>CM065816.1:1335000-6908000 GCA_033398695.1 Orobanche coerulescens
GTTGATTATCGTATTCCTTACGAACTGTTTAGGGTCGAAAGTGTGTTCTTGAACCAACCGAGCTTCAATACCTTTTCCCTTCGATTCAACATGTCTCAAAGGAAAGTATAAGTTTAGAATTATATGTTCTTGAAATTGAAAGTGAAGTATATGTGTCGTGTGTGAGTATATGGTCACTCCAGGACGGGCCGATAGGTGCTGGGAGGGGTCATTGCTTCTGGTGCGACCCATGAACATCTTTGGGTTAACCACTTCGGGAAGGGCCGACGGTCTTCCGAGGGGTCGCTGCTTCTGGTACGATCCATAGTTAATCACGTATATGTTTGAAATGTGAAATCACAGAGATTTAGTTATTCTAGAATACTAGTCTTGAATTTTATGAGATGATGTTATGCTTACTTTAACGTTCAAGAAATATTACTTCATGTTCGATATACTTGTACTAGTTATTCCACGACTAACCCATTCAGGGAAAATACTTTTCATGTATTTCAGGTTCCAGACGAGCGGACGAGCTGGTACAGGACCAATGTGATGATGATGGGCAAGAGTGATGCTATGTCATGTTCTTCTCTGTATTATTTATGTCTTCTATTCGAGATATTGTACTTTAAGTGATTTTCAGTACTCGAGTACTACGAGATTTTCTTCTTGGGGTTTCGCTTGTATTGCTTTAGGACTAATTCCCAATGACTTTCATCCTGTCAAACTTCATTATTGCTTTGGACGTTAATTCTTATCGTCTTTCATTTGATTATGTCTGAACCTTTTCGGTCAAAATTCATGGTTACATGTACGTATAGCCTTGTGGGTCCCACGGAGGAGCTCACGGCACTGTAGTATATCCTGAATATCTTGGGGGTGTTACAATTCACGCGCATCCTAGGAAACTTCTTAGGGGTCACCCATCACATAATTACTCCAAGCCAAGCATGTTTGGCTTTAGAGTTATTATTGAGATTCTTACTAGAAAAGAAGATGCATGTTGTTGGTATACATAGTTTAAATCACATTTAACACTTCCTATTACAAATCTCATGGGTTAAATCACAGGCCGCATCTCGCGTATTTTTAAGTCCATGCAGGCAGGATGCTGGACTGAAGCCTAACAATCCCCCTCCTAGTACCCGCCAACATCTCAACCCTAGCGCTTGGAAACCTTGGCATACTAGATTTGTTTACAGCCCTCTAACTGTTGGATTTGCTCATACCGTCCTCCAACACTTTGATATCTGCATATGTTTCTGCTCCGTTTACCTCCACTAGGTCAATATCTCAATTCCAGCATTCTAAATTTGTTTACACAGTCGTCCAGCACCGAACGACCTCCACTGCACAGCATCTAAATTCCGACCAACTAGCAACTCTGTTGCATGCCCGCCTCTCAGTTCCCGACGCTCTAGCAACCTCTACTGTAGTATACTCCAAGGCAATCTGCACCGATGACCTGCTTCGGTACCACTTGTTGGTCCCGAAGGTAATAAATATTGTCCTCCCTGTATCAACATGGGTCTTTTCTAGCACGCTTTGTCCTTGCTCACGCGCACCCTCAGAAACTTCTCATGGGATCACCATCCCATAATTACTCCAAACCAAACACGCTTAACTATAAAGTTTTTATTGAGATGACTACCAGAAAAGAAGATCCATCTCTTAGTATGAGTATGCCAAATCAATTCATTTTACCAATTCCCAGTACATATCTCATGGGTCGTATTGCATGTCGTTCCTTGCGCATTTTTAAGCTCATGCAGGCAGGATGTTGGACGCAGATCCCAAATTTCTATTAATACGTAAATGATAAATTTTCTGGTTTTTAGTAGGGGTGGGCATGGGACGGGATGGGACGGGCCTAGGGTCATCCCACGTCCCGTCACGTGTAATAACAAGCAGGACGGAATTGGTTAGGGCTGAGAATCGGGACATCCCGAGGTCCCGGTCCCGAGTCCCGAATATCCCGGTCCCGAAAATCACCAATTTGGTGGTCCCGGTCCCGGTCCCGATCGGGACTTCGGGAGTCCCGATTCTCGAAATATGATAAATTTAAGTCCCGGTCCCGGTCCCGGTCCCGGTCCCGATCCCGAGGATAATTTTTCGGAATGTCTCGAATGTCCCGAAATGTCCCGAAATGAGAAAAGGAAAAAAAAATTGATTGAAATTTAGAAATTTCAATCGGGACTTCGGATAGTCCCGATCGGGATTTCGGGACTCCCGAGTCCCGAAATTACCAAAATTTAAGGTCCCGGTCCCGGTCCCGATCTCGTAAAATTCGGGACTCGGGGTCCCGTTTCCCGTCGGGACTCGGGACGGGACCGGAACTCGGGATTTCCCGATCCTAAATTTTCACCCCTAGAATTGGTGATTTTTGGATCTCATCCCGTGCGGGCTTTTTCCCGGTTTGGGACGGGATGACGCTGGATGGGACGGGTTTAGTCCCGTATAAAAAAGTTCAAAACATAAACTAAAAAAAAAAGTAAGAAATTTATAGTCTTATATTTTTTATTTCAATTTAATATGTATTTACATGTACATATAATATATAAATAATAATCAAACACAAATTTTACGAAATATTAAGTTAAAAAATTGAATTGAAGGTTTTCACGAGATGTATGATTCGATCATTCCAGATATTAAGACCTACCATCTCTCTCTCTCTCTCTCTCTCTCTCTCTCTCTCTCTCTCTCTCTCTATATATATATATATATATATATATATATATATATATATATATATATATATATATATTGTGTTATCGATCATTTTGTATTTTTCAAGAACTATTTGTCAAACATTATTATATTCTTATAATTTATTTGTAGTTTAATGATATATATTTATTAAAAATAAGTGTATTATTTCAAATGGGACGGTACGGGGCTAGCGGGATAAATTTTTTTCGTCCCATGTCCCTTCCCGTTGATCGTGGGATGGGATGGGATGGGTTGGGCCTTTTTAAATTTAAGTGCCGTCTCGTCCCACCATTTTTGGACTGGGACCGAGATAGAATGAGATTTTAGTTATTTTTGCCCACCCATAGTTTTTAGATATGGTTTTGTGAAAACCGGGATGATGTACTGCAGGCTTGGATTCGTGTTTATTTCGTGTATGAACAAGGTGATGATAGACAGATTTGAGCAGCGGATGGGATGATGTACGTCGGGTCCTAGACGGCGAGATGGATGATGATGTACGACACATTGTGTTTTCCGGTGAGATGGGTTCCACGCGTGAGTTTTGAGATCCAGGCACACGCACGACAGGTAATAGGGGTGTATTTCGAACCGAACGAACCAAACCGTGACCTTAGCGAACATTCGTCGTTAAGGGTTCGGTTTGTTCAGTTCGTATTCATGTTTGTTAGAAATGCAAACCACTTGTTCGTTTTCGGTTCGTTAAAATTTCACATATTTCGTGTTCGTTCGTTAGCGTTCCGACTATTCGGTTCGTTTTGATTGTTCGTTTGTCCGTTTGTGTTCCAAAATATATATAAAAAAAAAAAAAAGCAAGGGACAAGCAATAATAATCCGAAAAATAAGAAGAGAAGATAAATTTAGAAATTAGGAGTTTTGGAAGGGTAGGTTTTATTATATATATATATATTAGTTATTGTAATTATTGTAAAATTATTTAATAAATATATAAAAAAATCATTTGTTCGCGAATTAATGAACATATATTATTTTGTTCCTGTTCGGTTCTTGTATGTAACGAACATGTTCGCGAACTGTTCGAGTTTGGCCGAACCGAACACGAACTGAATATTGACCGAATATTTTCGCGATCTTTTTACGAACGTTCAATTCATTTATACCCCTAGCGATAGGGTATCTGCGAACAGACATGCATAAGTTCTAAGATTCAAACATGAGGAGGGTGGCCTGTATGAGGAGACTGATCTATATATCGTTTGTTTATTTGTTTGTTTTATTATTTTATATGACCTAAATTGCTCTGTGATTTTTTAGGAGATTGATTTGTGTGAAGATACTCGGTTTGTTTCTTCTATTATTAAAAATATCATATCATATCTGGAATTACTTGTAGTAATTCAACATACTTTTTGATTATCTAAATTACTACTAGTATGAAATTTAATATTGTAGTCATTGATTGAGAGGCTACAGGCCCGCCAGCTGATAATTGTTATATTATCGATTGATAATTTGAATTACCTGTTCGTAGTTCAAAATATCAGTTGATAGTTGAAAAATCTTAGAAAAACTGGTTGACAATTGGCTAACATTCGAGTACGGCGGGTCTCCAGCAGCGACAAATCTACGGTGGTAGCATTATGCTATTAAAAATATTGTGTGATATTTTGAATTAAATTCAAAATACTCATTGATCTCAATTGAATATCTAATTTTAGTGAGTTGGTAAAAAATAAACAAAAAAAGCGACTACTCGGCCGGTGGTCGGCGGCCGGCACCACAGCCAGCAGGGCCAAGTGGCCAGTGCAAATGTTTCATATATGTGTATGGGTCAATGACCCCAAGATCAAACTCCTACTAAACAGAAATAGGATCAGATAAGTGCTCGAAAGACATCGTGGCAAATCACATATTTACATACCGTTTCTGCTTATAAAACCAAAGATCACAATGAATTGCCGGACTTACAAAAACTACCCACAAGGTTTAGGCTAATTACAAAATAATCCAAAGAAGGTTTAAAATCGCAAAAACTAAGTGTGGGGGTTTCTGCAATTTTTCTATAAATGTAACCAAGATGTTTGATTCATTTGTTTTTTCCGCTTATGAAGGGGTAAAGTTTAATGCAGAATCAAACTTTAAGGGATTTTTTTTTATAATTTTCAAAAACCTCTGGGTCATTCTGTAATTTAAACCAAACCACGGGTAGTTTTTGTAATTATCCTAAAAAATACACGGAAGGGACTTGTTCAGCCAGACGGCCCAAAGAACATGCAGATGGGCGGATTAACCCTGAAAATTGAAAGAATAGCAGACGGTATAGTCCAAATACCATCCCCACATATCAAACCCGAAGCCACAGCCCCCGCATAATCCTCCGCATCCTTCCTACTCACCCTCTCCCAAATGAACAATATCACAGTCCCAACAAACATATCAATCGCAAAATAAGCCCCAATATAAAACGGGACAGCCATCGCCATTGGAATAGGAATATACCTCGAAACCCCTTCAGGCGCCACGTCTTTCAGAAGATTAATACCCAAAGCCGCCACAAAAAACCCACAACAAATCGCCAGACAATGTTTAGGAAACTCGGAGAAGCCCTCAACCCCCAAAATCGCCATTTCTCGGAATATAACGGCGTACGGGGCTTTGTAAGGGCTGTCGGGCGACCCGATATCGAAGGCAGACCAATATAACCAGAACGTGAGGGGGGCAATAATACAGCCCATGGCTGTGCCCACTAATTGGCTGACAAACATGGATTTGGCAGATGATAGAGTGAGATAACCGGTTTTGAAATCTTGCATTAAGTCGGCGGCTGTGGAGACTATTGACATCATGACTCCACAAGCGGCGAGCCCAGCCAGGACACCTCCGTGGGACCCGACGATTGAGGAGACTATGAAAAGGCCGATTTTGCCGTATGTGGAAGCCAGGCTCCAGTCGGTTAGACCAGTGCCGTATGAGTTGCAGAAGGCGAGGACTGGGGCTAGTATATATGAGCAGAGGACCAAGTACCATTTAAGTGGTGGGAAGATTAGTGGCATTGACGTGGTGGATATTGCGGCTAAGGCTACGTATCCGGAGGCCGCGAACCAAAAGGGTATTCGGTCTTTGAGGAAAACTGAGTCGCGTTTCTTTTGTTCGGCCAGTGACTTAGAAGTGCTGTCATCTGTTAAAAAAATCCATGATAAGAATAAAAAAAAAGGAGGAAAAAAAGAGCAAAAGAAAACAATAGAAGAAACAAACTGTAAGAGGACGAAACGCATCTAGTTGCTTTGAATTTCTGACACATGTGAGAAGGATGCAAATATTTGTTAAGGACATGCAGTGTATTTTGTAGCAATAGAAGACATATAAGGGACTCGGCGGAGATGCCAAATAACCTTAAAGAGAATTTCCTATTTCATCTCCTCAATGAGTACGCAGAAAGACTCGAAACTACAGGTAGGCAGAAATTGAAGAACAGAAAAAGTCTACCAACTGTACTTGAAATGACTTCACGAGAGAAGTACTCCCTCCTTCCCCTAGTTGATGATACATTTGTTTAAAAACATTCGTCCCCTAGTTGTTGATACATTTCGTTAAATGGAAATGAAACAACCAATAAACAAACGCCACCTCATAAAAAAAGCAACTTTATCTCCTTTAGTAATGATAAACAACTCATACATTAAACTTTGTACAAACGGTACATGTAGCAACAACAATGGGACAGAGGGAGTAACATTTTGCGAGAAGTAGAAAATTTTGTGCACAGCCAGAAAGCATAGCAAATAGCATATATTACTTGTGAGTCATAATATCCAAAAGATTTGGATAAAATTTTATACCTGAAACTTCGATGAAGATTGGAAGATTTTGATATTTGGTGCATATTTCCTTTATAGTTACTGATATGATCTTAACCAAATTATAAAGCCCATCCCCGAGGATAAGAGAAATGGCTATGAAAACCTGTGGAAAATACAAAAACATGGAAAGAGTGAACCTAACTGATAGAACGGAAAAAGTGTGCTAAAATCATTGTTAATTATAAGGTTTTAATGGATTTTATGTTGGCACACTTGGTTATTTTCCATATATTTATATTTTGGATGCAATTTATTTTGTTGTTTAATTTAGGTGTTTGATGGAGTTTTTAAGCTTAAGGAATAATTTGGATCATCAAACGGACCAAGCCAAGGTGATTTGGGCTTAAATGAAAACAATATCGCGCGACACTGGGTGGCCCAGTGTCAGTCCTGTTACGAAAATAATCTTACTTGGGGCCCAAGAAACGACTCAAAAATCGCCCAATCAGTTCCACAAGGCAATAAATCGGTCCATATGCTGGAAAAGGGAATTGGAATAGATTTGGGAAGAAAGACTCCAAGGAAATTAAAACTCAAGAAGGAGTCCCAATTAAAGAAGGAAACTAAGAGATAAGGAATAATTATAAAAGGGGAGGAGGGCTGGAATTAATTCGAGTTTTGGAACATCAATTCACGGCTGGAGCAGAAGGAGAACGGCTGGAGCAGAAGGAGAAAGGGAGCGACCGAACCGTTTCTCGCCGGAGCAACCGAACCGAGTCCGACGTGCGAAGAAGAAGACTACACCGTTTGAATTTCTTTCTTCTCATATCTATCATTAAATTGCTGTTTTCTAAAGCCAACATGTCCGGCTAATTTTCTATTCTAGTTCTTAGTGAAGTTTGAAACCGTATTTGAATTATTCATGTTTTAATCCCGTAGCGTATTCTCAACTCGAATTCTCTTGAATTACTTTTGTGTTATTGAATTCACGACTATGCCATTTAATTTCTTGATTTGGTTTGGCCAACTAGATTATGAGTTTTATGTCTTATGCTAGAAATTGAGTTGTAATCCGTAATTGTTGCAATTTTAATTTCACAAGTAGCAAACAATTGATTTTTCCCAATTGAGTAACACAAAATCGAGATCCCTTAAGTCGAGCTTATGAACTTAATATCTTGCCTATTCCATTATTTTGGTTTTTAATGCATCTAGCGAGCGAGATTTGAAGAGCTTGTTTTGAATCCACCGTATAGATAGGTTCAATTAAAGAGCTTGTTTTAATTGAATAAACTTAAGAAATAATTGGGGTCAACACAACATTGTTGGCTTTAATAGGAGTTCATGAGATTAGAGAAGAGATAAGCGCTGCATTGAAACTTGAATTAATTTGAAACGGTGGATAACGGAGCTAAGAACTAGATTATTCAGTTAATTGATATTTTCGATTTTTATTTCCTTTGTTTATTTTAATTTATTTTACGCAAATTATTTTAGTTAAGATTAGAAACTGAAATCCCCCCTCGTTTTTATTTTATTTTAATTGCTAAAAGTATTTAATCCTTAATTAGTCTAATTGATTTACCGTTCTCTAACCTATTATGGCAAAACAATCCATCGCAAAACGCTCCACGGTAAAAAGGTGAAAAAGAAAAAACAAAGAAAAGTTTCAACAGACATCAGAAAATTGAACAATTTGGAGGTTATACTATAACCTAATTACTAATATCTGTCAGGTGCTGAAAAAAGTGGCATATGCAGAAAATCTTGTTAGGGAGGTCAAAATTCTAGTACCCCAATTTTTCACGTAATATTGGACGTTTATTTGCATATACGAAAAACACATTAAAAGATTGTAAGCAGGATCTCGAAGGTATTGAACATTTAATTTGCATATACAGGAAAAAATCACTAAAAGGTTATAAGCATGATTTTGTTTGTTCTGATTTATCGATTAAAGAAACATGTTTTCAACTCTTACATTCTAAGACCTTCAAGTCTTCCCTTTACCTTTGACATGTCTACACATTTGGTTTTCTCGACACTATATATATATATATATATATATATATATATATATATATACTGATGCAAGGTTGGGGGACAACTGGCGCCCCTGCCCCTGCTCAGAACCCAATGTATCAGACTGAACATCCATTTTCTTATAGCTACATATCAAGATGGACCGGGCTGGCATATAATGGTGAAACCAGGTTCACTCCGGCAAGAAAACTATAAGCTGTAGTGTTGCTAAAATTTATTCAGTACCTTATATCCATAGAGCCCTTTGAAATCATTGCTGCCAAGATCAGCCGGATACCAATCACCTGCCCTCTGTGAAATGAATGGCCAAAGAAAACCCCATGATATGATAGCTCCAAGAAGAACTGAACAATTGACTATGTGAGGGCAAATTAGCCCACATCCAACATAAGTCGGACTGAAGTCAAAATAGAACCTGCACGAAATCTCAATGTTTAAGATTCATGGCATTAAAAAGAACTGAACAGGGTACGAAAAGATGTTTTAAAAATTACTTAAAAAAGGTGTTTACGTATTCTTGAACAGTGTCAATCCAAGGCTAGGGAAATTGTCAAAACCGCATGAATCGCCGACGCCGCTAAAGAACCATTTAAAGCAGCTCCAACAGAAACTTATGCTTAAATATTTCCCAAGAGAAGACACCTGTTTTCTGAAAAGAAAAATGAAAAAGAGATTGATCAGAAGTTAGGCGGCAATTGCTATCAGGTAAAGGACATTCAATAAGTAAAAGCTAAAACCAGAAATCCTAGTGTGAAACATGTTGCTTACTTAGCAAGTTCAGCTCCAGTGTTTGTATGGAAGCTATTGATCAGCATAGCAGTGGCAGTTCCACTTGGGTAGGTCAATTTATAATCCAGAACCATAACCTAAAAACAGAAGATCAAAAGTATATTTGAAGAGTCCAATCAAGTCCAGTGTAATTTACTTATCTTTTATGGTTCCTATATAAACATCTTACCATTTGAATAATTAAAAACTGGACAGGCCAGGAATTGCTATTAACAAATCGATGCCTAATCCTCAGTCTAAACGTGTGAAAGCAATGTTATGTTCATTAGGGCATGAGGAACCAAAGAAATATCAAGGGCGAATTACATAAAGTACCCTTATTATTGTTTGATCAGTATGTACCCACCCACAGTTTGAATAATTATTTTCGCACCCAAATCTCACATACGAATTTGTAATTGTTCAAACTGCTTGCTTACGTGGATGCTTGTTTAAACAATTACATCCACACCCCAATATCACCTCCGGCGTTGACTTTCGGACGAATTTGTAATTGTCCAAATTGTATGTACTAATCTGATTTGGAGCCATTTAGCAGAGGTGGAATATGTAAATACACCAAATATCAATTTATGAAAGTAATATACATTATAGGAAAATTCTAATGTACCTACACGGGTACCGTACCTGCATTATATACACCATTGTATCATAGGTATGATACCTATGAGTACCTTAGAACTTCCCTACATTATAACCCAATGCAATGACTCAAAACTTAGTGTAAGAACTTGGTGTAAAAAAATTAAAAAAAAAAAAAAAAAAAAAAAAAAAAAAAATCTTTAGTGTAAGCAAGCATTGACCTGGCAACCCCACTAAAACTTAAAATACTCCAGTGGTATAATACAAATTTAGTCTTACTGATGATTGACCTGGTGGTACAAAATAAACTTTATTAATTTGAAGGTCAACTATTTTGGGTACAAAAGACAACAGCTGATTTCTTTGACATTAGAATATGGCTCTGTGTACTTCCTAATTAAGAAAATAACGCCAGCTAATTTAAGATGCACATGCAGCATGGTACGACTTTTATTGTGGCCATTATAAAATAATGACTGAGTTGGTGGAGTAGGTGAGCGCGGAATTGAAAGGTCATGAGTTCGATTCCTCCTACCAACACTTTCTTGGTTGAGCCTGTCACACAGGGCTTGCCTGGTGTGGTTTACCTGGTTGGCGTAGTTTGCAGGCTATTACGTCCAACCCGAGAGTTTATCCAGTGCCACTCGAAGAGTAGCGGTCCTCTTTTGATTCGTTTTTTTTACCTGAATTTACTTTGTTCAACTTTCATTTCAAAAATCCATCAGTAAATCATGATCGGTCAACTACCCTGACTAATCAATGGCGGATCCTAAACTGGTTACCGGGTGCTTCAGCCTACCCGAAATTTTTGAAAAAAGAAACATAGAAGTATAGGAAATAGATCATACGAAAACTAAATACCTTGTGAAATCTAGAAACTTTTGTAGGCCATTGATATTAGTGATCTAACGGCTGTAGATGAGTAGAATTATATGCATTTATGTATTTTTTTTATTGTATTATTTGTTGCATATACTAGCGACCAGCTTGATGCAACAAATACTAACAAATATGCAATGAAATTAGTTAATAATGCAATTGGGTTCTAGATTTCACCATTACCACCCTAGTCAACCCCTACAGGTATATGTCCAATTCAAAAAATACAAAATTTGAAACTAGCTCATCCAAATTTTTTATGTTTAGGACACCCCAAATGTAATCCACATTTTCAACCGGTTTCATATCAAATTGACCATAATTTTATTTGGAAATAGTAATTATTTTTCCGTTTTATCTAATTGGCCAAAGTTATACTGTATGTTAATATCTTCAGAACGATTAGATGCAAGCAGTGACGATCAAAACTAAACTCAAGTTACGCTTCTTTTAATCTGCCAACTGATGCATGAATTAGATCATGTAAACGACGTACCTTCCGAAGAGGAACAAGACTAAAAAGTCCCAGAAAACTAACAACAAACATAAAGCCTATCATCCACAACAATCCAGGGTTCTTCACATCCTCCGCCCGATTACCCGGATAATCTTCACCAATCAGTTTATATGTTTTCTCATCCATAGACAGCAAGTAAGATCCGAATCCCCCTGTCAACATAATAACCAAACCACCACCAGAATTAACTAATTGTAGTCCTCATTCCATCCAGAAATACAACATTATGACCAAATTGCTCATTTCTTTACTAGGTGATTGATTACATTGATTATTTAACAAATTTTCTACCAGAAATTTCCAACTGCTATATGCCGACTGCTGTTCGTAAGTGTTACTCAAAAATGATTTGATTACGTTAACTACGCATTTCAATGATTTACTTCGAAATGACAAGTACGCATCGTAGACGTCGAATAGCAAAAGCAGCCCTCCTTTATCCACGGAGTTACAAAATTACAGCAAGTAGAAAAAATTGGGGGGGTGGGGTGGGGTGGGGTGGGGGGGGGGGGGAATACCGCTGAAGGCGAGACCGTAGCAAGCCACAACACACGTTTGGATAACAGTGTTCTCTTGTCGGGTAAAAGGCTGAACCGAAAATCCTAATTTGGACATGAACCCGGTCCATGATTTCACGAAGAAGAATCCGAGCAAACCGGCGGCGACGTTGAGCGAAGGGATAATTCCGACCGTCAGATTGAGCTTGTGGGTGATTATACAGAAAAGCGTTCCTAATATAGCACTGACCAGCAGCCCTCTGATCGTAATCTGCTCCTCCCACTCGGGAATTCGTTCGTCATCCGCATCGACGGCCGAGAGTTTGTCGTCTGCAGCTTCGTCCTGGAGAAGAAAAGACTCCGATATCTCCACCGCCGCAGTCTGCTCTGTTCCCATTTACAAAAACCCGAATTTTGATTTCGGATCAACCAGAGAACGGAGCAGGAGAGTAAGAGAGAAGAAATAGTATTTGTTGGTAGGTTGTTTGGTATGGAAGATATGATTCTATGAGGATTCCATTATTCCGGATCCATACTTTTTTTTTTGATGACCCAGGTTTAATCTGGTGTTGTAGGTCCGATCCATCATTTCTACCCCCGGTTAAATTATAGGTTATGCCTCAGCAACCCGGTTTTGAGGATGCTTCAACTGAATAAACACACAAGGTCCAAATCCCTGAAAAAAGTGGATGCTCCCACGAGGATTCGAACACACGCTGCGTGCCACCGGCGCGAAAGATATCCCTCTCCTTTGCCACTGAGCTATGCCCTAGGGGATATTTCGGATCCATACTTAATATTAAAAGAGAGTCGCAAAAAAAAATAAGGAGACACGGTGTCATCTCCACATTATTTTTCTTTTTAAAAATCTTAAAAAAAATAGATTTAGTTTGGGATAGAGGATTATTCCATATATAATGTCTACCAATTAATCATTTTTTTTAACTCAATAATTTAAACAATTATAACTTTTTCGTATCAATATTATTTTTGTTAAAAAATATATTAAATTAATTCTTATTTCGTACTCTTTAATTTGACATCCATATAGTATATATATAGTATATATATATATATATATATAAAGTAATTTAAATATAATAATGATATATTACATGATTAAAATATTTTCATATAAAAATATTAGAATATTGAAGAAAATATATATTTTTAATTTATTTTCATAGTTTGTACTTTAAAAATTATTTGATTTTTCAGAATTATTTTGTTCTGATTGTAAAATAATAAAATAATTACATTAATGTCAAATTATATAAAAAATTATATTAGTAAGAATATGGGTTGAATACTTTTAATAAAAGTTGATAATAATAAATATAATTTAATTTATTATTTATAAAATTATATATAAGACTCATATCGTCCTACATAAAAAATAAATACATATGCTTAATTAAATTATGGTTTTCCTATCATGTGCCCTTAGATCACATGATAAGAATTTATAAATAAAAACAAATCAAATAATAGTGTATGTATATGTGTGTGTTGACTCATGTATATTTTACAAAAATTTTACAATATAATTAAAATTCAATCACGTATTACTAATATAATAAAATATGTAATATTACGCCGTGTATCGCACAGGAGAACATATATAATTAAAATATGAATTGGGGGACAGCTGTGGTTCCACATTCGCCAGCTCCAACCCGGCTCCCGGCCCTAAACCGCTACACTTATCTTATTTTGCGTGCCAAGTGAGAGTGAATAAAATACTTGTAGCAAGGCTGGATGGAGTACATTGTCTTTTTCATGTTAAAACAACCATGTTTACACTTAAAGCTAGGAGTGTATAAACCATTGGGCTTGCCCCCAATCTACCACTTCTAGCGAGAGATTCCGGTTAGAATCCCATTAAGAACACAAATTAGTGACGAGCTTATGACTCTTCAGTTTCAGTCGAGGGATAGGTCCTATCTTCGTGATGTATATTTGTGGAATAATTAAATATTAAGGACTTCAAGCGGAAGTAGTCTAATCTCGGTGGGAACCTGCAGCTGGAAGGGTGGGATTCAGCATGAAGCAATCATCGGGAGACAACTGAACTCGATGAAAACCTGTGGCTGGATAGACTATGTCCAGCATGAAGCAATCACTTGGAGGACGGCTCCTTGTGCGCGGTAGTTGAAAATATTTAAGAACCAGGGTGACGGATGCACATCTCGCGATTTGATTGGTAGCAGTTCTGAGTGGTCAGAGTCGTTGTCCCGAGGACTAGTCAACTGTAAATTTGGAACTCGGTATTAAAAAAAAAAAAAAAAAGAGCTAGGAGTGTATAAAAAATGTACAAAAATCCGCCGCCCGCCCCGAATTCGCCCCGCATCCACTTGTACGATAACAAAATAAAGTTTAGCCTGCTTCATTTCAACACATTCACCCGTTTTCCTCCATTTTGCAGGCCTCGGACCTCCAATTGTCGTCGTCGTTCTGATTCTGGAATCAACACTCTCGTCCTTGGTCTCGCTTGTCCAAGCACCGTGTCTTCTGATTTTAAACCAACTAGGGATGGCAACAGCAAGATAGGTGCGGTGACTAGACGTGTTCATGATTGGTTGGTTCGAACCGATTTGAAACAATGGTCAACGGTTCCAGAGTCAATTGACCAAAGTTCAAACCAAAACATGAATCGGTTTCCAATCATTTCCTATTTGTAAATAAATAAATCAGTGTCAAATCGTCGGGTTTTCTTAATATTAATATATTAGGTTGTTCATTTTTTTAAATTTGAATTTTTTGAAGGGGGTGCGGGGAAGGGGGGAGGGGAAATGGCGGTTTATCGGTTCTAACCGGCCAAACCGACAGTGTATATATTTTTGATCACCTATAAATATACCCTACGTCTATATCATTTTTCTCGCACCAATGAATTATCAATACATATCCCTATCGTCTCTCTTATAATCTCTTTATCTTTTCAGTCTTAACTATTAGCTAAGTGCCAAATTAAACATAGGTGGTAATATTATAATAACTAATTTTCTTAAACACTCCCGTAGAGTTAGTGGTATAGATTAATTACTCGGGTGGTTCTAAAGTGAGAAAGTGAGTAAAAAGACGGATGAGTAAAAGTTCAATATTAATATCAAATACTTAAGATTGTAATTTTAGAAAGAGAAATGGAGTAGAGAGAGGAGGGAGTAAAAAAATGAAGGTTGCTACTGATTACTTGGTGTGTAATTCTAGATAGAAAAAATATATAAAGAGACCGAGGAGTAATTAAATTTGATTGTTCTTAGATATAAACCGTAAAATGTAAATAAACGATTATATTACAATCCATAGTCTAAAACCTGATATTTGGTTAATTAAGCTGTGTGATTGTTACATATGTATACCAATTTCTTTTAGATTGCAAATTAGTTAGTTTGCTTATTATTTCTACTATAAAAAATGGCACCGCAATCAACAATGACATGTTTTGACTTTTTGCGGTCAACAAATTTCAATTTTGACTACAAATTAATCTTAATTCGTAAATATAAAATGTTCAATTAAATTATATAAGAAACTTTACTTCCAAAATTTTCATTATATAATTTAATTGAATATTTTACTTTACTGTGATTAATTCGTAATTAAAGTAAGAAGTTTGTTGACAGCAAATGTTAAAAGCTTTAAACTTTATGTTTTTACCCATCATACCTTTGCGTCATACAAAATCTTTCTGGAATCGGTGAATACAGTCGATAACCTCCCGATATGTATGATGAGTGTATGGATAGCAGTAGTTATGATGCATTAGGCCCATGTACTGTGCCTAGACTAATTCCCTAGATCCAGCCCCATCACTTGGACCAAGATTAATTAAGAGTAGTCTAAGAACATGAGCATAAGTTGGGCCAAAATCAAGCCCATTCTGAGAACGCATCCTTCATCCACTCTATCCATCAATTGGGCTTGACGATATTGGTCGCTGCTTATATCGAACAGTAAAAAGTAAAGGTTCTTTACATATCTATAATCTATATGTCACACTTATAAATTAATTATATAACCTTAATAAAAATAAAATAATTTAGTTACTAAAATAACCTTATATAAAATTAACATATTGAATACTTTTAATTAATAATTTAGTTACTAAAATAATAAATTTGGATATCAATTATTCGGTAACCTAATTCCCCATTCTCATGTGAAGTATATTGTATTTCGATATTGCACGTAATAATTTGATTACCTGATATATTACATTTAGATGTCAGTTCAGATTGTAATTTATATACTTATTTTATAAAATGTATTAGATATTAAAATTCGCTCGAACAATAAAGGAGAAGAACAAGCCTAAACCTCTTATAATGCATCTAACCAATTTCCAAAAGGGATGGGATCCCCTGCAGTGCACAATGCACTGCTGGGCGTCGGATGGGACACGCACACACACGCACACGCGGCCACATGATCTGATTACTTGAATGCACAAAGATGCACGCCCGCAGAGATCCCCTCTTTCCAAAATTTGAACTTCGGAACCCTAGTTGGATATCAAGAGTCATATGAAACTCTTAAAAAACAGTGTATCCCACCTATGTCCTAATTAGAGTCGAAAATCCAACCAAAGAACTCGAGATTGATCACTGAAATCTCATTTGAGCTAGACTCATGACATAACATACTAAAGTTGAACATATTTTATCATCCAATAAGATATTGCATAATATGTGCAGAAATCGATACGTATTCGACTAGAGTAAAATAGATTCGAACTCGACTCAATTAGTAATGAATCAAACTCAAACTTAAAGTTCGATGAAAATTCAAATAAACTCAAACATTACTTTGTTCGGCTATACTACATATACCATAATGTTTAGTTAATATGACTGAACCAAGAACCCGCGGATTCATCTTCAAGGATTAACACATAAAAATTTGACCGATCTGTTTTAGATTGTTAGTCTAAGTGTTTGAGTACATAAATTATTGGCAAATTAAAATCCTAATCAACACCATAATCTAAACAAAATCCATGATTAGCAAGATGTGGGAGCCATACCGTCTTATCACCCATATGAGGATTTCTATATGACCCGAGAATCCATAAGTTTTTTATCAACTCGTAGAGACTAGCATTCGACTCGTATGGATTTGCTGCTAATCCATCATAGTCGTCTACTCTTAAGTCATTTTTGTCCAACCCAAAAAGATACTGTTAGTCGTTTTATACTTTCCGACTCACTTGAACAATTCACGTTTATCATAATATAATTTTTAATTTTAATTATTTTAAAAATGGAGTACAAATTTATTTAACTCAGTCCTGACTTTCTTTTTTGTCAATCAAACTAATGTGTAATTTATATAACAAAAAACAATTACTTTAACAAACATAATATAAAATTTAATTAGTTATTAATATTTATTTTGAATATAAACTCTTTTATTGAGAAATGAATATTTTAAAATAGATTTTTTAAATGAAAGGCAGAGAGCAATAGATCTATCCCTATGCGCTGTGCCCCACGAATTCTATTAACCTAGCTATTGTTTTGTCCAGAAGCGGACCCAGTATGGGCTAGCGTAATTTCCACAATACCCTTAGCAATAATAAAGCGCAGAGGTCACGGGTTCAAATTCAATATGTAATAGCAACAGTTTAGAATTGAATTTCTGAAGGTCCAATGATCCTTTAGTGTTTAACTAAGCAGGCCTTAAACCCTGCAGAATTAACAAATACATGATATCACGCGCTTGCCTACAAATGTGGAGCCCGATCTCGGTGAATACGTGGTTGGATTATGGAGACGCCTATCTATCGGGATCCAAAGATTGAAGAATCACTGGGATAACTCCTCGCGCGGAAGTGGATTATATTTAATTGTTAATTGCAGACATTATCTCGCGATTTAACTCGCTTCGCCTGATGCATCGGAATGCTTTCATAGTGATTACCATAATGGGCATTTAATCACCTATGTATATAAAAAAAAAATGCATTATCCATTATTAATGTAATTATTATCTTTGTCTTATTTCATTGACTTTTTATTCCAATATTAATCTTTTTACTCCAAAACAAATAACCAAATCACTTCCGTGTTTAACTTTATCAATGGTACAAACCTTAATTCCCATCTCAATAATCAATTCACGTCAGTCTTATCTATGAATATATACTACCTCAGTCCCTATTTAATTGTCCTGTTTTGATTTTCAATGGTCAAATTGACCAATTTTTAACCAAAAATTATGAACAATTTTTTTATTATTTTTAGAAAGTAAAAATTGCATATTAAAATAGATCATATGTACTTTACAATGATATAATTTATTTTATTTTATCAATTATATAAAATTCGTAAATTTCAGTCAAATTATAGTCAATTTGACCGGTCAAAAGTCAAACTAGACAACTAAAAAGGGACGGAGGGAGTATCTCACAAAATCAATTAGAAACCAAAAAATTGCAAAGAACCCTAAATACTTATAGATCTAAAATCAAAGATAAAAACTAAAAGAAAATTAGGGAAGGTAGTAGTATATAGTTGGAACACCCTTTGGAAATCTCCCCCAAGTGCAGATATGCGGAACAACAAAGACAATCGTTGTCCGCAATCTACACTAGGGAAAGTAAGATTTAGAAAAAATTCTTAATACTCGAAATGCTGCCATGATTTGGAGTGGTGAAAAAATAGGCGATGGATTTGACAGGAGATTCTCCGGCTGTTTAGAATTCCGACGGCGGTGATGAAGTAGGTGATGGCGTTCTTTTCAATTCTGAATCACTAGTTTTTTTTTTTTGGGGGGGGGGGGTTGCTTAATTTACAATATATAAAATAAAAGAAGGATAATATATAAAAGGAAGAAAATTGTTCATTTCTTAAGATTATTTTCGAAATTAAACAATTTAAAATTATTTTTAATATAATTATTAACTATCATCTTAATATCTATCTGCGTATAGATTGTACAAATGCATACATATTCTATGAAAATCCCTCATAATAAAACTGCATCGACACTTGATGTGAATACAAGAAGTGTACATTGCAATAAGACTTAACCAGAGCCGTCTCCGCCTATTCGGTGGCCCTAACTTACACCCAAAAAATAAAGTCTATATCCAATATCTTTTTTCCTGAAAATATGCGCTAATTTCATAAAGTGTTGATCATATCTGAGACTGCAAAAATTATCTGCAAATTAATTGAAATTTTAAGTTTATTGCCAAAGGCGACATCATCCGACAAACAGGATATTTAAGTAAATATATAATTTATAGCAATAGAAATTATGTAATTTCTTCTGTAATAATATCAGGATAAAACATCAAACGTATAGAAAAAAACTAACAAAAATCAACATTCAAAATCTCATATTACATTTTCTCCAAATATCAACAAAAAAATCAAATACAAAAAATAAAAAACAAAAACCCAACAAAATCAGAGGTCCTTAAAATTTTGGTGGCCATAGATATTTACTATGTTCGCTTCCCTTGGAGTCGGCACTCGACTTGAAACAACCTTTTATCTCGAGTATGTCTCTTGTGAGATGGTCTCACCATGAGATCGCAAACTAGATTTTAAAATTAACGAGAAAAAAACAGAAAAAAAAAACTAAAAACAACTAATAACATAAAAAATAAATAAAACCCCTAACAAATTAAAACTCCCAAAAAATTAAAAGAAACTAAAAAAACAAAACTGAATCCCACCTCTAGAAATGGAAAGAAAAATAAAAAACTAAAATCCAGGCTTCGTCTCACGGAAACATCCTCAAGGATTGCACATGAAACCATGTAATTTTCAGAAGAATAATGCTAAACACATACAAATGCACACCCCTGCTTTGTATGGGTTGTACTCTGCGTAGTAGGAATTGTACCCCTACTACATATAAAGCAGGGTACAACCCCTACTACGCATGGTACAATCCCTACAAAGCAGGAGTGTGCATTTGTGTGTGCATTTGTATGTGTCTAGCAGCTTTGTTTTCGAATAATGCTATTTAAGTACATACACTACTCAACTTGCAAGATTATACGGCTATTTAAGTACTTTGATAAATGATGAGATTAAACAAAATTAAAAAAAAAAAAAAAAAAAGCATTTTGTCCAAGTAGATTGAATAAGGATGTGGGTGGGGCGGATTTTAGTGGGGACTCTCCCGTATCCGCCCCAATGGGACGGGATGGAAGAAAATTTAGTGGGAATGAGGCGGGAATGGGGAAAAAAATTGTACCCGCCATGGTTGATGGAGCAGGCGTAAACATGGGAAATCGTGAAAATTGCGACTTTTTTAATTTTCTTTTTATTTTCTGTCTCAATTTTCATTTAAAATTTGTATTCTTAATCTATATTTTTAATTTTTACATTTTTATTTCTATTTTAATTTCTTTCTTAGTTTCTGTTTTTGTTTTTACTTTTAACTTAAGATTTTATTTTTTTATTTTTAATTTCGTGAAAATGAGGTCCTTTTTAATTTCATTTT
The DNA here is from genome assembly GCA_033398695.1 of Orobanche coerulescens. Classification (NCBI taxonomy): domain Eukaryota; kingdom Viridiplantae; phylum Streptophyta; class Magnoliopsida; order Lamiales; family Orobanchaceae; genus Orobanche; species Orobanche coerulescens. The sequence goes on from CM065816.1 coordinate 1,355,226, forward strand.
CATTTTCATTATTTTTTTAACTTTTGTTTTTTATTTCTATTTTAATTTCTATTTTAGTTCCTGTCTTGATTTCTATTTTGAATTTTTATCTTAATATGGTTAATTTTTCTATTTTTTTTAATTATGATGTCCTTGTACCATTCATTTTCTTTTATATTGTATTCACTCTTTGTATTTCTAACTAATTATGATGTATGAGTTGTTGCATATTTCTTTAAGGAGAATGGCATCAAATGGTGGAGATGAATTTACTTTAGATCCCTCAAAACGGTCAACTTCAGAAAGTAATAGTCACATTTCAATTGATGTCGATGATGAGAGTCCAACTCCAAATGAAAATATTTTTCAGAAGACCCTTCTCTTCTACCTTTAACCACTAGACACACGTCAATAGTTTGGAAGGATTTTAAGAAAAAGCGAGTTGGCGAGGCTGTAAAAGCTGAATGCATTCATTGTAATAAATCACTTGCTGCTGGGGCAAAATAAGGGACTACTCATTTGAAAGATCATACAAAAATTTGTCCAAATAGAATATGTAAAGATCTTCGGCAAATGAAGTTCTTTGGTACAAAAGCTAGTCCTAGTGATAAAAATGAGACACTGTCATTGGCACCCTTCGAGTTTCGTCAAGAGAACGGGAGAAAAGACTTGGCATAAATGATTATTATCCATGGTATCCTATTGGCATGGTTGGGCAATTTGGTTTTGTGAGGTACTCAAAGACACTTCAACCGGGATTCAAAGCACCTTCTAGGAACACGATAAAGAAAGTCATTATACAGTAGAAACTCTCTAAATTAATTCTGTTGGGACAACCAAAATTTATTAATTAAAAGAGTTATTAATTAACCGATAAATTAATAATTATTAATTTATATATTAATTAATATTTTATTAATTTATAATGAAATACTTAATTTACAAACAACTTTCAAACTTTCACTTAATTATTGTACAATGTACGTATCAAATGAAGGGTCCAATTTAAAATAACTCTTCAATCTCTCATCTTATTATGCGTCATGTGTTGAATATATCAGTGTATATTTTTTCTATAAATACAAAATCAAAATATGCGAACATTAAAGCGGCCATCATATTGAATAATTTATTGCTGAGCCTATATGAGAATACAACACTAGAAGTTCTTATAGTGATAAGGAAAATTAGAGATGCGATTTAAGATGAAATTGATTCCAACAAAAAAGAAATACAATTGAGTAATTTTTTAAGAAACCTTCATAAATTATTCCTATAATATGTACAATATATAAGGAATTATTAATTTATATTTTATATGGGACCTATAGAAATTATCAAAAATGTATTATCTTATAATTTTAGCGAATTATTAATTTAGCACCCTATCCCTGAGTCGGGACCGGCCAAAACTATTATCTTAGAGAGTTTATTAAATAATCGAGTATTAAATTATCGAGTTTCTACTGTACAAAGATATGAATCTGAAAAGCTAAATATTAGTGCACTTTTAAGGAAAGCCAAGGATAGAATTGCCTTGACTACTGATATGTGGACATCAAATAACCAAAGAAAAGGCTATATGGCTGTCACGTGCCATTTTATTGACTATTCTTGGAATCTGCAAAGTCGAATTTTAAGGTATCACACTATCGTACTGGCTTCTAATATTTATTGCATCTCATTAATTATATTTTTTATATTACTTCTATTGTGACGGTACTTGTTCATGCTGTAGTTTTCTTGAGTTGTTGACAGCCGCAAATTATTGTTCCAAGACTTCTTGCTTCACAAATTCTGATTCCGGAGTTTTAGTATTGACTTCATGATAGCACCTTATTCTATGATTGTTTTTTGTAGGTTTTGTTATGTACCAGCCCCTCATACAGGTGAGGTACTTGCTAATGCCCTGAAAGGATGCATTCAATCTTGGAATATTGATCTGAAATTATCTTCTGTAACCGTGGATAATTGCACGACCAATGATTTAATGATCGAAATTTTGCGTGGAGAGTTTCCTTATGGTGTACTTATGTTGAATGGACAGTTTTTTCATATGCGTTGTTGTGCTCACATATTGAATTTAACTGTTCAAGATGGGGTAAGTATGTTAGGGGGTGTTCAAAGAATTAGAGACAGTGTTGTATTTTGGACAACTTCTGATAAAAGGGCCCAAAAATTTGAACAAGTTGCTAAGCAATTGGTTTATGAATGTTCAAATAAATTGGTACTTGATTGCAAGACTCAGTGGAACTCCATTTATGATATGCTTACAGTTGCTCTCAGGTATAGGGAAGTATTTACTGTTTTGAGTGGGCGAGATAATCTCTTTAGAAATCCACCACTTACGCTTAGTTCCCGAGTTTTAGTAAAGGAAAGAAAAGAAAGGGAAATAAAAGTTATGAGAGAAAAGAAGAGAAAGGAAAGTAAAAGAAAATTGTGTTTTGTATTCCCGAGTTTGAAGGAAGTGAAAGGAAAATTTTATTCTTTTCTCTCCAAATCCTTCCAAATCGGAAGGAAAGTTAGGAGGGAAAGGTTTCCTTCCATTTCTTTCCGTTTCTTTTCATTAAAAAACTCTGGAACACCAAATATTGTTTCTTTCTTCTTATTTCCATCCATTTCCCTTCTTTTCTTTCGTTAAGTTAAACTCGGGAACTAAGCGTTAATGAAGATTGGGACAAGGTAGAGAAAATATGTGATAAATTGAAAGTGTTCCGTATTCTTATTCTTGACTTCTCAGCATCAAGATATCCCACTGCCAAAATCTATTTCCCAACAGTTTGCAAACGTAAACTTGCTATTTCTAGTTGGATCTTCTTATGATTATATAAAGGATATGGCAAAAGTAATGCTCAAAAAGTGCAACAAGTATTGGGTTGGTGTCAATGGTCTAATCGCAGTGGCAACAATACTTGATCCTAGATACAAAATGGCTCTTGTAAAATTCTTTTATGAGAAAATATTTGGTCCATTAGATGGTGAGAAAGAGGTTAATAGAATTAGAAGTTTTCTTGTTCAATCGGTGGATGAATATGAGTGTAGGCATAGTAGGACCGAATCTACTAGTTCTCAACCCTTGTTTGATTTCGGCAATCAAATAAATGGAGATATTTGGATGAAAGAATTTTCCGAATATTCAGAAAAAGAATCAAATCTAAGTGATCATTGCTCAGACATGGAGAAGTACTTGGGAGATGACGGTGACCTAATGGTTCATAATTTTGACATTCTTAATTGGTGGAAGAAGACAAATGGAAACAAATATCTGAGTCTTCAACATATAGCAAGGGATGTCTTGAGCATTCCCATTTCTACAGTTTCATCAGAGTCTGCTTTTAGTACAAGTGGACGAGTTCTTCATCCTCATCGTAGTCGACTACTACCGGAAACCGTAGAGACTTTGATGTGTGCTCAAAGTTGGATTGGAGCTGATCTGAAAGGTACTAGATCATTTTGTGTATATGTAAATTATTTTAGTGTGTTATGTGTATTCAGTTGTGTAAATTGTCTATCATTATGAAATCAGGTACTTAAAAAGGGCACCTCATAAAAAATATTTTAGTTGCTTTTCTTGTAAGAATCAACTTGTGTTAAAATGCCAAATTCAAAATATGTAGGTTCTGCAGCTTATGCTAAAATGAAAGAGATGGAGTCTACTTTGATAGAAGAATTAGAGGGGGATTATGATATGGAATTTTCAGTGATCTTTATTGCTTACTGGTACTCTTCTCAAATTCATGCTAATTGTAACATCTAATTTGTATAAGTAGAGAAATAAAAGTTCTTGATGAGACTCCTAAGAAGAGATGTTTGCATTCTATATTGTGAGAATGTAAGTCATTCACCATTTATCTTACCTGTGAAGTTGTGGAAAATACAATAATATGTAAATAGGACAATACTCACGATTCGTTGTACGCTTGATGGTATTTTTGTGAGAAAAATACAAAGTCTATCTCCCAATCGCACTCAATTTATTTGGATTGTTTTTGGTTGAAGAATCCGATTTGTCCTGTGCCTATGTTACTTGTTTCATATATAATGTAATGATTGGTGGCACGAAAATTGTTGTTTTAAAATTACAAATAGTCCCTTACATGTGTTTCTATTTTCCTAGAAGTTATTGATTTGATCCGTTTAATTTCCATGCAGGCTCAAACAGCTTCGGCAGGCAGGCAATATTATGGATGAGTGGTTTTAGAGTTTTAGATTTTTCACTCATGAATCGTAATATTTAAAGTAACATTTTTTTCCGTAGCACTTTCCATTTGATTTTTCGTACTTGAAAATATTTAAAATATACTTGACTTGTATTTGAAGACAATTTAAAATTGCAACTTAAGTTTATTTATATTAATGTATGTGGATTTATCTCCACATAAATATAATTTAATTTGCATGCAGTATTTTTATTCTTAATTTTAGTTTTCTTTTTGGTGGATTGATGGGCGCGTATGGTGGGTCTTCGACTGGTATGGAGATTCAAGTAGGTGACGGGGTGGGGATGAGATTTAAATTGTACCGGTTGGGGCGGGGATGGGTTTAGATTTTATACCCGCCATGGATGATTGGGCGGGGATGGATATGAAAATATTAGGCGGGGATGGGTGTGGAGGTACCAACCACCACATCCGCCCCGCCCCATCGACATCCCTGACTGAACCATTTAGCCTAAGCACTGGACATATCAGATTGAGCAAATACTTGCTGCATCTTACATAAATAGTTACAGCTACACGGGCAAAATAAAAGTTCCCATATTCCCGATAGACCAAATCCATATACAAGAATTCTCAAGTCGCAGTGACAATTACAAAAGAAATAAAATAAAATAAAATAAAATAAAATAATACATGGAATCTAGGACAAACCAAGACCAACAAATAAGTGTACGTACCTTTATAGATTGAGAAGTATGGGCACTGGCACTGTTGCCACTACAAGCCGCAAAACAGTTATTGGTGCAACATAGCTTTCGTACTTTGGGTTCACACAGCTGTGCAGCAGAACAAACTCTTTCACGAGTAAATAAACCAATTCTTCCAGCAGTCCATGTGCACAAGAGTTTCTGGTGCATGTTTTCAGGGCCGGCCCTGGGGGTAGGCGAGGAGTGCGCCGGCCCAGGGCCCATAGTAAAAAGGGGCCCAATTTTTTTTATTACTGTTATAGCCCACTGAAGTCACGCCCCCAACTCCCAAAAATTTCAAGCGTATTTTTTTTATTACTTTTAAAAAGAAAAAGTCACGCCCCCAACTCCCAAAAATCTGAATTGCAGCCTAACCCTAAGCAGAAAAAGTCACACTCCGAACTCCATCTTCTTCTTCTACTACCGCAGCGCTGCGCGAGCCACAGACTGAGGTGTTTTGTTCTGCCAAGCCCGAGATGCTCCAAGCATCATCCATCTGTTCTGTTTGGTGCCGCCGCCGCGAGGAGCAAAGCCCTCCTCCATTCGCCGCAGCCGCGAGGCCGAGGTGTTTTTGGTTTGGCAATTTTGTCAATTGAGAAGGATATGTTGGAGAAAATTGATATTGATGTGATTATATGTGATTTTGCATCTCAAAATGCTCGAAGAAACCGCTTTTTAGGACGTTAGGAATCTTTGTTATATTTTCACTTGGGTTTGATTTTATGTGCCCTAAGTTTTTGTACTCTTTGTTATTTCTTTCAATGAATAGGTACCTAGTTTATTTATTTATTTACTTAAAAAAAAAAAAGCAAAGGCTATATAAACAATTTTTATGCAATAGGGGGAACGGATGGAGCCCTTAGGCAATGTCCGGGCATGAAACCATTAACCCTGCCCGAGCTGGCGCGGCGCATGTAGCAAGTGGGGGACGATGAGGCGATCAGTCATCTTGTGGCTTACCTCTAGATCGGGGGTGAGCTCGAGCCTCTTTGGGGGTACTCAGGACAGGGGACAATCCCCCTCGTGTGCGTGTGTGGAAAAAAAAAAAAAAAACAATTTTTATGCAATAATGATGACAGATTTTTTTGTAAAACGCCCAAACTAAGTTAAATATCTTTATTAGCGCAAATTTTACCATATATCCGAGGAGCACCTAGCAAGATGCTCCCACTCCCATGTTTAGAGTAGTATATATAAAGTTCTGGGTGCAGTATACGTATGTCAAGTATACTTAAGTATGGCAAGTGTATATGTATATAGCAAGGTGAGCACCTTATTAGGCGCTCTTGGGATGCGGATACAATTCTTGATTAGGATTTTCATAAATCATTTCCAGAAACCTAATTAAGTAACAAATGCATCCGGCACGTTAAATGTCCAACGGAGACGTAACAGTACTAGGGAAGCGAGGTACGAGGATGGCAGACTCCGGGAAATGATATATTTCTCGGACAAAGAAGAGAAAAGAAGATCAAGTTACTTGAAAGTTAACAGCAAGTTGCACTACATATTCTCAAATTTTTCAGAGAGAAAAAAGAACTAGATATAAAGACTAGAACTAGTAGCTTAATTAAATTACTGAGACATGGATGGCTACCGGAATCTGAGTACGAGCCCGAGCCCGAGCCCTCTATGTGGCCCTACTGTAGAAAGATCTGTCAAAAGTCAATCATCTTTTCATCTGGCGATATCGTATGAATTTACTCATCCTGTGTAGCCTACCAACCGTGGTGATACTTCTTTTACTCATCCATTGCAGCAAGAAATGCCCAACGACAGACCCCACCATAGACATGGCTACAGTACCATCTCACATGTAAATGGTACATACTCGGAGTTGCATAACATATGCACATGACAGAAGTCCACAGTGATAAAATGGATTCAGATGTATAATTACTGCTTAAGTGCAAAAGATCAATTGTCCAGTGCCACCAGGCCCCCAAAAAAAAAAAAAAAAAAAAAACATGTGGGTCTCAATCCCATTCCCCTCAACTGACACAACGTTGACAGGAAACTTGTCCAACCATAGTCTTGTAACTTTCTCAATGTTCTTCTCTGATCAAACCGACTTTAGGTAGACCCTTATAGAGACACTAGGGTTTCCATTTGTGAACAAGATGATGGAAAGGTGCTTCAACCCATCCCTCTATTAAGCTCCCCCCTCATAAAGAGTATATTCTTCTACCGGAAATCCAGCTATACCGTTTGATTATTGAATCACCATTTTTGAGATAACCATCACTAATACACTTTTCATAAGAAAAGCTCAAGATGAAGGTCTGTCCAAATTCCGGTGAGAATGACTAGGAAGCTCCCAACAGCAATTTTTCTAACATTTGTCTTCTAATCTTATGTTGCAGTTCCTAGGTTGGACGCAGCGTAAGCTGATGCACAATGGCATGGAGCCAAACAAGAATTCCACAATAGGTAATTTCTCACAGAATATCAAGTATCTATCTTTCATCAAATACTAAAAATATTAATAAAAAAAAAAAAAAAAAAAGTCGGACATTATAGTTTTTCCTAGGGAGTTTCCCTTTCCCCTTTCCCCTTCCCTAGAACTAACTTGGATGAGGGCTTATACGAGAATAGCTTACAGCAAGTACACTTATTATTTGATTATTTTATTCTTACCTTATTTTAATTTTTGAGTTAATTTTGTACTTTTCAAACTTTTCACTAATGACTTTTTTCTTGAGTCAATTTGATTTTTCTGTACACTTCATCTTGTCATTTATTAATCTCGCATTTTTTATTGCTATTAACTGATTTTATTTTGTCCAAATCTCTTTAAAAAAGGTGTTCTCCACTTTTTATGACTTTCATAGCTTTATCTGTAGATTGACTATTTATAATTTTTCCCTTTTCTTTTTTCCATTTTATTTATGTAACCGGACGGTTTCAGAGGATGATTCATGTTAGCCAACTCCTAATCATTTTGGAACTAAGGCTCGTTGTATCTCAAACAATAATTTGCCTCAGAATTGATAGATGCGAAAAGATGCTCATGCATAATCCAGCAGATGGATTTTGAAGAGAATATGACACCCATGCAAGAGAAAACACAAAGTAACTTCAACCGTAGCTAACAAAATGTCGTTTCCTTTCTTTTCCTATTACAGGAAACCTTCCCGCTCGTTTTTCAGTGCAGGCATTGTTTGATGAGCAAAGTTACCATAAAGAGCCTACCAAGACCAAGACATGCTCAAACATCATGTTCCAAAAATCTTCAAACAGATTTGAAGCCAACAAGGGGGACGTGATATTCCAAGAAGAGTCATTAGAGCCTTTTGACTTCCTTGCGATTGGCACCTTCGGCATCGAATTACTCAAAACTGACCCCCCAACACCAACACTTCCAACAGCGCTCGAAAGTTGGGCTAATCCACAGACAGATATAACAGAAAACGATCTCAAGCTCATAAATTATGAGCTCGAGAAGTTTCTTGAAGCTGAAGAGAAAGAAGTTGCCAATGACACATCCGGAAGGAGTAGTCAAACCAGCATTACAACCCTCAGCCATAAGCCATCTTATGAAGCTGATTCTGAGGGCCACATGTATACCATGACTTATCCTCTCCAAAATTACCTCTTCGCAACTTCGATTGAACAGACTGGGATGGATGTAGAAGTGAAGAAAGAGAAGACATCACTCGAAGGGCTTTTTAAGGAAAGTAACATAGCTCATGATGATCCTACAAAGAAATGTGAAGAAGCAGAACAAGAACCGAGGAAAAGGGAAGTAGCTGATTTCATGAAAAAGGTGGTGAAGAAGTTCCACTCCTCATCAAGCTGCTCCAAAGCTTCTTCTAAGAATGATGCTGCTTTATCCATCTCGATTAAGAAAAAGCTCTCCAAGGTCAGTTCAGTATTAGTACATCGGCTAAGATCGGGGAACTAACCACCGAATTTCTGTTTCCTATCAGTACCACGAAAGCACTAGTCTACCAAGAGTTTCTTATTCTTAACTAAATGAACATGAATATAAATGCCCAATATGTTTATTCCAGTTACAGTAAAACCTCGATAAATGAACATTCTATAAACGGATAACCTCGCTAAATGAATAATTTCCCCCGGTCCCAACTCTTATAACATGTTCAAATTTTCTCTCGATAAATGAATAATTTCACTAAATACAGTAAAACCTCGATAAATGAATATGATCGGGACCAGAGAAAAATATTTATTTAGTGAAATTATTCATTTATCGAGAGAAAATTTGAACATGTTATAAGAGTTGGGACCGGGGGAAATTATTCATTTGGCGAGGTTATTCATTTATAGAATATTCATTTATCGAGGTTTTACTGTAAAAAAATTTCTTTGGTCCCGACCATATTCATATATCAAGGTTTTACTGTATTATAATTGACATGTTGCCGCTAAGAAGTCCTTTATTAGAACTTCAAACATCTCCCGACTTGATAAGGAGCAATTGACTTGAGCTACAGCTGTAGGAGTTGCACACATAATTGCTTCACCATATGCATCTAAATATAAAGTGGGTATTCTGTGTTTCTCTTCTTGCAAGAGATTGCTCGAGTGTCCACATAAGCCTCCTCAGTTGAATTTTATGGTTATAGTCTAAACATAATGCAACATAAACTTCAGTTAGGAGCGGCCTCTTGCCAATTTAATTGGCAAGGGAAGGCTTACCCCCTATACACCCTTGTGGTGGGACCCTTCCCCGGACCCTCGCCTTGCGGGGACGCTTCGTGCACCGGGCTGCCCTTTTTATGTGCATAGAGTACACTTATCAACACCATAGAGCACAAGTCTTAAGGTAGATTTCAGCAAAGTGCATCGACCATAGAATTAAAAATGAATGATAGAGCACAAGTCTTGAGCAAATAGAAAAGTGTGAGAGTAGTTCCGAGTTTCCACTATCTGATATGGCGGATGCAGGCTATAAAGATGTTTCACAGGAAGGTTCATCCTGAAGGGATGACTGAGAAACAGACTGGGAAGCTCCAAAAGGGTGAGAAGAAAGACATTTCCCATGAGGATGCCTGTCAGATCAAAGGACATGATGAAAATGAGATGGATAGTCAGGGCGGTAGCAAAAAGAGTGAAAATAGCATCAGGAAACTATCTTCAAATGGTACCTACAGAGATGCTTCAACAATCAATGGAGAGCATTGGATCAAAACAGATTCTGATTGTAAGTTAATATGTGAAATGTAAGCATCCATATCAGTTGAAGATCACCTACTTAAGTACACTTGTCTAACTGGTTTCTTTTCTGTTTTTCCTTTTTGGACATCTACACGATAGACTTGGTATTGGAGCTGTAGGGGAAGATATAGAAGCAAAGGAAGCAGCCCCATCCTGTTCAGCTGTTGAGATGGAGTTTGCTTAAGTGTGTGCGTTCAGGATTTTTATTAAAAAATGAAGTGTGACTTGGATAGGTATAAAAATAAGATAGGAGACTCTCCTACCTCGTGTGCTTTATGCTTTATGATGAAATGTAGTAGTGGATGGTATGCATTATTAAATTATTACTGGTTCTGCTTTATAAGTGAACTTCAGTTGCTGAAAAAGTCAAATGTGATGTCAAGTATTAAAACTCTCTGTCGAATGTATAGAGTGCTTGTGTGGAATTAGTACATCGCATTTACCTTAGTAAACATATCCTTTAAGGCCGTCAATTTTTTCATTTCGAAGGTGTCAAATGGATATCCACTCCGTAAGATACTTTCATCAAGATAAACTAATATCAGCAACTCTTTCTTAAGAAGTTGCAGTTTGTACTAACTTCCCAGATCTAACTCTTCCAGTTTATGAAATATGACTTAAAAGAATTAGGTATTGTATTAGAATACTTATAATCGTACCTCAATTGCAGCATGTAAGTTGATCAGGTAGCAAGAACTATGTAATCAAATCGGCAGGCATTCGCTTTTCAATACCCCACCTGTTTCCATCCTCCAAGACTGGTCTGTGAGAGATGCCAGCTCTCTGAAGATGCATAAATAAATATTTTCGTCAGTGGATTTAACAGAGTATGCATAAGCTATATCCAAGAAGCAAGCATCGAGTTCAATGTCTACTTTTGGCCTAGATGGATGATGAACATTTTAGGTACCAGAGACTACATTAAAGCATCAAATTGTCACGAACACGATACACAATCTCAAAAGAAAGAAAAGAGCTCAGTGATGGTAACTACAGCATCAAAATATATGCAGTCGGGAGTTTTCTCCTTGGTATTAAGGTTGCTACGGGGAGGCATCCGGCGTAAAACTTTGCAACTTTGTTTTTTGCATGATTATATAGTGCTAACTAATTTTGGACCATGAATTGACACTATAATCTTCACGCTGCCGACCCCAACATAGTTGGGATTAAGTTACAGTGGATGATGATGATGATGCAGTCAGGAGTTATTAAAAGATCAAATTGCATATAAAAGAGAAATCTCTTTAAATGATCAGGATACAAGTATGTCCAAAAAAAGAGTTATTTCTTAAAGAAAGAACAAATAGAAGGATAACTAATTAAAACATGCAGTGGTAAGCTTACTTAAGGTCATGGCTGACGACAAGCAGTGTTAGCTCTTTCTTCAAGTCTTTCAACAACTTAACAACATCAGCACGGGCCTTCCAATCTAACAGAGCAGTACATTAAAAATGGGAATTTCAAAAGAACAGAAAAGTTGTTACCCAGAGAATTCAATTTAGACTTGAATAGGGATAAAAACCTAGCATTCAAGATAGAATGACAAGATTATTAAAGAACAGAACAAACATTGTCATACCCAGACCAGCAAGAGGCTCATCCAGTATCAATAGATCTGGAGCTTGCACCTGAGAATACGAAAGAATCTTTATAAAATTACAAGAAAAAGCCTTGAGACAACAATAGGCTACTCAGTGACCTAGACTATGGGAGGACCAAAATACATAAAACAGATTGCATATTCAGTTCTTTGTCATGCAGGCACTTCACTTATTTCATTACACTTGGCAATGGAACAAGAGGATATACGGATGCACATGCAACCTTTATTTTCAACAAGACAGGCAGGTATCAAGTACTATAAAGATGAGAAAGACTCTTACTAACTGAATTGCCAAGGCAAGCCGTCGTTTGTATCCACCACTTAAAGATTGGGGATCTTTGTCCAGAGAGATTCCAGTTAGACCGACCTAATTGGTTTACATGCATGAAAATTACGGTTAGAATTGTGTGGAACTATTACATGAAAACAACACTAAAATAAGGGAATTATTATTATAGTCATGCTGATGGATGAATGATTGTTCCAGTTGTTTTGCTTTCAGATTTTGTTAAAACTGATACCGAGGTCATAGCTTTGTCGAGTTTTGAAGCAAGAAGCTCCCTCAATTGCACGCCAACTTTTTGCCTTGGCCACCCAAATATTAATTCATCAAGAACATTGTCTGCAACAAAAAACCTAGACCAATTTAATTTTCTTAGCTATCTTATCAGAGATTCAAAGGCTTAAATATGCTAATAAGAAGATATCCCAGCATGAATTATAAGTCTAGATAGAAATGTAGATGAGCAATATCAGAAAGAGCTCAACAAGAAGAGAACTAGGCAGAGTTAGCACACAAAAAAGGAAAAAAAAAAAAAAAAGGAAAAAAAAAAGGCCTTCTACATACATCAATTGACAAATCATGTTCTTCTTTTTCAATCTTAACTAGAAAAAGGAGTAACTAAATATAGGAAACAGTGAAAATGGCAAAGGCAATTGAGGTACAACTGACATCCTCAGTGCACAAGAATTCTAAACGAGATATCTGCCAACACAGTGTAAAATTGAAAAAGGACAGAACAAAAATGGTGAGCTTTAATTAGTGTAAAAAGACAATTGTGTCTGATGTTATTACCTTTCAGGAAACTGGAAAACAATACCAACTCTTCCAGCCTGCAACAGTTCTGGAAACTGATTTGGATGGCCATCATCACCATATCTTTGAATGTGAATTGAGCCTGATGTTGGTTTACTTAATCCTGCAATTAGCTGCTTGGCAAGTCAATCATGTGAGCGGAATTTAAGCCAATGTCAAAAAGATAAATAAATATAAGATACTTGCTTGAACGAAGCAGAGGCTATGAATTAAGAGATGAACCTGCAAAAGAGTAGTTTTCCCACTTCCACTTCGTCCAAAGATCAGTCCCAAGCTACAGGCATAAAAAAATAAAAAAAACAATGAATTAATCACGAGCCCTCTATCCCCTACAAGGTGCAAGCACCGATCTAGCAACAACTAGAAAAGCGACCCATTTGCAACACTGCTCCTAAATTCAAAGGTAAGAAATGAAACAAGTAGAAAGTTCTCCACTTGTGCGAGAGATCATAAGCGCACATTCTTTGTAGTCCCTTGTAGATGCTTGAATTAATGCTTTTTGGGCAGTAAGGCTCAAAATCTCAAACATTTATACAATAACCAGCAAGGATGATATGATTCACTTCTTTCCAATTTTTTATTTTGAGTCGTGTTAGCTTGACAAGGCCTAATGAAAAATAGTAAAATACAAAATTAAGGCTCCAAATTACTGAGTTCTGTCATGTCCTAACTCTTCAGTGTGACTCAACATTCCCAACTTGCATGACTATTGCAGAAAATTGAAAAATATTTGGATCCTAGTCGATCCACCTTCTTGATTAAATTACCTTGTCTCAGGAATTGAGAGGCTAATTCCATTCAGAAGATCAATCTCGGTTCCCGGAGGTCGGTAGCTTAATCCCTTTATCTGAGAGTGAGTATGGCGAAGGGAATTAACATACAACAGAAACAAAATAAAGGGATCTGCTAAGCCAGCATCAGAACTTAACAATTTGAGTCAGCAAATATAACAGCATGGTTTAGAGAAGTCCTAATGACACTTTATCCAGATGCTACACAATGGAATATCAAAGTTGTAGAGCAATGTCTAAGACTGGATAAACCAGGATAAAATCGACTTTTACGCGTTAAGTACATAGAATCGGTAATCATAAATTGCAACAGAATTAAAATTAAAATGTATCAATATCTCAATACTTTTTACTGTAATTGTATTCCTGAAAAAAATACATGAAGAAATATCTATCATATTCATTTTTCACTAGCATCTATTGTTCTGCCTAACCTTCCATTTTCCTCAACTTGTTCCAAACACAGGGCATAATCCATAATTCAAACACATTGTTAATTCAAAACGTACATATAACGCAAAAAGCTATCTGACATATACGAACAATATTAAGGAAGACCGAAACATCGGACGGGACAGGGAAAAGAAAAAGAAGTGAAGATTGAAGGGAACTCCATACTTACTTCAAAACATGAATAATCACATGAAATTTTGAGAGCCCGCGAGGTTTTTGAATTCATGCTGCCATCAGCAAAATCCGAATCAGGTGATAAATCAAACAATTAGAAAGGTAAATTTCGGCTCAACCAGCTTCATGTAGTATTTTCAAATAATCATCCAGAAAAGACATGGACAGTATTACATAAAAGATAAAATACAGTATAAACCTGAAGCGAGGTGGAGAAGGGAAGCTGGTTGACGATCTGTTAACTGACGGCTTCGAACCAAGTAGAGACAACGGTGTAATCCGTAAACTCGCCATTAGAGCCGCACGAGAGTGAAAGCTGCGTTTGTAGGTGAAACGGATCCTGTATGTATTTGTGCTTTTGGAGGGCCTTTTTGTTTTTTTCTTTCTATTTTATTTTTGCTCCGGAAAATTATTTTGAAACCTTATATTTCTACATTTAAACATGGGATTTTGCATAGTTCTAACCACGTGGATTCAAGAAGTATCCACTTCTTGAGGTAGGACCACTGGCCTACCTTTACTTAATTTAAGTATCCACTATATTTTTTTTTTTTTTTTTTTGATACCCAGTTTACACCGACTAGTCATCTGGATAATGATCTCTACCCCACAAGATCGCTACTGGGTTAAATCGAGATGTGTATCCTGCCTCCATTCTTAAATATCCTCAACTACCGCGCATGAAGTCGTCCCCTGTGATTGCTCCACGCCTGACCCCAAATCCAACCGCAGGTTCCCACCGAGATCTGGCCTCCCACACTGCCGCTTGAAGCCCTCAATATTTAATTGTTCCACCAGCATACCCCGGAGGGCTAGGCCCTAACCCTAAGTATCCACTATACTTATTGTCACCATTACTTTAGTGCACTCAAAGTGGGTTGCTGTATTTTTTGACCGAAAATAGACTATGCAAAATCCCATAATAGTATGCATTCAACATGTCGGTACAGGTTCATGTATAAATTGGGTACCGACTCTTAAAAAAAATTAAACGAAATATTCTAATAATTACACGCAAAGCACAAAATAGATAAACTTAATGCGAAACATGTTCTAAATGCTTAAATTAAAATTTAATGAAATACATATTCCAAATTAAATAGAAACGATAAACAAACAAACCCCCCTAATCAACTACTTTAAAAGGGCATGTCCTAATTGTATGATCATATGCACGACATATTGAACACTTCTTCGGAGCTCGTTTACGGCCACTCGAACCCTCCCCGCTGGTGAACCCACGTTGTCTCCTAGTTGCTTGCTCAACAGACGATGAAATTCGTGTATTTTTGGGCCTTCCAGCCTGAGGCACTCTAATAGGTGGCAAAACGTTGAGTGAAGCGGTACGTTGAGGAATTGACCATTCCTCTCGAGGGGGAACCCGATTCACACGATTCGAATACGTCTCAAAATAAGTAGTCTTTTTGTAGAAATAGTCGACGTAGTCGTTTACATTCTCTTGATTTCTCCTGAAATTGTTCAACACATGAAAAATTAGTAAAAACTTATCAAGATAAACAAATAAAAAAATAGAAAGATTGACTTACAAAATTGCTGCAACAGCATGAGAGCAAGGTATCAAGTCCATGTCAAACTCCCGACACATGCACGTTCGACGGCTGAGATCAACATTGATGTTGTTTTTACCATCAAAAACTTTGAAGACCGAATTTTTAGTGGGCATAGCAAAGGTAGTATCTCGCTTTCTCGATCTCCTTGTTCAATTTCTTACGTGCCCCTTTTGTGATGAAGTCCCTACCATTCTTGGCTTCTTCTCGTCTTTGATCAAACCATTGTTCAACCACAAGTCTTATTGCCTCCAAGCACGAGCAAATAGGAAGTTGTCGTGCCCACTTCAATGTATTATTCAACGACTCCACAGCGTTTGACGTGAGGGAACTATATCGTCTTACAGGGCACAAACAATATGCCCATTTCTCAGGGCCAACATTCATGAGCTTCTGATATGCCTCCGGTTTTGCTGCTTGAATGCTTGTCATTGCTTTCTCGTGCACAGATGTTCGATACGCATATGCAGCCTTGTAAATAACTTGGTGATTGGCTTTCCAAAAGGGACCATCCCTTTCAACAGATGGTAGTAGCAAAGACCGTGTGGTACACCGGGATAGACTGTCCTCACTGCATAATCAATGCTCGCATGCGCGTCTGATACGATGACCATCTCTGTTCGACGAACAAACGCACTCTTTACATGTTCGAGGAACCAACACCAAGAGATATTATTTTCAATTGGGCCGATTCCCCAAGCCAGCGGTACGACGCCCTCGTTGCCGTCCTTCGCCACCGCGATGAATAAAATCCCAAAATTTTTCCCCCTCAAGTGTGTACCATCAACAATCATAACTGGACGAAGAGACGATTGCCATGCTTCGATACTAGCCGCTAAGGCAACGAATAAGTGCTCGAAGTGACCATTACCACTTATACTCAAATCAATGAAGGAACCCGGATTTGACTTTCCCAACATGTGTAAATATCCGGGAAGCATCTTATAAGAGTCTGTGTATCCACCATAGATTAACTCCAACCCTCGATTGCGTGCTCGCAGACAGACACCATAAGATGCATTGATTCCGTATTTTTCACGCAGAATATCCCTCATTGCCTTCGGCGCAATAATTTTACCCTCAACTCGCATTCTACGTGCAAAGTGAGTTGCAATTACCTTAGAACTCACATTTCTCGGGTTGGGATGATCTGCATCTTGTGTACATGTATGTGTGGGATCGAACTTGTGAATATACCAATAATTTTCCTGGTACCTAGCACGCAGAACAAAGGAACAATCATCAGGGTACTTGCACGTGAAATAAATCCGATCCTTCGCTGATCTAGGAATGGCAAATTCAGCTCTTTGTTCCATGTGCCACAAACCTACGGCAAGAATAAGAATATCTTTGCCATAAAATATGTCGTGGAGACCGAGCTCCCCTTCAGGCAACTTATCAAGATCACTAACAACAAGTGAAGTCGTAGCATCTAGTGGAACCATAGGGACTAACCAATTTTCCATGTCCTCTGCTTCCTCTGAGCATTCCGCTTCTTCGCGAAGAGGAGCTTGGCTACTATCCGTCAACATCGACAACAACTTATTCACCCCACCTTGCGTATGAACCCATGCAACAAAGTCGGTCAAAGTGCCACATTGTAAATTGAAAGACTCTGATTCCTCATCAGTCTCATCAGACTCCGATCCAGGCTCTGATTCCAAGACATAGTCTTCATCATCGCCATCATCATCATCTTCAACTACATCAAAAAATGTGGACTGCCTTTGTGTTTGATCTTGAGTAGGAATCCTACTGCCACTTCCAATCCCGCCTTGTGTTTGATCTCCGCGGTTCTCGAATTGTGAATACTGAGGATATTGCGAGTATCCGGACTCATAGTCGTACGTCGTAGATAAATTCAAATCAAAAGGTGTCTCAGAACATCATCTATCGGAGCGTGCACCACATATAATGTCGGCTGAAACTCGACCTCACACAACCGATGTAGTTGCTCATCGGTACTCAAACCCAATCTCACACTTACGCCTCTCATAGACGTTGATAAATAGCATAATTCATACTCAAAACTTAACGATCTCGACATCATAATGAAATTAATATTTTCCTTGATGGAGTAGATACTTATCGTTTGTACAGGAATGTAGAAAGTCCACTCTTCTCCGCCATTATATACTTTGTCATCCCATATTCCGCCGTACCGAACCGTGAAAGCCTTGCACTCCATGCCGTCGTCGTCGTTGCCCAGAACTTAAAAAAAAAATAAAACTAACACTACAATGGAGGAAGAGAGTATGAACTTTTTTTTTCTGTAGAATGTGGGTACCGATGACAATGGAATTAAGAGTAGGAGCGGTACCCTATTTATTACCAATCATGACAATGCACTTCAATTCCATTTTTTTGGTCAAAAAATAAAGCAACCCACATTCAGTGCAATAAAGCAAGGGTGGGCCCAGTGACAGCAACAATAATGTTGCCTTCAATTTTCTGTCCGCAAAGTAGGAGAATCATTGAGTTTTTTTTTTTTTTTTAAAACCCACTTTGAGTGCACTAAAGTAAAGGTGGGCCCAGTGACAGCAACAATAATGTTGCCTTTCAAAATTTCTGTCTACAAAAGAGGAAGATTCTTGCAGATTTTATTTTCTTTTTTTTTTTAAATTAAGTAAAGGTGGGCCAGTGGTCCTACCTCAAACCCTTTATAAGAAGTGGATACTTCTTGAATCCACTATGAGTATAGTGGTTAGAACTATACAAAATCCCTTTAAACATCCATAAATGAATGATCGATAAACGAATAACCTCGCCAAATAAATAATTTTTTCCAGTTCCAACTCTTTAGAACATGTTCAAATTTTCTTCGATAAATGAATAATTCCGCTAAATGAATATTTTTTCCGGTCCCAATCATATTCATTTATCGAGGTTTTACTATATTTTAATAAGTCTTTATATTTTAAAAAAGAAAAAAGAAATTGATTATAAGTCAGCATAGTAAATTAGCTATCAGCGCCGGCGATGGCCGTCACTATTTGCAACTTCGTCTCGTTCGGCTCCGAGGGATTTGGACTTGAATTTGAACTGTAAAATTCAAATCAAAGATCTTATTTATTCAGTCAGACAATTATATATTTTATTGGATATGTATTTTTGTTAATAGAGGCCTAATTAGTCAAACAATTATATAATTTATTATTTTATTATAATAAATGGTACTTTGTGATAAAAAGTGTAATTTTTATACTAAAAAATATCTTTTTCCGAGAAAATGAATTTTATTAAAATAAGTCAACCAACCTGTCCAAGTGTATATATGCGTGGATAGAATTACAATTATCTTTAAAACTAAAAAGTTACGGTCCATAACGAGTTTGAAGGCAAACGAGCAACAAACTATATTGTTGGGCCTTTTTTAATGGCAAAATTAATTCTTTTAAAAACAACACCAACCGATCTTGGTAACATTACTATGCATGACCTTTTGGATTCTTTTTAGGAGTTCCACGGCCTCTGGTGCAAGAAAACCAAATGTATCAAACGTGAATGGTATAAACACATGTTGATTTTCCATACACGCTTTCTCGTGTTTGACTAGTTTGCATGAAACAGCTTTTAAAGCGACTTGCCACACAGTTAAACGCAAAAAATATTATGTTTAATACTGGAAAATGTAAGTGTTAGATTTTTTATATAGTCAAATGCTTTAATTTTCTATGTTGTTTATGAATATACCGGAGATTCTGTGTTATTATGGCATGGTGTGATGATATAATTAAATTAAATAATTAAATTATCAAATTATTTGTTAGAGAAAAAATAAGAATTTTAGCCGACGGGTCTGCTGAAAAATAAAAAATTAAGGATCGCTGAAAAATAGACCGACAGGCCTGACCTTTGGAAAGAAAAAAACAGTCGCAGGAAGTCCGCGGGAATATTTACACTAGCTGATACAACTTAATTAAATATTACATATATAACATCATTAAACAATAATTACAGAAATACCATTTTTTGAGCGTTTCAATTGCATGTTGTGTCGTTGGGTTGAAAATGATAGTATATCTTATATATATAAAGCTTAAGAAGCCTTATAAATGTAAGTGGTCATGATTAATGCTTGATGAATTGATTGTATCATATTTGTTATTCCACATTGATTTCCAAGCATGTCAAGCAACTTTCGTTAAGTGTACAATGAATATTCACATAATAAATGTAAAGTGGTTATAATAAATGGCTCACGAATTGAAAGTGAAATGTGGAGATGAAGTGTTTGGTGCCATGAATGCATAAATTAAACACACCAATTAGTGTTAGTCTTTTTACCTTCTCGTCCATGAGTTATAAATATTTTATCAACTATATAATGTGTCAAAAATCACACACAACAAAACACAACTTCCTCCACACCGCGTGCACATTGGACTACAACTTATTATGGTGGTAAAGTAAGCATCATATTGATTTAGCATATTGATTTATATTGTATTATGTAAATTTCACGTGTGTTTTGTGTGTGTAACAATGTAGGACATACAGATGGTACTTAGGAGGTTTGGTAGTAACATCATCTTCTCTAATGGTTTAAGAGATCATACACATCGTTGTCTTATCAATTATGTGGTACATGCACGAACATTTTTACTTTGATCGAAAATGCATTATATTGATTAACTGTATTTAAGTTACTAACGATCAACTATATCTAATTGTTTTTTGTAGCGCGTCAAGAAGCATTAAAGAAAGATATCGAGAAGTCACAAAAATTGTATCAAGAACAAAACATGAAAAAGGCCAATGAACAACAACGACAAAGACAACAAGAACAACAAGAACAACAACAAAACAAGAACGACGCCATGATCATCGGTGGGATGAATACTTAGCATTCATATTAATATATGTTACAAATTTAACATGCAATATTTTGCTTCATGTAATACCAATAAATGGACTAATACTATTGATTCGTTAGCAAGTAAGTTTATTGAAAATAATGTGACGAGTTCAATTTTTAGTCAATAATTATTACTACACTTTGTTGGTGCATTTTAATATTTTTGCTCTTAATGTAGTTTTTTGTCTTGTGGTGTGTTAATGTCACTTTCTTAATTAAACGTTTTGAAATATTGCGTGACTTTGATACTTGATATGATTGTGTAAGTTATGTCGATGTTACATATTGAAAATGGTAGTATATAATAAAAATATCTTCACACTATCATCTTTATCCATAAATGGTGCAAAGCAATAGACTATAGATAAAACAAATACGTATTAATGATTCGGGTAATCATATCCACAATTAGTATCGGCAATTAAGCGATTATGTTATTTTGAGAATTTATCATTTATATAATTTTACTGTAGTTTAAATCTTACATAATAAATAATATCATTTTGACGATTTATGTAGTTTAAACAATATAGATATACCATTTATATAATCTATTATAAATTAAATTTAAATCTTACTCAATAAGTAATATCACTATGAAGATTAATTGATTATCTTAATATAATTTTAGTTTCATTTGTAGAATGACAAACAAATTTGGCAAAATGAAATTGATATATTAGTTATTAAGAGTAGAAAAATTATATGTTGAGATTGATGTCTTCAAATATATTTATATATGCAACCTGGTACAAATTAAATATACTAAAAATATTGGACCGATTTTCACAACAATAAAAAATATTGAAACTTAAATGGTTTTTGTGCATAAAATAAAGTTCGATTAATTAAGCGTAGTAATGTGGAACTACCGTATTTGATATGATAAACCAAAAGGATAATTAATTGTCACAAGCTAGATCTCAAAATATAGCGAATATCCACTTTGTTATGATTTTATATAAGGGTTACATTTATTTTGAAGAACCGTATGCGTTTAACCTCCCTTTGACATTTAGTATGTAACTTATACATATTAAAAAGTTACATGTGAAGAGACTCTTTTAAATGTAGCATCTTGAAAAAAGTCTCTTCACATATACTCTTTTAATGTCAATAAACTATTTTAAATGTGTGTCATGCTTAGAAAAGGTGTGATGCCATCATAACTTAGATATATAATGACGAAAATAAGTGCCAAAGATTACGCTATGAACACTTATATACAGCCCATGTAATGACGAAAATTAGTGTTGAACAATACACTATTAACATTTAGATTAAGCCTGTGTGCATCGGACGAGTCTGAATGACTCGGTCTAAATATAAAAGTCACCAAACAACTAATTAAACTCATTCATCTTAAACTCATGCGATGCTTACAAAAATTGTGATACCATCACAACTTATAAACCTAATGACGAAAATAAATACCACATATTACACTATGACCAATTAGATAGAGCCCGTATGCAACGCACGGGTCTCAAATGACTAGTTTTATATTATTTCCCTAAACTCCCTAATAAATAGAGATGTTAAACGGGCTCGGGTCCGTAGGGCTGGCCCGTTTAACCCGCCAAAAAACCGGGTTAGAGCCGATATTTCCTAGTCCGTTTAAATCCGGGTTTTTTTGGCCCGGACCGTTTAGCCAGAAGCCCATTAGGGCTAGCCCGAAGCCCGATTGTATATATATATATACACACACACTATATTAATATTATATATATAATATATATTAATATTATATATAATATATATATTATTACTGTATTTGTTAAAATAGTGTATATATATATATATACACAAATAAAAATGTATTTTTTGTTATATTTATTATAGTATAGTTGTTACTATATATATAAAATATATTGTTATTGTTTTTTTTTTACTTATAAAAAAATAAAAAATATATTTTTTAAATATTTAGCTTGTTAGCCGTTTAGCCCAAACCCGTTAGGGTTAGGGTTAGGCCAATATTTCTGCTTTAAATCAAGGTTTTTAACATGACTGCTGAAATTCTCAGCAGGCTAAATGAACCGCTGAAATTTCGCTTAACATCTCTACTAATAAAGACGAGCCACTCTGTACAATATTCTTCTTTCTATTTTTCATTATTCAATATCCACCTTCCTTCTTCTTCATCGGCAGGTGTCTCAGTAGTTGTCAAAACTCAAAAGCATAAATTTCACTTTTTGATAGGCCCGAAATTCTTTCTGGAGGGCTTTTTGAATTTATATTTCAAAGTTGAACTACTAATATTTAAAACATAAAATCTATTCAGATATTCTTAGGTAATTTTAGTACACTTTCTAGTATCTATAAAATTACACTTTATTTACCCGCAAGGATAGTCAAGTCGGTAGAGTAGGTGAGTACGAGACTGAAAGGTCACGAGTTCGATTCCCCTACCAATACTTTTTTGGTTGAGCCTGCGACACAGGGCTTACCTAGTGTGGTTTACCTGGTTGGCGTAGTTTGCAGGCTATTACGCTCAGCCCGAGGGTTTATCCAGTGCGCACTCGAAGAGTAGTAGCGGCTGCGGGTTCTCCGTCACCCAAAAAAAAAAATTGCACTTCATTTCTTCATTGTTAAATATAAAAATAAATAATGAGCTTGAATAAATTAAGCATGTCCAAGGGTCAAGGGTCGACCCGGACCCGGCGGGTTACGACCCAACGGGAACCTGTCCCGACCCGGACCTGCCGGGTCACGGGTCATACGGGTCAAGGGTCGTACGGGTTGCGGGTTAGGGTTAGGGTCGACCTAATTCCTACTCGCTGACCCGGCGGGTTACTACTCGCCACTGACCCGCCGGGTCGACCCTTTTTTGAAAAAAAAAAGCGGTTCTACTTCTAGTCTTCTACAGCTTATGTAGTACAGCCTTTACACTTTACGGCTTTCTCTTTTTCATTTATTCCCTTCTGCTCGGCCCCACCCACTCCATGCATGCAGACTTTTTTTTAGAATATAGTCGTTGGCTCTTGCTGGCAGCATGCACACTTTTTTTTAGAATAGAGACGTTGGCTCTTGCTGGCAGCAACGGTACTGCAGTGCAATTTTTTTTTTAATTTATACAAAATACATATTTTTTCCTATAAATACCCAAAATCTAATTCATTCATCTCACACCACTTCATACAATCATCTACTTATAGTCTTATACTCTATCATAATCTCAAGTTTACAATTTTTAATTCTCAAGTTTACAAATTCAAATTATTCTCATAATGTCAAACCGAAGACGTAACTCCGTGAGCGGTTCTTCAAGCGGGTCCGGACTAAGGGACGAGGAGGAGTTCGATATGGAATCACCTCCTTTCTTGAACACCCAAGAATCCGAGACTCAAGTGCCCGGCTCCGAGGAGATGGACGTCATCGAAAAAGCTCAACATAGAGCGGCGGTATAGTTTACTAAAAGTGATCCCGATATTAATCAAGTGTCTATGGTGTTGCTACCCAAAATATTATCCGGAGATAGATATTGCTGGAATGGATGGGATAGCAAACAAATGCAAGAGCACTTCCGTGAGAAAGATAAATAACACAAGATTTGCCGGGGTTGTTAGTCCCGGGCTTGAATGCTCTCGCGGGATATTATTAATACTAATATTCGGGGATACAAGTACTAATGTAAGAATACAATTACAATGAGTGTAAAGATTCTTGTTATCTTAGCTAGTGAGCGTGTAGATTGCCGGAAGAACCAAATTTGATGCTCTGTGAGTTCTTGTAACAACGGAGATGAACAGTCGCGGCGGTGAGAGATCGACCGTCTCTCACGGCGAGTATTTAGCTGGATGCTTGGGCTCCGGGGCTTATGAATCCCTTGGAATCGGTCTAGTGGAGACTTGCTGCTTCTGCCGATCGTGTTCTGGATGAGAGATTCGGAGAGAGAAGTCCTGAGATGGATTCCGGTGAGAAAGCCGGGAGCTTGGTGATATGTGTGTTCTACTGTATTTCTGTTGTGGGAGAAATGAATTCTGAACGTAAGTCAAATGAATTCGGAACCGTTGGTGGAATGAATTTCGAACCGTAGGTTGAGTGAATCGGGAACCTTTTTCCAGTAGGAGGAGGTTCTCTATTTATAGGGCTTGGATGTGCCGGGCGATCGCCTTTTCAGCATTATAATAATCGGGCGATCGTATTTTAGCACATGGGCCTGTCCCCTAACAGTCTGCAGGAGTTGCTGGCAGTCAACTGTGCGGTCCAATGGGGAGCTTACACGCGTCCTGAGTTGCTGTCGCGGGTGGTCCCACTGACAACTTTCGGCGCGCATGCTGGTAGGTGAGGTAGGTGACAGGCTGTGGTCAAAGGTCTTGTCTGTCAGCAAAAGATCTTATCTGCTAGCGAAGATCTTGTCAGCGCCTTTGGTGGATCTGCACGTGGGTGCTTTTCTGAGATCCAGTCCTTGATGACTTTGACGGGCGATCGTCTCTGCTTGGGGCGTAGGTCGATTGACCTTAGCCGGTCACTAGAGTAGATCGCCAGCTGTCAAAGGGCGATCGCCTTGGGAGTCGATCGCTAGGTACCTGATGGTGGTCTGATATCTTCGACTTGGCGAGCTAGCCATAGTTTGACTGGAGTTGACTTGGTCGCTCGGCCTTATAGTCGATCGCCTGTCGGGATGAATAAATCGTGACATAACAATTGCCCCCCAGCTCGCTCATACGTTGGAAACGTGGGGTGAGGTGGCTCTCTTGGCGATCGCTGAACTTTTGACGAGCGACTTCGTGTTTAACTGAACTGACGATCGTCTTTAAGCTGATATACTCTGGGTTCGGGCGACCTGGTTGGCCGCTGATCTGCGTGGGAAAAAACAATGGGTGTTGAAAAATCTCCGCGCACGTGTCGGGTTTCTATTGGAGGATGCCAACGGTCATTAATGACTCCTCGGCTGACGCGTCCTTGAAAAGACGCGTACGCGGGTCTCGAGGGGGTCAATTTAATACGTCGTTTGAGATCCGACCCCTGAGGTTTTCCCTTATTGCAAACCGGTCCCTGCCTTCTCCGATAAAAGGGGGGCGCGGTGCTGCAGTTTCGCTCACGCGTACTTATTGGAGGAAGAAGGACTTGCTGCCGAATTTTCTGAAGATCTTAGTGCCGATCGTCGTTCGATTTCACTTTAGGGTAAGAACAATCCTTTTCTCCTTTTCTGTTTCTGAGAATGGCCGGAACCTCATCATCATTTGGAGCGGGAACCGATTACGCCACGGACATCGATCGTCAGGAGAAACTTCTTCCGTCTTCCACCGGAGACGGCAGGTGAAGCTATTCGGGCGGAATCGACCCATTTGAAGTCGAGGCTTTATTCAATGAGGCCGATGTTGCTAAGGAGTCATGGCCAAGAGAGACGATCGCAGATCGAGAGAGATCTGGCGATCAGGGCTTACTGGGAGCAGCATAGTGCTTTCGGTCGGGCCTATAGGGCCTTTGCTGAAATAATGGAGAGGTTAGCCGGTCCTACTCCGAGATTCGATTTCCGGGGGTACTCGGTCGCCTATCCTTATGTGCTTCCTAAACGGTCGCAATACCGTGCCGCGCAGCGATCGTTGTGGTCGCTTGGCCAAATACGGAGCTCGACGACCAGGAGAGATCTGGCCGTCTGGAGGACCATATTCCATGTTCCTTCAGATGTGGACATGTTCGCGCCAGCGGAGAATGAACAAGCCGACCAGCCTCCGATGGGTATGGTCGCAGTGAGTGAGGCCGTTATGGAGGCCGGGCTGCGCTTCCCTCTATCCTTTGCGGTCTCCCATCTGTTGGCCGCTTGGAATGTGGCGCCACTTCAGCTGACGCCGAACGCCTGGCTCCAAATTATCTGCACCCTCACCCTTTTCGGCGGTCACCGCCTGTACCGTCTCCCATCGCCGTTGGAGATGAACCATTTGTTTAAACTGACGGCTCATAGAGGGTTGGTCGGCGGTTACCATATTCAAGGCCGATATGGTCGGGTGATCCATGGAGTCCCGAATAAGATACGGGGCGATCAGACGAAGTGGTTCTGGGTCGCCGGCAAGTGGAGAGCTTCAGCGAGCGACAATCCCACGGGCGAGCTGGAGATCCCCACTGAATTTCGGGAGAGGAATCCCGGTAAGGGTTTAGACTCTCCCTTCGTTTGGATGCGTTTTGGACTGATCTAATTTGATTTCTGTTTTGCAGGTTTTCACATTCCGGCGATCGAGGAGCTGCCTTTTGACTTTCTCGTTGTCTGGGAGCGGATAAGGAGCTTGTCGGACGACGACCTTGACGCCACTCGGATCAACAAGGAGAGTCGTTGGTTGTCGGCTCGACTATTCCGTTTCCCGAGACATCTCTCGGTGCCAGGTATGAGTTTCTGCGACCTTCAATTTCTAGGCGATCGCCTTACTTGAGGATAGTATCTGACTGTTGATCGATTGTCTTAACTGCAGAGGTTCGCTTCCCTCGTTTTTTGGAGCCTCCGACGGAGATCGCCATGTTGAACCCAGGAGTCCTAGGCCGTCTTCGCCATAAGAGGTCGACTCGGGTCCCACCCGTTGCGTTGCCTATAGTTCCGGAGGCGGAGCCTCGCGTGGAGCCGGAGCCTCGCGTGGAGCCGGTCGTGGTTGAGGAGGAAATTCCGGAGGAGGGGCTTCGAGCGAATCTCAAGAGGCCGAGGCCGGAAGAAACTTCGGTTCCTGCCCCGAGCGATGAAGTGCCGATCGCCGCGCCTCCGATCACCATTGTTGCTCCGGAGAGTGAGCCGCCCTCTGCGGCTTTTATGCGGGAGATGGCGATCGCGGATGCAGAGACTCCTCGAGGGAAACCGTTTTTCGGTCGGGATCCCGAGAAGGCTGAGAGGTAGATAGCATTTTTGTGTTGAAAATTGCATCTGCATAGGAGTTGTATTAACTTAGTTGTTTTGGTGCAGGATCCGTCGCGCAGATCCGTCTTGCCCGCCGATGGTCGTAGATTTCCTAGCGAGCCGATCTCCTCGCCATTCCTGCGACATTCCTCCATACGTTAGCAAGGGCCATCGCTCTGCCGAAGGCATGGACGACTGATCTGGATGCGATCGCTCGACAGCGATCGGCGAGTTCGATGCACGCTGTTCTCGCCCTTTCTCTTCAGACGGCGACCATGGCCGTCCAGGCTGCTCAGGAGTTTGAGGGGCAGCCCTCCACTATTCGCCTGCAGGAGGATCTCGAGGCGGCTCGGAAAGAGAACGCCGAGTTTGCTGACAAGATCGCGGCGATGGAGAAGGACTCCCTAGAGGCAGCCAAGCGGGCAAGCCATGAGCTTGAGCTGGAGAAGAAGGAGACTGAGAAATATCGTATGGCGGTTGACCGATTTCGGGACCAGATGCAGAATGCCGTCCAGGCGAGGAATGTCGCTGAAGAGGAGGCCGATCGCCAGAAGGTGACGATCGCTCGGCTGACCAGCGAGCTGACGGAGGCGAGGGAAAAGATTGCTGCGAGGGAGGCCGAGCTCCAGGGGTCGCAACAGGCGATGGCGGAGCTGAAAAGAGAGGTTGAGGAGACCAAGGCCGATCCCTTCCAAAACTTGGAGTATGTCAGCGAGTTCGCCTATTATTTGGCGTTCGCCGACTCGATCCGAGCGGCTAAGAAGGGAGGTTTGGAGGTCGGGCCTCTTGCCGATATCTTCAAGGCGTATGCGTTGGAGCATCCTCTCCATTCAGCTTTCTCCTTGCCGATCTTGGATCTTACGGACATCGGCGCGGATTTGAGCTGGTATCCGTCTCCAGCCAATCTTGCTCATCCCGACGCTCCGGAAGATGAGGGGACCGCGCCGAATGCTGATGTCGAAGGCCAGGCGGGGGCCTGAGGCGCTTCATATTTGACGTTTTTAGCTTATTTCCTTGTAGTTTTGTAGCTTTCTTTTGTAGAACATAGGCCTTCGGGCGACCATGTACTTTTGATCTTCTCAAGCAATGAACTGAATGTTTGATTATCTTCGATTACTTGAATGAATGGTTATTTTTGAGTCTTTGTTTGACTTTGTACAAATGTGTGAGGAGAGATCGTCGCGAGGGTGGTTCCAAATGAATTGATAAACTCATAAAGACAACTTTCTACAACAAATTCGATCGCTGCACTACATCTGAAAAAATGACGATCTCCGTATGTGGTTGTATAGCGACGATCGTCGTGTAGGTAGTCCGCACTCTTATTGCCCCTTGTTTTTATTCACTTAGTGGAAGTAAGGGGATGAAATAATTCCTTGAGTGAGCGGTCTTCAACTTTGTCGAATCCTCGGGGACGGTCGTCCATCTTGAGGAACCGTGCACGATCGCGGAGTTCGATGGACCGACTCCTTGATCATGTCTTGATGCGCGAATACATTGAGTGTCTCGTGACTCATTTATATTATGAGGGTCCTCTGTTAGGCTGCGCCTCGCCTCGTATTTAAACGAAGGGCGTGCGGTCTCGGTCTAGAGGAGTCCTTGCGCGGGGCAGCGTCGGATGAATCAACTCCGCGCCCACGGCTTGTTAGCTCTGCTTCCACCTCGGCCAGCCATGGAGATGGCCGACCTCGACGGTGTACGTTGAGACGGGGGTTGTGGCACGTCGCATTGTCCGGGTTCACCATGTTAGATGATGAACCTTTGAGGGCGAGCGATCGCGTCCACTGATTAATTTTGGAGGGCCCTCAGACTACGCCGGCCTCGTATTTAAACGAAGGGCGGGCGATCTTGGCCCAAAGGGACCTTGCATGGCCTAAGCAGTCGGTTCCATCGACCACCAGGACCATGGCTGCACTCTTCCACCTTGGATCGTCATGTAGGTGCCGACCTTCGACGGTGTACGTTGTGCGGGGGAGGCGATCTCGTGCCTTAGTCCATCATGTTAGACGGTGAACTGTAGATGGCGATCGAGTCCTCCGGTTTCTTAAATAAGGAAGGAGATCGGGGAGACTTCCGAGGTCTCCTTATCTTGATTGAAGCATGTAGAGACGGTCGCCGAGGGTGATCTAGGGGTCGGCTCGTATGAGCTTTCCAGCCTGTTTTGTGTTCGACTCGGACGATTGTCTATAGAGATTGGTAGGGGCTTCGGCTAAACCAATAAGCTGTCCAACTTGCCCTCCCCGAACAATCTCCAGAGCTGTTTGAGGAGGTCGCGGCATTTGTTGGTGCTAGGGGTGGCATTTCGGAACCAAAAATCCAAAACTGAACCGAAAAAACCCGAAAAAATAACCGAAAAACCGAAACCGAAGAAGACCGAACCGAAAAATAAAAAAACAGAACCGAACCGAACTAATTTGGTTCGGTTCTCGGTTCGAGGTAGAGCGGAACCGAACCGGACCGAAATGGACCGAAGTCAAATTTCAACATACTAAAATGACCTTGTTTTTGTGATTTTGGTGTGTTTCGAATTTTAGTATAATTCGTTTTCCTTTTGTAAGACCCTCATGGGTCCAAGAAGGATCGATAATATGCTCATGAATTTGTGATTCAATTAATTTAGGTTGAGAGAATGAGCTACTATGATTTACGATTGTTATATATTTTGAGATATTTGGAAATTGCTATGGAACTCTAGCTTTTATCTTGAATATATATATATATATATAACTCTTGTTGCCTTGTTGTTATATATAACTTATTCTATTGCATATAATATTTGAATGTATATTGTGAAGAACCGAAAAAACATCAAACCAAATCAAAACCGACCCGAATATTTATAAAACCGAACTTAACCGAACCGAACTTCAAAAAGAACCGAACCAAACCGAAACCGAATATTTGGTTCGACTCTCGGTTTCGATCAAAAACCGAACCGAATGGATATTGATTGTTGTCCAGGTGATCGTGGTCCCTTATCGCCTTTGGCTTTTTGAGCTCTTCGTGCCCCTTGATGGCATAGAAAATATGTGCCGGAGTTCTGTTGAATGTATGGAAGAGATGGGCTTCCATGTCCTCGAAAGCCTTGAGATCTCCGGGTGTCTTGGCGATCGCCTTCTTTGCTTTGGCGATCGCTATCTTCTGGACAGGAGGTGGCATTCCCTCGCCGAGGCGGAGGGTGAGTAGCCTTTGCCTGGCCAGAAAGTTGACAGCTTTAGCGCGGAAGATCGCGTAAGTTGGGGGAATATCCTTGGAGAGATGTCTAAACATGGGAGAGTGACCGTGGAATCCACCCATGACCGAATAGAGAGCGATCTCGTCACTGACGGGTTCGCCGGTGAGGATGATTTCGTCTACCCGGTCGATGTAATCTGCGTCAGTTTCGTCCTTCCCCTGCTTGATTTTTATCATGCGGTGGGGGCCTTCTGGTCTGGCGACCTTGCTGGCGAAGTATGACGTGAAGTCATTCGCCAGTTTCTTAAAAGAGGTGACTGATCGTGGTGGTAATGAGACGTACCACCTGTGGGCCAGCTCGCCCAATGTCAACGGGAAGATCCGGCACTTGGTTGCATCAGATGCCCCGCACCCAGTCATGTAAATTCGGAATTTACTCAGGTGGGTTTCGGGGTCCGATCTCCCCTCATACAGAGGTGTTTTGGGAGGAGCGATCGTCGGTTGTATGGGGGCAAGCTCGATGTGGACCGCGAGTGGCTCGGTCGGCCCGACGATCTTTTTGCTGGTGCTTGCCCCAGTGTCCAAGAGTACTCTCATCTCGTCGAGCTGGCGTTGTATGGCGGCCATCGCCGTGGCCTGGCTGCTCGCGGCTCGGCGCTCGGAGCGGGTGCCGAGGCGATTGAGTACTGATCCCCTGGCGATCGGGGCGGGAGTTAGATGGCTGACCTGCGTTCGGCTGTGAGGTGGGTAGGCCGAACTTCTGGTGACGGATTCGGGTTCCGTCTTTTCGAGGTTGGAAACAGAGTGCCCCGGTCGCCAGGATGGGTCGCGCCCCAAGCGATCGAATATGGATCCGTCCGGTCGTGCGAGAGCCTTTCCTCGCGTGGGGCTTTCGACGATCGCTCGTTCGATGGCCCAATTTCCGTTTTCCCATGCGGCGGATGATCGAGGGAGTTATTGCAGCGACGCACATGCTCTCCGTCGCTCCTCGGGATGGCCATAGCCTTCTCGATCTGTTCCTCGGTTTGGGCGATCGAGTGATAGGTTGGGGCCATCTCTCGGATGCGGGATCGAGTCTCGCGTTGCTGCGCTTCCCGCCGTCGGTGGGGTTCGGACCGGCCGGATATGGTGTCCGGCGGTTCGGAGAGCGGCTTTCTTCGATGTACCGGCGGATGTCATGACTCTGAAGGTTTTCTTTGAAGTGCAGTGAGTGTCACTTCAAGTATATGCCCCGAGAACAGTGAGTGTTCTTCGGGACGGTAGAAATGAAAGTTTGAGGGTTAGATGGCCCGCCCTCCTTCTAGCGCCAATTGTTGCTACCCAAAATATTATCCGGAGATAGATATTGCTGGAATGGATGGGATAGCAAACAAATGCAAGAGCACTTCCGTGAGAAAGATAAATAACACAAGATTTGCCGGGGTTGTTAGTCCCGGGCTTGAATGCTCTCGCGAGATATTATTAATACTAATATTCGGGGATACAAGTACTAATGTAAGAATACAATTACAATGAGTGTAAAGATTCTTGTTATCTTAGCTAGTGAGCGTGTAGATTGCCGGAAGAACCAGATTTGATGCTCTGTGAGTTCTTGTAACAACGGAGATGAACAGTCGCGGCGGTGAGAGATCGACCGTCTCTCACGGAGAGTATTTAGCTGGATGCTTGGGCTCCGGGGCTTATGAATCCCTTGGAATCGGTCTAGTGGAGACTTGCTGCTTCTGCCGATCGTGTTCTGGATGAGAGATTCAGAGAGAGAAGTCCTGAGATGGATTCCGGTGAGAAAGCCAGGAGCTTGGTGATATGTGTGTTCTACTGTATTTCTGTTGTGGGAGAAATGAATTCTGAACGTAAGTCAAATGAATTCGGAACCGTTGGTCGAATGAATTTCGAACCGTAGGTTGAGTGAATCGGGAACCTTTTTCCAGTAGGAGGAGGTTCTCTATTTATAGGGCTTGGATGTGCCGGGCGATCGCCTTTTCAGCATTATAATAATCGGGCGATCGTCTTTTAGCACATGGGCACATCCCTACCACTGCAAGAGTTCTTTGGCGCCAATCAGTGCGGTCCAATGGGTAGCATACACGCGTCTGAGTTCTGTCGCGGGTGGTCCCACCGACAACTTTCGGCGCGCATCTTTGGTAGGTGAGGTAGGTGACAGGCTGTGGTCAAAGGTCTTGTCTGTCAGCAAAAGATCTTATCTGCTAGCGAAGATCTTGTCAGCGCCTTTGGTGGATCTGCACGTGGGTGCTTTTCTGAGATCCAGTCCTTGATGACTTTGACGGGCGATCGTCTCTGCTTGGGGCGTAGGTCGATTGACCTTAGCCGGTCACTAGAGTAGATCGCCAGTTGCCAAAGGGCGATCGCCTTGGGAGTCGATCGCTAGGTACCTGATGGTGGTCTGATATCTTCGACTTGGCGAGCTAGCCATAGTTTGACTAGAGTTGACTTGGTCGCTCGGCCTTATAGTCGATCGCCTGTCGGGATGAATAAATCGTGACATAACATATGGTTAAATGTAGATTTTGTAGCTCAAAGTACAAGCAAAAAAAGGCGAAGGATACGGGATTTACTACCGACATATTAGGACGAAGCATCCCGAAAAATTCGGATTGGCACGAGGACAAACGCAAGTATCAGGTACGCATCAACCTCTAACCAACCTCCTTCTTTATTTCATATGATCATTCTTCATCTATGGATGCATTTTCGGAGATGATAGTCGTTGATTCATTGTCTTTTAGCTTTGCACAAAATGTTGGTTTTAATGATTGGGTGACAAATCATGTTCAACCCGCATATAAACAAATTTCTCGACAAACCGCAAAAAGAAAAATGATGCATAGAACAATTGATTAAATATTTCATGGAAAATAGTGATTTACAAGTTTCGATTTGTAGTGATATTTGGACCGATTCATTTCAAAAAATTCTTACATGGGCATTACATGTCATTATATTGATAAGTTTTGGGTGTTAAACAAAAAAGTTTTGGCATTACGAGTTTTTAACGACCCACACATCGCGCAAAACATAACTCGTTTAATTGCAAATATTTTAGAAGAATGTAAATTAGTTTCAAGAGTTTTTTCAATCGGAATTGACAATGCATCCGCTAACACGGCTTCGATTCAAGAACTAATCACTTATTGTACGCCGTCTATTGGAGGTAAATTTTTTCACATTCGGTGTGCGGCTCACATTTTAAACTTATGTGTTCAAGAATATTTAGCTTATGTTGGATAATTAGTAAAACCTATCCGCGGCATTCTTAATGAACTTTGGATTAAGAAAATTGTTCGTCGTAAATGGTACCAATATTGTAAACAACATAATGTTTATCCAAAATATTTTCCAAAAGATGTTTGCACAAGATGGAACTCTACATACAAAATGATTTCCGAATCATATGATTATAAAGAACTTTTAAGTGGTTTTGCCGCACAACACATTAATGGTAATTTTATTTTCGGGGAAGCCTGGGTTTTAGCAAGAGATGTAATGGATGTTTTTAAACATTTCTACGAGGCTACTAAAATTTTTAGTTATGTTTACAAACCAACTTCGAACTTATTTGGTTACGTAGCAATTAATATTGTATTTGCACTTAAAGATGGTCTTAACGTACCTTCCATTAAAGTTGCCATAAGTGATATGAGAATTAAATGGTTAAGTTATTTCAAAATTATTCCGGATGTTTACCTTATTGCATTTGTTTTGGACCCTCGACGTAAAATGGAAGGTTTGAAACAATTTTTGGAAAATTATTATTCGTTTCTACAAATACAAAATGATCCCGCATGTATTGTTTCTACTATACTTACTAGTGTTAGGAATTTACTTGAACAATTATATGCTCATTATCATATTTCCGATCAAGCTCAATCATCTCAACAACCACCTCCCATTTCTTCTTCATCATCTACTAGTAGACGTTTGACATCAATTGCTAGAGATTTATTTGCCCCAAAGAGGGCAAAAACCAGGTCGAGTGCCAATTCGGAGCTCGACGATTATCTAACCATTACCTTTGAGTTTAGACATGAAGAAGAGTTAGAAGACTTTGACATCTTGGAATGGTGGAGCCGACCGGAGAGATCGATGTTTCCTACTCTAAGCAAGATTGCGGCACAAATTCTCGCCGTTCCCGCCTCAACGGTAGCCGTAGAGCAAACCTTTAGCCGGAGTGGAAAGGTTCTCGATCCCACGAGGTCAAACTTGTTGCCCGAGACGTTAGAAGCGCAAGTGCTACTAAGTGATTGGCGGAGAGCGGAAATGAAGACACAAAAAACAACAACGAATCAACCGACGATGATGAAGATGAAGAACCACTCACTCCATCGGAGGGATCCGCGGGAAGCACGTAACCACCAAGGTAAGAGCAGCGGGGATACAAAGAAAGGTAAGAGAACTGCGTGGGGCTTTGATTCCTCTTCCTCGAGAACATATAAGAAGTGGTAGATTTACGATTGTCACGATCATTTGCAAAATCAGAATCAACATAACAAGTTTAAGGATTTCAAATAATGGAGAAGCGACTTCAAAGCTTCCCAATGAGGAATACCTGGATTAGACATATATCTACTCAAGCAACTAACAGAATAAGCTATGTCGGGTCTAGTGCTAACCATGAGATACATGAGTGATCCTATAGCAACTAACAGAATAAGCTATATCTAAGGCGGATCATACTCTAGAAGGTCTAAAGGTAGAAATACAAGGTGATCAACACGAAAGCAATCACTACTCTTCAAAGGTAATATCCTATGATCTTTTAGATCTAGACTGGGATATTTCAATTACCAACATATTTATTTAATAAATAATAAATAATATTTAAATTGCTTATTAGTCTTAATAATTAACTAAGAGAAAATTATCAAATTGGTCCCGTATGTGGGACCAATTGGCCAAAAAACCCCATCTGTCTCCGGCGGAACAAAAAAACCACATCTCCCCCCTACCTTAGCCAATTTAGTCCTCCGTCGCCGGAGCTGACGTGGATGACACGTGGCAAAAAAAATATAAAACCTAAATAATATAAAAAAATTAAAAAATCTGGAATATTAAAAAACCTAAATTTAAAAAATTTAAGAAAAGTTAAAAAAATTTAAAATCTATTTTTTTTAAAAAATATAAAAACCTAAATAATATAAAAAAATTTAAAAAATCTAAAAAATTTTAAAGAATCTGAAAAATCGTAAAAAAATTTAAAAAAAATTAGAACCTTAGGTAATTATTTTTAATTCTGAAATATTAATAAAAATATATTAGAATTTTTTATTTTATTTTTAATTTTATAATTCTGAAAAGATTTTTTTTCAGAAAAAAATCTTTTTAATTCAAAAGATTAATTTTATAATTCTAAAAAAAAATCTTTTTAATCTTTTTAATTTCTGACAAAAAAATTATATTTTTTGATTTTATAATTCTGAAAAAAAATCTTTTTAATTTCTGAGAAACAATGAGAAATTTATAAAAACGAACTTTTTCAGAATATTTTCAGAAATTAAAAAGATTATTTTTTTCAGTATTATAAAATTAAAATAAAATTTACTTTTTCTTTCATAAATTAAATAGATTAAAAATATTTATTTTACAGAATTATAAATTATTCTTTGAATTAAAAAGATTTTTTTTCTGAATTTTTTTTTTTCAAAATTATAAAATTAAAAAATAAATAAAAATTATAATATATTTATATTTATATTTCAGAATTAAAAATAATTACCTAAGGTTCTATTATTAAATTAAATTAAAAATTAATTTTTTTAGATTTTTTATATTATTTAGGTTTTTATATATTTTTTTAAATTTGAAATTGTTTTATTTTTTTAAAATTTTTTTAAATTTTTTTAGATTTTTTAAATTTAGGTTTTTTAATATTCCAGATTTTTTATTTTTTTTTAGATTTTTTTATATTATTTAGGTTTTATATTTTTATTTTGCCACGTGTCGTCCACGTCAGCTCCGGTGGCCGGAAAATACTCCGGCCGGCGACGGAGGACTAAATTGGCTAAAGTAGGGGGGAGATGTGGGGTTTTTTGGTCCGCCGGAGACAGATGAGTTTTTTCTGGCCAATTGGTCCCACATACGAGACCAATTTGATAATTTTCTCAATTAACTAATTAGCATGCCTAAATAGATTTTATGCTCGTGAATGCGTAAAACGTGTTTATCAAATTTTCCCAAACTTCGCTTCCGCTGCGTTTTATTTCCAATATTTCTGTGTAACCTCACATGCCTCATAGACTATAGGGTAAATTATACCATACGACAATTAAACATGTACCGTTATATGACACCGAGTGTTGGACTGTAAAATATTATCACATTTCAAAGGACGAATGTGGTAGAGATGCGTATGCTACGGTGGATGTGTGGCCAAACAGAAAATGACCGACTCATAAATGAGGTGATTAGGGAGATGGTAAGAGTTAGAGGTGTTCAAAACTGGATATCCGGAATTTCGGATATCCGAAATTTTGGATATCCAAAAATCCGAATAGTAAATTTTGAGATTCGATATCCGGAAAAAAAATATGAATTATATTCGGATATCCTTATATTTGAAAAAAATATTCGGATTCGAATATCGGATATATGAATATCCGAATATCCGAATACCTTATATTTCGGATATTCGAATATCCGATTTTTCTGAAAAGTACTATTCGATATCCGAATCCAACGTTCCGGATATCCGAACTTCGGATATCCAGAACTTCGGATTTTCGGATATTTCAGATCGGATATCGAAAACCGGATATTTTTGAACACCCCTAGTAAGAGTTGTATCTATAGAAAATAAGATAATGGAGAATTAGTTAAGATGGTATGGCCATGTGAGACTGATGGTTCTTGATGCCCAGTGAGGAGGTTTGGAGATTCGAAGACGAATAAGATTGTAAATGATAGATGATGACCTAAGAAAACATGAATAAATGTGATTGAAAACTAATGAGATTTTTTAAGATTGGAAAAAATATGGCAATAAAAAGGACAGTGCGGATGAAAAATATAAGGGTGAGTGATGGAGTTATATTCTTATTTCTCTTGTTATTTTTATTCTTGTTCTTATTTTATTTTTTGGGTTATTTTTTAGATTTTCAAACTTTTTCACTATTCATCTGCTTTCATTCTCAATATCTGAATGTTTTTCTTTGAATTGATTTTTTTTATATTTCATTTTTTTATTTATTTATCTCATAATTATTTTAATTGCTATTAATTGATTTTTTGGTCGTTGATGGTTGCAAATGATACCAATGCATCTGGCCGATCAGAGAAATTGACCCCAAATTATTTTGGGTTTAAAATCGAGTTGTTGTTCTTGTCAATGAAGATAACATTTTATTTTATTTTGTAAATTTGTGATCTTCTTCAGATTTTATATATCCTTTTTCTGATTTATATAAGATAATTTTTTATGTACGTTTTTTAAATTTGAGAGTTTTAATGATTTAAATTATACAGAGATTGATATTATATATATATATATTATAATAATATTTATTAATTAAGAAGTAACATGTATTTATTATTTAAGTATCTAATTAAATCATTATATTAAAATATTAAAATAATATTAAAATACATCCAACTAATGTTCAATTTTACCTAATCGTCGGACTAATTTTAGGCGGAATCTCAATCAATTAGAGCCGCCTATTAATTTTTGGACAAATATAAAGTATTACATTTTAATCCATTTTATGTCGCCAGGGTGTTTTTCACGACATTAAGATAATTATAGGGTTTTTTCTGTGATTTTTAAGGAGTTTCGGGGTATTGGTTGTGTTTTTTGAGGCTCATGGTGTGTAATTCGCATTAGGGGCAGAGTTATGGGTGTAAAACGCAATTTTATCCATGTGATCTTTCGTTTTCATCCAACACCGGAACTTTTACGCTTAGTTCCTGAGTTTAACTTAA
Organism: Orobanche coerulescens; assembly: GCA_033398695.1. Lineage (NCBI taxonomy): Eukaryota > Viridiplantae > Streptophyta > Magnoliopsida > Lamiales > Orobanchaceae > Orobanche > Orobanche coerulescens. The sequence continues at coordinate 1,393,770 of CM065816.1, forward strand.
CGAGAGAAAAGAAGGTAAATGGACGAAAATAAGAAGAAAGAAAAAATGTTTTGTGTTCCTGAGTTTTTTAATGAAAAGAAACGAAAAGAAATGGAAGGAAAACTTTCTCTGCTAACTTTCCTTCCAATTTGGAAGGATTTGGAGAGAAAGGAACAAAATGATTAATTTTCTTTTCACTTCCTTCAAAGTCGAGAACACAAAATACAATTTCATTTCACTTCCCTTTCTCTTCTTTTCTCTCCTGACTTTCTTTCTCTTTCTTTTTCTTTTCTTTACTAAAACGAACGCGTTAGTCTTTAAAGAATTAGCAAGTACTTTGCATGTCTAACCAACGGAAGAAGGTGAAGAAAAAAAGAACTCCATTTCCTGAGTAACTGCTAGCATGGAAAACCAAGTAAAGAAAGTTTTGCTAACCTCAAGCGGCGACGAGATCTCGATCAGAATTGCCCGCCGGTTAGCTCAGCGCGGTTGCCGGTAATGGTCTCGTCATAATTCTTAATTTTCCTTTCTTTAGAACACACAGTATTATCCGTTTGTTATAACATATGGATTTTGCATTGTAAAGGCTGGTTTTGATGGGTAATGAGGGGCAATTGAGGAGTGCGGCGGATAAGATCAAGGAGTCCTTAAGCGGCGTCGTTTTCGTTGAGGTGATTGGGTTGGATATGGAGGGAGAGACAGAATCGATTTTTACTGAAGCCGTGGAGAAGGCTAAGAGAGTACTGGGGAGTTTGGATGCTTTAGTCAACTGTTATTCCTATGAAGGTATACTGATAGATAGCTCCTACAGTAGATCTGTTAATAATTTCATCGGAGTAGAGCCTCGAGTTGTTTAGCTAGATTTCTTATGATTTGAAAGAATTGCTCATACATTTGTGACTTGAGATTCAGGACTTGAGATATTTAAAGAGTATATAAATGTTATTGGAAAATTAACAATTTTATAACACTAATATTATACTCCCTCTGGTATATAGGAGGATTTTTTTTATAAAGTTGGTTCAAATATAAGATAAACCTGCAGTGTTTAGTGTGTATTTATTGATTAAATGTCATTTTTACCATTGGTATTGTGTATCTGAGTGTCTGTGTTAATTGGTATTGATTTAAAGATGGTGTATTTGGAACTTCATTTAAGAAATTATACGAGTACATGTATTGATGTTTTTTTTTTTTTTAATTTTGTCCCTGATAATAAGACCAGAGGGAGTATCACATAAAATTCCTCTGGTTGAGGTTTGATAAAAAGTTTGCTACATTAATCGCTTATATCATAAATTACTCTCGTATCACTAATTATATTTTCCGTCATGGCTTAAAGGCTGTATGTAAATTTTGGAGGCTCATGTCATGAATTTTGTCCAGTAAATTAATAGTGCTTGGGTTTAGGAATTCATATGTTTTTACCTGTCTAGTTATTGCCACTTCTGTGAAGAAATGTGTAAAAAGTACTATCTCGTAGGATGTGCGAACTGTTTTTCCTTCTTTCCGACTACATTCGTTGTTCCTCTTGTGATAGTAAAGACGTCTTTCTAATTTCTGCTGACTGTTATTGATATATGTATCTCCTTTGGCTGCCAGGTTATCCTGGTTACTGTGGATTTGTTAGTTTTTGTTTTGTATGATCGTGATTGTTAGGAAATCACTTGCACTTTGCCTTAATATCCATCATACCCTTATAAGTCATATACGTCAGCGCAGTTCTACTGGGGTACTTAATATTCAATTAATGTCCATGAAAATCCTTGATATATATCTCATACTCCAATGTTTTTATTCAAAATCCCATCACATATCAACTTAGAATTCCACCCATCTTTTTTAGACCCTAGGAACATAGTCATCTAAATGCTCATTCCTGATAATTTTTTTCTTATTTTCTGCACTGTCTATAAGCTTTAATCTCACATCCGGTCTTCAATAACCTGCATATTCTGGTTTTTATTCTGCTGCAAGTAGAAAGTGAAAAAAAAATATTAACCTCTAATTATCCGAAACAGGAAAGATGCAAGATCCATTGTCCTTAGCTGAAAATGAATTCAAAAAGATTGTCAAAACCAACTTTATGTCTGCATGGTATCTTTTAAAAGCTGTGGGTAAAACAATGCGTGATCAGAAAACTGGGGGATCCATTGTATTCTTGACGTCAATAATAGGAGCTGAAAGAGGACTATATCCAGGAGCAGCAGCATATGGTTCATGTTTGGCTGGAATACAACAGCTAGTAAGAGTAAGTGTACGAGCCTTTAGAACTGCGGAAGAATTTGCATGTTGATAAAACCGGTAGCTCAAGTTAATATAATTACCAAAAATATATGAGTTCACATTTATTTAGGGTCTGTTCGCCAAAATTAGTTGGAGATGTTGGTTGTCAGGCGTTGACAACTTCTGTTGAATAGCTATTAGCTGTGAACTTGTGAACTAGTAGCTGTTAGAGGTAGTTGTCAAAATAGCTGCTTCATATACGTGTTCGGCATAAATTAGCTGTTGAAATGGTAAAATACATAAATACATAATATTTAAAACTGAATTTGGTAGCTTTTGTCGAACTCTACTCGAAAAGCTAATTTTATTAGCTTTTACGAAAAACTACTTCAAAAGCTAAAAGCTGCCGTCCACCACTAGTTTACCAAACACCAATGTCGTATTAAGTAGTGTCTTGACTTAGTCAGAACTCCAAACACTAAAAGCTACTCCAAAAGCTATTGCCGAAGGGGGTATGCGCATTTCTGAAAGATGCATTGGTATAAGGGGGTATGTGCATTTCTCAAAGATGCATTGGTTTGAATATAAGTATAAAGATGCATTAGCTTTATGAACCCTTCTTCCAAATTGTATTTACTTAAAAAAATCTCCCCCGTTGAGGGTGTAATTATAACATACAAATAAACATAAGGGGGTATTTAAGGGTATGTTTTTGTAATTAACCCCATGTTTTTTGTTCCATGAAAGCCCAAGCATCCTCAAATATCAACTAGGGGTATGGAAAGTTATCTAATTCACTGCAAACAAAATAGTTTAAAAGGGAGCAAGCTTCTAATAACAGATTGGTCAAACAAAATCGAAACAAATAAATAAATTACAAAATAATAATAAGAAATTTGTAAACAAAAATGGCCCAAATACTATGTTGACCTAGGAAGCAGGGATTCTTCAGTTAGCTGCCGTACTGCGTATGGGATTCGCGGGAGTGCGGGGATTCGCCGGGGATTCGCCGGGGTGCGTACGGGGTGCGCCACGTGGCGTATCCCTGTATTTTGGAGCAGGGGTGCGGGAGAGGGGGTGCGGGGGTGCGGGAAGGGTATTGACCAGTGTTTGAAAAAGCGCTGCACAAGCGTCCGCTTTTGTTTATTTTTTAAAAAACCCATACTACAAAAACGAAATTGTTACTGGGCCTAAAAAATAAAAACGGGAAACGAGATTTAAGCCCATAAAGGGAAAAGGGTCTTAGCACCAAAAAACCCTATTATCACTGCTGCTCTCAAGTTCTCTCATTCTCTCTTCTAAGCTCTCTCACCGAAAAAAGCCCTTTAGACAACTTGAATTTGTTATCTTTATATATATATATATATATATATATATATGTATATATATATATATGCCGTATCCCCCCGCACTCGAATCCCCATATTTTCAAATTTATCGAATCCCCGTATCCCCGTACTACGCACCCGCACCCGCACCCCCGCACCCGTGCTTCTTAGATGTTGACACAGTATCCTAAAAAACAAATACGTCCCTTGGTCTCGACGTCTGATTCCAAGGATAAGACCGGGAAACCGTATTACCTTTAGGCCGACAAACCGAAGATAATGCCTGCAAGTTATCCTTAAAAAATGCAGGAGACCAAAAGGAATTTCTAGCGATGTGCAGATATGTCCAAATGCGTGTTTAGGCTATTGGAAACTTGGAATGTCAGCTATATATAGCTGATAATTGGACCATTAAGGCCTTTCCCCAGAAAATGAGGAGAAAGAAAAGGAAAATGTGGAAAATCAAACTTTTCCATTTTTCGTTTTGGACTATTTATTCGAAAAAAATAGTATACAGTCTACAAAATTTGCAAAATGTAGCATAGACTGTAGGCTAGACGACCGAGATTTTCACCCTGTGCCTGCGTGGAGAGAGCCTTTATGCCGTATAACATTACATCTTCACTATAAAGGGAATACTATACATACTAGCCCACAGTCTTCTATTGTCCAATCTGGGACAAACCCACATTCTAATTACTCCACTTTAAGCTTTAATTTCACTCACATTTTTCCAACATTCATGACCACATAGCTAGGGCTGTAAACAAATCTGAAAGTTCGATCCGGCTCGAATTATTCAGCTCGAAAAAGCTCGCTTCGAGGCTCGATTCGGGACACCAAACGTAGAGCCGAACCCTACGAAATAGTGTTCGGCAAATCGAGCCGAACCATTGGGCTCGGTTTGATGTACTGTAGCCCAGTTATAACCCTAGGCCAGGCCCTGTAAACAAACCTGAAAGTTCGATCCAGTTCGAATTATTCGGCTCGAAAAAGCTCGGTTCGAGGCTCGATTCGGGACGCCAAACGTAGTGCCGAACCCTAAGAAATAGGGTTCGGCGAATCAAGCGGAACCGTTAGATGAATTTGAGGTGTTTTATGTTTGCAAACGAGTTGATTTTTCATAATCTTTTGTGTTCTTAATTTCTAATTTGGATCGAACTATCGACGAACGTTCGGCTCGAATTATCGAACTCGGATCGAACCTCAAATTATGAGGTTCGACCGAATCTAGCTGAATCAAACCTTCTGTTTATAAAATTTCGAGCCGAGCCGAACTCGGTGAAAGTTCCGTAGGGTTTGATTCCATAACATCCCTACACAGGTACGCAGGATCGATCATTAGTGATTTTAATATTAGGACTCGGGATGTTCATCTGTACTTCTACACGTGTTTCTTAACAGGCCTCCGCTATGGAAATCGGGAAATATCAGATTAGAGTTAATGCAATAGCTCGTGGGTTGCATCTCCACGACGAGTTTCCCCTGTCTGTGGGAACTGAGAGAGCTCAGAAGTTGGTGCATGAAGCCGCCCCTTTGCATCGGTGGCTTGACGTTGAAAATGATTTGGCTTCTACTGTTATTTATTTGATCAGCGATGGGTCGCGGTACATGACCGGGACAACAATATATGTCGATGGCGGCCAGTCTCTCGCGAGGCCTCGGCTGAAATCCTTTATGTGAGAGACTGTGCAGTGTAATCTCATGGTTCAACAGGTAATATTTTTTTATATCGTTCACATCATATAGTATCATGTAAAACTGATGCACTTCGGATATAATATTTGTATTACTGGCCCTGACAAAAGGGTAATCTCATACTGTTATAGATAAATAAATATATTTATATATGAAGTTGTACTTCTGATATTGTATTACATATGAATACATATGGTTCTTTGCAGAGGGCGGGAAGTTTATAAACTTGAAAATTAACGTCGTTTTTAAGTATTGAGTTTAATATGTAGTAATAGCTTGGTGTCGGTTTTTGCATTTCAGAATTCTGAAAACAACATTCATCACTAACCTGATTTCTTCTACTCCAATTTATTTATTTACTAGAGATAACCTCGTGCCATAATAGCACGGTGGCGATGATGTAATTGAATTGAAAGAGTTTAATTACATGAATTACTTTGTTAGAAAAAAGATATGTTGGTTTATAAAATTTTATCGACGGGCAGCGGGCCTATCGTAAAAAAAGATTGTAAAAAAAATTAAGAACCGTCGAAACATATGCCGGCACGCAAAAAAAAAAAAAATGACCGATTGCCGGAAAGCAAGGCCAACTGGCATGCTGTTAAGAGAAATTTTGGCCGGCAGTCGGAGGTCTGTTGGCAGCGGCCCCGCCGAAAAGCAGCCGGCGGGCCTAACGTTAAAAAAAAAGGTGGCTGGCCGCCGGAAGTCAGGCCGGCGTATGTAATAAATTTTTTATATATTTGATATTTTTTGGTGCACACTAATAAAAAACCGAATCCCTTGTATTATGTACTTAGGCTACTTATTTATTGACTAGGATAGCACCCATGTGTTACATGTAGAGCTGTTATCGGACCGGTTCGGACCGGTTTTCTCCAGATTCGGATCCGGTCCGATAGATTACCGGGTAGATCTGGTCCGGACCAATAACGGTTCCGGTTCAATTTTTAGAACTCGAATCCGAACTCGTTAGTTTCCGGGTGAGCTTCGGTCCCGGGTATTTCGGTCCGGTTCATGACCGAGTTTCGGGTTCACTCGGACCGCTAACAGCCCTATGTGGGATGGATCTTTACTAGGAAAATGAAGGAAGCACAGCAAAATAAATCACATAAATGGGGGTTACATGATTCGAACTCCAGACCTTTTGTTCAAATGTATAGCGTCTTAACTACTTGTGACCAAAGTCTTATTTGTGTTTAAAACACGCAAAACGTATTAATAATATATGTATAAAATATATAAATTATAAAATACATATAAACTTTTTTTTAATTTATTACCGGGTTTCTTTTCGGTTTTATCGGTCCGGGTTTTATCGGTTTCGGTTCAATGTTTAGAACTCGAATCCAAACTCGTTAGTTTTCGGGTGAGTTTCGGTCCCGGGTATTTCGGTCCGGTTCATGACCGGGTTTCTGATTCACTCCACGGGATTTATCAAATTTTTTCTTTTTTATGAAAATGAAATTATTGTGATAACTGATAATGCAATAATGATATAAGGTTGAGGTGAGGTTAGGCACACGTGTTAGTTGATGCGACACATTAAATATTGGCATGTACCCGCCGAAGCATGAAATAGAGGCTCTTGTCCGTCGAAACATGAGGTGCCGAAACGTGCCCGCATGCCGCATGTGCCGAAACGTGCCAGCATGTGCCGAAAAAAAGTTGTGCACCAACAATAATTGAATGTGTATGACATGTACACATTTGTATAAGTAGTATTATTCATAAATAAAATCATACAGGAGCCCACTTGCAAAAACATATTGGACCCGCACTTCTTCGGATAGACATAATAGGGCTGAGACTTAGGACCTCGATAATTGATGATTCGACTGAATGTCAGTTTCGAAGGGTTCGATTCGGTTTGAGTATTGAGAAAGAAATCATTAAAAAGCTCAGAGTTCTGGTTCTGAAATAAACTTTGGATTTGAGTTTGGTTATTATTATTTCAGAATTTCAATAACCGTAATACCGAAAATTAATGTCAATAACTGAGTAATATATACCGTAATAGCAGAAATATAAACCTAGTTAAACATACTAATTTACTATCCATTTCTCAATTTTTTTAAATAACCGAAGTAATCGAAAAAAGTTCGGTTCTTTCTAAAAAAATTGAACTGTAAATTTCGATTTGGGTACTTTCAGTTTCTTGAGAAAATTACTTCAGTTCCTAGAAGTTCGCTTCCTGAAAAAAATATTAGAAAACGAATTCAATTTGCATAATAAATTTCATATTTTGGTTCTAGACTTTTTTTTTTTCAAACAAACCGAACTATCTTAGACCTAAAACAAAGCCCCATTTAGCATTGCTTTTCTATTTTCTAAAATCAAATTTCTCAATTTTTCGAGTTAAAAGCAGTATTTGATATATCCATAATTATTTTTCTTAAAAGTTCGGAAATCTACTTTTAGAATAAGCTATATAATTTATAGCTTTTGGAAAAACAGCTACCCTAACTTAATAGGGAATGTGATATTTTTCTTTGAAAATAAAAATAGCTTCAACGATCAATACAGTCTTTTTTTTATTTTTTTATTTCTTGAGTTTCAGAATTATTTTTTTATCATAAATTTACTAAATAATTTTATTTTTCCACAATATTTGTGGCACGGCAGATTTTATTGGCCATAATAATATCAAACTAGCCCAATTTCGAAGCACTTGTACACAAGAAAAATGTTTTGGGAAATAAAAATGAAAACGTAATGGTGAAGACAAGGGTGTGCATATTCAACGAAGACGGCCTTTTGAATGGAAAGCATTTTAAAACTATGATTGTTCAGATTAGTAGCAATAGTATTTGGATTATTAGATGGATTAGCAAAATCTGCGTGCATGTCACAAATTGTAATTTAAGTTATAAAAATAAAAATAAATATTATTTAAATTTGAGTTTTTTTTTAAAAAACTAGTGAAGAAAAAAAATAGAATGATCAATAATTTATGAAATAAAGAATTATACATGTACAATTATTTTATAAATTATAAAAAACCTCTCTATATACTACGTTCGACGTCGTGGTGGACATATATGACCCGCATTCTTTTGACTTATTTTTGATTTTGATTGATTCGATTCAGTAATTCGATTCGGATTCAATTCGATTCGATTGATTCAATTGATTCGATTGATTCGATTCGATTCTTCTTATTATTATTATTATTATTAATCTTAATTATTATTATTCTTATTATTACTAATAATATTACTATTATCGTTGTTGTTGGTTACTTTTACTATTATTATTTACCATTATTATTATTATTATTATTTACCCTTAATATATATTTGATTCGATTGATTCAATTCAATTGATTCGATTCGATTCGATTCGATTCGATTCATTCAGTCCAAAAGAACAGAGCCTTACTCTCATTGTCGTATATCAAGATTTTGAGTCCCTTAGGATGAGTAACCACTGACAGAGTGACGTAGAGCTGGCCATGGCAAAAAATAGATTTTCTATGAAATAGTCCAACTTATGAGAGAGACTCATATTGACTCTTGTTTATCGTCATTGCAAACGAAATAATGCGGGGAATTGCCTTCAATTTAAAATGCAATCTCAGATCAGAAGGCCTAAGTGACATTCTAGGGATCAACGTTTTGTGCCCCGCATTACCTCCACTGAGAATCTTTACTTCAGTTACGTGGGTTTCAAGTCCGGTCACGATTATTCTTGTCTCATTGCATAGCTCTACTTTGAAAATTGTTCCATATAAATAACATACAACCCTATAATTTAATTTAGTATACAAATTTGATTATATCAAGAATAAATTAATTATATCTGATTAATCGTAACATTCATTTATGTTGTGGTTATCTTGTAATAACAGTTGTACCTATTAATTAAAGTTCTAAACGTAATTTAATAATATGCCGGAGGTCCGCCGAAAAACAGGTCAGTAGCCTGGCGTTTAAAAAAAAACTACCGGTAGCCGGAGATCCGCCGATCGCCGACGCCAAGCCACCGGAAAGCAGGCCGGCGGCCGGACGTAAAAAAAATGGACCGTGCCGGAAAACTGATCGGTCGGAGGTCCGTCGGGGATATCCGTAAAAAAAGATTCCATTTTTAAAAATTAATTGTCCTTTTAGTGTAATTCAATGTAATATTCTAGGAGTATTTTTTAAAAATCAACATATTTAATAATAATATTATTATTAAGTATTATTAAGTTCAACACAAAAAAAAAAGAAGAGAGAGAGTAGGGGTACAATAAGCTTTTTCGGTGCGATTACCACTACCGAAAAATACCACTGTCTTTTATATTAAGGGACTATTTGGTATAATATAATTAAAAGGGGAATTATCTATTGTCTCAGTTAGCTAGCGGTTCTGTTTCTTATCGATTTCGGTCTTGCAGGTCTGCATCTCTATCATTCATCAAAGTGTAACAGGCTCGTCCCCCTCAGTCTGGTGAGATGGTCTGACTTGATCCGAGCTAAGGAGGTGGGCTACTGTGCTCATCCAGCTCGGAAGGGCCGAGCCGTCCTGGTAGAGACATATCACGATCTTCGAGCTCCGATTGGGTCTTCAATATATTAATCTGGATCTTTGCTAACCCAACCTAATCTGATATTGGGAGCTACACCCGGATAGACCGAGTATGTATATCTGATGCTCTATCATCTCTATAACGATCATTCTCAAAATTTTGTTGAGGCCTTAAATTTTGGTGAGTGATTTAATCGTTGTAATTTTTTATCTTGCCATTAATTTGTTTGATGAATTGTCCTTAAATATTTTTAGAATTGACTACATTTGTGTGAGAATTTTCTAACTATTTTTCTAATTTTTTTTGTCCTTTAGTATTGATTCAGGTTCCTTATTTTATGAATTTCATGACTTGCTTGGGCCTTCAAATTTGTTGGCACCGGTCCAGAATACACATGCAATATCGTTTTTTCTTTTTTTTCTTTTTTTTCCTTTTTTTTTTACGAATTACATCCAACTTGATATTGAGTCTGTTTTTCAATAATTTATTTGTTTGTTGGTATTTAAGGTCACACTTTTTTTTTTTTTTACCTATTTTGCTTTAATTTTAGTGATTATGAATCTGCTTTAGAAAATTCACAAAATCTGCTCAACTTCCAATGCACGCGTTTAGCTTTTCTGGTCGCATGCAAAAATCACTAAAAATCATATGGTCCCTATAGGGTATCTATCCGGAATACTGTTGGAAAAATAGCTTAATTAATACCATAATTAATTATGGTAATTAATGACATTAAATGGTATATTTGGAATCTACATTTTGTGTAGATTAATTTAGTGTATTTACTTGTTCAATTTCGTTAAGAAATGAATGAGTAATTAATGCACAAAGTTAAGTCATTTAATAGTTGGAGATGTGGTGTGGAATCCCATCCCACATTGGAGAAGTAAGAAAAAGTTGAGCTATTTATAAAGGACTTTCCATCATAAAGGAGCAATCAAGTGTGCTCCATTATGGTGCACCCTAGTTGACTTTAATTAATTTTTAAAGCTAGAATCTGAATCCTACGAGGAAGGTGCAAAGCACCTTCCGAGTCCGAGCACGTGCACGTCGCACTTGTCGCAACGGGCGCTTCGTAGGCGCACTTTGCACTTCGCTCGATGCATCCCTTCCCACCGGACCACAAGGTGTCTATCCAGTCAGAAAGACACACCGATTCGGACAGGGTGCTTTACAGACTATAAATCAACCCCTGCGGATGATGATTACACACACATAACAATCAAGATAATAATACTGTCATACTAGCCTAAGTTCATACTACAAAGTCCCAAATATCCAGTAGTTCGCCCGGAATTCGATTCCTAGTACAGGGTATCGAGTTCGTTGAAAAACCGTTGTATCTTGGGGACGTTTGCCGTTCAACCGTGTGTACTGTGCGGGGCAATTTCGTCTTACGGAGAGAGAGTCCAACTCTTGCCTCGGTTTACCATCACAGTATTATATTCAACAATCGTAAGACGAAATTCTTCTGTAGAAGATGGCATCGTCAAGCAACAATGTTCATGCTCCTGCCCATGCCGAAAAACCAGAGAAGTTCTCAGGTACCGACTTCAAACGTTGGCAATCAAAAATGTTGTTCTACCTTACTACTCTCAATCTCTGCCGCTTCCTTTCCGAATCTCCTCCTGTTGTGGGGGATGATGAAACTGACACCTGAAGCATACGACATTGGATGCATGGCATCACAGCGACTTCTTATGTCGGAACTATATTTTGAATGGGTTGGATGACACACTTTACAGTGTTTATTCCACAATCAAAACGTCCAAAGAGTTGTGGGACTCGTTGGAGACAAAATATAAAACAGAAGATGCCGCTTGAAAAAGTTCATCGTGGGTCGTTTTCTTGACTTCAAAATGGTGGACACCAAAAGCTGTTCTCGAGCAAGTGCGGGAAATACGATTGATCTGCACGATATTTTGGCAGAAGGAATGAGCTTGTCTGAATCCTTTCAAGTTGCTGCCATAATCGAGAAGTTTCCCCCGATGTGGAAGGACTTCAAAAACTACCTCAAGCACAAACGCAAGGAAATGGGCCTTGAAGATCTAATTGTGCGACTGAGGATCGAAGAGGACAATCGGAAGACCGATGTCAAGATGAACAAGTCATCTATGGAGGCAAAAGCAAATCTCATCGAGTCAAGCAACAACAAAAAGTGGAAATTTAATGGGAAGAAGCAAGACTCGAAGAATCAAAAGAAGATCAAAGGAGAATGCTACAACTGCGGTAAATTCGGGCACATGGCGAAAAATTGCCGCAAACCAAAGAAGGACAAGAAGAGAGATCAGGCAAATGTTATCGAGAATAAGTATGTTCCCGTCGATTTGCCCAATCTTGATCTGTGTGCAGTTGTAGATGAAATCAATATGGTTGGTATCCCAGTCGGATGGTGGGTGGACACCGGAGCTACTAAACATATTTGTGCCGATAAAACCATGTTCTCCTCATACGAGCCCGTCACCGAAGAAAGAAAATTGTACATGGGAAACTCCGCTGCCTCAAATGTTGTCGGAACTGGAGAAGTTATACTCAAGATGACGTCGGGATTGAAATTGACGCTCAAAAATGTGCTACATGTTCCAGACATCCGTAAGAATCTTGTGTCTGGCTCAGCATTGAGCAAAGCCGGATTTAGGCTAGTGTTTGAAGCGGATAAAGTTGTAATAACTAAAAATGGTCACTTTATCGGAAAAGGCTATATAGATAACGACCTTTTCAAACTGAATGCTATCAATGTACGTGGTGGAAATGAAATAAACGATAAAGTTGTTTATTTGGTTGAGTCTCCTAATTTATGGCATGATAGATTAGGACATGCAAATCTAAATATACTACGTCGTTTAGTACATTTAGATTTATTGCCAAAAATGACTTTTGATCAACACAAAAGGTGTGGAATATGTGTTGAAGCAAAAATGGCAAAATCTCCTTTTCATTCAGTGGAAAGATCGACAAAATCTCTTGAATTGATTCACACCGATCTGTGCGATTTAAAACTTGTGCAAACAAGAGGTGGAAAGAATTATTTTATAACTTTTATTGATGATTGCACAAGATATTGTTATGTGTATCTTTTGAGAAGCAAAGACGAAGCATTCGAAGCTTTCAAAACATACAAAACAGAAGTTGAAAATCAACTCAACACCAAAATCAAAATGATTCGAAGTGATCGAGGTGGTGAATATGTTGCACCTTTTGAAGAATATTGTCGTGAAAATGGCATTATTCACCAAACGACTGCACCTTATGCACCCCAATCGAATGGTGTTGCCGAACGAAAGAATAGAACATTGAAGGAAATGATGAATGCTATGTTGATAAGCTCGGGCCTATCACTTAACATGTGGGGAGAAGCTATTCTTTCAGCCAATAAAATTCTGAATAAATTACCCAAAAAGAAGCAAGATAAAACTCCATATGAATTATGGAAAGGAAGGAAGCCGTCCTATAAATACTTAAAAGTGTGGGGGTGCTTAGCAAAAGTTGAAGTACCGAAACCCAAGCAAGTAAAAATAGGACCAAAAACGGTTGATTGCATTTTCATAGGATATGCAAATAATAGTAGTGCGTACCGATTTTTGGTACACAAATCGGAAGTACCCGATATTAATGAGGGAATGATTATAGAATCAAGAAATGCCATATTTTTTGAAACTATATTCCCTAAGAAATAAAAGAATGAAATAAGTCCGAAAAGAGGACTTATGATGAAATCTCGCCAAATAGTAATGGACCAACACCGGAACCAAGGCGAGGAAAAAGAATAAAAACTGCAAAAACCTTTGGTCCGGATTTTGTAGTCTATTCTTTAGAAGATGAACCAAAGACAATCAAGGAAGCATTGTCTGGTTCCGATGCCGATCTATGGCAAGAAGCTATCAATAGTGAAATCGAGTCAATCTTGAACAATCACACTTGGCACATTGTTGATCTTTCTCCGGAAAATAAACCTTTAGGTTGCAAGTGGATTCTCAAGAAGAAATACAGAGGTGATAAATCTATTGACAAATACAAGGCACGTTTGGTAGCCAAAGGATACAAACAAAAGGAAGGGTATGATTACTTTGATACATACTCACCAGTTACTCGGATTACATCCATTAGAATGTTACTTGCAATTGCAGCATTGTACAATCTTGAGATACACCAAATGGATGTAAAAACGGCCTTTCTAAATGGAGATTTAGAAGATGAAATTTATATGGAACAACCCGAAGGGTTCGTGGTTCCCGGCCAAGAAAACAAAGTTTGCAAACTTGTTAAGTCTTTATACGGACTTAAGCAAGCACCCAAACAATGGCATGAGAAATTTGACCAAGTAATGATGTCAAATGGTTTCAAGATCAATGAATGCGATAAATGTGTGTACATCAAAGGTACATCTGACAATTTTGTCATTGTGTGTCTATACGTTGATGATATGCTAATTATGGGTAGCAACAATAAAATCATCATAGGCACTAAGGAAATGTTAAAGAAGAACTTCGACATGAAGGATATGGGATTAGCCGATGTGATTCTAGGAATCAAGATCTCCGTAACACCGATGGAATAGTCTTATCACAATCTCACTATGTTGAGAATGTGCTTAAGAAATTCAAGGCATACGATCTACCTCCGCTAAGACACTGTTGACTTAAGTTTACACTTAGCCAAAAATCGAGGAGAACCCATATCACAAACAGAATATGCTAGGATAATTGGAAGCCTAATGTACTTAGCAAATTGTACAAGGCCAGACATAGCATATTCTATTAGTAAACTGAGTCGGTTTACGAGTAATCCCGGAAAGGATCATTGGACCGCATTGACAAGAGTGTTGAGATACTTAAAACACACTGTCAATCATGGTATACACTATTCGAGATATCCAGCTGTTTTGGAAGGATATTGTGATGCCAACTGGATATCCGATACTAAAGACACTAAATCCACAAGCGGTTATGTATTTACCATTGGTGGAGGAGCAATATCATGGAAATCTTCTAAGCAAACATGCATAGCCCGATCTACAATGGAATCGGAGTTTATTGCTTTAGACAAAGCCGGCGAAGAAGTCGAATGGTTAAGAAACTTCTTAGAAGATATTCCCTGTTGGGAAAAACCTTTGCCTCCCGTTATGATACATTGTGATAGCATGGCAGCCATAGGGAGGGCACAGAACGATATATAATGGTAAGTCTCGACATATTCGTCGAAGACACAATACCATTAGACATTTGATCACTACAGGAATAATGTGTATTGACTATGTAAAGTCAAAAGACAATATAGCGGATCCGTTTACGAAAGGTATTAATCGTGATCAATTATATAATGCAGCAAGGGGAATGGGATTGAAATCCACGCATTGAGAATTTTCATAATGGTAACTCAACCAGGATGATTGGAGATCCCAAGAACTTGGTTCAATGAGACAACTAAGTTGTGAAAGTTCAAGTTAAAGCACTTGAAAATCCATTCTCGTAGCTGTTTAAGTGCAAGCCTGCAGTTTGTGGTAAAGGGTAAGCTTTTTAAAGCTTTTAATGATTCCTATAGCCTTTTATAGGTGGAGTATGGCACGATACTCTTCATAGGAGGTCACCTATATAAGTGAAGAAGTAAGGCCGCTTCATAAAATTAGTAACACTTATGAATCCAAGAAATGGTCCAAGGCCAAAATGGACACAACGTGAGAACGAAAGATATTAGATCTATTATTGTGTGTATGTTATTGTCTTGGTTTACACAAAAGTTGACCGGTTCAAGACATCACGTTCACCGAGCAACGAGTAAATCCGATAGCATTACACTAAAGAAGGTTCAAGGCTAACTACCACCTATCCTGAAGCAATAATAGGTCGTCGGGACTTAGTGCATGTTGCATTTGCATTAATCATCATTCATGTGGGGGATTGTTGGAAAAATAGCTTAATTAATACCATAATTAATTATGGTAATTAATGACATTAAATGGTATATTTGGAATCTACATTTTGTGTAGATTAATTTAGTGTATTTACTTGTTCAATTTCGTTAAGAAATGAATGAGTAATTAATGCACAAAGTTAAGCCATTTAATAGTTGGGGATGTGGTGTGGAATCCCATCCCACATTGGAGAAGTAAGGAAAAGTTGAGCTATTTATAAAGGACTTTCCATCATAAAGGAGCAATCAAGTGTGCTCCATTATGGTGCACCCTAGTTGACTTTAATTAATTTTTAAAGCTAGAATCCGAATCATACGAGGAAGGTGCAAAGCACCTTCCGAGTCCGAGTCCGAGTCAGAGTCCGAGCACGTGCACGTCGCACTTGTCGCAACGGGCGCTTCGTAGGCGCACTTCGCTCGAACGCCTCGGAGCGAGGAGCTATAAGGAGCCTTTCGTTTTGACAACTAAGATAGTGGCTCGGTTGACATGGAATGTGACTATGATGAAACGTGGCAGTGACATGGCGGGAGTGACACACAAGCGGGCGGTTAACGGCCGAACCAATGCATTGGTTCAGACCATTCAGTGTAAACTGGACCAGCACAATGGTTCAGCTATTCTGAACCAATGCAGCCCTTCCCACCGGACCACAAGGTGTCTATCCAGTCAGAAATACACACCGATTCGGACAGGGTGCTTTACAGACTATAAATCAACCCCTGCGGATGATGATTACACACACATAACAATCAAGATAATAATACTGTCATACTAGCCTAAGTTCATACTACAAAGTCCCAAATATCCAGTAGTTCGCCCGGAATTCGATTCCTAGTACAGGGTATCGAGTTCGTTGAAAAACCGTTGTATCTTGGGGACGTTTGCCGTTCAACCGTGTGTACTGTGCAGGGCAATTTCGTCTTACGGAGAGAGAGTCCAACTCTTGCCTCGGTTTACCATCATTTGTCATTTTCTACAGTATTATATTCAACAAATACATAGGATTACACAATTCAATAATAAACGAATTACAAGTAAAGTTCCTATAATTACGGGAGTTAAGAATTACACAATAAATCAAAATAAATTACACAAAAGTAAAATAACGAATTAATCTCAAGGAACCCGAAAGACAAAAACTGAAAAATTAAGGTCAAATATTCAAACCGGGCAGATCATAGCAGATCTGAACAACGAGGAGTGACAGTGGCGAGAATCAACCGAAATCGGCCTCGGCGCAGTCCTCCAAAACCAGTACCCACGTCCTAGGCTCCTCGAGTATCAGCGACCGACAGCCCAGACAAGAATAACTCCCCAGTCGGTTTCAAAGATTCCCAAAAGAAACACCCCCAAATAAGCCTTAAGCAATTTCACTCAGAAATTATTTTTTCACTCAGAAATCACAAAGATACTTGGAGGCTGTATTTCTCACTCAGATGAATGTTTCGTGTGTATTTCTCAAACCCAGACCGGCAAGAATATATAGGCAGAAAACCCAACAGAGGGCCAGCGATTTTCGGGGAATCAAATCCCATCTTATCATTATTTTGATAAGGGTTTCGATTTCCTTCTAAATCGGAATGGCACTGCCGAACAAAAAGGGAAGAAAAACGAGTTTCCATTTCTGACGGCGAAGGTGAGAGAAAGATGAGAGAGAAAATGAAATAGAGAAATGAGGGTAGGGTTACACGGGAAAAGTAATAAATACAAGCCACGGACGGATGGGATTGAGCCATCTAATCAACGGGTGAGATCAGAGGTAAGAGAACAATCCAGAAGCCGGGCTTGGAAGGGGGTTATTATTAGTCTGGGCTGGGCTGCTTGATACCGGCCCATAATTAATAAATCATTTGGGCCTTTTTCTTAACAAATCTCCACCCGGACCAAATGAGTCATCGGGGTACTTTCTAGATAAGTAGGTCATCATTGCCGAACGTCACACCACCTGCACATCACACAAAGTTAGTACAAGTATAAAACAATCACTAAGAAAGAAAAAACTAGGAATCACAAAGAAAACTGGAAAAGCTATCACAAAGATAGCAAACTGGAAGACTGGAGTGTCTTCAGTTAAGGGGGTCGATATTTAGTATCGACTTGCAAGATCTGATTTTCTCGACCGGTAAGCACTTCGTGCCCATATCTGCAGGATTAGAATGGGACGGGATTTTCTTCAAATCAATTGTGCCCTTTTCCACGATATCACGGATGAAGTGTCGCCTGACGTCAATATGCTTAGTACGATCATGGAAGACAGGATTTCTACACAAATGGATGCTTGATTGACTATCAGAAAAGACCACAACATTATCACGAAGAACATCAATCTCAGAAAGTAAACCTTTCAACCAAATGGCCTCTTTAAAGGCTTCAGTGGTGGCAATATATTCACCTTCAGTAGTAGACAATGTAACTATGCTGAAGTTGAGATTTCCATGAAATGCACGAGCCACACAAGGTAAACACATAAGAAGTTGTGGACTTACATTCATCCCTATCATTGGCATAATTAGAGTCAACGTAACCTTTAAGGTTAACCCCGTCATCAGATTTAGAAAACATAAGACCATCAGAAACAGAGTTTTTTAAGTACCGAAGTGACCACTTAAGAGCCTCCCAATGAGGTTTTCCTGGATTAGCCATATATCTACTTAAACAACTCACAGCATAGGTAATATCTTGCCTAGTACTAACCATAAAGTACATGACAGATCCAATATCATTAGAATACGGGACATATCTCATTTTATGAACTTCAGATTCAGTTTTAGGCGACTGAGTTTTGGATAATAAGAAATGAGATGCCAACGGCACACTAGCATCAATCATTGAAAATTTTTCAAGAATTTTACCAATGTAAGAGGACTGATTCAGAAATAAACTGCCTTTAGATCTGTCTCGAATGATATTCATGCCTAATATCCTTTTAGCATCCCTCAACTACTTCATGTCAAATTGTTCACCTAAGCAACTTTGAACATGATCAATAGATTTAATGCACGAACTAATCAAGAGCATATCATCTACATAAATAAGTAAGAACATAGGAACACCACAGTCATTCTTGAAATAAAGGCATGGGTCATATGCACTACGACGGAATTTCAAGGACAGCATGCAATCATTGAATTTCTTGTTCCACTCCCTGGGGGATTGCTTTAAGCCATATAAGGTTTTATTAAGCAAACACACATGATCAGGATGGTTACTATCTATAAAACCTTCCGGTTGTTTCATGAAGATAGTTTCTTTCAATTCACCATGCAAAAATGCCTTCTTAACATCTAATTGTTTTATCTTCCAATTATGGTGTGCAACTAATGCAAGCATGATGTGAACAGTGGTGAATTTAACTACATGTGCAAAGATCTCAGTATAATCAATACCTTCATGCTGAGTAAAACCTTTAGCTACTAACCTTGCTTTGAATCTGACGTTATCCTCATCCTTTTTACTTTAAACAACCACTTACAATCAATCAAAGAATAATTTTTAGGTTTTGGAACAAGTTTCCAAGTATCGTTCGCATGCAAGGATGTCATTTCTTCATTCATTGCACTTAACCATTCATTTGATTTATCAGATAATAAATCATCATTGTAAGTTTTAGGTTCATTCCCATCAAGCATATCAAACACATTGAAAGCAATAGAAGCCATATGAAAATCATCTAAATGTATAGGTCGCCTAACATTCCTTCTAGGCCCATCCCTAGTTAATTGATAATCAGACAAGTCAGGAACATATTCAGATTCATCTCCATTTTCAGAGTGGTTATCAAATTGAGCATTAGAAGATTCATGATTTTCCTTATTATCAGATTCAGCAGGTAACTCATTATCACTAAGATGCTCCACCCTAATCTGAACAGGCTGGGGAGAATTTTCAGCAGCTAATACAGGAGCAGGTAAGGGATTATCAAGACAAGGAAATTCAGTTTCATTAAAGACCACATCCCTACTCATAATCACCTTCAATCCGGGTTCAGATCTGACCTATAAACGATAACCTTTAATACCATCAGGATAGCCAAGAAAAACACATCTCAAGGACCTAGGTTCAAGTTTATCAACATTTTGATGCACATAAGCAGCACAACCAAACACACGAATATTTGAAAAATCAATAGCATGACCCGACCACACAGACTCGGGGTAATTACCATTCAAAGGAACAGAAGGTGATCTATTGATAAGATAGGCAGCAGTTAAAAGAGCCTCAACCCAGAAACTTTTGGACAATCCAGAAGTGGCGAGCATGACCCTCACCTTTTCAAGGAGGGTTCGGTTCATTCTCTCAGCCACCCCGTTCTGCTGAGGGGTATAAGGAACTGTCTTATGCCTAAGGATGCCATTTTCAGAACACATCGTATCAAATTGAGTATTGCAGAATTCAAGGCCGTTATCGGTCCTTATCTTTTTAATCCATTTACCGGTTTGATTTTCCACCAAAGTTTTCCAAGTTTGAAACTTTTCAAACACATCAGATTTCAGTTTGAGTGAAAATACGAAAACTTTCCTCGAGTAATCATCAATAATGGACAAGAAATAACAGTTCCTACCATGAGTCGGAACACTGGCAGGACCCCAAACATCAGCATAATCAAGCACATTGGAACTCTTACCAGATTTCTCAAAAGCGGGATCAGAATCCCTCCCATATTTGATAGCAGATTTCACATCATTATAAGCATCAGAGATAGCATTCAAGAACACAATAGGGGAATAATCATCAATGTTTTTATCACCCGTTTGTTTTATATCTTGTATTAACTTTGTAAAAGTATCAAGATTACGATCAATATCTTTATTCAAATACAACTTATATCGAAAAAACTTTTCGAAAAGGAATAATTTATTCGGCAAAGATGTTTCAGTAAACGTTTCCTCAACTTTATCCCAAAGCTGTTTAGCATTTTCAGTTTTGCCTATTCGTCTAATCACAGAATTAGATAAGTTCAAGATTATAGATGAATGAGCAAACTCAATCAATTCCTCACGTTTCTCAGAAGTCACATCAGACTGAAAAGTACCTTCAATGGCCTTAAAACATTTTTGTTGGACAAGTATAGATTTCATTTTCTGTTGTCAAATTCTAAAATCTCCTTTGCCATCGAAGGGTGCCATTGTAAATGAAGTAAGAGAACTCATTTTAATATTTGCAAAAATCACACAGGATTTAAAATAGCAACACAGGGTACTTTTAATAATGTAGAAATTGGGATAACAGTTAAGTATCACGCAGATATCACAAAGACCAAAATCACAACATATTTTAAAATGGAGGGAGCTGGAATCGAATCCCGGTATCACCCAGATATCACAAAGATTAAAATCACACCAGATTTTAAAACAGTACGAGCTGGAAACGTATCCTGGTATCACGCAGATATCACAAAGATTAAAATCACACCAGATTTTAAAACAATATGAGCTGAAATCGTATCCCAGAGCCCCCACAAGATCCGAGGAACACTTACGGTCCAGACAAGGGGGTTTGGTATGCTCGGAGATAGCGACTACAACAGTCTCAACACAAAGATAGTAAATCAAAGCAATCACAGTCACCCAGACAAGATCAAGTAAACAGACGGAAGCTAAAATAACGGACATCACATCACAGTACCGTAAATAAAAGAGACAGGGTATGAAATGCAATACCTGAGCGGATCCCTCGGCCGGAATCCGTACGCCCTTCCGAATAGAAACCCCTTTTAGAGTCTCTGATACCATTGTAGGGTATCTATCCGGAATACATAGGATTACACAACTCAACAATAAACGAATTACAAGTAAAGTTCCTATGATTACGGGAGTTAAGGATTACACAATAAATCAAAATAAATTACACAAAGTAAAATAACGAATTAATCTCAAGGAACCCGAAAGACAAAAACTGAAAAATTAAGGTCAAATATTCAAACTGGGCAGATCACAACAGATCTGAACAACGAGGAGTGACAGTGGTGAGAATCAACCGAAATCGGCCTCGGCTCAGTCCTCCAAAACCAGTACCCACGTCCTAGGCTCCTCGAGTATCAGCGACCGACATCCCAGACAAGAATAACTCCCCGGTCGGTTTCAAAGATTCCCAAAAGAAACACCCCCAAATCAGCCTTAAGCAATTTCACTAAGAAATTATTTTTTCACTCAGAAATCATAAAGATACTTGGAGGCTGTATTTCTCACTCAAATGAATGTTTCGTGTGTATTTCTCAAACCCAGATCGGCAAGAATATATAGGCAGAAAACCCAACAGAAGGCCAGCGATTTCCGGGGAATCAAATCCTATCTTATCATTATTTTGATAAAGGTTTCGATTTCCTTCTAAATCGGAACGGCACTACCGAACAACAAGGGAAGAAAAACGAGTTTCCATTTCTGACGGCGAAGGCGAGAGAAAGATGAGAGAAAAAACGAAACAGAGAAATGAGGCTAGCTAGGGTTACACGGGAAAAGTAATAAATACAAGCCACGAACGGATGGGATTGAGCCATCTAATCAACGGGTGAGATCAGAGGCAAGGGAACAATCCAGAAGCCGGATTTGGAAGGGGGTTATTATTAGTCTGGGCTGGGCTGCTTGATACCGGACCATAATTAATAAATCATTTGGGCCTTTTTCTTAACAGTCCCTTCTTCCTCGTCATCTATTACGTAATTGATCGAGATTATTATTTATTTAATTCTGAATAAGAAAATAAACGAAACAAACAAAATATTATTGTAAATTATAGGTGATTGGCCAAACAACAACATTTTTATAAAGTATTTTTTTATTTTTTTTTTCCTTGTGACCATTTAAGGATGAATTGACGTATGATGTTATTATTTAGATTCATTACGGTCTTTAAACAATGATAAATTATTAGGATCAAAGTTAGGTGCATATGGAAATAGGACTGCCTAATTAAAATAATATACATGTTGAAAAATGTAATTATGAACAAGCCTAGCTAGTTAGCTTGGGCAAAACGTAACCACAAGAGATTTGGATATTCTATTCCATTAACTATTCTATGTTGTTTTTTGATACTCTAGAAAAATACACACATTTAAGACTTATATATACATATACATATTCATATCATGAATGCGTATTCGGCTCCTAATTAAATCGTGAGATGTGTATTAGGCTTCTAAATTCTTAAATATTCTTAGTTATCGTGCAAGGTTCGAAATGTTCAGAAACAATACAATAATCTGTAACTATACGACACAATCGATGTCTTTCACGGGTCACAAAGGATCTCCATTCAGGAATTTAAGGCTATGTACAGAATCCGCATGGCCGGGCAAAATATGTCAGCATCTTGAATATTTCTCCGAGATATTATGGTCGCCATTGGCCTTCGGCCAATGTTTTGGTAAAAAAAGACGATTAAAAACTTTGATCAGTGGTCGACGACGACCACGATATTTCAGATCAAGAAATGCCAAAAATAATCCACCTCATGAACCTAAATCTAACCCTAATTTTGAGATTATTTTACGAGAACACTCGAATATTCTAAAAGTCGGTCGATGGATCGATCTAAAGAGAAAGAACAACTATATGCTATACAATTGCAAGGCTCAAATTGAACAACAATGCTAAATGACATTGTACATATCAAGTAACAATACAACTTATTGTCAAAGCTATATATAATTTTTAATAGAATTTTAGTTTATTAATTTTCACTAGTCCAGGTGGGGCAACCCCACCCCAGAGGAAAAAGAAACAAAACAATATTAGTCAAGATTTTGAGGACTAAATTAATGAATATGGTCCAGATTTTTGATTTTTAACTCCATGGTAAGGCCGCCACCCAATTTTCCAAGACTCGCATACTTTTCTCATGTATGTAGACAAACCAATGTAACCTCATTCTGTTTTTCTTTTTCTTTTTTTTTTTAATAACTTAGTTTCTAAGCTTAGGGTAGGGCTGTCAAAAAAATCCGAAAAATCCGATATCCGTCCGAAATATCTGTATTCGTATCCGGAAAAAACAGATATTATCTATATTCGAAAAAAAGCGGATACGAATATTATCCGTATCCGAAGATTCCAGAAACGGATATGGATATAGGCGCATCTGTATCCGAAATTAATTATATATAATATATTTTTATTATAATTTTAATATATAATTACAAAATATAAGCATGCTACTCCCAATAATACTTTATCACATGTCTTCATTCTTTATTTCTCAATGTTAAAATATAAGCATGCGGTATAAGTTATCTTTACTTATTAGTTATTTCCATTTCTAACACAACAATCAGGTCAGTTAGCCCAAGTGGTATTGGTTGGTAAGGAAAAGGAGCTCCACCAGGATTCAAATCCCTCCTCCTGCATTTAAATTTTTGAAGATTAAAAAAAAAGTGTCGGATACGGATATTATCCGTATCCGGATTCGGATACCTTTACTAAATGCCGGATCCGAATATGGATATGGCCATATCCGGCTCCGTATTATCCATTTGACAGCCCTAGCTTAGAGTATTATGTCGGAGGGCGACATCACCTCATTACTGCCTCCACATAAATCGCGAGATGTACAATAAGAATTGATCATTGTTTTGTCGTATTCTGCTGACGTACAACCAGATCTTCCTGAGTAAAGAAAACATGAAGTCCTTCCCCCCAAATTGAAACCACACAGATGATATTTAGTATGAGGCCCGTTTAAAACTTTATCCGAATTTCATACTGTCTTCGTCCTAGATGAAATAGTTATTTCCAGACCATCCATGGTTTTATTCTACTAGAAGCGTGTAATTTAAAAATAAAATTTTGGTATTTAAAGTATTCTCTAAAAAAAGTTTTCTGTTACATAAATTATAATATTAGCTAATTATATTTTTTTATTTAAAGATAAGTGATATTAGATGGTTTAAAATAAATTATACCTTATCTAAAAATGATTAAAATAAAAATATATGCATCTTAACCAAGCACACTCTTCAAATGAGAAGGAAGAAGTAATATTTTTCTACATATATATACTTGAAACTTGAGTTATTTATCAAAGGTGTGTAGTTTTAAAATATATTTATCATATAAGTGTACTTTCAAACATATTTACCAAATAGGTGTAGTCTTCTATTTAAGTGAGTTTTTTTAGTTTTTTTACTTTTTTTTTTTAAAATCATTATATTTTTTGCTTTTCTAACTGTTTTTTTACTGTTTTTAATTACTGCCTTTTTAAAAACTACACCTTTTTGGTAAATAACTCTTTTTATTGTTAGTATTGTTGAAACAATTGTTGTGATTGTCATATAAAATATAATAAACAATAGTAAAAAATAGCAGTAAAAACAGTAAAAAAGCAGTAAAAAATAGCTTAAAAACGCAGTAAAAACAATTTTAAAAAGGGCAGTAAAAAATGCAGAAAAAATAATGATTTTAAAAAAAGTAAAAAAAAAAACAATAAAAACCCACTAAATTAAAAAATTATACCTATTTGATAAATATGTTTGAAAGTACACATATATCGTAAAGATATTTTAAAACTACACCCTTTATAAACAACTCCTTGAAACTTTCTATGTTCAACTTTTAATATTTTTCTACACATATATATATATATGACTGTTTTAAATAGCGTTTCGTAGCGTAGGCTATAGCGAGCTATAGCGCAAAAATTGACTGTAGCGCTACGTAGCGCATCCAAAATAGCGTTTTCGACAAATGACGTATGCTTTTTGATGACGTGGCACGTTTTTTATCCAAATAGCGCAAATAGCGTAGGCTATTTGAGCTATAGCGTAAATAGCGTAGGCTATTTGAGAAATTTTAATTTTGATCATATTTTTTATTTTAATTATATATTTTTATTTTAATTACAAATATTTTTTAATTATTATTTTATTACTTTTATATCTATATAAACTATAAAGTTCTATTAAATTTGTTACAAAATATAGTTTTCTAATAATTCTTAGATATATGTAGTGTCAAAGATAATGACAAATAACCAATAATAAATAACCGATAGGAAATCTTGTTGATGAGTTCATTAAAAAAACGGTGGATTGTAGCTAAACGAATATGATATTTATACATTTATTTTCATATATTCTTATTTTAAGTGTTACTAGTTATAATTTTAACTTGATTTATATTAACTTATGACAAAGAATTATATATTATATAGATATATTTTATTTTTTTATATAAAATAGTAGGAACGTTAAACCTGCGCTATACGCTACGCTATTTACGCTACGCGTTATCAGGACAAAAACGCTACACATCAACGCTGCGCTATTTAAAACACTGATATATATATATATATAATATAATATAATATAATATAATATATTCCTATATGTATAAATAAATAGTCAGGCCCAGGATTGTTGACCACTTGACCTCGTTTTTAGTTAATTAGTCATCAATATCCGCCACACTTTTAAATTTGGACAACTTAATCTTAATTTCTCCATAGTCAAGGTTAGTTTCTTTGTACTAACGGGGAACATTATTCATCCAATGTTTTCTCTTAATCCCTCTTCGGGGATCCCAGCTTCAATATTATCTCTTACACCAAACATGAACAACGACAATAATCGAGACTTGGATGGATCTACGAGCAGATTTAAGATGGAAATTGATCATGCAGCACAAGCCAATGATCATTTGTTCTATAATATTAATTACGACGACAACATTTTAGCTTGTGCTGAAACTACTGATACGACGAAATCATCGATGGGGGTTCGCAAAATGAAGAAGGGCGAAAAGAAAGTTAAAAAGCCGAGATTTGCTTTCCAGACGAGAAGCCAAGTCGATATACTTGAGGATGGCTACCGGTGGAGAAAGTATGGTCGGAAAAAAGTGAAGAACAACAATTTTCCTAGGTACATATATATATATATATGTATTTTTAGTTTTTTTTTATATTTACATTATAGCACTACACATTTTTTTTCCTGATTTTGCAATTTCCCTATTCATCTTATTGTTGTTGCATAGGTATATACTTTCGTAGCAGAATCAGTCACATGCATTACCTGCTGATTTGTAGAAGATTATTAGGACGGTAAAAGGACACACACAAATAA
This sequence comes from Orobanche coerulescens, assembly GCA_033398695.1. Lineage (NCBI taxonomy): Eukaryota > Viridiplantae > Streptophyta > Magnoliopsida > Lamiales > Orobanchaceae > Orobanche > Orobanche coerulescens. The sequence goes on from CM065816.1 coordinate 1,420,472, forward strand.
ATGAGAAGCAATCCTTAAAATAGGAACGTGAGTCGGTGTATATTTATTACTGATTCATATTACATATAATATGTTGTAATGCATATTCATTTTTTCTCCCAATACACAGTGAATCCGTACTAAATTTATGCACTGAGTCCGAAAAAACGATTCTGCATTACTACATCCTATCTGTGTGGTGAATCCATACTTAATATGCATTCGACTCATGTCCCATTTTAAGTACTCTTTCTCATTTGAAAACCAATCCACACACACACACACACACACACATATATATATATATATATATTAATATGACAGCACTATATATCTGAATTCTTTTGGTCAAAATGTATTTTAGGTATTACTTAGAGAAATAAGAGTGAAATTATCGTGAGCTTTCCATGGTGCATTTGGTGCCAATATTAAGTTACTATAAGGTTGATATTACATTTGTGAGGTTAATGTTTAGCAAAGCATTCTTAACGGTACGTCCATATCGACGGAACATATTTTTTCACTAAGTTTAGGTGAAATCTGCACCGGAAAATTGAAACCGTTTTGCAGTTGCACCATACATACCAGTTACAATTGGATTGATCAATCTAATATAGATAAGAATCAAACGGAATTTGGTGAGCGTTTTATGGGAGTGTCTGCAAATACTTCTGCTCTTCGGACGAAGTGATTTTATTGTTTCAAAAGCGGAAGTAACTTAGAATCAGAGGTTAATGTTTTTTTCAAATACAGGTTGAAAATTGATCAAGTTATTAAGAGATTGTGTTAGTTAAAAATGGTTATAGTTGTATGTGAAAGTCAAATTAGAAGCAGAAATCTAAAACCCTTCTCTCTCCCTACTTTTTGAATCTAGTTAATTGAAGCAAATCAGAAGAAGAAGAAGAAGCAGATTCATTGCAAACACTTAAATTTGAAAAAAAAAAAAACAAAGCTAAGTGATCGAGCAAATGGTCCTTATATACTTGATTGGCGAATATATACGAAGTTTACTTCTTTTTTTTTTGGCAGAAGTTACTACCGATGTACTCACCAAGGATGCAATGTGAAGAAGCAAGTGCAGCGATTATCAAGAGACGAGAGCGTTGTGGTGACAACCTATGAAGGAATGCACACACATCATGTGGACAAACCCTGTGACAATTTTGAGCAGATTCTCAATCAGATGCAAATTTATCCTCTTTCAAATTAACCCCTTAATGAGATGCTAAGATGGAGGTGCCATATGTGCGTGTCGCTTGCCCCCCGCTGGACACGATCTTGATCTCGTGGCTCGGTTGAGACTTCGCAATCATTTTGCTTCACAAATTAATTCTCTCCATCATATATGTAAATTTTAGGTCTTCTAGATTCGAGAACTTGCATTTCGCTTGATAAGCAATATCCGAACCGTTTTGTGGATTCTTTCTAATAAATTCGTAGTCTTATACAACTATAAATATAGTCCCTGCATAGAGGGGGGAAAATATAGTCCGTGCATAGAGGAAAAACAAAATATCGGCCACAATTCACGTGCGCATATACACACATACAACATACACACATTAGAATTTTAGGGTTCATTGTTCAGTTGTCCGGTCAGGACTCGGTCGCTAAGGTGATTGATTTCGCGTCGCTCCGAACCGATATTTTTTGCCATAAACCATGAGGGAGGGAGGGAAGGAGGGAGGGGGGGGGGGGGGAGGGAGAGAGAGAGAGGGATCAGATACTATGCCTGGATCAATGACATATTTTTTGCTCAACCCAAAGCAAGAAATTTGGGTGTATATTTTACACATGGAGTGGAACTAATTTCAGGGTGATCCCAATTGTTAGCAAAAGGAAAGGAAAATGCAATATATTTCAACTATATTTGCTAAACTCTACCAACAAACCCAGAAAAATATCAGAAAACGATCATACTTTCAACAGAAAACATAATATTCTGGAACAGGGGGTACGTTGAGATAGATACGACTTCATATACGTAATTATTTACTCAGCTCTAAATTCTAATGCTTGTCATCCTTCGGAATATCTTTCCCAGGTATTTCCTTTGGTTTTGCCTTCTCCATTCCTCTGCAATATGAGCAAACACAAAACGAACAACTATCGTCATTCTTGGAACTACATACACCATTCAACTCATTTAACTGAAATTGTTTCAAAATTCAATGTAAATAGAATGCAAGCAATCCTAATCCAATCCTTAGACCTAAATTCCATGCTACTCCCTCCGTCCCACTTAAAGAGGGTAAGTTGATTAAGGTTCATCTTCTTAGTTTTAGTCATTTGAACGAAAATACAACTTATTTTAAACCATCTATTTTTACTCATTTTATAATCTTTTTTTAATCAACTGATCTTGTAAATTTATATATCACAAAACTTTAATTTTAAGGGGCAATATATAAACTTTATAGATATTAGATTTTTTATTTTAAAAGTACCCACTTCAAGTGAGACAAAATCATGTTTTGAAAATACCCTTTTCAAGTGGACTAGAAGGGGAGTGCTTCACAATTATTATATGAAATTGAAGATGTAACAGCAAGAAATGCAAGTTCTTTCTCAATGGATTGCCTAAAATATACAAACAAGTAGGCGTGTTCGGACCGAGCCAACTCAAACATTTTCAGGTCGACTACAAAACTCGATGCTCAAGCTCGGCTCGAGATCAACCAAAATCGAGCTCGACTCGACTCGACACCAATATTAATAAAATAGCCCAACACAATGTCATTCATTTTGTTATTAATTATATTAGTTATGGAGTATATAATTATGGTATATCTGTAATACTAAGGGTAAAAATAAAAATTTAATTAAAATTTGATTAGGCTCGCGAGTCTGTCAGTGAATATTAATAAGCTTGAGTTCAAGCTCAATGCCTACTTGAATAGCTCGAGCTCGAACTTGGCTCGATTAACTCGAGTCAATTTCAAGCTTTTTTCGAGTCAAACCACGAGAAGCTCACAATCCAGCCCGGCTCAATTACACCCCTACAAACACGTTTCACTTTCTGACTCATATCCTGGCAAACTAGCATCATAGTGTTAGGTAAGCTGACTCGGAATTTTGACTGCTGCATCGTAAAAGAATACCATACAAGGAAAAAGGACATCAACCCTTCGCCATAACATTAGTCTTTTACATCATGCTAAAGACTACGCAGTGGAATGCTTGAATTTGGAGATGCATAAAAACTAATAACAATTGAAGTAACCAAATAATTTTCTGAGGTTTAAAAACTTAGAATACGTACTTAGCAGTTGAAGCGGACTCTTCTTCGAGCCAACTACGGATGTGACGGATGTTACGGCGGAAGATGGCGGCGGAGTGTTTAACATCGCTCTTCATTAGCATTACAACCGCGCCCACTGCAACCACAGTCACAACGAAATTCGTCAGCGCCATTTTTATGTATCGTTTAGATCAATTCCAATTGATGGTTACTGAAATGAACAAGCTCGTTTTGATAACTCGAAAGCTTATGGAGAAATCAAATCGATTTGTAGGGTTTTGTAGAGAGGAGGATTCTTGAATGTTATGAAATTGGGGGTGGACCAGAATTAGACTCAATTTGGGCTTCGCACATCTCCCATGGACCACGGAAGATATATGGGCTAATTCGAAGGCCCATATAGTATTTTGTGGAGAATTACCATCCAACTGCCCAACTACGAATATTAATAATTTTTATTTTTAATTATATTATTTTAATTTTATTAACAATAAAATAATATATTTTGAGAAAACTCAAAAGTTACAAATTAATAAAAAATCAAAATACGACAAATCAATAACATAAGTGATAACAACTGAAATCTAAATTAAAAATACACAAGCGATGATTCAAATAAATGATAAAATTACATATTTATATTTATTTTGAAAGTTGGTGTTATAGGTAAAAAAAAAGATGATTGTATGATAAATACAACAATATTAATGTCAATTTATCGAGAATGAAAAAGACATATTTTAATATTTTTTATTTTGAAATATAAAATGTTTATTTTAATGTTAAAATATAATATATTCAACTATTAAACTTATGACAAGTGTCACAAAAAAAAGAGGGCGCCCAAGGTTGCTCTAACCAAATCCACATAACACCTTAGACTTCCAAGCCGACGGGGTAATAGTGGTAGTGTAGCGGGAGTGGGACTGATTCGAAATGACAAGGGTGCATGGGTTACTTGCTTGGCGGGAAGGCCTGGTTTTCAACTGCGAACGCCGATTTCCCCTAATTGTTGTTAAGATCGACTCACAGGGTCGGTTCTGACATTTCGTTGGCCCTAGGCGAAGTGTGATAAATAGGCCCTTTTATTTAATTTAATATACGTCCAAATTATTTTTTAAAGCAAAACGGAGTAATGTTTAATGAGTCTCATTAAAATTTGGTGGTATAAAATCCTCCTAAATGGAAACACCATCAAGGAAATAGTACTCCATCCTAATTCATTGCAAGAAATAACGAAGAGTACGAACACTCAGATGATAAAATCAAACTGAAGTAGAATCATAGAAACAAAACGACAGATTTCTAGCATGAGAACAAGACAAAGCAACAACCAACCAATAAATAATTTTTCCTACCATTAGCATAGTATTAGAAATAAAACCACATATTCCTAATTCCCTAGCATTAAAACGTCCCTAATTCTTAATTTTCCATTTTCTCTTAATCCATTTTTCCCTATTTTTTTCAAAATAAAGACATTAGAGGAACAGACACAACCAAATGCACAATTTAAGGATATGTAACTACTAAACTTGCATATTATATAATGTTGGTTTTAGGCCCAAATGAAATAAGGTTTTTGATTGGGCCCAATAATTAAAATCTGGGGGCCCAATAATTAAAATCTGGTAGCCCAGTCCAATTGGAACAAGCCCAGGCCCGGTTTCTAATTAAAACCCTTGACCAGATCTGGACCGTCCCTTTGTGGGTTTCATCTCACCCGTCCATCTCCTGGGTATTTATATTCCCCTAACCCTAAACCTACCTCATTCTCACCTCTCCCAGTCGGCGCCTCACCTACCTTCTCTCCCGTTTTCCTCTCACTTCTGTTTCTCCCGCTGCTTCATTCCTTCGATCGACTCCGATTTAATAGCAACTCTTATCAAATTCAATGATAAGTTTGGGTGCTCTAAATCCGGGCGACCGTTTTTGGGGTTGTTTTCACCCCTATAAATGCTGGGATCCATTATGAGGTGAAAAACACGAAACCGACGACTGATAAATTGAGTGTTCTTGAGGCTAAAATTCATTCTTTGTGATATTCCTGAATTCTTTGTGAATCCTACTCGGCTGAGGGTTTTATCTGGGTTATTGGGGTTTTCTGGTTACGGGTCTTTGTGATTTAACGAAACCGCCTGGGTTTGTGGCTCGATTCGGACTGCTGGACGCCGGTTTTTTGGAGCTCTGGACGCGGGTACACGAGAGCGGAGGACTGAGCCGACTTTGTGTCTGAATATCACCACCTTGCGTTCGTAATTTTCAGATCTTAAGCGATCTTTTTGGTCAGATTTCTTCGACCTTAATTTTTGTTCTTGTGTTCAGCTTTTCAGTCTATTTCGTGCGGTTTTTTCAGTATTATTTAATTTTGTTGTGTAACCCTTAATCCCCGTAAACATAGGAAATTTATTTGTAATTTGTTTAATGTTGTGTTGTGTAATTTTATGTATTCGGGATAGATTCCCTACAGTGGTATCGGAGCCTCTAAACGGGGTTTCTATTCGGAAGGGCACATGGATTCCGGCCGAGGGATCCGCTCAGGTATTGCTCCCTCTACTTTACTGTATTTTCGTACTGTTCTGTGTGATTGGTAGTATATTATTTCTTCGGAGTAATTTGTTTACTGCTTCCGTCTGCTGTACTGTCTCTTTGACTACTTCGTTATACTGGTTTTGTGTTGAGACTGTAGCAGTCGTAATCTCCGAGCATACCAAACCCCCTTGCCTGGACCGCAAGTGTTCCTCGGATCTTGTGGGGGCTATGGGATTCGATTCCAGCTCACTTTATTTTAAAATCTGGTGTGATTTTGGTATTTGTGATATCTGTGTGATATTAGTATTCTATTCCAGCTCATTTTATCGCAAAATCTGGTGTGATTTTGTTATTCGTGATACCTGCGTGATATTTAACTGTAATCTTAGTTTTTACAGCAGTACCTTGTGCTGATTTAAATCTTGTGTGATTTTTTCAAATACTAAAATGGGCTCTCTTACTTCATTTACAATGGCACCATTTGACGGTAAAGGAGATTTTAAAATTTGGCAACAAAAAATGAAATCTATACTTGTCCAACAAAAATGTTTTAAGGCCATTGAAGGTTCTTTTCAGTCTAATGTGACTCCTGAAAAATGTGAGGAATTGATTGAGTTTGCACATTCATCTATAATCTTGAACTTGTCTGATTCTGTGATTAGACGAATAGGCAAAACTGATAATGCTAAACAGCTTTGGGATAAACTTGAGGAAACTTTTACCGAAACATCTTTGCCAAATAAGTTATTTCTTCTTGAAAAGTTTTTTCGCTACAAGCTGGATTTGAATAAAGATATTGGTGGTAATCTGGATGCCTTTACAAAGGTAGTACAAGATATAAAACAAACGGGTGACAAAAACATTGATGATTATTCCCCTATTGTGCTCTTGAATGCTATCCCTGATGCTTATAATGATGTGAAATCTGCGATAAAATATGGAAGGGATTCTGTTACTTTAGACACTGTTATAAGTGGCTTAAAGAGTAAAGAATTAGACTTGAAATTTAACAAGGTTTCTAAAACTGTCTCTGATGTTAATTTTGTAAGGTCTAAACATCCCATTAAAAAGAAACCGTTTGTCAAAACTGATTCTGAAAAGTCTAATAAGAAAAAGGGGCAATGGAAGGATAAATCCAAATTCCGGCCTAAAAATCGCAAATGTTATAATTGTGGTGAACCTGGTCATTATATACAAGAATGCACCAAACCTAAAAAGAACTTGCAAAATAATCAGGCAAATTTGACTATGGGCGATGTCTTTATGGTATATGATGATTTGCATCTCTCTGTGAATTCTTTGCTCTCTGGTCTGTGTGAAAATGAATGGTTGCTGGATTCTGGATGCACTCATCATATGGCATCTTATAAACAGCATTTTACAAGTTATACTAATCTTGGTGATCGGTATGTTTATATGCCTGATAAGGGGAAACGGGTTGTGGCTGGAATAGGAAATCTGTGCTTGAAATTCGCTGATGGTACTCAATTTACTCTAAAAAATGTCAGACATATTCCTGATTTATCTAATAATCTGATATCTTGTACCACTTTGGAAGATGAGGGCCTTCGAGGGTCTTGGGGGATGGTTGCATGATAATTTCCAGAGGATCCTTAATGTTGTTTAAAGGAATCCGGAAATTTAATCTATACATTTGCCAAACTGAAACTGCTGCATGTTCTAATTTGGTCTGTGTGGATAAAACCGAATTGTGGCATAATAGGTTAGGACACATGAGCATGAAGGGATTAGATATCTTGCATAAACAAAAGTGCTTTGGAAAAGATAAAATCTCTAAGTTGTCTTTCTGTGACTCCTGCATGTATGGTAAACAACATAAAACTCAATTTCCAAAACCTCCCGATTCCCCTGATCCCGTTTTTGAGAAATCTGGTAAGGTTTCCAATGTGCTTGATTATGTTCATGCTGATGTTTGGGGTCCTGCCAGTGTTACGACTCATGGCAGAAACCGGTATTTCTTGTCCATCATTGATGATTACTCTCGAAAAGTTTTCGTGTTTTTACTCAAATTAAAATCTGACGTGTTTGAAAAATTCCAAACTTGGAAAACTTTGGTAGAAAATCAAACCGGAAAACGGATCAAAAAGATAAGGACCGATAACGGCCTTGAATTTTGCAATACTCAGTTTGATACTATGTGTTCTGAAAATGGCATCCTTAGGCATAAGACTGTCCCTTATACCCCTCAACAAAACGGGGTGGCTGAGCGAATGAATCGTACCCTCCTTGAAAAGGTTAGGGCCATACTCGCTACTTCTGGGTTGTCTAAAAGTTTTTGGGGTGAGGCTCTTTTAACTGCAGCATATCTCATCAATAGATCACCTTCTGTACCATTAAATGGCAATTATCCCGAGTCTGTGTGGTCGGGTCATGCTACTGATTTTCAAACATTCGTGTGTTTGGTTGTGCTGCTTATGTGCATCAAAATGTTGATAAACTCGAACCTAGATCCTTGAGATGTGTTTTTCTTGGATATCCTGATGGTATTAAGATTTATCGTTTATGGGTCAGATCTGAACCCGGATTAAAGGTGATTATTAGCAGGGATGTGGTCTTTAATGAAACTGAATTTCCATGTCTTGATAATCCTATACCTGCTCCTGTGCTAGCTACTGAAAATTCTCCCCACCCTGTTCAGATTAGGGTGGAGCATCTTAGTGATAACGAATTATCTGCTGAATCTGATAATATAGAAAATCCTGAACCTAATAATCAATCTGATAATGGGGATGAATCTGAATCTGCTCCTGACTTATCTGATTATCAATTAACTAGGGATAGGCCTAGAAGGAATGTTAGGAGACCTATACACTTAGATGATTTCCATATGGCTTCTCTTGCTTTCAATGTGTTTGATATGCTTGATGGTAATGAACCTAAGTCTTACAATGATGCTTTGATGTCTGATAATTCAAATGAATGGCTAAGTGCAATGAATGAAGAAATGACATCCTTGCATGCGAATGATACTTGGAAACTTGTTCCCAAACACAGAAATTGCTCTTTGATTGATTGTAAGTGGTTGTTTAAAGTAAAAAATGAGGAGGATAATGTCAGATTCAAGGCAAGGTTAGTAGCTAAAGGATTTACACAACGTGAAGGTATCGACTATACTGAGATTTTTGCACCAGTAGTTAAATTCACCATTGTTCGCATCATGCTTGCACATCATAATTGGGAGATGAAACAAGTAGATGTTAAAATAACATTCTTGCATGGTGAATTGAAAGAAACTATCTACATGAAACAACCAGAAGGTTTTATAGATAGTAATCATCCTGATCATGTGTGCTTGCTCAATAAAACCCTATATGGCTTAAAGCAATCCCCTAGAGAATGGAACAAAAAATTCAATGATTGCATGCTGTCCTTGAAATTTCGTCGTAGTGCTTATGACCCATGCCTTTATTTCAAGTATGACAGTGGTGTGCCTATGTTCTTACTTATTTATGTAGATGATATGCTCTTGATCAGTTCGTGCATTAAATCTATTGATCATGTTCAAAGTTGCTTAGGTGAACAATTTGACATGAAATACTTGGGGGATGCTAAAAGGATATTTGGCATGAATATTGTTCGGGACAGATCTAAAAGCACCTTATTTTTAAATCACTCCTCTTACATTGGTAAAATTCCTGAAAAAATTTCTATGACTGATGCTAAAATTGCTAGTGTGCCGTTAGCTTCTCATTTCTTATTATCCAAAACTCAGTCACCTAAAACTGAATCTGAAATTCGTGAAATGAGATCTGTCTAGAGGTGTAAATGATGCGAGTCGAGCTCGAGTATCAATATACTCGACTCGAACTCGAAAAAAAAATCTCAAGCTCGAACTCGACTCGAAAGCTCACGAGTAGTGAAAATTCAAACTCGAACTCGACTCGATAACTAATTCCCCAAGCTCGAACTCGAACTCGAGCTCGTTTCAAGCTCGAACACGAGCTCATTCCAAGCTCAAATCATTGAATTCGATTGCCTATTCTCAGGCTTGAACTCAACTCAAATTCGTTTGAAGCTTAAATCAAGCTCGAACCATGATTAAGCTAAAACTTAAATAAGGCTTGAGCTTTGACTATGGTCAAGCTAAATATGGTTTCAAAACTTGCACCTACATTCCCTTTTATAAATCTTCTGACACTCCCCATATTTTGTAACCAGGTGATGTGGGATGAGCTATTTTTACTTTTTGTACCACAGTCCTACCTCCTCTTTTGTAACTCCTCTCTCAACCCCCTATATTTCTAAGCAAACGATGTGGGATGAACCCACTACCATCCTATTTAGCATTTTATATGAAATAAATAAATAAATAAATATTATCCTTATATTATATTTATTGTTGAAAGATAACAAATTAATTTAACGTAATAATAGTTTTTTTACATTATATTATTAAACTAATTATATATAAAATATCGAGTATCTCACGAATTTATCGAGTCGAGTATTGGATTGCTCGACTCGACTCGTTAGTATGTCGAGTCGAGCTCGAGTTCGAGCCGAGCTTACTCGAGTCGAGCGTTGATCGAGTTTTGACCGAGTCGATCTCGAGTAGCTCGTGAGTTGTCTCGTCTCATTTACACCCCTAGATCTGTCCCGTATGCTAATGCCATAGGATCTGTCATGTACCTTATGGTTAGTACTAGACCAGATATCGCTTATGCTGTTAGTTGTTTAAGTAGGTACATGGCTAATCCAGGAAAACCTCACTGGGAGGCCCTTAAGTGGTTATTGCGGTACTTAAAAAATTCCGCTTCTGATGGTCTTATTTTCTCTAAATCTGATGATGGGGTTAATCTAAAAGGCTATGTTGATTCTAATTATGCCAATGACCGGGATGAATGTAAGTCCACAATTTCATATGTGTTTACCTTGTGTGGTTCGTGCATTTCTTGGAAATCTCAACTTCAGCATATTGTTACACTGTCTACTACTGAAGCTAAATATATTGCCACCACTGAAGCCTTTAAAGAGGCTATTTGGTTGAAAGGTTTACTAACTGAAATTGGTGTTCTTCGTGATAATGTTGTGGTCTTTTATGACAGTCAATCAAGCATACATTTGTGCAGAAATCCTGTTTTCCATGATCGTACAAAGCATATTGATGTCAGGCGACACTTCATCCGTGATATAGTTGAAAAAGGCATAATTGATTTGAAGAAAATCCCTTCACAGTCCAATCCTGCAGATATGGGCACAAAGTGCCTACCGATCGAGAAAACCAGATCTTGCAAGTCGATACTAAATATCGACTCCCTTAACTGAAGACAGCCTAGTCTTCCTGTTTGCTATCTTTGTGATAGCTCTTCTAGTTTTTCTTTGTGATTCCTAGTTCTTTCTCTCTTAGTGATTGTTTGTCTTTATACTTGTACTAACTTTGTGTTTTATGCAGGTGGTGTGACGTTCGGCGATGATGACCTCCCTCTCAAAATAAGTGTACCCCGATGGCTCATTTTGTCCGGGTGGAGATTTGTTGGTTTTAGGCCCAAGTGAAATAAGGTTTTTGATTGGGCCCAATAATTAAAATCTGGCAGCCCAGTCCAATTGGAACAAGCCCAGACCCGGTTTCTAATTAAAACCCTTCACCAGATCTGGACCGTCCCTTTGTGGGTTTCATCTCACCCGTCCATCCCCTGGGTATTTATATTCCCCTAACCCAAAACCTACCTCATTTTCACCTCTCCCAGTCGGCGCCTCACCTACCTTCTCTCCCATTTTCCTCTCACTTCTGTTTCTCCCGCTGCTTCATTCCTTCGATCGACTCCGATTTAATAGCAACCCTTATCAAATTCAATGATAAGTTTGGGTGCTCTAAATCCGGGCGACCGTTTTTGGGGTTGTTTTCACCCCTATAAATGCTGGGATCCATTATGAGGTGAAAAACACGAAACCGACGACTGATAAATTGAGTGTTCTTGAGGCTAAAATTCATTCTTTGTGAGATTCCTGAATTCTTTGTGAATCCTACTCGGCTGATGTAACACCCCCAGATTTAACCGGAAATATTACAGCGCCGTGGGCCCCGAGATGGAACCCACAAGGCTAAAAGAAATTTTCGCAAATATTTACAAATGCCCAAGAGGCCAACGACGGTACTATCTTTAAAAAAAAAGCATAAAGACATATAAAATCCATTTATCAAAAACCGTCGTAAAAACTCATTTGAAATCGCAAGGCCAAACAGCCGACACTCAAAAGTTTAGAAAACGATTTCCAAAGTAACCTCAGTTACTAGATACCAAAAGAGCGTCTCAAAATACTCACGCAGCGGAAAAAGACCAACCAAAAAGATACTCTAGCAGCGGAACACAAGAACCAATCAAGAAACTCAATGCACAGAACATGTCCTAGCCAGTATCCTCCGGGAAGCTCATCTCTTCACGACCGCTACAAGCTCGATACTCCAAGAACCTAAAAAGAAATCCTGACGACGGGTCAGCCATAATATCCAACAATGATAACCGTCACATCACATTAATAATAACATACCAATGAGAATACAACATAAGAATACGACCAACGTAATCTTACCGCCATAACTTTACTTACTCAAGAAATTCTCATCAGAATAACCATTAACACATTTCACATCCTGTACTCGATTAACCAATAAACTCGAACATAATATCTGTATTGTACCTTAAACAATACTCAAGATCCTCAAACTATCATAACCAACTCACGATACGGAAATCTACCATTTCTGACCAATACGATCCATCGAATAATATCATCAAATCCCAAGACGATAACCGATTGTCCACCAAAGACAAATACCAAGGAAATACGGAACATACCTCGAGATATGAAGTGCCACGACAATCATATCGGTCTAATCCGAGGTCAGATCAATGCAATACGGACATGGTCCTAACACAAGACCTACAAATGCATACTCATATGACCACGTCAATATGATCACAGCAATAACAATCATGTATACTCAATGGAAATCCGACGATCCAGCGCCCTCAGCATAGATCCCTTTGTTGATCCTATCAGATCAACATAAGGTGGATAACTAACAATACACATGTGAACAACAACACATGATAAAATCAATGATGCGAATTCACAAGATTCCATCAACACAATACTGGTAATCCAACGATCCAGCGCCCTCAGCATAGATCCCCATGATGATCCCGTCGAACCAACGCATGGTGGAAAACCTGTCCAACGATCCAGCGCCCTCAGCATAGATCCTCATGATGATCCCGTCGAACCAACGCATGATGGACATTCGATCCAGCGCCCTCAGCATAGATCCTCATAATCCCATCGGATTATTTACACAACATAAACAACACAATATGCATACACATATGCAAATCAACACGTTCATCAACATGAACAACATAACATGCACGACAACATGACAATATACTAGGACTACTTCATGTTCAACAACATGAAAGAAAATGTACGAGACCAAAATAAATAACACTAAACCATAATCAATATGGAATACTTGCCCCGAGTCCTTTGGGAGCAACCTCGATGTCCAATCATCACCGACGATTATCCTCAATGTTCGGCGATCCAAACGTACAATGAACTATAGATACTCATATCCTCGTCTTTACCATAATGTAACCTCGATACTCGAACATACCAATAACTGAGATAAAGCATATACATTATGATTTACCTCCCAGAATCGAAAGAACGATATGCGATCCGAATACCCAGAGTTCACAATAATAATCATCGTTATATGCATTATAAATGAAATGAAACTGAAACCATTCATTAAATATTATAACTGAGCAAGTAATAACTTGCCTCGATACCGATACCACGAAGCTGCTGCCGAACACATTGCCTTTGTCTACGAGCTCTTCAGCCCCGATCAAAAGCAATACAATGGACATACTCGAACACGACCGCAATATCCGGTTATAATCACCGATCAGCAATCTCAACCTATCGAAGAAATCAAATAACACATATCCGATAACAATCAACAACTGACAATACTAACCAATCGAACTCAACGGTTCAACACAACCTCGAATAAACACAGTCAGAACCAACCAAGTCAAACCATCACGAATTCATAATCAAAACACAAAAATACTACACTGTCTGCCTACTTAGCGCACGTTAAACGCATAACGTAGCGTGCGCTAAGTTGTCCCGTTAGCGTGCACTAGCCAGTAAGCTTAGCGTGCGCTAATGCTGTACAGTGGCATGCATTCCAAGCATCGACTAACATCTTGCAACTACGAATCCGAATGAAGGGAGACATAAATCTCCATATCTCTTGAAGATAAACGACACCATAACTATCACAAGGATCATATCAATGTCCATATATCAATAATAACATCAACAATCAAACCGACTTGATAACAAGGATCATATCATATTCAATCCGGAATTCAACCTCGTATCATGATTTAACTCCTCTAAATCGATCAATATAATTAACAATATTCAGAAATCCATCTTAGATCGGGTTAAACGAATCACCATCCTTATAGTATGAAGAATCTTAACTAACATCCGAAACTCTTATCAAAATTCCATTGAATCTCATATAACATCATCATATGATTATCCAACATGCTCCTTACATGAAATCATCCAAGAAAAACAAACCATCATCAAGAGGATACGAAAATTACCTGGATTGGATGAACCAAGAATAAGAACACTAGACTCCATTCCAAGAATCATGAATAACTTGAAGAACGAGGCTTGAATCCATGCTCTCCATCTTAATCTTGTTAAAGATCATCATCTCTCAGTGTTTGGGACCTCAAACCTCTCTCTAAAAACTCTCTCTCTCTCGGTTACAAGGAAGGAATGGACGAAATGCTTCATAACACCCTTCTGTCCCTTTTTATAATATTCATTATTAGCGTGCGCTAACATCTCATGTTTAGCGTGCGCTACCGCCTAGCGTGCGCTAATCGACTTTGTTAGCGTGCGCTATCAGCCCGAGGCTCGCCTTGCTTCGTAAACTAACTACGTACGTAATGCCCATGCATTAACGTCGTAAAACATCTGCTTAGCGTCGCAAGTCATTTATCTTAGCGTGCGCTATCCGAAGTTGACTTGCTACGGTATACACCTACCACGAAGATGCTCGTGACCCCACAAGCGAAATCAACCAATAAAGCCAAGATTCCTGTTGACCGATATATACTTAGCGTGCGCTAATCAACATGCATTAGAGTGATCTAACACTACCTTACAACATCCGTTGACTTATCGTAACGTCTTGCGAAAGTGGCACGGTCCACGCGTAGATTCCTTCGATCGGTTGCATTAGCGTCGCTAACCTATGAACGTAGCGTGCGCTAATCCACGCGATAGCGTGCGTTATGCATGAATATCAGCGTGCACTAATAAGGCTATACTTAGCCATTTTCAGCTATCCTTGTCCAACATCTCGACATATCAAATACGAACATACGGCATATCAAATATACATTACTCAACACATTATATCCTCAAATACAATTGTCGACCAAATACGACAATTATACCAATACTGACATCTCAGTCCTTCATTTATTTTATCCCTTCTTATGCATTCCATCTTTGCAATATAACTCGGATAAAATAATATCAAACAACAGTAGTAGAAATTCCGGATATTACATTCTACACCCCTTAAAATAAGTTTCGTCCTCGAAACTTGCAATCCATCATAAAACAAACAAACATACCGTTCAACCCAAAATATCCCAAAACCATCACGACAACGGTCAATCATCATCATTACCGAATATCCAAAAGAGCATACTTACAAATACGCAGGTCGACGATCTCCGGAGATACTAGCCAGCGATCTCACTGTACAGTCTCAATACGCTTACGATCACAATTCCCTGATTCTCAACAAAATATATCATCTTCGGATCAAACAATCTGCCCGAATCAAATCCTGTCTGCCTGATTACATAATCAAGTCTCAATTCTGATAAAACGAATAATATCCGATGTATCTGTGAAACAACTGCTCAATACAATGGCAACGAATCCCGAAACATCGATAGACAATCTGAACGCTCAGATGATCACCAACAATGATCAACAATCAACCGAATTTATCATCGACATGATAAATTCCAATCTGACCAACCAGAGGTCAAAACACAATCGAGAATATCATCAACGTGATAAACTCCAATACGACCAACGAACGATCAACGGAAATCGAGAATACCTTCACACTGTTAACTACAAAACTATCAACACGAACCACGAAAATGATATACGAAAAAGCAAAATTCTCAAAACGACACACCGATCACATACGGTGGATCTCAATAAACATATCCGACCGCGAACATACCCTCGGCATATGAACAACCAATCACAAACCGACGAACATACCCGATCATACACGGAGTGAAACGACCACTCACTATCTAAAACAACCAAGATGGGGTCACCATCCCCAAATCTACGCTTACAAGGAAATCATTCGTAATCACTAAGGTAAAATCGCGCTACTACCATACTAATGGAATCACATAGCACATATGTTCCGGTTTCACAAAATCCCAAGTTTCCAAAATAATATTATGTGCATGAATCTACAACACGCAACATATTTCTCTTATCCGATAACTCAACCGATCATCACCGGATAATCAAACTAACATACTGAAGTTCGAATTCCTTTTCCATCGTACCATCAATATGATATGCACTATGCACTAAATGCGTATGTATATCAATCACATTTTCAAAACCAGTTTGAAATCATAAAGTCTCGTCAAGAATACAAATTTACGAAAGTTCTTTCAAAAATTTCAAAACTAAAAACATAAATTTTGGTAAGACCACAAAATCAATTTTCAAAAAATTAACTTGGCTCGATGGTGCCAAGTATTTGATAACAGTTTCCTTCGAATCCACACGATTTCGAAGTTTTTAAAATGAAAAGTATGCAAATGCTCGACTATATCCATACTCTTGTATACCAATTCGGTTCGTCACCAATATCCACTGATATTCCATCGGAAAACCACACGATCGAGTTCCAAAATCTCAATGTATAAATTCCGACTAAACTCCTTTTCCACACATGACTCATATCGTCAACCATTTACCCATCCTGGATCACCTCAAATATGATATGACAAAACGTTGAAACAAATCAACAAATCAAACACGGCGAAAGACTTCCCGAGAAATTCCATTTGTACAAGTAAACCAAAGCCTCGAAAGGCGGAAATAACATAGGTAAACGATTGGTAAAGAGTTTTACAAATCTCGAGAGTTTTAAGGAAACAGAAAAGCCGTTTGAAACATTAGGGTCTCAGCCCGTAACTCGTTCCGCATTACAAGAAGTTTAAAAAGTAGAAAACCTTTTTCGAACCCAAGTCCTGAGTTATAAAACCATTTCAAAATCAATTGGGTCTCGACCCAAAAATCATTTTCCGTAAAACATCCGTAAGACATTCATTTTGAAAAGTATCATTTTCAAATGATCAAAAGCAATTCATATATCTCAAAATGAATTAACATGTTATATGTTCTTCTCAACCATGCACAATATTTCTCCCAAATGCACAATTCTGTTCCAAAATCTAACCAACATACTGATTCTCAAAATTATAACTCCTCAAGATCATCAATCCTGTCCCAACTCTGTCACCTTATACTATAACATATAATATTCTGCTGAATCTCAAAGCATATCATCTATAGAACAGCAATAAATCTCAATGCAATTCAAAAATCCAAATACTTACAGATCGTGAAGCCGACGATTCCCCGTGGTACTGGCACATGTCTCGACTCAAGAAAATACTCGACACAGATATTTTCGAAACACACGTTTGCCAAATCGGTTCGACTCAAGAACACAATACATCTCATTCCAGAGAATCTCATTAACACCATTTGGAAAAGTTATAACAAACCCAGTACGATACTGGCAAATCCGATAACGCAGAAGCCTGAGTGAACAACAAAGACTCACGGCTCTAATATTTGTCAATCGACAACTCGAATGACGCAACAAAAACACGACCCAACTCGACCCAAATGCCTAGGTTTTCTCAACCTAAGCTCCGATACCATATTCTGTAACACCCCCAGATTTAACCGGAAATATTACAGCGCCGTGGGCCCCGAGATGGAACCCACAAGGCTAAAAGAAATTTTCGCAAATATTTACAAATGCCCAAGAGGCCAACGACGGTACTATCTTTAAAAAAAAAGCATAAAGACATATAAAATCCATTTATCAAAAACCGTCGTAAAAACTCATTTGAAATCGCAAGGCCAAACAGCCAACACTCAAAAGTTTAGAAAACGATTTCCAAAGTAACCTCAGTTACTAGATACCAAAAGAGCGTCTCAAAATACTCACGCAGCGGAAAAAGACCAACCAAAATGATACTCTAGCAGCGGAATACAAGAACCAATCAAGAAACTCAATGCACAGAACATGTCCTAGCCAGTATCCTCCGGGAAGCTCATCTCTTCACGACCGCTACAAGCTCGATACTCCAAGAACCTAAAAAGAAATCCCACGACGGGGTCAGCCATAATATCCAACAATGATAACCGTCACATCACATTAATAATAACATACCAATGAGAATACAACATAAGAATACGACCAACGTAATCTTACCGCCATAACTTTACTTACTCAAGAAATTCTCATCAGAATAACCATTAACACATTTCACATCCTGTACTCGATTAACCAATAAACTCGAACATAATATCTGTATTGTACCTTAAACAATACTCAAGATCCTCAAACTATCATAACCAACTCACGATACGGAAATCTACCATTTCTGACCAATACGATCCATCGAATAATATCATCAAATCCCAAGACGATAACCGATTGTCCACCAAAGACAAATACCAAGGAAATACGGAACATACCTCGAGATATGAAGTGCCACGACAATCATATCGGTCTAATCCGAGGTCAGATCAATGCAATACGGACATGGTCCTAACACAAGACCTACAAATGCATACTCATATGACCACGTCAATATGATCACAGCAATAACAATCATGTATACTCAATGGAAATCCGACGATCCAGCGCCCTCAGCATAGATCCCTTTGTTGATCCTATCGATCAACATAAGGTGGATAACTAACAATACACATGTGAACAACAACACATGATAAAATCAATGATGCGAATTCACAAGATTCCATCAACACAATACTGTAATCCAACGATCCAGCGCCCTCGGATAGATCCCCATGATGATCCCGTCGAACCAACGCATGGTGGAAAACTCCGTCCAACGATCCAGCGCCCTCGGATAGATCCTCATGATGATCCCGTCGAACCAACGCATGATGGACATTCGATCCAGCGCCCTCAGCATAGATCCTCATAATCCCATCGGATTATTTACACAACATAAACAACACAATATGCATACACATATGCAAATCAACACGTTCATCAACATGAACAACATAACATGCACGACAACATGACAATATACTAGGACTACTTCATGTTCAACAACATGAAAGAAAATGTACGAGACCAAAATAAATAACACTAAACCATAATCAATATGGAATACTTGCCCCGAGTCCTTCGGGAGCAACCTCGATGTCCAATCATCACCGACGATTATCCTCAATGTTCGGCGATCCAAACGTACAATGAACTATAGATACTCATATCCTCATCTTTACCATAATGTAACCTCGATACTCGAACATACCAATAACTGAGATAAAGCATATACATTATGATTTACCTCCCAGAATCGAAAGAACGATATGCGATCCGAATACCCGAGTTCACAATAATAATCATCGCTATATGCATTATAAATGAAATGAAATCAAAACCATTCATTAAATATTATAACCGAGCAAGTAATAACTTGCCTCGATACCGATACCACGAAGTCGCCGCCAACACACACATTGCCTTTGTCTACGAGCTCCTCGGCCCGATCAAAAGCAATACAATGGACATACTCGAACACGACCGCAATATCCGGTTATAATCACCGATCGGCAATCTCAACCTATCGAAGAAATCAAATAACACATATCCGATAACAATCAACAACCGACAATACTAACTAATCGAACTCAACGGTTCAACACAACCTCGAATAAACACAATGTAACCAACCAAGTCAAACCATCACGAATTCATAATCAAAACACAAAAATACTACACTGTCTGCCTACTTAGCGCACGTTAAACGCATAACGTAGCGTGCGCTAAGTTGTCCCGTTAGCGTGCGCTAGCCAGTAAGCTTAGCGTGCGCTAATGCTGTACAGTGGCATGCATTCCAAGCATCGACTAACATCTTGCAAATACGAATCCGAATGAAGGGAGACATAAATCTCCATATCTCTTGAAGATAAACGACACCATAACTATCACAAGGATCATATCAATGTCCATATATCAATAATAACATCAACAATCAAACCGACTCGATAACAAGGATCATATCATATTCAATCCGGAATTCAACCTCGTATCATGATTTAACTCCTCTAAATCGATCAATATAATTAACAAGATTCAGAAATCCATCTTAGATCGGGTTAAACGAATCACCATCCTTATAGTATGAAGAATCTTAACTAACATCCGAAACTCTTATCAAAATTCCATTGAATCTCATATAACATCATCATATGATTATCCAACATGCTCCTTACATGAAATCATCCAAGAAAAACGAACCATCATCAATAGGATACGAAAATTACCTGGATTGGATGAACCAAGAATAAGAACACTAGACTCCATTCCAAGAATCATGAATAACTTGAAGAACGAGGCTTGAATCCATGCTCTCCATCTTAATCTTGTTAAAGATCATCATCTCTCAGTGTTTGGGACCTCAAACCTCTCTCTAAAAACTCTCTCTCTCTCGGTTACAAGAAAGGAATGGACGAAATGCTTCATAACACCCTTCTGTCCCTTTTTATAATATTCATTATTAGCGTGCGCTAACATCTCATGTTTAGCGTGCGCTACCGCCTTAGCGTGCGCTAACTGACTTTGTTAGCGTGCGCTATCGAAGCCCAGAGGCTACTGCCTTGCTTCGTAAACTAACTTACGTACGTAATGCCCATGCATTAACGTACGTAAAACATCCTGCTTAGCGTACGCAAGTCATTTATCTTAGCGTGCGCTATCCGAAGTTGACTTGCTACAGTATACACCTACCACGAAGATGCTCGTGACCCCACAAGCCGAAATCAACCAATAAAGCCAAGATTCCCTGTTGACCGATATATAGTTAGCGTGCGCTAATCAACATGCATTAGCGTGCGCTAACACTACATTACAACATCCGTTGACTTATCAGAACGTGCGCCGAAAGTGGCCTGGTCCACGCGTAGATTCCTTCTGATCGGACTGCATTAGCGTCGCTAACCTATGAACGTAGCGTCGCTAATCCCGCGATAGCGTGCGTTATGCATGAATATCAGCGTGCGCTAATAAGGCTATACTTAGCCATTTTCAGCTATCCTTGTCCAACATCTCGACATATCAAATACGAACATACGGCATATCAAATATACATTACTCAACACATTATATCCTCAAATACAATTGTCGACCAAATACGACAATTATACCAATACTGACATCTCAGTCCTTCATTTATTTTATCCTTACTGTACAGATTCCATGCTGTACAATATAACTCGGATAAAATAATATCAAACAACAGTAGTAGAAATTCCGGATATTACAGCTGAGGGTTTTATCTGGGTTATTGGGGTTTTCTGGTTACGGGTTTTTGTGATTTAACGAAACCGCCTGGGTTTGTGGCTCGATTCGGACTGCTGGACGCCGGTTTTTTGGAGCTCTGGACGCAGGTACACGAGAGCGGAGGACTGAGCCGACTTTGTGTCTGAATATCACCACCTTGCGTTCGTAATTTTCAGATCTTAAGCGATCTGCTTGGTCAGATTTCTTCGACCTTAATTTTTGTTCTTGTGTTCAGCTTTTCAGTCTATTTCGTGTGGTTTTTTCAGTATTATTTAATTTTGTTGTGTAACCCTTAGTCCCCGTAAACATAGAAAATTTATTTGTAATTTGTTTACTGTTGTGTTGTGTAATTTTATGTATTCCGGATAGATTCCCTACATATAACTAAAAGAATGGAATTGCTGGAAAAAGAAGAGAGTAACAAAATTAATTTGTAGTTGCTGGCAAGTTGGAAAGTGGAAACAATCTTGCCCAACTTTAATAAATAAATTACAAAATTGGAAAGTGGAAACAATCTTGCCCAATTTAATGTTGTTTTTCATACGCACACACGCTAATCTTAAATGGGTAGGTATTTTTTTTTCAGTTTTGGGCTATGTATTGAGTAGGAGTGGTAAAAAATAAATTTTTTTGGGCCCTTTTTTAGGTTGGGCACTCATGGCCTATCAATCTGCTCATGCGAAATGATACTTGGGATCACCCCTGGGATAACATTCTTATGGAGTGCCGTAGCTACCATCGTTTTTTATGGGAAATCTTTTTAGTTCACACCAGAAGAGGGGGAAATGTGTGTGCTGACCTGCTTGCTAAGATGGGGCATGAGTGTGACGGCTTTCGCTTGTGGGCGGAGCCATCGGAGGTCTTGCGCCATCAGTTAGGCTTTGTGCTCGGTCCTTGTTTATCCAATAACCATTTTTCCTAAAAAAATTGCACAAAACCCATAAAGGTATCAAAAAAAGTTCCAAAATGCACCAAAACATAAAAATGACAATAAAACGTATGAAGAATGTTATATACTAAAAGATTGAGTCCCAATATTAAATGTTTAGTCTTAATGATTCATGTTATTAATTAAATATTATTAAGTCTTAAAGCTTTATAATTTTGAGTTTTATAACAAAAATTAAGAGATTAAATGCTATAAACAATTTTGAGTTCAATATAATTTCGTGTAATCGTCAATCTTTAAATTGAATTTTCTTATTTCCGTTTAGTAGTCATAAAAATTCATATTCATGTCACAGTTTAGAAAGTCTCCCCAACTTCTATGGAGTATATGATATAAATATGTAGTTTATGCATAGTCAGTTGGTCACAAAATTAGTTTTAGCTATCTTTATATAATAATTCTATCATATGTGGCCACCAAGTGTTTCATAAGTTGACGAAAATATGAGATAAAATAGTCCCGATCTATTTTCTTTCCGCATTTTCATCTGTAGTATTGGCAGGTTATTCGTCGATGTTGATCGAAGGCTTAGCAACACATGCATGAAACTCTTACATAATTCTAAGTAAGTTCACATTTATTTTTCCAATGTCGATCAAAAGCTTAGCAAACATGTTGGATATCATAAATCATTCTAAGCCAGTAGGTCACAAACATTATTGAGTAGTGAATATTTATGCTTGATTCATCTTTAGTTTATTGTGTTTTTGTTTTGGCAATGGCTATAAACGAGACTAGAATGCAACACGAAGATTTGGCACATTGAAAGTGAATAAATATTTAGTTGGTACATGTGACGAGCGAAGCACTACTTGAGAGTGATATAGTGCAAGAGTGCAAGATAAAAGGATTAAAGTGATATTAAACCGATGTATTTAAATGCTATTAGACGCTTATTTACTTATCAAAAAATAATATTTGTAAATCATATCTTATAATTGACGGTATAATTAGTTGTCTATAACCATAAAAATATACATATTTGAAGTGTTAATTGGTCAAACTCAACGCGACTTCATTTTCATACGTAGAGAGTTATTTGGTTTAATAATTTAGCCACATCTAATGTATCTTAGTAAATTGACTTATAGAAGAGCTCATCGAGATACCATGAAAGATGATATTTTTATGAATTGATGAAATCTATTAATTGGATCAAAGTGCATTATTAATTGAAGATACATAAAAAATAAATAAAAAACTTACAACTCATGATTTCTTACAAACTATAAATAGTCACTTCTAACCTTTACTCATACTATGAAAAGTTATCACAAACAAATGTTTACATCCATTCTTAAAGTATTGAAGAATGTATTTTGTTGGTCAAATAACAATGTTGATATGCTACATGTAATGTAAGAACAGTGTCAACGATAAAGGTAAAATAACGCTCTTTGTAGCGGTGAGTGGTAGTACATCCGATTTGAACAGATAAATTAAATGAGTTTGCTAAAATAAAAAAGGTTGAGTTTTAGAGATAAGTAAAAGTTCAATAGTTTATCAAAAAATAAAACTAGTGCATCGCACGGGTCAGAATGCCTCGTGCTAAGAAACCAGCACATTCATAAATTTTAATCCTTCGTGCTTTCTTTTAAGTCCCCCAAGAATAATCGTCTTTTCACTTGTTCTCTCTATTAAGTGCTGTAGTAAATTCCGAAAGGAGTTCAAAATGATTTCTTTATCCACTCGTAGCCATTTCTCTTTCAACATATGTCAGAACAATTTACTTGAGTTTTTTCTACCAAATCCTTATTAACCGACAATCACAAAAACTATTATCAACCATAGTTATCGCAACTATCTGTGAACTCCCGAACTCATGTTAATCGATTACTTGTGTGAACTAATAATTAGGTAGACAATAAAATTATGTCTACCGACTACCAATCACGTATCCAACTAGATAACAGCCGTTCAGATCATAGCTAGTTCACTAATCAAGTACTTTCCTTTCAAAATTCATACATTTTTTTAAAACAAAAAAATGCCATTTATAAATAAAAACGAGCATAAGGGATGCTAATCAATGGTGCCGAAGTACAAATAATCCCGGTGGATGACCAGTGGCCCAAAGAATTGAAAGAATATTGTCACCGAATATCAGGCTACTTCGAACAATGTGGATATTAGGAAGGTATCACCAACATATCACCTTTACTCTCCATGGTTCGACGATGTCTACATATGTTATTGGTGATTCATTTGTTGACAGGGAATTCAAGGTTAAAGTTGTTGGTGATTTTAGTGTCACCATTCATTTTGTGTAATTGGAACTAATATGTGAGCTAAGGGGTTTTATAATTTGTATTCTAATATATGTTCGGGTATGTGCGGAGTGCACACATGTATAAGATCGAATTATGTTCAGACGATTATGTCGGGGTCAGGCGAGCCCCACGGTCAGGCTCTAGGGCGGAGCCTAGCAGATCGAGGCGTAGCTCCGGGGTTTAGGCGGCCTTTAAAGGTCTTTGGAAATTTATATTGGTAACTTAGTGATATTTCCGAATTTTAGAGGGAGATTATGGTAAAATTGACTAATTTCGTCATTTTGGAAAAGCCATCCGTCTAACCCTAATTTCGGATCACTAATTAAGACCTAATGACGGCGCCGCCTCAAGTAACCCTAAAAATCGACCTATTGTAACCCTAATCCGACATGTATAAATAAGACTCTCCTATTGAGTCTTATACACGCTTTTCCTTACCTCTCTGTCTTTCTAACAAATCCAGAATTCTCTAACAATTTGGCTTACGTTTCTGTGCCTAGATTCGTAAGTGTTCCATTGGATTATCCTAGGCTGAATTTCTTGTAACCCGGGCATAGGGTGGAAATATCAGTTCGGAAAGTGTTTACACGATCCATTGGAAATCCGGATCTCCATAATCCACCCTTATATCCAAACAAAAGTGAACATTTCAGACGAGACTTTCGTTTGTGAATGCAACCACTTTTTGCGTCACGGCCTTTTATGTCGCCACATTTATGTGGTCTTCCAGAATTGTAAAGTTCGTCGGATCCCTGGCAAATACATCCTTCCTAGATGGACACGGTATGCTTGCTCAGAAGATTTAGTATCCAATGTTGGAAAAAGTAATGAGTGCCAGCTCGAGAAGATACATTTGTTGAATATGTTGCACCTGTCATCTACTAGATGTATTGGCTTGTCGGAGATGATGCCGATAAAATGAAAATGTTGCAAGACTTTAATGGATTGGTTGATAAGTATAAGTCTGAGGGAGGCAATGATATTGATAAGACTTCGAAGCATAAAGCGTTCGAGAATTATTACGGTTCCTCCATTCCTGCAATTGTTCACGTGAAGCCTCCTGATCAAGTAAGTACTAAAGGAAGTGGGAGTAGGTTGAAGTCTAGAAAAGAGGAGATGCAAATAAGTCAAATAGAAGATGCAGCAAGTCTAAGGCGATGACCAACCATGATTAATGATTGGAATAATCATAGCCTAAGATAACGCGAAAATAAAGGAGATTAAATTAAGATGTTTCGTATATCGATTGCCCATCGATATACTTGAAGTGATGATGGATGAAGAAACGCAACGTATTAATAAAGAATATGCAAAGAAATTGTATAATAATGCAAAAAAAACTAGTGCATATTGTGGCGGATATTATGGAGCATAAATGGGTCTTCTTATTATTGCATACATGTAGTAGAGTAAATTCTATATACATTAAATTTAATCAAATTATGCATTATGCAATTGTTTTGATGGTATAATAATAGATTTAATGCAGAAGTTTCGGATATGGATTCTCGTCGATACATAGAAAGTGATGATGGATGAAAGAAACGCAACCTAAAGATGACGTGGTTGCTAGCGACCAGATTGATGCAACAAATAATAAAAAATATGCAATGAAATTACTTAATAATGCAACAAAACTAGTGCATATCATGGTATATATTATGGACTAAAAATGGATCTTATCATTTTTGCATACACGTGTGAAGTGATAATGGATGAAGAAACGCAACCTAAATAGTCAGACCATAACAAAGTTATTTCATATACAGTTTTTATTCTTCTTCAATAACCATTTCTCCATTGGTTAATTTCCTCTAACCAAAGGTTTAATTGTTCTAACTAATATTTAGCTTTCACTCAAAATAAAATTACTAATACGGACGTATAGTTGCATTTATAAAAAAAATTAGATTATATATTATTAACCAATATGAGCAATAATAATCTAAACAAAAAAGTTTATATTAATAATTAACAATTCGCATACTTCAGCAAAATTCCCTTAATCCATATTAACAAAGAAAAACTTCACAAAAAAAAAAGTCTGTCACAAAATTCAACCAAATTCTGAAACATGCCTATATTTTACATTCTCACACGAAATCCAATCAGGAAATCCTCCAAATCCAATGACTTCTCCTTTTGAGACAAGCAAATACAAACTGTCGGCCACATCGATATTATAATCCTTTAGCTCATTGCATTCAGCTGTAGCAATTGTTGCACAATATTTAATACGAAGATATTGCAGCTGCTTTTTCGGTTTCAGATTGAAACCGTGTTTCCATTTACCGCCATATTCACCCATATAATAGCTCATTGCATTGAGCTGTAACAATTGTTGCACAATATTTAATACGAAGACATTGCAGCTGTTTTTTCAGTTTCAGATTGAAACCGTGTTTCCATTTACTGCCATATTCACCCATAAACGTCTCCATATGTCTCATAACGTAGACTCCACAGTCATGTTTATTATTCGGCTCAACCCACGGAAGGCATGGTACCATAACAGTTGCATTATAAACCTTCGTTGCACAATCTTGCAGTCCCTTTTTTTTAAGGAAATCTCCAAGCAAATTCTTCTGTAATATATACACAAAACGATCGGAACATTAGGATTTAGTTTAACTTATATGAGAATATATCAAATTGAAGTAAAATATATTTACTTCACATGAAAATAAAATACGTAAGAATGACATACCAATTTAAATATTCTATTGCATTAAAGCACGATTATTATGCATATTCGTAACAGTTTGATGCATTTTATGAGATCATTTACATAGGTCATAAACTTTTTGGTGCATATAACACTTTCTGCTTTATATTTCAATTTCAAACAAAATACCACATTTTTCCTACATTAGATGCAATAAATAAAATCTGACATACCAGGTTTTGCGGAATATGACCGTACTTTTGTTCGTCGCATTCATCTTCCAAGAGGTTTGAACTATCAATAACAACCAACTGTGATTTCCTCATTTTTAAGCACATCAGGAAGAAATGGCAGCCCTTAAATATGGGGAAGCAAAACTGCAAAAGAATATAACTCAATCTTTTTACTATCGTATATCACATGTGTCACGTCAAACTAAAAAGATACCACTTTTCAGGGTTGATGAATGCTAGATGCAATTGAATTACCATATCAACTTTTGACATCTCTTGTGCATCTACCATTGCCATCTCGAATTCCATATTATCATGAAACCAGGCATCGCACTTGCTGCTTTCCTATTGTTGTGGTTTTTGAGAAATTGAGTTTCGATGTGTACATTATAAGATGTTATAAACTGCATTATTATATTTTCATAAATAAATAATATTCATATCTTACCGTTGGTGTAACAGTCACAAAGAATCGAAATGGCGATTCTGGTGACCTAAGTTTTTCTTGATGATTCAAAATAATGCTCCAAATGTTTATGACCTCAATGCTCAAAAATAAAGTGCTCTAGCCTTCTCAGAGTGATATCACCAAAGCGAAATACTACTTCATCACTAATCAAATTTAAACCAGATCATTCTCATTAAAATGTGAAAATTTTATTTTTCTAATATTTCAGTATTAACAATAATTGCACAAAACTATGTTGAATAAATGTATAAACAAAATAGAAATGGGTAAAAAAAAAATATTAAATAAGCTTACTCTCGTGCACCCCACCGCATTATGTAGTATGCTATTTGTTTTTCTTTCTTTGTGATACGTTTGGTAGCTTTCAAGATGTGATCAACATACGGTGAACAGAACTCGGCCGTCTTCTGCAATTTCCTCCTATACCTCCTGACAGGCTTCACATAAATGCAACAAAATATTAGAATTTTCAGGTAAACATTTATGATACTCCCCACGAATTTAGTCGTTACCACAATATTTACAGAAGTTGGGTTATCTGCCACTGCAACTTTCATGGTCCCCGCATTTTCAGTTTCTTTCTGTATAGGGATTGTAAAAAAAATTAAGCACAAAAAACACAACATACAACTTGTATTCACAAATACATATCTTCATGATACCTCTGTCTCTGTTGCGACATTTGATATCCTTGTGTTCACCGGGGTAACCATATCAGTATTGCAACCGATGTCAGCAACCTATTATTGATGCTAATGAATCAAATATGGATAAGTATAATTATAAGGTCAAAATAATGTAGTTCATAATCAATATACCTTTCTCTTTCCCTTAGGATCAACAATTTCTGTACGGATTTCTTTAGACTTACCCACGGTTGAAACCTACGAACAATTTAAACCAAAACCACATGATATTTGAATAAAAGACGAAATATTCCATTATATTTTTCTAGTCAATATTATGCTTTTAAAAAAGTTAAAAATGACAGCTTCTTACATTTGGATGCATTTCATTTGGTGCTGCAGGACCCGACGGTATTGCATCGTTTACATGAGTTGCAACGGCTGCTGCAACCAGATCATCGACCTCTGTTTCGTCCAACAATTGAGTAAGCCCAAGACTGAACCCAGGCATATTGTCATTCTTACATATGTAAGCCTTTTTCACTTGATTTGCCTTTTCCATCTCTTCTGCCCATTTAACAACTTCTTCGCTCCCCCAAAATGCATCTTCTTGGGTACTGTTGAATTGTGTTTGAGTTTCACTATATTTATCTGAACTCATAACCCCAATCAACATCTTTGTTGTTTGAATGGCTTTCTGGAAGTTAACGTCCTCTTCCAACTCAGCAGGAGCTCCTTCAATTATCCCCATGATATCGACCACGATATCCGCCAGTTTCCTTGCATTAGATAGCAATTTCATTGCATATTCCGTGTTACTTGTTGCATCACGCTGGTGTGTATCAACCACATCATCTTCGGGTTGTGTTCCTGTTGGAACATTTTGTTCCATACATGCTTAATAGTGTTTTGATGATTAAAGTTGTTACACAAAACAAAACAAAAAGGCGAAGCAAATCAACGAAGAAAACGAAGTTGCAAAAAGCTAGAAAATACAAGCTTAACGTACGTAATAAGAGTATCTTAGCGTACGTAACATGTGCAGCTTAACGTACGTAATGAGAGTTGTTTAACGTACGTAATGTGAGTTCAAACCAAATGACCGTTGGACGAGTCAAAGTCAAAAAGGCGGCAACGGATATATGTCGTCAGCAAGGACGTATCCATAGCGTACGTAATGGTTTTTTATTAACATACGTAAAGGGGGAAACGAATGTTACTGGACTGAATCTGGACTAAGCGAACGTACGTAACACGAATGGAATAGCGTACGTAACTCGAGCTAACGTCCGTAATATGGAGGCCATAATGTACGTAAGAGAGGCTCAGGGAACTAACGGCTAGTTTGATGAAGAAGCCTATAAATACCATTCTTATGGTATTGTTTCTCTACAACAACTTCAAGCAAACGATACATTCATCAGAGATTGATATACTTACATTGTTGTTGTGATATTGAGCTTATATTGTTAGTTTGAGTGTTTATACATTCAACATATACACGAGAGGAAAAAGAAAAGATACGATTGGATTCGGTATTATTAGGATCAAGGATCTGGTATTATTAAAATCGCAATCGATATCTTCGTGAGGTTTATCTAGTACCGATAGAAAGCTAGAGTGGTTGATTACTTGTCCAATAGAAAAGGAAAACGATTTAACTTGGACCGACACAAAGACAAGTACGAGTGGTTTATCACGGACCAATAGAAGATGTGATTGTAACGGTAATCCCTCGACCGATAGAAGATAGGTGCAGAGGTTTATATCTTCAACCTATAAAAAAAGATACTGAGAGAGGACGTAGGCTCGATTATAGCCGAATCTCTATAAATCCGTGTGTCGTTTAATTTCCGCACTTTATATTTACGTTTCCGCACAACGGCGCATATTCCGATTTTGCTCCAACAGTTCCTTTATCCATCTATCACTTCTGCCTCAATCAGCAATCCATACCCGAAACCTCCAGTTTTAATCTCCTCTCTTTGGCATTCTCTTAGGCTATCATTATTCCACTCAGAAATCGCAGGAAATGTCCTTTTGCGATCAAAACCGAGGAACGCCACACGATCAACATAGAAAATCTAGAATAATGTTCATAGAATTAGTAATACAGGAAATCACAAATAAAATAATATATCTAAAGTAGAAGTAAGGGATACTTACTGTTAAGAACAAAGAAGATCCAAGGATTCCTTTGTGTTTAGCAGTGTCCCAATTACGCTTGTTAATCAACAAGCTCTTCAGAGTGTATGAGCACCAGTCCATTTCTTTAATTTTTTCAACATCCTCTAAGTATCCATAAAGTTGGGCGAAACATATCCATGTGACGTGTTCTCGATCAGTGATGAGACAAGCAAAACCATAAAATGGCGCTTGAACCATATCCCTCCCTCCTTAGCACTCAACATCTCCCGCACTATGTCCTTCTGACCTATTTTAGTCTTTCTAGGTCCAAAGATGTCCATCCAATCATCTAACAGTTTGCACTTTTCACTTTTTTTTTGGCTTCTCAATTTTTATTTTCCCCATAGGGAACCCAAACACCCTATGCACATCTAATGGCTTCACATGTATTCTCCTATCACCTTGAAGAATCAATTCACGACTTCGTGGGTCAAAACTGTTAATTACCCAAAAACAAGTTTCAACGGGATGTCTGTTATTGAAAGACTAAGTATATGTTGGAACCCCAAATCACTTACATCAACTTTTTGCATTTCATTCATATTTCATGGGTTTGTTCTTGTACTAAGTTTTGGAAGTGATTTGGCGTCAGCATAAACTTTACCTTGGCGAATTTTCTTTTCAACTTGACGTCCAGACTTCCCTTCGAGGTCTTTCATCGAATCCGAACCAAGCTCTGGTTGATTACTTATTTCTGATACGTTTCTTTTTATCCCCATAAACCTTGATGCATAGACCTTACGAGCTACATCTGTCAATAATATCCTGTTTTTCCTTTGTGGCCGATCATCTCTTGATTGAGTTCGAACTGCATTTTTCAAAAAATATGATGCATATTGTTCATATATTTACGATGCATAAAAAGATGCATATTCTTCATAATTTGATGCATTTATGTATTTTTTTTTATGCATGATTGTTACACAAGCTTGCATTAGTTCGAACTGCATTTTTCATAGCATATGATGCATATATTATACATTCCGTTTATTTTCAAAAAAACTAGTTCGAATCACCTCAAATCCAAAGTATTTAAGTAATCATACGAACCACAAGCATTACTGCGTTTAAATGTATATACCTTCCATTTCATGTGCAGTTGTTGGATCTACAAAATTATCATTTTCGCGTATCTCGTCTATTAAGGTATGTGGACCATGTGGTATGTCGTTGCGGGCCTTTGAACTACCTGTACAAACAGAATCAATTTTATGAAGTTGTTAGCAAAGACAACTTTCGAGAGGAATGACAGAAAATAAATAGATTGGAAAGCGCCTTCTAAAGCACCCCATTCATCCAAAAGAGAGGGAAGCCCCGGTCTAGCACATCTCATTCAGCTTTCTCTACGAGCCTGATGAAGCAAGCCAAGTCAAAAAAAGAGCTGCTAAGAGTTTGCAACTAATATAATAGGGCCACCAGATCCCGGGTATACAATAGTTGCATCTCAGAATGTCATAATCAATAAAAGGCTCTTTCGTACTAATCTTCAGAAAGTAAAAAAAAATGCAACATAAAAGAAAATAAATCACAACAAACGACTGAAATTCAGATTAAATCAGCTTAGATTGAGAATACATATAACTCCATATGTAAGAAGAGTAAATATCAGTTTAGCGGATCAAACATGTTCACTCTCAGATATGTTGTGGATCGGTCTACATTATATTTTTTCTATCCGAGTTATCAAAGCATTTCAAGGACCATATGATCAAACGGAGTTCAAAGAAATCTCACCGAAAATAAAGAAAATCCTGCAAAAATATATTTCTTCCGACTTTACAAACCTATTAAACAAGATAACCACGGCAAAATGCAACAGGTTACGAAATAAATGCAGAAGAAGTCGAAAAAAATATAAAAATTCCATACGGGCCATATATATATTTATGCATCATATGATTCCTTTCATGCAACAATCAAACGAAAACAAGCATCAAAAGCAAAATTTTGGAGTATTCTCAGGCCAACAACGAATATCGAATGGGAATTTCTTCCCATCACACACGAATTCTAAGATTAAGACTATAACATACCTTCTTGATTCTCTTCTGATCGCACACTTCGAGTCTTTTTCATTGCTGATAAATATTGGAGCATTCACATGAAAAAATCTTGCATAAAAAAGGCCGTCGTTTTTTTAGGGTTTTTGTTTGTTGCCGTAGTTCTTGAGAGTTTTTCAGAGATCTTGGTGCAGAGCGAAATAAATGCAGCGAGATAGAAAGTTTAATTTTGGAAGTCTTCCAAAAAGCCGGGATACGAGATTTGTATCATAAATTAATGGGAGAGTATGACTATTCTGCCCTTATTTGATATGAATAAAAGGTTTATTATCCAGATTTTCTTCTAATCTTAACCATTCAATTAATACAAATCAATGGTATAGATTGATTTCTAGATTTCATCATTAAGGGGGTTTCCACCATAGTCAATTCCTGTATATATATATATATGCTGTGCTTTCGAAAATAGTAATGTAAAAATAAAGAAATGAGACCTGCAGAGAGTTCTGTTTTAGCTTGCAACTTCCGATTTTTAAAGAACAAAGGGGACTATGGTAGAGGATTTAGAGCAAGCAGAAATCTAAATTATTATAAAAGCAACGAGAATTCAATACTAGCAGAAATCTGGAGTCTTGGACTTTAGAGAAATACTGGTCACTAAAAAAATACTATGTAAATGCCGTGGTTATTAGACCAATTAGAGAATCCTCAATCAGTAGGTAAAAGCTGGATCTCCCTCTCCATTCTGTAGGAAATTACCAGCCACGAAGCAAAGGACCTCGTCACTGTCCATTCGCTAGGAAGTTACCAGTCACGAAGCAAAGAACCTCGATTATGGTCCATGAAGCAACAACAGGGGTTCTTGTCATACCCATAAACAGGTTGATTTTTTTAATTGGTTTTCTGGTAGGGACGACTTGGGTATGTCTAAAGGAGCTCCCCAACAGTAACAGCATCAGATGCAAACAGGTTGCTGAACAACCTTAAAGCATGCATTACTGGCCCGTCTCATGGCATCAACCCAAAACTCGACATTTATCTGTGAATAAACAAGATCCCTTTCGGGATAGACAACGACACCTTGTCGGTCCCTACATGTGACATATGCACGCCATGTGTTCGAGACCTGCATCCAGTGCCTCGTGTTTCTGATTGTTTGTGGTGTGTTTCTCATAGTGCGATCCAGTACTTCGACTTATATGTCCTTAAGATGAATTAAATAAAAATTAGAATACATGTATGCATACATATGCATGTATAAACAACCAGAAGAAGGAAATGATGTACCAGCACTGTATTGGCATTTCCTTCACCTTATCTTGTTGTTGATCAATAATTTGTAATTGACAAATAGACTCACTCTTTCTATAGTGGAGGTACATCATTTCCTTTTTCTAGTGGTTTATACATGCATATGTATGCATACATGTATTTTAATTTTTATTTAATTCATCTTAAGGACATACAACTCGAAGTACTGGATAGCACTATGAGAAACACACCACAAACAATCAGAAACACGAGGCAGTGGATGCAGGTCTCCAACACATGGCGTGCATATGTCACAGTTAGGGACCGACAAGGTGTCGTTGTCTATCCCGAAAGGGATCTTGTTTATTCACAGATAAATGTCGAGTTTTGGGTTGATGCCATGAGACGAGCTAGTAATGCATGCTTTAAGGTCGTTCAACAACCTGTTTGCATCTGATGCTGTTACTGTTGAGCAGCTCCTTTAGACATACCCAAGTCGTCACTACCAAAAAACAAATCAAAAATTCAACTTGTTTATGGCTATGACAAGAACCCCTGTTGTTGCTTCATGGACCATAATCGAGGTTCTTTGCTTCGTGGCTAATAACTTCCTAGCGAATGGACAGTGATCGAGGTTCTTTGTTTCGTGGCTGGTAATTTCCTATAGAATGAAGAGGAGATCCAGTTTTTACCTACTGATTGAGGGTTCTCTAATTGGTCTAATGACCACGGCATTTACATAGTACTTACTAGTTTACATAGTACTTACTGGTATTTTTTTAGTGACCAATTCAATTTGTTGCAGTATTTCTCTTAAGTAAGACTCCAAATTTCGGCTAGTATTTATAATAATTTAGTTTGTTTTAGATTTGTGCTTGCTATAAATCCTCTAGCATAGCCCCTTTGACCATTTGTTCTTTAAAAATCAGAAGCTGCAAGTTAAAACAAAACTCTCTCCAAGTCTCATTTCTTTATTTTTAACTTACATTACTATTTTAGAGAACACAGCAAATCCAGCAATCCAGCAGATAAGGGTAAATAAAACAACCTGTAGACATACACTGCATAGCATAATTCTATGTCCTCTAGAAACTGAAGGCACAAAACGATATGATTCTGAGTTAAATAAGTCACTGCAATATGAACAAAGATAAAAATTCTTTTACTGAATCTAGTGATGGTTGATGTTGTTTGAGTGAGGCTCGTGTTGATGTGCTTGAGGCGTGAGCGAGAGGCGCCGATTGAGGAGCAGAGGCCGGCGAGATGCTGCCACAGTGAGACGGTGCGGCACGCTGTTGGCCGAGAGAGAAGGCAGTCGTTTCCGATGGTGAGCCGTGGGGCTGTGGATTGGCGGCGGCAGCAATGTTGAGAGAGAGGTGAGACGCGCAAAGAATGGAAATGAGGGACCGATTGAGGAGGCGATGGATGTAGCAGGCGGGATAAAATAGGGTAGAATTTGTGGTGGGCTAGATTTAATTGATAGGTGTTTACATATATATACAAGGGTAGTTTATATATATATATATAACTATTAGGCAGTATTTATATATATGACAATTACATAAAATAATTACAAAACTACCCAAAATTTATGAAAGAATAGAGAAAAAAACAGATACCTTAGAATAAAAGAAGGAATCGTTTCGCAAGAAAAAGGAAAACCCCACCTCCTCAGATTTTACCGCGATGAAATCTCCACGATCTGAGAGATTCAGTTAACAAAAACAGAACAAAAAATTCAGACTCAGACATAATAAAAAAAGAAGAAATTTTTTTGATACGATTCAATTTTCTCTCCATCAGATCGAAGAAGAATCCGACACGAATTACAGGA
This sequence comes from Orobanche coerulescens, assembly GCA_033398695.1. NCBI lineage: Eukaryota > Viridiplantae > Streptophyta > Magnoliopsida > Lamiales > Orobanchaceae > Orobanche > Orobanche coerulescens. The sequence goes on from CM065816.1 coordinate 1,456,447, forward strand.
TACAAAGGAAGACAAGCAGGTACGGTTTTCTATTCTTCAAAATAGAACGGAATCATCATTTCCTGAAAATCGTTACGAAGGAAGAGGATTCCGGATACAAACTACAGAAACTTCGGCAAACAGGTAAACATTTTAAAGTAAACAAATTTTTTGGAATTTTAAAAATAATTTCTATTGTATAATCGAATTGGTGTGTGGGGAATTTTAATAAATTCGACTACAATTATATTCCTAGATTTCCTGTTCAATTCAACATGAAATTACATAATTGGTTACCACAATAATAAACGGAAAATAATCTTCTATGATATATAAATTAAAGTGTAGTAGTATATTATATGTGAATACCGTTTAATGGAACCTTGGTTACCTGATTATTTCATGTATTTGCCATATATATAAATACTTACTAACATAGTACTGTTGGGTACCAAATCGGATATTTGCGCCGTTTGTGCGGAAGCGTAAATAAAATTGCAGGAAATAAATCACACAAGGATTTATAGAGGTTCGGCTATTAACGAAGCCTACGTCCTCTCTCGATGTATCTTTTTTCTTAGGCTTAAGATCAAAACCTCTACGCCTCTCTTCTATCGGTCCAGGGATTACCGTTACAAGCTCGTCTTCTATCGGTCCGAGTAAAACCGTTTTTCCTTTTCTATTGGATAAGGAATCAGCCACTCTAGCTTTCTATGGGTACTAGATAAACCTCACTCAGATATCGATTGTGATTCTAACAATGCCGGATACTTGATCCTAATAACACCGAATCCAATCGATTCTTTTCTTTTACCTCTCGTGTATAATGTTGAATGTATAAACACTCAAACTAACAATATAAGCTCAATATTACAACAACAATGTAAGTATATGATTCTCAGATGTATATCTCGTTTTCTTGAGGTTGTTGTACTCAAACAATACCATAGGGATGGTATTTATAGGCATTTCCCATAAACTAGCCGTTGCTGGCTGTTTTGACTTGCTAGCGTGCGCTAGCCTTCTTTTGTAGCGTGCGCTAGATATTTCCGATCCAAATTAAGCTTCGTTTCTTATTTAGCGTACGTTATGCCTCCTTCCTTACGTACGTTATTTCACTTACTTAGCGTACGTTAACCATGATTGAGTAGCGTGCGTTAACGTAATATATCCGTTGTCTTTCCTTGTCAAACTATCCGTTTGATGCTTGACTTTGACTTGCTTTTCCCAACGTTCGGATTGACTAGATTCAAACAACTTAGCGTGCGCTAATCATACTGTGTAGCGTGCACTAATGATGACTTCATTGCATAAGTTATTCTGTGTTTGAATTCTTCCACAACAGTAACATGGCTCGATAGCGTGCGTTAATACTTATGTGTAGCGTGCGCTATCGTTCAGCTTTTCTTCACTGCAGCTTACTTCGAAACTTGGTCGATGCGGCTTACTCGCGTTAGCGTGCGCTAACTAATATGCCTTAGCGTGCGCTAATGCGATCGATTGTAACTTTTGCGACTTAAATGCCTTCGTTGTTTTGCTTCGCCTCGATGTTGTTTTGTAGTTTAGCAACTTTAATCATCAAAACATAAATTAAATAATGTGTGGAATAAATATTCCAACAATCTCCCCCTTTTTGATGATTACAAAACAACTCTTGAATTGGATAATCTGTAAAAAATAATATATGTATATTTCTACGAATCAAAGTTTTCGGCTTTGATCGTTTCGTTAGTTTCTCCAATCCTTTTCTTTTCGACATCTCCTTTATTTTTCAACTCCCCCTATTTGTATGCTTTTCGTTTCTTTTCGACTTCTTCGATTTTTGTTTTTATCTCCTCTTCATCTCCTTCTCATTTTTATCTCAATTCATCTCCTTCTCCCCCTTTTTGTCTTCATCAAAAAGTAAAAGAAATATAAAGGATACCAAAAGAAATATAAATATGCATGATATCAATTTATGCATTAATAAGGGTATTAAACTCCCCCTGAAAATATTATTTCCTTTTCCCCCTTTGTAAAATATCATTTGTCAAAATTTATTTTTGGGGATCCAACCGATAGTTGGTTTTTCTTTTGAAACGTAGACGATGTTTGAAACGTTTGTTCCTTTAGGAACCCAAATCCTTTTAGTTTTTATCGTCCGTCTTGGGCTTTTGCAATTAGAAATATGATGCCCGATTTTTAAACACTTTTCGCAATGGGGTATATTGAAATTGACGGATTTGTTTTTCGAACGCGGTTTGAATCCTAACCCCTCTTTATTTAAAGTATATTTTTGAACACATAACATTTGTTCAAATTTATCATTGCCGCACGAGAATTTCTTTGTCAAAATTTTTAGTTCATCTTGAACTTTTAAAAGATCGTTCTTTAAAATGTTCTCATTTTCAATGCATTTCGAATGATCGATTTCGACAAATTTCCCTTTTTCAAGTATTTTGAAATTTTCAATTTCCAAAGTTTTATATTTAGACTTGAGGGATTTAATTTCATTTAAAGCATTTTGATAGTCCGTATGTAATAATTCGAATGCTTCAAAGAGTTCGTCGTAGGAGTTACTTACTTGGCTTTCGACGTCGCTATCGTCGAATGAACTCCGGGCCATGAGCGCGAGATTATTTTGTTCAAGAAAATCTTCATCGGGATCTTCGTCGCTCCATGTTGCGATTAGGACCTCCTTTTGCTTTGCTCGACAGTTCTTAGCAAAGTGGCCTGGTTTACCACATAATCGACAAGTGTTGTCGAATTTTTTAGGTTCGCCCGCTTGAATGTCCTTCTTCCTCCGGTTTAATAAGTGTTGGAACTTATTAATATTTTTGGCATAATATGCCATTTCTTCGTCGCTTTCGTCCACCGGGGTTTCTTCTTTCTTTTTCGACATTTTAGCCTTGAAGGCTATCGACCTCTCATTCGGTTTCGGTTTGGCATTTCGAGATTTTAGAACAATCTCGTAGTTGATAAGAGAACCAACGAGAGCACTAAAATCGAGAGTATTTAAATCTTTGGATTCCATTATTGCCGTAACTGCACTGGCCCCATTCTCGAGGTAGTGATCGGAGAATTTTCTTTACTTTCTCACTACTCGAAAGTGGTTTTCCGTAACATGCTAATCCATTTGTGATAACCGAAAATCGGTCAAGCATAATCGAGATGGATTCGTCGTCCTTCATTTGAAATAATTCATAATCGTGAAGGAGCATGTTTATCTTCGTCTCCTTGACTTGAGACGTACCTTCGTGTGTTACCTCAAGCATTTTCCAGATTTCTTTGGCACTATCACACGATGATATCCGGTTGTGTTCTTCCGGATTTAAGGCACAATAGAGAAGTTGAGTTGCCTTACAATTGTAGTGGTCGTTTTTCCAATCGGAATCGTCATATTCTTCGAAGGTTTTGAGCGTACCGTTGGAATTTGTCGGAATTTTCGGACCAAGGCATATTACCTTCCATAATTCGATATCGTAAGCTCGAATGAATATCGACATCTTCTTCTTCCAAGTCATGAAGTTTGCGCCATCAAAAAATGGTGGTCGGTTGAGAGCAAGGCCTTCGACTGGAGCCATTTGAAACGCCATTTTGGATCTTCTCCTCGGATGTTAAGCCGCGTATTGGAGTACCTCTCCGATACCAATTGTTGGGTACCAAATCGGATATTTGCGCCGTTTGTGCGGAAGCGTAAATAAAATTGCAGGAAATAAATCACACAAGGATTTATAGAGGTTCGGCTATTAACGAAGCCTATGTCCTCTCTCGATGTATCTTTTTTCTTAGGCTTAAGATCAAAACCTCTACGCCTCTCTTCTATCGGTCGAGGGATTACCGTTACAAGCTCGTCTTCTATCGGTCCGAGTAAAACCGTTTTTCCTTTTCTATTGGATAAGGAATCAACCACTCTAGCTTTCTATGGGTACAAGATAAACCTCACTTAGATATCGATTGTGATTCTAACAATGCTGGATACTTGATCCTAATAACACCGAATCCAATCGATTCTTTTCTTTTACCTCTCGTGTATAATGTTGAATGTATAAACACTCAAACTAACAATATAAGCTCAATATTACAACAACAATGTAAGTATATGATTCTCAGATGTATATCTCGTTTTCTTGAGGTTGTTGTACTCAAACAATACCATAGGGATGGTATTTATAGGCATTTCCCATAAACTATCCGTTGCTGGCTGTTTTGACTTGCTAGCGTGTGCTAGCCTTCTTTTGTAGCGTGCGCTAGATATTTCCAGTTTCAGTCCAGTAGCTTCGTTTCTTATTTAGCGTACGTTATGCCTCCTTCCTTACGTACGTTATTTCACTTACTTAGCGTACGTTAACCATGATTGAGTAGCGTGCGTTAACGTAATATATCCGTTGCCTTTCCTTGTCAAACTATCCGTTTGATGCTTGACTTTGACTTGCTTTTCCTAACGTTCGGATTGACTAGATTCAAACAACTTAGCGTGCGCTAATCATACTGTGTAGCGTGCGCTAATGATGACTTCATTGCATACGTTATTCTGTGTTTGAATTCTTCCACAACAGTAACATGGCTCGATAGCGTGCGTTAATACTTATGTGTAGCGTGCGCTATCGTTCAGCTTTTCTTCACTGCAGCTTACTTGAAACTTGGTCGATGCAGCTTACTCCGCGTTAGCGTGCGCTAACTAATATGCCTTAGCGTGCGCTAATGCAGTCCAGATTGTAACTTTTTGCGACTTCGTCTGCTTCGTTGTTTTGCTTCGCCTCGATGTTGTTTTGTAGTTTAGCAACTTTAATCATCAAAACATAAATTAAATAATGTGTGGAATAAATATTCCAACAAGTACATCACAAATAATTGGATATGGTTTAAGACAACCTGGTTACCAACTTAAACTTTGTATATTGTAGTTGGATACCATCAGCATGTGTTGATTTTAGTATATTGTAGTTGGATGTTAGTTGGATACCATCATTATGTGTTGGTTTTTATAAATACTTGGTTACTCGTTTAAGTATACTGTAGTTGGATATTTATTGGATACAATCATCATGTGTTGATTTTTTATAATTACTTAGTAAATAAAAGAAATTAGATACCATTTAAGGAGATCTTGTTTACAGAATTATATTTTGTTATAGTGTAGTTGAATAGTAGCTTCAACATGAGATTCATTCCATCAAAATGACCTTGATTACTTGATTACTGAACTTAGGACTTGAAAATAATTGGAAATTAAAAATTAGAATAATAAGATAAAGAACTTACATGTTAAGAAAAACAAAAATGTAGTTAGATACCATTTTATAGAAAACTTATCAAATATTTGTTACTGCGTGATATGGTGAAACATTTTACTCTTTTTTGTATTTCAGATTATGAAAATGGTACCGGTCGTTCTATACTACAATGGTATTTGGATAGATAAAAATGTGTATACAAATTTCAAAGTAAGTGACTTGTTAATTCAACAAACAGAGGTACTTGCATATGAAAGATTTATTGTGTACCACATTGAACATATGAAGCTCCACCACATTCACAATGAAGTTTCACATAACTCCAAACATACCCCCAATAAATATAAGAGATGAATCAACGTTGAGGTTCTACATAGAGGTGTGCAGAAAAAATTCAGATTATGGAAAGTACTCACTCATAATCACTGAAGAAAATCCAATGGCTATTGAAAATCATATTCATTACTCTAAAAATATAGGAAGAAGGTTACAAAATAAATTGACTAGAATGCATAAAACCACATTTTACTTGCAATACTTGTATCACCGAAGATAAAAGGAGGGTTAATGATGTCACATGTTCCAGTAAATTTGTATTTCCTATAAGAAAAACAAATATTCAGATATATCACTCCTTCACATAAAACAGCAAATAAAACCCGAAATTACCTATTTCTCGAGTTGAAACCAATTTTGAACCATTCATCAAACAATAAAACTTCGCTTTAATCAGGCCATTGCATGTATTCGTCCGGAAATGCTGAAATGCCCTTTCTTATGTCTTTAGGATACAACACCAATTCCTTGCACTCAGCCGAACCAAATTCATTGGTGAACGGACTTCTCAAAGCAGCACTCTTCACACAAGCACGGTTGCCTCTAGCAACATGCTTTCCCACACTCTTCTCCAACTCTTCAATGATTTTAATATCCTGAGTCGTAAAAACTATGTCAGCCAAGTGACTCATGGTCCTACTAACTGACTCCTCCTGTATTATATACCAACATATCAAAGTATCACTAAATTGCAAATAAAAATAGACACTAATAATCAAGATACATCTGCATTAACAAATATTTTTCCACAAACAATTCCTAACAAGGTATCTAAAATACATTTCCTGGTAAACAAATACTTAACAAATAATAGTTAACCAGATACACAATAAAATATATTATAACAAACTAATACATAGAAGAGTTACGACATCAATAGTTGCTATGTCAGAGATTCCTATATTCTGCATATGTCACCTTCCATACAGATATAATTCTTAAATCATGAAATCAAAGTAACAAACAAATTAATGTAGGTAACCATTATTAGATTATGTGTAACCACATAAAATGTATCTAAAAATATACATTATATAGCTAAAAACTTGATTAAAACAGACACAACATCAATATTCAACCAAAGTATCTAAAATTTGAATCCAAGTAACCAAATAAGCAAAATTACAGTTAACAAAAAAATCCCATAAAACCTTATGTAGAGATTCAACTTCACTTGTTGCTTTCTCCTCCTGTATTATATACCAATAGATCAAAGTATCAATAAATTGCATATAAAAATACACATTAATAATCAAGATACATCTGCATTAACAAATATTTGTCCACAACAATTCCTACCAAGGTATATAAAATACATTTCCTGTTAAACAAATACTAAACAAATAATTGTTAACTAGATACACAATAAAACATATTATAACAAACTAATACATAGTAGGATACTTTTGGTAGAAGAGTTACAACATCAATAGTTGCTAAATCACAAAAATCTAAATTCTGCATATGTCACCTTCCATACAAATATAATTCTTAAATCATTAAATCAAAGTAACAAAATCAACTAATGTAGGTAACCATTATTATTATGTGTAACCACATAAAATGTATCTAAAAAATATACATTGTATAGCTAAAAACTTGATTAAAACAAACACAACATCAATATTCAACCAAAGTATCTAAACTTTGAATTCAAGTAACCAACTAAGCAAAATTACAGTTAACAAAATCCCATCAAACCTTATGTATAGATTCAACTTCACTTGTTGCTTTCTCCTCCTGTATTATATACCAACATATCAAAGTATCACTAAATTGCATATAAAAATAGACACTAATAATCAAGATACATCTGCATTAACAAATATTTGTCCACAAACAATTCCTACCAATGTATCTAAAATACATTTCCTAGTAAACAAATACTTAATAAATAATTGTTAACTAGATGCACAGTAAAACATATTATAACAAACTAATACATTTGTCACCTTCCATACATATATAATTCTTGAATCATTAAATCAAAGTAACAAAGCCAACTAATATAGGTAAACATTATTAAATAATGTGTAACCACATAAAATGCATATAAAAGATATACATTATATAGCTAAGATTTTGATTAAAACAAACACAACATCAATATTCAACCATAGTATCAAAAATTTGAATCCAAGTAACCAAATAAGCAAATTACAGTTAATCAAAAAATCCCATCAAACCTTATGTAGAAATTCAAATTCACTTGTTGCTTTCTCACAAAAACCTATATTCTGCATCTGTCACCATTCATATATTTAGGTAACTATTATTAGTTTTAACACATACTGAATGTACAAGTTATAAGATTTCTAAATAAATAAATAAAAAAATTTGACCTTTCCAGAATCCAAATTTCCACCATCTGATAATGATTCTTGACTAAGAAGTTCAAATGAAGGAAACTCCCGCACTTTACGAACCTAAAATGGTGAACAAAAACGAATATTTGAATTTATGATTGAAAGATAAATAATATCAAACTTCAAACAGAATTTACCTTGGCACCAGAAATACCCACAACATCATCAACAGCACAAAAAGAAGATGAATTTAAATTCCCTGGACAGACAGGTATTACATTAACAAAATCATTATTAGAAGACCTCTCACCACTGACAGGATCGAAACCTTCATTTATCAAAACTTCACCAAGATTAGAATCTGCTCTCCCACACTCTTTCTTATCCAAACCTTGACCACAAACCTCACCCTTCAACAATATAGTCATTTGGGTCAAAATCTTATCCTGCAAAACCATCAACTGCCCCGTAAAATCCTTCCTTAGATTCTCAATTGCTTCCTTCACACTACTAATACTTTCCTCCAAAGGCTTTATCCTATCATCTACCACTTTATTAAATTCAGGACTCCGAAAAGAGGCACCAACAAAAACCTCTTAGGTTTGAAACTAAAATTATGATCAACACCAACCCAGCACTATTATTCCGTAAAAACCTAAAACAGTCCAAGAATTTCAATTCATTCAATTCCTCCAAAGTCGGAGAAATAAACTGCACCCTCATCTGTATTAACAAAATAATCACTCATTTATACAGCATACAGAATACTCAATTGAAAAAATTAACAATTAAAACTATCATTATACCTGGCCAGAACCAAACACAAAATTATTCAATTGCTCATTGGTTGGTGGCTTTCCAATTTCTTTCCACGACAAGATCCTCAGATTTGAATCATCACTCTGAGCACATATCCACGATCCATCAAAGTAGGAATACTCTCATACAAAAAAACTTGAAAACAATAAGGAAACCCACACAACTTATATAATTTTGTGTATCTATCCTTAAACATATTATACTGCACATAACCATTCTTCTACCTCCTAACCAAACCTTTAACAGCAACAAACAAAGACCTTACAGTCATATCATAACAAAATTTTCCCTTAGATCACCTATAGCAGCATAAACCAACAATCCTCTATCCACAAAACGAGGCGGCGCATCAGCTAATAGAAAATTAAATAACATATAAATAACAGACATCTTCACAGCCTCCTCATCATCAACAAAAGCAACACCCTTGAAAACAGAGTTGATTAAAGCTCCCGTAACACGGCAATCCCCAAAATACTTGTCAATACACACTCTTCATACCCGAAAAACAGAAACGTCAACATTACCAACACCATTCAATCCAGTTATTAAACAAAATTCAGGCAACCCAAAACATACATGTTTCTCCCCAAACACAAATCAAATTTCCCCATCATCCCTTTGATAAATTTTCCTAATTAATGCTTGATGTAAAATTTGAAAATACATCTTTGGCTGAACAAAATTAAGATACTGTGAAAATGGAGTACGCATGAACATATCTCATTGTGTATCAGTTAATTTCTACATAATTGTTTCAAGAACCTTAAAATCATTCCAATAAGTTGCCTTCCCATGAAAGTTACGATTATTCTCATCATAATAACAAGACCACATCTATAAAAAATTTTACGAATACATGCATATTTATAAAGGTTTACAAATGAAATAAACTATTAGAATAAAAAACTTAAAGAAAGAAACAATACATTATAAGCAAAATACACAATAAATATGCAAAAAAAATCTAGCAATGGAAGTTCATCTTTTGTGCATAAATTATAATTACAATAATGGTACTTAGTAACCTGAATTTAACCTATCAAAATACAAAACAAATCCAATAATTAAAAACAGTAACTAAAGAATATTAAAAATGAACAAACCACACATTTAAAGTAATCTACCACAAAATACATTGCATGCAATAAATAATCTGATACAAAACATCAAAACTAAAAAAAAAATCCACCAGGAAATTCCTTTTACCAATAAGCAAGAAAAATAAACTAATTAACAACTATATACAACAATTCGGAAAAAAAATATTAAATCAACCTTCAAAAATTTTGAACAAACATAAATACTTGCATCTCCAACATTCTCGTTATCTTTCTTGAATTCAACGACAACTGTACCTTTCTTCTTCTCACTGGATACCTCGAAATCAGAATCACCATCATTCTTCAAAAGACCAACTTCAGCTATACCAGATTCTTCATAAAATCTAATGTTACCCCTACATCTCTTCTTTAAATCTAACCTAACCGGACTGAAATCCCTCATTTTTTTCTTCACAGACCTGGTACAACGACTAGATTCAGCCGCATCAATACAGATCTTATGCTTTTTGAGCCGCGACGACTCCCTACGCAGGACAATGTCTTTCATCCTAATTTGCGAAAAAAACCAAAGAAATTAATAATGCTAACTCAATTAAAAACAAAAAAATGACAATAAAAGAGAAAGATCCTATAAAAACGATGAGAAGCTATCAGAAGAGGAGATGAGATCGGAAGAGAAGATATGCGGCAACCCTAGAAAAAAAGGGAGAAACGTTTACCTAATAAAGAGAAAAAACACTGAATGTGGGTAAAGGTTGTAGTTTACCTAATAAAGAGAATTGATCTGATGAATAAATAAAATAAAAAAAGCAATATAAAAATAATATATTAATATTTACCTAATAAAGATAAAAAACGGTAGATGTGTAAATAAAAGTCATGTTTGTCATCTATACTTCTATTAAAAGAGAGTCGTGACACATGTCACTTTCTAAATTTTTTGATTTTTTATTTTAAAATATAATTTATATATAGAGATGTATCCTTAAATTTCTTAAAAAAAATTCTAGATATGTTTTTTGGGAGTTTTATTCCACAACTTACACTCATCTACCAAAAAAAAAAATCCTTCCTTTATTTTTTTAGCTTAAAATTTTAAATGTTTATAATTTTTTAAATCAAGTTTATTTTTAATAAAAATATACCAAATTAATTTTTATTTCACAATTTTCAACTAGACATCCATATGAATATAATAAATTTGATGGATTTACAATAATGTCCGATTGCACAAAAAATTATATTATAAAAACTATGAATATTTATTTTCAGTAAAATTAACTGATGCAAAACAAAAATATATTAACTCATTTATTGCTTACATAAAAATAAATTATGATATTTATATAATTATAATAACTAAAAATAATAAAACATACACTGCACACACACATATTAAGACTTAATCACATATTACTTTTGTCTCTAAAATTTGTTCCTATTTTTTTTCGGTATGTCGAGGAAATTTGTTCATGTAATGGATATTAATTGACTTAATACTCCGCTAATGTGGTACTCTTTCTTAAATTATATTACACTCCATAATACACTCACGCTAATATGATATTCATGTCGAAGATCATCAAAAATAAATTTAGAGATCGAGAAATTATTTTCTAATAAGAAAATATATTATGCGGTGCATCGCATCGGAGAACATCTAGTTTGTGTAATATATTAGGTAAGTGTACTGGGATATACTTTTCTCATCAATCAATTCACTGCAGGCTGAAAATAATTCAGTGGGGCTATGTTTTTGCTTTAATAATGGCCCGGTTAGCATAGTTTAATTTTAGTAGATCTAATTTAATTTAATGGCCAGGTGTTGAACTTTAAAATTGTTATGGTATTTAAATGTATCACATCTAATTCTAAAAAAACTATATATACGAGGGCGTGAGAGAATAAAAAAACCGAATTTGCCAAAATCAATTTAAAAAATAGAGTTATTGCGCCTAAATACGCGTACTTTGGCCAAATTCGAGTTTTTGCACATGACTTTTAAAAATGGAACGTGAATACACAACGTTTAGTATCGCTCTGATTTTTAACATAGATGAGTTTTCCAGTACTTATGTAGCAAATTACAGTCTTGCGTGACAAAATAATGTCAAGTTTGCTTCTGATTTGGTATATAAATTCCGTCCTAAACAGCGTGGCGAAATAATACCGATGTTATTTTGTAAATTCCGACGTCCACGATGTCAATTTCGTCCACCATCTTAGCTTCGATCCTCCGGAAAATAAACGCATGTTAAAAATCAGAACAATACTAAACATTGTATATTTACATTCCACTTTAAAAGTCATGTGCAAAACCCGAAATTAGGCAAAGTACGTGTATTTTAGGCGCAATAACCTCTAAAAATATATATTAAAAAATTTCAAAGGAATCATAAAAGGACTCAACTTTAAAATATTTCAAAAAATATATATACAAAAATAACAAAATTGAAGTTACTAACAACAAGGACGACTTTAGAATTTGCCTAGGGAGGAATCGAACTTGGGACATCCAAATAAATTTTGCAGTCCATTGCCATCTTGTTCGGTAGAGGAATCGAAAATATCTTACCGTAAAGGCATTTACAAAAATGTACCCAACGTTTCTCAATTCTCATTTTTGTCCCAATTTTTTCCGATGCATGAAGATTGACGCAGACTGTTAGAGATGCAACGTGAACGTGTGCTGATGTGTCCGAACAAAAGAAGTGGAAAAAGATAAAAATAAAAATCAAGACCCATGAGACACGACGTCATTTCCTCCTGCTATTTAAAAAAGTTACATTACTTTTTTTATTATTCTTATTATCTATCTCAAATATGTATTTCCACACAAATCAAATTCAGAGGATCTGCAATTACTTCCCCCCCAAAGAACGAGAAACACTGGGTATGTTCTTTATACATACCTTTACGGTGGGGCATCTTCGAAAAGACGATTAAATAATGGGATATGAATAGTCTGAATTGGCAATCCACGTCAAATTCGAGCTCCACATAAGCCATTCACGTGCGTTTCATGTGGGAGAAGTCTGAATCGGCTCTATTTTGACCAACGCGTGTCCAACTTAAAATATATTCTCCTGATTTTAGGGCTCCAAATAAAAGTGTCCTCCATTTGTTACACGGCCTATAAATAATGGCCACAAAACATATTAACCTCACTAAAATTCTATCACACCACCAAAATTTGGTAGATGTCATCATCTAATACATTCTCCTATGGTTGCGAGTTTTCAACAGCGAGGCAACGGCGGGTTAGACCCATCATTTTTGCATGCACAGGCATTAAAAACGAGAAACATTGGGTATGTTCTTTGTACATACCTTTACGGTGGGGCATCTTCAAAAAGACGATTAAATAATGAGATATGAATAGTCTGAATTGGCAATCCACGTCAAATTCGGGCTCCACATAAGCCATTCACGTGCGTTTCATGTGGGAGAAGTCCGAATCGGCTCTATTTTGACCAACGCGTGTCCAACTTAAAATATATTCTCCTGATTTTAGGGCTCCAAATAAAACTGTCCTCCATTTGTTACACGGCCTATAAATAATGGCCACAAAACATATTAACCTCACTAAAATTCTATCACACCACCAAAATTTGGTAGATGTCATCATCTAATACATTCTCCTATGGTTGCGAGTTTTCAACAGCGAGGCAACAGCGGGGTAGACCCATCATTTTTGCATGCATAGGCATTACCATGGTCCCAAACACAACCTGCAAACTGTATTTTTTTTTTTTTTAATCAGAAAAAGGAACCTGCAAATTGTAAATTGTGTCATCAAACTCGGAAAAGCCAACACATCCTCGTGTAAAGGAAGAAACTGACATATATATCTACGATATGGGAATTAGCAATATAAACAAAAGTAGTGAACATCTCAATGAATCTTCTACTAACAGAAGGATCTATTTTCCCATCATAGGATTGTTGTATTACTTTGTTGCCACGAGAAGATTTATGTTAGTCTGCTGTATTTTTATTTATTTTTTTCTTTTTATCACTTTGGATGAATTAGATCTGCTTTCGGACCTCCATCTTCCTTTTTTAAGGATATATATCCTTCTTGGAGATATTAGACTGACAAAAGCTCCTTTGATGTGAAATTCAATTCGGCAAACTTCAATTTTAGTTTTGCTTTAGTGAAAAACTGCATGTGATATCTTATGGCCACAAAATGAATATGCACGTAACAGATTACGAATTTTTTCCAGATATGTTATACATAACCCAATTTGAACATATATGATCTTTTAAAAACCAAGGAAAACATTAAATTCTCCAACAACAAATTCAATCACACCCCAACCTCTAGTAGATCGATAGCCCGTAGGAATTGATGATATATAGGAAAGCAAGAGGCACCCCTTTGAAAAATCTTTTTTTTTTTTTTTACTTTCTTTTCCTAGTTTTTTTTTTCCTAAGTCAAATTTCATAGTATATACTCTCCCCGTCCCGCCGAAGTTGTTACGTTTTCTTTTTCGGGCTGTCCCAACGAAGTTGTTATATTTCCTTTTTAAAACATCTTTATTACTCCCACATTTTTAAATAATAAACATTTCTATCATCACTTTACACAAAAGAAATGTAACAACTTCGCCGGACGGATAGAGTATAACAAAGTGAATCCAAGGGTACTCAAACCCTTACACATCATACCAAAAACAAAAATTCTCATTTTAGAATAGATCAGTACACTCAAACGGTACATAAAAACGTAAAAGATGAAAAGAAAGAAGCTTGAACCCACTTTCATGAACGAATTTTGATTCATCCCACAATTTTCTCAACCTCATTTCTAGTTTTCCAAATAATCCAACAAGCACATTGTTACATAATATTCAAAACCTTTTTGGTGGTCTTCCCTCTTTGGATATTAACAAATTGTGAAAATGGCTCCTCAAGAAATTACAATCCACCATTTGAAACTGAAAGTCATCCTAAGATTTTTTTTCCAAATATCATAAGGGTGGTGGCAATGGTCATCCCCTTACCCTCATCTACCCCCACTCCCCACCAATAACATTCTTCCAACTCATCCAACCCCCAATCTACCCCCAATCTACCCCCACTCACCATTTTTTAGTGGCAATGGTCACCCATCTACCCTCACCACTTTTAATTTTTTTTTTTTACCTTTTTATATTTAAAATTATATCAAACAATTTAATAAAAACACATAATATTTTATTTTTACTTAATAGGAAATTACAAAACATGTAATCGATTAAGGTACATGGTACATTTACCGGGATTGGTTTTGCAAACCAATTATTTTACAATAAAATAATGCTTCTACGGTGTTTATAGAGGGAGTGAACCAGAAATCTACTGATTACCCTTCTTGAAGCTTCACCAATACACACCAACACCATCAGTACTATTATCACACACACACGACTCACACCAGTTTCTTCTTGAAGCTTCTCTTCAAGATCTACACTCTCACCCAACTCCCATCTTCTTTTTCTTGAAACTTCTTCCTCACACACACACAACAATCAAAAAATACACACTTTTTAGCCGACGGTTCAACCTTCTTTATTTCCAGCCGTTTCAACCCTGGCAACGAACCCACCACCAAAGATGACGAAGAAGATGGGGAAGGAAGAATGAGGTCCCAATATGAGGAAGAAGATGAGGAAGATTCAAGATTTTTGTGTAAAAGATTTTAGAGATATTTGTGAAAGATTCAAGATGTGTCTTTGTTGTACATGTACCAGAATCGATTACCATCTACCTTCACGCGGGGAATGTACCCGCTCACTCCTTAGCCGATCCTTACCCGGGTGGGTGGCGGCGGTGTTCACCGCCCGGGTACACCTTCACCGCGCCCTACCCGCCCCCCGTTGCCACCCCCCTAAGAGAAGTTACAAGAATAGAAAAGGTGATCGATTATTTCCAAGAAGTGCACAAAATGCATATTTTATCACAGTCATCAGTAATAATACTCTTTTTCACCAAATTATCTCGTGGGAACTTTCTTACAAAGTGTCAGCTTATTCGGTCTGTGTTATCTGCTCTTCACATTTATTGGGCCTGTATTTTTATCCTGCCTAAGGGCATGCTTGCCCTCATTGAGAAGCGTTTAAGGCGTTTTCTTTGGAAAGGTTCTCGTGACTCTGGGCATGCTAAAGTGGCTTGGTCTAAGGTTTGTTTGCCTGTGGTATCTGGTGGCCTTGGTATTACTCCGTTGAGGGTTCAGAACCAGGCCCTTATGACCCGCCATATTTGGGCTCTCCTGGCTGGGTCTTCTCGTTCTGTTTGGGTTAGTTGGGTTCGTTCGTATAGAGTTCAGCAGTGTTCTTTTTGGGATATTCCTATCTCTGCTGCATCTTCTTAGTATTGGAAACAGCTGCTGAAGTTGCGTCCTCTTGTCATGGGAGCGTTTCAGTATTCTGTTGGTGATGGCTCTTCCTTCCGTTTATGGTCGGATCCTTGGCACCCTATGGGTTTGATTAGGCATTCTCTGCCTAGAGCGCCTCTTTGGACTGGCATTGATGTGCATGCCCGTCTTGACTCTGTTATTTCTGGTCATTGGGTTTGGCCGGTGGTTGATCGTTCCGAGTTTCAGCAGGTTGTTTCTGCCCTCCCTCCTATCAATGGAGGCCAGGATCGCATCTCATGGAGACCGCATAGCTCAGGTTCCTATTCTTCCTCGTCCGCTCTTCGGTTCCTTAGAGCGAACTCTCCTTCTGTTCCGTGGGCCCCTCTCCTTCTTGGCCCCGAGAAGATTCCTAGGCATTCCTTCATCTTATGGTTGGCTATTCAGGAGCGTCTGACGACTATGGATAAGCCTTGGCTGCAGCATGAAGATGGTATTTGTGTCCTTTGTGGGATAGGCGTTAGAATCTCATTCTCACTTATTCTTCATGTGCCCTTACTCTACTAGGTGTATCTCTATTGCTAGGAGGGAGGTAAAATTTTGTTGGCCTCACTCTCAGTGGAGTACGGGTATTCTTTGGGCGGCTAGGAGGTGGAGAGGTAAGCCTCTGGTTAACGTGGCATACCGTATCTTTTTAGCGGCGTTGGTCTACTTACTCTGGCAGGAGCGCAATGAGAGGAGATTCGGTCAGAGGCGTCGAGATCCACACCAAGGTTGTTAAGTCGACAAGTCGACAAGTCGAGCCCGAGTACCGTGGAATTGACTAGTCGACAAGTCGCCAGACTAGTCGTAAAAAGTCGTAAATAGTCGACAATATCCTATTTAGAGTAATTATACTATATAATATAGGTAAACATACTTCAATATCACAATTCAAATAAAAACTAATAGATAATAAGTTCAAGTACCCAAAGTCATACATCTATAAGCAAATAAAAACATAATTAAATAGTCAAATCAACTAAACAAACACAATCATGCATCAAATTAATCCATCTCGAAATCATCTCCATCCCCCTCTCCATCTCCTCCTTGAGTATTTTCCTCGGGTGGTATACCATAGTCATCTTCCACTTCGTCCTCATCATCGAAATCTTCATCTTCATCTTCCCCTTCCTCATCAATAGGATCTTGTTCTTGTGTCGAACTAGTGTTGCGTCGAGTATAGGTAAGAATGGAGGTGGAACCACCTCTAGCTCTCCTTGGAAGATTGCGTCCCTCAAGTGATTCGGATGCACCCGAAGCTATATCCACTGCTTCCCAAAACCTTTGCTCAATGCCGGTCCACTCATTAGTCCACTCCAAGTCCTCGAGTACAAGTGGATCAAATTTCTTTCCTAGCTCACGTCTCTTCTTGAATCTTTCTATGCTCAATTGCCATCTCCCTTGCAAAGCCTTCTCGACTATTTTTGTAGGCATCGGCAGAATTGCTTATTTTATTCCTTGTATCCCTATCCTTGACCATCTTCTCAAGCACATCATTGAAGTCTTCTCTTATTCGGGAGGCATAGGCAGGATCCTTATCAAGAAGATCAAAATACTTCCCTGGATTAAGAAACAAAGCAACCCCGTGTAATGGTTTTCCCATTTGACCATTCCAACGATCCTCAATGATCTTCAATAGTTTATTCCGGATTGCAATTTTTCTACCTCCAAATTTCTTCTTGACTTCATCTTTTGCATAATCAATAGAAGCTGCAATCTCTGCCAAAGCAGGTCTTTCATCACCATCAGCAATGCGCAACACTTGAAGAAGTGGCAGTGTTGCATCTACACAATCATTCACACTACTCCAAAAGACTGAAGAGAGAACAGTGTCACAAACTTTGCTTCCTTTTTCTGATTTTGATAACTTTGACTTGGTCAATCCGAACCACAAAACAAGTAACGTAATGGTTCTTGATTTTGTTGCAAACTATCGATGTAAGAAAAGCGTTGGCAAACCTCGTAGCTCAGGTCGACTAGGTCCCTCCCATTAGTTTTCTCCCTCATAGCATCAAGAACACGCCGTGCCTATAGATGAATGTAGTCGCATCTTCTTGCACAGTTGATTGCCTTCTTAAATGCGGGAATTTTGCCAATGTCCTCTAACATCAAATCAACACAATGACAAGAACAAGGAGTCAAAACAAGGTTGGCATCCCGATCTCCAAAATCGACCCGACTAGCTTGTAATTTGCCCGTTGTCGGTCACAACCGCACAACATTTTTCTCACCAATTTCCTTTATCTTGCTTTCAAGCAAGTTGGCCAACATTGTGCATCATGTGATTCGCTTGACGCATTGGCCGAACCCGAAGAAAGTACCTTCGGGACTATTAGCAAGGAAGTTTATGAGACTCCTACCTCGTCTATCCGTCCACCCATCACACATAAGAGTGCAACCATACCTCTTCCAAGCCTTTTCATGCTTCTCCTTCAATTTTCAGTCTCCTCTTTTGCTTTTTTAAGTAATGGCACCTCAATTCATGATATGAAGGAGGCTTTAAACCCGGTCCATATTGGCGATGGACTCAACCATCACCTCATAACTCCTAGAGTGTGCGGCATTGAAAGGAATACCATTTTCATAGAAAATGTTTGCAATGTGCATATGAACTTTTCCTTCTCTTAGGAGTTCTCAAGCGATTTTCCAAAGTCGTCGACTTGCTCCCTTAGCGTGCCTCTGTTGAACAACTTGTTTCGGGCTTCTCATGTACTTCATTGAAGCAGATTTAGTACTAGTCTTGGCATTTTGAAATTAAAAGGTGGGAAGCCTTGCCTTTTGTCTTGAGACAAGATTTCGAGCTTTGCATTGTATTAGAAGGCTGTGTGGAAGGTATCTCTTCAACATCATCATCATCGCTGTTCTCTCCTTCAATCTGCACATTTTTTCTACTCCTCTTCTTCTTATTTTGCACATACTCACTCATTTCTTTGGCAATTTCTTTGGTAGTTTTGGGACATTTACAAATATCCGGATATCCCCCAATCAAGTGTTGTTTAAACCGATTAATTCCTCCATGATTTTGATTCCCGCAAAGAATACATTTAACAACATCTTTATTGCCTTCGGGGTTAGGATAATATGCATACTTCCATCCCGGATCGTTTGATCGACTAGCTTTTCTTTTAGGATCTTTAGCTAACTCTCTCCGAGAACTTTCGGTTTCAATATTTTCATTCTCCATTGCTTATTTTACGCACAAAAACAAGCTATAATCGGTGAATCTTGAATATCTTTGAGGCGAGAATAAAGCATTCAAGTGCATAATGCAAAAAAGAATGCAAAATGAGCAGAATGCAAAAGTAAAACCGAGCATAATGCCAAAAAAAAAAAAGCAGAATGCAAAAAAAAATAAAACTGTAATATTTTTTTTTTGATTTTACATAAATAAAAAAACTGAGCAGAATGCGAAAATTAATTACAAAAATAAAACCGAAAATTAATTTTTAAAAATTAAACAAAAATTACTTTTAAGAAATAAAACAGAAAAAATTGAAAAATAAAAATAAAAATGTATTATTATACACCCAGTAAAGAAAAAAGAAAAAGAAAACGAGAAGAAAAGATGAGAGAGAGTCGGAAGACGGGAGAGGAGAGAAGACTTACCGAAGGAGATGAAGCCGTTGAAGTCGCCGGAGGAGATGAAGTCGCCGGAGGAGATAGTCGTGGCCTGGAGAAAAGTCGATGTCGGCTGAGATGAGATGAGTCGCGGTCTGGAGTCGGGTGAGGAGGAGAAAAGTCGCAGCTGTTAGGTTAAGTAATTTTTTTTTTGTCCGGGCGGGTCGGCCTGGGGTATAACCCACGGACGACTTATACAACAGTCGCGGGTCGACTAATTCATCCAGGTCGACTTCTCGACTAGTCGGCGACTAGTCGGCGACTAGTCGTCGACGTGACAACCTTGATCCACACACAGTTACTTTCCAGGGGATTGGTCTTGTTCGTGACATTATCTCTCAGCGTTGGCCGCCTCATTCCTTATCTGTGGTCACTATTAGGCGTATTTGGAGGGTTGCTTGGTAGTTCCATTGTAACTCTTTTACTATTTTTCTATTTCGTGTTGTTGGTGCACCTTCTGTAATGGTTGCTGGGTACTGGCCTTCCTTGTTGGCCAATCTTATTTATCTAATGCAATTGACTTTTCCAAAAAAAAAACTTTCTTACAAAGTGACTTCTAAACAAAAATTCCAATGCCTTAATCTAATAATAACTCTAAATATATAGGTATGAATAAACATAATTTTACTATATTTTACTATATGCGATATTCAATCAATAAAGGATAAAGAAAAAGAAGAAAAAAGATGAAGATGATTAATGACTGAATGGTAATTAAAGTTAAATAAAATCTAGAAAATCTTCGAGAGTTGAATATGATTGAACGCTAATTATTGATTTGAAATTAGTTATAGCGACATTCCAACGAGGCATAGTTTAAACGGCAAACATGAGGCACCCAAAAAGATATAAGTCACTGCGCATAATACACCAAAATTTCTGAAAATATTTTATATTTAAGTTTCCGAATATGAGTAGGCAAACTAATTTTAACTTTGGGAAACATAATATTATTATATAACAAAATATTTCAGATTTAAATTTATATCTAAAACGTATCTTTTCCCACAATACCAAATTATGTAAAAGTAAATTCAATTAAATGGATTAATTCCTTAATTTTTGGGAACTAAACTATAGAAAATGACGTATATATTATCTCATTTACATACATACATATATAATATATGGGATTGAGTAATGATAAAATTCTCTCTCTGTAAGAACCTATATGAACCAATACACTTTATCTAATCTATCTTAACTAGTTCAGACTTATCAAGTTGATATATCATGTGAGTTTGAATTATATTTGCAGAGTCGTATTTTTCACGAGCCATCTACAACGGAATCATCAATGCATTTTCAATAAATCGACCCATCTAATAATTAGTTTGGAGTAGTTGGAGTTTGAACCGCAATTCAAACACAATCCACCATGCACACAAAATACCAAATCATTTGAGATTTATTTTGTTTCCCAGCCTTCGATTTAATCAAATTCAATTCCAAACTTCAATACTAACACTTTTAACTTTTCTATCGATTAGTAGAACTCTGAAAAATGACACTTGAGAAAAAAACTGAGGCTCAACCAATAAACTTATTTCATGTAGTTGGAAGAGCGCTAGAGTCTAGAAGTTGGTTCATTATTATATAAAAAACGGCTCTGATACAAAAGCAGCCTTTGATTGCTCAATTCTGAAGAAAAATGGTGGATCAAACTAGCATCATACTGTTAGGTAATCTGACTCAGCATTTTTACTGCTGCATCGTAAAAGAATACCATACAAGGAAAAAGGACATCAAACCATCGCCATAACATTAGTCTTTTACATCATGCTAAAGATTACGCAGTGGAATGCTTGAATTTGGAGATGAATAAAAACTAATAACAATTATCGTAAAAAAAAAATATATTCCGAGGTTTGAAAACTTAGAGTACGTACTTAGCAGTTGAAGCGGACTCTTCTTCGAGCCAACTACGGATGTGACGGATGTTACGGCGGAAGATGGCGGCGGACTGTTTAACATCGCTCTTCACTATCATTACAACCGCGCCCACTGCAACCACGGTCGCAATGAAATTCGTCAGCGCCATTTTTGTGTATCGTTTAGATCAATTCCAATTGATGGTTACTGAAATGAACAAGCTCGTTTTGATAACTCGGAAGCTTATGGAGAAATCAAATCGATTTGTAGGGTTTTGTACAGAGGAGGATTCTTGAATGTTATGACATTGGGGGTGGACCAGAATTAGACTCTCAATTTGGGCTTCGCGCATCTCCCATGGACCACTGAAGATATATGGGCATCTCCCATGGACCACTGAAGATATATGGGCTAATCCTGAAGCGCATATGGGAGAATGACCATCCAACTGCCCAACTACAAATATATAATTATTTTAATTTTACTTATAATATTTTAATTTTATTAAAGATAAAACAATAGATTTTGAAGAAATTCAAAAGTTACAAGTTAATTAAAAGTCAAAGTACGACAAATCAATAAATAATATAACAGATGAAATCCAAATTAAAAATGCACAATGGATAGTTCAAATAAATGATACAATTACATACTTATTTATATTTATTTTGAAAATTGATGTTATAAGTAAAGAAGAAAATATGATCGTTTGATAAACATAACAATATTTATGTCAATTCATAGAGAATGTAAAAAAAAAAAGATAAATTATTTTGTCCACCGTAGTAATCACAAAAATCTATCCACAGTGCGATAATCCATAAAAAAATTCATCCGTGTGGGTTCGATTCGGCGGGAGGACTTCATGTTCATTTTATCTGGGATGATCTGGTTGTACGTCAGCAAAACCCGACAAGGCACTGATCCGTTCGTGCACATCCCGCGATTTAACTTGGTGGCAGTAATGAAAAAACGGAGTTGTTACCCTCAGACATAATTAGGTGTAAGCCTAAAAACTGAGTTATAAAAAAAAAAATCTCACAAGTCTCAATTCCAAAGTCCACTGCATTATTTTGTCGTCCTCCTTTTTTCACTTTTTTTTAAGAGAATATAAACAATAAAAATGTAATAACAAATAATTAAATCAAAGTTCAAAATAATTGCAGCCGCATACTACGACCTCCACGATTAACCAAAATACAGAGAAGAACTATAAACTCAAGAAATATAGCAATCGGGTGGGAAGGTTCAAGTAAAAAAATGGCCCGAATTCTTCAATCCTAAAGCTCTCTAGACCAATTATTGAACAACCCCAAAGCATTCGGTGTGCGCTATGTGTTGGAAAAAATCTGTCGTAGAAACTTGCTGGGCGGAAAATAAAATACAACTGGAAAAATAAATTACAACTCTAAATCTAGAAATTACAGGACTCAACGAAGAAGAAAATTACAGAACTCGAAACAGAATTGAAAATACAAGAAAATGAATAATAAAACCGTAAATTAAATCGAGTCGAGTTCCCGCAAGACAAATATTGCTCCGGTAGTGCTCTTCGGTTTAGCAATTTGTCTCCAAAGGTAAAACGACTTTCGTCTCGACGGATGTAGCGCCACAATTCCGACGAGCTCCGGCGAACAAGAACGAGTTGAGAACTGAACTGACTTATGAAATGCAGAAGTATGCAGAATATTTTTTCGTATTTTCTGTGTCTAATGCAAATGAGATGCATGCCGATTTATAGGCCATCTCACCTGCAGGGGATTTAAACACAGCCCTTATGACTGTGATAATGCAGTCATTTATGCTGCATTATGCTCAGGAGTTACGAATTTCAAATAAATGGCAGGGGTTACGAAATTCAAACCTGTCATTAACTCCTCCTCATTACACAGGGAGGTTACAGACTGTGTTGGCTGAATTTGAACCATCAGGATGTACCTGGACTGTATTCAGTTCTTTAACCACTTGACGGATGTACCTGGACATCCTTATGTGCACATACGAGCCCAACTACATTGTTGAGCTTGTCCAAAAAATTCTTTAGGCAGCCCACGACCAGGCCCAAAGAACAGGCCAAAGACCAATTTCCAAGATCCAATTTCCAAGATCCAAGTCCAAGTCCAAGTCCAAGGTCAAGGCCAAGGTCCAAGGTCCACGGCACGCGGAACGCGGCACGCGGCTCGCGGCCGCGGCCGAGGCCGAGGCGAGGCGGGTGGCGGCGGTGGCGCGCGCGTGTGGGCTTTAAGCCCATACACATGTGCCATTAATTATTACATGCATAAAGGTAACTCCTTATATACTAGAATAATGATGGTTCATTATTCAACGTGGGATTTCATCCCTTATTAATTCACAATTATGTGACAAACTTTAATTCACTATTTCTCACTCACCGGGAATCGGTTTAGAGAAAGTGAATATACCACGATCATCTACTCGGAACGTAAATCGATCCTATGATATTTAATTTTTCAAAATAAAATTAAAATCATTAACGATTCCAACAATCCCCCACATGAGTGAAAATAGCCCAAATGCAATATGCAGACTCAAGCTCAGTCCTCAAGAGGCGTTAAAGTATAAGGATAGGTAGTTCGTGACTTTGAACCTTCCATAGTTAACATCATCGGATACACAGGCGGATTAGTGGCTTGATGCTTTGAACTATTCCCCCACGGCATGCACCGAGACAATGGTGCTAACACTTGAACACCTCAACCTCATCCGTTCTCACATTTTGTGTCCTTTGCTGGCCTTGGACACCCCTTTAGATTCATAAGTGATTTTCATAAAGCGGCCCCCACTTCTCACTTATATAGGTGATTCTTTATCGAGTATCTTGCCATACTCAACCTCATCGAGGTCTCTAGGAATCATTAAAAGTCATAGACTTAACCTCACCACTAGGCAAGCTTTCAACACTCAATTACTCTATAGGGAATAAACTTAGATGAGTGTTTCACACGAACTCTCATAGCTTAGTTCTCCCATTGAACCAAGTTCTTGGGATCTCCAGTCATCTTGGTTGGGTTACCACTATGATAATTCTCAATTTGTGGATTTTAAACCCATTCCCTCTAGCAATTTATTCATTTGATCACGGTTTAACCATTTGGTTAGCGGATCCGCTAGATTATCCAATTACCTCACATAGTCAATAGAGATAACCCCACTTTTGATCAAATGTCTCACGGTATTATGGCATCGACGAATATGTCGAGACTTTCCATTATACACGTTACTTCTCGCCCTACCAATAGCAGTTTGGCTATCGCAGTGTATCATCACTGCAGGCACTGGCTTTGACCAACATGGAATATCTTCTAAAAAGTTTCTGAGCCACTCGGCTTCTTCACCAGCTTTGTCCAAAGCTATGAATTCTGATTCCATGGTGGATCCGGCTATACATGTTTGTTTCGCGGACTTCCACGAGATAGTTCCACCCCCAATGGTAAACACGTAACCACTTGTAGAAAATGAACTTTTCGTATCAAAAATCCAATTCGCATCACAGTACCCTTCAAGTACCGGGGGGTATCTCGAATAGTGTAGCCCAAGGTTTTGAGTATACTTTAAGTACCTCAAAACTCTAACGAGAGCTTTCCAATGCTCTTTGCTTGGATTGCTCGTGTAACGACTCAAATTATTCACATCGCAAGCTAAATCGGGTCGAGTGCAATTTGTAAGATACATTAAACACCCAATGACTCGTGCATATTATTCTTGTGCAACGGGCTCCCCTCGATTTTTGCTCAAGTGATCATTTAAATCTAT
This sequence comes from Orobanche coerulescens, assembly GCA_033398695.1. NCBI lineage: Eukaryota > Viridiplantae > Streptophyta > Magnoliopsida > Lamiales > Orobanchaceae > Orobanche > Orobanche coerulescens. The sequence goes on from CM065816.1 coordinate 1,481,816, forward strand.
TGGGGTCTTAGCCGGAAAGCTATCAAAAGCATTAAACTTCTTGAGAACTTTCTCGGCATAATGAGATTGTGTCAAGATGATTCCATCTGATTTTCTCAAAATTTTCATTTCAAGAATCACATCGGCTAGACCCATGTCTTTCATGTCAAAATTTCTTTTTAACATGTTCTTAGTATCGTTAATCACTTGTATATTGTTACCCATGATTAACATGTCATCTATATAAAGACACACAATAACATAACCGTTATTAGTGTTCTTAATATAAACACATTTATCACACTCGTTTATTTTAAAACCATTTGATAACATTACATTATCAAATTTCAAGTGCCACTGTAGTGGAGCTTGTTTCAATCCATATAGAGACTTAACCAGTTTGCATACCTTTTTCTCTTGTCCAGGTACTACAAACCCTTCAGGTTGTTCCATATAGATATCTTCATCCAGATGACCATTCAGAAAAGCAGTCTTAACATCCATTTGATGAATCTCAAGATCGTGCAAAGCAGCAATCACGAGAAGCACTCGAATAGATGTAATTCTCGTTACATGTTAATAGGTATCGAAAAAATCATACCCTTCCTTCTGTTTGAAACCTTTGACTACTAAACGAGCTTTATACTTGTCAATTGACTCATCAGCCTTGTACTTTCTTTTAAGGATCCATTTGCATCCTAAGGGCTTACAACCTTCAGGTAAATCAACCAAAACCCAAGTTTGGTTTTGTAAAATTGAGTCAATTTCACTCTGAACAGCTTCTTTCCAGAGCAACCCGTCTGGTCTGGCATAAGCTACTTTGATCGATGTTGGTTCTTCATCTAACATGAATGCTATGTAATCAGGTCCAAATGTCTTTGGTGTCCTAACTCTACTATCGCGTCTCGGTTCTACAACTTCTAGATTAGATCTCGATCGCTTACGTGACTTTGGATCTACATCCACAGGTTTTGAACTTGTTCCTTCATCGTCAACTCTATTGCTATAATTGTTCTCAACTTTATCATTATCCTTACAAGGATATATGTTTTCAAAGAATACAACATTCCTTGATTCAATTGTAGTTCCCACGGTCATTTCAGGAACTTCTGACTTGTGGATAAAAAATCGATAGGCACTACTGTTCAATGCATACCCAATAAAAATACAATCGACCGTCTTAGGTCCGATTTTAACTTGTTTAGGTAGAGGTACCTCAACCTTATCCAAACACCCCCACACTTTGAGATATTTGTATGAAGGTTTTCTACCTTTCCACAACTCATAAGGAGTAACATCCTTACCTTTGTGTGGAATCTTGTTCAATATGTAGTTGACTGTCAAGACAGCTTCCCCCCACATGTTCTGGGGCAATCCTGAACTAATCAATAAGGCATTCATCATATCTTTAAGTGTTCGATTCTTATGTTCAGCAGCGCCATTAGATTGTGGTGCATATGGAGCCGTTGTTTGATGAATTATACCACTCTCGTTGCATAATTCCTCAAACGGAGCTACATATTCGCCACCTCTATCGCTTCGAACCATATTGATACGACAACCTAATTGATTTTCGGCTTCATTCTTGAAGTTCTTAAAAGCTTCAATAGCCTCATCTTTACTTCTCAAAAGATAAAGATAACAATATCTTGTGCAGTCATCGATAAAAGTGATAAAGTACTTCTTACCACCTGTTTGCACAAACTTTAAATCACACACATCTGTGTGAATTAATTCAAGAGGTTTTGTGTTTCGTTTTACCGAATGAAACGGAAGTTTCGTCATTTTTGCTTCAACACAAATCTCACATTTGTTTTGAGTATTGACTTCATTTAATTTCAGTAAATCTAAGTTTACTAATCTTTTTATAGCATTTATATTCACATGACCTAATCTACAATGCCATAAATCAGAACACTCAGTCAAGTAAGAGGAAGCAATAGCATTTTCATTAGCATTTCCGGATTTGGTTACATTGCGCATGGCCAAAGCATTAAGTTTAAAGAGTCCCTCCGTGAGGTAACCCTTACCAAGAAACCTATCAAACTTTTTAATGATAATTATATCTGACTCAAACACTAGTTTAAACCCATTTTTAACTAGTATAGAGCCCGAGATCAAGTTCTTCCTCATATCCGGAACATGAAGCACATTCTTCTAGGTGAGTGTCTGTCCGGACGTAAGTTTGAGGTCCTCTTCTCCAACTCCGATAATCTCAGATGAAGCTGGATTCCCCATGTTGAGCTTTCTCCCCTCAACAGCTTGATAGTTCTTAAACTGGCTCCTATCGGCACCAACGTGGGCGGTCGCACCGGTGTCGACGTACCAACCACCTTGGTTCTCAACGTTGTTGACTTCTTCGGTGACCACAGCAGCAAGGTCATCCTCTTTCCATCCGCCGTTAGTCTTGGCGATATTGGCAACATGTTTCTTCTTCTTGTTGACCTTCGGCTTTCGACAGTCTTTCGCCGCATGCCCATGTTTGCCACAGTTGAAGCAATCGCCATCAAACTTCTTGACTGGTTGCTTCCCGTTGCACTTGTTTTGGACACTTGGGCGAGCTCTTTTATTGGAGGGACCGCTATGCTCCAACAGATTGGCCTTAGCATCTATCAGGCCTTTTGGTTTGTGGTCATTTTTGCGCACGTCTGACTCGATGCGCAGTTTCACAATCAAGTCTTCAAGAGTCATCTCCTTTCTCTTGTGTTTGAGATAGCTCTTGAAGTCTTTCCAACTGGGGGGCAACTTTTCGATCACAGTTGCAACAGTGAAGGCATCTGATAGAACCATTCCTTCGGCATTGACATCATGAATGATGAGTTGGAACTCTTGCACTTGTTCCATGATTGGCCTTGAGTCAACCATCTTGTAGTCCAGATACTTGGCGACTACAAACTTCTTTGTACCTGTATCATCACTACGGTACTTCTTTTCAAGTGCTTCCCACATCTCTTTTGATGTGTTTACAACAAAATAAACATTGTACAAACTATCTTCTAAGGAATTCATAATAAAGTTTTTACAAAGATAGTCTCCATTGTGCCAGTTGTCATAGGCAGCTCGGACTGTAAAACTAGTCTCTTGAGCACTTAGCACCGGTGGCGCATCTTCCTTAAGGAAGTTAGCAAACCACAATGTGGTCAAATAGAACAACATCTTCTGTTGCCACCTTTTAAAGCCGGCTCCACCAAACTTTGGCGGCTTCTCATCGGCCGGCATCATCCTTGGCCCCGAGGTTGTTCCAAAAAAGGAACCACTCATGTTGAACTCGTAGGTTCCAACACTAGATCCTAACATGGATCCAACGATACCACTAAAAGTGGAACCTACGGTGCCACTCGTGGTGGATCCACCGGTAGTCAGAAAGGGGTTCGAAAACACCTATGGAGTTGTTGATTAGGTAGTTGAGCTCATCATGCTGGACATAGTTGCGGCAGTGGTGTTTGCCACATTTGAAGCGGCGGTCGCGGAGGCAAAGGCAGCGGTGGTGTTGGAGTCGGTGGAAGCAGCGGTCGTCATCTCCAGTTGCAGGATTCAGCAAGTAGATATTTCGTCTTGCGCTTGTTGAAAAAATCTGTCATAGAAACTTGCTGGGCGGAAAATAAAATACAACTGGAAAAATAAATTACAACTCTAAATCTAGAAATTACAGGACTCAACGAAGAAGGAAATTACAGAACTCAAAACAGAATTGAAAATACAAGAAAATGAATAATAAAACCGTAAATTAAGTCGAGTCGGGGAGGCCTTTTCCTGCAAGACAAATATTGCCCCGGTAGTGCTCTTCGGTTTAGCAATTTGTCTCCAAAGGTAAAACGACTTTCGTCTCGACGGATGTAGCACCACAATTCCGGCGAGCTCCGGCGAACAAGAACGAGTTGTGAACTGAACTGACTTATGAAATGCAGAAGTATGCAGAATATTTTTTCGTATTTTCTGTGTCTGATGCAAATGAGATGCATGCCTATTTATAGGCCATCTCACCTGGAGGGGATTTAAACACAGCCCTTATGGCTCTCATAATGCAGTCATTTATGTTGCATTATGCTCAAGAGTTATGAATTTCAAACAAATGGCAGGGGTTACGAAATTCAAACCTGCCATTAACTCCTCCTAATTACACAGGGAGGTTACAGACTGTGTTGGCTGAATTTGAACCATCAGGATGTACCTGGACTGTATTCAGTTCTTTAACCACTTGACGGATGTACCTGGACATCCTTATGTGCATATACGAGCTCAACTACATTGTTGAGCTTGTCCAAAAAATTCTAACGGCCCAAAGACCACCCAAAGACCAATTGCCAAGATCCAAAATCCAAGATCCAAGATCCAAGTACAAGTCCAAGTCCAAGTCCAAGTCCAAGATCAAGATCAAGGTCAAGGCCAAGGCCAAGGTCCAAGGTCCCTGGCACGCGGCACGCGGCTCGCGGCAGGGGTTACGAAATTCAAACCTGCCATTAACTCCTCTTCATTACACACGGAGGTTACAGACTGTGTTGGCTGAATTTGAACCATCAGGATGTACCTGGACTTTATTTAGTTCTTTAACCACTTTACGAATGTACCTGGACATTCTTATGTGCACATACGAGCCCAACTACATTGTTGAGCTTGTCCAAAAAATTCTAACAACCCAAAGACCACCCAAAGACCAATTGCCAAGATCTAAGATCCAAGATCCAAGATCCAAGTCCAAGTCCAAGTCCAAGTCCAAGATCAAGGCCAAGGCCAAGGCCAAAGCCAAGGTCCAAGGTCCAAGAACCACGGCATGCGGCACGCGGCTCGCGGCTCGCGGCCGACGCCGAGGCGGGTGGCGGCGGCGGCGCGCGCGTGCGCGCACGTGTGGGCTTTAAGCCCATACACATGTGCTATTAATTATTACATGCATAAAGGTAACTCCTTATATACTAGAATAATGATGGTTCATTATTCAATGTGGCATTCCATCTCTTATTAATTCATAATTAAGTGACAAACTTTAATTCACTATTTCTCACTGACCGGGAATCGGTTTAGAGAAAGTGAATATACCACGATCATTTACTCGGAACGTAGATCGATCCTATGATATTTAATTTTACAAAATAAAATTAAAATCATTAACGATTCCAACACTATGCATATACTCAAGTCGTGCTCGCGTCACAACACATCTCAACTTCTTGAGCTCCTCTCACAAATCCGATCCTAGAGGCCCCGTGGAGCTCGACCGGGCCTGCTCGTCATCTAATCGTGTCGTTTTTTTTAGGAAAGTTAGCATAATCCATTATTTCATTGCGCTTATTCTCATTTGTATTGTGTATTTTTGTTTAGTAGGGTGGCTTTTCAGTAGGTGAAATCATACGAGTAAAAACGACCTCAAACTACTTGAAGGATCCGATTTTTTTCGTCATATCAACATTCGATCGTGTCGCATTTTCCATATTACTATTTCCATGATTCTCAAAATTAACATGGTTGGCGTATGACGTGACAAGTCCCCCAAGAATAATCGCCTTTTCACTTGTTCTCTCTATTAAGTGCTGTAGTAAATTCCGAAAGGAGTTGAAAATGATTTCTTTATCTACTCGTAGCCATTTCTCTTTCGACATATGTCAGAACAATTTACTTGAGTTTTTTCTAACAAATCCTTATTAACCAATAATAACAAAAACTATCATCAACCATAGTTATCGCTAACACCAATGTTTTTGCTATATAAAAGTCCCCTGTAAGAGGATGGGATTAATTGTAGCTAGTCGTAAGCTAATTTAAATTAGTAACTCACAAGAAAAGCTCACCAGAGTCGTAAGTTAGGCTGCATGTCTGTATGCAAAGTGAAAAAAATCATATAAAATCGAACAATCGTAACAGTAGAAAGGGGATTCGATTATAGACTAGTAGAAATATAAATACAAGACAAGAATTAAATGCAAACAAGTAGATCAAGCACGTTAAAAGAAAGTGAATCAAATGTAATATCTAGAATTTTTATTCATATTCTCAATTCCGGAACTCATGTTGATCGATTACTTGTGTGAACTAATAATTAGGTAGACAATAAAAATTATGTGTACCGACGACCAATTACGTGTCCAACTAGATAACAGTCGTTCAGATCATATCTAGTTCACAAATCAAGTACTTTTCTTTCAAAATTCATATATTTTTTTAAACAAAAAAATGCCATTTATAAATAAAAACGAGCATAAGGGATGTTAATCAATGGTGCCGAAGTACAAATAATCCTGGCGGATGACTACCGACCCAAAGAAATGAAAGAATCGCCACATCTGAGATTGTTAAATGTTCTTGCAGAATATCGTAATTAATTATTTTGAAACAGAAATTTCCACCAAAATTCTAATTCAATCTTGAATATCGTAAGCACTGTGAACTAAATTATGATTCTGTTGTGCGGCGATTTATACGCCTCGACGGCGATTGGATTAAGGGCCGAACGACCGAGTCCACGATTAAATGAGCTACGGCGAACTTGTCAGAACAAAGGTAGCGGCCCGCCTTCGAGTATCTAGCGATCGACTCCCAAGGCGATCGCCTTCTGGCACCTAGCGATCGACTCTGGTGCCCGAACTAGGACGACCGACCTGTGCCACGAACAAGACCTTCGTCCGTCAAAGTCTACGAAGACTGGATCTCAAAGCAGCGCCCATGTGCAGATCCGCGAAAGGCGCCGCAGAACATGGATCGTTGACCACAGCCTGTCACCACCTTCTCACCTACCGACAGACCCGCCGAAAGGTACGAGGTGGGACCTCCCCGGACAGCGACTCAAGACGCATGCAGACTTCTCATTGGTCCGCCCAGCTGGCTGCCAGCAACAGCCGCGGACTTTAAAGAGACCAACCCATGTGCTAAAGACGATCGCCCGCTTATTATAATACAGCAAAGGCGATCGCCCAGCAACTCCCAGTGCTATAAATAGAGAACCTCCAGCAACTGGAGAAAGGTTCGGAACCACATTCAGAAAAACGTTCACATTCATTCATCTCCGAAGAATACATACACACTTTCAGGCTCTCGGTTTCCTCTCTGGAATCTATCTCTGGATTTCTCTCTCAGCACCTCTCAACCAGAAGACGGTCGGCAGAGGCAAGAACTCCTTACAGTACAGATTCAAAAAGACTCGCAAGCCCAGGAGCTCAGACATACAGCTAATACACACCGTGAGAGACCATCGATTTCTCACGGTCGTCACAGCACCCCATCGTTGTTACAAGAACTCACAGAGCATCATATCTGGTTCTTCCGGCAATCTTCACACTCAATAGCTAAGATAACTAGGGTCTTTACACTCATTGTAATTCTACTCTAACATTAATATTTGTACTCCAAAGTATTTGTATTAATAACATCTCGCGAGAGCATTCAAGCCCGGACTAACAACCCCGACAAATCTTGTGTTATTTACTTTCCCCACGGAAGTGCTCTCGCACTTTGTTTGCTATTCATCCATTCCAGCAATATCTATCTCCGGATAATATTTTGGGTAGCAACAGATTCCTTAGCCATACCCACCCATAATTAATAACAGATGGTTAACACTTAAATAAAATAAAATAATTCAATTGAAATAAAATGCAATCTATTGACTAACACAAGGATCCGAATGAGAATTAGTTCAAATTCAAAACTCCAAACCTTAGAAAAATTAGCCTGAAAATTTTATATAGACATGTTATCAAATACCTGATAAACAACTAAAATAAGGACAACTAAAAAGATAATTAAATGAAAATAATTAAGAAAATAAAGTAGGAAGAAGCAATTAGAAGTAATAGTTAAAAGGAAAGCAACTTACAAAGTTAATTAAATGAAGTCATACATTAGGAATGATGAAGCAAAAATCACAAGGACATCCGGTTGCAATTACAAATCATAATTTTAAGAACTGAAGTAAAATTGCAAAATATAATTACAACAAAATCAATTAGGAATTAAATTGATAAATTCTAATTCAAAGAATTTGGGGAAGAAATCTCCCCAAATTCTCCATCGTTAAATTATTTCTCTCTGAAAAATAAGAAATGAGAAAAAGTCGTAACATTGGCCTGAAAATCCCATATCTATAAAAAATAAAAAGTTCGTCAAGATTGGGTAAGAAGGCCAGCTTCAGTCAGGTAACGGTACGAGCACTACGACCTGACGGTCGTACAAATGGGACTGGCGGTCAAGTGACTGTCGCGTGTAGGGAAACTCATGTTGTGCAGTATATTGGGAATGTAAAATCAAAAAATCAAACAATTTATTTTAAATCTTTCACTAAACTACACAAATATTTTTTTTATTGATACCGAGATGGATCGAACCATATAAAATTGTTGTACTTTAATTTCATAGAGAACTCTTGTATATAACCCAATAAAATAAAGGGAAAACTACGTTTATTGTCCTAACGTATAGACCTTTTTACGTCTGTGTCTTAACCTAAGCATAATTGCAAATTGCCATATAACGTATTCAAAATTTTAATGTCCGTGTCCTAATGACCAGAATCCGGCCAATTTGCCTATGTGGTGTAACACACCCGAGATATTCAGAGTATATTACAGCGCCGTGGACCCCTACATGGGACCCACCAGGCTACAACAAGAAATCACCACTCGACTAACCATCTTGGTTAGCGAGGATACACATTTAAATAATATGACATAAAAAGATACGCCCAGAGCAACCGGGCAAAGTAAGCATCAACCGGCAATGTAACAATTTAAAGTAATACAATACGGAGTTTGAAATGAAAAGCCTAAGTACTCGCGAGTACAATCTATAAGTTTAAAACTGTGGGAACAACCATATCGAAATGGACAAAAGAAATAAGAAGACCCAAATGCACATGTCAACGACCCTGGCCAACATCCTCGTACTGTCCCGGTGCTCGCTCGTCTGGATAATCATAACCTGAAATCCATAATAAGAATTTCCCCAAAACGGGTCCCCAAAGGGGTTAGCAATTACGCTAGTACAAGTAATCAAGGCAAACCAATCGCTTACACATTTTATAGTACATGCACCAATATCAATTTCAAAAGCCAAAACCAGACATGTCTTTTCCGGAAACAAACAGTCAAACAATTTGCCTTGGGAACAGGGTAATACCATAGATCCCGCCCGAGGCCTTTAAGGACCCTCCCGAGCTGGCCATAACGTAAAACAAAACACGCACATGCATCGCCTTGGGAACAGGGTAATACCATTGATCCCGCCTGAGACCTCTAAGGACCCTCCCGAGCTGGCTAGCTAAACAAACTCATGAATCGAGGACTCAACCCTTTCGATTCCTTCCGTGATCCCGTCGGACCATCCCGAGGTGAGCAAATCACACACAAAATACATTACCATTTCACGTTAAGTATAAAGGTTTCCAAAAATACTTGCCTTGAATAATTGATGACACAACGAACGGAAAGGATAATCACCGACGAACGCTAAGAATCAACGGAACCGAACCTAACGATTCGAAGAACATAATCACAACCAACGCTAGACGAATACGGAAATGGAATACACCCGAAAACCCGCCTACGATTCATGTATATTCGTACATAAATAACAACGAGGGCGGACCACAACCAAACCCTCTCGATTCCGTAAAAACCACGAAATATACCATGAATCCGTAGGGAAACTAAGAATACCATCAAGATTAATCATATTCATCATGAATCCACCAACAAAACGGAATGAATCGGACGAAAATCCCAAAATCCCTAATTTATCCAAAAGTAGGGTTCTAAGAGATCTTACCTTGGATTAGGATGAAAGATCCGTGTTGATGTTGTTATAATACACCAAGAACTTAAGGAAGATGTTGGATAAGATGAATGGAGGAAGAAATCGCCAAGAAAATCGCCCGGAATCGCCTTAGCCGCGGAGAGGAGGAAGAAATGAGATTTTGTGTTTATCTCGGTCAACTCCCTGGTTTATATAGCCAGGGAGTGTTACGCGCGCTAATCCTCAAGGTTAGCGTGCGCTAACGGGACAAAATTACAGGCTATACAGTTAGCGTCCGAGTCCAGTAGCCAGATCTCTGGTCGTTAGCGTACGCTACTCGAAACGTAGCGTGCGCTAATAACCTCTCGGTAGCGCTCGCTATCGGCCATAGCGTGCGCTACCTGGACATCAGCCGAGTCCAAAAGTTAACTGTCCAGTACACACCTGATCCACTTAGCGCACGCTATCCACCAAACGTAGCGTGCGCTAAAGTGTATCGGTAGCGCGCGCTATCGACCAATAACGTGCGCTACTTGGGCAGCAGATTGAGTCCAGTAGCAAACTGTCCAGTACTGGACACTCACGCTAGCGCACGCTACCAGGAATCTCAGCGTGCGCTAGTCCCCGACATTAGCGTGCGCTAGACTACGTAGCGTACGCTAATTCGCCAGTCCAGAGGGCTGGAAACAGCACTGCCACTCCCAGGGCTTGCTCTCTAGCGCGCGCTACGGAGCAGTCGTAGCGTGCGCTACTAAGGGACCCCTAGCGTGCGCTATGCAGAAAAGATAGCGTGCGCTAGGTACGAAATATAAACGGTCCAAAACACCGGAATATGGACGAAACATCAAACGGAACATCTCAAGACGCATCAAAACATAGAATGGATCCACGGCAACCCCGAAACAGCGGTTCCACACAACAATAACGAGAATCGGATCACTAGATGACGGGAAAGATACATTGTAAGGTACACGAGGGTCACTACGACCGAGAAATACACCGAAAACGAAAATACAAGGGAAAGAAAAATGCGGATATTACATTCTACCCCTCTAAAAATAAGTTTTGTCCCGAAACTTAAGAAACAAACAACTCAGGGTACCTAGCACGCATGCTATCCTCGGTTTCCCAAGTTGCCTCCTCGACACCGTGTCTCGACCACTGCACCTTGACCAAAGGGATGGTCTTATGCCTCAGTCGTTTCACACGATGCTCCAAAATCTTCAAAGGACGCTCCTCAAGAGTAATATCCTCGGCGACATCAATCTCACCATAATCGATGACGTGACTAGGATCCGGGACATATTTCCTCAGCTGGGAAACATGAAAAACGCTATGAACATGACTCAAGGCCGAAGGTAACGCCAAACGGTATGCCAACCCGCCGACTCGCTCGAGAATCTCAAAGGGTCCAATAAATCTCAGGCTCAACTTCCCTTTCTTCTCGAAACGGAAAACTCCTCTCGTCGGCGACACCTTCAGCAAAACGTGGTCTCCCACCTCGAATTCTAAAGGTCGACGACGGACATCGGCATATGACACATCGACTGCGGGCAGTCAACATCCGTTCTCGAATTAATTCTATCTTCCGCCTCGTCTCTAAAACGACATCCGGCTTGGTCCCGACCAAATCGGACGCCTCATTCCAACAAACCGGTGATCGGCAGCGCCACCCATAAAGCGCCTCATACGGTGCCATCCGAATCGACGCGTGCCAACTATTGTTGTACGTGAATTCGATTAATGGCAAATGCTCCTCCCAGTCGCTGCTCCAATCGAGAGCGCACGCACGCAACATATCCTCGAACGTCTGGATAGTGCGTTTGGTATCCCATCGGCGAGGATGAAAAGAGGTACTCAAACGCAAACGAGTACCCAACGCCTTATGCACAGCCTGCCAAAAGTGCGATACAAAACGGCCATCACGATCCGAAACAATAGACTTCGGAGTACCGTGAAGCCTCACAATCTGCGCGATAAATACACGAGCCAACTTCTCCGGGCCCCAAGTGTCCTTGATGCCCAGAAAATGTGCCGACTTGGTCAGACGATCCACAATCACCCAGACCATTTTCATGCCCGACCTCGACCTCGGCAAGCTCGTAACGAAGTCCATCGATATATCTTCCCATTTCCATTCCGGAACGGGAAGTGACTGCAATAACCCGGCCGGTCGCTGGTGCTCGATTTTGACCTGCTGATAAGTCAAACATCTCGCTACAAATTGCGCGACCTCATCCTTCATATTATTCCACCAGAAATTCCTTCTCAGGTCCTTGTATATCTTACTCGAACCAGGATGAACGGAGTAAGGAGTAGCATGAGACTCACGCAAAATACTCTGTCTCAACTCTGAGTCGTTCGGCACACAAAGCCGACTCTGAAATCTCAAAACACCATCATCGTGAATCACAAACCCAGGAGACTTTCCTTTAAGAACGTTCTCTCGGATTTGAGTAATCATCGGATCCTCTAACTGCTTCAGCTTAATTTCATCGATCAAAGACGACAAAATCTCTAAAGCACAAAGTTGCCCGACAGCTCCAGGCAACAAAACCTCAACATCTAACTCGATCAAACCCCGCCGAAGCTCAGACTGAGACGTAAGGACCTCAAGCGTTCGCAACGCAATCGGTTTCCGACTCAAGGCATCAGCCACGACGTTCGCCTTGCCCGGATGATAAAGGATTTCGAGGTCATAATCCTTAATCAGCTCTAACCACCTTCTCTGCCTCATATTCAACTCCCGCTGAGTAAATATGTATTTCACACTTTTATGATCGCTAAAAATCTGACATGCAGAGCCGAAAAGATAGTGACGCCAAATCTTGAGCGCAAAGACAACTGCCGCTAACTCCAAATCGTGAGTAGGGTAGTTAAGCTCATATGGCCTCAACTGTCTCGACGCATAGGCAATGGTCTTGCCGTGCTACATCAATACACACCTAAGACCCTGACCCGAAGCATCGCTATAAACGGCGAAACCCTCGTTGCACGCCAAAACCGGGGCTGAAGTCAAACGCTTCTTCAGCTCCTCAAAACTCGACTGCCTCTCGTCATTCCAGACGAACTTCTCGGATTTCTGGAGCAACTGTGTAAGCGGCTGAGCCAGTTTTGAGAAACCCTCGACGAACCTACGGTGGTAGCCAGCCAAACCCAAGAAACTACAGATCTCCTTCACATTCTTGGGCGGCGCCCAATCCAACACTGCCTCAATCTTCTGCGGATCCACACGAACCCCCTCGGCTAAAATCACGTGACCTAAAAACATCACTTCCTTCAGCCAGAACTCACATTTCGAGAACTTCGCATAGAGTTGCTTGGTCCTCAAAATGTCTAACACTACTCGCAAATGATGGTCATGCTCTTCCTCGCTTCTCGAATAAATAAGAATATCGTCAATGAAGACGACGACACACTTATCCAAATACTCGATAAAGACTTTGTTCATCAATTGCATGAACACTGCCGGCGCATTAGTTAACCCGAAAGGCATAACTACAAACTCATAATATCCGTATCTCGTCCGAAAAGCTGTTTTCGGCACATCGGACTCCCTCAACCGGAGCTGATAGTACCCCGATCTCAAATCAATCTTCGAGAATACCGCAGCTCCCTGCAACTGAACGAACAAGTCATCAATTCTCGGCAAAGGATACTTGTTCTTGATGGTCACCTTGTTTAGTTCGCGATAATCGATACACAAACGCAGTGAACCATCCTTCTTTCGCACAAACAGGACCGGCGCGCCCCAAGGCGAGGCGCTCGGCCGAACATACCCGACTCAAGAAGCTCACTCAACTGCTTCTTCAACTCTGACATCTCTGAAGGTGCCATGCGATACGGCGCCTTCGAAATCGGAGGTTCCGGCAGCACCCCGAAAGCTTCCAGAGAAACAAGCCGAAACGCCCGTAGAAATATTTGCAGCCTGAGATTTCTGCTGGCCTCCACTCTTGGGACTAGAAAAATTTCCGACCGACTTCTGCTTCTTGCTCTCACGAGCCACATCACTAGCCGTCACCGACATATCATAAGCGAGGGCCCTACTCTGATAATCCTTCAAAGTAGTACAGACGAGTCCAGACATATAGTCCCGAATGGACAGTTTCATCCTCCTGGAAAAATGGAAAATTTTGTCACTCTCTTCGACAACTTGGGCCTTCACATAACCCAACTCCTTGTTAAAATCGGCAATAGCTTGAGATACGGGGATATCCCGTGGTTGAGCATCATAGAAAGCATGCACTCGAGCCTGTCTGACCGGCCACGGGCAATATTCAGTCTCCATCAACTCCTGAAATTCGGCCCACGAAGCAACATGATCTTTGGGCCCCACGGCCTCCCACCAATCCATAGCGTCCCCAGTGAGAAAGTACTGGGCAATAGGGACCTTTCGGTCCTCGGGACAGTTAGTGGCAACGAAGACCTTAGATATCTCCTTGATCCACCCCTCCCAGCTGATCGGGTCTAATGCTCCCGAAAACTGAGGAGGATGCATCTTGATGACATCTTGGAGCCAACGGTCGGCTCCGCCCCGATTAGCATGGGCCTGATCGGGGTTTTGAACCACTTGAGCTATCGCCGCCATTTGGTTTACCATTTGCTGCATAACGGCCGCAATACCAAGGTCGGCGCGCTCCTGAGAAGAAGCATGACTGTGACGGTCGCCGGTACTGCCGGCTCCCGAAGAATGCGACGTGGCCGCTCCACCGGCTGCCCCACGTCCCCGGCTGCGTCCATGACTACGACCACGGTTTCCTCCGGCATCCATACTGGTGTTAAGAGATAACAAAAGTATATCGAGGATGAGTAAGGGAGGAAAAAGCAACTACGATGATAAGCAAAAGAGGGAGAATAACCACAGTTCAAGAAACGGAAATACGATACGAGAAAGTAAAGAATCGAGTAAGGAAACTTACGAACACTGGAAGTACTGAGATACTGGCAGCGGTGTGACAATGTGCAAAACAGAACACGACTAGACCCAATTAACCAACAAGCCTAGGTATCCATAAACCTGTTCTCTGATACCATTTTCTGTAACACCCCCGAGATATTTAGAGTATATTACAGCGCAGTGGACCCCTACATGGGACCCACCAGGCTACAACAAGAAATCACCACTCGACTAACCATCTCGGTTAGCGAGGATACACATTTAAATAATATGACATAAAAAGATATGCCCGGAGCAACCGAGCAAAGTAAGCATCAACCGACAATGTAACAATTTAAAGTAATACAATACGGAGTTTGAAATGAAAAGCCTAAGTACTCGCGAGTACAATCTATAAGTTTAAAACTGTGGGAACAACCATATCGAAATGGGCAAAAGAAATAAGAAGACCCAAATGCACATGTCAACGACCCTGGCCAACATCTTCGTACTGTCCCGGTGCTCGCTCGTCTGGATAATCATAACCTGAAATCCATAATAAGAATTTCCCCAAAACGGGTCCCCAAAAGGGTTAGCAATTACGCTAGTACAAGTAATCAAGGTAAACCAATCGCTTACACATTTCATAGTACATTCACCAATATCAATTTCAAAAGCCAAAACCAGACATGTCTTTTCCGGAAACAAACAGTCAAACAATTTGCCTTGGGAACAGGGTAATACCATAGATCCCGCCCGAGGCCTCTAAGGACCCTCCCGAGCTGGCCATAACGTAAAATAAAACACGCACATGCATCGCCTTGGGAACAGGGTAATACCATTGATCCCGCCCGAGGCCTCTAAGGACCCTCCCGAGCTGGCTAGCTAAACAAACTCATGAATCGAGGACTCAAACCTTTTGATTACCTCCGTGATCCCATCGGACCATCCCGAGGTGAGCAAATCACACACAAAATACATTACCATTTCACGTTAAGCATAAAGGTTTACAAAAATACTTGCTTGAATAATTGATGACGCAACGAACGGAAAGGATAATCACCGACGAACGCTAAGAATCAACGGAACCGAACCTAACGATTCGAAGAACATAATCACAACCAACGCTAGACGAATACGGAAATGGAATACACCCGAAAACCCGCCTACGATTCATGTATATTCGTACATAAATAACAACGAGGGCGGACCACAACCAAACCCTCTCGATTCCGTAAAAACCACGAAATATACCATGAATCCGTAGGGAAACTAAGAATACCATCAAGATTAATCATATTCATCATGAATCCACCAACAAAACGGAATGAATCGGACGAAAATCCCAAAATCCCCAATTTATCCAAAAGTAGGGTTCTAAGAGATCTTACCTTGGATTAGGATGAAAGACCCGTGTTGATGTTGTTATAATACACCAAGAACTCAAGGAAGATGTTGGATAAGATGATTGGAGGAAGAAATCGCCAATAAAATCGCCCGGAATCGCCTTAGCCGCGGAGAGGAGGAAGAAATGAGATTTTGTGTTTATCTCAGTCAACTCCCTGGTTTATATAGCCAGGGAGTGTTAGCGCGCGCTAATCCTCTGTAACACCCCCAAGATATTCGAGGTGTATTACAGCGCCGTGGACCCCTACATGGGACCCACCAGGCTAACACAACAAAAACACCGCTCGACTAACCGTCTCGGTTAGCAAGGAAACAATTGTCAACCACAAGACATAAAACAACACGACCGGTACAACCGACATAATAAACATCAACCGACAAATACATTAACTCCAACGAAGACAAATCACAACTCGAAAGGAAAAGCCTAAGTACTCGCGAGTACAATCTATAAGTTTACAATTTGGAAAACAACCACATCAAAAGATACGGTAGAAATTAACAAGACTCGATTGCACATGTCAACAACCTTGGCCGACATCCTCGTACCATCCCAGCGCCCGCTCGTCTGGCTGAACATAACCTGAAATCCATAACAAGAATTTCCCCGACAACGGGTCCCCAAAGGGGTTAGCAATTACGCTAGTACAAGTATTCAAGGCAAACCAATCGCTTACACATTCCATAGTACATGCACCAATATCATTTCGAAAACCAAAACAAGACATGTCTTTTTCCGGAAATAAACAGTCAACAATTTGCCTTGGGAACAGAGTAATATCATAGATTCCCGCACAATGCCTCTAAGGACCCTCCCGCACTGGCTACATTACAAAACAAAACACGCACATGCATCGCCTTGGGAACAGAGTAATATCATAGATTCCCGCACGAGGCCTCTAAGGACCCTCCATCAAGCTAGCTAAACAAACTCGTGAAATCCGGGCGCGGCATAGATTTCCCTCCTTGACCCGTCAGTCAGCCAACACGAGGTGAGTTACACACAAGTAATATACATCACCATTTCATGTTAAGCTTAAAGGTTTCCAAAAATACTTGCCTTGAATTATTGACGACGCAACGAACGGAAAGGAAAGTCACCGACGAACGCTAGGAACCAATGAAACCGAACCTAACGATTCGAAGAATACAATCACAACCATTTCTAAATGAATACGGAATTGGAATACACCCGAAAACCCGCCTACGATTCGTGTATATTCGTATATAAACAACAACGAGGGCGGACCACAACCAAACCCTCTCGATTCCGTAAAAATCACGAAATATACCATGAATCCGTAGGGAAACTAAGAATACTAACAAGATTAATCATATTCATCAAGAATCCACCAACAAAACGGGACTAATCGGAAGAAAAACCCAAAACCCCCAAATTAATCGAAAATAGGTTTCTAGAGATGTTACCTTCGGAGATTCAAGTACTAAGATCCGTAGAACACGCGTTGGATTGGTTGTCCGGGCTTCACGATCAAAAGGAGATGAAGAAAATCAACACTCAAATGATTTGTGAAGGAAGAACTCTCCCTCAAGCTCTCTCTCTCGGTTGCAGGTGAAGAAAAGGGGAAAAATGAGCTGAAATGCCGAGAAAACGAATTTATAGGGCGGACAGACTCGACCGTGTCCGACATGACACGGTCGTGGCGCGCAGTCGGCCGGCAGGGACTCGACCGTGTCCTGCATGACACGGTCGCGGCGCGAAGGGGACCTACCGATAGTGACCCGTCCGCGGCGCTCGGCAATGACTCGACCGTGTCCTGGAACACGGTCGGGCGTGTCGGCAGTCGTCTCAGGCTTATCCGGAAGAGTTCGGCACGGGCCGTGTCGGACGACACGGTCGGGTCCTGAGACAGAAACTTCCGGCTTATCCGGACGAGTACGGCACGGGCCGTGTCGGACGACACGGCCGAGTTCGGCCGGCAGTGATCGGCCAATAACGAGCGGGTGAGCTAAAACGACCATAACTCTCTCGTCCGGACTCCGATTGACTCACCGTTCGAACCATTGGAAAGCTAACTCGATGCTCTATAATATTACAAAGATTCAGAATTTTTGGAGTTACCAAAAATTAATGGTGATCTAACAAAGTAGAACTCATACTTAGAAAAGTCGTTTAGTAATCCTGAATTCAACAAAACGACACCGAAACCCGAACCTGAATACGAACCGAAGATACGGTTACAAAGTACTCACAAAGACGAAACCAAGAGCTTGTAGGACACACGATTCCGACCACCCGAAGGCTCGAAATTCGACAACGGAAGGTAATTACCCCAAACTTTGGGAAATTACGAAAATGGCCCAAATGCCCGAAAATCACCATACGACAACGAATAATCAAACCGAAGCTCACAACACGTATAACGACGTTAAATGAACTTACGAAAAACCCCAAACAGCAGTTTGAGCGAGATTCGCAAGAACCGAACTCAAGCGCGGAAAAGTCGCTAAAAGCACGGAACTCAACAAAGCGGCACGAAACGAACTCGGATGACAAAAGTGCAGAATTAAATATTCTCGAATGACGAAACGGTCAAAAGCGAGTCGTC
Source organism: Orobanche coerulescens (assembly GCA_033398695.1). Taxonomy (NCBI): domain Eukaryota; kingdom Viridiplantae; phylum Streptophyta; class Magnoliopsida; order Lamiales; family Orobanchaceae; genus Orobanche; species Orobanche coerulescens. The sequence continues at coordinate 1,500,365 of CM065816.1, forward strand.
AAAACGGACTTCGGCCGAAAAAAGAAATTTACCGAAAATCGAAAATTTGCGGATATTACATTCTACCCTCCTTAAAAGAAGTTTCGTCCCGAAACTTAAAACAAGTAGGGGGAAGAATTATTCCGCCAGGAAAAACTCAACAAGATACACAAGAATGCGTAACTAACGCCCAACGGCGAAATGTTACAATCAACGCAAAGGAATATACGGCGTGAAAACACGCTCCACGGCGACCAACACAATGTCGCCGTTAGGGATACAATAAAACCAACAAATGACAAGCGTCATCAAACGGATAATATAGCCAATTCAATTATCCGACAATCACAAAACACAACGAACGAAAGTCAGTATGATTGACCAACTCAACGGTACATCAATCGAAACGCGAGCCAATCGCTGAACTAATACTGAATTCCACCGCCCAAGGGTTGGAAGATCGAAAACGAGACTAATTTCCCAAACTTAAGGGAATTAGGAAGGAGCCTGAATGCTCAACGATCACAAAACGAGAACAAAAACTGAACAAGCAAACGATCGAGACAACAAAAATCGAACAATCATGTCCGAAACACGAAGGATAATATAACTCAAACAACAACTCCCAGGATGATCTGGTGAGAACTATAAGGAATGCATTCCCATAAGATCCACAGGATAGGGAAAGTTCAGAAATGTCAACGAACATAAACGAGTCGACAGAGTCGAAAATACAGAAGTTCCAAATCCGATCCACTTCGAATAGAAGAACTAGTAGAACCAAAAGATGTTACTTCCGAACAAGGTTCACAAGAATCGAACCGAACTCGGAAAAGTCACAGCGATAACCAGATCGACCCAAAACAAGATCACAGCTCGTTCGAATGATGAACCCGAAATACAAAACAAGTTAAGACAGTATCAACGAACACGAGCGAATCGATAGACTGGAGAAAGAGAAAATACGGAAGTCAAAATAGTATGGGTAGTATCCCCGACCTCATCCACGAAATTCACAAAAACAGGAGCAAGGTAACAAGACATTAAGCAACCGACACATAACGGAACGATCACCGATGCACACGGTCATACCAAACCAAGCTCTAACAGCTCGCACATGCGCGACAACGTAGAAATCACTACGAGGCGGCAACATTCGACACTAACATCCCACCTCTCACAACAAATGCGTGGCAACGCCTCGACGTTCATGCCACCAATCTGATCATACTCGGGAGCAAACATCATAACGACAACGCGAACATCATACATATATACCCATCCCTCAAACGGGAATGGATAGGTTTTAAAAATGAAAACCTCATTTTGAAAATAATTTAGAAGAACACCGGTTGATCTTGAGTATCACCTTTCAAAAAGTACAAACGTGAAACATCGTTATCGAGACTTTGGAGAACCATTTCGCATTTGATAAAAATGAGGACACTTTCTCTTAGTGAAAACTTTCAGAATATTCGACCCTCGGGTCTAATTAAAAGTGTTTCTAAAACATTGAAAATATCTCAAAGCATTTTGGTCCTCGAGGTAGAAGAATTTTGAAACGTGTTGTGGCACCTTGTATGTACTACGAGAAAATAATTCATTTTAAAAGTACGTCTCGAATTTTATTTTCTAAGATACTCAAGGTTTTTCAGAAGTACAATAGGCCAAAATGCCCAGAATTCACACTTGTCAATATTCAATTAAACACATCATAGCACACTCATTAAATCGCTCACAATCAAAACAGTGATATACAATCCCTAGGATATGCTTAACAACATCGTTAAAACAACGATCGGTTTATCAAAACCGGATGGAAAACGACATCAAGAACAAAACTCCAAAAAGTCAACTCTAGGGATTCAAGAAAAATTGCCTGGATTCGGCGAAGAACAATGGATTAGATAATGTTAAAAATCATCTAGGATACTCCAAAACACCTTTGGATGGGAGAAAAAAAAATCAGCCCCCAATGCGAAACCTAGTCGCTACGTCTCAATCTCATGGAGGAAGAAGAAAAATGAAGAAAAAATGCAACTTCTAGACTGGTGTCCGGTATTTATACTGGACACAATTAGCGTGCGCTAATCATTAAGGTTAGCGTGCGCTATCACGGCACCAAACAAAACTCCTGACCAAAAATGCACTGTTAGCGTGCGCTAATCCCAAGTGTTAGCGTGCGCTAACGAGAACTTCAGACCCAGTCCAGTAGTTCTGGTACTCTCAACTACCGTGTAGCGTGCGCTATTCTCCCTTTAGCGTGCTACCAACGTACTCTCGCGCGCGTAAGCCGTAAAGCGTAGCGTGCGCTAACGATTCACAGACAACAACAACATATCATAAAATTACATACCGTAAACCCTTCTCACAAGGATTTACCAGGCTAAGCATGATTTCCCATCTTATTTCGAAAATGCTAAAAAGACCAATGACGGAGATATTTTCCAAAACTCAAAAACTCATTTGTCAAACCATCATGAATTATTCAAGGCCAAAATGCCAAAACTTGATTCAAGGAATCGGTTTTACGAAATAAAACTCAGTTTGCAAAATACCGAAAGCCGTTTGAAAGAACTCACGCAGCGGATAAAATACGGTACGAAAATACATCAGTAGTGACGACACTCCTCGTATAAACCAAATACGAGAGTCTAATAAACACATATCGTGAAATCAAAATCCATAAAAGGATTCCATCATTCAATCGACTAATCATACAAATAACTCGTGTCACACGAGGCACAACACAAGGAAGGGAGTATTACATCCATAGGTCGCACGTAAGTGACGACCGCCCTTTGATACTAATCACGACCAATGATCTCAAACGACGCGTCGCGATGCGACCAAGTCATACAAAATCCGACGAGACAAAACTCAACCAACACAACTTGGCTCGACAGCCTAGGTTTTCCCAGGCTAATCTGATTTTAAAATCGTATACTCTAGTTATTCGAAAATAAAACCGATAAGTTAAAAATCGTTTTCAAGACCCTTTTAAACACGACAAGGGCTTAACAGTGGTAGCATTTTATAAAATGTCCTAAACACTTTATACACGACCTTTAAATACCGACACAAGGTTTTATTTGAAAATACAAGGCTGGCTCGCCCAAATTCATGTCACTTTTCAAAAACCCACAATACGATCAAGTCTAAGAAATTTTCAAGCATGCACGCCGCATGTATTATTATTAATAGAAACACATTGGTTGTAAATAATAATAATTAGCCAAGTACCAACAATTCCCGGACACACTCATATACGACCTTCAAAAATCACTAGTTCAAAAAGCGCAACTCGGAAATACTAATTCCAAGCATATGTCGAACTATCTCTTCAAGTTTAACAGCGTAACCAAAGATCACCGATTTGGACATATGTCGAAACCAGCTATGTGAGTTTTTCAACAAACTCTGTCATCGACACCTTTCCCGGAACATATCAATGTTCAAAACATTCACATCATACTGCACCCCTCGGTGTCCAAACCATCAGTACGTTCGGCTCAACATACATTTAGTATATCGCAATTACCAAACACAGATTCCATCACACAGCAAAAGACTAGAGAGTCAAGCCCTCTCACAATATACCACGGAGCAAAACTCGGATCTTTCGATCACCAACGATCCCACCAATGCTAGGAAGTTTAGCGATGGAAGGCTCGCAAAACGACAAACGGTCAAGCCCAGAACGACGCACATACTCCAGAGAGATAAAGAACTGCGCAATACTAGAATCAAAAGTGCACGAACCGGATGGATCGAAAAACAACTCGACGATAAGTACGAGAGAGACAATCACAATTCAAGAAGTGGAAATACAATACGAGAAAACAAAAGGATCGAGTAAGGAAAACTTACAAGCGCTGGATGTACTGAGATGTCGGCAACGGTGTGACAATGTGCAAAACAAAACACAACTAGACCCAAATAACCAACAAGCCTAGGTATCCATAAACCTAGAGCTCTGATACCATTTTCTGTAACACCCCCAAGATATTCGAGGTGTATTACAGCGCCGTGGACCCCTACATGGGACCCACCAGGCTAACACAACAAAAACACCGCTCGACTAACCGTCTCGGTTAGCAAGGAAACAATTGTCAACCACAAGACATAAAACAACACGACCGGTACAACCGGCATAATAAACATCAACCGACAAATACATTAACTCCAACGAAGACAAATCACAACTCGAAAGGAAAAGCCTAAGTACTCGCGAGTACAATCTATAAGTTTACAATTTGGAAAACAACCACATCAAAAGAGACGGTAGAAATTAACAAGACTCGATTGCACATGTCAACAACCTTGGCCGACATCCTCGTACCATCCCAGCGCCCGCTCGTCTGGCTGAACATAACCTGAAATCCATAACAAGAATTTCCCCAACAACGGGTCCCCAAAGGGGTTAGCAATTACGCTAGTACAAGTATTCAAGGCAAACCAATCGCTTACACATTCCATAGTACATGCACCAATATCATTTCGAAAACCAAAACAAGACATGTCTTTTTCCGGAAATAAACAGTCAACAATTTGCCTTGGGAACAGAGTAATATCATAGATTCCCGCACGAGGCCTCTAAGGACCCTCCCGCACTGGCTACATTACAAAACAAAACACGCACATGCATCGCCTTGGGAACAGAGTAATATCATAGATTCCCGCACGAGGCCTCTAAGGACCCTCCCGCACTGGCTAGCTAAACAAACTCGTGAAATCCAGGGCGGCAGCATAGATTTCCCTCCTTGACCCCGTCGGGCCAACACGAGGTGAGTTACACACAAGTAATATACATCACCATTTCATGTTAAGCTTAAAGGTTTCCAAAAATACTTGCCTTGAATTATTGACGACGCAACGAACGGAAAGGAAAGTCACCGACGAACGCTAGGAACCAATGAAACCGAACCTAACGATTCGAAGAATACAATCACAACCATTTCTAAATGAATACGGAATTGGAATACACCCGAAAACCCGCCTACGATTCGTGTATATTCGTATATAAACAACAACGAGGGCGGACCACAACCAAACCCTCTCGATTCCGTAAAAATCACGAAATATACCATGAATCCGTAGGGAAACTAAGAATACTAACAAGATTAATCATATTCATCAAGAATCCACCAACAAAACGGGACTAATCGGAAGAAAAACCCAAAACCCCCAAATTAATCGAAAATAGGTTTCTAGAGATGTTACCTTCGGAGATTCAAGTACTAAGATCCGTAGAACACGCGTTGGATTGGTTGTCCGGGCTTCACGATCAAAAGGAGATGAAGAAAATCAACACTCAAATGATTTGTGAAGGAAGAACTCTCCCTCAAGCTCTCTCTCGGTTGCAGGTGAAGAAAAGGGAAAAATGAGTGAAATGCCGAGAAAACGAATTTATAGAGCGGACAGACTCGACCGTGTCCGACATGACACGGTCGTGGCGCGATCGGCAGCGAGGACTCGACCGTGTCTGCATGACACGGTCGCGGCGCGAAGGGGACCTCTGCGATAGTGACCGTCGCGGCGCTCGAATGACTCGACCGTGTCTGGAACACGGTCGGGCGTGTCAGCGATCGTCTCGAGCTTATCCTAAGAGTTCGGCACGGGCCGTGTCGGAAGACACGGTCGGGTCCTGAGACAGAAACTTCCGGCTTATCCGGACGAGTACGGCACGGGCCGTGTCAGACGACACGGCCGAGTTCGGCCGGCAGTGATCGGCCAATAACGAGCGGGTGAGCTAAAACGACCATAACTCTCTCGTCCGGACTCCGATTGACTCACCGTTCGAACCATTGGAAAGCTAACTTGATGCTCTATAATATTACAAAGATTCAGAATTTTTGGAGTTACCAAAAATTAATGGTGATCTAACAAAGTAGAACTCATACTTAGAAAAGTTGTTTAGTAATCCTGAATTCAACAAAACGACACCGAAACCCGAACCTGAATACGAACCGAAGATACGGTTACGAAGTACTCACAAAGACGAAACCAAGAGCTTCTAGGACACACGATTCCGACCACCCGAAGGCTCGAAATTCGACAACGGAAGGTAATTACCCCAAACTTTGGGAAATTACGAAAATGGCCCAAATGCCCGAAAATCACCATACGACAACGAATAATCAAACCGAAGCTCACAACACGTATAACGACGTTAAATGAACTTACGAAAAACCCCAAACGACAGTTTCGAACGAGATTCGCAAGAACTGAACTCAAGCGCGGAAAAGTCGCTAAAAAGCACGGAACTCAACAAAGCAGCACCGAAACGAACTCGGATGACAAAAAGTGCAGAATTAAATATTCTCCGAATGACGAAACGGTCAAAAGAGAGTCGTCAAAACGGACTTCGGCCGAAAAAAGAAATTTACCGAAAATCGAAAATTTGCGGATATTACATCCTCAAGGTTAGCGTGCGCTAACGGGACAAAATTACAGGCCATACAGTTAGCGTCCCAGTCCAGTAGCCAGATTTCTGGTCGTTAGCGTACGCTACTCGAAACGTAGCGTGCGCTAATAACCTCTCGGTAGCGCGCGCTATCGGCCATAGCGTGCGCTACCTGGACATCAGCCGAGTCCAAAAGTTAACTGTCCAGTACACACCTGATCCAGTTAGCGCGCGCTATCCACCAAACGTAGCGTGCGCTAAAGTGTATCGGTAGCGCGCGCTATCGACCAATAACGTGCGCTACTTGGGCAGCAGATTGAGTCCAGTAGCAAACTGTCCAGTACTGGACACTCACGCTAGCGCACGCTACCAGGAATCTCAGCGTGCGCTAGTCCTCGACATTAGCGTGCGCTAGACTACGTAGCGTACGCTAATTCGCCAGTCCAGAGGGCTGGAAACAGCACTGCCACTCCCAAGGCTTGCTCTCTAGCGCGCGCTACGGAGCAGTCGTAGCGTGCGCTACTAAGGGACCCCTAGCGTGCGCTATGCAGAAAAGATAGCGTGCGCTAGGTACGAAATATAAACGGTCCAAAACACCGGAATATGGACGAAACATCAAACGGAACATCTCAAGACGCATCAAAACATAGAATGGATCCACGGCAACCCCGAAACAGCGGTTCCGCACAACAATAACGAGAATCGGATCACTAGATGACGGGAAAGATACATTGTAAGGTACACGAGGGTCACTACGACCGAGAAATACACCGAAAACGAAAATACAAGGGAAAGAAAAATGCGGTTATTACATTCTACCCCTCTAAAAATAAGTTTCGTCCCGAAACTTAAGAAACAAACAACTCAGGGTACCTAGCACGCATGCTATCCTCGGTTTCCCAAGTTGCCTCCTCGACACCGCGTCTCGACCACTGCACCTTGACCAAAGGGATGGTCTTATGCCTCAGTCGTTTCGCACGATGCTCCAAAATCTTCAAAGGACGCTCCTCAAAAGTAATATCCTCGGCGACATCAATCTCACCATAATCGATGACGTGACTAGGATCCGGGACATATTTCCTCAGCTGGGAAACATGAAAAACGCTATGAACATGACTCAAGGCCGAAGGTAACGCCAAACGGTATGCCAACCCGCCGACTCGCTCGAGAATCTCAAAGGGTCCAATAAATCTCGGGCTCAACTTTCCTTTCTTCTCGAAACGGAAAACTCCTCTCGTCGGCGACACCTTCAGCAAAACGTGGTCTCCCACCTCGAATTCTAAAGGGCGACGACGGACATCGGCATATGACTTCTGTCGACTCTGGGCAGTCAACATCCGTTCTCGAATTAATTCTATCTTCCACCTCGTCTCTAAAACGACATCTGGCTTGGTCCCGACCAAATCGGACGCCTCATTCCAACAAACCGGTGATCGGCAGCGCCACCCATAAAGCGCCTCATACGGTGCCATCCGAATCGACGTGTGCCAACTATTGTTGTACGTGAATTCGATCAATGGCAAATGCTCCTCCCAGTCGCTGCTCCAATCGAGAGCGCACGCACGCAACATATCCTCGAACGTCTGGATAGTGCGTTTCGACTGTCCATCTGACTGAGGATGAAAAGAGGTACTCAAACGCAAACGAGTACCCAACGCCTTATGCACAACCTGCCAAAAGTGCGATTCAAAACGGCCATCACGATCCGAAACAATAGACTTCGGAGTACCGTGAAGCCTCAAAATCTGCGCGATAAATACACGAGCCAACTTCTCCGGGCCCCAAGTGTCCTTGATGCCCAGAAAATGTGCCGACTTGGTCAGACGATCCACAATCACCCAGACAATATTCATGCCCGACCTCGACCTCGGCAAGCTCGTAACGAAGTCCATCGATATATCTTCCCATTTCCATTCCGGAACGGGAAGTGACTGCAATAACCCGGCCGGTCGCTGGTGCTCGATTTTGACCTGCTGACAAGTCAAACATCTCGCTACAAATTGCGCGACCTCCTCCTTCATATTATTCCACCAGAAATTCCTTCTCAGGTCCTTGTACATCTTACTCGAACCAGGATGAACGGAGTAAGGAGTAGCATGGGACTCACGCAAAATACTCTGTCTCAACTCTGAGTCGTTCGGCACACAAAGCCGACTCTGAAATCTCAAAACACCATCATCGTGAATCACAAACCCAGGAGACTTTCCTTTAAGAACGTTCTCTCGGATTTGTGTAATCATCGGATCCTCTAACTGCTTCAGCTTAATTTCATCGATCAAAGACGACGAAATCTCTAAAGCACAAAGTTGCCCGACAGCTCCAGGCAACAAAACCTCAACATCTAACTCGATCAAAGCCCGCCGAAGCTCAGACTGAGACGTAAGGACCTCAAACGTTCGCAACGCAATCAGTTTCCAACTCAAGGCATCGGCCACGACGTTCGCCTTGCCCGGATGATAAAGGATTTCGAGGTCATAATCCTTAATCAGCTCTAACCACCTTCTCTGCCTCATATTCAACTCCCGCTGAGTAAATATGTATTTCACACTTTTATGATCGGTAAAAATCTGACATGCAGAGCCGAAAAGATAGTGACGCCAAATCTTGAGCGCAAAGACAATTGCCGCTAACTCCAAATCGTGAGTAGGGTAGTTAAGCTCATATGGCCTCAACTGTCTCGACGCATAGGCAATGGTCTTGCCGTGCTGCATCAGTACGCACCTAAGACCCTGACCCGAAGCATCGCTATAAACGGCGAAACCCTCGTTGCCACATGGCAACGCCAAAACCGGGGCTGAAGTCAAACGCTTCTTCAGCTCCTCAAAACTCGACTGCCTCTCGTCATTCCAGACGAACTTCTCGGATTTCTGGAGCAGCTGTGTAAGCGGCCGAGCCAGTTTTGAGAAACCCTCGACGAACCTACGGTAGTAGCTAGCCAAACCCAAGAAACTACGGATCTCCTTCACATTCTTGGGCGGCGCCCAATCCAACACTGCCTCAATCTTCTGCGGATCCACACGAACCCCCTCGGATGAAATCACGTGACCTAAAAACATCACTTCCTTCAGCCACAACTCACATTTCGAGAACTTCGCATAGAGTTGCTCGGTCCTCAAAATGTCTAACACTACTCGCAAATGATGGTCATGCTCTTCCTCGCTCCTCGAATAAATAAGAATATCGTCAATGAAGACGACGACACACTTATCCAAATACTCGATAAAGACTTTGTTCATCAATTGCATGAACACTGCCGGCGCATTAGTTAACCCGAAAGGCATAACTACAAACTCATAATGTCCGTATCTCGTCCGAAAAGCTATTTTCGGCACATCGGACTCCCTCACCCGGAGCTGATAGTACCCCGATCTCAAATCAATCTTCGAGAATACCGCAGCTCCCTGCAACTGATCGAACAAGTCATCAATTCTCGGCAAAGGATACTTGTTCTTGATGGTCACCTTGTTTAGTTCGCGATAATCGATACACAAACACAGTGAACCATCCTTCTTTCGCACAAACAGGACCGGCGCGCCCCAAGGCGAGGCGCTCGGCCGAACATACCCCGACTCAAGAAGCTCACTCAACTGCTTCTTCAACTCTGACATCTCTGAAGGTGCCATGCGATACGGCGCCTTCGAAATCGGAGCCGCGCCCGGCTCTAACTCTATAGCAAACTCGACCTCACGGTCCGGTGGCAATCCCGGTAATTCGTCAGGAAATACATCAGGAAATTTGCTAACGACTGGAATCGACGAAAGCTCGACTCCACCATTTTCCGCCTTCAAGGTGTAGCACCAATAACCAGTACACCCCTTTCGCAGGAGACTCATCGCCTTCAAGGCATTAATAACGAACTTCTGGTTTCCCCTATTTCGTCCCGCGAAAGAGTGCTCGGTGCCATCCTCGGCTAACATAGTGATGATTCTCGTGCGGTAGTTCATGATTGCGCCATGCCGCTCGAGCCAATCATCCCCGAGAATTAAATCCTCACCCTAAAAACCCACGACAATAAGATTAGAGAGCCAAGCCCTCTCACAAATAAACACAGAACAATCCCGGACCTCTCGATCACCGACAATTCTATCACCGCTAGGAAGTTTAACGATGAAAGGCTCGCAAGGTGACAAGCAGTCGAGACTCAAACGGCGTACACACTCTAGAGAAATGAATGAATGCGTAGCACCCGAATCAAAAAGCACACTGACAGGATGGGAATGGATATGAACGGTACCTGTCGCCACAGTAGCTGCTGGGTCATCGGCCCTCCTCATCTCGTAGATACGCGACTGGGCAGAGCCGACACTGGAAGCTCCTCCCCTAGCGGGCTGACCCCGACCCCTACCTCGGCCGGCACTCGGCGAAGGCGGCGGAGCAAATGAGCCCTGGTTCACACTCGGTTCCATAGGTGCTGGGTGAGAAGAACGGGCGCCGCGAAGCTGTCTGATCTGATCACAAAAGAGGGCCTTATGGCCCAACTGTCCACAAGTATGACAAGTTAACTTCGAACGAGGACACTGCCGGTTCCTATGACCCTGCACACCACAGTTAAAGCATGTGGGTTCACGAACGGAGGTTCCGGCAGCACCCCGAAAGCTTCCAGAGAAACAAGCCGAACCGCCCGTAGAAATATTTGCAGCCTGAGATTTCTGCTGGCCTCCACTCTTGGGACTAGAAAAATTTCCGACCGACTTCTGCTTCTTGCTCTCACGAGCCACATCACTAGCCGTCACCGACATATCATAAGCGAGGGCCCTACTCTGATAATCCTTCAAAGTAGTGCAGACGAGTCCAGATATATAGTCCCGAATGGATAGTTTCATCCTCCTGGAAAAATGGAAAATTTTGTCGCTCTCTTCGACAACTTGGATCTTCACATAACCCAAATCCTTGTTAAAATCGGCAATAACTTGAGATACGGAGATATCCCGTGGTTGAGCATCATAGAAAGCATGCACTCGAGCCTGTCTGACCGGCCACGGGCAATATTCAGTCTCCATCAACTCCTGAAATTCGGCCCACGAAGCAACATGATCTTTGGGCCCCACGGCCTCCCACCAATCCATAGCGTCCCCAGTGAGAAAGTACTGGGCAATAGGGACCTTGCGGTCCTCGGGACAGTTAGTGGCAACGAAGACCTTAGATATCTCCTTGATCCGCCCCTCCCAGCCGATCGGGTCTGATGCTCCTAAAAACTGAGGAGGATGCATCTTGATGACATCTTGGAGCCAACGGTCGGCTCCGCCCCGATTAGCATGGGCCTGATCGGGGTTTTGAACCACTTGAGCTATCGCCGCCATTTGGTTTACCATTTGCTGCATAACGGCTGCAATACCAAGGTCGGCGCGCTCCTGAGAAGAAACATGACTGTGACGGTCGCCGGTACTGCCGGCTCCCGAAGAATGCGACGTGGACGCTCCATCGGCTGCCCCACGTCCCCGGCCACGTCCACGACCACGACCACGGTTTCCTCCGGCATCCATACTGGTGTTAAGAGATAATAAAAGTATATCGAGGATGAGTAAGGGAGGAAAAAGCCACTACGATGATAAGCAAAAGAGGGAGAATAACCACAGTTCAAGAAACGGAAATACGATACGAGAAAGTAAAGAATCGAGTAAGGAAACTTACGAACACTGGAAGTACTGAGATGCTGGCAGCGGTGTGACAATGTGCAAAACAGAACACGACTAGACCCAATTAACCAACAAGATTAGGTATCCATAAACCAGTTCTCTGATACCATTTTCTGTAACACCCCCGAGATATTCAGAGTATATTACAGCGCAGTGGACCCCTACATGGGACCCACCAGGCTACAACAAGAAATCACCACTCGACTAACCATCTCGGTTAGCGAGGATACACATTTAAATAATATGACATAAAAAGATACGCCCAGAGCAACCGGTCAAAGTAAGCATCAACCGACAATGTAACAATTTAAAGTAATACAATACGGAGTTTGAAATGAAAAGCCTAAGTACTCGCGAGTACAATCTATAAGTTTAAAACTGTGGGAACAACCATATCGAAATGGGCAAAAGAAATAAGAAGACCCAAATGCACATGTCAACGACCCTGGCCAACATCCTCGTACTGTCCCGGTGCTCGCTCGTCTGGATAATCATAATCTGAAATCCATAATAAGAATTTCCCCAAAACGGGTCCCCAAAGGGGTTAGCAATTACGCCAGTACAAGTAATCAAGGCAAACCAATCGCTTACACATTTCATAGTACATGCACCAATATCAATTTCAAAAGCCAAACCAGACATGTCTTTTCCGGAAACAAACAGTCAAACAATTTGCCTTGGGAATAGGGTAATACCATAGATCCCGCCAGAGGCCTCTAAGGACCCTCCCGAGCTGGCCATAACGTAAAACAAAACACGCACATGCATCGCCTTGGGAACAGGGTAATACCATTGATCCCGCCCGAGGCCTCTAAGGACCCTCCCGAGCTGGCTAGCTAAACAAACTCATGAATCGAGGACTCAACCCTTTCGATTCCCTCCGTGATCCCGTCGGACCATCCCGAGGTGAGCAAATCACACACAAAATACATTACCATTTCACGTTAAGCATAAAGGTTTCCAAAAATACTTGCCTTGAATAATTGATGACGCAACGAACGGAAAGGATAATCACCGACGAACGCTAAGAATCAACGGAACCGAACCTAACGATTCGAAGAACATAATCACAACCAACGCTAGACGAATACGGAAATGGAATACACCCGAAAACCCGCCTACGATTCATGTATATTCGTACATAAATAACAACGAGGGCGGACCACAACCAAACCCTCTCGATTCCGTAAAAACCACGAAATATACCATGAATCCGTAGGGAAACTAAGAATACCATCAAGATTAATCATATTCATCATGAATCCACCAACAAAACGGAATGAATCGGACGAAAATCCCAAAATCCCCAATTTATCCAAAAGTAGGGTTTTAAGAGATCTTACCTTGGATTAGGATGAAAGATCCGTGTTGATGTTGTTATAATACACCAAGAACTCAAGGAAGATGTTGGATAAGATGATTGGAGGAAGAAATCGCCAAGAAAATCGCCCGGAATCGCCTTAGCCGCGGAGAGGAGGAAGAAATGAGATTTTGTGTTTATCTCGGTCAACTCCCTGGTTTATATAGCCAGGGAGTGTTAGCGCGCGCTAATCCTCAAGGTTAGCATGCGCTAACGGGACAAAATTACAGGCCATACAGTTAGCGTCCCAGTCCAGTAGCCAGATTTCTGGTCGTTAGCGTACGCTACTCGAAACGTAGTGTGCGCTAATAACCTCTCGGTAGCGCGCGCTATCGGCCATAGCGTGCGCTACCTGAACATCAGCCGAGTCCAAAAGTTAACTATCCAGTACACACCTGATCCAGTTAGCGCGCGCTATCCACCAAACGTAGCGTGCGCTAAAGTGTATCGGTAGCGCGCGCTATCGACCAATAACGTGCGCTACTTGGGCAGCAGATTGAGTCCAGTAGCAAACTGTCCAATACTGGACACTCACGCTACCAGGAATCTCAGCGTGCGCTAGTCCCCGACATTAGCGTGCGCTAGACTACGCAGCGTACGCTAATTCGCCAGTCCAGAGGGCTGGAAACAGCACTGCCACTCCCAAGGCTTGCTCTCTAGCGCGCGCTACGGAGCAGTCGTAGCGTGCGCTACTAAGGGACCCCTAGCGTGCGCTATGCAGAAAAGATAGCGTGCGCTTGGTACGAAATATAAACGGTCCAAAACACCGGAATATGGACGAAACATCAAACGGAACATCTCAAGACGCATCAAAACATAGAATGGATCCACGGCAATCCCGAAACAGCGGTTCCGCACAACAATAACGAGAATCGGATCACTAGATGACGGGAAAATACACTGTAAGGTACACGAGGGTCACTACGACCGAGAAAATACACCGAAAAAGAAAATACAAGGGAAAGAAAAATGCGGATATTACATGTGGCACACCGGAAATTTGACGTGGCTTGATTACATCATTTTAATAAAATAAAATTGGCCACATCAGCTCCAACTCATGAGTTATCACTTAAAAAAAAATAAAAAATTAAAAAATTATAAAATAAAATTGAAAAAGTAAAATTATAAAATGCAATTGAAAAATAAAATTATAAATTAAAAAATATTAAAAATTATAAAAAATTTAAATGTGATCAATTAAAATTTTATAATTTTATAATTTTTTAAAATTAAAATTATAAAATAAAATTGTAAACTAAAATTAAAAAATTAAAAAATTATAACAAATTATAAATGTGGTCAATTTTATTTAGAATTTCTTTATTTTTTAATATTTTAAAAAGTGAAAAATAATTATAAAATTGTAAAAAATTAAAAAAAATTAAAAATTGTAAAATTATAAAATAAAATTATAAATTATATAAAATAAAATTTAAAAATAAAATTAAAAAATTAAAAAAATTATAATTTTACAATTTTTTAATTTTTTTGAATTGATAACTGATGATTGGAGCTGATTTGGTCATTTTATTTTATTAAAATGATCTAATCAAGTTATAAAACATGTGTGGCATTGTTTGTTTTTTCAATAATGAATATACTTTAATATAAAATACCACACATGTTTTATAACTTGATTAGATCATTTTAATAAAACAAAATTGACCACACCAGCTCCAAATCATCAGTTATCAATTCAACACATGTGGAAATTTTTGTAAAATTATAATTTTTTTATATTTTTTTATTTTTTTAATTTTATTTTAAAATTTTATTTTCTATAATTTTATAATTTTATTTTATAATTTTACAAATTTTTAAATTTTTTTTTAATTTTTACAATTTTATAATTATTTTTTACATTTTTAAAATATTAAAAAATTAAAAAATTATAAAATAAAATTGACCAAAATTATAATATTTATAATTTGTTATAATTTTTTAATTTTATAATTTTAGTTTACATTTTTATTTTATAATTTTAATTTTAAAAAATTATAAAACTATAAAATTTTAATTGACCACATTTAAAAATTTCATAATTTTTAATATTTTTTTAATTTTATAATTTTATTTTACAATTGTATTTTATAATTTTACTTTTTCAATTTTATTTTATAATTTTTTAATTTTTTAATTTTTTTTAAGTGATAACTGATGAGTTGGAGCTGATGTGGCCAATTTTATTTTATTAAATTGATATAATCAAGCCACGTCAAATTTCCGGTATGCCACAGGCAAATTGGTCGGATTCCGGTCATTAGGACACGGACATTAAAATTTTGAATACGTTATATGGCAATTTGCAATTATGCTTAGCTTAGGACACGGACGTAAAAGATCCATACGTTAGGACAATAAACATAGTTTTCCCTAAAATAATAGGAAAGTGACCCAACGATTCTATTTGCCTCGCATCTTAATTACCATTAATGGGTCAACTGTTTTTTTCCCCTGATTAATCAACTCTGTGTAACCAAGCATCATTAGGCACACTATTGTAGATATTATTATATTCTTACTAATCTAATTTGATCTTATCTACTACCACAACCCCTTTTCTTGTTAATGATTAGTAATGGATCATAAAATAAAGATATTATTCGCTCAATTGTAAAACATTAAACTAAAATAAATATGCTCCGATAATATTAAATAATTGATTAATCCAAGGATGGTTTTTAAGTAGATTATTCCATTTTATAAATTTGGCCATTTATCTTCTAGTATAAATTAAAAGGTCATATTATTCTTATGTATTTTAAAAAAAAAAATGGACAAATTAACTTATGTGTAAATTAACTAAACACATTACCAGCACGTGTTTCTGAAAGAGGTGCAACTTGCCACCACCATCGTCTTGCGCATAAGGAGAGTGATTTGCAACATCTGGACAAAACATAGGAGGTTAATATGCAATTTTTTGAGAACGCAACGGGGTAATGTGCCTGTTTAATTTACACAATGAGATAATCAGATTATTTTCTTGAAAATACAAGGAGAATAATATAATTATTTAATTACATAAATATAGCTGTTTAATTTATATAGAGAGATAAATGATCCATTTTATAAAATACATAATCCACCCATCCCACGAATATCCATCTAAATGTCTTCCACATTTGAAATCTTTTCATGTTTTTAATTAGAAGGCATCTTCGTGCATTTTTTTTTTATATTTACTAAAGTTAAAAGGGAGAGTATTAATCAAGAAAATATTATTCCAATTATCTCATGCTAAAAGTTCATTAATTACCCATATCTAGAAAGCATTATAAAATTTTAAACAGATTCGACAAATAATTGGACAGTATCTTAGTGGTAACTTTATAACCTGATTAAGAATAATCTGCCTAAATCATGACCCCTCCGAATGTTGTTCAATGTCTAATTATAATTGGTTGGTGGTTGGTGCTGATGGTACAATTTTTTTTCTTTTTTTGGTTTAACTTTGATTTGGTTAATAATCTTATAGAGTTTAAATTAGTTGCTTATATAACTTAATATTTATACATTTATTTTATTATTAGTTTTTTTGTTGTGTGAGAGACGAGAAACTCCCCAACCTGTATCGGAGGTCATGGCCAAATAGGATGTTAAATCGAGGATGTGCCTGACTAATGGCGGCCTCTGAGGAGAACGAGACACGAACCCAGCAACAAACTTTGCAATATTTCAACAAAGTATTGTCACCACACTGATTCGAACCCGTGATGTCGGAGTGTTTCCACCCAATCACCTTGCAACTTACTATCAGTCTATGCCACTGAGGACTTTATTTTATTATTTTTAATATATCTAAAGAAGTCGAGCTAAACCTGATTTTTATATTTTATCGATACAGAATATGGATTCAAGCTTGACACATTGAATATTAACAAATTAAATTAAAAGATATTTCATTATTGAAGATAAATTATGTCCAAGTTATTTTCAAGAGGTGATGAGTGATGAGGTCGATTTATGTGGATGGTTAATAAAACTCATTCGGTCTCACTTGAAACCGGTACATTCAAAATATGATTTTATCTCAATAGAATAAATTTATTTCTATTTTTTCACATCTCGTGCATTTATTTACGTGATTATCTCTGGCCCAAAGTCTATTCTCAACTGATAAGTAAGAATATAAATGAAAAAAATTATAACAGAAAGCTTATCAGTTAGGGGTTCAATTTTACTGTTCCAAATATGTGTTCCAAACCCTATTCCACCCAATACATAGTCGCCTCGTGTACAAGTGATCATAAATTAGAAATGAAAATTTTAAAACTTAAAAATACACTTGCACACGTGGCGGCTATGTGTTGGATGGAACGGGGTTTGGAACACATATTTGGAACAGTAAAATTAAACCCATTTCTCAGGTGAAGTTAATTTGATTGTGCCTATTTTAGGTTTCAATTACTTATAATCATAAAATCTTCTTCTTTTTTTTTTTTTTTTCCGAAATCAAAATATCCCATCAATCACATTTCATCTTTAATTTTAGCATATAGGAAATCCTATTACCACCCACTATTCATTTATCACAAAAGATTACTTCCTAATCAGGTTTTAACAACTAATGTCCGCATGGGCAGCTCAATTGGTTCCTGGGTGGCAGATTTTTACAAGGACGCGAGTTAGTCGCAGCGGCCCATGATGTGGGAGTTTTATCCTCCAATGTGGGATAGCTCGCTTGTGACACTGCTCCTCCCACTAGTGGTAGTTAGTCATGTGATTTAATTCCTCCACCAATCACTTTCGGACCCGGGGGTGGGGGCCCTTGGGGCGAGGGATTTCGCCTTTTGGTACAAGGTTTTAACAACTAATAATAATCAGTATAAAAGATTCCATGCATGTTATAAATACATGTGTGTGTCTCAACGAAGGTATACTCACACATCACTTGCTGCAAGCAAAAACCCTTAAGCCACACAAAAACCCTTCAATCAATCCCCAAAACTGATTAATGGAGTCCAACCGCAACAAGCGCTGCAGGAACTTGTTCTCCAAGTCGAAGCTAGTTATGTCAATCTATAAAGCCATGAAGCCTTCCAAAGGCAAGCCGCCGAAACCAAGCCCCTCCGGTCGTTCCTCGGAATTCGGGGCCAATCGGCCGATTAAGGTCAAGCCGACTGATTCCACGCCTTCGGGTAAGCCAGAACCGTCCGTGGGGTTGATGATTATGAATCAGGATCGGGTTTTCCCTCAGCGGGCGTCAAAAGTCACGGTTGCGGACGTGAAAGATCGAGATCGCGAGTCTTACTGCATGACAAAGAGCTTTTACAGCGCCTACTCTGAGGATGAAGACGTGGACGACAAAGTGGATAAGTACATTTCCCGAGTCCGAGAGACATTTAAGTTTCAGCGTGTTAATTCTGAAGGCACGAACTGATGATGCCGAATGTTAGTTTTGCCGCATATGTAGTTTAAATAAGACGGTAGTTTTACTTATAGATAGATAAGCAAGTGTGCGGCTGGGTTGCATGCATGCATTAGCATTAATCCAACCAAGCTTAATATTAGTTGTGATATAGGGTTTTTTAGGTGTGTGTTTGGCCTATTTGGTATTTGTATGAATAATTAAGATTGATCCAAGCTATTATAGTTTTATTAATTATTATAAATTACAATTAGTGGAACTACCTCACAACAAGGTCGAGTAATGGAGCTGGTATGCCTCCTTCGAACTTGTAAGTTCTCACTAGTTTGTCTCCATAATCTTTGTGCAAATCCAATGGCGTGGCCGACAATCATGCCCGGCCCTAGTGCTGGGCGAAGTGGGCGGTGGCCCAGGGCAGTAAAGCCCAGCAGGGCATCAAAGACCATAACACATATACTCAATACTAGTTTTTAATTTTTAATTTTAAAAAAAAATTATAGAGTATACTACCGCTTCAACCTTAGTAATATTTATTATATTTTCTTCACCAACAAAAATTAATGGTTTTTTGGATTAAACAAAACTCAAGAGGGGAATAGACTACAAGAGGGAAATAAACTACTATTAAAAGTTTGATGTGAAATAAATTACTATTGAAAGTTTGATGGTTTTGTTTGTCATAACTTAACTTCTGTGTAGTGCTTGACGCAATGATCATTTATTCTTTAAAAACACAAACAAATTTGTCTATTGTTTGGGACTCAAAATCAAATATGGATTTCAGATTTGAACTACCAGGTGCGTTTTTTCTCCCCAATAATTATAACCCGATTTTTTTACCCAAGATTTATAACCCACCTTAAGTTTTTTTTCATTAAATAAGCGTAATGGGGACGGATCTTCTAACTTGGCTAGGCTCCAAATTCGTTAAAAAATTGTATGTTCTTAGTTCATTGTATTAGGGGCATATTATTGCCTCTCCGCCCAGGGCATTCGAAACCATTGGACCGGCCCTGCCGACAATTTTGAGGCCCGGTTGCAAAATGTAATTAACGGGGACTTCTAATCGATTTAAAAAAAATGCGTAATATATTGACAATTGAAAAAACTTTTGAAACTAGATTCCATATAAACATAGTATTCAACCAAGCGTAGATTTCAGATATAGTATTGATAGCAAGAAAAAAAAAAAAAAATTATCGACATCTTAGTTATAATGTATGGCAATGCCAAGATCAAAGCTACACTGAAAAACCTTTCTCCTTGTATTTTTTGATGCAAAGTAATCGATCATACCCTCACAATCAATCTTGTCTAAGAATCCACTTTAAATTGCGAGCAAAGCCAGTTCGTCAACCTTTCTTGCAACATGGTTGATCTCAAATACGATTTTAATATTCCTTTTTTCTTAAACTCATTGCTCAACCGAAGTTTGTTGGGAAAACACCGATAATATAACGTCACAACGAAAAATGCGGAACCTCGTTTGACAATTTTCCACTCTTCAATTGTAACTTCGTGGTTACCGACGAGTAGAGCAAACAATTACAACTCGATCGATATACGTCCGGGAAGTCACACAGGTATTTTTCTCTCCTTCTCTTCTCTCATGTATCTCTCTCTATTGCTCTCTCTATTGTGTAGGTTGAAAGTGAGAAAAAACGCAGCAAAGTGATGCTAAAAAGAACCCCCAAACCAGGGTTGACCCCGCCGCGGCACACATAGAAAAAACGTCCAGGAAATTCGCCGGGGGCCGCGGCCCGTAGTACAGTCGGGGTGTGTGCTTGTTGGATGATTTTCGAGGGCCGTAGTCCGGAGTACAGAAACTTGGGGAGTCTTTTGCAAAGTGTAGTGCTGCGGCCCGGAGTCCAGTCGACTCCGAAAAAACCTATATTTTGGAAATAACTCCTAAAAGTTGATGCTTAGGGGAGTTCAATGTTTAGTGACGTGCTCCGCCCGAACCCACGGTACTAGCTAGTGAAAGGTAATGTTTGTTCTATGTAGGCATTATTGATTTTCCGACGAGATTATTGTGAAATATGAAGCTATTGAACTAAAAGAAAAAAAGAAATCAGAATAAGCATTTGTTGGAGTTGAATAAAACAAACCTAAATATCATGACAAATAAAGCATTGTCGTCCTCGTTGATGCCTCAATGCATGTCAAGTATTTGGGTTTACTCTCATTTACTCTTGTTGACGTTTGATTTGGTCAACGTCACGTGTGCTGAACTGGACGAATGGATCGAAGCCACGTAGAAAATAATAAACAAGATGAAAAGTATTGGATCACTAAATTTTATTAATGATCTTGATGTAGAATAGTGCCGGGCTGAATATATTGGGCCGGTCTATTTTGTTTGTGCTTGCTAATTACAAGTCTTATCTTTTCTCTCTATTTCTCTCATTTTCTCTCTATTTCTCTCTATTTCTCTCACAAATTTTCCAAAAGTCCCTTCAATTGTACATTCCTCTTATATATATAGACAATTTTAGCCAGTCAGGAGATGACAGCTGGAGGATGTTGGGGAATATGCCCATAACACTTGTCAAACTGTAAATGTGCCTTAGACACGTGGAGGCCTCTGAAGATTGCGTTGGGAAGAGACATGACAGCGCGCGTTAATTGGCATGTGGGTCTGTCCCGCGTGCTTCTGGCGACGTTTATCCGCTGGGGTCGGCCTTCGGGTTTCCCGTCGTTCGGGTCGGCCTTGTTATAATCTTGAATCGGAGCGTTTTTATCTTCGGTCTGCTCGGCCCTCCTGGATCGGATCCCGGTTCGGCTCTGACGTCTCTGTCCGGTCCGGTTTTAACGAGCCCGGGAGAAAATCGGGTTCATACCCGGTTCGATTTCGGGCTCTGCTCGGCCTGATCGACTGATTGGATTGTTCGGCTGCCTGGAGTGCTTACGTGGATGCCAAGGTGGATGGGCTACCAACAAGGGCCTCCGAGTCCAGGGCCGTGCCGGGTTGGCCGGGGCTGGGGTCATTTCATTTTGAGGCCGATCCAACTTGTGGGAGGATAAGATCTCTCGAGGGGATGCCTCTTCGAGAGTCGCGTCGATTCTATTTCAGGGTCATTAAGTGTCATGATGAGGGAGACGCGTGGCGGAACATGATTTGACGACGCGTCCACGCGCTTTTGATTTTCGCGACGGTTCAGTATGAATCGCCGCGCCACGCGCTGGACATTTAATGCCTTTTTTTCTTTTATAAATATTGGACGTCTCCTTCTTCACTATTCCCTTCGACATTTTTGTGTGCTGTTGCAGAGAAGAGAGAGAAAATTTTTCGGCGTCCTCTTCCCGATTTTAGAGAGAATTTCACAGTAAGCCTTTTCCCTTTTTCTATTTTACGATGTCGGAGCGGAGGGATGCGACAGCGGAGGAGTTGACTGTGTCTCCGGACCGCACGGGTGTGGCGGATCTGTCAATGGGCGACGTCCCCGTCGACTGGAGCAACGAGGAGGAAGGCGGCGAGGTCGCGAGATCGCCGGATTCTGGAGACGCGGAGGTGGTGGCGCCGTTGACGGCGGTTGGCGAGACTCCGGCCTGGATTCGGCCTCGGCCGTCTCCTTTCGTGGAGGCGGAGTGGGATTCGGCCTTGATTCGCAGCGCTGTTACCGAAGAGTAGTTGGAGGCTTGGCGGGGGCGGTTTAAGATACCCGCTGCGGTGTGGATGTTGGGTACAGGGTCGGATATTTGCGCCGTGTGCGGAAGCGTAAATAAAAGGTGCGGAAAATAAAGGACACGAGGATTTATAGAGGTTCGGCTATAAACGAGCCTACGTCCTCTCTAGGTATCTTTTTCTATAGGATCAAGATAAAAACCTCTACGCCTCTCTTCTATCGGTCGAGGTATAACCGTTACAATCACGTCTTCTATTGGTCCGTGATAAACCACTCGTACTTGTCTTTGTGTCGGTCCAAGTTAAACCGTTTTCCTTTTCGTAGGACAAGGAATCAACCTCTCTAGCTTTCTATGGGTACTAGATAAACCTCACTCGATAGCGATTGCGATTCTAATAATGCCGGATCCTTGATCCTAATAACACCGAATCCAATCGTATCTTTTCTTTTATCACTCGTGTATGTTTTTCGTGAATTCTCACTCAAACACTTACAATTAAGCTCAATATCAACAACAAGAATGTGTATAATAATATCACAAGAATAGACTATTTGCTCAAGGTTGTTGTACTCAAACAATACCATAGGGATGGTATTTATAGGCTCCATCTTCAAACTAGCCGTTAGCTGCCAGACTGCTCATTACGTACGTTATATGCTCTCCATTACGTACGTAAGCCTCATTACATACGTTAACCATGGCTGGTTACGTACGTTAGCATCTTCACAAATCGACCAGTGAGTTTCATCATTTGAGTTACGTCGTTAGCCTTTCCTTTGTTACGTCGTTAACATTACGTCACTCATGACGTCATATATCCGTTGTATGCTTTCGACTTTGACTTCTCCAACGCTCACTTGTTTGAACTCCTTTACGTCGTTATCTCTCATCCATTACGTGCGTTAAGTCGCTACCATTACGACGTTAATGATCACATATTACGACGTTAGCTTTGAGATTTTCCAGCTTTTTGTACTTCGATTCCTTCGATGCTTTGCTTCGTCTCTTTGTTGTTTTGTTTTGCTTATCAACATTAATCATCAAAACACTTTTTAATTTATGTATGGAACAAAATGTTCCAACAATCTCCCCCTTTTTGATGATTACAAAACAACACTCCGACAATGGGATTTTCCTGCAAAAATACAAATATATGTATATCTTTACAGACCAAAGTTTTCGACTTTGTCCGTTTCGTTAGAATCTTCTCCCATTACTTTTTCGACTCCTTCTATTCTTTTCTCCATTTTTAAATTTTCATCGTCTTTTCGACGTCTCCTCATTTTTCTTTTTCTGTCATTTTTTCACTTCTCCTCTTCATTTTTCAATTCTTTTTGTATGCTATCGATTTTCTTCGATTTTTATCCCCCTTTCACGGTTAATCACATTTTCGACTTATTTCTCCATTCTCTATCTCTCCCCCTTTTTGTATTCATCAAAAAGTGGATTAAATAACAATTGAAATAAATAATACCAATATAAAATATGCATGATACAATTTATGAATATTTGCATAAAGGGTAAAAACTCCCCCTGAGAATAATATCTCCTTAAAAAAAATACTCCCCCTGAGTAAAATACAAACATTAATTTTTGGGGATCCAACATAAAGTTGGTTTTTGTTTAGAAACGTAGACGATATTTGAAACGATTGTTCCTTTAGGAACCCAAATTTTCTTAATTTTTATCGTCCGTCTCGGGCTTTTGCAACTTGAAATATGATGCCCGATTTTCAAACACTTTTCGCAATGGGGTATCTTGAAATTAACGGATTCGTTTTTCAAACGAGTTTTGAATCCTAACCCCTCTTTATTCAAAGTAAACTTTTGAACACCAAGCATTTGTTCAAATTTCTCGTTTCCGCACGAGAATTTCTTTGTCAAAGATTTAAGCTCGGTTTGGATTTTAACGAGATCATTTTTTAAAATATTTTCATTTTCAATACATTTTGAATGATCGATTTCAACAAATTTTCCCTTCTCGATAATTTTGGAATTTTCAATTTCCAAAGATTTAATTTTATACTTAAGGGATTTGATTTCAGATAATGCATTTTGAAAATCCGTATGCAATAATTCAAATGCATCAAAAAGTTCATCACGGGAGGATGTACTTACCTGGCTTTCGACGTCGCTGTCGTCGAACGAACTCCGGGCCATGAGAGCGAGATTATTTTGATTGATGAAATCATCGTCTTCATCTTCATCGCTCCAAGTAGCCACGAGAACCTCCTTCTTGGGTTTGACACGACAATGCTTAGCGAAGTGGCACAGTTTTCCACATAATCGACAAGAGTTGTCGAATTTCTTAGATTCGCCCGAGATATCCTTCTTCCTCCGGTTTAATAAGGTTTGAAACTTATTAATGTTTTGGCATAATATGCCGATTCTTCGTCGCTTTCCTCCACCTGAATTTCTTCTTTCTTCCTCGACATCTTAGCCTTCATGGCTAACGATCGTTCCTTCGGCTTCGGCTTGACACTTCGTGATTTTAAAACAATCTCATAATTGATTAGTGAACCAACAAGGGCACTAAAATCGAGCGTGTTGAGGTCTTTAGATTCCATAATCGCGGTCACGGTGCCGTCCCATTCGCTAGGTAGTGATCGTAAAATTTTCTTAACTTTTTCACTACTAGATAATGGTTTGCCAAACGAAGCTAGTCCATTGGTGATGACCGAGAATCGGTCGAGCATATTGGTGATGGACTCGTCACCCTTCATCATGAATAACTCGTAGTCATGGAGAAGCATATTTATCTTCGTCTCCTTGACTTGAGTCGTCCCTTCGTGTGTGATTTCTAGAATTTTCCATATTTCTTTCGCACTCTCACACGATGAGATTCGATTGACCTCTTAGGATTTAAGGCACAAAATAAGAGTTGAGTAGCCTTACAATTTAGATGGTCATTTTTCCAATCGGCATCGTCGTATTCTTGAAAGATTTGAGCGCATCGTCGGATTTGATTGGAACTTTCGGGCCAAGGCGGATAATCTTCCAAATTTCGATGTCGTATGCTCGGATGAATATCGACATCTTCTTCTTCCACGTCAAATAATTTGAGCCATCAAAGAATGGTGGTCGGTTGAGAGCAAGGCCTTCGACGGAGCCATTTGAAAAGCCATTTTGGATCTTCTCCTCGGATGTTAAGCCGCGTATTGGAGTACCGCTCCGATACCAATTGTTGGGTACAGGGTCGGATATTTGCGCCGTGTGCGGAAGCGTAAATAAAAGGTGCGGAAAATAAAGGACACGAGGATTTATAGAGGTTCGGCTATAAACGAGCTTACGTCCTCTCTAGGTATCTTTTTCTATAGGATCAAGATAAAAACCTCTACGCCTCTCTTCTATCGGTCGAGGTATAACCGTTACAATCACGTCTTCTATTGGTCCGTGATAAACCACTCGTACTTGTCTTTGTGTCGGTCCAAGTTAAACCGTTTTACTTTTCGTAGGACAAGGAATCAACCTCTCTAGCTTTCTATGGGTACTAGATAAACCTCACTCGATAGCGATTGCGATTCTAATAATGCCGGATCCTTGATCCTAATAACACCGAATCCAATCGTATCTTTTCTTTTATCACTCGTGTATGTTTTTCGTGAATTCTCACTCAAACACTTACAATTAAGCTCAATATCAACAACAAGAATGTGTATAATAATATCACAAGAATAGACTATTTGCTCAAGGTTGTTGTACTCAAACAATACCATAGGGATGGTATTTATAGGCTCCATCTTCAAACTAGCCGTTAGCCGCCAGATCGCTCATTACGTACGTTATATGCTCTCCATTACGTCGTAAGCCTCATTACATCGTTAACCATGGTGGTTACGTGCGTTAGCATCTTCACAAATCATCCGGTGAGTTTCATCATTTGAGTTACGTACGTTAGCCTTTCCTTTGTTACGTACGTTAACATTACGTCACTCATGACGTCATATATCCGTTGTATGCTTTGCTGACTTTGACTTCTCCAACGTTCACTTGTTTGAACTCCTTTACGTACGTTATCTCTCATCCATTACGTCGTTAAGTCGCTACCATTACGTACGTTAATGATCACATATTACGTACGTTAGCTTTGAGATTTTCCAGCTTTTTGTACTTCGATTCCTTCGATGCTTTGCTTCGTCTCTTTGTTGTTTTGTTTTGCTTATCAACATTAATCATCAAAACACTTTTTAATTTATGTATGGAACAAAATGTTCCAACAGTGGATGTTTGTTCCGAATCCCGAGGAGAGACCTCACACTCCGCCCGTCGGTTGCACGGCGGTGTACTACCGCTCCCTGCTGGCGGGGCTGAGGTTTCCGCTCCCGTTGGTTTTCTCCCGGTGGCTAAGGCAGTGGGGCTTTTGTATTGCCCAAATTCATCCGAATTCCTGGGCTCGGGTGGTGGGTCTTTTCAGCCTTTTCAGTCAACACGGCTGGACCGAGCCCAGCTTTGAGGAGTTCAACAGTCTCTTCTTATGGAGGTCGGTCGGCCGATCCGGTTCCGGCTGGTTTTACCTGACACCCCGGCATGCCATGCATAAAGACTTGGTGGATGTGCCGGAGACCATCCATAGCTGGAAGGAACAGTGGTTCTATGTAGGGGGGCCTTGGAGGAGCTCGGCTGATGAGTGGGAGCCTGGTGTGATAGATGCCGAGCTTCGGGTCCCAGAACACTTTATTGTCAAAATGAGTAAGTGCCGTATTTTCTATTCTTGTTCCTTTCTTGTCCAACGCTCATCATTTATTTTATGTGCAGGGCGTATCCCGGCATCTGAGACATCTTTCGGTTTCGACGAGCGGGTAGAGAAGCTCCTGGATCTTCCCGCCGAGCAGAGGAAGTCGTATCTTCTGGCCACTGAAGAAAATCTCTGGGCGACCGGGCTTCGATCCACTGATCCGAATATTATGTCTTCATCAGGTAGCTTTTTTTTTTTTTGACATGTCTTGTTTTTCCAGTTCCTAGGGCCAAGACTTCGTCCGGACGGAAAGAAACGCCAGCCTCAGTGGCAGGCCCAGCCTTGAGGCCGCCGAGCGGAGGGAGCGTGCTGGCAAGCGGAAGAGGGTAGAGGCCGAGACTGAGGACAGTGCGACCAAGGCGGAGGGCTCGTTTGTTCCCGAAGTTGCTGCATCCGCCCCGAGCCCTGTCCGGACGGGTCGTGCGACCGGTAAGGAGTCCGCAATTGATTTGGAGGGTCACTATCTCCCGGTTAATAAGGACCGGGAGGAACCTTGTGCCCAAATGAAGGGGCTGCGGCCGCGTTGGTTTCTTGATTACGTCCGTGCAGCCACCCCGACCGCTGAGATGCTCAACCGGGTTCCCCCGGCGGTGGTTGGGTCCAGTCATGTCCCTATCAGGGGCTGGACGCCTAAGATGGAAATGGTGACCAACGACATGGGTCCGGATAAGCAGATCCAGTTTGGGAATGCTCTGATGGGCCGTGCGTTGTGCACTTACATAAAGGGCACTGGTGAGCTGATGGCCCTGGTTGAGAAGCACAAGAAGGCGGAGGCCGATCTCAAGGCTTTGCAGGAAGAGCACCATCTCTGTCCTTCGTTAATCAAGTCCCTAGAGGAGGAGATGACCTCCATGAAGGGTGAAATGGAGATTCTGGACAGTCGGGCTCTTGAGGCCGATATTTGGAAAGGAAAGCCCAAAGAGATGACCACGGCGGCCGAGAAGGCGCATCAACAATGGTTAGACATCAGGGCCAAGCACGAGGCTTACTTGAAAGAAACCAAGGCCCAAGTTGAAAGTCTGACCGAGCGTGTCAATACCTGCGAGGCCTCGGGCTATGCCAAGGGTCTTGCCGAAGGGGCGACGGCCTTCAAGGAGACGCCTGAGTTCTAGGAGCTGATCAATCTGAATTACGTATCCACCTGCTACGAGATATTAGATCTCATGAAGGGAGAAAAGACCGTTCAGGAGATCGAGGCCTACATAGCATCCCAGGCGACCGATCTGCATGTTGATATCCATGGATCTGATGAGCCAAAGGTCGCCGAGGTTGAAGATGTCGGGTTGGCTCCGCACGGCGAAGGTGAGGGACAGTCCTTCCAAGCGGCCGGCCAGGAGGGTGGGGCCGAGTAGATTTTTGTTTTATTTCATGTACGGCCTGCGTGCCAATCTGTCTATTTTTCTGTTTTCTTCATATGTACTTTGCAAAAATGCCTTGAGTGAATAAAATCTTCCTTGTAGCAAATGTTGCTGTTTTTTTGGATGTTTGGGCCCAGTTGGTTGGGCCGTCGCCTTTCTATCATGTTCATCATTTGTTGATTGTGCCGAGGTAAGATCGGTCTTATAGTGCCGGATGAGCCGGTCTTACGAGGTGCCGAGGCGAGCTCGGTCTTATAGTGCCGGATGAGCCGGTCTTACGAGGTGCCGAGGCGAGCTCGGTCTTATAGTGCCGAATGGGCCGGTCTTATGAGGTGCCGAGGCGAGCTCGGTCTTATAGTTCCGGATGGGCCGGTCTTATGAGGTGCCGAGGCGAGCTCGGTCTTATAGTGCCGGATGGGCCGGTCTTATGGGGTGTCGGGGCGAGCTCGGTCTTATAGTGCCGGATGGGCCGGTCTTATGGGGTGCCAAGGCGAGCTCGGTCTTATAGTGCCGGATGAGCCGGTCTTATGAGGTGCCGAGGCGGGCTCGGTCTTATAGTGCCGGATGGGCCGGTCTTATGAGGTGCCGAGGCGAGCTCGGTCTTATAGTGCCAGATGGGCCGGTCTTATGGGGTGCCGAGGCGAGCTCGGTCTTATAGTGCCGGATGGGCCGGTCTTATGGGGTGCCGAGGCGAGCTCGGTCTTATAGTGCCGGATGAGCCGGTCTTATGGGGTGCCGAGGCGAGCTCGGTCTTATAGTGCCGTATGAGCCGGTCTTATGAGGTGCCGAGGCGAGCTCGGTCTTATAGTTCCGGATGAGCCGGTCTTATGAGGTGCCGAGGCGAGCTCGGTCTTATAGTGCCGGATGGCCGGTCTTATGAGGTGCCGAGGCGAGCTCGGTCTTATCGTGCCGGATGGGCCGGTCTTATGAGGTGCCGAGGCGAGCTCGGTCTTATAGTGCCGGATGGGCCGGTCTTATGGGGTGTCGGGGCGAGCTCGGTCTTATAGTGCCGGATGGGCCGGTCTTATGGGGTGCCGAGGCGAGCTCGGTCTTATAGTGCCGAATGAGCCGGTCTTATGAGGTGCCGAGGCGAGCTCGGTCTTATAGTGCCGGATGAGCCGGTCTTATGAGGTGCCGAGGCGAGCTCGGTCTTATAGTGCCGGATGGGCCGGTCTTATAAGGTGCCGAGGCGAGCTCGGTCTTATAGTGCCGGATGGGCCGGTCTTATGAGGTGCCGAGGCGAGCTCGGTCTTATAGTGCCGGATGGGCCGGTCTTATGAGGTGCCGAGGCAAGCTCGGTCTTATAGTGCCGGATGGGCCGGTCTTATGAGGTGCCGAGGCGAGCTTGGTCTTATAGTGCCGGATGGGCCAGTCTTATGGGGTGCCGAGGCGAGCTCGGTCTTATAGTGCCGGATGGGCCGGTCTTATGAGGTGCCGAGGCGAGCTCGGTCTTATAGTGCCGGATGGGCCAGTCTTATGAGGTACCGAGGCGATATCGGTCTTATAGTGCCGGATGGGCCGGTCTTATGAGGTGCCGAGGCGAGCTCGGTCTTATAGTGCCGGATGGGCCGGTCTTATGAGGTGCCGAGGCGAGCTCGGTCTTATAGTGCCGGATGGGCCGGTCTTATGGGGTGCCGAGGCGAGCTCGGTCTTATAGTGCCGGATGAGCCGGTCTTATGAGGTGCCAAGGCGAGCTCGGTCTTATAGTGCCGGATGGGCCGATCTTATGAGGTGCCGAGGCGAGCTCGGTCTTATAGTACCGGATGGGCTGGTCTTATGGGGTGCCGAGGCGAGCTCGGTCTTATAGTGTATCCGGATTAAAAATGAAGTAAAGTCGAATTTTATTGATAATACCTTTTTAAATACATGGCATTCCACGGATGAATCAATCCTTGGCCATTCAAATATTCTAACTAGCAGGCTCCGTTCTGAAGGACTTCGTTAATCTCGTATGGTCCTTGCCACTTGGATTTAGGAGGTCCTGGATCTGGCCCCAATAGCCGTTTAAGAATGAGGTCTCCGACCTGGAAGCTTCGATAATGAACCTCGGGAGTTTTCTATATAGATGGCGTTCCGCATTTCTGCTTGGGTCCATTTTCGGCGACGAGGTCCAGACTTCGAGGGTCACGTCGCTCTTGTTCTTCGAAATGGGTTACCTGGTAGACGGGTGCCCCAATTTCGGCCGGGATAACTGCCTCAGTACCGAAGGCTAAGAAGGTATTCCTCGAGTGGCGGGCCAATGCGTTGCTCCGTGAGCCCACAAGGCTTCATGGAGTTCTTCGGGCCGGGAACCTTTTGAGTTTTTTCGAGGCGGGTCTTGAGGTGCTGTGTTATAAATTCATTAACCGCCTTGACTTGTCCGTTGGATCATGGATTGTGCGATGTGGATAAGTTGTTTTGTATACAGAGGCCGTCGCGGAAGGCCTTAAATTCTTTATTGTCATTATATGGCTTTATCAGATACAACAGACTGGGGGGTCTTGAGCGATTTCCAAATAAGATCGATTATTTTTTGTTCGGTTGTCCGAGCTAGGGGTTCAGCCTCGATCCGCTTTGCAGAATAATCAACTGCGACGACGGCGTATTGCACCTCAACTCGTCTTTTAGATAGGGGGCCGACCCGAACGATCATCCACTTGACGAATGGCCGAAGGCACTAAACGGAAGTGGGTTTCTTGCGAGGTTCGGATCTAAGAAGTGAAGGTTTGGCATCGGGCGTACTTTTGCCCCAGCTCTGTGGTA
The DNA here is from genome assembly GCA_033398695.1 of Orobanche coerulescens. Classification (NCBI taxonomy): domain Eukaryota; kingdom Viridiplantae; phylum Streptophyta; class Magnoliopsida; order Lamiales; family Orobanchaceae; genus Orobanche; species Orobanche coerulescens. The sequence continues at coordinate 1,531,581 of CM065816.1, forward strand.
TCCTTTTGAGACTCGGCCAGTGATATCCTTGTCGGAGCAATTTGTAGGCCAGTGTCGGGCCGCCGAGGTGGCTGTCGCGTGTCCGCTTGGGCACCTTTCTGAGGGCGTACTTGGATAAGCCTTTTGTAACACCCCCAATCCGCTCAGGGATATTACACGCCGTAGAACCTTTCCTCAAGGATCTACCAGGCTGGTAACAACATATAACAACTCAACCATGCCTTTAAGGCTAAAATGATTCAGTAGACCGACTTGGTCTCTCAATAAATACATACAACTCAAATACAACTCATGCCCACGCAGGGGGTCAAAATACAACCACACCCGTACAACGGGAAAAATATACTGCAGCGGAAAAGAAAATACAACTAGACCAATACGACAGCAACGGATCCTCGTGTGATTAGTATCGTTCATCTTTCATCATCCTTCGTGCCGACCCTGTGCTATGCTCCAAAACCTGAATGCAAAAAATAGACATCCACCCCCCGAATACTCGGGGGTTAGCAAAACTCCACTGTTTTGCTAGTGCAAGTACAAAGTGCAAATACAAAGTGCAAATACGAGCCATATAATTCACATTCCACGAATAACAATAACCGGGAATCCTTAAAGATTAAAATACCACGAAACGAATACTTCCCGAGGCAAGAATTTGAGTAAAACTTTCCAAATCCGAAAGATCACAAATAACGAGAATGGTTTGCAAAATGGTTTAAAATACCCTCGGGAGTTTTAATAGAAAACAAATTAGGATTATCAAATCCTTCTCTTTCCAAAATCAACAAGGTCACAGCCCAAAGGTTTTGTTTTCGCAAAATAGGAAACCACCAACAATTTATAGGGTCAGAGCCCAACATCACGTGTCCTCAACGGACATAAAATCAACGAAACATAATCACGCACGCGCATCGCCTAGGACCGGGACGCTACCACAGACATCCCACCCGAGGCCTCGAAGGACCCTCCCGAGATGGCTAGCGAAACAAATCACACACATCTCACAACGATAAGTTATCCCGGCATCGGGCTAACAAGCCACGAACCTCGGAGTCCCCGCAAGACATACCCGATGATAACCCCACCAGTTATCCCGGCATCGGGCTAACAAGCCACGAACCTCGGAGTCCCCGCAAGACATACCCGATTGGATAACCCATGACACGTACATCACAACCAAATCACAACCATAAGTTATCCCGGCATCGTGCTAATAAGACACGAACCTCGGAGTCCTCGCAAGACGTACCCGATGATAACCCCATAAGTTATCTCGGCATCGGGCTAACAAGCCACGAACCTCGAAGTCCCCGCAAGACATACCCGATTGGATAACCCTACGGTCTCGCCCGACCCATACTAGCAAGTATGGATCCCGGAGATTCAACAATCCTACCCGGAGGCACATCACGTATAACAAGCACACAACAATAATCGATTATGAGGCCAAACAACATTAAACATCACAACCTCCTTTCAAAGGAGTAACAACTAACATCACATCATGTCAAAACCGCAATACATTGAAATGAAGCCATATATGTACACACGCATTATCAAACACCACATAAACTCCAAACATATCCAAAAGATCCACGTAGTCACTTACAACCCACACAATTACAAAACACACGCGTTTTGAAAGAGAGCCTATAACAAGGCTAATCGAATCTTTTGAAAACTCGTTTCAAACAATCAAACAAACATATAAAGACGATCACCAATTATCATATCCATAAAACAAGAATTATATGGACAAGGTACTTGCCTCAAAATCGGCACGCAAGTATCCCGACGAACACGGCTCAACCGGAAAGCTTCGAAACGCCCGATGCAATCGAAAAGAAAGACGACAACGAACGGAAGGGTTCAACTCAGTTTCTTCGCAAGAAAATCGACCCTAACAATATATAATAAATAAATCAACGATCATACGATGAAGAATAATCGTAGAACGCCCGAAAACCCCTCTATGACATTCTACCGGACACCTTCAAGGCGTCGATCAAGAACTCGACCAAAACAACGAATCGATACGATCCAACCATGGAATAACAAGGTAAATGATATAATATATCTAAATAATCATCAATACATCATAATCCTAAGTTAAAACGGATTAAACGGACGAAATCAACCAAAATACCCAATTTCCCCAAAAATAGATTTCTAGGAAATCTGACCTGATTCGGTAGATCGGAGGATGTTATAGGACGGATGATTGATGATATCAACCTCAACACTTCATGCATTCATTGTCCAACAACATCTCTAGATGATTCACACACCCACAGCCGCGTACGGGAAGAAAAATAATGAGAAATGGCTGAAGAAAAACGCTGTCAGGCCTTAAATAGGCTGACTATCGGCCGGGTTACGTACGTAACCGGCCAAGGCTTACGTACGTAACCGAGTCATCGCCCCAGCTGCCGGCCGTTACAATGCACGGCCGTGCCCTTACATACGAATCGCCTTACATACGTAATCGCCTTACGTGCGTAACGGCCGAGCACTACCGCCGTTACTCGGCGGGCGCTGGCTGAGATGCCCGGCCATGACTCGGCCGGGACCAACTCCGACGGCCCGAACGACCCCGAAACCCGAACCTGAGTACGAATCGAAGATACGGTTACGAAGTACTAGCAAAGACGAATCCGAGCACTAAGAGAACACATGATTCCGACCACCCGAAGGCTCGGAATTCGACAACGGAAAGTAATTACCCCAAACTTTGGGAAATTACGAAAATGGCCCAAAACGCCCGAAATACACGATACATGATCGAAACACCAAGACGAAGCTTGCAACATGAATAATAACATTAAATGAACTTACGAGAAAGTCGAAACAACAGTTTCGGACGAGATTCGCAAGAATTGAACTCAAGTGCGGAAAAACCGCTAAAAAGCACGGAACTCAACAAAACGACACTGAAACGAACTCGGATGACAAAAAGTGCAGAATTAATCGTTCTCAGAATGACGAAATGGTCATGAGCGAGTCGTCAAAACGGACTTCCGCCCAAAAAAAAGAAATTACCGGAAATCGAAATTACGGGTATTACATTCTACCCTCCTTAAAAGAAGTTTCGTCCCGAAACTTAAAACAAGTAGGGAGAGGAAATATACCACCGGGAATATTTCAATTAGATGCACAAGAATGCGTAACTAACGCCCAACGGTGAAACTTTACGAGCAACACAAAGGAATATACGGCGTGAAAACACGCTCCACGACGACCAACACAACGTCGCCGTTAGGGATATGATAGAACCAACAAGTGACAAGCGTCATCAAATGGATAATGCAATCAAGTCAATTATCCGAACAATCACAAAACACAACGAACGAAAATCAATACGATTGACCAACCCAACGGTACATCAATCAAAACGCGAGCCAATCGCTGAACAAATACGGAATTCCACCGCTCAAGGGTTGGAAGATCGAAAACGAGACTAATTTCCCGAACTTAAGGGAATTAGGAAGGAGCCTGAACGCTCAACAATCACGAAACGAGAACAAAAACCGAACAAACAAACGATCGAGACAACAAAAATCGAACAATCATGTCCGAAATACGAAGGATAATAAAATTCAAACAACAACTCCAAGGTTCACATCTCGACTCGAGACAATATATGATCCAGTGAAAATAACAGGATGTGCATTCATATAAGATCCACAGGAAAGGGAACAGCAATAGAAAAGTCACAACGACAAATGAGTTATTCCGAAATAATACCACACTCGTCCGATCAACAAAAGCAAGGGGCAGGACAAGCTCAGAAATGTCAACGAACATAAACGAGTCGACAGAGTCGAAAACACAAGAGTTCCAAATCCGATCCACTTCGAATAAAAGAATTAGTAGAACCAAAGGATGTTACTTCCGAACAAGGTTCACAAGAATCGAACCGAACTCAGAAAAGTTACAGCGATAACCAGATCGACCCAAAACAAGATCACAGCTCGTTCGAACGATGAAACCGAAATACAGAACAAGTTCAGAAAGTATCAACGAACACGAGCGAGCCGATAGAATTGAGAAAGAGAAAATACAGGAGCCAAAAATAATACGGGTATTACATTCGACCTCTTCTAAAAGAAGTGTCGTTCCCGAAACTCACAACACGAATCAAGGTGACAACACAACAAGCAACTGACAGAAACATCTTTCAAAGGCCTCTCAAAGCCGATTCCGATGACTGTGCTGAAGCGCGAACTCCGAAAGTCTCGGTAGCCAATTCGCAAAACTGAATTCGGTGTCCCTCGAGTCCACACTTGAAAAGTGTTACCGACGAGAAGGACAATTTACACGTGCATGCCCCGGCACATCACGGTTGAAACGTCTCGGCTCGGCATACCGAAAATACAGATGCTAGATACAATGAAACTAACACCGCAAAACAACATACCGGAGATGCCAACTAAGCATAACTTATCAACGCATACAAAAATTGTAATATCCGCATTTTTCTTTCCCTTGTATTTTTATTTTTGTGTATTTCTCGATCGTAGTGACCCTCGTGTACCTTTCAGTGTATACTTCCTGTCAACTGTTGAACTGTATTCTCGTTATTGTTGTGCGGAACCGCCGTTTCGGGTTTTCCGTGGATCCATTTCGTGTTATTGGTTCCCAAATATTGATTCCTACCGTTTTTATTCTCTTTCCGAATCATTTTTATCATTTTGGGACCCAAAAGGGGTGTGGGCCGCGGCACAAGGTGTGTGCGCCGCGGCACACAAATTTCTCCAATTGTTGGTCGAGCAAACTGTACTGTGTGCCGCGGCACACCCATCCGGTGCCGCGGCTGTAACACCCCCAATCCACTCAGGGATATTACACGCCGTAGACCCTCTCCTCGAGGATCTACCAGGCTGATAACTAAAATCAAACATCTAAACATCGCCTTTAAGGCTAAAATGGCTCAGTAGACCGACTTGGTCTTTCAATAATAACATACAACTCAATTCCAAACACATACCCATGCAGGGGTCAAAATACAATAAACTCCCGTACAACGGGGAAAAGATACTGCAGCGGAAAAGAAAATACAACTAGACCAATACGACATCAACGGGTCCTCGGGTGATTAGTATCGTTCATCTTTCATCATCCTTCGTGCCGACCCTGTGCTATGCTCCAAAACCTGAATGCAAAAATAGACATCCACCCCCCGAATACTCGGGAGTTAGCAAAACTCCACTGTTTTGCTAGTGCAAGTACAAGTGCAAAAATACGAGCCATACAATACAAGTTCCAAGAACAATAATAATCAGGAATCCTCAAAGTTCCAAACGTAACGAAAAGCACTTCCCGAGGCATGAGTTTGGTAAAACATTCCAAAACTGAAAGATCACAAATCAAGGGAAACAATTTATAAAACAGTTTAAAATGCCATCGAGAGTTTAAATAGAAAACAATTTAGGATTTCCGAATCCTTCTCTTTCCAAAAATCAACAGGGGTCACAGCCCAAAGGTTTTGTTTTCGCAAATAGAAAACCGACAAGAATTCACAGGGTTAAAATCCACGTCACGTGTCCTCGACGGACATAAAAATCAATATCAACTCGTGAAGTTTTACTCGTGAATCCAGGGCTCTACCATTGAACTCCCGCCGTGGCCCCGTCGAACCAACCCACGGTGAGTAAAATACATTCACTAAATATACACCAACCTGTGAAGTTTTTACTCGTGAATCCAGGGCTCTACCATTGGACTCCCGCCGTGGCCCCATCGAACCAACCCACGGTGAGTAAAATACATTCACCACTCATGAATCCAGGGCTCTACCATTGGATTCCCGCCGTGGCCCCGTCGAACCAACCCACGGTGAGCGAAACAATCATGCACAAATAACATATCACACCAAGGATATCCAAACAATCCACCCAGAGGCATCAAACACTTAGCAAAACACCACGTCAAACCACACTGCACCGAAATGAAACAATATACATCCACACGCAACACCAAGTGCATCATCAACACCAAACATATCCACAGGAGTCACATACTCGTTCATGAAACACACCAATCACAAAACACACACGGTTTTGAAAGAGGGCCTTTAACAAGGCTAACCAAATCTTTTGAAAACTCATTTCAAACAAACAAACAAACACACCAAGACGATCTCAAATCATCATATTCATAAAACAAGAATTGTATGGACAAGGTACTTGCCTCGAAATCACGATCGCAACGAGACGACGGATAGGACGCGGTCGAATAGCCCCGAACGCCCGAACACCATCAAGAACGCGATAGCACCACGAGTATTACGAGAATAACACCACACGAATCATCAATCACCAACGAGATTCAACATCGAAATCCTCAAACACCTATAAACCTCCGGAAGGAACAATAACACATGGTTACGACGAGAATCAAGGCCAAAACAATGGAAATCCCAACAAACTATCGAAGGAAAACTCATTGGGACATTTAATCGAACACTAAATGTTCAATAATTCCCAAGAACACTCGAATCGCTAATCGAATTGAACACACTCGAAATATGGATATACAACCCATAGAACACGATTAATAACATCATACTACACCAACCGATGTATCAAAATCGGGTTAGAAACGAAATCAAGAACAATTCTCCGTAAAGTCAACTTGAAGGAAAATCAAGAAATATACCTTGATTCGACGAAACACACGGATTAGATGTTGATATAATCAACAAGGATCTTCAAAAATGCATTGGAAATGATTAGAATCGGCCAAGAACTCCATTTCCCGTCGCACCCGTCGCCAATAAAGAAGGAAAAATCGAGTAAAAATGAAGTCCTGCCGAGCCTGTGCTATATATAGCCGGTAGGTTACTGGCAATCGGCGGTGCCTTACGGCCGTAACTCGGCCCTTACGGCCGTACTCGGCGATCCTTATGGCCGTAATCGGCATTCGCTGTAATCGCCAAAGACTGCCAGGACACTTACTACCGTAATCGGGACACATTACGGCCAGAATCCGCCTTCGTCAAAAATCGCCAAGACTCGTGCGGCCGTACCCGATCACGCTTACGGCCGAATCGCACACATTACGGCCAGAATCGCACCTTACGGCCGTAACTCGCCAAAGCTGCCCGCCCGGCCGTGACTCGGCCGTGGCCACTCCGACGGCCCGGACGACCCCGAAACCCGAACCTGAGTAAAAATCGAAGATACGGTTACGAAGTACTCGCAAAGACGAATCCAAGCGCTAAGAGAACACACGATTACGACCACCCGAAGTGTCGGAATTCGACAACGGAAGTAATTACCCCAAACTTTGGGAAATTACAAAAATGGCCCAAAATGTTTGAAATACACGATACATGATCGAAATACCGAACCAAAGCTCGCAACATGAATAATAACATTAAATGAACTTACTAGAAACTCGAAGCAACAGTTTCGGACGAGATTCGCAAGAATCGAGCTCAAGTGCGGAAAAGTCGCCAAAAGACACGGAACTCAACAAAACAACACCGAAACGAACTCGGATGACAAAAAGTGCAGAATTAATCATTCTCGAAATGACGAAACGGTCATGAGCGAGTCGTCAAAACGGACTTCCGCCAAAAAAAGAAAATTACCGGAAATCGAAATTTACGGGTATTACATTCTACCCTCCTTAAAAGAAGTTTCGTCCCGAAACTTAAAACAGGTAGGGGGAGCAATATACCCGCCAGGAAAACTCGACGAGATACACAAAACTGAAAACTCGCGCCCAACGGCGAAACGCTGCAAGAAACGCAAAAAGACATACGGCGTGAAAACACGCTCCACGACGACCAACACAACGCCACCGTAGAGACATAATAAAATCAATAAGTGACAAATGTCATCGAATAGATAGTACAATCAGGTCGATTATCCGAACAATCACAAAACACAACGAACGAAAATCAATATGATCGACCACCCCAACGGTACATCAATCAAAACGCGAGCCAATCGCTGAAGAAATACGAAATTCCACCGCCCAAGGGTTGGAAGATCGAAAGCGAGACAAATTTCCCAAACTTAAGGGAATTAGGAAGGAGTCTGAACGCTCAACAATCACGAAACGAGATCAACAAAAACCGAACAATCAAACGATCGAACCATAAAGATCGAGACAACAAAAATCGAACGATCATGTTCGAATCACGAAGAACAATAAAAATTCAAACAACAACTCCAAGGTTCACATCTCGACTCGAGACAATATATGATCCGGTGAAAACAACAACATATGCATTCACATAAGATCCACATGAGAGGGAATAGAAATTGAAAAGTCACAACGACAAACGAGTTATTCCGAAACAATACCATGCTCGTTCGATCAACAAAAGCAAGGGGCAGGACAAGCTCAGAAAATGTCAACGAACATAAACGAGTCGACAGAGTCGAAAACACAAGAGTTCCAAATCCGATCCACTTCGAATAAAAGAACTAATAGAACCAAATGATGTCACTTCCGAACAAGGTTCACAAGAATCGAACCGAACTTGAAAAAGTCACAGCGATAACCAGATCGACCCGCAACAAGATCACAGCTCGTTCGGACGATGAAACCAAAATACAGAACAAGTTCAGACAGTATCAACGAACACGAGCGAATCGATAGACTGGAGAAAGAGGAAATGAAGAAGTCCAAAAACAATACGGGTATTACATTCGACCTCTTATAAAAGAAGGTCGTCCCCGCTACTCACAATAACGAAATCAAGGAGACGACACAACAGGTAATCGACAGAAACATCCTTCAAAGGCCTCTCAAAGCCGATTCTGATATCTGTGCTGAAGCGCGAACTCCGAAAGTCTCAGTAGCCAATTTGCAAAACTGAATTCGGTGTCCCTCGAGTCCACACTCGAAATGTGTTACTGACGAGAAGGACAAATTGCACGTACATTTCCCCGGCACATCACGGTTGAAATGCCTCGGCTCGGCATACCGAAAATACAAATGCTAGATACAATGGAACATAACACCGCAAAACAACATACCGGGGATGCCAACTCAGCACAACGAAGAATCATAATACATACTGTATACAACGATTACCATCGTAAAGTAATACACACACACAAACACTACAGCAACGACGGTATCGTTCGGCGACCTCAAAGGTCCGAACAATAACCAGCACATAATTACAAACATCATGAAACAATCACACATGTACACAAACGTACAAACCCAAGCTTTAACAGCTCACACAGGTGCGATAACACGCAAGCCACCACGAAATGTCAACATTAAAGATCGTCATCACACCTCCCACAAAGGGCTAACAAAACATACGCGTGGCGAACGACTCAACGTTCACACCACCAATTCAATCACAATTCGGAGGCTAACACTCTAACAACAATACAAACATCATACACACTTTCTCCGACCAAAAGCAGGAAATGATGGGTTTTAAAACGAAAACCACCTTTTGAAGACAGTTTGGAAACACCAGTTGATCTTGAGTATCATTTTACAAAAAGTTGAACAAACATCATTTTCGAGACTTTGAAAATCATCTTGCGTTTGAACAAAAATGAGGACACCTTTCTTTTAGTGAAAACTTTCCAAATATTCGACCCTCGGGTCTAAGTAAAAGTGTTTCTAAAACAATGAAAATATCTCAAAACATTTTGGTCCTCGAGGTAGAAGAATTTTGAAACAGATTGTGGCACCTTAGAAGTACCGCGAGAAACAATTCATTTGAAATGTACGTCTCGAAATTTATTTCTAAGATACTCAAGTTTTCGAAAATAATTCAATGCCGAAAAGGACGATGCCAAAAAGGCTAGAATGCCCAAAAATTTCAGGTAATCACACGGAACATCATAGCGCTGTGGGTCCCGCGTCGGAACCCACCAGGCTAAAAACCATTTACAAAAATGCCAAAAAGGCCGATGACGGTAATATTTCAAAAACTCACAGAAGCCATTTACAAAATGCTAAATACCGTCATAAGAATTTCGCCAAAATGATCAAGGCCATAATGCCAAAAACTCGGTTAAGGGAATCGGTTTTCGAAATAAAACTCGGTCGGTAAAATACCGAAAGTCATTACAAAAGAACTCACGCAGTGGATAAGAAAAATACAGTTCAACATGCACAATCCATCAACACTACTCCTCATATGAACGAAATATGAGAGTCAAATAACCACATATCACGAAATCAAAATCCATAAGAGGATTCCGTCACTTAACAAATAATCATAAAAATAGCTCGTGTCACACGAGGCACAACACAAACAAGGGAGACTTACATTCACAGGTCGCACGAAGATGATGATCGCCCACGATACTAATCACGACCAACAAACTCAGACGACGCGTCGCGACACGACTTAGTCAGACAAAATCCGACAAGACAAAACTCAACAGACACCATCGACCCGGCTAGGTTTCCACAACCTAAGCTCCGATACCATTTATGTAACACCCCAATCCACTCGGGGATATTACACGCCGTAGACCCTCTCCTCGCGGAGCTACCAGGCTGATAACTAAAATCAAACATCTAAACATCGCCTTTAAGGCTAAAATGGCTCAGTAGACCGACTTGGTCTTTCAATAATAACATACAACTCAATTCCAAACACATACCCACGCAGGGGTCAAAATACAATAAACTCCCGTACAATGGGGAAAAGATACTGCAGCGGAAAAGAAAATACAACTAGACCAATACGACATCAACGGGTCCTCGTGTGATTAGTATCGTTCATCTTTCATCATCCTTCGTGCCGACCCTGTGCTATGCTCCAAAACCTGAATGCAAAAATATACATCCACCCCCCAAATACTCGGGGGTTAGCAAAACTCCACTGTTTTGCTAGTGCAAGTACAAGTGCAAAAATACGAGCCATACAATACAAGTTCCAAGAACAATAATAATCAGGAATCCTCAAAGTTCCAAACATAACGAAAAGCACTTCCCGAGGCATGAGTTTGGTAAAATATTCCAAAACTGAAAGATCACAAATCAAGGGAAACAATTTATAAAACAGTTTAAAATGCCATTGAGAGTTTAAATAGAAAACAATTTAGGATTTCCGAATCCTTCTCTTTCCAAAAATCAACAGGGGTCACAGCCCAAAGGTTTTGTTTTCGCAAATAGAAAACCGACAAGAATTCACAGGGTTAAAACTCACGTCACGTGTCCTCGACGGACATAAAAATCAATATCAACTCGTGAAGTTTTACTCGTGAATCCAGGGCTCTACCATTGGACTCCCGCCGTGGCCCCGTCGAACCAACCCACGGTGAGTAAAATACATTCACTAAATATACACCAACCTGTGAAGTTTTTACTCGTGAATCCAGGGCTCTACCATTGGACTCCCGCCGTGGCCCCGTCGAACCAACCCACGGTGAGTAAAATACATTCACCACTCATGAATCCAGGGCTCTACCATTGGATTCCCGCCGTGGCCCCGTCGAACCAACCCACGGTGAGCGAAACAATCATGCACAAATAACATATCACACCAAGGATATCCAAACAATCCACCCAGAGGCATCAAACACTTAGCAAAACACCACGTCAAACCACACTGCACCGAAATGAAACAATATACATCCACACGCAACACCAAGTGCATCATCAACACCAAACATATCCACAGGAGTCACAAACTCGTTCATGAAACACACCAATCACAAAACACACAAGGTTTTGAAAGAGGGCCTTTAACAAGGCTAACCAAATCTTTTGAAAACTCATTTCAAACAAACAAACAAACACACCAAGACGATCTCAAATCATCATATCCATAAAACAAGAATTGTATGGACAAGGTACTTGCCTCGAAATCACGATCGCAACGAGACGACGGATAGGACGCGGTCGAATAGCCCCGAATGCCCGAACACCATCAAGAAAGCGATAGCACCACGAGTATTACGAGAATAACACCACACGAATCATCAATCACCAACGAGATTCAACATCGGAATCCTCGAACACCTATAAACCTCCGGAAGGAACAATAACACATGGTTACGACGAGAATCAAGGCCAAAACAACGGAAATCCCAACAAACTATCGAAGGGAAACTCATTGGGACATTTAATCGAACACTAAATGTTCAATAATTCCCAAGAACACTCGAATCGCTAATCGAATTGAACAAACTCGAAATATGGATATACAACCCATAGAACACGATTAATAACATCATACTACACCAACCGATGTATCAAAATCGGGTTAGAAACGAAATCAAGAATAATTCTCCGAAAAGTCAACTTGAAGGAAAATCAAGAAATATACCTTGATTCGACGAAACACACGGATTAGATGTTGATATAATCAACAAGGATCTTCCAAAATGCCTTGGAAATGATTAGAATCGGCCAAGAACTCCATTTCCCGTCGCACCCATCGCCAGTCGCCGAAAGAAGGAAAAAATCGAGTAAAAATGAAGTCTGGCCGAGCCCAGGCTATATATAGCCGGCAGGGTTACGGCCGTAACCGGCAGTGACTTACGGCCGTAACTCGGACCCTTACGGCCGTACTCGGCAGGCCTTACGGCCGTAACCGGCATTCGTCAAAAATCGCCCGGCCCTGCCAGGACACTTACTAGTAATCGGGACACATTACGGCCGTGAAGGCCTTCGTCAAAAATACGCCCCGGCCAGATGCGGCCGTACCCGATCACGCTTACGGCCGTAACTTCGCACACATTATGGCCGTAATCGCACCTTACGGCCAGTAACTCGGCGAGGCAGGCCACCTTTCGTAGTGACTCGGCGTGGCCACTCCGGCCGGACGACCCCGGAACCCGAACCTGAGTAAAAATAGAAGATACGGTTACGAAGTACTCGCAAAGACGAATCCAAGCGCTAAGAGAACACACGATTCCGACCACCCGAAGTGTCGGAATTCGACAACGGAAGTAATTACCCCAAACTTTGGGAAATTACAAAAATGGCCCAAAATGTCTGAAATACACGATACATGATCGAAATACCGAACCAAAGCTCGCAACATGAATAATAACATTAAATGAACTTACTAGAAACTCGAAGCAACAGTTTCGGACGAGATTCGCAAGAATCGAGCTCAAGTGCGGAAAAGTCGCCAAAAGACACGGAACTAAACAAAACAACACCGAAACGAACTCGGATGACAAAAAGTGCAGAATTAATCATTCTCGAAATGACGAAACGGTCATGAGCGAGTCGTCAAAACGGACTTCCGCCAAAAAAAGAAAATTATCGGAAATCGAAATTTACGGGTATTACAGCGGCACAGTGCCGAGTCAGTGCCGCGGCACACCCGTACGGTGCCGCGGCACACTCGTATGTCATCCGCGACCAAAACCCGATCAGACCGTGCCGCGGCACACGCAGCCGTGGCTGCAGACACCGCGAACCCTGGGAGCGAATTTTTGTCCTGTGCCGCGGCACACTTCGGCTGTGCCGCGGCACACAAAGCGGTCAACTGTGCAATCTCGTCCTTATTAGACGAGATCGGCCATTTTTCTCCTTCATTTCACCTGCGCGAGAGAGAGAGGTCTAAGGGGGGAAGAACTTCTCAAGCATTCTTCATTCGGGGGTCGATTTTCATCATTTTCCTTCGGTTGTGAGGCCCGGATAATCAATCTAACGCGTGTTCTACGGATCTTAGTACTTGAATCTCCAAAGGTAATATTTCTAGAACCCTATTTTCGATTAATTTGGGGGTTTTGGGATTTTCTTCCGATTCGTTCCGTTTTGTTGGTGGATTCATGATGTATACGATTAATATTGGTAGTATCTTTAGTTTTCCTACGGATTGATGGATATTTTGTGGATTTTTACGGAATCGAGAGGGTTTGGTTGTGGTCCGCCCTCGTTGTTATTTTTGGTACGAATATACATGAATCGTAGGCGGGTTTCCGGGTGTATTCCATTTCCGTAATCATCTAGAGTTGGTTGTGATTGTGTTATTCGAATCGTTAGGTTCATTCGTCGGTTCCTCGCGGTCGTGCTTGATTCTTCCGTTCCGTTCGTGTCACCGTCTATTAATCGAGGCAAGTACCCTTATGAACTTACAATCTTGACATAATAGTATTGTATGAGAAATGGTGTGTGTGTGTGTATGCTCACTACGGGTTAGATCCGACGGGGTCTCGGTAGGGGTCCACAGAGACGTGGATCGACGAGCTTGCTTTTAACCACTACGGGTTAGATCCGACGGGGTCTCGGTAGGGGTCCACAGAGACGTGGATCGACGGTTAATTGTGGTGCATTTTACAAATGTGAATTGTTTATGGCATTTCCGGAAATGAATGTTTTGGAACTATGTTTTCGTGATATCATGCATTGACTATATGTGTAAGATGTAAGTTGTTCATTTGGTTACTTGTACTAGCGTAATTTCTAACCCCTCTGGGGACCCGTTTTGGGGAAATTCGTTTTATGAATTTCAGGTCAGATTCATCGAGGCAATGGTCTTTGGACCGATATGCGGATGATGGCCGTGCGTGATGATTGTGCACGAGTGGTGTCTTACTGCTTTCTATCTTTTTATTTTTTTATGGTCTTTGAACTAATAGAAGTACTCGAGTACTTAAGAACTTTTACTTGTCGGGATTGTATTGTTGTTTATTATGTTGTGATGGATTATGGTGTCATGTTTGACCGGTTAAACCGGGTGAATTATTTTGTTGGGCATCTTTATGACGAGGTATTTTTTCTGTTGTTTCTGTGAGTCGATGAGTATGATGCTTGTTCAGCCTGGTGGGTCCCATGTAGGGATTCACGGCGCTGTAATATACCTCGGATATCCTGGGGGTGTTACAGAAAATGGTATCAGAGCACTAGGTTTATGGATACCTAGGCTTGTCGGTCTATTGGGTCTTGTTGTATTTTATTTTGCACATCATCATCACGCTGCCATGATTCCGGTACTACCAGTGCCCGTAAGTTTTCCTTTCCTCTGTTCCTTATACTCTTGTATCGTACCTCTAGTTCTCGATTTGCGATCGTTCTTTTCTTGTACTTACCATCGTATGGCTTTTGCTACTTATTTAACTCCAGTATGGATCTTTGGAAGAGGTCGTGGTCGTGGTCGCGGTCGTGGTCGTGGGCCGGCCGGGGCGTGGGGCAGCCGGTGGGCGGCCACGTCACGGTCTTTGGAAGCCGGCGATCTGGCGGCCGTCACGATCATGCTTCCTCTCGGGAGCGCGCCGACCTTGGTATTGCGGGCATTATCGGCAAATGGTGAATCAAATGGCGCGATAGCTCAGCGGTTGAGAACCGGATCGGACCATGCTAATCGGGCGGAGCGGATCGTTGGCCGAGGATGTCATCAAGATGCATCCTCCTCAGTTTTCGGGAGCTTCAGACCCGATCGGCTGGGAAGGGTGGATCAAGGAGATATCTAAAGTCTTCACTGCCACCAACTGTCCCGAGGACCGTAAGGTCCCTATTGCCCAGTACTTCCTCACTGGGGACGCTACGGATTGGTGGGAGGCCGTTGGGCCCAAGGACCATGTTGCTTCGTGGACCGAATTCCAAGAACTGATGGAGACTGAATATTGCCCGTGGCCGGTCAGACAGGCTCGAGTACATGATTTCTATGATGCTCAACCACGGGATATCCCCGTATCTCAGGCTATTGCCGACTTTAACAAGGAGTTGGGTTATGTGAAGACCCAAGTTGTCGAGGAGAGCGACAAAATCTTTCATTTTTCCAGGCGGATGAAATTGTCTATTCGGGACTATATGTCGGGGCTCGTCTGTACTACCTTGAAGGATTACCAGAGTAGGGCCCTTGCTTACGATATGTCCGTGACGGCGAGTGAGGCGGCCCGCGAGAGCAAGAAACAAGTCCGCCACGGAATTTTCGGGCCACAAGGGAGGGTCAGAAATCCCAATCTGCTAACTTCCCCGGGCGGTCCGGCTCGTTCATTTGGGGTCCTCGTGGAACTACCGGTGCTCCTTTCCGTGATGTGAAGTGTTTCAATTGTGGCCGTATAGGCCACGTCGATCGTACTTGTTTGAGCCCTTTCTTGGACGTGTAATCAGTGTGGCCACCGGTCACAAAGGCGCTTCTGTCTTTGAGGGAGAGAATCCTTGGTGCCCGGGCTTCCATTCCAGCGCCTAGGGAACCAAGTGTAAATCAAGGATCGTTTGCTTCTCAATCTCCACCGAGTGCTAGTCGGGGAAGAGGTCGGGGTCAGCCCTCCAAGGGGGAGCTTCCAGCGTCGGCTCAGCCCACCCGCGTGTCTATGAGATGCGGAGAGCCAATGATCCAGCGGCTACCGTAGCAACAGGTACCGTTCATATTCTTTCTCATCCTGTAAGTGTGCTTTTCGATTCTGGTGCTACGCATTCGTTCATATCTCTGGATTGTGTGCGTCGTTTGAGTCTCAACCGTTTGACGCCTTGTGAGCCCTTCATCGTTAAGCTTCCTAGCGGTGATAGGATCGTTGGTGATCAGGAGGTTCGAGACTGTTCTGTGTTTATTTGTGAGAGGGCTTGGCCCTCTAATCTTATTGTTGTGGGTATTGAGGGTGAGGACTTAATTCTCGGGGATGATTGGCTCGAGCGGCATGGTGAAATCATGAACTACCGCACGAGAATCATCACCATGTTAGCCGATGATGGCACCGAGCACTCTTTCGCCGGGCGAAAGAGAGGGAACCAGAAATTCGTTATTAACGCCTTGAAGGCGATGAGACTCCTGCGAAAGGGGTGTACCGGCTATTGGTGCTACGCCTTGAAGGCGGAGAGTGGTGGAGTCGAGCTTTCGTCGATTCCAATCGTTAATGAGTTTTCTGATGTTTTTCCTGACGAGTTACCGGGATTGCCACCGGATCGGGAGGTCAAGTTCGCTATAGAGTTAGAGCCGGGTGCGGCTCCTATTTCGAAGGCGCCCTATCGCATGGCACCTTCAGAGATGTCCGAGTTGAAGAAGCAGTTGAGTGAGCTTCTTGAGTCGGGGTATGTTCGACCGAGCGCCTCGCCTTGGGGCGCACCGATCCTGTTTGTGCGGAAGAAGGATGGTTCACTACGCTTATGTATCGACTATCGCGAACTAAACAAGGTGACCATCAAAAACAAGTATCCTTTGCCGAGAATTGACGACTTGTTCGACCAGTTGCAGGGAGCTGCGGTATTCTCGAAGATTGATTTGAAATCGGGGTACTATCACCTCCGGGTGAGAGAGTCCGATGTGTCGAAAACAGCTTTTCGGACGAGATACGGACATTATGAGTTCGTAGTTATGCCTTTCGGGTTAACTAATGCGCCGGCGGTGTTCATGCAGTTGATGAACAAAGTCTTTATCGAGTATTTGGATAAGTGTGTCGTCGTCTTCATTGACGATATTCTTATTTATTCGAGGAACGAGGAAGAGCATGCCCATCATTTGCGGATAGTGTTAGACATTTTGAGAGGTGAGCAACTCTATGCGAAGCTCTCGAAATGTGAGTTCTGGCTGAAGGAAGTGATGTTTCTGGGTCACGTGATTTAAGCCGAGGGAGTTAGTGTGGATCCGCAGAAGATCGAGGCAGTGTTGGATTGGGCACCGCCCAAAAATGTGAGAGAACTCCGTAGTTTCTTGGGTTTGGCTGGCTACTACCGTAGGTTCGTCGAGGGTTTCTCGAAACTGGCTCGACCACTTACACGATTGCTCCGTAATCAGAAGTTAAATGCGGAATGACGAGGCGATTCGATTTTGAGGAGCTGAAGAAGCGTTTGACTTCAGCTCCGGTTTTGGCGTTGCCATGTGGCAACGAGGGATTCGTCGTTTATAGCGATGCTTCGGGTCAGGGTCTTGGGTGCGTATTAATGCAGCACGGCAAGACCATTGCATTTGCGTCGAGACAGTTGAGGCCGTATGATCTTAACTACCCTACTCATGATTTGGAGTTAGCGGCAGTCGTATTTGCGCTCAAGATTTGGCGTCACTATCTTTTTGGCTCTACATGTCAGATTTTTACTGATCATAAAAGTCTGAAATACATATTTACTCAGCGGGAGTTGAATATGAGGCAGAGGAGGTGGTTAGAGCTGATTAAGGATTATGACCTCGAAATCCTTTATCATCCGGGCAAGGCGGACGTCGTGGCCGACGCCTTGAGTCGGAAACCGATTGCATTGCGATCGCTTGAGATTCTTACATCTCAGTCTGAGCTTCGGAGGGCTTTGATCGAGTTAGATGCTGAGGTTCTGTTGCCAGGAGCTGTCGGGCAACTTTGTGCTTTGGAAATTTCGTCGCCTTTGATCGATGAGATTAAGCTGAAGCAGTTACAGGACCCAATGATTACTCAAATCCGAGAGAACGTTCTTAAAGAAAAGTCTCCTGGGTTTGTGATTCACGAGGATGGTGCTTTGAGATTCCAGAGTCGGCTTTGTGTGCCGAACGACTCAGAGTTGCGACAGAGTATTTTGCGTGAGGCCCATGCTACACCTTATTCCGTTCATCCTGGTTCGAGTAAGATGTACAAGGACCTGAGAAGGAACTTCTGGTGGAATGATATGAAGGAGGAGGTCGCGCAGTTTGTAGCAAGGTGTTTGACTTGCCAGCAAGTTAAAATCGAGCATCGGCCGACCAGTGGGCTTTTGCGATCACTTCCGTTCGAATGGAAATGGAAAGATATATCGATGGATTTCATTACGAGTTTGCCGAGATCGAGTCGGGCATGAATATGGTATGGGTGATCGTTGATCGTCGACCAAGTCGGCACATTTACGGGCATCAAGGACACTTGGGGCCCGGAGAAGTTAGCTCGTGTGTTTATCGCGCGATCGTGAGGCTTCACGGTACTCAAGTCTATTGTTTCGGATCGTGATGGCCGTTTTGTATCGCACTGCGGGCGGTGCATAAGGCGTTGGGTACCGTTTGCGTTTGAGTACCTCTTTTCATCCCGATCGGATGGGCCGGTCGGAACGCACTATCCAGACGTTCGAGGATTTGTTGCGTGCTGTGCTCTCGATTGGAGTAGTGATAGGAGGAACATTTGCCATTGATCGAATTCACGTACAACAACGGTTGGCGCGTCGGTCGGATGGCACCGTATGAGGCACTTTATGGGCGGCGATGTCGATCACCGATTTGTTGGAATGAGGCGTCCGATTTGGTCGGGACCGAGCCGGATGTAGTTAGAGACGAGGCGTAAGATAGAATTAATTCGGGAACGGATGTTGGCGCCAGAGTCGGCCAGTCGTATGCCGACGTCCGCCGTCGACCTTTGGAATTCGAGGTGGGAGACCACGCTTTGCTAAAGGTGTCGCCGACGAAGGGAGTTTTTCGTTTCGGGAAGAAAGGGAAGTTGAGTCCGAGATTTATCGGCCCCTTTGAGATCCTCGAGCGAGTAGGTGGGTTGGCATACCGCTTGGCGTTACCTCCGGCCTTGAGTCATGTTCATAGCGTTTTTCATGTTTCTCAGCTGAGGAAATATGTCCCGGATCCTAGTCACGTCATCGATTATGGCGAGATTGATATCGCCGAAGATATTACTTTTGAGGAGCGTCCTTTGAAGATTTTGGAGCATCGTGAGAAACGACTGAGGCATAAGACCATCCCTTTGGTCAAAGTGCAGTGGTCGAGACACGGTGTCGAGGAGGCAACTTGGAAAACCGAGGATAGCATGCGTGCTAGGTACCCTGAGTTGTTTGTTTCTTAAGTTTCGGGACGAAACTTATTTTTAGAGGGGTAGAATGTAATATCCACATTTTTCTTTCCCTTGTATTTTTATTTTTGTGTATTTCTCGATCGTAGTGACCCTCGTGTACCTTTCAGTGTATACTTCCTGTCAACTGTTGAACTGTATTCTCGTTATTGTTGTGCGGAACCGCCGTTTCGGGGGTTGCCGTGGATCCATTTCGTGTTATTGGTTCCCAAATATTGATTCCTACCGTTTTTATTCTCTTTCCGGATCATTTTTATCATTTTGGGACCCAAAATGGGTGTGGGCCGCGGCACAAGGTGTGTGCGCCGCGGCACACAAATTTCTCCAATTGTTGGTCGAGCAAACTGTACTGTGTGCCGCGGCACAGTGCCGAGTCACTGCCGCGGCACACCCGTCCGGTGCCGCGGCACACTCGTATGTCATCCGCGACCAAAACCCGACTGTACCGGGTGCCGCGGCACACGCAGGCTGTGCCGCGGCACACTGCCGAACCCTTAGAGCGAATTTTTGTCCTGTGCCGCGGCACACAAAGCGGTCAACTGTGCAATCTCGTCCTTATTAGACGAGATCGGCCATTTTTCTCCTTCATTTCACCTGCGCGCGAGAGAGAGAGAGGTCTAAGGGGGGAAGAACTTCTCAAGCATTCTTCATTCGGGGGTCGATTTTCATCATTTTCCTTCGGTTGTGAGGCCCGGATAATCAATCTAACGCGTGTTCTACGGATCTTAGTACTTGAATCTCCAAAGGTAATATTTCTAGAACCCTATTTTCGATTAATTTGGGGGTTTTGGGATTTTCTTCCGATTCGTTCCGTTTTGTTGGTGGATTCATGATGTATACGATTAATATTGGTAGTATCTTTAGTTTTCCTACGGATTGATGGATATTTTGTGGATTTTTACGGAATCGAGAGGGTTTGGTTGTGGTCCGCCCTCGTTGTTATTTTTGGTACGAATATACATGAATCGTAGGCGGGTTTCCGGGTGTATTCCATTTCCGTAATCGTCTAGAGTTGGTTGTGATTGTGCTATTCGAATCGTTAGGTTCATTCGTCGGTTCCTCGCGGTCGTGCTTGATTCTTCCGTTCCGTTCGTGTCACCGTCTATTAATCGAGGCAAGTACCCTTATGAACTTACAATCTTGACATAATAGTATTGTATGAGAAATGGTGTGTGTGTGTATGCTCACTACGGGTTATATCCGACGGGGTCTCGGTAGGGGTCCACAGAGACGTGGATCGACGAGCTTGCTTTTAACCACTACGGGTTAGATCCGACGGGGTCTCGGTAGGGGTCCACAGAGACGTGGATCGACGGTTAATTGTGGTGCATTTTACAAATGTGAATTGTTTATGGCATTTCCGGAAATGAATGTTTTGGAACTATGTTTTCGTGATATCGTGCATTGACTATATGTGTAAGATGTAAGTTGTTCATTTGGTTACTTGTACTAACGTAATTGCTAACCCCTCTGGGGACCCATTTTGGGGAAATTCGTTTTATGAATTTCAGGTCAGATTCATCGAGACGAGCGGGTGCTGGACCAGTATGCGGATGATGGCCATGCGTGATGATTGTGCACGAGTGGTGTCTTACTGCTTTCTATCTTTTTATTTTTTTATGGTCTTTGAACTAATAGAAGTACTCGAGTACTTAAGAACTTTTACTTGTCGGGATTGTATTGTTGTTTATTATGTTGTGATGGATTATGGTGTCATGTTTGACCGGTTAAACCGGGTGAATTATTTTGTTGGGCGTCTTTATGACGAGGTATTTTTTTCTGTTGTTTCTGTGAGTCGATGAGTATGATGCTTGTTCAGCCTGGTGGGTCCCATGTAGGGATTCACGGCGCTGTAATATACCTCGGATATCCTGGGGGTGTTACAAAAATCACAACAACAACGGCATCGTTCGACGATTACAACATCTCGAACGATAGCCAGCACACAATCACAAACATCATAAAACAATCACCCATGTGTATAACGCACAAAAATCCAAGCTTTAACAACTCACACTAGTGCGACAACACGCAAATTACCACGAGGCGATAAACAGTAAACACCAGTTCACACCTCTCACAGAGGGCTAACAAAACATATGCGTGGCGAACGACTCAACGTTCGCACCACCAATTCAATCACAATTCGGAGGGCTAACACCCTAACAACAATACCAACATCATACACACCTTCTCCGACCACAAGCACGAAATGATGGGTTTTAAAAACGAAAACCACCTCTTGAAAATAATTTAGAAAAACACCGGTTGATCTTGAGTATCACCTTTCAAAAAAAAGTACAAACGTGAAATATCGTTATCGAGACTTTGGAAAACCATTTCACATTTGATAAAAATGAGGACACTTTCTTTTCGTGAAAAACTTTCAAAATATTCGACCCTTGGGTCTAAGCAACTGCATTTGAAAATATTTCAAAATATTTTTGGTCCTCAACCGGAAAATTTTTGAAATGTATTGCGGCATTAGAAAACACCTTGAAAACACCGCAAGAAAATAATTCGTTTTTAAAGTACGTCTCGAATTTTAATTTTCTAAGATACTCAAGGTTTTCAAAAATAATTCAATGGGCTAGAATGCCCAAAAAGTTTAGGTATTTACACGGAACATTATAGCGTCGTGTGTCCCGCGCCGGAACCCACCAGGCTAAAAAACAATTACAAGAACGACAAGAAGGCTGATGACGGTAGTATTTTCCAAAACTCACAAAATCATTTGAAAACACCCAACTACCGTCAAAACGATCAAGGCCAAAAACTCGGTTAAGGGAATCGGTTTTCGAAATAAAACTCAGTCGGTAAAATACCGAAAGCCATTACAAAAGAACTCACGCAGCAGATAAAAGAAATACAGTTCAACATGCACAATCCATCAACACTACTCCTCATATGAACGAAATATGAGGGTCGAATAACCACATATCAAGAAATCAAAATCCATAAGAGGATTCCGTGTCACGCGAAGAAGGGAGACTTACATCCACAGGTCGCACGAAGATGATGATCGCCCACGATACTAATCACGACCAACAAGCTCAACGACGCGTCGCGACACGACTCAGTCAGACAAAATCCGACGAGACAAAAACTCAATAGACACCACTGACCCGACAGCCTAGGTTTCCACAACCTAAGCTCCGATACCATTTATGTAACACCCCCAATCCGCTCAGGGATATTACACGCCGTAGAACCTTTCCTCAAGGATCTACCAGGCTGGTAACAACATATAACAACTCAACCATGCCTTTAAGGCTAAAATGATTCAGTAGACCGATTTGGTCTCTCAATAAATACATACAACTCAAATACAACTCATGCCCACGCAGGGGGTCAAAATACAACCACACCCGTACAACGGGAAAGATATACTGCAGCGGAAAAGAAAATACAACTAGACCAATACGACAGCAACGGATCCTCGTGTGATTAGTATCGTTCATCTTTCATCATCCTTCGTGCCGACCCTGTGCTATGCTCCAAAACCTGGATGCAAAAAATAGACATCCACCCCCCGAATACTCGGGGGTTAGCAAAACTCCACTGTTTTGCTAGTGTAAGTACAAAGTGCAAATACAAAGTGCAAATACGAGCCATATAATTCACATTCCACGAATAATAATAACCGGGAATCCTTAAAGATTAAAATACCACGAAACGAATACTTCCCGAGGCAAGAATTTGAGTAAAACTTTCCAAATCCGAAAGATCACAAATAACGAGAATGGTTTGCAAAATGGTTTAAAATACCCTCGGGAGTTTTAATAGAAAACAAATTAGGATTATCAAATCCTTCTCTTTCCAAAATCAACAGGGTCACAGCCCAAAGGTTTTGTTTTCGCAAAATAGGAAACCACCAACAATTTATAGGGTCAGAGCCCAACATCACGTGTCCTCAACGGACATAAAATCAACGAAACATAATCACGCACGCGCATCGCCTAGGACCGGGACGCTACCACAGACATCCCACCCGAGGCCTCGAAGGACCCTCCCGAGCTGGCTAGCGAAACAAATCACACACATCTCACAACCATAAGTTATCCCGGCATCGGGCTAACAAGCCACGAACCTCGGAGTCCCCGCAAGACATACCCGATGATAACCCCACCAGTTATCCCGGCATCGGGCTAACAAGCCACGAACCTCGGAGTCCCCGCAAGACATACCCGATTGGATAACCCATGACACGTACATCACAACCAAATCACAACCATAAGTTATCCCGGCATCGTGCTAACAAGACACGAACCTCGGAGTCCCCGCAAGACGTACCCGATGATAACCCCATAAGTTATCTCGGCATCGGGCTAACAAGCCACGAACCTCGAAGTCCCCGCAAGACATACCCGATTGGATAACCCTACGGTCTCGCCCGACCCATACTAGCAAGTATGGATCCCGGAGATTCAACAATCCTACCCGGAGGCACATCACGTATAACAAGCACACAACAATAATCGATTATGAGGCCAAACAACATTAAACATCACAACCTCCTTTCAAAGGAGTAACAACTAACATCACATCATGTCAAAACCGCAATACATTGAAATGAAGCCATATATGCACACACGCATTATCAAACACCACATAAACTCCAAACATATCCAAAAGATCCACGTAGTCACTTACAACCCACACAATTACAAAACACGCGTTTTGAAAGAGAGCCTATAACAAGGCTAATCGAATCTTTTGAAAACTCGTTTCAAACAATCAAACAAACATATAAAGACGATCACCAATTATCATATCCATAAAACAAGAATTATATGGACAAGGTACTTGCCTCAAAATCGGCACGCAAGTATCCCGACGAACACGGCTCAACCGGAAAGCTTCGAAATGCCCGATGCAATCGAAAAGAAAGACGACAACGAACGGAAGGGTTCAACTCGGTTTCTTCGCAAGAAACTCGACCCTAACAATATATAATAAATAAATCAACGATCATACGATGAAGAATAATCGTAGAACGCCCGAAAACCCCTCTATGACATTCTACCGGACACCTTCAAGGCGTCGATCAAGAACTCGACCAAAACAACGAATCGATACGATCCAACCATGGAATAACAAGGTAAATGATATAATATATCTAAATAATCATCAATACATCATAATCCTAAGTTAAAACGGATTAAACGGACGAAATCAACCAAAATACCCAATTTCCCCAAAACTAGATTTCCAGGAAATCTGACCTGATTCGGTAGATCGGAGGATGTTATAGGACGGATGATTGATGATATGAACCTCAACACTTCATGGATTCATTGTCCAACATCTCTAGATGATTCACACACCCACAGCCGCGTACGGGAAGAAAAATAATGAGAAATGGCTGAAGAAAAATGCTGTCAGGCCTTAAATAGGCTGAGTGTCGGCCGGGTTACGTACGTAACCGGCCAAGGCTTACGTACGTAACCGAGTCACTGCCCCAAAACTGCCGGCCCGTTACGTACGTTACCGGCCAGGCCCTTACGTACGTAACCGGCCTTACGTACGTAACGGCCGAGCACTACCGCACGTTACTCGGCCAGGGCTGGCCTGGCCCCAGCATGCCCGGCCATGACTCGGCCGGGACCAACTCCGACGGCCCGAACGACCCCGAAACCCGAACCTGAGTACGAATCGAAGATACGGTTACGAAGTACTCGCAAAGACGAATCCGAGCACTAAGAGAACACACGATTCCGACCACCCGAAGGCTCGGAATTCGACAACGGAAAGTAATTACCCCAAACTTTGGGAAATTACGAAAATGGCCCAAAACGCCCGAAATACACGATACATGATCGAAACACCAAGACGAAGCTTGCAACATGAATAATAACATTAAATGAACTTACGAGAAAGTCGAAACAACAGTTTCGGACGAGATTCGCAAGAATCGAACTCAAGTGCGGAAAAACCGCTAAAAAGCACGGAACTCAACAAAACGACACTGAAACGAACTCGGATGACAAAAAGTGCAGAATTAATCGTTCTCAGAATGACGAAACGGTCATGAGCGAGTCGTCAAAACGGACTTCCGCCGAAAAAAAAAAAGAAATTACCGGAAATCGAAATTACGGGTATTACACCTTTCAGCGATGGAACTGGACATTCAATGGTGACCCGGGTAGACTAAGGTTGAGGTAATCATCTTTGCGGGCAGAATTCTGCCTGAGGGCATGAAACGGTAAGTTGTATCCGTCCTTGTAGCTCGAATTGTTCGGCTACCAAGGAGTCAGCTCGGCTATTCTTGGTTCGAGGAAGGTGTTAGATAGTTCCCCGAAAATCTTACTACCGGGTCCGAGCCAGGCTAAGGTAATTGACCAATCTGGGCTCCCTCGTATTCTCCCCTAATTTGATTTATCACTAACTGAGAATCACTCAAAGATAGTGAGGTGAGGAAGACCAATGGAGGTCGCCATCTTCAGACCGGACATGAGGGCTTCACATTCCGCTTCATAGTTGGTGGCTATGAAACCTAAGCGAATGGCCGAGCAGAACAAACATTGGTCGGGACTGCCGAGGACTATTCCTACGCCTGCCCGGCCAGCAGTTGGGGATCCGTCCATATGGAGCGACCGCTCCAATTGGTTATTCTCTCGCTGGTGAAAACTCCGCAATAAAATCTAAGGTTCCAGAGGGCAGGTCTTTACTTTCGGGGGGCTAGTATGAGTGTATAGGCCAGCTTTCTCCACCGGGGCGTATCTGAGCTCGGCATCAGATAGACCGGATGTCGAACCGCATTTTTCGCTCAAGCGAAGGCGGTGCAGGTTGCAGTGTCAAACATCGTGAGATACGGGCGGGGGGTTCTCCTCGGTCCGGTAGTTGCAGGATTAGTGCTTCTGCTAAGACTTCCTTGGTAATTTTGTCAGCCTGGCCCCTTTTTCCTTGGTTTCTGAATAATCGACAAAAGAGTATGCCTTTGTTTATTTCAGTTTTACTAACATGTTCCACTTTCTGCTGTTTTTTCATCACTTCGAATTTCAGGTTTCACTGTCGGCATCCTAATGGCCGCTGTTCGGGCGCTTACGCAATAAACCCGTTAGATTTCGATGACTCCATCTGATTTCAGCCTAATCTTCGCCTAATATTGGCTTGCAGATATTGTGGAGTCATTGGCAGTTGCGGTGTATGTAGATTGCAACTTTAATTTGAAGGATACAAGGGGATTCTTTAGAAACCTTTTAGAGCCTTGAACTACGCTCGATATTCCCTGAGTTACGACCTTCAAAAGGTCAGTCGAGTCAAGCAGGAACCCACGATTACAATGGTTGTGCTTTCAACTCACAATTACAATGGTTCTTGTGCTTTCATATCACCACTTATTGGTGAGGGTGGTCATTCCCGGATAAATGCAGGGTATGCCAAAGCGTTCCGCCTCGAACGGGTTTCCTTTCTTTGTGGCGGGTTGATAATGTTTAGAACTTGAAGTAGTTACAGCTTGAATGATTCGTTCAGGATTCTGGTGAGTGTATGCAGCTGTGGCTGTTAACCACAAGGTCGAAGGTTCGCCCTCCTTCTAGCACCAATCTGTTGACGTCTGATTTGGTCAACGTCACGTGTGCTAATCTGGACGAATGGATCGAAGCCACGTAGAAAATAATAAACAAGATGAAAAGTATTGGATCACTAAATTTTATTAATGATCTTGATGTAGAATAGAGCCGGGCTGAATATATTGGGTCGGTCTATTTTGTTTATGCTTGCTAATTACAAGTCTTATCTTTTCTCTATTTCTCTCCTTTTCTCTCTATTTCTCTCGACAATTTTAGTCAGTCAGGAGATGACAGCTGGAGGATGTTGGGGAATATGCCCATAACACTTGTCAAACTGTAAATGTGCCTTAGACACGTGGAGGCCTCTGAAGATTGCTTTGGGAAGAGACATGACAGCGCGCGTTAATTGGCATGCAGGTCTGTCCCGCGTGCTTCTGGCGACGTTTATCCGCTGGGGTCGGCCTTCGGGTTTCCCGTCGTTCGGGTCGGCCTTGTTATAATCTTGAATCGGAGCGTTTTTATCTTCGGTCTGCTCGGCCCTCCTGGATCGGATCCCGGGTCGGCTCTGACGTCTCTGTCCGGTCCGGTTTTAACGAGCCCGGGAGAAAATTGGGTTCATACTCGGTCCGGTTTCGGGCTCTGCTCGGCCTGATCGACTGATTGGACTGTTCGGCTGCCTGGAGTGCTTACGTGGATGCCAAGGTGGATGGGCTACCAACAACTCTAGGAATAGTTGTAGGCCAACTTAATACAGTAAGGTTTACTTAGTGTTGGAAATATTTATCTAAAATGAGTTTGACATTTTTCTTTGTCCCACATTTGTAGGAATAAGAAACAAAATGTGGTTTATAAGATTTTTTCTCTAGTTAGGCTTTCAAAGGTCTTAGTGGATTAGAGATGGGCCAAGCCCACACGCGCGCCGAACCGGGCCGTGGACGCGAGGTTCGCGGAGTGGCGCGTTGTAGGCGCACTTTGCACTTCGCGAGGAGCCTTTACAGCCGTTGAAGCGCGTAAAAACCTTTAAGGACAAGAGTTTCTCCGTGCGGTTTTCTTCAACTAAGATATCCAAGAAACATGTTGGTTTTTTACATATTTGTTGCGCATTCAATTTTGTTTCTCAACGGGACGGTCTGCTTCTCCCCCCCTTTCTTACAATCGGATCTGATCGTGAAGGATCATTCCGATTTTGGTTGAAACTCGGTAATAATAATATCAAAATTGTTTATTATTTGAGACTATTCTATTTTCTATCTTCCATATTGTTTGCTTTTAATAATTATATAATTCGGTATTAGTTCTCAATACTGATTACCGGATTGTGTGTCTATCTAGTCAAATATTCAGCACTTAGCAACTACTTTTGTTATTCATTGTTGTCTAAAATAAGCGTTTATTCTTGAATGTGTTGTTAGGCTACTTTAAATAAGTGATTCTGGACGCTTTTTCTGCTTTAAATTTAGAAAAGCTGTAGTAGGAGTTGTATGTGCAGACACTTCAGAATTTGCTTATTCTCAATTACAGGGTTGGACCTTCCATTTGCCTCTAATCGTGTGGACTATTACACTGTTCACATACTCTCTTTTGACCATTTTTAGTTATTTATACATATGAAAAAATATAGTCATATGAGACCTTGTTAGATTCATCTCGAAATATACTTTCAAAATATCAACTTCTTATAATTTTTTAAAAACAAAAATTAAAGATATTAATGATCAAAATTGTGCATTGACAAGCGTGAAAATTGAAATGTTGCAATTATAAGAGAACGAATGTAGTATAATATAATGAAGTTCGGTCCCATGGTTGAGAAGTCTAGAGTTGGACATGTGACATGGGATCAAATCCCACTTCTATCTATTTCTACATTTTTTTGCTTTTATTTTTTGTTGGTTGTTTGGACTTTTTTTTTTCCGAACCGACATTAAGAGAAGGCGGTTCATAGTTCCTGACATATTAACAATATTATCCATCGAGAAAGAAACTATTGAGCAGCTTGATCTGATTTGTATTTTGGCGCTACGAATGCGTTGTTTTTCTTATTCTTTTTCTTGGTTGTACATTAAAATAAATAAATTATGGGCACATTCTACAAACTAGACTGAGGCCCGGACATGGGTAAGTCCGGCCTTCTTCGCAAATTAAATTAGAAGTTGTTTTGCAGAGAATACTGCAAACAACCCTTAAATAGGACCATTCGAACGGCCATAACTTCGCTTGAATTTAGTCATTTAGAGATTTGTTTGTGAATCTCAACTCTCAGGAAATCCCAACTCACCAGTCATCATTAAAAATTTCAACTTGTGCTTGAAAATTATTCATGAAGAGTGTCGTTTGTAGAGAATTCAGGAAAACAAAGAGGTCGAGTATTTGCAACAAATGATTTTCTTAAAACGGCTCTTAGAGCTGTCAAAATGTAGTCCGATTCGTGAGTTGGCCTGACCGACTCAATTTTTGAGCTGGGTTGGCTACCATTTTTCAAGCGTGAAAACTACCAGACTTTTTGGCTCGGCCCAGCAGCTCCACGACCAGGTAAGTCCGTACGGCCTGGAAAGCCCGAGACAATTTTATACCGCATGAGTCGGGCTTGGCAATCAAAATAGCAGGCCGACTTTTTTAGGGCCGGACCGGCCCGACTTTTTATTTAGCCCGATGGGCTTAGGCCGGGCTAGCCCGACCAGGCTATTAACTTTTTCTCTTCTAAATGAAGTCAAAAACTAAATGAAGGTTGCTTTTGGAATTAAAAAAAAAAAGGAATTTTATTTCTCAAAGACACTCTGAAAGAAATTTATTATTGCATCTTAAATAATAGATTATGAAAGAGCGATCAATTTTATTATTTTTCATCCAAAAGAAGTAACAAGCACATAAGTATTTATATAATCTAAAGTATATATTATTTGCTAAAGTAAGGGAAAAAAATGGAGTTTCACTATTCACCACTCAACAAAAAATTATATAATTTAAAGTATATATTATATGCTAAAGTAAGGGAAAATGGAGTTTCACTATTCACCACTCAACAAAAAACTTAAGCATTAAGGTTACTTGAACCCACCTCAAAATCTAAATTCTTTCTATTTTCTCCAATGTCTCTATCTATTACTCTCTCTCTCTTCGCGAATAAGTGTCCTGAGTTATCACATTTTCTTTGTTCACCAATAAATATCCGATTTCACTTTTTTCAATCATATCAATACTTTCTACAATCAAATCAATACACTTCCGTTATCATTTTAATTTTTTCATCCGAAATAAGTGGGACCTTTATTCCACTCTCAACAGTTTTAACTTTATTTTACTTTTTCCATACAAAATAAGTGGGACTCCTGTTTTGCTCACAATATTTCTAACTCTAATCCATTTTTACCACTTTGAAAAGGTGGATTTCTATTTCACTCACAACAATTTTACCAGCTTTTTTAATCTTCGTACCCAACACACAATGAAACACTTTTTCTAGTTCACTGCAATTATCCAAAGGTAAACAATTTTTTTGTTTAGTTAAGACTATATCAAAACCCCTTGTATTTTTTAGAAATTCTCTTTTATTGTAAGAATATTGTACAAAATTCATTT
Organism: Orobanche coerulescens; assembly: GCA_033398695.1. Lineage (NCBI taxonomy): Eukaryota > Viridiplantae > Streptophyta > Magnoliopsida > Lamiales > Orobanchaceae > Orobanche > Orobanche coerulescens. Next base: position 1,562,296 of record CM065816.1, read on the forward strand.
CCATCCGGGCTGGGACTTTTGAGATCCTGAACCGCAGAATCGATTCGAACTGCATCAGAACTGACGGTTCGGTTCGGTTCGGTTCTTAGCAACAAAAAAAAAATTATCGGTTTGATTTGTACTGTTAGTAATTGGTTCGGTGGAACCGTCTAAATCGCAAGGAACCGTCCGAACCGCACCGAACCGAGAAACCGACACGTCTGAATAAAATATAATATAATATATTTTTATTAAACATAATTAATATAATATAATATAAGATAATATAATATAATATATTCTTAATAAAATAAATATAATATAATATATTCCGTCCGAACCATACATAATCAATTCTGGTACGGTTTCGGTTCGGCTCGGTTCCAACACGGTTCGATTTCGAGTCGGTTTAGACTGAAAAATCTGGCAAAACGGAACCTCAAAAAACAATGCAGTTCAATATTCCTGTATTTTTTTAAACCATAATACAGACTGTAAACCATAATCGCAAGAAGAACATCAGTAGAGTGGGAAAAAGAAGGAACAGATTAAGAAAAGTAGAAGAAATACTTTAGATCTAACAGTATGATTAAAAAAAACAGAATACAGGAAACTGGAAAAATCGTCAACATAGATGATGTGTTACAATCAGAGACAGTAGATTTATCTTGCTTGCTCCAGGCAACCGGATTAGCCGGTATAGATGTGAACATGAACAGCCAGGATGAGAATAGCATAGAGAGTAAAGAAGATTAGCGTGTGGACGGCGATTGACTTGCCATTGGTCTTCATGCTGCCAAACTCCAGGCGCCGGTTGTTCCCAGGGAACTGAAACAGCAGTCCAGGTTGAAGGAGTACGAAGAGTACAACTCCGATAAGCACAGGGCCCCAGTCCGCCATTGGTATTTATAAAGAAAATTACAGGTGGTGTCTATTGGACTAACCAAGAAGAAATTGGCGAGAATTCGAGGAGGAAGAGAACAAGATATGAAGGGGCCGGGGTACAATCCAACTCCTTTTCTCGAAAAAAAGAAAAAAAGAGGAAGAGCGAGGTATTCCTTTGTGAACGTGGAGAAGGACAATTATTAGGGTTTTGGAATCAAATGAGGACACAATTTTTTTTTAAATACAATCATTTTTTTATAGAAATGATAGTGACGCACCTCCCCAACCACACCTCATACACACTAGGCATGGCATTTTGATTCGATCCGGTGAGAAATTCGGTCGACCCGCCTTGACCGGGCCGGGGATTCCCCGCCAAACTGGGTACCGGGGCCGAGGTCGGGGATTCCCGCTCACATGAAACCGGGGCTGGGGCTGGGGCCGGGATGCCTATCTTCCGATCCGCCCCGAACCCGGTATATATATAATTATGAATTTTACTTTTTATATATTTATTAAATATATAAATTTAAGTTATGTAATCTTTTAATGTGGATTTTTATGAACTTATTTAATTTTTTACAGTTACTTAATTACTATTTTTATGTGTTTTGACTTAAAAGACATGAGAAAAGTTGATAAAAGTAGTTATAAAAACAGCATCAAATCGGGAGGATCGGGGATCAGGGTTTGACCGGGGTCAACTGGGGTTGGCCGGGATTTGACCGGTGGTCAACCGGGGGTTGATCGGAGTTTGACTGGGGACGGGGTATTAATCCCCGTACTCGGCCGGGGCCGGGGGAAGGATTTAGAAACCGAGGCTGGGAGTTGTGAACCCCGCCCCATCCCCGCCCCGTTGCCATCCTTAATACACACTCATGTTTTATGAGTTGTACCGTATGCTTTACAACTAAAATAATCATAATAATATTATAATAAATTTTATCTGTAAAGAATACGGTACAACCCCATAAAGCACGAGTGTGTATGGAGAGGTGTGTCCCTATCATTCCTTTTTTATAAACTCAGATCAAAGAATAGAAATCAAAATAAAATCATTTTTCGTCAAGAAAAAAAAAAATTGTACCTCAGATCGAAAAAATCGAAAATCAAAGGGAAATAATAGTCGTACCAATCTAGACATTTATTTTATAGATTAGCCTTATTATTATTTTGTCTAAAGTAGATAGTCATATACCACTCTCTCTGTGTTTTAAAAAATCGGTCGACTACATTATTCTCTATACGAGGTTTTGTGAATTCGTGCGATGCATCGACTTTATTTTTGGTTGAATATCTACGTGTTCTATACGTAATGTTGATGCAGATGATTGAATATGTGCACATGGTTGAATTTATATCAATGTGTTATCAAGATTGTATCAGATGTTGTTTGCTGCCTTTTGAGAAGTTTATAGCTTTTTTTTTGTTATTGTCTTTTTCTTTTTTTTCTTTTTAGGTTTGTAGTATAAGTTTTAGATAATTAGTTATATTTAATGTATTGAATTTATTTTAGTTGATTTGGGCTTAATGTTTCATAGAGTATTGATCTTAGATGGCCCATATTCCATACGAAGTAATTGGGCTTTGTTATGTCAATGTAGCTTATTAGCTTTCAGAACCCGTGTGATGCACAAACGTTGTATCTACGTGTTTTGTGCGTAATGTTGGTGCATATGGTTGAATATGTGCAGATGGTTGAATTTATATCAATGTGTTATCAAGATTGCGTCGGATGTTGTTTGTTGCCTTTTGAGAAGCTTGTAGCTTATTTTTTTTGGTATTGTCATTTTCTTTTCTTTTTTATGTTTGTAGTATAAGTTTTAGGTAATTAGTTATATGAAATGTATTGGATTTGTTTTATCTAATGTTCAGCACCCGTGTGATGCACAAAGATTGTATCTAATGTTCATCGCGTAATGTTTGTGTAAATTCCCGAATATAATTTTTTATATGTTTTGTGCGCTTGCGATGCACACATGTTTTATCTAATTGTTCATCGCATAATGTTTGTGTAAATTGCTGAGTTGTTAGTATGACGGTGAGGCTGAAATATACAACAATCTATAACTCGGGCTGCCTCGTGACTATTTTGTTGATGTCTTTTACAAATGGGTTCGAGAAAAAATTGAAGTTTCCAACCCTTATTAATGCTCTTCATGAATGCATTATTTTCAAGACCTTATTAATTAAGACTCACACATATATGAATTATGTAATGCATGTGTCACAATACGTAATGCATGTGTCACAATAACCAACTTCAATGTTTCCCGAAATATATCAATTATTAGCCTATATGGATTCTTATAAAATGAAGATTAATATAATGACTTAAGAATAGCATATAGTGAAAAGAATTATATGTAAGGAATTATTCATCTAAATAAAACACCTTTAAGTTTTGTTGCGTGTTTATTTGACCTTTAAGTTTATGTTCTTCATAAACATTATACATCATGTCAAACTTTCTAAATTTTCTTATAAAAGCAAATGTCATCATTTTCTTTTCAGAAGGATTACATGAAAGTATTTGAAATCAGTATTCGTGTCTGCATGTCATCTGCATGTCATTTGAAAATCGTAATATGGAAAAAATTCAGAGATGATGTCTTTTACATGACGACATCATAATATTTAACACATACCTACTTAATCACATTAACCCAAACAGTCCCCATTCAACCTCTTTACCACCGTCACCAATACCACCATTGCCACCACCACCACCACTGCCCAGAACCATCACCCCACCAACTCAGACCACATACTTTATAAAAAATTGCACTAAAAACATAATATATATATATATATATATATATAAAGTCATTAAAAACATAATATATATAAAAATATCTACAGCAATCAAGTGTTCATATATTCTTTTATTTAGCATTTATATGCTTTGAAAAATCATTACAATACCATACGTAATAAAATAACTTGAACAAAATATATAATATACTAAAGGGTGTTCCTTCGTCAACCCCAAATGGTCCAAACGTCCTTTTGTTGCTCTTCAAAGTGAGTGTTATTAGCAATGATGCAAATCAGATTTGTTCTCTATGTGCAGCCTACTATCAACATCGAATTTCACCGCTATATCCACCGTATCCACACATTCACAACATGTCTTATCACTAACAAAAAATCATGTTTCCTCCATATTTTATCAACCTCCATATAAACTTCACCACAAAGAAATTGTATGATTAATCTTAAGAACACAAATATTGAAAGTATAAACTAATAATTATAAATGTAGAAGAATATAAGAGTGTAGAATGAAAACAAAAGAATATCCACAAACTTACATTATAAACGGATTGAAACTCAATGCCTTCCACATAAATGGCATTACTTCTACAATAAGTGTATGAAAAGCTCTCAAGTAGGACCTCAAAGTTTGTATTTCCCATGTAATTCAAAAAACGACACAACTCAATCTTCATCCAAAAACTCATTTCTTGATATCGCGAAATAAAACAAACCATTTTAGAAACTATGTCATGGCTATAGGTAAAGTTGGATGACTTGGATGCATAAGTCAATTGTATTTATAGTTATAAGTCGACCTTTGAACATACTTCATGCACAATATAAACCAGCTGGTACACGTGATTTACATGATATTATCACTTTACACACAAAGTGATACTCAAATTAAAGGTTATCATAAACAACAAACTATCATGACATCACATGATTCGCAATATCAGCAATTTACACCAAACAATAATAAACTAATAGCAAGCATGTGGTTCGTACGAAATCATCAAACTACACACAAATTAAAATTTCTCACACACACACATCATTAAAAAAATTGACCATTCGAACACTTTGTACTTTTGCTCTTCAAATGGTGTTATTTATAGTATTCGCTGATGGTGGTTGAAGGGTTTGTGCATTTATTTGAAGGCAAATGAAAGGAGCAAATGATTAAATGAAGGAGACTTGGAAAGCTATTTGATGACACTTCGCATGCACATGACATTAATTTCGTATATTGGAAGGATGAATTTTCACTTTTCATAATATTTTCACTTCAAAATTGATGTCATTAATACTCTACATTCAATTTTTAGGACCTAATCTTTCAATATATATGATAAATTGATTAGGCACCTTATCCTCATATGTTCTAAAACTATTACAGATTAACTTCATTGATATTATCCAGACGGTTCAGATCACCACTTATAAAGATGCAACTCTTTGAAATATAAGAAGTAATGTGACTATTTAATTTACACAAGAAGGTAATCGGTGTTGTGCGGCGATTAATACGCCTCGATAGGCGATCGGCATCACGATCAGAGAAACCAACCGTGGAAGACATATTCCGGACAAACGCCTAGAGTTCGGCATAGTACGGCGATCGTCTTTTGGTAACCAGCGATCGTCTTTTGATACCTGGCGATCGTCTTTTGAAGAACGGACCAGAGGCGATCGTCTCATGCCACGTGGGGATCAAGCATCCGTCAAAGTCGTAGAAGACCGAATCTTGGACGATGGCCCACCCACGGATCTTCATAGGATACCGACAGATAGGATCATTGACCCCAGCCTGTCACCTACCATACCTACCGACAAGGCCGCCGAAAGGTACGAAGTGGGCCCTCCTCAGACAGCGACTCGCGACGCGTGCTGGCTTCCCATTGGTTCACCCAGCTGGACTCCAACTGCAACCTCGGACCTCAAGGGAACAGGCCCACGTGACGGGACGATCGGCCGTTTATTTTAATATAGAAAACGGCGATCGCCCGCGATCGCCTGAGGGATCCCAACTACCTTGTCCCCTATAAATAGAGGACTCACTGCTGCGGCCAAAGAGGGGACAGATACACTATTGCGAATTAAGTGCAAAATACATACAAAAGAGAGAATCAAAGGCTCTTTTGGGAAAGACTAACACATTCCTAGTGATATTCATACACATTCGTCATATATCCCAAGCAAGAACTCACAGATTCATCTATCTGGTTCTTCCGGCAATCTACGCGCTCTAAAGCCTAGATAACTAGAAGTCTTTACACTCCTTGTAATAGATTCTAACATTAATATTTGTACTCGACAGTATATTTATTAATAACATCTCGCGAGAGCATTCAAGCCCGGGATTAACAACCCCGGCAAATCTTGTGTTATTTATTCTCTCACGGAAGTGTTTTCGCATTTGTTTGTTACTCGATCATTCCAGCAATACTATCTCCGGATAATATTTTGGGTAACAACAATTGGCGCTAGAGGAAGGGTATCTAAACCTTCATTTTTATTCCTACCGTCTCGCAGAACACTCACTGTTCTCCGGACATATACTTGAAGAAACACTCACTGTTCTTCAATAGAAAAAAAACCTTCAGAAAATGACATCAGCAACGACCTCCAAGAGAGCCACCCTGAGATCTGCCGGAAATCTCATTCCGGCGAGGACCGAGTCCCAGCCCACGGCGGAAGGCGACCGTGGCGACGCTAGGCTCTCACTCCCGCCCCCGAGGGACGATTCTAGCCTCTCACTCGATCAGTTCCAGACCGCGGAACAGATTGAGGAGGCTATAGCTATCCTCAGGGAGCGACGGAAGGCCTACGACTCGCCCACTCCGTCAACCATCCGCCGGGCAAGCAAACGGAAGCTCAAGGGGATCTATGTTGAGAAGTCGACGGAAAGCCCCGAGCCGCAGGAGAAGGCTCTCGTAAGGCGGGACGATTCCGTCTTCAGTCGCCTGGGGAGCGATCCCTCGTGGCAACCCGGGCACTCAGGCCCCAGCCGAGAGACGTCGGTATCCGAATCCTTTACCAGGAGTTTGGCATATCCGACTCCCAAGAGACAAGTCGATCAACGAGCCCCTGCTCGCCCAAAAAAGGAACCCACTGGCAGAGAGCTCGTCATTCACCACGGGGCAAGGGGATCAATACACGATCGCCTTGGTTCGCGTTCTGAGAGCCAATCGGCGAGCAGTCAGGCGACAGCAATGGCCGCCATGCAGCGCCAGCTCGACGAGATGAAAGCGCTCCTGGAACCTGGGGCAAGCGCCAGTAGATCGATCGCTGGGCTAAATGAACCACTCACAGTTCAGATCGAGCTCGCTCCGGTTCAACTAAAGATCTCTCCCCCACAAACACCTCTATATGAGGGAAGATCTGATCCGGAAACCCATTTGAGCAAATTCCGGATCTACATGACCGGATGCAGAGCATCAGATGCGACCAAGTGTCGAATGTTCCCATTAACCCTGGGCGACCTCGCCCACAGGTGGTACATCTCACTACCACCTCGCTCGATCAACTGCTTTGAGAAGCTGGAGAAAGACTTCACGTCGCACTTCGCCGCCAAAGTCGCTCGCCCTTAAGGCCCCCACCGCATGATGAAAATCAGGCAGGGGAAGGACGAGTCAGATGAAGATTACATCGACCGGGTAGATGAGATAGTCCTCACCGGCGAGCCCATCAGCGACGAGCTCGCTCTCCACTCAACACTGAACGGGTTCCACGGACGATCGCCCATGTTCAGACACCTCACAAAGGATATCCCCTCGACCTACTCGATTTTCCGCGTCAGAGTCGCCAACTTCCTGGCCAGGCAGAGGATGCTCTCCCTCCGCCTAGACGAGGAACCGTCCGAAGAAAGAAAGGTGCCATCCCATGTCCAAAAGAAGGCGGTCGCCAAGCCCAGAAAGGCGGTCGCCAAGCCGCCTGGCGAGTTCAAAGCCTTTGAGGATGTAGAGGTCCACCTCCTCCACAACCTCAACTTATCTCCGGCCCACATCTTCAACGCGATCAAGGGTCACGAGTGGCTTTCAAAACCAAAGCCGATAAGAGACCACGGTCATCTAGACCGTAGCAAATTCTGTGCCTACCATAAGAGTCCCGGCCACAACACCAGCCAATGCCGCGACCTCCTCAGACAGCTCTGGCGACTGTTTGAGGAAGGTAAACTGGACAATTTGGTCACCAAGCCAGAACCCAGGACGGAAAGAGCCGGAGGGCGAGAGCGCCGACCGAACGAAAGAGTTCCTCCCAATCCGATCGCCAGAATCGAACATGAGCCGGAGTACTCTGATGAGTCGATCCCTCCGATCAACCCTGGCGGTCGGATCAACATGCTTCAAGCGGGAGGTGGGAGCCTCGGGGGTCTCTCCCCGGTTTCCACCCTGTCAAACAGGAAGCGAAAAGCCGAGCTGAGGGATTTCGCCGAAGTCCAAGTTGTAGCACCTCCGGAGCCGACCATCTCTAGAGACGCGCTCATCACCTTTTCCAACAAGGACAGGGAGGGAGTGCAATGTCCCAAAGAGGATGCACTAGTGATCTCCACTTGTATCATTGGGAAGACGGTCGATCGCGTATTGGTCGACAATGGGAGTTTCTGCAACATCATATTCAAATCCGCCCTAGACCAGCTCGGCAACTTAATCAAGTACATCAAGCCTTTCGACACCGTGCTCCAAGGGTTCGGCGATAACACAGTCCAAGCCTACGGGAAGATCAAGCTCTCCGTCGAGCTAGTTTGCTTTTATGATCCCAAGGTTAGGATTACTAGGAACCTAAGCTTTGTAATCATAGATAGGCCCAGCATCTATAATGGGTTCCTAGGTCGCCCCTTTTTGGAAACCTTTGAGGCGGTCGCCTCATCTTTCTTTTACTGTATCAAATTCCCCACTGCCGATGGGACGGTCGGTACTGTAAAGGGAGATCAGCTAATGGCAAAAAGATGTTTGAATTACTCCTGTGTTGTTACTTCCTTCTATACTTCCCATACTATATGTAGCATTGAAGCGATCGACGATCAACCCATAGCGATCGACGATCAACCCATGGAGATCGACGATCCAAACACATCGTACCAACCCGACTCAGGGGACGCCATCTCTCATCAATTGACGGACGACATCGAGTCAAGGATCGGCTTCGAGCCAGGTCTCGACATCGATCCAAGGACTGAGTCCGGGAATCGCACCAAACGAGAAGCAACCGTCCCTGTCGAAGAATTGGAAAGCATTACGATGGATCCGGATCATCCAGAACGGGAAGTACAGGTCGGCGCAAGCATTGACCACGAATTAAAGGGGGATGTGATCAACTTGCTACGTAAGAACATCGGAGTCTTTGCCTGGTCGCATCAAGATATGGTTGGCATAAGTCCCGAACACGCTTGCCATTATCTGAAGATCGACCGGGCGATGAAGCCTGTTCACCAGAAGCGTAGGAAATTCGGTCCCGAGAAATACGCGGCGCTCGACATAGAAGTCCAGAAGTTACTCAACAACAAATTGATCGGAGTAGCCACAGACGAACCACAGTGGGTCGCCAATGCGGTGCTCGTCAAAAAGCCGACTGGCTCCTGGAGATTATGCATTGACTTCACCGACCTCAACGCGGCATGTCCAAAAGATCACTTCCCGATGCCTCATATTGATCACCTGGTCGATAGCACGGCAGGTTGCGAAATGATGTCGTTTATGGATGCCTTCGCCGGATATCATCAAATCCCAATGGCGGAGGAAGACATAAAACACACATCTTTCCACACAGAAAAAGACATATACTATTGGGTCAGAATGCCGTTCGGCTTGAAAAACGCAGGGGCGGCCTATCAACGATTAGTCAACAGAATGTTCGCCGATCAGATCGACAAGACCATGGAGGTCTACATTGACGATATCGTAGTCAAAAGCCTCAAGAAGGAAGATCACCTCAACGATCTCGCCGAGACGTTCGCCATCCTTGAAAAGTTTAACATGAAGCTGAACCCCAAGAAATGCAACTTCGGGGTGGGCTCCGGGAAGTTCCTGGGACACATAGTGAGCCAAAGGGGGATCGAGGCGAACCCCACCAAGATACAGGCGATCCTTGACATGCAGGAACCGCGAAACATCAAGCAGGTGCAACGCCTCACAGGTTGTCTAGCCGCCCTCAACCATTTCATATCACGGCTCGGCGATAAAAGCAAGCCGTTCTTCGCGACCATCAAGAACAAAAAGTTCGCATGGACGAAAGAAAGCCAGATAGCATTCGCCAAGATAAAGGAATATCTATCTAACCCCCAGATCCTGGCAAAGCCGATCCCCGGTGAAAAATTGTTCCTTTACTTAGCGGCCTCAGAAGTCGCGCTGAGTGCCGTTCTGGTGCGAGCAGAGGGGCAAGCCCACTTGCCGATCTATTATGTTAGCCAGGCGCTTCACGACGCTGAGACACGTTATACACCATTGGAGAAGATCGTCTACGCCCTTGTCATGAGTGTACGTAAGCTGAGAGCTTATTTCTTCGATCACCAAGTGGAAGTCCTAACAACTCTACCTCTAAGACAAGTCCTGCACCGACCGGATACCAACGGGCGACTCCTCAAGTGGTCGCTGGAGATCGCCCAATATGGTATCACTTACGCTCCTCGCACGGCGATCAAAGGCCAAGCTCTGGCGGACTTCGTGGTGGAATTAACGTTCCCTCACAGTCCGACCCAGATCGGCCGACCTGCCTGGAAATTATACGTGGATGGCTCAGCGACCAATGCGAGAGCAGGGGCAGGGATTGTCCTCATCAGCCCCGACGGTCAGAGTTTCACAAATGCTGTGCGTTTCGGTTTTCGCGCGACCAACAATGAAGCCGAATATGAAGCTTTGGTAGGCGGACTCGATATAGCCCTCGCCCTAGATGTTCGTCGCCTTCATATCTTCATGGACTCCCTCTTGGTCGTAAACCAAGTCAAGGGAGAATATGAGGCGCGCGGCGAACAGATGGCCAAATACCAAGAGTTGGTCGGCGAAATGTGTACAAAATTTGAAGAAGTGCTAATCGAACAAGTCCCGAGAGAGCACAACTCTCAGGCCGATGCTCTTTCCAAACTGGCATCATCGGATGGGGCAGCCGACTTCTCCAATATCCAAATCACTAAGTCAGCTAGGCCGGCGATCGATAGATGCCTGGTTACCACGGTCGCCATCGCCGAGGAGAACTGGATGACTCCGTTCATCAAATACTTAAAGGACGGAACGGTCCCTAGCGACCGTGTTAAAGCTCGCCAACTCCAGCTTCGCGCGACCAGATATACCCTATTGGACGACCGGATTTACAAGCGAGCCTTCAGCCTTCCCCTCCTCAAGTGTATTACACCGGAGGAAGGTCGGCTCGTTTTAGCTGAGATCCATGACGGGATTTGTGGAAACCACGCGGGCGGGCGAGCCCTCATCCATAAGACAACCAGACAAGGATTTTTCTGGCCGTCACTACGGAAAGATGCGATCGCTTATGCCAGATCGTGTCATAGATGTCAGATAATGGGCCCCAACATTAAACTATCACCCGAACAGCTCACCTCCATGTATAGCCCTTGGCCATTTGCGCAATGGGGCATCGACCTTATAGGTCCCTTGCCGACGGCTCTAGGGGGCTGTAAGTTCGCCATCGTTGGGGTCGATTATTTCACCAAATGGGCTGAGGCCGAACCGCTCAACAAGATCGGCCAAGAGCAAGTGATCAAGTTTATATGGAAAAACATCGTATGCCGATTCGGTGCCCTGTGCCATCATCTCCGACAACGGAAACAGATTCGACGGTTTAGAAGTCATGCAATTTTGTGAAAAGTGGGAATCAAAGGTTATTCTCGCGCCCTATCACCCTCGGACGAGCAGGCGGGTAGAGGCGGTGAATAAGATCCTCAAACACACGATCAAAGCACGACTCGAGTCGAGCAGGGCGATGGGCGAGCGAGCTCCCAGACGTTTTGTGGTCCTACCGAACGACGACCCGCAATTCAACCGGCGAAACCCCGTTCGCCCTTACCTTCGGAACAGAAGCGGTGATTCCTTCAGAGATCGCCGTCCTCAGCCATCGAACCGAGCAGGAGATGACGACCGACAACGATATAGCCCAACGAATCGACCTAGACATGCTCGAAGAAAGACGACTGACCTCAGAAATGAAGAACACAATCCACAAAAGGAGAGCCGAGAAGTTTTTCAACTCAAAGGTCAAAGAAAGAAGATTTCAAGTGGGCGACCTCGTCCTCAAGAAGATTCAAACCCACACAGGCGTTTTCGGTCCGAACTGGGAAGGACCTTTCAGAGTATCCAGATGGCTAACTAAAGGAGCCTACGAACTGGAACATCCTGACGGCACTCCGGACCAATACCCCTGGAACGCCGTGCATCTGAAAAAAATACTACCAGTGATAATTTTGTATTCAATTTCAATGATATACAAGGAATATAATGAGATTTTTCCTATTCCATCTATTCTGGCGATCGTCCCACCAGGCATATCGCATGCCGCCGACGATCGCTGATCACGACGATCCTACTTAAAATCAATGCAGTCATGGTCCTGAAGGTCGACGGGACCGACAGCTTCGCCCATGCAAGGTTCCTTTGGGCTGAGATCGCCCACCCTTCGTTTAAATACGAGGTCGGCGTAGCCAAAGGACCCTCCAAAAATAATCAATAGGCACGATCGCACGTCCTCAAGGTACATCACCTAACATGATGAACCCGAACAATGCGACGTGCCGTTACCCCCGTCTCAACGTACACCGTCGAGGATCGCCATCTTCATGGCGGGCCGAGGTGGAAGCAGAGCTGACAAGCCGCGAACGTGGTGTCGAATAAGCCGACAACGCTCCGCGCAAGGACTCCTCTAGACCGAGATCGCCCGCCTTTCGTTTTAACACAAGGCAGGCGTAGCCTAACGGAGGACCCTCACAAAAAGTGAGTCGCGGGACACGCAATATCCCTCGCAAACTAAGACACGATTGGGGAGATCGGTCCATCGAACACCCCAACCACACATGACTCTTCAGAATCGGCAAAATGAAGATAGCTCGCCAGACAGACTAGTCTTTGTTTCCTTACTTACAATAAGCGAACAAAAACAAGGGGGCGGGGATAGGTCGAGCTGATCTCAAATACGATCGAGCATACAGGAACCACACTCGATCGGCTTCTCTAAAAAACATGCAGGACGATCGGGGTCGTCCGACAAAAATTACAAGTAAGGATTCCGATTCAAAACATAATCAATACTTTCAACACTCAGACGATCGGTCGGATGAATAAAACGACGAGAGCAATCATACACGTACTCGTAAAAATTGCACGCAAAATCATTCAAAGGGCGATCATATACAAAGAGACAGTATGAAAAAAGGAGCATTTTATTCATAACACGAGTTTCATACATTAAGGGGCCCGAAGGCATTACAAAAAGAAAACAAAAATGCCTTTCAAGGCCCCGCCTGCTGGTCGTCGCCCTCGGGTTGCGGATCGGCTTGGTCTCCCCCATCGACCTCGGGATGAATGAGTTTACCAGGGTACCAACTCAAGTCGATCCCGAAGTCGGCAAAGTCAAGGATCGGCAAGGAGAATTCTGGATGCAGAGGATGCTCGAGGACATAGGATTTGAAGTTCTCCATCAAGGGACCGATCTCGACCCCTGCCTTCTTAGCAGCTCGAACAGCATCAGCATAGGCCAACTGATAGGCGAACTCGCCGGCGAGCGCCACATTTTGGTAGGGATCGGTCTCGATCGCCTTCAGTTGGCCCTTCAACTCTACGGCCATCTTCTCAGCCTCCTCCAGCTCGACAACCTTGGCGGCATTCTCGCCCTGGGCCTTCTCCAGCTCCTTCCTCGCCACGTCCAGCTCACCGCTGAGCCGATCCACCATCGCCTTCAGTCCGGTCGCCTCCTCTTGCGACGCCTCGAGCTTCTGGCGGGCTTCTTTCTCCTCATCACGGGACCGATCGGCAGCCTCCTTGGAGCGGCTCAACTCCTGCTTCAATCGATCCACGTCCTGCTTAGCCCTTTTGGCCGTCTCCTCATACTCCTTCTCCATTGACCGGATCCGGTTGGCGTCGTCGATATTTTTGTTCCGGGCGGCCTCGAGTTCGCGATGGAGATGAGCAGTAGAGGGTCGCCCCTCAAAATCCCTGGCAGCTTGGACGGCCATCGTCGCCGTCTGAAGAGCCAGGGCAACGGTCGCCTGCATGGCGTCTCCAGATCGCCGACGAGCGATCGCATCAAGATCGGTCGTCCAAGCCTTGGGCAAAGAGGTGATATCCTGGCGAACGTAAGCAGGGACTTCGAGAGACTGTTGCGGAGCCTTGCTCGACAGAAAGTCCAGCACCATGGGAGCAACGTCCGGATCGGCAAGACGAACCCTGCAGCGCGAACCAAGGAAATCAAGGAGTTAGCCCATACCATACACAGAATGCCTAAACTCAGAAAATTTCGACCCTTTCTTACCTATTGACCAGCTCGGGATCGCGTCCGAAATAAGGCTTGCCCCGGGATGTTTCCGCCTCGGCGATCGCCACCTTCTTCGCCGAGCTGCCAGATGATCGGGGGCCGGTGACCGTGGGCTTGGGGCCTGATCGCTCCATCATCGGGATGGCGGAGATAGGGGCCGCGGAGACCGGAGGCTCAAGAATTGATACGTCCGCCTCAGAGATCGACGGAGACTCCTCCGACCTCCGCCTCTTGCGGCGCTGGAGCTGTTCCTCTTCCTGGACCACCGGCTCGGCGACCGGCACAGCAGCGGGCCTCACCACAGGGGCAGGGCGAGACGACGTCGCAGCAACGCGACCCGTTTTCTTTCCCAGATGAAGGCGACCGATAAAACCGGGATTAGACATGGCAATCTCCTGCGGTAGCTCGGCGATACGGGGGAAATAAATCTCTGCCAAAGAAGAAACTCAAACAAGTTAAACACTTACTTAGACGTGGTGACCTCGTAGAGACGATCGCCTCGCAAAAGAGAGTGGATGAAAAGTCATACCAGGGGCCTTCAGGTGGCGAGGGAAGCGAAACAGTCGAGCTCCCAACCGATGAGATTCGAGGCTGATTGATCGAACGTCTTTATAGGAATCCGGCAATGCGCAAATCCGCTCCCAGACGATCGAGAAATCAAAAGGGAGATCGTCGACCGAAGGAACAAGGGATCCTGCAAAAAGGGAAATAAATTAGATCAGTCCAAAGAGTATCCAAATAAAGGGAGAATGGGAACCCTTACTTGGATTCCTCTCCCGAAAATTGGTGGGGATATCCAACTCCTCCTCCGGCGATTCGCTCGATGCCGACCTCCATGCACCTCCAACCCAGCACCACTTTGTCGGGTCGCCCCGAGCCTTGCTCGGCACCCCAATGACCACCTTACCCTGGCGACCTTGGATATGGTAACCGCCGATCGATCCCTTCTGCACAGTCAGCTTAAAAAGATAATTCATCTCCAGCGCAGAAGGCAAGCGAAACAGCCTGTGACCGCCAAACAATGTCAATGTGCTGATAATCTGCAGCCAGGCGTTCGGCGTCAACTGAAGAGGTGCCAAATTCCAAGCGATCAGCAGATACGAAACGGCGAACGGCAAGGGAAACCGCAGTCCGGCAGCCAGGGTCATTTCGTTGATGGCGACCATACCCTCGGGAGGCTGGTCGGCACGTTCGTTCTCGGAGGGCACGTGCAATGACACATCAGAGGGGATATGATATTTGGCCCTCCAGCGGGTCATGTCCTTCCAGGTCGCCGAACTCCGAATCTGACCAAGAGTCCAGTCTGACGGCTCAGCAGCCCGAAACTCCGTCCGCTTCACATGTACGTAGGGATGAGCGGCGGAGTAAGCTTCGAAATCAAACTCCGGACAGGGCCCGGCTATCCCCTCCATAAGTCTAGCAAAGGCCGTATAGACGGGGCCGGGGACGCTACCTTTTTCCCAAGACAACCGCATCAGTTCGTCCCCCTCCAACGGCGAGCCCCCCTGCTCCGCCGTCGCCGCCGTCCTCGCCACCTCGGCCTCGTTGAAAAGTTCTTCGAGTTCTTCGGGTGCAATCCCCGCTCGAATAGCTTCAGCAGCCGTCTCCATATCCACTCTAACGGGAACCTCCTCCCGTTCAGACGACGCGGCGGCGGCGGAGGAACTTCCGGTCTCGAAGGTTTTTGATCCTCTCGACATATTAGAAAATAAAGAGAGGAAGAAGGTCAATTTTTTCTTACCTAGAAAAAAGAAGGAGATCGGCACACAAAAGCTCCAGAAATTTCTGCAGAAATTCGGCTATGGATAATAAGGGCGCGTAAAAAGTGAAGGAGAAGAAGCCTTCCCCTTTTTATAGATGGAGACGAGGGCCTGAGTGCAAATAGGAGAAACCTCGGGGGCCGAATCGCAACCGTCACGTGGGGACGCATTAAATGCGGCCCTCGAATCCCGCATACGCGTCTTTTCGAGGGCATGCCAGCCGACAGGTCTGACAAACCGTCGGATTCCCCCAACAGCGGCACGACGCGTGTCCCAGCCACTTTCGGAAGGCCCGCCTTCTTTTCCCGCTGCTCCCGACGCGAAAGAAGGTCGTCCATATTTGAATTCAGATCGGCTGGTCGATTAAACATTAACGATCGGCAACAGTGCCACCTCACCCCGTGTTTTCAACATCGAGGCGAGCTGGGGGGCAATTGTTGTGCGGCGATTAATACGCCTCGATAGGCGATCGGCATCACGATCAGAGAAACCAACCGTGGAAGACATATTCCGGACAAACGCCTAGAGTTCGGCATAGTACGACGATCGTCTTTTGGTAACCAGCGATCGTCTTTTGATACCTGGCGATCGTCTTTTGAAGAACGGACTAGAGGCGATCGTCTCATGCCACGTGGGGATCAAGCATCCGTCAAAGTCGTCGAAGACCGAATCTTGGACGATGGCCCACCCACGGATCTTCATAGGATACCGACAGATAGGATCATTGACCCCAGCCTGTCACCTACCACACCTACCGACAAGGCCGCCGAAAGGTACGAAGTGGGCCCTCCTCAGACAGCGACTCACGACGCGTGCTGGCTTCCCATTGGTTCACCCAGCTGGCCTCCAACTGCAACCTCGGACCTCAAGGGAACAGGCCCACGTGACAGGACGATCGGCCGTTTATTTTAATATAGAAAACAGCGATCGCCCGCGATCGCCTGAGGGATCCCAACTACCTTGTCCCCTATAAATAGAGGACTCACTGCTGCGGCCAAAGAGGGGACAGATACACTATTGCGAATTAAGTGCAAAATACATACAAAAGAGAGAATCAAAGGCTCTTTTGGGAAAGACTAACACATTCCTAGTGATATTCATACACATTCGTCATATATCCCAAGCAAGAACTCACAGATTCATCTATCTGGTTCTTCCGGCAATCTACGCGCTCTAAAGCCTAGATAACTAGAAGTCTTTACACTCCTTGTAATAGATTCTAACATTAATATTTGTACTCGACAGTATATTTATTAATAACATCTCGCGAGAGCATTCAAGCCCGGGATTAACAACCCCGGCAAATCTTGTGTTATTTATTCTCTCACGGAAGTGTTCTCGCATTTGTTTGTTACTCGATCATTCCAGCAATACTATCTCCGGATAATATTTTGGGTAACAACAATCGGTATCTTTGTTAAGGACTGTTCTTTTGAGCTTAATTTCAGCACTTTTCAGTTCAGTTCAGTTCCGCAAAATTCAGTTCAGTTCAATTCAATAAATTATTTTTATTGTTGATATTAATTATCAAGAATAATATATATATATATATATATAATTTTTTATCAAGAATAATTATTGCTGTATATATTGTTATATAATATTAATTTTATTAATATTAATATTATCGACAATACTACATACAAATTTTTATTATTAATCTCATTATTTTAATTTATCGGTAGTATTATTGTTTGTATGTTGTTGTAATCAAATAATTATTATTTTATAGTAATCTAATAATTTATCGATCATAGTATTATTATTGATAATCGAAGCTATAACTTTTATTATTATCATTGTTGTATATATATTATTATCTAGTATTATTAACAATATAATGAGAAGCGAGTCAACCATTATAAATATAAGATGTAGCATGGAATAAAATATTTATACAAGTACATTACGAACTTTTTAAAAAATAATTATTTATTACTACTACAATTTATTTTTCTTGCATTTCATCATTAACACTATTAGATCTCCAAATTTATAATGCAGTACTTTGTCGCACGACGAACATGACATTCTTTCGATCTGCATCAAACATTTGAGAATCTATTTTTCTACGAACATTCGCCTCATGTTTTATACTACCTCCGTTCCTTTATAACTGCAACATCTGGACTTTCACGCTTGCCAATGCACAACTTTGATTATTAATATCTTCATTTTTTATTTTTAAAAATTATAAGACGTTGATATTTTGAAAGTATATGTTGAAATAAATCTAACAAGATCTCACGTGACTATATTTTTGTAATACCCGAGATTCCCGGTTCCGGTTATTTTTGAATTTTTGTCGATTGCGCCGTTCATTTTGCTCTGTTGGTAATTTCTTGAGATTTTCCCCTATGTTGGGTACGGCACGATGTACCGTGTTGTGGTGTTCGTTGGGTACGACTTATCGTTGTGTAAGTCGAGCTAATAGTATGTCTTGCTTTGTTATGTGTTCGTTTTCGATTTGGATCGTTGGTGTTGTTCGTTAGTATTTCGTTGCATGTTGTATAATTATTGTTTTGTCGAGGAGTATCGTTTTTGTGCATTTGGTCGACTTTGTAAGATCACCACGGGCGCTTATAAAGTCTAAAAATTCTGAAACTTTACAATGTGATCGTGAAGCTCGGATTGTGGATCTAACACGTGTTCTTCGGATCAAAGTGCTTGGATCTTAAAGAGGTGATCTCTTCTTAGAACCCTAAATTCTTGAATTTGGGGGGTTTTTGCGTTTTTGTCCGATTCGTTCCGTATTGTTGATTAATTCATGATGGGTATGATTAATCTTGTTAGTATTCTTGTGTTTAACATCATTTAATCCATTGTTCTTCGTCGAATCGAAGTATATTTCTTGACTTCATTCGAATCGACTTTTTGGGGGATTTGTTCTCGATCTCGTTTTCCATCCGTTTTTGATGGATCGATTGTGGTTAAATGATGTTGTTAAACATATTCTATAGATTGTATATCCATATTTCAACTTGGAATTCCGTTTTCGTGTTTTGACGGGACGAATCATGTTCTTGGCCGTTTTGGGGGAAATCCTTGAACTTTCGTCAATTGTTCTTTGAATTCAGCGGCTTTGGGTCGTACTTTGGAATTCATTTTCGTTATTATTGTTTTCGTTCGTAGTTCATTGTTTCGGATTGTCGTTCGGTGGAGTCGGCGAGTTCGTAGTCGGTTCGTGCCAACCTACTTCGGTCGATTCTCCGCGTTGTGGTTATTCGAGGCAAGTATCTTGCCCATACATTACGTGTTTTGTGGATATATTAGTTGGTAATTTACGATACGTGATTTATGAATGTCTATAATTAACTTTCAAAGGAATTGATATGCTTTTCAATACTTCCTTAAAAGATGATTCGTATGATTTCGTTGTTAAATATGCTTGTCTAAGTATGTGTGGGGTATCGTTTTGTGTGATTATGACGTTGTAGATTTATAGATTAACCTTTCCTTGAGATATGTATGGAACATATGCCTATTGATGACCCTGTGACATTGTGTCGTTCGGCGTGGTTGGAAAGGTATTTTCCCTTGTTGCTATGTTATTGGTACTAGCTGCATCGTTGGAATTCTAGCATGAGTCGTATCGTTACTTGGTCGTGAGTATATGTTGGATGAACTGGCCATTCTAGTAAGGTACCTCGACTATATATAATGTGATTGACCTTCGAGGCTTGTGGTTTGCAACTGTGATTTTGGAACGTGTGTGTGTGTGTGTTGTTCCTTCCACCCGGAGTGTCCGACGGGATGTATGGGGGTCGATACTAAGGGGTACAGCCACGGAAGTGGACTTGGGTGCGTGTGTGGATGAACTTACACCCGGAGTGTCTGACGGGATGTCTGGGGGTCGATACTAAGGGGTACAGCTGCGGAAGTGGTTTCCCACCCGGAGCGTTCGACGGGGCGTCTGGGGGCCGATACTAAGGGATACGGTCGCGGGTTACCAGGTGTAGTTTTCATCTTGAGGATGATGTTGATGTTTTCGTTAATTGTGATATTGTCCGGAGTATCACAATGCTTTGTGCTCGGGGTCGAGAGACATTATATATCGAGTCTTGGTGCTTGGCTAGAATGGCATAAGAATAATGTGTTATGTGTAATGTGTCCTTGTAAGTGAATTGAAGTGGATGATCGGGTCGTGGACCCTGTGTTTTATGACCGGAATGGTTGGGTCGTGGACCCCGTGTTTTGTTAACGGATTTACATTTTGGAAAATGAACTTTGGGGTTGTGACCCTAAATGACTTTCGAGGAATTAAGAACTTTTCAATTTCTAATGTTTTCAAAACTCCCGAGATTTGGAAATGTTTTCAAAGTGCTTACTTGCTTCGTTTCTACTTTCAAGACTTGAACTATTTTTAACTAAATATATCTCGGGAAGTCTTTCGTTGTATTCTCGGAATGTGTTGTGTATGGCTCATTTTTGCACTTTATACTTGCACTAGCGAAACAGTGGAGTTTTGCTAACCCCCGAGTAATCGGGGGGTGGATATCTGTATTGTGTCCAAGTACATGCAGGTTTTCGGGAGCAAGACACAGGATCGGTACGAGGGATGATGAAAGACAAATGATACTAATCACAGGAAGGCCAGTTTTGGGTTAAGTTAGTCGAAGTCCATTGTATTGTCTTTTCCGCTGTTTTATTATTCATTGTTGCAAGTATTTTACCCTTGCGTGAGTATGAGTCTGGATGAGTTTATGTATTTTGATTTGTAAGTCAGTGACGAAAGACCAAATCGGTCTATTGGTTCGTTATTTTGATTCGTCGGTATGTAATGTAATGTGTTGTTTTGATGTCTAGCCTGGTGGATCCTCACGGAGAGGGTCGGCGGCGTGTAATATTCCCAGTTTGATCTGGGGGTGTTACATTTATGGTATCAGAGCTTAGGTTGCGGAAACCTAGGTTGTCGGGTCCAGTCGTGTATTGTTTGGTCTTGTCTTGTCAGATTGAGTCTGACTGATGTCGTGTCGCGACGCGTCGTTTGGAATGTCGGTCGTGATTAGTATCAGGGTGCAGCCATCATCTTCGTGCGATCTGTGGATGTAAGTCTCCCTACTACAGGTTGTACCACGAGCTATACGAGCTTGTGTGAATATGTGTTATGTAGTTAGTATTTGAAGGTGCATCGTGAGTAAGTGACATATATTTGTTAATTCCCGTTTTGTGCTAGAATGAAGAATGATATTGCTAAATGTATCCTTGTATGAACTATTTTTCTTGCAAGAGTAACAACCTTGGAATTTTTAGTTTCGAAGGATTCCGGGGAGCCACGTAAATTTTTAAAATGTTCTCCATGTGAGTCGATGACATTTAGACTCGTATGTTGTTGCTTATTTGTAACCTTTGAGTCTAGTATTACCTCATATATGTTTGCAATCGTGTTGGTGATTAGAGCAGTTAGCACAGGCTTAGTACGAGCCTAACGCGCGCTAATGTGGCATGTTTAGTGAACGTTAATCTTTGTTGTAACACGCACTAATCAACCTGGGCAGAGGCTATGGAACCGCATTTTAGCCGTTAGGTCTAACTTTTGTGGTCAATCACCTGTAGTTGTATTCTCTACGTGGTGTCTAGTGATAACAACTGTTGTGCGTGAATGTGTGTTAGGACTTTTCGTATTGCTAGGTGATATTTGATTGTGTTTGATGAATTGATAAATTATGTCTGCTGTGTGTGTGTTCAAAAACACTTTCCTGGAAACTTCACAAAGTTTTGATAGTTCGATTAATCGGCGGCTCCGTGTATACTTTGAAAATTATTTGGAATTGACGAGCCGGCCTTGGATTCTCAAATAAAACCTCGACGGTATTTGAAAGAGTTGTTTTAAAGTACATGTAGACATTTTGTAAAATGTTACCATCGTTGATTTCCATGTAGTGTTGGGAGGATTTTCCAAAATGATTTTTAACGTATTGTTGTATTTTCAGATAATTCGAGTACATGATTTTCAAAAATCTTTCACATCATAAAAATATTTTATTTCAAAAAACCAATATGATTTTTATATTCAAAAATATATATTGAAAGATGAAAAATCGCACTCGATGTAAACTTCAAACTCGGATTTGAGAAAATTTCCTGTATAGATTAAAGTATGTACGAATGGTTTGATGACCTTTCGTGGCTACCTTGTTGTTATTAACGTAATGATGGTGTGTAGTGGCGTGGTGATTTTGACAATGCCGGTTGCACAAAAAATATTATTTAGCCAATGATTTCAAAATGAGATGGTTAAAGTCTGTTGTTTAAAAGTTTGATGAAGCAACCCAAGGTACCAAAAATACTTTTAAAGTTTTACTTTGAATAGCACACAAATCCAAGGATTTTTCAAATGATATCATTTGAAAGAATACCTCGTGGATTTTCTTATCGAGTTGTTAGTAGTTACCTTATGTGATATTGTCGTGCTGAGTTGATACTTTAGCATGTTATTTTTGCGAAGTTGTGGCATCGTATCGAGTGAGAATCCGCTTAGTATGCCGAGGGACAGAGGATGCGGTCGTGACCGCGGTACGGTTGGTCATGGAGATCAGATGCAGGACCAAGAAGATATGGCCGAGAAGGTCGCTATTCCAGCATTTCGTTCTCGTTGTTTAGGTTTTGGGGATGAAACCTCTTTTAAAGATGATATGATGTAATATCCGCAATTTTCGATTTTCGGTAAATTTCTATTTTTGGAAGGAGCCCGTTTTAACGGATCGCCTGTGACCGTTTCGTCCTTCTGTGAATGTTTCATTCTACACTTGTTAACATCCGAGTTCGTTTCGGTGTCGTTTTGCTGAGTTCCGTACTTTTTGGCGACCTTTCCGCATTTGAGATTGATTCTTGCGAATCTCGTTCGAAATTGTTGTTCGTATTTCCCCGTAAGTCCGTTTAACCTTGTTTGACGTTTAAGTTCGGTTTGGTTATACGTTGTCTTATCGTGATGTTTCAGGCGTTTGGGCCATTTTATAATTTCCCAAAGTTTTGGGGTGGTTGCCTTCGTATCGTCTTTCCCGATCTTCAAGTTATCGGAATCATGTGTCATCTAGAGTTGCTCTGTCTGGATTGTTTCATGTTTTAAGTTTCGGGAAGAAACTTCTTTTAAGAAGGGTAGAATGTAATACCTGAGATTCTCGATTCCGGTTATTTTTGAATTTTTGTCGATTGCGCCGTTCATTTTGTTCTGTTGGCAATTTCTTGAGATTTTCCCCTATGTTGGGTACGGCACGATGTACCGTATTGTGGTGTTCGTCGGGTACGACTTATCATTGTGTAAGTCGAGCTAATAGTATGTCTTGCTTTGTTATGTGTTCGTTTTCGATTTGGATCGTTGGTGTTGTCCGTTAGTATTTCGTTGCATGTTGTATAATTATTATTTTGTCGAGGAGTATCGTTTTTGTGCATTTGGTCTACTTTGTAAGATCACCACGGGCGCTTATAAAGTCTAAAAATTCTGAAACTTTACAATGTGATATAGCATCAAGTTAGCTTTCCAATGGTTCAAACGGTGAGTCAATCGGAGTTCGGACGAGAGAGTTATGGTCGAAATAGCTCAGTCACTCATTTTCCAGTTTTGGCCGAGCAGCCTGTACCGTGAGCCGCGGCACAGGCCGGCAGGGCCGCGGCACACTGTCGGGTCACTGCCGCGGCACACCCGTTCGGGCCGCGGCACACTCATGTTTCAATTATCGGCCAACCTCTCTGTACCGTGAGCCGCGGCACATGCCGGCAGGGCCGCGGCACACTGCCGAGTCACTGCCGCGGCACACTCGTCCGGGCCGCGGCACGCTGCCGATCACTGGGGGCAGATTCGGCCCTGTGCCGCGGCACACTTCGGCTGGGTCGCGGCACACAGTGCAGTCAGCGTTATAATTGCGTTTTTTTCAGCGAGTTCAGCTCATTTTTTTTCCTTTTTCTTCAACCTTACGAGAGAGAGAGGCTTGTAGGGGAGATTTTCCTTCATCTATCACTTGATTGTGTGATTTTCTTCATCTCTTTTCGATCGTGAAGCTCGGATTGTGGATCTAACACATGTTCTTCGGATCAAAGTGCTTGGATCTTAAAGAGGTGATCTCTTCTTAGAACCCTAAATTCTTGAATTTGGGGGGTTTTGCATTTTTGTCCGCTTCGTTCCGTATTGTTGATTAATTCATGATGGGTATGATTAATCTTGTTAGTATTCTTGTGTTTAACATCATTTAATCCATTGTTCTTCGTCGAATCGAAGTATATTTCTTGACTTCCTTCGAATCGACTTTTTGGGGGATTTGTTCTCGATCTCGTTTTCCATCCGTTTTTGATGGATCGATTGTGGTTAAATGATGTTGTTAAACATATTCTATGGATTGTATATCCATATTTCAACTTGGAATTCCGTTTTCGTGTTTTGACGGGACGAATCGTGTTCTTGGCCGTTTTGGGGGAAATCCTTGAACTTTCGTCAATTGTTCTTTGAATTCAGTGGCTTTGGGTCGTACTTTGGAATTCATTTCTGTTGTTATTGTTTTCGTTCGTAGTTCATTGTTGCGGATTGTCGTTCGGTGGAGTCGGCGAGTTCGTAGTCGGTTCGTGCCAACCTACTTCGGCCGATTCTCCGCGTTGTGGTTATTCGAGGCAAGTATCTTGCCCATACATTACGTGTTTTGTGGATATATTAGTTGGTAATTTACGATACGTGATTTATGAATGTCTATAATTAACTTTCAAAGGAATTGATATGCTTTTCAATACTTCCTTAAAAGATGACTCGTATGATTTCGTTGTTAAATATGCTTGTCTAAGTATGTGTGGGGTATCGTTTTGTGTGATTATGACGTTGTAGATTTATAGCTTAACCTTTCCTTGAGATATGTATGGAACATATGCCTATTGATGACCCTGTGACATTGTGTCGATCGGCGTGGTTGGAAAGGTATTTTCCCTCGTTGCTATGTTATTGGTACTAGCTGCATCGTTGGAATTCTAGCATGAGTCGTATCGTTACTTGGTCGTGAGTATATGTTGGATGAACTGGCCATTCTAGTAAGGTACCTCGACTATATATAATGTGATTGACCTTCGAGGCTTGTGGTTTGCAACTGTGATTTTGGAACGTGTGTGTGTGTTGTTCCTTCCACCCGGAGTGTCCGACGGGATGTCTGGAGGTCGATACTAAGGGGTACGGCCACGGAAGTGGACTTGGGTGCGTGTGTGGATGAACTTCCACCCGGAGTGTCCGACGGGATGTGTGGGGTCGATACTAAGGGGTACGGCCGCGAAAGTGGTTTCCCACCCGGAGCGTTCGACGGGGCGTCTGGGGGCCGATACTAAGGGGTACGGTCGCGGGTTACCAGGTGTAGTTTTCATCTTGAGGATGATGTTGATGTTTTCGTTAATTGTGATATTGTCCGGAGTATCACAATGCTTTGTGCTCGGGGTCGAGAGACATTATATATCGAGTCTTGGTGCTTGGCTAGAATGGCATAAGAATAATGTGTTATGTGTAATGTGTCCTTGTAAGTGAATTGAAGTGGATGATCGGGTCGTGGACCCTGTGTTTTATGACCGGAATGGTTGGGTCGTGGACCCCGTGTTTTGTTAACGGATTTGCATTTTGGAAAATGAACTTTGGGGTTGTGACCCTAAATGACTTTCGAGGAATTAAGAACTTTTCAATTTCTAATGTTTTCAAAACTCCCGAGATTTGGAAATATTTTCAAAGTGCTTACTTGCTTCGTTTCTACTTTCAAGACTTGAACTATTTTTAACTAAATATATCTCGGGAAGTCTTTCGTTGTATTCTCGGAATGTGTTGTGTATGGCTCGTTTTTGCACTTTATACTTACACTAGCGAAACAGTGGAGTTTTGCTAACCCCCGAGTAATCGGGGGGTGGATATCTGTATTGTGTCCAGGTACATGCATGTTTTCGGGAGCAAGACACAGGATCGGTACGAGGGATGATGAAAGACGAATGATACTAATCACACGAAGGCCAGTTTTGGGTTAAGTTAGTCGAAGTCCATTGTATTGTCTTTTCCGCTGTTTTATTGTTCGTTGTTGCAAGTATTTTACCCTTGCGTGGATATGAGTCTGGATGAGTTTATGTATTTTGATTTGTAAGTCAGTGACGAAAGACCAAATCGGTCTATTGGTTCGTTATTTTGATTCGTCGGTATGTAATGTAATGTGTTCTTTTGATGTCTAGCCTGGTGGATCCTCACGGAGAGGGCTGCGGCGTGTAATATTCCCGGTTTGATTTGGGGGTGTTACAATTTTTTCATATCTATAAAGCACAAAAGATAGTCAAAAGAGAGTATGTGAACAATGTAATAGTCAACACGTTGCAATAATAAATTAACGGAGGAAGTAATTGGTATCCCAAGCTCGTATATTCGTATGATGTTATGAAGTGTGAAACAGGAAACAATAACAGACATTTGATACTTTTCGGACATTTGAGGCATACATTTTAGCACCTTCCATCTTTTCTTCAACTGGCCAAAAGTCATTTCCACTTTTATTCTCAATGATGAATGTCGATGATTGAAACATTCTGAAATACCCACGGGTGGTGCATGCTTATATTCTGGCAAGTAGCATATGAATGTCGATATATATATATATATATATATATATATATATATATATATATATATATATATATATATAGGAAAAAGATCATATGAAAACTAATTACTTTGTGAAATCTAGAAACTTTTGTAGGCCATTGATAGTAGTGATCTAACGGCTGTAGATGAGTAGGATTATATAATTTCATACTATTTTTTATTATGTTTTAATTATGTTATATTAATTATGGGGGTTATGAAAGTTTTTTTGGAAAGATTCTGTATTCCTTATAAATCGCGAACGTGAGTATAGTAGTTTTATTTGCTATTTATTGACTATTATGCTTATTATTAATTTGTTTAATCTAAGCCATTGATTGCTTCTTTATCTAGGGTGTGTATTGATTTCTAGATTTCACCTTATAAATAATTTTCACCATATCCTAACCCTATATATATATATATATATATATAAGTTAAAGAATAAAGTTATACCTTGAGATGCGTGCGGAAAAACATATTTTGAATCTGTTAAACAATCCCTGTCATACTGTAATATCATGCGCACTTTAATATCATACTAACAATTTCTATTATTAGTTATTTTAATTAAGAATTATTATTTTTTAAATGAAGTTAAATTAAAAAATATTATACATAATTTTTATTATAATTTTTCTAAATGAATTAAATTAAAAACTAGTATACATAATAATAATTATTATTTTAAATGAATTAAATTTAAAAATATTATACATAATAATAATTATTATTATTATTTTAAATGAATTAAATTTAAAAATATTATACATATAATTAATTTTTTGTGATATAAATAATTTACATTGATTCAATTGATTCGTGAAAATTGATTCGATTGATTCAATTCATTAGTAATTTATTTCAAAAGAACAGAGCTACGGAGGTAATATGACTTTTAATTTAGACAATGGATAAATAATTCATTTTGTGAAAGCAATCTGCCAAAAACCCGAAAATTCCAGTTTGATTCATTGTTGTGTGGGAAAATTAAAAAAAAGAAAAGAACAAATCAAACAAATCTAGAATTTATTATTAAAATAACTTTATCTATTATTTATAAGATCATTATATTAACAATTTTTTAATTATTAATTGAGATATATTGCTTTTTAAAATGAGCCTAATTTAATTTTTGTTTTATATTATTGCTTTTCACATGATCTCTATTTACAACTAATCTCCATTTAGGAACAGTTTTTTATACTCCGAAAGATAGACTTTATAGAGAGTTTACTGTATATTTGAATTTGTTATGAATATAGTTGAGCCGACCTTAAATGAGGGCAGGGTTTACTTCAATTAAGAAATGAGTAGTAGTTTAAATTTTAACACTTATATTCATGAATTTTACTTATTGAGTTTGAACTCGTGCCGGGCACTAAAGTTTATGAAACACTAAAGCATCTTCTTTATGAAGGACTATAATTCACACGATATGAAAACGATACGAAAATTTAGTATTTGTGTTTGCATTTTGAGTATTCAATACGAAAATATACGAACACGAAAGTACACGATCGAGATTTAGTGTCGATTTTGTGTTTACCCTTTCGGTATACGACACGGCACGAAGTACACGAAATAAATAAATAAATAAATATTTATATATATAATATTTTATATTTAATTTTATAAAAACATATGAATTCTATTTGTACTAAACTTTAAAATTCGAAAATATAATGTGAACTTTCATAAATTTTGTGTAAACATTCGTGTTTTCATTGCCATTCAGTTCGTTTCGTCTACTAAAACATATAAAAATAATATTAAAATATTAAAATTGTTATTTTTTATAATATTTTAATATTTATTTTGTATTGTGCCTGACACGAAAACACGACACGAATTTGCGCAGTGAACGATACAACACGACACGAATTCATTTCGTGTCGTGTATGAGTTTGGAATTTTAATGCATGAAACACGAAAGTACACGACACGAACGATTTGTCAGGTCTATGAAGGACCTAACATTGAGTATCTAAGTATCATTTCAATTGTATGAGGTACCAAGTTATTTAATTTGATTTTCAGTCCTAGTAGTAGCTACTCACTTCGTTCCACTCGAAAAATTTGATTTCAAGAAGTAATTTTTTATCAATAGAAGAGTCCCTTTTTTAATAATAAAGCATTATATCTAATTAAAATCTAAATAATACTCCCTCCGTTCCTAAAAAAATATCCACTTTTGATTTTTTTTATAGTTGTACCTTTTAAAGCTTTGACCTTAAATATATTTATTTGTGTTATATAATATTTGATGAAAAATATATTAATGGATAGTATTTGAAATGTATTTTCATTGATATAATTCTCATCAAGTATTATACAATACAAATAAAATTTAAGGCCAAAGTTAAAAAGGTAAAATTGGGCAATCTTTTAGTAACGGAGGGAGTACCTTTCTATACAAATATTTTGTGTTATATAAATAGGAATAGTATCTTATTTGACATTAAAAAAACTTCAAAAAAAAAAAGAGAATATGTGGCTTATAATAAATTTTTTTTAGACAAATGAACTTGTTGGAAAACTTTATTAAATATATTCTGCATTTGGAAATATTTGTATACTGTTTTATTAATAAATTGAACTATTGAAGAATGGTTTAGTTTATAATTAATATTTTCTGAGTGCGCTTAAACTCGGAAAAGTCCACGACTCATCAATATATTCAAAGTAAGCTCGAGCCCGACTCAATAATTAACTAACGAGCCAAGTTCAAACCATTCATCCTCAATCAGATTCGGTTCGTTTACATTTATACAACGCAAACACTTGAGTAAGTGATGATGAAAAAAAAGTGTTCTTTTATATATTCCTCCTACTTTTATATGATTCCCATTCTCCCTCTAAAGGGCTTCCAAGCCAAGAAAATTTCCACTTAACAAATACCCTCTTTAATGTTCTTCTTCTTTCTTCTTCTTCTTCTTCTTCTTCAGTTAATAAGAATGAATGATTATGCTTCCCTGATGATAGCCACAGCCCTATTTGCATTTTTATCCCCTGGACTGGTGATCCAGCTCCCGGGAAAGCACAAGCCGGTTGATTTTCTTAACATGAAGACAAGTGTGCCAGCCATGGTTATGCACACTGTTATATATGGTTTGCTTCTTCTTCTTCTTCTTGTCGTGCTCGATATACATATCTATGCCTAAGGAAAAGCTGAGCCTTATTTTTTCTGAGTTATGCAGTTGCATTATTTATGTATGGAATATTTTCAAGTTTGGGTTTACTTCTTGATGTTCTTTTATATGTGTGATGAGGATTTTCTTTTGGTCTTTGTTTAACATGTTTGTCATGCACTCATTTGTTATTTTTAATTTTTTTTTCTTATAATTATGTTGGAGCGGGACGGAGATTATAATTATAACCAAATAAATGAGGATACGAGGTCGAACTATCTATTAATACTCTCACGCCCTTTTCAAATGGTGAATCAGGTGCGGGGCTAGGGGCAGGGGCCATTTACCCCCAAACCCCCAAACCCCAACCCGCACACACACACCAAAATAAAAAATCTTTTCAAAATATTATATATTAAAAAAAAATTATATTTGGCCCCCAAAAGAATTAACACAAAAAATATTTTTATTGCTAGAAAGCTTGATTTCAATTTTGTTCATATTACGTTGCTCTCTCTTAAACTAAAATCGTGGCTCCGCCACTGTGGTGAAAGGTATCACGCAAAGTCTCGAGCTACAAACTCGTGATTGTGATGCGCTTGTTTCGTAACAGTTGTCCTTTGTAGGACTCGTTTAAGCAATCGAATAAAAGTAGAACCCATCGAGATCTTGGAAATTTAGTTTTAAACCGCTCTATCGAAGGTAATTACGAAAACCAACCTCAAACTTTAGTCTAATTACAAAGAAAAGGAACAGTTGCAACTTCTAGAAATTACAACTATCCCTCGACATTTGTTTTCCTGTTGCAAAATGTACTCAAAAGAAAGGTATCTATGGATTGATCTGTAATTAGACTAAACCTGAAAGATGGTTTTGTAATTTCTTTTTAAGTGGGCGAGGATATTTATAAGAATTGAACCATATACCAATTACAAACAAAAGATATAGAAATCTGGGTGCATCACATAAAAGGTAATCGATATCAAATGATTCAAATCAACCCATGTACACATGGACACCAACAGCTAACAAGAGAATACAAACGAGAGCAAAGTAAAGAATGGCATGGACCAATATGGAAACTCCACTAGTCTGAAAGTTGCCGAACTCTACCAAACGGTTACGGCCCGGTACCTGGATCAGCAGACCAGGCGTCAACAGCAAGAACAGCAACACCGTTACAAAAACCGGAGCCCAATCGGACATCTCTCTCTCTCTCTCTCTCTCTCTCTCTCTCTCCCTCTCCCTCTCCCTCTGGCTCAATCTTTTTCTCGTTGCAAAAGGGAAGTAGTATAGGGTGGGTGATGCTTGCTAATGGGGTTAATATAGAGATGAGCAAATAATAATAAGAGTGCAAATATTAAGCTGGGGAAAAAGTGAAAAACAAACATATCAGACTGCACTTCTACTTTTCTTTTAAATACAAAAAATAAACAATACTTTTTTTATACCGATTCCAAACTTACACCTGACTAGTTCTCGGGATAACAGTCCCGGCCCCACAGTACTATTACCAGTTAAATCGCGAGATTTGTATCTGCCTCTCAGGTTCTTAAATATCCTCAACTACCGCGCGAGTCGTGCAGTGATTCTTTCAGTGACCCATCAAATCCAACCGCGAGTTCCACCGAGATCTGGCGCCACACGCTGCCGCTGCCTCAATATTTAATTATTACCAAAGATCTCGGAGGCTAACCTAACCTTTAATAAAGGACTAAGGGATCATTGAACCTTAAGAAATTCAATTCCAAAGTGTTGCCACTAAGAATTGAACCCTGACCAACGACTAAATTGAAAGTTGGTTAAAAAAAAAAAACAATACTTTCCGTGAGGTTTGATTGCTTGGAAGATCGAAAATTTTGATACCGACTATTTTTTTCTGCATAATATAATATCCCACCAACTAAAGTGGTGTTGCTTGGTTTAGGAAGAACATCTCCGGTGGGATGTCCATTGGGGTTGGGGGGGGGGGGGGGGTGCTAGGTTAGGAGAATATAAAAGAGAGCACACTCGTCGCTTCTGCTCCAAGTTTGAAAGAAGTTATATACTTCCCTGTTTTCTTATTATTGCAACTTGTTGATTATTACACTATTCACATACTCTCTTTTGACTATCTTTTGTGATTTATACATATGAAAAAATGTAGTCATGTGAGATCTTGTTAGATTTATCTCGAAATATACTTTCAAAATATCAACTTCTTATAATTTTTAAAAATAAAGAATTGAAGATATTACTAATCAAAGTTGTGCCAAGCGTGAAAGTCTAGATGTTGTAGTTATAACAGAACGGAGGTAGTATATATTTGGTATATTTTAAGTAATGATTGATATAAGTAATGATGATAGATGTGTGATTGAGATTAAAAGCTAAGACGCATTGAATATGTGATGGAGATTAAAAAGTAAAAAGGTGATTGTTTGATTTGATTGAGTAAAAATAATAAGCGTAGAGTTTTTAAAGGGACGAAAAAAGATTTAAATGTAAAGCTTTGAGAGGACAGTTGGAGTATAATTTTA
Source organism: Orobanche coerulescens (assembly GCA_033398695.1). Lineage (NCBI taxonomy): Eukaryota > Viridiplantae > Streptophyta > Magnoliopsida > Lamiales > Orobanchaceae > Orobanche > Orobanche coerulescens. Next base: position 1,594,382 of record CM065816.1, read on the forward strand.
ATTGAAAAAGAATAACTAGTCGGTGGATTTTCTTTCTTAGATATTTTCTATTTTTTCCTTAGAATTGCAGTAATTTAATACATTTCTGAATATTAATAGTAAAATAATAGTAGAATTGAAAAAGAATAATTAGTAGAGAATTGGAAGATAGTAGAATTTCTTTCTTACAAATTTACTTTACTATTAAAAGAGAGTCGTACAAAACACGTGTCATTATATGGATTTTTTGAATTAATTATCTTTTTCTTTTTTTTTAAAAAAATACACTAACTCTTACACATTTTAATGAAAGTTAATGGGAACCAATTTTTTTCTTTTTTCTTTTTATTTTTCTCTCAATGTTTAGAAGTTAATAGTTTTATCGTCTCAATTCTATTTTTTATTATTAATATTTTAAATTAATCTTTTCCTTATGATATTTGATTTAACATTCCTTAGGCATATATATTAATAAAATATTTCGTTTTTAATATAAGTTATTTTTGAATAATTATTACATTATATCTTGATTTAAAATTATTTGTATATAAAATACAAAAATCAGTTAATTTTCAAATAATTTCTTTGAAGTAAATCTATCTTTTTACAAGATTAATATTTTTACTTCAATTTCACCTTCTTATAATAATTTTAGATTATTGAGTTATTTTATTTTAAAAATATTTCAAAAAGGAATTATAGACATGTTAGACTTACAATTCTCAGTAAAAAGATATATTATTAGTTAAAATAATTTCTTGATTGATTCTTCTTTTTGTGCAAGAGAAAAATTATATAAACAAATATAATAAGTTGATTATATTTTTATTTAATGCCTAATTAATTAATATCATTGTGGATGTCATAGTATATTATTAAGTATAAAATGTGTGACCTTAATCTAAATATTTATCAAAAATATATGACGTTCTTTCGCCTGTATACTGATATGTAATTATATTAGTATATTAATATAAATATTACAAATATACAATGATCATATAAATTACTGTAATGTTTATATATTTTATATCGAACTTTTACACATCTATACTTAATATTAAAAGAGAGTCGCAAAAAATCTAAGGAAACATGTGTCATCTCCATATTAATCCTCTTTTTAAAAATCTTAAAAAAATAGACGTTTACTTTGGGAGGGGGTTAGGAGGTTATTCCATTATATACTATCTACCAATTAAAAAAATTCTCTCATTTTATTCTTTTTATTTTTAAGCTAATAGTTTAAACAATTATAACTTTTATGTATCAATTTTAATTTTGAAAAAAATGTATCAAATTATTTCTTACTTCGTGCTCTTTAATTTGACATCCATATAGTATATATAAAATAATATAAATATAATTATAATATATTTAGATGATTAAAATATTTCAATATAAAAATATAAGAATATTGAAGAAAAATATATTTTTAGTTTATTTTCATAGCTTTTTAACAATTATTTGATTTTTAAGAATTATTTTGTTTTGATTATAAAATAGTAAAATATATTACATTGATGTCAAATCATATAAAAAATTTATATTAGTAAGAATATCGATTATATACTTTTAATAAAAGTTGATAATACAACAACAACAATATTAGAGCCTTAGTCCCGAAATTCTTTGGGGTCGGCTATAATGAAAGTTGATAACAATAAACATAATTTAATTTCTTATTTATAAAATTAGATATAAGACTCATATTGTCCTATATGAAAAAATAAATGCCGGTGCTTAATTAATTTACGGTTTTCCTATCATGTGCCCTTAGATCACATGATAAGACTTTATAAATGAAATTAAATTAAATAATAGTATATGTATATGTGTGTATACTGATTCATGTATATTTTATAATAATTTAATAATATTATTGAAATTCGCTCACATATTATTAATATAATAAAATATTTAACATTTTACGCCGTGCATCGCACGGGAGGACATCTAGTTAAGTAATACGAGCTGAAATTTGAGCAAGTAATTTATGGAGAGTAAGTTGAAGAATGAGGAGTGTATTTATATTTAAAAGTGAAAATAGAAATCGAATCACATCTACAACACATTCGGAACTTAAAAGTATTGCTGGAGGCTTGGAGCATAGGTATAGGTTCAGGGTTCGAGTTTTAACGGAGCAATCTTCATAAATGTGTTGGGCAAAAGAATAAACCATGAACCGATCAATACAGTGGATACAAGTTTTTCAGTTACCTGCAAAACCGATTCGTATAGACCAAATATCCGAAACTAGTCCAATCATAATAAAAATAATTTTTAAAATAAAAAATACAATTTTATTTTTAAGAATGTTAACGTGTTAATAGATGGTAATGAAATGTTAACTAGTTTTCTAATAACTAAATAAGAGACTAAAAAACAAAACAAAGTAAGAGTTCTTTTAAACTTTTCGTACAAAAAATAAAAAATACCCATAGAGGTGGACTAATTCTAATATCTGCCGGTTTATAAAAATGAGAACGACAATCCGACCACTACAATATGTACCCATCCTATACCGGCGCGCTTGCTCTAAGCGGTTCGATTATCCAGTTTTACAGTTCAGATCGGATCAATCTTATCAATTTTTTGGTTTTTCAATTCTTTTTGAACAGCCATACTTGTAGGTGACGTATATTAACATGATCTCCAATCTTGATCATTCAGGTACCTGTCTCGAGCAAATCAGGGGCCGTTTCTGAGGGACTAAGTTTGCCTACCTCCACGAGGACTATTCAGCATGTTTGGGAAACAAAAAAATCAAATTTGAAGACATTTGGAAGTCATTTTCCTTTCTTTAGTCAACAAACAATCGATAACTCGTTTTTTCATGTCCAAAAAATACAAAGTTAAATATGTAGCAGACCATAAGGCAAGAAAAAAAAGTCCAAAAAAATCGTGGCTCCTAGCATAACTCTCCACCGCCTTCACCCACTAAATTTCTGATGCAAATTCACACTTCATGCTAACAAAATAGTTATCCAAAGCGACCCGTTGCTGAAAACAGTGCGCTCCAATTGCACACGGTACAAGAAACAGAAGGATATGCCTCAAGTGCAATAGATATACGTAATGGAAGGCGGTGCACCACAATTCTTACGATTTAACCATAGTAGAGTTCAATATTCATGCAATCAAATCCATAACTGGGGAATTAGTCTAATATCTTCATGATAACTGGCAAAAAAAGAAAACACAAACAGACAGCCCCAAGCAGATAAATCTAAAATCAATTCTTTACCCAACACTAGACACAATTCAACACCCAGTTGGGTTCCCATTTGCTCATGCATAGTTCAGGCGGAAAATGTCGTTCAGCACATAGTAGCTTCCTTGAGGAGTAGGCATCAAGTGGAACATCTGTATCCCACAAAAAGGAACATAGGCGCATGGGTGAGAATGATGAGATGCTAATTATAGGAATAAGCATGCAACGGAGACGTGAAAGAAGAATGAGGTGATCTTTTAAATACTAACTCCCTCCGTCCTACTTGAAGAGTCTAATGATAAAAGAGTTTACTTTGAAAATAAACCTTAGTAAAAGGGCAGCCTGGTGCACGAAGCGTCCCCGCAAGGTGAGGGTCCGGGGAAGGGTTAGTATCTACTTAAAATTTACATGATAATCCTTAAAATTAAAGCTCTTTGTTACATAAGTTACAATATTAATTGATTGAAAAAAAAAAAAAAAAAGTGAGAATAGATGGTTCAAAATGAGTAGCAATAAGTTAAACCTTAACCAAAGTAGGCTATTAGTGGACAGAGGGAGTAGTAGTCATTTCGATACACAAACAAAATTTACAAACAGGCAAAAAAAGATATAAATGAGGAGAAAAATGTGCTGCTCCAAATTTAAAATTTAAATTTTAAACAATATTTTATCACAGTTTGACATAATCACATCAAGAATACAAATTATACTCCACATGTCCGCACTTGAAGAGTCCTATTTCAAGAAATAATTTTTCCCCACCAGAAGAGTCCACTTTCATAACAAAATATTAATATCTAAATACAAGTTATATAATATGGTTTAAAAAAGAGTTATACATTTGTTAAAATGGGTAAAAATTAAAAATTGTGCATTCACCGAATCAGACTCCTGAAGTGGGATGGACTGCGGAGGAAGTATAAAAATAGCAAAAAAGAATATCTTTGTGGATGCATCTCTATGGCAGCCTCGTCAACAAATTACCCGAAACAAGACATGACTGTCAGAAAGTGTGGCTGAAAAAACAACTAAGACCCACTCTGTTTATGTGTAGTTAATCTCTTTTATCAGAAATAAAGATTGAAAAGCTCCATTTCCACAATAAACACCATAAATCTAATCACTTGCGCTGCCAAACACACAAAACATTATCTATTTTAGATGCTGGATGTCAACATGTCGATAGTACATTGGCACAAAATATGACACTATTAAGCTATGGTGACACGCTTCTTAAATGTGCATGCCGAATGCAATACCTTCTTAATTCTAGAATTATTTTTCGCAATAAACAGAGTGAAGTTCCATGATGACTAGGTGCAGATCCTTTTTCAAGAGAGAGGGCAACAGACACAATATTCCAAGTCAACAAACACCTACCATATAAACTATACTAGTTGAGAGCATTAAATGATGAATTCACAAAATAAAACTCGCTTCATCATGTGAAGTTCCTCGATGAAGAAGCTCACCATGAGCTAATTTATGTTTTTTTTAAATGAGAAATAACTATCACCTCATTTGATACTCAGCCACATAATTGACTAATTGAGTATCAATAACATTCAAAAAAAAAATCACAAGGTATTTGAATTTTGATTCCAAGTTACCATATACTAGATGGAATGACAAGTTTTGCGTCCAAAAGCATAAGGGGAGCACATTGACATCAGTGAATCAGGGATGATGCCAGACAATGTGGTAAATGCGAAAATTAACACAAAACACAAGAAGTAGGCGGGAGAAATAACTAAATTGAAATCCATATACGAGGATTTGTTTACATACTGGACTACATAATCTATAAGGGGAGCACATTGACATCAGTGAATCAGGGATGATGCCAGACAATGTGGTAAATGCGAAAATTAACACAAAACACAAGAAGTGGGTGGGGGGTGGGGTGGGGGGGGGGGGGGGAAAACTAAATTGAAATCCATATAGTGAGGATTTGTTAACATACTGGACTATATAATCTATAACACGTCATGTTTGAAAGCAACTTCCATTGAGGTCCCACTTGAAACTCAATTCTAAATCATCCATGTTTCGGAGCAGAAAACCATTAGGATTCACTGGCTTGTCCATAAAGTTGACAAGGACAGAACATTCAGCATCCAGTTGCAGTTCTTCTAAATCTTGTTACACTATAATGTCCAATTTTCAGGGCAAATGAAATTTCACATGACACAAGGACTTCTTATTTCCTATATGCAGATTAATAAGATTTACTCCAAATTAAAGATTAGTTGCTTACCTTTTATTTAAAACAATGAAGGACCAGACACACCTTTGTAATCCATAAAAATCCTAATGAATATGCTAACATCCAGCCAATAAAGTAGTTGAATTAAGAAAATGCTGTTGTAGAAAACTAGCCCAAAGTTCTTAGTTGTACAAATATCCAATCCAAGGGATGGCGACACCAGTTTACACCAAATAAATCCTGGAAACAGCAACAATAATCAACTCATTTAAGTACTTAGCGTTCAAAAGAATAATCAATAAATCCTCAATAACTCATCGCAACCCAAAATAATCAACACCGCTATAAATCAAGCATCACTATCTGAATTTCAACAGATCTCAAACTGGTTAATGATAACGAGGTCAATCATCAGTCTTTCATCCAATCCCAAAAAAAAAGGAGGTTCGACATAATACCTGACTGAACTTGAGCGGGTGCTGCTCGCCAGTGATTTGGAGGTTGCCGGACACAAAAACGAGCACCCCGCCGGCGGGTCCCGAAGGCTGGCAGTCGACGGTGGTGATATTATGCTTGCACTGCTGAAACGGTAAACCCGAGAGCTTAACGACGATGTTTTGGGATCCCATGAATTTCTCGCCCTCGAAGCTCAGCATCGACCCGTCCTGATACAGATTCGCAAGGTTGGCCCGATTAGCATCGAACGTCGTGTAGTAGTGATCCACGAATGCCTTTGCCACAGCGTCTAGATCCATATCGGCGGGCTTGGATTTTGTTCTCGCGTCGCCTTTTTTCCCCCTCAGATTTTGTGTTTTTTTCTCTTATTCAGATTGGCACGCTGCAAATATACGCTACTGGTGGGGGCCTCATCGACGTGGGACCCAATTCCAATGAATGTTCCGGAAGTTCGTTCTTTTTCTTGTTTTGTAAATTTAGGTCAGAACTCACACACGGGACACGGCACACCTCGAATACAAAATTGGGCCGGCCCTAAAAACTGAGAGGAGAATGAAGAAATACCGGGTTTTTTATGTTTGAAGATATATTTAACAATTTATCTGCAAAATTTCAAGAACCCTATTTCAAAATTACGCATATCTTTTTTATGTCGAATATTTTTATTTACATATCATATATTCAGTTAGGTTACCTGTTGAAATGAGTTGGGATCTAGTTGTTGTGGTAATTGTTGGGTTGTGTGGGCCAAAATGATTAAAGTATTATGATAGCCCAATACAATATTTCCCTGCAGCCCACCATTTTAATTGGCCCAGCCCGGATCCAGGAAGCTACCCATTATTAATTGACCGGATTAATCCTGGTCATTCATTTGGCTCTCTTAAATCCCGGTCGTTGGTTTATATCTGACCTAGTATATATATACCAACCCCCACCCCAGAAACCCTAACCTCAGCATTTCATTTCTTGCGCCTCCATCTTCTGCCCGATTTCTCCTCCCTCTCCCCAGGCTGTTCCTGGTCTTCCGTCATGGACCTCCGATTTGTTGTCCCGCCTTTCTCTCTTCGGCCGTTGCTCTTATATTGCTATATATATCCTTTCCATGAGAGATAAAAACACAACAAAATCGAGAAACATTGAATCCTGCTGTGTGCTACGATTCCTCCTGGTGGTTTGCTTAGGTCAGGTTAAGGTCCCTTTCTTGGTGTTGGCGGGTTCCTTTGAGTCACGGGCGTGAGTTGCGAGACAGAGGAGTGGCGGGTTGGATTTTCCAATCAGTGTCATCACCCGACCCGTTGGTTTGCATTTTCTATTCCTTTACTATTTTTCAGTCAATTTTATTCTTGCATTTTTACTTAGAAGTTGTGTAATCCCTAATCCTTTTCCCGTAAGTGAATTTGTAATAGTTATATTTGTTATAATTATTGTAATAATTCGTCACCCGATTCGGACCAATACTCAACATTGGTACCGGAGCTTGGTTCGGATCTGTCTGAATCGGGTCAACCCGGATCGCTCAGGTATATCGGCTTTACTCTCTTCTTTACTGTTTTTTTTCCTTCGGCCCACTGTTCTTTGTGATACTTTTTTTTTGGGCTCCTGTTCTTCGTGATATTTTCGACTCACTGTGTTCTTCGTGATATTATTTTTCCTCGGTTAACTGTCTCGTTACTGTACTGTCCTGGTGTTATTGCTTCTGCTGCGTATGTTGTTTGACGCATTGTTGGTGATATTCTGTGTGTTTATTACTGCGATATTACTTCGTGTTTATTTTGAATCTGGAAATTTTCATAAACGGGCATTAAAACCCTCCTGCCTGGACCACTTAAGCGTCCTCGGATCTTGTAAGGGCCTGGTGTTGAATTTTTCGGATTCCTCTAATTTTATTTATCTGTGTGATTTTGTTGGTTACTTTGTGTTTCTGCGTTTTGATAAAATCAACCGTCTCCTTCTTATTTGTGTTTTTCATAAATTTTCAAAAACTTTGTTCATTTTGAAAATTAAAATGGGAACGATCTCTGCCTTCTCTATGGCCCCATTTGATGGAAAAGGTGATTTTGCCATTTGGCAACAGAAAATAAAAAGCATACTCATTCAACAAAAATGTTTCAAAGCTATCGATAACTCTTTCGCTCCTAATGTGACTGCGGATAAAAAGGCTGAACTTGATGAGTTTGCTTACTCTGCGATTATCTTGAACCTATCTGACTCTGTGATAAGAAAACTAGGTAAACATGGTTCGGCTAAAGAATTATGCGAAAAATTAGAAGAAATGTATACTGAAACTTCGTTGCCAATAAATTGTTTCTTCTTGAAAAATTTTTCCGCTACAAGCTTGATCTAAACAAAGACATCGATGCTAATTTAGACGTGTTTACAAAACTGGTTCAAGATATAAAGTTAACTGGAGATAAAAACATCGATGATTACACTCCGATTGTGCTTTTGAATGCTATTCCTGATTCTTACAGTGATCTGAAATCTGCCATTAAATATGGTAGAGATCAAGTGACTTTGGATATTGTTGTTAACGGATTGAAAAGCAAAGAATTAGATTTGAAAAACAATAAAGGTGCCGCTCTTAGAAATCTTGGCGAGGTTAATTTTGTCAAAGGAGGACCTCAAAACCGTTTTCAAAATAAAAAGTCTTCCAACAGTCAAAATAACCAAGCCACCAAGAAAAAGGGCAAAGAAAAAAATCGGTTTAAACTTAGACCAACTAATCGTAAATGTTACAATTGCGGTGAATATGGTCACTACATTCAAGACCGCACTAAACCTAAGAAGAACCAGCAATCTGAACAGGCGAACTTAGCTGTTAGTGAAAATCTAGGTGATGTGTTTATGATTTCTGAGGCCATGCATGCTTCTGTGAACTCTGTGTTAGCTGACCTTGGTGAAAATGATTGGCTGGTTGATTCAGCATGCACATTTCACATGACTCCATATAAACAACTTTTTTCTAGTTATCGCGATTTGAAAAATCGATATGTGTCTATGGCTGATCATGTAAAACGAGATGTTGCTGGAATAGGAACGGTGTGCCTTAAATTTGAATCTGGAAATTCGATAACTTTGGAAAATGTTAGGCACGTTCCTCACTTAGCTCATAATTTAATGTCTTGTGCTTGTCTTGAAGATGATGGTTTTGAAGGTACTTGGGGTAAGGGTGCAATGAAAGTAACGAGAGGTCCCAAAACCTTTTTTGTTGCCATTCGTAAACTGAACTTATATATTTGCTCCACTGTTAGTAACATTTCCGTAAATGCATTCCATGGAGATAAAACTGAAATCTGGCATAAACGGTTAGGTCACATCAGTGGTAAAGGTCTTGAAATATTGCACAAAAATGGTTGTTTTGGGAATGATAAAATATCTGACATGCCATTCTGTGACAACTGTGTGTATGGTAAACAACATCGTACGAATTTTCCTCATACACCTTCCCCAAATCCCCCTAGAAGTTCAAATGTGTTTGAATATTTACATGCTGATGTGTGGGGGCCTGCCAGTGTTCCGACACATGGTGGGAACCGATATTTTCTGTCTGTGATTGATGATCATTCCCGGAAAGTCTTTGTGTTTCTTCTTAAAAATAAATCTGATGTGTTTGACACGTTCAAAACGTGGAAAATTTTAATTGAAAATCAAACCGGTAAGAAAATTAAAATTTTGAGAACTGATAACGGTTTGGAATTTTGCAACAATTTGTTTGAAACTTTGTGTGCGGAAAATGGTATTCAAAGGCATAGGACAGCACCCTACACCCCCCAACAAAACGGAATCCCTGAGCGCATGAACCGAACCCTCCTCGATAGGGTAAGGTCTATGCTCGTCAGCTTCGGATTGTCAAAACGTTTCTGGGGTGAGGCTTTATCTACGGCTGCCTATATTATAAACAGATCTCCATCTGTTCCTTTGAATGGAAACTATCCAGAATCTGTGTGGACTGGTAGTAATATTGATTTCTCAAATCTTCGTGTATTTGGGTGTGCTGCATATGTTCATCATAAACATGATAAACTAGAACCAAGATCGATAAGATGTGTGTCCTTAGGCTACCCGGAGGGAGTTAAAGGATTTAGGTTATGGCTTAAGGGCGAACCAGGGTTTAAGGTGCTAATTAGTAGGGATGTTATATTTAATGAAAATGAATTTCCTTGTCTTGAACATCCTGCACCTGCACCCGTGCACATACCTAATCCAGAATCTGTTTCTAACTATCCTACTTTGAGTGAGGTGGAGCCTGAAAATGATGAAACTTTGCATGCTGAAAATGAAAATCCCTCTGAAATACCGTCTGAAAATTCAAGTGATGAAATAATTGAGAATGTTAATGAAAGTGCTGATCTGTCTGACTATCAATTAACCAGAGATAGGCCTAGAAGAGAGAATGTTAGGAGGCCTCATCACTTTGATGATTTTCATATGATGTCTCATGCTTGCAATGTGTTTGAATCATTGGATAATAACGAACCTAAAAGCTACAAAGATGCTTTAAAATCTGAAAATGCTTCTGATTGGTTAAATGCTATGAATGATGAAATGAACTCCCTGCATGTTAACCAAACTTGGACTCTTGTTCCAAAACACGATCGTTGTTCTCTTGTGGGTGTAAGTGGTTATTCAAGGTTAAGAATGAAGTAGAAAATATCGGATTTAAAGCGGGTTGGTCGCTAAAGGTTTCACTCAAAAGGAAGGAATTGATTATCTTGAAATATTTGCTCTGTTGTGAAATTCACCCTTTGTGCGTGTCATGCTTGCTTTAGTTGCTCACTTCAATTGAGAATTAAAACAAATGGATGTTAAAACAGCCTTTCTTCATGGTGAATTGAATGAGAAAATTTATACGAGACAGCCAGAAGGTTTTGTCGACTCTAATAAACCTGAACATGTTTGCCTTCTTAAAAAGGCTCTTTATGGCTTGAAACAGTCTCCAAGGCAATGGAACAAGAAATTTGACTCTTATATGCTTTCTTTAAAATTCAAACGTAGTTCGTATGACCCTTGCCTTTATTTTAAAGAAAACTCCACTGTTCCTATCTTCTTGCTTATCTATGTGGATGACATGTTACTTGTGAGCCCGTGCATGAAGTTGATTGATCATGTTAGATCGTGTCTTAGTGAATAATTCGACATGAAATACCTAGGGGATGCCCAGAAAATCTTAGGCATGAACATTATTAGAGATAGGAAAAATTGTTCCTTATTTCTAAACCAGTCATCCTACATTGAGAAAATACTTGAAAAATTTTCTATGACTGCTGCAAAACCTGCTTCTGTGCCTCTTGCTGCTCATTTTCTGTTAAGCAAAGATCAATCTCCTAAAACTAGTGAAGAAGAAAAATCAATGGAAAAGGTTCCCTATGCTAATGTTATAGGATCAGTCATGTATCTCATGGTTAGTACTAGGCCCGACATAGCCTATTCTGTTAGTTGCTTGAGTAGATACATGTCTAATCCTGGTATCCCACATTGGGAAGCCTTGAAATGGCTTCTTCGTTATTTGAAATCCTCTGTGGATGTTGGTATTAAGTTTTCTAAATCTGCTGATGGTGTTAAACTTGTTGGATATGTTGATTCTAACTTTGCAAATGATCGTGACAATCGAAAATCTACGACCTCTTATGTGTTTACCCTTTGTGGCTCTTGCATTAGTTGGAAATCTCAGTTACAGAATGTTGTTGCCTTATCTACGACTGAATCTGAATATGTTGCTACAACTGAGGCGTTTAAAGAAGCCATATGGCTAAAGGGTCTTTTATCTGAAATCGGTTTTCTGAAAGAAAAAGTCGTGGTATTTTCTGATAGTCATCTGGAATTCAGTTATGCAAAAATCCTGTCTTTCACGACCGCACTAAACATATTGATGTTAAATTTTATTTTATTCGTGATATTGTTGAAAAAGGTGAACTTGAGCTTGGAAAAATTCCTTCACAATTCAGCCCTGCAGATATGGGCACCAAATGCCTACCATTAGAGAAGTTCGTGTCCTGCACCGACTTGCTGAACTTGGGAACTCAAGACTAACTCGTAGTCTTTGCCTTCTTTGTGATGGCTTTGCATTCTTAGTGATTGCCTCGCTATCTTTGTGATGGCCCTGCTGTCTTAGTGATTGCTGTTACTTTTCTTTGTGATTATCTGTACTTACTTTGTGGTTTTTGAGTGCAGGTGTTGTCCTACGGTGATGATGATCTCTGTCTCTATTGTGTGCCCCGATGACTCATTTAGCCCAGGTGGAGAAATGTTGGGTTGTGTGGTCCAAAATGATTTAAGTATTATGATGGCGTCTGATATTTCCTCTGACACCACCATTTTAATTGGCCCAGCCCGGATCCAGGAAGCTACCCATTACTAATTGACCGGATTAATCCTGGCCATTCATTTGGCTCTCTTAAATCTCGGTCGTTGGTTTATATCTGACCTAGTATATATATACCAACCCCCACCCCAGAAACCCTAACCTCACCATTTCATTTCTTGCGCCTCCATCTTCTGCCCGATTTCTCCTCCCTCTCCCCAGGCTGTTCCTGGTCTTCCGCCATGGACCTCCGATTTGTTGTCCCGCCTTTCTCTCGTCGGCCGTTGCTCCTATATTGCTATATATATCCTTTCCCTGAGAGATAAAAACACAACAAAATCGAGAAACATTGAATCCTGCTGTGTGCTACCATTCCTCCTGGTGGTTTGCTTCCGGTCCGGTTCTGGGTCCCTTTACTGGTGTTGGCCGCGGGTTCCTTTGAGTCCTGGACGTGAGTTACTGAGACAGAGGACTGAGCCGGGTTGGATTTTCCAATCAGTGTCATCACCCGACCCGTTGGTTTGCATTTTCTATTCCTTTACTATTTTTCAGTCAATTTTATTCTTGCATTTTTACTTAAAAGTTGTGTAATCCCTAATCCTTTTCCCGTAAGTGAATTTCTAATAGTTATATTTGTTATAATTATTGTAATAATTCGTCACCCGATTCGGACCAATACTCAACAGTAATTTTGATTAATAAGCTTGTTTAAGGTATTTTTTTTAATTTTAAATAATACGTATCGGTGATAATTATAAAAACTCTGATTACTTTGTTGCTCGTAAGTGGGTACCATTTTTCATGATGTGGTGTAGCCTTTGGCTTAAAAGCTTGAGTATATTATTTACTATGTATGGTACATTTCTTAATTTATCAGCTTCGTTTCTGGATCGACTATTTTCTAAATGAATATGAGCAAGTTCCACGACATGCATTTTAAAAAAAGATTATGATTATTTTACATTGTTAACAAGTATATGAAGTGAGTATATATTTTGATATTCCAATCATATGAGGTATCAATTTATATAGTCATTTTCTTTACTAAAAAAATGTACAATAATGATCAGTAACAAAAATGTTATCACAAATAAGTAATATAATAAAAGTATCAAAACTTGTATTGATGATTTTTTTTATTCTCCAACATAAACAACTAATGCAAGTAAAGTAACAACAATATTCCTTTGCAATTTGCATGTATTGCACTAAATGCATAATAACCAAAAATGATATGGACACTTGTAAATAAATATTGGGTTCATGGATACCATTTATTGTGTGGTTTATATGGTGGATACCTTGTTGTGGTTATTATATTTAGCATGTATGATTATTTTTCTTGATTTATTAATTTATTATGATGGTATTTACCACATAAATTTGGGACCGTTTCTACGATCCGTGGTTCAAGTAACTAAAAAAAGTCCACACGATCATCGAACCATAACCAAACAAATAATGAACTGTAACTAGAAAAAGAGTAATATAGTATTCTGAATGAGTACCCATAATAATGTAATCGAGCAATTAGCCATATATTCTTCAGTATTTGATTTGCATAATAAAATACATTTTTTACCCTCGGACCAAAAAAAAAAACATGGCCATCGCCGAACCAGAGAATCAAGGCCACCGTCAAACAAAGTGACCCATGGCCGAGTTATGGGACACATTGTTGAATTAAAATAAAATATGAATATTGTAAAATCAGATTCAACCATACATATATGGATACCATAACACTATACTTTGATTAGCCCAATATACACATTCGGATACCTTTTAAAAATTACAAAATGAGATATTATTTCTGTCTTCAATAAATAAATAAATAAATAAAATAACCATAAAACTAAAACCATAACTCATCCTTCACGTCACGGCTCATGTTACCACGCCATCTGCGATTGTCGCCCCATTTCAACGGCAGCTGTTGCTTTAGTGTGGATGTTGGTAGATCTGCTTGGAATGAGAAGAATAGTTGTGAAGGCAGATGGTGGCGCCAGCTTCGCGTCGGCTATCTCTATTGCAAACAGCGTGGTGTTGAAAACGACGAACAGTGAGAGTCATCGGGTTCACGAGGAACATGAGAGGGGGGTGTTTGAGCTTTAGTTGAGGATACAATAAATACTGTGTCGGCTTGAGGAGGTCGGTTGTGGGCTGACAGTGACAAGCATTGCGAATGGTTACATTTTCAACAGAGAGAGAGGTAAATGACGTGAAACTAGGCTAGCGTGAGTTGAGGATACAATAACTATTGTGTCAGCTTGAGGAGGTCGGTGGTGGGCTGATAGCGACAAGCATTGCGAATGGTTGCGTTTCAACAGAGAGAAAGGTAAATGAAGTGAAATTATGAGAGACATAAGGGAGTTACGTATTTAATAAAAACGTCCAACCAGATTTAAGGGTGAAATCTGGTTTATATCGTTACGTATTTAATATCAACGAATAAGCAACTGTATTTTGTCAAAATACATTTGATTTCATTGCAAGATGGAAAAAGTTCCCGACCACTGTACGATTTTTTCACTCTAGCAAACCCTGCTGGTTCTTTCGTATTTATCCGGTCTTATTGAGAGTAGCGTATACGACAGAGAGGCAGAAAAACAAGTTGATGGGCTTAAACACATAAAAATGAAGTTTATTGTCTTCTCTCTTGAGTTTCATCCGTCTGGATGAGCCTGTAAAGGGTGAACGCGCAATTTGCTTCTTCCTAACATCCTTGATCATGTCCTGCCTTTGTGTTATTGTCATTGTTTTAAGCATGATTCTTGTGTATAGGATGAAGCCGGTCTCCGAGCACCTCTACTCATAGGTGAATTTGAAACGCTTGATTCACTGAAGGCGACGTACCAGTCGATCAATCAATAAAAGTGTAGCAATAAATAGCGGAAGCTAAATAACGATTGGATAAAATTTTCAATCAACGATCTTAACCCGATGTTCTAAGATTCGTTGTAACAAAAGTTGATAATCAAATTACAGTGGTCATAAGTTTGCATCGAAAAAATAACAGACGATTCAAAGTACGAAACATAGTAAATTATTACAAGTCGGGATAAAAACAAAATTCTAAGTCTAGGCGGCGGTCTTCTAATCGGGCTCTTCCACAAAGCCTTCCTGGTCTTCTGCGGGTTGCTCATTCTCTGGTTTAAAAGGGAAAATGGTGGGGTGAGACAAAAGGTCTCAGTGAGTGGGTGATCGTGTGCGAGTGTGGCTTTCTTTCCTTTGAAAATTTTAAGTGATGCGTGACTTTGTCAAGTTATAAGAAAAGTGAAAATGTTTCAAAGATATGCTGCGATTTATCGAAATATAATCGTTTAGTAGTGAAATAATATAATCATATCCCGTGGACAGATGTCAAGTCAATCAGTCGATCAGTCAATCTAGCTTTGAATCCTGCCGATGTGGACTTTGGATTCTAGGCTCTCCTTATTACTCCTAGCAATATAGGTCGTCGCCCCAAGATTTGGACCGTCGCCCCAGTAGCTGAGCCTTCGCTCTCACACTTAGCGTATGCTTCCTTATCTCTTATCTGGGCTCGGTACGTCCTTAGTTGTGGGTCAATACCCGGATCACAGCATAATCGCGATTATACCCCAAGTTCTATGACCCAGGTCCCCCAGAACACTCCGTTCCTCGGTTATGGGAATAGGCAACAACAACAGCCTTGTTCATGAACCGCAGCCGCGCTGCTCGATCCAAGACTCGATCTAACCGTCCTGACTCTTTTTGGGACTCTAGAGGTGGCTCCTACAGTTCAAGAGGTGACCCCCGGATTTTAGGTCAGCTCTCTGTTTCGTATGAGTTCAAGAGGTGGCCCCATCCGTCGACGTGGCACTTTGTCCCGATAGAGTTAGATGGTGGACCCGTCCGTGGCACTTTGTTTGTATAGCACTTAGTTCCCGGACAGTCACAATTATCAGTTAGTTGCATAGCACGAGTAACACTTAAACATTCGATTAGTGATATTAATTACGTCTTTTGATTAAGTATGGAATATAGTTAGGCCCTGTTCTTTTGGAATTATTTTGATTTTGATTCGATTCGATTCGAGTCAGTCCATCGATTCGATTCGATTCGATTCGATTCAAGCCCATTCGATTGATTCGATTCGATTCGATTCTTCTTCTTCTTAATTATTATTATTATTGTTATTATTACTAATAATATTACTATTATCGTTGTTGTTGTTAATTACTATTATTATTATTATTATTATTTATCATTATTATTATTATTATTTACCCTTAATATATATTTGATTCGATTCGATTCGATTGATTCTGTTCCATTAAGTTCAATTGAATCCATTCGATTCGATTCGATTCGATTCGATTCGATTCATTCGGTCCAAAAGAACAGAGCCTTACTTATATTTGTGGCACGGTAATACGGGATAGGACTTGTATATTAATTTGAAAATATTCTCAATATTTCATAAACGGTTTTAAAGGGTTCAAGTCAGATGTATTGGATTGGTGGGTTCGATGAAAAGAAGTCGAGAATTTTTCTGAAGTTGGTCGAAACGACGTTTATACCCTTAGGTTGATCCTAAGCATTTTGGAGATATGAAATGAACTCGGATGGTCGTGAAAATTTATAAGAAGGTCAAAGATACTATTTCAATTTCAGATTTAACAAGAGATTCGGAATTTCCAATTTCGGGACTGAAATTTCCAGAAATTACGAAATTGCCCCAAAACTTAACAAAATTGCTCCGAGGCCTTTAGAGTTACGAATTTAGCTCGAAATTTAACAAAATTATACGAGATGGCTCGTGATGAACCTGGAATCCCAGATTTGTGAAAAAGTCCAGAAAATTCGGACTTGGTCCAGAATTCTTGATTTCTTGCATTTTGACCCCGGAATTATTTTAAAATTGCAAATTTGACTAATAAGCTTAGATAACGAACTCCGATTTGTTCGAAACTTTACGGACAGCTTATATAAGTTAAAACACATGTTATTCACGGTCCAGAACAGTTTATTCTCGAAATTTTCAGATTAGTTCATAATTTTCCATTAATTACAATTTATGCCCTTAAAGAGGACGATCCGGAGGAAGATCCGGAGGAGGACCCGGAAGAGGACCCAGAAGAGGATGCGCGTATGAATTCGGGAGATAATTAGAAGACTCTAAGACTTGGTTACGAACATTAATGTAACTTTTTTTGATGTTTCGTACTTTACATGTTTAAGACATTTGGCCTAAGTGCCATGAAACGTAAATATATGACTGGGCGAATAAGCCAGGAGTAACTTTAATCGACTATGTTTTATCCTTATACTAGATGTCCTCTCATGCGATGCACGACGTAAAATGTTAAATATTTTATTATATTAGTAATATGTGATTGAATTTTAATAATATTGTAAAATTATTAGAAAATATACATGAGCCAATATACACACACATACACATCAATTATTATTTGATTTGCTTTAATTTATAAATCTAAGGGCACATGATAGAAAAACCATAAGTTAATTAAGCATAGGCATTTATTTTTCATGTAAGACAATATGAGTCTTATATTTAATTTTATAGATAATAAATTAAATTATATTTATTATTATCAACTTTCATTAAAAGTATCCAACCCATATTCTTACTAATATAATTTTTTTATATGATTTGGCATTATAATAATTATTTTATTATTTTACAATCAGAACAAAATAATTCTGAAAAATCAAATAACTGGTGAAGCACATAAGTATGAAAATAAACTAAAAATATATATTTTTTTCAATATTCTTATATTTTTATATGGTAATATTTTAATCATCTAATATATTATTATTATATTTAAATTACTTTATATATATACTATATGGATGTCAAATTAAAGAATACGAAGTAAGAATTAATTTGATATATTTTTTATCAAAAATAAAATTGATACGAAAAAATTATAATTGTTTAACTATTAAGTTAAAAATAAAAGAAATAAAATGGGAGGAAACTTTTAATTGGTAGATATTATATATGGAATAATCTTCTCTTCACTCCCAAACTAAATATCTATTTTTTCAAAAAAATTTAAAAGAGAAATAATGTGGTGATGACACATGTCCTTTAAATTTTCTTTCTCACACTCTTTTAATATTAAGTATGGATTATAATTCCATTATCCGCGATTAATTAGCACTCAATCATGCGCTTAAATCTACATGACAACATAAATTACTGATAACTCCACATAAGATTGTTAATCCTCACACGCTTCCCTAACTTATAACAGATGGCTGACTGAAGGCGTGGACGTCCTCGTATGAACCGTGACGAGCAGCAACATCACAATGATCGCTCACGCACTCCCCCACGAGGAGGAAACGGAAATGATGCTATGGCTCAAGCCCTAGCTCAACTGACAAATTTCCTACAACAGCAAGCAACAAACAACAGAAACAACAATGAAACCCACGATCGCACTCTTGAAAGGTTGTTGCGCTTCAAGCCGCCTACTTTCGACGGATAACCTGATGATGTCAAGGCCGAATTTTGGCTGGAGAGAATTGAAGGAATTTTCAACGCCCTACAGTATACCAATGAGCAATGTGTATCCCTGGCTACAGTCCGACTCGAAGCCGCTACCCACGATTGGTGGATGATTATTAACGAGCGCTGGACGAGAGAGAACCGTGCCAGGACGAGGGCGCGACGTACCAGTCGATCAATCAATAGAAGTGTAGCAATAAATAGCGGAAGAAAAAATAACGATTGGATAAAATTTTCAATCAACGATCTTAACCCGATGTTCTAAGATTCGTTGTAACAAAAGTTGATAATCAAATTACAGTGACCATAAGTTTGCAGCGGAGAAATAACAGACGATTCAAAGTACGAAACATAGTAAATTATTACAAGTCGGGATAAAAACATAAATTCTAAGTCTAAGCGGCAGTCTCCTAATCGGTCTCTTCCACAAAGCCTTCCTCGTCTTCTGCTGGTTGCTCATTCTCTAGTTTAAAAGGGAAAACGGTGGGGTGAGACAAAAGATCTCAGCGAGTGGGTGATCGTGTGCGAGCGTGGCTTTCTTTCCTTTGAAAATTTTGAGTGATGCATGACTTTGTCAAGTTATAAGAAACGTGAAAAAGGTTTCAAAGATATGCTGCGATTTATCGAAAGATAATCGTTTAGTAGTGAAATAATATAATCCTGCCCCCGTGGACAGATGTCAAGTCAATTAATCAGTCGATCAGTCAATCTAGCTTTGAATCCTGCCGATGTGGACTTTGGATTCTAGGCTCTCCTTATTACTCCTAGCAGTATAGGCCGTCGCCCCAAGATTTGGACCGCCCCAGTAGTTGAGCCTTCGCTCTTACACTTAGCATGTGTTTCCTTATCTCTTATCTGGGCTCGGTATGTCCTTAGCTGTGGGTCAATACCCGGATCACACCATAATCGCGATTATATCCCAAGTTCTACGACCCAGGTCCCTCGGAACACTCCGTTCCTCAGTTATGGGAATAGGCAACAATGGCAGCCTTGTTCATGAACCGCAGCCGCGCTGCTCGATACAAGACTCGGTCTAACCGTCCCGACTCGATTTGGGACTCTAGAGGTGGCTCCTACAGTTCAAGAGGTGGCTCCTACAGTTCAAGAGGTGGCCCCCGAATTTTAGGTCAGCTCTCTGTTTCGTATGGGTTCAAGAGGTGGCCCCCATCCGTCGACGTGGCACTTTGTCCCGATAGAGTTAAAGGGCGGACCCATCCGTGGCACTTTGTTTGTATAGCACTTAGTTCCCGGACAGTCACAATTATCAGTTAGTTGCATAGCACGAGTAACACTTAAACATTCGATCAGTGAGTTTAATTGCGTCTTTTGATTATGTATGGAATATGGTTACTTATATTTGTGGTACGGTAATACGGGATAGGACTTGTATATTAATTTGAAAATATTACTGATGAACTGTTAACGGGTTTTAAGGGTTCAATTCAGAGATGTTGGACTAGTAGGTTCAACGATACGAATTCGAGAATTTTTCTGAGGTTGATTGAAAAGACGATTTTACCCTTAGGTTTGAGCCTAAGTATTTCGGGAGTATGAAATGAATTCGGATGGTCGTAAAAATTTATAAGGGAGTCAAAATTATTTACTCGACTTTAGATTTAAGAATAGGTTCGGAAATTCAGTTTCGGGACTGAAATTTCCATAGATTACGAATTTGCCCCAAAATTTAACAAATTCGCTCCGAGGCCTATAGGGCTTTCAATTTAGCTCGGAAGGTAACGAAATTTTACGAGATGGTTCAAAGTGAACCTGGAATTCTAGATTTGTGAAAAATTCCAGAAGATTCGGAATTGGTCCAGAATTCTTGATTTCTTTCATTTTGACCCCGGAATTGTTTTAAAATTGCAAATTTGACTAATAAGCTTAGATGACGAACTCCGATTTGTTCGAAACTTTACGGACAGCTTATATAAGTTAAAACACATGTTATTCACGGTCCAGAACAGTTTATTCTCGTAATTTTCAGAATAGGCCATAATTTTTCATTAATTACAATTTATGCCCTTAAATTCCGTTTACTTGTTTTCAAGTCCCGTTTTTGCCACAAATAAGTTATCCAAACACCATAATATAATAATATAACACAAAATTCCAGATTTTGGTAGAGTTTTTACTAAAATTTCGAAGAAGACATGAAATCTACAATTTTTCACATAGTACGAAATTCATCTACCAAATCGGTTGTAATTTAAATCCAAAAAAATATAATACATGTTAATATAGCCATAAACATACATCTCAAAGACACGCATTGATACAAATTCTTCAGATTCATGCATACTTCACAATACTCATTATTTTTGAATTAAAATTTAAGGAAAAACAAGAGATGCATTTCTAAGTACAAAAATCATAGCATATATTTTAACATGAATATCTTAACATGTTTCTCAACAATAAATCTTGGAGATTTCAGATTTGCACGTGCATCACAAAATAAAGAAAGAAATTATTTACTTTAGGAGTTTTGAAAGGAATTTCACCCACCTCGATTTCTCGTTGCTACGGTTGGTTCTAAGTCGTTGGAAGATGATCTTCCCTTCACCTCTACAAGGTTTCGGCCATGAACATCATTACACCGTGGAGGTGTATTTTGATTGCATGATAAGATTTAAGTTATTATGTAAGGCTTTTAACAAGTATAAATTACAGAAGAGATTAGAGGAAGTTGAATTACCTAGTTTACTTGAGATTTTTCTTTTTCTTCTTCCTCCTCCTTTACTCCTAAAAATCGGCCCTCCCTTAAACTCTCTAATACAGATTTTTTTTGTGTTGAAAATGAAGAAGGGGTGGCTAGCATTAAGTATAAGTATTTATAGGGTATTTTTTTTAGGGCTTGGGGAAGTGTGGAAAGACTAATGAATGTAGTCTTGCTCTTTTCCCTCTCAGATTTTATTATTTTTTTTATTTTTTGGTTAATTTAAGTATACAAGTTATTATTGTAATGGGTTGGGTTATTAGTTAGTTGGGTTGTAAAGTATGTTGGGTCATGCCGTTTGTTTTGTGGTTATTAGTTTTGACCGTTCTGTATTGATTCACCATTGTGAGGAAAAATAGGAGTAAGACTGAGGCGGGTTCTGCGGAAAAGGAAAAAAGTGATTCTCATATGGTATCACCAAATACTCTCTTAAGAATCTTCACCCGTAAAACGGATCCCAAAACAATAATATTAAAATAAGAAAATAAAAATATCAAAAAGAAGAAAATTCTGAAAAACTCAAAAACCTGAAAATTTATTTTAAAAAAATTATTTAAAAAAACTAAACAAAACTAGGAAAAATTTATTTAAAAAAAAAAAACTAAAAAACAGAAAAAATCGACCCAAAAAAAGGGAAAATATAGAATTGGCGCACTTGACCCTGTCCGTCGTACAAAATAAGGACCTGCATGCGGTCTTATACAAGTTTTTGGCTTTAGATTCTTTGAATATTTTGCTTGGATAGCTGTACATTTGCATACCGGTATATTCAAGGCTCCAATGCAAGAGGAGAAAACCGGGGCGGGTCGGGGGGATAGGCATCCCGGCCCCGGTTTCATGTAAGCAGGTATTCCCGGCCCCGGTACCCGGTTTGGCGGGGAATCCCCGGCCCAGGTCGGGGAGGGTCGATCGGGTTCCCCACCGGGTCGGGTCAAAATGTCATGCCTAGTGATGATGCGTTGACATGCAAGAACAAACCAAAGCAAAAATTGAGAAGCTCAAATCAATTAGGAAAAAAGGAGAAGTGCAAATCATCGTCGGTTGTAATTTTTATATGTGGGATTGCATTTGATGCAAAGTGAACTGTGGTCCACATGTTCGAAGAGTGCCTAATGGGTTGGAAGATTGAAGAAATGTACTCAATGCAGAAAACTACTATTGGTTACTGTGTTGCTTCATATTCCAGTTTTTACCTTACCCTCAGGTCTTTCCCTCAATTGCTATTTTGTACTCCTATTAGCTGAGATAACTTACCCATAAAAATGTTGACTACAATTTCTGTTCAATCATTGTAATAACTTTCTTGACACATGAGAATTTAAATAGCAAAGGGTACACGGAGATGGGATTTCACTAAATCGGGAATCAACACTCAAGCAAGTTACAGTGCTGATAATGCATGATCTGTTGTTTGAAGTTTTGTTATTAGAATGGAAATTATCATTATTTTCCCTACAATTCTCTCGTTGCAATTATCTCCCTCCGTTCTATACTCCCTCGAGTTCACAATAAAAAGTCCTTTTGGCTCTTCAAAACTTATTCACAAAGACATTTTGTTACTTTCGAGATAAAGAGTAGTAAAAGATTTTATAACTAAATTACCCTTATACCTATTAACTCATCTACCAATTAACCAAATAGAAGTATATGGGGACTTTCAAAAAAGTTCCATAATCTATGTGCAGGGGGGAAAAAACTTAAACTACTACTTCTATTGTGAACCAGGGAGTACTAATTTATATTGAAATTCACAATTAATATCCTGACAAGAATTCAAAGTTCCACGACTAACATTATCGAAAATAAACATTAGTTAAGGCAATATCATGATGTACAACTGTTGAGTGCAAGCAAAATGACCATTTTAACCTGGCTTAGCAAGCTGGACTATGGGCAGAGGCATCAGGGGGCAGAAGCGAGTACCAGTTGTGGTTCTGTAACAATACCTTCTCTTCTTGCTCTTCTTCGTTCGCGTTGTAGTCTGAAGGACTCTCTCTTGCGTGCTCTGTAACTATTAGGATTCTCGGGTTGCACCACACGTGGATAAACACTTACCTACAGTATTTTCAGTAAAGTTGCAAGTTTTATCAAGAATTCTTCAATTTGCAGTATGCGAAAAAAGGGTCGCCGATTTCTGAAGATGAATGATTACCTTTTTTTTATCAGGTCCAAACTTCTCGAATTTAACTAGTCCTTCTATTAAGGAGAAAAGGGTGTAATCCCTGCCAAGCCCTACATTGTTCCCGGGATGAAACTGCATATTGGTGGGAAAAAGAACAGTTAATACGGTTAACTAGAAAAACCTACTCAACCAAAATTAAAGATGTTGTAACGTTCATGTTCCACAATATAAATGTTAATAACACAATTATCAATCATGTAATGGAGGTGAATATAGCAATTATCTCAATTCATCGCCCTCTCACCGTCTCACCATATTTTCCATGTAAATGGAAAAAATTATGATGATGGCGGTTTTGGAATTTCATCTCATTTTAACGTCGTATGAAAGGTTGCGACAGGAAGGGCCTCTGGTGTAAAACTTTGATACATTGCTTTTTGCATGAATTTATAGTGTTAACCAATTTTAGATCATTAATTGACACTATAATCTTCATGCCCGCCGTCCCCAACATAGTTGGGATTAAGATGATGATGATGATGATGATGATGATGATGATGATGATTCAGATGTTGTAAGATAGCCATGCCTACGAGGGAGCTAAAGTCCTCGTAACATACTCATCCTACTATGCTCAAGATACCATGTGAATATTTGATAAGAGATGTTCCACAGGACTTGAGCA
Organism: Orobanche coerulescens; assembly: GCA_033398695.1. Classification (NCBI taxonomy): domain Eukaryota; kingdom Viridiplantae; phylum Streptophyta; class Magnoliopsida; order Lamiales; family Orobanchaceae; genus Orobanche; species Orobanche coerulescens. The sequence continues at coordinate 1,618,569 of CM065816.1, forward strand.
TCATTACATGTTCCTTTACGGAGTCTGTGATGAAGTTGGTGCATCGAATAATACTAAGAAGTGGCCGCACAGAAGAAACTGAAAGAAAGAAAAAAATACCATATGGATGGTGTCAACTACCAGTGCTGCACAATAATGCAGAATATAAAATAACAAGACATAACATGAATATATTTCTTTAGGCTGTCTGTCTGTGTTTTCTTGATGATCGATTGTAGTTAAAGTTTTCTTAAAACAAAAAGGACTAATTTATGGGGACGAAGATCCCACATAATGAACGTAGGATCATGCCGTACAAACTAGAATATACCATATGCATTACATTTCACCTATGACGGCACGTAGATGCATCTTATCATGTAACCTTAATCTTATGGTAAGTGTAGACATTGTAATCCATTGGAAATGTCAAAAACATATGCCTCAAAGCAAGCAAAATACAAAACAAAATTGCAGCGCTGTAGTTTGTATCTGTTAAGCTCCAAATGAAGAACAAAGAGATACTTGAAGATCACCACTGAAACCATTCACATATGAACAATATAAATTCCATAATCGGTAAACCTAGTCGGTAAAAAATATAAATGAATCAAACCTAAACTCACATGTACACACCGCAAGCAACATCCAGAGTAATTACCAAACCTAAAAATCACAATTCTCTCCTGCAAGGTTCTACGCAGGTTTTCCTCAATAACATCCGAGGTCCAAACACAGCGCAAGAGAAATTGACACAAAATAGGGTTCAAACCTTGGTGCCGCGTTGGCGGACGATAATGGAGCCGGCCTTGGCAGCTTGATCGCCGAAGATTTTAACTCCGAGCCTCTGACCCGGGGAATCACGGCCGTTTTTAGTGCTTCCACCTCCTTTCTTGTGCGCCGACTGAATTGTCAGAGACCGCTTAGTCGGGAATGAGACGGTGGCGTTCTGCCCGATGTGAATCGAACCACAGTCGCCTCCGAAAAAGGAGGACGATAATCTGGAACCAAGGGAAAGTCCGTTGAACGCTCCGACCAAACTGAAACTCAAACTCACAGCCGCCATTGCTATCAACAGATAAATTGTCTGCCAGAACGAAAACGACAAACTTGTTAGAAGTTGAATTGAATCTACGATTTGTGAGCTTGGGCTAAAAAAATTAAGAAAAAAATATATAATATTGCTTGAAAAGGTCTGTGGAGTGTGGGATTTGAACCCACGCCCTTTCGGACCAGAACCTTAATCTGGCGCCTTAGACCAACTCGGCCAACTCCACACGTTGTTAACGTCTTGTATTTTAAGATTTTATATTAAATAAATATTGAAGTGCGTGAAAAAAATTCAAGTCGTTCGTTAAATGGAGCAATGATGTTTTCGTAATTGAGATGATTTATAAACAATGGAACTTGTTAAATAATATTTTATTCTGAAAATAAGTTGGGACCTGCATTATTTTATATATATATATATATCGTATACTTCCGTTTAGTCACCGTCATATACACTTTTTATAAAGCGACGTCATACAAGGCTCACACAATGTGGTCTTATGTATCGTTCAAGTGTTTTTCCATAGCTTTATACATTTAATACAAGACATAAACACCCACACGACACATATGATATATGGTTGTGAATAGACCCGGCAATTTACCACACGATACGAAAACACGATACGAAAACGACACAAAAATTTACCACACGACACGAAAATACACGAACACGAAAGTACACGACCGAGATTTAGTGTCGGTTTTGTGTTTACACTTTGGGTACACGACACGACACGAGGTACACGAAATAAATAAATAAATAAATAAATAAATAAATATGTAATATTTTATATTTAATTTAATAAAAATATATATTTTATGAATTCTGAACTTTAAAATTTGAAAATATAATGTGAACTTTCATAAATTTCGTGTAAACATTCGTGTTTTCATTGTCATTGATTTCATTTCGTCTATTAAAACCTATAAAAATAATATTATAATATTAAAATTATTATCTTTTATAATATTTTAATATTTATTTTATATTATGTGCCTGACACGAAAACACGAAACAATACGAATTTGCGCAGTACACGACACGACATGACACGAATTCATTTAGTGTCGTGTATGGGTTTTGACTTTTGGTACACGAAACACGAAAGTACACGACACGAACGAATTGCCAGATCTAGTTGTGAAGCCATACGACTCGAGTTTCAATGCATCAAACGAAGGGCTGTTTGGAGTTTTCTACAAGGAGTTTGAGAAGGTGAGTTTATTTGTATTTAACGGTCAAAAATGTTAAAATTTGACTGAAAAATTGGACGGAAATAGTATATTTTTCCAGTCTGTTGACTTGTTTTAGAATAATGATTTCTTCTAGTTTTTGTCTTTAACCTCTTAGTTGATTCCTTAAGGGGTCGAGTCACTCTAATCTCTTTGGTGTAGAGTGAAGAGTTGCTTTGGAGTGTTCTCGTGTTATCATACTATGATTAGATTCAAAGATAATATCCACATTGGTCATTATGCTGCCAGTAAGAATTTTCAAGACAAATATAAAACACAGAAGGCGTATGGAGGATAATTCGTAATTACAGAATACCGGCAATGTAGAATGTAGATAGACGGCTGCCCATCTAAAATAATTTCAACATAGAACTCATATTGGCTGGAATACAGGCGAGACCCTTCTTCTAACAATATCATGGATTTGGTCGACCGGCAAGAGTGATGCCTCCGGTTGAAAGTTTGTGTTCTCCATCTGTCGGTGGATCTATATAATAGCACAAGGTAGGCAGCTCGTCAAATCATGCCCTCGAAGGGATAAGTGGTACTCTGCTAGTGAATACTCGGTGAATGGTAAAACACTTGCTGATTACAAAAAGTACCTTGAGGTTTGACCTAATTACAAAACAATCCTGACTACATTTTTCCAGAATTGCAAAAACCACCCCGGAGGTTTGCCCCGGCCTTAACATTAAGGGGCTAACTGTAATATTTCTATATATGTGGGGGGGGGGACAATTTTTGCTTATGGAGGAGTAGATGTAAAACAAAATAAGATTTCATCGGTATTTTTGTAATTTTAAAAGTAGTTGATTTTTTTCCCACTAAATCAGGTCGAACTTCAACGACATTTTTGTGTAATTAACCCAAACACTAACGGAAAAAATCATAAGTTCATAACCAGAAATGCCAAACACTTGATGTAATGCTTTGACAGTGACATAAATCATAGGTAACTTTCTGTATATTACAAAAGCTACTTAAGAGCGGGTGAGGCTTATAACCATTCGGGTTGCTGTATGCAAATACTAACTTAGAGAGCATACGGGTAGAGGCGTACTTAGTTATTTGGCATATGATCACTCGCGTTTTTATTAAAGAAAAAACAGAACATCATGTGCACGATATGTTAATATATTGAAGAAATTTGAAAACAGAGATTGGAAGAAGGGTTAGTTACAAAATGCCCTTGAGGTTTGACATAATTACCAAAAAAAAAAAAAAAAACTTCCAAAATTACATAGAATTACCCCTGAGGTTTCATTTGTCTTGTATTTACCCCTACATAAGCCAAAAAAAATTCAAACCCCTTCACTTATGTAAAAAGCTAAAATTATTACAGTTAGCCCTTTATTTAAAACTGAATCAAACATCAGGGTATTTTGTAATTTAGAACTTGACTATTTTTTTGTAGTCAGGTCAGACTAGACCTGCCCATCCTCGCCGGCCCGGCGGTCCAAGGCCCTTAACCGGACCACCGGTCAACGGTTCAAAACCCGGACCGGAACCTTCTCACCAAGGGCCGGTTACGGTTCCGCCCACCTACGAACCGGAACCGGCGGTTAACCGCCGGGCCGAACCGCCGGTTCAATTAAAAAAAAAGGGGGCTATGCAACGGGCTGAAAGTTGAGAAGGTGGGGCTGTGTGTGCAACGGCTAAATACATCCTACTGCCTACAACATGCAGAATAATTAAATTGCCTACATCCTACTGCCTATAACATGCAGAATAATTAAATTGCCACTGCTCTTCTCTCTCTCTCCTATAATAAGAGCAGTGTGTACTCCTCTCTCTGCTCTCCACTGCTCTCTCTCTCTCTCTCTCTCTCTCTCTCTCTCTCTCTCTCTCTCTCTCTCTACACAGACTCCACACCCAGCTCTCTATTTCTCTCTCCACTGCTCTTTCTTTATCACCACTGCCACCACGACTACCACCCTACCATCATCACATCATGTCCAGACTGAATAATTTTTATTTAGTAGTTTTTTTTATTTAACAAGCAAAAAAAAAAGAAAAAAAAAAACGACGGGCCAGCCCATAACCGGCAGTTTTTAACCGACCCTGAACCGGCGGTTTATGAGCCCGGCCCGGAACCGCCAAGGCTCTTCAGGGGCCGGTTCCGGTTCACCCTCCCTTGAACCGTGAACTGGCGGGCTGAGGCCCGGAACCGGCGGTTCAAGGCCCGTGAACAGGTCTAGGTCAGACCTCAAGGGTACTTTTTGTAGTGATCCCTTGGAAGAATGTAAAAGGCTGAAGGCAAGCATCATGATTATAGGACAACAAGACCAAAAAAAAAGACCTTCTCGATGATTGCAGACTGATCATCCAGGTGAAAGTTGCGCATGTGCTTCAGCATTTCCAATTGCTGCAAATCGTTAACCCAGATCAGTCATTTTTCAACAGGATGATTGATTTCAAAATATATAATAAACAGGAACCTGTTCTTCTAAATACTGTTGCATTTCCAGTCTTTCCGCAAATCTTTCTGGTCCAAGCTCTGCTTCTTCACAAGCTATCTCCTCCCTTTCAAGTCAATAGAGTATGATAAGTATCAGAAATTACCCACAAAACAAAACAATAGTGAGCATAAACAGTTTAAATGACTGTAAAGGCAGCTATAGCTGGTTCTTGACATGTTGACAGAAAAACGTAAATATAAAACTTACTTTGCTATAAAACCATAAAATCGGATCATCAAATCTTGATCATTCTCATAAGCCGTGTTTACTTTTCCCAGGCATGCCAGACCAAACTCTGGATCTGCAGCGCACACATGTGTAGTATTCTCAATTCTAACTATTATAGGAGTCCTTTTGCTTCGATAAGAAATGTGAATATTTGGGTTTAGTATGTTCTGATCATTACATAAATTCTTCATGATTAAATCATGATTATATACATAAAAAACCAATTAATCCATTAATACCAAGAATCACTAGTCAATGTTTGCATCCATGTACACAGGCGGATTTAAGCCCCTCCACTTCCCTCCCCGCGGGAAAATTTAAAATTTTCTTATTACATATATAAAAATTCTTGATTTCTAGAATATATTTATTTTTGCACCACCCCCCTCCACCCATATTCAAGCAACTCTAAGATAGCTTAGTTGGTGAAAGTCTCGATGTATATACATGAGGTGTTGGGATTTAAGCCCAGCACTTACTTTCTTATTTTTTCTTAAATATCATATTGATATACTTTAAATAGCTTTTTTTTTCCAACTCCAAAATCTTTTTTTCTTAAATAATATTGTTTTTTTTTCTTAAAACTCTGAACTTGTTAATGGTGTATTTTTTTAATTAAAATCATCGTTTTAAATGGATATTATATTCTTATAACAATATTCAAATAACATAAGTTGTTATTTTAAATAGATTGTCATTTTTCTAAAATCCGTTATAAATTGTAATTTTTTTTAATTATTGGTATATAGAGTTTTGAACCCGAAATACTATATGGCAGACAGTATGCTGAAGAAAAAAAAAATTGATTTGACTTCACCTCCTCTCTCACCCGGCCCCCGAAGAAAATTTCCTGGATCCGCCCATGTCCGTGTAAAAAGTCGGTGAATAAAAACTGATATATTCATCAAGTCTACGGTGAATTTCAATTCAACAGCTATCAGCAACCAAAAGAGTGTGTCGTAAGAAACTTCCCATCCACCAGTCGGTTAAATTTGGTCCTGGTCGTTTATTTTCACACGAAAAACATTTTCAGTTCTATTGTGAGAATTTCAACTACAAAAAAAAAAAAAAAGAAGAAAAAAAAGAAAGGGAGCAAGTTTTCTTTATTCAAACAGTTTATAACCCAGTACCAGGCTTTCTAATGAACACGTCTCTGCTAAGATCATAGGTTACTAATAACTGACATGATAGGCAAACGCATGGGAATAACCTCTCTAACAACAACCACTTACCAACTCTCATCTCTGAAAATATCTCCTCTTGAATTTCAGTAGTTACCGCAACAGCTTCCTGTATTCATGAAAATTCATTGCTAACAGTGCAAAAATAAGAATCATCTACTCCCTCGGTCTCTCTTGAAGAGTCACATTCATTGTACAACTTTTTATGGATTGCAAAGTACAATGCATAAATAAGATCTTTATTCTCATATCTTCCACTTATATCCTTATTTATTCATCATCAAATGCACCTTAATCCCAACTATGTTGGGGCGGTGGCATGAAGATTATAATATCCATTAACTGTCTAAAATTACTTGACACTATAATTCATGCAAAAAAATAAAGTGGCAAAGTTTTACGTCGGATGCCCTTTCCATCGCAACCTTCATACGAAGAAAAAATGAGATCAAATTCCAAAACCATCATCATCACGTGATTGATATTGTAAAATCAACACGTATATCATGGAACATGACTCTTATATCCTCATTTATTAGTTGAATTTTTTTTTGAATCATATGCATATCCATATAAGTAAATACATGAGATATTAAAAAAAAAAATGGAAATATACTTAGAACAAAACCATTTCTTAAAATGTGACTCTTCAAGTGGGATGGAGTAGTTATTTTTTTAATAAAAAAATAAAAATCATCCTAATTCTTGAGTTTCAACATGATAAATTAGGTTAAAATTTAGATTTTCATTTCTAGGATATCTCTAAAATTAATTTTCAAATTCAATTTAACACAAAAATTGGAACACTTATTATCGCGAGAAAAAAGGAGAACAGTGCCTACTGACAATGAAGAATGAGCATGAGCGATTCACATTCAAATCTTTACAAAATACTCTACCTGCTTATCTTCGACGGCATCAGAAATCCGCTTCTTCACCTCTGAAGACATTCCACATAAAGACAATTTTTGCACGAAAACAAAGATAAAAACGAATGAAATTAAAGTTAGGGAAGTGAAGAAAAATATGCTCCACCGTACACTAAAATTACCAGGCTGTGAGGTGAGAAAGACGAATCGATCAAAGAGATAAAATTACCAGGCTGTGAGGTGAGAAAGGCGAATCGATCAAAGAGATAAAGCAGTTGATCTCTTGAGAGCATACCGGAATTCTGATAGTCCATGGCTGAGCTTTCAAATGTCACTCACCCCCTTATCAATAACAATGGCGCAGTTCAAAAAAATGTAAGTAAATTAAAAAATAGGTGCCTCGAAATAACGCCTTTTTTTCTTGTTAATGGAAAAGCAAACAAAAGAAGCTAAATACAAAAATCTACTTTACTATTAAAAGATGGTTGTACAAGACACATGTCTTTATGTAGATTTTTTGAATTAATTATCTTTTTTTTAAATACACTAATTCCTACCATTTGAATGAGAGTTGATGTTAATCAATTTTTTTTTCTCCCAATGTTTAGAAGTTAATAGTTTTATCGTCCCAACTCTATTTTTTAGTATTAATATTTTAAATTAATCTTCTTTTTACGATATTTGATTTAACATTCATTGGCAATAAATATAATTAAAATATTTCTTTTTGAATATAAGTTGTTTTTGAATGATTAGTGTATTATATCTTGATTTTAAATTATTTGTATATAAAATACAAAAATCAGATAATTTCCAAATAATTTTATTGAAGTAAATCTATCTTTTTACAAGATCAATATTTTTACTTCACTTTTCACTTTAGATGATTAAAATATTTTAATATAAAAATATAAGACTATTAAAGAAAGATATATTTTTAGTTTATTTCATAGTTTTTTAACAATTATTTGATTCTTAAGAGTTATTTTGTTCTTATTATAAAATAGTAAAATATATTATATTAATGTCAAATCATATAAAAAAATTATATTAGTAAGAATATCAGTTGTATACTTTTAATGAAAGTTGATAATATAACACCAACAACATCATCATCAGAGCCTTAGTCCCAAAATACTTTAGGATCGGCTATAATGAAAGTTGATAATAATAAACATAATTTAATTTCTTATTTATAAAATTAGATATAAGACTCATATTGTCCTATATGAAAAAATAAATGTCGGTGCTTAATTAATTTACGGTTTTTCTATTATGTGCCTTTAGATCACATGATAAAAGTTTATAAACAATACTAAATCAAATAATAGTTTATGTATATGTATGTATATACTGACTCATGTATATTTTATAATAATTTTATAATATTATTGAAATTCTATCACATATTATTAATATAATAAAATATTTAATATTTTACGTCGTGCATCGCACGGGAGGACATCTTGTACGGTATTATATGGAGGTTTATGTAGTTTATTTTATTTTAAACTAGAAATTAGAGTTGCGGTCATATAATTAAATTAAAATAATTAAATTATTAGATTACTTACTAGAAAAATAATATTGGTTTCTAAAATTTTATCGACAGCCTACAGGCCTGCCGTAAATGGAAAAAATTAAGGGCAGTCGAAAAGTAGGTCGGTGGACCTAATGCTAAAAAAAAAGGTCGGTCGCTGGAGGAAAGCAAGTTGGCGTTTAAAAAAAACATGGCTCGCCGCCGGGGGATTGGCGTTAAAAAATAAAGAACATAAAAAATAACCAGCTGGTGGCCTGGCGTTCAATAAAAATGGCCGGTTGTTGGAGGTCAGCCGGCTGTCGCCGGTCGCGAGCGGTGGCCGGCAGGAAAGCGGGCACAGTGGCCTGGCTTAGAAAAAGAAGGTCGTCGTTGGCCTATAGAAAAGCTGGTCCGCGGCCTATCGTGGAAATAAAAAATAGAAAAGATAATGGACGGTCGCATGTAGACCTGGCCCGGCCCAAACGGGTCGGGCATAAAACGGGCGGGCCTTTTTTGGGCCGGGCCAAAAAGGCCCATTTTTTCCTGGGCCAAAATTATTAGGCCCGTGGCCCGCCCCGGGCGGGCTCGGCCCGGCCCGCGGGCCTCGGTTTTTCAAATATTAATTCAAATAAATATACAAGTATTTTCGATCCTTAATTATTATATTATTCACTATACGATATCTATCAGATTAATTAATATAGATTTATTTTTATTTGATTATTACCTTATTTACTACACTACCATAATCAAAAGACAAATATACAAATATTTTTATTTGATCATCATATCATTTATCACTACTAATTTCTTATAAAATCATAAAATAATATTATTATTGATACGAGATACTACAAATAATCACAAAGTCCCCAAAAAAATAAAATTACATCAATAATTAACATATAGATATATTATAATCTAACAAACAAAGAAAAAAATTAAATATTATAATTAAACATAACATAAATTAAAAAAATTAAAAAAAAAAAAAAAACTGGGCCGGGCCTCTACGGGCGGGCCAAATCTGGGCCGGGCCAAAAAGGCCCGGGTTTTTTTGGGCTAATAATATGCAGCCCAATGCCCGCCCAAAAACGGGCGGGCTGGCCCGGCCCGCGGGCCTGGGCCTATTTTGCCGGGTCTAGTCGCATGAGGTCCGCCAGTATGCAGTTCGGCTGTCTAGCGTAAAAAAATTTAAAAAAAAAATAATCGGTCGCCGGAAGTTTGCCGGCGACCGATTTAGTTTAATATTTTGGGAGTACGTTTAAAATTTATTGTTTTTGAATATTTTTTATATTATTATTAAGTATTAAAAATTCAACACAAAAAAAAGGAAGTAGAGGGGAGGATACAATGGTCTTTGTGCACACTACCACAAAAAATCACCGTTGTCCTTTATGACACGGTGACGGTGGTATAATTGAATTGAAATAATTAATTCACCAGAATACTTGTTAGAAAAAAGATAAATTCATTCTTATTTTTATCGGCGGTACAGACTCTTGAAAAAAAAAAGTACATTGGAAAGTAAGGTGGCCAGCCATAAAAAAAGAGGTGGGCCGCCGGAGGAAAGCAAGTTGGTGGTCTGGCGTGACGTAAAAGAGAAAATGGTCGGTCGCCTGAGGTCCGCCGGCAACCAGCGGTGACCCGCTGAAAAGCAGGCTGACAGCCTAGCGTATAAAAAAAATGGACGATCGTCGGAGGTCTGCCGGCCTCCGGCGGTGGCCCACTGAAAGGCAGGCCGGCGTCTAGGCATTAAAAAAAATTATTCGGTCGCTGGAGGTTCGCCGGCGGCCGGCGGCCTAGCGGAAAATAAAACAAAAAAAATGGTCTGTCACCGGAGATGACGGCAGTGACCCGCCAAAAAGCAGGTCGGTGGCCTGACATAAAATAAAAATAAAAAGTAAAATAAAAAAATAAGTTGTCCGGCCATCGGAAGTCTGCCAGCGACCGACGGCCCTACCGAAAAACTTGGTCGGTTGGAGGTCCTTCGGACATTCCCGTAGAATTTTATTTTGGAAATTAATTGTCTCTTTAATTTAAATTAATTTAATATTCTAAAGATATATTTTATAATTTATTATTGTTGAATATTTGTTGATATTATCATTAAGTATTATTAAATTCAACATAAAAAAAGAAGAAAAAGGTACAATAGTCATTTTAGTGCAGACTACCACCAAAAAATACCACTACCTTATAGGTAAAGCTAATATGTAATAAAATATAAAACATATAATGAATTTAATGACAAAGTGTGGTAAATTGTGTGTTATGATCTTTTGGTGGATTAATAAATAATACATGCCATTTTATTGTAAAATATTCTTATGAGTTGTCTTCTTTTTTGTAGTTTTAGCCAAACACTGTAATATAAAAATCACTCAAATTCAAAATTAAACAAAAAATATGAATTTTTGAATTTCAATAAAAAATCAAAACTTGTTTTTTTTTTGTAATTTAAAATTCTAAAACCTAAGAGAGAGATAAGCACTGACAATCGCCCAATAACCCGATCAAAAAAGTGGATCTTGTAATTTTACTCCTTGAGAATGATTCGGATCTAGTTAATGATCTATTAGCAGTAAAAGACGCTCTGGCGAAATTATCACAGACAAAAAAAGATTGCAGTCCATTTGAGAATGATTGACTTACATTGCTTCTTCGGCCCGAACCGAGGACTCCCTTAGATATGATACGTATCCCTAATGATTCTTGTTTTATGCGAAGCAAGGACATTCAGTTGGAATAAAATGGTTATTTTACCTCAGTTTTTCCTCCTCAAAAGAAAAGAATATCTATTTGAAAATCTTTTTATCTTCTCTCTTTTGCATCTATGGAAATATTTTAATTATCTAATTAACAAGCGTATAAAAGAAAATCAGACCATAATTGCATTAAAGATGTAATTTTCAGTCTAGTAGGCGTTTGACTTTTTTTGTCAAACTAATGACTGTGATTATTTATAATTTTATAATTATAAAATTATAATGTTTTAAAAATACTAAATTTCATAATAAATCTATTTCTATTAATATCACATCATAATTAATTATATTTTCGTATGGTCAAAATTAAAAAAAAAAAACCAGAAAAAAGCCAAAAGCCTCAAATTCGTTGGGACAGAGAGAGTAGAAATTATGGAGATTCTCTTATCACATATGAACAAGCCAACAAGGTCTTTACCCTCATTCCGTTCGAAGTTTTCCTTACTTTTTTTTTTGTTATAAGTGCGAAACTTACCCTCTTTAAATGGTGAATCATAAATCTTCAGGCCTCTCTTGTTCTCGCAGACAGAGACAAAATATAGGACTGGTGCCAATAATTCATCACAGAATAAAGGACCCCAGCTAAGCCGGGATAAATTTATGGTTCGGAAGAGCAAGAGCTACATAATTTTTTCCAAATACATCATCCTCTTAGGACTGAAAACAAGCAAAGAGACTGAAAACAAGCATGCTGTTTCATGCTTTCCGGTTAGCTTGGGACTATTCTCTTGATAAAGTTGGCTTGTGTCGTTCGGGTCTGAATCAGAAATGGTTGTGTATGTACTTATAGAACATAAGAGTAGTAAAATATCTCTCAGAAAACTAGAGTAGTGGTCGACAAAATGACGTGTGCTGACAGATCTAGGCGCTTAGACCGCTGGTTTCGAGCAACTCCTGATCTTACGTCGAGTGTTGAGGCATAACAACCACAAATTAGGTGCAGCATAAAATCACAAGTTCCAACGAGGACTATAAACGTGAAGACTTGTCAACAATATAGGGAACCGAGTCTCTAATTTGTAACTGTACTTGTAAGTCCAACACCAATACACCAAAAGATCATTTGAATTCATTCATAACCATACTACATTTTCTGTAAATTGTTTATGAGCAATAAATGGAGGCACTCAATATTATTCTTTGAAAAATCTCAGGAATTCATAGCAAACTAAATGAATAAAAAAGTATCACATCCTACTCGTGTCCATGACCAAAAAAAAAATCCAACTCCGTTACAAACAAAAGTGGACGGATAATGCCGGCTTTTAACTGTTAAATTACATCTAAAAAATTAAGAAATTACCCCCCAAAAAAAGTCAAGATGGTATGGTAACTGTGGCCCTAGGCTCCGGGCAATCATCCTTACAAGAATATGTTAAATACACTCCACAATATACATAAATTAAAATTCAAGAAAATCCCCAAACTTCGAATCTCGATGCTCTTTACTCATTACAACAAGGATGTGTTAAGTTTGCAATTTAATGATACAAAGCAGAAGCCTATATCGCTTATACGATACCATCACCGGAACAGTCCTCGTGTATGTGTGTGTGTGTGTGTGTGTGTGTGTGTGTGTGTGTGTGTCCAGAACATTACATTAAAAATCTCGCTCAAAGAACTAAACTTCCCACCAACACAGCGGTGAGAGGTACTGTAAGGTTATCATCAAGCTCAGTGCTCGAAGGATGGGATTCAACTAACGCAGTGGCAACTGACACTATCAAAAACCCGACAACCATCTTGGAACTTTCTTCAATATACCCAAATGATGAAAAATAAAGCATGTATCTGTTTTCGAAATACATTTAATACCATCAGCGAAAAAAAATTAAACAGCTAAAAGTGGTTAAGCATATTATTGTTACTCCTTCGGACTTCACTTGAAGAGCGTATTAATTGAATGTACAACTTCTTAATTTGTCATTTTAACAAAAGTACAACTCGTTTTAAACCATCTATTATCATTGTTAGGGGGGGGGGGGAATCAATCACCTAGTATTGTAATTTATATAACGAAAAACTTCAACTTTTGAGGAATATTATATAAATTTTAATTAGATATTAAGATTTTATTTCGAAATGACCCTCTTCAAGTGGGACAAAATCATGTTTTAAAATGACCCGCTATGGGACGGAGGGAGTATTATTTACCCGATGGAAGCCAAGAAACCAGCAAATGCCATTGAAATGCTACCAACAACTGATTTGTTTTGATTGTAGGGAAGTTTCCGTTTACCAAACAGCCTGCCCATGATATCAGCAATACCTGAAAAGTAATTTTGTGAAAATTGTGGAATAAAATTAAAAAGAGATTCTAAGAGTAAGCATTTTGTTGGTGATTTTAGTGTCACCAGGCATTTTGTGTAATTGTAACTAATATGTGAACTAAGGGGTTTTATAATTTGTATTCGAATATATGTTCGGGTATGTGCGGAGTGCACACATGTATAAGATCGAATTATAAGCCGGTACGACCAAAATGTCGGGGGTCCGGGGGCAGCGCCCCTGGTGGCGGGGTCTAGGGGCAGCACCCCTAGCGGGGTCCATGGGGCAGAGCCCTCGCGGGGTTTGGGGCAGCGCCCCAAAAGGTCTTCGGAAATTTGGATTGGTAACTTAGTGAAAATTCCGAATTTTAGAGGGAGATTATGGTAAAATTGACTAATTTTCGTCAATTTTGGAAAGCCATCCGTCTAACCCTAATTTCGGATCACTAATTATATCCTTCTGAAGGCGCCGCCTCAAGAAACCCTAATCCGTCCCTATGCAACCCTAAATTCGACATGTATAAATAAGGCTCTTCGCCTTGAGTCGAAAGACACCATTTTTCTGAGCTCTCTCCTTCTGAAAAACTCAGAATCTCTCTAGTAATTTGGCTTACGTTTCTGTGCCTAGATTCGTAAGTGTCCCTTTGGATTATCCTAGACTGAATTTCTTGTAACCCGGGCATAGGGTAGAAATATCAGTTCGGAAAGTGATTACACGATCCATCGGGAATCCGGATCTCCATAATAAACCCTAATACCCCAACACATTTCACGCTCAACATTTGTTTGCAATAACATGCTAGCACACAATGGCATAGCCAGTCCGAGATTTTTTTTTTGTGTGTGTGTGTGGGGGGGGGGGGGGGTGAATTATGTATAAGTCCACTATTTTTATTATTTTTTAAACACTGTTTGGACATATACGGGGCTTTATATAAGTCCACTAAATTTTATATTATTTTTCACTTTTTTATACTGCTTGAATGAAGATATGGTGGGCACGGGGCTAACACATCCTATAAATGACTGTGGGGAAAAAATAAACAATACCATCACCAGCACAGAGGTTACAAACTGCTGCAATTGCTATTGGAGATGTTCTCCAGTAAACGGCACTGGCTAAAGTGATTGTGGAAGCATAGTACAACGGGCCCTTCAATAGTTCCCTGAACACAAAACAAAACAACTTTACTACATAAATAGAAGTAATGAAAGATAACAAGTTTAAATGTGTGACAGTACATGCCTATGGTTTCCTAATCTGCTCATGGACTTGACAGTGGCGTCGTCCTTCCATATCCCAAGTCCCAAAAGAAGCATTTTAATTATATTGATAAAAGGAATGAGAGAAGCAAAAATTGCTCCCTGACGACCCGAACTGTAAAAGATTCACACCAATACCTCAATCAGTCATTAGTGTGTTACCAAGAACAAGGAAATCTATCTTAATCAAAGATATATTACCTGAACATAGGCCAGCAAAGCAAGAATACTAATCCAAGAGTAATGTGCACAAGCTTCCTATTCAATTTCTAAACAAGAAAAGAAAAGAGGGAAAAAAAGAAAGAGATAGAGAACATAATATCCTACATGGAAAAAACGAGAAGAAGAAAAAATTCCTAAAATTTTATCCATTGACGGAACCACATGCATGATCAGGAGGCATGCCCCCCTTCCAAAATGTTCTGTTTATATATGACATTATTTATATATATATATATACATATATATATACACACACACACATGTTGAGTCAAGTTCCATGGTGTACGTGTTGATTTTAAAATATCAATCACGTAATGTGACATGACTATAGCAATTATCTCAACGCATCACTTTCTTACGATATTTTCATGTAGCTGGAAAAACCTATGATGTTGATGGTTTTAGAATTTCATCCTGTTTCTCCTTCTTCTGACTGACACACACATACGAGTGTATTATATGAATTTGTCATGCTGGCTACACAGCTGCACATACACTTATACATTTAGTACTTCGGCTTCTAACTGTTGGCCCTCTTCTCAAATTCTGGATACGCCCCTGATCGTATCGTTCTATTATAGAAAGCAGTTACTTATGTTCTCCCCTAAGAAAGTTCCAGAATCCAAACACAGTTTATCCTTCTCTTTGCGGAAGTAGTTATGATCTGAGAGGGATTTGCCATTACTTTTTTGTATATATTATAGTACATACCATAGACGGACACATGTGAAGCATGGTGGCGTGCAAGTGCACCACCAAATTATTTGGACCAAAACCAAAACGACGTCGTTTTGGTTTTGGCCAAAAAACGACGTCGTTTTGTGTAAAATCAAAAACGACGTCGTTTTGGGACGCATTTTGTCTAAGTGTATTAAATAAAATTAAAAACTCATGACCCACAATAATTATATCATTTCTTCTTTCTTCCCCGACTTTACTTTCTTCCCCGCTTCGCTCCTCCTGAAACTACCCGCCCGCCCGCCAATCTCCAGCCGTCTCTCGCCGCCCGGGTGCCCGCCAACCTCCAGCCGTACAGTTTGTATCTTTCATATGAATTTAGGGCCTTGATGAATCCCCGTACGATACAATTAATTCACACAATACCTTGAACAATTCAAAACTCGTTTTTTTAAAACTCGTTTTTTTTTTCAATTCAGGAATAAGAAAACTACCTGTTCACGAAAACAACCGATATGTGTATTTATGGTTATGGTTTACGGTTTGTATTCAGA
The DNA here is from genome assembly GCA_033398695.1 of Orobanche coerulescens. NCBI lineage: Eukaryota > Viridiplantae > Streptophyta > Magnoliopsida > Lamiales > Orobanchaceae > Orobanche > Orobanche coerulescens. The sequence continues at coordinate 1,634,842 of CM065816.1, forward strand.
AATGTATTTATGGTTATGGTTTACGGTTTGTATTTAGTAATGATGTTATTTTAGCACATTTTTAGGAAATGTACGGTAAATGTAGGCGATTTTCTTTGTAAATGTACGGATCCTTTGTTATTTTATTTGTTATCTTTAATATAATTTTAATATATATTTTATCGTTCGATATTTTTTTTCGTGGGACGGTCGGTGCACCAGTGGTTTTTTGGTTCTGGATCCGCCTATGGTACATACAATACTCTTGTTTCATAGGAAACAATGATGGAAATGCACTACATAAACTAAAACAGCTAGTCTCCTCATTCTTCACATGCTTTACAATATTTCTCTTTGCAGAAACAACTACTTATATTAGCCTCACTGCGGCACCAAACCTTGAAGGAAAGGGGGGGGGGGGTATCTCAAAGCATCCATTCATGAATTTGGGTGTCTAAATTGAAGAAATAAAGAAAACTCCAGAGAACAAACAGTCAACCTGGTCAAAGACGCCTCTCTTAGCCGTTTCTTCCCAAATTTTAAACAAGGTCAACGCAATCCCACCAGACAAGCCGGTGGCGATCACGTCACTAATAACTGTGTTGTCGGAAAACATGGCGGCCGCTGACTTCAGTTCACGGCGGATCCTCCTCCTTGGCTTCGGTTTAAGCAGCTGAAGCAATTGCAAGCCAGGCGTTCTGAAAGGGCGGCAGAAATTGGAAGTGGGATTTGGAGGAGTGGAGAGGAAGGTGAGGTACAAAGCCATAGGAGGTACTTTTGAGCCTTGGGTGAGGGGGTTGTTGACTACAATAAAATTTGTTTATGATAATTAGGTAGGGAGACTGTTAAATTTGGAGACTTCTAGTTTATTTGTGTTTTTTATTTGTGTTTTTTATATGATAACTAGATAGTTAGCCCGTGCGATTCACAGCGTAAAATATTAAATATTTTATTATATTAGTAATATATGATTGAATTTTAATAATATTGTAAATTTATTAGAAAATATACGTGGGCCAATATACACACACATAGACATAAAATATTATTTGATTTGCTTAAATTTATAAATCTAAGTGCACATGGTGGGAAAACCATAATTAAATTAAGCATGGACATTTATTTTTCATGTATGACAATATGAGCCTTATATCTAATTTTATAAATAACAAATTAAATTATATTTATTATTATCAATTTTCATTAAAAGTATCCAACCCATTCTTATTAATATAAATTTCTTTTATATGATTTGGCATTATTATAATTATTTTATTATTTTACAATCAGAACAAAATAATTGTGAAAAATCAAATAACTGTTGAAGTAAAAAGTATGAAAATAACTAAAAATATATTTTTTTCAATATTCTTATATTTTTATATGATAATATTTTAATCATCTAATATATCATTATTATATATAAATTACTTTATATGTATACAATATAGATGTCAAATTAAAGAGTATGAAGTAAGAATTAATTTGATATATTTTTTTATTAAAAATAAAATTGATACGAAAAAGATATATTGTTTAAATTATTAAGTTAAAAACAAAAGGAATAAAATGAGAGAAATTTTTTAATTGGTAGATATTACATATGAAATAATCCTCTGACTTCCCTCTCAAACTGAATATCCATTTTTTTAAGATTTTTAAAAAGAGAAATAATGTTGTAATGACACATGTCCTTTAAATTTTCTTGCGATTCTCTTTTAATATTAAGTATGGATTAGTTTTTTTTAAATGATGATTTAAATCTATACCATAAATTTTCAAAATTACAAGTTAAATTGTGGGTAACATGAGTTATATTCCCAACAAATATAATCATAAATCCACTTTACTATTAAAAGAGACTTGCACAAAATATGTGTCTTTATGTGGATTTTTTGAATTTTTTTTTTTTTATCTTTTTAAAAGTACACTAACTCCTACTCATTTGAATGAGAATTAATGGGAATCAATTTTTTTTCTTTTTTCTTTTTATTTTTCTCCCAATGTTTAGAAGTTAATAGTTTTATCGTCTCAACTCTATTTTTATTATTAATACTTTAAATTAATATTCTCTTTACGATATTTGATTTAACATTCATTAGGCATATATATAATTAAAATATTTCTTTTTGAATACAAGTTGTTTTTTATTTTAAATTATTTGTATATAAAACACAAAAATCAGGTAATTTCCAAGTAATTTCATTGAAGTAAATCTATTTTTTTACAAGATCAATATTTTTACTTCAGTTTTCACCTTCTTATAATAATTTTAGATTACTGAGTTATTTTATTTTAAAAATATTTGGGAAAAGAATTATAGTGATGTTAGACTTACAATTTCGAGTAGAAAGATATATTATTTGTTAAAACAATTTTTTGATTGATTCTTCTTTTTATAAGAAGAAAAATTATATAAACAAATATAATAAGTTGATTATATTTTTATTTAAGTACGTTACAATAATATACTTTATCACTCTATGCCTAATGAATTAATATCATTGTGGATCTCATGGTATATTATTAAGTATAAAATGTGTGACTTTAATCTAAATATTTATCAAAAATATATGACGCTCTTTCACCCGTATACTGATATATAATTATATTAGTATATTAATATAAATATTACAAATATACAATGATCATATAGATTCCTGTCATGTTTATATATTTTATATCAAACTTTTACGCATCTATACTTAATATTAAAAGAGAGTCGCAAAACAATCTAAGGAAACATGTGTCATCTCCACGTTAATCCTCTTTTTAAAAATCTTAAAAAAAATAGACGTTTAATTTGGGAGGGATTAGAGGATTATACCATTATATACTATCTACCAATTAAAAACTTCCTCTAATTTTATTTCTTTTATTTTTAACTTAATAATTTAAACAATTATAACTTTTATGTATCAATTTTATTTTTTAAAAAAAATTATCAAATTAATTCTTACTTCGTGCTCTTTAATTTGACATCCATATAGTATATATAAAGTAATATAAATATAATTATAATATATGTAGATACTTAAAATATTTCAATATAAAAATATAAGATTATTGAAGAAAGATATATTTTTAGTTTATTTTCATTGCTTTTTAACAATTATTTGATTTTTAAGAATTATTTTGTTCTGATATAAAATAGTAAAATATATTACATTAATGTCAAATCAAATAAAAAATTATAGTAGTAAGAATATCAGTTGTATGTTTTTAATGAAAGTTGATAATACAACACCAACAACATCATCATGAGAGTTCTAATTCCAAAATGTGTTGGGGTCGGCTATAATGAAAGTTGATAATAATAAATATAATTTAATTTCTTATTTATAAAATTAGATATAAGACTCAAATTATCCTATATGAAAAAATAAATGCCGGTATTTAATTAATTTACAGTTTTCCTATCATGTGCCCTTAGATCACATGATAAGAGTTTATAAGTGAAACTAAATCAAATAATAGTATATGTATATGTGTGTGTATACTGATTCATGTATATTTTATAATAATTTTATAATATTATTGAAATTCGATCACATATTATTAATATAATAAAATATTCAACGTTTTACGCCGTGCATCGCACGGAATGACATCTAGTTACAATATAAAGGCATTGACACTACCAAGGACGGTTTCCACCACGATTATGTCCACTGAGCAACCCCAGGCACTGCATCCCCTCTTCTCTGACGGGCACGTGACAGCCTTTTCTTTTATTGTTTAATTTAACTAGATGTACGATGTACCACATTAAATATTCTCTTATTAGAAACTAATTTCTCGATATCTAAATTTATTTTTGATGATTTTCGACATGAGTATCATATTAGCGTAATATTAATAAAAGACTTATTGAGTGTATTATGGGGTGTAATATAATTCAAGAAAGAGTACCACATTAGCGGAGTGTTAAGTCAATTAGTGTCCATTACATGAACAAATGTTCTGGACATACCGAAAAAAAGTAGGAATAAATTTTGGGACGAAAGTAATATGTGATTAAGTCTTAATATATGTGTGTGTGTGTGCGGTGTATGTTTTATTATTTTTAGTTATTACAATTAAATAAATATCATAATTTATTTTTTATGTAAGCAATAAATGAGTTAATATATTTTTATTTTGCATCAATTAATATTACTGAAAATAAATATTCATATTTTTTCTAATATAATTTTTTGTGCAATCGGTCATTATTGTAAATCCACCAAATTTATTATATTCATATGGATATCTAGTTGAAAATTGTGAAATAAAAATTAATTTGATATATTTTTCATTAAAAATAAACTTGATTTAAAAAACTATAAACATTTAAAATTTCAAGCTAAAAAAATAAAGGAAGAACTTTTTTATTAGTAGATAAGTGTAAGTTGTGGAATAAAACTCCCACATTACATATCTATAGGTTTTTTTGGGAAAATTTAAGAATACATCTCTTTATATAAATTTTAATTTAAAATAATAAATCAAAAAACTTACAAAATAACATGTGTCACGACTCTCTTTTAATAGAAGTATAGATTTTTCTATTTTCTAAACCCAACTAAGGTTAGTTTGTGGGGCCCATCAGGAACCCAACCCCCTACGTGAATTGCAGCGTCCTCCCAGCAAATTATTTTATTTCATTTCTTAATATGATTTATTTAAACTAATTAAAAATAAAGAAATCAACTCAGCGAATTTAATTAGACATGACAATTCGTTCGTGTCGTGTATTTTCGTGTCTATTCGTGTCGTGTTTTCATGTCAGACACATAATATAAATAAATATTAAAATATTATAAAAAATAATAATTTTAATATTATAATATTATTTTTATAGGTTTTAGTAGACGAAATGAAACGAATGGCAACGAAAACACAAATGTTTACACGAAATTTATGAAAATTCATATTATATTTTCAAATTTTAAAGTTTAGTATAAAACCGAATTCATAAAATAAATATTTTTATTAAATTAAATATAAAATATTATATTTATTTATTTATTTAGTTAGAAAATATTCTTTGACCCTGACAAGAGCACAAATATTCTTTCCCTCGTCTGCTTTGAGTTGCTCGTACCCTGACAAGAGCACGAATATTCTTTGACTCTGATTGTATTTTCTAACTAAATAAATAAATATAATATTTTATATTTAATTTAATAAAAATATATATTTTATGAATTCGGTTTTATACTAAACTTTAAAATTTGAAAATATAATATGAATTTTCATAAATTTCGTGTAAACATTCGTGTTTTCGTTGCCATTCGTTTCATTTCGTCTACTAAAACCTATAAAAATAATATTATAATATTAAAATTATTATTTTTTATAATATTTTAATATTCATTTTATATTATGTGCCTGACATGAAAACACGACACGAAGAGACAGGAAAATACACGACGCCAACGAATTGCCAGGTCTAATTAAATTCGCTAACTTGATTGCTTCATTTTTAATTAGTTTAAATAAATCATATTAAGAAATGTAATAAAATAATTTGCTGGGAGGACGCTGCAATTCACATGGGAGTTGGGTTCCTGGTGGGCCCCACAAACTAACCTTAGTTGGGTTTAGAAAATAGAAAAATTAAATTAAACAATAAAAGAAAAGACTGCCACGTATCCGTCAGGGAAGAGGGGATGCAGTGTCTGGGGTTGCTAAGTGGACAGAACCGAAAATGCATGACACAAACGACTTGCCAGGCCTAATTAAATTCGCTGAGTTGATTTCTTCATTTTTAATTAGTTTAAATAAATCATATTAAGAAATGAAATAAAATAATTTACGGGGGAAGACGCTGCAATTCACATGGGGTTGGGTTCTTGGTGGGCCCCACAAACTAACCTTAATTGGGTTTAGAAAATAGAAAAATTAAATTAAACAATAAAGGAAAAGGCTGCCACGTGTCCGCCGGGGAAGAGGGGATGCAGTGTCTGGGGTTGCTCAGTGGACAGAACCTCTCCGCCACCATCACCCATCGACGGATCGTCATCGGCAAACTCCGATCGCAAATCACTAGCGGCCGAGCCGGCAATATGTCTTGGACAACCATTGTTGTTGTTACCATCGCCGGACAACTCGAGCTGCTAGTGGCGTGTTTTTTTTATCTTTTTCCTAAACACTTGTTGTCGGTCACTAATGTCGGCCACCGCCGGCAGCATGTTTTTTATGTTGTTTCCACTGTCGACCACCGCAGCAAACCATCGGCAGTCAGCTACGGCCGACAATGTTTTTTTCAGGATGCGGCCGCCATCGCGCAGTTGTCGCTAGTTGGCCACTACGAGTAAAGTACATTTTTCGTCCTTAAACTTTTTAAGTTTTTACCTTTTCGTCCTTGAACTATTTTTTTTTTTACTTTTTCGTCCTTAAACTAACCTGTTTGAGGATTAATTCGTCCTTCTGTTACACCACCGTTTAGGTTACCGTTAAGTAAAGTACCTTTTTCGTCCTTGAATTTTTTAAGTTTTTACCTTCTCATCCTTGAACTATTTATTTTACCTTTTCGTCCTTAAACTAACCTATTTGAGGATTAATTCGTCCTTTGTTATACCATGTGGCATAATGATGTGGCTTTTTTTTGTATATGTGGAACCACATGTAGAAAGACTTTGTTGTTGTGGAAGTTTAGGGGTTAAAATTGAAAATAAAAAAACTTGTAGAACCTATATATATATATATATACATATATATATATATATATATATATATATATAGAGAGAGAGAGAGAGAGAGACGTTTAAGAAGTTGAGATTGCCGATTTCCGGTGGGATTGGACCGGACAATCTGTTGTTGTGGAGGGAAAGTGTGAGCAAACTTGAGTAGTTTCCAATTTCTGCAGGTATACGTGCACTAAATCTGTTCGATGAAAGGTCTAGCTCACCTAGTTCTTGCATTTTGCCTAACCATATAAGAATATTCCCGTAGAACTGATTATTGCTAAGTAGAAGGTAACTAAGCTTTTGCCTCAGTAGAAGGATACCAAGATTATTGAGTTTCCCAATTTCTGGAGGAATAAATCCTGAAAATTGGTTTCCACAGAGATCAATTTCGGACAAGCTCGTGTAGTTTGTCGATGTCCGTTGGCAAAAACCCGCCAATGTTGTTTCCAGAGAGGTCTAACATTTCCAGTGATGAGCAATTTAATATATCAACTGGAAAATCACTAGATATTTGATTTCGAGGCAGAGAGATCTGTCTGAAACTAGAGTTTTTGATGCAGAAATTTTCCACGTCATTATGCCACATCAGCGGGTTTAACGGCAACCTAAACGGTGGTGTAACAGAAGGACGAATTAATCCTCAGATAGGTTAGTTTAAGGACGAAAAGATAAAAAAAATAGTTGAAGGACGAAAAGGTAAAAGGCTAAAAAGTTCAAGAACAAAAAAGGTACTCTAACCGGCCGAGTCCCACCCGAAATAGGCACACTCAGCGAATTACAGGTCGTTTTAGACCTGAGTTTCAATAATTTATCCGGCGAAATCCCTTCATCCATCGAAAACCTAGTAAAGCTGAAACGTTTAAATCTTTCTCACAATCAGCTAAAAGGTAAAATTCCAGGTTATTTAGGAAAATTATCCAGTCTCCACATGCTATATATATATATATATATATATATATAGGTTCTTCAAGTTTTTTTATTTTCAATTTTAACCCCTAAACTTCAACAACAACAAAGTCTTCCTACATGTGGTTCCACATATACAAAAAAAAGTCACATCATTATGCCACATGGTGTAACAGAAGGACGAATTAATCCTCAAATAGGTTAGTTTAAGGACGAAAAGGAAAAAAAAATAGTTGAAGGACGAAAAGGTAAAAACTTAAAAAGTTCAAGGACGAAAAAGGTACTTTACTTAACGGTAACCTAAACGGTGGTGTAACAGAAGGACGAATTAATCCTCAAATAGGTTAGTTTAAGGACGAAAAAGTAAAAAAAAAAATATTTCAAGGACGAAAAGGTAAAAACTTAAAATGTTCAAGGACGAAAAGGGTACTTTACTATTGGCCACTACCTACAAAATTTTTATCTTGTTCTTTTTCCTAAATACGGTGAATAACATCTCTAACATACTGAATATGGAATTTTATTAGGTCCGGGACTTTTCAAATCGAAAATCGTGGCACTGATCTGAACCGTGCAGGAATCGACGGTTCGGTTCCTCAAAGCAAAATTTATATTTTTTAGACGGACCGGTTCGGTTCCTTCATTTTCCTATTAAAAAATTTAAAAGAAGTCGTAGGAACAAAAGGAACTGAAAGGAAGCAAAAGAACCGAAGGAATCGAATGGATATTATGAATTCAACTATAATCTATAATACGGGTTTTTGTCGGAACCGCATCGCTGAACCGATCTGAGCCGTGTAGGAACTGAAGGAACCGAACAGAACCGCACCGAAACTGAACGAAACTGTGTCGGAACCGAAGCGAGAACGACTTATGGATATTTTTTTCCAGGTCTCACATAACCGAGGAACCGCTTGAAACCGCTAGTTTTTTTTTGCGGTAACACGGTTCCAACAAAAAAACAAGTAAAATCGAACTGATATGGTTTCGATTTGGCTTGATGTTTTTTCGGTTCTCTACAATATAAATTCAAATATTATATGCAATAGAATATGTTATATATAACAACAAGACAACAAAAGTAATACATAATAACCGACGAAATCGAAACCGAAAAACCGAAACCAAATCAAAACCATCGGTTTGGGTTTAGAATTTTTAAAAACCGAAAAGTCGGTTTCGGTTTCGGTTTATACACTAGAAACCGAACCATTAAAACCGAACCGAACCGATATCATATAATATATATGTATTTCGTAAATTTTATATGTATATATGCATTATGTAGAATAGACAAAAATAGTGTCCTGTGCAGTGGTTATAATCTTTGGTAGTTCGCGCGTTGGTCCCAGGTTCGATTCCTATCCAATGCACATTTTAAGTTTTTTTGAAGAATAGACAAAAACCGGGTTGGTTGGGTTTAAACCCGAAACCGACCCATAAAAAAACCGAGAAACCGAGAAACCGAACCCATTGGGTTGGTTTCAGTTTCGGTTTGATTTTTTGGAAACCGAAGCAAGTCGGTTTGAGTTCGGTTTTAGCCTAAAACCGACCCATGCTTACCCCTAATACATATGCTCAAGATAAAAACTAGATAGCAATTTACAAATATCTCAAAACATATAACAATCACAAATCGCAATAGCTCATTCTCTCAACCTAAATTAGTTGAATCACAAATTACATGAGCATATTATCGGTCCTCCTTGGATCCATGAGGGTATTAAAAAATAAAAATAAATTACACTAAATTCATAAACACCAAAATCACAAACCGACGTCGTTTTACTATGTTGACTTTGACTTCGATCCATTTCGGTTCTGTCCGACCCCGGATCGAGAATCGAACCAAAGCAGTTATGTTCGGTTCTGTTTTTCTATTTCTTGGTCCGGTCTTCTTTAGTTTCGATTTTTTGGTTCGTTTTTTTGGGGTTTTGATTTTTGGTTTTCAGTTTCGAAATACCATCCCTAATTCCTACTTGCGGATTTAGGTATGGGAGAGTCCCCTCTCTGTGTCTGCCGGGGCACTTACTCGTTATGAATGAAACCCCTTCCTCTTTAGTGCGGGAGTTTATAATAAACATGTTGTCTGCATTTTAAAAGATACAACATACTGCTTTTTTTTAAGTGATATAGCTTAAATGCCTACAACAAGGGTAAATAGTTTGTCAAATTATATATTTACAAATGTTTTCTTCAAAGTGTTGATGTACTTAGAAAATAAATATGCATGAGATAGGATACAAATCAAGACAATATTTAGAGTGGTTCGAAGGTGGGATAATTATTCTACATCCACTCTACTCCACGAGTGAGGAAAATCATTGGATAAATGTTCGACCTAAATGCACCTTATACAAATTTTGGTTCGCTCGCAAGAATACGAGGTCAATTCTAGATGCGATGAGTCATCCCAAGTCGTATTATCGAGGAAGACTTAGTCGGGAAAAATAATTATTGATCACACAAATATAATAAATTAAATCATGTATACTCTAATCACATTTGGACAATTTGTAAAAAATAACAAAATGACTCGGGAAATAAAGAATAATTTAATGAAGATACTCAACCAACTAGCAAGAACTTTTCAATTCAAGATATGATAAAATAAATATATAGGGATTCAGATTCATTCGTTTGAATCTTCAATCTAGATAATTGAAGTTCACTAATAATAAATTACTCAATTGAAACTCAATTACTTTTGTATTCATGATTTTTACAAGATTATTGCAATAATTCAGAAAATCCACTTACTTCCGTATTCATATATTTTTTTTCTTCATGAACATGATTAAATAATATATTATATGAATAAACAATACACTTTCGATTCTTACCTACTATCAGTTGGATTTATTTCGGTAATAAAATTATCTTTGGACATCTTCTATTGCCTAGGACTAATCAAAAGATGGTCAATCAATAAATTATTTATATAAATCAATTCGATTAAGAAATACAAACAATAATTATTTGCCCTTCATGTTAATCAAATGAGTTTGCGTAACTGTGGATTTGAAGTTTAACTCATCATATTTTTGGTTGATTCAAGATAAAAGGGTCCATACATCATCATGTTATGAAAAAAATTAATAACAATTGAATCATACACAAAAATAGAGAGAGGAAAATAAGTGTTCGCTATCTTTTTAAACAATCCGCAAGTGTACGGAGTAAATGTAGAAAGCGGCGAGCAAGATCGTATTCCACAGAGACTAAATATTCGTATTGTGTTGAGTACTAGATTATAGTATTTTCGGTTTTATCTAGACGATCGAAAGGTGAATGGATGGTTAATGAAATAAAATAAAATAATGACTATTTATTTAACAAATAAAAATATCCGAATTAAAGAGAATTGAAAGAGTTTTGAAAGATATATTCCAAGGATAGGTTTCCGTTGATCACTAAGTTTAGTCGGGATTGATGTAAAAGGGTTCTAAGTGCGTCTCCAAAATGATAATCACAACAATATTCTAAAGTCTCCCCCTCGAGATGCATTAAAACGTAGATTAAACAACCTATAACAATGTCTTTGTCTATTATAAACTATCTAACTCCAAAATATTCATAAGATTAAATATCATCATAGTTCATCACCGATTTCTCAATCTCGTAATTTACTACGTCAAATACTCGAAACCTATTAATTCCCTTTTCTTTCGAATTATGAGCAAATAAGTTAAATATGTAAAAATATTGATCAAGTGTTCTAACATGAATTATAACCAAGTATTTGATAAAGAAATCACACTAGATATATATATTCATCAATCCCTCGAAAACAACATGAATCAACGTACTCCCATGCCCGGAATCTAACAAGTTTAGCCGGACATGGTAATGAAAGAAATCTCAATGAATATCATGTTCATCATGTTCATGCAAACAACAAAATAAGTAAAAGATAGGGAGAAGATAAAACTCGGATGGTGTCTTGAGTGAACTCGGATCAAGCCTTCAAGTCTTCTTGCGTTGTTCTTGAGGTGTTCTTCAAAACCCCCCTTCAAATCTCATTCTTTTCGTTGGAAAAGCCCTCAAATTCTTTGTTTTTCTCTCCCCGACCTCTCCAATATTTAGAATATCTCTCCACATTTGATCCAAGGTCCCTTTTATCAACCCCAAAAGACCACTTTTCTTCACCAAATCTTGCAAAAATGTCAAAAAGTGATTTTACCACCAAAAAGTGACACGACCTATGTCAAATGACACGGCCCGTGTCATACTGCTTTAGAAACAGCAAAAGGCGCTTGACAATGAACCCGACCGTGTCAGTTGACACGTCCGAGCAAGTGACACGGCCCGTGCCAAATGACACGGTCGTGTCTTTGTTGGTCCGTTTTGACTCCGTTTTTCCTTCATTTTCGGCTCGATCTTTCGTTTCTGCATTGCTTGATATGTATTGTGGTTGAGACTTCGTTCTTGCTTGATTAATGTCTTTAAAATACCTACAAAATTAATAAAATGTACCCAATCGTGATCGAGTCCAATACACACAATATGAGTACAAACAACACAATTCTACATATTTTAGAAACTTAAAATCCGGAAAAGCTTTGCAAAAATATGTGTAAAAATGAGTGTTATCAATAATTACTTGAATATCAATTTCGATCTTGAATTATTCTTAAAAAATTCTAATTAGATCTCCAAAAGATATAAAAAAAAACTATATGGTTTTAGGGTTAAAGAACGCTTATTTGAATTCCCCAATACCTTATATTTATATTAGGGAACACATTGGGGGTCCTAAAAAATGAAAGAAGCACTAAAAAAATTCGGGCAACAAAGTGAGCGTCGACTCACTTCGCCCCATGTGCCTCGCTCACATGTGAGTGAGCACACTGCTGGGCGCTCACTCACTGCGTGCAATTTGGTCATTTTTATCATAAATTTCTCTAGAAATTTAGATTCACGAACGATAGTTAGCCTTAGAAAGCTAACTCGGTTATTTGTTTTTTACTATATATTTTTCGCTCACATATTGCAAGTATTCGATATTTTATGAGCATTCTTGTACCATTGCATTGTAGGCTTCATAAGCTTACGTGCAATTTTTATCTGTTAGCCCTTTAATCACTCGTCCTTCTACTTGAACATCATCAAATATAGTTACACGAGTTTACTTTCTGTTTTGCCTCCGTCTTTCTCATTCCATATCCCATTATTCCGCTATTTTTTATCACCGTCAACATGAAACATCATGCGACACAAAATAACACAAAAATAATAATAAACTAAAAATAAGCTCACAAAACCTATGAAAACACAAATAACATACGACAGTAAAACACTAGAAAACCTACCAAAAATCAACTAAACGATAAACCATAAGTGCACAACAATTGTATAATCTATAAATACACCAGTCTATACCCTTCCACACAAGTTGGTATACAACTGTTCTCCACAATCAACACTGTTCACATATATTGATGTTCAACTGATTTTTAGTCAACACTCTTCGGGTTAATGTTCAACCTCCAATGCTAACACCATTCAACACATGTTGGTTACTCAACTAAGGTACCACAAACACAAGATCGGACCCCGTCCAATATTTGAGAATACAAGTTTGTTTTTCACTGAATATCTCTCTAAACGATTAAGCTCCATCTCTGGTGAGGTTGTTATAAGCTTAAGATATGGCATTTAAGCTCGTCTTGTTTCTCCTATTGTCGGACATATGCTGGACTTTTGTACCGATTTTGTCCTACTGGGCTCGGCCATCTACCACTCTCCTATTATTCTCATGTAGGTTTCTTTATCTTTTTGTAATAGTATGAAAGTAGCTTTTAACCAGTATGATTGTTGATGGTTGGTGGTACGTAAAGCACTTCCCTGTTAGACTTTTATTTTGCAAGGGGTCATTTAATGTGTATTAAATCTACAATGACCGCTTCCACGCTTGCCCAATACTTTATGAATAAAGTCATTTAATGTTTTGGCCTCTTATGAAGTTGCTTGGTTAACCTACAACTTCAAGTTGTATCTTCTGGAGAATCAGATCGTGTCGGAACCAAAATTGGTTGACCTAATGGGAAGATGATACTACGAAAATCATTACGGTTCCTAGAGCTAAGTACTCAAAATTACCTAGAAACCCAATTTATTACTTATTTGGAAAATTATATGTAAATCGTAACAATAAAATATCGAACACTTAACAAATCACAACATGTTGTCCAATCATTAGGTACACTTGTACATATACTTTATTAACTTTAATCTCAACCTATAAATTAAGTAATCGGTTTGAGAATCTACTAGATTTACGTATTGTAGTTGTACTTTAAACTTTTTAAAAACAAATCCAACAATATTTATTTGATTAAAAGATCTAATTATGTTAAATAAAATATATTATATCAAATGTGTCCAAGTCCTGAATTTATAAGACACATAAATTCTAATTCTAAAAATATAAAATTTGAAATTATAGGACATACAAACTGAAATTTCCATATAAATCTTTAAAAAAAAAAATGGGCATTTCTTTATATGTGGTTAACCGAAAACTAGGTGAAACTCATATCGGAACAGGTGGAATCGGAACTAGATTGGGTCTTGAAATTTTAGTATAAGAACCGAATCAATTGCATATATCAAAAATTTTACACCGATTTTTTCTTAAGATTTTGCGAGAACCCGATCTTGTCCCAACCCTACTTGGGATCAATTAGGATTTAAGCTATTTTTTGTTAAAACAAGCTAGACCAATCTCGTGCCAACCCTATCCGGGATCAATTAGTATTTAAGCTATTTATTGTTGGAACAAGCAAGACCGATTTCTCACAAACGATTCGTATCCATATAACTATTTATGTGGAACATAATACCGAACTCAATCGGATGAATTAGTTTTCTATTTTCAATTACTCAAATATTTGAATTAATACAATTAACCGAATTTATGTGATTTTTTCGATTATCGAGGAATCGAATTAACGAAATTAACTAAAGTTGTGCACTTTATTTATTTTCTTCAGTTACATGAGGATTCAAATTAAACAAAGCTTTTTTTGTTTGATTACTTGAGGAACCGAATTAATCAAATTAACCAAATTTACGTGACTGTTTTCTTGGTTTTTAAGTGATCGGTTACTTAATTTTTTTTTTTTTTTTTTTTTTTTTTTTTTTTTTTTTTGCAAAGTGAAACATAAAACCTAAAATTGAACCATTACCTTAACCCAAGAACCGAACTGATTTTGAGTAATAACTAGTAAACCGTAAGATCTACTTCATTTGTTCCATACAAACTATGCACATTTTTGTGTTACGTGGTCTCCAAAAAATATATTTGACCATTAAAAGTTAAAACCATATGATGAAGCGGATAAGATCTTATATGACAATATTTTTTATCTATATGTCAATACAAATTAATTATCATATTAAGCTAGTTTTGCCTAAATGAATAGTAACTATAAATAGTGTCGTGAGATGGAGTAGTTCGATTTAGATCGATTTCCTGATTCTGAATTTTAAAATCCTAGTTCTATATCAAACGCGTGTTTCAGTCTCATAAAACATCTATACTATATAATATTTATCCCCTTAATTTAATGTAAGGGGGATTTAATTGTAACTTTTAATTGTAAATATATGATGAGACTATTTTAATTGTAACTTTTAATATAAATATTTTAATTCTTGCTGTAATATCCGCATTTTTCCCTTCTCTTATTATTCTCATTTTAGTGCATTTTCGTTTTTAACAGCTCGCTTGTAATCGTATTGTCATTTTGAGGACAATTTAATATTGAACTTTTTGTCGTTCGAGCTTGATTCGGACTCGTTTTACTCGATTTGATGTTTCATGTTGTTATTTCGCATATTATGGTAATCGTCGTTCGGAACCGCCGTTTCGGGGTTGCCGAAAATCGATCTCATGTTATTGTGGGCGTTGTGAGCTTTTGTTGGTGTTTCGACCATGTTTCGTACATTTCGCATGTTTGGACCGTTTTGTAAATTTCCCAAACTTTTGGGAAATTTACGTTTGATTTTGTTTTTCTGAACCTTTGAGTAGTCGGGAATACGTTTTCCTTCGGCACTTAAGTTCGTCGTTTCAGGCCCCTTACGTCCGTACCATCGGGAATTGTTCACCGTTGTATTTCGATTCTTTTTCGGTGCCCCCCCTCTTTCATTTTTGGCCTGTGCTCCACAGAAAGGAATGTTACGTACGTAACACCCTTTTTGGTTACGTACGTAACGTTCTTGTGTAATTCAGTTCAGGCGATTCCGCCTTTTTGGTTACGTACGTAACACCCTTTTTAATTCGTAACGCCTGATGTATATCGGTTCAGCGATTACGCCTTTTTGGTTACGTCGTAAGGCCCTCATGGCTTACGTCGTAATACGGCTTACGACGTTAGCATGTGGTGGCTAACGTGCGTAACGAGGCTGGGTTTATAAACCCGGGGTTGGCCGATTTCGGCCATTTTCACTCCTTCTCCTCCCCATCCGACTCCTAGGCGATCTCCTTGGTATTTCCGGCGATTTGAAGCTTGATAACTCCGAGCCATCATTTTCTTCGAGTTATTGGAGCATAGTACCAACCGCTAATCGTGTTCTTCGTCATTATTCAAGGTAAACTCCTAAAACCTTGTTTTGGGTAATTGAAGGGGTTTTCATGTTTCGTCCGATTCGTTCCGTATGTTAGATTAATTCATGATGTACATGATTAATCTTGTTGATTTCGTTGGTTACCCTACGGATTCATGGTATATTTCGTAGTAATTTTGTAATCGAGAGGGTTTGGTTGTGGTCCGCCCTCGTCGTTGTTTCTATACGAATATACATGAATCGTAGGCGGGTTTTCGGGTGTATTCTAATTCCGTATTCATTTGGGATTGGTCATGATTGTGTTCTTCGTATCGTTAGGTTCGTGATTATCGGCTCCTATCGGTCACCGATCTTTTTCCTTCCGTTCGTTGCGTCGTTTATTATTCAAGGCAAGTATTCTTTTGGAAACCTTTATGCTTAACATGAAATGGTAATGTATATTGTGTGTGCTTTGCTCACCCTGGGAGGGTCCGACGGGGCCTCCGGGGAATCTATGACTTCACTCTGGATTCATGAGTTTGTTTCGCTAGCCAGCTCGGGAGGGTCCTTAGAGGCCTCGGGTGGGATTCGTGGCTTCGTCCGGTCTGGCGATGCACATGCGTGATTTGTTTTATGAAATGGCCGGCTCGGGAGGGTCCTTAGAGGCCTCGAGTGGGATTCGTGGCTTCGTCCGGTCTAGGCAAATTGTTTATTGTTTGTTTAGGAAAAGACATGTCTGGTTTTGGTTTTCGAAATGATATTGGTGCATGTACTATGAAATGTGTAAGCGATTGGTTTGCCTTGATTACTTGTACTAGCGTAATTGCTAACCCCTCTGGGGACCCGTTTTGGGGAAATTCTTGTTATGAATTTCAGGTTATGATCATCCGGACGAGCGAGCGCTGGGACAGTACGAGGATTTTGGCCGGGGTCGTTGACATGTGCACTCGAGTCTACTTATTTCTCTTGTCCACTTCGACATGGTTGTTTACTATATTTATAAACTGATAGATCGTACTCGCGAGTACTTAGGCTTTTCAATTCAAACCCCGTGTTGTATTATTTTAAATTGCTACATTGTCGACTGTTGCTTATTTCGCCGGTTACTCCGGGCGTACCTTTATATGTTATATTATTTAAATGTGTGTTCTCGCTAACCGAGATGGTTAGTCGAGGGGTGTTTTCTAGTTGTAGCCTGGTGGGTCCCATGTAGGGGTCCACGGCGCTGTAATATACTTCGAATATCTCGGGGGTGTTACAGAAATGGTATCGGAGCACTAGGTTTATGGATACCTAGGCTTGTTGGTTATTTGGGTCTAGTCGTGTTTTGTTTTGCACATTGTCACACCGCTGCCAGCATCTCGGTACTTCCAGTGCTCGTAAGTTTTCTTATTCGGTCTTTTGTTTTCTTGCATAGTATTTCCGCTTTTCGAATCGTGATTACCTTTTCCTCCCTTACTCATCATCAATATACTTCTGTTATCTCTTAACACCAGTATGGATGCCGGAGGAAACCGTGGTCGTGGTCGTGGTCGTGGTCGTGGACGCGGCCGAGGACGTGGGGCAGCCGGTGGGGCGGCCACGTCGCATTCTTCGGGAGCCGGCAGTACCGGTGACCGTCACAGTCATGCTTCTTCCCAGGAGCGCGCCGATCTTGGTATTGCGGCTGTTATGCAGCAAATGGTTAACCAGATGGCGGCTATAGCTCAGGTGGTCCAGAACCCCGATCAGGCCCATGCTAATCGGGGCGGAGCGGATCGTTGGCTTCAGGATGTCATCAAGATGCATCCTCCTCAGTTTTCGGGAGCTTCGGACCCGATCGGCTGGGAAGGGTGGATCAAGGAGATATCCAAAGTCTTCACTGCTACTAACTGCCCCGAGGACCGTAAGGTCCCTATTGCTCAATACTTTCTCACGGGAGATGCTACGGATTGGTGGGAGGCCGTTGGTCCCAAAGATCATGTTGCTTCGTGGGCCGAATTTCAAGAATTGATGGAAATCGAATATTGTCCGTGGCCGGTCAGACAGGCTCGAGTGCATGCTTTCTATGATGCTCAACCACGGGATATTCCCGTATCCCAAGCTATTGCCGAATTTAACAAGGAGTTGGGTTATGTGAAAACCCAAGTTGTCGCTGAGAGCGACAAAATTTTCCATTTTCCAGAGGATGAAAGCCCATTCGGGACTATATGTCCGACTCGTGCATACTACCACGAAGGATTATCGAGTCGAGCCCTTGCCTATGACATGTCGGTGGCAGGCCGGTCGGATTCGGGAGAGTAAGAAGCGAAATCCGCCGGAAATTTTTCGGTCACAGAGGTGGAGGTCGGCGAAGTCTCGATCTGTGAATATTCCTGGAGGTAATTCGGCTCGTTTCTCTGGGCTATCGGGTACCGCCGGTGCCTCCGTTCGGGATGCCAAATGCTTTAAGCTGCGGCGGCCGGCCGCCAGGCAGGAGTGTCCTCGTCCGCCCTAACTTGTCACACTTGTGGTCAGTCGGGCCACAAGGCCTTCTTTTGTGAGCGGGTAAGAAAGCTTCCTGGTGCTCAGGCTTCTTTTCCAGCACCTTTGGAGCCGAGTGTGAACCAGGGCTCATTTGCTCCGCCGCCACCTCCGAGTGCCGGTCGAGGTAGGGGTCGGGGTCAGCCCGCTAGGGGAGGAGCTTCCAGTGTCGGCTCTGCCCAGCCGCGTGTTTATGAGATGCGGAGAGCCGATGACCCAGCGGCTACCGTGGCGACAGGTACCGTTTATATTCTTTCTCATCAGGTCAATGTGCTTTTCGATTCCGGTGCTACGCATTCATTCATATCTTTGGATTGTGTGCGCCGTTTGAGTCTCGACTGTTTGATGCCTTGTGAACCCTTCATCGTTAAGCTTCCTAGCAGTGATAGGATCGTTGGTGATCAGGAGGTTCGAGACTGTTCTGTACTTATTTGTGAGAGGACTTGGCCCTCTAATCTTATTGTTGTGAGTATCGAGGGTGAAGATTTGATTCTTGGGGATAATTGGCTCGAGCGGCATGGTGCGATCATGAACTACCGCACGAGAATCATCACTATGTTAGCCGAGGACGGCACCGAGCACTCTTTCGCGGGGCGAAAGAGGGGAAACCAGAAGTTCGTTATTAACGCCTTGAAGGCGATGAGACTCCTACGTAAGGGGAGTACTGGCTATTGGTGCTACGCCTTGCAGGCGGAGAGTGGTGGAGTCGAGCTTTCGTCGATTCCAATCGTTAGCGAGTTTCCTGATGTATTTCCTGACGAGTTGCTGGGATTGCCACCGGATCGTGAGGTCGAGTTTGCTATAGAGTTAGAGCCGGGCGCGGCTCCTATTTCGAAGGCGCCCTATCGCATGGCACCTTCAGAGATGTCCGAGTTGAAGAAGCAGTTGAGTGAGCTTCTTGAGTCGGGGTATGTTCGACCGAGCGCCTCGCCTTGGGGCGCACCGGTCCTGTTCGTGCGGAAGAAGGATGGCTCACTACGTTTGTGTATCGACTATCGCGAACTAAACAAGGTGACCATCAAGAACAAGTATCCTTTGCCGAGAATTGATGACTTGTTCGACCAGTTTCAGGGAGCTGCGGTATTCTCGAAGATTGATTTGAAATCGAGGTACTATCAGCTCTGGGTGAGAGAATCCGATGTGCCGAAAACAGCTTTTCGGACGAGATACGGACATTATGAGTTCGTGGTTATGCCTTTCGGGTTAACAAATGCGCCGGCGGTGTTCATGCAGTTGATGAACAAAGTTTTTATCGAGTATTTGGATAAGTGTGTCGTCGTCTTTATTGACGATATTCTTATTTATTCAAGGAATGAAGAAGAGCATGCCCATCATTTGCGGGTAGTATTAGACATTTTGAGGACCGAGCAACTCTATACAAAGTTCTCGAAATGTGAGTTCTGGCTGAAGGAAGTGATGTTTTTAGGTCACGTGATTTCAGCCGAGGGGGTTCGTGTGGATCCGCAGAAGATTGAGGCAGTGTTGGATTGGGCACCGCCCAAGAATGTGAAGGAGCTCCGTAGTTTCTTGAGTTTGGCTGGCTACTACCGTAGGTTCGTCGAGGGTTTCTCGAAACTAGCTCGGCCACTTACGCAGTTGCTCCAGAAATCCGAGAAGTTCATCTGGAATGATGAGAGGCAGTTGAGTTTTGAGGAACTGAAGAAGCGTTTGACTTCATCCCCGGTTTTGGCGTTGCCATGTGGCAACGAGGGTTTTGCCGTTTATAGCGATGCTTCGGGTCAGGGTCTTGGGTGCGTATTGATGCAGCACGACAAGACCATTGCCTATGCGTCGAGACAGTTGAGGCTGTATGAGTTGAACTACCCTACTCATGATTTGGAGTTAGCGGCAGTTGTTTTTGCGCTAAAGATTTGGCGTCACTATCTTTTCGGCTCTACATGTCAGATTTTTACCGATCATAAAAGTTTGAAATACATATTTACTCAGCGGAAGTTGAATATGAGGCATAGGAGGTGGTTAGAGTTGATTAAGGATTATAACCTCGAAATCATTTATCATCCGGGCAAGGCGAACGTCGTGGCCGACTCCTTGAGTCGGAAACCGGTTGCGTTGCGAACGCTTGAGATCCTTACGTCTCAGTCTGAGCTTCGGCGGGCTTTGATCGAGTTAGATGTTGAAGTTTTGTTGCCTGGAGCCGTCGGGCAACTTCGTGCTTTAGAGATTTCGTCGTCTTTGATCGATGAAATTAAGCTGAAGCAGTTAGAGGATCCGATGATTACTCAAATCCGAGAGAACGTTCTTAAGGGAAAGTCTCCTGGGTTTGTGATTCACGAGGATGGTGTTTTGAGATTCCAGAGTCGGCTTTGTGTGCCGAACGATCCAGAATTGCGACAGAGTATTTTGCGTGAGGCCCATTCTACACCCTATTCCGTTCATCCTGGTTCGAGTAAGATGTACAAGGACCTGAGGAGGAACTTCTGGTGGAATGATATGATGGAGGAGGTCGCGCAATTTGTAGCAAAATGTTTGACTTGTCAGCAGGTCAAAATTGAGCATCAGCGACCGGCTGGGTTATTGCAGCCACTTCCCATTCCGGAATGGAAATGGGAAGATATATCGATGGATTTTATTACGAGTTTGCCGAGATCGAGGTCGGGCATGAATATGGTGTGGGTGGTTGTTGATCGTCTGACCAAGTCGGCACATTTTCTGGGCATCAAGGACACTTGAGGCCCGGAAAAGTTGGCTCGTGCATTTATCGCGCAGATTGTGAGACTCCACGGTACTCCGAAGTCTATTGTTTCGGATCGTGATGGCCGTTTTGTATCGCACTTTTGGCAGGCGGTGCATAAGGAGTTGGGTACCCGTTTGCAGTTGAGTACCTCTTTTCATCCCCAGTCAGATGGACAGTCGGAACGCACTATCCAGACATTCGAGGACATGTTGCGTGCTTGTGCTCTCGACTGGAGTAGTGACTGGGAGGAGCATTTGCCATTGATCGAATTCACGTACAACAATAGTTGGCACGCGTCGATCTGGATGGCACCGTATGAGGCGCTCTACGGGCGGCGCTGTCGATCGCCGATTTGTTGGAATGAAGCGTCCGATTTGGTCGGGACCGAACCGGATATTGTCCTAGAGACGAGGCGGAAGGTGGATTTGATTCGGGAACGGATGTTGACTGCCCAGAGTCGACAGAAGTCGTATGCCGACGTCCGTCGTCGACCTTTGGAATTTGAGGTGGGAGACCACGTTTTGCTAAAGGTGTCGCCGACGAAGGGAGTTTTTCGTTTCGGGAAGAAAGGGAAGTTGAGTCCGAGATTTATTGGACCCTTTGAGATTCTCGAGCGAGTCGGTGAGTTGGCATACCGTTTGGCGTTACCCCCGGCCTTGAGTCATGTTCATAGCGTTTTTCATGTTTCCCAGCTGAGGAAATATGTTCCGGATCCTAGTCACATCATCGACTTTGGCGAGGTCGAGATTGCCGAAGATTTTACCTTCGAGGAGCATCCCTTAAAGATTTTGGAGCACCGTGAGAAGCGACTGAGGCATAAGACCATTCCTTTGGTCAAAGTGCAGTGGTCGAGACATGGTGTCGAGGAGGCGACTTGGGAAACCGAGGATAGCATGCGTGCTAAGTATCCCGAGTTGTTTATTTCTTAAGTTTCGGGACGAAACTTGTTTTTAGAGGGGTAGAATGTAATATCTGCATTTTTCCCTTCTCTTATTATTCTCATTTTAGTGCATTTTCGTTTTTAACAGCTCGCTTGTAATCGTATTGTCATTTTGAGGACATTCAATATTGAACTTTTTGTCGTTCGAGCTTGATTCGGACTCGTTTTACTCGATTTGATGTTTCATGTTGTTATTTCGCATATTATCGTAATCGTCGTTCGGAACCGCCGTTTCGGGGTTGCCGAAGATCGATCTCATGTTATTGTGGGCGTTGTGAGCTTTTGTTGGTGTTTCGACCATGTTTCGTACATTTCGCATGTTTGGACCGTTTTGTAAATTTCCCAAACTTTTGGGAAATTTACGTTTGATGTTGTTTTTCTGAACCTTTGAGTAGTCGGGAATACGTTTTCCTTCGGCACTTAAGTTCGTCGTTTCAGGCCCCTTACGTCCGTACCATCGTGAATTGTTCACCGTTGTATTTCGATTCTTTTTCGGTGCCCCCCCTCTTTCATTTTTGGCCTGTGCTCCACAGAAAGGAATGTTACGTACGTAACACCCTTTTTGGTTACGTACGTAACATTCCTGTGTAATTCAGTTCAGGCGATTCCGCCTTTTTGGTTACGTACGTAACACCCTTTTTGGTTACGTCATGCGCTTGATGTATATCGATTCAGCGATTACGCCTTTTTGGTTACGTCGTAAGGCCCTTATGGCTTACGTCGTATCACGGCTTACGTACGTTAGCATGTGGTGGCTAACGTACGTAACGAGGCCTGGGTTTATAAACCCAGGGGTTGACCGATTTCGGCCATTTTCACTCCTTCTCCTCCCCATCCGACTCCTAGGCGATCTCCTTGGTATTTCCGGCGATTTGAAGCTTGATAACTCCGAGCCATCATTTTCTTCGAGTTATTGGAGCATAGTACCAACCGCTAATCGTGTTCTTCGTCATTATTCAAGGTAAACTCCTAAAACCTTGTTTTGGGTAATTGAAGGGGTTTTCATGTTTCGTCCGATTCGTTCCGTATGTTAGATTAATTCATGATGTACATAATTAATCTTGTTGATTTCGTTGGTTACCATACGGATTCATGGTATATTTCGTAGTAATTTTGTAATCGAGAGGGTTTGGTTATGGTCCGCCCTCGTCGTTGTTTCTATACGAATATACATGAATCGTAGGCGGGTTTTCGGGTGTATTCCAATTCCGTATTCATTTGGGATTGGTCATGATTGTGTTCTTCGTATCGTTAGGTTCGTGATTATCGGCTCCTATCGGTCACCGGTGTTTTTCCTTCCGTTCGTTGCGTCGTTTATTATTCAAGGCAAGTATTCTTTTGGAAACCTTTATGCTTAACATGAAATGGTAATGTATATTGTGTGTGCTTTGCTCACCCTGGGAGGGTCAGACGGGGCCTCGGGGGAATCTATGACTTCACTCTGGATTCATGAGTTTGTTTCGCTAGCCAGCTCGGGAGGGTCCTTAGAGGCCTCGGGTGGGATTCGTGGCTTCGTCCCGGTCCTAGGCGATGCTTGTGCGTGATTTGTTTTATGAAATGGCCAGCTCGGGAGGGTCCTTAGAGGCCTCGGGTGGGATTCGTGGCTTCGTCCCGGTCCTAGGCAAATTGTTTGACTGTTTGTTTCCGGAAAAGACATGTCTGGTTTTGGTTTTCGAAATGATATTGGTGCATGTACTATGAAATGTGTAAGCGATTGGTTTGCCTTGATTACTTGTACTAGCGTAATTGCTAACCCCTCTGGGGATCCGTTTTGGGGAAATTCTTGTTATGAATTTCAGGTTATGATCATCCGGACGAGCGAGCGCTAGGACAGTACGAGGATGTTGGCCGGGGTCGTTGACATGTGCACTCGAGTCTACTTATTTCTCTTGTCCACTTCGACATGGTTGTTTACTATATTTATAAACTGATAGATCGTACTCGCGAGTACTTAGGCTTTTCAATTCAAACCCCGTGTTGTATTATTTTAAATTGCTACATTGTCGACTGTTGCTTATTTCGCCGGTTACTCCGGGCGTACCTTTATATGTTATATTATTTAAATGTGTGTTCTCGCTAACCGAGATGGTTAGTCGAGGGGTGTTTTCTAGTTGTAGCCTGGTGGATCCCATGTAGGGGTCCACGGCGCTGTAATATACTTCGAATATCTCGGGGGTGTTACACTTGCCCCGGAGGCTGTCGAGCTCCTTAAAAGAGTTCAGCGCGTCATGCACAGTAATGTTATGACCCCAGGATCCATGGATGTAGTATTTAAGAGGATTAGCTTTGCAATTCAAAAAGGGGTAGCGGCACAGCTTGTTGCCCGTTTACCTGCTATTTCGATGTAATGACTCTTTTAATACTGGATTATGATAAACCCAAAAAAAAAATATGTAAATAAACTAATTTAAATACAAAAGTTATGATAAACATCACAATGCAAATGCACCTTCTAATACACAAGGTGATTAAAATGAACTTTTAAATGATAGTATAAATTACAAGATGGTTAAATTTAGCTATGATATCTTAGATACAATCGGTGCATCGCACGGGTTGAATTAACCAAAAACAACCTCGGAGCAACATACGGGTTAGTAAAGCCTCATTTCATATAACTAATTAGATAGACTAAAATAAAAGGACAATAACAATAAAAAAAATATATAAACTTCTCTAAAAGGCATTTAAATTCTGCCATCTGCTCATTCAACCGTTTGTCCCAACATTATGTACAAAACACGTGCACCTTCTAATACACAAGGTGATTGAAATGAACTTTTAAATGATAGTATAAATTACAAGATGGTTAAATTTTAGCTATGAAATCTTAGATACAATCGGTGCATCGCACGAGTTGAATAAACCAAAAACAACCCCGGAGCAATATACGGGTTAGTAAAGCCTCATTACATATAACTAATTACATAGAGTAAATTAAAGGACAATAACAATAAAAAAAACATATTGTTCCGGGAAATCCTTCCCATATTGGTGTCTTACCTAATACTAGTTGTAGGGGGATAAGAGTTATGGAAGGTTCTAGACTCTTCCATAAGTAGTAGGATCCTGTTAGATGTCTTACCTTAACTAGGAATCCTATGTATGAAAGGACTCTCTTTGTAATGCCTATATAAAGGCCCCTCTATTCATTGTTATCAATACAATTGATTTGCTGTCTTTACTTTTCTCCTCAAACACGTTATCAGCACGTAGCTCGAACGAAAAAAAGAAGAAGAAATCGGCCATCAGCCGCCAGCCCTGCCGCCGCCGCCAGCCTCCGACGCCCAGCAGCCTCCGCCGCCCAGAGCCGCCTGACGCTACCCAGCACCGCCACCTCCGCCGCCGGACCGCCGCCGCCACCACCGCCGCCGCCGGCGGCGGCCAGCTCCAGCCCAGCCAAGTCCGACCCGGTTCTGACTCTCGAACCAAAACCTGAACATCAACTTATCTTCGGAAGCCGCCAAAATTGCGCCTCCGGTTTCACGTCGTCGCATCGAGTACCAACCGGTAGATCGAAGCACACCACAAATTCAGCACGTGCCTAATTTTATAATCGAGGTAATTATCTGACTTGTCCCTATTTCAATTCTCTCCTTTTGGGAATTTTTCTTTTGGGGACACGGGTCTTTGGGTTCTTTATCTCCCACGCTACTTTGCGGTGGATGAGACCGCAAGAGAAGTCAGTATCTCTGCGTGTCGAAGAAAACTGTGTGACGGTCCTGGAGGAGTCACGGAATTGTTGAAAAGTCGATACTTGTGGTTGTTGCATACACCACGTATCTGGGTGCGATCTGATATCGCCGTTTTTTTGTCGACTTTACTAAACAACAATTAAGGGAAATAAATCGAGTAACGGTTATGTTACATGCTTTTAAAAGCATCGATTGTGACCGTTTATATTGTCACTGAAAATCCAACAAGACTAACTTCCTCTTATTTATATCTTGTAGATGGCACAAAGCTCCAATGTTCATCCGGAGTTCGACATCCTTGACCACGCTGGTAAGGAGTACCATAGGTGGGTCTCAGACGTTCGCTTGGCGTTCGTCGGTAAGAGATTTACTGTAATATCCGCAATTTTCGATTTTTGGTGAATTTCTTTTTTTCGACCAAAGTTGGTTTTGACAACTCTATCATGACCATTTCGTCATTCGGAGAATATTTAATTCTGCACTTTTTGTCATCCGAGTTCGTTTCGGTGTTGTTTTGTTGAGTTCTGTGCTTTTTAGCGACTTTTCCGCACTTGAGTTCGATTCTTGCGAATCTCGTCCGAAACTGCTGTTTCGAGTTTCCCGCAAGTCCGTTTAACTTTGTTAGACGTGTCGTGAACTTCGGTTTGATTATTCGTTGACGTATGGTGATTTTCGGGCATTTGGGCCATTTTCGTAATTTCCCAAAGTTCGGGGTAATTACCTTCCGTTGTCGAATTTCGAGCCTTCGGATGGTCGGAATTGTGTGTTCTACTAGCTCTTAGATTCGTCCTTGTGAGTACTTCGTAACCGTATCTTCGGTTCGTATTCAGGTTCGGGTTTCGGTGTCGTTTTGTTGAATTCAGGATTACTTAACGACTTTTCTAAGTATGAGTTCGTCTTTGTTAGATCACCATTAATTTTTGGTAACTCCAAAAATTATAAATCTTTGCAATATTATAGAACATCGAGTTAGCTTTCAAATGGTTCAAACGGTGAGTCAATCGGAGTCCGGACGAGAGAGTTATGGTCGTTTTAGCTCACCCGCTCGTTATTGGCCGATCACTGCCGGCCGAACTCGGCCGTGTCGTCCGACACGGCCCGTGCCGTGCTCGTCCGGATAAGCCGGAAGTTTCTGTCTCAGGGCTCGACCGTGTCGTCCGACACGGCCCGTGCCGAACTCTTCCGGATTGGCACGAGACGATCGCCGACACGCCCGACCGTGTTCAGACACGGCCGAGTCGTCTTGAAGTCGCTTTGACGGCCAGCCGGAAGGCCCCTCCGCGCCGCGACCGTGTCTAGCCGGACACGGTCGAGTCCCTGCCGGCCGATTGCGCGCCACGACCGTGTCATGTCGGACACGGTCGAGTCTGTCCGCCCTATAAATGCGTTTTCTCAGCATTTCAGCTCATTTTCCCCTTTTCTTCACCCAGTTCTCATTCCTTTTCTTCCCGTTCGCGGCTGTGGGTGTATACATCATGGAGACATGATGTTGTTCTTTAAATCCATGAAGTTTGGAGGTTCATATCGTCAATCATCCGTCCTATAACTTGCTCCGATCGACCGAATCAAGGCAAGTTTTCCTAAAATCTAATTTTGGGGATTTTGGGTATTTTGTTCGATTTCGTCCGTTTAATCCGTTTTAACTTAGGATTGTGATGGATTGATGATTATTTAGATGTATTATATCATTTCCTTTATTATTCCATGGTTGGATCGTATCGATTCGTTGTTTGAGTCGAGTTCTTGACCGACGCCTTGAAGGTGTCCGGTAAAATGTCTTAGAGGGGTTTTCGGGCGTTCTACGATTATTCCTCATCGTATGATCGATGATTTATTGATTATATTGTTGTTAGGGTCGAGTTTCTTGTGAAGAAACCGTGTTGAACCCTTCCGTTCGTTGTCGTCTTCCTTTTCGTTAGCATCGGGCGTTTCGAAGCTTTCCGTTGAGCCGTGTTCGTCGGAATACTTGCGTGCCGATTTCGAGGCAAGTACCTTGCCCATACTTTTCTCGTTTATGTATATGATGATCGGTGGTCGCCTTGATGTGTTTATTTGGTTATTTGAAATGAAGTTTCAAAAGGATTTGATTTGGCCTCGTTAAAGGCTTTCTTTCAAAACGCGTGTGTTTTGTGAGAACGGTGTTTTGAGAATTGATTATGATTTGATTATTTTGAACGTTGAAGGATTTTATGATGATACTCATATTGTTTAAGTTATGGAATCGTGTATTTCCTTGTTTAATCTTGTTATCGTAATTTTGAAGAGTTTGATAATGGTGTCGAGTTAATGGTCATCTCTAGTGAGTATTCTTAATGAACTTACATTCTTAGCATATTAGTGTTGCATGAGTAACGTGTGTGTGTGTATGCTCACTACGGGTTAGATCCGACGGGGTCTCGGTAGGGGTCCACGGAGGTGTGGATCGACGAGCTTTGCTTTTAACCACTACGGGTTAGATCCGACGGGGTCTCGGTAGGGGTCCACGGAGGTGTGGATCGACGGTTAATTGTGGTGCATTTTTGCAAATGTGTTTTGATATTGGCATTTCCTAAATGAGTGCTTTTGATCGGTTTTCATTTGCATGCATTGACTAAGTGTGTAAGAGGTAAGTTGTTCGTTTGGCTTACTTGGCTAGGATGGCACTGGAGTATTTTGTTGTTTGTATTAAATCCTTTATTTGTGGATTTTGATGTTGAGATACGAACCTCCTGGTCGTTCTTGTGTACTGTGAGTTGATGAGAGTTGGGGCTAAAATCCCAATGGTTTTGTAAAAGTCGTTTTACGGATTTGGGGCTAAAATCCCAACGGTTGGTTAATGTCATTTTTCAGAAAGTAAACCTTTGGGGCGGTGACCCCTTTTTGTCTTTTGGTTTTCGAAAAGTAGGATTTGATAATCCTAAATTGTTTTCTATTAAAACTCTCGATGGCATTCTAAACTGTTTTATAAATTACTTCCATTGATTTATGATATTTCGTTTTTGAAATGTTTTCTCAAACCCTTGCCTCGGGAAGTACTTTTCGTTTCGTTTGGATCTTTGAGGATCCTCGGTTATTGTTATTCGTGGGATGTGAATTGTATGGCTCGTATTTGCACTTTGTATTTGCACTAGCAAAACAGTGGAGTTTGCTAACCCCGAGTATTCGGGGTGGATGTCTGTTTTGCATTCGTGTTTTGGAGCATAACACGGGGTCGGCCACGAAGGATGATGAAAGATGATCGATACTAATCACATGAGGAACCGTACATCGTGTGTTGGTTCGCTTATACTTTATTTTCATTTCTTTGTATTGTTCCGTTATGCAGGTGTGGTTGTATTTTGACCCCTGCGTGGGTATGAGTTGTAATTGAGTTGTATATTTTTATTGAAAGACCAAATCGGTCTACTGAGTCATTTAGCCTTGAAGGCATTGTCGAGATGTTAAATGTGTTACCAGCCTGGTAGATCTTCGAGGAGAGGGTCTACGGCGTGTAATATCCCTGAGTGGATTGGGGGTGTTACATAAATGGTATCGGAGCTTAGGTTGAGGAAACCTAGGCTGTCGGGTCAAGTCGTGTTGTTTGAGTCTTGTTTCGTTGGATTTTTATCCGAGTCGTGTCGCGACGCGTCGTTTGAGTTTGTTGGTCGTGATTAGTATCGTGGGCGATCATCATCTTCGTGCGACCTGTGGAAGTAAGTCTCCCTTCTTTGTGTTGTGCCTCGTGTGACACGAGCTATTTTTATGATTATTTGTTAAGTGGTGGAATTTTTATGTGAATTTTGATTTCACGATATGTATTTAGTCGACTTTCGTATTTGATTTATACGAGGAGTATTGTCGCTTGTGATGTCCTTTTATTGTTGTTTTTGTTCGTTGTCGATGATTTTCGAATCGATTTGCACGCTTTACAAGTTCTATTGTAAAAGCTTTGTGCTTATACGCGTTCGACTTGTTCACTAGCATGCGGAGAGTATTTTATCGGTGGTTTTGTTCAATGTGGTATTTTATCGTTTATTTCCGTTTAAGGACATATATTGTCTTGATTTTAAACGTTTTGGTGCGTGTGCTAGGGGTTGTTTTAGTGAACGTCGGTATGTGTGAGTTTTGGGCATTCTGGCCTATTGGATTTTTGAAAACCTTGAGTATCTTGGAAAAATAAACTTCGAGACATACTTTTCAAATGAGTTATTTTCTTGTGGTACATCCAAGGTGCCACAATATATTTCAAAAATTTTTCTACCTCGAGGACCAAAATATTTTGAGATATTTTCAACACTTTTATTTAGACCCGAGGGTCGAATATTTTGAAAGTTTTCACTAAGAGAAAGTGTCCTCATTTTTATCAAATGCGAAATGGTTCTCCAATGTCTCGATAACGATGTTTCACGTTTATACTTTTTGAAAGGTGACACTCAAGATCAACCAGTATTCTTCAAATTACTTTCAAAACGAGATTTTCGTTTTTAAAACCTATCCATTCCCGTTTGAGGGCTGGGTATGTATGTATGATGTTCGCGTTGTCATTATGATGTTTACTCCCGAGTATGATCGAATTGGCGGTGTAAGGGTTGAGTCGCTTTTCACACATTTGTTGTGTTAGCCCCTGTGAGAGGCGGGATGTTGGTGTTGAATATTATCGCCTCGTAGTGATTCCGGCGTTGTCGCACATGTGCGAGCTGTTAGAGCTTGGTTTGGTATGACCGTGTGCATCGGTGATGGTTCCGTTATGTGTCCGCTGTTTAATGTCTTGTTACCTTGCTCCCGTTTTTTGTGAATTTCGTGGACGAGGTCGGAGGTAATGCCCGTACTATTTTGACTTCTGTATTTTCTCTTTCTCCAGTCTATCGATTCGCTCATGTTCGTTGGCACTTTACGAACTTGATCTGTAATTCGGTTTCATCGTCCGAACGAGCTACGACCTTGTTGTGGGTCGATCTGGTTATCGATGTTACTTTTTCGGGTTCAGTTCGATTCTTGTGAACCTTGTTTGGGAGTGACATCATCTGGTTCTACTAGTTCTTTTATTCGAAGTGGATCGGATTTGGAACTCTTATGTTTTCGACTCTGTCGACTCATTTATGTTCGTTGGCATTTCTGAGCTTGTCCTGCCCTTGTTTTTGTTTATCGAACGAGTGTGGTATCGTTTCGGAATAACTCGTTCGTCGTGGTGACCTTTCAATCGCTATTCCCTTTCCTGTGGATCTTCGGCAATGTATGTCTTGTAGTTCTCACAAGATCATCCTCGGAGTTGTTGTTTGAACTCTATTGTTCTTTGTGATTCGAACATGATTGTTCGATTTTTGTTGTCTCGATCGTTTGTTTGTTCGGTTTTTGTTCTCGTTTCGTGATTGTTGAACGTTCAGGCTCCTTCGTAATTCCCTTAAGTTTGGGAAATTAGTCTCGTTTTCGATCTTCCAACCCTTGGGCGGTGGAATTCCGTATTTATTCAGCGTTTGACTCGCATTTGATTGGTGAACCGTTGGGTTGGTCAATCATATTGATTTTCGTTCGCTGAGTTTTGTGATTGTTCGGATAATCGACTCGATTGTATTGTCTATTTGATGACGCTTGTCACTCGTTGATTTTATTATGTCTCTACCGGTGACGTTGCGTTAGTCGCCCTAGAGCGTATTTTCTCGCCGTATGTCTCTTTGCGTTCCTTGCAGTGTTTCGCCGTCGGGCGCGAGTTTTCGGTTTTGTGTATCTCGTCGAGTTTTCTGGCAAGGGATATTGCTTCTCCCTACTTATTTTAAGTTTCGGACGAAACTTCTTTTAAGGAGGGTAGAATGTAATATCCGCAATTTTCGATTTTTGGTGAATTTCTTTTTCGACCAAAGTTGGTTTTGACAACTCTATCATGACCATTTCGTCATTCGGAGAATATTTAATTCTGCACTTTTGTCATCCGAGTTCGTTTGGTGTTGTTTTGTTGAGTTACGTGCTTTTAGCGACTTTTCCGCACTTGAGTTCGATTCTTGCGAATCTCGTCAGCTATTTCGAAGTTTCCGCAAGTCCGCTTAACTTTGTTAGACGTGTCGTGAACTTCGGTTTGATTATTCGTTGACGTATGGTGATTTTCGGGCATTTGGGCCATTTTCGTAATTTCCCAAAGTTCGGGTAATTACCTTCCGTTGTCGAATTTCGAGCCTTCGGATGGTCGGAATTGTGTGTTCTACTAGCTCTTAGATTCGTCCTTGTGAGTACTTCGTAACCGTATCTTCGGTTCGTATTCGTGTTCGGGTTTGGTGTCGTTTTGTTGAATTCATGATTACTTATCGAATTTTCTAAGTATGAGTTCTTCTTTGTTAGATCACCATTAATTTTTGGTAACTCCAAAATTATAAATCTTTGCAATATTATAGAACATCGAGTTAGCTTTCAAATGGTTCAAGCGGTGAGTCAATCGAGTCCGGACGAGAGAGTTATGGTCGTTTTAGCTCACCCGCTCGTTATTGGCGATCACTGCGGCCGAACTTCGGCCGTGTCGTCGACACGGCCCGTGCCGTGCTCGTCCGGATAAGCCGGAAGTTTGTCTCGGGGCCCGACCGTGTCGTCCGACACGGCCGTGCGAACTCTTCCGGATTGGCACGGGGCCGCTGACACGCCGGCCGTGTTCCAGGACACGGCCGAGTAAATCTTGAGTCGCTTTTGGGCCATCAGCCGGAAGGCCCCTCGCGCCGCGACCGTGTCTAGCCGGACACGGTCGAGTCCTGCCGGCGATTGCGCGCCACGGCCGTGTCATGTCGGACACGGTCGAGTCTGTCCGCCCTATAAATGCGTTTTCTCAAGATTTCACATTTTTTCCCCTTTTCTTCACCCGCTTTCTCATTCCTTTTCTTCCGTTGCATTTGTGGTGTATACATCATGGAGACATGATGTTGTTCTTTAAATCCATGAAGTTTGGAGGTTCATATCGTCAATCATCCGTCCTATAACTTGCTCCGATCGACCGAATCAAGGCAAGTTTTCCTAAAATCTAATTTTGGGGATTTTGGGTATTTTGTTCGATTTCGTCCGTTTAATCCGTTTTAACTTAGGATTGTGATGGATTGATGATTATTTAGATGTATTATATCATTTCCTTTATTATTCCATGGTTGGATCGTATCGATTCGTTGTTTGAGTCGAGTTCTTGACCACGCCTTGAAGGTGTCCGGTAAAATGTCTTAGAGGGGTTTTCGGGCGTTCTACGATTATTCCTCATCGTATGATCGATGATTTATTGATTATATTGTTGTTAGGGTCGAGTTTCTTGTGAAGAAACCGTGTTGAACCCTTCCGTTCGTTGTCGTCTTCCTTTTCGTTAGCATCGGGCGTTTCGAAGCTTTCCGGTTGAGCCGTGTTCGTCGGAATACTTGCGTGCCGATTTCGAGGCAAGTACCTTGCCCATACTTTTCTCGTTTTATGTATATGATGATCGGTGGTCGTCTTGATGTGTTTATTTGGTTATTTGAAATGAAGTTTCAAAAGGATTTCGGTTTGGCCTCGTTAAAGGCTTTCTTTCAAAACGCGTGTGTTTTGTGAACGGTGTTTTGAGAATTGATTATGATTTGATTATTTTGAACGTTGAAGGATTTTATGATGATACTCATATTGTTTAAGTTATGGAATCGTGTATTTCCTTGTTTAATCTTGTTATCGTAATTTTGAAGAGTTTGATAATGGTGTCGAGTTAATGGTCATCTCTAGTGAGTATTCTTAATGAACTTACATTCTTAGCATATTAGTGTTGCATGAGTAACGTGTGTGTGTGTATGCTCACTACGGGTTAGATCCGACGGGGTCTCGGTAGGGGTCCACGGAGGTGTGGATCGACGAGCTTTGCTTTTAACCACTACGGGTTAGATCCGACGGGGTCTCGGTAGGGGTCCACGGAGGTGTGGATCGACGGTTAATTGTGGTGCATTTTTGCAAATGTGTTTTGATATTGGCATTTCCGAAATGAGTGCTTTTGATCGGTTTTCATTTGCATGCATTGACTAAGTGTGTAAGAGGTAAGTTGTTCGTTTGGCTTACTTGGCTAGGATGGCACTGGAGTATTTTGTTGTTTGTATTAAATCCTTTATTTGTGGATTTTGATGTTGAGATACGAACCTCCTGGTCGTTCTTGTGTACTGTGAGTTGATGAGAGTTGGGGCTAAAATCCCAATGGTTTTGTAAAAGTCGTTTCTGGATTTGGGGCTAAAATCCCAACGGTTGGATAATGTCATTTTTCAGAAAGTAAACCTTTGGGGCGGTGACCCCTTTTTGTCTTTTGGTTTTCGAAAAGTAGGATTTGATAATCCTAAATTGTTTTCTATTAAAACTCTCGATGGCATTCTAAACTGTTTTATAAATTACTTCCATTGATTTATGATATTTCGTTTTTGAAATGTTTTCTCAAACCCTTGCCTCGGGAAGTACTTTTCGTTTCGTTTGGATCTTTGAGGATCCTCGGTTATTGTTATTCGTGGGATGTGAATTGTATGGCTCGTATTTGCACTTTGTATTTGCACTAGCAAAACAGTGGAGTTTTGCTAACCCCAGTATTCTGGGGTGGATGTCTGTTTTTGCATTCAGGTTTTGGAGCATAACACAGGGTCGGCACGAAGGATGATGAAAGATGATCGATACTAATCACATGAGGAACCGTACATCGTGTGTTGGTTCAGTTATACTTTATTTTCCGCTGCTGTATTGTTCCCGTTGTACGGGTGTGGTTGTATTTTGACCCCCTGCGTGGGTATGAGTTGTAATTGAGTTGTATATTTTTATTGAAAGACCAAATCGGTCTACTGAGTCATTTAGCCTTGAAGGCATTGTCGAGATGTTAAATGTGTTACCAGCCTGGTAGATCTTCGAGGAGAGGGTCTACGGCGTGTAATATCCCTGAGTGGATTGGGGGTGTTACATAAATGGTATCGGAGCTTAGGTTGAGGAAACCTAGGCTGTCGGGTCAAGTCGTGTTGTTTGAGTCTTGTTTCGTTGGATTTTTATCTGACTGAGTCGTGTCGCGACGCGTCGTTTGAGTTTGTTGGTCGTGATTAGTATCGTGGGGCGATCATCATCTTCGTGCGACCTGTGGAAGTAAGTCTCCCTTCTTTGTGTTGTGCCTCGTGTGACACGAGCTATTTTTATGATTATTTGTTAAGTGGTGGAATTTTTATGTGAATTTTGATTTCACGATATGTATTTAGTCGACTTTCGTATTTGATTTATACGAGGAGTATTGTCGTTTGTGATGTCCTTTTATTGTTGTTTTTGTTCGTTGTCGATGATTTTCGAATCGATTTGCACGTTTTACAAGTTCTATTGTAAAAGCTTTGTGCTTATACGCGTTCGACTTGTTCACTAGCCAGTGCGGGAGAGTATTTTATCAGTGGTTTTGTTCTGAATGTGGTATTTTATCGTTTATTTCCGTTTAAGGACATATATTGTCTTGATTTTAAACGTTTTGGTGCGTGTGCTAGGGGTTGTTTTAGTGAACGTCGGTATGTGTGAGTTTTGGGCATTCTGGCCTATTGGATTTTTGAAAACCTTGAGTATCTTGGAAAAATAAACTTCGAGACATACTTTTCAAATGAGTTATTTTCTTGTGGTACATCCAAGGTGCCTGATATATTTCAAAAAATTTTCTACCTCGAGGACCAAAATATTTTGAGATATTTTCAACACTTTTATTTAGACCCGAGGGTCGAATATTTTGAAAGTTTTCACTAAGAGAAAGTGTCCTCATTTTTATCAAATGCGAAATGGTTCTCCAATGTCTCGATAACGATGTTTCACGTTTATACTTTTTGAAAGGTGACACTCAAGATCAACCAGTATTCTTCAAATTACTTTCAAAACGAGATTTTCGTTTTTAAAACCTATCCATTCCGTTTGAGGGTGGGTATGTATGTATGTATGATGTTCGCGTTGTCATTATGATGTTTACTCCCAGTATGATCGAATTGGCGGTGTAAGGGTTGAGTCGCCACACATTTGTTGTGTTAGCCCCTGTGAGAGGCGGGATGTTGGTGTTGAATATTATCGCCTCGTAGTGATTCCGGCGTTGTCGCACATGTGCGAGCTGTTAGAGCTTGGTTTGGTATGACCGTGTGCATCGGTGATGGTTCCGTTATGTGTCCGCTGTTTAATGTCTTGTTACCTTGCTCCCGTTTTTTGTGAATTTCGTGGACGAGGTCGGAGGTAATGCCCGTACTATTTTGACTTCTGTATTTTCTCTTTCTCCAGTCTATCGATTCGCTCATGTTCGTTGGCACTTTACGAACTTGATCTGTAATTCGGTTTCATCGTCCGAACGAGCTACGACCTTGTTGTGGGTCGATCTGGTTATCGATGTTACTTTTTCGGGTTCAGTTCGATTCTTGTGAACCTTGTTTGGGAGTGACATCATCTGGTTCTACTAGTTCTTTTATTCGAAGTGGATCGGATTTGGAACTCTTATGTTTTCGACTCTGTCGACTCATTTATGTTCGTTGGCATTTCTGAGCTTGTCCTGCCCTTGTTTTTGTTTATCGAACGAGTGTGGTATCGTTTCGGAATAACTCGTTCGTCGTGGTGACCTTTCAATCGCTATTCCCTTTCCTGTGGATCTTCGGCAATGTATGTCTTGTAGTTCTCACAAGATCATCCTCGGAGTTGTTGTTTGAACTCTATTGTTCTTTGTGATTCGAACATGATTGTTCGATTTTTGTTGTCTCGATCGTTTGTTTG
Organism: Orobanche coerulescens; assembly: GCA_033398695.1. Classification (NCBI taxonomy): domain Eukaryota; kingdom Viridiplantae; phylum Streptophyta; class Magnoliopsida; order Lamiales; family Orobanchaceae; genus Orobanche; species Orobanche coerulescens. The sequence goes on from CM065816.1 coordinate 1,671,460, forward strand.
TTCGGTTTTTGTTCTCGTTTCGTGATTGTTGAACGTTCAGGCTCCTTCGTAATTCCCTTAAGTTTGGGAAATTAGTCTCGTTTTCGATCTTCCAACCCTTGGGCGGTGGAATTCCGTATTTATTCAGCGTTTGACTCGCATTTGATTGGTGAACCGTTGGGTTGGTCAATCATATTGATTTTCGTCACGAGTTTTGTGATTGTTCGGATAATCGACTCGATTGTATTGTCTATTTGATGACGCTTGTCACTCGTTGATTTTATTATGTCTCTACCGGTGACGTTGCGTTAGTCGCCCTAGAGCGTATTTTCTCGCCGTATGTCTCTTTGCGTTCCTTGCAGTGTTTCGCCGTCGGGCGCGAGTTTTCGGTTTTGTGTATCTCGTCGAGTTTTCCTGGCAAGGGATATTGCTTCTCCCTACTTATTTTAAGTTTCGGGACGAAACTTCTTTTAAGGAGGGTAGAATGTAATATCCGCAATTTTCGATTTTTGGTGAATTTCTTTTTTTCGACCAAAGTTGGTTTTGACAACTCTATCATGACCATTTCGTCATTCGGAGAATATTTAATTCTGCACTTTTTGTCATCCGAGTTCGTTTCGGTGTTGTTTTGTTGAGTTCTGTGCTTTTTAGCGACTTTTCCGCACTTGAGTTCGATTCTTGCGAATCTCGTCCGAATCATTGCTTTGAGTTTCCGCAAGTCCGTTTAACTTTGTTAGACGTGTCGTGAACTTCGGTTTGATTATTCGTTGACGTATGGTGATTTTCGGGCATTTGGGCCATTTTCGTAATTTCCCAAAGTTCGGGGTAATTACCTTCCGTTGTCGAATTTCGAGCCTTCGGATGGTCGGAATTGTGTGTTCTACTAGCTCTTAGATTCGTCCTTGTGAGTACTTCGTAACCGTATCTTCGGTTCGTATTCAGGTTCGGGTTTCGGTGTCGTTTTGTTGAATTCAGGATTACTTAACGACTTTTCTAAGTATGAGTTCGTCTTTGTTAGATCACCATTAATTTTTGGTAACTCCAAAAATTATAAATCTTTGCAATATTATAGAACATCGAGTTAGCTTTCAAATGGTTCAAACGGTGAGTCAATCGGAGTCCGGACGAGAGAGTTATGGTCGTTTTAGCTCACCCGCTCGTTATTGGCCGATCACTGCCGGCCGAACTCGGCCGTGTCGTCCGACACGGCCCGTGCCGTGCTCGTCCGGATAAGCCGGAAGTTTCTGTCTCAGGGCCCGACCGTGTCGTCCGACACGGCCCGTGCCGAACTCTTCCGGATTGGCCTGAGACGACTGCCGACACGCCCGACCGTGTTCCATGACACGGCCGAGTCGTGCCGAGTCGCTTTTGACGGCCACCGTCGGAAGGCCCTCTCAGCGCCGCGACCGTGTCTAGCCGGACACGGCCGAGTCCCTGCCGGCCGATTGCGCGCCACGACCGTGTCATGTCGGACACGGCCGAGTCTGTCCGCCCTATAAATGCGTTTTCTCGGCATTTCACTCATTTTCCCTTTTCTTCACCCGAGCTCATTCCTTTTCTTCCCGTTCGCATGTCAGGTGTATACATCATGGAGACATGATGTTGTTCTTTAAATCCATGAAGTTTGGAGGTTCATATCGTCAATCATCCGTCCTATAACTTGCTCCGATCGACCGAATCAAGGCAAGTTTTCCTAAAATCTAATTTTGGGGATTTTGGGTATTTTGTTCGATTTCGTCCGTTTAATCCGTTTTAACTTAGGATTGTGATGGATTGATGATTATTTAGATGTATTATATCATTTCCTTTATTATTCCATGGTTGGATCGTATCGATTCGTTGTTTGAGTCGAGTTCTTGACCGACGCCTTGAAGGTGTCCGGTAAAATGTCTTAGAGGGGTTTTCGGGCGTTCTACGATTATTCCTCATCGTATGATCGATGATTTATTGATTATATTGTTGTTAGGGTCGAGTTTCTTGTGAAGAAACCGTGTTGAACCCTTCCGTTCGTTGTCGTCTTCCTTTTCGTTAGCATCGGGCGTTTCGAAGCTTTCCGGTTGAGCCGTGTTCGTCGGAATACTTGCGTGCCGATTTCGAGGCAAGTACCTTGCCCATACTTTTCTCGTTTTATGTATATGATGATCGGTGGTCGTCTTGATGTGTTTATTTGGTTATTTGAAATGAAGTTTCAAAAGGATTTCGGTTTGGCCTCGTTAAAGGCTTTCTTTCAAAACGCGTGTGTTTTGTGAACGGTGTTTTGAGAATTGATTATGATTTGATTATTTTGAACGTTGAAGTATTTTATGATGATACTCATATTGTTTAAGTTATGGAATCGTGTATTTCCTTGTTTAATCTTGTTATTGTAATTTTGAAGAGTTTGATAATGGTGTCGAGTTAATGGCCATCTCTAGTGAGTATTCTTAATGAACTTACATTCTTAGCATATTAGTGTTGCATGAGTAACGTGTGTGTGTGTATGCTCACTACGGGTTAGATCCGACGGGGTCTCGGTAGGGGTCCACGGAGGTGTGGATCGACGAGCTTTGCTTTTAACCACTACGGGTTAGATCCGACGGGGTCTCGGTAGGGGTCCACGGAGGTGTGGATCGACGGTTAATTGTGGTGCATTTTTGCAAATGTGTTTTGATATTGGCATTTCCGGAAATGAGTGCTTTTGATCGGTTTTCATTTGCATGCATTGACTAAGTGTGTAAGAGGTAAGTTGTTCGTTTGGCTTACTTGGCTAGGATGGCACTGGAGTATTTTGTTGTTTGTATTAAATCCTTTATTTGTGGATTTTGATGTTGAGATACGAACCTCCTGGTCGTTCTTGTGTACTGTGAGTTGATGAGAGTTGGGCTTAAAATCCCAATGGTTTTGTAAAAGTCGTTTTACGGATTTGGGGCTAAAATCCCAACGGTTGGTTAATGTCATTTTTCAGAAAGTAAACCTTTGGGGCGGTGACCCCTTTTTGTCTTTTGGTTTTCGAAAAGTAGGATTTGATAATCCTAAATTGTTTTCTATTAAAACTCTCGATGGCATTCTAAACTGTTTTATAAATTACTTCCATTGATTTATGATATTTCGTTTTTGAAATGTTTTCTCAAACCCTTGCCTCGGGAAGTACTTTTCGTTTTGTTTGGATCTTTGAGGATCCTCGGTTATTGTTATTCGTGGGATGTGAATTGTATGGCTCGTATTTGCACTTTGTATTTGCACTAGCAAAACAGTGGAGTTTTGCTAACCCCCGAGTATTCGGGGGGTGGATGTCTGTTTTTGCATTCAGGTTTTGGAGCATAACACAGGGTCGGCACGAAGGATGATGAAAGATGATCGATACTAATCACATGAGGAACCGTACATCGTGTGTTGGTTCAGTTATACTTTATTTTCCGCTGCTGTATTGTTCCCGTTGTACGGGTGTGGTTGTATTTTGACCCCCTGCGTGGGTATGAGTTGTAATTGAGTTGTATATTTTTATTGAAAGACCAAATCGGTCTACTGAGTCATTTAGCCTTGAAGGCATTGTCGAGATGTTAAATGTGTTACCAGCCTGGTAGATCTTCGAGGAGAGGGTCTACGGCGTGTAATATCCCTGAGTGGATTGGGGGTGTTACATTTACTACCACCATCTTTCCCTCTAACGAGCCTACCGCTCAAGAACCGAGCGAGGAAACCAAGGCTAATGCGCTGATGTACTTGCGTAGACATATACATCCGTTGTTGAAAAAGTGTTATATGAATTTGCAAACCCCCAAAGAACTATGGGATACACTCGAACAACGATTTAATAATGTGCATGATCAGCGCTTCCCCGAATTGCAACTTCAGTGGGAGCAAATCCAATTTTTGGATTATGCGAATGTGGAAGCCTATAATCAAGCTATCATCGATCTTCGCGCTGATCTTGGTTTTTGTGGTGTCAATAAGTCTGATCAAGATTTGATCGAGAAGACTCTTAACACGTTTCCCGTGGGAGCAAGTGTGATTGCTCATCAGCTGCGCGTTGCCTATGAGGAAGGGAGAATTAAGAACTTTAGTGACGTTATCTCCCACCTCACCAAAAAAGAAAGGCACCATGAGATTATTCTCAATAGCAATGCGCGCCCAGCTGGTACGAAGCCGATTCCGGAAGTGAATCAGGCTACCCACAGGAAAGCACCACGACAAAATAGAAAAGGCAACGCTACTCAGTTTTTGCAAGCACCACGGATGCATGACTCGAGCAAGCGAGGGAAAAGACGAGGTCGTCGTTCCAATGTGTGGAAGAGGCAAGGTGGCTCGGCCACGGGACCCAGTGGAACCCAACCACGTGGACCACCTCCTGCCGCCGGGAATGGAACCACTCTAAAAGAAGGCCGGAATTACTATACTTGCGGATCGAAGAAGCATACTTACCGCAATTGCAAAGCGCCAACGAACATCCAAGCTTACTACAAGCACTATAAACAATATTTGACTCAAGAGTCGAATTACATGGAAGAAGATAATGAGAATACGGAGGTGAATTATACTGAGATCCAGACTGAGATCCCTCCTCTCACCATTGCGGACAAAGACCAACATATGGATGTTGCCGACTTTGACTAGTTTTACGCTTTGGTTATGTTTTGTCTTGTTTCTAGTTTTCGAGAACTACTTTAGATTTTCATGAATGTAATAAAGTTGGCCATGATGAATAAAATTCTTTTAATTGCTGTGATTGTGCAAAGATGAATTTTATTTTTCCCTTCGAAAGCATGTTTGGTTTATTACAAAACAATTGCTCAGTAAATGAATTGCTTGGTTAAAATTGATACATTGGTGGATTTCATCAAAAATTTTGATCAAGACTAGGCGCATCCTCCTTGGTATTTGTTTATGCTTTGAGAGTTCAAACGGAATCAGTGGTTTTTAAACAGCCTTAGCTCTACCGACATTCCTATTTTCTCTGCAAGTCTACCAAGTTGGAGTTACCGAAAGGATCATTAGCCGAGATATAAATCGAACACCAAGATGCGTTTTTAAGTATTTAAACGCTCCTATGGCCATATTTCCATAGTATTGTATCAACAATAACGCCTTTGAAAATGGCTTCAACCTTGCTCTATCACTCAACAATAGGGAAATACCAAAATAGAAAATTAAAATGAGCACTGAGATCTGAGTTTAATGATCCAGAAAATTCACGACCTATGGACAGAAAGATACGGAAGTCTAGTTTCCAGAACAACTGACCGTTCGTCCATAGCCTTCTTAACGAAGAAGTTATTGCTGTTTTAGTGAACAAAGATCAAGCTGCGCGGAAATTATTTCCAGCGATTGTGCTAACTTTGATCCTAACCAACTTGGTCGAATTTCCCCAAACTCGAAGTTAATGAGTTTTCGCTATGTCTTTAATCACAAGACTAATCGAGCTTCATGTCTTATTGTAGATGTCTCGTGGCGAAATTGAGTGCCTTGCTGATAGTGGAACAACCCACACTATTCTTCGGAATACGCAATTATTCAAGGATATTGTGCCATACATATCCTCAGTGACAACAATGATTGGTTCCTCCCAAGTAATTCAAGGGAGAGGACCTGCTCACTTCTTGCTACCTAATGGTACGCATATTAATGTCACAAATGCTCTCTATGCCCCAAGAGCAAACCGAACCTTGCTAAGTTTTAGGGACATCCGTGCCAACGGTTATCACCTTGATACACATTGTGAGAATGGGACAGAATTTTTGTGGGTTACTGCGCGTAATGCGGAAGACGCCGCGTTCTCGAGAAACTTATGAGTCTAAGTAGTGGTTTATACCAGACTACAATAAGGGTTATTGAATCTATCTTTGTGAGTCACGAACTGTGTGATTCCGAAGCATACCAACTATGGCATGACCGACTCGGTCACCCTGGACGCGACATGATGATTCGCATTTTGAAAAACTCACATGGTCATCCGTTTTTAAAGTCCAGAAAACGATTGGAAGCACCACTCGATATCGGCATTGATGTGAGTGAACTTGATACCGTATCACCGGGACTAAAGATCGCACGCCCTGATAAGGTTGACAGTGCATCTCTCGTAAATCCCGAGGCTTCCGTGGCAATTTCCAATGCCCATAAATCGTTTTGTAAAGCCTGTTCACTAGCAAAGTTGATACCCTCTCCGTCCTTTGCTAAAGACTCAACACAAAACATTCGCTTCTTACAAAGAATTCAAGGGGACCTATGTGGACCTATTCAGCCAAAGTGCGGACCATTCAGATATTTTATGGTTCTGGTTGATGCATCGACGCGATGGTCACACGTCGCTCTGCTATCCACGAGAAATGCTGCATTTGCTAAACTCCTAGCACAAATCATCAAGTTACGGGCTAACCACCCCGACTTCCCAATCTCGTCATTAAGATTGGACAATGTTGGAGAGTTTATGTAACACCCCCAATCCGCTCAGGGATATTACACGTCGTAGAACCTTTCCTCAAGGATCTACCAGGCTGGTAACGACATATAACAACTCAACCATGCCTTTAAGGCTAAAACGACTCAGTAGACCGATTTGGTCTTTCAATAAATACATACGACTCAAATACAACTCATGCCCACACAGGGGACAAAATACAACCACACCTGCATAACGGAACAATATAGCAATGAAAATAAAATACAATCGAACCAACACATGATGTACGGTTCCTCATGTGATTAGTATCGATCATCTTTCATCATCCTTCGTGCCGACCCCGTGTTATGCTCCAAAACCCGAATGCAAAAACAGACATCCACCCCGAATACTGGGGTTAGCAAAACTCCACTGTTTTGCTAGTGCAAGAACAAAGTGCAAATACGAGCCATACAATTCACATTCCACGAATAACAATAACCAAGGATCCTCAAAGATCCAAACGAAACGAAAAGTACTTCCCGAGGCAAGGGTTTGAGAAAATATTTCAAAATCGAGATATCATAAATCAATGGAAGTAATTTATAAAACGGTTTAGAATGCCATCGAGAGTTTTAATAGAAAACAATTTAGGATTATCAAATCCTACTTTTCAAAATCCAAAAGACAAAAGGGGTCACCGCCCCAAAGGTTTACTTTCTGAAAAATGACATTAACCAAACCGTTGGGATTTTAGCCCCAAATCCATAAAACGACTTTTACAAAACCATTGGGATTTTAGCCCCAAATCTCATCAACTCACATTACATAAGAACGACCACAAGGTTCGTCTCCCAACATCAAAATCCACAAATAAAGGATTTAAAACAAGCAACAAATACTCTAGTGCCATCCTAGCCAAGTAAGCCAAACGAACAACTTACCTCTTACACACTTAGTCGATGCATGCAATCATGAAAACCGTTCAAAAGCACTCATTTCCGGAAATGCCATAATCAAATCACATTTGTAAAAATGCACCACAATTAACCATGGACCCACCCCTCCGTGGATCCCTACCGAGACCCCGTCGGATATAACCCGTAGTGGTTAAAAGCAAGCTCGCAGATCCACCCCTCCGTGGACCCCTACCGAGACCCCGTCGGATCTAACCCGTAGTGAGCATACACACACACACGTTACTCATGCAATACTAATATGCTAAGAATGTAAGTTCATTAAGAATACTCACTAGAGATGGCCACTAATCCGACACCATTATCAAACTCTTCAAAACACAGTAACAAGATTAAACACGGAATACACGATTCCATAACTTTTAAACAACAAGGATATCATCAAAGCCTCCAACGTTCAAAATAATCAAATCATAATCAATTCCCAAAACACAACGTTCACAAAACACACACGCGTTTTGAAAGAGAGCCTTTAACGAGGCCAAATCAAATCTTTTGAAACTTCATTTCAAATAACCAAACAAACACATCAAGGCGACCACCGATCATCATATCCATAAAAGCGAGAAAGGTATGGGCAAGGTACTTGCCTCGAATAAGAACAACGGAGAATCGACCAAGTAGGTTGGCCGAACCGACTACGAACCCGCCGACTCCACCGAACGCCAACTCACGTTCATAAACGACGAAGGACAAATAATAACAATGAAATGAATTCCATAACACGACTCAAAGCCGTTGAATTCAAAGAACGAATGACGAAAGTTCACGGATTTCCCCCAAAACGGCCAAGAACACGATTCGTTCCGACAAAACCCGAAAACGGAATTCCAAGTTGAAATATGGATATACAATCCATAGAATATGTTTAACAACATCATTTAACCATAATCGATCCATCGAAAACGGATGAAAAACGAGATCGGGGACAAATCCCCCAAAAAGTCAACTCGAAGGAAATCAAGAAATATACTTCGATTCGACGAAGAACAATGGATTAAATGATGTTAAACACAACAATACTACCAAGATTAATCATACCCATCATGAATTAATCAACAACACGGAACGAATCGGACGAAAATGCAAAAATCCCCAAATTCACGAAATTAGGGTTCTAAGGAAGATTACCTTGATTCGCTGGATCAAAGGATGATAACGGACGATTGATTGATGTTATGAACTCAAGAACTTCATGGATTTGTTGTTAAACAACATGGCTTCGTCACCCATGAATCGCCAGCCGCGGACGGAGAAGGAAGGAAATGAAAAACGAAGGGAAATGTGGCTGGTCTGTCATATATATACTGGGCCGGAACTAGCGTGCGCTAGACTTCCCGGACTAGCGTGCGCTATCGGCCAGTACCGGCCGAGCACTCTCGGCCATGGCCCGCATGACCCAACACCACCGACCAATTCTGCCGACCACGACTCGTCCACCCGACTCCCGCTAGCGTGCGCTACGGCCGGAAGCTCGCGCGCTGGCCCGACTGCCAGCTGGGCTAACAAACTTACCTGTAACGTCGCTAGTCGGCCGGCAGCGTGCGCTACCCCTGCCGGTTAGCGTGCACTATGACCGACAAGCGGCGTGCGCTACTCCGCCGATCTGGCCGAGTCCAACCTCGTAATCCCTCTGCCCGGGCAGATGGCGACGCTGAGCCACCGGCGGCGTCGCTACATCTGCCGGTTAGCGCGCGCAGCCTTCCGGCCGTAGCGTGCGCTACGCCGGTTCCTGCCGCACCCGTCCGGCCGGTGCCCGCAATCGTCCGGCCAGTCCCGCAACCGTCCGGCCAGTCCCGCAACTGTCAGGGCTCGACGACCCGATTTCCGAAAACGCACGGAACGAACACGACGAAAAGTTCGCGGACAACATCAACGACCCGAAATGAAAACATAATACCATAATTAATCATACACGACCAAGAAATGGGTCGAGACAACAATTACAGATACGGATACCCGTAACTTTCAAGAAATTACAAAATGGCCCAAAACGCCCGGAAATCACGATACGTGATCGAATAACCAAACCGAAGTTCACAACACGTCTAACAAAGTTAAACGGACTTACGGAAACTCAAACAAGCTTTCGAACGAGATTCGCAAGAATCGAACTCAAGCGCGGAAAAGTCGCTAAAAAGCACGGAACTCAACAAAATGACACCGAAACGAACTCGGATGTCAAAAAGTATAGAATTAATCATTCTCAGAATGACGAAAAGGTCATGAGCGAGTCGTCAAAACGGACTCCGTCCGAAAAAAGAGATTTACCGAAAATCGAAAATTGCGGATATTACAGTTTACGTCAAAGTCTTTTGATGACTATTGCATGTCGATAGGGATTGAAGTTGAACATCCCGTCCCCCATGTTCATTCACAGAATGGCCTTGCCGAGGCTATGATTAAGCGGTTACAGCTTATCGCCCGAGCATTGGTATTGCGCACCAACTTGTCGATTTCTGCATGGGGTTATGCAATTTTGCATGCGGCTATACTTATTCGCTTTCGACCCACTACCAATCAACCGTTTAGTGCGTACCAGTTGGTAACTGGATATGAGCCTGATATTTCACACTTACGCATTTTTGGTTGTGCAGTCTATGTGCCAATTACGCCTCCACAGCGTACTAAAATGGGTCCGCAAAGACGATTAGGTATATATGTTGGCTATGAATCGCCTAAAATTGTCCGCTATTTGGAAACTTTGACAGGAGATCTGTTTACTGCAAGATTTGCAGATTGTCACTTTGATGAGACAAACTTCCCTTCGTTAGGGGGAGAGAGGAATCGAACGATTCCAGTTGAACGCCAGGAAATTGTATGGTGTGCTCCCTCCTTGCCTCATCAAGATCCCCGCACAGCTCAATCCGAGCTAGAAGTGCAACGTATTCTCAGTCTTCAGAATGTTGCGGATTCGATGCCCGACAGCTTTACCGATCTTTGAAAGTGACAAGATCTACCATTCCCGCGAATGTTCCCTGCAAGGTTAGAAGTCCCGATTATAGGGCAAGGTTCACCGCCCAAAGGAATGATGCCCCCGGCGTCAACCTTAGTGGTGGGACGGCTGCTCTTATCCCTGCTCGAAAGAGGGGGAGGCCAGTGGGTAGAAAGGATACCGAACCTCGAAAGAGAAGAGGAACGGAGGCACAAAATCCTCTCATCATCGACACAGTGACTCCGTCACACGAGATTATCTCTGACTACGGATATGTCCTCGAACCAACAATGGAACAATCGACGGACGCGTCGGAAACTTTGTTGATGTCATAAAATAAAGAAATCTCGATGCAATGTACGAGTGAATACGTACTATTGGACAGGTCATCCACGCTAGTCGATGATGCTTTTGCCTACTCCGTCGCTCAAGAAATTATTGAAGACGACGACGCTGAGCCGCGCTCGGTTGCTGAGTGTCAACAACGAGCCGATTGGCCGAAATGGAAAGATGCAATGCAGGCTGAACTAGACATAATGGCTAAACGTGAGGTATTTGGCCGTATCGAGCCAATACACGTGGGCGTTAAACCAGTTGGACATAAGTGGGTCTTTGTTCGTAAACGCAATGATAAGGATGAGGTCATGCGTTACAAAGCGAGACTAGTTGCCCATGGCTTCTCGCAGCGCTCTGGCATTGACTACGAGGAGACATATTCTCTCGTTATGGACATCATCACTTTCCGCTACTTAGTCAGTTTGGTAGTGTCCGAAAAAATGAACATGCAGCTTATGGATATGGTTACAGCGTATCTTTATGGGGATCTAGATACGGATATCTATATGAAAGTCCTCGAAGGGATTTCATTGCCCAAATCAAGTAGCTCTAAACCACGGAGCGCTTACGCTGTGAAATTGCGTCGTTCACTGTATGGGTTGAAACAATCCGGAAGGATGTGGTACAACCGCCTAAGTGAATACTTGATTGGGAAGGGATACGAGAACAGTGACATCTATCCATGCATTTTCGTGAAAAGAACAGATGCAGGATTCGTGATTGTAGCCGTCTATATAGATGACATGAATGTTATCAGTACCATAGATGAGGTCAATGAAACGGCCCGCTACCTTAAATCCGAATTCGAGATGAAAGATCTGGGGAGGACTCGATTCTGCTTGGGCTTAGAGCTAGAACATCGAGATGATGGCATACTCATTCATCAGTCTGCCTATGTCCACAAAATGCTCAGGCGATTTAGCATGGACAAGGCACATCCTCTTGCTACCCCCATGATTGGTCAAAGTCTGGAAATGAACAAGGATCCGTTTCGTCCCAAAGAGGAGGATGAAGAGGTCCTTGGAGCAGAAACACCGTACCTTAGCGCAATCGGTGCGTTGTTGTATCTGGCTCAATGTACTCGTCCAGACATCGCATTCTCTGTGAATCTTTTAGCGAGATTTAGCTCCGTTCCCACGATAAGGCATTGGAATGGAGTAAAACACATCTTTCGATACTTGAAAGGCTTCAGTGACCTTGGATTGTTCTTTCCCTACGCAAGAGAGAGCGATATTCCGAAAGGAACTGTTGAGGTTAAGACGATGCATACCGACCGTCGATCTTCCTCTGATATTGCAGCTAAGCATGGTAGCTTGACTACCAGAAGTGCTAATGCGAGCAAGCCTACCCCATATGCAGAGAATCCTGACGACACGTTAGTTGGATTTGCTGATGCCGGTTATCTCTCTGACCCGCATAAAGGACGTTCCCAAACTGGTTATGTGTTCACCATTGGGAATACGGCGATATCTTGGCGATCTACCAAGCAGACCCTGGTTGCTACTTCCTCGAACCATGCAGAGATAATTGCATTGCACGAATCCGTAAGGGAGTGCATTTGGCTCCGGTCAGTCATAGACCATATACGAGGAACGTGTGGATTAGATCCCACTACAGCAACCCCTACTTGCATCTTTGAGGACAATGCGGTATGCATTGAGCAGATGAAGTTAGGTTTCATAAAGGGTGACAATACCAAGCATATTGCGCCGAAGTTCTTTTATAATCAGCAGCAGCAGAAATTGCTGAATATCGAAGTGAAACAAGTGAGTTCTGATGAGAATGTCGCAGACTTGTTCACTAAGTCTCTGCCGAAATATACATTTGAGAAACATGTGAGAAGCATCGGCATGTGTCGATTATCCGAGCTCAACTAATGATAGCTCGACGGAATGAGCTGCCATGTATACCTCAGGGGGGAGTATACTACACATGATTCTGACATTTGTAGTTGGTGCGTTGCGCTCTTTTTCCTCACCAAAGTCTTTGTTTTTCCCACGGGATTTTATTTGACTTGGAAAGGTTTTTTACCGAGGCAACACCTTGTGCACCATGTTAGTATTAGTGTTCGACACAGGGGGAGTGTTCTGGGAAATCCTTCCCGTATTGGTGTCTTACCTAATACTAGTTGTAGGGGGATAAGAGTTATGGAAGGTTCTAGACTCTTCCATAAGTAGTAGGATCCTGTTAGATATCTTACCTTAACTAGGAATCCTATGTATGGAAGGACTCTCTTTGTAATGCCTATATAAAGGCCCCTTTATTCATTGTTATCAATACAATTGATTTGCTGTCTTTACTTTTCTCCTCAAACACATATAAACTTCTCTAAAAGACATTTAAATTCGGCTATTTGCTCATTCAACCGTCTGCCCCAACATTACGTACAAAACACGTAGATATTCAACTAAAGACCGTGCATCACACGGGTTGGATAATGCCTCGTTTAAATGTAATGTTATTGTAAAAGACCGTAAAAATTTGGGAAAACTACATTTATTGTCCTAATGTATGGACCTTTTTACGTCCGTGTCCTAACCTAAGCATAATTGCAAATTGCCATATAACGTAATCAAAATTTTAATGTCCGTATCCTAATGCCTGGAATTCGGCCAATTTGCCTATGTGGCACACCGAAAATTTAACGTGGCTTGATTAGATCATTTTAATATAATAAAATTGACCACATCAGCTCCAAATCAGCTGTTATCAATTATAAAAATTATAAAATTAAAAAATTATAAAATAAAATTTAAAATTTAAATTTATAAAATACAATTGTAAAATAAAATTATAAAATTATAAAATTAAAAAAATTATAAAAAATTATAAATGTGGTCAATTAAAATTTTATAATTTTTAATTTTTTATTAAAATTAGAAAATAAAATTATAAAATAAAATTATAAGATTTTAATATTAAAAAATTGCAACAAATTATAAAAAGATAAATCTGGTCAATTTTATTTTATAATTTTATAATTTTTTAATTTTTGTAAAAAATAAAAAAAAAATTATCCCGTGAGAGAAAGTATCATCGCGTGAGAGAATTTTTTCCGCAAAGGATACAAAACACATTGAGATAAAGTATCATCGCGTGAGAGAATTTATTCACAAAAGATACATTGTGCTGCGTAGAGAAGATTCAATAGACAACGACGCTGATACACTGACCAATTTTATTAGATAAGCTTGGAGCGTTATCTGGAGAACATGGGTATTAGGCCCTGTTCTTTTGGACTTATTTTTCAATTTTTCACTTCAGTTCAGTTCAGTTCAGGTCCATTCAGTTTAGTTCAGTTCTTCTTATTATTATTATTATTATTATTATTATTATTATTATTAATCTAAATTATTATTATTGTTATCATTACTAATAATATTACTATTATCGTTGCTGTTGATTACTATTACTATTATTATTATTTGCCATTATTAATATTATTATTATTATTATTATTATTTACCCTTAATATATATTTCATTCGATTGATTCGAGTCCATTCATTCGATTCGTATCCATTCGATTCGATTCGATTCGATTCGATTCAATTGATTGATTCGATTCAATTTAGTTTAGTTCAGATTCATTCAATCCAAAAGAAGAGAGACTTAGATACCATAGTGTGTAAAATAAAACTGTAAAATAAAATTATAAAATTATAAAATAAAATTATAAAATATAAATAAAATTGAAAAATTAAAATTATAAAATACAATTGTAAAATAAAATTAAGAAATTAAAAATTATAAAAATTTATAAAAATTATAAATGTGGTCAATTAAATTTTTTTAAATTTATAATTTTATTTTATAGTTTTATTTTATAATTTTAATTTTAAAAAATTATAAAATTATAAAATTTTAATTGACCACATTTATACTTTTTATAAATTTTTATAATTTTTATTTTTTAATTTTATTTTACAATTGTATTTTATAATATTAATTTTTCAATTTTATTTTATAATTTTATAATTTTTTTTAAATTGATAACTGCTGATTTGGAGCTGATGTGGTCAAACCAAACCAAACCAAACATAGCCAGTATATCCCGCTCAGAGCACGGTCTGGGGAGGGTAAGATGTACGTAGACCATGCCCCTACTTATTACGGTAAGGAGGCTGTTTATGTGAAGACCCCCAACTTAGTGCACACCAGAATCTTGTGTGATAAATACAAAGGAAAACATATGATTCGAAAAAGCTCGAGACCATACCTGAGCACATGGCCTAATCCACATGGGACTTACCTAAGCGGAATTTGGCTACTTCACTCCCGATGAACGCTGCTCTAACAAAAGAGAGGTTGACTCTGCGCACAGCTCCCTGTTAAAAATACACCACACGCAAGGACAATAGGGTAAAATATACAATAAAAGTAAAAAAAAAAAAAATAATGCTCTAGGTCAAAGCTAATCGAGACAACCCAACCCTGAGGCTCTCAACTACAGCATGTAACACCCCCAGATCAAACCGGGAATATTACACGCCGCAGACCTTCTCCGTGAGGATCCACCAGGCTAGACAGCAAAACAACACATTACATTACATACCGACGAATCAAAATAACGGACCAACAGACGGATTTGGTCTTTCGTCACTGACTTACAAATCAAAATACATAAACTCATCCAGACTCATACCCACGCAAGGGTAAAATACTTGCAACAACGAATAATAAGACAGCGGAAAAGACAATACAATGGACTCCGACTAACTGAACCCAAAACTGGCCTTCGTGTGATTAGTATCATTCGTCTTTCATCATCCCTCGTACCGATCCTGTGTCTTGCTCCCGAAAACCTGCATGTACTGACACAATAGATATCCACCCCCGACACCTGGGGTTAGCAAAACTCCACTGTTTCGCTAGTGCAAGTATAAAGTGCAAATACGAGCCATACACAACACATTCCGAGAATACAACGAAAGACTTCCCGAGATATTTTTAGTTAAAAATAGTTCAAGTCTTGAAAGTATAAACGAAGCAAGTAAGCACTTTGAAAATATTTCCAAATCTCGGGAGTTTTGAAAACATTAGAAATTAAAAAGTTCTTAATTCCTCGAAAGCCATTTAGGGTCACAGCCCCAAAGTTCATTTTCCTAAATACAAATCTGTAACACCCCCAATCCGCTCAGGGATATTACACGCCGTAGAACCTTTCCTCAAGGATCTACCAGGCTGGTAACACATATAACAACTCAACCATGCCTTTAAGGCTAAAAAGACTCATTAGACCAATTTGGTCTTTCAATAAAAATATACAACTCATGCCCACGCAGGGGTCAAAAATACAACCACACCCGTACAATGGGAATAATATAGCAGCGGAAAATAAGGTACAACTGAACTAATACACGATGTACGGTTCCTCATGTGATTAGTATCGATCATATTTCATCATCCTTCGTGCCGACCCTGTGTTATGCTCCAAAACCTGAATGCAAAAACAGACATCCACCCCCCGAATACTCGGGGGTTAGCAAAACTCTTCTGTTTTGCTAGTGCAAGAACAAAGTGCAAAATACGAGTCATACAATTCACATTCCACGAACGATAATAATCCAAAATCCTCAAAGATTCAAATACAACAGGATGAACACTTCCCGAGGCAAGAGTTTGAGTAAAGACTTCCCAAAATTTCAAGATCAAAATATCAAGGGAAACAATTTATAAAATGATTTGAAATACCATCGGGAGTTTTAATAGAAAACAATTTAGGATTATCAAATCCCACTTTTCAAAACCCAAAAGACGAAAGGGGTCACCGCCCCAAAGGTTTACTTTCCGTAAAATAACCTTTACCAAACCGTTGGGATTTTAGCCCCAACCACCAAATGACCTTTACAAAACCGTTGGGATTTTAGCCCCAAATCTCATCAACTCACAGTACACGAGAACGACAACAAGGTTCGTCTTCCAACATCAAAATCCACAATTAAAGGATTTAACACAAACAACAAAATACTCTAGTGCCATCCTAGCCAAGTAAGCCAAACGAACACTTACCTCTTACACACTTAGTCGATGCATGCAATCATGAAAACCATTCGAAAGCACTCATTTCCGAAAATGCCAATAATCCAAATCACATTGCAAAATACACCACAATTAACCGCGGACCCACAGCTTCGTGGACCCCTGCCGAGACCCCGTCGGATCTAACCCACAGTGGTTAAAAGCAAGCTCGCGGTTCCACAGCTTCGTGGAGCCCTACCGAGACCCCGTCGGATCTAACCCGTAGTGAGCATACACACACACGTTACTCATGCAATTCTAATATGCTAAGAATGTAAGTTCATCAAGAATACTTACTAGAGATGGCCATTTACTCGACGCCGTTATCAAACTCTTCAAAACACAGTGACAAGATTAAACACAGAATACACAATTCCATAACTTTAAACAATAGGGATATCATCAAAGCCTTCACGTTCAAAATGATCAAATCATAAACAATTCCCAAAACACACCGTTCACAAAACACACACGCGTTTTGAAAGAGAGCCTTTAACGAGGCCAAACCGAAATCTTTTGAAACTTCATTTCAAATAACCAAATAAACGCACCAAGACGATCACCGATCATCATATCCACAAAATAAGAAATGTATGAGCAAGGTACTTGCCTCGATACCACGAGCAAATGGAAAAATGAACGGATACGGCCGGGTAGCCCTCAAATTCCCGAACACTATCTAGAACGCGATAGCACCGAAATTTACGACGGAATAACACCACACGAATCATCAAACACCAACGAGATTCAACTCGGAATCCTCGAGCACCTATAATCCTCTGGAAGGAACAATAAAATATGATTACAACGGAAATCCCAACAATTATCGAAGGGAAACTCATTGGGACATTTAATCGAACACTCAATATTCGATAACTCCCAATAACACTCGAATCACTAATCGAGTTGAACAAACTCGAAATATGGATATACAATTCGTAGAACATGATTAATAACATCATACTGCCCCAACCGATGTATCAAAATCGGATTAGAATCGAAATCAAGAACAATTCTCCAAAAAGTCAAGTTGAAGGAAAAATCAAGAAATATACCTTGATTCGACGAAAAACACGGATTGGATGATGATATTGTAATACCCGAGATTTCTGTTATGTATTTAGAACTTGTAATATTGTAATTGTTGCACTTTGATCTGAGTATTATTCTCCGTATTTCATAGTCCGGTGTTGTTAAGTGTATGATTTCACGAGTGTGACTTAAATTTGTGATTTTGCGCATGTAGCGCACGCTACCGATTAAGTATAGTGTACGCTAAGTTGGATCCATAGCGCACGCTGTGGAGGAACCTTAGCGCACGCTATGCGGGGTCAATATGATTGAGACGTGTGGTAGGTGAGATCAGGCCGGGGATCCTTGTCGGATTGTGTCGGGATGAACCTGGACGACTTTCGGGAAAAAGCCAAGTCAACTCGTTAGCGCACGCTACTCACATGAGGGTAGCGCACGCTAAAGGCTGAGTACAGTGAAGTCTGTAAGCTTCGTATGGCCGTTAGCGCACGCTATGAATAGGGACTAGCGCGCGCTAATAACCATTTCCTATATATAGGACAGCATACTTTTTCATTTTTCAGATATTTCCACTTTCCCAAATCCGAATTTTTGAGCTCAGAGAGTTACTTTCTCCCTCCTCAAACCCCTCATATCATCCTCCTAGCTCGAGTTCGAAGATTGTATATCATTGAGGATTGGTGTTCAAGCTCTCGGTGTTGGATTTTCTTCAAGTACCTTCGTGTTCTTCGCTACTTTGAGGTAGGTGATTCTTCGCCAATATTAGTAGTATTCTGAAGGACGTTTGATCATGTTTATCTAGTCAGTTAATTCGTTAATAGTCGAATCATCACGTGTTAGAAGGATATTTTGACGTTTCGGCACTTATTCTTCGTATAATTCTTTGAACCTTTTTGTATATGGACTCCTAAGCATTTCTTACCGATCATGACCAGTAGGTAGAGTTTATCAAGTTGTTATGTTGCATACGTTGGAATCATGCGTTTTGTAATGTAGGACGAAGAGAACTTAGGATACTTTCTCAAGATCTAGATGAATTATGGTGTAGTAATGATTATACGTAACCTTGTATCTCGTAGTCGTTTAAACCATATAGAACTTTCACAGACCTTATAAGCATGATGTGCACGGGGATGACATGTATTATCATCATAGAATTCATGAGTTCATCACCATTAGAACAAGTTTTCTGCCAGTAGTAATCTGCCATGAACGGTTAGCGCACGCTAACATACGTAAGTTAACGTGCGCTATCGGGAATAAGTTAACGCACGCTACGTTTGGTACGTAACGTACGCTATGTTATCAGTCGAGTCAGTCGGCTGATCAGAGAATCGGTTACCCATGGCTAGCGTACGCTAGACTTAGACGATAGCGTACGCTAACAGGCAGGCTTAGCGCACGCTACGTAGAGTACGTAGCGTACGCTAAGTGGTTCAGGCAGATTGCATATTTTGAGCTTTTGGCCGTAGACCGAATTGTTAGGCAATTGTTCGACTTGAGATGATTTGTATATCATTTATTTTGTTAAGGTTCGAGCTTGCTACGTTGATCGAAGGAGGCGGCATTCGAGTGTGTTGAGATCATTGAAGTGTTTTGTTCTTGCCATCTTCGAGGCAAGTATCATAATATGTTAATATTGGTATTTTGAGCATGCGTGTGGTTATTCATGTTGTCGAACATGAGATTTATTTCGTTGAATTGTCATGATATTCGTTATCTAGTGTTTGTATGTTCATGTTGATGGACATGGCGATTTGGCATATATGTATGCATGAGTTGTGTTTGTGTTTGTTGTGCGATCTATGCTGAGGGCGCTGGATCGGATGTCCACCTCGTGTTGGTCCGACGGGATCATCTTGGGATCTAGCCGAGGGCGCCGGATCATCGACGGGTTATTTCCACCTCGTGTTGGTCCGACGATCATCTTGGGATCTATGCCGAGGGCGCTGGATCATTGGAATACCTTTGCCGTGTTAATGGAATCTTTCGATTCGCATTGTCGATTCCTAGAGCGGAAGTCCGTGTAGTGTATCTTGTTATGTATTGTTGATGCATATTCGAATTGTTTAAATGATACTTGTACTAGCATCGTTTTGCTAACCCCTTCGGGGGTGGACATTTGTTTTGATGTTCAGGTAGCTGAGGAGCAGGAAACACCACGACCGATGTGACGACGAAGGGGTTCAGTGATGTTTGTTGTTGTTGGTGATTTATTTTCTTGGTTTGATTTCAGTACTCGAGTACGCGTGTCTTAATAATTCCACTTCGATATGGTTGTATTAATTACTCATTGAACCAGTTGAATCGGTTTTGTAAAACTTGAATTTTCGTGGTATTGATGTCTTATACTTACATTTCTTTTATTTAGCCTTGTAAATCCTTACTTAAAGGGTTTACGGCGCTGTAATTATTCCGAATATCTCGGGGTGTTACAGAATATGGTATCAGAGCTAAGATTCATGGATATCTTGGCAGTCGGGTTTTAAGTTGGGTCTGTTTACGTTGTTGATTTACGAGTCGTTCGTAACATCACTGTTCATCCAAAAGTCGTCATGTGGACCGTGGTTGTAAGTCTCATAATCTCTTGTACTACCGCTTTACTTAATTCTGTTTTGTGAGTATTGACCGGCTTTATTTTTGAAAATTTCATCCTGGATACTGAAAAATTGTGTTTTCAGTATGTTGAGAGGAGGTCGTGGACGCGGACGTGGAAATATGAGACAGGAGGACTCCGCAACTACCCTAGAATTATCGGCTAGTATAACCGATTCCCATTCTGGAGGGCAGCAGGGATCGGCGAATGACGACGCGAATCCTAACATGCCGGGAGTACTTCAACAGGTGGTGGCTCAAATAAACCAGTTCGCTCAGGTAGTTGATCGCATGCATAGCCGATGGGACAAAGAAAGACCACGAGGATAACCGAGAGTTAGATGGCTTTCTGAGGTATTCAAATTGCTCCCGCCAAAGTTTGACGGATCTGCAGAGTCTCTTACTTGGGATCATTGGCTAAAGGAGTTAGAGAAAATATTCGCGGTATTAATCGTCCCCGAGGACCTAAGGTTCCTATTGCCCAATATTTTCTCGATCGGGAGGCCTTTGACGTGGGAAGCTATTCGACCCGAGGATCATAATGCGGATCGACGGAATTCAAACTAATGATGGAAGCACAAGATTGTCCTCGCCCAGCTAGAGAGGCAAAAATCCTAGAGTTTTTCTCACCACAGAGTTCTAAGCAATCAGAATGCATATAATCAAAACTTTTAATCATCAGCTGACGTGTGTCCGACACTTGGTCAGAACGGAGGCAGAATAGATTTTTCATTTCGATATGCGAATGAAGCCGGAGATTTAGCAGTACATGTCCGGGTTCGAGTGTACTACGCTGCGACAATATCAAGACAAAGCGCTGGCCTACGACATGAAAGAGGCGGCGGTGGAGAAATTAGTGGAAGCAAAGAAGCAGAAAGTGACCGGCAGCTTCTCAGAAAAGCAGAGTGGTGGGCCCCGCAAGGGCCAGTCTTCCTTTTATTCGGCTAGGAAACCTCCACATCCTTCTAGAGGTGGAAAGAAGTTCCGGAATACATCAGCAGTTTCGGACGCATCAAAGAAATGCTACAATTGTGGTCGAGCAGGGCATATTCGACGTGATTGCCCCGCATCTTCTGTGACTTGTTACAATTGTGGGCAAGAAGGGCACCGTGCGGCTTTTTGTGGAGTTGCTACTAGATCCTTTGTTACTCGCACTCCAGCGCCAGTTCCAAAGAAGATGAGTGTGAACCAGACGCAGCAGAGTGGATTTCAGCAGCAAAATATTGGGAAGAGAGAGACATCCAGTGCTGGGCCCGTTCCTCCGCGCCTGTACGAGATGAGGAAATCTGACGATCGTAACACCGCCGCATCGTGTACAATTCGATTCTTTTGCAACCAGCTAGTGTTTTATTCGATTCCTGAGCTACACATTCTTTCATATCATCAACCGTAAATCGTTTAAAAATCTCGTGCTTATTTGATTGTGAACCATATGTTGTGGGTTTGCCGAGTGGAGAGAGAATTGTGGGAACCCTAGAGGCTAGAGACTTTTCAGTGTCTATAGGAGGGAGAGATTGGCCATAGAATCTTATTGTAGTTGACATCTACGGTGACGATTTAATTCTCGGAGACGATTGGCTCAACCGTTATGGAGCTATTCTGAATTACCGAGAGAGTCATTTCTATCATTGCTGATGACGGATCTGAACACTTATTCCGAGGATGGAGACCGGGAAGCTCGGGAAAATTGATCAAAGCAATGAAAGCCGTGAAATTACTGAAGCAAGGATGTCACGGACTTTGGTTCTATGCCATGAGGAAAGAGGAAGGAGTAGAGCTCTCGTCTATTCCAATTGTGAATGAGTTCTCAGATGTATTCCCTAACGAACTACCTGGGTTACCTCCGCAGAGAGAAGTGGAGTTCACTATCAAATTAGAGCCTGGAGCAGCTCCTATTTCCAGATCACCATACCGGATGTCGCCAACCGAGATGTATGAACTCAAGAAGCAACTGGAGGAATTGTTACAGAAGGGTTATATTCAACCTAGCGTTTCTCCTTGGGGAGCGCCCGTTCTCTTTGTCCGGAAGAAAGACGGATCCCTCCGACTGTGTATTGATTACAGGGAGCTCAACAAGATGACGATCAAGAATAAGTATCCTATACCTCGGATCGACGACTTGTTTGATCAACTGCAAGGGGCAAGGGTATTCTCGAAGATTGACTTGCAATAAGGATACCATTAGTTGAGAATTAAGGAATTGGATATACCGAAATCTACTTTCAGATCCCGGTACGGGCATTATGAATTTGTAGTGATGCCATTTGGACTTACCAATGCTCATGCGGTATTCATGCAATTGATGAATCAGGTATTCTTGGAATACTTGGATAAATTTGTAGTCTTCATTGATGACATCTTGATATATTCGAAGGACGCAGAGGAGCATGCCGAACATTTGCGTGTGGTTTTGAGCACCTTGAGGAAGGAACAGTTGTATGCAAAGCTTTCAAAATGCGAGTTCTGGCTTAGGGAGGTAACTTTCCTTGGGCATGTGATATCACCGACGAGTTCAGTGGACTCAAGAAAGTCGAAGCAATCTTGGAATGGGAAGCTCCTAATAACGTGAAAGAAGTCCGGAGTTTCTTAGGACTTGCTGGATATTATCGCCGCTTTGTAGAGGGATTTTCCAAAATTGCTCGTCCGCTCACTCAACTGTTACAGAAAACTCGAAAGTTCACGTGGGATGAGAAATGCCAGGCTGGTTTTGATGAACTTAAGAAGAGACTGACTACAACACCTATATTAGCATTACCAGATGGAACTGATGGATTCATGGTTTACAGCGACGCTTCAAATCAGGGTCTGGGATGTGTGTTGATGCAAAAATATAAGGTGATTGCCTATGCTTCTCGGCAGTTGAAACCATACGAGGCTAATTACCCGACTCATGATCTGGAGCTAGCAGCTGTAGTCTTTGCATTGAAAATTTGGAGACATTATTTGTACGACACTCATTGTCAGATCTTTACAGATCATAAGAGCCTCAAGTACATTTTCAGTCAGAAAGAATTAAACATGAGGCAGAGAAGGTGGCTGGAATTGATCAAGGATTACGACTTGGAGATTGTCTATCATCCGGGGAAAGCAAACATAGTAGCCGATGCTTTGAGCCGTAAACCTGTTTCTCTTCGAGTGTTGGAAGCACTTACGTCCCAAACCAGCATTCAACGGGAACTGATCCGCGAAGGGATTGAAGTATGGGCACCAGGAATCCAAGGGCAACTATATGTGACGGAACTGACTTCATCACTAGTCGAGGAGATCAAATCTAAGCAGTTGAACGATTCTCTGATCCTTCGGTTATGTGACGAAGTAAAGAAAGGAAAAGCCCCAGGATTCGGGATGCAAGATGATGGAGTTCTGAGATTTCAGAGTCGACTTTGCGTTCCCGATGATGACGAATTGAGACGGGAAATTCTGAAAGAAGCTCATAGTGCACCTTATTCTATCCACCCGGGCAGCAGTAAAATGTATAAGGATTTAAAACAAAACTTCTGGTGGGGGAATATGAAGAAGGACGTAGCAGAGTACGTTTCGAAGTATTTGACTTGTCATCAGGTTAAGATTGAACATCAGCGACCTTCCGGAATGTTAAATCCGCTTCCGATCCCTGAGTGAAAGTGGGAGGATATCTCGATGGATTTCATCACCAGTATGCCAAGGACTAGAACGGGAATGAACATGATTTGGGTTATAGTTGATCGACTAACCAAGTCCACAACCTAAGCTCTGCTACCATTTATGTAACATCCCCCAATCCGCTCAGGGATATTACACGCCGTAGAACCTTTCCTCAAGGATCTACCAGGCTGGTAACACATATAACAACTCAACCATGCCTTTAAGGCTAAAAAGACTCAGTAAACCGATTTGGTCTTTCAATAAAAATATACAACTCATGCCCACGCAAGGGTCAAAAATACAACCACACCCGTACAACGAGAAAAATATAGCAGCGGAAAATAAGGTACAACTGAACCAATACACGATGTAGGGTTCCTCATGTGATTAGTATCGATCATCTTTCATCATCCTTCGTGCCGACCCTGTGTTATGCTCCAAAACCTGAATGCAAAAACAGACATCCACCCCCTGAATACTCGGAGGTTAGCAAAACTCCACTGTTTTGCTAGTGCAAGAACAAAGTGCAAAATACGAGTCATACAATTCACATTCCATGAATGATAATAATCCGGAATCCTCAAAGATTCAAATACAACAGGATGAACACTTCCCGAGGCAAGAGTTTGAGTAAAGACTTCCCAAAATTTCAAGATCAAAATATCAAGGGAAACAATTTATAAAATGATTTGAAATACCATCAGGAGTTTTAATAGAAAACAATTTAGGATTATCAAATCCCACTTTTCAAAACCCAAAAGACGAAAGGGGTCACCGCCCCAAAGGTTTACTTTCCGTAAAATAACCTTTACAAAACCGTTGGGATTTTAGCCCCAAATCCGTCAAATGACCTTTACAAAACCGTTGGGATTTTAGCCCCAAATCTCATCAACTCACAGTACACGAGAACGACAACAAGGTTCGTCTTCCAACATCAAAATCCACAATTAAAGGATTTAACACAAACAACAAAATACTCTAGTGCCATCCTAGCCAAGTAAGCCAAACGAACACTTACCTCTTACACACTTAGTCGATGCATGCAATCATGAAAACCATTCGAAAGCACTCATTTCTGGAAATGCCAATAATCCAAATCACATTGCAAAATACACCACAATTAACCGCGGACCCACAACTTCGTGGACCCCTGCCGAAACCCCGTCGGATCTAACCCACAGTGGTTAAAAGCAAGCTCGCGGTTCCACAGCTTTGTGGAGCCCTACCGAGACCCCGTCGGATCTAACCCGTAGTGAGCATACACACACACACGTTACTCATGCAATACTAATATGCTAAGAATGTAAGTTCATCAAGAATACTTACTAGAGATGGCCATTTACTCGACGCCGTTATCAAACTCTTCAAAACACAGTGACAAGATTAAACACGGAATACACAATTCCATAACTTTAAACAACAGGGATATCATCAAAGCCTTCACGTTCAAAATGATCAAATCATAAACAATTCCCAAAACACACCGTTCACAAAACACACACGCGTTTTGAAAGAGAGCCTTTAACGAGGCCAAACCGAAATCTTTTGAAACTTCATTTCAAACAACCAAACAAACACACCAAGACGATCACCGATCATCATATCAACAAAATAAGAAATGTATGAGCAAGGTACTTGCCTCGATACCACGAGCAAATGGAAAAATGAACGGATACGGCCGGGTAGCCCTCAAATTCCCGAACACTATCTAGAACGCGATAGCACCGAAATTTACGACGGAATAACACCACACGAATCATCAAACACCAACGAGATTCAACTCGGAATCCTCGAGCACCTATAATCCTCCGGAAGGAACAATAAAATATGATTACAACGAGAATCAAAGCCAAAAACAACGGAAATCCCAACAATTATCGAAGGGAAACTCATTGGGACATTTAATCGAACACTCAATGTTCGATAACTCCCAAAAACACTCGAATCACTAATCGAGTTGAACAAACTCGAAATATGGATATACAATCCGTAGAACATGATTAATAACATCATACTACCCCAACCGATGTATCAAAATCGGATTAGAATCGAAATCAAGAACAATTCTCCAAAAAGTCAACTTGAAGGAAAAATCAAGAAATATACCTTGATTCGACGAAAAACACGGATTGGATGATGATATAATCAACAAGAATCTTCCAAAACGTCTTGGAATTGAGTAGAATCGACCAAGAACTCCATTTCCCGTCGCACCCGTCGCCAGCCGCCGAAAGAAGGAGAAAATCGAGTAAAAAATGAAGTCTGGCCGAGCCAAGGCTATATATAGCCGGCAGGGTTACGGCCGTAACCGTCAGTGCCTTACGGCCGTAACTCGGCCCTTACGGCCGTACTCGGCAGGCCTTACGGCCGTAACCGGCATTCGTCAAAAATCAGTCCAGCAACTGTCGGGCACTTACGGCCGTAACTGACACACATTACGGCCGTAACCGGCCTTCGTTCGGAAGATGCCCAGCGCCCGTACGGCCGTACCCGATCACACTTACGGCCGTAACTGGCACACATTACGGCCGTAACCGTCACCTTACGACCGTAACTCGGTCAGGCCAGGCCCTGCTCCGGCAGTGACTCGGCCGTGGCCACTCCGACGGCCCGGACGACCCCGAAACCCGAACCTGAGTAAAAGTCGGAGATACGGTTACGAAGTACTCGCAAAGACGAATCCAAGCGCTAAGAGAACACACGATTCCGACCACCCGAAGTGTCGGAATTCGACAACGGAAGTAATTACCCCAAACTTTGGGAAATTACAAAAATGGCCCAAAACATCCGAAAATCACGATACGCGATCGAGACACCAAACCAAAGCTCGCAACATGAATAATAACATTAAATGAACTTACGAGAAACTCAAAACAACAGTTTCGGACGAGATTCGCAAGAATCGAACTCAAGTGCGGAAAAGTCGCTAAAAAGCTCGGAATTCAACAAAACGATACCGAAACGAACTCGGATGACAAAAAGTGCAGAATTAATCATTCTCGAAATGACGAAACGGTCATGAGCGAGTCGTCAAAACGGACTCCGGCCGAAAAAAGAAATTTACCGAAAATCGAAAATTGCGAATATTACAAAATCCGTTAACAAAACACGGGGTCCACAACCCAACCATTTCGATCACAAAACACAGGGCCTACGACCCGATCATCCACTACAATTCACTTTCAAGGACACATTACACATAACACATTAATCTTATGCCATTCTAGCCAAGCACCAAGACTCGATATATATTGTCTCTCGACCCTGAGCACAAAGCATTGTGATACTCCGGACAATATCACAATTAACGAAAACATCAACATCATCCTCAAGATGAAAACTACACCTGGTAACCCGCGACCATACCCCTTAGTATCGGCCCCCAGACGCCCCGTCGAACGCTCCGGGTGGGAAACCACTTCCGCGGCCGTACCCCTTAGTATCGACCCCCAGAAATCCCGTCGGACACTCCGGGTGGAAGTTCAACCACACACGCACTCAAGTCCACTTCCGTGGCCGTACCCCTTAGTATCGACCCCCAGACGTCCCATCGAACGCTCCGGGTGGAAGGAACAACACACACACGTTCCAAAATCACAGTTGCAAACCACAAGCCTCGAAGGTCAATCACAGTATATATAGTCGAGGTACCTTACTAGAATGGCCATATTATCCAACACGTACTCACGACCCAGAACTATAACAATTCACAAGGAAGCACAAGATCTCAACAGCACCGAACGACACAACCAATATCACATAAACTCCCATATTCATCCATAACCACGTGACTCCAAGCACATAATTTGACAAAAGAATTACACTTTACATTTACCAACGACATAATCATACGCAATGACATCACAAGAAAGTAAGGTGATCCTATACTCGACACTAGCACACATATTCAACTAAGCTTATTAATTCCCGACACACATGGGTTACCTTTACGAAAACCATGATAGTAAATATACCGATTCTTTTGAAAAAAGGTTATAAATATTTATTTAGCACATATCGACGATTAACAACCATAATATCCACAAAACACGAAATGTATGGGCAAGATACTTGCCTCGAAATCAATTTGTGAATACTCCGACGAAAGCGGCTCACCAAATTTCCAAAATAGTCCCGAAACAGCCCGGCCAAAACAACCCCAAAACAGTCCCGAAATAGCTCGGCCGAACCAGCCCCAAAACAGCCCCGAAACAGCCCCAAAAACCGACCACCATCGCGAGAAATCAATAACAACACAATCACCATGAGAATAATACCGCTACGAATCAACAATACTAAACGAAATCTCAATCGACACTAAGAAACTACAATGCTTCAAGGGTTCGTTCCAAGAAAGCCAAAATCATGTTCCGGGTGAAACGAAATCGATAAACGAGTTACTAATCCGTAGATTACAACCAATACAACAAGAATTACATGACCAATTCATCATAATCGGCCCAGAATTGAAATCAAAAGGAAAACCCCAAAATAGTTGAAAAGGGATTTTTTTGAAGAATTACCTCAATCCGACGAAGAACAATGGATTAGATGTTGTTAAACATGATCAAGACTTCAAGAATATGATGAAATTCTACTCAGGGATTAAAATCCCCATCAAATCGCCCAAAAACCGAGAGAGAGAAGTGAAAATGGGCTAAAAAACGCGACTGTCCAATTTATACCACTGGACAAAATGGCTCAGAACACGGCCCAAATTAGAGCCGTATTCCAGCGCCGTGTTATAAACGACTCAGCAAAAACGGTGCAAACAGCGTCGTATTCCAGGGCCGTATTCTGACAGTGTAGACTTTGTCATTATGACCATAACTTCTCCATCCGGACTCCGATTGACTCGCCGTTTGAACCATTGGAAAGCTAATTTGATGCTCTATCACATTGTAAAGTTTCAGAATTTTTAGACTTCATAAGCGCCGGTGGTGATCTTTCAAAGTCGACCAAATGCACAAAAACGATACTCCTCGACAAAACAATAATTATTCAACATGCAACGAAACACTAACGGACAACACCAACGATCTAAATCGAAAACGAGCACATAAAAAATCAAGACATACTATTAGCTCGACTTACGCAACGATAAGTCGTACCCAACGAACACCAGAATACGGTACATCGTGCCGTACCCAACATAAGGGAAAATCTCAAGAAATCACCAACAGAACAAAATGATCGGCGCAATCGACAAAAATTTAAAAATAACTGGAACCGAGAATCTCGGGTATTACATTCTACCTTCCTTAAAAGAAGTTTCGTCCCGAAACTTAAAACATGAAACAATCCAGGCAGAGCAACTCTAGATGACACATGATTCCGCTAACTTGAAGATCTGGAAAGACGATACGAAGGCAACCACCCCAAAATTTTGGAAAATTATAAAATGGCCCAAACGTCTGAAACATCACGATAAGACAACGTATAACCAAACCGAACTTCACAAAACGTCTAACAAGGTTAAACGGACTTACGGAGAAATACGAACAACAATTTTGAACAAGATTCGCAAGAATCAATCTCAAATGCGGAAAAGTCGCCAAAAAGCACGGAACTCAGCAAAACGACACTGAAACGAACTCGGATGTCAACAAGTGTAGAATGAAACATTCACAGAAGGACGAAACGGTCACAAGCGATCAGTTAAAACGGACTCCTGCCAAAAAAAGAAATTTACCGAAAATCGAAAATTGCGGATATTACATCATATCACATTTAAAAGAGGTTTCGTCCCCGAAACCTAAACAATGAGAACGAAATGCTGGAATAGCGACCTTCTCGGCCATATCTTCTTGGTCCTGCATCTGATATCCATGACCAACTGTACCGCGGTCACGACTGCATCCTCTGTCCCTCGGCATACTAAGCGGATTCTCACTCGATACGATGCCACAACTTCGCAAAAATAACATGCTAAAGTATCAACTCAGCACGACAATATCACATAAGGTAACTACTAACAACTCGATAAGAAAATCCACGAGGTATTATTTTAAATGATATCATTTGAAAATCCTTGGATTTGTGTGCTCTTCAAAGTAAAACTTTAAAAGTATTTTTGGTACCTCGGGTTGTTTCATCAAAACTTTTAAACAACAGACTTTAACCGTCTCATTTTGAAATCATTGGCTAAATAATATTTTCTGTGCAACCGGCATTATCAAAATCACCACGCCACTACACACCAGCATTACGTTAATAACAACAAGGTAGCCACGCAAGGTCATCAAACCATTCGTACATACTTTAATCAATACAGGAAACTTTCTCAAATTCGAGTTTGAAGTTTACATCGAGTGAGATTTTTCATCTTTCAATATATATTTTTGAATATAAAAATTGTATTGGTTTTTGAAATAAAATATTTTTATGATGTGAAAGATTTTTGAAAATCATGTACTCGAATTATCTGAAAATACAACAATACGTTAAAAACCATTTTGGAAAATTCCCCCAACACTACATGAAAATCAACGATGGTAACATTTTACAAAATATCTACATGTACTTTAAAACAACTCTTTCAAATACCATCGAGGTTTTATTTGAGAATCCAAGGCCAGCTCGCCAATTCCAAATAATTTTCAAAGTATACATGGGGCCGCCGATTAATCCAACCATCAAAACTTTGTGAAGTTTCCAGGAAAGTATTTTTGAACACACACACACACAACAGACATAATTTATCAATTCATCAAAAACAATCAAATATCACCTAGCAATACGAAAAGTCTTAACACACATTCACGCACAACAGTTGTTATCACTAGACACCACGTAGAGAATACAACTACATGTGATTGGCCGCAAAAGTTAGACCTAACGGCTAAAATGCGATTCCATAGCCTCTGCCCGGGTTGATTAGCGCGCGTTACAACAAATATTAGCGTGCGCTAAACACGCCACGTTAGCGCGCGTTAGGCTCGTACTAAGCCTGTGCTAACTGCTCTAATCACCAACACGATTGCAAACATATATGAGGTAATACTAGACTCGAAGGTTACAAGTAAGCAACAACATACGAGTCTAAATGTCATCGACTCACATAATTATAACATCTCACAAGAAACCATCAAAAGAAAATCATCCTACAAAAACGAAAATTTTACTTCTCAATATAGAGGACTATCTCAACACATACATACCGATGGACTCAACATTCACGTTACTATTTTAATCATAAAACTGGCACCACTGCTCAACAACGAGAGCATCATCAATACACATCTTCTGACTAACATTCATGAAACCGGAAAGTTACAAACGAGAGTCACGTCTTGAGTATATTTTGTAGACCTTATTTGAGTTAAAAAAAACTCGTGTTTTGAAAACTTATAGTTTGAGATGAAAATGAAATATCGGTAGTTGAAGTCTCAAAAATTTTGACCTTGAGATTATCATACAAAAATCAAAAAAAATTTCCTCCCTTGGAGAACATTTTAAAAATTTACGCGACCCCTAAGCCTAAAAATTCCAAGGTTGTTACTCTTGCAAGAAAAACAGTTCATACATGGACACATTTAGCAAGATCATTCTTCATTTTAGCACAAAACGGGAATCAACAAATATATGTCACTTACTCACGATGCACCTTCAAATACTACTACATAACACAGAATCACACAGGCTCGAATAGCTCGTGGTACAACATGTAGTAGGGAGAGTTACATCCACAGATCGCACGAAGATGATGGATTCACCCTGATACTAATCACGGCCGGCATTCCAAACGACGCGTCGCGACACGACCCAGTCAGACAAAATCTGACAATACAAAACTCAACAACACATAACTCGACCCGACAGTCTAGGTTTCCTCAACCTAATCTCCGATACCATAAATGTAACACCCCCAGATCAAACCAGGAATATTACGCGCCGCAGACCCTCTCCGTGAGGATCCACCAGGCTAGACAGCAAAACAACACATTACATTACATACCGACGAATCAAAATAACGGACCAACAAACCGATTTGGTCTTTCGTCACTGACTTACAAATCAAAATACATAAACTCATCTAGACTCATACCCACGCAAGGGTAAAATACTTGCAACAACGAACAATAAGACAGCGGAAAAGACAATACAATGGACTCCGACTAACTGAACCCAAAACTGGCCTTCGTGTGATTAGTATCATTCGTCTTTCATCATCCCTCGTACCGATCCTGTGTCTTGCTCCCGAAAACCTGCATGTACCTGGACACAATATAGATATCCACCCCCCGATTACTCGGGGGTTAGCAAAACTCCACTGTTTCGCTAGTGCAAGTATAAAGTGCAAATACGAGCCATACACAACACATTCCGAGAATACAACGAAAGACTTCCCGAGATATTTTTAGTTAAAAATAGTTCAAGTCTTGAAAGTATAAACGAAGCAAGTAAGCACTTTGAAAATATTTCCAAATCTCGGGAGTTTTGAAAACATTAGAAATTGAAAAGTTCTTAATTCCTCGAAAGCCATTTAGGGTCACAGCCCCAAAGTTCATTTTCCTAAATACAAATCCGTTAACAAAACACGGGGTCCACAGCCCAACCATTTCGATCACAAAACACAGGGCCTACGACCCGATCATCCACTGCAATTCACTTTCAAGGACACATTAGACATAACACATTAATCTTATGCCATTCTAGCCAAGCACCAAGACTCGATATATAATGTCTCTCGACCCTGAGCACAAAGTATTGTGATACTCCGGACAATATCACAATTAACGAAAACATCAACATCATTCTCAAGATGAAAACTACACCTGGTAACCCGCGTCCGTACCCCTTAGTATCGGCCCCCAGACGCCCCGTCGAACGCTCCGGGTGGGAAACCACTTCCGCGGCCGTACCCCTTAGTATCGACCCCCAGACATCCCGTCGGACACTCCGGGTGGAAGTTCAACCACACACGCACCCAAGTCCACTTCCGTGGCCGTACCCCTTAGTATCGACCCCCAGACGTCCCGTCGAACGCTCCGGGTGGAAGGAACAACACACACACACGTTCCAAAATCACAGTTGCAAACCACAACCCTCGAAGGTCAATCACAGTATATATAGTCGAGGTACTTTACTAGAATGGCCATATTATCCAACACGTACTCACGACCCAGAACTATAACAATTCACAAGGAAGCACAAGATCTCAACAGCACCGAACGACACAACCAATATCACATAAACTCCCATATTCATCCATAACCACGTGACTCCAAGCACATAATTTGACAAAAGAATTACACTTTACATTTACCAACGACATAATCATACGCAATGACATCACAAGAAAGTAAGGTGATCCTATACTCGACACTAGCACACATATTCAACTAAGCATATTAATTCCCGACACACACGGGTTACCTTTACGAAAACCATGATAGTAAATATACCGATTCTTTTGAAAAATGGTTATAAATATTTATTTAGCACATATCGACGATTAACAACCATAATATCCACAAAACACGAAATGTATGGGCAAGATACTTGCCTCGAAATCAATTTGTGAATACTCCGACAAAAGCGGCTCGGCCGAAACAAATTTCAAAATAGTCCCGAAATGTACCAAAATTTCAAAATTCCGAAATAGCTCGGTCGAACCAGCCCCAAAACAGCCCCGAAACAGCCCCAAAAATCGACCACCTTCGCGAGAAATCAATAACAACACAATCACCATGAGAATAATACCGCTACGAATTAACAATACTAAACGAAATCTCAATCGACACTAAGAAACTACAAGGGTTCAAGGGTTCGTTCCAAGAAAGCCAAAATCATGTTCCGGGTGAAACGAAATTGATAAACGAGTTACTAATCCGTAGATTACAACCAATACAACAAGAATTACATGACCAATTCATCATAATCGGCCCAGAATTGAAATCAAAAGGAAAACATCAAAATAGTTGAAAAGGGGTTTTTTTTGAAGAATTACCTCAATCCGACGAAGAACAATGGATTAGATGTTGTTAAACATGATCAAGACTTCAAGAATATGATGATAATCTACTCAGGGATTGAAATCCCCATCAAATCGCCCCAAAACCGAGAGAGAGAAGTGAAAATGGGCTAAAAAACGCGACTGTCCTATTTATACCACTGGACAAAACGGCTCAGAACACGGCCCAAATTAGAGCCGTATTCCAGCGCCGTGTTATAAACGACTCAGCAAAAATGGTGCAAACAGCGTCGTATTCCAGGGCCGTATTCTGACAGTGTAGACTTTGTCATTATGACCATAACTTCTCCGTCCGGACTCCGATTGACTCGCCGTTTGAACCATTGGAAAGCTAATTTGATGCTCTATCACATTGTAAAGTTTCAGAATTTTTAGACTTTATAAGCGCCGGTGGTGATCTTTCAAAGTCGACCAAATGCACAAAAACGATACTCCTCGACAAAACAATAATTATTCAACATGCAACGAAACACTAACGGACAACACCAACGATCCAAATCGAAAACGAGCACATAAAAAAGCAAGACATACTATTAGCTCGACTTACGCAACGATAAGTCGTACCCAACGAACACCATAACACGGTACATCGTGCCGTACCCAACATAAGGGAAAATCTCAAGAAATCGCCAACAGAACAAAATGATCGGTGCAATCGACAAAAATTTAAAAATAACTGGAACCGAGAATCTCGGGTATTACACAGCACCGCTCCCTACAAAAGAATCCACAGCTCTGATCTGGCGCCTCCAAGCGCACCTATCAACAGTCATGGTCTCGGAAAGGTTTAAGGCCTTCAAATCTAATCTCAGTTGCTCCTCCCACTTCCTCCTCGGTCTGCCTCTCCTCCTCTCCCCGACAACCAATAAACTCTCGACCCTCCTCACCGCAGCAGACGCCTGCCTCCTACGGACGTGGCCAAACCATCTCAATCTCCCTTCCCTAACTTTCGCTGAAATGGGCGCCACTTCCAGCGCGTTCCTAAAAACCCCGTTCGTGATTCTATCTAACATTGTGCGACCACACGACCAACGTAACATTCTCATTTCACCCACTTCCAACTTGCTCTCAAACGACTTCTTCATCGCCCAACATTCGGAGCCATACAACATTGCAGGTCGGATTGCCGCTCTATAGAATTTTCCCTTCAACTTTAGAGGGACTTTCTTGTCGCACAGGACCCCTGCCGCTGCTCTCCACCTTAGCCCCCCCGCCTTGATGCGCTGCGTTACATCATCTTCACACTCACCTTCCTTCTGAATGATCGAACCCAAATACTTGAACTTGTCCGTACGGGGTACGATCTGATCCGCAATCATTACCTCTACATCTTCCTCGTTGTCCTCACCACTAAAGTTACACCAGAGGTACTCGGTCTTAGACCGGCTCACATGCAAGCCCTGGGATTCTAACTTAGCCCTCCAAAGCTCCAACTTCGAGTTCACCTCCCTCCTCGACTCCGCCACTAACACAATGTCGTCAGCAAAAAGCATGCACCACGGGATGCCATCTTGAATCCCTCGCGAAATGACGTCAAGGATTAGAGCGAAGAGAAGAGGGCTTACCGCCGACCCCTGGTGTAGCCCTATCTCAACCGGAAAATACTGGGTGTCACCAACTGGGGTCCTAACGCATGTCCTAGATTGGGATTACATGTCTTGGATCGCCCTAACGAACGGCAACGACACCCTTCTCTCTACTAGGCTCCTCCAAATAACATCGCGCGGAATGCTATCATAAGCCTTCTCTAGATCTATGAACACTATATGGAGGTCCTTACGCCGCTCTCTAAACTTCTCCATATGGCGTCTGACGAGATGAATGGCCTCAGTCGTGGACCTCCCCGGCATGAAGCCAAATTGGTTCTTTGAGATCTCAACTTCTCTTCTAACCCTGCATTCCATCACTCTTTCTCAAAGTTTCATAGTATGACTGAGAAGTTTAATACCCCTATAGTTACTACAACTCTGAACGTCACCTTTATTCTTGAAAAATAGCACGACAATACTATGCCTCCACTCCAATTTATGTTATTAAAATGATCTAAACAAGCCACGTCAAATTTCCGGTGTGCCACATAGGCAAATTGGCCGGATTTCGGGCATTAGGATACGGACATTAAAATTTTGAATACATTATATGATAATTTATAATTATGCTTAGGTTAAGATACGGACGTAAAAAGGTCAATATGTTAGGACAATAGGCTCTGTTCTTTTGGACTGAATGAATCTGAACTGAACTGAACTGAACTGAACTGAATTGAATTGAACTGAAATATATATTAAGGGTAAATAATAATAATAATAATAATAATAATAATAATAAATGATAATAAACCAATCTGGTATGATTGATTTTATGCCAGGTCGTGCGGTTATTGAAGCCGCACAACGTAAACATGTCAAGTACGAGGCTAAATGTGTGGATATCGGATATGAGTTCCTCCCATTTTCTTCTCCTCTTTTGGAGAACTTGAGAAAGACGCAGTAACCCTTCTAAAGCGTATTCGACGTTTCTCTATGACTCAAGACATTGGAGCTCGAGCTGCGGTTCATATTTTTAATAGGATTAGTTTCTTATTCTTTAGGTGTGGGGCCAATTGGTTTTCTCTCCCCAC
Organism: Orobanche coerulescens; assembly: GCA_033398695.1. Lineage (NCBI taxonomy): Eukaryota > Viridiplantae > Streptophyta > Magnoliopsida > Lamiales > Orobanchaceae > Orobanche > Orobanche coerulescens. The sequence goes on from CM065816.1 coordinate 1,707,909, forward strand.
TAATTTCTTGTAAAATCCTATTAATTTTTAATAATAATAATGATAATAATAATAATGGTAAATAATAATAATAATAATAATAATCAACAACAACAACGATAATGGTAATATTATTAGTAATAATAACAATAATAATAATTAATAATAATAATAATAATAATAATAATAATAATAATAATAATAAGAGGAAGAACTGAAATGAACTGAACTGAATGGGTCTGAACTGAACTGAAAAACTGAAAAATAAGTACCAAAGAACAGGCTAAATGTAGTTTTCCCTAAAAATTCATTCGTATAAATATAATTGGCGGCACAAATCGGGCGACAGATTGAATCAATCCATTTGAATGGTTTTTTTTTTTTTTCGAAAATTCGTAATTCCTCAATTCAGTCTCCCGCAAGCTTCTTCCCCCCCAAAAAAATTTTCAAAATCCCGCGCTCCAAAACCTTATTTAACAATCCCCACCCTCTCTTCTTTCACAATCCACAGTAAAATCAACCATCAAATATCATCATCATCATCATCATTATTTTTCAGTCTATTCCTTCACCAGAAACCTAGAAATGCCGTCCATTCCAGAAGAGCCCATCCTCACTCCCAATCAGGATCGCTTTTGCATGTTCCCAATCCAGTACCCACAGATCTGGGAAATGTACAAGAAAGCCGAAGCTTCCTTTTGGACCGCCGAGGAAGTCGATCTGTCCGAGGACCTCCGTCACTGGGAAACCCTAACTCCCGACGAGAGGCATTTCATCAAACACGTGTTGGCCTTCTTCGCCGCCTCGGACGGCATCGTTTTGGAGAATCTCGCCGGGCGTTTCATGAAGGAGGTCCAGATCTCCGAGGCGCGTGCGTTCTACGGATTCCAGATCGCCATCGAGAACATCCACTCCGAGATGTACAGCCTTCTCCTCGAGTCGTACATAAAAGATTCCGCCGAGAAGGACACGCTCTTCCGCGCGATCGAGACGGTCCCCTGCGTGGAGAAGAAGGCCAAGTGGGCCCTCCGCTGGATCGACGGATCTGAGACTTTCGCGGAGCGAATCATCGCCTTCGCCTGCGTCGAAGGCATATTCTTCTCCGGAAGCTTCTGCGCGATATTCTGGCTCAAAAAGCGCGGGCTGATGCCTGGGTTGACTTTCTCGAACGAGCTGATCTCCCGAGACGAAGGCCTCCACTGCGATTTCGCGTGCCTGCTCTACAGCCTGTTGAGGATGAAGCCGAGCGAGGAGAAAGTGAAGGGGATCGTGGCGGAAGCTGTTCGAATCGAACGGGAGTTTGTGTGCGACGCGCTGCCTTGCGCGCTGGTGGGGATGAATGGGGAATTGATGAGCCAGTACATAGAATTTGTGGCGGATCGGTTGCTGAACGAGTTGGGTTATGGGAAACTATACAATGTGGGTAACCCGTTTGATTGGATGGAGTTGATAAGCTTGCAAGGGAAGACCAACTTCTTTGAGAAGAGAGTTGGGGATTATCAGAAGGCATCTGTCATGTCTGGCTTGAATGGGAATGGTGCGTCCCATGTCTTTAATTTGAACGAAGATTTCTAATTATTGGTGCCCCCCCCCCCCCGCCCCCCTCAATGATTAGGTATTGTGATATGTTGTTGCTCTCGGCATTATGTCGTCTCTTTTCTTCTTCTTCTTCTTACCTTTGGTGAGAAAATTAAAAACCAGGAAAAGAAAAAAAGATTTAATATGTATTGGCTTCCTTTTTGTATATATGAATGAATGGATTTTATGTTTTAATATCTGAATTGCGTTTCAAATAGGGTGCGTTTATTTACTTTTTATACCCGCCTGGTCTAGACATGCCAAATTGTTCGTAACGTGTACATTCCTGTCGCGTACTTTCATGCTTCGTGTATTTGTGGATGGAATCGAAAGCGAGACGCTTTCAAGATGTGTACCTAATTTGTTGACACGAACATGACACGGCACTAAGTACATGAAAATGAAACGATACGAACTGGTACACGAAATTGAAACAATCGAAAAAAAAACATGAAATTTACATGAAACAAACACGAATTGGTACATAATATTAAAAGTGTTTGTAAAATTGAATATACAGTTTTAAATTATGATATAAAGAATAGAGTTAATTACATGAATCGTTCTTGTGGTTTGTCGGGTTTTACATGTTTAGTCCTTATACATTTTTTTCAGCGGGTCATGTCCTTGTTGTTTTTGATCTGTTACGGGTTTAGTCCTTGTGGTTTGTCGGGCTTCACAAGTTTAGTCCCTATACTTGTTTTTCAGTGGGTCATGTCCTTGTAGTTTGTCGGATTTCACAGGTTTAGTCTCTATAATGCCCAAATACTTCTAGAGTTTACACATATGGTTGACATTCGAATTGTGGAAGTAAAACAAAGGGTCATACCCCGCGGAGTAGAAGTTATCCATGTCCTCATTATTAGGATTTGGCGAGTCACCAACCCATCTTTGCACAGCGGTGTGAGTCCAGCTTCGATCGATCCAATCGACTTGGCACCATTTGCAACAGGCGCATCCCCAACTACGTATGTTTTATGGGTTTTGTAACAACCAACCGCCATATAAGATAAGATAAGATAGATAAAATTTACCAATCAAACATGTTGTGCTTATTTTCAGTAATTCAAGCCTTTAAAATCAGTTCGGAGGTGTGGCAAGCTAAATAAATATATGTGTTATTTATAGGCCTCATTCCATGTAACTTATGAATGATTGTAATTAACTATCCTCAATTAATAAGGAAATGAAACTGTTAACCTATCATGTCCCAGTCGTTTGGTTATTTGTGTTTTATGGTCTTTTGGTTTTCTTGTATTGATGGTTGTGTATTAAATTCGGATGTTAAAGATAATGAGTTGAAGCTTTAAGACTCCATAATAATTAAGACATAAAAATTGGAGTCATTAAGACTCCACAATAAATTTAAGGACTCGATCTTTATATGTATAAGATTATCATAAAATAAAGAGCTAATTACAACATACTCAAATAATAATAATAAAAATATATATATAAAAAGACAAAAATACTCTTTAAATTAACGATCAACTAACAGAATTATTGGTCAAAGGACTAAACCTGTAACGGATCAAAAACCACAAGGACATGACCCGCTGAAAAAAAGTATAGGGACTAAACCTGTGAAACCCGACAAACCACAAGGACTGAACCCGTAACGGATCAAAAACCACAAGGATATGACCCGTTGAAAAAAAAAGTATAGGGACTAAATCTGTGAAACCCGACAAACCACAGGGACGATTTATGTAATTAACTCTAAAGAATATATATATATATATATATATTTCATGTACCTCATGCACCCAAAGGGTAATCATAAAACCGACACTAAGTACTAAAAATGAAACACAAACAGTAAGTTTTCGTGTTGTTTTTGCGTCGTTTTCGTGTCGTGTGTCAAATTAACAAGTCCAGGACTGTCGCAATGAAATCACCACTAATTTAAGGTGATGGGGGAGATTTTTAGTAATTTGGTTACAAAAATAAGGAATTTATTTTGTCAACATTAGATAAGAAATGTAGTGAATCTATATATATATATATATAATAGCGTTACGGATCCAAAGCACCACATTAAATCTCTCTCCTATGTGGCATTTTCTTATATTTGGATTCTTATTTATCTAAAGTATTGGAACCCATATTGATTTAAAATGATATTTAAACGATGGATAACCTAAATAAATAGAATTCAGTGTCTTGTATCCCGCATCGATAAAAAATAGAACTCCACCAATGGAGAACCTAAATAAATACTTAGAATCCGTTGTGTATTTTTCAAACACATAGTTATTTCACACAAACTTAAGAATTTTAGTTTATTTTGTTTAATTTGGCCAATTATTAAGTTGGGCAAATAAATAATTTAATTTTTTAGTAAAAATATAATTTGATCAATTATTAAATATACATTAATTATGTTTATAAAATTTGAATCACACATCTGCTTTATTTAATTAAAAATTTTAGTTTGGTCAATATTAATCATATCAATTACTAAGTTAGTCAAATTAATTACTTTATTTCTTATTGGAGAATCTAATTTGATCAATTATCGAACTTGTATTAATCGTATTTATCAAAAATTTTGAATACCACATCAATAGTATATTTGATTATGTAGATTTTATAAGTTTTAAATTTTGGTAATTAGTTCATATAATCAATGTGTATTTTACCATCATATTTCTAAGCAAATTAACTTGACCAATTATCGAGTTGACCTAATAAATAATATTATTTTAATAGAAAATATAATTTGACCAATCATTAAGTTGGCCAAATAAATATACTTTGCTAAATTATTGAAATCATTAAGTTGGCCAAATAGTAAAAAATTAATTTGCTAAATTATTGACGTTAATTTAATTTGTCTAATTTATCAAGTATAACAATTTTAGCGAACTTTTTTTGAAATCAGACCTAACAATCAATTATCATGACAACTTATATTTGATTATTTAGATTTTATATATTGTAATAGATTTGGATAATTACTACATAACACTATATAGATTGGCGAGGGGAACATGTACTAAAATTATCTTTACTTGAGTTTGAGACGGGTATAAGTATATAAGATCTAAATAGGTTTTCGATAACTGAACCTTAGCTGTATTGTTTCGGGTATCACTATGTGGGCTTGGGATGAAAACGCGTATTAAATATATTTTTTATCAAATTTCGGACGTGTACGGTTATATAAATTATAAACGGGTTCGAGTGGGTGAATCTTTGCCTCATATTTTTGGTTTTATTTTGCTCTGCCTTGGTGAGGAACTCCGACTGGCTGAACCTAACTAATACGTATAACTAGCGTGTTTTTTGCATTAATAAATTTAATTAACGAATATAGTTTTATTATATATAAATATATATAATATTGTTATACATCCGAAGCACCATGTTAACTCTCTCATACATGATATTTTTTATTTTTAAGATTACTAATTATATAAATCTTATGTCTCACCTTATTTTTCAATGACACTCCAATAAATGAATAACTAAACATATATTTAAATAAATGTGTATTTTACCACCCTTAACTATTACATTGTTACTTTAATTTGGTCATCAATTGAGTTGGCGAAATGAATGGCTTTATTCTTATTAGGAAATTTAATTTGGCAAATTTTTAAGTAAACCTCAATGGCCCAAATATATAAGTATTTTTTAATATCTAATTGATATATGCATAAATATTATTTTTATATAATTTTATTTATTTTAATAGATTTGACACTCTTCACTTATAAATAAATACTTAAAGTATCTAAAAGCAATTACGTATTCAGAGTAGTATGTTAACTCCTCTTTTGCATGTTTTTTTTAGTTTTTTATTTTTATTTATCTAAAATCTTGAATAACACATCAAAATATAGCTACATAAATTATAACGAGTTTTTGAAGATTGTATAATTCCAAACTTATGCTAGAAATTTAAGTTGTAATCTTTTATAATTTATGATATTTATTATTAACTTTTACTTTACAATGGTTGAGGTTTTATTGAGATGCGTTAACCAATTACTATAGCGACATATTTTTAGTTATTTAAATTGTATAATTTAAATATGTTTAGTACTTGGTGGATATTATATATGATCTGGGTTTTTAAACGGGTAATAAATTTATCTTTTAATCGAGTTTGTGATGAATACGGGTATATAGATTTTAAACGAGTATGAGTGGCTGAACCATACTCCCATTATTTCATATGTTACTATTCGAGTTTTTAACTCGAATAAGTAGGAAAATTATCTTTAATCGGGTTTAGAACGAGTACAAGTACATAAATTTTAAATGAGTTCGAGTGGCTGAATCTTATTCTCATCATTTATTGGGTGTTAATTTGTGATCACGATTAAGTAGTCAAATAAAGCCCATACTCATTAGAAATAATCCTACATTGAACCCAGGAAGCTCATCTCTTCACGATCGCTATTAGCTCGATCACCGAGTACCTAAAAATAAAGCCCACGAAGTAAAACGTAGCGAATTTATTGGGACGGAGAAATATACCATAGCAAAATACTTGGAATCAGATAAATATATTTTTTTCACGAATTTCGCAATTGACTTTTTGCTCATAAATAAAGCAGTAGTGTCATTTTAGGGATCCAATATATAATTGGCACTTATAGTTTCAAAATTGCCCTTATCTATTATTGTATCCATATTGAATGCTTTATTTTACTAATCCAACATTAGGTAAGAGTCCAAACACCATTAATAGATTGATCTACACCATCAATTTATTTCCAACAATTAAATTTATTTATATGTATAAAAAATAACCATTTACAAACATACCCTTAATGGATTAAAGATTAATTAATGTTTTAAAATATATGAATTTCTTTATCAAAATTTATTATAACGAGACTTTACGGACCCGTGCGTTGCACAAATTGTATCTAATTGTTGATTGCATAATATTTGAGTAAATTGTTGAGTTGTAGGGTTCGATAAAAGCACATTTACGAAATAAGAGCGAATTGCATTTCATTACTTAGTTGAAATAAAAACATAATTACATGAAATAATAAGACTACTCCCTACACTTTCATTATTTTTATTTCACTTAAAATTCAAAATGACACTACATAATAGTTTTTGGTTGACTGGGATTTCAGATCATGTTTTTTTTTTTCTTTTATTTTGTTTTAACATTGAATACATTATATTTTTTCTCACAATTAATTCTCAACATAACAACCCACAAAACAAAAATACAGATTTATGATTTTCCTACACAAAACTCCTCTCTCTCTCTCTCAACCAAAAAACCCAACTCCAAAACGCCATCGTCATTTAACACTCTTTGATCAATCAGATCATGGCGGCGATATCAACATCCCGTCGTATCCACGACCTCCAATCCCACCCCTCCAACATCCCGGTGAGGTATCGTTTTTCCGGCAAGGCTTCGTTATCGAGGCAAAGCTCGTCTTCAAGATCTTTAAGTGAGGTCTCGGGTAAGGTGTAATTTTAGATCAATGATGAGTTGGTTTTCGAGATATAAAGATCTTTAAAGGTCTGTTATAAGCACATGAAAACTATACCTGAGATCTATTTGCATGTACTTTCGTTTCTGTTTTGCGTCTTGGTTGTTGTTTGTAGGTGGGATTGTTGTTTTGGTGACAGTGAGGAGATGGGATTAGAGATTAATCATTGGCCTCGGTGATGTCTCCTCCCACCATGATGATGCCGCCCACCACCAAACGTAACCGGGTCAAACTTTTTGAACCTTGCGGCTTCTTTAGGGTCTGGACACACTCTGATGGAGAGATTTTGATTATGGATTGAAAGGTGTGATGAGGTAAGTAAAGGGAGGATGTTATTTATAGGCTGCTAACTCAGGGATTGTTGATTTAATGCATAAGCTTATTGGTAGGGGTAAAAGCCAAGGGGGAAGGGGAGAAGTCATCAAATAATGGTTAATCGTGTGGAAGACTACCCCTTTGTGTTCCTAAAACTATAAGTGGGGCCATTGAATTGAATCATAATTGTTTTGCATATTAACACTTGTAAATTAAATTAGTGTACTGAATCTTTATATATTATAGATAAGATAAAATTAAGTCATCAAGACTCTACAATTAATGTTTGGACTCAATCTTTATATATATAAGATACCGTTTTAAAATATTTTCTTTTCTAAATCTACTCTGATTAACTACTGGTCGAAGAGAAATGATGGAAGTAGAGGGGTTCACTTCTTTGTAACAATAAGCACCGTTAGATTCCTAAATTTGTAACTATACGCTGTTTTGGTAGTTGACTATTGTTGGAAAATCTGTGTTACAAACTTGCTGGGCGAAAAATAAAATACAACTAGAAAAAACAAATTACAACTCGAAATCCAGAAACTACAGGACTCAACGAAAAAAAGGAAATTACAGAACTCGAAACAGAATTGAAAATACAAGAAAATTAATAAAACCGTAAATGAAGTCGAGTCGAGGAGGCCTCTTCCCGCAAGACAAATATTGCCCCGGTAGTGCTCTTCAGTTTAGCAATTTGTCTCCAAAGGTAAAACGACTTTCGTCTCGACAGATGTAGCACCACAATTCCGGCGAGCTCCGGCGAACAAGAATGAGTTGAGAACTGAACTGACTTATAAAATGCAGGTATGTAGAATATATTTTTGTACTTTTCTGTGTGTCAGATGCATATGAGATGCATGCCTATTTACACAGGAGTTTCGAATTTCAAAAGTTGGCAGGAGTTACAGAATTCAAATCTGCCAATTACTCCTCCTCATAACACCTGGGAGGTTACTTCCGGGTTGGACTGAATTTGAACAGTCAGGACGCAACTGAACTGTATTCAGCTCCTTAACCATTTGACGGATGTACCTGGCCAAGGCCAAGGTCCAAGGTCCACGGTCCACGGCACGCGGCTCGCGGCCGCGGCCGAGGCCGAGGCGAGGCGGGCGGCGGCGGCGGCGCGCGCATGTGCGCGCGTGTGGGCTTTAAGCCCATACACATGTGTCATTAATTATTACATGCATAAAGGTAACTCCGTATATACTAGAATAATGATGGTTCATTATTCAATGTGGGATTCCATCCCTTATTAATTCACAATTAAGTGAAACTTTAATTCACTATTTCTCATTCACCGGGAATCGGTTTAGAGAAAGCGAATATACCACGATCATCTACTCGGAACGTAGATTGATCCTATGATATTTAATTTTACAAAATAAAATTAAGATCATTAACGATTCCAACAATCCCCCACATGAGTGAAAATAGCCCAAATGTAATATGCAGACTCAAGCTCAGTCCTCAAGAGGCGTTAAAGTATAGGGATAGGTAGTTCGTGACTTCGAACCTTCCATAGTTAACATCATCAGGTACACAGGTGGATTAGTGACTTGATGCTTTGAACTATTTCCCCACTACGTGCACCGAGACAATGGTGCTAACACTTGAACACCTCAACCTCACCCGTTCTCACGTTTTGTGTCCTTTGCGGGCCTTGGACACCCCTTTGGATTCATAAGCGTATTTCATGAAGCGGCCCCCACTTCTCACTTATATAGGTGATTCTTTACCGAGTATCTTGCCATACTCAACCTCCTCGAGGTCTTTAAGAATCATTAAAAGTCATAGACTTATCCTCACCACTAGGCAAGCTTTCAACACTCAATTGCTCTATAGGGAATAAACTTGGATGAGTGTTTCACACGAACTCTCATAGCTTAGTTCTCCCATTGAACCAAGTTCTTGGGATCTCCAGTCATCTTGGTTGGGTTACCACTATGATAATTCTCAATTTGTGGATTTTAAACCCATTCCCTCGGCATTGACATCATGAACGATGAGTTGGAACTCTTGCACTTGTTCCATGATTGGTTTTGAGTCAACCATCTTGTAGTCCAAATATTTGGCGACTACAAATTTCTTTGTACCTGCATCATCACTACGGTACTTCTTTTCAAGTGCTTCCCACATCTCTTTTGATGTGTTTACAACAGAATAAACATTGTAAAAACTATCTTCTAAAGAATTCAGAATAAAGTTTTTACAAAGATAGTCTCCATTGTGCCAGTTGTCATAGGCAGCTCGGACTGTAAAACTAGTCTCTTGAGCATTTGGCACCGGTGGCGCATCTTCCTTAAGGAAGTTAGCAAACCCCAATGTTGTTAAATAGGACAACATCTTTTGTTGCCACCTTTTAAAGTCGGCACCACCAAACTTTGGCGGCTTCTCGGCGGTAGGCATCATCCTAGGCCCCGAGGTTGTTCCAAAAAAAGAACCACTCGTGTTGAACCCGTAGGCTCCAACACTAGATCCTAACATGGATCCCACGGTACCACTAAAAGTGGAACCAACGGTGCCACTCGAGGTGGATCCACCGGTAGTCAGAAAGGGGTGCGAAAACACCCATGGAGTTGTTGCTGAGGTATTTGAGCTCATCATGTTGGACATGGTTGCGGCAATGGTGTTTGCCACGTTCGAAGCGGCGGACGCGGACAACTATTACAGACCACTGGCAAATCGTGAGTAAGAATGTATATGGCATTTAGATTTAATAATTAAACAACTACTCCCTTAACTGTTACCTTTCTATTTTGGTCCGTCTCATACTTAACTGCTACTTACTATAAAAGGAAATTAATCAATCATTCCCTCTAAATATACGCCCCCCAATGATCATCTATTTACCATAAAATGTTATTATGGGCCCACCCAATTAAACACACAATACTAATAAACAATACTAATATGATTTCACATTTCCATTATTACCTCTCTTAAAATATCACTTTATTACACACAAAACTAATAAACAACTCTAACATTAATACCCGTGTCCAGAAAAAGGTAGCAATTAAGTCTGGGACGGAGGGGGTATTAGATTATAATAAGGATGTATATGGCATTTAGACTTCCTCCTAACATTAGGTCAATTTTTCCCAGCCTCACGTGTGGAAAAAGCTCATGTGTAGGCTGTGTTTAAGAAACTAATTGAAAAGATAAATTTAGAATGGAAGCTTCGATTAATAAATTGTTAGAAATTTAGGTAGTTGAAAATTGATTAATTGAATTTTAGGTAGATTTAGAAATTTTGGTTGGTTAGGTAGGTGATAAAATTTGATTTTAATGTAGGTGTTTAACAAATTAGCTGATTAAGTAGCTGGTATTTTGTAAAATGACATTTAAGGGCATTACTCTTATTTTTCTTTTCTTTTAAACTTTATCATCATATTATAGTCTATTTTTTTAAGAATTTAAACTGTGTATTGATATAAACCAGAAAAAATTATCTGAAATAATAATATTAAAAATCAGATCTTTTATTTAAAATTCAAATAAAAAGTAAAAGTTCTGATTTTTAAATTATTATTTTTAGAATTTTCAGAATTTTATTTTAAACTTTCCATAATTTTCCAGAATCGGAACTTCCATTTTAAATTTTCCAGATTTTTTTTATTTTTTACTTTTTATTTTTTAATTTTAAATAAAAAATCTGTTTTTTAATATTATTATTCAAGATAATTTTTCTTAAAAAAAATAAAATTTCCGATTTTTTTCAGATTTTTTAAAATTTGCAGAATTTTCCAGAATTTTCAGATTTTTTTATTTTTTTCCAGATTTTTTAGATTTTCCAGAATTTTCAGAATTTTCTTTTTTTACTTTTATTGTTCTGACGAAAATTCTTGACGCCATCCACAACATTTGTTTTGTTTTTCTAATTTAAGTCAGGGATATATCTGGAATGAAAAATATAAAACGAGCTTTTTAAAAAAAAAAAAAAAAAGCTAACTTGGTTAACTTCTCAACCAAATTGTTTGGTTTAAGAAGCGTTCACGTAATGCCTTTTTTTAGTCAAAGGTCGAAGAAATTTGAAAAACTAATTGAAAAGTTTAAACACAAATTAAAAATTACGTTTAGTAAGATTATTGTAGTAGAATTTCTTAATTTGTGTATTTTCTAAAAGTAGGGTCCCAATAAATTGGTAGATCATCATCATTATAATACAATACAATAAAAAACATGGATGTACAAAACAAATTAAAATTTTATAAATATAATTACCCATTTACTAATACTCCCTCCGTTCTAATTTAACAGGAATAATTTAACTTTTTTCATATTCCAAACTAAGTTTCTCATTTAACAGGAATAATTTAACTTTTTTCATATTCCAAACTAAGTTTCTCATTTGATATTTTTCGTACTTTATTCCTAAGTTATCCTCTATGATGTTCAATGTTTGAAATTGTTGGGAATTTTAGAATTAAGGGACACTTGAATGTACATAAAATCAGTGCAATGTTCGTTTTTTAAATATTAAGAAAAAAAACGAAGAAATCATATTTCTCCAATTTTATTTATTGGAGTATATTTTATCACAAAATTAAATAAATATTCGTGTGCAAACTTGTATTTTTTGTTTATTATCAAACAAATTTTTATTCATTGGAGTATATTTATTTGTTGCCAATTGTTGACGGACCATAAAAGAACTTGCTGATGGTTGAATTTGTAAATTTTATTACCAAATTAAATAAACATTTCGCTTAAAAAGTATTAAAAAGAAAAATAAATATTAATGCACACCTCAAATTTATTTATTCTCACCATTGTTGTCAAGGAACATGAAGTTCAACTATGACCTATTAAGGGTATAGTTGAAAATATCTCATTTATATAGGTAAATCCTTAATTATTGAAAAAAAAAATGAAAACATCTCTGTTAAATGGAACGGAAGGAGCATGTACGCCATGATTAAATAAGCAGTATGTGGTACTTGTTCTAAAACTGCACACATAATAGAAAAATTAACTCGCAGGTATATTTTCGTTAATAACTGACGTTCTATTTATAGGAAAACTTCAGCTGACAAAATAATAATTATATAATTACATCAAGCGCACAATTAATCATCCACTATAGAAAATAAATTGGTAATTGAAATATCATTTTCTTATGTTATTTTCATAACAATATTATTATCATCATCAATATTAATACCATACACCAACTATCAAGACATTCGAAAACCTAAGAGTTCAAAATAGTGCCCTTTGAAATTAGCTCTCGCTATTAAACGGTCGTTATCTTTCCAGCCATCGCATTCTTTCGCTCAAAATTCAGTCAACAAAGGTTGCCAATCGAGGCTCAGAGAGAACAGCCCTAACTTCATCAAACCGTGGAAGTAAGGAGAAACGTACTTTGGTGCACGGGAATATTATGCTGGGCTTTCGATAAACTAGGGTTGGGAATTTGGAAATGTTCGACTTCCACCATCACCAAATAAAGTTCCAATATTCTTCTTTTATCATTGTTTAGGGGTTTTCCCTTGCGCCGGTGATTAATGTGAATTTCTCGAGTCTAATCAATTTTGCAAGAGACGCCGCATTGCAAAGGAAAAAAAAATGATCTAGAGAAGATGAAAAAATGTGACAGAATGACACCATTCAGATAAAAGCTTTTCAAATCAAGTGATTAATTTAATTTGAGGGATAAATATGTAATTGAGTTAATAATTAAAAAAATCAAGCTAAGGTTGGGTGAACCCATACAATTAAGATTGAAGGAGGGTGGGTTCGTAATTAGACAGGAAAGCTTGCTCAACTCAACCAGAAAGCGAAAGCCTTTCCTGTCACTACTCTTTCTCTTACCCGTCAAAGTCTTCCTATCTAGTTCTTTGATACCCTGCCAGTGATCGTACCCTCATAGCTATTCCCAGGTTCATGCTAAAATTCTTCTTCTTCGCTTCCTCGCTTCTTGTAAAGAGGAGAAAACCAGAAAAAAACATTTTCTTTCTCCTATTTCTATCTTCCAAACAAGGAATTTAGATTGCGTGCCAAATAGAGTTCGGTAGAGTACAACTATTTGTAATAGATTTGCAATTAATTTTTTTTTTGGTACATAATATATATATATATGGTTGGGTGAACCCTATAATTCCCCTTGTTTCATCTGATTACTTACCAATAGTACTGTCCCATAAACCTAGACACTTCCACACAAGTTATATACTTGCAAAATATAAAACAACAAATTCTTTCTCTTGTATCTCTATTAAAATTAGATTTAATACGCTTAAAATTTGAAAAGCTACTTAATTAATCACAGTTTTTGAAGGGGGCATCATAGTAAAAGAATAAGATAAATATAATTCAACTATGGAAGTTGGGCTACAATTTAGAACATACCAAAAAAGGATGCAGGGTTGGCCAGCTGTTTAAATTTTCCGTGTTCAAACTGTGCTTATATGTTATAAGTACTATAGTACTAATGTACTCGGCCAAATAAGTATACAATACTCGAGTACTAGGCATAGTGACTATTATTTACTCATGTAATATGAGCACTTACACGATATATGTAATTGTAAGTACTATTGTACTTATGTACTCGGTCAAATGAGTACATCAATACTCATATAGCTAATGAATAAAATGGTACTTATAAAGATAGCACTGGAGTACTCTAGTACATTAAGCATATGTTAAGTAAGAAATGACTTAAACATGAGATCCAAATCCAAGAGAAGAGTATATTACACAAAATGATGGATGAAAATAAAAATTTTCATAACAGTGATCATAGAAAAAAAACTACAAAAAAAAAAAAAAATACTCCCTCCGTCCCACCCATCTTGAACATTTGTTTTTCGGCAAGGAATTTAAGAAAAGTTGAAAAAATAGTGTATAAAGTAATGGTATGAATATATATTATTTAAAGTTGTGAGAGATAAAGGTATCTTAAAAAGGAAATGACCAAGTATCTTGGGACGGCCCAAAAAGGAATATGAACCAAGATCGGTGGGACGGAGGGAGTAGTAAAATGTGGTTAGAAAACCCATCATCTAGATTTAAATGGGGCCAACAAAAATTTCCACTCTCCCATATTCAATCTCAAATTACATTTCCATTACGTTCTCTATCCTACTCCCCCTCTTTTCTTTTATCTTTTTCCTTTTCTATTATTTCCTTCTTTAGATTAGAATACTATGGTTTTCGGGATAGGAGAGTTGATGAATGTCTTCATAAAATAAAAGTTTGAAATACTATAGGAGATGGTTTATAAGTGAATTTAAAAGTAAATGTTTAGAGTATCTAATGTTAGCTCAACAGACAGCAGAAAATGTAATGGCAAATCAAGGACGTTAAGAAAGAATCCGAAGGATAAGACAATCCGTGCAAATAAAATGAAGAATTTGATTAAAAAAGCTTCTTCGAACACAATAAGGACATAAAAAAAAAAGAGCGATGGTAAAACTAAAACAAAACCAAGAATTCCTTTTTTCATATGGATTAATGAACTTCATAAAAAAAAGACACTCAACATGGAAACAAAGGTTTTCTCGAATCAAACCCATCTAACGTAGCAAGTTCCTTTCAGCAGTTGAGTTCAGGCTTCTAGCCAATACGAAGCACACACTCGACCAACTTACCTGGGAGGAGGAGGTGGGGACATGTTGGACTTGGCAAATCCAATCCATGTGACAATGCCAACCGCAAGGATTACCCATCCTAAGATGTCATATTTGAGATCACTAGTTTTGCTCTTCTTAGTACTCTGCTGCTGTTGAAAATGTATATACGAGTCATTAAAAAGGTGAAAAACAAAGTGATTTAAGAAAAAACTTGTATGAAAGAGAAGACAAAAGGAGTTCTTATCGCTGCCGAGTTTTCGAGCTTAAAGCACTGGTCCAAACAACTCTTATTACTAACTTGTGTTGAAACTTGAAAGAAAAAGAACTCTCTTAATTAAGTAAATAAAGAAAAATTCCAAGGACTTGGTTGAAACTTGCTAATTTTTATGTGACCAAGTTTTGTCAAATCTATGATCTATAACAAACAAAAAGGAAGATGCTTCGTATAAACGAGTACACCAATCTTCGAGTAGATCTCATGTGAGACGATTTTATGTATTTTGATCCATAAGACGGATTCCCCAAAACAAAAATTTAGAATACAAATAAAAACTATACAATATTTAAAATTACAAGAATACTAAAAAATGAACCCTAAAAACTAAGAAAATTAGAAGAACCCAAACCCTGCAAAGAAACTAGACGCTTCAAAAACCCTAGAAAAATTAGAAGAACTAAAAAACTGAAAAAACACACCTTTAAATAAAATACAACTAAATAATAATGTGGGCAGTTGACCAGACCCATCGTATGGAATAGGACCCGTGTTGCGGCCTTATACAAGTTTTTGCCCCAATCTTTAGTGATTATTCTACAAATGTGTCGCCTAAAGTTTTCAAGGAGAAGCATTAGTTGTCTATAATTATTAATTAATATTTACAAATGACATATGATTTACTTGTTCTGGTAATAGAACAGGCGAATTAAGACGTCAAATACCTTTTACGTTAAGAAGCTTGTGATCAATGAAGAAGAAGATAATATCAAGAATTTCAGTAAAAGTTAAAATAATCTCCATTCAAAAATTAATACGTGGTTACCATAAGTGAAAGGAGCACATCTCTTTGTTGCAGAAAAATAGAAAGTTTACCTTTGTACTACTAGACGAGGAAGGGCCTGGTCCCATAGCCTGCTGAGAAAAACCGTGTCTGTGGATCTCCGCGTGCAGCTGAGGAGCCTTAGTATAAGAAATGAACATATATTGTTAGTTCCAATAAAATGTGGAAAAGCAATCTTTCCAAGTATCCACTTAAATTTAGAATTCCTTAGAACTCGAGGAACTTATAAAAAATAATAGAAAATCTTGAATATTTGTTAAAAAAATGGTTATACAGGGAACTCTTAACATAATCCTGGAATCTCAGCTGAAAATTTCTGCAACTTCATCCAATCATCTTATGTCCAGAAAGCTTCTCAACAATCACATGTAATATGAGATTCGATTTTGAAATAAATCAAATGCAAACATGATCCCACTTGTGTCAAAAAAAAATAAACGAATAAATAAATATATTGATGGGGTAGAACGGTGATTATACCTTGGCAGTTACTTCCAATGATTTCTTATAAAGATCATTTTGTGGTTGCTGCACCAAAAAACAACTAATCATGCACAACACAAATTTGGCAAAGAAAAAGAAACACACAACAAAAAGATCCTTGTTTATTTAAATTACCAGTGCGGATGCTTGTTCAAAGTACTCGGTTGCCTTTTCAAAAAAAGGCCCAGCCTCACCAAGATCGGGAATCAGAAACGCATTAGAAGTATATGCATTCCCGAGGCACCATAGTGCATCGTGCCTTGCGGGATCAATAACCAGTGCCTCCTCTAGCTTGTCAATAGCATCTATAAAAAAATAAGCAGCTCAACGGTTGTGATAACACCCAAGTTTTAACCTCTTAGTTACACGCAGATACAAAGAATTAACAATACCGATATGCCACTCAACATAGAATTAACTATTCAATACGCAAATATCAGTCTTTCGTCAAAACTAACAGTATTCTGTCACTTTGTTTAGCTAAATGAAAATAATCCCAACACATTTCTGATAGAAACAAGGTACACCAGAATAGTTATTGCGTCTGATTAACTACTATTCCTAACCATATATCCAGATTCCGAACAATTTTATCCCAAATCCACCACAGTTTCATAAGTACGAATTAAAAAAGTAAATCAAAAGCACCACAGAAGTATAAATTTAGAACAGTGGATGTACCTTGAACCATCTTCTTCGAATCCGGACCGTTCTGAAACTGCGATAACTCAATTAATACGCCTCCCCATTTAACCAGATTCTGCAACAACCAGTATACGATAATTAATAAATTTGAAAAAAAAAAAAAAAAAAACAGTACAAAAGCTTAGTCTTTGTAAAAGCCTGAACGAACCTCGGCGTCCAGAGGATTTTTAGCATATGTTGCTTCGGCGGTTCTGCGAGCGTGCTCGAAGAGAAGAAGGCGATCGAAATCACTTGACATCTCCATCTTTCGTCTACTGGTTTAAGTTTACCTTTTGCTCTCTTCTTTAGGTTTTTGTTTCGGGAAAAATCTGTCGAGTTCTGGGTTTTCCCAACACTTAGGGCTTTTCTGTGTCTATACGAACGGTGATGATAATGGCTGCAGTACGTACGGGCTTAAGTGTATAGTGTGGGCCGTGGGCGATTCCTCTTAGGACCAAGTAAAATACTTGAATCCATCTAAACATAAGGTGTGGGCTTATGACCCAGTTGAATATTTGAATCCAATCTAAACTGCAAAAGGATTACAACTAAGCAGATATTTCCGTTAGGCCCGTAAACGATTCGAACTTTTTTCGGGTAGTTCGAGCTCGACTCGAAAAAAGCTCGACTCGATATTCGATAATTCGAATTCGAACTGGAATCCGAGCATATATTAAAAATCGATATATTAATCGAGTCGAGTTCGAATATATATATATATATATACTCGGCTCGAAAGCTCGATGTGCTGCTCGATATTTATTAATATAACTAATTCGAGCTTGGAAATTTTCGAGCTCACAAGCTGAATAGTAATTTTCTAGCTCACGAGCCGAGCTCGAATAGAAAAAAATTATAAAATTTGAAGCTCGCGAGCCGAGCTTGAATAAGAAAAATTTATGTCAAGCTCGAGCTCGAGCTCGAGTGGTGAAGCTCGATCGAACTCGAGCTCGAGTTCGAGGCAATGTGTTTTAACGCTTAACGAGTCGAGCGTTGGTGATCGGTGTCAGTGTAGGTGAAGGTGGCTGACGGTGGTTTGTGGTGATCGGTGGAGGTGGCGATGATGGTGGAGGAAGTTGTTGTAGTGGAGAAAGAGATGGAAGTGGTCAACCATGGCTGGTGGTGGCTATTGGTGGCCGCCGATGGTGGTGGCGGCCATAGGTGGTGGTGATCGGTGTTAGTGTAGGTGGAGGTGGTCAACGATAGTAATGGTGGTGGTGATGGATGAATGGTAGTGAAGATGGTGGAGAAGCTTGTTATAGTGGAGGAACAAGTAGTGGTGGCCGAGGGTGGTTGGCGGTGGTTGTCGGTGGCCATCGATGGTGGTGGCGGTGATCGTTGGTGGTGTCCCATAAAGCTAATATCATAATAGTTATATATCAAATGAGAGTAGGTCAATGATTTTTTTGTTTCTGTCTCACTTTTGTCCCATGTTGTTCCACCTATTTTGGTGGAACAAGAAAATGCCCTTTTTGTCCCATCCCGTCCCACCCTGTCCAGCCTTTGTTCCTGTCCCATGTCGCGCCAAACGTGGAACAGTGAATTTTTGTCCCGTCCCATGTCACGCAAAACACGGGACAGTGAGTTCTGTCCCGTCCTGTCCTGTGCTGTCTCATGTACCAAACGCAGCCTAATTGGCGTATCAAAAATCGTGTTAGAATAACAGTGTAATTTTATTCACGGTTGTCAAGAGATTATTTATTGACTTTGAAGTCAATCGACAATTGATAATTTATTTATTTGAGCTTAAATAAGAAAAATAAATAAAAATGCGGTCAATATTAATATTTGAGCTTATTTAATAAGTAAAAAGACTGTGGGAGAGAGGAGGGGAAATGTGAACCAATTCGACAATTCCAAAGGCTTCTCGCTCCGTCTGACATTGTTTTTCAGCTGGTAAAAAAGATTTTCTAATTTTTCGTTGAAAAAAATTGTTTTGTTAATATAAAATTGATCTCCTTATAAATTGGAAAAGCTGAGAAAACTATTTGTAGGAAACTACAATTTGTAAATTTTGTGAAATCAGTTGACATGACTTATTATTAAGAAGTATGATATTAATATTTTTTTAATAAAATAGTCATAATTTTTGATACAATCTTATTTTTTATTAAATTTATAACTATTATCGTATATTTATTAAATACTTATCTCCCTATAATAACTTTGCGCATAGCAGTTTTTTCAAAGCAAAGTCTTGTTAGTTGCAGCCGGATCCGTCAATTTGTCACACGATACAAAAATACGACATGAAAACTACACGAAAATTTAGTGTTTGTATTTGCATTCTTAGTACACGACACGAAAGTACCTGGTCGGGATTTAGTGTCGGTTTTATGTTTATTCTTTGGGTATACGACACAACACGAGGTACAAAAAATATGTATACATATATAAAAAATATAATTTAAAATTCTATATTCATTTACTATTGGCTTCTGTTTAAACTAAAATATGAATATGGAATGTAAAATTTAAATATTTCGTGTATCAATTCGTGTACTAGTTCGTGTTTGTTCGTGTAAATTTCATGTTTTTTTCAATCTTTTAAATTTTGTGTACCAGTTCGCATCGTTTCGTTTTCCTGTACATGACAATTACACGAAAAATTTCATGTTCTTAGTGTCGTTTCACGTCAGGTAGTTTTTCTACCGTGTGTCGTGTTCGTGTCAAAAGATTAAGTACACAATTTGAAAGCGTGTCGTTTTTTATTCTATCCACCAAGTATACGAAATAAAAATTACACTACACGAAAATACACGACACGAATGATTTGCGAAGTCTAGTGGAGGCACTGCCGAACCGACGACACCATATGGTGCAACGGTAATGGGATGAAATTAGCATTAAATTAATAAAAAGAAAGAACACCAAAATTTGAATGATCAGACGGTGGAAAAGCTGGCGTGGGCCCGCCGAAAATAAATTTATAGTGTCGCTTTCCCCCAAAATTTAATTTTAAAATGCTGTCATAACTCGTAGTTAAAGCAAAAGGTTAGGGGCAATTGCGTAATATTTTCATACATAATAAGTAGGAGAGAAGTCGTGACTACCCTATTCATCATCTGTAGCATCTGCCGGTAATTCACGGCCGAGGAGTTAAAGGTCTCTCTCCCTCTCTCTCTCTCTCTCTCTCTCTCTCTCTCTCGCTTTGGCTTTGAGCTTTTGATCCTAAATCTAGCTTACATGGCTTGTTTTAGCTGGAGAATATTTTTTTATGGCTGATATGTGGAATTTAATCCGTCAATTTCCTCCGCTTCTTGAATTTTAGGTTATCTTACTGACAATCTTTTATTGCGTCTGCGTATGGATTTTGAAGTTTTGTGGCTTAATCTGATGTTAATTGCGTCAGCATTGTATGGGTTCTGCGCGAACTCTATACGGTAAAACCTCGATAAATGAATATGATCGGGACAGAAGAAAAATATTCATTTAACGGAATTATTCATTTATCGAAGAAAATTTGAACATGTTATAAAGAATGGAGACCGGAGAAAATTATTCATTTGGAGAGGTTATTCGTTTATCGAACATTCATTTATCGAGGTTTAACTGATAGTTTGCTTTGCATTAGTGCTGGTCAACTCTGAAGACACTGCTCTTACACTCCATTTTTTTTCCCTCTTACAGTTCAAGTAAATCTGTTTTGGAATTAATCACTTTTAAATATTCATTTCGTTATCACTTTAAGTTCATATGAGTTTGCTGGGTTATATCTTCTTGATTGAAATATCTGACGACATTCTATTATTAATTTTGTTCAAGCATGGAGAGCCTTAACAGCTTTTGGCAGTTGGGTGACGAGCTCCGAGGACAGTCGAAAGTCTCCGAGGATAAGAAATGGTTTGTAGCCGCTACAAAATTGGCCGAGCAAACAAGGTCAAAGCCCGAACGAAGTATAAACTTAGATCTCTGCAAGGGTTCTTCTGAGTTAAGGCCCACAGATAATTTTTTGTTACAGGAGGACAACAAGTTTGAGAGCTTTAACTTCAACATGTTAAACTTGGGGGCGAAGTTCAATGAGAATGTAACCAAAATTCCCCTTAGGAATGGTATTTACAATATGGATGCTGTTTATCAGAACCCAAATGTTAATTCCGTGGGAACTATATACGGAAGCAGATATAACAATATCAACCGCATCAAGGAGCCTTGTAACAGCAACATCAATAATAATGTTAATAACAAGGACGACAGCACGAATGTAAATAATCCGTCTGACAAAAGGTTTAAGACCTTACCTGCAGCAGAGACACTTCCGAGGAATGAGGTTCTTGGTGGATATATCTTTGTGTGCAACAATGATACAATGCAGGAGGATTTGAAGAGACAGCTGTTTGGTAATTATGCATCTTTTAACTTTTGTAATGTGGCGTATTGATCGAGTTTAGCAACTTGTTATGCAGTTCCAAGTTTTACAATATCTTTGGTCGAAATCATTTGACACAAAGCAAAAACTTGGGTCACACCACCATAATCCATCTCACACTATGAGAGGTTCGAAATTTTAGTTTATAATTGTTTTCACCTTTTAGTTATTTTTATTTTTTCTTGGGGTTTTTAGTTTTTTTTTTTTTTCATCTTTCGCCGCAGTTATTTAGGGTTCATTTTCAACTCTTTAGGGTTATTTAGCTTTTTAGTATTTTTAGTGTTTTCCCATGTTTTTTTTTTAAGTTGGTTATTTTAGGACTTAATCTTAGTGGATCCGTTCCATGGTACCCGGATGTATTTCACTGTATCTATTAGGTCTCACAGGAGACGTACTCTTCACGCAGTGCTGAACTATTCATAAGCGTCTATTTTTACTAGCTTGTGTGGAGCTAATCTGATATCAGACTGATAGTTGTTACTTTAATGTGATTACAACGACTTATTATTCGTAATGTTCAACATTTTGTTACTAGTGATACTAAACCATTCTGCATTCTTTTGTAGGTTTGCCTCCAAGATATAGAGATTCTGTGAGGGCAATAACCCCTGGTTTACCTCTGTTTCTCTACAACTACACCACTCACCAGTTGCATGGTATCTTTGAAGTATGTTGCCATGGTTAACTTTTTGGTGAATTTCTTATTTCTGCACCGAGTTAACACGAGTTGTGCAGCATTTTTGTAGGATTAATGAGTTCATTTATTTTTTATTTTTTATAAAACATATGAGATTGATGAGCTTTTCCATGCACCATTTCTCTTCCGAAAACGATTGGAGTGAAAATCGTGATTTTTATTGTAACAAGGATATAAGATTTTCCTTAATATTTATACATAAAAAACACTCGGCATACTTTGATAGTCTTGCAAAATCCCTATGATTGCACAGGCAGTAACCTTTGGAGGTTCCAACATCGATCCTACTGCTTGGGAAGATAAAAAGTGCAGAGGTGAATCGAGGTTCCCTGCTCAGGTAAAACAATGTTTTGCATTAGCTATCAGTTTTAAAAGCTTACACATTTGAATTATTATGTCTCTCACCTTGATTGTTTACTGGCTATTCAATGTTTAATTTTCGATTAGGTGAGAATTCGTGTTAGGAAACTCTGCAAGCCTATGGAGGAAGATGCTTTTAGGCCAGTATTGCATCACTATGATGGCCCTAAGTTCCGTCTGGAACTCTCTGTACCTGAGGTTAGTTCTAATCTTAAAACATTACAAACAGTTATCTTTGGAGTATACCATCATCATCTCATCATCATCATCATCATCATCATCATCATCATCATCAACTGCACCTTAATCTCAACTATGTCGGGGTAGGTTGGTGGCATGAAGATTATAGTGCCAATTAATTGTCTAAAATTAGTTAACACTATAATTCATGCAAAAAACGAAGTGACACTCTTACGCTGGATGCCCTTTTTGTTGCAACCCTTATTAGAAGGAGAAATAAGATGAAATTCCAAAACCATCAACATCATAGATTTTTGTCTGGATAATTGCTATAGTCATGTCACTGCTATAGTCATGTCACATTACGTGCTTGATATTCTAAAATCAACACGTTCATCATGGAACATGACTCCCTTTCGTGTATAACAAAAGAAATTAAACAAGTGAATCACAGATTTTGTGTTGAAGTACAACTTTTTAAACAAGTGAATCTACTTTGGTTAAGGACAACTTTTTAATTTTGGTCACAAAGGTACAACTCATTTTAAACTATTCTCATTTTTTTTCAATCAACTAATATTGTAATTTATCTAACAAAAATGTTGAACTTTGAGGAATACTATATAATTTTAATTAGATACTAAAGTTTTATTCTGAAAGTACACTTTTTCTACGGACAAAATCATTTTTTTGTTCGCCAACTTCTGCTTCTAATTCTGCTCAACTTGATCTAAATCGGGAGAGGCGCTTTAGATTTTTTTTTTTTTGGATTATGATTCGACTTTTACAATCGAACAAGCAACTTTGTAACTTAATCTCCAAACATCACTCTCCTTTAACTAATTAAACTTTTAGCTCTTGTTTGCAACTTATTATCTCCACTCATTGTCGTCTCTTGATATTTTCCATGCAACTCGTAAAACCTATGGTGATGATTATTTTGGAATTCCGTCTCATTTCTCCTTCATTTGAAAGTCTATACGAGGGATACGAATGCGACAGGGAGGGGCACCTGACGTAAAACTTTGCTATTTTTTTTGCATGATTATATTGTAGTGTTAGACCAATATTACAACATTAATTGACACTATTGCCACTGATCCCAATGTAATAAGGATTAACGTGCAGTTGATGATGATCTTATGTTTGCAAACACTATAATTTCTAATTTAGTTTATCCTGCAATAAGTCACACATCCACTAGATACTAATCTTGAACTTTATCTGTTAGTGCAGACTTTGGACGTGCTAGATCTCTGTGAACAAGCCGGTGTGCAGAATGCTGTAGATGAAATTAATCTCAGCCCAGCGTAAGATAAAATTGTAATGGTCTACGTGTATTAGTGTAGTGTTTGTGTATGCTTTTCACAGATTTTCCCGTGGAGCGCAAGCTTGGGAGGCGAATCTGGTTGTGCCATAAGTAGGATTGGCTTTTGTCTCTGGCCTAATAAATGTAATTGGTGTTATTTGTGAAGATGCAAGTACTAGATGTCACTATCTATCCACATTACCTTTGTAATCTCTATGGACCAAATTGTAAGAAAAAAATGGAGGCTGAGCATGCGTTTCTATGCTGTGTAGTGGAAAGGTTCTCCTTATGCTTTGTTATTACGGATAATTGCAAAAACTACGCGTGGTTTGTGGATCGGAAATCTGAAAGAAAAAACAGATAGAAGAAACCCGGAATCCTTATATTTATGGCACTGTTTGACATTGCTTTCCGACCCCTAAAAGCAGTTTTTCCATTCAAAAGCCGTGTTTGGTAAACACACAGTTGATTTCATTAAAAGTTGGGAAAGTTGGTTTCAGCGAAATTATAATTTAATTTTGAGTTTTGAAGAAAATAGCATGACTAGCTTATAGAAGAAACTGATGGAGTACTAATATTTCCTTATAAAAATAGTCCTTATTTTTAATAATTTTTCTTTTTGTATTTTTTCTTGGCTATTCGAGCTTTTTTCATGTATTTATTAAATACTTATTGGTTTTTACCCACGTCATTTGGATAGTTTTTGTGAGACTTAATTATACGAATATACTCGGACTTTTCGCTTTGTTTTAACCTCTAAATATTTGTAATTCCATACTCGACTTTTTGAGTTTTCAGTTTTTTTCTTAAAGATGGGTTTTGCAATTTTTATTTCCCAAAATGAAATAATCAAGTTTAATTCTATGTAAAGGATTTAACATTAAAAAGTTATAAATTTTTATTCTATGTACATATTTCTAGGTTATTTAAACATCGCAAGTTAGATTATTATGAAACTCTTGAATAGGCTTGAGTTGTATTTTTGTCAAGAAGGGAGCACTTCTGCCGCACGAATGATTGTAATCATATCAAAAAAGGTTGTTCGATTGTAATCATATCAAAAAACCCCACCGCACATTTATCATCAATATTTATACAGATCAAATATGGACACTTACCTAAATTCTTGCACTTTCATTTCATCTCTCAACATTTGACGGAGACAAAGGGAGCACTTCTGCCGCACAAACGATTGTAATCATATCAAAAAATTCCACCGCACAATTATCATCAATATTTATACAGATCAAATATGGACACTTACCTGAATTCTTGCACTTTCATTTCATCTCTCAACATTTGGCGGAGACAAAGGGAGCACCTTTTACATGACTAATAAAATTACAGAGTCGCGCAAAGCTCATAATCTTATCTTTCAAAACATTTCCGACTTTAAAGAAAAATGCAAGTATCAGTTATCACCATCCACAAGACTACATCCTGCTATTTTCTTCAAACTCCAATCTTTCATTCCCTTTCTTCTTTCCATCACATCCTCCCATCTTCCGGCCTCCGCATACATATTCGACAAAACAACATAAACCCCATGATTCTCGGGATCCAAATCTCGAATTTCCTTGACCACTCGCTCGGCAACATCAATATTCCCGCATTCCTTACAAGCACTCAGCAATGCTCCCCAAATCACCAAATCAGGTTTCCAAACCATCCCTTTTATCAAATTTTCAGCCTCCAGAATTCTCCCCCCTCGTCCGAGCAAATCCACCATGCAGCCATAATGCTTTATATTCGGTTCGATACCATAAACACTTTTCATGGAATAAAAAATTCCGCTACCATAATCCAATAATCCGGAATGACAGCATGCCGATAAAACGCCAAGAAGGGTAATGTCGTTCGGCTTTATATTTTCTTTCTCCAACATTCTGAAGAAACGGATAGCTTCCTCGGCATGGCCATGGACGGCCAGCCCACAGATCATTGAATTCCAAGTTGCGATATTTTTCTGTTTCAGTTCATGGAAACACTGTTCTGCTTTATCTAAAGCTCCGTTCTTTGCATACATGTTTACTACTGCAGTCCCAAGAATCACATCTAATTCCGTCCCTTTTCCCTTGAGATACGAATGGATTTGCTCTCCCAAATCCAAGCACGCCGACTGACCACACGCCGACAAGACAGACGACAAAACGACTCCGCTCGGTTCAAAACCATATGAAACCATTCCATCGAACAATGCGATTGCTTTATGTGCAGAATCATTCTGAGCATAGCCACAGATCATCGTGGTCCAAATACTCAAATTCCTTTCAGTCATTCCATCGAACACCTGCCGCGCACCACTGATCCCACCTGATACAGAGTAGCACCTTATCAAACCATTCGCGACATGCAAATCGAAGTCCAACCCGAATTTCAAAACGTGCGCATGCACCTGCGCGCAATATTTGATCGATTTTATGCTGGAGCAGGCCTTGAGGACAAAAGGAAAGGTGTGCGTCCCAGGTGAAATGCCGTCACTTCGCATTTCGGCGTAGAGAAGCAAACTCTTAGCGGGATTTAAGCTAGTGGCGTGTGCTCTAATCACAGTGTTCCACATGAACAGATTGGGCGTTGGGATACTGTAAAGGAGTTTGAGAGCGTAATTAAGGTTCCCAGACGCGGAAAGAGCACAAAAGTTGAGCAAGCGGCTGGCGGCGTAGACGTCGTGAATACGGGCGGTGATGATCATTTGGGCGTGTATTTGCTTGATCTGGTCCATTGATTTGCATTTGTCCGCCATTAGAGAGAGGAGGGGCGCTTGATCTGCCGGCGGTGGTGACGGCGGAGGCCATGGTGTTTGTCGGGAAGACAATGCGGTTATGGTGCGGCGGTGGGCCAGAGAGTGTTTTACGACAAAGGGTCTCCGCATTGCAGTATGACCTCGAGTGAAAAGTCAGTAATGTGTATGAGCCCATCAGGCCCAGTTAGCTGTTAAAGATTTGGACTTATTGTTTTACATTATATGTCAGGCCCATTATAAACTTACAGTTGCTAGTTGATTTAGGTCGACTTGTTTTGGTGCTTTAATGCTTGTTTTTGGATTTGAATGAATTGAATCAATCAATTGAATCGAATCAATGAATCGAATCGAATGGATTCGAATCGAATCGAATGAAATTGAATCAATCGAATCAAATATATATTAAGGGTAAATAATAATAATAATAATAATAATGGTAAATAATAATAATAATAGTAATTAACAACAACAACGATAATAGTAATATTATTAGTAATAATAACAATAATAATTAAGATTAATAATAAAAATAAGAAGAAGAAGAACGGAATCGAATCGAATCGATCGAATCGAATGGACCTAAATCAATCGAATCGAATCGAATGGACTGAATCGAATCGAATCAATCGAAAATCGATAAATAAGTCCAAAAGAACATGGCCTAACTAGATCTTCCTCCCTGCGAAGCGATGCACGAGACAAAACCTTTTTTTACTTAAAAAAATATTCTATATATCCTCAATTTTGTTCCTGAAATTTTTTGATATGTATCTTAATAAAAAATTATTGAATATATAAGTATAATATAATTGGAGAATAAATCCCACATTAGCGTAATATTAAGTTAACTAGTGTCTAGAATAAATTTGGGGTACATACTGAAAATAAAAGGTAGGAATAAATTTGTGGACGAAAGTAATATGTGATTAAGTCCTAATATATGTGTGTGTTTGCAGCGTATGTTTTACTATTTTTAGTTATTAAAATTAAATAAATATCATAATTTATTTTTATGTCGACGATATGAATCTTAAATCTAATTTCTTAAACGTGAATAAATTTATGTTTATTCTGTAATAGTTAATTTTACTGAAAACTAGCATTCATATTTTTTTAATATAGAATTTTTGTGCAATCAGTCATTAATGTAATCCTGTCAAATTTATTAGATTCAATATGGAACTCTAATTGAAGATCGTGAAATAAAATAATTTGATATATTTTTCATTAAGAATAAACTTGATACAAAAGAACTATAAACATTTAGAATCTTAAGTTAGGAAAAAAAATTATTGGTAGATGAGCGTAAGTTGTGGAATAAAACTCCCACCATATATATTCAAATTTTCTTTTTATATTTCTGAAATTTTGAGAAGACATCTCTATATATAAGCTATAATTTTTTAAAAAAATAAAATATTTAAGAGAAGACATGTCTCAATTCTCTTTTAATAGAATTATAGATACTTAGATAAATTATTATTTAATTAACACGAGGTTATGTTGCCCATATGTGGTAAAAATATATATATAAAAAAAAAAAAAAAACTTACCCGAATCAGCCATTGCATGTAACACTTCGATTTAAATTAAAAACATTCTGAAATATTGTTTGTATATAAATAATGACAATATTGCATGATTAGTGAGCCCGTAGTGTTGGTAGTCGATCCACCTTGGCATCCACCTAAGCGCTTCAGGCAGCCGAACGGCCGAGCAGATCCTGGAGCCGAACCGGTCATAGACCCGATCGTCTCTCAGTCTCACAAAAAACCGGACCGGGCAGAGACATTAGAGCCGACCCGGAATCCGGACCAGAAGGACCAAGCAGATCCTATATGAATACGCTCCATAATCATGAATAAGGCCGACCAGAGTAGCAGGAAGCTCGAGGGCCGACCCCATTGTCGGTCGTAACAGATAAGTATCAAAAAGAACAGGCAGATAGGACAGTGAAAGAGAGCTGTCATGTCCCTTCCCAAAGCACACTTAAGAAGGTGACACGTGTCAAAGGAGTCACATTCATTGTGACAAATGTCATCAGTATATTCACCTCAATCTTCCTGCTGTCATCTCACGAATGGCTGACATCGCCTATATATATGCCAGGAGAATGTACAAGAAAGAGACTTTTGGGGAAAAGCTGGAAAAATACATAAAAAGAGAAAAAAGAGAGATAAAAAAAAGAGAAAAAAAAGAGATAAAAGAAAGAGAGAAAGAGAGATAAAAAAGAGAGAAAAGAGAAAAGGATAAGACTTGTAATTAACAAGCACCAGCTGTACGGACCGGCCAAAATATTTTCGGCCCGACTCTACTCTTTATCAAGATCATTAATAAAATTTAATGGTCCAATACTTTTCATTCTGTTTATACGTCCCTCTTATTATTTTCTACGTGGCTTCGATCCATTCGTCCAGATCAGCACACGTGACGTTGACCAAATCAGACGTCAACAGATTGGCGCTACAAGGAGGGCACCTCCGGAATCTTGAACGAGTCGCTCAAGCTATAACTACAAGTTCCGAATATAATCAACCCGCCACAATGAAGGGAAACCCGTTCAAATTGGCGGAGCGCTTCGGCATACCTTGCGTTCATCCGGGAATAGTCGCCCTCACCAATAAGTGGCGATATGAAAGTATAGGAATCATCGTAATTGTGAGTTGAAAGCATAGGAATCATCGTAACAAGGAGCTGAAAGCACAGGAGCCATTGTGACCATGAGTTCCTGCCCAACTCAACTGACCTTTTTAAAGGTCATAACTTAGGGGATATCGAGCATAGTTTAAAGCTCTAGAAAAATTTCCCAAAGAATCCCCTTGTATCTTTCAAATTAAAGTTGCAATCAACATACACTCCAACCACCAAGGACTCCACAATATCTGCAAGCGCGTTCGGAATTCCCATCAGATCCCCACAAAGATCCTGGTAATCCGGAAAAGGTAATCTGTTAGGGTGCAGGCAAGAAAACTCAGGCCGCTATCAGGCAAAAAATTAGGCTGAGATCAGATGGAATCATCGGAACCTAATGAGTTTTCCGCATAAGCGCCCGAACAGCGGCCATTAGGATGCCAACGACGAAACTCAAAACTCGAAGTAATAAAAAAGCTGCAGAAAGTGGAAAATATTAGTAAAAATGAAATGAGCAAAGGAATAACCTCCATAAGGAAAGAGGGGCCCGGCCGACCGAGTCACCAACAATCCCGCAACGGCCGACCCAAGGAGAATCTCGTTGCAATTCGCACCACCCTCGCTTAATCGGAAAACGCGGTCTGACGTCCGGCCTGTCTGACGCCAAGTCCGGATGCGCCCCGGTAGGGCTGGTCCATGTACTCATACTAGCCCCCTGAACACAAGTGCAGGAATGGCCCTCGCCGGACTCGGCCGGCGTTTGTTCTGCTCGACCAGCCGCCAACTATAAAGCGGAACAAAAGGCCCGTATAGGTCAAATCCCTTGGCCCGGTTCGGGCCCCCCACCTAGAAGAGGAAGTTGGGGTAACAGTACCCACTCGTCGCAATCGGTTATTTTGCCAAAAAACGGGTAGGGGCCGAACCACTTTGCGCGAATGACCAAACAAAAAGTAAATCTTATATGAAGATCACTCAGGACCCCTTAGTCCATCATATCCGATATAACCACAATGGCGAAGAAGGATCTCAGGCGTTCTGCGACGACCTACATATATGAAGCGGTTTATCCATGTCTCACGATTCACAATCCAACGGACAAGTCGAGGCGATTAATGCAATTATGAAACAGTACCTCAAGGCCCGCCTCGAAAAGCGCAAAGGGTCACGGCCTGAAGAACTCCCTGGAGACTTAGCAATGCATCGGCCCGCCACTTGAGGAATATCTTCGTAGCCTCCGGCACTGAGGCGATGACCCCGGTCGAGATTGGAACACGCCCACCGGAGAATTCACTTCGGAGAACAAGGTCAATGTGACCCTAAGAACCCGGACCTCGTCATCATCAAAACTTCCAGGTCGAAGACCTAATTATTGAACGAGCGTTGGGGCCCGACCCGGGACCTCCTGAATCCAAGTAACAAGGGCCGTACGAAAGTAATAAGGCCCATCAGAACGGAGTTTGCTAGCTAGAA
This sequence comes from Orobanche coerulescens, assembly GCA_033398695.1. Classification (NCBI taxonomy): domain Eukaryota; kingdom Viridiplantae; phylum Streptophyta; class Magnoliopsida; order Lamiales; family Orobanchaceae; genus Orobanche; species Orobanche coerulescens. Next base: position 1,738,822 of record CM065816.1, read on the forward strand.
TATATGAACGGCCAAGGATTAATTCGTTCGTCAAATGTTATGTCCTTATGGAGGTATAGTCAATAAAATTCAACCCTATTTCCTCTCTAATTCGAAGGCACTATAAGACCGAGCTCGTCTCGGCACCTCATAAGACCGGCTCATCCGGCACTATAAGACCGAGTTCGCCTCGGCACCTCGAATGACCGGCTCCTCCGGCACTATAAGACCGAGCTCGTCTCGGCACCTCATAAGACCGGCTCCTCCGGCACTATAAGACCGAGTTCGCCTCGGCACCTCAAATGACCGGCTCCTCCGGCACTATAAGACCGAGCTCGCCTCGGCACCTCATAAGACCGGCTCCTCCGGCACTATAAGACCGAGTTCGCCTCGGCACCTCAAATGACCAGCTCCTCCGGCACTATAAGACCGAGCTCGCCTCGGCACCTCATAAGACCGGCTCCTCCGGCACTATAAGACCGAGTTCGCCTCGGCACCTCATAAGACCGGCTCCTCCGGCACTATAAGACCGAGTTCGCCTCGGCACCTCGAATGACCGGCTCCTCCGGCACTATAAGACCGAGCTCGCCTCGGCACCTCATAAGACCGGCTCCTCCGGCACTATAAGACCGAGTTCGCCTCGGCACCTCGAATGGCCGGCTCCTCCGGCACTATAAGACCGAGCTCGCCTCGGCACCTCATAAGACCGGCTCCTCCGGCACTATAAGACCGAGTTCGCCTCGACACCTCGAATGGACCGGCTCCTCCGGCACTATAAGACCGAGCTCGCCTCGGCACCTCATAAGACCGGCTCCTCCGGCACTATAAGACCGAGCTCGCCTCGGCACCTCATAAGACCGGCTCCTCCGGCACTATAAGACCGAGTTCGCCTCGGCACCTCGAATGACCGGCTTCTACGGCACTATAAGACCGAGCTCGCCTCGGCACCTCATAAGACCGGCTCCTCCGGCACTATAAGACCGAGTTCGCCTCGGCACCTCGAATGACCGGCTCCTCCGTCACTATAAGACCGAGCTCGCCTCGGCACCTCATAAGACCGGCTCCTCCGACACTATAAGACCGAGTTCGCCTCGGCACCTCATAAGACCGGCTCCTCCGGCACTATAAGACCGAGCTCGCCTCGACACCTCATAAGACCGGCTCCTCCGGCACTATAAGACCGAGTTCGCCTCGGCACCTCGAATGACCGGCTCCTCCGGCACTATAAGACCGAGCTCGCCTCGGCACCTCATAAGACCGGCTCCTCCGGCACTATAAGACCGAGTTCGCCTCGGCACTTCGAATGACTAGCTCCTCCGGCACTATAAGACCGAGCTCGCCTCGGCACCTCATAAGACCGGCTCCTCCGGCACTATAAGACCGAGTTCGCCTCGGCACCTCGAATGACCGGCTCCTCCGGCACTATAAGACCGAGCTCGCCTCGGCACCTCATAAGACCGGCTCCTCCGGCACTACAAGACCGAGTTCGCCTCGGCACCTCGAATGACCGGCTCCTCCGGCACTATAAGACCGAGCTCGCCTCGACACCTCATAAGACCGGCTCCTCCGGCACTATAAGACCGAGCTCGCCTCGGCACCTCATAAGACCGGCTCCTCCGGTACTATAAGACCGAGTTCGCCTCGGCACCTCGAATGACCGGCTCCTCCGGCACTATAAGACCGAGCTCGCCTCGGCACCTCATAAGACCGGCTCCTCCGGCACTATAAGACCGAGCTCGCCTCGGCACCTCATAAGACCGGCTCCTCCGGCACTATAAGACCGAGTTCGCCTCGGCACCTCGAATGACCGGCTCCTCCGGCACTATAAGACCGACCTCGCCTCGGCACCTCATACCGGCTTCTCCGGCATTATAAGACCGAGCTCGCCTCGGCACCTCATAAGACCGGCTCCTCCGGCACTATAAGACCGAGCTCGTCTCGGCACCTCATAAGACCGGCTCCTCCGGCACTATAAGACCGAGCTCGCCTCGGCACCTCATAAGACCGGCTCCACCGGCACTATAAGACCGAGCTCGCCTCGGCACCTCGTAAGACCGGCTCCTCCGGCACTATAAGACCGAGCTCGCCTCGGCACCTCATAAGACCGGCTCCTCCGGCACTAAAAGACCGAGCTCGCCTCGGCACCTTAAAAGACCGGTCCACCCGACACTAAAAGTCCGAGTTCGCCTCGGCACCTCGATGGACCAGCCCGTCCGGCACAATCAACAAAGGGTGAACAGAAAAAACGGCGATCGGACCAACCGGGCCCAAACACAGAAAAAAGCAACAAAGGCCATAAAAAGATTTCATTCATTCAAAATAAGCCGCTCCATGTCAGAATACAAATGAAATCAAGGAAAAACGGCACACGGGCCATACATGGAATAAAACAAAAAAAATCTACTCGGCCTTGTCCTCCTGATCGGTCGAAGCCACGTAGAAAATAATAATCCTCAGTAACCAGAAGGTATGACTTCCTCCGATCAGCGGGAAGGTCCAAGAGCTTTTCAACCCGGTCGTCGAACAAAGAAGAGGTCTCTGAAGCCGGGATACGTTCTGCACAAACAACAAATTATGAGCGTTAGACAAAAAAGGAACAGCAGTAAAGAACACGACACTTGCTCATTTTAGCAATGAAGTGTTCTGGGACCCGAAGCTCGGCATCTATTACGCCAGGACTTTTGGGGAAAAGCTGGAAAAATACATAAAAAGAGAAAAAAGAGAGATAAAAGAAAGAGAGAAAGAGAGATAAAAAAGAGAGAAAAGAGAAAAGGATAAGACTTGTAATTAACAAGCACCAGCTGTACGGACCGGCCAAAATATTTTCGGCCCGGCTCTACTCTTTATCAAGATCATTAATAAAATTTAATGGTCCAATACTTTTCATTCTGTTTATACGTCCCTCTTATTATTTTCTACGTGGCTTCGATCCATTCGTCCAGATCAGCACACGTGACGTTGACCAAATCAGACGTCAACAAATCAGACGTCAACCCAAAAAATTGTCCCCTTACCCGAGCCCGATTTCTGGATATTTCGTGGCTTTTAATCCCGAGTGTTGATTTGAACGGTGCAATTGCACCCGTCCATCGCCCTTATATTAAGCCTATCCAACCCGATCCCTAGCTCATTTTCTCTCGTTCATTTCTCTCTCTTCTTCCTCTGACTCTCCGCCGCCGATTTGTTTTTTCCCCTTCCGTTTCTCTCTGAACCTATTTTCATGGCTCCGACTAATAAGGAATCGTAGCCCCGTATCAATCTAATGGTAAGGTTGGTTGTGATTCCCTTAGTTTCAGAGGTTATCGTTGGGATTTTTGGGTATTTATACCCTTTTTCGCTGAGTTATTTATCATCCGAGAGAAAAACGAAAAGCCTTGTGTTGATTTCTGAGACTCTAAGTGTGTTCTTTAGAACTGAGTGAAATCAATTTATTTTTTGTGTGAAAACCGTTTTCTAAGTGAAATTTCTTGAGGGTTTCTTCGGGTACTGTTTTGGTCTTTGAAACCGTTTGTCTTGGGGGTTACTTTGGGCTGCTGGAGGCCGACTCCCGGTGAGTGTTGGGCGTGGGTATACGAGACTGGAGGACTGAGCCGACTATCATACGTTGAACACCACCTTCATCCCTCGTGTTTTAGATCTATATTGATCTACTTGATTTGAATTCTTGAACAGTATTATATATTTTTGTGGTTGCTACTTTATTTTATTTTCGTGTAATTTAATTCGTATTCTGTCTTAGGAATTTTTGTAATCCCTAAACCCCAATACCATAGGTTCAATAACTGTAATTCGTTTACTATTGTTGAGTTGTGTAATCCTGTGTATTCCAGATAGATACCTAACAATAATTATGATTTTAATTTTGATTTTTTTTTTATATTTAGTAATGAGGTAAATTCAATTTTGTTAGAACTGTAGTTCAAACTTTTCTTTTATTTTTTGGGAAAATTTTTTTAAATCTAAGAGTTCCTTATTTATTAGTTTGATAGAATTAATCTACTTATCTTTAATTAAAAAGTGACTAATTTTTCTAATAAATTATTATAGGTAAACTAGTTAGACGAGACAAGCAAGCACCTATCGGGTGAGGTCGAGCCTCTGTAGGACCGGAAACGATCCCCTCTTCCCAGGCAGAAAAAAAAAAAAAAGCACCTGATTTGGTTTAATCCTCCCACTCACTATATTTATCGGCGAGTGAGTCGGGTTCGCCCCTGGCCAAGCTCTACCCGCCGATTAACATTAGGATGACGTAGCCGTCTCCTCCGACCGAGTCTGAAGAAAAACTTTGTTTTGATCATTTTCTGAAATAAAAATTTTGGATGACCGAAAAAATAATGCCGGGACTGAGAGGGCCTTCTGATTACACGCAAGAGCCTCATCGCCATCCTGCTCTCGTTATTAATTCCAAGGTTTGTAGCTCACTCTGATTTACAAAATAATGATCCACTCGTTTTCTGTTGATTTATTTATGGAGTTTCATCCGACATATTGAGATCGAATTTTTCTTTTCCCTTCACACTTTTCATTTATTACAAATAATAATATTCAGCTTTTTTTTCTTTTTTTTTTTTGTGTGTGCTATGTCGATATTTGGGTTCTTGTCATTCACAATTTCAGATTTATTTTCCAGAATTATGTGCTGTAATCACGCATACAAGTGTGTTAGAATGGCGTAATCTTTGTCTATTTATTTATTTTTAAAGTTAATTGAAAAGAGAAAACAAGTTAATCTGAAAAAAAAATCATTTCTGATGAATGTTGCACAACGGAATTTCGGTTTAAAATGCTTGCTCAGTCCATTTTGACAATTTTGTTTCGTTGGAATCCGATTTGGTTTATTTTGTAGCAATAGCCAATAGCCCAAAAAAAAGGAGAGATTTCTATTTTCCCTTGTTTTGATTCAGGAACCCTTCAATGCCGAGCCACATCGTTCGGAGTTGGTTTCGTCTTATATTACGCCAGTTGAATTTTTCTACAAGAGGAATCATGGGCCAATTCCAATAGTGGACGATCTAGACAAGTTTGTTACCTTCACTTTGCTCTATTTGGTATAAAGTGTTTGATAATAGCTGATGGAATCCAATTGGGTAATCAGATATAGTGTTTCTATCACTGGTTTAAATGGAAGCACCAAACAGCTGTTCATGAAAGATATCTGGTGAGTGAATCATCAATTTGCCTTATCATGCCATCTTTACAATGTCGTACAACTATTCTGTCTTATGAATGGCAGGAAGCTTCCAAAATACGAGGTCGCTGCCACTTTACAGGTAGTAGTATGTAAGATGTTGTTAGATCTGTCTAAATGTATATATTCTTAAATATCATTTTTTTTGTAATTATTACTAATATACTCCCTCTGTTCTTACTTAATCGAACATTTTCGAAAAGTCTGTCCTTACTTAATTGAACATTTCTTAAAAATAAAACAACCAGTAAACAACCGCCAACTCCCACATTAAAGCTCATGCCAAGAACAAATGTTCAATTAAGTCCAATACGGAGGGAGTGTTCTTTTATATTTGTTATTATTATTATTGTTATTCTCTATTTCTTTCTAATATATTTTAGTCCTTTTTAACCAATTTGTGTGATTCCAAGTGTGCTGGCAATAGGAGGACTGCCATGAGCAAAACTCGAAAGGTGAAAGGAGTTGGATGGGATGTTGCTGCTATAGGAAATGGTTAGTCTGTGTGAGGATCATTTGCATTTATATATATATATATATATTTGTGTGTGTGTTTTCTTTTTAGTTTGGTGAATGTACCTAATATCATACCTGAGCGCGCCTCTCTCATATACGGTTCTTTGGGTGCCACACCAGCATTAGGGTCTAGGGAATGATTAATCCTTGGTAACTGGATGAGTCGATATATACAGAGTTTACGGGAAGAACTTGTTCCCCATAGTTCTATAGCTGAGTTTGTTCTTTTCCTTTGCCGGGGTATCGTTATCCATGTGTCATGGCTTCCATCATAGAAGGGTCAATTTATGGGGAGTCTTTGAGATCCACGGGGAGATACATTGATGCACATGCAACAAAATGATTCATTGTTCTGCCAGGAGCGGTTTGATGGTGGTGGGGGGATGCCCTTCCACCCCAACATTATTATTATTATTATTATCAAATATAAGGGGCAGTTTTAATATTTATAGGGAGTTAATATAGCATTTACATTGTTCTTGACCTATTGAATATTGTATGCTAATTTAGTAAATTTTTTGTTGATTTTTGTTTAAAACAGATATATGGACAAATATTTAATAAAACAGAAGTGATAGATTGATAAATAATGTTCTGAACCTGAAAAAAAGGGTTATAGACACAATACACTCAAAACAATTCAATCATAATCAGGTCCGATAATATTTTTTTTTCAGGCGCTGCCCCGTGTCCCAAACATTTTATTCTACCTCCACCAAAGTAGATCTGCTTTCTTGTGAATGCCCCTCATAACTAGATTAATTAACTCTGTTTTAACTTTGTTTTCTTAAGCATAGATATAACCAGTTACATAATTGCTATTAATTTTTTTCCTATTGTGTCATATCCCATGATGTACGTGATGATTTTATAATATCAATCACGTAACGTGACATGACTATAGCAATTATTTCAACTCATCACCGTCTCATGACATTTTCCATGTAACTGGAGAAACCTATTATGTTGGTGGTTTTGGAATTTCATCTCATTTCTCCTTCGTATGAAGGTTGCACATGAAGGGCATTTGGTGTAAAACTTTGTCACTTTGTCTTTTGCATGAATTGTAGTGTTAACTAATTTTCGACAATTAATTGGCACTATAATCTTCATGCCACCGACCCCAACATAGTTGGGATTAAGGTGCAGTTGGTGATGATATGTCATACATTGCCATTGCGGATATAACTGACCTGAAATGATTACTCTTTTTTTCTGCCAATCCTTTGTGTAGGGCTTGATTTTATATAATATGAGGAAAGCTTGTTTAGTAGAAAAATAATTTTAGTGCATATCTTCGTGCGTGTCACTTCAGCTGTTTGGGGTGGGGCAAAATTAGCTGATGTTCTTGAACTTGTTGGAATTCCTAAGTGCTCTCATATAACACCATCTGGAGGAAAACATGTAGAATTTGTAAGCATTGACAACTGTAAGGTAATTTCTCGTGTCTTTTGCTTGCGTCTTTTTTTCCTTTCTTTTTTCTTTTTCCTTCTGTTATCGTGTCAAAAAAGTGAGAATTTCACCTGAATTCAGCCATTATTATGACAGGAGGAGAATGGAGGCCCTTACAGAGCATCAATCCCACTGATTCAGGCCACAAACCCCGAGGCTGATGTTTTACTAGCTTACGAGATGAATGGAGAGGTATTCTATAAACTCCACTAGGTTTAAAGTTGGTAAATTATTTACCCACTAATAGCCCAATACCCTTTTTTTTGTTTGTGCAAAGACTCTAAATAGGGATCATGGCTATCCGTTGCGTGTGATTGTCCCTGGTGTCATTGGTGCTCGATCTGTCAAGTGGCTTGATTCCATCAACATTATTGCAAAAGAGTGTCAGGTAAAGAATGAACTGTCTGTGATTGTGCTTCCAGACATCATTCTGTAGCTTTTATGAATTCATTTTTTGTGTTTTGCAGGGATTCTTTATGCAAAAGGATTATAAACTGTTTCCGCCTTCAGTGAATTGGGATAATATCAATTGGTCTACAAGGCGGCCGCAAATGGATTTTCCTGTTCAGGTAATATAACTTAGTTTTTTTAATCCATGGGCTGTAAATGAAATGAGGCCTTATTTGGAGAAGCTGCACTCTAGTAAGTGTAGTCTTGTGCACTTTTATAAGTGGTTCGTGGATTAGATCTCCCCCCCCCTCTCTCTCTCTCTCTCTGATAGAAACAAGTGGCAACAGCCACTCAAGACATACAAAAGGCGAGGGAAAGATGCCTCCAAAACTCAAGCTCTGGTCTGGGATGCCTATGATGATATGGAGCCGACTTGGGCGTTGGAGTAATTAATTAAGATCTGATTTTTTTTGTTTCTGATGCAGGGTTAATTTAGTATTTTAGTTATTCAATTAATTTAGTTAATTACTGGGAATAGTACTCCTTTTTGATTTAGGAGTCTTTTTTATGCAGAGTCCATATCCATAAAGGATTAGTTTGAGTCTAGGATTTAGTTTCCTATTTTTAAGGAATTGGTTTCCTTGGAGGTTTGGGTTTTGTTAGCTATATAAAGTTTGTGAGTGTCCAGTTTATTGATAGTTTTTTGGAGAATAAAATAAATTTTCTCAGCAAATATTGCTTTCTTGTGTGAATCTGCGTGATTCTATTGTCTTGGGTGCGCTCAAGAAACCTAGGTACGCCTACGGTTGCCTCGGTGTGAAGCCAGGCTTGTTGTTTTTAATCATAATCTGGAGCACACGCAGGTTGTTCTGCATCAATTGGTATCAAGAGCCTACGTTAGATCATGACTACTCGTTCTGGAAGACCATACAGAGAGGAGCTTTCTAATAACGAGAGGGATGCAATCCTTCTTCAGATCCTGGAGCGACTTGACAATTTATCTATTCGCGTTGACGTTATAGAAGGCAGAAATCAGGAAGGTGGAGCTGTGGAAGAGAATCGAGATGAAGCTGTTCCTAATGGTGAAATACCAGCAAATCCAGAAGGTGAACAAGCTGGTCATGAAGATCAGCGAGTTGCCCAGCACGGAGGAAGGGAAAGAAGAGGTGATCGAGGTCAAAGAGGAGGACGTCAACCTGCAAACGATTGGGCTAGAGAATTGTTGGAAAGGGGTCGCTTTGAACCACGTGATACGGCTGGAGATATCACGAGGAAAGTAAAGACTGATGTCCCAAGTTTTGAAGGAAAATTCGATCCCACAGTATTTTTTGATTGGCTTGCTGCACTTGAAGAATACTTTGATTGGTTTGATATGTCGTACGAGCGACGGGTTAGATTTACAAACATGAAACTTGTTGGTTTGGCTAAGGTATGGTGGCGTGGAATTGAACAAAATACAAGGAGATTGGGACAACAACCTATAGGCTGCGTTTGGTACATGGGACAGCACAGGACAGGACGGGACAAAACTCACTGTCCCATGTTTGGCGTGACATGGGACAGGACAAAAATTCACTGTCCCACGTTTGGCGCGGCATGGGACAGGAACAAGGGCTGGACAGGGTGGAACAGGATGGGACAAAAAGGGGCATTTTCTTGTTCCACCAAAATAGGTGGAACAACATGGGACAAAAGTGAGACAGAAACAAAAAAATCATTGACCTACCCTCATTTGATATATAACTATTATGATATTAGCTTTATCGGTCACCACCAACGATCACCGCTACCACCACCATCGACGGCCACCGATAACCACCGCCAACCACCCTCGGCCACCACTACTTGTTCCTCCACTATAACAAGCTTCTCCACCATCTTCACTACCATTCATCCATCACCACCACCATTACTATCGTTGACCATCTCCACCTACACTAACACCGATCACCACCTATGGCCGCCACCACCATCGGCGACCACCAGTAGCCACCACCAGCCATGGTTGACCACTTCAATCTCTTTCTCCACTACAACAACTTCCTCCACCATCATCGCCACCTCCACCGATCACCACAACCACCGCCAGGCACCTTCACCTACACTGACACCGATCACCACCACCCATGGCCGCCACCACCATCGACGGCCACCGGTAGCCACCACCAACCATCCTTTATCATTGTCTACCATATCCACCACTTCGATCATCAACCATTTCTATCTCCACCGATCACCACCACCCATTGCCGTCACCACCATCGCAGAACACCGTCGGCCACCTCCACCTTTTGTACTATCATTCATGTATGTATTTATGTGTTTGAAAATTCTTAAAAAATTAAAATACTTTTAAATTAAATTATTTAAATATGTATTCTTTATTTGTGTCATTTATAACTATTATATGATATATAAAATCATCAAACAAGTTTAAGGAAAATTGTATAATCCTGTCCTATCTAGTCCTAGTCTTACCAAACACAAGACAGACACTTGTTTTGTCCGTCTGTCTGTCGATCTGTCTGCCCTCTTGTCCAGCCTCCGTCTGTCGATTCATCTCTGTCTGTCTGTCAGTCTGTTCAATCCTGTCTGCGTACCAAACGCTACCATAGGGACATGGCAAGAGCTGAAGACAAAGCTCATCGAGAAGTACATGCCTATAAATTACCAAGATAAGTTGTGCGAACAACTTGTTAATCTGAGGCAAGGTAATTTGAGTGTAACAGAATATATGCAACGATTTGATGAGATTAAAACTCGGAGTCAGATTGTTGAAGATCCTTGTCAAACCCTAGCACGTTTCAAGACCGGGTTAAGAGCAGACATACGACAAGAGTTGCTTAGGCAACCTGTTTATGGTGTGGAAGATGCGTTTCAAACAGCGCTTTATTTGGAAGAATACCTTAAACCACTTCCAGCGAGGAAGTTTGGTTCTCAAATCGGGGAGACATCAAATAAAAGGTTTGCAGCAACTAATCAGTCACCAAATGGATTGAAATCAAAGACAGATGATCCGAAGGGCAAGAACATCATGCCTTCTAAAGGGAGTGGAAAGTATAATGACGGTTGTTTCAAGTGTGGGGAACCAGGTCATATGAGCTACAATTGCCCGAAGAAAAATCTGCATATTGGTGCTGAAATAGAGTCTGAAGAACAGCATCTAGAGGACAACGACGATGGTGGTGACTTCGAGGTTGGGGTATTCAAGGCTGATGATTTAGAGGAGCTAGAAGAGGACGTTTCGTTCTCTGCAGTAGTCAGACGCATCTTAGCAGCCCCTAAAGCTCAAGAGGAAGATTGGCGGCGTACTTCAATCTTTCAGATGTTGGTTCGTTGTGGAACCCAAGCCAAAAAACTCATAATTGATGGCGGTAGCTGTATGAATGTAGTTTCAGCATCAACGGTGGAACGTCTCAAACTTCCTATTGAACCACATCCTCAACCCTATAAAGTTGCTTGGATTGATAACTCAACTATTCCGGTAACTCATTGTTGCCTTATTTCTTTCTCATACAAGAACTATCTAGATTCTGTGTTATGTGATGTGGTCCCTATGAAAGTTGCTCATATTCTACTTGGACGACCTTGGCTCTATGACCGAAAAGTGAAACATTATGGAGAAAGTAACACCTATAGCTTTACGCATCAGAATAACTCTGTAACATTGTTCCCTATGGCTGAAGCGGAGATTAACAAACATAAGGAACCTTCACCAAAATGTCCAGTTGGAAATAAAAAAAAGTTTCTCCAGATCGTGACAAAGAAATCTCTTTTAAAAGAGAGCAGGGATAGTAATGTGATAATTCTTTGTAGTAATAAGAGGCAACAAGGACTCTAAGTTGGCAACTAGTGAACTGTCTCCGTAAGTTCATAAGTCATTGAATGACTTTTCGGATGTAGCACTGAAGAGCTGCAAATGAGCTTCCTCCTATGCGCAACATTCAACATGAGATAGATTTTGTGCGGGATCTCGTTACCTAACCTTCCAAAGATATCACATGAACCTCTTGAACATGCAGAGCTTAGGAGACAAGTGGAAGAGCCGCTAGCCAAAGGGTTTATTCGTGAAAGCCTCGGCCCATGTGGTGTACCGAGCGTTACTTACGCCAAAAAGATGGAACTTGGCGTATGTGTGTCGGCACGTGCTATTAACAAGATCACTCAAATATCGGGTCCCGATTCCTCGACTAGATGATTTCTTTGGATATGATGGCTGGTTCGATGGTGTTTTCAAAGATCGATTTGAAGAGTGGGTATCACCAAATCGGGGTCAGACACAGGGATGAATGGAAGACCGCATTTAAGACCAAAGATGGCCTCTATGAATGGCTTGTCATCTTTGTTTGGACTCTCAAATGCACCTAGCACATTCATGCGTTTTATGACACAGTACTTGACCTTTTATTGGTCGTTTTTGGTGGTATACTTGATGATATCTTAATTTATAGCAAGAACAAGGAAGAACATTTGGATCACTGCGCAGAAGTCATGAGAACTCTTCGCCAAGAAAAGCTTTATGCCAATTTGAAGAAATGTTCATTTATAAGTAACCGGGTAGTATTCTTGGGCTTTGTGATTTCTTCTAGAGGCATAGAGGTGATCCGAAAAAGTAAAAGCTATTCGTGATCGGCCGATTCAGCTCAATTAGTGAAGCTCGGAGTTTTCATGGCACGGCAACATTCTACCGACGTTTCATACACAATTTCAAAGAAGATAATGGCGCGATAACAGTTGCATGAAGCAAGGAGCATTACATTGGACAAGAGCGGCGACGAAGCGTTCAAAGAAATCAAGAACAGGATGAGCAATGCTCCTGTATTGCGCTTACCTGACTTCTCAAAGTTGTTTGAAGTGGCTTGTGATGCATCTAATGTTGGGATTGGAGGTGTACTAAGTCAAGAACAGGATGAGCAATGCTCCTGTATTGCGCTTACCTGACTTCTCAAAGTTGTTTGAAGTGGCTTGTGATGCATCTAATGTTGGGATTGGAGGTGTACTAAGTCAAGAAGGCCACCCTATAGCATACTTCAGCGAGAAATTGAATGAGGCAAAACAAAGGTACTCTACATATGATAAGGAATTCTATGCGATAGTGCAAGCATTGCGGTATTGGCGACACTATCTTATCTCCAAGGAGTTTCTACTCTATTCAGACCATGAAGCATTAAAATACATAAATTCCCAAAGAAAGTTGAATCACCGACATGCAAAGTGGGTTTCATTTTTGCAAGAGTACGCACTTGTTATCAAACACAAGGCGGGAATGGAGACAGCGGATGCGCTTAGTCGAGTGGCGCATCTTCTTTCATCGATGTCAGTGCAAGTAGTAGGCTTTGATTTACTCAAAAGAGATTATCCATTGTGCAGAGATTTCAGCGTTATCTATGCTGAATTGATGTCGGGACAGACCTCAAACCATACGGATTTCTCTTTACATGATGGCTATTTGTTTCAAGGAACCCGCTTATGCTTGCCAAATACTTCTTTACGGGAAGAGGTAGTTCGAGAACTACATTCTGGGGGTGCAGCTGGTCATTTTGGGAGAGACAAGACTGTTGCAATGGTGGAAGATCGTTACTATTGGCCAAGCTTAAAGCGTGATGTTGCAAGGGCTGTTTCTAGATGTCGCACTTGCCAGATTTCCAAGGGAAGGGAGAAAAATACTGGTTTGTACACACCCTTACCAATACCACACGAACCATGGAAAGACTTAAGCATGGATTTTGTTCTTGGATTGCCAAAAACATTAAGAGGGCATGACGCAATATTCGTTGTGGTGGATCGCTACTCCAAGATGGCTCACTTTCTCCCGTGCTCTAAAACTTGTGATGCCTTACACATAGCAAAGTTGTTCTTCAGAGAAATTGTCCGACTTCATGGATTACCTCTTACAATTGTATCTGATCGTGATGTGAAGTTTATGAGTTACTTTTGGCGTACTTTATGGAAATTACTTAATACAAAGTTGAAATTTTCTTGACTTTTCATCCTCAAACCGATGGTCGACCAGGGTTGTTAATCGTAGTTTGGGCAATCTCCTCCAGGTGCCTTGTCGGAGATCATGTTTCCTCTTGGGATTTTGTACTTCCTATTTGAATTTGCTTACAATGGTAAACAAAACAACAGTGTCGCAGCCCATTTGAAATTGTCACAGATTACGACCAAGAAAGCTATTGATTTAGTCCCACTACTGTTGAGGCACGCCCGAGTGCGGAAGCGAAGAATTTCTTGAACATATCCGCTTCTTTGCATGATGATGTTAGGCGAGGATTGCAATCGGCAATGAAGGATACAAAACGCGTGCCCGATTTGCACAAGAGATTTCTTGATTTCGGTGAGGAGATATGGTGATGGTACGGATCGGGCACGACGTTATCCTAAAGGTGTATACAAAAACTTCACTCCAAAAGTGTTGGCCCTTACAAAATCCTTAAGAAAATCGGCTCTAATGCTTATGTACTTGACTTGCCACATATGGGTATTAGCAATGTGTTGATGTTGAAGACGACTCTATATTGTGGCTATGACAAGGATGGTACAAATGATCATAACAATGTTCGTTTACCACTAGCTCCAAGAATAGCGGAAGAAATTGAAGATATTGTCGATCGTGACTTGTTTCAACTCGAGGAGGTGGTTACCAAAAGTTTCTTGTTAAGTGGAAGGGCGTCCATTTCGGAATGCACATGGGTTACCGATCAAGAGTTCCAACATCTTAACCCTAAGCTTTTTGACCGATTTCACGCCTTTAACTCGCCAAAGTCGAGTTCTTTCAAGCCAGGGAGATGATAGAAACAAGTGGCAACAGCCACTCAAGACATACAAAAGGCGAGGGAAAGATGCCTCCAAAACTCAAGCTCTGGTCTGGGATGCCTATGATGATATGGAGCCGACTTGGGCGTTGGAGTAATTAATTAAGATCTGATTTTTTTTTTGTTTCTGATGCAGGGTTAATTTAGTATTTTAGTTATTCAATTAATTTAGTTAATTGCTGGGAATAGTACTCCTTTTTGATTTAGGAGTCTTTTTTATGCAGAGTCCATATCCATAAAGGATTAGTTTGAGTCTAGGATTTAGTTTCCTATTTTTAAGGAATTGGTTTCCTTGGAGGTTTGGATTTTGTTAGCTATATAAAGTTTGTGAGTGTCCAATTTATTGATAGTTTTTTGGAGAATAAAAAAAATTTTCTCAGCAAATATTGCTTTCTTGTGTGAATCTGCGTGATTCTATTGTCTTGGGTGCGCTCAAGAAACCTAGGTATGCCTACGGTTGCCTCGGTGTGAAGCCAGGCTTGTTGTTTTTAATCATAATCTGGAGCACACGCAGGTTGTTCTGCATCACCCTCTCTCTCTCTCTCTCTCTCTCTTTTTTTATTTTTTTATATATATATACATATATATCAATATTATAAATATATTATATATAAATATTTTCCCCTTATCAGGAGAAGCTGGAGACTGTAATATTGCCTTATACTAAAGAAATAAATAGGTGGATTAGACCTTTTAAATTGTGATATCTGGGTGTGATCTTTAAAATTTGTCTGATTTTCCAGCTTTATAAGGTGGCAAAAGAAAAATCTTAGTTCAATGACTTTAATGCTCCGAAGCACGGACTCTCCCAGACAGGGAGAGTGTCCAAGTCCAGTTCTTTTTGGACTCGGACTCACCGCCGACGCGGCGCGGATGCGTGTCCGACGCGGTCGGACCGCGTCCTGGTGACGTGGCCATGTGGACGCGGCAACGGACTCGGTTTGGACGCGCTCTTCGGACCCGGTCTTCCTTTTTTTTTTTTAAAATAATCGGGACCGAACAATAAATTCTAGGTCAGACGCAACATACCTCCAAAAAAAAAAACAGAAGACTCTGAAGCTCGCGACAGAAGAGCCTTGAAGTTGATGAAGATTGAGAATTTATTTTCTTGTAGAACAATATGTCATTATCTATGTTTCACTGCTTTCCTTGAACTTATGGCTATCTTTTTCAGTTTGATGGATGTATTATGGTTGCTTGATGGATGTATTATGGTTGCTTGAACCTTTTTTTGTTGTTGTGATGAACTTGTTGTTTATGGAAGTATTGTGATGATTTTCTATTGATTCTGCTATTATATATATATTTTTTATAATACTTAATTTGCCGAGTCCTATGCCGTGTCCGAGTCCTACTTTTTAGAGTTTTTCCGTGTCCCCGTGTTCGTGTCGGTGCTACATAGCTTTAATGCAATGATGAGGCACGTGAATGTGTGATAACCGAATCTTAGGAATCTGTTGTCAGCCTTAGGCATATCGTGTTTTTTTCAAACGGTTGCTCTTGACAATAATGATGAACGACTCTTGAATTTTGTGCTGCTTGCAGTGTGCAATTTGTTCCTTGGATGACGTTAACATGATGAAACCCGGAAAGGTCAGTACAGTCTTCTATTTATCTCTATCACACCATTCGTGCGTATGCTAACTTTATGCTAACTTGGGCACGTCAATCAGATTTATATAATGTGTTGGTTAGGACAGGAAATGAGACAGGATTTGTGGGACGGGTGATCCCTCCCACCCCACCCCTCCCTTTTTTTTCCCCTTCTTTTTGGCATACATTTAAGATTTTACTTGTCCCATAAAGTATAATCCATAGATTTGTCCAAGGTTTCACTTAAAGATTGAGACACACATAAGCATTTGAACTGGTGAACATATTTAACTATTTCAGTTCTTCAATGGTTGTGCTATACATTCTTGTAAGTTCTCGAGTTACTTGAAGCATTTTATTTCTGGTGTCCGTCTATGTTTCATCTCGCTTTATAAACGACCAACTTGATTTAGATTCTACGTCCTACGCATTAAATCACTGTAAAAAAAGCCAACTTTTTGTTGATTATCAGATAACTATCAAAGGTTACGCAGTATCAGGAGGTGGTCGAGGCATAGAAAGAGTTGATATATCTATAGATGGTGGCAAGACATGGGTGGAAGCCTCCAAATCACAGAAAGCTGGCATTCGTTATACTTCTGATGATGAAAGTAGTGATAAATGGGCATGGGTCCTTTTTGAGGCTCAAGCTGACATCCCTCATAGCACTGAGATAGTTGCCAAAGCAGTAAGTCACATATTCTTTTTACCAATGTAACCTCCGTACATAAGCCTGGCAGTCCATGTCATCCAAGAATTAAAATAATAATACCAATAATAATAATAATAATAATAAAATGCATAAAGTTAATTACCAACTATACCATTGAGGTTTAATCTAATTACAAAAACAATCCAGATATTTTTCTGAACTATAGATACTCCCCTTGATTTTATTTGTAATTTACAAATTACACTTTCAATAGGGTGTGGTGAATTTGATAAGTATTATATAAACCTCAAGGGGCTTCTTGTGATATATCATATCTTTAAGGGAGTGTTTGTAATTTTTTGAAAGATATTTTTTTATCTTTCTGTAACTGCTAACTAGGGGTAACTTTTGTAACCAAGTTCGATAGTCTTCTAAACCGGATTAAATTAGTGTGTTTTCGATTATTTTCCAGGTGGATATAGCTGGAAATGTGCAACCTGAAAACGTAGAAGTCATTTGGAACTTGAGAGGAATACTAAACACCTCATGGCATCGTGTTCGTGTTCGGATTGGTCACTCAAATCTCTAATAGGTAGAGTTCTGACTTATGAGCCGTGCCCTTGTTTCATAGTTTCATGTGCTACTTTCGCAAATGGTATTGTCCGGAAAATGTAACAAATGCTTGAGCAGGGTGGACGTGATTGATTGTTCATTAGGGAATATAGATTGTTTTGCTTTCGAGTGTGGCATAGGTCTGTTTGTTGTCGTTGTGGGGAAATCCTGTACGAATGACACACTACTATTTTAGTTACAATTTCTCTTATGAGGTGATATAACTCGGTGGCTTCTAAAAGTGGAAACCTGTGTTGGAAATCGGTTCTCGATGGATGAGAACCTGATATGATTGAGATAATGTCACAAGAATCATTCTAGTATTTGTTTTAAATGGGCCGTCTTATTTATATAACAGAGTAGAAATAACTGTGCCATAAATGACACATGACGCTATCATAATTAAATTAAAATAATTATATTAGCAGATTACCTTGTTAGAAAAAGATATATTGGTGCAACAGTGGTCCCTTGAAAAGCATGCCGACACGCAAAAAAAAAATGTCTGGCCCGGAAGTCCATCGGCGGGTGCACCATCAGAAAGCAGGGTGGTGGGTCTGTTATTTTTTTTTTCTAAAAAAAGAAAAATAAATCTGGTTTGCCGCCGAAGGTCCACTGATGGCGGCCCCAACAGGAAAGACCCGGCCTGGGGAAAAAAGAATTGATCAGCCGTCGGGAAGCAAGTCGGCAGACTTGGCGTAAAAAAAATTAGCCGACTGTCGGAGGTATGTTGGCGGCCAGCAGGACCGACTTAAGAAAAATGAACTGGTCAGCACCCAGCCGCTCGCCAGAAAAGCAAGCCGGTGGGTCTGGGGTAAAAAAAAAATTGGCCCCCCGTCGGAAGTTTACTGGGGGCCGGCGGGCCTGAAGCAAGAAAAAAAAATGAACTGGTAGGCCGGCTGACCTAGAGCAAGTTTACCGGCTTTAAGAGAAGCGCCCGCTGGAAAACAGACCGGTGGATCTGGCTAAAAAAATGGTGGGCTGCCAATTTTTTAAAAAACCTGCAAAGTATTAAGTATATGCATTTCGTGCATTAAATTTTCAATGCATTAATTCTCACAAAAAATTGATACATATAATCTAATATTTTTATGCATCGATATTTTGATTCATATATTGCATATTTTAATGCATTGAAATTTTGATCTGTGAAATGCATATATTTAAATGCATAAATTAGTATTGTAAAGTAATGGATTGAAATTTTGATGCACGAAATACATATATTTCATGCATAATTAATCTAACTCATGCATAAATTAGATCAGAAAGATCGCATCTAATATTAGACGCATCTAATATTAGATCGCATGACGCACCTTATATATATATATATATATATATATATATATATATATATATATATATAAAATAATAATAATAAGGGTGTGATATGTAAAAAAGTAGAAACATGATTCTTCTATTGAGAGAGTTATTTGAGACGTTCAACTGGAGTAATTAACTAATTACTGTAGAGTTTAACTAACTAATGTATAAGTTTAAATCAAAATAAAGACGATAATAATTCTAAGTTTAAACATAATCTGCACACTTTTTGTTGTTTTAAATTCATGATGGAAATTAAGTGATTTGGTTATGATTATGATTATTTAATTTAATTATGTATATTTAATGAATTATTCTTCTTTTAAAATTATGATTTTTTGGGTGAAATATTATACTTGAGACGAAATGAAAGAAATATTTATCTTGTACATGAAGGCAGAAGGGTAAATCAAGCACTTAACGATACTTGATGTGTTTGTAAACTATACACATAAATTGGTAAAAAATCTCTATAAATCAATGACCAGAAGACTGCAAATTTACTAATTTAAATAGGTTTGATTAGTCCCGTGATAGTTTCTTTTGGATGCTAACTATCGAATCTGGATTACTAAATACCGCCCTAAATTACTAGTCACCGTCCTTAAAAATTACATTTTTGCCCTTCATTACTATTGAACATATCTCTCTTCTCTCTCACTATTTTTCTCTCTCAATGTTGTATCTCACTCTCTCTACCTGCCATTATCACCGCCGCCGCCGTGCAGTCGCACCACCACCACCGCCGTGCCGTCGCACCACCACCGCCGTGCCGTCGCATCGCCACACTACTCTCACTTCGGTGAAATTCACGCAGGCGTCTGGAATTTCCGCCTCCACCATGATGCAGACGTCTACAATAGACGCCTGTACCATGGTGCAGGCGTCTACAATAGACGGTACCGGCGGAAATTCCAGACGCCTGCACCATGGTACAGGCGGATATTCCAGACGTCTGCGTCAATTTCACCGAAGTGAGAGTAGTGTGGCGGTGCGACGGCACGGCGGTGACGGTGCGGCGATGGCGGGTAGAGAGAAGTGAGAGAGAAAAGTAGTGAGAGAGAAGAGAGAAGTTCAATCGTAATGAAGGGCAAAAATGTAATTTTTAAGGACGATGACTAGTAATTTAGGGCGATATTTAATAATACCCTTATCGAATATTAATTTATAAAATTATATTTTATACTATTGTTTAATTATAGAAGTAAGTGTGATTAGAATCAATTGAATGGAATACTGGGTCCATTCTTAAAATAAATATATTAGTTATTGTTTAAATTATTTTGTTATTGATAATTAATTATTAGTTACCACGCCTAAAGTTTGTGGTGTGTGCCCAATCAATTGTTAATTGTTAATTATATTTGAAACTCAACTGATTTTTGAATGGACCCAGCTCTATTATATTTTGTTTTGTCGGGTTTGAATTGAAATAATGCAAACAAAGAGTTGAGGATAACTATCAAGTTTGAGTTATTAGTGCCGTTGGTGGAGCAGGTGATCGCAGGTTACGAGTTCGATTCTATCTACCAACACTTTTTTGGTTGGGACCGTCACATAGGTCTTGTCTAATATAGTTTACCTAATTCGCTAGTTTGCAGGCTATTACGTCCAATGCGCATTGGAAGAGTTGAGAATAACATAAAGTTTGAGTTATTAGTCCCAATGACGTCCCCCTGCCAAGTTGGTGTAATAAGTGAGCGCGAGATTGAAAGATCACGAGTTCGATTCCCCTACCAATACTTTTTTGGTTCAGCCTGTCGCACAGTTTTTATCTAGTGTAGTTTACCTAATTGACTAGTCTGCAGGCTATTACGTCCAACGCGCACTCAAAAAACAGAGACAGCGGGTTACCCCTCACCCAAGAAAAAATAAGTAGTGCGTTTATTGCCTTTATATTTTAATCATATCAAGATTTACAAAATCTCCAGCATATCTATCTTTTTTGTCTTTTCTCTTTCACAAAATTGAATTGTCCTGACATAAAATTGTTGCAATAGCTAGCATGCATAACATATTTTATCTACTTCTCGTTATTTCACACTATTCGTATATCAACATTTTATTTTTATTTTTTAATATAAAATAAATTTAACCTATAAAATATTGTTAAATTAATTTTAATATATTTTAAAATATTATCTTTAGAGTTGTTATTAATATATAATTAAAACTATTAATAATAAAATCAATAATTAAATCCCATATCTAATTAAAAGTTGCACTAAAAAATTGAACGACTAAAAGACCATACAAACTCGACAAAACAATGGGTGGCGTGGGCGACTGATTTATACTATTAAAAAAGTTTAAAATGAAGGATATATGTATGTATAGTATTTCCCTTTTTCATCGAAAACGATATATTTGATGTATTTTAGATAATAATTATTATAAGAACGATCGAAATATGTGGCAGAAATAAAAATAAAATAAAAAAGTATTGATAGTGAATGTACGATTAAAAAATAATATTTTATTGTTGAATTTATATATAAATATAATAAATATAAAATATTTATAAAAAAGTTCAATGTAAATTTTCAAACGAATAATTGACGTTTCCCCCTCCATTTAATCAATTAATCATATCCCATCTCTAGTTGGATGCCTTTTTTCCACTGCTTTTAACTTTTTAAGTTTTAGTGGATCATCTTTCATCAGTGATTGATTTATATAATAAGTTTGACCTTTTTTAAAAAATGATTTTTTTATTTATTGATTTCATTCTAAATATCATGCAGATAAAATATACATATTTACCATCGAAATTCATTTTCTATAATAGTTTTATAGTGTAAATTTTTTAATATTTTTATAATATATATAAATGATTATTTCATAATAAAATTACATCTTCAAAGCAAACAACATATATATATATATATATATATATATATATATATATATATGTCCCCATTAATGGTAAGTTGCACGGTGATTGGGGTGGAAACACTCCGACATCGCAGGTTCGAATTCATTTGGTGACAATACTTTGCTGAAATATTGCAATGTTTGTTGCTGGGTTCGTGTCTCGTTGATCCTCTCCATTGCAGAGCTGCCATTAGTGCACATCTCTCGATTTAACACCTGCGTGGTCAAGGAACCTCTGATAGGGGGAGTTTCTCGTCTCTCCCTCAACAAAAAAAATTGGTGTTCCTAGGATCAAAGAATTAAACTAAGCCAAACAAAGTAGTATTCGAACTTGTTTAAAATTTTATATTTTTAAATTTTATATGTTAAAATTTTTTTAATTGTTAAGTGTATCAGGCTTGAACAAATTTAATCTGATACGCGATTTAAGTTTGAGTAGTTCGATGTCCTTGAATTTTTTTTACATTTTGTGACTAATTGAGTTGAGATTTACTTCTTATTCAACCAAAAAACAAATTTTTAATAATCAACCTTGAATTGAGCCGAGTATTTTTAATATATGATTTTGTCCTAATAAAACTGGATACTTTCAAACTTTTTTTTGATATCTAATTAAAATTAATATGATATTCTTTCAAATTACGATATTAGTTGTTTAGAAAAAGTCTGAGAATATAGGTAGAATAAATGTTGAAAATGAATTGTACTTTAGTTAAAATTACAATAAAATCTCAATAAATGATATATGATCGGGCATTTAACGAAATTGATCATTTATCAAAAGAAAATTTGAACGTGTTATAAAGAGTGGGGACCAGAGAAAATTATTCATTTGGCGAGTTTATTCGTTTATCGAACATGCATTTATCGATGTGTAATGAGTTGTTTTTGTTTTTGGCCACACATTCGGTGAAACAAACAAAAAAGGAAAGATATCTGATAATTAGCTTTTTGCATTATTGAAAAACTTTTTTAGTTAGCTTTTGGTTTTTAAGTTTTATTAATTATCTATATCTATATAAAGATTGAGTCCCAATAATTAAATGTTGAGTCTTAATGATTAATGTCATTAAGATTGAGTCACAATAATTAAATATTGAGTCTTAATGATTAATATCACTAATACATCTTTACATATAAAGTCGATTATACATCTTTACATATAAAGTCGATTATTTTTAATATCTTGGATTTTTAGTACCGTGTTAAAAATACTTATCAGCAATGTCAAAATATCAATGTCAAAATATGTTTTAAAAAAGGTTAATTTTTTTTTCTGAGTTGTCAAATATAATACAACCTTTAATTGTTTGGGGTTAGATTGAGGTAATTAAAAGATTAGTCAAAAGTTTTAAGACCACAACTAGCTCAACTTTTATTTATTTTTTACGTTCGTAGATATTAAGATTTTTTTTTGGTTTTGTGGTTGCTTAACAATCTCCAGTTATGTTAAAAGTATTTTTGGATGCTGTTGTCCATCGATTGTAAATGTACTGCTATTAAACTAGATAAAAACTTACCAGGCGGCATACGTATTATTGAAAAGAAAATTGTACCACAACCTATTAGTAAACACCAATTTGGTGCGACTCGACCTGACCTGATCCAATCAATTAACAAGTTATATTTAACAGTTTGAACAATCCTTTTATCAATACTTTTAACCATTTATGCTAAACATCAAATTTCAAAAAATTTTATATAATACGTATGCAACGCACGGGTCTGATTGACTAGTATTTTATATCAAACAGACAATAAATAACGGTCCTTTAACAAATACAATTTGATTACAATATCAAACAACTAACATAAACAATCGATATCAAACCAACTAAGTGAAACATTTAACCGACCTATCACAATATATATATATATATATATATATATATATATAGGGGGAGAGAGAGTAATTTAGGATGAAATGAGAATGGTTCTTATCATGCGAATTGCGAATATCCATGAATTTTGTACTAATTATGCATGAAATATATGCATTTCGTGCATCAAAATTGAATGCATTAAAATATGCATAATATATATCAAAATATCGATCCATTAAAATATTACATTATATGCATCAAATTTTTGTGAGAATAATTATAGGCCATCCATTTATCAAGATCTATGGATGAAATTCATTCTTATTTCTTAACTTAAATTGCATTCTCACCTGAATATATATATATATATATATATATATATATATATATATATATATATATACACACACACACCTTGCAACACTCATCCAATAATCAAGTGCTAGCATATTAATTAAAATAAATAAATCAGAAAAAAGAATGATGGGCACATTATTATCCATGTCTGCATCCCTAATACTTTCCTTCTTGTTCTTGCTCCTCCCACTTATCTACTCATTCATCGGCCGGAGATTCGGACCGGCCCGAAAACTTTCAAGTCCGGGGCCAACTTCATATCCAACACCAACAGTAGGATGTCTAATTTCTTTCTACAAGAATAGGCACCGCCTCTTGGATTGGTACACCGACATGCTATCCGTGTCGCCGTCGCAGACGATAGCCATCTCCCGACCCGGCGCGCGGCGGACCATCGTAACATGCAATCCACAAAACGTGAAATACATTCTCAAAACAAACTTCGCCAACTTCCCGAAGGGAAAGCCTTTCGCCGAAATTCTTGGAGATTTTCTTGGGAATGGGATTTTCAACGTGGATGGTGATCTGTGGTGCGCCCAGCGCAAGTTAGTCATGCACCACTTCAGTGCCAGGTCCTTGAAAGATTACGTGGACAACATATTAAGGGAAGAGGTCGAGAAAAGGCTGGTGCCGCTGCTGGAATCAGCTGCGGCCGAGCATAGGTCGTTGGACTTGCAGGACTTGCTGAGAAGGCTTGCCTTCGACTTGGTGTGTAAGGTTTCTATGGGGTACGATCCTTGCTGCTTGGAGTACAACGATTCTTTGGATGCAGCACCACATCCTATCGCCGAAGCATTTGATTTGGCCTCGGATACGTGCGCGAGACGAAACACGATGCCAGTTTCAGCCATGTGGAGGTTTAAGAGATTTTTCAGCCTTGGATCGGAGAAAAAGCTTAAAGAAGCGGTAAGTAGAATTCATTTATTTATAAATGAAATTATTCGCGAGAGGAAAAGAATAGTGGTGGCGACAGGATCATACTACGGATCCGATCTCTTGTCGGAAATGGTGTTGGATGGGGAAAAAGATGGGATTATTAGGGATACGATGATAAGTTTTATCATGGCTGGAAGGGATACGACGTCGTCCGCCATGACTTGGCTTTTTTATTTACTTTCTTGCCATCCTGATGTGGAAAATGGGGTGGTGAAAGAGCTAGGGCTCGTTGAGAATGATGGCGACGACCACGAGCATTCGTTGAAGTATGAATCCTTGAAAGAATTGAGGTTGCTGAAGGCTTGTATCTGTGAGTCGATGAGACTTTTCCCGCCAGTTGCATGGGACTCGAAGCATGCTGTTGTCGATGATGTTTTGCCCGATGGGACTCGGGTTCGGGCTGGGGACCGGGTGACTTATTTTCCGTATGGTATGGGGAGGATGAAGGGTTTGTGGGGGGAAGACAGGTTCGAGTTCAAACCGGATAGATGGATTTCTGAGATGGAACAAGGTAAGATTAAGGCGTTAAAGAATGTTGGGCCGTACGAGTTTCCAGTCTTTCAGGCCGGACCGAGAGCGTGCCCTGGGAAAGAAACGGCCTTTGTTCAAATGAAGTATGTAGTGGCTTCAATATTGAAGCGGTTCGTGATCAGACCGGTTAGTCAAGACCGGCCAGTCTTTGTACCCCTTCTCACGGCTCACATGGCTACAGGATTTAAGGTGTCGGTTCGACGAAGATAATATGACATTCAAGTTAAACCTCGCATATATGATAACTTTTGTTATGGAAAGGACAGATCTTTTTATCCCAAAGTAGTGTTTAATCCCATGTAATGTATTGTTTGAATGATTGTCACAGGCATAAAATTGTCATATTAATTTTCAAGCATATATCGAGACATTTATTGAATAATTTTAGTACATATAAAATAAGTATGATATTCTACATTTACCCCCAACCCAAAAAAAAAAAAAAAAAATCTACATGAAAGTTTTTAGGGTTAGTTGCAAAATAACTCACCAATTTTTAGTTTTTTTTTGCAGTTCGATACACGAGCTATTTAAATTTATCAAATCGATGTACAATAAATTTTCCAGTAAAAAATTGCTCAGAAGGATGCGAGAAACGCCGTATATTGCCACGTGCGCCACATCTTTTAGGCCATATATACATGAAATTTCTATTTAAATTAAAAAAAAATAGGTTTAGAAAATGATTCTTAAAAATCATATTTTTTATTTTTTACTTTTTACTACACATGGCACGGCAACGATGAAATAAAATATCGAATATTCTTTTGACTTCAAAACACAGGAGTATCTGACGAAAGTCAATAATATTTTGGAAAAAAAAAATAAGGCTGGGATAGTTCGGATCTAAAATCGAAATTTAAAATTTGTTATGTAATTTAGGTTTGATTCCTGATTTTTTCTTTAGGAATCGAACTTTTAGGAACCGAAGTAATTTTCTCAAGGAACCGAAATACCCGACCGGAAGTTTACATTTCAAATTTCTCAGAAAGAACCAAAAAGAACCGAATTTTTTTTCGATTCTGGTTATTTTTAAATTTCTCTGGGGAAGTAATAGTAAATTTGGGTGTTTTAGTTTATATAGTATGAAAAAAATTAGAAAAAAAAAATAGTTATAAAAAATATAGTAGGGTTTATATTTCGGGTATTACGGTTATTGAAATTTTGAAATTATAATAACCGAACCCGAACTCGAAGTTTATTTCAGAATCCGACACGAAATTTTTTAATAATTTTTTTCTCAATACCCGAATCGAACCCAACCGAAATCAACAGTTCGATTCGGATCTTCGATTATTCGAGTCCTAAGTCCCGGCCCTAAAAAAAAACACATTTAAGCCATGTGCGGCCGCAAGACTTGGCCAACAAGGGCGCAAAGATAAATATATGAAAAATCATGTACTCCAAAATTATAACAAAAAGTCAAATCATGTAAAACATCAGTAGCTACGTCATACGATTTTTATAGAGGTGGTATGAATTGGTTTTGAACACTCGTGACTAGAAAAAGATTACTTATAGATCTCACAACTGAAATTAGACTCCATGACCATAATATGCAAGTGGTGATGTCAGCAGTGACGTTATACAATACAACCAATACCTGACTACAAGGATAAGCTGCCAAACTGCTCGTTCCACTTCTCATATGTGCCAAGTTCATTGAGTGAGACTGAAGGCCTCACCTCTTGTAACGCTTTCTCAAAGTCCTGGGCAAAAATGAACTCAAAAATTTTAACAGTGGTGATTAAAAAATTAAGGTTTGGCGTATTTTTTCCCCCCCAAAAAAAATTCATAAAAAAATCTGAATTTTTTACTCTGTTTTAATTATTTTTATATAAGGCTTATGAGTTCATTTCTTATGCAGGGGAATGTAAGATGAAAAATTATGAAGCACGATCAGTTCAAATTATAAAATTTAGCCGTATCGTGTCATATTTGGGCCGTGTCTCGTGTTGGACACTAGACCCGGCAATTTACAACACGACACTAAAACGACACGAAAATTTAGTGTTTGTGTTTGCAATTTGAGTACACGACACGAAAATACACGAACACGAAAGTACACGATCGAGATTTAGTGTCGGTTTTGTGTTTACTCTTTCGGTACACGAGACGACACGAGGTACACGAAATAAATAAATAAATAAACATTTATATGTATGTATATATATATATATAATATTTTATATTTAATTTTATAAAAACATATATCTTATGAAGCTTTAAAGTTCGTAAATATAATGTGATAAATTTTATTTAAACACTCGTGTTTTCGTTGCCATTCGTTTCGTTTCGTCTGCTAAAACCTGTAAAAATAATATTAAAATATTAAATTGTTATTTTTATAATATTTTAATATTTATTTTATATTACGTGCCTGACACGAAACGACACGAATTTGCGCGGTACACGACGTGTCGTGTATGTGTTTAGACTTTTGGTACACGAAACACGAAAGTACACGACACGAACGATTTGCCAGGTCTATCCGACACTCGTCTCTGTGCGTGTCGTTGCTTGGATGAAATCAAATTTCAAGGATTTTTTGTTTTAAGATTGAAACACTCTCTCTCCCCCTCCCTCCCTCTCTCTAATTACCTGTTGTTATCCCACATTAACAAAGTTAGTTGAAAAAACGTTTGCACACCCTACTACGTTTTTTCCTACTACTTTCACTCAAAATTACCTGAAGATTTACTGCTCTCATATCTTCCTTCTTCAGCTTTGTAATTTCAATACCCTGTATGAGAGCCTCTCTCAGTGGACCCATCGAAGCATCTTTCACCAAATTCTTCATATCAGAACCGGAATACCCTAAATACAAGCAAAAATATGAATTTACCAGTAGTAATTATTTCAATTGCAGAAAACAGTGTTGTTTGTTATTCCCTCCGTCTCAGTTGAAGAGGGTAATTTGGTTAAGATACAACTTTTTAATCTTAATCATTTTAATAAAGGTAGAACTCGTTTAAATTGTCTATTCTCATTCATTTTATGATTTCTAGAAATATTATATACATTTTAATTAGATTTTAAGATTTTATTTTAAAAGCACATAAAATTATGTTTTTGAAAATGCCCTCTTCAAATGACACGGATGGAGTAATTAATTCTTAAAAGCAGCCACCACCTTCAGTTATTCTGCAAATAGTATCAATATCTTGATCCGAAAGGTTAAACAGTCCATCTTTCTCCAGCAGGTTCTTTATGATCCAGGCTCGTGCTTCTGTACAGATTCAAATTAATAATGATAAAGCAAATAGAACTTTCATAGACTTTAGAAAGATGATTCCAACTTGAACCTGAAGTCGGAAGTGGAATATACAGTCTCTTCGTGAGTCGTCGCCTTGCGGCCTGGTCAAGTTCTTGAGGTCTATTAGTCGCACCTGTTTCAAGAAACACATATAGCCAAATTCAAACAAGCAACCACTACATAATGGCAATGCATATAAAAAACTTCTAAATTTGTGGCGTAGTCTAAGGGAGCGTTTGCAATAACTTCTGCTTTTTGAAAGGAAGTGATTTTATTGAACTGGGTAGTTGAGAATCACAAGTTGGAAGTATTTGCATACAGCAGCTGAGAATGATTAGGAGAGAGAGTTTGCCGAGAAAGAAAGGTGCTTTATTTGTGGGTTAACGCCAAACTAGACGCAAATCAGAAATCTAAAGCAACCCCTTCCCCCAACTTAATTCTGATTAAATGAAACAAAATTAGAAGCTGAAGACATTCGGACACTCTAAAATGTGATTATGCTTTTTTTTTTCTTTGGAAAGGCAAACACTGCCTAAATGTGGTGTCGTGTACGTCTGGAACTATGAGCAAAATCAATAACCTTCTTGTCGCAATGATACTCTATATCTTATCAGATTGCGAGAGTAAAAAAAATCCAGCTACTAAAATTTCTTATGCTGCAACATGATTAGCCCGATAACTAGTTCAGCAATAACCTATTAATAGAATTTGCTCGCTCCCACTGTCAAAGCCTTCCATTTCAATGAGGAATTGCGTCTTCAATCGCCTACTGGATTCATGTTCACCTTCTGATTTCCGCTGCAACAAATATTGAATGCTCGATCATTTCTCAACTTGCCCAAGAGCAGTTGGTAATTAATGAAAGCCGTAGAGGAATATGAGTGTTTGTAGCATTATCATGATAAAGGGCATGCTTCCACAGTGGTATTAGATAGTTTTTGTTTTACAAATGTAGCACAAAAAGTGTGAGAGATATTAGGAAACCAAACAGTTCGATTTTCAAATTATATAAGAAAAACGAAGGGAAGAAACAGGAGTAAAGGAGGGAGTTATTGAAATTTGAAAGTCAAAAAAAGGTTTACAATTGAAGAACTTGTTAAGAGCTACCTATTTTACCTGAGACAGAAGAGAGTCTATTTCGTCCACAAAAATCACAGCAGGCTGGCGACAACTAGCAACACCAAAAAGAGCTCTCACAAGCTTTTCACCCTCACCTATCTGCAAACACCAACTCAAATTTGATGATCAAAACAAATAAAAAGTACACACTGGCTCTTGTATGTGTGCAGTAGCATTGTAGGAATTTAAGATAACTTATAAAAACACGCATTATACATAAACACACTATAATATTATTAAGAATCTTAACTTTCATGCTTAGTCTGTTTCTCAATTGCTCTGATTCTTGATAAATAAGAGCATAACCATCAAAAGCTGTCATACATTGTACATCAATGCACTAAGAATAATTTATTTGGAAAAATTCACTCATAACATCAGCAGTGATATTTGAGATATAAATTCAGAAAAAAAGAAAATGCAAATGCAAACCTACTGTAGCAGTTCATTGTGTTTGATCACTCATGGAGGTTTGTACCAGAAATACGTACCCATTTACTAGTCAAAGAACTGGCTGATATATAGAAAAAAGTTGCTTTAGCCTCTCCAGCTATTGCTTTTCCTATCATAGTTTTTCCAGTTCCCTACAGCAACGAATAAACATAAGTAAGAGGCAATACTGTTGCATCTAACATCTTTGATTGTGTACCACATACGTACAGGAGGTCCGAAAAGGAGAAGGCCACGGCCTGGAGAACGACAACCTTTGAATATGTCAGGACGCAGTAAAGGCCATATCACCATCTCAGTCACACATTTTTTTGCATGATCCAAACCAGCTAACAATTTTCTCGACATACACGAGGGAAAAAATGTCAGACCTACATGATATATGTTTTTTTCACAAATTTGAGAATCTTGTATTCTGGCATACCAATGTCATCCCACCGGACATTGGGGTCCCTGTCCATTATCTCATTGCTAACATGCTCTATAAGCCGTGGTTCTAAATTTCTTAACTTTTCAGGAAGCTCACCATCAGGACCGCACAGCAACTCCAAACTACATTACACATTGGACTTTAAACCTTACATTCAAAGTATTTAAGAAACAACAGATATCTTCTTTTCCCCTTCACTTGGGGACTAGAGGAAGAGAAATGATAAAACATATTCTTTAACGAATTGACACATAGGGTTACTAAGACAGACAAACACTATTAACAGAAGTAAAGAAAATCCAAAGCCGAATGACATCTACCATCTTTTTATTGAGTCATCCATTGCATCTTCACCCTTCCCAGCAATGCGCGAAGTCACATTGCCTGCATTATTTCCATTTGATCTGATGGGAGGAACAAAATTACCTCTGACTCCACGACGAGAAAAACCATAAGATCTGGCTCCATAGCCCCTGTTAGTTCCGGCATCACCTTGTGGTGAGACAGAGGCACTTGGTGATCCAGTTAACCCTCGCTTTTGTCTAGCCTCCATTTCCTGGCATGATGCACCAAAATATGGTAATTACACATAAAATATAGAAAAAAATGTAGCTGAACTAGAAAATTAAAATATAGATGAATATGTGAGGTTTATACTGCAATCAAGTTTTTGTTTCTCATTCCTGATGTACTTTCTATCTTATGTACTCTGTTAAAATAATTTAAATAATGAATCTCGCCTCCTTGTAACCAAGGAAGAGCACGCGGCACCGGAGAAGGATGCACTCGTCGTATGACCAAATCAGAACAAGCCACAAGCCCACAGTTCAAAAAATCGACAATAACACAGCAGAATATAGCAAATTTTCAGGATATTTTGGGGAACAAAGTGCATACTAGTTTGGCTCTAGCAGTAACAAAGCCATTACTGGAGGCATCTGCGTCAACTTCTTCAGTGACAGATGGGGACTTTATGTTTTCATTTCTAGGGCTAAAATTTCCCCTGTGTAACCGCTTTGTTTTAAAATTAAGCCCACGAACTCCTTCCTCCTCCTCTGCTTTACTAATGGCAGGCATAGAATGATTATAAGGATAGTTGTGACTAGAATAATTCTTTTCAATAACGACACAATCCTCTGAGATCTTATCCTTCATGAAACTTCGATTATTTTCTTTAGGGCCACTCGCATACAAGGATGTCAGTTTTGCCTGTATGAGAGTCTTTGAGGTCTTCGAATCGTTTTGCTTATCAAGTTGCTTTTCCTGATAAAAAAATGTTGAAATTAGATTCTAACGGCATGTGATTACAGATAATTATTTTAAAGCTCATAAGAGAGGCAGATAAAAAAGATTGGACAAACACACGGATATCTGTTGCGGAGTAAACAAGGAAAACAAACAGAAAATGGCAATAATGGTATGGTGCACCCTACCAATCCACATGTGTTTCTCTCATATGACTGCTGAAAAAGAGCACGACAATACTTTGACTCCTTAATCTTTTGTATGTCAATGTCACCTCTCTTTTTGAATATGCAACCTGGATCTTTACCTGCTTGCGCGAAAGCTTGGCTAGAGTTTTGGAGAGTATTAAAGATGCCGTCAGGAATATATATATCAGAGAGAAGAGAGTAAAAGCAGCAAAAATGGAGATATGTTGCATGACAATACCACATATCAACCAAATATTCCTTCAGATAGTAAATGAAAAGGTTAGATCAATTAGATCAATCACCTGTCAATTTAATGGTACTACAGTCACAATTGGTTACAATCAAAATTACTTAAAATGTGATACTAATCTTTTTTCCAAATGGAAGATGCAATAGACATTTATTTTTATATTTTACTACTTCTTAGTTCCTTCTTTCTCATATAGTTCAAACACTGATAGGCTGAACCGAGAAAAATGAGCGGAGTCAGTTTTGATTGTTTTCACTTTCCGTATAGACGTATATACTTTCATCCACGACACATGTGGATCCAAATAGTGCATATAGAAACAACAAATGAAGACTAACTTCATATAAATTTAAGCACCAAAAAACAAAACTCTACAGATTTCTTAGGATCTCCCTAACCTACAATGCAATTCCTGTTTACATTATGAAATACTGAAATTATGCTACCCTTATTTGATTCTAAAGTGGATAAGCTCGATTGCACGCAAAAACATCTCTCTTATTTATTCAAATAACATAGAAAAACTATTCGCGTCAGTTGTATCAATTTCAGAAAAGAGGAAGGGGTAGGTCGTTACCGATCAGACTCAGGAATCAGGGCACGCCGAGCCAAGCTAAGCTTGGAAACGGCTACACGGCGGATAGGGCGAATGAACGCCTCATCTACTGAGGATTGAGAGCGAGAGTCGAGGAAGCCGATAAGCCCGAGGGATAACACTTGAGCCGAGCTAAAATCCCCCTTCTCCAGAGCCGCATCTGCGCCGAACAGCAGAGATTGGAGCCGCTTGAGGTTTTGATCGACTTCTTTTCGCCAACACACCTCCAATTCGTCATCTATTTTCGGCTTCGATGCCGCGACTGCATCATCGAACGCCTCCTTTCCCGCCATTTTTACCGACTGCTGTGTCGAAATTGTTTCGAAAATGAAGTTATTCGGGTTATAAATAATCGCGCTCGCATCATTTTAATTTAGAATGTTGAATCGTTTTAAAAAAAAATTATTAGTTTGTATGAAATAAAAATTTCGGTTATTTTTCTGATATTTTAAATAAAATTTTCTAACTTAAAAGTATATTCTGAATTTAGATATTTATTTTTATTACTTTTTTTGTTTGTAATAATTTTCGTGAAAGAATTTTTTTTATATTCGGAAATTTTAAAAGTTTGAATCCTAAAAAATTTTCAATTTTTATCACTTTTTTTCGAAGTAAGAACTTCAGTTACTGTATATAAATTTAGAATTTAAAAATATTTTTAAAATATTTAATATTTATGCTTAGACTTTTTAGATCATGTTCTAATTTGTAAATACTTTTTATTTTATGGTTGGAATTCTTCGACAGAGTTTGCAAATTTATAAATCAGTAAAGTATATATTCTTATTTAATATAGAATAGTTAGGTATCGGATGAAGAAAATAATCTTAGAAGACAATAGACATTGACAAACGAGCGTGTCCGACTTAAACATATCGGCAGAAAATGAGCAAGCTTTTTCTGGACCAAGGCAGGATGATCTTTTTTTTATTGATCTAAGAAATGAGGCTCATGGCCCATTTCGGGCGGGCTTGGCCCGACCTGCAGATGCTAGCTTTTTTTTTGAAGTACAATTATAAATACCGAATAAATATACAAGTATTTTTATTTGATTATTATATTATTTAATATACCACAATCAAATAAATAAATGTATAAGATATTTTTAGTTATTCATTACATTATTTACTATACTACCACAACAATAAAAAATATCCCAAACTTTGTGTTTAATATTAAATCAACTATTGCTACCACTATTTAAAAGTATTATAAAATAATAAATTACATCAACATTAAACATATAGATGTAATATAATCTAACGAAACATATAAGGTAGATTTAAAATATTATAAACATGTGTCTTAAAAAAATATTCTAATGGGAAGCCCCAAGGTCGAGCCTCTATGAATTAGATAAATGTTGGACCGGTGAAAAAAGTCGGGTAGTTTACATATATATATACAATAATTATAAAGTATTTACACAAATATAATAAGGACAAAATATTTACAAGGATAACCTAAATTAATAACATAAATACATCCTTGTTTCACGGGAAAGATTCCAAACTTGAGAAATTGAAGGAAGGTGAATTACCAAAAGTAACAAACCGTTTCAAAATGGTTGAAGCACCAGAAAAGGAAAAAAAATCTTCTCATTCAGTTACCTAATTTATTCATCCCTACAAATAGGTAATATACTGCAGATCAACTCCACGAAATTGAGAGAATCGGATACTTATTCAAAAATAGA
This sequence comes from Orobanche coerulescens, assembly GCA_033398695.1. NCBI lineage: Eukaryota > Viridiplantae > Streptophyta > Magnoliopsida > Lamiales > Orobanchaceae > Orobanche > Orobanche coerulescens. Next base: position 1,773,095 of record CM065816.1, read on the forward strand.
ATCGGGTATCTTGAAAAACTCCTTTTTTGTCACTCTATATTAAAGTAACCAAACACTTTTATTCAAATATTTTAGTTGTTTAAAAAATACATTAGCATGCATTATATTAACTAAAAAATAGTTATACACAGACTCTGATCCTGTCACCAAACTTGAAATTTACTAACTCGAAACCATTATGTAAAACAAGTATGTACCTCATACTATGTATTAAAGTAACCAAATATTTTTGTTCAAGTAACCAAACATACTATATATATATATATATATATATATATATTGAGGTGACCAAAATATAGTATGAAATGATCCACAAATATTTATTTGAATCTCGACTCCATATGTACATATGCCGATGTTAACATCAACCAAAAATTGATATTTAAGTAACCAAAAGAATATACAAAAGTATCCAAAGGTGTGTTCATTTACTTTTCTTTATTAAATATTAAGAAAATAATTTAACCTGATTAACAGGTACACGATTGTAATATTAAGATAATAAAAAACTAATATTTTAAGTAATCAAACTACCTATTATGTCAAACAAATAATTATGTTTAACTAAAAAAATAATAAATTCATGAAAGTATCCAAATGTATGTTTATCCACTTCTCATTGTTGGATATATTATAAATGATAATGGAGCATGAATAATATGTATTCAAAATAATATTCAAATAACAAAGCTACTATTTGCAAATAGTTATAGATATGTGAATGGCATTCGCAAAAGAAAATATAAACAATAAATGATAAATAATATCCAAATATTTATATTTAGGGAACCAAATTACATGATATTATTGATAGTTTTATACCTCTATTTTCGATTGTTAAACATAAATGAATTAACGAGCAAGTTTAACTGGTATCCAAATACAATTTCCATGTATCTAAATTATTACTTGATACGAGCAATGTTCTTGTATCTCTATTTTTTTTGTTAAATATAAAAAATTAACTAGCAAAAATAATTAGTATCCAAATATAATATAAGTAACTAAACTACTTGACACTATCTGTGATGTTGTATTTATTTTTTATTTTAAATATAAATAAAGTAATGAGCACAAATAATTGGTATCCAAATGCAATATCGAGGTAGTCAAATAACTACTCGCAAGTATCCAACTGGGATGTTTTCAGAAATCCAATAAAATCAACCATCCAAAGCCGCAGCCTGTCACCATCTTCCTCAGCACGTCGACCACCATGAGCCGCATCTAGATTCAGAAATCCAATGATGCTAGAAAATATTAAAAAAAATAAAAAACTAGACAAGGAATTCAAATCCAAAACTTGAAGGTTAATCGGCAACACGCCATGAAAAAATAGAAACACCGATTCATAAATAGTGAATCGGGGAGAATATTCAGCATTGCCCAGGTCACCTATGAAACTCCCTCTGCGATAATGTTTTGCCATAATCGATGTTGAATTAAGAAAGAGAAAGAAAAAGTATATGTTGTGTGTGTGTGGCGGATGGGGAAACCAAAATAGGAAAGAAACTTACTGTTGTATTTTTTATGAATAATGGACTCATTCTCTCTTGCGTGGAAGGAGGCCGTTGGTTTTGTAATTCTTTTCTCTTAGTTTGATTTACGTATTTACTTCTTAAGTGGTCCATGTTCTAGAAAATCTCTTTCTAGACCGATTAATTTTTCAATTGATTCTCAAAAGATGGTTTTATTAAAATTCTGTCTAGATCCATTCAATAGTAAGAATATTAAAAAGCATGTCTAATTAAATATAAATTACTTCACATCTATATTATAATGATATTTATTAATTATTAATGTCATATTAGATAAAATAATTTTATGAAAGTTACTCCCTCCATCCCACTCAAAGTTTACACTTACTTCTTTTTTTGTCTATTTAAAAATTTTATGTTCACCATCTCTACACAATCAAATCAAATCACTTTTTACTTTTTAATCTCCACCACACACTTATCATCAACAATTTTTTACTTTTCAATTTTCACCATACATATATCATCATTAATTACGCCAATTATTACTTAAAAGATATCAAAAATACACTCTCTGTCAAATTTTGAGCGAGACTGAAAGAATATTATTTAATTATATATTTAATTTATTAAGTTCAACTTCTCCATCAAGTGCACTGGATGACAAAAATATTGGTCAGTGCAATTGAAGGTACAGTCCAGGTCAACGTTATTGCCCACTTGGCATCCTCTAAATACACACCGGTACAATTTCATAATTTATCTCAATATTGAGAAGAAACTTTTTACTAGAAGGTTATATTCAACACAAGTAGAATAATTTGTACACTATATATATATATATATATAATATTATAAGAATTGGTTCAAATAAGAACCGATTCTTAAAATGGGAACGTAAGGTCAATCACAATCGTTGATAAATAACAATTAATGATCGAAATTAATGCTTAATATATTAATTTAAGAAACTAAATTAATGACCTTAATATTGTTAATTTAAAAAAACTAAACATTGTTAGAGATTAATCTCTACAAATTTCAACAGTCAACTGTTGTAATTTGGCCTTACGCTCCTATTTTAAGAACTGATTTCCATTTGAATCACGAACAAAGTATATATGGTAATTCAATAATCTATTAACCTCGATACTAATTCAAAGGGTGTCTCTAATAGAACTAATCTTTCAAAGGATGTCGTCTAACCTCGATACTAATCTTTTACGCTTCCATTCTAAGAACTAACTTCCATTTGAACCAATCACGTAAAATTCAGTAATCTTTCAACCTCGATACTAGAATTCAGCCTTTCATCACATCTACGATTGCTCGAATCTCATAATCTGTCAAATCTGAACATCTTCTTCTCAACACATACAAAGCTTATGTAAATATCAATACATACGGAAAAAAGAAAACATTTTCCATCTCGTCTTCTATTACACATTACTCGCACATAAATACAACACAGTAAGTAACATTACAACTAGCACAGTTACTGATGCCTTCTGCAATAATTATATTTGCATTCCCCATTTTTTGTCCAACAACAAAGATGAAGCCGAAACAAGCTGGATAAGGCCAGAAATCCAAAATTCCCAACTTCTACAAGGATGGCTTACTTTCTTACTGCGACGACAAACTGCATTCTACCCTAAAAAAATCCATGTCTAGATGTTCACTAAGGAAGATCGGAATAGTTATTACATCCTAGACGTCGGCAAGGTGCGTCATTTCTTGCGTGCCAATTCATGTGTGTCCAGGGGTATCTGCTGCTGGCAACCTTCGATTAAGGTAACGAATAACAGCATCTTCAACCCTGTCGAGTCAGTGAGGCATTTCAAAGGACTTTAATATTATTATTATTATTATTATTATTTCTCAAATAAAATACTAGACATGTAGCACACTGAAAGCGAACATATTGTTCGAACGAGATAAGAGATACTGACTGAAATTATCATCCTCAAACTTGTTAACCAATTTATGTTTAGGGTAATAATTAACCAAACTAGAGCCTACTAACAAAACTAATTTCAGTGTTCAATTATTCCTAACATTCGGATTCCAGCTTCTGTATGGCGGAGCGCTAGTGGAAAAATAAGAATGCTATGAACAGACAAGTAAAAACAGTTAAATGAATCACAAATACAAACATAAATCATACCAGGGTTGGTTGTAGAAATCTGAATGGCGCTCTTTTTCTGCATTACGACTAGCTTCCCCAGCAACCACCTTCAGATCCTTATTTTGAGAATCTATCAGTGCATTAATAAACTCTATGGGCGACTGACTAAACCCAAGAAAAAACGCCCTTCTCCTCCGGTGCTCATGGATCTTTCGTATTGCCATACAAATTGCCTCATCACATGCATCGATTTCTTTCGTCTTTTCAGTATTAGCCAACAAAGCATTCAATTCTCTCTGTATAGGGAATGGCACATCGACCAACACATCATAGCAGGCAGTCCCAACAGGACTATTTCCCGAAAGCTTGATCCTGTGTTCTAGATGTATGGGCTGTGGAGCAAAAAGGTGAGGTGTGATTTTCTGTGTGACAGCTGTGAACTTGATTTTACTTTCCCCAAACACCTTTTGAAGAGGTGGGTCGCAGTTGAAAGACGATGGGTCATCTAGGCACTGCAATTTTCGGGCCTTCACATAATGCCATACTGCAGCCATGATTCTTGCACGAGTATCAACCTCAATACCTAAAAGCTCGGTCAAAGCCGCTGAGAGCTTATACTTCTCGGGCGTATAACTCATTTCAAACCTTATGCTAGTGGTGAATTCTTGATCCCCTTTCCTTTTCACCTCAAAACCCTCATGAGGAGCAGGCGACCGAGCACTATCCCAGATAATCAAATGGTTATCAGGATATATTTTCTGGTCAAGAGTAATTGTGACCCGTTTGAAAAATGAAGAGAATTTCGGATAAGAAGGGTTTGGTTTATTCATTGTATTAGCAGCCTGGTCGGGGTCCATGTCGTCCTCCAAAACCCTCCCCACGATTTTAAGAGTCCATGTAGGCGGCTCGGAGCTCAGTTTCTTAGGAATTGTGCGGATTTGATTCGCGAAAGTGTTGAAGACGTAAATCCGGAGGGTTTTCTGAATGTAGGATGGAGTCTTTAGGGCTTCTTGGATATCAATTTTCTTTCGTGTCAAGGCGGAATCCACTCGGGACTCGAACTCGAGGAGCTGAGTGTAGAGAGCGGATTCGGGCAGAATAGCTGCGACTCGTTCTTGTAACTGCTTTTCCGGAAGCTTCTGCTTTTTCCTTCGAGCAGCAGAGGATGCATCCATTGTTCTCATTGGAGAGGCAGTGTTTGAAGCTGCAAAGCTCGGAGGGCGAACGGGTGGTTTTTGTGGGAACCGTTTGGCACTTGCATTTCCAGCTCCTGAGACGGAGGGAGATTGTGAGCCCAAATTGGGAAGTCCTCCGGTAAGGGCTTGGTTGAAAGGAAGCCCCTGAGCGGCTTGTAATTGGGCTTGGATTTGTGCGTGGGCTGCAATCATTTGAGCATGGGCATGAGCCTGAGCCTGAGCCTGAGCTTGAGCCTTGGACTGAGCCTGAGCAAGTGCTTGCACCTGAGCTTCGGAAAACTGAAACTGGCTGGGAAATCCGGATCCTAATTGTTGCTGGGAAGATGGATTCATGGGCATAGAATTTCCAAAAGGGGATGATGGCCCAATATTCTTTTGAGGGTTGTTATTATTCGCAGACATGGCTGCTATATCTATGAGCAAAACAATATAGCTCAGTGAAAATGTGGATTACCTTGCAATTTTTCAGTTTAAAATTAGAACCTATAGAACCCACTTATTACGTGTAAACTAAAAGCTTTACAAGAGATGAATTCATTAACACACCCCACCCCCCCACCCACCCCCACCCCCCCCCCCACCACCTTGTACACACACACACACACACACACAAATGCAAGCGTTTGGATTAAAGGACTTCTTTTAAAATTTGAATAATTAAATAAGAAAGTAGTAAAATTTTATGAAAAAACCCTAAAACTTGATCAGATTCAGAAACAACTACAAATACAACCCAGGGGTAAACGGGTCAATTTTCAGGTAAATTAATCTTAACTGTACGGATTGAACGACTTCGTCACAACTTTGAACAATCAAATAAGAAAAGCGGAAAACTTTTACGAAAACCCTAATACTTAACCAGACTCAAAAACAATTACCATTTCAACCCAGGGGGAAAATGATCATTTTCAGGTAAATTAAGCTAAAAATCGTGCGGATTAAACGACTTCGTTCCAAACTCGAATAATTAAATCAAATAGACAGCAAAAATGAGGGGATTTACGAAAACCCTAAAACTTAACATGCTCAAAAAACAACTACAAATTAAACGCACAAAACAAAACGATGAATATGGATAATGATAGTTTCTGGATCGTATGAAAGTATGTTTCCCGAAATAAGCAGCTATAACATTATGTTAGAACTAAATTCAGCTGAAATTACACATACAGATTTAATTTTGCATCCGCATGAATAACAAAGCTTGGATTAAAAGCTCCAAAAATTCTTACTGAATAACTAGCGGAGCAGATTCTTCCTCCTGGCCGAGTTTGTCTTCCCCGTTTGGTTGCTCGGCGATTCAGCCTACTTCTGGGTATTTTTACCAGTTCTCTCACCTGGTTTTGTTCGATTGTGGTGTGATTGAATTTTTAAGGGCCCAAATAAAAATTTCGAGACCTGTGTGTATGGACTGGTACCTTATCTGGGCCGAAAAGCAAAATCGATCCACTTCGTTATTTTTAAAATAATTTTTAATAGTTGAGATAGTGTTATGAAAAAAAATCAGATATATATATATTTTTTTTTTTTGTAAAGTAGTTTTTGGGTTAATTTTTTTGGGTAGAATATAATCCCACCAAGAAGCTCTAAGGTATATGAATGGTTATTGTATTTGTATGTATATTAACCATAATACTCATGATCAAAATCATTTGATATAGATTTAATGGTGAATGTACATACATATATGATATTAAGAGGCATTATGCGATGCACGGTCCTTGATTGAATATCTACGTGTTTTGTACGTAATGTTGGGGCAGACGGTTGAATGAGCAGATGGCATAATTTAAATGCCTTTTAGAGAAGTTTATATGTTTTTTTTATTATTATTGTCCTTTTATTTTAGTCTATGTAATTAGTTATATGAAATGAGGCTTTACTAACCCATATGTTGCTCCGGGGTTTTTGGTTTATTCAACCCGTGCGATGCACCGATTGTATCTAAGATTTCATAGCTAAAATTTAACCATCTTGTAATTTATACTATCATTTAAAAGTTCATTTTAATCACCTTGTGTATTAGAAGGTGCACGTGTTTTGTACGTAATGTTGGGGCAGACGGTTGAATGAGCAGATGGCAGAATTTAAATGCCTTTTAGAGAAGTTTATATATTTTTTTTTATTTTTATTGTCCTTTTATTTTAGTCTATGTAATTAATTATATGAAATGAGGCTTTACTAACCCGTATGTTGCTCCGGGGTTGTTTTTGGTTTATTCAAATCGTGCGATGCACCGATTGTATCTAAGATTTCATAGCTAAAATTTAACCATCTTGTAATTTATACTATCATTTAAAAGTTCATTTTAATCACCTTGTGTATTAAAAGGTGCATTTGCATTGTGATGTTTATCATAACTTTTGTATTTAAATTAGTTTATTTACATTAAAGTTACAATTAAATAGTCTCTTCATACATTTACAATTTAAAGTCACAATTAAATCCCCCTTCCACATTAAATTAAGGGGGATAAGTATTATATAGTATAGATGTAGGTAGATGGGAATTTTTCCAGTCCGTTTTAATACTATTATTAATTCAGCAGCTACTTTTGACGAACTCTAATTTTTTTTTTAAAAGGAGAAAATCATATTTTTAGCGTCCTATTATGACAAGTTATTATATTGTCCCCTCTAATAAAAACTACACGAGTGTAGCCTCTCTACTTGTCGTTGATTATCAAATCGTCCGGAAGGCGATTTTTCATCCAAATCATCGTTGATTTTAGTCCCCCTAATATGACAAGTAATCAAATTGTCCGCTCATACCATTTTACTACAATCATACGAATTTAGCAGTTCTACTTATAGCCGTTTAGAAAATTACCTCCCAAGGTGATTTTTCGTCCAAATTCCATCAAATATTGCTGATTCTTTGCCACCCCTCCACCAATATCATGTGTTTCCTCAGTAACTTTCTATGTAGCAATGCTGTAAAATTACAAAACTGCAACCGAAAGATAAAAAGACGGATTTTCCTTTGCATCATTATTTACAAATCTGACATATAAAAAAATCTGAATAATCCTTCAGATATTGTTTTATGTTTTTTTTTTAAAATTAGACAAATAAAATAAAATATACATAAAGATTATCTAAAAAAAATAAAAATCTAAAAGAGCAAGAACTTTTTCTGAAAAAATTATCCATAACCGAATTAAAAGAGTCGTTGAATGCCGAATTAAACAAAAGTGATTTTTTAGTGATTTAGTTTTCGTGGCAATTTTGTAATTTTTTAGATTTTTTTTTTTTGCTTTTTTAGATTTCTACTGTTTTTTTGTTTTTCATAATTTTTTATATAGTTTTTTAATGTGTCTAATTATTAAATAAAAAAGATAAACCGAAGTCTGAAAAATTCTGTCTTTTTTTTTTGTGGCAGATTTGTAATTATTAAGTACTTTTCTTTAGTATAATATTTATTTAATTTTGTAATTCAAATTCTGGTCAAGTCCCAAATACAGTTAAACCTCGATAAATGAATGTTCGATAAACGAATAACCTCGCCAAATGAGTAATTTTCTCCGGTCCCAACTCTTTATAACATGTTCAAATTTTCTTTCGATATTTTAATAATTTCGCTAAATGAATATTTTTCTCCGGTCCCGATAATATTCATTTATCGAGGTTTTACTGTAACTTGCGCTATACGCTACGCTATTTGCTACGCACTTAGATGTCAAAACGCTATTATTATTTACCCTTATTATCAGTGTTATTATTATTATAGTTATTATCGTTATTATTATTAATATCATTAATATTATTATAATTTACCTTATCAAATAGATCTCAATTTATCATTTATATTTTATTATATTATTATTATTATTTTATATTTATTATTTTTATTTTTTTATTATTATTATTATTTAGCTTTAATATATATTTCAGTTCAGTCCAGTCTAGTCCAGTTCAGTTCAGTTCAGTTTAGATCCATTCAGTTCAGTTCAATTCAATTCAGTTCAGATTCTTTCAGTCCAAAAGAACAAAGCCTTATTACCTTTTTCTTGTCAAGCTTTTCAATATTGACCTATGAAAAATTATATCGGATTATTGCTTCAACATTAATAGAAATAGATTTATCATAAAATATAGTTTTCAAAACATTTAATTTTATAAATTTCATAATTATATTGTAATAATAATATAATGGTCGAGATATTGCAAGATTGACAAAAAAATCAAATGAAAATCTTGAAGCGGGATGAAGGGAGTAAAGGTCAAGTCACCATTTTAAATGCTCGGACATGCTTTGCAATATGGATGGCAATAAAACCCGAACTCGATAGGGAAACTCGAAATCCGATCATAACGGTTCGGGGCGGGGCAGATATTATCGGGTTATGGAGCGGGGATCGGGGCGTTAACGGAGATTTTTTCGGGGTTCGGGGTAGTGACTGGGGTGACCACGTCCCGCCCCGCCCCGATTGTGTTATATATATATATATATATATATAATACGAGGCATTATACAACTCGTGCGATGCACGGTTTTTGGTTGAATATCTACGTGTTTTGTACGTAATGTTGGGGCAGACGGTTGAATGAGCAGATGGCAGAATTTAAATGCCTTTTAGAGAAATTTATATATTTTTTTTATTGTTATTGTCCTTTTATTTTAGTCTATGTAATTAGTTATATGAAATGAGGCTTTACTAACCCGTATGTTGCTCCGGGGTTGTTTTTGGTTTATTCAACCCGTGCAATGCACCGATTGTATCTAAGATTTCATAGCTAAAATTTAATCATCTTGTAATTTATACTATCATTTAAAAGTTCATTTTAATCACCTTGTGTATTAGAAGGTGCATTTGTATTGTGATGTTTATCATAACTTTTGTATTTAAATTAGTTTATTTACATTAAAAGTTATAATTAAAATAGTCTCTTCATAGGTAATTCCACCCCAATAATTGCTGCCGTTTACAAACTGATGTTTCTCTCCCCAAAATACCCTTCTGCAATCTCTTTGCTAAAACCAAAAATTAATAAATGAAAATATGAAATTGTGATAATAAAAATTAATAAAAGAGACAGTTGTTTCGTCTTACAGAACCTCCAAATACGGCCCGCCCATCTTTTGAAGTTAGGTATAATTATAATTTTTAAATCTTTTTGTTGGTCCCTTTTCTGAAGTATACTTGATACAGTTTGGGGAGTAATTTAAACAACAAACTGTACTGATTTTCTAATTTGGAGTGCGTAGCGGAAGTCTTTAATACAGTAAGTTGCTGTCGATACAGCAACTCGGTCAATTCTCCTGTTAGCTTGGTGCTTACAGGGTTTTGCAGTGTATACTTGTATAAATCACAGTTATGAAAACAGTAACGGCGAAAGGTAAATAACACAGTATTTAAGTGGTTCGAGGTAAACCCCTCTACGTCCACTGGTCCTCCTCACAGGAGTAAAACGTTTATTATAAATACTGCGTACACAACTATGTATTTATAATCAAACCTATCCTTGTATCGTTCACACAGATTGATACAAAGAATGTCGCTTTCAACCGTTCACACAGATTGGTTAAAGCTTCCTTCTTGACTTGCTTCTTCACACACAGTTCCAAAGCTTTGTCCTTATTCGTCCCACACAGGTCAGAATAATTTGTTGAGTTCACACAGAGCTCAGTTTTTACACAAAGGTAAAAAGGTAGGTAACCAGGTGAGAACAACAGCTTTGAATATGAAGTTCTTGAGCTGATGATGGCTGTTCTAGATGACTGAGTATATTTCTTCTTCCTCAGATATGGATTAATGCTAGAAAGAAATATACTTGCTCTTGTAAGCTTGATTTGATGATAATGAATGTTCAGTCTTTCAATCTTTGAATATTGCTTGTAAGCTTGTATATGTTCTTCTTCGTATTGGTTGCGTATTTTGATCTTCAGACTCTGGGGATATATATAGCCTTCTTGGATATATCCGTTGAGATAGATCCGTTGAGCAATATTCTGTGATAACTTGATAGTTGACTTGAATAGACCACGATCCGGATATTGCGGGATTTGAAGATCTCTGACAGCTTCAGTATTTAAATACTTTATCCTTTGAGTATTTAAATACTTCTTTATCAAACGGGACTTGACTTTAGTGAATTCCAAAGATTCCTTTCCAAACGGTCTTCAGTCCTGTTTCGATAAGAATGCTGTATCCACTAGTGTTGTAGCCATATTGGAATAGTCAGGCGCTGTATGGAAGGGTGCTGTATTGAGGTTTCGAGACAGCTTCCATACTTGGCGTTTACTTAGACTTTGTTGCTGTATCTTGGTAGCGCGAGAGCTTCTTTGTATCTTTGGCGCTATCGAAGGTCTTCGATCTGATTGCAACTTCAACCGGCTTTCGATACAGGGCTTGCTGTATCAAGCTTTGTTGTTTGGCTATTATCAAAACAACATTATTTTTCCCAACACTTTTTTATGTATTTTTTAGATTCTTTTATATTATATATTTAAATAAGTGACATGAATCCCCATTCAATATTAAATTAAGAAGGATAAGTTTTATATAGTATAAATGTAGAGTTTTTAGGGCTTCCTTTTTTTTTTTTTTTTAAAAGAAAAACGTCCAAAGTGGACGGGGGGTTGAGGCGGGACCCACCAACCTGTAGATAATAAAATCAAGAAATACAAAGTATCAGCCCCGAATTATGACCAAAAAAGGGTCATAATTCGGGTACAAACATCGGAGAAATCTACGGCCCGCTAAAGAAATACAAAGTGCACCACAAATCGTGGGCTAGTGTGCGGACCCATAGACCAAATAACTCAACTCCGAATTATAACCAAAAGTGGGCCATAATCCGGGATCTAAAAACTAAAGTGTCTATGGCCCGCTATAACAGTACAAGGTGCACCACTAAAACCGTGGGCAAATGTGCGGACCAATAGGCAAACAAGCAATCGATCAAAAATAAAAACTATCTAACTCTAAAAGACGGATAACCAAGCTGATCCATCCGTATAAGGGAGAGAAGTAACGGAGGAGCAGTATCATAAGTATAAGTCTGAATGCTGAGGGACGACATGCCAAGCTCAGAAAGATAGTCGGCCGGCCTGTTGCCCTCCCGGAAAATATGAGTGACTCTGAACTGAATATCTCTGAGAATGTGTCGGATACGCATAAGAGTGTGACGAACCTGCCAAGAGCCTCGATGGCCAGATGATAGCAGGGTCACTACAGTAGCAGCATCAAGCTCAATCCAAACATGTCTCGATCTCTGGGAGGCTAGAATCAATCCAATTGCCAACGCCTGGACCTCTGCATCAAAACTCGAAGAGGCCTGAAAAGAGGAATGGAAAGCAAGAAGGAGCTATCCGTGATGATCTCTAATCAGACCTCCCCCCCTGCAATCTGTGTGTCTCTATCAAACGAACCATCCGTGTTCAGCTTGATCCAAGGGGACTCGGGTCGAAGCCAAACCACCGAGACGGGGCGACGAGTCTGAGCGGGGGAAGATGTAGCTCGCTGGAAGCGATCAGGAGGCGAGCAACCCACCCAGAACTCAGAGCCAATAAGCCCCGCAGCAGCTAATAAAGCAACATGACGCTCCACCTGCACAATAACATGAGAGGAAACAAAAGTAACCGCCCTATGCTTTGCACTATTCCTTTCTGTCCAGATGAACCATATGATCAGACAAGGAATAATGAAAGTCGCGTGCCTAAAGTGTGTGCCGTGTGCGAAAAAACTCAGGAGCTCAAAAATATTCTGAGAATGGGGTAGGGATAAATGTGTCCAAGCGCCAAAATACTCCCACACGTCACGGGCCACATCACTCTCCAAGAAAAGGTGGGCAATGGTCTCGGTATGGTAGGTCTGGGTAAGGGTATGCGAGCAGCACAAACATCTAGAAGCCAATAAAACGCCCCTCCTCTGTAGGATGTCATTAGTCGGGATCCGACGCATGAGAAGTCGCCAAATAAAAACCGAAATGGTCGGTGTGAGTAAGGCTGTCCATATGGCCCCGTAAATAAGATTAGCCTGACCCCTCACCCTGATGTGAGACCAAGCCGACGATAATGAGAACGCACCCGAAGAGGTAAGAGTCCAGCACATACTATCCGAATTCTCCTCGGCGATGGGAATCGCGGAGATCTCCTGGATGAACTGAGGGGTAAATCCTAGCTCCTCTCCAACAATAGTCTCCAACCTATCCAGGTCCCAAGACCCATCAACCCATAATTCATTAATCCTAAGATGGGGTCTACCAGAAACCTGACAATAAGAAGATATCGGCCTATCCCCAATCCAAGTATCGTCCCAAAAGTGACCTCCCGCGGCCGGGACCAAGAGTCCAGCGAATGAACTCCCAGGCCTCAATACCGCGCGGAGGATACGGCGCCAAGGGTGGCTGCACGAGCTTTAAGAGCGACGCATAGGCGTATAAAGGCCAGCAGAGGCCATGCGGAGCATAAATTGCGCCCACAGAGACGTGCCCGCGCGAAGGCGCCACCAGAGCTTATAACTAAAAGCTCTCACCATATCCGAAAGGCTCCGAATCCCGAGGCCTCCCTCAGAGACCGGACGACAAATCTGCCGCCAACTAACCCAATGCGTCTTCCTCTTTGGACCAACAACACCCCAGAAGTATCTCGCAATGATCTGCTCGAGTTCCTGGATAATGTACTGTGGGGGATCCAAAACCTGAAGCAGGTGAAGAGGAGTCGTGCAGAGAGTGCTCTTAATAAGAGCCAAACGGCCCCCAAAAGCAAGGTGGCGATGGGACCAACCAGAGATCCTATCCAACATCCGTTGCTTCACCCCAGCAAATAGCTCTCGTCTTTTAAAGCCTTTGTAAATGGGCACACCTAGATAGGTGATGGGGAGGTCGCCCTGGCGAAAACCAGTAAGATCGTAAACTCTCTGATGCCAACGAGGCGCATGCTTGGGAGCGAGAATAAAAATGCTCTTCTGGATACTAACCATCTGGCCTGAAGCCATAGAGTAGTGATCCAGGAGACGCATAAGATCAACAAGACCATCATCCACAGCCCGTGTGAATATAATGATGTCATCGGCGTAGGATAAGTGCGAGATGGGGAAAGGCCGTCCAGCCGTCCTATACCTCATCAAAGGATGATCTCGAATGAATCGATCCAAGCAGCGCGATAAATAATCAGCGGCAAGCACGAAGAGCGATGGAGAAATAGGGTCGCCCTGACGCAAACCCCGGCTAGAGGCAAAATAACCGACCGGACTGCCGTTCACCAAAATGGAGAACGTGCAACTCTCGACGCAATGACGGATGAACAAAATCCATCTAGCCGGGAAACCCATCCTCACCAGGACCTCACGTAAAAAATGCCAGTGAACCCTATCATACGCCTTAGCCATATCAAGCTTTAGCGCAAGGTTCGGGACGCCATGGATGTCCGCGACGTCGAGGTCGTGAATCAGTTCTTGGGCCAAGATGATATTATCAGTAATAACCCGCCCGTGAACAAATCCACTCTGGTTTGGAGAGATAATAAGAGGGAGGAGAGGAGCAAGCCGAGCGTTAAGGATTTTCGTGATGATCTTATTGGTCACATTACACAGACTAATAGGCCGGTAATCTGACCAACCGCTCGGAACAGGCTTCTTCGGGATCAAGACGACCGTAGTCGCCGTGAAAGCCGGAGGCATAGGATTACCCTCAAAAAACTCGAGCACAGCCTCCTCCACGTCAGAAGATACAATCTCCCAACAATGCTGAAAAAACAAAGACGAGAACCCGTCAGGCCCAGAAGCGCTGTGAGGATCGATATCAAAAACCGAAGCACGAATCTCAAGGGGAGAGGGTGGGATACACAAACTATCAGAATCAAAAGAAGAGGGGATAGAGGGAAAACAAGTGTCATCCGGGGGGACGAGAACATCACCATCGGATGTAAGCAGAGTCCTAAAGAAATTCACAGCGGATGATCTGATGTCCGACTCTACAGCGATCGTCGAACCACCATCCTCAATGCTGTGAATATGCGACTGACAACGCTTCGCCGCAAAACCACTGAAAAAACCGGGTGTTGCGCTCGCCCTCGATAACCCAATGAGCAGCGGCCTTCTGTTTCCAAATCTTCCTCCATAGAGAGTCGAAGATGGTACTCGGCCGCAGCGGTGCATAGCGGTTCTATTCTCCGGAGTAGGGTCCGAATCATATCGCCGCTCGGCCTCGTCAGCAGCCCTCAAGGCCTCATCCAACTTCGTATGAAGATTTCCAAAAACAGACCAGTTCCACTGTTTCAGACTACGCTTAACCCTAAGGAGTTTGGCCTGTAGGTTACACATGCCAAATAAACCAGTCGGTGTCAGCCAGACCTCCCTAACAGTATCCAGGAATGTGTGATGCCGGACCCACATACTCTGGAAACGGAATGACGACTTGTGACGAGTCGCGGAGAAGCGACACTGGATAAGAAGAGGCGCATGGTCAGACCGAAGTCGAGGCAGGTGAGTAATGGTAGAGACCGCAAACACGTTTGTGTTCTGAGTCTTCTGACTTCCCCAAGGACCCTAGGCCATATAAAGAGTTTAATCTCTCTCTCTCTCTCTCTCTCTCTCTTTTTTTTTTTTTTTTTTTTCTCTCCTACCTATCCACATCCGAATTTGAGCGCAGCCGACACTCCTCACAGCCGACGAGTCGACGAACAACGCCCGTCGTTTCTTCCTTAGATCCATCGACCTCTGCCGACACCTGACCACCACCGCAGCAGACACTCCTCACAGCCGACGAGTTAACGACCATCACCCATCGTTTCTCCCTTAGATCCATCGACCGCCGCCGACACCTGACCACCACCGCAACAGACACTTCTCACAGCCGACCACCACACTCTTCACAGAGCATTATCTTGACTGTCAAATTTCAGATTTTTGGCCTTACGATTGTTGTAAATTTCGTACTTATAAACTTCATAAATTAATTCTGGATTTGTTAATGTGACAACATAGTTTAACTAAATATCCGTACAAGTAACAAATTAAACTAAATATCCACTAAAATAATGAAAAGTATGAAAACATTAGATTAGATGTAATGAAAATGTTGTAATTGTTGCTGCTACTACTCGAGCCTTGAATGGACTGTTCGAGAGTTGTTAATAAAATAGCAATTAATATTCATGCTTTGATTGTTAATTAAGAAACGTACTTGGTATCTGTGGAAAATACTTTGTTGATTATATGAATAATTTATTAATATTTGTTTAAGCTTGTTCGTTATATGAATGTGTAAACCGAATGTGTAAAAACTGTACATTCATTAAATATAATTTTTAAAATGATTAGGAAGAGTGTAAACATAATGGATTTTGAATTTAATAATATTTGTTTAACTTTATAATCAAAACAATGGCAAATATGTTGATATTAAATGAGATCCTGGTTATTTGTTTTCTTATATACAAAGACTTGTTCCGCTGAGACCGGAGCAAATTGTCGTTCTATTGAGTATGATTGTGATGCGGAAGAGGTAAATAATAGTTATGACGTTAGAATATAACTTATTAAATTACTTATTAATGGTTTCTTTTATATTTTTTAGGCGGTTACAAAGGAAAGTGGAACAACAAGTGTAGATCATTTCGAAAGTGAAACAACAAATGTAGATGATTTCGATTGACTTGGTATTCGATATTCATAATATCTAGTGGTGTTTGTGCTACAATATTATAGGTCGTTGATGGTTTTGTGTTGTATTGTTGCTACAATAATAGTTATGGACTTATGGAACTTGTGTTTGATGATAGATAAGTTGTAATTCAAAATGTAATTTTTAATCTATTTGTGTTGTGTGGGTGTTTAATCTATTTTTCAGTATGCATCTTTATTTTTAGCTACATATTGTGTTGAGATTTTGATAATTGTTGTAGCAATTTCGGGACAAAAAGGGGGAACAGGTCGGGTTTCGGGGCAAAAATGGAGAACGGGACGAGGTTCGGGGTAAGTTGCAGGCCCAATGGGGCGCCCCGATAAGATCCCCGATGGGAACGGGACGGGACGGGGCAGATATCCGATTTTGGGTTCGGGACGGGCCATTCCTACTTTGCAAGATAATGCAATCCCCTTTGCATTGTTGAGTTGATTTTCGTAATTGCTATCTGCATATTCTAGTGTATTTAGGCTCTGTTCTTTTGGACTGAATGAATCTGAACTGAACTGAATGAACCTGAACTGAACTTGTAACACTCCAAATTCACTTAAGGGACGTTACACGCCGTAGGACCCTCATAAGGCCTACCAGGCTAACACATGACACATAAACCACAATGCAATTCCAAAAGACTCAGTCAACATATTAAAATAAGGTCGTGGCCTCGGTCAAAATATTTTGATGGAAGTACATGAAGAATATGTCAAATACCAATTCATTGCCCACGCAGGAGACTTAAACCAAGTTTATAAAAGTAATCAGTCTAACTCCAATACCCGAACAAATATAATGACAAAGCATGAAAAATATAGACTCGAGCCTCATCATCATGCCAGACCATCCTTTGCGTGCGCACCCCGTGCCAGCTCCTCAGCTCGACCAATACCTGAAATGCATAAGACGCATTTCCCGCATTTAAGGGGTTAGCATTCGAATAGTTAGTGCAAGTACACAATTACACTACATTATATACAAATATTTACACAGTCATCTCATTTAGAAAACATTTGAAAAGCCATATTCCGGAATATCACATTGGCGTTCAAACAGTTTAAGAAATCATCACAATATCACAAACATTCACAACTGGTAACCCGTGGCCATACCCCTTAGTATCGACCCCCAGACGCCCCGTCAAACGCTCCGGGTGGGAAACCACTTCCGCGGCCGTACCCCTTAGTATCGGCCCCCAGACGCCCCATCGAACGCTCCGGGTGGAAGTTCAACCATGTAATACCCGAGATTTCTGTTATGTAATTGGAACTTGTGATATTGTAATGATTGTACTTTTGTCTGAGTACTATTCTCCGTATTTCATAATCCTTTGTTGTCGAGCGTATAATTTCGTGTATGTGATTTAAAGATTGAAATTCTGTGCATGTAGCGCACGCTACAGGCTACGGGTAGCGTACGCTAACATGGATTCATAGCGCACGCTACAGAGTGTCATTAGCGCACGCTATGCGTGGTCAAATTGATTGAGACGTGCGGTAGGTGAGATCTGGCCGGGGGACCCTTGTCGGATTGTGTCGAATGAACTTGGACGGCTTTCGGGAAAAGCCAAGTCAACGCCTTAGCGCACGCTACAGGCATGTGAATAGCGCACGCTAAGTGCTGACTTCAGTTAAGTCAGACAGCCGTTAGCGCCTTCTGGCGAGGGACTAGCGCGCGCTAATAGCCATTTATTATAAATAGGACAGCATCCTATTCGTGATTTCAGTTCTTTCTCCTCCCATAAACCGAACTCTTACACTTAGAACATAACTCCCTCGGTCCTAAACACTTCGTATCAACCTCCTAGTTCGAGATTGAAGATCGTATATCATTGGAGATTGGTGTTCAAGCCTTCGGTGTTGGATTGCTTCATTTTCCTCCGTGTTCTTCACTACTTTGAGGTAGGTGATTCTTCACCGATGTTAGTAATGTTCCTAAGGAAGTTTGAATCATGATTTGATAGCAAGTATTTCGTTTATAATCGGTCATCACATGTTAGAAGGATACTTTTGACGTATCGGCACTATATATCGTATGAACCTTTGAACCATCTTATTATAAGGACTCCTAAGCATGTTCAAATCGATTTATGATCGATGTCGGATATTTACCCAGTTGATACGTTTTACACGATGGAATCATGTGTTTTGGAACGTAGAACAAATGGAACTTAGATTATTTCTTGGAGATCGTAGATGAATTATGATGTTGAGTTGACTATCCGTATATTCGTATTTCATAACCATAAAACTTCCACAAACCTTATTAGCATGATGTGCCCGAGGATAACTCGTATTATCACGGTAGAATTCATGAGTTCTTCACCATTCAACCCAGTTTTCGGTTTGCAGTATTCTGCCATGCAAGATTAGCGCACGCTAACATGTGTGAGTTAACGTGCGCTATCGAGGTTCAATTAACGCACGAAACGTGCGTAGCGTACGTTATGAGACCAGCCGAGTCAGACTGCCAGTCCGTGGCTAGCGCACGCTAGTCTTATACGATAGCGTACGCTAACAGTCCGGCTTAGCGCACGTTACGTAGAGTACGTAGCGCGCGCTAAGCAATCCAGCATTGTTTATTTTGAGCTTTTCGTAGTAGACCGAATTGTTAGGCCATTGTTCGACTTGAGATGATTTATATATCATTCCTTTTGTTAAGGTTCGAGCTTGTTACGTTGATCGAAGGAGGTGGCCTTCGAGTGTGTTGAGATCATCGAAGTATTTCGTCTTGCCATTTTCGAGGCAAGTATCATATGTCGAGTTCGATTTATATTGAATCTTTGATCATGCTTGTGGTTTTGTTCATATTGTTGAATATGAGATGTATTTGAAAATTCTCATGATATTGGTTGATTATTTGTTCGTATTGATGAACATATTGAAATGCATATGTGTATGCATAGTTGATTGATTTATGGTATAAATGATCCGAGGGGATCATGAGGATCTATCTTTGAGGGCGCTGGATCGAATGTCCACCATGCGTTGGTCCGACGGGATCATCATGGGGATCTATCTTTGAGGGCGCTGGATCGGCCTGGACGGGTTTTCCACCATGCGTTGGTCCGCGGGATCATCATGGGGATCTATACCAAGGGCTGGATCATTTGGATTACCCTGTATTGTGTTGATGGAATCGTGAGGATTCGCATCGTTGGATTCCAGTAGCGGAAGTCCGTTTTGCATGTTTTATAATGCATTGATGATTTATTGTATTATGATACTTGTACTAGCATCATTTTGCTAACCCCTTCGGGGGTGGACATTGTTTTGATGTTCAGGTAGCCGAGGAGCGGGGAGGCAACCACGCAAACGGAGACGATGAAATGGCTCAGTGATGTGGTTGATGTTGTTGTTATTGTGATTTGTCTTTTGGTTCGTTTAGTACTCGAGTACGTCTGTTTTAATAATGTCCTTTCGATATGGTTGTATAAGTTAACTCTTTGATTGGTTGAATCAAATATGTCTTTGAACTTCAGTGGTACGATTGGTTTATATTTTCACTCTTTTAAAATTAGCCTTGTAAATCCTTACCTAAAGGGTTTACGGCGCTGTAATTATTCCGAATATCTCGGGGTGTTACAAACCACACACGCACCCAAGTCCACTTCCGCGGCCGTACCCCTTAGTATCGACCCCCAGACGTCTCGTCGAACGCTCCGGGTGGAAGGAACAAGTGACTCACACATCCAAAATATCAAGTTTCATCATTCATATCGAAACCGTAACACACATAACGGAATGTAATACATGTACTTGTCTTGAATAAAATGACGCGAAAGGAAAAGATGAACGACAAGGTTTCGGTCCGAACAATCTTCACAAATCCGATCCTACACAACCACGATATACAATCGATCTCAATAATCCAATGGTGGATAGTCGAGTTGGTGGTGCGAACGAGCTGCATGGGCTGGTTTTGAGGGCCCATTTTATTTTGATGCTAAAGAGGAAGTGGTTCTTGAGAGAGAGACGGAAGACGAACGACTGGGAGGTTAGAGAGAAGTTCACGTCCATTGAATTGGCGGAGAGGGGAGCTACCATAGAAGAGGTGATTGTGACTAAGGATGAATTGGAGATGTATGTTGATTTGCATCCTCTGACGAATACGACTCCATATACTGTGGTGGAGACTATCTGTGGCTAAGGCGATGGTGCTGTTTAGGCAAGTGGGCCTTCGACATATGCTCGTTTTGCCGAAATATCAAGCGGCCGGGGTAAGTTCAAGATTCTTAGTATTATATTTTGGGTTAATTTTACAAATACCCTTGACGTTCGGTCTGAATACAAAAAATACTCGACTACTTCTAAAGTTGCAAACATCTGAAGTAGATTGGTCTTACAGTAGGACTTGAATCTGATAATGAAAAGATTACTTGACTATTTCCAAAGTTGCAAACGTCGCTCTAGTATCTGAAGATTGGTCTTACAATGAGACTTCAGTCTGATTATAAAAAGATACCCGACTACCTATAAAGTTGCAAACATCGCTCGACATCTGAAGTAGATTGGTCTCACGGTAAGACTGGTCCATATTATTAAATTTTAATCAAAATAGCTAATACATTAAAAAACAAACTCTTAAAAAATGAAAATGAACCCTAAAACCAAAAGAAAAAAATACGGAAAACTTAAAAAAAAAAAGTAAAAAAGAATAGAAATAAAAAATTCCTAAAAAAATTTAAAAACATGAATTTCTTTTACAAGAACCAACCAAAAAACTGAAAAAAAAAAAAAAAAACTAAATAAGTAGGCCCATCTCACGGAATACATTACGTGACGGTCTCATATGAGTTTTTGCCTTGATGGTTTTGAAATATAATTGATTTCCCTTTTTTTTTTTGGTAATTAACTAAAGGTTGTGTTTGAGTGCCTTCCCTCATCTGGAAAAGTCCAAAGAAAGTAAGAAAGGACATTGAAGATATATCAGCAGCTCTTGGAGTTTCAGAAACATCAACACATTATTAAAGTCTCCAGATTTTTATTTGTACGAGCTCTATTTTTTTTTTAAAAGGAGAAAATCATATTTTTAGCGTCCTATTACGACAAGTTATTATATTGTCCCCTCTAATAAAAACTACACGAGTGTAGCCTCTCTACTTGTCGTTGATTATCAAATCGACCGGAAGGCGATTTTTCATCCAAATCATCGTTAATTTAGTCCCCTTAATATGACAAGTAATCAAATTGTCCGCTCATACCATTTTACTACAATCATACGGATTTAGCACTTCTACTTATAGCCGTTTAGAAAATTACCTCCCAAAGTGATTTTTCGTCCAAATTCCATCAAATATTGCTGATTCTTTACCACCCCTCCACCAATGTCACGTGTTTCCTCAGTAACTTTCTATGTAGCAATGCTGTAAAATTACAAAACTGCAACCGAAAGATAAAAAGGCGGATTTTCGTTTGCATCATTATTTACAAATCTGACATATAAAAAAATCTGAATAATCCTTCAGATATTGTTTTATGTTTTTTTTTTTTTAAAATTAGACAAATAAAATAAAATATACATAAAGATTATATAAAATAAAAATAAAAATCTAAAAGAGCAAGAACTTTTTCTGAAAAAATCATCCATGACCAAGACAAAGAAGAAGTCCGAAAATTCTAAAAAGTCGTTGAATGCCAAATTAAACAGAAGTGATTTTTTAGTGATTTAGTTTTCGTGGCAATTTTGTAATTTTTTAGATTTTTTTTTTTTGCTTTTTTAGATTTCTACTGTTTTTTTGTTTTTCATAATTTTTTATATAGTTTTTTAATGTGTCTAATTATTAAATAAAAAAGATAAACCGAAGTCTGAAAAATTCTGTCTTTTTTTTGTGGCAGATTTGTAATTATTAAGTACTTTTCTTTAGTATAATATTTATTTAATTTTGTAATTCAAATTCTGGTCAAGTCCCAAATACAGTTAAACCTCGATAAATATATGTTCGATAAACGAATAACCTCGCCAAATGAATAATTTTCTCCGGTCCCAACTCTTTATAACATGTTCAAATTTTCTTTCGATATTTTAATAATTTTGCTAAATGAATATTTTTCTCCGGTCCCGATCATATTCATTTATCGAGGTTTTACCGTAACTTGCGCTATACGCTACGCTATTTGCTACGCACTATAGATATCAAAACGCTATTATTATTTATCCTTATTATCAGTGTTATTATTATTATTATAGTTATTATCGTTATTGTTATTAATATCATTAATATTATTATAATTTATCTTATCAAATAGATCTCAATTTATCATTTATATTTTATTATATTATTATTATTATTATTATATTATTATATTTATTATTTTTATTATCATTATTATTATTATTATTTAGCTTTAATATATATTTGATTCGATTCGAGTCCATTCGATTCGATTGATTCGGTTTAGATCCATTCGATTGATTCAATTCGATTCGGTTGGTTGATTCGATTCGATTGATTATTTGATCCAAAAGAACAGTCTTTTTACCTTTTTCTTGTCAAGCTTTTCAATATTGACCTATGAAAAATTATATCGGATTATTGCTTCGACATTAATAGAAATAGAAAATATAGTTTTCAAAACATATAATTTTATAAATTTCATAATTATATTGTAATAATAATATAATGGTCGAGATATTGCAAGATTGACAAAAAAATCAAATGAAAATCTTGAAGCGGGATGGAGGGAGTAAAGGTCAAGTCACCATTTCAAATGCTCGGGCATGCTTTGCAATAGGGATGACAATAAAACCTGAACCCGATAGGGAAATTCGAAATCCGATCATAACGGTTCGGGGCGGTGCAGGTATTATCGGGTTATGGAGCCGGGATTAAGACGTTAACGGAGATTTTTTCGGGGTTCAGGGTAGTGACTGGGGTGACAACGTCCCCCACCCCGATTATGTTATATATATATATATATATATATATATATATATATTAATTATAGATATATGCATATAATATGGGGAGTTTTTAGGGCTTCACTTATGTTCTGAGTCTTTTGACTTCCCCAGGGACCCAGGCCATATAAAGAGTTTAATATCTCTCTCTCCCTCTTTTTTTTTTTTTCTTTTTTTCTCTCCTACCTATCCACATCCGGATTTGAGCGCAACTGACGAGTCGACGAACATCGCCCGTCATTTCTTCCTTAGATCCATCGACCTCCGCCGACACCTGACCACCACCACAGCAGACACTCCTCACAGCCGACGAGTTAACGACCATCGCCCATTGTTTCTCCCTTAGATCCATCGACCGCCACCGACGCCTGACCACCACCGCAGCAGACACTCCTCACAGCCGACGACCACACTCCTCACAGAGCATTATCTTGACTGCCAAATTTCAGATTTTTGGCCTTACGGTTGTTGTAAATTTCGTACTTATAAACTTCATAAATCAATTCTGAATTTGTTAATGTGACAACATAGTTTAACTAAATATCCGTACAAGTAACAAATTAAACTTAAATATCCACTAAAATAATGAAAAGTATGAAAACATTAGATTAGATGTTATAAAAATGTTGTAATTGTTGCTGCTACTACACAAGCCTTGAATGGGCTGTTCGAGAGTTGTTAATAAAATAGCAATTAATATTCATGCTTTGATTGTTAATTAAGAAACGTACTTGGTATCTCCGGAAAATGCTTTGATGGTTATATGAATAATTTATTAATGTTTGTTTAAGCTTGTTCGTTATATGGATGTGTAAACCGAATGTGTAAAAACTGTACATTCATTAAATATGATTTTTAAAATGACTAGGAGGAGTGTAAACATAATGGATTTTGAATTTAATAACATTTGTGTAACTTTATAATCAAAACAATGGCAAATATGTTGATATTAAATGAGATCCTGATTGTTTGTTTTTTTATACACAGAGACTTGTTCCGTTGAGACCGAAGCATATTGTCGTTCTATTGAGTATAATTGTGATGCGGAAGAGGTAAATAATAGTTATGACGTTAGAATATAACTTATTAAATTACTTATTAATGGTTTCTTTTATATTTTTTAGGCGGTTACAAAGGAAAGTGGAACAACAAGTGTAGATCATTTCGAAAGTGAAACAACAAATGTAGATGATTTCGATTGACTTGGTATTCGATATTCATAATATCTAGTGGTGTTTGTGCTACAATATTATAGGTCGTTGATGGTTTTGTGTTGTATTGTTGCTACAATAATAGTTATGGACTTGTGGAACTTGTGTTTGATGATAGATAAGTTGTAATTCAGAATGTAATTTTTAAGCTATTTGTGTTGTGTGGGTGTTTAATCTATTTTTCAGTATGCATCTTTATTTTTAGCTACATATTGTGTTCAGATTTTGATAATTGTTGTAGCAATTTCGGGACAAAAAGGGGGAACAGGTCGGGTTTCGGGGCAAAAACGGAGAACGGGGCGAGGTTCGGGGTAAGCTGCAGCCCCAATGGGGCGGCCCGATAATATCCCCGACGGGAACAGGACGGGACGGGGCAGATATCAAATTTTGGGTTCGGGACGGGCCATTCCTACTTTGCAAGATAATGCAACCCCCCTTTGCATTGTTGAGTTGATTTTCGTAATTGCTATTTGCATATTCTAGTGTATTTAGGCTATGTTCTTTTGGACTGAATGAATCTGAACTGAACTGAACGGACCCGAACTGAACTTGTAACACCCCAAATTCATTTAAGGGACGTTACATGCCGCAGGACCCTCATAAGGCCTACCAGGCTAACACATGACACATAAACCACAATGAAATCCCAAAAGACTCACTCAACATATTAAAATAAGGCCGTGGCCTCGGCCAAAATATTTTGATGGAAGTACATGAAGAATATGTCAAATACCAATTCATTGCCCACGCAGGAGACTTAAACCAAGTTTAAAAGTAATCAGTCTAACTCCAATACCCGAACAAATACAATGACAAAGCATGAAAAATATAGACTCAAGCCTCATCATCATGCCAGACCATCCTTTGCGTGCGCACCCCGCGCCAGCTCCTCAGCTCGACCAATACCTGAAATGCATAAGACGCATTTCCCCATTTAAGGGGTTAGCATTCGAATAGCTAGTGCAAGTACATAATTACACTACATTATATACAAATACGATTTACACAGTCATCTCATTTAGAAAACATTTGAAAAGCCATATTCCGGAATATCACATTGGCGTTCAAACAGTTTAAGAAATCATCACAATATCACAAACATTCACAACTGGTAATCCGTGGCCATACCCCTTAGTATCGACCCCCAGACGCCCCGTCGAACGCTCCGGGTGGGAAACCACTTCCGCGGCCGTACCCCTTAGTATCGGCCCCCAGACGCCCCGTCGAACGCTCCGGGTGGAAGTTTAACCACACACGCACCCAAGTCCACTTCCACGGCCGTACCCCTTAGTATCGAATGTAATATCCGTACCTTTCCGTTTTTAGCACTTTCCATTTTTGGTGTATGTCTATTTTTATCGACTCGCTTGTAACCGTTTCGACTTTGTGAATCTACTTTATTCTTGGAGTTTTTCCATTTGGACGAGTTTTGGAGATGTTTTCACATAATTTCATTTTATGACGTGTTTTGCCGTATGAACGTTCGATTCTCGTAAACTCATTCATTTTCGTTGTTTTTTGGTTTGTACAAGTTCGTATGGTTGAGCTAGTCATGTTGAGACTTTCGGCTTGTAAATCCGACGTCATTTCGTGATTTTCGGGCACTTGGGCCATTTTTGTAATTTCCGAATAGTTTAGGGAATCTCATCTTCGTTGTCACATTACGGACCCTCCGGTGGTCGGAATTATATTTTCTCTCAGCGCTTAGCTCTGTCGTCTTGAATACCTCGTATTTACACTTTTGATTCCATCCTCGTGTTGTGGTTCGTCGTTGGAATCGACTGTGCAGAATTAGTATTCAGAACTGGGATCTACTACGTGCATAACGTACGTTATGCATGATCCATAACGTACGTTACGACCGTAGTCAATTTAGGATAGACGTTTGGTTACGTACGTTAACCAGTATTGGGTTACGTACGTAACCATCATAACGTACGTTAACAGCTTGTGTTAACGTACGTAACGCGCTGTCAGCGTTTTTAAACCTGCCTTAACCTCAGTCGTTTCTTTTCACTCTTCTTCAACCCTTCTCGCGACGTGAGTGTTCTTGAGCGCCTTTGGAGCGATTTGTCCAGAGCAATTCGTGGATTTCCTCTAGAGATTTATTATTGTGTACCAAGGGAGATTAACCTACAACATTATCATCTTCCACCAGTCGAATCCAAGGTATTTCCTCAGGAACCCTAACTTCGTCGAATTTGGGGATTTTTCGGGATTCTAGGGATTAATTCCGAATTGTTCAATTATGTTATGATATTCCTTACCGATTGTGGTTATTGGGTGATTCCAAATTCATTTTCCTTGAATTTAATCCGTGAATTATCAATACGGGGAGATTTTGCGTAAACCCTCGCCCGTATCGATTGATCGTTCATTGTCGTAGCATGTAATCGGGGTTATGGGAGTATTCCTTTCGATTATTGATGTCTGTTGGGACTGAGTTATGCTAATTCTTCGTTTAGGAACTGTCGTTTTCCATTCGGATCGTCCGCAGTCGTTTTTCACTTCAGATTCTTCGAAGATGTCACAAAGGCAAGTACTTTACATTTGTTTACATGTTCTAGTATTTGAATTATGGCTTTATCGTGGTTGTTGTGAATGGATATGTGTATGTTCACCTAGGGACGGTCCGACGGGGCCTCTAGGGATACGTATTGCCGTGAGTGTGCGTATCGCGAACTGTGGTTAGCCACCCAGGGATGTCCGACGGGGCTCTACGGGGTACGGTGGCCGTGAGTCTCGTACCAACGGTTAACTTTGAATTGTGATTTGTTGGAGATAATGTGTTTTGTGATTGTACATTGTAAATATTCCGGAATATAAAATGTTCTCTAAAATGATTTTTGGCGCATATATTCATCTGATTAGAATGTAGTTCAATTGGATTGTACTTACACTAGCAGTTGTCGCTAACCCCTTAAATGGGGGAAATACTTTTTGTATTTCAGGTATCGATCGTGGGGACAAGCGAGCACTCGAGCCGTATGAGGATGATGGGCAAGCATGATACTGTTCAGTGGTTGATTATCGGTGTTCTGTTCTGTCGGTTATTATTGATGTCTTATTTTGGGATTTCTATATTATAAAATTGGTTTAAGTACTCGAGTACTTCCTTTTTAAAAATTATTAATGATGTGTTCCCGCTTTGGAAAGTGGATTTGATATCAGATTTTATTTGTCGGATTGTAGTCTTTTATTTGAATTGTCGTTTCATTGATGATTGTATGTCATGGTCGAATGTCTTGTTGGTACGTTAGCCTGGTGGATTGCACAGTGTGGGGTCCATGAAGCTGTAATATGCCCTCACCGTCTTGGGGGTGTTACAGAATATGGTATCGGAGCTTAGGTTTATGGATACCTAGGCCGTCGGTTATTTGGGTCTAGTTGAGTGTTGTATTGAACAGTATCACTGCTACGCCATCATCTCAGTACGCCGGTGCTCGTAAGTTTTTCCTAACTTGACTCGTTTCATCGTTCTGTTCTATTCCCGTCTTAGTATCTAGTTGCGTTTTGCGTTTGAATTGTACTCACCCGCTACTTCTTCAGAATTCCTGCTGGTAGAGGACGCGGACGCGGTAGGGGACGTGGCGTAGCCGGTGGGGCGGCCATGTCCGATCACTCGGGAACCGATTCGGCTATGCCTTCTTTGTCGAACAGTGTCCCGCTTAGTTCCGGGGGTCAGCAGGACCAGTCTGCTAGCTCCGGTAATGCACATGAGAATGTTGGAGTAGCCAACATTTTGCAACAAGTAGCGAACCAAATGATGCTACTGACTCAGGCCATTCTGGTCGACCAAGCTAATGCCAACCCGATTCCGTCTACTGGATCCGGCAATGACAAGTTACTTCAGGACGTGATTCGTATGCGTCCTCCACAGTTTGATGGTGCTTCCGACCCTTCCGGATGGGAAAGTTGGCTTTTTGAGATGGAAAAAGTATTTGAGGCTGCTAATTGTTCCGAGGAGAGGAAAGTACCCATTGCTCAGTACTTCCTCGCCAATGAGGCAACAACGTGGTGGCAAGCGGTGAAACCGCGTGACCGGGCAGCCACGTGGGCAGAGTTTCGGGATCTGATGGAAGATGAGTTTTGTCCATGGCCAGTGAAAGAGGGGAGGATCCGAGCCTTCTTTGAGGCTAAGCCCCAAGATGTTCCTATTTCTCAAGCTATCAAAGACTACAATCAACAACTGCATTATGTGAGAAACCAAGTCCGAGATGAGCTTGATAAGATCCGCCACTTTGATATGCAGATGAAACCGAGGGTACGCCACTACATGTCTGGTCTGGAGTGCACGACTTTGAAAGAGTATCAGAATAAGGCGACGGCTTACGAGATGTCGTTTTCTGCGACAGAGATGGCAACCTAAGGAAAGAAACAGAAGACCTCTGGCCAGTTTTCGGGAGGCAAGTCTGGTGGACATCCGAAGGCTCAGTCTGGTTCGAGAGTCTTCGGGGGTCAGCCTTCGTCATTTGGGCGAGGAAACGGTTCTAGGTCCGCTCCTGCTGGTTCCGTTCGTGGTCCTACATGCTTCAACTGTAGTCGTCCGGGCCACATGATGAGTGAGTGTGATAGGCCTCCGATTCAGTGTCTTGCGTGTGGTCAGATGGGTCATCGTGCTAAGTTTTGTACGGATGCAGCTCGGGTTCCAGTTACTCAGATATCAGCCCTAGCTGCGGGAGAGCCGAGTGTGAATCAGGCATCGACAGTTCCTCAACCGCAGCAGAGTTTTGGTAGAGGTCGAGGACGTGGGCAGCCTTCTAGAGGGGGAGCTTCTAGTGCGGGGTCTGTTCCGCCCCGAGTATATGAGATGAGACGAGCAGGAGACCCAGACGCGACGGTGGCTACAGGTACCGTTCACATCCTTGACCATTCGGTTTCCGTATTATTCGATTCTGGTGCTACGCATTCTTTCATATCTATGGATTGTGTGCGTCGTCTTCATGTTGATTGCTTGGTTGCGTGTGAACCATTTGTTGTTAAACTGCCTAGTGAGGATAGCATCGTGGGGGATCGTGAGATTATAGATTTTTATGTGAGTATCGCGGGGAGGGATTGGCCTTCTAATCTGATCGCGGTAGATATTAAAGATGAGGATTTGATTCTTGGTGAGGATTGGCTGGACCGTCATGGGGCGATCATGAATTATAGAACGAGAACCGTTTTGATGTTAGCCTCTGACGGTACCGAGCATTCTTTTGTGGGGCGTAAGCGTAGTAGCCAGAGACTCCTGATCAGCGCCTTGAGGGCGGTGAGGCTTCTTCGGGGAGGTTGCGTGGGTTATTGGTGTTACGCTTTGAGATCGGAAGAAGGGGGAGTCACGCTCTCACTATTCCGGTAGTGTGTGAGTATCCTGATGTTTTTCCAGACGAGTTGCCGGGTTTACCGCCGGACCGAGAAGTTGAGTTTACCGTCGATTTAGAGCCGGGTGCAGCACCGATTTCTAAGACGCCATATCGTATGGCGCCTGCCGAGATGCTTGAGTTGAAGAAGCAGTTGGGGGAGTTGCTAGACATGGGGTATATTCGACCGAGCGCTTCACCTTAGGGCGCACCGGTCCTGTTTGTGAAGAAGAAGGATGGGTCACTTCGTTTGTGTATCGACTACCGAGAGTTGAATAAAGTGACCATCAAAAACAAGTATCCGCTCCCGAGGATTGATGACTTGTTTGATCAGTTGCAAGGGGCAATCGTGTTTTCGAAGATTGATTTGAAATCGGGGTATTATCAGCTCCGAGTGAAGGATACCGACATTCCAAAGACGGCCTTTCGGACGAGATACGGTCACTACGAGTTTGTGGTTATGCCTTTTGGGCTAACCAACGCACCAGCCGTATTCATGCAGCTTATGAACAAGGTCTTTATCGAGTATCTCTATAAGTGTGTAGTTGTGTTTATTGACGATATCCTGATTTACTCGAGGAGTGAGGAGGAGCATGCCCGTCATCTGCATATTGTGCTAGGTATTTTGAGAACTCAGCACCTTTTTGCGAAATTCTCAAAGTGCGAGTTTTGGTTGCGGGAGGTTATGTTTCTCGGTCATGTGATCTCGGCCGAGGGTGTTCGTGTGGACCCACATAAGGTAGAGGCAGTGCTAGATTGGGCACCGCCCAAGAATGTGAAGGAGGTCCGCAGTTTTCTGGGATTAGCCGGGTACTACCGTAGATTTGTCGAGGGGTTCTGTAAACTCGCCCGAACACTAACGCAGTTGTTACAGAAGTCGGAGAAGTTCGTGTGGACCGATGAGAGACAGAATAGTTTTGAGGAGTTGAAGAAGCGGTTGACGACCGCTTCTGTTTTGGCTTTACCGAGTGGTAATGAGGGTTTCTCAGTTTTTAGTGATGCTTCGGGCCAAGGGCTCGGATGTGTACTCATGCAGCACGGGAGGACGATTGCCTATACTTCCCGTCAGTTGAAACCCTACGAGTTGAATTACCCTACGCACGATCTTGAGTTGGCCGCAGTTGTATTTGCGTTGAAGATCTGGCGTCATTACTTGTATGGCTCGTCGTGTCAGATTTTCACCGATCACAAGAGCCTTAAGTACATTTTTACGCAGAAAGAGCTTAACATGAGACAACGGAGATGGTTGGAGTTGATTAAAGATTACGACCTCGAGATTCTATATCATCCGGGCAAGGCAAATGTGGTGGCAGATGCCTTGAGCCGGAAATCGGTATCGCTTCAGGCGCTTGAGTTGCTTACGGCTCAGTCGGGACTTCAGCGAGAGTTTATGAGGTTGGGCATTGAAGTTATACTACCATAGAGTTCCGGGCAGTTGCGTACACTTGTGATTTCGTCGTCTTTAGTCGACGACATTAAGTCGGGACAGTTAGAAGACCCGATATTTATTCAGCTTCGAGAGAGTGTAAGGAAGGGGAAAGCCCCGGGATTCGTTATTCATGAGGATGGTGTATTGAGATTCCAAGGTCGGCTTTGTGTTCCGAACGACTTGGAATTGAGGCAGACTATCATGAGAGAGGCTCACGCGTCGCCTTACTCAGTCCATCCGGGCTCGAGTAAAATGTATAAAGATTTGAGGAAAAATTTCTGGTGGAACGACATAAAGAATGAGGTAGTTCAGTTTGTGGCTAAGTGCTTGACTTGTCAGCAAGTCAAGATTGAGCATCAGCGGCCAGTCGGGTTGTTGAAACCACTTCCTGTCCCGGAGTGGAAGTGGGAGGATATCTCATGGATTTTGTCACAGGTTTGCCGAGGACGAAGACCGGAATGAATATGGTGTGGGTGATCGTAGACCGACTGACTAAGTCGGCACATTTTCTGGGCATCAAGGACACTTGGGGTCCGAAAAAGTTGGCTCGTGTTTTTATCGCACAGATAGTGAGACTTCATGGTACGCCGAAGTCTATTATTTTGGATAGAGACGGCCGGTTTGTATCGCACTTCTGGCAGGCGGTACATAAGGCATTGGGGACACATTTGCGTTTGAGTACATCCTTCCACCCTCAGACCGACGGACAGTCCGAGCGTACCATTCATACGTTCGAGGATATGTTGCGCGCGTGTGCGTTAGACTGGAGTAGTGACTGGGAGGAGCGTTTGGCCTTGATTGAGTTTACTTATAATAATAGTTGGCACGCGTCGATTAAGATGGCACCGTATGAGGCACTTTATGGCCGACGTTGCCGATCACCGATATGTTGGGATGAGCCGTCCGATCTAGTTGACACCGAGCCAGACCTTGTGTTAGAGACGAGGGAGAAAGTTGAGTTGATTAGAAAGAGAATGTTGGCAGCTCAGAGTCGGAAAAAGTCTTATGCGGATGTTAGGCGTCGACCTTTGGAGTTCGAGGTGGGAGATCATGTTCTGTTGAGAGTGTCCCCGACGAAGGAAGTTTTCCATTTTGGGAAAAAGGGGAAGCTCAGCCCGAGGTATATTGGGCCTTTCGAGATATTGGAGAGAGTCGGTGAGTTGGCATACCGTTTAGCTTTGCCTCCGTCGTTGAGTCATGTTCATAGCATATTTCACGTTTCCCAATTGAGGAAATACGTTTCGGACCCGTCCCACATTATTGATTTTGGAGACGTAGAGATCGAGAAGGACGTTACGTTCGAGGAGAGGCCCGTCAGAATTTTGGAGCGTCGAGACAAACAGTTAAGGCACAAAACTATCCCGTTGGTTAAAGTGCAATGGTCGAGGCACGGAGTAGAAGAAGCAACGTGGGAGTTAGAGGAGGTTATGCGTTCGAGGCACCCCGAGCTGTTTGATTCTTAAGTTTCGGGACGAAACTTATTTTTAAAGGGGGAGAATGTAATATCCGTACCTTTCTGATTTTAGCACTTTCCATTTTTGGTGTATGTCTATTTTTATCGACTCGCTTGTAACCGTTTCGACT
This sequence comes from Orobanche coerulescens, assembly GCA_033398695.1. Lineage (NCBI taxonomy): Eukaryota > Viridiplantae > Streptophyta > Magnoliopsida > Lamiales > Orobanchaceae > Orobanche > Orobanche coerulescens. Next base: position 1,805,987 of record CM065816.1, read on the forward strand.
TTGTGAATCTACTTTATTCTTGGAGTTTTTCCATTTGGACGAGTTTTGGAGATGTTTTCACGTAATTTCATTTTATGACGTGTTTTGCCGTATGAATGTTCGATTCTCGTAAAACTCATTCCTTTTCGTTTTTTTTTGGTTTGTACAAGTTCGTATGGTTGAGCTAGTCATGTTGAGACTTTCGGCTTGTAAATCCGACGTCGTTTCGTGATTTTCGGGCACTTGGACTATTTTTGTAATTTCCGAATAGTTTAGGGAATCTCATCTTCGTTGTCACATTACGGACCCTCCGGTGGTCGGAATTATATTTTCTCTCAGCGCTTAGCTCCGTCGTCTTGAATACCTCGTATTTACACTTTTGATTTCATCCTCGTGTTGTGGTTCGTCGTTGGAATCGACTGTGCAGAATTAGTATTCAGAACTGGGATCTGCTACGTGCATAACGTACGTTATGCATGATCCATAACATACGTTACGACCGTAGTCAATTTAGGATAGACGTTTGGTTACGTACGTTAACCAGTATTGGGTTACGTACGTAACCATCATAACGTACGTTAACAGCTTGTGTTAACGTACGTAACGCGCTGTCAGCGTTTTTAAACCTCCCTTAACCTCAGTCGTTTCTTTTCATTCTTCTTCAACCCTTCTCGCGACGTGAGTGTTCTTGAGTTCCTTTGGAGCGATTTGTCCAGAGCAATCCGTGGATTTCCTCTAGAGATTTATTATTGTGTACCAAGGGAGATTAACCTACAACATTATCATCTTCCACCAGTCGAATCCAAGGTATTTCCTCAGGAACCCTAACTTCGTCGAATTTGGGGATTTTTCGGGATTCTAGGAATTAATTCCGAATTGTTCAATTATGTTATGATATTCCTTACCGATTGTGGTTATTGGGTGATTCCAAATCCATTTTCCTTAATTTTAATCCGTGAATTATCAATACGGGGAGATTTTGCGTAAACCCTCGCCCGTATCGATTGATCGTTCATTGTCGTAGCATGTAATCGAGGTTATGGGAGTATTTCTTTCGATTATTGATGTCCGTTGGGACTGAGTTATGCTAATTCTTCGTTTAGGAACCGTCGTTTTCCATTCGGATCGTCTGTAGTCGTTTTTCACTTCCGATTCTTCGAAGATGTCACAAAGGCAAGTACTTTACATTTGTTTACATGTTCTAGTATTTGAATTATGGCTTTATCGTGGTTGTTGTGGATGGATATGTGTATGTTCACCTAGGGACGGTCCGACGGGGCCTCTAGGGATACGTATTGCCGTGAGTGTACGTATCGCGAACTGTGGTTAGCCACCCAGGGATGTCCGACAGGGCTCTGCGGGGTACGGTGACCGTGAGTCTCGTACCAACGGTTAACTTTGAATTATGATTTGTTGGAGATAATGTGTTTTGTGATTGTACATTGTAAATATTCCGGAATATAAAATGTTCTCTAAAATGATTTTTGGCGCATATATTCATCTGATTAGAATGTAGTTCAAATGGATTGTACTTGCACTAGCAGTTGTCGCTAACCCCTTAAATGGGGGAAATACATTTTGTATTTCAGGTATCGATCGTGGGGACAAGCGAGCACTCGAGCCGTATGAGGATGATGGGCAAGCATGATACTGTTCAGTGGTTGATTATCGGTGTTCTGTTCTGTCGGTTATTATTGATGTCTTATTTTGGGATTTCTATATTATAAAATTGGTTTAAGTACTCGAGTGCTTCCTTTTTAAAAATTGTTAATGATGTGTTCCCGTTTTGGGAAGTGGATTTGATATCAGATTTTATTTGTCGGATTGTAGTCTTTTATTTGAATTGTCGTTTCATTGATGATTGTATGTCGTGGTCGAATGTCTTGTTGGTACGTTAGCCTGGTGGATTCCACAGTGTGGGGTCCACGGCGCTGTAATATGCCCTGACCGTCTTGGGGGTGTTACATCGATCCCCAGACGTCTCGTTGAACGCTCCGGGTGGAAGGAACAAGTGACTCACACATCCAAAATATCAAGTTTCATCATTCATATCGAAACCGTAACACACATAACGGAATGTAATACATGTACGTGCCTTGAATAAAATGACGCGAAAGGAAAAGGTGAACGACAAGGTTTCGGTCCGAACAATCTTCACAAATCCGATCCTACACAACCACGATATACAATCGATCTCAATAATCCGGTGGTTGATAGTCGAGTTGGTGGTGCGAACGAGCTGCATGGGCTGGTTTTGAGGGCCCATCTTATTTTGATGCTAAAGAGGAAGTGGTTCTTGAGAGAGAGACAGAAGACGGAGGACTGGGAGGTTAGAGAGAAGTTCACGTCCATTGAATTGGCGGAGAAGGGAGCTACCATAGAAGAGGTGATTGTGACGAAGGATGAATTGGAGATGTATGTTGATTTGCATCCTCTGAGGAATACGACTCCGTATACTGTGGTGGAGACTGTCTGTGGCTAAGGCGATGGTGCTGTTTAGGCAAGTGGGCCGTCGGCATATGCTCGTTTTGCCGAAATATCAAGCGGCCGGGGTAAGTACAAGATTCTTAGTATTATATTTTGGGTTAATTATAGAAATATCCTTGACGTTCGGTCTGAATACAAAAAATACTCGACTACTTCTAAAGTTGCAAACATCTGAAGTAGATTGGTCTTACAGTAGGACTTGAATCTGATAATAAAAAGATTACTCGACTATTTCCAAAGTTGCAAACGTCGCTCTAGTATCTGAAGATTGGTCTTACAATGAGACTTCAGTCTAATTATAAAAAGATACCCGACTACCTATAAAGTTGCAAACATCGCTCGACATCTGAAGTAGATTGGTCTCACGGTAAGACTGGTCCATATTATTAAATTTTACTCAAAATAGCTAATACATTAAAAAACAAACTCTTAAAAAATGAAAATGAACCCTAGAACCAAAAGAAAAAAATACGGAAAACTTAAAAAAAAAAAGTAAAAAAGAATAGAAATAAAAAATTCCTAAAAAAATTTAAAAACATGAATTTCTTTTACAAGAACCAACCAAAAAACTGAAAAAAAAAAAACTAAATAAGTAGGCCCATCTCACGGAATACATTATGTGACGGTCTCATATGAGTTTTTGCCTTGATGGTTTTGAAATATAATTGATTTCCCTTTTTTTTTTTTGGTAATTAACTAAAGGTTGTGTTTGAGTGCCTTCCCTCATCTGGAAAAGTCCAAAGAAAGTAAGAAAGGACATTGAAGATATATCAGCAGCTCTTGGAGTTTCAGAAACATCAACACATTATTAAAGTCTCCAGATTTTCTGAAAGCATTCATTCTTTTGCCCAGATTTATGTATAGAGCATATGTACAACATTTGTTGCGACGAAATACTGCCTCGGTTACTCCATACATCAGTTCATGGCATATCTCTCAAACCCGCGCATCACTTCTTTTATAAGAAGTAATAACATATGTACAGGTAAAATTTGGATGCAAATAAAATTTAATGCAATTTTTTCTTTCGTTATCTTGTACTACAGCATGAACAAACTCGGTGCCGACCAGATTTACAATCGAAAAAAAGCAGATAAATTAAGCGCAATATCTGACCTAGCAAAAGATCAATCGTCAGTGCCGAAATAACGATCTCCGAATTCTCCCATACCCGGTATAACACGGAATTCTTCATTCAGTGCCACGTCAATTTCCGATGTCACAATTTTCAATGATGGGAAACGTTTGCAAACACAATGTATTCCCTCGGGTGCCTATATACCAAACAATTTTTTTTAGATTTTTTTTTTTGGAAGAATATGCTACTACTATCCCACACTGAAGAAATATAAAAGAAAAATAGCTGACTCACTGAGATGAGGTTTAGGAATATAATGTGAGATTCTGGAACTCCTTTCCGTATAAGTAACTCAATCGCCTGATTAGCAGAATTGCCTGGATGGTAAAATAATATTGATGTTAAAGTTTAGACACATAGACCAAACAAAAAGTAACAGTGTTAGAATATCAGCAAATTTATCTTACCGGTAGCAAGAACAGGGTCAAGGAGGAGAACATGGCGCTCAGAGATGTCTTTGGGAAGTTTCTCGTATATAAGCTATATTCAGGTATCAGAATTTAATTAGAGAATTATCCTTGAAGTTTTGCAAACAACCATTCAGATCTCAAACTAATATGAGAGGCTCGATCTTTGTTAAAAAAAAAAATGAAACGCGAACCTGCTTTCCATTGTCACCATCGCGGTGGATCAAAATTTTCCCTATTTTGATCCCTTTGCAACAAGCACGCAGAGCGTTTTCCATGCTTTCACCACTGTAAGAAGACACACAAACGACCTTCACTATGTATTACGTAACAGACTATCAGTCTCTTATTTGGTGATAAATAAATGAATTAATTAAGAAATAAATCTGACAGACATCGGTTGTCGAGTTAATAAATGACAATGAAAATACACGGAATCAGAAAGTAATTACAGTTAAACCTCGATAATGTTCGATAAACGAATAACCTCACCAAACGAATAATTTTCTCCGGTCCCAACTCTTTATAACATGTTCAAATTTTCATTCGATAAATGAATAATTTCGCTAAATGAATATTTTTCACCGGTCCCGATCATATTCATTAATCGAGGTTTTACTGTAGAAACCTACATTAATAGTAAAAAACTGGAGATCAATTCATATAAAATGTTCCAAAATGCCAATTCATGAATTAATGGCAATTCCGCCGAGCTCAATAAGCGCGAGGCGGGCGATTTTTGGACGAGCAGGTAATGCTGTAACTTAGCATTAGAGATGGGTGAGGTTGAGTCCACGGGGGTACTAGAGAGCGGGATCAATACTCGGCGTAAAGTAAAGAATGAATTAATAGCAATAATTTATCCAATACTTAATTCTGATGGAATCAGTGTGATAAGCCAATTAACTTAATTCAACCGCTTGTCGCAAACGAAAATTTCAGCGAACTGATATTTGGCTCCAAATTATTTCATTACCTTCGAACAATGGAAACCCCACACAATTTCTTGCAAAAATCAACACCAGTATATACCGAGTCTGCATCAGGATCACAAAGAGTTTCAGTAATAAATACATTTGTGACTTTCTACTCAGTCATGCATACATTAAATAAGATGAAGTAATCTAGGTTTCACGAAATGATTAAGTAGGTTTAAACTGTAATCAAGACATTCCATTCAAGAATACATATAATACCGGTTGGGGTGACAACTTGCTTCTCAGTGAAAGGTAAATGACCAAGACCATGCTCCACAACCTGAAACGTTACATACGTAAAATTGCTATATACGCGCAGAAATGTTATTTGGTTATGAGCCTCAGTGGTTGAAAGACTTCATAATTACCAGACGAATAAGCCGATCTGAATAAAATACAAAATCATGTTTCGATATGTCTCGGTCTCGAATTAATGTATGCATGCCTCTTATCTGAAACATAGAAAAGAAGTCACTGTACCGAGTGTAAGGAGCACATAGCAATCTTTTCCTTTAATCCTCATTTGGAGTAGTGACAAGTAAAATGAAAAAAAGAAAAGAATCCACTGTAATTGCCCCTCCGAGATCAAGATTACAAAATCTCATGCGAGCTAGCATGAGAGAAGAAAAAATAAAAAAATAAAGAAGAAGCTAGAAGGCATACCTGGAAGGTCGACTGTATGACATACACATTCGGATATATTTTACATAGATTATGCTGCCCAAGCTTGGTGCGAATATGTTGGACAATCAAGTCAATTGCAACATGATTGTCGCCTCCACGGGGTATAATAACATCAGCATATTTCTTCGATGGCAGTACAAAATCGTCAAAAGCAGGCTTCACAAATTTAGCATACTGTATTCCAAGAACAATATTCATGAAAATATGTTTAAGGAGGCTGCAAATACAAGTATAGAAGCATGTCAAACAGAAAATCAATTGTTTTTTATATCAAATCGACAGAAAAACTTAGGTATTTTTATTTTGTTTTAGTGATTTAGATACTTAAGCTAAACAAATCACATGGAAAGGCTCAAAATGTTCAATATTTATATTCATAACCACCAAGCTACTTACTAAAAAACAGAAGCTCAGTCAATTTAAAATAAATGGGAGCACTGAGCAGTACCTTAGTAGAATGCAATGGCGAGAACTCAGCCATTTAATTCAGGGAGACAATTTAATTCAAGCAATTTCCAAACTTTCCAGGGGAAGGAATAAATGAAACAATATCAATAACTTAGAAGACTTGCCTGTTCAAGGACTGAGTTTATGTCCCGTCCCCTCTCAACAGTATCACGCCTTATTCTACGAGCAAGCCTCACATCAGCATCTGAATCAATCAATCAATCAACAGTCTAAAACAACGGGCCAAATTAGGTCCTAATTCATATCAGAGTTCATGCAAAAGCGCACAGCACAGAAATAGTGCACAAGTTAATTCAAACTTCACCAGTGTCAACAAAAATCTTCATGTTCATCAAGTTCCGAACTCGTTGATCATGGAAAACAAGGATGCCCTCAAGTATGATAACATCAGACGCATTCACCTGGAGTTGTTGTATATCAGCGTTTCGGGAAACATAAACAAATGTTCTATAATATTATTATCTTTAATCCATATTTAAATGTTGGCCCAGCAAAGTAGACCTGGAAAAATAATAGTGCAATCTGCTGGAACGCTTGGGGGAAGTTTATAATACTTAAACTTCAAGATGTGTACCTGGCGGAAGCTTTCGGAACTCCTCTGGTGTGTTTTGAAGTCATATATTGGAACTTGGACAGAATTACCACACTTAAGCTTTCCAACACACTCAAGGAGCTGCTCTGTGTCAAAAGCATCTGCAATGTAGATTTATATTAATTAAACGAATATAAGAAAATCTGGTAGCATCAAGCTAATGCAAAAGAACAACTGAGACAGATGAGTTTAATTTTTCTTATCTGAATTAAGTTACCTGGATGATCAAAATTGTACTCATGCACACGTTTCAGCTCTTCAGGAGTCAAACCACGATAAAAAGAATCCTGAACTAGACCAAGACAGATTTTAAAACTCTGACTCAAGGAATGAAAGTAAAAACACATATGCGAAGGACAATTGAACAATTTGAGTGATGCTAGCACACTTTTTATATCCTCCAGTTTAACAAAAACAGCACTAGAGAACAGCATTCCAGAGTCATGCAAGTGTGAGCTATACTAGTGGTGATTTCTCGCTCAAATATGAAAGAAAATAATGATAAAAATAATATTTTAAATAAAAAAATAAAAGACACACTCCGAACCTGATTGACGAGCACTACACGATGATCATGGAGCTGCTGAATAATCATATCACAAACAGTCGTTTTCCCGGACGCCGTTCCTCCCGAAACCCCTTAAATCCATGAAACATAAACCACAAATAAAACTAAAACCATACCGACTTAACAAAGCACGCAAAGCAAAAGAAGCTCACATGCATTACTAAGTCCCATTCCCAATTAGTACAATTAGGAAATTGAATTTACCGATCACGAAAGGCTGCTTGTGCGCGGTGGAATCGGTGATGGGAGACGAAAAAAAAGTGGAGGTGACGGCGCCGGAAGCGCGTGGAGAGGAAGTGGCAGATAGAAGGCCGTCGAGACGGAGGCCGGAAAAGTGAGCGCCGGACGCCGCCTCCATCACATAGTCTATCGCCGTCGTTTCCTCCGGCATCGTTAATTTTGGGAGCTCTCGAGTTTGAACTTTAGAATAATATACTTCTTTTGACAGAGCTTTTTTATATTCCCAGTCCTTCCAACACTTTTCCATCTTCCCGAGTTTCACCGAAGATAAGAAAAAACGTTAGGAGAGAAAAGAAAAAAAAAGAAAAATAAAAGAAAATTATATTTTGTATTCTCGAGTCGTAAAAAAATAAAAAAAAATTAATTATTTTATTCTTTTCTCTCTAAATTCTTTTTTTTATTTGAAAAATTCAGGAACACTAAATATTTTTTCTTTCTTCTCATTTCCATCCATTTCCCTTTTTTCTCTCGTTAAATTAAACTCGGGACCGAAGCATTACTACTGCATAGTCTCAGTTGTCTTTCATTTAGAAAAAATTTATATTCCAAAATATAATTTACATCCTTCACGCTCTCTCTTTTAATCATTTTTTATACATATAAAAAATTATAATTATATAAGATATTATTAATTTTTTCTCAAAATATATTTTTTAAAATTTAAATTTTTGAATTTTTGTAAATACATAGTTAAAAATATTATTAATCAAAATCGTGTATTACAAATATAAGAATCCAAATAATGCAATAAAAAAACAGAGATAGTAATATTAATTGATAAAAACAAAAAAAAAGAAATAAGTGTTTAAATTTGATTGGGGTAAAAATAGCATTGTGTTTTTAACAAAATTTATATGAAACTGTCTCACGAAAAGTATTTTTTAAGATGAAATATTAGTTTTATTTTAATAGTTATTTTTTTAATTTTCAGGGGTTTATTTTTTGAGCTTTTAGTGGTTTATTATTAGGGCTTTCTCTTTTTCTAGGGTTTACTATATTTTTTCTTAGAATTTTTTAGTTAATCATTTTTATCTAATTTTTAGGGTCTACATTCAGTGTTTTAGGATTTTTATATTTATATTTTAGTCACTTTAGCTTTTTAAATTTTCTTTGTAATTTTTTTAAAATTTAGTTTTAAGGATCCCTTGAACTATCAAACTACATGAGACCTACTCTTTTTTCTATGAAAAAAGAAAGAAGCATAAAAGTATGGTGCCTTGAGAATATTCGTGCCTTTCCATATTATTATCAAAATAAAAACCTCATCAACCAAACTCCTTTCATCTCACAAAATAGTGCATATTTTAACATTTTGGAATGTCCCGTTAAATATGATACTATCACTAGAAGGTGGTAGAATAGTGAGATAATGAACTTTTTTCGTGTGCGGAAGTGATAGATAACTGCGGAAATTAAATGACACAGAGATTTATAGTGGTTCGGTCCTAACTGACTTACGTCCTCTCTCATTCGTTATCTTTTTCTATATGTTCAAAATAAACTTTTCGCATTGTCTTCGACCGGTCTGAGGTAAACCGCTACAATCTTGTCTTGTATTGGTTAAAGATAAATCGTTACAATCTTATCTTTGATCGGTCCAAGATAAACCGTTTCTATCTTTCTATCGGTACTAGAAAATCCTCACTGGATTTATATCAGGATTCTAATAATGTCGGATCTACGATCCTAATAATGCGGAATCAAATCTATAATTCTTTCTTTTCTCTCGTGTATAGATGTGAATCAACACGCAAACTCTTATCATTTAAGCTCAATTACAACAACAATGATGTATATAAGTATCTCATATGTATAAGAATTATTCTTGAAGTTGTTGTATCTTGTTGTGTGTTGAATACCAAATGAAGTGGTATTTATAAGCTCCAAACCTCAAGTAGTCTTTGCTGCCTGATCCATTTAACATGCGTTAATGTGTCCCATTAGCGTGCCAGCTGTCGACTTTGAAGCGCAATTAAGCTCAATTACAACAACAATGATGTATATAAGTATCTGATATGTATAAGAATTATTCTTGAAGTTGTTGTATCTTGTTGTGTGTTGAATACCAAATGAAGTGGTATTTATAAGCTCCAAACCTCAAGTAGTCTTTGCTGCCTGATCCATTTAGCATGCGCTAATGTGTCCCATTAGCGTGTCAGCTGTCGACTTTGAAGCGCAATTAAGCTCAATTACAACAACAATGATGTATATAAGTATCTGATATGTATAAGAATTATTCTTGAACTTGTTATATCTTGTTGTGTGTTGAATACCAAATGAAGTGGTATTTATAAGCTCCAAACCTCAAGTAGTCTTTGCTGCCTGATCCATTTAGCATGCGCTAATGTGTCCCATTAGCGTGTCAGCTGTCGACTTTGAAAGAAACAGTCTTGTCATAAAAATCTTTGTCCAACAGATACAATTTGAACTTAGCGTTAATTAATCTATGTAGCTTGCACTAGTCACTTAGCTTTCACTTTCCAGATTTTGCATGATTTCCGTGTTGAGAAGGTGTCTAACGGATATATTGATCTACGATAGATTTTCAAACCTTGCGTGCGCTAGCATTGGTCTTTAGCGTGCGTTAGCTGGGCGTGTTTAGTGTGCGTTAGTGTAGACACATAGCGGGCGTTATTTTCTTGTATTTTCAAACATTTATGTCGTGATTCATAACCTGTTATGATCTTCATAACGTGTGTTACTTCGCATGGTAGCGTGCGCTTATATCTGTATATTAAGGTGCACTAGGCATAACCTCCAACGCGCGCTATCTTTGAGTTCCGTTCACTTCTTTGATTTTATGTCCAACTCTTTTGTTTTCGACTTTTGTTATCTTAATTCTTGTTTTACTTATTAATCATCATCAAAATTCTTTAATATATTTATGTGAAATAAAATATTGCAACACGTCCCACAAAATAGTGCACACTTCTCTGCTTTTTTATTTTTGGAAACCCTTCTTTTACACTCTAATCACGTTATGTTTTTCACAAAATTTCATATGAAACTGTCTCAAGAAATGTATTTTTAAGATGAAATATTAATTTTAGTTTAATAGTTATTTTTTAACTTGTAGGGGTTTATTTTTTCAGTTTTTAGTGGTTTATTATTAGGGCTTTTCTCTTTTTTTAGGGTTTACTATATTTTTTTCCTTAAAATTTTTTAGTTTATCATTTTTATCTAATTTTTAGGGTTTACATTCAGTGTTTTAGGATTTTTTTATTTATATTTTAGTCACTTTAGCTTTTTAAATTTTCTTTGTAATTTTTTTAAAATTTAGTTTTAAGGATCCCTTGAACTATCAAACTACACGAGACCTATTCTTTTTTCTATGAAAAAAGAAAGAAGCATAAAAGTATGGTGCCTTAAGAATATTCGTGCCTTTCCATATTATTATCAAAATAAATGTTCGCTATATTTTTTAAACAATCCGCAAATGTACGGAGTAAGCGTAGAAAGCGGCGAGCAAGGTCGTATTCCATAGAGACTAAATATTCCTATTGTGTTGAGTATTAGATTATAATGATTTTGGTTTTATCTAGACGATCGAAAGTTGAATGGATGGTTAACGAAATAAAATAAAATGATGACAATAAAAGAAAATATCCGAATTAAGGAGAATTGTAAGAGTTTGGAAAGAAAGATTCCAAGGCTCGGTTTCTGTTGATCACTAAGTTTAGTCGGGATTGGTTCCAAAAGTTCTAAGTGCGTTTCCAAAATGATAATCACAATAATATTCTAAAGTCCCTCTCGAGATGCATTAAAACGTAGATTAAACAACCTATAACAACGTCTCCGTTTACTATAAATTATCTAACTCCAAAATGTTCATAAGATTTAAACATCATCATAGCTTATCACCGATTTCTCAATCTCGTAATTTACTACGTCAAATACTCGAAACCTATTAATGCCCTCTTCTCTCGAATTATGAGCAATTAAGTTAAACATGTAAAAACATTGATCAAGTGTATAAACATGAATTAAAATCAAGTATTTGATAAAGAAATCACACTAGATATATATAATCATCAATCCCTCAAAACCATAGCAAATCAACGTACTCCCATACCCGGAATCTAACGAGTTTAGCCGGACATGGTAATGAAAGAGAGATTAATAATCATCATGTTCATCATGTTCATGCTAAATAAAACAACAAAATGAATAAAAGATAGAAAGAAGATAAAACTCGGATGATGTCTTGATTGATCCCGGTTGAAGCCTTCAAATGTTCTTCAAGAATTCCCTTCAAATCTCCTTCTTTTTGGATGAAAAACTCTCAATCTTGTGTTTTTTCTCTCTCTAATCTCTCCAATATTCAGAATATATCTTAAGTCCAGCCAAAAGATCCTTTTTATAAAGCCACAATGCCATTTTTCTTGTTCAAATCTTGCAAAAATGTCAAAAAGTGATTTTTCCACTGAAAAGTGACATGGCCCGTGTCACTGACACGGCCCGTGTCATACTGTCCCAAAAAATGCAAAAACTCTCTGGACACCAGACCCGGCCGTGTCCTGTGACACGGCCCGTGTACGGTCTGGACTGTGAAGCCGTGGTCTAGAAGCCATATCTCCCTCAATATACCTCGGAATTTAGCGAATGATATACCGTTGCGAAGCTGATTTCATGAGGAATCCATACATATATAGAACACGTCCTGATTCGAAGTAATGAATCTGGAAATTAGAAAATACGACAGGTAGTGCTTCAATGATCTTTATCGTTTTAGGCCTCGTTCTCGCTCTTGATCGTCATAAACTCCAATATTGGCCATAAAAGCGCATATTTCACCATAATCTTCGTCCGGATACTCATCAGTGACACGGCCCATGTCAAATGACACGGCCGAGTCCATGTTGGTTCGTTTTGACTCTATTTTCGGCTCGATCTTTCGTTTCTGCATTGCTTGATGTGTATTGGGGATTGAGACTTCGTTCTTGCTTGATAATGTCCTTAAAACACCTATAAAATTAAATAAAATGTACCCAAGCGTGATCAAGTCCAACAAACACAATATGAGCACAAACGACACAATTCTACACATTTTAGGATCTTAAAATCCGGAAAAACCTTATAAAAATATGTGTAAAAATGAGTGTTATCAAAATCCCCCAAACTTAAACTTTGATCGTCCCGAGCAATGCACTTCAAAATAACCACTCTTAAGGAAACTCATCCCTCAACACACCTCAAAGGATGATTATGAAAATTCATCAATACGCCTCAAGTAATAAATAAGTCGAGTTCTAAAAAGTATTCAAATCTCTGGGGTGCTTCCTTAACATCATAATCAATACTTGGAAAATATAAACCTCACCGGTCAAGTGTATTCCCTCACTCTCAAAGTGTATAATGGGATAAGTGACGCTCAAAACTCATTCAATGAAATAAGAATCTCCATAGGCTTGCCAATCGTCTACATCTCTACTACTATTTGTGCATGCAAATTTGGTGAATCAAAAAGGACTTTATTAGTTATAATATAGGCTTTTTGGTCAGGGTAGGATAAGTATGGCTTAAAGTGACTTGACTTGAGCAAATTAGAACATCATCTCAATAATCACTTCGCTCAATTAGAAGCTCAAAATTTTGTTTTCCTTGGAATTTGCTTCCTTCAACCCCTTGATTTTAATATAATCGCACTAAGCGCTTTTGAAAGTGAGAATCACAACCTTATTCCTCCTTATTGCTCCATTTATTTTATTTCCTCCTTATCGCTCCAATAAATCTCGTTTCTTTTTTTTCTTCTTTTTTTGTGCCCACTCTTTGTTTTTTTCTTTTCATGTGGTGGACAACATCATCATTATAATCACACCATTATTCCTTCAAATTTATTTTGATGAATCATTGCAATTGAACCAACAATCTTCCCAATCGCCTCCACACATCTTTTCATTCTTTTGCCAATTTGTTCTAATAAGCTCAAGTATAGGGACAAAAGTTTATAATGGAACGGAAAGTTCATAATGTGGCTAACAAGAAATAGGCTTTAAGCTCAATCGGGCTAACTAGGGAAATAATTTTTGGGTTGGCCAAAAGGTTTGAAGGGTTGCCAATAAAAATCGCCTAAAATCACTTTCACTAATTTGCACACACGCTTGTAGTTTTGAATAAGATACCAAGGCAAGTTCTAGAAAATATGAATGATACACTCGACAATGAAACTTGCATAAATAATGCACGAAGGCTCAAAAGCTCACAAGTTAGATTTGTTCATATTTCTAAGATATTAAACTATTTATTCAATTTCACACCCTTTTGATTATTCTACAATTTTTTACTCTTCAAATTATCCTCGATTTGCATATCAAAATAACAAAATAAATCCCGAGGTATCCAAGACAAGAGTTCATTCTTTCGAGTTTCATCCAAATACATGATAGTCAAAACACACCAAGTTCAAAAACAACAATGCACACCAAAATCCAAGCAAATCTTCACACCAAAATTCGAAAAAAATAGAAACAAAAAAACAATAAAATAAACAAACAAAACAAGGTGTTAAAAAAACGAACAATATAAGTATATCTTGACCCAATATCTCCCCCCAAACTTGAATTAAAGAATGTACACACGAAGGGGGTATAGTATTTAAACAATAAAAACTTTGGGTCAAGAAATACTTACAACCGGTCATATTGATTGGGCGGAGGGAAGTGGCCTTGTTGGACATGCCTCGTGTCATACCTGCTCAGATTTGTCAAAATCGTCTCCCCAACTGAGCCGACCATGTCAAATGACACGGCCCATGTCGTACTAGCCTGGAAAGTGCGCTTCTGGTCTCCGAATCTTTTTCCTGCGAATTGGACACCTACAGTTGAACCGATCAGTTCCTCATCAAGTAAAAATAAAAATAAAATGCAAAGAAGAACAACATAAACTAACAAGAACCATTGGGTTGCCTCCCAATTAGCGCTAAGTTTAACGTCTTCAGCCGGACGCAAGTGTTGGGTTGCCTCCCAACCAGCGCTAAATTTAACGTCTTCAGCCAGATGCATGTTTCCTTCATCCCGGATCATTCGACGAGCTCTTACAATCCGGTTTACGCGCAATTTTATCGGGAGGAGTCATCAAAAATACAACATTTTGACTATGCGTCCTAATCGTTAATTCTCCTCGATCCACATCAATTAATGCTCGTGCAGTGGCTAAGAACGGACGTCCAAGTATTACTAGACCATCTTGCTTCCCATCATCATCAAGCACTATAAAATCAACGGGGAAGGCGAACTTATCAATTTTTAAAATTACATCCTCCACAATTCCCCTTGGGTAAGCTAAAGATCGATCTATGAATTGTAAACTCACTGGAGATGGTCTCAACTCTCCTATTCCAAGTGTCCTGAAAATAGACAAAGGCAATATATTGACACTTGAACCATGATCAACAAATACATCATTTAATGAACAACCCGAAATAGAGCAGGGAATTGAAAAACTCCCTGGATCTTTAAGCTTTTGCGGTAGGCGCTCCAATTCCTTTTTCTTTGACGCCATGGCTTGCACGAAAACCTCAAAATTTTTCTTCTCCTCGATATGTTCAATATCGGACCGATCTTTCTTCTCATTAATGGAAACTACCAAATCAGCATTATTAGACAACACGATTGCATCTTCGTCTTTATTCCCCAATTCCGGTAGCTCTTCATTCATGGTGCACGAAAAAATGGCATTGCATTGTGCTTTTGGATTTTCTTCGGTGTTGCTTGGAAATTGGCCCTTTTGATGTTGGCTCCCCACAATCTTAGCCAATTGACCGATTTGCGTTTCTAGGTTTCTCATTTGAGCTCCAACGTTGGTTGCTAATTGAGTCACATGATTTTCAATTCGATCAAGCTTTTTGATGAGTCGATTCTTGATCGACTCATTCTGTTCTTTCTAGTCGTGTTTTTGTTTGCTTTTTAGTATTTTTGTTCTCTTTTATGCGTGGTGTGTGTGTTTTTAATTTATAGGTAGCCAAGCGAAGATTGGGGTGAAATATGCGCTTTCATAGCTAATATTGGAGTCCATGACGATCAAAAGCTAAAACGGGGCCTAAAACGACGAAAGATTTAAGCAGTATCGGTCAAATCTCCTAAATCCCAGAATCTCCACTCCGAATCGAGATGTATTCTCCTTCTATATAAATTCCTCGTGAAATTAGCTTCGAAACGGTATATCATATGCTAAAATCCGAGGTGAATTGATACAAGAACGAAGGATCTAGCCGAAGAAGACCAAAAAAACGGACTAGCCGCACTGTGCGACTCAACTAAGCCGCACTGTGCGACTCGAGCCACATCAGTAACTCGGCCGTGTCACAGACACGGCCGGGTCTCATTCCAGCAAGAAGTGCACTTTCCGGATGAGAAGAACTCGACCGTGCCTTTTGGGACACTACCGAGTCACTTTCTCATTTCACCTTTCTAGCATAGTCTTGCACGGCCGTGTCACGGACACGGCCGAGCCTCTCGGCAGACAACTTTTCAATTATTCAGCGCAGTGAGACACGGCCGTGTCCCAGACACGGCCGTGCCACTTTTTATTTCATGTCACTTTCCTTGACATCTTTGCATATTTTAAGCCTTTGTCTTGATTTTTTGGCTATAAAACAAAGTGGAGTGACCCCTTGAGAGGTGTACTTGTCTTGTGAAGAAGATATTTTGTGGAAAAACACAAGATTAGGGTGGAAAAACACCAAAAGAGTGGGAAAGAAAGAGATTTTCATCATCTTCCTTGTGTGTTCTTGGAGTGAGAAAAATACTTTACTAAGATATAATAATTCCTTGTATAAATTTGTTGTGAGTTCTTGTAAGAAGATCATCAAACCTTCATCGGGAATTCGATTTCGGCATTTACAAGGGAAGTTTTTACCATGTTTTGTTCTTCAATTTCCATTATTGTTGTTGAATTAATCATGTGTGGCTAAACACTTCATATGGGTTTTTAGATATAGCCACACACATGTTTTTGATTGATTAGTTCCTTTTGATTTTCCGGATAAAGTTTGGGATTGTTCCTCTTGTTCGTTCTTCGTTTAAGAACTTTTGAATTAGATCATCAAACCTTTTTCATTGTTGTTATTATTATTCGAATCGAGGGTTTTTATCGGTGTTCGCCATCAAACGACCCGAAAGAAACGATTGTGAATGTTCTCGGGCTTTTTCGCGCGATCTTTTGACGATTTACCTCATCAAAAGTAGTCGGTTAATTGATTGTTAGCTAGGGTTTCGTCCCCATCAAAAGAGTATCCCTTAATTTTCGTTGAGAACAATCGTGATTTTTAGAATTTCCGCCATCAAACGGATTTCTTTTAATCGTGAGCAATCGATAATTCCTAACCTTATTTATTTGAGTATCGGAACTAATAATTGATTACATGTGTCGGTGACTCTAAATTCCCATATTAATCTCATTATTGTTATCTCTCATTTATCCGACTATCAAATTGGTGTTGTTATCACTTAGTTCAATTTAAATTTTGTGCATTAGTAATTGTAATCATAATCAACCAATGATGTATTTTAATTTAATTTACTTTTGTTCATTCGACTATTTGCCGAACATCATCGAATTTTAAACCGTTTCCAATTCCTCGTGAGATCGACCTCGGAGTTACTTGCCGCTCACTACAAGAGCGATTCGTACACTTGCGAGTATTTAATTTGAATCCATCAAGTTTTTGGCGCCGTTGCCGGGGAATTGGCGTTTAATTTTTAATCTTGTTTTAATGATAGTTGAATTGCTATTCTTGATCAATACTATTTCGATAAAATTCGCTCTTAATTCCTTTGTTTATGCTTGGTAGGAGATCGTTGGGTAACCCGATTCTTCCACCGATAGACGAAGTTCAAAGAATTAGAGCACCAAAAATAATGGCCACAACATCAATGGCAAACGACGAGGTGAATCCGGACCTTGAAGAGCGACTTTTGATACAAGAAGAAAACACTCGTCAACCAAGGGTTGAGAATGTTGCACAAAATATAGATGAGGAAGAAATTCACAACCAAGGTTTCCGAGATATGATAATGTTGGGCGCAATCAAGGGATACCTAAGCTCAACAAGGGAGGTACTTTTATCCGAGACAACCACCCGTCGGAATGCAATATGGAGCGAATTATTATCCCGGACCTCAATATGGGATGGAGGCGAACTATAACATGCCGCAACAACCTCCGGTCGAACATCTTATGAGGGACTATGCAAAGCCGTAGTGAACACCGCCATTTCATGCATCCAATTAGCACCGCCGCAAGGAACTACCACATAAGCGGATTTCACATCGAGCAATTGCCCTCATTTCACGGATTAGCACGAGAGGATCCGTTATCATTCATCCGAGATTTCTATGTGGCGATTGATAACTTCCCATTGAATGGGTTGAGCGAGGATCAACTACGAATGAAGTGTTTCCCTTATACACTCAAGGACGGGCGAAACAATGGTTGATGACTTTGGCGCCCGGATCACTAAGAACATGGGATGAAGTTTACGATAAATTCATTACCAAGTACTTCTCCCATTCAAAAACGACGCAATTGAGAACTCAAATCTCAACTTTCGGACAACAAGACGGAGAGGCATTTCACGAAGCGTGGGACCGATTCAAAATGCTACTCATTCAATGCCCACACCATCACTATCCGCTTCAACTACTCAATCAATTCTTCTATGACGGATTGACTCAATATTGCCAAGGAGCGGTAGATAATGCACCGGTGGTTCGTTTTGGGGTTTGACGGAGAGACAAGCATATGACGTGTATGAAACATTGGGAGCAAATTCTCAACAAAAAGTGTACGTGTTCGTAGGGAGTCGTGCACCAAGTGAGCGAGAAGGACGAGATGCAATCTAAAATCGATGAGTTGACAAATGAAATAAGACAACTCAAGACTCAAAATAAACCTTCTAGCTCACGACTTTGCGAGATTTGCGGAGCACCGGACATGATGCCAATTCATGCCCTCATACTTTTCCAGAGAACAAACCGAACAAGTTAATTGGGCTATGGGGCAAAGCACGGAAGGCCCGAATGGGAAGAGAGGAGAAATAATTATGGCGGAAACGCAAGAAATGTACCTCTCCCAAATACTTATCATCCTGGGCTAAGAAACCATCCGAATTTCTCATGGAGAAACAACAACCCGGTGCCATACGACACAAACGCCCAAGCTCAATACAATGGAGGAAACCGAGCCCAACAACCAACGCGAAGTGAAACACCTCCACAACAAAGGAACTCTCTTGAGGAGAGTATAGCGGCATTCATTAAGGAGAGCAAGGAAAACCGAGAGGAGAACAATAAAAGGTTCGAATCTTTAGAAGCTTCGATGAAGAAAATGGAGGTCCAAATTGGGCAACTTGCTACCGAGGCACGTAGACAAGAAAGGGGTAAACTACCGAGTCAACCCGAGCAAGCTCAAGCCATTACCACTCTCCGAAGTGGTAAAGTGATTAATAAAGAAGTTAATTCCGAAGTAAAAGAAAGAGGCGATGAGAAAGAAGACGAGTCGGGAAATCAAGAAGAGAAAATAGACGAAGCAACTTCAACCTCCAAGCTTCACAAATCCGCTCAACCATATAAGCCACCAATTCCTTTCCCGAGCCGTCTGAGAAAAGCAAAGCAAGATGAGCAATTTTCCGAAATCTACGATATGCTTTCGAAGGTTCATGTCAACTTACCTCTTTTGGATGTTGTGAAGAACATTCCCGCTTATACAAAATTTTTCAAAGAATTGACCTCGAACAAAAGAAGATACAATGGGAACGAGAAAGTAGTGCTCTACGAGGTAGAAGTAAGGGGTCAAAAGAAAGGCGATCCCGGAAGTTTTATGATCGACATTACTATGGGAGACAAGAGAGTCGCTCGTGGGATGCTAGATTTGGGGGCAAGTGTGAATCTCATGCCATACTCGACCTATTTGAGGCTTGGACTCGGGAATAAAACCGACAAGAATGACTCTTCAAATGGCGGATAGGTCGGTGAAATACCCCAAAGGAGTCATTGAAGACCTATTAGTGCAAGTGGACAAGTTGGTGATTCCGCCGATTTTGTTATCTTGGAGATGAGCGATTTCGGGACAAGCGAAAATGAAGGGACAATACTTCTAGACGGCGTTCATGCGTACAACAAAAACAATCGTCGATGTTGATGAAGGAAAGGTCACCATGACCGTCTTGGCGAAACCGTGGAAATCAACGTGTTCGGTTCATCTCCTATCCCTTCTCATATTTATGCTTCCCATAATGTGAATTTTGTTGATTGCATTGATTCTTTGGTTGATGATATATATTTTCATGATGATGTAGGTGACACGTTGCATGATGCTCTAACCGTTGAGCATGATATGGGGCTTAATAATCTAGAAATTGAAAGATATGTTGCGTTATTAGATAATTCCGAAATAATTGATGAAGTTGACGGTTTTAAGATACCGTTGGAATTAAAATTTGAGGAGCCCATTGAAATCACCCCACCCCAACTTGAATTGAAAGAACTTCCGACACATCTTAAATATGTTTTCTTAGGCAAAAGTGACACTTATCCTGTAATTGTCTCTTCCGAATTAACTCCTTTGCAAGAAAACAAATTAGTAGAAGTTCTAACTAAGTTAAAAGAAGCGATTGGGTGGAGTATTTCCGATATCAAGGGAATAAGTCCGGTTAGGTGCATGCATAAAATAATTCTTGAGGAAAAAGTTAAACCGGTTAGGCAACCTCAAAGGCGATTGAATCCGAACATGCAGGAAGTTGTGAAAAAGGAAGTTTTAAAATTGCTAGATGTCGGAGTCATCTACCCGATATCCGGCGGTAAGTGGGTGAGTCCTGTGCATGTAGTGCCTAAGAAATCTGGAATAACGGTGGTTCGTAACGATAAAAATGAATTGGTGCCCACTAGAACGGTAACCGGTTGGAGGATGTGCATTGATTAGGAAATTAAATGCCGTAACAAAAAGGATCATTTTCCTCTACCTTTCATTGATCAAATGTTGGAACGCGTTTAGTGGGCATGATTATTAATGTTTTCTAGATGGTCTTTCGTGTTTCTATCAAATTCCTATTGCTCTAAGATCAAGAGAAGACCACTTTCACTTGCCCTTTTGGCACTTTTGCCTTTAGGAGGATGCCGTTTGGTCTTTGCAATGCCCCCGCCACTTTTCAAAGGTGCATGCTATCTATATTCTCAGACTTGTTAGAAAGATCCATCGAGGTATTCATGGACGACTTCTCTGTATTTGGAACCACTTTCGATGATTGTTTAAATAATTTGACTATTGTGCTAGAACGATGTATTGAGTGTAATCTTACACTTAGTTGGGAAAAGAGTCATTTTATGGTAAAACAAGGTCTTGTTCTAGGTCATATGGTTTCCAATAAAGGAATGGAGGTTGATAAGGCTAAAGTCGATTTGATTGTTAAATTACCTCCACCTTCTTGTGTCAAAGAGGTTCGAAGCTTTTTAGGGCATGCCGGGTTTTATAGGCGTTTTATTAAAGATTTTTCGAAAATTGCCCGCCCTTTGAGTAACCTTTTGTGCAAAGATGCTAAATTTGATTTTACCGAGGAATGTTTAGTCGGTTTCAACACTTTGAAAGAAAAGTTAACTTCAACACCGATTGTTGTCGCTCCCGATTGGTCTCTCCCTTTTGAAATTATGTGTGACGCGTCTGACTTTGCTATAGGTGCCGTTTTGGGGCAAAGAGTGAATAAATTCTTCCACGTGATTTACTATGCGAGTAAAACGCTCGATGAAGCTCAAAGCTAATTACACCACCACCGAAAAGAATTTTTAGCCGTTGTATTTTCATTAGACAAATTTCGATCCTACTTGGTTGGCTCAAAGGTGATTGTGCATACGGATCACGCCGCATTGAAATATTTACTAAAAAAATCCGATGCAAAACCAAGATTGATTCGGTGGGTTCTTTTGCTGCAAGAATTTGATTTGGAATTCAAAGATAAAAAGGGGTCGGAAAACGTTGTGGCCGACCATCTGTCTAGGCTAACCGAGGGTGATAATTTTAAGCTTGATAATCATTTGCCAATTGTTGAAACTTTCCCCGATGAGCAATTATTCGATGTAACAAGGACACCTTGGTATGCTGATATTGCCAATTACATTGTTAGTGGTGTTTTGCAGCCCGACTTAACCTATCAAGGGAAGAAGAGATTCGTTTCCATGTGCAGGCATTACTTTTGGGACGAGCCCTATTTATTCAGCCGGGCCTGATCGGATATTCCGACGTTGTGTCCTGAGGAAGAGCACGAGAGCATATTGTTATTTTGCCATGAGTTGCCTTTGTGGAGGACATTTTAGCGCAAAGAAAACGGCTCACAAGGTCCTTCAATCGGGATTCTACTGGCCAACATTGTTTAAGGATGCCTATTTCCATTGCAAGAGTTGCGATCGTTGTCAACGAACGGGGAATATTAGCAAAAGGAATGAGATGCCGTTGACAAACAACCTTGTTGTGGAACTTTTCGATGTTTGGGGAGTGGATTTTATGGGTCCTTTTCCAATTTCCCATGGTTTTGAGTATATTCTAGTTGCTGTAGACTACGTCTCTAAATGGGTGGAAGCAATTCCAACCCGAACTAACGATGCTAACGTGGTTTGCAATTTTTTTAGGGATGTGATTTTTTGCAGGTTCGGGACGCCTAGGGCCGTAATCAGCGACAGAGGCACGCATTTTTGCAATAAACAACTTGCAGGCTTGCTTAAGAAGTACAATGTGATGCATAAGGTCGCAACAGCGTATCATCCACAAACTTCCGGGCAAGTAGAAGTAAGCAATCGGCAAATAAAGGCGGTTTCGAAAAGACGGTGAAACCAACAAGAAAAGATTGGGCATTAAAGTTGAATGACGCTTTATGGGCATACCGCACGGCCTACAAAACTCCAATCGGAATGAGTCCGTATCGCCTAGTATTTGGGAAAGCATGTCATCTACCCGTTGAGCTAGAACACAAGGCGTATTGGGCAATCAAAGCGCTCAATTTAGATCAAGAAAAGGCGGGCGAGGAACGACTTTTGCATTTAAACGAGCTTGATGAAATGCGATATGAGGCGTACGAAAACGCTAAACTCTACAAAGAACGGACGAAACGGTATCATGATAAGCGTATCGTTCGTAAATCTCTCGAACTCGGTATGGATGTTTTGCTACATAACTCCCGTCTCAAACTTATGCCCGGAAAATTGGTATCGCGATGGGGCGGACCATTCAAAGTCGTTAAAGTATGGCCGCACGGAGCGGTTGAACTTCTTGATCCTCGGAAGAACGAGCATTTTAAAGTAAATGGGCATAGAGTGAAGCCGTATTTCGGACGAACCGAAGAAATCAATGCCTTCGAGTGCATAGAGGTGCACAACGTTGAAGCTTGAGCAGTGGGAAGAAGTCGAGCTAAAGACTATAAAAAAGCGCTACTTGGGAGGCAACCCAACGTTTTAGTTAGATTTTTTTTTTTTTTGTCTTTTATTTTTCGCATTTATTTTCCTTGTTTGTTTTTATCCGATTCAAAATCGACTGTTCGATCAGGTACTATAATGGCAGGAAACCAAGACATTTTCGTAAACTAATAACTGAGAGGAAGGACACGGCCGAGTTGCCACAGGACACGGCCGGGCCTCAAAACAGTGAGAACTTGCTTATTTCGAACAGGACGACACGGCCGTGTCACAGGACACGGTCGGGCCTCAATACAGCAAGAGTTGGATTTCCGTGATAGTACGACACGACCGTGTCGTAGGACACGGCCGAGTCGGCCGACAGAAGGTTTTGAGCTATTCCACACAGCACGACACGACCGTGTCATATTCAACACGGCCGTGTCAGTCGGTCAGTATAAAAAGGAAACACGACCGTTTCCCCAATTTTACCTTCTCCAACTTTTATTTTCTCCCTCCCTGCGAACCCTAGCTGCTGCAGAATCGATTTTTCTCTTCCTTTTTAAAGAAATTTTATGCAAAATCAAGAAGAGATACAAGAATCAACTTTATAATCATCATCTTTCAACCGATTTCATTCATCTGAGGAGCAACTCGGACGAATTTGGGCCAGGGTTTAATTTTCTTTCTTTCTTCAAATTCTCCGATATCAAGGTATGATTCTAATGTTTTTGATGATTATTCTTTGTTATGAACATGCTATGATGATTTGAATCGATAGCCCTCAATTATCTAGGGTTCTTGAGTAGATTGAAATTGATGAAATTTGGGGTTTTTGAATAATTCTTAATGCATTGATGATTAAATCTTTCGATTGAAAATTTTTGTAATTAAGAGATAGTTTTCCATGATAAAGATGATGAATTCAAACGATAATTTTGCTTGGGAGACGTTTTGATCGATAGGGGGAATTTTATTGCTTGATATAAGTTTGGGGGAGGGATACGTTCTGATATACTTGGTTAATGATAGATTAAATTTTTGCAGAAATGGCACGCGGAAGAGGATGTGGAAATGCTCAACGCGGAAGGGGTAGGAATAGTGGGGAACAAGTGCAGCCGGTAAGAAGGACTATTCAAAGGGCTGTGGAAACCCCGGAATCTTATGGGATCAATCTACCGGAAACGCAAAATGAGAGGTGGGAAATGCTTGGACAGAAAAAAATGCTCCCTACAAGATGGCCCGATGACGAATGCATGGATGCAATGGGGATAAGGGAAGATGTAATGAAATTCCTTGGGAGAGTACATTGGGCGTGGATGATGACTCAACGATGGCCGACATATAGGTGTCTAACGATGGAATTTCTAAGCACTCTAACTGTAAGAAGAGATCCTAGAACGAGAGAACCGTCCGAAATGACATTCCGGATCAACAACAACGAAGAGACACCGACTATCGTCGATTGGAGGAAATATATCATGCAAGACACGAGGGCCATTACCCGATAAATCGATTTGCTTGTGAAACTTCGGAGGGCCATGGTAGAATACCCGGTAGTGAGGCGCGATATTACGTGGCAAGATCGGCAAAAGGATCGAGTATTCGCAATCCCGTGCTCGATACTTACACAAGGTGGTTGCGAATACAATATATGGCGAAAGGAAACCGGGCGATTTCATTGCGGGAGTTGTATATCCCGACTCATATGCTCGACGACTCGATTCCAAGAACCGGCCATGGTAGCGGAGCATTTTGAGGATGTCGCAACAAAACCCAAGGGGGAGATATGGATAGGGGGTTTGATTACCCCTATCGCACTACACTTCGGTGTTTCATTAGCCCAGAGGACCCCCCTTCCTGGAAATATGCTTCTCTCAATCTCCGTGATGAAAGTGATGAATATGCTGGACTACGAACATCGGATGGTCTTCATGCAGACGGATAACGACCATTTCCTCCTCCCAAATCCACCTTTGACGACCATAAATAACATTCGGGATATGGGAAATCTTCAAATGGCTACGGAGGCACACCGTCGGGCACGATGGGCAGCCGGCTTGGCTCCCCCGGGTCACAGCGCTGTCGACCGAAATGTTCGACCTAGGCGCATTACGGATGATGAGGATAGATCCGAGAGGATGGAGGAGGAGGAGGCTTATGAAAGAGGCCCGGATGACGAGGAAGAAGAGAGTGAAGAAGAAGAGGAAGAAATCACGAGAGATCGGCCCGAGACGTCAAGGCAGGCCGAAATCGACGAGCCCCATCGCGCCCATCATTGAGGGAGGAATTCGAAGCCTACCGAGAGGAGGCTAGACGGGACCGAGAGGAGGCTAGACAGGAGCGACACCAGATATTGTCTCTTGTGAGACAAATGGTCGATTGGCATGTCCAGCAAGGCCACTTCCCTCCGCCCGAGCAGTAAACCGGTCGTAAGTATTTCTTGACCAATGAAATTCTTTTCTTTAAATACTATACCCCATTCGTTCGTATATTCTTTAATTTAAGTTTGGGGGGGGGTCGGTCAAGAAATACTTCATTACTCTCAATTTTTTTTATTTTGCTTGTTTGATTATTTTTGGTGTGTTTTGAACATTTTGCACTTATTTGTGGTGTGTTTTTACTTGGTGTGTTTTTACTTGGAGTGTTTATCTTGCAAACTTGAAGAAAACTTTGAAGTGTGTATTTTTTTTGGAATGCCTCGGGATTTATTTCGTTGTTCTGATATACAAATCGAGAATAATTTGTTGAAAAAAAAAATTGTTGATAATCGAAACGGGTGTGAAATTGAATAAGTGGTTTTAATATCTTGGAAGTATGAGCAAACCTACTTGTGAGCTATTGAGCCTTCATGCATTTTCTTAAATGCAAGTTTCATTGTCGAGTGTTTCATTCTTGATTTAAAACTCTAGAACTTGCCTTGGTATCTTGTTTAAAACCACTGGTGTGTGTGCAAATTGAGTGAAAATGATTTTTGGCGCCTTTGATCTTTACCCTTCGATTTTGGCCAACCCGACATTTGATCATTTATTAAATAAACCCAATTGAGGTCATTGTCTATTTCATCGTTAAACCACATATCGAGCTTTCATTTACTATAATCCTTCGATCCCTACTTGAACAATTAGAAATATTTTTGACGAGGATGCAAAGATTGTGGTGACATTGGGTGCCATTTATATTGTCGGGAGTGTTGAATTGGTGAAAATAATTACTCCGCTATTTTTGGGAACCTAGTAACCGGGTGCATTCATGTGACCCATCGTTTACATTCGCGTAAAACGGATCCCTTAGATATGAGTATGCTTGGAAGTAGTTGCGTATATTTTGATCCTAGTAACCGGGTGTATTCATGTGACCCATCGTTTACATTCGCGTAAAACGGATCCTTAAACAACCCAAGCCAAAAAAAAAAAAAAAAAAAAAAATTGGAGCAATAAGGAGGTATGACGCTGCGTTTTTCACTTTCGATAGTGCTTGTTACAAGTGGTTCATAATTAAGGGGATGAAAGAAGCAAATCTCAAAGCTTGAGCTTCTAAAGCGACTATGATGATTCAAATTCTAAAAATTGCTCGAGTCAAGTTACTTTAGCCATATATATCCCGACCGGACCAAAGCCTACATTTCAAGCCGAGTAATGCCCATTTTGATTCACAAAATTTTTGCATAAACAAAACAGTGGTAGAGATTAAGACGATTGGCAAGCCTATGGGGTTCCTTATTTCATTGAATAATTTCCGAGCGTATACTTATCCATATCACTTTGAGAGTGAGCGAATACACTTGACCAAAGGAGGTTTATATTGCCAAGTATGGACTATGATTTTAAGGAAGCACCGGAGGTTTGAAAACTTTGTAAAACTCGACTTATTTTACTTGTGAGAATTGATGAAATTTTCAAGAGATCCTTTGAGGTATTTTAACAATGAGTTCCTCTTTTCGAATGGTTATTTTAAAGTGATTTGCTCGGGACGATCAAAGTTCAAGTTTGGGGGTTTGATGAGTCGATTCTTGATCGACTCATTCTTCTTTCTAGTCGTGTTTTTGTTTGCTTTTAGTATTTTTGTTCTCTTTTATGCGTGGTGTGTGTGTTTTTAATTTATAGGTAGCCAAGCGAAGATTGGGGTGAAATATGCGCTTTCATAGCTAATATTGGAGTCCATGACGATCAAAAGCTAAAACGGGCCTAAAACGACGAAAGATTTAAGCAGACGGTCAAATCTCCTAAATCCCAGAATCTCCACTCCGAATCGAGATGTATTCTCCTTCTATATAAATTCCTCGTGAAATTAGCTTCGAAACGGTATATCATATGCTAAAATCCGAGGTGAATTGATACAAGAACGAAGGATCTAGCCGAAGAAGACCAAAAACGGACTAGCCGCACTGTGCGACTCAACTAAGCCGCACTGTGCGACTCGAGCCACATCAGGTAACTCGGCCGTGTCACAGACACGGCCGGGTCTCATTCCAGCAAGAAGTGCACTTTCCGGATGAGAAGAACTCGACCGTGCCTTTTGGGACACTACGAGTCACTTTCGGTCATTTCACCTTTCTAGATAGTCTTTGCCGCGGCCGTGTCACGGACACGGCCGAGCCTCTCGACAGCACAACTTTTCAATTATTCAGCGGTGAGACACGGCCGTGTCCCAGACACGGGCCGTGCCACTTTTATTTCATGTCACTTTCCTTGACATCTTTGCATATTTTAAGCCTTTGTCTTGATTTTTGGCTATAAAACAAAGTGGAGTGACCCCTTGAGAGGTGTACTTGTCTTGTGAAGAAGATATTTTGTGGAAAAACACAAGATTAGGGTGGAAAAACACCAAAAGAGTGGGAAAGAAAGAGATTTTCATCATCTTCCTTGTGTGTTCTTGGAGTGAGAAAAATACTTTAGTAAGATATAATAATTCCTTGTATAAATTTGTTGTGAGTTCTTGTAAGAAGATCATCAAACCTTCATCGGGAATTCGATTTCGGCATTTACAAGGGAAGTTTTTACCATGTTTTGTTCTTCAATTTCCATTATTGTTGTTGAATTAATCATGTGTGGCTAAACACTTCATATGGGTTTTTAGATATAGCCACACACATGTTTTTGATTGATTAGTTCCTTTTGATTTTTCGGATAAAGTTTGGGATTGTTCCTCTTGTTCGTTCTTCGTTTAAGAACTTTTGAATTAGATCATCAAACCTTTTTCATTGTTGTTATTATTATTCGAATCGAGGGTTTTTATCGGTGTTCGCCATCAAACGACCCGAAAGAAACGATTGTGAATGTTCTCGGGCTTTTTCGCGCGATCTTTTAACGATTTACCTCATCAAAAGTAGTCGGTTAATTGATTGTTAGCTAGGGTTTCGTCCCCATCAAAAGAGTATCCCTTAATTTTCGTTGAGAACAATCGTGATTTTTAGAATTTCCGCCATCAAACGGATTTCTTTTAATCGTGAGCAATCGATAATTCCTAACCTTATTTATTTGAGTATCGGAACTAATAATTGATTACATGTGTGTCGGTGACTCTAAATTCCCATATTAATCTCATTATTGTTATCTCTCATTTATCCGACTATCAAATTGGTGTTGTTATCACTTAGTTCAATTTAAATTTTGTGCATTAGTAATTGTAATCATAATCAACCAATGATGTATTTTAATTTAATTTACTTTTGTTCATTCGACTATTTGCCGAACATCATCGAATTTTAAACCGTTTCCAATTCCTCGTGAGATCGACCTCGGAGTTACTTGCCGCTCACTACAAGAGCGATTCGTACACTTGCGAGTATTTAATTTGAATCCATCACTTTTCTTCATCTCGGGTAAACCGACTTTTTGTTTCCATCATAAAAGTAGCCAAAATATTCTCTAGATTAGAATTTGGCTTGGACTCTTCTATCACCTCACCATTCGACACTTTAAATCCTGTCGGTGGTTGCAACACATTTCTCGAATTCCCATAGCTAAGATTCTCGTGATTCTTATTTGAAGGATGATAAAACCCCGGATGAGGATTATTTTGATAGTTATTGAAATTATGGTTATTGATGTAATGAGCTTCCTCCAACGGGTCCGGTGGTGGTGCACTTCCTTTTGGAGTTATTTTTTCATTTGCACTCTTCGTCAGAACTCCCAAATGGTTGGTCAAAATCGACATTTGTGCAGTTAAAGCCTTTATGGGATCCGAATCTGAAACTTCAGCCACTCTACGCACATTAGTTCTCTCAGTAGTCCATTGATAGCTATTCATGGCCATCTCCTCGATCAATTCATATGCTTCCTCTGCGCTTTTGGCTAGTAGTGCTCCTCCGGCCGATGCATCAACAAGATTTCTCGTTTCTCCGGCCAACCCATTATAAAAGAAACACATTTGTTGGTCTTCCGGAAAACCATGACGAGGACATCGTCTTAAAAAATCCTTGAAGCGTTCCCACGCCTCATATAACATTTCTGAATCCATTTGCCGGAATTGCATGATTTCACTTTTCAATCTCATGGTCATGTTGGGAGGGAAGAATTTGAATAGAAATTTTTCACCCAAATCGTCCCATGTACGTATGATCCCGAAAGCAAGGGTTCCAAGCCAACTACGAGCCTTCTCTCTCAAATCGAACGGAAATAACTTCAATCTTATTGCGTCGCTTGACAACCCATTCATTTTTATGATGTCACAAATTTGAATAAAGTGGAATAAATGGGCGTGCAGATCCTCCGTGGCAAATCCACCAAACTGATTCTGTTGAACCATCGATATTAATGACGGCTTCAATTCAAAATTTAGGACGTTGATAGGAATATGAGAAATTCTCCCATAATTTTGGTCAAGCCTCGGCCGAAATCCGTCCCGAATCGATTGAATTCGAACTGCGGGCTGCTCAGCCCCTACGCCTTCATTGTTTGGATTGTGGCATATTGTATTATCATTGCCCATGTTGGCAATCGTATCTCCCATTCTTTCCATTTCGTCAGATAGATCTCTTTGTAATTTCCGTGTAGCAACACTTGTTCTTCGAGCAATGCCTCTACTTCGGGAATAAGTTCTCCAAAGGTTCTCGAGAGGGGCGGGTGTTCATGTACGTCCTACAACACGACCAAAAACAATACGGAAGTAACAAAATGAAATAAAACAGAAAAATATGTCTAAAGTAAGACCGAAAACACTTATCGTAATATCAACACTAATAAAAATAAAATTAGTCCCCGGCAACGGCGCCAAAAACTTGTTCGCTATATTTTTAAACAATTCGCAAGTGTACGGAGTAAGTGTAGAAAGCGGCGAGCAAGGTCGTATTCCACAGAGACTAAATATTCATATTGTGTTGAGTACTAGATTATAATGATTTCGGTTTTATCTAGACGATCGAAAGTTGAATAGATGGTTAACGAAATAAAATAAAATAATGACAATAAAAGAAAATATCCGAATTAAGGAGAATTGTGAGAGTTTAGAAAGAAAGATTCCAAGGCTCGGTTTCCGTTGATCACTAAATTTAGTCGGGATTGGTTCCAAAATTTCTAAGTGCGTTTCCAAAATGATAATCACAATAATATTCTAAAGTCCCTCTCGAGATGCATTAAAACATAGATTAAACAACCTATAACAACGTCTCCGTTTACTATAAATTATCTAACTCCAAAATGTTCATAAGATTTAAACATCATCATAGCTTATCACCGATTTCTCAATCTCGTAATTTACTACGTCAAATACTCAAAACCTATTAATGCCCTCTTCTCTCGAATTATGAGCAACTAAGTTAAACATGTAAAAACATTGATTAAGTATCTAAACATGAATTAAAATCAAGTATTTGATAAAGAAATCACACTAGATATATATAATCATCAATCCCTCAAAATCATAGCAAATCAACGTACTCCCATGCCCGGAATCTAACGAGTTTAGCCGGACATGGTAATGAAAGAAAAATTAATAATCATCATGTTCATCATGTTCATGCTAAATAAAACAACAAAATGAATAAAAGATAGGAAGAAGATAAAACTCGGATGATGTCTTGATTGATCCCGGTTGAAGCCTTCAAATATTCTTGAAGTGTTCTTCAAGAATTCCCTTCAAATCTCCTTCTTTTTGGATGAAAAGCTCTCAATCTTGTGTTTTTTCTCTCTCTAATCTCTCCAATATTCAGAATATATCTTAAGTCCAGCCAAAAGATCCTTTTAATAAAGCCACAATGCCATTTTTCTTGTTCAAATCTTGCAAAAAGTCAAAAAGTGATTTTTCCACCGAAAAGTGACATGGCCCGTGTCACTGTTACGGCCCGTGTCATACTATCCCAGAAAATACGAAAACTCTCTGGACAGCAGACCTGGTCGTGTCCTGTATCACGGCCCGCGTACGGTCTGGACTGTGAAGTCGTGGTCTAGAAGCCATATCTCCCTCAATAAACCTCAGAATTTAGCGTATGATATACCGTTGCGAAGCTGATTTCATGAGGAATCCATACATATATAGAACACGTCCTGATTCGAAGTAATGAATATGGAAATTAGAAAATACGACAGGTAGTGCTTCAATCTTTATCGTTTTAGGCCTCGTTCTCGCTCTTAATCGTCATAAACTCCAATATTGGCCATAAAAGCGCATATTTCACCACAATGACACGGCCGAGTCCGTGTTGGTCCATTTTGACTCTATTTTCGGCTCTATCTCTCATTTCCGCATTGCTTGATGTGTATTGGGGATTGAGACTTCGTTCTTGCTTAATAATGTCCTTAAAACACCTATAAAATCAAATAAAACGTACCCAAGCGTGATCGAGTCCAACAAACACAATATAAGCACAAACGACACAATTCTACACATTTTAGGATCTTAAAATCCAGAAAAACCTTATAAAAATATGTGTAAAAATGAGTGTTATCAATAAAAACCTCACTAACCAAACTATTATCCTCTTGCTTGATTTTTGTGCTTCGTGAAATAAAATATTACTCCTTTCATCTCACAAAATAGTGCACATTTTAACATTTTGGAACGTCCTGTTATGTATGATACTATCACTAGAAGGGTTACTCTTTTCATGTGTGGAAGCGATAGATAACTGGGGAAATTAAATAACACCGAGATTTATAGTGGTTCGGTCCTAACTAACTTACGTCCTCTCTCTTTCGGTCCTAACTAACTTACGTCCTAACTAACAATCTTGTCTTGTATTGGTTCAAGATAAATCGTTACAATATTATCTTTGATCAGTCCAAGATAAACCGTTTCTATCTTTCTATCGGTACTAAAAAAACCTCACTGGATTTAGATTATGATTCTAATAATGCCGGATCTACGATCTTAATAACGCGGAATCATATCTATAATTTTTTTTCTCTCGTGTCACTACAAAAAAAAAATAATTTTTACCGACGCCAAATGCCGTTGGTAAAACAGAAAATGGCGTCGGTAAAAAAATTACCGACGGCAATCCGCCGTTGGAAAAACGCTCGACGGTAATTTTTTACCGACGCCGCCATTTACCAACGCCATTTTTGGCGTCGTTAAATTAAAAAAAAATCTAAAAAAGTCAGGTCAGGACTCAGACGGGTCACGTCCAGGCTCAGGCGGGGCTCAAGCGGGTTAGGTCTGGGCTCAGGCGGGTCAGGATCGGTCAGGTTCGGGTCCGGGCGTGTCGGGTGCGGGTCCGGGCGGGTCAGGTTCGGGCTCCATTCAATTTCAAATGGTTGAGAAAGATTTTGGTTTATAAACCACATAAAACACTACTGTTTTTTCGATGTGGGATAGTGTAAAAAATTTACCGACGCCGAAATGGCGTCGGTAAATGGCGTCGGTAAACGGCGTCGTTAATTCTGAAAAAAAAGAAAAAAAATAAGTCTGCGAACCGGTCGTCGGCAATGGCGTCGGTAAATCAATTAAATAACGGGCGTCGGTAATGGTGTCGGTAAATTATAAGTTTAACAACGGCGGGTACGGGCGTCGGTAAAATCTATTTTATTTGTAGTGTGTATAGATGTGAATCAACACTCAAACTCTTATCAATTAAGCTCAATTAAAACAACAATGATATATATAAGTATCTGATATGTATAAGAATTATTCTTGAAGTTGTTATATCTTGTTGTGTGTTGAATACCAAATAAAGTGGTATTTATAAGGTCCAACAAATCTCAAGTAGTCTTTGATGCCTGATCCATTTAGCATGCGCTAATGTGTCCCATTAGCGTGCGTTATCAGCTGTCGACTTTGAAAGAAACGGTCTTGTCATAAAAATCTTTGTCCAATAGATACAATTTGAACTTAGCGTACGTTAATTAATCTATGTAGCTTGCGCTAGTCAGTTAGCTTTCACTTTCCAGATTTTGCATGATTTCCGTGTTGAGAAGGTGTCTAACGGATATATTGATCTACGGTAGGTTTCAAACCTTGCGTGCGCTAGCATTGGTCTTTAGCGTGCGTTAGTTGGGCGTGTTTAGTGTGCGTTTGTGTAGCCACATAGCGGCGTTATCTGCTTGTATTTTTAAACATTTATGTCCTGATTCATAACCTGTTATGATCTTCATAACGTGTGTTACTTCGCATGGTAGCGTGCGCTTATATCTGTATATTAAGGTGCACTAGGCATAACCTCCAACGCGCGCTATCTATGAGTTCTGTTTCACTTCTTTGATTTTATGTCCAACTCTTTTGTTTTTGACTTTTGTTCTCTTAATTGTTGTTTAGGCTTACTTATTAATACATCATCAAAATTTTTTAATATATTTATGTGGAATAAAATATTGCAACACATCCCACAAAATAGTACACACTTCTCTATCTTTTATTTTTGGAAACCTTCTTTTACACTCTACCCGCATTATGTTTTTCACAAAATTTCATATGAAACTGTCTCAAGAAATGTATTTTTTAAGATGAAATATTAATTTTAGTTTAATAGTTATTTTTTTACTTGTAGGGGTTTATTTTTTCAGTTTTTAGTGGTTTATTATTAGGGATTTTCTCTTTTTTTTTTAGGGTTTACTATATTTTTTTTTCTTAGAATTTTTTAGTTTATAATTTTTATCTAATTTTTAGGATCTACATTCAGTGTTTTAGGATTTTTTTATTTATATTTTAGTCACTTTAGCTTTTTAATTTTTCTTTGTAATTTTTGTAAAATATAGTTTTAAGGATCCCTTGAACTATCAAACTACACGAGACCTACTCTTTTTTCTATGAAAAACGAAAAAAGCATAAAAGTATGGTGCCTTAAGAATATTGGTGCATTTCCATACTATTATCAAAATAAAAAACTCACTCACCATATGTTGTGTCACGATTTATTCATCCCGACAGGCGATCGACTATAAGGCCGAGCGACCAAGTCAACTCCAGTCAAACTATGGCTAGCTCGCCAAGTCGAAGATATCAAACCACCATCAGTTACCTAGCGATCGACTCCCAAGGCGATCGCCCTTTGGCAGCTGGCGATCTACTCTAGTATCCGGCTAAGGACGGTCGACCTGCGCCCCGAGCAGAGATGATCGTCCGTCAAAAGTCATCAAGGACTCGATCTCAGAAAAGCACCCACGTGCAGATCCACCAAAGGCGCTGACAAGATCTTCGCCAGCAGATAAGATCTTTTGCTGACAGACAAGACCTTTGACCACAGCCTGTCACCTACCTCACCTACCAGCATGCGCGCCGAAAGTTGTCAGTGGGACCACCCGTGACGGAACTCGGGACGCGTAAGCTCCCATCGACCGCATAGTTGATCGCCAAAGAACTCCTGCAGACTTTGAGGGGACAGGCCCATGTGCTAAAAGACGATCGCCCGATTATTATATTGCAGAAAAGGCGATCGCCCGGCGTATCCAAGCCCTATAAATAGAGAACCTCCTCCTACTGGAAAAAGGTTCCCAAATCTCTCAACCTACGGTTCGCAACTCACTCAACCTACGGTTCGAAATTCATTCCACCAACGGTTCCGAATTCATTCTGACTTACGCCGTAACTCATTCTCTCACATTCCGATACATTCACTAAATATCAAGAACATACATATCATCAAGCTCCCGGCTATCTCACCTAATCCATCTCGTGACTTCTCTCTCCAAATCTCTCGTCCGTAAGACGATCGGCGTATGACAAGTCTCCACTAGACAGATTCCAAGGGATTCATAAGCCCAGAAGCCCAAGCATCCAGATAAATACTCGCCGTGAGAGACGGTCGATCTCTCACCGCCGCGACTGTTCATCTCCTTTGTTACAAGAACTCACAGAGCATCAAATCTGGTTCTTCCGGCAATCTACACGCTCACTAGCTAAGATAACAAGAATCTTTACACTCATTGTAATTGTATTCTTACATTAGTACTTGTATCCCCGAATATTGGTATTAATAATATCTCGCGAGAGCATTCAAGCCCGGTTCTAACAACCCCGGCAAATCTTGTGTTATTTATCTTTCTCACGGAAGTGCTCTTGCATTTGTTTGCTATCCCATCCATTCCAGCAATATCTATCTCCGGATAATATTTTGGGTAGCAACAATTGGCGCTAGAAGGAGGGCATCTAACCCTCAAACTTTTATTTCTACCGTCCCAAAGAACACTCACTGTTCTCGGGGCATATACTTGAAGTGACACTCACTGCACTTCAAAGAAAACCTTCAGAATCATGACATCCGCCGGTACATCGAAGAAAGCCGCTCTCCGAACCGCCGGACACCATATCCCGGCTCAATCCGAACCCCAGCCAACGATAGGGGGAATCCGCAGCAACGCGAGACTCTCGATCCCGCATCCGAGAGATGGCCCCAACCTCTCACTCGATCAGTTCCAAACCGAAGAACAGATCGAGGAGGCTATGGCCATCCTGGAGGAGCGACGGAGAGCATGCGCATCGCCCGCGATAACTCCCTCGATCATCCGCCGCATGGGAAAACGGAAATTCGGCTGCCATCGAACGAGCGATCGTCAGAAAGCCCCAGTTCGCGAGGAAAGGCTCTCGCACGGCCGGACGGATCCATATTCGATCGCTTGGGGCGCGACCCATCCTGGCGACCGGGGCACTCTGTTTCCAACCTCGAAAAGACGGAACCCGAATCCGTCACCAGGAGTTCGGCCTACCCACCTCACAACCGAACGCAGTCGCCATCCGACTCCCGCCCGATCGCGTGGAATCGCACTCAATCGCCTCGGCTCCGCTCCGAGCGCCGAGCCGCTAGCATCGGAGCCACGGCGATGGCCGCCATACAACGCCACTCGACGAGATGAAAGCACTCTTGACACCGGGCAAGCACCAAGCAAAGATCGCCGGGCCGACCGAGCCACTCGCGGTCCACATCGAGCTTGCCCCGATACAACCAACGATCGCTCCTCCCAAAACACCTCTGTATGAGGGGAGATCGGACCCCGAAACCCACCTGAGTAAATTCCGAATCTACATGACTGGGTGTGGGGCATCTGATGCAACCAAGTGCCGGATCTTCCCGTTAACATTGGGCGAGCTGGCCCATAGGTGGTACGTCTCACTACCACCATGATCAATCACCTCTTTTAAGAAACTGGCGAAGGACTTCACGTCATACTTCGCCAGCAAGGTCGCCAGACCAGAAGGTCCCCACCGCATGATAAAAATCAAGCAGGGGAAGGACGAAACCGACGCAGATTATATCGACCGGGTAGACGAAATCATCCTCACCGGCGAACCCGTCAGTGACGAGCTCGCTCTCTATTCGGTCATGGGGGGATTCCACGGTCACTCTCCCATGTTTAGACATCTCTCCAAGGATATTCCCCCAACTTACGCGATCTTCCGCGCTAAAGATGCCAACTTTCTGGCCAGGCAAAGGCTACTCACCCTCCGCTTAGGCGAGGAAACGCCACCTCTTGTCCAGAAGATAGCGATCGCCAAAGCAAGGAAGGCGATCGCCAAGACACCCGGAGATCTCAAGGCTTTCGAGGACATGGAAGCCCATCTCCTCCATACGTTCAACAGAACTCCGGCACATATTTTCTATGCCATCAAGGGGCACGAAGAGCTCAAAAAGCCAAAGGCGATAAGGGACCACGGTCACCTGGACAACAATCAATATTGTGCCTACCATAAGAGTCCCGGCCACAGCAACAACAAATGCCGCGACCTCCTCAAACAGCTCTGGAGATTGTTCGAGGAGGGCAAGTTGGACAGCTTATTGGTTTAGCCGAAGCCCTTACCAATCTCCATAGACGATCATCCGAGTCGAACACAAAACAGACTGGAAAGCTCATACGAGCCGACCCCTAGATCGACCTCGACGACCGTCTCTACATGCTTCAATCAAGAAAAGGAGACCTCGGAAGTCTCCCCGATCTCCTCCCTTATTCAAGAAACCGGAGGACTCGATCGCCATCTACA
This sequence comes from Orobanche coerulescens, assembly GCA_033398695.1. NCBI lineage: Eukaryota > Viridiplantae > Streptophyta > Magnoliopsida > Lamiales > Orobanchaceae > Orobanche > Orobanche coerulescens. The sequence goes on from CM065816.1 coordinate 1,843,250, forward strand.
GTTCACCATCTAACATGATGGACTAAGGCACGAGATCGCCTCCCCCGCACAACGTACACCGTCGAAGGTCGGCATCTGCATGACGATCCAAGGTGGAAGAGTGCAGCCATGGTCCTGGTGGTCGATGGAACCGGCTGCTTAGGCCATGCAAGGTCCCTTTAGGCCAAGATCGCCCGCCCTTCGTTTAAATACGAGGCCGGCGTAGTCTGAGGGCCCTCCAAGATTAACCAGTGGACACGATCGCTCGCCCTCAAAGGTTCATCATTTAACATGGTGAACCCGGACAATGCGACGTGCCACAACCCCCGTCTCAACGTACACCGTTGAGGTCGGCCATCTCCATGGCTGGCCGAGGTGGAAGCAGAGCTAACCAGCCGCGGGCGTGGAGTTGATTCATCCGACGCTGCCCCGCGCAAGGACTCCTCTAGACCAAGACCGCACGCACTTCGTTTAAATACGAGGCGAGGCGCAGCCTAACAGAGGACCCTCATAATAAAGTGAGTCGCGAGACACTCAATGTCTTCGCGCATCAAGACATGATCAAGGAGTCGGTCCATCGAACTCCGCGATCGTGCACGGTTCCTCAAGATGGACGACCGTCCCCGAGGATTCGACAAAGTTGAAGACCGCTCACTCAAGGAATTATTTTCATCCCCTTACTTCCACTAAGTGAATAAAAACAAGGGGCAATAAGAGTGCGGACTACCTACACGACGATCGTCGCTATTCAACCACATACGGAGATCGTCATTTTTTCAGATGTAGTGCAGCGATCGAATTTGTTGTAAAAAGTTATCTTTATGAGTTTATCAATTCATTTGGAACTACCCTCGCAACGATCTCTCCTCACACATTTGTACAAAGTCAAACAAAGACTCAAAAATAACCATTCATTCAAGTGATAAGTCAGAAATCCAAATGCTCATTTCATTACTTGGAAAATCAGAGTACACGGTCGCCCGAAGGCCTAAGTGCTACAAAACAAAGCTACAAACTACAAAGAAAGTAAGCTAAAAACGTCAAAAAGGAAGCGCCTCAGGCCCCTGCCTGGCCTTCGCCATCAGCATTCGGCGCGGTCCCCTCATCTTCCGGAGCGTCGGGATGAGCAAGGTTGGCTGGAGACGGATACCAGCTCAAATCCACGCCGATGTCCGCAAGATCCAGGATCGGCAAGGAGAAAGCTGAATGGAGAGGATGCTCCAACGCATACGCCTTGAATTTATCGGCAAGAGGCCCGACCTCCAAACCTCCCTTCTTAGCCGCTTGGATCGAGTCGGCGAACGCCAAATAATAGGCGAACTCGCTGACATACTCCAAGCTTTGGAAGGGATCGGCCTTGGTCGCCTCAACCTCTCCTTTTAGCTCCGCCATCGCCTGTTGCGACCCCTGGAGCTCGGCCTCCCTCGCAGCAATCTTTTCTCTCGCCTCCGTCAGCTCGCTGGTCAGCCGAGCGATCGTCACCTTCTGGCGATCGGCCTCCTCTTCAGCAACGTTCCGCGCCTGGACGACATTCTGCATCTGGTCCCGAAATCGGTCGACCGCCATACGATATTTCTCAGTCTCCTTCTTCTCCAGCTCAAGCTCATGGCTCGCCCGCTTGGCCGCCTACAGAGAGTCCTTCTCCATCGCCGCGATCTTGTCAGCAAACTCGGCGTTCTCTTTCCGAGCCGCCTCGAGATCCTCCTGCAGGCGAATAGTGGAGGGCCGCCCCTCAAACTCCTGAGCACCCTGGACGGCCATGGTCGCCGTCTGAAGAGAAAGGGCGAGAACAGCGTGCATCGAACTCGCCGATCGCTGTCTAGCGATCGCATCCAGATCAGTCGTCCATGCCTTCGGCAGAGCAGAAGCAGCTTTGCTAACGTATGGAGGAATGTCGCAGGAATGGCGAGGAGATCGGCTCGCCAGGAAATCCACGACCATTGGCGGGCAAGACGGATCTGCGCGACGGATCCTGCACCAAAACAACTAAGTTAATACAACTCCTATGCAGATGCAATTTTCAACACAAAAATGCTATCTACCTCTCAGCCTTCTCGGGATCCCGACCGAAAAACGGTTTCCCTCGAGGAGTCTCTGCATCCGCGATCGCCATCTCCCGCATAAAAGCCGCAGAGGGCGGCTCGTCCTCCGGAGCAACGATGGTGATCGGAGGCGCGGTGATCGGCACTCCATCGCCCGGGGCAGGAATCGAAGTTTCTTCCGGCCTCGGCCTCTTGCGATTAGCTCGAAGCCCCTCCTCCGGAATTTCCTCCTCAACCACGACCGGCTCCACGCGAGGCTCCGGCTCCACGCGAGGCTCCGCCTCCGGAACTATAGGCAATGCAACGGGTGGGACCCGAGTCGACCTCTTATGGCGAAGACGGCCTAGGACTCCTGGGTTCGACATGGCGATCTCCGTCGGAGGCTCCAAAAAGCGAGGAAAGCGAACCTCTGCAGTTAAGACAATCGATCAACAATCAGATACTGTCCTCAAATAAGGCGATCGCCTAGAAAGTGAAGGTCGCAGAAACTCATACCTGGCACCGCGAGATGTCTCGGGAAACGGAATAGTCGAGCCGACAACCAGCGACTCTCCTTGTTGATCCGAGTGGCGTCTAGGTCATCGTCCGACAAGCTCCTTATCCGCTCCCAAACAACGAGAAAGTCGAAAGGCAGCTCCTCGATCGCCGGAATGTGAAAACTCGCAAAATGTAAATCAAATTAGATCACCCAAAACGCATCCAAACGAAGGGAGAGTCTAAACCCTTACCGGATTCCTCTCCGAAATCTGGGGATCTCCAGCTCGCCCGTGGGATTGTCGCTCGCCGAAGCTCTCCACTTGCCGGCGACCCAGAACCACTTCGTCTGATCGCCCCGTATCTTATTCGGGACTCCATGAATCACCCGACCAGATCGGCCTTGAATATGGTAACCGCCGACCAACCCTCTATGAGCCGTCAGTTTAAACAAATGATTCATCTCCAACGGCGATGGGAGGCGGTACAGGCGGTGACCGCCGAAAAGGGTGAGGGTGCAGATAATTTGGAGCCAGGCGTTCGGCGTCAGCTGAAGTGGCGCCACATTCCAAGCGGCCAACAGATGGGAGACCGCAAAGGATAGAGGGAAGCGCAGCCCGGCCTCCATAACGGCCTCACTCACTGCGACCATACCCATCGGAGGCTGGTCGGCTCGTTCATTCTCCGCGGGCGCGAACATGTCCACATCTGAAGGAACATGGAATCTTGTCCTCCAGACGGCCAGATCTCTCCTGGTCGTCGAGCTCCGTATTTGGCCGAGCGACCACAACGATCGCTGCGCGGCACGATACTGCGACCGCTTGGGAAGCACATAGGGGTAGGCGACCGAGTATCCCCGGAAATCGAATCTCGGAGTAGGACCGGCCAACCTCTCCATTATCTCAGCGAAAGCCCTATAGGCCCGACCTAAAACGCTGTGTTGCTCCCAGTAAGCCCTGATCGCCAGATCTCTCTCGATCTGCGATCGTCTCTCTTCAGCAGCCGACTCCTTAGCAACATCGGCCTCATTGAACAAAGCCTCGACTTCAGCCGGGTCGATTACGGCTCGAATAGCTTCATTGCCTGTGTGGAAGACGGAAGAAGTTTCTCCCCGGACAGTCGATGTCCCGGCGGCAGAACTGGTTCCCGCTCCAAATGATGATGAGGTTCCGGCCATTTTCAGAAATAGAAAGAAGAAAAGGATTTTTCTTACCCTAAAGTGAAATCGAACGACGATCGGCACTAAGATCTTTAAAAAATTCGGCAGCAAGTCCTTCTTTCTCCGAAAAGTACGCGTGAGTGTAAACTGCAGCACGGCGCCCCCTTTTATAGGAGAAGGCAGGGACCCATCTGCAATAAGGGAAAACCTCAGGGGTCGGATCTCAAACGACGCACTAATTGACCCCCTCGAGACCCGCGTACGCGTCTTTTCGAGGACGCGTCAGCCGAGGAGTCATTAATGACCGTTGGCGTCCTCCAATAGAAGCCCGACACGTGCGCGGAGACTTTTCAACGTCCATTGTTTTTTCCTCAAGATGCCGGCCAACCAGTCGTCCGAACCCAGTATAACGGCCAAAGACGATCGCCATTCGCTTAAACACGAAGTCGCTCGTCAAAAGTTCAGCGATCGCCAAGAGAGCCACCTCACCCCACGTTTCCAACGTATGAGCGAGCTGGGGGGCAATTGTTGTGTCACGATTTATTCATCCCGACAGGCGATCGACTATAAAGCCGAGCGACCAAGTCAACTCCAGTCAAACTATGGCTAGCTCGCAAAGTCGAAGATATCAAACCACCATCAGTTACCTAGCGATCGACTCCCAAGGCGATCGCCCTTTGGCAGCTGGCGATCTACTCTAGTATCCGGCTAAGGACGGTCGACCTGCGCCCCGAGCAGAGATGATCGTCCGTCAAAAGTCATCAAGGACTGGATCTCAGAAAAGCACCCACGTGCAGATCCACCAAAGGCGCTGACAAGATCTTCGCCAGCAGATAAGATCTTTTGCTGACAGACAAGACCTTTGACCACAGCCTGTCACCTACCTCACCTACCAGCATGCGCGCCGAAAGTTGTCAGTGGGACCACCCGTGACAGCAACTCAGGACGCGTGTAAGCTCCCTATTGGACCGCATAGTTGACTGCCAAAGAACTCCCCGCAGACTTTGAGGGACAGCCCATGTGCTAAAAGACGATCGCCCGATTATTATATTGCAGAAAAGGCGATCGCCCGGCGTATCCAAGCCCTATAAATAGAGAACCTCCTCCTACTGGAAAAAGGTTCCCAAATCTCTCAACCTACGGTTCGCAACTCACTCAACCTACGGTTCGAAATTCATTCCACCAACGGTTCCGAATTCATTCTGACTTACGCTCAGAACTCATTCTCTCACATTCCGATACATTCACGGAAATACTGAAGAACATACATATCATCAAGCTCCCGGCTATCTCACCGGAATCCATCTCAGGACTTCTCTCTCCAAATCTCTCGTCCAGAAGACGATCGGCAGAAGCAGCAAGTCTCCACTAGACAGATTCCAAGGGATTCATAAGCCCAGAAGCCCAAGCATCCAGCTAAATACTCGCCGTGAGAGATGGTCGATCTCTCACCGCCGCGACTGTTCATCTCCTTTGTTACAAGAACTCACAGAGCATCAAATCTGGTTCTTCCGGCAATCTACACGCTCACTAGCTAAGATAACAAGAATCTTTACACTCATTGTAATTGTATTCTTACATTAGTACTTGTATCCCCGAATATTGGTATTAATAATATCTCGCGAGAGCATTCAAGCCCGGGACTAACAACCCCGGCAAATCTTGTGTTATTTATCTTTCTCACGGAAGTGCTTTTGCATTTGTTTGCTATCCCATCCATTCCAGCAATATCTATCTCCGGATAATATTTTGGGTAGCAACACCATACTATTTTCCTCTTGCTTGATTTTCGTGCTTCGTGAAATAAAATAGTACTCCTTTCATCTCACAAAATAGTGCATATTTTAATATTTTGGATCGTCGTGTTAAGTATGATACTATCACTAGAAGAGATAGAATAGTGAGATAATGAACTCTTTTCGTGTGCGGAAGCGATAGATAACTGCGGAAATTAAATGACACAGAAATTTATAGTGGTTCTGTCCTAACTAACTTACGACCTCTCTCATTCGTTATCTTTTTTCTATAGGATCAAAATAAATTTTTCGCATTGTCTTCGATCGATCCGAGTTAAACCGCTACAATCTTGTCTTGTATTGGTTCAAGATAAATCGTTACAATTTTATCTTTGATCGGTCCAAGATAAACCATTTCTATCTTTCTATCGGTACTAAAAAAACCTCACTGGATTTAGAACATGATTCTAATAATGCCGGATCCACGATCCTAATAACACGGAATCATATCTACAATTCTTTTTTTTCTCTCGTGTATAGATGTGAATCAACACTCAAACTCTTATCAATTAAGCTAAATTACAACAACAATGATATATATAAGTATGTGATATGTATAAGAATTATTCTTGAAGTTGTCGTATCTTGTTGTATGTTGAATACCAAATGAAGTGGTATTTATAAGCTCCAAATCTCAAGTAGTCTTTGCTGCCTGATCCATTTAGCATGCGCTAATGTGTCCCATATCAGTTGTCGACTTTGAAAGAAACGATCTTGTCATAAAAATCTTTGTCCAACAGATACAATTTGAACTTAGCGTACGTTAGTTAATCTATGTAGCTTGCGCTAGTCAGTTAGCTTTCACTTTCCAGATTTTGCATGATTTCCGTGTTGAGAAGGTGTCTAACGGATATATTGATCTACGGTAGGTTTTCAAACCTTGCGTGCACTAGCATTGGTCTTTAGCGTGCGTTAGCTGGGCGTGTTTAGTGTGCGTTAGTGTAGCCACATAGCGGGCGTTATCTGCTTGTATTTTCAAACATTTATGTCCTGATTCATAACCTGTTATGATCTTCATAACGTGTGTTACTTCGCATGGTAGCGTGCGCTTATATCTGTATATTAAGGTGCACTAGGCATAATCTCCAACGCGCGCTATCTTTGTGTTCTGTTTCCCTTCTTTGATTTTATGTCCAACCCTTTTGTTTTCGACTTTTGTTATCTTAATTGTTGTTTAGGCTTACTGATTAATACATCATCAAAATTCTTTAATATATTTATGTGGAATAAAATATTGCAACACGTCCCACAAAATAGTACACACTTCTCTATTTTTTAGTTTTGGAAACCTTCTTTTACACTCTACCCACATTATGTTTTTCACAAAATTTCATATGAAACTGTCTCAAGAAATGTATTTTTTAAGATGAAATATTAATTTTAGTTTAATAGTTATTTTTTTTATTTATAGGGGTTTATTTTTTTAGTTTTTTGTGGTTTATTATTAGGGGTTTTCTCTTTTTTTAGGGTTTACTATATTTTTTTTCTTAGAATTTTTCAGTTTATCATTTTTATCTAATTTTTAGGGTCTACATTCAGTGTTTTAGGATTTTTTTTATTTATATTTTAGTCACTTTAGCTTTTTAAATTTTCTTTGTAATTTTTTTAAAATTTAGTTTTAAGGATCCCTTGAACTGTCAAACTACACGAGACCTACTCTTTTTTCTATGAAAAATGAAAAAAGCATAAAAGTATGGCGCCTTAAGAATATTCGTGTCTTTCCATATTATTATCAAAATAAAAATCTCACTAACCAAACTATTTTCCTCTTGCTTGATTTTCGTGCTTCGTGAAATAAAATAGTACTCCTTTCATCTCACAAAATAGACCATATTTTAATATTTTGGAACGTCGTGTTAAGTATGATATTATCACTAGAAGGGATAGAATAGTGAGATAATGAACTCTTTTCGTGTGCGGAAGCGATAGATAACTACGGAAATTAAATGACACAGAGATTTATAGTGGTTCGGTCCTAACAGACTTACGTCCTCTCTCATTCGTTATCTTTTTCGATAGGTTCAAAATAAACTTTTTGCCTTGTCTTAGATCGGTCCAAGGTAAACCGCTACAATCTTGTCTTGTATTGGTTCAAGTTACAATCTTATCTTTGATCGGTCCAAGATAAACTGTTTCTAGATTTCTATCGGTACTAGAAAAACCTCACTGGATTTAGATTATAATGTATAGATGTGAATCAACACATCTATATCTACAAGTTACAATCATATCTACAATTTTTTTTCTCTCGTGTATAGATGTGAATCAACACTCAAACTCTTATCAATTAAGCTCAATTACAACAACGATATATATAAGTATCTGATATGTATAAGAATTATTCTTGAAGTTGTTGTATCTTGTTGTGTGTTGAATACCAAATGAAGTGGTATTTATAAGCTCCAAACCTCAAGTAGTCTTTGTTGCCTGATCCATTTAGCATGCGCTAATGTGTCCTATTAGCGTGTGTTATCAGCTGTCGACTTTGAAAAAAACGGTCTTGTCATAAAAATCTTTGTCCAACAGATACAATTTGAACTTATCTTACATTAATTAATCTATGTAGCTTGCGCTAGTCAGTTAGCTTTCACTTTCCAGATTTTGCATGATTTCCGTGTTGAGAAGGTGTCTAACGAATATATTTATCTACAGTAGGTTTTCAAACCTTGTGTGTGTTAGCATTGGTCTTTAGAGTGTGTTAGCTGGGCGTGTTTAGTGTGCGTTAGTGTAGCCACATAGTAGGCGTTATCTGCTTGTATTTTCAAATATTTATGTCCTAATTCACAACCTGTTATGATCTTCATAACGTGTGTTACATCGCATTGTAACGTGCGCTTATCTCTGTATATTTGTAACATCCGTACTTTATATGAATTATTGGCTTTGATGTTCCTTCACTTTTGTCGCTCTTGTAAGCACTTATTGAGACGTTGTTGTTGTTGTTGTTGTCGATTTTAGAGTTTCGTACCTTTCGGGACATGTTCGTCTTGATTGGACCTTTCAGCGATGTTTTGAGAGAGGCAGATAGAGTACGCTAGGCCTAGGCTAACGGACGCTATTTTTGTTGAGTAGCGCGCGCTAAGTTTATCCTGTAGCGCACGCTAATGATCCGGGCTTGGCAGAGGCGGTAGCTGGGTTCTGCCCTCTGGACTAGCAGATAGCGCACACTAGGCATGAGCTAACGCATGCTATTCGTGTTGAGTAACGCGCGCTAACATCGCCCGTAACGCATGATAATAGGCTGAGTTGGCAGGGGCAGTGGGATAATTCTGTTTTCTGGACTAACAGTTAACGTACGCTAGGCCTGAGCTAGCGTACGCTATAGGTATTGCGTAGCGCACGCTAGTGCCCCAATATAGCGCACGCTAGCGAGATGGGAAGTGAGTTTGGAATTTTTGCATGGTAACAGTTAGCGCATGCTAAGGATGCAGTAGCGCACGCTAACATCGCAGGTCAGAAGCTACTGGACTACCGGGTGACCCCGTTGGTGCACGCTTGCCTTGAATTTTAGCGCGCGCTAATCAGGCGCAGTATATAAGAGGGGTCAACCCTGTTCTTCGTCATTTTTCACCTCTTTTACTCATTTCCGACGAGAGAGCACGAGAGCGCGATCTGGAGGGCGATTTGGGGGCGATCTTTCATCAGCTATCATCATCTTTGGTTGAATAATAAAGATTATACAACATCTAATCCGTTTCTACCTTCCAAATCAAGGTAAATTCCTTAGAACACTAGTTTGGGGAATTTTTGGGGATTTTCTTATATTCGTCCGATTTATCCATTTTGGAGCTTGAGATCTTTGAGATTATGATGTATCTACCCCGTGCCTATGTTTCCCCTACGATTATATGGATATTTATATTTTTTGTTCGTACTTGAGAGGATTTGGAGGATTTCCAAATCTCTAGGTGATTATCCTTGGAGTTTTGTGAATCGTAGGCGGGTTTCGGGAGTTTCTCCATGTGATTTGAGTATGGATTATTAATTATCATATTCCTTATGAATCGTTTAGGTGCCGGAAGCGCATTCTTGGACCTACCGAACTTGTATTCTTTTCCTTCCGATTCTCGATGTCTCAAAGGCAAGTATATGTTTATGATTGTACGTTCTCGACTTTGAAAGTAAGGTATATGAATTGTATGATTATATATATTCACTCTGGGACGGACCGACGGGTCCTCTAAGGGTTCCGTTGCCTTTGGTGCGGTTCCGCGAATATTTTGGGCTAACCACTCTGAGAGGGTCCGACGGGGCCTCTGAGGGTTCCGTTGCCTTTGGTGCGGTTCCATGGTTAATCACGTATATATTGAAATGAAGTGCTATGAGATTTAGTTATTCCGGAATACTAGTCTTGAGTTGATGAAATGATGATTATATTTATTTTATTGTCGAGAAGTATTGTGTTTCCTATACTAGCTATTCGACGGTTAACCCCTTTTTGGGGGAAATACCTTTCATGTATTTCACGATCCAGGAGGGCGGATAGGCAGGTACCGGGTCGGCATGAAGATGATGGTCAAGTGTGATTTTGTGTCTTGTCACTGGTTATATTTTGTATTTCATTCATTCAGTAATGTTGTACTTGAAATGGTTATGAGCACTCGAGTATTATTTCTGTCTTTCTTGATGTTTTGGCCTGTGTTGTCTTGGGATTGATTCGTGATGCATTGTATTTGGTCTTATTGGATATTGTCTTGGTTGTCAATTTTATTGTCTTCCATTGGATTATGTTTGGACCTCTTCGGTCAAACTTCATGGTTCCACGTATGTATAGCCTTGTGGGTCCCACGACGGGGCTCGCGACGTTGTAATATACCCTGAATAACTTGGGGGTGTTACAATATTAAGTTGACATATCTTTACCTCCAATTTCCAATTTTCTCGTGACATTTTGGAGTGGAATATGATTTTCAAGGATCGTAAGTCCAACAAGAAAAATTGTTTAACTCATTATTTATTCACTCAAAAAATAGTAAAGAAAAAAAAAAGAACATATAAATTCATAACAAGCCAACCAAAACGTTGATCTGCCAAACACAAAAATCGAATTTCAACAAATGACTACAATAACAACAACACCCACTATATCAAGGACACCATCAATGAGGCAACCAATGCAAAGAAACTGGAAATCTGAACTTTATTGGAAGACGCGACACTAGACGTAGTGGCTCCCGAAGATGACGGTTGGGTGGCCGTGGAGGGTCCGGTGGATCCGCCACCAGCCGCCACCCTTGTGATCTTGACCTTCATCCCGTCCACACAATGGTTTGATGTCCCGCAAGTGAAAAATCGTGTCCCGGACTTGGTTAGCTTGATTTTGTCGTCACCACTGGTTGACGTGCTCAATGGAGCGCTAATATCGCAGTTCTTATATGCCTTCTCATCAGCCAGTTCGACCACGCTATGCAATCCCGTAGTGTATTTGAACTCTAACAAAAAAAATCACGAGAAAAATCAAACAACGACTTATGACAAGTATGATCCAACGAATAATGAGTATTTTATTTATAAATATAAGCTCACCCAAACATCCTCTTACCTAGTTCATCTCCAACTTTGAATGTTTCCTTAGATGCCCACGAGCTCAAATCCGTGGATGTATCCCAACCTCCATCTCCGACCACGTGCGTCGTCGCTGCCGAGGCTCGTTTTTCGAGCACCGCTACGAGAATCAACACTGCAAGTTGGACAATTTTGCTTGAAACCTCCATGTAATACTATAATGTTATGTTTTATTCCCCTTGTGTTCTAAGATCGCCCCCACTAATACCATAAAAATAATGAATGATCAACATCATTATATATAAGTCATGTACTATTCATTTTTTTTATTTTCACTATGCATGAGCCAGACAGCTGTACGTATAGTTTGTTGATGATATGACATCAACGGTCAAGAACTATTTGGATCTGATCATGCTAAAAGCAACATTTGAATGATGTAGGAATTATGTAACCGTATTTGGTAGTTTTGATTGCTTCTAAGCAAAAATCTGGTTGTTCAATAGCATTAATTCAAAACTTGGCTTTGAAACTAAGGTAACTAACTCTGCTATCCATACGGGACTGAAGTAATAATATACTTAAGGCTTGTTTGCTAGGTGTGGTTATGGTGTATAATATATCTAATATATCTTTATATCTTGTTTGATATAAAGTATACGGCCTTTGATAAAATTTGGGCATGTATAAATAATATTGATTTTTGGTATTACGTATCCCACCAAAAAGGTAGTATTAAGTGATATTAAACAATACTGCAGCTAATAAATTCAATAAACTACCGTGATATCTATATTTTGTAGAGAATTTAATACACCGTACCAAATATGATATTAATTTCTTATATTGTATAAGAAATTTCAGTCAATCTTATCAAGTTTTATCCCATACAACTTATCAAACGAGGCCTTATAGTAATGTATTTCTACATAACAAAATTTGGGATAATTATAAAATCTACCCCCGAAAGTTTAAGTGAATTATCAAAAAAAAAAGTCCACTTATCTTTGAATTTTAAAACAATTGCAACACTTTCAAGACTCCTTCAGATTTATATAAACATTATAGCAGGGCCGGCCCAAGGATCAAGCAATGCAAGCTAGGGCTTTAATGCCTCGAAATTTTGGAGCAAAAAAGGTTTCAAAAAAAAAAATTAATTATAAATATATAGTATCAGAAAATAATTACTGTGTGTTTTGTAGTTTAGTCGGTCAAAATTAAGGTCCCAAGTCTTTTCGGTCCTAAGTTCAAATATCGGACTCGACAATATTGATTTTTATATAAATATTTCTTTATATTAACAGACTTCGCTTTAGACTTCAGGCCTCTTCATTTGTTAGGTTGTTAGGCCGGCCCTGAAAATTACATTTACCTAGGGCTGGCAATTCGTGCGTGTCGGATCGTTATCGGGTCGACACGATAACGACACGACACGATAAAGCCAAATACGAACACGACCCGTTAAGTATATGCCGACACGAACACGAACACGACACGAAAGGTTGAAACACGGACACGGCACGAACACGATACGACATGATATTTTTCGTGTTGACACGACACGATAACGACACGATACGACACGAATCGATAAATTCAAATAAAAAATTAGAAAATAAACTTAAAATATTTAAAATGATAATACAATTAATGCTAAAAATATATAAATATTATCGGGTTACACGAACACGACACGACACGACACGACACGAACACAAAAGTTATCGTGTTACACGAACACGACACGAATCCGACACGAACACGACACGAAATTAGCGTGTCCTTATCGTGTCGACACGATAAGGACACGAACACAATAAGGCCAAACACTAACCCATTAATTTCGTACATGTTTGTGTCGGGTTATCGTATCGTGTCGGAAATTGTCAGCCCTACATTTGCCCCATTTGTTTTATAGATGGTTTTGTACTGTAATTAGGTCAAGAATCGGGGTTACTTTTGTAGTCCCCCTATATTATACTTCAAAATAAATTAATGATTCCATCATATCACTTCTAATATAATGTCACTATAGAGGATGACTTAATCTTGAAAGAACGTCATTAACAAAAGGACAGACTTCGATATAGGAAATGGAACCAGAATTGATCGTACAGACACGAGAGAAAATAGCCTTGATTCGTGAAAAGTTGTTAACTGCCCAGAGTCGACAGAAGTCTTATGCGGATGTGCGTCGTCGCCCGTTGGAGTTTGAGATTGGGGACCATGTACTATTGAAGGTTTCTCCTATTCGGGGAATTTTCCGTTTTGGGAGGAAAGGAAAGCTGAGTCCGAGATATATCGGACCATTTAAGATCCTCGAGAGAGTTGGGGAGTTGGCGTACAGGTTGGCCTTACCGCCATCGCTGAGTCACGTTCATAATGTATTCCACGTATCCCAACTACGGAAATATGTATCGACGGGCGAGCTTGGCCGCGAGGGGTTTGGCCACCGAATGTTGTCGATAAGGTTGGAGCTTCAACAATACCATGTCACCGACCTTGAACTCAATATCGCGCCTGTGAAAATTAGCTTGCGCGGTTATACGCTGTTGCATCTTACGCAGGTTTCCGCGTATTAACTCCAAAACTTCCTCCCGTTCTTGGATCGTTGCAAGTGCCTGCGATGGAAGACCGGATGATTTTGTTGGCCGAAGAATAGGTGGCGCTTCTCGGCCATAGAGTGCTTTAAAAGGTGACATCTGTAAACCTTCATGAAAGGTACAATTTAGTGCTAGTTCCGCCCACGGAAGAAAATCGAACCACTGTTTTGGACGACCTTGAGTAAACGCCCCGAGATATTGTTCGAGGCCACGGTTCTTGACTTCCGTCTGACCGTCCGTTTGGAGGTGGTATGCAGTGCTACGGCGTAAAGTTGTCCCGCTCAAACGGTGTAACTCGTTCCAAAACGAGCTAGTAAATAGCATCTCTGTTGGATAAAATTGAAGCCGGAATGCCATGATGTTTGACAACCATATCTACAAATAAAGTCGCGACCTTGATGGCGTCATAATACGTGCCCAAAGCGCTGAAGTGGGCGTATTTCGACAGGCGATCGACGACCACTAAGATGGTTGTATAACCCCGAGAAGGCGGAAAACCGTTAATGAAATAAAAGATCTACAAGCATTCGTAAAAAAAATAGTAGTAATAGCCCAACGCCTTCGTTAAGGGTTAGCCCGCCCCTCCGAAGAATCACAAATTCCCATCTGAACGTACTACTACAACAGAATGAACGTATTGCTACAACAACAACAATAACAATAACAACAACAACAACAATAACAACCTACTTCTGATTAAGCGTATTTTTTGAAAAATTCAATAATATGATTATAAACACGGTCATAGGCATTGACACTCATTATGAAATCAACATGAGCGTATTCCTTGATATATTGCACTTGCATCTTGTCTTTGTCGTGTGTTGACTTAAGAATGTCGAGCAGTCGATCGACATCCTTACCACTGGTCATTGCATCTTGTCCTCCATAGCTTATGAAGAGCGGAAAATCGGGTGGGATTTTGGATAAATTATAAACAGGAGGCTGTGGTGCACCATAAATTTGCCGGTTCTTGTGAATTCCATAGTCATATTTAGACAGGACTCCGCTTCGAACACCTGCTAATTTTTAGTACATAAGAAACTTATGATAGGTATATTATAGTATATTGTTAGTTGACACGTAATTAAGTTGCAATTTAAAAACTGTAATTATGCAGGTGTGGCAGAATGAGGCCTTTTTAATGGTTTAACCTTGCAAAAATTGTCCTGTATCTTTCAAGAAGTCTTGGATCTAGTCTAAAAAATAGGGGCATGATTGATTCGGCTTACAAGCCAAAAAATGTAAGAACCGGAATTGGAACCGACATATGTACAACGATTCAATTTCGCCAATTCTTTTGAGGAACAGTCTATGAAGTATAATCGATCACCTCGGTTCGATTCTAGCTGTTTTTCGATTACTCGATATATGAAAAAAAAATACTGATAAATCGTTTGCGTGAAAAAACCAAAATCTTGTTAAACAAAATTCTGTTAAGGTTCCGAGAATAGCCATAGATTCTTTAGCAATTTGGTTCTTAAAGAACGATTTAGAGAATATTCATTGTTTCGGTCCTCAACCTTTTCTTCATATACATATAAAATTTGGTTCTTTCTCGATTTTTAAGTATATTAATAATTAGGAACTATTAACCAAATCGTTTTTTATGAATTATAAAACCGAACCGGAATTATGCATAATTCAGGGTAGGAACTGAACCGAATCGAACATAACCTTTATCTTCAGTTCCGTTCTAATCGATTTTTCCGGTTGCTGATTTATCCCACTCGTACTAAAAATTCTCGAATGTGAAAAAGGATAAAAGGATGATTTAGCAAAACACAATCGTTAGAAGGACCAATTTTTATCATAGTGGCTGGTTACATGATCAAAAATGCAATTTACCCTAAATTGACAAACATTATAAACACAGGGGTATAATAGGACGGACTAGGGGAGTTAAGCCACGTTCTTTTGGACTTATTTTTGATTTTGATTCGAGTCAATTCAATTGATTCATTCGATTGATTCGGCTTCCATTCATTCGATTCGGTTCTTCTTCTTCTTCTTCTTATTATTATTATTATTATTATTATTATTAATCTTAATTATTATTATTGTTATTATTACTAATAATATTACTATTATCGTTATTGTTGTTGTTGTTGTTAATTATTATTATTATTATTTACCATTATTATTATTATTATTTACCCTTAATATATATTTGATTCGATTCGATTCGATTCAGTCCATTCCGTTCGATTCGAATCCATTTAATTCGATCCATTCGATTGATTCATTCGATTGATTCGATTCAGATTCGTTCAGTCTAAAAGAATAAAGCCTTATACCGTACCAGAATTATGTAGTCATACCATACCAAAGATTCTGGAATACTGAAATCTTGGTAGTACTGACACCATACCAAAATTTCCGCATACCAATTTTTTTCGGTATCGGTATCTACCGACCTTATCATTGATTTTGGTATACCGAGATTCGAGTATACCGTTAGAAACCTGGTATGCCCAACTATAAAATTATCGAAAGAATTTTGGTATACCGATGTATATCGAAAATCTTATATTTTCATACTATCATCGTAACGAAAATTCGCTATTTTCGATAATTTTTCGGTACGTTAAGATTGGTATTTCGGTATCTCGCTATAATTCTGTCACCCTTAGGCCCTGTTCTTTTGGACTTATTTTTCTCATTTTGATTCGATTCAGTCCATTCATTCGATTCGATTCGATTCAGTCCATTCGATTCGATTTAGTTCGATTCGATTCTTCTTCTTCTTCTACTTATTATTATTATTATTATTATTATTATTTTTACTAATAATATTTACTATTATCGTTGTTGTTGATTACTATTACTATTATTTACCATTATTATCATTATTATTATTATTAATCTTAATTATTATTATTGTTATTATTATTAATAATATTTATTATTATTATTAATAATATTTATTATTATCGTTTAGACAACATATTTCTTAAAATTATCTTAAGTTTAGACAAAAAGTAATTTCAGCATATCCCCAAAAATAGATGGATTCCACAAATTTTTTTACACCTCCTTATTTTTAATCCTAAATTTGCATCTACCCTCAATTTATTTTAATCTTATAATTAGTAGGGTCCACGTAAAATTATTATTTTTATGTAAAAATAGAAGATATGTGTATGTATTTGTAAAATAAGGGACACAAAATAGTACTCCCTCCGTCTCACTCATCTTGAGCATTTGCTTTTCGGCACAGGATTTAAGAAAAGTTGAAAAGTAGTGTATAAAGTGATGGTATGAATATATAATATTTAAAGTTGTGATAGATAAATGTGTCTTAAAAAAGAAATAACCAAGTATTTTGGGACCGCACAAAAAAGAATATAAACCAAGATCGGTGGGACGAAGGGAATATATTTAGCAGCAGAATTTTAAGAATTCTGTTGGGACGGTTCTAAGGACTATTTGCGCGTGTGTAGAATGTGTGTAAAATTGTAAATAGAGTAAACATAGAAGGTTAACTTCGTAACTTACTTTGAGAAAAATGAACCAGATTCTTGGTTGCGGTGGATTGAGGATCATCCTTTACGAAATTCGCAAAAGTCGTTTTATTCAGACAGCAATTTTTTCCTGTACACATAATTATGTTGGGAAATTATATTAAAAAATAAAAAAATAATAAAAATAAAAAAGAACAGTAAGAAAATAAGAGATGTAATAACAAAATACCAGTAAGTGCAGTTACCAAGTCATCACACTCCACAATAGCACACAGGGATTGGATAAAGTTAGCTGCTTCCAGTCTATAAATTTGCATACCAAGGCCAACAAAATGTACATGTTATACATATAAATCATGAAGCATATTATATAATTGGATACCTAATTGTATTAATTTTTGAAGGTGTATACATAGGGTTATCTACAAATAAATACACGATCGTTTTTTATTTTCCACAACATCGGATCTCGGCTATGACATTTTTAATTTTGGCCTGTAAACGAGTCGAGCCAAGTCGAACTTAGGCAAAGTTCGGCTCGGTAAGCATTAAAACACACAGGTTCGAACTCAAGCTTGAACTCGACCGAGTTTCACCACTCAAGCTCGAGCTCGATATAAATTTTTCCCTATTCGAGCTCGGCTTGTGAGCTCGAAAATTACTACTCGGCACCACTAAAGCTCGAGCTCGAGGTCGATATAAATTTTTCCCTATTCGAGCTCGGCTCGTGAGCTCGAAAATTATTACTCGGCTCGTGAGCTCGAAAATTACAAAGTTCGAATTAGGGCTATATATATATATATATATATATATATATATATATGTGTGTGTGTGTGTGTGTGTATATAAATTAATAAATATATATTAATAAATATCGAGCAGCTCGTCGAGCTTTCGAGCGGAGTATATATATATTCGAACTCGGCACGATTAATATATCGATCTCTAATATATGCTCGGATTCGAGTTCAAACTCAAATTATCGAATATCGAGTCGACCTTTTTTCGAGTCGAACTCAAACTGCTCGAAAAAAGCTCGATCATTTACGGGCCTACTTGGTACCTAAAAAAGTGACACCACAAAACTAAAAAGCTGTGTTAGCATAGGATTTCCAACGTATCATGTCACCTTCAACTATTCTAAATTTAGCAGAGATCAAAGCTGATATTGCAAGAAAATGTTGTGACTAAATTGTGAAAATTTCAAAAGTCGTGAATTTATTTACAAATAACCCTCATAGAATAATAATTAATAATAATAATAATAATAATAATAATAATAATAATAAAAGGAAAAAAATACCCCTTTGGATCAAATTCTGCCACGCCAAATATTTCACCGATCTATTGGGATTCCATTAAATAAAGAAGTTAGAAGCATTTAATAAAGAAAAATATATTAATGAAAAATAAGAATTTCTTACTTCACCAAAAAGGGATTTTGCTGCTGCTTGAAGAAGTGGACTTCTGATATTAGATAGATAGGCAATTGGGCTTAACAAAGCAGCAGATTTAACATTCTTAAATTTGCCTTCAGACAATGAAACCAAAGCTATCAAAGTTCCCTGTTGATCATGATTATCTCCCTTATTTAAATATCTTATTTAATACACTGACAGAATTAATTAAGAAAAATAATAAAGCGGAAACCTCTAAAATTATTCCGTCTAAGGTAATAATTTCTCTAAAGTTGTAAAATATTTCGATCGTAACCAGGGACCGGTCTTAAAATTTTTAAGTCGTAATAATCATTTGGACATGTTTGTTTTGATTGCTAGCAGATTTTATTAAGACAGTTAATTGATAACTGATTGTATTAGTTGTTTTGATCGTATTAACCACTTTTTGGAAACTTCGACTGCATCCCCTTCTTGAAACTCCAACCTTCAGAATAAATGTTGGTCCGAGTTTTAGACAGATTATATATATATATATATGTGTGTATTATAATTATTCTTATTGTTATCTTATATTTGATAATTAAAAATAGTTGATTAACATAATCTAACTCACTTTATCCATGCAATATTCATTAAATCAGCTACTTGTTTTTCATCTCTTTTTTTCAAATAAAAGTTTAAGTAATTGTTTTTTAGATCGACACTTATAATTTATTTCGTTGGTTGAATAGTTCGATTTTTGTAGAGATTGTGAATTGTTTGTTCAATTATTTGTTGGTGAATTCGATCAATATATATATATATATATATATATATGCAATTAGTTGGTAATTTTTTTACATTATGAAAATATATCATTGAATTTTTAAAATATAAATATTGATGCATATTGCTAAAATAAATTTTGTTATGATCTTTAATTTCTACCTTTTATTTTTTTGCAACAAAATACTTTTCCATTTTATTATGAATATCACTAAAAGTTTGGTTATGGATAGTAAGTCTTGAAATGTGAAGATTTAGGTGTATTGCTAACTAAAATTAGACTTTATTTATTATTAAAAAAAATTGTTAGAAAATTTTTCGAATGAGTATTTTTTATGTATTACCCCCCCCTCCCCCGACAAAATTTTCTGGCTCCGCCACGGAATGTGTTAAACGAATATAATAACTTGATGGTATCAAAGTTGTCATGAATTTTTACCGTTTAAGAATAAAAAGAGGTTTAGGGATAGTTAATTACCATAGAATGGCCTGCAAAGTGAATCCGCTGCCCAGTTTTCTTGTAAATAAAATCAATGACTGATGGTAAGTCGTGACTCACCAAATCACTCCATGTCCAGTCCCAGAATTTCTGTATAAAAATACACAGAACCCATTTCATATTAATATATATTCCTAAAAAAATTAGGAGTTAAATATTTTGATATATAATTACAGTAACTATTATTGTATTCAAAAGTGTTTGACTAACTAATTGTTATACTAGCGGAAATTCGATACAAGACGACATCATTTATATTAGTGTTATGGTATACTATTAGTATTAGACGAACAACTATAATCTTGCATTATATATTAATTTTTGTGTTTTATTGTTTGTTTTTTACATTAAATATATAAATATTAATGTAATTTGGTTTTTATTTTCATATGTTATTATATTAATTTTATATAAACATCTATGAACAATACGTGATTCATTTCTTACCCTTTGAGCACCTAAATGTAATTACAAAAATAATGTGTTCGTATCTTATATCACCCCAAGAAAAATCTGATTAAATATACATAAGCATTTAAAATATTTGATCAAGATTATAATTTTTTTTTTCACATTATATCTATCCAAACAAATTTTTCTAAATCAAATTAAATTCTTCGACCAGTTTTAGGGTATGTTTGGATGCATTAACTGATAATCTAGCTGATTGTTGATAATCTGGCTGAAAACAAATAATCTAGATTATGTCAGATAATCTAGCTGAAAATTGATAATCTAGCTGTAGTATGATAATTTAAATTATTGTATTTAAAAGTGTTTGGCAAAACTAGCTATCATACTAGCTGAAATTTATAAAATGACATAAAGGTACATCTCTTATATTTATTGTTATATTATAATATTACAAAAACAACCTTAATATTTATATTAACTCTTATGTTGCTTATTATTCTTTCACATTATGCAATATTATTATTTATTTTGTTTTCAACTTATAATGGTATTTTAGGTTTTCTTATGTTATCACTTATATTATTATACAAATTTTATACAAATATTTATTAAGGGTAAAATCAGAATGAAAAAATAAAATCTGTATATTTTATATATATATATATATATATACACAATAAGGGTAAAATCGGAATGAAAAAATAAAATCTGGTAGCTTTGAGTTGAAAGCTATATTCGAAAGCGTTTAAATTTAATCTAGATTAAGATTATAATCTAGATTAAATTAGCACCATCCAAACAAGATTTTGAAGGTCAAATTAGATTATTTGACCCACTTTAATCTAGATTAAGATTATAATCTAAGTTAAGTGGTCAACCAAACATACCCCTAATCTAGATTAAGATTGTAATCTAGTTTTATTGTGTAATCCAAACATACACAAATCCTTATCATTTGAGCGAACCCATTGTCACTTAATATAGTCTCATCAAAAGGAAAAATAAATTATTTTTATTAATAATATATACGAAATTGCAATTCCTAAAAAAGAGAGACAAATATTGATGGGGTACTAATAATAGTTTTTAATAATAAAAATATGACTGATGTATGTGTAATTTGACTACATAATCTGGAGAACCTTTTCAATAAAAATAATATATATATATATATAATAAATAAATACTAATTTTTGTTACGTGTGTCTACCGGGTGAATAGGATCAAGGGAGACATGTCGCCTACTAAACCGGGTTCCTCTAGTGTTGGAAATCCATACATCGTACCCATTATCCGCCAACATCATTGCCAGAGACTGTTCAGGGGAACTCTTCAGCCACGTCATTCCATCCTGCAATTTTAATAATAATAATAATAATAATAATAATAATAATAATAATAATAAGTAAAAATGCATAGAAATACATGAACTTTGCTTTTTCTTTCATTTTGCGCACGACTTTTTAATTTTCCCCATAAAAGCACTAACTTTCGATTTCGTTCAATTTTTCTCTAGTCTTAAATTTCGCCCAAATTTAATCTGACATGGCGCGGATGTGGCAACGGGCATGTGTCAACCTCTCTTCCATCCGAAAAATTAAAGGGTTAAATGCACAGAAATACATGAACTTTGCTCATTCTTTCATTTTGGGCGTAACTTTTTAATTTTTTTTCATAAAATCACCAACTTTCGATTTTGTTCAATTTTTTCCTAATTTTAAATTCTATAAACATATTTTTAGCTTTTTAACAATACTCTGTTGTTGGAATATTTACCATGCTTTTGAATCTACTGCATTAGCTGCAAATCTGAAAAGAACAAAGTAGCAGACAGATTCGTTAGTGACGCAATCTGCAAACAATATGAGTGGATGTGTGACTAGGCGCCCCTCGCGCACACACACGCACGCGGCCGCTGCCGTCCGTCCAGCCGGCCGGCCGGCTGGCTCGAATCGGGTCGGGTCGGTCGAAGGGCGATTTGGGCGAAATGTCTCGGCGTCTCGAAGTTATCTTTTTAGTGTAATTTTATTCGGTAGAAGTTTATTTTACTGAAACACCTCAATTATAAATTCCGAATTTTGGTTAATTCTGATGTTGCTCATATGTTTTAGTTAATTTCGGGGAGTTCAGGTAAACACCTCAAGTATAAATTCCGATGTTGCTCATATGTTTTATCCTGGGAGGCAGACACTATACACTGCGGTGGGGGCGAATTTGCTTTAAGGAGACAGAAATTCTGGACTCAACATCGCGTATCTTCGAATTTAGTTCCTTTGATTTTTTTTTTATATATATATATATATATATTGTTTGCGATTAATCATTACTAATCTGTCTCTCTTTTGTTCTTTTCAGTTGCATTAATGCTGATAGAATCAAAAGCATGGTAAATATTCCAACAGGAGAGTATTGTTAAAAAGCTAAAAATATGTTTATAGAATTTAAAATAGGAAAAAATTGAACAAAATTGAAAGTTGGTGATTTTATGAAAAAAAAATTAAAAAGTTACACGCAAAATGAAAGAATGAAAAAAGTTCATGTATTTCTGTGCATTTTTTCCTTTAATTTTCCAGATGGAAGAGAGGTTGACTCATGCCCGTTTGCTACATTAGCGCCATGTCACATTCAATTTGGGCGAAATTTAAGACTAGGGAAAAATTGAACGAAGTTGAAAGTTAGTGATTTTATGGGGAAAATTAAAAAGTCGTGCAAAATGAAAGAAGGAGCAAAGTTCATGTATTTCTGTGCATTTTTCACTAATAATAATAATGATAATAATAATAATAACAACAGAGACTCAAAATTTCTAAATAATTAAGGAATTGATAAATAAATCCTTACTACAAGAAGCCCATGATGCAGTAGAACCGGCTGCCGTGGCCGGACGTCGCGCCCTGACCGGCCCTCCGGAATTCTTTGGACGCTCAATATGTAGCCATCATCAGTAGTCACCTGAAAACAAGCCTCGATCTTTTAAGTTCCTTGATCACTTTTATATTAATTAATAACGTTCGGACAAAAGAAAAAATATATGTAAGGATCTTACACTGTATTCTTGGCATTTGAAGCCATGTGCGGTCACGGCGGCGATCGAGCACATTCCGTCAGGCGGCACAATGTCGTCGCCCTCTTTTTCATTGGGAAGAAAACGGCCTCGCACATCTAATACTGATAGATAAAAAAAGTTTAGAAAAGCTAATTTCAAGAACCAGGTAGTATTGATATTCATGGTCTGTTTATAATTTAAATGAAATGATACTTTTTTTGGAATCTGGTATTTATTTGGGGGGGGGGGGGTTGTCTCAGGAAAAATATAAAAAAATGTAGGGGTGTCAACTTTACACGTAGTCGATTCTACCCGTGGGATAAACCCGTAAGAAAATTTATGATCGGATATGAATAGGGTATGAGTATAAGATATACCCGATTACCCGACCTAATTATCAGATCCACATACCCGTTTGAATTATAAAAATATTTTATTATTATATATCATACATAGATATTATATTATATTCTATATTTTACATACAATATAATATTTTAAATATTTATTATACTAAATTTAACTTATTAATAATAATACATGTATATATGGTATATATTAATAAATATTTTTAATGTTAAATGTAGGGAATCGGGTACCCGAATACTCATTGGGTACCCGAGTACCGGTGGGCACTATACTAACCCAATCCAAATTTAATATGGTGGAGTATGGGGGAGGTCGAGACTCATTGACATCCCCAGGAAAATGTTTAAGCCTTAAATTTAGTGTTCTTTAAAATAAATAATTAGCCTCATGTATAAATTGTTTATAATTCTACCTATGTTTTTAAAAATAGACTTATTAACCATCTTGTAATTTGAATAGTTTCATTATCCTTGTTTATGATAATGCAAATTCTCCCCATGTGAATATGATGAGAGGAGGATAGGATGCACCTTGAAAAATATAGGGGAGATATGCTTCTTATCAAATTATATAGGGACTTAATGTGATTTCCAAAAAAACACAGATGGGTAACTAGCCTATTCAAGTTAAGTGATTCTTGCGGATATATCTCTATATTTCTTGAAATAGTGTCCTTCGATCGATGTGCATTTCTTATATAATAGTTTATAGAATTCAGCGGTTAAGTAGTGCCTAAAATATTTTGCAGAAAGTCTTTTTCAGTCTGCTGAATGTAATTGAAAATTAGACTCACAACTAATTATCAATAAACCTATGTGATCACAGAAAAGGCGAGAAATTGAATCAATTGAATTTGGAGTCCAAAAGTATAAAAGGGTAAAACTGAAACCGAATGAAACGAAAGCCATGATAATGCTACAACAATAAGAAGTAGCAAAAAAAAAGGCAACAGCTACAACCTGCTTCCATTTAATCATATTTCCGAAAAAAATCAACAATATGACTATAAACACGGTCATTGGCATTGACAGCCATTATAAAATCAACATGAGCATATTCTTCGATATATTGCACTTGCATCTTGTCTTTGTCGTGCGTTGATTTAAGGATGTCGAGCAGTATACCGACATCCTTAACATCGGCCATTGCATCTTGCCCTCCATAGCTTATGAAGAGCGGGAAATTGGATGGAATTCTGGATAAATCGTAAACAGGAGGCTGGGCAGCGCCGTAATGCTGCAGGTTCCCGATAACTCCATAGTCATATTTGGACATGACTCCACTTCGAAGACCTGTCCGTTTTTTCAATACATAAGAAATTATCAACCAAACACTAAAATTATAGAACCGGCCGGTCTCACACACCGAGTCTGACGACGATGATGGTCTCCTGTTTTGTTGTTGTTATGTGTACAACTTACCTTGAGAAAAATGAACCATGTTCTTGGTCGAGGAGGGTTGAAGATCATTCTCCAGGAAATTTTAACAGTCGTTTCATTCAGACAACAATTTTTTCCTATAGTACACTGTTGTGTCAAGAATTAACACCTTCCGACTGGCGATCGCCTAGGAGGTCGGGCGACCAAGTCGCTGCCGAGCATCCGAGGAAGAGCCGCCGACCAGCGACCAGGCGACCTAGCCTTAGTCCGGCAGACAAGCATGAATCGCCCAGCCGAAGGTCCCAGGACAAGTCCCGGTGCCGAGCGATCGACCTCAGATACGATCGCCTCTCGGTACTCGGCGACCGACTTCTGGCGACCGACTTATGGACGATCATCTCTCAGCGCTTTGCCGACCGACCCTTGGTGACCGACCATTGCCGACCTTCGGTGACTGGCCGAGAACGATCCTCGGTGTCCAGCTAGAGACGACCGCATCATGACGATCTGGGCCGATGGCCATCCAGTCGGCCAAGGCCGAGCAAACAGGACAGCACCCACGTGCAGATCCACAAAAGGCGCTGACAAACCTGTCACCTACCTCACCTACCAACAGGGCCCAGGCCTGCGAAAGGAGCTGACGGACAAGACATGTGACCACAGCCTGTCACCTACCTTGCCTACTGACAAAGTCCGCCGAAAGTAGCAAAGTGGGACCTCCTGTGACAGTACTTCCGGACGCGTGCCGGCTCCTCATTGGGCCACTCAGCTGGCTGCCGGCTGGATCTCTGGACTTTTGGCAGGCAGCCCATGTGACCTTTAGGACGATCGCCCCATTACATTAATGGCCGAAAGGCGATCGCCCACTAGGGGACAAGGCACCTCAACCCCTATATAAAGAGGGCAGCCTGCACTTGGAAAAAGACTCTGCATTCCCGCATTTCACACCATACAGAAGCAAAATACTTACACTTGGCTAACATCCAACTCTTGGCAACAGTTATCTTTCGGTCTTACTTCTCCCGACCTATCTCATCCAGCAGATTATCGGCGGGGACGAAGAACACCGAGCTTCGCTCAAGAGCCGGATTAACAGAGTCTTTTTACACTCATTGTATTTAGATTTCTCTCATTAATACTTGTATCCACGAATATTCGTATTAATAACATCTCGCGAGAGCATTCAAGCCCGGGCCTAACAAACCCGACAAATCTTGTATTACTTATCTACTCTCGGAAGTGCTCCCGCAATTGTTGTTTGTTGTCCGTCTTCCAGCAGTATTAATCTTCGGATAAATATTTTGGGCAACAACAATTGGCGCTAGAAGAAGGGGATCCAACCCTCGATTTTTTATACCTACCGTCCCGAAGAACACTCACTGTTCTCGGGGCAGATACTTGAAGTGACACTTACTGCACTTCAAAGAAATCCTTCAGAAATCATGTCTTCCGCCTCCGCGTCGAAGAAAGCCGCTGACCAGCCGGCCAAACCCCCTGTTCCGTCCCAGTCCGAGCCACAGCCGATGGTGGAAGGTAGCCGCCGCGGTCAGAGACGCTCGATCCCGTCCCTGGACGGCGGCCCAAGCCTCTCGCTCGATCGGTTCCGAACCAAGGAACAGATCGAAGGGGCCCTGGCCGTCCTACAGGAGCGACGGAGTGCTCTCGACGCGCCTCCCGCTATCGCCCCCTCGGTCGTCCGCCGGAAGTCCAAGCGGAAGCTCAAGGCATCACTGGCCGAGCGATCGCCAGGAGGCTCCCGTCCGCAAGAAGAGGCGCTCGCCAGCCGGGGCACCTCTGTCTTCGATCGCCTGGGCAGTGACCCGACCTGGCTACCGGGGCAGTCCGGCCCCAACTACGAGACGACGGAGTTTGAGTCCGTCACCAGGAGCTCGGCCTACCCGATTCCCAGAAGGCAGCCTAGCCGTCTGGCTCCCCCTCGCCGGATTGCCGAGGCCGGCGGCAGCGGAGCCCGGAGATCGGTACACGATCGCCTCGGCTCCTGCTCCCATAGCCGATCTGCAAGCGACCAAGCCACGGCAATGGCTGCGATGCAACGTCAACTCAACGACATGAAGGCGCTCCTGGAATCCAGGGCAGGCGCCAAGAAGACGATCGCCGGGCCAAGCGAGCTCGCGATCGACATCGAGCTCGCCCCCGTGCGGCACAAGATCGCTCCCCGCAAACACCCGTGTACGAGGCGATCGGACCCAAGTGCACCTAAGGAAGTTCAACATCTACATGACCGGGTGTGGGGCATCGACGCGACCGGATGCCGAATGTTCCCTCCGACGCCGGACGACCTCGCCCACCGGTGGTACACTTCATTGCCACCTCGGTCCATTGGCTCCTTTAACGAGTGGCGCACGTCTTCACGGAGTACTTCGCCACTGTGGTCGTCCGGCCCGAAGGTCCCTCCGCATGATGCAAATCAAGCAGGGAGAAGAAGAGTCCGACTCGGACTACATCGACCGGGTAGACGTAATCATCCTCAATGGCGAGCCCATAAGCGATGAGACCGCCCTCTACGCGGTCCTAGGAGGATTTCAGGGTTTTTCGCCTATGTTCAGGCATCTCACGAAGACCTAACCTACGACCTACGCAGCCTTCCGGGCTAGAGCCGCAGATTTTCTGGCCAGGCAAAGGTTCCTTCTTAGCCTGTGAGCAGCGCGATCGGCGCCCGGACGACGATCTCCCGCCCGATCGCCGATATCGACCTACGAATAAAGCGATCGGCAGCCGAGCGACGATCGCCAGTCTTCCGGCCCGATCGCCGATCATCACGCTACATCATCCGCAACCCGGAGGACGCGATCGCCATCTACAGTCCAGCATATAACATGACGGACTAAGGCATAAGATCGCCTCCACCGCACATCATAAAGCCATGGTCCTGGCAGTCGATGGAACCGGCTGCTTCGGCCATGCAAGGTCCCTTTCGGCCAAGATCGCCCGCCCTTCGTTTAAATACGAGGCCGGCGTAGTCTGAGGGCTCTCCAACATTAATCAGTGGACACATGCCACAATCCCCGTCTCAACGTACACCGTCGAGGTCGGCCATCTCCATGGCTGGCCGAGGTGGAAGCAGAGCTAACAAGCCGCGGGCGTGGAGTTGATTCATCCGACGCTGCCCCGCGCACGGACTCCTCTAGACCGAGACCGCACGCCCTTCGTTTAAATACGAGGCGAGGCGCAGCCTAACAGAGGACCCTCATAATAAAGTGAGTCACGAGACACTCATTGTATTCGCGCACCAAGACACGGTCATGGAGTCGGTCCATCGATCTCCGCGACTGTGCACGATTCCTCAAACAAAGCGAAACCACCAAGTTTCCATGGGGGATCGGCCAATGTTGTTTTTGCAGGTACAAGACCGAAAGATAGCTAAGCCAATCGACCATGGTAGCCCAAGTCCGAAATCATAAGTCAGCTCAGATCGCCCGTCCTCATCCGAACACGATCACCAGAAAGAACCACCTCGCCCCACGTCTTCAACATAGGAGCAAGCTGGGGAGCAATTGTTGTGTCAAGAATTAACACCTTCCGACTGGGGATCGCCTAGGAGGTCGGGCGACCAAGTCGCTGCCGAGCGTCCGAGGAAGAGCCGCCGACCA
Source organism: Orobanche coerulescens (assembly GCA_033398695.1). Classification (NCBI taxonomy): domain Eukaryota; kingdom Viridiplantae; phylum Streptophyta; class Magnoliopsida; order Lamiales; family Orobanchaceae; genus Orobanche; species Orobanche coerulescens. The sequence goes on from CM065816.1 coordinate 1,871,755, forward strand.
GCGACCAGGCGACCTAGCCTTAGTCCGGCAGACAAGCATGAATCGCCCAGCCGAAGGTCCCAGGACAAGTCCCGGTGCCGAGCGATCGACCTCAGATACGATCGCCTCTCGGTACTCGGCGACCCACTTCTGGCGACCGACTTATGGACGATCATCTCTCAGCGCTTTGCCGACCGACCCTTGGTGACCGACCATTGCCGACCTTCGGTGACTGGACGAGAACGATCCTCGGTGTCCAGCTAGAGACGACCGCATCATGACGATCTGGGCCGATGGCCATCCAGTCGGCCAAGGCCGAGCAAACAGGACAGCACCCACGTGCAGATCCACAAAAGGCGCTGACAAACCTGTCACCTACCTCACCTACCAACAGGGCCCAGGCCTGCGAAAGGAGCTGACGGACAAGACATGTGACCACAGCCTGTCACCTACCTTGCCTACTGACAAAGTCCGCCGAAAGTAGCAAAGTGGGACCTCCTGTGATGCTTCGAACGCGTGCGGGCTCCTCATTGGGCCACTCAGTGGCCGCCACTGGATCTCTGGACTTTTGGCAGGCAGCCCATGTGACCTTTAGGACGATCGCCCCATTACATTAATGGCCGAAAGGCGATCGCCCACTAGGGGACAAGGCACCTCAACCCCTATATAAAGAGGGCAGCCTGCACTTGGAAAAAGACTCTGCATTCCCGCATTTCACACCATACAGAAGCAAAATACTTACACTTGGCTAACATCCAACTCTTGGCAACAGTTATCTTTCGGTCTTACTTCTCCCGACCTATCTCATCCAGCAGATTATCGGCGGGGACGAAGAACACCGAGCTTCGCTCAAGAGCCGGATTAACAGAGTCTTTTTACACTCATTGTATTTAGATTTCTCTCATTAATACTTGTATCCACGAATATTCGTATTAATAACATCTCGCGAGAGCATTCAAGCCCGGGCCTAACAAACCCGACAAATCTTGTATTATTTATCTACTCTCGGAAGTGCTCCCGCAATTGTTGTTTGTTGTCCGTCTTCCAGCAGTATTAATCTTCGGATAAATATTTTGGGCAACAACATACACAAAAATTATGTTTGGGGATTACGTTCAAGAAAAATAAAAAGAATAAAAATTATAATGATAATTAATTAATTAATTAATTAATTACAATAATATACCAGTAAGTTCAGTCATATGGTCTCGACAAGGTACCTAGTCGCTTCCGATCTATAAATTAGAAGCCAAAAATTAATTTGCAAGTTATTACACATATAATAATAGTAATTCTAAAGCATATTAAAAATTACATTAATTCGTACTCTCCCCGTTCCTGAAAACTGTATCGCATTTGACTTACGGTCTTCAAAATATAACTTTGACCATTAATAATTTTAGTTATATATAAATAAAATTATACAAATACACATTAAAACAAATCTAAGAAATACTTACATGGCTATAATAGTTTCATATAATGATTACAATTTATGGACAAAATCTGTTGATTTTGACCGAAAAAGTCAATTGTGATACAGTTTCTAGGGACGGACGGAGAGGTTTTTAAATATATGTATATATAAATATAATATAATACCCGTTGGGATCAAATTCTGGAATGCCATATGTTTGGCCAATCTATTAAAAAGAATGAGTTAGATAAATTAATTTGAAGGCATTTATTTATTTAATTAAAAGAAATGTTAAAAACAAAATATACTAATTTGCTTACTTCACCAATAAAGGATCTTGCTCCTGCTATGATAATTGGACTTCTGTCTTGTGACATTAGGGACTCGTTTGATAGCCATGTCAGGATATGGCATGTTAGAATATGTTAGGTTAGGATATGATAAGATAGTTAAAACAGATTTATTATTTTGTTGTTTGGTAGGAAAATGATAAAATTACTGTTCTTCTTAGATAACATATAAAATTACTTTTTTTGTCCTTATCAATTAAAAAAAACATCTTCTAAAAAAAAGCGTGATTTGCTGCCAATTCACCCAAATCTGGCTTAGTTCTTGACAGAAGCAAAATGAAGGAATTCCTCAGTGGAGGAGTTGGGGCGGCGACGCGGTGGGGTTGCTTCTGGTTTGGGGCGGCGACGCGGTGGGTTGCTTATGGTTTGGGGCGGCGACGCGGTGGGGTTGCTTCTGGTTTGGAGCGGCGACGCGGTGGGTGGCTTCTGGTTTGGGGCGGCGACGCGGTGGAGGAGGCTTCTGGTTTGGGGCGGCGACGCGGTGGGGTTGCTTCTGGTTTGGGGCGGCGACGCGGTAGGGGGCGGTGACTGGTTGAGGAGACGGCGCGGTAGGGGATTGCGACGTGGTGGAGGAAGAGAGAGAGGGTGAATGGGAAGGAAGAGAGAGGGTAAAACTGGCAGGAATGGTACTGTTTGAGCAGGTTATTGTAACCCACCATTTTGGTGGATTACATTCTATACACCCAAACAGTGAATAGACACGGGCCGGAGCTTAAAACGCGGACTTTCAAGATATGTAATATAGGCTACCAAACGCTTGTTTCGCCCGGTTAATATAACTAACTTGCCGAAACATGCCTACCAAACAGGCCCTAGATGTATAGGCAACTGGGCTTAATAAAGCAGCAGATTTAACATTCTTAAATTTGTCTTCAGACAGTGAAGCCATGGCTATCAATGTTCCCTGTTGATCATGATTTAATCACCTAAAGGAACAACTTAAAGGACTTTTAGACATTTAATAACATGTATTAAGCATGTATCCCTTTTAGGGCTGTAAACGAATCTAGCCGAATATCACATTGTTCGAGTTCGGCTGGCAGGTTTTGGAGACTTAGGTTCGATTCGACTCAATTCGCTCGAACTTTAGAATCTGAGGTTCAGCTTGGGTTCGATGGTTCGAGCCGAACAATATGGAATTGAACATAATTCATAATCGACATTCTAGATTGAATATTAATTAGAATTAAAGCCTGATTAAATCTCTAATTGAACCACGTGGTTGATAGTGGATGGGTTCGTCGGCAATTGGAGATTATCCTTTTATTAATTTATCATTATTGTTGTACTATTGATGGAGTATTATTATTAATTTTTGCTTACTTCCAAATGAATTTGAATTTGATGCCACTTTACGTGGCGACGTGGCACGTGCTCGCATTTGCCATGGATGGGGACCCAACATGAATCAGAAAATGAACTAAAGTGCGGAACCTATCTGTCCACCACACATAGAGTTTTAACTAGACTAAATGTCCTCAGTAGGTTCGGATTCGTTGGGGCGACCCGTCGATATGGATCAATCGCTAAAATTCCGATGGTGGAATTGGACCTGGACCTTAGGTACAGTCCAGTGGGTCCGGATCTAGATATTTTCGAAATGTGCTCCATTTGGTCCGACTCGACAGGTAGATTCAATTTTTTGAATTGTTTCTAGAAAAAATTGACAGGTGGAATCAACGGTTTAAAGAAAATAGTTGTTTAAATTCAACGATCCAGATTAATTGGACCCGCTTCCAATCCTGACCCGGCGAATCCAACGTCTAGCTTCCCAAAAAAAATTAAATTCAAAATTTAAACTTATAAATGCCCCCAATCTCACTCATTTCTCACACCTCTTCTTCAATCTAATATATATCTGTCTCTCTCTCTCTCTAAATAAAATCAATGACTGATGGTAAGTCGTGACTCACCAAATCACCCCATGTCCAGTCACAGAATTTCTGTATAAAACTACACAGAACCCATGTCATATTAATATATATTCCTAAAAAAATTAGGAGTTAAATATTTTGATATATAATTACAGTAACTATTATTGTATTCAAAAGTGTTTGACTAACTAATTGTTATACTAGCAGAAATTCGATACAAGATGACGCCATTTATATTAGTGTTATGGTATACTATTAGTATTAGACGAACAACTATAATCTTGCATTATATATTAATTTTTGTGTTTTATTGTTTGTTTTTTACATTATATATATATATATAAATATTAATGTAATTTGATTTTTATTTTCATTCTTTTTTTTACTTATGTTATTATATTAATTTTATATAAACATCTATGAACAATACGTGATTCATTTCTTACCCATTTGAGCACCTAAATGTAATTACAAAAATAATGTGTTCGTATCTTATATCACCCCAAGAAAAATCAGATTAAATATACGTAAGCATTTAAAATATTTGATCAAGATTATAATTTTTTTTTCAAATTATATCTATCTAAACAAATTTTTCTAAATCAAATTAAATTATTCGACGAGCCTTAATCTAGATTAAGATTGTAATCTAGTTTTCCTGTGTAATCCAAACATACACAAATCCTTATCATTTGAGCGAACCCATTGTCACTTAATATAGTCTCATCAAAAGGAAAAATAAATTATTTTTATTAATAATATATACGAAATTGCAATTCCTAAAAAAGAGAGACAAATATTGATGGGGTACTAATAATAGTTTTTAATAATAAAAATATGACTGATGTATGTGTAATTTGACTACATAATCTGGAGAACCTTTTCAATAAAAATAATATATATATATATATAATAAATAAATACTAATTTTTGTTACGTGTGTTGTCTACCGGGTGAATAGGATCAAGGGAGACATGTCGCCTACTAAACCGGGTTCCTCTAGTGTTGGAAATCCATACATCGTACCCATTATCCGCCAGCATCATTGCCAGAGACTGTTCAGGGGAACTCTTCAGCCACGTCATTCCATCCTGCAATTTTAATAATAATAATAATGCGGTCATTGATGCCGCACAACATAAACGTGTCAAGTACGATGTTAAATGTGCGGATATTGGATTTGGGTTTCTTCCTTTCTCATTTTCTATTTTTGGAGAACATGAAAAGGATGCATTAACCTTACTAAAGCGTATTCTCTATGACTCAAGACATTGGGACACGTGCTGCGGTTCATATTTTTAATAGGATTGGTTTTGCTATTGTTAGAGGTGTGGGGGCCCAGTTGATCTCTCGGCTTCCCACTAATTTTTTGTAAACCCTTTGAGTTTATAATAATTATAATAATAATAATAATAAAATAATAATAATAACAATAATAGTAATAATAATACTACTAATCTATATATATATATATATAAAGAATGAGTTCCCCTATTGAATGTGAGTATTAATGGTCTTAAGTCAAGAAACTCAAATATATATATATAAAGAATGAGTTCCACTATTGAATGTGAGCATTAATGGCCTTAAGTCAAGAAACTCAAATATGTAGTTTAAGCCAATGAATTGTGAAGCATTAATTTGCCTCTACATTAATTAACTCAAAAAATTAATTTGTTTTCTTTGTATGCAATATGGTCCTATTATACATGTATCTAATAATTGCGCTATAGCATGTTGTGTTATCTCAAAAGATGTTATCTCATACATGTTATTTCACTAAGTTCTTATATAAGAAGTTAGTTAAATACGGAGTAGAAATTTACGTGGTGTTACCCAACATGTACTGCATTTCCAGTTGTGTATATTTTGATCATGATATATAAGAAGTTAGTTTTGTTTTGCTTCTGTGTAAATGAGAAATACACAAACAAATTTAGAAGTTGGATATATTATATAGTGGTGGAAGCTTCAATAGCCGAACGGGTATGTGTTTGTCGGTTAAACTTGATTGTTATAATTAAAATGGTATACAAAGTCATAAAATCGCAGCTTTATTTTTTCGATTGTATGGGTTAATTCATTGAATGGTCAAAATGGTTTGGGTAATAAGCTGTAGCAGCAAGGATCAGTTTCTCAACCATCTTCCATATGTTTTCTATATTTTGGCAAGGCTATCATATGTAACTCAATATCCCAAATCCTGAAACTTTGCCAATTTCTTTACATCAGCCCACACCTTTGTTGCATTGTCATACTTGAATAAGAAGTGCTAATGTGAATCACCACTTAAGGATAAATGTTGTTATATTTGGGTTCTTGGTATGTATCGGATTAAACCCAGTAGGGGAAATTGAATTAGAGCCAAAAGTTGAGAATTGCAAACTTCGAGTGTTGATGAGTTCATTCAAGATAATTCACACGCATGTTCCCTGGCTATAACTTATCACACGGATTCAAATGATTTTTGTTAGTCTCTTAAATTTTATAATTTTATAATTTTAATTCATAATGTGAGTATTAATGGCCTTAAGTCAAGAAACTCAAATATATATATATAAAGAATGAGTTCCACTATTGAATGTGAGCATTAATGGCCTTAAGTCAAGAAACTCAAATATGTAGTTTAAGCCAATGAATTGTGAAGCATTAATTTGCCTCTACATTAATTAACTCAAAAAATTAATTTGTTTTCTTTGTATGCAATATGGTCCTATTATACATGTATCTAATAATTGCGCTATAGCATGTTGTGTGATCTCAAAAGATGTTATCTCATACATGTTATTTAACTAAGTTCTTATATAAGAAGTTAGTTAAATACGGAGTAGAAATTTACGTGGTGTTACCCAACATGTACTGCATTTCCAGTTGTGTATATTTTGATCATGATATATAAGAAGTTAGTTTTGTTTTGCTTCTGTGTAAATGAGAAATACACAAATAAACTTAGAAGTTGGATATATTATATAGTGGTGGAAGCTTCAATAGCCGAACGGGTATGTGTTTGTCAGTTAAACTTGATTGTTATAATTAAAATGGTATACAAAGTCATAAAATCGCAGCTTTATTTTTTCGATTGTATGGGTTAATTCATTGAATGGTCAAAATGGTTTGGGTAATAAGCTGTAGCAGCAAGGATCAGTTTCTCAACAATCTTCCATATGTTTTCTATATTTTGGCAAGGCTATCATATGTAACTCAATATCCCAAATCCTGAAACTTTGCCAATTTCTTTACATCAGCCCACACCTTTGTTGCATTGTCATACTTGAATAAGAAGTGCTAATGTGAATCACCACTTAAGGATAAATGTTGTTATATTTGGGTTCTTGGTATGTATCGGATTAAACCCAGTAGGGGAAATTGAATTAGAGCCAAAAGTTGAGAATTGCAAACTTCGAGTGTTGATGAGTTCATTCAAGATAATTCACACGCATGTTCCCTGGCTATAACTTATCACACGGATTCAAATGGTTTTTGTTAGTCTCTTAAATTTTATAATTTTATAATTTTAATTCATAAATAACTTAATTTTAAAAATAAATAAACCTTCGTGTATAGCACAACTTCTGTTCAGCAAAGGCACAACATAAAATCAAGATTACATTATAGCCTATAATCTGTTATAAATACATATAATCAGCCTTTAAGTTTTTCTTTGTAGTACTCTTGCTTATGATGGTTTGGGAAGTAGAGGGTAGAGGATGATAATTGATTGCCTAAGATTTAGTTATGGTTATTACAAAATAAGGTTAACTTAAATAAAAGACCACAAGGAATAAAACACATGATAATTGTCGAGTTGTTATTTATAATTTTGTTGCGATGTGTTGTGTATATCACAAGGTAATGGAATGAAATAATAAAATACATTGATTTAAATGTTGTATTCAAAAGAAATCAGCGTGTCAACTTAACCCGAACATTTTTTACCTCAAATACAAATATGATTCTTTCATGGTGAATAAAGCCCGTGCATCGCACGGGCCATGATGTCTCGTAATAATAATAACAGAGACTCAAAACTTCTAATAAATTAAGAAATTGGTAATAAATCCTTTTACCACGTGGGGATACCACGTGGTTGATAGTGGATGGGAATGGGTTCGTCGGCAATTGAGATTATCCTTTTATTAATTCATCATTATTGTTGTACTATTGATGGAGTATTATTATTAATTGTTGCTTACTTTAGCCGATAGTAAAAAGTTGTCGGCTAAAGTCGAAAATCGTCGGTTAAAGTGGTCAGCTTTCGGCTAAAAGTCGGTCGGTCGAGGTCGGTCGGTTAAAGTTTAGCCGACGGCAAATAGGGAAGGTCCTCGGCTAAAGTTCGAGTTTAGCCGACGGTTAAACGGTCGCCGGCTAAAATAGTTCCCGTTTTAGCCGACGGATACATAGTCGTCGGCTAAAGTGTATAGGTTTTAGCCGACGGTAAGGGTTGTCGTCGGCTAAAATGTATAGGTTTTAGCCGACGACTACATAGTCGTCGGCTAAAGTGTTTTTTATTTAATGAACACTTTAGCCGACGGTCTGTGCAAATGCCGTCGGCTAAAGTCCAGTGAAATAAAAAAATTCAGATTTCGAAATCAACAAACCTGTTCAGATAACCTGTTATTTCAAATGTACGATACACCACCATACATCACAATCAACATAAATCAATTACGAAAAGCATAATTTAAATACATACCATATCAATATGTCATGTAGCAACATCAACAAAATCACTATAAACACCAACGTTAACGAACACGAGTCTAAACAAAAAATATATAGCAAAAGAACTACTACAATGACAACTAAAATCCTCAAAGATCCGTCAAAATCTTAAAGATAGAAGAATGATTACTACCGTCTTGCATGTCGTCGTCCCGAGGCTGTGAAGAAGAGGGGGTGTTTATGAATTGAAGAATTGAGGTGGTGGTGGTACCGAAATTCCCGATTGACACACTGTCTGACTCGATGACATCATATACTGCATCATGGCCTGCTGCTGAGCTAACATCTCTTGTTGAACCTTCCTTTGTTCCTCTTGGAATTTCTGGAACTGGTCTTGAGACTAGGGCTGTAAACGAGACGAACTGTACCGAACCTTTACGGGGTTCGGTCCAGCTCAAAATTATTCGAACCTTAGGTTCGATTGGGCTCAAAAATTTCGAACCTCAGAATTTGAGGTTCGATTCGGCTCGAAGTCATTTTTTTTTATATAGTTCGATTCGATTCGGCTCGAATTTTCGAACCGTTCGAATATAGTTCGATTCGGCTCGAGTTAAAGTCCACTATAACTCTATAAGTCCAGTATAGTTCGAATGTAGTTCGTCCGATTCTCCGAAGCCGAATGGTTCGGCCTCGGATGGGAGGGGTTTATGTCTTGGGCCAAAGCCCCTCGAATCGAGCCGAACCGTTCGGTCCGATTCCCGAATCCTATTTTATAGTGTTCGGCTCTACGTTTGGTGTCTCGAACCGAGCCACGAATCGAGCTTTTTCGAGCCGAATCCTTCGAACCGAATCGAACTTTTAGGTTTGTTCACATCCCTACTTGAGACTTCCTTTGCTCCTCAGCTCGGAGCTCCCTCTCGATCCTCAATTGCTCCTCCAAATAGGCCTTTTGAGTGTCGCCCCTTTGATTGCGCTGAAACCCTGTAGTATTCTTCAATAATCCGGTGCCTTCAGCTCCCATCATCGGCGTCCGGTGATGACTCCCTTTAGGAGGGTATATGTTAGCCCACACCCTTGCCCTAATGTAGGGATCAGCCTGATCGATCTCTCGGCGTGCTAACTCGAGACCAGTCTCGTCCAAATCCGGATGCTCCTCCCTCGCCATCTCTATCAACATCCTCTCAGACTCCTCAGTCACTCTCTCCTAATTAAGTGGGAACAAAAAAGTAAACGAATATTAATAAAGTTCAGAGGTAAAGACTGATAGCAGTATTAAAATGGTTAGGATATATTTACAACTTACAAGTCTATCCGGATAGTTAGGATATGCCTTCTGAGTCACGTAGACAAAGACATTCGCCTCATTTTCATCAGAAGTGGCCTCGTGCGAAACTCTCGCTAACGACCGCGAACCTAAGCTGTGGTGCTCCGTCAAACCCTTACGGTTAACAGTGTTGGTTGAACTGCTCGCCTACACATAGAAACATGTAATTTTCATTTAACAAGGAGAAAAATTACCACAAGTAAGTTTTATATATGTTACATATCTTTAAACAACAATAGCATTACGAAAATATTTAGAGCTCGATTACATACAATATAGTCCGGGTCGCTAAAATGTGCGCATAGCCACCTCCACTCGTACTCCCGATACTTGAACTCCTCTGGAGTAGCCTCGCGGGAATTACCCCAAGTTGACCAAAACATGTGTAGCTCATTTTTCCAAGATTTGTACCTATAACAAATATTTATAAATAATAATCAAACATTAGTCAAATATATTTGTAAAGTATTTTGTAAATTTCATGTATTTATTTACTGTGATTTTGTGTTATTGTTTTATTCTAATTCATAATGTTATTTGTTTATTATGTTATTCATAAATAATCTGTTGTGTGTATACAGTTGTTATTATGCAGTTGAATGTTAAGATTTAAGTTTAGTGATTATGTTACATGTCATTTTATATTTGTTGTTTGTGTATGATTATATAATGTTAATGTGTTAGTTTTATTATTTTTATGTATAATTAATATTATAATATTTATGAATATTCTAAAAGTGTATGTTATAATACTCATAATTACAAGTAAATTAGAATGTTTACCATGTTTAAATTTATCAATCAAATTACCTTCCATTTATACAAGTTGTGAATTTTAAATTATAAATTGTTTTGTATTAATAAATAAATTATAAAATATTTGACAAATATATATTTTTAACAATAACTAAAATGATGCAAAAATTAGTCGAGTAATTACTCAACTACGTATTGTGAAAATTACTTACTTGGTTGTTTGCACCTCATCACACCAAGTATGTAGTAGGAAAGAAGGAACTTCAAACCAAACCTACAATCAACATATAATATATATTACTATTTTTTTTTCGAATTTAAATACACAAAGTAGCTTTCGGAATTGAGATAAACTTACCGACATAGCATTGTTCAATGCATCCTTCACACTTTGTGGCACATCCTTCCACTCAGCCCACAGTACCGGAATTCTATCGCGTATGACAAACCCAACATTACGACAATATGCCGTACAAGCATCCGAAGCCAAAATGGGTCGTCGATACTTTTCATCTACTGCTATCTTGTGACGGCCATTTTTTGAAACATATGCGTCAAGTGCTAGACCCTTCGATGGGCCACGAGTCTTCTTCTTCTTTTTCGGTTCGTCTTCGGTACGACCCTCCTCATTATCAAGCTCCGCAAGCGACGCGTACAACTTCGTCTTAGATATTCGACATTTCCACCAAATCATTTTCTCAGGCCACGCCTGGAACACATACGCCGCCGTCGGGTTAACCAAGCTATATGGCCGGCGGACTCCTTTCTCATCGACCCCTGGAATCGACGGTACCATAGGGGGCATAAATAGAGTCGACGGAGGACCGGAAGGCACCTCGGATGACGTGCTCGGTGTAGATCGGCCGCTCCCATATGTAGTAGGAGAGGAGGGAATGTGGTGTATAGGAAGCATACGAGGCTGAGTCGTCTCGACAGTAGTGGGAGTCGTCCGCGATCTGGGAGTCTGATACGATAAGCGCCTCACAATAGTGTGTGCGTCATCCGTCGGATACAAGTTCCCATCCTTAAACTTCAGTCCACTATTCTCTATTAGCCCACGTATGCGAATGTTACTTTCATCCAAATATTTACCGACAGGATCAGCACGATTGGAAGCTGCGGAACTATCCCCAAACTCCGGAGTCTTTGATTTTTTCTTACCACATGTTAGTCTCTTAATTTTGTCCATTTAACCTGTACAAATTCAACCACATAAATTAATTATTTTTATACATAAACCCTAAATAGAAACTCATATGCAATTCAAGCTCAGAGCAACTACACATCACTTCGTTTGTACACAAATCAATTTCCCATTTTGGTAATTGCCTGAAAAACAGCCCTCGGGGCTGGCCGACGTCAACTCAAACCTCGCACTTCCAGCCATCACTAGGGTCAAAGTCTCATCTTCATACTCCAAAAAAAATGCCAGTTACTTAGCAAACTAGCACAACCAATAATAAAAAGTAAGCAAGAGGACCAACAAACATAAGGAGCCCAACTTATTAATCAAGATAAATTCATAGCTCAGTAGAAAATATACAACTAAGTTGAAACTCTGCTCTAACTAATGCAGTCCCCCCTGAGAATTTTTAGAGCTCTAAATCCCGTATAGAAAGAAATTTTTAACTTGCATGATCAAAAACCAAAGGAGTAGCACAACTTTCAAGTATCATACACAACCGTAAATAGACAGTATCATGTCAATTTGCATCACTAAAACACAATCTTCATTTTCCTCATTACACCAAAATGGCCCTTTTGTAATGGTAATAAACCGTTACAATAAATCTTTGTAACGGTTTTTTTCCGTTACAATTTGGGCGTCATAAATGATTTTGTAACGGTGTAAAACTATTACAAAAAATAGCAATATAACCGTTACAAATTTTAGTTTGTAACAGATTTTGTAACGGTAATAAACTGTTACAAACTTAATTATTGTAACGGAAATAACCATTACTAAAAATTATTTCCGTTACTAAGGCTAATTGTCAACCAATTGGTATTTATGAATTTGTAACGGTTTTTTACTGTTATTTCTTGCATATCCGTTACAAAATTTTTTACTGTTACTTCTTGCATATACTTTAAATTAATCTAATTTTATATTGTCAAATCTTGTATTTTCCATATCCATTTACAATAGTCACAACCAACAATACATCATACAAAAACGAAAAATAATATTTATCCAAAATGCAAAAACATCAACCTCCATTAAAAACTTTCCAAATCCACATACAAGTACAAAAGGAAGTCCACATCACATACTAGGTAAATATTAAAGCATCCATAAGTCTAAAAGTCCATCTACGTACTAACCAAATATCCAAAAATAACAAAAACTAAATACTATTCAACCATGCTTCGAACCACATTAAATAACCTCCTGCAACATAGGAAGAAAAAGTTTCACCTTGGGGATAAGTTAATGGCGCAATCAGGTTCAAGCACTTCATCGATATGAACCTTCTTCTCACCGATATCAATCAACCTACCGTGACAAATTTGAGCTGTAGAATCGGTCACAATGTACCCCTTTGCCACTTCTTTACATTGGGCATCAATTAAGATAACTTGTGGTTTGTCATGCGAAGAAGGCAAAGAGACGGGGCTCGGAGGAAACACATTATCCACATTGTTGTTTAGACTACAAGGGCGATGATTGGAGTTAGGAGCATACTCACTTCTAGGTTGCGGTGAACTTTCTCTAATAGTGTGGTTGTACTTAGCGAATGCTATATCCATTGCGCTCTATGTTTCAAAAAAGATTTGAGATATAATTAACAACTACATAAGTAATAAATATCTATTACCATAAGTATAAGCACTTGTAGTTCTACCTGAATAGCTTCATTGATATAATTCTTAAACGCCACATCTTCGCCTTTTTCATCTTTCTTCGATTTGTTTTTTACCACTGCAATGCTAAGTTGAATCATTTGCCTTTTTGTCACATTCGAACCCATTCCATGAACTCGACCCTTTTTATCCTTCCCGAGCACTTTGGCCACTGGGTCAATCTCAAGATTTGTAGAAGCAATTCCTTCACTTTTTTTCCTTATCCCTTGCCTCCTTGATTTGATCCTATCAAAGTTACAAGTTCAAGAATATAACTAAATTAGAAGATCATAAAATGAATTCTATAACTCATTATGTATAATTTCGCCAAAAACTAGACACACTAACTAACTGCAAACACAAAACAAAAAACAGCCCAAAAGTAGCTAGGAATCAACCCAAAACAGCCATTAAACTTTCCAAAAATAGCCCCAAAAAAGCTACAAAACAGTGCAAAAACAACACGAAAATAGCCACAAAAATAGATCCAAATTAGCCCACAAGAGCACGACAACAAACCACCACAAAACTATACAATAATAGCATCAAAACTGTCCAAAAAAACAACACCAAAACTGTTTGGGGTAAGTGACTTTAAAGTGTCAAAATAGATTTACTTACATAAAAGGGTTTAACACTTGGCAACACGCAAACACCATCTTCATTTTCACGCCCCACTAGCCAGCTATCTGTTCGGGTAAATATTTTCGTTGTATCCGCTTCTTTCTGAAATTTTTAAATCTTATGACTTAGATTAGAACAATATATCTCAACTAGAAGTATAAAAAATATTATACATTCACCAAGTTATAGTTTTTTTGGCTGTAACTACAACGCCCGAGAGCATGTGAAATGATGTTCTTTTTCCGATTTTCTTTATTCTTTGCATTTTGAACCTCCTTTTTTGGACATTTTTCATTTTCAACAAACTTTTTCCAAATAATTGGGTCAATCCCATTAGGCGGCTCCTTGTTATCTAGGCCCTTAGTGTGCCTTTGTGTGACCGGTAATACTGGCTCCACCCACTGCATAACAATGGACGGGCGACCTCTTCAGGAACATCTAGGTCAAATTCATCTTGTACATAGATTATGATATGAATATAATTAGTCTAGAGTTTTACAATAAGTGATTGTAATCTAAGTTCTAAACGTTCCAATTTTCTAGTCTTAAACCAAACCAAACCAAACATACCCAGTATATCCCGCTCAGGGCAGGGTCTGGGAAGGATAAGATGTACGCTAGGGGTGGCAAATCGTGCGGGTCGGGTCGTTATCGGGTTGACCTGATAACAACCCGATCTGTTAAGGTCAAACCCAAACACGACCTGATAAGGATTCCCTAAATCCGAACACGAACCCGACCTGATAAGGTCAAACCCGAACACGACCCGGACACGACACGAACACGATAAAAACACGATTGGATTCGTGTTGACCCGACACGATAGCAACACGATAACGACACGACACGTTAAAACCTGTTTCAACACGATAACAACCTGATAACCTATAAATACTAACAAAAAAATGATCAAAAACAATAAGAATTATAAACCTCAACTAAAAGTCTAAAAGAAATAAATTAGTAAAAAATTATTTATTAAATATTTATTAAATATTTATTTTTTAATAAATATTTATTAAAATAAATAAATTATAACGAGTTACCTGAACCCGACCCGAACCCGACACGAAATTATCGTGTCCTTATTGGGTCAACCTGATAAGAACCCAAACCCAATAAGGCTTGACACTAACCCATTAATTTCGTGTCGGTCCGTGTCGTGTTTTCGTGTCGTGCCGAAAATTGCCAGCCCTAATGTACGCAGACCATGCCCCTACTTATTACGGTAGGGAGGCTGTTTCCGTGAAGACCTCCAGCTTAGTGCACAACAGAATCTTGTGTGATAAATACAAAGGAAAACGTATGATTCGAAAAAGCTCGAGACCATACCTGAGCCCATGGCTTGATCCACATGGGACTTACCTAAGCGGAATTTGGCTACTTCACTCCCGATGAACGCTGCTCTAACAAAAGAGAGGTTGGCTCTGCGCACAGCTCCCTGTCAAAAATACACCACACGCAAAGACAATAGGATAAAATATACAATAAAAGTAAAAATGCAATGCTCTAGGTCAAAGCTAACCGAGACAACCCAACCCTGAGGCTCTCAACTACAACACCGCTCCCTAAAAAAGAATCCACAACTCTGATCTGGCGCCTCCAAGCGCGCCTATCAACAGTCATGGTCTCAGAAAGGTTTAAGGCCTTCAAATCTAATCTCAGTTGCTCCTCCCACGTCCTCCTAGGTCTGCCTCTCCTCCTCTCCCCGACAACCATTAAACTCTCGACCCTCATCACCGGAGCAGATGCCTGCCTCCTGCGGACGTGGCCAAACCATCTCAATCTCCCTTCCCTAACTTTCGCTGAAATGGGCGCCACTTCCAGCGCGTGCCTGAAAACCCCGTTCACAATTCTATCTAACATTGTGCGACCACACGACCAACGTAACATTCTCATTTCAGCCACTTCCAACTTGCTCTCAAGCGACTTCTTCATCGCCCAACATTCGGATCCATACAACATTGCAGGTCGGATTGCCGCTCTATAGAATTTACCCTTCAACTTTAGAGGGACTTTCTTGTCGCACAGGACCCCTGTCGCTGCTCTCCACTTTAGCCACCCCGCCTTGATGCGATGCGTGACATCATCTTCACACTCACCTTCCTTCTGAATGATCGAACCCAAATACTTGAACTTATCCGTACGGGGTACGATCTGATCCGCAATCTTTACCTCAACATCTTTATCGTTGGCCTCACCACTAAAGTTACACCAGAGATACTCGATCTTAGACCGACTCACACGCAAGCCCTGGGATTCTAACTTAGCCCTCCAAAGCTCCAACTTCGAGTTCACCTCCCTCCTCGACTCCGCCACTAACACAATGTCGTCAGCAAAAAGCATGCACCACGGGATTCCATCTTGAATCCCTCGTGAAATGACGTCAAGGATTAGAGCGAAGAGAAGAGGACTTAGCGCCGACCCCTGGTGTAGCCCTATCTCAACCGGAAAATACTGGGTGTCACTAACTGGGGTCCTAACGCACGTCCTAGCTTGGGAGTATATGTCCTGGATCGCCCTAACGAACGGCAACGACACCCTCCTCTCTACTAGGCTCCTCCAAATAACATCGCGCGGGATGCTATCATAAGCCTTCTCTAGATCTATGAACACCATATGGAGGTCCTTACGCCGCTCTCTAAACTTCTCCATAAGGCGTCTGACGAGATGAATGGTCTCAGTCGTGGACCTCCCCGGCATGAAGCCAAATTGGTTCTCTGAGATCTCCACTTCTCTTCTAACCCTGCATTCCACCACTCTTTACCAAAGTTTCATAGTATGACTGAGGAGTTTAATACCCCTATAGTTACTACAACTCTGAGCATCGCCTTTGTTCTTGAAAAAAGGCACGACAATACTATGCCTCCACTCTGTCGGCATCTTAGAGCCTTTGAGGAGATGTTGAACAGCTCTGCTAGCCACTGAACACCGACTTCCCCCAGAGAAAGCCACACCTCAATAGGGATCTGATCCGGGCCTACAGCCTTAGCTCTACCCATTTTCATTAGGGCACCCTTTACTTCCTCCTTGCTGATGCTCTCACAGGAACTAAACGAACGAGCAGAAGATAGACTAACTCCTTGCACCACCGAGTCACTACCTCTAGCCTCATTGAAAAGTTCGAAAAAAATACCTATTCCACCGCTCCTTAATAGCCACATCGTTCACTAACACTTGACCCAAATTTTCTAGTTTTACAATAAGTTAATTAATGCTTACCATTATGTTCCTTCACACATCGGCTTTAAATTTTTTTGGCACATATCTCCAATCTGTGTAATGAACGGGTACACGAGCCCGAATAATCTCTCCGACACGTGTACTCCACTTGCTAGCATTTGGTCCCACTGGTTTTCTATTGATTTCAATAATCAGAGACAATTTTGCTTTTTTACCTTTATCTTTCTGTGATTGAGTTTGGGTCGGTGATGAAGAAGTCGGATCCTTTGAACCTGTACCTGATGACATAGTTGATACTTCCTTACTACAAAAAAGTAAAGAAAAGAAAAGGAATAAAAACAGGTCAACATTGATTAGACCATCAAGTTTAAAAAAGGATTAAGTATAAATAGAATAAATAAAGCAAAATGTTAAGTAGCGTTACACTAGCTTTGCAATTTTTTTTTTTTTTGCTTGAATGCATGTCTTGTATATCAAAATAAAGCATAAAATGGACCAATAGAGTCATCCATATACTATATATATTATGAGGACATGCTAATGTTGATGACTTGATGATGAATGGATGCGTGCAACAAATGTGCATGATGCATCCTATCATGCAAGAGTGCTTGTAATTGTCATGGATGGTGCAGCAAAACAGGATACATCCCCTTTCCAAACTACTACCGGTAGGTCACTGAAGCTGGAACTCCATTCACACCAGGGGCACCAGCCGGGTAGATTGAGTCTTTCCTTTTCCCGAATGGATTCTTCGAATATTGAATGCGCATGCCAATAGAACCAGAACTGGGTATAACGGCACCCTGTAAGCTGCGGTGCACATTAGTGGCACTGTTCACATCTTCAAATTCAATGAAGCAAACAGTGTGCCTTTCCTGTCTTAATACTTTCATCTGCTTAAAACCAGGTTGGCCGCTGAAAAGTCCGCGCAACTCTTCTTCAATTATATTCTTACCAAGATTGCCAATGAAAAGAGTATTGCAAGGAGGGAGGGTTGTCTTTGGTATTCTGGACAGCAATTACAAAAGGTTCACAAAACTAAAGCAAAATGTTAAGTAGCATTACACTAGCTTTGCAATATTAGAAATTACAAAAGGTTCACAAAAGGTTCACAAAACCAAAGCAAAATGTTAAGTGGCGTTACACTAGCTTTGCAATATTAGTAATTTTTCGAGGTGAGGCTGTTCTTCAAGAGTGGATTGGAAATCAGTAGGTATCTCTAAATCGTTAACTCGACTTGTCAGCCTCTTCGGTGCATTTATAACAACCCACCAACTGGGGTTTTGAAGATCTTTGGAATAGAATACTTGTGATGCTTCAGAAGCAATAATAACGGGTTCATTTAGCACATTGTCGATACTCTTAAACCTCTCAAAATTTACCATGACTAAGTCAGAGTCTGGACAATGTTTACATCCATTAAATTTATCCTCAACTCTTACCCAATCACAGTAAAATACAACCTCCTTAAATATTGTGTAATCTAATTCTATTATTTGTCTTATAATCCCATACCACATAGTCCATGCTTCTTTCAAATTCTTATCACTTTTTTTGCCCTAAATTCTGTCAATGCCTTCACGCGAACACTGCTATCTTGAGTAGAAACTGTGTCATCATGATACTTCGGAGAGAACACATAACCATTAACTCGACGGTACGACGGTTCCAGATGGAGCGGCGGGACGACGGTTCCGGGCGGAGCGGCGAGACGAAAGGGAAAAGACGAAGGATCGGCGGGACGAAAGGGAAAAGACGACGGAGCGGCGGGACGACGGTTCCAGATGGAGCGGCGGGACGACGGTTCCAGGCGGAGCGGCGGGACGAAAGGGGAAAGACGAATGATTGGATCTCTCTATGAATGGAAAAAGGGCGATGGTTACTGAGGAAGAAATACTCCCTGTCATGTTTTTTTTATATATATAAGGGGTATTTGGGCCGACGACAGTGGACGTCGTCGGCTAAACTAGAAGGCTTTAGCCGACCGTAGTAGTCGGCTAAACTAAAAAAAGAGCCACCATGACACGGGCCGTGTCGAACGGCTCGAACGGGTTGCATGTCCAGAATGTTTTTGGAAATATAGAACACTAGGACACTGGCCGTGTGAATTGACACGGGCCGTGTCACTTTAGCCGACGACAACCGTCGGCTAAACTAGATTCCAAAAAAATTATATTTATATACTTTAGCCGACAGTTGTCGTCGGCTAAAGCCCACTTTATCATTTTTTTATATAATTAAATTATATATATATATAGTTAACTATAAATATATTTATTAAAAATTAAAAATATCTACACTTTAGCCGACGACAGCCATCGGCTAAACTAAATTCCAAAAAAAAAAACATGACCCAATGACTAAACTAATTTTATATTCCTGGAATTTAATTATAAATAATACACATATATATATATATATATATTATTTGAATTTCATATAATTAAAATAAATTATATAAACTAAATTGGAATTTAAACTAAATTTTATATTATTTATATACTTTAGCCGACAGCTGTCGTCGGCTAAAGTATTTATATTCTTGGAATTTAATTATAAATAATATATTTATATATATTATTTGAATTTTATATATTTAAAATAAATTATATAAACTAAATTGGAATTTAAACTAAATTTTATATTATTTATATACTTTTGCCGACAGCTGTCGTCGGCTAAAGTATTTATTTATTTATAATTAAATTTTATATATATATTTGATTTTAATTATATATATATATATATATATATAACATCATTATATATATCTGTATATTAATTAATATAGTTTTGATATAATTATATTTTATATATATTTATATTTGTTTTTTATATAATATTAATAGTTTATATATTTATACTTGTTTTATTATAAATAATTATATATATATATATAATTGATGAGTCGATTCTTGATCGACTCATTCTGTTCTATCTAGTCGTGTTTTTGTTTGCTTTTTAGTATTTTTGTTCTCTTTTATGCGTGGTATGTTGTGTTTTTAATTTATAGGTAACCAATCGAAGATTGTGGTGAAATATGCGCTTTCATAGCTAATATTGGAGTTTATGACGATCAAAAGCTAAAACGGGGACTAAAACGACGAAAGATTTAAACAGTATCGGTCAAATCTCCTAAATCCCAGAATCTCCACTCCGAATTGAGATGTATTCTCCTTTGATATAAATTCCTCGTGAAATTAGCTTCGAAACGGTATATCATATGCTAAAATCCGAGGTGAATTGATACAAGAACGAAGGATCAAGCGAAGAAGACCAAAAGCGGACTTGGCCGCACCAGCGACTCAACTTGGCTGCACCCGACTCGACTCGGCTGCAACAGTAACTCGGCCGTGCCATGGGACACGGACGGGTCTCATTCCAATGAATTGCATTTTCCGGATGAGAACAACTCGACCGTGCCTTTTGGGACACGGCGAGTCACGATCGGCGATTTGTGTTTCTGTGCGGTACAACACGGCCGTGTCATGGGGACACGGCCGAGCCTCAAAGAGAACCTTTTCGTTTATCGGTAGCGATGCGACACGGCCGTGTCCCAGGACACGGGCCGTGTCACTTTTCGGTTCATGTCACTTTCCTTGACATTTTTGCACAACTTTAAGCCTTATTCTTCATCTTTTGGCTATAAAACAAAGGGTGGTGACCCTTGAGGAGATACACTTATCTTGTAGAAGATATTCTTGGGTGAAAAACGCAAGATTGAGGGGAGAAAACACCAAAAAGAGAGGATTGAGTGAGATTATTTCATCATCTTCCTTGTATGTTCTTGGAGTAAAAAAAAAAAATACTTTTGTGAGATATATTAATTCCTTGTATCATTTTGTTGTGAATTCTTATAAGAAGATCATCAAACCTTCATCGGGAATTCGATTTCGGCATTTACAAGGGAAGTTTTTACCATGTTTTGTTCTTCAATTTCCATTATTGTTGTTGAATTAATCATGTGTGGCTAAACACTTCATATGGGTTTTTAGATATAGCCACACACATGTTTTTGATTGTTAGTTCCTTTTGATTTTCCGGGTAAAAGTTTGAGATTGTTCCTCTTGTTCGTTCTTCGTTTTAGAACTTTTGAATTAGATCATCAAACCTTTTTCATTGTTGTTATTATTATTCGAATCGAGGGTTTTTGTCGGTGTTCGCCATCAAACGACCCGAAAGAAACGATTGTGAATGTTCTCGAGCTTTTTCGCGCGATCTTTTAACGATTTACCTCATCAAAAGTAGTCGGTTAATTGATTATTAGTTAGGGATTCATCCCAATCAAAAGAGTATCTCTTAATTTTCGTTGTGAACAATCGTGATTTTTAGAATTACCGCCATCAAACGGATTTCTTTTAATCGTGAGCAATCGATAATTCCAAACCTTATTTATTTGAGTATCGGAACTAATAATTGATTACGTGTGTGTCGGTGAATCTAAATTCCCATATCAATCTCATTATTGTTATCTATCATTTATCCGACGATCAAATTGGTGTTGTTATCACTTAGTTAATTTAAATTTCATGCGTTAGTATTATAATCAAACCGAACCATTGATGTATTTTAATTTATTTTACTTTTGTTCATTCGACTATTTGCCGAACATTATCGAATTTTAAACCGTTTCCAATTCCTCGAGAGATCGACCTCGGAGTTACTTACCGCTTCCTACAAAAGCGATTCGTACACTTGCGAGTTTATAATTTGAACCATCAAGTTTTTGGCGCCGTTGCCGGGGAATTGGCGTTTAATTTTTAATCATGTTTTAATAATAGTTGAATTGTTATTCTTGATCAATTCTATTTCGATAAAATTCGCTCTTACTTCCTTTGTTTATGCTTGGTAGGAGATCGTTGGGTAACCTGATTCTTCCGCAGATAGACGAAGTTCAAAGGATTAGAGCACCAAAAATAATGGCCACAACATCAATGGCAAACGACGAGGTGAATCCGGACCTTGAAGAGCGACTTTTGATCCAAGAAGAAAACACTCGTCAACCGAGGGTTGAGTGTAACACCTCCAATCCGCTCAGGGATATTACACGCCGTAGAACCTTTCCTCAAGGATCTACCAGGCTAGTAACAACATGAAACATATCGACAATGCCTTTAAGGCTAAAATGACTCAGTAGACCGATTTGGACTTTCAATAAAAACATACAACTAGATTACAATACAAGCCCACGCAGGGGGTCGAATACAACACACTCCCGTACAACGGGAAAAGAATACTGCAGCGGAAAATAAAATACAACAAAACCAATACGACATCAACAGGTCCTCGTGTGATTAGTATCGTTCATCTTTCATCATCCTTCATACCGACCATGTGTTCTGCTCCAAAACCTGAATGCAAAAACAGACATCCACCCCCCGAATACTCGGGGGTTAGCAAAACTCCACTGTTTTGCTAGTACAAGTACAAGTGCAAAAAATACGAGTCATACAATTCACATTCCATGAACGATAATAATCCGAAATCCTCAAAGATCCAAACGAAACGAAAAGTACATCCCGAGGCAAGAGTTTGAGAAAACATTCCAAATCCGAAAGATCGCAAATTAATGGAAATAATTTATAAAACAGTTCAAAATGCCATCGAGAGTTTTAATAGAAAACAATTTAGGATTATCAAATCCTACTTTTCAAAACTCAAAAGACAAAAGGGGTCACCGCCCCAAAAGTTTACTTTCCGTAAAATAACCTTTACCAAACCGTTGGGATTTTAGCCCCAAATCCGTCAAATGACCTTTACAAAAACGTTGGGATTTTAGCCCCAAATCTCATCAACTCACAGTACACGAGAACGACAACAAGGTTCGTCTTCCAACATCAAAATCCACAATTAAAGGATTTAACACAAACAACAAAATACTCTAGTGCCATCCTAGCCAAGTAAGCCAAACGAACACTTACCTCTTACACACTTAGTCGATGCATGCAATCATGAAAACATAGTTCCAAAGCACTCATTTCCGGAAATGCCAATATCAAATCACATTTGCAAAATGCACCACAATTAACCGCGGACCCACAGCTTCGTGGATCCCTACCGAGACCCCGTCGGATCTAACCCGTAGTGGTTAAAAGCAAGCTCGCGGTCCCACAGCTTCGTGGAGCCCTACCGAGACCCCGTCGGATCTAACCCGTAGTGAGCATACACACACGCGCGTTACTCATGCAATACTAATATGCTAAGAATGTAAGTTCATCAAGAATACTTACTAGAGATGGCCATTTATCCGACAACATTATCAAACTCTTAACACAATAACAAGATTAAACACGGAATACACGATTCCATAACTTTAAACAATAGGGATATCATCAAAGCCTTCAACGTTCAAAATAATCAATTCCCAAAACACAACGTTCACAAAACACACACGCGTTTTGAAAGAGAGCCTTTAACGAGGCCAAACCGAAATCTTTTGGAAATTCATTTTAAAATAACCAAACAAACACACCAAGACGACCACCGATCAATCATATCCACAAAACGAGAAGCGTATGAACAAGGTACTTGCCTCGAATAAGAATAACGCGGAGAATCAACCGAAGTAGGTTGACACGAACCGACTACGAACCCGCCGACTCCACCGAACGACAATCCGCAACAATGAACTACGAACGAAGACAATAACAACGAAAATGAATTCCAAAGTACGACCCAAAGCCGCTGAATTCAAAGAACAATGACGAAAGTTTAAGGATTTTCCCCAAAACGGCCAAGAACACGATTCGTCCCGACAAAACACGAAAACGGAATTCCAAGTTGAAATATGGATATACAATCCATAGAATGTGTTTAACAACATCATTTAACCACAATCGATCCATCAAAAACGGATGAAAAACGAGATCGAGAACAAATCCCCCAAAAAGTCAATTCGAAGGAAATCAAGAAATATACTTTGATTCGACGAAGAACAATGGATTAAATGATGTTAAACACAAGAATACTACCAAGATTAATCATACCCATCATGAATTAACCAACAACACGGAACGAATCGGACAAAAATGCAAAAACCCCCAAATTCACGAAATTAGGGTTCTAAGAAAGATTACCTTGATTCGCTGGTTCAAAGGATGATATAGGATGATTTATTGATGTTATGAACTCAAGAACTTCGTGGATTTGTTGTCAAACAACATGGCTTCTCCAACCTCGAATCGCCAGCCGCGGATAGAAGAGGAAGGAAGTGAGAAATGAATGAAAATGTGACTCCTCTGTCACATTTATACTGGGCCGGAACTAGCGTGCGCTAGCCTTCCCGGACTAGCGTGCGCTATCGGCCGGTATCGGCCGAGTACCCTCGGCCAGGGCCCGCACGACCCGGCACCACCGACCAAACCTGCCGACCAAACCTGCCGACCCGACTCCCGCTAGCGTGCGCTACGGCGGAAGCTGCGCGCTTAGCCGACTGTCGAGAACCTCGGACTAAAAGCTCGCCAGTAACGTCGCTAGTCGGCCGACGGCGTGCGCTACCCTGCCGTTAGCGTGCGCTACGACCGACGATGGCGTGCGCTACTGCCGATCTGACGAGTCGAACCTCAGAACCCCATTGCCCAGACCCGATAGCGTGCGTTAGGACAGCCGATAGCGTGCGCTACACCTGCCGGTTAGCGCGCGCAGACTTCCGGCCGTAGCGTGCGCTACGCCGGTTCCTGCCGCACCTGTCCGTTCGGTGCCCGCAATCATCCGGCCAGTCCCGCAACCGTCCGGCCAGTACCCGACCACCAGGCTCGACGACCCGATTTCCGAAAACGTACGGAACGAACGCGACGAAAAATTCGCGGACAACGTCAACGACCCGAAATGAAAACATAATACCATAATTAATCATACGCGACCAAGAAAAGGGTCGAGACAACAATTACAGATACGGATACCCGTAACTTTTAAGAAATTACAAAATGGCCCAAAACGCCCGGAAATCACGATACGTGATTGAATAACCAAACAGAAGTTCACAACACGTCTAACAAAGTTAAACGGACTTACGGGAAACTCGAAACAGCAGTTTCGAACGAGATTCGCAAGAATCGAACTCAAGTGCGGAAAAGTCGCCAAAAAGCACGAAACTCAACAAAACGACACCGAAACGAACTCGGATGACAAAAAGTGCAGAATTAATCATTCTCAGAATGACGAAACGGTCATGAGCGAGTCATCAAAACGGACTCCGGCCGAAAAAAGAAATTTACCGAAAATCGAAAATTGCGGATATTACATTGAGAATGTTGCACAAAATATAGATGAGGAGGAAATTCATCAACCAAGGTTTCCAAGATATGAGAATGTTGGGCGCAATCAAGGGATGCCCGAAGCTCAACAAGGGAGATACTTTTATCCGAGACAACCACCCGTCGGAATGCAATATGGAGCGAATTATTATCCCGGACCTCAATATGGGATGGAGGCAAACTACAACATTCCGCAACAACCTCCGGTCGAACATCTAATGCGGGACTATACATAGCCCGTAGTGAACACCGCCATTTCATGCATCCAATTAGCACCGGCCGCAAGGAACTACCACATAAGCGGATTTCACATCGAGCAATTGCCCTCATTTCACGGATTAGCATGAGAGGATCCGTTATCATTCATCCGAGACTTCTATGTGGCGATTGACAACTTCCCATTAAATGGGTTGAGCGAGGATCAACTACGGATGAAGTGCTTCCCTTATACACTCAAGGATGGGGCGAAACAATGGTTGATGACTTTGGCGCCCGGCTCACTAAGAACATGGGATGAAATTTACGATAAATTCATTACCAAGTACTTCTCCCATTCAAAGACTACGCAATTGAGAACTCAAATCTCAACTTTCGGACAACAAGACGGAGAGGCATTTCACGAAGCATGGGATCGATTCAAAATGCTACTTATTCAATGCCGACACCATCACTATCCGCTTCAACTACTTAATCAATTCTTCTATGACGGATTGACTCAATATTGCCAAGGAGCGGTAGATAATGCAGCCGGTGGTTCGTTTTGGGGTTTGACGGAGAGACAAGCGTATGATGTGTATGAAACATTGGGAGCAAATTCTCAACAAAAAAGTGTACGTGTTCGTAGGGGAGCCGTGCACCAAGTGAGCGAGAAGGACGAGATGCAATCTAAAATCGATGAGTTGACAAATGAACTAAGACAACTCAAGACTCAAAATAAATCTTCTAGCTCACGAGTTTGCGAGATTTGCGGAGCACCCGGACATGATGCCAATTCATGCCCTCATACTTTTCCAGGAGAACAAACCGAACAAGTTAATTGGGCTATGGGGCAAAGCACGGGAAGGCCCGAATGGGAAGAGAGGAGAAATAATTATGGCGGAAACGCAAGAAATGCACCTATCCCAAATACTTATCATCCTGGGCTAAGAAACCATCCGAATTTCTCATGGAGAAACAACAATCCGATTCCATACGATTCGCAAGCTCAATACAACGGAGGAAACCGAGCCGAACAACCAACGCGAAGTGAACCACCTCCACAACAAAGGAACTCTCTTGAGGAGAGTATAGCGGCATTCATTAAAGAGAGTAAGGAAAACCGATAGGAGAACAATAAGAGGTTTGAATCTTTAGAAGCTTCGATGAAGAAAATGGAGATCCAAATTGGGCAACTTGCTACCGAGGCACGTAGACAAGAAAGGGGTAAACTACCGAGTCAACCCGAGCAAGCTCAAGCCATTACCACTCTCCGAAGTGGTAAAGTGATTAATAGAGAAGTCAATTCCGAAGTAAAAGAAAGAAGGGATGAGAAAGAAGATGAGTCGGGAAATCAAGAGGAGAAAATAGACGAAGCAACTTCAACTTCCAAGCTTCACAAATCCGCTCAACCATATAAGCCACCAATTCCTTTCCCGAGCCGTCTTAGAAAAGCAAAGCAAGATGAGCAATTTTCCGAAATCTACGACATGCTTTCGAAGGTTCATGTCAACTTACCTCTTTTGGATGTTGTGAAGAACATTCCCGCTTATACAAAATTTTTCAAAGAGTTGACCTCCAACAAAAGAAGATACAATGGGAACGAGAAGGTGGTGCTCTACGAGGTAGAAGCAAGGGGTCAAAATAAAGGCGATCCGGGAAGTTTTATGATCGACATTACTATGGGAGACAAGAGAGTTGCTCGTGGGATGCTAGATTTGGGGGCAAGTGTGAATCTCATGCCATACTCGACCTATTTGAGGCTTGGACTCGGGGGAATCAAACCGACAAGAATGACTCTTCAATTGGCGGATAGGTCGGTGAAATACCCCAAGGGAGTCATTGAAGACCTATTAGTGCAAGTGGACAAGTTGGTGATTCCAGCCGATTTTGTTATCTTGGAGATGAGCGATTTCGGGACAAGCGAAAATGAAGGGACAATACTTCTAGGACGGCCATTCATGCGTACAACAAAAACAATCGTCGATGTTGATGAAGGAAAGGTCACCATGACCGTCTTGGGCGAAACCGTGGAAATCAACGTGTTCGGTTCATCTCCTATCCCTTCTCATATTTATGCTTCCCATGATGTGAATTTTGTTGATTGCATTGATTCTTTGGTTGATGATACATATTTTCATGGTGATGTAGGTGACACGTTGCATGATGCTCTAACCGTTGAGCATGATATGGGGCTTAATAATCTAGAAATTGAAGAATATGTTGCATTGTTAGATAATTCTGAAATAATTGATGAAGTTGACTATTTTAAGATACCATTGGAATTAAAATTTGAGGAGCCCGTTGAAATCACCCCACCCCAACTTGAATTGAAAGAACTTCCGGCACATCTTAAATATGTTTTCTTAGGCAAAAGTGACACTTACCCTGTAATTGTCTCTTCCGAATTAACTCCCTTGCAAGAAAACAAATTAGTAGAAGTTCTAACTAAGTTAAAGGAAGCGATTGGGTGGAGTATTTCCGATATCAAGGGAATAAGTCCTGTTAGGTGCATGCATAAAATAATTCTTGAGGAAAATGTTAAACCGGTTAGGCAACCTCAAAGGCGTTTAAATCCAAACATGCAGGAAGTTGTGAAAAAAGAAGTTTTGAAATTGCTAGATGTCGGAGTCATCTACCCAATATCCGACAGTAAGTGGGTGAGCCCTGTGCATGTAGCGCCTAAGAAATCTGGAATAACGGTGGTTCGTAATGATAAAAATGAATTGGTGCCCACTAGAACGGTAACCGGTTGGAGGATGTGCATTGATTACCGGAAATTAAATGCCGTAACAAAAAAGGATCATTTCGAGAAGAACACCGTAATATCCACCGTCAATCATAACCCTAGAATTTTGACACCTCCTTCTTTGATCTCTATCGATACATACAAATGTCACACCATTTACCTTCGCCATTGAATAAACTCTAGATGTAACAGGCTTCATCAAAAGAAGCATCAACTCACGTGACCACATCGGGTGGCCATCACTTTGTATGTGCGTCATTTGGATATTAATTAAGGTGAATGTTGTGATTAAGTAAATTATGTAAGCAAAATAAGTAAACAGTAATTAAACACTTACCCATTGTCCGAAATAATCAGCAAATGTTTCATTGTGGAATCTAATGTCTCCATTCACAGCATCACATGAAAGGTGAATGCCTTTCCAATATTGAACTTCTGGACAGTTAAGTAATATCCACCAATGTGCAATTCGCAGCTCGTAAGGTTGTAAATGACTGTCAGGTAATCTTCTTTCAACTTCAACTTCAACTTCGCTGGTGATGATGGAGAGATTAAATTGCACTAGAATTGTTGACATAGGCTCGGGTGTGGGATCCACCGTGCCTAAATAGAACTTGGTATATGTTACACACTCCCATGCAAGATATGCTTCGGCTATACATCCTTCTGGTGCAGACTTATTAGTCACAGAGTCCTTGTACTCACCAAGTTGCCTTTCTATTGGAAACATCCACGTGTAGTGGACCGGGCCTATTAGTAAAAGTTGGCGAGGGAGATGGTTCATGAGGTGAGGCATGAGATCAAAAAAGTTCGGTGGGAAGATCCTCTCAAATTTGCATAAGATATAAATGATCTCTTTTTGTATGAGCCGGAGATCTGACTTACTTACTTCCCTAGTGCATAACTTTTGAAAGAACCTGGATAACGATACACAAGGCTCGACCACCTGTTTGGACAAGTATGGTTGAATAAACACAGGAAACAAACGTTGTAAGAGGATATGACAATCATGGCTCTTCAGTCCAGTTAACTTGTTCTCCTTGAAGTTAACACACCTCCCTATATTTCCAGCATATCCTGTGGGATACCTTGCAGCCTTCATCCACAAAAAAATCTCAGCCTTTTGCTTAGGGGTGACGGTGTACGCAGCTTTCGGCATTTTGTGTTTCCTCTTCCCTTCCTTCAACCATAAATGTTTTCTAATGTTCATTTCTTTTAAACCAATGCGTGCCTTAGGGCCGTCTTTAGTCTTCCCTTCCCAACATAACACTGTACCGACAACACTTTCACAAACATTTTTTTCTATGTGCATCACATCTAGGTAGTGCCTAATCGACAACTTACTCTAATAAGGTAGATCCCAGAAAATACTTTTGTGGGACCAATATTTATACCCAGAAAAAATCTCAGCCTTTTGCTCAGGGGTGACGGTGTACGCAACTTTCGGCATTTTGTGTTTCCTCTTCCCTTCCTTCAACCATAAATGTTTTCTAATGTCCATTTCTTTTAAACCAATGCGTGCCTTAGGGCCGTCTTTAGTCTTCCATTCCCAACATAACACTGTACCGACAACACTTTCACAAACATTTTTTTCTATGTGCATCACATCTAGGTAGTGCCTAATCGACAACTTACTCCAATAAGGTCGATCCCAGAAAATACTTTTGTGGCACCAATACTTATACCTATCAGGTCTTTCAGGCGTTGCCGCTACTATATCAGGATGGTTGCTCAACTTCCCAAAATCATACTCATTCAGCACGGCCAAAATTTTCTAACCAGTCCACTCTCGTGGTGGATCACCAACCTCTTTAGTCCCATCAAATACTGCAGCATCCGTACGCCAGACATGCGTCCTCTCAAGCCATATACGGTGACACATTCTGATAACCTTCCGACAATGATACCTTGCGCAGTCAGCATTCAAGCACATTGGACATCCTCTGTATCCACTAATAACAGATCCGGATAGCATCCCGTACGCAGGAAAATCACTGATGGTACCGATACACATAGCACGTAAGTAGAACATCTCATGTGAGTAACTGTCGTACGTCGGATGACCTTGCTCCCACAACAACTTCAGCTCCTCTATAAAAGGTCTCAAATAAACATCAATACAATTTTCTGGATACCCGGGGCCAGGTACTAAGAGAGTCAACATATTATACACCTTCTTCATGCACATCCATGGAGGAAGGTTGTAAGGAACCAATACCACCGGCCATATACTATACGAAAGGCTCATGTTGCCAAAAGGGTTGAATCCAGCAGATGTAAGTCCGAGTCTTACATTTCGGACATCTGATGCAAATCCTGGAAACTCCCTATCTATATGCTTCCAAGCCTCTCCATCAGAAGGGTGTATCATAATATTCTCGTCAGTCACCCGAGGCTCAGCGTGCCAACTCATCGCCTTGGGTGTGTGAGGAGACATGAAAAGCCTCTCCAATCTATCCTTCATAGGGAAATACCAAAGAACCTTCATAGCTTTCTCTTTACCAGAAGGAGTGAACTTATACCTCTCTGTGTCACATACCGGACATCTCTTTAGGTCTTCATTAGGCTTTCCCCAAAATAAAGCACAATCATATATGCATACGTGGATCTTGATGTACGATAGCCCAAGACCTTTTAGGATACGTCTCATTTTATTGTGATTACTAGGAAGATGATGACCTTCTCGGAGCATTTTCCCTGTAAGTTCCAAATAATCATCCACAACTTTAATCGAGGTTTTGTTCTCTACATTGGCTCTCATAGTCTCTATGACACTATCAAGAACCGTGTGACACCCAGGATAAAGAAGAGTCTGTTGGAGCTGGATTAGCTTGTTGTATCTATCATTAGAAATTGTGTTAACGGGTATCAATGTAGGCGTTCGGATGACTGGTTGATCAGCTATATAGTATTCTTGACCTTCAGCCGATACGTCCCTATCGTAATAACCAAACACGTCGTCAATCAACCTTCTTGTGAGGTCATTGGACGTGCTACCACTGTACTGTCCGTAATCATGGGGAATAATTGAATTCGATCTTTCACCGTGGTAAATCCAACATGTATATTTATCCCAAAATCTATTTTTTTTCAAGTTCTCCCATACGACATCAAGTGTCAAATGGTACATATCGCTGCGGCATTTACATTTATTGCAAGGACAGTAATAAATCATACTATCACTATCATGCTCCTTCACAAATCGAATAAACCCTCGCATTCCATCTATGACCCTTGGATCCCATTTTTGCAGACCAATCCAACTTTTATCCATCCTATAAAAAATAACAATAATATTACACATCGTATTTATCAAGAACATACAAAAATTACGACTAAAATCATCATATATAGCTCGATTTCAAGATGTCAAATCCAAGAAATATTCGAGAAAACGAACTAATTCTAAAACATTTTCATAATCATCCAAATAGATATATTATATGCGTAATATAATTATAACTGATATTAAAATTCAATAAACATACCTTCAATATAATTTCTTAAATGATCAAACCAGAGAAAATTACTGTTTTTCGTTTTCTTATTCTGTAATTTCCGAATGTATTGAAAATGGTCTCTTCAAGTGTTAGATGGTGATATATTCTGCACAAAAAAACATGTAAGACTTTCGCCGACGACATGCCGTCGGCTAAAGTATACTAGCCGACGGCTAAACTTGACTTTAGCCGACGGCATATCGTCGGCTAAAGTATACTAGTCGTTGGCTAAACTTCAAAACTTTAGCCGACGACTAACTTGGCTTTAGCCTACGACCAATAGTAAGGTCGTCGGCTAAACTTCTTTAGCCGTCGGCTAAACTTGCTGACTTTAGCCGACGACTTCGGTCGGCCGTCGGCCGTTCTCCGGCTAATCGTCGGCTAAAGTGTTATTTTTGGTAGTGAGTAGGAGGGGAGGGAATGTGGTGTATAGAAGGTATACGAGGTTGAGTCGTCTCGACAGTAGTGGGAGTCGTCCGTAATCTGGGAGTCTGATACGATAAGCGCCTCGCAATAGTATGTGCGTCATCCGTCGGATACAAGTTCCCATCCTTAAACTTCAGTCCACTATTCTCTATTAGCCCACGTATGCGACTGTTACTTTCATCCAAATATTTACCGACGGGATCAGCACGATTGGAAGCTGCGGAACTATCCCCCGACTCCGGAGTCTTCGATTTTTTCTTACCACATGCTAGTCTCTTAATTTTGTCCATTTAACCTGTACAAATTCAACCACATAAATTAATTATTTTTATACATAAACCCTAAATAGAAACTCATATGCAATTCAAGCTCAGAGCAACTACACATCACTTCGTTTGTACACACATCAATTTCCCATTTTGGTAATTCCTCAAAATGCTTGACCCTCGACGTCAACTCAAACCTCGCACTCCCAGCCATCACTAGGGTCAAAGTCTCATCTTTATACTCCAAAAAAATGCCAGCTACTTAGCAAACTAGCACAACCAATAATAAAAAGTAAGCAAGAGGACCAACAAAGATAAAGAGCCAAACTAATAAATCAAGATAAATTCATAGCTCAGTAGAAAATATACAACTAAGTTGAAACTCTTCTCTAACTAATGCAGTCCCCCTGAGAATTTTTAGAGCTCTAAAACACATATAGAAAGAAATTTTTAACTTGCATGATCAAAAACCAAAGGAGTAGCACAACTTTAAACTATTATACACAACCGTAAATAGACAATATCATGTCAATTTGCATCACTAAAACACAATCTTCATTTTCCTACAATAAAAATGCCAATAATAATAAAATCAACTAATTGATCATGAAAACACAAAAAGAACAGATAAGATAACAACTGACGGTATGAAAACACAAAAAGTACAGACTCTGAAAAACCCGAATTGAGCAAAGTTCAAGATTAGGGTTTTCGTATAAATCTCCACCCTTTTTCAGAATTCCAAAAAACGAGGCGGAGCAGCGGTGGTACGACGGTTCCAGACGGAGCGGCGGGATGACGGTTCCAGGCGGAGCAGCAGGACGACGGTTCCAGGCTGAGCGGCGGGACGAAAGGGAAAAGGCGATGGATCGGCGAGACGAAAGGGAAAAGACGACGGAGCGGCGGGACGACGGTTCCAGACGGAGCGGCGGGACGACGGTTCCAGGCGGAGCGGCGGGACGAAAGGGAAAAGACGAAGGATTGGATCTCTCTATGAATGGAAAAGGGGCGCTGGTTACTGAGGAAGAAATACTCCCTGTCAAGTTTTTTTTATATATATATAAGGGGTATTTTGGCCGACGACAGTGGCCGTCGTCGGCTAAACTAGAAGGCTTTAGCCGACGGTAGCAGTCGGCTAAAATAAAAAACGAGCCACCATGACACGGGCCGTGTCGAACGGCTCGAACGGGTTGCATGTCCAGAATATTTTTGAAAATATAGAACACTCGCCAAAAACATGTTCGCTATATTTTTAAACAATCCGCAAGTGTACGGAGTAAGTGTAGAAAGCGGCGAGCAACGTCTTATTCCACAGAGACTAAATATTCCTAATGTGTTGAGTACTAGATTATAATGATTCCGGTTTTATCTAGACGATAGAAAGTTGAATGGATGGTTAACGAAACAAAATAAAATGATGACAATAAAATAAAATATCCGAATTAAAGAGAATTGTAAGAGTTTAGAAAGAAAGATTCCAAGGCTCGGTTTCCGTTGATCACTAAGTTTAGTCGGGATTGGTTCCAAAATTTCTAAGTGTGTTTCCATAATGATAATCACAATAATATTCTAAAGTCCCTCTCGAGATGCATTAAAACGTAGATTAAACAACCTATAACAACGTCTCCGTTTACTATAAATTATCTAACTCCAAAATGTTCATAAGATTTAAACATCATCATAGCTTATCACCGATTTTTCAATCTCGTAATTTACTATGTCAAATACTCAAAACCTATTAATGCCCTCTTCTCTCGAATTATGAGCAATTAAGTTTAACATGTAAAAACATTGATCAAGTGTCTAAACATGAATCAAAACCAAGTATTTGATAAACAAATCACACTAGATATATATAATCATCAATCCCTCAAAACCATAGCAAAACAACGTACTCCTATGCCCGGAATCTAACAAGTTTAGCCGGACATGGTAATGAAATAAAGATTAATAATCATCATGTTCATCATGTTCATGCTAAATAAAACAACAAAATAAATAAAAGATAGGAAGAAGATAAAACTCGGATGGTGTCTTGATTTATCCCGGTTGAATCCTTCAAATGTTCTTGAAGTGTTCTTCAAGAATTTCCTTAAAATCTTCTTCTTTTTGGAGTAAAAGCCATCAAATCTTGTGTTTCTCTCTTTCCAATCACTCTAATTCACCATATGGCTTCAAAAGTCTCGTCCAAGGCCTTTTATCAAGCCAAAAATGCCAAGAAATTCCATTTAAACCGTGTAAAATATCAAAAAAAATGGACTTGCACTGAAAAATGACACGGCCTGTGTCATACTGTCCCAGAAAATGCAAAAACTTTCTGGACAGCAGACCCGGCCGTGTCATGTGACACGGCCCGTGTGCAGTCTCGACTGTGAAGCCGTGGTCTAGAAGCCATATCTTCCTCAATATACCTCAGAATTTAGCTTATGATATACCGTTGCGAAGAAGATTTCATGAGGAATCCATACATATATAGAACACGTCCTGATTCGAAGTAATGAATCTGGAAATTAGAAAATACGACAGGTAGTGCTTCAATCTTTATCGTTTTAGGCCTCGTTCTCGCTCTTGATAGTCATAAACTCCAATATTGACCATAAAAGCGCATATTTCACCATAATCTTCGTCCGGATACTCATCAATGACACGGCCTGTGTTGGTCCGTTTTGACTCCATTTTCGGCTCGATCTCTCGTTTCCGCATTGCTTGATGTGTATTGGGGATTGAAACTTCGTTCTTACTTGATAATGTCCTTAAAAAACCTATAAAATCAAATAAAATGTACCCAAGCGTGATCGAGTCCAACAAACACAATATGAGCACAAACGACACAATTTTAGATATTTTAGGATCTTAAAATCCGGAAAAAGCTTATAAAAATATGTGTAAAAATGAGTGTTATCAAAATCCCCCAAACTTAAACGTTGATCGTCCCGAGCAATGCCCTTCAAAATAACCACTCTTAAGGAAACTCATCCCTCAACACACCTCAAAGGATGATTATGAAAATTCATCAATACGCCTCAAGTAATAAATAAGTCGAGTTCTAAAAAGTATTCAAATCTCTGGGGTGCTTCCTTAACATCATAATCAATACTTGGAAAATATAAACCTCATCGGTCAAGTGTATTCCCTAACTCTCAAAGTGTATAATAGGATATGTGACGCTCAAAACTCATTCAATGAAATAAGAATCTCCATAGGCTTGCCAATCGTCTACATCTCTACTATTATTTGTGCATGCAAATTTGGTGAATAAAAAAAGGCTTTATTGGTTGTAATGTAGGCTTTTTGGTCAGGGTAGGATAAGTATGGCTTAAAGTGACTTGACTTGAGCAAATTAGAACATCATCTCAATAATCACTTCGCTCAATTAGAAGCTCAAAATTTTATTTTCCTTGGAATTTGCTTCCTTCAACCCCTTGATTTTAATATAATCGCACTAAGCACTTTTGAAAGTGAGAATCACAACCTTATTCCTCCTTATTGCTCCAATAAATATCGTTTCTTTTTTTTTTGTGCCCACTCTTTGTTTTTTTTCATGTGGTGGACAACATCATCATTATAATCACACCATTCTTCCTTCAAATTTATTTTGATGAATCATTGCAATTGAACCAACAATCTTCCCAATCGCCTCCACACACCTTTTCATTCTTTTGCCAATTTGTTCTAATAAGCTCAAGTATAGGGACAAAAGTTTATAATGGAACGGAAAGCTCATAACGTGGTTAACAAGAAATAGGCTTTAAGCTCAATCGGGCTAACTAGGAAAATAATTTTCGGGTTGGCCAAAAGATTTGAAGGGTTGCCAAAAAAATCGCCTAAAATCACTTTCACTAATTTGCACACACGCTTGTAGTTTTGAATAAGATACCAAGGCAAGTTCTAGAGTCTTAAAAACATGAATGATACACTCGACAATGAAACTTGCATATTTAATGATGCACGAAGGCTCAAAACCTCACAAGTTAGATTTTTTCATATTTCCAAGATATTAAACTATTTATTTAATTTCACACCCTTTTGATTATTCTATAATTTTTTCTCTTCAAATTATCCTCGATTTGCATATCAAAATAACAAAATAAATCCCGAGATATCCAAGACAAGAGTTCATTCTTTCGAGTTTCATCCAAGTACATGATAGTAAAAACACACCAAGTTCAAAAACAACAATTCACACCAAAATCCAAGCAAATCTTCACACCAAAATTCGAAAAAAATAGAAACAAACAAACAATAAAATAAACAAACAAAACAAGGTGTTAAAAAAACGAACAATATAAGTATATCTTGACCCAATATCTCCCCCAAACTTGAATTAAAGAATGTACACACGAAGGGGGCATAGTATTTAAACAAAAAAAACTTTGGGTCAAGAAATACTTACAACCGGTCATATTGATTGGGCGGAGGGAAGTGGCCTTGTTGGACATGCCTCGTGTCATACCTGCTCAGATTTGTCAAAAATCGTTTGCCCAGAAACTCAAAAAAACGTCTGTATGCCCGACCCGACCATGTCAAATGACACGGCCCGTGTCGTACTAGCCTGGAAAGTGCGCTTCTGGTCTCCGGATCTTTTTTCTGTGAATTGGACACCTACAGTTGAACCGGTCAGTTCCTCATCAAGTAAAAATAAAAATAAAAATAAAATACAAAGAAGAACAAAATAAACTAACAAGAACCATTGGGTTGCCTCCCAATTAGCGCTAAGTTTAACGTCTTCAGCCGGACGCAAGTGTTGGGTTGCCTCCCAACCAACGCTAAATTTAACGTCTTCAGCCAGACGCATGTTTCCTTCATCCCGGATCATTCAACGAGCTCTTACAATCCGGTTTACGTGCAATTTTATCGGGAGGTTCTCCATTTATCAATTCATCAAATCGAGGGGTCATCAAAAATACAACATTTTGACTATATGTCATAATCGTTAATTCTCCTCGATCCACATCAATTAAAGCTCGTGTAGTGGCTAAGAACGGACGTCCAAGTATTACTAGACCATTTTGCTTCCCATCATCATCAAGCACTATAAAATCAACGGGGAAGGCGAACTTATCAATTTTTAAAATTACATCCTCCACAATTCCCTTTGGGTAAGCTAAAGATTGATCTATGAATTGTAAGCTCACTGGAGATGGTCTCAACTCTCCTAATCCAAGTGTCCTAAAAATAGACAAAGGCAATATATTGACACTTGAACCATGATCAACAAATACATCATTTAATGAACAACCCGAAATAGAGCAGGGAATTGAAAAACTCCCTGGATCTTTAAGCTTTTGCGGTAGGCGCTCCAATTCCTTTTTCTTTGACGCCATGGCTTGCACGAAAACCTCAAAAATTTTCTTCTCCTCGATATGTTCAATATCGGACCGATCTTTCTCCTCATTAATGGAAACTATCAAATCAGCATTATTAGACAACACGATTGCATCTTCGTCTTCATTCTCCGATTCCGGTAGCTCTTCATTCATGGTGCACGAAAAAATGGCGTTGCATTGTGCTTTTGGATTTTCTTCGGTGTTGCTTGGAAATTGGGCCTTTTGATGTTGGCTCCCCACAATCTTAGCCAATTGACCGATTTGCGTTTCTAGGTTTCTCATTTGAGCTCTAACGTTGGTTGCTAATTGAGTCACATGATTTTCAATCCGATCAAGTTTTTCTTCATCTCGGGTAAACCGACTTTTTGTTTCCATCATAAAAGTAGCCAAAATATTCTCTAGATTAGAATTTGGCTTGGATTCTTCTATCACCTCACCATTCGACACTTTAAATCCCATCGGTGGTTGCAACACATTTCTCGAATTCCCATAGCTAAGATTCTCGTGATTCCTATTTGAAAAAACCCCGGATGAGGATTTTTTTCGATAGTTATTGAAATTATGGTTATTGATGTAATGAGCTTCCCCCAACGGGTCCGGTGGTGGTGCACTTCCTTTTGGAGTTATTTTTTCATTTGCACACTTCGTCGGAACTCCCAAATGGTTGGTCAAAATCGACATTGTGCAGTTAAAGCCTTTATGGGATCCGAATCTGAAACTTCAGCCACTCTACGCACATTAGTTCTCTCAGCAGGCCATTGATAGCTATTCATGGCCATCTCCTTCGATCAATTCATATGCTTCTTCAGCACATTTAGCTAGCAAAGCTCCTCCGGCCGAAGCGTCAACAAGATTTCTCGTCTCTCCGGCCAACCCATTATAAAAGAAACACATTTGCTGGTCTTCCGGAAACCCATGACGAGGACATTGTCTTAACAAATCTTTGAAGCGTTCCCACGCCTCATATAACATTTCTGAATCAATTTTTCGGAATTGAATGATTTCACTTTTCAATCTCATGGTCTTGTTGGGAGGGAAGAATTTGAATAGAAATATTTCACCCAACTCGTCCCATGTACGTATGCTCCCGGAAGCAAGGGTTCCAAGCCAACTACGAGCCTTCTCTCTCAAAGAGAACGGAAATAACTTCAATCTTATTGCGTCGCTTGACACCCATTCATTTTTATGGTGTCACAAATTTGAATAAAGTGGAATAAATGGGCGTGCGGATCCTCCGTGGCAAATCCACCAAATTGATTCTGTTGAACCATCGATATTAATGACGGCTTCAATTCAAAATTTAGGACATTGATAGGAATATGATAAATTCCCACATAATTTTGGTCAAGCCTCGGCCGAAATCCGTCCTGAATCGATTGAATTCAATCGCTGGGTCGCCACCGCACGCCTCCATTGTTTGGATTGTGGGCTATTATATTATCATTGCCCGTGTTGGCAATCGCGTCTCCCGTTCTTTCCATTTCGTCATATAGATCTCTTTGTAATTTCCGTGTAGCAACACTTGTTCTTCGAGCAAATGCCTCTACTTCGGGAATAAAGTTTTCCAAAGGTTCTCGAGAGGAGCGGGTGTTCATGTACGTCCTACAACACGGCCAAAAACAATACGGAAGTAACAAAATAAAATAAAACAGAAAAATATGTCTAAAGTAAGACCGGAAACACTTATCGTAATATCAATACTAACAAAAATAAATTAGTCCCCGGAAACGGCGCCAAAAACTTGTTCGCTATATTTTTAAACAATCCGCAAGTGTACGGAGTAAGTGTAGAAAGCGGCGAGCAAGGTCGTATTCCACAGAGACTAAATATTTCTAATGTGTTGAGTACTTAATTATAATGATTCGGGTTTTATCTAGACGATAGAAAGTTGAATGGATGGTTAACGAAATAAAATAAAATAATGACAATAAAATAAAATATCCGAATTAAAGAGAATCGTAAGAGTTTAGAAAGAAAGATTCCAAGGCTCGGTTTCCGTTGATCACTAAGTTTAGTCGGGATTGGTTCCAAAATTTCTAAGTGTGTTTCCAAAATGATAATCACAATAATATTCTAAAGTCCCTCTCGAGATGCATTAAAACGTAGATTAAACAACCTATAACAACGTCTCCGTTTACTATAAATTATCTAACTCCAAAATGTTCATAAGATT
Organism: Orobanche coerulescens; assembly: GCA_033398695.1. NCBI lineage: Eukaryota > Viridiplantae > Streptophyta > Magnoliopsida > Lamiales > Orobanchaceae > Orobanche > Orobanche coerulescens. The sequence goes on from CM065816.1 coordinate 1,911,662, forward strand.
TAAACATCATCATAGCTTATCACCGATTTCTCAATCTCGTAATATACTATGTCAAATACTCAAACCTATTAATGCCCTCTTCTCTCGAATTATGAGCAATTAAGTTTAACATGTAAAAACATTGATCAAGTGCCTAAACATGAATCAAAACCAAGTATTTGATAAACAAATCACACTAAATATATATAATCATCAATCCCTCAAAACCATAGCAAAACAACGTACTCCCATACCCGGAATCTAACAAGTTTAGCCGGACATGGTAATGAAATAAAGATTAATAATCATCATGTTCATCATGTTCATGCTAAATAAAACAACAAAATAAATAAAAGATAGGAAGAAGATAAAACTCGGAGGGTGTCTTGATTTATCCCGGTTGAAGCCTTCAAATGTTCTTGAAGTGTTCTTCAAGAATTTCCTTCAAATCTTCTTCTTTTTGGAGTAAAAGCCCTCAAATCTTATGTTTCTCTCTTTCCAATCACTCTAATTCAGCATATGGCTTCAAAAATCTGGTCCAAGGCCTTTTATCAAGCCAAAAATGCCAAGAAATTCCATTCAAACCGTGTAAAATGTCAAAAAAATGGACTTGCACTGAAAAATGACACGGCCCGTGTCATACTGTCCCAGAAAATGCAAAAACTTTCTGGACAGCAGACCCGGCCGTGTCATGTGACACGGCCCGTGTGCAGTCTCGACTGTGAAGCCGTGGTCTAGAAGCCATATCTTTCTCAATACACCTTGGAATTTAGCGTATGATATACCGTTGCGAAGATGATTTCATGAGGAATCCATACATATATATAACACATCCTGATTCGAAGTAATGAATCTGGAAATTAGAAAATACGACGGGTAGTGCTTCAATCTTTATCGTTTTAGGACTCGTTCTCGCTCTTGATCGTCATAAACTCCAATATTGACCATAAAAGCGCATATTTCACCACAATCTTTGTCCGGATACTCATCAGTGACACGGCCCGTGTTGGTCCGTTTTGACTCCATTTTCGGCTCGATCTCTCGTTTCCGCATTGCTTGATGTGTATTGGGGATTGAGACTTCGTTCTTGCTTGATAATGTCCTTAAAACACCTATAAAATCAAATAAAATGTACCCAAGCGTGATCGAGTCCAACAAACACAATATGAGCACAAACGACACAATTTTACATATTTTAGGATCTTAAAATCCGGAAAAAACTTATAAAATATGTGTAAAAATGAGTGTTATCAGCCGTGTCAATTGACACGGGCCGTGTCACTTTAGCCGACGACAACCGTCGGCTAAACTAGATCCCAAAAAAATTATATTTATATACTTTAGCCGACAGCTGTCATCGGCTAAAGCCCACTTTATCATTTTTTTATATAATTAAATTATATATTTATATATATATATATATATTTAACTATAAATATATTTATTAAAAATTAAAAATATTTACACTTTAGCCGACGACAGCCGTCGACTAAACTAAATTCCAAGAAAAAAACAAGACCCAATGGCTAAACTAATTTTATATTCTTGGAATTTAATTATAAATAATATATATTATTTGAATTTTATAAAATTAAAATAAATTATATAAACTGAATTGTTATTTAAACTAAATTTTATATTATTTATATACTTTAGCCGACAACTGTCGTCGGCTAAAGTATTTATATTCTTGGATTTTAATTATAAGTAATATATTTATATATATTATTTGAATTTTATATAATTAAAATAAATTATATAAACTACATTGGAATTTAAACTAAATTTTATATTATTTATATACTTTAGCCGACAGCTGTCATCGGCTAAAGTATTTATTTATTTATAATTAAATTTTATATATATATTTGAATTTAATTATAAATAAATAAATAAATATAACATCATTATATATATCTGTATATTAATTAATATAGTTTTTATATAATTATATTTTATATATATATTTATATTTGTTTTTTATATAATATTAATAGTTTATATATTTATACTTGTTTTATTATAAATAATTATATATATATATGTATAATAGTTTATATTTGAGAAAAGCATAAAATATAAAAAAAATCAATAATAATATCATTTTTTGATTCGTTCGAGCGGCAAACAACAATCAATATTTAAGGAACTTTTACAAATAATATGATATGTCCTTCTAAGGTTCGTAGTCAGAATCACCACTTGAATCTGTCTTTGTGTCGGAGTTCATAACTGGCAGCATATGTCTGAACTCGTCCTCATCATCTTCATCAGAGTCTGCACGTAATTCATCTGCACCTACATCTATGAACCCACGTTCTTCACCATGTAGCCGAACAACTCGACCTTCTACAACATTATTGAGTAGTATTGTGGAGGATGGTGGAATATTAGTTGTATCTGGCTCTTGATATGCCTCGTTGCATCCTTATAGACTACTTGTCCAATTATAGCCGCACTATATATATTTCTCGTAGCCACATGATTTATGATCTTCCATGCTCCTTTTTTTACCAAGTCATCGAGGTAGTAAACTGGTTTAGCAGATGTTGCAAAAACAAAAGGATCACTTTCATACCAACTTGTAGAAGTATCAACAGATAATAGTCCATAATTATCCTCCCTTTCGATTTGAGGATTTGTATCAAACCACCTACACTTGAACAAGTAAACTGTCAAGCCTTCTCCATAAATTAGTTCCACTACTTCGATAAGAACACCGTAATATCCACCGTCAATCATAACCCCAGAATTTTGACACCTCATTCTTTGATCTCTGTCGATACATACAAATGTCACACCATTTACCTTCGCCATTGAATAAACTCTAGATGTAACAGGCTTCATCGAAAGAAGCATCAACTCACGTGACCACATCGGGTGGCCATCACTTTGTATGTGCGTCATTTGGATATTAATTAAGGTGGATGTCGTGATTAAGTAAATTATGTAAGCAAAATAAGTAAACAGTAATTAAACACTTACCCATTGTCCGAAATAATCAGCAAATGTTTCATTGTGGAATCTAATGTCTCCATTCACAGCATCACATGAAAGGTGAATGTCTTTCCAATATTGAACTTCTGGACAGTTAAGTAATATCTACCAATGTGCAATTCGTAGCTCGTAAGGTTGTAAATGACTGTCAGGTAATCTTCCTTCAACTTCAACTTCAACTTCGCTGGTGATGATGGAGAGATTAAATTGCACTAGAATTGTTGACATAGGCTCGGGTGTGGAATCCACTGCGCCTAAATAGAACTTGGTATATGTTACACACTCCCATGCAAGATATGCTTCGGCTATACATCCTTCTGGTGCAGACTTATTAGTCACAGAGTCCTTGTACTCACCAAGTTGCCTTTCTATTGGAAACATCCACGTGTAGTGGACCGGGCCTGTTAGTAAAAGTTGGCGAGGGAGATGGTTCATGAGGTGAGGCATGAGATCAAAAAAGTTCGGTGGGAAGATCCTCTCAAATTTGCATAAGATATAAATGATCTCTTTTTGTATGAGCCGGAGATCCGACTTACTTACTTCCCTAGTGCATAACTTTTGAAAGAACCTGGATAACGATACACAAGGCTCGACCACCTGTTTGGACAAGTATGATCGAATAAACACAGTAAACAAACGTTGTAAGAGGATATGACAATCATGGCTCTTCAGTCCAGTTAACTTGTTCTCCTTGAAGTTAACACATCTCCCTATATTTCCAGCATATCCTGTGGGATACCTTGCAGCCTTCATCCACAAAAAAATCTCAGCCTTTTGCTCAGGGGTGACGGTGTACGCAGCTTTTGGCATTTTATGTTTCCTCTTCCCTTCCTTCAACCATAAATGTTTTCTAATGTTCATTTCTTTTAAACCAATGCGTGCCTTAGGGCCGTCTTTAGTCTTCCCTTCCCAACATAACACTGTACCGACAACACTTTCACAAACATTTTTTTCTATGTGCATCACATCTAGGTAGTGCCTAATCGACAACTTACTCCAATAAGGTAGATCCCAGAAAATACTTTTGTGGGACCAATACTTATACCCAGAAAAAATCTCAGCCTTTTGCTCAGGGGTGACGGTGTACGCAACTTTCGGCATTTTGTGTTTCCTCTTCCCTTCCTTCAACCATAAATGTTTTCTAATGTTCATTTCTTGTAAACCAATGCGTGCCTTAGGGCCGTCTTTAGTCTTCCCTTCCCAACATAACACTGTACCGACAACACTTTCACAAACATTTTTTTCTATGTGCATCACATCTAGGTAGTGACTAATCGAAAACTTACTCCAATAAGGTAGATCCCAGAAAATACTTTTGTGGGACCAATACTTATACCTGTCAGGTCTTTCAGGCGTTGCCGCTACTATATCAGGATGGTTGCTCAACTGCCCAAAATCATACTCATTCAGCACGGCCAAAATTTCCTCACCAGTCCACTCTCGTGGTGGATCACCAACCTCTTCAGTCCCATCAAATGCTGCAGCATCCGTACGCCAGACATGCGTCCTCTCAAGCCATATACGGTGACGCATTCTGATAACCTTCCGACAATGATACCTTGCGCAGTCAGCATTTAAGCACACTAGACATCCTATGTATCCACTAATAATAGATCCGGACAGCATCCCGTACACAGGAAAATCACTAATGGTACCGATACACATAGCACGTAAGTAGAACATCTCATGTGAGTAACTGTCGTACGTCGGATGACCTTGCTCCCACAACAACTTCAGCTCCTCTATAAAAGGTCTCAAATAAACATCAATACAATTTTCTGGATACCCGAGGCCAGGTACTAAGAGAGTCAACATATTATACACCTTCTTCATGCACATCCATGGAGGAAGGTTGTAAGGAACTAATACCACCGGCCATATACTATATGAAAGGCTCATGTTGCCAAAAGGGTTGAATCCATCAGATGTAAGTCCGAGTCTTACATTTCAGACATCTGATGCAAATCCTGGAAAATCCCTATCTATATGCTTCCAAGCCTCTCCATCAGAAGGGTGTATCATAATATTCTCGTCAGTCACCCGAGGCTCAGCGTGCCATCTCATCGCCTTGGCTGTGTGAGGAGACATGAAAAGCCTCTCCAATCTATCCTTCAGAGGGAAATACCAAAGAACCTTCATAGCTTTCTCTTTACCAGAAGGAGTGAACTTATACCTCTCTGTGTCACATACCAGACATCTCTTTAGGTCTTCATTAGGCTTTCCCCAAAATAAAGCACAATCATATATGCATGCATGGATCTTGATGTACGATACCCCAAGACCTTTTAGGATACATCTCATTTTATTGTGATTACTAGGAAGATGATGACCTTCTGGGAGCATTTTCCCTGTAAGTTCCAAATAATCATCCACAGCTTTAATCGAGGTCATATGTCTGAACTCGTCCTCATCATCTTCATCAGAGTCTGCACGTAATTCATCTGCACCTACATCTATGAACCCACGTTCTTCACCATGTAGCCGAACAACTCGACCTTCTACAACATTATTGAGTAGTATTGTGGAGGATGGTGGAATATTCGTTGTATCTGGCTCTTGATATGCCTCGTTGCATCCTTATCGACTGCTTGTCCAAGTGTAGCCGCACTATATATATTTCTCGTAGCCACATGATTTATGATCTTCCATGCTCCTTTTTTTACCAAGTCATCGAGGTAGTAAACTGGTTTAGCAGATGTTGCAAAAACAAAAGGATCACTTTCATACCAACTTGTAGAAGTATCAACAGATAATAGTCCATAATTATCCTCCCTTTCGATTTGAGGATTTGTATCAAACCACCTACACTTGAACAAGTAAACTGTCAAGCCTTCTCCATAAATTAGTTCCACTACTTCGATAAGAACACCGTAATATCCACCGTCAATCATAACCCCAGAATTTTGACACCTCCTTCTTTGATCTCTGTCGATACATACAAATGTCACACCATTTACCTTCGCCATTGAATAAACTCTAGATGTAACAGGCTTCATCGAAAGAAGCATCAACTCACGTGACCACATCGGGTGGCCATCACTTTGTATGTGCGTCATTTGGATATTAATTAAGGTGGATGTCGTGATTAAGTAAATTATGTAAGCAAAATAAGTAAACAGTAATTAAACACTTACCCATTGTCCGAAATAATCAACAAATGTTTCATTGTGGAATCTAATGTCTCCATTCACAGCATCACATGAAAGGTGAATGTCTTTCCAATATTGAACTTCTGGACAGTTAAGTAATATCCACCAATGTGCAATTCGTAGCTCGTAAGGTTGTAAATGACTGTCAGGTAATCTTCCTTCAACTTCAACTTCAACTTCGCTGGTGATGATGGAGAGATTAAATTGCACTAGAATTGTTGACATAGGCTCGGGTGTGGGATCCACCGCGCCTAAATAGAACTTGGTATATGTTACACACTCCCATGCAAGATATGCTTCGGCTATACATCCTTCTGGTGCAGACTTATTAGTCACAGAGTCCTTGTACTCACCAAGTTGCCTTTCTATTGGAAACATCCACGTGTAGTGGATCGGGCCTGTTAGTAAAAGTTGGCGAGGGAGATGGTTCATGAGGTGAGGCATGAGATCAAAAAAGTTCGGTGGGAAGATCCTCTCAAATTTGCATAAGATATAAATGATCTCTTTTTGTATGAGCCGGAGATCCGACTTACTTACTTCCCTAGTGCATAACTTTTGAAAGAACCTGGATAACGATACACAAGGCTCGACCACCTGTTTGGACAAGTATGATCGAATAAACACAGTAAACAAACGTTGTAAGAGGATATGACAATCATGGCTCTTCAGTCCAGTTAACTTGTTCTCCAAGAAGATAACACATCTCCATATATTTCCAGCATATCCTGTGGGATACCTTGCAGCCTTCATCCACAAAAAAATCTCAGCCTTTTGCTCAGGGGTGACGGTGTACGCAGCTTTTGGCATTTTATGTTTCCTCTTCCCTTCCTTCAACCATAAATGTTTTCTAATGTTCATTTCTTTTAAACCAATGCGTGCCTTAGGGCCGTCTTTAGTCTTCCCTTCCCAACATAACACTGTACCGACAACACTTTCACAAACATTTTTTTCTATGTGCATCACATCTAGGTAGTGCCTAATGGACAACTTACTCCAATAAGGTAGATCCCAGAAAATACTTTTGTGGGACCAATACTTATACCCAGAAAAAATCTCAGCCTTTTGCTCAGGGGTGACGGTGTACGCAACTTTCGGCATTTTGTGTTTCCTCTTCCCTTCCTTCAACCATAAATGTTTTCTAATGTTCATTTCTTGTAAACCAATGCGTGCCTTAGGGCCGTCTTTAGTCTTCCCTTCCCAGCATAACACTGTACCGACAACACTTTCACAAACATTTTTTTCTATGTGCATCACATCTAGGTAGTGACTAATCGAAAACTTACTCCAATAAGGTAGATCCCAGAAAATACTTTTGTGGGACCAATACTTATACCTGTCAGGTCTTTCAGGCGTTGCCGCTACTATATCAGGATGGTTGCTCAACTGCCCAAAATCATACTCATTCAAAGACGGCCAAAATTTCTCACTACCCACTCTCGTGGTGGATCACCAACCTCTTCAGTCCCATCAAATGCTGCAGCATCCGTACGCCAGACATGCGTCCTCTCAAGCCATATACGGTGACGCATTCTGATAACCTTCCGACAATGATACCTTGCGCAGTCAGCATTCAAGCACACTGGGCATCCTCTGTATCCACTAATAACAGATCCGGACAGCATCCCGTACGCAGGAAAATCACTGATGGTACCGATACACATAGCACGTAAGTAGAACATATCATGTGAGTAACTGTCGTACGTCGGATGACCTTGCTCCCACAACAACTTCAGCTCCTCTATAAAAGGTCTCAAATAAACATCAATACAATTTTCTGGATACCCGAGGCCAGGTACTAAGAGAGTCAACATATTATACACCTTCTTCATGCACATCCATGGAGGAAGGTTGTAAGGAACTAATACCACCGGCCATATACTATACGAAAGGCTCATGTTGCCAAAAGGGTTGAATCCATCAGATGTAAGTCCGAGTCTTACATTTCAGACATCTGATGCAAATCCTGGAAACTCCCTATCTATATGCTTCAAAGCCTCTCCATCAGAAGGGTGTATCATAATATTCTCGCTACCACCCGAGGCTCGCCGTGCCATCTCATCGCCTGGCTGTGTGAGGAGACATGAAAAGCCTCTCCAATCTATCCTTCAGAGGGAAATACCAAAGAACCTTCATAGCTTTCTCTTTACCAGAAGGAGTGAACTTATACCTCTCTGTGTCACATACCAGACATCTCTTTAGGTCTTCATTAGGCTTTCCCCAAAATAAAGCACAATCATATATGCATACGTGGATCTTGATGTACGATACCCCAAGACCTTTTAGGATACGTCTCATTTTATTGTGATTACTAGGAAGATGATGACCTTCTGGGAGCATTTTCCCTGTAAGTTCCAAATAATCATCCACAGCTTTAATCGAGGTCATATGTCTGAACTCGTCCTCATCATCTTCATCAGAGTCTGCACATAATTCATCTGCACCTACATCTATGAACCCACGTTCTTCACCATGTAGCCGAACAACTCGACCTTCTACAACATTATTGAGTAGTATTGTGGAGGATGGTGGAATATTAGTTGTATATGGCTCTTGATATGCCTCGTTGCATCCTTATCGACTGCTTGTCCAAGTGTAGCCGCACTATATATATTTCTCGTAGCCACATGATTTATGATCTTCCATGCTCCTTTTTTTTACCAAGTCATCGAGGTAGTAAACTGGTTTAGCAGATGTTGCAAAAACAAAAGGATCACTTTCATACCAACTTGTAGAAGTATCAACAGATAATAGTCCATAATTATCCTCCCTTTCGATTTGAAGATTTGTATCAAACCACCTACACTTGAACAAGTAAACTGTCAAGCCTTCTCCATAAATTAGTTCCACTACTTCGATAAGAACACCGTAATATCCACCGTCAATCATAACCCCAGAATTTTGACACCTCCTTCTTTGATCTCTGTCGATACATACAAATGTCACACCATTTACCTTCGCCATTGAATAAACTCTAGATGTAACAGGCTTCATCGAAAGAAGCATCAACTCACGTGACCACATCGGGTGGCCATCACTTTGTATGTGCGTCATTTGGATATTAATTAAGGTGGATGTCGTGATTAAGTAAATTATGTAAGCAAAATAAGTAAACAGTAATTAAACACTTACCCATTGTCCGAAATAATCAACAAATGTTTCATTGTGGAATCTAATATCTCCATTCACAGCATCACATGAAAGGTGAATGTCTTTCCAATATTGAACTTCTGGACAGTTAAGTAATATCCACCAATGTGCAATTCGTAGCTCGTAAGGTTGTAAATGACTGTCAGGTAATCTTCCTTCAACTTCAACTTCAACTTCGCTGGTGATGATGGAGAGATTAAATTGCACTATAATTGTTGACATAGGCTCGGGTGTGGGATCCACCGCGCCTAAATAGAACTTGGTATATGTTACACACTCCCATGCAAGATATGCTTCGGCTATACATCCTTATGGTGCAGACTTATTAGTCACAGAGTCCTTGTACTCACCAAGTTGCCTTTCTATTGGAAACATCCACGTGTAGTGGACCGGGCCTGTTAGTAAAAGTTGGCGAGGGAGATGGTTCATGAGGTGAGGCATGAGATCAAAAAAGTTCGGTGGGAAGATCCTCTCAAATTTGCATAAGATATAAATGATCTCTTTTTGTATGAGCCGGAGATCCGACTTACTTACTTCCCTAGTGCATAACTTTTGAAAGAACCTGGATAACGATACACAAGGCTCGACCACCTGTTTGGACAAGTATGGTCGAATAAACACAGGAAACAAACGTTGTAAGAGGATATGACAATCATGGCTCTTCAGTCCAGTTAACTTGTTCTCCTTGAAGTTAACACATCTCCCTATATTTCCAGCATATCCTGTGGGATACCTTGCAGCCTTCATCCACAAAAAAATCTCAGCCTTTTGCTCAGGGGTGACGGTGTACGCAGCTTTCGGCATTTTATGTTTCCTCTTCCCTTCCTTCAACCATAAATGTTTTCTAATGTTCATTTCTTTTAAACCAATGCGTGCCTTAGGGCCGTCTTTAGTCTTCCCTTCCCAACATAACACTGTACCGACAACACTTTCACAAACATTTTTTTCTATGTGCATCACATCTAGGTAGTGCCTAATCGACAACTTACTCCAATAAGGTAGATCCCAGAAAATACTTTTGTGGGACCAATACTTATACCCAGAAAAAATCTCAGCCTTTTGCTCAGGGGTGACGGTGTACGCAACTTTCGGCATTTTGTGTTTCCTCTTCCCTTCCTTCAACCATAAATGTTTTCTAATGTTCATTTCTTGTAAACCAATGCGTGCCTTAGGGCCGTCTTTAGTCTTCCCTTCCCAACATAACACTGTACCGACAACACTTTCACAAACATTTTTTTCTATGTGCATCACATCTAGGTAGTGACTAATCGACAACTTACTCCAATAAGGTAGATCCCAGAAAATACTTTTGTGGGACCAATACTTATACCTGTCAGGTCTTTCAGGCGTTGCCGCTACTATATCAGGATGGTTGCTCAACTGCCCAAAATCATACTCATTCAGCACGGCCAAAATTTCCTCACTACCCACTCTCGTGGTGGATCACCAACCTCTTCGGGCCTCCCATCAAATGCCGCAAAGATCCGTACGCTGCACATGCGTCCTCTCAAGCCATATACGGTGACGCATTCGATAACCTTCCGACAATGATACCTTGCGCACAAGATTCAAGCACACTGACATCCTCTGTATCCACTAATAATGATCCGGACAAAGATCCCGTACGCAGGAAAATCACTGATGGTACCGATACACATAGCACGTAAGTAGAACATCTCATGTGAGTAACTGTCGTACGTCGGATGACCTTGCTCCCACAACAACTTCAGCTCCTCTATAAAAGGTCTCAAATAAACATCAATACAATTTTCTGGATACCCGAGGCCAGGTACTAAGAGAGTCAACATATTATACACCTTCTTCATGCACATCCATGGAGGAAGGTTGTAAGGAACTAATACCACCGGCCATATACTATACGAAAGGCTCATGTTGCCAAAAGGGTTGAATCCATCAGATGTAAGTCCGAGTCTTACATTTCAGACATCTGATGCAAATCCTGGAAACTCCCTATCTATATGCTTCCAAGCCTCTCCATCACAAGGGTGTATCATAATATTCTCGTCAGTCACCCGAGGCTCAGCGTGCCATCTCATCGCCTTGGCTGTGTGAGGAGACATGAAAAGCCTCTCCAATCTATCCTTCAGAGGGAAATACCAAAGAACCTTCATAGCTTTCTCTTTACCAGAAGGAGTGAACTTATACCTCTCTGTGTCACATACCAGACATCTCTTTAGGTCTTTATTAGGCTTTCCCCAAAATAAAGCACAATCATATATGCATACGTGGATCTTGATGTACGATAGCCCAAGACATTTTAGGATACGTCTCATTTTATTGTGATTACTAGGAAGATGATGACCTTCTGGGAGCATTTTCCCTATAAGTTCCAAATAATCATCCACAGCTTTAATCGAGGTCATATGTCTGAACTCGTCCTCATCATCTTCATCAGAGTCTGCACGTAATTCATCTGCACCTACATCTATGAACCCACGTTCTTCACCATGTAGCCGAACAACTCGACCTTCTACAAAATTATTGAGTAGTATTGTGGAGGATGGTGGAATATTAGTTGTATCTGGCTCTTGATATGCCTCGTTGCATCCTTATCGACTGCTTGTCCAAGTGTAGCCGCACTATATATATTTCTCGTAGCCACATGATTTATGATCTTCCATGCTCCTTTTTTTTACTAAGTCATCGAGGTAGTAAACTGGTTTAGCAGATGTTGCAAAAACAAAAGGATCACTTTCATACCAACTTGTAGAAGTATCAACAGATAATAGTCCATAATTATCCTCCCTTTCGATTTGAGGATTTGTATCAAACCACCTACACTTGAACAAGTAAACTGTCAAGCCTTCTCCATAAATTAGTTCCACTACATCGATAAGAACACCGTAATATCCACCGTCAATCATAACCCCAGAATTTTGACACCTCCTTCTTTGATCTCTATCGATACATACAAATGTCACACCATTTACCTTCGCCATTGAATAAACTCTAGATGTAACAGGCTTCATCGAAAGAAGCATCAACTCACGTGACCACATCGGGTGGCCATCACTTTGTATGTGCGTCATTTGGATATTAATTAAGGTGGATGTCGTGATTAAGTAAATTATGTAAGCATAATAAGTAAACAGTAGTTAAACACTTACCCATTGTCCGAAATAATCAACAAATGTTTCATTGTGGAATCTAATGTCTCCATTCACAGCATCACATGAAAGGTGAATGTCTTTCCAATATTGAACTTCTGGACAGTTAAGTAATATCCACCAATGTGCAATTCGTAGCTCGTAAGGTTGTAAATGACTGTCAGGTAATCTTCCTTCAACTTCAACTTCAACTTCGCTGGTGATGATGGAGAGATTAAATTGCACTAGAATTGTTGACATAGACTCGGGTGTGGGATCCACCGCGCCTAAATAGAACTTGGTATATGTTACACACTCCCATGCAAGATATGCTTCGGCTATACATCCTTCTGGTGCAGACTTATTAGTCACAGAGTCCTTGTACTCACCAAGTTGCCTTTCTATTGGAAACATCCACGTGTAGTGGACCGGGCCTGTTAGTAAAAGTTGGCGAGGGAGATGGTTCATGAGGTGAGGCATGAGATCAAAAAAGTTTGGTGGGAAGATCCTCTCAAATTTGCATAAGATATAAATGAACTCTTTTTGTATGAGCCGCAGATCCGACTTACTTACTTCCCTAGTACATAACTTTTGAAAGAACCTGGATAACGATACACAAGGCTCGACCACCTGTTTGGACAAGTATGGTCGAATAAACACAGGAAACAAACGTTGTAAGAGGATATGACAATCATGGCTCTTCAGTCCAGTTAACTTGTTCTCCTTGAAGTTAACACATCTCCCTATATTTCCAGCATATCCTGTGGGATACCTTGCAGCCTTCATCCACAAAAAAATCTCAGCCTTTTGCTCAGGGGTGACGGTGTACGCAGCTTTCGGCATTTTATGTTTCCTCTTCCCTTCCTTCAACCATAAATGTTTTCTAATGTTCATTTCTTTTAAACCAATGCGTGCCTTAGGGCCGTCTTTAGTCTTCCCTTCCCAACATAACACTGTACCGACAACACTTTCACAAACATTTTTTTCTATGTGCATCACATCTAGGTAGTGCCTAATCGACAACTTACTCCAATAAGGTAGATCCTTAAAATACTTTTGTGGGACCAATACTTATACAGAAAAAATCTCAGCCTTTTGCTCAGGGGTGACGGTGTACGCAACTTTCGGCATTTTGTGTTTCCTCTTCCCTTCCTTCAACCATAAATGTTTTCTAATGTTCATTTCTTGTAAACCAATGCGTGCCTTAGGGCCGTCTTTAGTCTTCCCTTCCCAACATAACACTGTACCGACAACACTTTCACAAACATTTTTTTCTATGTGCATCACATCTAGGTAGTGACTAATCGACAACTTACTCCAATAAGGTAGATCCCAGAAAATAATTTTGTGGGACCAATACTTATACCTGTCAGGTCTTTCAGGCGTTGCCGCTACTATATCAGGATGGTTGCTCAACTGCCCAAAATCATACTCATTCAGCACGGCCAAAATTTCCTCACCACCCACTCGTGGTGGATCACCAACCTCTTCAGTCCCATCAAATGCTGCAGCATCCGTACGCCAGACATGCGTCCTCTCAAGCCATATACGGTGACGCATTCTGATAACCTTCCGACAATGATACCTTGCGCAGTCAGCATTCAAGCACACTAGACATCCTCTCAGATCCACTAATAATGATCCGACAAAGATCCCGTACGCAGGAAAATCACTGATGGTACCGATACACATAGCACGTAAGTAGAACATCTCATGTGAGTAACTGTCGTACGTCGGATGACCTTGCTCCCACAACAACTTCAGCTCCTCTATAAAAGGTCTCAAATAAACATCAATACAATTTTCTGGATACCCGAGGCCAGGTACTAAGAGAGTCAACATATTATACACCTTCTTCATGCACATCCATGGAGGAAGGTTGTAAGGAACTAATACCACCGGCCATATACTATACGAAAGGCTCATGTTGCCAAAAGGGTTGAATCCATCAGATGTAAGTCCGAGTCTTACATTTCAGACATCTGATGCAAATCCTGGAAACTCCCTATCTATATGCTTCAAAGCCTCTCCATCAGAAGGGTGTATCATAATATTCTCGTCAGTCACCCGAGGCTCAGCGTGCCATCTCATCGCCTTGGCTGTGTGAGGAGACATGAAAAGCCTCTCCAATCTATCCTTCAGAGGGAAATACCAAAGAACCTTCATAGCTTTCTCTTTACCAGAAGGAGTGAACTTATACCTCTCTGTGTCACATACCAGACATCTCTTTAGGTCTTCATTAGGCTTTCCCCAAAATAAAGCACAATCATATATGCATACGTGGATCTTGATGTACGATAGCCCAAGACATTTTAGGATACGTCTCATTTTATTGTGATTACTAGGAAGATGATGACCTTCTGGGAGCATTTTCCCTATAAGTTCCAAATAATCATCCACAGCTTTAGGCGTTCGGATGACTGGTTGATCAGCTATATAGTATTCTTGACCTTCAGCCGATACGTCCCTGTCGTAATAACCAAACACGTCGTCAATCAACCTTCTCGTGGGGTCATTGGACGTGCTACCACTGTACTGTCCGTGATCATGGGGAATAATTGAATTCGATCTTTCACCGTGGTAAATCCAACATGTATATTTATCCCAAAATCCATTTTTTTCAAGTTCTCCCATACGACATCAAGTGTAAAACGGTACATATCGCTGTGGCATTTACATTTATTGCAAGGACAGTAATAAATCATACTATCACTATCATGCTCCTTCACAAATCGAATAAATCCTCGCATTCCATCTATGACCCTTGGATCCCATTTTTGCAGACTATCCAACTTTTATCCATCCTATAACAAAAATAACAATAATATTACACATCGTATTTATCAAGAACATACAAAAATTACGACTAAAATCATCATATATAGCTCGAATTCAAGATGTCAAATCCAAGAAATATTCGAGAAAACGAACTAATTCTAAAACATTTTCATAATCATCCAAATAAATATATTATATGCGTAATATAATTATAACTGATATTAAAATTCAATAAACATACCTTCAATATGATTTCTTGAATGATTAAACCAGAGAAAATTACTGTTTTTCGTTTTCTTGTTTTGTAATTTCCGAATGTATTGTAAATGGTCTCTTCAAGTGTTAGATGGTGATATATTCTGCACAAAAAAATATGTAAGACTTTAGCCGACGACATGCCGTCGGCTAAAGTATACTAGCCGTCGGCTAAACTTGACTTTAGCCGACGGCATGTCGTCGGCTAAAATATACTAGTCGTTGGCTAAACTTCAAAACTTTAGCCGACGACTAACTTGGCTTTAGCCGACGACCAATAGTAAGGTCGTCGTCTAAACTTCTTTAGCCGACAACAAGTTAGCCGTCGGCTAAACTTGCTGACTTTAGCCGACAACTTCGGCCGGCCGTCGGCCGTTCTCCGGCTAAAGTGTTTTTTTGGTAGTGATACCCGTTTGAATTATAAAAATATTTTATTATTATATATCATACATAGATATTATATTATATTATATATTTTATTACATACAATATAATATTTTAAATATTTATTATACTAAATTTAACTTATTAATAATAATACATGGGTACCCGAATACTCATTGGGTACCCGAGTACCGGTGGGCATTATACGAACCCAATCCAAATTTAATATGGTGGAGTATGGGGGAGGTCTACTTGTACCCTACGAGACTCATTATCGTCGAATGAGCTTCGTGCCATGAGAGCAAGATTATTTTGATTGTTAAAATCATCATCTTCGTCTTCATCGCTCCATGTTGCAATTAAAACCTCCTTCTTGGGTTTTGCTCGGCAACTTTTTGCAAAGTGGCCCGGTTTACCACATAATCGATAATTGTTGTCGAATTTCTTAGATTCGCCTTTTTTGATGTCCTGCTTTCTCCGGTTTAATAAGTGTTGGAACTTATTAATATTTTTGGCATAATATGCCGATTCTTCGTCGCTTTCATCCACTGGGATTTCTTCTCTTTTTGACATCTTAGCCTTCAAGGCTATAGACCTTTCCTTCGCCTTTGGTTTAGCATTCCGAGATTTTAGGACAATCTCTTAGTTTATAAGTGAACCAACGAGAGTACTAAAATCAAGATTGTTTAAATCTTTAGATTCCATTATCGCTGTAACTGTTCCGTCCCATTCAACAGGTAGTGATCTTAACATTTTCTTGACTTTCTCACTACTTGATAATGGTTTTCCTAACGAAGCTAGTTCATTTGTGATGACCGCAAATCGGTCGAGCATGTTGGTGATGGACTCGTCACCCTTCATCATGAATAACTCGTAGTCATGGAGAAGCATATTGATCTTCGTCTCCTTGACTTGAGTTGTCCCTTCGTGTGTGATTTCAAGAATTTTCCATATCTCTTTAGCACTTTCACACGATGAGATACGATTGACCTCTTCTGGATTTAAGGCACAATATAGAAATTGAGTAGCCTTACAATTTAGATGATCGTTCTTCCAATCCGCATCATTATATTTTTCGAAACTCTTAAGAGATCCGTCGGATTTTATTTGAACTTTTGGGCCTAGACAAATGATCTTCCAAATCTCTATATCATAAGCATGTATAAAGATCGACATCTTTTTCTTCCATGTCATGAAGTTAGATCCGTCAAAGAATGGAGGTCGATTAAGAGCAAGACCTTCGACTGGGGCAAGTTGAAACGCCATTTGGATCTTCTCCTCGGATGTTAAGCCACTTATTGGAGGTACCGCTCTGATACCAATTGTTGGAACAAGATTGGTCGGAATCGCCGTTTGGAGATAGAGTTGTAAAACTCTTTCGCGTTGCGGAAGCGATTTAAATAAAGTGCAGAATATAAAACACCACAAGGATTTATAGAGGTTCGGCCAAACATGCCTACGTCCTCTCTCGGTATCTTTTTCTATAGGCTTAATATAAACCTCTGCACCTCTCTTCTATCGGTCGAGGGATAACAGTTACAAGCTCGTCTTCTATCGGTCCCAGTAAAATGTTCTCTTACTTGTCTTTATATCGGTCCAAGTTAAACCGTTTTCCTTTTCTATTGGACAAGGAATCAACCACTCTAGCTTTCTATCGGTACTAGATAAACTTCACTTAGATATCGATTGCGATTCTAACAATGCCGGATCCTTGATCCTAATAACACCGAATCCAATCGTATCTATTCTTTTTCCTCTCGTGTATGTGTTGAATGTATAAACACTCAAACTATCAATATAACCTCAATATCACAACAACAATAGAATGTATATGAATATCAGATCAATGTCTTGATTGCTTGAAGTTGTTGTTGGTTCAATACTATAGGAAGTGGTATTTGTAGGCATTGGAGCCTCAACTAGCTGTTAGCCTCTTTTGACTTGCTAGCGTGCGCTAGCTCTTCTTCATAGCGTACGTTAAGCCTCATTACGTACGTTATACACTCCATGTAGCGTACATTATCGTTATCCAGTTTCAGTCCAGGGGCTTCGTTTCTACCTTTACGTACGTTATGCCTTCGTGTTACGTACGTTAACTGTCTCACGTAGCGTACGTTAACCATGCTTCGTAGCGTGCGTTAACTCAATATATCTGTTGCCTTCAAACTATCCATTTGATATGGTGACTTGGACCAGATTCTTTCCAACGTTCATCTGATTTGAAATCTCATTACGTACGTTAACCTCCTTGTGTTACGTACGTTAAGCTGCTTCGATAGCGTGCATTAATCATCAGCTGTAGCGTGCGCTATCTCCATCAGGTAAGTCGTCTGTTCTGCAGGTAAGTCCTTGTTACGTACGTTATCCTTATTGTATTACGTACGTTATCCTTGTTCGATTGCGTGCGCTATACAATATATATAGCGTGCGTTATCCATGCAGTTTGGGCAGCTTTTTGCGTCTTCGACTCCTTCGTTGTTTTGCTTCGCCTCCTTGTTGTTTTGCTTTGTTTAGCAACTTAATCATCAAAACTCTATTAATGAATATTTGGAAAAAAAATATTCCAACAACGAGCCAATTCAAATTAAGTGATTCTTGTAGATATATCTCTATATTTCTTGAAATAGTGTCCTTCAATCAATGTGCATTTCTCATATAATAGTTTATAGAATTTATTCAGCGGTTAAGTAGTACCTAAAATATTTCGCAGAAAATTGAAAATTAGACTCACAACTAATTATCAATAAACCTATGTGATCACAGAAAAGGCGAGAAACTAAATCAATTGGATTTGGAGTCCAGAAGTGTAAAAGAGTAAAACTGAAACGGAATGAAACAAGCCAATCCATATTTGATCATATCACTTTTATTCAAAATGTCACTAATGAGAAGAACCCAACTTAATCTTCCAAAGAACCTCATGATCAAAAGCCATGATACTGCTACAACAATAAGAAGTAGCAAAAAAAAAAAAAAAAGGCAACAGCTACTACCTGCTTCCATTTAATCATATTTTCGGAAAAAATCAACAATATGATTATAAACACGGTCATTGGCATTGACAGCCATTATAAAATCAACATGAGCATATTCTTCGATATATTGCACTTGCATCTTGTCTTTGTCGTGCGTTGATTTAAGGATGTCGAGCAGTATGCCGACATCCTTAACATCGGCCATTGCATCTTGCCCTCCATAGCTTATGAAGAGCGGGAAATCGGATAGAATTCTGGATAAATCGTAAACAGGAGGCTGGGCCGCGCCGTAATGCTGCAGGTTCCCGATAACTCCATAGTCATATTTGGACATGACTCCACTTCGAAGACCTGCCCGGTTTTTCAATACATAAGAAATTATCAACCAAACACTAAATTATAGCTAGAACCGGCCGGTCTCACACACCGAGTCTGACGACGATGATGGTCTCCTGTTTTGTTGTTGTTATGTGTACAACTTACCTTGAGAAAAATGAACCATGTTCTTGGTCGAGGAGGGTTGAAGATCATCCTCCAGGAAATTCTTAACAGTCGTTTCATTCAGACAACAATTTTTTCCTATAGTACACAAAAATTATGTTTGGGGATTACGTTCAAGAAAAATAGAAAGAATAAAAATTATAATGATAATTAATTGATTAATTAATTACAATAATATACCAGTAAGTTCAGTCATCACGTCATCACAGTTCGCAATAAGCCTGCATATGGTCTCGACAAGGTACCTAGTCGCTTCCGATCTATAAATTAGAAGCCAAAAATTAATTTGCAAGTTATTACACATGTAATAATAGTAATTCTAAAGCATATTAAAAATTACATTAATTCGTACTCGCCCCATTCCTGAAAACTGTATCGCATTTGACTTACGGTCTTCAAAATATAACTTTGATCATTAATAATTTTAGTTATATAAACAAAATTATTCAAATACACAATGATTACAATTTATGGACAAAATCTATTGATTTTGACCGAAAAAGTCAATTGTGATACAGTTTCCAGAGACGGACGGAGAGGTTTTTAAATAAATACGTATATATAAATATATAATATAATACCCGTTGGGATCAAATTCTGGAATGCCATATGTTTGGCCAATCTATTAAAAAGAATGAGTTAGATAAATTAATTTGAAGGCATTTATTTATTTATTTAATTAAAAGAAATGTTAAAAATAAAATATACTAATTTGCTTACTTCACCAATAAAGGATCTTGCTCCTGCTATGATAATTGGACTTCGGACATTAGATGTATAGGCGACTGGGCTTAATAAAGCAGCAGATTTAACATTCTTAAATTTGTCTTCTGACAGTGAAGCCATGGCTATCAATGTTCCCTGTTGATCATCATTTAATCACCTAAAGGAACAACCTAAAGGACTTTTAGACATTTAATAACATGTATTAAGCATGTATCCCTTTTAGGGCGGTAAACGAGCTCAATCTAGCCGAATATCACATTGTTCGAGTTCGGCTCGCAGGTTTTGGAAACTTAGGTTCGATTCGATTCGGTTCGCTCGAACCTTAGATTCTGAGGTTCAGCTTGGGTTTGATGGTTCGAGCCGAACATCGAATGCGTTCTGCTTGATGTATTAAGAAAAAATTGCACCAAAACAATATGGAATTGAACATAATACATAATTAACCTCCTAGAATGAATACTAATTAGAATCAAAGCCTGATTAAATATCAAATTGAGCCAAAATAACAATTGAATTTGTAAAGATTGTCTAATGATTAAAAGGAGAGATAGAGAGAGGGAGAGATGTAGAGACTAGAGAGAGTGGGATGGGGATATGGTGCAGTACAGTAGGGTGCTGTGCACCCTCCTGCTATTGGATTAAACATACTCGTACGGGTGTGTGTGTGTGTGATCCAACGACGGATCTGGTGCACAGATAGTGCTGTACTGCATCAGATCCGAACTCGAGAGAGTGAGAGATGAGAGTTGAAAGATCTGATTTGTGGTTTTGAGGCGGGAAACGGGTTTAGTGTAAAGGGGAAAATTTGACTTTTCACTCAGTATTTTGATGTTGTATCATAATGTTAATGGAACAAAGGTAAGTTTATTTGGATCAAATCAACTTAGCACCGAGCCGAGCTTTTTCGAACCGTTCAGCTCTGTTCGCCGAATATCGATTTCAAAGGTTCGGCTCTGCGTTTGATCCCCCGAGTCGAGCCTCGAATCAAACTATTTCGAGCCGAATACTCCGAATTAAATCGGACATTTGGATTCATTTACGCCCCTAATCCCTTTGCGTATCAGACCATCTGATGGAATGGAACGTACGGTCTGATTTACAAGTTTTTTTAATAGAATGATGAAGAAGAAATGAAATAGATAAATTGATATTGCGATGGGTAATTACTACCATAGAATGGCCGACGTAGTGAATCTGCTGCCCGGTTTGTTTGGAAACAAAATCAATGACAGATGGTAAGTCGTGAATCACCAACTCATCCCATGACCAGTCCCAAAATTCCTATATAAAAAATGCGTGAATTTTATTATTATTTAATATAAAAAAAAATTGTTGTTTCTTGAGGAAAACACAATGAACTAATGGTAATTTTATTTTATTTTTTATTTTTCGCTTGTACCTGAGTACTATTATTCTCGATGATTTTATAATATAAATAAACTACTCTCCCCGTCCACAATAAATTTGTCTGTTTTGATTTTGACCGGTCTTGCCAAATACACCTTTGACTACTAATAATTTTAATTATATATGAATAAAAATTATAAAAAAATATATTTAGAAAATATATATTAGAGTAAATTGCAAAAATTGTTCTTGTGGTTTGGCCAAATTGCACGTTTCGTCCTCGTGGTTCATTAAGTGCAAAGATCGTCCTTATTTTGCACTGTTACATGCACTTTTGGTCCTTCAACAGTGAAATTTGGCAAACCACAAGGACGATTTTTGCAATGATGGAGGACCAAAAGTGCACGTAACAGTGCAAAATAAGGACGATCCTTGCACTTAATGAACCATAAGGACGAAACGTGCAATTTGATCAAATCACAAGGACGATTTTTGCAATTTACTCTATATATTAAGACAAATCAAACAAGTATACATATAGTTCATAATTTTTTATCAATAAAAATCAAAACAGATAAATTTATTGTGGACGGAGATAGCACTCCATTAATTTTTTCATGTGTGTGGTGTCATACATACATACCGAGGAAATAGGATCAAGGGAGTCATGCCGCCTGCTAAACCGGGTTCCTCTAAGGTTGGATATCCATACATCGAACCCATGATCTGCCAACATCATTGCAAGAGACTGTTCAGGGGAATTCTTCAGCCACGTCACCCCGTCCTGTAATTTTATATTATTTATCACTTTGAGACTATAAAAAAAATATTTTTAGAAAAATTATACATCAAACACCTCAACCATCAACACCTTGTTTTGCACGGATTGTACGGTGTACTTTATAAATATTTTATTATAATATTAATTAATATTCTTTAAAGTTGTATTATTTGTAAATTACACAGTACAATGCTGCAAAGCAAGTGTTGATGGAGGGTGGATGGTGGGGTATTGATGTATCATTCCTCATATTTTTATTGTACACCAACATATGATCTTTAAAGACATTATTAATCCTTAAATTTGATACGTTACCATAATACAAAACTGTAGAATAAAGCATTTGATTTCTTCTTAATTATTGATATATTGGACATTAATTGGTATATTTGTTCATAATTTGTTATTCGGGCTTAGTCGTTTTTTTATCTCTAATTATATATAGAATTAGATTAAAATTAATTAAATTCAATTAAGTATATTGTTCTCAACTGAAGAAAATATTTTAAATATATATGTAACTGAATATAAAATATAACATATTTACATGTAATATGAGTTAATTACTATTGTTCTATTTAAAGATATTAAATGATATTATAATGGTAAAAATATTGAAAATTCTTATTTAAGAATCAAGTTATTAATAATTTATTTGTTAATTTTGTTTTATTCAGTCCTACGTTTTGGATATCTTGCAGAACTTAGTTTCCTATAATAATTTTCTTAGGAGTAAATTATTATAGTATTTATTTTATTTTATTTTTATTTTTATTTATAACGGGGAACACGCAGCCGCTACTCTTCGAGTGTGTACTGGATAAATCCTCTACTGGGACGTAATAAATGCAAACTATGTCAACGAAGAAACCACTGTGCAAAGTAGTCATATTGTGACAAAAAAAAAAAAGTATTTATTTTAGTCCTAATATGATGACGCTTCTTTTTTTAATTAAAAAAAAAAATCCTGCTCTTGTTAATATTTGTTGAAAAGTTTGGTATGTAACGGTAACATGGGAACTAATATTTTAAAATCTCCTGCTCTTGTCATATTTTAATTATACATTAATGGAGGTTATAATATAATATTTTAAAAATTATATTGAGACAAATCCAACGTAACCTTACACGCTAAAAATTTATTTTACACTGATAGAACAAAGCACAATCAGCAATAGTATAAAAAGTGAAATGCTACAGTTAAAAATGAACTAACGATGTATACTCATAAAAGTTTCTAAAATGACTTATATTATTACTCCTTCTCCATCATATTAAGTGCCGTTTTATTTTTTTAGGTTGAACTTCGATCATAGAATATCTCGTAAAAAATAATCATTACATATTTATATAATTACACCATTATATTCGTATTAAAAAATATAGTTTAATATATTTTTCTTAACATTATTTTGTTATTATATTTCGAGAGCTAAATTCTAAAACCACCAATATTGTAAACATAAGAGTAGGAAATTGATAGATCCTTACTACGAGAAGCCCATGTTGCAGCAACACCGGCTGCCGCGTCTGCAGGCCGTCGCCACCTGCCCGGCCCTCCGGTATTCTTTGTACGCTTAATATGTACCCATCATCGGTAGTCACCTTATCAAAATTCAACAAGCCTCTTTTTAAATTCACTTGATTAAAAATGTTCAAACAAAAGAAAACTGCATAAATAACTAGGGTTAGGATCTTACATCGTATTCTTGGCACTTGAAGCCATGTACGATAACGGCGGTGGAGCATATACCGTCTGACGGTACAATGCCGTCACCGCCTTCTCCCTTGGGAAGAACACGGCCTTCCACGTTTACTAATGATCGTGGTATAGAGAGTAAGCTTAGAAAGAATACATTCAAGAATATGTTAGTAGTACTCATGATGTGATGTGTTTAACGTGTAAATGGTGATATGTTTGATTATTTGGAATCTGGTATTTATAGAGATAGGAAATGTGAAAGAATCATTAGAATCAAAATTATATTAGAGTTGACTTGATATATCATTTTAAATTCATTATATAAATCTACCATATATAAAATTAATTACAAAAACTGATGCATTTATTACATGTAATTAATTAAAATTTCGATTACCTTAAATAATACATTTGGATACTAGTTATTCGGTATCTTTTTTTTTTATCGGTAAAGGAAAATCCATTCAACAAAGGGTACAATAAATACCCAAGGAATTACAAATTTTCAAAAGCTAGCATTCCAGCACATATCTCGGATTTACAAGCCAGTCACAATAAGAAAAATTAGAGCATCCTATCTTATTTACGTAAAACCAACACCACAATTTAGATTTAATATCCTCCACGATTCTATCTACAGAAAAAATCACATCATTAAAAATTAAATTGTTTCTAGCCTTCCAAAGTCTGCATGTCACACATAACCAAATTGTATACTGCAATGAAGTATACTGCATTTAGATAATTGTAAGTAACCGTTTGGTTACTTGATATATTCCATTTGGATAGCAGCTCAAGTCGTGATTATTGTAATTATTTCAGTGTTCTGATATAATATTTTAATAAATAGTAGACACAATATCTATATACATGTCTATATAGTTGTGTATAATTTCTGTCGATATTAAATTATTCAACTTTGGCATGGTTGTCCGGTAGTTAATGCCACAAATTTGTTAACATTTCTATAATTTAGTAACTTTTTTAAGTTCCAGCCCACAAAATCAGAGTTATAACTTATAATATTAAAATAGAATGTAGATTGAGAATCAACTCCATTTCCATCATGAGTTAAATGTTGCATGTGATTAAAGTACGTGAGAAAATAATTAAAGATTATCCATTGACGAATTTTTATATAAGTATTAACTGCATGGATAATATTAGAAAAATAGCCTTGCACAATTATTTATTAAAGAATACCTGAATATAATGTATGTATCATACATATATTTTATTGCAGTTTATTTTATCAATGATTATGTCATCTGCTCCAGTATTTCTGCATGGGGAATTCCCCTCAGCTGATCAAACAATACTACTAGATAAATATTAATAAAATATATTATTATGGGAATAAAAAAAAAAGAAATTAACCTACATATATTTGTAATAGGCCAAATTAATCAAGTGGAAACGTATAACATGTTGACGTCTGGTTTGGTCAACGTCACGTGTACTGATCAAGACGAATGAATCGAAGACAGGTAGAAAGTAAAATAACAAAAAGGAAGGTGTTTGATCACTAAATTTTATTAATGATCTTTTTGGTAGAGTAGAACCGAGCAGGATATTTTATGCCGGTCTACTTGGATGCTTGTTAATTACAAGTCTTATTTTCTTTTTTGGAGATGATTCTCTCTTCTTTCTCTTTTCTCTCTCTATTATAAATGCTTGAAATCCAAAGATCTGCTTTCACTGTACATTTCTTCTATATATAGATAACTTGTGCCAATGGAGAGGTGACAGCTGGCGAATGTCTGGGGAATATGCCCAAAACACTTGTCAGTCTGCCTTTATGCCCAGGACACGTGGCGGCTTCTAAGGAGCGCCTTGGGAAGGGGCGTGACTGCATGCTTTGATTGGCATGCGGGCCTGCCTTGCCGACTCTTGGGGGTGTTTATCCGATGGGGTCGGTCCTCGGGTCTCCCGCCGTTCAGGTCGGCCTTGTTGTAATCTTGAATCCGAGCATTTTTGTCCTCTCTCTGCTCGGCCCTCCCGGATCGGATATCGGGTCGGCCTTGGCGTCGCCGTCCGATCCGGTTTTTTGTGAGCCTGGGAGGAAATCGGGTTTTTTGCCCGGTCCGACTTCAGGTTCTGATCGGTCGGTTTAGTTGTCTTGGTGTGCCACATGTGGATCCCAAGTCGGATGGGCTGCCAACAAGGGCCCCCGAGTCCAGGGCCGTGCCGAGAAGGTCGGGGCTAGAGTCGTTTCACGTCGAGACCGATCCGGCTTGTGGGAGGATAAGATCCTTCGAATAGACGCCTCTTCGAGAGTCGCGTCGAATCGATTCCTTGGTCCCTAAGTGTCATTATGTGGGGGACGCGTGGCACAGGCAGATTGGACGGCGTGTTCACGCGCTCTCGAACTTTGCGACGGTTCAGTAGGAATTGTCGCCTCACGCGCCTGGCATTTAATGCCTTTATTCTTCTATAAATAGTGCCTGTCTTCTTCCTTAATGTTTTCTTCGCCATTTTTGCGTGTTGTTGCAGAGAAAGATCTTTTCCGGCGATTTTTCTTTTTCCGATTTCACATAGACTTTCCCGGTAAGCTTGCTTTTCCTCCTCTTTCTTCTTTTCTATTTAAGATGTAGGAGATGAGGGGCGAGATAGAGGTCGGTTTGACCGTGTCGCCGGACCGCACGGGTGTGGCGGATCTATCGATAGGCGAAGCTCCCGTTGACTGGAGCGTCGAGGAGGGAGAAGGCGAAGTTGCGAAGTCGCCGGGATCTGGGGAAGTGGAGATGGTGGCACCGTTGACAGCCGTCGGAGATACTCAGTCGGAGGAAAGAGTCGAGCCGGTGGTGACTCGGACTCGCCCTCGTCCGTCCGCTCTCGTGGAGGCGGAGTGGGATTCAGCTTCGATTCCGAGTACCGTTATGGAGGAACAATTGGCGGCCTGGCGGCTGCGATTTAAGATTCCGGCGAGGGTGCGGATGTTTGTTCCGAATCCCGAGGAGAGGCCCCACAGTCCGCCCGTCGGTTGCACGGCGGTGTATTACCGCTCTCTACTGGCCGGGCTTCGGTTTCCGCTTCCGTTGACTTTTTCCCGGTGGCTAAGGCAGTGGGGCCTTCCTGTCCCCCAGATTCATCCGAATTCCTGGGCTCGGGTGGTGGGCCTTTTCATTCTTTTTAATCAGCACGGCTGGCCCGAGCCCAGTTTCGAGGAGTTCAACAGCCTCTTTCTATGGAGGTCGGTGGGTAGGTCCGGCTCGGGATGGTTTTATCTGACGGCCCGGCATGCTATGCACAAGGAGTTAGTGGGGGCGCCCGAGACCATCCACAGCTGGAAGGAACAGTGGTTTTTTATTGGGGGGCCATGGAGGAGCTCTTTGGATGAGTGGGAGCCGGGGGTGATAGATGCCGAGCTGCGAGTCCGTGTGCTTTTTACGGCTAAAATGAGTGAGTGTCGTGTTTTTTATTCTTGTTCCTTTTTTTGTCTAACGCTCATCATTTGTTGCGTGTGCAGGACGCATCCCGGCACCAGAGACCTCTCCCGACTTTGACGACCGGGTTGAGCAGCTTTTGGATATTTCTCTTGAACAAAGGAAGTCTCATCTTTTAGTGACCGAGGAAAATCTCTGGGCAGCCGGACTTAGATCGACCGATCCGAGTACAATGTCTTCTTCAGGTAGTCCTCTTTCCCCCCCCCCCTTTTTTTTTTGAGATATGTCTTCCTTTTCCAGCTCCTAAGGCCAAGACTTCGTCCGGGCGGAAAGAGACGCCCGCGCAGCGTGTGGCGAGGCTGGCAGCTGAGGCCGCCGAGCGGAGGGAGCGGGCCGGTAAGCGCAAGAGGGTGGAGACCGGGCCTGAGGACAGCGCGAACAAGGGTGAGGGTTCGTCTGCTCCTGAAGTTGTCGTGCCTGCTCCGACTCCTGTCCGGGCGGATCGGGAGGAGCCCGTCATTGGCCTAGAGGGCCATTATCTCCCGGTTAACCAGGAGCGGGTGGAGCCGTGCGACCAGATGAAGGGGCGGCGGCCGCGCTGGTTCCTTGACTATGTCCGGGCAGCTACCCCGACTCCTGAGATGCTCAATCGGGTCCCTCCTGTGGTGGCCGTCTCCAGTCATATTCCGATCAGGGGTTGGATGCCCAAGTTGGAGATGATGACTAACGATATGGATCCGGTTGAGCAGATCCAGTTTGGAAATGCCCTGGACGGCCGGGCCATGTGCACCTATGTGAAGGCCTCAAATGAGTTTTCGTCCTTGTCTAAGAAGCACAAGAAGGCGGAGGCCGACCTCAAGGCTTTGCAGGAGGAGCATCACCTATGCCCTTCCTTGATCAAGTCTCTGGAGGGAGAGATAACCTCCATGAGGGGCGAGATGGAGCTCCTGGACAATCGGGCCCTCCAAGCAGACATATGGAAGCTGAAGGCGGAAGAGATGAAAGATGCGGCCGAGCAGTTGCAAAAACAGTGCTTGGATATCCGGGCCGAGCACGAGGCTTATCTGAATGAAACCAAGGCCCAGGTGGAAAGCCTGACCGAGCGTATGAACACTTGCGAGGTCTCGAGCTATGCCCGGGGTCTTGCCGCTGGGGCGGAGGCTTTTAAGGAGTCGCCTGCGTTTGAGGAGCTGATCAACTTGAACTATGTCTCCACTTGTTACGAGATATTAGATCTCATGAAGGGTGGCAAGACCGTTCAGGAGATCGAGGCATACATTGCATCTCAGGCGACCGATCTGCATGTTGATATTGCTGGAGCCGATGAGCCAAAGGTTGCTGAGAGTGAGGACGCCGGTCAGGCTCCGCATGGCGAAGGTGAGGGGCAATCCTTTCAGACGGCCGGCCAGGAGGGTGGGGCCGAGTAGTTTCCTTGATTTTTGCTTCTTGCTTGGCCTGCGTGCCGGTCTTTGTCTTTCTTTTGCTTTGTTTCATGTTCGGCCTGCGCGCCCATCCGCCTTGGTTTGTTGTCATTGTTGGTAATTTGTAATAACGACTGGGTTAAATAAAATCCTTCTTGCTGTATTTGTGGTTGCTCTTTTTATTGTTCCTGGTTGATTGTGCCGAGACGAGCTCGGTCTTATAGTGCCGGAGGAGCCGGTCTTATGAGGTGCCGAGATGAGCTCGATCTTATAGTGCCGGAGGAGCCGGTCTTATGGGGTGCCGAGATGAGCTCGGTCTTATAGTGCCGGAGGAGCCGGTCATTCGAGGTGCCGAGACGAGCTCGGTCTTATAGTGCCGGAGGAGCCGGTCTTATGAGGTGCCGAGATGAGCTCGGTCTTATAGTGCCGGAGGAGCCGGTCTTATAAGGTGCCGAGATGAGCTCGGTCTTATAGTGCCGGAGGAGCCGGTCTTATGAGGTGCCGAGATGAGCTCGGTCTTATAGTGCCGGAGGAGCCGGTTTTATGAGGTGCCGAGATGAGCTCGGTCTTATAGTGCCGGAGGAGCCGGTCTTATGAGGTGCCGAGATGAGCTCGGTCTTATAGTGCCGGAGGAGTCGGTCTTATGAGGTGCCGAGACGAGCTCGGTCTTATAGTGCCGGAGGAGCCGGTCATTCGAGGTGCCGAGACGAGCTCGGTCTTATAGTGCCGGAGGAGCCGGTCTTATGAGGTGCCGAGATGAGCTCGATATTATAGTGCCGGAGGAGCCGGTCTTATGGGGTGCCGAGATGAGCTCGGTCTTATAGTGCCGGAGGAGCCGGTCATTCGAGGTGCCGAGACGAGCTCGGTCTTATAGTGCCGGAGGAGCCGGTCTTATGAGGTGCCGAGACGAGCTCGGTCTTATAGTGCCGGAGGAGCCGGTCATTCGAGGTGCATCAATATTAAAAAATGGAATGACATCAGTCTTTATTGATAATACCTCTTTAGATACATAGCATTCCACGGGTAAGTTAATCTTTGGCCGTTCAAATATTCCAGCCGGTAGGCTCCATTCTGAAGGACTTCGCTAACTTTATACGGTCCTTCCCATTTGGGCTTGAGTGGTCCGGGATCCGGGCCCAACACCTTTTTAAGGACTAGGTCGCCGACCTGGAAGCTTCTCGGGTGAACCTTGGAGTTGTAATATTTTTCACTCCTCCTTTTGTAAACGGCATTTCGCATTTCTGCCTGAGCTCGTTTTTCGGCAAGGAGGTCCAAATTCACTTTGAGGGCTAAGTCGTTACCCTGCTCTTCAAAGTGGGCTACTCGGTAGGTAGGTGCCCCGATTTCAACAGGGATAACGGCTTCAGAGCCGAAAGCCAGTGAGAAAGGCGTTTCGCCGGTGGCGGATCTATGCGTTGTTCGATAGGCCCATAAGGTCCCGGGGAGCTCCTCGGGCCAAGAACCCTTCAGTTCTTCGAGACGTGTCTTGAGGTGTTGTTTCAGGATTTTGTTGGCCGCCTCGACTTGCCCATTGGATTGTGGATAGTAAGGCGTGGAAAAGTTATTTCGTATTTGGAGGCCGTCGCAGAAAGCTCGAAATTTCTTATTGTCAAGTTGTTTGGCATTATCAGAGACAATAGATTGAGGAATCCCGAACCGACATACGATTGACTTCCATATGAAGTCTACTATCTTCTGTTCAGTTGTTCGTGCCATAGGCTCGGCCTCTGCCCATTTTGTAAAATAATCGACTGCGACAATGGCGTATTGCACTCCTCCTCGTCCCTTAGGTAGAGGGCCGATCAAGTCGACTCCCCACTTGGCGAACGGCCATGGGCAATATATGGAAGTGAGGGTTTCCGGTGGGGATCGGATCTGCGGAGCGAAGATTTGACACCAGACGCACTTCCGCACGAGCGTAATGGCATCTCTTTTGAGGTTGGGCCAATAATAGCCTTGTCGAATCAATTTATAGGCCAATGCCTGGCCGCCAGAATGATTACCGCATATACCCTCGTGTACTTCTGTGAGGGCGTATTCTGCTTCTGACTCGGACAGGCATTTCAGCAGCGGAACCGAGTATCCTCTTTTATATAAGGTTCCGTCCACGATGGTGAACTGGGCCGACTGGGTTCGTAAGGATCTCGCTTGGGCTCGGTCCTCGGGTAAAATGCCGCTTTGAAGGTATTGCATTATAGGCTGCATCCACCCTTGCGGTTCTAACTGTTCGGCCGCCCGGATTTCGGCCATTTCCAGGGCTGATGAGGCGTGATACCCTATGTTGACTTCATCCATGTGTTCGGCTCCGGAGCTAGATGCGAGTTTGGCCAAAGAGTCGGCTTGGATGTTTTCAGTTCTGGGAATATGTTGTATTGTTCCCCGAAAATTTTGTAGCCGATTCCGTGCCAGGTTGAGGTACTTAACCAGTTTGAGTTCTTTGGCTTCGTATTCGCCGTTGATCTGATTGACCACTAGTTGAGAATCACTTAGGACAGTGAGGCGGGCAAGGCCGAGGGAGGTTGCCATTTCTAGACCGGCCAAGAGAGCTTCATATTCTGCCTCATTATTGGTGGTCGGGAAATTCAGGCGAATAGCCGAGCGTAATGCGCAGTCGGGACTAACGAGGACTATTCCTGCACCCGATCGGTCAGCGGTAGAGGACCCATCCACATAGAGTGACCACTCTTCTGATCGGTCGTCCTACTGAGCGATCGCGGGTGTGAACTCTGCAATGAAGTCCGCAAGGGCTTGTCCCTTTATAGCAGTGCGCGATTCGTAAGCTATGTCAAACTGTCCGAGTTCGACGGCCCATTTTACCATCCGGCCGGAAACATCAGGTCGGTGCATAACCTGTTTTAATGGATAGTTGGTTAAGACGACTACCTGATGTTCCAAAAAGTAGGGCCTCAACTTCCGGGATGCCATTATGAGCGCATAGGCCAATTTTTCCATTGGGGCATATCTGAGCTCGGCATCATGAAGGGCCTGACTCACATAATAAACCGGATGTTGCACCACATTCTCCGTTCGAATCAGAGCGGCGCTGATCGCGGAGTCGGAGACCGCGAGATATAAGCTAAGAAGTTCCCCTCGGGTCGGTCTCTGCAAGGTCGGGGCTTCTGCTAGGACTTTCTTGATAGCTTCGAAGGCTTTTTGGCAAGGTTCTGTCCATTGAAAATCCTTGTTCTTTTTTATCGCCTCAAAGAAAGGTTTGCATTTATCCGTTGAGCGAGAGATAAAACGGCTCAGTGCGGCAAGGCGGCCAGTTAGGCTTTGCACCTTTTTGACCGAGTTTGGAGGAACAAGCTCGGCTACTGCCTTAATTTTATCGGGGTTGGCTTCAATCCCTCTTTGGCTTACCATGTAGCCGAGGAATTTTCCAGAACCTACCCCGAATGAACATTTCTTCGGATTTAACTTCAACTTATACTCCCGCAAAATAGCAAACATTTTATTGAGGTCATGTACATGGTCGGCCGAGCGCAGAGATTTAACTAACATGTCATCTACATATACCTCCATAGTACGGCCTATCAAGCTATTAAACATTTTATTTACCAGGCGTTGATATGTCGCGCCGGCATTCTTGAGCCCGAAAGGCATCATCCGGTAGCAGTATAAGCCGTGGGCCGAGTAGAACGAGGTGTTTTCCTCATCGGCGGGATGCATTGGGATCTGGTTGTATCCAGAATACGCATCCATAAAGCTCATTCGCTCGTGCCCGGCCGTTGCATCCACCATATAGTCGATATGGGGGAGGGGGTAGCTATCTTTCGGGCAGGCTTTGTTCAGGTTGGAGAAGTCAATACAGAGCCTCCATAGCCCGGTCGGCTTTTTTACCAAGACCGGGTTAGCTACCCAAGTCGGGTATTGGGCTTCCCGAATAAACCCGTTATCGATTAGCTTTTCTACCTCCTCTTCCAGCCCCTTCTGCCGCTCCGGCCCCATTTTCCTTCTTTTCTGAATAACCGACTTTGAGCCGGGGTCGATATTCAGCTGGTGGCATGCAAGTTCCGGGTCAATCCCCGACATATCCGAATGGGTACAAGCGAAGACATCCAGGTTTTGGCTGAGATGGGAGATTAGCTCGGAGCGGATCGGCTCTTGGAGGTTGTGGCCGATTCTTAGCCGTCGGGTTGGATTAGAAGAGTCCACGTCGACCAGGTCCAATTCTTCTGTTGGCTCAGTGTGGCGAATTTTTCCTTTCGGATTTTGATACCGCGGGTCGACGGGATATTCTTCTAAGATCGGCTCTTTCCCGGGCCTGCGGCCCCGGTCCGTTTCCTGTCCGGTTCCCATTTCGGGGGTTTGCGCGGCCCCGGGACCGTCGGACCCCTGTTCAAGCAGGGTAGTTCCCGTCGGCCGTTCGGAACTGATAGTCTCCATTTCTTCTGGCAAGTTTTCCGGGATGCCTTCTGCGGTGTTGATTTCGCGAGCCCGGATGCTGAGGTTGCATTCCCGGGCGGACCTTTGGTCCCCTTTATGTACCCCGACGCCGTCCGGGGTGGGAAATTTCATGCACAGGTGATATGTAGACTGAGTGGCCCTCAGTCTTGACATCACAGGTCGGCCTATAATGGCATTATAATCACTGTGCACATCGATGATCTTGAAGGTTGTGATCATCGTCCTTCTGATCGGCCCCTGACCAAATTCCAAAGCGAGGTCGATTTCCCCCAGTGGGGAGGTGCGACAGTTGTCAAATCCCTGAATATCTTCGTTGCAAGGCCGGACATAAGATTGGTCTACCTTCATCCTACGAAGGGTATGAAGGTAGATGATGCTAGCATAGGCCCCGGAGTCCACCAATACCCTATGAACCGGGATCCCCATTACAGGCAGGGTGATGACAAGGGCGTCTGAATGGGGATGGTCCAAGCCGTCGGCATCGGACTCTTCAAAAGTAACTGCCAGCTGGGGGTTTTTGGGGGCTTCTTCGGCCACTAATAGGAACCCCTCTGCTCGGCGTTCGGTCCGCTGGTAGGAGGTGGTGGCTTCTCGAATGGAGGCCTTTTTCTGGCATTTTAATCGATGGTCATCGACCTCAGCGGTCCCCATAATGGTTAAAATTTCCCGGGGGGATTTGGGCGTTGAAGGTACCCGATCATTCTTAGCTCTCGTCGGGTCGGCCCTATCCTGGCAATCCCGGGGCGGATTCCGGGTAAATCGCCTCAAGCCTGTCTCGTCGCATACCGCGATCAAGGCGGCGACGAGGTCTCGGCACTGTTCAGTGTTGTGACCCGCTGACTCATGGTATTTACAAAAGCGGGTCTGGTCCATGTCCTTTTGATCTTTGTAGATCGGCCGAGGAACTGGGAGCAGATTCCTGTCCTTTATCTGATCGAATATCGCCGCGGCTCCGATGGAATATATTTCTGTGAAATTGGCCATGAGCTCGGGCCGGCGATAACTTTGAGTGGCCGGGACCGTCGAGGAAGAGGCAGGGGTCTTATTTTCCCGTCGGGATTCTTGACGGGCCTCTTTGTAGTCACGCCTTTCTTCTTTCTTTTTATACGATCCTTTCTGATCGGAGGGCATGACTAACATTGGTGCCGGCATGGCTTCCTCGGCAGCTATGTGGGAGCTAGCACGCTCCAAAAATTCCTGGTAGGTGTGTGGGACATTCTGGCACACCGTCCAGCGAAAAAAAGAATTTTTGAGAAGGCCGGCCTGGGCAATAATGGCCAGCTCATCGTCGGACATAGGTTCCGTCTCCAATATCCGTTTATTGAAACGGGATATATAATCTTTAAGGGACTCGCTCGGCCCCTGGACCACGGAAGCAATGGATGAGCGTGGGGCGACTCGCACAAGGGACCCCATGAAGTGGGATCGGAACGTCGCCGAAAGCTGAGCCCACGTTTGAACCGAATGATGGGGCAGCGTCCGATACCACCTCTGGGCCCTCTCCCCCAGGGTTAGGGAAAACATTCGGCATCGGAACGCGTCCTGAGACCCGTGCAGGTCCATCCAGGAATTATAATGCCCAAGATGGGCGTTGGGGTCTGTTTCCCCGTTGTACGGTGGAATTTGAGGAATTTTGAATTTCTCCGGGAGGGGTTCCGCCAGAACGCTGGGGGCCAGGGGACTCTCCTGGCTGTTGAGCCATTCCGAACTTTGGGATGGCTGAAGTTGTTTATTTTCGAGCTCCGTAAGGCGCTTTTTTAGAAACTCAATTTCGCTTGAATTATCGCCCGGAATTGGAGGTAATACTTGCGTTGGATTCAGGGACGGGCGGGGAGCCTTTTCTTCCCTACGGCTCTGACTCTGGACAGTGAGAGCCGGCGATGCCTTCTCGATTTTCTTCCCCGCCCCAAGGCGATCAAAAACGGATGGGGGGCGCAAAAGCTGACTTTTCCGTGAGGGATGTGAGCTTTCGCCGTGGCTCTACGCCCTTTCCCCGGCGGCCCCAGAGGCCGTCCTTTTTCTGTTTCGTCCCGAAGCAGCGGGGCGGGTCACCTGAGATTCCGCCTCGACATGGTCTTCGGGTTTTTGAAGGGTCCCGCCTCCTGTAACCCTTGCCATAAGGGCCGCCATGCCCTGGATGAAGGCAGGGTGTTTAAAGCACTCAACCACCTTAAGGAGGTTTTCTTCCTCCGTCGCGGGCTGAGGGTTTTTTGAACTGTCGTGAGACATCTCCGGTGAGCGGTATATATATATTTTTTTATCTCAGGTTCCCCCTCTTCTAGCGCCAATCTGTTGATGTCTGGTTTGGTCAACGTCACGTGTACTGATCAAGACGAATGAATCGAAGACACGTAGAAAGTAAAATAACAAAAAGGAAGGTGTTTGATCACTAAATTTTATTAATGATCTTTTTGGTAGAGTAGAACCGAGCAGGATATTTTATGCCGGTCTACCTGGATGTTTGTTAATTACAAGTCTTATTTTCTTTTTTGGAGATGATTCTCTCTTCTTTCTCTTTTCTCTCTCTATTATAAATGCTTGAAATCCAAAGATCTGCTTTCACTGTACATTTCTTCTATATATAGATAACCTGGGCCAATGGAGAGGTGACAGCTGGCGAATGTCTGGGGAATATGCCCAAAACACTTGTCAGTCTGCCTTTATGCCCAGGACACGTGGCGGCTTCTAAGGAGCGCCTTGGTGATCGCTGGGATTCGCGTAGTATGGTTTTCAAATCCGATCAATTTTAAAATTTGTAAAACCTCGGAGTATTTCCAAGGTGTCGAACCCAAGGGAATTGATGTGTCGAAAATAAAGGAAGTAACTCTACTCAAAATTTGACTGCTATTTAGGAATTCGAAAATTTGTTTTGATTCTAATTATCTAACTTTAAAAATCGAAAAATAAAAATTAAATAAAAGACGAATTATCTAAATCAAGCAAATAAAGCAAATTAGCAAGATAAAATCACAAGTCTAAAGGTAATTGATCCTAGGGTAGTATCATCTAATTGAGCTCACACAATCCATTCACTTGATTCCTTTTCCCCAAATTTTAATTCAATCCTAGAAATAAACACTCAGCCGATCTAGAATTCCGATCAAGGCAACCTAGAAAGATAGTTAATTTAAACCCTATTCCCGCCAGGGCCCAAGGAATTTAAATCACTTAAAAAGCGCCAACTTATTTATCTATGATTTATCTTTCTCCGCTAGGTCTCAAGATAAAATCATATTGTGCATCAAGTATTTCCACTAATCAATTACTCCTTCCGGACAAAATCAATTAGCTAACATGCATCGATTAAGGGCCCTTTAATCTAACATGAGATTTAACGCAACTTGAACACAAGCCTAGGATGAAAGGTCAAAAGGTAATCAAAGGAACATCATGTGAACATCAATTAAATTTACTAACCCTAGAATCAATCAAAGGAATTAGCCAGACATAATTGAAATTAAACAAGAATTAGATGAAGAATGCATATTATTAATAAGAAAAGAGAGATTACAACCCTTACGGATGAACTCCGAGTCTTCAATCTCCGAAAAACAATAATAATTCTCCTCCAAAAAGTTCTTGCATCAAAGAAATAAATCTTGCTAAAAAGATGTAAAAAATCTGCTAAAGATGATAAAGGATGAAAAGGGCTGATGAAAGATTGATAAAAGATGATAAAGAATGGTAAAACTAGGTCTAAAAGAAGGTTTATATAGCCTAAGGGGGTTAAACTCCCGATTAGCCCTAATCTAGGAAACAAAAACCATCCAAAAGAGTCATAATTCGTCAAAACACGAGAGTCCGCTGGGCAGCCTATCGGCCTGGCCTATCGGCCGATAGGCTGGCCGATAGTTGGTTCGTCGATCTCTTCACTCGATAGGGCAGGAACTCCTTTCGGACGGATCTATCAGCCGATAGGCTGGCCGATAGGTTCGTCTGTCTTTCGCAAAAATCCGTTTCTTCGTCCGTTTGACTCGACTCTCGGTCCTTTGTCTCGTTTTGGGTCCTTTTGGCTCTAAAAACCTGCAAACACACTAAAACCAACCCAAACGCGTAATACGGCTCGACTAATCATAAATAAGCCAAATACGAGCACATTAATCACGAAACGAGATAAAAAACTAGTATAAAATCCTAGAAATAATGTGGTAAAATTACCACTTATCAAACCCCCAAACTTAAGCCTTGTTCGTCGAACAATAAATGTAAAAGAAAAAGAAAGTCGTGAATCATCGTGCAACTCATAGTGTTCAACCTAATCAATACTATCCTGTAATTCTCTCTAAATAATCCGAGTGTCGTAAGCGAGCCGCACTCGAATAATGATTCCGCAAAGTAATCAAGTTCACCCTAATCATTCGCTCATGAAGAAAATCCACTCAAAGATTAACAAAACGTGAGTCAAATCGACCGTCAATATGAAAGGCTAAAATAAACAAGCTAGTTCGTCCCGTTACACAGTCTAGTGGCACATTTTTCACGAGTTTCATAACAAATAAACCTCGGACAGTATTCCCTTATATATATGTTCAAGAATTTGATTCGAGTTGACCACTAGGTTAGGATCTCGGGATGTTTCATCGGGGTAATCCTAGGGTGGAACTTCCATTCTCATGTATTAAGAAACCGTTTGACGTAAAAGACACTCATGGGGCACATGGATGCTTCTAGTTACTAAGTTCCCGTCTACAGCGGAGAAACAACTCGAATATATAATTTCCGCATGCCCAAATCAAGGTCGCCGTTTTACGCGAGAGTAAACAGCGGGTCACGCGAATACCCCCGGTTACTAAGTTTCCTATCATTGGCACATGTGAAATATCTAAATCACTAGTCTAATCAGAGTCGTCGTTTTACGTGAGGGCAAACAACGGGTCACGCGAATGCCCCCGGTTACTAGACTTCCCTTCATAGAACAACATTATCTCAACTTTTGGGAAAAACTGACCGCCTCTAAACTCAATCTAAGTGCCAACACGACTAAAGAAATAGTACGACTCACTATCCGGAAGATGTAACCAAACGTATTGACGGTGATTTTAAAACAAGTATGTATCGTCTCTTATCTGCCAAGACCTCTACAATCACGAAAAATTTTGGACCTAAATGAATACTATGCAAAACAGAAATTACTGACTACAACTCGACTAAACTCGACCGTTTCTTCAGAGAGAAAAACAGTGTCGTAACATCGGTATCACACAAATAGAAGCACGAAAAATTCACTAATAAAGAAAAACTAAGACAAGCAAGGCTATCTAAAAAATTAAAACTCTACCCAAGCAAGGCACCAAAGCAAACCACGAAAAGCAATTAAAAGCAAACACGAAAGCAAAACACTACTACGACCTAAAAAAAATAGAAACTAGTAAACACACCAAACGAAAAATGAACATAAAAATCTAAAAACTAAGCAACAAAAGCTAAATCCACGCAACACCAATATGATAAGCACAAATAAAAACAACGGGCACCAACACAAGCAAATAATGATACAAGGCAAACAAGGTACTCATACGTAAAGAAATTAACAAAGCCGCACTTCTCCCCCCCCCCCCCCCCCAAACTTATTTCGCATCCTAAAGGAGGAATAAGTTTGAAAAGAGAAAGGAGTGGCTTTGTTAATGGAGTACCTGATCACTGTGGCGGAAATGGAAGCATAAACAGGGTCGGGTATGTCATATCGGGCTGGCCTATCGGCCGATAGGATCTTCTGTCTCAAAAAATTTTTTCAGCTTTTTCTATTTCGCACACTTGGTCCCGTTTTCGCTTGGATATGGCGATTAAAGCCCTGCAAGTATCCAAAACTCGGCGTGCATGGATTAGAACTTAACAAAACTAACAAAGCTACTACGAAACTAGAAACTACAAAAATCACGCAAACAAAAAATCGAAAATAAACGAAAAAAATGGACTAATATACATACGTTGGGTTACCTCCCAACAAGTGCTACGTTTAACGTCTTTAGCTAGACGATACCTCATTCATTCCGGGTCTTCAGCGACAACTCCCCCTTGAACGGGTTTGTTGATATCAAGATAGCATACGTTCCTCTCATTAGACCGACTCTCGTTCGCCTCCAACATTCGAACATACTCTGGCAAATCCTCGGAAATTTCATCAACATCAGAATGTGAGTAAATGGAGTGTGAAATGCAATGCTCCAACAAGTCGGACGGGGGCGGCATAATAGACTCAATTTCATAACATTCCTCGGGCGCATCATCGGGCTTCTTCATCGCGTCATAGATGGAAATTTTCAGATTTTGATCATGACGTCTATAAGTGCTCTCCCCGTCGCTAGAAACGGTCTCCCAAAGATCAGTGGTTGATTCTCGTCCTCGGGCATATCCAGAACTACGAAATCGGCCGGGAAGACTAAGTGTTGGACTCTAACTAACACATCTTCCACAATTCCCCTCAGATAAGCGATCGACCGATCCGCCATGAGTAGAGAAATGGTAGTCGGCTTCATCTCCCCAATCTTCAACTTCTTAAAGATGGATAGAGGCATAAGATTGATGCTTGCCCCGAGATCACACAACCCATTACTAACGCTTGGTCGCCAATCTTGCAAGTCAAAGTAAAACGTCCCGATCCTTCGCTTGAGCGGAGCTTGTTTTGAATGATAGCGCTACACTCCTCTCACAAATTTATTGTTTCAAACTTCCCAACTTCCTCTTGCTTGCCAGCGTCTTTCAAGAATTTGACGTACCCGGCATGTCTCTCAAAGCGTCTAGAAGTGGAATGTTGATATTCACCTTTTGAAACATGTCGATAAATTGTTGAAGCTTTTCATCATATCTCGACTTGGCCAATCGCGGTGGAAATGGAGCTTTTACCTCAAAATCCTGCACATTCGAACTTCCAGAGCCTTTCGCCGATAGGGGGTCGATAGGATCCACCGCCGCATTCTGTCTGGTATCGGTTGGGCCTATCGGCCGATAGCTTGGCCGATGGGCTCTTGTGTTTCATCTTCCTTCTCGTTCTCGGCTCCCGTTTCTAGTACATCCTCGTTTCCAGATTTCTCAACTTCAGCCCCATGATTAATGTACCTTGTCCCACTCCTTAGCTCGATTGCGTTGCATTGTTGCGTCTTCGGGTTGGTCTCGGTGCTGCTCGGAAAATGCCCCGGCTTATGAAATCCGGCTTGGGCATTCGCCATTTGACTCATTTGGGTCTCCACCATCGACATCTGCTTTGTCAAGGCTATCACTGAGTTTCCAATAGATGTCACACTATGCTCGAGAGCCCCGAACCTCTTGTCTACTTTATAAATAAAATCTTTTTGGCTCGCCTCCAACCGTTCCAACATCTCTTCCATCGGTGTCTTAGCAATCGGCTCTTGAATAACCCCGTTTTTCACGTTAAATCCCGGTGGTGGCTGGAGAGCATTGTTCGGGTTGGCATAGGAGAAATTAGGGTGGTTTCGATTGTTCGGATAATAGTTCCCCATATTTCCCCCTTGCCGGAAGTTTCCTCCTTGCATGTAATTCACATCCTCCTTAACTGCAATAGGCTCGTTTAGCTCTTCAAAACCGAATTGACTCCCAAAGTAGTCTTTTTTATCATCTCAAGTTCTTTTTGTTGTCTTTCAAATTTCGCCTTCAAATCACCGTAGGCGTCCTCGTCACCGGATGGGACCTTTCTTCTCGTCATCTTCCTATCGGTCACCTCCTCGTAATCATTGTTGACTGCTAGCTCAATGAGATTCTTGGCCTCCTCATAATCGTTAGCAAGAAATCCCCCTTTCGATGAATAGTCCAACTCTCTTCTAGCCTTCCTCGTCAAACCCCGATAAAACCGAATATAGATTTCCTCCTTATCAATTCCATGTCAGGCATTTGCGAAGTAGCTTCTTAAATCGGATCCATGCCTCGTATAAGTATTCATCCTCATATTGCTTGAATTGCAAGATATCGTTGATTTGTTTTTGCACCTTCGAGGGAGGATAGAACTGTGCTAAGAACAACCGAGTCATCTCTCTCCAAGTACCAATTTCCTTCCGATCTAGGCTCTTGTACCAATCTAGCGCATCGTCTTTTAAGGAGAACCGGAATAGGCGGAGCTTAATGACATCCGGAGGCACTCCGTTTTGCTTGATGGTGGCACATATGTCCAAAAACGACTCAAGGTGAGCGTTTGGATCTTCATTAACTCCTCCTCCGTATGTTTGAGACTTCACCGTAGCGATGAGGGACGGCTTGAGCTCGAAGTTGTTGGCATCAATCTTTCCCCAACCTCCTTCTTGATAATCGTCCAGCTTAGGTCGAAAGCGGGCATTCAAAGGGATTTTCTCGGGACGAGCGAGTTCTCGTGGTGGGTCAACAATGCCGGCCATGGTATCAACGAAAGGTATAGAAATAGTCTCGGTTCTCGCTTCTTGCTTCTTCCTCCTCAAAGACTTCTCGATTTCCGGATCCAAAGAAAATAAGTCCTTTCCTTGGGATCTTGTGATCATGCACTGCCTACACAGAAGAGAAAACAAGATGTGAGGAAACGAGATCGAATATTAATAATAAAATTAAACAACCTAAAGTAACAATCTCTTCTTTTTCGAATTATCCCTTTAAGTTTTCTATCAATTCCCCGGCAACGGCGCCAAAAATTGATCGCTGGGATTCGCGTAGTATGGTTTTCAAATCCGATCAATTTTAAAATTTGTAAAACCTCGGAGTATTTCCAAGGTGTCGAACCCAAGGGAATTGATGTGTCGAAAATAAAGGAAGTAACTCTACTCAAAATTTGACTGCTATTTAGGAATTCGAAAATTTGTTTTGATTCTAATTATCTAACCTTAAAAATCGAAAAATAAAAATTAAATAAAAGACGAATTATCTAAATCAAGCAAATAAAGCAAATTAGCAAGATAAAATCACAAGTCTAAAGGTAATTGATCCTAGGGTAGTATCATCTAATTGAGCTCACACAATCCATTCACTTGATTCTTTTTCCCCAAATTTTAATTCAATCCTAGAAATAAACACTCAGCCGATCTAGAATTCCGATCAAGGCAACCTAGAAAGATAGTTAATTTAAACCCTATTCCCGCCAGGGCTCAAGGAATTTAAATCACTTAAAAAGCGCCAACTTATTTATCTATGATTTATCTTTCTCCGCTAGGTCTCAAGATAAAATCATATTGTGCATCAAGTATTTCCACTAATCAATTACTCCTTCCGGACAAAATCAATTAGCTAACATGCATCGATTAAGGGCCCTTTAATCTAACATGAGATTTAACGCAACTTGAACACAAGCCTATGATGAAAGGTCAAAAGGTAATCAAAGGAACATCATGTGAACATCAATTAAATTTACTAACCCTAGAATCAATCAAAGGAATTAGCGAGACATAATTGAAATTAAACAAGAATTAGATGAAGAATGCATATTATTAATAAGAAAAGAGAGATTACAACCCTTACGGATGAACTCCGAGTCTTCAATCTCCGAAAAACAATAATAATTCTCCTCCAAAAAGTTCTTGCATCAAAGAAATAAATCTTGCTAAAAAGATGTAAAAAATCTGCTAAAGATGATAAAGGATGAAAAGGGCTGATGAAAGATTGATAAAAGATGATAAAGAATGGTAAAACTAGGTCTAAAAGGAGGTTTATATAGCCTAAGGGGGTTAAACTCCCGATTAGCCCTAATCTAGGAAACAAAAACCATCCAAAAGAGTCATAATTCGTCAAAACACGAGAGTCCGCTGGCACTTATCGGTCAGCCTATCGGCCGATAGTCAGCCGATAGTTGGTTCGCCGATCTCTTCACTCGATAGGGCAGAACTCCTTTCGGACGGATCTATCTACCGATAGTCCGCCGATAGGTTCGTCTGTCTTTCGCAAAAATCCGTTTCTTCGTCCGTTTGACTCGACTCTCGGTCCTTTGTCTCGTTTTGGGTCCTTTTGGCTCTAAAAACCTGCAAACACACTAAAACCAACCCAAACGCGTAATACGGCTCGACTAATCATAAATAAGCCAAATACGAGCACATTAATCACGAAACGAGATAAAAACCTAGTATAAAATCCTAGAAATAATGTGGTAAAATTACCACTTATCACTTGGGAAGGGGCGTGACTGCATGCTTTGATTGGCATGCGGGCCTGCCTTGCCGACTCTTGGGGGTGTTTATCCGATGGGGTCGGTCCTCCGGTCTCCCGCCGTTCAAGTCGGCCTTGTTGTAATCTTGAATCCGAACATTTTTGTCCTCTCTCTGCTCGGCCCTCCCGGATCGGATATCGGGTCGGCCTTGGCGTCGCCGTTCGGTCCGGTTTTTTGTGAGCCTGGGAGGAAATCGGGTTTTTTGCCCGG
This sequence comes from Orobanche coerulescens, assembly GCA_033398695.1. NCBI lineage: Eukaryota > Viridiplantae > Streptophyta > Magnoliopsida > Lamiales > Orobanchaceae > Orobanche > Orobanche coerulescens. The sequence goes on from CM065816.1 coordinate 1,955,025, forward strand.
TCCGACTTCAGGTTCTAATCGGTCGGTTTAGTTGTCTTGGTGTGCCACACGTGGATCCCAAGTCGGATGGGCTGCCAACATAACATATGAATAAATTAAAATTTTATCACCAAATCCGTCATAAAATGATCAAGCTCCTGTTTATTCAATTTCCCTAAAACTTGCTTAATTAGTACTAATCCTCTAATTAAGATTTTATTTGATCTTGATATTACCCAAAATATTGCCAATTAATTTTTGCACTAAAACATTGAACAAGTCTATAAAATATTATGATTTTCATTTGAATGAAATGAAATGACCAGAAATGTAGGATTGGATCAGCACCAGAAAACGAGTGGTATTTCTTCAGCCATAAGGACAAGAAATATCCAACCGGGACGCGAACAAATCGGGCAACTGCAGCCGGTTTCTGGAAGGCGACCGGTCGGGACCAGGCCATCTACCAAAGCAACTCCAGGAGAATGGGGATGAGGAAAACCCTAGTTTTCTACACTGGACGTGCCCCTCACGGCCACAAGACGGATTGGATTTTGCACGAATATCGCCTAGTAGCCCAATTACCTCTATGTTATGTTACGGTGGCTGTAGGACGGAGAAGGGGGAACCAAACCCTTCTTCATCTTCCCCCTTTCAATCGCGCCACACCTCTGACAGTGCCGGGGAGCGAGAGGAAACGGCGACACTGCGAGAATTCAAGGAGGAGGGCGGAGTCCTGGGGGTTTGGATCGGGTCGGGCAGGTAGGGCTTGCCGGACTCGGTTCGGCGAGGTCGGTTTGGGGTTTCCGACTGTGAGCTTGTTTCCGACTGGAGCGGGCCTCATTTGTGGTGGAACCAACTTGGGCTCGGGTTTCCAGCGTCTGTTCGCGGATGAGTTAGGTGGTCGGACGAGGCGGTTCGGGGTGACAATTGGGTGAGACGATGTATGTGTGCGTGCGTCTATGTGGGATTCGTGAGACGGTGTGTGTATACCTGCAGGTCTGTGTGTGTGTGTTAACTCCAGTTTCAGTGAAGAAGAGAGAGAGAGAGAGAGAGAGAGAGAGAGAGAGAGAGAGAGCAGGCGTCAGAGCAGCACCGCCAGGTTGCTGGGTCTTGGTTCGGACCTCGACTTCCGGCGGCATCGGCAGCCCACACAAAGGGTGACGATGTGGCCAGATTCCATTTGGGTTTTGATTTCGGGCTCGGCTATTCTGTATTGTTCGGATCTAAATTCGGATTTGTGTTTATTCGAATGAATATCAATCGAACTCAAAGGAGCTCGAACAAGCTTTCGATCACGAACATTCTAGTCATGTGCTGTTTTACAAATGCATTTATATTCATCAGTGAATCAGTAGCATATTCACCGCTGAATCTCGAGCAGATAATAAATACATTTAAAGTTTCCAAGAACTTAAGCACTTGGGACGATTGGTGAAATTAAAATTGAACGTGATATACTCGAGCAATCTAAATATTATAGATTGTCAAATAATTTAACTGAAACAACACGACTGTACGAATAAATGTTTACAACCAAACAATCTGAATGAACATTTAGATTGTCAAATGACTTACATGAACTTTTTCAACCCGACCCGTTTGCTCGCCGGCACTACCTGTATCTTACCCTACCCGACTTTCTTCCCTCATTCGACTTGTAAAATGTTGTCTCGTTTTGCCCGCTATTCAACAATTTATGCAGATTTTATGCACCATTTTCCTTGGTCATAAGTCATAGACTCATAGGAACTGGGACCAGTTTTGTCTTTTGCTCCTATGGCAGCAGAAAATAACCTACACCTACCGTAATCGGCATTTACGAAACGACACCTACAGCAACCAAACTGTTCGATATCCCCAACTTGTCGGCCAGCTATAATAATTGTGTTCGTTAACCGTACTGAACCACCCCTAATCAGACCTGCCATCACCCTTCTCCAATGTTTGAAAAATGTACTACATATTGTGGTAATTATTTCTCGCCCCCAATCCCGACATCCCGACTCCACCCGTAACATCAGAGCAACATATATGTATATCATTGATCAACACTATATGTAAATATCAATGAGAAGGGGGAGAAAGATTCTATATGTAAAACCAAGTTTTGGCAAAGCACTAGTAGCATGTCTTCATATACAACTTTCCCATTGTTCATCATCCACATGATATATTAACTGAGAAACCAGATAATTTCTGCAAGTACAGACATCAAATTTTCTTTCTTTTTCTTTTTTATTTATATATTACCATCATCCGACTTTCTGGGCAGGACTCGTTCTGTTTTTCCTCTCACTAAAGCTCCGACTCGAAATCAACATCGGAAGACAACATTGTCCGGACTTCAACGCCTTGTTGTCTTCTTCTCCATTGTGAGTTCTTTCACTACTTGTCCTATAGAGATGATAAGGGGTACCGTTTGTCGATTTTGGCCGCTGGGTTAAGCCAGTTGACTCGGGGACAACTTTTGCACGGGACTCGTTTTGATTGTCTGCTGCAAGTGCCACGTCAGCATACTCATTATTGCGTAAGCTCTCTTTGAAGAGTTCCGACAGCCTTTTTTTCTTGTCCGGAAAAGGCGGTTCGGAAATATAGCCGATGGTTTGTTCCACTACATTCGCCCGTGTGTTCCCCCAGGAGAAGCTGTGGTGGACCGGTGTATTTCCACGAGATGGCGTGAAATCTGTGTTATGATTAAATAGATTCAGATTTTAGTTGTATAATTAAGAAAGAAAGAAGCAAAGATGCTTTGATGTATTCTTGTAAGAACTACAAAGCTAAGGAGCACAAACACGGGTACTAGTACGGTTGCGCGCGTACAGCAAACAACAATTTTGAAAATATGAGACACGGGTATATAAATCATAAATAACACAAGTCACCATAAACCACAAATAACATTCATAAGTCATTATAAACCATAAACAACATTCATAACAAATCATTACTTGATCAAAATTAAACATTTAATATTTGTTTAAATATTTTAAATTAGGGTTTTTTAATTATTTTTATATCAACCACTCTATATTCTAAACTTGGTGAAAAAACCTCGTTAAATAAAAAAAGAGCTCAAAAACTGTCCTTAAATAGTCCCCGAGGTGTCCCCGCATGTCCATATATATATAAATGTAGGACATTGTTTCCCGCGTGTCCGACACTCGTAAGTAAACCCCCTAGGAATGTCGGTGCTTCATAGGTAGGACGTAATTTCTCTTGTCGTCCGTGAATCCGCTATAAAACCATACAGGTCGATGCAAATAAAATCCAACAAAAAATCAATTACCCACGAGATTCTCTTAAATATTGACACGGATTCCGGCTTGATCAAAATGCAACAAAAATGTATCGTATAATGTTAGTAAGAAGTTAAAGCTTCTTACTAACATCCTAAATTGCAGTCAAACAACCCTACTGATGGTCGGTCGAAGTTTCAGATAATCCAATTAAAAAACGAGAAAAAGTGGGATGATTCTTACCACCATTAACACTCAAGAAATCATCTTCGCAATCCGACTCTAACCAAGGTTGGGAATCAAAGAAGGCTTCGTCTTTGCTACCTGCACGAAAAATGAGACACGGGACGAGACGGATTTACAAGATTTCGTACTACTACGGAAAAACTAGGCGACAAATTGTCTAAAAAGAAGAAGTATCAATTACTATAACATACAGTTATTGTGGGTTTTTGCTAGGTTAGGTCCTATACAGGAATTTAGTGTGTGGGTGGGTGGGTGGGTGGGTGGGGGTATCCTTGAAATTTAACAAACAAATGCCATGTACCTATCAGACAACTGTAATGGTTTAATAGCCTCCATTATGGAAAATCAAGAAGGGGGGCTACTCTGATTTTATTGAACCAGATGAAAGGGAAATTATTCAAAACATATATTACTCCCTCCAATTCGAATATATGTGTCTTTTTGGGTACTCTCACATGGGGCTGACAATTTCCGACACGACACGATAACCCGACACGAATACGCATGAAATTAATGGGTTAGTGTTTGGTCTTATCGTGTTCGTGTCCTTATCGTGTCGACACGATAAGGACACGCTAATTTCGTGTCGTGTTCGTGTCGGATTCGTGTCGTATTCGTGTAACACGATAACTTTCGTGTTCGTGTCGTGTCGTGTTCGTGTTCGTGTAACCCGATAATATTTATATATTTTTAGCATTAATTTTATTATCATTTTAAATATTTTAAGTTTATTTTCTAATTTTTTATTTGAATTTATCGATTCGTGTCGTATCGTGTCATTATCGTGTCGTGTCAACACGAAAAATATCGTGTCATATCGTGTTCATGCCGTGTCCGTGTTTCAACCTTTCGTGTCGTGTTCGTGTTCGTGTCGAGCATATACTTAACGGGTCGTGTTCGTGTTTGGCCTTATCGTGTCGTTATCGTGTCGACCCGATAACGACCCGACACGCTTGAATTGCCAGCCCTACTCTCACACATATTAAGAAAATACATAATAAAATATCTAAATACTAAATACAATATATTAATATTTTCTCTTTCGAAATTAATTACAGGAAAAAAAAAATATCAGCAATCTAAATTAAAACAAGACGTAGGGACAAAAATCAGTACACAGAAAAAAACAGATTTAAACCAAAAAATAAATAAATAAATAAAAAGTGAAATCTTCACGAGAAATAGAAAAGAAAAAATAAAAACTAAATAAGTAAACACATCAATATTACCTGGGTGACCAAAACGACTGGGCGACGACTGAGACTTGAGTGCTACATCCCCAACCGTGCGATCCCCCGCGTTGACCGCATCGGTCCTCTCTTTGACCGGCGACGGGATCAAGGCCTTCTCATTCTTAGACTCCACCGGAAACGGGAGCTTCGTGGCGTCTTTCTGCACCGAAATACACGAACCCATCTCTCTCCAAAAAAAAAAAAAGGAAATACCCTGAAATTTAAATCTTCATCTAAAATCAGCACGACTTCTATTTTATTATCCGGATAGAAAAAAAGCTTTCTTCTTACATCAGTTTTTTTATTTCTTTCACTACAGAGAAAGAAAAGGGTGTTTTTACAGAGAGGGGGGCGGGGGGGGGGGGGAGTAGGGACCGTGTTTATGCGTTACGCTCACTAAAGATGGAAATAAATTAGAGGGAGAAGAAGAAGAAGAAGGGATCGGGTTTAGATGATGAAAATTGTAGAGATTTTTGGGGGTTTGAAAGCGAAGCAAATTGAATTGAATTATTGGGGTTTATTATTTATCTACCCTCCATCCCGCCGAGAGGTTTACATTTCTATTAAAAAATAATTCCTTTAGTAAATTTATATATATCAAATTTAAAAATATTATTAGAAATTAGAAAATAAAGCATAAGCAAATATTAAGATTCACCCATAATTTTCTAATCGAAAATAGCCTATTAATCATAAGTCATTTATATGTTACTCATTGTATTTATATATATGTGTGTCATGTTTATATAAATGGATAAACAATGTATATTTAGTTAAGAGAAACGATAAATCAACACCCCAACCATCAACACCCGTCAACAACCTGTTTTGCAGGGTTGTCTGTGCGTTATAAATATTTTATTATAATAATATTATTTAAAATTGTATTACCTGTAAAGCACACGGCACAACCCTACAAAGCACGTGTTGATGTGTGTGGATGGTGAGATGTTGGTGTTACATTCCTCTTATTCTAATTATGATTTATAAACATCGTATATGATACTATAAACATATTTAATTGTAACACCCCGAGATATTCGGAGTATATTACAGCGTCGTGGACCCCTACATGGGACCCACCAGGCTACAACAAGCGAACACCCCTCGACTAACCATCTCGGTTAGCGAGGATACACAATCAAATAATACATCACATGAAAGTACACCCGAAATAACCGACGAAATGAGTAACAATTGACAATGAAGCAGTTTATGATAATACAACACGGAGTTTGAAATGAAAAGCCTAAGTACTCGCGAGTACAATCTATAAGTTTATAACTGTGGAAACAACCAAATTAAAATGAACAAAAGAAATAAGAAGACCCAAATGCACATGTCAACGACCCTGGCCAACATCCTCGTACGGTCCCGGTGCTCGCTCGTCCGGATAATCATAACCTGAAATCCATAACAAGAATTTCCCCAAAACGGGTCCCCAAAGGGGTTAGCAATTATGCTAGTACAAGTAATCAAGGCAAACCAATCGCTTACACGTTTCATAGTACATGCACCAATATCATTTCACAAACCAAAACCAGACATGTCTTTTCCGGAAATAAACAGTCAAACAAATTGCCGTGGGAACAGGGCTATACCATTGATCCCGCTCCGTGATCCCTAAGGACCCTCCCGATCTGGCCATATTATAAAAGAAATCACGCACACGCATCGCCTTGGGAACAGGGCTATACCATTGATCCCGCTCCGTGATCCCTAAGGACCCTCCCGAGCTGGCTAGCGAAACAAACTCGTGAATCCAGGGCTATACCATTGGATACCCTCCGTGACCCCGTCGGACCCTCCCGAGGTGAGCAATCACACACAATATACATTACCATTTCACGTTAAACATAAAGGTTTCCAAAAATATTTGCCTTGAATAATTGACGACGCAACGAACGGAAAGGATAATCACCGACGAACGCTAGGAATCAACGGAACCGAACCTAACGATTCGAAGAACATAATTACAACCAACTCTATACGAATACGGAAATGGAATACACCCGAAAACCCGCCTACGATTCATGTATATTCGTACAAAAATAACGAGGGCGGATCACAACCAAACCCTCTCGATTCCGTAAAACCATGAAAATATACCATGAATCCGTAGGGAAACTAATGATATCGACAAGTTTAATCATATTCATCATGAATCCACCAACAAAACGGAACGGATCGGAAGAAAATCCCAAAACCCCCAAATCGCCCAAAAGTAGGGTTCTAAGAGATTTACCTTGGATTGATGATGAAGAACACAAGTAGGTGTTGTTAATCTACTTCAAAAACTCAAGGTAGAGGATGCCTGAAATAATCAAAGAGAAGAATCGCTCGGAAATCGCCTGGAGAGGTTCTGCGTCGCGGGGAGAGAAGAAATGAAAATGATGTGTTCATCTGGGTCAACTCCCTGGTTTATATAGCCAGGGAGCGTTAGCGCGCGCTAATCCTCAAGGTTAGCGTGCGCTAACGGGATAAAATTACAGGCCAAAATAGTTAGCGTCACCCAAAGAGCGACTTACGCCGTTAGCGTGCGCTACTCTAAACGTAGCGTGCGCTAATAACCTCTCGGTATCGCGCGCTATCGACCAATAGCGTGCGCTACCTGGACATCAGCCAAGTCCAGAAGCTAACTGCCCAAAACTCACCTGACCCGTTAGCGTGCGCTACCATACAAGCGTAGCGTGCGCTAACTGGCACCTGGCCGAGTTCAATAGTAACCTGTCCAGTACTGGAAACTCACGCTAGCGCACGCTACCAGGTATTATCAGCGTGCGCTAGCCTCCCGACATTAGCGTGCGCTAGTCTACATAGCGTACGCTAATACGCCAGTCCAGAAGGCTGGAAAATAGCACTGCCACTCCCAGGGTTAAATCGCTAGCGCGCGCTACGAAACAAACGTAGCGTGCGCTACTAAGGGACCCCTAGCGTGCGCTATGCAGAAAAGATAGCGTGCGCTAGGTACGAAATATGAACGGTCCAAAACACCAGAATGTGAACGAAACACCAAAACGGAATATCTCAACAGGCATCATAACGTAGAATGGATCCACGGCAACCCCGAAACGGCGGTTCCGCACAACAATAACGGGAATCAAATCAATAGATAATAGGAAAGATACACTGAAAGATACACGAGGGTCACTACTATCGGGAAATACGCTGAAAAAGAAAAATACAAGGGAAAGAAAAATGCGGATATTACATTAATTATGTCTTATAAATATTGTCAATATTTTATAAGCATCATCCTTTCCTTTTTATTATGTTAATACTTATATAATATAAGATAATAATGAACATCATGTTTGTTATGATTTCTAAATCTAATTTGGTTAATTTTATTTTGGTTTTATGTAAGATTAGTCATATATTCTAGCAAATACCTAAACTTATGGAACTAATTGATTATTTATATTTTGAATTAATAATAGAAATGAAAATTATAAATTTTGGATATCGAATATTCGAAATATCCGAATATTTTCAAAATCACTATCCGAATCCGAATCCAAGAAATTAGATATCCGAAAATTCCGATATTTTCGGAAAGAATTCGGATATTCGAATCGGATATCGGATATCGGATATTTTTGAACACTCCTAATAGTACTCATTTGTTCATGATTTTATTGACACATTTTGATTGGTGTCGTGTTTTAGCAAGTTTAGTTGATTAAATAGTTGTTAGGGTTATGAATGAAGTAATAATTTCATTTTTAGAAACAATTTGTTAATTGTTATTATTAAATAAAATTGTTACTAGTATAACACCCGTGTAATTACACGGGAACACAAAAAAGAACTCTTATGTAAATATATAATATGTAAATCGTTCATTATAAATTTCATAATACTTCTTTATAAACTACATTATTTGTTTGTTTATGATTACACCATTCTCATCGCAACAAAAGATTTCTAGTCTTTCCTGATCATCACTCTTGATAGGGCTACATAAAGCTAACCATGACCGAATACGGGCCTTGGAAGATACATACCGACATGAGGGACCTTGACTCTTAAATATAGTCATGGTAAAGCTCATAATAAGTGGGAACTGGCGTATTTGAAATTTAAATGGTAATCTGCTATCTAACGGGCTTAATATCAATTGTCTAATAAGTACTTTACTCTCAAAATTGTTCCCCGAATTTTTTGTTCAATAATATGGTTACGGATTTGGATAATTATTAATGATGTGATATTTCATAATCCTGATGATTGATCCATATTTTGAATTAGCATAATTGAGACTCTAACTTACGATTTCAAGATGTGATTTGGAATTCTAGAACAGTTGATGTTATTCAAAAAAATCCATTGAATATACTTGATTTTGACTTTAGAGGTCGTAGAGATTTTGCATATATTATCAGAACTGAGATATATCCGTTTGTCTTTTAAAATTATAGACATCACGTAATCGTTTACTCAACTAATAATGGTCTTAATTTGTATTCACTGTATTCTCCTCGGTCATGAAGGAGTCTTTGTGATTATTAAATTCCAATATCAAGTAGCCGACAAAGTGGACGGAAAATGCATAATTACAATCCCAATAACCAATGAGTAAACAAATTGTACTATACCGGCCAGCACGTGACAATATACATATTCCAGTGAATAACCATGTTTATGTGTAAGGACAATATATGTACGTTTATACGTAATTAGTATAAGAGGCCAGTCTTTAAGATATAGTTGTTTTATATATGGGCGGGCTACCTTCATTTTATTATTTATAAATATTAGTGGACTAATATTCTTGTGTAGTAAAATAATCGTATGCTTTTGGTGATGACGTGATTGATTGTTTTTGTAAACTTATGATGATGTATATAGATCACGTTAATACTCTTTTTAAGAATTTAAAATTTGAACCATTCGAGCGTTAATCGATTTTCTACTTTTATCAAAGTGCAATTGAAGTATTTAAGAACTTTTTTGTAAACCAAAGCTCTATATTTGAGTTTTGCTTACAATGCTAAACTTAACAGTAGTTGTCAGTAGCAGTGTGCAAGCAATAACCTATAAAGGAATACCACATGTTACTATTTGTTGAAATTTTACATATAGATTTCACATAACTTGAACTTGGTGCTTATAGGACACTCTTAGTGCGAACATCTGATCTTCACAGCCACTAAATTTAATTTCAAAAGTCTGTGCGAGTGACTACTGTAGTTTGCAACATAACTTGTTTTTTTTTTGTAGTTCCTAGTAACTGCTAAATGCACATGCGTTGCACATAAGATATAATCTTAAAATTAATAAACTCCAAGTGAAAAAAATAATACACGTAATTATGTTAAAAAGGTGAAAGTAAGAAATTGTTGGTTTATAGCACAACCCAGATATGAGAAAAATAGAGTTGTATTTGGCGCTTTGTAAGTAGTGTTAGAAATAATAAAAGTGATACTTACATAGATATATACTTACATGTCTCTCGTTAATATTGTTGACACTCGCATGAGATCACGACTAAATGAAAGTCACATTATAAAAAATAAATTAATACTTGCATGTCTCACATCAATATTGATGGAATTTGCGTGATAGCGTTACGTATATCACGTATATGAAAGTATGATACATTTCTGTAATTGGTCATGAACAATAGTACATGCTATGTGTATTTTAATTGACCGAATTTGGAGATGGAAGATTGTTTGTAATGACTTCTTCCATAGCTGAATCAAGGTAGTCTTCAGCTTCTTGCATTGAATTCTCAGCTTTTGCTAGTTCTTGATCATGCTATATTACCTGCACACGAAAAAAAAATCAAGAAAAATTTTTAAACAATAAATTATAAAATAAAGTAGGAGGAATGAAGATCCGAACTTTTGTGTTTGTGCATGCGATTTTGGCCGGTTTATATATACATGGATTAGGTTAAATCATCAATTATTCTTGCAACCTTTTCAACTTTGTCTCAATCCATAACCGACTTTTAATTCTATACTAAATACCATGTAATCAATTCCGGCAACCCTTGCACTTCCATCTCCTTTCATTATTGTATACTTCACATTAAATCAATCTTGTCATATAATCTTGCGTACTTAATGACTCCACAATCAATGTAGGGACTGAATCTTTTAAGATACGAGGCATTACGACCCGTGCGATGCACGAATTTTATTTTTCGATAAAACATTAAACTTTTGCTTATATTTAAAACACAATCTTTTATATGTTATTATAATTAACAAACGGCTTCGAGTTAAAAATATGTACTTTTTTCTTTCTATTTGTTATGCAAGGTCATACAAAAGGGCGTAAATATTGGTTTCTCACTAAAAAATGTTTTGGGTTAAAAGTAAAACATAGAAAATGACGAAGTAACACTAATAAACTATATTTTCTTTCAAGGCCAGAAATTCTGAAAGCCCCATAAAATGATAAAAGCGATTGTACTTATTAAACCATCAACATTGTCGTGAATAATGTTCACAGGCTTCGGTCACGTCAATGCCTTACAAAATATGTTTTCATACCACAAACCTAAGCAAATCTTATTAGCTATATAACTTGTTGTTTAGAAAACATAATAAAATAAACGGTATCATTCCAATAAAACCAAGTTTAACTTGTCCATATTCCGTAAAACCATACATAAACCGTCAGCCTTTACTATACCCTTCTAGTGCACATGTATATGTGACTTAGACTGCCTACATACGGCCCATGTATTAAATTCGGATATGAAACTTCAGTCCATATGTTTTGTATACAAACGGCTAAAGAAGACCAAAAGAAATACAACCCGAAATATAGACTAACCTTAATTTGTGTCACAATTTGCCCTAATCACACACACATGGAACACACAACCCACATCAAACCCTAATCTTATTCTACACGCAGCCACACAAACCAAAGATCAATCGCAGCACCCTTCGAATGTAAACACAAACACAAATCCTTCTTCCTTTACTAATCTTTATTCGAACCGTATAACCCAAATACCAAATCTATCTTTCTGCGAAGCAACGAATACCAAACGAAAGTCCTTACTTATCAAACCAACGAATGGCTAAGTCTGTAAAGATCTTCGTCTTCCTTGAAGTTATGTCTTTTTGGTTTCGGCTTCAAGATCATGATAATGGTCTCGGGTAGGTTTGTTTGAATCTGTTTCGTTTATGTTTTTGTTAAAAACGAATGAAAGAAAAATAATATAACAGATTTGTTATAGTTATTTTCTTTATGTATTTGGATATTCAAAGAAAGTGCATGCGAAATAGATCAATGATGAATGAGTTTCACACTTAAAAAATCTATAAAGATTTATAAATAAGGTGAAATCAGATCTGAGATCTTGTGTTGTTGTCCTTTTACTTTCGAGTCCTGTTAGGCTTGTTGGAGATGAGATTAGGTTAGATCTTGGTGTGGTTGTTGTATTGTTGCAGGCTGTTGTGACGTGAGGAGGAAACTTGATTGTTGTGTTGTCGACTTTGTTGTATGTGAGGTGAAAGGTTTAGGATAACTTAGATATATCATTTTCAGAAAACCGATATCATTTTCATATGATGGTGGTGAAGAATCGTTCAAAAAAATAATGGTGGTGAAGATGGTGATGGTTTGTTATTTATAATCCTCAAAAATCCAACTGAAAAGTCACATTTAAAGACTTACCGATGCAATTATTTGTAAGCAGCTGAAAAGATTTCACTAACTGCAATTAATCATGTGGAATTCATATTGACCTTGAGTGCTTCGAAGATGGTTCGGATTCTTTTTGCTCGTAACTGCAGGATATTTTGATAGATGAGTTCAAACTTTAAGACTCCCCATTTAATATGGGGACTAAATCTTTTAGTAGTATAGATATAAGATAAGATAAGATAAGAAAAGATAAGATATAGAAATTATATTTAAAACCAAATTTAGTTTTGTATGATATTATAATAAATTTTGTATTTGTGGAAATATAATTAACTTTTTTGCTTAACTCATTGTTAGACTTTATATATTCCATAAACTAAATGAATAATCTTATTGAAGTAATTAATGATTTCTACTGGTACAAAAATTAATAATATTATTGATTGCTATAACTAAGAATAAAAACATTTATAAGTATTTTAAGCATTACTGGCCCTTCCGTATTTTCATCAAATTTATTTGATTTTGCATGTAAAAATTAGTAGTTGAAGGAAGAAAATATTTTCTGCTACACAATTAAATTTAATTTCTTAAAAATTATTAGTAATATGCGCAAAAGAAAAGACAAAATGATTGATAATCTCTTAGGTGGGTTGAAAATTGATATTATTATAGATACAGTTTCTGTCTTTTTTTACCCCTCTAATATGTATAAATTCGATTTTAATTCTTTAAATCATAAAAATTATATTTTCTTCCTTTTAATGTGATTGTGTCTGACTTTAACCCGTTAAATTGCCAAATTATCCGATCCCGCTCTGTGTGATTGTCTCGATCCAAAAATAAATTCTCTCTACAAATTATTATTGTATACTGAAATAATTAAAAAAGAAAATTTAAAAAACTAAAAGTTGTACTTAAAACTAAAAATAATTTAAATAATCCAAAAACTAATTGAAAAACTAAAATCTACAAATTAAATAAAATTCATAATTTTTTTTCTTAATTAATTTTCAGATTGTTTAAATAATTTTTAGGTTTACTTTAAATTTTAGAGGGTTAAAATCATATACAACCACATTAAACTAAGTAAATCATATATTCTGATAACTTAACGGGTCAAAATCAGATACAAGCCGCAATGTAGGAGTTTTATCCCTCCAATATGGGGGATAGCTCCTTGTGGGCACCAGACATTCTTCCTCCCACCTAGTGGGCCGTTGAGTCACCATGATTTAATTCCTCGACCAATCTCTGTCGGGCCGGGGGATGGGGGGTTCTAGGGGCGAGAGATTTCGCCTTTTGCTACAACAATATAAGATAAAATTGTTCCGGGAATTATTATTCTCGTGATGTGTCTTACCTAATACTGATTGTAGATACATAGATGGAAGGTTCTAGAACCTTCTAGAGGTAGTAGGATCCTATTAGATGTCTTACCTTATCTAGGAATCCTATGTATGGAAGGACTCTCATTGTAATGCCTATATAAAGGCCCCTCTATCATTGTTATGAATGCAATTGATTGGCTCTATTTACAGTCTCTTTACTTTCTCCTAAAACACGTTATCGGCACGTAGTTTCCCAACTGAGCAAGAAAAAAAAACCTCCCGTTTTCTGCAAAATTCCGAAAAAAAAAAACAAAAAAAAAAATTCTGCAGAAACCCTAGCCGCCGATCGCCATCGCCATCCCCAGATCGCCGATCCACCTCCTTCCTTTTCTTTCTCCAAGCCGGTTTGCCAATCTCGGCACCCACGAGAGCTTCGATGTTCATGGTCGTCGGAGTAAGCTTCTGCACTGCTCGATTAAGTCTATCAAATTCATGAGGCGATTTGAAGGTTCGCCCGTAGAGAAGTAAGCTCGACTTCATTAATTGAGGCACAAGGGATTGATTTGGAAAGCCCCCCAACCTGGGCCGCCACAGATCTCGAGTATGCCGCCTATGCTCGCGCACAGATTGCCGGGGAAGGGCTCACGACGCTCGGGCCAGGCCCACTCAATGGTGGTTTCTGTCGGCCCGACCAAGTGCCGACCCGACCAAGTGCCGACCCGACCCAAGGTCGGCCCGACCGCTTGGCCGACCGACCCGACCCGCCCAACAATCCGTTCGTCCAATGATCATTGCCTAAAGCTGCGACCCGATCTGATCGAAGCAGCGACGGATTTTCCTATGGTTTTATGCACGTGATATTTACTGTTTGAAAACCTAGTGCAATCGAGACAAAACCTATCAAAATCGAAAAAAAACGAGAAACAAGAATTTCCGCGCGTAAATTTTCTGCACAGCGCAGTCGTACCAAAATCATGTTTCCCGATTCGTTAACCGTCGGATCGGTGTGAAATTTTGACAGCAACTTTCCAACACAAATATTCGTATAGACAACGGTGGAGATCGGATTCTGAGTAATATTGATTACTGAATCTGCCTCCGAACAAGAAGCAGATTTTTACGAGAAAATTTGGAGATCCGACCTGATCCAATAACGAGCTGCTGCATCGCCGCGCTCGAGTCCTTTTTCGGACGAATTATCGAGCCCAGTAGCCCTATCTGGGCGTTTCTCAACTCTCCATCTTTTTCTAATTAATGATTCATTTGTTCATTAATTTGTACACTTATGAATCTTATCATGTTTATGTTTTACGTGAATATAGGAAAACATGTTGCTCATGATGATGTGCAAAATATGGAGAGAAGCCATATTTATTATCCTATTCAAGGATCAAAGTAAATATGGAACCGAGTACCACGAAAATATTGCTCATATGGAGAGAAGCTCCCGTTCAAGGATCAAAGCAAATATGGAACCAAGTACCCGTAAAATTTTATTAAAGTTCCCGTTTTTTCAATTTCTCTCTTTTGGGAATTTTTTTGGGGGAATTGGGTATTTGGGTTCTTTATCTCCCACGCTACTTTGCGGTGGATGAGACTATGAGAGGTGGTATCACTCTCGTATGTCGAAGTAAATTGTGTGACGGTCCTGGGGGAATCACGGATAATTGTTGAAAGTCGATATTTGTGGTTGTTGCATACACCACGTTTTGGGTGCAATTTGACGTCACCGTTTTGTCCATTTTAAACCAACAATTGAAAAAAAAATGAACATTGTCGGTAACGGTAAAGTTATGACTCGTTCATGATTAGTCACGGATTTGTGACGTACAAATGGGACAAACATCGATTGCGACGAATATGTCGTGGTTAAAATCGATTTGTGACGGAATCGTCACGTTGAATTGAGCGACCACCACGTTGGTCTTGACCCAATCCAATACTTGGAAAACTCCATCTTTCATCTTATTAAAATAAAATATTGCATGTGGGTGTAGTCATGTACCGTCTCCTTGCAATAAGATATATGATAGAATGTAAGAGTACTTCGCATGAATTTTAACATGTAAATCAATGGCATATTGCGATAAATACATGAATTCGTTGACCTCGATTATAGTTAGTGTGACTATCGGTCCGAATACTTTCCGAGTATTTGTAAAGGCATATGCCTTATACATTTGACTATGTTTAGTCGATCTAATTGGATGGTCAAGACGAGTTGGTTATGGTATATTCATTATGTCTCATGGTTCAATTATGCTTAATTATGATGGACCGCGTTGTATATATATAACATGGCTATTATGACGTATACTTGCAAATTGAGAATTAAAATACTTGGTTGATTTGATGCACTTTGGTGGATTTTGTCTACACTTTTGATCATGACTAGGCGCATTCTCCTTGGTATTTGTTTATGCTTTGAAAGTTCAAACGGAATCAGTGGTTTTTAAACAAATTTTTAGTCAGAGACATTCCTACTTTCTCTGCAAGTCTACCAAGTTGGAGTTACCGAAAGGATCATTAGTCGAGATAAAAAATCGAACACCCTGCTGCGTTTAAACGCGCATATGGCTGTCATTGCCATGTTTTTGCATAAACACTTATGCCATTTGATATGGTCTCAACCTTGTTTTCTCAATAAACTTGGGAAATACTAAAGCAGCCACTTAAAACATGCACTATGATCTGAGTTTAATGATCCCTGTGGTGCACAATATATGGATAGAAAGATACGAAAGTCTAGTTTCCAGAACATCTGACCGTTCGTACATAGCCTTCCTAACAAGGGAGTTATCGCTGTTTTAGTGAACAAAGGTCAAGCTGCGCGGAATTTTATTTCCAGCGATTGTGCTAACTTTTGTCCCAACCAACTTGGTTCCCATCTTAAATTTGCAAGTGGTCTTATGACACATATTTTTCAACCTCTTTTTGGCCGAATTTTCTATAGATGATGCAGTTTTTGGTATGCGTTGTATGCTAAACTATCATCTTTCAAATGTTGAAAAGCAGTTTTCTTGGGAAAGCCCAAAACACGCACCCTTATAAGAAGGTCGAGTGTGTGCATGGTAGTGTTACACCATGCTTGTGTCGTAATTTTGACCCTTAGGCATATAACCTTGTCATGTTATGCACTCAATATGATAGATCATTTTGATCGTATCTGGTATAAAATCTTTATGTCGTTAGAGTGTTCGCTATGCTCATATTTGTAAAATATTGCAAGCGAAATTGAGTGCGTATTAAGCTATTTTCAAGGAACACGATATTTTTGGATTTCGGTTTATAAATCCATTATGACTATGATAACTAGGTCATCACAATCAATGAGTGGTATAATGCTCAAGTTGTTGAATGCCGAATGGCGTTTTCTAGTCACATATGTTCCGTAATAATTGAACCATGATTATGACTTGATGATACATATGCCAACGTGTATCACTCATAGCATCTCATTATGATTTGTGAGAAATAATATCTTATGCATCACTTGTATTGGATATGTGAAAAGGAAAAATATTCATGAGTCAATATGGTCCAGCTTGCATCGGTTTTTGTAACCAGAAGATGTATTGGGACATTAACACATTTAGGCTTTAATAGTCCGGAGTTTGGACAGTTTGATGGTCCATATACCACGGTATTGCCATGGACGTCATTTTTTCTTTGAACAAAGAATATAGCTGGATCAAAGACACTAAAGTACGTTGGTGGAGTCGTGAGCAGGGCTCATGACCGATGATGATATTTATGTCATCCGCGTCTTGTTTTCATAAACATGTGTGACGCCAAAGACCCCCCCAATGATCCTTCTTTGCCATGTTCATTGATTTAAGCTTATTCTTTGGCACGATTAGGAGATGACACCCTCCTATGCTAAAGACAAAAATGTAGCAACTCACATAAGCATGGTGCTGAGTCCTCCCTTTTCACCGAGTCCTTATACATACATGATCATAAGTATTAGTCTGGGTGACTTATGATGCTATGATGGTGTTCACAAATGGTCGTACTCAAGTGATAACATTGATATGTTATGTTGTTCCTTTGACAATGATTGATAAGTTGATGAAACCTGAGTTTATGGTTGTCCAACTTGCGGACCATTCATTGTAAAGGTCGGTTCACCCACTTCTAGACCAAGTCTTAAAGTGAAATTTTAACGAGTACTTTCTAACATCCAAGGCTACCTTCTCACAAATTTCGGTGCCATTTAGAGACTTGGAAGGAGGTGAACCACTTAAATGAAGTTTTCACATACCATCAGCCGTCCCAACAACCAGTTCGATATCATTTCGATCGGTTTTTGACCACAAGGTTGATGGTTTTGGAATCCTAAACACCCGTTTATACATGCTCACGAAACTTTGAGGTGTTTGGGGTTGGTGAAGGGAGTGAACTCTTCAAGAAAGCACTAGAGGTTCGATAAAACCAACGGCCTATCATCGGTTTAATCGTTTCTTTATGTTCGATCCCGGTGGTGCATGGTGGCGGTTTTGTTGGATTCTTAAGACCAGTAGCTACGGTTATGTAGCATAGGTCAAAATGTCATATTCGCCTATACCTATCA
The DNA here is from genome assembly GCA_033398695.1 of Orobanche coerulescens. Taxonomy (NCBI): domain Eukaryota; kingdom Viridiplantae; phylum Streptophyta; class Magnoliopsida; order Lamiales; family Orobanchaceae; genus Orobanche; species Orobanche coerulescens. Next base: position 1,973,239 of record CM065816.1, read on the forward strand.
TCATTCAAATGCTTAGTTACAAGTGTAACCATATGCATTTTGTTAACTGGATTGTGTTAACACGGAAAACCTTTATCGTCCACATGTTCATGTGCCAAAGTGCGTCACCACAACGCATTATGACGGGTTATAAATGATGAATATGACATGCGTTTTTACTCATAGTCCGCTTAAAATATACCTTGGCAGACGATCTCGTAAGTCACTTTGATGAGCCAGTCTTCCCGTCGTTAGGGGGAGAGCGAACGATCATGTTCGAGTAGAACGACTTGAAATTGTCGTAGTTTGTCCCTACTGTGCCTCACCAAGTTCCCTAAAGTGACGAGATTAAATACATGCTGCAAACATGTCTGCAAGGATTGTGTCCGGTCATGGACGTTCGTCACCTATAAATGGTGATATGGTAACACCACAAATTGTGGTAGATGGTGTTACTAGGCCGTGGATCTCATAGAGTATTGGGATGCCACTTGGTTCGATACATACTCTCGCTAAGAATGTATGCGAGTTTGGTACATGAAACTTGATCATATGATCAAATGAACTCATCCGTCTCATGTGATTCTGGATTATAGTCATCATTGGGGGACGCCTCAATGAATGTCAATCCATAAAGAGTACTCTATGAATAAAGCCGGTACATGAGGACGTGGAATGTGAGTTCAATCGAACCATACTTCGTTGAAAATCTACAACGTTGTAGCCTTGGCCTAAAATGGAAATATATGCGATTTCAGTATAAACAAAGTGATAGCCCTTTGTTGAAGTGGTGCCGACACTCCAAAGATAAGATCTATCCGTATACTTTGTCAAAGCAAGTGAGAGAAGGAGTTAAACTCACCTCATGGCGCGAGGTTTCTCATGAACGCACTGGAATCGACTACGATGACACAAAAACTTAGTTGTGCTATCGTAATGGATGTTATAGCATCCACTATCTTTTCAGTTAGATAGTTTCCCAAAAACTAACGTGCAGCTTGTGGTTAAATCTTATCTTAGTGGGAAACTAAGTTAAGTGATGGAAGGATCTCGTGGTGGATCAGACTCAAATCAAGTGGCTCATGACCACGGAGCGCGTCGACAAGTGATTGTCGGGAACGCATACTAAGTATATACTTGATTTGGAAGAGATATGAAGCTTTTGCGTGTAAAACTAAGGGTTTATAGTGATGTACTCTTGTGAGACTAAGAGATTCCGCTAAATCCAAAGTTAAGAATGAAAGGATCTTGGGGACACTTGATGATGCGTATTCATCAATCGGTTTAAGTCAATCTAAGGGACAGTTTCCCTAAGAGACTATAAAGTAATGCCTATATGATTCCCAATGACTAGTCGAAGTCATCATAAGACTTGGCTCACTTAAGTGATGATGCAGTCTTAAGAGAAAAGTACGGTATTATGTATTCATGTTTGACTCGATGTACTCATTCATAATAATCCGGTAAAGCCACTGTGATGATGGCCTAGGATGCGCTCACGCAATGTCTGTGATTGACAAGAAGCTTGAAGCTCGCTCTATCTCGATAAAAAGGACACTTGAAAACTGATACCCGAATCTGCCCAGAATGTGTTGGTCTATCTCCCATATGACCTACAGGGCCGCTCACTTAATGGAAAATGGTGAAATTGGTGCCACTGGAAAGGTTTGTGTCTACTTTCCAAGGAAACTAACCATTTGATCACATCCATCATGTTGAGTGACATATGACTATTGTTGCAAAGTAGGACATGATATGTCCGGTAATTTGCTGAGTCAACTTCGATAGAGCTTTGTGATCTGCTCAGGTCGATCTAGGTTACGTACTGTATGTGAATGAAAAGATATGGGTGTCTAGTTTTCATAAGTTCTTACAGTTTCGTTGATACCTATTGAATCGAAGAAGTTATGACTGATTTAGTGCATGGAGGTCAAGACTTTAGAAAACTTGATAAGTCTTTAGCGACTCTGCACTTTGGATGTGTCGCGCTCTTTTTGTCCTTAGACCAATGTTTGTTTTTTCCCATTGGGTTTTCACTTGGTAAGGTTTTTAACGAGGCAACCTATGAGAACATCCATACAATGATGCGTTGTACTTCTGTTCAACTTAGACCAAGAGGTATTTTTCCCACTGGGTTTTTCCTTGGTATAGTTGTGAGGGCAACTTGACATTTGACTCCTATGATTTGAGGTACTCATTAGGGTGAGTCATTATGTATACATCAGGGGGAGTATACATGACATGTTATGTTGGTGTGTTGCAATCTTTTCCTCATCAAGCCTTTATTTTTCCCATGGGGTTTTGTTTTGGCTTGGAATAGGTTTTTACGAAGGCAACATCTTCTGCACCATTGTTGTATTAGTGCTCGACACGGGGAGTGTTCCTAATTATTATTCCCGTGATGTGTCTTACCTAATACCGATTGTAGATACATAGATGGAAAGTTCTAGATCCTTCTAGAGGTAGTAGGATCCTATTAGATGTCTTACCTTATCTGAATCCCATGTATGGGCGACTCTCATCAGAATGCCTATATAAAGCGCCTCTATCATCATTATGAATGCGATTGACGCTTCATTTACGCCTCTTTAATTTCTCCTAAAACAAAAATAAAATAAAATAAAAATAAATTTAAATTTACTTAAATAGACATGGCAGGACATTGTTTAATATAAAAACTCATTCAAGAAGAATGTGACCGGTTTCCATGTTTTACCTATCTCAATAATTGATTGGCTGTACTTTAAACAAAAGACAATTCATACTCCCTCCTCATGCAATATTTGGAAGAAATTTTATATTTTATTTAAAAGATTGGATATGTAAATTTTATAAGTATTGATGATGAATGTGTAATGCAAATTAAAAGGTAAAAAAATATTGATAGTAAATGTTTTGTGAAGATACGAGAATAAAAAATTATTATTTGATTTGATTTGAGGCATTTAATGCAATATTACACTTCTAAACAAATACTCTCTCCACTTTTAAATAAATGTCATTTTAAATTTTTGTAACTTTTTCAAAATAGATGTCACTTTACCTTTATTATTTTCTTTATTCCATTATTACCCCTAATTAATTTACCTCAAAATTCATTTGTTCACTTTTCATTAATTACAAAATATCATTTATTAAGGGCAAATTTTGGCATAATTTTTTTTTCTTAATTTGTGTGCACAAAGCCAAAATGATATTTATTTAAAAGTGAAGGGAGTATTTTTCTGGATTAAATATTGACTTTGAAAGGGAGTATTTTAGTTTTTTTTTCCACACACGCACACGAAGAGGATCGCCCCCGTCCTGAGTACCCCCAAGAGGCTCGACCTCACCCCCGATCTAGAGGTAAGTTTTCCAGCAAGCATTTATTCGCTCATTATCTACCGTTTGATTCTGAGGCCGTCTTCTTGAAGCATGAATTAATAGTTTCATCCTCGGACATTGCAAGGGTTCAAACCGTTCCCTAGGGGAGTATTTTAGGTTAACCATTCATCGATGAGCTTTAAATGTGGAGAAATTGATTGAGTAATTCATTGAGTCACGTGGTTTGTCTAGATTACCTAAAGATATTGAAAGAAATGGTCATAAGGATATTTATTCTCACGTAAAGAGTTGATTATATTTATATGAGTTCTATCTTTTATAATACCAAATCATAAAAGTAACAAGTTATATATCCTCATTCATAAAAGTATAAGTTTTTGATATCAAAAGACATTAATACCATTAAATCTATCACTAAAAGGTAAAAAAGAAAAGTCAACATCAACATCTTTTTGGAGGACATTTTAGTCTTTTTAAGCAAAATGGTATCAATAACTTACACTCTTATGAATGAGGATATATAACTTATCAATTTTATGGTTTGTTATTAAAAAATTGATTCTCACTATTTATATTTGGCAGAAAATAATGGATAACGGAGAAATTTGTTTTAAACGTATAGTGGATAAGAGCTGACTAAATTTAAAGTATTTGATAAGATTTGCGGTTAAAATAACTTATAAAATTAAATTACGTAAATAGACATTTGTAAATTATGCTTAAAATGCGAGCAAAAATCAATTAATGGAGGATAAATGGTGAATTTAATTAAAATAATAAGAGTAAAATTGAGAGAAAAAAAGAAACGCTATAAGTTATAAGCTCAAGTGCTATTCAAGTCGCGTTTGAAAAAAAGGCCATAAGCTATTAAAAAATAATATAAGCTACTATCATCAAACACTTGTGTCAATAGCTTATACGATTTAGGATAGATGTTGCCAAGCATAGCCTATATTATTTGGACAATTTGGATGTTCTTTGCTGGTATATGTATCGGCAGACTATCTATTTGACTCATTTAAAAGCGAGCCACAAATAAGTTATGTATTCATGTATATAGAGGAACTGTTATATTATGTTCATATGTGAAGTAAATTTTAACACAATATTTGTAAATCATTATGAAATTATTGCAATTCATAAATCTAAGTCGTAAATATTTTCTCAGCATACGGGACCTCTTTTCTTGCTCCTTACGGCCACCAATTTTCAGCCCAATAGATGGTATTACTTCATAAATCCATGCCTGCATAAGATATATTAATAAGAGTATCAAACACATAAAATGGTAATTCAGATAAGAATTTGGGCATTTAGTATCGATAATTTATTGCTTAGTATCAAGTTAAGATATAATAATTGCGTTATAGAGTTATGGTAGTAGTAACTTACCAAGAATGCAATTGTATTTCCTTTTAGATGGTAGAGTCCTGGAATGTGTTTTTTACGATGATAATTTGACCAATCAGCAGCTGGTATGATATGACATACTTCCCTGTGGGAACTGCTCCCAAGAATCATTGTTCTCCGCTAGTATCCACATCCAAGGTTGAGGCATGTGATGCACCACACCCGAGAGTGCGAGACCGACATGGATTAACTGCGACAAAAGAGAATCCCTTCATATTATATAAAGACATTGCTGCTTGTATTATACAACTTAACAAACACTGCGTGAAAGTGATACACTAAAACTTATTTCCCCCGAATTTTCTTACGTGCGTGATTTTCAAAAGAATGGTAACATTACTATCCAACAAATTTGCTTTTAAGTGATCACAAGACACCTATCGCTTGTTTCATGTTTTAGTTTTACATCTATTTTAGTTCTTTCCGGATTAATTATGTACTAAAATAGTAAAAAACAATTATGATATTGCACGGGCTTAAATTTCTCCATATATTTATAAACTAATTACACAAATATAACTTAAAAAGTTAAAAAGAATTGACATATTGAAAGCTTATAATTGTTAGTTTATTTACCTGAAATATTATACTTGAATATCAGTCATTTGAGTATTCAATATACAGAATCCAATAAAATAAAATAGAGTTGGATACTTACAACTTACCAGTAATAATTTGATTACTTGTATATTATATTTGAATACTAACCCAAGTCGTTATTTTTGTAGTTACTTAAATTTGATAAGAGTTTTGAAATTATTTTCTAAAATGTATTAGAAGGTCTAATTTACCCAACTCTCATAAAACAATTGAGGCCCAATAAAACTTCACAAGAAACTCAAGGCCCAATCCAGCAAAACCTTACCCAAAATATTTCATTTCTTCCACAATCTCCGGGTCCGTCCCAAAATTCAGTTTTATGCCAAAACCAGATCACGTGTGGAGAAAGTCCAACCAACTCAACAACTGAGCACAGATTGTGTTGGGGGTATAAGTGTTTATCGTGGAGATTCGGATTTTCAATGGATCGTGTAAATACTTTTTGAACTGATATTTTTACCCTATGTTCGGGTTACAAGAAATTCTGCCTAGGATAATCCAATGGAACACTTACGAATCTAGGTACAGAAACGTAAGCCAAATTGCTAGAAAATTTATGTGTTTATCAGAAAGAGGGAGAGCTCAGAAAAGAGTGTATCTAAGACTCAATAGGAGAGCCTTATTTATACATGTCGAATTAGGGTTACATTAGGTCGATTTTTAGGGTTTACGAGAGCGGCGCCGTCCTTAGTGATCCGAAATTAGGGTTTGACGGATGGTTTACCAAAATTGACGAAATTAGTCAATTTTACCATAGTCTCACTCTAAAATTCCGAAATATCATAGCGAGGGGCTCTGCCCCATGGACCCGCTAGGGGCGCTGTCCATAGATCCCGTCACTGGAGGCGCTGCCCCCGAACCCTCAACATTTGCTCGTACCGACTTATAATTTGATTTTATACATGTGTACACTCCGCACATACTCGAACACATATTAGAATACAAATTATCAACCCCTTAACTAGGAAAAGAGAGAAGAAGAGGTACAGAATTCCATTTTTTTTGGCTGTTCACTCGTATAACATTAATTCAAGAAATTTACCATGATATGTTGTGGCACAGGAACTTTTGATTGTTTTTTTTCTCCTTTCAAGGACCTCGATTTTGTTTTTTTCTGCAGTGTTTGCTGAGCTGCCGTTGAAGTGGATATGAGGCGCGAGGCAGTCGAAATGGTGAAGCCGAAAATCGCGCCGTCTATGCTGTCATCGGACTTCGCGAATTTGGCATCGGAGGCGGAGAGGATGATCCGCTGCGGCGCGGATTGGCTGCACATGGATATTATGGTACTTTCCATTTCCGTCAATTTCTATTTCTCCGTTTCTGGATTCTGCTGGTTATTATCGACTTCAATCGTGATGAGCAAAAAATTATATTCCTGTGGTGTTTTTTTTGTTTTTTATTTAATAATTTTCGCTACTTGTGCTGAGCTCTAGCTAAAGCTTCGTTAATAGCAGAGGCAGATCGATGATTTTTTTTTTTTCCGGGGTGGGGGATATAGACAAGAGTTGTAGGTAGACTAAAATGGTCGGGTTTCGTGACAATTCCTGCAATTTTTTTTCAAGGACTTGATTAGGATTGAAGTGTTTCTGATAAGTTAAGATACAGAGTAGCATCAAGTCTCGAACCACAATGGTTGAATTTGAGCTGATATATATATATATATATATATATATATTATGTTTTTGTAGTTCCAGCTTATAAGATTTGGGGAAAAATTGAGCTTATAATGTGCAATAGTTATATATGTAAACTTTGCTGCATAATATAATACTTTCTTAACGGGATTTTGAACATTTTCACTAATTTTTTGTCGATAGTTGTCAACTTCTACATTCCTTCCCCCCACCTCCCGACCTGGAAATGTACGGTTATTTGTGATATCGGATTCCTGGCACTTGTGCGTAAAACTTCTAAAAATGCAAGTGATTATCTGTATTGTTGAAGCTCATAGGATAAAAATGTGAAAGCCTAAAAGCTATGCTTTTCTCTCTTCACATGTTTTTGTGAATCTGATATTGTTTTAGGTTCTTGCTGCTCTTTTATATGTATATCACGGGTTATCCTTTGCTGTCATCGACTTTGTACGTAGTGTGAAACAAATTTCTTTGTATAGTAGAACTTTAACATGAAACTAACTTATTCTGTTTCATTGCAGGATGGGTAGGTTGTTATCAGATATCAAGCCTGGAAAATACATAAGATGTAACTATGCAGAAATAATAATTTATTGGACACTTCCTTATGTTTATTTCGTATTTTACAGTCATTTTGTGCCAAACCTCACAATTGGTGCTCCAGTTATCGAGAGTCTGAGAAAGCACACAGAGTAAACCTTCGTTCTTTCCTTGATTACAAATTTAAATCACAACTTTTATGTCATTTCTGGTGTTCTTTTTCTGAATGAAGGTATGTCCACTGTTCTTTTTCAGTGCATACTTAGATTGCCACCTGATGGTCACAAATCCTATAGATTACGTCGAGCCATTTGGAAAAGCGGGAGCTTCTGGTTTTACTTTTCATGTTGAAGCATCTAAAGGTGGAGTTTTGTTTCCAAACCCTGCTCTTTCAATCGTACACTAACCTTTGTTTTTATATACATGCAAGTTGCAACCAAGATCAAATCAAGCGGTTCAATGTCTAAATGTGACCGTTAATATTTTCAGTTATATAGTAGTAAAAATTATGAAAAAAATGAAAATAAATATTGGACAAATCCAACACCATCTTACATACTAACATTTTGTTTTTATATTAATAGAAAAAAGTCAAACTGGGCCATTTTGGCAATCGTGGAGTCAAACTGTTATCAGTCAATCCGAGTTAAGTCAAACTGTTATCACCTCAATTTTAGGTTTAAAGATGTTACGTATGTCAAACTGTTGCAAGTAGAAAGATATTTTAGTACGATCTGAGTATAATTTTAGCTGCATATGCTGCTTATTCCTGCGCTGATCAATTTTCCTTAAAACTGAAGAAAACAAATAACTCAGATATTCGGCGGATTTACTACTAAAACTTGGGAGCTTCAATTGTTCTAATTTGAATTTCACCTAAAGCTTGAAAGATGACATGAAATGAGTGCGTTTGCGAACAGATAATTGGCAAGAACTTGTGCAGCTGATCAAATCAAAGGGTATGAAGCCAGGTGTTTCCTTGAAGCCTGGTACCCCTGTTGAAGAAGTGTATCCACTGGTATAATATTCTCAATATTATTAATCAAACATAACTTAGCGGTAGGAAGTAGATTTTTTGTTAGTAAACTAATGTTTTCCTCTCTTTTTTTTTTTTTTTTGGCTGTTCCATGTTCAAAGATTGAAGACGAAAATCCTGTTGAGATGGTTCTTGTTATGACTGTGGAACCTGGATTTGGTGGGCAAAAATTTATTCCTGAAATGATGGATAAGGTGCATAAACCTTTCTCCTCCAGTTACCAATTACATTTATTCCCTCCCCCACCCCCCATATAATCATTCATCATTTACGGAATTTCAGGTGCGTGCTCTAAGGAAGAAGTACCCATCCCTTGATATAGAGGTCGCTTCCTCTCCGATTGATACTTTCTGGATATTCTTACAAAATTTTATTTGTCTTTTTGTATTTTTTTTTCTTCTCAACAACGGATTTCAGCAGTGAATGATTAATGTGCTTCTACAAACTTCGCCTCGAACTCTAGAAGAAACTGCTGCTTAGCTGTCCCCTAGAACTAGAACAGAATCAAGTAGCAACTAGAAGTTATAGTTCATTAGTACAACAACATTACCCCAATGCCTCAATGGCTCCCGCATACAGCTGGGTTAGGGGGGATCGGATGTACGCAATCTTACCCCTGTGTTCTCAACACAAAGAGGCTGTTTCCGTCGTGAATTGCATGGAATCACTGCTACTCCATGATAAAAAAAGTGCAGTTAGTTCAGTGAGCCATTTGATTTATTCCATCATAATCATAATCCAGAACCAAGGCATACGGAGTCTTTGGCTCCCGTTGAAGCAATGGAAAATATTTAAATATAGTTCATTAGTATATGCTGAAAATATTTCAATATGGTTTTAGTTACAAAAAGTACCCTTGAGGTTTGACATAATTATTAACAAAACCTAGCTAATTTTCGAAATCACAAAAAGCACCACTAACATTTTATTGTCTTCCACTTACACCCTTCATAAGTCAAGTTTTCTAAAAATATCATAGCTAGTCGGCTAGCCCTTTGATTTTAACACTAAAACAAAAACCACATGGGTGTTTTTGTAATTTTGAACACCAGCTGGACTTTTTTGTAATTAAGTCAAACCTCAGGGGTGTATTTTTTTGTAATGACCCTTTTAAAATCTATCCAAGAATATAGAAATGTAATTCATATTTCTGTATTATCCAATGTGTTTTGTGTTAAAAAAAGTAGACTTTGAGGCGCTATATCATCCCTTTCCAAATCTTTTAACCAGTCACTGGGGTGCATTTTTTTTTTTAGGTCGATGGTGGTTTAGGACCTTCGACCATTGATCTGGCAGCTTCAGCTGGGGCAAACTGCATTGTGGCAGGAAGTTCTGTATTCGGAGCTTCAGATCCTGCTCATGTCATATCACTAATGCGCAAATGCGTCGAGGATGCCCAAATGAATTAGTCGATACTCAAGCGAACAAGGACCCCGGGGTAATAAGTTTCATTTGCACTTCGACTTGAACAACAAAATATTTACGGTGTGATTGAAATGCATGTAATGTATGCTGCGACCCCCCCCCCCCCCCCCAAAGGAAAAAAAATATATTTTCAGTTATCTCATATGAAATACTAATGGATAACCCGTGCCATAATGACACGGTGGCGGTGCTGGAGAATACTAAACCGGTGGCGATGTGACATTAATTTTTGGACTGTGCACCGGTCGGGGTGGAATGACCCACAAGTGTATGTAGCATATTACTATTGATTAATTATTGCTGATGCTGCGATGCAGCCTAACCAGTCATCTTGATTTCGGCCTTTTTTTTTCCTTTAAGAAAAGGAGAATTTTTATTAATTAAATCTTCATGAAGTTTTTTGTTTTTCAATTCGGGATCCAGAAGATTTTTCCTATTAATTTGGGGCCTGAAAAGTATAAAATTATCAATTCGAAACCTGAAAGATAGAAACTATTAGTTAGATGCTCAAATATCTTAAGATCATGTTTGACATCTTTAAAATTTTAAAATTATTTAATTATATTAGAAAGGAGAACTTAGTTACCAGTTCTTTAAAAGCCTTCGTGTAACCTTTTTTTTTTTTTTTTTTAAATAGATACCTTTTATTAATCAAATGATCATGCAGGTTTTTCAATCCAGTGTCGGAAAGATAAGAAAATATTAATTTGGGGCCTGGAAGAATTTTTCTATTAATTTAGGGCCTGAAAGTATGAAATTATTAGTTAGAGACTTGAAATATTGAAACTATTAATTGAATGCCATCTATCTTAAGATCAAGTTTGACATCTTTAAATTCAAAAATATTTATGATATTTCAAAATCACAATTCGAAATAATAAGATAAATAATGTTCAGGTAAATAAAAAAATAAGAAAAATGAAACTGAGAATAAAATTAGTAAATAATTATGTATTAGTAATATAATGTTGTAAACCACAATATGCCAAAGCATGCCTTAAAAATAAGAATAGAGAAAGAAACTCTCAATATATATTCTTTCGACTGTAATAATATGATATTGTGTGCTTCCAATTCAATTCCGCTGCACGCATTCATCAAAGTACAGCCCTGTTCTTTTGGACTTATTTTCCAGCTTTTCGATTCGATTTGCAGTCAGGCCCATTCGATTCAGTCCATTCAAATTTCATTTCGATTCTTCTTCTTATTATTATTATTAATCTTAATTATTATTATTGTTATTATTATTATTAATATTACTATTATCGTTGTTGTTAATTACTATTATTATTATTTACCATTATTATTATTATTATTATTATTATTATTATTATTTACCCTTAATATATATTTGATTCGATTGATTCGATTCGATTCGAATCCATTCGATTCGATTCGATTGATTGATTCGATTCGATTCGATTCATTCGATCAAAAAACGAGCTAACAAGAATTTAATTTCGCACTACGTTATGAGAACTATTGCTACGCTAGAAATGTCTAAAACCATCTGCAACAGTTTACATAAAAATAATGTAAATTCAAACATAAAGATACAGAAAATCAACAATACATCTTCAATAACTTACACAAAAATACATAAATTAATAATGCATCTCCAACAGTTTGCACAAAAATACAGTAGACTATTATATTCTTTTCCTAATCAATAAAATTTAAATGTATTCAGATTCGCTGAATTAATGTGAAAAATTATAATTATATATTAGGGGAATATTATTATAATTATTAATCAATATATTTTAAAACATCAAAATAGCTAGATTTTTAATTTCTAAATGAGCAATAAATAATTGTTGTAAATTTATGTGCATAAATACAATTTAATAAATATCTTTCGAAAGCTATAGCTAAAATATATATAAATAGATATGAATCGACAATTATACAAATAAGATAGAATAGTGTTGGTGGAATGACTAGTATTACACTGTAAGTCGGAGAACACTTCAGATTAGGGGTGTGCAGAAAAATCGAATCCGAAAAACCGAACCGAAAATCCGAAAATTTGATCCGAACCAGTCCGATCCGATGTCTTCGGATCGGCTTTCGGATTAAAATTTTACAGATCCGAAAATTTCGGATCGGATCGGATTAAATCCGCGGATTTTCGGATTAATCCGATTGATCCGAAATATATAAAAAAAAAGATTTTTTTATTATTTTTAAGTAAAACGCCAGAAAAAACTTCGGATCGATCGGATTAACCGCGGATTTTCGAATTAATCCGATCCATCCGAAATATATATATAAAAAAATGAACTTTTTATTATTTTTGGATTATGATTTTTATTATTTTTATTAGTTTTTAAAATTTTCGAATTTTTCGGATTAAATCCGATCCAATCCGATCTGGATTCGGATTGATCCGAATCCGATCCGAACGATCGGTTCGGATTTCGGATTGAGCAAAAGGTGATCCGAAATTTCGGATCCATCCGAATTCGGATTGGATCGGATCGGATTGATCCGAATGCACACCCCTACTTCAGATATCTCAAAAATACAGGAGCTTTTACAGTAGCCGTTGGAGAAGGATTAACATAAAAATAGATCTCAGCACCATTTTGCAGTTGTCATTCGAGATGCTCTAAGCACCTCAAATAGTAATGATGTTTTTGTATATATATATATATATATATATTCATATGATCTATTTTCTATATATATACTGAGTTGTTTTAATTTCGTATATTAGTATTATTATAAGTTAAGAAGGCTCTCTCTGTCATTTATAATATTATAGTTTTCAATAATACATGTTATATGTATACTTGTGTGAATAACCTCAAGCAATTGATTATGTAGATAAATATTTTCATATTATGATCTTTGTAATGGTATACGGTCCAAATTACATACGTACATAATATATTCACTTCATACATCAAAAGGTCACTGTATTAACATTATATGCATAATGTCGATGCATTAAATACTGGATTTCATTCATAATTTCATGAAATTCAATCTTGATTGTACATTTAATCAAAATTTATAACCCAAATTAATTCATATTTTTTAGTATAAACCTCATCGAAACCATTATATATATAGTCGTGTTATTAACGCACCCCATTGTATTTCGTAACACATCCCTACTTTTTTAATATTTTAATTATAGTTATAAGTGCATACTATTAAATTTTGAGATTGGAAATAAAGTACAAAATAGTAAAAATAGGCCAGTGTGAGTTATAAATAACAAAAAACACTTTGGTATTATTATAATTTCTACTCCCTTCCATATATATATATATATATATATATATATATATATATATATATATATAGGTCACATTTGATTTTTTTGGTCAACCGTCTCCGACTTTGACTACAAATTAATATTAAACCGTACATGTAAAATTTTCAATTAAATTATCTATTATATATAAAACTTATCTCCCTTAATTTAATGTGCAAGGGGAATAAAAAAATATTAAAAAAGAAATTCAATGTTACAATTAACTATGGACGTATGAAGTACAATTTGAAAAATTAATGAGTAAGAATTTTTTTTCACTCCTCAACGGTTACAGTTACTTGATTCATATACGAAACCAAAAAAAAAAAAATCCTATTTTAGTAAAACAAGACTGGAAAATCGTTTTTCACAGTTTCGATTTCTAATTTTAAATTCAGCTTTGAATAGTGCAAAACCATCCCCGACGAACCGTTGCCATATATATAAAGCTTATCCCCCTTAATTTAATGTGCAAGGGGGGTTGTGCACAAAAATTAGTACTGTACAACTAATGCATTGCACACCAAAAATAATTTCGTTTTTTTATAAACTCACGAATTTACATCTACATATTAAACTCCAAAGAATACAAACAATCGTGTTAAAAACGAAATCATATCGTAGTTTCAAGATTGCATAAAATTATAGAATGTCAAAACAAAAGCTGTTAGTATTTAAAGATTACATGTGAAGAGACTCTTTTAAATGTAACGTCTTAAAAAAAGTCCTTTTGCATGTACTCTTTTAATGTGAATAAACTATTTTAAGTGCTGGAAACATAATTAGTACCGACCATTACACTATGAATATTTAGATACAATGGGTGCAATGCACGGGTTGATAAAACATTACACTATGAACATTTAAAATAAATACAATACATTAAATATAACTAATTACATAGACTAAAAGAATTCTACACGGAAAAAGCGTTACGGATGAGTCCTTATTCATATTAAAAGACTACATGTGAAAAGACTATTTTAATTGTAACTTTAAATTTAAATAAATTAATTTAAATACAAAAGTTACGATAAAATCACAATTAAATCCTCTAAAATAAATACAATACAAATTCTCTAATAGGCATCTAACTACCGTCATATGCTCATTCAAGCGTCTGCAACCAATACTCATTCAAGCGTCTGCAATCAAAGACCGTGCATCGCACGGGTTGGATCAATACTCGTACAATGAAACTTTAGTACCTAAACTTTTATTATATAATTCAATCGAATATTTTATATTTGTAGTTTAAGATTAATTCGTAATCAAATTTAGAAATGATTGACCGAAAAAATCAAACATTTCCTCTATATATATATAAGACGGAGGAAATAATATTTAGTTATATTAATTCGAGGAAAAAAAAATCATGCGAGGCTCCGAATTACTTAATGGTAAAATAAAATAACTGTATATCCACGTTTGGTACCCACACCAGGATATCGTGTCCATATCAGGTGGCGTTGATACAATAAGAATAATGCTACTTTCCCAACCTGGATAACAACGAGGTTGACAATTTGTGTATGTGGCACGATCCTGTGAAGTGAGATAAATGTGATTGTGACATTTCACTTTACAGGATCGTGCCACGTATATAGATTGTCACCCTTGTTGTCAAGTGAATTGTGAAAGTAGCATTACTCATACAATAATACTCCACATACTTATCTTTTACCCTTAATTATTATATTAGTTATTAATGAAGCAAAATAATCGGGATAATAAATAAAATTAATGCTTCGTCTTCTTCATCATGAATCATGTCTGCGGAATCCAAGTAAGTTTAAGCAAATTTATTTTGTAGATATATGCATGCGTGCGATGGAGGGTTCTTGTTTTCATCACCACATCCTTAAGAACCCTACTTAACTTCATTTTTCATGCTATTTTTCAGATTATTTATGCATCTCTTCTCATTTTTTTTTTTGGGTTTATTTTCATTTTTCTAGGTTTTATTTTTTGGTATTTACTCATTTTCAGTTTTTTTATAGTTTATTTTCAGTTTTTAGGGTTTATTTTAATATTTTAGGGTTCATTTTTTAGTATTTTACTCTTACTTTTTTATTCCATTTTCGGTTTTAGTGTTTATTTTCAGTTTTTAGAGTTCATTTTTAGTTTTTTGGGGTTCAGTATTTATTATTTTACTTATTATATACTTTATTCATTTTTTTTTTTTTTTCAGTTTTTCAAAGTCCATTTTCAAATTTTTAAGGTTCACGGAATAATTAGAGCTTAAGCACCATATCCGCGTCCCCTTTGTGTGTGCTTGAAATGTAATTCCCGTTTATATTAACATTTTTTGAAAAAGTCATTTATTTATAAAAATAGTGCTAATTAAAGAAAATGGCGAAATTCTAATTCATGGAAAATTCTAAGGAGGAATGCTACATCAACAAACAAACTCCCACAAAAACACCCACAAAACGACGTGTCAATGAGTGATTGGTGTAATCAGATAGAGGAGAGAGAAAATGCTGCAAAATACACCAATCACTCCTTGACACGTGTTTTTGTGGGAGTTCGTGTTATTTGTGGGTGTTGGAAATAATGGAAATATATAAATACAAAGAGAACAAATAATAGAAATGAAAACTTATGACGTAAATGCCGAGGCGAGAATTGGATTCTCTCTCCGTAAGACAAATTGCTCCGCACTTGTGCACACGATCTATAGCAAATGTCCCCAAGATACAACGACAAACATTGAATACGAAACGCTGCACCGCGGGTCGTAGTTCCGGTAGAACAATATAGATACTCGGGACTGAGTATAGACTCCTAGACTTCCACTAGGATGATGAATGAACCGAGTAGACTAATATGAATGTAATGCTCGAATTTGTAGACGAATCTATGTTCGAATGAGTGTGTTTGAATTAATTTTTAACCATCAAGTGTAGGGACCTATTTATAGTCATAAGTGACTTTTCGCGAAGTGGTGTGACCTTTCATCCCACCTTTAATCATGAACCAATGTGTCCGTTCATGAAGAGGTGTGGTCCTTCAACCACCATTAATCATGAACCAATGCGACTTTTCATGAAAAGGTATGATCCATTTTTCATAATTAACCACCAAATGTGGCTATTCGCGAATGGTTGCGACCTAGTAACCACCAAACATTATCTTATTTCAAGTATTATTCTTTGTAATTTAATTGCTCATTCATCCGAATTTGGATATGAACAAATAAATACGTAAAATATATCTACTCGAAATAAATACCATATTAGAATATGGTTCTACTAGGATTTTCATATCAAAATTTCCAACAATCCCCCACATGAATGACGATTAATGCAAATGCAACATGTACTTAGTCCCGACGACCCGTTATTGCATAAGGATAGGTGGTAGTTAGCCTTGAACCTTCCGTAGTGTAGTGCTATCGGATTTACTCGCTGCTCGGTGAACGCGATGTCTTGAACCGGTCAACTTTTGTGTGTAAACCTAGACAATAACACACACAATAACAGATCTAATATCTCTTGTTCTTATGTTGTGTCCATTTTTGGCCTTGGACCATTCTTGGATTCATAAGTATTTTGCGTATTGTAACGTTTAGAAGCGGTCACACTTCTTACTTATATAGGTGATCTCCTATAAAGAGTATTCTGCCATACTCCACCTTAAAGGCTATAGGAATCATTAAAAGCTTTTTAGGCTTATCCTTTACCACACGCTGCAGGTTTGCACTTGAGAAGCTACGAGAATGGATTTCAAATTTCAAGTGCAGAACTTGAACATTCATAACTCAGTTGTCTCATTGAACCAAGTTCTTGGGATCTCCAGTCATCATGGTTGAGTGTCATTTATGAACATCCATTTGATTGTGGTTTTCAATCCATTCCCCTTACTCCATATTTGACCATATTTTATCTCAAGTAATGGCCATATTAATGTATTTGACTTTTATTAGTCAACATACACATATGATCAAATATATTATCCGAAGATAAATATTTACTTTTTCAATCATTACTATACAACTTTTCGTTCTTTAGTCGTCTTAGTAAATTTTCAAGTGTAAAGTGTTTACAAGACAAATTTTCTTTATTGTCCTTGTAACACACTTTCCAACATGTGATTTTAACTAAACGACATAAACGTTTGTCATACTAGTAATATTGAATTTCCTTTTTCTTTTGGGTATATTAACTGTATTTTAACATGCTAGTCAAAATACCCCACATTTCATTCGTATCTATCTAGATGCTTTTGGTTCTTTGGATGATGATGAATATTAAATATCATTCCAAATCGATTTAGTCGTTTGACTAGCTCTCAACTTGATTTGTAAGTACATTTGTAATTTCCAACGACGTTCTCGTCACCAAAAGCATGATTATTTTCTTGAAATAAATCATCTATCATTTAATTTGCTTGACAATTAAATGTTTGTATTTACTTACAAAGTACTTACTTACGTTCTCCCACATTAATTATCTATTTAAAATAGACTAATCAACCACTGTTATTGACATGAGGTCAACTTGATCATTTAACTTTTTAAATGATATTCATATTTTCCACCGTGATTATCTACTTCAAAGTAGACTAATCAATTTCCTCTATCGCTTTAAATAGAGTAATTAACACCTTCATTATCATAATTAAATGATTAATGCCTTCATTTAATTCTTAAAATTAAATGTGCATTTCCCTCTATTCTTATAATAGAGTGATTAATACCTCTATTTAATTCTTAAAATTAAATATGCATTAATATTACATGTCTACGGTAATTAATATCTTCATTTAATTCTTAAAATTAAATGAGCATTAATTCCACATGCCTTTTGATTATCTACTTTATTGTAGACTAATCAAGATAACTGTTTTCATTTAATTCCAACGAATTAAATATATCAATTATTTCTCTACTTGAATGTAGACGAAGCAATTTCATTCATTTAATTGTATCAAATTAAATGAACATGCATCAAATACTAAATATTTGATTATATATATATATATATAATGTATTATATATATTTTCAAGGAGGCTTTATTTATTGTGGGAATCAATTTTTTAATACCAAAGCATAAAATTGATAAGTTCTATATCCTCATTCATAAAACTATAAGTTTTTGGTACCATTTTGATTGAAAAGACTAAAATGTCCTCTCTTTTTGTGTTCAAAGTTGACTTCTCTTTTTTTTTTATATATTTAATTTAAACTACTTTTCTTGTCTTTTTCCTTTTACTTTCCTCCTCCGATCGATATTAATGTCCAGAACCAAAATTTAACTACAAACATATACATCAAAACAACACACCATTTTATTTTTGACAAAGGGTCTCTCAAAAATCTTATAGAAATCACAAGATTGTTCGAAAATAAAAGTTGACGTTGAAATAGGACTTCATTTGTCGTGCTTCGAGTTCATAAAGAAGGTATGTATCATTATTTGAGCGATTAAAAAAATTCCGGATCTGTTCTTACGGACACGATCGCCGCACCGCGATGGGAAGCCACCGTGTGCAACGATCGCGGTGCAACGATCGTCGCAGCGACCTTAACATCGTGCGCAACACTAACGCGTACCACGATCGCTTAACACGATCGTATAAAATCGTGTGCGGCGATCGTGTTCATGGACGAAACTTGCACACGATCATCACTTTGCTTGTAGTATACGACCGTGTGCATCGGTCGTGTCCAAGGCGACCGTAATATTGTTCGCTCATTTTTCGAATAGTTATTCATCTTTTTGTAATCGGATGTCGTGGCGGCGTATTTTGATACATCACGGTGGTCATTGGGAGCGATCGACATATGTAGACGGGGACTCCTTTTTGTCTATATCGACACGAGCAAAGTTAGTCGTGCAAACCTCGTGGGGTTATCGGAGAGGGTTTGGGTGGTCCAAATGAGTCCGATTACAAATTATGGTACTTGACACACATGGCCAAAGGAAACAAAGTAAAAGTCCTATTAAGGGCGTCTGAGATACTTCGATTACTAGTAGAATACAAGGAGGATCCCGAGGTCTATGTTGAGAACAGCGGCTCCTCCACTCCCGAGGTTAATATGGGATGTAGCACTCGAGAGTAGAGCCGGCAACATAAATTATGACATGCCTTCCAAAGAGTATCAATACAAGAAAGATGAGGAAGACGAGGAAGATGAGGAAGATGAAGAGGTGCATACATCCGAAGATGAAGATTGTTGTAAAGACTTGCTTGAGTCACTATCTGCGGAATTTCTTGCTTGGGTTCGCCAACCGCCCAAATGGATAGGATTATGAGTCGTCGGAACTTCTCATCCGACCATCAATCTGCGACGAGCATGAGCATCTACAATCAATGCGTAGCTGGATCATTCCATTTAGGACCCGGTAGTCTGGGACTTTGGGTTGGGTCGGCGGCCTCCACCGTTCTGGTCGGCTAGAGGTGGGGTCCACCTTTCGTTCGAAGACAGAGTTGAGGATAATCTGTAGGAATGTATCATTTGGAAAACATGCTACAGTGTATCACCGATCGTTCCGCCGATAAACGTATAGTGTTTGTCTGTAAGAGTGGGCGAAGAAATTGTCAGTTTAGGTTGTGTGCTATTGAGGTGCAACTATTTGGAGAATTACTAAGTTGACATTGGAGCACATTTATTACCTGATTTGAAGCCGTCTTTGCCACGATCGGTCACTTCGAGGTTGCGCCCATTATTTTGCTAAAAGATTGGCCGGTGAGGTCACTTTGAGGCCAAAGGAGATGATTGCAGAGATGTGTAGGGAGTATGGCATTGACATGCTATACTGATTTTGCTCTCGGACGAGGAATATAGCGATAGAGAATACATATGGCGGCTTGATGAGTCGTATCAGGCTCCCATCTTATCTGTATTTGTTAAAACAAGCGTAATCCGGGGACAATTTATGATTTGCAGACGACTCGTGAGGGAGTGTTTCGCCACATGTTCGTTGCACTCGGACGAGTATTAGGGCATTTGATACGTGCCTTCGGCCGGTGATTATAGTTGATGGGACCCACCTAAAGGGAAGGAATAAAGGAACTCTATTTGCGGCCGTCACATTTGATGGGAACGAGCAAGTTTTCCTCTTCTTTGTTGGTCTCGGTCCGATAGAGAACGACGAGTCATGGACTTATTTTTACGTATAACTGCGCAGATGCTACAATCCGACGGAAGATTTCTGATTGTGAGTGACCAACATAAGAGCATTGAGAATCTTTGTTGAGCCGTCTATCCGAATGCATTCCACGGGTTTCGCTATCACCATCTTGCAAAAATCGACCTCTATGGTGCGCATGCTATAGGACTCTTTAGAATCTGCTACACGCATCGAGAAGAAGTTTTTGAAAACTACTTTTCAAACTACATATCGAAAGCCCTAATGGGCGCACAGCGCCTTTACGAAATTGGGCCGGAGAGGTGGGCTAGGTCGAAGTGTCCGTGCACGCTATAACTTCTTGACATCCAATCTTTGTTGAATGCTTTAATAATCGTATGTTGTGGGCTAGACGTTTACTGTTTGCTCGTTACTTGAGATATTTCGCCTAATTTTAGAGAATTGGTTTGATGAGAAGCGGGGAGAAGCTACGTCAAGAGACCATGAGTTGACAATGCACACTTTTGAAAAGCTTTCTAACTCTGTGCAAGCCAGTCTGACTCTTAAAGTTCGAGCTACCACCCCACTTGTTTATAAAGTCGAAGAAAACAAAGTTTCTTATGAGGTCGACCTTCGAACATGGACATGTTGTTGTCGTGAGTTTGATTTGGATCGATTCCATGTCGTCATGCTGCCGCTATAAGGTACATGTCTTTGCTGTTGTGTGCACGATCGTTACCCACGATGGGCACGATCGTTACCCACGATGGGCACGATCGTAACCCACGATGGGCACGATCGTAGCCCACGATGGGCACGATCGTAACCCACGATGGGCACGATCGTAACCCACGATGGGCACGATCGTAACCACGATCGCCCTTATCGTAGACCACGATGGGACACACGATGTGCACGATCGTAACACAATGGGCTCGATCGTAACACACGATCCCCGTGATCGTAACACACGATCGTAACCCCACGATCCCCGTGATCGTAACACACGATCGTGACCCACGATCCCCGTGATCGTAACACACGATCGACGCGATCGTGTTTTCCCATCGTTTGCAAAACAGGGATGGTCTGGATTTATCACCTCATCAATATAAAAAATTCATTATCCTATACAACATCCTTGACATAATTGCTTATTGTAACAGGCGTGCCGGCAATGGTTTGTCCGTGTATGATTTTGTTAGTCGTTATTTCAAGCAACAAGGCCTTAGAGACTTATAAGGAGCATATTAGTCCCATCCCACATCGATGAGTGGAATGTCCCACGGAGATCTCATCCATCGTTTGCGTACCTCCGGAGGAGGTACGACAAGCCCGGCCGACCAAGGATGAGTCGCGCACGGTCATTGTTGAAAATTTGCACGCAGTGGACGGCCTCGGGTGTGCGGTAGGTGTAAAGGAACCGCCACAATAGAAAATCTTGCAAAGCATTCATTCCCATAGGGGTGTGGATTTGAATATCCTGAAGAAACTCAAGAAATCGATGCACAACCGAGGCAAAGGCGCCGCAGAAGAAGAGGTGTAGCATTTGCCGTAATGATGACCATGACATAAGGGGATGTCCATACCGTGAAACTTAAATTCCTTATGTATTTTTATAATTTGTGACTTACTAGCAACAATAATGTGTTGATATTTTGATCGACCATGTATTGATTCGGATTCGATTATTAGTTGAAATGCATAATTTTGTGTATATTTTCTTTACCTTTGAATTGAAATTTAAGTGTTCGGTAATGTAAAGCAAATAAAGGTGACTATGGAGCCAAACATTAACCATAACAAAGTAGCTCACTTCAAAGAGCAATAGTTTACGATTCAAGCATATAACTTTACAAAACAAAATTTAATCACCATAACACAAAATAACTAATAATAACAAAACAAAAACAATCAATTGGATCCCTTTTCCCCAATCTGCTTTGTATCTTTAGTCTTGTATCACCGTCTTCATGAACTTCCTCTTCCAAAATAAATTTTTTGCTTTTATTCTCAGAAATCTCCAAATCATTATCATCATCACCATCTAGTATGACTGGAGTGCTCGCAGTGTTTTTAAATAGACCCTGTTTCATGGAACACATTAATTTGCAATGATAGTCACTACACATACAACAAAATCAAAAAACTTACTCTGAGCATTGAGTATCTTCCTCTCGGCCTAGTTCTGTATGGTGGGTTGGGAGTAGGTATCCTCCTTCTTCTTTTTGGTGGTGGTGCTTCGCTTCCTCCTAAATCGGTTTCTCGTAATCGGCCGCTCATTTCGCGTAATTGAAATTTAATGAATTTTAACTGATGTTAAGTGATTAGGGTTTGAAGCGAAAAAGGGGTGGAGACCGACCGACGATGGGATTTTAAAGTAAAGGGGGACACGGGATTTTATAATAAAGGGGGACCGACTTATAATAAAGGGGGACCGGGATTTTATAATAAAATAATGACCTTTGAAGTAAACACGATCGTGTACACGATCGCCGCGATCGCGTGTTCCAATCGTGTGACACGTTGGCAACCAGTGTCAAATTGGCGCCGTATCCACGTATGCAGACGGCCGTGTACACGATCGCCGCGATCGTGTGTTCCAATCGTGTGACACGTTGGCAACCAGTGTCAAATTGGCGTTGTATCTACGTATGCACACGATCGTGAACACGATCGCCGCGATCGTGTGTTCCAATCGTGTGACACGTTGGCAACCAGGTGTCAAATTGGCGCTGTATCCACGTATGCACACGATCGTGTACACGGTCGTGGCCACGATTGAACACGCGATCGTGTGCACAAGAACGTCAAGAATTTTCACCAATTTCTCAAATTACTCGTCAATTTAGGTGTTGTTACTTATATATTAACAATTATTTGTTAATGATACACTTATATAACAAGTTATTGATTGAATTACCATAATATATTGCATATCATGTGTCGTCAATTGTTCTATTAGTACGTGCGGATAAGTTCAATCATCTGGATGAAAGACCTCATATACTAATGAATTACAACGAAATGACAAATAGGAGTTCGTATAAGAAGCCATATTGTAATTAATGTTTGAACAAGCGATGTTTGAATCACAAAACATCATTCTAGATAATACAATACTTCAAATTTGCAAAAATCTCAAAGTTCATATGCACACGATCGTGTGCACGGTCTAACCCACGATTGAACACGCGATCGTGTGCACAAGAACGTCAAGAATTTTCACCAATTTCTCAAATTACTCGTCAATTTAGGTGTTGTTACTTATATATTAACAATTATTTGTTAATGATACACTTATATAACAAGTTATTGATTGAATTACCATAATATATTGCATATCATGTGTCGTCCAATTGTTCTATTAGTACGTACGGATAAGTTCAATCATCTGGATGAAAGACCTCATATACTAATGAATTACAACGAAATGACAAATAGGAGTTCGTATAAGAAGCCATATTGTAATTAATGTTTGAACAAGCGATGTTTGAATCACAAAACATCATTCTAGATAATACAATATTTCAAATTTGCAAAAATCTCAAAAGTTCATATGCACACGATCGTGTGCGGTCGTACCACGATTGAACACGCGATCGTGTGCACAAGAACGCGTCAAGAATTTTCACCAATTTCTCAAATTACTCGTCAATTTAGGTGTTGTTACTTATATATTAACAATTATTTGTTAATGATACACTTATATAACAAGTTATTGATTGAATTACCATAATATATTGCATATCATGTGTCGTCCAATTGTTCTATTAGTACGTATGGATAAGTTCAATCATCTGGATGAAAGACCTCATATACTAATGAATTACAACGAAATGACAAATAGGAGTTCGTATAAGAAGCCATATTGTAATTAATGTTTGAACAAGCGATGTTTGAATCACAAAACATCATTCTAGATAATACAATACTTCAAATTTGCAAAAATCTCAAAAGTTCATATGCACACGATCGTGTGCACGGTCGTGGCCACGATTGAACACGCGATCGTGTGCACAAGAACGTCAAGAATTTTCACCAATTTCTCAAATTACTCGTCAATTTAGGTGTTGTTACTTATATATTAACAATTATTGGTTAATGATACACTTATATAACAAGTTATTGATTGAATTACCATAATATATTGCATATCATGTGTCGTCCAATTGTTCTATTAGTACGTACGGATAAGTTCAATCATCTGGATGAAAGACCTCATATACTAATGAATTACAACGAAATGACAAATAGGAGTTCGTATAAGAAGCCATATTGTAATTAATGTTTGAACAAGCGATGTTTGAATCACAAAACATCATTCTAGATAATACAATACTTCAAATTTGCAAAAATCTCAAAAGTTCATATGCACACGATCGTGTGCAGTCAGGCCACGATTGAACTCGCGATCGTGTGCACAAGAACGTCAAGAATTTTCACCAATTTCTCAAATTACTCGTCAATTTAGGTGTTGTTACTTATATATTAACAATTATTGGTTAATGATACACTTATATAACAAGTTATTGATTGAATTACCATAATATATTGCATATCATGTGTCGTCCAATTGTTCTATTAGTACGTACGGATAAGTTCAATCATGTGGATGAAAGACCTCATATACTAATGAATTACAACGAAATGACAAATAGGAGTTCGTATAAGAAGCCATATTGTAATTAATGTTTGAACAAGCGATGTTTGAATCACAAAACATCATTCTAGATAATACAATACTTCAAATTTGCAAAAATATCAAAAGTTCATATGCACACGATCGTGTACACGATCGCGGTGCACTGCCTACGCGATCGCGTGTGCACAAGAACGTGGCCACGATTGAACACGCGATCGTGTTCAATCGCGGGTCGCGTGTTCAATCGTGGCCACGACGTGTACACGATCGTGTGCACGGCTCCACGATGGTACTCGCGGTGCAGTGCACACGGTCATGCCCGACCATCGCGCACACGACATCGACGCATGACCGTGGGTAGGTTGCACACGACGCAACACACGATGGCCACGATCGTGTGCATCCATCGTGTGTAACGAGCCAACACAATCGATTTAACAACACTCACACATTCATCCAAATCGTCTAAATACAACATAAATATTGTACAACACAACATAAACCATTCTACATGTCTAAAGACAACATAAAGATTTTAGCAAATAGGCCATATCGATATTTCTTAATATATTTTTCATTAAGTTCCTTGATTTGGTGCCTTGCTCCCGGGTTTGCAGAGACGAGTCGATCCAAGTACATGCACGCGAAGGGGCCACAATCGTGATTGTCGCTCGTATGAACCGTAGCTCTCGTGGCATAATTTTGAAACTCATCTCCGTGTCATACTTCGTTTTGATTGGTTGTTCATCCAATACCGGATTGAGCTAGCACACGAGGCATCGACGCATAATCGGTCGCGCAGCTTGGTTGAAGCGGTAACGACCATCTTCGTGGTGGTGTGACAAGGAATCGCATAACTCCACGGTCCATGATATGATGTCAATCTTGATAGTCACCAGTGGCTTTGGTCGAGGCAACAAATGGCAATGATCTGTCGCATACAATATGTAATCATATAAGATCATCACATCAAACATAGCGAATCATTTATAAATATAAATTTCAAATGGCAACAAATCGTCAATTATTTATAAATATAAATTTCAAACTTACTTCGTTGCAATTTAACCATGGAACCGCATGTGGTGTATCAAGACTGTCATGTAGTCCTCGATGCATTTAGGAATTTTCCACTCCTTGTAAACCGGCTTCCCGTCACCTTGATGCCAAGTGGATCATCCGGATGGAGTCTTGCAAACTCGTTGGCCAAAACTAACTACAAAAAGCCAAACCACAAAATTAAAAATATCGATATCAAACCAATGATATACAAGTGAGTAGGTTATAGAACTTACGTAAAATAGGAGCCGGCAAGTACAAAGGCCAACTCTACCGACACCAACACTACGGACTCCCCTCCGAAGCCTCGCTCGAGTCGCAAGCACATAACAGTCTATCACCTCGGCATCAAAGTCTTCACGGCTAGACTCTATCCGGTCAAATAACGCCCGAGTGAGAGCATGCCCAGTCTCAAACACCTGGACAATAGCATCACGTGGTCAGCTCCTCTCCGAATCGTAGGTACAACTTCTTGAGCCTCGCTATCTCCGGGAGGCGCAACCACAAAAGGCTCTCGAAGAGCAAGCGGATGGTCGACTCACTCTCGGTGGAAGACTACGCTCACCCAAATGTCTTTGCGTTCGGCACTCTCACCATCTTCGTCACCCTCGCATCCCTCTCACAACTATAACGATCAGAACCGCATACCGGCCGCTCGATCTCAAAAGCCAGGCTCGATCTGAAATGGAGGTTGCCGCCAGACCACCACCCTCACTACGAAACATCGCACCGTAATGATGCTCGCCCCAAACTACCGAACATCGTCCCATATCACAAACGGCGCCTCAAATGGCTCATACCGATGCTCGTAATCAAGGGGCCGCCGAGTCCGCTCAACGTAATGATGAATCCGAGAATGGTGACCGTGGCCGACCTCGGAATGGTGGGTAGGCGGATGCCGAGAATGGTGACTCACTGACGCCGAGAATGGTGACTCGAATGATGACTAGCCGACGATGAGAATGGTGACCGTGTCCGCGCCGAGACCGAGTGACGTGGAGGGTCGTGAATCCTCCGCCGGCGCCGCTATCGAGGCGTAATGACGAGGCCTATCATGGCTCCCAGTGAGTAGTGTACGGCTCCTAGAACGCCTATGCATAGGTCCGAAGAAATCCACGATCCCGAAAGCACCGGCGAGAAACTCGAGCAATAAATCCGGACTCGGAATCGTCGTACAAGATCGCCTTCAAACGGCGATCGAAGTACTCATCCTGCTCGTGTCTGGGTGTGGTCCGACAAGGAAGTCCGTGGACACAACACACCCTCTCTGTTGCCTCTCCCGGTCCGATGTCTCGCACCATGTCTTGGTGGGGTACTCACGGCGTCGCCTCGACACTTTATGTGCCGACTCATATGTAATCAATTTTCCTAAGACCTTCTTCAACCTATCCATAACTTTCTTCCTCGGGATCGGCGCAGGCTCATCCTCCTTATTCCTCACAGCTATTCTTACAGGCTTAATGAACTTAACGTCATAAGGCGAGCCATTCTCAAAGCTCAGGTAGTAATACTCCGCCTCATCCTCCTCCAGATGCGGTAAAGAGGGAAGTACTTTGTGCTGCAACAATAGATATTAAAGCATACCATTAGATGGGCAATCACATAATGTTGAAGAGATGAGTGAAGTTAGGAGAAAATACGTTTACAAATTTATGTACCTTATCGTCGAAGAAATGAGTGAAATCACAAAACATCTTCCTCGTAGTCCACATCAAACACCGAGGACTTGGACGCTTTATCTCTACTACCACACAATGCACCCAATGCAGTAATCATCTCATACGACCATATTTGTAAAGCCCAAACAGGACCATAGAAGTGATAGTCCTTGTGCTCTTGTCCCTCCTTCATGGCAACGTTGCCTATGTAGTAAGATAAAACCCCAAAGGCATAAGAACCCCAAGGAAACATATCCCACTGCTCGAAATCCTCCACTAATGCCCATGCCCATGTCTCGACCATCATGTCGTCACGGCATAGGATAAAGTAGTAGTAGATAAGCAAATTGGCAACCTTGAGATAATCTCTTATGTCTCTACCAAAATCTCGAGCATTGAACCTCTTCCGCAACACTAACCTTAATGTTTTTGCCATGGAGTATTCTGTGGAAAATACCGTCGGACGGAAGGAGATGGTCGTCCCGGGATGGAAGGTAGAGTTTCCAAAATGGAGTCCCGTGATCAAGGCGAAATCACGGGCGGTAAAACGAATGGTCCTCCCGCAAACCTCGGAACCACGACTCATCCGGGGATTTGATCACCCTCCAATTGACGAGCAATCAAGTGATGTAGGGCGATTTGAACTCCCATTCCTCCTAACTTTAATCAAGCGCCCAGACCCCTCGGTCAAGCTCTCGATAGCTCGATCAAGAATGGAATTGCGGCCCATACTCCTTAATGTCTCAATGATCTCTTTAAATACCGCCTCCCGTATGTAAAGATTCACTTGACGTGTAACAAAACGCAATGTAGGTCTCTTCCATACGCAACTTGATCGCAATATGGACATACAACTCATAAGAATATGATAAAATGCTTAAGAGAACGAAAAAAAATCGCCTTGCACACGATCGCATGCACACGATCGATGCCGTCGTGTGAAGACCATCGTGTGCCACACGACGGTTCACACGACGGGAAACGATCGTGTGCCGATCGTGTGCAAGGCAGAGCTTTTGCACTTCTAGCACACGCGACACACACGATCGGCGGCCGTCGTGTGTAGCCATCGTGCCCACGAAAGACCATCGTGTACACGATGGTCTCATCTTCTTCAAAGACGATCGTGGGAAGATGAACAACCATCGTGGCACGATCGTGTGTGAATGAAATACACTAACCGCGGCTCATTGACGAATTGCTCTTCGATGGAGTGCCACTAGCGGAACTTCCGCGTCTTGATTCATTGTGGTAGTCGGAGGTCGACATTTTACGGCCGCGAAGGGTTTCACGACGGGAGACTTTTTTGCGAGAGGAGGAGAGTTTTTGCAATATTGAGTTGTGGGACCTTTTTTATTGTTGTTTAGTTTTAATAATCTTCCTTTTTCTTTTTTAGTTTTTTTTTTCTCTTATTGGTAGACTTTAAGGGTAATAAAGTCTTTTAACACATTTTGGTATCAAAAACTTATAGTTTTATGAATGGGGATATATAACTTGTTACTTTTATGGTTTGGTACTAAAAAAGAGAGATCCCTTATTTATTTACAAGCCTTCATTATAGATAGTCCTATATGACTTTCTATATACAAGTTTAGGACAAGTCACACGAGACTTTCCTTGAGTCGGAAGCGTGAGCCTAGCAGACTCTTTTGAATCCGATGACTGTTCCGTGGCCAATCCTCTTCTTGCGTAGGCACCACTTGTAGCCTAGCGGGGTTGTGCCTGGAATATTTTTAAGTAGGTCCCATTGAAACTTACAAATGATCCCCTCCATTTCTTCCATGAGGAGATTCATCTTATTTCGGATTTCTTCCCTCCAGAAGGGAGCATCCTATGAGTGTGTTTGAATTAATTTTTAACCATCAAGTGTAGGGCCCTATTTATAGTCATAAGTGACTTTTCGCGAAGTGGTGTGACCTTTCATCCCACCTTTAATCATGAACCAATGTGTCCGTTCATGAAGAGGTGTGGTCCTTCAACCACCATTAATCATGAACCAATGCGACTTTTCATGAAAAGGTATGATCCATTTTTCATAATTAACTACCAAATGTGGCTATTCGCGAATGGTTGCGACCTAGTAACCACCAAACATTATCTTATTTCAAGTATTATTCTTTGTAATTTAATTGCTCATAAAACTTTGCCACTTTGTTATTTGCATGAGTTATGGTGTTAACTAATTTTAGACAATTAAACGACACTATAATCTTCATGCCACCGACCCCAACATAGTTGGGATTAAGGTGCTGTTGATGATGATGATGATGATTCATCCGAATTTGGATATGAACAAATAAATACGTAAAATATATCTACTCGAAATAAATACCATATTAGAATATGGTTCTACTAGGATTTTCATATCAAAATTTCTAACAGTTCGTTTGTGGATGTAGCATTCCTCAATTCTATTGTATGTATATATATGTATGTATATTTACTATTGTATCTGTTGCAAATTATTAATTAGCATCATGAATCCATTGGGAATATATATACATGCAAATACGGTACCCATGTTTGTACCTTGGAACTTCCCATAATTATTCATATATATAAACTTCAGTTTCATACTGTGAATTTAGTTACTGACATTTCCTGGTCTTGGTTTTCTGTTTAATTTCCTCTCAGGAAAAGGCGTCCCATACCGCGACACCATCGGAACTTCAAGCCGAGTTAAGTAGATCAAGGGAATATCTCAGGAAGGCTAGCTACGAGATTTTGGCTCTGCGGAAACAAAAAGCAGAAGCTCTTGAGCAAGTGAAGAAACTGGAAAAATCGTCCGAGGAAGAAATGAAGAAACTCAAGGAAGCTGAAAGGGAGATCCTTGAAGTTGGGAAGAAATCCGAAATCTTCAAGTCCGAGCTCGAAATTATAAAACGAGAGAAAAGCGAGCTCGTCGATGAGTTGGAAGCTTCTAGAATTGACGTAGAGATTCTGAAAGAAGCGCTTCTTTCGATTCAAGTCGATATGAAATCGGTTATGGAAGCCAAATATGAGAAGTGCGGAAGGGTGATCGTTGGTCTAACTAATTCGGTCGAAACGTTGGAGCACGACTATCGTGACTTGAAATCCGACACGGAAAAGAAGGAGCTTTATTTGGCCAACGCTCTGAAAAGATCCGAAGAGGAGAAATCCTGCATGGAATACGAGATAAGCCGGCTCACCAGTTTACTTAAAAAGATCGAAAAAGAATCGAGAGCCGAGGTCGATAAATCCTGCATGGAATACGAGATAAGCCGGCTCACCAGTTTTAAAAAGATCGAAAAAGAATCGAGAGCCGAGGTCGATAAAATAAGAGGGAGTTTGATGATCGGCAGAGAGAATGAAATGAAGAAAAATGATCATGAGACGACGGATCATGGAGGTGAGAAGGACTACGACGTGCTTCCGAAGTGGACGAGCTTCATGCAGCAGATAAACAGTGAGAATAATGGAGATGATTGGGAAGTTGATGATGATAAGGAATTGTGGGAAAGCTTAGAAGTTGATGAAAAGGATTTACATGGAGAAGATGATGAAAATGGTGTGATGATGAAGATGAAGAAGAAGACTACCAAACCTTTACTTGGTAAGATTGGAAGCCTACTACTGAAGAAGGGAGAGTAGTAATAGTAGTAATTAGAAGTAAATAACTTTGTCAAAATAATAATAATAATAATTATAGGCTTAGGGTATCTGTTTTCCTTTTTTTTTTCAATGAAGACTTGGAATCATGTATAGAATGTTTTGGTGCTTTTATTAAAAATCTCATTAGCTCTTGTAATTGTTTTTCATTTTTTTTTTTTAATTTGTCCCCATTTCTCCATTTTCTAATGTGGAACCTAATATAAAATTGAGTTTTATAATAAAAAATAAAAACTTAACAATAATTAACAGGTTTTGAAAATAACTAAAATACTAAAAAAAATAATCCTAAAAAGTCTGAATAAGAAGATGAAAAAACTGAAAATAAAAAACCTACAAAATAAAAAGCTAAAATAATTAAAAAGTTAAAACTGTTCCTAAAAATTGTAAAAAAAAAAAAAACATAAAAATAAAATTTTATAACCAGTCTCACAAGTCTCCGATCTCACTAGGGCCAAAAATAAAACCAAATTTTCCGGAATCCGAAATTTGATTCGAAGTTAATTGCTAAATGTTTATTTGAGTTTGTTTCATTAATATAACGAAATGATTTCGAACATTATTTTTTGTTTGAAAGATACAAAATTCGGTTCTCAGAATAAAAATCAAAGAATGTGTACAAAAATTCAAACAACTCGAATTTGATCCGAGTTCGACTTAATTAATGCATGTTCGAGCTGAACTGGATTACTAAACATAATTTTTATGGTCTCATCCAAGTATTTTGTTTTCCTTTTATAGTCAGCGAAAAGATTTTTATGATCCTTAATCTATATGAATCAGATTAAATAAAATTGAAAGGCATAGATAATTATTGATGCAGTTCGATCGTGTGAGGAGAATAGGGTTGGGACCGGTTCGGTTCTTGGTAAAAATAAAGTTAATCGAACTATTACATAAATCGGTTTTGACCATTTTTTCGTGAATCAATTAGAATCAAACCGAAAAAATCGGTTTTTTCTTCAGGAACCGAATTAGGAATCGGAACCGAATTTAATGTGTAAAAACCGGATTTTTCGGTTCTTTTAGGAACCGAATTGTGCAAAAAAACGAATTTTGTAAAAAAACGAATTTTAAGTAGAAATCGAATTTAATGTGTAATATTTTGAACAAAATACATTTAATTTGCTTTATTTAATACCTATATTATGTAAAAAATTATGTATAATATTATTTTTATTATTATATATATAAAATATATATAGAACCGGCCAAACCGGTTTTTTCTAACATCATAAAATAGGAACCGAAACCGGAACCGAATTATTAAAAAGGAACCGAATTAAGAATCGGAACTAGTTAATAATAAAAAAAACGAAACCGAAACCGAATTTTTCGGTTCGATTCTTATTAAAATTCGATTTTTTGGGTAAAAATCCCAGTCCTAGAGGAGGATGACGACACGGTCCACATGTTTGATACTTATATTAAAAGTTGTAAACTCTTGTGCTCGAAGAACTCGATGATCTAGATTAATTTGGTACGTCGTAGTACGAATGCTACAACACATAATCTTGCTAGGGCTTCTTGTCCTTATGATAGCCCTCATTGTTGGGTCGAGCCTCCGGGTATTGTGAATGACTTTCTTAATATTTTTAGCTCCATATAATTTTAGTGGCTTCAATAATGACTATCTCTTCAAATTTAGGCAACATATCGAGATTAAAAATTAAACTAATTTACATCACAACCACAAACAAACTCTCTTAAAATTATTTTAGTTATTTTTCCACAACAACTATTTTAGTTTGACTTAGGCCTATTCTTTTGAAATTATTTTTCAGTTTTTCAATTCATTTCAGTTCAGAGTCATTCAGTTCATTTCAGTTCAGTTCAGTTCAATTATTATTATTATTATTATTATTATTTCCCTTTGATATATATATATATATATATATATATATCGATTGATCAGGCCCATTCAATTGATTCGATTCGATTCAATTTAAATTAATTCGATTCGATTCGATTCATTCAGTCGAACAGAGCCCTTACCAAAAATTTATAAATCGAAAGTGAATTAATATTATAAGAATATAATAAATAATGATAAAATATTATAGACAATCATTTGAAGTAATAACTTTTTAAAAATTGAGCATCTTCTGCCTCATTAGCTTTTACTGCGCATCTTCTTCTCTGCACACTTGCAGTTCAATCAAATCCTAAATCAACAAAAAGATCTCAACAGTTGAGCTGTGAATCAAAGCAAAGGATGTGGGTCGAGCTGATATGCGGTCTGGTTCTTTACCGCTTAGTGAAGCGCTTTTTCTGCGAAGACGCCGCCGTCTCCGATCTCGATTCATCCCGCTTCAATTCCCTTTTCGCCGTCGCCAAAAGGTGTTATGTTGTCACTTTTAATCTTTTTTTTTTTCTTTCTGGTGCAGAGTGTGTAATTTTGTGTATTGGTGCGCGTATTAGGTTGGAACAGCTTAATCAAGGATGCAAAGTATACGTTGGGCTCCGAATTCCAGACCCTGATTCTGCTTCTCGCAAGGATATTGATCTTGTTCTTGTCACTAATCAGTAATTTCTCCGGATTCTTTCTATTTTATCCATCTTTCTAGTAATCGTTCACTTAATTTTCTTAATATCACAATATTCTTCCATTTATAGTGTTCTCTCTCTCTCTCTCTCTCTCTCTCTCTCTCCGTGTGTGTGTGTGTGTGTGCGTGTCTTCTCTGCAGGGAAACCGTGGTGATTTCCGTAAAGAATAATGTATCAGGATTTGTATCCATTGATGAGGAGAATAATTGGGTGTGTAGAGATGAAATTAGCCACAAAACGCAGCGTTTTCCCGACCCTGTAAGCTGCTTCATCTCCCTTTTTTTTTCTGGGTGAGACATTCTTTTCACCATCTGTATTGATCTTGAAGTTCATAACCTTCTCTCATTAAAATTGCTCCAATACTGCACCATAAGTATAAAGCTCTCTCAAGTGCAGGCTGTTTGGGGTTCGGAATACATAAATGGTTTAGTTATAAGTAGATTCTGATTCATCTGAGCTCATTGTTGATAACTTAGCTAAGTTACTACTTAGAGCTGATATTTTACTAATTTTATTTATTTTGAATTCAGGTAGCCGAAACGAAACAATTAGTTTCCATCCTTGAAGAATATCTTCAACAAAGGGGAGTTGCTCTTCCTGGAGGATATTTGTCTTTCAAAGTTTTATGTCCGAGCCCAAGTTTCCCGTACGTGTTCTTGGTTTTGCATTTCGTTAACAAGCTTTGTTATGCGCTTTCATGCTATCCAGCTTCGTTTTACATAAGTGTAGGAAATAATATTTCTCTAACTCTTGTATTCTTGTAAAAATGATATTCGTGGTTAGCAATAATCTACTTGATCCTTGTTTCTAATTGTGCTCCTCATGCAACAGTTCTGATAATTCAGATGTTTTTCCACCTGAGGTCATTACTTACGAACAGTGGGATAAATTAAAACCCGAGCAAAAAAGTTCATATTCTGATTGGATCAAAGGTGCACTTCTTGGTGGAAAGAAAAAAACACAGGAGTCCTTTTGTGAGAAGGTTAACTCTGTTCTCAGCACGGCCCCGATTTGGGATAGGTATTTTACCATGTTATTGTCTTGATTTTCATCGTTATTTCATGAACATAGATGAGAAAGATGCAACTGGTACAGCTTCAAAAGTCCCTTAAAGGAAAGATGAGTTGATTAATATGTTCATCATTATCATCATCATCAACTGTACCTTAATCCCAACTACGTTGAAGTCGGTGGCATGAAGATTATAGTGCAATTAATTGTCTAATATTAGTTAACACTAAAATTCATGCAACAAAACAAAATGGCAAAGTTTTACGCCGGATGCCTTTCCTGTCTCAACCTTCATGCGAAGGAGAACGTTAATTAGTATGTTAAATCACAAAAATTGGCCTGAGATTGCCTAATTACAAAAAGCTCTAATCAACAAATATCCTCTTAATTTAACAAATGCACCCCTTTCAGGGTGCAATTTGGAATATAAAATCAGATGTTCAGGGAGTATTTGTAGTAGGTATATATTAAAATTTATTGGAAAGTTTTAAACTGAATCTTACGGTATATTATTTGTAATTAGCTCTAATTAATACTCCCCCGTTTCAAAAAGATTGTCCACTTTGATTATTTTCTAATTTTTCAAAACTAGTCACATTTGATCATTTTTGCATAATTGAAATATAACACTAACTCCTTAAATATTTGAAAAAGTCAAAACTGGACAATCCTTTTGAAACGCAGGAAGTATATTCCAGTAATCTTCAGTTTAGAAATGATACGTCATGTGAAATGTCGAAGATTTGATTGACGTGAACTTATGCCGTTATTATTTCCATTTTTTTCTTCTCTGTATTAAATCATTTAACTACGACAACACTATCCCTCGTATTCACCTCGATTACTAGACTAAAACTTTGTCTGAACTTGCATATTTGTTAACATTGGCCTAGTACAATCCAGGTTAGAGCTCAAAGACAACAAGTATGTTTTAGGAGAATTTCTTGAATTTAAGGGCAAAGGGGACGAGCTTGAAGCGTTAAGAAAGATCAAGAGATCAAAAGTTAGTCGTCTGACTGTTGAAACAAAAAGCATATTTGGTTTTGGTAATGGCTTCTATATCTCTTCTCATAATTACGAGTTTAATAATCTAATGTGACAAAAAAATTATCGTACATTCTTGCAGTTGCTTCGTTCGTCCTACTGCGGATTTTCCCTCGTGACTATCGTGTTGAAGGAACCTCTTGGTCTTCGCCGTGGGAAACCGTTACGATTGGATCGAGCACAGAGGTCGTTTTTCAACCGCAAAATTGTAAAAGATCATGTAAGTATAAGCTTTCTTTAGTTGTTTCCATGGTGTTGAGTGCCTGATTGCCTGTCGGGGGTGGGGGGTGAAGGAGGTGGTTGATTTGGAACTTCTCTCAAAATATAGTGGCTGATGAATATTGAGAATGATCCTTTAATGTATTAATATTATACTTTCACCTGTTGGCCTTCTCGCTATATAAGTAAAAATATCATCATTGATGTTTAGTATGCATATATGCTTCTATTTTAGTAGTATATTGCATCCTATTGACTATTGAGGGAGTAATTTTTAAAAATATCATCATTGAGGTTTACTATGTATATATCTTTTCTTATATTTGTTCTTTTTCATTTTCTCGGTATATAAGTAAAAAAATATCATCATCAGGTTTAGTATGCATATATACTTCTATTTTAGTACTCGCTCTGTCCTGCCTGAACCGTAACGTTTAGTCCAAAAAAGTGTCCTTTTAGAAATGCAACATATCATATCATTAGAAATGCAACATATCATTAGATACATCAAACAAGCAACTTTTGCTTTTTAATCTCCACCACACACTGACCACAAATATCTTTTACCTTTAAATCCACTATCCACACCACACTATTACCATCAACACTTACAAAACTATACACATCTATCACATCCAATCGTTATCCTAAAATGCACCGATTTTTACTTCAATTAGTGCGCTTCGACCGGGACAGAGGGAGTAGCATATTGCATCTTATTTACTATTGAGGGAGTAATTTTTAGAACAAAAATGCTACACAAATGCACACACAAATGCACCCTCCTACTTTGTAGGGGTTGTACCCTGCGTAGTAGGGTCCCTACTACGCAGGGTACAACCCCTACAAAGCAGGGGTGTGCATTTGTGTGTGCATTAGTGTATGTGTAGCAGCTTTGTTTTTAGAATAAATACAAACCTCGAGGGCACATGTAATTACCGAGGATAGTTGTAATTTTCCCAAAGATAATAGGGATACTTTTTCGTGATTAAGCTAAATCTCAAGGTAAGTGTTGTAATTATCCCCTTTTTCGTATAAACTTTGTTGCAATTGACTGTGTTTGGAAAATTTAATATATTATTTTCCTAATATATCTTTGCATTATTAAATATTTTATTTAAATTAATTTATATTACTTCCATGGTTGTTACGGCGCTCGAATAGTGGCGACTAGTCCTCGACTAGTCGACCAAGCAGTGCACGACGGTCGCCGTGTAATTCCAACTCGACTGATGTAAGTATTTCGCGCGCTGGGAACGACATGGGTCGTCTAGTCAATGACTTGGATTGACTGGGCCACGACTTAGGTTCGACTGGTGTAAAACCCGACCCATCGAGATTGGTACGAAACCTAATTGGTGAAGTCACTTTGTTGTATAGATATATTATATATTATAGTTATAAGTACACGAATATACAATCAGTCAAATTATATAATTTGTATATCTATAAATATTTATTATTTATTGTTTATAATTAGCCGACTAGTCTCTATTAGTCTACGACTCGTCATGTCGGATCTCCGTCTAATTGGCAATAAGAGAAGTAGTCCATGATCTTTATATATTAAGTACAATGCTTGTAATTACCCGATGTGGCGCGTAGCCGAAGTCAAGGCTTACAGCGCAGACTTTTTAACTCGGGCGGCGCGGAGCTAAAACATCGTGGGCCGTTGGGCTCGCACGTGTAGAGAACTTGCTCTGATACCATGTTAAAGTCTGAAGTTCCATCTCAAAACCAATTGACAATTAGATGAATAGTTCATGATTTTTATATATCAAGTGTAAGGCTCATATATTAAGCGGTCGATTTTTGATATATAATTTATTACCAGAATTCATTTTCATTTCCACTTATTTGATGGAGACAAATTTCGGAGGTAACTATGGATACCGACAACAAAAATCGGTGAAGGGGTTTTTCCAATTTCCAATTGGTTAGTTGAAAGTGGAATGAATCTAATGGTTAAATCAATCGTACTTAAATATTTAAATGTGATCCAATATTCATCTTGCTAAACCAAAGAATATTGACAGATTCAGATAGCTTTATGAATACTCGTGTACTTTTGTGGCCGAAAGCACGGGTAATCGTACACTCATACATATTAGTATGAGCAAAATGCCCGCACCAATGACTGGAGTATTCATTTGCCGGTAAAATGAGTACTGAGTACTCAAAATCCTTAAACACGATTTAAGCACGTAAAACTTAAATACTGGATCATTTTCCATTTGCGTGTTGGGATTTTTGTCGAACTAAAATAAATATAGGTGATGCCAAACATTGTTATTCTCGTCCAACTAATATAGGTGACGCCAAACATTGTCATGTTAATATCGCTTATTCTATATGCCCTCATTTATTTGCACTACATTAATTATTCCCTCAATTCCATCATAAATAATATTTTGCATTATCGTAAATTATCTCTCAAAATATAATAATAAAAATTACTAAAAAAATTATACTACAAAAATATTTATTAATGTGAACCTAACAATATACTTTTTATAAATTTTACAATTGTATTTTGTGAAATAAACTCTAGTCAAAGTTCCACCTGAAAAACAAAACATCAATTAATATGAAACGAAGCGAGTAATCATGGTTGTTACGGCGGTCAGTTGAGTCGACGGAGGTCCGACACATGACGAGTCGTAGACTAGTAGAGACTAATCGACTAATTATGAATAATAAATAATAAATAATAAATATTTATAGATATACAAATTATATAATTTTGACTGATTGTATACTATACATGTACTTTTAACTATAATATTATTATATATAATATATCTTTACAACAAAGTGACTTCACCAATTAATGGATTATTAATCCGGTGGCTGAGTTCATTATTAGGGAATATAAATATAATCCCATTTTTATCTTTTTTCACTTGTCATTTTTTTTTCTAGGTTCAGAGAACCATAGTCCATAATTGACGATACTAATCATGCTCAGAGAATAATCTAAATATCTAAAACTG
Source organism: Orobanche coerulescens (assembly GCA_033398695.1). Taxonomy (NCBI): domain Eukaryota; kingdom Viridiplantae; phylum Streptophyta; class Magnoliopsida; order Lamiales; family Orobanchaceae; genus Orobanche; species Orobanche coerulescens. The sequence goes on from CM065816.1 coordinate 2,012,335, forward strand.
GCAGTGAACATTTTCACTGAATATTCGTGGTACAGTGTCAATACATTGTCTTATCTATATGAGGAACGATACACCAACGCCCCTACTATCAACATCCCCTACAACACCCTGTTTTGCAGGGTTGTACCGAGTGCTTTATAAGTAGTAGGGATGTTAAATAATATAAATTAATATTATAATAAAAAATTTATAAAGCACCCGATACAATCCCTGTAAAGCAGGGTGTTGTAGGGGTGTTGATAGTATGGGTGTTGGTATATCATTTCTGTATCTGACGAATGATAAACCAACACCCCTACTATCAACACCCCCTACAACACCCTGCTTTGCAGGGTTGTACCGAGTGCTTTATAGGTAATAGGGATGTTAAATAATATTAATTAATATTATAATAAAAAATTTATAAAGCACATGGTACAATCCCTGTAAAGGAGGGTGTTGATAGTAGGGGTATAGTGTTAAACTATTTCATCCATCCTAAGAAGAAATCATCATTCATGACTATTGGAAATCTGGCGTCCACTCTCAAAATCAACCATGATTTTGCTCAGTTTTTCATTGCTAATCCTCTGCTGGTAGTATCCGTCATCCTCCGACCTGCACCACGACAAATTAATTCACACTTAAAAACACTTTCTAAATTGGGTTAGTTGCAAAATAAATACACCCTGACGGGGCAAATTTTATAGCGCAGTCCAGGAGCACGTAGCAAAGTGCTCGCCTTATTGTATTTAGAATGATATATGTTTGTACAGGATATAATTGCTTACAGATGGACATTTATCGTGATTATGAAAATTATTTATTATTTTTTAATTCACTCTCTCACCCTTAAGAAGGTCTCTAGATTTTGAGTCTTTTAGGGCAGTCTTGTTCTAGAATTCTTAATAAAGAAAATCAGGAAACTCAATACTCGTTTACTCTAAGACTTAAATTTGTCATGTACAGCCATTCAACCTGCAGGTGGCAGATTCTTCTGAGACGCGAGTTAGTCACGCGGCCATGATGTGGGAGTTTTATCCCTTCAATGTGGGGATAGCTTCATGGCGCAGAGACACTGCTCTTCCCACCTAGTGGTAGTTGAAGTCATGTGATTTAATTCCTCCACCAATCCCTTTCGGGCCGGGAGGTGGGGGCTATGGGGGCGAGGAATTTCGCGTTTTTGCTGCTAAGACTTAAATTTCAAATATTACATCACAGATTTACTTTACATTACATAATCTCTCCCTTTCTTATTTTCATAAACTACTTCTCTCTCCTCTTTTTTATATTTAGAAAAACATAAAAATCTTTTTCTTTTCTCCTTTTATATTCAAAAACACGATAACTTTCCTCTTTCATCTTTTTATCCTTAAATGATATAATTAAATACTACTCCCTCCGTCCGCCACCCATGTGCAACAATTTTCTTTTCCGTTCGTCCGCAACTTATGTGCATTGTTTATTTTTGGCAACAAATTTTACCACAAGTGGGCCCCTTACTCCACTCATAACACATCCTACCAACTAAGTCGCTGAAATATTAAAACCGACACAATGCACATGGTTGGTAGACGGAGGGAGTATATAATAATAAATTTTTCATAAATGATTTGACGGCTACAGTAAAATAAGGATTCGGAATCCTAGAGTAAACAAATGTTCATACTATTTACAGCATTCCTGATGCCCAAATTCTGAATACCAAAATTCTAAGTGACTAAATATTCCCTTAATTACTTATCTAAACTTGAAAAAAAAGGCACTTACGTTTTCGATGATGGAGACGATGATGATGGCAACATTATAGTTGCTAGCTCGACGGCGTCATCACTAGAATTGATAGTACGATTAAAACACAAGTACCGACCGTAGGAAGAAGGGTCCTCAAAGACGCAAATGTGTGCATCGACTAAGAACTTGAGATCCACGGTGACAAAGACGCCGTCCTTAAACATCTCGGCCGCGCCCAACAAGTAGGGGTCCTTAACGCTCAAATCCGGACACGTTAACAGGCCCCCATTTATCGACACCATGTTCACCCCTCTGTCCATAGCTAACGCCCAGGCTGTCTTCTCCGCTATTGTCTTTGACAGCCCATGCCATAACTGCACATGGACACAAGACTACCCTTGATGTTCGAATTCAAGTGGAAAAAGAAAAAAAAAGATAGGTACCTTTCGAGAAATTACAAAATCCACCCATTAAAATTTGCTTCTTACATTTTGCCCCAACAATTAGGAATTTGCTAACATCGTCTAATACTTTAAATTAGAAGCCTCAGCCTCACTAGGGTTGTAAACGAATCGAATCGAAGCGAATATTGTTGTAATCGAATCGAATCAATAAATTTATTTAGGAAATTCGAATACGAATACGAATCGTGTTCGAATATTAATTTTGATTTGAATTTGAATACTTGAACAATTTCACGAATTCGAATCGAATACTCGAATCTACAGATAAAGGAGATGAAGAATGACTCGTCGAGATTAAAGTTATTGCAATATATATTTATGATAAACAATGTCACCTTAATTTGAAGTCGACTTCAATATGAGTCAAAACTAACACATTTGACATGTATTTTTAAGAGTAATTGCAAATTGTATTAAGAAAATATACTATATACAAAATATATTTTTAGTTATATTATATATTTAAATATTTAATCGAATCTTTACGAATATCGAATCAAATATCGTAAATACTTATAAGTATTTGATTATTAATCGAATCAAAAAAACTATTTGTATTTGAATTCGAATCATAAAATTTCGAATTCGAATCACCAAATTTCAAATCAAATCACGAATAGGATCAAAATTATTTGATTTGTTTACAACCCTAAGCCTCACGTAGCCGCTTGTAATATATAGAAAAGTTGAGGATGTAATTCTAAATATAATACCTTATGGGCGGGTTTTTCGTAATTTTCACGGTTTCTCGTTACAATTAGGTAAAACTCTAGGGCAATTTTTTGCAATCATTCCTTAAAGTTTAAATCTTAAGAGAAGTTTATAATTACCCCCCTAGTAAAAAAAATAAGTTGGCCAATGGCCATGGTCCATGGAGTTGCTGATATTACCTTAAACTTTTTAAGGAAGTTGACATCACTCCAATTTCTTTCGTCCATGTCGGACGGTAGGTCGTCGTGCTGGTGGTCCCGCCAGATGACGGCCGTGGCCGACGACGTGAAGACCACCTTGTCAATAGTGGCCGTCTGGGCACACGCTTCCAACACATTGTGTGCTGCTCTTACTTCCAATTCACCCATCCATTCCTGTAACCAAAATGTGTGTGTGTGTAAGTGTGTGTATATAATATACATTATATAATGTAAATTGAGACACTTAAAGTAAAATAATATAAAAAATAAAAATTAAATTAAAAGTCATAATCATTTCTAGACTATAATTCTATTTTCATATTAATTCTTGTTTTATTGAATTTAAAATAGACTTTAATTATAGATATTTCTAGAGATATGATACAAGAAAAACATTAAAAAATTATGATACAAAAATACTTTTTATATGTATTTATCAGTATAATATTTTTTGGTAAAATTTTATAATTATCTATTATGAGATAATCTATCTATGATTGAAATTCAACCTGAAAAACAAAACGGCACTTAATATAAAACAAATAAAATAAAGTACAACATTTACAATGTCTCAAATATAACCAACTTCGGTATCTAATAATATTTGGTCCACTTTTACTATTATAATCAAATTTAATAGTAGAATGTTTGTCAACTAGTTTTTTACTCCCTTCGTTTCAATTTAACATTCCATCGACTTATCTCCCTACGAAGCTTTTCTTCTCTCAAGTCAGATTTGTACGGAAAATCGAAGAAATTGGTTTTAAGTTAATTACTTCTATGGAGTATTATTTTTCACTTAATAAAAAAAAGAGAAAAAAATAAAAAGTTCATTCAATATAACTTTTTAGTTTTAATAATATTTTTATTTTTTATAAAATAGCTAACAACTACCGGTTATTTGCCAATCACACAAACAAATAAACAGTGAAGGACAAATTAGAAAAAAACAAGCTTACATTGTCTTGTATCTAGAAATCCCAAAATTAATTAAAGTCAAACATGGCTAGCTAAAGTCCACATTATTACAGTCGGCAGAAGTTGAAAATATGATCAATGAAAAGCGGTTCCGTTCATGAACATCCCCACATAGTGCATTCGCTGCTAATCCATCGATACGTGGCGTGTATGTGGGGTACTCCACATAGGCATTACGGACGGAACATCTGCACCTCATATACACGCCATGTATAGATGGATTGGCAGGGAATGTACTATGTGGGGATGTTCCGTGGACGGAACCAAGAAAGGTATATAAAAATTTAGGTGCGAGACAGCCAACAACCTTGTGCTGTACTTTCTATCTGCAACTCATTTATGACCTTAGCTGGATTTTCACATAATAACTCAACACAAATCAAAGACCCAAAGTGCACATGCTCCAAAAATTTAGGCAAATTGTACATCGTATTTTAGGGTTAGGGTCCCCTGCAGTACACAGTAACATGCTGTGCACTGTTGTACGTCGGATGGAACACGCATACACACACGTCCGTGCAGGTGTGTGTGATCGGACGGTTGGGAGCGGATCCCAACTCCGTATTTTATTAGCACCTACTAATTAGCGATATGCTCGTCTTGATATATCAAAAATGATCCCAACTCCGTATTTTAATTATAAGTCCCGTTTGAGGTAATTAAAATGGTCCAAAATACAAGTCCATTTACCTAGTTGTTTGCAATTATCGAGAACCATTTACAAAAATACTCGTCAAGGACCAGAGTGAGTATATGATAATGTGATCACTTTCCTTAGTGATACTCGAGTATTGGTGTATACGTGCTCCAGAGTAAACTACCCACATGCCTAAAATCCTCTTTTATTGTTTAAGTTAATTCTACTACATCTTAATTTCTTAAATTTGGATAATTACAAAGATACCCGTCAATTTGAAGTTATTACAAAAAAAAAAAAAAAAAAGGTTAGATAACTAAATTTCAAAACCCCATCAAAAAACCATGAGAAATTTCAAAGTTTCATGAACATTAGTACAGATATTGTAATAACCCTTTTCAAACTAAGATTAAATTGAATAACAATTTCAAGAGTGCTCTGTGTTTTTTTTTTGGTAAATACTCCAAACATGAGGGGTGGTTTTTGTAATTCTAAAAAATAATTAGGAAAAAACTTACGTCGTAGGTGGGGTGGTAGGAGGGTAGCTCGAAGGAGTAGAACAAGGCACAACATCCTTTGAGTGCGTCCAAAATGCTGTGATAATCTAATGGGTCCAAATGGAAAACACTCAACTTCTTGTTCTCAGTAGATTGTCTCTCGTAACACTCCAGCTCATCTGAAAAAAATAAAAATAAAAATCAAATTAAATTTATTTCGTGATTTAGTTATAAAATTATAATTTTGTTTCTAAATAAATAAAACAATATAAATATATAATTTATTTTTCTTGGTTGCTACGGTTCACATGTCTTATTCTACTTGCTACGATTCACGTGTCGAATTATTTATAATTTATATACTAATCTTTTGATGTATTTTTTCTATTAATATCAAAAAATATTATTGGATTTTGCAATGTATTTAAAAAATATTAATTTTTATAATTTTAATATTATTGATAAAATTTTTACATTATAAATTGTATTTTAGCGTTAAAAAAATGAGGAATGAAGAAGGGTGTCTCTCTATCTCTGTATATATATATATATATATATATATATATATATATATATATTAAAAACTTGCCCTGAAGTTTAGCCTAATTACAAAACAACTACAATGATTGAAAGATTACCCACAACTAAAGTATTATTGGATTTTTCAATGTATTTACAAAACATACATTTTATATTTATTATTATTGATAAAAGTTGTGCATTAAAAATTGCATTTTTCCAATGAAGCCAAAAGACTCCTTATTTTTATAATGGAATAAAATAAAATGACTCACTAAACTGGCTGCACTTCTTTTTCTCAAGAAGTAATAGTCTTTTTCTCATGAAGTAATACTCATTCCATGCAATTCTCGATGCAATTTTCATTTTGGATCATCCGGAAACAGCCTCTCTGTATTAAAACAGAGGTAAGACTGCGTACATCCGATTCCCTTTTACCCCGTTTTTTACAGGAGCCGTTAATGTTGTTGCTGCTTATATAAAAAAGGAGGTTGTCGGCGTGTGTATATATATATTGAAAAAGTACCCTGAAGTTTAGCCTAATTACAAAACAACAACAATTATCGTTCAAAATAACTGCAAACATCCCTTGAACTTTTGTATTAATGGTTTACCTACCAAATCTCCGCAATTTTAAGAGAACAAATATTAGAAAATAATTAAATTATTTTTACTCAGATAAAAAAGAAAATTTAATTATGAACACTCTGTATTTTAATTAACTAAATAAACCAGTAAATCAATTAGAACAGTAGAAAAAAATGGTGCACCCTTTGGCAACACACACACACGACCAAAGGGTGAAAAAATAATATGTGAAATTAAAAATATGGAGTAATAATAAACAAAGCAAAAAAAAAAAAACGGCTTTTGCACAGCGTTTCAACCCGGTCGGATGAATAAATGGAGAACCGGAAAACAGGCATGTTTCAAAGGAAAAATACGTCCACCCATTAATCCCACATTGGAAAAATCAAGTTTTGCATCAATATATAAAGATACTGTACTATTCCTTTCATTGTTAATTGGTTTTGAGATGGAACTCCAGACTTTAACACGGTATCGGAGCAGACTCTCTACACGTGCGAGCCCAACATAGAACGATGTTCTAACTCCACGACACCCAAGTTAAAAATTCCACGCTGTAAGCCTTAACTCCGGCTACGCGATTAATCCCATATTGAAAAAAACAAACATTGCTATCAATATATAAAGATTCTGGACCGCACTTAGTTTTGAGACGGAAATTGTTTAAAAAATAAAATAAAAATGGATCAAATTACCATGGTTATGGACGGCGGCGTGAACGGTGTAGCCTCGCTGCAAGAGGCGGGGGACCAGGGCTGAGCCCAATCGACCCGATGCATCCATCACGCAGACTGTCTTAGATGAATTCTTAAAAGTAGCTGGCGCCATCTCTACTCTCTCTCTCTCTCACACACACACACACACACAGAGACACTATAAAAACAGAGTGCGAAGAAAAAAAAGGATATGAGAAGAGGTATCAGATATTTCGAGCTACAGCTGTGTGTTTCCGAGTGGGGAGGTTTCTATTTGAGGTATTTAAAGGGAGAGAGAGTGTTTTTTTCTTTTTTTTTTTTTGGGGGGGGGGGGGGGTCCCGCGGGTGGGGTGAGGGCATTGAAAGAGTGTGATTAGCAGATGGTTGGGCAGGTGGTGGTTACCCATAGCCCAGAGGAAAACTAGAACAGTCTGACTAAATTAAAGTAAATTAAATAAACGGGTCGTGTAAGTTGCAAGGTGATTGAAGTAAAAACATTCCGACATCGCGGGTTCGAATTCGTGTGGTGACAATACTTTACTGAAATATGGCAAGGTTTGTTGTGGAGTTCGTGTCTCGTTAGTCCTCTCCCTTGTCATTAGTGCACATCCCTCAATTTAACATCCGCCTGGTCAAGAAACCTCTGATACAGGTGGGGGAGTTTCTCGTCTCTCCTCAACAAAAAAATAAAAAAATAAATAAACTAGTCTATGTTAAAAAATAATGATAAAGCATTAATTACAAAAGCTACCCAATAAATAAATTAAGCTTTATTACCAAAATATAAAGGTAGCTTTCAAGTTTATTTACTTTCTCTAAATTAAAAAGTGTATTTATTTACGTTATTTATCTCTTCATTTATTATTTGATGTTTTATTCCTTTCGGGTTAAATTTTAAGTTTAACCTTAAAATATTTTAAAGAAATATTTACATACTTCACCCCTCTTAAATGGCTCCACATCAGATTAGTAAACACAATTTAATAATTACAAATTTATCCAAAAATCAACGTCGGATGTAAAATTATGTTTTAAATGTACTTGTTCAAACAAACATCTATGTAGCAAGCAGTTTGAATAATTATAAGTTCGTCCGAAAGTCAATGCCGGAAATAAAATTCGGTGTTGATATAATTGTTCAAAATGTCGGTACTAATGTGTAATTCAGCTGAATAATAGGGGTCCTTTATGTGATTCATTCTATTTCAAATAAAAATTACAAAATTTCAAAACCTACATGTATTGTAACATATTCTCATGACATAATTTTAACGGCATATTTTATCATCATATTTTGAAAAATATTTGACTTAATCTAGATCAAATTAATAATAATAATAATAATAATAATAATAATAATAATATAAGAAAGAGAATAATAATAATAATAATATAAGAAAGAGAATAGTATAATGACGAGGTGATTATTCGAGCATATGGTGCCGTAGTTAGGTTCGAGAGTATTCAAATAATTAAATATTAAGAAAGTATTTGGCGTCGCTTTTTGATAATCGACTTCTATGTATTTTAAGAACAGAAAGCAATTTTTGAAGTAATTTTGTTTTGTTATACATTTTGTTTGGGGTTGAAACTATGATTAATCCGTACCAATTATTTTTTTTTAATATATTGCCAAACGAATTATAATTTAGATTATAAAAATTATTTTTTAATATAAAGTGTCATAGATTCATGAATATTATGATTGACTTTTATAAAATAATCTATTATCAAAGTCCGACTTCATAAAAAAAAAAACAATTAATACGAATATAGACATGCATCTTGCTTTTTTCATGTGAAAAATAATAGCAACTCCATTTTTAATTGGTGTTTTGTTTTTCAATATTGAACTTTGATCATTTATTTATTTTTAGATATTATATTGGTAAATATAAAAATTATATTTTTCTAATATTATGACTTCTTGGCAAAGTTGGGTGTTCGGAACTGATTGTCTGCTTATTTTACATGCTCCTCATATTGATTCGGTGCCCTTATTATTAGATGATGCAAGGGGAGATATTTTTGCGTTTGTAATTAAAAAAAATAATTATTTATGGTCAAAATTATCTCGACAAATAAAAACGATGTAATTCAACAAAATCGAGTTGTCATGTTCAAAATTTTATATTTGACTTCAAAATTTCTCTTTAAAATATCTACTTTTATTATTTTTACACAATCACATAATAATTCTCTCTGTCCGGAATAATATTACTCAATTCATCCCTTTATATATATATATATATATATATATATATATATATATATAGTGTAACTTTATTTTCGTAACATTAAGTGCGAGAAGCTGCGAACCACTTTCTTTCTAATAATGCATAATGTACATCATGTCAATTCATACAACCACTACTGATCATAACCTCTACTATATAGTAGGGGTTATAGATATAGTAGGGGTTATTATTAGTAGGGGCTATTATATTTAATAAAAAAAATTCAAAAATAATATAAAAATTGTATTTTACTATAATACCTTTGAATTAAAAATATTTTTAATATTTAATAAAATCTCATTGGTTTAGAAGAGTTACCAGCTTCTGTGACTTAAGAGTTACGAAAATAAAGCTCATATATATATATATATATATATATATATATATATATATATATATATATATATATGCCTATGAATCTACGACGCTTATTTAATAAGAAAAAAAGTATGAATAAAGAGATAACAAAAAAGAAAAGCTAGGAAAGATGTAGAACACGAGTTCGAGTTGACTTTGAGTATAGGCACACCAGCCCTTGGAACATACGTGGAGTGTGTATAGTCTATCATTTATTTATTTATTTATATTATTTGGAGCTGCTTGTTTTATCTTTTTTTTTATGATTTTTATATATAAAAAAATAATCATGTAAGATCTTGTTAGATTCATTCGAAATATACTTTCAAAATATCAATTTTTTATAATTTTTAAAAACAAAAAATTAAAAATATTAATAATCAAAATTGTTATTAATAAACGTAAAATCCAGATATTGCAGTTATAAGATAAAGGAGCTAAATATAATATAACTGAATTGCTTCGTAATTAGCTAAATTGCATATGGGTAGTTTTTCCCAAAATCAATTAAAATAATAAATATATTAATTGTTCAGTAAAACATGACGTATAGGGATTTGGAAGAACACACGTCACAGAATTCAAAATTTTGGATAATCATGATATATATGTATATATATATATATAATATACATATGGGGTCTGTTATACAGATCCCCCTATGAAAACCCTCCCTACCCCCCCTACGATATATATATATATAATATATATATATTATATATATATATATAATGAAAACCCTCCCTACCCCCCTACAATATATATATATATATTTTTTCTTTTTTAATTTCAAAGACAAAAAAAAATTGTAACAAAAAAGTATTTTTTTTTTAAAAAAAGTTGTAACAAAAAATTATTTTAAAAAAAATTGTAACAAATAAAAATATTTTTTTATTTGGTTCGATTACTTTTTTGTTATATTTAAGACGTGGTCAATTGATGGTTCGATTAATTTTTATAAAAGTTGTAATGTATTTTCGGTGTTCGATTCTCCCGAGAACTAACTCATTGAGTGCAAAATATAGCTCGAGTGATCGGTTTTGTTATTAGTGGCCCCCTTGTGATTGCCGTGTGAAGCGGCAGTATCTTCACTACATTTATGTGACTTGGATGAAAATTCACCACTCCCAATACTCACCCACAATGGGGCGTCTGACTTCCCAATGACATTGAAAAATATATGCATTGCATGAAGAAAAACATAAACTCGGGAATGCTCGAGAGTATTGATTGTATGCATTGGGATTGGAAAAATTGTCCAGGCCTTATGCCTCAATTCAAAAGGCGTGATCATAAATACCCAACTCTTATGTTGGAAGCGGTTGCGGATCAAAAATTATGGATTTGGCATGCATATTTTGGGGTTCGAGGGGCAAATAATGTAATGTGTTTTTTTTATGTAATGTGTTTTTTTTAATTAATGAAGTTTATTTTAGTTTATAATGTGTATATTTTATTTTATGTAAGAGCACAAACATAGTAAATGCACTATATTTGATGGTGTTGTTTTTAAATAATGTGTTAATGTTGTTGGATTTAAGATCATTTGAGGACCAAACTTTTTTTACATACCAAGAGACTAATCTCCACCCTCCATCTTCACTCCATCTTTATTTGATCTAATGGATGAGAACGATTAACGGTTTGAAAGATATTGATATTTGAAAAAAAAATGATGAAAATGGATTTTTTAAATTGTTGGGATTGAAAGATATTGATAGGCACTTTGATATATTTTCGACAAAATTTTTTTTCCGCTTTTTTCACGTTTTTTTCGTGGCCGAAAAAATCACATGTGATATATCATATGTGATATGTAATATCATATATGATATATCACATATGATTTTTCTATACTAAAAAACGAATTTTTTTTTTTTTGTCGAAAGTATATCAAAGTGCCCGTCTATAGAAAGATAATTAAATGCTCGTCGCGATGGTGTAATTATTTTCGCTTAACGATTAACGGTTTAAGAGATATTTAAATTATAAAAAATGTGTGAAATATTAAATGCTTTTAATCTCAACCATTGATTTCTTTTTGGATGGATGATGGGGATGAGTCCTTTGGTATGTAAGAAAAGTTGGCTATTTAATATAACTCTACTCATGTTGTTGTTGTTTAGTTGAATAATAACAGTTGTTGTATTTGTTTAATGCGTTAATGTTTAACGTGTTATTGTTGTTGTTGTTTAATTAAATAAAAATACATTAGATGAATAAAAAAAACATAACAAATAAACACTAAAAAAAACATTACACAAAAAACACATAACAAATAAACACTAAAAAAACATAACACACATCAAAAAAAAAAAGGGGGACAAACCCTCCCTAGGGAGGGTTTGATTAGTAATATAGGGGGGTCTTAATAACTCCCCCCTATATATATATAGTTAAAAAGAACCAAAAGTTTTATTAGACTTTGACCCATTTTAATTGGAACCTGTACCTCTAGGACACTTGGAAGGCGATCTAATTTCTAGAAATCTACGTAAATCTCATATTTTATTTCACCAAATTAATAAAGGGTTGGGATCCTCTGCAGCACAACACATTTTAATTGGGGAACCTGTACCTCTAGGACACTTGGACGGCGATCTAATTTCTAGAAATCTACGTAAATCTCATATTTTATTTTACCAAATTAATAAAGGGTTGAGATTTTCTGCAGCACAACACATTTTAATTGGAACTTGTACCTCTACGACACTTCGACCGCGATCTAATTTCTAGAAATCTATGCAAATCTCATATTTTATTTCACCAGATTAATAAAGGGTTGGAATTCTCTACAGTACAGCACCGTGCTGCATCCCAATCGTCCAATCACACGCACGGGTATATATATGCGTGTTCCATCCCAATGCAGGGACCCTCGCCCATTAATAAAATGTTATCAACGACTTAAAGGTGGCATATATTGGTCAAATAACGAACATAATTTTGCTTTATTATTGGTTTCTAATTCAATTCAAGTGGACTTAATCGATCACACTTCTCTATTTAAAAAAATAAAATAGTACACCAAATTGTGGTGAAAGTAAATAATTGTAAAGTAAATTATAAATTATAAAATATCCATGTAGCAATTTTCCATTAGGAAAAAATTATCCGGTGTATCAATTTGACAAACTTAATTGTCCGCGTATCAAGCTGCAGCAAAAATTTGTGTTATAACTAATAAAAACCTTAAACTACAAGTTTGCGATTTATATTACAAATAACCCATTAAATTACTAGTAAAATGCCCTTCCCAAAATAGTAGTAAATGCTTATATAGTTGGCCCAAGTAATTTAAAATTAAATTTCAAAATAAATAGAAAATAAAAATAAAAATAAAAATAAAGACTAATAACCGGAAAAATACAACGAAGAAAAGTAAAATTTTAGACTTCGTCTCATGGGATATATTCCACAAGCTGGTCTCGTGTAACCTAAATTTTCAGCATCGACATTTATTCTCGTTAGTCGACTGATACCTTAGCACAATAAGATCAAAATTTCGTATTCCACTCAATAATACACCAAAACATGATTAAATTTCATATTCCACTCAGTAATACACTTCAATTTTCTACCAAGGTTGATCAATTGTTAAAATTTCTCTCAATATAAATCGAATGTCAAAAGGCAAAATAACCCACCAATTGTTACAACATGATTAAATCGCGAGGCCCTCGGAACTGGGAACAGAGAAACATAAACTTGTCAAACGAAGAAGGTATAATAATAATAACAATAATAATAATAATAATAATAGATACAGTACCGGTAATTTACGCCTGTGATGGTATAGCTGTAGCACTCACGTAAGCCACTTTCGTCTTTTTATGTTTTCTATCACGGGATTTATGCGATTTTCGCTTCTTTCTCGACATATCTTTTGGCTCGATGCAATCCTCACTGTCAATCTTAGACTGGTTTGAATCATCATCTTTTGATATCGTCTCGTTCGATTCAGGTTCGATAACAGACATTCCGGTCAGAGTGTAGTCCAAGAGAAACGTGCTTCTTTCCAGCCTATCTATTCTCGTAAAATGCCTCCGTGAATATGGGATAAGCCCTTCAATCAATTCCCCGATCCCCTTCATCTGTAGGCAACACTTTATGAAACCATCCGCAAAAACTCATAACAAAACCAACTAAAACAAAAGGATAACTGTAATATTTTACAAACGCAAGAGTGCGGTTCAAAATGTTCCTTTTTCTAACTAACGAAAGGGGGTTGTTTAATACAAAATCGAATCTCAAGGTCCTTTGTGTAATTATGTTAAACCTTGAGGGTAGTTTTTGTAGCTCACCCTTTTATGTAAATCGGCGGTGAAAATTATCAGATAAAATTTTGGAATAATTACAAAAATAATCCTTGAGATTTAGCTTAATAACAAAAACACCCAGTTAGCTTTCAAAATCACAAATACTCCATGACATTTGTTTCTATTTCACAAATTTCACCATCAAGGGTTGAGTTTGGTATTTCTTTTGTGAAGTACAAACCTTAAGGGGTATTCGTAATTTTAAGATACACGTATTTATTTTGTAATTTGGCTAAACTTCAGGGGTACTTCTTGCAAGTTACCTCGACAATCTCGGTAGGAGGGAAGATGCTAAATACACGATGCAGCACAAACTGTGCAACATGACAGTTTTTCGGTTTTGTATTCCATTCTCTTGTGTATTCCAAAAGTACACGAAGCTCTTCCTTAGCAAGAGAAGAAATCGCCTTTTCGATCAGAACATCAGCATCTGTCTTTCTGAAAAAAAGAGAGAGCATGAGCTAAGATGGAAAATTAAACATACATACTAAAAATCGAAACAACCATGTCACCTGTAGATTTCCGTAAACAAATCTAACAGTTTGTGAGGTCTGCGAAGTTCGAATGCAAGTTGAATAGCTCTCTTGTAGTCCGCACCTTTTACAGCATTATCTAGTTCTTGGCCTCTCTCAGCAACTTCCCCCTGAAAAAAAAAAAAAAAAAAAATGAGCCACAGAGCTCTGACAAAGTAAACCTAAACAAGTGAGACACAAAACTTGAGAATAATTACACCAACTCTTAAACTAATAAATTCAATTGTTCTATTTTCCGTAAAATAAAAAACTCAGAATGATAAAAAGATTCCTCACTTCTTTACGAAATTCTTCCTCTCTATCTGCAGCTGTAGAATCCTGCCACAAATTAATCACAGCGTCGCCACCACCGGTTGCAATCATTTCTGTCTGCTTCCCAATAGCCAACGCCCATATCTGCAAAAGGTACGGTGTGAGCAAAGGAAAAGACACTGGTTTAAGACTCTTAGATAATGAAAAGAAAATGCAAAATTCTCTCTTATAAAATCATTGTCTACAGAAAAATTCCACACCTTGTCCTCGTGCTGATCATAAGTGGCCAAGCATTCATTGTTTTTGACAGTCCACAGCTTTACCAAACCATCGGCACCTAATAATTATTCAGATCTATTTAGAGAAAATAAAAATTCCAAAAATAATAAACCAATAAGAAGTATATCATAGAGTTAACAACTAGATTACCACAAGAAACAAACTGAGTCCCCCGTGTAATAAATGAAGCTCTAATGACACTTGAAGTATGCCCTTCAAATGTTCTGAGACATGAACCATCAGAGATAGCCCATATTTTTATAGTCTTATCACCAGAGGATGTAATTACACATTGGTCCACAGGAGAAAAGTCCACAGACCAAATTCCCCTTTTATGTCCTTTAAGAACAACAACAGAAACAAGATCTGGCAGCCTCCATATGCACGCTGTGCGGTCCTAAACATTTGCAGGAGGAAATCAAGGGAAATAAATTTACTGGACAATTTGCAAGATAAGATGGAGAAATTGCACTTTTGGTCCCATAATTCACTTCTGATGCCACTAGAATGCTTTTCTTTTCTGGCACCTTTGATCCCACCAAAAGATTTTTTTTGCACTTCTGGTACCACGAGAAGTTCCTTTTTTATTTTTTGCATTTTTCGTCCCATCCCAAAAAATTTTAATTTATTGGGCACTTTCGGAGCTAAATACTTCAATGATTAATTCTTATGCAATGTTTTCTGCCATTTTTCAAATATTTGGAGTAAAACTGCAAATTATGGGTCCAAAAGTGTCAGGACCGCAATCCTGTGGGGACAAATGCGTAATTATCTCGATAAGATGATATTTGCCATCCCATGCGAATTTGAGTGATTTTCACACTTCACTAACCTGAGAACCACTGCAAACAAGACTATCATTTGGTGCAATTGCTAACGAGTTTATATCTTTATCATGAGCAGATACCACGGCTTTTGGTTTCAAGTTGGAAACCTGTCCAAAATCATCTGATATTCCATCTAAGCTCCACACCTTCAGCATATGATCGCTAACCAAAATAGAATACATATAAAACATTACTTCAGATCAGATTCATATACAAATCAACATGTAATATTACAAACAAGAACACTCTAGTATAAGATATTTTGGTAAAATTACCTACTACCGCTAACAAAAAAGTTCCTGCTTTTACGCGAGAAAGCAACAGCGCCAACAGCCCCCAAGTGACTTATGCCAACTCCAATGCACCGTTGGCTTTGGGACTCCCATAACCTAGCCTGTTAAGATAACATAATCAGAGACTAACATTTCATTTTTATAGGGAAAAAACAAAAAATGAGTAATAAGTATGCGATGAAGCTGAATTCAACAGTGGGAATAGAATAACACCACACGCGCGCGCACACACGCGCACACACACACACACACACACACACACACACACACATATATATATATATATATATAGGAAAAAGATCATATGAAAACTAATTACCTCGTGAAATCTAGAAACTTCAGTAGGCCATTGATGTTAGTGATCTAACGGCTGTAGATGAGTAGAATGATATGCATTTATGTTTTTTTTATTGCATTATTTGTTGCATATACTAGCGACCAACTTGATGCAACAAATAATAACAAATATGCAATAAAATTACTTAATAATGCAACTGGTTTCTAGATTTCACCATTAAGGGTGTTTCCACCATAGTCAATCCCTATATATATATATATATATAGAGAGAGAGAGAGAGAGAGAGAGAGAGATAGAGAGAGAGAGAGAGAGAATTTAGGGGTATCAGAGTACAACTTACAGTGTTGTCTTTACTTCCTGTTACAATTAGAGTTCTTCCAGAACTTTGCACACAGGTATCAAGGCAAAGAACTATGTCAGTATGGCCAGTCAGTACGTACGAACATGACATTGATGCCAAATCATATACCCGTACCTACAAAATGATATAATATAAGACACAGACCAATGATAGAGAGTTAAAAACCAAAAAGAATATAAAAATCTGGAATGTAGTCAGAAAAATAAGCTGAAATAATGTATTCATCTCTAGTACAAAGACGAATCCCTGGCATGAGATAAATACCCCTCCATAATGAAACCCAGATGGGTTATCTCATTGCTTCTTAATTGACATTTCAGCTAACAGAAATAGGACATACTGATGTTTATTGTTTAGCGAGCCAAATAATTCTTTCATCATGCATTAGCTCACAGCAAATCCAGATGCTATGTTTGAAAAAGTGGACCAGCATTTCATTCCCTATCAATTACACATGAATCTTGACCATATTCAACAAGATGCTGAAGAATTCAAATAGCTCACCTGTTCAACACTTGTTGCGACCGCAAGGAATTGCTCTTCTTCACCCAAAAACTTCATATCTGCAATCTCCTCGTTATATCCAATCAACCTTTTTCTCAGCAATAAGTTCAGACCTCCATCAGCATGTTTGTCCACATCGTAAATAAGAAACTGCTGGTCAACTGTAGCACAGAGAAGTCCTTGACCTAGTGGCAGCATCACAGCAGACGTAAAACCTCTTTTAACCTCTTCCTTGTTTGAGCTAACAGCCAAATCTGAAGATTTCTGCTCAAAAAGGAGCACTGCCCTGTTGCACAGAGATTATAGAAGTTCATTAGACTCGACTAAATATAACAGATAACCATTTAAGCATGTCGGAGCAAGTAATGTACACACAGAATCCTGAAAAAGAGAGAAAAAAACATGTAGGATCGGATCATGTAAAATCCACGAATCAAAGTATTAGCTGGATTAAGTCACTGTCCCAAATGTGATCACATGTCAAAAGGCAATATCCGATCAGACAGCAACATCTTAGGTTCAAGGTATGAAAAACATGCAAAATATTCCATAACCATTGGGGTGACCTACCCGTCTGAGTTCCATATCCGCACAACACCGCGTTCACCAACTGTGACAAACTGAATAGAAGATGAATTGATAGTCTCCTTCCCATTTTTCTGTGTAAATGATGACAGACATGAAGCAAATGGTGATGCTGAACCAAGTGCGCACACAGATTCCAGCGCCTCATATGTGGGTACGGTTATTGCACAGCTATAATCCTCCAAGTTCCATATATTAACAACCTGAAATCACAAAGCATGCCGCTAATCCGGTATATATGTTGTATGACAAAGCAGTGGACTACACAAAATAGAGCAAACAACTAGAGGGGTACATTTTCAAAATAAACAAACACCAGTATGGTCCTATGACCCGACATAAAACATTTCCTAAATTCAGCTCAATGAAATTCTATACGTCATTGTTCTCAATCTTATAAATGACTAATTTTGGCAATAAGACGAATAAAGATGAAACAAAACAAATGGACCCTACCTTGTCTCTTCCAGCAGTAAGCAAGGTCCATCCATCTTCAGATATTGCAATTGAAGTGACCGTCGATTGATGTTTTTCTAATGTCCCAGCACACTTTTTGCTTGTAAGATCCCACACCTTAACAATGGCATCATCACCACCAGAGAACAGCTGTAAAAACAGCAAACAACTCTAAGATTAATTCCCATTTAATTCCTCCGGCAATGATTGGCTACTGTACTATTGAAAAATATAGTGTGTATAAAATTTTTTTTTACCAAAAAAAATAAAAAAAAAACTTACAAGCAATCGATTTGGGTCAGGGTGGAAAATAATACAAGTAACCACCCCTTTATGCCCCTTGAAATAATGAGTGCAAAAGCCTCCATCGACATCCCACACTTGCACTTTCTTATCAGCTCCTGCTGTCGCCAACAATCCCCCTGATGCGTGACAAGCCATTCCCATAACTGGCCCTTCATGCCCCTACTTCCAACACAAAAACAGTCTTGATTACAATCAAAAATATCCAAGATGTTATCACTAACAATTCGTATTTAAATTTTGAACGGCATAATTTCTAACTCCAATTATAAAGCTTCAACTACTTAACAGTAAAGCCTAACTGATAGAATAAACATATACTGATATACATAGGTCAATAACAGAAATAAAGAAGCAAATAAACCTTCCAAGAGCGGATGCATTTTATGGAAGACAAATCCCACACTCTAATTTGGCGGCTGTGACTAGCGGAGAAAAGGAATCTATCGTCAGGACTGAGGGTAAGGGCGGTCACAGGCTCGGAATCTCCCTCAATGGTGGATTTGATGGCGGCGTTAGAAGAATCGACGATTTTGATGGTGTCATCGCATGAGCAGACGAGAAACGAGCCGTCGGATGAGACGGCGTACGGTCCACCGGCGTAGAATTGTTGCAGAGATTGAAAGCACCTATAGTTCTTCTTCAGAGCCGCCGAAGCCATGAAATCCAAACGACGACGTGTATGAGGGGGTTTAGGGTTTAGGCTTGTGAGTTGTGAGGAAGCCGAAGTGTAGTATGAAATCGCGCCACTAGTTAGTAATTTCAACAAGAAATTAAATGACCACTTTTAAAATAATTATAATAATAAAGGGAATGTTTGAGGAGAAAGTAAAAGACAGCAAATCAATTCATTCATAACACTGATAGAGGGGCCTTTATATAGGCATTCTGATGAGAGTCGCCCATACATGGGATTAGATAAGGTAAGGCATCTAATAGAATTACCTCTGAAGGATCTAACCTTCCATCTACGTATCTACAATCGGTATTAGGTAAGACACATCACGGGAATAATAATTAGGAACACTCCGTGTCGAGCACTAATACAATGATAGTGCGAAGATGTTGCCTTCGTAAAAACATATTCCAAGCCAAAACAAAACCCCATGGGAAAAACAAAGGCTTGATGAGGAAAAGATTGCGATGCACAACATAACATGTCGTGTATACTCCCCACGATGTATACATAACGACTCCCACGATGAGTACCTCAAATCATAGGAGTCGGATGCAAGTTGCCCTCACAACTATACTAGGAAAAACCCAGTGGGAAAAATACCTCTTGGTCTAAGTTGAGCAATGTACAGCATCGTTATGCGGATGTTCTCATAGGTCGCCTCGTTAAAAACCTTACCAAGTGAAAACCCAATGGGAAAAACAAACCTTGGTCTAAGGACAAAAAGAGCGCGACACATCCAAAGTGCAGAGTCGTTAAAGACTTATCATGTTTTCTAAAGTCTTGACCTCTATGCACCAAATCAGTCATAACTTCTTCGATTCAATAGGTATCAACGAAACTGTAAGAACGTATGAAAACTAGACACCCATAGCTTTTCATTCACATACAGTACGTAACCTAGATCGACCTGAGCAGATCACAAAGCTCTATCGAAGTTGACTCAGCAAATTACCAGACATATCCCGTCCTACTTTGCAACAATAGTCATATGTCACTCAACATGATGGATGTGATCAAATGGTTGGTTTCCTTGGAAAGTAGACACAAACCTTTCCAATGGCACCAATTTCACCATTTTCCATCAAGTGAGCTGCCCTGTAGGTCATATGGGAGATAGACCAACACATTCTGGGCAGATTCGGGTATCAGTTTTCAAGTGTCCTTTTTATCGAGATAGAGCGAGCTTCAAGCTTCTTGTCAATCACAGACATTGCGTGAGCGCATCATAGGCCATCACCACATTGGCTCTACCGGATTATTACGAATGAGTACATCGAGTCAAACATGAGTACATAATACCGTACTTTTCTCTTAAGACTGCATCATCACTTAAGTGAGCCAAGTCTTATGATGACTTCGACTAGTCATTGGGAATCATATAGGCATTACTTTATCGTCTCTTAGGGAAACCGTCCTTTAGATTGCCTTAAACCGATTGATGAATACGCATCATCAAGTGTCCCAAGATCCTTTCATTCTTAACTTTGGGTTTAGCGGAATCTCTTAGTCTCACAAGAGTACATCACTATAAACCCTTAGTTTTACACGCAAAAGCTTCATATCTCTTCCAAATCAAGTATATACTTAGTATGCGTTCCCGACAATCACTTGTCGACGCGTTCCGTGGTCAGGAGCCACTTGATTTGAGTCTGATCCACCACGAGATCCTTTTTATCACTTAACTTAGTTCCCCACTAAGATAAGATTTAACCACAAGCTGCACGTCAGTTTTTGGGAAACTATCTAACTGAAAAGATAGTGGATGCTATAACATCCATTACGATAGCACAACTAAGTTTCGTGTCATCGTAGTCGATTCCAGTGCGTTCATGAGAAACCTCGCGCCATGAGGTGAGTTTAACTCTTTCTCTCACTCGCTTTAACAAAGTATACGGATATGTCTTATCTTTGGAGTGTCGGTACCACTTCAACAAAGGGCTATCACTTTGTCCATACTGGAGTCGCATATGTTTCCATTTTAGGCCAAGGCTACAACGTTGTAGATTTTCAACGAAGTATGGTTCGATTAAACTCACATTCCACGTCCTCATGAACCGGCTTTATTCATAGAGTACTCTTTATGGATTGGCATTCATTGAGGCGTCCCCCAATGATGACTATAATCCAGAATCACATGAGACGGATGAGTTCATTTGATCATATGATCAAGTTTTCATGTACCAAACTCGCATACATTCTTAGCGAGAGTATTTATCGAACCAAGTGGCATCCCAATACTCGATGAGATCCACGGCCTAGTAACACCATCTACCACAATTTGTGGTGTTACCATATCACCATTTATAGGTGACGAACGTCCATAACCGGACACAATCCTTGATGACTTGTTTGCTGCTTTTATTTAATCTCGTCACTTTAGGGAACTTGGTGAGGCACGGTAGGGACAAACTACGACAATTCCAAGTCGTTCTACTCGAACATGATCGTTCGCATCTCCCCTAACGACGGAAGGCGGCTCATCAAAGTGACTTACGAGATCGTCTGCCAAGGTACATTTTAAGCGGACTATGAGTGAAAGCGCATGTCATATTCATCATTTATAACCCGTCATAATGCGTTGTGGTGATGCACTTTTGGCACATGAACATGTGGACGATAAAGGTTTTCAGTTGTTAACACAATCCAGTTAACAAAATGCATATGGTTACACTTGTAACTAAGCATTTGAATGATGATAGGTATAGGTGAATATGACATGTTGACCTATGCTACATAGCCGTAGCTACTGGTCTTGAGAATTCAACAAAACCGCCACCATGCACCACCGGGATCGAACATAAAGAAACGATTGAACCGATGATAGGCCGTTGGTTTTATCGAACCTCTAATGCTTTCTTGAAGAGTTCACTCCCTTCACCAGCCCCAAACACCTCAAAATTTCGTGAGCATGTATAAACGGGTGTTTAGGATTCCAAAACCATCAACCTTGTGGTCAGAAATCGGTCAAAATGACATCGAACTAGTTGATAGGACGGCTGGTGGTATGTGAAAACTTCATTTAAGTGGTTCACCTCCTTCCAAGTCTCCAAATGGCACCAAAATTTGTGAGAAGGTAGCCTTGGCTGTTAGGAAGTATTTGTTAAAATTTCACTTTAAGACTTGGTCTAAAAAGTGGGTGAACCGACCTTTACAATGACTGGTCCGCAAGTTGGACAACCATAACTCAGGTTTCATCAACTTATCAATCATTGTCAAAGGAACAACATAACATATAAATGTTATCACTTGAGTACGACCATTTGTGAACACCATCATAGCATCATAAGCCACTCAGGCTAATACTTATGATCATGTATGTATAAGGACTCGGTGAAAGGGGAGGACTCAGCACCATGCTTATGCGAGTCGCTACATTATTCTCTTTAGCATAGGAGGGTGTCATCTCCCAATCGTGCAAAAGAATAGGCTTAAATCAATGAACATGGCTAAGGAGGATCATTGGGGGGGTCTTTGGCGTCACACATGCTTATGAAAGCAAGACGCGGATGACATAAATATCATCATTGGTCATGAGCCCTGCTCACGACTCCACCAACGTACTTTGGTGTCTTTGATCCAACTAGTTTCTTTGTTCAAAGAAAATGATGTCCATGACAATATCGTGGTATATGGATCATCAAATTGTCCAAATTCCGGACTATTAAAGCCTAAATGTGTCAATGTCCCAATACATTTTCTGGTTACACAAACCGATGCAAGCCAGACCATATTGACTCATGAATATTTTTCCTTTCACATATCCAATACAAGTGATGCATAAGATTTTATTCTCACAAATCATAATGAGATGCTATGAGTGATACACTTTGGCATATGTATCATCGAGTCATAACATGGTTCAATTGTTACGGAACATATGTGACTAGAAAACGCCATTCGGCATTCAACAACTTGAGCATTATACCACTCATTGATTGTGATGACCTAGTCATCATAGTCACAATGGATTTATAAACCGAAATCCAAAAATATCGTGTTCCTTGAAAATAGCTTAATATGCACTCAATTTCGCTTGCAAAATTTTACAAACATGAGCATAGCAAACACTCTAACAACATAGAGATTTTATACTTGATATGATCAAAATGATCTATCATATTGAGTGCATAACATGGAAAGGTTATATGCCTAAGGGGTAAAATTATGACGCAAGCATGGTGTAACACTACCATGCACACGCTCGATCTTCTTATAAGAGTGCGTATTTTGGGCTTTCCCAAGGAAACTGTTTTTCAACATTTGAAAGATGATAGTTTAGCGTACAACGCATACCAAAAAATACATCATCTATGGCAAATTCGGCCAAAAAGAGGTTGAAAAATATGTGTCGTAAGACCACTTGCAAATTCAAGATGGGAACCAAGTTGGTTGAGACAAAAGTTAGCACAATCGCTGGGAATAAAATTCCGCGCAGCTTGACCTTTGTTCACTAAAACAGCGATAACTCTCTTGTTAGGAAGGCTATGGATGAACGGTCAGATGTTCTGAAAACTAGACTTACGTATCTTTCTATCCATATATTGTGCACCACACGGATCATTAAACTCAGATCACAGTGCATGTTTTAATTGGCTGTTTAGTATTTCCCAAGTTTAGTGAGAAAACAAGGTTGAGACCATATCCAATGGCATAAGTGTTGATGCAAAACCATGACAATGACAGCCATAGGTGCGTTTAAACGCATCAGGGTGTTCGATTTCTTATCTCGACTAATGATCCTTTCGGTAACTCCAACTAGGTAGACTTGCAGAGAAAGTAGGAATGTCGGTACAGCTAAGGCTGTTTAAAAACCACTGATTCCTTTTGAACTTTCAAAGCATAAACAAATACCAAGAAGGATGCGCCTAGTCATGATCAAAAGTGTAGACAAAATCCACCGAAGTGCATCAATCAACCAAGTATTTTAATTCTCAATTTGCAAGCATATGTCATAATAGCCATGTTATATAGATACAACGCGGTGCATCATAATTAAGCATTTTGAACCATGAGACATAATGAATATACCATAACCAACTTGTCTTGACCATCCAATAAGATCGACTAAACATAGTCAAATGTATAAGGCACATGCCTTTACAAATACTCGGAAAAGTATTCGGACCTATAGTCATACGAACTATAATCGAGGTCAGCGAATTCATGTATTTACCGCAATATGCCATTGCTTTACATGTTAAAATTCATAAGAATTACTCGTACATTCTTTCATATATCATGTTGCAAGGAGACGGTGCATGTCTATACCCACATGCAATATTTTATTTTAATAAGATGAAAGATGGAGTTTTCCAAGTATGGGATTGGGTCAAGACCAAGTGGTGGTCGCTCAATTCAACGTGACAATTCCATCACAAATCGATTTAACCACGACATATCCGTCGCAATCGATGTTTGTCCCATTTGTATGTCACAAATCCGTGACTAATCATGAACGAGTCATAACTTTACCGTTACCGACAATGTTCATTTTTTTTTTCAATTGTTGGTTTAAAATCGACAAAACGGCGACATCAAATCGCACCCAAAACGTGGTGTATGCAACAACCACAAATATCGACTTTCAACAATTATCCGTGACTCCCCCAGGACCGTCACACAGTTTAGTTCGACATCCGAGAGTGATACCACCTCTCATTGTCTCATCCACCGCAAAGTAGCGTGGGAGATAAAGAACCCAAATACCCAATTTCCCGAAAAAAAATTTCCCAAAAGAGAGGAATTGAAAAACGGGAACTTTAATAAAGTCTTACGGGTACTTGTTTCCATATATGCTTTGATCCTTGAACGGGAGATTCTCTCCATATGAGCAACATATTTCCGTGGGTATTCCGTTCTATATTTACTTTGATCCTTGACCG
This sequence comes from Orobanche coerulescens, assembly GCA_033398695.1. Lineage (NCBI taxonomy): Eukaryota > Viridiplantae > Streptophyta > Magnoliopsida > Lamiales > Orobanchaceae > Orobanche > Orobanche coerulescens. Next base: position 2,037,502 of record CM065816.1, read on the forward strand.
GGATAATAAATATGACTTCTCTTCATAGCGTGCACATCATCATGAGCAACGTATTTTCCTATATGCCACGTAAAGCATAAACATAGTTAGATTCATAAACATACAAGTTGATGATAAATGAATCATGAATTAGGAAAATAGAGAGTTGAGAAACGCCCGAAAAAGGCTACTGGGCTCGATAATCGGCCGAAAAAGGACTCGAACGCGGTGATGCAGCAGCTCGGTATTGGATGAGGTCGGATCTCCAAATTTCCTTATAAAATGCATACATTCGGCAGATTCGATCTGTAATACTACTTGGAATCTGATCTCCACCGTTGAATATTTTTCTGTAATGCCTTTTGCCGCACCCGTACCCGTACAATTACTCGTATAGGTGGTTCTTTGTCTTTTTTTTTCTTTTCCTGAGCAGGAGTCAGCCATTGATGATCCCATCTACTCATCGTAATTCTGTTTGGCTTCTCCACGTCTTTATCCAGAACAACCTTAGCCAGGACTTTCAACCCGGCTCTCTTCAGATCCGAATCTATGCCGATCCCGACGAATGTGCAGTTAGGGTTTGCGAGGAAATTGGTGAGGGATTTGGGGATCGATGGGCAGTGGATGAGTTGGAAGATGAGGCAGCGGGCGCCGACGCAGAGCTGGAGCGTGGCGGCGGGGTTGTTGATGTAGCAGTTGAAGGACGGGCGCCACTCGATGTCGAGGCCGACAATGAGACTGTGGCGATGGATGGATTCGACGTCGTAGGTGTTGTGGGTTTCGTAGGGTAATTCGTGGTCGATAATGCGGATCCCCATTGGTGTTGTCTGCTGTTCCGCCTTTTTTTTTTTTTCGCTGCGGTCTGTGACGGCGGCGGGATGGAAGCTAGGTTTTTCGGCCGCGATTTTTTTTTTTTTTTTTTAATTTCGGACGATTTTTTTTTTCTTGCTCAGTTGGGGGACTACGTGCTGATAACGTGTTTGAGGAGAAAGTAAAAGACAGCAAATCAATTCATTCATAACACTGATAGAGGGGCCTTTATATAGACATTACAATGAGAGTCCTTCCATACATAGGATTCCTAGCTAAGGTAAGACATCTAATAGGATCCTACTACCTCTAGAAGGATCTAGAACCTTCCATCTATGTATCTACAATCAGTATTAGGTAAGACACATCACGGGAATAATAATTCCCGGAACAGGGAAATAGTTTTATAAAAATAAAATAAATGGTTTAAACAATACGGTAAAAACGTACCGTACCTTTTTTTTTCTAGTAGAGAAAGCGGACAGTGCGTGTTACAAATAAAGACTATATACTGTATGAAATACCAACGACATCATGAAGAAGACAAAGTCTTAACTCCTCTGGTGGACGCGAAAGTATGAAAATCACGTGTATGCATGATGAGATAAGAAATTTGCTGCAAAGTTGCACTCCTGATGAACATAACTAACCCCAACTATCTCAAAACCCGTCATCGCCTCCTGAATCCTCCTCACCAAACTGCGACAATGGCTAGTAACTGCATACCCTCATTAATCATCTCCACCGCAACCAAATTATCACACTCAACTAGCAAATATTTTACACCCAGAGACTGCATGCTTCATGCCGTGCTACACACGCCATTCCTCGGCTTGTATAATTAAGCATGCTCCAATATCAACCACAAAACCACTATATCATGTACCCAGATTATCCCTGACAAGACCTCCCCCAAAAGCGTGTGTTACACCACCTCTTAAGGAAGCATCCGTATTTAATTTTCAAATCCCAGGAGGAGTGTGCTCTACCGCACCGTCCTACTTGGCCGAACACCCCATTCACAGGGACCAAACAGGCTTGCGACATTCTCAATGTACCTCGCCACCCATTTTGTTTTCTCAATCACCAAAGTCGGGGACAAAAGTTCATTTGCAAACACGAAGCCACATCTCTTTTTCCACAAATGCCAACAATTAATACCAAACAAGGTGCACCATTTCATTCCATTTCCACGTACTACTGAGGATCTAATATTACTCATAATCCAATCTACCATAGTAGTAGTAGTTGTAAAAAAATCACGATGCATATCAGTGTGAAGCATACCTTCCCAAGTGAGGCACACGTCAAGACAGTCTCGGAGAAGGTGTATAGCCATCTCCACTTCTCTGCTATAAAGGCTACAACCACCACCGACCGCAAGGTGTCTGTGAACCCGCTCTTCATTTGTCATAATCCTCTGTTCAACAAAAGCCACAAGAAGGTTTTGACACGTTGTGGACCATACCAACTCGATATAAATTTCCACGGTACTATAGTCCCAGCGGTCTCCCCCGCATGCACAAACGAATAGTCTGATTTAAAAGAGAGAAGCCCCGACGAGGTCAGACCCCAATATGTCATGTCTAGAGTTGCTGCAATCAAACCCGCAGCGTCATCCGGGATGAGATGTCCGAAAAGATCCCATCTCCATTCCCCATTCACTCCCACAAAATAATCAACCTTTTTTATAAAGGGGATACTCCGACATCCGACTTGTTGCCACCTCCGCCAAAACTGTAACACCCCCAAGACATTCAGGGCATATTACAGCGTCGTGGACCCCACACTGTGGAATCCACCATGCTAACGTACCAACAAGACATTCGTCAACGACAAACAATCATCAATAAAACAATAATTTAAATAAGAGACTACAACCCGACAAATAGAATCCAACATCAATCCATTTCCCAAAACGGGAACACAACATTAATAATTTTGAAAAAAAGTACTCGAGTACTTAAACCAGTTTTACAATACAGAAATTCCAAAACAAGATATCAATAATAACCGACAGACAGAACACCAATAGTCGACTACTGGACAGTATCATGCTTGCCCATCATCCTCATACGGCTCAAGTGCTCGTTTGTCCCCACGATCGATACCTGAAATACAAAAAGTATTTCCCCCATTTAAGGGGTTAGCGACAACTGCTAGTGCAAGTACAATCCATTTGAACTACATTCTAATCAGATGAATATATGCGCCAAAAATCATTTTAGAAAACATTTTATATTCCGGAATATTTACAACGTACAATCACAAAACACATTATCTCCAACAAATCACAATTCAAAGCTAACCGTCGGTACGAGATTCACGGCCACCGTACCCCGCAGAGCCCCGTCGGACATCCCTGGCTGGCTAACCACAGTTCGCGATACGCACACTCACGGCACTACGTATCCCTAGAGGTCCCATCGGACCGTCCCTAGGTGAACATACACATATGCATCCACAACAACCACGATAAAGCCATAATTTAAATACTAGAATATGTAAACAAATGTAAAGTACTTGCCTTTGATATAATATCCGCATTTTTCTTTCCCTTGTATTTTCATTTCCGGCGTATTTTTTTCGATTGTAGTGACCCTCGTGTATCTTTCAGCGTATCTTTCGTGTCACCTATTGACCTGATTCTCGTTATTGTTGTGCGGAACCGCCGTTTCGGGGTTTCCGTACTTCCATTTCGCGTTATTGGTTCCCAAATATCGATTCCTATAGCTTTTATTCTCTTCCCGGGTCATTTTTCTTCATTTTAGGACCCAAGGGGGGTGTGGGCGTGATAAGGATTGTGCGCGCGGCATACATTTTCGATTTTAGCGGCAGTGCATCGTGTGCCGCGGCACATGTCGGCCGGGCCGCGGCACACTCGTGTTACATTGTCGGCCAATACCTTCTGTACCTTGTGCCGCGGCACAGGTCGGTCGGGCCGCGGCACCTTTGCGAGCAGGCGCGATTTGGCCTGTGCGCGGCACACTTCTGGCAGGTCACGGCACACGAGCGGTGCTGCCGATCACGGCGCGATTTTGGCCTGTCTTGCGGCACACTTCGGCTGAGCCGCGGCACACAGGGCAGTCAACCCCTATAATTGCGTTTTTGAGCGTGAGTAGCTCATTTTCTTTCCTTTTCCTTCACCTGCACGAGAAGAGAGAGCTGAGGGGAGAACTTCCCATCTCTCATCACTTGAGGGCTTGAGTTTCATCATTTCCTTTCGGTTGTGAAGCCCGGATAGTCGATCCAACGCGTGTTCTTCGGATCAAAGTACTTAGATCTTCAAAGGTAATATCTCTTGAAACCCTACCTTTTGGATAATTTGGGGGTTTTCGTCCGATTCTTTCCGTTTTATTGGTGGATTCATGATGAATACGATTAATATTGTTAGAATCATTAGTTTTCCTACGGATTCATGGTATATTTTGTGGTTTTTACGGAATCGAGAGGGTTTGGTTGTGGTCCGCCCTCGTTGTTATTTTTGTACGAATATACATGAATCGTAGGCGGGTTTTCGAGTGTATTCCATTTCCGTAATCGTTTAGGAGTGGTTGTGATTGTGTTATTCGAATCATTAGGTTCATTTCGTCGATTCCTCGCGGTCGTGCTTGATTCTTCCGTTCCATTCGTGTCACCGTCTATAAAGCGAGGCAAGTACCCTTATGAACTTACAATCTTAACGTATTAGTATTGCATGAGAATTGTGTGTGTGTGTGTGTATGCTCACTATGGGTTAGATCCGACGGGGTCTCGGTAGGGGTCCACGAAGGGGTGGATCCACGAGCTTGCTTTTAACCACTATGGGTTAGATCCGACGGGGTCTCGGTAGGGGTCCACGGAGGGGTGGATCCACGGTTAATTGTGGTGCATTTTTACAAATGTGAATTGATATTGGCATTTCCGGAAATGAGTGTTTTGGAACTATGTTTTCTTGATTGCGTGCATTTACTATATGTATAAGATGTGAGTCGTTCATTTGGTTACTTGTACTAGCGTAATTGCTAACCCCTCTGGGGACCCGTTTTAGGGAAATTCGTTTTATGAATTTCAGGTCAGGTTCTTCGAGACGAGCGAGCGCTGGACCAGTATGCGGATGATGGCCGTGCGTGATGATTGTGCACGAGTGGTGTCTTATTGCCCTCTATCTTTTTATTTATTTTTTATTTTTTTGTCTTTAAACTAATAGAAGTACTCGAGTACTTAAGAATTTTTACTCGTCTGGATTGTATTGTTGTTTATTATGTTTGTGCCAGATTATGGTGTTATGTTTGATCGGTTGAACCGGGTGGATTATTTTGTTTGGCGTCTTTATGACGAGGTGTCTTTCTGTTGTTTCTGTGAGTCGATAAGTACGATGTTGTTCAGCCTGGTGGGTCCCCTATAGGGATTCACGGCTCTGTAATATACCTCGAATATCTTGGGGGTGTTACAGAAAATGGTATCAGAGATCTAGGTTTATGGATACCTAGGTTTGTCGGTTTACTGGGTCTTGTTGTGTTTCGTTTTGCACATCATCGTCATGTTGCCATGATTCCGGTACTACCAGTGTCCGTAAGTTTTTCCTAACTCTATTCCTTGTTTCCTTGTATCGCACCTTTGATTCTCGATTGTGATTGTTTCTCTTCTCGTACTCACCATCGTAATGGCTTTTGCTACTTGTTTAACATCAGTATGGATGCTGGAAGAGGCCGTGGTCGTGGACGTGGACGTGGTCGTGGATGCGGCTGGGGACGTGGGGCAGCCGGTGGGGCGGCCACGTCGCAGTCTTCGGGAGCCGGCAGTACCGGTGACCGTCACAGTCATGCTTCTTCTCAGAAGCGCGCCGACCTTGGTATTGTGGCAGTTATGCAGCAAATGGTGAACCAAATGGCGGCGATAGCCCAGGCGGTTCAGAACCCGGATCCGGCCCATGCTAATCGGGGCGGAGCGGATCGCTGGCTTCAGGATGTCATCAAGATGCATCCTCCTCAGTTTTCGGGAGCTTCAGACCCGATCGGCTGGGAGGGGTGGATCAAGGAGATATCTAAAGTCTTCACTGCTACCAACTGTCCTGAGGACCGTAAGGTCCCTATTGCCCAGTACTTTCTCACTGGGGACGCTACGGATTGGTGGGAGGCCGTTGGGCCCAAAGGCCATGTTGCTTCGTGGGCCGAATTTCAGGAATTGATGGAGACCGAATATTGCCCGTGGCCGATCAGGCAGGCTCGAGTGCATGCTTTCTATGATGCTTAACCACGGGATATTCCTGTATCTCAAGCTATTGCCGATTTTAACAAGGAGTTAGGTTATGTGAAGACCCAAGTTGTCGAGGAGAGTGACAAAATTTTCCATTTTTCCAGACGGATGAAATCGTCGATTCGGGACTATATGTCGGGGCTCATCTGTACTACCTTGAAGGATTATCAGAGTAGGGCCCCTGCTTATGATATGTCTGTGACGGCGAGTGATACGGCCTGCGAGGGCAAGAAGCAGAAGTCTGCCGGGAATTTTTCGGGCCACAAAGGTGGGGGTCAGCAGAAATTCGAGTCTGCTAACTTTTCCGCTGGCGGTGGCCCAGCTTAGAGATGTTAAACGGGCTCGGTCCCGTAGGACTGGCCCGTTTAACCCGCCAAAAAACCGGGTTAGGGCCGATATTTCCTAGCCCGTTTAAATCCGGGCTTTTTTGGCCCGGAACCGCTAGGGCTAGCCCGTTTAACATCTCTAGCCCAGCTCGATCTACTGGGTTTCCCCGCAGGGCTGCCAGTGCCCCTTCTCGGGAAGTGAAGTGTTTTAACTGTGGCCATCCAGGCCACATCAGTCGTAATTGTCCGAGTCCTTTGCTGACATGTAATCAGTGTGGCCAGCCGGACCACAAGGCGGCTTTCTGTGCTGAGAGGGAGAGAATCGTGGGTGCCCAGACTTCTATTCCAGTGCCTAGGGAACCGAGTGTGAATCAAGGATCGTTTGCTTCTCAATCTCCGCCGAGTGCTAGTCGAGGGAGAGGACGGGGTCAGCCCGCTAAGGGAGGAGCTTCCAGTGTCGGCTCAGCCCACCTGCGTGTCTATGAAATGCGGAGAGCGGATGACCCAACGGCTACCGTGGCAACAGGTACCGTTCATATTCTTTCTCATCCTGTCAGTGTGCTTTTCAATTCTGGTGCAACGCATTCGTTCATATCTCTGGATTGTGTGCGCCGTTTGAGTCTCGACTGTTTGACGCCTTGTGAGCCCTTCATCGTTAAGCTTCCTAGCGGTGATAGGATCGTTGGTGATCAGGAGGTTCGAGATTGTTCTGTATTTATTTGTGAGAGGGCTTGGCCCTCTAATCTTATTGTTGTGGGTATTGAGGGTGAGGACTTAATTCTCGGGGATGATTGGCTCGAGCGGCATGGTGCAATCATGAACTACCGCACGAGGATCATCACCATGCTAGCCGAGGACGGCACCGAGCACTCTTTCGCCGGGCGAAAGAGGGGGAACCAGAAATTCGTTATTAACGCCTTAAAGGCGATGAGACTCATGCGGAAGGGGTGTACTGGCTATTGGTGCTCCGCCTTGAAGGCGGAGAGTGGTGGAGTCGAGCTTTCGTCGATTCCAATCGTTAGTGAGTTTCCTGATGTATTTCCTGACGAGTTACCGGGATTGCCACCGGATCGTGAGGTCGAGTTTGCTATAGAGTTAGAGCTGTAACACCCCAAACTAGGCGGATATTACAGTGCCGTGGACCCCCGACTGGGACCCACCAGGCGAACGAAAATGAATGAATTACACAGGTAAATGTAGTACCGAACCACATTACAACATCAATTACTCCGATGAGGAGTTTTATACAACACACCCAGGATAAAATAGAATACATGTGTATCTTATGTGACGATAAAATACACAACACTGAATGAAATGAGCATTCAAACGGAATGTCTGCAGCGGAATAAATAAAGGAAACACAAATGACTGAATAAATGATCGAGCATCGGGGCCCCCTACTAGTATCACTGGGACTCGCCGTCAACATGCTCTTCCCGTACCTTTGCCTTGCCGTGACACGAAAACAAAATCCCCAACGGGTCGCCATACGTAACAACAATCCTCAAGAGTTGAAATTACACAATCATGAATTAATCAAGTGATGAAATATTCTTAATTATGAATTACGGCGAAGAGGAGCATCATAGTACGCCCGTAATGTCCTGTGCAAGTGTACAAGACGAATGTCCGGACACACCCGTCCTTGTACCTAATTAGTCTCACGGAGGTAAGCGTTACGTGTGCGGTCCAATGTATCGGTGAACCCAATACATGACCATCGTGTGCCCGACTAAAAATTCCACACAGCCACACCCGGCCACGCAATATGAACCCGGAAGGTCACATGAACGAGAATGACCGTGATGAATATCAATGAATAATAATTAAACAAGGCCAAGATGACTCACCGATATGATAGTGATAGTGACGTGATTGATAATCCAATGAAATGATTTGGAACCGTCGTTCCTCGTGAATGAAATGATTACTCGACAATTACAAGTCTCAAAATGATTAATATTATGATGAATGAATTATGATTATGAGCAATCAACAACAAAAGGAATGAGTATCCTTTTAACCGAGTAAGATTTAACTTACTCAATACCGATGAAGAATGTCCGTCCACGAACAACGTCCTAACCAAGATACCGATCGCTCGAACAACATTGAATAACAATAATTACCAACAATCGTTCAATACACGTATCAAACAACAAAACACGACTAACCCAAAGGTCGAAACAACGATAATCAAACTCATAGGCATTCCAACGAATACATAACCGACCGCACAACTACGAAAATATCCAATCCCGAATATGTCGAAACCCACACCAAAATGAGTATTTCGAACTAACAAAACACTTCAATGATATCAATAATCCATTAGGAATCCACAATTCATGATTATAACGACATCAATCGGAAAATCCTCAATTAACAAGTCAACCCCAAGGGTTCTTGAAAACAATTCGAAAATAACCATTAAATCCGTAGGAATATATTTATCCAAGTAGATAATCCATAACTTAACATATCCCAATGATAATCCAAGCTTACTCGAAGAAATCGGAAGGAAAACCCAAAATCCGAAATTCTAGATCCAAGAGATTAATACCTTTGATTCGTTAGGAGATGATGAAGTGATGATAAATTCAACTCAAAGACTTGAAGATGATGATTGATGATTACACCTCGAAGAATCCTCTGGATCGCTCGGAATCGCCCAAAAATACCGAAGGAATGAAATGAGATGAAAAATGACGAACTCGACTAAACTGTCCAATTTATACTCGGTCCAGGTTAGCGTCGCTAGCCTTGTGCATAGCGTGCGCTAACGAGTAGTTTGGGTAGTCCACCCACTGTCCGAACACGGTAGCGCGCGCTACGTACCTCTTTGTAGCGTGCGCTACGGCCATACTACTAGCGTGCGCTAATATCCATTGTTAGCGTGCGCTAGCGAAATATTTGACGCCTTGATCTTTGAGTCTAGAAAACCATCTCGCCTCTGATCTAACCTCGATAGCGTGCGCTACAACCATTATTTAGCGTGCGCTAATATGTCGGTTGCGTACGCTAACAACAATGCATAGCGTGCGCTATGAATAAACCCGGTGCAGTCCAGTAGCCACTGGACTCAACCTGATCCGCCCCTAGCGCGCTACTCCACACATATAGCGTGCGCTACTACGACCCGTTAGCGCGCGCTACTTACCACTCGTAGCGTGCGCTACAATTATTCTCACTGCGATCGGTACCTTCCGGATGCGGCCCAAGGTAGCCTTAGCGTGCGCTAAAGCTAAGCGGTAGCGTGCGCTACCTATACCCAATTAGCGTACGCTAAAAGGAGTATGTAGCGTGCGCTACTCCTCAAGCGACTTGCAACGAAAATGACAATGATGATAAACACGGCACGAAACTCCAATCAGATTAATGATGAATGACGATCGATACTCGATACAATTACTCTGAATGATGAATACCATGACTGAATCTGAGTGACAAATGATCAATAATGAATGAAATTACTGAGTATCAAATACTGAATGATAATTACTGAGTGATAATTACTGAATGATAATTACTGAATTACAACTGGGTATTACATACACCCCCCCTTAAAAGAGTTTCGTCCCCGAAACTAAGGGTCAAACATCTCGGGATAACTCTCCCGCATACTATCCTCGGTTTCCCAAGTAGCCTCTTCGACTCCGTGTCTAGACCACTGAATTTTAACCAAAGGAATCGTCTTATTCCTCAACTGCTTGATTCGCCGCTCTAAAACTCGTATAGGGCGTTCCTCATATGAATGATCGTCGGCGATCTCGATTTCATCGAACTGAAGTATGTGACTCGGGTCGGCAACATATTTCCGCAACTGAGAGACGTGAAACACATTATGAATTCGGCTCAACGCCGGAGGTAAAGCCAATCGATAAGCTAACCCGCCCACTCGATCTAAAATCTCAAACGGTCCAATGAATCTCGGACTCAACTTTCCCCTCTTCCCAAAACGGAAGATACCACGACTCGGGGATACCTTGACCAACACATGGTCACCAGCCTCGAACTCTAATGGTCGACGACGGTTATCTGCATATGATTTCTGTCGACTCTGAGCGGTCAACAAACGACTCCTGATCAAAGCTACCTTCTCACGGGCGGCTATAAGCATATCGGGCTCGGTGCCGATTGATTCTGATAAGTCGTCCCAACACAACGGAGATCGACAACGACGACCATACAAGGCCTCGTAAGGTGCCATCTTGATCGAAGCATGCCAACTATTATTATACGTGAACTCGATCAATGGTAGTTGGGCTTCCCAATCGTCTTTCCAATCGAGGACGCATGCCCTCAACATGTCCTCTAATGTCCGAATGGTCCTCTCGATTGTCCGTCGGACCGAGGATGAAAAGCTGATCGAGATTAAGCCGAGTTCCCATAGCACGATGAACCGATTTCCAAAATGCGACACAAACCGTCGTCACGATCGGAAACGATACTTTTAGGAGTACCGTGATCGACTATCTCTTTGATGAACAGTTGAGCAAGTCTCTCGGGACCCCACGTTTCCTTGATCTCAAGGAAATGAGCTGATTTGGTTAAGCGGTCCACGATCACCCAGATCGTGTTCATGCCACGACGACTCGTCGGCAAACTCGTGATGAAATCCATAGAAATGTCTTCCCACTTCCATTCGGGAATAGGAAGAGGTTTGACATACTGCCGCTGATGTTCAATCTTAACTTGTTGACAGGTTAAGCATCTCGAAACAAATTCTGCGACTTCTCGCTTCATATTACTCTACCAGTAATTTTGTTTCAAGTCCTTGTACATCTTGCTAGACCCCGGATGAACGGAATAAGGGGTAGCATGAGCTTCTGTCAAAATCGAGTTTTTCAACTCGTCATTTGCCGGTACGCACAACCGATTCTTAAACCTCAAAAGTCCATCCTCGTGGACCACAAATCCAGGGGCTTTCCCCTGAGCCACATCCTCTCGGATGCGCAACAATGATAGGTCCGAACCCTGATTCTCTCGAATTGCCTCCTCGAGTGACGATGAAATCTCTAACATACAAAGTTGCCCCTGAACTCGCTGAAGCCAGACCTCGATCTCGGGCCTAAGGAATTCCTGCTGAAGCTCCTTCTGAACTGTTAAACGGGCAAGCATCTGCTCCTGAACGGACTTACGACTCAAGGCGTCGGCGACAACGTTCGCCTTGCCCGGGTGGTAGAGGATCTCAATATCATAATCTTTGATTAATTCCAACCACCGCCTCTGACGCATATTTAACTCCTTCTGAGTAAATATATACTTTAAACTCTTATGATCGGTGAATATCTGACAGGTGACGCCATAAAGGTAATGACGCCAAATCTTCAAAGCGAACACCACGGCTGCTAGCTCCAGGTCGTGGGTCGGATAATTAACCTCATAAGGTCTCAATTGCCGTGAAGCATAGGCAATAACCTTCCCGTTCTGCATGAGCACACATCCGAGACCCTGTCCGGACGCATCACTATAGACCACAAATCCTTCCGTCCCCTGCGGCAAGGAAAGTACAGGTGCTGACATTAATCGGCTCTTGAGTTCCTCAAAACTCCGTTGACACGCGTCGGACCACGTGTATTTCTTATCCTTCCTCAAAAGGTTCGTTAAGGGTTGAGCGATTCTAGAAAATCCCTCTACAAATCGCCGATAATAACCCGCTAATCCGAGGAAACTTCGGATTTCCTTAACGTTCTTCGGAGGTAGCCAATCTCGAATAGCCTCCGTCTTCTGAGGATCGACACGAACTCCGTCTGATGAAATTACATGTCCGAGAAAAGTCACTTCGGACATCTAGAACTCACATTTAGAAAATTTCCCATAAAGTTGTTCTCGTCTCAACACGTCGAGCACTTGATGAAGGTGAAACTCGTGCTCCTCCCGGTCACGAGAATAAATCAAAATGTCATCGATGAAGACAACAACAAACCGATCCAAAAAGTCGATGAAGACCCGATTCATTAACTCCATGAATACCGCAGGTGCATTAGTCAATCCGAACGGCATAACCACAAACTCATAATGACCATAGCGTGTTCGAAACGCCGTCCTCGCGATGTCCGACTCTCGGATCCGCAACTGATGATATCCAGACCTTAAGTCGATCTTGGAAAATACTGAAGCTCCCTGAAGTTGATCTAAGAGATCATCAATACGGGGTAAGGGATACTTATTCTTGATCGTCACTCTGTTCAACTCCCGATAATCAATACATAAGCGGAATGAACCATCCTTCTTCTTGACAAATAACACTGGTGCTCCCACGGGACGCACTCGGTCGAATATAACCCTTCTCGAACAACTCTTCAAGTTGGTTCTTTAATTCTGCATTTCGGTCGGGGCCATCCGTGCGGTGCCTTCGATATCGGAGACGTGCAGGCTCCAACTCAATCGTGAATTCCACATCCCTCTGTGGAGGCAAACCGTAACTCGTCTGAAAACATCGGCATATTCCCTCACCACCGGAATATCCGTTAACATTATTGATGACTTCTGGTTTTGGCCATATAGCACCAATAACCGACACATCCCCGATTGAGTAACCTTCTTGCTTTCATCGAATTAATGACCTTACGAGCAGTGGGATTACCTCCACGAAACACACATTCAACTCCATAAATGCGAAATGATAGTGACCATACGCTTACGGACATTAATGATGGCATCATGACAATCCATCCAATCAATACCCAAGATGACGTCGTCCCTCGGCAAATCTACCACGATTAGGTCCGCGGCCATACACGACCATGAAACCGAATCGGACAATTACTGAATCTCCCGACACGATCATTCGTCTACCATCGGGTAGGCGATGACATAAGGCTCACAATTAGTAGCACTACCCTGCGTAGTCTACTCAAACATGACTCGGAAATGAATGAATGCGATGCACCAAGATCGAAAAGAGTACACACAGGTTGAGATAGAATATCGAGTGTACACGAGATCATTCGGGCCTCTGGATCATCGGTCTTCTTCATCTCATAAATCCGGCTTGCTAGTCCCAGACCGACGCTCCGTCGATGGCTAAAAGCTCCACCTTTAGTCGCTCCGTCGTTTTAAACGACGCCGATTGAGTGGCTTGATTCGCACGGCCGACCGCTTAGGGGCACGAGATGACGTCCGAGTAGCTTTGGAGTCCCTACGGCAAAAACGGGCCTTATGCCCGGAATTCCACAATTATGACATGTGATAGTCTGCTTCGGACACTTGGTACTGAGGTGACCAAGTTCCCCGCAGTTATAACAGGTGATGGCCGAACTGGCCACTCGCGACTGAGATTCCGCGGGTTTAGACGACACCGAAGGTCGCTCAGAAAAAGCAGAGCCCGCACGGGGTTTCTTGAAGGTTGTCTGACCGCCTTCAGACTGATTACGATTCTTCGATTTCTTGCTAGCAGACGAAGGTTGCTGCTTAGCAATTTCCTTAGTAGTAAGCTCATAAGTAAGAGCCTTCTCAATGAACTCGGCCAACGTGGTGCAATTATGATTAAGTAACTGAAGTCTCATACGGGGTTTCAGCCTCTTGCTGAAATACTTGATCTTGTCCGCTTCTGAGTGAATGATGGACGAGGCGAAAGGAAGAAGTTCCTGAAATTTCTCGGCAATAGCGAGAACATCCTCGTCTGTTGAGGGGTCGGGGGTGAGCAATTCTGACAGCTTGGCCTCTCTGAGTGGGGCCGGATAATACCTCTCCATCATGAGAGTCTTGAACTGATCCCAAGTACAAGATCCTTCGGTGGGCTTCAATGACAACCACCAAGAATGTGCGCTCTTACCAAGGTAGTAAGCCGCAACAGAAACTTTGTGTCCCTCGGGACACTCTACCATAGCAAACAGCTTCTCGAAATGCTCGAGCCAATGAATGATATCTGCCGGCTCAGACGAGCCCTCAAAAGTAGGTGGCCTCTGGCGAGAGATATCGCCGATGATGTTACTCACATTCCTCTCTTGCCTCTGAGGTGGCGGCGGAGGAGCCTGCTGATTCTGATTGACGGAGTTATGCATCGTCTCCATCAACTGAGCCATCTGAGTCATTTGGGCCATCATGCCCTGCATAAATGCGAGTGGATCAACCCGGACACCCTCTGACTGAGCCGTGTCCCGGGTACGACTCCCCGATAATGAATGATCGCGTCCAGGTGAATGAGTGGCAGCGTCGCTGCTCGCTGAGTTAGCATTATTCCTGGCATTTGCACGGGTATTCGCACGAGTTCTCGGGATTCGGCCCGCTCCACGGCCTCGTCCTCCACGTCCTCTGCCAGCCCTTTCCATACTGAAGTGGAAAGTCGTATGATGATTATATGTCTCGCATGAGTATCACATTATGATTATATTATGAAATGATGAAAATGAGCATACGCGCTCAAATACAGCGATTACATGAATGATTGATTGACGTGACATGATTATCTGATGAAGTTACTGAAATGATTATCTTGAATGAGTTAACAAGATTAATGATTCGATCTTCCTGATCAACAACTGAACAATGAAATGAATTGACTGATTAATGAGTTAACCTGACCGTCCTGGTCAAAGTGACAATGATGATTGAGGATTGTGAACTGATGAATTATGAATGAATGATTAATGCCAGAAATTATACCATGGCATTAGAAATCTTACAGTTCTTGGTCTGATTGGCTCGGCATTTGCACAGGTCACACGTGACGCGAAAGTCCAATGATACTAGTCCGATGACGATGATTTCAAATGAGACATGACTTGGAGGGTAGTATTCAAAACCACGCTCTGATACCAACTCTGTAACACCCCAAACTAGGCGGATATTACAGTGCCGTGGACCCCCGACTGGGACCCACCAGGCGAATGAAAATGAATGAATTACACAGGTAAATGTAGTACCGAACCACATTACAACATCAATTACTCCGATGAGGAGTTTTATACAACACACCCAGGATAAAATAGAATACATGTGTATCTTATGTGACGATAAAATACACAACACTGAATGAAATGAGCATTCAAACGGAATGTCTGCAGCGGAATAAATAAAGGAAACACAAATGACTGAATAAATGACTGAGCAGACTGGGGCCCCCTACTAGTATCACTGGGACTCGTCGCCGTCAACATGCTCTTCCCGTACCTTTGCCTTGCCGTGACTAAAACAAAATCCCCAACGGCCGCCATACGTAACAACAATCCTCAAGAGTTGAAATTACACAATCATGAATTAATCAAGTGATGAAATATTCTTAATTATGAATTACGCAAGAGGAGCATCATAGTACGCCCGTAATGTCTGTGCAAGTGTACAAGACGAATGTCCGGACACACCCGTCCTTGTACCTAATTAGTCTCACGGAGGTAAGCGTTACCGTGCAGCACGGCCCAATGTATCGGTGAACCCGATACATGACCATCGTGTGCCCGACTAAAAATTCCACACAGCCACACCCGGCCACGCAATATGAACCCGGAAGGTCACATGAACGAGAATGACCGTGATGAATATCAATGAATAATAATTAAACAAGGCCAAGATGACTCACCGATATGATAGTGATAGTGACGTGATTGATAATCCAATGAAATGATTTGGAACCGCTGCTCGTGAATGAAATGATTACTCGACAATTACAAGTCTCAAAATGATTAATATTATGATGAATGAATTATGATTATGAGCAATCAACAACAAAAGGAATGAGTATCCTTTTAACCGAGTAAGATTTAACTTACTCAATACCGATGAAGAATGTCCGTCCACGAACAACGTCCTAACCAAGATACCGATCGCTCGAACAACATTGAATAACAATAATTACCAACAATCGTTCAATACACGTATCAAACAACAAAACACGACTAACCCAAAGGTCGAAACAACGATAATCAAACTCATAGGCATTCCAACGAATACATAACCGACCGCACAACTACGAAAATATCCAATCCCGAATATGTCGAAACCCACACCAAAATGAGTATTTCGAACTAACAAAACACTTCAATGATATCAATAATCCATTAGGAATCCACAATTCATGATTATAACGACATCAATCGGAAAATCCTCAATTAACCGAAGTCAACCCCAAGGGTTCTTGAAAACAATTCCGAAAATAACCATTAAATCCGTAGGAATATATTTATCCAAGTAGATAATCCATAACTTAACATATCCCAATGATAATCCAAGCTTACTCGAAGAAATCGGAAGGAAAACCCAAAAATCCGAAATTCTAGATCCAAGAGATTAATACCTTTGATTCGACGTTCCGGAGATGATGAAGTGATGATAAATTCAACTCAAAGACTTGAAGATGATGATTGATGATTACACCTCGAAGAATCCTCCGGATCGCTTCTAATCGCCCAAAAATACCGAAGGAATGAAATGAGATGAAAAATGACGAACTCGACTAAACTGGCCCAATTTATACTCGGTCCGTGTTAGCGTGCGCTAGCCCTTGTGCATAGCGTGCGCTAACGAGTAGTTTGGGTAGTCCAGTACCCACTGTCCGAACACGGTAGCGCGCGCTACGTACCTCTTTGTAGCGTGCGCTACGGCCATACTACTAGCGTGCGCTAATATCCATTGTTAGCGTGCGCTAGCGAAATATTTGACGCCTTGATCGGAGTCTAGAAAACCATCGCCCTCCGATCTAACCTCGATAGCGTGCGCTACAACCATTATTTAGCGTGCGCTAATATGTCGATTAGACGCTAACAACAATGCATAGCGTGCGCTATGAATAAACCGGTGCGATCTAGTAGCCACTGGACTCAACCTGATCCGCCCCTAGCGCGCGCTACTCCACACATATAGCGTGCGCTACTACGACCCGTTAGCGCGCGCTACTTACCACTCGTAGCGTGCGCTACAATTATTCTCACCTGCAGTCCAGTACCTTCTGGACTGCAGCCAAGGTAGCCTTAGCGTGCGCTAAAGCTAAGCGGTAGCGTGCGCTACCTATACCCAATTAGCGTACGCTAAAAGGAGTATGTAGCGTGCGCTACTCCTCAAGCACAGCTTGCAACGAAAATGACAATGATGATAAACACGGCACGAAACTCCAATCAGATTAATGATGAATGACGATCGATACTCGATACAATTACTCTGAATGATGAATACCATGACTGAATCTGAGTGACAAATGATCAATAATGAATGAAATTACTGAGTATCAAATACTGAATGATAATTACTGAGTGATAATTACTGAATGATAATTACTGAATTACAACTGGGTATTACAAGAGCCGGGCGCGGCTCCTATTTCGAAGGCGCCCTATCGCATGGCACCTTCAGAGATGTCCGAGTTGAAGAAGCAGTTGAGTGAGCTTCTTGAGTCGGGGTATGTTCGACCGAGCACCTCGCCTTGGGGCACACCGGTCCTGTTTGTGCGGAAGAAGGATGGTTCACTACGTTTGTGTATCGACTATCGCGAACTAAACAAGGTGACCATCAAGAACAAGTATCCTTTGCCGAGAATTGATGACTTGTTCGACCAGTTGCAGGGAGCTGCGGTATTCTCGAAGATTGATTTGAAATCGGGGTACTATCAGCTCCGGGTGAGAGAGTCTGATGTGCTGAAAACAGCTTTTCGGACGAGATACGGACATTGTGAGTTAGTAGTTATGCCTTTCGGGTTAACTAATGCGCTGGCGGTGTTCATGCAGTTGATGAACAGAGTCTTTATCGAGTATTTGGATAAGTGTATCGTCGTTTTCATTGACGATATTCTTATTTATTCGAGGAACGAGGAAGAGCATGCCCATCATTTGCGAGTAGTATTAGACATCTTGAGGACCGAGCAACTCTATGCGAAGTTCTCGAAATGTGAGTTCTGGCTGAAGGAAGTGATGTTTCTAGGGCTGCGAATTTCCCGTCGGGAAATCCCGAGTCCCGGTCCCGTCCCGAGTCCCGACGGGAAACGGGACCCCGAGTCCCGAATTTTTCGGGACTGGGACCTTAAACTTTGGTAATTTTGGGACTCGGGAGTCCCGAAATCCCGATCGGGACTATCCGAAGTCCCGATTGCAAATTTTAATTTCGGGATATTTCGGGACATTTCGGGACATTCGGGACATTTCGAAAAATTATCCTCGGGATCGGGACCGGGACTTAAATTTATCCTAATTCGGGAATCGGGAGTCCCGAAGTCCCGATCGGGACCGGGACCACCAAATTGGTCCATTTCGGGACCGGGACCTCGGGATGTCCCGATTCTCAGCCCTAGATGTTTCTAGGTCACGTGATTTCAGCCTAGGGGGTTCGTGTGGATCCACAAAAGATAGAGGCAATATTGGATTGGGCACCACCCAAGAATGTGAATGAGATCCGTAGTTTCTTGGGTTTGGCTGGCTACTACCGTAGGTTCGTCGAGGGTTTCTCGGCGGCTCGACCACCTACACTGATTGCTCAATCAGAAATTAAATGCGGAATGACGAGAGACAGTCGAGTTTCGAGGAACTGAAGAGGCGTTTGACTTCAGCCCCGGTTTTAGCGTTGCCGTGTGGCAACGAGGGTTTTGCTGTTTATAGTGATGCTTCGGGTCAGGGTCTTGGGTGCGTATTGATGCAACACGGCAAGACCATTGCCTATGCGTCGAGACAGTTGAGGCCGTATGAACTGAACTACCCTACTCATGATTTGGAGTTAGCGGCAGTCGTTTTTGCACTCAAGATTTGGCGCCACTATCTTTTCGGCTCTGCATGTCAGATTTTTACCGATCATAAAAGTCTCAAATACATATTTACTCAGTGGGAGTTGAATATGAGGCAGAGGAGGTGGTTAGAACTCATTAAGGATTATGACCTCGAAATCCTTTATCATTCAGGCAAGGCGAACGTCGTGGCCGACGCCTTGAGTCGGAAACCGGTTGCGTTGCGAACGCTTGAGATCCTTTCGTCTCAGTCTGAGCTTCGGCGGGCTTTGATCGAGTTAGATGTTGAGGTTTTGTTGCCTGGAGCTGTCGGGCAACTTTGTGCTTTAGAGGTTTCGTCGTCTTTGATCGATGAAATTAAGCTGAAGCAGTTAGAGGATCCGATGATTACTCAAATCCGAGAGAACGTTCTTAAGGGAAAGTCTCCTGGGTTTGTGATTCATGAGGATGATGTTTTGAGATTCCAGAGTCGGCTTTGTGTACCGAACGACTTAGAGTTGAGACAGGGTATTCTGCGCGAGGCCCATGCTACACCTTACTCCGTTCATCCTGGTTCGAGTAAGATGTACAAGGACCTGAGGAGGAATTTCTGGTGGAATGATATGAAGGAAGAGGTCGCGCAGTTTGTAGCGAGATGTTTGACTTGTCAGCAGGTCAAAATCGAGCATCAGCGACCGGCTGGGTTATTACAGTCACTTCCCGTTCCGGAATGGAAATGGGAAGATATATCGATGGACTTCGTTATGAGTTTGCCGAGATCGAGGTCGGGCATGAATATGGTTTGGGTGATTGTTGATCGTCTAACCAAATCAGCACATTTTCTGGCCATCAAGGACATTTGGGGCCCGGGGAAGTTGGCTCGGGTATTTATCGCGCAGGTTGTGAGGCTTCACGGTACTCCGAGGTCTATTGTTTCGGATCGTGACGGCCGTTTTGTATCGCACTTTTGGCAGGCTGTGCATAAGGCGTTGGGTACTCGTTTGCGCATGAGTACCTCTTTTCATCCTCAGTCGGATGGACAGTCGGAACGCACTATCCAGACGTTCGAGGATATATTGCGTGTGTGCGCTCTCGATTGGAGCAGCGACTGGGCGGAACATTTGCCATTGATCGAATTCACGTACAACAATAGTTGTCACGCGTTGATTCGGATGGCACCGTATGAGGCACTTTATGGGCGGCGATGCCGATCACCGATTTGTTGGAATGAGGTGTCCGATTTGATCGGGACCGAACTAGATATTGTTTTAGAGATGAGGCGGAAGATAGAATTGATTCGGGAACAGATGTTGACTGCCCAGAGTCGACAGAAGTCATATGCCGATGTCCGTCGTCGACCGTTAGAATTCGAGGTGGGAGACCACGTTTTGCTGAAGGTGTCGCCGACAAGAGGAGTTTTCCGTTTCGGGAAGAAGGGGAAGTTGAGTCCGAGATTTATTAGACCCTTCGAGATTCTCGAGCGAGTCGGTGGGTTAGCATACCGTTTGGCGTTACCCCCGGCCCTGGGGCATGTTCATAGCGTTTTTCATGTTTCTCAGCTAAGGAAATATGTCCCACATCCTAGTCACATCATCGATTATGGTGAGATTGATGTCGCCGAGGATATTACTTTTGAGGAGCATCCTTTGAAGATTTTGGAGCATCATGAGAAGTGACTGAGGCATAAGACCATCCCTTTGGTCAAAGTGCAGTGGTCGAGACACGGTGTCGAGGAGGCAACTTGGGAAACCGAGGATAACATGCGTGCTAGGTACCCCGATTTGTTTGTCTCTTAAGTTTCGGGACGAAACTTATTTTTAGAGGGGTAGAATGTAATATCCGCATTTTTCTTTCCCTTGTATTTTCATTTCCGGCGTATTTTTTTCGATTGTAGTGACCCTCGTGTATCTTTCAGTGTATCTTTCCTGTTACCTATTGACCTGATTCTCGTTATTGTTGTGCGGAACCGCCGTTTCGGGGTTTCCGTACTTCCATTTCATGTTATTGGTTCCCAAATATCGATTCTTATAGCTTTTATTCTCTTCTCGGGTCATTTTTCTTCATTTTAGGACCCAAGGGGGGTGTGGGCCGCGACACAAGGATTGTGCGCCGCGGCACACACATTTTCCAGTTTTTGGCCGAGCGGCCTGTACTGTGTGCCGCGGCACATGTCGGACGGGCCGCGGCACACTGCCGAGTCAGTGCCGCGGCACACTCGTGTTACATTGTCGGCCAATACCTTCTGTACCTTGTGCCACGGCACATGTCGGCCGGGCCGCGGCACACTGCCGAGCCACTGGGCGCAGTTTTGGCCCTATGCCGCGGCACACTTTTGCTAGGCCGCGGCACACAGAGCGGTCTGCCGATCACTGGGCGCGATTTTTGGCCCTGTGTCGCGGCACACTTCGGCTGAGCCGCGGCACACAGGGCAGTCAACCCCTATAATTGCGTTTTTGAGCGTGAGTAGCTTATTTTCTTTCCTTTTCCTTCACCTGCACGAGAAGAGAGAGCTGAGGGGAGAACTTCCCATCTCTCATCACTTGAGGGCTTGAGTTTCATCATTTCCTTTCGGTTGTGAAGCCCGGATAGTCGATCCAACGCGTGTTCTTCGGATCAAAGTACTTGGATCTTCAAAGGTAATGTCTCTTGAAACCCTACCTTTTGGATAATTTGGGGGTTTTGGGGTTTTCATCCGATTCTTTCCGTTTTGTTGGTGGATTAATGATGAATACGATTAATATTGTTAGAATCATTAGTTTTCCTACGGATTCATGGTATATTTTGTGGTTTTTACGGAATCGAGAGGGTTTGGTTGTGGTCCGCCCTCGTTGTTATTTTTGTACGAATATACATGAATCGTAGGCGGGTTTTGTACGAATATACATGAATCGCGGTCGTGTTTGATTCTTCCATTCCGTTCGTGTCACCGTCTATAAATCGAGGCAAGTACTCTTATGAACTTACAATCTTAACGTATTAGTATTGCATGAGAATTGTGTGTGTGTGTGTATGCTCACTATGGGTTAGATCCGACGGGGTCTCGGTAGGGGTCCACAAAGGGGTGGATCCACGAGCTTGCTTTTAACCACTATGGGTTAGATCCGACGGGTCTCGGTAGGGGTCCACGGAGGGGTGGATCCACGGTTAATTGTGGTGCATTTTTACAAATGTGAATTGATATTGGCATTTCCGGAAATGAGTGTTTTGGAACTATGCTATCTTGATTGCATGCATTTACTATATGTATAAGATGTGAGTCGTTCATTTGGTTACTTGTACTGGCGTAATTGCTAACCCCTCTGGGGACCCATTTTGGGGAAATTCGTTTTATGAATTTCAGGTCAGGTTCTTCGAGACGAGCGAGCGCTGGACCAGTATGCGGATGATGGCCGTGCGTGATGATTGTGCACGAGTGGTGTCTTATTGCCCTCTATCTTCTTATTTTTTATTTTTATTTTTTTTGTCTTTAAACTAATAGAAGTACTCGAGTACTTAAGAATTTTTACTCGTCTGGATTGTATTGTGGTTTATTATGTTTGTGCCAGATTATGGTGTTATGTTTGACCGGTTGAACCGGGTGAATTATTTTGTTTGGCGTCTTTATGACGAGGTGTCTTTCTGTTGTTTCTGTGAGTCGATAAGTATGATGTTGTTCAGCCTGCTGGGTCCCCTATAGGGATTCACGGCGCTGTAATATACCTCGAATATCTTGGGGGTGTTACATTTAAGACATTCTTGAAGAAACGGAAGTGAAACACGACTACGAACGGTCCAGGTGGAAAACGACGGTTCCTAAACGAAGGATCAACATAGTTCAGTCCCAACGGACAACAATACTCTATTGGAATACACCCATAACCCCGATTACAATTCATGACAAAAACGACCAATCGATACGGGCGAGGGTTTACGCAAAATCTCCCCGTATCAACATTTCACGGATTAATTCGAGAAAAACGGATTGAGAATCACTCAATAACAACAACCGGTAAGAAATTACGTAACATAATTGAACAATTCGGAACTAATCCCTAGAATCCTAGAAAACCCCCCAAAGTTGACAAGTTAGGGTTCTAGATGAAAATACCTTGAATTCGGACGATGGAGGATGATTATGCTGATGATAATATGCTAACACGACTCTACGGTGATGGAATTTGAAGAGAACTTCGACCAGTACCGGTGGAAATCGCCTCTGAAGTCGCACGTCGAAGAAAACGAAGAGAAAAGAATAAAACTGCTGTTTCTGGACTGCCCGCTGACTTATATAAATTGCATAGTTAGCGCACGCTAACTGACACAAGTAGCGCGCGCTAACGGGACTTAAAACAGTCCAGTAGCTAAATAACAATCGTTAGCGCACGCTAACAGTAACGTGCTAGCATACGCTAACCGCACATCGTTAGCGCACGCAAGGGAGAAAGAGTAGCGTGCGCTATCAATACAACAGTTCAGCACTGCCCAGCCGAGAATGCTGTTGTCGAAGGTACGAAACTCAAAACGCACGACAAGGCCAGAATCCAGAAATACGAACACGAAATATACAATACGACGGAGTTAAGCGCTGAAAGAAAATACAATTCCGACCACCGGAGGGTCCGTAATGCGACAAAAAAAATGAGATTCCCTAAACTATTAGGAAATTAAAAAAATGGCCCAAGTGTCCGAAAATCACGAAACAACGTCGGACTTACAAACCGAAAGTCTCAACACGACCAACTCAATCATACGAACTTGTACAAACCAAGAAACAACGAAAACGAACGAGTTTTACGAGAATCGAACGTTCATACGACAAAACATGTCATAAAATAAAATTACGTGAAAACATCATCAAAACTCGTCCAAATGGAAAAACTCCAAGAACAAAGTAGATTCAAAATGTCGAAACGGTTACAAGCGAGTCGATAAAAATAGACATACACCAAAAATGGAAACTGCTAAAAATGGAAAGTTACGGATATTACAAAAACAACATCCATTCCGGGCACCCAAAGATGAACCCAAGACACGACTTTAGGACCCGACCTGAGAGTCCAAACAACATTCCGCCATATATCCCGTCGGCAGACCTCCAACGCCCGACCATTTTTTTTAAGTCAGGCCCTCCGGCGCCACGCAAGTTCTTTTTTTTTTACTCCATGCCGTTGGTTGGCTTTCCGTCAGGTCCCATCAGATCTTCTACATCCGGTCAATTTTTTTTAACGCGAGGCCAACCGAATTGCTTTCTGGCGATTAATTATTTTTCTGGGTCTACCGTCATGTTTTCCGCCAGTTTATCAATTTTTTTTAACGTCAGATCATTGACTGTCGATAGATTTTTGAAAACCAACCATTATTTGTAACAAGATAATTTAATAATTTAATTATGATATATAATAAAGTTACCACTTGAGTGGAATATTGGAAAACTTACGCAACATCTAATATTATGCTCTTACATCGGTGGAAGGAGCATATTCAGCTTGGCTCTTCCCGGGGGCAGAAGAAGCGGAAAGCATCTCGAGTTCTCATTACTAGTATTATTATTATTATTATTTTTTTTTTTTTTATGCTCAGGGTTACACCCGACTACCCTCGAGATAATAGTCCTACCACAAGATCGCTACCAGGTTAAATCGCGAGATGTGTATCCCATTTCATGCTCTTAAATATCCTCAACTACCGCGCACAGGAAATATCCCCTGCCGATTGCCCACGCTGACCCTCCAAATCCAACCGCAGGTTCCCACCGAGATCTGACCTCCCACACTGCCGCTTGAAGCCCTCAATATTTAATTGTTCCACCAGCGTATCCCGAAGGACTAGGCCATAACCCTTACTAAGGGATGCGTTTGAGAAATTCAATTCCACCACATTACTAGTATTATTTATTGTTTGATTTCCAAAACGGTGGGCATTTGATCAGAGTTCTGATCTATTAACGGAATTTTATTGTTTTAATTCATATTCCCTTAGTTTTATTCTTTTCCTTATTTATCTTCTTAATCAGCAGCTTCCCCAGCAGATAACTTCAACCAACAATGGCGGAAAAACCTACGAGGTACCGAATAGGATACGCGCTCGCGCCGAAGAAGGTTCAGAGCTTTATTCAGCCATCTCTCATTAATTTGGCCAAGGAAAGAGGAATCGACCTAGTCCCCGTCCAACTAACCAAACCCTTAATCGATCAAGGTCACTTTCACTGCATCATCCACAAATTGTCCAACCCAGAATGGACCGATCAGCTGCAACAACTCCTTTCTCAGGACCCAAACGTCGTCGTCATCGACCACCCCGAGGCGATCGAGCGCCTCCACAGTCGAGTCACAATGCTCGAAGTCGTCAGCCAGCTGAACCCAACTCCGGGAATCTCGCTCGAGATCCCACGCCAGGTGTTTGTGGAAAGTCCCGAGTCGCTGTTCGACGGCGTCCCTTCAAAGGGGATCAATTTCCCAGTGATTGCAAAGCCCATGGTCGCGAATGGTAGCGCGAGCTCACATCAAATGTATTTGATTTTCGACGAAGAAGGCCTGGGAGGCTTAAAGCTGAACCCTCCATTCGTGTTGCAGGAGTTCGTGAACCATGGAGGGGTGATTTTCAAAGTTTACGTGGCGGGAAAGCATATCCAGTGTGTGAAGAGGAGGTCGTTGCCCGATATCTCCGAGGAGAAGCTGGGCGTATCCGATAAAATACTGTCGTTCTCGCAAATATCAAATGTGACCGCTCAGGATCAGAGTGACGAGTGTGTCGCCAAGCTCGTTCAATCGGCTGAGTTGCCCCCGATGAGTTTCGTGAACGAGGTTGCTAATCAGCTAAGACGGGCTTTGAAATTGAACCTTTTTAACTTTGATATGATAGGAGAGAGTGGAGTTGGAGGCAGGTATCTCGTGATAGATATAAATTACTTCCCAGGTTATGCGAAAATGCCGTGTTACGAGACGATCTTGACTGATTTCTTCCTCGACATCGTGCAAGAGAGGGAGAGTGTGGTTTCTACCGATTGATACTCGGAAGGTGATTGTGTTTTTCTCTACATTCTACAAAAATACTGGTCCTTGTTACTTTTCTGGATTCAAGTTGTTGTTTCGGATTCTGCTCTCCCCGTATTTCCATAGTTTTGTTGTCGTATCGTTATTTTGATCTTGTTCCTTGAATACGGTATAATGCAGTCGTTCGTCGTGTTACTAAATCGAATAAGCAGTAATAATCAATTTTTTTCCGGTGAGCACATCTTATGGTGCCCATCACGAATGATGCGATGACATGTGTTTCACAATTATTAAATTTGGGGCAAATATTCATCACATTTACGAAACGTGTCGATACATCTTTGGCGGCGGACGCCATAATGCATGGTCACCGCCGGCCTTTTGTACTAGTAAGTGAACTCAGTATGTTTGTTAACTATTCGAAATCGACTCGACAAAGCTCGTTCGAGCTCATTTAGGAAAATTCATTACCTAAACGAGTGAAGCTTGAGTTTGATAGTATTCAGCTCGTTACCTCGTGAACAAACTCGAGAGGTAGATTAGATTAAAAATGTACAATCACATCTTATATTTTTATTCTTTAATTAGTAAGATGTATACTAAACCTATAATTAACTTTATATTTATAAGAAAATAATATAAATATATTATGTTTACGTGAGTAAAATAACTTATTTTATCAACAAAATGTTATTTTATTTAATCTAAATCTAAGTTTAAAATGTTTGCTTATGCTCGATTAAGCTCGATTAAACTCGTGACCCCCAACGTGTTTGATAAGAAATAACTCAAGCTCGACTCCGTAACAAATGAATCAGGCTTCTATGTATACAACATAAGATTAAAAAAAAAAGGTCGGTTAGCTGTTTATGAGGCGGGCATTCTCCTTTTCTTTCGGTCCTAAGCATTTAGGGAATGTGCAGTAACCGTTTAGGGAACGTGCAGTAACCGATTAAACAAACTGGACACGGAGAACCTTCAACCTGTGACTATCTTTTTGTTTTGCACCGTAGGAAGAAGGGAACCGGGTTCTTTACATTTCGACCATTTGGACATCTTCCTTTCTTCGTTTTTCCACAGCTTTGAAGCCATTGATTTAAATCCGCTCTTTGCATAAGTAACCAATAGTGTGACCAGTTCTCTGCAAGATGCAATCAAGACTTATTAGTGTTACATATGTTAAGATATTAGAAAAGATAAAAGAAAAGGGTAAACGCAGTACGATAAGCGCTTCCGGGCTATAGGAAATTAGAACAGATGAATAGCCGGAATCAGAAACATGTCACGAGCTTTAGTTTCCTTCAATGCAAATTTAGCAAAGTGCATAGACTGTTTCACTTACAGAAGTGAACACGGAGATCGACCACCATTGACATAGTAGACAAAGAGGTATGAATCGTGATGCTGCCCGTTGATAAAATAAAAATTGTAGAGCCGCCTTAAGCACTGAAATGACATTTTCTTGTACAAATGTATGGCTGAAATATTGTACGAGATCACATGTAGATAAACAGCACGACAAGTTGTAATGTTTGAGGCATACTTTATAACCTCATGGATTAGTGAACTAGCTGAAAATCCAAGGTCAAAGAACATTTAGCACAATAACTGGTTTAATAAAAGTAGAGGAACGTACGTGCTCCAAAAATTACTCCATCCGTCTCATAAAGATAGTCCACTTTTTTTTTCTGTTTGTCTCAAATTACAGTCCACTTTCCATTTAGAAGGGTATACTTTGTGTGATTGTTAGGATTAGTCATAACACTTGTAATTAATGTTAAATATGGGCAAAGAAGGAATGTTGGGTATATTTTATTTTTCCAAAATATTTTCTTAATTTGTGTGCAAAATGAAAATGAACTATTTTTTAGACGGAGGGAGTATAAACTAGGCAACGAAAAAACGATAACTTACCTACTCCGAGATTTCTGTAGGAATCTACAACTCCCAGTGTTAAAATGTATACTAAAGTTTGGTCTGTTTTCGAAGAGTCAAAGCTGAGTAAATCTTCTATCTGCAAGAAAATCACAAGTATAATTCAAAATGAAGACCGTATGAATTGAAAAAAAGGTAGGAATATAGTTCTATTAGTGTCTTCAAAGTGTGATGATGTCTCAAAGGGAATAACTACAAAAGAAAGAAAGAGATAACAGTTATCTTCGATAAATCACAAATATCCCCTTACTGTATTACAAACACCCCATCGAGGATTTTGTTTTCTTTAAGAAAAAAAAACATTATCGAGGATGTAGTTTGTAAAATAGAAACAAAGATGAAGGGGTATTTGAAATCGGAAGATAACTTTCCTTCTTTCTTTAGGTAACTACAATAAATCTCAAGGGTAATTTTTGTAGTTAGGAAGACAAATTATCTGTGGATCATCATCATTATCTTCATCATCAACTGCACCTTAGTCTTAGTGTCAACTAATTGTCTAAAATTAGTTAACACTACAAATTCATGCAAAGAAAACAAGTGCCAAAATTTTACGCTGGATGTCGTTCCTGGTGCAACCTTCATACAAAGGAAAACGTAGGGCTGGGAAAAATACCGAAAATATCGAAATACCGAAAATATCGAAAGTATCGAAAAATTCGGTATACCGATTTTTTCGGTACGGTATGATACCATTACCGGTATTTTCGGTACGGTAACGGTATGAGCTTTTGAAATTTTCGATATACCGAGGTATACCGAAAATTTTCGGTATATGGAATTTTTTTCGACATATACCGAAAATTTTCGATATACCGAAAAATTATCGATATATCGAAATTTTTCAGTATACCAAACTTTGTATAGTATATTGAATTTTTTTGATATATCTTAAAATTTTCGGTATACCGCAGAAGTTTCGATATACCGAAAAATTAACGGTATACCGGCTTGATTTCGGTATACCGATATTTCGGTACAATAACGGTATGTAAATATGTCATACCGAAAATTTCGGTATGCCGAAAATTTCGGTATGGTAATTGTATGATTTTTGTCATACCAAAAATTTCGGTACGGTATACGGTATGGATGATAATTTTCGGTATACCGTACCGAACCACCCCTAGAAAAACGAGATGGACTTCCAAAATCGTCAACGTCATAGGTGTTCCAGTTACATAGAAAATATCATGAGACGACGATGACTTGATATAAATGCTATAGTCGTGTCACATTACGTGATTGATACTGTAAAATCAACAAGTAAATTATGAAACATGACTCTATCTTTGTGGATAAAAAAAAAATCATTTTTACGTCCGGGCATCTAAACAGCTAATGACTAGCAAGCCCACGAAGGCTCACCTCACTTTCTCTTGCTAAAACAATTCTTGCAGTAACAAATCCAATTAGTTCGTCATTCTCTGCATATGGCCGACTGTGATCTACAGCTCCCCAGGACACAATATCACGGCCATTAACAACATTGTCAAAGAAATCAGATTCATACCTGAAGGATTATCAGATGTTTTTTTAAGAAAAAAAAAAACAAATCAGACAACCATCTGCATTTTAAACTAAACTTTTTATAGAATGACAAGAAGATAGTATGATTCCAACCTTATGGGAAACAAATCTCCATGAATTTTCTGAAGAATCATAAAGTCGGATGGTCGTATGGTCCTATAAGCTATACTCGGACGGCAGGGAGCTTTGAGGTTCACCATTTAGAAAATGCAGAGTCAATCCCCAGAAAATATTTTATATATTCCGCAACTCCACGAGAGAATAGCCTCTTCCATTTATGCAACATTAACCACGGCAGCCATGCAGCCTCTAGAATCCTACTAGAATTACCAAGCATTCACATGAACAGTTATGAACACTTCGAAAAGCAACCACAGATGATCATAAATAAGGTACAAGTACCTTGGTACTCGGAGCATATTTATGTATGTACTTACACGACATACTTTACACTAAAACAAAAACACACTCTCTCGAACACTGAACATTTTACAGCAAAATTTACAAAATATTACAAAGCAGTAACAT
Source organism: Orobanche coerulescens (assembly GCA_033398695.1). Lineage (NCBI taxonomy): Eukaryota > Viridiplantae > Streptophyta > Magnoliopsida > Lamiales > Orobanchaceae > Orobanche > Orobanche coerulescens. The sequence continues at coordinate 2,067,447 of CM065816.1, forward strand.
CAAATACCCGAGCAACGAATTCTAAAATCCCAAAGGTTCGTTTTCAACGGGTCGTATCCGAGATTCCAACAAAATCATATTATCCAGATAAACAATGCCCACAGATAGTGAACTGTATCCAATATGACATACAAGATTATGACAACAATCACAACGCAGGAACTATGAATTTCACCGAATATCATCCAAAAGCCCTACCAAGGTAATAACACCAGCTGGGCTGAGTTTTACTAGGATCAACTGAAATAATCATCCAGGTCTCCAATTTCCACAAATAAACGACATAATAATAATTGAGGAAAGTTACAAATACCATACCGGGAAGAAAGATCTTCAGCTCAAAAATGGGGGACATCAAATCGCATAATTATTACGAACAGAAAAAATATTTTCAGCCAGCGAATTGAAAAGGATGAAAAAATTCAACCCACGAAAGGAGTCCATACCTTTAACCTGAATCGCATAGGTGGAGAAATTGAAATTAACGAAGAGAAAAAACGATAACCAGAAACGAGTCTTATCACTTTTCTTCAGCAATAGGATAACAAAGTGCAAGAAATTTGCAGAGGGAAACCGAAATTGGGAATCGATCACTTTTTGAGTTCCGTGCTTCCTTTCCTCTGTCCTTCCTCCCTCGAACGTTCTTTCTTGTTGTGTTTACGAAAGAATATCAGATGTCCAATATTTCATTTTTACCCTCTTCATATTTTTTTTCTAGGTACAAAAACCCTCTCATATACCACTCCCCCTCTATCAATCAACTACTTATTTGATGCTCGGCACAAAAATTAAGAAAGCTGAAAAAAATAGTGTAAATTAAAGAGGTAGATAAAGTATAGTAATTTTAAAAATAAGAAAGATAAGATATGGCGGACCAGATAGGTAAAGTGTAGTAATTTTAAAAATAAGGGAGGATATATATGTCCAAAAAGCAGAGTATGTAGTTAATTGGTGGACAAAAATTTAGAGGCAAGGACGGAGGGAGTAATAACTAATCTACCATTTTATTTTTTCTGTTAATATGAAAATAAATATTTATTTCTTTCGTCTCGTAATTATTTTCATATCCGTCCCACAGTTATTTGCACACATCAAAAATAGATATATTATGTTTTATTAACACTCTCCCAACTTCGACTTACAGTAGAAACTCGATAAATTAATACTCGATTATTTAATAAACTCTCTAAGATAATATTTTTTGCCGATCCCGACTCGGGGATAGGGTGCTAAATTAATAATTCGCTAAAATTATAAGATAATACATTTTTGATAATTTCTTTAGACCCCGTATAAAATATAAATTAATAATTCCTTATATATAGCATATTACATGAATGATTTATGAAGATTTCTTGAAAAATGACTCAATTGTCTTTTGTTTTTTGTTGAAAACAATTTCCCCTTGAATCTCGTCTCTAATTTTCCTTAGCATGGTAAGAACTTCTGGTGTTGTTTTCTCATAGCTCAACAAGAAATTGTTCAATGTGATTGCCGCTTTAATAGCTTCGTTTCGCGAAGGGGGCTCCATTGTAGAACTTTCATCATCTTCTTCATTGATATCATCTTTATTAATTCCAATAACGCTTTCAATAATTTCTTCATCAGTCAACAACTGTGCAACTACATTTTCTTCTGGGTGAGTCAGAACATCTTCGACATCCATTGCATTGCGATAACCCAACTCTTTGATCAAATTTTGGAGTTCTTGAGTGCTTTCACCACCTTCATCTGAGTTCTCAAAAGTCATGTTATCTGTTGATCGAAGTTTACAATGACGAAAGCAGCTCGCAACTGTATTTGCACGAACATCCATAGTCCATGCTGAAATTGCAAGATTCATTGCATCTAATACATTTATTTTTGCTGGATTTGGAACCCTAATTCATAACCCTCCAAAAGACTTCTATAAAATCGACGACGATAATGCATCTTAAAAGCTCGTATGATCCCGCGTCACAAGGTTGAATTTTTGAAGTTGTGTTTGGTGGCAAAAAAAATAATTCAACATTTCGTAATCCTTCATTAATTTTTGGATGAGCAGGGCAATTATCCACAATCAAGAGAATTTTTCTTCCAACCATTTTTTTATCAAGTTGGCGAACATATTCTTCAAATAACACACCAGTCATCCAAGCTCGTTTGTTAGCACGGTACTCACAGTTCAGACTCTTCAAGTTTACATTCTTGAAGCACCTTGGTTTAGCATATTTCCCAATAATCCATAAAGAAAGTTTTTCCGAACCGTCCTCATTACAGCAAATAGCAACAATTAGTCTTTTCTTGTCTTGTTTTTTCCCTTCAAGCTGCATTGTTGCAAGGGAAAGATCCGGTTGAAGTCTAAAAAACAAATCTGTTTAAGATCAAAATATGTAAATAATTACATCACTAAAGTACAAAATATAAAATAAAATAATAAAAAAACAAACCTGTTTCATCCATATTAAAGATGTCTTTCATTTCAAACTGATCAACTTTGTCTCTTATGGATTTTAATTTGTCCTCCATGCCCTCCATTTCAACAGATCCACTCTCTCCGAAACGCCGGAAAATTTTAATTCCATATCTTGTTTTGAACTTTCCAAGCCAACCAATAGAAAAAGTAAAGTCTGGAGTATCCAGTGGATACATATCTTTCATGAACTTTTTCGCCTTCTCGATGATTAGTTCACCTGTCATATTCACATGTTCTTGATATTGAAGAATCCATTCATAGAGAGATTTTTCTAGGTCAGGAAATTTTGCCGGTTTGTGTCGCTTAACATCGCCTCTTTCGGGAGCAAGTGAGAGATACTCTAAAGAACGTTTAACTGTATTCGATATTGTCGCTTGACTCACCTGCAAACCATAGTTACTATGAACCCATTCTTGCAATTGCTTTTGAGTAAGACTTGGATTATCCTTGTTGTGCTTGCATAATGCTCTTCGAATCTCGTTTGTCATTGTTGTTTTTTTCACACCTTTAAGATGGGAAGCCATGTTGTGTGTATGATTTGTTTGTGTTAACCTATTTTGATCTTGTATTTATATAGAAAATATTTTTAATGTCCATAAAGTGATACATTGAACACAAGAAGCATAATAAGGTGGGAGATTGAAGGTTTCTTTCAAATTGGGCCGTTCATTTGATATACATGCATTGTATACAATAATTAAGTGGAAGCTTGAAAGGTGTTTGTAGACTAAGTATTCTACTGTAAATTAATAAAATATTAATTAATATATAAATTAATAATTATTAATTTATCGATTAATTAATAACTCTTTTAATTAATAAATTTTGGTGGTCTTAAGTGTATTATATTATAGAGTTTCTACTGTATTTTGAAAAATGTCATTCTAATTTTTAACACTTTAAATACTAATTAAATAACAATTAAACACTTAATCTATTTATTCATCATAATCCACTAATTGAACCTGCCCCAGCATAACTTTGCCAACCTAAAACATATCTACTCTCCTCTAGATTCTTCTCGTTCTCTTAAAACTCTCCTATCTCTTGACACACACACACTCTCTCTCTCTCTATTCAAGAACCCTAATTCTGATTCTTCGTGACCATTTCTCCTTTTATGGACGAGACGATGTCATTCAACTGAGGATCACAATCGTCATCTCTTGTCGCGGCTAATACAGAGAACGATCTTGTTGTCCCTGATACTCTTGGTCATATTCTGTTTATTTCATATGAACATCTAACATAAAAAGCTTGCCTATAAGATATTATTTAATCCCATCAAGAGAGTTTATATTCAAAACGAGGTATTCGGACCCGTGCGATGCACCACTTTGTTTTTTGATAAAAAATTGAAATTTTGCCTATATCTAAAACTCAACTTTTTTAGACAGCCAATACTTCATCGTAAAAGCACATATTAATATTGTAGTTTAGGCTTGATTTTTAGTGTCAAAACCCTCTTGTTTATGTGTTTAATTCTTCTTGTTCATGTATTTCTCGTGAGATAGATGTTTCAGCTAAAGTAGTTTTATTCTTTGTTTTCGTTTAGTAAATGCACACTTTATTCCATAATTTTGAGTTTTATGATATTGCACACTTTATTCCATAATTTTGAGTTTTATGATATAATCCATTGTTTGTATATTTGTATTATAAGTAATAGATCGATAAGTCTAATATTTTAAAATCAAAGAAAAAGAAATTAATTAGTTATGTAAAAGATTATTTTTTGAACACACCGACTTATACAATAAGTAATTAAGTTTTCAAAGTAAATGTAATGACAAATTTTTAATGAAAGCCAAAATAACATTTCATTCAAAATATTTCATGTGATTCAGCCCTTGTATCATAATCGTATAACTGTATAAGTATTATTTTTCCGGAAATGATATTTGTTTGTGTTCACTTTCTCAATAAGTTTTAACATAACATAAATGTAACGTTCATGTGATATCATGATAAAACAACACACTGTATTATACATTTGTACTTGCTCTATTATGCGTGATGTTCTATGCGAGATACCACATGTAATATCATGCTAACTAATATTTGGTCACTTACAACATCCCAGCACATCTATAGGAGAGTCGACAAAGCTAGATTATTGTAGCATAACTTAACATGTTGGTTCAAAGTAAATAATGAGACTCAACTTACTAATAATAATAAAAACAAAAGAAAGCTATTATATAAAAAGTTTTTGGAGTATATAATTCACGTTTTCATTTGTACACCATTCCTACGATCCTACTGATTGTTTAATATTCGTTCATTGAAAACCTTCATGCATGTGAGGCAATATTCTTCTAGTTTACGACTCAAAAGTTGCGTTATATTGTTCCTTGACGTAAAGTGTTACATTTCCCTGTCAATTCCACATGTTAATAATGTAAAATACATGGTTAAGGTTAATGGAAATTGTACGCATATAACTCACCTGAGACATATCACCGTATGAGAGCATTGGGTCTTGTAGCTTACCGGTGAAGGAATGTTTTATAGTTGGTAAGATGCTATATACAACATTCCTCCATCAACGAATTTCGTACTCCCATAGTATCGATGGCTTCTTTGTAGACCTTTTATATAGGCACAAATAGATGAATGTAGAAGCATCTTATTAATGCTTCCGTAAGTTGAAAAGGTCTTATTAATGCTTCGGTAACAATATGAAAATAAAGTTGAAAGGATTGTGCAAAATTTAATTGCTTCAGTAGCATGAACGAAGACTCTTGCGAAATTATGAAACCTCAACAGCCTTGCATATCCAACCGATGTGGGACGACATCCTCGCGGCTTACCAGCCACCAAAGAATCTTTCTCTCTTGGTCCCAGGGACTAGATCGATGTTCCTGCATCACTGAATATGTAAAAGGGTGTTAAAAGAACATAATACTTTCTCCTTTTATATGGGATGAGAGATTTGTCCTTTTAAAAGAACATTTTTCTATTTGGCTGGAATCCCTGATTTCTTTGGGTACAGGTGCCATCTGTTATGATAACTATATCCCTATTTTTTAGGGTTTTTACCCAACTAAAGCCTCATGCTGTAATATCCGCAAATTCGATTTCCGGTAATTTTCTTTTTATTGGCGAAAGTCCGTTTTGAAGACTTTCTTGGGACCGTTTCGTCATTCTGGGAATATTTTATTCTGCACTTTTTGTCATCCAAGTTCGTTTCGGTGTCGTTCTGTTGAATTCCGTGTTCTTTAGCGACTTTTCCACGTGTGAGTTCGACTTTGTTAGATCACCATTAATTTTTGGAAACTCCAAAAATTCTGAATCTCTGCAATATTATAAAGCATCGAGTTAGCTTTCCAATGGTTCAAACGGTGAGTCAATCGGAGTCCAGACGAGGGAGTTATGGTCGAAATAGCTAAGTCACTCTCATTTCCCACATTTGGCCGAGCAGTCTGTACCCTGTGCCGCGGCACATGCCGGCAGTGCCGCGGCACACTGCCGATCACTAGGGGCAGATTCGCCCGATCTGCCGCGCACACTTCGGCCGGGACTGCTGCACACCGTGCGCAACACTATTTAAGGCCCTGCAGTCGGGTTTTTGGCCATTTTTCTCCTTCTTCTCCTTCTCTTCCGTGGCTGGAGCTTAGTTAATCATGGAGAGATGTTGTTGGACAATCAATCCATGAAGTTTTGGAGTTCATATCATCAATCATCCATCCTATAACATCCTCCGATCTACCGAATCAGGTCAGATTTCCTAGAAATCTAGTTTTGGGGAATTTGGGCATTTTGATTGATTTCATCCGTTTTATCCGATTTAACTTAGGATTATGATGGATTGATGATTATTTAGATGTATTATATCATTTCCTTTATTATTCCATGGTTCGATCGTATCGATTCGTTGTTTTGGTCGAGTTCTGGATCGACGCCTTGAAGGTGTCCGGTAAAATGTCATAGAGGGGTTTTCGGGCGTTCTACGATTATTCTTCCTCGTATGATCGATGATTTATTTATTATATGTTTTTAGGGACGAGTTTCTTGTGAAGAAACCAAGTTGAACCCTTCTGTTCGTTGTCATCTTTCCTTTCGATAGCACCGGGCGTTTCGAAGCTTCCCGATCGAACCGTGTTCTTCGGAGTATTCGATAGCGGTTATTAAGGCAAGTATATATTTATGATTGTACGTTCTCGACTTTGAAATTAAGAAATATTGATGGTATGATATGAACGAACCGTTTCTACGGCATTCATAGATATATTGATGGCATGATATGAACGAATCGTTTCTACGACATTCATACATGTATTTATGGCATGATATGAATGAACCGTTTCTACGGCATTCATATATGTATTTATGGCATGATATGAACGAACCGTTTCTACGGCATTCATGCATGTATTGACTGATGATATGAACGAACCGTTCCTATGGCATTCATACATGTCTTGATGTGACGCTATGAGATTTAGTTATTCCGTAATACTAGTCTTGAATTGATGAATTGACGGTTACATTTACTTTATTGTCGAGGAGTATTGTGTTTCATACTTGATATACTTGCACTAGCTATTCGACGGCTAACCCCATTTATGGGGGAAATACTTTTTATGTATTTCAGGTTCCAGGAGAACGGACAGGCGGGTATCGGGTCAGCATGAAGATGGTGGGCAAGAGCGATACTGTGTCTTTCCCCCGGTTATGTTTTGAGTTTTCCATTCAGTGTTGTTGTACTGGAATGGTTATTGAATACTCGAGTATTGTTTTCCATTTTTCTTGATGTCCCGGCCTGTGTTTGCTGAGGTATTGAATTGTGTTGTGATGTCTATGGTTTCATTGGTTATGGTTTTGAATACCATTTGTATTGTCCTTCTTTTCGTTGTATCTAGACCTTCTCGGTCAAATTTTACAGTTCCGCGCATGAATAGCCTTGTGGGTCCCACGGCGGGGCTCACGGCGCTGTAATATACCCTGAATAACTTGGGGGTGTTACAGAATATGGTATCAGAGCTTAGGTTTATGGATACCTAGGCTGTCGGTCTTTTGGGTCGATAGAGTCGTCTTTTGCCCACAGTATCACTACTCTGCCATCATCACAGTGCGACCGGTACTTGTAAGTCCTCTCACTCTTCTTGTATTTTTCTTAATCGTTTCGTTATAGCTTGGTATTATTGGGAATTGGTCACTTCGAGAATGTGCGATTTGGATTATACTTACGCACGTGTGTGCCCTTCAGAATGTTGGCTGAAAGTAGGAAGAATCGTGGCCGTGGTCACGGACGTGAACTCTTCCTTGAGATTTTGTTAAATTGCTAATTGCGATATTGGTGTGTATCGATATTATGTTGAGATTTTGTTTAGGAGTCGCATGCTAGTATCACGGGAGATCTTCGACTTCACAGACTTGTAAGTATGTTGTTCGGATTATTCGATAATTCTTGGTGAATTTGAATTCCCGTTGAAATGCTGTGTGTGCGAGTGATTGCAAGTTTCGAGGATGAAACTTATTTTTAAGGGGGGTAGAGTGTAATACCCCAGTTTTTTCGGATATATTTTTTTTCGTTTATATGTTGGATGTCGTTGATGGATAATTGTGCTTGATGATGATGTGAACGTATGACAATGTTGTTGAATGCGTATATGTATTCATTGTTCCGTATGATCGTTTGGTATGTCGAGATGTTGGTCGAGAATAGCGGAAAATGGCTAAGTACAGCTACGTTAGCGCACGCTACAGGGTATGCCTAGCGCGCGCTAAAATATATACTTAGCGTACGCTACGGTGCATACTTAGCGCACGCTAAGAGGTTCGGTTACGTACGCTAAGGAGGACCCCTAACGTACGTAACGACTTGCTGGGTTAGTTCCGGTAGGTGGCCGGCGCTAGGCCTGTGTTGATTTTTATATTCAGTTAGCGCACGCTAACGCATGTTGGTTAGCGCACGCTAACATCAGATCGCCAATAATGGAATCTTAGCTTTCGGCGGGTGGACCCGGCCATGTTCGACGCATGTCCAAATAAGGTCAGCGAGTGTTTGTCGTGTAGAGCTAGCGCACGCTAAAACCGTATGATTAGCGCACGCTAATTCCATATCGGTCAAGGGAATCCCGGTAATCGCGGATGCTTTCGGCATGTGGGGGCACGATACTGTAGCAAGTCAACGCCTGTTTGCGTACGCTAATGCATGGGCATTACGTACGTTAGATGAATTTCGAAGCAATGTAGTAGCTTCTGGAGTGCCCGATAGTGCACGCTATCAAGGAAGGATAGTGCACGCTAGTCCTGTAGCGCAGGCTAAATATAAGGTCTAACGCGCGCTAATGATGTGTTTTATAGAGAGGATAGACGAGTGCTGAGAGGCATTTTGTCCATTCTCCTTCCTTCAGTCAATAGAGAGAGCCTTGGGAAGTACTTGAAGTTCCTAAATATTGAGAGATGATTCTCTAAAACAAGATTAAGATTGGAGAGCTCGGATTTAAGTATTGTTCTTGAAGTTTTGATGATTTTTGGAATGGAGTTCAATTATTCTTCTTCGTGGTTCGTCCATACAAGGTAATCCTCGTATACCTTTGATAGTGGTTCGTTTTTTTTAAGGATTACTACTCGGGAGGGAGTATGTTGGGAATCGTGTATTTTGATGTTCGTCTTATTTCAATGTAAATGCATAAATTGGATTGTACTTTTATCCGCTGCGTGAGTATTTTGAAATAGCTTTTGGTATTTTGCCAACTGAATTTTATTTTGTAAAACCGATTCCCTAAACTGAGTTTTTAGCATTTTGGCCTTGATCGTTTTGACGGTATTTGGAAATCGATTTTTTTAGTATTTGAAAAATATTACCGTCATCGGTCTTTTTGGCATTTTTGAAATGACGTGGAAAATTGTGCTTAGCCTGGTAAATCCTTGTGAGAAGGGTTTACGGCGTGTAATATTCCCAGGAGGATCTGGGGTGTTACAATTATGGTATCATGTGATAATGTTATATGAGATTTATTGGAATTGTAATAAGAGATTTCAGATGATGATATGATTATTGAGATCTTCTTCACATGATGATAATGGTTTTGTTGCGATTCTTGAGGTTGTATGAATGGCATGATGAAGAAAATGGTAACATGGAGATATATACCTCGGATATGTTGTTCTGAACGTGATTTCGGATATTTCATGTTCTTGAAGAACTCTTGAATTATACGAGGTGATGAAATTTTTTAAGAAGTGTTGATATTTTGAAAATGAATATGGAATATTCATATCTAGAGCTAAACTATGTGTTTGAAATAATATTCGTATAGGAATACGAATGTGGTTATGAGTTTGATGAGACTATTATTCATCTCTGAATTTGGAAGCCCATACGTATGGAGCAAATATTCAAGTCGAATGATTGGATTATTTGATAACCTTTTTAATATGATTATCTATTGTTTTGAACCAGTCGGATGATTCAAATTGATGACGGTTATAAGTAAATTTTAACGATGGATTTACGAGAAGGGAACCTTGTCAATTCGTATTTAAGAATTGAGTTTGGAACATTTAGACCCTTATTATTGGTCCGAATTGGTTGCTGATATGATCATCATATTTTGACTCATATTGTGGACAGGATTTGTAAGTGTCTGAGGTGGATTGTTCAGACTGTGATTAGTCGAGATATGGTGAAGCGGTTGAGTTTGTGGTTTGGTGATATTGATATTGGTCGTCATCGAACCTGTTGATTATTAATCCTTCGTTTTACAATGAGATATGATGTTTGATCATGGATTATGACTGTTATGTTGCGGTTGAGGTTGAAGAGTTCGTAATTAGCTTGGTCGGGACTGAGGAACTCGTAGACGAAATTAACTGAATTGGTAACAGTTCGTTGTATTGATATCGAGGCAAGTTTTATACTTGTACTAATCAATGAGATTAATGTTATCGTGTAGGTGTACGAATGTGTGCATCATTTCGAGACTTGGACTCTTTATGATTGTACTGATATCAGGGGATTGTTTGATACGACACCCGTCGACAAATTATGCCAAATATTATTGTTGTTCGTAAATGGCCGATTTAAGGCATTGCGATACTTGTTGGTAATATTTGTCGATAGCCGGTTCGCGGTATCGACGTATCGATTGTTATTATTGATTGATGTTCCATCAAGATATTTTTTGTGAATCGTCGTTATTGATATCAGTGTTTTTCTATTGATGTCGTTTTGGCCGATTGAAGACATTGACGTATTCGATTATCATCTTCGTTATCGGTAACCGATTAAAGGTGCCGAGACATCCGTTGTATAAATGTTATCGATTGTCCGCTCTAAAGGTAATTGATATATTGAATTGGGATTATCAAAGATAATTCCCATCCGTTGTCAAAAATATTCTCATCCGTTGTATCGTTGTTATTGATTGGCCATTCTATGGAAATCGAATTTGCGTAAGTTACGCGTTTCTTGTGTATCTCATTGAGTTTTCCTGGCGGGATATTGCTTCTCCCTAGTTGTTTTAAGTTTCGCGACGAAACTTCTTTTAAGGAGGGTAGAATGTAATATCCGCAAATTCGATTTCCGGTAATTTTCTTTTTATTGGATAAAGTCCGTTTTGACGACTTTTTTGGGACCGTTTCGTCATTCTGGGAATATTTTATTCTGCACTTTTTGTCATCCGAGTTCGTTTCGGTGTCATTCTGTTGAATTCCGTGTTCTTTAGCGACTTTTCCACGTATGAGTTCGACTTTATTAGATCTCCATTAATTTTTGAAAACTCCAAAAATTCTGAATCTTTGCAATATTATAAATCATCGAGTTAGCTTTCCAATGGTTCAAACGGTGTGTCAATCGGAGTCAAGACGAGGGAGTTATGGTCGAAATAGCTAAGTCACTCTCATTTCCCAGATTTGGCCGAGCAGCCTGTACCCTGTGCCGCGGCACATGCCGGCAGGGCCGCGGCACACTGCCGATCACTGGGGGCAGATTCGGCCCAGTGCCGCGGCACACTTCGGCTGGGCCGCGGCACACTGTGCAGTCAGCCTATTTAAGGCCCTGCAGTCGGGTTTTTGGCCATTTTTCTCCTTCTTCTCCTTCTCTTCCGCGACTGGAGCTTGGTTAATCATGGAGAGATGTTGTTGTACAATCAATCCATGAAGTTTTGGAGTTCATATCATCAATCATCCATCCTATAACATCCTCCGATCTACCGAATCAGGTCAGATTTCCTAGAAATCTAGTTTTGGGGAATTTGGGCATTTTGGTTGATTTCATCCATTTTATCCGATTTAACTTAGGATTATGATGGATTGATGATTATTTATATGTATTATATCATTTCCTTTATTATTCCATGGTTCGATCGTATCGATTCGTTGTTTTGGTCGAGTTCTGGATCGACGCCTTGAAGGTGTCCGGTAAAATGTCATAGAGGGGTTTTCGGGCGTTCTGCGATTATTCTTCCTCGTATGATCGATGATTTATTGATTATATGTTTTTAGGGACGAGTTTCTTGTGAAGAAACCAAGTTGAACCCTTCCGTTCGTTGTCATCTTTCCTTTCGATGGCATCGGGCGTTTCGAAGCTTCCCGGTCGAACCGTGTTCTTCGGAGTATTCGGTACGGTTATTAAGGCAAGTATATATTTATGATTGTACGTTCTCGACTTTGAAAGTAAGAAATATTGATGGTATGATATGAACGAACCGTTTCTACGGCATTCATAGATATATTGATGGCATGATATGAACGAACCGTTTCTACGGCATTCATACATGTATTTATGGCATGATATGAACGGACCGTTTCTACGGCATTCATACATGTATTTATGGCATGATATGAACGAACCGTTTCTACGGCATTCATGCATATATTGACGGATGATATGAACGAACCGTTCCTACGGCATTCATACACGTCTTGATGTGACGCTATGAGATTTAGTTATTCCGGAATACTAGTCTTGAATTGATGAATTGACGGTTACATTTACTTTATTGTCGAGGAGTATTGTGTTTCATACTTGATATACTTGCACTAGCTATTCGACGGCTAACCCCTTTATGGGGAAAATACTTTTTATGTATTTCAGGTTCCAGGAGAACGGACAGGCGGGTATCGGGTCGGCATGAAGATGGTGGGCAAGAGTGATACTGTGTCTTTCCCCCGGTTATGTTTTGAGTTTTCCATTCAGTGTTGTTGTACTGGAATGGTTATTGAATACTCGAGTATTGTTTTCCATTTTTCTTGATGTCCCGGCCTGTGTTTGCCGAGGTATTGAATTGTGTTGTGATGCCTATGGTTTCATTGGTTATGGTTTTGAATACCATTTGTATTGTCCTTCTTTTCGTTGTATCTAGACCTTATCGGTCAAATTTTACAGTTCCGCGCATGAATAGCCTTGTGGGTCCCACGGCGGGGCTCACGGCGCTGTAATATACCCTGAATAACTTGGGGGTGTTACACATGCGGTCGGGAAGCCTTGTGAACCTTCTGCTTAGTGAGAAATAAATTATCAACAGTATTAAATAAATTTAATGGGAGTTTAATAGTTAGAAGGAAAAACAAAAAGGCATATCTCACTTTAAAGAAATAATGTCTTGATTATTAGTATTTTAGTATTAAGGTGAGTGGTTAGTACAATATGTTTGGAGTCTGCTCTAGTGATGGTTCATTGTCATGGATTATACCTACAAAACGAATAAGTATAAGATGCATTCCTCGAGATAGTCGGGATGACTCCATGTAACAAGAACTTCCTAATCGCCTATGCAATTATGAAAGATGAGACCGAATCGAGCTATGCGTGGGTGTTGGAGAAGTTGAAAATTTTGCTTGGGTTTGATGTCCGTAACTTATCACTTATTATCCACGATCATCTTCACCCTGATCAAACGCGTTACGTTGAACCACAAGTGAATACGGCAGTTAAGGGTCGACCAAGAGGAAGTTCATCAACAAATTAAACAATTTATTTTTAAATGAATTGTGAGATTGTTAGAAGGAATTGTTATACCTCTGCGGCTGTCAACTGATCAATGCGGCGACGCAAAGACTGGAGTCGGTGCTCGTCCTTACCCTCAGCTTGGACACTCCATGTAGAAGCTCAAGGCTGCGTGGAGTCAACAATTATACGCTCTCGATGATATCGGAAGCAGGGAAAATACTCATAAATCCAAGCCTGAACGAGGGTAAGACATCCACAAATACACATGGAGTCACCACGACTAGCGATACCGAGCTGACGGTACATGAAAGCCAATGCAGCCGAACCCCATGAATACTGACCGGTCGTATCCATACCGTCCCTCACCTCCAATAAGCAAGACGGCCTAATCTGGTTACCACTCTTGTCAACAAACAAGGTGGATCCAAATAACAACCACATCCAAGCTATGGCCTCGGAGCCCCCCCACTCGACCTCCATCGCGGCATGACCTGAAAATCGATTCCATAAGTACGCCGCCACCCCCCAGTGAGTACTCAGTAGCTCCGACCGCGATACTCCAAGAACCTCCATCACATCCACCTGCAACTGTGTAGATGTGCTATCGGCATCAACCAATCGTCCCTCGACAGGAATGCGAAGGATCTGCCACACATCATGCAACAAGATGGTCATCTCTCCGAACGGTATGTGAAAAGAGTTAGTATCGGGCTGCCACCGCTCAACGAACGCAGAAATCAACGGGGAGTCAATGTGTCTGAACATGACGTCCGTCAGGTGGGATAACCCAGTCCCACTGATCCGGCTCACTAAAGAGGGTGACATCACTGAGCGCCATTGACTCAAGCTCTGACAAGCAGCAGTCCTGATGTGACACTTCAGCAGACCTCTCATCTCTCCAGTCCAGATATGCGCGGCGACATGCCCACCGAAACTCGGGATAACGCTGCCGTCGATAGGGCCACCAGGCATCTCTTCAGTAACCATCCATGATGTGTCATCCTCTGCCCTACGTCGTTTACTACTGGTAGACCCAGAAGTGACAAACCTCCCCCCTCTCCCCTTCCGAACCCGGCACAAAACGGACGAAGAATCATCACCGCCCTCGTTCATGTCCTGATCGTCGTCCTCGTTGTGGGAATAATACTCGCTCGAATCCTCAGTACCAAAGTCAGTATAAGATACGTGCTCGAATCCCCTACGCTCTGCCTCCCACTATCTACGAACGGAAGCATCAACACCACGAGCTCTGGTGTGACGCGTGTTGTGCGACGATTAATTTGCCGCAAGAGGCGATCGGCGACCTCCCTGAAAAGTCAACCATAGAAGCCAAACTCCGGACGAACACCTAAAGTCCGGCATAATATAGCGATCGTCTTTTGGTAACCAGCGATCGTCTTTTGATACCTGGCGATCGTCTTTGTCTAACGGATCAGAGGCGATCGTCTCATGCCACGTGGGGATCCAGCGTCCGTCAAAGTCGTCGAAGGCCGAATCTTGGACGATGGCCCACCCGCGGATCTCCATAGGATACCAACAAAAAGGATCATTGACCCCAGCCTGTCACCTAACGCACCTACCGACAAGGCCGCCGAAAGGTACGAAGTGGACCCTCCTCGGACAAATGATCGCGACGCGCGGCCGGCTTCCCATCGTTCACCCACCGGCCTCCAACCGCAACCTCGGACCTCAAAGGAACAGGCCCACGTGACGGGACGATCGGCCGTTTATTTTAATATAGAAAACGGCGATCGCCCGCGATCGCCTGAGGGATCCCAACTACTTAGTCCCCTATAAATAGAGAACTCACTGTTGCGGCCAGAGCGACGGGATCCTACCACGAATTAAGTGCAAAAATACACACAAAAGAGAGAACAACAGGCTCTTTTGGCAAGCACTAACATATTCATAGTGACATTCACACACATTCATCATAAATTCCAAGCAAGAACTCACAGATTCATCCATCTGGTTCTTCCGGCAATCTACGCGCTCTAAAGCCTAGATAACTAGAAGCTTTTACACTCATTGTATTAGATTCTAACATTAATATTTGTACTGACAAGATATTTATTAATAACATCTCGCGAGAGCATTCAAGCCCGGACTAACAACCCGGCAAATCTTGTGTTATCCATTTTCCCACGGAAGTGTTCTCGCATTTTGTTTGTTACTCGATCGCTCCAGCAATACTATCTCCTGATAATATTTTGGGTAACAACAATTGGCGCTAGAAGAAGGGGATCTAAACCTTCATTTTTTCCTACCGCCTCGAAGAACACTCACCGTTTCTCCGGACATATACTTGAAGAAACACTCACCGTTCTTCAATAGAAAACCATCGAAAATGACATCAAGAACAACCTCCAAGAGGGCCACCCGAGATCTCACGGAAATCTTATTCGGCGAGGACCGAATCCCACCACGGCGGAAGGCGACCGTGGCGACGCTAGCTCACTCCCGCCCCGAGGGACGGTTCTAGCCTCTCACTCGACCGGGCCTGGACATCGAACAGTTGAGGAGGCTATAGCCATCCTCGAGGAACGGCAGAGGGCCCGCGATACGCCTACCATCACCCCGTCACCTAACCGCCGGCAAGCAAAAGGAAGCTCAAGGGGATCTATGTTGAGAAATCGGCGTAAAGCCCCGAGCCGGAGAAGGCTCTCGTGAGGCGGGACGATTCCGTCTTCGGCCGCCTAGGAGCGATCCCTCATGGCGACCGGGCACTCGGCCCCACCGAGACATCGATATCCGAATCCTTTACCAGAGTTCGGCGTATCCGACTCCCAAGAGACAGACGGCCAACGAGCCCCTCGCCCAAGAAGGGAACCCTCTCGGGCAGGGAGATCGCTGCTCACCACGGGGCCGGGATCGCACACGATCGCCTTGGTTCACGCCCGAGAGTCAATCGGCGAGCGAGCGCGACGGCGATAGCCGCCATACAACGCCAGACTCGATGAGATGAGGGCGCTCATGGAAAATGGAGCAAGCGCCAGAGATCGATCATTGGTTCAAGCGAACCACTCACGACTCGCATCGAGCTCGCCCACCCAACCAACAATCAATCCCCCACAAACACCTTTATACGAGGGAAATCGGATCCTAAACCCACTTAAGCAAATTCCGATCTACATGACCGGTGCGGAGCTTCGATGCGACGAAATGTCGTATGTTCCCGTTAACTCGGGCGACTCGCCCACGATGGTACACCTCACTACCATCTCGCTCAATCAATTGCTTTGAGAAGCTAGCGAACGACTTCAGTCATACTTCGCCGCCAAAGTCGCCGCCGGAAGGTCCTCACCGCATGATGAAAATCGGGCGGGAAGGATGAATCGGATGAGGATTACATCGACCGGGTAGACGAGATAGTCCTCACCGGTGAGCCCGTCGCCGGCGAGATCGCTCTCAACTCAGTTATGAGCGGATTCCACGGACGATCGCCCATGTTCAGGCACCTCACAAAAGATATCCCCCCGACCTATTCGATCTTCCGCAACAAAGCCGCCGGGTTCCTGGCCAGACAGAGGATGCTCTCACTCCGCCTAGAAGAGGGACCATCCGAAGAAGGAAAAGCACCCTCCCATGTCCAGAAGAAGGCGGTCGCCAAGCCCAGAAAGGCGATCGCCAAGCCGCCTGGCGAGTTCAAAGCCTTCGAGGATGTAGAGGTCCACCTTCTTCACAACCTCAACTTATCTCCGGCCCACATCTTCAACACGATCAAGGGTCGCGAGTGGCTTACCAAGCCAAAGCCAATAAGGGACCACGGTCACCTAGACCGTAGTAAATTCTGTGCCTATCATAAGAGTCCCGGCCACAACACTAGCCAATGCCGCGATCTCCTCAGGCAACTCTGGCGATTGTTTGAGGAAGGCAAACTGGACAACTTGGTCACCAAGCCGGAACCAAGGACGGAAAGGACCGGAGGGCGCGAACGTCGGCAACACGAGAGAACTCCTCCCAATCCGGTCGCCAGAATCGAGCATGAGCCGGAATACTCTGATGATTCGGTCCCACCGATCAACTCTGGCGGCCGGGTCAACATGCTTCAAGCGGGAGGTGGAAACCTCGGGGGTCTTTCCCCGGTTTCCACCATGTCGAACAGGAAACGAAAAGCCGAGCTGAGGGCATTCGCCGGAGTCCATGTTGTAGTACCTCCGGAGCCGACCATCTCTAGAGACGCGCTCATCACCTTTTCCAACAAGGACAGGGAAGGAGTGCAATGTCCCAAAGAGGATGCACTAGTGATCTCCGCTTGCATCCTTGGGAAGACGGTCGATCGCGTGTTGGTCGACAATGGGAGTTTTTGCAACATCATATTCAAATCCGCCCTAGACCAACTCGGCAACCCGATCAAATTCATCAAGCCTTTCGACACCGTACTTCAAGGGTTCGGCGACAACACATCAAGCCTACGGAGGATCAAGCTCTCCGTCGAGCTAGTATGCTTTTATGATCCCAAGGTTAGGATTACTAGGAACCTAAGCTTTGTAATCATAGATAGGCCCGGATCTATAATGGGTTCCTAGGTCGCCCCTTTTTAGAAACCTTTGAGGCGGTCGCCTCATCTTTCTTTTCTTGTATCAAATTCCCCCGCCGATGGGACGGTCGGTGCGTAAAAGGAGATCAACTAATGGCAAAGAGATGTTTGAGTTACTCCTATGTTGTTAATTCCTTCAATACTTCCCGTCTCGTATGTAACATTGAAGCGACCGACGATCAACCCATGGAGATCGACGAGCACGAGACTTCGTACCAACCCGACTCGAGAACGCCATCTCTCATCGATCGACGGACGACATCGAGCCAAGGATCGGTTTCGAGCCAAGTCTCGACATCGATCGAGATCGAGTCCGAGATCGTACCAAACAAGAGGCGGCCGTTCTGTCGAAGAGTTAGAAAGCATTACGATGGATCCGGTCATCCGAGCGGGAGGTACGGATCGGCGCGAGCATCGACTGCGAATTAAAGGGAGATCTCGATCAACTTGCTACGTAAGAACATCGGTGTCTTCGCCGGTCGCATCAAGATATGGTTGGCATAAGTCCCGAACACGCCGCCATTATCTCGAAGATCGACCGGCAATGAAACTGTTCACGAGCGTAGGAAGTTCGGTCCCGAGAAATACGCAGCGCTCGACATAGAAGTCCGTGGTTACTCGGCAGGTGATCGGAGTAGCAACCGAAACCACGGTGGGTCGCCAACGCGGTGCTCGTCCAAAAGCCGACTGGCTCCTGGAGATTATGCATAGACTTCACCGACCTCAACGCGGCATGTCCAAAAGATCACTTCCCAATGCCTCATATCGATCATCTGGTCGATAGCACGGCAGTTGCGAAATGATGTCGTTTATGGATGCCTTCGCCGGATATCATCAAATCCCAATGGCGAGAGGAAGACATAAAACACACATCTTTCCACACGTAAAAGACATATACTTTTGGGTCGAATGCCGCTCGCTTGAAAAACGCGAGGCGACCTACGGCGATTAGTCAACGGGATGTTCGCCGATCAGATCGGCAAGACCATGGAGGTCTACATTGACGATATCGTGGTCGAAAGCCTCAAGAAGGAAGATCACCTCAACGATCTTGCCGAGACGTTCGCCATCCTTGAGAAGTTTAACATGAAGTCGAACCCCAAGAAATGCAACTTCGGGTGGGCTCAGGAAGTTCTTGGGGCACATAGTGAGCCAAAGGGGGATCGAGGCGAACCCCGCCAAGATACGAGCGATCCTTGACATGCGGGAACCGCGAAACATCAAGCAGTGCAACGCCTCACAGTGTCTAGCCGCCCTCAACCGTTTCATATCACGGCTCGGCGATAAAGCAAGCCTTTCTTCGCGACCATCAAGAACAAGAAGTTCGCATGGACGAAAGAAAGCCGAGATAGCATTCGCCAAAATAAAGGAATATCTATCCAACCCCGAGATCTGGCAAAGCCGATCCCCGGTGAAAAATTATTCCTTTACTTAGCGGCCTCGGAGGTCGCACCGAGTGCCGTTCAGTGCGAGCAGAGGGGCAAGCCCACTTGCCGATCTACTATGTTAGCCAGCGCTTCACGACGCCGAGACACGTTACACACCATTGGAGAAGATCGCCTATGCCCTTGTCATGAGTGTACGAAACCGAGAGCTTACTTCTTCGATCACCAGTGGAGGTCCTAACCACTCTACCTCTAAGACAAGTCCCGCACCGACCGGACACCAACGGGCGACTCCTCAAGTGGTCGCTGGAGATCGCACAATACGATATCACTTACGCTCCTCGCACGGCGATCAAAGGCCAAGCTCGCGGACTTCGTAGTGGAATTAACGTTCCCTCACAGTCAGGCCAGTCGGCCGACTGCTGAAATTATACGTGGATGGCTCGGCGACCAAGGCGAGAGCGAGGCGGATTGTCCTCATTAGCCAGACGGTCGAGTTTCACAAATGCCGTGCGTTTCGGTTTCGTGCGACCAACAATGAAGCCGAATACGAAGCTCGTAGGCGGGCTTGATCTAGCCTCGCCCTAGATGTTCGACGCTCCATATCTACATGGACTCCCTTTGGTCGTGAACCAAGTCAAGGGGGAATATGAGGCACGCGCGACAGATGGTCAAATACCAAGAGCCGGTCGCCGAAATGTGCACAAAATTTGAAGAAGTACTAATCGAGCAAGTCCCGAGAGAGCACAACTCCCGTGCCGATGCACTTTCCAAACTAGCATCATCGGATGGGGCACCACTTCTCCAACATCCAAATCACAAAGTCAGCATGCCCGGCGATCGGCAGAATTTGGTTACCACGGTCGCCATCGCCGAAGAGAATTGGATGACTCCGTTCATCAAATACTTAAAAGACGGAACGGTCCCCGACGACCGTGTTAAAGCTCGCCAACTCGGCTTCGTGCGACCTGTGCATACCCTATCGACGATCGGCTTTACAAGCGAGCTTTCACCTTCCTCCTCAAGTGTATTACACCGAGGAAGGTCGGCTCGTTTTAGCCGAAATCCATGACGGGATTTGTGCGAACCACGCGGCGGCGAGCCCTCCTCCATAAGACGACTGACAAGGATTTTTCTCGCCATCACTTCGGAAAGATGCGATCGCTTATGCCGATCTTGTCATAGATGTCGATAATGGGCCCCAACATAAAACTATCACCCAACACCACCTCCATGTATAGCCCTTGGCCATTTGCGCAATGGGGCATCGACCTTATAGGTCCCTTGCCGACGGCTCCGGGTGTAAGTTCGCCATCGTTGGGGTCGATTATTTCACCAAATGGGCCGAGGCCGAACCGCTCAACAAGATCGCCAAGAACAAGTGATCAAGTTTATATGGAAAAACATAATATGCCGATTCGGTTTGCCCTGTGCCATCATCTCCGACAACGGAAACAGCGACGGCTTAGAAGTCATGCAATTCGTGAAAAGTGGGAGTCAAAAGGTTATTCTCGGCGCCTCTATCACCCTCGGACGAACGGGCAGGTAGAGGCGGTGAATAAGATCCTCAAACACACGATCAAAGCACGACTCGAATCCAGCAAGGAAGATGGGCGGCGAGCTCCCGGACGCTTTATGGTCCTACCGAACGACGACCCGCAATTCAACCGCGAAACCCCGTTCGCCTTACCTTCGAATGAAGCGGTGATTCTTCGAGATCGCCGTCCTCACCATCGAACCGAACAGAGATGACAACCGACAACGATGTAGCCCGCGAATCGACCTAGACATGCTTGAAGAAAGACGGTGACCTCGAAATGAAGAACACAATCCACAAAAGGAGAGCGAGAAGTTTTTCAATTCAAAGGTCGAGAGAGAAGATTTCAAGTGGGCGATCTCGTCTCAAGAAAATCCAAACCCATACAGCGTCTTTGGTCCAAATCGAAGGACCTTTCGAGTATCCAGATGGTTAACTAAAGGAGCCTACGAATCGAACATCCCGACGCATCGGACCAATACCTCGAACGCCGTGCATCTGAAAAAATACTATCAGTGATAAATTTGTATTCGATTTCAATGATGTACGAGGAATATAATGAGATTTTTTGTTATCCCATCTGTTATGGCGATCGCCCCACCAGGCATCGCATATCACCGACGATCGCTGATCACGACGATCCTAGGTAAAATTAGTGCAGCCATGGTCCTGGAGGTCGATGGAACCGACAGCTTCGCCCATGCAAGGTTCCTTTGGGCTAAGATCGTCCGCCCTTCGTTTAAACACGAGGCCGACGTAGCCGAAGGACCCTCCAAAATAAATCAATAGGCGCGATCGCACGTTCTCAAGGTACATCATCTAACAGGGTGAACCCGAACAATGCGACGTGCCGTTACCCCCGTCTCAACGTACACCGTCGAGGATCGCCATCTTCATGGCGGGCCGAGGTGGAAACAGAGCTGACAAGCCGCGGACGTGGTGTCGAATAAGCCGACAACACTCCGCGCAAGGACTCCTCCAGACCGAGATCGCCCGCCTTTCGTTTTAACACAAGGCGGCGTAGCTAACGGAGGACCCTCACAAAAGTGAGTCGCAGATACTAAATATCCCGCGCACACGAAGACACGATTGGGGAGATCGGTCCATCGAACACCGCAACCACACATTACTCTTCGAATCGGCAAAATGAAGATAGCTCGCCAGATAGACTAGTCTTTGTTTCCTTACTTACTATAAGTGAACAAAAACAAGGGGGCAGGATAAAGCCGAGCTACTCTCAAATACGATCGAACAAAGAGAAACCATATTCGATCGGCTTCAAAACGAGCGGGCGATCGAGATCGTCCCACGAAAATTACAAGTAAGAGTTCCAATTCAAAACATGTCAATACTTTCAACACTCGCACAATCGGCCGGATCTAAAAAAAATCGAAAGCAAATATACGCGTACTCGCAAAAAATTGCACACAAACAGTCAAAGGCGATCGCATATAATGCATTACGCGGAATGAGAAAAGAAGTATTTTATTCATAAACACAAGCTTCATACATCTCAAGGCCTGAAGGCATTACAACAAAAAAGTACAAGTTACGGAGGAAAAACAAAAAGCCTCTCAAAGCCCCGCCTGCTGGTCTTCGCCCTCGGGTCGCGGATCGGCTTGGGCATCGGCCTCGGGATGAATGAGTTTGCCGGTATACCAACTCAAGTCAACCCCGAGGTCGACCAAATCAAGGATCGGCAGAGAGAATTCTGGATACAGAGGATGCTTGGAGACATAGGATCTGAAGCTTTCCATCAGAGGACCGGTCTCGACCCCTGCCTTTAGCAACTCGGACGGCGTCAAGATAGGCCAAATAGTAAGCGAACTCGCCGACGTGCCCGACGTTAAGGTAGGGATCGACCTCGATCGCCTTCACCGCCCTTTCGATCCGCCGTCTTCTCGACCTCCGCCGCCCGGCCGCCTTGGCAACATTCTCGCCCGGCCTTCTCCAGGCTCTCTCTTCGCCGCCTCCGGCTCACCACCGAGCCGATCCACCGCAGCCTTTCAGCCGTCGCCTCCTCCTGCGAAGCCTCGAGCTTCGCGAGTCTCCTTCTCCTTATTACAGATCGATCGGCAGCTTCCTTGGAGCGACTCGGCTCGCTTCAATCGATCCACGCCCCGCTTAGCCCGCTTGGCGGTCTCCTCATACTCTTTCTCCATCGACCAATCTGTTCGCATCCTCGATATTTCGCTCGGCGGTCTCGAGCTCGCGATGGAGATGAGCAAGGAGGGTCGCCCTCAAAATCCCGAGCAGGACGGCCATCGCCGCGCCCAAGAGCCGTGGCAACGGCCGCCCGCATGGCATCTCCGGATCGCCGACGAGCGATCGCGTCAAGGTCGGTCGCCCAAGCCTTGGGCAAGGAAGTGATTGCCTCGCGAACGTAAAGGTGGACTTCGACGTAACCTTGTGGAGCCTTGCTCGACAGAAATCCAAGACCATGGGGCGACGTCCGGTCGGCGAGGCGAACCTCAGCCGCAAACCAAGGAAATCAAGGAGTTAGCCCATACCATGCTCTAATGCCTAACTCGAAAAATTTTTGACCCACTCTTACCTATTGACCACTCAGGTCGCGTCCGAAAAAGGCTTGCCCTCGGGTGTCTCCGCATCGGCGATCGCCATCTTCTTCGCCGAGCCGCGATGACCGGTCCGGTGACCGTGGGCTTGGCGCCGTAACGCTCCATCATCGGGATGGCGGAGATAGGAGCCGCAGCGACCGGAGGCTCAAGAATCGATACGTCGCCTCGGAGATCGACGGGGACTCCGACCTCCGCCTCTTGCGGCGTTGAGCTGCTCTCTCCTCGACCACCGGCTTGGCGACCGTCCCCTCGGCGGGTCTCGTCACCGGGCAGTTGAGACGTCGTCGCAGAACGCGACCACCGCTTGCCCAAATTAAGGCGACCAAGAACTCCCAAGTCCGACATAGCTATCTCTCAAGCGGAGGTTCGCGATTCGGGAAAGTAAGCCTCTCACAAAGAAAAGGTGCAAACAAGTTAGATAAAATGAAACAACATCTTGGAGACGATCGTCAAAGAAAGGAAACACCATTTAACCTCATACCTTGAACTTTCAAGTGACGAGGGTAGCAAAACAAACGAGCCCCCAACCGATGAGCTTCGATTACAAGCGATCGAACGTTAATAAAAGAGTTCGAACGCACGAATACGCTCCCAAACGATCAAGAAATCAAACGGAGGTCGCCGGTCGCCGGTACGAGAGGTCCCGCAAAAGAAAACAAAATTAGATCACCCAAGACAAGCTCAATCAAAGGGAGAGTTTAAATCCTTACTCGGATTCCTCTCCTAAAATAGTGGGAATCTCCAACTCTTCGCCACCCTTCACTCAACGCCGATCGCCATGCCCCGCCGACCCAACACCATTTTGCCAGTCGCCCTTGGTCTTATTCGGCACGCCAAGAACCACTCTCCCGATTCGGCCCTGGATATGATAACCGCCGATCGTCCCTTTCTGCGCAGCCAATTTAAACAGATAATTCATCTCCGGTCGCTAAGGTGACGAAATAACCGGTGACCGCCGAACAAGGTCAACGTGCAGATGATCTGCAGCCAAGCATTCGGCGTCGATTGAAGAGGCGCCAAATTCCAGCGATCAAGAATAGGAGACGGCGAGTGGCAACGGAATCGCACCCGCCTCCATAATCATCTCGTTGACGGCGGCCATATCCTCGGGCGGTTGGTCGGCGCGCTCATTCTCCAAAGGCACGTGAAGGGAAACGCTCGAGGATGTGATATTGGCCCTCCGCCGCCTGGGTCACTCTTGGTCGCCGTACTCGGATCCGGCCGAGAGTCCACGGAGACGGACGGCGGCTGAAAGACCGTCCGATTCACATGTTTGTAAGGGTGAGCGGCGGAGTAGGCCTCGAAATCGACTCCGGCAAGGTCCAGTGATCGTTTCCATCATCCGAGCAAAAGCCACATAGGAGGGGCCGAATCTGCTCTCTCTTCCTGTGCCTCCCGCACTGGATCGTCTTCATCCACCGGCGAACCCCGTCACCGCCGCCCCGCCACCTCGGCCTCGTTGAAAAGTTTTTCGAGTTCTTCGGTGCAATCCCCGCTCGAATAGCTTCAGTGGCCGTCTCCATATCCACTCTAACGGAACCTCCTCCCGTTCGTGCAACGCGCGGCGGAAGAACTTCCTGGTCTCGAAGGTTTTCGATCCTCCCGACATATTGGAAAGTAAAAATAAGGAGAAGGTTAAATTTAATCTTACCTAGGAAAAAGAAGAAGATCGGCACTCAAAGGCTCCGTAAATTTCGCGAAATTCGGCTATGGATGCTAAGGGCGCGTAAAAAGTGAAGGAGAAGAAGCCCTCCCCTTTTTATAGATGGGAACGAGGGCCTAAGTGCAAAAAGGAGAAACCTCGGGGACTGAATCGGAACCGTCACGTGGGGACGCATTAAATGCGGCCCTCGAACCCCGCATACGCGTCTTTTCGAGGGCATGCCAGCCGACAGGTCTGACAAACCGTCGGATTCCCCCCAACGGCGGCACGACGCGTGTCCCAGCCGCTTGTGAAAGGCCCGCCTTCTTTTCCCGCCGCTCCCGACGCGAAAGAAGGTCGTCCATATTTGAATTCAGATCGGCTGGTCGTCTAAACATCGGCGATCGCCAAACAGTGCCACCTCACCCCGTGTTTTCGACATCAAGGCGAGTGGGGCAATTGTTGTGCGACGATTAATTCGCCGCAAGAGGCGATCGCGACCTCCCTGAAAAGTAAACCATAGAAGCCAAACTCCTGACGAACACCTAAAGTCCGGCATAATATAGCGATCGTCTTTTGGTAACCAGCGATCGTCTTTTGATACCTGGCGATCGTCTTTGTCTAACGGATCAGAGGCGATCGTCTCATGCCACGTGGGGATCCAGCGTCCGTCAAAGTCGTCGAAGGCCGAATCTTGGACGATGGCCCACCCGCGGATCTCCATAGGATACCAACAAAAGGATCATTGACCCCACTGTCACCTACCGCACCTACCGACAAGGCCGAAAGGTACGGTGGACCCTCCTCGGACGGCGACGCGGCAGCGTGGCTTCCCATCGTTCACCCACCGGCCTCCAACCGCAACCTCGGACCTCAAAGGAACAGCCCACGTGACGGGACGATCGGCCGTTTATTTTAATATAGAAAACGGCGATCGCCCGCGATCGCTGAGGATCCCAACTACTTAGTCCCCTATAAATAGAGAACTCACTGTTGCGGCCGGAGCGACGGATCCTACCACGAATTAAGTGCAAAAATACACACAAAAGAGAGAACAACGGGCTCTTTTGGCAAGCACTAACATATTCATAGTGACATTCACACACATTCATCATAAATTCCAAGCAAGAACTCACAGATTCATCCATCCGGTTCTTAGGCAATCTACGCGCTCTAAAGCCTAGATAACTAGAAGCTTTTACACTCATTGTATTAGATTCTAACATTAATATTTGTACTCGACAGTATATTTATTAATAACATCTCGCGAGAGCATTCAAGCCCGGGACTAACAACCCCGGCAAATCTTGTGTTATCCATTTTCCCACGGAAGTGTTCTCGCATTTTGTTTGTTACTCGATCGTTCCAGCAATACTATCTCCGGATAATATTTTGGGTAACAACAACGCGCTCCAGAACCCATCAACTCTGTGACTAGCGGCATAGATTTGCCCGCTCCTCCTCACATCTCCATTTAGCAAACAATACAACTAATGAGTAATAATCATACAAACAATACACATTATTAATTATTAATTGAAAATTTTATTTTATTTTTAGTAAAAAAGGGCTGGGGCGTCCGGCCAGGACGCCTGCACCAAGACAGGGGCGTCTGGTCTGGACGCCTGTCCATGGTTCAAACGTCCGACCAGGATGTCTATACTTAGGCCAGGGCGTCTGCTCTGAATGCCTGCGCCATGGACAGGCGGGATCGGCGGACGCTTGTGCAATGGACAGGCGTCATCGGCGGACGCCT
Source organism: Orobanche coerulescens (assembly GCA_033398695.1). Taxonomy (NCBI): domain Eukaryota; kingdom Viridiplantae; phylum Streptophyta; class Magnoliopsida; order Lamiales; family Orobanchaceae; genus Orobanche; species Orobanche coerulescens. The sequence goes on from CM065816.1 coordinate 2,094,244, forward strand.
GTGACAAAAATTCGACCGCCGCATCCTTCGTGCACTCCGACACGGCGGCCGGCGGCCAAAGTAGCAGAAACCCAAAAAAAAATACCGGAGCTTTTCCTTTTCCAGACATGGCGGCGGACGGCGGCGGTGTAATATCCGTAATTTTTCCATTATTAGCAGTTTCCATTTTTGGTGTATGTCTATTTTTATCGACTCGCTTGTAACCGTGTCGACATTTTGAATCTATTTTGTTCTTGGAGTTTTTCCATTTGGACGAGTTTTGATGATGTTTTCACGTAATTTCATTTTATGACATGTTTTGCCGTATGAACGTTCGATTCTCGTAAAAACTCGTTCGTTTTCATTGTTTCTTGGGTTGTACAAGTCCGTATGGTTGAGTTGGTCATGTTGAGACTTCTGGTTTACAAATCCGACGTTGTATTGTGATTTTCGGACGCTTGGGTCATTTTCGTAATTTCTTATAAATTTGGGGAAATTCATTTTCTTGTCGTATTTTGGAGTCCTCGGTAGTTGGTAGTGCACTTACTTTCGAGCACTCAGCTTCGTTGCTATGTATACCTCGTATTTACACTTGTGATTCTATCCTCGTGTTGTAGTTCGTCGTCGAATCGACTGTGTAGAATTTGTGTTCAGAAGTGGGATCTGTTACGTGCATAACGTACGTTATGCATGACCCATAACGTACGTTATGACCCTTCACTTTCAGTACAGACATTTGGTTACGTACGTTAACCAGCATTGGGTTACGTACGTAACCATCATAACGTACGTTAATGTACTGTGTTAACGCATGTAACGCTATCGGCGTTTTAAACCCGACTTAACCTCGCCGATTTCTTTTCGCTTTTCTTCAACCCTTCTCGCGACGTGAGTGTTCTTGAGTGCCTTTGGAGCGATTTGTCCGTAACAACCCGTGGATTTCCTTTAGAGATTGATTATCGTGCACCAAGGAGATTAATCTACAACATTCACATCTTCCATCACGAATCCAAGGTATTTCCTCAGAACCCTAACTTTAGCGAATTTGGGGTTTTTCGAGATTCTAGGGTTTAGTTCCGAATTGTTCATCTATATATCGATATTCTTTATCGATTGTGAGTATTGAGTGATTCTAAATCCAACTTCCTTGACTTTAATCCGTGAATTATCAATACGGGAGATTTTGCGTGAAACCTCGCCCGTATCGATTGAACGTCTATTATCGCGATTTGTAATCGGGATTTTGGGAGTATACCTTTCGATTATTGATGTCCGTTGGGACCGAGTTATGTTAATTCTTCGTTTAGGAACCGTTGTTTTCCAAATGGATCATCCGTAGTCACTTTTCACTTCCGATTCTTCAAGATGTCACAAAGGCAAGTACTTTACATTTGTTTACATGTTCTAGTATTTGAATTATGGTCAGACAAGTGTTGTTGTGGATGGATATGTGTATGTTCACCTAGGGACGGTCCGACGGGCCTCTAGGGATACGTTGCCGTGAGTTTCGTATCGCGAACCGTGGTTAACCACCCAGGATGTCCGACGGGGCTCATGCGGGTACGGTGGCCGTGAGTCACGTACCAAGGTTAACTTTGAATTGTTTTGGTTGGAGAAAATGTGTTTTGTGCTTGTGCATCGTAAATATTCCGGAATATAAAATGTTTTCTAAAATGATTTTGGCGCATATATTCATCTGATTAGAATGTAGTTCAAATGGATTGTACTTGCACTAGCAGTTGTCGCTAACCCCTTAAATGGGGGAAATACTTTTTGTATTTCAGGTATTGATCGTGGGGACAAGCGATCACCAGAGACGTATGAGGATGATGGGCGAGCATGATACTGTCCGAAAGTTGATTATTGGTGTTCTATCTGTCGAATATTTTGATATCTTGTTTTGGGGATTTTGGTTTTATAAAACTGGTTTAAGTACTCGAGTACTTCTTTTCCAAAAATTTTTAACGTTGTGTTCCCGTTTTGGGAAATGGATTGATGTTGGATTCTATTGGTCGGGTTGTAGTCTTTTATTTCGAATTGTCCTTTTATTGATGATTGTTTGTCATTGGCAAAGGTCTCGTTGGTATGTTAGCCTGGTAGATTTCACTGTGTGGGGTCCACGGCGCTGTAATATGCCCTGAACGTCTTGGGGGTGTTACAGAATATGGTATCAGAGCTTAGGTTTATGGATACCTAGGCTGTCGGTTATTTGGGTCTAGTTAAGTGTTGTTTTTGGGACAGTATCACTGCTATGCCATCATCTCAGTACGCCGGTGCTCGTAAGTTTTCCTAACTTGACTCGTTTCACCGTTCTGTTCTATTCTTGTCTTAATATCTTGTTGCGTTTTGCGTTTGAATTGTACTTACCCGTTGCTTCTTCAGAATTCCTGCTGGTAGAGGACGCGGACGCGGTAGGGGACGTGGCGCAGCCGGTGGGGCGGCCATGTCCGATCACTCGGGAACTGATTCGGCGATGCCTTCCTTGTCGAACAGTGTTCCCCCTAGTTCGGAGGTCACAGGACCATCCGCTAGCTCCGTAATGCACATGAATGTTGGAGTGGCCGACATTTTGCACAGTAGCGAACCGCATGACGCCATCGACTCAGCCGTTCTAGTCGGCCAAGCTAATGCCAACCTGGCCCGCCTACCGGATCCGCGGTGATAAGTTACTTCAGACGTGATTCGTATCGTCCTCCGCAGCTTGATGGTGCTTCCACCCTCCGGTTGGGAGGATTGGCTATTCGAGATGGAGAAAGTATTCGAGGCCGCTAATTGTTCCGAGGAGAGGAAAGTACCCATTGTTCAAGATTTCTCGCCAAGGAGGCAATGACGTGGTGGCAAGCGGTGAAACCGCGGCGGGCGACCACGTGGGCGAGTTTCGGATTTGATGGAAGACGAATTTTGTCCTTGGCCGGTGAAAGAGGAGGATCCGAGCCTTCTTTGAGGCTAAGCCCCAAGATGTACCTATATCTCAAGCCATCAAAGACTACAATCAACAGTTACATTATGTGAGGAACCAAGTCCGAGATGAGCTTGATAAGATCCGCCACTTTGATATGCGGATGAAACCGAGGGTGCGCCACTACATGTCTGGTCTGGGGTGCACGACTTTGAAGGAATATCAGAATAAAGCGATGGCTTACGAGATGTCGTTTTCCGTGACAGAGACGGCAGTTGAAGGAAAGAAACAGAAAACCGCCGGTCAGTTTTCGGGAGGCAAGTCCGGAGGGTATCCGAAGACTCAGTCTGGTTCGCAAGTCTTCGGAAGTCAGTTACCATCAGTTGGGCGAGGAACCGGTTCTAGGTCTGCTCCTGCTGGTTCCGTTCGTGGTCCTACGTGCTTCAACTGCAGTCGTCCGGGCCACATAATGAGTGAGTGTGATAGGCCTCCGATTCAGTGTCTTGCTTGTGGTCGGATGGGTCATCGTGCTAAGTTTTGTACGGATTCAGCTCGAACTCCAGTTACTCAGATATCAGTCCCAGCTGCGGGAGAGCCGAGTGTGAATCAGGCACCGACAGTTCCTCAGCCGCAGCAGAGTTTTGGGAGAGGTCGAGGTCGTGGTCAGCCTTCTAGAGGGGGAGCTTCTAGTGCGGGGTCTGTTCCGCCCCGTGTGTACGAGATGAGACGAATAGGAGATCCTGACGCGACGGTGGCCACAGGTACCGTCCACATCCTTGATCATCCTGTTTCCGTATTGTTCGATTCTGGTGCTACGCATTCTTTTATATCTATGGATTGTGTGCGTCGCCTGCATGTTGATTGCCTTGTTGCTTGTGAGCCTTTTGTTGTCAAACTTCCTAGTGGGGATAGCATCGTGTGGGATCGTGAGGTTAGAGATTTTCCAGTGAGTATCGCGGGGAGGGTTTGGCCTTCTAATCTGATTGCGGTAGATATTAGAGATGAGGATTTGATTCTGGGTGAGGATTGGCTGGACCGTCATGGGGCGATCATGAATTATAGAACGAGAACCGTTTCGATGTTAGCCTCTGACGGTACCGAGCATTCTTTTGTGGGGCGTAGGCGGAGTAGCCAGAGGTTACTGATCAGCGCCTTGAGGGCCGTAAGACTGCTTCGAGGAGGTTGCACGGGCTATTGGTGTTACGCTTTGAGATCGGAAGAAGGGGGAGTTGAGCTCTCGTCTATTCCGGTAGTGTGTGAGTATCCTGATGTTTTTCCAGATGAGTTGCCGGGTTTGCCGCCGGACCGAGAGGTTGAATTTACCGTCGATTTAGAGCCGGGTGCAGCACCTATCTCTAAGACACCATACCGGATGGCGCCTGCCGAGATGCTTGAGTTGAAGAAACAGTTGGGAGAGTTGCTAGACATGGGATATATTCGACCGAGCGCTTCGCCTTGGGGCGCACCGGTCCTATTCGTAAAGAAGAAGGATGGGTCACTTCGTTTGTGTATCGACTACCGAGAGTTGAACAAAGTGACCATCAAAAACAAATATCCGCTCCCGAGGATTGATGACTTGTTTGATCAGTTGCAAGGGGCAACCGTGTTTTCGAAGATTGATTTGAGATCGGGGTATTATCAGCTCCGAGTGAAGGATACCGACATTCCGAAGACGGCCTTTCGGACGAGATACGGTCACTACGAGTTTGTGGTTATGCCTTTTGGGCTAACTAACGCACCAGCCGTGTTCATGCAACTTATGAACAAAGTCTTTATCGAGTACCTCGATAAGTGTGTAGTCGTTTTTATCGACGACATCCTGATTTACTCGAGGAGCGAGGAGGAGCACGCCTGTCATTTGCATATCGTATTAGATATTTTGAGAACTCAGCATCTTTTTGCAAAGTTCTCAAAGTGCGAGTTTTGGTTACGGGAGGTTATGTTTCTCGGTCATGTGATCTCGGCCGAGGGTGTTCGTGTAGACCCACATAAGGTAGAGGCGGTTGGATTGGGCGCCGCCAAGAACGTGAAGGAGGTCCGCAGCTCGGGATTAGCCGGTATTACCGTAGATTCGTCGAGGGTTCTCTAAACTCGCTCGACCGCCGACTCGATTGCTACGAAGTCGGAGAAGTTTGTGTGGACCGACGAGAGGCGTAATAGTTTTGAGGAGTTGAAGAAGCGGTTGACGACCGCTCCCGTTTTGGCTTTACCGAGTGGTAATGATGGTTTCTCGGTTTATAGCGATGCTTCGGCCAAGGGCTCGGATGCGTACTTATGCGGCATGGGAGGACGATTGCCTATGCTTCCCGTCGATTGAAACCATATGAATTGAATTACCCTACGCACGATCTTGAGTTGGCCACAGTTGTGTTTGCGTTGAAAATCAAGGCCATTACTTGTATGGCTCGTCGTGTCGATTTTCACCGATCACAAGAGCTCAAGTACATCTTCACGCGAAGGAGCTTAATATGAGACAGAGGAGATGGTTGGAATTGATTAAGGATTACGATCTTGAGATCCTCTATCATCCGGCAAGGCTAATGTGGTGGCAGATGCCTTGAGCCGGAAATCAGTATCGCTTCGAGCGCTTGAGTTGCTTACGGCCCAGTCGGGACTTCAGCGAGAGTTTATGAGGTTGAGCATTGAGGTTGTACCGCCAGAGAGTTCCGGCGATTCGTACTCTTGAGATTTCTTCATCTCTGGTCGAGGACATTAAGTCGGGACAGTTAGAAGATCCGATGTTTATTCACTTCGAGAGAGTGTAGGAAAGGGGAAAGCCCGGGTTTCGTTATTTATGAGGACGGTGTGTTGAGATTCCGAGGTCGGTTGTGTGTTCCGAACGACTCGAATTGAGACAGAGCATTATGCGAGAGGCTCATGCGTCACCATACTCACCCATCCGGCTCGAGTAAGATGTATAAAGATCGAGGAAGAATTTTTGGTGGAACGATATGAAGAAGGAGGCATTCGGTTTAGCTAAGTGTTTGACTTGTCGCAAGTCAAGATTGAGCATCAGCTGCCACGGATTATTGAAACCACTCCTGCTCCGAATGGAAGTGGGAGGACATCTCTATGGATTTTGTCACGAGTTTACCGAGGACGAAGACCGGTATGAATATGGTATGGGTGATTGTAGACCGATCGACTAAGTCGGCACATTTTCTGGGCATCAAGGATACTTGGGGTCCGTAAAAGTTGGCTCGTATTTTTATCACTCGATAGTGAGGCTTCATGGTACGCCGAGGACCATTATTTCGCAGAGATGGCCGATTTGTATCGCATTTTTGGCAGCAAAGTGCATAAGGCATTGGGGACTCGGCTACGTTTGAGCACTTCGTTCCATCCTGCATCGATAAGGCGATCGACGTACCATTCGGACGCTCGAGGATCTATTGCGCGCGTGTGCGTTAGATCGAGTAGTAATCGGGAGGATCATTTGGCCTTGATTGAGTTTACATATAATAATAGCTGGCACGCGTCGATTAAGATGGCACCGTATGAGGCACTTTATGGCCGACGTTGCCGATCACCGATATGTTGGGATGAGCCGTCCGATTTGGTTGGCACCGAGCCGGACCTTGTGTTGGAGACGAGGGAGAAAGTCGAATTGATTAGAAAGAGGAAGTTGCCGCCAGAGTCGACAAAAGTCTTACGCGGATGTTAGGCGTAGACCTTTGGAGTTTGAGGTGGGAGATCATGTTCTGTTGAGAGTGTCTCCGACGAAGGGAGTTTTCCGTTTTGGGAAGAAGGGGAAACTCAGCCCGAGATATATTGGACCTTTCGAGGTATTGGAGAGAGTCGGTGAGTTAGCGTACCGTTTGGCTTTACCTCCGTCGCTGAGTCATGTACATAGTGTATTTCACGTTTCCTAGTTGAGGAAGTACGTTCCGGACCCGTCCCACATTATTGACTTTGGGGACGTGGAGATCGAGAAGGATGTTACGTTTGAAGAGAGGCCCGTCAGAATTTTGGAGCGTCGTGACAAACAGTTAAGGCACAAAATCATTCCTTTGGTTAAGGTGCAATGGTCGAGGCACGGAGTAGAAGAAGCGACGTGGGAGCTAGAGGAGGATATGCGTTCGAGGTACCCCGAGCTTTTTGATTCTTAAGTTTCGGGACGAAAGTTTATTTTAGAGGGGGAGAATGTAATATCCTTAATTTTTCCATTATTAGCAGTTTCCATTTTTGGTGTATGTCTATTTTTATCGACTCGCTTGTAACCGTGTCGACATTTTGAATCTATTTTGTTCTTGGAGTTTTTCCATTTGGACGAGTTTTGATGATGTTTTCACGTAATTTCATTTTATGACATGTTTTGCCGTATGAACGTTCGATTCTCGTAAAACTCGTTCGTTTTCATTGTTTCTTGGGTTGTACAAGTCCGTATGGTTGAGTTGGTCATGTTGAGACTTCTGGTTTACAAATCCGACGTTGTATCGTGATTTTCGGACGCTTGGGTCATTTTCGTAATTTCCTATAAATTTGGGGAAATTCATTTTCTTGTCGTATTTTGGAGTCCTCGGTAGTTGGTAGTGCACTTACTTTCGAGCACTCAGCTTCGTTGCTATGTATACCTCGTATTTACACTTGTGATTCTATCCTCGTGTTGTAGTTCGTCCGAATCGACCGTGTAGAATTGGTGTTGAATCGGGATGCATTACGTGCATAACGACGTTATGCATGACCCATAACGACGTTATGACCCTTCACTTTCAAGAGACATTTGGTTACGACGTTAACCAAAGATTTACGACGTAACCATCATAACGCACGTTAACGGCTGTGTTAACGCATTTAACGCTACCGGCATTTTTAAACCTGACTTAACCTCAGTTAGTTTCTTTTCGTTTTTCTTCAACCCTTCTCGCGACGTGAGTGTTCTTGAGTGCCTTTGGAGCGATTTGTCCAGAACAACCTGTGGATTTCCTTTAGAGATTGATTATCGTGCACCAAGGGAGATTAATCTACAACATTCACATCTTCCATCAGTCGAATCCAAGGTATTTCCTCAGGAACCCTAACTTTAGCGAATTTGGGGGTTTTTCTTGTTTCTAGGGTTTTGTCCCTAATTGTTCATGTTTATATCGATATTATTTATCGATTGTGAGTATTGAGTGATTCTAAATCCAACTTCCTTGACTTTAATCCGTGAATTATCAATACGGGGAGATTTTGCGTGAACCCTCGCCCGTATCGATTGAACGTCTATTATCGCGATTTGTAATCGGGATTTTGGGAGTATACCTTTCGATTATTGATGTCCGTTGGGACTGAGTTATGTTAATTCTTCGTTTAGGAACCGTTGTTTTCCAGTCGGATCATCCGTAGTCACTTTTCACTTCCGATTCTTCGAAGATGTCACAAAGGCAAGTACTTTACATTTGTTTACATGTTCTAGTATTTGAATTATGGCTGTATTGCGGTTGTTGTGGATGGATATGTGTATGTTCACCTAGGGACGGTCCGACGGGGCCTCTAGGGATACGTTGCCGTGAGTTTCGTATCGCGAACTGTGGTTAACCACCCAGGGATGTCCGACGGGCTCTGCGGGTACGGTGGTCGTGAGTCACGTACCAAGGTTAACTTTGAATTGTTTTGGTTGGAGAAAATGTGTTTTGTGCTTGTGCATCGTAAATATTCCTAATATAAAATGTTTTCTAAAATGATTTTGGCGCATATATTCATCGATTAGAATGTAGTTCAAATGGATTGTACTTGCACTAGCAGCTTGTCGCTAACCCTTAAATGGGGAAATACTTTTGTATTTCGTATTGATCGTGGGGACAAGCGAGCACCGAGACGTATGAGGATGATGGGCGAGCATGATATCGTCCAAAGTTGATTATTGGTGTTCTATCTGTCGAATATTTTGATATCTTGTTTTGGGGATTTTGGTTTTATAAAACTGGTTTAAGTACTCGAGTACTTCTTTTCCAAAAATTGTTAACGTTGTGTTCCCGTTTTGGGAAATGGATTGATGTTGGATTCTATTGGTCGGGTTGTAGTCTTTTATTTCGAATTGTCCTTTTATTGATGATTGTTTGTCGTTGGCAAAGGTCTCGTTGGTATGTTAGCCTGGTGGATTTCACTGTGTGGGGTCCACGGCGCTGTAATATGCCCTGAACGTCTTGGGGGTGTTACAGGCGGTGCAGCGGCTGTGCGGCGGCGTCTTTAGAGTAGGTCAGGCGATAAAAGTAGTGAGAAGGTAGGATTACAAATCTGCTAAATATGAAATAAGGGCAAAAATGTAATATTATAGGGCGGCGACTAGTAATTTAGGGTGGTGTTTCGTAATCTAGTAAAATTTTTATATAGACATTACAAATAGAGTTGTTTTTAACTTAAAATTACTTATATGATAAAGTATAAATAGGATACAATAATTTTTTAAAAAAATATATGATCCAATATGATAGCTAACCTAGATAGTAGGTCTGTCATTCGGTCGGTTTGAATCGGTTATGGGTGTTACCAACTTTGAAACCAAAACTTTCGATTTTATAATTGTCTTACCAATTACCAAACCAAGAATTTCGGTTACTAACTATATTTACCAATATCAATTTTTTAAATTACAAACTTTAGAATAAATATATTACAACAAAACATATTATCTATGGATACCTTACAAAAATATTATATTCTACTATCTCTACTTCTTCCCTCAAAATAAGAAGTATCGAACTTTTTCTAGCTATTAACATACTAGATTAATAAATTTAGTATAATTAAAAATGGCACAAACTCCCCAATAAAGCTAAAAATATATTCATAAATACTTTTATATTCAATACTTAATTTGTATGTAATAAATTAATATTGCGAGAGAACATGTGTTTTTTTAGGAAATATTTATAAATACTTGCTAATGTTATTTATGGTTGATTATAGAGAAATGTATACAAGTTATAACAACGAAAAAGGAAGAATATATATTTCAAATAAAAATAATATAAAAGTTAAATAATTGAATATATGCCTACAAGTATTGAATACTCAAGATATATATAAAATATTGTCATTTCGGCAAATTCGGTATTTACCATTATCATACCAATTTTTTCATTTTTATTCGATTTTGATAAATTCAATTTCGGTCATTAAAAAAACAGTTTATCATAATAAGAATTTTCGATCGGTATTCGGTCTGTTCGATAATTAGCAAACCAAGTGACGCCCCTATTAAAGAGTATAGTAGGGCCGGGGATTTTCAACTCAAAATCCGTGGAACCGGTCAGAACCGAACTAAAATTCTCGGTTCCATTACTGATGTTGAAAATTAGGTGCTTTTCTTGCAACCGAACCTAAATTAAAAACTCGATTCGGGTTCGGTTCTTGCAAAAAAAAAATCATAAAACCCAAAATTATCTATTTACCTTTTTTTATTAATAATAGTAATTTAAAAAAAATAAAAAAACCCCTTGAAGTATACTTGCATAGTTAATTTATTGAAGTTCTGATCATACTTTTGCTGCTTCATTTTTTTTGATATTTTGATTGTATCAATTGAATATTTATCATTGTATCTTCACTATTTTTTTTTTCAATTGAGCTATTTTTAAATGAACTATTGTTGTTTAAATTTAATTTTTTTAATTGAAATAGACAAATAACTTCATATAAATATAAAAAAATAAAATCGAAATATTACCGGAGTCGAACCGAAAGTTCGATTCGAATTGCGTGACACATCTACAAACGAAACCGTTTTTCAAACGTAGAGTTAATAAAGTAAAATTGAGCTTTAATTTGTTGAAATTAACAAAGAAAATGGAATATCCCCCAGGGCATAGCTCAAGAAAGGAGGAGGATATCTTTCAGTGGCGTACGGCGTGGGTTCGAATCTCGTGGGAAAGATTCGCTCTTTCTGCGATTTAAACTCAGATGTTTATTCATTGAAGATCCTCAAAACCGGGTTCTTGCGATAACTCGCGATTTAACCTGCAGGTAGGAATGAGGGATCGGACCTACAACCCCAGGATTCAACCTGGGTCAAAAAAAAAAAAAAAAAAAAATGGAAAGTATTGTCAATGGGTTCCACTGTCACCGGTTAGTTTATACTTTATACTAGCGTTTTCTATTCCGCCCGTCTCCACAGTCTCCCTCAGAAAATTGTGCTGTTGTAGTAAATTAGTAATGGAAGCTGGCGAAGGAAGAACTGTTTCCGATGCATCGCCTCCGCCGTTCCTGAGCAAGACTTATGACATGGTGGATGATCCGTCTACGGATGCGGTGGTGTCGTGGAGCAAGAGCAACAATAGCTTCGTCGTGTGGAACGTGCCCGAATTCTCCAGAGACCTTTTGCCCAAGCACTTCAAGCACAGCAATTTCTCCAGCTTCGTTCGCCAGTTGAACACTTACGTCTGTTTCTTTCTTGCCTCTACTTTCTGATTTTTCTATAACTATTATGCATATTTTTCCCTTCCCATTTATATTTAGCTAATGTTGGGGTAATTTCTAGTATTCAGATAGGTTTAATAAATCCGATTATCATTTTAGTTGTTCTGGATTCGAATTTTGTAATTTATCAGTTTCCCCTTTCCGCGGTTTGGTTTGAAAGTTATTATTTACATGCCGGAGTAAGGTTTCCGAGATACATATATTTAAAAAACGATGATAAAGACTGCAATTAGGAGTTGAGTGAAACTGTATGACGTTGAAGGAGATTTCATATTAAAAAGCCTTCTTCATAACTCCAGGAGTTAGTTTCCGGTAATGTTCTAATCATCATCTTGTTCTGCTTCCCCATTTTGTCAATCAGGGATTCAGGAAAGTCGACCCGGAGCGTTGGGAATTCGCTAATGAGAGTTTTCTAAGAGGTCAGAAATATTTACTGAAGACCATAATCAGGCGTAAACCCTCTCATGCGCCACAATCCCATCATCAACAACCCCCTCAAGTCTCAAATCCATCCGTTGGATCTTGCACCGAAGTCCGAATGTTTGGTATAGAAGAAGAAGTCGAAAATCTGAAAAGAGATAAGAACGTCCTTATGCATGAACTCGTCAGGTTAAGGCACCAGCAAATATCAACCGACAACCAATTGCAAACCGTCGGCCAACGTGTTCATGGAATGGAACAGCGCCAGCAGCAAATGATGTCATTTCTTGCTAAAGCTATGCAGAGCCCCGGATTCGTAGCGCAGCTCGTACATCAGAAAAACGACGGCAATCTCAAGCTTTCTGGTGGGAATAAAAAAAGGAGACTGCCCAATCAGGAGGAAGAGAACTTAGCTCGCAGGTACAGTATTACGTCGCCTGACGGACAGATTGTGAAATACCAGCCTCTGATGAACGAAGCTGCTAAGTCAATGCTAAGACAAATCCTTAAAATAAATAACACATCCGGTAGGCTTGAGCCGAAATTGAGCAATGTCAATGGTTTCTTGATTGATAGTAGTAGTAGTTTATCCAATAGAACACCTGCAGTGACTCTCTCTGAGGTTTTATCCAATATGGGTGCCCTAACTGAAACCCAACCCGATCTTTCCCCGCCACAAGGAATCACTTCGGAACATAATATTGATCCTTATGATGGCTCATTCATGGGAGCAGAGTTTGATACAGTTCATGGATTTGTGGATGCCCCAACTATCGTTGGATCGGGTGAGCTTTTGGCGGATCACGACGTTGATATTTTGCTCGATGATATTCATAAGCTGCCGGGTATAAATGATGCTTTCTGGAATCAATTTCTTTCTGTAGGTCCCCTTAGTGGGGATACAGATGATGTAGATAGTAGTGGCAAGGACGAGGTGGAGCAAGAAGTTGAGTGGGATAAATCAAAGAATTTGAATAATCTTACTGAACAGATGGGACTTCTTGCATCAGCATCATCCAAGAGTTGATGACCTGGTGCAAATGATCATCTCTTTGATGGCTCCTACTGCTCCGAGGTATAAATTTGGTCTCCCTTTATATCCAGTACCCATAATACTGCTAGTCTTTGATGTCTGCCTTATTATGTTGCTTCTTGTTATGGAGGTATATTTGTTTGATGAATCAGTAGAACACATGACTATGTTAATTAAAGAAAGTGCATAAAAGGTCTCGTGACTTTTAAAAGACAATGAGTGTAGTAGTTCTCGGGAATTCATTGCATGTGATAATTTTGTGTGTCCGTGAGTTTTTGACACGCAATGAGCATTTCTCGACTCGTATGGATTTTGTTCCACCTCTAGATGTATAGATGGTTATTACCAATACCGTTGTGTATATTCCTTTGATACGGTTGTGGAATGACGAAAGTTTTTCTGGCTTTTCTCCGGTGGGTGTACATTCGGATACAAATTTACCGGCGTAATTAGGGATGACCTGATGCAGTTTTTCTGGCTTTTCTCAGGTGGGTATACATTCGGATACAAAATTACCGGCCTAATTGGGGATGATCTGATACAGTTACAAGGTTTATGCCTCAACTCGGACATTTGTGTTCTTTCCTTCTTGTAAAGTGATCTACATTGACAGCTTTATGTTTGATGAAAACCGTGAGACCGTTGTGTGGTATATCGAATCTTAAACAACAGAGAAAGTTATGGATTTCATTTTTCATAAATTTTGGTTATTTTCCTATGAGATTAAGGATATTTCTACATGTCGCTTGCCCTTTAACCAATGTTTGTCACTATATAGATTTTAGGATCTTTATCAATATAGGGCCGCCCAAACGCATAAGAAGCTATCATTTCTAGTTATATTATCATCATCATCATCATCAACTGCATCGTAATCCCAACTATGTTGGGGTCGGTGGCATGAAAATTATAGTGCCAATTAATTGTCGAAAGTTAGTTAACAGTACAATTCATGCAAAAGACAAAATAGTGGCAAAGTTTTACGCTGGATGCTCTTCCTGTCGCAACATTCATATGACGGAGATATTATTAGTGTATCATGAACAAAATTTGGCCCAGGCGTAGTTTTACAGATTTTCAGAACTTTGAAAACAAGCCACATATCATATCTAATTCTCGAAACCTGACCATGAAGTCTGAAAATTACAACAATCGCACAAAAGTCTAAAATCCTGAAAACAGCCACCGCGTCTGTGTGAGATCGGCAGGGCCACCGCCTCAGGGACTGGAGATTTTATGCATGACTCAATTCAATCGACTGGTGCTTGTGAATGGAATTCCAAGCTTCATTGATGGCGTTTCTTGTGGATTTTTTCCCGTATCTTGTGGGGATGCAGAGGACAGTGGCCAGTCCCACGAGGACAGATCTTTAAGTTCCAGTTTGGCGACGCCGCGTGTGCCGCGATCGGGAAGTGTGCAGCGGGGAAGCCGAACATGCGGAGCTTGAATTCTTTGTAAATGGAAGTTACTTTTGTAATTTAATAACATTGATTTTTTTAATTAATTTTTCACAACATTGGTTTCGACTTATACATAAGTACTACAATATCTACATGTGAACAGAAACTCAACTATCAATTATGGGTTTTATAAACTATTGATCAAAGACCCATATATCTAAGATCATGTTTGACATCATGTGATTTTAGTTATTTAAAAATATTTCCCATACTTTAATCCCAAAATTTAAAATAATTTCTTTTTTTTTTATGCTTTTGATTTTAGTCATCCGAACATGAATATATATATATATATATATATATATATACAGTTTCAGACCCATTGTCGACGGCAACATGGACAAATTGCTCTGATGACTCCACGACCACAACCTGTCCCACCTCAGTTCTCCATAACAACCAAATACCTCCGCTCTGACCGACTGCATCAACACGGTATGAATTTGCTAACCCTAGGTTTTGACAAATTCTATTTGCTCGATCCCCACCAGCATGTGTTTCGAACAAAGCAAGAATATCCACATTCCACTTCTTCATAATATACCTGATAGATCTTCGGAAATTGGGTTTATTCGCCCCCCGGCAATTCCAAAAGAGACAATCCATTGATAATCTAATGTATATAAACTGAATCACCGGGGCAAACCGTCAAGCCTCCATCGACCCCTCCGCCGGTGTCAGAGGATCTGACTGCTGCACAACTCCATTAACTGAAATTGTCGTTTCCTTTGGTATCGAATTCTGTGTCGCCATAGGCTGAGATGAATTATTGAGTACCAAAGTCTCATTCCGTTCTACGCCAAAAGCCCCACCAGCTCTACCCTCTGTACCAATTTCCATTCTCATTCGCTTCCCTGAAGCCGAAAACATTTCTCCATTTCGCAACGGGCCAAACACTAACCCCCTCATGGGCCTATACGGTTTATTTATTTTGTGCTTGGACCCAGTTTGCTCTCCCGATTTGCTACTGCCATTCCTCTTCTCCTTAGGCCCACTCGGTAGCCCATTCTTACTCTCAGATCGGCCTGTTATAAAACCCCCATTTTGAGCCTTAGCAGTAGCTTGCGAGGCACTCTTGCCTTTGGTTGTCTGTCCCGAAAACACCAAATTTTCCTTATTTTTCGATCCTGGGATCTCAACTTCCCTTAACTCCTTTGATATAGTATCTTCCTTCAATATCCCGAAACTATTGGTGATTGCAATATTCTCCTTAATCGTCGGTTGCGAGATATCCCGTAGAATACGTCCGGTATTCTCTCCCGAACTACTAGCCGAGAAAACCATCTTTTTCGCCGGAGCTGTTTTTTTCCGACCTTGTCGTCTAACTTCTGTAAATCCCTCTGCAACTGGTTCTGGGACTCGTGTGATCTCAGTGGCGGGTGCCATTGGAACTAGAAGTGCAGTCTCCGTGGCCTTCTCAATCACACGTCTAGGGCAATTATGAATCAAATGCCCATACACACCACATCCAGAGCATATGTTTGTCAGCCCCTCATATGCCACAAAATATCTCTCCCCATTGATCATTATTGTGCCCTTGAGTGTCTTAGCTAGGTTTACCTCCACATAAACCCTTGCGAAGCGAGCTCTCCCAAAGTGTAACGTGTTCGTATCCACTCTGATAGGATTCCCTAAACCTTTGGCAATACCCATTAAAATCTCCGGATGATAAAAATTCACAGGTATGTTAGTTAGCCGAACCCACACCGGAGTCGTAACTATATCGTCCCTCAGGGGATTAAACTCAGGCGACCACCGTTGGACCATTAAGTAACTCCCGAACACTCTCCATGGTCCCCTAGTTAATGCCGCGAGAAACTCCTCCTCTCGCTCGAAACGAATCATAAAGAATTGTCTCGGTAGATCCATCATTGACATTCCACCTGTCGGCTTCCACAACTCCCTTAGCTTCCTGTTTAAGGCCGATAAGACCACACTTCTGCCCAGAACCTTCACAATTAGACACTGCTTCCAAAGCCCGTTCATAGCTGTCAACACCTCTTTCCCTATTGTAATCACAGGCTCGCCGTCCTCACCATCGGGGAATTCCAACTGCATCCTATCCCTCACAAACTCCCTATCGATCAAAACTTCCGGTCTCGGTCTCCCAGCAGTACCAGTATCAGTAACCTTTTTCACCCACACACCCCCCGTATCCGGTGGATCTTCTGGTGGCCGACCCTTTTCTCCCACATCCGTCATGGTCGCATCCTGCCCTTGCACCTGAGAGGCCCTAGCATCACTTTCATCGCTCTGCATCATCTCATCTTGCCCTTGCGTCGAAGAAACCCTAGTATCGCCTTCCTTGCTCATCGTCTCGCGTTGTGGAATTATCGTGTTCGCCTTCCACCACCGATCTGAAATTCCGAGCTCCGTCCGGCTAACCAAAGACTCCGAAACCTCCAGATCTAGTCTCAGGCCACAAAGTCTAGCTAGTGAGGTAAGGGTTCTTGTTGTTCTCCCCTCTCCGGTAGAGGGTCGTTGGAGTTTACGGTCGCATTCCACGAGGACAGATCTTTAAGTTCCAGTTTGGCGACGCCGCGTGTGCCGCGATCGGGAAGTGTGCAGCGGGGAAGCCGAACATGCGGAGCTTGAATTCTTTGTAAATGGAAGTTACTTTTGTAATTTAATAACATTGATTTTTTTAATTAATTTTTCACAACATTGGTTTCGACTTATACATAAGTACTACAATATCTACATGTGAACAGAAACTCAACTATCAATTATGGGTTTTATAAACTATTGATCAAAGACCCATATATCTAAGATCATGTTTGACATCATGTGATTTTAGTTATTTAAAAATATTTCCCATACTTTAATCCCAAAATTTAAAATAATTTCTTTTTTTTTATTGCTTTTGATTTTAGTCATCCGAACATGAATATATATATATATATATATATATATATATTCAATCATAAGTTTTTCTACTAGCATACCAAGTTTATGCAGAGGTGTAGAAACTATTACATCAAGGTAGTACACATGAAGTGTCCCCCAACCAAACTAATAATCACCAATAATCCTTACAAGAGCAGCACCCTCCTTTGAAATGGTGAAACCGATACCGATCTCTCAACACTATCTCGCGATCATAAATCTCTGACACGAGCTTCATCATCGTGTGACAATCCTCGCACACACGGCGATTCTTCATTATCCGAATAAGTCGCGACGACCGGATACTAATAAGTCCGAATGCAAGTGCTAACCTCTCACTATGATGATACAGAGCCTTTTCCTGCATATCTTCTTCTTCTTCAACCAATTGCAAGATCTCCGACTGTTTCGATACATAACCCCGAGAAATTATTTCATCGGCAATTTCATCCAACTTCAAGTATATTTTCTCCGACATAGGATGCATACTATCCCCGACTGAGAACTCATGAACGATGCCGTCACATTCGACTGAACTACAACCCGGTTCTTTCTTCAACCCAACCTCCCTCATACGTTTCATCAATTCCGAAACCTCGTCCCATTTACCCGAACTAGCATAAATGTTGGATAAAAGCACATAACCTCCATGATTTCGAGGTTCGATCTCAAGTAGATGTTCGAAGGCTTTCTCAGCTAAATCAACGTTCTTATGAAGCCTGCATGCGCCGACCAGAGCCCCCCAAACAGAAGCACCGGGATTCATCGGCATGTTCTTAATTAACTCAACGGCTTCCTCTAATAAACCCGCGCGACCAAGAATATCAATCATGCACGCATAGTGCTCGACCGCCGGCACAATCTTATAAACTCGCTCCATTTGGTTAAAAAATTCTCTACCCACATCAACGAGCCCCGAATGACTGCACGCATACAATAAATTCGTAAAAGTAACGGAACTAGGCTTCACTTTAGCTTCCTGCATTTTCAAGAAAATTTCTACTGCGTCCTTGCCACGCCCATGCATGCCTAATCCAGCAATCATCGCGCTCCATATAAAGACATCCCTTTTATCAACTGAATAGAATACTTCAAGAGCCTTATTTAGGTCTCCGCATTTCGAGTACATGTCAATCAGTGCAGTGACAAGGTGACAGTTTAGTCTCATGTTTTCTCTCTTTATGTAAACATGGATCCAGCCACCCAATTCCTTTGCCCCAAGTTGAGAACATGCCGATAATGTACTAACGAGCGTGACCTCATCGGGTTCAGCCGCTTTGCTAAGCTGTAGCTCATTGAAAATAGCTATAGCCTCCTTAGGGTTACCACTTTGTTCATAAGCAGAGATAAGCGCGTTCCATGCGGTGATATCTTTGTTAGGCAATGAGTAGAAAAGAACTCTAGCTTCATTAAAATTCCCTAACCTCGCGTACCCAGTCAACATAGTCGTCCATGAAATGATATCTTTCTCTACCATCGCGTCGAAAAGTTTTTTAGCATCCATCATACTTCCACACTTGATGTACATATCAAGAATCGCGTTGCACAATATTAGACTCGGTGTGATCCCATTCTTCTTTATATAAGAATGCACCCATTTTCCAAACTTCAAATCCATCTTCTTGCTGCAAGCAGATAATACACCCACAACTGTAACATCAGTCGGCTTGACACCTTCATGCTCCATTCTGTGGAAAAATTCAATTGCCTCGTCGACGCAACCATTGTGAGCAAGGCCATTGATCATTGAATTCCAAGAAACAGCATCCCTTTCTGACATACTGGCAAACACCCGGCGGGCCATATCCAAACACCCGCATTCTGCATAGAAATGAATCAAACAGTTGCCCACAAACAAATCCGAACTAAAACCCTCCTTAATCACCATTCCATGAATACCCTTTCCGAACAGTGAGTCCGCAAGCTTCTCAGAGGCTTTGATCACAAAAGGATAAGTAAATTTATTGGGCTTCTCGCCACACTCACGAAGCAGCCGAATAAACATAGAGAGACAGTTAATGGGTCGAGAGGCGGAAGCATATGCACGAATAAGAACGTTCCAGGAGTAGAGATTTGGTTGTGGAATTTGATCAAACAGGTCTTCCGCGTAGTGTAGGCTGGAAAATTTAGAGAGCGAGGAAGAATGCACGAGTCTGCTGGCGGAGAAGGGATCAAAAAACAGGCCGGCGCGCAGCATTTGCGCGTGAATTTGCTTTAGATGCTGCGGGTTCGAGCATTGGTCGATGAGCGCAACTGTGGGGTGGTTTGCAAAACGTCGGTCGTTACTGACAGTTGTGAAATTGGTGAGTGAAACGTTGAGAGCCGCCATTAAGCGGTACCACTACGAACGCAGTTCGTGTTCCCTAAAGATGCTGTATTTATATCATCTCGGGAAAAAAAAAAAAAAAAAACTCCGTCTTTTTACCGATGAATCTTCTTAAATGCTTTAGGGTTATATAGTCCGGTGACGCCTCGCTCGATTTCTTCCACACCCGGGACACCCTCCACATTTCATGATCGCGCATCTCTTTCTGATCAGGATGGGGTTGAATCTAACGTAGAATTTGTTCCCTCAAATGTAAGTAATTTTCATTGATGTTCATACACAAATGATTGGTTCAGCAGTTTGTATGCAGACAATTCTCTATTGAGTTATGTGTTCAAATGAGTTTGTTGTAACTTTTTTGTTACAAGTAGCTGAGATTCCATCAATAACACCATTAGAAAGTGCTAATAATTAATATTACTAAAGTCTCTATATTATTATATAAAATATTGAACTAACAACAGTTAACATGTGATGTTGACAGGAAAATATTAGAATTGTTCTACAGGAAAAAAATTTGATAATGCAATGTTTCACGTGCGTACAAGAATGTTGCACATATATATATCATGTATTGAAGGTGCGTGTAACCGAGCAGAGGTATGTGGGAAAAAATGCAAGCACCAAGAGATTTGTTGCAAGGGAAAATGCGTCAACCTGATGAAGGACAAGCGTCATTGCGGAGAGTGCGGCAATAGACGCAAGAAAGGGAATACTTGCGTTTATGGAATGTGTAGTAGTTATGCATAAAAGAAAAAGTATTGTTGAGATAAATGCATGAATCCTGCATGTTGCAAATAGCAATTCTATTTATATCTTATTACATAGTTGATATGTATTAAAGAGTTAAAGTATATCGTGTATCTATATGAAAATGATTTAATTACTTTTATTAATATATGTTGCATTGTATTTTGTAATCTTGATCAATTTATACTGCGATTTAAAGCCTCTTCTTTGGAATATATTTAGTTATGTATAATCTTCTCATGAGAGCTGTTGACGTCTGATTTGGTCAACGTCACGTGTGCTGATCTGGACGAATGGATCGAAGCCACGTAGAAAATAATAAGAGGGACGTGTAAACAGAATTAAAAATATTGGACCATTAAATGTTTATTGATGATCTTGATAAAGAGTAGAGCCGTAGAAAATATTTTGGCCCGTCCGTCTGTTAGTCTTATTAATTACAAGTCTTATCCTTTTCTCTTTTCTCTCTTTTTTATCTCTCTTTCTCTCTCTCTTTTTTATCTCTCTTTCTCTCTCTCTTTTCAAAAGTCCTTTTTTTGTGCCTTCTCCTGGTATATATATAGGTGTTTCCAGCCATTCATGAGAGGACAGTAGGACGATTGGGATGAATATGCTGATGACATGTGTCGCGATGGAGGTGACTCCTTTGACACGTGTCGTCTTCTTAAGTGTGCTTTGTGTAGGGATATGACAACTCTTACTTACCGTCCTGTCTGCCTGTTCTTCGGGCTTTCGATATTTATCTGTTATGACCGACAATGAGGTCGGCCCTTCAGCCTCCTGCTACTCTGGTCGGCCTTATTCGTGCTTATGGTGTTTTCATATAGGGTCTGTTCGACCTCTCTGGTCCGGATTCCGGGTCGGCTCTAAGGTCTCTGCCCGGTCCGGCCCATTGTGCGAACCCGAGAAACGATCAAGTTTATGACCGGTCTGGCTCCGGGATCGGCTCGGCCGTTCGGACGCCCGAGGCGCTTAGGTGGACGCCAAGGCGGATCGACTACCAACAAGGGCCCCCGAGCCCAGGGTCGTGCCGGGTTGGCGGTCTTTGGAATCGCCTCGAGTTGAGGTCGGTCCGATTTGGAGGTGGATAAGATCCTTTGAAGGGTCATATCTTCGAGAGTCGCATCGATTTGACTTCGGGATCTCAAGAGTCACGGCGAGGGGACGCGTGGCGGGATGTAATTCGTCGCGGTGTCTCACGCGTTCTTAATTCTTGCGATGATTATGAATCGCCGCTTTAGTAATTAATGCCCCTGTCTCCTCCTATAAATATAGAGTGTATTCTTCTTCATTGCTTCCTTCGCCATTTTTACTGCAGAGAGAGATCTTTTTCCGGCAATTTTTCTTCTTTTCGGGTTTCGCAGACTTCCCCGGTAAGCTTGCTCTTCCTCCTCTTTTTTCTTATTTTACGATGTCGGAGCGGAGGAATACGGCGGAGGAGGCGGTTGTGTCCCCAGACCGTACGGGAGTGGCAGATTTGTCGATAGGTGATGCTCCCGTTGACTGGAGCGACGAGAATGGAGGCGAGGTCGCAAGGTCGCCGGATTCGGGGGATGCAATTTCTGGAGACGTGGAGGTGGCGACGTCGTTGACGGCGAGTGGCGAGATCGGGGGCTGGGTTCGGCCTCGGCCGTCTCCTTTTGTCGAGGCGGAATGGGATTCGGCCTCGATATGCAGCATGGTCACTGATGGGCAGTTGGAGGCTTGGCGGGGGCGATTTAAGATACCCGCGGTGGTGCGGATGTTTGTTCCGAACCCAGAGGAGAGACCCCACACCCCTCCTGTTGGATGCACGGCGGTGTACTACCGCTCTCTGTTGTCTGGGCTAAGGTTCCCTCTGCCGTTGGTTCTTTCCCGGTGGTTGAGGCAGTGGGGCCTTTGCATTGCCCAAATTCATCCGAATTCTTGGGCCCGGATGGTGGGTCTTTTAATTCTTTTTAGTCAGCATGGGTGGCCCGAGCCTGGGCCAAGAGATTAACAGTCTCTTTTTATGGTGGTCGGTCGGCCGTTCTGGTTCCTACTGGTTTTATTTGACACCCGGCACGCGATGTATAAGGATTTGGTGGAGGTGCGAGACCATCCATAGCCGGAAAGACCGGTGGTTCTATGTGGGGGACCGTGGTGAGCTCGGTTGATGAGTGGGAACTGGCGTGATGGATGCCGAGCTCCGGTCCCAAGACTTTGTTGCCAAAATGAGTAAGTGTTGTGTTCTTGACTCTTTGTACCTTTTTGTCGACGCTCATAATTTGTTGTTTGTGCGTAACGTATTCGGCTTGAGAGACCTCCTCCTTATTCGGCACCGGTTGAAACAGCTCTTGGATCTTCCGTTGATCGGAGGAGGTCATACCTTTTGATTACCGAGGACAATCTCTGGGTCAGGGCTTGATCCACTAACCCGAACCGAATGTCTTCATCAGGTAGCCTCTTTTTCTTTTTTTTTTTTTCTTTTTTTTTTTTTTTTTTTTTTTGATATTTCTTCTTCATCCAGGCCCCAAGGGTAGGAGCTCGACTGGACGGAAAGAGACGCCTGCGCAGTGGTGGCGAGGTCAGGCCGTAGAGGCCGAGCGTAGGGAGCGTGCGGGCAAACGGAAGAGAGTAGAGGCCGGGCTGAGGATAACATGACCAGACCGAGGGTTTCCCCTTCCCGAGATCGTCGTGCCTGCTTTGAGCCACTGCCGGACAGTAGGGCAAAGGGTAAGGAGCCCTAATTGATTTGGAGGGCCACTATCTCCCGATGAATAAGGATCGGGAAGAGCCTTGTGCCGGATGAAAGGGCGGAGACCGCTGGTTCTCGACTACGCCCAGCGGCCACTCCCACCGCCGAATCGCTCGATCGTGTTCCCCCTCGGTGGTTGAGTCACCATGTTCCCCTTTTGGCCGGACGCCAAAGATGGAGATGGTGACCAACGATATGGATCCGGCCGAGCAGATCCATTTTGGAAACGCTATTCAGGCCGGGCGTTGTGCACCTATGTGAAGGCTTGGGAGCCGATCGCCTCAGCTGGGAAACATAAAAAGGCAGAGGCCGATCTGAAGGCCTTACAGGAGGAACACCATCTCTGCCCTTCGCTCATCAAATCTTTGGAGGAGGAGATGGCTTCTCTGAAGGGTAAGATGGAGCTTCTGGAGAGCCGGGCCTTTGAGGCCGAGATATGGAAAGGGAAGGCTGACGAGATGGCCGCGGCGGCTGGGAAGGCGCAAAAACAGTGCCTGAACATCAGGGCCGAGTACGAGGCTCACTTGAAAAGCGCTAAGGCCCAACTTGAGCAACTGACCGAGCGGGTTCGGACTTGTGAATCTGCGGGTTACGACAGGGGCCTTGCTGACGGGGCGGCTGCTTTTCAAAAGACGCCCGAGTACGAGGAGTTGATCAACCTTAACTACGTCTCTACTTGTTATGAGATGTTGGATCTCATGAATGAAGGGAAGACCGTTGAGGAAGTCCAGGCCTACATAAAGTCCCAGGCGGCCGATCTGAAGGTTGAAGCTCTCGGGGATGATGAGGCGAAGGCCGCCGAAGCTGTCGAAGATCCGGAGGAGACCTTGTCTGGAGGAGGTGGGGGGCAGTCTTCTCAGGCGGCCGATCAGGAGGACAAGGCCGAGTAGACTTTTTGTTTTATTCCATGTATGGCCTGCGTGCCACTCTTCCTTGATTTTTGTATGGAACTTATTTCGAGTGAATACGATCTTCTTAGGGCTTTTGTTGCCTTTGTGTTTGGGCCCTATTGGTCAGACCGCCGTTTTTTCTGCCGGATGGACCGGTCCTTTGAGGTGCCGAGGCGAGCTCGGACTTTTAGTGCCGGGTGGACCGGTCTTTTGAGGTGCCGAGGCGAGCTCGGACTTTCGGTGCCGGATGGACCGGTCTTTTGAGGTGCCGAGGCGAGCTCGGACTTTTAGTGCCGGGTGGACCGGTCTTTTGAGGTGCCGAGGCGAGCTCGGACTTTCGGTGCCGGATGGACCGGTCTTTTGAGGTGCCGAGGCGAGCTCGGACTTTTAGTGCCGGGTGGACCGGTCTTTTGAGGTGCCGAGGCGAGCTCGGACTTTCAACGCCGAGTGGACCGGTCTTATAAGGTACCGAGGCGAGCTCGGACTTTCAATGCCGGGTGGACCGGTCTTTTGAGGTGCCGAGGCGAGCTCGGACTTTTAGTGCCGGGTGGACCGGTCTTATAAGGTGCCGAGGCGAGCTCGGACTTTTAGCGCCGGGTGGACCGGTCTTATAAGGTACCGAGGCGAGCTCGGACTTTCAATGCCGGGTGGACCGGTCTTTTGAGGTGCCGAGGCGAGCTCGGACTTTCAATGCCGGGTGGACCGGTCTTTTGAGGTGCCGAGGCGAGCTCGGACTTTTAGTGCCGGGTGGACCGGTCTTATAAGGTGCCGAGGCGAGCTCGGACTTTTAGTGCCGGGTGGACCGGTCTTATAAGGTGCCGAGGCGAGCTCGGACTTTTAGCGCCGGGTGGACCGGTCTTATAAGGTACCGAGGCGAGCTCGGACTTTCAATGCCGGGTGGACCGGCCTTATAAGGTACCGAGGCGAGCTCGGACTTTCAATGCCGGGTGGACCGGTCTTTTGAGGTGCCGAGGCGAGCTCGGACTTTTAGTGCCGGGTGGACCGGTCTTATAAGGTGCCGAGGCGAGCTCGGACTTTTAGTGCCGGGTGGACCGGTCTTATAAGGTGCCGAGGCGAGCTCGGACTTTTAGCGCCGGGTGGACCGGTCTTATAAGGTACCGAGGCGAGCTCGGACTTTCAATGCCGGGTGGACCGGTCTTTTGAGGTGCCGAGGCGAGCTCGGACTTTCAATGCCGGGTGGACCGGTCTTTTGAGGTGCCGAGGCGAGCTCGGACTTTTAGTGCCGGGTGGACCGGTCTTATAAGGTGCCGAGGCGAGCTCGGACTTTTAGTGCCGGGTGGACCGGTCTTATAAGGTGCCGAGGCGAGCTCGGACTTTTAGTGCCGGGTGGACCGGTCTTATAAGGTACCGAGGCGAGCTCGGACTTTCAACGCCGGGTGGACCGGTCTTATAAGGTACCGAGGCGAGCTCGGACTTTCAATGCCGGGTGGACCGGTCTTTTGAGGTGCCGAGGCGAGCTCGGACTTTTAGTGCCGGGTGGACCGGTCTTATAAGGTGCCGAGGCGAGCTCGGACTTTTAGTGCCGGGTGGACCGGTCTTATAAGGTACCGAGGCGAGCTCGGACTTTCAACGCCGGGTGGACCGGTCTTATAAGGTACCGAGGCGAGCTCGGACTTTCAATGCCGGGTGGACCGGTCTTTTGAGGTGCCGAGGCGAGCTCGGACTTTTAGTGCCGGGTGGACCGGTCTTATAAGGTGCCGAGGCGAGCTCGGTTTTATATTGTTGGTGAAATCAATATCCTAATAAAGATCATAATATCACAGGATATTTACCTCTTGAAGCGTAGTGGTTGGAACTTTTGATCTCTTCCTCGAAACCTGGGGCCGAGGCGAACTCGGTCTTATAGTGCCGGAGGAGCCGGTCATTCGAGGTGCCGAGGCGAACTCGGTCTTATAGTGCCGGAGGAGCCGGTCATTCGAGGTGCCGAGGTGAACTCGGTCTTATGGTGCCGGAGGAGCCGGTCATTCGAGGCGCCGAGGTGAACTCGGTCTTATGGTGCCGGAGGAGCCGGTCATTCGAGGTGCCGAGGTGAACTCGGTCTTATAGTGCCGGAGGAGCCGGTCATTCGAGGTGCCGAGGCGAACTCGGTCTTATAGTGCCGGAGGAGCCGGTCATTCGAGGTGCCGAGGCGAACTCGGTCTTTATAGTGCATTTTGTTTCCGAGGTGAACATAAAATCAAATTTTATTGACTGTACCCTAATGGCATTCAACAAATGAATTGACCCTTGGTCACTTACATATTCTAGCTAGCAACCTCCGTTCTGACGGGCTTCGTTACTGGGATTCAGGAGGTCCCGTATCGGGCCCCAGTGCTCATTTTAACAGTGAGGTCATTAGCCTGGAAACTCTGATAATCCTCGGATGTTTCGTAGAATACGTTCCGCCTTTTTGGGCGACGATGTCCAAGTTCTCGGGGTCATATTGACCTTGTTCTTTGAAACGAATTCTCCTATGGGTGTATCCCAATTTCGACCGGGGTCATCGTAGAACGCCTGGGATTCTTCTTGGGTCGGCCGTCGCAGTACGGTCAGTGACTCGGTCGGCCGGGCCCCTCTTCACTTACAGATTACTCCTCGGCTCATTTTAGTTTCACTGGGATTTTCCACTTTTCACGGCTTTTTCATCACTTGGAGTTTTGAGTTTCGCCGGTGGCCTCCTAACGACCGCTGGTCGGGTGGTTATGGGGAAAACTCCTTTATGGATTACTTTTGCTTTGACTTCCAATTCCCTGGTAAGGGCCGCCACTGCTTTTCTAACACATGGCTCAATACTCGGAGATGCTTTCAGTGTGGTCCATTACCATTCGGGTTACCAGACCCTCGCGGGTGGATGGGAATTCAAGGAGTTTTCGATGTTGCAGTGTATGTTGATCGCAACTTTAATTTGAAGGACACGAGGACTCTTTGAGACCTTCCTGGAATTTTGAGCGACGCTCAATATCCTTCAAATTATGACCTCTCAGGTCGGTAGGAGTCGAGCAGGAGCCCGTGGTCACAATGGCTCCTGTGCTTTCAACTTCATATTACGATGATTCCTATGCTTTCGACTCGTAGTTACGATGATTCCTATGCTTTCATCTTACCATCCCTTGGTGGGCGTGGTTATTTCCGGATGAACGCACGGTGTGTCAAAATGCTCCGCCATCAGATTGTCTTTCAAAACATCTGCGTGCTGATTGCGGTTTGGCGCGAAGCCGTGTTCGTCCTGTGCACACTAAGAATAGTCCGATACGTCCATGCATGGTAGAGAACTTCTTAGTGTGTATACCTCATAACGGTGTCCTCTATCGCATAACGGGCCCTTTGGACGGGCCTGATGGTAATTCGTCACTTGTGGTTAGAGATGGAGAATCCTATACTTAACAAGAAATCTTTTAAAGAAAAGCATAGGATTGGCTTGCAATATGAACGAGAAAAGCGTAGGTTGTGGCGGTTAACCACAAGGTCGCTTGCAATATGAACGAGAAAAGCATGGGTTGTGGCGGTTTCCGCCCACCGCCCCTTCCTCTAGCGCCAATCTGTTGACGTCTGATTTGGTCAACGTCACGTGTGCTGATCTGGACGAATGGATCGAAGCCACGTAGAAAATAATAAGAGGGACGTGTAAACAGAATTAAAAATATTGGACCATTAAATGTTTATTGATGATCTTGATAAAGAGTAGAGCCGGGCCGAAAATATTTTGGCCCGTCCGTACAGCTAGTGCTTGTTAATTACAAGTCTTATCCTTTTCTCTTTTCTCTCTTTTTTATCTCTCTTTCTCTCTCTCTTTTTTATCTCTCTTTCTCTCTCTCTTTTCAAAAGTCCTTTTTTTGTGCCTTCTCCTGGTATATATATAGGTGTTTCCAGCCATTCATGAGAGGACAGTAGGACGATTGGGATGAATATGCTGATGACATGTGTCGCGATGGAGGTGACTCCTTTGACACGTGTCGTCTTCTTAAGTGTGCTTTGTGTAGGGATATGAGTCATATGACAACTCTTACTTACCGTCCTGTCTGCCTGTTCTTCGGGCTTTCGATATTTATCTGTTATGACCGACAATGAGGTCGGCCCTTCAGCCTCCTGCTACTCTGGTCGGCCTTATTCGTGCTTATGGTGTTTTCATATAGGGTCTCCTCGACCTCTCTGGTCCGGATTCCGGGTCGGCTCTAAGGTCTCTGCCCGGTCCGGCCCTTTGTGCGAACCCGAGAAACGATCAAGTTTATGACCGGTCTGGCTCCGGGATCGGCTCGGCCGTTCGGACGCCCGAGGCGCTTAGGTGGACGCCAAGGCGGATCGACTACCAACAAGAGCTTTATTAGTTTGTTCGTATTGCCTAAGATTGTCGCATGATAATTAATATTTGAGGTATTGGATAAAATCTTACTTAAACTAAGACCTCAGGGAATAAACTGTCGTTTCAACGTTGTGAGTTATAACTTTGTTGAGATATATTGTCTATCACAAGGTAACGGACTATAATGAGTAAACCGATGCATTTAAATGTTGTATACAAAAGAAATCAACGTGTCAACATAACCCGAACACTTTTTAACCTAAATACAAGTATGATTTAATCATGGTGAACAAAGCCCGTGCATCGCCTCAAGCTAACAAAGACCTCGATGAGTGCAGAGCTTCATTTTATCAAGAACTATCTGTGTAATCCGAAATTTGTTTTTACCAAGCCGTGTCAAGCATGAATTACCGAAGAACTAATATATAATGACATGCAACGCTAAATCACGATTGACATGGTTCAAAAAGTAGCATGATCTAAGACGAATCGATTTCTGTCAATTACTATCTCGACTAATGTTTGGGAAAATTGTAAAAATATGTAACACACGTACAAAACGTTTTGAGTTTGAGTTATTGATATAAATAAAAGTTTGATTTATTAATGGTAAACAAGACCAGTGCATCGCACGGGTCAGAATGACTCGTATCCAAAACGACCAACGTTTTATATTATTTTATTATATTTCATTACTTACTTTATTCCATTTCATCTATTATTATATATTATTCTATCATTTTTTTCTAGGAATTAATTTAATTAAAAAAGAGATTTAAATAAATTAATCAAAAGATATGGATAATTTATCTCGAGACGGACGGGGCAGTAACAAACATATAGTAAGAAAAGTTCGTATTAATTAATTCCAATGAGATTCTGTTTGATTAATTTTCGACTTTTAAAACAATAAGAGTACCAATTATAATTTTTATTGAACTTCTATAAAATATAAAAGTTATTAGGTATTTCATTTAGGCTCCAATTTATATATTGGGATGGGGTGATAATGCATTATAAATCCGTAACAAATACACATCTACGTGATGCCATATAAGAGCGGTGGGAGTGGGTGAGTGAAGGTGCGGGGCGGGTTCCCTCACGCACGGGAACACCGCCGCCGGTCCCTTGATTCCGCACGGTGAGGCTACCGTGAGTGAAAAACTCACGCTCTGGAAGAAAAAAAATTTGGAACGTTGGAGCATAAATTTGACCGTTGGGGTGGTCTAACGGCTCCTTTTTTATTTTTTGAAGTCTATATAAATGAAGTGGTTGTGGTGGGTGGAAGGCACAAAAAAAAAACATTTTAGAGCAAAAAAAAAACTACCGAGAGAGCAAATTGCACAGTAGCCAGAATTAGTAAACTGGTTTATGCGTGTGTGATATTGCACAACATGATTCTACATGACTC
The DNA here is from genome assembly GCA_033398695.1 of Orobanche coerulescens. Taxonomy (NCBI): domain Eukaryota; kingdom Viridiplantae; phylum Streptophyta; class Magnoliopsida; order Lamiales; family Orobanchaceae; genus Orobanche; species Orobanche coerulescens. The sequence goes on from CM065816.1 coordinate 2,123,714, forward strand.
CTGTACCGCAATCTCCCCAGTTCATATTCGGGATCCTCCGATCCAACCAGTGTTTGACGAAGCAGCCTTAGTCGAGATACGAAATGAGGACACACATTTTCGTCTCCGATTTGATCTTATGGAGCATATTGACGCTCAACAATTACCATACCTCGAGGTGGACGATGAAGCCGATGAAGACGATGAAGTTTAGTTTTTTAGTAGTATGAATTTTAGTATTATGTAATGTTATTTTATGTTTTTTAATAATATTATGTAATGTTTATTTAATTTTAATGAAATTTATAAAAGATAAAAGAAAAAAAAAAGTGAGTGAAGGGTGAGTGAAGTGGCGCCTCTAAAAATATGAGTGAGTGATGGAAAAAGTGAGGAATAATATGGCGTAAGGGGATTAATTGGGAGTGAATGAAGGGAGGGAGGATGACTCCTTCCCCCTAAGTGACGAGTGATGCAATTCATGATGGGCGTAGCAATGCAAGGCATAATGAATATATAAAAAAATAGATGACAAATATAAAAATGATTTTGATATATGAATTCTAGAGCTTTATATAAGCATTAGTTACTTGTATTAATTGAACCAACATATGTATTAATTTTTTTTTTATTTAAATACGTTAAAAATACAAAAATAAATATCAAGTAATGACTCATATTTTCAATAATTAAAATTAAAAATAATATAAGAATTCAATATAATAATCCATACTTAATATTAAAATAAAGTCGCAAAAGAATCTAAAGAGATATGTGTCGTCTCCATATTAATTGTCCTTTTAAAAATCTTAATAAAATAGGTTTGGGGGTTATTTCATGATATACTATCTACCAATTAAAAACTTTCTCTCATTTCATTCTTTTCATTTTTAACCTAATAATTTAAAAAATTATAACTTTTTCGTATCGATTTTATTTTTGATAAAAAAATATATCGAATTAATTCTAACTTCGTGCTCTTTAATTTGACATTCATATAGTATATATATATATATATAAAGTAATTTAAATATAATTATGATATATTTAGATGATTAAAATATATATCCATATGGAAATATAAGAATATTGAAAAAAAATATAATTTTAGTTTATTTTCATAGTTTTGTACTTTAACAATTATTTAATTTTTCAGAATTATTTTGTTCTGATTATAAAATATTAAAATAATTACATTAATGCCAAATCATATAAAAAATTATATTAGTAAGAATATGGGTTGTATACTTTTAATGAAAATTGATAATAATAAAAATAATTTAATTTATTATTTATAAAAATAGATATAAGACTCATATTGTTCTATATGAAAATATAAATGCATGTGCTTAATTAAATTACAGTTTTCCTATCATGTGCCCCTAGATCACGTGATAAGAGTTTATAATAATCATAATATTATTGAAATTCAATCACATATTATATTTTACAATAATTAGAATATTATTAAAATTCAATCACATATTATATTTTATAATAATTAAAATATTATTGAAATCCAATCGCATATTATTAATATAAAAAAATATTTAATATTTTACGAGGTGCATACAATAATTTTATACTATGAATATAACAGCCCGAAGCGACGTGTCGGCGCCACTAAGCGTGGATCCTCTCCTGTGGTCTTCACTCCAATTAGCTGCGATCTGTCCTAAATTCACACCGAAAGCAACTTTTAGTAAAGTCGCATATCTGGAGAATCACCCCCCCCCCCCACCCTACCCTACCTTTTATGCCTTCATTCACAGCACAGGGGAAACAATCATCTCGAAAAATCTCTGCCATTCTTACAAACAATATTTTCCCATTTTCTTCACCGAATCTAATCAGGTTTAAGCTTTCTCCAGAAATCATACGCACTGCGCCGAAGATGACGGTTAGTATTATATTTCCTGCATCTCGGTTTATTCATTTTTTCAGTTAATTTGAATTATGTTGTTGGATTAGTCGCGATATTGATTTTTAACAAGTATTTTATGAATTTAATTTGTGTAAATAATTTATTTTCTGATTAGATGCAGATGCGGGAGATTCTTTGTTTGGTTCTTCTGTATTTTTGTTAGATTATTACTATTATCATCATCGTCGTCGTCGCTGTCGTCATCATGGGTGACCCAAAATTTACCCCCTACCCCCACCCTGCCGAACCCACTTCATGGTTCCGTACAAATTTCTCGTATGGAAATGTTTCCAGGCATGATACATCGGTTGGTATGCAAATTGTATAAGAAAATAAGTGGTTGGTAACTTCACTTTGTCTGTGGTACGTATATTATAGTCTATTCTCGAGCTTCGCCGCCAGCATATGATTTGCGTGGCTTATTTGTGTTGCAACGAGATCATTTACCAAGGTTAAATATAGATTGGGACTTTGGGTTGGAAATTGTACATCGAACAATCAAATCTCTTTCTCTAATTCATCAGTTTATTTGCCGTTGTAGGTTAGAACCGTGAGAGTGAGCAATGTGTCACCAGGTGCTACTGAACGAGACATCCAGGAGTTCTTTTCGTTCTCTGGGATAATTGAATTTGTCGAAATGAAGAGGTTTGATGATAGGTTTCAAACAGTTTCCCCCTCATCTGGTTTCAGTTTTTGCATCGTCCCATTATAGCTTTTTTTTTTTTTTTCCTTTGTCATTGATTCACATCATATATGTTTGATTCTAGTGGGAATGAGCGATCTCAAACGGCGTTCGTCACGTTCAAGGAACCTCAGGGTGCTGAGACTGCAGTCCTCCTTACGGTATCTTTAATTACTTGAAATTCTATCATCCATTACCTCGTGATATTGAAACCATTGGGATGAACATGATATGTAGGAGACATATGGGAACAACGTTTGCACTATTTGATAGATTAGAGAATAGAGAGAGTGAGGTTTTTTAAGAAAATGTTTGTTTAATTTCTCGATGCGATATTTAAGTTTGATATTTCTGGCCACAGTTTATTGACAACATATCAGAAACTGTCACTAGCTGATAGGAAGTTATTTTTTTTATTTAATTTGGGTTCTCATTTAGTTGTTCGGTAGAGGTGTTTGTGTCAAATACACTTCGATTTATTCTACCGAAAAGAAAGAGGGGAAAAAATGAATTGAGTATTCCAGTTTCTATATTTCTTGCATAGCATGTTAGCATTTCTTTCTATCATCTTCATTGTTGTGGTCAATAAGCAACTGAAAATATGGGAAGTCAGTTCTTGGTTATCGTTGTGATTGATAAATTGGTCAATGGACTCATTACACAATCTTTTGATCGAATGTTGAAGGCACATAAGAAACAAAAGAACTCATCCTGATGTAGTAGGTGTTTTTCTTATTACGGCGTGAATCGTGATTTCTATTTTGGAAAATTTATCCCTTTCGGTTCTTTTGCAGGGGGCTACAATAGTTGATCAGGCAGTAACCATTGCCCTTGAACCAGATTATGTGCTGCCATATGCAGCACCATCATTTGCTGTACGGGAACTTTGAGCTCATCTATTTTGTCAACTTCTTTCTTTTGTGGACAAAAATTCTTGAGAGTTCTTTTTAAATATGAAATTACAAAAACTTCCTCTGAGGTTTGAAGTGTTTATGAAAAACCCAGAGAAGTTTCAAAATTACCATCATCATCAACAGCACCTTAATCCCAACTATGTTGGGGTCGGTGGCATGAAGATTATAGTGTCGTTTAATTGTCTAAAATTAGTTAACACCATAACTCATGCAAATAACAAAGTGGCAAAGTTTTACGCCGGATGCCCTTCCTGTCGCAACCTTCATATGAAGGAGAAATAGAACGAAATTCCAAAACCGTCAACATCATAGGTTTTTCCATTTATATGGAAAATATCATGAGACGGCGATGAGTTTGAGATAATTGCTATTGTCATGTCACAGATATTGTAAAATCAACACATACATCATGGAACATGACTCAAGTTTCAAAATTACCAAAAAAAAAAAAAAAAAAAATGTTGATGTTCGAATAAGTCTTATATTTTCTGATTTTCTTCCTTCATAAGCAATTTATATTTTAGAAACTCCCTTTAGATTCACAAAAATGAAAAAACATTACAATTACCCCCTTAATTTTAAGGCACATCAAACCTTATTTTTATTTTTATTTTGAAATTTGTAAGTTTTTCGTTGATAATTACCCAAACCTCCCGTCCTGTGTATTTACGCTTTTATACCTTTTTTATATTAAAATTTCAGGCATCAGAGAACAAGAATGCAGTTGGTGCTGATGCATCCGCGGTGCAAAAAGCAGAGGACGTCGTAAGCAGCATGCTAGCCAAAGGTTTCATTTTAGGAAAAGATGCTGTTAACAAAGCGAAGTCTTTCGACCAGAAGCACCAGGTCATATCAACCGCCACGGCCAGAGTAGCATCTCTGGATCAAAAAATCGGATTGAGCGAGAAAATCACCATCGGAGCAACCATCGTCAACGACAAAGTCAAAGAAGTTGACCTGAAGTTTCAAGTTTCTGAAAAGACGAAATCGGCCTTGGCTGCGGCCGAGCAGACTGTTAGCACAGCCAGCACTGCCATTATGAAAAACCGGTATGTCCTGACGGGGGCAACATGGGTCACTGGTGCTTTTAATAGGGTTACTAAGGCTGCTGGGGAGGTTGGTCAGAAGACGATGGAGAAAGTGGCTGCCGAGGGCGGACATGGAAAAAATGCGTCTGAAGGTTATGCTGAAATTCACACCTCCGAGTCGCCAGAGGCTGCGGTTAGTGATAAGAAACCGTCTTCTCCAAGGGGATTGATTCTCTGAATTGTGGGCTTGAACTGATATAATAATGTGTATAGATGATCATGCTCATATGTGTTCTGTGAGAAGTTTATGCTGGGATATTGGTCGTGATTTGTCTCGTTTGTAATTTTATTCGACGCTAGTAGAATGCTTGTTTTGTAGCTCCGAGGGGGGTATGTTTATTTGTGAGTCGTGACTGGGTTTATTCGACACTAAGGATTATTTGTGTTATAGGTGGACCAATTTTTTTTTCAATGCCATGTACCTAGACGCGGCAATTTACCACACGATACAAAAACACGACACCGAAATTTAGTGTTTGGGCTTGCATTTTGAGCACACGACACGAAAATACACGAACACGAAAGTACACGACCAAGATTTAGTGTCGGTTTTGTGTTTACCCTTTGGGTACACGACACGAGGTACACGAAATAAATAAATATATATAATATTTTATATTTGATTTAATGAAAATATATATTTTATGAATTCTGTTTATACTAAATTTTAAAATTTGAAAATTTAATGTGAATTTTCATAAATTTCGTGTAAACATTCGTGTTTTCGTTGCCATTCGTTTCATTTCGTCTACTAAAACCTATAAAAATAATATTATAATATTATAATTATTATTTTTTATAATATTTTAATATTTATTTTATATTATGTGTCTGACACGAAAACACGAAACGAAACGAAACGAATTTACGCGGTACACGACACGACATGACACGAATTCATTTAGTGTCGTGTATGGGTTTGGACTTTTGGTACACGAAACACGAAAGTACACGACACGAAAATACACGACACGAACTTGTCAGGTCTACATGTACCAACCAATGTAGGGTTGGTATAAAAAATCTACTCCCTCCTTCGGAGGTTTTATTTTTTCTTTTTTCTTTTTTAAAATAAGCTTTTCATTTAGTTACTATTCATATTTATCATAAATCACGGTACCTCATAAAAAACACCACAGTATTGCTGTTTCGAACAGTTTCATCGCACAATGTTATTTTCGGCGTTGCCTAGAATGTTTTTCGACTCGTTAAGTCTCCGAACGATATTTTCGATCAGTTTCATCACATGATACTATTTGACCTATTATGCCCAATATGACATTGTCGACCCGTTGCTTCGTGATGACATTTTCGAAGCGTTTCTCCCGTGATGATATTTTCGACTGCTTTCGCCCCGGGACGCCATTTTGTTTGTTTTCGCCTCGGGACGTCATTTTTGGCCTATTTTGCTATGGGGCTACATTTTCGGCCCGTTTCGTCTCGGGACAACATTTTTGACCAATTTTGTCACGGGACAGTATTTTCGACATGTTACGCCCAGGAACATAATTTTCGACCCACTATGACTTGGACATTATTTTCGACTCACAAAAAAAAATTTATTGCATCCAATCTAATATCCTCGAAGCAAGATCAATATATGTAGTATACCAAAACAAAGAAAAAAGATCAATATATGTATTATGTAGCATGGAAAAGTAACATTAAATTAGAATGAACAAAATTTTCATGCGCAGCAGCGCAGGCAAACGCAGTGTTAGAAATAAAGAGAATAAGATATAAGAGCGTATATGATCATTTTTGTCATCAACCGACCTTAGCTCAGTTGGTAGGGCGGAGCGCTGTAGTTGGCTTGCAGATAATCCTTAGGTCGCTGGTTTGAATCCTCCCTTATAGGGAAAAATAAAATCGAAATATATAGACTTTGCTATATCTTGATTTTTAAAATTTTTTCATAAAAACATCAACTTTTAATTCTGTTCATTTTTTTTCTAATTTTAAATCCCGTCTAAATTGAATTTCGAATTTTCGGATACGATTTTCGGATTGAATTTATATACAGTGGCGGATCCAAGATTACATGATCAAGGGGGTAGGATAAAAAAAATCAAAAAAATTCCAAGAAAAGAGATAATGCTTAAAAGATAGACATTATCATTTTTATGAAAAGCTGATGCAAATTGCTTTAAAATTGCACAAAATCAATTTAGAACCTGACGGTCCTGACCTAGAAAATTTCATAAATCTGAATATGATATCCCTTAGTCCTTAGATAATTTATCAAACCACAAAACAAACACAAGATAAACAAAATAACTAAATCTCAGTCCCAATCCGAGCAGTCCCATATTTTTTTTTCTTCCACAATTAATTATGTTTGGGACATTTGGGCTTAATGGGTTATTGGTTGGGCTTGGGGTTCGGCTTTTAATTTTTTTATATATTATTATAATATATGTAAAAAATATTTTTTTTCAAGGGGTCAGATGACCCCTCTTGTCCTGCAGTGGATCCGCCACTGTCTATATGCACACCCCTAATCACTATGATGACTAAAGACGGTTCCGAGTACTCGTTTATGGGACGTAATATTAGTAATATCCGCAATTTCAAATTTCGGAAATTTTCTTTTTTCGGAGGAAGTTCGTTTTGACAACTCTATCATGACCGTTTCGTCATTCCGAGAATGATTAATTCTACACTTTTTGACATCCGAGTTCGTTTCGGTGTCGTTTTGTTGAGTTCCGTGCTTTTTAGCGACTTTTCCGCACTTGAGTTCGACTTTGTTAGATCACCATTAATTTTTGGTAACTCCAAAAATTCTTAATCTTTGCAATATTATAGAACATCGAGTTAGCTTTCCAATGGTTCAAACGGTGAGTCAATAGGAGTCCGGACGAGAGAGTTATGGTCGTTTTAGCTCACCCGCTCATTTTTTTCAGTTAATGGCCGATCACTGCCGACCGAACTCGGCCGTGTCGTCCGACACGGCCCGTGCCGTACTCGTCCGGAAATGCCAAAGTTTCTGTCTCAGGACCCGACCGTGTTGTCTGGCACGGCCGATTCGAACTCTTCCGGATAAGCCAGAACCGACTGCCGACACGCCCGACCGTGTTCCAGGACACGGTCGAGTCATGCCGAGTCGCTGTCGGACGGGTCACTATCGGAAGGCCCTCCGCGCCGCGACCGTGTCATGCAGGACACGGTCGAGTCCCTGTCGGCCAGCTGTGCGACACGACCGTGCCGATCGGCACGGGCCGTGTCCGGCAGGGCAGTCAACCCCTATAAATTCATTTTTTTGAGCATTTCAGCTCATTTCTTTCCCTTCTTCTTCTCCTCTTCCGCTGTTGGGCGTGTTCTAAGCTTGAAGCCATGTTGTTTAACAACATATCCATGGAGTTCTTTGGGTTATATCATCAATCATTCGTCCGATATCATCCCTTGATCCAGCGAATCAAGGTTAGATCTTTAGAACCCTACTTTTGGTAAAATTGGGGGTTTTCACGTTTTTGTCCGATTCGTTCCGTTTTGTCGATTAATTCATGATAAATATGATTAATCTTGTTGGTATTCTTAGTTTCCCTACGGATTCATGGTATATTTCGTGATTTTTACGGAATCGAGAGGGTTTGGTTGTGGTCCGCCCTCGTTGTTGTTTATATACGAATATACATGAATCGTAGGCGGGTTTTCGGGTGTATTCCAATTCCGTATTCATTTAGAAATGGTTGTGATTGTATTCTTCGAATCGTTAGGTTCGGTTTCGTTGGTTCCTAGCGTTCGTCGGTGACTTTCCTTTCCGTTCGTTGCGTCGTCAACATTCAAGGCAAGTATTTTTGGAAACCTTTATGCTTAACGTGGAATGGTAATGTATTTTGTGTGTGATTTGCTCACCTCGTGTTGGTCCGACGGGATCAAGGAGGGAATCCAAAGGTTTGCGTCCCGAATTCATGAGTTTGTTTAGCTAGCCAGTGCGGGAGGGTCCTTAGAGGCCTCGTGCGGGAATTTATGATACGACTCTGTTCCCAAGGCGATGCATGTGCGTGTTTTGCTTTATAATATAGCCAGTGCGGGAGGGTCCTTAGAGGCCTCGTGCGGGAATTTATGATATGACTCTGTTCCCAAGGCAAATTGTTTGACTGTTTATTTCCGGAAAAGACATGTCTGGTTTTGGTTTTTGAAATGATATTGGTGCATGTACTATGAAATGTGTAAGCGATTGGTTTGCCTTGATTACTTGTACTAGCGTAATTGCTAACCCCTCTGGGGACCCGTTTTGGGGAAATTCTGTTATGGATTTCAGGTTATGATCATCCGGACGAGCGGGCACCTGGACAGTACGAGGACGTTGACCAGGGTCGTTGACATGTGCATTTGGGTCTTTCTATTTCCTTGTCCATTTTGAATTGATTGTTCTAATAATTATAAACTTATAGAGTGTACTCGCGAGTACTTAGGCTTTTCAAATTCAAACTCCGTGTTGTACTACTTTTAAATTGTTACATTGTTGGTTTATGATCATTTCGCCGGTTGCTCCGGGCGTAACTTTTTATGTCTTATAATTAAATGTGTGTCCTCGCTAACCGGGATGGTTAGTCGAGTGGAGTTTTCTTGTTTGTAGCCTGGTGGGTCCCATGTGGGGGTCCACGGCGCTGTAATGTACTCTGAATATCTCGGGGTGTTACAGAAAATGGTATCGGAGCTCTAGGTTTATGGATACCTAGGCTTGTTGGTTATTTGGGTCTAGTCGTATTTGTTTTGCACATTGTCACACCGCTGCCAGCATCCCAGTACTTCCAGTGCTCGTAAGTTTTCCTTACCTGATTCTCTTGTTTTCTCGTATTGAAATTCCACTTCTTGAACAGTTATTGCCTCACTCTTACTTATCGTCTAGTTGTTTTTCGATCCATCCGGTTCGTGCACTTTTGATTCTAGTATTGCGCAGTCCTTTATCTCTCTGGAGTATGTGCGCCGTTCTGGGCTTGACCGTTTGTCGTTTTGCGAGCCTTCCATCGCTAAACTTCCTAGCATTGGTGGGATCGTTGGTGATCGAAAGATTCGAGAATTGCTCCGTGGTATATTGTGAGAGGGCTTGACTCTCTAGTCTTTTGTTGTATGATGGAATCTGTGTTTGATAATTGCGATATACTAAATGTATGTTGAGCCGAACGTACTGATGGTTTGGACACCGAGGGGTGCAGTATGATGTGAATGTTTTGAACATTGACATGTTCCGGGAAAGGTGTCGATGGCAGAGTTTGTTGAGAAACTCACCTAGATGGTTTCGACATGTGTTCGAATCGATGTTCATTAGTTATGCTATTAAACTTGAAGAGATAAGTTTGACATATGCTTAGAATTAGTGTTTCCGAATTGCGCTTGTTGAACTGGTGATTTTTGAATGCCGTATATGCGTGTGTTCGGGAATTGATGGTACTTGGCTAAATATTAATATTTACAACCAATGTGTTTCTATTAATAATAATACATGTGGCGTGCATGCTTGAAAATTTCTTAGGCTTGATCGTATTGTAGGTTTTTGAAAAGTGACATGAATTTGGGCGAGCCAGCCTTGTATTTTCAAATAAAACCTTGTGTCGTATTTAAAGGTCGTGTATAAAAGTGTTTAGGACATTTTATAAAATGCTACCACTGTTAAGCCCTTGTCGTGCTTAAAAGGGTCTTGAGAACGATTTTTAACTTATCGGTTTTATTTTCGAATAACTAGAGTATACGATTTTAAAAAATCAGATTAGCTTGCGGAAACCTAGGCTGTCGAGTCAAGTTGTGTTTGTTGAGTTTTGTCTCGTCGGATTTTGTCTGACTTAGTCGCATCGCGACGCGTCATTTGAGATCATTGGTCGTGATTAGTATCGAGGGGCGATCGTCACTTACGTGCGACCTATGGATGTTAACCTCTCTTCCTTGTATTGTGCCTCGTGTGACACGAGTTATTTGTATGATTAGTCGATTGAATGATGGAATCCTTCTGTGGATTTTGATTTCACGATGTGTGTTTATTAGACTCTCGTATTTGGTTTATACGAGGAGTGTAAATCCTTTGACGTATTTTAAATCGTATTTTATCCGCTGCGTGAGTTCTTTCAAACGACTTTCGGTATTTTGCAAACTGAGTTTTATTTCATAAAACCGATTCCTTGAATCAAGTTTTGGCATTTTGGCCTTGAATATTTCATGATGGTTTGACAAATGAGTTTGTGAGTTTTGGAAAATATCACCGTCATTGGTATTTTTAGCATTTTCGAAATGAGATGGGAAATCATGCTTAGCCTGGTAAATCCTTGTGAGAAGGGTTTACGGCATGTAATTTTTCTGATATGTTCTGTTGTTGTCTCTGTGAATTGTTAGCGCACGCTACGCTTTACGGCTAACACGCGCGAGAGTACGTTGGTAGCACGCTAAGGGGAGAATAGCGCACGCTACCTGGTAGTTCAGAGCAGTCCAGGAGCTACTGGACTGGGTCTGAAGTTCTCGTTAGCGCACGCTAACACTTGGGGTTAGCGCACGCTAACAGTGTATTTTTGGTCAGGAGTTTTGTTGGGTGCCGTGATAGCGCACGCTAATTGTGTCCAGTATAAATACCGGACACCAGTCTAGAAGTTGCATTTTTCTTCATTTTTCTTCTTCCTCCATGAGATTGAGACGTAGCGACTCAGTTTCGCATCTGGGCTGATTTTTCTTCCATCCAAAGGTGTTTTGGAGTATCCTAGATGATTTTTAACATCATCTAATCCATTGTTCTTCGCCGAATCTAGGTATTTTTCTTGAATCCCTAGAGTTGACTTGTTGGAGTTTTGTTCTTGATGTCGTTTTCCATCCGGTTTTGATAAATCGATCGTTGTTTTAACGATGTTGTTAAACATATCCTAGAGATTGTATATCACTGTCTTGATTGTGAACGATTTAATGAGTGTGCTATGATGTGTTTAAGTGAATGTTGACAAGTGTGAATTCTGGGCATTTTGGCCTATTGTACTTCTGAAAAATCTTGAGTATCTTAGAAAATAAACCTCGAGACGTACATTTTAAATGAATTATTTTCTCACAGTGTCCTCAAGATGCCTACTGGCGCCACGCTATGTTTCAAAATTATTCTACTTTGGGGATCAAAATATTTGGAGATATTTCTAATGATTTAGAAACGCATTCGCTTAGACCCGAATGACGAATATAGCTGAAAAGTTTTAATTTAACGAAAGGTGTCTTCATTTTTTTTTTCAAACGCAAGATGATTTTTTTAAAGTCTCGATGACGATGTTTGTACTACTTTTTGATATATGATACTCAAAATCAACTGGTGCTTGCAAATTATTTTCAAAATGAGGTTTTCGTTTTTAAAACCTATCCATTCCCGTTTGAGGGCTGGGTATATATGTATGATGTTCGCGTTGTCGTTATGATGTTTGGTCCCGAGTATGATCAGATTGGTGGCATGAACGTCGAGGCGTTGCCACGCATTTGTTGTGAGAGGTGGGGTGTTAGTGTCGAATGTTGCCGCCTTGTAGTGATTTCTACGTTGTCGCGCATGTGCGAGCTGTTAGAGCTTGGTTTGGTATGACCGTGTGCATCGGTGATCGTTCCGTTATGTGTCGGTTGTTTAATGTCTTGTTACCTTGCTCCTGTTTTTGTGAATTTCGTGGATGAGGTCGGGGGTAATACCCATACTATTTTGACTTCTGTATTTTCTCTTTCTCCAGTCTATCGATTCGCTCGTGTTCGTTGATACTTTCTGAACTTGTTTTGTATTTCGGGTTCATCATTCGAACGAGCTGTGATCTTGTTTTGAGTCGATCTGGTTATCGCTGTGACTTTTCCGAGTTCGGTTCGATTCTTGTGAACCTTGTTCGGAAGTAACATCTTTTGGTTCTACTAGTTCTTTTATTCGAAGTGGATCGGATTTGGAACTTCTGTATTTTCGACTCTGTCGACTCGTTTATGTTCGTTGACATTTCTGAACTTTCCCTATCCCTTGCTTTTGTTGATCGAACGAGTGTGGTATTGTTTTGGAATAACTCGTTTGTCGCTGTGACTTTTCAATCGCTATTCCCTATCATGTGGATCTTATGGGTATGCATTCCTTGTAGTTCTCACCAGATCATCCTGGGAGTTGTTGTTTGAGTTTTATTATCCTTCGTGTTTCGGACATGATTGTTCGATTTTTGTTGTCTCGATCGTTTGTTTGTACGGTTTTTGTTCTCGTTTTGTGATTGTTGAACGTTCAGACTCCTTCGTAATTCCCTTAAGTTCGGGAAATTAGTCTCGTTTTCAATCCTCCAACCCTTGGGCGGTGGAATTCCGTATCAGTTCAGCGATTGGCTTGCGTTTCGATTGATGTACCGCTGGGTTGGTCAATCATACTGACTTTCGTTCGTTGTGTTTTGTGATTGTCGGATAATTGACGTGGCTATATCATCCGTTTGATGACGCTTGTCATTTGTTGGTTTTATTGTATCCCTAACGGCGACGTTGTGTTGGTCGTCGTGGAGCGTGTTTTCATGCCGTATGTCTCTTTGCGTTTCTTGCAGCGTTTCGCCGTTGGGCGCGAGTTTTCTATTTTTGTGTATCTCGTCGACTTTTCCTGGCGGGTATATTGCTCCCCCCTACTTGTTTTAAGTTTCGGGACGAAACTTCTTTTAAGGAGGGTAGAATGTAATATCCGCAATTTCGAATTTCGGTAATTTTTTTTTTCGGAGGAAGTTCGTTTTGACAACTCTATCATGACCGTTTCGTCATTCCGAGAATGATTAATTCTACACTTTTTGACATCCGAGTTCGTTTCGGTATCGTTTTGTTGAGTTCCGTGCTTTTTAGCGACTTTTCCGCACTTGAGTTCGACTTTGTTAGATCACCATTAATTTTTGGTAACTCCAAAAATTCTTAATCTTTGCAATATTATAGAACATCGAGTTAGCTTTCCAATGGTTCAAACGGTGAGTCAATAGGAGTCCGGACGAGAGAGTTATGGTCGTTTTAGCTCACCCGCTCATTTTTTTCAGTTAATGGCCGATCACTGCCGACCGAACTCGGCCGTGTCGCCCGACACGGCCCGTGCCGTACTCGTCCGGAAATGCCGAAGTTTCTGTCTCAGGACCCGACCGTGTCGTCTGGCACGGCCGAGTCGAACTCTTCCGGATAAGCGAGCCGATCGCTGACACGCCCGACCGTGTTCCAGGACACGGTCGAGTCATGCCGAGTCGCTGTCGGACGGGTCACTATCGGAAGACCCTCCGCGCCGCGACCGTGTCATGCAGGACACGGTCGAGTCCCTGTCGGCCAGTTGTACGACACGACCGTGCCGATCGGCACGGGCCGTGTCCGGCAGGGCAGTCAACCCCTATAAATTCATTTTTTTGAGCATTTCAGCTCATTTCTTTCCCTTCTTCTCCTCTTCCGCTGCTGGGCGTGTTCTAAGCTTGAAGCCATGTTGTTTAACAACATATCCATGGAGTTCTTTGGGTTATATCATCAATCATTCGTCCGATATCATCCCTTGATCCAGCGAATCAAGGTTAGATCTTTAGAACCCTACTTTTGGTAAAATTGGGGGTTTTCACGTTTTTGTCCGATTCGTTTCGTTTTGTCGATTAATTCATGATGAATATGATTAATCTTGTTGGTATTCTTAGTTTCCCTACGGATTCATGGTATATTTCGTGATTTTTACGGAATCGAGAGGGTTTGGTTGTGGTCCGCCCTCGTTGTTGTTTATATACGAATATACATGAATCGTAGGCGGGTTTTCGGGTGTATTCCAATTCCGTATTCATTTAGAAATGGGTGTGATTGTATTCTTCGAATCGTTAGGTTCGGTTTCGTTGGTTCCTAGCGTTCGTCGGTGACTTTCCTTTCCGTTCGTTGCGTCGTCAACATTCAAGGCAAGTATTTTTGGAAACCTTTATGCTTAACGTGGAATGGTAATGTATTTTGTGTGTGATTTGCTCACCTCGTGTTGGTCCGACGGATCAAGGAGGGAATCCAAAGGTTTGCGTCCGGATTCATGAGTTTGTTTAGCTAGCTTGATGCGGGAGGGTCCTTAGAGGCCTCGTGCGGGAATTTATGATATGACTCTGTTCCCAGGCGATGCATGTGCGTGTTTTGCTTTATAATATAGCCAAGGGAGGGTCCTTAGAGGCCTCGTGCGGGAATTTATGATATGACTCTGCTCCCAAGGCAAATTGTTTGACTGTTTATTTAGGAAAAGACATGTCCGGTTTTGGTTTTTGAAATGATATTGGTGCATGTACTATGAAATGTGTAGCGATTGGTTTGCCTTGATTACTTGTACTAGCGTAATTGCTAACCCCTCTGGGACCCGCTTTGGAATTGCATTATGGATTTCGTGTTATGATCATCCGGACGAGCGGGCACACAGACGATGCGAGGACGTTGACCGTGGTCGTTGACATGTGCATTTGGGTCTTTCTATTTCCTTGTCCATTTTGAATTGATTGTTCTAATAATTATAAACTTATAGAGTGTCTCATGAGTCTTAGGCTTTTCAAATTCAAACTCCGTGTTGTACTACTTTTAAATTGTTACATTGTTGGTTTATGATCATTTCACGGTTGCTCAGGCGTAACTTTATGTCTTATAATTAAATGTGTGTCCTCGCTAACCGGGATGGTTAGTCGAGTGGAGTTTTCTTGTTTGTAGCCTGGTGGGTCCCATGTGGGGGTCCACGGCGCTGTAATGTACTCTGAATATCTCGGGGTGTTACAATATTAGACACATACTATGAACTTACAACTAAATAACCATTTGATTACCCAAATTAATTTGGTAGTTGGTAATACTTGTAATTTTCTTTATTATTTCATAATCACATTTTAACTCAATAATAAATTCGAAATGAACAAATCCATGTATATGTTAAGCTCTGTTCTTTTGAACTGAATGAATCTGAACTGAATTGAATCGAATCAATCGAATTTGAAGTGAATCGAATCAATGGATCTAAATCGAATCAATTGAATCGAATGGACTGAATCGAATCGAATCAAATATATATTAAGGGTAAATAATAATAATAATAGTAATGGTAAATAATAATAATAATAATACTAATCAACAACAACAACGATAATAGTAATATTATTAGTAAAAATAACAATAATAATAATTAAGATTGATAATAATAATAATAAGAAGAAGAAAAACTGAACTGAACTGAAAAACTGAAAAATAAGTCCAAAAGAACAGGGTCTTATCCCCCTTCCAATATATAAATAACCAAATGTCATTTAACTTGTTCTGAGTACTCGTTTATGGGACATAATATTAGACACATACTATGAACTTACAACTAAATAACCATTTGATTACCCAAATTAATTTGGTAGTTGGTAATACTTGTAATTGTCTTTATTATTTTATAATCACATTTTAACTCAATAATAAATTCGAAATGAACAAATCCATGTATATGTTACCCCCTTCCAATATATAAATAACCAAATGTCATTTAACTTGTTATGTCTATTATATTGCCTCTGCCTCCTGACCTTCATATGTAAAATTAACTTTGAACAATCTGTTAAAATAGTTAAAATTCTAAATAAATCCATTATACGTCTGAATTCTAAAGAAACAATAATGGTTCATGAGTTAAATACTTAAATTCATCGTCATCATCATCATCAGCCGCTGCAACGTAATGTCAGAAAGTGGCTCATTCCACATTTCTCGATTCGAAATGGCCATGTAACCATTGAACCTTAAGCTTCACTGTGGCCAATGATAATGCAACTATAAAAGCTTTAATCCACCAGTTACATAATCGACCACGTCGGCTGGTCCTGTAGAAATATAAAACATAAAAAAAAAAAAAAAAAAAATCTTAAGAACAGAACTGAATCAATCATGTGTAGCAGTTCAATAGTATCATTCATACAACAGAGAGATACCTACCTAGAACTGCCATCACTGTCTTTGAATCTGGAGAAGAGGAGAGATGGAAATGACTATGAGTTAGCCAAGGAAGATGATCTATAATAATCGGAAGAATGTCTGATTCATATATGTTCCGAAATGGATAAGTTCCGAGACACGAAATGGATAAGTCCCCAACCCCAACCCCCAAAAAAAAAAAAAAAGAAACTCAGACACGAAGCCTAAATATTATGCTTTCGATTGTTTTTTTTTTTTACAGTTCTTAGGTGGAGGTCGGTTTTTTAGTTCTTTTGAATTTTTGGGGGGTTTTCAGTTTTTTTTTTTTAGTTTTTTTATATTTTTAGTTTTTCATCTTTGTTTTTCAGCGTTTTATGGTTCATTTTTTAATATTTTAGTTTTTTTTCAGAATTTACCTATTTTTTGTATGTTTTTAATTTAGTTTTAGGGACCATTCTCACGGTAAGAGTCTCACCAGGAGACCTACTAAAAAGAGTAATACAGAGGTTTGGTGAGAGCGAGATTTTATGAGATTCTCGGATATATACATGTTTTTTTCCTCCCTTGATCACAGATGTGAAGTGTCAAAAAACAAAAAAAAAAACTATCAGACAATAAACAACACGAAGACACGGCCTGGGCAAAATATACGGCACTCACTTGGAGCAATCTGTGTTCTCCCAGCATCAATTGTAATGTGTGTTGGTAAATTTCGTGATTTTGCTTTTTCCTGTATAGTAAGAGATAAATTAGCAGACAGAGAACACAAAGAATATAATATAATGCCGATAGAAGTTCAATCTACCAATACCAACGAGGTTGGAAACTTAGGCAAGACTCCGAGATAATTTACCTTTAGAAGCTCGCGTACATAACAAAATTTGTTAGTTCGACTATCATGAGTTTTACTGTAGGAAACCCGAACATTTAAATTTACACTTGACATGGTGATGATCTTCCATATATAGACTGAAATAAGTGTATCCCTCTTGATATTTTTTAGCTTATGTTTAAGAGTAAAAATTTATTCTTCAAACATACACGGTTTCTAAACTCCATATCATCCTCATGTTCGCACAATGCAAAGACTAAAACAAACATTTGAAATTAGCAGATGGAGAACACGAAGAATATAATCTAATGGTGATCTATGTTCAATCTATCAATACCAACGAGGTTGGAAACTTAGGCGAAACTCTGAGATAATTTACCTTTAGAAGCTCGCGCAAAGAACAAAATAATGTTAGTTCGACTCTCATGAAGGTTATGCTGTAGGAAACCCAAATATTTAAATTTACGCTTGACATGGTGATGATCTTCCATATATAGACTGAAATAAGTGTATCCCTCTTGATATTTTTTAGCTTATGTTTGAGAGTACAAATTTATTCTTCAAACATACACGATTTTAAACCCCATATCATCCTCATGTTCGCACAGAAATGATGTGTTTGTAATATGGCTCACCATTATACAAACACGTGGTAGGTGAGGCAGGAAACTACTGAACGATAGGGTTACCTATAAGATAGGTGATGCAGTGAATGCAAAGACTAAAACAAACATATGTTACACAACAAGAGAAGGCAATGACTTGAGATGCCAGTCTGACCTGTAGAAGAAGCATATCATCTTCGCTGTCAATTTTCACAACCACCTTAACCTGCCCGCACATCTCCCACCTGCATGTTGTCTAGCTATTAGATATACAAAGATTTACATTGGCTCAAGTAATTTGAAAATCGTCATCTGCAGTGGGTCTATAAAGTGTACCTATTTAAGGATTTTGGTGCCCGGTTAAGAATTTTTTTGTACAGCCCCAAAGTAGCATGGCTACAACCAACAAAAAGTAATTCGACTATAACCAGTCAGAATTTTATGTAGGAATATAAGCCCCACAAGCTAAACCATGGACATATTTTGTTCAAACAACAATTATCACGAACAATCAAAGATATGAAAAATCATCAACATGGACGATCATGAAGTCAGCAAGTTTCAGGAAATTGAGTATTATTAACTTCTCAATTCCATTAAACACAATAATGTGTGTAAGAATGTCTATGCTACAAAATATTTTCTTCATAAGGAGGCCTCCGAATAGATGAATTCTAGAAAAAGAGATCAACATTGTGGTGTCTAATACATTCAAAGAAGAAAAAGTGTGTGACTCATGGTATTTCATATAAAAAGACGATGAAAACGAAAATTTTCTTATTTTAACTTTCAAGACATAACTAAAGGATGACCATTCGTACTGTGTCATATATTGCGGCCCACGCAGTCACATTAGGAGTCAACTTTAGACCTCTAAAACAGTTTATCTTCCAGGTCTCCACCTTAAGTATATCACCTCCAGATAAATGGACAAATGATATTTGGGTTTTGCACTCTCTAATTACTCCTTCAATAACGTTAACCATATTTACGTACTTGACATTACGCTAGTTTGCCTGACCTCATGAAAATACGTGATTTGTATCACTTTAATTGCAGAAAACCTCACCTTCAGACGAGACAATCCTTGTTATTATCAAACATGCATTCTTATAATTTTCTACTTTTTTTCTCATCCAATATGCACAATATAACTGCCTCAGCTTATAGCACTTTTTGAAAAAAGAAACAAAATAAAAACAGCAGATTATTCTTCAAAGACATTATCATTCAATCAATCACGAACAGCAATCCAAACAATCAAATCTAATTCGCACTGACACAAAACCCATTCAGCTGAATCCAGATATGGTACGCCTCTTGCCGACGGCAATCATCAAACGAACTCTTACCTGCATTGGGCAGCAATCTTCCCTTTCCCCATTTTTAGGTCATTCCTGACAACCAAAACCTACACTCAAATCATACCCACTAAATCACTGCTCAATGCACACAAGATATAAGCTTAAACTTTTTATTTTCGTTCAACAGTCGTACTACACACACAAAAAAAAAAAAAAAAAAAAAAAAGAAATAATACCATCTTAAAATCTTCGTTAGTGTCAGCTAGTTTCTCAACCTCAAGCGGCTGTTTACTCCGAGTATTCTTCTTCCTTTTGTCATTAGCGATTTCATCGTCTTTCGTGAAATGAACAGCACCACGAGATGAGCGCCGCGCCCCAATTAGGCATCCGATCGCAAAAAAAAACGCCCCGATCAACAATGCGCTGAACCACGTCGTATCTATCATATCAAAGCCCAAAGCGAAGCTCTTCACTGCATTCAAATAACCAGTGCTGCAATTGACTTACTATGTACATACTACAGTGGATATTTTTGAATAAAACAGAAGATTATAACCGATGATTATAATACAATTACCAACAGATTCAGCCATTAGAGAGAGAGAGAAAGGGAATTACTTGCGATAGGCTGCTTCGCAAAAAACTGCCTGACTTCAAAATGACGAATAATACGACGGCGTTTGGAATGATTTTCAAGGTGAAGGAGTTTAGCCTATGAGAAAGGAGTCTGGACTAGGGCTGTTCTAGGTAGGGTCGTAAACAAATCAAATAATTTTGATCCGATTCGTTATTCGATTCGAAATTTGGTGATTCGAATTCGAAATTTTATGATTCGAATTCAAATACAAATAGTTTTTCTGATTCGATTATTAATCAAATACTTATAAGTATTCACGATATTCGATTCGATATTCGTAAAGATTAGATTAAATATTTAAATATATAATATAACTAAAAATATATTTTGTATATAGTATATTTTCTTAATACAATTTGGAATTATACTCTTAAATCTTTAAATACATGTCAAATGTGTTGAGTTTTGCATATCGTTTCGACTTCAAATTAAGGTGACATTGTTTATCATAAATATATATTGCAATAACTTTAATTTCAACGAGTCATTCTTCATCTCCTTTATCTATAGATTCGAGTATTCGATTCGAATTCGTGAAATTGTTCAAGTATTCAAATTCAAATCAAAATTAAAATTCGAACACGATTCGTATTCGTATTCGAATTCGTAAATAAATTTATTGATTCGATTCGATTATAACAATATTCGCTTCGATTCGATTCGTTTACAACCCTGGTTCTAGGTGGGTATTGTCTCCTCGGGTCTGGACCGTTAAGGTATCGAGTATTATCGATTCCGGTCCTTATCAGTTTCGGGTCCCAACTTCAATACATGTATCCGAACCGCTAACATTTCGGGTGAGTATCGGTCCCGGGTATTTCGGGCGAGTTCTCGGGTATCTTGGATCATTAAAAGCATAATCAGCAAAACCTCATAATCGAAACAAGAATTGAGGGATTCTTTCAAATGTATGCTAAAGAAATTAAGAGATAGGTCTTTTAAACTTATTTTTTCTATATGTACTAATACCTTATACAATATTTTGTACAATGTATGTTTATAAAAAAATACCGGGTTTTTATCGGGTTACCGGTTTCGGTTCTTATCGATTTTGGTTCTAACTTTGGTACCAGTATCCGGATCGCTAATGTTTCGAGTGAGTATCGGTCTTGGATATTATCGGACGATTCTCAAACAGTTCTCGAGTATATTTGGACAGCTAACAGCCTAGTCTGGACTGGGGAGATGCGAGGACTGTTTATAAAGACATCACGCGCGGCTCCGTTTGGCCGTGCAGCATTGAGAGACCTCCCGTTCACTTGATTTTCCGAGACCTTCGAATTGCATCCAAACGGTCTTTCCATTATTCACTTTTCCTTTTATTTTCTTTTATTTCTATTTTTTTTTGCCCCAACCATTCCTTAATTTGATCTAATGAAATGCAAGCATTTTTCTACTAGAAGAATCGAATTCGTAATTTTTCAGCTTCACGTTTATTTATTTCACCAACCCAACTATCCTTGTCGTCTGGACAAATATTTTTACTAGTAAAAAATAGTGACCATCTCAAAATTACGATGTTCGATTAAGCTCGTATATGTAATGTTCACCAAATTAATCGTTTCTCCAAACTTGTCATTTAAACTTATCACAAAGTCAAAGATAAATATTCATTCATAAATTTCAACGAATAAGTTATTGCTATTAGAATTTCTTATGATTTATTCAAAGAGAAAAAAATTCAGACGTAAATAAATAGTGTGAATTGTTTACGATCAATTTTACAATGCTTCTTAATAAATTATATTATTTATTTTTTTACTACTACATCATTCTTGTCAAAAAATTTTAAGTTATTTATACTCTTCACTTTAATAGGGCTACGTAAACTTGATCATGATTAAATATAAATCTTGATATATATATATATATATATAAAAGAGAGCGTGTTTGAACATGACAAAATATATAAATGAAAATTATCGAATTTTAAATTTAAATGACAACACACTATCCGACTGACTTAATCATTTCTGAAATAAATAGTTTGCTCCTAATTATATAATGTAATATAATTATAAGTACAAAAATATATAAATATTACGACGGAAATTATATAGCGTAATACAATATCAATTATGTACATTAGTGTTTTATTCCAGTATATTAAATTCCAAATCCCATCAAAATATTGTTTGTGCAATATAATATAATTTTAATTTAGTAATTCAACCTGACGTATCTCTTTTAAAAAAAACTTATTTGTTTTAAAATTATAATTGCTATAATTTTTTAGAATAATTTAAAAAAATAAGTTGATTGAAGAATATTTATTGAGAATGACCCAAGGAAAAAACCATCCAAAATATTAACAACTCTAGGTATTGGAATAAATAATAATAATATATGTCATGGAATATACAAGAGCAGTTTTAACCTCAATTGGGTGGAGTATATTATATTTTTTGAATAAAAAAGAATAAATAATAGAAAATGCACAAGATGAACAGTTGTATTGAGAAGAATATGATAATAGTTTGTTTCTTAATTTTCAATTTTGGGTAGATTTCTGTTATTGATATTTAATGTTAAATATTTGAAACGATATTAATGTAATATACTAGTAAATTAAGTGGAATATGTATAAAATAAAAGTAATAACTGTCCAATTTGAAGGTTAATTTCCACAAAAATAAAATAAAAATAACACTATTAATATACTAGTAATAATAATAATAATAATAATAAATGATCCAATCTGAAGGTTAATTTCGACACAAAATTAAAAATAATAATAATATTAATATAATAATAGCAATAACAATAAAGAATGTCCAATTTGAACCTTTTTTTATTTTTTTAAATTCGGTGGTCGGTTTCGATTTTGAACCGAGTTACTGGTCAACGATTAATCGAACCACTGTAAACGATTCAAAATGGACGGTAAATTTGTCTTCGAACCAAACTAATGACCACATCTAATTAGACCATCTCCAATGGACAATGCAAAATAGCGCTCAACGCTACTTTTTGGACAAAACTTCTCCAACAGAAACTGCGAACCCATCTCTATTTTGCCTTTTTCTACAGTATTGTACCATTTATGGTGCTGCACTGTTCCCCCTATAATCTTGTGGTATTTTGGAGAATAAATAAATAAATACATTCATATTAATTTATTTATTTATAATCTTATTTTTATAATAAATTAATCAGCTCAAAAATTCTATTATTCCCATAATTTGGACTTATTCTTCTTAAATTTATTGATGAATAAATAAATAAATGAATTTTATTATTAGTTAATGGAGACAAAATGCGTTTATATTTGTACATAATATTAAGATTAGAAAAAGAATATAATAAAATATTTATTTTTACTGTATTTTTGTGCAAACTGTTGGAGATGCATTACTAATTGCTGTATTTTTGTGTAAGCTGTTGGAGAGATACATTGTTGATTTTTTGTATTTTTGTGTTTGAAGTTACAGTATTTTTGTGTAAAGTGTGGGAGATGGTGTAATGACAATCGGTATGTCTCTTGTACTACCGACTCGATATGGACTCTATTTTTTTGGAAGACGAGGCATGTAGAACCCGTGCTACGCATGGGCTTTTAATCTAATTGTTAATTGTGTATTAATTCTGCATATTGGCTAGTGTATGCTTATTTTTTGTTTAGTACTTTAGTATGTTGTATGAAACGTTTTTACTTTGTTGTATAAAAATTTAAAAATGTTTGATGTTGTTTTGGTTTTGTCGTTTTGTATTTTGTAAATGGGTTTTTGTTATTAAGTTGTGATGTGTTTTATAAATGGGTTTTTGATTACTCCACATTAAATCAAGGGAAAAATTATCATTTAACCATTTAAATGTTGCTTTATATACATGTTCGTGCATATTTTCTTGAATGAATTCACACATGTGAGCTACATCAATAGAAAACAGACATAATTTACTTGTATATGAAATGCATTCACATAATACATATATCTCTATATGCTTATCTATAACAATCACCTAAATATGTAAGAAACAAAGAAAATTGTTGGTAACCTAATCTTTGGTTCCATTTATCTGAGCATGCATGATCTTGTGTGATTTTCATGGTACCTGCGTATGATAACTAAATTAAGAAGAAAAAGAAGACCAAGTTAATTACAAAGATATATAAGATGTGTGAATCATCTCTAAAATATTTATCATTAACACACTTCAACAAACATGTACGTACTAAATGTTGCAAAAGAGAATTTACAGACCGCTACCAACAATCAAAGATCTAAAAGATGTGTGAATCATCTTAGTAACACACTTCAACAAACATGTATATACTAAATGTGATTTTGGCCGGTTTATATAGGCATAAATTAGATTAAATCATTAATTATTCTTACAATCTTTTCAACTTCATTTCAATCCATAACCGACTTTGAATTCTATACTAAATACGTGATCAATTCCGGCAACCCTTGCACTTCCATCTCGATGTTGTATATACTTCACATTAAATTATGCTTCCGACCCGTGCGATGCACTCGGGCTCGTTCTAATTATTTGTAGCGTATTGCTCAGCAATAATTTTTACCATTTTGTTTGTCAACAGGTTCATCAGTTGTGATTTTATTATCACAAATACTCAGAATGATTTTGTTAATATATGTACGTATCTGTGATGCTTTGGTTTCTCAACTTACCATGAAACATATATATGCACATACCGTGATGCTTTTTATCGATCGAGTTATTAGGGAAAATTGGTCATTTTCAACATGCCTTAATTTTATTGTTATTATTATTTTTTTAGACACTTAATTGATGGGTTAGTTTCCTATAGGGGTGAGAATCGGGACATCCCGAGGTCCCGGTCCCGAGTCCCGAATGTCCCGGTCCCGAAATGGACCAATTTAGTGGTCCCGGTCCCGGTCCCGATCGGGACTTCGGGAGTCCCGACTCCCGAATTGGGATAAATTTAAGTCCCGGTCCCGGTCCCGATCCCGAGGATAATTTTTCGAAATGTCCCGAATGTCCCGAAATGTCCCGAAATTTCCCAAAATGTCCCGAAATTAAAATTTGCAATCGGGACTTTGGGGTCCCGATCGGGATTTCGGGACTCCCGAGTCCCGAAATTAACAAAGTTTAAGGTCCCGGTCCCGGTCCCGGTCCCGAAAAATTCGGGACTCGGGGTCCCGTTTCCCGTCGGGACTCGGGACGGGACCGGGACTCGGGATTTCCCGACGGGAAATTCTCAGCCCTAGTTTCCTATATGTGGATATAGAATCTGTATTGTCCAAGGTGGCCAATTCAGTGGCCTTTTATGTGAAAGTTATATGGCACTAACAATCTTTTGTGGCTTAACATCTTGATACTATTTTATTATTAAAGATCTTTACTTTCATCATGTAGGAATGTTTATAATCATGCAGTATGGCAAGTCAAACATTGCATTACATTTGAAAATGAGGGAATATTAAAAAAACCAAAGATACATAAGTGACATTATATTTTTGTTCAAGCTAGAAACTAAATACAATGAAATCAAAGTCGGAATCAATACTTAATGCGACATATTTTCGACATATGAAACTGAAGTGTGGCACCTTGAAACGGTAACTCATAGCACATCACCAACTTTGTACCTATAAAGACCTGAAAATTTGGTCACATGAAAAAAAAATCATTACTTATGTCAGGAAAAAAAAATATAAAATCTTGTGCATAACGTATGCACCTCAAGTGTTATTTTGTTGTCAATCTTAACCCGCTTTGCAAACCGTTCGAGCCCATACTACCTTTAAGCCCATAAACACTACCAAAAATATGCTACACAACCCACTCAAATTTAACCCTAATCATATAACACTCTCTTTTAGCCTAACCCTACACACTATAACACGCCTCACTTGCAGTCACCATCTACATCTCAAAATCACATACATCATCACTTAACGAAACCCTTATGTTCGCACTCCCCAAACTCAACCACAAAAGAAATAAACAATCAAAGTACCTATCTATCTTTATGTGACCGAAGCTAAGCAAAACCATATCCCTTTTCTACTATTCTTAGCTCAAACACACGAACCCACCAAGTCACCAACATCTTTTAGCTTTCTGCTATGTAACCGCATCACAAAGAAGAAGAAGAATGACGGCTTAAGATCTTTAAGGTCTCGGGTAGGTTTACTATTTGTTCTTGTTTACATTGACCCGAAAGAGAGAAAGAATGAAACATGATTGTCTTTGTTCTTTCTTTGTTAAACTCGGATAATACAAAGAAGCTTGTGCTTCTCACGAATCTATGATGCTTATGTTCACACTTAAAAGATATTTTAAGATCTTAACCAAAAGTGAACAAACTGAGATCCGATATTTCTTTTCGAGCCTTTCATTTCAAACATGAAATTTTTTAAAGATTTGAAACATCTAAAGAACAAACTGAGATCATTTTTTTTCCTTTTAAGTTCAAATCTTATTTTTTTCATTCAGTGATAGATCGATGGATTTGAACGAATCACAACATTATGTATAAAAAAATCAGTGCAACCGAAACAACCTTTTACCAATTAATCTGCATGTAAAGTAACTAACCTTTCATATTTTTGTATGTGGAAGTTGAAGTCATTCCATGCACACATCAACCAAAACACGAAAATGACAGATTAAAAAAAAAATTAATAGCACGGTAATACTTCCATCGCTAAAGAGAAAATGATGTGGGCATGGTGGTGAAGATTGGTGCCCAAAAAACGGTGAGGGTTTGTATCTTCTATTTATAATCCTTCTTTGTTATAATTGCCAAACTGTTTATATTCTTTTTTGTATCTTCTATTCATCTTCCATGGTCATGTTTTAATTCCGCTAAATAAAACCGAAAGACTCTTGAGATGCAAGCATTTATACGCAAGTAAATCATGGACGAATAATAAAGGCCTCCAACTTATTTTTAACTCTAAAACCTCTATCTTCATTACTCCACCTTAAATTTCGGGACTCAATTACATTATTATAGATTCTAGCTTTAGAGAAGAAAAAGTCTCATATATAGACTGGGAGTCGTCTTTAACAACACGCAAAAGCTTCCCTTTAGACAGACCAGTCATCGTCTTCTCCAAGACTTTTTTGCCTTCAGAATGTTGGTAGTCGATCCGCCTTGGCATCCACCTAAGCGCCTCGGGCGTCCGAACGGCCGAGCCGATCCCGGAGCCAGACCGGTCATAAACTTGATCGTTTCTCCGGTTCGCACAAAGGGCCGGACCGGGCAGAGACCTTAGAGCCGACCCGGAATCCGACCGTAAAGGCCGAGCACTCCTATATGAAAACACTATAATCACGAGTAAGGCCGACTGCAGTAGCGGAGAGGTCAAGGGCCGACCTCATTGTCGGTCATAACAGATAAATATCGAAAAGCCCGAAGAACAGGCAGACAGGACGGTAAGTGAGAGTTGTCATATCCCTACACAAAGCTCACTTAAGAAGACGACACGTGTCAAAGAAGTCACCTCCATCGCGACACATGTCATCAGCATATTCATCCCAATCGTCCTACTGTCCTCTCATGAATGGCTGGAAACACCTATATATATGCCAGGAGAAGGCCCAAAAAAGAGGACTTTGGGAAAAAGAGGAGAAAAAATATACAGATATCGAGAGACAGAGATAGAGAGAGAAGAAAGAGAGAGAAAAAAGAAAGAGAAGGAGAAAAGGGTAAGACTTGTAAATAACAAGCACCAGTTGTACGAACCGGCCAAAATATTTTCGGCCCGGCTCTACTCTTTATCAAGATCATTAATAAAATATTTAATGGTCCAATATTTTTAATTCTGTTTATACGACCCTCTTATTATTTTCTACGTGGCTTCGATCCATTCGTCCAGATCAGCCCACGTGACGTTGACCAAATCAGACGTCAACAGATTGGCGCTAGAGGAAGGGGGGCACTCCCCGGCTCCCGCTACGGCGGAAACCGCCACAACCCATGCTTTTCTCGTTCATATTGCAAGCGATCTTGTGGTTAACCGCCACAACCTACGCTTTTCTCGTTCATATTGCAAGCCAATCCTATGCTTTTCTTTAAAAGATTTCTTGTGAAGTATAGGATTCTCCATCTCTAACCACAAGTGACGAATTACCATCAGGCCCGTCCCAGGGCCCGTTATTCGATGGAGGGCACCGTTATGAGGTGTACACGCTAAGAAGTTCTCTATCATGCATGGACGTATCGGACTATTCTTAGTGTGCACAGATTTAAAACGGCTTCAGCAAACGGCAATCAAGACGCAGATGTTATGAAAGACAACCGATGGCGGAGCATTTTGACACACCTTGTGTTCATCCTAAATAACCACGCCACCAAGGGATGGTAAGATGAAAGCATAGGAATCATCGTAACTACGAGTCGAAAGCATAGGAATCATCGTAATATGAAGTTGAAAGCACAGAGCCATCGTGATCACGGGCTCCTGCTCGGCTCAGTGACCCCTTAAAGGTCGTAATTTGAAGGATATTGAGCGTCGCTCAAAATTCCAGGAAGGTCTCAAAGAGTCCTCGTGTCCTTCAAATTAAAGTTGCAATCAACATACACTGCAACATCTGAAAACTCCTTCGAATTCCCATCCACCCGCGAGGGTCCCGTAATCCGAATGGTAATCGATCAAGCTACCAAAGCATCTCCGAGTATTGAGCCATGTGTTAGAAAAGCGGTGGCGGTCCTTAGGGAATTGGAAGTCAAAGCAAAAGTAATCCATAAAGGAGGTTTCCCATAATCACCCGACCAGCGATCGTTAGGAGGCCACCTGCGAGCCTCAAAACTCCAAGTGATGAAAAAGCCGTGAAACGTGGAAAATCCCGGTGAAACTAAAATGAGCCGAGGAGTAATCTGTAAGAAAAGAGGGGCCCGACTGACCGAGGAGTCATTGGCCGTCTTTGACGGCCGACCCAGAAGAATCCCAGGCGTTCTACGATGACCCCGGTCGGAATTGGGATACACCCGTAGGAGAAGTCGTTTCAAAGAGCAAGGTCAATATGACCCCGAGAACTTGGACCTCGTCGCCCCAAAAAGGCGGAGCGTATTCTACGAAACATCCGAGGATTATCAGAGTTTCCAGGCTAATGACCTCATTGTTAAAATGAGCACTGGGGCCCGATACGGGACCTCCTGAATCCCAGTAACGAAGCCCGTCAGAACGGAAGTTGCTAGCTAGAATATGTAAGTGACCAAGGGTCAATTCATTTGTTCAATGCCATTAAGGTACAGTCAATAAAATTTGATTTTATGTTCACCTCGGAAACAAAATGCACTATAAGACCGAGTTCGCCTCGGCACCTCGAATGACCGGCTCCTCCGGCACTATAAGACCGAGTCCACCTCGGCACCTCGAATGACCGGCTCCTCCGGCACCATAAGACCGAGTTCGCCTCGGCACCTCGAATGACCGGCTCCTCCGGCACCATAAGACCGAGTCCGCCTCGGCACCTCGAATGACCGGCTCCTCCGGCACTATAAGACCGAGTTCACCTCGGCACCTCGAATGACCGGCTCCTCCGGCACCATAAGACCGAGTTCACCTCGGCACCTCGAATGACCGGCTCCTCCGGCACCATAAGACCGAGTTCACCTCGGCACCTCGAATGACCGGCTCCTCCGGCACCATAAGACCGAGTTCACCTCGGCACCTCGAATGGCCGGCTCCTCCGGCACTATAAGACCGAGTTCGCCTCGGCCCCAGGGTTCGAGGAAGAGATCAAAAGTTCCAACCACTACGCTTCAAGAGGTAAATATCCTGTGATATTATGATCTTTATTAGGATATTGATTTCACCAAGAATATAAGACCGGTCCACCCGGCACTGCAAGTCCGAGCTCGCCTCGGCACCTGATAAGACCGGTCCACCCGGCACTAAAAGTCCGAGCTCGCCTCGGCACCTTATAAGACCGGTCCGCCCGGCACTGAAAGTCCGAGCTCGCTGCACTGATAAGACCGGCCCACTCCGCACTAAAAGTCCGAGCTCGCCGCACCTTATAAGACCGGTCCGCCTGCACCGAAGTCCGAGTTCGCCTCGGCACCTTATAAGACCGGGTCCACTCCAGACTGAAGTCCGAGCTCGCCTCGCACCTTATAAGATCGGTCCACCTGCATCAAAGTCCGAGCTCGCCTCGGCACCTTATAAGACCGGCCCACTCCAGATCAAAGTCCGAGCTCGCTCGGCACCTTATAAGACCGGCCCACCCGCACTAAAAGTCCGAGCTCGCCTCGCACCTTATAAGACCGGTCCACCCAGATCAAAGTCCGAGCTCGCCTCGGCACCTTATAAGACCGGTCCACCAAGACCGAAAGTCCGAGCTCGCCTCGCACCTTATAAGACCGGTCCACCTGCAAGATCAAAGTCCGAGCTCGCCTCGGCACCTTATAAGACCGGTCCACCGGCACTAAAAGTCCGAGCTCGCCTCGGCACCTTATAAGACCGGTCCACCTGCATCAAAGTCCGAGCTCGCCTCGGCACCTTATAAGACCGGTCCACCCGGCACTAAAAGTCCGAGCTCGCCTCGGCACCCTATAAGACCGGACCACCCGGCACTAAAAGTCCGAGCTCGCCTCGGCACCTTATAAGACCGGTCCGCCCGGCACGGAAAGTCCGAGCTCGCCTCGGCACCCTTCAGATCGGCCCATCCGGCAGAAAAAACGGCGGTCTGACCAATAGAGCCCAAACACAAAAAAGGCAACAAAAGCCATAAAAAGATCGTATTCACTCGAAATAAGTTCCGTACAAAAATCAAGGAAGAGTGGCACGCAGGCCATACATGGAATAAAACAAAAAGTCTATTCGACCTTGTCCTCCTGATCGGCCGCCTGAGAAGACTGCCCCCCACCTCCTCCAAACAAGGTCTCCTCCGGATCTTCGACAGCTTCGGCGGCCTTCGACTCATCATCCCCGAGAGCTTCAACCTTCAGGTCGGCCGCCTGGGACTTTATGTAGGCTGGACTTCCTCAACAGCCTTCCCTTCCTTCATGAGATCCAACATCTCATAACAGTGGAGACGTAGTTAAGGTTGATCAACTCTCGTACTCGGGCGTCTTTTGAAAAGCACTCCACAAGAAGGCCCCTGTCAGAACCCGCAGATTCGCAAGTCCGAACCCGCTCGGTCAGTTGCTCAAGTTGGGCCTTAGCGCTTTGCAAGTGAGCCTCGTACTCGGCCCCGATGTCCAGGCACTGTTTTGCGCCTTCCCACGGGCCATGCCATCTCGTCGACCTTCCTTTCCATATCTCGGCCTCAAAGGCCCGGCTCTCCAGAAGCTCCATCTTACCCTTCAGGGAAACCATCTCCTCCTCCAAAGATTTGATAAGCGAAGGGCAGAGATGGTGTTCCTCCTGTAAGGCCTTCAGATCGGCCTCTGCCTTTTTATGTTTCCCAGCTGAGGCAGTCAGCTCCCCAGCGGCCTTCACATAGGTGCACAACGCCCGGCCCAGAATAGCGTTGCCAAAATGGATCTGCTCGGCCGGATCCATATCGTTGGTCACCCTCTCCATCTTTGGCGTCCAGCCCAAGAGGGGAACATGGCTGGACTCAACCACCGAGGGGGGAACACGATCGAGCAGTTCGGCGGTAGGAATGCCGCCTGGACGTAGTCGAGGAACCAGCGCGGTCTCCGCCCTTTCATCCGGGCACAAGGCTCTTCCCGATCCTTACTCATCGGGAGATAGTGGCCCTCCAAATCAATTAGGGGCTCCTTACCCTTTGCCGGCTGTCGGCAGTGGCTCAGCAGCACGACGACCTCGGGAAGGGAAACCCTCACTGGTCAAGTTATCCTCGAGCTCGGCCTCTACTCTCTTCCGTTTGCCCGCACGCTCCCTACGCTCGGCGGCCATCATGCAGCCTCGCCACCATTGCAGCGGGCGTCTCTTCCGTCGATCGAGCTCCTACCCTTGGGGCTGGATGAAGAAGAAATATCAAAAAAAAAAAAAAAAAAAAAAAAAAAGAGGCTACCTGATGAAGACATTCTGCTCGGGTTAGTGGATCAAGCCCGCAGCCAGAGATTGTCCTCGGTAATCAAAAGGTATGACTTCCTCCGATCAACGGAAGATCCAAGAGCCGTTCAACCGTCGTCGAACAAGGAGGAGGTCTCGAAGCGGAATACGTTCGCACAAACAACAAATTATGAGCGTCGACAAAAAGGTACAGCAGTCAAGAACACAACACTTACTCATTTTGGCAACAAAGTCTTCTGGGGACCGGAGCTCGGCGTCCATCACGCCTGTGTTCCCACTCATCAACCGAGCTCACCACGGTCCCCCACATAGAACCACCGGGTCTTTCCAAACTATGGATGGTCTCGCACCTCCACCAAGTCCTTATACATCGCGTGCCGGTCACAAATAAAACTAGGAACCAGATCGGCCGACCGACCTCCATAAAAAGAGACTGTTAATCTCTTGGCCCAGGCTCGGGCCATCCATGCCGACTAAAAAGAATTAAAAGACCCACCATCCGGCCCAAGAATTCGGATGAATTTGGGCGATGCAAAGGCCCCACCGCCTCAACCACCGGAAAGAACCAACGGCAGAGGGAACCTTAGCCTGCATAACAGAGAGCGGTAGTACACCGCCGTGCATCCAACAGAGGGGTGTGGGGTCTCTCCTCCGGGTTCGAACAAACATCCGCACCACCGCGGTATTTTAAATCGCCCCGCCAAGCCTCCAACCGCCCATCAAGAACCATGCCGCATATCGAGGCCGAATCCCATTCCGCCTCGACAAAGGAGACGGCCGAGGCCGAACCCACCCCGATCTCGCCACTCGCCCACGACGCCGCCACCTCCGCATCTCCGTAAATGCATCCCCGAATCCGCGACCTTGCGACCTCGCCTCCCTCGTCGCCTACCAACGGGAGCATCACCTATCGACAAATCTGCCACTCCCGTACGATCTGGGGACACAGCCGCCTCCTCCGCCGTATTCCTCCGCTCCGACATCATAAAATAAGAAAAAAGAGGAGGAAGAGCAAGCTTACCGGGGAAGTCTGCGAAACCCGAAAAGAAGAAAAATTGCCGGAAAAAGATCTCTCTCTGCAGTAAAAATGGCGAAGGAAGCAATGAAGAAGAATGCACTCTATATTTATAGGAGACAGGGGCATTAATTACTAAAGCGGCGGTTCATAATCATCGCAAGAATTAAGAACGCGTGAGACACCGCAACGAATTACATCCCGCCACGCGTCCCCCTCGCTGTGACTCTTGGAGATCCCGAAGTCAAATCGATGCGACTCTCGAAGATATGACCCTTCAAAGGATCTTATCCACCTCCAAATCGGACCGACCTCAATCTGAGACGAATCCAAGACCTGGCCAACCCGCACGACCACGACTCGGGGGCCCTTGTTGGTAGTCGATCCGCCTTGGCATCCACCTGCGCCTCGGGCGTCCGAACAATGAGCCGATCCGGAGCTGCACTGGCCATAAACTTGATCAAGTCTGTCGCACAAAGGGCCGGACCGGCAGAGACCTTAGAGCCGACTTAATCCGACTGTAAAGGCCGAGCAGACCTATATGAAAACACTATAATCACGAGTAAGGCCGACTGCAGTAGCAGGAGGTCAAGGGCCGACCTCATTGTCGGCCATAACAGATAAATATCGAAAAGCCCAAGAACAGCAGAGACGGGACGGTAAGTGAGAGTTGTCATATCCCTACACAAAGCTCACTTAAGAAGACGACACGTGTCAAAGAAGTCACCTCCATCGCGACACATGTCATCAAGATATTCATCCCAATCGTCCTCTTGTCCTCTCATGAATGGTGGAAACACCTATATATACGCCAGAGGCGCCCAAAAAGAGGACTTTGGGAAAAAGAGGAGAAAAATATACAGGATATCGAGAGACAGAGATAGAGAGAGAAGAAAGAGAGAGAAAAAGAAAGAGAAGGAGAAAGGTAAGACTTGAATAATAAGACTAACAGATTTAACCTACCAAAATATTTTCTACTCATTTACTTTATCAAGATCATTAATAAAATATTTAATGATCCAATATTTTTAATTCTGTTTATACGACCCTCTTATTATTTTCTACGTGGCTTCGATCCATTCGTCCAGATCAGCCCACGTGACGTTGACCAAATCAGACGTCAACACAGAATTCTAAGGTAACTCATCCTAACGCGTTTTCTCGATCTAAAACTTCTTATTGTTTCCTTTTTTCAGTTCGTTCTTTTTTTTTTTCACGATCAATTGTTGTACAACGTACGGTAGTTGTGTTGTTTGGTAGAGTCTAGGCCTGTATGTTTCGAATTTGAACTGCTTTACCATTGGTTGAAGAGTTGATTTTTTCTAGGGTTTTTGGCTTAGTTATAATATTGATCCCTCGTGTTTGAAAAAAATTACAGGATTATCTTCAGATTTCGTGCGTCTGTCTTCGGGAATTTGATACATAAAGTCAGGCATGATTTTTGCATATTAGATCCACAGAGTTGTAAGTATATTTAAATTTGTTTCAGGGTTTTCCGGAACATTTAATTTCAAAAAGATGAGTGACAATTTGATGGATAAAGTCAGCGCCCTTGGTGAGCGCTTGAAAATTGGAGGATCCGAAGTCGGGCAAAAGATCACCGCTGGTATGAGCTCGATGAGTTTCAAAATGAAGGAATTTTTCCAAGGCCCAAATCAGGCAGACAAGCTTGTCGAGGAAGCCACAGCCGAAACGCTCGACGAGCCCGATTGGGCCACCAATCTCGAGCTCTGCGACATGATCAACCACGATAGGGTTAACAGCGTCGAATTAATTAGGGGAATAAAGAAAAGAATTATGCTGAAAAGTGCTAGGGTTCAGTACTTGGCTCTGGTCTTGCTCGAAACTGTCGTTAAGAATTGCGAAAAGGCTTTTTCTGAGATTGCGGCTGAGAGGGTACTTGATGAGATGGTGAAGCTGATTGATGATCCGCAAACTGTCGTGAATAATCGGAATAAGGCTTTGATGTTGATTGAGTCATGGGGAGAGTCTTCAAACGAGCTGCGCTATTTGCCTGTTTACGAAGAGACATTTAAGGTACAGTTGTGGTTCAGGACTACGAAATTATTGGATATTTGGGTTGCTGGATTTAAATGTACTATCCTGATTCATGGCAGCAGTAGTTGCTTAGATTTGCGCTATTTTCATGGAGAGTGCTTGTTTATATGAGATAAATGTACTATCCTGATTGATTCATTGCAGCATTAGTTGCTTATATTTGATATAACAGGACTCAGAACATTTTCATGATTTTGTTTACGGGATATTTAAAAATATTTTTCTTGAGGTTAACTAATTAGAAAATAGAAAGAAGCCCTATATTTAATATTACAATGAATCAGGCCTCTTTCTGTTGACAATTGATTTGGTCAACGAAACGTGTGCTGGCCTGGATTAGATAAATCGAAGCCACGTAGAAAACAATAAAAAAGACTCAGTGAGTCGGATCGCTAAAGTTTATTGATGATCGTATTATCTGTGATAGAGCCGAGCTGAATTTTGAAGCCGGTCTAAATTGCTTTCTTATTTATTACAAGTATTTTTTCCTCTCTTTCTCTCCTTTTTGTCCAAAATTCCCAAAGTTCTTTCTTATTTTATATTCTCTCTATATATGGGCGACGACTGGAGAATGTTTGGGAATGCATCTAAACACTTGTCAGAGGGAGAATGCGCCTTGGATACGTGGCGGCTTTTGGGGGTTGCTTTGGGAAGAGGGAGGACAGAGTGCATTAATTGTCCTGTGTGTCTGTTCCGCTTGTCCTGTGTGGTTGTTCCGCATACTTCTGGCGACACTTATCCGTTGTGGTCGGTACTGTGGTCGGCCCTCGGGTCTCCCGCTGCTCTGATCGGTCATGACATGACGGTTTTTTGAAGTGTATTTATCCTGGATCCGGTCGGCACTTTCGTCCTTGCTCCGGGCTGGTCGTCGGGTCGGCCCCAGGTCTTTTAAGGTTCTGCCCGGTCCTGTCATAGCGGGACCTGGGAGTAAATTTGATATGTACTCGGTCGGTCCTCCCTGTTACTCTGCTCGGCCGGTTTATCCGGAAACCAGTTCTTTTGTCTTCTGGTCCTCTCTTAACCGGGATGGTTAAGCTGGCGGGAAGCGCATGCGTGGATGGCAAGGCAGATGGGCTATCAACACTTTCTATTTCTAATTACACTATCTCATTATGAGCATGTCTTTCAACATCTTTCTTTCTATTTTCTCTTTACACTATTTTCTGACAACATCGGTCAACTTTGTCAGGTTACATATCTCATATGAGCATGTCGTGCATTATGTACGAATCAGTTTTAGGTTCATATCTCTGGGAGGATTTGTTTTGTCTCAAGCTCTGACATTTCTTTTTCCTCTCAGAGTTTGAAATCAAGAGGTGTACGTTTCCCTGGACGCGACATTGAGAGCCTGGCTCCAATATTTACTCCCGCAAGATCTGTAGCAGCTACAGAACCGAATGCCCCCCTTGCACAACTACTCCATCATGATAATATCCATGTCCAAAGCTTTTCACCCGAACAGACAAAGGAAGCATTCGACGTGGCGAAAAACAGTATCGAGCTTCTCAGCACTGTTCTTTCATCTTCCCCACAGCAAGATGCTCTGCAGGTAACGTCATTGGTTTGTATTTTATGTCGAATATGCCGTTTAAAATGAATATTTGTTAAACATGTGTTTGCTTCGTTTCATTTATATTTGTCAGTTCAGTTATGGCACTATCAACATATTTTCCTGATGAGTTGCAACTTTTTATTTTTCCTTGCCTCTGCGTCTTCAATTTAATATTTAAAAAATTTGTAGGTTGGTCACCGTGATCATATTTTGTACTCTGATTGTATCTCATCGAGGAGATGTTTTTTGATGGCAGAATTGACATTCTTTCCAGTGTTATTAAATATTTCTTCTACGATTAGCTTGTTTTAAGTGTCAACGTATGAGCTATTTATATTAGTCAGGAGCTCTGGAATTAAGTGATATCATGAGTATAATGCTCAGAGATGTTATTTTGCAGTTTGCACTACAATTTCTGAAAAAAATCGCGTATGCTCTATTTTTCTTTTATTAATTGCGGACAATTACAAAAACGACCCTGAGGTTTCAAATGTTTCTAAAAAGTGAGAAACTTCAAAAATCTTATAGAAACTAGAAGTCCGGTCCAGTTTGATTTGATAGTAACAATTAAATAAAAATCCCTTATACTTGTAAAATCATTACAGCTGTTTCCTAAAATTTAAGGTAGAATCAAACGCAATTTTTTTTTTTTTTTGTTGATAAAATTCAAAGGTACATGGATTTTTTGTAAATACTAAATACCCCGGACCTTAATAATATTATATCAGGGATAGGTTTCGTAATTATACCTTAGTAGGGGGTGGGGGGTGGGGTGTCTTGCTTTTCATTTTCTTGCATTTTCTGTTCGACATACCACATTCCTGGTATAGATTTATTGCTTATTTTTGGTAGACCTTTTCGGAATATTCACACAGGACGACCTGACCGTCACCCTTTTACAACAATGCCGTGAGTCCCAATACACTGTCCAAAGCATCATCGAAACATCCGGAGACAACGAGGCCCTTCTCTTTGAAGCACTGAATGTGAACGACGAGATTCAAAAAGTTCTATCCAAATATGAGGACATGAAAAAGCCTCTGGTGGTCCCACAGGAGCCCGAGCCCGCTATGATACCCGTCGCCGTGGAGCCTGATGATTCCCCGCGAGTCGGTAAAGAAGAAACTCTCGTCAGAAAATACTCGGGACCTCGGTCAGGAAGCCAGGGGGGTAATACTACTACTGCTAATAATAATAATAATGATGACATGATGGACGATCTTGATGAGATGATCTTTGGTAAGAAAATTGATGGTGGGACGTCTGAGTCGGGACCTGATGCTAAGAAACCGCCGCCGGCCAAAGATGATCTCATCTCGTTTTGAGCAGATTATTGCAGAGCATTGTTGATATTCTTACTTCTGATTAAACCGCCTAATTCCTTTGTGACATTTTTGGGTTTCCTTTTGAAATTGGGATTTTATGGATGTTCATGCCTGATATCTATACTGAATAATTTGGTTCACAATAAATTTGTGGAGTTTAGAGTTAATTTGGTAAATTTGGATGTTTGTGGCTTGTGATGTTGATAATTATGTGTTTTCATCCAACTATTTATTAAAATGGAGTTTCCTTTGTTTAAAGCTTTTTTTTTATTGGAAATAATCATATTATAATTTTTATTTTTCTATTATTACCGCTTGTCAACCATATGTTCATTTTCTTTATGGGCAACACCACTTCCAAGCTATGAACTTCTAAATATTACTATCTCTGTTCTCTTAAAATTACAACATCCAGATTTTCACGCTTCTCAATTAGAGCTGTTATCGGACCGGTTCGGACCGGTTTTCTCTAGATCCGGATCCGGTCCGATAGGTTACCGGGTAGATCCGGTCCGGACCGATAAGGGTTCCGGTTCAATGTTTAGAACTCGAATCCGAACTCGTTAGTTTTCGGGTGAGTTTCGGTCCCGAGTATTTCGGTCCGATTCATGACCGGGTTTCGGGTTCACTCGGACCGCTAACAGCCCTATGTGGGATGGATCTTTACTAGGAAAATGAAGGAAGAGCAGCAAAATAAATCACATAAATGGGGGTTACATGATTCGAACTCCATACCTTTTGTTCAAAGGTACAGCGTCTTAACTACTTGACCAGCATGCTATTTGTGTTTAAAACACGCAAAACGTATTAATAATATATGTATAAAATATATAAATTATAAAATACATATAAACTTTTTTTTTAATTTATTACCGGGTTTTTTTTGGTTTTATCGGTCCGGGTCTTATCGGTCTCGGTTCAATATTTAGAACTCGAATCCGAACTCGTTAGTTTTCGGGTGAGTTTCGGTCCCGGGTATTTCGGTCCGGTTCATGACCGGGTTTCGGGTTCACTCGGACCGCTAACAGCCCTATTCTCAATGCACATTTTTGACTATTAATATTTTTATTTTTTTATTTTTAAAAATTATAAAAGGTTGATATTTTGAAAGTATAGTTTGAGATGAATCTAGCAAAATCTTACATGACTATATTTTTTCCTGAGAGAACGGAGGAAGTATTATTATTATTATCATATATTATAAATTTTTCCAAAACTGCCCATTTACATATAATCCGTTTTTCCCCAGTGAAATTGATAAATTTTTCAAAATTCATTACCTCAGAAGATACCCTTCTAATTTTCAAAATTCATTATGATTAGGTCTCATGTGATATAAAATGATTTGAGACAGATTTTTTAAACAACAATTCTAAGAAACTTAATAAAATAAATATTATATTTTAAGTAATACTCTACTTGATACTTCTACCAAATGTAATGCTTTCTATTTATGTTAAAAAAATATTTTTATTTTAATAGTTTTTCCGGCTGGTCCGAGTGAATTGATGGAATTGATTACCTAAAATGTTATATGTACACATATGAGTATAATCGAAAAGAGATCAAAGAGAATGAGATTTATTTTGAGAAATAAGAATGCATCTCAGCCATTGATTGCATGTGATGGATGGTCCCGATTGTGTCAATACTTAGATTGTTTCTTAATCAATGATTGATTACTCATTTGTTAAGCTCATCATTAATATATGGAAAAGATCTTCCCCCATTTCATGCAATTTAATGTGAATCACTAAAAATAGTAAAATTAATGGTATGGATGTATTCTTATTTCTTAATTAAAAATATATTCTCGCCAGAACTTTTATATATATATATATATATATATATATATAGAGAGAGAGAGAGAGAGAGAGAGAGATGGAAATTGCGAAATATCAAATAATTATACAATATTAACTTCATATAACGTGTTATATTATTTAAATATTATGTCACAAATAATAATCTTAAATAAATGGATGCACTACATGAGAGTGTACCATGGACTACATGAGAGTGTACCATGGACGGTACCGTGTACGCGGGCGGATTCATTCATGTTAGGGCACGGTGATGCACATGCACAAAAAAAAAACGTCGTCATTTTAACCAAAACGACGTCGTTTTGAAGTTTTTCAGTTAAAACGACGTCGTTTTAGTAGTTTTTAATTTAAAAAGTGAAAAATTTAGAAAAAAAATTTCGATCGTCCGTTATTTTTTTTTGTGGTGCACCAATAGTTCTCGGATGCTGGATCCACCTAGAGATGTTAAACGGGCTCGGGCCCGTAGGGCTGGCCCGTTTAACCCGCCAAAAAACCGGGTTAGGGCCGATATTTCCTAGCCCGTTTAAATCCGGGCTTTTGGCCGGACCGCTTAGCCTGCTTAGGGCTAGCCCGCTAGGCTAGCTTCGATATATATATACACTATATTAATATTATATATATACACTATATTAATATTATTTATATAATATATATTAATATTATATATAATATATATTATTACTGTATTTGTTAATATAGTGTATATATATATATACATAAAAGTGTATTTTTTGTTATATTTATTATAGTATAGTTGTTACTATATATATAAAATATTTATTAAATATTTACGTTTTAATTTGCTTAATTAAACCCGTTAGGGTTAGCAGCATAAATATTTCTGGCCGTTTAAATCAAGCTTTTTAATGGATAGAATTTGAAATGGCCAGGCCAATGAATCACAGTGGCCATTGCTTAACATCTCTAGATCCACCTATGTAAGTGTATCACAAATTCGGGAAAGTCCATTGGATGTGTCGTTCCCTCTCTAAGCTCCATTATTCTTTTCTTTTCTTTTTTTTTCTCATTTTTAACGAGTATTCTTTATCTTTTCACCTTGGTGTTTTTGGTGGAGATGACACAATATGGTTACTTGGGGTATAATTTTTACCGAGTTATAGTATAATATGTCACAAGTTACCGTTTCCACATACTAGCATCATACTTGTAATATGGATTATAAATCATGCATCAAATTATACTGTAATTAATTTGTCGAATTATAGTGTAATTTGGTGAAAATCAGAAGGATACAAATAATAAGCTAATGAAAATATCAAAAAAAAAAAAAAATCGTGGTGGAAATAAATTGAAAAATTAAATATAATTGTTTTTTAAATTAAAAATATATTTTTTATCATGAATAACTATATATATATATATATATTCACTTTTACCTTATGTAAAAAGAATTTGAGTGGGCGACCACCCTTTTTTTTATATCGATGTTCCAAGCTTACACTTGAATAGTCATCGGGACAACAGATCCAACCCCTGAATTGCTACCAGTTAAATTGCGAGATGAGTATCTGGCTCAGCTTACACTTGATTAGTCATCGGGACAAAGTCCCGACCCCTCAGAACTGCTACAATTAATTGGGAAATGTGTATCTGGCTCATTTGTTC
Organism: Orobanche coerulescens; assembly: GCA_033398695.1. Classification (NCBI taxonomy): domain Eukaryota; kingdom Viridiplantae; phylum Streptophyta; class Magnoliopsida; order Lamiales; family Orobanchaceae; genus Orobanche; species Orobanche coerulescens. The sequence continues at coordinate 2,164,873 of CM065816.1, forward strand.
TTAAATATATCCTCATCTACTGCGGACAATGAGTTGTCCCCAAATGATTGCTTCATGTTGGACTCACTCTTTTCTGCCGTAGCTTCCCACCGAGTTCAATCATCTTTCAATGATTGCTTCATATTGAATTCATCCATCGAGTCGCAGGTTTCTATCGAGATCGCGACAAACTTTGTTGCCAATGTGGTGGTCCAGGTGGATGTTAAACTAGAAATGGATTTTATAGTTCTTGTTGGAATTCCTGAGAAAATGCTATATGATAAATGGGTTTTATTTTGTTTATATCTAAATAATTTCGTTCAAGCTAAGAAATTTCCTTGTTTAACAGTTAAAAATTCCCCAATCCAAAGAGCCGGCACTAAAATACAGTGGCAGGTTGAGCCACCGGGAAATGGCCGGAAGACACTACTCCGCTGCCGCCTCCGCTTATAAACCTCGGCGATCTCCGGTTATTCTCTTCACCATCTCTATCTTCTTCCTTTGTCTGCTATTCTATATCTTCGCCTATTCTTCTTCTCCCTCTTCCTCAACTCTCCAAATCCACGCAGCTCGAAACCCTAACATCGATTATTCTTTCGTCTCATCACTCGAGAAATTCCTCATCAATGCTAAGTCCAAATCTTCATCCACCGCTTCAGATGACACAGTTCGACGCAATGTTACGGAACAGGATGTGCAGATGTTCGACGATTTGATTTCTCAAGGAGAGGAGAAACGTCTCTATGGAGACATAAACCAGTTTTATTCGCCGGTTAGGGTTTATGTGTATGATATGCCGTCCAAATTCACATATGATTTGCTCTGGCTGTTTCTTACTACGTACAAAGAGACTTCTAATCTCACTTCTAATGGCAGTCCTGTTCATCGCTTAATTGAGCAAGTGAGTTTACATTTTGCAACGATTTATTATTGCATGATTTCAGCTCAATACGTTATTATTTAGAGTATAAAGATATTTTGATCCATTCCAATATAAGCACACTCTTTAGTGTATTTATTTTCGCTTATTCTTTTTGTTCATGTATTCTTTTTTTTCTTTATTGTAGCATTCAGTTGATTATTGGTTATGGGCGGATTTGATAGCACCGGAGTCCGAGAGATTATTGAAGAATGTGGTGAGAGTTCACAAGCATGAGGAGGCGGACTTGTTCTACATTCCATTTTTCACTACGATTAGCTTCTTCTTGTTGGAGAAGCAGCAGTGCAAGGCGCTTTATAGGGTGTGAGTGCGTTACCATGGAGTCTTATTCTCATAAAGTCTCTTATATTTACTTATGCATGCTTGCAAAACTTTAGCACCTATCTACTTATGGCATTCTTCATGTTTCCGTACGATACTCTTTCTTTTTGAGAAATGGAGTTGACATGTTGTGTCTATGGTGAACTTTTTTTCTCGAACCTAGAGTCCTTAATGAGACTTTTAAACATGGTTCAGCGGCGCAAAAACTCTTTATATCATTTTTTCAGTACAGTTAAACCTGCCGCACAAGAATTTAAACCTATCCTCAGCCTTGATGGGATAATAGCGGAATCTAAATCCAGGGTGTTTTGGCACTTTCTTTCCTTTCCTTTGTATTAGAATTTAGAAGACACTTGAGATTAACTCATATATGTAATTTTAATACGTACATATGTAGGAAGTCCTGAATTGGGTTATGGACCAACCAGCTTGGAAGCGATCTGAGGGCAGAGATCATGTCTTACCAGTTCATCATCCTTGGTCATTTAAATCTGTTAGAAAGTTCATGAAGCATGCAATCTGGCTCCTCCCAGACATGGACTCAACGGGAAATTGGTCAGCCTTAAATCTCAGCAGCGAAACCAATATGGTAGTTAACTATTAACGTATAACGGAAGATATATGATTGTTTTGTTAATTCAGGTATAAGCCTGGACAAGTTTACCTCGAGAAAGACTTGATACTTCCATATGTTCCCAATGTCGATTTGTGTGATTCCAAATGTTCATTAGATTCAAAGAGAACAACACTGCTATTTTTTCGTGGAAGGCTGAAAAGAAATGCTGTAAGATTTTGTTCTAAATTCATTTTTTTAATTTATTGCCTCTGTCCCCACCGCCCATATTAATTCAGTAACTGCAGTCGTTTGCTGGGAAGAATTGGGGGGGGGGGGGGGTAGCTTTTGGAGGCATGTTCTAGAAAATGAAAAAGTGATTCCTTTTTGCTCTTAGGGTGGGAAAATTCGTTCTAAACTTGTCACAGAACTTAATGGTGCGGAGGATGTGATCATAGAGGAGGGTACTGCTGGAGAAGGAGGAAAAGCTGCAGCTCAGACTGGCATGCGCAAGTAAAATTTTTAGCTACATAAGTACAATGGTTTCAGCATTATGGCCAACCAAAGAGAGATTTCTGATCTGCTTGCTTCTTTCCTTGTTCGTCAGGTCTATATTTTGTCTTAATCCAGCAGGGGATACTCCTTCATCTGCTAGGTTGTTTGATGCAATTGTCAGTGGGTGCATCCCTGTAATAGTCAGTGACGAACTGGAGCTTCCTTTTGAAGGAATACTCGATTATCGCAAGGTATTTACGGCCCTTTTGGAGGTTTCAATGTACACTCTAGTTATCATATCTACTAGAAATGATAATCAGGGTGAGTTAAAATATATTCACATGAGGATCAAATTTTTAGCCTTATGCATTTACTTGGTAGTTAAAGTTTCCAGCAGGTGAATTTTTGGTGATTTATTTTTCCTCTACCTAGATAAGCAACGTGTAACATGTGCTTTATATGAGAAATATATTGTCGCACATACAACATAATCAACAGCCTTTCGTGTGGTGATTGAGGCCATTGTTTCTTTGACAGATAGCTGTCTTCGTCTCTTCTAGTGATGCCCTGCAGCCAGGGTGGCTCTTGCCATATTTAAGAAGCATTTCTCCTGCCCAAATTAGAGAGAAGCAATTAAGTTTAACTAAGGTATGAGCATCACCACCTCACTTACGTTATTTAAGCATCATGTATCAACCTATTTGTATTGTTTAAATCATTATGATTTATTTTTCAATAAAGAATTTACTTTCGTTGACTAGCAGTATGATTAATCGTTGTCTCTACTTATTCCAGTACTCAAGGCATTTCGTATATTCCCATCCAGCAGTGCCAATGGGTCCAGAAGACTTAGTTTGGAGAATGGTCTGACACTATCCCTTTATTTGCCATATATTTCAGTTACCCGTTTGTTTCATTTATGCTGTGTGTTGTTTTATGTGATCTTTCTGCGAGTACGACATATGATTTATGTGATTTGAAAATAAGTTAGTGAGAATCTTTCCGCATCAGCAAGTTCTTTCTTTGGTTGTGGTCGGGAAAATTTGTCCAATTTATGCGTCCATCGTTCCCCCCCCCCCCCCACCCACCCAATCATCATGATCTGCACCTTAATCCTTATTATGTTGCGTCAACGACATAAGTATTATAGTGTCAGTTAATGGTCAAAGTTAGTTAACACTAAAATCATACAAAAAGCAAAGCAGAGGAAAATTTTACGCCGAACACCCTTCTTGTCACAACGGTCATACGAAGGAAAACTTAGATGAAATTCCAAAACCGTCATTATCATAAATAGTAATGGTACTGTATTTTATAAAAATTCGGTTATCGTACCGTACCGGTATATTTATTTTTATTATTATTTATTTATTTTTATATAAATCTCAACCATTCATTAGTAATCACACATCCCAGCCGTCCATTTCAACTCATCGCCGTCTCATGATATTTTCCATATAAATGGAAAAACCTATGATGTTGACGGTTTTGGAATTTCGTTCTATTTCTCCTTCATATGAAGGTTGCGACAGGAAGGGCATCCGGCGTAAAACTTTGCCACTTTGTTATTTGCATGAGTTATGGTGTTAACTAATTTTAGACAATTAAACGACACTATAATCTTCATGCCACCGACCCCAACATAGTTGGGATTAAGGTGCTGTTGATGATGATGTTGATGATGATTTATAATTTAATGTATGAGATTTGGGATTGATATAATGAAATTGGTTACCAGCCGTTCCCATACCGAACCCTCGGTTACCGATTTTATCCGTACGAGTAGTGGCAATAGGGATTTTAGCTGCATAATAGAGACATGCTAGTTTAAAGTGCATGAGCACACATCTCATCTCTTAGCACTCTGTGCAACAGTTGGCTGGTAAGCTGCTGAACATAAAGCTTCACATAAGGAGGTCTCGACGCATGGTGAAAGAATCTAGAAGCGTTTGCACTTGCGAATGCAGGCGACCCAACACTACTGCCAGCCCAGGATCCTAATCTTAAAAGGTTTATTAGACAAACTACTACCCCCCCTCCCCCCGGAGACTTTTATTTAGCACCCTTTCCACAACCTTGTGTACCCCCTTACATGTAACGTTAGGAGGCTTAACTCTCAATGGATGTTCCGGGTATATAGATGATGTTTCATCCATTTGTTCGTGTTATTGATATTCATACTTATGAGGATCATCTTTATAGATCAGTTTAAGGGGACGATATTCATTCGGATCAAAGTGCATTGGATGTGATTTGTACCAAGAAATGACACCACTTATGGACGTCTTGATCCTTTCAGCACCATACTACTACATGATTATGTTCTCGACCCACCTACTATTTAACATATCGTTTCAATAAAAAACTTTTCTAGATATGAAATTTTAATATATAAAAATTTATGTTTTATACCTTGATTTTTTCACAAGTTCTACATTAATAGATACATATTGTTAGTCTACCTCTTATTTATTTGGTTGGTGTTTGTTGCATACTTCATAAAATATGTGCAAGATTGTATAAGTATCACATTTGGCATAATTTTTTTATGAGAAATAATACATCAACACCCCAATCATCAACACCCCGTCAACACCCTGCTTTGCAGGGGTTGTACCGTATGCTTTATATAATTTATTATAGTATTAATAAAACATTATTTAAAATTACATTACCTGTAAAGTATACGGTACAACCCTGCAAAGCAGGTGTTGGTGAGGTGTGGATGGTGGGGTGTTGATATATCATTCCTCATTTTTTTATAGCAACATATCAGAATGGACGTGGAATAAACAGTCCCATATTATATAAAGCCTGTCTTTGAAAAATAGTTCAAATTCACACTCTAATTTACAATACTTATAATACTTCCCTGTAATAAAAATATTATAAATCACTTTGCACCATTTATTTAATTATTTAAGTTATATTTATGAGCTGTCTTCTTTGTTTGTCTTTTTAAGATGAATATATTTTGATATAAACATCATTTAAATCATAAACCGTATGAAAAATTATAGCCATTTCACTTTTTACATGACCTGAACCCTCTCCTATCTTTCTTAAATTCTATGAAAAATGTATATCCCATATGTTCGAAAATGGAGGAAGTATTTTTTTTAGGACAAATAATCGAACCTCTCTTTTTCATTATCACTTGGTACAAATAAAAAATAAAGATAACACTTGCATAATTAGATGGCGATGAGTTTGATGATATCGGCTAACAAGAATCGGAGTGAATTGCTGACTGAATGGATATCCAGTACTTGAAAAAGCATCGAGAGGAATTATGTTATGATAACTGTATCCTTATTTTTTTAGGAGTTACCTGACATAAGTCTTATCCGATGTGGATAGGTAATTACCCCGAACTCATATTCAAATTTCGGATATCCGAAACTTTGGATTTTCGGATATTTCGGATCGGATATCAGATATCGGATATTTTTGAACGCCCCTAACAATTACCCCGAACTCATCTATCCAGCATCTTAACGAGAAAATGACCTTAAGCTCGGACCCATTGAGGCTTTTGACAGCTCAGTTTCTAGACTCCCAGGCCGGGCCCTCTTAGTGAGTTAGTGAGTGAGTTCTTCTCTAGAACTACACGAGCTTGTCGGTATACCGGCTGAGTCAGTACAGAGCCGAGCTCTTCAACTGGATTCTGAGAAGAGTCATATATGATGTCATATCAGACGGAAATTGAGTATAATCACGTAGTGACGGTGTTATTAACTTCTTTTACTAAAATTGGGACGAGTAATCTTCTGGGAATGGACTAATGATATAATGACGGTTGAATATATATATATATATATATATATATATATAGTGGGGTTATTCTAAAAAAGTCTCTTATAATAAAAAGGGTAGGAAGAATTGTGGGAGTGACATTTGTCACCTTGCCATATCATCATGCCACATCATATGACATGTGGCACCCCCCACTAGACCTGGGAATTTTCGGTTCCTGGGAGAAAAATACAGGAACCGGAACCGAACCGCATATTTTTTCGCGGTTCGGTTTTTCCAGTTTTTTTTTGTCCGAATCGCACAGGAACCGAACCGCACAGGAACCGAACTGAACCGGAACCGAACCGGAACCGATTTTGTATGGTTTGGACGAAATATATATTATATTTTATTTTATTAAGAATATATTATATTATTTTATATTATATTAATTATGTTTAATAAGAATATATTATATTATATTAAATTCAGAGGGTCGGTTTCCCGGTTCGGTGCGGTTCGGACGGTTCCTTGCGGTTCAGATCGGTTCCTCTTAAAGCAGAGGCATGAACCGCGAACCGAACCGAATACTAATGATCTGACAACCGAACCGAAAAAAAAAATTGTTGCTAGGAACCGAACCGAACCGTCGGTTTCGATGCGGTTCGGATCGGTTCTGCGGTTTCCGGTTCTAAAAGTCCCAGCTCTACCCCCCACCCCCCAAAAAATAAAAAATATTGGCTGGAATTTTTTTTGGGGGGTGGGTGGGGGCGGGGTGGGGTGACACATGTCATATGATGTGGAATGGGGATGACACATGTCACTCCCACAATTCTTCCTACACTTTTTATTATAAGAGACTTTTTATTTTAACTCATATATATATATATATTGTGTATCTATTTTGGACCCAGTATAATAAATAAATGACTACTGTATACTTTCATCTGTTCCACTTAAAGAGGATAATGTGATTAACTTAGTATTTTTAATTTGAGTTATTGGAGTGTCACCTAGTTTAAGGGACTCACATTTTCAGCCTCATCTCGAGGTTTTTCCTTTTTGTTTGTTTTCATGGCATCGTCTTCGACCTCCTTGGACGAAAGGTGGTTGTGCCCGTTCAGGATGTTTCATTGTTGTCCGGATGGCGAAGGGGGAAATAAGGGGACGAAACGCTTGATATCCCACTTTAAGAGTATTCACTTTAAGAATGATGAACGTAAAGGGGTATTGAGGGATGCTATTTCCACCGATTATGATTTGTTTAGGGCGGTTGAAGAAACAATGAAGAAGTTGGATCAATGGATGTGTGGTCAATGCATGAGCACGCATGCGTTGAGTCGGGCTTGCCACCATCTCGAGGAGGTAGTCTGGTTCTCTGAGGGAGATGACGGCACCGGTGTTTATATTTATGGAATTCTAAGGCCGACTCTCAAGGAGGTTGACATCATTGGGAATAGGGGTTTAGTTTTGGATGTTGAGCTCATTGATCGTATCTTCAAATGGCCCATCACCACGGTCAAAAGCATCCCTCACAGCTGTCGCTTAGCTTTTTCTCGAGCCTTACTAACGGCACTTCTCAAGGTGGCTGCCAACCCTGGGCATGTGGATCCATGGGTTAGGTTGTTACTCCTTCCGCGTTGCTCGTTGCAAGTATTTAGGCCTACTAATAGACTAGAAAGTAGGTCTGGAAATAGGAGGTCCTTGCAGCAAAGGTCTATCCTGAATTCTTTGGCTACATGGGAGAAAGATGATGGCATCGCTACATTAGTGGGAAACATGTTGGACGGCCTTAAATGGGGAACATCAACCGACATTAAGGTGGAGCGCAAGGGCAGCACCAACATTAAACAGTGTCTCCGTAAGGTTGCAGATGGACATTTTACCACAGCAGTCAAAGTTTTATGTTCCTCCGGTGTTGCTCCGTACGGTGGTGATACCGTGAAGGCCTTGGAGGCTAAGCATCCTTACAAGCCACCCCCTTCCCTGCCGAACACCATCCCCTCTGAGCCACCGCATGTCGCGGAAATGGAGTGTGTCCTTGGATGCATTAAATCACTCCCTAAGGGAACCTCGTGTGGGAGAGATGGTTTGAGGGCTCAACATATCTTGGATGCTCTCTGTGGAGAGGGGTCTACCATAGCTACAGACCTCCTACGTGCCATTACATGTGTTGTTAATTTGTGGTTAGGGGGGAGATGTCCCCCTAGCTTGGCGTAGTTCGTTGCTTCGGCTCCTCTCACGCCCCTCCTTAAACCAGACAATGGCATTCGCCCCATTGCAGTGGGAACTATATGGAGGCGCCTCGTGTCTAAGGTGGCAATGAAAGGGGTTGGTAAGGAAATGACCAACTACCTCAATGATTTTCAGTTCGGAGTTCGGGTATCAGGTGGTGCCGAGGCAATTCTACATAGCGCTAATAGAATTTTGAATGAACGCCACACATACGGATCTCTTGCTATGCTAACGGTAGATTTCTAGAACGCATTTAACCTGGTGGATAGATCAGCCTTACTTCAGGAGGTCATGTTAAAATGTCCTTTTATTTATTCGTGGGTTGCCTTCTTATATGGGCAACCTGCCAGGCTGTATCTTGGAGACATACATATTTGGTCGCCACTGGGGTGCAACAAGGCGACCCATTAGGGCCGCTTCTTTTTGCCCTTGTTTTGCACCCGCTGGCGCTTAAGATTCGGGACAGCTGCGATCTTCTCCTACATGCTTGGTATCTTGATGATGGGACTGTCATCGGGGATTCAGGGGAGGTGGCCAAGGTGTTAGAGATTATCAGGATGGTAGGTCCCGGCTTGGGCCTTGAGCTTAATATTAAGAAAACCGAAATCTTTTGGCCTTCATGTGACGGGCGGAAGCTCAGGGATGGACTTTTCCCAATAGAGATTGGGAGGCCGGCATCAGGAGTGAAGCTCCTTGGAGGAGCTGTGAGTAGAGACCCAGGCTTTATTAGAGGGATGGCCATGAAGAGAGCTGCTAACGTTGTCGGTATGATGCGTCTCCTTCCCCAACTTTGTGATCCGCAGAGTGAGCTTCTTCTGCTTCGGTCGTGTATGGGTATCGCTAAACTTTTCTTCGGGCTAAGGACATGCCAACCAGAGCACATGGAAGAGGCGGCCTTGTTCTTCGACACGGGTTTACGTGGGGCGATTGAGGACATTGTGGTCTCCGGAGGTCCTTTCTTTGGTGACTTCCAGTGGAGGCTCGCCTCTTTACCTATCAGATTTGGCGGCTTGGGGTTATACTCGGCTATAGAGGCTTCTTCATATGCATTTGTGGCCTCAAGGGCACAATCCTGGCCGTTACAGGATCACATTTTACGAGGTAGTGGTGTATGTGGCATGGATTCGGATTACGGTAGGGCTTTGGCTTGTCTTCGTGATATGATTCCGACCTTCGATTTCAGCAGTTTCGCTAATAAGGATACCGCTCCCCTAAAGCCCAACATGCTTTGGCGAGTGCCCTTTTCAGTAAAATTGTCGCCGAAATGGATGGTCGTTTTGACATGACGGTAAGACAAAAAGCTGTCTTTGAGTGCCTACGAGCACTGCATGCCCAGGATTTTCTTCTCGCTATCCCCATCGATGGTCTAGGCCAGCACATGTCTCCTGTGGAATACCGGTCTATCCTTAAATATCGCCTAATGATCCCACTTTTTCCGGTCGACGAGAGATGCCCTATCTGTCGCAAGGCATGCTTGGACTCCTTTGGGGAGCATGCTGTTCATTGTAGAGATCTCCCGGGGTTCAAGTATCGGCATGACATGGTGCGGGATGTACTTTTTGATGTTTTGAGGCGGGCTGGGATTTATGCCAAGAAGGAAGCCCCAGTCAATTTCTTGACTGACCCGTCGGAAGGAAGATCCACCCTCAGACCGGCGGATATTTTGGTTTTCGGATGGATTGGAGGGAAACCTGTTTGCGTGGATCTCACCGGGGTTTCTCCTCTTGCGGGATTGGGGAATAGAGTTTTCGGAATGGGGCAAGCGGCTTTAAAGGCCGCTGCTTGCAAAGTTACCAAACACGAAAAGGCTTGCATAGAAAATCAGCATGTCTTTGTACCTTTCGCGTTTGACACGTTTGGTTTTCTTGCCCCGGAGGCTGTCGAGCTCCTTAAAAGAGTTCAACGCGTCATGCACAGTAATGTTATGACCCCAAGATCCATGGATGTAGTATTTAAGAGGATTAGCTTTGCAATTCAAATAGGAGTAGCGGCGCAGCTTGTTGCCCGTTTACCTGCTATTTCGATGTAATGACTCTTTTAAAATCAATATATATATATATATATTTAATAAACTAACGATTCATTATAAATCATCTATTTCCACTCATTTTTAACTTTTTCAATCAATTAATATTGCTATTTATATAATTATAAACTTTAATTTTAACCTTTTTAAATAAATTGCAATTAGATAATTAGTATTTTATTCTAAGAGCACCCTTTTCGAATAAAATAAAATTGTGTTTTGAAATTATGTGTAGGTCGGAAGAAGTTAGTAAATTAGAATCGTTTATGGAATATTATTTTTATTTTAATTTCTGTATCTCAAACAAAAGGCATGTGAGGTGAGGTAGTGGAAGCAGTTCGATTTAGCGGTGGTATTTCGGAACCGAAAATTAAAAACCAAACCGAAAAAATCCGAAAAAAGAACTGAAGAATCGAAACCAAAGAAGACCGAACCGAAAAATAGAAAAACATAACCGAACCGAATTTGTTTGGTTCGGTTCTCGGTTCGGGGTAGGGCAGAGCCGAACCGAATCGAAATGGACCGAAGTCAAAGTCACATACTAAAATGACATCTTTTTGTGAGTTTTATGTGTTTGAGATTTTAATGTAATTTGTTTTTCTTTTTTAAGACCCTCATGGATCCAAGGAGGACCGATAATATGTTCGTGTAATTCGTGATTCAACTAATTTAGGTTTAGAGAATGATCTATTGTGACTTTTGAATGTTATATCTTTTGAGATATTTGTAAATTGCTGTGCAAGTCTACCTCTTATCTTGAGCATATATATAACTTTTGTTGGCTTGTTGTTATATATAACTTATTCTATTGAATATAATATTTGAATTTATATTGTGAAGAACCGAAAAAACATCAAACTAAACCAAAACCGAACCGAATATTTATAAACTGAATTTAACTGAACCGAACTTCAAAAAAAACCGAACCATACCAAAACCGAATATTTGATTCGGTTATTGGTTTCGGTCAAAAACCGAACCGAATGGAACCGAATTCACCCCAAGTTAGATTTTGACATGTTTTATGAATAATTCCTTGTACATCAAATTCATTTTCTGATTGCATATATGTCATGTCGTGGGCTTGAATTATTCCCCCAAAAAAAAGAACAAAAAATGAATCACCGACTTTGAGTTTCTTAAATTATCATTAATACCAGTTCTATTACTTTTTGCCACATTTTCCTTTCTATTGGGCTATGTTAATCCCCCTCCTTGACAAAAAAGAAGGGAATGTCTGTTTTACCCTTCCCACTTCTTTACTTATATATATATTGAATAATATGTATGTAAACTTAATAATATCTTAAATTTTTTTAATTTTTTTATTGACATTTTTCGATATTTTTTTTTACTATTTTATATTTATTTTTATTTTTTTGTGAATGTATTATTATGACTATAATTTTTTTATACGATATATTTAGATTTAAAAAATATTTACGTAGTTATCTATACAAATAATATATTGGAATGAACGCGTAATAGCAATTTTTTCCTAGATAAATAGATTTAACATTTATTACAACTTTTTCACGATTTAACAATACTACTGAATTGAAGTTGATATAACAGTTTGAAGTTCTCGCGTGAACAAATTACACTGTTGTCTCACACCTTTAATCGACCACAGCTGCATCCTCACAGTGAGTATGTTGTTTAGAACTAATAGTTGGGGGTATTTTGAATTGTTTCTACATTTTAAATGCGTAAAAACATGAAACGGTTGCATAGAGGGCGAGTGAACTTCACTCTCCGTTAGTTTTGACGGAATATGTCTTATTTGCAGGGTTCATTAACATACAAGGGTATTTTATGCACTTTAAATAATACAAGGGTGTTTTGTGCAGGTTTCATAAAACACAATGGTGTATTATGTATTTTTCTCATTATTATCTTGATATATATTATTTAAATTTCTCATGTAATATCACTTATTTGTTCACATTTCTGAAACATTATTCTGTTTATAATAAATAGAAGAATATAATTCAGCAAATAATGAGATCATGTCATGTAAATATCTTCTTTTTTTCAAATTTCTTTTTTTGGTATATATATATAGTTCCTTTTTCGTGTATCTCTCTCTCTCTCTCTCTCTATATATATATATATATATATATATATGAAACTAATTAAATGAAAAGAGAAAAACAAAAAATATGTATTAAATACATTTTTAATATATTTTCAAATAAAAAAGTAATATATATATATATATATATATGTTGCTCATTCAAATAAAAAAAGAATAAATAAAAAAGAATGTAAAAAAACAAAAACAAAAACTAAAACCGAAAGGACACAACTGGAAAAAGAAAAAGAAAAAGTGGGAGGGGGGATTACGCTGTCACGAGGGGGGAGAAGCAACTCTCTTTTCTATTTTGAGTAGTGCTATTTGATTATGACAGATTCAGATTAGAACGGTATATTAGAGATATTAGAACGATATATTAAAAATATAAAATCAAAAAATTAAAAAATTTATTTTATATTTTTTCACTAAATCTCCTCGTAAGAACATCATTTAGCTAAGTCATAGAAGTAGAAAGTTTGAACATTTTACACTGAAACGACAGGCAAGCGGGCAACAAGCTGCGCTTGTTGGGGTGATTACACAATTTTTTTTAGCCGCAACAAGCAAGCGGGCAAAAAAATTACACAATTTTTTTATCGATATCGAACTGAATTGAACTAAATTAGGTAGAATAATTGTTTTGTTTTCTGTGATATTTTTTTCCATGATTACATAATTTTTTTATCGATATCTTTTGTCATTGATTTTTTTCCACAATGCATGACTGCCAAATTTTCTAAATTTATGACTAGATTACCCTTAATTATCATTTGATTATACTTCATGGCGGATTCCACTGTTTGCCTTGTGGTGCACAGGCACCACAACCCCCCCCCCCCCCTTAAAACGATTGTGTGTAACATTGTGTGAGTATGTGTGTGTGTGTAGATACTAGATATGTATTTTGAGAGTGAGTGCTAGTGTTATATGATGTCCGGAAAAAAAAAGAAGAAAATGGGAGTTACGTAAGTTTTAAAAGTTGGGGTGAAAAATGAAAGAGTTTAAGAGTTGAGGGGAGTGTATTTGAGAATTAGATAGAGTTTTGGACTTAATTGTAACTTTTATAATTTTCAATTTGACCCAGATTTTATTAACTTTAACCAAACTTTCCAACTCTTCAACATTGGCCCAAATCGATTTTACAAAAATCCTAAATTGACCCCCAAAACACTTTTATACGTTTTTAAAAGTATACTTTTAGCCCCAAATCCCTTTATTAATGAATTAAGATCGTATGACTTCCTCGTTATTGAACCGACATGGTTGAAACGACCTCCAAATGATCTAAACTCCAAACACTAGGGCTGTTAGCGGTCCAAGTATACTCGAGAATCACTCGAGAAACATCCGATAATACTCGGGACCGATACTCACCCGAAACGTTAGCGGTCTGGATACTGGTACTGAAGTTAGAATCGAAACGGATAAGGACCGAAATCGTTAACCCGATAAAAAAATCGGTAATTTTTCGTAAACATACATTGTACAAAATATTGTATAAGATATTAGTACATATAAAAAAATTAAGTTTAAAAGACCATATCTCTCAATTTCCTTACCATACATTTGAAAACCCCCATCCATTCTTGTTTCGATTATGAGGTTTTAGTGATTAGGGCTTTCAATGATCCAAGATACCCGAGAACCCGCCCGAAATACTCGGGACCGATACTCACCCGAAACCTTAGCGGTTTGGATGAAGTTGGGACCCAAAACCGGTAATACTCGATACCTTAACGGTCCAGATCCGAGAAGACAATACCCGGACCGAACCAGACCGAGAACAGCCCTACCAAACACAACTTCCTTATAGCATTGTAGCCCATGAGGTGTAATTTATAATTATGGTTGTACACCCTAATTAAAATAAACCTACTAGTAGAGTTCCAATACTTCTCTGATTCGTATCAATTCTCGTAGTAACCGTATAACATTATTAGTTCTAGGTGAAAGGTTCGGTCAATTGGTCATCCATTCTCTTGTTAGTCAAGTTTTTGAAATATGATATTATAAGTATTATTATGGAATAATGACGTGACATGATACTGCTTATGCTTTTGATTGTGATGATGATAATGTATTTTCGCACGTTATACATTTCATGTTATCAACATACTTGCACTGGCTATTTGCTGATCCCTTCGGGGGTGGATACCTTTTGTGTATTCAGGTACATGTCTTAATAACGAGACGACGCAGGAAGGGCACGGGGACGACGAGTATTGTTTTTATTGATGTTACGCCCGTGTGTGGGAACTGTCTCAAGATTTGTTATATGTATTAAGAATATGCACCACCAAGATTTTAGATGTAGATCCGCCACTCTTCTCATGTGATTATTTAATTTTGATTGTTATTTTATCATAAGAGTGTCGTAAATGACAATGAAAATGAAAAGTTCATGGGTAATTAGAACACAAGGAATGAAAATCAGAGAGAAAATGCGCGGAGCGAACTAGACAAAACTGTAAAAAGTTAAAAATGAAAGTGCCAGAAAAAGTAAATACCAGGAACAAAGAACAAACGTATTGAACATACGATTAAGGTTGCAAACGGATCGAGCAGCTCGAAATTCGCTCGATAGACGAAATAATTTTGAGTTGAGTCTGAGTTTCATTCAAACTCGAAATTTTAAGTATATCCGAATATATCAAGAGTTACTCAAAAATTAAAAAAAAAATAAAGATACATAAAAACGATCATAAACTCGATTTCCGCTTGGTATTCGATCATAAACTCGATTTCCGCTTGGTATTCGATTCAAATTACTCAATCAAAATATGTCACAAATAATTTCAAACAAAGCTTCAAGTTAGATTTATTATCCGAAATTTAATTCAAACAATACCCCAACTCAGAAGTTTGTTTGCAGCTCTTGGTGTAGTGAGCTAAAATTGCAATTCTTTTCCCTTAAAAATAAATAAATAAATAAAGTAGACGAAAAAATTGGGATGTCAACTTTATTCGTACCCGATCCTATCCGTCGGATAAATTCGAATCGGGTCGGGTTTCGGCCGAACCCAAAATTTTATGGTCGGGTATGAATAGGGTATGAGTATAGTATATTACCCGAATACCCGACCCGCGTACCCATTTGAATTATATAATATATTATACATAAATATTATATTGTATTATAAATTATATATATTATTATATAAAATATTATATTTTAAATATTTATTATACTAAATTGAATTTATTAATTACATTATACGTATATATGATATATATTAAATATATTTATATTCTTAAATATAGGGTATATGGGTACCCGATTATCCATCGAGTATCCGATTACCCGATAGGCAATACCCGAACCCGATGCGAATCAAATAGAGTAGGGTATGGAGGAAGCATACTTGTACCCTACCCGACCCATTGACATCACGAAAAAAACATATAAAAATATGGGAAAATAATGCTTTTCGTCCCTGTAATTTGCACGATTTTTGCTTTTAGTCCCTACGAAAATTAAAATGTTATTTTGATCCCTGTAATTTCTAAAACGTTCTTTTTTAGTCCCTGCCGTTAACCTCCATTTATTTTTAAAGGAAAAACAATGCTTTTCGTCCCTGTAATTTGCGTGATTTTTGCTTTTAGTCCCTACGAAAATTGAAATATTATTTTGATCCCTGTAATTTCTAAAACATTTTATTTTAGTCGCTGTCATTAATTATATATGTCCAAACTGCATAATAGTGCAGTAACAAATTAATGAGTGCAGTATCCCAAAAATTCAACTTTTGATAAATAGAATATGTCCATATAGCATAACAGTACAGTAACAAAAAAAAAAAAACAGAATTTTGTGGTCTTGTAGTATTAATTAAAAAGGCAAACCACCGCCATCACAAGAGTACTTAAATCAGCCCAAAAAATGTCAAACAGTCTAATATAATGGCAACTACAAAACATCCAAAACAACACAAGTATTACTATTTGTCAAAAGATGAATTTTCGGGTTACTGTACTCATGAATTTGTTACTGCACTATTATGCTATTTGGAAATATACTATTATTCTCAAAAGCCAGTTGTGTCACCATAGTTTTGAAAAATTAACGCATTCAATTGACACATGTATTACTGGTAGTAAGCAATAAGCTTACTAATTACGTGGTTTTTAGTTTCCAACGAGGTGTTTACAATTGATTACGTTGTTATAGTAATTGGTGACCTGATGACCTTTGTGTTTGCTAAGTCATTAAAAATAAACAGAGGTTAATAACAGGGACTAAAAAAGAACGTTTTAGAAATTACAGGGATCAAAATAACATTTCAATTTTCGTAGGACTAAAAGTAAATATCACGCAAATTACAGGGACGAAAATCATTGTTTTTCCGAGGTTAACGACAGGGACTAAAAAAGAACGTTTTAGAAATTACAGGGATCAAAATAATATTTTAGTTTTTGTAGAGACTAAAAGCAAAAATCGTGCAAATTATAGGGACGAAAAGCATTATTTTCCCTAAAAATATTGTCCGAAAACATTCGAACTACCTCTGTAAAAGCCATTATCCCGCAAGGACCCGCCTGTCTGCCCCCCCCCCCGGCCCCCCCTCTCTCTCTCTCTCTCTCTCTCTCTCTCTCTCTCTCTCTCTCTCTCACACACACACACACACACGCTTATTACGCGCATTCGGCGGTCGGAGATTAATAAGAAGTCCAATTAAAGAAGACTTCGACTCAAACCAAGTAGCTGACGAACAAAAAAAAAAAAAAGGAAAAAAAAAAATCCTATTCGTTTGTTTTCACTTACTCGGAGGTGTAATCCTTTGACAACTCGACACCATTTTTTCATTTTCCTGCATTAACATAACCTCGTTGTTTACAATCATCCCACTGTCTGCTCATCTGTTGACAGAATTAAAATGGTCGAGGATGGAGTGTTCTGAAAATCTTGTTCGAAGAGTTATTTCAACTCGATCATCTTCTGGGTACGTTTTTCTTCTTCTTCTTCTTCTTCTTCAAAGAAATCTTGAATTGACGGTTCTTGTTATTGATGAAATCTGTATATATAAGATCTGGTGATCATAAATAGGATTCGGACCTTAGTTTGACTCTAATGATGTGTTTTGACTTTGAGCAATCTCATTACAACCTTTGATGTTTTGTTTTATAGAACTTGAATCATTAATTTAAGTGATTTCAGTTATGTCCTGTTATTAAAAAAAAAGTTGCCATCTTTGTATTTCTTCTATGTTCTTGGAATTCTGTTGATCTGTGTATATCTGCATTTGTTTCATGATCCAGTTTGCTTTGATAAAGCTAGTGTCCCCCATTCAAAATGGCGTCCAAATCATTTAAGCCTAGTCGATTAAGCCTATCACCATCATCATCCGACATGCTCGACTTCCAAACCGGCAAGAATAAAACCCCCTGGCCCCAACACGTCACCTTCGCCCGCCGGACGCCATCCGGACGCTACGTAAACTACTCGCGGGACGACCTCGATAGCGAACTAAGCACCAGCGGCCATCTAAACCACACGGCCCACACGCCCGACAACCAGCCCGACAATAATACTCGTAACACCCTCTCCCAAAAAGTCGAAGAACAATACGTATCAAGTTCCCTCTTCACGGGCGGGTTCAACTCCACAACCCGCGCCCATTTGATGGATAAAGTCACCGACAACTCGGACTCGACCCTCGATCATCCTCAAATGGCCGGTGTGAAGGGATCTTCGTGCGCGATCAACGGCTGTGATGGAATGGTGATGAGGGATGAGAGGGGAGATGATATTCTCCCGTGCGAGTGTGATTTCAAGATTTGCCGGGATTGTTATCTGGACGTTTTGAAAACAGGGGACGGGATCTGTCCCGGGTGTAAAGAGGAGTATAAAACGACAGATTTGAATGAGGTGATGGATAGTTGGCGGACTTTGCCTCAGCTTCCGGCGCCGGGTGGTTTGTCGAAAGCGGAAAGGAGATTGTCGTTAGTGAAATCGAGTAAGTCGTGGCTAATGAGGAGCCAGACGGGGGATTTTGAGCATAACAGGTGGTTGTTTGAGACGAAGGGGACTTATGGGTACGGGAATGCTATACGGCCTAAGGAGGGAGTGTTTGATAATGACAAGAATGATGATCGTGTCGTTGACGAGCCGTCGGATTTGATCAGCAAGCCGTGGAGACCGCTCACTCGGAAATTAAAGATCCCGGCCGCCATCATCAGTCCATACCGGTACATACTCAAGAAGATGATTAATTTTAGATCCATTTTGTGCATATATCATCTTATTAGAAAATAGTAATAATTACAAAAAACTACCCCAAATGATAGGGTAATCACAAAAAACTCATCGAGGTCCATGTTACCCGGACTCTTCAATTACCCTTCTGTACCCGTGTCGGACACTCAACACTCCAACATGGATATGGCAATTGTACATTTCACTCTATACTAAAAATTCAATTCTTTTAATGAGCTAGCGAGTCCGGCACTTAGATATGCACCCATACTCAAGTCCAGGTAACATAGGTTGATATTTGATTCACTCTTAAAATTAATGCATAACTGCAATATTTTTATAAAGGATTAATTACAAAAAGTTAATCTTGAGGCTTGACCATTTATAAGAAAAAACCCAGCTAACTTTTGAAATACAAAAAGTTACACCAGTGATTTTATTTTGTCTTACATTTACCCCTCCATAAGCAAAAAAACATTTTAAAACTCTCATTCACCTTTATAGAAATATCACTATCCTTGCCTTAATTTTTAACAGTGAAGAAGACCTCAAGGTTATTTTTGTAATTTCAGAAGTTGGCTGATTTTGTTTCCTGTAATTTGCTCAAAATTCAAGGGTACTTTTTGTAATTATCTTTTATGAATGGAAGGGGGAGGATTTTTTAGTTTTTTTTTTTCCTGTTGATGAGGTGGGTAATTAAGACAGAATAGAACTTTTTTTTTTTTGTAATTATTGAGCTCCTGTGGACTTCTGCGTAAATACCCCATACCTCAGGGTAGTTTTCATAATTATTCCTTAACATATAGAGCATGAGCTAATTTTTGAACTCTCTGACTGTGTTATCTATGCTTGCAGGCTTCTAATCATGGTCCGAATGGTCGTTCTCGGTTTTTTCTTGACATGGAGAATCCGACATCCAAACAACGATGCAATCTGGCTCTGGGGAATGTCGGTCGTCTGTGAAGCATGGTTCACATTTTCTTGGATTCTCGACCAACTACCAAAACTTTGCCCCATTAACCGAGCAACCGATCTCAATGTACTAAAAGAAAAATTCGAAACGCCTACTCCAAACAATCCCGCCGGGAAATCCGATCTTCCCGGTATAGACATCTTTGTCTCGACCGCCGATCCGGAAAAAGAGCCGCCACTTGTCACGGCCAATACAATACTGTCAATACTAGCAGCCGACTATCCAGTCGAGAAGCTAGCTTGCTATGTTTCCGACGATGGAGGGGCGTTACTGACGCTTGAGGCCATGGCAGAAGCCGCGAGCTTCGCGAACCTGTGGGTCCCATTTTGCCGAAAACATAACGTCGAGCCGAGGAATCCGGAGAGTTACTTTAATTCGAAAAAAGATCCTTATAAGAATAAGGTGCTTAGCGATTTCGTGAAAGATAGGAGACGAGTGAAGCGGGAGTACGATGAGTTTAAGGTTCGAATTAATGGTTTGCCGGAGTCTATTAGGCGACGGTCGGATGCATATCATACTAGAGAAGAGCTTAGAGCTATGACGGAACAGAGACAGAAGAAGGATGATGATCCGATAGAGGTTGTTAATATAAAGAAAGCTACTTGGATGGCGGATGGGACTCATTGGCCTGGGACTTGGTTGAATCCTTCGGCTGAGCACTCAAAGGGTGATCATGCAGGAATAATACAGGTATATATTCACATACATACATACATACGTACATATATATATATATATATATATACATACGTACATATATATATATATATATATATATACATCTCTTTTCTTGTCTAACTTATTATTATTATTAATGTCACAACGACAACATTATTGGATCAGAAATTACACGTTAAGGGAGTGTTTGCCAACACTTAAAAAAAAAGAGTGATTGATCACTTTCTGGCCCGAAATCAATACTCCCTCATCCCCAAATGGTTAATTACAAGTCCCTAAAGTTTTGTCTAATTACAAAAAAAGTCGTTTATCTTTTAGAATTATAAATAGTTGTTTGTAGTTACCTTATAAATAGCTCCCTTCTGACCCCTCTGTGGGTGCACTTTTGTAAGACAAAATTAAAGGTCAGGGGATTATTTGTAATTTAAAAGATAATTGTGTTCTTTTTGTACTACAACGTAGGTGATGTTGAAGCCTCCTAGTGACGAACCACTTTGCGGCACGCCCGAAGATTCCCGAACGATGAACCTGACCGACATCGACATTCGTCTGCCGATGCTGGTTTTCGTGTCCCGTGAAAAACGTCCCGGATACGATCACAACAAGAAAGCTGGTGCCATGAACGCCCTCGTTCGGGCTTCCGCAATCATGTCCAACGGCGCCTTCATTCTCAACCTCGACTGCGACCACTACATCTACAACTCCCAAGCCATGCGGGAAGGAATGTGTTTCATGATGGACAGAGGCGGGGACCGAATCTGCTACGTCCAGTTCCCACAGAGGTTCGAAGGCATCGACCCGTCCGATCGGTATGCCAATCGAAACACCGTCTTCTTCGACAGCAACATGCGGGCCCTGGATGGGTTACAGGGTCCGGTCTATGTCGGGACGGGTTGTCTCTTCCGACGAGTCGCCCTCTATGGTTTCGACCCGCCCCGGTCCAAAGAGCACGGGCCGGGCTGCTGCAGCTCCTGCTTCGCACTCATAAAAACGGCCCATTGATACCGCAGAAGAGAATAAGGCATTAAGAATGGGCGACTCCGACGACGAAGAACTGATGAATCTTTCCCTAGCTCCTAAAATGTTCGGCAACTCCAATCTACTAGTCGATTCCATTCCAGTGGCCGAGTTTCAGGGCCGGCCTCTGGCCGACCACCCTCCGTGAAACACGGACGTCCCCCCGGCGCCCTCACCATACCCAGGGACTTTCTGGACGCATCTACCATCGCCGAGGCTATTAGCGTCATTTCGTGTTGGTATGAGGATAAGACCGAGTGGGGCCACCGCGTCGGATGGATCTATGGGTCTGTTACCGAGGACGTCGTCACCGGATATAGAATGCACAACAGGGGATGGCGGTCGGTTTACTGCGTGACTAAACGCGACGCTTTCCGCGGGACTGCACCCATCAACCTCACTGACCGGCTCCACCAGGTGCTCCGGTGGGCCACCGGCTCCGTGGAGATTTTCTTTTCGCGGAACAACGCGTTCCTCGCGAGCTCGAGAATGAAGGTTTTACAAAGGATTGCGTACTTAAACGTCGGGATCTATCCGTTCACCTCGGTCTTCTTGATCATCTATTGTTTTCTTCCCGCGCTATCTCTATTTTCCGGCCAGTTTATCGTGCAGACGCTAAACGTCACGTTCTTGGTGTACCTCCTAACCATCACCGTGACACTCTGCGCTCTGGCGGTCCTCGAGGTGAAATGGTCTGGGATTGAGCTCGAAGAGTGGTGGAGAAACGAACAGTTCTGGTTGATCGGTGGGACTAGTGCCCATTTAGCTGCCGTCTTCCAAGGGCTGCTCAAAACTATCGCCGGTGTCGAGATATCGTTTACTTTGACGTCCAAATCGGGCGGAGACGACGAGGATGACGAGTTTGCCGATCTCTACGTAGTGAAATGGACGTCTCTCATGATCCCTCCGATTGTGATCATAATGGTGAATACGATTGCCATTGCGGTCGGTATAAGCCGCACGATTTATAGCGTTATACCGCAGTGGAGCCGTCTGTTGGGTGGAGTTTTCTTTAGTTTTTGGGTTCTGGCGCATCTGTATCCGTTCGCCAAAGGGCTTATGGGGAGAAGAGGAAGGACACCTACTATTGTGTTTGTATGGTCGGGTCTTATTGCGATCATCATATCGCTTTTATGGGTCGCGATAAATCCTCCGGCCGGGACTAACCAGATTGGGGGATCATTTCAGCTTCCGTGATTAGGAAGATAATCACATTTTCTTGATTTGTTTGCATTATAAGGGTAACATTCTTTGATTTGTTTGTCTTCTCACAAGAGAGCATTTTGCTTTAGGTATCACTCATTTAATGAAGCTTAGCCCAATTACGTAAGTCTCTCTCTCTCTCTCTCTCTCTCTCTCTCTCTCTCTCTCTCTCTCTCTCTCTCTCTCTCTCTCTCTCTCTCTCTCTCTCTCTCTCTCTCTCTCTCTACGAATTGCACACTCACTATGGAGGTATTTGTAGGGTCGGAAATCAAACCGAGCCACTCAATTCGATTGGTGAATATCTATTCGAGCTCTGTTAATTAATATAACGAACCAAACTTGAAGTTGAAAATTTTATTTGATAATATATAAACTTCGGTTCAAACTCGGCTCGATTTAATTAAAAATTATAAAATAATATAAAAAATCAATTACTAATCAAATTAATTATAAAAAGATTCTTGTTCTGCTCGATTGCTAATCAAATCAAGCTCTAACATAGTATTTAAAACTCTATAAATCTTAAAATAAAGTTGATCAGATTTATATTAGGCTCGTTTGGATTGATTTACACAGCTAGTTATTTGTCGGAAAAAATACAACCTTAAGGAGATTTTTATGTGCTTATTATTTTATAATTTGTCGGAAAAAATACAACCTTAATGTTCCATACTTCTTTAAATATTTTATAACTATCACATAAAAAAAAGATTACTAAAGAGAATTCAAACTAATTCTCCAAATAATTTTAAATAAAAATTACAAAATTATGATGACAAAATAATATTAATAATAATTAATATTCTTGGTTTTTATCAGACACCACCACCACCCCTTGGACCTGGTTGGCAGCAACAGAGAATATCTGAAGAACCTTGTTGGGGATAGCATCCTCCGCCGTTAAATCTACTTCTTATGCATAATCCCAAGCATTCATTCTCTCCAAATGAACTCGAACATACTTCGTAGCAAAATGGGTCCACTGCCACGTTTATTTCCTTACCTGCGATTAATTAAAAAAAAAAAAAAAATCCAGGTTGAAAAAAAAATTAATTATATATATTAATAATTCATAACTCAGATTTTTTTTAAAGAAAAAAAATTAGTCCTAGAAAATAAAAATAAATAAGTCCTAGAAAATAAAAATAAATACTAAAAAACTAAAGGCCTGTTTAGTTAGGAAAAAGTATTCAATTATTCTATTCTAAATTTTTCAAGAGTATTCCAAAATATTCAGTTTTCAAAAAAATATGGAAAATTGGAGAAAATATGTTCAGAAACAGTCCAGTTTTCTAATTTGGAATATGCGGTATTCCATTATTCTAAATTTTTGGAATACTCGGGTTGAAATTTGGAAAACAATCTGAGATTGTTTTTCAAATTTTGACTTGATTTTCCAGAAAAATAGAATATTGGAATACCGTCTATTCCAAATTATTCAAACTGAACTGTTTCTAAACATGTTTTTCAAATTCTCTTGTATTCTAGAATATTATTCTGAAAAAGTGAATATTATTCCTGAACTAAACAGGCCCTAAATATCTGAAAGCGCTTGAGAAAAACATTAAAAAAAAGATTAAGAAAACTAATTAAAAACTAAAATTAAAATCAGTATCACACGATCTTTAAGATAATATTATATATATATATATATAATCAAAATACATACCAAAAGCAATGTTGAATGCAGTGGCGACGAGAAAAAAAAGCATATATTTAGTCAGCTCCATGGATTCGGACCTTTCATACATATTGAGAAAAGAAGAAGAAATAGGAGTAGTATATTTATACTGGATTTTCATATAATTATGCATAATGGTATATATATGTTGTCTTTAATAGTGTTACCATATGTAGTCATATTGGTTATGATTTTAAAAATAATTGTACTTGGCTGATACAAATCCGCTCGAACTCTACTTATTTTTTTTTTCTTAGGGGATTCTAGAGGATTCGCAAGAGATTTGATTCTTAATACTAATTAATTGAATCACATTGTATAATTAAACATGATCGTCGATTCGTTCTGGCATCCACATATCAGGTCGAATCCAGCTCAGCACCTACTTGCCTGCGTACAAGTCAGTTCAGGGGATCATTGGACATGTCGAGTTGTTCGAGCCGAAAAGTGATCTCAGGAATCCGGTTTATCAGGGCGATCTGAAGCGTCATGTGGAGATTCGACCAGACCAAGGTCCGACCTCAGTGAAGAATATGGATTCGACCACGGTCGATTAGAGCGATAGAGAACGTTGGGCCGATCCCGGTGAAGACTCGGGCCGTCCTGGCAACGGATAACTATCACCAGAAGCATGAGGAACAGACACGCGTGACAGTTATTGGGACTTATCCTGCTTCTCGAGATTCTGTCAAATGCCGCCACACGATCCTGAAATATTTCCTCCTTCTGGCAGGTGGTTTGGGCGCATCCCAATATTCCCCAGCTGCCAATCCCTTGATTGGCCGAGTCCTCTACAAATGGAAGGAATGTACGATAAAAGAGGACTTTTGAAAAAGTTCCAATAAAACAGGACACATTGTCCCTAAGAAGTCTAAGTGTAAAAGACACATTCTCTGTAATAAGCCCAAATGTAAAAGACTAGGGCTGGGAATTTTCAACCCGAAACTCGTGGAACCGGCCGGAACCGGACCGAAATTTTCGGTTCGGTTCGGTTCCTGATGTTTAAAAATAATTGATTTTTTGGAACCGAACCCAAAATTACAAATTCGGTTCGGGTTCGGGTACAATGAAAAATTATTAGTAAAAACCCGAATTTACCAAAAAACCCGAATTATTAGTAAAAACCCGAATTATTAATAAATTATTAGTATATTTTCATTATAAATATTCGTAGAATTGAGTTTTTTGATTGAAACCGGTGAAAAAAAGATCATATAAACATAAAAAAAAAACGAAATATTGTCGGAACCCAACCGAAAATTTCGGTTCGGGTTGTTTTCAGTTCCCAAAAAAGAAAAATATGGAACCGAACACGAAATACACAATTCGGTTCGAGTTCGGTTTCTGACAAAAAAAAATCAAAACCGAAAATTGCCATTTTTTCATTTTCCTGCATTAACATAACCTCGTTGTTTACAATCATCCCACTGTCTGCTCATCTGTTGACAGAATTAAAATGGTCGAGGATGGAGTGTTCTGAAAATCTTGTTCGAAGAGTTATTTCAACTCGATCATCTTCTGGGTACGTTTTTCTTCTTCTTCTTCTTCTTCTTCTTCAAAGAAATCTTGAATTGACGGTTCTTGTTATTGATGAAATCTGTATATATAAGATCTGGTGATCATAAATAGGATTCGGACCTTAGTTTGACTCTAATGATGTGTTTTGACTTTGAGCAATCTCATTACAACCTTTGATGTTTTGTTTTATAGAACTTGAATCATTAATTTAAGTGATTTCAGTTATGTCCTGTTATTAAAAAAAAAAGTTGCCATCTTTGTATTTCTTCTATGTTCTTGGAATTCTGTTGATCTGTGTATATCTGCATTTGTTTCATGATCCAGTTTGCTTTGATAAAGCTAGTGTCCCCCATTCAAAATGGCGTCCAAATCATTTAAGCCTAGTCGATTAAGCCTATCACCATCATCATCCGACATGCTCGACTTCCAAACCGGCAAGAATAAAACCCCCTGGCCCCAACACGTCACCTTCGCCCGCCGGACGCCATCCGGACGCTACGTAAACTACTCGCGGGACGACCTCGATAGCGAACTAAGCACCAGCGGCCATCTAAACCACACGGCCCACACGCCCGACAACCAGCCCGACAATAATACTCGTAACACCCTCTCCCAAAAAGTCGAAGAACAATACGTATCAAGTTCCCTCTTCACGGGCGGGTTCAACTCCACAACCCGCGCCCATTTGATGGATAAAGTCACCGACAACTCGGACTCGACCCTCGATCATCCTCAAATGGCCGGTGTGAAGGGATCTTCGTGCGCGATCAACGGCTGTGATGGAATGGTGATGAGGGATGAGAGGGGAGATGATATTCTCCCGTGCGAGTGTGATTTCAAGATTTGCCGGGATTGTTATCTGGACGTTTTGAAAACAGGGGACGGGATCTGCCCCGGGTGTAAAGAGGAGTATAAAACGACAGATTTGAATGAGGTGATGGATAGTTGGCGGACTTTGCCTCAGCTTCCGGCGCCGGGTGGTTTGTCGAAAGCGGAAAGGAGATTGTCGTTAGTGAAATCGAGTAAGTCGTGGCTAATGAGGAGCCAGACGGGGGATTTTGAGCATAACAGGTGGTTGTTTGAGACGAAGGGGACTTATGGGTACGGGAATGCTATATGGCCTAAGGAGGGAGTGTTTGATAATGACAAGAATGATGATCGTGTCGTTGACGAGCCGTCGGATTTGATCAGCAAGCCGTGGAGACCGCTCACTCGGAAATTAAAGATCCCGGCCGCCATCATCAGTCCATACCGGTACATACTCAAGAAGATGATTAATTTTAGATCCATTTTGTGCATATATCATCTTATTAGAAAATAGTAATAATTACAAAAAACTACCCCAAATGATAGGGTAATCACAAAAAACTCATCGAGGTCCATGTTACCCGGACTCTTCAATTACCCTTCTGTACCCGTGTCGGACACTCAACACTCCAACATGGATATGGCAATTGTACATTTCACTCTATACTAAAAATTCAATTCTTTTAATGAGCTAGCGAGTCCGGCACTTAGATATGCACCCATACTCAAGTCCAGGTAACATAGGTTGATATTTGATTCACTCTTAAAATTAATGCATAACTGCAATATTTTTATAAAGGATTAATTACAAAAAGTTAATCTTGAGGCTTGACCATTTATAAGAAAAAACCCAGCTAACTTTTGAAATACAAAAAGTTACACCAGTGATTTTATTTTGTCTTACATTTACCCCTCCATAAGCAAAAAAACATTTTAAAACTCTCATTCACCTTTATAGAAATATCACTATCCTTGCCTTAATTTTTAACAGTGAAGAAGACCTCAAGGTTATTTTTGTAATTTCAGAAGTTGGCTGATTTTGTTTCCTGTAATTTGCTCAAAATTCAAGGGTACTTTTTGTAATTATCGCTTTTATGAATGGAAGGGGGAGGATTTTTTAGTTTTTTTTTTTCCTGTTGATGAGGTGGGTAATTAAGACAGAATAGAACTTTTTTTTTTTTGTAATTATTGAGCTCCTGTGGACTTCTGCGTAAATACCCCATACCTCAGGGTAGTTTTCATAATTATTCCTTAACATATAGAGCATGAGCTAATTTTTGAACTCTCTGACTGTGTTATCTATGCTTGCAGGCTTCTAATCATGGTCCGAATGGTCGTTCTCGGTTTTTTCTTGACATGGAGAATCCGACATCCAAACAACGATGCAATCTGGCTCTGGGGAATGTCGGTCGTCTGTGAAGCATGGTTCACATTTTCTTGGATTCTCGACCAACTACCAAAACTTTGCCCCATTAACCGAGCAACCGATCTCAATGTACTAAAAGAAAAATTCGAAACGCCTACTCCAAACAATCCCGCCGGGAAATCCGATCTTCCCGGTATAGACATCTTTGTCTCGACCGCCGATCCGGAAAAAGAGCCGCCACTTGTCACGGCCAATACAATACTGTCAATACTAGCAGCCGACTATCCAGTCGAGAAGCTAGCTTGCTATGTTTCCGACGATGGAGGGGCGTTACTGACGTTTGAGGCCATGGCAGAAGCCGCGAGCTTCGCGAACCTGTGGGTCCCATTTTGCCGAAAACATAACGTCGAGCCGAGGAATCCGGAGAGTTACTTTAATTCGAAAAAAGATCCTTATAAGAATAAGGTGCTTAGCGATTTCGTGAAAGATAGGAGACGAGTGAAGCGGGAGTACGATGAGTTTAAGGTTCGAATTAATGGTTTGCCGGAGTCTATTAGGCGACGGTCGGATGCATATCATACTAGAGAAGAGCTTAGAGCTATGACGGAACAGAGACAGAAGAAGGATGATGATCCGATAGAGGTTGTTAATATAAAGAAAGCTACTTGGATGGCGGATGGGACTCATTGGCCTGGGACTTGGTTGAATCCTTCGGCTGAGCACTCAAAGGGTGATCATGCAGGAATAATACAGGTATATATTCACATACATACATACATACGTACATATATATATATATATATATATACATACGTACATATATATATATATATATATATATATATATATATATACATCTCTTTTCTTGTCTAACTTATTATTATTATTAATGTCACAACGACAACATTATTGGATCAGAAATTACACGTTAAGGGAGTGTTTGCCAACACTTAAAAAAAAAGAGTGATTGATCACTTTCTGGCCCGAAATCAATACTCCCTCATCCCCAAATGGTTAATTACAAGTCCCTAAAGTTTTGTCTAATTACAAAAAAAGTCGTTTATCTTTTAGAATTATAAATAGTTGTTTGTAGTTACCTTATAAATAGCTCCCTTCTGACCCCTCTGTGGGTGCACTTTTGTAAGACAAAATTAAAGGTCAGGGGATTATTTGTAATTTAAAAGATAATTGTGTTCTTTTTGTACTACAACGTAGGTGATGTTGAAGCCTCCTAGTGACGAACCACTTTGCGGCACGCCCGAAGATTCCCGAACGATGAACCTGACCGACATCGACATTCGTCTGCCGATGCTGGTTTTCGTGTCCCGTGAAAAACGTCCCGGATACGATCACAACAAGAAAGCTGGTGCCATGAACGCCCTCGTTCGGGCTTCCGCAATCATGTCCAACGGCGCCTTCATTCTCAACCTCGACTGCGACCACTACATCTACAACTCCCAAGCCATGCGGGAAGGAATGTGTTTCATGATGGACAGAGGCGGGGACCGAATCTGCTACGTCCAGTTCCCACAGAGGTTCGAAGGCATCGACCCGTCCGATCGGTATGCCAATCGAAACACCGTCTTCTTCGACAGCAACATGCGGGCCCTGGATGGGTTACAGGGTCCGGTCTATGTCGGGACGGGTTGTCTCTTCCGACGAGTCGCCCTCTATGGTTTCGACCCGCCCCGGTCCAAAGAGCACGGGCCGGGCTGCTGCAGCTCCTGCTTCGGCACTCATAAAAAACGGCCCATTGATACCGCAGAAGAGAATAAGGCATTAAGAATGGGCGACTCCGACGACGAAGAACTGATGAATCTTTCCCTAGCTCCTAAAATGTTCGGCAACTCCAATCTACTAGTCGATTCCATTCCAGTGGCCGAGTTTCAGGGCCGGCCTCTGGCCGACCACCCCTCCGTGAAACACGGACGTCCCCCCGGCGCCCTCACCATACCCAGGGACTTTCTGGACGCATCTACCATCGCCGAGGCTATTAGCGTCATTTCGTGTTGGTATGAGGATAAGACCGAGTGGGGCCACCGCGTCGGATGGATCTATGGGTCTGTTACCGAGGACGTCGTCACCGGATATAGAATGCACAACAGGGGATGGCGGTCGGTTTACTGCGTGACTAAACGCGACGCTTTCCGCGGGACTGCACCCATCAACCTCACTGACCGGCTCCACCAGGTGCTCCGGTGGGCCACCGGCTCCGTGGAGATTTTCTTTTCGCGGAACAACGCGTTCCTCGCGAGCTCGAGAATGAAGGTTTTACAAAGGATTGCGTACTTAAACGTCGGGATCTATCCGTTCACCTCGGTCTTCTTGATCATCTATTGTTTTCTTCCCGCGCTATCTCTATTTTCCGGCCAGTTTATCGTGCAGACGCTAAACGTCACGTTCTTGGTGTACCTCCTAACCATCACCGTGACACTCTGCGCTCTGGCGGTCCTCGAGGTGAAATGGTCTGGGATTGAGCTCGAAGAGTGGTGGAGAAACGAACAGTTCTGGTTGATCGGTGGGACTAGTGCCCATTTAGCTGCCGTCTTCCAAGGGCTGCTCAAAACTATCGCCGGCGTCGAGATATCGTTTACTTTGACGTCCAAATCGGGCGGAGACGACGAGGATGACGAGTTTGCCGATCTCTACGTAGTGAAATGGACGTCTCTCATGATCCCTCCGATTGTGATCATAATGGTGAATACGATTGCCATTGCGGTCGGTATAAGCCGCACGATTTATAGCGTTATACCGCAGTGGAGCCGTCTGTTGGGTGGAGTTTTCTTTAGTTTTTGGGTTCTGGCGCATCTGTATCCGTTCGCCAAAGGGCTTATGGGGAGAAGAGGAAGGACACCTACTATTGTGTTTGTATGGTCGGGTCTTATTGCGATCATCATATCGCTTTTATGGGTCGCGATAAATCCTCCGGCCGGGACTAACCAGATTGGGGGATCATTTCAGCTTCCGTGATTAGGAAGATAATCACATTTTCTTGATTTGTTTGCATTATAAGGGTAACATTCTTTGATTTGTTTGTCTTCTCACAAGAGAGCATTTTGCTTTAGGTATCACTCATTTAATGAAGCTTAGCCCAATTACGTAAGTCTCTCTCTCTCTCTCTCTCTCTCTCTCTCTCTCTCTCTCTCTCTCTCTCTCTCTCTCTCTCTCTCTCTCTCTCTCTCTCTCTCTCTCTACGAATTGCACACTCACTATGGAGGTATTTGTAGGGTCGGAAATCAAACCGAGCCACTCAATTCGAGTTCGATTGGTGAAAATCTATTCGAGCTCTGTTCATTAATATAACGAACCAAACTTGAAGTTGAAAATTTTATTTGATAATATATAAACTTCGGTTCAAACTCGGCTCGATTTAATTAAAAATTATAAAATAATATAAAAAATCAATTACTAATCAAATTAATTATAAAACGATTCGTGTTCGGCTCGATTGCTAATCAAATCAAGCTCTAACATAGTATTTAAAACTCAATAAAACTTCAAATAAAGTTGAGCAGATATATATTCGGCTCGTTTGGATTGATTTACACAGCTAGTTATTTGTCGGAAAAAATACAACCTTAAGGAGATTTTTATGTGCTTATTATTTTATAATTTGTCGGAAAAAATACAACCTTAATGTTCCATACTTCTTTAAATATTTTATAACTATCACATAAAAAAAAGATTACTAAAGAGAATTCAAACTAATTCTCCAAATAATTTTAAATAAAAATTACAAAATTATGATGACAAAATAATATTAATAATAATTAATATTCTTGGTTTTTATCAGACACCACCACCACCCCTTGGACCTGGTTGGCAGCAACAGAGAATATCTGAAGAACCTTGTTGGGGATAGCATCCTCCGCCGTTAAATCTACTTCTTATGCATAATCCCAAGCATTCATTCTCTCCAAATGAACTCGAACATACTTCGTAGCAAAATGGGTCCACTGCCACGTTTATTTCCTTACCTGCGATTAATTAAAAAAAAAAAAAAAATCCAGGTTGAAAAAAAAATTAATTATATATATTAATAATTCATAACTCAGATTTTTTTTAAAGAAAAAAAATTAGTCCTAGAAAATAAAAATAAATAAGTCCTAGAAAATAAAAATAAATACTAAAAAACTAAAGGCCTGTTTAGTTAGGAAAAAGTATTCAATTATTCTATTCTAAATTTTTCAAGAGTATTCCAAAATATTCAGTTTTCAAAAAAATATGGAAAATTGGAGAAAATATGTTGAAGCTTGATCAGTTTTCTAATTTGGAATATGCGGTATTCCATTATTCTAAATTTTTGGAATACTCGGGTTGAAATTTGGAAAACAATCTGAGATTGTTTTTCAAATTTTGACTTGATTTTCCAGAAAAATAGAATATTGGAATACCGTCTATTCCAAATTATTCAAACTGAACTGTTTCTAAACATGTTTTTCAAATTCTCTTGTATTCTAGAATATTATTCTGAAAAAGTGAATATTATTCCTGAACTAAACAGGCCCTAAATATCTGAAAGCGCTTGAGAAAAACATTAAAAAAAAGATTAAGAAAACTAATTAAAAACTAAAATTAAAATCAGTATCACACGATCTTTAAGATAATATTATATATATATATATAATCAAAATACATACCAAAAGCAATGTTGAATGCAGTGGCGACGAGAAAAAAAAGCATATATTTAGTCAGCTCCATGGATTCGGACCTTTCATACATATTGAGAAAAGAAGAAGAAATAGGAGTAGTATATTTATACTGGATTTTCATATAATTATGCATAATGGTATATATATGTTGTCTTTAATAGTGTTACCATATGTAGTCATATTGGTTATGATTTTAAAAATAATTGTATTTGGCTGATACAAATCTGCTAGAACTCTACTTATTTTTTTGTTTCTTAGGGGATTCTAGAGGATTCGCAAGAGATTTGATTCTTAATACTAATTAATTGAATCACATTGTATAATTAAGCATGATCGTCGATTCGTTCTGGCATCCACATATCAGGTCGAATCCAGCTCAGCACCTACTTGCCTGCGTACAAGTCAGTTCAGGGGATCATTGGACATGTCGAGTTGTTCGAGCCGAAAAGTGATCTCAGGAATCCGGTTTATCAGGGCGATCTGAAGCGTCATGTGGAGATTCGACCAGACCAAGGTCCGACCTCAGTGAAGAATATGGATTCGACCACGGTCGATTAGAGCGATAGAGAACGTTGGGCCGATCCCGGTGAAGACTCGGGCCGTCCTGACAACGGATAACTATCACCAGAAGCATGAGGAACAGACACGCGTGACTTCTCGAGATTCTGTCAAATGCCGCCACACGATCCTGAAATATTTCCTCCTTCTGGCAGGTGGTTTGGGCGCATCCCAATATTCCCCAGCTGCCAATCCCTTGATTGGCCGAGTCCTCTACAAATGGAAGGAATGTACGATAAAAAAGGACTTTTGAAAAAGTTCCAATAAAACAGGACACATTGTCCCTAAGAAGTCTAAGTGTAAAAGACACATTCTCTGTAATAAGCCCAAATGTAAAAGACTAGGGCTGGGAATTTTCAACCCGAAACTCGTGGAACCGGCCGGAACCGGACCGAAATTTTCGGTTCGGTTCGGTTCCTGATGTTTAAAAATAATTGATTTTTTGGAACCGAACCTGAAATTACAAATTCGGTTCGGGTTCGGGTTCGGGTACAATGAAAAATTATTAGTAAAAACCCGAATTTACCAAAAAACCCGAATTATTAGTAAAAACCCGAATTATTAATAAATTATTAGTATATTTTCATTATAAATATTCGTAGAATTGAGTTTTTTGATTGAAACCGGTGAAAAAAAGATCATATAAACATAAAAAAAAATGAAATATTGTCGGAACCCAACCGAAAATTTCGGTTCGGGTTGTTTTCAGTTCCCAAAAAAGAAAAATATGGAACCGAACACGAAATACACAATTCGGTTCGAGTTCGGTTTCTGACAAAAAAAAAATCAAAACCGAAAATTGCCAGCCCTATAAAAGACCAACCTGAACAACTAGCACGGCTCGCCACCCAAAAATCAATAAAAATCACATTTTTTGCATCTAAGTGGCTTGATCAATATACATTTTGTTGATCAAACAAAGCATCAACAAATCAATACCTCTAGACAATATAAATATGGGAAATTTTATGCCGCATTTCAAAACCCCCTAGCAAAGTGTTCATCTTAACATAATATATGCGATAAATATTTGTACAAACACTCAATCTACACAAGTGTATATCATTATTTTCATTTGTAATAAGGTAAGCACTTTGCTAAGTGCTATTAAGGTGCGGCAAATATAATAATATGAGTTTGTTCGGCATGCCAATTTTAGATAACGGTCGAGGCAAAATTAACTTATTTGACTAAATTTCAGTTGGTGATGACCCCTTATAAAAAAATTATTCACCTCAAACCGTAAGATAATCATCTTATCTTATTAAGAAATAAGTCATCTAGTCAGTTTTTCGTTTTCAATTGACCAACCTTTTCTTTTTTTCCCCTTTTTTTACGGTAGGTCGACAGACCTTCCTTTTTACTATAGTCAGTGATCGATCATTTTTTTTAAACGTCATATACCCGGACTGCCTTCCTCCGACGGTCGTTCACTTTTTTTTAAGGCCAGGCCCGCCCGATTGTCCTTATTTTTTGTGCCTTTTTTACGGCAGTCTCGTCGGCCGCTGATAGAACTTCATGAACCAACATATTTTCTATCAGGTAATCTGGTAATTTAATTATTTTAATTAATTTATATCACTGCCACCGTGTCATTATCACACGTGTTATTTTTAACCTATAATATAAAGGACAACGACATTTTTTTGGTACTATGTACATGAAAAGACTATTTTTATCCCTCCTCTCTCCTTCCCTTATTTTTATGTTGAATTTAATAATAATAATTAGATCAAAAAATATTCAACAACCATACATTTTAAAGAGTTACTCATTGAATATTAAATTAAATTAAATGAGCATTAATCTTCCAATTTTTTTACTGGGATCTCCGACGGACCTCCGGCCGACTAATTTTTCTGGCAGGGCAGCCGTCGGCAGACCTCCGACAGCCGGCCATTTTTTTTTTTTACGCCAGGCCGCCAAAAGTCGTCTGCTTTCTAGCGGGTCACCGTGGCTGCCAGGCATTTTTCTTTTTAAGGCCAGACCTCCGACCTACTTTCCAGCGGTCCTTATTTTTTTTTATGACAGACTGTTGGGCGCCGATATAATTTTGAGAACCAACATACTTTTTTAGCAAATAATCTGATAATTTAGTTGTATCACAATTATCATACCATAATTTAATAGTCATTTTTTGACATCGGACTGAATTGCATCATATATAATGAAAGATTGAGTCCTAAAATTGATTGGGAGTATTAATGACACCAATTTTGAAATATTTATTAGGGTTTTGCAATTTAGCCCTCACATTTTCCTGCAGCTTTCAATTTAACCTCAGAAATTCTGTATACTTCAATTTAAACCCGTTTTGATTTATGATTCTTCAATTTTAACCCAGTCAGCTTCTCAACTCTTACAATTTGACCCCACTCAACTTTAAAACCTCCAATTCAGTCCCATTTTGATCAAGACATTAAAATGTTGACATTTCAATTAATATTAATAATTAGTCCGATTTTATGCATATATATTTTAATTTCCGTCATTATATCGTAATATTTTATAATGATTACAATATTATTACATGTAGACTTTATCGAGGATTTACGGGCTTAGGACTGTGAGTCGAGCATCTCCATATTCAAGTCCGACAGCATCATCTATTCGTGAGAATTTTCACTATCACTTTAATTGCTTTAATTAGATTGTATATGTGATATTCAATTCAATATGTGATATTCAATTCATGTTTAAAAATTGACGATACATGTTGTGAATCAGGCTCACATGTATACGTGTAAAGAGGCTACCTTAAAATATATGTTGTTGCGGGGACACATGCGCAACCTCAATATTCACATGCGTGCTCGATATTCATATTATATGTGGTATTTTGTGTATGTTTCATGTTGTTGCGGGGACACCTGCGCAACCTCAATATTCGTGTTATGCGTGCTAGATTCATGCTATACGTAATATTGTGTGTATGTATTCATGTTGAGGAAAAGATATGATAGATTATTCATTTTATGCTTTTCATGAGATTGTATATATAAGTGAGATTTCCACGAGCTGAAGGAAGCTCACTCCCACCTTTATTGATCCCGCAGGTTAAACCGAGCCGGATGAACGAAGGAGCGAGCCGAGAGGGCATATGAATGAAATTTATTAAATGATGTTTTTCTTATGTCAAATGTTTCGAAATTCTTTTGGGGAAACTTTTGTTAGAAATTAACAATTTATAATTTATTCTTCCGACGTAAATTTTATTTCGTATCTATGACGTGTTATTGTCTTAATTAAAGGTATTTAATTTATGTCAGTGTAGCGACTCGACTTTGTAGGCGTTATTCTTCGTCAAATTTACTTTTTATTTATTTTCCCCAATAATTACCCCTAAAAAGTCGGGGCGTTACATAGTGATATAACTTATATTACACACATTAACGCAACCTTGATATAAAGTATATAAACATCTGCACAAACATTACGTACAAAACACGTAGATATTCAACCAAAAACACAGTCGGTGCATCGCACGGGTTCGTAACGCCTCGTAATCATGAAAACTAATGTGATTTATCTGGCTCGGAATCAACCGGTTTATATAAAATCCAAAACCCGAAACCGCAATTTCCCCCAAAATCACAAACCCTACATAAACCCTGAAGAAAACCTCCAATGGCGCCACGCCAAACCCTCCTTTCTTGTCCGTCAAGCCAACTGAAATGTTAATGTCCCTATTTCTATACATTTTAAAGCTTAGGAAAAGCTCCTATAAACGACATTCCACAATTCTGTCGACTTAAGTGAATAAGTTTCAGCAAAAATGGCTAAAAATTGTGCATCAGGGATTTTAGCAGCCGTAGCTTATGCAACTTTTGGTGTAGATCATGCTTATGCAGATGGAGGGTTTAATTTTTCTCCATTGTCTAATGCATCTCCGGCAGCTCCGGAGCCGGCTAAGCCGCCACCAGCTCAGGCGGCGGAACCACGACCCCGCAATGACAATTCAAGGACAACTTCTGCTGGCTTCGATCCCGACCCTTTGCTGAGAGGTGCCGAGGCATTGAAAGAGATCAGTAGCTCGTCACATGCTAAAAAGGTTTTTCTTATTTCTTTTTTTAATAAATTGGGTTCATTTATGAAGTACTTTAGTTGTGAACCACATGTTTTATGTCAATTTTTTGGAATTATCGGTGCATGTGAATTAATGTTAGTTATCTGGAGGAAAGTGTTCATTTTTCTGTGTGTTCAATTCTATTGATATTTAGAAACTGCGGTATATTTGATAGAGGAGTAATTTTCTCGATTCTAGGTATTCGAACTGTTGAATAAGCAAGAAGAAACGAGGCAGCACGAACTAGCTGCGAAACTCGGGGAGTTCAAGGCATTGAAAGCTCAAGCTGAAACTGTAAGCTTCAAAATTTCCTCTATTAGTTATGCCTGTGGCATGCTCCTGGTTTAAAGTCTACACGGGGAAGAAACCTTTGATCCATCTAGACTGTAATGATATAAATGAAAATGTTAAATTTTCTTTGAGTTGCATCTTCTTAACTTTTAAATAGAATGAACGTGCATAGCTGCCTTTATGTGAAATCCGTGTCCCATTTAAATGTTTTTCTCAAAACACAGATCCTAAGCAACAGTTGCCGTCAGATTACTCAGATTTGATGAGGAGTTGGGAAAACTGAGCCTAATCAGTAGTTTTCAACAATATTTTTTTAATAAATTAATATAAGGCCTGCAAAATATACTGACAGACTAGATCTCTATTGAAGACCCTAAGCTCAATTCTAAAGAAATTGACCATTGAAGGATCCCCTATGAGAGCTATCCTAAGTTGGCTCTTGAGAGATTTTCCTTGAAGGCGTCATGTTTGATGCATGTACGAATAGTATGGTTGTCACACTTTTTTTATCAAATAATGAAAACATGGCAATTTTTACTGGCAGGAGAGGCAGAGGGTGATGTATGATGAACAGAAAAAGCTAGCCCAGCAACAGGCACAAGTAAAATCACAGACTCTTCGTTATGAAGATGAATTGGCAAGGAAACGAATGCAGGTGAGGTGCATACATAGTGCAACATGATTACCGATTTATCATGAATCTCGATTTCTTTTAGTAAATGAAAGAAAAGAAAGAGAAAGAAAGTTATGAGAGAAAAGAAGAGAAAGGAAAGTAAAAGAAAATTGTGTTTTGTGTTCCCGAGTTTGAAGGAAGTGAAAGGAAAATTAATAATTTTATTCTTTTCTCTCCAAATCCTTCCAAATCGGAAGGAAAGTTAGGAGGGAAAGTTTTCCTTTCATTTCTTTCCGTTTCTTTTCATTAAAAAACTCTGGAACACCAAATATTGTTTCTTTCTTCTTATTTCCATCCATTTCCCTTCTTTTCTTTCGTTAAGTTAAACTCGGGAACTAAGGGTTAGTATAAATCTTGGTGGGAGAGGGGATGATGGAAATCTACAAGCCTCAACCTATGGTATGGGCTATGGAGCCTAAACCACTTGACTAGCGTTTGATCCCCTAATGACATATTGAGTTTTGCAGGCAGAAAATGAACTTCAAAGAACAAGAAACCAAGAACTTGTTAAAATGCAAGAGGAATCTTCCATGAGGCAAGAGGCGGCTAGACGAGCAACTGAGGAGCAAATTCAAGCACAACGTCGTCAAACAGAAAGAGAGAAGGCTGAGACTGAACGTGAAACTATCAAGGTGCGGATTATGGCGGAGGCAGAGGGAAGAGCCCATGAAGCCAAACTTGCAGAGGATGTTAACAGAAGAATGTTAGTTGCACGCGTAAATGCCGAGCGTGATAAATGGGTTTCCGCGATTAATACAACTTTTGACCACATTGGAGGTTTGTTTTTCTCCATATTCTTGTTTTCCTTTTGAAAAGTTGCCTTCTTTTGGCAGATTGGTCTTTGCTGCCCATGTCCTATCTGTTAGTAACCCTGCTAAGATTCGAACTAGCCTTGTCCAAAACCTTTTCTGTTTTAGTTATTTTGCTTATAAAAAAAAAAAAGAAAATTCTACCCATGTTTATCTCCTCATGTAATATCTTGTACCTTCCACTGACTGTTCCATTACATGCAGGGGGGTTGCGAGCGATTTTGACAGATCAGAATAAGCTGATTGTAGCTGTAGGAGGCGTAACAGCTCTTGCAGCAGGGGTCTACACTACAAGGTAGTGCAATTTGGTGTATAAGCTACTTATTCTCCAATACTATTTGCCAAATTATGCCCGATAGTATTTAAGCTTTCTATTTCTTTCGTCAATTTGCCACTTTGCTTATTGCATGAATTTACGGTGTTAACTAATTTTAGACAATAATTAACACTATAATCTTCGTTTCACCGACCCCAACTAATTAATTGACACTATAATCTTCATCTCACCGACCCAACATCGTTGGGAGTAAGGTGCAATTGATGATGACGATGATGACTTCTTTCGCATAATTCTTTTTAGCTTCTTGTTGGATATGTAAACAATATGGTTAATCTATACGCATGGCGTGACAGGTCCCTATATATTCATTCTGAGTACTCCTTTTAACAATTATTTTTTACTCAGAGAAGGAGCTAGGGTAATTTGGAGCTACGTGGACCGAATACTGGGGCAACCATCTCTGATAAGAGAATCTTCCCGAGGGAAATATCCTTGGTCTGACTTGTTCTCACGTGCCATGAGTAAAAGTTCTGGCTCCCAAAATGGGAATGGGTTTGGTGATGTTATTTTACATCCTCCTCTTCAGAGACGGATTCAACAGTTATCCAATGCAACGGCTAATACAAAAGCTCATCAGGCACCGTTTAGGAACATGCTTTTTTACGGGCCACCTGGGACAGGGAAAACAATGGCTGCTAGGGAGCTGGCCCGTAAATCTGTAAGACTTCATAACCTGGTCTTCCTATGGAATTAGTGATTTGATAGTTGGGTTCTAATTTTCTGACGACATCATTAAATTATTGATAATTAGCATTTGGAAAAAGTATTTTGCAAATCTAAACGTACTTATTGCAAGTTACTTCTCTCAATTGTTGATGTTTGAAGAGGAATATCCCAACAATATTATAGTTTGGCCCTTATTCATTAAATCACGAGAGGGACATCAAATAATACACACTACTGTTTTGTTTATAGGGCCTGGATTATGCATTAATGACTGGAGGAGATGTTGCCCCACTTGGCTCTCAGGCTGTTACGAAGATACACCAAATGTTTGATTGGGCAAAAAAATCTAATAGGGGTTTACTGCTTTTCATTGACGAAGCAGATGCATTCTTGTGCGAGTAAGTAAACTCTTCCTGAACAAAATTTCATTCTCTCTTAATTGTGCATTGTTCCTATTTTGCAAATTGCACCGACAATGGGGGTTCAAACATTTGGAGGAAGTAATGGTCAAAGTTGTACATTGAACTCCGGGAAAAGTTTAATGTTGTGGCTAATCCATCATTTTCTGTTTGAAATATTTTCATCACTGATTACCACAAAAAGAAATTAGAAAACAAAATCATAGAATCGCTTGTTTTGTTTTTTCTACCAAGTAATCCAATTTCCCCGGTTTCCAATCATTTCAGGCGGAACAAAACGTATATGAGTGAAGCTCAAAGAAGCGCACTCAACGCACTCTTATTCCGCTCAGGCGACCAATCAAAGGACATAGTCCTCGCCCTCGCAACAAATCGACCCGGAGACCTGGACTCTGCCGTAGCGGACCGTATCGATGAAGTCTTGGAATTCCCTTTGCCAGGCGAAGATGAACGCTTCAAACTTCTCAAGCTCTATCTAAAAAAGTACATAGCAGAAGCTGGGGGGGAAAGAGAGCGAGGCTTGTTTTCTCGATTTTTTCAGAAACAGCAGCAGAAGATAGAGATCAAGGGCTTGAACGAAGACATTATTAAGGAAGCTGCTTCGAAAACAGAGGGATTCTCCGGGAGAGAGATAGCGAAGCTTATGGCGAGCGTTCAAGCTGCGGTTTATGGTAGTGAGGACTGTGTGTTGGATTCAAATTTGTTCCGGGAGGTTGTCGATTATAAAGTTGCTGAGCATCAACAGAGAAAGAAGTTTGCTGCTGGGGCTGAAGAGGGACGGGTTTGATGGAGATTTTTGGGGCTACTGTTGAGGTTTTTTGTTGTATCCTTGTCCAAGATTTGAATTATACCAGTATCATGGAATTTCTAACAAAAGCCTTCACATCCTCTTTTTTTTTTTTCCTATTTTTTTTTTCCTTTGGGGAAAATGTTATTGATAATGAAATGAAATAAAAATAGCGGCATTTTGTTTCTCTTCGGTTAATCGGTTTTGCTCTAGCAGTCACTTGGCCGTGGGCCGGGCCAGACGGTCGGTCGAACAGACAGACGGTGGATTATGGCAGCGGTTATACCGTACTCCCGAGTACCTAACTATGTGATCTACATCTATAGCAATATTTCTTATCTTTCATTAAACATTTGCTTATTTATTATTATGCACTTTTTTTGGGATCTAAAAAGTATAACTGGATGTCTATTTACTTTGTAAATGAATGTTCACCATCTTCAACAGAATATTCATTAATTTTTCTCAATTGAAGATTAAATGAATGCTCATTATTTCCTTACTAGATGTCTATTTTTTATTTCCTTGCCATATATTTATTTGCTATTTTTTATTTCTTTACCATATATTTATTTGCTCGTCAAATTTATTTGAGAGTAAAATACTCCCCCGTCCATCAAAAATATATCCATTTTGATTTTTACTGGTCAAAATTAATAAAGTTTGACCATAAATTGCATCAAATATATAAAAGTTTATAGTAATATAAGTACTTGTTTGGTTTATCTTAATGTGTATTTTCTAAATATTATTTTTATAATTTTTATTTATATATAATTGAAGTTAATACTAGTCGAAGACTGTGTTTAGCACTAACTTATCAGTTAGTTTATAAACTTCAGGAGCTTATTTGACCATTGACTAAAAAAAAGCTCGTTTCGTAAACGACTAGCTTCTCAAATCAGCTAGCTGGTTGATAAGCTAATTTTTCAAGCTTATGAAAAAAAAGAAGCTAGCTTCTTAGCTTTATATATTCCATATATATGTCCGTGACCTGAATAAAAAATGGGTTTTTTACATAAACACCCCCTGAGTAATTGACATATTGCAAATAAACCCACAATCCGTTAACTTTTCAGGAAAAATTAAGGCTTCAGATGAGTGGTGGACGCGAAAAATTATGGTTAGTCTGATCATCACTCTATTACACTTGCTAATGAATTACTTTGTTATAAATATAATACAATAATTTTGTGTTCGATTTATCTTTTATATTTTACGGAATTTTTTTGCTGATGCTGACGACATTGTGTTAGTGGCGGAGTCGAGGAGGGAGGTGAATTCGAAGTTGGAGCTTTGGAGGGCTAAGTTAGAATCCCATGGCTTGCGTGTGAGCCGGTCTAAGACCGAGTATCTCTGGTTTTTCTTTTGTGGTGAGGCCAACGAGGATGATGTTGAGGTAATGATTGCGGATCGGATCGATCGCACTCGTGCGGATAAGTTCAAGTATTTGGGTTCGATCATTCGGAAGGAAGGTGAGTGTGAAGATGATGTCACGCATCGCATCAAGGCGGGTGGCTAAGGTGGAGAGCGGCGACAGGGTCCCGCGACAAGAAAATCCTCTAAAGTTGAAGGGTAAATTTATAGAGCGCTTATCCGACTCGCTATGTTGTATGGCTCAATGTTGGGCGATGAAGAAGTCGCTTGAGAGCAAGTTGGAAGTGGTGAAATGAGAATGTTACGTTGGTCGTGTGGTCGCACAATGTTAGATAGAATTGCGAACGGGATTTTCGAGAACGCTACTGAAGTGGCGCCCATTTCAGCGAAAGTTAGGGAAGGGAGATTGAGATGGTTTGGCCACGTCCGCAGGAGACAGGCATCTGCTCCGGTGAGGAGGGTCGAGAGTTTAATGGTTGTCGGGGAGAGGAGGAGAGGCAGACTGAGGAGGACGTGGGAGGAGCAAATGAGATTAGATTTGAAGGCCTTAAACCTTTCCGAGACCTTGACCGTTGATAGGTGCGCTTGGAGACGCCAGATCAGAGTTGTGAATTCTTTTGTAGGGAGCGGTGCTGTAGTTGAGAGCCTCAGGGTTGGGTTGTCTCGGTTAGCTTTGACCTAGAGCATTGCATATTTATTTTTATTGTATAATTTATCCAATTGTCTTTGCGTGTGGTGTATTTTTGGCGGAGGCAACAGAGCCAACCTCTTTTTGTTAGAGCGGCGTTCATTGGGAGTGAAGTAGCCAAATTCCGCTTGGTAAGTCCCATGTGGATCAAGCCATGGGCTCGGTGATGGTCTCGAGCCTTTTTCGAATCATATGTTTTCCTTCAGATTTATCACACAAGATTCTGCAGACTGTTCTTAGTGTCTTCACTAAATGTTCTCCCTACCGTAATAAGTAGGGGCATGGTCTGCGTACATCTTACCCTCTCCAGACCCTGCTCTGAGCGGAATATACTGGGTATGTTTGGTTTGGTTTGATACCTATTGTTGTTGTGAACTTATTCGTAACTAAAATTATACACACAGGTCCTATTCAACGACAATTTTAAACCATCAAAAATAAATCATCAATGACTTTTCAAAGTGATAATGAACTGTAAATAGTACATAGTGTAATTTAGAGGTAGTATATATTAAAATAATAATAGACAAAAACATCATCTATTTTATTTTATAACAATTATTGTTAAAATATAATGAGAAAGTTTAAAAAATAATAGAAAAATAAGATTGATGTCATTTTATGTAATTTTATAAAAAAAAAAAATTGCTGAACATCTACATTAAAATCAGCTAGTTTACCAACTACCTAATCAGCCACATGATCAGTTAGCTTATCAGCTACTCAATCAGCTATCAGCTGATTTTAACACAGCCGAAATTGACATATTTTTGCTGGATTGAGAGAGTATGCAGTTAAAATATATTCAAATCAATATATCGAAATTTCATGTTTGAACAAAATAAATATAGCAGCGCAAAAAAATATAACGAGTTGTTATTCAATCCCGTGTACCGCGGCCTTCCATTACTAACTAAAGTAAAATAAATGCAGCAGAGAAAAAACAACAACAAAAAAAAGATGATCCAATTGCCACCTTCTTCCTTCTCCCACATTTCATCA
Organism: Orobanche coerulescens; assembly: GCA_033398695.1. Taxonomy (NCBI): domain Eukaryota; kingdom Viridiplantae; phylum Streptophyta; class Magnoliopsida; order Lamiales; family Orobanchaceae; genus Orobanche; species Orobanche coerulescens. The sequence goes on from CM065816.1 coordinate 2,208,998, forward strand.
TCCCCATTCTCCACCAGCAAAAAAAAAATGCAGCACAGAGAAAAAGAAAAATGTTACCAGAATTCGGAGAGAAAAGGGAAGGAACAATGAAAGCGACAATTTCTAGCTACATTTGATTCGATCAAGGATTTTTTTTTTTTCTCGAAATTTTAGGCTTTTCTTTTTTTGAGTTAGTTACTATTTGAATTCGATTGAAAAGATGGATGATGTGGATTGCTTTGGGAAGGGTGAAGTTTTCAATCCCATCATTCAATTGGGCTCACAGGTCGCTTGTCTGCTTGTCATTTCGCATTTCTTTCAACTTCTGCTTAAGCCCTTAGGCCAGCCAGCACCCGTCGCGCAAATTCTCGTAAGTACGTCATCGGAACACACACAAAGTGTTTGTATTTATGTCTGTGTATGTGTGTGTGTGGTTGTGGTTTCCTCCTTTGTTTTTTATGAGAAAGATGAAGATATTTGATGAAGGCGGTAAGGAAAAGCATGAAAAATAAATGCCTTTTTCCTCTGGCCTATTCTTATTTATTGTATTTGGATTCAATCATATTTCAAATGGACAAGTTTAGGAGAGTTTGTTTTGAAAGATAGTGGATGTATTTTTAGAAAGGAATAATCTGTTGAGAAAATGAAAATTATGTTCTATAATTTGCTGCTTGCAAACATGAGTGTGAGAAACTTGGCACAAAGTTAAAGTTTAAAGCAAAGGTGTAAGCAAAAAGTGGTGGTGATTTTATTTGAAGTGAGAAGAACCCATTGTTTAGTGTTTGTGGTCGATGAACACGAAAGCCCATACTTATAAGAGACATTCGATGGAGATGCAATTGGAGAGTACAAATAGCATTGTTTCATAAAGAAGACAATGTGATGACATGGCAAATCCAAAGATCCCCCATTAAGAGCTATGTACTTTGCCTAAGCACTAGCTACTAATTGTTTATACATAGTATTGATTCAGGCATTTGCTCTCATGCTCCAAATGTTTCTTTTAATTTACCATAAACCGAACTTATTATAAAAACTTGATACAGGGGATGCAAACTGTCCTGACATTGTTATCTTGTTTTTTTTTTTTTTTTTTTTTTTTGGCTTTTTCTTAATGCAGGCAGGATTCGTGCTGGGCCCATCTGGTCTATCCCACATTGCCATTGTAAGAGCATTCTTTTTCTCCAATGCCGCCGACTATTACGAAACCATGGCACTATATGCAAGAATTGTCATCATGTTCCTAATCGGGCTCGAGACTGATGTTCCTTATCTAAGACGCAACTTACGCATTGCAACTATCATCGCTTTCGGAAGCAGCTTAATATGCACGATATTTGCCATAGCCGTCACCTCTTTCATATACGAAGAGATGGGGGCCCACGGTTCAGGAGTCATGATGGCCTTAACACTAGCCGTAATATTATCCAACACGGCCTCACCTTTTGTGGCCCGTTTGGCCCATGATCTTAAATTTGCGAGTACCGATATCGGGAGGTTGGCCATATCATCTTCATTAATAGGCGACACTTATGCTGTGTTTTTGTTGATTATAATCTCTAGAAACAAACACGAAGATGATTTCGCAGGTTGGGTTTGGTTGGGATTTTTATACTTCGTCATTGTTATATCGGTTATTGTCATCAATAGATACGTGGCGAATTGGCTTAATAGAAGGAAAAAGAATCAAAAGTACTTAAAAAACGCCGAGCTTTTTGTTCTTTTAGCAATTTTATTTGTTGCGGCCACGTCACTTGAGACTATGGGGTTTAGTAGCATAATCGCGTGTTTTCTACTGGGGGCTATGTTTCCTAGAGGGGGGAAAACGGGCCGAACACTCTTGATCAAGCTATCGTATTTTGTACACAATTTTGTGCTTCCTATATACTTTGGATACAGTGGGTTTAAGGCAGATCTCACGGTTATAGACAGTTTGCGTAATCTGGGGATTGTTGCTATTGTTATATTATTGAGCATTGGAGGAAAAGTGACGGGTACGTTGGCTGCTTGCTGTCACTTGAAAATTCCATTGAATGAAGGTGTCCTTCTTGCTTTCTTGATGAACTTGAAAGGCCATGTTGACTTGCTTGCATTGACGATTGGGTTGGAGAACAAAGTGAGTGGCTTTTGTTTCTAATTTGTCATAGCTACCTTGCCATATATATATATAGTGTAACTTTATTTTCAGAACTCTGTTAAGTGCGAGAACTGCGAGAACCACCTTTTGTACTCCTAATAATACATAATGTACATCATGTCAATGCATACAACCCCTACTGATCATAACCCCTACTATATATATAGTAGGGTTATCATCAGTAGGGGCTATTATAGTAGGGGTTATCATCAGTAGGGGTTATCTCCCGTAATACCCTTTTGAATTAATAATATTTTTTAATATTTAAAAAAATCTCATTGGTTTAGAGGAGTTCTCGCATTTAAGAGAGTTCTGAAAATAAAGCTCCCCTATGCGTTCTATGCAGTACCAATATTAGATACAGTACTTTACAGTACTAATTTATGCATGAGTTTTGTACTAATTATGCATGAAATATATGCATTTCGTGCATCAAAATTTCAATGCATTAAAATATGCAATATATTTGATGCATATAATCTAATATTTTAATGCATCGATATTTTGATGCATTGAAATTTTGATGCACGAAATGCATATATTTCATGCATAATTAGTACAAAACTCATGCATAAATTAGTACTGTAAAGTACTGCATTTAATATTGGTACTGCATAGAACGCGCCACTATATATATATATATATATATATATATATATATATATGTGTGTGTGTGTGTGTGTGTGTGTGTGTGTGTGTGTGTGTGTGTGTGTGTGTGTAAAGGAAGAGTCAGTCCCTTAATTTTTTGTAGTTATGGAAGTTGCCTGTTCTTTTTTCGTAATTAGGTCAAACTTCAAGGGTCTTTTATAATTATCCTAATTAAAAATGGATTTTTTTTTTTGAATTTCGTTTTCACCACGTTTCATATCAGGGGATTAAATAACAAAAACTACCCGTGAGGTTTAGTCTAGTTACAAAAAAATCCATTTATCTTTTAGAAGTACAAGTAGCCACCCCCTCTTTGGGTTGCATTTTGTAAAATAAAAGCAACTCTCAATGTTTCTTTGTAATACTAGAAGATAATATTCTTTTTTGTAATTAGGGGGCAAATCTCAAGTTTATTTTTTGTAATTAACCATTTATATTTTTAGATGGTGAAATTGAAATCAAATGTTTGATGCAGGTCATGTCGAGTCAAATATTCTACAACTTGATGATGGCAGCAGTGGTAATCAATTCTTTAATATGGGGACCTTTGATAGCCTTCATGGTAAGAAGAGAGAGTGATATCCTCGGTTACAAGCACATATCTTTCGAATATCAATCCCCCGAAAGCGAATTAAAACTGCTGGCCTGCGTGCATGGTCCTCGACCGGTGGCCACCATGATAGGACTTATTGCATCTTGTAAAGGTTCAGAAAACGTCCCCATCACTCCTTACCTAATGCACCTAATCGAGCTTCCGGAAAAGACCAAGACGAATTTATTGTACCATCAAAAAGAAGAAGACGAATTAAGTGACGATGATGATTATGGTGGTAATGATGTTGTGGAAATCAATGAAGCAGTAGATATTTTTACTGCCGAGACTGGTGTGATTATTCACCAACTTAAGGTTGTGTCGCCTTTTGCAAATATGTACTCGGATGTATGTGAATATGCTGAGGATATGAGAGCGTCTATTATAATTCTACCTTTCCACAAGCATCAAAGGATCGACGGGAAATTAGAAAGTGGAAAAGAAGGCATCAGGTCCACCAATCAGAAAGTCCTTCGTCACGCAAAATGCTCGGTCGCAATTCTCGTGGACCGCGGGCTTACGTCTCATATATCGGGCTCAGGCTCGTTGCAACACGTGGCAATGTTGTTTTTTGGTGGGCCCGACGATCGGGAGGCATTGGGCCTTAGCAAGCGTCTCGGAATGCATCACCACATAAACCTCACTGTGATCAGGTTTCTACGTAAGGCGGACCCTATGGACAATGTGGCAATCAGTATGGATGAGAAGGAAGGGGATTTTTTGATGAGGGCGATAAACCAAGAGCCGCAGAATGATGCGGATAATATCGCTTTGAGTGCCTTCTTCAATAGGTACGTTGTGGGATCATGTCTGGATCACTCAGACGATGCATTCCTTGTCAATCAACCTAAGCTATAAGTTAAGGAGTTCATTACAGAAGTATCCTTGAGGTTTAGTCTAATTACTAAATGAAATCCAGTTTTCTTTCAAAATTACAAATATCCCCTTGATATATATGTTTCTTTTTTGTAGTCTGCAACCCCACTTGGGGGTATTTGTCAAGGAAACACAACTCTTATTAGGTCAAACATTAAGAGCTGTTTTTATCATTTTTTCCAAGTTAAAAATATTAATCACCACATACTTAAGGGGTATTTGGGATAATTACAACAAAAAAACTCTTGAAGTTTTAACCTGCCTGTAACTTAAGGGGTGTCATTTTTTCTATGAAATTGTGGTGGGGCTTGAAAATTATTTTGCTTATGAAGGGGAAAGATATAAGATGGAATCAAATCGACCGAAAGGTTGCGATATGAAGGGCACTTCGCATAATATTTTGCTATTTTTGTTTGCGTGATTTTATAGTGTCAACTAGTTTTGACACCAAAGGGCTCTTAGCCCAGCGGTATCAAAGACCCTTGGTGAAGGATTTCCCTGCCATCGCAGGTTCGAATCACGGAGAGGGCAGGGTTTTACTTCAATTAAAGCGTCGCCTTTATTGAAGGTTTTCCCTCCTCCGGGTTGTCTGGTGCTTTCCTGGAGCTCTCTAGCACGGATCCGGTTAAGACAACGTAGTCTAGACCTCCCTTTATGAAAGTCACTCTTCTCAAAAAAAAAAAAAAACTAGTTTTGACCATTAGTTGATGCTATAATCTTCATGCCCGAATAAGGGTGTATATAGTGATGATTATGATGAGTTAAATCGAATGGATTTTTCGTATATACCCCATACCTCAGCTTGTTTTTTTTTTAACCTTCCCAAACATTTGTTCCCTCTAAATTTCACTATCTAACGTTTTTGAACTTTTTTAGGAGAAGTATATATATATATATATATATATATATGTCTTATCTCTGACCAAGCATCATAACTGATAGGTACGTGACGTCAGGTCAAGTCGGATACGTAGAGAAGCACGTGGCGAATGGTGGGGAGACGGCATCCGCTCTAAGAGACATGGCGGATATGTATTCGATGTTTATAGTGGGGAAAGGAGGGAGAGGGCACTCGACATTGACTACTGGTCTAAGTGATTGGGAGGAATGCCCCGAGCTAGGCAAAGTAGGGGATTTTTTAGCTTCTTCGGAATTTGAACTTAGTGGTTCAGTTTTAGTTATACAACAGCACAGACCTTCAAAGACGGAAGATGGAGATCGATAGGAACTAATTGTAACTATACATGACAATTAGTGGTTTTCTTGTTTATACTTTAAAAAGGATTACAGAAGAGAGTTCTTGTGTTTTTCCTTTTATTCTTTTTTCGAAAACAGGTAGATGGAATGAAAGGATTTTATGTAAATATGAGATAGATTTCCTTTTTGTTACATTTGTTCAAGTGAACTATATCAGATTTGTACTTACGATACTGCTCCTCCGTTTCTTCTCTCCCTTATACGGATGGATCAGCTTGGTTATCCGTCTTTTAAATTTAGATAGGTTTTTATTTTATTGATTGCTTGCTTGCCTATTGGTCCGCACATTAGCCCACAATTTTAGTGGTGCACCTTGTATTGATCTAGCGGGCCGTAGGCACTTTAGATTTTAGGTTCTGGATTATGACCCATTTTTGGTCATAATTCGGAGTTGAGTTATTTTAGTCTACGGGTCCGCACATTAGCCCACGGTTTGTGGTGCACTTTGTATTTCTTTAGCGGGCCGTAGATTTCTTCGATGTTTGGACCCGAATTATGGCCCATTTTTGGTCATAATTCGGGGCTGATACTTTGTATTTCTTGATTTTTTCTTATCTACAGGTTGGCGGGTCCCGCTTCAACCCCGTCCACAATGGACACTTTTTTCTTTTCAAAAAAAAAAAAAAAAAAACTATATCAGACTTACACCATCGCAGTTTCATGATTTCTTTCTGAGTCAGGGTACAACGACCCGAAATTTTTGTCATAAGTCAAGATAATTGTTCTTTTAATAGGAAATATTTATATTTATTACAAAATAAATAATTAATAATATACTTAAATAAGTAATTTTGAAATAATTATTTATTAATTTTATTTTCCTCATTTGAAAATTCTAATTACCACATAAAATCTACTTTATTATTAAAAAAGAGTTGTACAAGACACGTGTCATTATGTAGATTTTTTGAATTAATTATCTTTTTTTAAATACACTAATTCCTACCATTTCAATGAGAGTTAATGGTAATCAAAATTTTTTTTCTATTTTTTACTATTAATATTTTAGATTAATCTTCTTTTTACGATATTTGATTTAACATTCATTGGGCATAAATATAATTAAAATATTCCTTATTCGAATATAAGTTGTTTTTGAATGATTAGTGTATTATATCTTGATTTTAAATTATTTGTATATAAAATACAAAAATCAGATAATTTTCAAATAATTTTATTGAAGTAAATCTATCTTTTTACAAGATCAATTTTTTTACTTCATTTTTCACCTTCTTATAATAATTTTAGATTACTAAGTTATTTTATTTTAAAAATATTTGGGAAAAGAATTAGGGACATGTTAGACTTACAATTCCCAGTAGAAAGATATATTATTCGTTAAAATAATTATTTGATTGATTCTTCTTTTTATGAAAAGAAAAATTATATAAACAAATATAATAAGTTGATTACATTTTTATTTAACTACGTCACAATAATATACTTTATCACCATATGCATAATGAATTAATATCATTGTGGATCTCATGGTATATTATTAAGTATAAAATGTGTGACTTTATTTTAAATATTTATCAAAAATATATGACGTTCTTTCAGCTGTATACTGATATGTAATTTTATTAGTATATTAATATAAATATTACAAATATACAATGATCATATAGATTCCTGTCATGTTTATATATTTTATATCGAACATTTATACAACTATACTTAATATTAAAAGAGCGTCGCAAGAAAATCTAAGGAAACGTGTGTTATCTCCACGTTAAGCCTCTTTTTAAAAATTTTAGAAAAACGGACGTTTAATTTGAGAGGGGGTTGGATGATTATTCCATTATATACTATCTACCAATTAAAAAATTTCTCTCATTTTATTCCTTTTATTTTTAACCTAATAGTTTAAACAATTATAACTTTTATGTATCAATTTTATTTTTGAAAAATATATATCAAATTAATTCTTACTTCATGTTCTTTAATTTGACATCCATATAGTATATATAAAACAATATAAATAAAATTATAATATATTTAGATGATTAAAATATTTTAATATAAAAATATAAGACTATTGAAGAAAGATATATTTTTAGTTTATTTCATAGTTTTAACAATTATTTGATTCTTAAGAGTTATTTTGTTCTTATTATAAAATAGTAAAATATATTATATTAATGTCAAATCATATAAAAAATTATATTAGTAAGAATATCAGTTGTATACTTTTAATGAAAGTTGATAATACAACACCAACAACATCATCATCAGAGCTTTAGTCCCAAAATACTTTAGGGTCGGCTATAATGAAAGTTGATAATAATAAACATAATTTAATTTCTTATTTATAAAATTAGATATAAGACTCATATTGTCCTATATGGAAAAATAAATACTGGTGCTTAATTAATTTATGATTTTTCTATCATGTGCCTTTAGATCACATGATAAAAGTTTATAAACAAAACTAAATCAAATAATAGTTTATGTATATGTATGTATATACTGACTCATGTATATTTTATAATAATTTTATAATATTATTGAAATTCTATCACATATTATTAATATAATAAAATATTTAACATTTTACGCCGTGCATCGCACGGGAGGACATCTAGTTACTATTTAAAAGAAAAATGTCTTTTAACGTTTAGTTCCCGAGTTTTAGTAAAGGAAAGAAAAGAAAGGAAAAGAAAGTTAGGAGAGAAAAGAAGAGAAAGAAAAGTGAAAGAAATTGTATTTTGTGTTTTCGAGTTGGAAGGAAGTGAAAGGAAAATTAACCATTTTGTTCTTTTCTCTCCAAATCCTTCCAAATCGGAAGGAAAGTTAGGAGAGAAAGTTTTCCTTTCATTTCTTTCCATTTCTTTTCATTAAAAAACTCGGAACACCAAATATTTTTTCTTTCTTCTTATTTCTATCTATTTCCCTTCTTTTCTCTTGTTTAGTTAAACTCGGGAACTAATTGTAAAGTGTGACATTTTTTGGTCATGCATAGACAAATTGTCGACTTATATCATGAACTTCAGTCATGATACATTTTGATTTAGTGATGAATATATAAAATATATATAGGGCGCGTTACATGCGATCTGCGATATTAGATGCGATCTTTCTGATCTTAATTTATGCATGAGTTTTGTCTTAATTATGCATGAAATATATGTATTTCGTGCGTGAAATTTCAACGTTAAAATATACAATATATTTGATGCATATAATATAATATTTTAATGCGTATTTATTTTGATCATATATTGCATATTTTAATGCGTTGAAATTTTGATGCGAAATCATATATTTAAATGCATAATTAATCTGACAAAACTGCATAAATTAAGATCAGAAAATCGCATCTAATATTGGTCGCGCCACAATATATATAAATAAATAATACTCCCTCCGTCCAACCGATTAATATTCATATTTTTTTTTTTAACCGTTACACTATTTTTAAACTTTTCTTAAATCCCGTATAAAAAAGGTACTATACTCAATATTGGTGGAGGCAGGGAGTATATAGATTTTGATCTATCTGTTCACCCGTAATAGGATATTACTTTCGAATCCAATTCAGATTTACACTCTCGGCAATTCACTAGTTCTTCTTCGCTCTGTCAAATTTCAGTAGAAGGTTTGTTTAATCGATTGGATATCTTAATTTATGAACTGATATGTGCTGTAATTTCTACATTTGATGTCATAACTACAAATGAAATTTGAAATCTCATGTTTAGTACTGTAGAGTCGATTAGAACTGTCCAGTTTTATTCCAAACAATGGCCGGCGGTGGTGGCAGCGGTTCAACAAATACTACCTTGCCTCCCAAAATATTGTTAGCTAAGCCTGGACTCGTGACCTCCGGAAAGTTCAACCGCGGCGGCGGCAGCGGCGGGGCCGAGGAGGACTCCACGGCGCTCCGATCACGCCTTCCGTCCGTTGGTTCTCTCAACCTCCTTTCAGACTCTTGGGATTTCCAAATCGATCGATTTTTACCTGTCAGTATTCTCTATCTCTACTCTTTCTTCTCACACGCGCCCGCACTTTGAAACTGTAGTAATTGAACTGGTGTTGTTTGTTTATGCTGATTTTTCTCCCTTTTGGGGGGTTTGTAACTTGATGCAGTTTTTAACTGATAACACTGACTTTACCGTGGTGGGAGTAATTGGTCCGCCAGGGGTGGGGAAGTCGACGATTTTGAATGAAATTTATGGGTTTGATCCCTCTTCACCTGGTATGTATGTGTAGAGCGTTTTGAGTTATGGGTCTAATCTAATTGTTTTATCTGCGGGAAGATCTGAAAGCAGGGTCATGTCCCAGGATGAACGTGTTGATTTTATAATATCAATCACATAATGAGAGACATGACTTTAGCAATTATGTCGACTCATTACCGTCTCATGATATTTAACATATAACTGAAAGAACCTATGATGTTGAGGGCTTTGGAATTTCATCTCATTTCTCCTTCGTATGAAGGTTGCTACAAGAACGGCATCCGGTGTAAAGCTTTGTCAGTTTGTTTTGTGCATGAGTTATAGCATTAACTAATTTTAGACGATTAATTGGCATTATAATCTTCATTCCACCGACCACAGCATATTTAAGATTAAGATGTAGTTGATATGATATGATATGATATGAAGATCTGAAAGCACTTGTGTGGATAAGATGGAATATAAAAACAACCTGCGAGTAACCTGATTATTAAAACCAATATGAAAAGAAAAGAAAGAAAAGAGAAAAGGAATCCTAGTATTTGTAATTTTGAAAGACTAATGTGTATCATTATATATGCATCTTTTAGGAAGTATATCTATCTTTAAGTTTTTGGATATTTCGGCAGGTATGCTGCCTCCTTTTGGTGTAGAATCCGAGGAAACAAGGGCAATGGCTAGGCATCTAACAGTAGGAATTGAGCCCCGTATTTCCTCTGAGAGGATCATACTCCTTGACACTCAGGTGTGTATTTTATTGGTGCTTGAGTTCTTTGGTAACTAATGGGATAGTAGCGACAATACACTTTGAGATTTAGTCCAAGTACAAAAAGATCTAGTTATATTTCAAAGTTGCATATACCCCTCTCGATATTTGATATGAATTTACTTGAACCCTAATAGGATCTATTGGTTAAGAAAATACAAACATCAATGTGGTGTTTGTAATATAACTTAAGGGCGTATTTTTAATTTTTGAAAGATCTGTAATTAGGCCAAACCCCAATAGTAGTTTAGGATAGTTTTTCTGATTATCCCGTAAGTTTTTTGTTGTGAAATAATCTGTTAATTATCTGCAGCCTGTATTTAGTCCTTCAGTTTTAGCAGAGATGATTAGGCCTGATGGGTTATCTACAGTCTCAGTAATAAGTGGTGAGCCCTTGTCTGCAGAGCTAGCTCACGAGATGATGAGTGTCCAGGTAGCCGCTTTACCAATTTGTAACGATAGGAATTATTTTATTTTGTTTTTACATTTATATCTTTCTCAAAAACTGTCTCAATTATATGACTTGTTTAGGAAAGCCATTGAAGTTGAGAAAAAAAATCATTAATGGAGCTAACTTTTTGTTATCTATGCTGCAAGGAGTTATTTTAGCTTGGCGTTCTGCTTGCATCCATCTGTCACATAATCATCGTGGTATCGGAGGGAGTTCATGATGCTAGCATGTGGCGCTTGATGTTGACGGTAGTTATTTTTTTCCGTTATTGTGCTATTATGTTCTTAAGTAAAATAATATCACACCTTTCAGTCTTTTGACTATGGTCTGTTATTAGGTTGATTTTGTTATTACCCATTAAAACTAGTTTATGATTCTGAGCTGTTAAGAGTTAAGACCAATAGAAATACTGTTTACTTCAGCTTTACGAGTTATCTTAGGCATTGCCTTTTCCAGCTTTTGGGTCGTAATAATATTTTGTCTAAATGATGTTTTAGTTCATTTTTGAAACAGTTCCTACTTTTACTGTTTAATAACACATGTAACATGCTTTTGTGCAATAAATTTCCGAATATTTTTATTTTGGTTCTTCCTTTTTTAATGGAGGGGTGAATCTTTTTGTGCCATTGTACTTTATGCTGATACAGGTAGATTTATTAAAGCACGGCGTACCCGATCCATCCTCTGTAACACTTTCTCACCCACAAACCTCAAGTGTGAACTCTGACAAAGAAAATATTAGCAAACCTCTGGATAGTGGAGACGAATACATTGCTGCTCCAATTTTTGTGCATACGAGGTGACCCTGAACATTAGCAAATGCACATTGGGATGTGTCGGCTAACAAGCAACGGCTTATATATAGTATTTTATTCTTTTCTCTTTTTTTTTTGTAGGGTTCGTGACTGGGACATTACACCATGCTATTTTCAGAACATGAAGAAGGCGCTCGTACAGTGTTTTAGCACTTCGTTTTTAAGATCAAAAGACAAATATGCATTAAACGATGCCCACTCGTCTGGTGTGGTTTTTGAAGCTCATAATGATTCGGACATCGACCTGAAATTGTTTCTTGTTCCGTCCAAGGGTAAAGATGGTGACTTGAGGCCACAGTATGAGAGCCATCTCTCTGTGCTATGGAGGCTAAGGGATCAGGTTCTCTCTCACTACCACCCTCAACCCCCAACCACCACCCACTCTCAACCCCCACCCCACCCAAGAAGAGTAACATTAGCTCTTTCTTCCCTCCCTCTACGGCTCTATCTTTCCCTCTCGTAAGCTTTAGGATTAACTGCAAAAGCCACAACTGAAGTTTAGCTTAAATACAGTCACATCCCAAGACCGCTCCGCGTAGCATGATATTGTCCGCTCTGGGCACTCTCCTCTGAGCTGGCCCTCACGGTTTTGTTTCTGGGAGCCCGCGAGCAGCTTCTCAGGAGGTCACCCATCCTGAGACTACTCTCGCCCGAGCACGCTTAACTTCGGAGTTTCCATCTCCCCGAAGCCAGTGAGCTCCCAAAAGGCCTCATACTATTTGGAGGCGGGTATGCACATATAAGGCATTTCACCCCCTCTCCGCTAGCCGATGTGGGATATCACAATCCACACACCCCCAAGAGGCCCAACGTTCTCGTCAGCACACTCGCATTACACGGCAGAGTGGCTCCGTTACCAAATTATCACATCCCAAAACCGCTCTGTCGTAGCATGATAGTCCGCTCTGGGCACTCTCCTCTGAGTTGACCCTCACGGTTTTGTTTCTGGGAGCCCGCGAGCATCTTCTCAGACCCATCCTGAGACTAATCTCCCCCATGCACGCTTAACTTCGGAGTTTCTATCTCCCCGAAGACAGTGGGCTCCCAGAAGGCCTCCGCTCGCTGATGTGGGATATCACAAATACAAAAAAAAAATATGAATTGTATTCGTAAGTATTGTCATATATATATATATATATGTATATTTGTTAGGTAAGTACAAACTTCAAAAGATAGTTGTTTGTGACACACGTTAAGATGGTTCAAGGAGTTAAACACCTTAAAATGGTAATTTCAAAGATAGCTAGAGTGATTTGTTATTCGGCTAGGGGTAGATTTTGTAAAATATTCCAAAGTTTTAGCATAATTTAAAAGTATTAAGTTACTGAGATTTTGTAATTCGCATATAGCAAAGGCCAGGATTACTAATGGCCCCGTATAACCTCTTTACAGGTCTTATCTATGAATGCCCCTTCTTTCTCAAGAACGGTTTCAGAACGTGACTGGTTGAAGAATTCTGCCAAGATATGGGAACTCATTAAAAGTTCTCCGATTGTTGCCGACTATTGCAAAGCGCTTCAAAACTCTGGCTTATATAGGAAGTAATTTTCTTCCTTTGTCTCTAATTAGTGAAATCCATTTTGTCTGTGGGTGTATTTGTAGCTATTTCTCCATGTTCTATAATGTTTCAACATAGAACCAAAATTTTTGACGAGAATGTTTGAAGTAACTGTCTAATATGTCTCAACTTTTTTATTGTTAATCAGGTTAAGTTTTAGGGATAATTATAACACACACACACACACACACACACACACGCACACGCACACGCACACGCACACGCACACGCACACGCACACGCACACGCACACGCACACGCACACACACACACACACACACACCGGAGCATGCCTTTATGCTCGGATACTCCTGCGCCGAGTTTTTGAGCAGATCCACGAGGATCGGGCGACCTGGCGGCACGCTGCTGGACCTTTGTTGGAACGGCGCAGTGCGCAGAGGCGCCGTCCACTGAGACCTCAGCAGGCGGTACTGCGAAGAATCGACCTCTTCATGTTGAGAAAATTGTTGGGTTTTAGTGAGAGGAAGTTAAGAGAGTTTGGGACGGGATGATGATGAGTGAGAAAAGTTTGGCTATATCAATTTTTTTTTTTTGGCTTCCTTGTTTATGCTCTTATAGTTTGGTCATGTAATTTCTTTTGGTTAGACTTTGTTGATGCAGTTTGTTAGATTAGCAATTTTCAGTAGCTAAAATACATCATTTTTGGTTGTGTTGTCATTCTTCTTTTGGTTCAGTTTTAGCTTGGTTCGTGATGCCTGCGATTTTTTTTTTAACTAAAATCACCATTCGTGTTTTTCTTTTCAGTCCGTCGTAAAAATACCCCTTTGTTGGATTATTCTATGGTAATCCAAATTACCAATTAGTAATGGCAGAAATCTCTTTTCTCGATTTCTCGGTTCTATGAAACTTCTTGTTAATTTTGTCAACAAGTCGTCTGGTGGTGGCTGGCAGTTGCTACGGGAACGATCAAAATAGCTTTCGAGATGTTATTACCATATGATAATTTGAAGTACCTATCGATAATCTAAATTACTAGTAGATAATTTTGTTAACAAGTCGGTCGCTGGTGATTGGAAATGCCCGACGACGGCGAAACACCAATTGGTATGTTGTTACCGTATTAATTTGGAATGATTGTCAATAAATATAAATTGTCAATGGATAATTTTGCTAGGCTTAGGACTTTTCAAATTGATTCCTTTATTTTTTGCTTATTTTTTGCAGCAGAATCATTTTGTCCGAGGCCTAAATTTTGCTAATAAATCGGCCGGTGGTAATTGGCAGACGATGGTTAAAATACACATTTGTAATATGAATTATCAGACGCATGTTAGTGGGTTCTGCTAACGTGCGCCGCCGGCGATGAAGCGAGGAAGAGGACGACCGAAACTAACCAGCAGCACGAAAGCGAAGAGAAAACGTGGAAGAAAACCTGCGATGGCTACACCAAGCAACATCGACACCCAAACTTGAAACAGAGAGTGTTGAGAAGATTGACATTGAATCTGTGGACACATCTTCAACATCTAGTGTCAGATCTGGCGCGAGTAAGCATGAGGAAGCTGAGATTCAGTACATTCGAGGTCTGGAACCAGTGCCGGAAGTAGAAATCAGCGCTAAGGAAGATTCACCACAAACTGAAACAAACGAAGATGTGACCCCTGTTCGAGCTGCTCCTAAAGGTATGAAACTTGATTTTGTCCCTCCGACATTGAAAGATGGTATACCTGTAGCTTGCCTACTGAAAGAGGATACGGATCTGGAAGCTACAAAGTGGGAGAATGCAGTAATTTTGTATGTAATTGGGGAATCTCCCACTAAAAGGTATTTGAGTATGTATTTGGAAAGGCAATGTTCTGTTCAAACACCAGAGATATTTTATCACAATGAAGGGTACTTTGTGGTGAGGTTTCAGTCTAAGGAAGATCGAAATGCTGTGCTATTTGAGGGTCCTCATACTATAGCCAATAGACCAGCAATTGTAAAGGCATGGGAGCCAGAATTTAATTTTGAGAAAGAGATATTGAAGGTTGTGCCTCTGTGGATTAAACTACCAAATCTTCCTCTCAATTGCTGGGGAGCAAAGTCATTAAGTAGGATTGGGAGTTTGATAGGTAAACCACTCTATGCTGATGAGTGCACTACCACTCAAAACCGAATATCATTTGCTAGAATGCTCATAGCTGTGGATATAACCAAGCCTATACAATATAAACTGCAAATAGAGGATGGGAATGGAAATAGAGTGGAGCAGCAAGTCCTGTATGATTGGATCCCACCATTCTGTAAGAAATGCCAGATAGCTGGGCATTGTTGTGACGATAACATCAAGGCTAAACCAACAAAACCTGTGCAAAAGAAATGGATTCCCAAGGCACAAATTGAAAAGGAAAGAATGCAAGCTCCAAAAATTGTTGGGAAACAGAAAAGTGATGAATGGGAAGTGCCTAAGAGGACTTATAAACAAGTGGTAAGTAGGGATGCAGCTGTACATGTGGTCTCTGAAAACTCATATCAACTACTACAGGAAGATAGTGAAGCAAGTGATATACAGGTTCAGCTAATAGATAAGGGCGGGGACCTTATCCCCTTTGTGGGAAAATGAGGATCATCTTCTGGAATGTGAGGGGTTGTAATAAACCCCTCAAATACAAAGAGCTTCGTCTCTTTGTACAGAGAAATAAGGTGGATGTTTTTGCAATACTAGAAACAAGAGTGAAGGCAAGTAACTTTCTCAAAGTTACAAAAAACATAAATAATCAGTGGAGGTTTATTAATAATTATGTTGAGGCATATAATGGAAGAATATGGATTGGATGGAATCCTTTTAAAGTCAACATTTCAGCTATTGAGAGTTGTGCTCAAGGTATCCATTGTAGCCTTATGGATAGAATCACTGGGAAGAAATTTAATATGATTGCAGTGTATGCTTATAACACACAGGAGTTAAGAAGGGAGTTGTGGAGTTTCATCTCAAATATAGCACAAAGAGTAAATGAGCCTCTGATATGTGGAGGAGATTTCAACTCTTTACTATGTCCCGATGATAGGTTTCAAGGTGCTCCGTGATGAAGGGAATACAGAGACTTTGCGAATGTCTTCATCTTAATGATCTACACCGGTGAGAATGATAGGTGAGGATTATACATGGTGTAATAATCAAGAAGGGGAAGCAGAATCTACTCACTTATGTGAGTAGTTGCTAATGCCAATTGGCTCACTCAATATAGTGATGTAGGAGTGGAAATATTGGGAAGATGTGTATCGACCCTTTGTCCTCTAATGATGAATCTAGAAGTTGAGCAGTGGTAAGGAGTAGACCTTTTAGGTTTATAAATGCTATTGCCGATCATAATGAATTCTGCTAAGTGCATCGGGCATGGAGTCAAAAGTGCCATCGAACAAATTGTTGAATATCCGGTACAAGTCAAGGAATTGAAGAGTCCTCTTAAGCATTAATACATGCCATTATATGGGCATTCAAGATAAGCTGAATGAGCTTAGATTGAAGTTGCAGGCAGTCCAGGCTCTCATTCCCATGGATAGATTAAATGTAGAGATTATAATAGAGGAGAGGAGGGTGTTGGCTGAAATAGAGAAGTGGAGTTTAATTGAGGAAAGTATATGGAGACAGAAAGCTCGCATAGACTGGATAAAGCTAGGTGATGGTAATACTAAGTTTTTCCATACCTATGCTAAATCCAGACAATCAGGCCATGCTATTCCCATTCTCATTAGGGCTGATGGCTCTAGATGCATTACTCAAATTGAGATCAAGGAAGAAGTAAGGCAATATTATGTAAACCTGATGGGAAGTGCAGCTACAGAGCTACCAATGGTAGACAGAACTATTGTGCAGAAAGGTCACACACTGAGCTCAATCCAGAGACAAACCTTATGTGCACCATTTTCTGATGAGGAAATAAGGGAGGCATTATTTAGTATGGATTCAAATAAAGCCCCGGGAATTGATGGATTTAATGTTTTCTTCTTTAAGAAAACCTGGAATATTATAGGGCCAGATGTGTGTGCAGCAGTTAAGGAATTTCACCACTCAGCCACCATACCTAAAGCCTTGAACTACACACTGGTTTCTTTATTGCCTAAGAAACCGAATGCTAGTGCTGTGAAAGATTTCAGGCCAATTGCTTGCTGCTCTGTTCTATATAAGATAATATCCAAGATGCTTGCAAATAGAATACAAGTTGTACTGTGGGAATTGATCAGTATTAACCAGTCCGCATTTGTTAAAGGAAGATCTATTTTTGATAACATCCTCATGAGCCATGAGCTGGTCAAAGGGTATGGCAGGAAGAATATATCACCTAGATGCATGGTGAAAATAGACATTCAAAAGGCATATGACTCGGTTGAATGGCCTTACTTGAAATATCTTTTGATTGAAATGGGCTTTCCAATTTCATTTGTTGGTTGGATTATGAGTTGCTTGACTTCAGTATCGTATGTGATAAATGTGAATGGAGAAACAACAGCACCATTTCAAGCCCAAAGAGGCCTAAGACAAGGTGATCCCATCTCTCCATATTTATTTGTGATTTGTATGGAATATCTCCACCGTAGTCTTCTTGAACTACAGACCAATAAAGCCTTCAAATTCCATCCAAGATGTAAGAGATTTAAATTGATTCAATTATGTTTTGCTGATGACCTTCTGTTATTCTCAAGAGGAGACATTGGTTCAATGAGAGAGTTGATGAAGATTGTGAATAGATTCTCTGAAACTTCTGGGCTAAAAGCTAATCAAACTAAGAGCTGTGTATATTTTGGAGGAGTTTCAAATAGTGCTCAAGCTGAAATTCTTGCTGAATTTGGCATGACCCGAGGTGAGCTGCCTTTTAGATATCTTGGAGTGCCATTATCATCAAAAAAGCTCACTGTTCTACAGTGCCAACCATTGATCAAAAATGTACTGGAAAGGGTGGATCACTGGACCTCTAAACTTCTATCATATGCTGGTAGGATTCAACTTATAAAAGCTGTCCTCTTTGGGCTTCAATCCTTTTGGTGTCAAGTGTTTTTGATACCTCAGAAGGTGATAAAAGTAATTCAAATGGCTTGTCGAGTATTCTTGTGGACTGGAAAATCTGGCACTTCAAAACGTGCTTTGGTGGCTTGGGATCAAATTCAATTACCAAATAATGCAGGAGGGTGGAACATCTTGAACATGAAAGTATGGAACCAAGCTGCACTATGTAAGCATTTATGGAGCTTAACACAAGGTAGGGAGATGATGTGGGTTAGATGGATTCATGGGTATTACATAAAAAATCAGGAGATAGATGTAATGCCTATACCTAAACAGGCTTCTTGGGTGGTGAGAAGGATTCTTGAGGCAAGGAGATATGTTCTGCATACGAGTGAGGGGATGGAACTGATTCGAAGGCCTACATTCTCCATTCAAAAAACCTATTTAAATCTGCGAGGAAATGTGCAGGCAGTGGGATGGAGAAAACTTCTAACTCACAATCCAGCTCCCCCAAAGTGTGTCTTCATAGTGTGGTTAGTAATGCTTGAAAAACTGAACACTTGTGATCATTTATTGCGTATTGGCATTATGGTGGACCAGTGTTGTAGCCTATGTAGTGATGTGGAGGAAACGATAAGACATCTGTGGTTTCAATGCCCGTATTCCCAGCAAGTGTGGGAGGAGGTCAAGCGATGGTGTGGTATAGCAAGAGTAACAGTAGCTTGGGAAGAGGAGAAACACTATCTATCAACACACTGTGGGTCCAAATCCGTCTCACAGCTATTGTATCGAATGGTGTTTACTGTGGTGGTTTACCACATATGGCAAGAGCGAAATACCAGGAAATTTCAAGCAAGATCAAGGGCAGTGGATCAGGTGGTGAGAGTGTGTAAGGAAGTGATAGTAGTTAGAAGTAGAATTTGTAAGAAGTTAGCTAGTCTTACTTTTGTGTAAGTAGATATAGCTGCTGCGAATTTTGAACGATTGTGTGGAGGATTGTACTGTAAAATCTGGCCATTTGGCTCACTGGTAATATAACATAATTACCAAAAAAAATATGAATTATCAGATGACAACTTATTATTACAGACCGTCCAACGTAGAAACTATAAAAGAATTTTCAGTCGATAACCAAGGTCACCGTCAACTAGTGGTCGATTGGTGTAAATATCTCAATACGTTTTCAAATTTGAGAAATTTGACGACTATTAATGGAATATTTTACAAATGCGGAGATTGAAAATATAGAAGCAAAACTTAATTGGGTTTTTGTAATTTAAAAATCTCAGGTCTGTTATTAACACAAACCTCAAAGGTGTCCTTTGTAATTAACCATATTTCTTTTGAGATAACAGAACTTTGGTAAAAAGTAAAAACACAGAATAGCATCCACAATCTGGCAGGTTTTTGAGATTTTTTTCGTCTGTTAATCTCCTCTACTCCACCATGGAGTCAGTCGCGGCTTCTCCGGCAGGTCTCTGAGATTTTTTCTTGCCCTTGCCTGTAATATAACCGAAAGCCAACCAATCTCAATAACAAGACGGGAACAAAAAAACAAAATCTGAAAGAATGAAAAACAGGCTTAGCAAAATGATTCATTACGCGGGAAATGAGCGGGGGAAAATGTGACGTGAAAAAGGAAAGAAAAGAAATAATAATAATAAAATAAAGTTTACATGGAAATAATCACTAACCTTTCCTCTTCAATTGCTTAACTCGTATTTTCGAACTCTTTTTCATTGAAAATTGAACACTAGTAGTTTTATTGACAGCTTGCGATGACTCTGAATCCCCTGAAACAACAAGTTCTCCCATCAATATGAACTCGTCGCATTCTAAAATCTAAACTATAAAAAACGGGCTAACCATGCATGTAGTCACTAATAACATAACCTCAAAAGGTACGACAATTTCAGTTAATCATAATTTGGTTAACATAAGGGAAGAAAAACTCAAAGTGATTTTAAGGACCACTTTTAATAATAAACTTCAACCATATCACGTATACCCCGTCACACCGACCCACTTGAAGAGTCTACTTGCAAATTATGATTTTGGCCCAATAGAATAGTCTACTTTCAAAATAAAACTTTAATGTCTAACTAATCTATATAATATTCCTTAAAGTCCATGTATTTGTTATATATATTACAAATATCGATTAATTTTTTGTTGTATAAATTACAATATTAGTTGACTGGAAAAATAAAGATATGAAGATAGATTGTTCAAAAAGGAGTTATACTTTTGTTAAAATGACCAAAGTAAAATAGTTGTATCGTAACTAAAGTAGACTCTACAAGTGGATTGGAGATAGTATTACATCAACAGTCATCATATTAATGAATTAGGAGAGAGGTGTAGGAAAGAGAAAAGAGGTAGAGGAGAGAGCAGAGGAAATATAAAAAATAAAATTATGATAAATATGCTTAGAGGATGGAAAAGTGAAAGTTAATGTAAGGAATAAAAAAGGGAAAGTTATAATGGGAGATATGGCCGATGCGAATAGGCAATGGATTGGAGTTGTTCTAACAACAATATCACCAACGAAGAGTTTTTGCTCTATTTTACAGATTATATTGATTGTACCTCAATGTCAACTATGTTGGGATCAGTGACATAAAAATTATAGTGTCTATTCATTGTCTATAATTAGTTAACACTATAATTCATGCAAAAAGCAAATTAGCAAAGTTTTATGCCAGCGTCCTTTACGTGGCAACCTTCACAAGAAGGAGAAATGAGATGAAAATCCAAACCATCAACACCATATGTTTTTCCTAGTTACATGGAAAATATCATGATATGATATGAGCTGAGATAATTGCTATAGTCATAGTGATTGATATTATAAAATCAACACGTACATCATGGAACATTCAACCGGGAGAACGCAGTCAAGTTAAACTAAATTAGCCCGAAGAAGACAAACAGCGAGCTGAAATATCAAACAGGGAGAAATTTACCAACAATGGCTACATGCTTTAGCTCATTTAACTCAAATCATTACAAATGGCAGAAAATACTAACATGACTCAAATCATTACAAATGGCAGAAAATACTAACATAATTGCGCCTACCTTAAACTTAATTAGCCCACATGACTCAATTTTTACAATCATTAACCAAACACCGAAAACATACCATCAGCAACTGCCATCTCCACATCTTGCATCGTAATTAGGCCCTTCTCCACAGCCGCCTTCTGATCCTGTTTTTTACATCAACAGTATGTGTTAAGCCAAACAAGTAGTAAAATTTTTGAGATGTAGTATGGATGTGTGCGGGCGCGCGCCCGCAAATAGAAAGATGGTTAACAGACCCGGCGCCATTTCTTAAGCAGCTTGCGCTTTCGCTTGCCGGAGATGGAGAGAGGTTGGGTTCTCTGATGAAGCTTCCCAGAGTAGGGATCACCATGGACCTGCCTCTTTTGGATGGCCACAGCGGCTCGCCGCCGCTTCTGTACGACATTGAATTTCGCCATATTCACCCCAACCCAACCGCCGGTTTCCGCCTTTCTAAAACCCTAATTGAGATTTTTCTAAAGGGGGGGGGGAATTGTGAATCATTAAATACGGCCCAGTTAGAATAAAGAAAATCTTTGCGCACTAAGCTTAGTTGCAGTTGGAGATGTTAAACGGACTGATCCTAGTGATTTTGGGCTAGTCTTAACGAGACTCGAGTTAAATAATTCGGTCAAAAAATTTGGATTTAAACAGATAAATAATTTTTAGATTTAATTTAATTTTGACGAGTTTTGAATTAAACAGGCTAAACGGTTCAGATTTCAAAAGTCTATTTTCTCGTAGGAATAAAAAAAATGAGAAAAAAATGACAATAATATTATAATAATAATAAATACAATAAAAATATATATTAAATATATATATATATATATATGTGTGTAAAATATCTTAATATAGTACCTATATGTCTATTTTTACTTTTTAATTATTCTGGCTCGTGGACCAACCCACCAGTTCAGACAACCCGTCAGTTAAGCCAGCGAGCTAATCAGTCCGAGCCAAATATGCCCATATTTAAATGGGCTTTGAATCGACAGTCATAATCCTGTTTGTTGTTGCCTATTATAGATTTAATCATAATGAGGTGAAGAAAAACATTAATTATGAAGGAAGTTACGTCTTAACGCGTAGTTCTCGAGTTTTAGTAAAAGAAAGAAAAGTAAGTAAAGGAAAATATGGAGAGAAAAGAAAGGGACGGGAAAGAAAGGGAAAACTACTTTTGTGTTCCCAAGTTCGAAAGAAATAGAAGGAAAATTAGAAAAATAACAACGTGATTTATTTCTCGACGAAACTCTTCGATTTATGAGGAAAATTTAGAAGGATGATTATCCCCCAAGATCTTTTTTTTTCCACTTCTTCCAACAAAAAACTAGAGAACACTTTTTAATTTCTTTTCTTTTCGTTTTTTCTCTCAACTTTCGTTCATTTCTCTTCTTAAATGAGACTCGGGAACAAGACCTAAACATTTAGGCAGCTCTGGTCTATTCTTTTTCTTTTAGACCTTGAGTCCTGTTTGGACTTCCGCAAACACAATATATAGAAATTCAGCATGTCAAAGAAAATAGAGTTTTTGAAAAGTATTTACCAGTGTAGTTCCAAAAATATTTACGATAATAGTGTATTTTTCAATTTTCTTCAATTTTCAGCATTTCATCCATTTTTATGTTTATGTTTGGCAAAAATTTTTTTATACTAAAAGCTTCTAGGCTAATTTAAAATTACACAACTTTTTTTTCACCCGACACAAAAATCTTTCAAAAATTTTGAAACCACACATTGTGTGACGGAAATTCTTTTTATTTTTCTGACAGAAATTCTTAACGTCATCCACACAATTTGTGTGATTTCAAAATTTTTGAAAGGTTTTGATGTCGGATGAAAAAAAAATTATGGTGTAACTTTAAATTAGCCCAAAAACTTTTAGTATAAAAAAAAAAATTACCCAAACATAAACATAAAAAATGATAAAATACTGGAAATTGAAGAAAATTGAAAAATACACTATTATGGTAAATATTTTTAGAACTACACTATTATGATAAATACTTTTTTCAATAACACTATTTTAGTTAAAAACTCAAGAAAATAGGGGTTCTCACCAAAATGAGGGAATTTGGCTTTGCTTCGCAGGACAAAAGCTTAAGAAACTTCCTTAGCATAGTATCGACCACATGATTCATTTTAAAACATGATCAACGGTTATCATTTAAATTTGATTAAAAAGATAGATTAGTAAAGACTTTTCTAATTATTTATTTTTTCGAATTTATTATTTTGGATATTCTGTTTTTAATAATTGTTAAATTTTCAAATTTACAAAATTATTAAGATTGCACTTTGATTTTATTTCTTTTTTTTTTGCTTCTTTATTTGATTTTGAATTCAAGATCAGCATTCATTTCTCCAAACGAATATATTCACTAGGCGAATTTCAAAGCAAAATTTAAGTGATCTCCTATTTTCCAAATCGTTTCAGAATTCTGAATTCATAGAATATTATAAATTCCGCAACACAAAGAAAGATGATTTCGACACCAAAATGAAATACTAGCATAATAGGCTTACAGTAATAGGCGATTCTTCATTATTGACTCTCTAGCATTCCAATCATCTATTTAGGTTTGAATTCTCATTTTTGTTTTTTGGTTTTGTTAGTATTTTTTTTGTATTTTATAAATTATATATTATTTCCACATATTTTGATTACAATGGTAACAATTTGTGTTATTTGTTACCTAACTTGCGGTGTGTATTTATTACGTATTTAATTTGAACTTTTTGACAATTGTGTGATGTAGTATTTTTTTCCACATCTGAACACAAAGATGGTGATATTTTTGAGCAAGTGTTTTCCCACTTATGCTTGAATGTGGTGACACGTTCCATTTTTATATTTATTTAATTGTAGTTTGTTTCCATATATTATCCCGTATATGGTAACATTTAGAGTTATTCGTCCACCAGAGTGTTAGCATGCAATGGTGACAATAGTTTTCTCATTTTTCTCACATTAGTATTTCCATCATTATATTTGCATATGGTAACAATTTGTGCAAATATTTTCATACTTGTGTATACATGTGGTGACACTTATTATTTTTGAATTTATTAGTTGCAGTATGTTTGTTTCCACATATTTCTCTTAGATGGTAATATTTAGAGTTGTTTGTTACAAATTGTTAGTGTATAATGGTGACAATAGTAAGTCTCATTTAGGTGTGAAAGTATTTTCACAAGTATATATTGGATCGGTGACATTTTATGCAATTTGTTGCAGAAGTTGTCATATTTCGAATTTTTGTTCAATTTTTTTTGCAGGAGCTTGAGAACAATTCGAATTTTGTGACGAGAAAAGTAATGAAGATATGAATGAAATAAGAAATTAATATGAAATGACAACTATTTTTTTTGAAATATTAATTGTGTCCAAGATTTAAGGGATTTGATTAATTAATATGCAAAAAACGTCACTATTTTTTTTTGCTTGAAGTTATTTTGGTACTTTTCTAGTTTGAATTAATTGTACAATTCTACCCTCTTAAGGAGCTCCTTAGGAATCATCCCTAATGAGCTAAATCGGACTCAAAATTAGGCCCCAAAAATTGTACCTACGGAACCCGAGTATATGACAGTTATCCCCAGGAGTGTACTTCAAACCGAACGAACCGAACAGTGACCTTAACAAATGTTCATCGATAGATCGTATGTTCAATTCGTGTTCGACGAACATTCCAACCACTTGCTCGTGTCCGACTCGTTAAAATTTCAGAAATTTTGCATTCGTTCTCAAGTGTTCGGCCGTTCAGTTCGCTTCTGTTCGAACAGTTTTGTCGAGCATAATACAAGGAACAACCAAATTTCATACAAATTCAAGCAATAATAAAAAAAACAAATCTAGCTAAAGTGTCTAAAAATAATTCCATGAGGCAAAGAACATTACAATAATAAAACTAAACATTAAATCAATTCAAATTATAAAATATTAAAATATATA
This sequence comes from Orobanche coerulescens, assembly GCA_033398695.1. Lineage (NCBI taxonomy): Eukaryota > Viridiplantae > Streptophyta > Magnoliopsida > Lamiales > Orobanchaceae > Orobanche > Orobanche coerulescens. The sequence continues at coordinate 2,234,227 of CM065816.1, forward strand.
TTAATATTTACCATTTGTTCGCGAACCATCGAACAATAATGCCTATGTTCGTGTTCGGTTCGGCCAAATTCGAACATGAACCGAGTGTCGACCGAACTTTTTCGCGAACTTTTCACGAATGTTCATTCCATTTACACCTCTAGTTATCCCATTTTTAAAGATAAATAATTCCAACTGAAAATATTAATATTACAAAACATAGAAATGCAACCTCACAGTCCGACAAATAATTTTCACATCTCAGTGACATTATTACAATCATGAATCTTCAGAAGTTGCTTCAAACAACAATTTTACGACTTCATCATTATACTCCCTCTGTCTCAAAACAGATGCTATATATTTAATGTATTTAAGTAATGATTGGTATAAATAATTATGGTAAACGTATGGTGGAGATTAAAAAATATGAAGTATTGACGATGAATGTACTGGAGATTAGAAAGTAAAAAATAATTGATCGATTTGATTGTAAAAGTGATACATATAAACTTACTAGATGGACAACTTTATGGGAGAAATGTAAAACTTTAAACGAAAGTTGGGGGTATACATCCCAATGCAGTACAAAAGGTACACTATGGGGTACAAAACAGAATGAACCAAAAACAGTGGGCTCGTTGAGTTTACGAAAGAAAATCGTTAGTACAAACTTTATTTAAGGAAAACAGGGAGTTTCATATCAATGGAGTTACCCAGCTCCGACTAAATCTCGTTTTTTTGAACTAAGCTTTTCTTGGGTTGCCATGGTTGGTATCTCGTCCAATCTCTCTGCCCAGGGTTAAGACTGTGTCCTTTCGAGTGATAAATGTATTCATCTCCCTCACCAGAAAAGTTCTCTTTGTGTTCAAGACCGTATCTCTTCGGCTTCAACAAGAGCAACTACATCAAATGCACTCTTTAAGTCAGTATTCTAACATACGTGTCGATATAATTCAACAGATGTAAGATAAAAAATTAACCTCGTCCCCCGTGTGATCGGTTATGTGATGTAACCAGCCATGCCATTCTGGTGGGACTTGAGAAGCATTATACCGATCTTTTGAAGCATATTCGACCCATCTATGTCTCCCTAGAATGGAATAATAAAAAATGGTTAATGGCCCATGTCATGCATTGTTCGGTTGTTGGATAAAAGGCTCATTGTAAAGCAACCGGAAAAATAAAGGGGATAGAAAATTAAAGGAAATTTTGTTCTTTAAGAAAGTATCGGCATGAAACTGATAACGAGCTCATAATAATTGCACCCTATAAAAAAGTGCTTCTCCCATTTTAGGTGGAAACAAAAAGAAAGTTGGATACATTTTCCCCGTAGAAGTGGAGTACTTTTCTTGGGACCTATTTGAAAGGAACAACTAGAAGTGTAGATCCACGAAAAACAGCACTGACCATATTGAGTATCGCCAAGTTTCTCATAGTACTTATTACCAATTTTGTCGACTCCAACAAGCGTTGCGCCTATATTGTGAATCTTCGTTTGCCTAAAATAATTAACAGAGAAAAATGTTTAGTTGCAGAAAATAGAAACCACAGCAACATAACAAATGCACTACTGTGAGTGAGTGAGTGAGCGAGGGGGGAGGAATTAAGACAATGTTTCTTCAGTTCTACAATGAAGAGCAGATGAGAGGACGCAGACCTGAGCTTAATGTATGTGAGGTTCAAGTCTATGACTGAAAATTACTTGCACAGTTGCACAGCTACTGACCATAAAATTTTGTGATCATAATTTTCATTTTCCCTACTTCCGTAACAATAAGAAAGAACTAACATATAGTGAGAAGACCACTATCCAACAACCAAAATAGAGAACAATTCTAGGACAAAAGAGAGAACCAAGTGAATAGAAAATAGAAAATTAAGCATGATTGATGCATGCAACAGTAGACTCTCCAATAATACTTGGGACTCCATAATAAAAGTGTATACAAAAAAATGTCGAGCCACACTAGGTAATCTTCAAGCTTGGTGTGAATTCTAATACAGCTCAAACTTATTTTCAATTTTCTTTTGATACTTAAACAGGCCAGGCTCGAATAGCCTTCATTGCATCAACACACAAATTAACTTGAATATCAAGATATTTATAGACATACATGCCTGATCAATTCTTAACTAAGTGGTGTCAAGCTCCAATTTAGGTTCAGACTTTATCAACTTAAATAACCTACAAATACTCCATAACCAAGCTGCAAATGATCAAAAATGAATATCGGGTAGCGTGGATCATTATCAAACTATATGTTGTCCAAAATAATTTGTTATTCAAAATAGAGATTCACCGCAACAAATAACCCGGACAAATTAGTCTATTGTTGGACAATTATGTTGCTCTTGGTAACAATATACTCCCCAATGAATTAAGGTGCCATGAAGAGTAAGGTACATAATTCTACTTACATAAGATTTCCATCCAGAAGTGCGCTCCTGCATAATGGAAAAGGAAGGAAAAATAATCAGAGGGACAGTAATGGAAAAAGACTTGAATAATGATAGCCACCAAAATGAAGCACTTGAATGACAACTTCAGAGCTAATAGTGCCCTATCGTAGTTCATAATCATCCTCAGAGACTGAACTGAATTACATAATCTAACTGATTAACATACAACATCGTTAACTGCGCCTTAACGAACTATGTTTGACTCGGGCATATGAAATTAATGGTACAAATTACTCCCTCGGGCCCAATGTTTGAAAAAGCGGCGCTCCGCGTGCCTCGGAGCGCCTTTAGCCGGAAACGCATCAAGGCGTTTGGCGACCTGCGAAAAGCAGGAAAGGTGTTTGCCTTCTGGACGTAGCGCACGCTATTGAGGCACAGTGTGCGCCTTCAACGCCTTTCTACGGGGCGCACGCTTTTTTTGTGTTTTCTTTTTAAAAACATGGGGCCTGAAACGACGTCGTTTCCAGGAAAGAAGAAAAAACAAAAACAAAAAGGAAAGGAAACCCTAAAAAAAAAACGCCGCTGGTTTGTTATCCCGCCGGTTTTCACTTTTCACTTTTCAAAATAATAAAAAAAAATATATTACAATAATAAAACCTGAAACCTATCCTCCAAAGAAAACAAATCGCAGCAGTACACCCTTCTCCTCCCGCTGTGAGTTTTTTCCTTCTCTGGCTCTCTCGTTTTTTTTCTACGTCTTCTCCAGCGGTACACCCTTCTCAAGCAGTACATCCTCTCGGCTTTTTTCTTTTACTTCTCCAGCAGTACATCCTCTCGTTTTTTTCTCTTTTACAATTCAAAACAATGAGTACCAGCAAGAAGGATATTTTCTGAAAATATGCATATATTAAAGAAGGTGAAGGTTTTCCTAGATGCAAATTTTGTGACAAAAAATCAAGTGGTGGTATAAACCAACTGAAACATCACTGGGCTGGAACCCACCGAGGCGTTGAACCTTGCTCTAAATTACCTGAGGATGTAAAAAAAAGAAAGCCAGCAGAGAAAAAAACCGAGTACTAAGGGAGATAGGATAGGGGCCAGGTTAGAATTATTCGACCGGTAGTTGCCCTCAGCAAAGTAGTGGCTCCGTACCACAATCTAGAGGTCCAATGGACCAATTTGTCAACTTTCAAGCGAAGCAAACAATTATAAATTCAGCTTTCAAGAAAGAACAGAGAATTAATGCTTGTAGAAAATTTGGTCGGTTTGTTTATGACAAATGATTCCTTCAATGTGGTGAATTCCCCATTTTGGAAGCCTGCTGTTGAAGCTATTGCCGAGTATGGTCCTGGATTCAAGCCCCATCTATGTGGGAATTGCGAACATGGATACTTAAGGCAGAAGTTGACGATATTAACAAGCTGAAAAAAGAGCACATGAAAGCTTGGAAGGAATATGGCTGCTCTAACATGTCGGATGACTGGACTGACGGTAAAAGTAGGTGTCTTGCGAATTTTCTTGTTAACAGCCCTCGTGCCACTTTCTTTTTTAGATATACAATTAAAAATGGCGAATTGATGTTCAAGTTCCTTGATGATATTGTAAAAGAGGTTGAGGAGATGCATGTGATTCAGATTATTACGGATAGTGCTCCAAACATGAAAAATGTGGGGAAAAGATTAATGGAAAAAAGACAAATTGTGGTGGACACTATGTGCAGCGTACTGCATTGATCTAATGTTGGAGGATATTGAGAAGATGAAAGTTTTGACAAGACACTCCAAAAGGCTAAGAAAGTTGTGAAGTTTATATACGGTCATTCGATTATTCTTGCAATGATGGGAAGATTTACAAATGATAGAGAGCTTATTCGCCCAACCGTCACTCGATTTACATTTGCATTCTTTACACTTCAAAGCATTTACAAACAAAAGAGGCAACTAGCAAATATTTTTACTTCTAGAGAATGGGAAGAAACAACTTATACTCGCACTACCGAGGATTTGGATACTACATACACTGTGTTGTGTGATCCCAATTTTTGGCCTCATGTTTCTTTTTGCATCAAGACAACTTTACCACTAGTTTGTGTTCTAAGAGAGGTTGATTCCGAGGAGAGACCGACAATGGCATTTATCTATAAGTGATGGATAAGGCAAAAGAAAATATCAAAGCGTGTGTTAATGGTGCAGAATGCAAATATCAACCAATTTGGAGGAAGATTGATTCTAGATGGACTCCACAACACCATCAACCTTTACATGGTGTTGGGTACTACTTAAGCCCTCAATTGTGCTTTGAGTCTTTCTTTGATTGTGATGAAGTGAGGAACGACTTGTTTGCATGCATGGATAGGATGATGTCGCAAAAGGGCCGAGTTTGAGCAGATGTCCAACTTGAGTCATATGACAAGCAAAGGGGTGAATTTGGAAGTTATGTTGCTAAGAAGTCTCGAATGATGAGATCTCCCGCTTCATGGTGGGAGCAATTTGGCACTGAAGTGCCCGAGTTGAGGAGGTTTGCTATTCGAGTCCTTGCAGTGCTTCTAGGTGTGAGCGAAATTGGAGCACAATCCAGGCATAGTTATTAAAGGCGCGCCTCAGGCGAGAGGCGCGTAGAAAAAAGCCCTCATCGCCTCTCAAGATCAAAGGCGGGCGATGTGGGTGAGGCGCGCACCTTGGTGCGCCTCGGTGCGCCTTTACTGCGCCTCTGCGCCTCAAAGCGCGCCTCATCATTGGATTTTCTTTGTATTTTTTGTTTTTTGAACACTTGTAAATGTTATTTTTTATTGTTTTGACACTTTATTTTTGTTAAACTTCACGTTTTTTTGATAGTTATATTTTCTTTTCATTATGTGTTTATGTGTTTTATAATTTAATTTATTTTTTTTTTTTTTTTTTTTTGCGCCTCACATTTGTCAGGCGCGCACCTCGCCTTGCGCCTCAGGCGATAGGAGCCCTTATCGTCTTGGTGCGCCTTTCGCTTTTAATAACTATGCATCCAGGCGATTCATATAAAGAAAAGAAATGGGCTTGAGAGAGAAGCATGAGGAGGAGAGCTAAGATGGACCTAATATTGGTGGATGATATTGATTCGGACGATAAGTGGATAGTGGAGACAGAAGAAGCGATTCTTCTAGAGGTTGTTGCTTGGATAGATGATGAAAATATATTTAGTGTAGCTGCTGTTACAAATGTTCCGATCTCAACAACTGAAGAAGTTATTGAGACTGAAGCACCAATACATGTTGTTCATTTATCTTCGACATGCAAAAGAAAAGAAGTTGGAGGCTCAATCAAGGAGGTGGATAAAGGAAAGCGGCAAGTAGTTTTGGTTAATGAAGATGATGATGATGATGCAATCGACCCTAGGCAATTTGATAATGGGCGATTCCCCATCTCCATAGATACTTTGGACAATTTGGACAATGATGTGCTTGCGGACACGGAATTTGGTGGGGAAGGAAATAATTCCGGGGAGTTTGAGGGTGTCAATTTTCGATGTGAATTCTTTGAATCTGATGATTATGATGTCACTTAGTCATTTATTGTTGAACTTATTTTCTTTCATGTTAAACTTCTTGTATCGTTGAACTTATGTTATTTTTATTTCGTTTTGGTTGAATTTATGTTTTTAAACTTTATATATGTTGCTTAAGTTGTATTATTATGTATTTGAAGCTTATTTAATTAAGGGATTATTATTAGGTGTTATTTTATACTTTAAAAAAACACGTAGTGCTTACGCCTCGGCGCCTCAAGGCTTACGCCTCGCTTTTTGGCAGGATAACGCATAGGCTTACGCCTTATCCTTTTCAAGCATTGCTCGGGGCCATTTTATTTGTCTTTCTAGGGAAGAATATTTGACCCAATATATGTCATTTTGCATTCATCAAAGGGAATTAAATATCATTTCTTAATTTTGCCCTTCTACTTCTTGCATGGACCCTTTCCATTGTTTCCAATGGAGCCAAATGGTTCTGGATTATAATGGAATAAAACAAAATGACTCACTAAACTGGCTGCACTTCTTTTCTCATGAAGTACTAGTCATTCCATGCAATTCTCGATGCAATTTTCATTTTGCATCATCCGGAAACAGCCTCTCTGTGTTAAGACAGGGATAAGGCTGCGTAAATCCGATCCCCCTTACCCCGCTTTTTGCGGGAGCCGTTGTGCCATTGGGGTAATGTTGTTGTTGTTGTTGACTTCTTGCATGGACCATACATATTAGTGATTGTCGTTACTGCATATGCCCCCTCATAAATGCTACAATGGAATAAAAAGGTCAAACTACACATACATTTATGGCTATCTAGTCATTTTCTTAATATGTGCAGAACATTCTTGAACCTCAGTTATAATGGGTTGGAGGGGACTAACTAACACTATAAATTCATGCAAGAAAAAATAATAAAGTTCTATGTTGGATGTTCTTCCTGTAGCAACATTCATACAAATGAGAGATGAGATGAAATTCCAAAAACATCAACACCATAATTTTTTCCATTTTACATGAAAAAATATCATGGGACTACAATGAGTTGAGCTAATGTTGAAAAATTAACATGTGCGTCGTCGAAAATGATGAACCCTAGCCATTAACATAGAAAAGGGGAAGGAAAAAAAAAAGCAATAATCCTCCTTCAATTCAAAGCAACACATTCTATGGCAGAGAGTGGATTCATTGAGAATATGTAATACTTCCAACTAGGAGACGAGGATTTCAAAATTTTAGATCTTCACAAATACTAATTAAAAAATGTAAAGATGGAAATAAAATTCAGTTTTAACAAAGAGAAATTGAACTGACAGGTATCCTTCGGCTCGGAGCTCCCGGAAGAAACCGCCGATACCTTTCTCTCTGATCAAATTAACAGCACCTTTCACCACCGATGCCATTTCTCGCTCTCTCGATCTCGCTCGCTCTCTCTTTATCAGGGGAAGAATGGAAAATCGGGTTCGCACCTCTATTTTTTCTTCTCTTTGTCTTTTAGTTTTGAAACTCAACAACACTTAGGCTGTTTAATTTTTTCAAATTAATATGTGAATGTATCAAGCTGTTTTTCCATTAATTTTTTTCATTAATATCTGATTGAATTATTCTATCTGATTTGTAAAAGGGTTATTATACAAACATGTTACTAAAGTTTATTAAAAAATGCAATTTTGTTACTAAAGTTTATTTTGTTACAAATAAAGCATTAAAGCTTTTGAACCTAAGCACTTAAGAATTAAAGATGCTTTAACCTATCGATACCTAAGATATCATTAACGCGATTTTTTTTTTTAAAAAAATTGACTTAGTTTGACTTATACCTAAAATGATTAAAGATATAAAAACTACCTACACAATATTTCATAAAAAAAGTGTTTGGCTAATACATTTCTTTTAAAAATATATTTTTTCAGAAAATAAATTTTTTTCAAAATATTATTTTTTCTAGAAAATATTTTTTTTTTATTTTTCGCAAAAAGTATTTTTTTTTAAAAAAATATAAAAAATCCAGAAAATAATTTTATTTTTTCGAAAAAAATAATATATTTTTTCCAGAAAATAAATTTTTTTCGAAAAATATTTTTTTGCCAAAAAATAATATTTCTACAGAAAATAATTTTATATTTTTGAAAAAATAATATATTTTTTCCAGAAAATAAATTTTTTTCGAAAAATATTTTTTTGCCTAAAAATAATATTTCTCCAGAAAATAATTTTATTTTTTTGAAAAAATAATATATTTTTTCCAGAAAATAAATTTTTTTCGAAAAATATTTTTTTGCCAAAAAATAATATTTCTCCAGAAAATAATTTTATATTTTCGAAAAAATAATATATTTTTTCCAAAAATAAATTTTTTTCGAAAAATATGGTTTTGCCAAAAAATAATATATCTACATAAAATATTTTTATTTTTTCGAAATAATAATATATTTATTCCAAAAAAAAAATTTTTTTAGAAAATTAATTTTTAGCCATAAATAAATATTTCTCCGTAAAATATTTTTAATTTTTTCAGAACAAATAAAAATTTTCATAAATAATGTTTTTTTCAAAAGATAAAGTTTTTCCTAGAAAATTTTATTTTTATTTTTTGAAAAAAGAAAAAAAAGAAAAAACACGCATAGTAACTTTTCAGAAAGTTCAAGAACCTATTTAATAACCCCGTAAACTATAAGAATTTTTCAGAATAATTAAAACTATGGCAATGACGTGACAAGGGGAACCTAATCATCCGGTTGCCCACTCGCAGTTACATTTGTGTAAGATTTTAATCTTTGAGTAACCCAACTGACAAACCCGAAAACTTAAGTAACCTCTTTGTAACAAAAAAAACTTTAGTCAGAAAATTGTCATTTTTGGTAAACTTTAGTAACATGTTTGTATAATAACCCTTTGTAAAAATATATTGTTGTTTTTTCTCGTCTGAATGAACTATCTGAATGACAGAAATGACTATTTTATCCCTGGAGGCAACTATCTGAACTATCTAAAAACAACTAAAAAAGAAACCGATATTTATCTAAAACCTGGAGGGATGTTGGCATATAAGGGAGACATGTTGGAAAATTCATGGAAAACCTACAAACTGGAAGAAGAAAAAGGGAACATTTGTACAAAATGTTTCGGTCCCAATCTCCAGGAACTCCTCATCACTCTTGTTCTTTTGTAAAAAAATATGTTTAATATCCACATGACACCACAGAGAAAACCGTAAGCATTGCTTTATAGGAATCTGACAAACATCAAACATTACTTTTGCAAACACCACAGAGAAAACCGAGACATTACAATCATTTTCATCATATATATCTTGTGTGGGAAACCAAAAGGTCAAATCGGGAGAAATAATCTAAAATCTGAAATAATCTAAAGTCAAAACAAGCATGTAAATTTGTAGAAATCTGAAACCTGAAAAATCAGAAAACTAACCTGACGACGGCGACGACGAGAAAGGAGACGCGAGAAAGGCGACGGCAAGGGCGACGCGAGGCGGGCGACGGCGATGGCAGTGCGAGGCGGGCGACGGCGATGGCGGTGAGAAAGTGGTGCGGGAGTGACCGAAGGTGAGGACAGAGGCGGGAGAGAAAGAAGGGGAGAAAAGGAACGGGAGAGAGAGAAGGGGAGAAAAGAAAGTGAGAGGGGGCGCGGTAAGTGAGGGTAGAGGGTGTAATTTTTTGGGCTGAATGGGAACCACACCATTTTATTGGCGAATCAAAATGGTACATTTCAACCCATTCAGCAAAAAGTAAACGTCTAAAAAGTCTGAGCGATTCAGCTCATTTAGTGTTCAGTCCGTTAAGTAAAAAGTAAACAGGGCCTTAGCTGGTAATTAATACTTGGGTAGTGCTATCTCGACACACTATGTCCGGCCACATGCGACCATTTTTTCAAAAAAATAGGTCGGTTTTTGCACTTTTTGGTTTGATTGAATAAGTAAATCAAGCACATAATATTCACTTTCGATAATACCCGTATTCAAAATGAAGAAGAAAAATAGGTAGATGAATGAATTAAGTATCGCAATTTGAGAATGAAACTATTTCAAAGTGAAGAAGAAAGAGAATTAGAGGAATTAAGTGTTGCAATTTCGTTAATTAATTAAAAATCATATTAAAATTTGTGTCTACAATGGAATTATGCAATTTTATGAATTATTATTGCCGTTTTTAAAACATAATTTTCAGTTTTAACATAGTGTGTGACTGGACACAGTGTGTCCATTTAACATCTTATACATATAAAGCTTAAGAAGCCTTATAAATGTAAGTGGTCATGATTAATGCTTGATGAATTGATTGTATCATATTTGTTATTCCACATTGATTTCCAGGCATGTCAAGCAACTTTCGTTAAGTGTACAATGAATATTCACATAATGGCCATTTATATGTTAAAAGCTTAAGTAGCCTTATAAATGTAAAGTGGTTATAATAAATGGCTCACGAATTGAAAGTGAAATGTGGAGATGAAGTGTTTGGTGCCATGAATGCATAAATTAAACACACCAATTAGTGTTAGTCTTTTTACCTTCCCGTCCATGAGTTACAAATATTTTATCAACTATATAATGTGTCAAAAATCACACACAATAAAACACAACTTCCTCCACACAGCGTGCACATTGGGCTACAACTTATTATGGTGGTAAAGTAAGCATCATATCGTCTAGCTTATTTAGCATATTGATTTATATTGTTTTATGTAAATTTCACGTGTGTTTTGTGTGTGTAACAATGTAGGACATAAAGATGGTGCTTAGGAGGTTTGGTAGTAACATCATCTTCTCTAATGGTTTAAGAGATCCTATACATCGTTATCTTATCAATTATGTGGTACATGCACGAACATTTTTACTTTGATCGAAAATGCAATATATTGATTAACTGTATTTAAGTTACTAACGATCAACTATATCTAATTGTTTTTTGTAGCACGTCAAGAAGCATTACAGAAAGATATCGAGAAGTCACAAAAATTGTATCAAGAACAAAACATGAAAAAGGTCAATGAACAACAACGACAAAGACAACAACAACAACAAGAACAACAACAAAAACAAAAACGACGCCATGGCCATCGGTGGGATAAATACTTAGCATTCATATTAATATATGTTACAAATTAAACATGCAATATTTTGCTTCATGTAATACCGATAAATGGGCTAATACTATTGATTCGTTAGCAAGTAGGTTTATTGAAAATAATGTGACGAGTTCAATTTTTAGTCAATAATTATTACTACACTTTGTTGGTGCATTTTAATATTTTTGCTCTTAATTTATTTTTTTATCTTGCGGTGCGTTAATGTCACTTTCTTATTTAAACGTCTTGAAATATTGCGTGACTTTGATACTTGATATGATTATATAAGTTATGTCGATGTTGCATATTGAAAATGGTAGTATATAATAAAAATATCTTCACACTATCATCTTTATCCATAAATGGTGCAAAGCAATAGACTATAGATAAAACAAATACGTATTAATAATTCGGGTAATCATATCCATAATTAGTATCGGCAATTAAGTGATTATGTTATTTTGAGAATTTAGCGTTTAACCTCCCTTTGACATTTAGTATGTAACTTATACATATTAAAAAATTACATGTGAAGAGACTCTTTTAAATGTAGCATCTTGAAAAAGTCTCTTCACATATACTCTTTTAATGTCAATAAACTATTTTAAATGTGTGTCATGCTTAGAAAAGGTGTGATACATCACAACTTAGATATATAATGACGAAAATAAATGCCAAAGATTACGCTATGAACACTTATATACAGCTCATGTAATGACGAAAATTAGTGTTGAACAATACACTATGAACATTTAGATTAAGCCCGTGTGCATCGCACGGGTCTGAATGACTCGGTCTAAATATAAAAGTCACCAAACAACTAATTAAACTCATTCATCTTAAACTCATGCGATGCTTACAAAAGTTGTGATACCATCACAACTTACAAACCTAATAACGAAAATAAATACCACACATTACACTATGACCAATTAGATAGAGTCTGTGTGCAACGCACGGGTCTGAATGACTAGTTCTCCTAATAATTATAGAGCGACATGTTGTTTGATATGTCGAACTATTAATTTTGCAAGTGGCTACTTTTCCTTCCGTCTCTGTGTGATGTAACAATTGTTATTAAAATATAAAGGTAAATATATATGTTCATATAAAGAGTTGGTCTTAAATAAAAAATTGTTAAGAGTTTATATAAAATATGTATTTATAGGTAAAAAATTGATATAAAGTATATAATATGACACTAACTTATGTAATAGAAAAAAAAAACTTAGTATGTACCCACAAAAAAATATGAATGCAACCAAAAGAAAAGAAAGAAAATTTAGTGTACTATTATATGAAGTTGCCACAAGCTAGCGTTTATAAAGAGAAATGAGAAGAAATAAAAAAAGAAACTGTATGTTATAGCCTCCATTATACTATTATTTGTTAATTTTTTTATTTTATAATTCTTTTTATATAAGATTGGCTCAAATGGAAACATTCTTAAACATATGGTCAAATCATAATCGTTTATAGTTGAAATTTTACGGTTGGAGATTAGTTCCTATTAATGTTTAGTTTCTCAAATTAACAATATTAAGGGCATTAATTTAGTTTTCTAACAGAATAAATTAAAGATTAATCGTGATGATTCATTGTTGTTCATCAACGGTTGTTTGACCTTACGTTCTCATTTAAAAGACTGGTTTCTATATGAATATATAGTATGAGATATGGATCAAGAGTGAACTTTGTCCTAGTGTGAGAACTAAGAAACACTCTTATCCATTATATCAATCAGTAAGAGGTTCATATTTTGTCACATTATCACTTGTAAATGGCGTGTGAACGGCACTAGTTAAGGAGAATGGTAATTTCATCCCTTCATAAATAAATTATCTTCATTTAAAGTACAATAACTTATTCATTTATTATCCATTTAAAATAAAAAAAATATATCAAATTAATCGTGTTTTCATGATCTATAATATATGACATATTATATACCTAAAAAATATAATAAACAAAAAAAACATTGCAGTTGTATATTTTTATAAAACAAGCATTCTCATTGTAGTTATTCAAAGTATCATAACTCTCTTCATACTTATATTTTTTAGTGTCTTCTCTTTGTTGGTTTTAGGAGAAAATTTTCATGCCAATTTTAAAGGAGATGCAGTATTTTTTTTGTACAAAAGAAATATCAAAACCAGTTCAAGCTATCTATGGCTTCTATCACATTGTTGAAGACGTCGGATAAACCCCAAAAGCCATTCGCCCTTATCGTTTCGACATAAACCCCCCTGCCAATAAATTCAGGCCTCTTATTTGTACCTCCATTTGTATTCAGCTTTGCCCAGCCCCAAAATGGTTTTTGCCAGCCTTGGACATACATTGAGTTTGTTGTCTGCTTTTGGTTTCTTACATAATGCTAATAAGGGTGGTGGCAATCGTGAGTTTATGGGTTAGCGGTATGCCCAAACCGCCGGGGAACACCGCCGCCACTCCGGCAGTTTGGTTGGGAGGTATGGTCCAGCGGTAGACCCGGCAATTTACCACACGACACGAAAAAACGACACGAAAATTTAGTGTTTGGGTTTGCATTTTAAGTACACGACACTAAAATACACGAACACGAAAGTACACGATCGAGATTTAGTGTCGGTTTTGTGTTTGCCTTGTACACCATTACACACTTGGTACACGAAATAAATAAATAAATAAATATATATAATATTTTATATTTAATTCAATAAAAATATATATTTTATGGATTCTGTCTATGCTAAACTTTAAAATTTGAAAATATAATGTGAACTTTTATAAATTTCGTGTAAACATTTGTGTTTTTGTTGCCATTCGTTTCATTTAGTCTACTAAAACCTATAAAAATAATATTAAAATATTAAAATAATTAGATTTTATAATATTTTAATATTTTTTTTATATAATATGCCTGACACAAAAACACGACACGAAACGACACGAATTCATTTAGTGTCGTGTATGAGTTTTTGATTTTTGGTACACGAAAGTACACAACACGAAAATACACGAAACGAACGAATTGCCAGGTCTATCCAGCGGGTATATTTGCCTCCACGGTTTGGAGCAAAAATGACCGTTGGGAGCTTATTTGAACGTTGGAGATAGATGTTGGCACTAGAAACAAACAAAAAAAATCTCCTTATATATACTAAATCAATTCAACCTATACAAACACAAACAATACAAAGTAAAGTTAACAAAGTAAAAAAAAAAATGGTTTCATCCTCTTCTTCGTCCGACTCGATATTTATTCCGGAGGAATCGTCCGAACTATGGTTATCCGGTAGTACCATATCCACCTTTTTAGCCGTGTACGATTCAATTGAAGACACGACAAGCTCTACCGAAACTCGGGAGTCTGTAACCCGTTTTCGTGAAAAAGTTTTACAACCCCTCATGAATGATTATTTTGTGGAACGACCAAAGTTTTCCGACAATACATTTCGTGATAGGTTTCATATGGATAAAAGCTTGTTTTTAAGAATTGTTGGTGACGTTGAAGCGAGATGCCGATGTGAATGGTTTCAAGAGGGCGTAGATGCGAGGGGAAAAAAAAGTTTCACGGCGTTACGGAGCACGTAGAGGCTTAAAACTTAGCATACCTCGATGACTAGTTATTTCTTTTTTTTAAGTATTATGTAATTTTCTATTAATTATGTTTTTTTTTCAAGTATTATGTATTTTTCTTTTAATTATTAATGAAATATTTATATTTTTATTAAATTGTTTATTTATGAAAATAAAAAATAAAATAAGTTGGTGGTGTTGGGAGGTATGAAAAAAGTATGGTTGCCACTAAAAAAGGGTTGGGAGATATGAAAAAAGTATGAATGAGGTGAAATGATATTATTGGTGGGTTGGGAGGTATGGGATTTTTTGGGAGGTATGATTGCCACCACCGTAAGAGTTGTGATGCAAGTAGCCTGATGTTCAAAAAATCTAAGCAAATGTCACTTTCCTGTTTTGGAAGATAAAGTCGTTTCGAGCTTTCCAAAGCTCCCATACGGCAGACATGAAGACCATTGTGCATACTATGAAGCAGTATATTTGTACATTGTGTTAGGACCGCCACCACCACCACCACCACTCTATCACATTAGTATGATATTGTCCGCTTTGGGTTAAGCCCGCACGGATTTATTTTTTGGTTTCTTCCCAAAAGGCTCCATACTAATGGAGTGGTGAACTATATTATATAGAAGACTTCTTTTATTCTCTCTTCCAATGTGGGATGGGTTTGCCAACCCCAACAATCATCCTCTCAAACGCTTTGGGTCAAGCCCGCACGGATTTGTTTTTTGGCTCCTTCCCAAAATGCCTCATACTAATGGAGTGGTGAACTTTATTATATAGAAGACTTCTTTTCTTCTCTCTTCTAATGTGGGATGGGTTTGCCAACCCCAACACATTGAAGCAGTGTAGATACAAGCTAAGAAGTAATATATTATAAGTCAAATCGTAAAGCATAAGCAGTACTGTTCCTACAAGGTGACAATGAGATACAACCGAATTCATCCACTTAAAAAAAATATAAATTCATGATATTACTATGAACAATTTTTTAGGCCAAAAAAGGGTCTTTTCAGCCCGCCCCCAAAAAATTCCATTCGTTTTATGTTTGGCCCGTTTGGGTCATTTTTTAGGTACAACGGGGGTAGAAAGTTTTTGGGTTTTTGCACGCTTTTCATGTAAGTCCAACTAATATATCACCAAATCACAAACGAGCGCACACAAACACAAAACACACACACACACAAGCATGATTAAATTGAAGTTTTACCAATAAAATTTGATTATATTGAAATTCTACTCAAACCCCCACTTGCTCAATTAAAAAACAAATATTTACTAACCAACTGCCTTGGCACAGTTGGCCACAGTTGGCCACCTGACCTTCAATTTAGTTGGAGGTCAGGGGTTCAATTCCTAGTGGCAACACTTTGGAATTGAATTTCTCAAGGCCCAATGATCCCTTAGTCTTTGACTAAGGGTTAGGGCCTAGCCCTCCGGGGTACGCTGGTGGAACAATTAAATATTGAGGGCTTCAGCATGGAGCAATCACTTGGGGGACGACTCCTTGTGCGCGGTAGTTGAGGATATTTAAGAACCTGGGAGCCAGATACACATCTCGCGATTTAACTGGTAGCAGTACTGTGGGGCCGGGGCTGTTATCCCGAGGACTAGTCAGGTGTAAGCTTGGAACCTCGGTATCAAAAAAAAAAAAAAAAATCAAATATTTACTTGATCACCTTAAAAGATACCATCTAAAAATGATGTGCGTGTACTTTTACGTAATAAAAAGGTATCCCCTTTGTCCCATAATTTTTTTTTGGTGTTTTATTTTGAAGGACACTCTTGAATTAAAAGTGCCTTGTGTTTCTTCTACTAAAATTTGCACACTTCATAAGGCTCACACGTGACGGTTAAGAGCATCTTTAATGCAATGGCAAATGACATTGTCACTTACACTGAGCCGGACCGACTCATCCCGGCTCGACCCATCACGTTTTTTCCAGATCAACGGGTCATTCGGGCAGCCCGACCCAAGACCAAGCTCAGCCCACCGATACCACGGGGGGTCCCGATTCCAAACTCCCCATTCCATGTCCAAACTGGCCCTGCCCGTCCCCCAATCCGCTCAGCCCATACCGGCCCAGCCCACAACCAACCCGAGCCCGACGCAATCTGTCCAGCCCAGTGCCCACCATTTCTCCCCATCTTCTCCAATTGAATTTAATGGTCATATTTTTTAAATTTAGAACAGACTTTTAATCCAAAATGGAATTTTTAAAATTGATATTTTACTTAATGTTAGCTGATAAAAAGAAAAGCATCAAGCATTTGTTGAATGCCGTTAAAAATAAAGGAAAAATACACGCATAATTTTTACACATCACGAAAGACCTCTCTACAAACCACATTCACTATCGTGGTACACTACTTTTTTTCCTCATTGCATATTAAGATATTTAGTCCATTTGGATGAGCAACCCTTGATACAGCCACATGAAGCTGGCCATGACAGATGACTTCATTAGAAGTGGTCCAACGCGCGACAACGACTGACCTTGACTCTTATTTATCGTCATCGTAAACGACACAATTAGGAAAAACTGTCTTTTAGTGAATTTAAAAGGCAATCTCAGAACGAAAGGCGTCAAAGACATACTGAGTCAGCGTTTTGTGTCCTGTGTTACTTCCGATAAGGATTTCAGCCTCAATCACATGGTTCACAAGTCTCGTCACGATCATCCTAGTCCCATTGCATAACCCAACAGAATGGTCTATATTTCGCAGCAACATGACCGGAGTACCAAGTTTCAAATTAAGCTCATGATTCGGAACCCCCGAAGACCTGATGCCATTTAAAAATTCAGGAGTGTGAAGCTCATTTATGATATGAGTTCTTTTGTTGGAATGATATGGTTCATCGGAACTTAAATATAATTGACCATTTCCAGCTATTTTTGAGTTCATGTACTGGTTGACTTCATCCAAGACATCAAGTGCAGGTGCCAAAATTGCTATTTGGTAGAAACCAACTGACTCACCACCAATAACTTCGAATGATGGATATGTGCTCTCAGCAATAGCTGGGATCGGATCGTCAAAGTCCTTTATCAGAAATTCCTCTGGAACGCCGATGGTTACAGATCCATTCTGTTGTTCCCCAATTTTCCGTAGCCAATGTCTGCATCCACTCTGAAAAATGCCTCAAATCTTCAAACTCTTTGTTCAGAAGATTCACTCTACAACCTCATGTTCCTTGTCAGGCGAAGGACTTTACAGTGCTTCCACAAGGAGGAAGAATTAATAGTGGCGCCAACTATTTCCAGTCTTTTAACTTTTGCAATAACATGCAATATTTGGCGGAAATCTTCTCCAAAACAATGGTTTTCCCCCAAAAGGTTTGTAATTGTTGTAGGATTGATATTTATCATGATATCTCTCTAAGAAACATCGAGAGCCTCGAAACAATGCATGTGCATCATTGATGCTTCGTCCTATATGATAAGTTTTGTTCTTATTATCAATTAAGCAAGATCACTGTCATGTTTCATATTGCATGTTAAATCTTCTTTGATCTCTAATGGAATACCAAGTCGAGAAAGAGACGTTCTTTCATCAGGTAGGAGTAGAGAAGCAATACCGCTAGAGGCCACATTCATAACTACTTCTCCTCAAGTACGCCGATAATGTCCTTCACACAAGTGTCTTTTTGGTGCCACCGTAGCCATACACGAAGAAAACACCACCATTGTTTTCATTAACCGAAGATATTATTGTGTCATAAACAGAACGTCGGTCAACATTCATTCTTTGGAGGAGTGTATTGTGTTCTGATGCAAAAGCTCCATGTTCATATCCAAGCTCATCTCGTAACAATCTATTACGCAATACATGGAGATAACGACTATCTGGGATTGGCATATGAGGAAACTCTCTCAGACTCTTCCCACCAGCCTGCAAAAGATTTTCGATTTCCACCAACACATAATTTTTCTTGTCTTCTTTGGAAAGTTGCAAATATTATACATGAAAAATACATATTGTTAAATAGTTGTTTTTTAACAAAGACAATAATTTTTTTAAACAATATATTAAATCTAAAATATATGCTTAGACAATATATTTTGATACCTTTTTGCCTGGCTAGCTTTCGATATTTGTCTATAACATCTTCTGATAAGTACTCTCAACGAGTTTCCCAAACATGCTATGGTCGATTGATACCATTTGACGACATCAATGTAGCAAACATGAGGTGCATCGAATGCGCTGAGGCAAACCGACTTGACTCCACAATGGCATCGATATACTCTTTATCATCGATCAACAAACCGAATGCATAACTCGCATCACGAAGAGTATTATACTACTTTCATCATATCCTCACAGGGTTGCGCACCGCGAACAACATTAATCATTAACCTCAAATAGATCATATCACCACACCTAGGAGAAACAAAAATTACACGACCCAGAACCGTCATATTGTATTCTATTGGTGTCCATACTCGTTTATCATTATTGCAGACAAAATATTATGGGAATTCCTCGTATGTAAGCTTTCTTGCCGAATGATACTTCTGGTTGGCATCGAACCAAGCTAAAAATTAGCTTTCCGTAGGTTTTGCGGGCACGTATTCTAACGGGTCTGCCTGAAAAAACGATAGTTTGTTCACCTGGAAGGTGAAAACTGAGTCGCTTCACACGCGTAGATTCCGATAATGAATCTCAAAACCGAGCGATGTTGTCGAGCAAATTTAAGAAATTGCTCAATTCCATTGTCATACTCCGCACTCGCATGACTTGCATTCATCCAACTTCGACTCATTTCTTCTTTTCTGTTACACATACTATGAAATTCAATTGGCTATTGTTTTGTACAAGGGAAATAATTTCATTTCTATATGATTACTAACTTAGAGAATGACAAAGGTACGGTTGTCGTATAACTGTTGTTTAAAATAGAAACATGAACGACGATTGTCAAAATAGAATTAACTGTATACTACATCAACTTATGGCTTTGTCAAGATTGCTAACTCTATCTGCACAAACTGTTGGGAGAAGATCCTTAAGACGAAAGTTAACATCTATCCCAAATGGAGAAGATCCTTAAGAACTTAACCACATCTATCCCAAAATAATTCGTGTTTCACAAAATAGTGTTGTCAAAAGCAACACACACAATTAAACACACACCGAGCTAAATCGATTAAATTATAGAACAAACAAGAAGAAAATAACACGTAAAACTACATTACACACTCACATACACATAGTTCACACGCACATACATATTTTGTCCATTATGTGCATTTGAATACTACGTTTGTGATTATTGTGGTTTTATTGAGGTTTTAACATTGTTCTCCAAAAAAATCCAGGTATAATTAAAAGTCCACACACAAACAATACATACAAACACACAACACACACTGCCACACGCATAATACACACACACACACACACACACACACACACACACACACACACTCTACACACGGCCACACACAAACAATACAAACACACACACAACCCAATACAGCCTCACACACACACTGCCACACCTATACACGCACATACACACACAATACACACATATATTAAACACTCACAACACACAACAATCCTTAAAAGACTAGATAAAATTACCAATTAGAAACAAAGAAGAGAGTTGGGAATAATTACTTGATTTCAATGTAGAGGACCGCGATCGATTGCGAACGACGAGGAGGTTGCGGGGGTCGCGTAGGTCGGGAGGTCACCGGAGGTCGCGGGGTGATTGTGAAGCGTCGGGGGAGTCAGAAGCGCCAGGAAGAAAGAAAGAAAAGAAAGAAGAAAGAAAGAAAGAAGATCGGGAATAATTAAATAGAACATTAACAGCGGTTATAGAAAACCGCTGTTAAAAATAAAAAAAAAATGTTTAACAGCGGTTATGCCGACAACCACTGTTAACAGAGGAAAAACAACTGCGGTTTTTAGGCAACCGCCGTTAATTTTCCGAATTTAACAGCGGTTTTAAACCGTCGTTAATTTTTCGAATTTAGCAGCGGTTTCTATATTAACCGTTGTTAATTTTTCATAATATTTACGATATGTGCCACCGCACAAATTTAACTGCGGTTTTGGCATAACCGCTGTTAAATGTCCGCTGTTAAATGAGTATTTTGTAGTAGTGGTGGTGTAACGACCCGATTTTTCTAATGGTATTTTCGGAGTATTTTTAAAACATAAGAAACTTATAGAAATTTCAAGTCGTTACTAAACTTACATTTCCTAAAATATTTGCGGAACTCAAAAGGATTTCAAATCTCTAACACGATAGTATAATTTGACAGCGGAAAATAATTACTAAAAATAAAGTAATTGTTTCAGAGTAACTTGAGCGGAATTAAAAGAAATAATTATAACATTAATCATATGTCGGCCTGCTCGACAACCCGTCCTCTCCATTCCGAATTAACCTGAAAATTTTACATAAAAATGGGGTGAGCTTGCTATCGCTCGTGGGAACATCACAAGTCAACAATAATCACAATACATAACGGAGGCATAGCATGAATATTTGTTATATCAACTTGAGCATGTAAACATGTGACTGCATGTAAACATATACTGATACTTGGTATGAAAAACATGTGACTACATGTTAATCATAAACTGATACTTGGTACGAAAAATATGTGACTGCATGTTAATCGTAAATATAACATATCACCTATACAGTCCAAATAAAGCAATTAAAATTGACAAGTAATAATTCCCACCTGAAATTGAGATGACTTGAATGCAAAAATGCTTGAAATGTTTATGAACGTGTCTTACTCGAGCCCTTGATTCTCGTAGCCTACAATTAAAGAGGCGTATATGTAAATATTTAATCTTATAAAAATATAGTTTCATGAAAAATAAAATAAAAAGGTTTGATTTAATTTGAAAGCTTGAACTTTATTGGATCATATCCAGATTATGAAATTGGGCTGGATTTGCATATTTGATTGGCTCAAAATTAGATGAATCGGATGGAGGAAATGGGAATTGAGTAGACAAGAAAGAAAAAGGTTTGGGCCGAAGGGGACGCTGGCCCAATTGATTGTGATTAAATCGCCAACACGGATTATTGCCCCACTCCCAATTTCTCATCTCCCCTGCAAAACGACTGCTCCTTTCTTCTGTCCAGTCGATTTTTTTCTTTCCAAATTCTTACTTACACCCGCCTGAAATCTGAAAATCCTTCATCCATGGAACGAAAGTCCGGCCACCGATCGGAGAGGCAGTCGTACCCTCGCCCAGGACTTCGCACTCGGGTAGTCCAGCAAATCTCCGCCTGAACCCCCCGGTGTAGGAGCGACGAAGTTGCGGTCTCTGACTCCGACTAATTCACTGCGGCGACATGAATGGAACTACCGCCGGGGTTGGGATGGCTTCGGACTAAAATGAAAAGTCAAATAGTAAAGCATAAGCAGTATTGTTCCTACAAGGTGACAATGAGATACAACCAAATTCATTCACTTAAAAAAAATATAAATTCATGATATTACTATGAACAATTTTTTAGGCCAAAAAAGGGTTTTTTCAGCCCGCCCCCAAAAAACTCCATTCGTTTTATGTTCGGCCCGTTTGGGTCATTTTTTAGGTACAACGGGGGTAGAAAGTTTTTGGGTTTTTGCACGCTTTTCATGTAAGTCTAACTAATATATCACCAAATCACAAACGAGCGCACACAAACACAAAACACACACACACAAGCATGATTAAATTGAAGTTTTACCAATAAAATTTGATTATATTGAAATTCTACTCAAACCCCCACTTGCTCAATTAAAAATCAAATATTTACTTGATCACCTTAAAAGATACCATCTAAAAATGATGTGCTAGTACTTTTACGTAATAAAAAGGTATCTGTTATAATATCACCAATAATGGTATGTGGGATCAACAATCAATAATTCAATCAATTATTGGATTGAAATATCTAATATAAAGACAATTATGTTGTATAATTAATAATATTAATTTGTTGTATAGCATGTAATCTTGAGCTATAAATAGAGCTCTTTGGTAGAGCTTTGTACACACAATTCATTCTAAAAAAGCTCAATCTCTTCATCTTCTTTCATCCTCTTTTATGCTTATATATCATAATATATATATATATATATAATATTGTGAAGTGATAAAATATCCGATTTTACAACACGTTATCAGCACGAGCTCTACCGATTTAATCCCATTCCGCAGTCGGACTCGATATATTGGTACATCATCCTTAAATTCTAAAGGTATGTAATTAACTTTATTTATATTTAATTTATGTAATAATAATATTTAGATATGGTATTAATCTAATATCATTATTGATGATAATTAATATATTTAAACAAATATAATAATTATGTAAATATCATCAATTTAAATTTATATGCGTAAGGACCTAAGCTCAATCTTATTTTTAAGATGATTCTTGGACTATGGACTAATTATATATGTAAGACCTAAATAATAATGAATTTGTGTGAAGTGTAAAAATCTTCACCTATTTTTATTTGAAGAGTTCCATTTATTAGTGAAGAGTTGAATCTTCATTTATATTTTGTAGAGGATTACTAATGGAGGAATACAAAATTCCCATTCATATGACCACGAAAGATTTTATAATCGAGTAGTGATATTTTTATTTTTAGTAACCACGAAAGATTTTATAATTGAGTAGTGATATTTTTATTTTTAGTAACCACGAAAGATTTTATAATCGAGTAGTGATATTTTATTTTTAGTAGTCATGAAAGATTTTATAATCGAGTAGTGATATTATTATAACTAACTATATAGATTATAATTCATATGTATATATATATATATGTATATATATATGAGTAGTGATATTATTATAACTAACTGTATAGATTATAATATATATATATATATGAATTTCCATTCCCCAAACTCTAATTACCAACGGTTAGTTTATTAAATATATAAGAATATATTCACCAATTTTAATGATAATTAACAATAATAATAATAAAAAAAAAAAATCTCCAACGGTCATAAACGGCCATATTTCAAAATCAAATCTATAAATACTCATATTATACTCCACACTTATTAATCATCTCCAAAATATCTACCAATTTTTACAAAATGGGTAAATATTTTATGACTTTCCTCACTCTTATTACATTTTTTAATTTCATCATTTGCTACACTCAAGTCGATTGCTTTAGTGAGACATATGTGATCATCATTATGATGATCACGATTCTTCTTTTAGTTTTTAGTTGGTTTGTTGTGATTAATATTTAAGCATGAATGGTATTTGTATTGAGTAATAATTTGAATTATACTTTTGTTGACATCATTAAATGTAATAGCTATGTGTTAATTATATTTCAATTTTATGTTTTGTAATAGATAACCATGTCCAATCTTAAGCTCGATTTCGCTCCCTTGAATCTTAATGGAGACAATTATATGTCTTGGACAAATGATGTGAAGACACATCTCAGGTGCAAAGGACTCGAAATTATTCTAACAAATAATGTGCCAGATGCTACGAAAGAAACGGAGGTAGATGAAAAAGAGCTTTCTATGAATAAAGCAAAAGCATTAAAATGCATGAGGCAACATCTTGATGAAGGATTAAAACTAGAGTACATGAACGTGGATGATCCCAAAATTTTATGGGACAATCTTAAGAAAAGATTTGGGTATCAAAAGCAAGTGTTATTACCCGCACTAGTTGATGAATGGAACAAGTTAAGATTCCAAGATTTTAAAAGTGTGAGCGAGTATAATTCTCGCTATGTTCGTAATTGTATCACAACTAGAGTTTTGTGGTAAAATCATAACATAAGGTGAAAATTGGAAAAGACGTATGCTACATTCCATACGTCACATCTAATACCGCAACAACAATACGAATGCGGGATATACCGAATACTCAATTAATTGCGGCTCTCTTACTTGCCGAAAAGAATAATGATCTGTTGATAAAGAATCATCGGCCTCGTCCTACAAAGTGGTGATAGCGATTCTCAAGCAAATGCCACAACTACTAATCAAGGACGTGGTGGTCATGGTTGGTTTAGAGGTCGAGGTGGGACGCGGTCGCGGCCACTTTCATGGTCGAGGTCGAGGTCGTGGCCGTGGTTATGGAAATTACTTTAGGCCTCCCAAAAATGAAATGATTAATAAAAACCAACAAGACAAAGATAAGTATGTCCAAGAAGGTTCATCCAATAAAAATGAAAATTCTTGTTTCAGATGCGGGAAAAAGGGACATTGGGCTAGGGCATGTAGAACGCCAGGCCATATTTGTAAAATGTATAAGGCATCTCTGAAAAATAAAGAAAAGGAAGTCAATTTTCATGAACATGAACCTGAGGACGACTCAACTTACCTAGAAGCTGCAGATTTTACTGAGGATGCAAACGTGGACATGGACATGGAATAAAATAAAAAATAAATAAATAAATAAATATGTGATTTCCATGTTTGTTGCATCTTTACTGTACTTGTTTGTATTCTCTTATTTGTATTCTCTTGTTTGAAATATGTATTATCTCATTTGAAGTTTGTATGAAGTATTTAATAAATGTTATTATATTGAGCTAACTTACCATCTTTTAGTCTTATATTCTTATTCATTAAGGAGTTTGAGTATGGAAGGTATTGGAGACATTTGCATCCCGGACAGTGGCACAACTCATACAATCCTCAAAAATAAGAAATATTTTACTGAGGTACAATCTACAAAAGCAAGAATAAATACAATTTCAGTCCCGCGACTTGATCAAGGAACAGTAATGCTAAATTCATATTACCAAATGGAACAAAATTTGTCATTAATAATGCTTTATTTTCTCCAAAATCTAAGAGAAACTTGTTGAGCTTTAATGACATATACCGTCAAGGATATGATATCAAACAAGAATCAAGGTAATATGAAATATATGTACATCGCTAATATTTTGGGAAAGAAACAAATCGGAAAACTACCACAATTATCTCGTGGATTACATTATACACATATTCATGAAACTCGAATGTAATTCAATAATAAAAGAGGATCCCAAAATATTGACATTATGGCATGAACGCCTAGGTCATCCCGGCTCCACGATGATGAGGAAAATAATTAATAGTACACATGGTCACCCAATGAAAGGTGTAAAACTCATAAATAATAAACTATGTGAAGCTTGTTCTCTTGGAAAGTTTATAATAAGGCATTCATCAGCAAACTTGAAAAGGAATCACCTACATTTCTCGAAAGAATTCAAGGTGACATATGTGGACCTATTGATCCACCATCGGGACCTTCGTATTTTATGATTCTAATTGATGCATCTAGTAGATGGTCACATGTTTGTTTATTGTCAAGTCGTGATATGGCATTTGCAAGATTCCTTGCACAAATAATTAAACTAAAGGCACAATTTCCCGATTATACTATACGGAATGTGAGACTTGACAATGCCGGTGAATTCACATCACAAGTATTTAATGATTATTGTATGTCAATTGGAATTACAAATAACATCCCTGCTTCGCATGTGCATACACAAAATGGTTTAGTCAATCATTAATTAAACGCCTTCAATATATTGCTAGACCACTAATAATGAGAACAAAGCTACCGCCATCGTTGGGGTCATGCAATTTTACATGCCGCTTCACTAATAAGGTTAAGACCAAGTGCTAATCATAAATATACTCCATATCAACTTGCACTTGGTCAGAACCAGATGTTTCCCATCTAAAAGTTTTTGGTTGTGCAAGATATGTACCAATAGCTACCCCACAAAGAACAAAAATGGGACCTCAAAGAAGGTTGGGAATATATGTTGGGTATGACTCACCCTCTATTATTAGATATCTTGAACCTCTAACAGTGATGTTTTTCAAGCAAGATTTGCTGATTGTCATTTTGATGAGACGAGATTCCCAACCTTAGGGAGGTAATAAACAGTGGAAAAGGACATAACATGGTATGTACCATCATTATTACATTTGGATCCATATACAAAATTATGGGAAGAAAATGTAAGAAAAATTGTACATTTACAAGGTTTGGCAAATGAATTGCCGATGCATTTATCGATATGAAAAGAGTGACAAAGTCACATGTGCCACTGTTAATACTCCCGCTTGATTGAAATTCCAAAAGAAGATGAAAATATAAGTACATCTAAAGCACGCTTAAAGCGAGGAAGGCTGTTGGTTCCAAAGATAAAAATCCCTAAAAGAAAAATAGCCAATATAAATGAATGTGCTAAAGAAGCACAAAATGATGAAAATATGATCATGTTGAAACACAAGCCGAGGCAAATAAGGAGGTCAACAAAATGAAACTGAAAATACAAATGATCTCGAGATATCTATTAATTATATTAATACGGGGAATTTATGGAATAGGAGAAATAATCACATTGATGAGATATTTGCATACTCCATTGCGTGTGATATAATAATTGGAGATGACGATCCTTAACCCATATCTATATTCGAATGTCAAAATAGACATGATTGGCCAAAATGGAAAGATGCAATAGATGCCGAACTAAATTCTCTTAGAAAACGAAAAGTGTTTGACCGATTGTTGTCACACCCGAGAATGTGAAACTCCGTTGGGTATAAATGGGTCTTTGTAAGGAAACGAAATGAGAAAACCAGATTGTAACATACAATGCTCGTCTTGTTGCACAAGGTTTTTCACAAAGACTGGGATTGATTATGAGGTAACATATTCCCTGTTATGGATGCCATTACTTTTCGTTATTTAATTAGTTTATCGGTATCTTATAATCTTAATATGCATCTCATGGATGTTGTTACAAAGATATTTATATGGATCACTTGATGTCGATATATATATGAAAATTCCAAGGGTTTAAGTTACTCAAGCATCGAAACCCAGAAATTTATACAATTAAATTACAGAGATCTTTATATGGGTTGAAACAATCTGGACTCATGTGGTATAACAGATTAAGTGAATATTTGATTAAAGAAGGCTATGTGAATAAACCTATTTGCCCTTGTGTTTTTATAAGGAAAACAACATCCGGATTTGTAATCATTGCTGTCTATGTTGATGATTTGAATATCATTGGAACTAATGCAGAAATTTTGGAAGCAATGAATTACTAAAGGAAAGAATTTGAAATGAAAGATTTGGGAAAAACAAAATTCTGCCTTGGTCTGCAAATGGAACATACTAAAAATGGAATATTAGTATACCAATCAAATTATACAGAAAGGGTATTAAAAAGATTCCACATGGACAAATCAACACCTTTGAGTACCCCAATGGCCTGGTAACACTTAATATTGAAAAGGATCCATTCAGACCAAAGGAAGAAAATGAAGAGAAAGTTGGTCCTGAAATACCATACCTTAGCGCAATTGGAGCCCTAATGTATCTTGCTAATTGTACACGACCGGATATAGCTTTTGCAGTAAATTTACTAGCAAGATTCAGTTCATGTCCTACAAAGAGGCATTGGAACGGAATAAAACATATATTCAGATATTTACGAGGTACGATTGATCTTGGTTTGTTTTATTCTAACAATGCAAAACCAGTTTTGCTTGGCTATGCAGATGCAGGTCATCTATCTGATCCACATAATTCTAAGTCACAAAGTGGATATGCATTCACATATGGAGGAACTGCAATATCTTGGAGATCTCAAAAACAGACAATCGTGACTACTTCCTCAAACTATGCTGAGATAATAGCTCTTCATGAAGCAAGTAAAGAATGTAGATGGTTAAGATCGGTAACACAACATATTCAAGAAACATCAGGCTTGCCAGTCGATAACGGTCCAACAATAGTATACGAGGACAACTCTACATGTGTTATCAAATGAAGGAAGGCTACATCAAAAGCGATAAAACCAAACACATCCCCCCAAAGTTCTTCGCATTCACTCAGGAACTTGAAAGAAATAAAGAGATCGACATCTAATATATTCGATCTTGTGATAATGCGGCAGATCTCTTCACAAAATCACTCCCTACGAATGTTTTCAAGAAACACATTCAGAATATTGGAATGCATCATCTTCGAGACCTTTAAAGAAGAACTACCCATGCTGGATTGAGGGGGAGCATCACAACTGTACTCTTTTTCTCTTATTAAGTTTTTATCCCACTGGGTTTTTCTTAATAAGGTTTTTAACGAGGCAGCTTGTGATGCTCCCAAATGAGATATCATGATATAAGATATTTCAAAGGGGGAGTGTTATAATATCACCAATAATGGTATGTGGGATCAACAATCAATAATTCAATCAATTATTGGATTGAAATATCTAATATAAAGACAATTATGTTGTATAATTAATAATATTAATTTGTTGTATAGCATGTAATCTTGAGCTATAAATAGAGCTCTTTGGTAGAGCTTTGTACACACAATTCATTCTAAAAAAGCTCAATCTCTTCATCTTCTTTCATCCTCTTTTATGCTTATATATCATAATATATATATATATATATATATAATATTGTGAAGTGATAAAATATCCGATTTTACAACAGTATCCCCTTTGTCCCATAATTTTGTTGGGTGTTTTATTTTGAAGAAGCACAAATGAAGTAAAGACACTCTTGAATTAAAAGTGCCTTGTGTTTCTTCTACTAAAATTTGCACACTTCATAAGGCTCACACCTGACAGTTAAGAGCATCTTTAATGCAATGGCAAATGACATTGTCACTTACACTGAGCCGGACCGACTCATCCCGGCTCGACCCATCACGTTTTTTCCAGATAAACGGGTCATTCGGGCAGCCCGACCCAAGACCAAGCTCAGCCCACCGATACCACGGGGGGTCCCGATTCCAAACTCCCCACTCCATGTCCAAACTGGCTATGCCCGTCCCCCAATCCGCTCAGCCCATACCGGCCCAGCCCACAGCCAACCCGAGCCCGACGCAGTCTGTCCAGCCCAGTGCCCACCACTTCCCCCATCTTCTCCAATTGAATTTAATGGTCATATTTTTTAAATTTAGAACAGACTTTTAATCCAAAATGGAATTTTTAAAATTGATATTTTACTTAATGTTAGCTGATAAAGAGAAAATCATCAAGCATTTGTTGAATGCCGTTAAAAATAAAGGAAAAATACACGCATAATTTTTACACATTACGAAGGACCTCTCTACAAACCACATTCACTATCGTGGTACACTACTTCTTTTCCTCATTGCATATTAAGATATTTAGTCCATTTGGATGAGCAACCCTTGATAGAGCCACATGAAGCTGGCCATGACAAATGACTTCATTAGAAGTGGTCCAACACGCGACAACGACTAACCTTGACTCTTATTTATCATCATCGTAAATGACACAATTAGGAAAAACTGTCTTCTAGTGAATTTAAAAGGCAATCTCAGAACGAAAGGCGTCAAAGACATACTGAGTCAGCGTTTTGTGTCCTGTGTTACTTCCGATAAGGATTTCGGCCTCAATCACATGGTTCACAATTCTCGTCACGATCATCCTAGTCCCATTGCATAACCCAACAGAATGGTCTATATTTCGCAGCAACATGACCGGAGTACCAAGTTTCAAATTAAGCTCATGATTCGGAACCCCCGAAGACCTGATGCCATTCAAAAATTCAGGAGTGTGAAGCTCATTTATGATATGAGTTCTTTTGTTGGAATGATATTGTTCATCGGAACTTAAATATAATTGACCATTTCCAGCTATTTTTGAGTTCATGTACTGGTTGACTTCATCCAAGACATCAAGTGCAGGTGCCAAAATTGCTATTTGGTAGAAACCAACTGACTCACCACCAATAACTTCGAATGATGGATATGTGCTCTCAGCAATAGCTGGGATCGGATCGTCGAAGTCCTTTATCAGAAATTCCTATGGAACGCCGATGGTTACAGATCCATTTTGTTGTTCCCCAATTTTTCGTAGCCAATGTCTGCATCCACTCTGAAAAATGCCTCAAATCTTCAAACTCTTTGTTCAGAAGATTCACTCTGCAACCTCATGTTCCTTGTCAGGCGAAGGACTTTACAGTGCTTCCACAAGGAGGAAGAATTAATAGTGGCGCCAACTATTTCCAGTCTTTTAACTTTTGCAATAACATGCAATATTTGGCGGAAATCTCCTCCAAAATAATGGTTTTCCCCCAAAAGGTTTGTAATTGTTGCAGGATTGATATTTATCATGATATCTCTTTAAGAAACACCGAGAGCCTCGAAACAATGCATGTGCATCATTGATGCTTCGTCCTATATGATAAGTTTTGTTCTTATTATCAATTAAGCAAGATTACTGTCATGTTTCATATTGCATGTTAAATCTTCTTTGGTCTCTAATGGAATACCAAGTCGAGAAAGAGACGTTCTTTCATCAGGTAGGAGTAGAGAAGCAATACCGCTAGAGGCCACATTCATAACTACTTCTCCTCAAGTACGCCGATAATGTCCTTCACACAAGTGTCTTTCTGGTGCCACCGTAGCCATACACGAAGAAAACACCACCATTGTTTTCATTAACCGAATACATTATTGTGTCATAAACAGAACGTCGGTCAACATTCATTCTTTGGAGGAGTGTATTGTGTTCTGATGCAAAAGCTCAATGTTCATATCTAAGCTCATCGTGTAACAATCTATTAGCATATGAGGAAACTCTCTCAGACTCTTCCCACCAGTCTGCAAAAGATTTTCGATTTCCACCAACACATAATTTTTCTTGTCTTCTTTGGAAAGTTGCAAATATTATATATGAAAAATACATATTATTAAATAGTTGTTTTTCAACAAAGACAATAATTTTTTTAAACAATATATTAAATCTAAAATAGATGCTTAGATAATATATTATGATACCTTTTTGCCTGGCTAGCTTTCGATATTTGTCTATAACATATTCTGATAAGTACTCTCAACGAGTTTCCCAAACATGCTATGGTCGATTAATACCATTTGACGACATCAATGTAGCAAACATGAGGTGCGTCGAATGCGCTGAGGCAAACCGACTTAACTCCACAATGGCATCGATATACTCTTTATCATCGATCAACAAACCGAATGCATAACTCGCATCACGAAGAGTATTATACTATTTTCATCTCACAGGGTTGCGCACCGCGAACAACATTAATCATTAACCTCAAATAGATCATATCACCACACCCAGGAGAAATAAAAATTACACGACCCAGAACCGTCATATTGTATTCTATTGGTGTCCATACTCGTTTATCATTATTGCAGACAAAATATTGTGGGAATTCCTCGTATGTAAGCTTTCTTGCTGAATGATACTTCTGGTTGGCATCGAACCAAGCTAAAAATTAGCTTTCTGTAGGTTTCGCCAGCACGTATTCTAACGGGTCTGCCTGAAAAAACGATAGTTTGTTCACCTGGAAGGTGAAAACTGAGTCGCTCCACACGCGTGGATTCCGATAATGAATCTCAAAACTGAGTGATGTTGTCGAGCAAATTTAAGAAATTGCTCAATTCTATTGTCATACTCCGCACTCGCACGACTTGCATTCATCCAACTTCGACTCATTTCTTCTTTTCTGTTACACATACTATGAAATTCAATTGGCTATTGTTTTGTACAAGGGAAAGAATTTCATTTCTATATGATTACTAACTTAGAGAATGACAAAGGTACGGTTGTCGTATAACTGTTGTTTAAAATAGAAACATGAACGACGATTGTCAAAATAGAATTAACTGTATACTACGTCAACTTATGGCTTTGTCAAGATTGCTAACTCTATCTGCATGAACTGTTGGGAGAAGATCCTTAAGACGAAAGTTAACATCTATCCCAAATGGAGATGATCCTTAAGAAGTTAACCACATATATCCCAAAATAATTCGTGTTTCACAAAATAGTGTTGTCAAAAGCAACACACACAATTAAACACACACCCAGCTAAATCGATTAAATTATAGAACAAACAAGAAGAAAATAACACGTAAAACTATATTACACACTCACATACACATAGTGCACACGCACATGCATATTTTGTCCATTATGTGCATTTGAATACTACGTTTGTGATTATTGTGGTTTTATTGAGGTTTTAACATTGTTCTCCAAAACAATCCAGGTATAATTAAAAGTCCACACACAAACAATACATACAAACACACAACACTCACTGCCACACACATAATATACACACACGCACACTGTACACACTGCCACACACAAACAATATAAACACACACACAACACAATACAGCCTCACACACAATACACACACACACACACACACACACACACCTATACACGCACATACACACACAACACACACACACATATTAAACACTCACAACAAACAACAATCCTTAAAAGACTAGATAAAATTACCAAGTAGAAACAAAGAAGAGAGTTGGGAATAATTACTTGATTTCAATATAGAGGACCGCGATCGATTGCGAACGACGAGGAGGTTGCGGGGGTCGCATAGGTCGGGAGGTCACCGGAGGTCGCGGGTGATTGTGAAGCGTCGGGGGAGTCATAAACGTCAGGAAGAAAGAAAGAAAAGAAAGAAGAAAGAAAGAAAAAAGACCGAGAATAATTAAATAGAACATTAACAACGGTTATAGAAAACTGCTGTTAAAAATAAAAAAAATGTTTAACAGCGGTTATGCCGACAACCACTGTTAACAGAGGAAAAACAACTGTGGTTTTTAGGCAACCGCCGTTAATTTTCCGAATTTAACAGCAATTTTAAACCGCCGTTAATTTTTCGAATTTAGCAGCGGTTTCTATATTAACCGTTGTTAATTTTTCATAATATTTACGATATGTGCCACCGCACAAATTTAACTGCGGTTTTGGCATAACCGCTGTTAAATGTCCGTTGTTAAATGAGTGTTTTGTAGTAGTGGTGGATTCCGATAATGAATCTCAAAACCGAGAAGGCCCCACACAGCCTCACATGAAGAAACATACTTGCAGTCATAGTACTGTCCGACCTCATCGACATCTTGCACAAGATTACCATCAGAACCATCTTTGTAAAACGTTGCAGTTACACGATCGTCTCCTTTATTTATGTATTTGAAAAGATATTTAATTGCATGTGACTAATTACACCACTTGACATTAAGATGTGCTCCATACTTAAGCAGGAGATAACAGTTGTGCGGGATGACATATCAGTTATCCAGAGGTACACCATTCTTGAGAATAAATCGTCTAGTGGATCAATAAGATATGCAAATTATATAATATAAATCTCTGAATTAATTATAAATTCGTACCATTCGTGGTATCACTTAGAGGCAACCTTGATGCCGTCGGCAAAAAATTGAGCGACAATCCACAAAAATACGTGAGTTAGATAACTGCCGCCCAAAATATTAGACAATATCCAAAATAAGACATTTGAGATAATTTCTAAAAACCTTACTTTTAATATAAAAATTGTTTTATATTAAAGTAATCATATTACAGTGCAGTCCAATTAGTAACGTTTATAAAAATTACAGTGCATTATAAGCAAGTAAAAAATCCGCAAAATTTAATTTCGTAATGTCCCGGGAATTATTATTCCCGTGATGTGTCTTACCTAATACTGATTGTAGATACATTAATGGAAGGTTCTAGATCCTTCTAGAGGTAGTAGGATCCTATTAGATGTCTTACCTTATGTAGGAATCCTATGTATGGAAGGACTCTCATTGTAATGCATATATAAAGGCTCCTCTATCAGTGTTATGAATACAATTGATTGACTCGTATTTACAGTCTTTTACTTTCTCCTGAAACACGTTATCAGCACGTAGTCCTCAACTGAGCAAGAAATTTTTTTTCCTCTCCCGTTTTTTTTTCTTGAAAATTCCGAAAAAAAAATCGGACACAGAAACCCCAGCATTGCATCCGTCGTTGCCTTCATCTTCCTCAACAAAAAGACTGCCGACCCCTCTTACCCTATAGTCAATCCGGCTATTACAAACATCTGATGGCAACGGAGCTAATGAAAGCATTACAGAGGGGTTATCTCACATCAACGACTTGTATTTTCGCCGCAAGGAGCAAGCCTCCGCCGCAGCTGACACCTGCTGTCACCACAAATTCCTCCTCCTTCCGATGCCGCCGTAATTTCGGGTTTACAAGGCTTCCTCTTTATAATCTCTGAAAACACGAGCCGAAAGCTAAGGAATAGAAATCTGCTGAAACTGCGAAAGAGAAGAAGTCTTATGCTGGTAGGCAAAGCTGTGGACTTTAGAGATTACGAATTGATGACATAATGAAGATTCGGTGTATGTGAATGATGATGAAGATGACTCTCATGAAAACATATCAAAAATAGAGGAAGAAAGGATCCACAACTTGATCGAAAGAGAAAAAGATGAAAAGAAGAGACCATAAGAGCATGACTCTTACAAGAAAAAAAGGAGGAGAAAATCGAAAAAAATCGAGAGACGAGAATTTTCGCGCGAAAATTTTCTGCACAGCACAGTCGTACTAAAAACATGTTTCCCGATTCGTTAACCGTCGGATCGGTGTGAAATTTTTAGAGCAACTCCCCAACACAAATATCTGTATATTCAATGGTGAAGATCGGATTATGTGTAATATTGATTACTGAATCTGCCACCGACAGAAGCAGATTTTTACGAGGAAATTTGGAGACCCGACCTCATCCAATACCGAGCTGCTGCATCGCCGCGCTCGAGTCCTTTTTCGGCCGAATTATCGAGCCTAGTAGCCCTATCCGGGCGTTTCTCAACTCTCTATATTTCCTAATTAATGATTCATTTGTTCATTAATTTGTACAATTATGAATCTTACCATGTTTATGTTTTACGTGAATATATGAAAATATGTCGCTCATGATGATGTGCAAAATATGGAGAGAAGTCATATTTATTATCCCGTTCAAGGATCAAAGTAAATATGGAACCGAGTACCACGAAAATATGTTGCTCATATGGAGAGAAGCTCCCGTTCAAGGATCAAAACAAATATGGAACCGAGTACCCACGTAAGATTTTATTAAAGTTCCCGTTTTTCAATTCCTCCCTTTTGGGGAATTTTTTTTGGGGAATTGGGTATTTGGGTTCTTTATCTCCCACGCTACTTTGCGGTGAATGAGACTATGAGAGGTGGTATCACACTCATATGTCGAAATAAACTGTGTGACGGTCCCGGGGGAGTCACGGATAATTGTTGAAAGTCGATATTTGTTGTTGATACATACACCACGGTTTGGGGGCAATTTGACATCTCCGTTCTGTCAATTTTAAAGCAACAATTAAATAAAATGAACATTGTCGGTAACGGTAAAGTTATGACTTGTTCATGATTAGTCACGGATTTGTGACGTACAAATGGGACAAACATCGATTGCGACGGATATGACGTGGTTAAAATCGATTTGTGACGAATTTGTCACGTTGAATTGAACGACCACCACGTTGGCCTTGACCCAATCCCATACTTGAAAAACTCCATCTTTCATCCGATTAAAATAAAATATTGCATGTGGGTGTAGTCATGCACCGTCTCCTTGCAATATGATATATGAAAGAATATACGAGTAAGTCTCATGAATTTTAACATGTAAAGCAATGGCATATTGCGGTAAATATATGAATTCGTTGACCTCGATTACAGTTCATGTGACTATAGGTCCGAATACTTTTCCAAGTATTTGTAAAGGCATGTGCCTTATACATTTAACTATGTTAGTCGATCTTATTGGATGGTCATAACGAGTTGGTTATGGTATACTCATTATGTCTCATGGTTCAAAATGCTTAATTATGATGCACCGTATTGCATACACATGACTATTATGACGTATACTTGCAAATTGAGAATCAAAATTCTTGGTTGATTTGATGCATTTTGGTGGATTTTGTCTACACTTTTGATCATGACTAGGCGCATCCTCCTTGGTATTTGTTTATACTTTGAAAGTTCAAACGGAATCAGTGGTTTTTAAACAGGCTTAGCTGTACCGACATTCCTACTTTATATGCAAGTATACCAAGTTGGAGTTACCGAAAGGATCATTAGTCGAGATAAGAAATTGAACACCCTACTGCGTTTAAACGCACCTATGGCTGTCATTGCCATGTTTTTGCATCAACACTTATGCCATTGGATATGGCCTCAACCTTGTTTTCTCACTAAACCTGGAAATACTAAAGCAGTCAATTAAAACATGCATTGTGATCCGAGTTTAATGATCCGTATGGTGCACAATATATGGATAGAAATATACGGAAGTCTAGTTTCCAGAACATCTGACCGTTCGTCCATAGCCTTCCTACCGAGGGAGTTATCGCTGTTTTAGTGAACAAAGGTCAAGCTGCGCGGAATTTTATTTCCAGCGATTGTGCTAACTTTTGTCCCAACCAACTTGGTTCCCATCTTGAATTTTCAAGTGGTCTTATGACACATGTTTTTCAACCTCTTTTGGCCGAATTTGCCATAGATGATGTAATTTTTGATATGCATTGTACGCTAAAATATCATCTTTCAAATGTTGAAAAATAATTTTCTTGGGGAAGCCCAAAATACGCACCCTTATAAGAAGGTCGAGTGTGTGCATGGTAGTTTTACACCATGCTTGTGTCATAACTTTGCCCCTTAGGCATATAACCTTGCCATGTTATGCACTCAATATGATAGATCATTTTGATCGTATCTGGTATAAAATCTCTATGTTGTTAGAGTGTTCGCTATGCTCATATTTTTAAAATTTTGCAAGCGAAATTGAGTGCGTATTAAGCTATTTTCAAGGAACACGATATTTTTGGATTTCGTTTTATAAATCCATTGTGACTATGATGACTAGGTCATCACAATCAATGAGTGGTATAATACTCAAGTTGTTGAATGCCGAATGGTGTTTTGTAGTCACATATGTTCCGTAACAATTGAACCATATTATGACTCGATGACATATATGCCAAAGTGTATCACTCATAGCATCTCATTGTGATTTGTGAGAAATAAAATCTTATGCATCACTTGTATTGGATATGTGAAAAGGAAAAATATTCATGAGTCAATATGGTCCGGCTTGCATCGGTTTTGGTAACCAGAAGATGTATTGGGACATTGACACATTTAGACTTTAATAGTCCAGAGTTTGGACAGTTTGATGATCCATATACCACGATATTGCCATGAACATTATTTTTTCGTTGAACAAAGAAGCTAGCTGGATCAAAGACACCAAAGTACGTTGGTGGAGTCATGAGCAGGGCTCATGACTGATGATGATATTTATGTCATCCGCGTCTTGTTTTCATAAACATGTGTGATGCCAAAGACCCCCCAATTATTCTTCTTAGCCATGTTCATTTATTTAAGCCTATTCTTTGGCACGATTAGGAGATGACACCCTCATATGCTAAAGAGAATAATGCAGCGACTCGCATAAGCATGGTGCTGAGTCCTCCCTTTTCACTGAGTCGTTTATACATGCATGATCATAAGTATTAGCCTGGGTGGCCTATGATGCTATGATGGTGTTCACAAATGGTCGTACTCAAGAGATAACATTATATGTTATGTGGTTCCTTTGACAATGATTGATAAGTTGATGGAACCTGAGTTTATGGTTGTCCAACTTGCGGACCAATCATTGTAAAGGTCGGTTCACCCACTTTTAGACCAAGTCTTAAAGTGAAATTTTAAAGAGTACTTCCTAACATCCAAGACTACCTTCTCACAAATTTTGGTGTCATTTGGAGACTTTGAAGGAGGTGATCCATTTAAATGAAGTTTTCACATACCACCAGCCGTCCCAACGACTAGTTTGATATCATTTCGACCAATTTTTTTACCACAGGATTGATGGTTTTGGAATCCCAACACCCGTTTATACATGCTCACGAAATTTTGTGGTGTTTGGGGCTGGTTAGGGCTGTTAGTGGTCCGAGTGAATCCGAAACCCGGTCATGAACCGGACCGAAATACCTGGGATCGAAACTCACCCGAAAACTAACGAGTTCGGATTCGAGTTCTAAACATTGAACCGAAACTGATAAGACCCGGACCGATAAAACCGAAAAGAAACCCGGTAATAAATTAAAAAAAAGTTTATATGTATTTTATAATTTATATATTTTATACATATATTATTAATACGTTTTGCATGTTTTAAACACAAATAGCATGTTGGTCAAGTAGTTAAGACGCTATACCTTTGAACAAAAGGTCTGGAGTTCGAATCATGTAACCCCCATTTATGTGATTTATTTTGCTGCTCTTCCTTCATTTTCCTAGTAAAGATCCACCCCACATAGGGCTGTTAGCGGTCCGAGTGAACCCGAAACCCGATCATGAACCGGAACGAAATATCCGGGACCGAAACTCACCCGAAAACTAACGAGTTCGGATTCGAGTTCTAAAAATTGAACCGGAACCGTTATCGGTCCGGACCGGATCTACCCGGTAACCTATCGGACTGGATCCGAATCTGGAGAAAACCGGTCCGAACCGGTCCGATAACAGCTATAGGGCTGGTGAAGGGAGTGAAATCTTCAAGAAAGCACTAGAGGTTCGATAAAACCAACGGCCTATCATCAGTTCAATCGTTTCTTTATGTTAGATCCCGGTGGTGCATGGTGGCGGTTTTGTTGGATTCTCAAGACCAGTAGATACGGTTATGTAGCATAGGTCAATATGTTATATTCACCTATACCTATCATCATTCAAATGCTTAGTTACAAGTGTAATCGTATGCATTTTGTTAACTGGATTGTGTTAACACTGAAAACCTTTATCGTCCACATATTCATGTGCCAAAGTGCGTCACCACAACACATTATGACGGGTTATAAATGATGAATATGACATGCGCTTTCACTCATAGTCCGCTTAAAATATACCTTGCCAGACGATCTCGTAAGTCACTTTGATGAGCCAGTCTTCCCGTCGTTAGGGGGAGATGCGAACGATCATGTTCGAGTAGAACGACTTGGAATTG
This sequence comes from Orobanche coerulescens, assembly GCA_033398695.1. NCBI lineage: Eukaryota > Viridiplantae > Streptophyta > Magnoliopsida > Lamiales > Orobanchaceae > Orobanche > Orobanche coerulescens. The sequence continues at coordinate 2,273,671 of CM065816.1, forward strand.
TCGTAGTTTGTCCCTAATGTGCCTCACCAAGTTCCATAAAGTGACGAGATTAAATACATGCTGCAAAAATGTCTGCAAGGATTGTGTTCGGTCATGGTCATTCGTCATCTATGGATGGTGATATGGTAACACCACAAATTGTGGTAGACGGTGCTATTAGGCTGTGGATCTCATCGAGTATTGGGATGCCACTTGGTTCGATAAATACTCTCGCTAAGAATGTATGCGAGTTTGGTACATGAAACTTGATCATATGATCAAATGAACTCATCCGTCTCATGTGATCCTGGATTATAGTCATCATTGGGGATGCCTCAATGAATGCCAATCTATAAAGAGTACTCTATGAATAAAGTCGGTACATGAGGACGTGGAATGTGAGTTTAATCGAACCATACTTCGTTGAAAATCTACAACTTTGTAGTCTTGGCCTAAAATGGAAACATATGCGACTCTAGTATAAACAAAGTGATAGCCCTTTGTTGAAGTGGTACCGACACTCCAAAGATAAGATCTATCCGTATACTTTGTTAAAGCGAGTGAGAGAAAGAGTAAATCTCACCTCATGGCGCGAGGTTTCTCTTGAACGCACTGGAATCGACTACGATGACACGAAACTAAGTTGTGATATCATAATGGATGTTATAGCATCCACTATCTTTTCAGTTAGATAGTTTCCCAAAAACTAACGTGCAACTTATGGTTAAATCTTATCTTAGTGGGGAACTAAGTTAAGTGATGAAAGGATCTCGTGGTGGATCAGACTCAAATCAAGTGGCTCCCGACCACGGAGCGCATCGGGAACGCATACTAAGTATATACTTGATGTGGAAGAGATATGAAGCTTTTGCGTGTAAAATTAAGGGTTTATGGTGATGTAATCTTGTGAGACTAAGAGATTCCGCTAAATCAAAAGTTAAGAATGAAAGGATCTTGGAGATACTTGATGATGCGTATTCATCAATCGGTTTAAGGCAGTCTAAGGGACGGTTTCCCTAAAAGACAATAAAGTAATGCCTATATGATTCCCGATGATTAGTCGAAGTCATCATATGACTTGGCTAACTTAAGTGATGATGCAGACTTAAGAGAAAAATACGGTATTATGTACTCATGTTTGACTCGATGTACTCATTCGTAATAATCCGGTAAAGCCACTGTGATGATGGCCTAGGATGCGCTCACGCAATGTCTGTGATTGACAAGAAGCTTGAAGCTCGCTCTATCTCGATAAAAGGACACTTGAAAACCGATACCCGAATTTACCCAGAATGTATTGGTCTATCTCCCATATGACCTACATGGTAGCCCATTTGCTGGAAAATGGTGAAATTGGTACCATTGGAAAGATTTGTGTCTACTTTCCAAGGAAACCAACCATTTGATCACATCCATCATGTTGAGTGACATATGACTATTGTTGCAAAGTAGGACAGGATATGTCCGGTAATTTGCTGAGTCAACTTTGATAGAGCTTTGTGATCTGCTCAAGCCGATCTAGGTTACGTACTGTATGTGAATGAAAACTATGAGTGCCTAGTTTTCATAAGTTCATACAGTTTCGTTGATACATATTGAATCGAAGAAGTTATGACCGATTTAGTGCATGGAGGTCAAGACTTTAGAAAACTTGATTTTCGGATAAGTCTTTAGCGACTCTGCACTTTGGATGCGTCGCGCTCTTTTTGTCCTTAGACCAAGGTTTATTTTTTTCTATTGGGTTTTCACTTAGTAAGGTTTTTAACGAGGCGACCTATGAGAATCTCCATACAAATGATGCATTGTACTTCTGTTCAACATAGAAGTGGTATTTTTCCCACTGAGTTTTTCCTTGGTATAGTTGTGAGGGCAACTCGGCATCCGACTCTTATGATTTGAGGTACTCATCAAGGGGAGTCGTTATGTATAAGGGGGAGTATACATGACATGTTATGTTGGTGCGTTGCAATTTTTTCCTCATCAAGCCTTTATTTTTCCCATGGGGTTTTGTTTTGGCTTGGAATAGGTTTTTACGAAGGCAACATCTTATGCACTATTGTTGTATTAGTGCTCGACACAAGGGGAGTGTTCCGAGAATTATTATTCCCATTATGTGTTTTACCTAATACTGATTGTAGATACATAGATGGAAGGTTCTAGATCCTTCTAGAGGTAGTATGATCCTATTAGATGTCTTACCTTATGTAGGAATCTTATGTATGTAAAGACTTTCATTGTAATACCTATATAAAGGCCCCTCTATCAGTGTTATGGATACAATTGATTGACTGTCAGGAAACACCTAGAGATTTATCGCGGAACAAATTTTTAGCATCTACAATAGTTTAAGTAATAATATTAATTTCTGCAACTGAGATGGATTTTTATTCTTTTTTTCCTTGTCGCTGATCTCCGCTCTTTCTAGCTTTCGCAGTCTGTCGGATGCACCGTGTTCTGCAGGTTCGCCGCATTCTCCCCGTGGGTTCAGGTCAAGTATATCATAATATTTTTATCGTTTTTTATTTTTATTTTTATCATCAAAAACTTCTTAGGATGGCAAGCTTTGAGTCGTTTCCCCTAATTACAACTCACAAGAGCCCAAATGAAAGTCCCCCCCAAAAAAAACCTGAGGTAAAAACACCGAAATTGCAAGTAGTGCCCACCTTAAGAGCAATAGAAAACGTGATTTGTGTTCTGAAAGCAGAAATTCTAGACAGCAGAACTTAGGTGAAAACACAGAGTAGCTAGATCCACAATCTGCAGATTATGCGTTGCCGGTTAATCTCCTCTACTCCACCATGGAGTCGGTAGCGGCTTCTCCGGCAGGTTTTTGAGATTTGTTCTCCGGTAGCAAAATGATTCATTACGTGGGAAATTATCAGGGGAAAATGTGACGTGAAACAGGAAGAAAAAGAAGTAGTAATAAAATGCAAACTCCACTTCTACGTATGAGGAAAAAAAAAATGCAAAAATTAAGCAAATACTGATCCGCTTGGATTTCCTTTGTGGTACACTACAAATTCACTTTCCTTCAATCTCACCACATTTGGCATAGATTTGGTAAAAAAATTGTGTGTTAAAAGCCCGGATCAGATCTCGCCTTCATGCAACAGTCCGCTCTGTTGCCCGTACACATTTGAAGTGCAATCGGCTTGGGTCAGGTGAACCATTTTAAGTGAATTATTTTTTCTGTGTGACTAGATACTGAAAACTTAGGCGTTTGACAGATTTTGACTTTTTATTTCTTACTTGAAGTACATTGTCAATTATGTTCTTTGTGAATGTTTTCGTGCTTGGATCTAATGCATCTATTTCCTATTTTTTCATGAAAATTCTAAACCCTGTAGTAGTGGTCTTCGGGCGCACCCTTGATTGTCTAAACCCTGTACCTTTATCACATCATCTATGTTTGGAGGCCTAGAGTCTATCCCCAACAATAGTCCTCATTTACGCAAGTCAGGAAGTCGACCTGTTGTGTTCGATATCGGTAAGAAAATATTTATGTTCAACTACTTGTTACTATCCACATGCTATGGGTATTTCCTTCCCGCTATGGATGAAGTGGCATTATTTTGAGACAATGAAATATGATCTGCTAGGTATAGGTGAGCCAGAAAATAGTTCTGAAGAAGATTTTCTACTTTCTAAAGAGTCGAACGAAATGAAGGGTGGGGTTGCACCGTTGAGCAGTGCGGCAATTATGCCTTCTCCTCTTTTGCTGTGGAGATTCAAGGTATTGCTTTGAGTTGATAAGTGGCAGAGTGGCAGTCATTCCTTCTTCTGTTTTGCTGAAGATTAGTATAGTATGCTAAGTTCATTTGAATTTCTAATTTATTGGGTGTTTTTTTCCTCAATTTTTTTCCACCCCCCCCCCCCCCCCCCCCATTTTATGATGGTAAACAAGGATCTTCTGTTAGATAAGTAAAATTGGTTCGCTGGATATTATTATTTATTAGAAAAAAACTGGCAACATGAGTTAACAAGTGTTGTTTTACCACAAGATCTGTCTTGGACACTAGTGTGTCGAAATATCACTTTTAAGGTTCTGACTACGAGATGGTGTGGAGTGCTTGTCTCTTATGGTGTCAAATAGTTATTTATATGAAATCGAACAGAAAAGATTCGAACTCAAAATTGCAGAAAGTGAAAATATAGTTTCTTTTCACTAGAAGTTCTGTTCAGGTTATTAATTCCTTTCATTCTTAGAGAGTATCTAGTAAACTTGTTAATATATCCCATAAGCCTATATCATATAAAAATGCACTATTCATCTACTCTTACTTTTACTTTATCCAATCGCACTACCACTCTTCTTAAAAGAACTTTTTTTTAATGATTTTTATATCAAATCAACTTTCATCATTATATTTTCGTCTCAAATTAATATACTTTCAGTTTTCATTATTCTTCTTTCAAATTTCATCACTATTCTCTAGCAGAAAGAAAAAAATAAGTTTAAACAGAAAAGAAATCCAATCATTCCTGAGGTTTTACTGATGCAAATTAGTTATTACATGGTGCAATCTGAAAAAGTTTATTAAGATTATAAAAGTTTTTTAAGCTTTCCTTGATCTTCTTAAAGGAGCATACCTTGATAACATCTTATTTTGGAATCTTATAAGCTCCTCTATGACACTATGTGTTATGAAACTTTTTATTATATATTTTAAGGAGTGAACATAAATAATGTTTTGTAGTTTATGCCATCTAGATTCTGGTAATCATCCTGTGGGAGATCTTCTACTTCCAATTCTAATAAATTTAGAGTGGATGGTTTATTTTAGATTTAAGTGGGTGTTGATAGTTTTCTATTGCTTACTTGATGCCGTCCTATACAACGATCTCAGTTCATTACTTCCTATTGAAAACAAGACAATGCTCTTTTTTGAATCTATGTGTTTTGATGGTTTTGATATATGTTTTGTTGCTGTCGTTATTGAGTTAAAGAAATCTCTGATAGACTGATATTGAGTTGCAACTTCTTTGTCTACTGTTTATGTTTTTAGCCAGCTTATCATTTCTAATCTAACTTAATATACAGGTACTACTGTTTTTCATATGGGGATTCAGTTGTTGCAAGGTCAGTTCCACATCTTGTGCTGATACATACCCACATATATGTACAAATATTGTTTCCATATATAACTCCATTCGCATCATGTACCACGATGTACATGTTGATTTTATAATAGCAATCATGTAATCGAACATGATTATAGCAATTATCTTAATTAATCGCCGGCTCATGATATTGTTCATGCATGTGGAAAAACTTTCGGTAATGCCAGTTCTGGAATATCATCTCATTTCGCAGGAAAGGCATCCTGCGTAAATTTGCTACTTCACTTTTTGCATGATTTTATAGTGTTAACTAACTTTGACCAATATTTGACAATATAATCTTCATGCAACCGACCCCAACATAGTTGGGATTAAGGTGCAAATGATGATGTAACTCCATTCGAGCTTGCAGCTTATGTATGTGTAATGCTTGATCCTGTTTGGAATATGATTAATATTTGTCCCTGTAATTTGCAGATTGGATGGGACTCAGTTATGAGAATGAGCGCAGACCTGCAGGATTTATTTTTATATGAGGCTTTCTTGTATTACAATCCGCTCCTTCTTGTGGTCAGTGAATTATATCACTAAGGATAAAAATTTGGTATTTATAAGGAGAATAAAGTGTGAAAATTTAATAATATGATAAATTTAAGTCTCCTTCTAAACATTTGTTTGGTTATTGCAGACTATGATGGTTTGGCTCTGGGGGGTAAATTTATGGGTTTTTGCCCAGGCTAATGTTGGTTATACTAAAATTTTTGACCTAGATCAAAGTCATCTCAGTCATAGAGAGATATGGAAGGTATGCATAAATTTGAATGATTCATATTCTGGCTAGTTGACAGACTCAGGTCTGTTGCCATCTATCTGTTTGTTTTCCAGGTTTATGCTGGCCTTACTGTGTAAACATTTGCGTTTCTATCTATTTAATTACTGCAAAGATTAAGTTGCAAGTCATCTAGGATTAAGTTATACATTTCCTTGATTCGCGATCTAGATACTTCTGAAAACATTGTTTGATTTTTCTGTCTTCATTACACGGGACCTTCTATGTTGGACGTTATTTGTACTCAGAATTCCATGCTTGTGTTTTCTGAGACATTTATTCCGTTTGTCTGTTGAAAAACAATATGCTCTGCCCTCCAAGTGTTTTTCCCCCTGGAAGTCACATACATTAGATGTATATTAACATGCTTGTAATTCGGTCTTCCTGATGCTGTATGGTTGCCACTTACCACATGTATTTCCAATGCCTTTCTTTTATGTTATCACAAACAAACTGGAGGATTATGTTGCCGACTTGCTTAAAAAGGCAAATTATGAAGTGATCTGTAGTTTGGTGTCACAAAATTCTGACATCAAATTAGATGAAAACATGAATATTTCTTCTGTTATTTTTTTGTAAGATTAGAAGCATTTTCCTCTGTGATTGAGTCCTTACCAAATATGTAATAGTCGATCTTACTCAGTAAGTCTATCACATCAGCTTCTGAAACAAATCACTGTGTGTGTGGGCACGTGTGTTTATTGTCTAAGTTATAGATTTCCTTTCTCTCTAATGAGGAGGCACTATATTTATTCATTGTTTGAACATCATCTGTAACTAGTTCTGACCTCTGACCGTGTAAACACAATTATAAATTTTTACTTATAGGTGCTTTTCATATTATATTTTGTTACTACACAAGGAGCATTCATGTCTATCTTCATGTCAAAATTATGTCTTAATATGGATTTCGGATTCTTACAAGTAAAACTTGGAGAAATGCTTGCAAACCTCATGTAATTTGAATCTTTACTTGCTTTTTTGGTATCCAGTAATTGGATTTTGTGGAATTGGAATGACAATAAACCTCAACTATGAAAATATTCATCGTCAGTTGTGTCATCTTGAGAATTCAATTGTGTTTAAAAGCGAGTTTTTTCTTCATGTTTCTTTTCTCCGTTCCTAATGTTTGACCACATTTTACTTACAATCCATTTAATGTCTCAGTGCGCTACATGGATGACGATCATCGTCCCAACTAGCATGACGGCATATCTTTATCTTTATTCTCATGGAGAAGTTTCTTTGGCTGCATCTCAACCAGTGTAATAGATGCTTCCTGTTTTAGAAAATATTTTGAGCATCCTTGTGAATGATTATTTTCAGCGTACATGATGAATTTCATTGCTCCGTTATTTTTAATGTACAAGTACAACTACATGCAGTATTTATGAAGATTCTCATAAATTGCACTTTAGCCTGACAAAACACCAATAATATTTAGCATATGAATTTCCTAATTTAATTTTGTGTTTGAACAATTAGTGGACAAATCATATTATATGTGCTGAAATTCTGTTTCATTGATCTACCTTTTTTATATATGCAATATGTGTATATACGTTATTAAAATAAGAAAGTTATAGTTGGATTGGCCATTTTTCTTTGAAAATTATTATGATTCTTATCACTTCAACTATCTGCAAATTAATTGTTGACAATTTAGGGGGTTCAATCACACCACTTATTTCACACGTCAATTTCTTTTCTCTTGCAGTGCACCTTTTGAAAAATACATAGATGCTCTAGAAAGGAGTTATTATGTGAAGCCGAAGCCGTCTGGGTAAATGTGGCATTGTCTGGGTTAATTGTGAAGATAAATGCATAAATACTTCTAAATTATTTCTTATATTTGATTTCCATTTAGATCCTAAGATCGTGTTAACTGTTTCTCTGCATGCTCATCTATCCTTGTCTTGTACCCACTTGTTTAGTGATGGAAACTGACCTGCCAAAGGACAGACATGTTTTCATTTAACCTCCGCACTTTTCTATTCTCTCTCTCTCTCTCTCTCTCTCTCTATATATATATATATATATATATATATATATTCTGTCTTGCTATAGTAACATTTTTGTTGGCAACTGCAGGTGCTCTTATATGCCGCTGTTGCAATGACCCTCATTTTTCCCTTTGATATCTTCTATCTGTCATCTCGTTACTTTTTACTGAGGACTATTTGGCGAATAATATCCCCATTACAGGCAAGTTTTATTGTTTTATAATGAATTTATGACATGAATATTGTGCTTTTGGTAGCCCAAAGAGGTAGAAATGTTGCTTATCACATTTGTTTTTGTCAACATCGAGTTACTTATGATCCTTAACATATTAAGAGGAGAACCAATTATGTTAAACCAATAAACATAAGAACGAAGCCACCTCTTTCTTTGGTAAAGGGACTTTAAGCATAATCTGTCGCTGCCTCCCAACTTATGTTACATGTATAAGTCATGAGTCCTGATGATCCCTGCATGTCATATTCTCTGCAGAAGTTACAAGGCTGCTGTCACATCTGACAGCTTCACTTCATTAAATACATAATCGATGCCTTCTCAATTGTCGTTTTTCTTCCTATGCATTACCAAACAAACTACGATTTGAAGCCTCCTAGTGAAATCTATGCTACGCACATGTCAACCCTGCTTCTTTTACATATATGATATTTAACATTGACCAAAGTTGTATGTGCACCTAATTTCTCTGCTTTTGCTTCAATATGATCACATAACTTTTAGTACCTGAACATTTCAAAGTGATTTTTTTCTCATACCGTTTCACTTTCTGTATGCAGGCAATATCATTTGCTGACTTCTTTTTGGCTGATATATTTACCTCGATGTCAAAGGTATGCATCCTGTTGTATTGGTGAATTTTGTTAGATAAATTTATGCTTGTAGTTGATTTGTTCCTCTTTCCAAAATATTCCTCGTTTAAATGAAAGAGTTCTCTTTATTGCTTGGGAATATTTTTCTTGGAGTTCTTCAAAGAAGTTTGTATGTAAAAGTTTTTTCCTATTTCTTGAATATGTGGTGTCAGATGAAGCATCCTTTGTTTCTGATAAATCAGACTGGAGTAACTCTGAAATACATTTATGTAGGGTGGAAGACTACATCACAATGGAGTATCATGACCTTGTTAATTAGTATAGCATTTTTTTTGTCTGTTTTGTGCCTATTATCCTTGGACCACCTTCTTAATAAGCTCCATGAGCTACTGCGACTTGTTGGTTTTACTGTTTCCATTCGGTCCTTCCCCAGAAAAAGAGATAAATTGCTCTTTAAGTAAAGGGTTTAAGTATTCTTTTAACAGAATTGTTCAGAATCATCTAAGCAGGTAGTATCATAGAAATTATCCAGGAATAATTGTCATGTTGTATGCTTCTGGTTCAGGAAAAATTCTGATCATTAAGATGAAACATTGATATGCCCAAGGTTTAAGCGGAGCTGCATCCTTCGTTTAGAAATTTTTGGTTCAGTAGGAAACTTCTTGGATAACATACACATGGATTTAGTTTTAAGTTTAATTTTTTTTTCCAGTTTGAGCTCATTTTGCTGTTTAGGCACCAACTTTACTGTGGTATGGCTATGCCAAGCTTATTTTATTTTCTAAATTTTCCTCCTTCCGTGCAGGTATTCTCAGATTTGGAGCGTTCAGTTTGTCGAATGGTCCATCGCCAGGTCAGCATTTCCATAATGATCCAATTTTCTTCTTATTTTCTCTAATTTTATTGACTGTTGTTTAGAAGAGTCAGATTTATGGCAGCCAAACATACTCTTGCTGTTACTAGAAAAAAAAAAGTTGAGATTCATCCTTTTTCCAACTATGTTGACCACTGGGATTGGAGATTCGTGCTTAAATATTTTTGGAGCTGGATATCTGTGAAACTTTGATCGGAATTTTTCTAGTTGCAGTATTTGCACAACTTTTCATGCGAATGCATTAGGTTCCCTTCAAAACTTGCCTTTCTTTATTGTGGGTCTATAAATGTGTAGGTTGCTACCATTGCATGGTTTGAGGCCGATTCTGTATGTGGGAGTCACTCAGTTGCAATACCTATAGTACTCGTTTTGCCATACATTTTCCGATTCTTTCAATGTCTTCGGCAATACAAGGATACAAGAGAAAAGGCAGCTCTTTTAAATGGTAAGTTGTTGAACTTTACTTGCATTATTTGTTTTCGGAGGGCCTTTACTTGCATTGTTTTTCTGAGGAGCTTTACTTGCATTTATCTTGTGAAGAGCTTTACCTGCATTTGTTCTGTGTGGACATTTTAGTTTGTAGAGAAGTTACAAATGTGCGTCTGTTTCGTGTTCGTGCACATGCTTGTTTTGTTTTATCCTCCTGTCACTGTTGCAGACTTTTAGGTGGAAACTGCATTTGGAGTTGATCTAACTATGTAAAGTTGTCTAGATTGGTAACATGGTAGGTCTTCCTGATAGACTTGAACTTACCCATCTCCTGATGCTTGCAAAATGGAAAAGCATTTAGTTTTGCCTATGAAGGGTCTCGTAATTACATAATCCATTTTCACATGTACAGTTTATTTTATTATTTGTTCTTTATATATATATATTTTTTTTTAATCATAATCATCAAATCAACAACTGAACCTTAATCCCTACTACGTTGGGGTTGGTGGCATGATGATTATAGTGTCAAATAATGGTCTAAAACCATTTTACACTGTGAACTTCGTGCAAAAAGCAAACTAGCAAAGATTTGTGCCGGACGCCCTTCATGTCTCAACCTTCATACGAAGGAAAAATGAGAAGAAATTTCAAAACCACCATCATCATCATAAGTTTTTCCACTTGCACGGAAAATATTTGAGACGGCGATGAGTTGAGGTAAGTTTTTTATTTGTTTTTATAAGAAACAAAAAAAATTATTAATAAAAAGTAACATATTACATTAAGTGGATAATATATCCACAAGAAAACTACAAGGAGTCATAACTGGAAGATCATAGAGCTGCCCTCATTCTCTACTCAAATTTGAAATTGACATATAGTTAAACTCTTCATGCCTAAGAGTCGTAATGCGACGTTGAACCTGATTTTACCCAAACACGAAAAAAGACCTAAATTTATCATCAAGTATCCTATTATTTCTCTCCAACCAAACTGACCTAGAAACAGTGTTGACAGCAAGCAACTCTCTGTAAGATTCTTCATTTGCATCCCAATACCACCCAGATCACTCTCAAAGAGCTCCATACTGGATTGAGGAATCACCCAATCGGAAACAAGATCAGTTAAAATGTTGGACCATAATTGTCTCACATATGAACAATGTAAAAAAAAGATCCCGAGTCTTCGAATCTTGCCAACATAGTACACACCACACTCCAATGAAGAAGAATATACATATGATTTCTTCTGTACAACTTCACAAGTAGTTATCTTCCCAATATCAGCAATATCACCATCGACGAAATTTGAACGTTTTTTGGATACCAACATCTTCCAAATCATATCAGAGAAAGGAAAGCGGGGAACACAGTGGCGGAAGAAAGATTTCTAAAAGGATTTGTACGAAAAAAATACCCAAGGAATCCCTAACCTACCTCCTTCAAATCTTCTTCTTTCGCCACCAATATCACCTGCCCCAACAATCCCAGTAATGTAGTTAAGTTACTGATTTTTGAATCCGTCAAAAGATTACCGCCTGAAATGAAAACTCCAGGAGATCACTATCATGTCACTGAGTGGAGGAAGCTGAATGCTTAGGAGGGAACTGCATAATTGAGGTACATTATATACGAATCAACATAATTCTTAGAAAGAAGCCTCCCCAATTCTGTGCCCCCTTCAAAATCATTCTTTGTTGCCCCCTTTAACTGCGAACTCCAATGATTCAAGGAAACCTGGATAAATTTTAGAATTGAATTTCCAAGGGCACCCAGATAGTGTCCTACATGCTTATCTCGCATCCCAATTATTCCTCTGTATACCATACTTGCTAGCAGTTACCTACCCTACCCAAGAAAGCGTCCCTCTCATTATTAATCTCCCCGACCGTTCTTCTAACAAAGCCTTGTTTCTCACACTAATGCTATAAGACATCCAACATCTTTGAGTTTTATGACTATTTCCCAGTTGACTTTAACATGTACAGGCTGTCAGTTACCTTTTCTCTATTAAGGACCAGCTACATCCTTTAGTACTGAGTGGTGATTACTCTAGTCATCCAACGCATTAGGGTACCAAAAGTAAGCTGGTTCGTGAAAATCGTAGCACCGGTTTCCGTGTATGACGATGGTTATGGATTTGTCACTAAGCAGGCAGCTTTTAGTTTGTTGGTGATGGTCAATACTGGCTAACTTCAGACAACATCGCATGTATTATGGGTGATTCTCTCCCACCCTAGTGCATATTCTGTTAATTGAGAGTCCAATGGAGTATTAACTGCAAACTTTATCATATTCACGAATAAATGACAGAACTAGTACTACCTCACTTCCGTCTGCTTTCAAAACCTGGATTTAGTTTATGACACCCGTAAACACATTAGCAGGTTGTAAACTGAAGCAATTTTCACACCCTAAGTATGGGTTAATCATTGAGTCACTGTGTGTGGAGAAATAAAACAACAACATCTTAGTCTTAATCCCAACATGATTTGGGGTCGGCAAACATGAATCATCATTTGAAACCATCCAGCGTCACAAAAAAAATCAATTAATAGGCAAAAGAAAAACGAATAAATAAATGAAAATACGAAGTGTAAAGAAAAATCAAATCGCCTCAAGCAGTAAAAAAAGGATAAATAAACTAAACTAAACTAAGCCTTATCCCACTATGATGGGATTGGCTATCTGGATATATGGTGTCTCCAATCAGCTTTACGCTGGGTCATATTCTCTATTAAGTTCATCTGCTGCATGTTTCTTCTAATAGTTTTTCTCCAACTCTTCTTTGGACCCCGTTTGATGTCTATAGTTTCACACCTACTCACTAGAGCCTCTAGCGATCTTCTTTGCATATGGCCATATCATCTTAGTCGATTTTTCCTCATTTTGTCCTCAATAGGGGCCACCCCTTACTTACCCTTATCACTTCATTTCTAATTCTGTCTCTGCAGGTGACTCCCCAACCCACCTTAATATCCCATGTACATGTTTGTACTTCATTGACTGTGATCTACAAAGCATTGTTGGTCTAACTCCATCATTCACCTTTATAAATAAATAAAATAAGAATCAAACTCCATCGTCCACCTGTATATTTTCCCTCCACATAATCCTATCCATCTCTATATTTTCTCCAATCCCAATTAACCTCATATCGTTTTCAATCACATTATCCGTGCTTTCTCGAGTCTTCATCTACCCTTGACAATCTTATCCTTTCTTCAATCTTCAAGCCTCTTCATTCGGGCATCAACAGGTCTCCCGTCTCCGTCTCACATGTCAAAACCATCTTAACCGATTCTCCATCATCTTAACTTCTACAGACGTAACTCATACCTTCCCCTAATCACCTTATTTATCATTTCTTGTATGGCCACACATCTATCGTAACACACACATCTCCGCCACATTCATCTTTAAACAAAACATGTTTTACCGCCCAACACTCTGTGCCACCTAATTGCTGTGCGGTAGAATTTACCTTTTAGTCTATGGGGAATGCCGGGATCACATAGCAACCATGTGGCAATCTTCCACTTCAACCAACCCGCCTTAATTATGTGATCTACATCACCATATAGCTGTCCATTCTTTTAGATAATAGATCTTAGATAAAGAAAAAGTCGAATCTTTGAATAACTTTCCCATCAAAAATGATCATCCCCGCCTCGCTGCGTTCTTTTTCGCTAACCCTACACTCCAAATATTTAGTCAAGCCTCGAGCTTCCAAAATATTCCTCCAAAGTTCCATTTTTTCTTAAATTCCAACGTTCGTCTCATTAGTCAACACAGTATCATCTTGCGAACATCATACACCAAGGTAGTCATCTTGAATTGACCTTGTCACCCCCACCCCACCCCACCCACATGACTATGGCAAAGAGAGAATGACTAGGAGCAGATGCTTGATGGACCCTAATTTTAGTGGGGAACTTCCGTGTCCTCCCAACAATAGTTCGTAAGCTCCCATATACATGTCCTTTATGATGTCAGTATATTTGTGAGATACGCCCTTCTCTGTTATGGCCCACCAAAATACTTCCTTGATATTTTATCATATGCCTTTCTCTAATTCAATAAAAACCATAAATACGTGGAGAAATTGTAAGAAGATAACTGAATGACACGCTATTCAATGTATTCCTTCATATTGTATTAAGTGTCGTTTGTTTTTTCAGGTTGAACTTTGACCATGTATTATTTCTCAATATATAATAACAAAAAATTATAAAAATTATTCTTAATACGAATCTAGCAGTATAATTCTGTGAATTTTTATGATTATATTTTATGAGATATCTATGGTCAAAGTTCAACTTTAAAAAACAAAATGACATTTAATATGAAATGGAGGGAGTATGGTGAGCATTTCACTGAAGGTTACTTTTCTTCACTTAAAAGGTAAGATCCTTCTGCTAGGTGCCTTGTGGTGGTACATCATATATATTTTCCTTTTCAATTTCTACACGAAGTGTTGCTCTCATGCTTCTAAATTTTGTTTTCATAAAGTTTATATGCTGCTCCCTCCGTCCCAATACATCATATATATTTTCCTTTTCAATTTCTACACGAAGTGTTGCTCTCATGCTTCTAAATTTTGTTTTCATAAAGTTTATATGCTGCTCCCTCCGTCCCACTTGAGAGGGTATATTAGTTAAGGTCCACCTATTTAATTTGTCATTTTGACGAGGGTACAACTCATTTTAAACCATCTATTTTCACTTTTTTTTTTCAAGAAAGTAATACACGTTGTATATATATAATGGAGGACTTTAATTTAAGAAAGACTGTATACTTTTTTGTTAGATATTAAAATTTTATGTTGAAAGTGTACTCTTCTATTGGGACAAAATCATGTTTTGAAAATACCCACTTCAAGTTGTATGGAGGGTGTCGTCATCATCCCCTTTCCTGCTCTAAGTAAAAGCCTAAATATTGGTTTGCAAGCGCGAGTCAATATCAGAGTTGGTTTGAGATGTGAAGTCATGAAGTCATTTGGATGTGCAATAACATGATCTTCCGATTGTTTCAGCATTGAAGTATTCAACGGCAGTACCAGTTATATTTCTTTCAGCACTCAAGTATCATGTTTTTCCCGACAAATGGACGAATATATATAGGCCTCTGTGGCTATTGTCTAGTGTACTGAACTCCTTGTACTCATTCTATTGGGATATTACGCGGGATTGGGACTTGAGGTACGTAAACGGAGAAAATGTAAACGATACTCGATGCTGTAAGTTAGTTCTGGGAATCATTTGCTTGGGGGATAAATGATTATTTCTTCTGTTAGTTTTTACTTTGGGGCGGGAAATAAGTTGAGACTTACTAACCTTCTTTCTCTCTCTTTTTTCCCTTGCCAGTTGCTTCACTCGGATTTTTAAGTTCAGCAGGCCGCATATCTTATCCTACTTGTTATATGGAAGGAGATGGGTAAAGCAAACAAGTCTTGTCTTTTTTTTATTGTTCTTGAAAATTATTTCACTTGGAGCTGTTACTCTTTACGCTCTGATTCCACTCCTTCTCTTACTATCGATATTATTGCCTTCGATGGTGCCCAGCTAAACACCCGACACTTTAATCAGTACTGTACATTTGGACTAAATTGAGTTACAACTTACACTCTCTTGGCTAATTTATTCCTTATTTGGCCTTATATCTAACAACTATACACTTAATGAACTCACACTTCATACTTGGGTCATAATGATAGGATAAATTAGAAAACTAAGACTCTGTTCTTTTGAGCTGAATTTTGCTGAACTGAATTGAACTGCTGAATAATAATAATTATTATTATTACTACTATTAGAATTATAATTAAATATTAGATAACAAATATATATTACAACAATAATAATAAATAAGAATCATTATAATAACAATAATAAAATTATTAATGATACTAAAAATTTGTATATAATACTATTGATGATATTGATATTAATAATAATTATTATTAATAGCAAAATTAATAACAATATATACATCAATAATAATTATTATTTATATTACAAAAACAACAACAAAAACAATAATAATAGTAAGATTAATATAAATAATAATAATAATTATATATAATATTATTGATAATAATAATAAAAAATAATAATAATAATAAATAAATAAACAATATTGACTCTAAAGCTAAATGGGACTCAATTGTGCTGAACTGTGCTGAAATTAAGCCCAAAAGAAGAGGGCGTAATTGTTGAGGTTTAGTCTAATTACATATAAAAAAGAGTTGCATTTTACAAAAATGAGCCTATTTGAGGGGAGTCTGTAAAGCAAAACCTCAAATGGGTGTCATAGTACTTTAAAGAGGTATTCGTCATTTTAAGAAGATAATTTTGGGTTAAATTTTTTGTAGCCAGTATGATTGTGCAAATCCTTGGTACTATGGTCGGAACCTTGCAGGTCTATTTCTGGGTAATAGGAAGCAATCTCATCCTGCGTTGCACTTGGACGTACAAACTGTCTGCCCATCTCCGCCATAACTACCTTACCGTGTTTGCGATAACTGCTCTGGAGATGTTGCGCCGTTTCCAGTGGGTTTTCTTCCGTGTGGAGAAGGAGTGGAATAAGATGAACTCAAAATCAAACATCCAGATCAATATGATCGACATGCCTAAAGAGGAAGACAGGCTGCTCGGTTCCAATGGTCATAATGTATAGATCTGACTAAAGTAAAAAGAGGGTTTTTAGCTTGCATTTTTTGAGGTTACATTTATCTTATTAAGGTCAAATTAGATATACCCATACCATCCTTCCATTAATCAGATATTGCGAAGATGATCGACTTTATTGGATTTTTATTGCATTATAGAAAATGGATTTACTCGATCTTTCTCTACTGTGCTCTGAGGCTGGTGATGTCTTTATTTGCAATTGCATTGTGTTTTTCTTACAGGACCTTCGACATGATAACGATCATCTCAAGAGGGCATGTAACGAAAACATAACTGTTACTGGCGAAAGTTATCCTCGTGAAGTTGGGTTTGGCAAGAAGTACTCTTTTAAGTTTGAAGATAATAAATACTCGGCCCACTTGAATAACGTCTTTGGAACCGGTTCTAAAAATGTCATATTTTAGTAGATTTGGAACCGGAACCAAGACAACCGGTGCGGTTCTTTTTTAGGTTAAAATTGTATAGAACCAAAAAGAACTGAAACCGTCTTTTTTCAGTTCGGTTCTCGATTCTTATGGTTCCTGTTGGGAACAATAAATGGAAAATAGTCCCTCAATTGTTATTATTACCATAAAAATCAAGAAATAACTTATATAAGGTCAATCTTACAAAGAGAATTAAGGCTTTGTTCTTTTGGACTGAATGAATCTGAGTAATCAACAACAACGATAATAGTAATATTATTAGTAATAATAACAATAATAATAATTAAGAAGAAGGAGGAGGAGGAGGAGGGGGAGGAGGAGGAGGAGGAGGAGGAGGAGGAGGAGGAGGGGGAGGAGGAGGAGGAGGGGGAGGGGGAGGGGAGGAGGAGAAGACTGAATCTGAAAAACTGAAAAACTGAAAAGCTGAAAAATAAGTTCAAAAGAACGGGGCCTAAGTGACAAAATTCAAAACTCCCAATTGAAACTTAAAACTTATAGAAATTTAAACAAAATAAATAGGATTCATACTTCCACACAAACACGAAACCAAAAAAATAAAACCAAATCAGCAAATGAGAGTAGGGGTAATTAGGCTTGGTTTGAGTATATATATTAGGTCAAAAGTTCTGTTCTTACGGATCTTGCCACTTGAAAATAGGAAGATCTGGATCTAGAATCGGAAACAAAAAAATGGGTCCGAATTTTAAAAATAACACGTTTTTATATTAAGGATCAGAACTGAACCATTTTTTTGGTTCGGTTCCACCGATTTCATTCGGATATAAATCCTAACCCTAGGTTTATATTTAGTGTCTTTTAGATACTGATTG
Organism: Orobanche coerulescens; assembly: GCA_033398695.1. NCBI lineage: Eukaryota > Viridiplantae > Streptophyta > Magnoliopsida > Lamiales > Orobanchaceae > Orobanche > Orobanche coerulescens. Next base: position 2,291,620 of record CM065816.1, read on the forward strand.
ATGTAAGTAATGATTATAAATGTGATATGAGGATTAAAAAGTAAAAAATATTGACGATAATTTTTGGTGGAGATTAAAAAGTAAAAGATTATTGTTTGATTTAATTGTAAAAAGTAACATATGTAAACTTACTAAAAAAACTATTTTTTTGATAAAAATGTAAATTTTTTGGCCGGACGGAGGGAGTGACTCATTGAACGTAGATTTTTTAAGTACTAAATTTTTTGGCCGGACGGAGGGAGTACCTCATTGAACATAGATTTTTTTAAGTACAGCAACTTAGGGATGTGGAAACCACAATTTTTTAAGTTCGTGAGTTCAAGCTAAATTAGCTCGGACGAATTTCGCTTGAATTTATGAATGTAAAAGGTTACATGCCTTATTTTCTCAACCATTAAGGTTATTGTCCTTATTTTGCCTCCCCAAGAGAAGGACCACAACTTTGAACTTTGGGAATTCATATTAAATTAGTCTGAATTGATTTGATCTCGTGAATTTTTTGGAATTAGTTAATCTATAATAAATGAAGACGTTACTAAAGTTATTTAATCTGTGTTTAACTAATCTCAAAAGGGACTTTAAAGTAAATTTATGACTATCGTATTGCGACGATTAGTAGAAGTTTAACCAAAGTCAAATTCGACTAAAACCCCAACAATCAATGAAAAAATCTAATATTTAATTTCATAAACTTCCTTTGTTTTAATCAGTATCAATTTAATTTAATCATTTAAGTCGTTAGTTAATCAATCTCAAAAATTTTGATCATCCAGATAAACTCAGAAACACTCTGATCTTGACAAAATAAGAAAGTTAGTTTCTATGAAATACGACATTGCCTTCACTACCTACATCTACACCTCACACTTGCGAATAGTAAAATAAATAACGAACGATGAATAACATCCACAAAAAATGATAAAAAACATAAAACTCAAATCCAATTATCATTGTTTTATTTCTCATTTTGAGTACGAGAAAATCGTCGACTGAATATCTCATATTGTATCGGGCATCTCACCACTTCCACTTCTAGCTAGATCATGGATTCCAAATTTAGAATTTTATCCGTTTTGCAAAACTAATTACATGGAGAATTTTAAATTAAAATCTTAGCTCATGGGCAGACCTAAACGAACTACGATTAAACGGACGAGACCAAACATCGAGCGCCCGGCCAGAAACAACCCGACTTGCTGCCCGCCCGGCATACTGTTGGGGACTCCTCGGCAGGCAACCTTGGGCAAATTTTATCCCCGAACTCCAAGAGCACCTAGTAAGATGTCTCCCTTGTCATATTTAGAATCATGTAGTATATGTGAGATTTTCCATATAATAAAAGTATGGTAGGTGGCGTAGTAGAAGTATGGCAAGAGTATTTATTAAGGTGGGCACCTTACTAGGGTCAACTAATGGTTGAAGATCATGTAAAAAGTAAAATAGCAAAATTTGATGCATGCTGCCTTTCGTGTCGCAACTTTCATACAAAGGAGAAATGAGATGAAATTCCAGAACTGGCATCACCAAATATTTTTCCACATGCATGAAAAATATCATGAGCGATGAATTAAGATAATTACTATAAATCATATCCCATTACATGATTGCTATTATAAAATCAACATGTATATCGTGGTACATGATGCGAATGGAGTTATATGTGGAAACAATATTTGTACATATATGTGAGTCATGTTCCATGATGTAGGTGAGGATTTTATAATATCAATCGCGTAATGTGATATGACTACTCATGATATTTTCTAGATAACTAGAAAAGCCTATTATTTTGATGATTTTGGAATTTCATCTCATTTCTCCTTCATATGAAGGTTGCGACAGGAATGACATCCGACGTAAAACGTTGCTATTTTGTCTTTTGCATGAAATGCAGTGTTGGTTAATTTTCGATAATTAATTGGCATTATAAGTTTCACTCCACCGACCACAACATAATTGAGAAAATGCAGTTGTTGTTGATGACAACGACGACCATGTGGGTATGTATGTGGACCTAACCTTGCAACAACTGAACCCCATATGAAGAACAGCAGTACCTAAATTGTAAGCTGGCTAACAACATAAACAAGAAGATATTTAGTAATATGAGTTGAATGTGATAATTATATAAATTATATGAGTTATGCTTAATATGAGAATTAATATGTTTCTAGTAATGATATTCAGTTTCTCACTGGTTTGAAACTTTTCAAGAAAATAAAATCGTTAAATAAATAAGAAATAATATATTCTCTCATATATATAATTGAATGTCGAGTTAAGCATAATTATATAATAAAAAAGAACTGATATGTATAAATTTTTTAGCTAGTTTCGAAATTTACTTATTGTACGAAAAATATTTACGACGTATTTAGTATTTGTGAAATTAATTCATGTAATAAATCTTAAAATAAATTTATATGAAAATTATAAATTATTTATATAAAATGTCAAAATTAGATTTTGGGCCGAAAATCATATGACCCGACCCGAAGAAATTGGGTACTTATTTTTCGAATACCAACTTTTTCGAGTCGAGTCACGGATTGAATTTTTAACAACCCACATAACTGGATACCCGTAAATTCAAGTACCCGAAAATTCTGGTAGCCAATTATGAACACCCCTAATTACCCGCAATGCCATTCAAGTGGGACTTGAGAAGCATTATACCGATCTTTCGAAACATATTCGACCCATCTCTGTCTCCCTAGAATCGAATAATAAAAAATGGTTATTGCCCCCAAGAAACAAATGTCTTGCCGGTTAAGTTATTCGAGCTTCGTGAACCGTGGTTAACTGAAGTGAAACTAGGGCTGGAACTTTTGAAATCGGGAACCGCGGAACCGACCCGAACCGCATCGGAACCGACGGTTCGGTTCGGTTCCTAGCAACAAAAATATTTTTTTTTTCGGTTCGGTTCGTACTGTTAGTATTCGGTTCGATTCGTGGTTTGTGTCCGTTTTAAAGAGGAACCGATCCGAACCGCAAGGAACCGTCTGAACCGCACCGAATCGGGAAACCGACTCTCTGAATATAATATTATATAATATATTATTATTAAACATAATTAATATAATATAATATAATATATTCTTAATAAAATAAAATAAAATATAATATATTCCGTCCGAACCATACAAAATCGGTTCCGGTTCGATTCGGTTCCTATGCAGTTCGGTTCCGGGTCGGTTCGGACAAAAAAACTGGCAAAATCGAACCGCAAAAAAACTATGCGGTTCGGTTCCGGTTCCTGTATTTTTCTCCCTGGAACCGAAAAATCCCAGGCCTAAGTGAAACCATATGAGATAAATCGATTATATATATATATATATAAGTGAATATGAGGTTGTCACCCATGTAAGCTTACATGCGAAACCTTTTAAAAAAACATCGTTTAACAAGAAAATATTAAAACAACACCATTTGTATTATGCCCCTTCACTATATTAGTGTTTCCCCTTAATTGGATCATAACATCTTTAAAGTAGGGTTTCTTATAATATATGCTTCTTTTACATCATATTATTGGGTGTTTTATGTTACATAACCAATTCACGTTAGTTTAAACAATTATTTGATTAAATTCACGATTAAAAAGTGTGCCACTACTCGTGCATTGGATCCACTACTCATATTTGCAAAAAAAAAAAAATCAATCAAAGTGACATAATTTTAGGTGATTTATATTGGTTTCACATTTAAGCTTACATGTGAGACAACCCATATTCACTTAACTTATATATATACTCCATTTCAATAATAATTGCAATAATTCATTATATCTATACACAATAACAGTCAACATTGAACAACAATTTTTTTTCACTTATTCCATTTACTCACTCCATCCCATTTGAAGAGACTCTATTGATGAAACTACAATTTTTCATTGATCGTAATGTATAGTACACGAAATAAGTTTTTTGTAACCATTTTCTCTCAATTATATCCGTACTCGTTAGTTGAGAATAAATTTTGGACCACACATAATTATGTAAGTAAGGGCCTAAGATGTGAAAAAGGTAAAAATGAGTATTTTTTATTCGGATAAAATTATATTTTGAAATTATATCTCCAAATTGGGACGTAGGGAGTAATTTGGAACGAAATATAAGTAGTACTCCCTCTCTTCCAATTTAAATATTTTTTTTTTCAATTCTAAAAATAAGTTTCTCATGTGGAATCTATAATTAAAGATAATAATAGTCAAATTTACACTGAATAATATTTTTTTCTCCATGTTCCATCTATTCCCCCATCCCACTTGAAAGACCACATTGATGAAAGTACAACTTTTCATTGATCAATACACAAAATAATTTTTTTGTTACCATTTTATTCTAATTGTATCCTTGTTAGTTTAGAATAAACTCTGTACCACACATAATCACTTAAGTAAGCGCCTAAGATGCAAAAAATAGAAACTAGTCTCTTTTATGACAAAATTTTATTTTGAAATTGTATCTCCAAAGTGGGACAAAGGAAAGTAATTTGGAATGAAATATCCTTCCCAAATTTTTTTATTCAATTCTCAAAATAAGTTTTTTATTTGAAATATATTATTCATCTTTATAACCAAATTATCTATTTTAGTATAACATTATATATCTCACAAAAATACCACAATACTGCTATATTCGACCAATTTTGCCACATAATATTATTCTTTACTGTTTTCTCTTGGACGATATTTTGAATTGTTTTTTCGGGATATTATTTTTGATCCGTTTCGTCCTGAAATAACAGTTTCGCTTGTTTTCGGTCGGTGGCATTATTTTTTACCTCTTTCGCCAAAAAGTATTATTTTTGACCCATTTTGCCCGGGACATCGTTTCCAACTGTTTTGGTTTCGGGAAGTTATTTTCGACTATTCTTGCATTGAAATATTATTTTAGACCCATTTCGCAATGAAATGATATTTTTCACTACTTACGGTTTGGGATATATTTTTGACCCGTTTCGCCACAGAGTGTTATTTTTTTCACATTGGGATATCATTTTCGACTGCTATTCCCCCAAATATTATTTTGGACTCATTTCATCCCAAGAATTGTTTCTACCTGGAGATGTTATTCTCGTCTCTTTTCGCCATCGGACGGTAGTTTTAACTACTTTTGGCTAGTGGTGTTATTTTCGACCTGTGTCCAACATAGTGTTATTAATAGGTTTTTCGCCCCATAACATCATTTTCAACTGCTTTTGCACCCTTTGCTTTATTTTCGTCCCGAGTTGAAAATAAAATTATGTGACGAAATGAGTAGAAAATGGCAGTAATGTGATATTTTTATGAGGTACAATGATATATAAAATATATGTAAATTCGGTATAAAGATGAATAATATTCGAATGAGAAACTTAATTTAGATATTGGAAAAATTCAAATCTCCTACTTAAATTGAGAATTATGGAGTAACGTATCAAGGTAGAATTGGAAAATCATCATATATATTGAAAGATTCACCCAAAAAATTCATTGATGAGGGGTAATGACACCAATTATTATGATAAAAATTTCATGCCAAAGGGCAATACCTTAATGAGGGGAAGATGAAGGGTCACATATGTCACTTTGACATTTCTCAAGTCACTTAATAGACGCATGAAGAAGTTTGAAGTCAGTCAGTCTTGGGGAAGATGAAGGGTCTACTGTGATTTGGAGAGACCGACCCTTGGTTTATTGTTGTGTCTATTATCTATAAATACCGAGGCCAGATTCAGATATCATCAGTTGTGTTGTTTTTCAACATTCAAGCAATATATATATATATATATATATATATATTACATACAAGATGTCTAATACTTATGTCAAGTTCAACTTGAAAGTCACTACTAATAAACAAAAACGAAGTAACTATATGCGTAAGCCAACGATTTTGCGGAGGTATTGTTGAGTTTCCTGACGCTTCCATTGGGGACGATCGTGAGAGTCTTGAAGAAACACAATCAGGGAATTGGCATCGGAAGCTTAACAACATTGTACAATGGCTTAGAAATCAACAAAGATTTTCGCATGCAGAGTTGTAAGCAAATAAATGTTGGGATTGGGAATGCGAATTGTTGCCGCAAATAAATATTGGGAATTCAATTGAAGTCCTTTATGAAATCAATTTATGAATATTGATCACAGTAAATGTTGTAACCAATTTCAGAGTTACAATCTCTTTGTATCCCGAATAGTTACACATTACAAAGTATAAATAGTATAGTTAAACACATCACATATTAGTCAACATGGCATGCATGAGTCGTTGAAGAAGAAGGTTATTGAAAAATTGTGGATATGAATATGTTATTTGATTGAATTGTTTATTTTGGTAATGTGATATGTTACTAAGATTAGTTTAGATTGTTGTCGTGTAATGTGCACCCAAAATGATTAACGTCATTGGCAAACATATTTGTTTTTGATTGTATTGTTAATGATTGATTATTAGTAATTTGTTATTGCATGATAGGTTTGGGCAAGAAGATGGTGTAGGAGATGATATCTTCGCCAACAACCGTATGTCTTCTTTCATTCCCTTTTACAAAATATATTTATATAAGCAAACACATACACACGTAAAATGTATTTGATTTTATTTAACCCCTCATGTATGAGGAGGGGGTGGCCAACTCAAATTCATTCATTTCGTTTTCTTAAAAAAAAAAATGTGGGGGATAAAGTTAAGTTCTATTGTTCTATGTCTTATCGATTTTCCAAATGTCAGGGAATGGATGAAGGAAAAAAAAAGAATTAGGATAAGAAGAAGAAGAAGAAGAGGAAGAAGAAAGCAAAACAACTAACTCAACTCGAGTTGCAGCAACAAAAAGATGACGAATAGAAACTTAAAGTCCATTTGGAGAAAGAAGAGAAGATTAAACAAGAGCCCGATCACTACCGAGAAACGATTATGTTCATGCATAGCTTTCTTCACAAGAAAGAAGCCAACAATAATTGTCTTCGAGCTTAGGAGTGTCGAGATCATGTTCAACCAGGGAAATGCAAAGATATTCATCGAGGCAAATTCGTTTGGTCGATTCTTTAGGCTTCGGTTGTCAACAATATATGAAGTTGAATCATCCTCTAATCAGTCTCATTCTCATAAATTTTATCCATGATTCATTGCGACACTCAATAGTTGGATGGATCTGAATGTTAATATTTTGTTTGCATTTAATCTTTTTGACTCTTTGATATCCATATATGTATATACTGAATTGTTGGAGGAGTAATGAATCTAAGCTTTAATTTTGTAATCTCATGCTAAAAATAGAAAATTCAAACTCTATTAAACAAAAAAGTATGAACGAATGTTCGTCATATAATAAACTTCCACGTTATAAGCATATAGGCCATGTCTTCAAACACAATATATAATACAAGTTCATTGTTAGGCAACAATTTTTTATACTCAATCACTTTGTCCTGAAAATTAAAAAGCCAAACAAAATAATTAGTTTTGTTATTTGTTTCTGGAATCATTAAAGGACAATGTCATTTGTGTTTATACTGATTTGGAGGGTATTTGGAGGGTGCTTTTAAAGTGATTTTAACAACTAAGAGAAACTTCTAATATAATGAATCATAACCATGCAATAAAGTTCACTTGATAGAACCCTATGCTATAATAACCTATACCCATGCAACTGAAGTTGCGCTTCAATTAATGGAATACAAAGTGATATATAACTTAATGGAATATATAGTGACACATAACTTGAACCCCATCCTATTTATGAAATAATTAAATACATTCAATTTGTGTTATTCCAAATACTACACTCTTTTATAAATGTTCTCATTATTACGATGCCCGCTTTGTTCAAATAGATACTTTTATCTTCATTTCTACACTTTACGCTAAACATTATGTAGCAAATAATTTTATACAATATCGCAATGCTATGAGACGTGTGGGTTTCTGCTTTTTGACCGAGACTATGGGATGGCGGATTGATTGACTTTTTTATGGTTATTGTTTTATTAAAGAAATTAATTAATAATGTAAATTTATAATAATGTGTAACCAAACCATCTTAAGCAATCCCAAATTTTGAGAAATTAACAATAAAAAAAAGTAAAAAAGAATAAAAAGGACAACAACAAGAATTAAACTATAAGTCAATGAAAGGGAAAAAACAACGAGGTCGATACTATCAATAACTGATTCGACAACATCAAATGTTGCTACATATTTGCCATCATCGTCTTCTAACAATGATGCAGATTGTTAGGTGATCAAAGATGATTACGACAGTAATTATGAAGGCCAAGAGTCTGCACCAACATTACGTAAAAACACGTAGATATTAAACCAAAACACAGCCGGTGCATCGCACGGGTTCGTAAGGCCTCGTATATAATGAAAGATTGAGTCCTAAAAATGATTGGGGAGTATTAATGACACCAATTTTGAAACATTTATTAGGGATTTGCAATTTAACCTCCATATTTTTCTACAACTTTCAATTTAACCCCAGAAATTCTGTATACTTCAATTTAAACCCATTTTGATTTATGATTCTTCGATTTTAACCCAGTCAGCTTCTCAACTCTTACAAATTGACCCCACTCAATTTTAAAACCTCCAATTCAGTCTCATTTTGACCAAGACATTAAAATATTGACCTTTCAATTAATATTAATAATTAGTCCAATTTTATGCATATATATTTTAATTTCCATTATTATATCGTAATATTTTATAATGATTAAAATATTATTATGTGTAGACTTTATCGAGGATTTACGGGCTTAGGACTGTGAGTCGAGCATCTCCATATTCAAGTCAGACAGCATCATTTATTCGTGGGAATTTTCACTATCACTTTAATTGTATTGTATATGTGATATTCAATTCAATATGTGATATTCAATTCATGTTTAAAAATTGACGATACATGTTGTGAATCAGGCTCACATGTATACGTGCAAAGAGGCTATCTTAAGATATATGTTGTTGCGGGAACATCTGCACAACCTCAATATTCACATGCTTGCTCGATTCATGTTATATGTGGTATTTTGTGTATGTTACATGTTGTTGCGGGGACACCTGCGCAACCTCAATATTCGTGTTATGCGTGCTAGATTCACGCTATACGTAATATTGTGTGTATGTATTCATGTTGAGGAAAAGATATCATAGATTATTCATTTTATGCTTTCCATGAGATTATATATTACTATGATAAGTGAGATTTCCACGAGCTGAAGGAAGCTCACCCTACCTTTATTGATCCCGCAAGTTAAACCGAGCCGGATGAACGAAGGAGCGAGCCGATAGGGCATATGAATGAAATTTATTAAATGACGTTTTTCTTATGTCAAATGTTTCGAAATTCTTTTGGGGAAACTTTTGTTAGAAATTAACAATTTATAATTTATTCTTCCGACGCAAATTTTATTTCGTATCTATGACGTGTTATTGCCTTAATTAAAGGTATTTAATTTATGTCAGTATAGCGACTCGACTTTGTAGGCATTCTTCGTCAAATTTACATTTGATTTATTTTCCCCAATAATTACCCCTAGAAAGTCGGGGCGTTATATAGTGATATAACTTATATTACACACATTAACGCAACCTTGATACAAAGTATGTAAACATCTGCACAAACATTACGTACAAAATACGTAGATATTCAACCAAAAGCACAGCCGATGCATCGCACGGGTTCGTAACGCCTCGTTATGTTTTGAACTTGCGATCCTTAATAATAAAAAAAAGTGAAACATCTTATTTAAATTGAGAAAGAGAGAACATATAATATCGATTCTCTGGTCTTTTTTTTGTAATTAAGAAAACAAAAAATATTTTTAGGTTAATCGAACCGAACAGAGTTGGGTTCCTCAGTACTATAAAATAAACATTAAAATGTAAAAATAATATTAAATTAATTACAATACACTTAACAAGCATTTATAAATCTAAAAGTAGTATAAGCTCTTGAAAAAACATGACACACATTAAGAAAAATCCCTAAAAATATAAAAACTATCTAATACATTTAATAATAAATCTAAATTTCTATATATACTTGGAAAATTGTAAGTATTTTCAAGAAAGAAACTCATTACAATATAACCTGAAAAATATTCAATTAAATCAAAAAATAAAAGAACATATAATATTATGAATAATATTTAATAGATAAAAGTCACTAGATAAACTTAAGTGTTCGATGTTTCCGTCGACATATCAATTTCCTCCCAAATCGTCAATAATTTTGATTTTTATTTATAATTTGTAGCTATATGTAGTTGCTAAGCTTTTTTGATCATTTTTTTAAGACTTATATTTTTTTAATTTTATATCGGAATTTGATATTTATAAATTATCTTATATCTTCTTAAATTGTTTAGTAAAACTTCACTATATCAAAAAAATTTCTAGATTCTAGATAATTATTAGATTTTAGAAAGCATTTGTAGATTTATTTCTAAATTTCAAAATTTATTCTTACATTTCAGTTTTTTTCTAATTTGTACATATTTATATGATTATTTACAATACACTTAACAAGCCTTTATTAATCTAAAAGTAGTATAAGCTCTTGAAAAAACATGACACAAATTAAAGAAAAATCTCTAAAAATATAAAACTATCTAAGACATTTAATAATAAATTTAAATTTCTATATATACTTGGAAAATTATAAGTATTTTCAAGAAAGAAACTCATTACAAAATAAACTGAAAAATATTCAATTAAATCAAAAAATAAAAGAACATATAATATTACGAATAATATTTAACAGATAAAAGTCACTAGATAAACTTAAGTGTTCGATGTTTCCGTCGACATATCAATTAAATTTCCTCCCAAGTCGTCAATAATTTTTTATTTTTTTATAATTTGTAGCTATATGTAGTTGCTAAGCTTTTTTGATCATTTTTTTGCAAGACTTATATTTTTTTAATATTATATAGGAATTGGTATTTAAAAAATATCTTATATCTTCTTAAATTGTTTAGTAAAACTTTACTATATCAAAAAATTTTCTAGATTCTAGATAATTATTAGATTTTAGAAAGCATTTGTAGATTTATTTCTAAATTTCAAAATTTATTCTTACATTTCAGTTTTTTTTTCTAATTTGTACATATTTATATGATTATTCTTAAAAAAGAACTCAACGGAATAATGGAAGAAAACTGAACAGGATAAACTGTATATACTAAAAAACTTTTAAGTGATTTAAATACTAAAATTAAAGTATTAGGGAAAATATCGCACAAAACCTTGGGTAAACTAATCACTAATCACAAAGTTTCCCATCATTTCCTAATCAGTACGGTTCATGGTATATTCCATGTAGTGTATTTCCTGCGGATGCACTACACGTGACGTATATGGACAGTGAAGATTGATGTATTAGATGAAGCATCGATCTGCACCGTCCATACACGCCACGTATAGTGCATCCGACAAGAATGCATACACTACACGTGGCGTGCATGGACGGTGGAGATTGATGCATTAGATGGAACATGAATCTGCACCGTTCATACACGCCACGTATAATGCATCCGAGAAAAATGCACTAGATAGGTGTACTATGGACCCAATCTTTCTAATCTCTACTCGTTTGTATTGAAGGGGAGGGAAGGGCCATAAACAACTTTCAAAGTCTCTCTCTCTCTCTCTCTAAAACCCTTCTGCTTGAATATGAAGCTGTCTTTTTACCATATAAAATTCAGTCCTCACTCTGTCGCCCCTTTCCATCGTTCCCTTTTTTTCACGCAGGACAAGTGTTCTCGGACTATATACTACTAGGGTTCGCTTCACTCCGTACATTCTCTGCTAGGGTTTTAGACAATTGGGATTTTTCTGTTCTGTTTTCTTTTTCCGGGGAGGTTAGGGTTTAATTAGAGTGACTGGTAATCTCTGCCATGGCGGCGGAAAAGTTACGGGACTTGAGTCAGCCGATGGATGTCGCTCTGTTAGACGCAACTGTAGCCGCTTTTTACGGGACTGGATCTAAGGAGGAGGTTTGAGCGAAATCTTTTTTGGCTATTATATTCTTCTGAATTTTTGTTTGTATAGGCATCAATTATGTTTCTGTTTGTCTTTGGTTGCTCGAGAAATTTACTGGATTTTTCAGGAACCTTGAAGGACTTGAGTTTATAAGAATTACTTGGCATGTGTATCATTTTTGTGGAATTTAGTAATTCTCCCTAGGTATGATCTATAAAGGCCGGTATTCCCAAGGCTGTAGCTTTCTCCTGTGTTCCTATATAAACTAGCAGTGTGCCTGGTTGCGAACAGTGACATTTTGTCTTGGACCCTTGAAAATTTGTTATATGGGACATCCAAAGGACGATGTAAATAGAACCTCCAGAATCGGATTTGGACGACTTAAGAACTTCTATGTTATCTTAGTTTATGTTAAGTGGCCATCTGAATAGTACCCCCCTATTCACATGAATTTATGAAAACCTGGACTTATGGGTGTTGTTGGAAACTGTGAACAATTGCCTTGTCCTGGATGCTGCATGCATGTGGTTTTGGCCTGCAGTGTTTTTGCTTTTATTAGGTAGCCTGTTTTCTGTACGTTCCATTTTCGGGCGACTTTTATACTGAAGTTCAATAAGGAAGTTTGTAAAGACAGTTGATCTGTTGTCTTATTTCTGAGAGCTTGTGTTCAGTATGTCAATCAATGTCTCTCTATTCATACTGGCGACTCTTTGGTCAAAGTAGTTAGGTCTTGACGTCTTGTTGCTTAAGAACTTGTCTGGAGTGGTCACTTGTATGAATGCAGCTTTTTATTGTTCTAAATGATGATTAGATCTCGCCCGAGAGGAGTGCAATGTGAACTTGGCTGTTCTATGGCAATTTATATAGTTCACCTGAATTCAACGGAAACTTAACATCTGGAGCAATTTTTTAAACCACTGAAAATTGGAAACTATACATAGCAACACTTTTTTACTATGTGGTTTCTATGTTTGCTGGATTACTCTATGATTTTGGTACATTTTCTTTGATTATGATTATTAAAATATTCCAATAAAAAAAGGATAGTTATGTTGCCTTTTCTTGTCTGGGGATTAAGGGATAACCTGTAACTTGTGAAACATGAAAAATTCCTTAAAAAGAAGAAGTTACATTTTTTTTTTTTTGTGATTGAAACTTTTGCAATATGATTAAGTGGTATGGGGAGGAACATGAAGTACTAATTTATTAGTTGAATTGACTTTAATGGCAAACACGATTTTTGGGTTGTTTATGGAGAACACCATATAATCCCCTTTGTTGATATTTTGTAATAACCAAGTACTTGTAAATCAATCAGATCATGGACTGTACAATCTGAAAATGTGGGCAAGTATCGTTTCCCTTTCACTTCCTCTTTATTCAGATTGCATTAGCATCAGACTGCTACTACGTGCCTTTTTTTTGCTGTGACATTGACACCTCTCAATAATAAAAATAAGGTAATAAAATAGTGAAGTATCATTCATTCAAGAGCAAGATCCACTATAATAATCACATAAGGCACCATCTTAATAAATTTCATGTCGATCACATCTAATTTTTAAAAAATGTGGGAATTGATTCGCTGATTGTTAGGTGGTGATCTTAACATGTGATGGATGGGGGAAATGGCTGACACAGTTTGATAGAATATTTACAATTTTCACACATATCAAGACAGACTTTGGCTTGGATATTTGGATGTGCTGATAAATACTCTTAGCCGTTTCCTGTACTTCTATAGAAATGGTTCCTGTTCATTGTGCTCATTTCTCAATTCGGGAACAAACCTTTGGCTACAATGTGCCATATTTTGACACATTTTAGCTGATTCTACTGCATGAAGAATTTTTCTTTTCTGATTAGTAGATATTGTGGCGTTGCTGTGTTGTAATGTTATGTTCTCTAACGCGTATTACATGACATTTGCTGTTTATTATGTGCCTGGCTCTGAACTGAACTTTTTCGTGCTTTTTCTCTTTTTCTTTGTTTTTGTGATAGAGGACTGCTGCAGACCATATTTTGCGGGATTTGCAAAGTAATGCAGATATGTGGCTTCAAGTAGTTCACATTTTGTCCAACACACAGAGCTTGAACACCAAATTTTTTGCTCTACAGGTACGTCAGCAGGGTCATGATAGTTGCTGAACTGTGATTCTTTGGAACGTTTACAGAAATGCTTCTTGTTAGCTCTCCTCTTGGATTGGTGTATTTTATTGGGATACAAAAAGATCACTTGCTAACTTCGTGTACAGGTCCTAGAAGGTGTTATTAAGTATAGATGGAATGCGTTGCCTGTTGAACAGCGAGATGGCATGAAGAATTATATATCTGAAGTTATAGTGAAGGTACCTAAATGTAGGCCTTTTATGAAAATGAATTTGCTATTTTTGGTCCGTGCTAGCCTGCAGTTTTAATTGAGGAGTACGTATACTGATACTTTCACCTTATTATATTTTCATCAGCTTTCGAGTGACGAGATGTCTTTCCGGCAAGAGAGGCTGTATGTTAACAAATTAAACATTATATTGGTTCAGGTAATATAAGCCTGTCTTCAGAGTGATGTTTATCTATAATGCTCGCTAAATGCTTTCTCTTGACATTCTGTTTAATTGAGAGACACTTTTCATATGTGTGAATTAACTAGATTCTGATTTCTTCCGTATTTTCAGATTTTGAAGCATGAATGGCCCACCCGGTGGCGAAGCTTCATTCCTGACCTGGTTGCAGCAGCAAAAACAAGTGAAACCATTTGCGAGAATTGCATGGCAATACTGAAAGTAATTACTTGGTACCTCCTCCTCATGAGCTTTGCTTTCAACTACTTGTAGCTGACTTGAGCATCTTATTTGTTAGCTTCTAAGTGAGGAGGTATTCGACTTCTCAAGGGGTCAGATGACCCAACAAAAGATTAAAGAGTTAAAAGATTCAATGAACAGGTAACCATGTGATACATTTTCACTTTATCGACATCTTTGTCGATCTCGTGGCCCAGTATCTCGAATATGTAGTATTTTTATTACATATGTGTTTTTTTAAATGTCCGACTGCCTTATGATTTTTTCATTTACATTTGTTTAGTATAATATTGAGACTTTTCTTTGGTACAGTGAGTTCCAGCTTATTCATGAGCTATGCTTATATGTATTGTCTGCATCCCAAAGAGCTGAGCTTATTAGGGCTACCCTGTCCACACTACACGCGTTCCTTTCCTGGATTCCTGTTGGCTATATATTTGAATCGCCCCTGGTGTGTTATCTTTCGTTTTATGTGGTTGATTGTTAGATGAAGGAATGTCAATAATTTAATTCTTGTTATCTGAAATCTTTTTTTGGGAGAATGTGCTTGCAAGTTGCATGTTAATATCGAATGTCCACATATTATGCTTTGGTTGGCAGCTTGAAACACTGTTAAAGTTTTTTCCACTGCCAGCTTATCGCAATCTTACTCTCCAATGTCTGACAGAGGTATATCCGCTACTTTGTCCCCTTGAAACTTCTTGGTATATTTATCCAAAAAATAATGCTGGCTGCTGCATGTTTTGTTTTCTGCAGGTTGCTACTCTTAGTTTTGGGGACTTCTATGACATGCAATTTGTCAAAATGTATACTATATTCATGGTGCAATTGCAGGTAGTGTATATTATTTTGCTAGTATAGCATGCAATATAGTCTTAATTTCTTTCAGTTTTAGCCACTCTACTTGGTATAGCTCAATTTTCTGTGTGCTGAATCTTGGTCTCTTTGTTGCTTGTCAGTGCATCCTTCCACCTACTACCAACTTTGTACAGGCTTATGCCAGTGGCACTAGTGAGGAGCAGGTTTCCCTTCTTATACTTGGGAAACATACTTTACTCTTTCTATGCCACACACACACACACACACACACACACATATATATATATATATATATATATATATATATATATATATATATATATATATATATATTGTCTAATGTACACTAATATTCTGCTGTGAGTTTTTCCAGGTGTTCATTCAAAACCTGGCCTTGTTTTTCACGTCATTTTACAAGGTAAATGCCCTCGTTTTCATACAAAGAAAACTAAAATGAACAGAAGGAGCTTCAGTAATTGCCTGTTGAAATTTATTGTTGAATCACACAATGGGTGTGAAAAACAATATTGTGTTGACTGATTTATTTTAGATCAATAGTCCTATATAAAGGCTAAGTTCTTGGCCCCTTCAGACTCATCGGTGGAAACTAGGGAGCTTCCACATGTTCTGGGTTACTTTTGTGATGATTATTATCTTACTTCCACATATCATGGGCTACTTTATTGATGGTTGTTATCTTACTTGCAAGTATGTGGGAATATATCAATATCTTATCTACACGAATTAGGTGATGTAACCTGTATGGGATATTCTTGTTACCAAGTTGGACTTGGCCTTATTGTCAATCTTGTTGAATATCCTTGGTCATCTCGAACATAAATTTGTGTCTGTAAAACAGATTTCAGCCCCAAATATATTTTTCACTTTGTAATCAGGTATAGAATTGTCAACCAACATTTAATGTTTGGCTACTTGCTAACTTGGAATACTCTTTAAATTAGCCTGATTGCAATACAGATGCTTTTATGAAAGATTTATTCTCGCTTATCATGCATGCATCTGAATATCAGATCTGCTACGAACCAGGAGACCAATTTTTGATGTCATATTGCTAGTAACACTTAATTTTTACCTCCATGTTCTGAGTGACTTATTTCTAACATATGGATGTTTTTGTTTCTGGTGCAGTCCCACATACGAGTACTAGAATCTACGCAAGACAACATAAATGCTTTGCTAATGGGCCTCGAGTATCTCATCCACATATCATATGTGGATGATACTGAAGTTTTTAAGGTATACTGGTTGTTTTGTAGCTCAAGTGGTACCACTCACTATCTGCAAGGGTGTCGATACAGTGCTCGAACCCTATACCTTTTAGGGGTCATTTGGTTCGTCAATATAGAATATCATGTATGGGTTTGGAATGAACTAAACTCATACCAAGTGTTTGGTTATCAATATTTTAATTTTTAATCCCATACCTCAAACCCATAAGGTATGGGATTTTGATATCATAGGGGAGGTGGTTATGAGGCTCACATCTGCAGGTATAAAATTAAATTAAATACATGACACTTCTTTGTCTGCAAAATACAAACTAAAAAATATAAAAATATATTTATAGTTATTATTTTATAAGTAAAAAATAAATAATTATTATTAGAAATTAATTAATTATTAAATATAATATAATAATTATTATTAATTATTTAATAATAATATTTGTCAAATAATAGTTAAATTGATTGGATAATAAATAATAGTAATTATTATTATTATTATCTATCATCATTTAATAATAATCATAATTTAATTAATAATACAGTAATTATTAAATATATTTGAAGATGAAATTCATTTTTAATATTTATTGATTAATAAATATAAATTAGTAATTCATAAATACGTATTAATTATTAACGTAATAATTATTTTTATCATTATTTAATAATACTATTCAGTAATCAATTAATCATCCAGTAATTATTTAATAAAAATTAACATTATAGTTATACAATTTTTATTATTATTTAACATTATTAATTCTTATTGAAAAAAATAATTATGTAAAAAAAATTATTATTAAAATATTATTATTGAATAATTATTTGATACTAATAACAAATATATTATTATTAATATATTAATAATAAAAATTATTAACTCTTATTAAGTAATGATTTTTATTATTAAATGACAATAATTTTTTATTTTTTTTGACATATTAGCTGGAGAAATATAAAGAATTACTTTAATTCTTGATTCTAAAATATTTTAAACCAAAATACCAAAAAGAAGATTTATTTTCATTCCACCAACATGGTATCAAAAATCAGGTTCCAACCTCATACCACCTTAATCCGATTCCTGATTCCAAACTCATACCCCAGTATGAATCAAGCGACCCCTTAGTTTACTTGGTTGTTATAATCTCCTTCCATTCACTTCCCTCCACCATAACTATATAAAAGAAACCCATAGTATTTACGTGCTTTGTGTTAATAACTTTTGTTGCCTGACTTTTGTTGCGTTGCAGGTTTGTTTGGACTACTGGAACACCTTAATCTTCGACTTGTTTGAAGCTAAACGTAATGTGGATAATCCTGCAGCTACTGCAAACATGATTGGACTGCAGGTGTTATGATAGTTGAATTATTCTGTCTTCTCTTACTGTCTTCTCTTCCTTTAGATACTAGTGTCATGTTGTCTTGTATGAAAGGATAACAAATATTTTCTATCAGTGTAGTCCTCATGTTAAACTAAGATAAGCATAAAAGTTCCAGGTTTGAAGGAAACTGTTGAAAAATATGGTCTGCGACACTTGAATTTTTAAATGAATAAACTTGAGGAACAAAGAATTGAGATCAGTCTAGGAGAAGCCAAGAGCATGTTTTATTATGTTTCCATGACTTCTAGTTTCATGTGTTAGAAAATGAATATTTAGAATTTGTTGGGTTTCATGTGAAAAATGAGGGATTATTGAATTGATGTAGCTTAGTGAGTGAAACTGAAAATTGAAATTGAAAATGATGATTATTAATTGAAAATTTGATAAGCTAGCATGATAATTGTTTGTTGGAAAGACAACCAACATGACCCAAGGGCCAGCTGTCCTGTTTTTTTTCCCATTATTAGAAAAAAATGAGAGGAAAAGTTGTGAGAACAAGGAGACTAGAATCTCTTAACTCCCTTCACCCCTTTCTTTCCTAAAAGCACGGGGCATACTACTGATGCACGTCTGACCTTTGTATTGATGAAACAGATGCCATTGCTAGCGGGTATGGCTGATGGACTTGGTTCTTCACAGCTCATGAAGAGACTTCTACTTTATGCTGCTCCCTTGTCAAAGTTGAGATTACTGATGATCTGCCGCATGGCAAAGCCTGAAGAAGTTCTCATTGTTGAAGATGAAAATGGAAATATAGTTCGTGAAACCATGAAAGACAATGATGTGCTTGTTCAATATAAGGTGCTTAATATAATTTGAAACTTTTAACAGCTAATGCAGGCCATACGTCTTCTTTTGAATCCTGCATGTAGTTTCACAGGTGTTAAATAATTAACAATTTTGCAGATAATGAGGGAAACACTTATCTATTTGGCACATCTCGATCACGAGGATACTGAGAAACAGGTTTGCTTTACTATTGTTCTGGTTTTTTCTGCATTTGTAAATATGCTTTTGCAGGGTCTCTCCCGCCCTCCCTCCCTACCTCCCCCGTGTGTGGAATTATAAAACAGATGATCATCCCAGTGAAACATGAGTAGCTCTTAAAATTGGGTTATTTCATGCTTATCTGGATCGCGCTACGATCCGGATCGTGGAACGGGTACAGATGTGCGGAACGGCACATTGCTCGTTATGTAGTACTAGGGGTAAGCTTAGTTAGTACGCTAATTGGATTGGTTTGTAGTAGGATTGGAAGTGCATTCGGAGCGATAAATATATCAGTACTCTCCCAATATATATATATATATATATATATATATATGATATTATGGGAATTGGAAACATGTTTTGTTCTTTTTAAATAAGGTAGAAAGTTCCCGCTGCTACCACGATTACTGTGGTTCATCTCTCTATCCACCCCCCTCCCCACCCCCCCTCTCCCTCCCCCCCAACGCAACCCACCAGCAAAATATGGAAATAATGAGTTGCATTTTTATCCGTCGCCTATATCCTATCTCCATTTTTCATTTTATGTCCCCCCCCCCCCCCCACCACTCCACCAGAAAAATACGGGTACACTGAGTTTCATATTTATCTGTCTCCCATAACCTATCTCCATTTTTTCATGTCATGTTGCCTCCCCCCCACCCCCCAAATCACCCACCCACATTCACCCCACCCCACCAGCAAAATATGGGAACAACGAGTTTCATTTTTATCTATCTCCTATATCCTATCTCCAATATTTCATTTTCATGTCGCCCAAACAGATCTGGATCGGAGTTCAATCCAGTCTAGACCATCCGTACCCTCTCTGATCCAAATTGAGTTCGTTTTTTTTTTGTCAATATTCACCTTCTCCACTATTCATCTTGTAATTTATTTACGCTTCAAATATCCAAATCCCGCTTCATGCTCGTCGCAATATGGCCTCATTATCAATTTACACCAAATCCTGCATCTCTTTCTCTCCCTCTCTCTAAAGTGGATGACCAATTTTGGCCATCTGGAACGCCTAAATTGGGGCGCAAATTGGTCTATGTGGTGGGGTGTTAACCAATCCGGGTAATGGAGGATTGTCGCATCAGTATGCATGAAATGATAACTTCTCCGTGGCTCAGTACTTCGCCAATCTTATCTTTGCACGTCATTCATGGGTTGGGTTACTTGCTTTTGAAGAATGTTACATATCTATTTATTGCGAGCAAGAGCGAGGTTCATCTTGTAATTCCTTTACGCTTCAAATATCCAAATCCCGCTTCATGCTCGTCGCAATATGGCCCCATTATCAATTCACACAAAATCCTGCATCTCTTTCTCTCCCTTTCTCTAAAGTGGATGACCAATTTTGGTCATCTGGAACGCCTAAATTGGGGTGGGGTGTTAACTGATCCAGGTAACTGATCCAAATTGAGTTCGTTTTTTTTTTGTTGTCAATATTCACCTTCTCCACTATTCATCTTGTAATTTCTTTACGCTTCAAATATCCAAATCCCGCTTCATGCTCGTCGCAATATGGCCCCATTATCAATTCACACAAAATCCTGCATCTCTTTCTCTCCCTCTCTAAAATGGATGACCAATTTTGGCCATCTGGAACGCCTAAATTGGGGCGCAAATTGGTCTATGTGGTGGGGTGTTAACCGATCCAGGCAAATTAGAGCGAGGAGAAAGCTTCGAGTCGATAACGACGAGAAGCTTGCAGCATACATGCACATCATATTTAGTTTTCTGGCATTTAGGCACAGTTCTAAGTAAATTCCTATTGCTTGCTTCCAAGATAAAGAGCTTAAAAGATCAGTTGGGTTATAGATACAAGTCCGCTGTTAAGTCAGTGCAATAAATCCCCCAGCTACTGGCTTAGAGATTCCAGTTGCTCTTGAGTTGGTGCAATAAATGTTACTGGCTTAGAGAAGTTCTTGCTTATATCTTTTGTAGTTGGATAAGGACCCAGTGTATTCTAGAGAAGTTATATATTTTCAACGCTGCTTCCTTTTTTTTTTCCCCTTTTTTGTGTGTTTGTTTTCTCAAAGTCCACGAACTTCTTGAACTAATTCATTTTCTAAATCAATTACTGAATATGGATACAGATGTTGAAGAAATTGAGTAAACAACTAAATGGAGAGGATTGGACCTGGAACAACCTCAATACATTGTGTTGGGCCATCGGATCTATATCTGGGTCAATGGTGGAGGAGCAGGTAGGGATATTTACTTGTATGCATTACTCTGGGCCCTATACACACATCAGGCGCTAATCTTGTAAATTTGGCCCTGCGTGTATTCCATAGTAAAATAACAACATATTTTGTATTATTTTAGTAGTGCTGGCCTTGTGTGTGACACAATCAGTTTCTACATGCATTCATCCTTTGGCCTAATGAATGGTTTCTTTCCGGACTTTTTGTTAGTTCGTGATGATAAATGGCGCTGTATTGATATCTTCATTATATATGGCGCTGTATTGATATCTCCATTATATTTCACTGTGAAAATAGTCTTATTTTCCTGACTAAATTTGAGGCATGTCTTGCATGTTGTTCTACAGTTCTCCGTTTATGCTAGGTCATTCTGTTACACTGGTAGTAACACTAAATTTACTTACTATGATCTATGATTTTAACTTTAGATATTCATGCAACTTTTTTATTTCGCAGGAAAACAGATTTTTGGTAATGGTCATTCGGGATTTGTTGAACCTTTGTGAAATCACCAAAGGGAAGGACAATAAAGCCGTCATTGCTAGTAATATAATGTGAGGGAGTATATCATTATATAAATCTTGATTAGACACCATTACAAATTATGTTACTGCATGTGGGATAACCCAGCCTAGTACAGATTTCATTTATGTTCACTTTATGATTTGGAGTTGACATGAGAATACGAGATGCTTTGTTGATCGGAGCTTGCCTCTTCTTTTCTATTTTTTGTCTGTGCAGGTACGTGGTTGGGCAGTACCCAAGATTTTTGAGGGCTCACTGGAAGTTCTTGAAAACTGTTGTTAACAAGTTGTTTGAGTTCATGCATGAAACTCATCCAGGAGTCCAGGTTAAATATCACAAGTGCTTGTTCTGTGCTTCTATTGGATGAACGATGCTCATGTTTCATGAAATTACCTTATTTCCACTTGTTCATCCTGCATTGTGGTCCAATAATAATAACGATTGTATTGAATGCGCTACTCTGTCTGCTTATTTGAAGGATATGGCGTGTGATACATTCTTGAAAATTGTTCAGAAGTGCAAGCGTAAATTTGTCACTGTACAGGTTAGGATTTTACCAAAACTCATTAGATAATATGAGGTGGCAGATGATACCTTTAAACACAATTCTGTGCCCTATCATCCTGCTTATGCAGGTTGGAGAAAATGAGCCGTTTGTATCAGAACTTTTGACAACTCTTCCAGCAACTATTGCAGATCTTGAGCCTCATCAGATCCACTCCTTTTATGAATCTGTAGGTCCCTGTAACATTTGTTTATTGTAGCTTTAACTTCCTTATGACGGGATTGATGATGGTTGCTACTTAATATCTTTCAGGTGGGCCAGATGATTCAAGCAGAATCTGATCCTCAGAAGAGAGAACAATTTTTACAGAGACTGATGTGGCTACCGAATCAGGTATGGTATTTCTTTGTCACTGCCATTTGAGAAATTATACCTTTACTAGTAGTTTTCGCATCTGAACCCTGCTTTCCTCTGTGACTGTTACCCATGTTAATGCCTGCATGAGTTGCTATGTGTCTAATACATAATCTGCTGCAGAAATGGGTTGAAATCATTGGGAAGGCGCGCCAGAATGTGGAATTCTTGAAAGATCCAGATGTGATAAGGGCAGTGCTTAATATATTGCAGGTTTGTTTTCTGAGTAAGCTAGGAATCAAAACATGTATTCCGCACAGTGCTTCTTGGTTGACTAGATTGACTCCTCTAGTCCTTGGTTGACTAGATTGACTCCTCTAGTCCTTGGTTGAGGACAAGTGTCGGATCTCTGTCCAGTTGTGTAATAACACTTCATTGTGTTGGATAAGCATAAGGATTAGGAGGTTCGTTCTTCTCTGTGAAAAGTTTGTGTAATGGGGCCTTTTGCTACACGATTGCCTTCCACTCCATTGGCACGCCGAAAAGGTGGTGGTACTGGTTGCACTTCTACTGCCACCTCTTTACCCTTGTTTTGAGTGTTGTTTCTATGTGAAGACTCTCCCATGTATGACTTATGAGGTTGTTGTCGGTGCGTGTAAAATCTGTCGTTTTGGGTTTCAGCTTTAGTTGCAAGCCGAATGGCCTCACTAGGATTCCACACGTCTTGAACACCCAATCTGTCTTGGATGTTTGGCCTCAAACTCCCAATAAAGCTTGCTGCCCGTTGTGATTCGGTTTCAGAAAGATCATTTCGGGTTGACAAACGAAAGAATTTAGTAAAATAATCTCGCACTGAACAATCTCCTTGCCGACATTTTTGAGATTGATGAAATAAAATTTGATCATAGTCACGTGGTAAGAAATTACCCTTAAGTAGTTATTTCATCCGCCGCCAGGATCTTATTTGTGTTTTCCCCATACGAACTCGTGACATCTGCTCTTTTTCCCACCAAGCTGAAGCTCCTCCCTTTAATTTGTACGCCACTAATTTGACCCTTTTGTCATCGGGGATCTCCATGTAATCAAAGAACCTTTCTACTTCATTAAGCCAACCCAAAAATTCTTCAATGTGTAGTTGGCCATTGAAGGTAGGAAGCTCCATCTTTAATTGGCTGTCATCAGGTGGACTTCTGGGATTAATTTTGGGAATGCTCTTTCATGTTGCCAATTGCCCAGCTTCTTTTATGATTATACTCTTGACTCCATCCGTTTGCCTGCAGACTAATACTAGCGTTGCCAACTCTCTTGGGACATACTTCCTGCCGCAGATTACATTGATCTTTCTGGACATGCTCAATGTGTACAGGTGTTTTGTGGTTTTTGTATCACCTTTTAACTTGTCTGCTGAGTTTCCATCTTCTAGTCTTTTTTTAATTGTAACTTTCTTGCTTGCATTCAACAGAATGTATAGTGAACTTATATCTTCCAGTATTGCCCAAGGAGGACCGTATGCTTCCAAGACATCGTTGGTGAAACTTTTGCGGTAAGTTCAGATTTTTGAACATGATATCCATATTTCATATTTGCATATTGATATTTATTTCCATTATGTCCAATATCAACAGTTCAGTCAAGAGGGAAACACTAAAGCTTATCGAGACATTTTTAGACAAAGCTGAAGATCAACCGCTTACTGGAAAACAATTTGTGCCTCCAATGATGGACCCTGTACTTAGGGACTATGCCCGGAATTTGCCTGACGCAAGAGAGTCCGAAGTTCTCTCTCTTTTTGCCACAATAATAAATAAGTATGCTTGTTTTCTTAGTGTTTTTATGTGTGCATTTTTTGGTACTGTTGGATGTTTTATTACAATTTATAGTTGTATATATGCTTATATATTAGTTCGTAGGAATGTCTACATACTAGGGGTGGTTCGGTACTGTATACGGAAAATTATCATCCATCCCGTATACCGTACCGAAATTTTCGGTATGACAAAAATCATACCTTTACCATATCGAAATTTTCGGTATACCGAAAACCGGTATACCAAGATTTTCGGTATACCGAAAACCGGTATACCGAAAATTTCGGTATGACATTTACATACCGTTATTGTCCCGAAATATCGGTATACCGAAATCAAGTCGGTATACCGTTAATTTTTCGGTATATTGAAACTTCTGCGGTATACCGAAAATTTTAAGATATATCAAAAAAAATTCAATATACTATACAGAGTTTGGTATACTGAAAAATTTCGATATACTGATAATTTTTCAGTTTATCGAAAATTTTCGGTATATGTCGAAAAAATTCCGTAAACCGAAAATTTTCGGTATACCTCGGTATATCGAAAATTTTAAAAGCTCATACCGTTGCCGTACCGAAATACCGGTAACGGTATCATACCGTACCAAAAAAATGGTATACCGAAAATTTCGATATTTTCGATATTTTTCGATACGATATTTTCGATATTTTTCCCAGCCCTACTACATACTACTTCCTTCTATAAAAAAAATGTAAAACTTTGATATTTTCAAATACACACGAATTTAACAAGAGCTCACATGGCTATTTTTACTTTACATATAAATCATAAAAGGGTCAAAAGAGAGTGTGAACAGTGTAATGTCCAAACATTGCAATATTAAAAGGACGTAGGAAGTGTGTTTTAGTTGTACATTAGCTTATAAATAAAGTTATGCTACCATACTAATTCTTCTGGATGTTGGTGCTTGCAATACTGTCCCACATAAAGAGTCTACCTTTTAAAAAACAATTTTTTCCTAATAGAAGTGTATCATTCTTATATTACATATCATGCCCTTGTGGATTTGTTTGGTCCAAATTGAGTTTTCAACTATTAGGTAAGGATATTGTTGGAAAAAATGGTAACTAAAAGCTTATTTTGTGTATTATACCTTGCAATCAATAAAAAGTTGTATATTCACCAATGTATACTCTTCAAGTGGGCCCGAGTGAGTACTATTTTAAGTATTGTGCCTACTGTTTTTTTTTTTTTTTTTCCATTTAACTTCTATTTATCTTTGGTTGCTTCTTGTTTAGGTACAAGGGGGCAATGATTGAGGATGTTCCTCGAATATTTGAAGCTGTATTCCAGTGCACTCTGGAGGTTGGTGAATCCTTTGTTTCATATTTTGCGAGTTTTTGTCGTGGTTTTACCTGTTCACAACTTCGTTGAACTCTTTGATAATCCTTTTAGCTCAAGTATGTGGTAGGTATTTGTAGCCCGATGCACATGTGCAGATTGTGTTTAAATATGCAAGATGTATACATTATGAACTTTCTGAAATTTAGTGAATGTGCTTTAATTTTCTATTGGTTTTTATATTCTGAACTTCAGGAAGCCTCAGTTTGCTGGACTCGAATACTGTGGATATTTGAAGTATTGCATGTGTTTTGACTTCATTATTGTTTTATTGCAGATGATAACCACGAATTTTGAAGACTATCCTGAGCATCGGCTCAAGTTCTTTTCACTACTTCGAGCCATTGCTACTCATTGTTTTCCTGCTTTGATCCGCTTGTCCAGTGAGGTATGCATCTAACCTCAAAGATGTGGCTTTTCTTTGTTAATAATACATGCAGCCCATTTCAGCTTATTTCTGGCCTTCAACTTAGTGGTCTCAGTGTATTTGAATATTTTCTTTCTCTGTTTTATGCATTTTATGAGACATTCTTTTATTCTACTGTTTATGTGCAGCAATTGAAACTCGTCATGGATTCTATCATTTGGGCTTTTCGGCATACTGAGCGCAATATTGCCGAAACTGGACTCAACCTTTTATTGGAGATGCTTAAGAACTTTCAGGTGCATTTGTATAGATTTTCCTTTTCTTGTGTTCTTTAGATGATTCATTGTCATAGAGCCCTTACATTCACATGGCTTGCTTGACAGGTGCCTGAGTTTTGTAATCAATTCTTCAGGACATATTTTTTGACAATAGAGCAAGAAATCTTTGCTGTTTTGACAGACACCTTCCATAAGCCTGGTTTTAAGTTGCATGTAGTCGTGCTGCAGCATTTGTTCTGTCTGGTAACGTTAGCTATACGAGGCACTTCTTTCATTTATTATTATTATTATTATTATTATTTTTACTCTCTCCGTCTCAAAAAGGTTGTCCACTTTAACTATTTTTTAATTTTTCAAACTAGTCCAATTTGACCATTTTTACATGGAGTAATGGGGTAAAATTAAAATATAACACCAACTCCTTAAATATTTGAATAAGTCAAAACTGGACAATCTTTTTTGAACGGTTGTAGTATTATTTTTTGTGTTGCCAGTTGGTGTAAAACTTGGTGTCTGAAACATTTACAGGTGGAATCTGGTGCACTGACGGAGCCCCTTTGGGATGTTGCAACCGTTCCTTATCCTTATCCAAATAATGGCATTTTCGTCCGTGAGTACACAATCAAACTGTTGAGTACATCCTTCCCAAATATGACCACAACCGAGGTACTAACAGAACTTGTATTTGTTGTTAACATATTGTCTGCGCCAGTGGACTGCTTGCTCATTTTGTTTGATCTTTCAGGTGACGCAATTTGTGAATGGACTTTTTGAGTCAAGAACCAATGATGCCTCATTCAAAAACCATATCAGAGACTTTCTTGTTCAATCTAAAGAATTTTCGGCGCAGGTGAAGTTTCACTCTCGTTTACTAGTGTTGGTCCTGGTTCAGTGTTTGAAGTGGAACTCTTTTTTCAGCATTTTTTTTAATTATGCCTCCCCCAGTAGGAAAGATTTTTTAATTGACTCCATTCTGTGAGTGCATTCTGTGTTTTAACGAGATGTGCGTGTGAGATGGCTAGCCTTTTTTTTTTTTCCTGCCTTTGATCTCCGCAGTATTTTATCTGCAATTACAAAATGTAGAAAATTAGGGGTTGTTGCTTTTAGTATCTCAAGATGCCTGGTCTCAATGTTCGTCTGGATTTCCATGCGTGTATCGTCTTCCTATATTCAAAAGAAATTATTTTATCATGCAGGACAACAAAGATCTTTATGCCGAGGAAGCTGCTCTTCAAAGAGAAAAGGAGCGGCAGCGGATGCTGTCAATTCCAGGACTCATTGCTCCCAACGAGGTACAGGACGAGATGGTCGACTCATAAATGTTGTCAAGGATAATTTTGTGGGATATATTAGCTCGAAAAATTAGGTTTGAGCATCCCGAGTCTCGGTTGGTCCAGGTAGATTTTATGGAGTTTCCATCAGTGTAATGTCCCCCCCCCCACCCCCCCCACCCCCCCTCTATTTTTATCATAATTTATCGTGTGAAATGGTGGAAGCAGTTTGAGGCGCACACAGGCTTTTGCTACCAAGAAACTAAATGATGCTGGCTGTGGAGTATTTAGAATATAATTCTAATGGATGAAAGATATATAGTTTTTTTTGTTTTTGTCGTCACTTCCATTGATTTCTGAATCTGTTTGTGACAGTGATGTTTTTGGTATTTGCGGTCTATTTTGTGACTCAAAATATATATTAACGTTAATGGAATGTGTAGAAAAATCATCCTCGTGATTCTGGAGTTATGATGTGTATTGTTTCTTTTTCCAGTAACGTTTTGTTCTTTTGCTCGTCTTTCGTTTGCGACAAGATTCATGTGTGTTATGCCCGTGGATGGATATTCATTCTGTATTTATATTTTAACAGTGACTGAGTCAATACTTCTTCAATTGCCTAGTTTGGCCATTAAACACGGATGCTATCGTATGTGAAATTAGTAAATTTTAGCCCATTTGCTTTGATAGAATATTCGATTTTTCTCCAAATTGTGTTTACCCCTGCATCTGGTATTCGATTTTTCAATGTAGAGAATGAGCTTTGTATTCGGACGTAAACGATACTCTTCTATTGGTTGTATTGGCAGTGTTGGTGTTGCCAGGCATAACCCCCAGACTCGCCTTGTTTCTCGCCCATGGCTTAATCCACAACAAATTTTAGTTTTCTTTCCTGAATTTAAAGAGCGGATTTAGAATTTACTAGTGAACAAGACAAACAAAAGATGCAACATATGTAGCACGAGCCTATAAGAAATTAGACCCGACAATTTACCATACGAAAATTTAGTGTTTGAATTTGCATTTTGAGTACTCGACACGAAAATACACGAACACGAAAGTACACGGCCGAAATTTAGTGTCGGTTTTGTGTTTACCATTTGGGTACATGACACTAGGTACATGAAATAAATAAATAAATATATATAATATTTTATATTTGTTTTAATAAAAATATATATTCGATGAATTCTGTTTATACTAAACTTTAAAATTTGAAAATATATGTGAATTTTCATAAATTTTGTGTAAACATTCGTGTTTTCGTATCATATGCTTCCCTTTGTATTTTTCACTCAATATGTTGTTGTCTTGTAAGTGTCTTCACGGAAGCTTGCTCCTCTAGTAATAGGTAGGGCATGGTCTCACGTCATCTTACCTCCCTGCACTCGCTCTGAGCGGGATATACTGGGTATGTTTGGTTTGGTTTGGTATTCGTGTTTTCGTTGTCATTCTTTTCATTTCGTCTACTAAAACCTATAAAAATAATATTATAATATTAAAATTATCATTTTTTATAATATTTTAATATTTATTTTGTATTATGTGCCTGACACGAAAACACGACATGAAACGACGCGAATTTGCGCGGTACACGACACGACATGACACGAATTCATTTAGTGTCGTGTATGAGTTTGGATTTTTGGTACACGAAATACGAAAGTACATGACACGAAAATATACGACACGATCGAATTACCACGTCTATAAGAAGTAGAAATAGCTTGTTTTGTCCTTTTAGATCTAGTAATATTCTTTTCTGCCCCAAGTTTAGTAACAACTCTTTTAATACCCAAATTGTCGAATTTGACCTTTACTCGAATATATTCGAGTCATTTATTTTAATTTCGAGTAATAAAATTTCGAGTCATTAAAAAAAATACAATATTTTATTTCGTGTACCACGAACATAATTACCCGAATGACTTCGTGTCACACGAATTCGGGTAATAACATTACTCGAATATTCGAGGCTTTTCACGAAAACAAATTTTCACGAAATACTCGAGGCTCTTCACGAAAACCGAATTCGGGTAAGAACATTACTCGAATTTTCGAGTTTCACATTCGGGTAAGAACATTACTCGAAGTACTCGAGTTCCTCTTTATACACTCGAGGCTGGCTTCCGACTCCGGGTAAGAAAGAAGATTACTCGAATATTCGAGTTTCACGAATAAATTACTCGAAATACTCGAGTTCACCTTTAAAACAATACTCGAACGGGCTTCTTCTTCACGAATCCGAAACGAGTTTCACGAAAACAAAGACTCGAGTCGTCTTCTTCCTTCTTCACGAATCTGAATTCGAGGTTCAAGCAAAGACTCGAGTCGTCTTCTTCCTTCTTCACGAATCTGAATCCGAAACGAGTTTCACGAAAATAAAGACTCGAGTCGTCTTCTTCCTTCTTCACAAACCTGAACTCGAAATACTCGAGTTCACCTTTAAAACAATACTCGAACGGGCTTCTTCTTCACGAATCCGAAACGAGTTTCACGAAAACAAAGACTCCAGTCGTCTTCTTCCTTCTTCACGAGTTTCACGAATCTGTCGAATTCGAGTTTCACGAATCTTAGTTTCAAGAATCCGAATTATTTCCTCCTCCTCAATGGCGAATTCGACTTCCCCGAATTTGAGGCGTTCCCCGAATAGCGCCGCTGACGGTAATGCCGATTCCGAGCCCGCCGCCGCTGCCGCCGCCGAAAACCAGGTAAGATTTTATTTTCGTGTCACTCGAGAATGCTCGTTACTCGATTTCGGTTTACACGTTTTACATTTGATTTACACGATTTGCATTCGAATTATAAGATTTGCATTCGATTTACACGATGAAAAAATAAATTAAAATAGAGAAATTTGAATTTGGGAATTAAGTAGCGCCGGTCAACCCCAAATACTTATCGTGTGTTGATATCGTATTCTTTATGTATGAATTGATATCGATTGAATTGATGTCGTGTTGAATTGATTATTTATGTAACCTTGGTAATTCGTATTCGAGTTTCAATTCGAATTTGGGAATGTTATAAATATGGATATCTTGTCGAATTTAGTTAGTTTGTTTCGTTTAGTTAGTTTATTTCGTTTAGTTCGTTTATTTCGTTTTTTATTTGTCTTACTCGAATATAGTTTATGAGTTACTCAAATTGGACTAATTGACCAATTGGGATTTCTCAAATTAATTTAGAAGACTAATGTCCTTCCACAATTAGAACGACGCAAATTGATTTATGATTATTCGAATTGACATAAAACTACTATAATTAGGATGACTCAGATTGTATTAGAATGTCTCGAATTGCATTAGATGATTGAAATTGAATTAGGATGTCTCAAGTTGAATTAGAATAACTCGATGGAAATAAATCGAATAAATCCCACTGTTACTCGAATTGTCCACTTACTTTTTCCCGATTACATATTACCTCAATACACCCGCATGAAGCTAAAATTAAGATAAATTTGAATCGGCAGGTTGTTTGGAAGAGGCCGAATATGCGAGGTTCGAAATGCTCCATAAATGGGTATGTTAGGTTAGGGATTGTTAAGACGATTGTTGCTGAGCTGCGGAGTGTAGGTGATGACACTATTAGGGAGTTTAGAGAGTCGTGTCTTGGACACTTTGTCCGGGAGGAGTGGGGGGGGGTTGTATCTAATGCCGCATTACATGCCTTGTTCTTGAACGAGGTGATTAGACCGGATGCACAGGCCGATGAGTTTTGGTTTAGGCTCGGTCATCGATTTATTCGATTTTCTAGATATGAGTATGCGTTAGTCACCGGCTTGCGATTCGGAGACTCCGACTTTAATGTACACGGGGACGATGTTCCACCAGAGGGGAGCGTGTACGATCGGTATCCGTTGCTCAGTCGTGGGGGCAGATGTTAGACCGTATTCATGATCGATTTGCTGCTGGATATTTTAGAGAGCATCCCGGTGATGCGCTGAAGGTCGCTAAGGTGCTGTGTGTCTGCTATTTGATATTCGGTGTGGATGGTGGCAAGCGTATTGCTGATCGGTGGTTGTGGACGTTGGTTGAGGACCAGACTCGGTGGGAGAGCTTTCCATGGGGCTTATATTCATATCAGATTTTGGTTACGTATTTGAGCGATGTTCCCACTGAGGTCCCCGCTGGTCTGGATCCGAGTTACCATTTTTATGGTAGCATATACGCTATTATGGTACGTCCTCGCATTCATTAACTTAATTATATACTCAAACTCAGAATAAATATTGTTATTGTTTCTTATGTTGAGATTCAATTATTGTTTTCATATATGGGCTTGCGAGGCTATACCTTCGTTAGGCTCCAAATGTGGGACCATGCTCGGAGCTTCTTTCATCCAGCGACATCGTTGTACACGCTGGAAGTTGAAGAAGATGGGTCATGTTGATTTTACCACATTCTTCGATGATAAGGTAATCAATTATAGGTTTTCAATACGTAAAAATTTTTGTAGATATTTAAGGTAATAATTACTCAAAATGAATCATTGAATTGTATTTAGATTGATTGTTTTGAGGTGTTATCTCCGACACTTGAGGAGGAGCAGGAGCTGTATATGCAGTCCATTAGTGATGCTGCGAGCGAGCGGGTGTAGTATACGCACAGGATGGCCCTATGCAAGAAGGGTGGGGGGAAGGGGAAGGGGAAGGGGAGGGCTCATGATGGTGATGGTGATGCTTCTGTCGGTGATCTAGCCGGAGAATGTATTGTCCGGCAGCGGACATCTGATCCGGTTATTTCTGACCCTCTATATCTTACTCATGGACGTGAGTCATCAGCAGAGCCTCGTGAGCCTGTGCATACTGATTTGCCGCCCCATAGTTCTCCGATACGGGGTCCTCACCAGACTGCATCTTCTTCGGCACGGGGTACTCAGGAGACTGCGCCGATTACTGATTTTGATACTCTTTTCACCCATATGCGTGCATATATGGATTCATCGGTCGAGCAGATGCATCGATATGTTGATGACACAGTGGGCAAGTTATGTCGACATATTGCTGAGGTAGTGGGCCAGTCTGCTCCTCTTGATACGCCGGCATGGGACTTTGGAGGTATTAATGATCTTATGCGCGATTTTCCTTCTCATGCCTCGATTCCGACAGAGCCTCGATTTGACGGAGCGCCTATTCCCCCCGAGCAGACTAAGAGAGTCCCCGACGCTGGCGGATCATCGTTGCCGACAGAGACTCGTGTGGATGGAGCGTCGTCTCCCACCGAGCAAACTGTGGGTGTCCCTAGCCCCGGCGGAGCATCAGTCCCGGTAGAGCACACTCCGAGTCTCGGTACTCATTCTGATAGAGCCTCGGTCCCGGTAGAGCACACTCCGAGTCTCCGTACTCATTCTGATAGAGCCTCGGTCCCGGTAGAGCACACTCCGAGTCTCGGTACTCATTCTGATAGAGCCTCGGTCCCGGTAGAGCGCACTGCGAGTCTCGATCATCATGCTGATGGAGCCTCAGTCCCACGATTCTGCCCCCGGTTCTTCCTGCTGAGACGTTGATGACACCACCAGATATTGTCCCTAGGTCTCGACCATCCTCTTCCACTGCGGATATGAGCCCTATCCCGCTTGAGTACTCTCATATTCCTATTCGAGCAGATGCGTGTGATGTGCTTAGACTGCAGTATAGGTCATACAGACCGCTTTCCCCCTTCTCGACCACTGTAGTTCGGAAGAGGAAGGACTTGGATGAGGACGCATATAACAGGTGGTTGGACAGCGGCGAGAGGTGAGTTAAATTGTAAATTCAATATATTTACTAAAATTGTCCGAACTTAAACAAAAAGTAAATTGTAGTGTCAATGTTGGTGCTGCATTCGGAGCTAGTGCCTCCTGGTTTTTGATGCTACAGGACGGATCCAGATTGATAGATGCAGAAGTAAGTCTTTCAATTTATATGTACGTAATCTCTTATTGAAACGTGTAGTTATTGAAAATGTTTAAATTATTTGAAATTTAAATGATATCCAGCATCTGGATGCATATATGGGGATCCTACAGTTTGATCCCGGATTTGGTGGCGTGCGATGGCTCGATGATTGGGCCGCTCATAGGGTTTTGGTTCATACGAGCTTCTTGGTAATGAAAAAATATTAATAAATTTATTCCAAATTAATTGAGTGATTCGTTACTGACAAAATTATTTTATATTAGGCTACGTGTATCAATGTATGGAATAACTCCAATAGGAGAGGAGGTTCATTGAGTATTGACGATGATGATCTCGATTTCTTGATCAGCCACGTTCACGGTCTGAGACCATTTTGGGGCGATCATCTCCCATGGTGGGAGTTACGCGAGGTGATAATTTATTGCATGTTTTGTTATTTATTTGTATTAGTTATTCGTGTGATATTGTGCTGACAATGTACATTTTGAACAATCGAGGTGTTGACCATCTGGAATACGTCTCCGGAGTCCTCGAGCGGACATTGGACTTAACCTAACCAATTAGTTATTTGAACCTAACCAATTTGAAATTAAACTTAATCAATTTGAAATTAAACTTAATCAATTTGAAATTAAACTTAATCGGTTCAAATAAAACGTAATTGATTCAATTTTAACTTAATCAATTTGAAATTTGAACTTAGTCGATTGAAATTAAACATAATCGGTTCAAATTGAGCCTAACCGATTTGAAATTGAACCAATTTGAAATTAAACTTAATCAATTTGAAATTACACTTAATCATTTGAAATTAAACTTAATCGGTTCAAATAAAACATAATTGATTCAATTTCAACTTAATCAATTTGAAATTTGAACTTAGTCGATTGAAATTGAACATAATCTGTTCAAATTGAACCTAACCGATTTGAAATTGAACCAATTTGAAATTAAACTTAATCAATTTGAAATTAAACTTAATCGGTTCAAATAAAACATAATTGATTCAATTTTAACTTAATCAATTTGAAATTTGAACTTAGTCGATTGAAATTGAACGTAATCTGTTCAAATTGAACCTAACCGATTTGAAATTGAACCTTTGAAATTAAACTTAATCAATTTGAAATTAAACTTAATCGGTTCAAATAAAACGTAATTGATTTATATAAATACATTAAATAAATGTAACTAATTTTACACTGGGGGCTCATTTAGGTCGAAACGATGCTTAGTTGGACATTTTGGAGTAGTATGGTCAACAGAATGACATATACTACACTTTTTTTTGGCACGTCCCTTTTTAGACGGAGTTGGTTGCATTGTGAAATCCTCAAATAGTTGGGGAATAACTGCAGTGCAAGTCTTTCTATTGTGCCCTGTTTCTCCGCATCTAAGGCATGTTTGAATTTTACGGGTATGAGTCGAGGACTCAATCCCTGATGTGTGCCTCCTTTCTTTTGATCGCCCTGCCTGCCTCGGATTGTCTGGTGGTTCACAAACTTTTACCTTGATGTTAGCAGGAATGAACCAATCACTTGGGTGAGAATCGGAATCACGACCGTCCCCACATTTGGCGAAGCGTGGACGGTTTATAGTAATCATGTATATACAGTTTGGTCGTGATTTAGGTACCTTATAGGCAATGCCGGCATGATTGCACGAGATCATATCATGCTGGAACATCATACAACTGCATTTTTGCTCTCTCAAGTCCACAACATAATTTTTCCTGTTAGAGGTCACCTTGAACACCCCATCACTAAGAAATTGAACGTTCATGTTCGATCCAGCTCCGACCGCCTTAATCAATATCTCGTATGCATGATTCGTTAAAGGTCCAGGACACCCATTTGCATTTTTATGTCGATCAGATATCCATTCTTCTACCATGGTTCGACATACCTCGAGAAGTGCGGAAATGGGCAGCCTTCTAGCCCATAGAAGACGGTTGTTCATGCTTTCAACGGCATTTAAATTCATAACCTCGAATCGCCGGACTGGGCACTTCAAACGAGCCCATTTATTTTCACCGACAGTTTCTTTGAAGTAGGTAGCTGCAGCTGGACATGCTATTTCTAAACTTTCCATATGCCTATTATAGTCCTGCCGTATTGAAAATTGCAACCACATGTTGACCATACTTAACCAAATGCTTCTGAACGTGGTAACAACATAACCCGTGATGCGCAAGTGGGAATACCTCTCTTATAGCATTTGCTATGAATTTGTGCCCGTCTGAAACAATAAAGAGGTCCCTTCGACAACCAAAGGCCTCTTTCAATTTGTACATGAAATACTTCCACGACTCATCGCATTCGACGTCGCCAACTCCAAAAGCAAGTGGAAATCTTTTGTAACAGCAACAAATAATACTCCTCGATACTTACCCCGAAGGTGTGTCCCATCAACAACAATAATTGGTCTAGCATAACGAAATCCAGATACCGAAGCCCCCAAAGCATAAAACATGTATTTAAATTTTCCAGTATTTGCATCAACCACATAATCAGTTATGTACCTGGATTCGTCACCTCCAACATATGCAAGTACGATGGGATCATTCTGAAAGAATCCTGATGGTCTCCATATATCACCGAGATAGCATGGTTGCGAATGCTCAATGCCAAGCCATAACGGACTGTCAAACAATAGTCATTCTTAAGTTGAGCCTGCACTAGCTTCGGAGTCATAATCGGTCCTTCCACTAATAGTTTGTCGGACATGTATTCACCGAGCATCTTAGAAGGCAACTGCTTAGGCGCCTTGCGATTTAGATCAAAATGACACGTATGCTCGTTCAGTAAGTGCACTCTCCAAAATCCACCCCTCCCGGAGGCGCTCAACAAAAAATTACAAGTTTTATCTGTACAAATGGCAGAATAGCGCTGCTTATCAGATTTTAGAGTACGATAGTCAGACTTCTTTTCCAAAAGATATCACCCAACAACGTTCTTCAACCTATCTTTGGAGAGAAATACATATCCTCTTTGTAAAGATAGTATATTTGCAGGATTAAATTGCTCGTCTATATCATCATCAACTTCAAAAAGAGACACATATGGAGGTCTACCTGGAATTTTCCATCCAGGACCAGGGGGAGGAGCTGGAGCACCTTCTTATTCTACTAATTGATCGAAATCAAAGCGTCTCCATTCTGGTTCTGGTTCTGGTTCTGCTTCTTTTACCGATCTTTTGTTGAACATGCCCTTTTTCTCACAATATTTGCAAAAATTTTCAAACCAATGTTTCTGAACCTCGACATCTTCGAGATCGATATCGTCGATATTTATGTCGTTATTATCATCATCACTACTACCATCACCAGCACTACCACCACCACCACAATTACCAACAACATCACATACATTATTTGAAGGACCGCAACCATCAAATCGAGAACCATCAAATTCCTAAGGAATTTGCATGCTTGAACCCCAATCAGTCAAATAATCCATACGGTACCTGAAAAGAGCTGAATCCAGGTAAGTCAAATTGTGGACCAAATGAGGGAGCTTTTGGAGTAATGCTAGTTGCATTCTGAAGGCTAACAAAAATCAGAGGCTCAACATTGAATTGGAACAAGTAATTTATATCAGAATCATTCTTTATCTTCATCTTTCTTCTTTTTTTCCCATCACAATCAATTGAGAATAAAACATAAACATGTTTTGTTCTATCAGCTTCAACAATAGAGTGGACATTATCTACTAATGTTGCATAGCTCACACCAACGGGCACAGGCAATATTTGTTCTTCTCCACCGCGATAGTCCAAATCTTGCCACTTGCCATTAAAACGAATGATAACTTTTTTCCAAAAACTCATCTGTCAAATAATATAAAAAATTTAGGTTATTAACTAAAAATTTACACAATTAAATAGTATTTGAATATTTTTGATATTTCAAGTATAAACATTATTGGAAATTGAGCGATAAATATACCTTTTATTTTTTGCAGTCGAAATAATCCTTCTTCTTCGATGTGAGAGAGCTCGAGATAATTAATCAGAGAAGAAAGGAAAAAAATAAAGGTGAGATAATATCAGAAAAGAAAGGTGAAAATATTGCTGAGAAATAGTTCAATTCAATGGATGTTTTGGCGTGCCGAGCATTGTATTTATAATTCAAAATTTTATGGATGTTTCGGGTCACACGAATTCGTGTTGAGTAATCCGAACTCGAGTCGAACTCCCTCCTGCAATTCGGTCAATGATGTATTTCGTGACTCGAATTAATTACACGAATTTCTTCGTGTCACCCGAATATCATTAATTGTCGTTCGAGTAACCCGAACACGGCGTGTAATCCGAACTCCGGACTCCCTTGTGCAATTCGGTCGATCCTTCTGTGTTTTCGGGCAATAAAATTCATGCATTCGTCACTCGAACACGGTTCCTCATGCCGTTCGGGTCACACGAATTCGTGTTGAGTAATCCGAACACCAAACTCCCTCCTGCAATTCGGTCAATGATGTATTTCGTGTGACCCGAATTAATTACACGAATATTTTCGTGTCACCCGAATCTCATTAACTGTCTTTCGTGTCACACGAATCTTCGGCGTGTAATCCGAACTTCGAACTCCCTCGTGCAATTCGGTCGATCCTTCTGTGTTTTCGGCAATAAAATTCATGCATTCGTGTCACTCGAACACGATTACTCATGCCGTTCGGGTCACACGAATTCGTGTTGAGTAATCCGAACACCAAACTCCCTCCTGCAATTCGGTCAATGATGTATTTCGTGTGACCCGAAAATTACACGAATGTTTTCGTGTCACCCGAATCTCATTAATTGTCTTTCGTGTCACCCGAATCTCCGGCGTGTAATCCGAACTCTGAACTCCCTCGTGCAATGATGTATTTCGTGTGACCCACTAATGCAGTTTCGTGTCACCCGAATCTCATTAATTGTCTTTCGAGTTACCCATTTTGTTCGTGTAACCCGAATATATTCCAACTTTCCTCAATATTGTATTTTTTTAAGGTTGACTCGAAAATATGTTACTCGAATTATAACAAATGACTCGAATATATTTGAGTAAAGGTCAAATTCGACAATTTGAGTATCAAAAGAGTTGTTACTAAATTTGGGGCAAAAAAAAATATCACTATATGTAAAAGGGCAAAACAAGTTTTCTCCCCTATAAGAAACTAACCTAAAGGAGGATTATCGTAACCTGTCTGAATGATGTCTTCTGGTATGCCAGCATTACTAGAGGGACCTGTCTGAATGATGTCTTTCCATCTATAATGCGTCACCTTAGGGACCAAAAGCGCTCTCTCTCTCTCTCTCTCTCTCTCTCTCTCTCTCTCTCTCTAGCAGAAATCCGGTCCTCTCGTAATAAGGAGTAATGGCATAGTATTGTCAAAGGGGAAGCAAAAATCAATGAAGGCAATCCTGCAGATGGAAATGGAATCAAGATTATAATTGTACGGCATTGATCCAAACTGAAAAAAACATGTAAAAAGTGATTGCGACACACAATATGATAGAAAATCTATCAACCATTGGGAGCACTCGTGTGGTCATCCGTTAGAATGAACATCTTCTGAACATCTACGCTTGTTGCGAAATGCTTTTCTAGGGAGCTACATATCTGTTATTTAGGAAGCTAAGTTGAGTTTTAAGTCGACCATCTACAGAAATTAATTAGCAACCAAACACCAAGTTTAGGTCTATAATGAATCATGAGTTTAGGTCTATTACATAAATCGCCACCGGCAAACACCAAGTTTAGGCGCAAATAACGGCAAACTCGTTGAATTAAATGAACCAAATTCAAACTCAATAATTTATAAGTTAGCTCGTTAAGCTTGCATAATTAGGCTGTGTTTAGCAAAACTAGCTGATAAGCTAACTGATAGCTGATTGAAGAATGCTTAATTTGAAAAATAATATTTGGTGAGCTTGGTCAAGTTCGAAAAAACTCGACTCGATTATAGACGTCCCAAGATCAAACTCTAATGCTCCGCTCAATTTGGTTCATTTACAGCCCTAGATTCTTGCTGCTAGACTAATAGTAAGATATGCCAACCGATTTCATAGAGGTTTCTCACAAAGTAAACATTTTCACACAAACATTACAAATCGGCCAAACCATATAGCGTCTCTTGAGCAAAACCCACTATCCATCCTTTTCTAACAATGTCAGATTTTACATCAGTGTTTTGCACATAAAGCTACGATTTTCCTACGAGTCGACTGTTGGAGTAGAATTTGCTTCTGATAATCTGACTATGTCTTCAGTGCTTTCTATGTCGATTGCCATGTCATCCCCAGCCTCGGCTTCTTGTACATCTGCCATTATTTCATCCCTGTCCCCTACAGAAGAAGGTTCTTCGACTCCATTTTCTACTGGAGTGGGTTGGGGTTGGGCACCCCTACTTTCTTCATAATTTCCATTTGAATTTTGCTCAGTGGTAACTGGGTACGGATCAGTAGACATCGTCAACGTTGACGTGACGAATAAATTCTGCAGAATGAAAACATGATGTGTGGAAAAACAGTAATACATAAACAAAATCAGGAATAAAAGGAAGACGTCCTTTCTTGCTGAAATATTTCTCATGATTATGAATAGAACTATTCATTGGTTATGAAGCATTTGAACAGAAGACTTGAAGAAGGCCACTTGTGTGTATCTTTGTGGTGAGTTCATGATTTTTAGCACATTGATGTCGGCTCCAGGAAGTAACTTGACCACCACCACCACCACCACCACCCAACTTCCCGAGCATAGCTTTTCCTAAGAATCCATAGAATGACAAAAGTAAAACCCCGACAAGAGGTTTAGCTTGTTAATATATTTACGGTTGCACATTTGAGAGTAATGGACAGTTAACATTCCCAAAGCTGACAATCAAGTTCCATTACTGTCCATTAATAGGTACTTGATTGTCAGCTTTGGGACTTGATTTTAATCTACGCTTTTTGGGACGAACAGGAATTCCAAGCATTCAGGTCAGTCGGGTCAATTTTTCTTGTTCAGTTGGGGGACTACATGCTGATAACGTGTTGAAAGAAAAATAACTGAGATAAAAAAAAGTAGATTTTAGTTTTTTCGGACGATTTTCAGAAAAATTTGGAGGGGAAATTTTTCTTGTTCAGTTGGGGGACTACGTGCTGATAACATGTTGAAGGAAAAATAACTGAGATAGAAATGTAGGGCAAAAGATTGTATATTCGCATTAATAACAACCATATATATATGGAGAGATTACATACAAATAGGTCTATAGCCTAACTAGAAAAACTCATAAATAACTAACTTAGACACACATCAGGTATCATTAAGAAGTGACTAAATAATTTAAAAAAAGTACAGGATTTATTGCATGGGGCCACTGTCCAAGATTTGAGGCTTGAGTTCACACTTCCAATCATCAGCGTTTAAAAAAAAGATTTGAACTTTCGGTTCACACTTTCAATCACCAACTTCTAAAAAAATGATGCCTCTCCTCGACAAGAAGATACCCGAGATCAAATTAGCGCTTTACTTGTTTATATTGCTAGTGGTGATTTTGATTTCCCTCTTGATCAACAACAAGTACTTTCCGTCATCATCATCATCAACACCCTCCACCTCCTCCCCTCTTGATTTCCCTCTTGATGATGATGATGACGGAAAGTACTTGTTGTTGATCAAGAGGGAAATCAAAATCACCACTAGCAATATAAACAAGTAAAGGGCTAATTTGATCTCGGGTATCTTCTTGTCGAGGAGAGGCATCATTTTTTTAGAAGTTGGTGATTGAAAGTGTGAACCGAAAGTTCAAATCCTTTTTTTTTTTTTTAAACGCTGATGATTGGAAGTGTGAACTCAAACCTCAAATCTTGGACAGTATTTATAATAAGTCTGCCCCATGCAATAAATCCTATACCTTTTTTAAATTATTTAGTCACTTCTTAATGATACCTGATGTGTGTCTAAGTTAGTTATTTATGAGTTTTTCTAGTTAGGGTATAGACCTATTTGTATGTAATCTCTCCATATATATATGGTTGTTATTAATGAGAATATACAATCTTTTGCCCTACTTTTCTATCTCCGTTATTTTTCCTTCAACATGTTATCAGCACGTAGTCCCCCAACTGAACAAGAAAAATTTCCCCTCCAAATTTTTCTGAAAATCGTCCGAAAAAAACTAAAATCTACTTTTTTTTATCTCAGTTATTTTTCCTTCAACACGTTATCAACATGTAGTCCCCCAACTGAACAATAATAAAAAGCGTAGATTAAAATCTATATATTACTACTCATTCGTCCCAAAAATATAGACTCATTTTCCCTTTTCATTTGTCCCCAAATTTGACCAATTTCTTTTCGGTCCTTTTTATTTCTTTATTTTTCCACTATAACCTTATTTAATGTGCATTGCTTTTTGGGACGGAGGGAGTAGATTTTTAGCAACAGGCCTAAACACGCAAGTTCAAAGAATCACTCGACAGAAAGTCAACTGTCCAAACAATATCCATACCACATATTCTTGATTACTTAATTTTCAACCCCAGTTCTTGATGGGTGGTGCAGAACAATGGTCACATACCTTCTCTAGAGCCAACAAAAGCTTTGATAGCTTTGGATAGATGCTTCTCGCAGACAATAGGATCTGTTCAAAAAGTCAAACCAAGTCATTTCATCATAGTGAGTTTCGGAATCAAAGGACCAGATTCGGAAAAGATAGTGGTATAAAGTTTAAACTTTAAACACATGTTCATATCATTAACGGCTGAGAATACATGGAAACATAGCCTTCCTTCAATTCAAAAAATTGAAAATAATCATCGTTAGGAGAGGAAAAAAAAACTGAAGCTTCTAGAAAAGAAAATATTAAAGAGACTAAGAATTATAGGCTTACAGTCAATACAGAGATCGTAATATAGTACCTCACAAAGCCTTTGCAAAGTAAATGGAGGGCCTTCATCAAAGCTATGAAGAGCTGCAAAACATAAAAAATACAATATATAAACGATTAAGAGATTCTATCAAACTCTCCTCAGATAATGCCCTATTCATTCCATAAGGTGTCCATGCTCGGATAATAAATATTCAGATCCAACAACCTAAATATATAATTCATTGAATTTTCTCTAAACTGCAGTTTGGTAGTGGGATATGTGGTGAAATGAGCGACAAAAGAGATCATTTGATATTCAATATAGACAGACACATGTATGGATACGTGGCACGCTGACGAGACTCTTGGATGCGGTGGGACATGCAAAATAAACACACGGGGTCCTTTTTAATATATATATATATAATTAGAAAAATAGACATAATATGCCTGTTGTGTGGTGACCTTAGTTATACATGTGAGTTTATGTATGTTCTATCTTTTTTGAATTCTTATATATAATTAAAAAAAAAAAGTGCCCCCTACGTGTCATGTCCTCCATTTTGGCCAAAAATTGTGAATCTCATGTTTGTGTCTTGTCGTGTCGTGTGTTCGGGTCCGTGAATGACTTCACTCATGAATGACTAGCTCAACATATTGCCTTTTACCCATGAATGACTTTCAGAAGTTAGAAGAGGACCCAAGGAAAAGGGAAGACAGAATAAACAGACACTCCGACTATTCAACTGTACAAAGGTTTGTTGCTGAAGCACACAGAGCAACAGAAAGAGGAACACTATTCAGGACCAAAATACAGACCAGATAGAGTGAAAATAAGGAAGATTTGTGACCGGAAAGTACCATTGTCCAACCTTCCCAGCAGCTCCTGGAAGGTCTCTCCGAGAGAGGAAGTCTGCTGCTCGCTGGTCATTGTAGCTTCTGGATATTCTGAGAGGACCTTTTACATATAATTAATAAGAGTAATAGTTCAATGAAGAATCTCAATAAAAAGATATCCATAAAAGAAACAATATCCACCATGGAAAACTAAGAACAATCTTATCCCATCCACTCACCCAACGTGTTTGAAAAGTGGGGATTAAAAACAAAAGTGCATAATCTGAGATACTCATAGGATCACAATCTTGCGTACCTCCACATACCTGCTTAATATGATAGGACATAATACTCTTTAACTTTTTCCAATCTAGCCTGAGATAATATAATATGAACAAGAGCAAATATTAATCAAGGACAAACTTCACGGCTAAATAGCCAATTAGAGTAGCATCATAGAGCACTCTATGCAACCGGCGGCTACAGAGCCGAATATAGGAAACATCAAAACGACCGTATGACATATTTATATGATTTTTAGGAAGAAGTAAAAGCAACATACCAAAACTTCCCGGTTGATGCACTTTTTTC
This sequence comes from Orobanche coerulescens, assembly GCA_033398695.1. Taxonomy (NCBI): domain Eukaryota; kingdom Viridiplantae; phylum Streptophyta; class Magnoliopsida; order Lamiales; family Orobanchaceae; genus Orobanche; species Orobanche coerulescens. Next base: position 2,335,693 of record CM065816.1, read on the forward strand.
TAATGTCCCCCTCACTTCTTCTCCTGAAAACATGGTTCCGTAATCCTGCATTCTGCATTCTCACACCAGAAAGAGATTTCAATCAAATAAACAATGAAGTTCTAGTTCACATTAATCAACACCACAAAGCAGGTAAAAAAAAATGAGGAAAAAAGCAGAACTACAATAACATCTTAAATCAGGGACATCGTCTCCAAAAGTTCTCATCCCTTTCTCTACTTCATTACTCACATGCTTACAAAAATAACTCATCAGCTTCTCATCTAATATTTTACAGTAAACACAAGGTGGTAATTTCGTATCATATTTCGAGAAGAAGGGCTCATTTACTAACCCAACACACCTTCCGACCAAAGGGCGGATCTACACTAGGGCTAAGCCGAGCTAGAGCCCGCACGAAGTGGAAATTTCGCAATTCTTCCGTTACCTGTTGCTTCCCGTCACGATTAAGTGTTCTCACAGATAGGTAAGCACAGATCCACGACGAGCTGGAGGAAGAGTTCGGTGACGATTTCCGTGGGGGAGCACGGGGACGATTTTGGTCGAACCGAAGATCAGGTGACCGAGCGGAAACAAAAGCTCACTATAGGCGATTACTTATTAGGCTTCCATATAATACTAGTGACTTAATTTCTCATTTTATCTATGGGCATCGACCCAAACAGGGTCTAAGTGAGTCGAGACCATTTGTGAACTATTCGTGATACATAAAATATGCTCGTAATAGGCTCGACTTATTCGAATAGGTATCGAGCTCGACTCGAGCTCGAGATCATTAGTATTCGGTTTGATAGATTTGCAAGTCAATTCAGTGGTGAAGATGGGATGGCTCGCTTCAATTTTTGCATAAAATTAAAGTGAAATCTAAAATTCCGATTTTCTAGTTCCTAAAACGGCAATCGAATCAAATCACTCTATTTGGTATTTCGATTTTCGGTTATTAATCAATTCGATTTCGGGAATTTTTGGTTTTTTTTGTGCTTTTAAGAAATAAAATGAATCCATTTACTAGATTTTTTTGTCAAAAAAAAAAATGGCAAGTACGTACTCCAACAAAATAACGGATATATTGAAATTATTTTAAAATACGAAATACTATAATTAATAATTAAAGAATTAACAGCATATAAAATATTTTAATATTAAATTTCGATTTGACTCAGTTTTGATTTTCAGTTTTCGCACATAAAACCAAATTCAAGTTGAAAATTCCGATTTTAAACACAAAATCAATTTAAATTTTTTCGCTTGTTTTTGCACACCCTTGTGTTAAAATATACTAATTACTCTTTATAATAAATATAACTATACCTACATCTATCTATCTTCTATTATATTAAAATATTCAGTCCTAAAATTAAATGTGAAGTCTTAAAGGTTTGAGTTCCAGGAGTAAAATTAAGTTTCAAAGCATAAATCGTCTAAATTCAAACACAGATTGTAACGGTTTCACAATTATGTCACTGTGTATTAATTGCTACACTTATAATTCAATGTAACCATCAAGATGAAGTTGAAGTGTTGTTGGAGTTTCAGAATGCAAACCATCTCAAACTTCCCACGAAAGGTTCATGCACTTATAACACAAAAGCATCTCACATCTATAAATAACATATGCATTCCCTTCCCACACCTCCCAACTGATGTACCGGCATTGTTGAGGCGCATATCACCAGCAACAATGTTTCTCCAAATGCACAACTCGGTGAGTTAGAATAGCCACCAGTGCCCTTAAAGGTCAGGTCACAATGGAAGTACTGGTAATGTTGTATGAGGGTATAATATCTATATTATATATATATATATATATATATTTGCTGAAAAAATTTGATATATTGATATCTAATTCATTGTTTCAAACAACAACCTACAACAAAACAACAACCCCATCCACTACATCAACTGAGACTCGAAATGAAATAAAAAAGACAAAGGATCTCAATTTTATCTTTCGTGATTTACAATAACTTCAAGACCTTTATAAGATCAAACACACGAAAGGTATATCATCATAGATGTGTGAAAAGTTGTACTTCTCTTTTATATCCGAAATTAAAGAAAGACTAATAACACATCTGTTACAATCTTTCTTTGTTTCGATTACAGGAATACCTACCCGAGACTTCTTTTATACGATCTTGATGCCAAAACCTTGTTAAACACGTTCGTTAACCGTGGGTTCTGCTCGGATTAACACAAGAAGAAAGATAAGGTCGCTCTTGGTCTATCATTCGATTGGGTATGCAAGAAAGTAGAAGAAAGATTGGTGTATTCGGTTGTGGTTATAAGATTGAAAGATTTTGTGACAGAGCTGCTGCGTTTTTGGTGGAATGGAAAGGACAAATTTTTTTTTTTTAAGTTGTAGATCTATCTAGAAATGAGATGAGAGTGGGTGACTGCAATGAGTGGTAGGCGGATGATTTTGCAAAGTGTAATTAGAGTTGTGAGAGATAAATTAGGGTACCCTTTTTATATCCGTGTCATATTAGTTGGGTTATGCATTTTATGTGATAACTTTGGGCCGAGCTTAATACAGGACTGGACATCCATGATTTTAACTTGCTATGTGTGTACCGAATGTATAAACAAAATGGAATTTGCTATGTTATGCATTTGCCATTTTTTTAAAAGCAAAATTTGGATAAATTTTGTACAAGTTTATGTTAAAATTAGGATGATTATAATGACAATGTGACTATTGGGGATTATATTTTATGTGTTATTAACCTAAATATTTGACCCATGCCATCAATGATTAATGTAGCCATCTTGCAATCTTTTTTTGTTTGTTTGTTGAATTCTATGTTTTTTTGGAAAGTGGGAATCAATTTCAATCAATGTTTTAGAATGTTTTAACTACAATTATTATTAATAACTAAGAGTCTAAGAGCATCCACTATGATAAACCTTTTAAAAAGAGTTTACGCTGAACATTACGTAACGAACAATTTTATACAAAATGTGTGCATATGAAACTTATATAAATTAGCTCAATTTTGTTTACAGTAGTTTACTTAAACAAACTTTGTAGATTAACTCGAGTACCCCCGATCGAAAGTAAGCATTAAGTAATGAACGCACCATTTAAGAAATTACATAAGTATTACTGTTTTTCCTGTGAGTTTTTGTAGAATGCCAATTTTTTGTTAAACCTTAATGTGATGGAACCGTATGCGTTTAAGCTTCATTTAACTCAACTTATTTTATAACTATTTAGCTAAACATTATGCAACACGTCTCAATTAGATGCACCGTCTTACTTACACTTCAACAATTTACAGGAACATTACGCAATGAACAATTAGATACTGTAATATCCGCAATTTTCGATTTTCGGTAAATTTATTTTTTCGGCCGAAGTCCATTTTGACGGCTCGCTCATGACCGTTTCGTCATTCTGAGAATGATTAATTCTACATTTTTTTGACATCCGAGTTCGTTTCGGTGTCGTTTTGTTGAGTTCCGTGCTTTTTAGCGACTTTTCCGCACTTGAGTTCGATTCTTGCGAATCTCGTTCGAAACTGCTGTTTCGGGTTTCCCGTAAGTCCGTTTAACTCTGTTAGACGTGTTGTGAACTTCGGTTTGGTTATTCGATCACGTATCGTGATTTCCGGGCGTTTTGGGCCATTTTGTAATTTCTTAAAAGTTACGGGTATCCGTATCTGTAATTGTTGTCTCGACCCATTTCTTGGCCGCGTATGATTAATTATTGTATTATGTTTTCATTTCGGGTCGTTGATGTCGTCCGCCAACTTTTCGTCGTGTTCGTTCCGTACGTTTTCGGAAATCGGGTCGTCGAGCCACAGTGGTCGGAGTCTTGGCCAGGACGGTTCGGGGCTGGCCGGACGATTGAGCACGGCCGGACGGGTGCGGCGAACCGCGTAAGCGCACGCCTTCTGGCCGGAAAAGGCTGTGGCAGTGTAAGCGCACGCTATCTCCGGGCTTAACGCCTTATCGGGTGCAGACAATGGAGTCACAGGGGTTACGGAATCGGTCGGGATCGGCGGGTAGCGCACGCTCTTGTCGGGCCTTCGTGCGCTTCTGGCCGGCGGGTAGCGCCTTCTGGCCGGAAAAGGCTGCGCCACGCTACCAGCGGCGATCTAGTCCAGAAGGCCATGGATCGGGGCACAGGCGATAAGCGCCGCTAGCTCGGCGACTGCGCGCGCTTCGACCGAGATAAATGTGGCTGAGCAGTCACATTTCATCTCGTTCTTCATTTCCTCTCCTTCTCTTCCGCGGCTGGAGACTTGGAGATCTTCGAGCCATGATGTTTGTCAACAAATCCATGAAGTTCTTGAGTTCATAACATCAATCAATCATCCGTTATCATCCTTTGATCCAGCGAATCAAGGTAATCTTACCTTAGAACCCTAATTTCGTGAATTTGGGGGTTTTTGCATTTTTGTCCGATTCGTTCCGTGTTGTTGATTAATTCATGATGAGTATGATTAATCTTGGTAGTATTCTTGTGTTTAACATCATTTAATCCATTGTTCTTCGTCGAATCGAAGTATATTTCTTGATTTCCTTCGAATTGACTTTTTGGGGGATTTGTCCTCGATCTCGTTTTTCATCCGTTTTCGATGGATCGATTATGGTTAAATGATGTTGTTAAACATATTCTATGGATTGTATATCCATATTTCAACTTGGAATTCCATTTCCGTGATTTAACGGGACGAATCGTGTTCTTGGCCGTTTTGGGGGAAATCCTTGAACTTTCGTCTTTCGTTCTTTGAATTCAACGGCTTTAAGTCGTGTTAGGGAATTCATTTCATTGTTGTTATTGTCCTTCGTAGTTTATGAACGCGAGTTGGCGATCGGTGGAGTCGGCGGGTTCGTAGTCGGTTCGTGTCAACCTACTTCGGTCGATTCTTCGCGTTGTTCTTATTCAAGGCAAGTACCTTGCCCATACTTTTCTCGTTTTATGGATATGATGATCGGTGGTCGTCTTGGTGTGTTTGTTTGGTTATTTTAAAATGAATTTCCAAAAGATTTCGGTTTGGCCTCGTTAAAGGCTCTCTTTCAAAAACGCGTGTCTGTTTTGTGAACGTTGTGTTTTGGGAATTGATTATTTTGAATGTTGAAGGCTTTGATGATATTCCTATTGTTTAAAGTTATGGAATTATGTATTCCGTGTTTAATCTTGTTATTGTGTTTTGAAGAGTTTGATAATGTTATCGGATAAATGGCCATCTCTAGTAAGTATTCTTGATGAACTTACATTCTTAGCATATTAGTATTGCATGAGTAACGTGTGTGTGTGTATGCTCACTATGGGTTAGATCCGACGGGGTCTCGGTAGGGTTCCACGAAGCTGTGGAACCGCGAGCTTGCTTTTAACCACTGTGGGTTAGATCCGACGGGGTCTCGGCAGGTCACGAAGGCTGTGGGTCCGCGGTTAATTGTGGTGCATTTTTACAAATGTGACTTGATTATGGCATTTCTGGAAATGAGTGCTTTTGAACGGTTTTCATGATTGCATGCATCGACTAAGTGTGTAAGAGGTAAGTGTTCGTTTGGCTTACTTGGCTAGGATGGCACTAGAGTATTTTGTTGTTTGTGTTAAATCCTTTATTTGTGGATTTTGATGTTGGGAGATGAACCTTGTGGTCGTTCTTGTGTACTGTGAGTTGATGAGATTGGGGCTAAAATCCCAACGTTTTTGTAAAGGTCATTTGACGGATTTGGGGCTAAAATCCCAATGGTTTGGTAAAGGTTATTTTACGGAAAGTAAACTTTTGGGGCGGTGACCCCTTTTGTCTTTTGGATTTTGAAAAGTAGGATTTGATAATCCTAAATTATTTTATATTAAAACTCTCGATGGAATTCTAAACCGTTTTATAAATTACTTCCATTGATTTATGATATTTCGATTTTGAAATGTTTTCTCAAACTCTTGCCTCGGGAAGTACTTTTCGTTTCGTTTGGATCTTTGAGGATCCTTGGTTATTGTTATTCGTGGAATGTGAATGGTATGGCTCGTATTTGCACTTTGTTCTTGCACTAGCAAAACAGTGGAGTTTTGCTAACCCCCGAGTATTCGGGGGGTGGATGTCTGTTTTTGCATTCAGGTTTTGGAGCATAACACAGGGTCGGCACGAAGGATGATGAAAGATGATCGATACTAATCACATGGGGAACCGTACTTTGTTTATTGGTTCAATTGTACTCTATTTTTCCGCTGCTATATTTTCCCATTGTACGGGTGTGGTTGTATTTTGACCCCTGCGTGGGCATGAGTTGTATTTGAGTTGTATGTATTTGTTGAAAGACCAAATCGGTCTACTGAGTCATTTAGCCTTAAAGGCATGGTTGAGTTGTTATATGTCGTTACCAGCCTGGTAGATCCTTGAGGAAAGGTTCTACGGCGTGTAATATCCCTGAGCGGATTGGGGGTGTTACATAAATGGTATCAGAGCTTAGGTTGAGGAAACCTAGGCTGTCGGGTCAAGTCGTGTTGTTTGAGTCTTGTTTCGTCGGATTTTATCTGACTGAGTCGTGTCGCGACGCGTCGTTTGAGTTTGTTGGTCGTGATTAGTATCGTGGGGCGATCATCATCTTCGTGCGACCTGTGGAAGTAAGTCTCCCTTCTTTGTGTTGTGCCGCGTTTGACACGAGCTATTTTTATGATTATTTGTTAAGTGATGGAATCCTTATGTGGATTTTGATTTCACGATATGTATTTAATCGACTCTCGTATTTGATTTATACGAGGAGTGTCGTCGCTTGTGATGTCTTTTTATTGTTGTTTTTGTCCGTTGCTGATGATTTTCGAATCGATTTGCACGTTTTACAAGTTCTCTTGTGGAAGCTTTGTGCTTATACACGTTCGACTTGTTCACTAGCCAGTGCTGGAGGGTCTTTAGAGGCCTCGAATGGGGTCTGTGGTTTTGTTCTGAATGTGGTATTTTATCGTTTATTTCCGTTTAAAGACATGTATTATCTTGATTTTGAATGTTTTGATGCGTGTACTAGGAGTTTTTTTAGTGAACGTCGATATGTGCGAGTTTTGGGCATTCTGGCCTATTGGATTTTTGAAAACCTTGAGTATCTTAGAAAAATAAATTTCGAGACATACTTTTCAAATGAGTTATTTTCTTGTGGTACATCCTAGGTGCCACAATATATTTCAAAAAAATTCTACTTCGAGGACCAAAATGCTTTGAGATATTTTCAATGTTTTAGAAACACTTTTATTTAGACCCGAGGTCGAATATTCTGAAAGTTTTCACTAACAGAAAGTGTCCTCATTTTTAACAAATGCGAAATGGTTTTCCAAAGTCTCGATAATGATGTTTCATGTTTGTACTTTTTGAAAGGTGATACTCAAGATCAACCGGTGTTCTTCTAAATTATTTTCAAAATGAGGTTTTCGTTTTTTTTAAAACCTATCCATTCCCATTTGAGGGCTGGGTATGTATGTATGATGTTCGCGTTGTCATTTTTATATTTGCTCCCGAGTATGATCGAATTGGCGGTGTGAGCGTTGAGTCGTTTTCCACACATTTGTTGTGTTAGCCCCCTGTGAGAGGCGGGATGTTGGTGTTGAATATTGTCGCCTCGTGGTGATTTCTGCGTTGTCGCGCATGTGCGAGCTGTTAGAGCTTGGTTTGGTATGGCCGTGTGCATCGGTGATCGTTCCGTTATGTGTCGGTTGTTTAATGTCTTGTTACCTTGCTCCTGTTTTTGTGAATTTCGTGGATGAGGTCGGAGGTAATACCCGTAATATTTTGACTTCTGTATTTTTTCTTTCTCCAGTCCATCGATTCGCTCATGTTCGTTGGTACTTTATGAACTTGTTCTGTATTTCGATTTCATCGTCCGAACGATCTGTGATCTTGTTGTGGGTCGATCTGGTTATCGCTGTGACTTTTTCGAGTTCGGTTCGATTCTTGTGAACCTTGTTCGGGAGTGACATCATCTGGTTCTATTAGTTCTTTTATTCGAAGTGGATCGGATTTGGAACTCTTGTGTTTTCGACTCTGTCGACTCGTTTATGTTCGTTGACATTTCTGAGCTTGTCCTGCCCCTTGCTTTTGTTGATCGAACGAGTGTGGTATTATTTCGAAATAACTTGTTTGTCGTTGTGACTTTTCAATCGTATTCCCTTTCCTGTGGATCTTATGGGAATGCATGTCTTGTAGTTCTCACCAGATCATCCTGGGAGTTGTTGTTTGAATTTTATTATTCTTCGTAATTTCGGACATGATTTTTCGATTTTTGTTGTCTCGATCGTTTGTTTGTTCGGTTTTTGTTCTCGTTTAGTGATTGTTGAGCGTTCAGGCTCCTTCCTAATTCCCTTAAGTTCGAGAAATTAGTCTCGTTTTCGATCTTCCAACCCTTGGGCGGTGGAATTCCGTATTTGTTCAGCGTTTGGCTCGCGTTTGGATTGATGAACCGTTGGGTTGGTCAATCGTATTGATTTTCGTTCGTTGTGTTTTGTGATCGTTCGGATAATTGACTTGATTGTATTATCCATTTGATGACGCTTGTCACTTGTTGGTTCTATTATATCCCTAACGGCGACGTTGTGTTTGTCGTCGCGGAGCGTGTTTTCACACCGTATATTCCGTTGCGTTGTTTGTAACGTTTCGCCGTTGGGCGTTAGTTACGTGTTTCTTGCGTATCTCGTTGAGTTTTCTTGGCGGGATATTGCTTCTCCCTACTTGTTTTAAGTTTCGGGACGAAACTTCTTTTAAGGAGGGTAGAATGTAATATCCGCAATTTTCGATTTTCGGTAAATTTATTTTTTCGGCCGAAGTCCATTTTGACGACTCGCTCATGACCGTTTCGTCATTCTGAGAATGATTAATTCTACATTTTTTTGACATCCGAGTTCACTTTGGTGTCGTTTTGTTGAGTTCCGTGCTTTTTAGCGACTTTTCTGCACTTGAGTTCGATTCTTGCGAATCTCGTTCGAAACTGCTGTTTCGGGTTTCCCGTAAGTCCGTTTAACTTTGTTAGACGTGTTGTGAACTTCGGTTTGGTTATTCGATCACGTATTGTGATTTCCGGACGTTTTGGGCCATTTTGTAATTTCTTAAAAGTTACGGGTATCCGTATCTGTAATTGTTGTCTCGACCCATTTCTTGGCCGCATATGATTAATTATTGTATTATGTTTTCATTTCGGGTCGTTGATGTCGTCCGTGAACTTTTCGTCGTGTTCGTTAAAATGCGTTTTGAAAATCGGGTCGTCGAGCCACAGTGGTGGTCTTGGCCGGACGGTTGCGGATCGCCGGACGATTGCGGGCACCGGCCGGACGGTGCGCAGAACCGTAAGCGCACGCCTTCTGGCCGGAAAGCTGCGCGCGCTAACCGGCAGGTGTAACGCACGCTATCGGCTGGCCTAACGCACTTTATCGGGTCTGGACAGTGGAGTCTTGGGGGTTCTGGAATCGGTCAGGATCGGCAGGTAGCGCACGCTACTGTCGGGCCAGACTGCGTCACCTTCTGGCCGTAGCGCACGCCTTCTGGCCGGAAAAGCTGCTGCTTTATCACGGCCGACGATCGACAACGAGACATGTGTGCGCGACAGTCGCCGAGTGCGAGGGACCAAGCACGAGCGGGACGCCATGGATGGCATCGGCCGCATGGGAATACCCGGCCTTCAGGACGGCGTGACCGGACGGAGAGTCACGCGAGAAACCGTGGGAGGAGCACGGGCCGCCGCCGTGGAAGCGGATCGCCCAAGGGGCATTGCGGGCAGGACATGTCAGGGATCACGGCAGCGCGAAGAGGCAGGCAAGGTCGGACGAGCGATCGTGTGGGACAAGGCACGGACGGGACAAGGCCGAGTGCAGGAACGAGGACTCGACACAGGCGGCGGACGCGGGCATGGGATGCCGGGCGCGGCCGGCGCGTCTTGTGGCGCGAGGTGCGAGAGAGACCCTCCCCTATAATAGGCTTAGACGGAAAAAGCCTTGTGGGGGCGGTGAGACATTGAAAGGCGAGGAGCCACTCGGCGGAAAGACTCGGCCGGAAGCAACTAGAAGCGGGCCGGCTTGGTCCAGGAGGTTCGGGAAGAGTCTGGAACATTGTAGAGACGGCCCGGATGTTCGGGCCGAGACAGGCTAGGTGCGGGCGGGGCAGACGTGCGGGCAGGACGGACAGAGGCAGGCGGGCGCCCGGGATGGAAGAGAAGCCTCTAGGAAACTCCTAGAAGGATGAAGTGCTGGAATGATATAGAGTATTCTAGATGATTGTGTGCCTTGTACTTGTAGAATACTCTAGAATATGTTTGTAAGTATTGTATGTGTAGACTTGTGTGGATGATTCTAGAGTTAGGTTCTAGAATTGTAATGTTGTAGATAGGTCTAGATCCCTCCAAATGAGGAGGTGGAGTAGAAGATTCTAGGTTCTTAGGAGTAGTATAAATAGGCTTGAGGTTGGCTCATTTGCACTCAACCCTCAAAGACTCAACATTCTTGTGTACTTGTAAAGTTTGTGAAATAGTGAAGTTTTCTCTCAACTCCCAAGTGTTAAACCCCTCCTTTCATACTTAGCAACCGAGTGAGTTAGGCTTACTAGCTAGATCGAGGTAATTCTAGTCTAGTGCCGCACGGGTCCGAAGAGCTTTCGAGTGCTCAAACCCAACCCCGTGACAAGTGGTATCGGAGCCACGCTAGTGGTTCAAGGAGCTTCCGCATTGAGACGTTGCTGAGAGGTTTTGTGCAAGGAGGACCGATGGAGACTACGTCAAGCGTCACCAAAGTTCAACCCGGCCAGGAGAAGGACAAGTCCAAGAAAGGGTCTAGGGACAAGTCCGTGGAAAGAGGTGTTGCCATGGAAGCACGAGTGGCTCGACTGGAGGAAACCATGGGCAAGCACGAGAATGCTCTTGAGGCATGGAGCAACGTGGCCGATCAGGTGACAGAGATGAGCGAGTCGTTGGAGGAGCTTGAGAATCGGGTGACGGGCACCCTTAACGCGTTGCGACGCGACTTGTGTGAAGAGATCCTTGAGGCTGTCAGGAAGGAGGTTCGGTCGATGATCGCAGCCTTTCGAGAGGAGATCATAGGGAGGATCGAGACCATCGAGGGAAGGACAGCACTGTACGAGCGGGCAATGGCCCACGGTCGGGACCAGCGGGGTGCGGCACCCCATCGAATCGACATCCCCCGGCCGTGTTCGTTCCAAGGATCGAGGAATGGTAGGGAAGTGGATGACTTCCTGTGGAACATGGAGCGTTACTTTGGTGCATCAGGGATAGTAGATGATGCGACCAAGTTGCAGACGGCTCCATTCTTCTTAGCAGATGTGGCGCTGCTATGGTGGAGAAGGCGCGAAACAGAGATCGCGCGTGGTACATGTCAGATGGAGACATGGGAGGATTTCAAGGCCGAGTTCAAGCGGCAGTTTTACCCGGAGAATGTTGAGTTTGAGGTCCGGGCTAGGTTGAAGGAGTTGACACACAGCAAGACGATCAAGGACTATGTGAAGGAGTTCCAGGAGATCGTCTTTGGAGTTGCCTAGCCTTAGTGAGCAGGAAGCTTTTTTAGAGTTCGTTGTTGGGCTAAATCCGTGGGATTAGTTGGAGGTGCAGTGGGGCAAGGCACGAACGTGTCCGAGGCGATTGCGATAGCGGAGCAGGTGATCGAGTTGAAACCCGGTAGGGAGGCCGGAAGTCCGGGAGGGACGAGGACGGCATCGGTACGCAGGACAAGTCGTACCGTGGTAATGCGGATAGGGCGCGAGGATGGCGAGGCCCAAGGACGGCAAGCGGTCGGGATGGGCTCGGACTTGCCATGGGTGCGGGAGTGCGAGACCATCTCGTAGCGGCGTGTCGAAGAAGAAGAAATGTGAGATTTCTTTGGAGCACGGAGCATTCGGCGAGGCAATGATCGAAGTTTAGGGTAGCCGCCATGGATTACACCAAGGCACGGGACGATGCCGAGGGTGATGGGACATCGATGGCGCTTGGTGTTGAACTTCGGCCATAGGGATGGCATCGCGGGACGGAACACCGGAGGGAAACTGCTTTGTATGCGGCAGGGGGTGATCAATGGGAAACCCGTCAAGGCGTTGGTCGACACAGGCCGATTACAACTACATCGACGAGGCTGAAGCACGAAGTTGGGGCTTGGTCATCGAGGACGGAGTGGATGAAGTCGAATAATGCACCACCCGTTCGAGTTACGAAGTCGCCAATGGGGTGCGACTAAAGATTGGCACGTGGGAACCGCGTGCACTTCAAGGTGACGAGCATGGATGATCGGGACATTATATCGGGCATGGACTTCCTAAGGAAGAATAATGTTGGAGTTGTTCCGCACAAGAGGCGCATGCGTGTGTGATCAAGCCAAGGCTGCGGGAAATACGCTTGACCACGAGCCTTGGGACAAGCCATGTCGGCACTCAAGTACGTGAGGAAGCTTGAGGAGGAGCCGAGTTACCACCTTGGAGCGATTCGGTTCATCGAGGGCCGCCACGTCGCCGAGGGCGTCGGCGAAATGGGCGGGGAGAATGTCACGGCCGGCAGTCGATGACAACGAGACATGTGTGCGCAGACAGTCGCACAGTGCCGAGGGGCCGGCACGGCAGGACGCCATGGATGGCATCGGGCCGCATGGGAATACCCGGCCTTCGGGACGGCGTGGCCGGACGGAGAGTCACGCGAGAAACCGTGGGAGGAGCACGGGCCGCTGTAGGAAGCGGATCGCCCCGAGGCATTGCGGGCCAGGACATGTCAGGGCTGTCCGGCAGCGCGAGAGGGACGCGGCAAGGTCGGACGAGCGATCGTGTGGGACAAGGCACGGCAGGACAAGGCCGAAGTCTGGGAACGGGACTCGACACAGGCGGCCGGACGCGGGCATGGGATGCCGGGCGCGGCCGCGTGCGCTGTGGCGCGCGAGGTGCGAGAGAGACCCTCCCCCCCTATAATAGGCTTAGACGGAAAAAGCCTTGTGGGGGCAGTAGACATTGAAAAGCTGAGGAGCCACTCAGCAGGAAAGACTCGACCGGAAGCAACTAGAAGCGGGCCGGCTTGGTCCAGGAGGTTCGGGAAGAGTCTGGAACATTGTAGAGACGGGCCCAGATGTTCGGGCCGAGACGGGCCAGGTGCGGGCCGGGACGGGCCGATGCGGGCCGGGACGGACAGAGACGGGCCGGGCGCCCGGGATGGAAGAGAAGCCTCTAGGAAACTCCTAGAAGGATGAAGTGCTGGAATGATATAGAGTATTCTAGATGATTGTGTGCCTTGTACTTGTAGAATACTCTAGAATATGTTTGTAAGTATTGTATGTGTAGACTTGTGTGGATGATTCTAGAGTTAGGTTCTAGAATTGTAATGTTGTAGATAGGTCTAGATCCCTCCAAATGAGGAGGTGGAGTAGAAGATTCTAGGTTCTTAGGAGTAGTATAAATAGGCTTGAGGTTGGCTCATTTGCACTCAACCCTCAAAGACTCAACATTCTTGTGTACTTGTAAAGTTTGTGAAATAGTGAAGTTTTCTCTCAACTCCCAAGTGTTAAACCCCTCCTTTCATACTTAGCAACCGAGTGAGTTAGGCTTACTAGCTAGATCGAGGTAATTCTAGTCTAGTGCCGCACGGGTCCGAAGAGCTTTCGAGTGCTCAAACCCAACCCCGTGACAACACGCTACCTGGCCGAGCAGTCTAGTCCAGAGGGCCACTGGATCGGGGCCTGGGCCGATAGCGCACGCTAGCTCGGCAGCCTAGCGCGCGCTAGTCCGGCCCAGTATAAATGTGGCTGAGCAGTCACATTTCATCTCGTTCTTCATTTCCTCTCCTTCTCTTCCGCGGCTGGAGACTTGGAGATCTTCGAGCCATGATGTTTGTCAACAAATCCATGAAGTTCTTGAGTTCATAACATCAATCAATCATCCGTTATCATCTTTTGATCCAGCGAATCAAGGTAATCTTACCTTATAACCCTAATTTCGTGAATTTGGGGGGTTTTGCATTTTTGTCCGATTCGTTCCGTGTTGTTGATTAATTCATGATGGGTATGATTAATCTTGGTAGTATTCTTGTGTTTAACATCATTTAACCCATTGTTCTTCGTCGAATCGAAGTATATTTCTTGATTTCCTTCGAATTGACTTTTTGGGGGATTTGTCCTCGATCTCGTTTTTCATCCGTTTTCGATGGATCGATTATGGTTAAATGATATTGTTAAACATATTCTATGGATTGTATATCCATATTTCAACTTGGAATTCCGTTTCCGTGATTTGACGGGACGAATCGTGTTCTTGGCCGTTTTGGGGGAAATCCTTGAACTTTCGTCTTTCGTTCTTTGAATTCAACGGCTTTAAGTCGTGTTAGGGAATTCATTTCATTGTTGTTATTGTCCTTCGTAGTTTATGAATGCGAGTTGGCGATCGGTGGAGTCGGCGGGTTCGTAGTCGGTTCGTGTCAACCTACTTCGGTCGATTCTTCGTGTTGTTCTTATTCAAGGCAAGTACCTTGCCCATACTTTCTCGTTTTATGGATATGATGATCGGTGGTCGTCTTGATGTGTTTGTTTGGTTATTTTAAAATGAATTTCCAAAAGATTTCGGTTTGGCCTCGTTAAAGGCTCTCTTTCAAAAACGCGTGTATGTTTTGTGAACGTTGTGTTTTGGGAATTGATTATTTTGAACGTTGAAGGCTTTGATGATATTCCTATTGTTTAAAGTTATGGAATCGTGTATTCCGTGTTTAATCTTGTTATTGTGTTTTGAAGAGTTTGATAATGTTGTCGGATAAATGGCCATCTCTAGTAAGTATTCTTGATGAACTTACATTCTTAGCATATTAGTATTGCATGAGTAACGTGTGTGTGTGTGTATGCTCACTATGGGTTAGATCCGACGGAGTCTCGGCAGGGTTCCACGAAGCTGTGGAACCGCGAGCTTGCTTTTAACCACTCTGGGTTAGATCCGACGGGGTCTCGGTAGGGGTCCACGAAGCTGTGGGTCCGCGGTTAATTGTGGTGCATTTTTACAAATGTGACTTGATTATGGCATTTCCGGAAATGAGTGCTTTTGAACGGTTTTCATGATTGCATGCATCGACTAAGTGTGTAAGAGGTAAGTGTTCGTTTGGCTTACTTGGCTAGGATGGCACTAGAGTATTTTGTTGTTTGTGTTAAATCCTTTATTTGTGGATTTTGATGTTGGGAGATGAACCTTGTGGTCGTTCTTGTGTACTGTGAGTTGATGAGATTGGGGCTAAAATCCCAACGTTTTTGTAAAGGTCATTTGACGGATTTGGGGCTAAAATCCCAACGGTTTGGTAAAGGTTATTTTACGGAAAGTAAACTTTTGGGGCGGTGACCCCTTTTGTCTTTTGGATTTTGAAAAGTAGGATTTGATAATCCTAAATTGTTTTCTATTAAAACTCTCGATGGCATTCTAAACCGTTTTGTAAATTACTTCCATTGATTTATGATATTTCGATTTTGAAATGTTTTCTCAAACTCTTGCCTCGGGAAGTACTTTTCGTTTCGTTTGGATCTTTGAGGATCCTTGGTTATTGTTATTCGTGGAATGTGAATGGTATGGTTCGTATTTGCACTTTGTTCTTGCACTAGCAAAACAATGGAGTTTTGCTAACCCCCGAGTATTCGGGGGGTGGATGTCTGTTTTTGCATTCAGGTTTTGGAGTATAACACAGGGTCGGCACGAAGGATGATGAAAGATGATCGATACTAATCACATGGGGAACCGTACTTTGTTTATTGGTTCAATTGTACTCTATTTTTCCGCTGCTATATTTTCCCGTTGTACGGGTGTGGTTGTATTTTGACCCCTGCGTGGGCATGAGTTGTATGTATTTGTTGAAAGACCAAATCGGTCTACTGAGTCATTTTAGCCTTAAAAGCATGGTTGAGTTGTTATATGTCGTTACCAGTCTGGTAGATCCTTGAGGAAAGGTTCTACGGCGTGTAATATCCTTGAGCGGATTGGGGGTGTTACAGATACAGCCCATGTACATCGCACGGGTCTGAATGGCTTGTACATAATATGAAAGAACTCTAAAGTGTTGCATTTGAGAATTTTTAGTTTGATCTCTCTCTCTCTCTCTCTATATATATATATATATATATATATATATATATATATATATATATATATATATATATATATCGAGTGGAACCAAGCTTGAGCTTATCGTGCTTAACATCAAGTCGAGTTTGAGTTTAAAACAGATGAATTCCCTCGAGTTCTAATCGTGCTTAAGCCTTAAGTATTCAATCGAGCTTGAACTCGAATCTGCCAATACTCGGATCGATTACATCCTAAACACAAGTCTAAAACTAAAACTAAATGATTGATATGGCACATACTTTTCGTTTTTTCTATAATCAAATATACACTGTTTATAGTTCCTTTATACTTTTGCATTAAATAAAAAGAGAATTATAATTTCTAACGTGAGGCAATTTTACGGTCAACACTTTAGTCGGGCCGATGGTAGATATTTTACAATGTGAGATGGCGATTTAAACCTCTATAATTACCGTTAATTTAAATTATTTGTTGGCAATTCAAAACACTATTTCTTCGTATCAGTCTGTCCATTTTTGCTAAGAGCGAAGGGTACCCAGCATTTTCGATGGTGTTTTCCCCCAAAACACGACCCGACGGCGCCACCAGCATACTGACCTTCGCGTTTTCCCATCCTGCGCCGTCACGGCCAGCCCAAATGGTCCGGTAATTTTTTTTTCTTTTTTCAATCTTGTAGACGTTAGCCAACGGTCAAAATTAAAAACACCCCCTTACTAGTCGTTTTTTTTTGTCCCAATACCCCCCTTTTCCCTAAATTTTTACCCTTTAAAAATCTTATCAAAAATGGAACGAGGACTTCAAGTTGCTTGATATGGACACAAGCAAGATGAACCTGGGAGACACGGCTAGAATCAAGGGGCTTAAAGACCGAATTCGGTTCGAATATTTTGGACCAAACTAGTTTAGTTTATGTAGTTTTATTTTCATGTGTTTTTTATTTAATGTACTTTTTTAATGTATTTTTTTATTAGTGAAATTTTAATTTTAGTTAAATGTGTTGTTTTATTTAAATAAATGAAAAAAATATGTGGGGTCCAGGGGTGCACGACGGCGCCAGAATCTGGTGTTATAGGAGCGAGGGGTGTTTTTGGTGTTGTGAATTCTGGTGTTATGGGAAAAGATGCTGATGTGGCAGCACTTTTCCCATAACACCAGCGGGACGGCGCCATGGGTACCGAGTGCTCTAAGGATCAATGTGGATAGTGTTAAATTAGCAACTATTAATTGAGATTGCCATACAGTAACATTACATATAATATACTATTTCTACAATATATTGGTAATTTAATTTTTCCTCTATTATCATCTTCTTCATAGTACACTCGTTGGCCTCGAATATTATTTTCGTTGATAACCTGCAAACTTTTCATTTCATAAAAATTTTAATCCTTGCAGTTTTGTCTATAAATTCTCCTAGATGCGTTGCAAAGTTACTTGAACATTTTAGCATGCAAGGCCGACCCTGGTGCTGGTATGGGGCGAAGTGGGCCACCGCCTAAGGGGCAGCAGAGCCCATCCTCCACATTAGCTTTAGTAGGTTTAGTTTGTAAAAAATATTCATAAAAGATGCGTTTATGCCTTCATCCGATTTCTATCGCACGTCGCACGAAATCTCAGTTCTACTCTCCCTCGACTTATGCCCTACCGCACTCCGCTCGGCACATAACTATTTCGGCTGATTTCTTGTCATTTCTTGTGGCTGTGTGAAGTGTGATTGTGTGAACTGTGATTATTGATTTCGTCCAAGTGCCCATGGAAAATTTGAGTGATTCTCAAATTTCATCATATGCCCTAGTGATTTGGTGACCAATCTGATTATGCTCTCGAATTCTCATCATTCCGGGTGTTTTCCTTAATATTACTTATCTTTGACCTATTTTATTGTTTATTGATTCCATGATTTCTTTATTTTTCTTGTTTCTGGATTTCTTGAATCTTTATGTTTTGTTGATTTCTTGATGTTTGTATGCTAAAATATGATATTCCTTTTTGACTATTTGAGTGATTTTCTTAAACATATTTGACTATTTGATATTTCATATGGTTTATTGGTTATTAGGGGTTCTGGACTTAAGTTATTTGGTGATTGCTTGAATTAGGTACTTGTTTATTTGGGTCATTCTACTTGAGACTGCACAACTTTGAGTCTTGTGGATATTATCTTGACTTTATAAACTCCCATATACTTCACCACACTATGAATTCTTCATCTTTAGCTTCTTAATGGTTGAATTGATACTGGAGGTGAGTACTGCATTGAGTCATTAGTAGTATATTTGGGATTCTTTTTGTTGCTTCTTATAGTTAATGGTAATGGAATCAGGTGAGTGGGTGACTACTTTGAGTCATTAGTTGTAGTATGTAATATTAGTACTTGCATACAACCATGTTCGATAATAATTGTTAGGTTTTTTAGATAATAAATGCAGCCTTGGGCGACTCTGGAATGTGAACAGAATAATAGAAGTACGAGGTTGGAAAATGATGACTTTGATCCTGAAGTTGAACAATGTATTGTTTATGGTCTTCGAAAAAAGAGGGGAGGAGGGCGGGTGTGAAGATCATGTTTTAACATTGCTCTATAATTAATTCACAAAAAAAAAAGCTATATTGGGAAAGTATTTTGGAATAAACTTAGCTTGACTAGGTTGCAAATCCCTTAAGAATTTTAGAAGAAACTTCGACATGGGGGTGAGCCACTTAGGTTGTAAACCCCTAAAAATTTATATGTTTATTTTTTAATTGTATTAGAGGCATGTTTTTTGCTCACCGCCCAGGGCATCCAAAAGCATTGGACTGGCACAGTTAGCATGCATTCATTTCGAATTTGAGCAGACGACTCGCTGAATTCCTACAAATACGACTGTTCTTTTTTTATGGAGTCATGGGGTTTATTATGGTCTTCTCATTGTGAAAAAGGGACCGACTCAAGGACCCGATTTGATCTTCTTGAACAAATTTCGCCAATTATCAATATATTTCTTCATAATTGTTGACAACCTCAAAATTTTCATGTTAAATAACTTCCACAAAAAAAAAAAAAAACTAAAAATGCTCATCCTTACAGTTTTGTTAATAGATTCTGAGTCTCTGACATATGCGTTGCAAAGTTACGTGACTAGCATGAATCCTGACTAGCATGAATACTCTGACATATGCGTCTACGAACATCACTAACAATCAAATCCTGACTAGCATGAATACTCCGCCAATAGTAGCTTGGAGTGCCTCCCAAAGGAGCATTGTAACGCGCCCAAAATTTACCGGAATATTACAGTGCCGTGAATCCCGTGTGGGACCCACAAGGAATATTTTAAGGATTTGAAAATTTCTCCATTAAATAACTTTTATGAAAGTAATTCCACGATGGTACAATTGTGAAGCGAAATACTTTAGGAAAAAAAAGTTCACAAACACGGTTATTACATGGACTTGAAATATTTCAGAGTTCAGTTTAAAAGAAACGAAATAACAAGGCTTCTCCCCAACACTGCTCAAGCCTGACCGGAACCTTCGGGAATGTCCTGCACATATTCAACAAATTTGCATGGCACGACGAATCGTGTCAGCCAACCTAGGTCAGACAATACGAATAAAAATTCATTGATATAATAAGATAAATCCACAGTACGGTATTATCATTCGGTTTGGCAATAGATCACAAAATACTTAATATTGTCTTTTCTACCAACACATAAACTCCCAAGGTCGTAACCAAGGGTCAAAGTATCTACACAGGAATACTCCGGACGTGGGTACCATTCAGGTTTTATCCCTCAATACAGTTCCGTACGGGTACCATACAAGTTTTACCCCCAACACATCGGACCATAAATCAAATCTTCAAGTAAGACGAAAACACAAATTCCACAAATAGTAACACACAATAAATTTTGGAATTTAACATAACATAGTCTGAGCAAGGTATCACTTGCCTTCATTCCGACGAGAGTAATTTCCTTGATAACTCAACGGCTCGAACACCCACAATCGAAAGCTCAACCTATTACATATTCGTCGATTAATACCTCATGGTGATATGACGAATATCGACAATTACCCCGTCCCGATTGAATTCTAGACCTAGTTCGATTCAAAATGTTGAAACCAAAATTCTACGTTTAATAATAATGCGAATTACTTAAATCCTCAATCCATTGATTATCAATTTATCACATCATTTTAGCCACAATGTTCTTACACAATATTTCTACGATACGACTACAGTTATAACCAACTTGTTAATTCGCTAATTACTTGAATTCGAAATTCCTCAACCCTAGGGTAGAACGGATAAGCACGATTCCAGCAAAATCCTCATATACTTGATTACCTATCTAATTTGGTAGTTGATAACTAACTCATTTTAATAATTCTAAGGAGTTCACCATACGATAATTGGATTACTAACACAATCTATTACATAAAAATTTCATGGTTTTGGCGGTTTATAAGTTTGATTATGAGTTCTACAACCCAACTACGATTATTACCACAAATCATACGAAATACTAGCTTGAGATAGGCTTTCGTTTAACGATTAGTGCTGGTTTCAACGGTTCGATTATCGTCAAGAGTCTAAACTACCCAAAACACCCAAAATCTGATACAACACAACTATCAATACCGAAATGGACTCAAAGGTTTGATAAACTTACCTTACTCAACGAAGGACGAGGAATAACAACGAAGGACGATGAAGAACGGAAAAAAACACCTTCGAAACCTTCTTCGGAGCTTGAACAATCCACTCTACTATGATAACACGCGGCTAGGGAGGCTAGAATTCGATTGAAAAGATTGGAGGATGTTTTTAGAGAGAGAGTTTGTTCGTGAGAATGAAAGTGGAAATGTTGTGTTATAACATCATGATGTTCTTTACGTACGTTATATCTGAAGGTTTACGTACGTAAGGATTTTAACGTACGTTAGATTCAAACGTAAGGTATGTTCAGAAATCTCTGCCCGAAATGGCCCCCACCATTACGTACGTTAGGGTTGAGCACCGAGCCTAACCCGGCCCGGACCGACCCGGTCCGGAATGGACCGGATTATAAATGGTCGGACTTTATCGACCCGAAGTCAGGACCTGTTCGGAACCGGGCCAACCCGGTCCGGACCCGGTAAAACTGGGTCGGTCCAGACTGACCCGACTTTAGCCCGATTTTGTAAAAAAAATTTGCATATTAAGTGTCATGTTATTACATCTACAATGATTTATTCTTTACATACTCCGATAAAATGCACTTATCAATCTTAATATCTTCATTTAGTCACCAAACTTCCAAGTTCAATAATATTTTAAGATAAATAAACTTAATTAGAATAATAAGCAATCATAATCGAGCCATTAATCATCATTATTTCATCACCACCGAGGGTAAATTACAATAAAAAAATATTTTTTAAGTATTTTTGTTTTTACCGGGTCGTTCCGGTCTGGACCTGAATTTTCCGGGTTTTGACCCGGTCCGGCCCAGAACCCGGATTTAGGTAAAATGCAGACCCGGGTCCTGGATTTGTTAATCAGGTCCGGTCCGGTCTGGGTCCGGGTAAAAACTGGGTCCGGACTATTTGTGCCCAATCCTAACGTACGTAATGACAGAGTAGCGTACGTAAAAGTTCTCTCGTAACGTACGTAATGTTTACTGATCAACGTACGTAAGGCTCAGTTGACTTGATTGTCTTTAGAGCACCGAAAGTTGTCCGGATAATGCATAATTTAAGATTTTTGTCCGTAGACCGAAGAATGGATTACATACGTTATACATACTCTTTAGCGTACGTTAGACGAATCAAATAACGTACGTAATGCATGAACTTTCACGTACGTCAGGTATGTTTAAACCACTTATTTATTTACCATACTTAACCATCACAGCGTGACTTCCTTTAGACGCGTAAGCAATTTCCTCGGGGAACAAGACGTTGGCCATCGTCATATTCGCACCGGTAATTGCTCAACGTCATCAAGGTACGTCACCTACACGTCATCAACATTGTATAATTTTGTCACTGTAACAAATAAATGTGGACATGGTTTAATTCGAAACAACACGGTCTAAACACAACGTATAAAAGTACAAGCATCGTGAGATGGAGCACAATATTTAATTATTAAAAACGAGATACATGTTATTAAACAACATGGAAAACCCGTGGTATTACATACCACCCTCTTTAAAACAGTTTCGTCCTGAAACTAAGAAAATAACTCAGGAAGACTCTCTCTCATGCTCGACTCGGTTTCCCAAGTTGCTTCTTCAATGCCATTATGCGACCACTGAACTTTCACAAGAGGTATGGCTTTATTCCTTAGTGTCTTTATGCGTCGATCTAGAATCGCTATTGGCACTTCTCTAAAGGTAGCATCATTAGAAATCTCTACTTCTTCAAAATTGACCTTGTGACTTGGGTCATAAACGTACTTTCTCAGTTAGGAGACGTGGAAGACATTATGCACTCCGTCTAACGATGGCGGCAATGCTAATCGGTAAGCAAGTCTACCGACTCGGTCCAATATTTCAAACGAGCCGATAAATCTCGGGCTCAACTTGCCCTTCTGGCCGAAACTTCGAATGCCCCGCATCGGCGATACTTTGACCCAAACGTGATCCTCAGCTAGAAATTCCAACGGTCGCTGGCGGTCTGTAGCTTATCACTTCTGGCGGTTCTGTGCCGCTAACATGTGTTTCCGAACAATGGAAATTTTCTTAATAGATTCCTGGATCAGATCAACTCGTTAGCGACGACATCAGAAGCATCATCCCAACATAGGGGAGACTTGCACCTTCTACCGTACAAGGCTTCTAAGGGTTCCATGCCTATGCTTGCATGCCAAATGTTGTTGTATGAAAACTCCGCTAAACAGAGATGTTTAACCCAGTCTTTGCCCCAATCAAGTACACATGATCTCAACATATCCTCCAGGGTCTGTATCGTACGTTCTGTATGTCCGTCTGTTTAAGGGTGATAGGCTGTGCTGAAATGTAGCTGAGTACCCATAGCCTTGTGGACAACTTTCCAGAAACGGGACACGTACCTGATGTCTCTATCTGATATGATTGCTAAGGGAACGCCGTGTAGTCTCAAGACTTTCCGGATAAAGATGGTGGCGAACTGCTCTGTTCCGGTAGTCTCCTGTATCGGAATGAAATGTGCCGACTTCGTCAGTCGGTTTATAATGACCCATATCCTGTCCTTTCCTTCCGTCGTCACCGGTAACTTGGTGACAAAATCCATTGATACGCTTTCCCATTTCCATTCCGGAATGGGTAAGGGATGCATGATTCCGGCCGGTATGCGTTGTTCGATCTTTACTTGTTGACATGTCATACATCGAGCAACGAATCTTGCTACTTCCCGTTTCATGTTTTTCCACCAAAAGCTCTTCCGTAGATCTTTGTACATTTTGTTCGCCTCGGGATGCCCAGAATAGGGAGTAGAATGAGCTTCCTTCAGTATAGTTTGTTTTAGCTCGTCATTCGGCGGGATACAGATCTTGTTCTTAAATCTTACCAAGCCCCTTGGATCTTGTAGTCTTAAATAATCCCCCCTCGGCACTTGCGTCGATCGCACGTAGTTCGGGGTCTTTCATCTGCACTAGGTGTATTGTTCTGCTCAAAATGTACTTGTAAAAATAGCGACTCGCAAGTATACGAGGCGTTTGTAGTGTTGATGAGTTTACCAAGGTCGTTTCACTTGAGGATCATTTTATTTGGTAAAATTACAATAATTATGAATTCTCAAAATAATAATTCCTAAACATTCTAAATAATGGGTTTTGATGATTTTAGCTAATTTGCAGAAATACAAATACAGGAAATAAATTCTATTAAAGAATAATTACAACAATTTAAATAAAATAAGGCACTAAGAATAAAAATGAATTTAATGTAGAATTGTGCTGTTTTTTATAATAAAGATTCTATGGATTCAGATTATTAAATAAATAACTCGATCATTATATCAATTTGTTAAATGTGAGATTTAATAATTAGATCAATATTATATCTCCAGGAAAAATATTTTGATAACTTTCGTATTCACAAATTATTTTAACAGAAGTTTATATTTAAATAATCTAATTACTTCATCCAAGTAAACAATACCTTTCGGATTCATATTTAGTTTTCTTGGGTTAAATAGTACCTTTCGGATAAATAATTAACCTTTTTTTAATTAAATTTAGATTTACAAAAATATTTCCTTCCGGTCTCTATTTTTGTATTTGTGAATTGTATCAATTTAAATTAAAAAAGGCACATTAATAAATTTAATATAAGCTTGAGTATTTAATTTAACTCATCCTAACTCTAGAATATAAAATTTAGCTCATATTCATATTGACATGTAAAATTACGAGACAGATAAATATTGACATATTCAGAATAAATACAGCAGAAATTAAAAGAACTTACTTGATGTAGATAAATTAAACTGAAAGGAAAATGCTGAACTGATAGAGAGAGACTTGTCCCAATACGCCAATTGATCCAAGCAGCTTGAATGTAACGTACGAACTTAAATTACAAAATTATAATATATATAAAAATATAAAGGTGAATTTTATCTGATAAAAATAATATTAACTAAGCTTTATTTGGAATATAATTTGGGGTGCAGTATTTATTTATATGTATTACAGTACAAATATATATAGAACATAAATACAGAAGATAAATACAAAAAATAAAATATAAATATTGATACGTATTCTGTATTACATTTTAAATTCTACTACGCATTGTACTCTCCTATTCTCTTACTTTCCTCTGTGTTGAGAGGGTACCGCTATTTATAACAGTACATCAACCTCGCATTTGAAAGATGCTGCTCAGAATATTGCAGCATCTTATCTTCTACAATTATTTTGCATCGTTCAATGCAAAATCAATCAGCAGGTAAGGGAAAGAAGAAGGAAAGAAAGAAAAAAATTAATACAATCTAATCCGCCACGTCATCTCTGATGTGGCGAAATTTTCCACGGGCGCGTGAGATACACGCGCCAATCAAACAGTTCTGGGCTGGTACGTGTGACTCACGCGCTGGACAGGCGGCTGTTCTTCATTTGCCACGGTGGATGAGCGTGTGTAGGGCTTGCGCTGGGCTGGCGTGGCATGACACGTGTCGTCGTGCTATTGGTTCTTGTGTGACATGGGTGTGCGAGGCGTGTGTTCGGCTGGCGTGGCGTGACACGTGGTGGTTTCTTATTGGATTGTCCGTACACGTGTGCAGTGATGTGGGGCTCAATTGGCATGTGCTATGACGTCATGCTGACGTCATCCGACGAATCTGGTTCCGCTACTTGTCTTGATATTAGTGGTCCGCGAATTTTAATTTTCCTCCAAAACATTGAACGGTCATAACTTCTTCATACGAACTCGGATTCGAATGAACTTTTTATCAAAATGATCGTCTCGACAAGACGAATAAAACGACACCACTCATGAATACATTTGGAATCTTTAAAAATATCGCCCCTAAAATGACAGATGTGTCTTCACCCGGTGTGCTAATCTGCAGATAAAATTTAATTGCCATTAATATAACAAAAATTACACATAATTACTAAAAATAAGTAAAATAATGAAAACACACGGAAAATAATATAAATTATCACACAAAATACAGAAATATATATATAAAATCCTAATAAAAATACTAACAAAAGTATGCCAAACACGTATCTCATCGAGCAAGGATGAATGAATATTAATTGAGCACAGCTGTCCCTGGAGGTAGGGGTGGACTCGATTCTATTCGGTTCAGTTTTTGACCGAAACCGAGAACCGAACCAAATATTTGGTTTCGGTTTGGTTCGGTTCTTTTTGAAGTTCGGTTCGGTTAAATTCGGTTTTATTAATATTCGGTTCGGTTTCGATTTGGTTTGATGTTTTTCCGGTTCTTCACAATATAAATTCAAATATTATATGCAATAGAATAAGTTATATATAACAACAAGCCAAGAGTTATATATATGTTCAAGATAAAAGCTAGAGTTGCATAGGAATTTACAAATATCTCAAAATATATAACAATTGTAAATCACAGTAGCTCATTCTCTCAACCTAAATCAATTGAATCACAAATTACATGAGCATATTATCGGTCCTCCTTGGACCCATGAGGGTATTACAAAAGGAAAACGAATTATATTAAAATTCGAAACACACCAAAATCACAAAAACAAGGTCATTTTAGTATGTTGAAATTTGACTTCGGTTCATTTCGGTCCGGTTCAGTTCCGCCCGAACCCAAACCGAGAACCGAACCAAATTAGTTCGGTTCGGTTTTGTTTTTTTTTGTTTTTCGGTTCGGTCTTCTTCGGTTTCGTTTTTTTTGTTCTTTTTTTGGGTTTTTTCGGTTCGATTTTCGATTTTCGGTTCTGGAATGCCACCCTACTTGGAGGTGTTGTATCCACACTTCAATACCATTCATCATGAGGTTCTGTTGCAGTTCCGGCTATACCGTTAACACGGATAGTGTCACCTCATGCGCAGTATTCCGACTAAGTGCATCTGCTACGACGTTGGCCTTCCCAGGGTGATATAAAATCTCCATGTCATAATCCTTGATTAGCTCCAGCCAATGCCTCTGTCTCATGTTTAATTCCTTTTGGGTGAAGATATATTTTAAACTCTTGTGGTCCGTAAAAATCTTACAAGTAACCCCGTAAAGGTAGTGTCTCCAGATCTTAAGAGCGTGGACCACTACAGCTAGTTCCAAGTCATGCGTTGGGTAGTTCACATTGTAAGGCTTAAGTTGTCAAGAGGTGTATGCAATAACTCTGTCATTTTGCATGAAGACACATCCTAGTTCATGCTTAGATGCATCCGTGTATATTACGAACTCTTTCGTGCCATGAGGTAGCACTAACACTAGAGCGGTAGTCAGTCTCCTCTTTAGCTCGTCGAAGCTCTCCTGACAATCCGTAGTCCAGACAAACTTGGTACTCTTCCTTAGTAGGTTCGTCAGCAGTCGAGCGATACAAGAAAAAGCCTCGACGAACCGTCGATAATAACCTGCCAATACCAGGAAACTCCTTACCTCTTTGACGTTCTTTGGTGGTTCCCAACTCATCAATGTCTCAATCTTTTGCGGATCTACCCTGACGCCCGTCTGCTGAAATAACATATCCCAGAAAGGTCACCTCCGACATCCAGAACTCGCATTTAGAAGGTTTTGCATAAAGTTGGTGTTGCCTCAAAACACTTAACACCTGCCTCAAGTGTTCCTCATGCTCCTGTCGGCTCCGGGAATAGATTAAGATGTCGTCAATAAAAAAACACCACACACTTATCGAGAAAATCCATAAGAACCTTGCTCATCAATTCCATAAAAACGGCTGGTGCATTAGTCAAGCCAAAATGACACCACCATGTACTTGTAGTGTCCATATCTTGATCGAAATGCATTCTTAGAAATATCCTTCTCCCGAATCCTCAATTGGTGATATCCAGACCGTAAATCAATTTTTGAGAATACCGTTGCTCCCTGTAATTGATACAGTAGATCATCAATCCTTGGAAGTGGATAGCGATTCCTGATAGTGACTTTGTATAGCTCTCTGTAGTCGATACACAAGCATAGGGAGTTGTCATTTTTCTTCACAAAAAGGACCATCACACCACACGATGAAGTACTCGGACGAATCAGTCCCTTCTTTAATAGTTCTTCGAGTTGTTTTTTTTATTTCCTTCATTTTAGCCGGTTCCATCCTTCAAGGTTCTTTGGAGATAGGTGTCGTTCCCGACTCAAGTTCAATCGATAAATCGACCTCCCATCCTGGCGACAACCCTAGTAATTCATCAGGAAAGACGTATGGAAATTCACTCACCGCGGGAATGTTAACAACCGGTAGTTGTGATGTGTCCTCTTGAAGAACATACCACCAGTAATATATTTCTAGAGTGTCACAAGATACTTCCGATACAAGGAGGCTGAGGGACCCTTTCGAGCTGAAGTGTTCTCAACCCTTGATTATGTGAGTGGCACCGTCACAAGTCATAATGGAAATGGTCAGGTGGAAGGTGTCTAATATTGTCCTGTGCATGGTCATCCAGTCCATACCCAAAATGATATCCTCGTTCTGAAGTGGAAAACCCATTAGATTCGCCGTCCAGCCCCGATCATCGATACGGATCGGATAGTCTCGAACTTCTAGATTACCCCCAGCTACCCTCGGGTAGTTTGACAGTAAGAGATTCACAAGGCACACAAGAAAGGTTCAAACGTTTAACACATTCCATAGATATAAATGAGTGTGTCGCTCCAATATCAAACAGTACATGAATAGGCTGGGAATTAACAAGAAGTGTACCTGAGACAGCAGGTGCGGGCTGATCATCGGTAGCCCTCAATTTGAACACGCGGGATGGTAGTGTCCCATAGGAGGGTGCAGTGCCTCCTCCGCGCCCATGTCCTCTTCCGGCACCGTGTGATGGGGGTTGAGTTTGGTAAGGTGGAGCTCGGTAGTTGGAAACGGCAGGTGCCCTGGATGACTGTACAGAACCTTGCTGACTTTGAGAAGCTGGATTTGGTGCAGGATTGGCTCACGAACAGTAACGAGACATGTGCCAATTCTTTCCGCATGAAAAAATTAGTAGCCATTTTATGACACTGGCTCATGGTATGTCTAGCTATGCCACAATTGAAACCGTTCCGATGGAGGGGTCGGTCGGATGTGCCCTTCTGTTGGTACGAAACCGCTGATTTAGAGGAGAAACCAATTCCCGAGTTCATTCTACTGGTGCTCATAGACTGGTTAGACGTCTTCTGCTTCTTCTGATTATGTCCAATATCAGAACTAACAACAGTTCCGGCATATGTCGTGACTACGTCCTCATATGCCCTCAGAGTCGTGCAGTGGAATAAAGCTGCGTAACGTTGGACGTCCTCCGGAAACCGTTGTGCAAGGTGACGAATCCATTGATCTTCAGATGGAACCATTTGCGAGACATAGCTTAGTTCGGTTCGATAGGCTCGAATGATTTCTGGCACCAGCGAGTTCTGTGGTCCGGTACTGAAGAAATTCCGTGCACGAGCAGTTTGAGCTAACCTGGGGCAGTACTCGTCTCTCAACAGTTTGAAAATCTTGGTCCACCCGACTACCCTATCCTCCGACTTATAGGTCCTCCACCATCGGGCTGTAGTGTCGCGGAGCTAGTTGATTCCCAGTGGCACCTTTCGGTTTCTCGGGCAACCGATCACCTCGAAGACATTATCCATTTCGGAAATCCAGTCGTCCACATGTTTATCACCCGAACCGTCAAACAACGGTGGTCTAGCCTTCAGCATCTCTCCCGAACATCGGTCCTTCCTGGCATTTTCTTCTACGTTAATGACTGGTACCCGCTCCGCTCGGTTAACCTGAGCGATTCCCATTGCAATGGCCTGGGCGAGAGTCTGAATGAAAGCCGGATCCATGCCCCCATTGATCTGGTTTTCTGCCTCCTGGTCATTTTGATTATGGGACGGTGACGGGTTTCCGGCTGGAATGGTTTCGGCGGTGTTCCTGTCTTCATTTTGGTTCACAGCGGAGCCCTGAGCATCATTCACGATTCTTCTAGCTCCACGACGTGCCATTGTGATAAATGTTCGATCTAGAGAGTCTGTTTAGTACAATTATTCTTTGAGTTCTACTGAGTTCAACATCATACCTGATTTTCAAGAAACATACTTGTTCCTCACTTTGACATTCCTCGAGAAGTTGCGGTCGCTTGGAGTGCTGGACTTTGAAAGCCCTCATACATTTTCAAAAGCTTTTTGGTAAGACCTTCAACGTAGATATTCTCTCTGATACCATTTTCTGTAACGCCCCAAAAATTTACCGAAACGTTACAGTGCCGTGAATCCCGTGTGGAACCCACAAGGCATATTTAAGGATTTAAAACTTTCTCCATTAAATAATTTTTATGAAAGTAATTCCACGATGGTACAATTGCGAAGCGAAATACTTTAGGAAAAAAAGTTCACAAACACGGTTATTACATAGACTTGGAATATTTCAGAATTCAGTTTAAAAGAAACAAAATAACAAGGCTTCTCCCCAACATTGCTCAAGCCTGACCGGAACCTTCGGGAATATCCTGCACATATTCAACAAATTTGCCCGGCACGACGAATCGTGCCAGCCAACCTAAGTCAGACAATATGAATATAAATTCATTGATAGAATAAGATAAATCCACAGTACAGTATTATTATTCGGTTTGGCAATAGATCACAGAATACTCAATATTGTCTTTTCTGCCAACACATAAACTCCCAATATCGCAACCACAGGTCACAGAAGTATCTACACAGAAATACTCCGGACGTGGGTACCATTCAGGTTTTATCCCTCAACGCAGTTCCGTACGGGTACCATACAGGTTTTACCCCCAACATATCGGCCCATCAATCAAATCTTCAAGTAAGACGAAAACACAAATTCCACAAATAGTAACACACAATAAATTTTGGAATTTAACATAACATAGTCTAAGCAAGGTATCACTTGCCTTCATTCCGACGAGAGTAATTTCCTTGATAACTCAACGGCTCGAACACCCACAATCGAAAGCTCAACCTATTACATATTCGTTGATTAATACCTCATGGTGATAATGACGAATATCGACAATTACCCCGTCCCGATTGAATTCTAGACCTAGTTCGATTCAAAATGTTGAAACCATAATTCTACGTTTAATAATAATGCGAATTACTTAAATCCTCAATCCATTGATTACCAATTTATCACATCATTTTAGCCACAATGTTCTTACATAATATTTCTACGATATGACTACAGTTATAACCAACTTGTCAATTCGCTAATTACTTGAATTCGAAATTCCTCAACCCTAGGGTAGACGGATAAGCACGATTCGAGCAATATCCTCATATACTTGATTACCTATCTAATTCGGTAATTGATAACTAACTCATTTTAATAATTCCAAGGAGTTTACATACGATAATTGGATTACTAACACAATCTAATACATGAAGATTTCATGGTGTTGGCGGTTTATAAGTTTGATCATGAGTTCTACAACCCAACTACGATTATTACCATAAATCATACAAAATACTAGCTTGAGATAGGTTTTCCTTTAACGATCAGTGCTAGTTTCAACGGTTCGATTATCGTCAAGAATTCTAAATGTTGGAATATTTTATTCCAAATATTCATTAATCGAGTTTTGATGATTAGTTGTTAAGCAAACAAAAACAACAAGGAAACAAAGCAAAACAACGAAGAAATCGAAGAAGAAAAAAGCTGGAATTAACAAGCTTAGCGCACGCTATGAGCATTGCATAGCGCACGCTGTCGAAGGCATTTAACGTACGTAACGCAGATAGGTTAACGTACGTAATGAGAATTTAAATCAGATGAACGTTGGAAGATTCCGGGTCAAAGTCAAGCGATCAACGGATACTTTGACAAATGCAGGCAACGTCTATATGTGATTAACGTACGCTAAAGCATATACATAATGTATGCTACGAAGACTGATTTATGTACGCAATATGTATTGACAACGTACGTAAAGGAAGAAACGAAAGCTAATGGACTGATACAGGAAGTCAATAACGTACGCTACATGACATGTACAACATACATACTCAGCCATAACGCACGCTATGAAGAAAGGCTAGCGCGCGCTACATAGTCAAAAGGAGCTAACGGCTAGTTGGATAAAAATGGCTATAAATACCAAACCATTTGGTATAAAACCATACAACAACATTGAGCAAAGCATTCATACTTGAGATATCATTGTAATCATTCTAGTTGTTGTATTTGAGCTTATATTGTTTAGTGATTGAGTGTTATACACGAAATCATACAAGAAAAAAAAGAAAGGATATGATTGGATTTGGTGTTATTAGGATCAAGGATCCGGCATTGTTAGAATCGCAATCGATATCTATGTGAGGTTTATCTAGTACCCATAGAAAGCTAGATAGGTTGATTCCTTGTCCAATAGAAAATGAAAACGGTTTAACTTGGACCGACAAAAAGACAAGTGATTGAACGGTTTACTCGGACCGATAGAAGACGAGTTTGTAACGGTTATCCCTCGACCGATAGAAGACAGGTGCAGAGGTTTATCTTTAGCCTATAGAAAAAGATACCGAGAGAGGATGTAGGCACGTGACCGAACCTCTATAAATCATGTGTCGATTTATTTTTTGCACCTTGTTGCTACCCAAAATATTATCCGGAGATAGATATTGCTGGAATGGATGGATAGCAAACAAAGTGCGAGAGCACTTCCATAGAGAAAGTAAATAACACAAGATTTGCCGGGGTTGTTAGTCCCGGGCTTGAATGCTCTCGCAAGATGTTATTAATACAAATATTATGGGATACAAGTATTAATGTTAGAACATTATTACAATGAGTGTAACGATTCTAGTTATCTTAGCTAGCGAGCGTGTAGATTGCCGGAAGAACCAGATATGATGCTCTGTGAGTTTTTGTAACAACGTTGATGAGCCGTGACGACCGTGAGGAATCGACAGTCTCTCACGGTGTGTAGCTGCTGTATGTTTGAGCTCCCGGGCTTGTCTCTTCGAATCTGTACTGTGGAGACTTCTTGCCTCTGCCGACCGTCTTTTGGTTGAGAGGTGCTGAGAGAGAAATCCTAAGGTAGATTCGGGAAGAAAAAGCCGAGAATCTGTAAGTATGTATGTAAGTGTTTTCTCTGAACTGAATGGAGAGCGTGAACCCCTTTCCAGTTGCTGGAAGTTCTCTATTTATAGGACTGGGTCCTGCTGGGCGATCGCCTTTGTTGTATTATAATAAGCAGGCGATCGTCTTTTAGCACATGGGCTGGTCTCCTTTAGAGTCTGCAGGAGTTGCTGGCAGCCAGCTGTGCGGTCCAATGAGAAGTCTGCACGCATCTGAGTCGTTGTCACGGGCGGTCCCACCTTGTACCTTTCGGTGGGTTTGTCGGTAGGTGAACAGGTGGTGACAGCTGTGGTCAACGATCCATGAAATGCGGTGCCTGTCGCGGATCTGCACATGGGAGCTGCTTTGAGATCCAATCTTCGTGGTCTTTGACGGACGAAGGTCTCTGTTCGTAGTACAGGACGGTCGTCTTAAGTCGAGCACCAGAGACGATCGTTAGGTTCCAAAGGCGATCGCCTTGAGAGTCGATCGCTAGATACTCGAAGGCGGCCTGTTGTCTTCGGTTAGGCGAGTTCGCCATAGTTTGATTGGTCATGGACTCGGTCGCTCGGCCTTGTAGTCGATCGCCTGTCTAGGCGAGTAAATCTCGACACAACAATTGCCCCCCAGCTCCCTCCTATGTTGGAAACGTGGGGTGAGGTGGTTCTGCTAGCGATCGCTGAATTTTGACGAGCTACTCTGCCTTTTATCGACTTTGAACTTGGACGACCTGGCTGGTCGTTGAAATGAGCGGGAGATGGCAGCGGATGCGGAAAGTCTTTGGGACATGTGTCAGATTCTTGTTGGGGGAGACCGGCGGTCCAGCGTGACTCCTCGTCTGGCGTGTCCTTGAAAAGACGCGTCGCGGGTTTCAAGGGAGTCATTTATTACGACGGTTGCACTTCCGACCCCTGAGGTTCTCCTTAATTGCACAGAAGTCCCTGCCACCTCCTATAAAAAGGCGCTGGGTTGCAGGGTAAAGTCCCTTACGCGCTTTTACCGGAGAAAGAAGGATTTTGCTGAAGAATATTTCTGAATATCTGACTGCCGATCGTCGATCGATTCCATCCTTGGTAAGAAAACACTCATTTTCTCCTCTTCTAATTTCAAGAATGTCTGGGACATCTTCTTCGTACGGAGTGGGCACCTCCTCCGCCGTCGGGGCTTCCACTGTTCGGGGAGAGCCTTCTGCAGAATTTCATCTGGAGACTGCCGCTGAAGCTATCCGCGCCGGTATTGATCCCGTGGAAGTCGAGGCGCTATTTAATGAGGCCGACATCGCTAGGGAGGCGGCGGTTGAGCGCAGGCGCTCGCAGATGGAGAGAGATCTGGCGGTGAGGGCCTACTGGGAGAAGCATAGTGCTTTTGGCCAGGCCTATGTGGCCTTTGCCGAGATTATGGAGAGGTTGGCTGGCCCGTCTCCTAAGTTCAACTATCGGGATTACTCGATCACACACCCTTATCAACCTCCTAAGCGATCGTTTTTCCGGGCTGCGCAACGATCGTTGTGGTCCCTCGGCCAAATAAGGAGCTCGGCAACCAGGAAAGACCTGGCCGTCTGGAGGACGAGGTTTCATATCCCTTCGGATGTGGATCTTTTTGTGCCGGCGGAGAATGAACGAGCCGATCAGCCTCCGGAGGGGATGGTCGCCGTGAATGAAGCAATCATGGAGGCCGAGCTGCGGTTCCCTTTGTCTTTCTCTGTCTCCCACTTGCTGGCGGCTTGGAACGTGGCGCCGCTCCAGCTGACTCCGAATGCTTGGCTCCAGATCATTTGCACTCTTACCTTGTTCGGCGGTCACCGACTATTCCGCCTTCCTTCGCCGCTGGAAATGAACCACTTGTTCAAGTTGACGGCTCAGAAAGGGTCGGTCAGAGGCTTTCATATTCAAGGCCGATCCGGTCGGGTGATCCTTGGAGTCCCGAACAAGGTGCGGGGAGATCCGGCGAAGTGGTTCTGGGTTGCCGGTGCCTGGAAAGCTTCAGCGAGCGACAATCCTATGGGCAAGCTGGGCATTCCCACAGACTTCCGGGAGAGGAATCCGAGTAAGGGTTTTGACTCTCCCTTTGTTCGGATCCATTCTGAACTGATCTAATTTGATTTCGTTTTTGCATGTTTCTATATTCCGACGATCGACGAGCTTCCTTTCGATTTCCTGGTCGTCTGGGAACGGATAAGGAGTTTGCTGGACGACGACCTAGACGCTCAAAGGATTAACAAGGAGAGTCGTTGGCTGTCTGCTCGGCTATTCCGATTCCCGAGACATCTCTTGACCCCAGGTTCAAATTTTTACGATCCCCATTTGTTGGGCGACCGTCTTGTTTGGAGGAATATGTCTAACTGGTTCGGTTGTTCTTCTTTGCAGAAGTCCGCTTTCCTCGTTTCTTGGAGCCTCCACCGAATATAGCTATGTCGAACCCTGGAGTTTTGGGCCGTCTTCGCCAGAAGAAGTCATCACGGGCTCCTCCGGTGGCGCTACCTATCATTCCAGAGGTGAGGCCCGTCGTGGAGCCGATCATAGAGGAGGAGGATGAGATATTCGGAATAATTACGGCGCCGTAAACCCTTTAAGTAAGGATTTACAAGGCTAAATAAAAGAAATGTAAATATAATTCAACCTTACAACTGAAATTCAAAGTACAGAACTGGTTCAACTGATCCAAAGAGTTAACTTATACAACCATATCGAAAATAACATTATTAGAACACACGTACTCGAGTACTAAAGTGAACCAAGAAGACAAATCATAATAACAATAAACATCAACCACATCACTGAGCCATTTCATCGTCCTGTCGGTACTGTGGTTGCTTCCCCGCTCCTCGGCTACCTGAACATCAAAACAATGTCCACCCCCGAAGGGGTTAGCAAAACAATGCTAGTACAAGTATCATAATACATAAATCATCAGTGAATCATAAATCATGCAAAACGGACTTCCGTCATCGGAATCCAACGATGTGAATCCTCACGATTCCATCAACACAATACAGGGTAATCCAGCGATCCAGCGCCCTTGGTATAGATCCCCATGATGATCCCGTCGGACCAACGCATGGTGGAAAACCCGTCCAACGATCCAGCGCCCTCAGCATAGATCCCCATGATGATCCCGTCGGACCAACGCATGGTGGACATTCGATCCATCGCCCTCAGCATAGATCCTCATGACCCCCTCGGATCATTTATACCATAAACCAATCAATTATGCATACATATATGCATTTCAATATTTTCATCAATACGAACGATTAACAATGAACACCACGAGAATTTACAGAAATAAATCTCATATTCAACAACATGAACAAAACCATATGCATGATCAAAGTTCCAATATAAATCAAACTCAACATATGATACTTGCCTCGAAAATGGCAAGAATGGAAATACTCCAACAAATGACACGCGTCCGTATGTCACCGCCCCTCGATCGTCCCCTATGCAAGGCTCGGACCTAAGAAATAATAAAGAATTCATCTCATGCCGTATTTAATGTCTAACAATCCGGTTTACGGCCGCAAGCTCTAAAAATGCACCGCTGAACTACTTAGCGTACGCTACGTACCATACGTAACGTCGCTTAAGCTCCGCCTGCTAACGTACGCAAATGACCAAGATTAGCGTCGCTTAGCCGTGGTAATCGACAGCCCTCTCGAATGATCGCCTGCCTGATGACATAACGTACGTTACTCATTCCCGATAGCGCACGTTAATATACACATTTTAGCGTGCGCTAATCGTGCACGGCAGTCACTACTGGGTAAAAACTTGATAAAAACTCATAAATCTTCAGTGATAATACATGTCATCTCCGTGCATATCATGCTCATACGGTTTGTGAAAGATCTCTACGGATTAAACGACTACAAGATACAAGGGTACGTATTATCATCAAAATCCATCTTGATCTCGAGAAAGTATCCTAAGTTCCCTTCGTCCTACGTTCCAAAACGCATGATTCCAATGTGTAAAACATAACAACTTGATAATCTCCACCTACTGGTCATAATCGGTTTGAAGATACATGAATA
This sequence comes from Orobanche coerulescens, assembly GCA_033398695.1. Taxonomy (NCBI): domain Eukaryota; kingdom Viridiplantae; phylum Streptophyta; class Magnoliopsida; order Lamiales; family Orobanchaceae; genus Orobanche; species Orobanche coerulescens. The sequence goes on from CM065816.1 coordinate 2,372,411, forward strand.
TGCTTAGGAGTCCATATACTAAAAGGTTCAATGAATTATACGATGAATAAGTGCCGAAACGTCAAAAATATCCTTCTAACACATGATGTTTGACTACTAACGAATTGAACTGACTAGATAATCATGATCAAAACGTCCTTCATACTAGTACTTAATATTGGTGAAGAATCACCTACCTCAAAGTAGTGAAGAACAAGGAGGAATTCGAAGCAATCCAACGCCTAAGGCTTGAACACCAATCCCCAATGATCTACAATCTTCAACACGAGCTAGGATGCTGATATGAAGTGTTTAGGATGAAGAGAGTAATACTCTAAGTATAAGGATTCGGATGTGGGAAGTGAAAAGACTGAAAATACGAAAAAGGATGTTGTCCTATTTATAGAAAATGGTTATTAGCGCGCGCTAGTCCATATTCATAGCGTGCGCTAACGGCTATTTGAAACTTACTGATTTCACTGTACTCAGCCTTTAGCGTGCGCTATCCTCATATGAGTAGCGTGCGCTAACGCGTTGACTTGGCTTTTTCCCGAAAGCCGTCCAGGTTCATCCCGACATAATCCCACCAAGATCCCCGGCCTGATCTCACCTACCAACACGTCTCAATCATATTGACCACGTATAGCATGCGCTAAGGTTCCTTCACAGCGTGCGCTATGGATCCAAGTTAGCGTACGCTACACTTAGATGATAGCGTGCGCTACATGCGCAGAATCACAATTTTAAATCACATTCATGAAATCATACGCTCAACAACACCGGATTATGAAATACGGAGAATAATACTCAGATCAAAGTGCAACAATTACAATATCACATGTTCCAAATACATATCAGAAATCTCGGGTATTACATCCTTCCTCCCTAAAAAGAAGTTTCATCCCGAAACTTAAGATGAAAACAACTCTGGATATCTAGCCTTCATACTGTCCTCTGTTTCCCAAGTGGCCTCTTCAGCTCCATGTCGTGACCATTGTACTTTAACCAAGTGTATTGGTTTATTCCTCAATTGTTTGATCCGACTCTCAAGTATCTTGATTGGTCTCTCTTCGAAGGTACCGTCATTAGCTATCTCGATCTCGTCGAAATCAATGACGTGACTGGGGTCTGGTACATACTTCCGCAATTGGGATACGTGAAACACACTGTGAACGTGACTCAACGATGGCGGTAAGGCCAACCTGTATGCTAAATCTCCAACTCTCTCGAGGATCTCAAATGGCCCGATATATCTCGGACTTAGCTTACTTTTCCTCCCAAAACGGAAAATTCCTCGTGTAGGAGACACCTTCAATAGTACGTGGTCCCCAATGTCGAACTCTAGAGGGAGACGACGTACATCTGCATAAGACTTTTGTCGACTCTGGGCAGTCAACAGTCTTTCTCGAATCAAAGCTATCTTCTCTTGAGTCTGAACTATCAATTCCGGTTCCGTCCCGATCAAATTCGAAGAATCATCCCAGCACAGGGGTGATCGGCATATTCTCCCGTACAAAGCTTCAAATGGTGCCATCTTAATAGAAGCATGCCAACTATTATTGTAGGTGAATTCAATCAACGACAAATGAACTTCCCAATCAGTTGACCAATCCAAAGCACAAGCTCTAAGCATGTCTTCTACTGTTTGTATAGTCCTTTCGGACTGACCGTCCGTCTGAGGATGATAAGCCGTGCTAAAGTTTAGCTCGGTCCCCAAAGCCCTATGAACTGTCTTCCAAAAGTGCGACATGAAACGACCATCTCGATCTGAAATAATGGTCTTCGGTGTCCCATGTAATCTGACTATCTCTGCAATAAATACTCGCGCCAATCTCACGGGTCCCCAAGTATCTTTAATTCCTAGGAAATGAGCCGACTTGGTTAGTCGATCAACTATAACCCAAATCATGTTCATTCCCGTTTTGGTCCTTGGCATATTGGTGATAAAATCCATCGAGATATCCTCCCACTTCCACTCAGGGATCGGAAGCGGCTTTAACATTACGGCAGGTCGCTGATGTTCAATCTTAACCTGCTGACAAGTCAAACACTTTGAAACGTATTTCGCTACGTCCTTCTTCATATTCCCCCACCAGAAGTTTTGTTTTAGATCCTTATACATCTTACTGCTGCCCGGGTGAATAGAATAAGGCGCGCTATGAGCTTCCTTCAGAATTGTCCGTCTCAAATCATCATCATCGGGAACGCAAAGTCGACTCTGAAATCTCAGAACTCCATCATCTTGTATCACGAATCACGGGCCTTTCCTTTCTTTACTTCACATAACCGAAGGATCGAGAATCGTATAATCGCTTAGATTTGATCTCTCGACTAGTGATGAAGTCGGTTCCATCACATATAGTTGCCCTTGGATTCCTGGTGCCCATACTTCAATCCCTTCATGGATCGAGTTCCGTTGAATCTTTGGTTTGGGATGTAAGTGCTTCCAACACTCGAAGAGAAACAGGTTTACGGCTCAATGCATCGGCTACTACGTTTGCTTTACCCGGATGATAGAGAATCTCCAAGTCGTAATCCTTGATCAATTCCAGCCACCTTCTCTGCCTCATGTTTAATTCTTTCTGGCTGAAAATGTACTTGAGTCTCTTATGATCTGTAAAGATATGACAATGAGTGCCGTACAAATAATGTCTCCAAATTTTCAATGCAAAGACTACAGCTGCTAGCTCCAGATCATGAGTCGGGTAATTAACCTCGTACGGTTTCAAATGCCGAGAAGCATAGGCAATCACCTTATCCTTCTGCATCAACACACATCCCAGACCTTGATTTGAAGCGTCGCTGTATACCATGAATCCATCAGTTTCATCTGGTAATGCTAATATAGGTGTTGTCGTCAGTCTCTTCTTAAGTTCATCAAAACCAGCCTGGCATTTCTCATCCCACGTGAACTTTTGAGTTTTCTGTAACAGCTGAGTGAGCGAACGAGCAATTTTGGAAAATCCCTCTACAAAACGGCGATAATATCCAGCAAGTCCCAAGAAACTCCGGACTTCTTTCACGTTATTAGGAGCTTCCCATTCCAAGATTGCTTCGACTTTCTTAGGGTCCACCTGAACTCCGTCAGCTGATATCACATGCCCAAGGAAAGTTACTTCCCTAAGCCAGAACTCGCATTTGGAAAGCTTTGCATACAGCTGTTCCTTCCTCAAGGTGCTCAAAACCACACGCAAATGTTCGGCATGCTCCTCTGTGTCCTTCGAATATATCAAGATGTCATCAATGAAGACGACCACAAATTTATCCAAGTATTCTAAGAATACCCGATTCATCAATTGCATGAATACCGCAGGAGCATTGGTAAGTCCAAATGGCATCACTACAAATTCATAATGCCCGTACCGGGATCTGAAAGCAGATTTCAGTATATCCGATTCCTTAATTCTCAACTGATGGTATCCTGATCGCAAGTCAATCTTTGAGAACACCCTTGCTCCTTGTAGTTGATCAAACAAGTCGTCGATCCGAGGTATAGGATACTTATTCTTGATTTTCACTTAGTTGAGCACCCTGTAATCAATACATAATCGGAGGGATCCGTCTTTCTTCCGGACAAAGAGAACGGGCGCTCCCCAAGGAGAAACGCTAGGTTGAATATAACCCTTCTGTAACAATTCCTCCAGTTGCTTCTTTAGTTCATACATCTCGGTTGGCGCCATGCGGTATGGTGCTCTGGAAATAGGAGCGGCTCCAGGCTCTAATTCGATAGTGAACTCCACTTCTCTCTGCGGAGGTAACCCAGGTAGTTCGTCAGGAAATACATCTGAGAACTCATTCACAACTGAAATAGATGAGAGCTCTACTCCTTCTTCTTTCCTCATGGCATAGCACCAAAGTCTATGACATCCACCTTCGATAATTTCACGGCTTTCATTGCTTTGATCAATTTTCCCGAGCTTCCGGTCTCCATCCTCGGAATAAGTGTTCGATCCGTCATCGGCAATGATAGAAATGACTCTCTTCGGTAATCGTAATAGCTCCATAACGGTTGAGCCAATCGTCTCTGAGAATTAAGTCGTCACCATGTATGTCAACTACAATAAGATTTGATGGCCAATCTCTCCCCCCTATAGACACTGGAAAATCTCTAGCTTCTAGGGTTCCCACAATTTTCTCTCCGCTCGGTAATCCCACAACATAAGGTTCACAATCATACAAGCACGAGATTTTCAAACGATTAACACAGTTCAAAGATATAAAAGAATGCGTAGCTCCTGAATCGAATAAGACACTAACTGGTTGCAAAAGGATCTGAATCGTACCTGATGCAACATTTGTGTTCTGATCATCTGACTTCTTCATCTCGTAAATACGTGGAGGGACGGACCCAGCGCTAGATGCTTCTCTTTTCCCAACATTCTTCTGCTGGAAACCACTTTGCTACGTCTGGTTTACACTAGTGTCCTTTGGAACCGGTACAGGAGTGCGAGTGCCAAAAGATCGAGTCGCATTCCCACAAAATGTTGCGCGATGCCCTTCCTGTACACACTCGAAACAAGTCACAGCAGGCGCGAAACAGTCACGTCGAACATGCCCCGCTTTGCCACAGTTATAACATTTCTTCCCTGCGTCTGAAACAGTTGGTGCTGCCCGGAACTTCTTTCCACCTCGAGAAGGATGCGGAGGCCTCCTGGATGAATGAAAAGAGGACTGGCCCCTGCGAGGCCCGCTACTCTTATTCTCCGTGAAGTTGCCAGACACCTTCTGTTTCTTTGCTTCCGTTGACTTCTCTACTGCTGCCTCTTTCATATCATAGGCGAGTGCTTTGTCCTGATACTGTCGCAAGGTGGTACATTCAAACCCGGACATATACTGCTGAATTTCCGGCTTCATTCGCATGTCGAAATGAAAAATCCTCTCCACCTCGGTCCTGACCGAGTGGCGCACATAAGTCAGCTGGTGATTAAAGGTCTTAATCACGTATGTCACGGATGCTTCTGAATTTTGTGGTGAGAAAAACTCCCGGACTCGGGCCTCTCTAACTGGGCGAGGACAATACTGCGCTTCCATCATTAATTTGAACTCTGTCCAGTCGACATTATGCTCCTCAGGTCGAATGGCCTCCCACCAGTCGAAAGCCTCCCCGTCGAGAAGATATTTGGCGACTGAACCTTCGCTCGTTGGGACGATTAATCCTCGCAAAAATATTCTCTAACTCCTTGACCGGTGATCCCAAAGCGTCTCGTGAGCGAATCAAATTTCGGAGGATGCAATTTGATCACCTCGAAGCCATTTATCTCCCGATTATCCACGTTATGCCTTTGTCCCATCCGTCTGCATGCGATCCACAACTTGAGCAAACTGGTTTATCTCGAGCAACCACTCGAAGCACTCCCGGCACGTTAGGATCTGCATTATTATTTGCTGATCCCTGTTGTCCCCCGGAATGGGAATCCGTTCGACTAGCGGTTATTTCTGGGGTAGACACCGAATCTTCTTGTCTCGCATTTCCACGTTCGCGTCCACGACCGCGTCTGCGTCCACGACCTCCCCTCAACATACTGTAAACACAGATACTCAATATCCAGGGCAATCTTTCTAAAAGTAAGTCCATCAATGTTTACAAAACATGAATTAAATAAAACGGTAGTATTTGAGATTAGGAAACTTACAACCACGGTCCACACGACGATGCTGGTTCAGCAGTGATGTTACAAACGACCAATAATCAAATAACGTAAACAGACCCAACTAACCCGACTGCCAAGATATCCGTGAATCTTAGCTCCGATACCATATTCTGTAACACCCCGAGATATTCGGAATAATTACAGCGCCGTAAACCCTTTAAGTAAGGATTTACAAGGCTAAATAAAAGAAATGTAAATATAATTCAACCTTACAACTGAAATTCAAAGTACATAACTGGTTCAACTGATCCAAAGAGTTAACTTATACAACCATATCGAAAATGACATTATTAGAACACACGTACTCGAGTACTAAAGTGAACCAAGAAGACAAATCATAATAACAATAAACATCAACCACATCACTGAGCCATTTCATCGACCTGTCGGTACTGTGGTTGCTTCCCCGCTCCTCGGCTACCTGAACATCAAAACAATGTCCACCCCCGAAGGGGTTAGCAAAATAATGCTAGTACAAGTATCATAATACATAAATCATCAGTGAATCATAAATCATGCAAAACGGACTTCCGTCATCGGAATCCAACGATGTGAATCCTCACGATTCCATCAACACAATACAGGGTAATCCAGCGATCCAGCGCCATTGGTATAGATCCCCATGATGATCCCGTCGGACCAACGCATGGTGGAAAATCCGTCCAGCGATCCAGCACCCTCAGCATAGATCCCCATGATGATCCCGTCGGACCAACGCATGGTGGACATTCGATCCAGCGCCCTCAGCATAGATCCTCATGACCCCCTCGGATCATTTATACCATAAACCAATCAATTATGCATACATATATGCATTTCAATATTTTCATCAATACGAACGATTAACAACGAACAGCACAAGAATTTACAGAAATAAATCTCATATTCAACAACATGAACAAAACCATATGCATGATCAAAGTTCCAATATAAATCAAACTCAACATATGATACTTGCCTCGAAAATGGCAAGAATGGAAATACTCCAACAAATGACACGCGTCCGTATGTCACCGCCCCTCGATCGTCCCCTATGCAAGGCTCGAATCTAAGAAATAATAAAGAATTCATCTCATGCCATACGAATGTCTAACAATCCGGTTTACGGCCGCAAGCTCTAAAAATGCAATCTGCCTGAACTACTTAGCGTACGCTACGTACCATACGTAACATGCGCTAAGCCTGCCCGTTAACGTACGCAAATGACCAAGATTAGCGTGCGCTAGCTGTGTACTGACAGTCCTCTCTGAACATCCGACTGCCCTGCCTGATGACATAACGTACGTTACGTACCCAACGTAGCGTACGTTACTCATTCCCGATAGCGCATGTTAATATATACATTTTAGCGTGCGCTAACCGTGCATGGCAGTCAGTACTGGGTAAAACTTGATAAAAACTCATAAATCTTCAGTGATAATACATGTCATCTCCGTGCATATCATGCTCATACGGTTTGTGAAAGATCTCTACGGATTAAACGACTACAAGATACAAGGGTACGTATTATCATCAAAATCCATCTTGATCTCGAAAAAGTATCCTAAGTTCCCTTCGTCCTACGTTCCAAAACGCATGATTCCAATGTGTAAAACATAACAACTTGATAATCTCCACCTACTGGTCATAATCAGTTTGAAGATACATGAATATGCTTAGGAGTCCATATACTAAAAGGTTCAATAGATTATACGATGAATAAGTGCCGAAACGTCAAAAATATCCTTCTAACACATGATGTTCGACTACTAACGAATTGAACCGACTAGATAAGCATGATCAAAACGTCCTTCATACTAGTACTTAATATTGGTGAAGAATCACCTACCTCAAAGTAGTGAAGAACAAGGAGGAATTCGAAGCAATCCAACGCCTAAGGCTTGAACACCAATCCCCAATGATCTACAATCTTCAACACGAGCTAGGATGCTGATATGAAGTGTTTAGGATGAAGAGAGTAATATTTTAAGTATAAGGATTCGGATGTGGGAAGTGAAAAGACTGAAAATACAAAAAAGGATGTTGTCCTATTTATAGAAAATGGTTATTAGCGCGCGCTAGTCCATATTCATAGCGTGCGCTAACAGCTATTTGAAACTTACTGATTTCACTGTACTCAGCCTTTAGTGTGCGCTATCCTCATATGAGTAGCGTGCGCTAACGCGTTGACTTGGCTTTTTCCCGAAATCCGTCCAGGTTCATCCCGACATAATCCGACCAAGATCCCCGGCCTGATCTCACCTACCAACACGTCTCAATCATATTGACCACGTATAGCGTGCGCTAAGGTTCCTTCACAGCGTGCGCTATGGATCCAAGTTAGCGTACGCTACACTTAGATGATAGCGTGCGCTACATGCGTAGAATCACAATTTTAAATCACATTCATGAAATCATACGCTCAACAACACCGGATTATGAAATACGGAGAATAATACTCAGATCAAAGTGCAACAATTACAATATCACAAGTTCCAAATACATATCAGAAATCTCGGGTATTACAGAAGTTCGAAGGGCGTCCTTCCACTACTCGCCAGGCGGCGACGATGGCTGCCGAAGCTGTGCAGAAGTTCGAAGGGCGTCCTTCCACTACTCGCCTGCAGGCAGATCTCGAGGCAGCTCGGAAAGAGAACGTCGAGTTTGCCGACAGGATTGTGGCAATGGAGAAGGATTCACTGGATGCAGCTAAGCGGGCGAGTCATGAACTAGAGCTGGCGAGACAGGATGCCGAGCAATCCCGGGCGATGGTCGATCGATTCCGGGACCAGATGACGGATGCCCGACGGTTGCAGGCGGCCGCTGAGAAAGAGGCCGATCAACTGAAGGTGACTGTCGCTCGGCTGACTAGCGAGCTGGCGGAGTCGAGGGAAAAGACGGCTGCAAGGGAGGCCGAGCTCCAGGGTGTGCAACAGGCGATGGCGGAGCTGAAGGGGAAGCAAGAGGCGACCGAGGCCAATCCTTTTCTTAATGTGGAGTTTGTCAGCGAGTTTGCCCATTATATGGCGTTTGCTGACTCGCTCCGGGCTGCTAAGAAAGGAGGACTGGAGGTCGGCCCTCTAGCCGATAATTTCAAGACGTATGTGCTGGAGCACCCTCTTCATCCCGACTTCTCCGTGCCGATCCTGGATCTCCCGGAAATTCGTGTGGACTTGAGCTGGTATCCGACTCCGGCGAACCTTGTTCATCCTGATGCTCCGGAGGATGGGGAGGCTGTTCCGGAAACCGGCGAAGGGTCGCGGGCCGAGCCGGAGGTTGGCGGCGAAGGCCAGACAGGGGCCTGAGGCTCTTCGTTTATTATTTCAGCTCCTTTGTCATGTAATTTTGTAGCTTTCTTTTTGTAGTACTTAGGCCTTCAGGCGACCTTGTATGTACTTCTGAAACTTCAAGTAATGAAATGAATGTTTGATTCTCCGATTTTTACTTGAATGATTGCCTTTTGAGTCTTTGCATGACTTTGTACAATTGTGTGAGGAGAGATTGTTGCGAGTGTAGTCTCTAAGTGAATTGATAAACTCATATAGATAACTTTTACAACAAATTCGATCGCTGCACAAACATCTGAATAATGCCGATCTCCGTATGTCGTTGAATAGGGACGATCGTCGTGTATATCTCCGCACTCTTCCCCCTTGTTTTTGTTCGCTTAGTGGAAGTAAGGGGACGAAAATAAATCGTTGAGTGAGCGGTCTTCAAGTTTGTCGAATCCTCGAAAGGCCGTCCATCTCGGTCTTGAGGAGCCGTGCACGATCGTGGAGTTCGATGGACCGATCTCCACGATCATGTCTTGTGCACGAGCGACATTCCGTTTGATGGCTAAGTTCTCGCGACTCACTTAATTGGTAGGGTCTTCCGAAGGCTACGCCTCGCCTCGTATTTAAACGAAGAGCGTGCGGTCTTGGTCTGGAAGATTCCCTGCACGGGGCAGCGTCGGATGAATCAACTCCACGTCCGCGGCTTGTTAGCTCTGCTTCTACCTCAGCCCGCCACTAAGATGGCGAACCTCGACGATGTACGTTGAGACGGGGGTAGGAACGCGTCGCATTGTCCGAGAGGACCCACCACGTTAAGTGATGGACCTCCGAGGGTGAGCGAACGTGTCCACAAATTAGTTTTGGAGGGCCCTCAGACTACGCCGGCCTCGTATTTAAACGAAGGGCGGGTGATCGTGGCCCAAATGGACCTCGCATGGGTGCCAAGAACGGTTCCATCGTCCTCCATGACCATGGAGACACTCTTCTACCTCGGACCATCAAGTCAGATGACGATCCTTGATGGTATACGTTGTGCCAGGGGAGGCGATCACTGCCTAGGTCAATCATGTTGATGACGAACTTTAGAGGGCGAGCGAGTCATCCTCCTTTTCGAAGCGTTAGCTCGGGCAGTGGCCTTCGGTTTGATGAGGCGGGAAAACGGGGAGAGTCATCCGAAGTTCCCTTCTCTTGATTGAAGCATGTAGATACGGTCGCCGAGGTTGATCGAGGGGTCGGCTCGTGTGAGCTTTCCAGCCTGTTCGCGTTCGACTCGGGCGACCGTGTTGGGATATTGGTGGGGCTCCGGCTAAGCCAATAAGCTGTACAACTTGCCTTCCTCGAATAATCTCCAGAGTTGTCTGAGGAGGTCGCGGCATTGGTCGGTGTTGTGGCCGGGACTCTTGTGGTAGGCACAATATTGATTGAGGTCCAGATGATCATGGTCCCTTATAGCCTTTGGCTTGTTCAGCGGTTCGCGCCCCTTGATGGCGTGGAAAATGTGGGCCGGAGTTCGGTTGAACGTGTGGAGAAGATGGGCTTCCACGTCCTCGTTGGCCTTGTGGTTGCCGGATGTCTTGGCGATCTTCTTTTTGGTTTTGGTGATCGCCGTCTTTCGGACACGAGGTGGCGTTTCCTCGCCCAGGCGGAGGGTGAGTAGCCTTTGCCTGGCCAGAAAATCGGCAGCCTTAGCGCGGAAGATCGCGTAGGTTGGAGGGATGTCCTTCGTCAGATGTTTGAACATGGGTGAGTGACCGTAGAATCCCCCCAGGACGGAGTAGAGAGCGAGCTCGTCGCTGATGGGCTCGCCGGTGAGGACGATTTCATCTACTCGGTCGATGTAATCCGCGTCGGATTCGTCTTCCCCCTGCCTGATTTTCATCATGCGATGGGGGCCTTCTGGTCTAGCGACCTTGGCGGCGAAGTAAGACGTGAAGTCGCCCGCCAGTTTCTCGAAGGAGATGATCGATCGCGGTGGTAGTGAGATGTACCACCTGTGGGCCAGCTCGCCAAATGTTAACGGGAAGATTCGACACCTGGTCGCATCTGATGCCCCACACCCGGTCATGTAAATCCGGAACTTACTTAGGTGGGTTTCGGGGTCCGATCTCCCTTCATATAGAGGTGTTTTGGGAGGAGCGATCATTGGTTGCACGGGGGCGAGCTCGATGTGGACCGCGAGTGGATCGGTCGGTCCAATGATCTTTCGGCTGGTGCTTGCCCCAGTGTCCAAGAGTGCTTTCATCTCGTCGAGCTGGCATTGCATAGCGGCCATCGCCGTGGCCTGGTTGCTCGCGGCTAGGCGCTCAGAGCGGGAGCCGAGGGGATCAAGTACTGACCCCCTGGCGTTCGGAGTGGGAGCCAAACGGTAGACTTGTGTTTGGCTGGGAGTTGGGTATGCCGAACTCCTGGTGACGGACTCGGATTCCGTCGTCTCGTGGTTGGGGCCAGAATGCCCCGGTCGCCGTGGTGGGTCGCTTCCCAAGCGACTGAATACGGAACCGTTCGGCCTGGCGAGAGCCTTTTCTCGCGAATCGGGGCTTTCTGACGATCGCTCACCCAGTAGCCCCTTGAACTTCCATTTGCCCACGCGGTGGATGGCCGAGGGGGTTAAAGCGGGCGTCGCGCATGCTCTCTGTCGCTCCTTTAGGATGGCCATAGCCTCCTCGATCTGTTCCGCGGTTTGGAACTGGTCAAGTGAGAGGCTGGGGCCACCCCTCAGGTGCGGGATCAAGAGTCTCGCGTTGCCGCGGCTTCCCTCTGTCGTCGGCTGGGGCTCGGATTGAGTTGGGATATGGTGTCCGGCGGTTCAGAGGGTGGCTCTCTTCGATGTAGTGGCGGACATCATGATTCTGAAGGCTTTCTTTGAAGCGCAGTGAGTGTCACTTCAAGTATATGCCCCGAGAACAGTGAGTGTTCTTCGGGACGGTAGGAATAAAAAATGAAGGTTAAGATCCCCTTCCTCTAGCGCCAATTGTTGCTACCCAAAATATTATCCGGAGATAGATATTGCTGGAATGGATGGATAGCAAACGAAGTGCGAGAGCACTTCCGTAGAGAAAGTAAATAACACAAGATTTGCCGGGGTTGTTAGTCCCGGGCTTGAATGCTCTCGCGAGATGTTATTAATACAAATATTCTGGGATACAAGTATTAATGTTAGAACACAATTACAATGAGTGTAACGATTCTAGTTATCTTAGCTAGCGAGCGTGTAGATTGTCGGAAGAACCATATATAATGCTCTGTGAGTTCTTGTAACAACGTTGATGAGCCGTGACGACCATGAGGAATCGACAGTCTCTCACAGTGTGTAGCTGCTGTATGTTTGAGCTCTCGGGCTTGTCTCTTCAAATCTGTATTGTAGAGACTTCTTGCTTCTGCCGACCGTCTTTTGGTTGAGAGGTGCTGAGAGAGAAATCCTAAGGTAGATTCGGGAAAAAGAAGCCGAGAATCTGTAAGTATGTATGTAAGTGTTTTCTATGAACTGAATGGAGAAAGCGTGAACCCCTTTCCAGTTGCTGGAAGTTTTCTATTTATAGGACTGGGTCCTGCTGGGCGATCGCCTTTGCTGTATTATAATAAGCAGGCGATCGTCTTTTAGCACATGGGCTGGTCTCCTTTAGAGTCTGCAGGAGTTGCTGGCAGCTAGCTGTGCGGTCCAATGAGAAGTCTGCATGCGTCTGAGTCGCTGTCACGGGTGGTCCCACCTTATACCTTTTGGCGGGTTTGTCGGTAGGTGAACAGGTGGTGACAGCTGTGGTCAACGATCCATGAAATGCGGCGCCTGTCGCGGATCTGCACATGGGAGCTGCTTTGAGATCCAGTCTTCATGGTCTTTGACGGACGAAGGTCTCTGTTCGTGGTACAGGACCGTCGTCTTAAGTCGAGCACCAGAGACGATCGTTAGGTGCCAAAGGCGATCGCCTTGAGAGTCGGTCGCTAGATACTCGAAGGCGGCCTGTTGTCTTCGATTAGGCGAGTTCACCATAGTTTGATTGGTCGTGGACTCGGTCGCTCGGCCTTGTAGTCGATCGCCTGTCGAGGCGAGTAAATCTCGACACAACACACCTTTATTTAAATCGCTTCCGCAACGCGAAAGAGTTTTATAACTCTATCGCACCAGCAATTATTATTGGAGCGATACCTCCTATAAGCGGCTTAACATCCGAGGAGAAAATCCAAATGGCGTTTCACATTGCCCCGGTCGAAGGTCTTGCCTTGAACCGACCACCATTTTTTGACGGATCTAACTTCATGACTTGGAAGAAGAAGATGTCGATATTCATCCGAGCCTACAATATCGAGCTATGGAAAGTGATTTGTCTTGGTCCCAAAATTTCGTCGAAAACTCTCAAAACCTTTGAAGAGTATGATGATGCGGATTGGAAAAACGACTACTACAATTGCAAAGCCACACAATTATTATATTGTGCATTAAATATGGAAGAACACAACCGTATATCCTCATGTGAAAGTGCCAAAGAGATATGGAAGATGCTAGAAGTCACACATGAAGGAACATCTCAAGTCAAGGAGATGAAAATAAATATGCTCCTACATAAATACGAGCTATTTGTGATGAAAAGTGAAGAATCCATCACGAACATGCTCGACCGATTTTCGGTCATCTCTAATGGATTAGCTTGTTTTGGGAAACCATTATCAAGTAGTGAGAAAGTCAAGAAAATATTAAGATTACTACCTGTTGAATGGGATGGCACCGTGACGGCGATCATAGAATCTAAAGATCTCAATACGCTCGATTTTAGCGCCCTCGTTGGTTCGCTAATTAATTATGAGATAGTTCTAAAATCACGGAACAACAAGCCGAAACCGAAAACAGAACAATAACTATGAAATCTAAGATGTCTCGGAAGGAAGAAATCCCGGTGGATGAAAGTGACGAAGAATTGGCATATTATGCCAAGAATATTAATAAGTTTCAAAACTTATTAAACTGGAGAAAGAAAGACATCAAGATGGGAGAATCTAAGAAATTCGACAATAACTGTCGAATCTATGGTAAACCAGGCCATTTCGCGAAGAATTGCCGAGCAAATCAAAAGAAGGAAGTTCTAATTGCCACGTGGAATGACGAAGACGAGGACGAAGATTTCATCAATCAAAATAACCTTGCACTTATGGCAAGAAGTACATTCGACGAAAGCGACGTCGAAATCCAGGTTAGTACATCGTCTCAAGACGAATTATTTGAAGCATTCGAGTTATTACATACTGATTTTCAAAATGTTTTATCCGAAATTAAATCCCTCCAATCCAAAAATAAACTATTGAAAATTAAAATTTCCAAAATTCTTGAAAAAGGGAAAATAGTTGAGACCGATCATTCTAAATATTTTGAAAATGAAAATATCTTAAAGAATGATATTTTGAAAGTTCAAGACGAACTAAAGGTTTTAATGAAGAAATTTTCGTGCGGTAACGAAAAATTTGAACAAATGTTATCGGTTCAAAAATTCACTTTGAATAAACAGGGGTTGGGATTCAAACCAAAATTTTTAAACCGAATCCTTAAATTTGAAAATACCCCACTGCGAAAAATATTTAAAAATTAGGCATCATTTTACGAGTTGTAAAAGCCCACGACGGACGATAAAAAACAAAAAGATTTGGATTCCAAAAGGAACTTTTATTCCGAATATCGTCTAAGTCTCGAAAGAAAAACCAACTATCGGTTAGATCCCCAAAAATTATTATTTTTAATTAGAATTTTACTCAGGGGGAGTATTATTTTTTAAAAGAGGGATATTTTTGTCAGGGGGAGTTTTACTTTTTTTATGCATATTTTATCATATCATATTTTATCATAAATTTGTTTACCTTATTTACACTTTTTGCTGATAACAAAAAGGGGGAGAAAAGAGTTGAATGGGATAAAAAGCGTCATGGAAGAATGACGAGAAAATAAAAAGTAAAAAATGAGAGAAAAATAAAAACGAGAAAAGTCGAAAAGAAAACGAAGAAGTTGAAAAATGAAAAGAAGAAGTCGAAAAGGATAAAAAGAAAGATGAGAGAAACTAACGAAACGATCAAAGCCGAAAATTTTGATTCGTACAAATATATATATTTTTTATTTTTGCAGGTTTTATCCAATTCAAGTTGTTGTTTTGTAATCACCAAAAAAGAGGATATTGTTGGAATATTTTCTTCCAAATATTCATTAATCGAGTTGTGATGATTAGTTGTTAAGCAAACAAAAACAACAAGGAAGCAAAACGAAACAACGAAGAAATCGAAGAAGCAAAAAGCTCGAATTAACAAGCTTAGCGCACGCTATAAACATTGCATAGTGCACGCTATCGAAGGCATTTAACGTACATAACACAGATAGGTTAACGTACGTAATGAGAATTCAAATCAGATGGACGTAGGAAGATTCCGGGTCAAAGTCAAGCGATCAACGGATACTTTGACAAATGCAGGCAACGGCTATATGTGATTAACGTACCTAAAGCGTATACATAATGCACACTACGGAGACCGATTAACGTACGCAATATGAATTGACAACGTACGTAAAGGAAAAAACGAAAGCTAATGGACTGATACAGGAAGTCAATAACGTACGCTACATGACATGTACAACATACATACTGAGCCATAACGCACGCTATGAAGAAAGGCTAGCGCACGCTACATAGTCAAAAGGAGCTAACAGCTAGTTGGATGAAAATGGCTATAAATACCAAACCATTTGGTATCAAACCATACAACAATATTGAGCAAAGCATTCATACTTGAAATATCATTGTAATCATTCTAGTTGTATTTGAGCTTATATTGTTTAGTGATTGAGTATTATACACGAAATCATACAAGAGAGGAAAAAGAAAGGATACGATTGGATTCGGTGTTATTAGGATCAAGGATCCGGCATTGTTAGAATCGCAATTGATATCTACGTGAGGTTTATCTAGTACCCATAGAAAGCTAGATTGGTCGATTCCTTGTCCAATAGAAAAGAAAAACGGTTTAACTTGGACCGACAAAAAGTCAAGTGATTGAACGGTTTACTCGGACCGATAGAAGACGAGTTTGTAACGGTTATCCCTCGACCGATAGAAGAGAGATGCAGAGGTTTATTTTTAGCCTATAGAAAAAGATACCGAGAGAGGACGTAGGCACGTTTGGCCGAACCTCTATAAATTATGTGTCGATTTATTTTCTGCACCTTTATTTAAATCGCTTCCGCAATACGAAAAAGTTTTATAACTCTATCTCCAAACGGCGATGCCGACCAATATCGCACCAACACTAAATTACCCAAAACACCCGAAATCTGATACAACACAACTATCAATACCAAAATGGACTCAAATGTTTGATAAACTTGCCTTACTTGACGAAGGACGAGGAAGAACAACGAATGACGGTGAAGAACGGAAAACAACACATTCGAAACCTTCTCCGGAGCTTGAACAATCCACTCTACTATGATAACACGCGGCTAGGGAGACTAGAATTCGATTGAGAATGCTGGAGGATGTTTTTAGAGAGAGAGAGAGAGGGACAATTTTTGTTCATGATAATGAAAGGGGAAGTGTTGTTTTATAACATCAGGATGTTCTTTTCATACGTTATATCTGAAGGTTTACGTACGTAAGGATTTTAACATACGTTAGATTCAACAAGTTAACGTACGTAAGGTATGTTCAGAAATCTCTGCCCGGAATGACCCCCACCATTACGTATGTAATGACAGAGTAGCGTACGTAAAAGTACTCACGTAACGTATGTAATATTTACTGATCAACGTACGTAAGGCTCAGTTGACTTTATTGTCTTTAGTGCGCCAAAAGTTGTCTGGATAATGCATAATTTAAGATTCTTGTCCGTAAACCGAACAATGGATTACGTACGTAATACGTACTCTTTAACGTACGTTAGACGAAGCAAATAACGTACGTAATGCATGAACTTTTACGTACGTTAGGTATGTTTAAACCACTTATTTATTTATTTATTTATCATACTTAACCATCACAGCGTGACTTCCTTTAGACGCGTAAGCAATTTCCTCGGGGAACAAGACGTTGGCCACCGTCATATTCGCACTGATAATTGCTCAACGTCATCAAGGTACGTCACCTACACGTCATCAACATTATGCAATTTCGTCACCGTACCAAATAAATGGGGACAATGTTTAATTCGAAACAACACGGTCTAAACACAACATATAAAAGTACAAGTATCGTGAGATGGATCACAATATTTAATTATTAAAATTTTTACACATTATTAAACAGCATGGAATACCCGTGGTATTACAAGCATCAAGGAAACTACCCCGTGATAAGTATCAAGCTTTAAAAACATGGGTTACAAGGGTGGCCGCTTGAGTCAAGAACCTCCAACTTTGTTTGTCGAGCAAAGAAACATTGCGCTCAGTTAATCTCTTAAAACCCAAACCCCTTCACTCTTAGGCAAACACATTCTGTTCCAACTTAGCCATCGCACTCCTCCACAATTCATGCCCCCGCACCACACCACCAATACCAATTCATGGTTTTCTCCAACCGATCACATAACGAAGTAGGGAGGAAATAAACAGGTATAATATAAGTAGGCAAAGCTTGGGCCACGATTTTCAACAATACTTCCTTACCTGCCTACGAGAGGAAACAATTCTTCCAATCCCCAATCCACCTCCTAACTTTTTGCTCAATGTACCGAAAATTTCGCATTTACTACGGCCTAACAGAGAGGGCAATCCAAATACTTGCCAAATCATATGCCTCATCCGCGCTAAGTATAGGGCTAGCATTTCACGCACGATCGGCTCGGTATTTAAACTGAAACAAATGGTGGACTTCTGGAAGTTTACAAACTGTCCCGAGGCTCTCTCGTAAATGGACAACTCAGCTTTAACAACCTCCGCCTCTGACTCCAAAGTCTAAAAAAAATAAGAGACTATCATCAACAAAGAACAAAAGGGAAATAGGGGGTGATAACCTGGCAACATGACATCCATGTAATCTCCTAGAGCTCTCGGCTTGTTGAAAAAGTCGGGACAACCCCCCGACACAAATAATGAAGAGGTAAGGAGAAATAAGATCTACTTGGCACAACCCGCGAGTAGGTTCCACAACATTAGTCATACTACTCGCTACCGAAAACCTGTACCTCACTATGATCACACAAAGCATGAGATTATCAATACACCGCTGCGCAAAGCCTAAACAACTCTGTGCTTTAAGAACGCCCACTCCATCATGTCGTAAGCTTTGGCCATATGAAATTTCAAAGCAGCACAGCCATAAGTACTGGTAGTTTTCCTCCTTAGGTAGTGACCAACCTCAGCCGCAATCAGAAACATTGTCTGTAATGAGCCGATTCGAAACAAAGGCGCTCTCAGATTCCGAAATGAGGCCACCCAATGCTTCTTTCATCCGATTAGCTATCATTTTTGCCATAATCCTATAACAGACGTTACATAAGGCAATCAATCTCAAATTCGAAACCTATTGGGGAACCATCTATTTTGGGATAAGCGTAACATTCGTATCGTTGAGACCATCTGGAAAGGCCCCAGAATTCAAGCAGTGAATCATGAAGGTTGTAAGATGATCCCCAACAATATCCCAAAAGCTTTGATAGAAGCCTGTATTCATTCCATGTGGGCGGGGGATTTATCGAGGTGCATAGAAAATAATGCCGCCTTAACTTCCTCAACCGTAAATTGTGCCAACAGTGCTGCGTTTTGATCATCTATAACTTGACGAAGAGCAGGTCCAAAATGCTCAAGACCAATGCAACCAGCTGAATGGAAAATCGCCTGGTAGTAATCCACAACCATTTATCGCAGCGGTTCCCCATTAACCCAGACTCCTTGCTCGTTCTTCAATTGCGAAATATAATTTTTTTTGTTCCTAGCCGATGCATAACGATGGAAAAATTTAATATTAGCATCCTAGCTTTGTAATCAATGTTGTTTCGCCCGTTGTCCCCAATATGCCTCTTCCTTATCCCGGAGCAATGACAACTCCTTATCAATTTTTTGAAAAGTCTCGAGCGAAGCCGAGTCTCTCAAACCTAAACTGTCAGGCGAATCGTCCAGGACGAACCCCCCATAAGTCCAAAAAGAGATAGGAATGGTCCGAACTATGAGTGCCATGATAGAAAACCTGAGCAACCTGAAATAAATCACACCAATCCGCAGAGGCCACAACTCTATCAAGAAGCTCCTCAACCCAGGCTTCTGTCCCTCGTCCTCGCTCCCAAGTAAACCACCGTCCAACAACCGGTATGGAATGAACTTCTCAATCCTGCAAGGCTAAATCAAAACCATCAATATAAGCATTTGGTCGGGAATGAGTACTTCGCTTTTCAGACTGGCAACAAATATCATTGAAGTCTCCAATTATTAACCACGACAAAGAAGCCTTCGACTTCAGCGAATGAAGTAAGTCCCAAGAGTACTGGGGCCTAGAGGCTTCCGTCACCCATAAAAACATATCAACCTCCACACTGGCCTACCCGAAAGGGATACCTGGACGGTAACATGGTTTCGGGAATAACTGATTAGGCTAACCACATTACTCTTCTTCCATAGAAAAGCCAAACCACCGCCTCATACCAGCCTTGTCCACACAAAACGCACCTTGAAACCGCAACCTCAACTTTAATTCCTCTACCTTTGCTTTTCTGCTTTCATTTCCATTAGAAAACAAATTTGGGCCGTCTGGCAGACACCAAGTCTACCACCTCCTGAACTTTACGTATCTTGCCCAAACCAAGGTAGTTCTAACTAATAGTACTCATTGCGACGGGTGGGCTTGGTAACCAACACATGCCATCAGCCCATTTTTTTGAGATGTTGGACATAATCACGTCTTTATCAACCACACCCACAACCTCCTTATTCATCCTCTCGTTGGCCTCATCCTTCTCCACCCTCTTATGCTTAGAGTCCAAAACAATCACATTATCCATGTAATATCCTGAATTTCTACTATGGTTGTTTAATGTTATTTTATCCGAGTTATACTGCACTGTGTGGAATCTGTACAGTATGGATAAAATAATTTAAGGACTGAGATATCTGTATTGGTATAATTGTCGTACTTGGTCGACAATTGCATCCGAAGATATTGTGTGTCAGTTGTGTTGTATGAGAATATTACTGGACGAGTATATTTACTCAGTATGTCGTGTATATGTATCTGGTACATCGAGACGACATACACGAACAGTTGGAATTGGCTAAGTATATCCTGATTAACGTACGCTAAAGTAAGGACTTAGCGTACGCTAATGCACAAGGCTTACGTACGTTAAGAAGGATAGTTAATGTACGTAAGGTGCACAGAGCTTACGTACGTTAAGAGGGATAATTAACATACGTAAAGGTCATATCAGACATAACTAGGCTGTGATCGACAGGTGGGTCCCGTGGTCGGCAATTTTTGGCTGGCGTGCGAAAAGGCAAGTCAACGAAGAGGTTAACGTACGCAACAGATTGCTCATTACGTACGTTAAATGGATATATTACTGTAGCAAGTCAACAACAATATTACGTACGCTATGGCATGGGCCTTACGTACGTAAGGCATCGAACGAATTAAGGCAGTGAGCTCTGGATGCTGATTACGTATGCTATGTAGGACATGTAGCATATGTTAGTAGGTCTTACGTATGTTAGTGTTGGGTGTTAACGTACGTAACGATTTGTGCAGGTTATAAAATAAGGATCGGTCTTTCATTTCTTCATGAGAAGAAACATATATCTTCCTCCCAAACTTCACCCTTCTTCACTTCTAAGCCTATTCCAGACCCTTCTTCCATGGTTGAGACCTTGATGGTTAGATTAAAAGCTTGAGGTTTGGAATTCTTGAAGTGTTTGATTGTTGTGGTTCTTCTTCAAGAGGTATGTTGGATAACTCCTCTCTTTAATTTTGGATTTTGATGTTGTTGATATTCTCTTCGTATGATGATGGTTATGGTGTTGTTGTTGTAATTCTTGAGATTATGTGAATTGTATGTTGAAGAATATGATGATATATGTCTTCAATATGTTGTTTGTTATGAACATAATTATGGAATCATGGTGTTCTTGTTGTTTTTGGTATATATCACATCAAAGAGGAATATGTGATAAGATATATAATGTTTTTTATTATAAACATGGATTTGATCATTTAAAACCAATATTATGTTGATTGTAGTAGTTGATTTCATATGTTCTTGATGAAATACGAATCATGATAATGAGGATGAATCCAGAAAGATTATGGTTAATCTTAGAACATGATTATCCATGGTATTGAACTATTTGGATAGTTCGGATTGCCGATTATGTCAGTCATATTATTTTACCGTGAATTTATAATTATGAACAAGGGGGAATCTTGTTAATTCACCTAGGAGGTTGAATTCGGAATAGAGTATGTTATGTAATCCTTGTTACTGGGATGAGTTGATCGTTGATATGATTATCGGATTATGGAATTGTATTGTGGTTATGGATTCGTGATTGATTGATTTAGGTTGTTCGGATTTGTGTTTAATCAGGATATTGTGGAACCGCTGGGTTTGTTGATCGATTATATTGATTGTTAATTATGATCACCGAGTTGGCATTTGTATTGTAGATATGAGTTTGTATTTGTTGAGTTGGATTATTTGGTTTTGTATATGATTGAGGTATCGTTGAATCGTTCAATTTGATTGGTTGGCTATGTCGGTTATTGATTGTTATCGAATTATTGTTTATTTATTACTTCAATAGGTTGTGATAACTGATCGTTGACTAGGATAATATGTTGCGGTCGAGTTCGAGAATGTGTAATATCCGCATTTTTCTTTTCCCAGTACTTTCTCGATTTGGTGCTTTTCTTGTCTTAGTGGATCGTGTGTAACCGTATGTGTATCTCGAGAATACTTATTTACGGATTTATTTTACTCAATTCCGCAATTATTAACTTCTCCGTTGCTTATTGATCCGATTCTCATAATTGTTGTTCGGGACCGCCATTTCGGGGTTGCCGTGAATCCATTGTATGTTATCATGCGTATTGCGTTGTTCCGTTTGATGCTTCGGTCGTGTTTAAGTGTTTAGGACCGTTGTTATCCTGTGCCTAACGCACGCTAATATTATTGTATAGCGCACGCTAAGCATCCTTCAATAGCGCACGCTACGCTTGTTGGTAGCGCGCGCTAGCGATTTGAGCCCTGGCAGTGGCAGTGAGCCTGTTTATGACCTCAGTTGTCTGGATTAACGGCTTAGCGCACGCTATGTTTGTTCTAGCGCACGTTATTGTCAAGGACTAGCATGCGCTAGGTGTCCGGCAGTCACAAGGCTAACGCCGATACCCGATCGACGATTTACTCTCGACTTCGGCCAGTGCCCAGGTAGCGCACGCTACAGCCCGATAGCGCGCGCTATCGAGACGTTGTTAGCGCACGCAGAGTGGCCAGTAGTGCACGCTAACGCGGTCAGGTGAGTATTGGGCAGGTTACTTCTGGACTCGGCTGATGTCCAGGTAGCGTACGCTATAGCCCGATAGCGCGCGCTACCGAGAGGCAATTAGCGCACGCTAATTATTTAATAGCGCACGCTAATAGTCCAGAACTTTGGGTCCTGGAATGGGGTGTTAACTTTCTGGAGTGGAGTTTCGCCCGTTAGCGCACGCTAACTTTAAAGGTTAGCGCACGCTAACGCCCCCTGGCTATAAAAACCAGGGAGTTGACCCGGAACAGTTCATTTTTCTTCTTTCCTTTTCTCCACCGAGAGCTGGGCGATTTGGGCGAGTTGAGCGATTGGAGTGGGGCGATTTTCATCATTTATTCAAGATCTTGAGTCTCTAACACCAGATTATCATTATTTAATCATCTTATACCTCGTGAATCAAGGTAAATCTTCTAGAACCCTATTTTGGGGGAGATTTGGGGGTTTTCATGTTTCGTGCGATTCGTTCCGTTTTGTTGGTTAATTCATGATGAATATGATTAATCTTGTTGATACCCTTAGTTTTCCTATGGATTCATGGTATATTTCATGGTTTTTCGTAATCGAGAGGGTTTGGTTGTGGTCCGCCCTTGTTGTTGTTCATATTCGAATATACATGAATCGTAGGTGATTTTCGGGTGTATTCCATTTCCGTAATCGTTTAGAAGTGGTTGTGATTATGTTCTTCGAATCGTTAGGTTCGGTTTCGTTGGTTCCTAGCGTTCGTCGGTGATTTTCCTTTCCGTTCGTTGCGTCGTCAATTACTCAAGGCAAGTATTTTCGGAAACCTTTATGCTTAACATGAAATGGTAATATATATTGTGTATGCTTTGCTCACCTCGGGAGGGTCCGACGGGGCCACGAAGGTAATCCAATGGTATAGCCCTGGATTCAGGAGTTTGTTTCGCTAGCCAGCTCAGGAGGGTCCTTAGAGAGCCACGGAGCGGGATCAATGGTATAGCCCTGTTCCCAAGGCGATGCGCGTGCGTGATTTCTTTTATAATATGGCCAGCTCATGAGGGTCCTTAGAGGCCACGGAGAGGGATCAATGGTATAGCCCTGTTCCCACGGCAAATCGATTGACTGTTTGTTTCCGGAAAAGACATGTCTAGTTTTGGTTTTGAAATGGATTTGATGCATCGTACTATGAAATGTGTAAGCGATTGGTTTGCCTTGATTACTTGTACTAGCGTAGTTGCTAACCCCTTTGGGGACCCGTTTTGGGGAAATTCTTGTTGTGGATTTCAGGTTTTGATCAGCCAGATGAGCAGGCACTGGGACAGTACGCGGATGCTGGACAGGGTCGTTGACATGTGCATTTGAGTTCTTTTATTTTCGTTGTTCTGTTCATTGTGGTTGTTGTCTATTTTCCAAACTTATAGATTGTACTCGCGAGTACATAGGCTTTTCTCTTCAGATTGTGAATTGTTATTCGTTGGAGCTACTATATTTATCGGTTGATGGTTATTACGTCGGTTGTTCCGGGCGTGTTGTTATTTGTTGTATTGTTAACGTGTGTTTCCTCGCTAACCGAGATGGTTAGTCGAGTAGTGTTTTCTTATTTTAGCCTGGTGGGTCCCACGTAGGGCTCCACAGCGCTGTAATGTACTTCGAATATCTCGGGGTGTTACAGTATGTTCGGGAATTGCTTTTGCCGGGACCGAGGAGCTTGTAAACGAAGGCAAGGAAATTGGTAACGACTTCATCATCGTCGTGTCGGTATCGAGGCAAGTTATTACTTGCCCAGTTTATAATATTTAATGAATGATTTCAGTTTCATTTCGTTTATAATGCATATAGCAATGATTATTATTGTGAACTCTGGAGATTTGGATTATATGTTGTTTCCCGATTTTTGGGAGTTAAATCATAATGTACATGATCTACATTTGTTATTGGTATGCTTGGGTATCGAGGATACTGTTCGCTATATTTTTAAACAATCCGCAAGTGTACGGAGTAAGTGTAGAAAGCGGCGAGCAAGGTCGTATTCCACAGAGACTAAATATTCCTATTGTGTTGAGTACTAGATTATAATGATTCCGGTTTTATCTAGACGATCGAAAGTTGAATGGATGGTAAACGAAATAAAATAAAATGATGACAATAAAATAAAATATCCGAATTAAAGAGAATTGTAAGAGTTTAGAAAGAAAGATTCCAAGTCTCGGTTTCCGTTGATCACTAAGTTTAGTCGGGATTGTTTCCAAAAGTTCTAAGTGTGTTTCCAAAATGATAATCACAATAATATTCTAAAGTCCCTCTCGAGATGCATTAAAACGTAGATTAAACAACCTATAACAACGTATCCGTCTATTATAAATTATCTAACTCCAAAATGTTCATAAGATTAGATATCATCATGGTTCATCACCGATTTCTCAATCTCGTAATTTACTACGTCAAATACTCGAAACCTATTAATGCCCTCTTCTCTCGAATTATGAGCAATTAAGTTAAACATGTAAAAACATTGATCAAGTGTCTAAACATGAATCAAAACCAAGTATTTGATAAACAAATCACACTAGATATATATAATCATCAATCCCTCAAAACCATAGTAAATCAACGTACTCCCATGCCCGGAATCTAAAGAGTTTAGCCGGACATGGTAATGAAAGGAAGATTAATAATCATCATGTTCATGCTAATAAAAACAACAAAATGAATAAAAGATAGGAAGAAGATAAAACTCGTGGTGTGTCTTGATCGATCCCGGTTGAAGCCTTCAAATGTTCTTGAAGTGTTTTTCAAGAATTTCTTCAAAACCCCTTCTTTTTGGAATGAAAACCACTTAATCTTTTGTTATTCTCTCTCTCTAATCTCTCCAAATTCAGCATATTCCAAGTCTTTCCCCATATCCTCTTTTTATAAAGCTTAAAAAATCACTTTTTCATGTTCAAATCTTCAAAAATGTCAAAAAGTGATTTTTCCACCGAAAAGTGACACGGCCCGTGTCATACTGTCCCAGAAAATGCAAAAACTTTCTGGACAAGCAGACTGTCGTGTCATTTGACACGGCCCGTCATACCGTCCCGTAAAATGCAAAACTTTCTCGAATCGTGAAGTCGTGGTCTAGAAGCCATATCTCCCTCAATACACCTCGGAATTTAGCGTATGATATACCGTTGCGAAGCTGATTTCATGAGGAATCCATATATATATATATATAGAACACATCCTGATTCGAAGTAATGAATCTGGAGATTAGAAAATACGACAGGTAGTGCTTCAATCTTCATCGTTTTAGGCCTCGTTCTCTCGTTTCTGCATTGCTTGATATGTATTTGGGGATTGAGACTTCGGTCTTGCTTGATAATGTCCTTAAAACACCTATAAATTCAAATAAAATATACCCAAGCGTGATCGAGTCCAACAAACACAATATGAGTACAAACGACACAATTCTACACATTTTAGGATCTTAAAATCCGGAAAAACCTTATAAAAATATGTGTAAAAACGAGTGTTATCAAAATCCCCCAAACTTGAACGTTGATCGTCCCGAGCAATGCAATTTAAAATAACCACTCTTAAGGGAACTCGTCCCTCAACATACCTCAAAGGATCATTTTGAAAATTCATCAATATGCCTCAAGAAATAAATAAGTCGAGTTCTATAAAGTATTCAAATCTCGGGGGTGCTTCCTTAACATCATAGCTAATACTTGAATAATACGAACCTCGCCGGTCAAGTGTATTCCCTCACTCTCAAAGTGTATAATGGGATAAGTGACGCTCAAAACTCATTCAATGAAATAAGAATCCCCATAGGCTTGCCAATCGTCTACATCTCTACCACTAGTTGTGCATGCAAATTTGGTGAATCAAAAAGGACTTTATCGGTTGTAATGTAGGCTTTTTGGTCGGGGTAGGATAAGTATGGCTTAATGTGACTTGACCTGAGCAAATTGGAACATTATCTCAATAATCACTTCGCTCAATTAAAAGCTCAATAATCCCTTAGAATTTGTTTCCTTCAACCCCTTGATTTTAATATCATCGCACTAAGCACTTTTGAAAGTGAGAATCACAACCTTATTCCTCCTTATTGCTACATACATCTCGTTTCTTTTGTGTCCACGAATTTTTTTTTTTTTTATGTTTTCATGTGGTGGACAACATCATCATTAAATCACACCAATCTTCCTTCAAATTTATTTTGATAAATCATTGCATTTTGAACCAACAATCTTCCCCATCGCCTCCACATATCTTTTCATTCTTTTGTCAATTTGTTCTAAGTAGCTCAAGTATAGGGACAAAAGTTTATAATGGAACGGAAAGCTCATAATGTGGCTAACAAGAAATATGCTTTAAGCTCAAATGGGCTAACTAGGGAAATAAATTTTTCGGGTTGGCCAAAAGGTTTGAAGGGTTGTCAATAAAAATCGCCTAAAATCACTTTCACTAATTTTCACACACATTTGTAGTTTCGAATAAGATACCAGGGCAAGTTCTTGAGTCTTAAAACATGAATGGTACACTCGACAATGAAACTTGCATATTTAATGATGCATGAAGGCTCAAAAGCTCACAAGCTAGATTTGTTCATATTTCCAAGAGATTAAACTATTTATTCAATTTCACACCCTTTTGATTATTCTACAATTTTTTCCTCTTCAAATTATCCTCGATTTGCATATCAAAATAACAAAATAAATCCCGAGGTATCCAAGACAAGAGTTCATTCTTTCGAGTTTCATCCAAGTACATGATACTCAAAACACACCAAGTTCAAAAACAACAATCCACACCAAAATCCAAGCAAATCTTCACACTAAAATTCGAAAAAAATAGAAACAAACAAATAATAAAATAAACAAACAAAACAAGGTGTTAAAAAAAATAAACGAACAATATAAGTATATCTTGACCCAATATCTCCCCCCAAACTTGAATTAAAGAATATACACACGAAGGGGGTATAGTATTTTAGCAATAAAAACTTTGGGTCAAGAAATACTTACAACCGGTCATATTGATTGGGCGGAGGGAAGTGGCCTTGTTGGACATGCCACGTGTCACACCTGCTCAGATTTGCCAAAAATCGTCTGCCCACCTGACCCGACCGTGTCAAATGACACGGCCCGTGTCATACTTGCCCAGAAACTCAAAAAACGTCTGGATGGCCAACTCGACCGTGTCGAATGACATGGCCCGTGTCGTACTAGCCTGGATAGTGCGCTTCTGATCTCCGGATCTTTTCCCGCGAATCGACTGATTGAACCAACTTCGTCATCAAGTAAAAATAGAAATAAAATGCGAATAAGAACAAAATAAACTAACAAGAACCATTGGGTTGCCTCCCAATTAGCGCTAAGTTTAACGTCTTCAATGACGCAAGTGTTGGGTTGCCTCCCAACCGGCGCTAAATTTAACGTCTTGACCGACGCATGTTTCCTTCATCCCGATCATTCAACGAGCTCTCATAATCTCGCTTACGTGCAATTTTATCGGGAGGAGTCATCAAAAATACAACATTTTGACTATGCGTCCTAATCGTTAATTCTCCTCGATCCACATCAATTAATGCTCGTGCACTGGCTAAGAACGGACGTCCAAGTATTACTAGACCATTTTGCTTCCCATCATCATCAAGCACTATAAAATCAACGGGGAAGGCGAACTTATCAATTTTTAAAATTACATCCTCCACAATTCCCTTTGGGTAAGCTAAAGATCGATCTATGAATTGTAAGCTCACTGGAGATGGTCTCAATTCTCCTAATCCAAGTGTCCTGAAAATAGACAAAGGCAATATATTGACACTTGAACCATGATCAACAAATACATCATTTAATGAACAACCCAAAATAGAGCAAGGAATTGAAAACTCCCGGATCCTTAAGCTTAGTCGGTAGGTGCTCCAATTCTTTTTTCTTTGACGCCATGTCTTGCACGAAAACCTCAAAAATTTTCTTCTCCTTGATATGCTCAGTATCGGACCGCTCCTTCACCTCATTCATGGAAACTATCAAATCAACTTTATTAGACAACACGGTTGCATCTTCGTTTTCATTCTCAGATTCCGTAGCTCTTCATTCACAAGATACGAAAAAATAGCATTGCATTGTGCTTTTGGATTTCCTTCGGTGTTGCTTGAAATTGGCCCTTTTGATGTTGGCTCCCACAATCTTAGCCAATTGACCGATTTGCGTTCTAAGTTTCTCATTTGAGCTCCAACGGTGGTTGCTAATTGAGTGACATGATTTTCAATCCGATCAAGCTTTTCTTCATCTCGTAAACCGACTTTTGTTTCCATCATAAAAGTAGCCAAAATATTCTCTAGATTAGAATTTGGCTTGGACTCTTCTATCACCTCACCATTCGACACTTTAAATCCCGTCGGTGGTTGCAACACATTTCTCGAATTCCCGTAGCTAAGATTCTCGTGATTCTTATTTGAAGGATGATAAAACCCTGATGAGGATTATTTCGATAGTTATTGAAATTATGGTTATTGATATAATGAGCTTCCTCCAACGGGTCCTGGTGGTGCACTTCCTTTGGATTTATTTTTCATTTGCACTCTTCGTTAGAATTCCCAAATGGTTGGTCAAAATCGACATTTGTGCGATTAAAGCCTTTATAGGATCCGAGTCTCAAATTTCACCACTCTACGAATATTACTCCTCTCGGTAGGCCATTGATAGCTATTCATGGCCATCTCCTCGATCAATTCATATGCTTCCTCTGCACTTTTAGCTAGCAAAGCTCCTCCGGCCAAGCGTCAACAAGATTTCTGCCTCTCCGCCAACCCATTATAAAAGAAACACATTTGTTGGTCTTCCGAAAACCCATGACGAGGACATCGTCTTAACAAATCCTTGAAGCGTTCCCACGCCTCATATAACATCTCTGAATCCATTTGTCGGAATTGCATTATTTCGCTCTTCAATCTCTTAGTCTTGTCAAGGAAGAATTTGAAAAGAAACTTTTCGCCCAACTCGTTCCATGTACTTATGCTCCCCGAAGCAAGAGTTCCAAGCCAACTACGAGCCTTTTCTCTCAAGGAGAACGGAAATAGCTTCAATCTTATTGCATCGTTTGGCACCCCATTCATTTTAATGGTATCACAAATTTGAAAATAAAGTGGAATAAATGGGCGTGCGGATCTTCTGTGGCAAATCCCCCAAATTGATTTTGTTGAACCATCGATATTAATGAAGGTTTCAACTCAAAATTGAGGGCGTTGATAGGAATATGAGAAATTCCCCCATAATTTTGGTCAAGCCTCGGCCGAAATCCGTCCCGAATCGATTGAATTGATCGCGGGCCGCCACCCGTATGCCTTCATTGTTTGGATTGTGGGCTATTGCATTATCATTGCCCATGTCGGCAATTACGTCTCCCGCTCTTTCCATTTCACGATAGATCTCTTTGTAATTTCCGTGTAGCAACACTTGTTCTTCGAGCAAATGCCTCTACTTCGGGAATAAAGTTTTCCAAAGGTTCTCGAGAGGAGCGGGTGCTCATGTACGTCCTGCAACACGGCCAAAAACAATACGGAAGTAACAAAATAAAATAAAACAGAAAAATATGTCTAAAGTAAGACCGGAAACACTTATCGTAATATCAATACTAACAAAAATAAATTAGTCCCCGGCAACGGCGCCAAAACTTGTTCGCTATATTTTTAAACAATCCGCAAGTGTACGGAGTAAGTGTAGAAAGCGGCGAGCAAGGTCGTATTCCACAGAGACTAAATATTCCTATTGTGTTGAGTACTAGATTATAATGATTCCGGTTTTATCTAGACGATCGAAAGTTGAATGGATGGTAAACGAAATAAAATAAAATGATGACAATAAAATAAAATATCCGAATTAAAGAGAATTATAAGAGTTTAGAAAGAAAGATTCCAAGGCTCGGTTTTCGTTGATCACTAAGTTTAGTCGGGATCGTTTCCAAAAGTTCTAAGTGTGTTTCCAAAATGATAATCACAATAATATTCTAAAGTCCGTCTCGAGATGCATTAAAACGTAGATTAAACAACCTATAACAACGTATCCGTCTATTATAAATTATCTAACTCCAAAATGTTCATAAGATTAGATATCATCATAGTTCATCACCGATTTCTCAATCTCGTAATTTACTACGTCAAATACTCGAAACCTATTAATGCCCTCTTCTCTCGAATTATGAGCAATTAAGTTAAACATGTAAAAACATTGATCAAGTGTCTAAACATGAATCAAAACCAAGTATTTGATAAACAAATCACACTAGATATATATAATCATCAATCCCTCAAAACCATAGTAAATCAACGTACTCCCATGCCCGGAATCTAAAGAGTTTAGCCGGACATGGTAATGAAAGGAAGATTAATAATCATCATGTTCATGCTAATAAAAACAACAAAATGAATAAAAGATAGGAAGAAGATAAAACTCGTGGTGTGTCTTGATCGATCCCGGTTGAAGCCTTCAAATGTTCTTGAAGTGTTTTTCAAGAATTTCTTCAAAACCCCTTCTTTTTGGAATGAAAACCACTTAATCTTTTGTTATTCTCTCTCTCTAATCTATCCAAATTCAGCATATTCCAAGTCTTTCCCCATATCCTCTTTTTATAATGTAATATCCGCATTTTTTCTTTCCCTTGTATTTTCATTTTTGGTGTATTTCTCGGTCGTAGTGACCCTCGTGTACCTTTCAAAGGTGTCCTTCACAATCATTGAACTGCACTCTCGTTATTGTTGTGCGGAACCGCCGTTTCGGGGTTGCCGTGGATCCATTTCGTGTTATTGGTTCCCAAATATTGATTCCTATCGTTTTTATTCTCTTTCCGGATCATTTTTATCATTTTGGGACCCAAAGGGGGTGTGGGCCGCGACACAAGGTGTGTGTGCCGCGGCACACAAATTTCTTCAGTAGTTGGTCGAGCGAACTGTATTGTGTGCCGCGGCACAGTGCCGAGTCAGTGCCGCGGCACATCCGTCCGGTGCCGCGGCACACTCGTGTGACATCCGCGACCAAAACCCGATCAGACGGTGCCGGAGCACACGCAGCGTGGCCGCAGACACCGCCGAACCACAGGAGTAAATTTTGGCACAGGCCGCGCACACCTCACCAGGCGGCACACAATGCGGTCAACCTCTATAATTGTGTTGTTTTGAGCGTAAATGCTCATTTCCTTCTTCCTTCTTCCATTGACGCGAGAGAGAGTGAGAGAGGAGGAGAGCTTCTCATCCTTATCAATTGAGGGGTTGATTTTTAACATTTTTCTTCGGTTGTGAAGCTTAGGACAATCAATCCAACGCGTGTTCTACGGATCTTAGTACTTGAATCTCCTCAAGGTAATATCTCTTGAAACCCTCCCTTTTGGATAATTGGGGATTTTGGGGTTTTTGTCCGATTCTTTCCGTTTTGTTGATGGATTCTTGATGAATATGATTAATCTTGTTGATATCATTAATTTTCCTACGGATTCATGGTATATTTTCATAGTTTTGCGGAATCGAGAGGGTTTGGTTGTGGTCCGCCCTCGTTGTTATTTTGTGCGAATATACATGAATCGTAGGCGGGTTTTCGGGTGTATTCTATTTCCGTATTCGGTTAGAGTTGGTTGTAATTATGTTCTTCGAATCGTTAGGTTCGGTTCCGTTGATTCCTAGTGTTCGTCGGTGATTATCCTTTCCGTTCGTTTGCCATCAAAATATTCAAGGCAAGTAATTCTTGGAAACCTTTATGCTTAACGTGAAATGGTAATGTATATTGCATGTGCTTTACTCACCTCGGGAGGGTCCGACGTGGCCTCGAGGGAATCTATGGCTTCACTGGATTCATGAGTTTGTTTCGCTAGCCACTCGGGAGGGTCCTTAGAGGCCTCGAGTGGGATTCGTGGCTTCATCCCGGTCTAGGTGACGTGTGGTGCTTGATTTGTTTTATGAATGTGGCCACCGGGAGGGTCCTTAGAGGCCTCGAGTGGGATTCGTGGCTTCGTCCCCTCTAGGCAAATTAATTGTGACTGTTTGTTTCGGAAAAGACATGTCTGGTTTTGGTTTTGAAATGATATTGGTGCATGTACTATGAAATGTGTAAGCGATTGGTTTGCCTTGATTACTTGTACTAGCGTAATTGCTAACCCCTCTGGGGACCCATTTTGGGAAAATTCTTGTTATGGATTTCAGGTTATGATTATCCGGACGAGCGAGCACCGGACAAGACGAGGACGTTGGCCGTGGTCGTTGACATGTGCATATGGGTCGTCTTAATTCCTGTGTCTAATTCGATATGGTTGTTTCCTATATTTATAAATCGATGATCAGATCATGAGTACTTAGGCTTTTCAAATTCAACTCCGTGTTGTACTACTTTTATATTGTTACATTGTTGGTTGATGATCGTTTCGCGGTTGCTCCGGCGTAACTTTTATGTCTTATAATTAAATGTGTGTCCTCGCTAACCGGATGGTTAGTCGAGTGGAGTTTTTCTTGTTTGTAGCACGGTGGGTCCCATGTGGGGTCCACGGCGCGTAGTATACTCGAATATCTCGGGGTGTTACGTAAAATGGTATCGGAGCTCTAGGTTTATGGATACCTAGGCTTGTCGGTTATTCGGGTCTAGTCGTGTTTGTTTTGCACATTGTCACACCGCCAAAGATCCTAGTACTTCCAAAGTGCTCGTAAGTTTTCTTATTCGGCTCTTTTGTTTCTTGCATTGTATTTCCACTTTTGAATCGTAGTTGCTTTTCCTCCCTTACTCATCATCGATATACTTTTGTTATCTCTCAACATCGGTATGGATGCCGAGGAAACCGTGGTCGTGGTCGTGGTCGTCGTGGACGCGGCCGAGGACGTGGGCAATGGGGCGGCCACGTTGCATTCTTCGGGAGCCGGCAGCATCGGTGACCGTCACGATCATGCTTCTTCTCAGAGCGCGCCGATCTTGGTATTGCGGCCATTATGCAAAGAAATGGTTAACCGATGGCGGCTATAGCTCAGTGGTCCGTAACCCCGATCGTGCCCATGCTAATCGGGGCGAGCGGATCACCGCTTCAGGATGTCATCAAGATGCATCCTCCTCGGTCGGGAGCTTCGGACCCGATCGGCTGGGAAGGGTGGATCAAGGAGATATCCAAAGTCTTCACTGCTACCAACTGCCCCGAGGACCGTAAGGTCCCTATTGCTCAATACTTTCTCACGGGAGATGCTACGGATTGGTGGGAGGCCGTTGGTCCCAAAGATCATGTTGTTTCATGGGCCAAATTTCAAGAATTGATGGAGACCGAATATTGTCTGTGGCTGGTCAGACAGGCTCGAGTGCATGCTTTCTATGATGCTCAACCACGGGATATCCTCGTATCTCAGGCCATTGCCGATTTTAACAAGTAGTTGGGTTATGTGAAGACCCAAGTTGTCGAAGAGAGCGACAAGATTTTCCATTTTTCCAGGAGGATGAAACTGTCCATTCGGGACTATATGTCTGGGCTCGTCTGTACTACCTTGAAGGATTATCAGAGTCGAGCTCTTGCTTATGATATGTCGGTGATGGCTAGCGATTTGGCTCGTGAGAGCAAGAAGCAGAAGTCGGTCGGAAATTTTTCTGGTCCCAAGAGTGGAGGCCAGCAGAAATCTCAGGCTGCAAATATTTCTACGGGCGGTTCGGCTCGTTTCTCTGGGAACTTTCGGAGTGCCGCCGGAACCGTCGTCCGGACCCGGATGCTTTAATCGTGGCAAGCCGTGCCACGTGAACCGGATTGTCCTCGTCCACCTTTGACTTGTCATACTTGTGGTCCGGGCCACAAGGCTTCTTTGTGAGAAACTCGATGGCCATGCGGCGCCCGTTCTTCGCACCCAGCACCTATGGAGCCGAGTGTGAACCAGGGCTCATTTGCTCCGCCGCCTCCACCGAGTGCCGGCCGAGGTAGGGGTCGGGGTCAGCCCGCTAGAGGAGGAGCTTCCAGCGTCGGCTCAGCCCACCCGCGTGTCTATGAGATGCGGAGAGCCGATGATCCAGCGGCTACTGTGGCGACAGGTACCGTTTATATCCATTCTCATCCTGTCGGTGTGCTTTTTGATTCGGGTGCTACGCATTCATTCATTTCTCTAGAGTGTGTGCGCCGTTTGAGTCTCGACTGCTTGTCACCTTGCGAGCCTTTCATCGTTAAACTTCCTAGCGGCGATAAAATTGTCGGTGATCGAGAAGTCCGGACTGCTCGTGTCTATTTGTGAGAGGGCTTGGCTCTCTAATCTTATTGTCGTGAGTATCGAGGGCGAGGATTTAATTCTCGGGAATGATTGGCTCGAGCGGCATGGTGCAATCATGAACTACCGCACGAGGATCATTACCATGTTAGCCGAGGACGGCATCAACACTCTTTCGCGGGCGAAAGAGAAACCAAGTTTGTTATTAACGCCCGAAGGCGATGAAACTCCTGCGAAAGGGGTGTACTGTTATTGTGCTACGCCTTGAAGGCGGAGAATGGTGGAGTCGCGTTTT
The DNA here is from genome assembly GCA_033398695.1 of Orobanche coerulescens. NCBI lineage: Eukaryota > Viridiplantae > Streptophyta > Magnoliopsida > Lamiales > Orobanchaceae > Orobanche > Orobanche coerulescens. The sequence goes on from CM065816.1 coordinate 2,407,218, forward strand.
CGTCGATTCCAGTCGTTAGTGAGTTTCTGATGTTTTCCCGACGAGTTACCGGATTGCCACCGGATCGTGAGGTCGAGTTTGCTATAGAGTTAGAGCGAGCGCGGCTCCAATTTCGAAGGCGCCGTATCGCATGGCACCTTCAGAGATGTCAGAGTTGAAGAAGCAGTTGAGTGAGCTTCTTGAGTCAGGGTATGTCCGACCGAGCGCCTCGCCTTGGGGTGCACCGGTCCTGTTTGTGCGAAAGAAGGATGGTTCACTACGTTTGTGTATCGACTATCGCGAACTAAACAAAGTGACCATCAAGAACAAGTATCCTTTGCCGAGGATTGATGACTTGTTCGATCGATTCGTGGAGCTGCGGTGTTCTCGAAGATCGATTTAAAATCGGGGTACTATCAGCTCAGGGTGAGGGAGTCCAACGTGCCGAAAACAGCTTTTCGGACGAGATACGGACATTACGAGTTTGTAGTTATGCCTTTCGGGTTAACTAATGCATCGGCGGTGTTCATGCAATTGATGAACAGAGTCTTTATCGAGTACCTGGATAAGTGTGTCGTCGTCTTCATTGACGATATTTTGATCTATTCGAGGAATGAGGTAGAGCATGCCCATCATTTGCGGATAGTGTTAGACATTTTGAGGGCCGAGCAACTCTATGCGAAGTTCTCGAAATGTGAGTTCTGGCTGAAGGAAGTGATGTTTTTGGGTCACGTGATTTCAGCCGAGGGAGTTCGAGTGGATCCGCAGAAGATTGAGGCAGTGTTGGACTGGGCACCGCCCACAAGTGTGAAGGAGGTCCGTAGTTTCTTGGGCTTGGCTGGCTACTACCGTAGGTTCGTCGAGGGTTTCTCAAAACTAACTCGGCCATTTACACAGTTGCTCCAGAAATCCGAGAAGTTCGTCTAGAATGACGAGAGGCAGTCCAGTTTTGAGGAGCTGAAGAAGCGTTTGACTTCAGCTCCGGTTTTGGCGTTGCCATGTGGCAACGAGGGATTCACCGTTTATAGCGATGCTTCGGGTCAGGGTCTTGGGTGCGTATTAATGCAGCACGGCAAGACCATTGCCTTTGCGTCGAGACAGTTGAGGCCATATGAGCTTAACTACCCTACTCATGATTTGGAGTTAGCGGCAGTCGTTTTCGCGCTCAAGATTTGGCGCCACTATCTTTTCGGCTCTGCATGTCAGATTTTTACCGATCATAAAAGTCTGAAATACATATTTACTCAGCGGGAATTGAATATGAGGCAGAGAAGGTGGTTAGAGCTGATTAAGGATTATGACCTTGAAATCCTTTATCATCCGGGCAAGGCGAACGTCGTGGCCGACGCCTTGAGTCGGAAACCGATTGCGTTGCGATCGCTTGAGATCCTTACGTCTCGATCCGAGCTTCACGAGCTTTGATCGAGTTAGATGTTGAGGTTCTGTTGCCGGGAACTGTCGGGCAACTTTGTGCTTTGGAAATTTCGTCGTCTTTGATCGATGAGATTAAGCTGAAGCAATTAGAGGATCCGATGATTACTCAAATCCGAGGGAACGTTCTTAAGGGAAAGTATCCTGGGTTTGTGATTCACGAAGATGGTGTTTTGAGATTTCGGAGTCAGCTTTGTGTGCCGAATGACTTAGAATTGAGGCAGAGTATTCTGCGCGAGGCCCATGCTACACCTTACTCCGTTCATCCTGGTTCGAGTAAGATGTACAAGGACCTAAGGAGGAATTTCTGGTGGAATGATATGAAGGAGAAGGTCGCGCAGTTTGTAGCGAAATGTTTGACTTGTCAGCAGGTCAAAATCGAGCATCAGCGACCGGCTGGGTTATTGCAGTCACTTCCCGTTCCGGAATGGAAATGGGAAGATATATCGATGGATTTCATTACGAGTTTGCCGAGATCGAGCTCGGGCATGAATATGGTTTGGGTGATTGTTGATCGTCTGACCAAGTCGGCACATTTTCTGGGCATCAAGGACACTTGGGGCCCGGAGAAGTTGGCCCGTATATTTATCGCACAGATTGTGAGGCTTCACAGTACTCCGAAGTCTATTGTTTCGGATCGTGATGGCCGTTTCGTATCGCACTTTTGGCAGGCGGTGCATAAGGCGTTGGGTACCCGTTTGCATTTGAGTACCTCTTTTCATCCCCAGTCAGATGGACAGTCGGAACGCACTATCCAGACGTTCGAGGATTTATTGCGCGCTTGTGCTCTCGATTGGGGTAGTGACTGGGAGGAGCATTTGCCATTGATCGAATTCACGTACAACAATAGTTGGCACGCATCGATTCGGATGGCACCGTACGAGGCACTTTATGGGCGGCGGTGTCGATCACCGATTTGTTGGAATGAGGCGTCCGATTTGGTCGGCACCGAGCCGGATGTCGTTTTAGAGACGAGGCGGAAGATAGAATTAATTCGGGAACGGATGTTGACGGCCCAAAGTCGACAGAAGTCATATGCCGATGTCCTTCGTCGACCTTTAGAATTCGAGGTGGGAGACCACGTTTTGCTGAAGGTGTCGCCGACGAGAGGAGTTTTCTGTTTCGGGAAGAAGGGGAAGTTGAGTCCGAGATTTATTGGACCCTTTGAGATTCTCGAGCGAGTCGGTGGGTTAGCATACCGTTTGGAGTTACCCCCGGCCTTGAGTCATGTTCATAGCGTTTTTCATGTTTCCCAGCTGAGGAAATATGTCCCGGATCCTAGTCACGTCATCGATTATGGCGAGATTGATATTGCTGAAGATATTACTTTTGAGGAGCGTCCTTTGAAGATTTTGGAGCATCGTGAGAAACGACTGAGGCATAAGACCATCCCTTTGGTCAAAGTGCAGTGGTCGAGACACGGTGTCGAGGAGGCAACTTGGGAAACCGAGGATAGCATGCGTGCTAGGTACCCTAAGTTGTTTGTTTCTTAAGTTTCGGGATGAAACTTATTTTTAGAGGGATAGAATGTAATATCCGCATTTTTTCTTTCCCTTGTATTTTCATTTTTGGTGTATTTCTCGGTCGTAGTGACCCTCGTGTACCTTTCAGTGTGTCCTTCCTGTCAACTGTTGAACTGCACTCTCATTATTGTTGTGCGGAACCGCCGTTTCGGGGTTGCCGTGGATCCATTTCGTGTTATTGGTTCCCAAATATTGATTCCTATCGTTTTTATTCTCTTTCCGGATCATTTTTATCATTTTGGGACCCAAATGGGGTGTGGGCCACGGCACAAGGTGTGTGTGCCGCGGCACACAAATTTCTTCAGTAGTTGGTCGAGCGAACTGTACTGTGTTCCGCGGCACACCCATCCGGCAGCCGCGGCACAAGCCGAGTCAAGCCGCGGCACATCCGTCCGGTGCCGCGGCACACTCGTGTGGCATCCGCGACCAAAACCCGACTATACCGGGTGCCGCGGCACACGCAGGCCGTGCCGCGGCACACTGCCGAACCCTGGGAGTAAATTTTTGGCCTGTGCCGTGGCACACAATGCGGTCAACCCTCTATAATTGTGTTGTTTTGAGCGTAAACAGCTCATTTCCTTCTTCCTTCTTCCATTGACGCGAGAGAGAGTGAGAGAGGAGGAGAGCTTCTCATCCTTATCAATTGAGGGGTTGATTTTTAACATTTTTCTTCGGTTGTGAAGCCCGGACAATCAATCCAACGCGTGTTCTACGGATCTTAGTACTTGAATCTCCTCAAGGTAATATCTCTTGAAACTCTCCCTTTTGGATAATTGGGGATTTTGGGGTTTTTGTCCGATTCTTTCCGTTTTGTTGATGGATTCTTGATGAATATGATTAATCTTGTTGATATCATTAATTTTCCTACGGATTCATGGTATATTTTCATAGTTTTGCAGAATCGAGAGGGTTTGGTTGTGGTCCGCCCTCGTTGTTATTTTGTGCGAATATACATGAATCGTAGGCGGGTTTTCGGGTGTATTCTATTTCCGTATTCGGTTCGAGTTGGTTGTAATTATGTTCTTCGAATCGTTAGGTTCGGTTCCGTTGATTCCTAGTGTTCGTCGGTGATTATCCTTTCCGTTCGTTGCGTCATCAAAATATTCAAGGCAAGTAATTCTTGGAAACCTTTATGCTTAACGTGAAATGGTAATGTATATTGCGTGTGCTTTACTCACCTCGGGAGGGTTCGACGGGGCCTCGAGGGAATCTATGGCTTCGTCCTGGATTCATGAGTTTGTTTCGCTAGCCAGCTCGGGAGGGTCCTTAGAGGCCTCGAGTGGGATTCGTGGCTTCGTCCCGGTCCTAGGTGACGTGTGGTGCTTGATTTGTTTTATGAATGTGGCCAGCTCGGGAGGGTCCTTAGAGGCCTCGAGTGGGATTTGTGGCTTCGTCCCGGTCCTAGGCAAATTAATTGTGACTGTTTGTTTCCGGAAAAGACATGTCTGGTTTTGGTTTTTGAAATGATATTGGTGCATGTACTATGAAATGTGTAAGCGATTGATTTGCCTTGATTACTTGTACTAGCGTAATTGCTAACCCCTCTGGGGACCCATTTTGGGAAAATTCTTGTTATGGATTTCAGGTTATGATTATCCGGACGAGCGAGCACCGGGACAGTATGAGGACGTTGGCCAGGGTCGTTGACATGTGTATATGGGTCGTCTTAATTCCTGTGTCTAATTCGATATGGTTGTTTCCTATATTTATAAACTGATAGACTGTACTCGCGAGTACTTAGGCTTTTCAAATTCAACTCCGTGTTGTACTACTTTTAAATTGTTACATTGTTGGTTGATGATCATTTCGCCGGTTGCTCCGGGCGTAACTTTTTATGTCTTATAATTAAATGTGTGTCCTCGCTAACCGGGATGGTTAGTCGAGTGGAGTTTTTCTTGTTTGTAGCCTGGTGGGTCCCATGTGGGGGTCCACGGCGCTGTAATAAACTCTGAATATCTCGGGGTGTTACATATAAAGCTTAAAAATCACTTTTTCATGTTCAAATCTTCAAAAATGTCAAAAAGTGATTTTTCCACCGAAAAGTGACACGGCCCGTGTCAAATGACACGGCCCATGTCATACTGTCCCAGAAAATGCAAAAACTTTCTGGACAGCAGACCCGGTCGTGTCATTTGACACGGCCCGTGTCATACTGTCCCAGAAAATGCAAAAACTTTCTGAACTGTGAAGTCGTGGTCTAGAAGCCATATATCCCTCAATACACCTCGGAATTTAGCGTATGATGTACCGTTGCGAAGCTGATTTCATGAGGAATCCATATATATATAGAACACATCCTGATTCGAAGTAATGAATCTGGAGATTAGAAAATACCACAGATAGTGCTTCAATCTTCATCGTTTTAGGCCTCGTTCTCTCGTTTCTGCATTGCTTGATATGTATTTGGGGATTGAGACTTCGGTCTTGCTTGATAATGTCCTTAAAACACCTATAAATTCAAATAAAATATACCCAAGCGTGATCGAGTCCAACAAACACAATATGAGTACAAACGACACAATTCTACACATTTTAGGATCTTAAAATCCGGAAAAACCTTATAAAAATATGTGTAAAAATGAGTGTTATCAACATTGTGGTAAATGCAAGGATATGAGTTATCTACAGTCCGTGGTACTTTTGGATCGTCGAATATTAAGGAAACTGTTAGTGATGGTTTTGACATCGAGATTGCTCTCGAAGGACTCGGGGCAAGTACTTTGATCAATTTTGTCATCTTGTATCGATCATGTTGTGATACATTCGTGTATCATTGTTGTCATACATTTATGTATTGTTGTTATCATGCATTTGTGCATTGTTGTCATATGTCCACCTCGTGTTGATCTGACAGGATCATCTTGGGATCTATGCTAGCGTGCGCTGGATCATTGGACGGGTTTTCCACCTCGTGTTGGTCCGACAGGATCATCTTGGGATCTATGCAGTGAACGCTGGATCATCGGATTACCCATGTGTGGTTGTTGTGCATATGTATATTATGGGTTATCCACCTCATGTTGATCTATCAGGATCATCTTGGGATCTATGCTGTGTGCGCTGGATCATCGAATTTCTATGAGTATACATTGTTGTTATTGATGTGAGCATATTGACGTTGTCATGTGAGTATGTATTTGTAGGTCTTGTGTTAGGACCATATCCGTATATTGTATTGATCTGATCTCGGATTAGATTGACGTGATTCGGCGTGGCATTGCATATCCTGAGGTATGTTCCGTATTTCCTTTTTGGTATTTGTCTTTGATGGACAATCAATTTTCATGTTGAGATTTGATAATGATATCTGATGGATTGAATTGGTCAGAGTTGGTATATTTCGTATCAGTGAGTTATGATGTTTTGAGAACCTTGGGTATTGCTTGGGGTACGGTACAGATATTTGGGTATGAGTTTATTATGCTGTTGAGGATACGATATGTGAATTTTAGTAAGGATTACTTTGGTAAGGATTATCACGAGTTGGTATAGTTATGGCAGTAAGATTACATTGGTAGTATCCTTACTTAGTATTTTCATTGATATGTAATTATTGACGTGATGTGATCGTTATCATTGTTGGATATTATGGCTGACCACGTTGTGGGCTTTTTTTTAGATTCTTGGGATATCGAGCTTGTAGCGGTCGTGAAGAGATGAGCTTTCCGGAGGATACTGGCTATGGCATGTGTTTGTGAATTGAGTACTTTGACTAGTTGTCATTTTTCCGCTGCAATAGTATTTCCTAGTCCATTGTTATATCCGCTGCGAGTATGTTTGAAAATGGGTTGCTAGTATTTTGAGAACTTGGGTTTATTTTGGGAAATCATTTTCTAAACTATTTTGTCGGTACGTGTAAGCGATGGCTTAACGTATGCTTTTAAACTGTTGAGTTCTGGCATTTCGGGCCTTGTAGTTTCAAATGAGATTTTACGACGATTTTGATAAATGAATTTTATAAAGTCTATGAATATTTTTAAAGATATTACCGTTATCGCCGCTTAGGCGTATTTGAAATGTTTGTAAAAATATATTTTAGCCTTGTGGGTTCCGTTTTGGGGCCCACAGCGCTGTAATATTCCTGGATGGCTCTGGGGGTGTTACAATCCACACTGCCCCCATCCTCCTCATGCACTTGTGTCGTAGAGATAGTAGGCACTGGTGATTTCCTTCCCAACCACTTCATCCCAATCTAAACATTGACCCTACAAGGTATAGCCCGCAATGACGACCCGTAAGGATACTTATCAGGAGTAACATCGGCATCCAGCACTGTTGAGCAAAATCTAACTTGATGACCAAGTAATCCACAGAAGAAGCAAAAGGTATGGAGTTTCTCGTATTTGAACGTAATCCAACTCATCGCGCCATCTCGCCTCCAAATTTTCATCTTCCGTTTAAGGGGGGATATTCACATTAAGAGTAACCTGGATCCTCTTGTATCTCCTCCATGAACCTCCAAAGTTATTACTGCCAATCATCACGAATTTCCCCAGATAATTCCCCACTGATTCAAGCACGACATCCGTACCATGGTTACTAGGGAGATCATGAACCTAAACCCAAATATCCATAGAATCAAACACCATATCTTCCGGAGCCGCTACCTTAGACGTGCTTCCTTGCCCCAAATCCAACGTTACCTCATCTTCTTCATCTAAGGAAATGTTAGAGCACCTGCACCGCAAAGCAAGATCAGATGTGTCCATCGCACCGAAAAAACCAAGAAAATCATAAGAGACCAAGCAAAAAAACACAAACTGCTGCAGATAAAGATCCTACGACGACGTGAGGGAAAAAAAGCTCTAGGTTAACCTAGAGAGTCCGCTCTTACGTGTATCTATTTTTCAATCAAAATGTTAAAAATATAGATACACCATTAAAATGAAGGTACATGGACATTACATCAGTCACTTAGTGTCACATCACCTTATAACAGATCAATGTATCTGCAATAACGGCTAACAACATATTTCCATCAATATTTTAAAGGTTAAAAGGTAGTTTAAGAGCAAAAACTTATTGCCTAATTTCATAAATAATGGTAAGATTTGCATTAAAAAAAATAATGGTAAGATAAATGATATTTGTATCGATTTTTCCTAAATACTTATGATAGTACATATTCATATAATTGAGATGAAAAATATTATTTAAATTATAAAAATATAATAAGCAATTATCATTCTGCCCCATACCCGATTCAACCCACCCCAAGGTAACGCAGACACAACTCGTGCTCCCGATAGCAGATCAACAGCCAAAACGACTCACCTATACATACACGTATGCGTACACCTATACATCGTCTCTATATACGAAATCTCCTTTCTATTCTCGAATCCAAACCGCCAGTCAATCCCTGCAATTAGACCATAATTCCCCAAATATGAAATTTCCCTAAAATTTGCGAATGGGAACCCTAACCCTAGATGTATCCCCAATTACTCCGCGGAGATCGTCAAAATGCCGACTGCTGTCTGTCCCATTCGCTGATTGCCAATTCTCACTCTTATTTTCTGGTGGCTAGTCAGTTGAATACTGAATTTGTTTTTCGTGATCATTCAATCAAGAGGCTGGCAGAGTTTTCTGTACTTCTTTGATTTGCTCATTTATTCTGTTTTTTCTGAATTTCTGCGTTTTTGATAGTTATGAAATAGAATAATTGCCCGCGAGTTAATTGGATAAAAGCATAATAGAGTGAGCGAAAAGGTAAAAGTAAACAAGGTTCTCTTTGGAGAAATGAGATTTGTTTTTTCCGTACACATGTATTTGTAATTGTCGTCGTATATAGACACTAGATCACATATTTGTGCATAGAAAAAGAGGGAGGGAGGGAGAGAAATGGGTAGCTCAGAAACAGGAGGAGGCGTGGTGGATTATAGTGTGGGGAGTATAGTCTGGGTTCGAAGACGAAATGGATCTTGGTGGCCTGGAAAAATACTCGGACCTGAAGAGCTTTTATCTTCTCATATAACATCTCCGCGTTCTGGAACTCCTGTCAAGCTTCTCGGGAGGGAAGATGCAAGTGTGTAAGTTCAGAAGAATTTAAATTTTCCATTCGGGTCGTGTAAGTCTGTCTGATTTGGTTGCAATTGCTAATGGTTTTCTGCTGGCTGTGCACCATTAGGTATTTTTTTTTTCTTTTTATGTACTATATTTATTGAATTAATATTTATGCTAAATACAGTGGAACAAATTACTGACACAGTTTGGTTAGATTGTAAAATATAGATCACTTATTGACATACTTCAGAGTCATGAATAATTCTTACGTTGCACTGTAAATTGAACATGTCGTTGTTACCAAAGCGTGAAGATAAGTGTTATTTGTTTCTTATGTGCAAGCTTAGCATTCTTCTAGCTCTGCTAATGGTTTCGTTCTATAACAGGTCAAAAATTCTATTCAGTTACGTTTTGTAGATCATCTTGTAATGACATTGGGTGCTTTAGGGACTGCTTTATGTGAGATCTGTAATGACCTAGAACTAATTGCTTAAGGTTGTACACAACTACACATTATCTGAATGACGTATATAAGTTAGGTAAATTCTCATATTTTGGTCCACTCTTGGCTATTAGGTTCATGATCATCTCACTTTTTATATATTGTGTTTTTGAGTATGATACCAGTGGAACGATTTATTCGGATAGAGAGGTTGGTTGAGGTTCATGCTGCGTGATACATTGCATTACTGTGCTACGAGGGAAACTATCTAGTGTCCTTTGTGAACAGAGAGTTGATGAAGAATGCCCAAATTGCCTACTTTTAAATCTATTGGGCAACATTTAAGTAGATTCATCGGAAATTGGCAAAAGCCAGTATGTAATTGGAACTGCCCTTAGCTTTCTCATTATGTGGAAGCATCGATTTTAAGCCAGTAAAGCATGAAGTTTGCGGTGTTTATTTTTAAAGCAGAAGCCTTTTTTTCAAAATTCTTTCATATGAGAAGGTTACTTTTAATATACCTAGATGCAGAGGGGGGGAGGGGGGGGGGGGGGCTTTGAACTCCTTTATTTGCCTCTTTTTTCTACTTTATGGGTCGCATCACATTCACATGTACAGATGACAGATATAAAAATAGAGATTGATATATAGCTGAAAACATAGTGTACAGCTTGAATATTTAATTTTATGGGTTAAGAAGATGTTTCTTCTGAATATTAAATATCTTAATTGAGTTTTTTAGAATTCATGAAGTCGCTAGAAGTTTAAGAACATGAAGGACGAAAGCAGAACTGAACCTCAAAGCAGATTGAAGTGTGTACAAATTTTTTTTGTCTTTTTTTTTTTTTTTTTTTTTATCTTTAAGGTCACTGTTCTCAAGCCTAACCCTGTCCAATGATAAAATAATTATCCAACTTTTGTTATTTCTTTATCTCCGTAAAAGATCTGTCGCACCTTCCACTTTACTGTTAAATGTTGATATGCTTACTGACCCACTCTTTAAGTTCGTTTATGATTGAAATGCAAGGCAATTGTAAGTCTAGTATGCTTTACATTAAATGGTATGTGTAAGCTTTGCATGAGAATAAAGTGCCACTAGCTCCACTGGAAATTCGCTGTTTCTCTGATAGTTTTCTTTCCAATATATGAAGAACTAAGAGTGCTTATGGGCTTTGCGCTAGTTTCTATTTGCTTATCTGATAAATTTTCCAGTTAAATTGGTTACAGCATTCCATAACGTTTGCAGTTAAATGAACAACAAATATGCATGCTGTAATTTTTTGTCCATTTTTTGCTTTGGTATGATCTCTCTCGTATACTAGGGACTGGTACAATTTGGAGAAGTCAAAGCGTGTAAAGGCGTTCCGGTGTGGTGAGTTTGATGACTGTATAGAAAGAGCTGAAGCTACGCAGGGTATGCCTCCAAAGAAAAGAGAGAAATATGCCCGCCGGGAAGATGCTATAATGCATGCACTTGAACTGGAAAGGCAGTTATTGGAAAAGAAATATGGAAAACTGGGAAATTCTTCCAATGGTAGGAGCAGAACATCACCAGATGCTGTTACTTCTTCAGTGTACTTGGGAAATGGGAGTGGAAATCATTATGATTCAAGATCTGAGCAGCTACCTCAGAGGGCTGGCTCATCTGTTGCAGAGAAGAACGTGGCAGACCAGGATATGTATGAGGACAGAGTTATTAGGGAGGGAAATCAACTCAGTGGGGATGATGATAGTGCCGTCATGCTACCTCGGATGAGAGGCTTGCAGGACTTTGGTCTCCGTACTGTTCCACCAGCAAGTAAGCTTTCTCCATCAGTAGCTTCAAATTTCCTCAGTAACTTGTTCGTTTTCATCTCAACCTTTCGCTCCCTAGTTGGTCTTTCTTTCTTTCTTTCTTTTTTTATTGGGGGCAGGGCTCAATTTTCCGAAATTCTCAACTCGAGGCTTGAACTTTATTTTACTTCTTGAAACAAATTGCTCTTTTTTCTCATTCAAATAGGGGCCTGATTTTTGATTTCTCAATTGGGGGCATACTACGAGCCTTGATTTGAAAGTTAAAAAAAACTTAGTTCAGGTCCCGAACTAAGAAAGAACAACAATTTCTGAGTCCTGATTTGAGGAAAGAATAAAATTTGATTTTCGAAATGAAAACTTTGGAAAATTTATCTTTGAATTGAGACAGACATTAAATTTGGGACGGCCCCCAATACGGGAGGTCTATCAAACAATAAAAAAGTTTGTTACAGAATCTCTCATTAGAGGGGTGGTCGTGCCATCTCTTGTTTTAAGTACTGAAACTTGTACTAGATTTCTGGTTTATCGGGCTGATTGTTGTTAAGTTTCTATCCCTCAGAAGAAGAGCTTTCTGGAGTTGCATTTCGCGCAAAGAGGATTAGAAATGCTTATCTGCCGTATGATTCTGGGGATTATTTAATTGATGACCAAACTCTGTCCTCCCAGCTGGAGATACCAGTATCTAAAATTGAAGAAAGCTGCTACCCAGCTGACATGGGTGAAAATCGCATTTCCGGGTCCACAGAAGATACCGAAACAGATTGTTCTGAAACTGATTCACTGGAATCGGATTCAGATGACGAGATGGCTGCACTCTCTGGTGAGATTTTTTTTCCGTCATTAACTTTTCAGTTGGCATTGTAAACCCTTTTACACAGAGGCGTGGTGTGGCTTGGGATTATGTCTGGATTCTGGCCCATCATGTTCTTCGTAAGACATGCACTGCTAAAGTTGGGCTTCTTATCCTGTTCTGGGCTCATACGTCTCGTTGATTTAATGCTCGGCCTGGCATGTTATGTCACATTTAGATATGTCTATGACATAATTTAATTTAATTTTTGGAGTCTAGGCCAAAAAATTTATTACTGTCTAAAGATTTATTGCTTTATTATTTTTCAGTTAAGACTGCATCATTATATAGAGGAAGGGGCTTCTAACTGGGGAAGGCCTCGTTAAGGGGGTTCGGAATCAATTTATTGCTTTGATTGTGATGGTCACTTTTATCAAAAGACTTTCTGGATGATTAGCAGGATAATATTACTTACTTCCGCTCATGTTTTTATTTACTCGGTGATTTTCCGTGTATCTGTTCATGTCTGTTATTTCATCTGATACCTATGGTTGAGTTGCTTTACAACCATTTATGATGGGGTTTTCGAATACGATATCAATATCCCTGTTATAAACTTACTATATTTTCTGTAGCAGATGGTTCCGCTTCTATAGAATTGCAACCTAAATATCCCCGAAGAATCGAACCACTAGAAGAGCATGCAAGCGTTAGCAGTACTGACGACTTTGATGAATTGGCGTTTACCGATGGTCTGTGTCACCCTTCCACACACGGCCATGTGTCCAGCAGTAAGGGTATTTCCAAATGGCAGCTCAAAGGCAAAAGAAAAATAAATGACCGCAATGTTGGGAAAAGGTATGAATCAGAAGTTTATGGAGGGCATACAAACGGCAAAAGTCCCAAATGGAGCAACGGTGGTTCCGATTTGGTCGATAGAACTTTCACGAACCATGTATCCAGATCTAGATCTGATTTTGTGGCCTTAGGTTGGAACAATCAATCTGCCATGAGAGGATATTGGGATGACTCGCATGATTTCTCTTCTGGTAGGCATTATTCTGGTGGTGGTAGGTCCATCTTAATAGATGTTGATTTGAAAGTTCAAGCAAATAACTACCGCAGAGATGTCCCTATGATTTCGTTGACAAGCAAGTTAAACGGACACGCAATTGTGGGTCATCCGATCGAAATTGAAGCTCTTGAAAGTGGTTTGATGGAAACCCATGTCTCTACAACTGACTATTTTACCCCTGAACCCCGAGCAAATCCTACTCTGCTCACTTCAGTATGGAGGACGGGTCGAAGGACGGCAAATTCTCGTGTACCTCGTCCGTTTTCGTCATCAACCCATAATAGTGACGGTAAGCGCAGAGAAATAGCACCTAAGAGCTCGAACCAGAAGATAAGGGCACTTTCCTCATTGGCATCTGAGCAGCATCAGAGAGACCTGAGAAGTGATGGGCTGATTAAACATGAAAATACACCCCCGACTATTGCGTGTATACCTGTTAAGTTGGTGTTTAGTCGATTACATGAGGAATTGATCGGTCGCCATCAGTAATAATACCGGGAAGTGGGTTATATTATAGATATATCGTTCCGTTGTTTACTAGCTCTAGCTGTGTAAATTTTAGGAGAGCAATAATTTTATTAACCTCACTATTTTCAATGAAGTCCCTTTTGATTCGATTCTTGAGTTGAAATCGAGCCTGAGTTTCTCATGTACTTTTTGAGATGACAATTTGTTGGTGGTTGCTGCAGAGTAGCTAGGAATTAAGCGGCGAAGGATTATTTTAGGATGATTGTGAGCTTGTAGGGAACATGTTGCTTTGGTCTGCAAAAAGTAGCTTACATACACTGGATTCTACACTTATATATGAATGTACATCTGACTTGTATTTCCTTTTAGTCGATATGTTCTTTGTTTGCCTATGATATGGGGGATGCAGTTTGAGTTGGATCCACAATCATCGATTCGCGAGTAAGAATCTACCAACTAAAGGTGATAAAAGGAACCACGGGTCCCGGGAGCCCGCGAGCGTTAACAGAACCGGCCGGTTTGGGTTTTAAGTTTCGGTCGGAAAAGGAAAATGAAAATGTTTGGTTCGGTTTGGTTTTTGGCGTTGTGTGATTTGTATATCTGCAATAAACTCGGAGTTTAAAATTATCCATCAAACTTGATAAACAAATTAATCTTATATATATAAAGCTTAAGAAGCCTTATAAATGTAAGTGGTCATGATTAATGCTTGATGAATTGATTGCATCATATTTGTTATTCCACATTAATTTTCAGGCATGTCAAGCAACTTTCGTTAAGTGTACAATGAATCTTATATACTAAAAGCTTAAGTAGTGTTATAAATGTAAGTTGTCATAATAAATGGCTCACAAATTGAAAGTGAAATGTGGAGGCTTCATGTGTTAGTACTTTAATTTAATAGTCATGCATAAGGATAAGTACATAGGAGATGAAGTGTTTGGTGCCATGAATGCATAAATTAAACACACCAATTAATGTTAGTCTTTTTACCTTCCCGTCCATGAGTTACAAATATTTTATCAACTATATAACGTGTCAAAAATCACACACAACAAACCACAACTTCCTCCACACCGCGCACATCGCTACAACTTATTATGGTGGTAAAGTAAGCATCATATCGTCTTACTTATTTAGCATATTGATTTATATTGTTTTATGTAAATTTCACGTGTGTTTTGTGTGTGTAACAATGTAGGACATAAAGATGGTGCTTAGGAGGTTTGGTAGTAACATCATCTTCTCTAATGGTTTAAGAGATCCTACACATCGTTGTCTTATCAATTAAGTGCTACATGCACGAACATTTTTACTTTGATCGAAAATGCAATATATTGATTAACTGTATTTAAGTTACTAACGATCAACTATATCTAATTGTTTTTTGTAGCACGTCAATAAGCATTAAAGAAAGAGATCGAGAAGTCACAAAATTGTATCAAGAACAAAACATGAAAAAGGTCAATGAACAACAACGACAAAGACAACAACAACAAGAACAACAACAAAAACAAGAACGACGTCACGGCCATCGGTGAGATGAATACTTAGCATTCATATTAATATGTGTTACAAATTAAACATGCAATATTTTACTTCATGTAATACCGATAAATGAGCTAATACTATTGATTCGTTAGCAAGTAAGTTTATTGAAAATAATGTGACGAGCATTCAATTTTTAGTCAATAATTATTACTACACTTTGTTGGTGCATTTTAATATTTTTGCTCTTAATGTAGTTTTATATCTTGCGGTGTGTTAATGTCACTTTTTTTAATTAAACGTCTTGAAATATTGTGTGACTTTGATACTTGATATGACTGTGTAAGTTATGTCGATGTTACATATTGAAAATGGTAGTATATAATAAAAATATTTTCACACTATCATCTTTATCCATAAATGGTGCAAAGCAATATACAATAGATAAAACAAATACGTATTAATGATTCGGGTAATCATATCCACAATTAGTATCGACAATTAAGCGATTATGTTATTTTGAGAATTTATCATTTATATAATTTTAATATAGTTTAAATCTTACATAATAAGTAATATCATTTTGACGATTTATGTAGTTTAAACAATATAGATATACCATTTATATAATCTATTGTAAATTAAATTTAAATCTTACTCAATTAGTAATATCACTATGGAGATTAATTGATTATCTTAATATGATTTTAGTTTCATTTGTAGAATGACAAACAAATTTGGCAAAATAAAATTGTTATATTAGTTATTAAGAGTAGAAAAATTACATGTTGAGATTGATGTCTTCAAATATATTTATATATGCAATATGGTACAAATTAAATATACTAACAATATTGCACCGATTTTCACAACAATAAAAAATATTGAAACTTAAATGGTTTTTGTGCATAAAATAAAGTTCGAGTAATTGAGCGTAGTAATGTAGAGCTACCGTATTTGATATGATAAACCAAAAGGATAATTAATTGTCACAAGTTAGATCTCAAAATATAGAGAATATCCACTTTGTTACGATTTTATATAAGAGTTACATTTATTTTGAAAGAACCGTATGCGTTTAACCTCCCTTTGACATTTAGTATGTAACTTATACATATTAAAAAATTACATGGGAAAAGACTCTTTTAAATGTAGCATCTTGAAAAAAGTCTCTTCACATATACTCTTTTAATGTCAATAAACTATTTTAAATGTGTGTCATGCTTAGAAAATGTGTGATACTATCACAACTTATATATATAATGACGAAAATAAGCGCCAAAGATTACGCTATGAACACTTATAGATGACGAAAATTAGTGTTGAATAATACACTATGAATATTTAGATTAAGCCCATGTGCATCGCACGGGTCTCAATGACTCGGTCTAAATATAAAAGTCACCAAACAACTAATTAAACTCATTCATCTTAGGTCGCGTTTGGTATGATTATGGGGTTAGAATAGGATTTGGATTTGGTATAGATTGAAAGAAATGGAGGAGAGAGAAAATAAATGATTATATAAAATGTTGTTTGTTTTATAAATGTTATAGGTATTGGATTTGAATTTTAGTAATATTGTATTATTATAATAATAATAAAAACAAAAGTTGAGAATTATTTTTATGTGCGCAACAAAAATATTCAAATCAATGGGATACAGACAATAGTGGTGCAAGTACATGAAAATAAAGAAAAAGACAAAAAAATTAAGAAGTCTATCATCAAAACCCACATATCACCCTCAGAATAGTACACCCATGTCTATGGAAATCATGCACTCTGTCAACACCCATAGGCCTAAAACACATTTTTTTTCTTTGATTTCTTTCCTCAAATCTCACACCCCCATAACAAACACACCCTTAAACTCATGCGATGCTTATAAAAGTTGTGATACCATCACAACTTACAAACCTAATGACTAAAATAAATACCACACATTACACTATGACCAATTAGATAGAGCCCGTGTGCAACGCACGGGTCTGAATGACTAGTACAAATAATTTCTCAATAGGCTCAATAAATAAATTAAAAAGGGAAAAGTCACAAATTAGTAAACCAAATTTATATTGAACCCAGCACTCTCTTTTGTCTATTTAATGCCACCAATCCCTTTGTTCACGTATGCTCCTTCCGATCAATTAAATTAATATTTTTTCACTGCATGCGTTTTAATAAAAGTTGGTGAGTTCTAAATTGTGATGAGTTTGGTAAGAGTTTCAATAAAGTAAGGATATAATTGCTGATAGAAATTTAACAAAATAAATATTAACTTAGTTGGAATATGAACGAAAATAATAAATTACTAATTTAATTGATGGACGTAGAAAGTACTATCTCCCTCCATCCAACGAAAATATGTTCACTTTGATTTTGACCGGTCTATCAATGTACACATTTGACCATTAATAATTTCGATTATATATGAAATAAAAACTATAAAAAAACAACATTTGTAAAATACATATTAAGACAAATCAAATACTAGGTACTTACATGACTATCACTACCAGTGGCGGATCCATAATTTTTTAAGACCGGGGGCACAATTTTACCGTAATAAAAAAATCAATAACGCAGTACAATATCATTATAAAGGTGAAATAAATTATGTTTTATAGTTGTTGTCTACGAAATTTTATCTTTTGAAAGCGATTCATTACATCTTCATTCGTAACATGGTTGGGAAATATTATCTGCACTTGAAGATACGGGTGTCGATATTTTTATTTTTAAAAATATTTCCATTCTTTCAACAAACCCTAAAAATTAAAATCAATAATAAAAAAATTAATTTTATACATATTCCAACTAGTGATTAATATTAACAATTAACAAACAAAAAATTTATATGAATACCTCAAACTCAAAGAAAAAAAAATGACGACACACAGAGAGAGAGGAATACCTCAATCAAAGTGGGTCTGGTGGGTGCTGGGCGGGCGGCGGGTGGCTCTTCGGGGGTGGAGTGGAGACTGGAGTCTTCAAAAAAAAAAAAAAAAAGAAAAATGAGGGGAGAAAGTAAAGAATGGGGAGGGATATATCAACACAAAATATATCAACACCTTATCTTACACATTCATCCCAACCCTTCATTTTAATATTTTTAATTCTCCCTCTCTCTCTCCTTTTTCAGGATATTTGTTTTTTATTTCTTTTAACTCTCTCTCTTTTCTCTCTCCCCGATTCAACTCTCTCCCTCAACTACTCCCTCCCTCTCTCTTCCCTGCAAAATCATCTCAGATTCAAATATGCCCTCTTTTCTTTATTGACTCTCTCTCTCTCTCTCTTCATTTCTCTCTCCCCGATTCAACTCTCTCCCTCCTCTGTCTTCTTTTTTCATTCTCATTTTTCGATTCCAGTCTCCAATCTCCCGTTCAACCTCCCGATCCAGATTCCAGACGCTCTCTCGGGTTTTTTCTCGATTCAGGTTTTTTTTTCTTGATTCATGTTTTTTTTTCTTAATTTTTTTTTCTTAATTCAGGTTTTGTTCTGTCAATAAAAGGAGCTCATAAAAGATTTTGGTTTTCTTACAAATCTTCTTCTTTCTATTTTCCCATTTGTTAATTTGCTGACTACTTCTTTCTCCTTTTTCTTAATTTTTTTTTTCTTAATTCAGGTTTTGTTCTATCAATAAAAGTTGAAAGTCCCAAAGGTTGAAGCACATATGAGTACAAATGTTCCCAACTCGTCATCGCCTAAAACACAATCAAATGTTGTTACTGAGATTGATGATTGGAAAGTCATCAAACATCGCCTTGGGATCCTGTTATTAGTGTTGATTGTTTTTGTCATTGTTTTGATTGCAGCCATAGTGAAATCGTTTTTATTGTAAAATGCTATTGATGTAAGTTATTTGCTAATGACCAAGATTTGCTTTCATTGTAATGTAATGTGACCTTGTTTTATTATGCAATGCATCTTTTATTTTTTCTCTGCTGCTGTAATGTCCCTAGAGAAATTGTATTGACTGCAGTGTAGTCTTGCCTGATGAGAATTTTCAAATTAATGATTTTAATACAGGAAAATTTTCCCTCATCAAACATTCCAAATTAATGATTTTAATACATAAAAATTCAATAATCGAAAATATACTGAAAAACGAGACCTAGGTCCCGACACTGAAACCGCCCAGAAGACTGGGCACCACTGCCCGGCCTACAAAGCCACGCACGGCACTACAGCCACGCCGGCCCAGACAGAAAGGGGGCCCGACCATGCCCGGACACGCCGGCAGATACAAGACGCATCTACGGATACAGCAAGCGTCGGCCGGACATAATGGCGCTGGCCGGATCAGCAAGCGCTCGCCAGATACAAGCAAGCGTCCGCCACGACTTCGGCGAGATACAAGAAGCGCTTCGGCCGGATAAAGAAGCGCTCGGCCGGATTCAATGGCGCTTCTGATACAAGAACGCGCTGGCAGATACAAGAAGCGCTTCGGCCGGATCAAGAAGCACTGGCCGATACAAGAACGCTCGGCCAGACATAAGCAAGCGCCGGCCGGATCAGCAAGCGCCGCCAGATACAGCAAGGCCCGCCACGACTTCGAGAATACAAGCAAGGCCCGCCACGGTCCGGACGTGTTTCGCACTGCTTCGGCAATTGTATGGAAAATCGTCCAACGATTCGACATACTGCTTTCGCGATTTCTAAAATCTTGTTATTCCTGATCTGAATATTATTAATATAAATCATATTTCCAAGAAAAATCTGATTTATACCATAATATAAAATTACGATTATCAAAGTGATTCTAAATCACAAAATAATCATTCCAAAATGTTTGAATTAAACAAGACACATAAATTTAACAGGTCACTTCTTTCTGTTCGGGCAATACCGCATGTTATGGCCAAGATGTTTACACACCGAACATTCCCTTTGCTTGTATTCTCTCTTCCGTTGATTTTTCTCCAAACCATATCTATATCTATCATTCTCACTTCTGTGGGAGTTCATGTCTTTCTCTTCGTGTGTTTCCCTTCTTTTGCATTTTGAGATTCTAGGATTACCAACATTAGGCGGTTGAGATTGACTGACATCAATAGGAGGAGCTTGGGTATCAAGAGGTACCGTATCAGCAACTACATTGTTACAGCCCATGGATGACACTGTCTTTGCATTTATAGTTATCGCCTTGTACTCCTTATATTGCTCTGCTAGATCCTGGAGCTTTTGTGCCATGAAAGTGTAACATTCATCCTCATCCGCATCATCATATACCAAAGCATTGGCCAATTTTGCTAAGTGAGTAGCCCGAAGAACTTTTGAATTTTGATGCCCACTAACAACTCCACCATCATACTTGGCTCTGTACTCATTTGCTTCTTGTAACCACCTCCTTGCAATAAAAGACTCCGGTATTACATCTAGATCTCGACTTTGAAATACCTTTATAAGATGTCCACAAGGTATGTTCATGCTTTCAAACAACTTGCACTCACACTTTCCTTCAAGAGTCTTGGTGTTGAACTCCACTTTCCACTCCCTGGGTCTTTTTCATTTCTTGACCTATAGATGAACTCATGACACTCGTCTACATGACTTGAAGAGACAAGCTTGTAACGACTAGTAGCCAACTCCCATTGTTGTTTAAATTTTACATACACCCCTCTTGTGTATAACTTTGAAGCAAATTGCAAGAGATAAGCCGCACCATCCACAACGCGGTCCTTGTGCTCAGAGATATAATCTTCTTTCTTTTCCCTCTCTACCATTCTTTCTATACTCTGGTCATTTTTTAATGCAAAATCTCTCAATGTGGTATGACGTGAGAAAAATCTTTTGTAAAATGAGTTCATACCTTCACTACGCCCTGTAGTATTCATCCCTGCATAAAAAATATCCAAATGATAAACTGGGACCCACTTCTTCCTTATGGCATATAGATTCTTCAGCCATTCATTCTCTGTCAAGTTATATACATCCATCAATTCATTCCACCTATTTTCAAATTCAGCAACCCTATAAAATCCTCTTATACACCATTTCATTTCCTTCTTGAAATTTGAGTTCTTCTTATACAAATGATTCAACTTCTCGGGAAACTTCTTCATTACATGCCAAAGGCAAAAGCGATGTGTAGTGTCTGGAAAAACTCTAGCCACGGCTCTACTCATAGTCGGATCTTGGTCAGTGATTATTGACTTTGGCGCCTTACCACCCATTCCCTTTAGCCATGTCTCGAAAGCCCAAACAAAGCTCTCCTCGGTCTCATCCAATAAAAGTGCACAACCAAATTGAATTGACTGCAAGTGATGATTTACTCCAGTAAACGGAGCAAACGGCATTTTGTAAATATTTTTTTTATATGTTGTATCAAAGTACAGCACATCTCCAAAATGTTGATATTGGCTTCTCGACCTTCCATCAATCCACAAGAAATTCACACCTCTTGAGTCTTTATCAAGTAAAATTTCATAGAAGAACTGCGGATCTTCGGTTTGCTTTTTGCAAAAGAACTGTGCCATTGCATTTGCATCCCCCTCAATTGGTGTTTTATATGGCTTGTTTTTACCCAAGTGATTATAGCAATCACGCTCATCAAATCCAATGATTTCCCATCAAGAAGTGACACAACCTTGAAATCGGAAGATTGCATTGCCGAAAAGATTCAACTAGAGCTTTTGCGACCATGGGCATATGTCTTCTCTGTTTCATACAAATTTGCTTGGAAGGGGTAACAGAATTGTGATTGTGTTGTTCATGAAAGTCGATACTCTCCATCTCCCACTCTTGACAATGGCAATCACAAACCGTGCCATACACCCACACTTTTGAGTTGAAGTGTTTCTTCTTCGAACGGGTCTCTCGGGATCTTGTATGATGAACTTGGAGAAATAATTCCCTTCACGGTCACAAACTAGGCATAGTCTTGTAAGCATATTATCTCGTGCTTTGTCTCTCCGGGAATCTCTAATGCGAACACCAAAACCCCATCTACGAGCATATTCATTATAAAACTCTTTAGCTTCGTCAACACTGTCAAACATTTGCCCCTCGTATGGTTTTTCCACAGGAACCTCCTTCAAAGACACAACCTCTTCACTACGGATTTCTGTAGCGGATTGACTAACAAAGAACCGTCAAAAATAACATTATCGATTGGTGTTTCGAATATGGATTGAACTTCCTCAATATCGAACGAATCTGAATCCAAATCAATATCCGACTCACTTACAGAAGATGACTCAGTACCACACACTTCATAATAACTATCCATCGTGTAGCCTGACACATCAGAAAAACAAAAAAAAAACAGAGATTAGCCCCCTGTAACTAACTCCATATGATTCTTTCAGTAAAGACCCACATCAGTAAAAACAGAGATTAGCCCCTGACATACATATATTACTACATCGACATATGTAATAAACTCAAACTTCAATTGAATGACCTTTCTTATTACTGATGGCTCTATCAAGAAACTACTGCAATTTATCTCTCATTTTTACAGTCATAGCTATCTTGTTATTTTTACAGTCATAGCTAGCTGTAATCGGGAACGAAAAATGAATCGGAGTTAAAATCGAAAAATGAATCGGAAGCAAACTACTGCAAATATTTCCGACTCACCTGACAAACCTGCCCTAAATCGGAAAATGAAGAGAGATGGAGGGGCAAATCGTAATACATATACATATATTTAAAATCGGAAGCAAACCTGACAAATATTTCCGGATGGCGGGTAGCTGTAATCGGAGCTATCGGAGCTGGAAAAATCGGAGCTGGAAAAATCGGAGCTGAAAAATCGGAGCTGGAAAAATCGGAGCTGAAAAATCGGAGCTGTAATCGGAGCTGAAATCGACGGATGAAAAGAAAAAGGCAGAGGGAGATAGAGAGGAATAGGGGAGAGAGAGGAATAGGGAAAGAGAGAGGACGGATGAAAAGAAAAAGACAGAGGGAGAGAGAGAGGAATAGGGGAGAGAGAGGAATAGGGAGAGAGAGAGGAAAATAAAAAATATTAAAATGAAGGGTGGGGATTAATGTGTGAGATAAGGTGTTGATATATTGTGAGTTGATATATCCCTCCCCATATATATATATATATATATATATATATACTTTTTTTTTCACTGGGAGCATGTCCCCCCATTTTACACATGGGTCCGCCCCTGATCACTACAAAGCGAAGTCGTCGGCTGAACATCTTTAGCCGACAACAAAGCCGCCCTCGGCTAAACCCTCGCCCTTTAGCCGACGATTTTCGCCTGCTGTCGGTCGTTCTCCGGCTAGTCGTCGGCTAAAGTGTTATTTTTAGTAGTGTATAATACTTTTTATATATTTAATTGCAAATTATGATCAAAATTTATTAATTTTAATTAATAAAAGACTAAACAAGTATCTTTTTCTAGACGAAGTGAGTATTTAATTGAAGCTCTTGGGGGGAAAACCAAACATCTCTTCCAAGATGGAGTACCATTTGTGGGAGCACATGTGCTTTTTTTATTACACCTGATAATAGGAGTGTTTATGGATCAGATACTTAGTCCATGATCAATTTTTATGAATCGATTCGTATTTTTTATTCGTTAAAAAATTGAATCATTTTAGGTTGGCAGACCCTATTCATTATAATAAATAGTTTTTTTTAATTGAAAATAAAATAGAAAATAGAAAACACCAGTGACTTTTATATTAGTTTTTTTTAAAATCATTAACATGTTGATATACAGATTAAAAAAATCAAGTTTTTATCATATCTTCAATCAACAATAATATAATAACAGAGTAAAAAATTATAATAATAATTTGTTTAGTTTATTCATACAAACACAAAAATACCCATAGACGGATTCGGGTACCCACAAATTTACAAAAATGATAACCGCTTATCGATCAATAATAATGTGTATCCACCCATATACCATCCCCAATCCCACTAAGTGGTTCGAATTACTCAATTTTCTTGAATTTTCAGGTTTCTTGAACAGTTCTATACAAAAGACCATCATGATCAACAACTCCGTATCAAGGCTAAGATTTTAATGCATAAGAAAAATAATAATTCAATTCCATAATACAACCAACCCCCATGCAAGGGTGATTACTCGACAAAGATGTCATTGATTACAACATAAACAAAAAGAAAATACTTTGACCCTGTGTGATTAGCATCGTTGCCCATCATCCTCTGTCAAGTCGATCCAGTGACCGCTCTGGAGCTGCAAAAAAAAAAAAACTGAATGCATAACAGGCACCCACCCCCAAAAAACTTGGGGGTTAGCAAACTGGAATTTTGGTAGTGCAAGTACATAATATACAAGCTATACGAGAAATATTTACACCAATCCAAATGAGTCACAACTGCAACACATATCATAAGATCTCACACATCACCAAAGAGTATTTGCATGCTGTTGTTACCCAAAATATTATTTGGAAGGGTTTGCTGGAATGGATGAGTAACAAACAAAATGCGAGAGCATGTTCGAGGGAATGTAAATAACACAAGATTTGCTGGGGTTGTTAGTCCCGGACTTGAATGCTCTCGCGAGATATTATTATTACGAATACTTGGGAGTACAAATATTAATGTTAGAGTACAATTACAATGAGTGTAAAGACCCTAGTTATCTAGCTCTTGAGTGCTGATGATTGCCGGAAGAACCAGGGTTGATGCTCTGTGAGTTCTTGTAACAAAGATGGGATGCTGTGTAGAATTCCGCGTGAGAATTTAGCTGTTCGATCTGACTGTATGATAGTAGACGGCCAGAGAGTTTTTCGTCCGAAAGTCAGAGAGTCTGAGAGTTTTCCAATTGCTGGAGGTCTCATACTTATAGAAGATGAGGTAGTTGGGATGTCCTGATCCCAAACGGGCAATCGCCTTTTCTGCATTATAATAAGTGGGCGATCGTCTTAGCACATGGGACGGATTCCTTAAAGTCCGCAGTTGCTGCTGGCAGCCAGATGTGCGAACCACTGAGGAGGCAACACGCGTCCTATGTCGCTGTCTTGGGAGGTCCCACCTAGGACCTTTCAGCGGGTCTGTCGGTAGGTGAGGCTATCCTTGTCACCGACAGCTGTTGATGGGTTGGAGTCAAAGCCTTATTCCGCGGCGTCATTTGTGGGTCTGCACGTGAGCCTTGTTCCCGAGATTATAGTCTTCGTAGACTTTAACGGAAGTCGGCTTGGCACGCGGCATAAGATGGTCGTCTTTGAACGGGCACTGAAGGCGATCGTCTTGTGAGTCGATCGCCCCGTACTTGACCTTGATCGGACATCTTAGCTGGGCAAGACTGTCCTGGTTTATCTGATACTAGACTTGGACCGACCAGCCTTTGGGCCCGTTGGCGGGCTGTTGATGCTTTGAGGCGGCCGATCGCAGTAGAAGCGATCACCTATTCTGAGGCGTATAAATCGACGCACAACAATTGCCCCCCAGCTCGCTCCGATGTTGAAGACGTGAGGTGAGATGGTTCTATTGGCGATCGGTTGAATTAGACGAGCGACTTATCGTTTTATGAAACAGACGATCGTTTCTCTTGAATGGACTACGGTCGACTCGTCACTCTGTGGAGGTGGCGATCGTCTTCTCGAGCGCAATTCGATTTTGAATTCCGACGACCTACTCGGTCGCTGTAAAGAGCGGGGGGCGAAATTTTGACTTAAGACGTCGTAGAGGCACATGGCATGTTCTTGTTGGGGGAGTCCGATGGTTTGTACTTTTTCTTCTGACGTGCCCTCGAAACGACGCGCACGCAGGTCTCGAGGGCGGCATTTAATGCGGTCTTTCCCGACCTTTGCGCTCCGATCCTCGGGATTTTATGTATTTGCCCAGAAGCCCATGACTTCGTTTATAAAAAAGGGCTAGGGTTTATGGGTTAACTTCATTTGCACTCTGAGAATAAGCATATCGCCGAACCTTTGAAGCTTTGTGTGGCCGAGCATCATTTGACTCAGACCTTTAGGTAAGAAAAAACAACCTTTTCTCCCTCCTTTCTCTTTGAATATGTCCGGAGGAAGACCAAACGTGTATGAGGCGGGTAGTACTTCCGCCGCCGGGGCTTCGACCGCTCGGGATGAATTTTCTGCGGAGTTCCATGTGGACACCACCGTCGAGGCCATCCGCGCCGGGATTGAGCCCGCGGAGGTCGAAGAACTTTTTAATAAGCTGACGCGGTCAAGGCAGCGGAGGCCGAGCGAATCCGTTCGCTGAAACATGAGGAGATGGATGCGAATAGGGGTGTGCATGGTACGGTATGGTACGGTTTTAGGGTAAAACCGATACCGTATCAAATATATTCGGTTTATTATGATTTAATATCATAAACATACGGTTTTTTTCGGTTCGGTAGTTCGGTATTTCGGTTTGGTTTACATCGGTACGGTATTTTTTCGGTTTTTCACTTGATACTTGATAGCATTAATAAGACAAAAATACTCGAATAAATTAGTTCAACAAGGTACCATAAATAGTTGATCCAAAATAATAGCTAAACCAAAAAAATCACAATAACCTTAAGATAGTAACTAATTTAATGTTCACGTTTTCATCCAACTATTTTGGAGGATAAAAAAAACGACAAACAAGTGTCTTGAACTTCAATAAATTTGTTATACTTCTATATTCATGTGAGTGTGTAACTACTATATATATGATATATTATCATAAAAATATTTAATATAAATAGCGGTACGGTATGGTTTTTTTGTTCGGTATTTAAGTCAAATACCGTACCGTTACCGAAGTTTCGGTTTTATAAAAAATAAAAACCATATATGTCGGTTTAAGCGGTTTATCGGTTTTTTCGGTACGGTTTTTACGGTGCGGTGCGGTTTTTTGGTTTAATCGGGTTTTTTGCACACCCCTAGATGCGAAAGCGCACTGGGAGCGGAACAATGCGTTCGACAAAGCCTTCACAGATTTTGCCTAACTTATGGAGAGATTGGCCGACCCACTCTCCAAATTTAACTTTCCTGAATACTCGATCGCCATCCTTATGAACCTGTAAGGCGGACGTTGTTCCGAGCTGCTCGCCGTTCTCCGTGGACCCTTGGCCAAATCGGGAGCTCGGCGACCAGGAAGGATCTGGGCCGTTGGAGGGCGAGGTTCCATGTTCCTTCTGATGTTTGCCTCCACGTGCCCGCCGAGAACGAGCGAGCCGATCAACCTCCCGAGGGTATGGTCGCCGTCAATGAGGCGATAATGGAGGTTGGACTGCGATTCCCGGTGCCGTTCGCTATCTCCTACCTACTGACCGCCTGGAACGTGGCGCCGCTTCAACTGACGCTGAACGCCTGGCTGTAGATCATTTGCACCCTTACTTTGTTTGGTGGCCATCGACTGTATCGTCTTCCTTCGCCGTTGGAGATGAACCATCTCTTCAAATTAACGGCTCAAAAAGGCTCTGTCGGCGGCTACCACATCCAAGGTCGCTCAGGCAGGGTGATTCTTGGGGTCCCGAACAAAGTAAGGGGCGATCCGTCGAAATGGTTCTGGGTCGGCGGCGCGTGGAAGTCGGCAGCGAGCGACAACCCCCCGACGAATTGGATATTCCCACCGGCTTTCGGGAGAGGAGTCCGAGTAAGGGTTTAGACTCTCCCTTCGTTCGGATACATTCTGAACTGATCTAATTTGGCTCTTTTTGCAGGTGCCATTGTTCCGGCGGCAGGCGACCTCACTTTTGATTTTGCGATCTTCTGGGAGAAGATACGGAGTCTTCCTGACGACCAAATAGACGCTCGTCAAATCAGCAATGAAGCTTGTTGGTTGGCTGCTCGACTATTTATCTACCCTCGCTATCTAAAGGTTCCAGGTACAAACTTTCATGATCTTCTTTGACATGTCGATCGTCTTGACTGAGGAAGATTACTAACTTTGTCGATTGCTTTCTTTTGTAGAAATTCACTTCCCTTGTTTCCAAGAGCCCCCGTCTGCGATCGCCATGCTTAATCCGGGGATCATGAGCTGCCTTCGTCAAGGGAAGAAGACGAGTCGAGCTCCTGCTGCTCCGCTCCGACCGATCCCGGAGGCGAGACCTCTCTAGGTGCCGGTCGTCGAAGAACAGGAGCCTCGGGAGGAGGAGCAACTTCGGCTCATCCGCAAGAAACGGAGGACTGTGGAGCCCTTGGTCCCTGCCACTACTGACGAGCCGCCGATCTCCGTGCCTCCGCTTTCCGCGGTTCCTCTAGTAGAGGGGTCCACACCCTCTTCGACTTTTCTGGAGGCCATGGCGATCACTGATGCTGAGATCCCACGTGGGAGGCCGTTCTTCCGCCGCGACCCAGAAAAAGTCGAAAGGTAATCTTGGTTGCTTTGTTGGATTGTGAATATTTATGTCCTCCATATACCAACTCTTTTGTTCTTGGCGCAGGGTTCGTTGCATCGACCCGAATTGCTCGCCGTAGGTGAGGGATTTCCTTTCGAGCAGATCTCCTCGCGAGGCTTGCGATGTCCCCCACTATGTCGCCTGGGCTACCAACTCCCTGCCGAAGGCCTGGACGACTGATCTGGACGCGATCACATGCCAGCGATCTTCCAATGTGATGCAGGCGACCCTTGCTCTGGCCCTTCAGACGGCGACGATGGCCGCCCAAGCTGTGAAGGAATATGAGGGGCGGCCCTCCACTGCTCAACTCCAGGCGGACTTCGAAGCTGCTCGGAAATAGAATGCCGAGTTTGCCGACAGGATCGTGGCGATTGAGAAGAGTTCCTTGGAGGCGGACAAAAAGGCGAGCGAAGACCTCGAACGGGCCCGAGCGGCGACTGATCGGATGAGGGATCAGATGACGGAGGCCCGCAGGTCGCACGAGGCCGCTCAGATGGAGGCAGATGAGCTGAAGGCGATCTTCAATCGGTTGACCGGCGAGCTGGCAACGTCGAAGGAAGAGGTGGCTGCCAAGGCTGTCGAGCTCCAGGGCGCGAACCAAGCGTTTGCGGGCTTGAAGGAGAAATTGGAGGCGGCCGAGGCCGATCCCTATCTCAACGTGGAATATGTCAGCGAATTTGCCTATTATATGGCTTATGCTGACGCGATCCGCGCTGCTAAGAAGGGAGGGCTTGAGGTCGGCCCCTTGGTTGACAATTTCCTTTTAGTCGATATGTTCTTTGTTTGCCTATGATATGGGGGATGCAGTTTGAGTTGGATCCACAATCATCGATTCG
Organism: Orobanche coerulescens; assembly: GCA_033398695.1. Lineage (NCBI taxonomy): Eukaryota > Viridiplantae > Streptophyta > Magnoliopsida > Lamiales > Orobanchaceae > Orobanche > Orobanche coerulescens. Next base: position 2,436,333 of record CM065816.1, read on the forward strand.
CGAGTAAGGATCTACCAACTAAAGGTGATAAAAGGAACCACGGGTCCGGGCAGCCGGCGAGCGTTAACAGAACCGGACGGTTTTGGTTTTAAGTTTCGATCGGAAAAGGAAAATGAAAATGTTTGGTTCGGTTTGGTTTTTGGCGTTGATTTGTATATCCGCAATAAACTCAGAGTTTAAAATTATCCATCAAACTTGATAAACAAATTAATACAAATAATTTCTCAATAGGCTCAATAAATAAATTAAAAAGGGAAAAGTCACAAATTAGTAAACCAAATTTATATTGAACCCAGTACTCTCTTTTGTCTATTTAATGCCACCAATCCCTTTGTTCACGTATGCTCCTTCCGATCAATTAAATTAATATTTTTTCACTGCATGCGTTTTAATAAAAGTTGGTGAGTTATAAATTGTGATGAGTTTAGTAAGAGTTTCAATAAAGTAAGGATATAATTGCTGATAGAAATTTAACAAAATAAATATTAACTTAGTTGGAATATGAACGAAAATAATAAGTTGCTAATTTAATTGATGGACGTAGAAAGTACTACCTCCCTCCGTCCAACGAAAATATGTTCACTTTGATTTTGACCGGTCTATCAATATACACATTTGATCATTAATAATTTCGATTATATATGAAATAAAAACTATAAAAAAACAATATTTGTAAAATACATATTAAGACAAATCAAATACTAGGTACTTACATGACTATCACTACCAGTGGCGGATCCAAAAATTTTTAAGATCGGGGGCACAATTTTACCGTAATAAAAAAATCAATAACGCAGTACAATATCATTATAAAGGTGAAACAAATTATGTTTTACAGTTGTTCTCTACGAAATTTCATCTTTTGAAAGCGATTCATTACATCTTCATTCGTAACGTGGTTGAGAAATATTATCTGCACTTGAAGATACGGGTGTCAATATTTTTCTTTTTAAAAATCTTTTCATTCTTTCAACAAACCCTAAAAATTAAAATCAATAATAAAAAAATTAATTGTATACATATTCCAACTAGTGATTAATATTAACAATTAACAAACAAAAAATTTATATGAATACCTCAAACTCAAAGAAAAAAAAATGACGACACATACATAGAGAGAGAAATACCTCAATCAAAGTGGGTCTGGTGGGTGCTGGGCGGGCGGCGGGTGGCTCTTCGTTGCTGGGTGCTGGTCCTGGGCGGGGGTGGAGTGGAGACTGGAGTCTTCAAAAAAAAAAAAGAAAAAAAAAATGAGGGGAGGAAGTAAAGAATGGGGAGGGATGTTTTTTGTAAGGAAATATATAATCATGTTGGGCTGCCACGGGCCCATGAGTGAGTGCTTTCCGGAAAGAAAATGGAAAGAGTACAACCTCCACATGTACAATCAATATATATATATATATATTTACTGGGGCATGTCCCCCCATTTTACACATGGGTCCGCCCCTGATCACTACAAAGTAAAGTCGTCGGCTGAACATCTTTAGCCGACAACAAAGCCGCCCTCGGCTAAACCCTCGCCCTTTAGCCAACGATTTTCGCTTGCTGTCGGTCGTTCTCCGGCTAGTCGTCGGCTAAAGTGTTATTTTTAGTAGTGTATAATACTTTTTATATATTTGATTGCAAATTATAATCAAAATTTATTAACTTTAATTAATAAAAGTCAAAACAGGTATCTTTTTCTAGACAAAGTGAGTATTTAATTGAAGCTCTTGGGGGGAAACCAAACATCTCTTCCAAGATGGAGTACCATTTCTCGGAGCACATGTGCTTTTTTTATTACACCTCACAATAGGAGTGTTTATGGATCAGATACTTGGTCCATGATCAATTTTTATGAATCGATTCGTCTTTTTTATTCGTTAAAAAATTGAATCATTTTAGGTTGGCAGACCCTATTCATTATAATAAATAGTTTTTTTTAAAATTGAAAATAAAATAGAAAATAGAAAACACCAGTGACTTTTATATTAGTTTTTTTTAAAAGCATTAACATGTTGATATACGGATTAAAAAATTCAAATTTTTATCATATCTTCAATCAACAATAATATAATAACAGAGTAAAAAAGTATAATAATAATTTGTTTAGTTTATTTATACAAACACAAAAATACCCATAGACCGATTCGGGTACCCACAAATTTACAAAAATGATAACCGCTTACCGATCAACTATAATGTGTATCCACCTATATACCATCCCCAATCCCACTGAGTGGTTCGAATTACTCAATTTTCTTGAATTTTCAGGTTTCTTGAACAGTTCTATACAAAAGACCATCATGATCAACAACTCCGTATCAAGGCTAAGATTTTAATGCGTAAGAACAATAATAATTCAATTCCATAATACAACCAACCCCCATGCAAGGGTGATTACTCGACAAAGATGTCATTGATTACAACATAAACAAAAAGAAAATACTTTGACCCCGTGTGATTAGCATCGTTGTCCATCATCCTCTGTCAAGTCGATCCAGTGACCGCTCTAGAGCTACAAAAAAAAAAAAACCTTAATGCATAACACACACCCACCCCCAAAAAACTCGGGGGTTAGCAAACTGGAATTTTGCTAGTGCACGTACATAATATACAACCTATACGAGAAATATTTACACCAATCCAAACGAGTCACAACTGCAACACATATCATAAGATCTCACACAACACCAAAGAGTATTTGCATGCTGTTGTTACCCAAAATATTATTCGGAAGGGTTTGCTGGAATGGATGAGTAACAAACAAAATGCGAGAGCACGTCCGAGGGAATGTAAATAACACAAGATTTGTCGGAGTTGTTAGTCCCGGGCTTGAATGCTCTCGCGAGATATTATTATTACGAATACGTGGGAGTACAAATATTAATGGTATAGTACCATTACAATGAGTGTAAAGACCCTAGTTATCTAGCTCTTGAGTGATGATGATTGCCGGAAGAACCAGGGTTGATGCTCTGTGAGTTCTTGTAACAAAGATGGGATGATGTGTAGAATCCCACGTGAGAATTTAACTGTTCGATCAGACTGTATGATAGTAGACGGCCAGAGAGTTTTTCGTCCGAAAGTCAGAGAGTCCGAGAGCTTTCCAATTGCTGGAGGTCTCCTACTTATAGAAGAGGAGGTAGTTGGGATGTTTTGATCCCAAACGGGCAATCGCCTTTTCTACATTATATTAAGCGGGCGATCGTCTTAGCACATGGGACGGTTTCCTTAAAGTCCGCTGCTGCTGCTGGCAGCCAGATGTGCGAACCACTGAGGAGGCAACACGTGTCCCATGTCGCTGTCTTGGGAGGTCCCACCTAGGACCTTTCAGCGGGTCTGTCGGTAGGTGAGGCTATCCTTGTCACCGACAGCTATTGATGGGTTGGAGTCAAAGCCTTATTCCGCGGCGTCATTTGCGGGTATGCACGTGAGCCTTGTTCCCGAGATTATAGTCTTCATAGACTTTAACGGAAGTCGGCTTGGCACGGGGCATAAGATGGTCGTCTTTGAACGGGCACTGAAGGCGATCGCCGTGTGAGTCGATCGCCCCGTACTTGACCTTGATCGGACATCTTAGCTGGGCAAGACTGTCCTGGTTTATCTGATACTAGACTTGGACTGACCGACCTCTGTGCCCGTTGGCGGGCTATTGATGCTTTGAGGCGGCCGGTCGCGGTAGAAGCGATCGCCTATTCTGAGGCGTATAAATCGACGCACAACAATTGCCCCTTAGCTCGCTCCGATGTTGAAGACGTGAGGTGAGATGGTTCTATTGGCGATCGCTTGAATTAGACGAGCGACTTATCGTTTTATGAAACAGACGATCGTTTCTCTTGAATGGACTACGGTCGACTCGTCACTCTGCGGAGGTGGCGATCGTCTTCTCGAGCGCAATTCGATTTTGAGTTCGAACGACCTACTCGGTCGCTGTAAAGAGCGGGAGGCGAAATTTTGACTTGAGACGGCGTGGAGGCACGTGGCATGTTCCTGTTGGGGGAGTCCGACGGTTTGTACTTTTTCTTCTGGCGTGCCCTCGAAACGACGCGCACGCGGGTCTCGAGGGCGGCATTTAATGCGGTCTTTCCCGACCTTTGCACTCCGATCCTTGGGATTTTATGTATTTGCCCAGAGGCCCCTGCCTTCGTTTATAAAAAGGGCTAGGGTTTATGGGTTAACTTCATTTGCACTCTGAGAATAAGCATATCGCCGAACCTTTGAAGCTTTGTGTGGCCGAGCATCATTTGACTCAGACCTTTAGGTAAGAAAAAACAACCTTTTCTCCCTCCTTTCTCTTTGAATATGTCCGGAGGAAGACCAAACGTGTATGAGGCGGGTAGTACTTCCTCCGCCGGGGCTTCGACCGCCCGGGATGAATTTTCTGCGGAGTTCTATGTGGACACCGCCGTCGAGGCCATCCGCGTCGGGATTGAGCCCGCGGAGGTCGAAGAACTTTTTAATAAGCTGACGCGGCCAATGCAGCGGAGGCCGAGCGAATCCGTTCGCTGAAACATGAGGAGATGGATGCGAAAGCGCACTGGGAGCGGAACAGCGCGTTCGACAAAGCCTTCACAGATTTTGCCGAACTTATGGAGAGATTGGCCGGTCCACTCTCCAAATTTAACTTTACTGAATACTCGATCGCCCATCTTTATGAACCTGTAAGGCGGACGTTGTTCCGAGCTGCTCGCCGCTCTGCGTGGACCCTTGGCCAGATCGGGAGCTCGGCGACTAGGAAGGACCTGGACCGTTGGAGGGCGAGGTTCCATGTTCCTTCTGATGTTTGCCTTCACGTGCCCGCCGAGAACGAGCGAGCCGATTAACCTACCGAGGGTATGGTCGCCGTCAACGAGGCGATAATGGAGGCTGGACTGCGATTCCCGTTGCCGTTTGCTGTCTCCTACCTGCTGACCGCCTGGAACGTGGCGCCGCTTCAACTGACGCTGAACGTCTGGCTGTAGATCGTTTGCACCCTTACTTTGTTTGGTGGCCATCGACTGTATCGTCTTCCTTCGCCGTTGGAGATGAACCATCTCTTCAAATTAACGGCTCAAAAAGGCTCTGTCGGCGGCTACCACATCCAAGGTCGCTCAGGCCGGGTGATTCTTGGGGTCCCGAACAAAGTAAGGGGCGATCCGTCGAAGTGGTTCTGGGTCGGCGGCGCGTGGAAGTCGGCAGCGAGCGACAACCCCCCGACGAATTGGATATTCCCACCGGCTTTCGGGAGAGGAGTCCGAGTAAGGGTTTAGACTCTGCATTCGTTCGGATACATCCTGAACTGATCTAATTTGGCTCTTTTTGCAGGTGCCATTGTTCAGGGGGCAGGCGACCTCGCTTTTGATTTTGCGATCTTCTGGGAGAAGATACGGAGTCTTCCTGACGACCAAATAGACGCTCGTCAAATCAACAACGAAGCTTGTTGGTTGGCTGCTCGGCTATTTCGCTACCCTCGCTATCTAAAGGTTCCAGGTACGAACTTTCACGATCTTCTTTGACATGTCGATCGTCTTGACTGAGGAAGATTACTAACTTTGTCGATTGCTTTCTTTTGCAGAAATTTGCTTCCCTTGTTTCCCAGAGCCCCCGGCTGCGATCGCCATGCTTAATCCGGGGATCATGATCCGCCTTCGTCAAGGGAAGAAGACGAGCCGAGCTCCTGCTGCTCCGCTCCAACCGATACCGGAGGCGAGACCTCTCTAGGTGCCAGTCGTCGAAGAACAGGAGCCTCGGGAGGAGGAGCAACTTCGGGTCATCCGCAAGAAACGGAGGACTATGGAGCCCTCGGTCCCTGCCACTGCTGACGAGCCGCCAATCTCCGTGCCTCCACTTTCCGCGGTTCCTCTAGTAGAGGGGTCCACACCCTCTTCGGCTTTTCTGGAGGCCATGGCGATCACTGATGCTGAGATCCCGCGTGGGAGGCCGTTCTTCCGCCGCGACCCAGAAAAAGTCGAAAGGTAATCTTGGTTGCTTTGTTGGGTTGTGAATATTTATGTCCTCCATATACCAACTCTTTTGTTCTTGGCGCAGGGTTCGTTGCATCGACCCGAATTGCTCGCCATAGGTGAGGGATTTCCTTTCGAGCAGATCTCCTCGCGAAGCTTGCGATGTCCCCCACTACGTCGCCTGGGCTACCAACTCCCTGCCGAAGGCCTGGACGACTGACCTGGACGCGATCGCACGCCAGCGATCTTCCAATGTGATGCAGGCGGCCCTTGCTCTGGCCCTTCAGACGGCGACGATGGCCGCCCAGGCTGTGAAGGAATATGAGGGGCGGCCCTCCACTGCTCAACTCCACGCGGACTTCGAAGTTGCTCGGAAACAGAATGCCGAGTTTGCCGACAGAATCGTGGCGATGGAGAAGAGTTCCTTGTAGGCGGACAAAAAAGCGAGCGAAGACCTCGAACGGGCCCGAGCGGCGACTGATCAGATGAGGGATCAGATGATGGAGGCCCGCAGGTCGCATGAGGCCGCTCAGATGGAGGCGGATGAGCTGAAGGCGATCGTCAATCGATTGACCGGCGAGTTGGCGACGTCGAATGAAGAGGTGGCTGCCAAGGTTGCCGAGCTCCAGGGCGCGAACCAAGCGCTTGCGGGCTTGAAGGAAAAATTGGAGGCGGCCGAGGCCGATCCCTATCTCAACGTGGAATATGTCAGCGAATTTGCCTATTATATGGCTTATGCTGACGCGATCCACGCTGCTAAGAAGGGAGGGCTCGAGGTCGGCCCCTTGGTTGACAATTTCAAAGCCTACGTGCTCGAGCACCCTTTGCAGCCCGCATTCGTCGTGCCGATCCTCGATCTATCCTCAGATAATGGGGTCGACCTGAGTTGGTATCCGTTGCCGGACAACCTCGCTCACCCGAGTGCCCCAGAAGACGATGCTGTCGAGCCTGCTGCTGGCGAGGGAACGGGCGTCGATCTTTGAGCTTTTCTGCTTTTTAACTTGTAATTTTTCCAGCTTTTGCTGTATTTTGCCTTCGGGCGCTTGTACATGTATTTCGAATGAAATGGAATAATATGTTTGCTTCTGATTTCTTGCTTGTATGATCACCTTTCTTAATCCTTTGCATGACTTTATATAAGTATTTGAGGAACGATCGTCGTGCATACAGCTCCAAGTGAATTGATAAACTCATGATGGTAACTTTTAGAACAAAGTCGATCGTTGTACATATATCTGAACAATGCCGATCGTCGTACGTGTACTTGAACAAAGACGATCGTCGTATATATAGCTCCGCTCTCCCCCTTGTTTTTGTTTACTTAGTAAAAATAAGGGAATGAAAATAAATCGTTTGACGAGCTATCTTCGGCTTAGTTCTTGCGATCTTCAATTTTGAAGATTCCTCGAGGAAGGCCGACCATCTCGGCCTAGAGAAACCGTGCACGGTTGTGGAGGTTGATGGACCGACCTCTGCGACCGTGTCTTGTGCGCGAGCGACATTCCGTCTGATGGCCTACTTATCGCGACTCACTTAATTGTGAGGGTCCTCTGTAGGCTACGTTTTACCTCGCAATGTAGCGATGGGGCGTACGATTTCAGCCTGGAGTAGTCCATGCACGGGGCACCGTCGGATGAATCGACTTCGCGGCCGTGGCTTGTTAGTACTTTTCTGCCTGGGGCCGACATGTTAGATGGCGGACCTTTGAGGGCATACGTTATGACGGGGTAGGGACGCGTCGCATTGTCCAGGTTCACCATGTTAGATGATGGACCTTTGAGGGCCGGCGAGCGGGTCCACAAATCTGTTTTGGAGGGTCCTTTGGCTACACCCGCCTCGTATTTAAACAAAGGGCGAGCGATTTCTGCCCAAAGGAACCTTGCATGATCGCATAGATCGGTTCCATCGACCTCCACAACCATTTCGGCACTTTTCTACCTTGGATCGTCATGTTAGATGGTGATCCTTGACGGTATACGTTGTGCAAGGGGAGGCGATCGCTTGCCTAGGTCCTTCATGTTGATGACGAACTTTAGAGGGCGAATGAGTCATCCTCTGATTTGTTTTGGAGAGTCCTTCGGCTACGCACGCCTCATATTTAAACGAAGGGCGAGCGATCTATGCCCAAAGGAACCTTGCATGGACGGATCGTCGGTTTCATTGACCTCCTCGACCATGGCGGCACTCTTCTACCTCGGACCATCATGTTAGATGGCGATCCTCGACGGTATACGTTGTGCTGGGAGGGGGGCGATCGCTTGCCTAAATCCATCATGTTAGATGACGAACTTTGGAGGGCGAGCGAGTCATCCTCTTTTTTAGAGGCGTTACTCAGACAGTAACCTTTGGTTCGTTTTGCTGCAAAAGATCACTTGTGGAGGATTGGAGAATCTCGTCAAGCACTTTGCACATTGAGTAAACTGTCCAGTTTGCCTTCCTCGAACAATTTCCAGAGTTGTCTGAGGAGGTCGCGGCATTGGCTGGTGTTGTGGCCGGGACTTTTGTGGTAGGCACAAAATTTATCGCGATCGAGATGACCATTGTCCCTTATCGCCCTTGGCTTGCTTAGCCATTCTCACCCCTTGATGGCGTTGAAGATATGGGTCGGAGATAGATTGAGGTTGCGGAGGAGGTGGACTTCCACATCTTCGAAGGCCTGGAACTCGCCGGGAGGCTTTGCAATCGCTTTCCTGGGTTTGGCGATCGCCCTCTTTGGGATGGGCGATGGTGCCCTTCTCTCTCCGGTTGCCCCCTCAACTAGGTGAAGGGTGAGTAACCTCTGCCTGGCCAGAAAGTCGGCGGCCTTGGCGCGGAGGATCGCGTAGGTCGGGGGATGTCCTTGGTGAGGTGCCTGAACATAGGCGAAAAAACATCAAATCCCCCTAGGACCGAGTAGAGGGCGATCTCTTCGCTTATGGGCTCGCCGGTGAGGACTATTTCATCTACCTGGTCGATGTAATCCGCATCGGACTCGTCTTTCCCCTGCCTGATCTTCATCATGCGGTGGTGACCTTCTGGCCGAGTGACCTTGGTGGCGAAATACGATGTGAAGTCATTCGTCAGCTTCTCAAAAGAGTTAATAGAGCGTGGTGGCAATGAGATGTACCACCTATGGGCAAGATTGCCCAACGTCAATGGGAACATTCGGCATCTCGTCGCGTCTGACGCCCCGCATCCGGTCATGTAGATCCAGAACTTGCTTAGGTGAGTCTCGGGGTCCGATCTCCCCTCATACAAAGGCGTTTGAGGAGGAGCGCTCTTTGGTTGCACGGGGGAAAGCTCGATCTGGACCGCGAGCGGCTCACTCGGTCTGGTGACCTTTCTCATGGCGCCTGCCCCAGTTTCCATGAGCGTTTTCATCTCGTCGAGCTGGCATTGCATAGCGGCCATCGCCGTGGCCTGGATGCTCGTGTCCCGGATCTCGGAGCGAGAGCCGAGGCGGTCAAGTACTGAACCCCTCGCTCCGCTGTAGATGATGTATTTGCCGCGGGGCTCGATTCCTCGGCAAATGGGAGCCAAACGGCCGACCTATTTTTGTTTGGGAGTTGGGTATGCCGAACTCCTGGTGATGGATTCGGACTCCGTCGTCTCGTGGCTGGGGCCAGAATGCCCCGGTCGCCACGATGGATCGCTTCCTAGGCGGCTGAAGAGGGACCGTCCCGCCTCGCGAGTACCTTTTCTCGTGAATCGGGGCTTTCTGACGATTGCTCGACAAGTAACCCCTTGAGCTTCCGTTTGCCAGCGCGGTGGATGGCTGAGGGGGTTATAGCGAGCGCTTCGCATGCTCTATGTCGCTCCCTTAGGATGGCCATAGCCTCCTCGATCTGTTCCGCAGTTTGGAACTGGTCGAGTGAGAGGTTGGGGCCGTCCCTCGGGGGCGGGATTGAGAGTCTCGCGTCACCGCGGCTACCCTCCGCCGTAGGTTGGGACTCGGCTCGATCCGTAATAAGACGCCCGATGAGCCGTAAAGTGGCTCTCTTCGAAGTGGTGGCAGATGTCATTATTCTGAAGGTTTTCCTTTGAAGAACACAGTGGGTGTTTCTTCAAGTATATGTTCCGTAGAACAGTGAGTGTTCTTCGAAACGGTCGGAATGAAAATGAGGGTAAAAGCCCTCCTTCTAGCGCCAATTGTTGTTACCCAAAATATTATTCGGAAGGGTTTGCTGGAATGGATGAGTAACAAACAAAATGTGAGAGCACGTCCGAGGGAATGTAAATAACACAAGATTTGTCGGGGTTGTTAGTCCCGGGCTTGAATGCTCTCGCGAGATATTATTAATACGAATACTTGGGAGTACAAAAATTAATGTTAGAGTACAATTACAATGAGTGTAAAGACCCTAGTTGTCTAGCTCTTGAATGCTGATGATTGCCGGAAGAACCAGAGTTGATGCCTGTGAGTTCTTGTAACAAAAATGGGATGCTGTGTAGAATTCCGCGTGAGAATTTAGCTGTTCGATCTGACTGTATGATAGTGGACAGCCAGAGAGTTTTTCGTCCGAAAGTCAGAGAGTCCGAGAGTTTTCCAATTGTTGGAGGTCTCCTACTTATAGAAGAGGAGGTAGTTGGGATGTCCTGATCCCAAACGGGTGATCGCCTTTTCTGCATTATAATAAGCGGACGATCGTATTAGCACATGGGACGGTTTCCTTAAAGTCCGCAGCTGCTGCTGGCAGCCAGATGTGTGAACCACTGAGGAGGCAACATGCGTCCCATGTCGCTGTCTTGGGAGGTCCCACCTAGGACCTTTCGGCGGGTCTGTTGGGACATTTTGTTCCATACATAAATTAAAAGTGTTTTGATGATTAAAGTCGATAAACAAAATAAAACAACGAAGAGGCAAAGCAAAGAATCGAAGAAAATGAAGTTGCAAAAAGGCATTCTGGACATAGCTAACGTACGTAAACAGGAGTGCATAACGTACGTAAATGATTGAATATTACGTACGTAACAAAGTGTTATTAACGTACGTAACATATGTTCAAACCAAGTGAACGTTGGAGGAGTCAAAGTCAGAAAAGCATGCAACGGACATATGACGTCAGCAATGACATAATGCTTAATGTACGTAATGGATGGTATATTAACGTACGCAACCAAAATGACGAAACTCCCTGAACTGATTTGGGAAGAGGTTTACGTACGTAACCTGTCAAGGTTAACGTACGTAATCAAGCTTACGTACGTAATGTGGAGGAGATAGCGTACGTAATGATGGATCTGGCAGCTAACGGCTAGTTTGATGATGGATCCTATAAATACCATTCTATGGTATTGTTTCAAGCACAACAACAACTTCAAGCATACGAGATAATCATTTGATATTCATATTGATATTATTGTTGTTGTAATATTGAGCTTACATTGAGTGATTGAGTGTTATACACAAAATTATACACGAGTGGTAAAAGAAAATATACGATTGGATTCAGTGTTATTAGGATCAAGGATCCGGCATTATTAGAATCGCAATCGATATCTTCGTGAGGTTTATCTAGTACCGATAGAAATCTAGAGAGGTTGATTCCTTGTCCCGTGAAAAGGAAAACGGAATAACTTGGACCGACACAAAGACAAGTACGAGTGGTTTATCACGGACCAATATAAGACGTGATTGTAACGGTTATCTCTCGACCGATAGAAGAGAGGTACAGAGGTTTTTCTTTAGCCCATTGAAAAAGATTCCGAGAGAGGACGTATGCTCGTTTATAGCCGAACCTCTATAAATCTGTGCTTTATTTAATTTCCGCATTTTATTTTATGCTTCCGCAACACGGCGAAATATCCGACCTTGTATCCAACAATTGGTATCGGAGCATTTCCTCCAATACATGGCTTAACATCCGAGGAGTCGATCCAAATGGCGTTCCAATTTGCACCAAATGAAGATCTTGTGTCGAACCAATCTCCATTCTTCGACGGATCAAATTATATGAAATGGAAAAAGAAGATGTCAATCTTCATCCGAACTTATGATATTGAGCTTTGGAAGATCATATGTCTAGGTCCGAAAAATTCTAAGAATTCCAACGGGACTATAAAAAGTTTCGAAGAATATGATAATATGGATTGTGAGAACGACCACCAAAATTGTAAGACAACGCAAATGCTTTATTGTGCCTTAAATCCGGAAGATCTCGATCATATTTCCTCGTGTAATAGAGCCAAAGAAATTTGGAAAAAGTTAGAAGCAACTCACGAAGGAACAAATCAAGCAACATGGAGCGATGAAGACGAAGACGGCGAATTTAACGATCAAAATAATCTCGCTCTCATGGCCTGAAGTTCGTTCGACGACAGCGACGTCGAAAGCCAAGTAAGTACATCCTCCCGTGATGAACTTTTTGATGCATTTGAATTATTGCATACAGATTTTCAAAATGCTTTATCCGAAATCAAATCCCTTAAGTCTAAAATTAAATCTTTGGAAATTGAAAATTCCAAAATTATCGAGAAAGGAAAATTTGTTGAAATTGATCATTCAAAGTGTATTGAAAATGAAAATATTTTGAAGGATGATCTCGCTAAAATTCAAACCGAGGTTAAATCTTTGACAAAGAAATTCTCGTGCGGAAATGAGAAATTTGAACAAATGCTTGGTGTTCAAAAGTTCACTTTGAATAAAGAGGGGTTAGGATTCAAAACACGTTCGAAAAACGAATCCGTTAATTTCAAAATACCCCATTGCGAAAAGTGTTTAAAAATCGGGCATCATATTTCAAATTGTAAAAGCCCTAGACGAACGATTAAAATTAAGAAAATTTGGGTTCCTAAAGGAATAATTATTTCAAATATCATTTACGTCTCGAAACAAAAACCAACTATCGGTTGGATCCCCAAAAATTAATTTTGATATTTTATAAAGGGAGAGATAATACTTTCAGGAGGAGTATATTTTTTTTTGAAAAACGGGTATAAACTCCATCCTACTCATGCATTTATTTATCATAAATTAGTATCATGCATATTTTACATTTATTGCATATTTTTATTCAATTGGTATTCTATTGCATTTTTTGATGAATACAAAAAGGGGGAGAGATAGGAGAATGGAGAAATACGTCGAAAATGGGATTAACCTTGAAAGGTAGAGAAAAATCGAAGAAAATCGAAAGCATACAAAAAGAATTGGAAAAACGAAGAAGTTGAAAAATAAAAAGGAGAAGTCGAAAATTACAGGAAAAGAAAAATGAGGAGACGTCGAAAAAGACGATAAAAAATTTGAAAATAAGAAAAGAAAAGGAGAAAAGAAAGAAGGACTCGAGAAATAAATGGGAGAAGAACTAACGAAACGGACAAAGTCGAAAATTTTAGTCTGTACACATATACATATATTTGTATTTTTGCAGGTAAATCCCATTGACGAAGTTTTGTTTTGTAATCATTAAAAATTGGGGAGATTGTTGGAACATTTTGTTCCATACATAAATTAAAAGTGTTTTGATGATTAAAGTCGACAAACAAAACAAAACAACGAAGAGGCGAAGCAAAGAATCGAAGAAAACGAAGTTGCAAAAAGGCATTCTGGACATAGCTAGTGTACGTAAACAGGAGTGCATAACGTACGTAAATGATTGAATATTACGTACGTAACAGAGTGTTATTAACGTACGTAACATATGTTCAAACCAAGTGAACGTTGGAGGAGTCAAAGTCAGAAAAGCATGCAACGGACATATGACGTCAGCAATGACATAAGCCCTAACGTACGTAATGGATGGTATATTAACGTACGCAACCAAAATGACGAAACTCCCTGAACTGTTTTGTGAAGAGGTTTACGTACGTAACCTGTCAAGGTTAACGTACATAATCAAGCTTACGTACGTAATGTGGAGGAGATAGCGCACGTAATGATGGATGTGGCAGCTAACGGCTAGTTTGATGATGGAGCCTATAAATACCATTCTATGGTATTGTTTCAAGCACAACAACAACTTCAAGCATACGAGACAATCTTCTGATATTCATATTGATATTATTGTTGTTGTAATATTGAGCTTACATTGAGTGATTGAGTGTTATACACAAAATCATACACGAGTGGTAAAAGGAAAGATACGATTGGATTCGGTGTTATTAGGATCAAGGATCCGGCATTATTAGAATCGCAATCGATATCTTCGTGAGGTTTATCTAGTACTGATAGAAATCTTGAGAGGTTGATTCCTTGTCCTACGAAAAGAAAAACGGTTTAACTTGGACCGACACAAACACAAGTACGAGTGGTTTATCACCGACCAATAGAAGACGTGATTGTAACAGTCATCCCTCGACCGATAGAAGAGAGGTGCAGAGGTTTTTATTTAGCCTATTGAAAAAGATACCGAGAGAGGACATAGGCTCGTTTATAACCGAACCTCTATAAATCTGTGCGTCATTTAATTTCCGCATTTTATTTTACGCTTTCGCAACACGGCGCAAGCCTTGTCACCGACAACTGTTAATGGGCTGGAGTCAAAGCCTTATTCTGCGGCGTCATTTGCGGGTCTGCACGTGAGCCTTGTTCCCGAGATTTTAGTCTTCGTAGACTTTAACGGAGGTCAGCTTGGCACGCGGCATAAGATTGGTCGTATTTGAACGGGCACTGAAGGCGATCGCCTTGTGAGTCGATCGCCCCGTACTTGAACTTGATCGGACATCTTAGCTGGGCAAGACTGCCCTGGTTTATCTGATACTAGACTTGGACCGACCAACCTCTGTGCCCGTTGGCGGGCTGTTGATGCTTTGAGGCGGTCGATCGCGGTAGAAGCGATCGCCTATTCTGAGGCATATAAATCAACGCACAACACATGCACAAGAATATCAATCATTAATAGAGTCACTCATTCTCGAAAGAGAAGTCAAAATACAAGATTTTCTAGAACTGCCCCCATTGAGTCAAGAGAGTTAGTTCAATCATTTGGAAATAAAATTGAAAGACACTCCATTAAAATAGTTTAGAAACACCATTTTTAACTCGGGCCAATTTAAATGGTTTAAGAAGATCTGTAATTGAACGAAACACTTTAGAAAGTAGTTTCAAACTCTCGGGATCCTTGACCCAATACACGCTTTCTCAGCAAAATTCTGCTCAAGACCATCAAGGACTAACTAAACCTTGGAGATCCCATCAGAAATCTTTGGTCATTTAATTTTTGATTTTCTCACTTATACCATTATTTCAAAAAGGGTTCAAACGAGGATTAAAAAGCACGAGTTTTTCATTTGGTATCAGTGTCTTGGTTATCATAAAAGCATCTTCCGCTCGGAAGCCTACCGGGAGCCTCCACTGAAGCACCTGTGCACCGACGTCCACTACACTATGGCGGCCGCCCCTTGAAACCATGTCACCGCACCGCATCACTCCTACAGGAGCCGCCCCTTGAATTCACGCATTAGGTGACATCGTCGTTCACCAACCACAAAAGTCGCACATTGCAGCGTACACAGACCAGAGTCCAAATCCCGCTATCCATAGTTCTGGATATGAAACATCACACAAACACATAATCAGATTGGCAAACCACGCAAGTTTCAATAAACATATCATACAACCTCAACCACAAACGTTCGAGACAAATCACATAACAATTCACTTCCATATAACCCACCAGACAATCAATATTAAAATCATTAGGGTCTAATAGCCCACTCTACATATATCAATATCACCAAGGAGTCACAAGGTCGAACGTCTTCCGAACAACAACCCCACCACAATCAAACAACAAATCATTCGATCCCCGCAATTACGAAACAAAGGAGTTTATCTTTACACACACACACACACACACACACACACATAAACAGTCATTCATAAGAAAATGATACACACTTGAACACGTGAGAATTGTGTGGAATATAATTCGTATGGCAAGGTACTTGTCTCGATAATCGCTCGCGAATACTTCAAAGAACACGATCGCTCGGAAAGCTCCAAAACCTACAACTTCAACGAGAAACAACAATAATACAATTACTACGAGGACTACCACCAATAACGAAGGAAACATACGCCGATCAATCGAATGAAATCAATTAAAACATTTAATCGAACATCAAATATTCATGTTTCCTCAAGAATATTCAAATCGCCAATCGAGTTAAACAAACTCCAAGTATCGATATACAAGACATAGAATACGATCAACAACATCCAATAACCCCAACCAATTTATCAAAATCGGACTGAAAACAAAATCGAAAACAAAATTCCAAAAAGGCAACTTTATGGATTATCAAGAAAAAATACATCGATCCGATGAAGAAGAATTAGATGTTGTTAAATCCACACTAGGAACTCAAGATTGATGTGATATGGTGAAGAATCACAACAAGTCTCTTCCAAGTCGCCGCACTCTCCATGTTAGTCCTTAGGCTATGAAATGACAAATGTGCCGATATAGGTTGTTGCCTGGTATGTATACATATGAGTACAATTAGCGCGCATTAGCTGTACTCCTTAGCGTGCGCTAACGGGTCAAACAGCGGGTTCTATCTGTTAGTGCAGTTAGCGCACGCTAGCTAAGCGCCTTAGCCTGCGCTAACGGGTCCTAATTCCAGTCCAGTAGCTTGTGTCTCAGCCTCCGCTATGTTCTGTCTTGTCCTTTAATTAGCGCGCGCTAATTACATCCCTTAGCATGCGCTAAAGCATTTTGAACGGTCAGCAATTTTGCTCCAAAAGCTCGATGCAACGATGAAACTCCTCAACGAGAACAACTACTACGAAACATGCAACGAAGTACTAAATATCCAAGAGGAACAATAATCATGACGAAACACAATATAGCGACAACCATTGCGAAACATCAAGACTTCTCCAATTACTTATCATCAGGAAAATCCCAACGCAAGACAACGATTAACTCATGACAAATGAAACAAAAAATCTGGTTTTTTCATCTAAACACTAACTTATGAGTCATAATCATCTTGTTAAAAGTTCATTAGTAATCATACCAAATGAGTATGAATTGTACTAGCTAGTTGGTCTACCAACTTTATTGGTTTGACAAAATGAATAGATCTTTTTATACAAACTCTATATTGATTGATACGTCAACTATTGACACTTTGGTTTTTTGTATTTTATTAGTATAAATATATCTCTTTTGATTGTATTCTTGTACTGAGAAATACATAAATTATAGTGAACTCTCCTGGCTTGGTATGCCACCAGATGTAGTCATTATTGACGAACTGGGTCAACAAATATATTCTTTTTATTTTTATATTTTATAACAAAAATAATATTTTTTACATATTATTATATCTAATTTAGGTCTGTGTGATATGTAGGCCTGGGACCGGTTCGGTTCTTGGTAAAAAATTAAACCGGAACCGATTTTTAAATACATAAACCGGTTCGGTTTTTGACCACTTTTTTTCAGGAACCGAATTAGGAACCGAAACCGAAAAAACTGGTTTTTTCTTCAGGAACCGAATTAGGAATCGGAACCGAATTTAATGTGTAAAAATCGGGTTTTTAAGTTCTTTTAGGAACCGAATTGTGCCAAAAAACCGAATTTTGTAAAAAAAAACCCAAATTTTGAGTAGAAACCGAATTTAACGTGTAATATTTTGAACAAAATACATTTATTTTGCTTTATTTAATACCTATATTATGTAAAAATTTATATATAATATTATTTTTATTATTTTATATATAATATATATAGAGCTGGTTTCAAACCGGTTTTTTCTAACATCATAAAACAGGAATCGGAACCGAATTATTATAAAGAAACCGAATTAAAAACCGGAACCGATTAATAATAAAAAACCCGAAACCGAAACCAAAGTTTTCGATTCGATTCTTATGAAAATTCGGTTCTTCGGATAAAAATTATAGCCCTAGTGGTATGGGGTTGGGATGCTGAGATCTCAACTGCATCGAAATAATTTTCTTAATTAGAGATAATTTAGTTTCAGCGTATAATATGCATCGATTTTAGCACAAAAAAATCAAACAATTCACGCAGTCCCGCCCAAAAAGATTTTTAGTGGAATCCGTCAATTGCAATTTACCAAAACACCCTCGTTCACACTTTATTTACTCGTTCAGCACTTCTCAACGACTCCCCCTCTCACTATCTTCTGTTTTCACGACGGAATCACACCAATTTCACAACTCAGCAGCGGCGGCGGATATGGCCGACATTCACAAGGAAAATATGCCGTCACCGTCGCATCCACCACAAATGAACTCGAATTCTAATCCGACAACTCCTGTCCCAAACAGCAGCAATGGAGCCAGTGGTAATATGGAGAATTCTCCGAAGTCGAACGGCTTTCTGGGGAACGGATTGTCTAATCGGGGAGTTGAGTCTCTGAGAAGTTCAGTAAACCACACCCGCCGAAGCTCTCCGAGATTGGCTGGGAATGCTGGTGGCGAGAGCGCCGATAAGGAGGTGAATTCAACGAAATTGGATAGTTTTGTGGATAAATATCCTCCACCGAAGAGGCATAAGAGCGGGAAGAAGGTTTCTTTCTTTATCGGAGAGCCAGTGCCCGAGGATGAGGCTCGGCGCCATTGGCCTTGTCGGTATGAGAAAATTAAGGTATGTGCTGCGGTAATGTGGTCTCACTCACTCAATTTAGTAACTCTGCAATCGTCGTAAGAGATGCTACTAAAAGTTACTAATATGATCTCGACGAATTTGATGAACTGGTGGTGAGTAAACTTGGTAGGTAAAAAGGTTAAGTTGGAATCTGAAATGAGTTAATTGAAAGGTTAATGTTATTCTTCTAGTTTGCTTAACAACGAAAGATATACTCATTTACCTTTACTCAGAGCTGCTTTGATCAAATGTTCTCTAATTCTCCCCCTGATCAACATGGCAAATGCGCTGTGCAAGCTCTTGTCGACTACAATGAGGACTTCGAACCACAATATAGTTGAACAAAAATTAGATTCATAATCTTCTGCATGGTTGAAACTTCTGGTTTATTTTTATATCCAGAGGATGACTTTCTCCAATAGACATTGCAAATATACTTATGTGCCTTCTCTATCATGCCTGTGTCATAGATAACTATTATGAAATTGCACTGTGTATGCTTATAGGTGTTTTGGCTCAGTTGAACCTAGTTACTGTACATCTTTGGCAGGGTCGTCCTAAATAATTTGGAGCCCTGTTCGAATCTTAAAACTGGGGTCCTAATATTTTAACAATAGCGTTTTGTTAAATCAAGCAGAAAAAAGTAAATAAAAACTAATGAAAAAAAAGCAAAATTAACAAAATTGGGCCTCTTGATTTCAAACTCAGTATCAAGTAGATACGACATGGACGCCCAACCATTCAGACAGTGACGTGACATTATTTTCAATGTCATTTGTATATATATCTCCACAATATTTGGGCCCTAAAAAATGGCGTGGGCTGGGGGGGGGGGGGGAGGGGGGGTGTACGGTAGCACAGCCTGCACAGGCCCATGGACGGCCCTAATCTTTGGTTGCATGCATCACCACTTAATGTACCACTACACCTATTGTGAATTAATTTGGTATAGTATTGGATTGGGGTATTTATCCCTCCACCCTGTCAGTAAGTAAATATCATCACATAATGCTTATAGTAGAGGGCGAGCCTTGGCGCAATGGTGAGTTGCTCCACTAGCTGCAGGTCATGGGTTCGAGTTGTGGAAACAGCCTCTTTGCAGAAATGCAAGGGGAAGGATGCATACATATACAACCACCCTCCCCCTACTCCCACACCAGCCGGGGAGATCTTTAGTGCACGGGGTTTGCAGGAAAAGAAAAAAATGCTTATAGTGAAAGCCCATTATTATACTTGTTGGACATGTACATCGGCTCTAGTCTATTCAGCATAGTCTTTAATATTGGATTTTGTTTACATATTGTACTTTCCAATATGCGATGTAGATCAAATGAATCAGAAAAAGACACCTCGTTTTGTACAAGTAGTGAAAAAATGTAATAAAAAGAGAGACAAAAAGTTATTTTAAAAAAGCAGTTTTTATTATTCAAGAAATTTTTAGGAGATTCTACTATTATTAGATCATTAATTCACAAATCTATTACCACAGTGTGCTGTGTGAAATTGAAGTTATCCTTGAAAAGTTCAAAGGTTTGTAAGGATAGTGACACCTTTTTACCAACTTTATATGCCCAAGAAAGTGTATGCAAGCATGTAAGGCTTCTCTTCTGCAAATATTAGTTTTCAAATGGATATATGTCCTATTTTGTGAATCCATAAATAAAAGCGATTTATTTTTGTCATTGTTGTTGTAGGGTCTACAAAATAATGGAAGGTCGAAACATGAGTAAGTGATATTGTGATTCATTTGCCGACTTTATGACGTATTGTAGTTTTCTTGATCTTCATCATTGAGGTTGTTGCAACTTTTGTAGGATTGACGATGATGATGAGGTTGTTTTGAACATAAAATGCCACTATTCTCAAGCTGAAATATTGAAGACCGTGTTTGATCTTGGTGATTGTGCATGTGTCAAAGTAAGTTTTGCTCTGATATCTCAAATTTACTTGTATATTAAAGGGAGGCTAAGAATTTATGATGCCAAGCTAGAAATGTCGTTTTCTTTGTATATTAGAACCTTCTTACTCCAAACATCTGTAGAAATGTAGATATTATTACAATTATTGCTCCACTTATCTATTTCTACTCCTACCATTGTTTTTATCTCAATATTTATAGGGTCCAAAAGGAGGAACTAATTATGTTGGCAAAATTCTGGAGTTTTTTGAGACGATGGATGGTGAAGACTATTTTAGGGTTCAGTGGTTTTTCAGAGCTGAAGATACGGTGACAACAATTATATTTCCTCATGAGTCATAACACTCTTTGCTGTTAATTTGTTTTCTTTTCTTCTCAGTTTTCCTTTTCTTTTTTGTTTTTCTCATTTAAATTTCTAAAATGTTCAGCTGATTTGAAGTTAATAAATTAGTGTACCCTTTCAGGTAATAAAGGATGACGGAAGATCTCATGACAAGAAGCGGTTATTCTTTTCTACTCTAATGAACGACAACTTATTGGATTGCATAGTTTCAAAAGTTAAAGTTGTTCAAATACCTTCAAACGTAGGTCTCTATATTGTGTGCTTTAATTGTTGATGATTTACTAATTATCTCTTCAGTTATTGCATAAAAATTATAATGTGTGAGAATAAATAATCTTGGCATACCTTTTTTTAGTGACTCCATTTGGTTCAGCCCTCATCATGTTTAGATCCTCGAATCAATTTTCCTGTAGGAATGATCAGGACAATTTGAACTCTTTTTAAGTCATAACAAACACCTCTTGTACAACTAGGGAAATACTAGAATGCTCTCTTCGCTAAAGTTTGAACCTTCTACAATTTAAGTCCATCAGACAACTCCACAATCAATTAAGAATAGGGACTAGACTTGCCATAATATTGATTAGCGCTTCACAGCAAGGGAGAAATTTATCGCTTACTCATCCAAATATATAATTTTCCCAATTGAGTGATTATTTTTATATTTTTTTATTCATTCTATTATGTTCTGATCTCAGTTTCTTGTAGGTTGATTTGAAAGCAAAATATATCCCTCCTTGTGACTTCTATTGTGATATGAAATACTCTGTGGATTACTCTACGTTCAGTACAATTGTTACAGGTATATTGGAATTGTTGGCGTGCAATATAAATCACGGCATGATGTCATGCCTTTTGTTTAGTTTGATGTGCAATATAATCTGTTAAACTCCAGTACTTTGGTAATTTGAAAAATTCTTTCGTTGAAACTTTAGGCAGTAAATTATCACTCTTTCTGACCTTCTACTACACAAAGGTAATCATGCAGATGACAGTAGTTTGTCCTCTCTTCCACATCCTCTAATGACATCAACCAAAAATGAAGACGAAACCTGTAAAACTAGCACCAACTGCACTACAGATGAAACATACTGTAATAAAATCTGCAAACCCGAGCTAGCATTATTAGATATGTACTCTGGTTGTGGAGGAATGTCCACAGGACTGTGCATTGGCACTAAAGCGAGTGGCATAGATCTTGTGACGGTAATATATCATGATTTCAGTTTAAATTTCTAAAACTTCATCGTTTGAACTGCATTTTATTTGGTTTAATTGTTTTCCTTTCACGAATGAAAGAGATGGGCTGTCGACCTTGATGAAGCAGCATGTCAAAGCTTGAAAGTGAACCACATGGATGCACAAGTGGGTATTTAGTTGTCTTTCAGTTTCAGTTTCCAAGTTTCTTGGAAATATTTTTACTTTTTCAAGTTTCTCCACCTTGAACAGATTAGGAATGAACCTGCAGAGGATTTCCTGCATGTGTTGAAGGAATGGGACTTTTTGTGTAAAAAATATGGCAGCCACGAAGAGAAAGAACTCGGGCCTGGAATAAATAGAGAAGCGGATGAAGACAAACAATCAAAAAGGGATCACAAAAAATCCACTGAATATGAAGTGGAAAAGATAGTAGATTTATGTTATGGTGATCCGACTGGTACAGGCAAACGGGGGCTTAAATTTAAGGTGAACTCCTATGAGATTGAAAACATGTATGAGTCGTTTGAATTCAAAGCAGTAGGCAGTGCATTAAGTTGTTACTTTTTAAGCAATATTTAACAAGTTAACTACATCCACGTCTGATGCATTTTCTGGTCAAGCTAACCAACATTCAAAATCAAAATCTTATGATTCTTGCAATAGTTGATGTAAACAAAAATTCCCTCCGTATATATCTACATGTCTTTTGACCTTTTTAATATTGAACTTTGACGTGTATTTGTTCTTAGATATCATACCGATAAATATAAAAATTATATATTTGGATTCGTTTCTCTAAATAATTTTTATAATAATATTTGATATTTTTTCATGATATAACTAGAAAACTGTTTATGGTCAAAGTTTCGTCCCGAAAAGCAGAAAGACAGCTAAAAATGGAGGGAGTATTAAATACCACAACTTCGCGCTTTATTTGAATGAATGCATGTCACCACTTTCTCTAAAGTAAAAATAATGAGGAAATGTGAACTGCACCTGAAAAAGGAAGAGTATGATTAATAAGTGAAACTCATATCTAGCCCTGATCAATTCTAGCCCGTTCATATAAAATAGAAAAACTTGATGATTGTTGATGTGATTCTATGAGTATTTCCAGCCAGTATTTCACTTATATTCCAATCATTTGATTGCAGACCACGAGATATGCAGCCCATTCTCACTTTCTATAAGGAAACGAATAGTCGAATTGTTGCACAAGCCAAATTACTTATATAGATATTGATGTTGTCTCCATGTAACAGTAGACATAAAGAAGCCAGTTTGAGGTGCCTTGTTGGTTAATAACTTGAAGGAGAGATGGTTCATTTGGATTATTGTGTAAAGAGGTCATAGTTGTGGAAAGCCTAATATGGCATCCAAAAACAAATGGAGATGCCAATCATGTGAACCAGAAATTTTGTTTCTGTCAATTCATGAATTATTGACATACTATGTTTTATGTTTGAACAATTCATATGTTTTTGGGCGTTTTATGCCACCTTTACTTTCTTTTAGGTGCGCTGGGTTGGATATGGCCCAAGTGATGATACATGGGAGCCAATTGAAAGCCTGAGGTTAGTTGCGCCAGATACCATCTACAATTTTTATATTTTAATTCAGGCGTGAGAGATAAGACTGGGTAGTTTTTTCTGCTCTTCTCTAGCAAATGCCAAGAGCGGATAAGGGATTTCGTGCTAAAAGGAACGAAAGCAAAGATACTTCCACGCCCGGTATATTTTTGATCTTCTTATCTATCATACTCGCATGTCCTATATTTGAAAACAAAAACAGTGTTATGCTAATTGATGGGTTTTATGTTAAATAAACCCAAGAGCATGTATTGTTTAGCATATATTCCTGTAAGAAAGCAGTCACAGAAAGCTAAACGGGACCGTAAGTAGTAATCTAAAAACATTGAAGAAAAAAGGGACTGTTAAATAACCAAAATAGGCCTCTGTTTGTTATCATATTTATCCTGTTCCACAATGGATGAGAACAGGGTCGAAAGCTTCAGGTCAAGATCGATTTAGATATGTTACTAAAATACTGTTCAGACGAAACTTTTCTTTTTCCTTTTTTTTTTTTTGGGGGGGGGGGGGGGGATGTGGGTATTATACCGTGATCATTAATTCCATTAAGTTTCACTCTACTTGGTATTACCTTATCACAGGGAGATGTTGCTGTGATTTGTGGCGGTCCTCCTTGCCAAGGAATTAGTGGCTACAACCGGTTCAGAAATGTTGATTCTCCTCTTGATGATGAAAGAAATCAGCAAATTGTAATCTTCATGGATATTATTGATTTCTTAAGGCCAAAGTTTGTTCTAATGGAAAATGTAATTGATATCTTGAGGTTTGCAAACGGCTGTCTAGGAAGATATGCTATAAGCCGTTTGGTTCGTATGCATTACCAAGCAAGGCTTGGGATTATGGCTGCTGGCTGCTACGGACTTCCTCAATTTCGCTTACGTGTTTTCTTATGGGGTGCTCATCCTCATGAGGCAAGTATTCTCATTCCATTATTTGGCATTTTGGTATTACATGGTGTCGGAGTTCATCTAATGCTTGTCTAGTTGAGGTTCTTCTTTGCAACCAAAAACCGCATGTCAGTTGCTATGAAGATTTCAACATTTTCTGATTAAATATATCGAACTTCTGTGTGACTATAGTTTCGCTGGCAGGTATTGCCCCAGTTTCCCCTTCCAACACATGATGTGATAATCCAATACGGATTTCCTAGTGACTTCGAGGTGCTTGTCAGTTTTTTTATGTGACTGGTTTACCTAATAAATTTCTATTGCTAACTTAATCTCATCTTTGCAGCGTAATGTTGTTGCTTATGATGAAGGTCAATCTCGGGATTTAGAAAAAATTGTCGTTCTTAGTGATGCTATTTCTGATCTTCCTCCTGTATGTTCCCTCTATTGACAGTTTGATCTAGTTCCGTAACTATACAGTTAGGTTCACATATTGTTTCTATTTAAGGTTGCAAATGATGAGAAACGGGAAAAGATGCCATACAAAAAAGCACCCGAAACTGAGTTCCAGAAGTATATCAGAGCAGCTAAATGTGGTAGGCCATCCAAGTGCATGGATTTGGACTAACTTGTCCCTCTTCTTATTTTTACCTTTTAAAAAAAATATTTTTTCACTTTTGCGTATTTCTTTATTTTGTTTCTTCAAAGCTATGATAGGTTCATCTTCCAGCAATACAAGTACAGGCAAGAAACCTGTTCTGTACCATCATCTGCCATATCCTTTGAATGATGATGACTATATGCGTGTCTGTAATATACCAAAAAGGAAGGTTAGTTCATTGAGATTCTGTGGCAATGCGTTATTCTTTGTGGTGTTGATTTGACTCTATTTCACTCAACAGGGTGCAAATTTCAGAGACCTCCCGGGCATTATTATTAGATCTAACAATGTAGTTCAACGAGCAGAGGAGCCCGATTTAATGCCATCCGGAAAACATTGGGTAATACATAGATAGTAGTTAATCTGTAGCTGCAACTCTCTTAATATTATTTTTAAAAATTTATCTAAAAGAAGGTATATTTTTTCGTGAACACCCTCTTTTCTTTTCCAGTTACATTTATATTCCTTACCTGATAAAACCAGCACGGGACTTTACTATTATATTTGTACATGCTTTGAACTTTGTTCCTGCCACCACCAGGTGCCGGATTATGCCATAAATTTTCGTGGTGGGACCTGCTCAAAGTGAGTTTCCTTCACTTCAAGGCAGTTCAGATATATTCATCTTATTTTGTTTGTATAATAATGAATAATGCCTTCTTTTCAATTGGAAAAAATGCAGAGCATTTGGACGATTATGGTGGGACGAGACTGTACCGACTGTCTTCTGTTTTCCAGATCTCCATATGCGGGTCAGCATCTTTCACTTACTTTCTTTCATTTGCTTCGGAAAAAAATCAGCTAATTTTAGCATCTGCTTGTCCTCAATGCAGGCAGTTGTGCACCCTGAACAAGACAGGCTCCTCACCTTACGCGAATGTGCAAGGCTACAAGGCTTTCACGACTACTATAAGTTCCGTGGAACCTTAAAAGAAAGGCAAGTATTTTTTCTGTTGTTTAATTCTATCTTGCATGTACAAAATTCACACTCAGACAAATTGATAACCTGAATTAATTAACACTTTTTGCCGATCCCGGTATAAAAGATTTAATGTTAAATTTACCTTGATTATTTAATAATCTCGATTAGTTAATACTTTTCAACAGTCCCGACATTATTAATATATGTAGATGGTTAATATATTGTTTCCAATGGAGCCAAAGACTCCTTATTCTTTGGTTCTGGATTGTAATGGAATAAAACAAAATGACTCACTAAACTGGCTGCACTTCATTTTCTCATGAAGTACTAGTCATTCCATGCAATTCTCGATGCAATTTTCATTTTGGATAATCCGGAAACAGCCTCTCTGTGTTAAGGCAGGGGTAAGGTCCCCCTTACCCCACTTTTTGCGGGAGCCGTTGAGGCATTGGGGTAATGTTGTTGTTGTTGTTGTTCTCTTTCAAAACTGGGTTTGCAAACGCTTCCTAGGTGGCAGAGAGGATCCTGATTTTCATCCTGGGTGTTGAAGCATTTACCCCACATCGGGAAAATATAATTCTTCCAAGATCTCGGACTACTCCTCGCATAGCCAATTGATTTTGAAAAGGAATCCCAAACTTTAACATGGTACAGAGCAAGCTTTCTACACGTGCAAGCCCAACAGCCCACGGCACGATGTCTACCTCTATAAGCCTTGTCCTTAATATTTAAAGAACACTAGGTTGAAGAATATTTGTAGGACTGTAATAGACTGTTCACGAAATATCTACGTTGCCTTGCTACACAGAATAAATACATAAACATTGGCATTTCCATTTTCAACCAAACACCTGAACTAAGAATCGAATCTTTATTTCTTTTGGGGGGGAATTTATAAAAACAACCCTTGAAGTTTGGCTTAATTGCACAAAACCTAGTTATCTATCAACATTTACAATCCTTACGGCATTACGAACACCCCATTGAGGTTTCTATTCAAGTACCATCTACTGTACCAAGGGGGTATCTGTAATACTGAAAGTTAACTGAACTATTCTGTAATTAACGTAAATATCAGGGGTATTTCTGTAATTTTCCCTTCAATAGTATGAGCCTCCTACTTGAGTAAGCACATTCTCCAACTCCTTCCGTGCTATGATGCTGCAACACAACATCACGACAATTTTTGCCTACCAACCTGATCATACTTTTGGATTTACATTTTTTTTAGGTACCGTCAAGTGGGGAATGCAGTGGCAGTTTCAGTCGGACGTGCTCTTGGATATTCGTTGGGTATGGCAGTGCAGAAGAAGCTGAGGGAAAATGAACATCTATTGACTCTTCCCCCAAAGTTCTCTTACTCTACAACTTTTGAGTTGCTATCTCAACTTCAGTAATTGTAAGAAATATTACATTCGTTCATCCAACGATTTATTGAGACTTGATGTATTTGGCATAAAACATAATGTAATAATGAGTAATAACTCTATTCTTGTGAGAGCAGAAGGAATTTGCTATGACAACACTGACCAATCATTGTACTATTAGCTCTTTGTTTGAAACAATGTAACTCATTTTTCTTATCCCTCTACAGTTTTAGACTTTTAGTTCATTGTGTGCATATTTTTTCGCTTTACTACCCGATACCCACTCTTGAAACTTCATCTTTATGCCCTAAATTAGGGGTGTCGATCCCTGATCCGAACAGCAACAAAACTCCAATTTAATTATCTTATGTTTTACATATATTTTTTTAATGTCTTTTGAACACAACAGAGTTGACACCTCTATTTGAAATGGTAGCAAATTTGTGCTGCTCTTTGATACTATATTACTTGGATTATGCATGTCATATCCTTGTTTTGTCTGGATAATGGGATTTTTATAGTGGGATAGACGGAGGCCTTTAAAGCTGCTTCTGCTAGAGTGGCCAAACACGAGAAATCATGCACCGACCATCAACATCCTTTTATCCCATTCATGTTCGACACTTTTATGTTTCGTAGCACTGGATTTTATAGAGAAGTTATCAAGAGAAGGCAAAAGGTCATGTATAGTAATGTCATGGTCCTCATGTCTAAGAGTATATTGTTTACGAGTATCAATTTTGCTATCTAGAAAGAGCTAGCGGTGGACTTGTGTGCTTGTCCTTTATGTCAATGTAATGTTTTCAATCATAAGGGACTATGCTACAAGTACACATATGTATACACACATGCATTCGATCATTCATTTATCGTGAGGTTCAATAAATAAATGGATGAGATGAATGTTAGTATAAATACTGGATTACTAAACATCGCCCAAAATTACTAGCCACCGCCCTAGAAGATTACCTTTTTGCCCTTAATTCAGTTTCATTAGATTCTGGATCCTAGTTTAGTAATACTTTTCTCTCTAAACAACTCATCCGACGCAGCCGAACCGCCACAACACTACCGCCAATAAGCCGCCGTCCGCCGCCATCTTACCGTCGCGTAGCCGCCGTCTGCCGCGCCATGCCATGTCGGAAAAGGAAAAGCGCCGGTAATTTTATTTTTCATCGTCTCTCTTGTTTCATTGGCGCGCCGTGCCGAGTGCACGCAGGCGCGCGATTATTTATTCTGAGCGTCCGACGATGACGCCTTTGCCATGGCATGCGTCGTCGGTCCGCTGTCCATGCTCGAGCGTCACGGCGACGCCACTTATGGTACAACGTCACGACGGACGTCGAACCATAGCACGAGCGTCGGATCGGACGCTGGCCCATTGGATAAGCGTCTGCCTCGGGCGCTTGACCACGGAAATGGCGTCGGACGAGCCTGTCACAGTAGTTCTAGCGTCCGTTCGGGCCTTGACCATATTTTGGAAAAATAAAATTTTCAATTAATAATTAATAATGTGTATTCTTTTTATGATTATTACTTATTAGTTGTATTGTTTGCTAAATGCGAGATGAGAGGAGGAGCGGGCAAATCTATGCCGCTAGTCACGAGTTGATGGGTTACGGAGCGCGTCACACCAGAGCTCATGGTGTAGATGCTTAGTTCGTAGACAGCGGGAGGCAGAGCGTAGGGGATTCGAGGACGTACCTTATACTGATTTTGGTACTGAGGATTCGAGCGAGTATTATTCGCACGATGAGGCCGACGATCAGGAGGGCGGTGATGATTCTTCTTCATTTTCGTGCCGGGTTCGGAAGGGGAGAGGGGGGAGGTTTGTTACTTCTGGGTCTACCAGTAGTAAACGGCGTAGGTTTGGAAATAACCACTATAATCAACGCCGTCGCCTTCAAATTCTTCCAATATAACCTGAAATTTTTAATTGACACAATGTTAATAATAATACCAATAATATTATTATTAATATTTAAAATCGACAAAAAAAAGGTCAGCGTCCAAAATTGCGCTGGACCATGGCCGAGGCGTCGGCTTGGGCCTTTGGCCACTGTCTGGCGTCTGAATCGGGCCGCCGCCATGGCAGCGTCTAAATCGGACGCCGACCATGGTTCGGGCGTCCGGTTTAGACGCCTAGACCTAGAGCAGGCGTCGCACTGACGCTGTACCATGGTCCAGCGGAATGGGGCGCTGTACCATGGAACAAAGCGGAATATTCAGACGCCTGCGTCATTTTCTACGAAAAATTACCTCCAGATGCGAATTCCCGTCCATTTTCGCAGTTGTCGATAATATTGACGATATATATTTGATTGTGTGTTATATTCGAAAAACTTGAGCTTGAAAGATTTTGGTGTGGTGTGGTGTTTAGAAATAATGAAAGACTTGAAATGGATAAAAAGGTAATCTTATAGGGCGGTGGCTAGTAATTTTGGGCGGTGTTTAGTAATACCCTATAAATATTTGTAGACATATGTGTACGTATAGCAATACACTTTTACAACATATTTATCATTATTATTAGGAGTACACGACAGTCCAAACTGTGCATGAATGGAATGAACAAGGATGTTGCTAAACATACCAAGCACATGTCTTTTTTCCTTTTTTTTTTGTTTAGCAACGATAAAAAAGGGCACGGCAACCAAGAATAGAAAGGAAGATTTCGGCCAACAAAAAAGGAAGATTTCGGCCCAATAGGTTCAGAAAAATTAACTGCTGCTTTTAATTTTCATGTTTAATTAATATTATTTCATGTTTTTTTTTGACCATTGTTTCTGGCTAATTTATCTGTTAAGTTCTTAAGTAAATTTAAAATCGTACCTATTTATTTATAATTTAATCTTGTAATATATTTTTGATTTGATTCCATTGAATTATTTTTGTGTTATTGAGCAGATTTATTTATGCTATAACTCACTTTGGTTAGTCTGACCAACTTAATTGAAGTTTTTATATTTATTCTTAGATCCATATTTATAATACATACGCGTTATGATTCTAAATCACAAGTAACAACAATTGATTTTATTCAGTTGGGTAACACAAAACCAGGATCCCTTGGGTCGAGCTTGTTAACTTAATATTCCGTCCATTTCCATCATTTTAGTTCCTAATGCATCTAACGAATAAGATTAAAGAGCTTGTATTGAATTATAATTTATAGTGGAACGGTGGAAAATAGAACCAAGAACTGGATTCTCCTTCTTAATAGATTTCTTTCTAAATTCTACAGCTTTAATTTAATGCTTGTTTGTTTATTTTATTTTATTTCAATTCACCAACCAAACACCCCCTTATTATTATTATTATTATTATTCGTGTTACTAATTTTATTTTCAATAAATATTGAACTCAGTAAATACAATCAATTCATTTGTTCCCTGTGGGTTCGACCCTTTTGGTTTTGTTTACAAGGCCACATGGAGATAAAAACTTACAGTATTTTCCAGAAATCGCCAAACGAGATCGAGTCTTCAAGCCAATAATTTTACAGTATTTTACAAGGCCACATTGTGTGACGAAACAAGTTGAAAATATACAGTAATGTGGTACTTTTTATGAGGCACAATAATTTATTGAAATATGTGTAATTTGAGTATAAAGATAAATAATATTTAAATGGTAATTTATTTTGAGAATTAGAAAAAAGTAAAACGTCTCACTTTAAATGGAAAGGAGTGAGTAATATGCTAAGACTAAAAATAAAAAACCAAGTTTTAGCATTACAATCCAACTAAAATATCTTTTGGAGGAAGCTAGATATTTTACCGTCAACATCTGTGCAAAATGATGATATTAGTTGTGACGGTGAACTAGAACATTTTAAAGAAAACTTTTACAAGCAGTCCAAAGTTGAGAAAAAAGTTTGTTAAGAAAGCTAAAGGATATCATGGGCCGAACTACAACCGACATTCAAGTACCTTGACTCTCCAATGGTTTACTAATTGCTTCACGGTTTGACATTCTTTGTTATTTTCTTAAGCGAGTCATCCAAGTCTGTTGTGCTTACCATTTTGGTCTAGTCATACGATCACAACAATATAATATAGGTATGATGGCATTGGTCAGAACCACTACGTCCAAGTAGAATTAAAAGCAGTTTACAAGTAAATTTCAAAATTCTTTTTGAAATTTTTTTATTCGAATTTTAAGTAAGAATTCCGGCTTTTAATATTAATATTAAAGATAGTTTTTCTTAAAAAAATAGTTTAAAAACAGTAAAAAAATAGTTAAAAAAGCAGAAAAATAATAATTTTAAAAACGTAAAAAACAATAAAAACCCATTCAAATAGAAAATTGCACATATTTGATAAATATGTTTGAAAATCTGTAATATATGATAAATATGTTTTAAAACTACACACCTTTGATAAATAACTCTACTTGTCTTGACAATATTTTTTTTTGTAATTCTATTTATATAAAATTAATATATTTATAAGTAAGTAAATTATATTAAAAAAAAAACTAAAAAAAAAAAAAGGCTGCCCGCGAAATGCTGGCAGCAAGGGTGGGGTGGGGGTGGGGGCAGCAGGGGGGAGGGAAGGGTAAGAGCAAAGAAAAAAAAAAAAAAAAAATTGAAAAGGACATAAAATTGGTATATTGAGTAATTGGGGTTGGTATATTGGGGTTGAAAAGGACATGCGAAAAAATTCGCATGTAACGACAATTTTATTGCAATTCATCGAGATATTATTAAATACAGTCTCGTTTCTACTCTTCCAATACCCATTCAACAGGTGCTTTGCCGAATAATGTTCATGACTTTCCTTAATTTTCTTCGAAGCGGTATACTAGGATGTTGAATGAAGAGGTAGAAAGAAAGAAGAGAGATCTGCAAACTTTATCACAACGCTCCCATATTATTTTCCTACGGTAAGAAAGTTAGAGAAGTAGAGAGAAGTCCGAGTGTGGAAATAGATTTGGGAGAAAGAGGTCCATGTGCAGGTGTAGCTTTACCAAGACTATGTATGGACTATATGGAAGTAGGGCTGTTAACGAACCGAGCCGAGCCGAGCTTTGACCTAAACGAGTCGAGCTCAACTTTTTTTCCTGACGAGCCGAGCCGAGCTTTGTTATCGCACAAAAAATGTGTTCGAGCTCGAGCTCGTTAATAAAACGAGTCGAACTCGAGCTGTTTGCGAACAACTCGAGCCGAGTCGAGCTCTAGCCGAGCTCGAGCTGTTCGCGAATAATTATATATTGTTAAATTATTTAAATAATATATTTGAATTATTTAAAATAAATATTTTAAAATAATCATTAAAAATTATATATATTTCAAATATATATAAAAATTAATATTTTAATATATGAAAATTATTTAAAAAATTATTAATCTATAATACAATATATAAACATTATTAAAATAAATTCAAAAATATATTTATTAATCGAGCTTAACGAGCCGAACCGAGCTCGAGCCGATCTCGAGCCGAGCTCGAGCCGCACATGCCCAAGCTCGGCTCGAGCTCGTTTTCTTAACGCACAGAATTTTGTGTTCGAGCTCGAGCTCGAGTTCTTAACGAACCGAGCACTTAACGAGCCGAGCTCGAGCTTGTTCGCGAACATCTCGGTTAGTTTACAACCCTGTATGGAAGTATCCATCCTAAAATCAATTGATGATAAGTTTATTCCATATATTAGAACTTTTTGCACGGATAACTTTCAATTCAGATGTAATATCGAAATTTCTTACATTTACCTATATTGTTGACACACTAAAATTCATCGTCATTCCAACTTTAGGGGTCGACCACAAATATGTCGACCTTTTTCTTCAATCTGTTGAAATATTTACCCTCCAAAAAGAGAAAAAAATGGAGTTTAAATAAATGGGTTGAGAAAGGATGGAGTCTAAATAAAAGAGTTGAGAAAGGACATATGTATATAGCCTTTCAACGAGACAGTGGTTTTTCGATTATCTCAAAATGGAACCTATTCAAAAAATATATGTCATCGTTCCTTACTTCGACAGCATATGAACACCTAAATTTGATATTTTTAGATACTTTTGTAGAACTATTGCCGAAATTAATAAGTAGTAGTCAAAATTTTGTGTCAACAAGCTCAGTAAGCGTAAGTCTATAACCACTGCAGTGCGACTTTGGACGAGCAGGTAATGCAGTAACTTAACCCTAGATCAAGGTGATCTTGAGTTTATAGGAGCTGCTCGGAAAGGGGACCGGTCCTCCTCTACCAAGAGAAGAAAACTTTGAAATTGTTGAGGCAATTAAAGAATGGTTTTCAGACATCACTTGTATGAATGAATCGATATGGAGTCGAACTTTAAAACCAATGTCAGAATTATAGATTCTTCAAGAATTTAAAATAAATTATAATAAATAACCTTTAACTTTCTGTATTCGTTTTTTAAACAAATAACCATTCCGTCCGTTCATGTATCTATCTGATAAATAACCATTCAATTCATGTGTCCTATAAAGACACACCATCACAAAAAAGTCATATAGAGACACAAGAAACATATTGAAAATATCAGCAATCGGAAAGCCGGTTCTTTATTTTTTTTTAATGGACACCTTATGAGAACTTATGAATATTGTAGCCATGAAGTATTCGATAAAATATCAGATACGATCATGGTTCTAAAAAACGTTAGGCGCTAGGCGTTCGGATTGCTAACGCCTAGTGCCCAGTGGATTACTCGGGGATTAATCGGACTAGGCGGTTTTATTTTTTTATTATTATTTTAATCATTTTTATATATAAAAATTATATATATGTAAAATAATTAAAAATAATTAAAATTTAACCATTTAAACATATATATAATCAATTGTATATTAAATTTGAAATAATGATATAGATATTAATGAGTCCATATTATCCATAATATCTCAATTTAGGAATTTGTAGTACTATTAGAACAAAATAAAAAAACAAAAAAAGTATAACCGCTTAGGCATCCGCCTAGTCGCTCACGTAGCTAGAAAATTTGAAACGTTGATATAGGTATAAAGTAGTCCATAATATCTTAGATTGCCTTCATACGTCCCCGCAGCCAACCTAGACGATCGATTCATTACCCAAACGCCTAGTACAAGCGCCTACGCCATAATCGGAACGGCAGAGAACCTTCTAGGGATTAATCGAAGGATTAATCGGCCCAGGCGGGAATTTTTAGAACACTGGATACAATACAT
Source organism: Orobanche coerulescens (assembly GCA_033398695.1). Lineage (NCBI taxonomy): Eukaryota > Viridiplantae > Streptophyta > Magnoliopsida > Lamiales > Orobanchaceae > Orobanche > Orobanche coerulescens. The sequence continues at coordinate 2,470,864 of CM065816.1, forward strand.
GTCCAGCACGAGTAGTATGAGATCCTCACATAAATATCCATATTTCATAATCTAGGATGTAAGGCTTCATTTCCAGCTCTATCTGTGTAAATATCCCTTACATATTAATAATACTTCTATTAAGAAAATGTGCCGATTAGTTAAGTTAAATTCGTTCTATTTAAGTATTTAGCAAAAAGTTTTTTTTGAAAAAAATTAAAAAAATATAGAAGAAAAAAGAGAAAAAAAAGGAAGGAAATGAAAATGAGCCCATTGGCCCAACCTGTTGGCCCAAATTCGCCGGAAGGCAATTTCGTCAAAGCAAATCCCCAACGGCTCCTTTTCAAAATATAGCCGTTACCCCACCTCCTTCCTTCCCCCAATGGAAAAAGCAGCGCACAGCTCTGGACAAAAAAAAAAACCCTAATCAGGAATTTAATGAATATATAAACCCCTTAATTTTCTCCAGTTATTCGATCATACAATCTCTCTCTCTCTCTCTCTATCTCTATCTCTCTCCCATCATCTCTCCCTCTCTCTCTCTTGCGCTCGCTCTAAATCAATCTTTAGTTGTTTCTCTAACCGATTAGTTGTTTTGCAGGGAATTTGTTTTCATTCTGTTAAATCACACATTAGATATAAATTTATTCGTATAATTTGGTTATTGTTTTATCTTGGATTTTTCTTTTTTTTTTTTTTTTTTTTTTTTTGCCCTAACGTGATGGAAACAGGAAAGATTAACTCGTCTGCATCTTCAAGCAAGAAGCAATCGCGATGCCCGCTCCAAGAACAGCTCCTTCAGAAAAGAAATTCACGGGAGAACGTATGTGTTATTACCAATCATACATGCTTTCGATTTAATTCTAACGTTATTTCTTGTCGTCTGTGTGTGTTACATATAGTCGTATTAGTGTACAATTTCCGTGTTGGGGGAAAACCTTGAACTAAACTAATTTCTTCGATTATGATCTGATCTGTGTATCTCTATGGACTCTATTTGTCCTTTCATCATCTGGGTTGATTTTAGGGAATATGTGTGTGGAACATCTTTTTTTTTTAGGAAGGAATATGTGGAATATATGATTTCATTGTTTTTTTTTTTTAGAAACGAATATATATATATATATATATATATATAATATATATATATATATTTGTGTGTGTGTGTGATTTTATTTGAGTTTTAATATAGATTTTTTTTTTTTTTTAAATCTGGATGATGATTCTTGTTTCTTACATCTCATTGCTGGAAAATTTTGTGGTTGTCTACAGTTGGACCGGTTCATACCTAATAGATCGGCAATGGATTTTGATTTTGCGCATTACATGCTTACAGAAGGTAAGAAAGGTAAGGAAAATCCAGTAAGCTCTTCTCCGTCCAGGGAGGCGTACAGGAAGCAGCTTGCCGAGACCTTCAACATGAACAGAACTCGAATCCTAGCTTTCAAGAATAAGCCACCAACACAAGTCGAAGCCATTCCGAATGACTTTTCGTCGGTTGCTTACCAAGTTAAACCCGCTAAACCCCGTCGGCACATTCCCCAGGTATTTGCCTTTTTTTAACTCTGGAGTTGGAACAAAGAAAAAGAAATTATTCAGGGTCTCTTTACATGTAGAAAGAATGCTGACACCCTTAATTGAAAATCTTTATGCAGACTTCGGAGAGGACGTTAGATGCCCCCGACCTTATGGACGACTATTATTTGAACTTACTAGATTGGGGCAGCAGTAATGTTCTTTCTATTGCTCTTGGAAGCACAGTGTATTTGTGGGATGCTTCTGATGGGAATACCTCTGAACTTGTCACTATTGATGAAGAAAGTGGTCCAGTGACCAGTGTGAAATGGGCTCCTGATGGAAGGCATATTGCTGTGGGTCTGAACAACTCTGAGGTCCAGCTATGGGATTCAACAGCCAATAAACTGGTAAGTCATTCTATTTTTAGCAATAATTGAAAGAACTATACATAATTTACTATTAAAAAAATATCCAACAATCTTTCATAAAATAACAGATACCCCCTCGAGGATGTTGTTAATTTGTGTGATTTGTAGTTCTGAAAAATAAGTTTTTTTTTTTTTTTTTTTAAATTTTTATATGGAAGTAATTATCAATTGTGTTGTCTATTAATTGCCTAAACAAACCCAACTTTTATTCATATATTACAAAATACACCCCATTGAGGTGTTACAAACATTCCCCTAAAGTTTGCATTTTCATAACAAATATGCCCCAATCAGTAGTGTGCAATTTATTTGCAAAGTAGAAAAAAGGTATTTTGAACTATACCTAAGGTTTTATCCGATTAAAATGATATTTTTGTAAGTAGATGTAACTTTTATATCGATAAAATTGTATATTGTATTATCTTCCGGACTGATCAATACTGTCTCCATTGTTTCGACAGCTGAGAACTTTGAAAGGCGGTCACGCATCAAGGGTCGGCGCTTTAGATTGGAACAATCACATTTTGACTACAGGAGGAATGGACGGTCGGATCATTAACAACGACGTAAGGATAAGATCCCACATCGTCGAAACTTACCGCGGGCACCAACAAGAAGTGTGCGGGCTTAAATGGTCGGCCTCGGGCCAGCAGTTGGCCAGCGGTGGTAACGATAATCTCCTTTACATATGGGACAGGTCTATTGCTGCCTCACAGAATGCTCCGACACAATGGCTTCACAGACTTGAGGATCACACGGCTGCTGTCAAGGCTCTCGCCTGGTGTCCATTTCAAGGAAATTTGTTGGCTTCGGGTGGAGGTGGAGGTGATAGGTGTATAAAGTTTTGGAATACACACACTGGCGCGTGTTTGAACTCGGTCGACACCGGCTCGCAGGTTTGTGCTCTTCTGTGGAACAAAAACGAGCGCGAATTGCTTAGCTCTCATGGTTTTACTCAGAATCAGCTTACATTGTGGAAATACCCTTCGATGGTGAAAATGGCTGAGCTCACTGGGCATACGTCTAGAGTTCTTTTTATGGCTCAGGTACCTGGAAAGATTGTGTGAAATTGGAAATTTTTCTTTGTATGGGTTAATTACGAAAACGACCCCTGAGATTTATCTTAATCAAAGGAAACCCCCATGATACTTTTTGGAACTACAAATGTATCCCCACTGACTTGTTTCTATATTACAAAATGCACTTTCCAAAACCTCAAGGGGATATTTTTGTATTTTGGGAAATAATTGGAGTCCTTTGTGATTAGGTACCCTCAAGTGTAGCTTTTTTTTTTTTTGGTAGATAATACATTTTCTGATTTCTATCTTATTGATTATTTTACATACCAGAGTCCAGACGGGTGCACGGTTGCATCTGCAGCAGGTGACGAAACTCTACGGTTTTGGAATGTATTCGGGACACCTGAAGTAGCGAAGCCTCCCCCAAAGACAACAATCACGGAGCCATTTGCTCACTTGAACCGCATTAGATAATTAATCGGCAAGTGGGACTTTGATGTGTGTGTGCAAATTATTCCAGCTGTGAAGTTATCTTATGTCGCATGGTGAACGAACGGGGCATACCTTCTACGATTTTTTTGCTCTAGAGCGCGCGCGCGCTTAGGTAATAATGATAAAGTAGACATTTAAATTCTGAATGGTTCGTTTTGTTCTAGCTAGTTGCAGTTATAATTATAAGTGCATTTCATTTTTCTAATACTTCTTTTCATATTCCAGCAGGAAGTTGCCTGGGAATCGACACGCGGTACGCAGGGAGCTGGTTATAATACAAAATATTACATTTTTTTTTTAGTTTTTTTACACAAACGTTTGACATTGGCATATACTGGAATTCAGGATTGATTGGAGTTTGCAGTTTCTAATCATAATTTTGTACAAAGCAACAGTAATGGGAGGTTCTTCTTTTTATTCCTTTTTTTTTTTTGGCAGCAAGTCACAAAGTAGTGACAAATATCTCCAAAATGTATTTATTAGTTACTTTGTAATGCAGAAGACCTCTCTCTGATTCAAGATCTCTCTCTCTCTCTCTCTCTCTCTCTCTCTCTCTCTCTCTCTCTCTCTCTCTCTCTTCAAGATTCAATATATATACACAAGGTGATTAGTTTTCATATGATCGATCCCTGTAGTGCCCATCTTTTCCGTTCATTTTCCTATACTACCCACCTTGCATTCATCTTCCCACTCTACCCATGTTTTCTCATCTCTCTCCTCCACCTAATCTTTCTTTTTTTACTTCTCTCCTCATTCTTTATATTATACTATATTTTTATTTTCTTAATACTATATTATTCTCTTAAGTAAATATTTAATATTTAAAATCACTTTAATTAATTAATTTGAGATTTCGAATGAATATGACACTAATTTTGTTAAGTTTTAAATTAAATAATCAATAAAAAAGATAATAAAAATAATATCAAAACTACTTTAATAAATATATTTTTAAAATATAACATAAAATAAAATTTTTAAATATGTAAATATAATAAGTACGGTATAAATATATCAAGTGTATATATATGTAGCAATATATACACTTTACTGAGTGCTCCGGGAGGGCGGGATACAATTTCTGATATCCTTAAAGCATCAATGGCGCAGCTACATAGGGGGGGGGGGGCCGAACCCCCGAATTTTTTTTTTGCGATGTAGCGGGTATATAGTTTTCGTGTAGAAAAATTTCGGTATATTCAGTTCGACCCACCATTTTAATTGTGAATTTTTTTTTATACATTAAGCAATAGAAAATTGAATTGGAAAGAAACAACTGGGCAGCTTCACAGCGCTACAGGAGATCTGATTTAGTTCCAAGCGATGAACATCAATATCGGACTTACGTTTCTTAGACTCTCTAACCGTAAACAACTCAACCAAATCAAATGTGAAGGTGGAAAGACCAAAGTTACAAAGTGCTTCATCAAGCAGAAAGTATGACCTCCTACATGAATCAAGTTGCCAATAGCCATTTCAAGACATTCAACTTTATCCTGCAAATAAGATATCAAATTAATTTCGAATGGCTCATTCACCTTTGTTTTCCCAAGGTAATGCACAACAATAATTGGCCCCCTCCCATCACGATCGTTCTCATAGAACACCAGCTTATTTTTCACGATACACCCAATTAAATGTTCATTTGGGACATGGGTGAGAGAATCATAAACCTCAATAGCACGAGGATCAGTGTTGTCCAGCCATTTAAAAGTCTTGAAATCAAATATATGTAGAGCACGTTCTTCATTATAATCCTCTCTCCCAAAGGTAACAATGAGGACTTGAGTTTCCTTGTTGATCATCATGCGAGTTCTATGCTTCTGGTAGAACCGTTTCTGGACGAATTCGGGAATATCTTGAATCACATTCGAGTAAGAAGGGCTGCTGCAATCACCACTTCCAATCTTCCTGGTACTCAAACTTCGGTCCTCTCACATCACACCAATAGCCTTCTCCTCCAGAATGTTAACATGACCAAATGTTGTTTCTAGTTCTTAGATAGAGGGAAAGATGTTATTTGGGTGGAGGTGCAATTTGGACCAAAAAAACTAGGTGGGTGCCACTTTTGGCAAGAATTAGTGATGGGTGCCGAAGATTCAAAAGTTAGTAAAAAGTGTGCCGTTCTTGCAAATTTCCCAGTGTGGATCGAACATCATTGAAGGTTGTAGCTCAAATCCGTGCGGGTTGAGCAAGACGGCGGAGAAAGAGCACAGCGAGGAAGACAATAATGGAGACCAGGCACAATTATTGAGAAGCTTAATCAAGAGCTTTGTGGAATGCAATGATTGCTGGCCCGAGACGCGTAAGTCCTATTCATGGAACAAGGTAGTTGTATTAATCAATAAATTAATAATAATAATAATAATTCCGTTTTTGAGGCTCTACAGTTTTCTCCTTCCGTTAAATTCAGTCCTCGTTGATTTAACGAGTTTTGGTAAGTAGTTGACAATTTATATGTATGTATACAACTAAGCCATTGACTTCACCTTTTTCTCCCTTTTTTTCTGGCATTTATGCATACAAAATTCCAGGTAAAAGATCTGCCCGCACCTTCTCAATTTCCTAAGCATACCAGCTTGTCAAATCATGTGATAATTGCTTGTGAGTCCTTGGAAAGCTTGATGGTGTTGGCTGTTGATTGGAAAACCGGGTCTATTTATGAAGTCACATCAAAATTCTTCCCGGAAAGAGAACCCTTTGCTGACCGCAATGGTTATGCCATCGCTGGGGACATGTTATATGTTGTTGGAGGTGAGTACCCTCCCAGTATGTGTGGGTTTCCGCAGAATCAATTCAAGATTCAGGCATATAACCTGATTGCTTTGAAGTGGGAGGAAGAGGGCTTACCCATACTGAATGGTCCAAAGCCTTCCATAGCAGTTTACACTTTGCAAGCATAGTTACAAGAATCACATCACACAATTTATGGAAATATTTCAAAGAAAAACACTAAAATTCGGAGCTAAATCACTCTAAAAATTGATTCTATAAACACAAAAATTTAACCATAATTTTAACACAAAATCAACCAAAAAAAATGAACATAAGAAACCCAGAAAATCATACATCAAAATAAAACTAGAAATTACATGAAAAAAATAACGAAAAAATAAATTACCAAACTGACGGACCGATGCAGCGGCTGGAGGAAAGCTTCGGTCGGATGGAGCATAGAAGAAACTCTTACGGCTGGAGGCGCGATTTCTGGTGGGCACGGCTACCGGCGTTGGTCATGGTGAGAGATGGCTACCGGCGTTGGTCATGGCGATTTCTGGAAAGCGAAAGTAGGGTTTGTTTGTTTGTTTTTTTTGGTGGAGGGGGTTATTTGATAGAAAAAGTACGGCTGTTTTTACAAGGTTATAAATAGTAAATCTCGGACGGTGTGTCCAAACAGCACTGCTCTACATCAAAATACACATAAATACCGAATATGATAGATAATTTTGAAATTAAAACTAAAATAAGTACATCATGTTGAATTAAAAGCATAGGGCCAAAAAATAATATATAAGGAGCACTTTTTGGCAGAATATTTTATATACAGTAAACAACACATTTTAATCATTTATGATGATCTCTCCAAACAAGCTCAGTCGCCAAATGTCTCTTCTATTATGGAGACCACCCAGTCACGAAGCTTGTTCCGGAGATGTTTTTTATTTAAATTCACGCCTTTTGGAAAGAGCCGCTAAATTAAGTTCTAGCATAGGTGAACGAAGTATGACCGCCTCACCAATAGTTGAAACTCAATCGAGAGATGTTTCGACTTATATTCCTACTAATGTAATTTCCATTACTGATGGACAAATATTTTATGCGTTGATTTATTCAATGCTTAGAGCATCCCTATATATATATATATAGGGAGACATTAGAATATAACATACACAATCCACCCTAACTAGGAAAGCCCATAATTTGCAGACTAAAGCATACACATATGTATTTACTTTAACACTCCCCCTTGTGCCGAGTCTTCAACGCATATCAAGTTGATTCATTAAAACATCATCAAGCAAAACTCCCATGGGAAAAATGTTGGAACATTTTGTTCCATACATAAATTAAAAGTGTTTTGATGATTAATGGCGATAAACAAAACAAAACAACGAAGAGGCGAAGCCAAGAATCGAAGAAAACGAAGCTGGAAAATAGTGTTCTGCACAAGCTTAACGTACGTAACTTAGCATGATTAACGTACGTAAATGAAGCAGCCTTACGTACGTAATGGGAGTAATATAACGTACGTAATGTAGTTCAAACCAAGTGAACGTTGGAGGAGTCAAAGTCAGAAAAGCATGCAACAGATATATGACGTCAGCAGTGACGTAATGTTAACGTACGTAACGAAGAAAATGATAACGTACGTAACCCAAAATGACGAAACTCCCTGGACTGATTTGTGAAGAGGCTTACGTACGTAACCTATTATGGTTAACGTACGTAAAGGGTCTTACGTACGTAATGGGAAGCATATAGCGTACGTAATGAAGGTCCTGGTAGCTAACGGCTAGTTTGATTAAGAAGCCTATAAATACCATGTCTATGGTATTGATTGGACACAACAACTTCAAGCATACTACACATTCATTTGAGATTGATATTCATTATATTGTTGTTGTAATATTGAGCTTACATTGAGTGATTGAGTGTTATACACAAAATCATACACGAGTGGTAAAAGAAAAGATACGATTGGATTCGGTGTTATTAGGATCAAGGATCCGGCATTGTTAGAATCACAATCGCTATCTAAGTGAGGCTTATCTAGTGCCGATAGAAAGCTAGAGAGGTTGATTCCTTGTCCTACGAAAAGGAAAACGGTTTAACTTGGACCGACGCAAAGACAAGTACGAGTGGTTTATCACGGACCAATAGAAGACGTGATTGTAACGGTTATTCCTCGACCGATAGAAGAGAGGAGAAGAGGTTTTTATCTTGATCCTATAGAAAAAGATACAGAGAGAGGACGTAGGCTCGTTTATAGCCGAACCTCTATAAATCCTTGTGTGCTCTTTATTTCCGCACTTATATTTACGCTTCCGCAAACGGCGCAAATATCCGATCCCGTACCCAACAATTGGTATCGGAGCAGTACTCCAATACGCGGCTTAACATTCGAGGAGAAAAGATCCAATGGCGTTTCAATTTACTCCTGTCGAAGGCCTTGCTCTCAACCGACCACCATTCTTTGATGGCTCAAATTATTTGACATAGAAGAAAAAGATGTCGATCTTCATCCGAGCATACGACATCGAAATTTGGAAGATTATTTGCCTTGGCCCGAAAGTTCCAATTAAATCCGACGGTACGCTCAAATCTTTCGAAGAATACGACGATGCCGATTGGAAAAATGACCATCTAAATTGTAAGGCTACTCAACTCTTATTTTGTGCCTTAAATCCGGAAGAGGTCAATCGAATCTCATCGTGTGAGAGTGCGAAAGAAATATGGAAAATTCTTGAAATCACACACGAAGGGACGACTCAAGTCAAGGAGATGAAAATCAATATGCTTCTCCATGACTATGAGTTATTCATGATGAAAGGTGACAAGTCCATCACCAATATGCTCGACCGATTCTCGGTCATCACAAATGGACTTGCATCACTCGGAAAACCATTATCTAGTAGTGAAAAAGTTAAGAAAAATTTACGATCACTACCTAGTGAATGGGACGGCACCGTGACCGCGATTATGGAATCTAAAGATCTCAACACACTCGATTTTAGTGCCCTTGTTGGTTCGCTAATTAATTATGAGATCGTGTTAAAATCACGAAGTGTCAAGCCGAAACTAAAAGAAAAATCGCTAGCCATGAAGGCTAAGATATCGAGAAATAAGGAAGAAATACCGGTGGAAGAAAGCGATGAAGAAATGGCATACTATGCCAAAAATATTAATAAATTCCAAACCTTATTAAACCGGAGGAAGAAGGATATCTCTAGCGAATCTAAGAAGTTCGACAATTCTTGTCGACTATGTGGAAAACCAGGCCACTTCGCTAAGCATTGCCGTGCCAAACCCAAGAAGGAGGTCCTCGTGGAAACATGGAGCGATGAAGACGAAGACGACGAATTCATCAATCAAAATAATCTCGCTCTCATGGCCCGGAGTTCGTTCGACGACAGCGACGTCGAAAGCCAGGTTAGTACATCCTCTCGTGATGAACTTTTTGATGCATTTGAATTACTTCATACGGATTTTCAAAATGCATTATCGGAAATCAAATCCCTTAAGTTTAAAATTAAATCCTTGGAAATTGAAAATTCCAAAATTATCGAAAAGGGAAAATATGTTGAAATCGATCATTCAAAGTGTATTGAAAATGAAAATATTTTGAAGAATGATCTCGCTAAAATCCAAACCGAGCTTAAATCTTTGACAAAGAAATTCTCGCACGGAAACGAGAAATTTGAACAAATGCTTGGTGTTCAAAAATTTACTTTGAATAAAGAGAGGTTAGGATTTAAAACTCGTTTGAAAAACGAATCCGTTAATTTCAAGATACCCCATTGCGAAAAGTGTTTAAAAATCGGGCATCATATTTCAAGTTGCAAAAGCCCGAGACGGACGATAAAAATTAAAAAAATTTGGGTTCCTAAAGGAACAATCGTTTCAAATATCGTCTACGTTTCTAAACAAAAACCAACTAGGGGAGATATTATTCTTAGGGGGAGTTTTTACCCTTATGCAATTATTCATAAATCGTATCATGCATATTTTATATTTTGGTATTTTTTATTTCAATTGATATTTTATCCACTTTTTGATGAATACAAAAAAGGGGGAGAGATAGAGAATGGAGAAATAAGTCGAAAATGTGATTAACCGTGAAAGGGGGAGAAAAATCGAAGAAAATCGATACCATACAAAAGAATTGGAAAAACGAAGGAGTTGAACAAAAAAGTCGAAAATGAAGGAAAAGAAAAATGAGGAGACGTCGAAAAGACGATGAAAAATTAAAAATGAGAAAATAAAAGGAGAAAAGAAAAGAAGGAGTCGAAAAAGAAATGGGAGAAGATTCTAACGAAACAGACAAAGTCGAAAACTTTGGTCTGTAAAGATATACATATATTTGTATTTTTGCAGGTAAATCCCATTGGCGTATTGTTGTTTTGTAATCATCAAAAAGGGGGAGACTGTTGGAACATTTTGTTCCATACATAAATTAAAAGTGTTTTGATGATTAATGGCGATAAACAAAACAAAACAACGAAGAGGCGAAGCCAAGAATCGAAGAAAACGAAACTGGAAAATAGTGTTCTGCACAAGCTTAACGTACGTAACTTAGCATGATTAACGTACGTAAATGAAGCAGCCTTACGTACGTAATGGGAGTAATATAACGTACGTAATGTAGTTCAAACCAAGTGAACGTTGGAGGAGTCAAAGTCAGAAAAGCATGCAACGGATATATGACGTCAGCAGTGACGTAATGTTAACGTACGTAACGAAGAAAATGATAACGTACGTAACCCAAAATGACGAAACTCCCTGGACTGATTTGTGAAGAGGCTTACGTACGTAACCTATTATGGTTAACGTACGTAAAGGGTCTTACGTACGTAATGGGAAGCATATAGCGTACGTAATGAAGGTCCTGGTAGCTAACGGCTAGTTTGATTAAGAAGCCTATAAATACCATGTCTATGGTATTGATTGGACACAACAACTTCAAGCATACTACACATTCATCTGAGATTGATATTCATTATATTGTTGTTGTAATATTGAGCTTACATTGAGTGATTGAGTGTTATACACAAAATCATACACGAGTGGTAAAAGAAAAGATACGATTGGATTCGGTGTTATTAGGATCAAGGATCCGGCATTGTTAGAATCACAATCGCTATCTAAGTGAGGCTTATCTAGTGCCGATAGAAAGCTGGAGAGGTTGATTCCTTGTCCTACGAAAAGGAAAACGGTTTAACTTGGACCGACGCAAAGACAAGTACGAGTGGTTTATCACGGACCAATAGAAGACGTGATTGTAACGGTGATTCCTCGACCGATAGAAGAGAGAAGAAGAGGTTTTTATCTTGATCCTATAGAAAAAGATACAGAGAGAGGACGTAGGCTCGTTTATAGTCGAACCTCTATAAATCCTTGTGTGCTCTTTATTTCCGCACTTATATTTACGCTTCCGCAAACAGCGCAAATATCCGATCCCGTACCCAACAAAAAATGCCTTGATCATAGGGAAAAGAGTACAACATCCAGACATATAGGTTAAGCCAAAACCTCTATTGATCATTTCGTCGATTAATGTGCTCAAGAACGTGATCAATTCGCCGATCAATGAGCTAAACGTCTAAGTACCTCGTTAAAAACCTTTCCAACTAATAAAAACCTAGTGAGAAAAAAAATCCTTGGTTAATGAAAAGAGTATAATATGTGATGTGGATGTAGGACTCCCCTCAAGTCTACATCTCCCCCTGATTAGTTCGCCAATCAAGTAATTTGAAAAAACCGTACATGTGTCGTTGTCACGTTAAAAACTTTGCCAAGTAACAAAACTCATTGGGACAAAATGAATCTTGGTCAAATAAAATAGTGCAACATTTCGTGGAAAAGCTTCGTATTCCTCACCCTCCCATCCAATCCTTACTTCGATCTCAGGAGTTCCGAGATTCTACTCATTCCGATGTTTCTCACATGTTTTTACAATATGGTCTTGGGCAATGATTTAGTGATTAAGTCAGCCACATTCTCCTTACACTTCACTTGCTTAACTTGGATGTTGAGGAGGCCTGTTGTTGTTGATTGTAGGATTAGAGAGATATGCGTTGTATTATCCCCATTGATATATCCAAGCTTCACCTATTCTATGCAAGCGACATTATCTTCATATATGCATGCGGGCACGTCAGTGGCATTACTGAGTTCACTATTACCTCGAATATGTGTAATGATATCCCTTAACCATATAAACTCACGGACCGCCTCGTGTAGAGCGATGATTTCAACGTTATTCGGGGAGGTAGCAACAAGGGTTTGCTTAGCCGCTCTCCAAGATATAGTTGTGTCCCAAACGGTGAATACATAAACAGTTGGGGAGCTACTTTTGTGTGGGTCTGGAAGATACCCAGCATTAGCAAAATCTATATGTACATTGTCATTCACACTTGCTTTAGTGATTGAACAATCATCGGCAGATTTGTTAGCCTTGTAGGGAAAGAAAAGTCCCAAGTCAATGATTCCTTTCAGGTATCGAAAGATGTTCTTGATACGATTTTAATGACGTTGTGTGGGTTTAGAACTATATTTTGCCAACAAGTTCATTGAGAAGTAATATCGGGTCGAGTAAACTGAGTTAAGTACAATAATGCGCTAATTGCACTTAAGTAGGGAATTTCGGCTCCCGAAAGCTCTTCGTCTATTGCTTCGGACGAAATGGATCTTCCTCCAAATCTAAACTATGACCAATCATGGGAGTGCTAACAGGTGTGCCTTGTCCATATTGAAACTCCTGAGTATCTTATGAACATAGGCAGACTAGTGGATGAGGATTCCACAAGCTCGGTATTCTAGCTCAATGCCTAGACCTGGACCTCCTAGTGTCACATACCGCTTCTTTTAGGATCCATCTCTTTCTTGGTGCACAAATTCCATTAGATGAACTGCTCGGATGAGCCTCTCTATTTCATCCTTGAGGTGCTTACAGTCGCATTACGTACGTTATAGTACTCCTTTTACGTACGTTATCAGTATTACGTACCTATTTTGTTACGTATGTTAAGCTATGTGCAGATCAGTCCAGTAGCATTCGTTTCTTCCATTACGTACGTTATAATGTACTCATTACGTACGTTAAGTATATACAAAATATCTGTTGCATGCTGACCTACTCCATAACGTCATCTGTCCGTTCAACGGTTCCAATATTTGAATTCATATTCAAATTCTTATTACGTACGTTAATAACACTGCATTACGTACGTTATCTTCCACTGTATTACAGACGTTATCATTCATGTGTTGCGTACGTTATACGTGTTGTTTCTTCACTGACTTCAACTGAGTTTCTGTTACGTACGTTAGGTCTTCTTGCTTACGTACGTTAGTCTTGATTACTCTTCAATTCAATGCTTTTCAGTCCGGCTCGAACGTCTTCGACTTTTTTTTTTCTTTGTTGTATTTCTTTGATTAACAACTAATCATCAAAACACAAATATAAATGTATGGAATAAAATATTCCAACAATCTTCCCCTTTTTGATGATTACAAAACAACACTCTTCAATGGGATAAACCTGCAAAATATAAAAATATACAGATCAAAGTTTCCGGCTTTGTCCGTTACGTTAGTTTCCTTTTCTCCTTTTCAACTTCTTCATTTTTATCCTTTTCAACTTCTTCTTTTTCATCTTCTTTTTCTTTTTCATCTTTTCGACTTTCTCCTTCGTCTTTTCTTGATCAGGATTTTTTTCTCATCATTCTTCCATGACTCTTTCTCCCATTATTCTTCTCCCCCTTTTTGTTATTATCAAAAGGTGCATATATGATTATAGATTGATAATAAAATCATGATATAATATATGCAGAAAATGGATAAAACCCCCCCTCACAAAAATCTCCCCTTAAAAAATATAAAACTCCCCCTGAGTTAAATACTAATATGAATAAAATCAATTTTGATTTTTGGGGATCCAACCGAGAGTTGGTTTTTATTTGGAGACATAGACGATGTTCGGTATTGTGGTTCCTTTAGGAATCCAAATTTTCTTAGTTTTTATCGTCCGACGTGGGTTTTTGCAATCTGAAATATGATGCCCAAGTTTTAAACATTTATCGCAACAGAGTATTTTAAAATTTAAGGATTCCTTTTTATTATTTGGTTTGACTCATAACCCCTGTTTGTTTAAAGAATATTTTTGAACAGAAAATATTTGTTCAAATTTTTCATTTCTGCATGAAAATTTATTTGTTAAAACCTTAAGTTCGTTCTGAACTTTCAAAAAATCATTCTTTAATTTATTTTCGTTTTCAAGACATATAGAATGATATGTTTTAAAAACTTCCCCTTTTTCATTTGTTCCGGAAATTTCGATTTCCAATAATTTGTTTTTCGATTTGAGGGATTTTATTTCAATCAAAGCATTTTGATAATCGGTATGTAAAGGTTCGAATGTTTCAAAAGGTTCGTTTTGAGATGATGTACTAACCTGGCTTTCGACGTCGCTTTCGTCGAATGAACTTGTAGCCATGAGTGCGAGATTATTTTGAGTAAAGTCATCGTTGTCGTCTTCGTCACTCCACGTGTCAATGAGTACTTCCTTCTTGGAAGCCGGGGCTCGGCAATCTCTTACAAAGTGGCCTGAGTTACCACAGTTTCGACAATTATAGTCGAATTTCTTCGTTCCGCCCGATATGTCTTTCTTTCTCCGGTTTAATAACTTTTGAAACTTATTTATATTCTTGGTATAAAATCCGATTCTTCGTCAATTTCGTCCATCGGGATTTCTTCCTTTCTTGACATCTTAGCTTTTAAAGCTATCGGTATTTCCTTCTGTTTCGGCTTGGCGTTTCGAGATTTAAGAACTATCTCGTAGTTTATTAGCGATCCGACGAGAGCGCTAAAATCAAGATTATTTAAATCTTTCGATTCCATAATCGCCGTCGCCGTTCCGTCCCATTCAACAGGTAGTGATCGTAGGATTTTCTTTATTTTTTCACTACTTGTTAACGGTTTACCGAAACAAGCCAGCCCATTTGTAATTGACCGAAAAACGGTCGAGCATGTTTGTGATGGACTCTTCACTTTTCATTATAAATAGCTCATATCTGTGTAGGAGCATATTTACCTTCGCCTTCTTGACTTGAGACGTTCCTTCATGAGTTACCTCGAGTATTTTCCAAATTTCTTTGGCACTTTCGCACGAGGATGTCCGGTTGTGTTCTTCCGAATTTAGAGCACAATATAATAATTGCGTTGCTTTGCAATTATAATGGTCATTTTTCAAGTCTGTATCATCATAATCTTCGAAGTTTTTGAGAGAGCCGTCTGGTTTTGTAGGAATTTTCGGACCAAGGCATATCACTTTCCAAAGTTGATATCATAAGCTTGGATGAAAATAAACATTTTCTTCTTCCACGTCATGAAGTTACATCCATCAAAAAAATGAAGGTCGATTTAGAGCAAGACCTTCGATCGGGGCAAATTGGAGCGCCATTGGATCTTTTTCTCCTTGGATGTTAAACCGCTTCTAGAGATATCGCTCCGATACCTGGTCGATTATCGGTACCTTCGCCGTTTTAACTTTGTGCGGAGTATAGAGTTATCAAACTCTTTCTTTGTGGAAGCGATTTAAAATGCAGAAAGTAAACGACACAAGATTTATAGAGGTTCGGTCAAACGTGCCTACGTCCTCTCTTCGTATCTTTTTCCTTAAGCTAAAGATCAACCTCTGCACCTCTCTTCTATCGGTCGAGGGATTACCGTTACAATCTCGTCTTTTTTCGGTCCGAGATAAATCGTACACACTTGTCTTTTTGTCGGTCTAAGTTAAACCGTTTTCCTTTTCTAACGGACAAGGAATCAACCTATCTAACTTTCTTTTAGTACTAGACAAACCTCTCTTGAATTTAGATGTGATTCTAATAATGCCGGATCAACGACCCTAATAACACTGAATCAATCTACAATCCATATCTATCCTCTCGTGTATGTTTTTGTGTATGAACACTCAAACACTTATCAAATAAGCACAATTACAACAACAAGAATGAATATAATGATATCTGATCAATATGTGAATTGCTTGGAGTTGTTGTATGTTGAATACCATTAGAAGTGGCATTTATAGGCTCCAAAGCCTCAACTAGCCGTTAGCCTCTGCTGACTGCATTACATACGTTATAGTACTCCATTTACGTACGTTATCAGTATTACGTACGTTAACACCTATTTTGTTACGTACGTTAAGCTATGTGCAGATCAGTCCAGTAGCATTCGTTTCTTCCATTACGTACGTTATAATGTACCCATTACGTATGTTAAGTATAGACAAAATATCCGTTGCATGCTGACCTACTACATGACGTCATCTGTCCGTTCAACGGTTCCAATATTTGAATTCATATTCAAATTCTTATTACGTACGTTAATAACACTGCATTACGTACGTTATCTTCTACTGTATTACAGACGTTATCATTCATGTGTTGCGTACGTTATATGTGTTGTTTCTTCACTGACTTCAACTGGGTTTCTGTTACGTACGTTAAGTCTTCTTGCTTATGTACGTTAGTCTTGATTACTCTTAAATTCAATGCTTTTCAGTCCGGCTCGAACGTCTTCGACTTCTTTGTTGTTTTGTTTTGTTTCCTTGTTATTTTTCTTTGATTAACAACTAATCATCAAAACTCAAATATAAATTTATAGAATAAAATATTCTAACAGATCCTCATGGGCAGGGTCTACGACGTGTAATATTCCATGTGGATTTGGAGGTGTTACATTTATGGTATCGGAGGGAGGTTGTGGAAATCTAGGTTGTCGGGTCAAGTTGAGTTGTGTCGTTGTCGAGTCATTCGAGTCGTCGTTTGACTAGTTTAGTTGTGCGTTGTCAATCGTGTTCGTGTTGCCGGTTGAGATTATTATAGTGGGCGACCGTCCTCTTCGTGCGACCTGTGGATGTAAGTCTTCCCTTCTATGTGAGATATCTGTGTTTCGTGATTTCATTTATGTGCATGTTGTGAGAAGAAATCTGTGTTTGGTACTTGTGATGTACTACATGTGTATTGAGCTTAATGTATTGGTGGTTCGGGCACCGAGTGGTGCAGTATGATGTGAAAGCCTTGAACATTAATTTGTTCCTGAAAGTGTATTGATGGTAGAGTTTGTTGAGAAATTCATATAGATGGTTTTGACAGGTGTTCGAACCGGTGTTCATTAGTTATGTTGTTAAATCTGGATGGATGGTTTGACATTTGTTTGAATTCGGAAGTTATGAGTTGTTTGTGGAATTGATGATTCCGTACGCCGAGTGGCACATGTTTTAAGGTTTATTCATTCTAGATGGTTGTTGTAATTATATCCGCTGCGTGTATGTTTGAAAATAATTTTTCATAAGGTCCAAAGACTTGAATATTTTGTGGGAATATCAGTTTTGGGAAAATGTTTTGATAGTGCGGTTAAACAACGGTTTAGTATGGACTTTAAAATGGGTTGAACTTTGATGAGTTGGTCATGGATTTTCAAATGACACCTTCAGACGGTTTTTGAAAGAAGTGTTTTAAAGTGTTTCAGACATTGTAAAACATTACCGTTGTTTTTGGATATGTGGAAAAGATTTTAAGAAATGATTTTCGCGTATTGGTGCTATTCTCAAATAAGGCACTTCGCCCGCTCTCTGCTAGTCGGTGTGGGATATCACAATTCGCCCCTCCTCAAAGGACCCGACGTCCTCATTGGCACACTCGCACGACACGGCAGAGTGGCTCCGATACTAAATTGTCACATCCCGGGACCCCTCCGCCGTAGCATGATATTGTCTGCTCTGGGCACTCTCCTCTGAGCTGGCCCTCACGGTTTTGTTTCTGAGAACCCAGCGAGCAGCTTCCCAAGAGCTCACCCATCTTGAGATTGCTCTCGCATCGAGCACGCTTAACTTCGGAGTTCCCATCACCCCGAAGCCACTGGCCTGCCAAAAGGCCTCATGCTATAAGGTGTCACGGCACGCTCAAATAAGGCACTTCGTCCGCTCTCTGCTAGTCGGTGTGGGATATCACACCAGTATCATTCGTTTCTTCAATTACGTACGTTATAATGTACCCATTACGTACATTAAGTATAGACAAAATATCCGTTGCATGCTGACCTACTCCATGACGTCATCTGTCAATTTAACGGTTTCAATATTTGAATTCATATTCAAATTCTTATTACGTACGTTAATAACACTGCATTACGTACGTTATCTTCCACTATATTACAGACGTTATCATTCATGTGTTGCGCACGTTATACATGTTGTTTCTTCACTGACTTCAACCGAGTTTCTGTTACGTGCGTTAAGTCTTTCTTGCTTACGTACGTTAGTCTTGATTACTCTTCAATTCAATGATTTTCAGTTCGGCTCGAACGTCTTCGACTTCTTTGTTGTTTTGTTTCCTTGTTGTTTTCTTTGATTAACAACTAATCATCAAAACTCAAATATAAATGTATGTAACAAAATATTCCAACAATCTCACTCTTTTTGATGATTACAAAACAACACTATTCAATGGGATAAACCTGCAAAATATAAAAATATATACAGATAAATGTGAGATATATGTGTTTCGTATTTTCATTTATGTGCATGTTGTGAGAAGAAATCTGTGTTTGGTACTTGTGATGTACTACATGTGTATTGAGCTTAATGTATTGATGGTTCGGGCACCGAATGGTGCAGTATGATGTGAAAGCCTTGAACATTAATTTGTTTCTGAAAGTGTATTGATGGTAGAGTTTGTTGAGAACTCATATAGATGGTTTTGGTGTTCGAACCGGTGTTCATTAGTTATGTTGTTAAATCTGGATGGATGGTTTGACATTTGCTTGAACTCGGAAGTTATGAGTTGTTTGTGGAATTGATGATTCCGTACGCCGAGTGGCACATGTTTTAAGGTTTATTCATTCTAGATGGTTGTTGTAATTATATCCGCTGCGTGTATGTTTGAAAATGATTTTTCATAAGGTCCAAAGACTTGAATATTTTGTGGGAAAATCAATTTTGGGAAAATATTTTGATGGTGCGGTTAAACAACGGTTTAGTATGGACTTTAAATGGGTTGAACTTTGATGAGTTGGTCATGGATTTTCAAATGACACCTTCAGACAGTTTTTGAAAGAAGTGTTTTAAAGTGTTTCGGACATTGTAAAACATTACCGTTGTTTTTGGATATGTGGAAAGATTTTAAGAAATGATTTTCACGTATTGGTGCTATTTTCAAATGATCGAGTAAACGATTTTTTTGAAAACCTTCACACCATGGAATTTTTCTGGGTAGACAGAGTGATATAGTTAACGCACACTAATCATAAGCTTAGCGCGCGTTCAGAGGCATCTCTTGTTAACTGCGGCCAAGAAGAGATTTTTGCAATAAAATAGTGGCTAAAAACAAACATTTTCTCTATTTTGATTCACAATAAAGGTAGGAAATAACAATGAATTATCTTTACAATGAACCACTAAAGAGGTGGGGAGAATACTAAGCAACCAAAATCATACTTGTCTATCAAAATTCACAATCTTAGAGATATTCAAATTCCATGAGATGTTATGGACTTGTGGAATTGATTCAGATTTCAGGATAAGCAAGAATCAACAGTTCATCTATATATCAACAAGACTATATCTATCAATGTCTTCGTTCAAGAACAATCAAAGCAGATTTAAGCATTTCACGTGCTTTCCTATCCGGTGAACATCCAGAAGCTTCCATTTCACTATATATCTTAGGAACCTGGTAATAAACAAACGACACCACCACACAGTGACATACGGTTCATCCAATAAAGTCTGATTAAAGTTCAGTGCCGGGCCTGGCCGAGAAAGGGCCCGGTGCGGAAAAAAAAAAATAGGCCCTTCGTAAAATTACACTTATAGTATATAATATCAAAATAAGTCCAAAAAATATTCAGAGCCCTATGTAGAAAGAATTGATGAGTTTTAGAATTGGTTTGTGTTTCACTAGAATAGAAGAAAATCAAATAAATATTAAAGAAATAAAAAGACCCTCCTAATAAAAGAAATCAAATAAATATTAAAAAAGGGGAAAAATGCACAGAAATACATGAACTTTGCTCTTTCTTTCATTTTGCGCACGACTTTTTAATATTCCCCATAAAATCACTAACTTTCGATTTCGTTCAATTTTTCCCTAGTCCTAAATTTCGCCCAAATTGAATCTGACATGGCGCTGATGTGGCAACCGGGCATGTGTCAACTTCTCTTCCATCCGGAAAATTAAAGGGAAAAATGCACAGAAATACATGAACTTTGCTCATTCTTTCATTTTGCACGTAACTTTTTAATTTTTTTTCATAAAATCACCAACTTTCGATTTTATTCAATTTTTTCCTAATTTTAAATTCTATAAACATATTTTTAGCTTTTTAACAATACTATGCTGTTGGAATATTTACCATGCTTTTGAATCTACTGCATTAGCTGCAAATCTGAAAAAAACAAAGTAGGAGACATATTCGTTAGTGACGCAATCTGCAAACAATATGAGTGGATGTGTGACTAGGCGCCCCTCACGCACGCACACACACACACACGCCGCCGCCGCCGTCCGGCTCGGATCGGGTTTGGTCGGGTCGAAGGGGAATTTGGGTGAAATGTCTCGGCGTCTCGAAGTTATCTTTTTACTGCAATTTTATTCGGTAAAAATTTATTTTACTGAAACACCTCAATTATAAATTCCGAATTTCGGTTAATTCCGATGTTGCTCATATGTTTTAGTTAATTCCGGGGAGTTCAGGTAAATACCTCAAGTATAAATTCCGATGTTGCTCATATGTTTTATCCTGGGAGGCAGACGCTATACACTGCGGTGGACGAATTTGCTTTAAGGAGACAGAAATTCTAGACTCAACATCGCCCATCTTCGGATTTAGTTCATTTGATTATATATACACATATTGTTTGCAGATTGCGTCACTAACGAATCTGTCTCCTACTTTGTTCTTTTCAGATTTGCAGCTAATGCAGTAGATTCAAAAGCATGGTAAATATTCCAAGAGCAGAGTATTGTTAAAAAGCTAAAAATATGTTTATAGAATTTAAAATTAGGAAAAAATTGAACAAAATCTAAAGTTGGTGATTTTATGAAAAAAAATTAAAAGGTTACGCGCAAAATGAAAGAATGAGCAAAGTTCATGTATTTCTGTGCAATTTTCCCTTTAATTTTCCGGATGGAAGAGAGATTGACACATGCCCGGTTGCCACATCAGCGCCATGTCAGATTCAATTTGGGCGAAATTTAAGACTAGGGAAAAATTGAACGAAATCGAAAGTTAGTGATTTTATGGGGAAAATTAAAAAGTCGTGCGCAAAATGAAAAAAGACCCTTCTAATAAAGGAAATCAACTAGTATTAAAAATAAAAAATAGAAGAAATCAACTATTATTTAAAAAGAAAAGGCCCTAAAGAAGAAATCAAACAAAGAGTAAAAAAGAAAAAAGACCAGCCCTAATAGAAGATATCAACTAATCTTTAAAAGAAAAGGCAGAAGAAATCAATTGAATCATAGTTATATTAGTATAATTAAGATGTATATTTTTATCAGGAAAAATTGGTCTTATATTAGGCCGATACTAAAACTGCATATATATTTTTTTCATATTTATTGATTTCAATCTGCACAGTTTAGCCCTAACAAGGGAAATATACAAATTGGAATCAACAAATATGTAATTTTAGTACCGGCCTAACCTCATGCCAAGTTTCCGTGCTCGACGGTAGAAAAGCCTTAAAAAGGCCCTGAAGCTAGGAGTAAGAAAAAAAACAAGCATTCCATCTTCGATAGAGACGGCCTACAATGTTATTCTTTACAACAACTAACATATGTAATATATTATTTTTTCTGAACCAGAAAAAAAAAAATTAGGGCCCGGGCAGGGCCGGGGCCTTGTTCGGCCACAGCGCCTTGCTCGTCACGGAGCCAGCCCTGTTAAACTCAAAGAGCACACTATTTAATTCCTTCATGCAGCGGCGGAACCAGGGGGGGACAGGGTGGGCTTTGGCATAATGGAAAATTTAGAAAAAACAACTATCACTTGTAAAAAAAAAAATATTTGAAGCCTACCCCTAGAGGAATCCTAGGTCCGCCTTGACGTCGAATATAATTTCATGTTCAGAAACATAATAAAGATTAATTAGCGCATCAAAGCAGATCAATGTATACCTGATCAAGTTTTTTGGACCACAGAAATGCCTTCATCAGTGTGCTAAAGGTCACAACATCGGGACTAATACCCTTTGCACATAATAATACGCAATTTTCAGGGAAAGACTGATTTTATAGAGAAAAAAAATATTTAGAAAAAACTGTGTGGTATTCGAACTTACACTCTCACGTATGTGGTGATAAACCGCTAGTGCTTCCATGTGCCGACCAGCAGTAGCAAAAGCATTAATCAACACATTCAGCATTATTAAGTTTGTTTCCATTCCTTCTGCTTCCATGAGCTGCAGGACCCTAACAGTTTGTTCACATAATCCCTGAATAAAAACAAAAAAAAAGTTGTTTCATCATAACTTGTGGATAATAAATGTATAGACTTGTGCCAGACAACTCATGAACTTACGCAAGGCGTGGTCTTAGGTTTATACTCTCCAAGACTCCAACCTCGTACCTCCAAGTTAGGAATAGGATTCCTTGCAACTCGCAAGTACGATTAGGCTGGAGATACAAGGTCCGAGTCTTGGGGAGGCATGAATACCTGGGACCAAACCATCGTAAGTTCATGAGTTGTCCAGCAAAGGTTCCTGAAACCGCCATCAACACTTCTGATTCACTGAAAACCTAAAATAACCACATTAGTCCTCACTTCATCAAGATAATTTTGACCATCCATGAAATTCACAAGTTTAGTAAACTTTATATATTCCCTCCGTCCCAAGAAAGTTTGCCCAGTTACTATTTTTATGAAAGCTTGCACGTCCCAAAATGGAAATATACAATCCCCATACATTTTAAGCCCCACCCTCCAAATAAATTTAATACCTTACACAACTTAATCTCCACCATACAAAGTAGGTCCATCTCTTCTCTTTCAGCAATGTATTCAATACATTACACCTTAAAACTTGTGACCAAAATTTCATGCAAGTTTTCGCGGGAAGGAGGAAGTATTTAATTGACAGTAGCCAAAAACTCTTAGATAGCTGCACAAAACCCATAGGTTTAATACTAGTCAGCAAGAAAAAAAGACCTGCTGAGCATAAGCATTCGCCAGAACACAGAAAATGCTAGGTGATAACTGAACGCCTTCAAATTTCAGGGCCTGTATACAGTCATCGGCATTTTGGAATTTCCCGTACTGCCCATAAATATCAACTAAAACAGCATATATAGAACCAGTCCTTTGTTGTCCTTTTTCTTGCATATTCACAAAAATTTTCCTTATGTCATCCCATTTCCCTTGTTCCCCTAAGGTGGAAATGATAGTCATGAAAATCTTAGGATCTGGATGAGTACCTTCTTTCTGCATCCTATCAAACAAATCTAGAGCACCACCGCCATCCCCAAATCTACAATGCCACCTAATCAAAGAATTCCATATTTTAACGTCCGGCTTTATACAATCTTCTTGCATTTTATCAAACACCTCCAAAGCTTCTCCTAATTCCCCGTGTTTCCCAAAAGTATCAATGATGCTACTATATATTATCCTATCCAACGCCATCCCCATTGTTCTTACCTCTCCCAAAACCCCCATTGCTTTTTTCCACATCCCATTATCCCTATAAATTTCAATAATCTTACTATACACATAAGAATTTGGAGAATAGCCCTTCCTCTTCATCTCCGCAATCACTAGCCACGTGTCGTTCAGACGCCCGGCACTCACATAGTAATCTATCAAAATCTCGAATGTCTTACGATTCCTCTCTAAACCCAACTCATCAATAGCCACCAACACTTTATCACACAGCTCTAACAGACCTTTCCTCAAACAACTTCTGAGCATAGCATTCAATAACCTGATCTTTGGCCTACACCCCGCGATCACCATTTCTTGGAAAATTACGTCTGCTTCCAACGTCCTCCCAACATCTCCTAGACCAGTTATTAAACATGAATAGGATACCAAATTGGGCCGACAACCCGATGCCTCCATTTGCGCCAGCAAAGCCATGGCGTTGTCGAATTCTCCTTCCTCGCACAGTTCGCACAACATCTCATTGCATATATCATAAGAAAGCTCCTTCGTATTCTGATTTGATTGGTTGCAAATCGTGTCTAATGAACAATTCATCGATTCTGGATCATAATCTTTTGCTAATTTGCAGTTACGCGATTGCGAAGAAATTAGAGCAGTGGGTTTTGAACATTTGTCAGGGGAATTAAGAGAAAACGGAAAGTATGATGGAAGCTTGTGGGAAATCACGAGCGGGTGTGGTCTAAATAGCAGCAGATGCTGCATCTCCATGCTTTTACCGCGGAAAAGATTTTTTGACTTCGCGCGCCCATGAGAACGAAACTGTATAACTGATTTTTCTTTTTCCTTTTCTTTTTGCGTGGAAATTTGCACTTGGCCCCCTAATTTTTACGTATATATATATTAAGAGTAATGGATTCTATCAATTAATATAAATAATAAAATAATATAAAATTCGGTGTAATTAATATTCCCTTTGTTCACCAAATAGCTTCCTATTTTGATTTTTTTCGATCAAAATTTACAAATTTTGACCATTAATTACGATCAATATAAAAAAAAATTATAGTCATATAAGTTATAATTTGAAAAATTACATGTTAAAATAAATGTGTCAAATACTTACATGATTAAATTTTTGTTATATATGGTCAAACTAGATATTACTGAATATTCATTTCTACTTGGTGTAGATAGATCCCTCATCTGATATCTGTGGAAAAGAGGATCAAGTTGGATGTTTATTATTTAATATAATATTCATTAATTTTTTCTACGATTTATAAATTTGAAACCGGATATTTATTGTTTTTAGAGAAGATTCACTACTTCTTAAATAAATATTCATTTCGTTGTAAGCGAATTTATATCTTTTTTTTTACAATGGAGCAGTAGTAAATTTTAACTGGAAATTCAATATTTTAAATTAAATATTTATATATTTGCTACTAAAATATGGAGTATAATTTATAATATAAAAGATAATAGTATTTTTTATTAAATTAAACAAAAGCGACAAATTAAACAAAAGCGACAACTAATTTTAAAGAAAAAATTCATAGCGGGGATCTCCTACGAACCTCAAGCAGACCAACTTTTCTGGCATGGCCACCTCGGCCGCCAGCAGACCTCTGGCTGCCAGCCAGTTTATTTGTTTTTCCTTTTACCCCTGCCGACCTGCTTTTTGGCAGACAGACTCTGATATCCCACACCGACTAGCAGAGAGCGGGCGAAGTGCCTTATTTGAGCGTCTCGTGACACCTTATAGCATGAGGCCTTTTGGGAACCCAGTGGCTTCGGGGTGATGAGAACTCCGAAGTTAAGCGTGCTGGTGCGAGGAGCAGTCTCAGGATGGGTAACCTCCTGGGAAGCTGCTCGTTGGGCTCCCAGAAACAAAACCGTGAGGGCCAGCTCAGAGGAGAGCGCCCTGAGCGGACAATATCATGCTACGGCGGAGGGGTCCCGGGATGTGACAAATTTGGTATCGGAGCCACTCTGCCGTGTCGTGCGAGTGTGCCGACGAGGGCGTCGGGTCCTTTGAGGAGGGGCGGATTGTGATATCCCACACCGACTAGCAGAGAGCGGGCGAAGTGCCTTATTTGAGCGTGTCGTGACACCTTATAGCATGAGGCCTTTTGGGAGCCCAGTGGCTTCGGGGTGATGAGAACTCCGAAGTTAAGCCTGCTGGTGCGAGGAGCAGTCTCAGGATGGGTAACCTCCTGGGAAGCTGCTCGTTGGGCTCCCAGAAACAAAACCGTGAGGGCCAGCTCAGAGGAGAGCTCCCAGAGCGGACAATATCATGCTACGACGGAGGGGTCCCGGGATATGACACAGACGCTGGCAGCTCTCTGGCATACGGCCAATATCTTTTTTTACGCGAGCCTGATGGCATGCTTCTAAGGGCCACCACCGGCAGGCGGCATAAAGTCGACGGTCGACAAATGCTTTTTTTTGGTCAGGCCCCGTCGTCCTATTTTCCGGCGTGCCATATCCAACGCCGGCAGACCTCCGACAACTTACCAATTTTTTAATTTTTTAAACAGGTCTGCTTGCCATATTAGTGGCGGGCCACCGTCGGTGGACGACCATTTTTTTTCTACGCCATGCCCACCAGCCTGCTTTCTTGCGGGCCACCCTCGGCGGTCGGTCATTATTTTTATTTTTTATGACAGTCCCGCCAGCCTCCGTTTTGAGGGGCCGCTGTAGATAGACCTCCGCGGCAGACCCGTTTATTTTTTCTCCTAACGGCAGGTTCGCAGGCCTGCTTTCTAGGGGCATCCACGGGACAACATGTGGAAACAAATATCTACAACTAAATAAATATAAAATATAGAATATGTCACCACATTCAAACGGGAAACACTTGCTCAAAAATATCATTATCTCTGTGCTCAAATGTGAAAACAAATATAATATACATAAATACATTAAAACATTTTATATATATATATATATATATATATAACCATGTTCACACATTTTAATGGAAACATTTGAAAAACTTTGCCAAATAACCATTTACTACTATAAAATACCACCACCATACAATATTGCATGGAATATCCCAATTCCCCAATCGCATTATCGATTTTCACAATTTTCAGTAGATTCGGAAACAGAACCATGGCGGCACTGAAATCTCGCCCTCTTCCGTTCGCGATTCTCACAGTTTTAGTTGTCCTTTACTTACTCCGACCATCCGCCGCCACTGCGCTGGTCGGCAGAAAATTCCCGATAGTTGGCAGCTAATCAAGGACTCGACAAAACCGTCGGTGGCGAAGCATAACCAGCAGGCCAACGCAGCCAGGTTGGCATTTGTGAGCATCGTTGGAGGAGAAACTCAAGTGGTCGTCGGCTTGAATTACAGGCTGGTGATTTGTAATTCACATGTAGAAGAGATTAAAAAGGAAACAATATCAATATCAAATCCAGGCAAATTTTGAAATTCATGGAAGAAAATTCTTAAATTTTAGCTAATGATATAAAAACTGTTTTTTTTTTAAATATCGAAAATCAATTGATAATTTAAATTAATTCTATTTTGCCCTTTTGTTACCATATTAATTCGAGACCAGTGATCATAGAAAATAAAGATTTAATGGTCAACAATTAGGCATGGCATTTTGACCCGACCCGGTGGGGAACCCGATCGACCCGCCCCAACCGGGGTCGGGGATTCCCCGCTAAACCGGGTACCGGGGCCGGGGCCGGGGATACCCGCTCACATGAAACCGGGGCTGGGGCCGGGGCCGGGATGCATATCCCCCGACCCGCACCGGACCCGGTATATATATAATTAAGAATTTTATTTTTTATATATTTATTAAATATATAAATTTAAGTTATGTAATCTTTTATTGTAGATTTTTATGAACTTATGTAATTTTTTACAGTTACTTAATTACTATTTTTATGTGTTTTGATTGAAAAGACATGAGAAAAATAGCTAAAAATAGCTATAAAAACAGCAGCAAATCGGGAGGACCGGGTAAGAACCGAGAATCGGGGTTTGACCGGGGGGTCAACTGTGGGTTGGCCGGAGTTTGACCGGGGTCAACCGGGGGTTGATCGGAATTTAACCGGGTACGAGGTATTAATCCCCGTACCCGGCCGGGGCCGGGGCCGGGAGTTGTGAACCCCGCCCCATCCCCGCCCCGTTGCCATCCCTATCAACAATCTCTTAAGAAGAGAAGGCTCCGTAGGATTTTCACCCAAGGAAGTAAGCCAATATCACTGCTTTCCTTCCAATTTTTTCTTGTATATTGACACAGTTTCTTTTTTATATTTGTACATAATTTCCTAATACACACAACCTAAACATTAGTTGTTTAATTTATTTATTTTTTCTTTTTAAAATTTTAAAGGGTTTTTTCACTATGCTACATTTAATTTTTCTTCATGTTTTTGAGGTTTTTAGGATTTTTTTTTTATTCTTCAGTTTTTTTATGAATCGGTTTTTAATTTGCTGTTATTTTAGCTACTTTTTAGGATGTCGGGTAAAAATGCCAAAAGAATAATATATTCATATTACAACTTATTTTAATCAAATAAAAAGAGAAAAATAAAACATTATATAAATAAATAACTCAATGGTAAAAGAAAAAGAAAATGCTTTCTCAAAAGCAATTCACCACTTAAAAAGTTAAAAATAAAAACCCAACCATGCATTATTTTTCCCCCATCAGTCACTCAATATGAAGCCCATGCTGATCCCATTGGTCTCATCATCTCATTCACAACCAAATTAGCAGCCGGGCTCGTTCGAAACAACCCGAGCTTCTCCAGGAGCCGTTCGACTAATTCACCGGCAGCATACGAAACACCCGACACCATAAACCCTAAAACAGCGAATGAAACAACCGATTTCAAGTATGGTTTCGGGGGTGTACGGACGTGGGCCCGTCCAATAGCTAGAAAGACTATGCATGCAAGGGAAGCTGCCGACGCCGCCACAAGCTTAAGTTGTTTGTCGTCCGTTTTGCGGAACGAGAAACCATAGACGACCGGAGGCACTAATCCGAATATGACGTACGATATTATGGAGACTATTGCATGGAGTATGAAATCTCGCCTCCGGCCGAGGAGTTCTTTGTAGCGGTCACTTTGCTCGGCTACTTGGTCGGAAATTTGATTGGTGACTTGCTCTGTGTGATGATGGTATTTTAGTTCCCACAGCTGTATTGCAAAGTGATCAATGTGAGTCTACGATGAATGGATACCAAGTTAATTACCAAACTACCCCCTGAGGGTAGTCTAATTACAAAAAAAAAAAAAAAAGAACTTCTAAATTAGGAATAACCCCTTGAGTTGTACTTACCTTACACATAGCCCCCTCTTGACCCCTTTAGAGAGGGTGCACTTTTGTAAGACAAATATATCTGTCAATGGGTTATTTGTGCTTTTATATCATAACTGCTTTTATTTTTAATTAGACTTAGAATGTGTTTGGCAGTTTAACTGATAAACTAGCTTATAACTTAGTTTATGGCGTACCAAACAGGGTTTTAAGCTTAAACACGGGTGGTTTTTTAATTATCTATATATAGGGGAAGGTTATAATAGAAACCAACCGAGCTCACAAATTATTAAGCTCTAATTAATCTTAGTCATTGATCGAAAAAAATGAATGATCCATATCAGTTTCTAGTTAACACATGGGGAAAAGTTTTCATCTGTACCCTACTATATATATATATATATATATATATATATATATAGTGGCGCGTTACATGCGTCTCAATATTAGATGCGATCTTTCTGATCTTAATTTATGCATGAGTTTTGTCTAATTATGCATGAAATATATGCATTTCGTGCATCAAAATTTCAATGCATTAAAATATGCAATATATGCATCAAAATATCGATGCATTAAAATATTAGATTATATGCATCACTTTTTAATGCATCGATATTTTGATGCATATATTGCATATTTTAATGCATTGAAATTTTGATGCACGAATATATATATATATATATATATATAACAATGTGGGACATGGTAATTCATAAATACTGGAAAACACTTAAATATCCATTGTGGGTTGGATTGTGGATGTCGTATGATCTTTTAATGTTTTAAAATTCTTTATAGGTTTTACTGTATGCAAACTAATACAAGTTCAGTGGCATGATGAAGATGTTTAGTGATGCAGCTTAGTAAAAGAATCAATGGTAATATACAACTTACATTGTGGCAAATGATGAAAAGCCCCCCAATGAGATTAGCCATTCCCAGAGCCAAAATGTTCACTGTCGATAATAATATCGGAGGAAAATCAGACCCAAAAAAAAATTACTAAAAAAAAAAAGAAAAACCTTTGCTCAAAGTTATTCGTATCATCGTATGCCCCTCATATTTGCTTCTATTTACAAATTGCATCCTCAATATGGGGATATTTGTTAAGAAATACAAACTTGAATGGGGTGTTTGGTGTATATTTAAGGGGGTATATGAAATTTGAGAGGTTCTAAGGTACCCACATGGTACCGTACCCAAGTAAACTATGTTTCGACATTATATGAAAAAGACATTAACTGCATACTTACATGTGGCAGCGCCACCACCAGCGGCAGACGACACAACACTTAGGCTAGTGATCGACTCGGCTAGCCCACCATACACTATGCTTTTAATCACTTCGATTTCATATTCTTTCCTCTCTTCAGTTCTTTCCCTACCAGCAATATTACCTTGAGTCGAAGACTGTAGTAAACTTGCAGTTTCCGATAGGCAAGTTTCCGATAGGCTGGTTATACCTTCCACGGTTTCAGATAACTCGTCCGGCTGTGAATCTATAGTTATAATTGTATCTTTGCCTGCATTACATTTTTCATGATAATTAAATTACGAGATCTTGGTTAACGTTTAAATTTTTTTTATGCCGACTACTATACCTTGTGGAAATGGAACACCTTTTAACACTGAAATACTGTTAACATTCAGTGGCTCGCCCGAATGGACTTCGATTCCGGTTCTGGTGGTTACATGCTCAGATGCTTCAGTGGGATGGATGTGACATGTCAATGCAAATTATATAATTACCAATTTAGAAAGAAGAAAAAAAAGATTATGTTGTATAACAATTTTGGAAAAAATAGTGCTATTATTTGCATTCCAGTTATACAATAACATAAATCAAATTTGTGGATATTCAATAAAAGAAGGTTTTGAGAATAATAAAACTTTTCCAACACGGTTAACTACAAATATATCCCTGCAAAATAGCCTAATTACATAAAAAAAAACTAGTTATCTTTTGTAGATATAAATAGGGCTGGGATTTTGGGTTTGAAAACCGGGACCCGACCAAAAAAAAAAAATTGGACTGAAGCTGAACTGTGCGGGCTTCATTAAAAGAAAAAGGGCTCGGACCGAACCAGGCTCTAAAGTATAATTTTTGAGCCGAGGCGAGCTACAGCCTCAGTTTCAGACAGCCCAAAAGCTCGAAAAAGCCCGAAATTATAGGTTATGCCAAAAAAAAATGATGTCCTCAAATGAGCTCGAAACAAAAACCCGAACTGTGACATTTTTCTCAATGTCATTGACACAATATTTTTTGTAAAAGCCTGGAAGCCTGGACCGAAACTGAACGAGCCGACTTCGGACTTGCACTTTAAGAAAGTTCGGTTCTGCTCGGCTCCGCTCGGCCAGATCCGAGCCCTAGTTATAAATATCCTCACATATTTCAAGAGATTTAAAATAAGTGGGTCTTTTTTGTAATAAGGCTAACCTAAGAGGTAGTTTTTTAATTAACCAAAATATTAAGTAGAAGACTGAAGCAGACAAGAACAATGAATGGTTACCTCGAACCACGCTGCTGAAAACTGCACTTTTAGTTTCAAGAACAGATTCGGTTAGAATAGTGGCTCTGACATCTTGCTCTTGATGAGGAATACATACTGAAATGTTCAAATTTCCATCAATGTTGGATGACGTAAGTTCGGAAACTGGTGTCGAGAGCTGTATAGCATCCTTATCTGCAGATGCATCGTTTGATATGCATGAATTAATATGATGATACTAGATGTAGTTTCGTAATATGATGATTAAAAACTTCATCATGGAGAAGTATGACATGTAATTCGCAAACTTTATACCGTTGATTACAAAAATACCCTTGAAGTTCAATCTAATTACCAAAAAAAAAACAGCTATCTTCCAAAATTACAAATACCGCCACTTAACCTTTTTTCTATTTTTCAAAATGCACCCTCCAGAAGGGGGTATTTGTAAGTTTACAAGATAGAGTGAAGTATCTTGTAATTAGTCTAAACCTCAGGGGTGGTTTCTGTAATTTATCCTTTCACTTATACGAAAGTGACATTATTTGAGGATATCAGCAACTTCAGTCGACCTTGAGTCCTCGTAGAAAGTTTCGTGACTGATGAATTACTTTCATGACTGACATGGACTTCTTTGCTAGATTTTGATTCATTGGATTGATCTTCAGTCACCACAAGTCCTTCAGAAGCACCAGCAGGCGAAGGAACGTCGTGTGAAGATGATGGCTGACCGCTTTGACCAGCTGATAAGTTCGACGATGATATGACCGGAACGTCACCTTGTTGGACATTTGGATGAAGGCCACTTCCTGCATGTGACACAAGCCATGAGGCTATAAACATATAAAGCGTAAATAAAACTATGAAGATTGCTACTCCCTCCGTCCCGGAAAAAGCTTTACATACTATCCCGGCACACAGTCTTAGTTTTATTGGTAGGCTATTTTGTAATGTTATTGATGAAAGTATTCAAATATTTGTGTGTCCATGATACCAACGGCGATGGTATCCAGTTTACGGCGAAGGTGATCGCTGGGAGAATACGGCGAAGGCGATCGCCGGTAGAGAAGATCGGCCGATCGGCCAAAGGGGACGGGGAAGAGAAGACGTGAGGGAGAAGGAGAAAAGGAGATTAGGGCAAATCTTTTCTTATTATCATTAAGATGATAGTTTGCCATATTTATAGCTAATCCTGTCGGTTCAATAAAGGCGTCATGGGAAAGAACCGAAAAGAAAACCCATGAAGGAGTCTTAACTCTTTTAAAAAATTACATTTAAATATTGACAATTACTAAGATGATCCTAATTACTAATTAATAATAATCTTTCAAACGACTCGGTCGACGACGTTCCCGAACCGGTCTTGGATTCCTAGCCGGTTGCTCGACTTGCTCCGTATCAATCTCTCCCCCGTTGACATTCGGCTTGTCCTCAAGGCGTAAATCCGGAAATGATTTCTGAATATGATCCATAGGTTCCCAAGAATTGTTGTGTGGCGAGCCGTCCTCCCAAACAACGAGCCATTCCGTACGAGGTTTTCCGTCCGATAAGATATGACGTTCGGCAACGGCACGTAAGGGGTGGGAAAGCGGTCTGTCATGCACGAACTCGGTCGGAAACACTGCCTGAACGGGGCCCGAGTGTGCATCAACGAACGGCCGAAGTAACGAGACATGGAACACATTGTGAATACGAGCATTGGGCGGCAATTCGAGGCGATATGCGACAGCTCCGATCCGCTCAATGATCTTAAACGGCCCGTAAAATCGACGAGCGAGTTTGGCCGCGAGTGGTTTGGCTACCGAATGTTGGCGATAAGGTTGGAGCTTCAACAGCACCATGTCACCGACTTGGAATTCAATATCGCGCCTGTGAGAATTAGCCTGTGCGGTCATACGCTGCTGCATCTTACGTAGGTTTCTCCGAATTAACTCTAGAACTTCTTCTCGTTCTTGGAAAGTTGCAAGGGCTTGTGATGAAGTACCGGCTGGTTTTGTAGTCCGAATTATCGGCGGTGCTTCTCGGCCATAGAGGGCTTTAAATGGCGACATTTTCAAACCTTCATGAAATGTACAATTGAGTGCTAGTTCCGCCCACGGAAGAAAATCGAACCAATGTTTAGGACGACCTTGAGTGAGCATACGAGATATTGTTCGAGTCCGCGGTTCTTAACTTCGGTTTGACCGTCCGTCTGAGGATGGTAGGCGGTGCTACGTCGTAATTTAGTTCCGCTTAAACGATGTAATTCTGTCCAAAACGAGCTGGTAAAGATAGCATCTCTGTCGGATAAGATAGAAGCTGGAATCCCATGGTGTTTGACAACCATATCAACAAATAAAGTGGCGACCTTAATTGCATCAAAATTCGTGGCCAAAGCGCCAAAGTGGGCGTATTTCGATAGGCGATCGATGACTACCAAAATAGTCGTATAGCCGCGAGAATTTGGAAGACCGGTAATAAAATCCATAGAGACCTCGTCCCATACCTGCTGTGGAATCGGTAGCGGTTGTAAAAGTCCTGCTGGTTTCTTGGTGCTGTATTTCGTTGATTGACAAATAAGGCAAGAATCAACAAACTGTTTGACGTCCCGTCGCATCCCTTGCCAAAAAAATACTGCCGCTACTCGTCGAAAGGTGCGATCCACACCCGGGTGTCCGGCGCTCGGCGATGCATGAAACTCGGTAAGAACTTCGGCTTTAAGAGATGATTCCTTGCCTAAAACAAGTCGATGGTCGTAATAGAGGGTGCCATCGTGAACACGGAAAGGAGTCGGGAGATCTCCCTTTGCCGCGGCGGTATGCCAAGCGACTAAGTCCTGCAGGGTCGAATTTTCTTGGCGAACTCTATGCAACAATTCGGGTATTGGTTCAGACAGTGCGAAGAGTTCGGAAGAAGCGGTCTCATTGCCGATCATGCGGCGGGAAAGTGCATCGGCCACTTTGTTATTGGCGCCGTCTTAAATTCAATTCAAATTTATATCCCATAAGCTTGCGAATAAAAAATTGTTGGTCGGGGGTTGGATAACTTTGTGTTAGAAGCTCCTTTAAACTTTTCTCGATCCGTCCGAATGAGGAATTCTCGCCCAAAAGATATTGTCTCCACTTCGGACCGCAAACTATAGCAAATAACTCGCGATGATATGCGAGATGTACCCAGACGGCGTATGCCTAGTGTCTTCTTGTCAAGAAAGAAAGTGGCCGTTCCTCTTGTAACAACACGGCTCCAATACCTTCATCCGAAGCATCGGTCTCAACAACGAATTCTTTTGCAAAATTCGCAATCGTAAAATAAAGTGTTTCATCATAGTCGTTTTGATCGGTTAAATGCGTTGTCGGCGAACTCGGTCCATGTGAACTTGTCTTTTTGGAGGAGAGTCGTCAATGGCGCCGCTATCAGGGCGTAATTGCGAATAAACTTCCGATAATACCCTGTCAGTCCCAAAAACCCGCGTAATTGCTTGATGTTTGTGGGTCTTGGCCAATTAGCCATGGCATCGAGCTTACTCGGGTCTGCTAACAATCGGCCGCCCGAAACAATGTGACCCAAGTACTCAACTTTAGTTGTTGCGAAGGAACACTTGAGCTCTTGACAAAGAATTTGTTGTCCCGTAGTAATTGAAGGGCGAGATCAAGGTGACGAACGTGGCGGTCCATCGAAGAACTGTAGACTAGAATGTCGTCGAAAAAGATGATAACAAATTCCCGTAAGTAAGCTGAGAAAATATTATTCATGGCGGCCTGAAAGGTGGAGGGTGCGTTTGTCAACCCAAATGGCATGACGAGGAACTCAAAGTGGCCATCATGTGTCCGAAATGCTGTCTTGAAGATGTCGGAGGTGTGCATTCTGATTTGGTGATATCCCGATCGCAAATCCAATTTTGTAAAAGATAGAGCGTGACCTAGTTCATCAAATAACTCATCTCATTGTGGGAATAGGAAATTTGTCGGCCATCAGAATTGCATTTAATGCTCGATAATCCACGCAAAACGAAAGTCGCCATCTTTCTTTTTAACCAACAAAGCCGGAGACGAGAAAGGGCTAGTGCTATGTCGAATCAAGCCTTGCAGTAGCATTTCGTGCACTTGGCGTTCAATCTCGGATTTCAAAATAAGGGTACCGATACGGCCGAACGTTAATCGGCTTGGACCCGTGATGCAAGTGAATTCGATGATCCCAAGTCCGCTGTGGTGGTAACCCGACTGTAACGTGAAAACCTCCTCGTGTAATCGAGCAGTTCCCGAATTAGAGGATGAATGTCGTCGGGAAGATCAACAACGGGAGGCGGAGATGACAAGTGGTAATGGCTCGGTGAAAATGGGGCAGATTAAACATTCCGCGATCAGATTCATGCATACAATGACTGTAGGGTGTTCAATGAGATCCTTTTCGGAGCATGACTGTCTCCTTGCAAAAATATATACTTTCCGTGCCATAAGAATTCCATTGTGAGCTGGGCGTAATCATGAGAAACCTTGCCCAGCGTTCGGAGCCACTGAACTCCAAGAACAATCTGCGGTCCGTGTACCGCGAGCACAAATAAATCAATCGGGAATATGTGTCCTTGAAGGCCTACTGGTGTCGATGCACACTGTTGTGTGCATAACATATACTCACCGTTTCCAACATATACCCGAAACGGTGTTACTTTAGATAGAGGGAGATGTAATCGTTCAACAACTGTGGGATGTACAAAATTATGTGTACTTCCGCCGTCGATGAGAACCTGCACTGTGAGATCATTAATAGAGCCGGAAATCTTTAATGATTTGGGGTTCGCGAAACCTTCCATCGAATGAATACTAGAGATATCCCCTGTAACAATCAGCTCGTCCTGTATATTTTCCGTAGCGTCTTCCTCGTCGGTGTCATCGTTACCCAATAGGGCTAAGAAGCGGTGTTTGCAACGATGGCCTGGAGCATATTTTTCATCACAATTCCAACACAGTCCCTTTTTTGTTCGTTCCTCCCGTTCGGCGAAGGAGAAGCGTTTGATCGGTAGAGCCGAAAAAGTATTCTTTGCACCCTGAGCCGTGTGCATATTATCCGACGGATTGGTCGAAGCCGGTGTAGGGCTTGGGGTGGTCGTAATTCCCGGTCGAAACCCGCTGGAGCTCCAGCGACGCGTGTTCGAATTACTGGAAAATGTGTCGACAAAAGATGAGGCGAGTTCCCGAGCCAAGGCGAAGGCTTGTGATAAGGTGGTTGGATTGCGCAAATTGAGTTCGCGCTGAACGGGTTGTTTCAATCCTGCTTTAAACAGAGAAATCAATGTAGTTTCTGATAAGCCCTCAATTTTATTAAGTAATGACTCAAATTCCGTTTGGTAGTCGAGAACCGTTGTCTTTTGCTGTAATTTGGCTAGGCGACCGACGTAGTCCTCGTAATGATGAGGGTCGAATCTCTGCTTGACGGCATCTAAAAATTCCTCCCAAGTTCGAAAACAATTATTTCTTTTCTGATAACGGAACCAATCGGAGGCTGGATGATCAAACAATAACCCTACAAGTTGAAGTCGTTCCATTGCCGTCGTACGAAAATAATCAAAATAACATTGTACCTTATATATCCATCCGACCGGATCGGACCCGTTGAAACGAGGTGCGTCCACTCGGATTCGAATGTTGTCGTGTCGCGGCTGGTCGTGCATGGCGCCGCGACGTTCATGTGCCTGGTTGGTGGTCGTCGGAAGCGGTAGTAGAGGTGGTTGTTGTTGCGGCGACGGTGGGTTGCGCTGTTCGGCATTAGGGTTATCGTCGGCGATATGGCGGTTGCCGAGGATGTGAAAAATCTGATCCGTCCTAGCCCGTTGAACGTCTTGTTGTGTTGCTTGGACGGCGATCGTTAATTGGCGAAGTAGGTCGTGGATGTCGGGCTCGGTGGTGGTGACGGTCGCTGGTTCGTCGCTGTTTTTCGTCATGCTAACGTGAAGCTCTCAATGAAAGCACCAGTTGATACCAACGGCGATGGTATCCAGTTTACGGCGAAGGTGATCGCTGGGAGAATACGGCGAAGGCGATCGCCGGTAGAGAAGATCGGCCGATCGGCCAAAGGGGACGGGGAAGAGAAGACGTGAGGGAGAAGGAGAAAAGGATATTAGGGCAAATCTTTTCTTATTATCATTAAGATGATAGTTTGCCATATTTATAGCTAATCGTGTCGGTTCAATAAAGGCGTCATGGGAAAGAACCGAAAAGAAAACCCATGAAGGAGTCTTAACTCTTTTAAAAAATTACATTTAAATATTGACAATTACTAAGATGATCCTAATTACTAATTAATAATAATCTTTCAAACGACTCGGTCGACGACGTTCCCGAACCGGTCT
This sequence comes from Orobanche coerulescens, assembly GCA_033398695.1. NCBI lineage: Eukaryota > Viridiplantae > Streptophyta > Magnoliopsida > Lamiales > Orobanchaceae > Orobanche > Orobanche coerulescens. Next base: position 2,508,801 of record CM065816.1, read on the forward strand.
TGGATTCCTAGCCGGTTGCTCGACTTGCTCCATATCAGTCCATCATGCACCAAAAAAGAAAAATGTGTAAACTAATTTGGACGGATGAATAAGGAAAGCGTATAAATCTTTTTGGGATAGAGGGAGTATTTGTCTATCACCCCAAGGAAAATAGAGCGGTGCCTTCTGTTGAGCACTTTCCAGCCATTTTATGGTTCGGTTTCCCAAAAAACAAAACGTGGAAAAGGCGTTCTGTTAAAACATTGTCAAAAACAATTTTCAAAAATACAATCAAGATTCGTAGTGAAAACCGGAAAACGTCAATACGTCAAACTGACGTTTTCCCAGGTTTTGGCGTCTTTCAGTTTTCTGTTTTAAATGGCAAAAATAGGGAAAATGTATTTTCGGATTACACTTTAAGTCTCATTAGTAACGAAACCGAATGCATATTCAATCTTCTAAAAGTAGAAATACGAAACAAACGGTACACACTGATTCTAAGCATCTAGCTAGACAATATGGCATAACTAAACCCCAATGCGCCATTACCACAATTCACATATATGCCACTTTGAAAGGATCGAAGAAAGAAAAGAAATATAGTACCTTGCTCAACAACCATTTCCGTCTTACTTGATGCAAACATGGAGGTAAACCAGTTCTGTTTTACACTTGTTGGTGCGTATTCGTTCTCGATTTTTTCTTTAGCACTTTTATCTCTGAATAATTTGAACGACTTGAATCCATTCCCTGAACATTCCCCAAAAAACAATATATAACATGTTTATGTGCTTTTCCGAAACATAAAACAATACTGCGAAAAAGCTTCCATTCATTTCGACACATCAAACAACCCGTTGGATCTCAATAATGTAGCACACAATAATATCAAAGCACGGTCGGGCCCTGTTATAAGGCCGGTGAAGATGCCGCTTTGAGCGCACCAGATAATTAGTAATTTTTGGGCCTAAAAATTTCTTAATCCTGAGGTGCCCAACTCAATGTCAAAAAGACCAGCCCTTGTTGAACTTTGAAATATTATGGTATTGATGGCTTTGGGGCCCAAATCCCACCGGATCAAAGCATTTAAGTTTCTATAGACAGAAAAAAAAAAATTACCGGTCGGAACAAAGAAGCTGAAGCATGACAAGCATCTGAATATATCAGGCCCTCTTTCACGTTCATCTTCATCCGCAGTTGCTATCGAAGCATCATTATCATCACCGGCATCCGTATGACGAACGTGGTCGCGTGATTTAACAGAGCCCTCACCTAATATGGATCCGAACTCATTTTCTATTTTGTTCCGCTTAACCTCTTCATAGGAAACTCGAACTCCTCGTTTTCTTTTCCGAAGAATGACCTTCCTTGTGATGCAAGAATTGCAATTAGGACAGTACAAGTCGTGTGTGTTTTGCTTCTGTATTACTCTTTCGATGTCTAATTCTTCTACTTCCAAATCATCATCGCCGTCTGTAAGGCCAACTTCGGCACTTTCTATCTCCTTAGAAAGCGTATTACGACTCGTGCCGTGTTCTAGAGACGAAATTTGAGACGACTGGTGATTTGAACCCGAAAAGGCAGTACTCTCAAGATCGCCCTCGTATCCGTTGTTTATTGCAGTAGTGGAGTTGTTACGAACAACGAAATCGAGAGATGATGAGATGTCGAGCTTTTCAGGTCCGGGATTTTTCACAATTTGCTCCTCTCCTGAAATTCACATATAGTAAAGCTTTATGTCGAACTACAACGTTCAAGTATACGACGACTGACTAAAACACGATACAGCTAACTGAACTTGCAACAAATAAAATTACAAGAGGATTTAAGTACAAGAGAAGTACAATCCTAGCCTCGGTTGATAACATAGTAAAACAGCCGGTGAATCACAAGGAAGAGGAAACGAATATGGTCATTATTAATGGAACTGTTCTAACAATTTTATGAGGTTTAATCCAGTGAAATAATCTTTTTTGAGTACATTAGAGACGGTAACTTTCTACAAATTTTTTAACCGTAATCGCTTTACTGACCTTCAGATTCAAAATTTAAAGTTTCGATATCGATCGGCTTATGCAATAGCCACTTATGGTCCTGAATACGGCCGACAACGACACTTCCATTCCGATACGTCCAAGAGCAGATTCGACACTTCCAAATTCCTTGCAGTCGGAAAACAAACAAAAGTGATACTTGCAATTGCTACTGCCTAAATTCCAATCTTCTTATACTTTTTTTTAGTCCGTCAATCGCCAGACAAGACTGGTAAGTGTGCAAAAAGAGTTGAGATGAAGAGTCTTGATAATAAGGGTGATTGATCTTAAAAGGATGTCTTCTAATGGCTCGAAATAGCTCCATTTGAGCAGCTTAATCAATGAAACCTTCTAGATCTAATACACAACTTTATGTTAAACTGCAATTAACTGCACCCAGCCCACTGCACCAAGATATCAGCTAATGTCTTCTTCACTACTGTGGTTTCCACTAAACCAACCAAGAAAAACTAATTTACGGCAGTTACCCTGTATTCCCGAGTTTAACTTAACTAGAGAAAAGAAGGGAAATTGATGGAAATACAACACATCTAAGCCTTAGTCCCAAAATGATTTGGGGTCGGCTAACATGAATCAAACTTTGAAACCGTCAATAATTGTTACATAAATAACATAAAAGGAAAAAAGAGGGAAAAAATAGAGAAAAAAGCAAATAAAAAAAGAGAATGAATGAAAATAAGAAAGAAAAAATATTTGGTGTTCCCGAATTTTTTAATGAAAAGAAACGGAAAGAAATGGAAGTAAAACTTTCCCTCCTAACTTTCCTTCCGATTTGGAAGGATTTGGAGAGAAAAGAACGAAATGCGTTAATTTTCCTTTCACTTTCTTCCAACTCGAGAAATACAATTTCCTTTCACTTTCCTTTCTCTTCTTTTCTCTCCTAACTTTCTTTCCTTTTCTTTTCTTTCCTTTACTAAAACTCAAACTCCAGAACTAAGCGTTAGGTAAAAGTAAACCAAGAAATTAGATGCATATCCAACAATACAACTTCAAACACATAATATTTCTAAAATTAACAGAAAAATTGCACTTTTTGAGGGAAAAAAAACTTCAAACACATAATATTTCTAAATTAACAGAAAAATTTGCACTTTTTGAGGAAAGTCGACTAAAAAAAAGTCGATTACCTTCGTCAGCTTATAGCAAATCTAACTATGTTTTTACCAGATCGACAGACTGTAGATAAAATAATTTAACAGAGAATCTCAATGAGGGAGGGGAGACACAGAAGAGGGGCCATTTTTTATTTTTTATATTGTAATTTACAGACAGGTAGGGTTAAAAAGTGGATATTGAGTGGGGTTTTGCAGGAAAGAATATTCATGCAACTGTACTTGAGGAACAATAAAAATTATAAAAAAAAAAAAAAAAAAAAGATTAAATCTTGAAAAAAAATAATTTAAAAGCACTTCTTCTACTATTAGCTACCTTCAGCTTTGTCGAAGAAAACAAGATCTTTCTCTTTCTTTTGCTCCCCATTAATGGCTTCTTCTTCTTCTTCTTCTAGTTCATTTTCAAGAACCCCATCAAGCTCCTGCTCTATTTTTTCCTGCTCATTTTCAGGATTTATTACTAAATCTCCATTTTCAGCTCCATTTTCTGAGTGCCCATTACTCTCAGAAGCTCCATCAATACTCACTTGAGCATCAATTTCAGTAATTTTGCTTTCAATAACATTTCTTGATTTTCTTACAACCAAAGTACTTTCCTCCTCCATCTCTTCTTGCTCCCGATTTTGCTCTTCTTTTTCCATCAGAAAAACACACACACACACAGTCACACACACACACACAGAGAGAGAGAGAGATGCAAAATTTTGATTGTTTATTAATGGGGTTTTGCCAAAAGTCTAATCTTGGACAGCAAGTAGCACTGCGTGCAAAATGCTGCTGAAAACCATAGAAACGTTTATTATAATTTATACTACTACCAGTAGGAAGGGGGGAGTGAGTGAGCTGTGAGCCTCATCTTTATGAGCGTTGACACTTGGTAGTTATGCATTTACTAGTAAAAAATACCGAAGCAATTAATGGTGGTGTTGAAATCTGACAATGTAAACAGGATTCTTGGATCACACAGCCACCACCAATGAACTAGGGACAAAATAATTTACCAGATCATGCTTCATGGTCCCAAATGAGTTAACGTTCTGTAGTGTTATGGGAGATGGGGGTTGGACTGAGTCCCCTCTCTCTATGGACTATAATTTTTTTAGCATTTATGATTTTTTAGTCTACTAAATAAAAAAGAGACTCTAATTCTCCGGCGTGTTTAGGGCTCTTCTCGATCCGGTTCAGTTCGGGTATTGTCTTCTGGGCCGATTAAGGTATCGAGATACGGTTTGGTTCTACTGCTTCGGCCCAACTTCAATACTTGTATCCGGACCGCTAATATTTCGGGTGAGTATCGGTCTCGGGTATTTTGGATCGTTAAAACTTAAAAGCCCTAATCACCAAAACCTCATAATCGAAACAATAATGGATGGGTTTTTTTCAAATGTATGCTAAGGAAATTAAGAGATAATGTCTTTTAAACTTATTTTTTATATATGTACTAATACCTTATACAATATTTTGTAAAATGTATGTTTACGAAAAATTACTGGTTTGTTTACCGGGTTAACGGTTTCGGTCCTTATCGGTTTCGGTTCTAACTTCAGTATCAGTATCCGGACCGCTAACATTTCGGGTGAGTATCGGTCCCGGGTATTATCGGACGGTTCTCGGGCGATTCTCGAGTATACTTGGACCGCTAACAGCCCTAGGCGTGTTTTTGGAATAATTGAATATTGAGGTTTTCAGGTGATAGTGTAGGAGATTTGATCTTGGTGTAATTCTTGATTGGATTTGAGGGGTCCAGCATGGAGCAATCACTTGGGAACCGACTCCCTATGTGCTGTAGTCGAGGATATTTAAAAACATGGGAGTTGGATACACATCTCGTTGATTTAACTGGTAGCAGTTTTGAGGAGCTTGAGTTGTTGTCTGGATTACTAAACAGGTATAAGCTTTAAACCTCGGTATGAGCAAAAAAGAATCGGAAAAAAATTAAAGAAAAAAAAAAGAAGAAGAAGAAGAAGAAGAAAGAATGAAAAGAGAAAAAATAATCTGATTTTGGATCATTTAAATGTGGGTCAGCGGATTACTCGTATATTTTACCAAATGGGTCATATTTCATGTACAAATTAAATAGTCACGTTAATCAAGTATATTTCTAAAAAAATACCCGAGCATCCCATGTGTAATTTAAAATAGACACATAATCCTTTTGTATTTTTCGAAAAAAAATGCATCTCGTCCTCTTTATCATTTTATGCACAATGAGGTATTCTACATTTCTGAATAAATCAATTTCTGAAAATACAATGTGTTTATTTAATTTATATAAAGATAGTCTGTTATTTCTAAAAATACAAAAGAGTAGTACAATTATTTAATTTACCCAAACAAACTAACAATCTATTTTATATAGTACAATCTGTTGTGTTGAGAATTATACACCTCAACAGGCGATCGATACAGACGACAGGCGACCGAGTTAGAGTCGAATAGACCAAGACAGACTTGCCGATCGGAGATCCCAGATCAAGCCCAGGTGCCGAGCGATCGACATCTAAGGCGATCTTCTCTTGGCACCTGGCGATCGACTCTGGTGCCCGGCCAATGACGACCGCCCCATGCCACGCGAAGCCAGCATCCATCCAGTCGACGAAGGCCGAAGTGCAGGACAGAGACCCACGTGCAGATCCGGAAAAGGCGTCGCATGACATGGATCGTTGACCACAGCCTGTCAGCATCTACTCACCTACCGACAGACCCGCCGAAAGGTGCAAAGTGGGACCGCCCGGGACAGCGACTCAGGACGCGTGCAAACTTCTCATTGGTCCGCACAGCTGGCTGCCAGCCCATGTCGCGGACTTTAAGGCAACCAACCCACGTGCTGCAAGACGATCGCCCCTTATTATAACACATGAAAGGCGATCGCCCCCTACGGCCAGTCCTATAAATAGAAGGCCTCCTGCACTTGGAAAAGTGGCTGCTCTCTGCTTTTCTTACGGTTGGACTCTGAGCTCATAAGTTGGCTTTCTCTCTTGGCAATGCTATACACTTCGAACATCTTTCTCTCTCACTCTCGAGACCTCTTAACCTATAAGACAGTCGGCAGAAACGAGAACAAGAACACACAGAGCTTCGCTCAAGAGCAAGATAACTGGGATCTTTTACACTCATTGTAATTGCATTCTTACATTAATATTTGTACTCAAACGTATTCGTATTAATAACATCTCGCGAGAGCATTCAAGCCCGGGCCTAACAAACTCGGCAAATCTTGTGTTATTTCCATTCCCACGGACGTGCTCCCGCAACCTTGTTTGTTGTCCGTCCATTCCAGCAATATCTATCTCCGGATAATATTTCGGGCAGCAACAATTGGCGGTAGAAGAAGGGGTATCTAAACCTTCATTTTTATTCCTACCGTCTCGAAGAACACTCACTGTTCTTCGGGGCATATACTTGAAGAGACACTCACTGCTCTTCAAAGAAAGCTTTCAGAATCATGACTTCTGCCTCCACATCGAAGAAAGCCGCTGGCCGATCCGCCGGACGCCTCATTCCGTCTCAATCCGAGCCACAGCCTATGGCGGAGGGTAGCCGCGGCGACCCGAGACTCTCGATCCCGCCCCCAAGGGACGGCCCAAGCCTCTCGCTCGATCAGTTCCAAACCGCGGAACAGATCGAAGAGGCCATGGCCATCCTACGGGAGCGACGAAGAGCATTCGATGCGCCCGCTATAACCCCCTCGGCCATCCGCCGCGTGAGTAAACGGAAGTTCAAGGGGTTACTGGCCGAGCGATCGCCAGGAGGCCCCGATTCGCAAGAAAAGGCGCTCGCAAGGCGGGACACTTCCGTCTTCAGCCGCCTAGGAAGCGACCCATCGTGGCGACCGGGGCATTCTGGTCCCAGCCATGAGACGACAGAGCCTGAATCCGTCACCAGGAGTTCGGCATACCCGACTCCCAGAAGGCAAGCCGACCATATGACTCCTCGCCAAAGATCCAAGATCGGCGGCAATGACCTCGTCGGCCACCGCGGAGCCAGGAGATCGGTACACGATCGCCTCGGCGCCCGCTCCAAGAGCCAAACCACAAGCGACCAAGCTACGGCAATGGCCGCAATGCAACGCCAGCTCGATGACATGAAGGCGCTCCTGGAATCTGGGGCAGGCGCCAAGAGAAAGATCGTCGGGCCGAGCGAGCCACTCGCGGTCCACATCGAACTCGCCCCCGTGTAGCCCAGGAGCACTCCTCCTCAAACACCTTTGTACGAAGGGAGGTCGGACCCCGAGACTCACCTGAGCAAGTTCCGGATCTACATGACCGGGTGTGGGGCATCAGACGCGACCAGATGTCGGATGTTCCCGCTAACGCTGACGACCTGGCCCATAGGTGGTACGTCTCATTGCCACCTCGATCCATCAGTTCCTTTGAACAACTGGCGAACGACTTCACGTCGTACTTCGCCACCAAGGTCGCTCTACCAGAAGGACCCCACCGCATGATGAAAATCAGGCAGGGGGGAGACGAATCCGATGCAGACTACATCGACCGGGTGGACGAGATAATCCTCAACGGCGAGCCCGTAAGCGACGAGATCGCCCTATACTCGGTCCTAGGGGGATTCGATGGTCTTTCGCCTATGTTCAGGAACCTTACAAAGGACATCCCCCTGACCTACGCGATCTTCCGCGCTAAGGCCGCAGACTTTTTGGTCAGGCAAAAGTTACTTTTCCACCTATGAGCAACTCTATTGGCGACCGAACGACGATCCTCAGTCTTCCAGCCCGATCGTCAGAATCAAGCAGCATCTCCAAAAACGAAGGACTCGCTCGCCATCTACGGTTCATCATCTAACATGAGGGACCAAGGCACGAGATCGCCTCCCCCGCACAACGTATACCGTCGAGAGTCGACATCTAACATGACGATCCAAGGTAGAAGAGTGCAGCCATGGTCCTGGTGGTCGATGGAACCGACCGCTTCGGCCATGCAAGGTCCCTTTGGGCCACAATCGCCCGCCCTTCGTTTAAATATGAGGCCGGCGTAGTCTGAGGGCCCTCCAAAACTAATCTGTGGACACGTTCGCCCGCCCTCAAAGGTCCATCACTTAACATGATGGGTCCTTCTCGTACAATACGACGCGTCCCTCCCCCCGTCTCAACGTATACCGTCGAGGGTCGCCATCTTAATGGCGGCCCGAGGTAGAAGAGGAGCTAACAATCCGCGTACGTGGAGTTGATTAATCCGACGACACCCCGCGCAAGGAATCCTCCAGACCAAGACCGCACGCCCTTCGTTTAAATACGAGGCGAGGCGCAGCCTAACGGAGGACCCTACCAATTAAGTGAGTCGCGAGAACTTAGCCATCAGACGGAATGTCGCTCGCGCATAAGACACGGTCGTGGAGGTCGGTCCATCGAACTCCGTGATCGTGCACGGCTCCTCAAGACCGAGATGGACGGCCTTTCGAGGATTCGACAAAATTTGGAAATTGCAGGTACAAGATCGAAGATAGCTCTCCAATCGATCAGATCGCCCAAATCCGAGACCAAAGTCCGCATAACGGGTCGCCCGTCTTTATCCTCAACGATCGCCAGTAAAGAACCACCTCACCTCATGTCTTCAACATCGGAGCAAGCTGGGGGACAATTGTTGTGTCGGGAATTATACACCTAAACAGGCGATCGGCACAGACGACAGGCGACCGAGTTAGAGTCGAATAGACCAAGGCAGACTTGCCGATCGGAGATCCCAGATCAAGCCCAAGTGCCGAGTGATCGACATCTAAGGCGATTTTCTCTTGGCACCTGGCGATCGACTCTGGTGCCCGACCAATGACGACCGCCCCATGCCACGCAAAGCCAGCATCCATCCAGTCGGCGAAGGCCGAAGTGCAGGACAGAGACCCACGTGCAAATCCGGAAAAGGCGCCGCAGGACATGGATCGTTGACCACAGCCTGTCAGCATCTACTCACCTACCGACAGACCCGCCGAAAGGTGCAAAGTGGGACCGCCCGGGACAGCGACTCAGGACACGTGCAAACTTCTCATTGGTCCGCACAGCTGGCTGCCAGCCCATGTCGCGGACTTTAAGGCAACCAACCCACGTGCTGCAAGACGATCGCCCCTTATTATAACACAGGAAAGGCGATCGCCCCCCCTACGGCCAGTCCAATAAATAGAAGGCCTCCTGCACTTGGAAAAGGGGCTGCTCTCTGGCTTTTCTTACGGTTGGACTCTGAGCTCATAAGTTGGCTTTCTCTCTTGGCAACGCTATACACTTCGGACATCTTTCTCTCTCACTCTCGAGACCTCTTAACCCATAAGACGGTCGGCAGAAACGAGAACAAGAACACACAGAGCTTCGCTCAAGAACAAGATAACTAGGATCTTTTACACTCATTGTAATTGCATTCTTACATTAATATTTGTACTCAAACGTATTCGTATTAATAACATCTCGCGAGAGCATTCAAGCCCGGGCCTAACTAACCCGACAAATCTTGTGTTATTTCCATTCCCACGGACGTGCTCCCGCAACCTTGTTTGCTGTCCGTCCATTCCAGCAATATCTATCTCCGGATAATATTTCGGGCAGCAACACAATCCACCGTAAACAATTCAAGACTAAGAGCATCTCTAAGAGAAAACTCTATTTTACGGTTGCACTAACACTAAAATACTGCAGAAACGGTAATTCATCTCCAACAGTTTACACAAAAATACAGCAGAAAAGAATATTCCATAATATTCCTTTTTATTTATTTATTTATTCTTAATAATGTTTAAATAAATTATTCAATTTTAATGTAATATTCTTATTAATATAATATTACTTTTAATAATCTCGTATTATTAAAATTAAGTTAATATTATTTAAGCAATTTTATATTTTTATAAATTATCTCATGTCATTAAAAGAAAGAATTATGATAGAATTCCTTCTAAAAATATTTATTAATCTCCCTCTCTCTCTTTATATATATATATATATATATATATATATAAATGCAGATTAATCTAAAAAATTAAATGAATAAACACATAATTTAAAAACAAAAGGAAAAATAAATTACAAAAGTATAGCGCAGCAAATAGTATTACTGTAAATTTAGAGCAATATTATACAAAACTTTAAAATGGAGCATCAATAGCGTAATGATAATAGTGGGGAAAGGAAAAGGGAGAAAAAACCATTCCCCCCAATTTATTGGGTAATGGTCCATTACCCATTATTGGGTAATGAGCCATTCCATTATAGAGCACCAAGCATTATTTTTCATTACCTTTACCATTACCCACCCTCAAAAACATCCTACCAAGCACCCCCTAAAATAACGCTAAGCGCTATTATAGAGTGGTTCTTGGAGATGCTCTAAGTGCGAAGGATCCTGATGCAAAAAGTAGTTGGTCTCGTCATATTGTTTTATATTAGATGTTATCCCGTGCGATGTACCAAACAAAATATTTTATCATTAAAATATATTTTTTCGATCAACAAATGCCAAATTTATTCTTTAGAATCTTTGACATGAATTTTAATAAAAAAACTTGTTGAACATATTATAGAGTTTAATATAATTGGAGAAAGAGTCTCACATTAGCATAGTGTTAATCAGTTGTATCCATTACCTAAACAAATTTTGGAGACATATCGAGAGAAAGGTAGAAATAAATTTTGGGGACGAAAATAGTATATGATTAAGTCTTAATATATGTGTTTGTGCAGTATATGTTATACTATTTTTCATTATTATTATTAAATAAATACCATAATTTATTTTTTATGTACGCAATAAAATCTTAAATCTAATTTCAAAAAAGTGAGTTAATTCACTTTTATTTTACACCAATTAATTTTATTAAAATTAATACTCATATTTTTTAATATAAACGTCTTTTGTGCAATCGGTCATTAATGTAAATCCATTAGATTACTATATTCAATATGGATGTCTAATTGAAGATCGTGAAATAGGAATTGATTTGATATATTTTTCAGTAAAAATAAACTTGATATAAAGAAAATTATAAATATTAGAATTTTAAGCTACAAAAATGAAGAAAAAAAATTTATATTGGTTGATGAGTTACTATAGTTAAAATTCTAATGTTATATTCAGATATATTCATTCTCTGATATATTTAGAATACATCTCTCCATATATACTATACTTTTTAAAGAAATCAAAAAAAAAATAGAAAATGACACTTGTCACTATTCTCTTTTAATAGAAGTATATATATGTGGAAGCACAAATGTATGTATATATATATATATATATATATACACACACGGTTGATCAAATGAAAATAATTTTTTGAGTAAGAAATAAAAAAAAATATGAATCATTGATCTTTGTGTGATATACAGACCGAATTGACATATGCATTCAATATATGCATTTCGTGCATCAAAATCGCAATGCATGAAAACTATGCATTATATGCATCAAAATATCGATGCACAGTATTACATTCCATGCATACGTTTTTGCGAGAATAAATTCAGGTCATCCATTTAATCCATATCTACGAATCAAATTTATTCTCATTTTTAACTTGAATAATATTATGAATTCTTTCAACCTTTTAAAAACAGAACTTATAATAAAAGAGTGAAAACTTGTTTTGACCTTTTACATATAGCATTATTCTTTGTTCTCCCAAGTTTAGTAACAACTCTTTTGATACCTAAATTGTCGAAATTGGCCTTTGCTCGAATAAATCCGAGACATATATTGTAATTTCGAGTAACATAATTTCAAGTCAACTTCAAAAAAAAATGCAATATTGAGGAAGGTTGAAAATATGGGTTACACGAGTCCGAAAATTCGGGTTACACGAATCAAATTGGGTGACCCGAATGTGATTCGAGTCACACGCCATCGTGCCACACGAAACCCGAATTTTATTTGCGTATTTCGAATCAGGTTGAAAACAATATTTTATTTCGTGTGACACGAAAATGATTGCCTGAATACAATTCGTGTCACATGAATCTTATTGCCCTAAAAAATACGAGTTACTCGTAACAAAAACGAGTTACCCGAATCAGATTCGGATTACTCGAATTTAATCAGATTCGGGTAACACTGCACATGTGTGAGAGACAATATAGTTACACGAATGAATTTGGGACTAGCAGTCCCCATCTGATTACTCGAATCAGATAAATGTGCACATTTTATGTTACTCGAATAAATGCACCTATAAATCTGCACGTCTCACACATCACACCAAACTTGGGAAAAACATGGGTAACTATATTGTCTCACATTAGCTCGGGACTAGCAGTAGCGGTCCCCATCTGATTCGGGACTCTGCACATTTTATGTATTTTTTAAGTTGACTCGAGATTATGTTACTCGAAATTACAATATATGATTCGAATTTATTCGAGTAAAGGTCAATTTCGACAATTTGGGTATCAAAAGAGTTGTTACTAAACTTGGGGCACAAAAAAATATTACTATATACAAATGGTCAAAACAAGCTATTCCCACATAATAAAATATCGAAGTGTTATTAAATGCAAGTTATTGGTATTTAAATAGGAATCACGTGGTTCTCGTGTCCTACACTCTTGAAAGTATTGTAGTGATGGGATTTAAAAAAAAATGAAGATGTACAACTACAGCTTTTAATTTCACCAACAAGATTATTTTGTTTAAATGAGGGAATCCGCAGCCGCTATTCTTCGAATGTGTACTCGATAAATTCTCGAGCTGAATGCAATAGCCTGCAAACTACGTCAATCCAGACAAACCACACTAGACTAGGGGTGGTATACCGTACCGTACCGAATTTTTTTGTCGATACCGTATACCGTACCGAAAGTTTCGGTACAACAAAATTCATACCGATACCGTACCGAAAGTTTCGGTATACCGAAATCCGGTATACCGAATTTTCGGTATGGCTTTCGGTCCATACCGATACCGTACCGAAATTTCGGTATACCGAATTTTATTTCGGTATCGGTGTATACCGAACTTATCGAAAATCGAAATACCGATTTACCAAAATACTATCAAAAAAAATCTTGATATACCGATATATACCGAAATACCGAATAAAAAAAATGCCGAAAATATCGATATACCGATATATATATTGAAATACCGAATTTTTTTTGGTATCTCGGTATATACCGAAATACCGAAAATAAAAAAAATTCATACCGTTACCGTACCGAAAATTTTCGGTACGGCACCATACCGTACCGAAATTTTCGACAATTTCGGTAATTTTTCGGTACGGTAAATTCGGTATTTCGGCATTTCGGCATATTTTGCCACCCCTACACTAGACAAGTCATGTGTGACAGACTCAACCAAAAAGTATTGATAAGAGAATCGAACTCGTGACCATTCAGTCCCGTCCTCACCTACTCCACCGAGTCACCTACAAACCACATTATTGCTGAGTATTCAAGTAGCGCTATAAATATTGGTACAAAATAATGGTGGAAAAAAGTCAATTCTAGTAGTATTATATGTCTTGATATAATTTTCTCCTATATATTTATTTTACAACTAAATTATCCAACCCAACTCATTCAATCATTGATCAATTAAATAATATAAATCTATTCAAGTTATGTCACATACTTTCTCCGTTCTTTTATTATTGCAACGTGTTGACTATTACACTATTTACATACTCTCTTTTAACTATCTTTTATGATTTATATATATGAAAAAATATAGTCATGTGAGATCTTGTTAGATTCATCTCGAAATATACTTTCAAAATATCAACTTCTTATAATTTTTAAAAATAAAGAATTCAAGATATTTATAATTAAAGTTGTGCATTGGCAAGCGTGAAAATCCAGATGTTGCAGTTATAAGAGAACGAAGATAGTATATTATTAAAGAAAATAAGTGTATATCATAAATTATCTCATAAATTTATTTAGATTAGTTCAAACCTTGTTGAATTTCAATGGATCATAAATATTTTGTTTAATTAAGAGTCAAACATAACTAGTAAATTAAACATAATAATGGTGTTTATTATTTCTATTTTTAATATTATACACCGTACATAATATCTCAAAGTTTGAGGTTCCGCACATATGTCATGTGTGTTTGTTTTGCAGGGCAATATGAAATATTTATCAAGAAAATACAACAAGAAACGTAATATAATACTAGCTATATTATCTTAAAATTGTAATTTATGGAATTTCACTCTTGTCCACAATTTTATCTATTAGTATCTTTAATTTTTTATTTTTGAAAATTATAAGAAGGTAATATTTTGAGAAAAATATAGCAGGATTTCACATGATTATAATTTTTAGGTATGCATAAATCATAAAAATTAATTAAAAGAGAGTATGTGAACAGTATAATAGTCAACGTATCGCGATAATAGGAGAATGGAAGAAGAAATAATTTGAGTACTTAACCTTGTTTGAAATAAATTATAAAATTTATACATATTTGTACAAATATGGGTATAGTCTCCAACATAAAATTAACCTAAAAAATACATCACATGTTTTCCAAACTAGAACTTCCATTTTGGCATATTATGATTATCTCGTATAGCCTCTTCTTATAATTTTCCATGGAACATCTTCTCTTGTAATTTTTTTTTTTCGTTTAGCCTCTTATATTAAGATTTCCATATATAGCATCTTCTTATGGTCCTCTCGTACTTGAACATTCTTATAATTATATCGTTCAACATTGTCCTATCAATCTCCATTTAACGTCTTCTTATGGTTCTCATGTATCGCATATTCGTATTGTTCCCCCACGTACCCTAGTATGGTTCTCCCATGTAATATCTTTGTATAATTATACGTGTATTGTCTTCTTGTCGTTCTCCCATTTAGTATCTCCTTTTGGTTCTCTCCGGTATATTGCGGATCTTTCGTATAACCTCTTATGTAGTCTCTCGTATAATATTTTCTTATATTCAATGATAGTATATTGTTGGTATCAATTTTAAAATATATGATAAACCTAAATTACTATAAGATTTTTAAAATTTCATAATATCCGTAATTTTTATTAGATTTTAATATTGCATAATTATACATAACCTCTTTTTTATATTTCCATAGCAAACTAACATTGGATTAAAGCCATATATCACTACATAAACATTAGCAAAACATTATCCTTCATATCACTTTCATCCCATCCATGCCAGTTTAAGTCTTCAAGCATTATTCTACGTCTATCGAAAAATCTTTCTGAAGAAAAATTGGTTTAGATAATTAAAAAAAAATATAGCAATTGTGAGGAATGCAATTGTGGGGGGCTGGGATCTTCTGCAGTGCAGCACGGTGCTGGGCTGCACTGCACCGTGCGATTCGACACGCACACACACACACATCCGTACGGATGTGTGTCATCTAACGGCTGAGATGCAGCACAGTACCGAGCTGTGCTGCAGAGGATCCTAGTCCTATTTTGGGGGTGAAATAAAACACCATAATAAAACCTCCGTATGTGAGTTCCCTTTTCATATTATTTCATTTTTCTTTGTTTCACAGCTTTGAAGAAATGGTTCTGACCTTTATCCCTAAACCCACACTCAGTGGCGGAACCAGGAATTTCAATTACCCGAGGCTCAAATATTTAACAGCAAAAATTCATGTTACCATTCCACAAATTAATCGGGGCTTAAAAAATTTCATTTTGCTTTTCTTTTTATAATACCCGAGGCTAAAAAGAAATTTCTATTGATTTTTTTTTAGTCTAGCCGTGGCTCTAGCCTCCCTTAACCATCTGGTTCCGCCCCTGCCCACAATGATTGATCCTGGCAAAAAGGTTCGCTTGCTTGTGAGAAATTAGGAGTTGATAGGTTGAGAATAAAAGGGGTCTTCTTATTTGAAAAGTGCAGATTTTTTTGAATATAAATATAAATTATATTTTAAATTCTCACTCTCCTCTTTCTTCATGTTTCAATTCTTGAGTTGCAATTCGATTTTTGATGTATATTTTCGGTTTCGGAGCCTTTTTTTTTCAGTTCTTTGGATAACTGGAAGAATCGAACCAGTTCCACTAGGTTAGATTCCACTTCGGTTCTTCAAAAAACACGAGGACAACCGAACAAATTATTGAGTCACGGTTCCGATTCCTTATACAACAACAACATTACCCCAATGCCTCAACGGCTCCCGCAAACGCAACCTTACCCCTGTCTTAACGCAGAGAGGCTGTTTCCAGATGATCCAAAATAAAAATTGCATCGAGAGTTGCATGGAATGACTAGTACTTCATGAGAAAAAGAAGTGCAGACAGTTTAGTGAGTCATTTTGTTTTATTCCATTATAATCCAGAACCAAATAATAAGGAGTCTTTGCCACCATTGGAAACAATGGAAAATTCCGATTCCTCATAGAACTGCCAAAAGCTGAACCCGTCCCAACCCTAACTTTACTCCCTATCTCCCGGCCTAATTGTAACATCTGGTGTAAAAGTGGTGTTTTTGGGAGAATAATTGAATGTGGTAAATGAACAAAGTTGTACAAGTATCGACGGTGAATGCATAGTAGAGATTGTGTGCGACTGTGACACTTTTCGGCAGTACAGAGACGTAGGCATCCATACCTTAATCTGTCCACCATTACATTACATTTACCTAACTTGAACACCTAAATTGACAGAGACAGCACATCTTGTAAGGTCATCATCCCCACCAATGTACAACCAAATACACCCCTCTCATCATCTTTACAGATTTTTTTTATTGTCCCGTCTACCGATCCAACAAACAGTTCTCATAACTCCTATACCAAAACCTGATTTATGATTGATTATTTTTTTTGTCGAAAATAGTTATAAACAAACAAGATCCCATTGAAACCATAAAAAAAAAAAAAAAAAAAAAATCAGCCAAACTTTTAATGTATATTATAAATATTATAGCAAATTGATTTTATTCTTTTTTTTCTTGAAAAAAAAAAAGCTAATTTCATCCAAGAGAAACAAAACATAACAACACAAATGTAATGTAATGTAATCAGATAATTCACTTGCCAGCCGTACTTGCTGCTGCACTCTTGGAAAGCAGTAGTAAATCTTTCATCTCTCTGTAGACCTTGAGTTCTTCGAGTGCATCCAATGTCTTTCGAGGCTTGAAACATTCAGAAACGGCTCCTCCCGCGGGTTCGATCTTGGAGGAATTAGAGGTGCTGCAATAACTAGAATCTTGATGAAGAGGGGGAGCCGTCCTTAGCATGTGAACTAGGGCACCGACAGCCGCATCCTGGGATTTCTTGGCTGTCGAGGATGTCTGAGAAGAAACTTCTGAACTGTTTCGTCCGTCGAGAGTTTTATGCCAAAAGGAAAATTCAAGAGGTGAGATACGAGTTAAGAGAGATACTATTAGAAGCAACATATGACCCAGTGTAGAGATGGTTGGAGAGGTCATATCCATGTAGCCGACCCCACCATAGTGGGATAACGCTTAATTTGGTTTGATTTGGTTATTACTTGAAGTCTTCATCTCCAGCATAATGAATAACGACACAAGTACCAGGAGCAGGCGTGCAGCGAATCTGCGAATCTTATATCATGCACCGGAGTGCATGTTGCGTCGTGCACTCTTGAACTCTAAAAAACTGAAAATGAATCTTAAAAAAACTAAAAACTATTAAAAAAATAAACCTTAAAAATTGAAAATGAACCCTAGAAACTGATAAATATTAAAAATAAACCCTGAAAAAATGAAAATGAACCCTAAAAACTGAAATGAACCCTAAAAATATTGAAAATAAAGAACTCTTAAAAACCGAAAATATAAAAAATAAACTTAATAACTGAAAGTGAACCCTAAAAACTGAAATTAAACCCTAAAAACTGAACATAAACCCCCCAAAACTGAAAGATCTTAGGAAAAACTAAAGAATTTTAATGCATATTGATGGATTCAAGTGCATGATGTATCATGCACCCGGGTCGGGTGCATGGTGTAACTTGCCGCGTGCAGCTGCTGGAAAAAATGGCTTAAGACGGTCATAGTGGAATGAATGTTATCTGTTAATTTATTTTTCAGGATTTTTCATTTTTTTTTTTAACATTCATTCTTTCTCTACTTTTTTCTCTACTTTTTTCCCTCCTTTTCTCATTTTATGTTATTTATGTAACGATCATTGACGGTTTCAAAGTTTGATTCATGTTAGCCGACCCCAAATCATTTTGGGACTAAGGCTTAGATGTTGTTGTAAGGCGGGAATGTTAGGGAACATTTCAAGCCAACTTACAAGTGATGAAGTGAATGATGCCCGACTTGCCAGTATTCTTGTTAGTTGTTACGATGCACCAAAGGAGGTGTTTTTTTTCCAGAAAGAAGCATAAAATCGAGAGCGACACAATTATCAAGTAACTGTATACAAGAATCCGAGGGATACTGCCCCATATATACCTTTGAGGAAAAGTAAAACAGTAAAAATAGTAGGCTAATATTCTCTCTGGTTTAAGCGATAGAGATTCAGGTTAACTAACCTTTTGTTCGTGTCAAGAACTGGAGGACTCGACTGTATGAAAGACTTCTAAGACGATTTGATGTCTTGTGGGGTCCTAAAAGGAGAGTATTTCCAAGCCTTTCATGAGGTTAAAAATTTTGAGTAATCAAGAAAATCAGGAAATCCAATAAATGTCTTGTTCTGATGATACAAACTAACTATTTGGCATAAATGACGCGTCCAGTATGATGTCACTGTTGCTCCTTAAAAGCAGGACTGAATCAAGGTTCAAAACAAAGGCGACGATGAATAAAATAGGTAACTATTTGAATAAATTCCAATAAAAGTTATATCAACGGAGTTATATTTGTAACCTTAGAGAGTCAAAGAGTTAACTGGAATGAACTCCAACCCGCTTCACATAGTGTATTAATGTCATACTACCTCTATAAGAAATATGTGAACTACACAACAAGATGCCAACAGATTCTTATTTTTTCATTTCACGCACTTATTAACACGTTCAGTATGGTAAGCATAATTACCTCGTTTGGCTATCAGGAGGATCAACATCATCCACAATAAAAGGACATGAGAAATCACAATCCCCAAAATCATCCTGGAAAGACAACCGGCTCGAGCTTCTTGAGAAACCTACACGGGGCGAACTACTCGAGGACAGCAAACTCGAAAACCGTCCTGAGTCCTCTTTCGCGTCTCGTGATAGCTAGCAGGAACAGAGAGCATTTAAAAAGCAACCAATAAAAATACAAATACTAACCAGTATCAATGCAAGAGAGAGAAATAAACTACCTTCTGACTAGCATTTATCAAATTGTTACTCAAATCTCCAACTCTGAGCGAATTATGCCTCCTCATACCGGACAAGGATTCATGTGATGAATGGTCATTCTTTGTGTTTCTAGGAGATGGAGGCGGAAGAGGATGCCTACTAGGATCCGACAGATTAGGCGAAAGGTGTCTCGGGCTTCGGGCCATCATCGGATGAGGAATACTCACTGGACGGCTCTGAAAATGATTTAAAGGGTATGTAGGTGGGGATGGCGAAGGAGATGACGAAAACGGAGGCGAAAGCAGTTCACAATCGGATGTCAACGTCATTTTCTGATTATGCGGTAACCTTTGGTTTTGATTCCTATGTATGTAAGTTTCGGTAGGCGAAAGTGAATACTCGTACGGGGACCGGTACAAAGGAGGGGACCCACTAAACGGTTGTTGGTTCTGCCGTGAAGAAAGATCCTTGTGGACCCCACTCGTCCAGCTGTGTGGCCTCTGGAATGACGACGGATGATTCGTTTGCTTCCCTCTTATCGGGAAAGATGTTGCACGGCTAGTATCGGATGAAGTTGACGGGAATACCCTCATGGGGTCAGTAAGAGGACTACCTACATAATCAGTAATGATCTCTAGAGGACACGTAACAAACGAGTCGAGATTGAAGTCAGATAGATCCTCACGATAGGTCACGGATACAGAAAGACAGCCTTGTTGGGCCTCGACGGGGGTAAACTTGTAATTCTTCATCAAATCTTCCTCTTCTCGTGAAAATGGAGAAGCAAATGAGCTTATCTTGTAATTAATTTCGAAATCACAATTTTGTTTCAAGGAAGTTTGTTTACGGAAGGCTTTGTACGCCGGAAGGAGCCTGAGCATCGAATAAACCGAACGTAAGAGTATGATTGATTTCTTGTACGTCTTTTTGTAGGAGGCGTCGGTGGATTGAGAAGTGATTGTCCGTTGAGAGGCGTACTGAACTATCCACCTCTCGACGACTGTCTCGGTAGGCTCTGGTGAATAGCTCGGTGACTCTTGAACGAGTATAACATCAATTATCATAGGTTCCATTAAGTTTCTGTTCCAAAAACTTAAGCTATCCATGGCAGACGGGCGATCGCCTAATACTAAGTTAAACCATTTGTCGCTCTTTTTAATTTCACCGCCTCGACTAGACGGCCGGTTGGCGGGGACCCTCGAGTCCAGTATAATGTGGAGGCTTTTTAGAAGGAATTGGTTGAGTATTTGCTCAAACCTTCCATGTTCAACCTGAGGATAACTGTGCAAATCCATATCTCTCTTTGTTGGAACTAAGTTTTCAGAATCAAGTCCCCACAAATAACATCAACTATACCACGGAATTATGATCCCAGTTATTT
The DNA here is from genome assembly GCA_033398695.1 of Orobanche coerulescens. NCBI lineage: Eukaryota > Viridiplantae > Streptophyta > Magnoliopsida > Lamiales > Orobanchaceae > Orobanche > Orobanche coerulescens. Next base: position 2,529,499 of record CM065816.1, read on the forward strand.
ATAAAACTGATCAATCAATTAAAAAAATCCACTGAGAAAATAAATAAAAAGAATCTGGGATTGTCTACTACATTTGTGTGTACACCTGAAAATAAACCCCAAGAACAAAATAAATCAAACATATAATTGAACGAAAAAAAGAAAATGACATAAGCACTAATACCCCGTTAGAATGTTGCATGATATAGTTTTCACTCATGCGGTAGAAAAATAATCGAAACAGTAAAAAGTTTTTTTACTTTTTTTGACGCGAACAGTAAAAAAAGATTCAATAGAACAGATCAATGGTCTTGATATAGAAGAACCCATTACTATTATAATCATAACTTCAAGTTCAGCTATCAGATTAAACACGGGAAAATGAAATAAAATAAAATCACTGAAAATGGCAGTATTCCACGATTCAGAAATTTTAGATTGGCGTCGCTGATATGACGAACTAATATATAAATTGTTCAATTCCCTGAAAAAAAAATGATATCAAATTAAATACAGCTTACTTGATAGAACATAACTCCTCGGAGAGGTGGAGTCCCGAAATGAAATTGGCAGATGATTTAGAGAGAGAATGGGATGGGTAGAGAGGACGAGATCGTGTACACGGAGAGAGAGAGACCCTGTTTTTTATAGTTTAACATCTACAATAATTATCAATCATTAATCATAGTACCAAATAGCAAAATCCCTCGCCCAGAGGCCCCCACCCCCTGGCCCGACAAAGATCGATGGAGTAATTAAATTATGGTGACTCAACGGCCCACTAGGTGGGAGGAACAGTGTCTTGTTAATAGACTTGACGATTCGTTCGTATCGTGTACTTTTATATTTTGTGTACCAAAAGTTCAAAGTCATACACAACACTAAATGAATTCGCCACGTAACGTCACAGACACGCCCTACCTAGTCTTTGGCGAAGTGAAGGTGGCCCAGGCAAAGAAACAAAGGCATCAAAGCCCAAAACACATATACCTAATATTAGTTTTTAATTTTTAATTTTAAAAAAAAATTATAGAGTATACTACCGCTTCAACCTTCAGTAATATTTATTTTATTTTCTCCACCTACAAAAATTAATGGTTTTTTGGATTAAACAAAACTCAAGAGGAAAATAGACTACAAGAGGGAAATAAACTAATATTAAAAGTTTGATGTGAAATAAATTACTATTGAAAGTTTGATGGTTTTGTTTGTCATAACTTAAGTTCTGTGTAGTGTTTGACGCAATGATCATTTATTCTTTAAAAACACAAACAAATTTGTCTATTGTTTGGGACTCAAAATCAAATATGGATTTCAGATTTGAACTACCAAGTGCGTTTTTTCTCCCCAATAATTATAACCCGATTTTTTTACCCAAGATTTATAACCCACTTTAAGTTTTTTTTTCATTAAATAAGCGTAATGGGGACGGATCTTCTAACTTGTCTAGGCTCTAAATTCGTTAAAAAATTGTATGTTCTTAGTTCATTGTATTAGGGGCATATTATTGCCTCTCCGCCCAGGGCATTCGAAACCATTGGACCGGCCCTGGTCGTGTACCGCACAAATTCGTGTCGTTTCATGTCGTGTTTTCGTGTCAGGCACATAATAAAAAATAAATATTAAAATATTATAAAAAATATTAGTTTTAATATTATAATATTATTTTTATAGGTTTTAGTAGACGAAATGCAACGGATGGCGACGAAAACACAAATGTTTACACGAAATTTATAAAAATTCACATTATATTTTTAAATTTTAAAGTTTAGTATAAACAGAATTCATAAAATATATATTTTTATTAAATTAAATATAAAATATTATATTAATTTATTTATTTATTTATTTATTTCGTGTACCTCGTGTCGTGTCGTGTATCCAAAGGGTAAACACAAAACTGACACTAAATTTCGGTCGTGTACTTTCGTGCTCGTGTATTTTCGTATCGTGTACTCAAAATGCAAATTCAAACACTAAATTTTCGTGTCGTTTTCGTATCGTATGGTAAATTATCGGGTCTACTTGTAAATGTAATCACTGAATTAATCAAAAGAAAGTATTTCATTTGATTTTAATGGCTGTCAATAAAGTAATTTACGTAATTGATTTCTCTTCCTAAAATATTATAATATGTGATTTTAAGAGAATAGGCATTTGAGATTAAAAAAAAAAATCCTCGGACAGATTTTTTAAGAAATCCATATCATGTTGACAAATATTTCCAAAATTTTGAAATGAGTAATCATTATCGGCTACAATAATAAATCATCAGAAAATTATGCTCGGGTGACCGGAAATTAAATCATACTATTTGATGTTCGGTTCGAGTTTGAACATAAAAAATTCGTTCAAGCTCGATTCATTGATATAACTAATCAAATTTGAACATAATTTTTCAGTTGATAAAAAATAAAGTTCGGCCCAAATTCGCCTCTAGTAGAGTAAGAAATATAAAATGCGTGTGCAAAATTTTAAACTATTTGAGTTCGATTTCTGCTCGGCTTGATTAAAACTCGTTAAAACCCAGATCGATTACAAATCAAACCAAATTCAAACACAATTTTTTTAAACTCGGTGATATTTTTCAACAAATATGCGTTAAAACTTTTTTGAATTGATTTACATCGTGCTCATCATAAAGGTGCAATACATTAAATATGATGTGGCACAGTGTAATTGATCATTTTGGTGAATTGTACTATGATAAGAAGTACTCACTCCGTCCGTAAAAACTTATTTCAATTGGGATGACACGGATTTTAAAGAAAGCTGATATAAAGTGACTTTAGAAAAGAAATATCCCACTTTTTGAGAACAAAAAAAAATCTTTTATAAGTGGAGAAAGTTTCTAGCGGACATCCCAATAAGAAAACTAGGACACATTTTTTATTCACAGAGCGTGTATTTTGTTAGCATATCTGTTGTCACAAACTTTTTTTTTTTGATACCAATGTTCCAAGTTTACACCTTACTATTCCTCGGGACTGTAACACCCCCAATCCGCTCAGGGATATTACACGTCGTAGAACATTTCCTCAAGGGTCTACCACGCTGTTAACAACATCCAACATCTCAACAATACCTTTAAGGCTATAATGACTCACTAGACCGATTTGGTCTTTCAATAAATACATACAACACAACACAATAAATGCCCACGCAGGGGTCGAATACAACACACTCCCGTACAATGGGCTGAAGCGGAAATAAAATACAACAAAACCAGTACGACATCATACGGGTCCTCGTGTGATTAGTATCGTTCATCTTTCATCATCCTTCATACTGACCTTGTGTTATGCTCCACAAAACCTGAATGCAATACAGACATCCACCTCCCGATTACTCGGGGTTAGCAAAATTCCACTATTTTGCTAGTGCAAGTGCAAAGTGCAAAATACGAGCCATACAATTCAAGTTCCACTAATAATAATAATCAGGAATCCTCAGATATTCCAACACAACGAAAATACTTCCCGACGCAAGAGTTTGGGTAAAATGTTCCAAAACCGAAAGATCACAATTCAAGAGAAACAATTTATAAAATGATTTAATAAGCCATCGAGAGTTTTAATAGAAAACAATTTAGGATTATCGAATCCTTCTATTTCCAAGAATCAACGGGGGGTCACAGCCCAAAGGTTTTGTTTTCACAAATAAAACCAACGACAATTCACAGGGTTAACCCTGTTCACGTGTCCTCGACGGAGCAAATCTTGGTCACACAAATACAACACCAACTCATGAATCCAGAGTGAAGTCATAGATTCCCTCGAGGCCTCGACGGACCCTCCCGAGGTGAGCAAAACAAACACAATATACTTGCCTAGGACCGGGACGAAGCCACAAATCCCACTCGAGGCCTCTAAGGACCCTCCCGAGCTGGCCATATCATAAATCAAATCATGCACAGGCATCGCCTAGGACCGGGACGAAGCCACGTATCCCACTCGAGGCCTCTAAGGACCCTCCCGAGCTGGCTAGCGAAAAAATCACGCACAGGCATCGCCTAGGACCGGGACGAAGCCACGTATCCCACTCGAGGCCTCTAAGGACCCTCCCGAGCTGGCTAGCGAAACAATCACGCACAGGCATCGCCTATGACCGGGACGAAGCCACGTATCCCACTCGAGGCCTCTAAGGACCCTCCCGAGCTGGCTAGCGAAACAATCACGCACAGGCATCGCCTGGGACCGGGACGAAGCCACGTATCCCACCGAGGCCTCTAAGGACCCTCCCGAGCTGGCTAGCGAAACAATCACGCACAGGCATCGCCTAGGACCGGGCGAAGCCACGTATCCCACTTGAGGCCTCTAAGGACCCTCCCGATCTGGCTAGCGAAACAATCACGCACATAGTACAACAAAGATATCCAAACAATTACCCAGAGGCATCAAACACTTAGCAAAACACGACGTCAAGCCACAACGCACCGAAATGAGGCAATATACGCACCCACACATTATCAAGCGCAACATCAACACCAACCATATCCATAGGATTCGCATAATCTTTTACGAAACACACCAATCACAAAATACACACGGTTTTGAAAGTGGGCCCTTAACGAGGCTAACCGAATCTTTTGAAAGTTCATCTCAAACAATCAAACAAACATACCAAAACAATCACCAATCATCATATACATAAAACAATAGATGTATGGACAAGGTACTTGCCTCAAAACTACGATCGCAACGAGACGACGGATGGGATGCGGTCGAATATCCCCGAACCCACGAACACTATCAAGAACGCGATAGCACCACGAGTACTACGAGAATAACACCACACGAATTATCAATCACCAAACGGGATTCAACTCGGAATTCTCGAGCACCTATAATCCTCCGAAAGAAACAATAAAAACAACGAAGATACGATTACAATGAGAATCAAGGTAAAAAACAACGGAAATCCCACCAAACTATCGAAGGGAAACTCATTGGGATATTTAATCGAACACTTAACGCTCGATAACTCCCAAAAACACTCGAATCACCAATCCAAACCAAACCAAACCAAACATACCCAGTATATCCCGCACAGAGCAGGGTCTGCGGAGGGTAAGATGTATGCAGACCATGCCTCTACTTTTTACGGTAGGGAGGCTGTTTCCGTGAAGACCCCCAGCTTAGTGCACAACAAAGTATAGCGTGATATATACAAAGAAGCATATGATACGAAAAAGCTCCAAACCATACATGAGCCCATGGCTTAATTCACATGAGCCTTACCTAATGGGACTTTGGCAACTGCACTCTCGATGAACGTTGCTCTAAAGAAGAGAGGTTGACTCTGCGCACATCTCCTTGTCAAAAACACACCACATGCAAAAGGCAATAGGATAAAATATACAATAAATGTAAAAGATGCAATGCTCTAGGTCAATTCTAACCGAGACAACCCAACCCTGAGGCTCTCAACTACAGCATCGCTCCCTACAAAGTAATCCACAACTCTGATCTGGCGCCTCCAAGAGCCCCTATCAACAGTTATGGTCTCGGAAAGGTTTAAGGCCTTCAAATCTAATCTCAGCTGCTCCTCCCACGCCCTCCTCGGTCTGCCTCTCCTCCTCTCCCCGGCAACCAATAAACTCTCGACCCTCCTCACCGGAGCAGAAGCCTGTCTCCTACGGACGTGGCCAAACCATCTCAATCTTCCTTCCCTAACTTTCGGTGAAATGGGCGCCACTTCTAGCGCGTTCCTGAAAACCCCGTTTGAGATTCTATCCAGCATTGTGCGACAACACGACCAACGTAACATTCTCATTTCAGCCGCTTCCAACTTGCTCTCAAACGACTTCTTCATCGCCCAACATTCGGAGCCATACAACATAGCAGGTCTGATTGCCGCTCTATAGAATTTACCCTTCAACTTTAGAGGGACTTTCTTGTCACACAGGACCCCTGTTGCTGCTCTCCACCTTAGCCACCCCGCCTTGATACGATGAGTGACATCATCTTCACACTCACCTTCCTTCTGAATGATCGAACTCAAATACTTAAACTTATCCGTACGGGGTACGATCTGATCCGCAATCATTACCTCTACTTCTTCCTCGTTAAAGTTACACCAGAGATACTCGGTCTTAGACCAGCTCACACGCAAGCCCTGAGATTCTAACTTAGACCTCCATAGCTCCAACTTCGAGTTCACCTCCCTCATCGACTCCGCCACTAACACAATGTCATCAGCAAAAAGCATACACCACGGGACGCCATCCTGTAACCCCCGCGAAATGACGTCAGTATTAGAGCGAAGAGAAGAGGGCTTAGCGCCGACCCCTGGTGTAGCCCTATCTCAACCGGGAAATACTGGGTGTCACCAACTGGGGTCCTAACGCAAGTCATAGCTTGGGAGTACATGTCTTGGATCGCCCTAACGAACAGCAACGACACCCTCCTCTCTTCTAGGCTCCTCCAAATAACATCGCGTGGAATGCTATCATTGTAATATCCGCAATTTTCGATTTCCGGTAATTTCTTTTTTCGGCGGAAGTCCGTTTTGACGACTTGCTCATGACCGTTTCGTCATTCCGAGAATGATTAATTCTGCAATTTTTGTCATCCGAGCTCGTTTCGGTGTCGTTTTGTTGAGTTCCGTGCTTTTTAGCGGTTTTTCCGCACTTGAGTTCGATTCCTGTGAATCTCGTCCGAAACTGTTGTTTCGACTTTCTCGTAAGTTCATTTAATGTTATTATTCATGTTGCAAGCTTCGGTTTGGTTATTCGATCACGTATCGTGATTTTGGGGCGTTTTGGGCCATTTTCGTAATTTCCCAAAGTTTGGGGTAATTACTTTCCGTTGTCGAATTTCGAGCCTTCGGGTAGTCGGAATCGTGTGTTCTATTAGTGCTCGGATTCGTCTTTTCGAGTACTTCGTAACCGTATCTTCGATTCGTACTCGGGTTCGGGTTTCGGGTCGTTCGGGCCGTCGGAGTTGGTCCGGCCGAGTCATGGCCGGGCATGCTCGGGCCAGCCAGCACTGGCCGAGTAACGTGCGGTAGTGATCGGCGATTCGTCGTAAGGCCGATTCGTCGTAAGGCCACTGGCCGTGCGTGCGTAACGTTCGGCATTTTCCAGCGATGCGTTCGGCCATGGCGATTACGTCGTAAGCCGTGGCCGATTACGTCGTAACGGCCGTGATCGGCTATTTAAGGCACAGCGTATTTCTTGACCATTTCTCACTTCTCTTCTTCTCTTCCGAGGCTTATGTTGTGCTAATCATGTAGAGATGTTGTTGGACAATAAATCCATGAAGTTTGGAGGTTCATATCATCAATCATCCGTCCTATAACATCCTACGATCTACTGACCAGTCGATTTCCTAGAAATCTAGTTTTGGGAATTTTGGTATTTTGGTTGTTTTCGTCCGATTAATCCGATTTAACTTAGGATTATGATAGATTGATGATTATTTAGATGTATTATATCATTTCTCTTGTTATTCCATGGTTGGATCGTATCGATTCGTTGTTTTGTCGAGTTCTTAGTCGACGCCTTGAAGGTGTCCGACAAAATGTCATAGAGGGGTTTTCGGGCGTTCTTCGATTATTCTTCCTCGTATGATCGATGATTTATTGATTATATGTTGTTAGGGTCGAATTCTTGTGAAGAACTCGAGTCGGAACCCTCCCGCTCGTTGTCTTCTTGGGTCCGAGCTTCCGTTGAATCGTGTTCTTGAGTGTTCGGTAGCGGTCATTAAGTCGAGCTTTCCGTTGCTCCGCGTGCGTTGGACTTGAGGCGAGTATCTCGTCTATATTCTTTATACTTTGAGAATGTGATGTGTCGTGAATTTAACGTGGACTCGTTAGTGACGGTATATTTAACCGTAACTTACTTTAAATGAAGATGTGATTTTATGAAGGTAATTACCAACGTAAACTTTTGTTTCAAGAATAATGATAACTACCTCTTCATGTTATTTTGTTAAAATAAATATTAGAAATGAGTAGTTAACTGAAGAATTGTGGAATCGCGTAATACTTGTATTATTTGCTCGTTGGCCTTTTTCCTGAATGATGGTTTGCTGTGGATGTTGTGCCTTTGTGGAAGTTATGTTACATTAACTTATATGTTACGTGTTTCCGGTTGTAGTGAATATTGTGCCTTTGTTGTTGTTGTTGTGTATCTTAGCAAATTGAGATGTTGTCCGGGTAGGGTCCGTCGAGGCCTCCGGAGGCGCGTGCTTGCGAGTACGGCCAGACGTATGTTGTGACCATAAGGTTATCAATTCGGGTAGGTGTAACACCCCCAAACCCTTCGGGAATATTACAGCGCCGCAGACCCCCTCCGTGAGGATCTACCAGGCTAAATACAGAAAACACATTAACACTATACATGCCGACATGGCTAACAAACGAACCATTAGACCGATTTGGTCTTTTACCACAACATACACATCGAGCATACATTACTCTTTCTCGTAACTCATACCCACGCAGGGGTTAACATAAATCAACAATCCCGCATAGGGGAAAGTAAACACAACGGAAAGACAAAACAAAACATCACCAAATATTCAACACCGGTCTTCATGTGATTAGTATCGCCGTCTTCCATCATCCTTCGTAACGATCCTGTGAATTGCTCCCAAAGAACTCGCAAATACCTCGGACGCAATACAGACATCCACCCCCGAATACTCTGGGGTTAGCAAAACCCCACTGTTTTGCTAGTGTAAGTATAAATACAAAGACAGCCATACAAATCATACTCCAAGAACATAGAAATCATGAATATACTTCCCGAGATAATTCACTTGATCAAAACAATTTAGATTACGAAAGATAAGAATAAAACCATTTTACAACTTACAAAACATTTTACGATCTCGGAGTTTTGAAAACGTTTGGGATTTAAGAATTTTCAAGCCTTTCAAATGCTTAGGGACATAGCCCAACAATCGTTTATTTCAAAATACAAGTCCGATAGCGTATAACAGGCCCACGACCCAATTATAACATTCCAATCACAACACAGGGTCCACGACCCAAATCATCCACATCACATACTCGCAAGAATACCCCTGGAAATTACACCGTATCCAACATTACCATGACAACAGTCTCACTCATCATACCACAGAGCTACAATGCACAGAGCAACCACATGACTCACGTACCCATACCAAATTATCACAACCAAGAGACAATTCATTCACAACACATTTATTAGTGCCATTCCACTAAGTACGATACCATTTGAACTGCCATTCTAATCGACGAAATATGCGCCAAAGATCACGGTTCTCAACAAAACACTTCAAAGTTAACCTTGGTACGAGACTCACGGCCACCGTACCCCGCAGAGCCCCGTCGGACATCCCTGGGTGGTTAACCATAGTTCGCGATACGAAACTCACGGCAACGTATCCCTAGAGGCCTCGTCGGACCGTCCCTAGGTGAACATACACATATCATCCACAACGCCACGGGAAGCCATAATTCGAATACTAGAATATGCACACAAATGTTAGGTACTTCGCTAGAATGGCCACTATAGTCGACGTACACTCACAACTAATGTCACACAACCACAAGCAAATACCAATACCAAACAACACCAAGTGTCACAACCTCCTCACGAAGGAATAACAACTAATATCACACACATTACGTTCTTACCGAACAAGTACACATAACTTTACGTAATCCCCGGCAAAGGATTACGGTCTATTAAACTCACTCAAAGTGATCGTAGCATCTTTCAACATACAAAACCAACACATATATTCCGAGAATACATATATTCACGAATTACAAGAATTATTGTTGAAAGACAACATTTATCGAGAACATACCGATCCCTTTTTTTACGTTCATTAAACATTGGATTTCGCATAAAACCATTTATCAATAATTATGCCTACGAAACATGAAATGTATGGACAAGATACTTGCCTCAAAATCGGTACGCAAGTATTCCGACGAACACGGCTCAACCGGAAAGCTTCGAAACGCCCAATGCTATCGAAACGGAAGACGACGACGAACGAAAGAGTTCAACGCGGTTTCTTCGCAAGAAACACGACCCTAACATCATACAATCAATAAATCATCGACCATACGAGGAAGAATAATCGTAGAACGCCCGAAAACCCCTCTAAGACATTTTACCGGACACCTTCAAGGCGTCGGTCAAGAACTCAACTCAAACAACGAATCGATACGATCCAACCATGGAATAACAAGGGAAATGATATAATACATCTAAATAATCATCAATCCATCAACAAAACGGAAAGAATCGGACAAAACCCCAAAATCCCCAATTATCCAAAAAGGTAGGGTTTCAAGAGATATTACCTTGAGTGATTCAGTGTTAAGATCCGTAGAACACGTTGCTAGATTGATTATCCGAGCCTCACAACCGAAAGGAAATGATGAAAATCGACCGGATGAAGAATTCTCTCTCCTCTATATCTCTCTCTCGCGACGCCGTGCAAAATGGGGAAGGAAATGAGCGATTCGCTCAAAACGACACATTTATAGTGTAACACAGACTTATCGGCCGCCTATCGGCCGATAGCCCAACCGATAGCCATACGGAATGCCGGGCAGAGGGTCTATCGACCCCCTATCGGCCGAAAGGCTCTGGAAGGTGCCCGACAGTGACAGCCTTTCACTAAAACGACCATAACTCTCTCGTCCTGACCCGATTGACTCACCGCTTGAACCATTGGAAAGCTAACTCGATGTTCTATAATATTGCAAGATTTATAATTTTGGAGTTACCAAAAATTAATGATGATCTAACAAAGACGAACTCATACTTAGAAAAGTCGTTTAGTAATCCTGAATTCAACAAAACGACACCGAAACCCGAGCCTGAATACGAACCGAAGATACGGTTACGAGGTACTCACAAAGACGAATTTAAGAGCTAGTAGAACACACGATTTCGACCACCCAAGGCTCGAAATTCGACAACGGAAGGTAATTACCCCAAACTTTGGGAAATTACGAAAATGGCCCAACCGCCCAAAATCACCATACGACAACGAATAATCAAACCAAAGCTCACAACACGTCTAACAAAGTTAAACGGACTTGCGGGAAACTCGAAACAACAGCTTGACGAGATTCGCAAGAATCGAACTCAAGTGCGGAAAAGTCGCTAAAAGCACGAACTCAACGAAACGATACCGAAACGAACTCGGATGTCAAAAGTGTAGAATTAATCATTCTCGAATGACGAAACGGTCATGAGCGAGTCGTCAAAACGGACTCACCGAAAAAAGAATTACCGGAATCGAAAATTGCGGATATTACATTCTACCCTCCTTAAAAGGAGTTTCGTCCGAAACTTAAAACAAGTAGGAGAAGAAATATTCCGCCAGAAAACTCAACGAGACACACAAGAATGCGTAACTAATGCCCAACGGCGAAATGTTACAAACAACGCAAAGGAATATACGGCGTGTAAACACGCTCCACTTGACCAACACAACGTCGCCGTTAGGGATATAATAAAACCGACAAGTGACAAGCGTCATCAAACGGATACTATAGCCAAGTCAATTATCCGATAATCACAAAACACAACGAACGAAAATCAATATGATTGATCAACCCAATGGTACATCAATCAAAACGCGAGTCAACCGCTGAACAAACACGGAATCCCATCGCCTAAGGGATGGAAGATTGAAAACGAAACTAATTTCCCGAACTAAAGGGAATTACGAAGGAGCCTGAACGTTCAACAATCACGAAACGAGAACAAAAACCGAACAAACAAACGATCGAGACAACAAAAATCGAAGAATCATGTTCGAATCACGAAGAACAATAAAGTTCGACAATAACTCCCAGGATGATCTGGTGAGAACTACAAGACATGCATTCCCATAAGATCCACAGAAAGGGAATAGCGATTGAAAAGTCACAACGACAAATATGTTATTCCGAAATGATATCACACTCGTTCGATAAACAAAAACAAGGGCAGACAAGCTCGAAATGTCAACGAACATAAATGAGTCGACAAAGTAGAAAATACGAAGTTCAAAATCCGATCCCTTCGAATAAAAGGACTAGTAGAACCAAATGATGTTACTCCCGAACAAAGTTCACAAGAATCGAACCGAACTCGAAAAAAGTCACACCGATAACCAGATCGGCCCACAACAAGATCACACTGCTCGGACGATGAAATCAAATACCGAACAAGTTCATAAAGTACCAACGAACATGAGCGAATCGATAGATCGGGAAGAGAAAACACAAGTCAAAATAGTACGGCATTACCACCGACCTCGTCCACGAAATTCACAAAAACGTGAGCAAGGAAAAAAGACATTAAACAACCGACAAAAAACGGAACCATCACCGATGCACACGGTCATACCAAACCAAGCTCTAACAGCTCGCACATGCGCGACAACGCAGAAATCACCACGAGGCGACAACATTCAACACCAACATCCCGCCTCTCACAGGGCTAGCACAACCCATGTGTGGAAAGCGACTCAACGCTCACACCGCCAATTCGATCATACTGGAGAAAGTATCAAAATGACAACGCGAACATCATACATTCATACCCATTTCTCAAACGGGAATGGATAGGTTTTAAAACGAAAGCCTCATTTTGAAAATAATTTAGAAGAACACCGGTTGATCTTGAGTATCACCTTTCAAAAAGTACGAACTTGAAACATCGTTATCGAGACCTTGGAGAACCATTTCGCATTTGATAAAAATGAGGACACTTTCTCTTAGTGAAAACTTTCAAAATATTCGACCTCTGTCTAAATAAAAGTGTTGAAAATATCTCAAAACATTTTGGTCCTCGAGGTAGAAAAATTTTGAAATATATTGTGACATCTAGGATGTACCACAAGAAAATAACTCATTTGAAAAGTATGTCTCAAATTTATTTTTCTAAGATACTCAAGGTTTTCAAAATCCAATAGCCGAATGCCCGAACTCACACATACCGACGTTCACTAAAACAACTCCTAGCACACGCATCAAAACGTTTAAAATCAAGACAATACATGTCTTTAAACGAAAATAAACGATAAAATACCACATTCGTAACAAAACCACCGATAAAATACCCTCCCGCATCAAGCTAGTGAACAAGTCGAACGCGTATAAGCACAAAGCTTCCACAAGAGACTTGCAAAGCGTGCAAATCGATTCGAAAATCATCAACAACGAACAAAAACAACAATAAAAAGATATCACAAGCGATTTACACTCCTCGTATAAATCAAATACGAGAGTTGACTAAATACATATCGTGAAAATCAAAATTCACATAAAATTCCACCACTTAACAAATAATCATAAAAATAGCTCGTGTCACACGAGGCACAACACAAAGAAGGGAGACTTACTTCCACAGTCGCACGAAGATGATGGCCGCACCTCGATACTAATCACGACCGACACCTCGCACGACGCGTCGCGACACGACTCGCCGACAAAATCGACAAGACAAGACAAGACAAGACCCAACAACACACAACTCGACCCGACCCTAGGTTTCCGCAACCTAAGCTCCGATACCATATTCCTCGTAACACCCCAAACCCTTCGGGAATATTACAGCGCACCCCTCCGTGAGGATCTACCAAAGCTAAATACGTAAAACACATTAACACTATACATGCCGACATGGCTAACAAACGAACCATTAGACCGATTTGGTCTTTTACCACAACATACACATCGAGCATACATTACTCTTTCTCGTAACTCATACCCACGCAGGGTTAACATAAATCAACAATCCCGCATGGGGAAAGTAAACACAACGGAAAGACAAAACAAAACATCACCAAATATTCAACACCGGTCTTCATGTGATTAGTATCGCCGTCTTCCATCATCCTTCGTAACGATCCCGTGAATTGCTCCTCAAAGAACTCGCAAATACCGGACGCAATACAGACATCCACCCCCGAATACTGGGGTTAGCAAACCCCACTGTTTTGCTAGTGCAAGTATAAATACAAAGACAAGCCATACAAATCATACTCCAAGAACATAGAAATCATGAATATACTTCCCGAGATAATTCACTTGATCAAAACAATTTAGATTACGAAAGATAAGAATAAAACCATTTTACAACTTACAAAACATTTTACGATCTCGGAGTTTTTGAAAACGTTTGGGATTTAAGAATTTTCAAGCCTTTCAAATGCTTAGGGACATAGCCCAACAATCGCTTATTTCAAAATACAAGTCCGATAGCGTATAACAGGCCCACGACCCAATTATAACATTCCAATCACAACACAGGGTCCACGACCCAAATCATCCACATCACATACTCGCAAGAATACCGGTGGAAATTACACCGTATCCAACATTACCATGACAACAGTCTCACTCATCATACCACAGAGCTACAATGCACAGAGCAACCACATGACTCACGTACCCATACCAAATTATCACAACCAAGAGACAATTCATTCACAACACATTTATTAGTGCCATTCCAGCCAAGTACGATACCATTTGAACTGCCATTCTAATCAGACGAAATATGCGCCAAAGATCACAGTTCTCCAACAAAACACTTCAAAGTTAACCTTGGTACGAGACTCACGGCCACCGTACCCCGCAGAGCCCCGTCGGACATCCCTGGGTGGTTAACCATAGTTCGCGATACGAAACTCACGGCAACGTATCCCTAGAGGCCTCGTCGGACCGTCCCTAGGTGAACATACACATATCATCCACAACGCCACGGGAAGCCATAATTCGAATACTAGAATATGCACACAAATGTTAGGTACTTCGCTAGAATGGCCACTATAGTCGACGTACACTCACAACTAATGTCACACAACCACAAGCAAATACCAATACCAAACAACACCAAGTGTCACAACCTCCTCACGAAGGAATAACAACTAATATCACACACATTACGTTCTTACCGAACAAGTACACATAACTTTACGTAATCCCCGGCAAAGGATTACGGTCTATTAAACTCACTCAAAGTGATCGTAGCATCTTTCAACATACAAAACCAACACATATATTCCGAGAATACATATATTCACGAATTACAAGAATTATTGTTGAAAGACAACATTTATCGAGAACATACCGATCCCTTTTTACGTTCATTAAACATTGGATTTCGCATAAAACCATTTATCAATAATTATGCCTACGAAACATGAAATGTATGGACAAGATACTTGCCTCAAAATCGGTACGCAAGTATTCCGACGAACACGGCTCAACCGGAAAGCTTCGAAACGCCCAATGCTATCGAAACGGAAGACGGCATTTAACGAAAGAGTTCAACGCGGTTTCTTCGCAAGAAACACGACCCTAACATCATACAATCAATAAATCATCGACCATACGAGGAAGAATAATCGTAGAACGCCCGAAAACCCCTCTAAGACATTTTACCGGACACCTTCAAGGCGTCGGTCAAGAACTCAACTCAAACAACGAATCGATACGATCCAACCATGGAATAACAAGGGAAATGATATAATACATCTAAATAATCATCAATCCATCAACAAAACGGAAAGAATCGGACAAAACCCCAAAATCCCCAATTATCCAAAAAGGTAGGGTTTCAAGAGATATTACCTTGAGTGATTCGGTGTTAAGATCCGTAGAACACGCGTTAGATTGATTATCCGAGCCTCACAACCGAAAGGAAATGATGAAAATCGACCCGGATGAAGAATTCTCTCTCCTCTATATCTCTCTCGCGACGCTGCAAAATGGGAAGGAAATGAGCATTCGCTCAAAACGACACATTTATAGTGTAACACAGAGACTTATCGGCCGCCTATCGGCCGATAGCCCAACCGATAGCCATACGGAATGCCGGCGAGGGTCTATCGACCCCCTATCGGCCGAAAGGCTCTGGAAGGTGCCCGACAGTCCGATCTTTCACTAAAACGACCATAACTCTCTCGTCAGGACCATTGACTCACCGCTTGAACCATTGGAAAGCTAACTCGATGTTCTATAATATTGCAAAGATTTATAATTTTTGGAGTTACCAAAAATTAATGATGATCTAACAAAGACGAACTCATACTTAGAAAAGTCGTTTAGTAATCCCGAATTCAACAAAACGACACCGAAACCCGAGCGAATACGAACCGAAGATACGGTTACGAGGTACTCACAAAGACGAATCTAAGAGCTAGTAGAACACACGATTTCGACCACCCGAAGGCTCGAAATTCGACAACGGAAGGTAATTACCCCAAACTTTGGGAAATTACGAAAATGGCCCAACTGCCCGAAAATCACCATACGACAACGAATAATCAAACCAAAGCTCACAACACGTCTAACAAAGTTAAACGGACTTGCGGGAAACTCGAAACAACAGCTTTGACGAGATTCGCAAGAATCGAACTCAAGTGCGGAAAAGTCGCTAAAAAGCACAGAACTCAACGAAACGATACCGAAACGAACTCGGATGTCAAAAAGTGTAGAATTAATCATTCTCAGAATGACGAAACGGTCATGAGCGAGTCGTCAAAACGGACTCCGACCGAAAAAAAAGAATTACCGGAAATCGAAAATTGCGGATATTACATTAGGTCTGGGGAGGGCTCCGAGAATCGACACTTGCGAGTGCGATGTCATGATAACTTATGGGCGTATTTGAATGATGTTATCCGGGTAGGGTCCGTCGAGGCCTCCGGAGGCGCGTGCTTGCGAGTACGGCCAGATGTTACGATTTGACCATAAGGTTATCTAATCGGGTAGGTCTGGAGAGGGCTCCGAGAATCGTCACTTGCGAGTGCGATGTCAAGATAACTTATGGGTGTGTTCGAGTTTATTCTTGATGGCTAATCCGGGTGGGACCCTTCGGGGCCACGGAGACGTTTTGACTGTTGATTTGATATCTCTGAATTGTTTATGTTTTGAATCTTGAATCCCGATTGTATTGGTGAATATGGTTTTGGTCTTGAGTTTTGAGTTGAGAATAAAATCATTTGTATGATTTTGAAAGAAAACCTTTTGAAAGGAAAAACATTCATATTTCAGGATTTTACACCGAGACCCGAAGTCTCTAAATAATCTCTTACAATGATTTCTGGAGTAATCCCCATGGTTTGTTTTAAAGGAATAAATTTTCAAAAGACTTTAGACTCGGGGATCGTGTTACTACCTTGTCGAAATGTTATTTTCATAACGGTTGTATTCTTGATGTATAATTGTATAGCTTGGTTACTTGCTAGCGATTCCATCGCTAACCCCTCGTTGGGGATTTTGTTATTTATTCCAGGTGTTCTGACTGGAGAGTGAGCAACCACAGGATTGGCTCGGAGGATGATGCAATGCAGCGATACTAGTCACAGTTGTAGTCTGTCAGTGATATGTCAGTTTGAGTTCTTGTCATCCTTGAGGGGATGGACATTTTATGTACTATGTGATCGAGTTGTAATTTAGTTTCATCAGATGTACGGTTATGCTATGTTTTGAGAGACCTAATCGGTCTACGGTATTATGTTTTGGTCAAGTTGACCGCATGTGGGTTTTGATTTGTAGTCTCCCGCCTGGTAGCTCCTTGTGGAAAGGGGTCTACGGCGTGTAATATCCCTGAGTGGATTGGGGGTGTTACATAAATGGTATCGGAGCTTAGGTTTGCGAAAACCTAGGCAGTTGGGTCTAGTTGGGTCTTGTCGAGTCGTGTCTTGTCGGAGTCGTGTCTTGTCGTGTCACCCGGGTGAGCAGTTGTGAACAAGCGAGATCATTGCGATCCGTTGTGATCAATTGTGGTTCGTTGTGATTAGTATCGTGTTGCAGCCATTATCTCCGTGCGACCTGTGGATGTAAGTCTCCCTTCTTTGTGTTGTGCCTCGTGTGACACGAGCTATTTTTATGATTATGAGTTAATTGACGGAATCCTCTTATGGATTTTGATTTCGTGATATGTGATTATTTGACTCCCATTTTTCGTTCATATGAGGAGTAGTGTTGCTGTCTTGTGCATGTTTGACTTTATTTCTTTTATCCATTGCGTGAGTTCTTTTGTAATGGCTTTCGGTATTTTACCGAGTTTTATTTTGAAAACCGATTCCTTAACCGAGTTTTGGCATTACGGCCTTGATCATTTTGGCGAAATTCTTATGACGGAATTTAGTATTTTGTAAATGGATTTTGTGAGTTTTTGAAATATTACCGTCATCGGCCTTTTTGGCATTTTTGTGAATGGTTTTTAGCCTGGTGGGTTCCGGCGCGGGACACACGGCGCTATAGTTTTCCGTGTAAGTACCTAAACTTTTTGGGCATTCTAGCCCATTGAATTATTTTTGAAAACCTTGAGTATCTTAGAAAATTAAAATTCGAGACGTACTTTTAAAACGAATTATTTTCTTGCGGTGTTTTCAAGGTGTTTTCTAATGCCGCAATACATTTCAAAAATTTTCTGGTTGAGGACCAAAAATATTTTGAGATATTTTCAAATGCAGTTGCTTAGACCCAAGGGTCGAATATTTTTGAAAGTTTTTCACTAAAAGAAAGGTGTCCTCATTTTTGTTCAAACGCAAGATGACTTTCAAAGTCTCGATAATGGTGTTTGTACTACTTTTTGTAAAATGATACTCAAGATCAACTGTTATTTCCAAACTATTTTCAAAAGGTGGTTTTTGTTTTTAAAACCTATCATTCCCGCTTATGGACCGGAAATGCGTGTATGGTTTTCGAACTTTCGTTACGGTGTTAACCCCGAATTGTGATTGAATTGGTGGCGTGAGCGTCGAGTCGCTCGCCACGCATATATTTTGTTAGCCCTTGTGGGAGGTGTGATGACGATCCTTAATGTTGTCATTTCGTGGTGGCTTGCGTGTTAACGCACCTGTGTGAGCCGTTAAAGCTTGGGTTTGTACGTTTGTGTACATATTTGATTGTTTCATAATGTTTGTAATTATGTCTTTGTTATTGTTCGGTTGTTGAGATCGCCGAACGATACCGCCGTCATTGTAGTGTTTGTGTGTATTATTTTACGATGATAATCGTTGTATATGATATGTATTATGATTCCTTGTTGTCTTTGAGTTGGCATCTTCGCTATGTTGTTTTGCGACGTTATGCCCTATCAGATCTAGCGTTTGTATTTTCGGTATGCCGAGCCGAGGCGTTTCAACCGTGATGTGCCGGCATGCACGTGTAAATTTGTCCTTCTCGCTTGAACACATTTCAAGTGTGGACTCGAGGACACCGAATTCGCTTTTGCGAATCTACCGAGACTTTCGGAGTTCGCGCTTCAAAGACAATCATCTAATCGGCTTTGAGAGGCCTTTGAAAGATGTTTCGTCCGCTTGTTGTGTTGTCACCTTGATTTCGTGTTGTGAGTTTCGGGAACGACACTTCTTTTAGAAGGGGTCGAATATAATACCCGTATTATTTTTGGACTCCTGCATTTCCTCTTTCTCAGGTCTATCGACTCGCTCGTGTTCGTTGACACTTTCTGAACTTGTTCTGTATTTCGGTTTCATCGTTCGAACGAACTGTGATCTTGTTGTGGGTCGATCTGGTTATCGCTGTGACTTTTTCGAGTTCGGTTCGATTCTTGTGAACCTTGTTCGAAAGTGACATCATCTGGTTTTACTAGTCCTTTTATTCGAAGTGGATCAAATTTTGAACTTCTATATTTTCGACTCTATCGACTCGTTATGTTCGTTAACATTTTCTGAGCTTGCCCTATCCCTTTCTTTTATTGATCGAACGAGTGTGGTGTTTTGAAATTACTCGTTTGTCGTTGTGACTTTTCAATTGCTATTCCCTTTCCTATGGATCTTATGTGATGCACATCTTGTTGCTTTTACCGGATCATATGTTGTCTCGAGCCGAGACGTGAACCTGGGAGTTGTTATTTGAATTTTATTGTTCATCGTGATTCGAACATGGTTGTTCGATTTTTGTTGTTGTCTCGACCGTTGTGGTTCGATCGTTTGATTGTTCGGTTTTTATTGATCTCGTTTCGTGATTGTTGAGCATTCGGACTCTTCCTAATTTCCTTATATTCGAAAATTTGTCTCGCTTTCGATCTTCCAACCTCAAGTGTGGAATTCCTTATTTCTTCAAATTGGCTCGCGTTTTGATTGATGTACCGTTGGGGTGGTCCATCATATTGATTTTCGTTCGTTGTGTTTTGTGATTGTTCGGATAATTCACTTGATTGTATTATCCATTTGATGACGCTTGTCACTTGTTGGTTTTATTAAGTCCCTAACGGCGACGTTGTGTTGGTCGTCGTGGAGCGTGTTTTCACACCGTGTATTCCGTTGCGTTGTTGTAACGTTTCGCCGGGCGTTAGTTACGCGTTTCTTGCGTATCTCGTCGAGTTTTTCTCGGGATATTGCTTCTCCTACTTGTTTTAAGTTTCGGACGAAACTTCTTTAAGGAGGGTAGAATGTAATATCCGCAATTTCGATTTCCTAATTTCTTTTTTCGCGGAAGTCCGCTTTGACGACTTGCTCATGACCGCTTCGTCATTCCGAGAATGATTAATTCGCAATTTTTGTCATCCGAGCTCGTTTCGTGTCGCTTTTGTTGAGTTCCGTGCTTTTAGCGGTTTTCCGCACTTGAGTTCGATTCTTGTGAATCTCGTCCAAATCGTTGTTTCGACTTTCTCGTAAGTTCATTTAATGTTATTATTCATGTTGCAAGCTTCGTTTGGTTATTCGATCACGTATCGTGATTTTGGGGCGTTTTGGGCCATTTTCGTAATTTCCCAAAGTTTGGGGTAATTACTCGTTGTCGAATTTCGAGCCTTCGTAGTCGGAATCGTGTGTTCTATTAGTGCTCGGATTCGTCTTTTCGAGTACTTCGTAACCGTATCTTCGATTCGCATCGTGTTCGGGTTTCGGGTCGTTCGCCGTCGAGTTGGTCCCGCCGAGTCATGGTCGGCATGCTCGGGCCGAGCCACCGCCGAGTAACGTGCGGTAGTGATCGGCGATTCGCACGTAAGGCCGATTACGTCGTAAGGCCCCGGCCGTAACGCACGTAACGCTCCGGCATTTTCCAGTAAAGGCGATGCTCGCCATGGCCGATTACGTCGTAAGCCGTGGCCGATTACGTCGTATCTACGGCAATGGCCTATTTAAGGCCCGGCAACGTATTTCTTCACCATTTCTCACTTCTCTTCTTCTCTTCCGAGGCTTATGTTGTGCTAATCATGTAGAGATGTTGTTGGACAATAAATCCATGAAGTTTGGAGGTTCATATCATCAATCATCCGTCCTATAACATCCTACGATCTACTGACCAGTCGATTTCCTAGAAATCTAGTTTTGGGAATTTTGGTATTTTGGTTGTTTTCGTCCGATTAATCCGATTTAACTTAGGATTATGATAGATTGATGATTATTTAGATGTATTATATCATTTCTCTTGTTATTCCATGGTTGGATCGTATCGATTCGTTGTTTTGGTCGAGTTCTTAGTCGACGCCTTGAAGGTGTCCGACAAAATGTCATAGAGGGGTTTTCGGGCGTTCTTCGATTATTCTTCCTCGTATGATCGATGATTTATTGATTATATGTTGTTAGGGTCGAATTCTTGTGAAGAACTCGAGTCGGAACCCTCCCGCTCGTTGTCTTCTTCGGTCCGAGCTTCCCGGTTGAATCGTGTTCTTCTGAGTGTTCTAGCGGTCATTAAGTCGAGCTTTCCCGTTGCTCCGCGTGCGTTGGACTTGAGGCGAGTATCTCGTCTATATTCTTTATACTTTGAGAATGTGATGTGTCGTGAATTTAACGTGGACTCGTTAGTGACGGTATATTTAACCGTAACTTACTTTAAATGAAGATGTGATTTTATGAAGGTAATTACCAACGTAAACTTTTGTTTCAAGAATAATGATAACTACCTCTTCATGTTATTTTGTTAAAATAAATATTAGAAATGAGTAGTTAACTGAAGAATTGTGGAATCGCGTAATACTTGTATTATTTGCTCGTTGGCCTTTTTCCTGAATGATGGTTTGCTGTGGATGTTGTGCCTTTGTGGAAGTTATGTTACATTAACTTATATGTTACGTGTTTCCGGTTGTAGTGAATATTGTGCCTTTGTTGTTGTTGTTGTGTATCTTAGCAAATTGAGATGTTGTCCGGGTAGGGTCCGTCGAGGCCTCCGGAGGCGCGTGCTTGCGAGTACGGCCAGACGTATGTTGTGACCATAAGGTTATCAATTCGGGTAGGTCTGGGGAGGGCTCCGAGAATCGACACTTGCGAGTGCGATGTCATGATAACTTATGGGCGTATTTGAATGATGTTATCCGGGTAGGGTCCGTCGAGGCCTCCGGAGGCGCGTGCTTGCGAGTACGGCCAGATGTTACGATTTGACCATAAGGTTATCTAATCGGGTAGGTCTGGAGAGGGCTCCGAGAATCGTCACTTGCGAGTGCGATGTCAAGATAACTTATGGGTGTGTTCGAGTTTATTCTTGATGGCTAATCCGTGGGACCCTTCGGGCCACGGAGACGTTTGACGTTGATTTGATATCTCTCAATTGTTTATGTTTTGATTCTTGAATCCCGTTTGTATTGGTGAATATGGTTTTGGTTTTGAGTTTTGAGTTTATAATAAAATCATTTCTATTATTTTGAAAGAAAACATTTTGAAACTGAAAAAAATTCATATTTCAGATTTTACACCGAGACCCCCAAGTCTCTAAATAATCTCTTACAATGATTTCGGAGTAATCCCCATGGTTTGTTTTAAAGGAATAAATTTTCAAAAGACTTTAGACTCGGGGATCGTGTTACTACCTTGTCGAAATGTTATTTTCATAACGGTTGTATTCTTGATGTATAATTGTATAGCTTGGTTACTTGCTAGCGGTTCCATCGCTAACCCTCGTTGGGGATTTTGTTATTTATTCCAGTGTTCGATCGAGAGTGAGCAACCACGGGATTGGCTCGGAGGATGATGCAATGCAACATACTAGTCACGCTTGTAGTCAGTCGTCATCGGTGATATGTCAGTTTGAGTTCTTGTCATCCTTGAGGGGATGGACATTTTATGTACTATGTGATCGAGTTGTAATTTAGTTTCATCAGATGTACGGTTATGCTATGTTTTGAGAGACCTAATCGGTCTACGGTATTATGTTTTGGTCAAGTTGACCGCATGTGGGTTTTGATTTGTAGTCTCCCGCCTGGTAGCTCCTTGTGGAAAGGGGTCTACGGCGTGTAATATCCCTGAGTGGATTGGGGGTGTTACAATCATAAGCCTTCTCTAGATCAATGAACATCATATGGAGGTCCTTACGCCGCTCTCTAAACTTCTCCATAAGGCGTCTGACGAGATGAATGGCCTCCGTCGAGGACCTCCCCGGCACGAAGCCAAATTGGTTCTCTGAGATCTCAACTTATCTTCTAACCCTGCATTCCACCACTCTTTCCCAAAGTTTCATAGTATGACTGAGGAGTTTAATACCCCTATAGTTACTACAACTCTGAGCATCGCCTTTGTTCTTGAAAAACGGCATGACAATACTACGCCTCCACTCCGTCGGCATCTTAGAACCTCTGAGGAGGATGTTAAACAGCTCAGCTAGCCACTGAACTCCGATCGAGTTGAACAAACTCAAAATACGGATATACAACCCATAGAACACGATTAATAATGTTCAATAACACCAACCGATTCATGAAAATCGAACGAACAACGAAAATCAAGAAGAAAATCTCAAAAGTCAATTCTAGGAGATTTCAAGAAATTACCTTGATCCGACGAAGAACAAGGATTAGATGATGTTATAATCAACACAAGCCTTCCAAAAGATGTTGTTCTAAGAGGATCCCGATCAAAACCCTCAATTTCTGTCGAAGGATCGCACAAAATGAAGAAAAATGTGGAAATGGCCGAGTGGCCCGGTACCAAGGCCTTAAATAGCCAGTCCATGCCGAGCGCTTACGGCCGTAACCGGACATCCCTACCCAACTGCCCAAAACTGTCTGCAGCGTTACGTACGTTACCGGCCAGGGCTTACGTACGTAATAGGCCTTACGGCCGTAACTGCCGGACCATTGCGGCCGTAACTCAGCCAGGTGTGCCAATGCCCCAACACGTTGGCCATGACTCGGCCGTGGCCAACTCCGACAGTCCGGACAACCCCGAAAACTGGACCTGAATATAAACTGAAGGTACGGTTAGGAAGTACTCGCAAAGACGAATATAAGTGCTAAGAGAACACACGATTCCGACCACCCGAAGGCTCTAAATTCGACAACGGAAAGTAATTACCCCAAACTTTAGGAAATTACGAAAACGGCCCAAAACGTCTGAAATACACGATACACGATCGAAACACCAAGCCAAAGCTCGCAACATGAATAATAACATTAAATGAATTTACTAGAAACTCGAAACAACAGTTTCGGATGAGATTCGCAAGAATCAAGCTCAAGTACGGAAAAACCGTTTAAGATCACGGAACTCAACAAAACGACACCGAAACGAACTCAGATGACAAAAAGTGCAGAATTAATCACTCTCGTAATGACGAAACAGTCACAATAGAGTCGCCAAAATGGACTTCCGCCAAAAAAAAATTATCGAAAATCGAAAATCGCGGATATTACATACTACCCTCCTTAAAAGAAGTTTCGTCCCGAAACTTAAAAATAAGTAGGGGGCAACATCCCACCAGGAAAAACTCAACGGAATACACAAGAACCGAAAACTCGCGCCCAACGGCAAAGCATTACAAGCAACGCAAAGAGACATACGGCGTGAAAACACGCTCCACGACAATCATCACAACGCCACAGGTAGAGACATAATAAAACCAACAAGTGACAAGCGTCATCAAATAGATAATACAATCAAGTCAATTATCCGAACAATCACAAAACATGAGATACCAATATAAGAAAACATGCACAGTCAAGAAAACAGAAAATAAACACAAAACGATCCACAAGGACAATTATAAACAGTTCGGATTACGCCGAAATCCTCAAAAACCACACTAGGCATCTCTGTGTCCTTTCGGAGCAGAGACGCAACCTCGGTCCCCAAATCTCTCAGTTACCGTCTCGCAATGCACGGCTCGGTGACCCACCTAGCCATAGTCGAAACAGCTGACTAACGATGCACGACAATTCTTCACGGTACGAGATCAGGCAACAACAGTCAGACAACCCCAATCGAACAACAATGATCGAACAACAACGACCGAACAACAACGATCGAACAATAATGATCGAACAACAACGATCGAAAAACAATGATCGAGTAACAACGATCGAACAACAATGATCGAATGACAACGGTCGAACAATGACTCCGAAGTTCACACTTCAACTCGAAACATTAAAAGAGCTGGTAGAAATTAAAAGATGTTACTCTCGAACAAGGTTCACAAGAATCGAACCGAACTCGAAAAAGTCACAACGATGAATAGATTGATCCGAGACAAGGTCACAAACCGAGATATCAAACAAGTTCAAAAAATATCAATGGACACGAGCAAGTCGATAGAATTGAGAGAGAGAAACTGCAGAAGTCAAAAATCATACGGGCATTACATTCGACCTCTTATAAAAGAAGTATCGTCCCCGCAACTCGCAACAACGGAAGCAAGGTAACAACACAAAAAGCAACTGACAGACACATCTCCCATGGGCCTCTCAGAGCCGATCCTAATATCTGTGCTAAAGCACGAACTCCAGAAGTCTCGGTAACCAATTCGCAAAATTGAATTCTGTGTCCCTCGAGTCCACACTTGTAATCTGCTACTGGCGTGGAAGGACAGTTTGCACGTACATGCCCTCGGCACAATACGGTTGAAGCACCTCGGCTCGACATACCGAATATACAACTGCTAGGTACAATGGAATGTAACATCGTCAAACAACAAACTGGAGATGCCAACTTAGCACAACAGAAAATCATAACACGCAACACATATGTTGATTACTATCATTAAACAATACACATATCAACATCACAGCAACGACGGCATCGTTCGGCGGTCTCAACGGCCCGAACGATAACCAACACATAATCACAAAACATCATGAAACAATCACACATTTACACAAACGTACAAACCCGAACTTTAACAGCTCGCACATGTGCGACAACACGCAATTCACCACGAGGCGACAAACATTATATGCCATATCACACCTCTCACAGAGGGATAGTACAACAAATACGTGGCGAACGACTCAACGCTCACACCACCAATTCAATCATAACTCGAGGGTTAACACCCTAACGAAAGTGCTAATATCATACATACATTACCGGACCGCAAACAGGAACGATACGTTTTCAAAACAAAAACCACCCTTAAAAAATGATTATGGAAACACTAGTTGGTCTTGAGTATCACCTTTCAAAAAGTAGTACAAACACCATTATCGAGACTTTAAAAAATCATATTGCGTTTGATAAAAAAAATGAGGACACTTTTCCTTTAAATTGAAACTTTTAGAAATATTCGACCCTTGGGTCTAAGCAATTGCATTTCCAAAATTAATGGAATATCAAAAAAATATTTTGGTCCTCAAAGTAGAAGAATTTTGAAATAGATAGCTGCGCTAGTAGGCACCTCGAAAATATAATCCATTTAAAAGTACATCTCGAAATTTATTTTCTAAGATACTCAAGGTTTTCAAAAATCCGATAGGCCAAAATGCCCACAACTCGCACGTATCAACATTCGGTTACATACATCATAATACACGCATCAACTCATTCAAAACCAAAACAACACGTGTCCTTTACCGGAAAACAAACATTCAAATATCACAGTCAAAAGGACATATAGCGACAACACTCCTCATATAAACAAAATATGAGAGTCACACAAATGCATCACGAAACCAAGAATCTGCATAAAGACTCCATCACTTAACACATAATCATATCAGTAACTCGCATCAGACGAGGCACAGTCACAAGGAAGGGAGACTTACATCCACAGGTGGCACGAAGATGATGATCGCCCCACGATACTAATCACGACCAACCAACTCAGACGACGCGTCGCGACACGACTCAGTCAGACAAAATCCGACGAGACAAAACTCAACAGACACCACTAAACCCGACAGCCTAGGTTTCCACAACCTAAGCTCCGATACTATTTATGTAACACCCCCAATCCGCTCAGGGATATTACACGCCGTAGAACCTTTCCTCAAGGATCTACCAGGCTGGTAACAACATCCAACATCTCAACAATACCTTTAAGGCTAAAATGACTCAGTAGACGGATTTGGTCTTTCAATAATGTAACACCCCCGATATATTCAGGAATATTACAGCGCCGTAAATCCTTTACATAAGGATTTACAAGGCTGAAGAATTGAACAGACATTAAGAAGTACAAACGAATGGAAATATCGGAATTAAGATACAACAGTTCTGACCAAATACTGAAAAATACAATTGTTCAACAGAAACTTAATAATACATCACCAAATTCAAATTCATCATAAATAACTTTGTACTCGAGTACTTATTGAAATAACCAATAAACAATGCATAAAAGAACCCTACTAAACATCACTCGCACCCTCGTCATGCAAAGTAGTTGTTTTTCTGCTCTCCTGGATCCTGAACATAAACAAAATGTTCACCCCCGAAGGGGTTAGCACAACGATGCTAGTACAAGTACCACAACATTTTATTCAACGTCACACGCCGAATAATAATAACGTAAATGATAAAATGTCAAACGAGTCTTCTCCTGCGAGAAACTCATACATAATATACACAACTGATAATCACAACATGATATCACAACATACACATGGTAATTCCGTCGATCCATCGTTCACTGCCTAGAACCCACGATGATCCCGTCAGACCGGCCCGTGGTGGAAAAACCCGTCCGATGATCCAGCGCACGCTAGCATAGATCCCCCGATGATCCCGTCGGACCAACACGAGGTGGACATACAACAACGACATACATGCACGATAATATGTATAACATCAATACATAAAACAAATAAGGTACTTGCCTCGATGAAGACAAGAACAATACTTCCACGAAAACGAACACTTGAAGGTCGTCCCCCCTCAATCAATCACGTAACAAGCTCAAACCTTAACAAAAGAAATAATATAGGATTTATCTCACGTCGTACGAATGTCTAACAATTCGATTTATGGCCAAAAGTTCATAAAATGTAATCTGTCTGAACTTCTTAGCGCACGCTAAGTACTCTGTGTAGCGTGCGTTAAGTCTACTCGATAGCGCACGCAAACAACAAAGCTTAGCGTACGCTAACTATGCATGGTCAGTACTTAACTGATCAGCTGACTGACTCGTCTGATGGCCTAGCGTACGTTACGTACCAAACGTAGCGTACGTTAACTGATGCTCGATAGCGCACATTAATTTACATAGCTTAGCGTGCGCTAACTATGCATGGCAGTTTACTACTGGGCAGTAGACGGACCTCAACATGATCAAACCAACTAAAATCCTCAGTGTTAATTCATGTTACCTCCATGAATATCATGTTCATACGGCTATGAATGATCTTACGGATAACAACAACTTCAGATTCAAGAATAAGTATGCTATTATGAAACCATAATCCATTTCAAATCCAATTCTTCATGCGATAATTCGGAAGGCTTAACGGTTGATATCAACACCTTTATATCAATGAAAACTACCACTCTGAAGTTTGAATAATGTTCCATCTATACAAAATAAATCCTTCCATGATCAATCCCTTAGATTCATCTAACAATAATGATGTTAAAGTCAAGTCCATGATTGTTATGAAGTCATCTACTAGATTCGGATTACCAATGATAGAAGCTTCTTCTACTTGTTCAATGTAATAAGATTCGAATCATGATGTTCATAATCAAGGTACTTAAGGCTTATTCATCTCAATATTCCAAACATGATGTACTTTGGATAATTCACTAATGAAAATCAATATCTCGTTAACATGATCATCCAATTCTTTAGAATCCAACTCTAAGTCTGGAGATAGGTTGAACATACCTTAATATGACGAAAATCACTGAACCGTAAGGTAGAATCCGACTCTGGTTGGTTGTATGCCACTCCAAGGTGCTACTCCACTTCAATGATCACTCACAAGTGATAACCAATATACAAGGATCAATAAGATGTGTTCTAAGTGTGTAGAAGGATTATTATAGCTCTCTGGCCTCTCAAGAATGAAGAATGGACGAATGAAGTGTAAGCCAAAACGGGTTGTTGTCTCATTTATAATATTCTGCACTTTAGCTAATTAGCGCACGCTACAAAGCATTCCTTAGCGCGCGCTAATAAGAGTTGACTCCAAATCTGTCCAGGTTCGTCCGTGGGAATCTTATCCGGATCCATGCCCCGGCTGGCGCATGTGCTAGCCGTCCAGTTCAATAATTGAGTTCTTAGCGCACGCAACTCCTACATACATAGCGTGCACTAGTAGTAGCCCGATAGCGCGCGTTAAGCTACATTCTTAGCGTGCGCTATCACGAGTTTGCATAAGAAATTTTGCATGTTGTTATACTTATGTACAAAGATATCAATGCAAGAAATATCATACTCTAATAATCAAAACCATGAATCCGAATAATACAGGGTTTGAATACAGATGAAATACACCGTAATAAATCCGGATATTACATACTCTCCTACTAAAAAGGAGTTTCGTCCCAAAACTCAAGACGAAAATAACTCGGGATATCTGGACTTCATATTAGCTTCCATTTCCCATGTGGCTTCTTCCATTCCGTGACTTGACCATTGAACTTTGACCAAAACGATTGGCTTGTTCCTCAGCTGCTTAACTCGACTCTCGAGTATCTTGACCGGTCTTTCTTCAAACGTCCCATCCTGCGCGACTTCGATCTCGCCGAAATCAATGATATGACTGGGATCTGGTATATACCTCCGTAACTGGGATACATGGAATACGTTATGAACATGGCACAATGACGGCGGCAATGCTAATCTGTATGCCAACTCTCCAACTCTCTCGAGGATCTCAAATGGTCCGATATATCTGGGACTCAGCTTTCCCCTCCTTCCAAAACGAAAAATTCCTCGAGTAGGAGAAACTTTTAAAGTACGTGGTCTCCCGTACTGAACTCCAAAGGGCGACGGCGTACGTCTGCGTAAGATTTCGCGACTCAAGGCCAATGCCTTTCACGAATCAAGGCTATCTTTTCTCGAGTCTGCACGATCAACTCTGGTTCTGTCCCAATTAAGTCTGATGAATCGTCCCAACATAGGGGCGATCTACATCTCCTCCCGTATAATGCCTCGAATGGTGCCATCTTAATGGAAGCATGCCAACTATTGTTGTAGGTAAATTCAATCAACGGTAGATGAACTTCCCAATCAGTTGACCAATCTAAGGCACAGGCCCTTAGCATGTCTTCCACCATTTGAATAGTCCTCTTGGATTGTCCGTTAGTCTGCGTGTGATAAGCTGTGCTGAAGTTCAATTCGGTCCCCAAGGCCTTATGAACTGCTTTCCAAAAGTGAGACACAAAACGGTCGTCTCGATCAGAAAAAATGGTCTTCGGCGTACCATGCAATCGAACTATCTCCGAAATAAATACTAGTGCCAACCTCTCTGGTCCCCACATATCCTTAATGCCTAGAAAATGAGCTGATTTGGTTAAACGATCAACTATCACCGAAATCATGTTCATTCCTGTCCTGGTTCTCGGCATATTAGTGATAAAGTCCATCGATATGTCCTCCCACTTCCATTAAGGAATTGGGAGCGGCTTCAACATTCCGGCAGGCCGTTGATGCTCGATCTTAACCTACTGACAAGTCAAGCATTTCGAAACATAGTCTGCTACATCTTTCTTCATGTTGCCCCACCAGAAATTCTGCTTCAAGTCCTTATACATTTTACTGGTGCCCGGGTGGATAGAATAGGGCGAACTGTGAGCTTCCTTCATAATCATTTGTTTCAGAACATCAACATCGGGAACGCAGAGTCGGTTCTAAATCTCAAAACTCCATCATCATGAATTATGAATCCGGGGGCCTTTCCCTTGATCACTTCATCACGTAACCGAATCATCAGAGGATCATCTGCCTGTCTAGATTTGATTTCTTCGGTTAGTGATGAAGTTATTTCCATCACGCACAGTTGTCCTTAGACTCTTTGTAACCACACTTCAATTCCTTCTCGAATCATCTCTCGTTGAAGGCTAAGTTGGGAGGTCAGCGTCTCCAGCATCTGAATAGAAATAGGCTTGCGGCTGAGTGCATCGACCACTACATTCGCTTTGCCTGGATGATACAAAATCTCCAAGTCATAGTCCTTAATCAGTTCTAACCATCTTCTTTGCTGCATGTTCAATTCTTTCTGACTGAAGATGTATTTGAGACTCTTGTGATCCGTAAAGATCTGACAGTGAGTCCCGTACAGATAATGCCTCCAAGTCTTCAAAGCAAAAACTACTGCTGCTAGCTCCAAATCATGTATTGGGTAATTCACTTCATAAGGTTTCAGCTGTCGCGACGCATAAGCGATCACCTTATCATTCTGCATCAATACGCACCCGAGTCCTTGGTTCGAAGCATCACTGTAAACTATAAATCCTCCAGTTCCCTGTGGAAGTGATAGAATCGGTGCCGTCGTCAACCTCTTCTTTAATTCATCAAAACTAGTCTGACACGACTCGTTCCACTCAAACTCTTGAGTTTTCTGTAGGAGTCGAGTAAGTGGGCGGGAAATTTTAGAAAACCCTTCCACGAATCGACGATAATACCCAGCAAGTCCTAAGAAGCTTCAGACTTCTTTCACGTTCTTTGGAGGTTTCCAATCCATAATTACTTCGATTTTCTGAGGGTCTACTCGGACTCCTTTAGCTGATACCACATGACCGAGGAACATTAATTTCTTCAGCCAAAATTCACACTTAGAGAGTTTGGCGTACAATTGCTCGCTTCTCAAAAGTTCCAATACAATCCGCAAATGCTGAGCATGCTCTTCCGGGCTCTTAGAATACACTAGAATGTCATCAATGAACACGACCACAAATTTATCCAAATATTCGATGAACACTCGGTTCATCAACTGCATGAATACAGCAGGTGCATTGGTGAGACCAAACGGCATCATTACAAACTCATAGTGTCCGTAGCGAGTTCTGAATGCTGACTTTGGAACATCTGATTCCTTAATCCTCAGCTGATGGTATCCTGATCTCAGATCGATTTTAGAAAATACTGTTGCCCCTTGCAACTGGTCAAACAGATCATCAATCCGTGGCAACGGATACTTGTTCTTAATCGTCATCTTGTTCAGCTCTTGATAGTCAATACACAGTCGAAGCGATCCATCCTTCTTTCGGACAAAAAGAACTGGCGCTCCCCAGGGCGAAACGCTTGGCTGAACATAGCCTTTGTCCAGTAACTCCTCCAGCTGCTTTTTCAGTTCGTACATCTTAGTAGGTGCCATACGATACGGCGCCTTAGAAATTGGTGTAGCTCCGGGTTCCAGCTCAATGGTAAATTCTACATCCCTTCGTGGAGGTAGTCCAGGTAACTCGTCAGGAAATACATCTGGAAATTCGTTCACAACAAGAATGGATGAAAGTTCCACAATTTCATCTTCTTTCTTCATTGCATAGCACCAGTATCCAGTACAGCCCTGTTTCAACAATTTGACAGCTTTCATCGCCTTGATCAATTTTCCTGAGCTTCCCGGTTTCCATCCCTCAAACAGAATTTCGGAACCATTGTCAGCGATCAGCGAGATATTCCTCCTTCGGTAGTTTACAATTGCTCAATATCGATTAAGCCAATCGTCTCCGAGTATCAGGTCGTCTCCTTGCATTTCTATTACAATCAAATTTGAGAGCCACTCTCTGCCTCCAAATGATACAGGAAAATTTCTAGTTTCTAAGTTCCCGACAATCCTCTCCCCACTCGGTAACCCAACAACATAAGGTTCACAAGTATGAAAACCGGAAATATTCAAACGATTTACACAAGACAAAGATATAAAAGAATGCGTAGCTCATGTATCGAATAAAACGCTAACTGGCTGGGAAAAGATCTGGACAGTACCTAATGCGACAGCAGCATCCTGATCGTCTGTCCTCCTCATCTCGTACAAACGTGGGGGAACAGATCCGGCACTCGATGTCCCCTTTCGGTTCCATTGTCCTCTGCCTCGTCCGCGGCCAAAATTCTGAGGCATCTGAACACTTTGCTGCGTCTGTTGGATACTGGCTTCCTTCTGGACTGGCTGGGGTGTACGGGCTCTAAAAGACTTTACAGCCTCTTCACAGAACACCACACGATGTCCCTCTCGACCACAATCAAAACAAGTCACGGCAGGTAGGGGCAATTCCATCGATAGTGCCCCGTCTGGGCGCAGTTAAAGCATTTCCTGGTAACATCAGTAATAGTTGATGTCGCTCCGAAGTTCTTTCCGCTCCTAACTAGGTGCGGAGGTTTCTTGAAAGAGTGAAAGGATGATTGGGCCTTACGGGGCCTGCTGTTCTTGTGCTCTGTAAAAGTACCAGAGACTTTCTGTTTCTTGGATTCCGAAAATTTCTCCATAGCTGCTTCCTTGATCTCATACGCCAACGCCTTATCGTGGTATTGACGGAGTGTGGTACATTCAAATCCGGACATATACCTCTGGATTTCTGGTTTCATCCTCATATCGAAATGGATCATCATTTCTGCATCTGTTCTGACCAGATGTCGAACAAATGCCAGCTGCTGGTTAAACGTCTTAATTGCAGGATACCGCACATCAAGGCCGAGCGAGAAAAACTCCCGAACTTTGGCTTCCCTCACAGGACGAGGGAAATACTGAGCTCCCATCATCAATCTAAACTCTGTCCAATCAGCATCATGGTCTACAGGCCGGGTGGCTTCCCACCATTCGGATGCTTCCCCTATCAGAAAGTATTGCGCGATAGAGGCTCTCCTATTGCCCTGGCGCTTGATTCCGCAAAGATTTTCTCCAGCCTCTTCAACCAATGGTCCTGTGGGAGTCTCATAAATACCGTCGAATTTGGGTGGTTGCATCTTCACCACCTCTTGCACCACCGGTCACCTCGATTTCCCATGTCCTGGGATCCCTTTGCCTCTCTCCTCGCCGTAGTCCCACCGCCACTTGCATTCGGTCCACGACTGGGCGAATCGAGTCATCCGGTTCACCACTTGACGAAGGATCTCCGTACAAGCAGTTACTGCCCGTTATTAATAGATTGTTGCGGCTCGCCTGAGCTATGAATGGCCTGATTAGAAGGTGACGCTTCCCTTTCAGCATTTCTTCGTCCGCGTCCACGACCGCGACCACGTCCACGCCCGCCTCTCAACATACTGTAAGCATAAATACTCAATATACAGGGAACAACATCGTTCTAATATTCGAGTATAAAGAGACACAACATGTAAAGAACGAGATAGAGTTTAGGAACTTACAACCACCGTTCACATGAAGACGTAGGCAGTGCAGTGATGTCATTCACGGTCGGTTACTTCAAAAGACGTAAATGACCCCTATTTTAACTCAATGGCCAAGATATCCATAATCTTAGCTCCGATCCATATTCTGTAACACCCCCGATATATTCAGGAATATTACAGCGCCGTAAATCGTTTACATAAGGATTTACAAGGCTGAAGAATTGAACAAACATTAAGAAGTACTAACGAATGGAAATATCGGAATTAAGATACAACAGTTCTCACCAAATACTGAAAAATACAATTGTTCAACAAAAACTTAATAATACATCACCAAATTCAAATTCATCATAAATGACTTTGTACTCGAGTACTTATTGAAATAACCAATAAACAATGCATAAAAGAACCTTGGAAACATCACTCTGCACCCTCGTCGTCATGCAGCTCCAGTGGTTGTTTTCCCGCTCTCCTGGATCCTGAACATAAACAAAATGTTCACCTCCGAAGGGGTTAGCACAACGATGCTAGTACAAGTACCACAACATTTTATTCAACGTCACACGCCGAATAATAATAACGTAAATGATAAAATGTCAAACGAGTCTTCTCCTGCGAGAAACTCATACATAATATACACAACTGATAATCACAACATGATATCACAACATACACATGGTAATTCCGTCGATCCATCGTTCACTGCCTAGAACCCACGATGATCCCGTCAGACCAGCCCGTGGTGGAAAAACCCGTCCGATGATCCAGTAGACGCTAGCATAGATCCCCGATGATCCGTCGGACCAACATGATGTGGACATACAACAACGACATACATGCACGACAATATGTATAACATCAATACATAAAACAAATAAGGTACTTGCCTCGATGAACACAAGAACAATACTTCCACGAAAACGAACACTTGAAGGTCGTCCCCCCTCAATCAATCACGTAACAAGCTCAAACCTTAACAAAAGAAATAATATAGGATTTATCTCACGCCGCATTTAATGTCTAACAATTCGATTTACGACCAAAAGCTCATAAAATGTAATCTGTCTAAACTTCTTAGCGCACGCTAAGTACTCTGTGTAGCGTGCGTTAAGTCTACTCGATAGCGCACGCAAACAACAAAGCTTAGCGTACGCTAACTATGCATGGTCGATTTAATCGATCACCGATCGACTTCGTCTGATGGCCTAGCGTACGTTACGTACCAAACGTAGCGTACGTTAACTGATGCTCGATAGCGCACATTAATTTACATAGCTTAGCGTGCGCTAACTATGCATGGCAGTTTACTACTGGGCAGTAGACGGACCTCAACATGATCAAACCAACTGAAATCCTCAGTGTTAATTCATGTTACCTCCATGAATATCATGTTCATACGGCTATGAATGATCTTACGGATAACAACAACTTCAGATTCAAGAATAAGTATGCTATTATGAAACCATAATCCATTTCAAATCCAATTCTTCATGCGATAATTCGGAAGGCTTAACGGTTGATATCAACACCTTTATATCAATGAAAACTACCACTCTGAAGTTTGAATAATGTTCCATCTATACAAAATAAATCCTTCCATGATCAATCCCTTAGATTCATCTAACAATAATGATGTTAAAGTCAAGTCCATGATTGTTATGAAGTCATCTACTAGATTCAGATTACCAATGATAGAAGCTTCTTCTACTTGTTCAATGTAATAAGATTCGAATCATGATGTTCATAATCAAGGTACTTAAGGCTTATTCATCTCAATATTCCAAACATGATGTACTTTGGATAATTCACTAATGAAAATCAATATCTCGTTAACATGATCATCCAATTCTTTAGAATCCAACTCTAAGTCTGGAGATAGGTTGAACATACCTTAATATGACGAAAATCACTGAACCGTAAGGTAGAATCCGACTCTGGTTGGTTGTATGCCACTCCAAGGTGCTACTCCACTTCAATGATCACTCACAAGTGATAACCAATATACAAGGATCAATAAGATGTGTTCTAAGTGTGTAGAAGGATTATTATAGCTCTCTGGCCTCTCAAGAATGAAGAATGGACGAATGAAGTGTAAGCCAAAACGGGTTGTTGTCTCATTTATAATATTCTGCACTTTAGCTAATTAGCGCACGCTACAAAGCATTCCTTAGCGCGCGCTAATAAGAGTTGACTCCAAATCTGTCCAGGTTCGTCCGCGGGAATCTTATCTGGATCCATGCCCCGGCTGGCGCATGTGCTAGCCGTCCAGTTCAATAATTGAGTTCTTAGCGCACGCAACTCCTACATACATAGCGTGCACTAGTAGTAGCCCGATAGCGCGCGTTAAGCTACATTCTTAGCGTGCGCTATCACGAGTTTGCATAAGAAATTTTGCATGTTGTTATACTTATGTACAAAGATATCAATGCAAGAAATATCATACTCTAATAATCAAAACCATGAATCCGAATAATACAGGGTTTGAATACAGATGAAATACACCATAATAAATCCGGATATTACATACTCTCCTACTAAAAAGGAGTTTCGTCCCAAAACTCAAGACGAAAATAACTCGGGATATCTGGACTTCATATTAGCTTCCATTTCCCATGTGGCTTCTTCCATTCCGTGACTTGACCATTGAACTTTGACCAAAACGATTGGCTTGTTCCTCAGCTGCTTAACTCGACTCTCGAGTATCTTGACCGGTCTTTCTTCAAACGTCCCATCCTGCGCGACTTCGATCTCGCCGAAATCAATGATATGACTGGGATCTGGTATATACCTCCGTAACTGGGATACATGGAACACGTTATGAACATGGCACAATGACGGCGGCAATGCTAATCTGTATGCCAACTCTCCAACTCTCTCGAGGATCTCAAATGGTCCGATATATCTGGGACTCAGCTTTCCCCTCCTTCCAAAACGAAAAATTCCTCGAGTAGGAGAAACTTTTAAAAGTACGTGGTCTCCCGTACTGAACTCCAAAGGGCGACGGCGTACGTCTGCGTAAGATTTACGCGACTGCGGCCAATGACCTTTCACGAATCAAGGCTATCTTTTCTCGAGTCTGCACGATCAACTCTGGTTCTGTCCCGATTAAGTCTGATGAATCGTCCCAACATAGGGGCGATCTACATCTCCTCCCGTATAATGCCTCGAATGGTGCCATCTTAATGGAAGCATGCCAACTATTGTTGTAGGTAAATTCAATCAACGGTAGATGAACTTCCCAATCAGTTGACCAATCTAAGGCACATGCCCTTAGCATGTCTTCCACCGTTTGAATAGTCCTCTCGGATTGTCCGTTAGTCTGCGGGTGATAAGCTGTGCTGAAGTTCAATTCGGTCCCCAAGGCCTTATGAACTGCTTTCCAAAAGTGAGACACAAAACGGTCGTCTCGATCAGAAATAATGGTCTTCGGCGTACCATGCAATCGAACTATCTCCGAAATAAATACTAGTGCCAACCTCTCTGGTCCCCACATATCCTTAATGCCTAGAAAATGAGCTGATTTGGTTAAACGATCAACTATCACCGAAATCATGTTCATTCCTGTCCTGGTTCTCGGCATATTAGTGATAAAGTCCATCGATATGTCCTCCCACTTCCATTAAGGAATTGGGAGCGGCTTCAACATTCTACGAGCCGTTGATGCTCGATCTTAACTCGCCGACAAGTCAAGCATTTCAAACATAGTCCGCTACATCTTTCTTCATGTTGCCCCACCGTAAATTCTCGCTTCAAGTCCTTATACATTTTATGGTGCCCGGGTGGATAGAATAGGCGAACCGTGAGCTTCCTTCATAATCGTCTGTTTCAGAACATCAACATCGGGAACGCAGAGTCGGTTCTAAATCTCAAAACTCCATCATCATGAATTATGAATCCGGGGGCCTTTCCCTTGATCACTTCATCACGTAACCGAATCATCAGAGGATCATCTGCTGTCTAGATTTGATTTCTTCGGTTAGTGATGAAGTTATTTCCATCACGCACGCTGTCCTTAGACTCTTTGTAACCACACTTCAATTCCTTCTCGAATCATCTCTCGAAGGCTAAGTTGGGAGGTCCGTCTCCAAAGATTCGAATAGAAATAGGCTTGCGCCGAGTGCATCGACCACTACATTCGCTTTGCCTGGATGATACAAAATCTCCAAGTCATAGTCCTTAATCAGTTCTAACCATCTTCTTTGCTGCATGTTCAATTCTTTCTGACTGAAGATGTATTTGAGACTCTTGTGATCCGTAAAGATCTGACAGTGAGTCCCGTACAGATAATGCCTCCAAGTCTTCAAAGCAAAAACTACTGCTGCTAGCTCCAAATCATGTATTGGGTAATTCACTTCATAAGGTTTCAGCAGTCGCGACGCATAAACGATCACCTTATCATTCTGCATCAATACGCACCCGAGTCCTTGGTTCGAAGCATCACTGTAAACTATAAATCCTCCAGTTCCCTGTGGAAGTGATAGAATCGGTGCCGTCGTTAACCTCTTCTTTAATTCATCAAAACTAGTCTGACACGACTCGTTCCACTCAAACTCTTGAGTTTTCTGTAGGAGTCGAGTAAGTGGGCGGGAAATTTTAGAAAACCCTTCCACGAATCGACGATAATACCCAGCAAGTCCTAAGAAGCTTCAGACTTCTTTCACGTTCTTTGGAGGTTTCCAATCCATAATTACTTCGATTTTCTGAGGGTCTACTTGGACTCCTTTAGCTGATACCACATGACCGAGGAACATTAATTTCTTCAGCCAAAATTCACACTTAGAGAGTTTGGCGTACAATTGCTCGCTTCTCAAAAGTTCCAATACAATCCGCAAATGCTGAGCATGCTCTTCCGGGCTCTTAAAATACACTAGAATGTCATCAATGAACACGACCACAAATTTATCCAAATATTCGATGAACACTCGGTTCATCAACTGCATGAATACAGCAGGTGCATTGGTGAGACCAAACGGCATCATTACAAACTCATAGTGTCCGTAGCGAGTTCTGAATGCTGACTTTGGAACATCTGATTCCTTAATCCTCAGCTGATGGTATCCTGATCTCAGATCGATTTTAGAAAATACTGTTGCCCCTTGCAACTGGTCAAACAGATCATCAATCCGTGGCAACGGATACTTGTTCTTAATCGTCATCTTGTTCACTCTTGATAGTCAATACACAAATGGGCGATCCATCCTTCTTTCGGACAAAAGAACTGGCGCTCCTGTATGCAACGCTTGGTGAACATAGCCTTTGTCCAAGAATCCTCCACCGCTTTTCACCAGACATCTTAGTAGGTGCCATACGATACGGCGCCTTAGAAATTGGTGTAGCTCCGGTTCCATTTCAATGGTAAATTCGCATCCCTTCGTGGAGGTAGTCCAGTAACTCGTCAGAAATACATCCGGAAATTCGCTCACAACAAGAATGGATGAAAGTTCCACAATTTCATCTTCTTTCTTCATTGCATAGCACCGATTCAAGATGCACTGTTTCAACAATTTGACAGCTTTCATCGCCTTGATCAATTTTCCTGAGCTTCCCGGTTTCCATCCCTCAAGCAGAATTTCGGAACCATTGTCAGCGATCAGCGAGATATTCCTCCTTC
Source organism: Orobanche coerulescens (assembly GCA_033398695.1). Lineage (NCBI taxonomy): Eukaryota > Viridiplantae > Streptophyta > Magnoliopsida > Lamiales > Orobanchaceae > Orobanche > Orobanche coerulescens. The sequence continues at coordinate 2,569,454 of CM065816.1, forward strand.
GGTAGTTTACAATTGCTCAATATCGATTAAGCCAATCGTCTCCGAGTATCAGGTCGTCTCCTTGCATTTCTATTACAATCAAATTTGAGAGCCACTCTCTGCCTCCAAATGATACAGGGAAATTTCTAGTTTCTAAGTTCCCGACAATCCTCTCCCCACTCGGTAACCCAACAACATAAGGTTCACAAGTATGAAAACCGGAAATATTCAAACGATTTACACAAGACAAAGATATAAAAGAATGCGTAGCTCCTGTATCGAATAAAACGCTAACTGGCTGGGAAAAGATCTGGACAGTACCTGATGCGACAGCAGCATCCTGATCGTCTGTCCTCCTCATCTCGTACAAACGTGGGGGAACAGATCCGGCACTCGATGTCCCCTTTCGGTCCCATTGTCCTCTGCCTCGTCCGCGGCCAAAATTCTGAGGCATCTGAACACTTTGCTGCGTCTGTTGGATACTGGCTTCCTTCAGATCAAGCCGGGTGTACGGGCTCTAAAAGACTTTACAGCCTCTTCACAGAACACCACACGATGTCCCTCTCGACCACAATCAAAACAAGTCACGGCAGGTAGGGGCAATTCCGTCGATAGTGCCCCGTCTGGGCGCAGTTAAAGCATTTCCTGGTAACATCAGTAATAGTTGATGTCGCTCCGAAGTTCTTTCCGCTCCTAACTAGGTGCGGAGGTTTCTTGAAAGAGTGAAAGGATGATTGGGCCTTACGGGGCCTGCTGTTCTTGTGCTCTGTAAAAGTACCAGATGTAACACCCCCAATCCACTCAGGGATATTACACGCCGTAGACCCTCTCCTCGAAGATCTACCAGGCTGGTAACAACAATTAACGTCTCGACAATGCCTTCAAGGCTAAATGACTCAGTAGACCGATTTGGTCTTTCAATAAAATATACAACTCAATTCCAACATATACCCACGCAGGGGTCAAAGTACAATAAACTCCCGTACCACGGGGAAAAGATACTGCAGCGGAAAAAAAAATACAATTAGACCATTACGACATCAACGGATCCTCGTGTGATTAGTATCGTTCATCTTTCGTCATCCTTCGTGCCGACCCTGTGTTATGCTCCAAAACCTGAATGCAAAAATAGACATCCACCCCCCGAATACTCGGGGGTTAGCAAAACTCCACTGTTTTGCTAGTGCAAGAACAAAGTGCAAATACGAGCCATACAATTCACATTCCACGAATAACAATAACCAAGGATCCTCAAAGATCCAAACGAAACGAAAAGTACTTCCCGAGGCAAGAGTTTGAGAAAACATTTCAAAATCGAAATACCATAAATCAATGGAAATAATTTATAAGACGGTTTAGAATGCCATCGAGAGTTTTAATAGAAAACCATTTAGGATTATCAAATCCTACTTTTCAAAATCCACAAGACAAAAGGGGTCACCGCCCCAAAAGTTTACTTTCCGTAAAATCACCTTTACCAAACCGTTGGGATTTTAGCCCCAAATCCGTAAAATGACTTTTACAAAAATGTTGGGATTTTAGCCCCAAATCTCATCAACTCACAGTACACAAGAACGACCACAAGGTTCGTCTCCCAACATCAAAATCCACAAATAAAGGATTTAAAACAAACAACAAAATACTCTAGAGCCATCCTAGCCAAGTAGGCCAAACGAACAACTTACCTCTTACACACTTAGTCAATGCATGCAATCATGAAAACCGTTCAAAAGCACTCATTTCCGGAAATGCCAATATCGAATCACGTTTGTAAAATGCTCCACAATTAACCGCGGACCCACAGCTTCGTGGATCCCTGCCGAGACCCCGTCGGATCTAACCCACAGTGGTTAAAAGCAAGCTCGCGGTTCCACAGCTTCGTGGAGCCCTACCGAGACCCCGTCGGATCTAACCCGCAGTGAGCATACACACACACACGTTACTCATGCAATACTAACATGCTAAGAATGTAAGTTCATTAAGAATACTCACTAGAGATGGCCATTAACTCGACACCATTATCAAACTCTTCCAAACACAATAACAAGATTAAATACGGAATACACGATTCCATAACTTTAAACAATAGGAGTATCATCATCAAATCCTTCAACGTTCAAAATAATCAAATCATAATCAATTCCCAAAACATGCCGTTCACAAAACACACACGCATTTAAAAGAAAGCCTTTAACGAGGCCAAACCGAAATCTTTTGAAACTTCATTTCAAATAACCAAATAAACACATCAAGACGACCACCGATCATCATATCCATAAAACGAGAAAAGTATGGGCAAGGTACTTGCCTCGATACCACGAGCACTGAACCACGAACGGATACGGCTCAACCGGGAAGCTTCGGAACGCCCGATGCTAACGAAAAGGAAGACGACAACGAACGGAACAGAAGAATCAAGCACGACCGCGAGGAACCGACAAAAATGAACCTAACGATTCGAAAAGCACATTCACGACCACTTCTAAACGATTATGGAAATGGAATACACCAGGAAACCCGCCTATGATTCATATATATTCGCACAAAAATAACAACGAGGGCGGACCACAACCAAACCCTCTCGATTCCGTAAAAATCCGCAAAATATCCATGAATCCGTAGGAAAGCTAAAGATACTAATAATATTAATCGTATTCATCATGAATCCACCAACAAAACGGAACGGATCGGAAGAAAAACCCAAAACCCCCAAATTAATCGAAAATAGGGTTCTAGAAATATTACCTTTGAAGATTCAAGTACTAAGATCCGTAGAACACGCGTTAGATTGATTATCCGAGCCTCACAACCGAAGGGAAATGATGAAAATCGACCCCCGGATGAAGAATGCTGGAGAAGTTCTCCCCTCCTAGGTCTCTCTCTCTCTCTCGCGCAGTGAAATGAAGAAGAAGACGACCGATTTCGTCTAATAAGGACGAGTTTGCACAGTTGACCGCTTTGTGTGCCGTGGCACAGCTTAGGTGTGCCGCGGCACAGCCTGCGTGTGCCGCGGCACCCGGTACAGTTGGGTTTAGGTCGCAGAAGACACACGAGTGTGCCGCGGCACCGGACAGGTGTGCCGCGGCACTGGCATGGCACTGTGCCGCGGCACCGGATGGGTGTTCCGCGACACACGCATGATTTGTTCGACCAACAATCAAGGAATTTGTGTGCCGCGGCGCACACACACCTTGGCCGCGGCCCACACCCCCTTTTGGGTCCCAAAATGATAAAAATGATCCTAAAGAGAATAAAACGATAGGAATCAATATTTGGGAACCAATAACACGAAATGGATCCACTGCAACCGAAACGGCGGTTCCGCACAACAATAACGAGAATACGGTTCAACAAATGTTGTGAAGGACACACTGAAAGGTACACGAGGGTCACTACGATCGAGAAATACACCAAAAAGGAAAATTACCGAAATTCGAAATTGCGGATATTACATTCTACCCTCCTTAAAAGAAGTTTCGTCCCGAAACTTAAAACAAGTAGGGAGAAGCAATATCCCCTCCAGGAAAACTCAACGAGAAACAAAAGAAATGCGTAACTTACGCCCATCGGCGAAACGTTACAAGCAACGCAAAGGAATAAACGGCGTGAAAACACGCTCCAGGACGACCAACACAATGCCACCGGTAGAGACATAATAAAATCAACAAGTGACAAGTGTCATCAAACAGATAACACAATCAAGTCGATTATCCGAACAATCACAAAACACAACCAATGAAAATCGATACGATTGACCAACCCAACGGTATATCAATCAAAACATGAGCCACACGCTGAACAAATACGGAATTCCACCGCCCAAGGGTTGGAATATCGAAAACGAGACTAATTTCCCGAACTTAAGGAAATTTCGAAGGAGTCTGAATGTTCAACAATCACGAAACGAGATCAACAAAACCGAACAATCAAACGATCGAACCACAAAGATCGAGACAACAAAAATCGAACGATCATGTTCGGATCACGAAGAACAATAAGGTTCAACCGACAACTCCGAGGTTCACATCTCGACTCAAGATAAAACATGATCCGGTGAAAACAACAAGATGCACACTCGCATAAGATCCACAGGAAAGGGAATAACGATTGAAAGGTCACAACGACGAACGAGTAATTCCGAAATAATACCACCCTCGTTCGATCAACAAAAGCAAGGGACAGGACAAGCTCAAAAAATGTCAATGAACATGATGAGTCGACAAAGTCGAAAACACAAGAGTTCCAAATCCGATCCACTTCGAATAAAAGAACTAATAGAACCAGATGATGTCACTCCCGAACAAGGTTCACAAGAGTCGAACCGAACCCGAAGAGTCACGGCGATAACCAGATCGACCCATAACAAGATCGCAGTTCGTTCGGACGATGAAACCGAAATACAGAACAAGTTCATAAAGTATCAACGAACATGTGCGAATCGATAGACTGGAGAAAGAGAAGATACGGAAGTCAAAATAGTTCGGGTATTACCTCCGACCTCATCCACGAAATTCACAAAAACAGGAGCAAGGTGACAAGACATTAAACAACCGACACATAACGGAACGATCACCGATGTACGCGGCCATACCAACCCAAGCTCTAACAGCTCGCACATGCGCGACAACGCAGAAATCACAACGAGGCGACAATATTCAACACCAACATCCCACCTCTCACAAGGGGCTAACACAACAAATGTGTGGAAAACGACTCAACGCTCACACCGCCAATTCGGTCATACTCGGAAGCAAACATCAAAATGACAACGCGAACATCATACATATATACCCAGCCCTCAAACGGGAATGGATAGGTTTTAAAAAAAAACGAAAACCTCATTTTGAAAATAATTTAGAAGAACACCGATTGATCTTGAGTATCACCCTTCAAAAAGTACAAACGTGAAACATCGTTATCGAGACTTTGGAGAACCGTTTCGCATTTGATAAAAAATTGAGGACACTTTCTCTTAGTGAAAACTTTCAGAATATTCGACCCTCGGGTCTAAATAAAAGTGTTTCTAAAACATTGAAAATATCCCAAAACATTTTGGTCCTCGAGGCAGAAAAATTTTGGAATATATTGTGGCACCTGGATGTACCACAAGGAAATAACTCATTTGAAAAAAAATATGTCTCGAAATTTATTTCTAAGGTACTCAAGTTTTCGAAAATAATTCAATGCCAAAAAGGACGATGCCAAAAAGGCTAGAATGCCCAAAAATTTCAGGTAATCACACGGAACATCATAGCGGCTGTGGGTCAGCGTCGGAACCCAGTGCTAAAAACCATTTACAAAAATGCCAAAAAGGTGATGACGGTAATATTTCAAAACTCACGAAAGCCATTTACAAAATACTAAATACCGTCATAAGAATTTCACAAAGCGGTCAAGGCCATAATGCCAAAACTTCGGTTAAGGGAAGCGGTTATCGAAATAAAATTCGGTCGGTAAAATCGAAAGTCATTACAAAAGAACTCACGCAATGGATAAAAGAAATACGATTGAATATGCACAATCCAAAGAACACTACTCCTCATAAGAACAAAATATTAGAGTCAAATAACCACATTCGAACAAAACCATGGCCCCATTCGAGGCCTCTAAAGACCCTACCGCACTGGCTAGTGAACAAGTCGAACGTGTATAAGCACAAAGCTTCCACAAGAGAACTTGTGAAACGTGCAAATCGATTCGAAAATCATCAGCAACGGACAAAAACAACAATAAAAAGACATCACAAGCGACGACACTCCTCGTATAAATCAAATACGAGAGTCGATTAAATACATATCGTGAAATCAAAATCCACATAAGGATTCCATCACTTAACAAATAATCATAAAAATAGCTCGTGTCACACGAGGCACAACACAAAGAAGGGAGACTTACTTCCACAGGTCGCACGAAGATGATGATCGCCCCACGATACTAACCACGACCAACAACTCAAACGACGAGTCGCGACACGACTCAGTCAGATAAAATCCGACGAAACAAGACTCAAACAACACGACTTGACCCGACAGCCTAGGTTTCCTCAACCTAAGCTCCGATACCATTTATGTAACACCCCCAATCCACTCAGGGATATTACACGCCGTAGACCCTCTCCTCGAAGATCTACCAGGCTGGTAACAACAATTAACGTCTCGACAATGCCTTCAAGGCTAAATGACTCAGTAGACCGATTTGGTCTTTCAATAAAAAAAACAACACAAATCAAACATATACCCACGCAGGGGTCAAAGTACAATAAACTCCCGTACCACGGAAAAGATCTTGCGGCGGAAAAGAAAATACAATTAGACCATTACGACATCAACGGTTCCTCGTGTGATTAGTATCGTTCATCTTTCGTCATCCTTCGTGCCGACCCTGTGTTATGCTCCAAAACCTGAATGCAAAAATAGACATCCACCCCCCGAATACTCGGGGTTAGCAAACTCCACTGTTTTGCTAGTGCAAGAACAAAGTGCAAATACGAGCCATACAATTCACATTCCACGAATAACAATAACCAAGGATCCTCAAAGATCAAACGAAGCGAAAAGTACTTCCAGGCAAGAGTTTGAGAAAACATTTCAAAATCGAAATACCATAAATCAATGGAAATAATTTATAAGACGGTTTAGAATGCCATCGAGAGTTTTAATAGAAAACCATTTAGGATTATCAAATCCTACTTTTCAAAATCCACAAGACAAAAGGGGTCACCGCCCCAAAAGTTTACTTTCCGTAAAATCACCTTTACCAAACCGTTGGGATTTTAGCCCCAAATCCGTAAAATGACTTTTACAAAAATGTTGGGATTTTAGCCCCAAATCTCATCAACTCACATTACACAAGAACGACCACAAGGTTCGTCTCCCAACATCAAAATCCACAAATAAAGGATTTAAAACAAACAACAAAATACTCTAGAGCCATCCTAGCCAAGTAGGCCAAACGAACAACTTACCTCTTACACACTTAGTCAATGCATGCAATCATGAAAACCGTTCAAAAGCACTCATTTAGGAAATGCCAATATCGAATCACGTTTGTAAAATGCACCACAATTAAGCGGACCCACGGCTTCGTGGATCCTGCCGAGACCCGTCGGATCTAACCCACAAGTGGTTAAAAGCAAGCTCGCGGTTCCACGGCTTCGTGGAGCCCTACCGAGACCCGTCGGATCTAACCGCAGTGAGCATACACACACACACGTTACTCATGCAATACTAACATGCTAAGAATGTAAGTTCATTAAGAATACTCACTAGAGATGGCCATTAACTCGACACCATTATCAAACTCTTCCAAACACAATAACAAGATTAAATACGGAATACACGATTCCATAACTTTAAACAATAGGAGTATCATCATCAAATCCTTCAACGTTCAAAATAATCAAATCATAATCAATTCCCAAAACATGCCGTTCACAAAACAAACACGCATTTGAAAGAAAGCCTTTAACGAGGCCAAACCGAAATCTTTTGAAAATTCATTTCAAATAACCAAATAAACACATCAAGACGACCACCGATCATCATATCCATAAAACGAGAAAAGTATGGGCAAGGTACTTGCCTCGATACCACGAGCACTGAACCACGAACAGATACGGCTCAACCGGGAAGCTTCGGAACGCCCGATGCTAACGAAAAGGAAGACGACGAGCGGAGCAGAAGAATCAAGCACGGCCGCGAGGAAGCGAAAATGAACCTAACGATTCGAAAAGCACATTCACGACCACTTCTATACTATTATGGAAATTGATTTCTACCGGAAACCCGCCTATGTTTCATGTATATTCGCACAAAAATAACAACGAGGCGGACCACAACCAAACCCTCTCGATTAGTAAAAATCCGCAAAATATCCATGAATCGTAGGAAAGCTAAAGATACTAACAATATTAATCGTATTCATCATGAATCCACCAACAAAGCGGAGCGGATCGGAAGAAAAACCCAAAACCCCAAATTAATCGAAAATAGGGTTCTAGAAATATTACCTTTGAAGATTCAAGTACTAAGATCCGTAGAACACGTGTTAGATTGATTATCCGAGCCTCACAACCGAAGGGAAATGATGAAAATCGACCCCGGATGAAGAATCTTTGGAGAAGTTCTCCCCTCTAGGTCTCTCTCTCTCTCTCTCGCAGTGAAATGAAGAAGAAGGCCGATTTCGTCTAATAAGGACGAGTTTGCCTGATTGACCGCTTTGTGTGCCGCGGCACAGCTTAGGTGTGCGCGGCACGAGCAAAATTTACTCCCGTGTTTCGGCATTGTGCGCGGCCACGGCTGCGTGTGCGCGGCACCGTCTGATTGGGTTTAGGTCGCGAAGACACGAGTGTGCGCGGCCGCCGGACAGTGTGCCGCGGCATGGCATGGCTGCGTGCGCGGCACGGATGGGTGTGCCGCGGCACAGTCTGATTTGTTCGACCAACAAGCGAAGGAATTTGTGTGCCGCGGCGCACACACCTTATCTTGCGGCCCACACCCCCTTTTGGGTCCCAAAATGATAAAAATGATCCGGAAGAGAATAAAAGCGATAGGAATCAATATTTGGGAACCAATAACACGAAATGGATCCACGGCAACCCGAAACGGCGGTTCCGCAACAATAACGAGAATACGATTCAACGATTGTGAGAAGGACACCTTTGAAAGGTACACGAGGGTCACTACGATCGAAATACACCAAAAGGAAAATTACGAAATTAAATTGTGGATATTACATTCTACCCTCCTTAAGAAGTTTCGTCCGAAACTTAAAACAAGTAGGGAGAAGCAATATCCCCTCAGAAAACTCAACGAGAAACACGAAATGCGTAACTTACGCCCATCGGAAACGTTACAAGCAACGCAAAGGAATAAATGGCGTGAAAACACGCTCGGGACGACCAACACAATGCCACCGGTAGAGACATAATAAAATCAACAAGTGACAAGTGTCATCAAACAGATAACACAATCAAGTCGATTATCCGAACAATCACAAAACACAACCAACGAAAATCGATACGATTGACCAACCCAACGGTATATCAATCAAAACATGAGCCACACGCTGAACAAATACGGAATTCCACCGCCCAAGGGTTGGAATATCGAAAACGAGACTAATTTCCCGAACTTAAGGAAATTTCGAAGGAGTCTGAATGTTCAACAATCACGAAACGAGATCAACAAAACCGAACAATCAAACGATCGAACCACAAAGATCGAGACAACAAAAATCGAACGATCATGTTCGGATCACGAAGAACAATAAGGTTCAACCGACAACTCCGAGGTTCACATCTCGACTCAAGATAAAACATGATCCGGTGAAAACAACAAGATGCACACTCGCATAAGATCCACAGGAAAGGGAATAACGATTGAAAGGTCACAACGACGAACGAGTAATTCCGAAATAATACCACCCTCGTTCGATCAACAAAAGCAAGGGGCAGGACAAGCTCAAAAAATGTCAATGAACATGATGAGTCGAAAAAGTCGAAAACACAAGAGTTCCAAATCCGATCCACTTCGAATAAAAGAACTAATAGAACCAGATGATGTCACTCCCGAACAAGGTTCACAAGAGTCGAACCGAACCCGAAGAGTCACGGCGATAACCAGATCGACCCATAACAAGATCGCAGTTCGTTCGGACGATGAAACCGAAATACAGAACAAGTTCATAAAGTATCAACGAACATGAGCGAATCGATAGACTGGAGAAAGAGAAGATACGGAAGTCAAAATAGTTCGGGTATTACCTCCGACCTCATCCACGAAATTCACAAAAACAGGAGCAAGGTGACAAGACATTAAACAACCGACACATAACGGAACGATCACCGATGTACGCGGCCATACCAACCCAAGCTCTAACAGCTCGCACATGCGCGACAACGCAGAAATCACAACGAGGCGACAATATTCAACACCAACATCCCACCTCTCACAAGGGGCTAACACAACAAATGTGTGGAAAACGACTCAACGCTCACACCGCCAATTCGGTCATACTCGGAAGCAAACATCAAAATGACAACGCGAACATCATACATATATACCCAGCCCTCAAACGGGAATGGATAGGTTTTACAAAAAACGAAAACCTCATTTTGAAAATAATTTAGAAGAACACCGATTGATCTTGAGTATCACCCTTCAAAAAGTACAAACATGAAACATCGTTATCGAGACTTTGGAGAACCGTTTTGCATTTGAAAAAAAATTGAGGACACTTTCTCTTAGTGAAAACTTTCAGAATATTCGACCCTCGGGTCTAAATAAAAGTGTTTCTAAAACATTGAAAATATCCCAAAACATTTTGGTCCTCGAGGCAGAAAAATTTTGGAATATATTGTGGCACCTGGATGTACCACAAGGAAATAACTCATTTGAAAAAAAATATGTCTCGAAATTTATTTCTAAGGTACTCAAGTTTTCGAAAATAATTCAATGCCAAAAAGGACGATGCCAAAAAGGCTAGAATGCCCAAAAATTTCAGGTAATCACACGGAACATCATAGCGCTGTGGGTCCCGCGGAACCCAGTGCTAAAAACCATTTACAAAAATGCCAAAAAGGCTGATGACGGTAATATTTCAAAAACTCACGAAAGCCATTTACAAAATACTAAATACCGTCATAAGAATTTCATCAAAGCGGTCAAGGCCATAATGCCAAAAACTCGGTTAAGGGAAGCGGTTATCGAAATAAAATTCGGTCGGTAAAATACCGAAAGTCATTACAAAAGAACTCACGCAGCGGATAAAAGAAATACAGTTGAATATGCACAATCCAGCAACACTACTCCTCATAAGAACAAAATATTAGAGTCAAATAACCACATTCAGAACAAAACCACATTCGAGGCCTCTAAAGACCCTACCGCACTGGCTAGTGAACAAGTCGAACGTGTATAAGCACAAAGCTTCCACAAGAGAACTTGTGAAACGTGCAAATCGATTCGAAAATCATCAGCAACGGACAAAAACAACAATAAAAAGACATCACAAGCAACGACACTCCTCGTATAAATCAAATACGAGAGTCGATTAAATACATATCGTGAAATCAAAATCCACAAAAGGATTCCATCACTTAACAAATAATCATAAAAATAGCTCGTGTCACACGAGGCACAACACAAAGAAGGGAGACTTACTTCCACAGGTCGCACGAAGATGATGACCGCCCCACGATACTAACCACGACCAACAACTCAAACGACGCGTCGCGACACGACTCAGTCAGATAAAATCCGACGAAACAAGACTCAAACAACACGACTTGACCCGACAGCCTAGGTTTCCTCAACCTAAGCTCCGATACCATTTATGTAACACCCCCAATCCACTCAGGGATATTACACGCCGTAGACCCTCTCCTCGAAGATCTACCAGGCTGGTAACAACAATTAACGTCTCGACAATGCCTTCAAGGCTAAATGACTCGATGAACCGATTTGGTCTTTCAATAAAATATACAACTCAATTCCAACATATACCCACGCAGGGGTCAAAGTACAATAAACTCCCGTACCACGGGGAAAAGATACTGCAGCGGAAAAGAAAATACAATTAGACCATTGCGACATCAACGGATCCTCGTGTGATTAGTATCGTTCATCTTTCGTCATCCTTCGTGCCGACCCTGTGTTATGCTCCAAAACCTGAATGCAAAAATAGACATCCACCCCCCGAATACTCGGGGGTTAGCAAAACTCCACTGTTTTGCTAGTGCAAGAACAAAGTGCAAATACGAGCCATACAATTCACATTCCACGAATAACAATAACCAAGGATCCTCAAAGATCCAAACGAAACGAAAAGTACTTCCCGAGGCAAGAGTTTGAGAAAACATTTCAAAATCGAAATACCATAAATCAATGGAAATAATTTATAAGACGGTTTAGAATGCCATCGAGAGTTTTAATAGAAAACCATTTAGGATTATCAAATCCTACTTTTCAAAATCCACAAGACAAAAGGGGTCACCGCCCCAAAAGTTTACTTTCCGTAAAATCACCTTTACCAAACCGTTGGGATTTTAGCCCCAAATCCGTAAAATGACTTTTACAAAAATGTTGGGATTTTAGCCCCAAATCTCATCAACTCACAAGACACAAGAACGACCACAAGGTTCGTCTCCCAACATCAAAATCCACAAATAAAGGATTTAAAACAAACAACAAAATACTCTAGAGCCATCCTAGCCAAGTAGGCCAAACGAACAACTTACCTCTTACACACTTAGTCAATGCATGCAATCATGAAAACCGTTCAAAAGCACTCATTTGGAAATGCCAATATCGAATCACGTTTGTAAAATGCTCCACAATTAACCGCGGACCCACACTTCGTGGATCCATGCCGAGACCCCGTCGGATCTAACCCACAGAGGTTAAAAGCAAGCTCGCGGTTCCACAGCTTCGTGGAGCCCTACCGAGACCCCGTCGGATCTAACCCGCAGTGAGCATACACACACACACGTTACTCATGCAATACTAACATGCTAAGAATGTAAGTTCATTAAGAATACTCACTAGAGATGGCCATTAACTCGACACCATTATCAAACTCTTCCAAACACAATAACAAGATTAAATACGGAATACACGATTCCATAACTTTAAACAATAGGAGTATCATCATCAAATCCTTCAACGTTCAAAATAATCAAATCATAATCAATTCCCAAAACATGCCGTTCACAAAACACACACGCATTTGAAAGAAAGCCTTTAACGAGGCCAAACCGAAATCTTTTGAAACTTCATTTCAAATAACCAAATAAACACATCAAGACGACCACCGATCATCATATCCATAAAACGAGAAAAGTATGGGCAAGGTACTTGCCTCGATAGCACGAGCACTGAACCACGAACGGATACGGCTCAACCGGGAAGCTTCGGAACGCCCGATGCTAACGAAAAGGAAGACGACAACGAACGGAACAGAAGAATCAAGCACGACCGCGAGGAACCGACGAAAATGAACCTAACGATTCGAAAAGCACATTCACGACCACTTCTAAACGATTATGGAAATGGAATACACCCGGAAACCCGCCTATGATTCATGTATATTCGCACAAAAATAACAATGAGGGCGGACCACAACCAAACCCTCTCGATTCCGTAAAAATCCGCAAAATATCCATGAATCCGTAGGAAAGCTAAAGATACTAACAATATTAATCGTATTCATCATGAATCCACCAACAAAACGGAACGGATCGGAAGAAAAACCCAAAACCCCCAAATTAATCGAAAATAGGGTTCTAGAAATATTACCTTTGAAGATTCAAGTACTAAGATCCGTAGAACACGCGTTAGATTGATTATCCGAGCCTCACAACCGAAGGGAAATGATGAAAATCGACCCCCGGATGAAGAATGCTGGAGAAGTTCTCCCCTCCTAGGTCTCTCTCTCTCTCTCGCGCAGTGAAATGAAGAAGAAGACGACCGATTTCGTCTAATAAGGACGAGTTTGCATGATTGACCGCTTTGTGTGGTGCAGCCGCGCAGCTTAGGTGTCGCGCAGGCCAAAATTTACTCCTGAGTTTCGGCATTGTGCAAGACACGGCCTGCGTGTGCCGCGGCACCGTCTGATTAGGTTTAGGTCGCAGAAGACACACGAGTGTGCCGCGGCACGGAGACAGTGTGCACACGCAGCTTTGTTCGACCAACAATCGAAGGAATTTGTGCCTTGCGCAGACACACCTTGTGCCGCGCCCACACCCCCTTTGGGTCCCAAAATGATAAAAATGATCCTAAAGAGAATAAAACGATAGGAATCAATATTTGGGAACCAATAACACGAAATGGATCCACGGCAACCCCAAACGGCGGTTCCGCACAACAATAACGAGAATACGGTTCAACGGTTGACAGAAGGACACACCGAAAGGTACACGAGGGTCACTACGATCGAGAAATACACCAAAAGGAAAATGACCGAATTAAATTGTGGATATTACATTCTACCCTCCTAAAAGAAGTTTCGTCGAAACTTAAAACAAGTAGGAGAAGCAATATCCCCTCCAGGAAAACTCAACGAGAAACACAAGAAATGCGTAACTTACGCCCATCGGCGAAACGTTACAAGCAACGCAAAGGAATAAACGGCGTGAAAACACGCTCCAGGACGACCAACACAATGCCACCGGTAGAGACATAATAAAATCAACAAGTGACAAGTGTCATCAAACAGATAACACAATCAAGTCGATTATCCGAACAATCACAAAACACAACCAACGAAAATCGATACGATTGACCAACCCAACGGTATATCAATCAAAACATGAGCCACACGCCGAACAAATACGAATTCCACCGCCCAAGGGTTGGAATATCGAAACGAGACTAATTTCCCGAACTTAAGGAAATTTCGAAGGAGTCTGAATGTTCAACAATCACGAAACGAGATCAACAAAACCGAACAATCAAACGATCGAACCACAAAGATCGAGACAACAAAAATCGAACGATCATGTTCGGATCACGAAGAACAATAAGGTTCAACCGACAACTCCGAGGTTCACATCTCGACTCAAGATAAAACATGATCCGGTGAAAACAACAAGATGCACACTCGCATAAGATCCACAGAAAGGGAATAACGATTGAAAGGTCACAACGACGAACGAGTAATTAGAAATAATACCACCCTCGTTCGATCAACAAAAGCAAGGGGCAGACAAGCTCAAAAATGTCAATGAACATGATGAGTCGACAAAGTCGAAACACAAGAGTTCCAAATCCGATCCACTTCAATAAAAGAACTAATAGAACTGATGATGTCACTCCCGAACAAGGTTCACAAGAGTCGAACCGAACCCGAAGAGTCACGGCGATAACCAGATCGACCCATAACAAGATCGCAGATTCGTTCGGACGATGAAACCAAATACGTAACAAGTTCATAAAGTATCAACGAACATGAGCGAATCGATAGATGGAGAAAGAGAAGATACGGAAGTCAAAATAGTTCGGTATTACCTCCGACCTCATCCACGAAATTCACAAAAACAGGAGCAAGGTGACAAGACATTAAACAACCGACACATAACGAACGATCACCGATGTACGCGCCATACCAACCCAAGCTCTAACAATGCACATGCGCGACAACGCGAAATCACAACGAGGCGACAATATTCAACACCAACATCCCACCTCTCACAAGGGGCTAACACAACAAATGTGGAAAACGACTCAACGCTCACACCGCCAATTCGGTCATACTGAAGCAAACATCAAAATGACAACGCGAACATCATACATATATACCCAACCCTCAAACGGAATGGATAGGTTTTAAAAAACGAAAACCTCATTTTGAAAATAATTTAGAAGAACACCGATTGATCTTGAGTATCACCCTTCAAAAAGTACAAACGTGAAACATCGTTATCGAGACTTTGGAGAACCGTTTCGCATTTGATAAAAAATTGAGGACACTTTCTCTTAGTGAAAACTTTCGTAATATTCGACCCTGTCTAAATAAAAGTGTTTCTAAAACATTGAAAATATCCCAAAACATTTTGGTCCTCGAGGCAGAAAAATTTTGGAATATATTGTGGCACCTGGATGTACCACAAGGAAATAACTCATTTGAAAAAAAATATGTCTCGAAATTTATTTCTAAGGTACTCAAGTTTTCGAAAATAATTCAATGCCAAAAAGGACGATGCCAAAAAGGCTAGAATGCCCAAAAATTTCTGTAATCACACGGAACATCATAGCGCTGTGGGTCCCGCCGAACCCATGCTAAAAACCATTTACAAAAATGCCAAAAAGGCTGATGACGGTAATATTTCAAAAACTCACGAAAGCCATTTACAAAATACTAAATACCGTCATAAGAATTTCGTCAAAGCGGTCAAGGCCATAATGCCAAAAACTCGGTTAAGGGAAGCGGTTATCGAAATAAAATTCGGTCGGTAAAATACCGAAAGTCATTACAAAAGAACTCACGCAGCGGATAAAAGAAATACAGTTGAATATGCACAATCCAGCAACACTACTCCTCATAAGAACAAAATATTAGAGTCAAATAACCACATTCAGAACAAAACCACTGGCCCCATTCGAGGCCTCTAAAGACCCTACCGCACTGGCTAGTGAACAAGTCGAACGTGTATAAGCACAAAGCTTCCACAAGAGAACTTGTGAAACGTGCAAATCGATTCGAAAATCATCAGCAACGGACAAAAACAACAATAAAAAGACATCACAAGCGATTTACACTCGTATAAATCAAATACGAGAGTCGATTAAATACATATCGTGAAATCAAAATCCACATAAGGATTCCATCACTTAACAAATAATCATAAAAATAGCTCGTGTCACACGAGGCACAACACAAAGAAGGGAGACTTACTTCCACAGGTCGCACGAAGATGATGATCGCCCCACGATACTAACCACAACCAACAACTCAAACGACGCGTCGCGACACGACTCAGTCAGATAAAATCCGACGAAACAAGACTCAAACAACACGACTTGACCCGACAGCCTAGGTTTCCTCAACCTAAGCTCCGATACCATTTATGTAACACCCCCAATCCACTCAGGGATATTACACGTCGTAGACCCTCTCCTCGAAGATCTACCAGGCTGGTAACAACAATTAACGTCTCGACAATGCCTTCAAGGCTAAATGACTCAGTAGACCGATTTGGTCTTTCAATAAAATATACAACTCAATTCCAACATATACCCACGCAGGGGTCAAAGTACAATAAACTCCCGTACCACGGGGAAAAGATACTGCAGTGGAAAAGAAAATACAATTAGACCATTACGACATCAACGGATCCTCGTGTGATTAGTATCGTTCATCTTTCATCATCCTTCGTGCCGACCCTGTGTTATGCTCCAAAACCTGAATGCAAAAATAGACATCCACCCCCCGAATACTCGGGGGTTAGCAAAACTCCACTGTTTTGCTAGTGCAAGAACAAAGTGCAAATACGAGCCATACAATTCACATTCCACGAATAACAATAACCAAGGATCCTCAAAGATCCAAACGAAACGAAAAGTACTTCCCGAGGCAAGAGTTTGAGAAAACATTTCAAAATCGAAATACCATAAATCAATGGAAATAATTTATAAGACGGTTTAGAATGCCATCGAGAGTTTTAATAGAAAACCATTTAGGATTATCAAATCCTACTTTTCAAAATCCACAAGACAAAAGGGGTCACCGCCCAAAAGTTTACTTTCCGTAAAATCACCTTTACCAAACCGTTGGGATTTTAGCCCCAAATCCGTAAAATGACTTTTACAAAAATGTTGGGATTTTAGCCCCAAATCTCATCAACTCACAAGACACAAGAACGACCACAAGGTTCGTCTCCCAACATCAAAATCCACAAATAAAGGATTTAAAACAAACAACAAAATACTCTAGAGCCATCCTAGCCAAGTAGGCCAAACGAACAACTTACCTCTTACACACTTAGTCAATGCATGCAATCATGAAAACCGTTCAAAAGCACTCATTTCCTAAATGCCAATATCGAATCACGTTTGTAAAATGCACCACAATTAACCGCGGACCCACACTTCGTGGATCCTCGCCGAGACCCCGTCGGATCTAACCCACGGTGGTTAAAAGCAAGCTCGCGGTTCCACAGCCTTCGTGGAGCCCTACCGAGACCCCGTCGGATCTAACCCGCAGTGAGCATACACACACACACGTTACTCATGCAATACTAACATGCTAAGAATGTAAGTTCATTAAGAATACTCACTAGAGATGGCCATTAACTCGACACCATTATCAAACTCTTCCAAACACAATAACAAGATTAAATACGGAATACACGATTCCATAACTTTAAACAATAGGAGTATCATCATCAAATCCTTCAACTATCAAAATAATCAAATCATAATCAATTCCCAAAACATGCCGTTCACAAAACTCACACGCATTTGAAAGAAAGCCTTTAACGAGGCCAAATCAAATCTTTGAAACTTCATTTCAAATAACCAAATAAACACATCAAGACGACCACCGATCATCATATCCATAAAACGAGAAAAGTATGGGCAAGGTGCTTGCCTCGATACCACGAGCACTGAACCACGAACGGATACGGCTCAACCGGGAAGCTTCGGAACGCCCGATGCTAACGAAAAGGAAGACGACAACGAACGGAACAGAAGAATCAAGCACGACCGCGAGGAACCGACGAAAATGAACCTAACGATTCGAAAAGCACATTCACGACCACTTCTAAACGATTATGAAAATGGAATACACCCGGAAACCCGCCTATGATTCATGTATATTCGCACAAAAATAACAACGAGGGCGGACCACAACCAAACCCTCTCGATTCCGTAAAAATCTGCAAAATATCCATGAATCCGTAGGAAAGCTAAAGATACTAACAATATTAATCGTATTCATCATGAATCCACCAACAAAACGGAACGGATCGGAAGAAAAACCCAAAACCCCCAAATTAATCGAAAATAGGGTTCTAGAAATATTACCTTTGAAGATTCAAGTACTAAGATCCGTAGAACACGCGTTAGATTGATTATCCGAGCCTCACAACCGAAGGGAAATGATGAAAATCGACTCTGATGAAGAATGCTGGAGAAGTTCTCCCCTCCTAGGTCTCTCTCTCTCTCTCGCGCAGTGAAATGAAGAAGAAGACGACCGATTTCGTCTAATAAGGACGAGTTTGCACAGTTGACCGCTTTGTGTGCCGCGGCACAGGCCAAAAATTTACTCCCAGGTTTCGGCATTGTGCCGCCAAGATACCGCGCAGTGCCGCGGCACCCGCATACTGGGTTTAGGTCGCAGAAGACACACGAGTGTGCCGCGACTGCATGGCAATCGTGCCGCGGCACGATGGGTGTGCCGCGGCACACAGCATGCTTTGTTCGACCAACAATCAAGGAATTTGTAGCCGCACAAGACACACCTCAGGCCGCTGCCCACACCCCCTTTGGGTCCCAAAATGATAAAAATGATCCTAAAGAGAATAAAACGATAGGAATCAATATTTGGGAACCAATAACACGAAATGGATCCACGGCAACCCAAACGGCGGTTCCGCACAACAATAACGAGAATACAGCTTCAACAAATGACAGAAGGACACACCGAAAGGTACACGAGGGTCACTACGATCGAGAAATACACCAAAAAGGAAAATTACCGAATTGAAATTGCGGATATTACATTCTACCCTCCTAAAAGAAGTTTCGTCCGAAACTTAAAACAAGTAGGAGAAGCAATATCCTCCAGAAAACTCAACGAGAACACAAGAAATGCGTAACTTACGCCATCGCGAAACGTTACAAGCAACGCAAAGGAATAAACGGCGTGAAAACACGCTTCAGGACGACCAACACAATGCCACCGGTAGAGACATAATAAAATCAACAAGTGACAAGTGTCATCAAACAGATAACACAATCAAGTCGATTATCCGAACAATCACAAAACACAACCAACGAAAATCGATACGATTGACCAACCCAACGGTATATCAATCAAAACATGAGCCACACGCTGAACAAATACGGAATTCCACCGCCCAAGGGTTGGAATATCGAAAACGAGACTAATTTCCCGAACTTAAGGAAATTTCGAAGGAGTCTGAATGTTCAACAATCACGAAACGAGATCAACAAAACCGAACAATCAAACGATCGAACCAAAAAGATCGAGACAACAAAAATCGAACGATCATGTTCGGATCACGAAGAACAATAAGGTTCAACCGACAACTCCGAGGTTCACATCTCGACTCAAGATAAAACATGATCCGGTGAAAACAACAAGATGCACACTTGCATAAGATCCACAGGAAAGGGAATAACGATTGAAAGGTCACAACGACGAACGAGTAATTCCGAAATAATACCACCCTCGTTCGATCAACAAAAGCAAGGGTGACAAGCTCAAAAATGTCAATGAACATGATGAGTCGAAAAGTCGAAACACAAGAGTTCCAAATCCGATCCACTTCAATAAAAGAACTAATAGAACCAGATGATGTCACTCCCGAACAAGGTTCACAAGAGTCGAACCGAACCCGAAGAGTCACGGCGATAACCAGATCGACCCATAACAAGATCGCAGTCGTTCGGACGATGAAACCAAATACGTAACAAGTTCATAAAGTATCAACGAACATGACCGAATCGATAGACTCGAGAAAGAGAAGATACGGAAGACAAAATAGTTCGGTAAATACCTCAGAACTCATCCACGAAATTCACAAAAACAGAGCAAGGTGACAAGACATTAAACAACCGACACATAACTAACGATCACCGATGTACGCGGCCATACCAACCTAAGCTCTAACAATGCACATGCGCGACAACGCAGAAATCACAACGAGGCGACAATATTCAACACCAACATCCCACCTCTCACAAGGGGCTAACACAACAAATGTGTGGAAAACGACTCAACGCTCACACCGCCAATTCGGTCATACTCGGAAGCAAACATCAAAATGACAACGCGAACATCATACATATATACCCAGCCCTCAAACGGGAATGGATAGGTTTTAAAAAAAAACGAAAACCTCATTTTGAAAATAATTTAGAAGAACACCGATTGATCTTGAGTATCACCCTTCAAAAAGTACAAACGTGAAACATCGTTATCGAGACTTTGGAGAACCGTTTCGCATTTGATAAAAAATTGAGGACACTTTCTCTTAGTGAAAACTTTCAGAATATTCGACCCTCGGGTCTAAATAAAAGTGTTTCTAAAACATTGAAAATATCCCAAAACATTTTGGTCCTCGAGGCAGAAAAATTTTGGAATATATTGTGGCACCTGGATGTACCACAAGGAAATAACTCATTTGAAAAAAAATATGTCTCGAAATTTATTTCTATGGTACTCAAGTTTTCGAAAATTTTTAAATGCCAAAAAGGACGATGCCAAAAAGGCTAGAATGCCCAAAAATTTCTGTAATCACACGGAACATCATAGCGCCGTGGGTCCCAAGGCGGAACCCCGTGCTAAAAACCATTTACAAAATGCCAAAAAGGCCGATGACGGTAATATTTCAAAACTCACGAAAGCCATTTACAAAATACTAAATACCGTCATAAGAATTTCACAAAGCCAAGGCCATAATGCCAAAAACTCGGTTAAGGGAAGCGGTTATCGAAATAAAATTCGGCTTAAAATACCGAAAGTCATTACAAAAGAACTCACGCAACGGATAAAAGAAATACAATTGAATATGCACAATCCAAAGAACACTACTCCTCATAAGAACAAAATATTAGAGTCAAATAACCACATTCGTAACAAAACCATCGGCCCCATTCGAGGCCTCTAAAGACCCTACCGCATCAAGCTAGTGAACAAGTCGAACGTGTATAAGCACAAAGCTTCCACAAGAGAACTTGTGAAACGTGCAAATCGATTCAAAATCATCAAAGAACGACAAAAACAACAATAAAAAGACATCACAAGCGATTTACACTCCTCGTATAAATCAAATACGAGAGTCGATTAAATACATATCGTGAAATCAAAATCCACATAAGGATTCCATCACTTAACAAATAATCATAAAAATAGCTGGTCACACGAGGCACAACACAAAGAAGGGAGACTTACTTCCACAGTCGCACGAAGATGATGATCGCCCACGATACAAACCACAACCAACAACTCAAACGACGCGTCATGACACGACTCACTGATAAAATCCGACGAAACAAGACTCAAACAACACGACTTGACCCGACACCTAGGTTTCCTCAACCTAAGCTCCGATACCATTTATGTAACACCCCAATCCACTCGTGGATATTACACGCCGTAGACCCTCTCCTCGAAGATCTACCAGGCTGGTCACAACAATTAACGTCTCGACAATGCCTTCAAGGCTAAATGACTCAGTAGACCGATTTGGTCTTTCAATAACATATACAACTCAAGTCCAACATATACCCACGCAGGGGTCAAAGTACAATAAACTCGCACTACTGGGAAAAGATACCGCAAAGGGAAAAGAAAATACAATTAGACCATTACGACATCAACGGATCCTCGTGTGATTAGTATCATTCATCTTTCATCATCCTTCGTGCCGACCCTGTGTTATGCTCCAAAACCTGAATGCAAAAATAGACATCCACCCCCCGAATACTCGGGGGTTAGCAAAACTCCACTGTTTTGCTAGTGCAAGAACAAAGTGCAAATACGAGCCATACAATTCACATTCCACGAATAACAATAACCAAGGATCCTCAAAGATCCAAACGAAACGAAAAGTACTTCCCGAGGCAAGAGTTTGAGAAAACATTTCAAAATCGAAATACCATAAATCAATGGAAATAATTTATAAGACGGTTTAGAATGCCATCGAGAGTTTTAATAGAAAACCATTTAGGATTATCAAATCCTACTTTTCAAAATCCACAAGACAAAAGGGGTCACCGCCCCAAAAGTTTACTTTCCGTAAAATCACCTTTACCAAACCGTTGGGATTTTAGCCCCAAATCCGTAAAATGACTTTTACAAAAATGTTGGGATTTTAGCCCCAAATCTCATCAACTCACAGTACACAAGAACGACCACAAGGTTCGTCTCCCAACATCAAAATCCACAAATAAAGGATTTAAAACAAACAACAAAATACTCTAGAGCCATCCTAGCCAAGTAGGCCAAACGAACAACTTACCTCTTACACACTTAGTCAATGCACGCAATCATGAAAACCGTTCAAAAGCACTCATTTCCGGAAATGCCAATATCGAATCACGTTTGTAAAATGCACCATAATTAACCGCGGACCCACAGCTTCGTGGATCCCTGCCGAGACCCCGTCGGATCTAACCCACAGTGGTTAAAAGCAAGCTCGCGGTTCCACAGCTTCGTGGAGCCCTACCGAGACCCCGTCGGATCTAACCCGCAGTGAGCATACACACACACACACGTTACTCATGCAATACTAACATGCTAAGAATGTAAGTTCATTAAGAATACTCACTAGAGATGGCCATTAACTCGACACCATTATCAAACTCTTCCAAACACAATAACAAGATTAAATACGGAATACACGATTCCATAACTTTAAACAATAGGAGTATCATCATCAAATCCTTCAACGTTCAAAATAATCAAATCATAATCAATTCCCAAAACATGCCGTTCACAAAACACACACGCATTTGAAAGAAAGCCTTTAACGAGGCCAAACCGAAATCTTTTGAAACTTCATTTCAAATAACCAAATAAACACATCAAGACGACCACCGATCATCATATCCATAAAACGAGAAAAGTATGGGCAAGGTACTTGCCTCGATACCACGAGCACCGAACCACGAACGGATACGGCTCAATCGGGAAGCTTCTAACGCCCGATGCTAACGAAAAGGAAGACGACAACGAACAATGTAAGAATCAAGCACGACCGCGAGGAACCGACTTAAAATGAACCTAACGATTCGAAAAGCACATTCACGACCACTTCTAAACGATTATGGAAATGGAATACACCCGAAACCCGCCTATGATTCATGTATATTCGCACAAAAATAACAACGAGGGCGACCACAACCAAACCCTCTCGATTCCGTAAAATCGCAAAATATCCATGAATCCGTAGGAAAGCTAAAGATACTAACAATATTAATCGTATTCATCATGAATCCACCAACAAAACGGAACGGATCGGAAGAAAACCCAAAACCCCCAAATTAATCGAAAATAGGGTTCTAGAAATATTACCTTTGAAGATTCAAGTACTAAGATCCGTAGAACACGCTAGATTGATTATCCGAGCCTCACAACCGAAGGGAAATGATGAAAATCGACTTGATGAAGAATGCCGAGAAGTTCTCCTCCTAGGTCTCTCTCTCTCTCGCAGTTGAAATGAAGAAGAAGACGACCGATTTCGCCTAATAAGGACGACGAGTTTGCACATTGACCGCTTTGTGTGCCGCGGCACGTGCCAAAAATTTACTCCTGTGTTTCGGCATTGTGCCGCAAGATACCGCGTAGCCGCGGCACCCGATACTGGGTTTAGGTCGCAGAAGACACACGAGTGTGCCGCGGCACCGGACAGTGTGCCGCGGCACTGCATGGCACCGTGCCGCGGCATCGGATGGGTGTGCCGCACGCACAGCTTTGTTCGACCAACAATCAAGGAATTTGTAGCCGCGCGCACACACCTTGTGCCGCTGCCCACACCCCCTTTGGGTCCCAAAATGATAAAAATGATCCTAAAGAGAATAAAACGATAGAATCAATATTTGGGAACCAATAACACGAATGGATCCACGGCAACCCAAACGGCGGTTCCGCACAACAATAACGAGAATACAGTTCAACAAATGACAGAAGGACACACCGAAAGGTACACGAGGGTCACTACGATCGAGAAATACACCAAAAAGGAAAATTACCGAATTGAAATTGCGGATATTACATTCTACCCTCCTTAAAAGAAGTTTCATTCCGAAACTTAAAACAAGTAGGGAGAAGCAATATCCCCTCCAGGAAAACTCAACGAGAAACACAAGAAATGCGTAACTTACGCCCATCGGCGAAACGTTACAAGCAACGCAAAGGAATAAACGGCGTGAAAACACGCTTCAGGACGACCAACACAATACCACCGGTAGAGACATAATAAAATCAACAAGTGACAAGTGTCATCAAACAGATAACACAATCAAGTCGATTATCCGAACAATCACAAAACACAACCAACGAAAATCGATACGATTGACCAACCCAACGGTATATCAATCAAAACATGAGCCACACGCTGAACAAATACGGAATTCCACCGCCCAAGGGTTGGAATATCGAAAACGAGACTAATTTCCCGAACTTAAGGAAATTTCGAAGGAGTCTGAATGTTCAACAATCACGAAACGAGATCAACAAAACCGAACAATCAAACGATCGAACCAAAAAGATCGAGACAACAAAAATCGAACGATCATGTTCGGATCACGAAGAACAATAAGGTTCAACCGACAACTCCGAGGTTCACATCTCGACTCAAGATAAAACATGATCCTGAAAACAACAAGATGCACACTCGCATAAGATCCACAGAAAGGGAATAACGATTGAAAGGTCACAACGACGAACGAGTAATTCCGAAATAATACCACCTCGTTCGATCAACAAAAGCAAGGGGCGGGACAAGCTCAAAAATGTCAATGAACATGATGAGTCGAAAAAGTCGAAAACACAAGAGTTCCAAATCCGATCCACTTCAATAAAAGAACTAATAGAACCAGATGATGTCACTCCCGAACAAGGTTCACAAGAGTCGAACCGAACCCGAAGAGTCACGGCGATAACCAGATCGACCCATAACAAGATCGCAGCTGTCGGACGATGAAACCGAAATACGTAACAAGTTCATAAAGTATCAACGAACATGAGCGAATCGATAGATCGAGAAAGAGAAGATACTAAGTCAAAATAGTTCGGTATTACCTCCGACCTCATCCACGAAATTCACAAAAACAGAGCAAGGTGACAAGACATTAAACAACCGACACATAACGAAACGATCACCGATGTACGCGGCCATACCAACCCAAGCTCTAACAGCCGCACATGCGCGACAACGCAGTAAATCACAACGAGGCGACAATATTCAACACCAACATCCCACCTCTCACAAGGGGCTAACACAACAAATGTGTGAAAAACGACTCAACGCTCACACCGCCAATTCGGTCATACTTAAGCAAACATCAAAATGACAACGCGAACATCATACATATATACCCAAACCTCAAACGGAATGGATAGGTTTTAAAAAACGAAAACCTCATTTTGAAAATAATTTAGAAGAACACCGATTGATCTTGAGTATCACCCTTCAAAAGTACAAACGTGAAACATCGTTATCGAGACTTTGGAGAACCGTTTCGCATTTGATAAAAAATTGAGGACACTTTCTCTTAGTGAAAACTTTCGTAATATTCGAATTCTGTCTAAATAAAAGTGTTTCTAAAACATTGAAAATATCCCAAAACATTTTGGTCCTCGAGGCGTAAAAATTTTGGAATATATTGTGGCACTGGATGTACCACAAGGAAATAACTCATTTGAAAAAATATGTCTCAAATTTATTTCTAAGGTACTCAAGTTTTCAAAATAATTCAATGCCAAAAAGGACGATGCCAAAAAGGCTAGAATGCCCAAAAATTTCTGTAATCACACGGAACATCATAGCGCCGTGGGTCCCGCGTCTAACCCTGTGCTAAAAACCATTTACAAAAATGCCAAAAAGGCCGATGACGGTAATATTTCAAAACTCACGAAAGCCATTTACAAAATACTAAATACCGTCATAAGAATTTCACAAAGCGGCCAAGGCCATAATGCCAAAAACTCGGTTAAGGGAAGCGGTTATCGAAATAAAATTCGGTAAAATACCAAAAGTCATTACAAAAGAACTCACGCAATGGATAAAAGAAATACAATGAATATGCACAATCCAAAGAACACTACTCCTCATAAGAACAAAATATTAGAGTCAAATAACCACATTCGTAACAAAACCATCGGCCCCATTCGAGGCCTCTAAAGACCCTACCGCACCGGCTAGTGAACAAGTCGAACGTGTATAAGCACAAAGCTTCCACAAGAGAACTTGTGAAACGTGCAAATCGATTCGAAAATCATCAAGAACGGACAAAAACAACAATAAAAAGACATCACAAGCGATTTACACTCCTCGTATAAATCAAATACGAGAGTCGATTAAATACATATCGTGAAATCAAAATCCACATAAGGATTCCATCACTTAACAAATAATCATAAAAATAGCTCGTGTCACACGAGGCACAACACAAAGAAGGGAGACTTACTTCCACAGGTCGCACGAAGATGATGATCGCCCCACGATACTAACCACAACCAACAACTCAAACGACGCGTCGCGACACGACTCAGTCAGATAAAATCCGACGAAACAAGACTCAAACAACACGACTTGACCCGACAGCCTAGGTTTCCTCAACCTAAGCTCCGATACCATTTATGTAACACCCCCAATCCACTCAGGGATATTACACGTCGTAGACCCTCTCCTCGAAGATCTACCAGGCTGGTAACAACAATTAACGTCTCGACAATGCCTTCAAGGATAAATGACTCAGTAGACCGATTTGGTCTTTCAATAAAATATACAACTCAATTCCAACATATACCCACGCAGGGGTCAAAGTACAATAAACTCCCGTACCACGGGGAAAAGATACTGCAGTGGAAAAGAAAATACAATTAGACCATTACGACATCAACGGATCCTCGTGTGATTAGTATCATTCATCTTTCATCATCCTTCGTGCCGACCCTGTGTTATGCTCCAAAACCTGAATGCAAAAATAGACATCCACCCCCCGAATACTCGGGGGTTAGCAAAACTCCACTGTTTTGCTAGTGCAAGAACAAAGTGCAAATACGAGCCATACAATTCACATTCCACGAATAACAATAACCAAGGATCCTCAAAGATCCAAACGAAACGAAAAGTACTTCCCGAGGCAAGAGTTTGAGAAAACATTTCAAAATCGAAATACCATAAATCAATGGAAATAATTTATAAGACGGTTTAGAATGCCATCGAGAGTTTTAATAGAAAACCATTTAGGATTATCAAATCCTACTTTTCAAAATCCACAAGACAAAAGGGGTCACCGCCCAAAAGTTTACTTTCCGTAAAATCACCTTTACCAAACCGTTGGGATTTTAGCCCCAAATCCGTAAAATGACTTTTACAAAAATGTTGGGATTTTAGCCCCAAATCTCATCAACTCACAAGACACAAGAACGACCACAAGGTTCGTCTCCCAACATCAAAATCCACAAATAAAGGATTTAAAACAAACAACAAAATACTCTAGAGCCATCCTAGCCAAGTAGGCCAAACGAACAACTTACCTCTTACACACTTAGTCAATGCATGCAATCATGAAAACCGCTCAAAAGCACTCATTTCCTAAATGCCAATATCGAATCACGTTTGTAAAATGCACCACAATTAACCGCGGACCCACACTTCGTGGATCCTCGCCGAGACCCCGTCGGATCTAACCCACATGGTTAAAAGCAAGCTCGCGGTTCCACAGCTTCGTGGAGCCCTACCGAGACCCCGTCGGATCTAACCCGCAGTGAGCATACACACACACACGTTACTCATGCAATACTAACATGCTAAGAATGTAAGTTCATTAAGAATACTCACTAGAGATGGCCATTAACTCGACACCATTATCAAACTCTTCCAAACACAATAACAAGATTAAATACGGAATACACGATTCCATAACTTTAAACAATAGGAGTATCATCATCAAATCCTTCAACGTTCAAAATAATCAAATCATAATCAATTCCCAAAACATGCCGTTCACAAAACACACACGCATTTGAAAGAAAGCCTTTAACGAGGCCAAACCGAAATCTTTTGAAACTTCATTTCAAATAACCAAATAAACACATCAAGACGACCACCGATCATCATATCCATAAAACGAGAAAAGTATGGGCAAGGTACTTGCCTCGATACCACGAGCACTGAACCACGAACGGATACGGCTCAACCGGGAAGCTTCGGAACGCCCGATGCTAACGAAAAGGAAGACGACAACGAACGGAACAGAAGAATCAAGCACGACCGCGAGGAACCGACGAAAATGAACCTAACGATTCGAAAAGCACATTCACGACCACTTCTAAACGATTATGGAAATGGAATACACCCGGAAACCCTCCTATGATTCATGTATATTCGCACAAAAATAACAACGAGGGCGGACCACAACCAAACCCTCTCGATTCCGTAAAAATCTGCAAAATATCCATGAATCCGTAGGAAAGCTAAAGATACTAACAATATTAATCGTATTCATCATGAATCCACCAACAAAACGGAACGGATCGGAAGAAAAACCCAAAACCCCCAAATTAATCGAAAATAGGGTTCTAGAAATATTACCTTTGAAGATTCAAGTACTAAGATCCGTAGAACACGCGTTAGATTGATTATCCGAGCCTCACAACCGAAGGGAAATGATGAAAATCGACTTCTGATGAAGAATGCCGGAGAAGTTCTCCTCCTAGGTCTCTCTCTCTCTCGCAGTTGAAATGAAGAAGAAGACGACCGATTTCGCCTAATAAGGACGAGTTTGCACAGTTGACCGCTTTGTGTGCCGCGGCACGTGCCAAAAATTTACTCCTGTGTTTCGCATTGTGCCGCAAGATACCGCGCAGCCGCGCACCAGATACTGGGTTTAGGTCGCAGAAGACACACGAGTGTGCCGCGGCACGATGTGTGCCGCGGCACTGCATGGCACCGTGCCGCTGGCACGATGGGTGTGCCGCGCACACAAGCATGCTTTGTTCGACCAACAATCAAGGAATTTGTGTGCCGCGCGCAC
The DNA here is from genome assembly GCA_033398695.1 of Orobanche coerulescens. NCBI lineage: Eukaryota > Viridiplantae > Streptophyta > Magnoliopsida > Lamiales > Orobanchaceae > Orobanche > Orobanche coerulescens. The sequence goes on from CM065816.1 coordinate 2,598,886, forward strand.
ACACCTTGTGCCGCGCCCACACCCCCTTTGGGTCCCAAAATGATAAAAATGATCCTAAAGAGAATAAAACGATAGGAATCAATATTTGGGAACCAATAACACGAAATGGATCCACGGCAACCCAAACGGGCGGTTCCGCACAACAATAACGAGAATACAGCTCAACGGTTGACAGAAGGACACACTGAAAGGTACACGAGGGTCACTACGATCGAGAAATACACCAAAAAGGAAAATTACCGAAATTCGAAATTGCGGATATTACATTCTACCCTCCTTAAAAGAAGTTTCGTCCCGAAACTTAAAACAAGTAGGGAGAAGCAATATCCCCTCCAGGAAAACTCAACGAGAAACACAAGAAATGCGTAACTTACGCCCATCGGCGAAACGTTACAAGCAACGCAAAGGAATAAACGGCGTGAAAACACGCTTCAGGACGACCAACACAATGCCACCGGTAGAGACATAATAAAATCAACAAGTGACAAGTGTCATCAAACAGATAACACAATCAAGTCGATTATCCGAAATCATAAAACACAACCAACGAAAATCGATACGATTGACCAACCCAACGGTATATCAATCAAAACATGAGCCACACGCTGAACAAATACGGAATTCCACCGCCCAAGGGTTGGAATATCGAAAACGAGACTAATTTCCCGAACTTAAGGAAATTTCGAAGGAGTCTGAATGTTCAACAATCACGAAACGAGATCAACAAAACCGAACAATCAAACGATCGAACCAAAAAGATCGAGACAACAAAAATCGAACGATCATGTTCGGATCACGAAGAACAATAAGGTTCAACCGACAACTCCGAGGTTCACATCTCGACTCAAGATAAAACATGATCCGGTGAAAACAACAAGATGCACACTCGCATAAGATCCACAGGAAAGGGAATAACGATTGAAAGGTCACAACGACGAACGAGTAATTCCGAAATAATACCACCCTCGTTCGATCAACAAAAGCAAGGGGCAGGACAAGCTCAAAAAATGTCAATGAACATGATGAGTCGAAAAAGTCGAAAACACAAGAGTTCCAAATCCGATCCACTTCGAATAAAAGAACTAATAGAACCAGATGATGTCACTCCCGAACAAGGTTCACAAGAGTCGAACCGAACCCGAAGAGTCACGGCGATAACCAGATCGACCCATAACAAGATCGCAGTTCGTTCGGACGATGAAACCGAAATACAGAACAAGTTCATAAAGTATCAACGAACATGAGCGAATCGATAGACTGGAGAAAGAGAAGATACGGAAGTCAAAATAGTTCGGGTATTACCTCCGACCTCATCCACGAAATTCACAAAAACAGGAGCAAGGTGACAAGACATTAAACAACCGACACATAACGGAACGATCACCGATGTACGCGGCCATACCAACCCAAGCTCTAACAGCTCGCACATGCGCGACAACGCAGAAATCACAACGAGGCGACAATATTCAACACCAACATCCCACCTCTCACAAGGGGCTAACACAACAAATGTGTGGAAAATGACTCAACGCTCACACCGCCAATTCGGTCATACTCGGAAGCAAACATCAAAATGACAACGCGAACATCATACATATATACCCAGCCCTCAAACGGGAATGGATAGGTTTTAAAAAAAAACGAAAACCTCATTTTGAAAATAATTTAGAAGAACACCGATTGATCTTGAGTATCACCCTTCAAAAAGTACAAACGTGAAACATCGTTATCGAGACTTTGGAGAACCGTTTCGCATTTGATAAAAAATTGAGGACACTTTCTCTTAGTGAAAACTTTCAGAATATTCGACCCTCGGGTCTAAATAAAAGTGTTTCTAAAACATTGAAAATATCCCAAAACATTTTGGTCCTCGAGAAAAATTTTGGAATATATTGTGCACTGGATGTACCACAAGGAAATAACTCATTTGAAAAAAATATGTCTCAAATTTATTTCTAAGGTACTCAAGTTTTGAAAATAATTCAATGCCAAAAGGACGATGCCAAAAAGGCTAGAATGCCCAAAAATTTCTGTAATCACACGGAACATCATAGCGCCGTGGGTCAGCGTCGGAACCCAGTGCTAAAAACCATTTACAAAAATGCCAAAAAGGCTGATGACGGTAATATTTCAAAAACTCACGAAAGCCATTTACAAAATACTAAATACCGTCATAAGAATTTCGTCAAAGCGGTCAAGGCCATAATGCCAAAAACTCGGTTAAGGGAAGCGGTTATCGAAATAAAATTCGGTCGGTAAAATACCGAAAGTCATTACAAAAGAACTCACGCAGCGGATAAAAGAAATACAGTTGAATATGCACAATCCAGCAACACTACTCCTCATAAGAACAAAATATTAGAGTCAAATAACCACATTCAGAACAAAACCACTGGCCCCATTCGAGGCCTCTAAAGACCCTACCGCACTGGCTAGTGAACAAGTCGAACGTGTATAAGCACAAAGCTTCCACAAGAGAACTTGTGAAACGTGCAAATCGATTCGAAAATCATCAGCAACGGACAAAAACAACAATAAAAAGACATCACAAGCGACGACACTCCTCGTATAAATCAAATACGAGAGTCGATTAAATACATATCGTGAAATCAAAATCCACATAAGGATTCCATCACTTAACAAATAATCATAAAAATAGCTCGTGTCACACGAGGCACAACACAAAGAAGGGAGACTTACTTCCACAGGTCGCACGAAGATGATGATCGCCCCACGATACTAACCACAACCAACAACTCAAACGACGCATCGCGACACGACTCAGTCAGATAAAATCCGACGAAACAAGACTCAAACAACACGACTTGACCCGACAGCCTAGGTTTCCTCAACCTAAGCTCCGATACCATTTATGTAACACCCCCAATCCACTCAGGGATATTACACGTCGTAGACCCTCTCCTCGAAGATCTACCAGGCTGGTAACAACAATTAACGTCTCGACAATGCCTTCAAGGCTAAATGACTCAGTAGACCGATTTGGTCTTTCAATAAAATATACAACTCAATTCCAACATATACCCACGCAGGGGTCAAAGTACAATAAACTCCCGTACCACGGGGAAAAGATACTGCAGCGGAAAAGAAAATACAATTAGACCATTACGACATCAACGGATCCTCGTGTGATTAGTATCGTTCATCTTTCATCATCCTTCGTGCCGACCCTGTGTTATGCTCCAAAACCTGAATGCAAAAATAGACATCCACCCCCCGAATACTCGGGGGTTAGCAAAACTCCACTGTTTTTAACAAAGTGCAAATACGAGCCATACAATTCACATTCCACGAATAACAATAACCAAGGATCCTCAAAGATCCAAACGAAACGAAAAGTACTTCCCGAGGCAAGAGTTTGAGAAAACATTTCAAAATCGAAATACCATAAATCAATGGAAATAATTTATAAGACGGTTTAGAATGCCATCGAGAGTTTTAATAGAAAACCATTTAGGATTATCAAATCCTACTTTTCAAAATCCACAAGACAAAAGGGGTCACCGCCCCAAAAGTTTACTTTCCGTAAAATCACCTTTACCAAACCGTTGGGATTTTAGCCCCAAATCCGTAAAATGACTTTTACAAAAATGTTGGGATTTTAGCCCCAAATCTCATCAACTCACAAGACACAAGAACGACCACAAGGTTCGTCTCCCAACATCAAAATCCACAAATAAAGGATTTAAAACAAACAACAAAATACTCTAGAGCCATCCTAGCCAAGTAGGCCAAACGAACAACTTACCTCTTACACACTTAGTCAATGCATGCAATCATGAAAACCGTTCAAAAGCACTCATTTCCTAAATGCCAATATCGAATCACGTTTGTAAAATGCACCACAATTAACCGCGGACCCGGCTTCGTGGATCCTGCCGAGACCCGTCGGATCTAACCCACGTGGTTAAAAGCAAGCTCGCGGTTCCACAGCTTCGTGGAGCCCTACCGAGACCCCGTCGGATCTAACCCGCAGTGAGCATACACACACACACGTTACTCATGCAATACTAACATGCTAAGAATGTAAGTTCATTAAGAATACTCACTAGAGATGGCCATTAACTCGACACCATTATCAAACTCTTCCAAACACAATAACAAGATTAAATACGGAATACACGATTCCATAACTTTAAACAATAGGAGTATCATCATCAAATCCTTCAACGTTCAAAATAATAAAATCATAATCAATTCCCAAAACATGCCGTTCACAAAACACACACGCATTTGAAAGAAAGCCTTTAACGAGGCCAAATCAAATCTTTTGAAACTTCATTTCAAATAACCAAATAAACACATCAAGACGACCACCGATCATCATATCCATAAAGCGAGAAAAGTATGGGCAAGGTACTTGCCTCGATACCACGAGCACCGAACCACGACGGATACGGCTCAACGGGAAGCTTGGGCACGCCCAATGCTAACGAAAGGAAGACGACGAACGGAGCGAGAAGAATCAAGCACGACGCGAGGAACCGAAAATGAACCTAACGATTCGAAAAGCACATTCACGACCACTTCTAAACGATTATGGAAATGGAATACACCCGGAAACCCGCCTATGATTCATGTATATTCGCACAAAAATAACAACGAGGGCGGACCACAACCAAACCCTCTCGATTCCGTAAAAATCCGCAAAATATCCATGAATCGTAGGAAAGCTAAAGATACTAACAATATTAATCGTATTCATCATGAATCCACCAACAAAAGCGGAACGGATCGGAAGAAAAACCCAAAACCCCAAATTAATCGAAAATAGGGTTCTAGAAATATTACCTTTGAAGATTCAAGTACTAAGATCCGTAGAACACGCGTTAGATTGATTATCCGAGCCTCACAACCGAAGGGAAATGATGAAAATCGACCCCGGATGAAGAATCTTTGGAGAAGTTCTCCCCTCCTAGGTCTCTCTCTCTCTCGCGGTGAAATGAAGAAGAAGACGGCGATTTCGTCTAATAAGGACGAGTTTGCCTGATTGACCGCTTTGTTTGCCGCGGCACGGCTTAGGTGTGCGCGGCCTGAAAAATTTACTCCTGTGTTTCGGCATTGTCCGCGGCCACGGCTGCGTGTCGCGGCACCCGTCTGATTGGGTTTAGGTCGCGAAGACACACGAGTGTGCCGCTGCCGGACAGTGTGCCGCGGCCTTTGGCATGGCACTTTGCGCGGCACGGATGGGTGTGCCGCGGCACACAGACTGCTTGTTCGACCAACAACTGAAGGAATTTGTGTGCCGCGGCGCACACACCTTGTGTCGCGGCCCACACCCCCTTTTGGGTCCCAAAATGATAAAAATGATCCGGAAAGAGAATAAAACGATAGGAATCAATATTTGGGAACCAATAACACGAAATGGATCCACGGCAACCCCGAAACGGCGGTTCCGCACAACAATAACGTGAATACAGTTCAACAGTTGACAGGAAGGACACACTGAAAGGTACACGAGGGTCACTACGATCGAGAAATACACCAAAAAGGAAAATTACCGAAATTCGAAATTGCGGATATTACACCAGAGACTTTCTGTTTCTTGGATTCCGAAAATTTCTCCATAGCTGCTTCCTTGATCTCATACGCCAACGCCTTATCCTGGTATTGACGGAGTGTGGTACATTCAAATCCGGACATATACCTCTGGATTTCTGGTTTCATCCTCATATCGAAATGGATCATCATTTCTGCATCTGTTCTGACCAGATGTCGAACAAATGCCAGCTGCTGGTTAAACGTCTTAATTGCCTGGGATACTGGCACATCTGAAGGCTGAGCGGAGAAAAACTCCCGAACTTTGGCTTCCCTCACAGGACGAGGGAAATACTGAGCTCCCATCATCAATCTAAACTCTGTCCAATCAGCATCATGGTCTACAGGCCGGGTGGCTTCCCACCATTCGGATGCTTCCCCTATCAGAAAGTATTGCGCGATAGAGGCTCTCCGGTCGTCTGGGCAGTTGATTCCGGCAAAGATTTTCTCCAGTTCCTTCAACCAATGGTCCCAGGTGGGAGTCTCAGAAATACCGTCGAATTTGGGTGGTTGCATCTTCGCCACCTCTTGCAGCCACCGGTCACCTCGATTTCCCATGTCTGGGATCCCTTGCTGTCTCTCTCCCTGCTGTAGTCCCACCGCCACTTGCATTCGGTCCACGACTTGGGCGAACTGAGTCATCTGGTTCACCACTTGACGAAGGATCTCTGGTACAGCAGGTTCTGGTTCGTTATTAATAGATTGTTGCGGCTCGCCTGAGCTATGAATGGCCTGATTAGAAGGCGACGCTTCCCTTTCAGCATTTCTTCGTCCGCGTCCACGACCGTGACCACGTACACGCCCGCCTCTCAACATACTGTAAGCATAAATACTCAATATACAGGGAACAACATCGTTCTAATATTCGAGTATAAAGAGACACAACATGTAAAGAACGAGATAGAGTTTAGGAACTCACAACCACCGTTCACATGAAGACGTAGGCAGTGCAGTGATGTCATTCACGGTCGGTTACTTCAAAAGACGTAAATGACCCCTATTTTAACTCAATGGACAAGATATCCATAATCTTAGCTCCGATCCATATTCTGTAACACCCCCGATATATTCAGGAATATTACAGCGCCGTAAATCCTTTACATAAGGATTTACAAGGCTGAAGAATTGAACAGACATTAAGAAGTACTAACGAATGGAAATATCGGAATTAAGATACAACAGTTCTCACCAAATACTGAAAAATACAATTGTTCAACAAAAACTTAATAATACATCACCAAATTCAAATTCATCATAAATGACTTTGTACTCGAGTACTTATTGAAATAACCAATAAACAACAGACAAAAGAACCCGGCCGAAACATCACTCTGCACCCTCGTCGTCATGCAGCTCCAGTGGTTGTTTTCCCGCTCTCCTGGATCCTGAACATAAACAAAATGTTCACCCCCGAAGGGGTTAGCACAACGATGCTAGTACAAGTACCACAACATTTTATTCAACGTCACACGCCGAATAATAATAACGTAAATGATAAAATGTCAAACGAGTCTTCTTCTGCGAGAAACTCATACATAATATACACAACTGATAATCACAACATGATATCACAACATACACATGGTAATTCCGTCGATCCATCGTTCACTGCCTAGAACCCACGATGATCCCGTCAGACCAGCCCGTGGTGGAAAAACCCGTCCGATGATCCAGCGCACGCTAGCATAGATCCCCCGATGATCCCGTCGGACCAACATGAGGTGGACATACAACAACGACATACATGCACGACAATATGTATAACATCAATACATAAAACAAATAAGGTACTTGCCTCGATGAACACAAGAACAATACTTCCACGAAAACGAACACTTGAAGGTCGTCCCCCCTCAATCAATCACGTAACAAGCTCAAACCTTAACAAAAGAAATAATATAGGATTTATCTCACGCCGTACGAATGTCTAACAATTCGATTTACGACCAAAAGCTCATAAAATGTCATCTGTCTGAACTTCTTAGCGCACGCTAAGTACTCTGTGTAGCGTGCGTTAAGTCTACTCGATAGCGCACGCAAACAACAAAGCTTAGCGTACGCTAACTATGCATGGTCAGTACTTAACTGATCAGCTGACTGACTCGTCTGATGGCCTAGCGTACGTTACGTACCAAACGTAGCGTACGTTAACTGATGCTCGATAGCGCACATTAATTTACATAGCTTAGCGTGCGCTAACTATGCATGGCAGTTTACTACTGGGCAGTAGACGGACCTCAACATGATCAAACCAACTGAAATCCTCAGTGTTAATTCATGTTACCTCCATGAATATCATGTTCATACGGCTATGAATGATCTTACGGATAACAACAACTTCAGATTCAAGAATAAGTATGCTATTATGAAACCATAATCCATTTCAAATCCAATTCTTCATGCGATAATTCGGAAGGCTTAACGGTTGATATCAACACCTTTATATCAATGAAAACTACCACTCTGAAGTTTGAATAATGTTCCATCTATACAAAATAAATCCTTCCATGATCAATCCCTTAGATTCATCTAACAATAATGATGTTAAAGTCAAGTCCATGATTGTTATGAAGTCATCTACTAGATTCGGATTACCAATGATAGAAGCTTCTTCTACTTGTTCAATGTAATAAGATTCGAATCATGATGTTCATAATCAAGGTACTTAAGGCTTATTCATCTCAATATTCCAAACATGATGTACTTTGGATAATTCACTAATGAAAATCAATATCTCGTTAACATGATCATCCAATTCTTTATAATCCAACTCTAAGTCTGGAGATAGGTTGAACATACCTTAATATGACGAAAATCACTGAACCGTAAGGTAGAATCCGACTCTGGTTGGTTGTATGCCACTCCAAGGTGCTACTCCACTTCAATGATCACTCACAAGTGATAACCAATATACAAGGATCAATAAGATGTGTTCTAAGTGTGTAGAAGGATTATTATAGCTCTCTGGCCTCTCAAGAATGAAGAATGGACGAATGAAGTGTAAGCCAAAACGGGTTGTTGTCTCATTTATAATATTCTGCACTTTAGCTAATTAGCGCACGCTACAAAGCATTCCTTAGCGCGCGCTAATAAGAGTTGACTCCAAATCTGTCCAGGTTCGTCCGTGGGAATCTTATCCGGATCCATGCCCCGGCTGGCGCATGTGCTAGCCGTCCAGTTCAATAATTGAGTTCTTAGCGCACGCAACTCCTACATACATAGCGTGCACTAGTAGTAGCCCGATAGCGCGCGTTAAGCTACATTCTTAGCGTGCGCTATCACGAGTTTGCATAAGAAATTTTGCATGTTGTTATACTTATGTACAAATATATCAATGCAAGAAATATCATACTCTAATAATCAAAACCATGAATCCGAATAATACAGGGTTTGAATACAGATGAAATACACCGTAATAAATCCGGATATTACATACTCTCTTACTAAAAAGGAGTTTCGTCCCAAAACTCAAGACGAAAATAACTCGGGATATCTGGACTTCATATTAGCTTCCATTTCCCATGTGGCTTCTTCCATTCCGTGACTTGACCATTGAACTTTGACCAAAACGATTGGCTTGTTCCTCAGCTGCTTAACTCGACTCTCGAGTATCTTGACCGGTCTTTCTTCAAACGTCCCATCCTGCGCGACTTCGATCTCGCCGAAATCAATGATATGACTGGGATCTGGTATATACCTCCGTAACTGGGATACATGGAACACGTTATGAACATGGCACAATGACGGCGGCAATGCTAATCTGTATGCCAACTCTCCAACTCTCTCGAGGATCTCAAATGGTCCGATATATCTGGGACTCAGCTTTCCCCTCCTTCCAAAACGAAAAATTCCTCGAGTAGGAGAAACTTTTAAAAGTACGTGGTCTCCCGTACTGAACTCCAAAGGGCGACGGCGTACGTCTGCGTAAGATTTCTGGCGACTCTGGGCGGTCAACAGCCTTTCACGAATCAAGGCTATCTTTTCTCGAGTCTGCACGATCAACTCAGTTACGTCCGATTAAGTCGATGAATCGTCCCAACATAGGGGCGATCTACATCTCCTCCCGTATAATGCCTCGAATGGTGCCATCTTAATGGAAGCATGCCAACTATTGTTGTAGGTAAATTCAATCAACGGTAGATGAACTTCCCAATCAGTTGACCAATCTAAGGCACAGGCCCTTAGCATGTCTTCCACCGTTTGAATAGTTCTCTCGGATTGTCCGTTAGTCTGCGGGTGATAAGCTGTGCTGAAGTTCAATTCGGTCCCCAAGGCCTTATGAACTGCTTTCCAAAAGTGAGACACAAAACGGTCGTCTCGATCAGAAATAATGGTCTTCGGCGTACCATGCAATCGAACTATCTCCGAAATAAATACTAGTGCCAACCTCTCTGGTCCCCATATATCCTTAATGCCTAGAAAATGAGCTGATTTGGTTAAACGATCAACTATCACCGAAATCATGTTCATTCCTGTCCTGGTTCTCGGCATATTAGTGATAAAGTCCATCGATATGTCCTCCCACTTCCATTAAGGAATTGGGAGCGGCTTCAACATTCCGGCAGGCCATTGATGCTCGATCTTAACCTGCTGACAAGTCAAGCATTTCAAAACATAGTCCGCTACATCTTTCTTCATGTTGCCCCACCAGAAATTCTGCTTCAAGTCCTTATACATTTTACTGGTGCCCGGGTGGATAGAATAGGGCGAACTGTGAGCTTCCTTCATAATCGTCTGTTTCAGAACATCAACATCGGGAACGCAGAGTCGGTTCTAAATCTCAAAACTCCATCATCATGAATTATGAATCCGGGGGCCTTTCCCTTGATCACTTCATCACGTAACCGAATCATCAGAGGATCATCTGCCTGTCTAGATTTGATTTCTTCGGTTAGTGATGAAGTTATTTCCATCACGCACAGTTGTCCTTAGACTCTTTGTAACCACACTTCAATTCCTTCTCGAATCATCTCTCGTTGAAGGCTAAGTTGGGAGGTCAGCGTCTCCAGCATCTGAATAGAAATAGGCTTGCGGCTGAGTGCATCGACCACTACATTCGCTTTGCCTGGATGATATAAAATCTCCAAGTCATAGTCCTTAATCAGTTCTAACCATCTTCTTTGCTGCATGTTCAATTCTTTCTGACTGAAGATGTATTTGAGACTCTTGTGATCCGTAAAGATCTGACAGTGAGTCCCGTACAGATAATGCCTCCAAGTCTTCAAAGCAAAAACTACTGCTGCTAGCTCCAAATCATGTATTGGGTAATTCACTTCATAAGGTTTCAGCTGTCGCGACGCATAAGCGATCACCTTATCATTCTGCATCAATACGCACCCGAGTCCTTGGTTCGAAGCATCACTGTAAACTATAAATCCTCCAGTTCCCTGTGGAAGTGATAGAATCGGTGCCGTCGTCAACCTCTTCTTTAATTCATCAAAACTAGTCTGACACGACCCGTTCCACTCAAACTCTTGAGTTTTTTGTAGGAGTCGAGTAAGTGGGCGGGAAATTTTAGAAAACCCTTCCACGAATCGACGATAATACCCAACAAGTCCTAAGAAGCTTCAGACTTCTTTCACGTTCTTTGGAGGTTTCCAATCCATAATTACTTCGATTTTCTGAGGGTCTACTCGGACTCCTTTAGCTGATACCACATGACCGAGGAACATTAATTTCTTCAGCCAAAATTCACACTTAGAGAGTTTGGCGTACAATTGCTCGCTTCTCAAAAGTTCCAATACAATCCGCAAATGCTGAGCATGCTCTTCCGGGCTCTTAGAATACACTAGAATGTCATCAATGAACACGACCACAAATTTATCCAAATATTCGATGAACACTCGGTTCATCAACTGCATGAATACAAGCAGTGCATTGGTGAGACCAAACGGCATCATTACAAACTCATAGTGTCCGTAGCGAGTTCTGAATGCTGACTTTGGAACATCTGATTCCTTAATCCTCAGCTGATGGTATCCTGATCTCAGATCGATTTTAGAAAATACTGTTGCCCCTTGCAACTGGTCAAACAGATCATCAATCCGTGGCAACGGATACTTGTTCTTAATCGTCATCTTGTTCAGCTCTTGATAGTCAATACACAGTCGAAGCGATCCATCCTTCTTTCGGACAAAAAGAACTGGCGCTCCCCAGGGCGAAACCCTTGGCTGAACATAGCCTTTGTCCAGTAACTCCTCCAGCTGCTTTTTCAGTTCGTACATCTTAGTAGGTGCCATACGATACGGCGCCTTAGAAATTGGTGTAGCTCCGGGTTCCAGCTCAATGGTAAATTCTACATCCCTTCGTGGAGGTAGTCCAGGTAACTCGTCAGGAAATACATCTGGAAATTCGTTCACAACAAGAATGGATGAAAGTTCCACAATTTCATCTTCTTTCTTCATTGCATAGCACCAGTATCCAGTACAGCCCTGTTTCAACAATTTGACAGCTTTCATCGCCTTGATCAATTTTCCTGAGCTTCCCGGTTTCCATCCCTCAAACAGAATTTCGGAACCATTGTCAGCGATCAGCGATATATTACTCCTTCGGTAGTTTACAATTGCTCAATATCGATTAAGCCAATCGTCTCCGAGTATCAGGTCGTCTCCTTGCATTTCTATTACAATCAAATTTGAGAGCCACTCTCTGCCTCCAAATGATACAGGGAAATTTCTAGTTTCTAAGTTCCCGACAATCCTCTCCCCACTCGGTAACCCAACAACATAAGGTTCACAAGTATGAAAACCGGAAATATTCAAACGATTTACACAAGACAAAGATATAAAAGAATGCGTAGCTCCTGTATCGAATAAAACGCTAACTGGCTGGGAAAAGATCTGGACAGTACCTAATGCGACAGCAGCATCCTGATCGTCTGTCCTCCTCATCTCGTACAAACGTGGGGGAACAGATCCGGCACTCAATGTCCCCTTTCGGTCCCATTGTCCTCTGCCTCATCTGCGGCCAAAATTCTGAGGCATCTGAACACTTTGCTGCGTCTGTTGGATACTGGCTTCCTTCTGGACTGGCTGGGGTGTACGGGCTCTAAAAGACTTTACAGTCTCTTCACAGAACACCACACGATGTCCCTCTCGACCACAATCAAAACAAGTCACGGCATGTAGGGGCAATTCCGTCGATAGTGCCCCGTCTGGGCGCAGTTAAAGCATTTCCTGGTAACATCAGTAATAGTTGATGTCGCTCCGAAGTTCTTTCCGCTCCTAACTAGGTGCGGAGGTTTCTTGAAAGAGTGAAAGGATGATTGGGCCTTACGGGGCCTGCTGTTCTTGTGCTCTGTAAAAGTACCAGATGTAACACCCCCAATCCACTCAGGGATATTACACGCCGTAGACCCTCTCCTTGAAGATCTACCAGGCTGGTAACAACAATTAACGTCTCGACAATGCCTTCAAGGCTAAATGACTCAGTAGACCGATTTGGTCTTTCAATAAAATATACAACTCAATTCCAACATATACCCACGCAGGGGTCAAAGTACAATAAACTCCCGTACCACGGGAAAAGATCTTGCGTGGAAAAAAATACAATTAGACCATTACGACATCAACGGATCCTCGTGTGATTAGTATCGTTCATCTTTCATCATCCTTCGTGCCGACCCTGTGTTATGCTCCAAAACCTGAATGCAAAAATAGACATCCACCCCCCGAATACTCGGGGGTTAGCAAAACTCCACTGTTTTGCTTGTGCAAGAACAAAGTGCAAATACGAGCCATACAATTCACATTCCACGAATAACAATAACCAAGGATCCTCAAAGATCCAAACGAAACGAAAAGTACTTCCCGAGGCAAGAGTTTGAGAAAACATTTCAAAATCGAAATACCATAAATCAATGGAAATAATTTATAAGACGGTTTAGAATGCCATCGAGAGTTTTAATAGAAAACCATTTAGGATTATCAAATCCTACTTTTCAAAATCCACAAGACAAAAGGGGTCACCGCCCCAAAAGTTTACTTTCCGTAAAATCACCTTTACCAAACCGTTGGGATTTTAGCCCCAAATCCGTAAAATGACTTTTACAAAAATGTTGGGATTTTAGCCCCAAATCTCATCAACTCACAGTACACAAGAACGACCACAAGGTTCGTCTCCCAACATCAAAATCCACAAATAAAGGATTTAAAACAAACAACAAAATACTCTAGAGCCATCCTAGCCAAGTAGGCCAAACGAACAACTTACCTCTTACACACTTAGTCAATGCATGCAATCATGAAAACCGTTCAAAAGCACTCATTTCCGGAAATGCCAATATCGAATCACGTTTGTAAAATGCACCACAATTAACCGCGGACCCACAGCTTCGTGGATCCCTGCCGAGACCCCGTCGGATCTAACCCACAGTGGTTAAAAGCAAGCTCGCGGTTCCACAGCTTCGTGGAGCCCTACCGAGACCCCGTCGGATCTAACCGCGATGAGCATACACACACACACGTTACTCATGCAATACTAACATGCTAAGAATGTAAGTTCATTAAGAATACTCACTAGAGATGGCCATTAACTCGACACCATTATCAAACTCTTCCAAACACAATAACAAGATTAAATACGGAATACACGATTCCATAACTTTAAACAATAGGAGTATCATCATCAAATCCTTCAACGTTCAAAATAATCAAATCATAATCAATTCCCAAAACATGTCGTTCACAAAACACACACGCATTTGAAAGAAAGCCTTTAACGAGGCCAAAGAAATCTTTTGAAACTTCATTTCAAATAACCAAATAAACACATCAAGGCGACCACCGATCATCATATCCATAAAAGCGAGAAAAGTATGGGCAAGGTACTTGCCTCGATACCACGAGCTTTGAACCACGAACGGATACGGCTCAGCGGGAAGCTTCGGGCGCCCGATGCTAACGAAAGGAAGACGACAACGAGCGGAATGGAAGAATCAAGCACGACCGCGAGGAACCGCGAAAATGAACCTAACGATTCGAAAAGCACATTCACGACCACTTCTAAACGATTATGGAAATGGAATACACCAGGAAACCGCCTATGATTCATGTATATTCGCACAAAAATAACAACGAGGCGGACCACAACCAAACCCTCTCGATTCCGTAAAAATCGCAAAATATCCATGAATCCGTAGGAAAGCTAAAGATACTAACAATATTAATCGTATTCATCATGAATCCACCAACAAAAGCGGAACGGATCGGAAGAAAAACCCAAAACCCCCAAATTAATCGAAAATAGGGTTCTAGAAATATTACCTTTGAAGATTCAAGTACTAAGATCCGTAGAACACGCGTTAGATTGATTATCCGAGCCTCACAACCGAAGGGAAATGATGAAAATCAACCCCCGGATGAAGAATGCTGGAGAAGTTCTCCCCTCCTAGGTCTCTCTCTCTCTCGCGCAGTGAAATGAAGAAGAAGACGGCCGATTTCGTCTAATAAGGACGAGTTTGCCTGATTGATCGCTTTGTGTGCAGCGGGCTTAGGTGTCTTGCGGCCAAAGCTAAAATTTACTCCTGTGTTTCGGCATTGTGCGCGGCACGGCTTTGCGTGTCTTGCGGCACCCGCTCTGATTGGGTTTAGGTCGCAGAAGACACACGAGTGTGCCGCGGCACCGGACAGTGTGTGCGGCAGCTGCATGGCAACTTGTGCCGCGGCCGGATGGGTGTGCCGCGGCACAGTCTGATTTGTTCGACCAACAATCGAAGGAATTTGTGTGCCGCGCGCACACACCTTGTGCCGCGCCCACACCCCCTTTTGGGTCCCAAAATGATAAAAATGATCCTAAAGAGAATAAAACGATAGGAATCAATATTTGGGAACCAATAACACGAAATGGATCCACGGCAGCGAAACGGCGGTTCCGCACAACAATAACGTGAATACGGTTCAACAGTTGACAGAAGGACACCTTTGAAAGGTACACGAGGTCACTACGATCGAGAAATACACAAAAGGAAAATTACCGAAATTCGAAATTGCGGATATTACACCAGAGACTTTCTGTTTCTTGGATTCCGAAAATTTCTCCATAGCTGCTTCCTTGATCTCATACGCCAACGCCTTATCCTGGTATTGACGGAGTGTGGTACATTCAAATCCGGACATATACCTCTGGATTTCTGGTTTCATCCTCATATCGAAATGGATCATCATTTCTGCATCTGTTCTGACCAGATGTCGAACAAATGCCAGCTGCTGGTTAAACGTCTTAATTGCCTGGGATACTGGCACATCTGAAGGCTGAGCGGAGAAAAACTCCCGAACTTTGGCTTCCCTCACAGGACGAGGGAAATACTGAGCTCCCATCATCAATCTAAACTCTGTCCAATCAGCATCATGGTCTACAGGCCGGGTGGCTTCCCACCATTCGGATGCTTCCCTATCGTAAAGTATTGCGCGATAGAGGCTCTCTATTGTCCAGGCGCTTGATTCGCAAAGATTTTCTCCAGTTCCTTCAACCAATGGTCCTGTGGGAGTCTCGAAATACTGGTCGAATTTGGGTGGTTGCATCTTCGCCACCTCTTGCAGCCACCGGTCACCTCGATTTCCCATGTCTGGGATCCCTTGCTGTCTCTCTCCCTGCTGTAGTCCCACCGCCACTTGCATTCGGTCCACGACTTGGGCGAACTGAGTCATCTGGTTCACCACTTGACGAAGGATCTCTGGTACAGCAGGTTCTGGTTCGTTATTAATAGATTGTTGCGGCTCGCCTGAGCTATGAATGGCCTGATTAGAAGGTGACGCTTCCCTTTCAGCATTTCTTCGTCCGCGTCCACGACCGCGACCACGTCCACGCCCGCCTCTCAACATACTGTAAGCATAAATACTCAATATACAGGGAACAACATCGTTCTAATATTCGAGTATAAAGAGACACAACATGTAAAGAACGAGATAGAGTTTAGGAACTCACAACCACCGTTCACATGAAGACGTAGGCAGTGCAGTGATGTCATTCACGGTCGGTTACTTCAAAAGACGTAAATGACCCCTATTTTAACTCAATGGACAAGATATCCATAATCTTAGCTCCGATCCATATTCTGTAACACCCCCGATATATTCAGGAATATTACAGCGCCGTAAATCCTTTACATAAGGATTTACAAGGCTGAAGAATTGAACAGACATTAAGAAGTACTAACGAATGGAAATATCGGAATTAAGATACAACAGTTCTCACCAAATACTGAAAAATACAATTGTTCAACAAAAACTTAATAATACATCACCAAATTCAAATTCATCATAAATGACTTTGTACTCGAGTACTTATTGAAATAACCAATAAACAACAGACAAAAGAACCCGGCCGAAACATCACTCTGCACCCTCGTCGTCATGCAGCTCCAGTGGTTGTTTTCCCGCTCTCCTGGATCCTGAACATAAACAAAATGTTCACCCCCGAAGGGGTTAGCACAACGATGCTAGTACAAGTACCACAACATTTTATTCAACGTCACACGCCGAATAATAATAACGTAAATGATAAAATGTCAAACGAGTCTTCTTCATGAGAAACTCATACATAATATACACAATCGATAATCACAACATGATATCACAACATACACATGGTAATTCCGTCGATCCATCGTTCATCGCCTAGAACCCACGATGATCCCGCTGGACCACCCGTGGTGGAAAACCCGTCCGATGATCCAGCGCACGCTAGCATAGATCCCCCGATGATCCCGTCGGACCAACATGAGGTGGACATACAACAACGACATACATGCACGACAATATGTATAACATCAATACATAAAACAAATAAGGTACTTGCCTCGATGAACACAAGAACAATACTTCCACGAAAACGAACACTTGAAGGTCGTCCCCCCTCAATCAATCACGTAACAAGCTCAAACCTTAACAAAAGAAATAATATAGGATTTATCTCACGCTGCCGTATTTAATGTCTAACAATTCGATTTACGACCAAAAGCTCATAAAATGTAATCTGTCTAAACTTCTTAGCGCACGCTAAGTACTCTGTGTAGCGTGCGTTAAGTCTACTCGATAGCGCACGCAAACAACAAAGCTTAGCGTACGCTAACTATGCATGGTCAGTACTTAACTGATCAGCTGACTGACTCGTCTGATGGCCTAGCGTACGTTACGTACCAAACGTAGCGTACGTTAACTGATGCTCGATAGCGCACATTAATTTACATAGCTTAGCGTGCGCTAACTATGCATGGCGCTTACTCCGGGCGGTAGACGGACCTCAACATGATCAAACCAATCAAATCCTCAGTGTTAATTCATGTTACCTCCATGAATATCATGTTCATACGGCTATGAATGATCTTACGGATAACAACAACTTCAGATTCAAGAATAAGTATGCTATTATGAAACCATAATCCATTTCAAATCCAATTCTTCATGCGATAATTCTAAGGCTTAACGGTTGATATCAACACCTTTATATCAATGAAAACTACCACTCTGAAGTTTGAATAATGTTCCATCTATACAAAATAAATCCTTCCATGATCAATCCCTTAGATTCATCTAACAATAATGATGTTAAAGTCAAGTCCATGATTGTTATGAAGTCATCTACTAGATTCGGATTACCAATGATAGAAGCTTCTTCTACTTGTTCAATGTAATAAGATTCGAATCATGATGTTCATAATCAAGGTACTTAAGGCTTATTCATCTCAATATTCCAAACATGATGTACTTTGGATAATTCACTAATGAAAATCAATATCTCGTTAACATGATCATCCAATTCTTTAGAATCCAACTCTAAGTCTGGAGATAGGTTGAACATACCTTAATATGACGAAAATCACTGAACCGTAAGGTAGAATCCGACTCTGGTTGGTTTTATGCCACTCCAAGGTGCTACTCCACTTCAATGATTACTCACAAGTGATAACCAATATAAGAATGAAGAATGGACGAATGAAGTGTAAGCCAAAACGGGTTGTTGTCTCATTTATAATATTCTGCACTTTAGCTAATTAGCGCACGCTACAAAGCATTCCTTAGCGCGCGCTAATAAGAGTTGACTCCAAATCTGTCCAGGTTCGTCCGCGGGAATCTTATCCGGATCCATGCCCCGGCTGGCGCATGTGCTAGCCGTCCAGTTCAATAATTGAGTTCTTAGCGCACGCAACTCCTACATACATAGCGTGCACTAGTAGTAGCCCGATAGCGCGCGTTAAGCTACATTCTTAGCGTGCGCTATCATGAGTTTGCATAAGAAATTTTGCATGTTGTTATACTTATGTACAAAGATATCAATGCAAGAAATATCATACTCTAATAATCAAAACCATGAATCCGAATAATACAGGGTTTGAATACAGATGAAATACACCGTAATAAATCCGGATATTACATACTCTCCTACTAAAAAGGAGTTTCGTCCCAAAACTCAAGACGAAAATAACTCGGGATATCTGGACTTCATATTAGCTTCCATTTCCCATGTGGCTTCTTCCATTCCGTGACTTGACCATTGAACTTTGACCAAAACGATTGGCTTGTTCCTCAGCTGCTTAACTCGACTCTCGAGTATCTTGACCGGTCTTTCTTCAAACGTCCCATCCTGCGCGACTTCGATCTCGCCGAAATCAATGATATGACTGGGATCTGGTATATACCTCCGTAACTGGGATACATGGAACACGTTATGAACATGGCACAATGACGGCGACAATGCTAATCTGTATGCCAACTCTCCAACTCTCTCGAGGATCTCAAATGGTCCGATATATCTGGGACTCAGCTTTCCCCTCCTTCCAAAACGAAAAATTCCTCGAGTAGGAGAAACTTTTAAAAGTACGTGGTCTCCCGTACTGAACTCCAAAGGGCGACGGCGTACGTCTGCGTAAGATTTCTGGCGACTCTGGGCGGTAAACAGCCTTTCACGAATCAAGGCTATCTTTTCTCGAGTCTGCACGATCAACTCTGGTTCTGTCCCGATTAAGTCTGATGAATCGTCCCAACATAGGGGCGATCTACATCTCCTCCCGTATAATGCCTCGAATGGTGCCATCTTAATGGAAGCATGCCAACTATTGTTGTAGGTAAATTCAATCAACGGTAGATGAACTTCCCAATCAGTTGACCAATCTAAGGCACAGGCCCTTAGCATGTCTTCCACCGTTTGAATAGTTCTCTCGGATTGTCCGTTAGTCTGCGGGTGATAAGCTGTGCTGAAGTTCAATTCGGTCCCCAAGGCCTTATGAACTGCTTTCCAAAAGTGAGACACAAAACGGTCGTCTCGATCAGAAATAATGGTCTTCGGCGTACCATGCAATCGAACTATCTCCGAAATAAATACTAGTGCCAACCTCTCTGGTCCCCACATATCCTTAATGCCTAGAAAATGAGCTGATTTGGTTAAACGATCAACTATCACCGAAATCATGTTCATTCCTGTCCTGGTTCTCGGCATATTAGTGATAAAGTCCATCGATATGTCCTCCCACTTCCATTAAGGAATTGGGAGCGGCTTCAACATTCCGGCAGGCCGTTGATGCTCGATCTTAACCTGCTGACAAGTCAAGCATTTCGAAACATAGTCCGCTACATCTTTCTTCATGTTGCCCCACCAGAAATTCTGCTTCAAGTCCTTATACATTTTACTGGTGCCCGGGTGGATAGAATAGGGCGAACTGTGAGCTTCCTTCATAATCGTCTGTTTCAGAACATCAACATCGGGAACGCAGAGTCGGTTCTAAATCTCAAAACTCCATCATCATGAATTATGAATCCGGGGGCCTTTCCCTTGATCACTTCATCACGTAACCGAATCATCAGAGGATCATCTGCCTGTCTAGATTTGATTTCTTCGGTTAGTGATGAAGTTATTTCCATCACGCACAGTTGTCCTTAGACTCTTTGTAACCACACTTCAATTCCTTCTCGAATCATCTCTCGTTGAAGGCTAAGTTGGGAGGTCAGCGTCTCCAGCATCTGAATAGAAATAGGCTTGCGGCTGAGTGCATCGACCACTACATTCGCTTTGCTGGATGATACAAAATCTCCAAGTCATAGTCCTTAATCGCCTAACCATCTTCTTTGCCGCATGTTCAATTCTTTTCTCGATCAAGATGTATTTGAGACTCTTGTGATCCGTAAAGATCCGACGGTGAGTCCCGTCTGCATAATGCCTCCAAGTCTTCAAAGCAAAACTACCGCTAGCTCCAAATCATGTATTGGGTAATTCACTTCATAAGGTTTCAGCTGTCGCGACGCATAAGCGATCACCTTATCATTCTGCATCAATACGCACCCGAGTCCTTGGTTCGAAGCATCACTGTAAACTATAAATCCTCCAGTTCCCTGTGGAAGTGATAGAATCGGTGCCGTCGTCAACCTCTTCTTTAATTCATCAAAACTAGTCTGACACGACTCGTTCCACTCAAACTCTTGAGTTTTCTGTAGGAGTCGAGTAAGTGGGCGGGAAATTTTAGAAAACCCTTCCACGAATCGACGATAATACCCAGCAAGTCCTAAGAAGCTTGGACTTCTTTCACGTTCTTTGGAGGTTTCCAATCCATAATTACTTCGATTTTCTGAGGGTCTACTTGGACTCCTTTAGCTGATACCACATGACCGAGGAACATTAATTTCTTCAGCCAAAATTCACACTTAGAGAGTTTGGCGTACAATTGCTCGCTTCTCAAAAGTTCCAATACAATCCGCAAATGCTGAGCATGCTCTTCCGGGCTCTTAGAATACACTAGAATGTCATCAATGAACACGACCACAAATTTATCCAAATATTCGATGAACACTCGGTTCATCAACTGCATGAATACAGCAGGTGCATTGGTGAGACCAAACGGCATCATTACAAACTCATAGTGTCCGTAGCGAGTTCTGAATGCTGACTTTGGAACATCTGATTCCTTAATCCTCAGCTGATGGTATCCTGATCTCAGATCGATTTTAGAAAATACTGTTGCCCCTTGCAACTGGTCAAACAGATCATCAATCCGTGGCAACGGATACTTGTTCTTAATCGTCATCTTGTTCAGCTCTTGATAGTCAATACACAAATGCGATCCATCCTTCTTTCGGACAAAAGAATCGGCGCTCCTGCATGCAAACGCTGTGAACATAGCCTTGGTCCAGTAACTCCTCCAGCTACTTTTGCAGTTCGTACATCTTAGTAGGTGCCATACGATACGGCGCCATAGAAATTGGTGTAGCTCCGGGTTCCAGCTCAATGGTAAATTCTACATCCCTTCGTGGAGGTTGTCCAGTAACTCGTCAGAAATACATCTGGAAATTCGTTCACAACAAGAATGGATGAAAGTTCCACAATTTCATCTTCTTTCTTCATTGCATAGCACCAGATTATCGATGCTGACACTGTTTCAACAATTTGACACTTTCATCGCCTTGATCAATTTTCCCGAGCTTCCTGGTTTCCATCCTCAAACGGAATTTCTAACCATTGTCAGCGATCAGCGATATATTCCTCCTTCGGTAGTTTACAATTGCTCAATATCGATTAAGCCAATCGTCTCCGAGTATCAGGTCGTCTCCTTGCATTTCTATTACAATCAAATTTGAGAGCCACTCTCTGCCTCCAAATGATACAGGGAAATTTCTAGTTTCTAAGTTCCCGACAATCCTCTCCCCACTCGGTAACCCAACAACATAAGGTTCACAAGTATGAAAACCGGAAATATTCAAACGATTTACACAAGACAAAGATATAAAAGAATGCGTAGCTCCTGTATCGAATAAAACGCTAATTGGCTGGGAAAAGATCTGGACAGTACCTAATGCGACAGCAGCATCCTGATCGTCTGTCCTCCTCATCTCGTACAAACGTGGGGGAACAGATCCGGCACTCAATGTCCCCTTTCGGTCCCATTGTCCTCTGCCTCGTCCGCGGCCAAAATTCTGAGGCATCTGAACACTTTGCTGCGTCTGTTGGATACTGGCTTCCTTCTGGACTGGCTGGGGTGTACGGGCTCTAAAAGACTTTACAGCCTCTTCACAGAACACCACACGATGTCCCTCTCGACCACAATCAAAACAAGTCACGGCAGGTAGGGGCAATTCCGTCGATAGTGCCCCGTCTGGGCGCAGTTAAAGCATTTCCTGGTAACATCAGTAATAGTTGATGTCGCTCCGAAGTTCTTTCCGCTCCTAACTAGGTGCGGAGGTTTCTTGAAAGAGTGAAAGGATGATTGGGCCTTACGGGGCCTGCTGTTCTTGTGCTCTGTAAAAGTACCAGATGTAACACCCCCAATCCACTCAGGGATATTACACGCCGTAGACCCTCTCCTTGAAGATCTACCAGGCTGGTAACAACAATTAACGTCTCGACAATGCCTTCAAGGCTAAATGACTCAGTAGACCGATTTGGTCTTTCAATAAAATATACAACTCAATTCCAACATATACCCACGCAGGGGTCAAAGTACAATAAACTCCCGTACCACGGGGAAAAGATACTGCAGCGGAAAAGAAAATACAATTAGACCATTACGACATCAACGGATCCTCGTGTGATTAGTATCGTTCATCTTTCATCATCCTTCGTGCCGACCCTGTGTTATGCTCCAAAACCTGAATGCAAAAATAGACATCCACCCCCCGAATACTCGGGGGTTAGCAAAACTCCACTGTTTTGCTTGTGCAAGAACAAAGTGCAAATACGAGCCATACAATTCACATTCCACGAATAACAATAACCAAGGATCCTCAAAGATCCAAACGAAACGAAAAGTACTTCCCGAGGCAAGAGTTTGAGAAAACATTTCAAAATCGAAATACCATAAATCAATGGAAATAATTTATAAGACGGTTTAGAATGCCATCGAGAGTTTTAATAGAAAACCATTTAGGATTATCAAATCCTACTTTTCAAAATCCACAAGACAAAAGGGGTCACCGCCCCAAAAGTTTACTTTCCGTAAAATCACCTTTACCAAACCGTTGGGATTTTAGCCCCAAATCCGTAAAATGACTTTTACAAAAATGTTGGGATTTTAGCCCCAAATCTCATCAACTCACAGTACACAAGAACGACCACAAGGTTCGTCTCCCAACATCAAAATCCACAAATAAAGGATTTAAAACAAACAACAAAATACTCTAGAGCCATCCTAGCCAAGTAGGCCAAACGAACAACTTACCTATTACACACTTAGTCAATGCATGCAATCATGAAAACCGTTCAAAAGCACTCATTTCCGGAAATGCCAATATCGAATCACGTTTGTAAAATGCACCACAATTAACCGCGGACCCACAGCTTCGTGGATCCCTGCCGAGACCCCGTCGGATCTAACCCACAGTGGTTAAAAGCAAGCTCGCGGTTCCACAGCTTCGTGGAGCCCTACCGAGACCCCGTCGGATCTAACCCGCAGTGAGCATACACACACACACGTTACTCATGCAATACTAACATGCTAAGAATGTAAGTTCATTAAGAATACTCAATAGAGATGGCCATTAACTCGACACCATTATCAAACTCTTCCAAACACAATAACAAGATTAAATACGGAATACACGATTCCATAACTTTAAACAATAGGAGTATCATCATCAAATCCTTCAACGTTCAAAATAATCAAATCATAATTAATTCCCAAAACATGCTGTTCACAAAACACACACGCATTTGAAAGAAAGCCTTTAACGAGGCCAAACCGAAATCTTTTGAAACTTCATTTCAAATAACCAAATAAACACATCAAGACGACCACCGATCATCATATCCATAAAACGAGAAAAGTATGGGCAAGGTACTTGCCTCGATACCACGAGCACTGAACCACGAACGGATACGGCTCAACCGGGAAGCTTCGGAACGCCCGATGCTAACGAAAAGGAAGACGACAACGAATGGAACAGAAGAATCAAGCACGACCGCGAGGAACCGACGAAAATGAACCTAACGATTCGAAAAGCACATTCACGACCACTTCTAAACGATTATGGAAATGGAATACACCCGGAAACCCGCCTATGATTCATGTATATTCGCACAAAAATAACAACGAGGGCGGACCACAACCAAACCCTCTCGATTCCGTAAAAATCCGCAAAATATCCATGAATCCGTAGGAAAGCTAAAGATACTAATAATATTAATCGTATTCATCATGAATCCACCAACAAAACGGAACGGATCGGAAGAAAAACCCAAAACCCCCAAATTAATCGAAAATAGGGTTCTAGAAATATTACCTTTGAAGATTCAAGTACTAAGATCCGTAGAACACGCGTTAGATTGATTATCCGAGCCTTACAACCGAAGGGAAATGATGAAAATCGACCCCCGGATGAAGAATGCTGGAGAAGTTCTCCCCTCCTAGGTCTCTCTCTCTCTCGCGCGCAGTGAAATGAAGAAGAAGACGACCGATTTCGTCTAATAAGGACGAGTTTGCACAGTTGACCGCTTTGTGTGCCGCGGCACAGCTTAGGTGTGCCGCGGCACAGGCCAAAAATTTACTCCTGTGTTTCGGCATTGTGCGCGGCACCCGATACTGATTGGGTTTAGGTCGCAGAAGACCCTCGAGTGTGCCGCGCACGACAGTGTGCCGCGGCACTGCATGGCACCGTGCCGCGGCACGATGGGTGTGCCGCGGCACACGCATGATTTGTTCGACCAACAACTGAAGGAATTTGTGTGCCGCGGCGCACACACCTTGTGCCGCGGCCCACACCCCCTTTTGGGTCCCAAAATGATAAAAATGATCCGGAAAGAGAATAAAACGATAGGAATCAATATTTGGGAACCAATAACACGAAATGGATCCACGGCAACCCCGAAACGGCGGTTCCGCACAACAATAACGAGAATACAGTTCAACAGTTGACAGGAAGGACACACTGAAAGGTACACGAGGGTCACTACGATCGAGAAATACACCAAAAAGGAAAATTACCGAAATTCGAAATTGCGGATATTACATTCTACCCTCCTTAAAAGAAGTTTCGTCCCGAAACTTAAAACAAGTAGGGAGAAGCAATATCCCCTCCAGGAAAACTCAACGAGAAACACAAGAAATGCGTAACTTACGCCCATCGGCGAAACGTTACAAGCAACGCAAAGGAATAAACGGCGTGAAAACACGCTCCAGGACGACCAACACAATGCCACCGGTAGAGACATAATAAAATCAACAAGTGACAAGTGTCATCAAACAGATAACACAATCAAGTCGATTATCCGAACAATCACAAAACACAACCAACGAAAATCGATACGATTGACCAACCCAACGGTATATCAATCAAAACATGAGCCACACGCTGAACAAATACGGAATTCCACCGCCCAAGGGTTGGAATATCGAAAACGAGACTAATTTCCCGAACTTAAGGAAATTTGAAGGAGTCTGAATGTTCAACAATCACGAAACGAGATCAACAAAACCGAACAATCAAACGATCGAACCACAAAGATCGAGACAACAAAAATCGAACGATCATGTTCGGATCACGAAGAACAATAAGGTTCAACCGACAACTCCGAGGTTCACATCTCGACTCAAGATAAAACATGATCCGGTGAAAACAACAAGATGCACACTCGCATAAGATCCACAGGAAAGGGAATAACGATTGAAAGGTCACAACGACGAACGAGTAATTCCGAAATAATACCACCCTCGTTCGATCAACAAAAGCAAGGGGCAGGACAAGCTCAAAAAATGTCAATGAACATGATGAGTCGACAAAGTCGAAAACACAAGAGTTCCAAATCCGATCCACTTCGAATAAAAGAACTAATAGAACCAGATGATGTCACTCCCGAACAAGGTTCACAAGAGTCGAACCGAACCCGAAGAGTCACGGCGATAACCAGATCGACCCATAACAAGATCGCAGTTCGTTCGGACGATGAAACCGAAATACAGAACAAGTTCATAAAGTATCAACGAACATGAGCGAATCGATTGACTGGAGAAAGAGAAGATACGGAAGTCAAAATAGTTCGGGTATTACCTCCGACCTCATCCACGAAATTCACAAAAACAGGAGCAAGGTGACAAGACATTAAACAACCGACACATAACGGAACGATCACCGATGTACGCGGCCATACCAACCCAAGCTCTAACAGCTCGCACATGCGCGACAACGCAGAAATCACAACGAGGCGACAATATTCAACACCAACATCCCACCTCTCACAAGGGGTTTGCCCATAGGCTTTGAAAGAGTGATATCAACTCTCAATTTCCAAATGTCAAAATAGTCTCGTGCCCGGTCCACAGGCTGCTTCAGAGTAGTCAGCCCCCTTTCTTAGTTTTTTTTTAGTTAAAACGATGAACCCAATCAAACGATTAGATCAAAAGCATTGAACACTTGATCACCGTGATTGAATAAATGTTATTCTCACTCGACGGTAAATTCATTCTTTGGCCAATTTGATTGCTGAAAATGGGGATTTCTGCTGTCTCGAGTACCGGATCCTAAAACTGAGCATTCCTGGCTAAAATACCAACTCTACTCTGGTTCAGTAGGTCATTGGTTCACTGTCATTGATTAACAGGTGGCCTTATAGGTGCCAGTAGCTATGACTACAAACTATGAGTAGGTCTTTAAGAGCTATGATTCATCCCAAAGTAGATTAGGAAGAGAAGCAACCTAACAAACCTAGTTATTGTTGTACCATCCAGCGCTGAGAGCTGCTTTCCACTCGTCTTCGCCGACAGTTCGGCAGTCAACATATTTTCTTTCATTGAGAAAGCAAGCCACACAACAAATGTGTGGAAAACGACTCAACGCTCACACCGCCAATTCGGTCATACTCGGAAGCAAACATCAAAATGACAACGCGAACATCATACATATATACCCAGCCCTCAAACGGGAATGGATAGGTTTTAAAAAAAAACGAAAACCTCATTTTGAAAATAATTTAGAAGAACACCGATTGATCTTGAGTATCACCCTTCAAAAAGTACAAACGTGAAACATCGTTATCGAGACTTTGGAGAACCGTTTCGCATTTGATAAAAAATTGAGGACACTTTCTCTTAGTGAAAACTTTCAGAATATTCGACCCTCGGGTCTAAATAAAAGTGTTTCTAAAACATTGAAAATATCCCAAAATATTTTGGTCCTCGAGGCAGAAAAATTTTGGAATATATTGTGGCACCTGGATGTACCACAATGAAATAACTCATTTGAAAAAAAATATGTCTCGAAATTTATTTCTAAGGTACTCAAGTTTTCGAAAATAATTCAATGCCAAAAAGGACGATGCCAAAAAGGCTAGAATGCCCAAAAATTTCAGGTAATCACACGGAACATCATAGCGCTGTGGGTCCCGCGTCGGAACCCCAGGCTAAAAACCATTTACAAAAATGCCAAAAAGGCTGATGACGGTAATATTTCAAAAACTCACGAAAGCCATTTACAAAATACTAAATACCGTCATAAGAATTTCGTCAAAGCGGTCAAGGCCATAATGCCAAAATCTCGGTTAAGGGAAGCGGTTATCGAAATAAAATTCGGTCGGTAAAATACCGAAAGTCATTACAAAAGAACTCACGCAGCGGATAAAAGAAATACAGTTGAATATGCACAATCCAGCAACACTACTCCTCATAAGAACAAAATATTAGAGTCAAATAACCACATTCAGAACAAAACCACTGGCCCCATTCGAGGCCTCTAAAGACCCTACCGCACTGGCTAGTGAACAAGTCGAGCGTGTATAAGCACAAAGCTTCCACAAGAGAACTTGTGAAACGTGCAAATCGATTCGAAAATCATCAGCAACGGACAAAAACAACAATAAAAAGACATCACAAGCGACGACACTCCTCGTATAAATCAAATACGAGAGTCGATTAAATACATATCGTGAAATCAAAATCCACATAAGGATTCCATCACTTAACAAATAATCATAAAAATAGCTCGTGTCACAAGAGGCACAACACAAAGAAGGGAGACTTATTTCCACAGGTCGCACGAAGATGATGATCGCCCCACGATACTAACCACGACCAACAACTCAAACGACGCGTCGCGACACGACTCAGTCAGATAAAATCCGACGAAACAAGACTCAAACAACACGACTTGACCCGACAGCCTAGGTTTCCTCAACCTAAGCTATGATACCATTTATGTAACACCCCCAATCCACTCAGGGATATTACACGCCGTAGACCCTCTCCTCGAAGATCTACCAGGCTGGTAACAACAATTAACGTCTCGACAATGCCTTCAAGGCTAAATGACTCAGTAGACCGATTTGGTCTTTCAATAAAATATACAACTCAATTCCAACATATACCCACGCACGGGTCAAAGTACAATAAACTCCCGTACCACGGGGAAAAGATACTGCAGCGGAAAAGAAAATACAATTAGACCATTACGACATCAACGGATCCTCGTGTGATTAGTATCGTTCATCTTTCGTCATCCTTCGTGCCGACCCTGTGTTATGCTCCAAAACCTGAATGCAAAAATAGACATCCACCCCCCGAATACTCGGGGGTTAGCAAAACTCCACTGTTTTGCTAGTGCAAGAACAAAGTGCAAATACGAGCCATACAATTCACATTCCACGAATAACAATAACCAAGGATCCTCAAAGATCCAAACGAAACGAAAAGTACTTCCCGAGGCAAGAGTTTGAGAAAACATTTCAAAATCGAAATACCATAAATCAATGGAAATAATTTATAAGACGGTTTAGAATGCCATCGAGAGTTTTAATAGAAAACCATTTAGGATTATCAAATCCTACTTTTCAAAATCCACAAGACAAAAGGGGTCACCGCCCAAAAGTTTACTTTCCGTAAAATCACCTTTACCAAACCGTTGGGATTTTAGCCCCAAATCCGTAAAATGACTTTTACAAAAATGTTGGGCTTTTAGCCCCACATCTCATCAACTCACAGGACACAAGAACGACCACAAGGTTCGTCTCCCAACATCAAAATCCACAAATAAAGGATTTAAAACAAACAACAAAATACTCTAGAGCCATCCTAGCCAAGTAGGCCAAACGAACAACTTACCTCTTACACACTTAGTCAATGCATGCAATCATGAAAACCGTTCAAAAGCACTCATTTCCGGAAATGCCAATATCGAATCACGTTTGTAAAATGCACCACAATTAACCGCGGACCCACAGCTTCGTGGATCCCTGCCGAGACCCCGTCGGATCTAACCCACAGTGGTTAAAAGCAAGCTCGCGGTTCCACAGCTTCGTGGAGCCCTACCGAGACCCCGTCGGATCTAACCCGCAGTGAGCATACACACACACACGTTACTCATGCAATACTAACATGCTAAGAATGTAAGTTCATTAAGAATACTCACTAGAGATGGCCATTAACTCGACACCATTATCAAACTCTTCCAAACACAATAACAAGATTAAATACGGAATACACGATTCCATAACTTTAAACAATAGGAGTATCATCATCAAATCCTTCAACGTTCAAAATAATCAAATCATAATCAATTCCCAAAACATGCCGTTCACAAAACACACACGCATTTGAAAGAAAGCCTTTAACGAGGCCAAACCGAAATCTTTTGAAACTTCATTTCAAATAACCAAATAAACACATCAAGACGACCACCGATCATCATATCCATAAAACGAGAAAAGTATGGGCAAGGTACTTGCCTCGATACCACGAGCACTGAACCACGAACGGATACGGCTCAACTGGGAAGCTTCGGACGCCCGATGCTAACGAAAAGGAAGACGACAACGAACGGAACAGAAGAATC
This sequence comes from Orobanche coerulescens, assembly GCA_033398695.1. NCBI lineage: Eukaryota > Viridiplantae > Streptophyta > Magnoliopsida > Lamiales > Orobanchaceae > Orobanche > Orobanche coerulescens. Next base: position 2,629,176 of record CM065816.1, read on the forward strand.
AAGCACGACCGCGAGGAACCGACGAAAATGAACCTAACGATTCGAAAAGCACATTCACGACCACTTCTAAACGATTATGGAAATGGAATACACCCGGAAACCCGCCTATGATTCATGTATATTCGCACAAAAATAACAACGAGGGCGGACCACAACCAAACCCTCTCGATTCCGTAAAAATCCGCAAAATATCCATGAATCCGTAGGAAAGCTAAAGATACTAACAATATTAATCGTATTCATCATGAATCCACCAACAAAACGGAACGGATCGGAAGAAAAACCCAAAACCCCCAAATTAATCGAAAATAGGGTTCTAGAAATATTACCTTTGAAGATTCAAGTACTAAGATCCGTAGAACACGCGTTAGATTGATTATCCGAGCCTCACAACCGAAGGGAAATGATGAAAATCGACCCCCGGATGAAGAATGCTGGAGAAGTTCTCCCCTCCTAGGTCTCTCTCTCTCTGTCGCGCAGTGAAATGAAGAAGAAGACGGCCGATTTCGTCTAATAAGGACGAGTTTGCACAGTTGACCGCTTTGTGTGCCGCGGCACAGCTTAGGTGTGCCGCGGCACAGGCCAAAAATTTACTCCCAGGTTTCGGCATTGTGCCGCGGCCACGGCTGCGTGTCGCGGCACCAGTCTGATTGGGTTTAGGTCGCGAAGACACACGAGTGTGCGCGGCACCGACAGTGTGCCGCGGCTGGCAGCATGGCTTGTGCGCGGCCGGATGGGTGTGCCGCGGCACACAGTACAGTTTGTTCGACCAACAACTGAAGGAATTTGTGTGCCGCGGCGCACACACCTTGTGCCGCGGCCCACACCCCCTTTTGGGTCCCAAAATGATAAAAATGATCCGGAAAGAGAATAAAACGATAGGAATCAATATTTGGGAACCAATAACACGAAATGGATCCACGGCAACCCCGAAACGGCGGTTCCGCACAACAATAACGAGAATACAGTTCAACAGTTGACAGGAAGGACACACTGAAAGGTACACGAGGGTCACTACGATCGAGAAATACACCAAAAAGGAAAATTACCGAAATTCGAAATTGCGGATATTACACCAGAGACTTTTTGTTTCTTGGATTCCGAAAATTTCTCCATAGCTGCTTCCTTGATCTCATACGCCAACGCCTTATCCTGGTATTGACGGAGTGTGGTACATTCAAATCCGGACATATACCTCTGGATTTCTGGTTTCATCCTCATATCGAAATGGATCATCATTTCTGCATCTGTTCTGACCAGATGTCGAACAAATGCCAGCTGCTGGTTAAACGTCTTAATTGCCTGGGATACTGGCACATCTGAAGGCTGAGCGGAGAAAAACTCCCGAACTTTGGCTTCCCTCACAGGACGAGGGAAATACTGAGCTCCCATCATCAATCTAAACTCTGTCCAATCAGCATCATGGTCTACAGGCCGGGTGGCTTCCCACCATTCGGATGCTTCCCCTATCAGAAAGTATTGCGCGATAGAGGCTCTCCGGTCGTCTGGGCAGTTGATTCCGGCAAAGATTTTCTCCAGTTCCTTCAACCAATGGCCCCAGGTGGGAGTCTCAGAAATACCGTCGAATTTGGGTGGTTGCATCTTCGCCACCTCTTGCAGCCACCGGTCACCTCGATTTCCCATGTCTGGGATCCCTTGCTGTCTCTCTCCCTGCTGTAGTCCCACCGCCACTTGCATTCGGTCCACGACTTGGGCGAACTGAGTCATCTGGTTCACCACTTGACGAAGGATCTGCAGTACTGACGAGTTACGGTTCGTTATTAATAGATTGTTGCGGCTACTTTGAGCTATGAATGGCCGATTAGAAGGTGACGCTTCCCTTTCAAAGATTTCTTCGTCCGCGTCCACGACCGCGACCACGTCCACGCCCGCCTCTCAACATACTGTAAGCATAAATACTCAATATACAGGGAACAACATCGTTCTAATATTCGAGTATAAAGAGACACAACATGTAAAGAACGAGATAGAGTTTAGGAACTCACAACCACCGTTCACATGAAGACGTAGGCAGTGCAGTGATGTCATTCACGGTCGGTTACTTCAAAAGACGTAAATGACCCCTATTTTAACTCAATGGACAAGATATCCATAATCTTAGCTCCGATCCATATTCTGTAACACCCCCGATATATTCAGGAATATTACAGCGCCGTAAATCCTTTACATAAGGATTTACAAGGCTGAAGAATTGAACAGACATTAAGAAGTACTAACGAATGGAAATATCGGAATTAAGATACAACAGTTCTCACCAAATACTGAAAAATACAATTGTTCAACAAAAACTTAATAATACATCACCAAATTCAAATTCATCATAAATGACTTTGTACTCGAGTACTTATTGAAATAACCAATAAACAACAGACAAAAGAACCCGGCCGAAACATCACTCTGCACCCTCGTCGTCATGCAGCTCCAGTAGTTGTTTTTCTGCTCTCCTGGATCCTGAACATAAACAAAATGTTCACCCCCGAAGGGGTTAGCACAACGATGCTAGTACAAGTACCACAACATTTTATTCAACGTCACACGCCGAATAATAATAACGTAAATGATAAAATGTCAAACGAGTCTTCTCCTGCGAGAAACTCATACATAATATACACAACTGATAATCACAACATGATATCACAACATACACATGGTAATTCCGTCGATCCATCGTTCACTGCCTAGAACCCACGATGATCCCGTCAGACCAGCCCGTGGTGGAAAAACCCGTCCGATGATCCAGCGCACGCTAGCATAGATCCCCCGATGATCCCGTCGGACCAACATGAGGTGGACATACAACAACGACATACATGCACGACAATATGTATAACATCAATACATAAAACAAATAAGGTACTTGCCTCGATGAACACAAGAACAATACTTCCACGAAAACGAACACTTGAAGGTCGTCCCCCCTCAATCAATCACGTAACAAGCTCAAACCTTAACAAAAGAAATAATATAGGATTTATCTCACGCCGTACGAATGTCTAACAATTCGATTTACGACCAAAAGCTCATAAAATGTAATCTGTCTGAACTTCTTAGCGCACGCTAAGTACTCTGTATAGCGTGCGTTAAGTCTACTCGATAGCGCACGCAAACAACAAAGCTTAGCGTACGCTAACTATGCATGGTCAGTACTTCACTGATCAGCTGACTGACTCGTCTGATGGCCTAGCGTACGTTACGTACCAAACGTATCGTACGTTAACTGATGCTCGATAGCGCACGTTAATTTACATAGCTTAGCGTGCGCTAACTGTGTATGACAGTTTACTACTGGGCAGTAGACGGACCTCAACATGATCAAACCAACTGAAATCCTTAGTGTTAATTCATGTTACCTCCATGAATATCATGTTCATACGGCTATGAATGATCTTACGGATAACAACAACTTCGGATTCAAGAATAAGTATGCTATTATGAAACCATAATCCATTTCAAATCCAATTCTTCATGCGATAATTCGGAAGGCTTAACGGTTGATATCAACACCTTTATATCAATGAAAACTACCACTCTGAAGTTTGAATAATGTTCCATCTATACAAAATAAATCCTTCCATGATCAATCCCTTAGATTCATCTAACAATAATGATGTTAAAGTCAAGTCCATGATTGTTATGAAGTCATCTACTAGATTCGGATTACCAATGATAGAAGCTTCCTCTACTTGTTCAATGTAATAAGATTCGAATCATGATGTTCATAATCAAGGTACTTAAGGCTTATTCATCTCAATATTCCAAACATGATGTACTTTGGATAATTCACTAATGAAAATCAATATCTCGTTAACATGATCATCCAATTCTTTATAATCCAACTCTAAGTCTGGAGATAGGTTGAACATACCTTAATATGACGAAAATCACTGAACCGTAAGGTAGAATCCGACTCTGGTTGGTTGTATGCCACTCCAAGGTGCTACTCCACTTCAATGATCACTCACAAGTGATAACCAATATACAAGGATCAATAAGATGTGTTCTAAGTGTGTAGAAGGATTATTATAGCTCTCTGGCCTCTCAAGAATGAAGAATGGACGAATGAAGTGTAAGCCAAAACGGGTTGTTGTCTCATTTATAAAATTCTGCACTTTAGCTAATTAGCGCACCCTACTAAGCATTCCTTAGCGCGCGCTAATAAGAGTTGACTCCAAATCTGTCCAGGTTCGTCCGCGGGAATCTTATCCGGACCCATGTCCCGGCTGGCGCATGTGCTAGCCGTCCAGTTCAATAATTGAGTTCTTAGCGCACTCAACTCCTACATACATAGCGTGCGCTAGTAGTAGCCCGATAGCGCGCGTTAAGCTACATTCTTAGCGTGCGCTATCACGAGTTTGCATAAGAAATTTTGCATGTTGTTATACTTATGTACAAAGATATCAATGCAAGAAATATCATACTCTAATAATCAAAACCATAAATCCGAATAATACAGGGTTTGAATACAGATGAAATACACCGTAATAAATCCGGATATTAAAAATAAATACATACAACACAACACAGTACATGCCCACACACGGGTCGAATACAACACACTTCCTTACAACGGGGAAAGAATACTGCAGCAGAAATAAAATACAACAAAACCAGTATGACATCATATGGGTCCTCATGTGATTAGTATCGTTCATCTTTCATCATCCTTCATGTTGACCCTCTGTTATGCTCCCCAAAACCTGAATGCAATACAGCCATCCACCCCCCGATTACTCGGGGGTTAGCAAAATTCCACTATTTTTCTAGTGCAAGTGCAAAGTGCAAAATACGAGCCATACAATTCAAGTTCCAAGAAGAATAATAATCAGGAATCCTCAAATATTCCAACACAACGAAAATACTTCCCGACGCAAGAGTTTGGGTAAAACGTTCCAAAATCGAAAGATCACAATTCAAGAGAAACAATTTATAAAATGATTTAATAAGCCATCGGGAGTTTTAATAGAAAACAATTTAGGATTATCGAATCCTTCTCTTTCCAAGAATCAAGGGGGGTCACAACCCAAAGGTTTTGTTTTCACAAATAAAACCAACGACAATTCACAGGGTTAAAACCCACGTCACGTGTCCTCGACGGACATAAAATCAACACAACATAACCACCCAAGACACGCAAATCTTGGCCACACAAATACAACACCAACTCATGAATCCAGAGTGAAGTCATATATTCCCTCGAGGCCTCGACGGACCCTCCCAAGGTGAGCGAAACACACACAATATACTTGTCTAGGACCGGGACGAAGCCAAAAATTCCATTCGAGGCCTCTAAGGACCCTCCCGAGCTGGCCATATCATGAAACAAATCACGCACAGGCATCGCCTAGGACCGGGATGAAGCCACGTATCCCACTCGAGGCCTCTAAGGACCCTCCCGAACTGGCTAGTGAAACAATCACGCACAGGCATCGCCTAGGACCGGGACGAAGCCACGTATCCCACTCGAGGCCTCTAAGGACCCTCCCGAGCTGGCTAGCGAAACAATCACGCACATAGCACAATACAACAAAGATATCCAAACAATTACCCAGAGGCATCAAACACTTAACAAAACACGACGTCAAGCCACAACGCAACGAAATGAGGCAATATATGCACCCACACATTATCAAGCGCAACATCAACACCAACCATATCCATAGGATTCACATAATCATTTACGAAACACACCAATCACAAAATACACACGGTTTTGAAAGAGAGCCTTTAACGAGGCTAACCGAATCCTTTGAAAGTTCATCTCAAACAATCAAACAAACATACCAAAACAATCACCAATCATCATATCCACAAAACAAGAGATGTATGGACAAGGTACTTGCCTCAAAACCACGATCGCAACGAGACGACGGATGGGATGCGGTCGAACAGCCCCGAACCCCCGAACACTATCAAGAACGCGATAGCACCACGAGTACTACGAGAATAACACCACACGAACTATCAATCACCAAACGGGATTCAACTCGGAATCCTCGAGCACCTATAAACCTCCAGAAGGAACAATAAAAACAACGAAGATACGATTACAATGAGAATCAAGGTCAAAAACAACGAAAATCCCACCAAATTATCGATGAGAAACTCATTGGAATATTTAATCGAACACTTACCGCTCGATAACTCCCAAGAACACTCGAATCACCAGTCGAGTTGAACAAACTCGAAATACGGATATACAACCCATAGAACACGATTAATAATATTCAATAACACCAACCGATTCATGAAAATTGGACGAACAACGAAAATCAAGAAGGAAACCTCAAAAATCAATTCTAGGAGATTTCAAGAAATTACCTCGATCCGACGAAGAACAAGGATTAGATGTTGTTATAATCAACACAAGCCTTACAAAAGATGTTGTTCTAAGATGCTCCCGATCAAAACCCTCAATTTATGTCGAAGGATCGCGAAAAATGAAGAAAAAGATGGAAATGTCCGAGTGACCCGGTGCCCAGGCCTTAAATAGCCGGTCCCTGCCGAGCGCTTACGGCCGTAACCGTCCATGGCCTTACGGCCGTAACCGGCCATGACCTTACGGCCGTAACCGGCCATCCCAACCCAACTGCCCAAAACTGCAGGCAGCGTTACGTACGTTACCGACAAGGGCTTACGTACGTAACAGGCCTTACGGTCGTAACTTCCGGACCATTGCGGCCGTAACTCGGTCAGGTGTGCCAATGCCCCAACACGTGCGGCCATGACTCGGCCGTGGCCAACTCCGACAGTCCGGACAACCCCGAAACCCGGACCTGAATATAAACCGAAGGTACGGTCAGGAAGTACTCGCAAAGACGAATATAATCGCTAAGAGAACACACGATTCCGACCACCCAGAGGCTCGAAATTCGACAACGAAAAGTAATTACCTCAAACTTTGGGAAATTATGAAAATGGCCCAAAACGTCCGAAATACACGATACGCGATCGAAACACCAAGCCAAAGCTCGAAACATGAATAATAACATTAAATAAACTTACGAGAAACTCGAAACAACAATTTCGGACGAGATTCGCAAGAATCGAGCTCAAGTGCGGAAAAGCCGCTTAAGATCACGGAACTCAACAAAACGATACCGAAACGAACTCGGACGACAAAAAGTGCAGAATTAATCACTCTCGGAATGACGAAATGGTCACAATAAAGTCGCCAAGATGGACTTCCCAAAAAAATAAAGAAATTACCGAAAATCGAAAATTGCGGATATTACAGGGACAGCAGTCCTGGCCCCACAGAACTGGTATCAGTTAAATCGCGAGATGTGTATCCGGCTCACAGATTCTTAAATATCCTTAACTACCGCGCACAAAGAGTCATCCCCCAAGTAATTGCTCCATGATGGACCCCCCAAATCCAACCACATGGTCCCATCGAGATCTAGCCTCCCATACTGCCGCTTGAAGCCCTCAATATTTAATTGTTCCACCAGCGTATCGAGAGGATTAGGTCTCTTCTTTAATCATAGACTAAAAAATCATAAACTCTTGAAAATTCTTGTCCTCAGAGAGACTCGAACTCGGATCTCCCACTTAAAGAAGAAGTCATGTGGTCAGTGGACTAAGGCCAGGGGTTAACTTTTTTTTTTTGATGACGGCGGAACCCGCAACCGCTACTCTTCCAGTGTGCACTGGATAAACCCTCGGGCCGGACGTAATAGTCTGCAAACTACGCCAACCAGGTAAACCACACTAGGCAAGCCCCATGTGAGAGGCTCAACCAAGAAAATGTTGATAGGGGAAATTGAACTCGTGACCTTTCAGTCTCGCGCTCACTTACTCCACCAAGTTGGCTACCCTTGGAGGTATAGGGGTTAATTTTTTTGATATAACGTTAGCTTGGTTCTTGTCATGAAGAATGGTGTTGTGAATCAGAAACATTGTGTTATTCTGTTTTGAAAAGAAATTACTTGGTGAATTACAATAAAAATTATTGTAGATGTCAAATTATTTGAAAATAATGTACTTTTAAATTAGTGTAAATTAATAAGTGATAATAAATAACACTTTTTAGTATAAAATGTGGTGATTTGGATTGGATGAACCTTTTAGTGGATCGGAAAAATCCATATAATAATAGTAATACATGTTAATTATTTGAACCTGTTTATAATTATAGAATTTAAAAATAATTAAATATAAATTGTTCATATACTTGACTATTTGTCTCAATCAAAATTCAAACATTACAAAGTAAATTTTAATAATAAATACTATAAATAACAAAAGATTAAATATTAAATTTTATATATACATTTAAGAACTATACAATCCACGAAACTTGTTTGGAATTTATATATCTATAATCAACTCTTTATTAAGGGTATGCGAAGCTTGTTTTGATGGAGGCTCGCCCGCCCCGTATCCGTCCTATTGGAGCGAGAATGAGGAAGATTTTATGAGTATAGGAGTGGATGGGGACAATACTTGTACCGTTATGGGTGATAGAGCAGGTGTGGATATTAAGTTAGACCCGCCCCACCCTCCATATTCCCGCCCAATCTCGCCATATAGCTATAGATTTTAAATATTATTAATGGGTAAAATTTTTTTTACACTAAAAGCTTTTGGTTAATTTGAAATTACACCACAAACTTTTTTTTTTCATCCGACATCAAAACCTTTCAAAAATTTTGAAATCACACAAATGTTGTGGATGGCGTTAAGAATTCCGTCAGAAAAATAAAAAATAAAAAAATAAATTTTGAAAATTCTGGAAAATCTAAAAAATCTGAAAAAAAAATCTGAAAATTCTGGAAAATTCTGCAAAATTTTAAAAATCTAGAAAAAAAAAATCAAAACTTTTATTTTTTTAAGAAAAAAATATCTGGAATAAATATTAAAAATCAGATCTTTTATTTAAAATTCAAAAATAAAAAGTAAAAAATAAAAAAATTCTGAAAATTCTGAAAAATTTAAAAAATCTAACAAAAAATCGGAACTTTTATTCTTAAGAAAAAAAATATATGGAACAATATTCAAAATCAGAATTTTTTAATTAAAATTCGAAAATAAAAAGTTAAAAATAAAAAAATTCTGAAAATTCTAGAAAATTTAAAAAATCTGAAAAAAATCGAAACTTTTATTTTTTAAGAAAAAATTATCTGGAATAATAATATTAAAATCAGATCATTTATTTAAATTCAAAAATAAAAAGTAAAAGTTCAAATTTTTAATATTATTATTTTCATATTTTTTTATTTTAAATTTTCCAGAATTTTTCAGAATCAGAACTTTTATTTTAAATTTTCCATTTTTTTTTTTTATTTTTTACTTTTTATTTTATATTATTCATGTTTGATATTTTTGGTTTTCTAGCACCAGAGGCAGAGACCGTGAAACTCCTCAATAGAGTCTAATAGATCATGTACTTTAATGTTGTGACCACAAAATCTATTGACGTAGGTCTTGACTCAACTTGTAAGCATTTCGGATCTCGACTCAATAAGTTCATCGAACTTGTTTAATAGGACTCCTTAAAATAATGAACCAAAAAAGTAGGCATAGGTGGGTGGGGTCGTGAGTAGGTCTCACATAGCTGGCACAATTTGAAAATATAGTTTAATTAACTATAATTATATATATAAAGTTAGGGATAGGTTCAGGTAGGAAAGCTTTTTTCCGTAAGAAATAAGAATGATTTTGGGCGCCGATCTTGGTGATTAATTACCGCGATTTGTGCACATTGTCAAAAGAGTTAGCACAAGTGTGCTACGCGGAATATTTTTGAGGATATTTTTGTAATTATACAGATTTTATGTTTGGTATTTCCTACAATCATGGGATTTCATATCCCACTTCTTATCTCTTCCCAAATTTTAGCACCTTTGATAATATTGTTTTGATAATTATTGTGATGTCATTTATGTGATAGTTAGCACTTAAATCTGTAAAATTTTGTATTGTTAATACATTGTATTTCTGTTAATGTTTTAATAGTAGAATTTAGCATTAAAATGTTATTTATATTAGCACATTTAATAGGCAATACTAGCACATATGGTATGTAATCTTGCCAGATAAAGCTTATGGGATTTACAAATGAGTCTTATTGTATTTATTGTATTTTTTAGTAAATGACGCGAAAATCATTTTGTAACTATACTTGAAAACGAGTATGATTATTTATCTTCCAAAAAATAAAGACAACACATTGTATCAAAATTGATCAGTATTGCATACACAAAGCATAACAAAAAAATCACATAATTGGAATATAACCGTAACCGCACTGTTTTCCAATTTGCAGCACACACAAAACAAATAATTAGCACAATAGTTCCGATTTTTAAAAATACAAATCAAATAGAAAGAAAAGATAATGTTAGTTTTTAAAAAAATAAAAATAAATACACCAAAAATATAAAATATTTGAACGACTAAAAAATATGAAATCCCATAAAAAAATAGATATTAACCTAAAATATGAAATCCCATGAATATTGTAACTTCCCATAAGATAAATTAGTCAAATTACATTCAGACTGCGATAATTAAATTCGTTAAGACTCCTGGTTTAAAGACACCGTAACGAATCTGGCCATTAATCTCCAAAGATTAATGGCTTACAATCATTCCTATTTCTTACACTTATACCATTTCACTCCATAACCCACCCCTATGAAGTTATACAATAAGTATAGTAACGTTTAAATAAACTTATATATTTCTCACCAAAAAAAAAAACTTATATGATTAAATATTAGGAAGATCTAAGTTACTTATATGAGTATTATATTGGATTCATGATAAAAATTATTTGCTATAAATTTAATATTGAATATTTATACAGACGATAATTCAGGTGGGTCCTAAATATTTTAGTGGTATATTTCATTTTAAAAACATATCTTGTAATAAATTAAAAATAGTTTAATTTACAATTAATATTTATTGAATTGTTTAATTAAAAAAAATCATGAATTATTAATATATTCGATGAACTAAATTCCGATTCGAATAGTAATAAATGGACCAAGCTAAAACTCTCTAAAATCCGGCTCAATTTATTTTTGGTACGATTTAATATTCGTCGAGAAATGATACACCCCGAACCACATCTCCATACACACCCCATGCTTTATAAGGTTGTACCGTATACTATATAAATAAAATAATCATAATAATATTATAATAAAATTAATAGTAAAATACGCGGTACAATCTCATAAAACACGAGTGTGTTTGGGGTGTGGGTTCGGGTTGTGTCCCTACAAAACGTCTTACGATAACCCCTCTGTATGGATTAAAAAATGAATCCAAAATTTAAATATTACAAAATTTAGCACAAAATAGAGAGTAAAACCTGCAATTTCCAAAATTAATAGGGATAAATATGTAAAACGCGTGAAATGGAGGGAGAAAAGCCTAATGTCAGCCCCGTTACCGGAACTACCGACTGCCATTGGAAGAAGCCAGATGGTGCTTTCCCCTTTTCATCTGTAGGGTTTCAGTTGGCTAGCTCTAGAAACTCTGGCCAGAGCTTCAAATGAGCGATTCTAGAGAAGATTCTCCAGACTGGTTGCGCTCTTTCCAGGTCCTTTGTCTTTCCCAATTCTATTTTCTGCAAATTTACCAGAATCCCGCAATGTAAATTTTTCGGATTTTTTTTACAGACAAATGCCGCAGTTTTATTGTCTGTTAGTAATTTTATGGATTCAAGAAGCCTTGATAGTCATTTTCCTCGACTAAATAATTGAACAATATGAAACCGGATGGTTAATTTTCCCTTTTTTTAACCTTTGTAACTGTGCGGTTAATTTTTTTGCAAATTCGTCAGTGATTACAGCCGTACAAACTCGAGCTTCCGGTTGTGTTGATTTAATTATTTTAGCTGTGTGTTTAACTGACTGGTTAATGCTTTTCTAAGTTCCATGAATGTGAATGATTTATGCAATGCCGAAGCAGTTTATGTGTTTGTTTGCACTCAGTTTAAGTTGATTATTTTTCGGAACCATCATTTCTCCATTTGGTTATAGTGGGACGCTGTTTCTAACTTTTTACTGATTTGACAGCCGCCGACTCAGACAGCTATAGAACTTTCATCTGAGTCCGAGTCGCCACCGGATCACATTCCAGTAAGTGACGATGAGGATGATATCAACCTCAGTAAATTGTTTAAGAAAAGAGCAACAGAGGTCTTTGATATTAATGATAATGATGATGGAAGAGTGTCTCTAGCAAATAAGCCTGTCAAAGGAAAGTCTCCCAAGAAAAAAGATAAAGTAAAATGGACGCCACAGAAGAAGAGGAAGAATGAGGATGATAGCGAGAGAGAAGGTATTTCTCCATCTTTTGAAAATATATCAGATATCATGCACTTTGAAGTTGATGTTTATCCATGACAATAGAAAAAACAGAGTTGTTGATTCTTGAATAGTTCTTGATGGCAAGTACGTGGTTTACAACTATGCAGGGAAGCGAGCCAAAGGGAAAGGCACCAATAGGAGAAATACACCTGAGAAACATGGAAAACCTCATGTAAGAAGCTTATTCTCATCTCTTTATGGATTAATTCACACAGTTGCACATCGATATGGAGCACCCGACTACATTAAAGTTTATTAAATACTCCTCAGTAGTGTCGTTCGAAATGTGAATGCAGGCTGGATCCTGTGTTTAGATAGGACTGACCTTGTTTATGTTATCATAATTAAGAATTGAATGACAAAGCGTGTCATCGTAACTAGAAATCCATAGTGTCATGCATGGTTGGATTGCAAATTTTTATTTTGTACAGTTTCAGTATTCTGAAATCTTCTGGTTTCTTGCTGAAATAATTCAAATTTTTCTGTTTGGATAGCTGACCCTTTTTATGATAAATGCTAATAATGACATTTGCTGAAAGGTTTCTCGGTATTGCTGTATGCTCTAATGCCTTTTGCAAATATGTTTCTTAAATAGGAACAAAATCATTCCAATTGGTCACTGTCCTCTGATTCTGAGTCTTCTCCAGATACCCCGCCAGTGAAAAAAGACAAATCCAGAAAGATAGAAGTCTCTAAGGATAATGATTTTGTAACAGAAAATGAAAAGGAATCTGATGATACTCTCCCTGAACATATCGGAAAATCTTCAAAGAATCAAGCTTCAAAGGTGAAAACTCTCATGAAACAGCTGGAGAAAGAGGACGAGAGAACCTCAAAGACAAAAAATATAAACAGTAGTATAAGTGGCGGTAAGGAGCCTATATTTGGGTGTGTGAGTTGTAAGCCCAATTCGTAAGGCTTTCCTTAAAGGAGCCCACATTTGGGTCGTGATGTATGAATCTGGAACTACTTATACTGCATCTTTGGAGTCATATACCATGTCAATCCTCCATCTAAAATATTTTTCTTCTTCATAATTCAGCAAATGATACTAAAAACAACATTGTGAAGGAAGAAAATGTCAGGAAGCATTCTGGGCCTCAGGTCAGAAGCTTTAGTAGCTAAATAGCCCATCAAAGTTTATAACTTTCGTGGTTAAGTGAAATACAGGTAATCTGAAAATGCAGGGATCCTCTTCAAGGTTGCCATTGTTGCTCTCAGAGAAAGTTCAACGTTCAAAGGTTAGCCAACCATGCCTCAGTAATTTGACAATTTATGTTGGAATTCCCTTCTTTTCCGAAACTGACTGTGAAACTTACATTGTTAAAATAATTGATGGCCTCGAATCAATTTATAGTTTTGGTACCCTTACCTGTTTAGAGCTCATATATTTCTGGTGTTTATGTATGTAACTTATGCTTTCAATGCCTGCTTGCTGTATTTGAAATCGATAATGACACCACGTGCGCTGGACTTATTCTGTTTTGCAGGCACTTGTCGAGTGTGAAGGTGATTCCATAGATTTGAGTGGTGATGTGGGTTCAGTTGGACGTATAGTAATCTCAGAGGATTCTTTAAAAAATCATGAGATGTTCTTGGATTTAAAAGGCACGTGCATCTTCCTTCTTCACTACCTTACTGTATTGTTGCTTTGGTATCTTAATATTAATTGGTTCCTGTATTGACAAGAATGCTAATCTCATTAGGCTGCCAATGAATATTTTGTATCAGCTCTTTATAACATGCTCTACCTTCACCACTTTCCCCTTTTAAAATCATATAGTAGGCATTCAGGATTTAATTTGCAGTTTAACTGTTTCGTTACTGTACCAGATATATTAAGTTGTACAGTTTTATTCACTTATTATTTGATCCGAACATCATAATTTTTATTTCAGGAACCATTTATAAAACAACCATAGTTCCATCAAGGTCATTCTGTGTGGTATTCCATCTATCATTGACTCCTTTCACCCACCCATCCCTCAAAGTTTCCTATGGGGGATGACTTGTCATCCCATTCTTTTCTTTTAATATTTTAAAATGTTTTTATCTTCAGGTAAGCTTTGGCCAATCGGAAGCAAAGGTTTGTGTACCGTCCTCAAGAAATTAATACACATCTCCCAATCAAAGATGGCCCCAACAAAAAGAAAGCGAAAGCGTGGATGATTTTTTTTTCCCGGTTAATTTGTCATATTTATGATTTTTGATCAGATAGAGGCTATCATGAATGACTACATTCAGTTGAAACCACAATCTAATGTCTACGAGGCTGAAACTATGGTTGAAGGTTTGGACTTTATATTATGTCCGAGTATAGTGTAAATTTGTTGGCTATAAGATAATTTTAGTTCAAGTTTTACTGCAAAAAAGGTATAGGCCACTCATTGAGTTCTTTTATTCTGCACGGCTAGGAACACTGGATGGGTTTTCATTTGATTCAGAAGATGAAGCTGACAAAACCACTGCTCAAGCCGATCAGCACGAGGATGATGAGGAACAGATTGATGGAAGGACAAAGACCAAAGGAAAACCTGGCAAAACATCAGTATGCTTATTATTATTATTATTATTATTATTATTATTATTATTATTATAATTATTATTATTTTTCTTTTAGTTCGTCGTGAAAATTTTCTTATTGATAAAAATCTCTATCCAAGAAAATTTTCCATGATGTATGTGTTGATTTTACAATATCAATCACGTATTGTGACATGACAATAGCAATTATCTCAAACTCATCGCCGTCTCATGATATTTTCCATATAAATGGAAAAACCTATGATGTTGACGGTTTTGAAATTTCGTTCTATTTCTCCTTCATATGAAGGTTGCGACAGGAAGGGCATCCGGCGTAAAACTTTGCCACTTTGTTATTTGCATGAGTTATGGTGTTAACTAATTTTAGACAATTAAACGACACTATAATCTTCATGCCACCGACCCCAACATAGTTGGGATTAAGGTGCGGTTGATGATGATGATGATAAAAATCTCTATCCAGGGCCCGACAAGGAAAAAAGGGAAGCCTGCAGGAGGAAAGCCACCCAAGAAAGTGAAAAAGAAACCTCAAGTTTCCAAAAGAGGCAAAACCAAGAAATGAGAATTTTCACTACAATGATGCTTTCACTCTTATTTCTTCTATTTTTAGTGCAATGATACACTTTCCAGTTACCAGTTTGTTTGCTGGCACGATATTTGACCAGAAACAGGTATATCAATCAATAGAGGCTACTCAGTTTGTAATTCTTGTAAAACCTAGCTTTAGGGAAAAACAAAAGTTGGATCCTATTTACTTCTCGAAATTACAATATTAATTTCGAACACCTATTCCGTTCGGTTTCTTATTTTTCAGTATGTTCTTGAAATGAATTACAACATCACTCCTTTCTCTTGTCCTGATAAGTAGCTTTTCCTGGTTGACCATGGGTGACTCTCATCAAGCTGCTTCGAAAGAACGAGCTATCAGGTACGCCAGCTATATCCAATATATAAGAGAACAAACACTGACATTTGGAAGGGTATGAAAATTGTTGAAGATGAAACAATTGGTGCAATCTTCCGATTATGGCTTTCTCCTACTGTTGGAGCTTGTAATCCACCGTTTATTCTCCTCGTCCTGCAATAGAAAGAATTATTTAATTAATCTTTGATTTCGAAGGATTAATTACAAAAATTACCTCGAGGTTTGACCTAATTACAAAAAGCAACAACTAACTTTCAAATTCACAAAAAAAAAAGTAGTAACTTGAGAATTTATTGTCCTTCACTTACCTGAGGAATTTATTTTTCAAAAAACCCCTTCACATTTATAAAATTATTAGTTACCCCCTTAATTTTAACACTAAATTAAACCTGGTTGTATTTCGTGAAATTTTGGAAGTTTTTTTTTTTCTGAGTTGAATCTGGGGGCACTTTTGTAATTGTCATTGAGATTGAAAATCTGAGACAATTACCCAGTATTGGGGCAAAATACTATGGCATACTCCGAGGCCTTGCATGTAAAAGTGCTGGTTCCATCATCAAATGCATAGCTATAAGCTCTTGGGCAGGCTCTCTTGAAGATTCCTGCATAGAAAGATGGCCTGCACGTCGTTGGGTTAGCAAACTCACCACTGCAGCAGTATTCGTCTATTCCGAATGCTTCACACGCACTCATGCACGCCACAACCCCCCCTTCCCCTCCATCTGTGCCTATCACCTGAAGTTCTCTAGGACAACCTGTTTGATTTCAAGCACATATTATATTATTTGCTTGCAATACACCATAAATATGAGAGTTTGAAAACCTGTTTTTTTTTTTCCTTTGGGGGTGGGGGGTGGTGGTGGTGGTGGGGGGTGGGGGTGGGGTAAGAAAGTAACATTGAGGTTTGAATAATTATAGAAAACAGAACTAGTTTACAGAAATGCCTCTTCATAAGCAAAAAACTTGTTAAATCTTCCTTTTATATTTACAAAATATTACTGTTAGACCCTTACTAATATATTAAATCAAACCTCAGGAGTTTTGTTACTGTAGCTAGTTTTTTAATAATTAGGTCAAACCTCAAGGGTATCTTTTGTAATTATCCTTTTTTTGGGTGGTGTAATTGGGAAAGTACTTTTTTGTCTTAAAAAGAAGACAGCTATTTTTCAGAATCATATATACCCTTCATATTAGTTCAGATTTGACAAGGTGCACCCTCAATATGGGAATATTAGTTAAGAAAATGCCGGCCTCAACGGGTGTTTATAGTTGATATGTATATTAATAAAATTTGGATATTAAATTAATTTGTATTGTTATTTTAGTTTAGAGTGAGCTTTTAAGGGCATTTTTTTTGGTGAATTAAATCTTCTACGAATAAGAAATAAAAAAATCACTACCCATGTTGATATCTACTGCACAGCCCGTGGCATTGCATCCCTCATAAACCCCACTTGGTGTAACAACTAGCGGCAGATTATAACCATCAACAATACTAACGTCGTAAAAATCTTTCTGGTCGTCAGTTCCGAGTGTGATCTCAAAGAGCGATGCCGGTGGTGTTGCGCCAATGCCCTCACATTCCAGCCTCCCACCACAGTCTCCAGTCTGACACGAGCCAGCACCCGTCGCATCAAAAGTGCAACCGGTTCGGGCCCAGATCCGGCCCGACCATCCCGGAACACTGGGGATTTCCATACTCAGGCCTGGTTCCAATTGGAATCCTGTTGCTGGAAGTTGTGGCGTACCCGAGCCGGCTAGGGTGCCGGGCCATATTGTGTAAGGGCAGTTGTTGGTAATGGTGAATGTGCATGAGATATAGCTGGTAAACAAGGAAATGGCTATCAGAGAAATGGGAGGATTCCAAGATGCCATCAGTAGAGGGAGATTTGGTTTGGCTGCGTATTCGTCGTATTTGTACCTCGAAAAGTTCATATGGGGGATGGAATTTCGACATGTGTAGGAATTGGTTTTATTTTTGCAAGAATTCAGGAGTGAGCAAGACTATGCATTTGAGTTTAGCATTGCTTGTTGTCTTGGATGGCCTCAAAGAGAATTAGTTCTTTTCTTTAGCATTTCTTTAACTAGTTATGGACGGAGTGGAATAGAAACAAGCAAACGCAAAGTGTGAACTTTCTCGAAATTTGCAATTATGGTAACAAATTTTTTTGTAGCATTTAGGAGTATGAACTTGTTTTCGTCCAATCAAGTTAGGATATCCGTGAAAATTCGCCAGTTAAATCTAACGGACTTGCTGACCTGTCCGTTAGGGGACGCGTATCACTTTCTGATTGGTCCATGTAATAATAGTAAAATAATAAAAAATACAAAAGTCTAAATCTTGGCTTTAACTATATATATATATCCAGCTAGCTTTAGCCAGCCCTAATGGCTTTCGGGCTAAACGGTCCGCCAAAAAGCCGGATTTAAACGCCAGAAATATCGGCCCTAACCCGATTTTTTGGCGGGTTAAATGGGCCAGCCCTACGGGCCCAAGCCCGTTTAACATCTCTAGGTGCAGGGATATGAAGGGTACAATGGTAAAAGACATATTTACTTTAATAAATAATAAATTATATACTTAAGGGGTGTGTTAATTGGCAAAATAAGGTTCAAGTTGTATTTCTTAGGCTTTCACCCTAAAAAAATCAAATTTTTGAAATATTCTATTTACTAAATTATATATATTTAATCGAAGGTTTTTACTATATATTTGACTTACAAATTAATCTATATACTATCTACCTATATAATATTTACGTACAAAATATAAAAAATATTTAATAGTTTCACCAAATAATAATAGATTTCCTAAATTGACTTAAATTCTAAAATGTGTAACTATCCTTTTCCCCAGTTTCTATGCAGTTTCAATATGATTATAATTGTTAAATTATTATTAAATTAAATTTGGTTTCTTGATCTTCACGTAAGCCGTAAAATCGCCCAAACCTGAATTATAAGACTCAAGATATGATCCAAATGGTAAGGTGAGTGCTTGAGACTAGGGCCGTAAATGAGCCGAATTGTACCGAATCTTTATTGGGTTTGGTTTGGTTCGAATTTATTCGAACTTTAGGTTCGATTCGGCTCGAAAATTTCGAACCTCAGAATTTGAGGTTCGATTCGACTCGAAGGCTAATTTTTTTTTTTATAGTTCGATTCGATTCGGCTCGAAATTCGAACCGTTCGAATATAGTTCGATTCGGGTCGAGTTAAAGTTCGGTATAACTCCATAAGTCCAGTGTAGTTCGAATATAGTTCGGTCCGATTCGCCGAAGATGAGTGGTTCGATCTGGGATGCCTTGGAAAGCTAAATCTCTATCATATGGGGGTCGTATCGCTCTGCTTAAATCGGTCTTGAACTCACTTCCCACCTACTATTTTTCCTTAGGGGGGAGGGAGTGGGGCTCGGGTAAGGGAATCGGGTACCCTTACCCGAGCGGTAACACCGCCGCCGGCGCCTCGGGTAAGGCGGGCGGTGTTCATTTTCGGCTTCTGAAGCCGATCGGTGGGGGGGGGGGGTGTTTTTTGAAAAATAATGCCGTTGTTGAACGGCTCTTTTGATTAAAAAAAAAAAAAATTCCCTTTAAAACCAAATAACATACACTCATTATTTTCAAATAAAACACACACTAATCTCTCAAAAACAAAAAATAATTACTAAAATGTCTTCCGATTCTTTCGAATTCGAATGCATTATTCCGTATTCGTCCGACGAGATATCCACGGGTAGCTCGTTGCAACTTATGCTTCAAGCGGCTCAGTACCTTGAAGACACGACAAGCTCTAGCCGAACTAGCGTAAATCGTCAACGGGAAATAGGTCTTCAAACGTTGGAGAATGATTGGTTCGTTGAAACACCAAAGTACAACGAAGAGTACTTTAAAAAAAAATTCGAATGGAGAAAAGCATGTTTTTGCAAATAGTGGGCGACATTGAAGCGAGATACCCATATTTTCAAGAAGGCTTCGACGCGCATTCGAAAAAAAGTTTCACGGCGAAACAAAAAATCACTTCGGCCGTTAGGCAACTCGCAACCGCAATCCCAGATGAGTATGATGAATATTTATGCATGGTCGCAATAACGTCACGTGAAACTCTTAATTATTTTTGTGAGGCCATCATTGAGTTGTGCGGTCGAGAGTACCTACGTAGCCGACAAAGACACGACCTTGCTCGCATTTTGCAGCCCATGAGGCGAAGCATCACATCCCCGAATGCTTGGTAGCATCGATCGTACACACGTCAAATGGAAAAATTGTCCTAGACAATTGAGAGGGCAATATACGAGAGGTGACTATGGTGTTCCCACTATTACGCCAAGTCACCGCGTCACAAGATATGTGGATTTGGCATGCTTTTTTGGTCCACTGTGGTCAAACAACGACAACGTATTGAATCGGTCGACTTGTATCTTACAGATCGAAATGGAACGGCGATGAACAGTTCATTCAACGTGAATGGACGCTTTTACAAACGCGGCTACTATTTGTGAGATGGAATCTATCCTAAGTGGTCCACATTTGTTAAAGCATACCCGTATCCAACCGACCCAAAGGAAAAGAGATTTAAGAAGTTACAAGAGGGCGAGTAAGGATGTCGAGCGAGCTTTTGGTGCTCTCAAAGGTAAATGGTAAATTCTCGATCGGCATATCCTAGCTATGACCAATGCGAAGATTGCAATTCAGGTTCATGCGTGTGTTATCTTGCACAATATGGTTATAAAACGCGAAGGAGGGCAATCTCACCGGTTCATATAATGGATGAGCGGTCGGCCCGATGTTCGACGACAATGTGATAGCGGAGTTACTAAACGAAGTTCTCCATGACCGACTTCGATATGATCTCACGGAAAGACGTAGCACGCGTCAATACTTGCCGCATCTCGATGATTAGTGGGTTTTTTATTTTAATCTAGTTATTTTTAAGTATTATGTTATGTTTCTTTTTTTTAAGTATTATGTAATATTTTTATTTTTAATGAAATGGTATGTTTTTATGTAATGTTTTTTTAAGTATTATGTAATGTTTTTATTTTTAATGAAATGGTATGTTTTTATTTTAATATTGTATGTGATTTCATGTATGAAAAAAAAATCGGGTATGTTTTTATGTAATGTTTTTTTTTAAGTATTATGTACTGTTTTTATTTTTAATGAAATGGTATGTTTTTATTTTAATATTGTATGTGATTTTATGTATGAACAAAAAAAAATCGGGTAGTATAGGTGACCACTCCCTCTACTTAGAGTAGTGTTAGGGTAGAATTGGGTAGTTTTGAGTTGGAGGGTTTTTATTGGATAGAGGTGATGTGGCACCTAGGGTATTAGGTGACCACTCCCTCCCCCTTATATCGTGACCCTGACCTGAGGCGGTCATTAAGTCACTGGATCGAATCAGGAGGGTTTTCTTTTGGGGTGGATCGGATGAAAAGGCTAAAATGAATTGGGTTTCTTGGGATAAAGTAGTTGCCCCAGTCGAATATGGGGGGGTTGGTCTCGGCTCTCCAAAAGAGCGATGCTTGCAAAGTGGTGGTGGCGGTTTAAAATTGATAACTCGGGTCTTTGGAGGCAGGTAATTTGGGCAATACATAACAGTTCTAGGAACTGGAGTTTTATTCCCGCAAAATTGTCCATTACAGGTGCGTGGAAGCATGTTTCTGACGCGGTGAAGGGTTTGGCTGAATCTGGGATAGACTTTTCAAGGTTGGTGAAGGCGAGGGTGGGGAATGGGACCTCAATTAGGTTTTTGGCTGGATTGTTGGTGTGGTAATCAGCCTTTGGCCACTGCTTTTCCAGCTTTGTTTAACCTTGATGTCGACAAGGGTTGCACTCTCTCTGATCGGGTGGTTCTAGGTACAGCGGGTTGTGCTTGGGCGTGGTTATGGAAAAGGCTGCCAGAGTCAAGTGAAGAGTGCCGCCAACTACAACATCTTACGTCTATGTTCCTTCCTCCATGTTTATCGTATGGCCCGGATAGGTGGGAATGGACCCTTAAGGGGTCAAAGGTCTTCTCCGTTGCTGGTATTAAATCATTCTTGTCTGATCACAGGTACTCTCACCCAGGTTATGTATTTAAATGGAATAATTGGGTTCCCCGTAAGGTTGGTATTCTATCATGGAGGGCTGTTCTCGATCGGGTTCTGTACGCACTGCACTAGCTAGGAGGAATATCGCTATGGCCTCTACTTCGTGTCCGATGTGCGATTCTGTGGAGGAATCAGTAGACCACCTGTTTATCGAATGTGGTTTTGCTCAATCAATCTGGGAAGTTATTTCTCAATGGTGTAAGATCCCTCCAATCTTTGCGTTTAGTTTCAAGGATTTACTTGATGTTCATGTGTACACGAATGGGTCGACGTATCTTAAAAAAGCTCTATATGGTATAATCTTGGTGGCTGTTTGGTGTATCTGGCGTGCCCGTAACGACATCGTGTTCAAGGGAGTGAACTGTTCGCTTCATAGATCAGTTGGGGAGATTCAAGCTAAAAGTTTTATGTGGATCAAGAGCCGCTCAAAGAAGCATAATCTGTCATGGAATTCATGAGCTTCTTTCGATCTGGATAACATTGGTTGATAGTCTTGGATAGACCTCGGTATTTGTCTCTTTCTTTCTATTGTAATAGCGCCTCTTGTTCCTAAGTTGGTATGTTTTGTTATTATTGGAGGTTGTACAATATGTTAGCTTCCTGCTAACTTGGTGGAATAATAAATCTTGATTGATCGTTCTAAAAAAAAAAGGAAAAAATATAGATAGGGGAGTAATAAAAATAAAATTAAAATTATTGAGTCCCACCCGAACGGCGGCGTTGGGAAACGAATACAAAACAAAGGGAAGGGGAGAAGTACTGTACAACATTATTATTCGGAGACATTTTTTTTTTCCGCTGTGTCTGTCTGTAATTCGCGGCGTCAATCAATAATGATGAGTTTTGTTGATATACAGAAGAACAAGGTGAAGGAAAAATGGAGACAACTGCTGAATACTCGCCCTCTCCCCGAGCCACCTCCGAAGAAGGGTCCTCCATCAAAATCCCAAATGCAACGATTGAAACAAAAGTTGAAGAATAATTGATTACAAAAATCAGGTTGTTCTTCTCTTTACTTATTTGCACATCTCCAATCTGGTACTTTTGTTTATGTTATGTATAAGATCAATTATAATCGTCTTGATAATACTATTGGACAACTACTTTATGATGATAAAGTAAGGCTAAATCCGAACCCTTGATTCCTCTCCTTGTTTTTTATCACGGTGTTCAAATCGCACTTCGTTGTGGATGACACCGTCTATTTTGCCACCGAAGCTCTAGATTCGGGTGACCATGATCATTCTGTTTTTTCCTACAACGTAACTAATCAGTCCTCGAAATTATTGAGTACTTCCCCTGTTGATGGTTTCTCCTATGATCTCCATCCTGCTTTCGACCCCCTGTCTTCCTTATCCGTGATATGCTTTTTGGGGGATTTTCACTTCCCAATCGTTTATTTTATAACACTGTTGCTGCATCACCCTACTCCAATCTTATTGATTCTGATCCTGATGCACGGTATTTCCTTATGGGACCGGCATTGGCTCCTCAACAAAATTTCTGCCTTGAATTCGATCGTCGCCACCACTATGTTGTTCCTAACCCTAGTGCTTCATATTACATGACTGATATGCAAACCTCGGAAGGTGAAAACGTACTGTCCTTTGTCTCTTATGGCTACCATCCTACATCATGGGACACCGTGGTTTTCTTCAACTTGATTAAGATCCCACGTGATCCTCCTGTTTCCCTCGAGGATGAACCACTGCATGATCTTGGCTCTTTCTATTATGCAACACAAGTGGATTCAAGGTCTGCGCTACGGAGTTACTTCAAGTCAGAGTTCATGCACCGCAAACTCTTCAAGATATCAACTGACGAGCTCCTCGTTTACCCCGGGCAAACTCATCACTTGTTTTTCTCACTAGTCTTGTATTAGTATTTGCATGGACTTGATCAATCTATCAACTATCTGTTATTTCAAAGTAGCTTGGTTACTAGTCACTAGATAGTTTTTTCTTTTGAAAACATTGTGTATTTTGTCTGTCTTCATCCGTGGATATTGTTGTGTGATATATTTGTATTATTATTACTATTATTATCATTATTATTATTATTATTATTATTATTATTATTATTATTATTATTTGTTTGGATCTAGCTTGACGTAACATGCATCTTCACTTAGGACCTCCTTGCATCCTGTGCATATATGGATTCTATTAGTTCATTAGTTATTGGCACTATTGTAATTCCTATTTCCTAGTAGAAATATATTTTGTCATTTCGCTTCCAATTTGTACGTGCATGTGTACTTATTGTTCGAACCAAATCAACCGCGCAGGCGTATATGAAAAATGTACAAATCTCTAACATATGACCAAAACACGATTAACCAAACCAGTAGAATTCAACCTTGTTGCTGAGAGCTGAAAGGTGAAATGATATGTACTCCCTCCGTCCCACCGATCTTGGTTCATATTCCTTTTTGGGCCGTCCCAAGATACTTGGTCATTTCCTTTTTAAGACACCTTTATCTCTCACAACTTTAAACACTATATTCATACCATCACTTTATACACTACTTTTCAGCTTTTCTTAAATCCCGTGCCGAAAAGCAAATGCTCAAGATGGGTGGGACGGAGGGAGTATTTTTTATTAATTTTTCGCATTCTGGTTGTTTAAATAGAATATCTTTGACCTAATAAGAGTGGCACAATTAGACACACGATGACTGAGTAGAAGAATATGTTCAGGTCACCTCGCCGACCTCGACATAACATTTCCACCAACAGTACCTCATCCATCTCGACCTCGACGTATCCTGACATACTCCAAATAAATAATGTTTACTAGAAGTCACCTCAGTTTTCGACGTACACCTGTGACACTCGATATATGTATATGTGATACTCGATACCCGAACTAATCTCCAAGAAGTCGTGGAAATATATGCATTTGTGATGTTGGGCTATGGCCTCATTTGCTGATCTCCCTCCAACAAAAACAAGCTGTCAAATGAATTCGAAACTTGTCATGTATATTCGCCAAACACATGAAAACGAGCCCCAACAAGTACACACCTCGTACAAATGAAAAAATATACCTGCCATAGGTACACATCTTGATCGTTTGCCTATTTTACATCAACCATGCGAATTTCGTTGAATTCCGAGTCAGAAAATCAATTCGGCATTTTTGGATGATGATGTCATCAATTCTCCATTCCTAGTAGTGATGACATCATCATGACATCACCTCCGTTTTATTCTTCTTTTTGCGTTTTTATGCTCCACTTGCTCCATATACGCGTCGACAGACTCATTAATCTTGTCCTCATCAGTGTAGGATTTTGTAGTGGTCTTCCAAGTGCCCTTCATTACATGTCTATAACAATTACTTAAGAATTTTATTAAATAACCTGCTTCAGCCCACTTTTCCCCCCTCCTTTTAGGGTTGCTACTTGCGCTACTTGCCCCATGACGATCCTCATGATAACTCTTAACCATTTGTAAAGGAGGATGTTTAGCGATCCTTTCAACATCCCAAGTATCCGTATACGATTCATTCCTTAGACACATTTCTATGACATTAAATAGTTCAGCAGTATGATCTTGAGTCCTGTTTCCAATCGTATTTGACATCTTGAAAAATGCCAAGAGACGTCTCTCCCAGTGTCTTAACACATGATGCTGCTTGCAGTAATAAAGGTTCCCCGTCTCCAACTGCTTCCGGAAGTCACCCCACTCATCATCTAACTCCTCATTCATAAAATTTTTATCAAAAATTATGCTCGAAACTCCATGACCCGAACTCATCATCTTCACTGCATTTACATCCGTAGGAGCTTCCCAGTTGTTAATGATCCGCATAACAACGGGGTATACGTAAGCAAAAACAGAATTACGATTAGGGTGTCTATGTGGCTTATAGAGAACATAGTTTTCAATGAGCTGAAGTCCGGGGTGAGGTTTGTCACCTAATTCAATATATGCATTTAAAACCGCTGCAGCCAACTCTCTAGCCCATTCACGAGGCACGCGTTTTTTGTAATCACTAGAAATGAAGACTTCTTTCAACGGCCCCCCATTCCTCCCTCCATTCAGCTCATCCAGGTACTGTCTGAGGGTTCGGTGGTATTGATAAGCATGTAGAATTCTTTTACATTCTGGCCTATCAGAATCCATAGCTAGCTGATCAACCGAAAATTCACTGTTATTGTGATCAATGTGAAAAGCTGAGGGAGATTCCCTAGTTTGAAATGTACTACCCCAATGATGCTTAAAAAAGAGGAGGGGTTCAGCTTTGGTCGGAGCACCAGTGTTGTCGGGGGGAGGGTCTTGTTGAACCATGTCACCAGTGTTGTCGGGGGTAGTAGGTGTTGAAGCGTCTTTCCCTTCATTGCCGGGGGGAGTTGGTGTTGAATCGTCTCCGCTTTCATTGCCGGGGGAGTAGGTGTTGAATTGTCTTCGTCTTCATTGCCGGGGGAGTTGCTGTTGAATTGTTTTCTTGAAGCTCACCGGTATTGTGTGTGTGTGGGGGGGGGGGGGAATGAAACCAGCGCCCAATGATTTCCCAAAGCATCCATAAGATGTGAAGAACCGTCTGTCTAAAGCTCTCCTTTTCTTCTTCAGCCGAAGTGCTTATGTTCTTTCTTCTGTTTTGCTTTGGTTTTGTTTTTTTACCCATTTTAGCCGTTTTATCAGCTTTCTCGAAAGGGTTTTGTGATGGTGGTTTAGGAGAAGAGAGACAGAAGGAGATGTAATGTAAGGGTTTAGAAGAAGAAAGGCGGTGGGTGTTTGGGAAAGGAAAGCAATTGAGGTTATGGGCTTACAAGTGGATTGGGCTTAAACCAAACCGTAGATCACTTTTCGAGTAAATCTCTCTTGAGAAACTTAACACACAGACAGAATACCCGTGTGTGAAGCAAATATGAAGATAGTGACCTCGGGGTTTAGTCGAGCTCCACGCACCAATATGCTCTTGCTCTGATTTCTTACAAGTGTTTTCAGTGACGGGAAGAACTATAAATAAATATTAAGTTGCCAGCTTAACATTAAGAGTCATTTGCGCCACCAACAAAGTTCTTCTACAACCTGAAAATGCGCACACACAATCGCCATTAGATGTTATGCCGTGTACGACGGAAAGGTCTCAGTGAAACAATAATCATGAAACTCCTCGCAAACAAATATTTCTCTAACCTCTGCAGGATCTTCTAATTGATGAGATTTCGAAAACTTACACGCATCTCTGCAACTAGTGAGCAATCAATCAAATGATTTTGTGGCGACCTTATATATTTTCAATCCGACGACGTTTTCAGGCTGAGCTAATAAGAGTGTTGTCACAATTAGACACACGATGACTGAGTAGAAGAATATGTTCAGTCACCTCGCCAACCTCGACATAACATTTCCACAACAGTACCTCATCCCTCTCGACGTACCCCGATGTACTCCAAATAAATAATGCTTACTAGTAGTCACCTCAATTTTCGACGTACACATGTGATACTCGATATATGTATCTATGATACTCGATACCCGAACTAATCTCCAAGAAGTTGTGGAAATATATGTATCTGTGATGTTGGGCTATGGCCTCATCTGCTGATCTCCCCTCCAACAAAAACAAGCTGTCAAATGAACTTGAAACTTACATATATATTCGCCAAACACATGAAAAAGAGCTCCAACAAAACACACCTCGTACAAATGAAAAAATATATTTGCCATAGGTACACATCTTGATCGTTTGCCTGTTTTACATCAACCATGCTAATTTCGATCAATTCGGCATTTTTGGATGATGATGTCATCAATTCTCCATTCCTACTCGTGATGACATCATCATGACATCACCTACGTTTTATTCTTCTTTTTGCGTTTCTTATGCTCCACTTGCTCCATATACGCGTCAGCTAACTCATTAATCTTGTCCTCATCAGTGTAGGATTTTGTAGTGGTCTTCCAAGTGCCCTTCGTTACATGTCTATAACAATTACTTAAGAATTTTATTAAATAACCTTCTTCAGCCCACTTTTCCCTCCTCCTCTTAGGGTTGCTACTTGCGCTACTTGCGCCATGACGATCCTCATGATAACTCTTAACCATTTGTAAAGGAGGATGTTTAGCGATCCTTTCAACATCTCAAGTATCCGTATACATTATATTCCTTGGACACACTTCTATAACATTAAATAATTCATCAGTATGAGCTTGAGTCCTGTTTCTCATTGTATTTGACATCTTGACAAATGCCAAGAGACGTTTCTCCTAGTGTCTCAACACAGGATGCTCCTTGCAGCAATAAAGGTTTTCCGTCTCCAACTGCTTCCGGAAGTCACCCCACTCATCATCTAACTCCTCATTCATAAAATTTTTATCAAAAATTATGCTCGAAACTCCATGATCCGAGCTCATCATCTTCACTGCATTTACATTCGTAGGAGCTTTCCAGTTGTTGATGATGCGCACAAGAGGGCATACGTAATCGATCCTCGCGAAAATAGAATTTTAAGATAGTGACCTCAGTGTGCGTGGCGGGGTCATGAAGATAGTGACCTCGGTGTCATGAGCTAATTTTAAGATAGTGACCTCGGTGTCCATGATCCGGGGTTTAATGTTACATTCTGTCTTCATGATCTGATTTGACATCTTAATAGAATACCCGAGATTTTTTTAGCTAATTTAAAATTCTGTTTTTGCGGGGAGCGATTACGTATACCCGTTGTTGTGCGGATCATCAACAATTGGGAAACTACTGCGGATGTACATGCAGTGAAGATGATGAGTTCAGATCATGGAGTTTCGAGCATAATTTTGGATAAAATTTTTATGAATGAGGAGTTATATGATGAGTTGGGTGACTTCCGGAAGCAGTTGGAGACGGGAACCTTTATTACTGCAAGTAGCATCCTGTGTTGAGACACTGGGAGAAACGTCTCTTGGCATTTGTCAAGATGTCAAATACGATTGGAAACAGGACCCAATATCATACTGATGAACTATTTAATGTTATAGAAATGTGTCCAAGGAATGAAATGTATACGGATACTTGGGATGTTGAAAGGATCACTAAACATCCTCCTTTACAAATGGTTAAGAGTTATCATGAGGATCGTCATGGCGCAAGTAGCGCGAGTAGCAACCCTAAGAGGAGGAGGGAAAAGTGGGATGAAACAGGTTATTTAATAAAATTCTTAAGTAATTGTTATAGATATGTAACAGAGGGCACTTGGAAGACCACTACAAAATCCTACACTGATGAGGACAAGATTAATGAGTTAGCCGACGAGTATATGGAGCATAAGAAACGCAAAAAGAAGAATAAAACGTAGGTGATGTCATCACTAGTAGGAATGGAGAAGTGATGACATATCATCCAAAAATGCCGAATTGATTTTCTGACTTGGAATTCGACGAAATTCGCATGGTTGATGTAAAACGGGCAAACGATCAAGATGTGTACCTATGGCAGGTATATTTTTTCATTTGTACGAGGTGTGTACTTGTTGGGGCTCGTTTTCATGTGTTTGGCGAATATATATGTCAAGTTTCGAGTTCATTTGACAACTTGTTTTTCTCGGAGGGGATATGAGCAGATGAGGCCATAGCCCAACATCACAGATACATATATTTCCACGACTTCTTGGAGATTAGTTCGGGTATCGAGTATCACAGAAACATATATCACAGGTGTACGTCGAAACCTGAGGTGACTTCTAATAAGCGTTATTTATTTGGAGTACATCAAGGTCGAGAGGGATGAGGTACTGTTGGTGGAAATGTTATGTCGAGGTTGGCGAGGTGACCTGAACATAATCTTCTACTCAGTCATCGTGTGTCTAATTGTGACAGCACTCTTATTAGGTCAGCCTGAAAACGTCGTCGGATTGAAAATATATAAGGTCGCTACAAAATCATTTGATTGATTGCTCACTAGTTGTAGAGATGCCTGTAAGTTTTCTCATCAATTAGATGATCCTGCGGAGGTTGGAGAAATGTTTCTTTGCGAGGAGTTTCATGATTATTGTTTCACTGAGACTTTTCGTCGTACACAGCATAGCAGTGTGTGTGCATTTTCAGGTTGTAGAAGAACTTTGTTGGTGGCGCAAATCATGGTTGTTACGGCGGTAAGTCGAGTCGAGTCGACGGAGGTCCGGCATGGCGAGTCGTAGACTAGTCGACTAATTATAAATATATATATATATATATATATATATATATATATGAAATTGTTATGTAAATATGTAATGACAATTGACAAATACCACATTGCAAAATAGAATAGCAATAATCATCCAATTTTAAGTTGCAAGTTTCAAACAAAAGAAAAGTAGAATCCAATAGAGTGCAAAATAAAAAAAACACAATCATGATCAAACATATTCATCAAGCTCCAAGTCACATATGTCGCGATCACTAGTTTCGTGAGTAGAAGTAGTTGGTGGCTTATGTCCATAATCATCATCCACACCCTCATCATCATTTAAAATGATAGGATCCGTTTCCATCTCATTATCGGATGATGCATCAATTTGAGAAGAACCACTGCCACGACGCCTACTGTAGGTAAGCCTAGCAACATCCCCACCACCACCTCTACTAGGATTCCGACGTCCATCAATGCCTTGATGCCTCCAAAGCTCTATCTACAAGAAGCCGATCCACATCACCGGATCAACGACTTCTCCATTCACCCACTCATTATCCCATCGAAATCATCTAGAAGCAATGGATCGAAATTTGTACCATCTTCACGTCTCTTTTGGAACCTTGTTGCAATTTTCCGATTGTATTGAACATACACCAAATCATTCAAACGTTGATGCTCCAATCTGTTCCTTTTCTTGGTGTGAATCTAGATACATATATAACATAAATAACAATGAATCAATGACATGTAACTTATAAACTGAAAAATACACTTTTGATTATATAGAAGAAAATAATAAAGCTACTTACAAACTCAAAAGTACTCCAATTACGTTCACAACCGGATGAAGAACAACAAAGTCCAACAACTCTCTTTGCAAACATTGCAAGCTCAATGGTATTGCCACCAAAAGCACCCCACCAATCAACTATAACGAAAACAGATAATGTATATACTAATAAGCATTTTTACTGTGATGGTACAAGTACAACAAGTTATAAATTTAATTTATAAACATTAACTTAATTTACTTACGTGTATTCTTAGTTTTCCTTTGACGAATCGATAATTGCTTTCCGAAAGAATTCCTTGAATTTTCGTATTGATCGGCTTGGTCACTAATCTTTTCCACCACACTTGTATCACGAACCATCCTTTCAAGAACATCATTAAACTTCATCCGCAATCGTGCGGAGTATGCATAATCATCTTCTCTGATATCAAAGAATCTTCCCAGATTAAGAAACAAAGCCGCGCTATACAAATCTACTTCCATTTGAGAGTCCCATCGTTTCTCAATAATGCTTAACACTTTGCTTGAAAGTCTTGTTTTTTTTTTTCAAGTGCACTTTTGATTTTAGCCTTGGCATATTCCATTGACGCACAAATCTCCGCCATAGCCGGTTTTTCATCTCCGTCAACAATCCTCAAGACAACCAACAATGGTTGTGATGCTCTAATGCAATCCTCAACACTATTCCAAAACCATGTTGAGAGGACAACATCATGCACTTTCCCTCCCGCAACAGTTTTAGCCAAGTTAGAATTGAACCACTCTTCACCACCAAACAATTTCCTCAAAGCATCCCTATACACACATCTTGATATTATACTTTCAATTCACAAATGAATGAATTTAAAAATTAAAGAAGACCTAAGTGAGGGACTTACCTATTTTTGTACAAACTCTGTAATGTAAGAAATGCCGTAGCAAATCTTGTAGCTCCCGTTTTCACAATGTCTCTTCCCATAGTCTTCTCCCTCATGGCATATAGGAGTCGACCATGCCTATAAATAAATGTTGTTATTCCTCTACCGTGTGTGATGGTAGCATCGAACTCCTTCAACTTTGTAATATCCTCTAAGATAAGGTCTAAGCAATGTGCAGCACAAGGAGTCCAATAAAGTGTACGTATCCGTTCGCACAATAATCCTCCCGCCGCCTTAAAGTTAGCACCATTATCTGTCACAACCTAAAATTAATGCAACAAGTGAGAACATTTCTTAAGTTCAATGAAGATTGAAGACAAACAATACAAAATAAGTATGTAGCTACCTGAACAACAATGTCTCTCCCAATCGAATCAATTTGTTC
Organism: Orobanche coerulescens; assembly: GCA_033398695.1. NCBI lineage: Eukaryota > Viridiplantae > Streptophyta > Magnoliopsida > Lamiales > Orobanchaceae > Orobanche > Orobanche coerulescens. The sequence goes on from CM065816.1 coordinate 2,661,281, forward strand.
CTCGAATAGATCAGCCAACATCCGTGCATCTTGTACCTTACTTGACACATCAACTGACTTTAGAAAAAAGGTACCCTCCGGGCTGTTAACAAGGAAATTGATCAAGTGTCTATTCCTTTTATCGGTCCATCCGCCAGACATAAGTGTACAACCATACTGCTTTCGGGCTTTTTCATGTTTCTCTCTCAACTTGTCTGTCTCTTTCTTTGCTTTTTCAAGTAACGGCAGCCGCAATTCATGATAGGTGGGCGGCTTCAAACCCGGTCCAAATTGTCCAATAGACTCGACCATGATCTCATAGCTCCTGGAGTTAGCGGCATTGAATGGTATCCCACATTCATAGAAGAAGTTTGCTATGTGCATCTTCACCCTCTCTTTTTCTTCTTCGGTCTTTGTAGAATTTTCAAGAGTAGTTTGAGATGGACCCTTACTATGTCTTTCCTCAATGACTTCTTCGGGAGTTTTTCGAATCATAGAAGCAATTGTCTTTGTTGGTTTTGATTGTGGTACTATGAAAGACATCTTTCTTTTATTGTTGTCCGGAACTTGACAAAGTATTAGAACCACCGTTGAGGACTCATGTGGATGTGTTGGATTTTCATGAACTTCGTCATCTTCATTATTATTATCATCATCATCTAGATCGTCATCAAGTGGCACAGACTTCTTCGCATTCTTGAATATAGTCTTTCATTTCTTTTATGATTAGGTGTAGTTTTCGTACACATTGCTACATCGGAAATCCGCCCGCAAGATGTTGTTTCAACCTTCTTACCCCGAATGCATGACCTTACTACAAAGAATGTATTGAACCACATCTTTATTTGTTAACCGCCAAAATCCATATTTCCACCCAACATCCCCGATTTAGCCTTAGTTTTGGATCCTTAGCCGGATCATAAGCTTCATTTGATTCTGCCATCTACAATTTGAAAAACATTCGAACATAATCAATATATATAATTATATTTATATGTAATATGTATACTACTGTATGTACTATATATTAATATATAATTATATATATATACTGATTATATATATAAGGAATATATATATACTGGCTGTATTATATATATATATATTAGATACTGCTATTTTTTATATATATATATATACACATATATATATATATATATAGTGGCGCGTTCTATGCAGTACCAATATTAGATGCAGTACTTTACAGTACTAATTTATGCATGAGTTTTGTACTAATTATGCATGAAATATATGCATTTCGTGCATCAAAATTTCAATACATTACTTTACAGTACTAATTTATGCATGAGTTTTGTACTAATTATGCATAAAATATATGCATTTCGTGCATCAAAATTTCAATGTATTAAAATATGCAATATATGCATCAAAATATCGATGTATTAAAGTATTAGATTATATGCATCAATTTTTTGTGAGAACCAATGCATTGAAATTTTGATGCACGAAATGCATATATTTCATGCATAATTAGTACAAAACTCATGCATAAATTAGTACTGTAAAGTACTGCATCTAATATTGGTACTGCATAGAACGCGCCCCTATATATATAATATATATACAGTATATTAGTGTAATAGTGTGTCAGTACTCAGTATATTAGTGTGTGCGTGTATATATATATAATATATATATATATAATATCAATAGAAATAGGAAGAAGAAGAAGAAAACGTACCTGTTTATTAGCGGCGGCAAATCGGCGTACGGCGGCGGGCGGCGATCGACTCAGGCGATGGGACCGAAGTGGGTTTCTTCAGTCGGCTCTTCAATTAGGGTTGTGTGAGTTGTGAGAGTTACGTTTTTTTCTTCTGCCTGCGATTTATAAAAAAAAAAAAAAAAATTGCGGGTCCAAGTCGGACCCGAGTCGTCACCCAGTCGACCCAAGTCGTCGACCAGGCGACCCAGTCGACCCAAGTCGGGCGACTTTTTTACATACGGCGAGTCGGAGTGGCGCGGCGACCACCCTCCATCGCCTGGTCGACTAGTCGCCGACTAGTCGCGACTAGTCGAGCGCCGTAACAACAGTGGCGCAAATGACTCTTAATGTTAAGCTGGCAACTTAATATTTATTTATAGTTCTTCCCATCACTGAAAACACTTGTAAGAAATCAGAGCAAGAGCATATTGGTGTGTGGAGCTCGATTAAACCCCGAGGTCGCTATCTTCATATTTGCTTCACACACACGGGTATTTTGTCCGTGTGTTAAGTTTCTCAAGAGAGATTTCCTGGAAAAGTGATGTACGGTTTGGTTTAAGCCCAATTAGAATGAGTACCGAGAACTCCGGTTTCTTGACCACCTGATTAGAAATTTGCGTATCCCTGCCTATTTGTCACCCTCTACCGAGCATCTTTCCAACACCGTTATGAACTATTCTGAACAATGGTAAGACTTTTCTACTATGTCATTGTAACACCCCCAAGTTATTCAGGGTATATTACAGCGCCGTGAGCCCCGCCGTGGGACCCACAAGGCTAAACATACGCGGAACTATAAACTTGACCGAGAAGGTCTACATACAATGGAAAGAAAGACGATACAAATGGTATTCAAAACCATAACCAATGAAACCATATACATCACTGCACAAATCAATACCTTGGCAACACAGGCCGGAACATCAAGGAAACTGAAATACAATACTCGAGTATTTAAAAATCCATTCCAGTACAACAACACTGAATGGAGGAATCCAAGAAAATAACCGGAGACAAAACACGGATCACACTTGCCCATCTTCTTGATGCCGACCCGAGTCCCACCGGTCCGCTCTCCGGGAACCTGAAATACATGAAACGTATTTCCCATAAAGGGGTTAGCCGTCGAATAGCTAGTGCAAGTATAACAATATGAAACATAATACTTCTCGACAATAAAGTAAATGTAATCCGTCAATTCATCAATTCAAGACTAGTTATTAGGAATGACTAAAATCTCATGACGTACGTGAATGCCGTAGAAACGGTTCGTTCAGATCATACGCCGTTACATGTAGGAATGCCGTCAAAACGGTTCGTTCGTTACATGCCAATAATACATATATGAATGCCGTAAAAACGGTTCGTTCATAATATGCCATCAATATATCTATGAATGCCGTAAAAACGGTTCGTTCATATCATGCCATCAATTCCTCTTACTTTCAAAGTCGAGAACGCACAATCATAAATGTATACTTGCCTTAATAAACGTTACCGAAGATCCCGAAGAACACGGTTCGACCGGGAAGCTTGAACCACGAAGAAGACAACGAACGGAAGGGTTTCGACTCGAGTTCTTCACAAGAATTCGACCCTAACAACATAAATTCAATAAATCATCGATCATACGAGGAAGAATAATCGTAGAACGCCCGAAAACCCCTCTATGACATTTTACCGGACACCTTCAAGGCGTCGGTCAAGAACTCGACCAAAACAACGAATCGATACGATCCAACCATGGGATAACAAGGGAAATGATACAATACATCTAAATAATCATCAATCCTAAGTTAAATCGGATTAAACGGACGAAATCGAACAAAATACCCAAAATCCCCAAAATTAGATTTCTAGGAAATCGGCTGGTCGGTAGATCGGAGGATGTTATAGGACGGATGATTGATGATATGAACCTCAAAACTCCATGGATATGTTGTTAAACAACATGGCTTCAATATTAGAACATGCCAAGTGCGGAAGAGGAGAAGAAGAAGGTGAAAAATGGCCGTAAAAACGTCTGCGGGCGTTTTATAGGGGTTGGCCGCTGCCGGACACGGCCGTGCGGTCGGCACGGTCGTGTTGCGATTGGCGACAGGGACTCGGCCGTCTGCACCGGCCGATCGCGGCGAGGGCCTTCCGACAATGACGGCGGCCCAGGCATGACTCGGCCGTGTCTGGGACACGGTGGGCGTGTCAGCGATCGTTCGAGCTTATCCGGAAGAAATGCAGCACGGGCCGTGTCGGACGACACGGCCGTCAGTCGGCGAAACTCCGGCATTTCGGACGAGTGCAGCAGGCCGTGTCGGGACGACACGGCCGAGTTCGGCCGTGATGATCGGCAATAACGAGCGGGTGAGTTAAAGCGACCATAACTCTCTCGTCAGGACTCAGATTGACTCACCGTTTGAACCATTGGAAAGCTAACTCGATGCTCTATAATATTGCAAGATTCGAATTTTTGGAGTTACCAAAAATTAATGGTGATCTAACAAAGTCGAACTCCCATGTGAAAAAGTCGATAAAGAACACGGAATTCAACAGAACGATACCGAAACGAACTCGGATGACAAAAAGTATAGAATTAATCATTTCTCAGGAAGACGAAACGGTCCCAAGCAAGTCGTCAAAATAGACTTCCGCCAAAAATAGGAAATTTCCGGGGATAAAAATTACGGGTACTACATTCTACCCTCCTTAAAAGAAGTTTCGTCCCGAAACTTAAAACAGGTAGGGAGAAGAAATATTTCGCCAGGAAAAGCTCAACGAGATGCACAAGAACCAAAACTTACGCCCAAACGGCGAATCATCAATATAGAACACCACAATACATTACCCGAAGGCAAACCGAACCAATGCCGAAAAGATACGAATTCACAATGCCCGAAGGCTCCAACGGAAAATACCGATACATCATAATGGCCAGAAAGCGAGCATTGCAAAGTCAGAATCATCACAAAATAGATCTCAAAGAAATCAACCTGACTGTCGGACATACCCCTCGGCGTATGAACAACCAGTCGCAAATCGTCGGACATATCCAATACAACATGGACTACGAACGATCAACCAAATAAAGCTCAAGAGGAACATCACAGTACGCCCGATCCGGAAATGTGTCCGTGCACATGTCCGCCCCGTATACAGAATCCAGAATATACGTGTGACAATGTACCTAATTAGCCTCAAGAACTACGTCTCGTGTGCACGGTCCAATGCGGAAACATCCACGCATGACCATCGAGTGCCTGGCTAAAAATCCTACACATAACCAATCGGCACGCAGACATGATTCCAGATATGCCACGATACAACAAGAAAACGAAACTCAAGGGATAAAACATCCAATATAGATCATACGACTCATCAAGTGAACGATGACACACGAATAAGGAAAGATCGACACGACCAACGATATTCGAAACGACCATCCTGGGATCAGAATTCCTTAAGGACCGATTAACACGGCAACAACCACAACACCACAATTCGAAATCCTCGGCTCTCAACGATCACAAAATTACCGAGTTCACAAGAATAATAATGTCTTTGTCTTGAGTCGGCCAATACGACAATAATAATTCAACGGATGGGAACTATCCTCGGCGGTCCCAATTGATGCTTCGATTACGTAGAATGGCCAATCGATAACAACGATACAACGGATGAGAATATCTTTGACACGGATGGGAATTATCTTCGATAATCCCGATTCAATACCTCGATTACCTTAGAGCGGTCAATCGATAATCAATAATACGATAGAATAGATGTCCTTGTCTTAAATCGACCACCAGCGGAGATGACAAAAGGATATATCAAACGTCCCCAATCGGTTAACGCAACATCATAGCAGCGGACCCGATTCGGCGACAAAGATTCAACGATGTCTCGAACGACATTAATCGCGAACAATAATAACCGATACATCGATACGCGAACCGGCTATCGATAGCAACTTCACCAACAAGTATCGTAATGCCTTGAACCGCCATTTACAAACAACGAATATTTGGTATGATTTGTCGACGGCGTCGTGTCAACCAATCCCTTGATATCAATACAATCATAAAGAGGCCGAGTCTCGAAATGATACACACATTCGTACACTTACACGATAACATTAATCTCATTGATTAGTACAAGTATAAAACTTGCCTCGATATCAATACATCGAATCATTACCAATTCGGTTGATTTCGTCTTACGAGTTCCTCGATCCGACCAAGTTAATCTACGAACCCTTCAACCTTAACCGCAACACAACAATATAATCTATGATCAAACATCATATCTTATTGTAAAGCGAAGGATTGATAATTAACGGTTCGATGACGACCAACATCAATACCACCAAACCACGAACTCAATCGTTTTACCATATCTCGACTAATCACGATCGAACAATCCAACTCCGACGCTTACAAATCCCGTCCACAATACGAGTGAAGTATGATGATCATATCGAGAACCAATTCGGACTAATAATAAGGGTCTAAATGTCCCAAACTCAATTCTTAAATACGAATTGTGTGGTTCCCTTCTCGTAAACCCATCGTTAAAATTTACTTATGACCGTTATCAATTCGAATCATCCGACGGGTTCTAAACAATAGATAATCATATTAAAAAGGTCATCAAACAATCCAATCATTCGATTTGAATACTTGCTCCATACGTATGGGCTTCCAAATTCAAGATGAATAATAGTCTCATCAAGCTCATGATCACATTCGTATTTCCTATACGAATATTATTTCCAACACATAGTTTAGCTCTAGATATGAATATTCCATATTCCTATTCAAAACATCAACCTTCTTAAAAAAATTTTCATCACCTCGGATAATTCAAGAGTTCTGAAAGAGTATGAAATATCCGAAATCACGTTCAGAACAACATATCCGAGGTATATATATCTCCACGTTATCATTTCCTTCATCATGTCATTCATACAACCTCAAGAATCAGAACAAAACCCTTATCGTCATATGAAGAAGATCTCAATAATCATATCAACATCCGAATCTCTTATTACGATTCCAATAAATCTCGTACAGCATTATCACATGATACCAAGATTGTAACACCCCAGATCCTCCTGGGAATATTACACGCCGTAAACCCTTCTCACAAGGATTTACCAGGCTAAGCACAATTTCTTCACATCATTTCAAAAATGTTAAAAAGACCGATGACGGTAATATTTTTCAAATACTAAAAAAAATCATTTTCCAAATACCGTCAAAACGATCAAGGTCAAAATGCCAAAAAACTCAGTTTAGGGAATCGGTTTTACGAAATAAAAATTCAGTTGGCAATATACCAAAAGCTATTTCAAAATATTCACGCAACGGATAAACGTATAATCCAATTTATGCATTTTCATCGAAATAAAACGAACATCAAAATACACGATTCCCAACACACTCCCTCCCAAGTAGTAATCCTTAAAGAAATGAACCACTATCAAATGGATACGAGGACTACCATGTATGGACGAACCACGAGGAAGAATAATGATCTCCATTCCAAGAATCATCAAAAACATCAAGAACAAAACTTAAATCCGAGCTCTCCATCTTAATCTGGTTTGAGAGAATAATCTCTCAATGTTTAGGAACTTCAAGTACTTCCCAAGGTTCTCCCTATTGACTGAAGGAAAGAGAATGGACAAAATGCCTCACAAGACTCGTCAACCCTCACTATAAAACACATTGCTAGCGCGCGCTAGACCTTATATTTAGCATGCGCTACATGACTAGCGTGCGCTATCCTTCCTTGACAGCGTGCGTTATCGGGCAGTCCAGAAGCTACTACACTGCTTCGAAACTCATCTAACGTACGTAATGCCCATACATTAGCGTACGCTAAAAGCGTTGACTCGTCTGATGAAATGCTCGATGGCGTGCGCTATTCTTCGACCTTTACGCGCGCTAATCGTCGTTGACCTGCTACAGTATCGTGCCCCCATATGCCGAAAACATCCGCGGTTATCGGGATTCCTTTGACTGATATGGAATTAGCGTGCGCTAATCATACGGTTTTAGCGTACGCTAGCTCTACACGACAAGCACTCGTTGACCTTATCTGAACACGCGTCGAACATGGCCGGGTCCACCCGCTGAAAGCTAAGATTCCATTATTGGTGATCTGGTGTTAGCGTGCGCTAACCAACATGCGTTAGCGTGCGCTAACTGAATATAAAAATCAACATTGGCCTACCTGTCGGCCACTGACCGAAACTAACCCAGCCAGTCGTTACGTACGTTAGGGGTCCTCCTTAGCGTACGTAACCGAATCTCTTAGCGTGCGCTAAGTATGCACCGTAGCGTACGCTAAGTATATATCTTAGCGCGCGCTAGACATACCTTGTAGCGTGCGCTAACGTAGCTGTATTTAGCCATTTCCGCTATTCTCTACCAATATATCGACATACCAAACGATCATACGGCACAATGAATACATATACGCATTCAAAGAACATTATCAAACGTTCACAACGTTCTCAAGCACAAATATCCATCAACGATATCCAACATATAAATCTAAATCACCAAGTTAACCAAGAATTATCGGATAATCCAAACAACATACTTACAAGTCTGTGAAGTCGAAGATCTCCCGTGGTACTAACATGCGACTTCCAACAAAGTCTCAACACAATACCGATACACGCTAATATCGAAATTAGCAAATTGACAAGATCTCAAGGAGGGATTCAAGTCCGTAACTACTGATCGACTTCTTCTCCTTACATCCCACATTCAAAAGGGCACACACGTGCGGAAGTATAATCCAAATCACACCTTCTCAAAGTGACCAATTCCAAAGAATACCCACTAAAAGCGAAACGGTCAAGAAAATACAAGAAGAGTGAGAGGACTTACAAGTACGGTCGCCTTGTGATGATGGCAGAGTAGTGATCTTGTGGCAAATGCCGACTCAATCGACCCGAAAGACCGGCGGCTAGGTATCCATAAACCTAAGCTCGATACCATATTCGTAACACCCCCAAGTTATTCGGGGTATATTACGGCGTAGTGAGCCGCCGTGGGACCCACAAGGCTAAACATACGCGGAACTATAAACTTGGCCGAGAAGGTCTACATACAATGGAAAGAAAGACGATACAAATGGTATTCAAAACCATAACCAATGAAACCATATACATCACCGCACAAATCAATACCTTGGCAACACAGTAGGAACATCAAGGAAAGCGAAATACAATACTCGAGTATTTAAAAATCCATTCGATAACAACACCGAATGGAGGAATCGAAAATAACCGAGACAAAACACGGTATCACACTTGCCCATCATCTTCATGCCGACCCGATACCCACCGGTCCGCTCTCCTGGAACACGAAATACATGAAACGTATTTCCCCATAAAGGGTTAGCCGTCGAATAGCTAGTGCAAGTATAACAATATGAAACATAATACTTCTCGACAATAAAGTAAATGTAATCCGTCGATTCATCAATTCAAGACTAGTTATTAGGAATGACTAAAATCTCATGACGTACGTGAATGCCGTAGAAGCGGTTCGTTCGGATCATACGCCGTTACATGTAGGAATGCCGTCAAAGCGGTTCGTTCGTTACATGCCAATAATACATATATGAATGCCGTAAAAGCGGTTCGTTCATAATATGCCATCAATATATCTATGAATGCCGTAAAAGCGGTTCGTTCATATCATGCCATCAATTCCTCTTACTTTCAAAGTCGAGAACGCACAATCATAAATGTATACTTGCCTTAATAAAGCGTTATCAAGATCCCGAAGAACACGGTTCGTAGGAAGCTTGAACCACGAAGAAGACAACGAACGGAAGGGTTTCGACTCGAGTTCTTCACAAGAATTCGACCCTAACAACATAAATTCAATAAATCATCGATCATACGAGGAAGAATAATCGTAGAACGCCCGAAAACCCCTCTATGACATTTTACCGGACACCTTCAAGGCGTCGGTCAAGAACTCGACCAAAACAACGAATCGATACGATCCAACCATGGGATAACAAGGGAAATGATACAATACATCTAAATAATCATCAATCCTAAGTTAAATCGGATTAAACGGACGAAATCGAACAAAATACCCAAAATCCCCAAAATTAGATTTCTAGGAAATCTGACCTGATTCGGTAGATCGGAGGATGTTATAGGACGGATGATTGATGATATGAACCTCAAAACTCCATGGATATGTTGTTAAACAACATGGCTTCAATATTAGAACATGCCAAGCTGCGGAAGAGGAGAAGAAGAAGGTGAAAAATGGCCAGAAAAACGTCTACAGGGCCTTTTATAGGGGTTGACTGCCTGCCGGACACGGCCCGTGCCGGTCGGCACGGTCGTGTTACCTGATTGGCGACGGGGACTCGACCGTGTCTGCCTTGACACGGTCGCAGTGGCCGAGGGCCTTCCGACGACCCGCCCGACAATGGCCCAGGCATGACTCGACCGTGTCCGGGACACGGTCGGGCGTGTCAGCGATCGTTCGAGCTTATCCGGAAGAGTGCAGCACGGGCCGTGTCGGACGACACGGCGAGTCCGGTCGGCGAAACTCCGGCATTTCGGACGAGTGCGGCACGGGCCGTGTCGGACGACACGGCCGAGTTCGGCCGGCGTGATCGGCCAATAACGGCGGGTGAGTTAAAACGACCATAACTCTCTCGTCCGGACTCCGATTGACTCACCGTTTGAACCATTGGAAAGCTAACTCGATGCTCTATAATATTGCAAAGATTCAGAATTTTTAGAGTTACCAAAAATTAATGGTGATCTAACAAAGTCGAACTCCCACGTGAAAAAGTCGATAAAGAACACGGAATTCAACAGAACGATACCGAAACGAACTCGGATGACAAAAAGTATAGAATTAATCATTTCTCAGGAAGACGAAACGGTCCCAAGCAAGTCGTCAAAATAGACTTCCGCCAAAAATAGAAAATTTCCGGGGATAAAAATTACGGGTACTACAGTCATTACCCCTTTTATAAGTTTTTTTTTTGGTCAATACCCATAGTTGTTAGAGGCGCGCTAGGGGCGCCAAGGGCAGCGCCTCCTGGAAGGCGAGGCGGGCGCGGGGAGGGAGGCGGGCGCCTTTGTGCGCCTAGCGCGCCTCCGTGGACGCACCTCAGGTGCGCCTCTCTCCCATATTCATTTTCAACTTTTATTAATATATATATATACTTCCTCCGTTCTCTTATTACGTGTTGACTAATACACTGTTCACATACTCTCTTTTGACCATCTTTTGTGATTTATACATATGAAAAAATATAGTCATCTGGAATCTTGTTAGATTCATCTCGAAATATACTTTCAAAATATCAACTTCTTATAATTTTTAAAAAGTAAAGAATTGAAGATATTAATAATCAAAGTTGTGCATTGGCAAACGTGAAAGTCCAGATGTTGCAGTTATAAGAGAACGAAGGTAGTACATATTAGAGAATTCAAAATTCGGGTTTACTCTTCTCCACTCCTCTCATCCCGTCTTCCCAACTCACTCCAACTTCCCACTGCTGCTACCACCGCCGGCCGACGCCGACACCGTCGTCGCCGACTCCACCGCCGTCGCCGCGGTCCCCGCCGGATTCTGGTAAGTTTTGGCTATTTTTTTTTATTTTTCTTTCAGTTTCTTTTTGTTTATTTATTGTGTAATATAATGTGTGATATGATTTATCATAGCTTTGTATGTGTTGCCGAGTTTGATGATGAGGAGGAGTTTGATGATGATGAGGAAGAGGAGTGAGTTTAATTGAGACTTTAAGAAGTGTTGAACTTAAACATGTCTTTTGTGTGTTGGTTTTTGTTGGTTATGTGTTGGTTTTTGTTGATTATGTGATTTATTATTGAAGTTGAAGTTAAACTTTGTGTTATGGAATTCTTAGACTTAATTACATGAATTATGTTTTTTATATTAATTTTAATTAATTTTGCGCCTCTGTTCAAGAGGCGCGCGCCTCGGGCGCTAGGACAGCCTTTGCGCCTCTGTGCGCCTCTTGCCGCTAACAACTATGTTAATACCATGATAACAAAGCCACTATCTTATAGCATGTCCTCTCCCCTGTCCTTAATATATTTTGTAGGTATCTTAACAGAGAACTTGTAATTTTTTAGTTATGAACCAAACATTCGAACTATCTGTACTTTACAGCTGAATGTCTGGCTTGTAGAACCCAACTTTATACTTGCAGCGTACAAACTTTGACAATAGATACTCTGTTTATTTTGCACTTTAGGAGGAGACTGGCGAGTGAGGTTGTATTAATTGTTTAGCTCTGCGCTCCTGCCAGTTAGTATTTAGGATAGCCTTGGCTTTTGCACATTTAAACAAAACATGTAATAGATTTACATTTGAGAAAAATCTGTTGTTCATATCGAGTATAACTGTCGCTGATGATATGTTGCCATATATTAATTCTCTTGTTAAAACTAGCCAGCTCATGCTGTTACCTCTTCTTTTATTTTAGATTGTTATGCTATGTAATAACTTCAAAGATAACTTGATAAATCATGTTACCTACTTCAAATACGATGTTTTCTTTGAGAGCCAGATTTCGCGCACACTAAGTTGCTACATTTAAAATGCTCGACACCTACGTGAGGTTCTATAGTTTGTTGGCTGCTTGTGAGCTTTGTGGGGCTAATCATATCACAGTAGATATTCCTGTTTCAATAAGATTGTATGCTCAACTTGGAATATCTAGTTGAAGAGTACGGGTTTAATGTGGAGACTAAAGACTTTTTTTTTTTATATAGGAACACAAATCAGTGATTATCTGCTGGCCACTCGGTTTATTTTGTCGGTCCTGCTTACTTGGAGGATGAGAGTGTGGCAGTGGAGGACGAAGACCATCAGTATCACTATGACAAAGACTGTGGGTCTTATTTTATATAACACAGAGATGTTCATTAGTTCATATTATTATATATATAACTGGCAATATGGTGAAGTATCCTAACTCTATTAGGCAGGTATAAACAACTTACCTTTTTGCTTCTAAAGTCTATGGAATGAGTCATCTTCATAGTCAGGGATGCACTTTTTGATGTAAATGATGACAACGTTTAACGGTAATATGCTTACAGATTCCACTGGGTGCTATAGAACTGGAATTGAACCCATGCCAAATGTCGAATTAAAGTCGTTCCTAAATACTCAGTTTGATTTGGTATCTCAATCTCATTATTTAGTTACGCTTTTTAACATTATATCTTTTACATATTTCTGCATTTTCGTTCAATTTGGTATTTTTAGGAAATAGTTTAGTAAAATATTCGAATTTCACCATTACTATCAGCTGCTTGTAGCCTTCCCACTCTTTTTTCATTGTTCTCACTCAATCATTCTACTCTTCCCCCATGCTCGGGACCAAGCGAACAATATATACTTATACTTGACATTTGACAACTTAAGTGGCAAATTGTCATTTCTGCATTAATGTCTTTGTACTCGTACCTATTGGAGAGGATGCAACATCTTTTCTATATGCAGCAGTTTGGTGGTAATAGGAATATGTATCATAATTTGGATTCATTTACAAGAGCAAGTCATCTTTTTGTTTGTTGCACTTTGAGTTGTAGTGATGACAGATAGCGGCATCTATTGCATATTCCGGCAACGATTGTTGCATGAGATTTTATTCTTAGAGCAAGTCCAACGCAATGCTATTATTGGTTCGATTGCTATAATATAACATCAATGTGAAAAAACTCAACTCCAAAGGAGTTTTATAGTTTGATGTAAATATGCATAAATGCATCTTTGGTTCTAAATTTTAGAAATGAAGGGAAGTAGTTCAACAATTATTACATTATATACACACACACACACACACACACACACACATATATATATATATATATATATATATATATATAGGGTTAATAGCCGCAGAATCCCTGAACTTTTGTCAAATTCTTATTTTGTACCTCAATTTAAAAATCTGCCTGACAATCCCCAACTTTTAATACTAATCTGATTTTGCACTCCCGTTGGTGAGACCCCAATTGGGTGCTTATGTGGCAACCGGATTGTCTGATGTTGCTAAATACTCTGGTGTGATAATTGTTCTAAACGTCGTCGTTTTGCGTAGATAGGGTCATAATTTATATTTCATCATTAAGAGACGCAAAATTAAGGATTTTTCAGGTTGTCTTCTTCCTCTAGGTTAGGTGTTCTTTAAACTACGAACCATGTATCATTCTTTTTTGTTCAGATTTGAATTTGCGAGCATGGTGTTGTTGCTAGGGTGAGAACTTCTCACACTGATTGAAATCCCGAGGTAAGGTTTTATTGTTGCCATCGCCGTAGAGATGTAACAGGAATAAAACGATTTCAAAGAGATTATTGTAGTTCTGAAAATTGAATGTAACGAGTGAGTATTTTTTTTAATACAAATTGATGATTGTGGGGGTTTTGAGAACTTCGACCTACGGGACCACCAGAACCACAATTCCACTCTCACGCGTTCGTCGAAAAATATTTAATCAAGGGAAAGACAAAAGTTTAGTAAATTAATCAAAATCAGACCCTACAACTGACAAGAATCGAAGAATTAAGAGAAATCTCACCTCGCTAATTTCAGGATGAATTTTCCATTAGTAAGAGAGATCTTTTGGAACTTTGCAAGATTTGTGTCTTTGGGGATCTGAGAAACGTTTTAATTTTTTGTTATTTTTTAGGTGGTTTTCTTCCACTTGTGTTGACAAATACACGTTGCTGCCACGTAGATGCCACGACATCTACTAATGCCACATATATGCCACGTAAGAAAGGCTATCACCGAAAAATGTCGTCGGGTGCAGAATCAGATTAGTATTAAAGGTTGAGGATTTTCAGGCAGATTTTTAAATTGAGGTACAAAATAAGAATTTGACAAAAGTTCAGGGATTTTGCGGCTATTAACCCTATATATATATATATATATATATATATATATATATATATATATATATATCAATAAAAGTTATACAAGTTAGGTATTTACTTGTCAATTTAGTCAATTTAGTGAAGCAAGGTATTTACTATTTACTAAATAAGATAAGCATGGTATAGTCAATTTAGTGAAGCATGGTATTTACTATTTACTAAATAAGATAAGTAGACAAGTAGTACTAAACTATTACTAAATATTAAATAAGAGGAGTAGCATAAATAATATTAGTGAAGAGAAACAAGCACTTAAATATTGTTAATGAAGAGAAGCAAACAACCAAGTATTAGTGAAGTGAAGCGGAGTATATATATTATACATTCTTCAATAGATGCATAAAACTCCAGGTTCTCAATTGTCGGTTCTTCAACCTCAATGACATCATCCCCAAGCAACCAATTCTGCGTGCAAATCAGTCCCTCAACTGTTTTAGCAGTTAACGAGCTCCTAAAACAGTCGATAACTCTGTCCCCAGTTGAAAAACAAGACTCTGAGGAAAACAAGCTCAAGTACTAATTCAGTAATGAACTGTAACGTTCTAGTTGCAGTATAGCAATAGCAATAGCATGACCAACAGGTATAAAACAGAAAATAACGCACATTCTTTAGCTGCAAAAGATATCCTCGTAAAACTGGGCCCAAAAGCCTCCTAGTAACAAGTAGGTATAATTGCCAGGTCAAACAATGAAACACCAAAAACTCTCATTACTTCTTTCTGGTCCTAGTGCTAAAAGTACACATCGTAACTAAATCAACAAATTATTTACCTGTCATACACACTCAAGAATGCTCCACAAATGTCACAGACCCGAAGCTTCTGGTCTGTCTGAAAGCAAGTTGAACAGAAATCAATATATATATATATATATATGGGTGGGTTATGGAGTGAAATGGTATAAGTGTAAGAAATAGGAATGATTGTAAGCTATTGATCCTTGGAGGTTAATGGCCCAGATTTCATTCTGGTGTGCTAACACGGGAAACTAGGAGTGCTAACGAATTTAACTATTGGGGGTACCAATGTAATTTGACTAATTTCACTTATGGGAAGTTCCTACAATCATGGGAAGTTCCTGTATTCATGGGATTTCATATTTTAGGTTAATATCTATTTTTTATGGGATTTCATATCTTTTAGTCGTTCAAATATTTTATATTTTTAGTGTATTTTTTTTAAAACTAACATTATTTTCTTTCTATTTGATTTGTATTTTTAAAAATTGGAACTGTTGTGCTAATCATTTATTTTGTGTGTGCTGCAAATTGGAAACCAGAGTGCGGTTCTGGTTATGTTCCAATTATGTGATTTTTTGTTATGCTTTATTGTGTACAATGCAGTCAATTTTGATACAAGATATAATACCTAACACACTAAGATATATGTTCCAAGATATATATACATGGTATAATATCTATCACGTGTCACGATAAGCACCACGAGTTATATTACCTAGCACGTTATTCATATCAACGTTGCACACATCTGTTGAATAGTAATTTACCACAAGTTATATAAACTATTACGATAAGCACAACAAGATATATTACCTAGCACTCTATTCATATCAACGTTGCACACAATGTATAATACCTATCATGTGTCACAACATAAGCAGAAACTTGTACAACATTAATTTACCTAAATTCAAAACATATCAATTCAAATTATTTATCTTCCAAAAAAAAGCACAAGACATTGTATCAAAATTGACTGCATTGTACATAATAAAGCATAACAAAAAAATTCACATAATTGGAACATAACCAGAACCGCACTGCTTTCAATTTGCAGACACACAAAACAAAACAAATGGTTAGCACAACAGTTCCGGTTTTTAAAAATACAAATCAAATAGTTTTTAAAAAAATAAAAATAAATACACCAAAAATATAAAATATCTGAACGATTAAAAAATATGAAATCCCATAAAATATATATATTAACCTAAAATATGAAATCCCATGAACATAGGAACTTCCCATGATTGTAGGAACTTCTCATAAGTGAAATTAGTCAAATTACATTGGTACCCCCAATAATTAAATTCGTTAGCACTCCTAGTGTTTCGTGTTAGCACACCAGAACGAAATCTGGACCGTTAATCTCCAAGGATCAATGGTCTACAATCATTCCTATTTCCTACAAAAAAAAAAGCTTTCCTACCTGAACCTATCCATATATATATATATAAAATCAAACGAATGTGTGATTTCCAAATCGGGTATTTACCTCAAATCGGAGCACCACAACTGGATATTAGAAGCCATATTCGAAGCTTGAACTGTAGAAAAATTGAATCGATTCAATCGAAGCCTGAATCTGAGTATTCAATTTTGAGAGGAATCAATTTTTGGAGAAAAAATGGTAAGCCCTAGTCTGGGTCTGGCGGCGGCGGGGGGTGTTATAGTAGTTGTAGTTGCTAAAATATTCCATATTTTAACGTAACACAGACCTCGAGTTCCCGCCTGATCCCGTGAACCCAAACCCGACACTAACTAGCACACCTAAATGTCATGGCCATGGAGAACCAAAAGATCCCTTCACTGCGAGAGTGAATAGCGGATCACACCCGTGTTTTTTATATAACAGACTAGGGCCGAGCATGGGTCGGGTCGGTTTTGGGGCAAAACCGAACCCAAACCGCTAAATTCGATTTTTGGTTTTTAGAACCCAATGAGTTCGGTTTCTGGTCGGTTTTGGTTTCTCGGTTTCTGGTCGGTTTTGATTTTGGTTACGGTTTCTCGGGTTCAACTCATACGCTCATGGATTTTGGGTTTAAACCTGTGGGTTTTGGGTTTTAACCCATTTTCCAGCAAATGTATATATTAAAATATATATTAAATATATATTTATTATTAAATAATCAGGGTTAGGTTCCATATTTTAGTTTTTTATTTTTTAAAATATATATTAAATATTAAATAATCAGATATATAAATATATTATGGGCCAGTTTCTGGGTTTGACCCCGTTTCGTAAGAATGGGTCGCTTTCAGTTTCACGGTGCAGTTTCTAAAGTACAAACTGAAACCAAAACCGAAAAATTCGGTTTCTAAAATATGAACCCAAACCGATGGGTTCTCTTTGGTTTCGGTTTTTCGGTTTCGGTTTCACCGATTTTTGTCAGTTTTTCGATTTCCGGTTTCAATTTTGCTCAGCCCTATAACAGACCATTGATCCAATGTGTTTATACTTCCTCCGTTGCTTTATTATTGCAACATGTTGACTATTACACTGTTCACATACTCTCTTTTGACCATCTTTTGTAATTTATACATATGAAAAAAATATAGTCATGTGAAATATTTAGATCCATCTTGAAATATACTTTCAAGATATCAACTTTTTATAATTTTAGAAATGCAGAATTAAAAATATTAATAATCAAAGTTGTGCGTGAAAGTCCATATGTTGCAATTATAAGAGAACGGAGATAGTAAGAAATAGGCACATTTCCCCATGTACTTTCAAAAAGTTGCAGATTAACCCCAGTTCTATATACCATTTTTAAAAAATACAAGAGAATAATATGACTATTTAGTTTACACAGCGAGATATATCTCGACTCATTTTGTTAAACACAGAGCAATCTGTCAAAAACCCTCACTAAAGTAGATTACGATGTATGTGTTATGTCTCCTAGAAACGGTTTGTAAGTCGGACTTTGCCCATCTCCTAAAACTAAATCTTAAGATAACATTAATAGAAAACTAAATAAAAACTATAATAATTTTTTTATTTTTTTTAAAAAAAAAAGAACCCTGAAGAACTAGAAGAAACTAACAAACAAATAAACCAAGCATTTTAATCCAATAAATCGGGATAGGCTACATGAACCAAAAATAGAATCACAGTCAGACATGTATAAATCTTCTACCGTGCCTCTTTACTTGGGTCTTCATCAAGTCTCAGCCTCCATATGTTTACATATGACTTCTACGCACGTCTTCTTTGGTCGTCTCAGTGTGCCTTCAGGAGGATTCAAGTCCATCATCTCACACGACGGACAAGTACATCTTTAGGCCTACGTCAGAGCATCTTAGGCAATACTCTTGCATCTTTTCTTCAATGAACTAAAAAACTGAAGGAAAAAACAAAAAAAAAAATTCAGACTCCCAGTTTTTGACATGGTATATTCAGCTTGTAGAAATTTCTCATTTCTTGGAGAACAAAACATGACATGGAAGGTCAATATGAGAAATAGATGTCACTTAACTGTCTGTTTGTTAAGAGTCTCCTACGAATCCAAAAACCGAAGTGGCCGGCATTTCTGGGCTGCACTGTAATTGATAGAAGAACCGGTTTCTTACCTGCACGAGATAAAAACAATGTAAATGTAAAAAAATTAGAACCTTCCCAAGAACCAAAACAAATTATCACTAATTAATCAATAGGAGAAACTATATTTGAAACTGTCCTGGTTGGCATATGCTTCAGCTCCTGCAAAAATGACTTTATTTTAGCAGCAACACATATATGTTCAGAAACCAGAACAACAGTATCAGGAAGTTATAAAAGGAATAAAGCAAATCATAGACAAAAGTAGTTAACATCTTCCTCCCTGACCCTGCAAGAAATATACAATCAAGCAAACGTTAATCACGGATAAGTTTTCACTATATTATATAACACAGCTTCTCCTCGCCAAAAGAGGAAAAAAAAATATAGCTTTGTACAAATTACATCAAACCACTGAATGGAATATATCATGATACACTTCGGCCGAAAAAATATGCAGGACGCCCGAGATCTCATTATGCTATTCTTAAAGCTAAAAGAAAGGAAAAGGATACATAATTATCAAGGGATATCAGTTAGCACTGTAAGATCAAATTGAAAATCTAAAGCGTTCGATCATAACCGTCTCAGCACACTTCACACTGAGATATCGGGATTCATTAAAATCATAGGACATAGCGTAAAAGTCCTCAAAATTACGAGTCTTATGACATAGGTAGAGCTACAACATAAATAAAGCATTGTCAAATATAGAGTTCTTCTCCTTCAGTCCTCAACGTGCACATGAATAGCGTAAGATAATCAAAAGACAAAAAAAAAACGGATGTGAAATTAGCAGTTAAAACTTAAAATATCTAAATCATATCCACGCCATTGCCGACTGGACTGCAGATGGGACCCCCAGCAGTAAACGATCTCTCAAACGGCGAGGGCTGATACTGAGCATCCCTTCTGCGTTTAAAAGCACAGCTCTCGTTGGGCCAGTTCTCAGAGTCGAGCTTCCTCCTGACACCCCTCACGGCCTGTTGCTCGGCTGGTGTCAGAGGAAAAATCTGTTTGCTCACTCTGCATAGGGAGCTGTGGTTATCATACAAAATTCTCTGGTTACAATTTTTGTCACATATGTGTGTCAGCCCGGTTAGCTTGCATAGGTACATGTTGCCGCAAACATGTTCGTTCTGACACTTCCAATCACATTTGTGAACAGGGTGGGGGCCATCCTGGCCAAGAATACTCGACAGAAAAATAACATTGGTATGACCAGCTACCGTAGATTTGCCAAATACCTCCATTGTTTCTCTCCAGCAAACGTGATGTTAATATATCGAAGTAATCCGAGTTTCCCAACTTGCGGCCTAGATATTCTGCAGACCGAAAACAAGAGGAAAATTGTTAAGCTTGAAGGTTAGGAAGCTGAGAAACTACCGATCGTATTAGGTTTGGTAGGATTAGGAATTTTCTTTGGTTCAAAAGAAGAAGCAATAGAGTAGGCCCATTGAGCCTTTTTTATTAGAAAAACGTGATGCTAGTTTGAACATTGAGAAACGAAGAAATGAAACAAGGAGCATTTTCTGCTTTTCACCACCCTATTCATCATCTCCCTGGTTCCCTTTTCCACAAAAAAAAGACCAACGTTTGGCGGCTTTGCGATAATAAACAAGATGGTGGAACTCTGGAATGCAGTACTAGGGCTATTAGCGTATGTGATATCCCATTCCTCGGCATGTGCGAACTAATATTGCACTCAAGAGTACATCAGTCTCGAACAATTTGTTGGAATAAATTCCTTTTAGTGACTCATATGAATTACATATTAAAGTTATCAATTAAAGAACCCGTTGATGGTAACAAGATCTTAAAGAAGTTAAAACATGGACTTAAAAGAAGAACTCCTCTTCCCATGGGCGATGAATGATGTATAGTTATAACTCTCTTTGTGGCTTTAAGAAAATAACGTAAAGAAAGCCATTTAAGAAGAAGTGGAAGAAAAAAGGCAGGTTGTAAGAAAATTCTTAATAGTAACTTGTTCTCACTAGTCAATTTAGGATTATATTGGACAAGGTAAGTGTTCTTGAATCATGGCATGGATCCGGTGCTTAAGCAGTTAAGCCTTCCGTGCTTAAACCGTGCTTAAGGATTATGAGCACAATCGTACTCATGTGCTCGGCAAAAATGTGTACTACTGTACTCATAAAATATGAGTACTATTTTACTCATGGAATATCAGTATTTGCACCAAATAAAAGAAATATAATGTGAGTACATGAGTACTCATTTGGAAGTGAAATGCAAGTAAAGTAGTACTCGTAGCTATATGAGCTTATTGGCCGAGCAATATGAGCACTGAAGTATATTTAAACATGACTTAAACACCAGAGGAGCTGAAGCATGACTTGAGACTCATTCCCAATCAGTCGTATGTCTACTATGAATTCTCTGTACATGTGAGAAGCACGATATCCTAAGAGTTTGTGCATTAAATGAATTCATGGATTTCACTAAACAGAACCAACATATACTTGCAGCATTACCTCAAAAGCAATACCGGATTATGCTTTCAACAATAAAAGTTAAGAAATATAAGGAAATCAAATAATCTAGCTGAAAACGGCAACCAAGGGAAACAACATCGAAATTTAATCAGATGGTGACAACCCGACGTTCCAGCTTGAAATAATTTTCTCATTTTATGAAGATGCAACACAAAATACCAGTTAACTACGAGCTCTGACAAAATCTGCAGAAATTATCTAACTAAATTTGATGTAGCCACTGTTCGTTCATATAGTCTCGGGTTCCTGTCATTAATATTCGCTCAGAGGCGGACCCAGGAGTTTTCATACGGGTGGACTATGGGCTAAAACTTATTAGAGGGGTGCGCTTATACTAATTTTTTTTTCTATTTTTTGTTACAAGTTCTAGTAGGCTCTTAAACAACTACCACTATGCTGAAGCCAGCTTCCCCCAATTACCCTCTGGTTCCACCCCTGTACTCACTCCTGGCGAAAATAAACAATAACACTTCCAACTTAAAGCAATGTGAAAGCACACATAACATTATGCGTAGTGCACAATAGCATTACACACTGAGAATAATAGCATTATATATTTAAACTAAGGATCTGCAGAGCCTATAACCTCGATACAATCGTCTAAATCGTATAAC
The DNA here is from genome assembly GCA_033398695.1 of Orobanche coerulescens. Taxonomy (NCBI): domain Eukaryota; kingdom Viridiplantae; phylum Streptophyta; class Magnoliopsida; order Lamiales; family Orobanchaceae; genus Orobanche; species Orobanche coerulescens. Next base: position 2,683,355 of record CM065816.1, read on the forward strand.
TCTTCTCGATTCAAAAAGCTCAAAATTGCAGGCATATATGATCCATGTACTGTAGATACGTAGCATTTCCGATTTTGATTGAGCGCGTGTTATAATAAACGTAATAGGAGACATGAACCATACCAGAAACCTCATTTCTTTCACTCAATTACACTCGCACACACATCATAAACTGATAAACATGTGTCTCTCTGTCGCGGTGTGGACCAGAATTAATTACAAAAAAAAAAAAAAAAAGTACAGCAATAAATGAAAGAAATAAGAACTCACACTGCACAGCGAGAAACAAGACCAACGCAAACAGCAAATAGCACCAGCTCTCTCTCTCTCTCTCTCTCTCTCTCTCTCTCTCTGTGTGTGTGTAAATATGAAGGGGCAAGAATTATAGAGAAAGGAAAAAGTGATCCGATTCTGTATATGTAGTATTTTGGATAAAAGATTTTTTATTAATTTAATGTGAGCACGGGAAAATTGCATTTCAGCCCCTTAGAATAACATTTATCTGTGTTCCGTCCCTTTAATTTGTAGAATTTTCACTCCCAAATATTCCCGATAGCGCAATTAACATGATGCTTTTTCGAATCATATGCTTTCCTTTGTATTTATCACTCAATATTCTCAGCGAAGTGCCTTGAAGCTTATTCTCCTCTGCGTAATAAGTAGGGCGTGATTTCGTCACATGCAGACCTCTCTTCTCGGGATATATCTTTGGTATGTTTGGTTTGATTTGTTTGATTAGGTTGTTCTTTATTTTTCATTTTTTTCTCCTTTAATTTCTATTTTCCTAGTATTAAATTCTCGAAAATAAAGCTTAATGAAGAAAAGCAACAATGGTGCTATAGTGTTTATAGGGAAAAATGTTAGGATGCGCGTTGACATTATTGTCGAGTTTATTAAAATGTATTTAAATCAAATATAACTTTAAGGATAAAAATGTTATATTACTCGTTCATCGAGATCAAACACAAAATATACTCGTTTTGTTTTATATCAGTATCGTTTTATTTTTTTCAAATTGATTTTTTATCAATTTTTTTCTTACAAAAAGATAATTAGAAAAAAAAACGGCTAGATTGTTTTAAAAATATTTGATAATATTCTTTATTGTAATTGAAGATATAATCTATGATTAAAGCTTATTAATGAAAGAATAAAATAATAATTGCTAATATGCAGCAAGTTGAGGGGGCAAAGTGTAATTTGCAAATGGTGAGATTGTATAATGATCCTAACATTTAGTGCAAGTTTTTAGGTGAAATTTAGATGAAATGCAACAGACGACGACGACTTTGTCGTTTCTCTTTGTGAGGAGCTTCAAATGTGGCCGCGGGAATTAATGCGAGTCCGAGTGAGTGCGAGTGAGACGGAATTGCATTTACTCCGCACGTGACCACTCGCATTTTATTTCAATTGTTTTTATATGAAAACTTTGGGAAATATTTGTATTCTTATTTTGTAATCTCGAATATTTGGTTTTATGTTTATTTTTTTAGTAGTCTCAAAAAAAAAAAAGGTCGAGTCAAACATGTTCGAGCTATTCGTCTCGATTCACCGAGTAGCAAAAATAAATGTTCGTCTTGACTCGTTAATCATCGAATCGAACATCGAACCGAACTATTTCGAGCCGAATATGATGAATCGAATCGAACATTTACGTTCGTTCACATCCCTAACTGTGCAAAGCTTCAAAGTACATATCCAAATACAGAGTTATAGGGGTGTGCATTCGGATCGATCCGATCCGATCCGAATTCGGATTTGTTGTGTCAAGATTACCACACATCGACGGCGATCGGCATAAGGGTCGAGCGATCGAGTCAGTGTCAAATGAACCACGGCACACTTACCAAACGGAGATCCCAGATGAAGTCCAAGTGCCGAGCGATCGACCTCCAGGGCGATCGTCTCTTGGCACCTGACAATCGACTCTGGCGCCCGGCCAAGGACGACCGCCTCATGCCACGTGGAAAACCAACATCCGTCAAGCCTGCGAAGACCGAAACTCGGGATAAGGTCCTTTGACCCCAGCCTGTCACCAGCTGTAGGTGACAGGGGCGGCTTCTCACCTACCGACAGACCCGCCGAAAGGTCCAAGGTGGGACCTCCCGAGACAGCGACAAGAGACGCGTGTTGTCCTCTCATTGGTTCGCACAGCTGGCTGCCAGCAGCAGCAGCGGACTTTGTTGGAATATTTATTCCACACATTATTTAATTTGTGTTTTGATGATTAAAGTTGCTAAACTACAAAACAACATCGAGGCGAAGCAAAACGGCGAAGCAGACGAAGACGCAAAAATTGCAATCTGGACTGCATTAGCGCACGCTAAGGGACATATGTTAGCGCACACTAACGAGGAGTCAGCTGCATTCCAGCCTAGTATCGAAGTAAGCTGCAGTAAAGTCAGCAGATGGATAGCGCACGCTACACTCTATTATTAGCGCACGCTACCCTCTATTATTAACGCACGCTATCGAGCCATTATTCTTGTTGTGGAAGATATTCAAACACGTAATGACGTATGCAATGAAGTCATCATTAGCGCCGCTACAAAGGATGATTAGCGCGCTAAGATGTTTGAATCTAGTCAATCCGAACGTTGGGAAAAGCGGTCAAAGTCGGCATATCAAGCGGTCACTTTGACAATCCATGCAACGGATATATTGGATTAGCGCACGCTACAAAGGAAGTGGTAGCGCACGCTAGCTATTAAGGCGAGCTACCGGATGAAATATAAAGTGATTAACGACGCTACATGAAAGCCTTTACGTACGCTAGAGCAAAATGTGCGATAGCGCACGCTAAGAAGGAAGGCTAGCGCACGCTAGCTAGTCATTGGCGACAACGGCTAGTAAGGAGGAAGAAGGCTATAAATACCAAGGAGTTGGTATTATTCCATACAACAACATTGAGCAAAGCATACATACGCGTTATATCATTGTAAACATTATAGTTGTTGTTCTTGAGCTTAATTAAGAGTGATTGAGTGTTATACAAGATCATACGAGCGATAAAAGAAAAGATACGATTTGATTCGGTGTTATTAGGATCAAGGACCGGCATTGTTAGAATCACAATCGCTATCTTAGTGAGGTTTATCTAGTACCGATAGAAAGCTAGAGTGGTTGATTCCTTATCCAATAGAAAAGGAAAACGGTTTTACTCGGACGATAGAAGACGAGCTTGTAACGGTAATCCCTCGACCGATAGAAGAGAGGCGTAGAGGTTTTGATCTTAAGCCTAAGGAAAAGATACATCGAGAGAGGACGTAGGCTTCGTTAATAGCCGAACCTCTATAAATCCTCGTGTCCATAAATTTCCGCAATTTATTTTCGCCCGCATAAAGCGGCGCAAATATCCGATTTGGTACCCAACAATTGGTATCGAGCGGTACTCCAATACGCGGCTTAACATCCGAGGAGAAAAGATCGATGGCGTTTCAAATGGGTCCCGTCGAAGGCCTTGCTCTCAACCGACCACCATTTTTTGATGGCTCAAACTTCATGACGTGGAAGAAGAAGATGTCTATATTCATCCGAGCATATGACATCGAGCTTTGGAAGGTGATTTGTCTTGGTCCGAAAATTCCAACAAATTCCAACGGTACGCTCAAAACCTTCGAAGAATTTGACGATTCCGATTGGAAAAATGACCACTACAATTGTAAGGCAACTCAACTTCTCTATTGTGCCTTAAATCTGGAAGAACACAACCGGATATCATCGTGTGATAGTGCCAAAGAAATCTGGAAAATGCTTGAGGTAACACACGAAGGTACGTCTCAAGTTAAAGAGACGAAGATAAATATGCTCCTTCACGATTATGAATTATTCCAAATGAAGGACGATGAATCCATCTCGATTATGCTCGACCGATTTTCGGTCATCACTAATGGATTAGCATGTTTTGGAAAACCACTTTCGAGTAGTGAGAAAGTAAAGAAAATTCTCCGATCACTACCTCGAGAATGGGACGGATGCATTACGGCAATAATGGAATCCAAAGATTTAAATACTCTCGATTTTAGTGCTCTCGTTGGTTCTCTTATCAACTACGAGATTGTTCTAAAATCTCGGAATGCCAAACCAAAACCGAAGGAGAGGTCGATAGCCTTCAAGACTAAAATGTCGAAGAAGAAAGAAGAAACCCCGGTGGACGAAAGTGACGAAGAAATGGCATATTATGCCAAAAATATTAATAAGTTCCAACACTTATTAAACCGGAGAAAGAAGGACAGTCAAGCGGGCGAACCTAAGAAATTCGACAACACTTGTCGATTATGTGGTAAACCGTGCCACTTTGCTAAGAAGCTGCCGAGTAAAGCAAAAGGAGGTTCTAATCGCAACATGGAGCGACGAAGATCCCGATGAAGATTTTCTTGAACAAAATAATCTCGCTCATGGCCGGAGTTCATTCGACGATAGCGGCGTCGAAAGCCAAGTAAGTAATTCTTACGACGAACTTTTTGAAGCATTCGAATTATTACATACGGACTATCAAAATGCTTTAAATGAAATTAAATCCCTCAAGTCTAAATATAAAACTTTGGAAATTGAAAATTCCAAAATACTTGAAAAAGGGAAATTTGTCGAAATTGATCATTCGAAATGCCTTGAAAATGAAAATATTTTGAAAAATGATCTTTTAAAAGTTCAAGATGAACTAAAAATTTTGACAAAGAAATTCTCGTGCGGCAACGATAAATTTGAACAAATGTTATGTGTTCAAAAATATACTCTAAATAAAGAGGGGTTAGGATTCAAATCACGTTCGAAAAATGAATCCGTCAATTTCAAAATACCCCGATGTGAAAAATGTTTGAAAATTGGGCATCACATTTCAAATTGCAAAAGCCCAAAACGGACGATAAAAATTAAAAAGATTTGGGTTCCTAAAGGAACAAACGTTTCAAACATCGTCTATGTTTCAAAAGAAAAACCAACTATCGGTTGGATCCCCAAAAATAAATTTTGACAAATGATATTTTACAAAGGGGGAGAAGGAAATAATATTTTCGGGGAGTTTATACCCTTACTAATGCATAAATTGGTATCATGCATATTTATATTTCATTTGGTATCCTTTATATTTTTTGATGAAAACAAAAAGGGGGAGAAAGATATGAATTGAGATAAAAATGATAAAAATGAGAAGGAGATGAAGAGGAGATAAAAATGAGAAAAATCGAAGAAGTCGAAAAGAAAAGAAAAGCATACAAATAGGGGAGTTGAAAAAATTGAAAAGCGAAAAAGCAGCGGAGTTGAAAAATGAAGAAGTCGAAAAGAAGAAAAAGAAAAGAAATGGAGAAACTAACGAAACGATCAAAGCGAAAACTTTGATTCGTATAAATATACTGAGATATTATTTTTACAGTTATCCAATTCAAGGGTTGTTTTGTAATCATCAAAAAGGGAGATTGTTGGAATATTTATTCCACACATTATTTAATTTGTGTTTTGATGATTAAAGTTGCTAAACTACAAAACAACATCGAGGCGAAGCAAAACGGCGAAGGCAGAAGACGCAAAATTGCAACTGGATCGCATTAGCGCACGCTAAGGGACATATGTTAGCGCACACTAACGAGGAGTCACCGCATTCCACTAGTATCGAAGTAAGGCTGCAGTAAAGTCGTGAGATGGATAGCGCACGCTACACTCTATTATTAGCGCACGCTACCCTCTATTATTAACGCACGCTATCGAGCCATGTTATCAAGTTGTGGAAGATATTCAAACACGTAATGACGTATGCAATGAAGTCATCATTAGCGCACGCTACAAAGGATGATTAGCGCACGCTAAGATGTTTGAATCTAGTCAATCCGAACGTTGGGAAAAGCGGTCAAAGTCGGCATATCAAAGCGGTCACTTTGACAATCCATGCAACGGATATATTGGATTAGCGCACGCTACAAAGGAAGTGGTAGCGCACGCTAATCGTTAAGGCGGTAGCTACCGGATCAAATATAAAGTGATTAACGACGCTACATGAAAGCCTTTACGTACGCTAGAGCAAAAATGTGCGATAGCGCACGCTAAGAAGGAAGGCTAGCGCACGCTAGCTAGTCAACCGGGCAAAGAACGGCTAGTAAGGAGGAAGAAGGCTATAAATACCAAGGAGTTGGTATTATTCCATACAACAACATTGAGCAAAGCATACATACGCGTTATATCATTGTAAACATTATAGTTGTTGTTCTTGAGCTTAATTAAGAGTGATTGAGTGTTATACACAAGATCATACACGAGCGATAAAAAGAAAAGATACGATTTGATTCGGTGTTATTAGGATCAAGGATCCGGCATTGTTAGAATCACAATCGCTATCTTAGTGAGGTTTATCTAGTACCGATAGAAAGCTAGAGTGGTTGATTCCTTATCCAATAGAAAAGGAAAAACGGTTTTACTCGGACCAATAGAAGACGAGCTTGTAACGGTAATCCCTCGACCGATAGAAGAGAGGCGTAGAGGTTTTGATCTTAAGCCTAAGGAAAAAGATACATCGAGAGAGGACGTAGGCTTCGTTAATAGCCGAACCTCTATAAATCCTCGTGTCCTTTATTTTCCGCAATTTATTTTCGCTTCCGTATAAAACGGCGCAAATATCCGATTTGGTACCCAACAGACTTTAAGGCAACCAACCCATGTGCTAAAGGCGATCGCCCGTCAGGATTAAGAGATCCCAACTCCTATAAATAGAGGACTTCCAGCATTTGGAACGGGGCTTCTGTCTGGCTGCGCTCTAGACTTCGGACATCTCTCTCTCTCTCACTCTCGAAACCTCTTAACATAGAGACGATCGGCACACACGAGAACAAGAACTTACAGAGCATCAACTCTGGTTCTTCAGACAATCATCAGCACTCAAGAGCTAGATAGCTAGGGTCTTTACACTCATTGTAATTGTACTCTTACATTAATATTTGTACTCCAACGTATTCATATTAATAATATCTCGCGAGAGCATTCAAGCCCGGGACTAACAACCCCGGCAAACCTTGTGTTATTTACTTTCCCTCGGACGTGCTCTCGCATTTTGTTTGTTACTCACCCATAGCCACATCCAGCAATCCCTTCCGTATAATATTTTGGGTAACAACAATTGGCGCTAGAAGAAGGGGTCTCTACCTTTATTTTCTCTCCGACCGTTTCGAAGAACATTCACTGTTCTCCGGAACATATACTTGAAGAAACACTCACTGTTCTTCAAAGAAACACCTTCAGAATGACATCTTCCACCAACTCGAAGAGAGTCACCCTACGGTCCGCCGAACACCTTATTCCGGCCCAAACCGCGTCCCAACCTATGGCGGAGGGTAGCCGTGGCGGCGCGAGACTCTCGATCCTGCCCCCGAGGGACGGCCCTAGCCTCTCGCTCGATCAGTTCCAAACCACGGAACATATCGAAGAGGCCATGACCATCCTATGGGAGCGACGGAGAGCATGCGATGCGCCCACTATTACGCCCTCAGCCTTCCGCCGCGCGGGCAAGCGAAAACTCAAGGGGATATATGTCGAGCGATCGACAGAAAGCCCCAAGTCGCAAGAAGAGGCACTCGCGAGGTGGGACAGCTCCGTCTTCATCTGGCTTGTAAGTGACCCTTCATGGTGACCGGGGCATTCTGGCCCCAGCCATAAGACGACGGAGCCCGAATCCGTTACCAGGAGTTCGGCATACCCTACTACCAAGAGGCAGGTCGGCCACTTGGCTCCCCCTCACCGAAGAACCAAGATCGGCGGCAGCAACCTCTTCGCCTACCGTGAAGATAGGAGATCAGTACACGATCGCCTCGGCTCCCGCTCCGAGAGCCAAACCACAGGCAGCCAGACTACGGCGATGGCCGAAATGCAGTGCCAGCTCGACGACATGAAGGCGCTCCTAGAAACTGGGGCAGGCGCCCAGATAAAAATCACAGGACCGAGCGAGCCACTCGCGGTCCATATCGAGCTTGCCCCCGTGCAACCGAAGATCGCTCCTCCTCAAACACCTTTATATGAGGGGATATCGGACCCCGAGTCTCACTTGAGCAAGTTCCGGATCTACATGACCGGATGCGGGGCATCAGACGCGACCAGATGCTGAATGTTCCTGTTAACACTGGGCAACCTCGCTCATAGATGGTACATCTCATTGCCACCGCGATCCATCAATTCCTTTGAACAACTAGCGAGCGACTTCACGTCGTACTTCGTCACCAAGGTCGCTCGACTGGAAGGTCCCCACCGCATGATGAGGATCAAACAGGGGAAAGACGAGTCCGACGAGGATTACATCGACCAGGTAGATGGAATAATCCTCGTCGGGGAGCCCGTAAGCGATGAGATCGCACTCTACTCGGTCCTAGGAGATTCGATGGTCGATCACCCATGTTCAGGCACCTTACGTAGGACATCCCCTCGACCTACGCGGTCTTCCGCGCCAAGGCCGCAGACTTTTTGACCAGGCGGAGGTTGCTCGCCCTTCGCCAAGGTGAGGGGGCAGAGACGGCGACCGCCAAGTCCAACAAGGTGGTCGCCAAGCCACCCGGTGACTACAGGGCCTTCGAGGATGTGGAAGCCCATCTCCTCCACAACCTCAATCTATCTTCGGCCCAGATTTTCTACGCCATCCAGGGGCGCGAACCGCTAAGCAAGCCAAAGCGATAAGGGACAACGGTCATCTGGACCATAATAAATATTGTGCTTACCATTAGAGTCCCGGTCACAGCACCAACCAATGACGCGACCTCCTCAGCCAACTCTGGAGACTGTTCGAGGAGGGCAAGCTGGACAGTCTAGTCAATTAGATGGAGGCCCGCGATCGGCGACTGAACGACGATCATCAATCTTTCAACCCGATCGACCCCAGCGGCCAGATCCTTATGCTTCAATCAAAAGGTGGAAACTTCGGAGGTCTTTCCCCAGTTTTCACCATGTCAAACGAAAGCCTACTGCCCAAGCGACATCTCCAAAAATGGAGAACTTGCTCACCCTCTAAAGTTCATCATCTAACATGATGGACCTAGGCATGAGATCGCCTCCCCCAGCACAACGTATACCGTCGAGGATCGCTATCTGACATGACGATCCGAGGTAGAAGACTGTAGCCATAGTCCTGGAGGTCGATGGAACCGACAGCTTTGTCCATGCAAGGTTCCTTTGGGCTGCGATCGCTCGCCCTTCGTTTAAATACGAGGCGGGCGTAGCCGAAGGACCCTCCAAACAGATCTGTGGACACGCTCGCCCGCCCTCAAAGGTTCATCATTTAACATGGTGGGCCCGGACAATGCGATGCGTCCCTATCCCCGTCACAACGTATACCGTCGAGGATCGTCATCTAACATGACGGTCCGAGGTAGAAAAGTGCAAACAAGCCGCAGTCGTGGAGTCGATTAATCCGACGACGCCCCGCGCAAGGACTCCTCCAGACTGAGACCGCTCGCTCTTCGTTTAAATACGAGGTGGGCGTAGCCTATGGAGGACCCTCACAATAAAGTGAGTCGCGAGACAGACCTACAGGTGGAATGTCGCCGCGCATAAGACATGGTCGCGGAGGTCGGTCCATCGAACTCCGCGAATGTGCACGGTTCCTTTCTTAAGGAATCTGCAAAATTGAAGACCGCGAAGAGCTGAGCCAGGAATCAGTCTGCTCAAGAAAACGATCGTCTGATCCATAAAGAGTTGAGTCGCTCGTCTGCAACTCAAACGATCGCCGATAACACCACCTCACTCAATGCCTTCAACATCGGAGCAAGCTGGGGGGGCAATTGTTGTGTCAAGATTACAACACCTCGACGGCGATTGGCATAAGGGCCGAGCGACCGAGTCAGCATCAAATGAACTACGACACACTTACCAAACGGAGATTCCAGATGAAGTCCAAGTGCCAAGAGATCGACCTCCAGGGCGATCGTCTCTTGGCACCTGGCAATCGACTCTGGCGCCCGGCCAAGGTCGACCGCTTCATGCCACGTGGAAAACCAACATCCGTCAAGCCTGCGAAGACTGAAACTCGAGATAAGGTCATTTGACCCCAGCCTGTCACCAGCTGTAGGTGACAGGGGCTGCTTCTCACCTACCGACAGATCCGCCGAAAGGTCCAAGGTGGGACCTCCCGAGACAGCGACAAGAGACGCGTGTTGTCCTCTCATTGATTCGCACAGCTGGCTGCCAGCAGCAGCCGCGGACTTTAAGGCAACCAACCCATGTGTTAAAGTCGATCAACCCCTTATTATAATACAGGAAAGGCGATCGCCCGTCAGGATTAAGAGATCCCAACTCCTATAAATAGAGGACTTCCAGCATTTGGAACGGGACTTCTGTCTGGCTGCGCTCTAGATTTCGGACATCTCTCTCTCTCACTCTCGAAACCTCTTAACCTAGAGACGGTCGGCAGAAACGAGAACAAGAACTTACAGAGCATCAACTCTGGTTCTTCAGACAATCATCAGCACTCAAGAGCTAGATAGCTAGGGTCTTTACACTCATTGTAATTGTACTCTTACATTAATATTTGTACTCCAATGTATTCATATTAATAATATCTCGCGAGAGCATTCAAGTCCGGGACTAACAACTCCGGCAAACCTTGTGTTATTTACTTTCCCTCGGACGTGCTCTCGCATTTTGTTTGTTACTCACCCATAGCCACATCCAGCAATCCCTTCCGTATAATATTTTGGGTAACAACAGGATTGATCCGAAATTTCGAATCACCTTTTGCTCAATCCGAAATTCGAATCGATCGTTCGGATCGGATTCAGATTAATCTGAATCTGGATCGAATCGGATCGGATTTAATCCGAAAAATCCGAAAATTTTAAAAACTAATAAAAACAATAAAAATCCTAATCCAAAAATAATAAAAAAATTCTATTTTTTATATATTTCGGGTGGATCGGATTACTCCCAAAATCCGTGGTTAATCCGATCCGATCCGAAATTTTTTCTGGCGTTTTACCTAAAAATAATAATAAAAAAATTATATATATTTCGAATCGATAGGATTAATCCGAAAATACGCGGATTTAATCCGATCCGATCCGAAATTTTCTGATCTGTAAAATCTTAATCCAAAATTCAATTCGAAGACATCGGATCGAATTTTCGGTTCGATTTTTTGGATTCGTTTTTTCTGCACATCCTTGGAGAGTTATAGTAAAATTTCTGGATTTTGGGCTAGGCGGCATGATTAAATGCCAAATGATCCAATACTGTGTCGGCCCATTAATCTTTGTAATGTGGATTGGATACCATCTTAAACACGCATTTGGATTATTAATGAATTTTTTGTTGCTTAACTCCATGTGTAAGTTGAATAAATTTATTATTTAATTATTTTTAAAAATAGACTTATTGATATTTGAAACTTAAATAAATTTATTATATTATTATTTTTAAAAAGATGTATCACCTATTTCTATGGATCTGTGCATAAAGGGGTAATCTGTATCATTTGAAGAACACAAGAATAAATTTACATCAATATTTAAAATACAAAGATAATGAATTTATTTTGAAATGATTATTACGAAGAATATATGAGGATAATGTATCATTCACACGTTATATCTACTAAGGGATTCTATGGTACATATCTTTTAATGGAATATTAGTTTTGTTTAAATTTTCAGCTAAGTCATGATGTACGTAGTAATGAACAAATGTTGTATAATTTTCCGTAGGCCTGGGCATGGGACGGGATGGGACCATTTTTAGGTAATCTCGATCCCGTTCCATTTGAAAATTATGGGACGAGATGGGACGGGATTGCAATTTTGAAAAATTGATCCCGGCCGTCCCGATCCCGAATGGGATCGAGACGGGATCGGGACACGAACAGGACGAAAAATGGTCCCGTTGACCAATGTTGACTCTCAAATGAATACAATATTTGGACTTGTTACATGACAATAAATTTAAGTTTTTTCAAACCAATCTATTTATCAAATATCGTTGTGAGTTATTTGTTAATTCTTGAACAAATGGTTCATAGAACTCTAAATGCTTTCTTATTTCACCCGAAGTAATAAATATAAAAAAATAGTTACTGATCTCTACTTCTATACACGAGTTCTTCATGGTTTATGGAAGTTTCGTTTCCCCAAAGAAGTAAATGAGATAAGTTAGAAATGTTAGATGATAATACTGTTTTGGGCTTGGTAGTCGGATAAATTTAGTAATTAGACTCTATTACGGGACGGGACGGGATCCCATCGGGATTTGACATTTGGGCTCGCGGCCCGTCCCAAAATTTTAAAATGGGTCGGGATGGGACGGACCATGAGTTTTAAAATTTTGGTCTCGTCTCGTCCTGGTGCGGGACGAGACGGGCCCGAGACGGGCCCGAGCCTTCGGGATTAGTTGCCCAGGCCTAATTTTCCGTATTGATGCTTTAGGAAATATTAAAATGTGACCGGGTTGTTGATTTGGCTTTGAATCGGTTAATGGGGATTTCTTTTCCTATTTGATATTGTGATTCCAATTAATTAGTTATATTTTTTAGTAGGAAGTCATTAAAATTATTTGATAGGGTTGGGACCAGTTCGGTTCTTGATAAAAAATTAAAGAATCGGAACCGGCTTTTAAATACATACACCGGTTCGATTTTTGACCATTTTCTTTCAGGAACTGAATTAGGAACCGAAACCCAAAAAACCGGTTTTTTCTTCAGAAACCGAATTAGGAACCGGACCGAATTTAATGTATAAAAACTGGGTTTTTCGGTTCTTTTAGGAACCGAATTGTGCAAAAAAATGAATTTTGTAAAAAAACCCGAATTTTGAGTAGAAACCGAATTTAATGTGTAATATTTTGAATAAAATACATTTAATTTGCTTTATTTAATACCTACATTATGTAAAAAATTATATATTATATTATTTTTATTATTATATGTATAATATATATAGAACCAGTTCCAAACCGGTTTTTTCTAACATCATAAAACATGAATCGGAACCGAATTAAGAACCGAAACCGGTTAATAATAAAAAAACCGGAACCGGAACCGAATTTTTCGGTTCGATTCTTATTAAAATTCGGTTCTTCGGGTAAAAATCTCAGCCCTATTATTTGATGATTTTGGTATACTAATGCAAGTTATACTTGATTTTGGTATACATGCTTGTCGGCTTGTGTGTTGGTGCGTTTTGATGAGTTCTTACGCTTAGAATATTTGTCCGAACAGTCCACGGTCTTTGGTTGGTCTCAGTACCGAGTTTTTGTGCTCTTTTCAAGAATTGAATTTGGCACCTCCATTTAGAGCTACTGGCAACTCTCGATATCGTTAGGTTGGTCCTTAAAAATTCATGATCTATTGCTGGATTGTGTTATGTCATTTTTAAAAGAGTCAAAAAATTATAACTTTTGATTATGTGGTATTCATGATAATTTCTGATACTGTCAGATTGATAAGAAGATGATCTTATATGTTAGAACTCGTCCCGTGTTTTATGCTCTTTTTAGGTAGAATGCATGACAACGTCTGTTATCGATAAATAATCATCGACCCTTCCCAAACGTACTCCCAATCATCTCTCATAGAAGCACTATTGTCAACTCTTGTCCTCTTACTTCTCATTTGGGTTGACCAAATTTTCAGAGAAAAAAAATTTAGTTAACCAATCACTATGCGTTGACGTCACCGGGATTTTTACCTTTCGGGATTTGAACCACTCATGATCATATGTTGGATTGGTCCCAAGTTTCTTTGCTCTCCCAAGGAGTTGAACCTGTAGTTCCCAAGCTGTAGCTCTAGAATAGGTAGAATTAATGGCAACCTATAATGGTAAAAGGTTGTACACTAGGAAATATGAACACTATGGTTGGTTGAGATTTACCGCTTTAAAACTGAACCAAACTGTATCGAAACAAATTAATTAATTCACAATTTTTTCTGATTATAAAAAAATACAAATTTTAAGATGAAGGATATTATTTTTGTTCTTTTAAAATTGACTTTATAAACCGACCTTACAAAGGTATATATAAATTTGAATCTTCTAAAAATTGTAACATTGTTTCCTTCCCTAACATACATCTTTGTATACTATAATGACAAGCAAGACAATAAGAGATGGTGTCCTAGGGGCATAGACTGATGGTAAGTTGCAAGGTGATTGGGGTCGCGGGTTCGAATCTGTGTAGTGACAATACTTTCTTTGAAATATTACGAGTTTGTTCTTTGGGTTCGTGTCCGTTGTTCCTCTCACTTCTGAGGCCGCCATTAGTCTGCATCCTCGATTTATCGCGTCAGTCGAGGCATACGATACGGATGGGGAGAGTTTAAATGCTTTCCCTTAGAAAAAAAGACAATAAGAGATGGTTTAAAATCGCATTTCGCCGTTGTTGGTAGAAGACGAATGACCATACAATATTTAATTCAATTAGAATGAATAAATCGAAAATATCGAAACCGATAATATATAATAAGGGGTTTGAGTTTTGAGCTTGAAAATTTAAAAATTGAAATCAATGTACGTCTGTACCAAAAAGGTAAAAATTGAAATCAAACAAACTAAACTTTTAGGGTGCGTTTTGTATTTTATTTTGTATTTTCATTTTGAAAAATATTTTGTATCTTTTTATTTTTATTTTTGTTTTCAAAATTGCTGAAAACGCGTTCTGTTAAATCTATTTTGCAAAATATTTTTTTGTAATATTAACATTAAATTCATAAATCTTTATTTTAGACTTATTTTCAAATTAGAATAATCCAAAAAAAAACTCAAAATGCATTTTGAGCATTTTGAAATTTTTTTGTTGAAATACACACAAAACGCTCAAAACGAGGTTTTGGGCGTTTTGCGTTTTGTATACAAATATTTTTTTGTTTTCTAAAATGCATTTTCGAAAATGATAAAAAGAACACGTTTTTAGTATTTTCGAAAATAAAAACAGAAAATGACCTCACAACAGACCTAAGGGTGCGTTCTGTTTCTATTTCATTTTGTATTTTCATTTTGAAAAATGTTTTGTATTTTTCTGTTTTTATTTTTGTTTTCAAAATTACTGAAAACGCGTTCTGTTAAATTTATTTTGCAAAATATTTTTTATTGTAATATTAATATTAAATTTATAAATCTTTATTTTAGACTTAGTTTCAAATTAAGATAATCCAAAAAAAAAAAACTCAAAATGCATTTTGAAGATTTTTTTGTTGAAATACACACAAAACGCTCAAAACGAGGTTTTGGGCATTTTGCGTTTTGTATACAAATATTTTTTTTTGTTTCCAAAATATATTTTCGAAAATGATAAAAAGAACACATTTTTATTATTTTAAAAAAAAAAAAAATGACCTTTGGTTGGGTTGGGATACTCTAGCGAAAGCCTCTACCCCCTCCCCCCTCCCCCCCTCTTTTTCTTTTTCTTCTCCAACTCCTCCCTCCAGCGACTCTGATCTCGCCTTCTGTAGTCGCTCTCCTCCTCAAGTGTTAGCGAATCCCCCCCCCCCCACCCCCCGCTCCATCGTCGACTCGTCTCTCTTCAAAATTAAGCCCTTCGCCGGCGGTAATATTCTTACTTACCTCGATTATGAGTTCTGACCTAATTTCGTGTGACCTAGTTTCTATTTTCCACTTTGCGAATGCTGGCTGACCTAATTTTTAGTCAATGTTTTAAGTAAGCTTACAGTGCTCAATAATTTTGACTTAATTTTTTTTGTTCCTTCCTTCCACTCTGGTGACCTTAATTACACATTTGCTTTTGTATATGTTTATAGATCTCTTTTGAATGCTTAAATATCTAGTATATTTAATGTGCCAAAAAAAAAAACGTGTCATCTATGTGTCATGTCCTACATTTCGAAAAAATTACAATTCCGGTGTCCGTCTTGCGTCGCGTGTGGAGTCCATGCTTCGTAGGTTGTACATCTGGGACCAAACTCAACATAAGATCATGAGTTTAGGGCTGTAATTCGGGCCGAGCGAGCCGAGTTTCGAGTCGGGCACTAAACGAGCCGAGGTTAATCTGGTCGAGTCGAACCGGCTCGTTTAACTAATCGAGCCTAAACCTCTGCCCGAACTCGACTCGTTCAGTTTCACGAGTCGAGTCGAGACGGCTCGTTTAGCTAAACTAGCCGGTTTTAACGAGTCGGGCGAGCCGGCTCGTTTAATTTTACACTTAATCGAGCCCAAACCTCTGCCGGAACTCGGCTCGTTTATTTTCACGAGTCGAGTCGAGCCGGTTCGTTTAATTAAACGAGCCGGAACCTCTGCCCAAACTCATGATGAGTTGTTTGTACCAACACTTTAAGCGCAAGGACCCGCCAACAATGTTCTCTAGCAATCAAATTTCATTTAGTTCTTTCTCGGAATTGCGATTTCCTGTCCCATTGATTGATTTTGGTTGTATCTGGGCATCTTTTACGTGTATAGAGAGTGAGATTTATTTTGCTTCATATTCGAAGTTTAACATCCTGTGTTAATATATGAAGGTGAAACACCATGGTAGGATTTAAAAACAGATACATGGTGATGGAGGTTTTTCTGGATCCTAATAAAGACTTTTCGGTGGATGAACCTGTTATAATCACTCAATTTAATTTATCAAAAGCCATCAAAGATAGCATTCTCACGAACTTTGGGGAGTGTGGTCTAGCCTCGTGTATGAATTCGTTTCAAGGTGAATTTATTACGTTTCCATCTTCTATTCTTTTATCTGGTAATAATTCGCATTGCGTTTATGTACTTCTGTGCCACTCGTTATCTTTAAGTTTGGATTTGTCATCTTTACATTTGCAATTCTTCCGGGTTTTTTTTTTCTCTTGCAGTGAAGTATTTGAATCCAATTACAAAAATCTGCATTTTTAGGACTTCAAGAGAGGAGTATCAGAAAGTGTGGGCCGCGATTACCATGGTTAAGAGTATAGGAAACTGTCCGGTGGTTTTAAATCTTCTTGACCTCAGTGGTAAGTTGTATAACTCAGTTGGTTCTTTTTTTCTTAGGAACTTGATTGGTTCTTTCTTTGCTAAACTCGTTGTGTATGGGTTCTGTAGTGAAAGCTCAAAATTTCCATCCATTTTAAATCTTGGTGGATTCTGATAGATTCATGCTTTATGATAAGACATACTCATATACGAAAAAAAAAAAAAAAAGACATACTCATATACGACGGTCTTACAGTGGTCCCCTAAAACTAAATAGTAAACTAAAAGAAATTAAAATAATTCCGAAAAACTTAAAAAACCTCAAAAGAAAAACTAAAATCACTAAAAAGTTTAAAAAAAGTTTTTTTTTTAAAAAGAATCGAACAACTAAAAAATAAACACCCTACTCCCCACGAAATGGAAAAAAAAACAAAGCAAAATTTCGACTGTCTTACGGAATTATGTAAGAGGGTCTCATAGAAGTTTTTGCCGTGTGATGATAATATACTTCCAAGAAAAGTGAGCCAATATGAGGGGAAATTGCGTGTCTGCTGTTAATTCTACATGTAGAGATCATACCATATATCTTGAGCGAGGAAGATAATCAGAATTGAAGTTCATAGAAACGAGATGAGTACTTGCTAAGGGGAATGTAACCATAAATGCTGAATTTTGTTTTATTCATTTTTTGATAATATAATCGTAATCTTTTTTATTCTATTTAATAATCTCATGACATTTTCATGTGGTTGGAGTCGTGGGACTTCCTAGAATTTACTAGTTGCCATATCCTGCAAATTTCGTGTTACATGTTTTACTTGGAAAAATCCATACTTTCAGGAAGTATCAAGGCCTGCAAAAATGCTGCTTTGAAGTGTGATGAGTCGAAATTTGAACATTACAAATTATCATTGGGGGATCGCCTACCTGCCGGTGCCCATCAACAAATGCTAAACTGCCTTGAGAAGATCAAAATCTTGGAGCATTAATTCTGAATCTATGTTTTATAATTGACCTTGTATTAAAGGTAAAACTACAAAACAAGCTCTGGTGCTCTTACATTAGTCGAACAAGAACCTGTTAGCTGTCCGGAGCTGTTTTCGTAAACTATAGGACACAACATTAACAGATACCAATGTAGCAACATTAGACAATTCATCCAGAGAACATGCAATTTTTTGGAGGTTGTCGGAGGATAAATTTTAGGGAAATTCTAATTGGTACCCATGTACTTTTGGCTTTTCTAAATGGTACTCCAAAAGTTATTGGCTTCTAATTGGTATCCTTGAAGTATTGGTACATTACAAATTGTACCTCTGCCGTTAACAACAGTTAATCAAACGTTTAAATCAACTAATTTGATCTTAAAATAAAATGGGAAATTCTACTTGGTACTTGTGTACTTTTGACTTTTCCAAATGGTACTCCAAAAATTATCGGCTTTCAATTGGTACCCTTGAAGTATTGGTACATTACAAGTTGTATCATGCCGTTAAAAACAGTTAACCAAACGTTTAAGTCAATTAATTTGACCTTAAAATAAAAATAATTATTATTTAAAAATTACTTAAAACAACAAAATTATATATATATATCTCCGTCCCCACTGGATCTGGAGTTGATCCGAATAAGTTTTTTCAGTTTCATTCTTTAAAAGATTTATCAGAGAGTGAGATATGCTGCTTACTGCTCACGGAAAGACCTCAGCCCATATCACAATCGGATTTGGTTTGGGTAGATGTATTTGTGGCAGGGTTAAGTGAAGTATCATCAAGATCATGTAGTGAATGGAGGCTCTCTTCATCCTATACAACTTTATCAACTATATTTTTTTTTAAAGCTTCTTTTCAAATTCAATACCAGTTTATACAAACAACTTGGTTTTATGGTAGTCCCAACCCATATCACAATCGGATTTTTATCGGATAACCCACATTTTCCTCGACGCTCGCTTTTCTTAAACCCTAACCCGACTGATATAATATGTAAGTTAAGTCTTGCAGAGTATCAGCAATTCTCTTCTCTCACTTGGCGAGCAGCAATCGGGCTGGCGTAATGGCTTTCTCTGATTTTGATAGGGGCTCGGGGTCTTTCCGTGAGCAGTAAGAAGCAAATCTCATTCTCTGATAAATCTGTTAAAGAAAGAAATTGAAAAAACTTATTCGGGTCAACTCCAGATCCAGTGGGGACGGGGATGTATATAGTTTTGTTGTTTAAAGTAATTTTTAAATAATAACTATTTTTATTTTAAGGTCAAATTAGCTGACTTAAACATTTGGTTAAATGTTGTTGACAGCATGGTACAACTTGTAATGTACCAATACTTCAAAGTACCGATTGGAAGCCAATAACTTTTGGAGTACCATTTGGAAAAGGCAAAAGTACGATGGTACCAATTAGAATTTCCCATTTTACTTTAAGGTCAAATTAATTGACTTAAACGTTTGGTTAATTGTTAACCGCAGAGGTACAACTTGTAATGTATCAATACTTCAAAGGTATCAATTGAAAGTCAATAACTTTTGGAGTACCCTTTACAAAAGCCAAAAGTACAGGAGTACCAATTAGAATTTCCCTATTTAAAATACCCCATGTATTTTAGTTACCGGGAAGGGGCAGCCGGACGTCGGTACAAGATTGGTTACTCACCAAAATGTTTGAAACTTTGAAATTATTCGTGGTTGCTTTAACCGATGGCAAGTTGTTTGGAGTAAGAATTTTTTGCGCGTCTACACTTGTGGTTATCTTAACCTGTCTTATGGCCGCGCTGTACCTGGCAAACGGGCGAGTTCGGCTTAAACGGGCGGGTCAAATTTGGGCCGGGCCAAAAAGGCCTGATTTTTTTGGGCCAAAATTATTAGGCCCGTGGCCCGCCCCGGGCGGGCTCGGCCCGGCTCGCGGGCCTTAACTCTTTTTTTTTGAAATATTAATTCTGAATAAATATAAAAATATTTTTCGATCCTTAATTATTATATTATTCACTATACTATCACAATCAGATAAATAAATGTACAGTTATTTTTATTTGATAATTACATTATTTACTACACTACCACAATCAAAAGACAAATTTACAAATATTTTTATTTGATCATCATATCATTTATCACTATTATTTTCTTATAAAAATCATAAAATAATATTATTACTGATATGAGATACTACAAAGTAATCACAAAGTCCCATAAAAAAAAATTACATCAATAATTATCATATAAATGTAATATAATCTAACAAATAAGAAATTTTTTTAAATATTATAATTACATATAACATATATATATAAAAAAACAACTGGTAGGGCGGGCCGCATGGCCGGGCCTCAACGAGCGGCAAATGCCGGGCCAAAAGGCCCGGTTTTTGGGCAAAAAATATGAAGCCCAATGCGCCCAAAAGCAGGCGGTGCCTTGCATGACTGGCCTATTTTGCAGTCTTCAGGCGCAAATCTCAGTGTCCCATATATAGGTCCCATATATAGAATGGCTGGGATGGTTCTATAGAGATTTAGGGGGCATTTGGTTCGTAGAATATTTTTGGACATAATGGAATTTGTCAAAGGAATTTGACTTTAAAGGAATTGAAAGAAAATGTTATCGGGTTTGACCAACTGTTTGGTTGACATGAATTTGAATGGAATCTGTTAAAGTAATTGGAATCTGTCTATTTGGTTCACAGAATGTAGCTTTAGAATTAATGAAATATTGATAAATGACGAAAATATCCTTTTACATATTTTTTTAATTTCTTGAATAAATTAAAAACACTAATAAAATACCATTTAATAATCAAGTGGTCGGAGGTGGTGGTCGGTGGTGGATGGGGGAGAGGTGGCCGATGGTGGTGGACGAAGGTGGTGGCCGATGGAAGGTGGCTGGAAGTGATGGACGAAGGTGGTGGTCGGTGGTGGTGGACGGAGGAGAGGTCGGAGGTGGTGGCCGGAGATGGTGGTCGTAGGTGGTGGCCGATGATGGTGGATGGAGGTGGGGGCCGGATAATATAGTCTTTGATAAAATTGGATGGAATGAAATTGAATTTCTTCTCAATTGTGATGGAATGATCAGATCCATGAATGGTGGAATGTGTGGAATTCAATTTTATTCCATCGACAAGATCAACAGAATTGACCATTCAAAATCCTTCAAATTCTGTCGGAATTCTGCGAACCAAACTCCCCTTAGATTGTTACAACATTCCACATGATTGTCTTTTAGCAAAGAGAATGTAGTCTAAATCGCTATAGAAGCATCTTAGGACAGTGCACCATAAGACAATTTAAGAGAACCAAAAGTTAGATGCACAAAGTTCTTACTCCGTACGGATCAAAATTGGTTAAAGCAACCACGGGTAATTTCAAAGTTCCAAACATTTTGTTTAAAACCAATCTTGTACCTAGACCTGTTCACGAGCCTTGAACCGCCGGTTTCGGACCTCGGCCCATCGGTTCACGGTTCAAGGGAGGGTGAACCGGAACCGGCCCCTGAAGAGCCTTGGCGGTTCCAGGCCGGGCTCATAAATGACCAACAAAACTGCCCCTTCTCGGTAAATAAATACATGGGTATTTTAAATGGAATTTATCCTCGGACAACCTCCAAAAAAACTGCATATTTTTCAACAAGAATGATACGTTTAGCTCCTAGTTCATTCGAATGACAATATGCATAATTCATCACAGAACAAAGCACAACAATATGACAAAATATAAACGGAGACGGCATCTCAATAGTTTTGTTCGAACAATGCAAGACAACGTTAATAGCTACGACATAACAATATTGTTCATTCAAACAACAATAGACATGAATTCATCCATGAAACAAACACAATCGGGAATATAGCTATCAAGCAGGAGCGGAGTCCCAACAAATTGAAAAGTGCAGTAGATATGAATGAATACATCCCTCCTTTTTAAAACCAACAAGCTCCTTCGTACTCTCCTCTTGAAATCTATACGTTATAACTTTCTATTTTTGGTCAACCACATTAAGTACAACCAATTATACCATCATCTGTTTATCTTGTATGTTGTTCAGTCTGTTCAGAATCGTGTTTTGAAACTTGACATTATAGTAAAAACAATCCGACTTTTTAAAGTAGACTCCTCTGTTGCGATAAAATTATATTTCGAAACTGTGCTCTTCAAACTGGATGGATCGAGTATATAATTAAGGAAAGTTTTAAGGTGCTCACGTGAGTATCATACCTGCATGTATATTCACACTGGATCCATCACAACAACAACAACAAGCGGCTCCCGCAAAAAGCGGGGTAAGGGGGGATCGGATGGACGCAGTCTTACCCATGTCTTAACACAGAGAGGCTGTTTCCGGATGATTCAAAATGAAAATTGCATCGAGAATTGCATGGAACAACTAGTACTTCATGAGAAAAAGTACGGTCAGTTTAGTGAGTCACATTGGATTCATAATGAATATTATTTGATACAGATCTAATGATGAATATACACGCGGATATGGTACCCATATGAGTACCTTAAAATTTTCCATTAATTATAAAAAGGATAATATACAAAAAGCTGTAGACAGCTTTTTATTATACAACACAAGACACAAACATTAACAGACACAAACATTAACAATATTGTTCATTCAAACAAACAATAGACATATGAATTCTTCCACAGAACAAAAACCTAAAGCATACACACAATTGGGAAATATATATAGCTATCAAACAGGAGACAGAGTCTCAACAAACTGAAAAGTGCAGTTAGAAATAAATTGCATACATCCCTCCTCATAAAACCCCTCCTCTCTAAAATCAACAACCTCCTTCATACTCTCCTCTTGAAACTCATAAGTCATAATTTTTCCCGGCTCATGAAGCACCAATGACGCGCTATCTTCTCCACTTTCTACAATAACAATACTCAACACAGAGAGTAGCCCGAAAACTCCATTAAGATCAACGCGATATTTTAACGACCATTTGGAAAAATTACCTTCTAACTCGAAGACCAATACCAAATGCCTTTCGGTAAAGTGCGCAATATTATGAAGATATCCGCCCGATTCTACGTAGTTCTCATGCAACTTCCCTGTCCCCGTACCATTCGGAACCACGATTTTCGGATGCTCACCAACAAGACTGTCGTGACGATAGTAAAAATACATCCCGTGCCAATGAACGCAACAGTTCAAGTACACCCCGCGATTGAAATCCACATCCATCGGAGCCCAAAATGGCTCTCCGCGTGGGCTCCAAGTGCCTTTTTCGGATTCGTACACTTCGATCCGACAAAAACGCCACGAGCGCCTCAACAAGGTAGTCGGACGTCCTCTAGTCGACCTAACACAGATAATCTTGTAACGAGGCGCCTTTGAAGGATCGAATGCTAGGTTGAGTCCCATAACGGAGGTGTACCTCTCGTTAACGTTGAGCACGATTTTCCGGGATTGTTTAGTGGTGGGATTGTAAATACAGCATTCTTCAAGGGGATTCTCGATTGTTCTAGGACTTCGAAGCAAAAACAGGCCGTTGGAATAGCTCGAGATGGTTCGTTCGGTAAGCGATGGTGAGAAATGGTATGGTACTAGTTTCTTGGCATACCGGTTGAGATGAAGGTAAATGTGGTGGTTTGATTCTTCCAAAAGGCAGAGGAGGAGAGAGGGTTCGGTTTTGGAACGGTGGCGTAGAGTGTGTTGATGAGAAAAATGGTCGCCGGATATTAGAGAAAACCAGTGTTTGCAGACTAATTTGAGTTTGATTAGGGTTTTTGGTGGCAGATATATAAATATAGCCGTTAGCAAATCGTCGTTGTAAGCGAGTATCATCTGCAAAAAAATCATACGCGTAACGATTATTACAAGCAAAAGTGAATGAAATTCAGAACATATGTTTGTGTTCAAAAAAATGAGAATTATTATGATTGGTACAAAAAATGTGTATGTGTAGGTGTAGGTGACATACGGCTGTCGCCGGCTAAATCAACGCCGGTGAGTTGTTTGAAGTTCTCCGGTGAGACGCCTTTGCTCTTCAGGCAGCTGCAACTAACAAACAAAAAATATGGGAAGTATTTAGTGAAGTTAGCAAATGTGGTGCATCGTGTGTGCATATATATATATATATATATATATATATATATATATATATATGTTAAGAAAACATATGTGGCGCCGTGGCGGTGCTTCTTTCCAATCAATTGAAAACAATTTTCCGCCATTCATTTGTGGTCCATTTACAGCTAACAACTGCTCTGCAGCAACCTACACCGAACATCTATAGTTGATTTTTCCTAAAAGACCTAAGAGTATAGGATGGGTTCGTGAAGCCTATAATTCAAAATTTCGAATTCCTTGCAACAGTTGTCCAGTATACGTTATCTGGCTAGTATAGTTTGCAAACTCCGACTATTTACCTAAATGTGAATTAGAGCTCGTGGCAGAGACAGTGGACAGTGTGAGGTGTAATCACTCCGAGATATTCAGGACATATTACCGCGTTGTGAGCCCCCACTATAAGATCTGCAAATTCAACGGTGGAGATCGGATTCTAAAACGTATTGCATACATTAAAAAAAAAATTCCGAGCAGAAATAGTTTTTTTTTTTACATTGGTGAACGGTATTAATTCTATTTACTCCCTCAAAAACTTTCTTCATCATATATAAATAATATATATGAACTCGAAATTTATTATCAAGTCATATTCCTCTTTGTTTCCAAAACAAACACGATTCAACAATACTTAATAATCCAGAAGATTATTAAGTTAAAAGATTTGTTGTAGTTCTTGAAGAAGCACAACGTTAGCTCATCATATTCTAGTTGAATATGATGTGTTCATGAATAACACTATGAGATCTACTAATTTGTATAAATTCCTAATGAAAAACACAAAACAATATTCCTGATGAATATTCTAAATGCTCTTGAAGAAGCAATTATTTTAATTTAGTTATTCCGAGCCTTTTAATTCTCGTACTATTTTATTTCTCTTTCTATATTCAGTTACGAATCTTAAAATTATTGCTCCCGAAGTAGCACAATTAATTATAATATTCTTGAAGAATATTACTATCCTAAATGAATAATTCTTATTTATAGATGAATTATGTAATAATACAATATTCCTAAAAAATATTGATTTATTACTTATAAATATAATATCATAATTAAATCATTGTGCTCTTGATGTAGCACAATATTATCCCTGAAGAAAAATATAACTTATTATTCAAATAAAAAATATTAATATGATTTAAGAATATTCTCTATCTTATAAGATATGATATACTCCACAATCATAATCCGATTGTGCTCCAATGTAGCAAGATTAGTGAGTAGTCGAACATTCCTATCATATGTACCGATAGTTATTCCCGGAAGCTAACAATATTAAATTATAAACTTCAATATTACATGACATAAATTTTATCTCCTGGAGTAGATAAAATTTAGAATTTATCCTTGTAGGGGATAATTATTTATAAATTTTATCTCGTGGAGTTGATATATCAGTTGTTAATGATAAGGACACGGAAATGATAATCTTAAGATTATATGTCAATATCTAATCTTATATATTGTGTAGTTTAATATTTTATTATCTCTTATGATATATTGTTAGTTTTTATCAATATAAGATATGATGTCATACCTGAAGTATGATTTGAATTGATCGTTGTTATATAATTAGTGATAAAAGGGTCAAATATCCCGAAGATATTTGTATCATTCAAATTCTTGGCTTATCTTAGTTCTTTTTTTTTGTGAATAGAATGCCAAGTTCTTGGGATTAAATAGTGGTCATGATTTATTGTCTCATCAAAGTGCAAATATGCATGATATCTCTAGAGTGATACTTTTCGTATGAAAAAAGGTAGTGCTAAATTTATTGACAGTTCCTGAAGAACCACTAAATTTCTTCCTACAGGGTCGAAGATTATGCACTATTATCTTATAAGTATCGATAAATCTATGGATTTCTAAACTATCGCTTGAAATATGTATGATTCCGCGATAACAAGTGAGACAAATGACATATACAATTTCTGAAGAAAAGATTTTGGTATTAGAGAAAATATCAATGTAAATGACGTATAAAATTCACCAGTTATTAGACCAAAAGTCTAATCCCAATACTTTCAATATTTACATATTTAAATTTACGTGTTTGGTGTTAAAGTCTATTTATATCATTTTTATATATTATTTAGCTATATGTTTATTTATGATATATATCCTGAAGATATATTAATACAAATTTACACTTATTCTATGATAAATATCACAAATTACTAGTAAATATCATGAAGTATATTTATACACTTATTATATTATTTTGAGTTGACTAATTTTCATCAACATCTTATAGATGTTGGATTACTTGCATAATAATTATTGCACTTTCTTCTGGAAGAAGAGTAATAACGATAGTTATTACATATTATATTGATGATGATACTTGTATCATTGATATAAAATTATTTGTAATGATTCTTTTAATACATTACATTAATATATTTTCATGGTTTCCTGAAGAAACATGAATTTGTAATTTCAATAATCCAGAAGATTATTAAAAAGAAATTGTTGATGTTCTTGATAAAACACAACGATATATAGTCATATTTTTATGATAGTATTTATGATAAACACATCAATTAAAGTTAATATTCCTCAAGAATATTAAACAAAAAAAAGACATTATTTTGAATATTTTCTATATGGCCTTGTGTTATTGAATTGCTTTTATTATCACCATATTGATATAAATTGTTTCTCATGACGTAGCACAATTAATACTTTTAATTAATATTTACATACTCTTTAGAGTAATTTATATTTTGGGTTTTATATGCTTATAAATTATTACTCCCAAAGTAGTATAATTGATACTTTTGAAGAATATCACATATTCTTGATGAGTACTTCATATTTTCGGTAATATATGATTATCTTTGATTTAAATTGTTGCTCCTGAGTTAGAACAATTAATATTCTTGAAGAAAAATACATGCTTCTCGTGAGCAATTTACATTTGAAGTTGCATGTATTTATTTCAAATAAAAATACATAATTTTATGTCATATTGGTTTGTTCAATTTCTACTTGAGGAATGGAAAGACAATCCCCGAAGAATTTGTATAATTTCATATGGCAATATTCTTATTGTCGGCTCTAAGAGGAGCTTTATTCAATGAGTATCGAATTAATTATAAGCGATATATTATTTTATCCAATGATCATGTTGCGATGAATTTCAAATTCAAGTATCCATATCAAAGGCACAATATTTGGGTCACCCCTTCTGTTATTAGTGCACCTCCTGGAGAGAATTGATTTTATAATCCAATTCCAACTATCTACGACATTAGGGGGAGATATGAAATATAAATAAGAGAAAGTCGGAAAATTCTCGTTGGGATGGATATTTAAATTTACGCACTATGAACTCGAAGTTCAACAAGTTATTGATTGCCAAAGGAGTGATGAAATCTCATATACCAGTTGTATATGTACCATAAAGAATTAAAGTCGAATGTGAACGAAATATATTTGTTGATACTCCTCGACGCCAGAAGCGTGAGAGACGTATTCTTTATTAGTATTAAAGATAAAATCCGCGGAATATAAATAGATTAAACTATAACATCACTTCAAAAACCTCCTGAAGAGGATCGTCTCGAAGACGAGAATCTCAATACCTTAATTTGCATGAGCACTAAATAATTACAGTATTGGGATTATGGAACGACCAAATCAAATGTTATGGGCAATGTTGAATATTTGATTTTGTTGAAGTTGTCATGGACTTTGTGAATATGGGAAAATTGTTTATAAGAATGATAGTTGTCGACAACACTAAATAAAATATAAGCAATTGAGACAGAGCTTAACTCGCAAAATAAAATAAAAGATAAGCGAGATTAGCATATCAAGGGTTTAAGCGCATACCCAAAACCTATTCTCCCGTTGGCACTATATTTCGTCATTTAATATACATATGACAATTATTATGAATATAGATATTCAATTAGTGATGTCATCACCACATTTTTCTATGGGTCATTGGACGCAAATATCTATATGAAAGTCCCTGACGGAATTGAGGTTCCTAAAGTAATAGGAACACGAAATTCGCAACATGTACTATTTTGAGTTATAAATATTTGTACCTTTTGAAATGGTCTGGTGGATCAACCGACTAAGTGAATTCCTTCTGAAGGGTATATATGTGAATTATTTGAACTCATGTCTAAAGACAAGTTCAAAATGAAAAACTTAGACAAAACTAAGTATTAGTATTGCCTCGCCTTGTAGAACGAGCATATATGATGAAAATTTTTATCCATTTAGCTATCTAAAGGTACCGACTCATATAGATCTTAAGAAGATAACAAAGATATAAGAGGACCAGAAGTTCCGTACTTGTATGCTATTGAAGCATTACATTATCAGGCCTGATATATAATTTGAAGTTAACATGCTAGCAAAATTTAATATTTCTCCAAGAAGGAGTATATGGAATGGTGTTAACCATATTAGTCTATTACATGAAAGAGATTGAGATTCGATATTGGTGGCTATTAGGGTATTATGATCTCATATTTGTTCTCATACTGCCTATTTATTGTGATGAGAAATATTCTCAATTTATGTGTTGCATATAATGTTTGGGCAAGTAAGATGAAATTTATTTCCACATAAGCTTCAGAAGAGCAATAATGATAATCTAACAGATTTATTCACTAAATCTCTCCATGTCTGAAAATTATATTCGTGGTATTGGAGTGCAAGATTGTTATCTTGAGGGGAATAAGTGATAACTTTTAAATTAACTTGAAGATTATGTCGACCCTCGAGGTCAAAAGGTCCTGAAGACCAAATGGTTGTACTCTTTTTCCCTTTCTAAGTTTTTTCCCACCGGATTTTCTTAGTTAAGGTTTTTAACGAGGCAACCAATGCAACACATGAGTAAATTTATACTATGTACTCTTTTTATCTATCGGTTTTTTCCCACACGGTTTTTCCGAAGGAGTTTTGATGAGGCATGAACATCATAATATTCAAGAGGAAGTATTGTATGAAGACGATATCACTTGTATCTCAAAGGTAGATACATCAAATATTCACTTAAGTGATTAGTCGGTGAACTTATTCACAAAGGCGTTGCCGACATCAACATTCAAAAGACTAGTACACAAGATCAGAATGCGTCAACTCAAAGATCTTATGTATACGATTTCAGGGGGAGTAGTTGTACACTTTTTCCTTCGATCGAGTTTTTTCCCACTGGGTTTTCATGACAAGGTTTTAATGAGGCACCATGTATTAAAGGTCATTTAAGGGGGACTGTTGTAATTAATGTATTTATTAATGAATGACCTTTATACCCCTAAAACCCAAGATGTGTACCTATAAATAAAGATTTTTGGCCCTCATAAGAATACACACATTATTCTTCTTCTCTTCCAGTTTCTCTCTTTTTCTCTCAACTTTATAACAGTAGTATATTTGTTTCCACTATTTATCACATACTTGGTGATATTTATAGAGGTTTGTCACCAGAGTGCTTGAGTACACTGGAGACAATAGTATGTCTCCATAATTTTCGAATTTTTGAAGATTCTACTATTTGGTTTTTTTTTTCTTGGCTTCATTTGAAATTTGAATTCAATATCCATTACAGGTAATCCCTTAAAATTCGCCCTTAATATCCGAATTTTTTCCATTTATAATATATGATTTTATTTCATAATTGTTTGATTCGACATTTAAATTTTAAATCAATAATCAAAATCTGCAAATCTATTGTAGTATATTTAGGGGTGTCTAAATGGTTCCCGATTCTCGGTTAGAACCGGAACCGAACCGGAACCAAACCGAAACCGTAAAATCGGTTAAAGTTTCGGTTTTCGGTTCCTTATTACATAATTTTTTGGTTTTCGGTTCGGAATCGGAACCGAACCGAAAACCAATTTTATAATATATTTATTAAATATTATTTTTATATTTTATGCTTATATATTTTATTATTTTTATTTTTGTAAATAAAAAATTTAAAACCCTAATATTGTTAAATAAATATTTTATATTTTGTTAAAAATTTATAATAATATATTATATGTATTAAATATTAATCTTATATTTTATAATTTATAATTTATAATTTAACCCGTGCAAAAAAAAAATGGTTCTGTCGGTTTAGCCGAACCGGAACCGAAAATAACAGGTCCGGTTCCGGTTAACCGAAATTTTATATGGTTCGGCTTTCGGTTCTCATTTTTGGGCAATTATGGTTCCGATTAACCGAAAATTTCGGTTCGATTAACCGGAACCGAACCGTTCGACACCCCTAAGTATATTTATTACATACTTGGTGACATTTATAGTGGTCTCGTCAGAGAGTTTGTGTATATGGGTGATAATAGTATGTCTTCATTTTAGTTTTAAAGTATTTTCACATCATAAAATTGTTTTTAGTAGTAGTATTTTGTGTTTCAGCATCGACTTATATGATTTACATGAAAAAACATATTATGTAAACATCTTTGAAAGGAGCTAATTAATTCAATGCAATAAATGGTTGCCGTACACGCCCGACAAGGGAAGTGTCACCAGACTGATACTGTGGTTTGGTTATAATACCAGACAAATATGGCCAAACAAAAACAAAAATCTAGAAATAGTGCTGAAATTGAAGCCATCTAATGGAAGGTAATGAGCCTTCTTTATTCAAGTGAGTTGGGTCCTCCAAACTCTTTTGATGCTTTTGAGTTTTACCTCAGCGCTTTGTTTCTTTTTCTGGCTTCTTAGCATCTGACCTTAACCTCTTCCCATTTTTGATTGGATTTACACATTTTTTCAATTTAAAATTGAAAAACACAGTGTCACTTGTGTATAATAAAATATGTGACACTCGTTACACGAATATCATGAACAAAAAAATGTACTAACAAACAAATTATCATGTTTGTGCTAGCGTGTGGAAACAAAATAATGCAACTAAATAAATTCATACATAAAATGTGCCACCACATTCAAACACACTTCTATAAATAATTTCACATCCGTAAGTGTGGAAACAGTTACATACTAAAAATGAGGAAATACTCAAATTGTACCGGTTTATACCAATAGTCTGGTGACAAATAATTCAAATTGTAACCATCTTTGTGTTGGAATGTTTTATTCTAAATATTCATTATCGAGTTTTGATGATTAGTTGTTAAACAAAGAAAAACAACAAGGAAGCAAAACAAAACAACGAAGAAGTCGAAGACACAAAAAGCTGGACAGAACATGATTAACGCACGCTATGTTCCAAGAATAACGCACGCTATCGAACGACTATAACGTACGTAATGGTCAAATGAATAACGTACGTAATGAGTTGTTTCAGAATTCAAACAAGATGAATGTTGGGAAAAGTCCGGGTCAAAGTCAAGCTTACAACGGACAGTTTGACAAAAGTAGTCAATGGATATTGACTAATTAACGCACGCTACGAGTAAGGATTAACGTACGCTACAGCAAGCAGTTAACGTACGTAATCGATAAAGCACAACATACGTAATAGTATGGACAGAAACCACCGGACTAAAGTTGCAAGCAGTTCACGTACGTAAGCAAGATGTCTTAACGTACGTAGTGAGCTTAACATACGCTATGCAGGAAGGCTAGCGCACGCTAAAGAGTCAACAGGCAGTAACGGCTAGTTGGGGGAAAATACCTATAAATTCCAAACCATTTGGTATCAAAACACACAACAACCTTGAGCAAATCATATATACTTGTAATATCATTGTAATCATTCTTATTGTTGTATTTGAGCTCATATAGATAAGTGTTTGAGTGTTATACACGAAAACATACACGAGAGGAAAAAGAAAGGATAAGATTGGATTCAGTGTTATTAGGATCAAGGATCCAGCATTATTAGAATCGCAATCTATATCCACGTGAGGTTTGTCTAGTACCCATAGAAAGCTAGATTGGTTGATTCCTTGTCCAATAGAAAAGGAAAACGGTTTATCTTGGACCGACAAAAAGACAAGTGTGTGCACGGTTTATCTCGAACCAATAGAAGACGAGAATTGTAACGGTAATCCCTCGACCGATAGAAGAGGTGTAGAGGTTGATCTTCATCCTATAGAAAAAGATACGGAGAGAGGACGTAGGCACGTTTGGCCGAACCTCTATAAATCTTGTGTCGATTTATTTTACGCGCCTTTAAATACGCTTCCGCATAATAGCGCGTATACCGAATATTGCTCCAACAATTGGTATCGGAGCGGTGCCTCCTAGAAGCGACTTAACATCCGAGGAGAAGACGATCCAAATGGCGTTTCAATTTGCACCGGTCGAAGGTCTTGCCTTGAACCGACCACCATTCTTCGATGGATCAAATATATGACCTGGAAGAAAAAGATGTCAATCTTCATTCGTGCCTATGATATAGAAATCTGGAAGATCATTTGTCTCGGCTCGAATGTTCCAATCAAATCCGATGGATCCCTTAAGATTTTCGAAGAATATAATGACGAGGATTGGAAGAACGATCATATAAATTATAAGGCCACTCAACTTTTATATTGTGCCTTAAATCCAGAAGAGGTCAACCGTATTTCATCGTGTGAAAGTGCTAAAGAAATATGAAAAATTCTTGAAATCACACACGAGGGAACAACTCAAGTCAAGGAGACGAAGATTAATATGCTTCTCCATGACTACGAGTTATTCATGATGAAAGGTGACGAGTCCATCACCAACATGCTCGACCGATTTTCGATCATCACAAATGGACTTGCTTCTTTCATAAAACCGCTATCGAGTAGTGAGAAAGTCAAGAAAATCTTACGATCACTACCTAGCGAATGGGACGGCACCGTGACGGCGATCATGAATTCTAAAGATATCAACACGCTCAACTTTAGCGCCCTCGTTGGTTCGCTAATTAACTATGTGATTGTTCTAAAATAACGAAGTGTCAAGCCGTGTAACACCCCCAATCCGCTCAGGGATATTACACGCCGTAGAACCTTTCCTCAAGGATCTACCAGGCTGGTAACAACATAGAACATCTCAACAATGCCTTTAAGGCTAAAATGACTCAGTAGACCGATTTGGTCTTTCAATAAATACATACAACTCAAACTCATTACATGCCCACTCAGGGGTCGAATACAACACACTGCCGTACAACGGGAAAGAATACTGCGGCGGAAAATAAACTATAACTAAACCAATGACCTCATACGGATCCTCGTGTGATTAGTATCGTTCATCTTTCATCATCCTTCGTGCCGACCCTGTGTTATGCTCCCAAACCTGAATGCAAAAAACAGACATCCACCCCCCTGAATACTCAGGGGTTAGCAAAACTCCACTGTTTTTCTAGTGCAAGAACAAAGTGCAAATACGAGGCATACAATTCACATTCTATGAATAACAATAACCAGGAATTCTCAAAGATCCAAACGTAATGATAAGTGCTTCCCGAGGCATGAATTTGGGTAAAACATTCCAAAACTGAAAGATCACAAATCAAGGGAAACAATTTATAAAACAGTTTAAAATGCCATCGAGAGTGTTAATAGAAAACAACTTAGGATTATAAAATCCTTCTCTTTCCAAAATCAACAGGGTCACAACCCAAAGGTTTTGTTTTCGCAAATAGAAAACCAACAACAATTCACAGGGTTAAAACCCACGTCACGTGTCCTCGACAGACATAAAATCAATACAATATAATCGCCCAAGATACGCAAATCTTGGTCACAAAAATACAACACCAACTCGTGAATCCAGGGCTATACCATTGGATTCCCTTCGTGGCCCCGTCGGACCCTCCCAAGGTGAGCAGAATGCGTTTTCGAAATCATATACACCAACTCGTGAAGTTTTACTCGTGAATCCAGGGCGAGTACCATTGGATTCCCTCCGTGGCCCCGTCGAATGCTCCCGAGGTGAGCAAAATACATTCACAAAAGATACACACCACTCGTAAAGTTTTTCTCGTGAATCCAGGGCGAGTACCATTGGATTCCCTCCGTGGCCCCGTCGAACCCTCCCGAGGTGAGCAAAATACATTCATAAAACATACACACCACTCGTGAATCCAGGGCGAGTACCATTGGATTCCCTCCGTGGCCCCGTCGGACCCTCTCGAGGTGAGCGAAATATATTCACAAATCACATAAACAATATGTCACACCAAGGATATCCAAGCAATTCACCCAAATGCAACAAACATAAAGCACGACACCAAGCATATTCATAGGGTTCACTTAACCGTTCACGAGACACAACATTCACAAAACACAAGCGTTATGAAAGTGAGCCTTTAACGAGGCTAAACCAAATCTTTTGAAAGTTCGTCTCATACAATCCAACAACATACTAAGGCATTCACCAATCATCGTATCCACAAAACAAGAATTGTATGGACAAGGTACTTGCCTCGAATAAGAACAACGCGGAGAATCGACCGAAGTAGGTTGACACGAACCGACTACGAACCCGCCGACTCCGCCGATCGCCAACTCGCGATAATAAACTACGAAGGACAATAACAACAATGAAAATAAATTCCATAGCACGACTTAAAGCCGTTGAATTCAAAGAACGAATGATGAAGGTTCAAGGGTTTCCCCCAAAACGGTCAAGAACACGATTCGTCCCGTCAAAACACGAAAACGGAATTCCAAACCGAAATATGGATATACAATCCATAGGATATGTTTAACAACATCATTTGACAACAATTGGTTCGTCAAAAATGGATAGAAAACGAAATCAAGGACAAAACTCCCAAAAAGTCAACTCTAGGGATTCAAGAAAAAATACCTTGATTCGGTGAAGAACAATGGATTAGATGATGTTATAATCACCTAGGATACTCCAAAACACCTTGGATGGAGTGGAAATCGTCCAGGAGCCCAAGCCCTAGTCGCCCTCGTCTCAACCCGCGGAGGAAGAAGAATAAATGAAGAAAAATGAAGAGTAATGACTGCATCCGGTTTATATATCGATGCTTTAGCGCGTGCGCTAATCCTACCTGATTAGCGTGCGCTATCGAAGCATCAGAACAAAACGTTCTGCCAAAATGTACAGTTAGCACGCGCTAGCTACAAATGTAAGGGGGGAGTATGTAATACCCGATTGTAATTCATTCATTTTCATTCAGTATTAATCAGTCAGTAATTATCACTCAGTAATTATCACTCAGTAATTTTCACTCATTATTAATCACTCATCATTCATGATTCATTCATTTGCGTTCACTGTTGGCATGTTATAACCGTATATCAGTTACCGATCGTAATTTCATCTCCGTTTATAGATCGAGACGGAAATATTATCATTTTCATCGTGATTGGTAGTCTTGTACTGGGAGTATCATCTTTGGCATGTGTTGGACTTGTTCACTTTCACATACGTATGGTATGTCGGATCATTCATCAATCGTAGTGAGAAATCGGAGTTATCGGATTTTCACCTTTTCCAGTAACGAGTTACGGCCGTAAGGATTGTCGGATACGGCCATAACAGACGTTCGTTGATTTCAGGCCATTTTGGACGAACGGGACTTACGGCCGTAAGGTTGCTGCATACGGCTGTAAGTTGAGGAGGTACGTCCTTAAGGCTTAGCCGGATACGGCCGTACGTGTCGAGCAGGGTGCCCAGGCTTTTTTGGCCGAAGGCAAGTTACGACCGTAAGATGGGCAGGATACGGCCGCAAGGGGTATTCGTAAATTTCAGGTTTTGTCGGACGAGAAGGACTTACGGCCGTAAGGGTTGCAGCATACGGCCGTAAGACGAGGAAGGTACGGCCGTAAGACTTGGCCGGATACGGCCGTACGTTGCAGGCAGGGTGCCTGGTCAGTTTCGACAAAGGGGGCTTACGCCCGTAAGTTAGGCCGGATACGGCCGTATCTGGCAGGTTACGCCCGTAAGTCAGGTACGGATACGGCCGTAAGGCTGTCGGCGGGTGTTTGGATGAAGCCGAGTTACGGCCGTACGAGTTGGCTGGTTACGTCCGTAAGGCCATTGACCTGGGATGTTACGGCCGTAAGTAGGCCGAGTTACGGTCGTAACTTTCGGCAGTTTATAAGGACTTGGCTGGGACTTTTTCATCATTTTCACCATTTCTTTCACCTTGTTCCGAAAGAGAGAGCTTGAGGGAGGGATTTTCCATCATCAATCACTTGAGTGTTAGATTTTCATCATCTTCATTCGTTTGGGAAGCTTGGATACTCGATTTAACTCGTGTTCATCGGATCGAAGTGGTCGGATCTTCAAGAGGTAATTTCTTCAACATCTTGGATTTCGATTTTGTATTGAGATATGATGTTTTGGACGTTAAAATCATGTTGTATGAAGTGATGTACGCATGATTATGGATATGTATGATTATTCAATGGATTGTTGAAGGATTATTCAAGAACACTTTGAATATTGAGTTGGATTTGGGGGTTTTCGATTAATTGTTGTTGTAATCACGAATTTAGATATTCATTTTGGATTATTGATCATATTGAAGATGTTTTGTTGGTTTGAAACACTTTTTGGAGATTTGATGTTGGTATTATTGAGGTTTGGTTGTTAACAATCGAAGATTGGCCACAACGTATTCGATATAATGCCCCAATGAACTTGGTTTAGTCGTATTGACGTTTTGAATTCGTTTTAATCGTGTTTGATTCATATATTGAGCGGATTGTTGGTAATTGTGTTATTCAAGGTTGTTCGAGCGACCGACTTTTCATTTAGGACGTTTGTTCGTGGAAGGACATTGTTCACCGGTGTTGTGTAAGTTAATTCTTACTCGGTTAAAAGGATATTCATTCCTTTTGTTGTTGTTCATTCTTAATCATAACTCATTCATCATTGTATTAACCGTATTGAGACTTGTAATTGTCGAATAATCACTTCATTCACGAGGAACGACGGTTCCAATCATTTCATTGAGTTATCGATCATTTCACCATTATTTTCATCTCGGTGAGTCATTCTTGACCTTGTCGGATTATTATTCATTGATATTCATTATGGTCATTCTCGTTCATATGACCTTCTGGGTTCATATTGCGTGGCCGGGTGCGGATGTGTGGAATTTTTAGTCGAGCACGCGATGGTCATGTATTGGGATCGATACATTGGACTGTGCACACGGTAACGATTACCTTCGTGAGACTAATTAGGTACAAGGACGGGTGTGTCCGGTCATTCATCTTGTACACTTGCACAGAACATTACGGGCGTACTATGACACTCCTCTTCAGCTTAATTCATAACTAAGGATATTTCATAACTAAAGATATATCATGATTGTGTATTTTCAACCCTTGAGGATTGTTGTTCTGTGTAACTGACCCCGTTAGGGGATATTGTTTTCACGTCACGGCAAGGCAAAGGCACGGGAAGAGCATGTTGACGGCGAGGAGTCCCAGTGATACTAGTATGGGGCCCCAGTCATTTCAGTCATCCTTATTTCTCTTCATTTGTAATTCCGCTGCAAATTCTATTTGAGATGTTTATTTATTCAGGGTGGTGTATTTTATCTTCATATAAAATATACTAGTATTCTGTATTGTCCTGGTGTATTGTACTTAAGCTCCTCATCGGAGTATTTGGTAATATAATGTGGTTCGGTACTACAATTATATTATTTAATTCATCAGTTTTCATTAGCCTGGTGAGTCCCAGTCGGGGGTCCACGAC
The DNA here is from genome assembly GCA_033398695.1 of Orobanche coerulescens. NCBI lineage: Eukaryota > Viridiplantae > Streptophyta > Magnoliopsida > Lamiales > Orobanchaceae > Orobanche > Orobanche coerulescens. Next base: position 2,720,892 of record CM065816.1, read on the forward strand.
ACTGTAATATCCGCCTAGTTTGGGCTGTTACAGAGTTGGTATAGGAGAGTGGTTTTGAATACTACCTTCCGAGTCATGTCTCATTTGAAATCATCGTCATCGGACTAGTATCATTTATAGATGGCCACGGTTCCGGTTCCGGAAATGGGAACCGGAACCGAACCGGTAACTTATTGCTACGGTTTCGCTTCGAACCGGGAACCGGCGGTTCCGGTTCTGGTTCCGAACCGGCGGTTCCCAGTTCGAACCGTCTGAACTTTTTTTTTTTTTTTTTTTTTAAATTCACTTTAATTGTTTTTATAATTAAATAATCAATATAAAATAATAGAAACAATTTTGAAAAATAACCGAAAAAAAATAGAAGAGATTATGGCAACTATTTCTTATTATTCCTTAGATAAAAGTTTGTGGTATTTATAACTAAGTCCTGTCGGTTCAATAAAGGCGTCATGGGAAAGAACCGAAAAGAAAACCCATGAAGGAGTATTAAACTCTTTTAATAAATACATTAAATTTCAGAAATTACTAATGATAATCCTAATTACTAATAATAAAGTCTTCTACATGTCGAAGTCGAAGTCATCGTCGAAGTCTTCGCCTTCGGTGCATTGAGATGACTCGCTCGCATCGGTGGTCTCGGCCTCGGTCGTCGTTATTGGGTATTCTTGGAACAAATCATCCCATTTGTTCTCTTGCTCTCTTGCTTCGGCCAATGTATGATCTTTGAGCAATAGTTGAGCTTCAAGATTATGTGGTGCCAGTTGGGATCTTCGTTCGTCGAGCATGTATCCTCCCTCGCTAAAGGCTTGCTCAACCTCTACCGTTGATGCCGGGACAGAAAATATCTCTTTCGCCATGATTGCAAGAATGGGGTATTGACCTTGCTTGATTGACCACCAATTTAACACGTCCACGTCATTTGGCCCTGCATTAAGTAATTCCCCTCCCTTCGGCTCCCTAAGGTATTCTTCTAGTTCGGAAAATTGGGGTTGACTACTATGACCTTTATTTGCGAAAAACGATTGAAGCATTTGACCCGCTTGAGTACTAGTGTGAAATCCCTAAGAGGAAGAACCACTGCTCTTAACTGTTTGTTTACGACTGACATTTCCACTATATTTTGAAGTATATTCTTGAAAAAGATTTTGTAAATCACAATAAAGACTAGTTTTGATTTCCATAAAATTTGGCAATTCTAAAGTTTCATAAGTAAGAAGACTTTCACAATATTTTATTTCTTCAAAAAATTTATAATAAATTTCCAAAAGATTGCACACACCTTCGTATTTGAAGGACGGGTCTAAACATTTTGCAATTAAAAAAAACGTTAGGAATTTGTTTAAAATATTTTATCCACTTTTTTACCATGAGAGTAACGGGTAATTGTAAATTTTTAAAAGTACTACAATGAGCTAATTGAGAAATTATCATAGTACAATGATAAAGAACACGTGAACAAGTAGGATAGTAGACACCCGATAGATCTTTAGTAGCCGTTTCAAAAACTTGAAGTAGTTGAACAAGATCGTAACATTCATCCCAATAACTAGGCAATAAAATCATAGAATTAACTTCAGTTGTAAAAAATTATACTAATAAATCCTTAAATTAAATGCGTTGAATTCAACATTTCATATGTTGAATTCCACCTAGTGCATACATCTATGTTAAAGCACTTGCTACGTCCAGTTTGAGTTTTACAAAATTTGAGCCATAACCTATGTAATTTTTGTTTATCACGTAATAATTCATCAACGACTTTCCTAATTGGATTTATTGATCTATCTAAATGTTTAAGGCCATTTTGAACACACAAGTTTAATATATGAGCAATGCAACGGGTATGAAAATATCTACCTTGTAAAGTAGCATTACATGCAGCAATTAAAGAAGGTACCGTAGCAGTATTAGCACTTGCATTGTCAAAACCAATTGAAAATATTTATTCGGTAATATTAAATTGTTGCAAAATTTTTAAGATAATGAGTGCAATATTTTCGGCAGTATGAGCACAATTAAATTTTTTGAAACATATAACACGTTTGTTTAAGTTCCATTGCAAATCAACCCAATGAAGAGTCATACCCATGTAAGAATTTTTTTTAAAAGCACATGTCCAAATATCAGAGCAAACAGAAACTATATGTGGTAAAGTAGTTAAAATATTTCGTAGTTGTGTTTTATATCTTTTAGCTAATTTAACTATGGTCCTAGTCATAGTGGTACGTGGTATTCATTTAGCTAAAGGATTATATGCTAATTTCATTGAATTTTCAAAACGCATGTTATCGGCAAATTGAAAAGCAAGAGATTCCGTACTAACAAATCGAGCCATTACTTCCCTAGCAACAATATCATTAAACTTAAAAAGAGAGATTTCGGGCGTACCTTGCTCGCTGGGAGTGGAGGTGAGTTGCGTTTGTTTACCTTTGTTGGGAGGATGCACATTTCTAATGTGCTTGTTGTATGTGCCATAACCGTTCCCCGCGTTTAAAACATAGGATTTGCCACAAATTTGGCAAACGGCCTTTGTGAGTGTTTTGCCACTATCGGGATCTTTAACTTCTACTTTTTTGAAGTACACCGTGAAGACGTTAGAATGCGGAATTCGTTCCCTCTTCCCCGCCGTTGATCGCCGAGCCCGGTGGTCCGATCCAAGGCCGCCATCTTCAAACTCGTCCATATCGTCCTCCAAATCAATGGGCTCATCTTCTTGGAAAGTGGATGGAATTACTTCATCGTCATCTTGTTGAGCGAGGCTTGATGCAATTTCAAAATCGGAGTGGATTTGTTCCTCCTCCATTTGTTCACGTTCACGACGATTGGGCACCCTTCGAAATTGAGAATTCCGAGTAGGATCTTCACTACCGACGTAAGTTGATTCGTCGGGATCCTCTCGAATAACAACACCACGTAGACGAAGAGGGCCTCGTGGTCTATTTCGAATAGTAGAATCGTACTTCATAACGTTTTTGCCCTTACCTGTACGGCCCGAACCGGAATCGGAAGAGGCCATTTGTGTAGGGAAAATGCGTAATAAATTGAGTACTAAAAATGAGTAAGAGTACAAAATGCTTGGTAGAGGTGATAGTTGGTGTGAAAAATGGTGAGGATTGGGAGGGTATTTATAGGGATAAATTAGAGGTAAAATTGGGAGAAAATTGAATTTGAAATTCAAATTTGAAATTTGAATAAATAAAAAATTTGAAAAATAAGTCAAATGCTTCAACCAACCCCCCTTTCCGGAACTGCTCCATTTGTTTTTTAATTTTAAAAACCAACTTTGCATGTGGAGGATGAGTTTGCATGTGGAGGTTTTTATCAACGGTTCCTTTTAACACTTCAACGGTTCCGGTTCCTTTTTTTTTCAACGGTTCCCGGTTCCGGAACCGTGTGAACCGTCGGTTCTGAACGGTTCGCGGTTCCACGGTTGATTCTGGCTCCGGGAACCGCGATTATATTTTGCAGGCCGGAACCGAACCGTCTGGACACGGTTTTGGTTCCGGTTCGGAACCGTCTAACACGGTTCCGGTTCCAGAACCGTCCAATACGGTTCGGTTTCACGGTTCGGTTCCCGGTTCCGGTTTTTTTGGGCACCTCTAGTATCATTGGACTTTCGCATCACGTGTGACCTGTGCAAATGCCAAGCCAATCAGACCGAAAGAACTGTAAGATTTCTGACGCCATGGTATAATTTCTGGCAATAAGAATCATTCATTCATCATTCATTAGTCAACAATCCTCATCATCATTCAGTTTGATCAGGACAATCATGTCAACTCATTAATCACCCAGTTCATTTCACAATTTAGTTGTTGATCTTGAGGATCATATCATTAATCTTGTTAACTTGTTCAAGATAATCATTTCAAGAATTTCATAAGCTAATCATGTCACCTCAGTTAATCATTCATGTAATCACTGTGTTAGAGCGCATATGCTCATTTTCATCATCTCATGACGTAATCATAACGTGATATTCATGCGGGAGATATAATTATCATGTGACTTTCCTACTTCAGTATGGAGAGAGCAGGCAGAGGACGCGGAGGATGAGGCCGCGGTGCGGGCCAAATCCCGAGAGCTCGTGTGAATACACGTGCGAACGCGAGGAATAATGCTAACTCATCTAGCAGCGACGCTGCCACTCATTCACCTGGACGTGATCATTCACTATCGGGGAGTCGTACCCGGGACACAGCTCAGTCAGAAGGTGTTCGAGTTGACCCACTCGCTTTTATGCAGGGCATGATGGCCCAAATGACTCAGATGGCACAACTGATGGAGACGATGCATAACTCAGCTAATCAAAATCAACAGTCTCCTCCGCCGCCACCTCAGAGGTAATAGAGGAGTGTGGGCAGTATCATCGGCGACATCTCTCGCCAAAGACCGCCTACCTTCGAGGGTTCATCTGAACCGGCGGATATTGTTCATTGGCTCGAACATTTCGAGAAGTTATTTGCAATGGTAGAGTGTCCCGAAGGACACAAAGTTTCAGTTGCGGCTTACTACCTGGGTAAGAGCGCTCATTCTTGGTGGTTGTCGTTGAAGCCCACCGACGGATCATGTACTTGGGATCAATTCAAGACTCTCATGATAGAGAGGTATTATCCGGCCCCACTCAGGGAGGCCAAGCTATCATAATTACTCACTCCCGACCCCTCAGCGGACGAGGATGTTCTCGCCATTGCCGAGAAATTTCAGGAACTTCTTCCGTTCGCCTCATCTATCATTCACTCCGAGGCAAATAAGATTAAGTATTTCAGCAAGAGGCTGAAACCCCTAATGCGGATGCAGTTACTTAATCATAATTGCACCACTCTGGCCGAATTCATTGAGAAGGCTCTTACTTATGAGCTCACTGCTAAGGAGATTGCTAAGCAGCAACCTTCATCTGCTAGCAAGAAATCGAAGAATCGCAATCAGTCTGAAGGCGGTCAGACAACCTTCAAGAAGCCTCGTGCGGGCACTACCTTCTTTGAGCGACCTCCTGTGGCGCCCAGACCGGCGGAATTGCAGTCCCGAGTGGCCAGTTCGGCCATCACCTGTTTTAACTGTGGGGATCTTGGTCATGTCAGCACCAAGTGCCCGAGGCAGACTATCACGTGTCATAAATGTGGGATTGCTGGGCATAAGGCCCGTTTTTGCCGAAGAGACTCCAAACCTACTCCGGAGTCATCTCAGGCCCCGAAGCAGTCAGCTGTTCATAATCAGGCCACTCAGTCCGCGTCGTTCAAGACGACAGGAGCGAACAAAGGCGGAGCAAAGAGCTATCAGACGGGAGCATCCGGTTCGGGGGCCGGCAAGCCCCGAATTTATGAGATGAAGAAGACCGACGATCCGGAGGCCCGGATGATCTCAGGTACACTCGATATTCTATCTCAACCTGTGTGTACCCTTTTTGATACTGGTGCATCTCATTCATTCATTTCCGAGTCATGTTTGAGTAGACTACGTCTGGGTAGTGCTACTAGTTGTGAGCCTTATGTCATTGGTCTACCTGATGGTAGAAGAATTATCAGGAATCGTGAGATTCAGAATTGTCCGATTCAGCTTCATGGCCATGTATGGATAGCAGACCTTATTGTGGTAGATTTGCCAAGAGACGACGTCATCTTGGGTATTGATTGGATGGATCGTCACGATGCCATCATTAGTGTCCGTAAGCATATGGTCACTATCATTTCAGACGGTGGGGTCGAATGTATTTTTCAGGGGAGTAATCCTAGTTGTTCCGGGAGAGTCATCAACTTGATGAAAGCAGTGAAATTACTCAGTCACGGGTGTATTGGTTATTGGTGCTATATGACCAAAACCGAGAAATCACCAATAATGTTGACGAATATTCCAGTAGTGAGGGAATATGCCGATGTATTTCCAGACGAGTTACCCGGTTTGCCTCCACAGAGGGATGTGGAATTCACGATTGAGTTAGAGCCTGGTACGTCTCCAATATCGAAGGCACCGTACCGGATGGCCCCGACCGAAATGCAGGAGTTGAAGAATCAACTTGAGGAATTGTTCAAGAAAGGTTATATCCGACCGAGTGCGTCCCTGTGGGGAGCACCAATATTGTTTGTCAAGAAGAAGGATGGTTCATTTCGCTTGTGTATTGATTATCGGGAGTTGAACAGGGTGACGATCAAGAATAAGTATCCTCTACCCCGTATTGATGATCTCTTAGATCAACTTCAGGGAGCTTCAATATTTTCCAAGATCGACCTAAGATCTGGATATCATCAGTTGCGAATTCGAGAGTCGGATATCGCAAGGACAGCGTTTCGTACACGCTATGGTCATTATGAGTTCGTGGTAATGCCGTTTGGGTTAACTAATGCACCTGCGGTATTCATGGAGTTAATGAATCGGGTTTTCATCGACTTTTTGGATCAGTTTGTTGTTGTCTTCATCAATGACATTTTGATTTATTCTCGTGACCGAGAGGAGCACGAGGTTCACCTTCAGCAGGTTCTCGGCGTGTTGAGACGAGAACAACTTTATGGAAAGTTTTCCAAATGTGAGTTCTGGATGTCCGAAGTGACGTTTCTCGGGCATGTAATTTCATCAGATGGAGTGCGTGTTGATCCTCAGAAGACGGAGGCTATCTAAGATTGGTTACCTCCGAAGAATGTTAAGGAAATCCGAAGCTTTCTCGGATTAGCCGGTTATTATCGGCGGTTTGTGGAAGGATTTTCTAAAATTGCTCAACCATTGACGAACCTTTTGCGAAAGGATAAGAAATACACGTGGTCCTACGCGTGTCAACGGAGTTTTGAGGAACTCAAGAGCCGGTTAATTTCAGCACCTGTACTTTCCTTGCCGCAAGGGACGGAAGGATTCATGGTTTATAGTGACGCGTCCGGACACGGTCTCGGATGTGTATTAATGCAGAATGGGAAGATTATTGCCTATGCTTCACGGCAATTGACACCTTACGAGGTTAATTATCCGACCCACGACCTGGAGTTAGCAGCCGTGATTTTCGCGTTGAAGATTTGGCGTCATTACCTTTATGGCATCACCTGTCAGATATTCACCGATCACAAGAGTTTGAAGTATATATTTACTCAGAAGGAGTTAATATGCGACAGATGCGGTGTGTTGTTACCCAAAATATTATCCGGAGATAGTATTGCAGGAATGATCGAGTAACAAACAAAATGCGAGAACACTTCCGTGAGAAAATAAATAACACAAGATGTGCCGGGGTTGTTAATCCCGGGCTTGAATGCTCTCGCGAGATGTTATTAATAAATATACTGTCAAGTACAAATATTAATGTTAGAATCTGTTACAAGGAGTGTAAAGACTTCTAGTTATCTAGGCTTTAGAGCGCGTAGATTGCCGGAAGAACCAGATAGATGAATCTGTGAGTTCTTGCTTGGGATATATGATGAATGTGTATGAATATCTCTAGGAATGTATAAGAGGTTGCCCAAAAGAGTCTTTGATTCTCTCTTTTGTGTGTATTTTGCACCGAATTCGTAGTAAAAATTCGCCTCTCCCTTTGGCCATTGCAATGAGTCCTCTATTTATAGGGGACAAGGTAGTTGGGGCCCTTCGGGCGATCGCGGGCGACCGCCGTTTTCTATGTTAAAATAGGATGGCCGATCGCCCCGTCGCATGGGCCTGTTCCCTTGAGGTCCGCGGTCGCTGTTGGTGGCCAGCTGGGCGAACCAATGGGAAGCCAGCACGCGTCTTGAGTCGCTGTCCGGGGAGGACCCACTTTGTACCTTTCGGCGGCCTTGTCGGTAGGTGACAGGCTGTGGTCAAATGTCCTACCTGTCGGTGCCCTCAGCGGATCTGCACGTGGGCCACCGTTCAAGATTCGGTCTTCGACGACGTTGACGGATGTTGCATCCACGCGTGGCACGATACGATCGTCTCCAGTTTGGACATGTAAGACGACCGCCAGACAAATAAAGACGATCGCTGGGTACCAGAAGACGATCGCTATAATGTGCCGTGCTCTGGGCGTTTGTCCGGAGTATGTCTTCCATGGTTGACTTCTCTGATTGTGATGACGATCGCCTATCGAGGCGTATTAATCGCCGCACAACAATTGCCCCCCAGCTCGGCTCGATGTTGAAAACACGGGGTGAGATGGCCCTACTGGCGATCGCCAATGTTCAGCCGATCAGCCGACCGGAATTCAAATCTGGACGACCTCCTTTTGCGCCGGGAGTAGCGGAAATTGAAAGCGGTCTCTCGAAAAGTTGCAAGGACACGCGTCGCGCTTTGATTGGAGGAGTCCGACGGTTTTGTCAGACTTGTCGGTTGGCATGCCTTCGAAAAGACGCGTATGCGGGATTCGAGGGCGGCATTTAATGCGTCCCCCACGCGACGGTTGCGATCCAGCCCTCGGGGTTTCTCCTATTTGCATTTAGACCCTCGTCTCCATCTATAAAAGGGGCAAGGCTTCTTCTCCTTTACTTTTTACGCGTCCTTGCATCCATAGCCGAAATTCTGCGAAAATTTCTGGAGCTTCTCGTGCCGACCTCCTTATTTTCTATAGGTAAGAAAAATTAGTCTTCTTTCTTCCCTTTACTTACTGAAATGTCGGGAGGATCCAGAACCTTTGAGATCGGAAGCTCTTCCGCCGCCGCCGCGTCGCCTGACCGGGAGGAGATTCCCGTTGGAGTGGATTTGGAGACGGCCGTTGAAGCCATTCGTGCGGGGATTGCTCCCGCAGAAATCGAAGAGCTTTTCAACGAGGCCGAAGTGGCGAGGACGACGGCGACGGCGGAGCAGGGGGGCTCGCCGGTGGACGAGGATGATTTGGAGTGGGTGACCTGGGAACGAGAGAGTAGATTCGGCCCTGCCTATGTGGCTTTCGCTCAGATGATGGAGGCGATCGCCGGGCCCTGTCCGGAATTCGACTTCGAAGCCTACTCCGCCGCTCACCCTTACGAACATGTGAATCGGGCGGTATTTCAGGCCGCCGTCCCGTCTCCGTGGACCCTTGGACAGATCCGGAGTACGGCGACCAAGAAAGATCTGAGCCGCTGGAGGGCAAAATATCATGTCCCCTCAGATGTTTCCCTCCACGTGCCTTCGCAGAATGAACGTGCCGATCAACCGCCAGAGGGTATGGTCGCCGTTAGTGAGATGATCATGGAGGCTGGTTTGCGATTCCCTCTGGCGTTCGCCGTCTCCTATTTGTTGATCGCCTGGAATTTAGCGCCGCTCCAACTGACGCCGAACGCTTGGCTACAGGTCATCTGCACGTTGACACTGTTTGGCAGTCACCGATTGTTCCGCCTCCTTACTGCGCTGGAGATGAATTATCTGTTTAAACTGACCGCGCAGAAAGGGTCGATCGGCGGCAATCATATCCAAGGCAGAATGGGGAGAGTGGTCCTTGGAGTGCCGAATAAGACCAGGGGTGACCTGGCTAAATGGTGCTGGGTCGGCGGGGCGTGGCGATCGGAATCGAGCGACAGGCCGAATGAGAAGTTGGAGATTCCTACCACTTTCCGGGAGAGGAATCCGAGTAAGGATTTTTACTCTCCCCTTGATTGAGCTTGTCTTGGACTGATCTAATTTTGTTTTCTTTTTGCAGGGCCTCTTGTTCCAGCGACCGGCGATCTTCCTTTCGATTTCTTGATCGTTTGGGAGCGAATTCGCGCCTTGCCGGATACCTTCAAAGACGTTCGCTCGCTCGGCAAGGAAATTCATCGGTTGGGGGCTCGTTTGTTTTGCTTCCCCCTTCACTTGAAAGTTCCAGGTACGAGCCTAAGTGGTGTTTCCTTGCTTGACGATCGCCTCCAGTAGGTCGTATCGTTTAAGTTTTTTGTCTAACTTGTTTGTACCTCTTCTTTGATAGAGGTTCATTTTCCCCGATTTGCCGAGCCACCGCAAGAGATCGCCATGTCGAACCCGAGACTCATCGGTCGCCTCCGCTTGGGCAAGCAGACTGGTCACGTTCCTGCGACGACGTCTCGTGCTCCGGTGACGAAACCGGCTGATGTGCCGGTCGCCGAACCGGTAGTTCAGGAAGAGGAGCAACTACGGTGCCACAAGAGGCGGAGGCCGGAGGAGCCTCTGCCGATTGCTGAGGCGGACGTGTCCATCCTTGAGCCTCCGGTTGCCGCGGCTCCTTTATCCGCCATCCCGATGACGGAGCGATCAGGTCCTAGGCCTTCGGCATCCGGCTCCCGGTCATCAGGCGGGCCTACAAAAAAGGTGGCGATCGCCGAGGCGGAAACCTCTCGGGGCAGGCCTTATTTTGGTCGCGATCCCGAGCTTGTCAATAGGTAAGATTCGGACCAACATTTTCTGAGTTAGGCATTATGAGCATGGTATAGGCTAACTCCTTGGTTTTCTGGGTTTGTGCTGCAGGGTTCGTCTTGCCGACCCGGACACCGGTCCCATGGTGCTTAACTTCTTGTCCAGTAAGGCTCCGAAAACGTCTCTCGACGTCCCGTCTTATGTCCAGCAGGCTATCACCTCTCTGCCCAAGGCCTGGACGACCGACCTTGATGCGATCGCTCGTCGGCGATCTGCGGATGCCATGCAGGCGACCGTTGCCTTGGCTCTCCAGACGGCGACGATGGCCGTCCAGGCTGCAAGAGATTTTGAGGGGCGACCCTCCACTGCTCGTCTCCATAGCGATCTAGAGGCCGCCCAGAATTCAAACATCGAATTTGCTCGCCGGATCCAGACTATGGAGAAAGAGTATCTGGAGACGGCCACCAGGGCCAAGCAGGATGTTGACCGGTTAAAGCAGGAGCTGAATCGCTCTAAGGAGGCTGCTGACCGGTCCCGCGATCTAGAGAAGGAGACCCGCCGGAAGTATGCGGCCTCGCAGGAGGAGGTGGCCGGGCTGAAGGCGACGGTGGATCGCCTCAGCGGTGAGCTGGACGCGGCAAAGAAAGAGCTGGAGAAGGCCAAGGGTGAGAGCGCCGCCAAGGTGGCCGAGCTGGCGGAGGCGGAGAAGGCGGCCGAGGAGTTGAAGGGGCAGCTGAAGGCGATCGATGCCGATCCCTACCTCAACGTTGCGCTCGTCGGCGAGTTCGCTTATCAGTTGGCCTATGCTGACGCCGTTCGAGCCGCAAAAAAGGCAGGGATGGAGATCGGTCCCTTGATGGAGAGCTTCAAATCCTATGCCCTCGAGCATCCGCTGCACCCGGAGTTCTCCTTGCCGATCCTCGACCTTGCCGACTTCGGGATTGACTTGAGTTGGTACACTGGTAAACTCATTCACCCCGAGGCCGATGGGGGGGCCCAAGCCGATCCGCAACCCGAGGGCGATGACCAGCCGGCGGGGCCTTGAGAGACATTTTTTGATTCCTTCTGTAACTTGTACGTTTTGCTTTTTGTTTTCTTGATGTAATGCCTTCGGGCCCCACAATGTATGAAGTTCACGTTTATGAATAAGATGTTTTTTATTTTCATATTGCCTCTTTATATACGATCGCCTTTGAATGTTCGCGTGCAATTTTTTTACAAGTATGTGTATGATTGCTTTTGTCGTTTTGTTCATCCGACCGACCGTCTGAGTGTTGAAAGCATTGACATGTTTTGAATCGAAATTCTTACTTGTAACTTTTGTCGTTTTGTTCATCCGATCGACCGTCCGATCGTATTTAGAATTAGCTCGGCCCATCTCTGTCCCCTTGTTTTTGTTGACTTATAGTAAGTAAGGGAGCAAAAATGAGTTTGTCTGGCGAGCTATCTTCAGTTTCGCCGATCCTGAAGAATCGCGAACGATCGCGGAGTTCGATGGACCGACCTCCACAACCGTGTCTTTATGTGCGAAGGATATCGTCTATCCCGCGACTCACTTTTTTTTTGTTTTGAAGGTCCTCCGTTAGGCTACGCCCGCCTTGTGTTAAAACGAAAGGCGGACGATCTTGGTCTGGAGGAGTCCTTGCGCGGGGCGTCGTCGGCTTATTCGACTCCACGTCCGCGGCTCGTCAGCTCTTCTTCCACCTCGGCCCGCCATGTAGATAGCGACCCTCGACGGTGTACGTTGAGACGGGGGTAGTGGCACGTCGCATTGTCCGGGATCGTCATGTTAGGTGACGTACCTTGAGGACGTGCGATCGTGTCTACTGATTATTTTGGAGGGTCCTTCGGCTACGCCGGCTTCGTATTTAAACGAAGGGCGGGCGATCTCAGCCTGAAGGAACCTCGCATGGGTGAGGCTGTCGGTTCAATCGACTTCCAGGACCATGGCCATATTGATTTTACTTCGGATCGTCATGATCAACGATCGTCGGCGGTATGCTATATTCCTGGTGGGGCGATCGCCAGAATGGATGGGATAGAAAATAGAACACAAAATTTTCCTCGTACATCATTGAGATTGAATACAAAATTTTCACTGATAGTATTTTTTTAGATGCACGGCGTTCCAGGGGTATTGATCCGGAGTACCGTCAAGATGTTCCAGTTCGTAGGCTCCTTTAGTTAGCCATCTGGATACCCTGAAGGGGCCCTCCCAGTTCGGACCAAAAACGCCTGTGTGGGTTTGAATCTTCTTGAGGACGAGATCGCCCACTTGAAACCTTCTTTCTTTGACCTTGGAATTGAAAAACTTCTCGGCTCTCCTTTTATGGATTGTGTTTTTCATTTCTGAGGTTAGCCGTCGTTCTTCGAGCATGTCTAGGTCGATTCGTCGGGCCACATCGTTGTCGGACATCATCTCTTGTTCGGTTCGATGGCTGAGGACGGCGATCTCTGAAGGAATTACCGCTTCCGTTCCGAAGGCAAGGGCGAATGGGGTTTCGCCGGTTGAATTGCGGGTCGTTGTTCGGTAGGACCATAGAACTTCTGGGAGCTCGCTCGCCCATCGTCCCTGCCTGGATTCGAGTCGTGCTTTAATCGTGTGTTTGAGGATCTTATTCACTGTCTCTACCTGCCCGTTCGTCTGAGGGTGATAGGGCGCTGAGAATAACCTTTTGATTCCCCACTTTTCACAAAATTGCATGACTTCTAGGCCGTCGAATTGTTTTCCATTGTCGGAGATGATGGTCTGGGGCAGACCGAATCGGCATATGATGTTTTTCCAGATAAACTTGATCACCTGTTCCTGGCCGATCTTGTTTAGTGGCTCGGCCTCTGCCCACTTGGTGAAATAGTCGACCCCTACGATAGCAAATTCTGACCCCACAGGCCGTCGGCAGGGGACCAATAAGGTCGATGCCCCATTGCGCGAATGGCCAAGGGCTGTACATGGAGGTTAGCTGTTCGGGGGAGAGTTTGATGTTTAGGCCCATTATCTGACACCTGTGACACGATCTGGCATAGGCGATCGCATCCTTCTGAAGTGAAGGCCAGAAAAAACCTTGCCTGGTTGTCTTATGGACGAGAGCTCGCCGCGCATGGTTTCCACAAATCCGTCATGGATCTCGGCTAAAGCGAGCCGACCTTCCTCGGTGTAACACACTTGAGGAGGGGAAGGCTGAAGGCTCGCTTGTAAAGCCGGTCGTCCAATAGGGTATACCTGGTCGCACGCAGCTGGAGTTGGCGAGCTTTGACACGGTCGTCAGGGACCGTTCCGTCCTTTAAGTATTTGATGAACGGAGTCATCCAGCTCTCTTCGGCGATTGCGACCGTGGTAACCAGGTTTCTGTCGATCGCCGGCCTCGCTGACTTTGTGATTTGGATATTGGAGAAGTCGGCTGCCCCATCTGATGATGCTAGCTTGGAAAGAGCATCGGCCTGGGAGTTGTGCTCTCTCGGGACTTGTTCGATTAATACTTCTTCAAATTTCGTGCACATTTCGGCGACCAGCTCTTGGTATTTGACCATTTGTTCACCGCGTGCCTCATATTCCCCTTTTAACTTGGTTCACGACCAAAAGGGAGTCCATGAAGATATGGAGGCGACGAACATCTAGGGCGAGGGCTAGATCGAGCCCGCCTACCAAGGCTTCATATTCGGCTTCATTGTTTGTCGCACGAAAACCGAAACGCACAGCATTTGTGAAACTCTGTCCGTCGGGGCTGATGAGGACAATCCCTGCCCCTGCTCTCGAATTGGTTGCCGAGCCATCAACATACAATTTCCAGGCGGGTCGGCCGATCTGGGTCGGACTGTGAGGGAAAGTTAATTCCACCACGAAGTCCGCCAGAGCTTGGCCCTTGATCGCCGTGCGAGGAGCGTATGTGATACCGTATTGGGCGATCTCCAGCGACCACTTGAGGAGTCGCCCGTTAGTGTCCGGTCGGTGCAGGACTTGCCTTAGAGATAGAGTTGTTAGGACTTCCACTTGATGATCGAAGAAATAAGCCCTCAGCTTACGAACACTCATGACGAGGGCATAGGCGATCTTCTCCAATGGTGTATAGCGCGTCTCAGCATCGTGGAGCGCCTGGCTAACATAGTAGATCGGCAAGTGGGCTTGTCCCTCTGCTCGCACCAGAACGGCACTCAGCGCGACCTCCGAGGCTGCTAGGTAAAGGAATAATTTTTCTCCGGGGATCGGCTTTGCCAGGATCTGGGGGTTAGACAGATATTCCTTTATCTTGGCGAACGCTATCTGGCTCTCTTTCGTCCAAGCGAACTTCTTGTTCTTGATGGTCGCGAAGAAAGGCTTGCTTTTATCACCGAGTCGTGATATGAAACGGTTGAGGGCAGCTAGACAACCTGTGAGGCGTTGCACCTGCTTGATGTTTCGCGGTTCCTGCATGTCAAGGATCTCCTGTATTTTGGTGGGGTTCGCCTCGATCCCCCTCTGGCTTACGATGTGCCCCAGGAACTTTCCGGAGCCCACACCGAAGTTGCATTTCTTGGGGTTCAGTTTCATGTTAAACTTCTCAAGGATGGCGAACGTCTCGGCGAGATCTTTGAGGTGATCTTCCTTCTTGAGGCTTTTGACCACGATGTCGTCAATGTAGACCTCCATGGTTTTGCCGATCTGATCGGCGAACATTCTGTTGACTAATCGCTGGTAGGTTGCCCCTGCATTTTTCAAACCGAAAGGCATTCGGACCCAAAAGTATATATCCTTTTCCGTGTGGAAAGATGTGTGTTTTATGTCTTCCTCCGCCATTGGGATTTGATGATATCCGGCGAAGGCATCCATAAATGACATCATTTCACAACCTGCCGTACTATCGACCAAGTGATCAATATGAGGCATCGGAAAGTGATCTTTTGGACATGCCGCGTTGAGGTCGGTGAAGTCAATGCACAACCTCCAGGAGCCAGTTGGCTTTTTGACGAGAACCGCGTTGGCGATCCATTGTGGCTCGTCTGTGGCTACTCCGATTAATTTGTTGTTGAGTAACTTTTGGACTTCTATGTCGAGCGCCGCGTACTTCTCGGGACCGAACTTCCTACGCTTCTGGTGAACAGGCTTCATTGCTTGGTCGATCTTCAGATAATGGCAAGCGTGTTCGGGACTTATGCCAACCATATCTTGATGCGACCAGGCAAAGACTCCGATGTTCCTGCGTAGCAAGTTGATCAGATCCCCCTTTAATTCGTAGTCGATGCTCGCGCCGATCTGTACTTCCCGTTCCGGATGAGCCGGATCCATCGTAATACTTTCCAACTCTTCGACAGGGACGGTCGCCTCTCGTTTGGTGCGATCTCCAGACTCGGTCCTCGGATCGATGTCGAGATTTGGCTCGAAACTGATCCTTGGCTCGATGTCGTCCATCAATTGATGAGAGAGGGTGTCCTCTGAGTCGGGTTGGTACGATGTGCTCGGCTCGTCGATCGCCATCGGTTGATCGTCGATTGCTTCAATGTTACATGTATCATGGGAAATACCAAAAGAAGTAACAACATAGGAGTAACTCAAATATCTTTTTGCCATTAGCTGATCTCCTTTTACAGTACCGACCGTCCCGTCGGCGGTGGGGAATTTGATACAGTAAAAGAAGGACGAGGCGACCGCCTCAAAGGTTTCTAAAAAGGGGCGACCTAGGAACCCATTATAGATGCTGGGCCTATCTATGATTACAAAACTTAGGTTCCTAGTGATCCTAACCTTGGGATCATAAAAGCATATTAGCTCGACGGAGAGCTTGATCCTCCCGTAGGCTCGGACCGTATTGTCGCCAAACCCTTGGAGCACGGTGTCGAAAGGCTTGATGAATTTGATTAAGTTGCCGAGTTGGTCTAGGGCGGATTTGAATATGATGTTGCAGAAACTCCCGTTGTCGACCAGCACGCGATCGACTATCTTCCCAAGGATACAGGCGGAGATCACCAGTGCATCCTCCTTAGGGCATTGCACTCCCTCCCTATCTTTGTTGGAGAAGGTGATGAGTGCGTCTTTAGAGATGGTCGGCTCCGGAGGTACCATGGTATGGACCCCGGCGAACGCCCTCAGCTCGGCCTTTCGCTTCCTGTTTGACATGGTAGAAATTGGGGAAAGGCCCCCGAGGTTTCCATCTCCTGCTTGAAGCATGTTGATCCGACCACCCGGGTTGATTGGAGGGATCGACTCATCAGAGTATTCCGGCTCATGCTCGATTCTGGTGACCGGATTGGGAGGAGTTCTGTCGTTTGGTCGGCGCTCGCGCCCTCCGGCTCTCTCCGTCCTAGGCTCTGGCTTGGTGATCAAATTGTCCAGTTTGCCCTCCTCAAACAGTCGCCAGAGCTGTCTTAGGAGGTCGCGGCATTGGCTGGTGTTGTGGCCGGGACTCTTATGGTATGCACAGAATTTGCTACGATCTATATGACCGTGGTCCCTTATCGGCTTTGGTTTGGAAAGCCATTCGCGACCCTTGATTGCGTTGAAGATGTGGGCCGGGGACAAGTTGAGGTTGTGGAGAAGGTGGACCTCTACATCCTCGAAGGCTTTGAACTCGCCAGGCGGCTTAGCGACCGCCTTTCTGGGTTTGGCGACCGCCTTCTTCTGGACATGGGAAGGTGTCTTTCCTTCTTCGGACGGTCCCTCGTCCAAGCGGAGTGAGAGCATCCTCTGCCTGGCCAGGAAATCGGCGGCTTTCCCGCGGAAGACCGAGTAGGTCGAGGGGATATCCTTTGTGAGGTGCCTGAACATGGGCGAGCGTCCGTGGAATCCGCTCATGACGGAGTTGAGAGCGAGCTCGTCGCTGATGGGCTCGCCGGTGAGGACAATCTCGTCTACCCGGTCGATGTAATCTTCGTCTGACTCGTCCTTCCCCTGCTTGATTTTCATCATGCGGTGGGGGCCTTCAGGGCGAGCGACTTTGGCGGCGAAGTACGACGTGAAGTCTCTCGCCAGCTTCTCAAAGCAGTTGATTGAGCGAGGTGGTAGCGAGATGTACCACCTGTGGGCGAGGTCGCCCAGTGTTAATGGGAACATTCGACACTTGGTCGCATCTGATGCTCCACATCCGGTCATGTAGATCCGGAATTTGCTCAGGTGGGTTTCCGGATCCGATCTCCCCTCATATAGAGGTGTTTGTGGGGGGTTGATCGTCGGTTGGACTGGGGCGACCTCAATCTGAATCGCGAGTGGTTCGCTTGATCCAACGATCGATCTCCTAGGGCCTGCCCCATTTTCCAGGAGCGCCTTCACCTCGTCCAGCTGGCGTTGCATTGCGGCGATCGCCGTCGCCTGACTGCTCGCCGAATGGCTCTCAGAGCGCGAACCCAGGCGATCATGTACTGATCCCCTAGCCCCTTGGTGAATGACGAGCTCCCTGCTAGTGGGTTCCTTCCTTGGGCGAGCAAGGGCTCGCTGACCGACTTGTCTCCTGGGAGTCGGATATGCCGAACTCTTGGTAAAGGATTCGGATACCGATGTCTCCCGACTGGGGCCTGAGTGCCCGGGTCGCCATGAGGGATCGCTCCCCAGGTGGCTGAAGACGGAGTCGTCCCGCCTTACGAGAGCCTTCTCCTGTGGCTCGGGGCTTTCTGTCGATTTCTCAACATAGATCCCCTTGAGTTTTCGTTTGCTCGCCCGGCGGTTAGCTGATGGAGTGATGGTGGGCGACTCGCGGGCCCTCTGTCGTTCCCTGAGGATGGCTATAGCCTCCTCAATCTGTTCCGATGTCTGGAAGTGATCGAGTGAGAGGCTAGAACCGTCCCTCGGGGGCGGGAGTGAGAGCCTGGCGTCTCCACGGTCGCCTTCCGCCGTCGGCTGGGATTCGGTCCGGGCCGGAACGAGATTTCCGGCGGATCTCAGGGTGGCTCTCTTGGAGGTCGTTGCAGATGTCATTTTTTGAAGGTTTTTCTATTGAAGAACAGTGAGTGTTTCTTCAAGTATATGTCCGGAGAACAGTGAGTGTTCTTCGAGATGGTAGAAATAAAAAACGAAGGTGGAGGTGCCGCCCCCCCTCCTTCTAGCGCCAATTGTTGTTACCCAAAATATTATCCGGAGATAGTATTGCTGGAATGATCGAGTAACAAACAAAATGCGAGAACACTTCCGTGAGAAAATAAATAACACAAGATGTGCCGGGGTTGTTAATCCCGGGCTTGAATGCTCTCGCGAGATGTTATTAATAAATATACTGTCAAGTACAAATATTAATGTTAGAATCTGTTACAAGGAGTGTAAAGACTTCTAGTTATCTAGGCTTTAGAGCGCGTAGATTGCCGGAAGAACCAGATAGATGAATCTGTGAGTTCTTGCTTGGGATATATGATGAATGTGTATGAATATCTCTAGGAATGTATAAGAGGTTGCCCAAAAGAGTCTTTGATTCTCTCTTTTGTGTGTATTTTGCACCGAATTCGTAGTAAAAATTCGCCTCTCCCTTTGGCCATTGCAATGAGTCCTCTATTTATAGGGGACAAGGTAGTTGGGGCCCTTCGGGCGATCGCGGGCGACCGCCGTTTTCTATGTTAAAATAGGATGGCCGATCGCCCCGTCGCATGGGCCTGTTCCCTTGAGGTCCGCGGTCGCTGTTGGTGGCCAGCTGGGCGAACCAATGGGAAGCCAGCACGCGTCTTGAGTCGCTGTCTGGGGAGGACCCACTTTGTACCTTTCGGCGGCCTTGTCGGTAGGTGACAGGCTGTGGTCAAATGTCCTACCTGTCGGTGCCCTCAGCGGATCTGCACGTGGGCCACCGTTCAAGATTCGGTCTTCGACGACGTTGACGGATGTTGCATCCACGCGTGGCACGATACGATCGTCTCCAGTTTGGACATGTAAGACGACCGCCAGACAAATAAAGACGATCGCTGGGTACCAGAAGACGATCGCTATAATGTGCCGTGCTCTGGGCGTTTGTCCGGAGTATGTCTTCCATGGTTGACTTCTCTGATTGTGATGACGATCGCCTATCGAGGCGTATTAATCGCCGCACAACACGGTGGTTGGAACTAATCAAAGATTATGATATCGAGATCCTGTACCACCTAGGTAAGGCAAGCGTGGTTGCCGATGCCTTGAGTCGTAAGTCCGTTCAGGAGCATATGCTTGCTCGTTTAACAGTTCAGAAGGAGCTTCAGCAGGAATTCCTTAGACCCGAGATCGAGTGCAGCCGGCGAGTGCAAGGGCAACTTTGCATGTTAGAGATTTCATCGCCACTTGAGGAGGCAATCAGAGAGAATCAAGGTTCAGACCCATCATTGTTGCGCATCCGTGAGGATGTGGCTCAGGGGAAAGCCCCTGGATTTGTGGTCCACGAGGATGGACTTTTGCGATTTAAGAATCGGTTGTGTGTACCGGCTAATGACGAGTTGAAAAACTCGATTTTGAGAGAAGCCCATGCAACCCCTTATTCCGTTCATCCGGGGTCTAGCAATATGTACAAGGACTTGAAACAAAATTACTGGTGGAGTAATATGAAGCGAGAAGTCGCAGAATTTGTTTCGAGATGCTTAACCTGTCAGCAAGTCAAGATAGAACATCAGCGACCGACAGGTATACTGAAACCGCTCCCTATTCCAGAGTGGAAGTGGGAAGACATTTCGATGGATTTCATCACGAGTTTGCCGACGAGTCGTCGTGGCATAAATACAATCTGGGTAATTGTGGACTGTTTGACTAAATTGGCTCATTTCCTTGAGATTAAGAATACGTGGGGTCCCGAGAGACTTGCCCAGTTGTTCATCAAAGAGATAGTGAGATTGCATGGTACTCCTAAGAGTATCGTTTCCGATCGTGACGGACGATTCGTGTCACATTTTTGGAAATCAGTTCATCGGGCTATGGGAACTCAATTTAATCTCAGTACCGCTTTTCATCCTCAGTCCGACGGACAATCAGAGAGGACTATTCAGACATTGGAGGACATGTTGAGGGCATGCGTCCTCGATTGTAAAGACGATTGGGAAGCCCAATTACCGTTGATTGAGTTCACGTACAATAATAGTTGGCATGCTTCGATTAAGATGGCACCTTACGAGGCCTTGTACGGTCGTCTTTGTCGATCTCCTTTGTGTTGGGACGACTTATCAGAGTCAATCGACACCGATCCCAATATGCTTATAGCCGCCCGTGAGAAGGTAGCTTTGATCAGGAGTCGTCTGTTGACCGCTCAAAGTCGACAGAAATCATATGCAGATAATCGTCGTCGACCACTAGAGTTCGAGACAGGTGACCACGTATTGGTCAAGGTATCCCCGAGTCGAGGCATCTTCCGTTTCGGGAAACGGGGAAAGTTGAGTCCGAGATTCATTGGACCATTTGAGATTTTAGATCGAGTAGGCGAGTTAGCTTATCGATTGGCTTTACCTCCGGCGTTGAGCCGAATTCATAATGTGTTTCATGTCTCTCAGTTGCGGAAGTATGTTGCCGACCCGAGTCACATACTTCAGTTCGACAAAATCGAGATCGCGGATGATCATTCGTATGAGGAGCGTCCTATACGAGTTTTAGAGCGGCGAATCAAACAGTTGAGGAACAAGACGATTCCTTTGGTCAAGATTCAGTGGTCTAGACACAGAATCGAAGAGGCTACTTGGGAAACCGAGGAGAGTATGCGGGAGAGTTATCCCGAGTTGTTTGACCCTTAGTTTCGGGGATGAAACTCTTTTTAAGGGGGGGAGTATGTAATACCCGGTTGTAATTCATTCATTTTCATTCAGTATTAATCAGTCAGTAATTATCACTCAGTAATTTTCACTCATTATTAATCACTCATCATTCATGATTCATTCATTTGCGTTCACTGTTGGCATGTTATAACCGTATATCAGTTACCGATCGTCATTTCATCTCCGTTTATAGATCGAGACGGAAGTATTATCATTTTCATTGTGATTGGTAGTCTTGTACTGGGAGTATCATCTTTGGCATGTGTTGGACTTGTTCATTTTCACATACGTATGGTATGTCGGATCATTCATCAATCGTAGCGAGAAATCGGAGTTATCGGATTTTCACCTTGTTCAGCAACGAGTTACGGCCGTAACAGGCGTTCGTTGATTTCAAGCCATTTTGGACGAACGAGACTTATGGCCGTAAGGTTGCGGCATACGGCTATAAGTTGAGCAGGTACGGCCGTAAGGCTTGTCCGGATACGGCCGTACGTGTCGAGCAGGGTGCCCAGGCATTTTTGGCCGAAGGCAAGTTACGGCCGTAAGATGGGCAGGATACGGCCGTAAGGGGTATTCGTAAATTTCAGTTTTGTCGGACGAGAAGGACTTACGGCCGTAAGGGTTGCGGCATACGGCCGTAAGATGAGGAAGGTACGTCCGTAAGGCTTGGACGGATACATCCGTACGTTGCAGGCAGGGTGCCTGGTCAGTTTCGACGAAGGGGGCTTACGCCCGTAAGTTAGGCCGGATACGGCCGTATCGGGCGGGTTACGCCCGTAAGTCAGGTACGGATACGGCCGTAAGGCTGTCGGAGGGTGTTTGGACGAAGCCGAGTTACGACCGTACGAGTTGGCTGGTTACGGCCGTAAGGCTATTGACCTGGGATGTTACGGCCGTAAGTAGGCTGAGTTACGGTCGTAACTTCCGGCAGTTTATAAGGACTTGGCCGGGACTTTTTCATCATTTTCACCATTTCTTTCACCTTGTTCCGAGAGAGAGAGAACTTGAGGGAGGGATTTTCCATCATCAATCACTTGAGTGTTTGATTTTCATCATCTTCATTCGTTTGGGAAGCTTGGATACTCGATTTAACTCGTGTTCATCGGATCGAAGTGGTTGGATCTTCAAGAGGTAATTTCTTCAACATCTTGGATTTTGATTTTGTATTGAGATATGATGTTTTGGACGTTAAAATCATGTTGTATGAAGTGATGTATGCATGATTATGGATATGTATGATTATTCAATGGACTATTGAAGGATTATTCAATAACACTTTGAATATTGAGTTGGATTTGGGGGTTTTCGATTAATTGTTGTTGTAATCACGAATTTGGATATTCATTTTGGATTATTGATCATATTGAAGATGTTTTGTTGGTTTGAAACACTTTTTGGAGATTTGATGTTGGTATTATTGAGGTTTGGTTGTTAACAATCGAAGATTGGCCACAACGTATTCGATATAATGCCCCAATGAACTTGGTTTACTCGTATTGACGTTTTGAGTTCGTTTTAATTGTGTTTGATTCGTATATTGAGCGGATTGTTGGTAATTGTGTTATTCAAGGTTGTTCGAGCGACCGACTTTTCATTTAGGACGTTTGTTCGTGGAAGGACATTGTTCACCGGTGTTGTGTAAGTTAATTCTTACTCGGTTAAAAGGATATTCATTCCTTTTGTTGTTGTTCATTCATAATCATAACTCATTGATCATTGTATTAACCGTGTTGAGACTTGTAATTGTCGAATAATCACTTCATTCACGAGGAATGACGGTTCCAATCATTTCATTGAGTTATCGATCACTTCACCATTATTTTCATCTCGGTGAGTCATTCTTGACCTTGTAGGATTATTATTCATTGATATTCATTATGGTCATTCTCATTCATATGACCTTCTGGGTTCATATTGCGTGGCCGGGTGCGGATGTGTGGAATTTTTAGTCGAGCACGCGATGGCCATGTATTGGGATCGATACATTGGACTATGCACACGGTAACGATTACCTCCGTGAGACTGATTAGGTACAAGGATGGGTGTGTCCGATCATTCGTCTTGTACACTTGCACAGAACATTACGGGCGTACTATGATACTTCTCTTCAGCTTAATTCATAACTAAGGATATTTCATAACTATTGATATATCATGATTGTGTATTTTCAACCCTTGAGGATTGTTGTTCTGTGTAACTGACCCCGTTAGGGGATATTATTTTCAGGTCACGACCAGGCAAAGGCACGGGAAGAGCATGTTGACGGCGAGGAGTCCTAGTGATACTAGTAGGGGGCCCCAGTCATTTCAGTCATCCTTATTTCTCTTCATTTGTAATTCCGCTGCAAATTCCGTTTGAGATGTTTATTTATTCAGGGTGGTGTATTTTATCTTCATATAAAATATACTAGTATTCTGTATTATCCTGGTGTATTGTACTTAAGCTCCTCATCGGAGTATTTGGTAATATAATGTGGTTCGGTACTACAATTATATTATTTAATTCACCAGTTTTCATTCGCCTGGTGAGTCCCAGTCGGGGGTCCATGGCACTGTAATATCCGCCTAGTTTGGGGTGTTACAATAATCACCTAGGATACTCCAAAACACCTTGGATGGAGTAGAAATCAGCCAGGAGCCCAAGCCCTAGTCGCCCTCGTCTCAACCCGCGGAGGAAGAAGAATAAATGAAGAAAAATGAAGAGTAATGACTGTTGTCCAGTTTATATACTGGACAGATTAGCGTGCGCTAATCCTACCTTATTAGCGTGCGCTATCGAAGCATCAGAACAAAACGTTCTGCCAAAATGTACAGTTAGCGCGCGCTAGCTACAAATGTTAGCGTGCGCTAACGAGACCCCAGACCCAGTCCAGTAGCTCCTGGACTGCCCTGAACTACCGGGTAGCGCGCGCTATCCCCCCCAGCGTGCGCTACCTAATGTACCCTAGCGCGCGCTATATTACCAAATAGCGTGCGCTAACCAACGTTCTAACCCAGTCTAGTAGCCTCTGGACTGTTTCTGCACCACCCGTTAGCGCGCGCTAACGGAAACACTTCGCGTGCGCTAACTTCGGCAACTTAGCGCGCACTAGCCACAAAGCGTAGCGTGCGCTAACGACTCAGAGTGACAGCAACAGAACATCTCAAAAATGGGTATGACGACATACCCACAACTTTGGGAAATTACAAAACAGCCCCAAATGTCCGAAAAATCACGATACGACAACGAATAATTAGACCGAAGCTCACAACACGTATAACAACGTTAAATGAACTTACGAGAAACCCGAAACTACAGTTTCGAACGAGATTCGCACGAATCGAACTCAAGCGCGGGAAAGTCGCTTAAGAACACGGAACTCAACAAAACGACACCGGAACGAACTCGGATGACAAAAAGTGTAGAATTAATCATTCTCGGAATGACGAAACGGTCATGTGCGAGCCGTCAAAACGGACTTTTGCCGAAAAAAAGAAATTACCAGAAATCGAAATTACGGGTATTACACACTACCCTCCTTAAAAGAAGTTTCGTCCCGAAACTTAAAACAAGTAGGGAGAAGCGATATCCCGCCAGGAAGACTCAACGAGATACATAAGAAACGCGTAATTTATGCCCAACGGCGAAACGTTACAAGCAACGCAAATGAATATACGGCGTGAAAACACGCTCCATGACGACCAACACAACGTCGCCGTTAGGGATATAATAAAACCAACAAGTGACAAGCGTCATCAAACAGATAATACAATCGAGTCGATTATCCGAACAATCACAAAACACAACGAACGAAAATCAACACGATTGACCAACCTAACGGTACATCGATCCACACGCGAGCCAAACGCTGAACAAATACGGAATTCCACCGCCCAAGGGTTGGAAGATCGAAAACGAGACTAATTTCCTGAACTTAAGGGAATTACGAAGGAGTCTGAACGTACAACAATCACGAGACGAGATCAACAAAAACCGAACAATCAAATGATCGAACCACAACGGTCGAGACAACAAAAATCGAACAATCATGTTCGAATCACGAAGAACAATAGAATTCAAACAACAACTCCAAGGTTCACAAGAGTCGAACCGAACTCGGAAAAGTCACAGTGATAACCAGATCGACTCAAAACAAGGTCACAGCTCGTTCGAACGATGAAACCGAAAGACAGAACAAGTTCAGAAAGTATCAATGAACACGAGCGAGTCGATAGACTTGAGAAAGAGGAAATGCAGAAGTCCAAAAACAGTACGGGTATTACATTCGACCTCTTATAAAATAAATGTCGTCCCCGCAACTCACAACAACGGAAACAAGGTAACAACACTAAAAGCAACCGACAGAAAAATCTCCCCTAGGCCTCTCAGAGCCGATCCTGATATCTGTGCTGAAGCGCGAATTCCGAAAGTCTCGGTAGCCAATTCGCAAAACTGAATTATGTGTCCCTCAAGTCCGCACTTGAAATGCGTTAGTGACGAGAAGGACAATTTGCACGTACATTCCCCCGGCACATCACGGTTGAAATGCCTCGGCTCGGCATACCGAAAATACAAATGCTAGATACAATGGAACATAACATCACAAAACAACAAACCGGAGATGCCAACTTGGCATAACATATCAACATATACTAAGATCACAACAACCACGGCATCATTCAACGATTACAACGGCCCGAACGATAACCAGCATATAATTACTAAACATCACGAAACAACCACGTATGTACACAATCATACAAACTCAAGTCCTAACCGCTCACACGGGTGCGATAGCACGCAAATCACCATGAAATGACAACGTTAAAGACCAACATCACACCTCTCACCGAGGTCTAGCACAACAATTGCGTGGCGAACGACTCCGTGCTCACACCATCAATTCAATCACAATTCGGGGTTAACACCATAACGAAAGTTCGAAAATCATACATGCATTTCCGGTCCGCAAACATGAATGATAGGTTTTAAAAACGAAAACCACCTTTTGAAAACAATTTAGAAAAACACCGGTTATCACCTTTCAAAAAGTACAAACATGAAACATCGTTACTTTGGAGATCCATTTCACATTTGATAAAAATGAGGACACTTTCTCTTAATGAAACACTTTCAGAATATTCGACCCTCGGGTCTAAGTAAAAGTGTTTCTAAAATATTGAAAATATCTCAAAACATTTCGGTCCTCGAGGTAGAAGAATTTTGAAACATATTGTGGCACCTTGGATGTACCACGAGAAAATAACTCATTTTAATAGTACGTCTCGAAATTTATTATCTAAGATACTCAAGGTTTTCAATGATAATTCAATGGGCTAGAATGCCCAAAAATTTCAGGTAATTAAACGGAACATTATAGCGCCGTGGGTCCCGCGCCGGAATCCACCAGGATAAAACCATTTACAAAAACGCCAAAAAGGCCGATGACGGTAATATTTCAAAAACTCACAAAAGTCATTTACAAAATACTAAATACCGTCATAAGAATTTCGCCAAAACGATCAAGGCCAAAATGCCAAAAACTTAATTTAGAGAACCGGTTTTCGAAATAAAACTCAGTCGGTAAAATACCGAAATCCATTACAAAAGAACTCACGCAGCGGATTAAAGAAATACGGTTCAACATGCACAATCCAACAACACTACTCCTCATATGAACGAAATATGAGAGTCAAATAACAACATATCACGAAATCAAAATCCATAAGAGGATTCCATCACTTAATGAGTAATCATACAAGTAACTCGTATCAGACGAGGCACAAACACAAAGAAGAGAGACTTACATCCACAGGTCGCACGAAGATGATGATCGCCCCACGATACTAATCACAACCAACAAACTCAGACGACGCGTCGTGACACGACTCAGTCAGACAAAATCCGACGAGACAAAACTCAATAGACACCACTTGACCCGACAGCCTAGGTTTCCACAACCTAAATCTCCGATATCATTTATGTAACACCCCCAATCCGCTCAGGGATATTACACGTCGTAGAACCTTTCCTCAAGGATCTACCAGGCTGGTAACAACATAGAACATCTCAACAATGCCTTTAAGGCTAAAATGACTCATTAGACTGATTTGGTCTTTCAATAAATACATACAACTCAAACTCATTACATGCCCACGCAGGGGTCGAATACAACACACTCCCGTACAACGGGAAAGAATACTGCAGCGGAAAATAACTATAACTAAACCAATGACCTCATACGGATCCTCGTGTGATTAGTATCGTTCATCTTTCATCATCCTTCGTGCCGACCCTGTGTTATGCTCCCAAACCTGAATGCAAAAAATAGACATCCACCCCCCGAATACTCAGGGGTTAGCAAAACTCCACTGTTTTACTAGTGCAAGAACAAAGTGCAAATACGAGCCATACAATTCACATTGCACGAATATCAATAACCAGGAATCCTCAAAGATCCAAACGTAATGAAAAGTGCTTCCCGAGGCATGAGTTTGGGTAAAACATTCCAAAACCGAAAGATCACAAATCAAGGGAAACAATTTATAAAACAGTTTAAAATGCCATCGAGAGTTTTAATAAAAAACAACTTAGGATTATCAAATCATTCTCTTTCCAAAATCAACAGGGTCACAGCCCAAAGGTTTTGTTTTCGCAAATAGAAAACCAACAACAATTCACAGGGTTAAAACTCATGTCACGTGTCCTCGATGGACATAAAATCAATACAATATAATCGCCCAAGATACGCAAATCTTGGTCACAAAAATACAACACCAACTCGTGAATCCAGGGCTATACCATTGGATTCCCTTCGTGGCCCCGTCGGACCCTCCCAAGGTGAGCAGAATGCGTTTTCGAAATCATATACACCAACTCGTGAAGTTTTACTCGTGAATCCAGGGCGAGTACCATTGGATTCCCTCCGTGGCCCCGTCGAACCCTCCCGAGGTGAGCAAAATACATTCACAAAACATACACACCACTCGCGAAGTTTTACTCGTGAATCCAGGGCGAGTACCATTGGATTCCCTCCGTGGCCCCGTCGAACCCTCCCGAGTTGAGCAAAATACATTCACAAAACATACACACCACTCGTGAATCCAGGGAGAGTACCATTGGATTCCATCCGTAGCCCCGTCGGACCCTCCCGAGGTGAGCGAAATATATTCACAAATCACACAATCAACATGTCACACCAAGGATATCCAAGCAATTCACCCAAATGCAACAAACACAAAGCACGACACCGTTGTCAAATCACAACGTACCAAAATGAGATAATATACGCATATATATTATCAAAGCACAACACCAAGAATATCCATAGGGTTCACTTAACCGTTCACGAGACACAACATTCACAAAACACAAGCGTTTTGAAAGTGAGCCTTTAACGAGGCTAAACCAAATCTTTTGAAAGTTCGTCTCAAACAATCCAACAACATACTAAGGCATTCACCAATCATCGTATCCACAAAACAAGAATTGTATGGACAAGGTACTTGCCTCTAATAAGAACAACACGGAGAATCGACCGAAGTAGGTTGACACGAACCGACTACGAATCCGCCGACTCCGCCGATCGCCAACTCGCGATAATAAACTACGAAGGACAATAACAACAATGAAAATGATATCCATAGCACGACTTAAAGCCGTTGAATTCAAAGAACGAATGACGAAGGTTCAAGGGTTTCCCCCAAAATGGTCAAGAACACGATTCGTCCCGTCAAAACACGAAAACGGAATTCCAAACCGAAATATGGATATACAATCCATAGGATATGTTTAACAACATCATTTGACAACAATTGGTTCGTCAAAAATGTATAGAAAACGAAATCAAGGACAAAACTCCCAAAAAGTCAACTCTAGGGATTCAAGAAAAAATACCTTGATTCGGTCAAGAACAATGGATTAGATGATGTTATAATCACCTAGGATATTCCAAAACACCTTGGATGGCGTAGAAATCGGCCAGGAGCCCAAGCCCTAGTCGCCCTCGTCTCAACCCGCGGAGGAAGAAGAATAAATGAAGAAAAATGAAGAGTAATGACTGATGTCCAGTTTATATACTGGATAGCTTAGCGTGCGCTAATCCTACCTGATTAGCGTGCGCTATCGAAGCATCAGAACAAAACGTTCTGCCAAAATGTACAGTTAGCGCGCGCTAGCTACAAATGTTAGTGTGCGCTAACGAGACCCCAGACCCAGTCCAGTAGCTCCTGGACTGCCCTGAACTACCGGGTAGCACGCGCTATCCTCCCCCCCAGCGTCGCTACTTAATACACCCTAGCGCGCGCTATGTTACCAAATAGCGTGCGCTAACCAACGTTCTAACCTAGTCCAGTAGCCTCTGGACTGTTTTTGCACTACCCGTTAGCGTGCGCTAACGGCAACACTTAGCGTGCGCTAACTTCGGCAACTTAGCGCGCGCTAGCCACAAAGCGTAGCGTGCGCTAACTACTCAGAGAGACAGCAACCGAACATCTCAAAAATGGGTATGACGACATACCCACAACTTTGAGAAATTACAAAACAGCCCCAAATGTCCGAAAAATCACGATACGACAACGAATAATCAGACCGAAGCTCACAACACGTATAACTGTAATATCCGCAATTTCGATTTCCGGTAATTTTTATTTTTCCGGCGGAGGT
Source organism: Orobanche coerulescens (assembly GCA_033398695.1). NCBI lineage: Eukaryota > Viridiplantae > Streptophyta > Magnoliopsida > Lamiales > Orobanchaceae > Orobanche > Orobanche coerulescens. The sequence goes on from CM065816.1 coordinate 2,750,418, forward strand.
CCGTTTCGACGACTCGCTCATGACCGTTTCGTCTTTTCGAGAATGATTAATTCTACACTTTTTGTCATCCGAGTTCGTTTCGGTATCGTTTTGTTGAGTTCCGAGCTTTTTAGCGACTTTTCCGCACTTGAGTTCGATTCTTCTCGTCCGAAACTGTTGTTTCGAGTTTCTCGTAAGTTCATTTAATGTTATTATTCATGTTGCGAGCTTTGGTTTGGTGTTTCGATCGCGTATCGTGATTTTCGGACGTTTTGGGCCATTTTCATAATTTCCCAAAGTTTTGGGTAATTACTTTCGTTGTTGAATTCCGAGCCTTCGGGTGGTCGGAATTGTGTGTTCTCTTATCTCTTAGATTCGTCTTTGCGAGTACGTCGTAACCGTATCATCGATTCGTTTTCAGGTTCGGGTTTCGGGGTCGTTCGGGCCGTCGGAGTTGGCCCCGGCCGAATCAGGGCCGGGCAACCTGGGCCCAGGCCGGCACTGGCCGGGTCACGGCCGGTAGTGCTCGGCAGCTTCTGGCCGAGTCACGGCCGGCAGTGCTCGGCATCTTCTGGCCGAGCAGGCCGCACCGTGGGCCGCGACACATACTGGCAGGGCCGCGGCACACTCTGTGGCATTTTTCGGCCAAACCAATCAGACGGTGCCGCGGCATGTCTTTGTGAGCGCGGCTGCTGCCGACCACTGGAGCCATTTTGGGCTGTCGCGGCACACTCGGCCCAGGCCGCGGCACCTTGTGCGGCTATTTATGGCCCTGCAGACGGGTTTTTGGCCATTTTTCTCAACCTTTCCTTTCTCTTCCGCGGAGGTGGTCATGGGAAGCTTGAATCCATGTTGTTTAACAACAAATCCATGAAGTTATTTAGGTTATATCATCAATCAATCATCCGTTATCATCCTTTGATCCAGCGAATCAAGGTAATCTTCCTTAGAACCCTAATTTCGGGAATTTGGGGGTTTTCGCGTTTAAATCGATTCATTCCGTTTTGTTGATTAATTCATGATGAATATGATTAATCTTGTTGGTATTCTTAGTTTCCCTATAGATTCATGGTATATTTCGTGATTTTTACGGAATCGAGAGGGTTTGGTTGTGGTCCGCCCTCGTTGTCGCTTTTATACGAATATACATGAATCGTAGGTGGGTTTCCGGGTGTATTCCAATTCCGTATTCGTTTAGAATTGGTTGTGATTGTATTCTTCGAATCGTTAGGTTCGGTTTCGATGGTTCCTAGCATTCGTCGGTGACTTTCCATTCCGTTCGTTGCGTCGTCGACTATTCAAGGCAAGTATACATTTATGATTGTACGTTCTCGACTTTGAAAGTAAGAGGTATTGATGGTATGATATGAACGAACCGTTTTTACGGCATTCATAGATATATTGATGGCATATTATGAACGAACCGTTTTTACGACATTCATATATGTATTATTGGCATGTAACGAACGAACCGTTTTGACGGCATTCCTACATGTAACGGCGTATGATATGAACGAACCGTTTCTACGGCATTCACATACGTCTTGAGATTTTAGTTATTCCGCAATACTAGTCTTGAATTGATGAATTGACGGCTACATTTACTTTATTATCGAGGAGTATTGTGTTTCATATTGATATACTTGCACTAGCTATTCGACGGCTAACCCCTTTATGGGGGAAATACTTTTTATGTATTTCAGGTTCCAGGAGAGCGGATAGGCGGGTATCGGGTCGGCATGAAGATGATGGGCAAGTGTGATACTGTGTCTTGTCTCCGGTTATCTTTTTGGATTCCTCCATTCAGTGTTGTTGTACTGGAATGGATTTTAAATACTCGAGTATTGTATTTCAGTTTCCTTGATGTTCCGGCCTGTGTTGCCGAGGCATTGATTTGTGCAGTGATGTATATGGTTTCATTGGTTATGGTTTTGAATACCATTTGTATCGTCTTTCTTTCCATTGTATGTAGACCTTCTCGGTCAAGTTTTATAGTCCCGCGTATGTTTAGCCTTGTGTGTCCCACGGCGGGGCTCACGGCGCTGTAATATACCTTGAATAACTTGGGGGTGTTACAGAATATGGTATCAGAGCTTAGGTTTATGGATACCTAGGCTGTCGGTCTTTTGGGTCGATTGAGTCGGCATTTGCCCACAGTATCACTACTCTGCCATCATCACAGTGCAACCGGTACTTGTAAGTCCTGTCACTCTTCTTGTATTTTTCTTAATCGTTTCGTTTATAGCTTGGTATTCTTGAGAATTGGTCACTTCGAGAATGTGCGATTTGGATTATACTTACGCACGTGTGTGCCTTTCAGAATGTTGGCTGAAAGTAGGAAGGGTCGTGGCCGTGGTTACGGACGTTAACTCTTCCTTGAGATTTTGTTAAATTGCTAATTGCGATATTGGTGTGTATCAGTATTATGTTGAGACTTTGTTTAGGAGTCGCATGCTAGTATCACGGGAGATCTTCGACTTCACAGACTTGTAAGTATGTTGTTCCGATTATTCGATAATTCTTGGTGAATTTGAATTCCCGTTGAAATGTTGTTTGTGCGAGTGATTGCAAGTTTCGAAGACACTATCTTCAAATAAGGCGATCGCCTAGAAATTGAAGGTCGCATAAAGTCATACCTGGCACCGCGAGATGTCTCGGGAAGCGGAATAGTCGAGCCGACAACCAGCGACTCTCCTTGTTGATCCGAGTGGCGTCTAGGTCGTCGTCCGACAAGCTCCTAATTCGCTCCCAAACAACGAGGAAGTCGAAAGGCAGCTCCTCGATCGCCGGGATATGAAAGCTTGCAAAACAGAAATCAAATTAGATCAGTCCAAAACGCATCCAAACGAAGGGAGAGTCTAAACCCTTACCGGGATTTCTCTCCCGAAATTCAGTGGGGATCTCCAGTTCGCCTGTGGGGTTGTCGCTCGCCGAAGCTCTCCACTTGCCGGCGACCCCGAGAACCACTTCGTCGATCGCCCGTATCTTATTCGAACTCCATGAATCACCCGGCAGACCGGCCTTGAATATGGTAACCGCCGACCAACCTCGTGTGCCGTCGGTTTAAACAAATAGTTCATCTCCAACGGCGACGGAGGCAGTACAGCGGTGACCGCGAAAAGGGTGAGGGTGCAAATGATTTGGAGCCGGGCGTTCGGCGTCGGTGAAGTGGCGCCACATTCCAAGCGGCCAACGGATGGGAGACCGCAAGCGACGAGGAAGCGCGGCCGGCCTCCATAACGGCCTCACTCACTGCGACCATACCCATCGGAGGCTGGTCGGCTCGTTCATTCTCCGCGGGCGCGAACATGTCCACATCTGAAGGAACATGGAATCTTGTCCTCCAGACGGCCAGATCTCTCCTGGACGTCGAGCTCCGTATTTGGCCGAGCGACCATAACGATCGCTGCGCGGCACGATACTGCGACCGCTTGGGGAGCACATAGGGATAAGCGACCGAATATCCCCTGAAGTCGAATCTCGGAGTAGGACCGGCTAACCTATCCATTATCTCAGCAAAGGCCCTATAGGCCCGTCCAAAATCACTATGTTGCTCCCAGTAAGCCCTGATCGCTAGATCTCTCTCGATCTGCGATCGTCTCTCCTCAGCAGCCGACTCCCTAGCAACATCGGCCTCATTGAACAGAGCCTCAACTTCAGCCGGGTCGATTCCGGCTCGAATTGCTTCCGCCGCCGTCTCCAGGTGGAAGACGGAAGAAGTTTCTCCCCGGGCAGCCGATGTCCCGGCGGCAGAACTGGTTCCCGCTCCAAACGATGATGAGGTTCCGTACTTTTTCAGAGTTATAAATGAAGAGAAGGTTTTTTCTTTCCCTAAAGTGTAATCGATAGACGATAGGTGCTTAGATCTTGAAAAATTCGGCGGCGGGACCTTCTTTCTCCAATGCGTACGCGTGAGTAAGGCTGCCCCCGCGCCCCCTTTTATAGGAGAAAGCGGGGACCCGATTGCAATAAAGGAAAACCTCGGGGTCGGATCTCAAGCGGCGCACCCGGTTGACCCCTCGAGACCCGCGTACGCGTCTTTTCGAGGACGCGTCGGCCGAGGAGTCATTAATGACCGTTGGCGTCCTCCAATAGAAGCCTGACACGTGCGCGGAGAAAATTCAACGCCCGATGCTTTTTCCGCTGATTCGGCCAACCAGGTCGTCCGAAACTCAGGATATATCAGCTCAAAGACGATCGCCAGTTCAATAAAACACTTAGTCGCTCGTCAAAAATTCAGCGATCGCCAAGAAAGCCACCTCACCCCACGTTTCCAACGTACGAGCGAGCTGGGGGGCAATTGTTGTGTCACGATTTATTCATCCCGACAGGCGATCGACTATAAGGCCGAGCGACCAAGTCAACTCCAGTCAAACCCTGACTAGCTCGCCAAATCAAAGTTATCAGACCCCCATCAGTTACCCAGCGATCGACCCCCAAGGCGATCGCCCTTTGGCAGCTGGCGATCTACTCTACTAACCGGCTAAGGGCAATCGACCTGCGCCCCGAGCAGAGACGATCGCCCGTCAAAACCATCAAGGACTGGATCTCAGAAAAGCACCCACGTGCAGATCCATAAAAGGCGCTGACAAGATCTTTTGCTAACTGACAAGATCTTTGACCAAAGCCTGTCACCTACCCCACCTACCGGCATGCGCGCCGAAAGTTGTCAGTAGGGCCGCATGTGACTAACTCAGGACGCGTGTAAGCTCCCCATTGGACCGAGTAGTTGACTGCCAACAACTCCTGCAGACTTTGAAGGGACAGGCCCATGTGCTAAAAGACGATCGCCCGATTATTATATTACAGTAAAGGCGATCGCCCGGCGTATCCAAGCCCTATAAATAGAGAACCTCCTCCTACTGGAAAAAGGTTCTCAGTTCAGAATTCATTTCAACCAACGGTTCAGAACTCATCCACTACAGTTCCGAATTCATTCTGACTTACGCTCAGAGCTCATTCTCTCACATTCCGATACATCCACGGAAATACTGAAGAACACACACATATCATCAAGCTCCCGGCTATCTCACCGGAATCCATCTCAGGACTTCTCTCTCCAAATCTCTCGTCCAGAAGACGATCGGCAGAAGCAGCAAGTCTCCACTAGACAGATTCCAAGGGATTCATAAGCCCAGAAGCCCAAACATCCCGTTAAATACTTGCTGTGAGAGACGATCGATCTCTCACCGCCGCGACTGTTCATCTCTTTTGTTACAAGAACTCACAGAGCATCAAATCTGGTTCTTCCGGCAATCTACACGCTCACTAGCTAAGATAACAAGAAACTTTACACTCATTGTAATTGTATTCTTACATTAGTACTTGTATCCCCGAATATCGGTATTAATAATATCTCGCGAGAGCATTCAAGCCCGGGACTAACAACCCCGGCAAATCTTGTGTTATTTATCTTTCTCACGGAAGTGCTCTTGCATTTGTTGGCTATCCCATCCATTCCAACAATATCTATCTCCGGATAATATTTTGGGTAGCAACAATTGGCGCTAGAAGAAGGGCATCTAACCCTCATATTTTTATTTCTACCGTCCCGAAGAACACTCACTGTTCTCGGGGCAAATACTTGAAGTGACACTCACTGCACTTCAAAGAAAATCTCCAGAATCATGACATCCGCCGGTCCATCGAAGAAAGCTGCTCTCCGAACCGCCGGACACCATTTCCCGGCTCAGTCCGAACCCCAGCCGACGGCGGGGGGAAGCCGCGGCAACGCGAGACTCTCGATCCCGCATCCGAGAGATGGCCCCAACCTCTCACTCGATCAGTTCCAAACCGAGGAACAGATCGAGGAGGCTATGGCCATCCTGGAGGAGCGACGGAGAGCATGCGCGCCGCCCGCGATAACTCCCTCGATCATCCGCCGCATGGGAAAACGGAAATTCAATGGGCTACTGAACGAGCGATCGTCAAAAAGCCCCAATTCGCGAGGAAAGGCTCTCGCACGACCGGACGGATCCATATTCGATCGCTTGGGACGCGACCCATCCCGGCGACCGGGGCACTCTATTTCCAACCTTGAAAAGACGGAATCCGAATCCGTCCCCCGGAGTTCGGCCTACTCACCTCACGGCCGAACGCATGTCAGCCATCTGACTCCCGCCCCGATCGCCAGGGACTCAGTACTCAATCGCCTCGGCTCCCGCTCCGATCGCCGAGCCGCTAACAGTCAGGCCACGGCGATGGCCGCCATGCAACGTCAGCTCGACGAGATGAGAGCACTCTTGGACACTGGGGCAAGCACCAGCAAGAAGATCGCCGGGCCGACCGAGCCACTCGCGGTCCACATCGAGCTTGCCCCCATACAACCAACGATCGCTCCTCCTAAAACACCTCTGTATAAGGGGAGATCGGACCCCGAAACCCACCTGAGTAAATTCCGAATTTACATGACTGGGTGTGGGGCATCTGATGCAACCAGGTGCCGGATCTTCCCGCTGACATTGGGCGAGCTGGCCCATAAGTGGTACGTCTCACTACCACCACGATCGGTCACCTCTTTTAAGAAACTGGCGGATGACTTCACGTCATACTTCGCCCGGCAAGGTCGCAGACTGAAGGCCCCAGCGCATGATAAAAATCAAGCGGGGAAGGACGAATCGACGCGAGTTACATCGACCGGGTAGACGAAATCATCCTCACCGGCGAACCCGTCGGTGATGAGCTCGCTCTCTACTCGGTCATGGGGGATTCCACGGTCACTCTCCCATGTTCGGACATCTCTCAAGGATATTCCCCAACTTACGCGACCTTCCGCGCTAAAGCCGCCAACTTTACGGCCGTGCAAAGGCTACTCACCCTCCGCTTAGACGAGGAAACGCCACCTCTTGCCCAGAAGATAGCGATCGCCAAAGCAAAGAAGGCGATCGCCAAGACACCCGGAGATCTCAAGGCTTTCGAGGACATGGAAGCCCATCTCCTCCATACGTTCAACAGAACTCCGGCACATATTTTCTATGCCATCAAGGGGCACGAAGAGCTCAAAAAGCCAAAGGCGATAAGGGACCACGGTCACCTGGACAACAATCAATATTGTGCCTACCACAAGAGTCCCGGCCACAGCACCAACAATTGCCGCGACCTCCTCAAACAGCTCTGGAGATTGTTCGAGGAGGGCAAGTTGGACAGCTTATTGGTTTAGCCGAAGCCCCCGCCTATCCCTATAGACGATCGTCCGAGTCGAACGCAAAACAGGCTGGGAAGCTCATACGAGCCGACCCCTGGATCAACCTCGGCGACCGTCTCTATATGCTTCAATCAAGGGAGGAGACCACGGAAGTCATCCCGATCTCCCTCATTATTTAAGAAACCGGAGGACTCGATCGCCATCTGCAGTTCACCGTCTAACGCGATGGACTAAGGCGCGAGATCGCCTCCCCCGCACAACGTACACCGTCGAAGGTCGGCATCTACATGACGATCCAAGGTGGAAGAGTGCAGCCATGGTCCTGGTGGTCGATAACTCCGACTGCTTAGGCCATGCAAGGTCCCTTTAGGCCAAGATCGCCCGCCCTTCGTTTAAATACGAGGCCGGCGTAGTCTGAGGGCCCTCCAAAACAAATCAGTGGACACGATCGCTCGCCCTCAAAGGTTCATCATCTGACATGGTGAACCCGGACAATGCGACGTGCCACAACCCCGTCTCAACGTACACCGTCGAGGTCGGCCATCTCCATGGCTGGCCGAGGTGGAAGCAGAGCTAACAAGCCGCGGGCGTGGAGTTGATTCATCCGACGCTGCCCCGCGCAAGGACTCCTCTAGACCGAGACCGCACGCCCTTCGTTTAAATACGAGGCGAGGCGCAGCCTAACGGAGGACCCTCATAATAAAGTGAGTCACGAGACACTCAATGTCTTCGCGCATCAAGACATGATCAAGGAGTCTGGTCCATCGAACTCCGCGATCGTGCACGGTTCCTCAAGACGGACAACTGTCCCCGAGGATTCGACAAAGTTGAAGACCGCTCACTCAAGGAATTATTTTCATCCCCTTACTTCCACTAAGTGAATAAAAACAAGGGGCAAGAAGAGTGCGGACTACCTACACGACGATCGTCGCTATTCAACCACATACGGAGATCGTCATTTTTTCAGATGTAGTGCAGCGATCGAACTTGTTGTAAAAAGTTGTCTTATGAGTTTATCAATTCATTTGGAACTACCCTCACAACGATCTCTCCTCACGCATTTGTACAAAGTCAAACAAAGACTCAAAAATAACCATTCAATCAAGTGATAAGTCAGAAATCCAAATGCTCATTTCATTACTTGAAAAATAGAGTACACGGTCGCCCGAAGGCCTAAGTGCTACAAAGAAAGAAAGCTACAAACTACAAAGAAAGTAAGCTAAAAACATCAAAAAGAAAGCGCCTCAGGCCCCTGCCGGGCCTTCGCCATCAGCATTCGGCGCGGTTCCCTCATCTTAGGAGCATCGGGATGAGCAAGGACTGTCTGAGACGGATACCGGCTCAAATCCACACCGATGTCCGCGAGTCCAAGATCGGCAAGGAGAAAGCCGGGTGAGAGGATGCTCCTATGCATATGAGTTGAAGTTCTCGGCAAGAGGACCGACCTCAAGCCTCCCTTCTTAGCCGCTCGGATCGAGTCGGCGAACGCCAAGTAATAGGCGAACTCACGACATACTCCAAATTTTGGAAGGGATCGGCCTTGGTCGCCTCAACTTCTCCTCTCGGCTCGGCCATCGCTGTTGCGACCCACAGGCTCGGCCTCCCTCGCAACAACCTTCGCTTTCGCCTCACTTCGGCTCATTTGGTCAGCGATCGTCACCTTCGCGATCGGCCTCCTCCTCGGCAACATTCCTCGCACAGACGGCACTCTGCATCTGGTCCCGAAATCGGTCGACCGCCATTCGAATTTCTCGGTCTCCTTCTTCTCCGGCTCGAGCTCATGGCTCGCCCGCTTGGCCGCCTCCAAGGAGTCCTTCTCCATCGCCGCGATCTTGTCGGCAAACTCGGCGTTCTCTTTCCGAGCCACCTCAAGATCCTCCTGAAGGCGAATAGTGGAGGGCCGCCTCAAACTCTGAGCACAGGACGGCCATGGTCGCCGTTTGAAAAGAAAGGGCGACAACGGCATCCATCGAACTCGACGACCGCGGTAGGCGATCGCATCCAGATCGATTGTCCACGCCTTGGCAAGGCGAGAATCGGCCTTGCTCACATAGGAGGAATGTCGCGGGAATGGCGAGAGATCGACTCGCCGGAAAATCCACGACCATCGGTGGACAAGACGGGTCTTTGCGACGGATCCCGCACCAAAACACCAAGGTTAATACAACTCCTACGCAGATGTAATTGTCAACACAGAAATGCTATCTACCTCTCGGCCTTCTCGGGATCCCGACCGAAAACGGTTTCCCTCGAGGAGTTTCCACATCCGCGATCGCCGTCTCCGCGAAAAGCCGCAGAGAGGCGCTCGCGCTCGGAGCAACGATGGTGATCGGAGGCGCGGCGATCGGCACTTCATCGCCCGGGCGAAAGCGAAGTTTCTTGCGGCCTCGGCCTCTTGCGGTCGCCGAAGCCCCTCCTCCGGAATTTCCTCCTCAACCTCGACCTGCTCCACGCGAGGCTCCGGCTCCAAGCGAGGCTCCGCCTCCGGAACTATAGGCAATGCAACGGGTGGAACCCGAGTCGACCTCTTCGCCTTGAGACGGCCTAGGACTCCTGGGTTCGACATAGCGATCTCCGCCGGAGGCTCCAAAAAGCGAGGGAAACGAACCTCTGCAGTTAAAGACGATCGACTAACGGTCAGACACTATCTTCAAATAAGGCGATCGCCTAGAAATTGAAGGTCGCATAAAGTCATACCTGGCACCGCGAGATGTCTCGGGAAGCGGAATAGTCGAGCCGACAACCAGAGACTCTCCTTGTTGATCCGAGTGGCGTCTAGGTCGTCGTCCGACAAGCTCCTAATTCGCTCCCAAACAACGAGGAAGTCGAAAGGCAGCTCCTCGATCGCCGGGATATGAAAGCTTGCAAAACAGAAATCAAATTAGATCAGTCCAAAACGCATCCAAACGAAGGGAGAGTCTAAACCCTTACCGGGATTTCTCTCCCGAAATTCGATGGGATCTCCGGTTCATGGGGTTGTCGCTCGCCGAAGCTCTCCACTTGCCGGCGACCCCGAACCACTTCGTCGATCGCCCGTATCTTATTCGAACTCCATGAATCACCGGCCGAGCCGGCCTTGAATATGGTAACCGCCGACCAACCCTCGTGTGCCGTCGGTTTAAACAAATAGTTCATCTCCAACGGCGACGGAGAGGCAGTACAGCGGTGACCGCCGAAAAGGGTGAGGGTGCAAATGATTTGGAGCCGGGCGTTCGCGTCGGTGAAGTGGCGCCACATTCCAAGCGGCCAGCGGATGGGAGACCGCAAGGACGGAGGGAAGCGCGGCCGGCCTCCATAACGGCCTCACTCACTGCGACCATACCCATCGGAGGCTGGTCGGCTCGTTCATTCTCCGCGGGCGCGAACATGTCCACATCTGAAGGAACATGGAATCTTGTCCTCCAGACGGCCAGATCTCTCCTGGACGTCGAGCTCCGTATTTGGCCGAGCGACCATAACGATCGCTGCGCGGCACGATACTGCGACCGCTTGGGGAGCACATAGGGATAAGCGACCGAATATCCCCTGAAGTCGAATCTCGGAGTAGGACCGGCTAACCTATCCATTATCTCAGCAAAGGCCCTATAGGCCCGTCCAAAATCACTATGTTGCTCCCGGTAAGCCCCGATCGCGGATCTCTCTCGATCTGCGATCGTCTCTCCTCGGCAGCCGACTCCCTAGCAACATCGGCCTCATTGAACAGAGCCTCAACCCAGTAGGGTCGATTCCGCTCGAATTGCTCCGCCGCCGTCTCGGTGGAAGACGGAAGAAGTTTCTCCCAGGCGGCCGATGTCCGGCGGCGTAACCGGTTCCCGCTCCAAACGATGATGAGGTTCCGGCCATTTTCAGAGTTAGAAAGGAAGAGAAGGATTTTTCTTACCCTAAAGTGAAATCGATCGACGATCGGCGCTTAGATCTTCAGAAAATTCGGCAGCAGGACCTTCTTTCTCCAATGCGTACGCGTGAGTAAGACTGCAGCCCCGCGCCCCCTTTTATAGGAGAAAGCAGGGACCCGATTGCAATAAAGGAAAACCTCGGGGTCGGATCTCAAACGGCGCACCGGTTGACCCCTCGAGACCCGCGTACGCGTCTTTTCGAGGACGCGTCGGCCGAGGAGTCATTAATGACCGTTGGCGTCCTCCAATAGAAGCGACACGTGCGCGGAGACCTTTCAACGCCCGATGCTTTTTCCCGCGATTCGGCCAACCAGTCGTCCGAAACTCGGGATATATCACTCAAAGACGATCGCCATTCAATAAAACACTTAGTCGCTCGTCAAAAATTCAACGATCGCTAAGAAAGCCACCTCACCCCACGTTTCCAACGTACGAGCGGTAGGGGCAATTGTTGTGTCACGATTTATTCATCCCGACAGGCGATCGACTATAAGGCCGAGCGACCAAGTCAACTCCAGTCAAACCCTGACTAGCTCGCCAAATCAAAGTTATCAGACCCCCATCAGTTACCCAGCGATCGACCCCCAAGGCGATCGCCCTTTGGCAGCTGGCGATCTACTCTACTAACCGGCTAAGGGCAATCGACCTGCGCCCCGAGCAGAGATGATCGCCCGTCAAAACCATCAAGGACTGGATCTCAGAAAAGCACCCACGTGCAGATCCATAAAAGGCGCTGACAAGATCTTTTGCTAACTGACAAGATCTTTGACCAAAGCCTGTCACCTACCCCACCTACCGGCATGCGCGCCGAAAGTTGTCAGTAGGGCCGCATGTGACTAACTCAGGACGCGTGTAAGCTCCCCATTGGACCGAGTAGTTGACTGCCAACAACTCCTGCAGACTTTGAAGGGACAGGCCCATGTGCTAAAAGACGATCGCCCGATTATTATATTACAGTAAAGGCGATCGCCCGGCGTATCCAAGCCCTATAAATAGAGAACCTCCTCCTACTGGAAAAAGGTTCTCAGTTCAGAATTCATTTCAACCAACGGTTCAGAACTCATCCACTACAGTTCCGAATTCATTCTGACTTACGCTCAGAGCTCATTCTCTCACATTCCGATACATCCACGGAAATACTGAAGAACACACACATATCATCAAGCTCCCGGCTATCTCACCGGAATCCATCTCAGGACTTCTCTCTCCAAATCTCTCGTCCAGAAGACGATCGGCAGAAGCAGCAAGTCTCCACTAGACAGATTCCAAGGGATTCATAAGCCCAGAAGCCCAAACATCCCGTTAAATACTCGCTGTGAGAGACGATCGATCTCTCACCGCCGCGACTGTTCATCTCTTTTGTTACAAGAACTCACAGAGCATCAAATCTGGTTCTTCCGGCAATCTACACGCTCACTAGCTAAGATAACAAGAAACTTTACACTCATTGTAATTGTATTCTTACATTAGTACTTGTATCCCCGAATATCGGTATTAATAATATCTCGCGAGAGCATTCAAGCCCGGGACTAACAACCCCGGCAAATCTTGTGTTATTTATCTTTCTCACGGAAGTGCTCTTGCATTTGTTGGCTATCCCATCCATTCCAGCAATATCTATCTCCGGATAATATTTTGGGTAGCAACAGTAGAGAATAGCGGTAAATGGCTTAGTACAGCTACGTTAGCGCACGCTACAGGGTATGCCTAGCGCGTGCTAAGATATATACTTAGCGTACGCTACGGTGCATACTTAGCGCACGCTAAGAGGTTCGGTTACGTACGCTAAGGAGGACCCCTAACGTACGTAACGACTTGCTGGGTTAGTTTCGAAAGGTGGCCGACAGGTAGGCCCATGTTGATTTTTATATTCAGTTAGCGCACGCTAACACCAGATCGCCAATACTGGAATCTTAGCTTTCGGCGGGTGGACCCTGCCATGTTCGACGTGTGTCCAGATAAGGTCAACGAGTGCTTGTCATGTAGAGCTAGCGCACGCTAAAACCGTATGATTAGCGCACGCTAATTCCATATCGGTCAAAGGAATCCCGGTAATCGCGGATGCTTTCGGCATGTGGGGGCACGATACTGTAGCAAGTCAACGACGATTAGCGCGCGTTAAGGTCGAAGAATAACGCACGCTACTGAGCATTTCACTGTATCAAGTCAACGCCTGTCAGCGTACGCTAATGCATGGGCATTACGTACGTTAGATGAATTTCGAAGCAATGTAGTAGCTTCTGGACTGCCCGATAGTGCACGCTATCAAGGAAGGATAGCACACGCTAGTCCTGTAGCGCACGCTAAATATAAGGTCTAGCGCGCGCTAGTGATGTGTTTTATAGAGAGGATAGACGAGTGCTGAGAGGCATTTTGTCCATTCTCCTTCCTTCAGTCAATAGAGAGAGCCTTGGGAAGTACTTGAAGTTCCTAAACATTGAGAGATGATTCTCTTAAACAAGATTAATATGGAGAGCTCGGATTCAAGTATTGTTCTTGAAGATTTTGATGATTCTTGGAATGGAGTTCAATTATTCCTCTTCGTGGTTCGTCCATACAAGGTAATCCTTGTATCCCTTTGATAGTGGTTCGTTTTTAAAGGATTACTACTTGGGAGGGAGCATGTTGGGAATCGTGTATTTTGATCGTTTTGTTTCAATGTAAATGCATATATTGGACTATACTTTTATCCGCTGCGTGAGTATTTTGAAATGGCTTTTGGTATTTTGCCAACTGAATTTTATTTTGTAAAACCGATTCCCTAAACTGAGTTTTTGGCATTTTGGCCTTGATCGTTTTGACGGTATTTTTATGACGGTATTTGGAAAATAATTTTTTTTTTATTTGAAAAATATTACCGTCATCGGTCTTTTTGGCATTTTTGAAATGACGTGGAAAATTGTGCTTAGCCTGGTGAATCCTTGTGAGGAGGGTTTACGGCGTGTAATATTCCCAGGAGGATCTGTGGGTGTTACAATTATGGTATCATGTGATAATGTTATACGAGATTTATTGGAATTGTAATAAGAGATTTCGGATGCTGATATGATTAATGAGATCTTCTTCATATGATGATAATGGTGTTGTTGCGATTCTTGAGGTTGTAGGAATGGCATGATGAAGAAAATGTAACATGGAGATATATACCTCGGATATGTTGTTCTGAAAGTGATTTCGGATATTTCATGTTCTTGAAGAACTCTTGAATTATACGAGGTGATGAAAATTTTTAAGAAGTGCTGATGTTTTGAAAATGAATATGGAATATTCATATCTAGAGCTAAACTATGTGTTTGAAATAATATTCGTATAGGAATACGAATGTGATTACGAGTTTGATGAAATTATTATTCATCTCTGAATTTGGAAGCCCATACGTATGGAGCAAATGTTCAAGTCGAATGATTGGACTATTTGATAACCTTTTTAGTAGGATTATCTATTGTTTTGAAACAGTCGGATGATTCGAATTGATGACGGTCATAAGTAAATTTTAACGATGGATTTACGAGAAGGGAACCTTATCAATTCGTATTTAAGAATTGAGTTTGGAACATTTAGACCCTTATTATTGGTCCTCATTTGTTGCTGATATGATCATCATATTTCGACTCGTATTGTGGACAGGATGTGTAAGTGTCTGAGTTGGATTGTTCAGACTGTGATTAGTCGAGATATGGTGAACGATTGAGTTTGTGGTTTGGTGGTATTGATATTGGTCGTCATCGAACATGTTGATTATTAATCCTTTGTTTTACAATAAGATATGATGTTTGATCGTGAATTATGACTGTTGTGTTGCGGTTAAGGTTGAAGGGTTCATAGATTAACTTGGTCGAGACTGAGGAATTCGTAAGACGAAATCAACTGAATTGGTAACAGTTCGTTGTATTGATATCGAGGCAAGTTTTATACTCGTACTAATCAATGAGACTAATGTTATCATGTAGGTGTACGAATGCGTGTATCATATCGAGACTTGGCCTCTTTATGATTATGTTGATATTCGGGAATTGTTTGATGCAATACCCTTCGGCAATTATGCTAAATATTATTGTTATTCGTTAACGGCCAGTTCAAGGCATTGAGATTCTTTTTGACATTGATATTGGCGATAGCCGGTTCGCGGTATCGATGTATCTATTATTATTGTTCACGATTAATGTCGTTCTGAGGCATCGTTGAATCTTTATTATCGAATTGGAACTGTTGCTATGATGTTGCGTTAGCCGATTGAAGGCGTTTGATATATTCTTTTATCATCTCCATTTCGGTGGTCGGTTTAAGGCGCCGGGACATCTTTTCTATCGTATAACTGTTATCGATTGATCGTCCTGAAGGTAATCGAGGTATTGAATTGGGACTGTCGAGGATAGTTCCCATCCGTTGAATTATTATTGCCGTGTTGGCCGACTAAAGGCAGCACACTATTATTCTTGTGAACTCGGTAATTTTGTGATCGTTGAGAGTTGAGGATTTCCCGAATTGTTGTGTTGTGATTATTGCTCGTGTTAATCGGTCCTTAGGGATTTTGATCCCAGGATGGTTATGTTGGATATTGTTGGTCGTGTCGATCTTTCATTATTCGTGCGTCATCGTTCACTTGGTGAGTCGCGTGATTCGTATTGGATATGTTATCCTTTGAGTTTCGCGGTCATGTTGTATCGTGGCATATCTGGAATCATATCTGCGTGCCGATTGATTATGTGTAGGATTTTTAGTCGGGCACACGATGGTCATGCGTGGATGTTTCCGCATTGGACCGTGCACACGAGACGTAGTTCGTGAGGCTAATTAGGTACATTGTCACACGTATATTCTGGATTCCGTATACGGGGTGGACATGTTCACGGACACATTTCCGGATCGGGCGTACTGTGATGTTCCCTCTTGAGCCTTATTGTTTTGGTCGTTCGTAGCCCATGTTGTATTGGATAGGTCCGACGATTTGCGGCTGGTTGTTCATACGCCGAGGGGTATGTCCAACAGTCAGGTTTGCTTCTTTGAGATCTGTATTGTGATGATTTACAGCTTTGGGATGTTCGGCTTTCAGGCCATCGTGATATACAGCTTCGGTTGAGGGGCTTTCAAGCCATTGCGATGTATTGGTATTTCTATTGGAGCCTTCAGGCATTGTGATTCGTATTTACTTCAGCGTTGGCTTGGATTATCTTCGGGTAACGTATTGTTGTGTTGCTTGTAACGTTTCGCTGTTGGGCGTAAGTTTTCGGTTCTTGTGTATCTCGTTGAGTTTCCTGGCGGGATGTTTCTTCTCCCTATTTGTTTTAAGTTTCGGGACGAAACTTCTTTTAAGGAGGGTAGAATGTAATATCCGCAATTTCGATTTCCGGTAATTTTTATTTTTCGTAGCAGTGCATTTAGACGACTCGCTCATGACCGTTTCGTCATTTCGAGAATGATTAATTCTGCACTTTTTGTCATCCGAGTTCGTTTGTATCGTTTTGTTGAGTTCGAGCTTTTTAGCGACTTTTCCGCACTTGAGTTCGATTCTTGCGAATCTCGTCCGAAACTGTTGTTTCGAGTTTCTCGTAAGTTCATTTAATGTTATTATTCATGTTGCGAGCTTTGGTTTGGTGTTTCGATCGCGTATCGTGATTTTCGGACGTTTTGGGCCATTTTCGTAATTTCCCAAAGTTTTGGGTAATTACTTTCGTTGTTGAATTCCGAGCCTTCGGGTGGTCGGAATTGTGTGTTCTCTTAGCTCTTAGATTCGTATTTGCGAGTACGTCGTAACCGTATCATCGATTCGTTTTCAGGTTCGGGTTTCGGGGTCGTTCGGGCCGTCGGAGTTGGCCGGCGAGTCGGGCCGGGCAACTGGGCCCAGGCCGGCTGGCCGGGTCACGGCCGGTAGTGCTCGGCGGCTCTCGCCGAGTCACGGCCGCGGTGCTCAGCGGCTTCGCCGAGCAGGCCGCACGTGGGCCGCGGCACATCTTGCGGGCCGCGGCACACTCTGTGGCATTTTTCGGCCAAACCAATCAGTCTGTGCCGCGGCACATTGGCGAGGCCGCGGCACCTGCCACCACCGGAGCCATTTTGGGCTTTGTCTGCACACCGTGTGCACTTATTTCTCGCCCCGCAGACGGTTTTGGCCATTTTCTCAACCTTTCCTTTCTCTTAGCGGAGGTGGTCGTGGGAAGCTTGAAGCCATGTTGTTTAACAACAAATCCATGAAGTTCTTTAGGTTATATCATCAATCAATCATCCGTTATCATCCTTTGATCCAGCGAATCAAGGTAATCTTCCTTAGAACCCTAATTTCGGGAATTTGGGGGTTTTCGCGTTTTCGTCCGATTCATTCCGTTTTGTTGATTAATTCATGATGAATATGATTAATCTTGTTGGTATTCTTAGTTTCCCTATGGATTCATGGTATATTTCGTGATTTTTACGGAATCGAGAGGGTTTGGTTGTGGTCCGCCCTCGTTGTCGCTTTTATACGAATATACATGAATCGTAGGTGGGTTTCCGGGTGTATTCCAATTCCGTATTCGTTTAGAATTGGTTGTGATTGTATTCTTTGAATCGTTAGGTTCGGTTTCGATGGTTCCTAGCATTCGTCGATGACTTTCCATTCCGTTCGTTGCGTCGTCGACTATTCAAGGCAAGTATACATTTATGATTGTACGTTCTCGAATTTGAAAGTAAGAGGTATTGATGGTATGATATGAACGAACCGTTTTTACGGCATTCATAGATATATTGATGGCATATTATGAACGAACCGTTTTTACGACATTCATATATGTATTATTGGCATGTAACGAACGAACCGTTTTGACGGCATTCCTACATGTAACGGCGTATGATATGAACGAACCGTTTCTATGGCATTCACATACGTCTTGAGATTTTAGTTATTCCGGAATACTAGTCTTGAATTGATGAATTGGCGGCTACATTTACTTTATTGTCGAGGAGTATTGTGTTTCATATTGATATACTTGCACTAGCTATTCGACGGCTAACCCCTTTATGGGGGAAATACTTTTTATGTATTTCAGGTTCCAGGAGAGCGGATAGGTGGGTATCGGGTCGGCATGAAGATGATGGGCAAGTGTGATACTGTGTCTTGTCTCCGGTTATCTTTTTGGATTCCTCCATTCAGTGTTGTTGTACTGGAATGGATTTTAAATACTCGAGTATTGTATTTCAGTTTCCTTGATGTTCCGGCCTGTGTTGCCGAGGCATTGATTTGTGCAGTGATGTATATGGTTTCATTAGTTATGGTTTTGAATACCATTTGTATCGTCTTTCTTTCCATTGTATGTAGACCTTCTCGGTCAAGTTTTATAGTCCCGCGTATGTTTAGCCTTGTGTGTCCCACGGCGGGGCTCACGGCGCTGTAATATACCTTGAATAACTTGGGGGTGTTACAATAACAACGTTAAATGAACTTACGAGAAACCCGAAACGACAGTTTCGAACGAGATTCGCAAGAATCGAACTCAAGCGCGGGAAAGTCGCTTAAGAACACGGAACTCAACAAAACGACACCGGAACGAACTCGGATGACAAAAAGTGTAGAATTAATCATTCTCGGAATGAAGAAACGAGCATGAGCGAGCTGTCAAAACGGACTTTCGCCGAAAAAAAGAAATTACCGGAAATCGAAATTACGGGTATTACAAGCCGAAGCCGAAGGAAAGATCAATAGCTTTAAAAGCTAAGATGTCTCGCAAAGAAGAAATCCCGGTCGATGAAAGTGATGAAGAATCGGCATATTATGCCAACAATATTAATAAGTTTCAAAACTTATTGAACCAGAGAAAGAAGGACATCAAATCGAGCGAATCTAAGAAATTCGACAACTGTCGAATTTGTGGTAAACCAGGCCACTTTGCTAAAAATTGCCGGAATGCAAATCCTAAGAAGGAAGTTCTCGTTGCAACATGGAGCGATGATGATTTCAAACAAAATAATCTCGCTCTCATGGCACGAAGCTCATTCGACGAATGTGACGTCGAAAGCCAAGTAAGTAATTCTTACGATGAATTATTTGAAGCATTCGAATTATTGTATACCGATTTTAAAAATGCTTTATCCGAAATAAAATCCCTTCAATCCAAAAATAAAATTTTGGGAGACGAAATCTTCAAATTTGAAAAAGGAAAAATTATCGAGATCGATCATTCGAATTGTCTTGATATTGAAAATAAGTTAAAGAATGATCTTTTGAAAGTTCAAGACGAACTTAAAGTTTTAACAAAGAATTTTTCTCTCGGAAATGAGAAATTTAAAAATATGCTTTCTGTGATTTTAAACAAACAGGGGTAGGATTCAAACCGAATAATAAAACAGAATCCTTAAACTTGAAAATACCCCGATGTGGAAAATGTTTAAAACTTGTGCATCATATTTCGAATTGCAAAAGCCCACGCCGGATGGTAAAAATTAAAAAGATTTGGATTCCTAAAGGAACTGTTATTCCAAATATCGTCTATGTTTCGAAGGAAAAACCAACTATCGGTTCGGTCCCCAAAAACAAAAATTAAATATTTCATCAATTGGTGTCTTTATATTTGATATTTTTGAAATTGATATTTTACTCAGGGGGAGTTATTATATTTTATATAGGGAGATATTTTTGTTGGGGGAGTTTACCCATTTTTTGCATATTTATCATATCATAATTTTTTATCGATTTTATTCTATTATTATATATACACTTTTTGCTGATAACAAAAAGAGGGAGAAGAATAGAATAAAAGAAGAATGGTATAAGGAGAAAAAAACGATAAAAGCGTTATGGAAGAATGACGAGAAGAATAAAAATATACGAATCAATGTCGAAAGTCGAAAAGAGAAGAAAGTAAGAAGTTGAAAAAAAAAATAAGAAAGAAGTTGAAAAGGAGAAAAGAAAAGATGGGAGTCGGAAACTATCAAAACGGACAAAGTCAAAAACTTTGATCTGTTTATATATATATATATATATATATATATATATATATATATATATATATATATATATTTATATATTTTATATTTTGCAGGTTTATCCCATTCAAGATTGTTGTTTTGTAATCATCAAAAAGGGGGAGATTATTGGATTATTTTATTCTAAATATTCATTATCGAATTTTGATGATTAGTTGTTAAACAAAGAAAAACAACAAGGAAGCAAAACAAAACAACGAAGAAGTCGAAGACACAAAATCTGGATAGAACATGATTAACGCACGCTATGTTCCAAGATTAACGCACGCTATCGAACGACTGTAACGTACGTAATGGTCAAATGAATAATGTACGTAATGAGTTGTTTCAGAATTCAAACAAGATGAACGTTGGGAAAAGTTCGGGTCAAAGTCAAGCTTACAACGGACAGTTTGACAAAAGCAGGCAACAGATATATTGACTGAATAACGTACGCTACGAGTAAGGATTAACGTACGCTACAGCAAGCATTTAACGTACGTAATCGATAAAGCACAACGTACGTAATAGTATGGATATAAGCCACTGGACTAAAGTTGCAAGCAGTTAACGTACGTAAGCAAGATGCCTTAACGTACGTAATTGTAGGTCACAAGTCGTCCAGGTACAAGTCTAGAGGGGGGGTGAATAGACTTGTAGAAACTCTTAAACTCTTTTTCACGAAGAGTGAGTTTCTTCAGCTGATAGGTAGACAAATGACTTGGAGTCGTTTGCTCTTTAGTACGTGCGGAAGTCAGCTGATGACGAATATAAAACAACTAATGAAACACTTAACAATGAATGCAGCAGTTAAAGTATGATGCAGTAAAACAGTAAATAACGCAGGCGATTATAGTGGTCTCATAGGTGGGGTAATCCTCTACTAATCCACTTTTCTCCAAGCCAGTTGGAGATGAATTCACTATAATTCTCAACCAGTGATAAATATTACAGTGATTCAAACCACACTACAACAGCTTCCAACCAGTGGAAATCCATGCCGTTGTACACACTTGACTGCCTTACACCTCTTGATACTCGATCCTCGGATGCCTTTACAGTCTCTTACTTCAACCAGTGAAGTACCCCGTACTCAGGATTATAGACAAGAGTTTTTGTCTTCTCCAACTGAGAGCTTCTTTAAGTATGAACTTTTAGAACCGCTCTTTTCACGATGCTATTTGTTTGCTTTAGATTGCTTGATTGCTTTGATCGCTTGAAAGTATGTTCGCACCGGTAGTTGCTCAGTTTCAAATATTTGGATATATATAGGTCATGATCTCTGAGCTTTTTCCTTGTAGCCGTTGCAAATCTTTTGAACAAATTCGTCCGTTGGAGGGAGACTTCATTGTTTAATCTTTCTGAACGTTTGCAAGGCTGGATTCCCATTATTTTATTTTATCTTCCGACCGTTGTGAGGACTTCTGCATGTGAGCGCCGAATCTTTTGAATATAAAACGATTAAAGTCTTCAAGGTGGGTCTGGATGATTTATTTAAATCATATCTCTAGCGGGAATCACTCCAATTTGTCTCTTCACGTTGCATGTGACTTTCCGTAATACTTGACTTTTCAACTTATGCTGACGTGGACTTGGAGTACTTGGCTGCCTTCGACTAGGCTGATGAGCAGTTGACTTCTCTGCAGTCTTGGACCTCTCTGATGTTCACTGTTCATGACTTGCCTGGTCAGGTGACTTGCCTGAGGTACCTTGGCTGCAGTCTGGTCAAACCTCTCTGATAAATTTTGTTGACCGGATCTACTCTGACTTGACTCGGCTGATCCTCTCTGATGGACTTAGCTGTACTTTAGTACTTGGCCGATTTTCAGCCTAACTAATTTTTTTGGCCTACAGAAGATACTCATTTGGTTCTTCTTTACATTTTGCCAAGTTTTATACTTAACATATTTTGGCCTATGGAAGATACTCATTTGGTTCTTCTTTACATTTTGCCAAGTTTTATACTTAACATATTTTGGCCTATGGAAGATACTCATTTGGTTCTTCCTTACATTTTGCCAAGTTATAAACATTTGATTTTATATTAATGACATCACCAAAATCTAACAAGTATTCCTAAAAAATTCCCCCTATTTTGATGATGGCAAAGCTTTAAACAGGTACTCAAATGATCAAGTCTGCACTTAAGTGCAAGACACAAACTGAAATCAGTCTAACATTGAGACAACTGGAAATTGTCATTCAACAGACTGTTTCTGTCTTTGATTAAGATTGAAATTTTACAAGAAAGTTTTTACAGGTACAGAAATAATAATGAGAAAAACTACAAATACAAAATACGGTCATCTGCCTCTTCCTCTGCCTCTGCGAATAGGCTGTTTGGCAGGTCTGAAGGGTTTGGCTCCAATTCGTCTTATCTTGACTGGAGCAAGACCATATTTCCTCTTCACAACAAGTGCTGCGAAGTCTTGTTCTTCTTGGGATGTGAATCTATTCTCAAGGCATAATTGCTTGATTTCTCTTTGAAGTGCAAGTTCATCAAGTTCATTGTTCAGACGGGTCGGCGCTTCCTCTGCTCTGAATGGGGGAATCATAGGATAAGCGTTTTGATCCTTAGCATGCTTCTTCAGAATGGCCCAGAGCTTCGGATGAACTTCCTCCATGAAATTGATGAAGATTTGTTGTGGGGAGAGTTTATCATCCTGGAATAATTCCCAGATGTAGTAGTCTCTGATAAATCTCTTTCTTGCAGATCCCCACATCTCAAGAGCTTCATATGGAATAAAGTCCTCAACATACCACAGCTCCTTTCCTTCCCATTCTAGAGTAGGCCCAAAACCTCCTCTAGTCCTCCTTCTCTTTCCTTCAGGCTGGTCAGCCTGGTCATCTGGATCCGCAGCTCCCTTCCTCTTCAGACTTGAGGGTCCTTCAATTTGAAGGATATCTTGCCTCTTCTTCGTCCTTATCTCTCCTTGATTACTTGCTTCCCCCTGAACTTTCTCTTCCCCCTTTTTGCCAGCATCAACAAGGGTAGTTAATTGCTGCTCCATTCTGCTCATCCAACCAGACATGCCGAATGGCATTCTGTTGTTGGTAGGGGGAGGAGGCTGAGGAACTCCTCTCTGTAGCAATGTGTCGATCTTCGCATTGATTGATTATAGGTCAGGAGTGACCTGAGACGCCAGCAACTCTCCAATTGTGTCCTTGACTATTTGCCTGATCAGCTCAGTCATGGCAGGAGATATCTGAGCTGATGGAGAGTGCTCTCCTGAGCCTTCTGCAAAAGAGCCACTAGACTGCAGGCTTCTGTCTGCAGCTGGTAGGTCAGAGGGAGTCTTCTCTGGGGTCCCTGACCTGGAGTCTTCAGCTAGCTCCGCGTCTAGGCTGGTGTACCGGGCAGGTACCACAGTCCTGTCTGCAGCTCCTTGAATTGGCTCTAGCTCCGGCTCTGGCTCCTCTTCTTCTCTCTCTTCCTCTTTATCCTGATCCTCCTCCTTGTCCTCTTCTTCCTTTTCTTCAATATTTTCTTCCTCCTCATCCTTTTCTTTTTTATTCTCTTTTTCATCTCCTGCATCTCCTCCATCATCATCATCATTATCATCATTGTCATCAACCTTGTCCTCTTTTTCTCCTTCATCATCATCCCCTTTTTCATCATCATCCTCCTTTTCTTCTTCTTTTTCTACCTCTTCTCCTTCTTCTTCTTCTTCTTCATCAGCCAACTCTTCTGTTTTCTCAATTTCTTCTGACTGTTTTTCAACTAGAGTGTTTTCTTCTGTTTTTCTTTCTTCCTGCTTTTCTTCTTCTTCTTCAACAACCAAATCAACAACTTCATTATTTCCTTCTCCATCTACCTCCTCAATTCTAATCTCTTTTTCAACTTCCTCCTCCTCCTCTTCTCCAAAAGAACCATCAAAAATGCTAAGCATTATGGAATGGATAAATTGGTCCATGTTTGTTTTAAAATGGGACATGAACCAATTATCCTGGAAGATTAATACTAAGTCTGATTCTTTGCAAAAGTGAATCAGAACCTCCTCAGTGGCTTGGGGATATTCCCAACCACTAGTTGCAATGTAGGTTTGAAGGTTTGAAAATGTCAGAGTTTTGAAAAACTTTCACTCTTCAAAAATATGTACAAAAGAGTGTTTTAATGTTTGTGGCTTAACAAGCTGGAGTTGTTCAATTGAAAGGTTGAAAGTATTGTTTTCTAGCAGGTTAAAGGTATAATCAGCTTCAGGGATAGAAATTATGAGACCTGCTTCTTCTTCGGAAATGTAGGCTGGGGGGGTGAGAACAGGTACAATCCGAGTCTCGAGGGTGCCTGGGGCAGGCAGGTCTTCCAGATGAATTGGTGACTTGGCTGAGGGGCTGGCAAGATGTTCAGGCTGCTTCTTCTTCACTAAACTGCAGTTTCCTTGGCCTTTTGGGAGAGGGTTCTGGTGATGACTGCAGAATAGAGGGTCCTTCAGGGGCTGGTCCCCTTCTCTTAAATCTGACTGCAATGGGAGTGTTGTCGGACTCGGTGTCGGACTCGACTGCAGTTGCGATATCACCGCAGTCCGTCCGACTACTTTGATGAATAGTATCTTGGATATGTCCTTGTGTCCGGCAGCTCCTTCAACATCTGAGCTGCTCTCCCAGTGCCTCCGAATTTCCTCACCTTCTCGTGGTCCATATGACCAAGTCTTTTGTTGGGGTGGAAGGGGTCAGTGTTTCCCTTTGCCACACCAGTCTTCTCCAAAAACCAACTTAGCTGCGTTCCAAATGCCAGCTTTGTCTTAAACCTCTTCTCATCGTCAAGCCACTCGACCTTGTTGACCTCTCGCACGAGTTGCCTGAAGATGTAATCAGCCCAGTCAACTTCTTCTTCCTGAATCAGTGCTCCCAGCACCATAAACTTTGATGACGACAGTTGATCATAACTGCCGGCCATCCCCATTATTATTTTGTTGGTGATGTCCAACGCAAAACGGTAAATCCTCTTGAGTTCACTCCTCTTGGTAGTGAATTTCAGTTTTTCCGGGATATTTTCCACCTTAATCTTTTTCCAGGTTTCGGCGGCGGATTGCTTGAGAGCTTCGACTGCTAAACCACGGTGCTTCATTCCGAAGACAGTATGGATCGTCTCTCGAGATATGCTGACTGGTATTCCGCCAACTGTGCTATGAATTCCGTCGTGAATCAAATAAGCTTCGCGATAGAACTCGATGACATCTTCTTTGAACAGATGTTGCGGGTTGATGTCTAGAAATGGGTAGATCCCATTAAGCTTCATTGCGCGAATCAGATTAAGCATGTCGTAGTCCTCCATATTGGCTTCCAATAAGCCTTCAAAGTCGACAACCGGCGAGAAAATGATCTGGTCTTTCACCGCCTTCAAATTAACTCCTTCGAAAGATGCCATTTCTGCAAATAGAAGATTTTAGTGTATTTGGTATTCAAGAAATTTTGCTCTGAAAAGTCTAGGGTTTCTGTGAGCGTAAAAAGTAAAGTGAAAGGTCTTCTTTCCTTATAACGAAGATGAAAAGACGTATGAATTATTTATTATATATTTGAAACGGTGGTACGCCTTTTGATATTCTTTTGAATTTCAAATTTGAATCGGTGGCCCATTTTAAAATTTGACGATTGATTCTGATTGGCCACCGTGGAAGTCGTTTTAATAAGCGACTGACGCGTGTATTAAAATTGCCACTTGGCTTAGAAAAATATATATTTAAATGCCATTTGTGAACCAAAATTAATATAATAATATTATAAATATGGCAGATAATGATTAAATATTTAGAGGTCAGTTTAGAAAACTTAGCTGGTCTGATTTGTTGACTGTTGACCGCTCTGCATCAGGTGAGTTGACTTCTCGCCTGGTATTCTGATCAGCTAGGTTGCTTTGTCTTTCCTCCGTCTTCTTGCCTGCAACAGCTGGGTCCGTCCTTCCTTTAAAATGCTTCAGCTTGCTTCAGTACTAGATTCCCAATCTAGTAATCCAAGATCTCTGCTCAGCTCCAAAAATCTTTCTTCTGGCAAGGGTTTGGTAAAGATGTCAGCTATCTGATAGTCGGTGCTGACTCTTTCAACTCTAACTCTTTTGTTAAGCACATGGTCTCTAATGAAGTGGTGCTTAACATCAATGTGCTTCGTCCTTGAATGCAAAACCGGATTGTTGGTTATTGCAATAGCACTATTATTGTCACACCAGATCGGAACTTCATTTGCAATGATATTATAATCCCTTAACTGTTGTCTGATCCATATAATCTGTGCACAACAGCTACCTGCAGCTAGGTATTCTGACTCTGTGGTGGAGATAGAGTTAGAAACCTGCTTCTTGCTAAACCAGGATATCAGTCTGGTTCCTAGGAATTGACACGTTCCACTAGTGCTCTTCCTGTTGATTTTACATCCTGCGAAATCCGCATCTGAATATCCTGACAGCTCGAAGTTATCATCCTTGGGATACCATAGTCCAACATTGATTGTCGACTTAAGGTACTTTATTATCCGCTTGGCTGCATCTAGGTGTGATTGCTTCAGTTTGGACTGGAATCTTGCACGAACTCCAACGGCATATGATATGTCTGGCCTGCTTGCAGTGAGGTACAGAAGAGATCCAATGAGTCCTCTGTAGTGAGTTGAGTCCACTGATATGCCTGCCTCATCTGCATCTAGGTGAGTACTTGTGCTCATAGGAGTTCTTGCTGGTTTGGCTGATTCCATTCCATATCTCTTGATAAGATCTCTGGTATACTTTGCTTGGTTGATGAAAATTCCTTTTTCCATCTGCTTAACTTGTAGTCCGAGGAAGAAGTTAAGCTTTCCCATCATACTCATCTCAAATTCTCCTTGCATGAGGTTGGAGAATTTCTCGCATAGCTCTGGATTGGTTGAACCGAAAATGATGTCATCCATATATATCTGGACTATTAATATGTGGCCTTCGTGTTCTACTCTGAATAGGGTCTTGTCCACCTTTCCTTTGCAAAATCCATTTTTCTCAAGAAACACAGACAGTGTTTCGTACCACGCTCTTGGTGCTTGCTTAAGTCCATAAAGAGCCTTCAACAGCTTATAGACTTTGTCTCCTTTGACAAAACCTGGGGGTTGCTCTACATAGACTTCTTCTTCTAGGATTCCGTTCAGAAAAGCACTCTTTACATCCATCTGATATACTTCAAAGTCCTTAAATGCAGCATATGCGATGAATAGTCTGATGGCCTCTAATCTTGCAACAGGTGCATAGGTTTCATCAAAATCTATTCCCTCACACTGTGCATAACCTTTTGCTACAAGTCTGGCTTTATTCCTAACAACAGCTCCGTCTTCATCACTCTTATTTTTGTACACCCATTTGGTGCCAATAACTTTCTTGTGATCAGGTCTGTCTGTTAGTTCCCAAACTTTGTTTCTTTCCATCTGCTCCAATTCCTCTTGCATGGCATTAATCCATGAATAATCTTCCAAGGCTTGTTCTGTGGTTTTAGGTTCAATTTGCGACATAAAACATGAGAACATCGCCATTCCTGCTGGTAGGGTTGACTGTCTCGTCTTAACTCCATCAGTCAACTTTCCGATAATTTGCTGGATTGGATGATCCTTGAGCCATTTGGGGATATCGTCTTCTTCTGGGTTTGTTTCCCCTGATGGATTGCCTTGGTGGATTTCTGCATCACCGGTTCTCCCCGCAATCGATCGAGTACCGTCTTGTCATCTGCAGGTTGGTTCTGATCTGCAGATGAGTCTTTATCGGCTACGGCTGGATCTTCATCAGCGGCAACCGGATCAGATAGGTTTGGTGATCCTGTCTGATCTGCAGTTGGGTCTTCAGCAGCTGCAGTTGGGTCATCAGGCTGGTCTGCAGGTGAGTCCACCATTCCAGTGTCATGTATAATGACTTCTTCAAGGGTTGCTGACTTGAGCTTGTTCTCAATTAGCTCAACTTGTTTCCTGTACTCAACGGTAGATTCATCAAAAACAACATGGGGTGTTTCCTCCACAACTAAGGTTCTTTTATTAAAAACTCTATATGCCTTGCTTCTTTGTGAGTATCCCATAAAGAGACCGTCATCAGTTTTAGCATCAAAAGCATTTAGTTGGGTTTTACCATTGTTGTGGATGAAACACTTACAACCAAAAACATGAAAGTAAGCAACAGTAGGAGTTTTATTATTCCAAACCTCACAGGGAGTTTTGCCATGTCTCCCTACTATCATACTCTTGTTCTGGGTGTGACAGGCTGTGTTGATGTGACTTCAGAACCTCTTAGCAGGTGTCCGCTTCAAGAATCATAGACCTTGCCGCTTCCTTCGTGGTTCTGTTCCTTCTTTCAAGGCAACACCATTCTGCAAGGCGTCTGGCCGCAGAGAGCTCATGCCGGATCCCATTCGATCATTGCATCGCTATCGCCTTGTTGAGAAATTCTCCTCCTCTATCTGATCTGATCTTGATTATGGATAGAGATTTCTCATTCTGGATCCTTCTCAGCAGCTCAGGTAGCTTGGTCAAGGTTTCACTTTTCTTATATAGGAAGATGATCCAAGTGTACCTTGAATAATCATCTACTATAATAAGTGCATGCTTTCGGCCGCTCAGAGTCCTTGGCTTGATAGGACCAAATAGATCCATGTGGAGTAGATCTAAGATCCTTGTTGTGAGCGTTGTAGGCTGAACTGGTTTGAACGATGCTCTGGTCTGCTTTCCTTTCTGACATGCATCGCAAAGTGCTTCCTTCTTGAATGTTTCATTTGGAAGTCCTCTGACCAGCTTCTGAGAACTGATTTTATTGATGGATTTGAAGTTCAGGTGACATAGTCTTTTATGCCACAGCCATCCATTCTCAGCTACAGTCTTGGATAGGAAACAGGAGTTGGGTGTTCCTGTGTTCCAATCAATCATGTAGACATCTCTTCTTCTGAAACCTTGGAGCTTCACTTCTCCAGACAGGATATCTATCACCATGCATTTCAAAATAGTGAAGACTACTAGATTCTTCTCGTCGCAGAACTGGCTTATGCTCAGGAGATTGTACTTGAGCCCTTTGACATAATGAACTTTGGATATCACAATATTTCCTCGGTGCAGCTCTCCAAAGCCTTTTGTTTGTCCTCTAGAGCTATCTCCAAAGGTTACATCGGGACCTCTTTCTTTGATGTATTTGGACAGCATCTTCTTGTTCCCGGTCATGTGTCTCGAGCATCCAGAATCTACAAACCATTCTTCACCTCCAAAATTTGAGCTTGTGGAGATGTGTTTGTAGTCCTTCCACCTTTTCTGCAATCACACAAGCAGAGATTTAGGTACCCAAATCTGTGTGGGTCCTTTGGGGTTAGCTGGTTTCCTGGAGAATTGATTTCTCCTTGGATTATAGAAATTGTTATTATTATTATAACCCTCATAAGGTGTGTGAGTTCGAGGTCTAAATCTCCTGTTAGGATTGTATACCGGATATTCCTCAAAATGTTGATAGTGTGGGCCATTTCTAAATCTAGGCTGAGACCATTTATTAAATCTTTGTGGTCTCCACACTTGTTCATTTTGGTAATTGGGATAACCTTGAGGTTTCCATCTGCCCCTCCCATTATGAAATCTGTTTTTAGGGAGTTGTTGGTAATAGTGGGCATGTTGTGCAGAATTGCTTTCGTCACACTGCCTAGTCACCTGTCTAGGTGGCTTTCTGGTATAACCTGACTGCAGCCTAGACATTTGTCTTGGCTGTTGCCTGTTTTTAAATATCGGTTTATATGTAGGCTCAACAGTCGAGACAATTGTTTCTCCCTTGATAAATTTTCTTTTAGAACTAGAGGGAGTGTGAGGATCATATCCAAGGCCTGATTTGGAATATAGTAGCCTTTTGTTGGTACACAATTCTTCCAGGGTTGAAGACGCCTTCAGGGAGGTTATTTCCTGCGCCTGAGTTTTATTTACCTGTGTCAGCTTAGTAAACTCGTTTTTGGCATGAGCAAGTGCAGCTGATTTTTCTTTAAGTAAAATGGTT
Organism: Orobanche coerulescens; assembly: GCA_033398695.1. Lineage (NCBI taxonomy): Eukaryota > Viridiplantae > Streptophyta > Magnoliopsida > Lamiales > Orobanchaceae > Orobanche > Orobanche coerulescens. Next base: position 2,780,326 of record CM065816.1, read on the forward strand.
AGTCTGTTTATCTCAGCTGTGTTAATGTCAGCCTGGTTTTTAAAATCAGCTGTAGTTATCTCAACCTTATTCAAATCTAGGCTGAGTTTTTCGAAATCATTTTTCAGCTGCCTATTCTCATCTTGCAGCTGGGTCTTCTCTGCTGATACAGTTTGGTGTGCAGATTTGAGTGTTTCGAAATCTTTAAATAACTGATTTACCGATTCATGTAAATCCATATCTTGTGACATGGCTGAGCTATTATTTGAGCCGGTGGGTTTAGAAGTTACCTCTTCATCAGCTAGGTTTGCCATCAGGCAATCATACTCTTCATCATCATCATAAAAGAATCTGCTGCTTGATTCGACATGCTCCTGGTCTTCTCCGATGAGGGCTTTTCTTCTATCTTCTTTTCTGCCCACCTCCTTCTTGGTTTCATCCTTCTTGAGCTCAGGACAGTCCATTTGGATGTGTCCTGTGTAACACCCCCAGAATACATCCGGAAATGTTACACGCCGTAGGCCCTTCTTACAAGGATCTACAAGGCTAAACTCTACTAGACTACAAAATGATTGACCGACCGGGGTCAATCTAAATACAACGTAGAGACACGAGGTAGCATCCAATTCCGATTGCTTGAATGTCAATGCAAGATGTTTCGTAATCTTAAATGATTGAGTCTACGTGTTCTTTATGTGTTTTAGAGGGCTGGAAACCCTCTAGAAATGAAGGAAAATGAATTGCAAGTGAAAGGGACGAAGAGAAACGAAATGGGGTGTTGTCCATATATATAATATCTTGAGATTTACGTACGTTAGCCTCAGCCATTTACGTACGTAATATACTTAGCGCACGCTACCATTCGATATTAGCGTACGCTATCGATCACTGATAGCTTCATCGTCTCGTTTTGTACTAGCTTACGACGTTACACCCTATGCATTACGTCGTAAGCTACACATATTAGCGTACGCTAGTTACAAGCCTTAGCGTACGTTAACACCCGTTGACCCCAAAATCTGCCCAGTTCATCCGCTGAATCTTTCCGAGCCCCACCACCACCGGCCCATGTGCTAGCCATTGTTCAATTATTGACCTCCTTACGTACGCTACGTCTAGCTCGTAGCGTACGCTATTTCCAGATCGTAACGTACGTTACGCTTACCTGTTAGCGTGCGTTACGACGTAGTTGCATGAAAATATTAAAGGTTGATATTATCATGCATGAGGATACGAATACGGAAACGATCGTACTTCGATTATTGATAGCACCAATTCAGGTAATACAGGGTTCAAATACAGATGAAAATACTCAACAATTTATCCGGATATTACATACTATCCCTCTTAAAAGAAGTTTCGTCACGAAACTTAAAGTAGAGTGGTGGAACAAACAAGAAAAAGTAACTACTTGCTCATTTCAAAACATCATGAGCGATGCGCGAATACAAGGTTCTAAAAAATACAATGATTGGACTTAGGAAGTATCAGGCACGTCAAGTGAGGCAATAAATTACACGTGAACACGAGAAGTTAGAGTGGAGAAGTAGAAGCTCACGAAATTAAGGAAATTCACAAACGTCTCAGATGTACTAAAATCGCGTGTCGAGCTCGACCCACCATATTCAAGTTCATAACACATTGGAAATATTAATCATACGAATGGGAACAAATAGTTTCGAACAAAATTCTGCAGAGATTAGGTTCAGATGTGAATAGACCACAATAATTCACTGAGTCTATCAACTAGGTTCGGAAATTCGTTCGAATGATGGTTGGTTCGTAGAACATGGTAGTCCAAATTGTCAAGAGAATCACGGATGAATCATCAACAATGAAAGTCTCCCAACATCGGAAATACTAAGAAGAGCACGGTACTACGTGTCCCCGTGCTAAGAAAACATGCCACCAAACTTAAAATAGTAGGAGTAGGAAACGAAAAGCAATTAAAATGAAAAACAATCAAAGTCACGATTGTTGGAAACAAAGAACGACTAGAACACAGCACAAAATCTTCATTCGCCTATAATAGGCTCTTCAGCAGAAGACATAAGGTTTCGGGACATTCTCCGACCACTTGCTCTGCTCACCGACAGAGTAGCATTCTTAGCCAATTCAGAAATTATCTCACAATGTTTCTCCCGATGGCCTTCACACCCGCACCGATGACAAGTCAAGAGTGGTGAGGGACAGTTTACACGGATGTGTCCTGCACGATTGCGGTTGAAGCACACTCTCTTCTTACCGGAGTCACCGATGCGGTTGGGGATTCCTAATGCTCATTCTCGACCGCGAAGACGACGCATTCGAACGACGTGGGGGTTTGAGAACCTTAGTCTCACACGCCCAAAAATTTTCCGGATGTCCTCGGTCTCTTTTCTCCGCTCGTTGGCTCGGTCACTGAGGAGGTTTCATAGGTTATCGTCTGATCTTGATATTCCTTCACCGTAACATGAATCGTTGTCGTACGAACCACCTCACCGCTTCCGCTTCCTATATTACGTCTACATCCGCCAGGGCTCGACATGCTAATGCAGATAGTACCGTTTATTGTTATCACATAGTCGGTTGTACGGTATACCACAGTTATCAACATAAGGTTTAATTAGCATCCTTAGAATAACGGTAATATCGTAAAGCACGAAATTTTCTAAAATCAACTTCCAGTCCTTCGTCTAGGACGATCATTATGCGTATGCTTTTAAAAAAAAATTTTGAACAAAAGCCGAATCACATTGTGCTCAAAACTTGTAAATACTGTCCTTTGTTTTGGAAGAGGAAGTTTATACAATGATTCTAAAAATTTATTTTCGAGTAATGCCTACAAGAAAATTGAAAATCGAATTGTAACTAATTTAAAATATTTCGAAAGTGTTGGGTCCCAAATACCACAATTTTGAAAATCCTTCCTCTTCTACCAAAATGTTTATTCGAAAGAACTTTTCACCAAAATACGTGACCATTCGACACGACTACATCAAATCATGAGGTTTACAATGCTAGGAAAATTTCAAAACACTACTTTGAAATGTTCGTAATTCGGCCCGGAAATATTACATGCCGGGGATTCTGTGCCAGAACCTACCAGGCTAAAAACCATTTGAAAATCATTTCAAAATATGCCAAAAGCCGATGACGGTAGCATTTTCCAAAACTTACAAAATCATTTGTAAAATATTAAATACCGTCATAAAAATACCGTTAAAATGTGCAAGACTAAAATGCCAAAATGTCAAGAGTCATTTCACAATACTCACGCAGCGGATAAAATTAACACTCAAAGATTTATCCTACTGAAATGCAGAAACCGATAAATATGTTTGACTACCGAAGTATACTACATAACCATTCTCACTCGACGCGTATATGCAGGTGATATCGTAAAACAATATAATCTCTAACAAGTTCAAACCCTAGGTTCACGTTAAGCACAATATAATCAAATACGTATGTAAGGGGACTTATGATTCGGGAGGCTTACCATCACGGATTGCTTGAAGATGATATTGGAACCACGATACTAATCACAACTCTGACGCGCGCGACTTACACAAGACATGGACTTGACCCAACGGCCTAGGTTTTTCGCAAACCTAAGCTCTGATACCATATTTGTAACACCCCCAGAATACATCCGGAAATGTTACACGCCGTAGGCCCTTCTTACAAGGATCTACAAGGCTAAACTCTACTAGACTACAAAATGATTGACCGACCGAGGTCAATCTAAATACAACGCAGAGACACGAGGTAGCATCCAATTCCGATTGCTTGAATGTCAATGCAAGATGTTTCGTAATCTTAAATGATTGAGTCTACGTGTTCTTTATGTGTTTTAGATGGCTGGAAACCCTCTAGAAATGAAGGAAAATGAATTGCAAGTGAAAGGGACGAAGAGAAACGAAATGGGGTGTTGTCCATATATATAATATCTTGAGATTTACGTACGTTAGCCTCAGCCATTTACGTACGTAATATACTTAGCGCACGCTACCATTCGATATTAGCGTACGCTATCGATCACTGATAGCTTCATCGTCTCGTTTTGTACTAGCTTACGTCGTTACACCCTATGCATTACGTAAGCTACACATATTAGCGTACGCTAGTTACAAGCCTTAGCGACGTTAACACCCGTTGACCCCAAAACTATCCAGTTCATCCGGGAATCTTTCCGAGCCCCACCACCAGCTGTCCATGTGCTAGCCAGTCTGTTCAATTATTGACCTCCTTACGTACGCTACGTCTAGCTCGTAGCGTACGCTATTTCCAGATCGTAACGTACGTTACGCTTACCTGTTAGCGTGCGTTACGACATAGTTGCATGAAAATGATTAAAGGTTGATATTATCATGCATGAGGATACGAATACGGAAACGATCGTACTTCGATTATTGATAGCACCAATTCAGGTAATACAGGGTTCAAATACAGATGAAAATACTCAACAATTTATCCGGATATTACATCCTGTTTTGTGGCAGTTGTAGCATTCTACTTTCCAGCTTCCAGCCTTCTGGTTCCTTCTTGGATTCTCCTTATAATTTTTCTTGTATTTGGAGTAGTTCTTTCTAAAATTGCTGAACCTTTGCATTATAAATGCCATTTATTCCTCAAAATCTAGTGGATTTGGAGGTTTCACATCAGATAGGCTCTTGGCAGGGGACTCGGCTGCAAATGCGATTCCCTTCTCTGCAGGCTCAGTTGAGGATGAACTTGGAAGCTCGAACTCATAAGCCTTCAGATCAGAGAACAGCTCTTGAATTTTTATCTTATTCAGGTCCTTGGACTCTCTCATGGCCACGACCTTCATGCTCTATTCGGGGTTGAGAGATCTGAGAACCTTTAGTGCCATTTCCCTGTTGCCATAGGTTTTGCCCAGGGAGTTGATCTCATTAATAATCTCAGTGAACCTTGTGTCCACTTGATCTATGGATTCACCATTCTTCATTTTAAAGTTGTCAAATTTTTGGATAGCAATTGAGAGCTTGTTTTCCTTGATCAGCTCCATTCCTTCACACATTAGAGCTAATGTGTCCCAGATTTCTTTGGCATTCTTGCAGTTTTTGATCTTGACCAAGGTGGATTTGTCAAGAGTTTGATATAACACATCTCTGGCCCGGTTATCAAGATTGGCTAGCTTTCTTTCTTCGGGGGTCAGCTTCGTCCTCTTCTTGGGAATCTTCTCTGGCTTCCCAGCTGCGATCTCCTCTGCTGTGTTGTCCTTCTCAAAGATGAAAGGACCGTCCTCGATGATGCACCACATGTCGTCATGAATCGAAGATAAGTGTGCCTGCATCCTTATCTTCCACAGATCATACTCGTCAACTGAAAACACAGGGAGTCTAGAGTGCATGTGTTCCATTATAACGTGAGAGTAAAGATATATCTTAGATATAGATCTGGTTCGTGAAACAAATGAACCAACCTCTCCGATACCACTTGTAGGTCACAAGTCGTCCAGGTACAAGTCTAGAGGGGGGTGAATAGACTTGTAGAAACTCTTAAACTCTTTTTCACGAAGAGTGAGTTTCTTCAGCTGATAGGTAGACAAATGACTTGGAGTCATTTGCTCTTTAGTACGTGCGGAAGTCAGCTGATGATGAATATAGAACAACTAATGAAACACTTAACAATGAATGCAAAGAAGGTTAAAGTATGATGCGGAATACGGAAATAACGCAGCGATTATAGTGGTCTCGAGGTGGGGTAATCCTCTACTAATCCACTTTTCTCCAAGCTACTGAGATGAATTCACTATAATTCTCAACCAAAGGATAAATATTACAGTGATTCAAACCACACTACAACAGACTTCCAACTGGAAATCCATGCCGTTGTACACACACTGACGCCTTACACCTCTTGATCCTCGATCCTCGGATGCCTTTACGCCTCTTACTTCAACCAAAGGAAGTACCCCGTACTCAGGATTATAGACAAGAGTTTTTGTCTTCTCCAACTGAGAGCTTCTTTAAGTATGAACTTTTAGAACCGCTCTTTTCACGATGCTATTTGTTTGCTTTAGATTGCTTGATTGCTTTGATCGCTTGAAAGTATGTTCGCACCGGTAGTTGCTCAGTTTCAAATATTCGGATATATATAGGTCATGATCCCTGAGCTTTTTCCTTGTAGCCGTTGCAAATCTTTTGAACAAATTCGTCCGTTGGAGGGAGACTTCATTGTTTAATCTTTCTGAACGTTTGCAAGGCTGGATTCCCATTATTTTATTTTATCTTCCGACCGTTGTGAGGACTTCTGCATGTGAGCGCCGAATCTTTTGAATATAAAACGATTAAAGTCTTCAAGGTGGGTCTGGATGATTTATTTAAATCATATCTCTAGCGGGAATCACTCCAATTTATCTCTTCACATTGCATGTGACTGTCCGTAATACTTGACTTTTCAACTTATGCTGACGTGGACTAGGAGTACTTGGCTGCCTTCGACTAGGCTGATGAGCAGTTGACTTCTCTGCAGTCTTGGACCTCTCTGATGTTCACTGTTCATGACTTGCCTGGTCAGGTGACTTGCCTGAGGTACCTTGGCTGCAGTCTGGTCAAACCTCTCTGATAAATTTTGTTGACTGGATCTACTCTGACTTGACTCGGCTGATCCTCTCTCATGGACTTAGCTGTACTTTAGTACTTAGCCGATTTTCAGCCTAACTAATTTTTTTGGCCTACAGAAGATACTCATTTGGTTCTTCTTTACATTTTGCCAAGTTTTATACTTAACATATTTTGGCCTATGGAAGATACTCATTTGGTTCTTCTTTACATTTTGCCAAGTTTTATACTTAACATATTTTGGCCTATGGAAGATACTCATTTGGTTCTTCCTTACATTTTGCCAAGTTATAAACATTTGATTTTATATTAATGACATCATCAAAATCTAACAAGTATTCCTAACAATAATGAGCTTAACGTACGCTATGCAGGAAGGCTAGCGCACACTAAAGAGTCAGCAGGCAGTAACGGCTAGTTGTAGGAAAATGCCTATAAATACCAAACCATTTGGTATCAAAACACAAAACAACCTTCAGCAAATCTTCTATACTTGTGATATCATTATAATAATTCTTGTTGTTGTATTTGAACTTATATTGATAAGTGTTTGAGTGTTATACACGGAAACATACACAAGAGGAAAAAGAAAGGATATGATTGGTTTCGGTGTTATTAGGATCAAGGACCCAGCATTATTAGAATCACAATCTATATCCACGTGAGGTTTGTCTAGTACCCATAGAAAGCTAGAGAGGTTGATTCCTTGTCCAATAGAAAAGGAAACGGTTTAACTTGGACCGACAAAAGGACAAGTGTGTGAATGGTTTATCTCGGACCGATAGAAGACGATAATTGTAACGGTAATCCCTCGACCGATAGAAGAGAGGTGCAGAGGTTGATCTTCATCCTATAGAAAAAGATATGGAGAGAGGACGCAGGCACGTTTGGCCGAACCTCTATAAATCTTGTGTCGATTTATTTTCCGCACCTTTAAATATGCTTCCGCACAATAGCGCGTATACCTAATATTGCTCCAACAATTTGTGCTGTCATGTGAAAATAAATATAATGCAGTGCAACTGAATAAATGCAGACTATAATGTGTCGCCACATTCACAGATTGGTATGAAAATATTTGCACAAAATATCACATAAACATTGACGTAAGTGGAAACAGTTACAATGCGCAATACCCTAGTGCCAAACAATTATAAATATCACTATATATAGCCAAAATATGAAAAACAAAAATACTATAACAATAAAAGATAAACATACATAAATAAAAATAACTCAAATTGTCACCATATACGTGCTAACGCGTGGAAATAAATATAATGCAATCGAATGAAACAACAAACAAAATGTGTCACCACGTTCACACATTGGTACATAAACATTTGATCAAAATGTCATATAAGCTATTGGCAGATTGAATGACAAAATTATCATTTGTTGCCACAAATAAGGGACAAACTGAAAATAAGAAATGCAACATGAATAAATTATTATAATGAAAACACTATAGCATAATATCAGATAATTGTCACTAATTTCAATTTTGGGAACAATTGATCTAAAATGTTGCGTGAATTCAAGAATTATTGGTGAATAATTGATTGAACTTTTACTTCCACATATTACTAATAAAGTAGTATAAAAACACGTAATTTTATCAATTTTGTTATATTATCTGGAAATATATTGGCATATTGTTGTCAACTTCATGTTCTAAGTCGATTATACTTTTTAGTTCATCATCAATTCTCAATTCGCCTGAAACATAAAAAATCACAACAAATGCAATTTCAATGAAGCACACCAATGGATTAAATTTACAGTGTTTCAAACCCTATATGATATGCTTTCTTCTTTTTCTAACACAAAGGAAAAAGTACAAATTCCATAATGATTACAAAGCTAACACTCTTCAACGGGTCCAAAAATTATTGATTTTCTCTTTTTTTTTTCTTTCAAAATGACGGTAATTAACAAAAAAAAACTCATAAAACCAAATTGAAAACATCTAACAAAAAAAGAAACACCAATCGAAAATCAAAAAATTTGAACATGCATAGTATGAATTCAAAAACGTGTTGAAAAGTATTATGAAATAAATGAGGGACATGAGTTGGATGCAAATAATGTGGAGAGATTAGGGAGGGAGGAGTGGAACTTTCATACCCTAATATCCTGAGGGTGCCACATCACCTCTATCCAATAAAAACTTCCAACTCAAAACTACCCTAATACTACCCTAACACTACCCTAACTAGTGGGAGTGGTACCCTAGTACCCGAATTCATTTTTTTTTAAATACATAAAATCGCATACAATATTTATAATAAAAACATACCATTTAATTAAAAATAAAAAACATTACATAATACTTTAAAAAAAAACATAACATAATACTTCAAAATAACTAGATTAAAATAAAAAAAGCCATTAATCATCGAGATGCGGCAAGTCTTCACGTGCTACGTGCTCCGTGAGATCATATCGAAGACGGTCATGGAGAAATTCGTCTAGTAACTCCGCTACCACACTGTCGTCGAACACTGGCTGGACCGGCGGATCCATTATATGAACCGGTGAGATTGCCTTCCCCTCACGTTTTATAACCATATTATGCAAAATAACACACGCATGAACCTGATTGGCAATTTTCGCTTTGGTCATAGCTCTGAGTGGTCGATCAAGAATTTTCTATTTTTCTTTGAGAGCACCAAAAGCTCTCTCGACATCCTTTCTCGCTCCCTCTTGTAACTTCGTAAATCTCTTTTCCTTTGGGTCGGTTGGATACGGGTATGCTTTAACAAATATGGACCACTTAGGATAGATTCCATCTGTCAAATAGTATCCGCGTTTGTAAAAGCGTCCATTCACGTGGAATGAACTATTCATCGCCGTTCCATTTCGAGCTGTAAGATACAAGTCAGACTGATGCAATACGTTGATATCGTTGTTTGACCCCGGTGGACCAAAAAAAGCATGCCAAATCCACATATCTTGTGACGTCGTGACTTCAAGCATAATAGTGGGAACACCATAGTCACCTCTCGTATATTGCCCTCTCAAATGTCTAGGACAATTTTTCCATCTGACGTGTGTACAGTCAAGGCTACCAAGCATCCCAGGGAGGTGATGCTTCGCTTCATGGGCCTGGAAAATGCGAGCAAGGTCGTGTGCTGTCGGCCTACGTAGGTACTCCCGACCGTACAACTCAATGATGGCCTCACAAAAATGATCAAGACTTTCACGTGACGTTCTTTGAGACATGCATAAATATTCGTCATACTCATCGGGCGGATTGCTTGCTAAGTAGTTGCCTAACAGCTGATGTGATTTTTTGTTTCGCCGTGAAACTTTTTTGAAATCGCGCGTCATAGCCTTCTTGAAAATATGGGTATCTCGCTTCAATGTCACCCACTATTTGCAAAAACAGGTTTTTCTCCATTCGATTTTTTTTTTTTAAAGTAATTGTTGTTGTACTTTGGTGTTTCAACGAACCAATCATTCTCTAAAGTTTCAAGACCTATATCCCGATGACGATTTACGCTAGTTCGGCTAGAGCTTGCCGTGTCTTCATAATACTGAGCCGCTAGTTGAAGCATATTTTGCAACGAGCTACCCGTGGATATCTCGTCAGACGAAGAAGGAACAACGTAATCGGAAGAATCGGTAGACATTTTTTTTGGAGAGATTATTTAGTGTGTTTTTTTTTTTTTGATATGTAAAAGGGTAATTATTTTTTTGGAAATGTAAAGGGTGTTAAATAGGAAGAATTTTTTTTTTTTATTTGGCCTACTAGCCGTTTCAAACCCAAACAAACGCTCCAACGTATTAATTTTGCAACGGTCGTATTCGGCTTCCCAGCTCGAATTTGGAGCTCGATTGTGCTACCCGAGCTACACGGAATGGTGTAACCGTGCGGGTTCGTGAACTCGCCCCCCAACCCGACTCCACTCCGTCCTACCTTAGTGCTTCCGATAATTATGGGATTGTGGGCATTAAAGTGTCTGATTTTGTTCTCTTATCTTTTTCTTTTTCTAGTAGTATTTGTTTTTTATGTGTTCTCTGGACAACTTTACTACTCCTTAAAAAACCTACTAATGGACATTAATCTCCTTTTTTTGCGCTTAACCACGTGCTTCTTTGCTTCACATGAGCTAATGATTGAACACGTCATATTTATTTATGATATTTTTCTGCAATTATCATAGGTTCTGTTTGGCGACGCCGATCCGTTAGGTTAGATCGGATAATTTATAGTAAATGAATTATTTATAAGTGTTTGACAATTATAGCTTATAGCATATTCCAGTTGCTTATAGCCTTTTTCTTTGAAATGCTACTTGAAGTAGCAGTTGAGCTGATAGCTTATACTCCCTCCGTTCATGTGCTCAATTTACTATTTTCGTCCGTCCACAAGGGTGTGCTCATTCCATTTTTAAAAAATATCCCTTATACTTTTACTCTATGTTTTCAATTTATTTACAACAATACCAAGGATGCCCGCACCTTTTAGCCTTTAATTAATCTACAACAATAATTAACATACACATACAACAAAAAGTAGGACCTTTTTCCCACTCAAATCTATAAAATTTTATAAGCTAATTCAATCCATAATTTTATCAAATACTTTGAATTTAATTAATTATCACATCTATTATCTGCTATATCATCTACTGTAAACTAATTTTAACTACTATAAAATAATTTATTCGCTATCCGTCATTTTTTTTTTATCAAAGGGATCCATAATTTGATTCACACAAAGTCTCCTTTGTCGGTCACCATCACTCGATGCTTGTTTTTTCCTTCTTGTTTGTCCTTTTTTTTTTTTTTTTTTTTTTCCATTTGGATATATGTGGTGATTGTCCAACCGCGTATATGCAGTGTAAGTCCACATATTTTGTCTTAAAAAATTGCATATTTTATGAATCGCATGCATTGGTTGAGGGCTTAGTTTGAAATATTCTATGTTGTTTTTGAAAAATTCCATGCAAATTAAGAAAAAAAAATGAGTATTTATTAAAAACAAAAATTTAAATAGGAACAATGTGAAAATACCACACTCCATTATACTTAAAAATTACTACCCATCCCACGCTATCATTCACAATTGGTTAAAATTGACTAAATTCGACTTTAAATTCCATTGAAAATCTATACTTCTATTAAAAGAGAGACTCTCTAAGTTTTTTGGTTTTTTATTTTAAAATATAGTTTATATATAGAGATGTATCCTTAAATTTCTTAAAAAAAAAAATTCTAGATATGTATTGTGGGAGTTTTATTCCACAACTTACACTCATCTACCAATAAAAAAAATTCTTCCTTTATTTTGTTAGCTTAAAATTTTAAATATTTATAATTTTTTAAATCAAATTTATTTTTAATGAAAAATATATCAAATTAATTTTTATTTCACAATTTTCAACTAGACATCCATATTAATATAATAAATTTGATGGATTTACAATAATGACCGATTGCACAAAAAAATTATATTATGAAAACTATGAATATTTATTTTCAGTAAAATTAATTGATGCAAAATAAAAGTATATTAACTCATTTATTGCTTACATAAAAAATAAATTATGATATTTATTTAATTATAATAACTAAAAATAATAAAACATACACTGCACACATACACATATATTAAGACTTAATCACATATTATTTTCGTCTCTAAAATTTGTTCCTACTTTTTTTCGGTATGTCCAGGAAATTTGTTCATGTAATGGACACTAATTGACTTAACACTCCGCTAATGTAGTACTCTTTCTTAAATTATATTACACCCCATAATACACTCAATAAGTCTTTTATTAATATTACGCTAATATGATATTCATATCGAAGATTATCAAAAATAAATTTAGAGATCGAGAAATTATTTTCTAATAAGAGAATATCTCATGCGGTGCATCGCACCGGAGAACATCTAGTACTTCTATTAAAAGAGAGTCGTGACACATGTCACCCTCTAAGTTTTTTGATTTTATATTTTAAAATATAGTTTATATATAGAGATGTATCCTTAAATTTCTTAAAAAAAAATTCTAAATATGTATTGTGGGAGTTTTATTCCACAACTTACACTCATCTACCAATAAAAAAATCCTTCCTTTATTTTTTTAGCTTAAAATTTTAAATGTTTATAATTTTTTAAATCAAGTTTATTTTTAATAAAAATATATCAAATTAATTTTTATTTCACAATTTTCAACTAGACATCCATATGAATATAATAAATTTGATGGATTTACAATAATGACCGATTGCACAAAAAAATTATATTATAAAGACTATGAATATTTATTTTCAGTAAAATTAATTGATGCAAAACAAAAATATATTAACTCATTTACTGCTTACATAAAAAATAAATTATGGTATTTATTTAATTATAATAACTAAAAATAATAAAACATACACTGCACACACACATATATTAAGACTTAATCACATATTAGACCCCATAATACACTCACGCTAATATGATATTCATGTCGAAGATCATCAAAAATAAATTTAGAGATCGAGAAATTATTTTCTAATAAGAGAATATCTTATGCGGTGCATCGCACCGGAGAACATCTAGTATAAATAAAAATATTCATATTTTCAAAACGCATCATAAACAACATATGCAAATAAAAAATCAAAGATATAAACAATAATATGAAGTAGAGAAAAAAAACTCTTTCAATCTTTCCATAACCAAACACTCAAATGGATTTATCTGACAAGTCAACCCTCTCAGAATCCCCATATTTATAATTTTGACTCAGGTCTATAACTTTTTTATTTTTATTTTTTGAGAAAGTGTACAAGTCTCTCGTTTTTTGATCGAATGAATCAATCGAACTAAACTAAACTAAATCAATCGAATCGAATCGAATGGATTCGAATCGAATCAATCGAATCGAATGGACTGAATCAATCGAACTAAAATACTCCCTCCGTCCACGAAAATGTGTCCCGTTTTGCCATTTTAAGTCGTCCACAAAAATGTGTCCCACTTCATACTTTCTATTTTTGGTAACTAAATTAACCAACTTATTCAATTAAATAATTAATTAAAGTAGCCCAATTATTACTAATAAACCTAATTAACACTAACTTAATCACACCCATTCAATTAATATTAACCCATCTACTACCTACCCAATTAAAACACCAACCGGTCCAACCCACAACCTATCCATTAAAACATCCATCTGCATCCGATAAGAACAAGGAAAACTCATTTCTTCTGCCCATGGAAACCCTACCATTTCTCTCCACTGTATCGCCGCCGCCATCAAGCGAAACGACTTATTCGCTGCTTCACGTGAGTGAATCCGACGAGTCACCGTTGTGTAACTGCGAATCTAGTCCCTTCGACTCGAGCTTTGGATCTATCCCCACGGCGACTCACTTTGAATCGATACCGTTGTTCAATTCGTCGTTCTGGGATGATTCTGAAGCATTTGTCGTGGGTTCGAGGTCCAGCGACTGTGAAAATCATTTTTGGAACAAACTTTTTGCCATTTGGTGCCCGTACATGTTGAAGCTACATGTACCTGAAATTCCTTTCTCACCACTATGCAATACTGTTCCTGTACGTTGCAAGTGGACCGAGAGAGAAGATAAAATTTGGTGGGAAGCTTTTGCCATTTGGTGCCCCCAACATATTGAAGCTCCCTAATTAGGTGATATCTAATCTTCACTCGGGTTAATATGATACTGCACTTGATCTAAATTCTTTTGATGATACTGCACTTGATCTGTTTTTTTGATGATACCGCACTTGATCTGTTTTTTTGATGATCTGTTCTTCTGATGATTGTGCTAACTGCTGCTTTGTGATGATAATATACTTGATCTTTAGTTCAAACCCACCAACTGGACCCTGTGATGATGAATTTCTGAGGGCATTAAGTCATAGCAACATGTGCAGCCCATATTGATTCATCATTGAAAGGTGACTTTTCTTCTGATGATTATGCTGGCTGCTGCCTTGTGATGATACTATACTTGATCTTTAGTTCAAATCCACCAACTGAACCCTGTGATGATGAATTTCTGAGGGCATTAAGTCATACCAACATGTGCAGCCCATATTGATTCATTGAAAGGTGACTTTTCTTTTGATGATTATGATGGCCGCAGCCTTGTGATGATACTACTCCAACTGGACCCCCTGTGATGATGAATTTATGAGGGCAATAAGTCATAGCAACGTTCATTGCTTTGATGATGTAAAGGAAATGCATGTATGCCTGTTTATAACATTGTTCCTCATGAGTCAATGATGCAAAGCTTAGAATTTATATTGCTGAGACTTTACATGCTAAAATAGGATACCAAATGAGTGTTTACATGCTAAACAACAACTCAAAAAGTCAAAATAGGAAGTTGCTTATACTGTAAACAAGACAAAATGCAGTCCATGCTTCCTTAGTCTATATGTTCCTATAAACCAAAAGCATGTACTAGAGGTGCAATGTTGTAGCTTGATCCATTATTGTTTTCAGGCTGCTTCAAATACTCCAAACATTGCCTTACAACTCCCTCATCAACTTCAATGGATTCAGGAAGAATTCCTTTTCTAATTAGCATTTCCTTATTCATGTGTGGAATCTTGTAGTTGTTGCCCCCCCTACCTTCATTATTTCTGTGTAGCAACCTTTTAATATAAGAAAAACTTTGTTTAATGTGTGTGATGAGAGCTCTTCAAATGAAGTAGCCACATTCTTGAGTAAATCATCCACATAATTAGCTGTCTTGTCATCTTGTAGTGATTGTATAGCTCTAAACAAACCAAGATCATTCACATTATAGTCTGGGGAATTAGGTGGTTGGGAGACATGTTGGATTGTGAATCCATCAGAATTTGCTGCTTCCATGAAATCAGGATCAGTGTGATGAATATGAGGTTTTGCATTATTTTGCTGGATGATTATGTGTTTGCTTGCATGGGGGGCCATTTAGCTTTAATGGCAGGTATAATCTGTGAAATCAAACAAACAACTAGATGATGACTGAATATATGGTCTGATAGTGTTAGAAAACAATAAAAGTATCACCTGTTTGATAATGCATTCCTTGATTACTGCCTTATTGATTGCCTGAATAGGTTTAGTCTCCAAAGTTCCCTTACTTCTGTTCTTAGAATTCATTTTTGCTGGCTCTAGAGTTGTGAAAGGGAATATGCCAAATTTTTCATCAAAAAGCACAAGCCCATCACTTCTTTTTTGTGGTCTGCTCACAGCACACATAAACATCACCTTAGTGATGAATCTCTTGGACTTGCATGATCTATAAGGGTATGCTTCATTTGGCAGCAGGTAATACCTATCTGAAGTCTTGGTCATGTAGAACCATTTTTCATCTATATGCACTATGTTATGCATTTTCTGAAAGGTGACTTTTCCATTTGAGATGTGAGAATCCAGTTGACTTAAACTCCATCTCAATCTTGCAAGTTTATTTTGCTCTGTAAGTGTTGGTTTAATTGCACTTGTATGTGCTCTGTATTGAGCCAGTTAATTCCTTTCATCAGTGCTCAGATTTGGTCTTTTACTGACCAGTTTAGAAGCAGCCATTTATGTCTTTTTTTATTTGGGTTTAGTTCTAAGGAAAGAGTGTCTTTTTAAAGAGGAATATAGTGGAGGAAGATTACGAATTAAGAGTGTTTCCCTCCATAAAAATTCCCAAATCTGTAATTTTCCTTCATTTGGCGCTATTCTGGGTAGATTTCATTTTTAGTCAGGCTGTATTTCCCTCCATTCTGTAACAAGCTGTTTTTTTTTTTTTAAGAAACAGACTGTAACAGACAGGCCTGTTTTTTAAAAGAAACAAGCTGTATTTTTTAAAGAAACAGGCTCCAGTATTCTCCCAGATTGCTTTTTAGTTATTGATTTGCTTTTTTAGTTACATATTGCTTTTTGGGCAGATTGCTTTTTTAATTACACTCATAATAAAAAATTATCACACTCATATTCCACTTATTACACATAAACCACCAACTCACTAACTTTTATTAAAACCCGTGCCGAACTCATTGTGGACAGATTTTTGTGGACGGAGGGAGTATATATTAAAGAAAAATAATAATAATGGTAAATGATATTATTACAGCGAAGGATAAACAACAATCCAGAACTCTGATTCTCAACTCTTCCCCTCATGCGAAAATACCAAACCATTTGACCCTCGACCTATTCCAATATAAAAGAATAGTAAATCAAATAATAAATAGTAAATGGGTCGGTTTGAAAATAAATGAATTGAATCGAATCAATGGACTCGAATCGAATCGAATGGAATCGAATCGAATGGAATCGAATCGAATCGAATTGAATGGACTCGAATCGAATCGAATCGAATCAATAGAACTGAAAAGCTGAAAAATAAGTCCAAAAGAACAGGGCCTAACTTCCAAACACCCATAATTTGGGTCCTCCCGGTCCTTGTTAATCGGAAGGTAATGCCCCTCCAAATCGATCATGGCCTGTACTCGGGGGAAGGCTCCAGAAGCTTCTCAATTCGATCGTCGAACTCGGAAGATGTCTCCTGCGTCAGGATGCGTTCTGCACAGGAAGCGAATGATGAGCGTTAGACAAAAAAGGAACAGAACAGAAAACACAACACTTACGCATTTTTGCAATAAAGTGCATAGGGATCCGAAGCTCCGCGTCCACGACGCCGGGCTCGAACTCATCCACCGAGCTCCTCCAAGATCTCCCGGCGTAAAACCACTGCTCCTTCCAGTTGTGAATGATCTCCGGCACATCCACCACCTCTTTGTGCATGGCATGCCGAGCTGTTAAATAAAACTAACCCGAGCCGGATCTTCCGACCGATCTCCACAGGAACAGACTGTTGAACTCCTCAAAGCTGGGCTCGGGCCAACCGTGCTGGTTGAAGAGGATAAAAAGACCCACAATGCATCACGACAATTCATCAATAGTTTTGCTCGTACAATGCAAGCCAACTTTAATAGCTACGACATAACAATATTGCTCATTCAAACAACAATAGACATGAATTCATCCATGAAACAGACAATCGGGAATATAGCTATCAAGCAGGAGACGGAGTCCCAACAAATTGAAAAGTGCAGTAGAAATGAATGAATACATCCCTCCTTTTTAAAACAAACAAGCTCCTTCGTGCTCTCCTCTTTGAAATCTATATGTCATAACTTTCTATTTTTGCCCAACCACATAAAGGCACAGTACAACCAATTATACCATCATCTGTTTATCTTGTATATTGTCCAGTCTGTTAAAAATCATGTTTTGAAACTTGACATTATAGTAAAAACAATCCGACTTTTTAAAGTAGACTCCTCTGTTGAGATAAAATTATATTTCGAAACTATACTCTTCAAACCGGATGGATCGAGTATATAATTAAGGAAAGTTTTAAGGTACTCACGTGAGTATCATACCTGCATGTATATTCACACTGGATTCATCACAACAACAACAACAACATTACCCCAATGCCACATCGGCTCCCGCAAAAAGCGAGTAAGGGGGGATCGGATGTACGCAGTCTTACCTCTATCTTATCACAGAGAGGCTGTTTTCGGATGATCCAAAATGAAAAATGCATCGAGAATTGCATGGAATGACTAGTATTTCACAAGAAAAAGAAGTGCAGCCAGTTTAGTGAGTCACATTAGATTGATAATGAAAATTATTTGATACAGATCTAATGATGAATATACACGCGAATATGGTACCCATATGAATACCTTAAAATTTTCAGTTAATTATAAAAAGGATAATAAACAAAAAGCTGTAGACAGCTTTTTATTATACAACACAAGACACAAACATTAACAGATACAAACAGACAACAATATTGTTCATTCAAACAAACAACAGACATATGAATTCTACCAAAGAACAAAGGGCATAAACAAAAACCTAAAGCATACACACAATTGGGAAATATATAGCTATCAAACAGGAGACAGAGTCTCAATAAACTGAAAAGTGCAGTTAGAAATAAATTGCATACATCCCTCCTCATAAAAGCCCTCCTCTCTAAAATCAACAACCTCCTTCATACTCTCCTCTTGAAACTCATAAGTCATAATTTTTCGCGGCTCATGAAGCACCAATGACGCGCTATCTTCTCCACTTTCTCCAATAACAATACTCAACACAGAGAGTAGCCCGAAAACTCCATTAAGATCAACGCGATACTTTAACGACCATTTGGAAAAATTACCTTCTAACTCGAAGACCAATACCAAATGCCTTTCCGTAAAGTGCGCAATATTATGAAGATATCCGCCCGATTCTACGTAGTTCTCGTGCAACTTCCCTGTCCCCGTACCATTCGGAACCACGATTTTCGGATGCTCACCAACAAGACTGTCGTGACGATAGTAAAAATACATCCCGTGCCAATGAATGCAACAGTTCAAGTACACCCCGCGATTGAAATCCACATCCATCGGAGCCCAAAATGGCTCTCCGCGTGGGCTCCAAGTGCCTTTTTCCGATTCATACACTTCGATCCGACAAAAACGCCACGAGCACCTCAAAAAGGTAGTCGGCCATCCTCTAGTCGACCTAACACAGATAATCTAGTAACGAGGCGCGTTTGAAGGATCGAATGCTAGGTTGAGTCCCATAACGGAGGTGTACCTCTCGTTAACGTTGAGCACGATTTTCCGGGATTGTTTAGTGGTGGGATTGTAAATACAGCATTCTTCAAGGGGATTCTCGATTGCTCTAGGACTTCGAAGCAAAAACAGGCCGTTGGAATAGCTCGAGATGGTTCGTTCGGTAAGCGATGGTGAGAAATGGTATGGTACTAGTTTCTTGGCATACCGGTTGAGATGAAGGTAAATGTGGTGGTTTGATTCTTCCAAAAGGCAGAGGAGGAGAGAGGGTTCGGTTTTGGAACGGTGGCGTAGAGTGTGTTGATGAGAAAAATTGTCGTCGGATATTAGAGAAAACCAGTGTTTGCAGACTAATTTGAGTTTGATTAGGGTTTTTGGTGGCAGATATATAAATATAGCCGTTAGCAAATCGTCGTTGTAAGCGAGTATCATCTGCAAAAAAATCATACGATTATTACAAGCAAAAGTGAAAGAAATTCAGAACATATGTTTGTGTTCATAAAAATGAGGAACTCTAATCAATAAACCTATAAACCCTAGGACCAGAAATGCTGCACAACAGCACAATCAGAGGATGATTTTGGTACCAAAAATGTGTGTGTGTAGGTGTAGGTGACATACGGCTGTCTCCGGCTAAATCAACGCCGGCGAGTTGTTTGAAGTTCTCCGGTGAGACGCCTTTGCTCTTCAGGCAGCTGCAACTAACAAACAAAAGATATGGAAAGTACTTGGGGTGCGTTTGGTACAAAGAATGGAATTACAGAGAAATGATTCTAGAGAAATGATTGCAGAGAAAGAGAATTGGTCAGGAGAATAGGAATTGACTATCCTGTTTGATAGCACAGAGAATTCAGTAGAGAAATGCAACAGAGAATCATCTCTTGGTCGGTGGCGGTGGTCGATGGTGGCGACGGTGGTGGTGGTGGTGGTGGCGGTGGTCGGTGGTTGTCTGTGGTGGCGGTGGTCGGTGGTGGCGGTGGTCGGTGGTGGTCCTTACAGAGAAATCAATTCTCTGAAAAAAACAGTTCAAATCCATTTCCATTTCCATTTCCCTTACCTACCAAACAAGAGAATCCATTTCCATTTCCATTTCTCTCCTTCCATTTCTCTCTACCAAACACCCCTCAGGGAAGTTAGCAAATGTGTAGCATTTATATATATGTGTGTGTGTGAAGAAAATCATATGTGGCGCCGGTGGCGGTGCTTCTTTCCAATCAAATTGAAAACAATTTTCCGCCATTCATTGTGTGGTCCATTTCTGAGTAGATAATTTGATGTTTGGATTTCCCGAACATGCCCTTAGTGAGATCTGAAATAATACATCTGGATATCAAGTTATTCGGTATTTTTTGCCCTTACTGAATATCAACTCAAATTGTGATCCTTGTAATTATTTTAATACTATTATATTTTTGTAAGACTTTTATAAAATATACTGCTCAATAATATAATTTGTCCTTTGTGTTTTGACAACATAGTTGTGAATGGTATTTTTTAATGGGATATTTTGAGAATGCACCCCACATTTTACCCCATAATTTGAGATTACAACCCCCATTTTAAAATAGGGCTTCTTGCAACCCTCTGTTACATAAATCCGTTTGTCCAAGTTAAATGTTTGTCAAAGTGACGTTTTTGCCCCCAGAAGAATATAATCGTGGGAAATCAGCCCACGTTTTTTAAAATATGAGTTGCAATCTCAAATTATGCAGAAATGTGGCCAGATTCTCAAAATATCTCAAAACTAGTAATTAATTTAAAATCATCTTCAATTAATCGTGAGATAAGAAAATATAAAATATCTCTAATACATTTCGAACGCAAATCATGAAATATGAACGTCATTATATATCTTCTACCCAAAAAAATTCCAAACACAAGTCAAGAAAAGTAAGTCATTGTGTACCTTGAAGATGCCATCATGCGTCGCACTGATTGTTGATTAAAAATAATCGGGTAACTGAAGTTCAAAGTGGAATACTCGAATTCCGAACCCGAACTTTTTCGGGTATCCGATTCCGTACTCAAACTTTTTCGGGTATCCGATTGGGTACACAAACTACCCGACTCGAATGTCCACCCCTAGCCATATAAATACAGAAGGGGAAAAATAATTAATAAAGAAGAAGAGGTAAACTAAAAAGTGAGAAAATTAATAATATATTTATCAACAAGTATTCATCTCCTCATACTATTTATCAAAATTAATAATATATTTTTAAAATATTTCTATTGTTAATAGGTATTATTATATTAGCTTATTATTTATAATCATTTATTATTTCTATTAATAATAATATCATTTATATTATTATTATTACTCATTTTTAAATTATTAGTTACTTTGATTCGATTTTTTAGTTGATTCGATTCATTTTTTGATTCGATTTAGTTTTTTTAGTTTAGTTCAGTTTAGTTTTTTTCAGTTCTATTCAATTCAGTTCAGTTGAATTTTGCCGAAGAGAACAAGCACTTAGTATACTTCTTCAGATATTTTATATGTTCTTGTCTCACGATTAATTGAAGATGATTTTAAATTAATTACTAACTTTGGAATATTTTGAGAATGCAACCCACATTTTACCTATAATTTGAGATTGCAACCCACATTTTAAAAAAAACGTCGGCTGATTTACAACAGTTATATTCTTCCGGGGGCAAAAACGTCACTTTGGCAAATATTTAACTTGGACAAACGGATTTATCTAACAGAGGGTTGCAAGAAGTCCTATTTTAAAATGGGGGTTGCAATCTCAAATTATGGGGTAAAATGTGGGGTGCATTCTCAAAATATCCCTTCTTTAATTGTTGAAGTGGTGTTACACAAAAATTAATAAAAATAGCTTTTACAATAATGTTTGGCAATAACAGAGTGCTTGAGTATATTGGAGACAATAGTAGGTCTCCATAATTTTCGAATTTTTGAAGATTCTACTATTTGGTTTTGTTTCTTTTTTTTGTTTTTGCTTCATTTAAAATTTGAATTCAATATCCATTACAGGTAATCCCTTAAAATTCGCCCTTAATATCCGGATTTTTTATATTTATAACATATGATTTTGTTTCATAATTGTTCGCTTCTACATTTAAATTTTAAAATCAAGAATCAAAATCTGCAAATTCATTGTAGTATATTTGTTTCTACTATTTATTACATACTTAATGACATTTATAGTGGTCTCTCGTCAGAGAGTTTGTGTACATGAGTGATAATAGTAGGTCTCCATTTTAGTTTTAAAAGTATTTTCACATCATAAGTGTATTTTTAAGTAGTATTTTGTGTTTCAGCATCGGCTTATATGATTCACATGAAACAACATATTATGTAAACATCTTTGAAATGAGTTAATTAATTCAATGCAATAAATGGCTGCCATACACGCCCGACAAGGGAAGTGTCACCAGACTGATACTGTGGTTTGGTTATAATACGAGACAAATATGGCCAAACAAAAATAAAACCCTAGAAACAGTGCTTAAATTGAGACCATCTAATGTAATGTAATGAGCCTTGTTTATTCAAGTGAGTAGGGTCCTCCAAACTCTTTTGATGCTTTTGAGTTTTACCTTAGCACTTTGTTTCTTTTTCTGGTTTCTTAGCATCCGACCTTAACCTCTTTTCATTTTTGATTGGATTTACATGTTTCTTCAACTTAAAATTGAAAAACACAGTGTTACTTGTGCATAATAAAATGTGCTACACTCAGTTACACGAATATCATGAACCAAAAAAAAAAACGTACCAACAAAAAAATTATCATGTTTGTGCTAGCGTGTGGAAACAAATATAATGCAACTAAATAAATTCGTACATAAAATGTGCCACCACAATCAAACACACTTCTAAATTCACACCCGCAAGTTTGGAAACAGTTACATACTAAAAATGAGGAAATACTATGGTCACCAGTTTATATCAATAGCCTCGTGACAAATAATTCAAACTGCTGTTACCATATTTGTGCTATCATGTGAAAGTAAATATAATGCACTGCAATTGAATAAATCCAGACTATAATGTGTCGCCACATTCACAGATTGGTATGAAAATATTTGCACAAAATATCACATAAACATTGACGTAAGTGGAAAGAGTTGCAATGCGCAATACCCTGGTGCCAAACAATTATAAATATCACTATATATAGCCAAAATATGAAAAACAAAAATACTATAACAATAAAAGATAAACATACACAAATAAAAATAACTCAAATTGTTACCATATATGTGCTAACGTGTAGAAATAAATATAATGCAATTGAATGAAACAACAAACAAAATGTGTCACCACGTTCACACATTGATACAGAAACATTTGATCAAAATGTCATATAAGCTATTGGCATATTGGATGAAAAAATTATCATTTGTTGCCACAAATAAGGGACAAACTGAAAATAAAAATTGCAACATGAATAAATTGTTATAAGGAAAACACTATAGCATAAAATCAGATAACTGTTAGTAATTTTAATTTTGGTAACAATTGATCTAAAATGTTACCTGAATTCAAGAATTGTTGGTGAATAATTGATTGAACTTTTACGTCCACGTATTACTAATAAAGTAGTATAAAAATACGTAATTTTATTAATTTTGTTATATAATCTGAAAATAAATTGGCATATTATTGTCAACATCATGTTCTAAGTCGATTATATTCTTTAACTCATCATCATTTCTCAATACATCGGAAATATAAAAAATCACAACAAATTGTTGGGAAAAACACGACTAACGTCACGTTACAACGAATAATGCGGAACCTCGTTTGACAACTTCGCACTCTTCAATTGTAACTTTGTGGTTACCGACGAGTAGTGCAGACCAATTACAACTCGATAATATAATACAAATGATATCCGAAAAACAATAAATATGAGACACAATATTTTAGTGTGGAAAACCCCTCAAGACGAGAGTAAAAACTACGGGACCGAAGTCGCTTAAATCCACTATCACCAATACACACAATATACAATCGTCCCTAATACAAACTAGGGGTATACACCAATCGTCAAATACTCGGTAATAAATATTCTTCAAGTATTTGGAATACATAATAACAACAAGATCGAGAAAAGAAAACACCATAAATAGCTTACACAAAAAGCTAACGAAATACCCGAACTTCCGGACTCAAAATCTCGATCTACACCGGTGAAAGGATTTTGACAATAGCCACCAAGCTCTTGTCAAAATATCACGACGATCCGACCGATAAATCTCCGGGAAATTGAAGAAATGTATTTCTCTCTCTTGTTTCTCTCTCTATCTCTCTTGTTTCTCTCTCAAAGATGTGTAGGTGATGGATTGTGAAGAATCCCGCAGGAAATGCAGATAAAAAGGGGAACCCAAGGGGGTTGACCTCGTGTGCCGCGGCCCGGGCCAAGTGTGCCGCGGCACACACACAAAAAACTGCCCAGGGGTATCGGCAGGGGCCGCGGCCCGGCAGAAGGGTGCCGCGGCCCAGAGTACAGGCCGCTCGGCCATTTGATGGTGTTTCGGCAGGGGTCGCGGCCCAGAGTACAGTTGGGTCGGCATTCAGCAGGGGTGATTCCGGGGGCCGCGGCTCGGCAGCCTTGTGCCGCGGCCCGACTGTGCAAGGTGAGAAAATGGCCTATATTTTGGAAATTACTCCTACAAATCTCCCCCTTTCCGGAATATAGGAAGAGTTCGCCATCCCGGCGATTGAACAACACACTTTCACCTTCTCTCTACTCAACGCCTTGGTTAACATATAGGAACCATTATCATCGGTATGAACTTTATCAAGTTCAAACAAACGGATCCAATGCATCTCGGATCCAATGGTACCTCACATCGATATGTTTAGTTCTATTGTGAAAAGTCGCATTCTTAGCCAAATGAATCGCACTTTGACTATCACAAAGAACCACGTAACGTCGTTTTCGGAAGCCTAGCTCTCATAAAAATATTTTCAACCATAAGAGCTCTTTACACGCTTCCACCGCCGCAATATACTCGGCCTCCGTTGTAGATAAGGCAACACACTTTTGCAATCTTGATTGCCATGACACGGCTCCCCCTGCAAATGTCATCAAATAACCGGAGGTGGATTTTCGGTTATCTTCATTACCGGCCATATCCGAATCGGAATAACCAACAAGCATTGCTTTCCCATTTCCAAACGTAATTCCCAATTTGGAAGTACCCCGTAAATATCTAAATATCCATTTTACGGCTTCTCAATGCTTCTTTCTCGGATTCGATAGAAACCGGATCACCACTCCCACGGCATAAGCAATGTCGGGCCTAGTACATACCATAGCGTACATCAAACTCCCGACCGCCGAGGCATAAGGAATTTTATTCATATCCTCAATCTCCTCCTTTGTCTTAGGGCAATCTTGGCTCGTCAATTTAAAATTGTTAGTAAGAGGCGAACTAACAACTTTAGCTTTGTCCATGTTGAAGCGTTTAAGCACCTTCTCGATATATTGCTCTTGCGACATGTGTAATTTCCGGGCTGCTCTATCACGAGTAATTCTTATCCCAAGAATTTGTTTAGCCGCCTCCAAGTCTTTCATTGCAAAAGACTTATTCAATTCTTTCTTCAAGTTGGCAATCTTCTCAGCATTCTTGCCAACGATCAACATGTCGTCCACATAAAGCAATAAGATGATAAAATCATCATCTCCAAATTTCTTGAAAAAATATGCAATGGTCGAGAGTCGTCTTCCGGTAGCCTTGCTCCCCCATAACCGACTCAAACTTCTTGTACCATTGCCGTGGTGCTTGCTTCAACCCGTATAAACTCTTCCGGAGTTTACACACATAATCCTCTTTTCCTTCGACCTCAAATCCTTCCGGTTGCTTCATATAAATTTCTTTGTCAAGGTCTCCATGAAGAAATGCCGTCTTGACATCTATTTGCTCAACCTCAAGATCAAGGCTAGCCGCAATACCAAGGACCAAACGAATCGATCCTATCTTCACAACCGGAGAAAAATATCGTCAAAATCAATGCCCTTCTTTTGACTAAATTCCTTTACTACGAGTCTAGCTTTGTATCGGGGCAACGAAGTATGCTCCTCCGACTTCACCCTATACACCCATTTGTTTCTCAAAGCTCTCTTGCCTTTCGGCAACTTTACCAACTCGTAAGTGTTATTCTTATGCAAGGAACCCATCTCGTCTTGCATGGCATCCATTCATTCCTTCTTCTTTTCATCCTCCATAGCCTCCGCAAAATATTCGGGCTCTCCCTCGTCGGTGAGTAAAACGTACTCATCGGTCGAATAACGGGTGGAGGGATGACGGCCCCTCGTCGACCGCCTATGTGGTACAAAAGATGGCATGTTCGTCATGGGTAGCTCGGGATGAGCTCCATCGGTGTCATCTTGTCTCAACTCATCGTTGTCACCGGCATCATGTTGTTCATCATCTTGGACATCCTCTCCACCGGGTGTCTCAACATGATGTGGAGGAACGGGGTCCAAATCAATAAGATCATAGTCATGTTGTGGAGCCAACTCTCCATTCTCAACATCTTTGATCGTTTGATCTTCAACAAAAAC
Organism: Orobanche coerulescens; assembly: GCA_033398695.1. Taxonomy (NCBI): domain Eukaryota; kingdom Viridiplantae; phylum Streptophyta; class Magnoliopsida; order Lamiales; family Orobanchaceae; genus Orobanche; species Orobanche coerulescens. The sequence goes on from CM065816.1 coordinate 2,807,013, forward strand.
AACGCCTCTTGACCGAATAAGCCTTTTTGTCACCGGGTCATATAATCTATACCCAAACTCATCAAGCCCATAGCCAATAAAAATACACAGCTTCGTCTTGGAATCAAGCTCCGACCTTTCATCATTCGGAATGTGAACAAAAGCTTTACATCCAAAAACCCTTAAGTGGCGGTATGAGATGTCTTTACCGCTCCACACCTTATCCGGGACATCAAATTCCAAAGGAACACACAGCGTCAAATTTGTAATATCCGTGATTTTTCTATTTTTAGCAGTTTCCATTTTTGGTGTATGTCTATTTCTATTGACTCGCTTGTAACCGTTTCGACATTTTGAATCTATTTTGTTCTTGGAGTTTTTCCATTTGGACGAGTTTTGATGGTGTTTTCACGTAATTTCATTTTGTGACATGTTTTGCCGTATGAACGTTCGATTCTTGTAAAACTCGTTCGTTTTCGTTGTTTCTTGGTTTGTACAAGTTCGTATGGTTGAGTTGGTCATGTGGAGACTTTCGGTTTGTAAATCCGACGCTGCTTTCGTGATTTTCGGGCACTTGGGCCATTTTTATAATTTCCTAATAGTTTAGGGAATCTTAGTTTCGTTGTCGCATTACGGACCCTCCTGGTCGGAATGGTATTTTCTTTCAGCGCTTAGTTCCGTCTGCCTTGTATGCTTCGCCTATGTTCCCGGATTACGTCTCGTCAGACGTTTCGTGTTTTATGCCCTCGACCAGCCTTCATCGCTAGTGTGACATCGGCAATCTTTGAAGCTGCATGTAGGTAGCGCACGCTACCCTCGTTTCGCGTGCGCTACCAATAAGCGGTTAAGCGACGCTAACCCCTATTGTTAGCGTACGCTAACGAATGGTGGCATAGCCATCGGATCTGCCACGCCTGCGTTAGCGCACGCTACATATGGCGATTAGCGCGTCGCTAACTTCACAATATATAAGCCCAATGCGCGCTTTGAGCAAAGCAGTTTTATTCTTTTCCCTTCGTTTCTTCGACGTGCGACCTCAGAGGCGATTTCCATCGGTCCTGATCGGCGTTCTATTCACATTCCATCACCGTAGAGTCGTGCTAACATATTATCATCAGCATAATCGTCATCCATCGTCCGAAATCAAGGTATTTTCGTCTAGAACCCTAACTCGTCAAATTTGGGGGTTTTTCCAGGTTTTACTAATTGAAACCGAATTATCCCAGTATGTTATGATATTCTTCACCGATTGTGATTATTGAATGATTTAAAATCCAATTTCCTTGATTTTAATCCGCGAATTATCAATACGGAGAGATTTTGCGTAAACCCTCGCCCGTATCAATTGATCGTCTATTGTCGTATATTGTAACCGGGGTTATGGGTGTATTCCAATAGAGTATTGTTGTCCGTTGGGACTGATCGGTGTTGATCCTTCGTTTAGGAACCGTCGTTTTCCACCCGGACCGTTCGTAGTCGTGTTTCATCTCCGTTTCTTCAAGAATGTCTCAAAGGCAAGTACTTTACATTTGTTTACATATTCTAGTATTTGAATTATGGCTATATGTGGTTGTTGTGGGAAGATATGTTTATGTTCACCTAGGGACGGTCCGACGGGACCTCTAGGGATACGTATTGCCGTGTGTGTGCGTATCACAAACTGTGGTTAGCCACCCAGGGATGTCCGACGGGGCTCTGCGGGGTACGGTGGCCGTGAGTCTCGTGCCAACGGTTAACTTTGAATTATGATTTGTTGGAGTTGATGTGTTTTGTGTTGGTACATCATAAGTATTCCGGAATATAAAACGTTTTCAAAAATGATTTTTGGCGCATTATTCATCTGATTAGAATGTAGTTCAAATGGATTGTACTTGCACTAGCAGTTGTCGCTAACCCCTTAAATGGGGGAAATACTTTTTGTATTTCAGGTATCGATCGTGGGGACAAATGAGCACTCGATCCGTATGAGGATGATGGGCAAGCATGATACTGATCAGTAGTCATTTATTGGTGTTCATTTCAGTCCATTACTTTTGATGTTTTGTGTCGGGACTCTTTGTTATAAAATTGGTTTAAGTACTCGAGTACTTCTTTTACAAAATTGTTAACGTTGTGTTCCTGTTTTGGGAAATAGATTGATGTTGGATTTTATTGTCGGATTGTAATCTTATTCGAATTGTCGTATTATTGGTGATTGTTGTCGTTGTCGAATGTCTTGTTTGGTACGTTAGCCTGGTGGATTCCACGGTGTGGGGACCACGGCACTGTAATATACCCTGAATGTCTTGGGGGTGTTACAGAATATGGTATCAGAGCTTAGGTTTATGGATACCTAGGCTGTCGGTTATTTGGGTCTAGTTAAGTGTCGTTTTTGGGACAGTATCACTGTTATGCCATCATCTCAGTACGCCGGTGCTCGTAAGTTTTCCTAACTTGACTCGTTTCACCATTCTGTTCTATTCCTGTCTTAATATCTTTTGCGTTTTGCGTTTGAATTGTACTTACCCGTTGCTTCTTCAGGATTCCTGCTGGTAGAGGACGCGGACGCGGTCGCGGACGCGGTAGGGGACGTGGCGCAGCCGGTGGGGCGGCCATGTCCGATCACTCGGGAACTGATTCGGCGATGCCTTCCTTGTCGAACAGTGTTCCCCCTAGTTCCGGAGGTCACAGGACTACCGCTAGCTCCTAATGCTCATGAGAATGTTGGAGTGGCCAACATTTTACGCAGTAGCGAACCGGATGACGCTACCGACTCGAGCCGTTCAGTCGGCCATGCTAATGCCAACCTTCCGCCTACTGGTCCGGAATGATAAGCTACTTCAGACGTGATTCGTATGCGTCCTCCGCAGCTTGATGGTGCTTCCACCCTTCCGGTTGGGAGAATTGGGCCGCTCGAGATGGAGAAAGTGTTTGAGGCCGCTAATTGCCCCGAGGAGAGGAAAGTACCCATTGCTCAAGATTTCGCCAAGGAGGCAGCGACGTGGTGGCAAGCGGTGAGACCGCGTGACCGGCGGCTACGTGGGCAGTTCCGGATCTCGATGGAAGACGCACTCGTCCGTGGCCGTGAAAGAGGGGAGGATCCGACCTTCTTGAGGCTAAGCCCCAAGATGTACCTATATCTCAAGCCATCAAAGACTACAATCAACAAATGCATTATGTGAGAAACCAAGTCCGAGATGAGCTTGATAAGATCCGCCACTTTGACATGCGGATGAAACCGAGGGTGCGCCACTACATGTCCGGTCCAGGGTGCACGACTTTGAAGGAATATCGAATAAAGCTATGGGTTATGAGATGTCGTTTCATGCAGAGACGGCAACCGAAGGAAAGAAGCGTAAGACCTCGGCCGGGCGGGAGGCAAGTCGAGGGTATCCGAAGGCCCGGGCCTGTTCGCGAGTCTTGAGTCGGGCCGCCATCAGTTGGTCGAGGAAACGATTCTAGGTCTGCTCCTGCTGGTTCCGTTCGTGGTCCTACGTGCTTCAACTGCAGTCGTCCGGGCCACATGATGAGTGAGTGTGATAGGGCTCCGATTCAGTGTCTTGCTTGTGGTCGTATGGGTCATCGTGCTAAGTTTTATACGGATGCAGCTCGGGCTCCAGTTACTCAGATATCAGCCCCAGCCGCGGGAGAGCCGAGTGTGAATCAGGCACCGACAGTTCCTCAGCCGCAGCAGAGTTTTGGTAGAGGTCGAGGTCGTGGTCAGCCTTCTAGAGGAGGAGCTTCTAGTGCGGGGTCTGTTCCGCCTCGTGTGTACGAGATGAGACGAGCAGGAGATCCTGACGCGACGGTGGCCACAGGTACCGTCCACATCCTTGATCATCCTGTTTCCGTATTGTTCGATTCTGGTGCCACGCATTCTTTTATATCTATGGATTGTGTGCGTCGTCTGCATGTTGATTGCCTTGTTGCTTGTGAGCCTTTTGTTGTTAAACTTCCTAGTGGGGATAGCATCATGGGGGATCGTGAGGTTAGAGATTTTCCAGTGAGTATCGCGGGGAGGGTTTGGCCATCTAATCTGATTGCGGTAGATATTAGAGATGAGGATTTGATTCTGGGTGAGGATTGGCTGGACCGTCATGGGGCGATCATGAATTATAGAACAAGGACGGTTTCGATGTTAGCCTCTGACGGTACCGAGCATTCTTTTGTGGGGCGTAAGCGGAGTAGCCAGAGATTACTGATCAGCGCCTTAAAGGCGGTGAGACTTCTTCGAGGAGGTTGCACGGGTTATTGGTGTTACGCTTTGAGATCGGAAGAAGGGGAGTCGAGCTCGTCTATTCCGGTAGTGTGTGAGTATCCCGATGTCTTTCCGCACGAGTTGCGGGTTTACCTCCGACCGAGAAGTTGAGTTTACCGCCGATTTAGAGCCGGTGCAAAGACCGATCTCTAAGACGCCATACCGTATGGCGCCCGCCGAGATGCCGGAGTCAAGAAACAGCTTGGGAGAGTTGCTAGACATGGGATATATTCGACCGAGCGCTTCGCCTTGGGGCGCACCGGTCCTATTCGTAAAGAAGAAGGATGGGTCACTTCGTTTGTGTATCGACTACCGAGAGTTGAACAAAGTGACCATCAAAAACAAGTATCCGCTCCGAGGATTGATGATTTGTTTGATCTTGCAAGGGGCAATCGTATTTTCAAGATTGATTTGAGATCGGGTATTATCACCCGAGTGAAGGATACCGACATTCAAGACGCCCTTTCGGACGAGATACGGTCACTACGAGTTTGTGGTTATGCCTTTTGGGCTAACTAACGCACCACCGTGTTCATGCACTTATGAACAAAGTCTTTATCGAGTACCTCGCTAAGTGTGTAGTTGTTTTTATCGACGACATCCCGATTTACTCGAGGAGCGAGGAGGAGCACGCCGTCATTTGCATATTGTGTTAGATATTTTGAGAACTCGGATCTTTTGCGAAGTTCTCAAAGTGCGAGTTTTGGTTACGGAGGTTATGTTTCTCGGTCATGTGATCTCGGCCGAGGGTGTTCGTGTGGACCCACATAAGGTAGAGGCAAGTTGGATTGGGCGCCGCCAAGAACGTGAAGGAGGTCCGCAATTTTCTCGGGATTAGCCGGGTATTACCGCAGATTCGTCGAGGGTTCTCTAAGCTCGCTCGATCCGACTCGATTGTTACGAAGTCGGAGAAGTTTGTGTGGACCGATGAGAGGCGTAATAGTTTTGAGGAGTTGAAGAAGCGGTTGACGACCGCTCCCGTGTCGGGCTTTACCGAGTGGTAATGATGGTTTCTCCGTTTATAGTGATGCTTCGCCAAGGGCTCGGATGCGTACTTATGCAAAGACGGAGGACGATTGCCTATGCTTCCGTCGCTTGAAACCGTATGAATTGAATTACCCTACGCACGATCTTGAGTTGGCCGCAGTTGTGTTTGCGTTGAAAATCTGGCGTCATTACTTGTATGGCTCGTCATGTCAGATTTTCACCGATCACAAGAGCCTGAAGTACATTTTCACGCAGAAGGAGCTTAATATGAGACAGAGGAGATGGTTGGAATTGATTAAGGATTACGATCTCGAGATCCTTTATCATCCGGGCAAAGCTAATGTGGTAGCAGATGCCTTGAGCCGGAAATCGATATCGCTTCGGGCGCTTGAGTTACTCACGGCCCAGTCGGGACTTCAGCGAGAGTTTATGAGGTTGAGCATTGAGATTGTACTACCAGGGAGTTCCGGGCAGTTACGTACTCTTGAGATTTCTTCATCTCTGGTCGAGGACATTAAGTCGGGACAGTTAGAGGATCCGATGTTTATTCAGCTTCGAGAGAGTGTGGGAAAGGGGAAAGCCCCGGGATTCGTTATTTATGAGGACGGTGTGTTGAGATTCCGAGGTCGGTTGTGTGTTCCAAGCGACTCGGAATTGAGACAGAGCATTATGCGAGAGGCTCATGCGTCTCCATACGCAGTCCATCCGGGCTCGAGTAAAATGTATAAAGATCTGAGGAAGAATTTCTGGTGGAACGATATGAAGAAGGAGGTAGTTCAGTTTGTAGCTAAGTGTTTGACTTGTCAGCAAGTCAAGATTGAGCATCAGCGGCCAGCCGGATTATTGCCACTTCCCGTTCCGGAATGGAAGTGGGAGGACATCTCTATGGATTTTGTCACGAGTTTACCGAGGACGAAGACTGGTATGAATATGGTATGGGTGATTGTAGACCGACTGACTAAGTCGGCACATTTTCTGGGCATCGGGGATACTTGGGGTCCGTAAAAGTTGGCCCGTATTTTTATCACTCGATAGTGAGGCTTCATGGTACGCCGAGGACCATTATTTCGCATGAGATGGCCGATTTGTATCGCATTTTGGCAGCATTGCATAAGGCATTGGGGACTCGGCTACGTTTGAGCACTTCGCTCCATCCCTGCATCGATGGTCCGAACGTACCATTCAGACGTTCGAGGATTTGTTGCGCGCGTGTGCGTTAGACTGGAGTAGTAACTGGGAGGATCATTTGGCCTTGATTGAGTTTACTTATAATAATAGCTGGCACGCGTCGATTAAGATGGCACCGTATGAGGCACTTTATGGCCGACGTTGCCGATCACTGATATGTTGGGATGAGCCGTCTGATTTGGTTGGCACCGATCCGGACCTTGTGTTGGAGACGAGGGAGAAAGTCGAATTGATTAGAAGGAGGATGTTGGCTGCTCAGAGTCGACAAAAGTCTTACGCGGATGTTAGGCGTAGACCTTTGGAGTTTGAGGTGGGAGATCATGTTCTATTGAGAGTGTCTCCGACGAGGGGAGTTTTCCGTTTTGGGAAGAAGGGGAAACTCAATCCGAGATATATTGGACCTTTCGAGGTATTGGAGAGAGTCGGTGAGTTAGCGTACCGTTTGGCTTTACCTCCGTCGCTGAGTCATGTACATAGCGTATTTCACGTTTCCCAGTTGAGGAAGTACGTTCCGGACCCGTCCCACATTATTGACTTTGGGGACGTGGAGATCGAGAAGGATGTTACGTTTGAAGAGAGGCCCGTCAGAATTTTGGAGCGTCGTGACAAACAGTTAAGGCACAAAACCATTCCTTTGGTTAAGGTGCAATGGTCGAGACACGGAGTAGAAGAAGCGATGTGGGAGCTAGAGGAGGATATGCGTTCGAGATACCCCCGAGCTTTTTGATTCTTAAGTTTCGGGACGAAACTTTATTTTAGAGGGGGAGAATGTAATATCCGTGATTTTTCTATTTTTAGCAGTTTCTATTTTTGGTGTATGTCTATTTCTATCGACTCGCTTGTAACCGTTTCGACATTTTGAATCTATTTTGTTCTTGGAGTTTTTCCATTTGGACGAGTTTTGATGGTGTTTTCACGTAATTTCATTTTGTGATATGTTTTGCCGTATGAACGTTCGATTCTTGTAAAAATCGTTCGTTTTCGTTGTTTCTTGGTTTGTACAAGTTCGTATGGTTGAGTTGGTCATGTGGAGACTTTCGGTTTGTAAATCCGACGTCGTTTCGTGATTTTTGGGCACTTGGGCCATTTTTGTAATTTCCTAATAGTTTAGGGAATCTTAGTTTCGTTGTCGCATTACGGACCCTCCGGTGGTCGGAATGGTATTTTCTTTCAGCGCTTAGTTCCGTCGTATTGTATGCTTCGCGTCTATGTTCCTGGATTCTGGTCTCGTCGTACGTTTCGTGTTTTATGCCCTCGACAGCAGCTTACTGCTGGTGCGACATCGCCAGCGGCAATCGGGCTGTAGGTAGCGCACGCTACCCCTGTTCCCTTGCGTGCGCTACCGATAAGCAGTTAGCGTACGCTAACCCCCTATTGTTAGCGTACGCTAACGAATGGTGGCAGTAGCCACTGGACTGTCACGGCCCCGTTAGCGCACGCTACATATGGCAGTTAGCGTGCGCTAACTTCACAATATATAAGCCCAACGGGTAGTTTTCAGAGCAGCAGTTTTATTCTTTTCCCTTCGTTTCTTCGACGTGCGAACTCAGAGGCGATTTCCATCGGTCCTGATCGGCGTTCTATTCACATTCCATCACCGTAGAGTCGTGCTAACATATTATCATCAGCATAATCGTCATCCATCATCCGAAATCAAGGTATTTTCGTCTAGAACCCTAACTCGTCAAATTTGGGGGGTTTTCTGGGTTTTACTAATTGAAACCGAATTATCCCAGTATGTTATGATATTCTTCACCGATTGTGATTATTGAATGATTCAAAATCCAATTTTCTTGATTTTAATCCGCGAATTATCAATACGGAGAGATTTTGCGTAAACCCTCGCCCGTATCAATTGATCGTCTATTGTCGTATATTGTAACCGGGGTTATGGGTGTATTCCAATAGAGTATTGTTGTCCGTTGGGACTGATCGGTGTTGATCCTTCGTTTAGGAACCGACGTTTTCCACCCGAACCGTTCGTAGTCGTGTTTCATCTCCGTTTCTTCAAGAATGTCTCAAAGGCAAGTATTTTACATTTGTTTACATGTTCTAGTATTTGAATTATGGCTATATGTGGTTGTTGTGGGAAGATATGTGTATGTTCACCAAGGGACGGTCCGACGGGGCCTCTAGGGATACGTATTGCCGTGTGTGTGCGTATCACGAACTGTGGTTAGCCACCCAGGGATGTCCGACGGGGCTCTGCGGGGTACGGTGGCCGTGAGTCTCGTGCCAACGGTTAACTTTGAATTATGATTTGTTGGAGTTGATGTGTTTTGTGTTGGTACATCATAAGTATTCCGGAATATAAAACGTTTTCAAAAATGATTTTTGGCGCATTATTCATCTGATTAGAATGTAGTTCAAATGGATTGTACTTGCACTAGCAGTTGTCGCTAACCCCTTAAATGGGGGAAATACTTTTTGTATTTCAGGTATCGATCGTGGGGACAAACGAGCACTCGAGCCGTATGAGGATGATGGGCAAGCATGATACTGATCAGTAGTCATTTATTGGTGTTCATTTCAGTCCATTACTTTTGATGTTTTGTGTCGGGACTCTTGTGTTATAAAATTGGTTTAAGTACTCGAGTACTTCTTTTACAAAATTGTTAACGTTGTGTTCCTGTTTTGGGAAATGGATTGATGTTGGATTTTATTGTCGGATTGTAATCTTATTCGAATTGTCGTATTATTGGTGATTGTTGTCGTTGTCGAATGTCTTGTTTGGTACGTTAGCCTGGTGGATTCCACAGTGTGGGGACCACGACACTGTAATATACTCTGAATGTCTTGGGGGTGTTACAGAATAAATAACATGAACCGCCGTGTTCAAAGCTTCTCCCCAAAACGACTTTGGCAATCCGGCATGTGAGAGCAAACAACGAGCTCTCTCGACCAAAGTCCGATTCATTCTCTCCGCCAAGCCATTGAGTTGCGGAGTCTTCAGGGGCGTCTTTTGATATCGGATCCCTTGTTCTCGGCAATATTCATCAAAGGGCCCGGTGTACTCTCCACCATTGTCCGTCCGAATACACTTTAGCTTCTTCCCGGTCTCTCTTTCGACCGAGGCATGAAATTGTTTGAAAGTATCTAACACTTGATCTTTGGTCTTCATGGTGTATGCCCACACCTTCCTCGAGTGATCGTCGATGAATGTGACAAAGTATCGGCAACCACCGAGCGTCCTAGTCTTCATAGGACCACAAACATCGGAATGAACAAGATCAAGCACATTTTCCTTCCGTGAAGGAGTATGACTCTTAAAAGTAACTCTCCTTTGCTTCCCGGCTAGACAATGAGAGCATCTTTTAAGGTGTACCTTGTGAACCCCGGACAATGCCTCCTTCTTCGACAATAGCGCCATCCCTTTTTCGCTCATGTGACCGAGCCTCTTATGCCATAGCTCGGCCATGTCATTATTGTAGATTGTGTTCACGGAATTAATCGTGACCTTCGGAAGTGTTACGTACAATTTCCCTTCTTTTTCACCTCTCCCGACAATCAAGGAACCTCGAGTGAGTTTCCACACTCTCTTGCCAAAACCACTTTGATAACCGTCATCATCGAGTAAACCAACGGACATAACATTAAGCCTCATATCCGTAACATGTTTTACATTCCGTAAAACAAGTTCCATACCGGTGTCGAATTTCAAACGAACATCTCCCACTCCAACAATTTTGGATAACCCATCGTTACCCATCTTGACTATACCAAAGTCACCCGGAGTGTAAGAGGAATAAAAATCTCTACGTGATGTAACATGACACGTAGCTCCACTATCGACCACCCAACTCGAGTCGAATCATCTCTATCAAGGTTCACCATATCATAGTCGCAACATACAAAGAATACTTCGGTAGTAGTATTTACTTCGGCTTTATCATTACTACCGCTCTCCTTCTTTTGAGAATTCTCTCGGCCTTGGCGATTCTCCTTCTTCAATTGTCGGCAAAATTTCTTAGTATGCCCTTTCTTACCACAATGGTAACATTCAACATTTGCATACTTTTCTCGGAAATTACTCCTTTGTGGCCCTCTATTACTCGGACCTCTACTTTGACCTCTCTCCCGTCTTTCAGTAACTAGAACATCCGACTGTGACGAAGATCCTTGTGCTTTTCTTCGGACCTCCTCATTCAACATGTTCCCTTTAGCTAATTACATTGAAATGACTCCATCGGGGGCAGAGTTAGACAACGACGTTCGAAACGTCTCCCAAGAGTCCGGCAATGTGCCTAACAACCACAAAGCTTGCACCTCCTCTTCGAATTTAATTCCCATTCCGGCAAGTTGATTAATTATGCCTTGGAATGCATTTAAATGATCCGATAGAGGAGTCCCGTCTCGATACTTCAAATTCATCATTTGTTTAATGAGGAATAACTTATTATTCCCCGTCTTCCGAGCATTTAATTGCTCGAGCTTGTGCCATAGTTCTCGAGCATCCTTCTCTCCACTAATATGGTTCAAAACATTGTCATCAACCCATTGCCGAATATATCCGCAAACTTGGCGATGTAAAATAGTCCACTCCGCGTCGGACTTGCCTTCTGGTATATCTTTGCTAAAAACCGGTAAATAATAATCCTTCACATATAAAAGGTCTTCCATCTTCCCCTTCCATACGTGGTAGTTCGAACCATTCAAGTTAACCATTCTACTCGTGTTGGCTTCCATCTCACAATTGAGATACTAAACAACCACGAAACAACCAATCTCGTGGCTCTGATACCACTTTGTTGGAAAAAACACGACTAACGTCACGTCACAACGAATAATGCGGAACCTCGTTTGACAACTTTCCACTCTTCAATTGTAACTTTGTGGTTACCGACGAGTAGAGCAAACCAATTACAACAAGATAATATAATACAAATGATATCCGAAAAACAATAAATACGAGACACAATATTTTAGTGTGGAAAATCCCTCAAGACGAGAGTAAAAACTACGGGACCGAAGCCGCTTAAATCCACTATCTCTAATACACACAATACACAATCGTCCCTAATACAAACTAGGGGTATACACCAATCGGCAAATACTCGGTAATAAATGTTCTTCAAGTATTTGGAATACACAATAACAACAAGATCGAGAAAAGAAAATACCGTAAATAGCTTACACAAAAAGCTAACGAAATACCCGAACTTCTGGACTCAAAATCTCGATCTATACCAGTGAAAGGATTTGCCCAATAGCTACCAAGCTTTTGTCAAAATATCACGACGATCCGACCGATAAATCTCCGAGAAATTGAAGAAATGTATTTCTCTCTCTTGTTTCTCTCTCTATTTCTCGTGTTTCTCTCTCAAAGATGTGTAGGTGATGGATTGTGAAGAATCCCGCAAGAAATGCAGATAAAAAGGGGAACCCAAGGGGTTGACCCCGTGTGCCGCGGCCCGGGCCAAGTGTGTCGCGGCACACACACAAAAAACTGCCCAGGGGTATCGACAGGGGCCGCGGCCCGGCAGGAGGGTGTCGCGGCCCAGAGTACAGGCCGCTCGGCCATTTGAAGGTGTTTCGGCAGGGGCCGCGGCCCAGCCGGCTGGAGCCGCGGCCCAGAGTATGAATCACACGTACTATTTCATTTTGTCAATTTGAATTTGATATAAAATACGAAATTAATTTTTGTAATCTTGGACCCATAAATTGTTTTCCATAAATTTTTTTTCTTATTGCTCAAGAATTTATCTCGGAAAACGTGTTGGAAAGTTTTTGGAGAATTTTGATTATGGAGGGATTTTTTTTTAAAAAAAAATAGAATTATGAAATAAATGAGGGACATGAGTTGGAAGCAAATATTGTGGAGAGATTAGTGCTTCAGATAATTATGGGATTGTGGGCATTGAACTGTCTGATTTTGTTCTCTTATCTTTTTCTTTTTCTAGTAGTATTTGTTTTTTATGTGTTCTCAGACAATTTTTTGTGTGTCTGATTTTGTTCTCTTATCTTTTTTTTTATGAATCACACGTACTTTTTATGCTTCTTTGGCTTCACATGAGCTAATGACTAGAGGTGGGCATAAAAAATCAAAATCCCGATCCCGTTTCGGTCCCATCCCAAAATTATTCGGGATGGGACGGGATCCAAAATTAAAAACACTAGGACCATCCCATCCCGTCCCGTCCCATTAGAGTAACTACGGGAGGGGACACGGGACAAAAAATCTGAGGCCCGTAAGGCCCGTCGCGTCCCGCTAAGTTTTTAACCCTTTTTAAAACCATAAATTTTTATTATTTGTAACCATTTTTTAATTAATTTTTAATAATAAACTATTTTTTTACTATATGTATATTATAATTATACACAAATCTAATCAACCGATATAAAGTTAGTAACTGATATTTTTTCAAAAAAAAAATGGATATGTTGTATTCAATGTTAATAATTGATATTTTAAAAATTTAATTTAGGCTACTAAATTAGTTTGTTGGATATTTTTCCCGAATTTAAATGTATAAAATTATAAATTTTCTTACTTTTTTCTAATGTATATTTTGAACATTTTTATGCGGGACTAAATCCGTCCCGTTCCGTCCCGTCCCAACCGGGATAAGGCTCGCGCGGGATGAAATTTTAAAATCACCAATCCCGTCCCGTCCCGTCCCGCTTGTTACAACACAGGACGTGACGTGGGATGACCCCAGGCCCGTCCCATCCCGTCCCATGCCCACCCCTACTAATGACTGAACACGTCGAAATAATTTGAGAAAAAATTATTCCTTCTATTTATTTATAATATTTTTCTGTAATTATCATAATTTTTTTTATAACTCAGTTTCTAGGCTTACATCTAACTATGTCTGAGGGTAACAGTTCCGCTTTCTCATTACTGCCACCAAGTTAAATCGCGGGATGTGCACGAACTGACCAGTGTCTAGTCGGATTATGCTGACGTACAACCAGATCCTCCCCAAGGAGTCCTCCTCCCGAATCGAACCCACACGAATGATATTCAGTATGAGATCATCTCAAAGGCTTAATTAGAGTGTATATATCCCGGGAAAGATTTTGAAGTGGAGGCAAGAGGGATAGAACCCCTGACCTCCACCCCACATGAGCTTTTACACCCATGTGGTGGCCAACTGGGCTAGCATAGGTTCTGTTATGACGATCCGTTAGGTTAGATCGGATATAGTAAATGAACTATTTGTAAGTGTTTGAAAATGGTAGCTTATAGCATATTCCAGTTGCTTATAGCCTTTTTCTTTGAAATGCCACTTGAAGTAGCAGTTGAACTGATAGCTTATACTCCCTCCGTCCATGTGTTCAATTTGCTATTTTCGTCCTTCCCACAAGAGTGTGCTCATTCCATTTTTAAAAAATATCCCTTATACTTTTACTCCGTCTTTTCAACTTATTTACAACAATATCAAGGATGCCCGCACCTTTTATCCATTAATTAATCTACAATAATAATTAACATACACATACAACAAAAAGTAGGACTATTTTCCCACTCAAATCTATAAAATTTTATAAGCTAATTCAATCCATAATTTTATCAAATACTTTGAATTTAATTAATTATCATATCTATAAAATAAATTATTCGCTATCCGCCATTTTTTTTATCAAAGGGATCCATAATTTGATTCACACATCTATAAAATAACTTGTTTTTTCCTTCTTGTTTGTCCTTTTTTTCCATTTGGATATATGTGGTGAGAAGTGGGATCCTCTCCGGTTACTGGACGGTCCAGTTCAATCTGGACCGTCCAGATCACACACACCCGCGCGGGTGTGTGTGTGGATCTGCATCGGACGGTGCAGACTCTTCCGGTCCTCTCCGGAAATGGAGAGGATCCGGACTCATGTGGTGATTGTCCAACCGCGTATATGCAGTGTAAGTCCACATATTTTGTCTTAAAAACTTGCATATTTTATAAATCGCATGCATTGGTTGAGGGCTTAGTTTGAAATATTCTATGTTGTTTTGAAAAATTCCATGCAAATTAAGAATTCTAAAAATGAATTCTAACAATTCTGAAAAAAAAAAGTATTTATTAAAAAACAAAAATTTAAATAGGAACAATGTGAAAATACCACACTCCATTATACTTGAAAATTACTACCCCCATCCCACGATATCATCACAATTGGTTAAAATTGACTAAATTCGACTTTAGAATCCATTGAAATATAAATAAAAATATTCATATTTTCAAAACGCATCATAAACAACATATGCAAATAAAAAGTCAAAGATATAAACAATAATATGAAGTAGAGAAAAAAAACTCTTCCAATCTTTCCATTTTCAAAAAAAAAAATGGATTTATCTGACAAGTCAACCCTCTCAGAATCCCCATATTTATAATTTTGACTCAGATCTATAACTTTTTATTTTTATTTTTTGAGAAGGTGTATAACTTCCAAACACCCATAATATGGGTCCTCCCGGTCCTTGTTAATCGGAAGGTAATGCCCCTCCAAATCGATCATGGCCTGTACTCGGGGGAAAGCTCCACCGCCGTGCAACCGAGAGGCGGAAGGTGAGGCCTATCCTTGGGATCCGGGACAAACATCCGCACCGCCGCCGGGATCTTGAACCGCCGCCGCCAGGCCACCAGTTGCTCCTCCGTGACGGTGCTGCGGATCGAGGCCGAGTCCCACTTCGCCTCCACATAAAGGGCCGGCCGGGGCCGAATCCAGGCCGTCTCAGGCTCAACCTCCTCTTCTTCATCTGAAGCCTCGCCGATCGCCGTCAACGGCGCCACCACCTCCACTTCCTCAGATCCCAGCGACCTCGCAACCTCGCCGCCTTCCTCAGTTCGGCTCTATAGTGGAATAATAAAATCCATTAAATCCAGCTATTTTATTCATTTATCTTTTTTATTGTTTTCTATTTGTCTTCGACCCACCTAGTTCAGGTCAGCACACGTCACGTTGATCAAATCAGTTATCAACATCGGTAATTCACTATAATAATCCTGTGATATCCCAACATAACATAGTATGTTTTAAAACCAACAAGCTCCTTCGTACTCTCCTTTTTGAAATCTATACGTCATAACTTTCTATTTTTGGCCAACCACATTAAGGTACAGTACAACCAATTATACCATCATCTGTTTATCTTGTATATTGTCCAGTCTGTTCAGAATCACGTTTTGAAGCTTGACATTATAGTAAAAATAATCCGACTTTTTAAAGTAGACTCCTCTGTTGAGATAAAATTATATTTCGAAACTGTACTCTTCAAACTGGATGGATCGAGTATATAATTAAGGAAAGTTTTAAGGTACTCACATGAGTATCATACCTGCATGTATATTCACACTGGATTCATCACAACAACAACATTACCCCAATGCCACAACGGCTCCCGCAAAAAGCGGGGTAAGGTGGGATCGGATGTACGCAGTCTTACCCCTGTCTTAACACAGAGCGACTGTTTCCGGATGATCCAAAATGAAAATTGCATCGAGAATTGCATGGAATGACTAGTACTTCACGAGAAAAAAAAGTGCAGCCAGTTTAGTGAGTCACATTGGATTGATAACGAAAATTATTTGATACAAATCTAATGATGAATATGCACGCGGATATGGTACCCATATGAATACCTTAAAATTTTCCATTAATTATAAAAAGGATAATATACAAAAAGCTGTAGACAGCTTTTTATTATACAACACAAGACACAAACATTAACAGATACAAACAGACAACAATATTGTTCATTCCAACAAACAACAGACATATGAATTCTTCCAAAGAACAAAGGGCATAAACAAAAACCTAAAGCATACACACAATTGGAAAATATATAGCTATCAAACAGGAGACAGAGTCTCAACAAACTGAAAAGTGCAGTTAGAAATAAATTGCATACATCCCTCCTCATAAAACCCCTCCTCTCTAAAATCAACAACCTCCTTCATACTCTCCTCTTGAAACTCATAAGTCATAATTTTTCCCGGCTCATGAAGCACCAACGACGCGCTATCTTCTCCACTTTCTCCAATAACAATACTCAACACAGAGAGTAGCCCGAAAACTCCATTAAGATCAACGCGATACTTTAACGACCATTTGGAAAAATTACCTTCCAACTCGAAGACCAATACCAAATGCCTTTCGGGGAAGTGCGCAATATTATGAAGATATCCGCCCGATTCTACATAGTTCTCATGCAACTTCCCTGTCCCCGTACCATTCGGAACCACGATTTTTGGATGCTCACCAACAAGACTGTCGTGACGATAGTAAAAATACATCCCGTGCCAATGAACGCAACAGTTCAAGTACACCCCGCGATTGAAATCCACATCCATCGGAGCCCAAAATGGCTCTCCGCGTGGGCTCCAAGTGCCTTTTTCCGATTCGTACACTTCGATCCGACAAAAACGCCACGAGCGCCTCAACAAGGTAGTCGGCCGTCCTCTAGTCGACCTAACACAGATAATCTTGTAACGAGGCGCGTTTGAAAGATCGAATGCTAGGTTGAGTCCCATAACGGAGGTGTACCTCTCGTTAACGTTGAGCACGATTTTCCGGGATTGTTTAGTGGTGGGATTGTAAATACAGCATTCTTCAAGGGGATTCTCGATTGTTCTAGGACTTCGAAGCAAAAACAGGCCGTTGGAATAGCTCGAGATGGTTCGTTCGGTAAGCGATGGTGAGAAATGGTATGGTACTAGTTTCTTGGCATACCGGTTGAGATGAAGGTAAATGTGGTGGTTTGTTTCTTCCAAAAGGCAGAGGAGGAGAGAGGGTTCGGTTTTGGAACGGTGGCGTAGAGTGTGTTGATGAGAAAAATTGTCGCCGGATATTAGAGAAAACCAGTGTTTGCAGACTAATTTGAGTTTGATTAGGGTTTTTGGTGGCAGATATATAAATATAGCCGTTAGCAAATCGTCGTTGTAAGCGAGTATCATCTGCAAAAAAATCATACGCGTAACGATTATTACAAGCAAAAGTGAACGAAATTCAGAACATATGTTTGTGTTCATAAAAATGAGGAACTCTAATCAGAGGATGATTTTGGTACCAAAAATTGTGTGTGTGGGTGTAGGTGACATACGGCTGTCGCCGGCTAAATCAACGCCGGTGAGTTGTTTGAAGTTCTCCGGTGAGACGCCTTTGCTCTTCAGGCAGCTGCAACTAACAAACAAAAGATATGGAAAGTACTTAGTGAAGTTAGCAAATGTGTAGCATTTATATATATATATATATATATATATATATATATATATATACTGTGTGTGTGTGTGTGAAGAAATCATATGTGGCGCCGGTGGCGGTGCTTCTTTCCAATCAAATTGAAAACAATTTTCCGCCATTCATTGTGTGGTCCATTTCTGAGTAGAGTGAGATCCATTTTCCGGTGTGGTCCATTTCTGAGTAGAGTGAGATCGAGAATCGATAATTTGATGTTTGGATTTCCCGAACATGCCCTTAGTGAGATCTGAAATAATACATCTGGATACCGAGTCAGGCCTTTTCTTTTGTACATATTTTTCAGTTTTTCAGTTTAGTTCAGTTTAGGTCAGGTTTATTCGATTGATTCGATTACTTCAGTCCATTGATTCGCCGGGCCTACTAACTCTTATTCTTCTTCCTATTATTATTAATATTAATTATTATTATTGTAATTATTACTAATAATATTACTATTATCGTTGTTGTTGTTGATTACATTTACTATTATTATTTATCATTATTATTATTATTTATCCTTAATATATATTTCCATTTCATTGGGCCTTCGCCCATTCAGCCTGGGATTCATTTCAGATCCATTCGGCCTGGGGCCTGGGCCTCGATTTATTTATTCAAAAGAATGTAGCCTTTATTCGGTATTTTTTTCCTCAACCTACAGTGATGTTTATTGTATTTAGATATTTGTCGGTAGTAATTTGCTTACTGAATATCAACTCAAGTGGTGATTTTTGTAATTATTTCAATACTATTATATTTTAGTAAGACTTTTATAAAATATACTACTCGATAATGTAATTTGTCCTTTGTGTTTTGAAAACATAGTTGTGAATGGTATTTTTTAATTGTTGAAGTGGTGTTACACAAAAATTAATAAAATAGCTTTTACAATAATGTTTGGCAATAACTACTATTTAATTTTAAAGTACTAATTTTTTTTTATTTATTATTTTGGAAGCTAGTTATCCAATATCTATTTTTACAAGTATTTCTATACTAGTTGACAGTTAACAACTACTCTGCAACAACCAACATCGAACATCTATAGTTGATTTTTCCTAAAAGACCTAAGAGTATAGGATGGGTTCGTGAAGCCTATAATTCAAAAGTTTGAATTCCTTGCAAAAATTATCCAGTATGCTTTATCTGGCTAGTATAGTTTGCAAACTCCGACTATTTACCTAAATATGAATTAGAGCTCGTGGCAGAGATAGTGGACAGTATGAGGTGTAATCATTCCAAGGTATTCAGGACATATTACAGTATTGTGAGTCTCCACTATAGGATCTGTAAATTCAACGGTGGAGATCGGATTCTAAAACGTATTGCATACATTAAAAAAAAATTCCGAGCAGAAATAGTCTTTTCTTTACATTGGTGAACGGTATTAATTCTATTTTCTCCCTCAAAAACTTTCTTGCATATGATGATTTCGAGGAAATATATATTCTTTAGTTATTAAATTTTATATTTCTGTGTGCATCATATATAAATAATATATATGAACTCGAAATTTATTATCAAATCTTATTCCTCTTTGTTTCCAAAAGAAACACGATTCAACAACACTTAATAATCCAGAAGATTATTAAGTTAAAAGATTTGTTGTAGTTCTTGAAGAAGCACAACGTTATCTCATCATATTCTAGTTGAATATGATGTGTTCATGAAGAACACTATGAGATCTACTAATTTGTATAAATTCCTAATGAAAAACACAAAACAATATTCCTGATGAATATTGTAAGTGCTCTTGAAGAAGCAATTATTTTAATTTAGTTATTCCAAGCTTTTTAATTCTCGTACTATTTTATTTCCCTTTCTATATTCAGTCACGAATCTTAAAATTATTGCTCCCGAAGTAGCACAATTAATTATAATATTCTTGAAGAATATTACTATCCTAAATGAATAATTCTTATTTATACATGAATTATGTAATAATACAATATTCCTGAAGAATATTGATTTATTACTTATAAATATAATATCATAATTAAATCATTATGCTCTTGATTTAGCACGATATTATTCCTGAAGAAAAATATAACTTATTATTCAAATAAAAAATATTAATATGATTTAAGAATATTCTCTATCTTTATAAGATATGATATACTCCACAATCATAATCCGATTGTGCTCTAATGGTAGCAAGATTAGTGAGTAGTCGAACATTCCTATCATATGTACCGATAGTTATTCCCGGAAGTTAACAATATTAAATTATAAACTTCAATATTACATGGCACAAACTTTATCTTCTGGAGTAGATAAAATTTAGAATTTATCCTTGTAGGGGATAATTATTTATAAATTTTATCTCGTGGAGTTGATATATCAGCTGTTAATGATAAGGACACGAAAATGATAATCTTAAGATTATATGTCAATATCTAATCTTATATATTGTGTAGTTTAATATTTTATTATCTCTTATGATATATTGTGAGTTTTTATCAATATAAGATATGATGTCATACCTGAAGTATGATTTGAATTGATCGTTGCTATATAATTAGTGATAAAAGGGTCAAATATCCTGAAGATATTTGCATCATTCAAATTCTTGGCTTATCTTATTTCTTTTTTTTTTTTTTGTGAATAGAGCCAAGTTCTTGGGATTAAATAGTGGTCATGATTTATTGTCTCATCAAAGTGCAAATATGCATGATATCTCTAGAATGATACTTTTCGTATGAAAAAAAAGGTAGTGCTAAATTTATTGACAGTTCCTGAAGAACCACTAAATTCCTTCCTACAGGGTCGAAGATTATGCACTATTATCTTCTAAGTATCGATAAATCTATGGATTTCTAAACTATCGCTTGAAATATGTATGATTCCGCGATAACAAGTGAGACAAATGACATATACAATTTCTGAAGAAAAGAAATTGGTATTAGAGAAAATATCAATGTAAATGACGTATAAAATTCACCACTTATTAGACCAAAAGTCTACTAATCCCAATACTTTTAATATTTACATGTTTAAATTTACGTGTTTGGTGTTAAAGTCTATTTATATCATTTTTATATATTATCTAACTATATGTTTATTTATGATATATATATCCTGAAGATATATTAATACAAATTCACACATATTCTATGATAAATATCACAAATTACTAGTAAATATCATGAAGTATATTTATACACTTAAAATTATATTATTTTGAGTTGACCAATTTTCATCAACATCTTATAGATGTTGGATTACTTGCATAATAATTATTGCACTTTCTTCTGGAAGAAGAGTAATAACAGTAGTTATTACATATTATATTGATGATGATACTTGTATCATTGATATAAAATTATTTGTAATGATTCTTTTAGTACATTACATTAATATATTTTCATGGTTCCCTAAAGAAACATGAATTTGTAATTTCAATAATCCAGAAGATTATTAAAAAGAAATTGTTGATGTTCTTGATAAAACACAACGATATATAGTCATGTTTTTATGATAGTATTTATGATAAACACATCAATTAAAGTTAATATTCCTCAATAATATTAAACAAAAAAGGCATTATTTTGAATATTTTCTATATGGCCTTGTGTTATTGAATTGTTTTTATTATCACCATATTGATATAAATTGTTGCTCATAACGTAGCACAATTAATACTTTTAATTATTATTTACATACTCTTTAGAGTAATTTATATTTTGGGTGTTATATGCTTATAAATTGTTACTCCCAAGGTAGTATAATTGATACTTTTGAAGAATATCACATATTCTTGATGAGTACTTCATATTTTCGGTAATATATGATTATCTTTGATTTAAATTGTTGCTCCTGAGTTAGCACAAGTAATATTCTTGAAGAAAAATACATGCTCCTGGTGAGCAATTTACATTTGAAGTTGCATGTATTTATTTCAAATGAAAAATACATAATTTTATGTCATATTGATTTATTCAATTTCTACTTGAGGAATGGAAAGACAATCCCGAAGGATTGGTATAATTTCATATGGCAATATTCTTATTGTTGGCTCTAAAAGGAGCTTTATTCAATGAGTATCGAATTAATTATAAGCGATATATTATTTTATCCAATGATTATGTTGCGATGAATTTCAAATTCAAGTATCCATATCAAAGTCACAATATTTGGGTCACCCCCTCTGTTATTAGTGCACCTCCTGGAGAGGATTGATTTTATAATCCAATTCCAACTATCTACGACATTAGGGGGAGATATGAAATATAAATAAGATAAAGTCGGAAAATTCTCGTTGGGTTGGATATTTAAATTTACGCACTATGAACTCGAAGTTCAACAAGTTATTGATTGCCAAAGGAGTGATGAAATCTCATATACCAGTTGTATATGTACCATAAAGAATTAAAGTCGAATGTGAACGAAATATATTTGTTGATACTCCTCGATGCCAGAAGCGTGAGAGACGTATTCTTTATTGGTATTAAATATAAAATCTGCGGAATATAAATAGATTAAACTATAACATCACTTCAAAAACCTCCTGAAGAGGATCGTCTCGAAGACGAGAATCTCAATACCTTAATTTGCACGTGCACTAAATAATTACAGTATTGGGATTATGGAACGACCAAATCAAATGTTATGGAAAATGTTGAATATTTGATTTTGTTGAAGTTGTCATGGACTTTGTGAATATGGGAGAATTGTTTATAAGAATGATAGTTGTCGACGACACTTTGTGTCTCAACAATTGCTAGTGTAGTGCCTGAAGCACTAAATAAAATATAAGCAATTGAGACAGAGCTTAACTCGCAAAATAAAATAAAAGATAAGCGAGATTAGCATATCAAGGGTTTAAGCGCATACCCAAAACATATTCTCCCGTTGGCACTATATTTCGCCATTTAATATACACATGACAATTATTATGAATATAGATACTCAATTAGTGATGTCATCACCACATTTTTCTATGGGTCATTGGATGCGAATATCTATATGAAAGTCCCTGACGGAATTGTGGTTCCTAAAGTAATAGGAACACGAAATTCGCAACATGTACTATTTTGAGTTATAAATAGTTGTGCCTTTTGAAATGGTCTGGTGGATCAACCGACTAAGTGAATTCCTCGTGAAGGGTATATATATGTGAATTATTTGAACTCATGTCTAAAGACAAGTTCAAAATGAAAAACTTAGACAAAACTAAGTATTAGTATTGCCTCGCCTTGGAGATCGAGCATATATGATAAAAATTTTATCCATTTAGCTACCTAAAGGTTGTCTTACCACTTGAAGTGGATACTGACTCATATAGATCTCAAGAAGATGAAAAAGATATAAGAGGACCAGAAGTTCAGTACTTGTATGCTATTGAAGCATTACATTATCAGGCCTGATATACAATTTGAAGTTAACATGCTAGCAAAATTTAATATTTCTCCAAGGAGGAGAATGTGGAATGGTGTTAACCATATTAGTCTATTACATGAAAGAGATTGAGATTCGATATTAGTGGCTATTAGGGTATTATGATCTCATATTTGTTCTCATACTGCCTATTTATTATGATGAGAAATATTCTCAATTTATGTGTTGCATATAATGTTTGGGCAAGTAAGATGAAATTTATTTCCACATGAGCTTCAGAAGAGCAATAATGATTATCTAACAGATTTATTCACTAAATCTCTCCATGTCTGAAAATTATATTCGTGGTATTGGAGTGCAAGATTGTTATCTTGAGGGGAAGAAGTGATAACTTTTAAATTAACTTGAAGATTATGTCGACCCTGGAGGTCAAAATGTCCTGAAGACCAAATGGTTGTACTCTTTTTCCCTTTCTAAGTTTTTTCCCCCCGAATTTTCTTAGTTAAGGTTTTTAACGAGGCAACCAATGCGTGCATGAGTAAATTTATACTATGTACTCTTTTTCTCTATCGGTTTTTTCCCACAGGGTTTTTTCGAAGGAGTTTTGATGAAGCATGAACATCATAATATTCAAGAAGAAGTATTGTATGAAGACGATATCACTTGTATCTCAAAGGTAGATACATCAAATATTCACTTAAGTGATTAGTCGGTGAACTTATTCACAAAGGCGTTGCCGACATCAACATTCAGAAGACTAGTACACAAGATCAGAATGCGTCAACTCAAAGATCTTATGTATACGATTTCAGGGGGAGTAGTTGTACACTTTTTCCTTCGATCGAGTTTTTTCGCACTGGGTTTTCCTGACAAGGTTTTAATGAGGCACCATGTATTAAAGGTCATTCAAGGGGGACTGTTGTAATTAATGTATTTATTAATGAATGGCCTTTATACCCCTAAAACCCTAGATGTGTACCTATAAATAAAGGCTTTTGGCCCTCATAAGAATACACACATTATTCTTCTTCTCTTCCAATTTCTCTCTTTTTCTCTCAATTTTATAATAGTAGTATATTTGTTTCCACTATTTATCACATACTTGGTGATATTTATAGAGGTTTGTCACCATAGTGCTTGAGTACACTGGAATAGTATGTCTCCATAATTTTCGAATTTTTGAAGATTCTACTATTTGTTTTTGTTTTTTTTTGGCTTCATTTGAAATTTGAATTCAATATCCATTACAGGTAATCCCTTAAAATTCGCCCTTAATATCCGAATTTTTTCCATTCATAACATATGATTTTATTTCATAATTGTTTGATTTGACATTTAAATTTTAAAATCAATAATCAAAATTTGCAAATCTGTTGTAGTATATTTAGGGGTGTCTAAATGTTTCCCGATTCTCGGTTAGAACCGGAACCGAGCCGGTTCCGATTAACCGTAATCGTAAAATCGGTTAAAGGTTCGGTTTTCGGTTCCTTATTACATAATTTTTTGGTTTTCGGTTCGGAATCGGAACCGAACGGTTCCGAACCGAAAACCGATTTTATAATATATTTATTAAATATTATTTTTATATTATATACTTATATATTTTATTATTTTATTTTTGTAAATTAAAATTTTAAAACCCTAAAATTGTTAAATAAATATTTTATATTTTGTTAAAAATTTATAATAATATATTATATGTATTAAATATTAATCTTATATTTTATAATTTATAATTTATAATTTAACCCGTACAAAAAAAAAATAGTTCTGTCGGTTTAGCCGAACCGGAACCGAAAATAACCGGTCTGGTTCTGGTAAACCAAAATTTTATATGGTTCGGCTTTCGGTTCTCATTTTTGGGCAATTATGGTTCCGGTTAACCGAAAATTTCGGTCCGATTAACCGGAACCGAACCATTCGACACCCCTAAGTATATTTATTACATACTTGGTGACATTTATAGTGGTCTCGTCAGAGAGTTTGTGTATATGGGTGATAATAGTAGGTCTCCATTTTAGTTTTAAAGTATATTCACATCATAAAATTGTTTTTAGTAGTAGTATTTTGTGTTTCAACATCGACTTATATGATTTACATGAAACAACATATTATGTAAACATCTTTGAAAGGAGCTAATTAATTCAATGCAATAAATGGCTGCCATACATGCCCGACAAGGGAAGTGTCACAAGACTGATACTGTGGTTTGGTTATAATACCAGACAAATATGGCCAAACAAAAACAAAAATCTAGAAATAGTGCTGAAATTGAAGCCATCTAATGGAAGGTAATGAGCCTTCTTTATTCAAGTGAGTTGGGTCCTCCAAACTCTTTTGATGCTTTTGAGTTTTACCTCAGCACTTTGTTTTATTTTCTGGTTTCTTAGCATCTGACCTTAACCCCTTCCCATTTTTGATTGGATTTACACATTTATCAATTTAAAATTGAAAAACACAGTGTCACTTGTGTATAATAAAATATGTGACACTCGTTACACGAATATCATGAACAAAAAAAAAATGTACTAACAAACAAATTATCATGTTTGTGCTAGCGTGTGGAAACAAATATAATGCAACTAAATAAATTCATACATAAAACGTGCCACCACATTCAAACACACTTCTATAAATGATTTCACATCCGTAAGTGTGAAAACAGTTACATACTAAAAATGAGGAAATACTATGGTCACCAGTTTATACCAATAGTCTGTTGACAAATAATTCAAATTGTTACCATCTTTGTGTTGGAATGTTTTATTCTAAATATTCATTATCGAGTTTTGATGATTAGTTGTTAAACAAAGAAAAACAACAAGGAAGCAAAACAAAACAACGAAGAAGTCGAAGACACAAAAAGTCGATGAACATGATTAACGCACGTTATGTTCCAAGAATAACGCACGCTATCGAACGACTATAACGTACGTAATGGTCAAATGAATAACGTACGTAATGAGTTGTTTCAGAATTCAAACAAGATGAATGTTGGGAAAAGTCCGGGTCAAAGTCAAGCTTACAACGGACAGTTTGACAAAAGTAGTCAACGGATATATTGACTGATTAATGCACGCTACGAGTAACGATTAACGTACGCTACAGCAAACAGTTAACGTACGTAATCGATAAAGCACAACGTACGTAATAGTATGGACAGAAACCACCAGACTAAAGTTGCAAGCAGTTCACGTACGTAAGCAAGATGCCTTAACATACGTAGTGAGCTTAACGTACGCTATGCAGGAAGGCTAGCGCACGCTAAAGAGTCAGCAGGCAGTAACGGCTAGTTGGAGGAAAATACCTATAAATTCCAAACCATTTGGTATCAATATACACAACAACCTTGAGCAAATCATCTATACTTGTGATATCATTGTAATCATTCTTGTTGTTGTATTTGAGCTCGTATTGATAAGTGTTTGAGTGTTAAACACGAAAACATACACGAGAGGAAAAAGAAAGGATAAGATTGGATTCGGTGTTATTAGGATCAATGATCCAGCATTATTAGAATCGCAATCTATATCCACGTGAGGTTTGTCTAGTACCCATAGAAAGCTAGATTGGTTGATTCCTTGTCCAATAGAAAAGGAAAATGGTTTATCTTGGACCGACAAAAAGACAAGTGTGTGCACGGTTTATCTCGAACTGATAGAAGACGAGAATTGTAACGGTAATCCCTCGACCGATAGAAGAGACGTGCAGAGGTTGATCTTCATCCTATAGAAAAAGATACGGAGAGAGGACGTAGGCACGTTTGGCCGAACCTCTATAAATCTTGTGTCAATTTATTTTCCGCACCTTTAAATACGCTTCCGCATAATAGCGCGTATTCCGAATATTGCTCCAACAATTGGTATCGGAGCGGTACCTCCTAGAAGCGGCTTAACATCCGAGGAGAAGACGATCCAAATGGCGTTTCAATTTGCACCGGTCGAAGGTCTTGCCTTGAACCGACCACCATTCTTCGATGGATCAAATATATGACCTGGAAGAAAAAGATGTCAATCTTCATTCGTGCCTATGATATAGAAATCTGGAAGATCATTTGTCTCGGCCCGAATGTTCCAATCAATTCCGACGGATCCCTTAAGAGTTTCGAAGAATATAATGACGAGGATTGGAAGAACGATCATATAAATTATAAGGCCACTCAACTTTTATATTGTGCCTTAAATCCAGAAGAGGTCAACCGTATTTCATCGTGTGAAAGTGCTAAAGAAATATAGAAAATTCTTGAAATCACACACGAGGGAACAACTCAAGTCAAGGAGACGAAGATTAATATGCTTCTCCATGACTACGAGTTATTCATGATGAAAGGTGACGAGTCCATCACCAACATGCTCGACCGATTTTCGGTCATCACAAATGGACTTGCTTCTTTCAGAAAACCGCTATCGAGTAGTGAGAAAATCAAGAAAATCTTACGATCACTACCTAGCGAATGGGAAGACACCGTGACGGTGATCATGAAATCTAAAGATATCAACACGCTCGACTTTAGCGCCCTCGTTGGTTCGCTAATTAACTATGTGATTGTTTTAAAATTGTAACACCCCAAACTAGGCGGATATTACAGTGCCGTGAATCCCCAACTGGGACCCACCAGGCGAATGAAAATGATGAGTTAAATAAGATAATTGTAGTACCGAACCACATTATATTACCAAATACTCCGATGAGGAGTTTAAGTACAACACACCAGGACAATACAAAATACTAGTATATTTTATATGAAGATAAAATACACGACACTGAATGGAACGGAGTATCCAAATGAAAATCTGCAGCGGAAGATAAAGGACAATAACATGAATAACTGAAAGATCGGGGCCCCCTACTAGTATCACTAGGACTCCTCGACGTCAGCGTGTTCTCCCCGTACTTTTGCCTTGCCAAGACTCAAAATGAATCCCCAAACGGGCCGGGCCATACGTAACAAGAATCCTCAAGGGTTGAAAATACACAATCATGATTATATAAGAAGTTATGAAATATCCTGTAAACATACGCAATCAAACATGCTATATGAATCAACTAACAAGACGGCTCAAAGGGTGGCGCCACACTACGCCCGGATGGAAATGTGTCCGTGCACAAGCCACCAACGAGTATCGATCGAATACACGTGTGTGGTCTTGTACCTAATCCTCACGAGACAATATGACTCGTGTGCACACCCAATGTGAGGCCAACAACCAACACACGACTTAAAACGTGCCCGACATGAAAATCCAACACATACCAACTGCACGCCAAGATGACCTAATGCCACGATATAACAAAAGTGACATCGAAAATGAATAATGACTCACCGAGATGGAATGATAGTGAAATAAATGACAAATCAACGAAATGATTGGAACCGCTGCTCCTTATGACTGAAGTGATTAATTGACAATAACAAGTTTGATACGGTTAATACAATGATGAATGAGTTATGATTATGAATGAACAACAACAAAAGGGATGAATATCCTTTTAACCGAGTAAGAATTAACTTACTCAACACCGGTGACAATTATCCTTCCACGAACAACGTCCTAATTGAGATATCGGTCGCTCGAACAACCTTGAATAATTCAATTACCAACAATCCGCTCAATATACGAATCAAACACGAATATAACGAACTCAAAACGCCAATACGACTAAACCAAGTCCATTGAGGCATTAAATCAAACACGTTGCGTCCAAACTCCGATTGTTTACAATCAAACCTCAATATACCAATATCAAATCCCCCAAGAAATGTTTCAAACCAACAAAATATCTTCAATACGATTAATAATCCAAAACGAATATCCAAAAACGTGATTATAACGACAATTAATCGAAAACCCCCAATTTCAACTCGATATTCAAAGTGTTCTTGAATAATCCCTCAATAATCCAATGAATCCTTATACAAACTCATAATCATATAAATATCCCTTCATATAACATGATTATAACGTCCAAAACATCATATCTCAACACAAAATCGAAATCCAAGGTGTTGAAGAATATTACCTTTGAAGATCCAAACACTTCGATCCGATGAAAACGTGTTAAATCGACTATCCAAGCTTCCCAACGAAATAAGATGATGAAATCCGAAAACACAAGTGATTGATGATGACAAAATATCTCCCTCAAGCTCTCTCTCTCGGACAAGATGAAGGAAATGAGAAAAAATGAGGAAAAGTGTCCCGGCCAAACCTTAAATACTGCCGGAAGTTACGGCCGTAACTCGGCCCTCTTACGGCCGTAACATTCCAAGTCAACGGCCTTACGGCCAGAATCGCCAACTCGTGCGGCCGTAGAATCGGCTTCATCCGAAAGCTCGCCGACAGACTTACGGCCAGAATCAGCTCTGAGTTACGGCGTAACTCCGCCTTCACAAAAACATCCGCCGACATCCTTACGGCCGTACCCGCACACCTTACGGCCGTAACTCGGATGATACGGCCGTATCCGTCCAAACTTACGGGTGTAACCCGCCTTCCAAAAATGACCAGCATCCGTCGCAGCCAGACGGCCAGATCCGCCAAGCCTTACGGCCGTACTGCCGACTTACGGCCGTATGCCGCAACCCTTATGGCCGTAAGTCACCCTTGGTCGACAACACCGAAATTTACGAACACCACTTACGGCCGTATCCTCCCTTTTTACGGCCGTAACTCGCCTTCGGCCAAAATGCCCGGGCGACTGTGGACCACGACGGCCGTGAATCGCCACCTTACGGCCGTACCCGCTGAACTTACGGCCGTATCCCGAACCTTACGGCCGTAACTCAATGCCGCCAAGGTGAATAAAACCGATAACTCCGATTCCTCGCTACGACCGATGAATGATCCGACATACCGCATTTAATGTGAAAGTGAACAAGTCTAACACGAGCCAAAGATGATACTCCCAGTACAAGGCTATCAATCACAATGAAAATGATAATACTCCCGTCTCGATCTATACGGAGATGAAATGACGATCGGTAATTGATATACGATTACAACATGCCAACAGTGAATGCAAATGAATGATTCATGAATGATGAGTGATTATTAATGAGTGAGAATTACTGAGTGACAAGTACAGACTGATAATTACTGAATGAAAATGAATGAATTACAACCGGGTATTACATACTCTCTCCCTTAAAAAGAGTTTCGTCCCCGAAACTAAGGGTCAAACAACTCGAGATAACTCTCCCGCATACTCTCCTCGGTTTCCCAAGTGGCCTCTTCGACTCCGTGTCTGGACCACTGAATCTTGACCAAAGGGATCGTCTTGTTCCTAAACTGTTTGATTCGCCGCTCCAACACTCGTACAGGACGCTCCTCGTACGAATGATCATCCGCGATCTCGATTTCGTCGAACTGAAGTATGTGTCTCGGGTCGGCAACATACTTCCGCAACTGAGAGACGTGAAACACATTATAAATTTGGCTCAAAGCCGGAGGTAAAGCCAATCGATAAGCTAACTCGCCTACTCGATCCAGAATTTCAAACGGTCCAATGAATCTCGGACTCAACTTCCCTCGTTTTTTTCGAAACGGAAAATACCTCGACTCGGGGATACCTTGACCAAAACATGGTCACCCGTCTCGAACTCTAGTGGTCGACGACGATTATCTGCATATGATTTCTGTCGACTCTGAGCTGTCAACATACGACTCTTGATCAAAGCTACCTTCTCCCTGGCGGCTATAAGTATATCGGGCTCGGTGCCGATTGACTCTGATGGGTCGTTCCAACACAAGGGAGATCGACAACGACGACCGTACCAGGCCTCGTAAGGTGCTACCTTCATCGCAGCATGCCAACTATAACTGTTCGTGAACTCAATCAACAGTAATTGGGCTTCCCAATCGTCTACTAATCGAGGACGCATGCCCTCAACATGTCCTCCAATGTCTGAAAAGTCCTCTCTGATTGTCCGTCGGACTGAGGATGAAAAACGGTAATGAGATTAAACTGAGTTCCCATAGCACGATGAACTGATTTCCAAAAATGAGACACAAATCGTCCGTCACGATCGGAAACGATATTCTTAGGAGTACCGTGCAGTCTCACTATCTCCTTGATGAACAACTGAGCCAGTCTATCGGGACCCCACGTATCCTTGATCCCAAGGAATGAGCTGATTTAGTTAAGCGGTCCACAATCACCCAGATCGTAATCATGCCATGACGACTCGTCGGCAAACTCGTGATGAAATCCATAGAAATGTCTTCCCACTTCCACTCTGGAATAGGGAGAGGTTTCAACATACCTGCCGGTCGCTGATGTTCAATCTTGACTTGTTGACAGGTTAAGCATCTCGAAACAATTTCTGCGACTTCTCGCTTCATATTACTCCACCAGTAATTTTGTTTCAAGTCCTTGTACATCTTGCTGGACCCCGGATGAACAGAATAAGGGGTAGCATGAGCTTCTCTCGAAATCGAGTTTTTTAACTCGTCATTCGCCGGTACGCACAACCGATTCTTAAATCTCAAAAGTCCATCCTCGTGGACCACGAATCCAGGGGCTTTCCCCTGAGCCGCATCCTCACGGATGCGCAACAATGCTGGGTCTGAACCCTGATTCTCCCTGATTTTCTCCTCAAGTGACGATGAAATCTCTAACATACAAAGCTGTCCCTGAGTTCGCTGAAGCCAGACCTCGATCTCGGGTCTAAGGAATTCCTGCTGAAGCTCCTTCTGAACTGTTCAACGAGCAAGAATCTGCTCCTGCACGGACTTACGACTCAAGGCGTCGGCGACAACGTTCGCCTTGCCCGGGTGGTAAAGGATCTCGATATCATAATCTTTGATTAATTCCAACCACCGTCTCTGTCTCATATTTAACTCCTTCTGAGTAAATATATACTTTAAACTCTTATGATCGGTGAAGATCTGACAGGTGACGCCACGAAGGTAACGACGCCAAATTTCCAACGCGAAAACCATGGCTGCTAGCTCTAGGTCGTGGGTTGGATAATTAATCAGCTAATCCGAGGAAACCTCGGATTTCCTTAACATCTTTCGGAGGTTGCAAATCTCGGATAGCCTCCATCTTCTGAGGGTCGACACGAACTCTGGCAAATGAAATTACATGCCCGAGAAAAGTCACTTCGGTCATCCAGAACTCACATTAAGAAAACTTTCCATAAAGTTGCTTGCGTCTTAACACGTCGAGAACCTGATGAAGACGTACCTCGCGTTCCTCTCGATCACGAGAATAAATCAAAATGTCATCGATGAAGACAACAACAACTGATCCAAAAAGTCGATGACAACCCGATTCATTAACTCCATAAATACTGCAGGTGCATTAGTTAGCCCGAACGGCATAACTACGAATTCATAATGACCATAGCGTGTACGAAATGCCGTCCTTACAATACCCGACTCTTGAATTCGCAACTGATAATATCCAGATCTCAAGTCGATCTGGGAAAATATTGAAGTTCCTTGAAATTGATCTAAGAGATCATCAATACGGGGTGGAGGATACTAATCTTGACCATCACCCTGTTCAACTCCTGATAATTAATACACACACGAGATGAGCTAACCTTCTCCTTGACAGATCACACTGGTGCTCCTCACGGGGACGCACTCGGTCGGAGATAACCTTTCTCGAACTATTCCCCAAGTTGAATCTTCAACTCTTGCATTTTGGTCGGGGCCATCCGATACGGTGCTTTCGATAAAGGGGACGTACCGGCTCCAACTCACTCCTGAACTCCACTACTCTATGTGAAGGCAACCAGATAACTCGTCTGGAAATACATCGTCAATCGATGACAATGATACCACAAATGATCGAACATTTCGATTGCCCTAGAATGGTCAATCGATAAAAAGTGATACAATGAATGTTTGAATAATTCGATTACCTTAGAAAGGCCAATCGATGAAAATGATACAATGAATGATTGAATAACTCGATTGCCTTAGAAAGGCCAATCGATGAAAATGACACAATGAATGATTGAATAGCTCGATTGCCTTAGAAAGGTCAATCGATGAAAATGACGCAATGAATGATTGAATAACTCGATTGCCTTAGAAAGGTCAATCGATGAAAATGATACAATGAATGATTGAATGACTCGATTGCCTTAGAAAGGCCAATCGATGAAAATGATACAATGAATGATTGAATAGCTCGATTGCCTTAGAAAGGTCAATCGATGAAAATGACGCAATGAATGATTGAATAACTCGATTGCCTTAGAAAGGTCAATCGATGAAAATGATACAATGAATGATTGAATGACTCGATTGCCTTAGAAAGGCCAATCGATGAAAATGATACAATGAATGATTGAATGACTCGATTGCCTTAGAAAGGCCAATCGATGAAAATGGTGCAATGAATGATTGAATAGATCGATTGTGGAATCTCTCTGCTTCCGCCCTAATAATAATTCTACTGGAACAACGGGGATTACTTCCCTGAAGCACACATTCGACAACCAACGACGGAAAGATAGCGACCAAACGCTAACAAACACTAAGGATAGTATCAAAACGATCAAACCAACTAATACCGAAAATTACATCGTCCTAAGATAAAATTCACCACGATTAGGTCCATCAACCAATCGCGGTCACTAAGCTTACTTCAGTATGATTCCGAAAATTCTTCCATCGTCAGGCAGACCGATGGTATGAGGTCCACAAGCAATAGGACTGTCCCAAAATAAGTCTATTAAAACATGATTCGAAAATGAATGAATGCGGTGCACCAGTATCCAAAAAGGTACACACAGGTTGAAATAAAATTACGAGTATACCTGAGGTCATTCGGGCCACCGGATCGTCGATCCTCCTCATCACATGAATCTGGGACTTGTCGGCCCCCGAACCGGACGCTCCCGTCTGATAAATATGAGCCCCAACTCTATTTGCTTCCATTGTCTTAAACGACAGCGTTGTGAGCGATCGATTCGGAATCGCTAATTGCTTCGGGGCCTGAGATGCCGACTTGGAGTCCTTTCGGCAAAAACGGGCCTTATGCCCAAAATTCCCACAATTATAGCACGTGATAGACGGTCTCAGACACTTGGTGCTGACATGACCCGGTTCTCCACAATTAAAACAGATGATGGCCGAACTGGCCGCTCGGGATTGAGATCCCGCACGATTATGCACTGTAGGAGGTCGTTCAGAAACGATAGGACTCACACGAGGCTTCTTGAAGGTTGACTGACCGCCTTCGGATCGACTACACTTCGCTGATTTCTTGCTGACAGATGAAGGTTGTTGTTCAGCACTTTCCTTAGCAGCTGGCTCATACGGGAGAGTTCTCTCGATTAATCCGGCCAGAGTGGCGCAATGATGATTGAGCAATTGCACATGGGTCATCATGGCCTGCATAAAAGTGAGTGGATCAACCCGAACATCTTCTGATCGAGCCGAGTCCTGGGCACGATTTCCCGACAGCGAATGGTTATTACCCGGGTTTCGGCCCGCACCGCGGCCTCTCCCCGTGCATCCCCCGACAGCTCTCCCCATACTGAAGTAGGAATGTCGCATAATGATTATATTTCTCGCATGATTATCACGTTATGATTATGTCATGAGATGATGAAAATAAGTATACATGCTCTAACTTAGTGATTATATGAATGATTTACTGAAGTGATATGATTATCTGATGAAATTCTTGAAATGATTATCTTGAATAACTTAACAAGATTAATAATATGATCATCCAGATCGACAACTGAATAATGAAATGAATTGAGTAATTAATGAATTAACATGATCGTCCTGATCATTAACTGAGTAATGAAATGAATTAAGTGATTAATGAGTTAACATGATCATCCTAATCACAATGAATGATTATGTTTGAGGATTGTTAATTGATGAATGATGAATGAATGACTATTGTCAGAAATTATACCATGGCGTTAGAAATCTTACAGTTCTTTCGGTCTGATTGGCTCGGCATTTGCACAGGTCACACGTGACGCGAAAGTCCAATGATACTAGTCTGGTGACGATGATTTCAAATGAGACATGACTCGGAAGGTAGTATTCAAAACCACTCTCCGATACCAACTCTGTAACACCCCAAACTAGGCGGATATTACAGTGCCGTGAATCCCCAACTGGGACCCACCAGGCGAATGAAAATGATGAGTTAAATAATATAATTGTAGTACCGAACCACATTATATTACCAAATACTCCGATGAGGAGTTTAAGTACAACACACCAGGACAATACAGAATACTAGTATATTTTATATGAAGATAAAATACACGACACTGAATGGAACGGAGTATCCAAATGAAAATCTGCAGCGGAAGATAAAGGACAATAACATGAATAACTG
Organism: Orobanche coerulescens; assembly: GCA_033398695.1. NCBI lineage: Eukaryota > Viridiplantae > Streptophyta > Magnoliopsida > Lamiales > Orobanchaceae > Orobanche > Orobanche coerulescens. Next base: position 2,842,246 of record CM065816.1, read on the forward strand.
AAAGATCGGGGGCCCCTACTAGTATCACTAGGACTCCTCGACGTCAGCGTGTTCTCCCCGTACTTTTGCCTTGCCAAGACCTGAAAATGTAATCCCCAAACGGGTCGCCAACGTAACAAGAATCCTCAAGGGTTGAAAATACACAATCATGATTATATAAGAAGTTATGAAATATCCTGTCGAAACATACGCAATCAAACATGCTATATGAATCAACTAACAGTACGGCTCAAAGGGTGGCGCCACACTACGCCCGGGATGGAAATGTGTCCGTGCACAAGCCACCAACGAGTATCGATCGAATACACGTGTGTGGTCTTGTACCTAATCAGTCTCACGAGACAATATGACTCGTGTGCACAGTCCAATGTGAGGCCAACAACCAACACACGACTTAAAACGTGCCCGACATGAAAATCCAACACATACCAACCGGCACGCCAAGATGACCCGAATGCCACGATATAACAAAAGTGACATCGAAAATGAATAATGACTCACCGAGATGGAATGATAGTGAAATAAATGACACTCAACGAAATGATTGGAACCGCTGCTCCTTATGGTCAAGTGATTAATTGACAATAACAAGTTTGATACGGTTAATACAATGATGAATGAGTTGTGATTATGAATGAACAACAACAAAAGGGATGAATATCCTTTTAACCGAGTAAGAATTAACTTACTCAACACCGGTGACAATTATCCTTCCACGAACAACGTCCTAATTGAGATATCGGTCGCTCGAACAACCTTGAATAATTCAATTACCAACAATCCGTTCAATATACGAATCAAACACGAATATAACGAACTCAAAACGCCAATACGACTAAACCAAGTCCATTGAGGCATTAAATCAAACACGTTGCGTCCAGACTCCGATTGTTTACAATCAAACCTCAATATACCAATATCAAATCCCCCAAGAAATGTTTCAAACCAACAAAACATCTTCAATACGATTAATAATCCAAAACGAATATCCAAAAACGTGATTATAACGACAATTAATCGAAAACCCCAAATTTCAACTCGATATTCAAAGTGTTCTTGAATAATCCCTCAATAATCCAATGAATCCTTATACAAACTCATAATCATATACATATCCCTTCATATAACATGATTATAACGTCCAAAATATCATATCTCAACACAAAATCGAAATCCAAGGTGTTGAAGAATATTACCTTTGAAGATCCAAACACTTCGATCCGATGAAAACGTGTTAAATCGACTATCCAAGCTTCCCAACGAAATAAGATGATGAAATCCGAAAACACAAGTGATTGATGATGACAAAATATCTCCCTCAAGCTCTCTCTCTCGGACAAGATGAAGGAAATGAGAAAAAAAATGAGGAAAAGTGTCCCGGCCAAACCTTAAATACTTCCGGAAGTTACGGCCGTAACTCGGCCCTCTTACGGCCGTAACATTCCAAGTCAACGGCCTTACGGCCGTAACCGGCCAACTCGTACGGCCGTAACTCGGCTTCGTCCGAAAGCCTGCCGAGAGACTTACGGCCGTAACCGCTCCTGAGTTACGGGCGTAACCCGCCTTCGTCAAAAACATCCGCCGACATCCTTACGGCCGTACCCGCACACCTTACGGCCGTAACTCGGATGATACGGCCGTATCCGGCCAAACTTACGGGCGTAACCCGCCTTCGTCAAAAATGACCAGGCATCCTGCCTGCAGCGTACGGCCGTATCCGGCCAAGCCTTACGGCCGTACCTGCCTCGACTTACGGCCGTATGCCGCAACCCTTACGGCCGTAAGTCACCCTTGGTCGACAACACCTGAAATTTACGAACACCACTTACGGCCGTATCCTCCCCTTCTTACGGCCGTAACTCGCCTTCGGCCAAAATGCCTGGGCAGCCTGCTGGACCACGTACGGCCGTAACCGGCCAGCCTTACGGCCGTACCCGCTGAACTTACGGCCGTATCCCGGAACCTTACGGCCGTAACTCAATGCTGGCCAAGGTGAATAAAACCGATAACTCCGATTCCTCGCTACGACTGATGAATGATCCGACATACCGTACGAATGTGAAAGTGAACAAGTCTAACACGAGCCAAAGATGATACTCTCAGTACAAGGCTATCAATCACAATGAAAATGATAATACTCCCGTCTCGATCTATACGGAGATGAAATGACGATCGGTAATTGATATACGATTACAACATGCCAACAGTGAATGCAAATGAATGATTCATGAATGATGAGTGATTATTAATGAGTGAGAATTACTGAGTGACAAGTACAGACTGATAATTACTTAATGAAAATGAATGAATTACAACCGGGTATTACAAAAATCACGAAGTGTCAAGCCGAAGCCGAAGGAAAGATCAATAGCTTTAAAAGCTAAGATGTCTCGCAAAGAATAAATCCCGGTCGATGAAAGTGATGAAGAATCGGCATATTATGCCAACAATATTAATAAGTTTCAAAACTTATTGAACCAGAGAAAGAAGGACATCAAATCGGGCGAATCTAAGAAATTCGACAACTGTCGAATTTGTGGTAAACCAGACCACTTTGCTAAAAATTACCGGAATGCAAATCCTAAGAAGGAAGTTCTCGTTGCAACATGGAGCGATGAAGATGAAGATGATGATTTCAAACAAAATAATCTCGCTCTCATGGCACGAAGCTCATTCGACGAAAGTGACGTTGAAAGCCAAGTAAGTAATTCTTAGGATGAATTATTTGAAGCATTTGAATTATTGCATACCGATTTTCAAAATGCTTTATCCGAAATAAAATCCCTTCAATCGAAAAATAAAATTTTGGGAGACGAAATCTCCAAATTTGAAAAAGGAAAAATTATCGAGATCGATCATTCAAATTGTCTTGATATTGAAAATAAGTTAAAGAATGATCTTTTGAAAGTTCAAGACGAACTTAAAGTTTTAATAAAGAAATTTTCTCTCGGAAATGAGAAATTTGAAAATATGCTTTCTGTTCAAAAATATATTTTAAACAAACAGGGGTAGGATTCAAACCGAATAATAAAACAGAATCCTTAAACTTGAAAATACCCCGATGTGGAAAATATTTAAAACTTGTGCATCATATTTCGAATTGCAAAAGCCCACGCCGGATGGTAAAAATTAAAAAGATTTGGATTCCTAAAGGAACTGTTATTCCAAATGTCGTCTATGTTTCGAAGGAAAAACCAACTATCGGTTGGGTTCCCAAAAACAAAAATTAAATATTTCATCAATTGGTGTCTTTATCTTTGATATTTTTAAAATTGATATTTTACTCAGGGGGAGTTATTATATTTTATATAGGGAGATATTTTTGTCAGGGGGAGTTTACCCATTTTTTGCATATTTATTATATCATAATTTTTTATCGATTTTATTCTATTATTATATATATACTTTTTGCTGATAACAAAAAGAGGGAGAAGAATGGAATAAAAGAAGAATGGTATAAGGGTAGAAAAACGATAAAAGCGTCATGGAAGAATGACGAGAAAAATAAAAATATACGAATCAATGTCGAAAGTCGAAAAGAGAAGAAAATAAGAAGTTGAAAAAAAAAGTTGAAAAGGAGAAAAGAAAAGATGGGAGTCGGAAACTATCAAAACGGACAAAGTCAAAAACTTTGATATATATATATATATATATATAAATATAAATTTTATATTTTGCAGGTTTATCCCATTCAAGATTGTTGTTTTGTAATCATCAAAAAGGGGGAGATTGTTGGATTATTTTATTCTAAATATTCATTATCGAATTTTGATGATTAGTTGTTAAACAAAGAAAAACAACAAGGAAGCAAAACAAAACAACGAAGAAGTCGAAGACACAAAAAGCTGGATAGAACATGATTAACGCACGCTATGTTCCAAGAATAACGCACGCTATCGAACGACTATAACGTACGTAATGGTCAAATGAATAACGTACGTAATGAGTTGTTTCAGAATTCAAACAAGATGAACGTTGGGAAAAGTTCGGGTCAAAGTCAAGCTTACAACGGACAGTTTGACAAAAGCAGGCAACGGATATATTGACTGAATAACGTACGCTACGAGTAAGGATTAACGTACGCTACAGCAAGCAGTTAACATACGTAATCGATAAAGCACAACATACGTAATAGTATGGATAGAAGCCACTGGACTAAAGTTGCAAGCAGTTAACGTACGTAAGCAAGATGCCTTAACGTACGTAATGAGCTTAACGTACGCTATGCAGGAAGGCTAGCGCACACTAAAGAGTCAGCAGGCAGTAACGGCTAGTTGTAGGAAAATGTCTATAAATACCAAACCATTTGGTATCAAAACACACAACAACCTTAAGCAAATCATCTATACTTGTGATATCATTATAATCATTCTTGTTGTTGTATTTGAACTTATATTGATAAGTGTTTGAGTGTTATACACGGAAACATACACAAGAGGAAAAAGAAAGGATATGATTGGATTCGATGTTATTAGGATCAAGGATCCAGCATTATTAGAATCGCAATCTATATCCACGTGAGGTTTGTCTAATACCCATAGAAAGCTAGATAGGTTGATTCCTTGTCCAATAGAAAAGGAAACGGTTTAACTTGGACCGACAAAAAGACAAGTACTGTGTGAACGGTTTATCTCGGATCGATAGAAGACGATAATTGTAATGGTAATCCCTCGACCGATAGAAGAGAGGTGCAGAGGTTGATCTTCATCCTATAGAAAAAGATACGGAGAGAGGACGCATGCACGTTTGGCCGAACCTCTATAAATCTTGTGTCGATTTATTTTCCGCACCTTTAAATACGCTTCCGCACAATAGCGCGTATACCTAATATTGCTCCAACAATTTGTGTTGTCATGTGAAAATAAATATAATGCAGTGCAACTGAATAAATGCAGACTATAATGTGTCGCCACATTCACAGATTGGTATGAAAATATTTGCACAAAATATCACATAAACATTGACGTAAGTGGAAACAGTTTCAATGCGCAATACCCTAGTGCCAAACAATTATAAATATCACTATATATAGCCAAAATATGAAAAACAAAAATACTATAACAATAAAAGATAAACATACATAAATAAAAATAACTCAAATTGTCACCGTATACGTGCTAACGCGTGGAAATAAATATAATGCAATCGAATGAAACAACAAACAAAATGTGTCACCACGTTCATGTAATACCCGTAATTTTGTTCCCCGGAAATTTTCTATTTTTTGGCGTAAGTCTATTTTGGCGACTTGCTTGGGACCGTTTCGTCATCCTGAGAATGATTAATTCTACACTTTTTGTCATCCGAGTTCGTTTCGGTATCGTTCTGTTGAATTCCGTGCTCTTTAGCGACTTTTCCACGTAAGAGTTCGACTTTGTTAAATCACCATAAATTCTTGGAAACTCAAAAAATTCTGAATCTTGGCAATATTATAAAGCATCTAGTTAGCTTTCCATTGGTTCAAACGGTGAGTCAATCGGAGTCCGGACGAGGGAGTTATGGTCGAAATAGCTAAGTCACTCTCATTTTCCAGATTCGTCCAAAACTGCCTATACCCGGTGCCGTGGCACACCTGGGCTGAGCCGCGGCACACCGCGAGCCCCGGGAGCGAATTTAGTCCGTGCCGCGGCACACCTATACCGAGCCGCGGCACACGCGTCACCCTATATCTCGTTTTCTCGGCGTTTCAACCGATATTTCTCATTCCTTCACCATCACACGAGAGGAAAGGCTTGAGAGAGGGAGGTTTCACCATCTATCACTTGAGTGTGTGACTTCCTTCATCTATTTTCGATTTTTAAGCTCGGATCATCGATCTATCGAGTATTCTTCGAATCATAGTGCTTGAATCTTCAAGAGGTAATTTCTTCAACATCTTGGATTTCGATTTTGTATTGGGTAATGATGTTTTGGATGTTAAAATCATGGGGTATGAAGTGATATACGCATGATTATGGACTTGTTGGAGTATTCATCGGATTATTGAAATATTTTTCAAGAACACTTCGAATTTTGTGTTGGAAATTGGGGATTTTGTTTGACTTCATCCTTTTAATCCGTAGTAATTTAGATTAGTGATGGATTGATGATGATTTAGGTGCATTCTATCATTTCCATCGTTATTCCACGGTTGGAGTGTATTGATTCGTCGTTTGTTGAGTTATTAGTCGACGCCTTGAAGGTGTCCGACAAAATGTCTAAGAGGGGGTTTTGTGCGTTGTACGATTATTATTCATCGTACGATTGTTGATTTATCATTGATATGACTTAGGACGAAATCCTTGTGAAGAACTCAAGTCGGAACCCTTCCGCTCGTTGTCTTCTTCGTGGTTCAAGCTTCCTCGAACCGTGTTCTTCGGATCTTGATAACGTTTATTAAGGCAAGTATACATTTATGATTGTACGTTCGACTTTGAAAGTATGAAATATTGATGGTATGATTATTTCTAGCCACTCCGGACGGGCCTATGGTCCTCTCGAGGGTTTCGTAGCCTCAGTGCGATTCCATGGTTGATATGAACGAACCATTTCTACGGCATTCATATGAAATAATGTTGGCATGTAATGAACGAACCGTTTTGACGGCATTCCTACATGTAACGGCGTATGATATGAACGAACCGTTTTTACGGCATTCACATACGTCTTGAGATTTTAGTCATTCCTAATACTAGTCTTATATTGATGAATTGACGGATATTGATGAATTGACGGATTACATTTACTTTATTGTCGAGGAGTATCATGTTTCATATTGTTATACTTGCACTAGCTATTCGACGGCTAACCCTTTATGGGGAAATACGCTTCATGTATTTCGTGTTCCAGGAGAGCGGATGCATTTGTATCGGGTCGGCATGAGGATGATGGGCAAGTGTGATACCGTGTCTTGTCTCCTTATTTTCGATTCCTCCATTCGGTGTTGTTGTCTTGGAATGGATTTTTAATACTCGAGTATTGTATTTCGATTTCTTGATGTTCCTGTGTTGCCGAGGTATTGATTTGTGCAAAGGATGTATATGGTTTCATTGGTTATGGTTTGAATACCATTTGTATCGTCTTTCATTCTATTGTATGTAGACCTTATCGGTCAAGTTTATGGTTCCGCGTATGTTTAGCCTTGTGGGTCCCACGGCGGGCTCACGGCGCTGTAATATACCCTGAATAACTTGGGGGTGTTACGAATATGGTATCGGAGCTTAGGTTTATGGATACCTAGCCGTCGGTCTTTTGGGTCGATTGAGTCGGCATTTGCCCACGATCACTACTCGCCATCATCACAAGGCGACCGGTACTTGTAAGTCCTCTCACTCTTCTTGTATTCTTCTTAATCGCTTCGTTTATAGCTTGGTATTCTTGGAAATTGGTCACTTCGAGAATGTGCGATTCGGATTATACTTACGCATGTATGTGCCCTTCGAATGTTAATAAAGTAGGAAGAATCGTACGTGGTCACGGACGTGAACTCTTCCTTGAGATTTTGTTAAGTTGCTAATTTCGATAATGGTGTGTATTGGTATTATGTTGAGACTTTGTTTAGAGTCGCATGCTAGTATCACGGGAGATCTTCGACTTCGGACTTGCAAGTACGTTGTTCGAATTATTCGATAATTCTTGGTGAAATTGAATTCCGTTGAAATGTTGTTTGTACGAGTGATTGTAAGTTTCGAGGACGAAACCTATTTTTAAGGGGGTAGAGTGTAATACCCCGATTTTCCGGATATATTTTTTTTTCCGTTTATATATGGATATCGTGGATGGTTAATTATGCTCGAGGACGTTGTGAACGTTTGAAAATGTTATTGAATTGAGTATATGTATTGATTTTGCCGTATGCTCGTATTTGGTATGTCATGACTTTGGACAGAATTGTTGAAATTGGCTAAGAATGGAATTATTACGACGTTAATAAGGTGAGATTACGACGTAAGATTGGCATGGTTACGACGTTAAGGCTAAGGTATTACGTCACGTAACGAAGGCATCGATGCAACCGAGTCCCGCCGGGCAGTGGGACCCTGTTTCGCACTTTCGGCGGAGGATGTTGACAGTGAGTCAACGACGCTTTACGACGTTATACAGACGTGTTACGACGTTATATCGACGTGTTACGACGTAACACAACCATTGTACCGTAGCAAGTCAACCGGTATATTACGACGCTTTATGGTATGGGTTACGACGTAATGGATCGCACTAATGAGACAGTGAGTTGGTTACGTACGTTATGGATATTGGATTACGTACGTTAAAGTTGTTACGTACGTTAAGAAAGGACACTTACGTACGTAATGAGAGTGCAATTTATATATTGAAGTGTTGCCTTTCATTTCTCTCACGATCCTTTGAGATATTTCTCTCCAAAACTCGTCCCTCTTTACTTTTAAGAGTGTTCTAAACGCTTTTAACATGATTGTGAGCTTGGAATCATGGAATTAGAGCTTGGTCTATGGTATACATTTCGGAAGGAAGTCCGGATAGAGGTATGTTTTGTGGTAATCGTACATAGAAGATTGTGTACGGGAAGGTATTCGGTATTGAGGTATTATATGGTATCATGTGATAATGCTATACGAGATTTATTGGAATCGTAATAAGAGATTTCGGATGTTGATATGATTATTGAGATCTTCTTCATATGACGATAAGGGTTCTGTTGTGATTCTTGAGGTTGTATGAATGACATGATGAAGAAAATGGTAACATGGAGATATATACCTCGGATATGTTGTTCTGAACGTGATTTCGGATATTTCATGTTCTTGAAGAACTCTTGAATTATACGAGGTGATGAAAATTTTTAAGAAGTGTTGATGTTTTGAATATGAATATGGAATATTCATATCTAGAGCTAAACTATGTGTTGGAAATAATATTCGTATAGGAAATACGAATGTGATTATGAGCTTGATGAGACTATTATTCATCTCTTAATTTGGAAGCCCATACGTACGGAGCAAATATTCAAATCGAATGATTGGAGTGTTTGATAACCTTAAAATATGATTATCTATAATGTCGAACTAATTGGATGGTTAGAATTAACGATGATCATCGGAAAATTTTAACAACGGATTTACGAGAAGGGAACCTTGTCAATACGTGTTTAAGAATTGAGATTGGAACCGATAATATTTAGACCCATATAATTGGTCCGAAGTGATTTCTTATATGATCATCGGATTTCGCTCGTATTGTGGACATGGATTCGTGAGGGTCCGAGTTGACAAAGGACTATGATTGGTCGAGATATGGTGAAACGATTGAGTTCGTGGTTTGGTGGTATTGATATTGGTCGTCATCGAACCGGTTGATTATCAATCCTTCGTTTTACAGTAAGACATGATGTTTGATCATAGATTATGACTTTTGTGTTGCGGTTAAGGTTGAAGGGTTCGTAGATTAACTTGGTCGAGACTCATAAGACGAAATCGACTGAATTGGTAACAGTTCGTTGTATTGATATCGAGGCAAGTTTTATACTCGTACTAATCAATGAGACTAATGTTATTGTGTAGGCGTACGAATGTGTGTATCATTTCGGGACTTGGCCTCTTTATGATTGTATTGATATCAGGGGATCATTGATACGACGCCCGTCGGAAAATTATGCCAAATGTTACTGTTGGTTGTAAATGGCCGGTTCAAGGCATTACGATACTTGTTGGTAAAGTTGCTGTCGATAGCCGGTTCGCGGTATCGATGTATCGATTATTATTGTTCGCGATTAATGTCGTTCTGAGACATCGTTGAATCTTTGTCGTCGAATTGGAACTGTAGCTATGATGTTACGTTAACCGATTGGGGACGTTTGATATATCCTTTTGTCATCTCCGTTTCGGTGGTCGGTTTAAGACACCGGGACATCTATTCTATCGTATCGTTGATTATCGATTGACCGTTCTAAGGTAATCGATATATTGAATTGGGATTATCAAAGATAATTCCCATCCGTTGTCAAAAATATTCTCATCTGTTGTATCATTGTTATCGATTGGCCATTCTACGGTAATCGAAGTATCAATCGGGACCGCCGAGGATAGTTTCCATCCGTTGAATTATTATTGTCGTGTTGGCGATTCAAGGCAAAAGACACTATTATTCTTGTAAACTCGGTAATTTTGTGATCGTTGAAGGTTGAGGATTTTCCCGAACTGTTGTGTTGTGATCGTTGCTCGTATTAATCGGTCCTTAGGGAATTCTGATCCCAGGATGGTTGTTTTGAATATCGTTGGTCGTGTCGATCTTTCATTATTCGTGTGTCATCGTTCACTTGGTGAGTCATATGATCCGTATTGGATGTTTTATCCCTTGAGTTTCGTTGTCATGTTGCATCGTGGCATATCTGGAATCATGTCTGCGTGCCGATTGGTTATGTGTAGGATTTTTAGCCAGGCACTCGATGGTCATGCGTGGATATTTCCGCATCGACCGCACACGAGACGTAGTTCTTGAGGCTAATTAGGCACATTGTCACACGTATATTCGGATTCCGTATACGGGTGGACATGTGCACGGACACATTTCCGGATCGGGCGTCTTGTGATGTCCCTCTTGAGCTTTATTGATTGATCGCTCGTAGTCCATGTTGTAATGGATATGTCCGACGATTTGCGATCGGGTTGTTCATACGCCGAGGGGTATGCCCGATCCACGTTTGCTTCTTTGAGATCTCAGATTGTGATGATTTACTGACTTTGGGCTGTTCGGCTTTCAGCCATTGTGATGTATCGGTATTTCCGTTGGAGCCTTCGGGCATTGTGAATTCGTATCTTTTTCGGCATTGGTTTGGTTTACCTTCGGGTAATGTATTGTTGTGTTCTATATTGATGATTCGCCGTTTGGGCGTAAGTTTCGGTTCTTGTGCATCTCGTTGAGCTTTTCCTGGCGAAATATTCCTTCTCCCTACCTGTTTTAAGTTTCGGGACGAAACTTCTTTTAAGGAGGGTAGAATGTAATACCCGTAATTTTGTTCCCCGGAAATTTTCTATTTTTGGCGGAAGTCTATTTTGGCGACTTGCTTGGGACCGTTTCGTCATCCTGAGAATGATTAATTCTACACTTTTTGTCATCCGAGTTCGTTTCGGTATCGTTCTGTTGAATTCCGTGCTCTTTAGCGACTTTTCCACGTAAGAGTTCGACTTTGTTAAATCACCATAAATTCTTGGAAACTCCAAAAATTCTGAATCTTGGCAATATTATAAAGCATCGAGTTAGCTTTCCATTGGTTCAAACGGTGAGTCAATCGGAGTCCGTACGAGGGAGTTATGGTCGAAATAGCTAAGTCACTCTCATTTTCCAGATTCGTCCAAAACTGCCTGTACCCGATGCCGTGGCACACCTGGGCTGAGCCGCGGCACACTGCCGAGCCCTGGGAGCGAATTTTGGGTCTGTGCCGCGGCACACCTATACTGAGCCGCGGCACACACGCTACCACTCTATATCTGCGTTTCTGCTGCTTTCAACCGATATTTCTCATTCCTTCACCATCACACGAGAGGAAAGGCTTGAGAGAGGGAGGTTTCACCATCTATCACTTGAGTGTGTGACTTCCTTCATCTATTTTCGATTTTTAAGCTCGGATCATCGATCTATCGAGTATTCTTCGAATCATAGTGCTTGAATCTTCAAGAGGTAATTTCTTCAACATCTTGGATTTCGATTTTGTATTGGGTAATGATGTTTTGGATGTTAAAATCATGGGGTATGAAGTGATATACGATGATTATGGACTTGTTGGAGTATTCATCGGATTATTGAAAGATTTTTCAAGAACACTTCAATTTTGTGTTGGAAATTGGGGATTTTGTTTGACTTCATCCTTTTAATCCGTAGTAATTTAGATTAGTGATGGATTGATGATGATTTAGGTGCATTCTATCATTTCCATCGTTATTCCACGGTTGGAGTGTATTGATTCGTCGTTTCGGTTGAGTTATTAGTCGACGCCTTGAAGGTGTCCGACAAAATGTCTAAGAGGGGGTTTTGTGCGTTGTACGATTATTATTCATCGCACGATTGTTGATTTATCATTGATATGACTTAGGGACGAAATCCTTGTGAAGAACTCAAGTCGGAACCCTTCCGCTCGTCTTCTTCGTGGTTCAAGCTTCCCGGTCGAACCGTGTTCTTCGGGATCTTCGGTAACGTTTATTAAGGCAAGTATACATTTATGATTGTACGTTCTCGACTTTGAAAGTATGAAATATTGATGGTATGATTATTTCTAGCCACTCCGGGACGGGCCTATGGTCCTCTGAGGGTTTCGTAGCCTCTGGTGCGATTCCATGGTTGATATGAACGAACCGTTTCTACGGCATTCATATGAAATAATGTTGGCATGTAATGAACGAACCGTTTTGACTGTAACACCCCCAATCCGCTCAGGGATATTACACGCCGTAGAACCTTTCCTCAAGGATCTACCAGGCTGGTAACGACATTTAACATCTCGACAATGCCTTCGAGGCTACAATGACTCAGTAGACCGATTTGGTCTTTCCACGAATACATACAACTCAAATACAACTCATGCCCACGCAGGGGACAAAATACAACTACACCTGCATTTACGGGAACAATACAAAGAAATGAAAATAAAGTACAATCGAACCGACACACGATGTACGGTTCCTCATGTGATTAGTATCGATCATCTTTCATCATCCTTCGTGCCGACCCTGTGTTATGCTCCAAAACCCGAATGCAAAAACAGACATCCACCCCGAATACTCGGGGTTAGCAAACTCCACCGTTTTGCTAGTGCAAATACAAAGTGCAAATACGAGCCATACAATTCACATTCCACGAATAACAATAACCGAGGATCCTCAAAGATCCAAACGAAACGAAAAGTACTTCCCGAGGCAAGGGTTTGAGAAAACATTTCAAAAACGAAATATCATAAATCAATGGAAGTAATTTATAAAACAGTTTAGAATGCCATCGAGAGTTTTAATAGAAAACAAATTAGGATTATCAAATCCTACTTTTCAAAACCGAAGACAAAAGGGGTCACCGCCCAAAGGTTTACTTTCAAAAATGACATTAACCAACCGTTGGGATTTTAGCCCCAAATCCAGAAACGACTTTTACAAACCATTGGGATTTTAGCCCCAAATCTCATCAACTCACAGTACACAAGAACGACCACGAGGTTCGTATCCCAACATCAAGATCCACAAATAAAGGATTTAAAACAAACAACAAAATACTCCAGTGCCATCCTAGCCAAGTAAGCCAAACGAACAACTTACCTCTTACACACTTAGTCGATGCATGCAATCATGAAAACCGTTCAAAAGTACTCATTTCCGGAAATGCCAATATCAAATCACATTTGCAAAATGCACCACAATTAACCGTCGATCCACACCTCCGTGGACCCCTACCGAGACCCCGTCGGATCTAACCCGTAGTGGTTAAAAGCAAAGCTCGTCGATCCACACCTCCGTGGACCCCTACCGAGACCCCGTCGGATCTAACCCGTAGTGAGCATACACACACACACGTTACTCATGCAACACTAATATGCTAAGAATGTAAGTTCATTAAGAATACTCACTAGAGATGGCCATTAACTCGACACCATTACCAAACTCTTCAAAAATACAATAACAAGCTTAAATACGGAATACACGATTCCATAACTTTAAACAAGAGGAGTATCCTCATAAAATCCTTCAACGCTCAAAATAATCAAATCATAATCAATTCTCAAAACACCGCTCACAAAACACACGCGCTTTGAAAGAAAGCCTTTAACGAGGCCAAATCAAATCCTTTTGAAACTTCATTTCAAATAACCAAACAAACACATCAAGACGACCACCGATCATCATATACATAAACGAGAAAAGTATGGGCAAGGTACTTGCCTCGATACCACGAGTACGGAACCACGAATGATACGGCTCAACCGGAAGCTTCTAACGCCCGATGCTAACGAAAAGGAATACGACAACGAACGGAACGGAAGAATCAAGCACGACCGCGAGGAACCGACGAAAATGAACCTAACGATTCGAATAGCACAATCACAACCACTTCTAAACGATTACGGAAATGGAATACACCCGGAAACCCGCCTACGATTCATGTATATTCGCACAAAAATAACAACGAGGGCGGACCACAACCAAACCCTCTCGATTCCGTAAAACTATGAAAATATACCATGAATCCGTAGGAAAACTAATGATATCAACAAGATTAATCATATTCATCAAGAATCCATCAACAAAACGGAAAGAATCGGACAAAACCCTAAAATCCCCAATTATCCAAAAAGGTAGGGTTTCAAGAGATATTACCTTGAGTGATTCAAGTATTAAGATCCGTAGAACACGCGTTAGATTGATTATCCGAGCCTCACAACCGAAAAGAAATGATGAAAATCGACCCCCGGATGAAGAACTCTCCCCCTCTATATCTCTCTCTCTCGCGCAGCAGTGAAAAAATGGGGAAGGAATGAGCTGTTCGCTCAAAACAACACATTTATAGTGTAACACAGCAGAACCTATCGGCCGGCCTATCGGCCGATAGGCCCAACCGATACCCATACGGGATGCCGGCAGTAGAGTCTATCGGCCCCCCCTATCGGCCGAAAGGCTCCTGGAAGTGCTCGGCAAAAAACTGAAACGACCATAACTCTCTCGTCCGGACTCCGATTGACTCACCGTTTGAACCATTGGAAAGCTAACTCGATGTTCTATAATATTGCAAGATTTATAATTTTGGAGTTACCAAAAATTAATGGTGATCTAACAAAGACGAACTCATACTTAGAAAAGTCGTTTAGAAATCCTGAATTCAACAAAACGACACCGAAACCCGAACACGAATACGAACCGAAGATACGGTTACGAAGTACTCACAAAGACGAATCTAAGAGCTAGTAGGACACACGATTCCGACCACCCGAAGGCTCGAAATTCGACAACGGAAGGTAATTACCCCAAACTTTGGGAAATTACGAAAATGGCCCAAATGCTCGAAAATCACGATACGTGATCGAATAACCAAACCGAAGTTCACAACACGTCCAACAAAGATAAACGGACTTGCGGGAAACTCAAACAACAGCTTCGATGAGATTCGCAAGAATCGAACTCAAGTGCGGAAAAGTCGCTAAAAGCACGTAACTCAACGAAACGACACCGAAACGAACTCGGATGTCAAAAGTGTAGAATTAATCATTCTCGAATGACGAACGGTCATGAGCGAAGTCGTCAAAACGGACTCCGAAAAAAAAGAAATTACCGGAATCGAAAATCATGGATATTACATTCTACCCTCCTAAAAGAAGTTTCGTCCCGAAACTTAAAACAAGTAGGGAGAAGAAATATTCCGCCAGAAAACTCAACGAGACACACAAGAATGCGTAACTAACGCCCAACGGCGAAATGTTACAAACAACGCAAAGGAACATACGGCGTGAAAACACGCTCCACGGCGACTAACACAACGTCGCTGTTAGGGATATAATAAAACCAACAAATGACAAGCGTCATCAACGGATAATATAGCCAAGTCAATTATCCGACAATCGCAAAACACAACGAACGAAATTCAATATGATTGACCAACCCAACGGTACATCAATCAAAACGCGAGCCAACCGCTGAACAAACACGGAATCCCACCGCCTAAGGGATGGAAGATCGAAAACGAAACTAATTTCCCGAACTGAAGGGAATTACAAAGGAGTCTGAATGCTCAATAATCACGAAACGAGAACAAAACCGAACAAACAAACGATCGAGACAACAAAATCGAACAATCATGTCCGAAACACGAAGGATAATAAAATTCAACAATAACTCCCGTGATGATCTCGTGAGAACTACAAGACATGCATTCCCATAAGATCCACAGGAAAGGGAATAGCGATTGAAAAGTCACAACGACAAATAAGTTATTCAAATGATATCACACTGCTCGATAAACAAAAACAAGGGCAGACAAGCTCGAAATGTCAACGAACATAAATGAGTCGACAAAGTAGAAAATACGTAAGTTCAAAATCCGATCCCTTCGAATAAAAGGACTAGTAGAACCAAAGGATGTTACTCCCGAACAAAGTTCACAAGAATCGAACCGAACTCGAAAAAAATCACACCGATAACCGGATCGGCCTACAACAAGATCACACTGCTCGGACGATGAAATCAAATACCGAACAAGTTCATAAAGTACCAACGAACATGAGCGAATCGATAGATCGGGAAGAGAAAACACGTAAGTCAAAATAGTACGGCATTACCTCCGACCTCGTCCACGAAATTCACAAAAACGGAGCAAGGTAACAAGACATTAAACAATCGACGATAACGGAACCATCACCGATGCACACGGTCATACCAAATCAAGCTCTAACGGCTCGCACATGCGCGACAACGCAGAAATTGCCATGAGGCGACAACATTCAATACCAACACTCCGCCTCTCACAGGGCTAGCACAACCAATGTGTGGAAAGCGTCTCAACGCTCACACCGCCAATTCGGTCATACTGGAGAAAGTATCAAAAGGACAACGCGAACATCACACATACATACCCAAATTTCTCAAACGGAATGGATAGGTTTTAAAAACGAAAACTTCATTTTGAAAATAATTTAGAAGAACACCGATTGATCTTGAGTATCATCTTTCAAAAAAGTACAAACGTGAAACATCGTTATCGAGACATTGGAGAACCATTTCGCATTTGATAAAAATGAAGACACTTTCTCTTAGTGAAAACTTTCAAATTATTCGACCCTCGGGTCTAAATAAAAGTGTTGAAAATATCTCAAAACATTTTGGTCCTCGAGGTAGAAAATTTTTGAAATACATTGTGGCATCTAGGATGTACCACAAGAAAATAACTCATTTGAAAAGTATGTCTCAAATTTATTTTTCTAAGATACTCAAGGTTTTCAAAATCCAATAGGCGAATGCCCAAAACTCACACATACCGACGTTCACTAAAACAACTCCTAGCACACGCATCAAAACGTTTAAAATCAAGACAATACAAGTCTTTAAACGAAAATAAACGATAAAATACCACATTCGTAACAAAACCGCCGATAAAATACCCTCCCGATCGCTAGTGAACAAGTCGAACGTGTATAAGCACAAAGCTTCCACAAGAGACTTGTAAAACGTGCAAATCGATTCAAAATCATCAACAACGGAGAAAAACAACAATAAAAAGACATCACAACGATTTACACTCCTCGTATAAATCAAATACGAGAGTCGACTAAATACATATCGTGAAATCAAAATTCACATAAAATTCCACCACTTAACAAATAATCATAAAAATAGCTCGTGTCACACGAGGCACAACACAAAGAAGGGAGACTTACTTCCACAGTCGCACGAAGATGATGATCGCCCCACGATACTAATCACGACCAACAAACTCAAACGACGCGTCGCGACACGACTCACCGGATAAAAATCCAACGAAACAAGACTCAAACAACACGACTTGACCCGACAAATTAGGTTCCCTCAACCTAAGCTCGATACCATTTATGTAACACCCCAATCCGCCGTGGATATTACACGCCGTAGAACCTTTCCTCAAGGATCTACCAGCCGGTAACGACATTTAACATCTCGACAATGCCTTCGAGGCTACAATGACTCAAGAGACCGATTTGGTCTTTCCACGAATACATAC
The DNA here is from genome assembly GCA_033398695.1 of Orobanche coerulescens. Lineage (NCBI taxonomy): Eukaryota > Viridiplantae > Streptophyta > Magnoliopsida > Lamiales > Orobanchaceae > Orobanche > Orobanche coerulescens. The sequence continues at coordinate 2,859,925 of CM065816.1, forward strand.
AACTCAAATACAACTCATGCCCACGAGGGACAAAATACAACTACACCTGCATTTACGGGAACAATACAAAGAAATGAAAATAAAGTACAACCGAACCGACACACGATGTACGGTTCCTCATGTGATTAGTATCGATCATCTTTCATCATCCTTCGTGCCGACCCCGTGTTATGCTCCAAAACCCGAATGCAAAAACAGACATCCACCCCGAATACTCGGGGTTAGCAAAACTCCACCGTTTTGCTAGTGCAAATACAAAGTGCAAATACGAGCCATACAATTCACATTCCACGAATAACAATAACCGAGGATCCTCAAAGATCCAAACGAAACGAAAAGTACTTCCCGAGGCAAGGGTTTGAGAAAACATTTCAAAAACGAAATATCATAAATCAATGGAAGTAATTTATAAAACAGTTTAGAATGCCATCGAGAGTTTTAATAGAAAACAATTTAGGATTATCAAATCCTACTTTTCGAAAACCGAAAGACAAAAGGGGTCACCGCCCCAAAGGTTTACTTTCTGAAAAAATGACATTAACCAACCGTTGGGATTTTAGCCCCAAATCCGTAAAACGACTTTTACAAACCATTGGGATTTTAGCCCCAAATCTCATCAACTCACAGTACACAAGAACGACCACGAGGTTCGTATCCCAACATCAAGATCCACAAATAAAGGATTTAAAACAAACAACAAAATACTCCAGTGCCATCCTAGCCAAGTAAGCCAAACGAACAACTTACCTCTTACACACTTAGTCGATGCATGCAATCATGAAAACCGTTCAAAAGTACTCATTTCCGGAAATGCCAATATCAAATCACATTTGCAAAAATGCACCACAATTAACCGTCGATCCACACCTCCGTGGACCCCTACCGAGACCCCGTCGGATCTAACCCGTAGTGGTTAAAAGCAAAGCTCGTCGATCCACACCTCCGTGGACCCCTACCGAGACCCCGTCGGATCTAACCCGTAGTGAGCATACACACACACACGTTACTCATGCAACACTAATATGCTAAGAATGTAAGTTCATTAAGAATACTCACTAGAGATGGCCATTAACTCGACACCATTACCAAACTCTTCAAAAATACAATAACAAGCTTAAATACGGAATACACGATTCCATAACTTTAAACAAGAGGAGTATCCTCATAAAATCCTTCAACGTTCAAAATAATCAAATCATAATCAATTCTCAAAACACCGTTCACAAAACACACGCGTTTTGAAAGAAAGCCTTTAACGAGGCCAAACCGAAATCCTTTTGAAACTTCATTTCAAATAACCAAACAAACACATCAAGACGACCACCGATCATCATATACATAAAACGAGAAAAGTATGGGCAAGGTACTTGCCTCGATACCACGAGTACGGAACCACGAACGGATACGGCTCAACCGGGAAGCTTCGGAACGCCCGATGCTAACGAAAAGGAATACGACAACGAACGGAACGGAAGAATCAAGCACGACCGCGAGGAACCGACGAAAATGAACCTAACGATTCGAATAGCACAATCACAACCACTTCTAAACGATTACGGAAATGGAATACACCCGGAAACCCGCCTACGATTCATGTATATTCGCACAAAAATAACAACGAGGGCGGACCACAACCAAACCCTCTCGATTCCGTAAAACTATGAAAATATACCATGAATCCGTAGGAAAACTAATGATATCAACAAGATTAATCATATTCATCAAGAATCCATCAACAAAACGGAAAGAATCGGACAAAACCCTAAAATCCCCAATTATCCAAAAAGGTAGGGTTTCAAGAGATATTACCTTGAGTGATTCAAGTATTAAGATCCGTAGAACACGCTAGATTGATTATCCGAGCCTCACAACCGAAAAGAAATGATGAAAATCGACTTCTGATGAAGAACTCTCCCTCTATATCTCTCTCTCGCAGCAGTTGAAAAAATGGGGAAGGAATGAGTCATTCGCTCAAAACAACACATTTATAGTGTAACACAAGAACCTATCGGCCGCCTATCGGCCGATAGGCCCAACCGATACCCATACGGGATGCCGGCAGAGAGTCTATCGGCCCCCTATCGGCCGAAAGGCTCCCGGAAGTGCTCGCCAAAATCAAACGACCATAACTCTCTCGTCCGACTCGATTGACTCACCGCTTGAACCATTGGAAAGCTAACTCGATGTTCTATAATATTGCAAGATTTATAATTTTTGGAGTTACCAAAAATTAATGGTGATCTAACAAAGACGAACTCATACTTAGAAAAGTCGTTTAGAAATCCCGAATTCAACAAAACGACACCGAAACCCGAACTCCGAATACGAACCAAGATACGGTTACGAAGTACTCACAAAGACGAATCTAAGAGCTAGTAGGACACACGATTCCGACCACCCAAGGCTCGAAATTCGACAACGGAAGGTAATTACCCCAAACTTTGGGAAATTACGAAAATGGCCCAAATGCTCAAAATCACGATACGTGATCGAATAACCAAACCGAAGTTCACAACACGTCCAACAAAGATAAACGGACTTATGGGAAACTCAAACAACAGCTTTGATGAGATTCGCAAGAATCGAACTCAAGTGCGGAAAAGTCGCTAAAAAGCACAGAACTCAACGAAACGACACCGAAACGAACTCGGATGTCAAAAAGTGTAGAATTAATCATTCTCAGAATGACGAAACGGTCATGAGCGAGTCGTCAAAACGGACTCCGACCGAAAAAAAAAGAAATTACCGGAAATCGAAAATTGCGGATATTACATTGACGGCATTCCTACATGTAACGGCGTATGATATGAACGAACCGTTTTTACGCCATTCACATACGTCTTGAGATTTTAGTCATTCCGGAATACTAGTCTTATATTGATGAATTGACGGATATTGATGAATTGACGGATTACATTTACTTTATTGTCGAGGAGTATCATGTTTCATATTGTTATACTTGCACTAGCTATTCGACGGCTAACCCCTTTATGGGGGAAATACGTTTCATGTATTTCAGGTTCCAGGAGAGCGGATGCATTTGTATCGGGTCGGCATGAGGATGATGGGCAAGTGTGATACCGTGTCTTGTCTCCTGTTATTTTCGATTCCTCCATTCAAAGTTGTTGTTGACCGAATGGATTTTTAATACTCGAGTATTGTATTTCAGTTTCCTTGATGTTCCGGCCTGTGTTGCCGAGGTATTGATTTGTGCAGTGATGTATATGGTTTCATTGGTTATGGTTTGAATACCATTTGTATCGTCTTTCATTCTATTGTATGTAGACCTTATCGGTCAAGTTTATGGTTCCGCGTATGTTTAGCCTTGTGGGTCCCACGGCGGGGCTCACGGCGCTGTAATATACCCTGAATAACTTGGGGGTGTTACACACATTGGTACATAAACATTTGATCAAAATGTCATATAAGCTATTGGCAGATTGGATGACAAAATTATCATTTGTTGCCACAAATAAGGGACAAACTGAAAATAAGAATGCAACATGAATAAATTATTATAATGAAAACACTATAGCATAATATCAGATAATTGTTACTAATTTCAATTTTGGGAACAATTGATCTAAAATGTTGCCTCAATTCATGAATTGTTGGTGAATAATTGATTGAACTTTTACTTCCACATATTACTAATAAAGTAGTATAAAAACATGTAATTTTATCAATTTTGTTATACTATCTGGAAATATATTGGCATATTGTTGTCAACTTCATGTTCTAAGTCGATTATACTTTTTAACTCATCATCAATTCTCAATTCGTCTGAAACATAAAAAATCACAACAAATGCAATTTCAATGAAGCACACCAATGGATTAAATTTACAGTCTTTCAAACCCTGGATGATATGCTTTCTTCTTTTTCTAACACAAAGGAAAAAGTACAAATTTCATAATGATTACAAAGCAACAATCTTCAACGGGGTCCAAAAATTATCGATTTTCTCTTTTTTTTTTTCTTTCAGAGTGATGGTAATTAACAAAAAAAAACTCATAAAACCAAACTGAAAAAATCTAACAAAAAAACAAAACATCAATCGAAAATAAAAAAATTTGAACATGCATAGTATGAATCACAAGTACTATTTCATTTTGTCAATTTGAATTTGATATAAAATATGAAATTAATTGTTGTAATCTTCAACCCATAAATTGTCTTCCACAAAAATTTATTGTTACTGCTCAAGAATTTATCTCCAAAAACGTGTTGAAAAGTATTATGAAATAAATGAGGAACATGAGTTGGAAGTAGAGATGTTAAACGGGCTAGCCCTAGCGGTTCCTGCCAAATTTAGTGGGTTTCAAAGCAACTATTCAAAAAAGTTCTCAATTTAAACGGCCAGAATATTGATCCTAACCCTAACCCTAACGGGTTTCACTAAATATTTAAAAATCTATTTTTATTTTTTTATTAGTAAAAAAAAAAATAAATATATATTTTATATATATAGTAACATCTATACTATAATAAATATAACAAAAAATACACTTTTATATATATATATATATATATATATATATATATATATACTATATTAATAAATACAGTAATAATATATATTATATATAATATTAATATATATTATATGTAGTATAATATTAATATAGTGTATATATATATAATATTAATATAGTGTATATATATACTACATCCGTTCTTTTATTATTGCAACGTCTTGACTATTACACTGTTCACATACTCTCTTTTGACCATCTTTTGTGATTTATACATATAAAAAAATATAGTCATGTGGGATCTTGTTAGATTCACCACGAAATATATTTTCAAAATATCAAATTTTTATAATTTTTAAAAATAAATAATTAAAGATATTAATATTCAAAGTTGTGTATTGGTAAGCGTGAAAGTCCAGATGTTGCAATATATATATATATATATCGGGCTTAGCCACTAGCGGCTGAGCTAGCCCTAACGGCCAAGCTAAACGTCGGGCCAAAAGCCCGGATTTAAACGGCTAGGAAATATCGGCCCTAACCCGGTTTTGGCGGGTTAAACGGGCCACTTACGAGGCCCGCTTAACATCTCTACTCATTAGAGATGTTAAACGGGCTAGCCCTAGCGGCTGGCCAGCTAGCTTCGGCTTAACGGTCCGGGTCAAAAAAGCCCGGATTTAAACGGGCTAGGAAATATCGGCCCTAACCCTAACCCTAACGGGCTTCGGGTTAAACGGGCTAAACGGCTAAATATTAAAAAATCTATTTTTTTTTATAAGTCATAAACCAAAAAAAAAAACGGAAAAACATATTTTATATATATAGTAACAACTATACTATAATAAATATAACAAAAAATACACTTTTATGTATATACATATATATATATATATATACACACACACTATATTCACAAATACAGTAATAATATATATTATATATAATATTAATATATATTACATATATAATATTAATATATATATATTATATATATAATATTAATATATGTTATATAAATATAGTATTACTGTAAGTTGAAATTAACAATATATATATATATATATATATATATATATATATATATGTATATATATATATATCGATTCTAGCCCAAGCCAGTTAAACAGTCCGGCCAAAAAGCCCGTATTTAAACGGGCTAGGAAATATCGGCCCTAACCCGGTTTTTTGGCGGGTTAAACGGGCCAGCCCGCCGGGCCCGAGCCCGTTTAACATCTCTAGTTGGAAGCAAATACTGTGGAGAGATTAGTGCTTCCGATAATTATGGGATTGTGGGCATTAAACGGTTCCGTTTATGGAAAGACGATTGGATCCTCTCGTGCACAAAGACCGTCTTAGGCGTGCACACTGCTTGATTACACACACCCGCACGGGTGTGTGTGTGTGTGTGTGCGTATGGGCGATCCGACGCACAGCAGCAAGACAAAGACGGCCATGCACTACGAGAGATCCAGTCCATGGAGAGACCCATGTAGTGCATCCGCAGCTGATGCACTACACGTGGCGTGTATGGGCCAGTGCATTGATGCACTAGATGGTGCATCGATCTGCACCGTCCATGCACGCCACGTGTAGTGTATCTGGCAGGGGATGCACTACATGGGGTCTCTCCATAGACGGAACCGCATTAAACTGTCTGATTTTGTTCTCTTATCTTTTTCTTTTTCTATTTGTTTTTTATGTGTTCTCTCGACAACTTTACTACTCCTTAAAAAACCTACTAAGGGTTGGTGGTCCAGTGGTAGGACGCCTACTCCCAAGACACTCTTTTGGGAGAGGTCTTGGGTTCTAACCCCACCAAGCAGGTGAAGGAGGAAGTTTTTCTCTTTATGATCCTCTAGCTCCCCGGGGCTAACTCGAGCGACCGCTAAACAATATTTAATCTCGCGTCAAGCGGCAGTGTGGGAGTATTTCCTTGCTGGGAACCCGAGGTGCCGACTAATCGCCGTTTCTCCCGAGAAGCTGGCTTTGGGAACCCGAGGCGCTAATCGACCGCTTAAGGGTTTCTCCTTGTGCGCAGAAGTGTACAGAAAAGGCATTGGGAACCCTGGAATTGCTCGAGCGACTCGTGATTTACTTCTCTCAATGGGTTAGGAGTGAGTTCATTGAGGGACTAGGATTAGTCCGATTAAACTGGGATCACCTAGTTATCAAAAAAACCTACTAATGGACATTAATCTCCTTTTTTTTGCGCTTAACCACGTGCTTCTTTGGCTTCACTTGAGCTAATGATTGAACACATCATATTTATGTTAGAAAATTCTTCAAAGTTAAAGACGTCGAGGCTTGAATCACGCATGGAAGCGCTTTTCTTATAGTATTTCTTGCACCCCGAAATGTGTCTTAAGGTCACAAACAAGAATACCGCAGGATACGACAATCCTTAATTTCGGACTGCACTAAGACAAAGTGAAATCCGAAAATAGGCAAGAATAATTTTTCTGGATTATAAGTATTCAAGAAAAGAGAATAGGTGATTCGAAAATCTGTTTTCACTTATGAAACCGAACTTGGTTTTATAAATAAATCATACCTATTCGCGAAAGGGAGCACCATTTCGTTCAAACGACACGACCGTTGGCCAAACAACCGTTCGTTTCGAAATGACATGACTTTTCATCTAAGCAGCAAAAATAACCACCAAATGAAGAGGCATGACTTTTCATTTAAGAAGCAAAAATAACCACCAATTGAAGAGGCACAACCGTTGGCGAGAATCGCCGCGAGAAACCCGCGGACCGCGCCGGAGTGCCAAAGTGCGCCTACGAAGCGCCACTAAAGCCTCTAAGCCCGAGCCCGAGCCGGAGCCGGAGCCGGACGCCGGACGCCGTTGTCGCCGGTGGCAACACCGGCGAGCGACGATGTGAGAGTGAAAATTTGCATAGATTTGCCACCTCACCTCCACCTCACATCCACATGGCACTACCACATGTTATTAATAGTTATTTAATTGCTCACACTTATAAGGTGCTCATTTCCTTTGTTTTTGTTCCATGTGGGATTCTTTTCTACTCACAAAATACACTATTTTGTCTTTTAATGAACAATCAAATAAAAGCTTTACAAAATTAAATCTCTTATTTAATTTTCTAGCTTTTTCCAACAATCCCCCACTTGTTCAGAAAAGACAAAATAGAATCCAGAAGAAAAAACAAAGAGTGTTAGTACGTATCTTTCGATTTGAACTAATCCTTAGTATAAGCAACACAAGACTTTATCGAAAAATTAGGTAGCTAGGCTTTGAACCTATTTTTCTTGTGATAAAGTCGGTATTACTCAACACACACTCTTTAGTGTTCCTTGCCTACATATCACGCTTAGCACCGTTAATGGCCATGTGCTCATCCTGTCTCGTGAATTTTTCATGAGAGAAACTCCAACTCTCACTTTGGGACGGCACCATCCTTAAATTCACATAGGTGAAGTTCTTACAGCATCTCTGTTACTTACAGATACTTGTCCTCATGACTGAGCTTCATTAAGAGTTAAGAAAAAACTCAACCTCCAATAGTAACAGCCAACATTATTGTATAATGTTGTGAACATCCAAATCAATGACTTGTTCTTACCCATTGAACCTAATGTTAGTCAATTCCTAACGTTAGGTTGGGTTGCCATCATAGTCGGATCACTACTCAAGGAGTTTAAGACCCATCCCTCTCGAGGTCGATTTCACCAAATCTCTAGCAAGAGGTTTTGTGAATGGATCAGCAATGTTAAAGCTTGATCTCACATATGTGAGCGAAATGATTCCATCTTTGATCAATTTCCTCACATAGTTATGTCTAAGACTAATATGTCTAGACTTTCCATTATACACTTCACTGTATGCTCTTGCTAAGGTTGATTGACTATCACAATGTATCGACACGGTTGATATATTGTCTTTAGCCAATGGAACTTCTAAAAGAAGTTCCCTTAACCATTCAGCCTCTTGACCTGCGGAAGCTAGAGCCACGAACTCTGATTCCATGGTCGAATGAGTAATACATGTTTGTTTCTTTGATTTCCAAGAAACTGCTCCTCCGGTAAGTGTAAATACCCATCCTGTCGTAGATTTGTTATCTCCGACACTTGATATCCAACTTGCATCGGTATATCCTTCTAGTACGGCAGGAAACTGACCGTATTGAAGTCCAAGATTTTTTGTTTTTAAAAGAAATCCAAAAATTCTTCTAATGGCCTTCCAATGTTCGGCACTTGGATTGCTAGTAAATCTGCTCATTTTACTAACGGCGAATGCTATGTCTGGTCGAGTACATTGCATCAAGTACATAAGACAACCAATAGCACTAGCATATTCCAATTGGGCCACAGCTCTTCCATCATTCTTTTCAAGTTTTACACTGGGATCAAAAGGGGTGTTCACCTCCTTGAATTTTAAATGTTTGAACTTGTCAAGCACTTTTTCAACATAGTGTGATTGACTAAGTTCATAACCCCCACTAGTTCTACGAACCTTGATACCTAAAATAGTATCAACTTGTCCAAGATCTTTCATTTTGAAAGTGGAAGATAGAAACCTCTTCGTTTCTAATATTCTTTCCATCTCGTTGCTAATGATCAACAAATCATCAACATAGAGACATAGGAAGATCACAACGTTACCACGCACTTTTGTGTACAAACACTTGTCACAAACGTTAGGAATAAATCCATTCGAAAGTATGACCGAGTCAAACTTTTGATGCCATTGTTTGGGTGCTTGTTTTAATCCATATAAGGATTTGACAAGTTTACAAACTTTTTGTTCATTACCCGGAAGCACATAGCCTTCCGGCTGCTCCATGTAAATCTCCTCATCGAGATCTCCATTTAGAAATGCTGTCTTGACATCCATTTGATGAACATTTAGGTTATATAAAGAAGCCAAGGCGAACAGTACTCTAATTGTTGTTGTTCTTGCTACCGGTGCATATGTGTCAAAATAATCGATTCCTTCCCGTTGTCGAAATCCTTTGGCTACCAATCTAGCCTTGTAAGCGTTAAGAGTGCCATCTTTGTATTTCTTTCGAAACACCCACTTACATCCAATGGGTCTCGACCCTTTGGGTAGATCGACAATTTCCCAAGTGTGATTTGCCATAATAGAATCCATTTCATCTTGGATAGCATCCTTCCAAAAGGTGGAGTCCCGAGAAGCCACTGCTTCATTATAAGTCTTAGGATTATCTTCAACAAGAAGAATAATTGGAATCTTTCGGGCAAAATTCTCTCTATTTCCTTCTACTATGTAAAAGGAAATAAGTTGAGAATCTATTTCATCAGGTCCCAAATCCTTAGTCTTACGGACTCTCTTGCTAATCCGAGGTTCTGGTTGTTCTACAACAACCCTAGAAGAACTCTCCTCTCGAGGTTCTTCATTTGTGGAATTTTGAGATTCCTTTTCCTTAGAATTAGAATTTTCAAAGAATTCCACGTCTCGGGATTCTACTATGACATTAGATTCTAAATTTAGAAGTCTATATGCCTTGCTATTCGTAGCATAGCCAATAAAAGCACTTCGTATCCCTCGAGGACCCAACTTGGCCCTTTTAGGATCCATGTTTTTATAGTAGGCTAAGCACCCCCACACTTTGAAATACCCAATACTCGGCTTTCGCCCTTTCCATACCTCATACGGAGAAATTTGGGTTTTCTTTAAAGGTATACGATTTAAAATATGACATGCAGAAAATAAAGCTTCACCCCACAAACTAAAAGGTAATTCAGAATGCATTAACATGGCATTTATCATCTCTTGAAGTGTTCTATTTTTACGTTCGGCTAAACCGTTTTGTTGTGGTGTATGTGGTGCGGAACACTCGTGAACAATACCATTTTCTTCACAAAAGGCATTGAAATCACTAGAAAAATATTCACCACCTCTATCGCTTCTAAGAATTTTAATTTTAGTTCCTAATTGATTTTCAACTTCAGCCTTGTGCATCTTAAAAGCATTAAAAGCATCATCTTTATGTTTTAATAAATACACATATGTAAATCTAGAGCAATCATCAATAAAGGTAATAAAATACTTATTACCCCCACGGGTTAACATCCCATTGAATTCACATAAATCAGAATGTATAAGATCTAACAATTTAGAGTTTCTCTCTACACTATAAAAGGGTTTCTTTATCATTTTAGATTTCACACATATTTCACATTTATCTAATTTATCAGATTTGCACGAAATTAAACCACATTTAATTAATCTTTTCATAGTGCTAAATCCTATATGTGCTAATCTACTATGCCATAAAGAAACGGAATCAATCATATAAGCAGAAGGAGAAATCTTATTAATGACATTGTCAACAATACATGATTTGACCATCCCTTCACTGGAGTAGCCCTTTCCAACAAATACACCATTACGGGTCAAGATAAGCTTGCCCGACTCATACACAGATTTGATCCCCGGTTTACCTAAGAGATCACCACTAACAAGGTTCCTATTCATTTCCGGAACATGGAGAACATTGGTCAAAGTGACCTTCTTCCCAGATGTGAAATTGAGTTCCACGTTTCCGATGTCGACGACCTTTGAGCGTTGCTCGTTTCCCATCTGAACTTCTTGTCCTCCGTCGACTTCAGAATAGGTGTTGAAAGCAGTCCTATCATAGGATACGTGGACGGTAGCACAAGTGTCGTACCACCACCCTTGAATCTTTCCCTTGACCGCCATAATTTCGCTCACCGTAGCGATTATGTTCCCATCGGTCATAGTGACGTCGACTTCTTTTTCTGCCGTCTTACGGAGTCGATAGTCTCTAGCATAGTGACCGGGTTTGCCACACACATAGCAGCCCCCGTTGGATCCCTTGGACACGGACTTGTTGCCGGACTTCAATTTGCTGGAATGCTTGAATTTCTTTGAATCCTTCTTGGGACCCGAAGAACTTCCTTTTTCATTCCACTTTCTCTTGCCTTTCGCGCTCACCGCGTTGGCCTTGAAAGTACCGGTATCCGTCGTCTTCTCTCTCATCCTCGATTCCTCCTCGATTCGAAGATGTTTCTGGATTTGTTCCAAAGAGAAGTCCTCGGTATTGTGAAGAAGTTTCTTCCGATATCTTTTCCAGGAATTGGGCAACTTCGCAATAATTGCACCAACTTGGAAAGTCTCCGGAATATCAATCTTCACAGCCCTCAATTTGTTGACAATAACTTGCAATTCATGTACTTGAGCAAGTATGGGCTTATCGTCAAACATCTTAAAATCGAAGTAACTAGAGACAAGGAACTTTTTGGTACCTTCTTCTTCGGCCTTGAATTTGTACTCGAGTGCCTTCCAAATCTCCATAGCTGATGGATTGTCGGTGTAGAGATCGTAGAGACGGTCGGAGAGAGTGTTCAAAATGTGGCCACGACACAGCAACTCGTCCTCTTGACGCTTCTTCCATTCTGCCTTGAGTTCTTCAGAATCATTCTCTGTTGGCTCTGGGATAGGCTTCAACGTTGGGTCCAACACGTAGAAGACCTTCATGGCAGTAAGGAAGAAACGCATCTTGTCCTGCCAGCGAGTGTAGTTGGTTCCATCGAAGCGGTCCAACTTGACGAAGTCTTGGTTCATCACCTTCAAACTCGAAACAGTAGCCTCGGTCGCCATTGCAACAGATACTATAAGATTGTTAGAAAATTCTTCAAAGTTAAAGACGTCGAGGCTTGAATCACGCATGGAAGCGCTTTCCTTATAGTATTTCTTGCACCCTGAAATGTGTCTTAAGGTCACAAACAAGAATACCGCAGGATACGACAAGCCTTAATTTCGGACTGCACTAAGACAAAGTGAAATCCGAAAATAGGCAAGAATAATTTTTCTGGATTATAAGTATTCAAGAAAAGAGAATAGGTGATTCGAAAATCTGTTTTCACTTATGAAACCGAACTTGGTTTTATAAATAAATCATACCTATTCGCGAAAGGGAGCACCATTTCGTTCAAACGACACGACCGTTGGCCAAACAACCGTTCGTTTCGAAATGACATGACTTTTCATTTAAGCAGCAAAAATAACCACCAAATGAAGAGGCATGACTTTTCATTTAAGAAGCAAAAATAACCACCAATTGAAGAGGCACAACCGTTGGCGAGAATCGCCGCGAGAAACCCGCGGACCGCGCCGTTTAAGTGCCAAAGTGCACCTACGAAGCGCCACTAAAGCCTCTAAGCCCGAGCCGGAGCCGGACGCCGTTGTCGCCGGTGGCAACACCGGCGAGCGGCGATGTGAGAGTGAAAATTTGCATAGATTTGCCACCTCACCTCCACCTCACATCCACATGGCACTACCACATGTTATTAATGGTTATTTAATTGCTCACACTTATAAGGTGCTCATTTCCTTTGTTTTTGTTCCATGTGGGATTCTTTTCTACTCACAAAATACACTATTTTGTCTTTTAATGAACAATCAAATCAAAGCTTTACAAAATTAAATCTCTTATTTAATTTTCTAGCTTTTTCCAACAATTTATTTATAATATTTTTCTGCAATTATCATAGGTTCTATTTGGCGATGACGATCCGTTAGGTTAGATCAGATAATTTATAGTAAATGAATTATTTACGAGTGTTTGACAATGGTAGGTTATAGCATATTCCAGTTGCTTATAGCTTTTTATTTTGAAACGCCACTTGAAGTAGCAGTTGAGTTGATGATAGCTTATACTCTCTCCATCCCAGAAGAGTGTGCTCAATTTGCTATTTTTGTCCGTCCCACAAGAGTGTGTTCATTCCATTTTTAGAAAATATCCCTTATACTTTACTCCATCTTTTAAACTTATTTACAACAATACCAAGAATGCCCGCACCTTTTATCCTTTAATTAATCTACAACAATAATTAACATACACGTACAACAAAAAATATGACCCTTTTTCCACTCAAATCTATAAAATTTTATAAGCTAATTCGATTCATAATTTTATCAAATACTTTGAATTTAATTAATTATCACATCTATTATCTGCTATATCATCTACTATAAACTAATTTTAACTATCCGCCATTTTTTTTATCAAAGGGATCCATAATTTGATTCACACAAAGTCTCCTTTGTCGGTCACCCTCACTCATGCTTGTTTTTTCCTTCTTGTTTGTCCTTTTTTTTTTTTTTTTTTTTCCATTTGGATATATGTGGTGATTGTCCAACCGCGTATATGCAGTGTAAGTCCACATATTTTGTCTTAAAAAATTGCATATTTTATGAATCGCATGCATTGGTTGAGGGCTTAGTTTGAAATATTCTATGTTGTTTTTTGAAAAATTCCATGCAAATTAAGAACTCTTAAACTGAATTCTAACAATCCTGAAAAAAAATAAGTATTTATTAATAAAAAAAATTTAAATAGGAACAATGTGAAAATACAACACTCCATTATACTTAAAAATTACTACCCCGTCCCACAATATCATTCACAATTGGTTAAAATTGACTAAATTCGACTTTAGATTCTATTGAAATTTAGATAAAAATATTCATATTTTCAAAACGCATCATAAACAACGTATGCAAATAAAAAATCAAAGATATAAACAGTAATATGAAGTATTATTTATATGACCAGTAAAACCTCTCGGAGTCCCATATTTATAATTTTGAATCAGGTCTATAACTTTTTATTTTATTTTTTGACAAACACTCATAATATGGGTTCCTTATTTTCAATCAAACAAAAATAATAGAGATATGCATTTGTACCCATTTAAATATAAGTATCTTCGTCTTTGTCCTATGTTGACAACACTTTTGATATCCAAATTATCGTTATGATCTTTACTTGAATATGTCGAGTCATCTATTACATTACAGTCACCTATTTAAGTGATTCAGATGTAATTTAGGTGATTCGGGTATATTTTAGGTTAATCGAATGTAATTTGTGTGACCCAAATATATTACAAGTAGCTCGGTTATAATTTAAGTATCGTGAAATATGTAACTCGAATGTAGTTTATGTGCCTCGAATATGTGATATGAATATAATTTAGGTGACTATGATTTACTTTAGGTGACTCGGATGTGTTTTGTATTACTCTAATAGGTGGCTCTAGTATGTTACACGAATAAATGACTCGAATGTTTTCGAGTAAAAATTAAAACTGATAATTTAAGTAACAAAAAAATTATTGTTAAACTCTGAAAATGGAAAAAAATTATATTATATTCCAAAAATATACTTCTCTCTATCCCATCCATTATGAGAGAGAGGGTACAAATTTTCCAATAAAATGTTTTTCGCCCATCATGTGTGTAGGTGCGCATCCATTGTAGAGTGATAATATCAAAGTTTGAATTTGGATCTTGAACCAATGATCTTGGTCTATGGGCTACGAACCTCCACTTCAAATGAGAAATCCGAATTCAAATCTCTCCGTCAGAATTTTCAATTGTTTATGATTCTTTAGTCCTTGACTAAAAAATAGACTTTAGTCTTTCGGGATATGCTGGTAGAATAATTAAATATTGGGAGTTTCAAGAGATAGTATGAGAAACCAGATTTCGATGAGACTCTGCGGTTGGATTTGAGGGAGAGGTCCAACATGGAGCAAAGAATGCGCGACTTACGCGCTTAGAATAAGATATTTAAGAACTTGAATGATACACATCTCGCGATTTAACCTGGTCATAGTCAAGAGGCTAGAAATTGTCATTCCAAGACTAATCAGTAAGTTGTAACCTCGGTAAAAAAAATATAACTTACTAACTTATTCAAGTTTAACTAGAACCACTCGTGATTAATTTGGCAAATAAAATACTCATTAATCACACTGAAGAATCTATTTTTAAAAATATAATCTGTTCTAATGTAGTTTCAAAATAAAAATTTAATATCTAATTAAAATTTATATTATATTTTTCAAACTAATGTCTTTACTGTATAAATAATAATATTAGTTAATTTAATTTTTATCATTTTAACAAAGTTACGACTCTTCAAATGTGACGCAGGGTTAACACAGTAAAACTTATTACAGACGTGGACTTAAATTTTTTTTTTTCTTACAAATGATATTAAGAAAAAAATATTGGGCTTAGTTGTATAATTTCCAAGATTGTATGATTTAAAAAAAATTATGGTATAATTTTTTTACAGACGGGTTAATTTTTTTTCTTTTGGGCTTAATTTCAGCATTTTTCAGTTCAGTTCAGTTCAGTTCAGCAAATTATTTTTATTGTTGATATTAATTATCAAGAATAATATATATATATATATATATAATTTTTTATCAAGATTAATTATGGTTGGATATATTATTATATAATATTAATTATTATTAATATTAATATTATCAACAATACTATATACAAATTTTATTATTAATCTCATTATTTTAATTTATCGGTAGTAGATTATTGTTTGCATTGTTTTGGGTTGTTGTTGTAATCTAATAATTATTATTTAATAGTAATCTAATAATTTATCGGTCGTAGTATTATTATTGACAATCGAATCTATAACTTTTATTATTATCATTGTTGTATATATATTATTATCTAATATTATTAACAATATAATGAGAAGAGAGTCAACCATTATAAATATAAGATGTAGCATGGAAGTACATTACGAACTTTTTTAAAAATAATTATTTATTACTACTACTATTTATTTTTCTTGCATTTCATCATTGACGCTATTAGATCCCTAAATTTGTAATGCAATACTTTACCGCACGACGAACATGTCACTATTTCGATCTGCATCAAACATTTGAGAATCTATTGTTCCACGAACATTCGCCTCATACATTCGTATGATGTTATGAAGTGTGAAATAGGAAATAATAACAGACATTGATACTTTTCGGACATTTGAGGCATACATTTTAGCACCTCCCATCTTTTCTTCAACCGACCAAAAGCCATTTCCACTTTCATTCTCAATGATGATTGTCGATGATTGAAACATTCTGAAATACCCACAGGTGGTGCATGCTCATATTCCGGCAAGTGACATCTGACTCCTACATCGCTAATAGGAGATATATATCCAAGAGTGTTTGGATATCCCGAGTCCACCAAATAATATTTTCCTACAAATAGTCATTACTATATACATTAAAGTGTATATGTAAATATATGGAAGTTAAAGAATAAAATTGTGCCTTGAGGTGGGTGCGGAAAAACATATTGTGAATCTGTTAACAATCCCGTCATATTGTAATATCATGCGCACTTCCTTGCCATCCCACGTTAATAAATGTAAAAATTCTGTCAAATGAACAACAAGCCAAGACATTCCAACTTTTAGCACCCCTGCGATTTCGAAATGACACACCATTCTCATCATTTATAACTATTTGTATATGAGTTCCATCTATAGCACCAATAGCATCCTGCTCAAAAAATTAAGAATAATAATAAATATTAATGGCATGCAGAATATAGAAAGCACTTAACATGATTTACGTAAAGAAATTATAGCTTCGAAAATTTACCTTGAAATAAGGCCAATATCGTGAGTTGTTTGCTACCTCCGGAGGCACCTCTAGTAAATCACGGTGTGGTCTAATGATATCATGCGATAATATTACCAAAGCATCCAACACCTTCCGATGATACATGCTTATTGTTGATACAGAATGTTTAAATGTGTCAGATGCTTCACGATAGGAAGCTCCTTTGGCCAATAAGAATAAGCAAATTCCTACTTGCTCGAAAATAATCTGCATATGTATTCAGCACCACTTTTCCCTCCTCTTCTACGTTGCCTAATTGACATTTCAGGCTGTTGTGAAGGGAAGTCCTAAGCTGTGAGTCAAGCTTGTTATAATAAGGGGGAGAGAGGGAAGAAAAGAGGAACCTACTCTTTCATTTTATCAATGGTGGGTTGTGGGCTTTTAGCATTATTCTAATCAATTGTTTTTAATATTTTATTATTTTATGTTAATTTCTATTATTTTTAATTAAGAATTATTATTATTCAATATAATTATTATTATTTTTTAAATGAAAGTTTAATTTAAAAATAGTATACATAATTATTAATTATATTTTTTCTAAATGAATTAATTAAAAAATATTATACATAATAATTATTATTATTAGTATTTTAAATGAGTTGAATTTAAAAATATTATACATATAATTATATTTTTTTTTGATATAAATAATTTTAGTTCTGTTCAGTTCAGTTCAACACAATTCAGTTCAGTTCAGTTAAGTTCAGCAAATTTCAGCTCGAAAGAACAGAGCCTTAAGTTCCGAGCTGGCTAAAATTGAGAAGTACCCAAATCGGAAAGTAACGCACGGCCTTTTTTTTCATATATAAACCATAGATTAACCGGATACGGTGACAGTGATATAATTAAATTAAAATAATTAGATTAACATATTACTTACTAGAAAAAAAATATGTCGGTTCCTAAAATTCTATCGGAGCCCGACGGACCTGCCGAAAAAAAGAAAGATTAAGGACCTCCAGAAAGTAGGCGGCAGGTCTGGCCTTAAAAAAATGGTAGGCCGGCTGCCTGCCCGACGGAAAGCAGGTCGGCGACCTGGCATAAAAAAAAGACCGGTCGTCGGAGGTCCGGCGGCCCAGAAAGCAGGCCGACGGCTTGACGTAAAAAAAAAGAAGCCAACCATCGGGGGCCTCCGACTGCCCTGTCGAAAAAACTGATCGATCGGAGGTCCATCGGTGATCTTCGTAAGAAAGGATTTTTTTTTGAATTTATTATCACTTCAATTAATTTGATTTAATATTAAAATTATAATTTAAAATTTATTGTTGTTGAACATATTTTGATATTATCATTAAATATTATTAAATTCAACACGAAAAATGGAAAATAGAGGGAGTGGCACAATAATCATTTTCGATGTGGACCACCACTAGAAAAGACCTCTGTCTTTTATATTATAGGGAATATATAAATTAGGAGTGGACACGGGACTGAATGTATTCTAGGCCAATCCTGTTTAGTATTTAATTGGGAAAGGGACGAGATTAACATTTTTAAGGTTTGATGTAATTTGGGACCGGGACTATATTTTATATATTAATAATATTGTAATTAGTAATTATAATACTATTATATATTATATTGTTATATATGATGATATTTTATTTATTTAATCATATATATGACGGGGTGGGGCGATATTTTGAGATGATTAAATCATAGTTTTAGCGATCCTGATATAGAGAATTTAGTATTAGATTTTACTCGATTATTTAGTCATCCTGACTAATTAATACTTTCCCGTCTCAATATTATTAATTTAAAGAAGTTTAATTGCATTCGTTATTTTAAGTACTCTTTCCATGTTTTTAGATGTCATTCTAGACTTTCTTTAATTTTTGCAAGAATAGATATTATTTGCGCTTCTTCGTCGCGCTCTTCTAATTTCATCATTACCTAATAATCCACCTCAAGTCTTCACTCTTTATATAATTTCATTTTTGACGGAAAAATATTTTCTTAATTTATGTACACAAATAAAATGACATCTGAAAAAAATGGAAGGAGCAATACTTATATGTGTAAATAAACATAAAACAAATTCTAGACATTGTTTAAAACAACTAAAGTTTGAATAAATATATATTCCTTTCTTAACAGGTCGTGAACAAATTAGTTGATAATAGCTGAACTAATAGTATCAAAATAATAATTAAAACTATCATTTCTACACTTTCAATAATATTTTTAATAAGATTATTTCGATTTATTTAATTGATTAGGACTTCAAGTACCTCTTTAATTAATATATTGATTTATTCCATAGTTTCTGTGATTTGGTTTTGGTTTTCTTTGATTTATTTATAAATAATAATTAAAACTATCATTTCTACACTTTCAATAATATTTTTAATAAGATTATTTCGATTTATTTAATTGATTAGGATTTCGAGTACTTTTTAATTATATATACTCAACAGTTCTTTTCTAATACTTCCAAGCATCATTCATTTCCGTTGATATTTTTTATTGATATACCTAATTATAGTGACTAACTAATATAAACTAAATAATTAGTGGAAATATATAATATTTCCGCGAGATTTTAAATTTAAGTTTTTAATATATAGTGCACAATACTATATTAAATTTCTCTTTGTTTGAGATTTATATTTTTTAATTAATGAAAACGTGAATATTTCTGTAAATATAATCAATCTTATTAGTTCATAATTCATATTCCTTAATTTGTAAAATCTAATAAGGTAGGTATAAATTATTTGAGGTATAATTATAATATAATTAATACAATGATGATTAGGCCAGTAATTGATTACGTGTCCGCTGAAGCATGAGAGGCTGACACATAAGCACACGAAGCACCAATAGAAAACATGTGGCAGCCGAAGCATGAGAAGATGCCACTTAGGATCAGCGTATTAGGGAGATTAATTTCAACTTCTTAAGATAATTTAATATATTATTAGTTTTTAAATATATTACATGCACTTATTAAGAAATATCGTCAATTTCTATAACTAATTGTGTTTATGCTTGGGTATTGGCATTACATTCACGCAAAGACGGAGCCAGAAATAAAATTGAGGACCGAGTTCAGTAAATTTTAGATGAATATATAAATAAAAAAACCTAAAATGCAGTTATTCATAACAATAATATAGAAAATACAAAAATACAAAGCAACTTTTTTTGTAAAAAATCTGAAATCTCATTTTTTAGTAAAAAAATCCCCAAATCAACTTCATAACTTAAGAATAAACTAAGAAATTTAATGAGAGATACATAGATTAATTGAAAAATAGCCAATATCAGGCTTGAAAAACACAATACATGCATATATATAAAAGAATTTTACACCTAGATTAATGGACTAAAGATTTTAGACTGGACTATTATCACAATTATTAAATGGAACTAGCTAAAATAAATAGCTATTTATTAAAAAAATAAACTTCTCATGAGGGGGCCAGTATTTGGCTCAAGCCCAGTAAAACCCCCTACCTCCATCTCTGCATCCACCTAGTTACTCAAATATATTACAATGTATGTTACATGAGGAAACATAACAATATCACTCTCTTTTATTTACATGACTTTTAATCTATCATGAAGTCTGGGTGTCTACATTTTTAGTTCAAAAAATGTTTGTTAATGAATATTATTTACAAACACGAACGTGTTTACAGACACGTTCACGGACAAACAACTAAAGTTCGAGTTCCTCGAGCTTGATAAGATGATATCGATCTCACTTCCAGCTCAAACTCGCCAAAAATAACATGAACACTAAACGAACAAAGTGAAGCTCGGCTTAGGCAAGCACTCTATGTTTCCGTCCGCTAATCCAAACAAAACCTTTTAGGGCAAGAGTAGAGTCAGCAAGCCTAATAAATTTTTTGTAACCATTCTTGCACAATTCTTACTTTTGAATTGTTATTTTACTTATCATTTCATCATCATCAACAACAACAACTGCACATTAATCCAAACATATTGGGGTCGGTAATGAAGATTATACTGTCAATTAATTATCTAAGATTAGTAAACACTATAAATTCATGCGATAAGCAAAGTGGCAAATTTTACGTCGGATACCTTCCTGTTGCAACCTCCATAGGAAGGAGAAATAAGACTGAATTTAAAACGTACTCGATCCAAAACTCATTGCAGCTTACATCATCTTCAATTATTGCCGATCCTGAGACGACTGACTAAACTTGCCTCCGATGAATGTTCGTCGCCATTTGCTTATAAGTACAGTGGATGGAGCCACGAAAAATAGAACACCTGCATCTGGAACAATAAAATCCCCAAAAAAGGTTAATAGAAATTGGCAAAATTCTTTTGAGGTTCTAAAATAATTTTGCAGTTGCTAATTAATACTCCCTCTGTTCCTTTCATAGGTCGTCTAAGGTTTTCGCACAGGTTAAGGAAGTCGGTTGATATGTTAACTCGTAATTATAAGTATAAAATGAATACACTTGCTCTTTCTTTGGTAAGAAGCTAAAAATGTGAATTAGTTATCCTGATAAAAACTCCAAAATCAATAGAGGGGTGAAATTGAGAAGAAAGCATTTAACTCTGTTTAGTAAAGGAAAAATGACGGTTGCAGTGGAACAAAATTCATTTTCTTAAACGGACTATGGAACGGAACCGAGTGAGTACAGTTAGTGAAAAGCAAGCTACAGATTGGATATACAAACTTCGTATACAACTAAAGCACCGACAGAAAGCATAGAATCACAGAAATTCCGAGCCAAGAGTACATCAATGTGCATAGTAGTAAGCATATTAGTAAAATACAGTTGTAAATAGACTTGAACAATTTTGATTATAAAAGAAATGCATTACATGCAACGAACACGGACGGAAGTTGTCGACATATATGATTAATCATAAGGGCTCATGACATGTAAATATTGAACTTATACACGGAACGTAAATTCTGAGCATTTATTTTACACACACACACACACGAGTTATCTACCAGATATTGTACTATCACAAGTAGGAAAAAAAACATACCTGGCCCATTAATAAAGTTTCTAACCAGCCATCATTCTCTTTTTTACATTTTACGAGATGTTGCCTGTCTCAGGCAACCAGGTCGATAAGGGATTTCATATCCAGTTTCAGAATAGCTTTTACACCTAAAAAATGCAGTGTTTCACATGCCGCTATAGTACCCTTATAATGTCACTCACTCGACTCTTCGAGTTGAGTGAGATAAAACTTGAAATGACCTCCATAACTGAAACTGAAAACGGACCCACATCTTGAATTTGAGCGATGTTCTTAGATGGGTGTAGAGGAAATATTCCACGAAAGAAGATCAGCACGTACAAAATGTTTCAAGATTGAGGCATCGAGGATAAGTGATAACAAAGGATGCCGCGCGGATTGGTTAGAAACATAAAGTACAGTTTCATATCAAGACTGGATTCTAATGCAACAAGGGCCGCCCGTCCAATATTCTTTATACGCAGTAGCTCAAACGAGAAGTTACCATCAATCATAGAATGGTAGATTTAATAATACAACAGCTTTGCTATTCGTAATTTTTGCTTAAATTTCTTCGCCTCCAACTTAGAGCCTGTAAGGCTAAGACCATTAACAACATCCTTCTGGTCCGGCTTTAGTGTTCTCAAGCCATCCCTAACGCAAGAGAGCAAGAGTTTAGCAGCCAAACGGTACCTCCTCGCTTTACAGAGGTTATGTACTAAGGAAGAGTAGGTAAAAGAATCCTTCACATCCATCAATTGAAAAACTTGCAGTGCGTAATCTAAATGTCCAAGTTTACACAGACTATTAATATAGGAATTAGATGCAACCAAGCAATCGAATCCCATCATTTTCATATGGTCAAGATGCCTCTGTGCAACATCAATATCGCCAGCCTTGCAGAGCCCATCGATCAAAATCGTATGCGTAAACTTATCCCAATTCCATCCCCTATCTTCTGCCACATTCGCCAAGTTGTATGCGTTTTCTAATCTACCTTCCTTGCAGTGCCAATTTATTAAAGTGTTATATGATGCTATATCGAGGTTGTATCCTATCTTAATCATATGCGCAATGCAATTATATGTATATTGCCTTCGTCCGGATTTAAGCAAAGCACCGATAACTGTACAGTAGGAAAATAAATCGTAAGCAAACCCGTTTCTCTTCATCTCCATAAAAATTTCAAGTCCCTCATTAAAGCGCTTATGTCTGAAGCAGCATTTCATAACCGTAGTATAAGTAATAGCATTGGGGCGATGAGCCGATTCCCTAAGCTCCTTGAAAAGCCTCATCGCGTCCTTCCACATTCGTGAATTGCACAAACTACTTAAAAGAATGTTGTATGTTACTATCTCGGGAATATAACCCTGGCGTTGTGAATTCCGAAACAACCTTAGAGCATTGTTGGTGTACCCATTCTTGCAGAGCCCATTGATCATGATGTTAAACGTGGCCCGACAGGGAGAAATGTTCTTCAGAAGAATGTCTTGGAAAACCCTATATGCCTCGTCTGGCTTTCCCAATATAAAAAAACAGTGCATCAATGTGTTGTAACTCCATACATCAGGAATAATTCTCCTATCAAGCATTTCTTCAAGCATATCAAGACATTGAGATAATGAATGCTGCTTAGCGGCACCAGCCATTAAAGAATTATAGGTTACAACATCTGGAGATATCCCTGCTTCTTTCATTCTGCGAATAACCGAATAACCTGCATCGAATCCAATGAACTGACAATACCCTGTTATCAAAGTGTTGTAAGTCACGACATCTGGTAATACGCCTAATCTAATACCATCGATTATAGCAGCTTCTGCTTTCTCCAATTGCTTGGCTCTACAAAGGGAAGCTATAGATATGTTTAACAGCTTAGTCGATAATCTGAGGAACATTCCCCTCATCACAGTCGATATCAGAACCCCAACCGTGATTGCATCTCAAGGCAGCTAAACTGAAGACAAGCTGATGACTTGTGGAACAGAACCATCTGAAAGTCCCCCTACCGAGACTCGGTGCCAATAAGCACTACAGCAACAGAAGTAAATAAATAAATGTCTTAATTTGTGCAATTAAATTAATAGATGCGTCTGTACGAGTACAATAAACACACAATTCCGCTCCAGATCGATACAAATGAGCTAGTCTAGGTGAGGCTTTGCTCATTTGGAATAATCAGACAAGCTCGAACAACATGTTTGAACAAATGCCGTAGAGAGAACGAGAGAAAAACAACGAACATAAAAGTTCAATCATACACACTCAACACTTTCTCCAAAACACTCACATTCTTATTACAACAATTTATTAAAAGAAGAAGAAGAAGAAGAAAATCATAACAAACCATGGAGGTTTAATGGTTCACAACCTCTTTTTGTACAACAGTGGAGCTTATAAATATTTTTTTTTATACCGGGGTTCCAAGCTTACATCTGATTAGTTCTCGGGATAACAGCCCCGGTCCCATAATACTGCTACCAGTTAAATCGTGAGATGTGTATCTGGCTCCCAGGTTCTTAAATATCCTCATCTACCGCGCACAAGGAGTCGTTCCCCAAGTGATTGCTCCATGCTGAACTCCCTCAAATCCAACCGCAGGGTCCCACCGAGATCTAGCCTCCCACATTGCCGCCTGACGCCCTCAATATTTAGTTCGACTTGTTCGTGAGTCTTATCAAAATTATGTTTTTTTTGAAAGATATCAAAATTATGTTAATATGTATTAATTTGTCCTTTTATAATTAACAAATATTCATATATAAATATAAAGAAACTCTAATGTATTGTGTTGTGTGTTACGTAAGAGCTTTTATTTTTCATAAGGTCTTTCCTTTCGAAACATATATATAGCAAGTCGAGTCGAGTCGAGTCAAGCTCGAGCGTATCGAGTCTACCATCGAGTCGAATTCGAATTTAAAAAGAATGAACTCAGTTTGGCTCGAGTAGAGCTCAAATCCTGTTTTTTCTATCAAATGCGAGTTTAAATTTGTCAATACTCGTCTCGTTACACTCTAGTCTAAACTATGAGTGTTGTGCCAAACTCGAAAATCGATGGATCGGAATCGGACAAATCAGTTTGGACCTTAAGAACCTAATTGAAAGAATCCTTAAATCGAAACAAAATCGATGTGGGTTGGATTAGGTATGGATGTGTTGAGTTTAATGTGGTACTTGAGATTTTCATTTTTGTTTCTTGAATTAATTGTCATTTCGTGCTGAATATTTTTTTCGTTGTTGATTAATTGGAGTTATTTTCCTCTTGACTAACATAGATTGAGACAACATTGTCGTATTTACCATTTAACGTGGATTATTTGGTGTGTGTGTGTGTCGTGGTACTTCGTGCGAGTGTTCGTGTGACTGCGTGGCGTGCTTCATCGTGTGTTTGTTTTCATTATGGATCGTTAGTGTTGTACGTTTCCGCTTCATTTGTTGCATAATTGTTGTTTTTGTCGAGGAGCTTTATTGTTGCATTAAGCTTTTGGAGCAGTCCTGCTGCCTGTGCAGGAGGTGTAGCGCGCGATATCCACTAGGGTAAGACATCGTAAACTGCTATTTAGCACATGCTATTGATAAATTAGCGCACGATAACCGAAAATCAGACAGAAGCTAGCTTGACAAAATTACTGCTCAATTATATATTTCCAGGGAGCAATTTTTTTCTGCTTTTTTCATTTCTTTCTCTTCTCTTGCTGCAGTTGGAGCATTTTGGTTAGGGTTCAGATTCTTAAGACCAATTTTACTCCATCCAAAGGTGCTTTAGAGGGTTTTAGGTGATTATATCATCATTATAATCCTTCGTTATTCGTCGGATCGAAAGTAATATTCTTGAATCCCTAGAATTGGCTTTTGGGGGATTTTGTTTTTAATTTTGAATTTAATCCAATTTTGATGAATCGGTTGGTGTTGTTAGGCGTTATTGATCGTATTCTATAGATTATATATTAATATCTCAAATTTGTTCAACCCGGTTTGTAATTTTGGTCTTGAAAAATCTTGAACATTTAATGTTCGATTAAATGTTCCAACGGATTTCCATTGAGGTGTTGCGTGTATTTTCTATCGAGTTTGTTTGTTATGCTTGTAGTAATTATGTTATTATTGTTTTCTCATAGGGGATGTAGGTTTTCGGGTTTTTCAGTTGAGCCTGTCTGTCGGGGTATTCGATTGTCGATATCGAGGCGAGTAGTATGTCTATACAATTTTTATCTTGTGAATTGAAGTTGCGTAATGGATTTATGATGGTTTGCTCATTCTCATTGTTGTGGATTATATGAATTGTTCGCCGTTGATGTCTCGCTGCAATGATGCTATCCGTGAATATTCCTTGTTATGCAATTGTGTTAGTTCTGATGAATTAGTTTGTTTATTATACACTTGGATGTGTATTTGTGCCGTGCCGTTGATTGATTGGATATGTTTCGTTTATTGTGTGTTGTTTGCGGTGATCGTTGTGATGTTGATGTGTGTTGTGAATTATTGTGGTGCTGTGTTCAACTAGTTAGGGTCTGACGAGGCCTCTGGATTGGATACTTGCGAGTACGGGTCGGGACACAGTAGTGTTGTGGTGGGTTTAACCAGGTAAGTCTTGAAGAGCCCTATGGGATTCAGTACTTTGCAAGTACGGTTGAAATCCAATCATGCATGGTGTCAGGTAGGTTCCGACGGGGCTTCTGGAGTTCATTACTTGCGAGTACGAACAATATCCGGCTATAAGCTATATAACCAGGTACGATCTGACGGGATCTCTAGGATGCGTACTTGCGAGTGTGGGACCGGGATAGCGTATGGGCCTGCATTGTGATGTTTTGGTGACTCAGTCGCTGACATCATAATTATATTCTGGACGTTGTGATACGAAACAAGATTTGGGTTGAGACTCTAATAGTTTTGAAAAGATTGTATAACTAAGGAATTGAGGTCCTAAAGGTTTTCCATTTTACAAAACTTCCGAGATGATGAAACATCTTCAAGGACTTGAGTTTTTTTTTTTCTAAACCTTAAAACTTCTCAGGAATTTCTCTTAATATTGTTGTTTGATACATAGCTGATTTTTGCATGATATATTTTGCATAGCTAGAATACTTGTACAAGCAAATTTCAGTTGCTATCCACTTAATGGGAAAAATGTATTTTATGTATTTCAGTTATTCCTAGATCGGAGGAGCAGACACAGGGTTGGTATGGAAGATGATGAGTTGTGATAGTAATCAAGGGGGAGAGTCCGATTTTATTTTATTTTGTTATCATTGAGTTGTATCCGAGCCGCAATGTATCTTGAACCCTGCATGGATATATGTGTTGTGATGTAATTTTATTCGATTTTGGATAAGTTGTGCGACCTTGCCGGTCCAGTTGTTTTCAATTTTCAACTTTGTCGGTCTATGTCGATATGTAGTTTGACCTTGCCGGTCAAGTATTGAATATCCAGTTTGGTAGATCCTTGTGAGAAGGGTCTACGGCGCATAATATTCCCGAGTGATTTTTGGGGATTACATTTATGGTATCGAAGCTTTAGGTTGATGAAACTTAGACTGTCGGGTCGAGTCGAGCCGTATGTTATCAGAATTTATAGTCCATAGTCGTGGTTGTGATTAATATCGTGGTGCAGCCATCATCTTCATGCAATCTGTGACTGTAAGTCTCCCAAACTTATATTTCTTGTTGATTGCATGTTTGTCTGTGGATCGTGACATTGTTGCCTTGAAGTTGTGTTGTGCCATGATATCCTGTTATATTAGTTGTATTAAGCTTTTGGAGCAATCCTGCTGCCTGTGCAGGAGGTGGAGCGTGCATTATCCACTAAAGTAGCGCACGCTAAACTGTTATTTAGCACATGCTAGCTTGATAAGTTAGCGCACGATAACGGGAAGTCAGACTGAAACTGCTGTAATTAGGGTCCTTTAGCGCACGCTAAGGGTACGAGTTTCCTTTAGCTGCTGTAATTAGGGACCGAGATTGTATATCCATATCTCGAATTCTTTCAATTCAATTCGTGATTTTTATGTTCTTGAGAAATATTGAATATTTAATATTCGATTAAATGTTTCAATGAATTTATCTTTGAGTGTTGGGCATATATTCCGTCGACTTTGTTTGTTATGCTTGTAGTAGTTATGTTGTTATTGTTGTTCAATCTGGTGTTGGAACAACACAATTATTTAGTTTGGGTCAAATCATAGTTCCTAATAGTGGACAACATACAAGTTCTATGTATATGTACATATCTTCTCTCTTTTTTTCTGCTTCTTCTACTTGTTGTATGCTACTTCCAAAATTTTAAGATTTGTCATCTGCAGTGTTTCTTCTGGGAAGAGGTAGTCAATACTCCTCCTCGTACCCATCCTCGGTTTCTACGTGCATTCTCTTTTTTACTTTCTTCGGAAGCTTGGTATTAACCAAATCCACATTACCATCCTCACCAAAACTTATCTCCGTCTTCAACCACTCTTCCAAAAGAGTTGCCCTTTCCTCTTTCGATTCCGGGGCACAAGTTCTAAAATAGTCAAGGCTCCTTTCAAACACACCTGAACAACAAGACAAAATGTGTGAGAACAATTCCTCCATTATAACCATAACACTTACCCAGCATTGAGATATACTATATTACTACTAGAAAAGACGACGAATCCAAGAAATGTAATTCCTTACCTCTACCACGCTCGGCTCGAGGCGTTTTTCCTTAGCATCACACTCAGACAACTCCGAGTCCATAGTAGAAGCCTCAAAGTTGGCATAACTTATCCACCCCTTCAAGTGTTTGTTTCGGTTCAAAAGCCTCTCATAAAGAGTTTTACTTCTTTCATACTCGCATTCAGAAATCCCTACCGTAATAAGTAGGGGCATGGTCTGCGTACATGTTACCCTCCCCAGACCCTACTCTGAGCGGGATATACTGGGTATGTTTGGTTTGATTTTATACTCGCATTCAGAAATCTCAAAATCAATATATGCCTGTCAAGATCAAATTAAACGCACATATATATCGAATCAATTCACCGCCAAAGCTATTTATATCAAACACAAATAATAAATGTTTGCAATATATATGCAATTGACCAACCTGCTCTAGATATGCCAGAGTTATTGTGGAAGGTCAATTGCAAGCTCAAAAACAGCTCTGGCGCGTTCAGTTTCGGACAAGGATATCTCCAACTCGGCATACTTGCTCCATGCATAACAGTTCTCGGGAGACCACTCCAAGTACTTCTCATAAAGTTTTCTGCACCGGTCTACGTTACCAAGTGCAGCTCCATCTCGATGTACTTCTTAAATATCTGCTAAACAATCATCACATTTAGTTTCTTCAATGAAATATATTCTTTAAGCTTCAAGCAGATATAGTTTGCCTTAACTTGTCATTAGGGGCAGTGGCGAAGCTAGAAAATTTTCAGTGGGGGTCGGAATCTAAAATTTTTTTTTCCTAACGCTATTTTTCGGGTAATACCGAAATTTTGGAGGGTCGAAACCGAATATACCGAAATTTTTCTAAACGAAAACTATATACCCCTACATCGCAAAAAAAAATTCGGAAAGTCGGGCGCCCACCGCCCCTATGTAGCTGCGCCCCTGATCAGAGGCGTAGCCGCGTAGGGAGAGGGTGGCTCTAATAGGCAGGCTGAAGCCCAGCAGTTAAAAAAAAAATTTAGAAGGTTTTGTGTTGACTTAGACTTTGTTTAAATTAGCCCACTAAAGACTCACCAAAAACCAAAGCCCATTTTTTTTAAAGCTTAAACCCATTTGTATATATCCAATATTAACCCATTAAACTTATACAATACCCATTTAGCATTTGGAGATATCTTCATCGGCTCATTCTAATTTCCAAGGAGAAGGAGACCGCGGTAGTCAAAGTCAAACAAACAACCGGCGCACCAGTCCACTCACGGCTCACACCTTGGACTGCGCCGACGACTTTGTGAGAGAGAGCCACCGGGCCGCCGATCGCGAGGCCTGAGCGAGTGAAGCAACTATGAGACTGTGGAAGGCTGCGGTTTCTTGTGTTGTGCAACGGCAGCAAGGCTGAGGTAGGAAATCAAATTAATTGGTAAAATGATTGGTTTAATTGATTTTTTATTTTAATTGGTAATTGGTTTTAATTTCTTGTAATAATTTATGGTTTAAAATGATTTATGACTGGTTCCTAGTTAGGGTTTTTACCTCTTTAATTAGAACAAGTGTGGTTGAAAGGTTGAAGTTAATTTTGAAATAATTTAGTGAATTGATAGGTAATTCCTAGTTAGGGTTTTTACCTTTTTAATTAGGAACAAGTGTGATTGAAAGGTTGAAATCAAATTTGAAATGATTTAGTTAATTGCTTGTAATAGGTTTAATCTCAGTTGTTTCCCCTAATTCATTTAGTTGCAATTTGTAAAGGGCTTAAAGGGTTAGGGGTTTAGGGTTATGAGGTTATCATTTGATTTAGTTAGTTGATATATATCACAATTGATTTAAATAATTTACTACTATTATTTATTAATTTAGTTCACCAATTTGAGATTGAATCATTAAATTTAAAATTGGAATTGGAATTGTGTTAATGAGACTTATGTATTTTCGTTTTTAGAATGAAGAAGAGAGATATGCTTCACTACTTCAAGAAAAAAGAGGGTGAATCATCAAGTAATCCAAAACCAAATGATTCTCTTCCTCCTGAGATTCCTCCAAGCTCAATATCTCCTCCAAAGAATAAGAGGCGCAACTAACCAACTGCCTTGGCGCAGTTGGCTACCTGACATTCAATTTAATTGTAGGTCAGGGGTTCAATTCCTAGTGGCAACACTTTGGAATTGAATTTCTCATGGCCCAATGATCCCTTAGTCTTTGACTAAGGGTTAGGGCCTAGCCCTCCGGGGTACGCTGGTGGAACAATTAAATATTGAGTGCTTCAAGCGGCAGTGTGGGAGGCCAGGTCTCGGTGGGAACCTGCGGTTGGATTTGGGGGGGTCCAGCATGGAGCAATCACTTGGGGGACGACTCCTTGTGCGCGGTAGTTGAGGATATTTAAGAACCTGGGAGCCAGATACACATCTCGCGATTTAACTGGGTAGCGATCTTTGTGGGGCCGGGGCTGTTATCCCGAGGACTAGTCAGGTGTAAGCTTGGAACCTCGGTATCAAAAAAAAAAAAAAAAAAAAAAAAAAAAAATAAGAGGCGCAACTCCCCGATTCCAACAGATAATGTTTATTATGAGCGTGATCCTGCGAAACGCATTCCAATATCACAGTATGTTTTTTTACCGACTACAACAAAATCCCATCCACTATCCTATCCCACCTCACGGTTACCAACAGTCACCAACAACAAAACCATCTCATACACAAATTATCCGAAAATTAAAAGACGAAATATAACAAATAGTTATACCCGTTTCTTTTGTTCGGTTTAAACAAAAACAAGCAAGCACCTACCTTAGACCTTTTAAAAGATCTTGAAGTCGCAACACATAACAAAAATCTGTGAAACGAAGAGGAAGGCCGAGATAAATTCATACGGTTGTGTTTGTGGGTTATTCGTGGTGAAGAACAACAAAGAAAAGGGTTTGGTGTTTGGATATCATATGAGGAAGAAGGATGTGATTTTTTTTGTGTTTGAGATTGAAGGACAAGGGAACGGATTTTTTAGATCTGCGTTTTAGGTAAGAAGGGGGTGTGAGTTTGTGTGGCTGCGTATTTTTTGGTGAGAGCATAATTAGGTTTAGGGTGTGAATATTTTTAGGGCAAGAGTGATATAAGTGTAGTTTTATATATTATGAGGTTTAGGGTTAAGCTTAGGTAGAGTTGGATTTGAGCTGTCACATTGTTGGGCCGGACTACATAACCGTTTTAATTTGGGCCCTGCTTTCATAAACATCATTCAGGTTTTTTGATTGGGTTAATAACAAAGGGACGAAATTTTGTTTAAAGATATATATTTACTGATGTAGAAGAATATAATAATTTTGGAATGAAATGTGACAAGTTACTGTTTTCTCGACATGTTATGCAATTATATGAAACCTCTTTCTTTAAGTTTATTATCTTTCACTCTTATTTGTGCAAGTGCTATAAGGTTAAATATAAAATATAGTTATAGACAACTCTTCATGATAATTTGTAGTTGTAATTGGTACTGATTATCTTTTAATACGCAATTTGAGAGTATGGTCATAGTGTCACTTTTATGTTGACAACCTTCGTATATAACTATTGATTTGATTATGGAGTCATTATATAATACTCCTGCCTAAATTTTTTTTATCATGTTTATTTGTAGAATTATCGAATAGAAAAATGACATGTTATATTTTTGAAATGAGAATAAGCTTATTTAACAACATAATCAGGCTCATTAAATTGACGTGTGTAATGCACAAATTTTGTTATTTATTATTTTGTAATATGTGGTGAGGCAGAAAATGTCATCATCAACATCATCAACAGCACCTTAATCCCAACTATGTTGGGCTCGGTGGCATGAAGATTACAGTGTCGTTTAATTGCCTAAAATTAGTTAACACCATAACTCATGCAAATAATAAAGTGGCAAAGTTTTACGCCAGATGCCCTTCCTGTCGCAACCTTCATATGAAGGAGAAATAAAACGAAATTCCAAAACCGTCAACATCATAGGTTTTTCCATTTATATGAAAAATATCATGAGACGACGATGAGTTTGAGATAATTGCTATTGTCATGTCACAATACGTGATTGATATTGTAAAATCAACACATACATCATGGAACATGACATAGGTGAGGCAGAAAATGTAAATGCACTTAATTATATTTGAAGTAAAAGGCAAATGAATAGCATTGTACGAAACAATGAATTGTAATGACGAAACGATGTTCTCAAGTAGTACAATATTTTTGTAGATTATATGGATTTGGTATGTTAGTTTTTATATAACAATCAAATAAGTGTTGACGTCTTAACTTGACGTCCCAATTTTATCTGTGAGGAGCTATTATCTCCTTTAACAAGTGAATAAAACCGACTCTCATATAAGCCCATTGTCTAAAACTTAGACTAGAAACATAGAAAAAAGTAAAGAAACACAAAAGAAGAACTAAACTATAAACTCAACAAAATAGTTACATCGACAAACATTAACAAAATTCTTCCAACGATCAATAAAATTCCCCCGAGGCAGTCCGAGTTATAAATTATTGTATATTTGAGCATCACCATCATACTAACAACTCGGCACGCGATGAACAATTAGATGAAAACTGTGTGCATCGCACGGGTTCGTAAAGCCTCGTTCTTTAAATGATGCACATTTGCATCATTTTGGTACAATTGATTACATAATATTTATATATGTTAGGTAATGAGTTTTTATATTATACTACATAATTTAGCAGTAAAGTGTTTATTTCACCAATAATATTAAACTCATCAGATAGTAGATCAACATTTAAATTTCAAGGACGACAATGGCCACTAATTATGTGTTCACACTCTCTCATGTCTACGTCTATCCGCCAAGAACCATATTCAATTATGGTCAATTTTATGTAGTCATATCAAAGTGAAGAACACAGAAAACTTGAATATTTTTTATTGCGACAAGATAATTTAAAAAATACTATTTTATAAAGAATATCAATTTTTTAGTGATAAAATATTTTTATAATATTTTATAAAAAGATATGTCATTATTAGTTAGTTTATTTTGGACTTACTTAAAAAGTTTTGTTTGGTACGCTATAACTAGCTTATAAGTTAGCTTATTGAGAAGTAACTTAACAAATTAACTTTCTATATGGAATATGACTAAATTATTAGAAAGACTATTTTACTGGTAAAATATTTTTTCAGTAAAATAGCTTATAAAATATCAATTTAAAAATTCACTTATTAAAATTCACAAATTTTTATATAATAAATACTCAATTTTGGTAATTAAAGGGTCAAATATTTTTTCGGTGAAATAGTCATAACTTAATGGTGATCGTAAAGAAAACATCTATTATAATTTATAACTATAAAATTCAGGAATGATTTATATATTTTGTTGAAGGTAAAATAACTGATACAGAATGTAGGGCAAAAGTTGTGTATTATTCCATTGATGAGATCCCTTTAAATAGGGAGAAATACATACAAACAGGCCTTAGCCAAACTCTAACTAGGAAAGGCCGTAAACTAACAGACTTAGGCACACAATGGGTATTATTCCTTTAACACTCCCCCTTGTGCCTAGTCTATGAGTGCATGTCATGTTGCCTCGTTAAAACCTCGTCAAGCAAAAACTCAGTGGGAAAAATGTCTTGATCGTAAGGAAAAGAGTACAACATCTAGACACATCAAGTTTAGACTTCGTCCTTTGAATCTATCCTCTCATATGATCGTTACATTTGATCATAGCGCTACTAAGGTGACCATTCCATCGATCCCTAAAATCGTAAATCTTGTTACCTCATTAAAAACCTTTCCAAGTGATAAAAACTCTGTGGGAAAAATGATCCTTGGAAGGAAAAGAGTATAACGTATGTTGTGGATGTAAGACTCCCCCTCAAGTCTACATCTCCCCCTGATTTGTACATCAATCAAATAGTTGTTGCCTCATTAAAAACTTCGCCGAGTAACAAAACTCAATTGGAGAAATGAACCTTGGTCAAAGAAAAGAGTACAACACATGTGATTAAGTTTCTTTACAAACCCAATTATGGCCCATTTTTGGTCATAATTTGGGGCTGATACTTTGTATTTCTTGATTTATTCTTATCTACAGGTTGGTGGGTCCCGCCTCAACCCCCGTCCACACTGGACGCTTTTTCTTAAAAAAAAAAAGTTTCTTTATAAATCACCATTTCCTTGTGATCTTTACATCAATCTCGGAAGTTGGAAAACTCTACAGCTCCCCCTAATGCTTACATTCATATATCGTTGCCTCGCTAAAAACCTTGCCAAGTAACAAAACCCAGTGGGAAAAATAAACATTGGTCTAAGGAAAAGAGTGCAACACATGTAAGTATGTTCCATTATATCTCACATATTTCCCGTTATGATCATTCCATCAATCAAGGGGATTTACAAGTTACATTATGTTCATAAATGTAAGTATGCTCATCAGTGGCAGTACTTAACCGCTAGTTCCTCACAAGTGTAGAATGATAGTTCTTAATCATGTACACTCACGGACTGATTCATGCAAAGCAATAATCATGTCGTGATTCGAGGAGATAGCCAAAAGGGGTTTGCTTAGTTGATTTCCAAAACATAAGCAAATCATACCAACACATACTTTGTGGTAGTTGCTTTGGCACCAGCATTTACTTTAGCATTTGCCTTTTCATAAGCAGCTTCATTTGCGTGCTCATAGGGAAAGAATAGTCCTAAGTCAATGGTTTCTTTTAAGTATCAAAAGATATTCTTGATACCATTCCATTGATATTGCGCCGATGATGAACTAAATCTAGTCAGCAAATTAACTGAGGAGTGATATCAGGTCGTGTACATTGAGTCAAGTACAATAATACGCGATTACACTCAAGTAGGGAATTTCAGCTCCCAAAGCTCTTCGTCACTTTCGTTTAGACGAAATGGATCTTTCCTTTGCATCCAAATGTTCGACCTATCATGGGGTGCTAGTTGGGTTTACCTTGTCCATATTAAAGTACTTGAGAATCTTCTGGACATAGGCTGACCGGTGGAATAAATTCCACAAACTCGATGTTCTATGTCAATGCCTCGACAGAACCGAGTTTTCCCAAGATTTTTCATCTCAAACTCAATTTTCAAGTATCCGGTGGTTTCTCTTATTTCATCAAGACCGATTATGTTTATGTCATCGACATACATTGCGATGTGAATCCGGAACTTATTTGTGAAGACGCATGGACATAATTTATTGTTCTTATATCCCTTCCCAATCAAGCAGTCACTTAGATGGTTATACCACATCCTTAGGGATTGCTTCAAAACCGTAAAGTTGAGTGTTTCAATCTAAATGCAAACGCACTCCGTACTCTAGAGTCTCTTGATTTGGGTAACGAAATTCCATAGGGCACTTCCGTATATATCTCAGTATCTTGATCCCCATAGAAATACATAGTAACCACATCTATTGGCTACATTTCCAGTCCCTCAGAAATTACTACGCTAATCAAATAGCGGAACGTACACGTGGGAGTACATTTCCTCGTAATCAATTCCAGGGCATTGTGAGAAGCATTACTTCTTGAACCTTGTACATTAGGACTCTACTATTCTCACTATGATTTACGACAAAGGTTCGATTATGTCCTTCAGGCTTTACACTTGGTTAGGTTAGCACTACCTACACCAAATATCTGTCTCTTTGTCAGAGAATCTAGTTCTAGCTGGAATATTTTTCTTATAGGCCAATGTTGATTTCATCCAACTGAGCGAGGTTCGACATCATCGTACTTTATGATTCATGACATGTCATCAAAGTGGGTGGTTGATCAGGCCACACCCTCATAATTTTATCGAGATTCTTGATTTTCTGAATCATATCTTCGGGGCGTCCCCCTCGTCATGATTCATGGACATAATAAAATCAAGTATGATCTCATGAAACGAGTTCATTGATGGTTAACATGTGAAGTTGTGCCATACTCTACCTCTTACTTGGGTGAGTATTTAGTCTAACCATGTGGCTTCCACCCCTTCCTTCGCAGGGAGCCACGGCCTCAACCACACCTCCACCAAGTGCGGTTGCATCACCCGGTTCATTGGTGATGTGCCCCTTACAGGGGACTTCTAACCTTACAAGCACATTTGCAGCTGTAATGTGAGATCTTGTCACTTGAACGATATCAGTGATGCAGCATGCATCGAATCTGCTACATCCTGAAGATCGAGTATTCTTTGTG
This sequence comes from Orobanche coerulescens, assembly GCA_033398695.1. NCBI lineage: Eukaryota > Viridiplantae > Streptophyta > Magnoliopsida > Lamiales > Orobanchaceae > Orobanche > Orobanche coerulescens. The sequence continues at coordinate 2,896,658 of CM065816.1, forward strand.
CTTCACGGTAACATTGTGAAGTTCGGGGATCATAATGAGACAAAGTGGAGACACCATGACAATTCCTGTCGTTCCCCGAGAGATTACATTTTCTCTCCTCCCCCTAACGACGGGAAGATTGTCTCATAAAAGTGACAATCCGCAAATCCTGTGGTAAAGAGATCACTGTGAAGGTTCTAAATAGCGGATAAACGTCTGGAGATTCTTATCCAACGTGAATACTTAATCATATCTAAAGACCACTGCGCTGTGGGGCACAGAAGGCACATATAATGCGTAACCAATTATGCGCAATTGGCACTCAAGTCCGTCTGGGTCCAAAATATAAAAATCAGGCTATCCAGTTACCAACTGATACGCATAAACTAATTGGTTAGCAAAAAGGTCTAAGAATGAACGATTTAAGTAAAGTTGCGTGCAATATTGCATAATTATAGGCAAAATATGCAAATTGGTGTGCATAACCAATGACATAATCACCATACATATTCTTTTGAAGGTGGTTTATGTGAGACCGTTTGCATATGCACATGGGACGAGATACTATTCGTTAATCTCTATCATGCAATAAACATCAAGTACTTTTTGATGTGAACTCTCCAACATCATCGAATCCTTTAGATGTGATAAGGGAGGTGAGCCCTTATAAGTTATCTTGGAAGTTCTGCAGCAGTTTGAGTGGACAGGAGAGCGACATGTGACCAACATGTCGGAGAATCCATCAAAACCATAAATACATAAGTGGTCCGCATATTAGGTGGATGGATCCACAAACATCTCCTTATATTCAGTGTAAGAATGGAATGTTTGCTTATGTTTCTTTAGGTAGGAAGGTCTAGCTCCTACTTTGGCTAAAGAGCAGGCTTTGCAACACTAAGTGGTGGGCATTTGATATGCATCCGGTTCTTTGGATGACATGACACGATTAACATCAACATTGTTCTTTATGTCGAGTTGTTGCCACATTTTTGCTCGAAAAGTAATGATGTTCGTACAGGTTCTTCAGTATACAGCTCATTATACTTTGACCAGGATGACCTAGTCTATCGTGCCAAAGCCTGTATGAGTCTATGTCCCAAAGTACATTGTTGGTGACAATATAGGATTTAAAAAAAAACTAATAGTAGTGAGGTACAATCCACTAGATTGACTCATGAGTTATTCTAAAATGCGTTTACGTCCACATTCATTAGAATTAATAAAAAAAACTCTATTCCATTCTCACAATGGGTTTCAATCTGGAAACCATTGCTACGTATATTGTTGAAGCTAAGTAAGGTTCGAAGGGCTCTAGATGCATACAATGTAATACCCGAGATTTCTGTTATGTAATTAGAACTTGTGATATTGTAATGATTGTACTTTTGTCTAAGTACTATTCTCCGTATTTCATAATCCGATGTTGTCGAGTGTATAATTTCGTGTATGTGTTTTAGAGATTGAAATTCTGTACATGTAGCGCACGCTACAGGCCGAGTGTAGCGTACGCTAACAGGGGATTTATAGCGCACGCTACAGAGGGTCATTAGCGCACGCTATGCATGGTCAAATCGATTGAGACGTGCGGTAGGTGAGATCTGGCCGGGGGACCCTTGTCGGATTGTGTCGGATGTACCTGGACGGCTTTCGGGAAAAGCCGAGTCAACGCCTTAGCGCACGCTACAGGTATATGCGTAGCGCACGCTAAGTGCCGAGTACAGTTTAGGCGGTGAGCCGTTAGCGCACGCCTTCTGAACGAGGTCTAGCGCGCTAATAGCCATTTATTATAAATAGGACATCATCCTATTCGAGATTTCAGTTTTCTCTACTCTCATTAACCGAATTCCTACACTTAGAACATAACCTCCTTCACCCCAAACACTTCATATCAACATCCTGATTCGTGATTTAAGATCGTATATCATTGGAGATTGGTGTTCAAGCTTTCGGTGTCGGATTGCTTCATTTTCCTCCGTGTTCTTCACTACTTGAGGTAGGTGATTCTTCACCAATGTTAGTAATGTTCCTAAGGAAGTTTGAATCATGTTTGGATAGCTGGTATTTCGTTTATAATCGGTCATCACATGTTAGAAGGATATTTTCGACGTTTCGACACTTATTCATCGTATGAACCTTTGAACCATCTTATTATAAGGACTCCTAAGCATGTTCAATCGAGTTATGATTAGTAACCGGATATTTTACCCAGTTGATACGTTTTACACGATGGAATCATGTGTTTTAGAACGTAGAACTAATGGAACTTAGATTATTTCTTGGAGATCGTAGATGAATTATGATGTTGAGTTGACTAGCCGTATATTCGTATTTCGTAACCATAAAACTTCCACAAACCTTATTAGTATGACATGCCCGAGGATAACTTGTATTATCATGGTAGAATTCATGAGTCCTTCACCATTCAACCCAGTTTTCGGTTTGCAGTATTCTGCCATGCAAGATTAGCGCACGCTAACATGTGTGAGTTAACGTGCGCTATCGGGGTTCAGTTAACGTATTAAACGTACGTAGCGTACGTTATGTATCGGCAGTTCAAGCGTCGATTCATAACTAGCGCCGCGCTAGTCTTACACGATAGCGTCGCTAACGAGCTGCTTAGCGCCGCGTTACGTAAATACGTAGCGCCGCTAAGCGATCGAGCATTGGTTATTTTGAGCTTTTCGGCCATAGACCGAATTGTTAGACCATCGTTCGACTTGAGATGATTTGTATATCGTTCCTTTTGTTAAGGTTCGAGCTTGTTACGTTGATCGAAGGAGGCGGCCTTCAAGTGTGTCGAGATCTTTGAAGTGTTTCGTCCTTGCCTTTCGAGGCAAGTATCATATGTCGAGTTTGATTTATCATGCTTATGGTTTTGTTCATATTTTTGTATATGAGATGTATTTCTGGAAATTCGCGTGGTATTCGTTGTTGTTTGTTCGTATTGATGAACATATTGAAATGCATATGTGTATGCATATTGATTGATTATGGTATAAATGATCCGAGGGGGTCATGAGGATCTATGCTGAGGGCGCTGGATCGAATGTCCACCATGCGTTGGTCCGACGGGATCATCATGGGGATCTATCTTTGAGGGCGCCGGATCGGCGGACGGGTTTTCCACCATGCGTTGGTCGACGGGATCATCATGGGGATCTATCTTTGAGAAGTATTTGGATCATTTGGATTACCATGTATTATGTAGATGGAATCGTGAGGATTCGCATCGTTGGATTCCTGGCGGAAGTCCGAAAGCATGTTTAAAGATGCATAAAAGATTTATTGCATGACGATACTTGTACTAGCATTGTTTTGCTAACCCCTTCGGGGGTGGACATTGTTTTTGATGTTCAGGTAGTCGAGGAGCGGGGAGGCAGCCACAGTACCGACAGGACGATGAGATGGCTCAGTGACGTGATTGATGTTATTGTTGTTGAGAGTTGTTTTCTTGTTTCGTTTAGTACTCGAATACGTCTGTTTTAGTAATGTCCTTTCGATATGGTTGTATAAATTAACTCTTTGATCGGTTGAATCAAATATGTCTTTAAACTTCAGTTGTACGATTGGTTTATATTTACACTCTTTTTAAAATTAGCCTTGTAAATCCTTACCTAAAGGGTTTACGGCGCTGTAATTATTCCGAATATCTCGGGGTGTTACAAAATATGGTATCGGAGCTAAGATTTATGGATATCTTGGCAGTCGGGTTAGTTGGGTCTGTTTACGTTATTGATTATTGGTCGTTCGTAACATCACTGCTGAGCCAGCATCGTCGTGTGGACTGTGGTTGTAAGTTTCCTAATCTAGAATACTACTGCTTTATTTAATTCGCGTCTTGTAAACATTAATGAATGTACTTTGAGAAAGTTTGTCCTGGATATTGAGTATTTATGTTTACAGTATGTTGAGAGGAGGTCATGGACGCGGGCCTTGGTCGTGGACGCGACGTGGTAATGCAAGGCAAGAAGAGTCGGTATCTACCCCGGAGATAGCCGCTAGTCAAACGGATTCACATTAGGGGACGGCGAGGATCGGCAAATAATAATGCGAGATCCTAACGTGCGGGAGTGCTTCGGCAGTGGTTGCCGAGATAAACCAGTTTGCTCAAGTTGTGGACCGCATGCAGACGGCGATGGGACAATGAGAATAACGTGGATAATCGGGGATAAATGGCTTACCGAGGTGGTCAAATTGCATCCTCCGAAATTTGACGGTTCCACCGAGACGCTTTCGTAGGATCATTGGTGAAGGAATTAGAGAAGATTTTGCGGGGATTAAGCTGTCCCAACGATAGGAAGGTTCCGGTCGCCCGGTATCTTTTGGCCAGGAGGCTTTCGGCGGTGGGAGGCCGTTCGACCGAGGAGCATAATCTTGAGACGAAATTCAAGTTGATGATGGAGGCACGGTATTGTCCTCGCCCGATTAGAGAGGCCCGAGTTCGGGAGTTTTTCTCACCACAAAATTCGAAGCATCTGTGACGGAAGTGATTAAGACTTTTAATCACCGGTGACTTATGTGCGCCACACAGTCGGGCCGAGGCGAAAGGATTTTCCATTTTGACATGCGAATGAAGCGGAAATTCAACAATATATGTCCGGATTTGATTGTGCCACCTTGAGGCGATGTCGGGATAAGGCGTTGGCCTACGATATGAAGGAAGCGCAGAGAGAAATCGACGGAAGCAAAGAAACAAGGTGTCGGGCAACTTCGCGGAGAATAAGAATAGCGGGCCCGCCGTCGGTCCTCTTTTCACTCATCCAGAGACCTCCGCATCCTAGTCGAGGAGGAAAGAAGTTCCGGCAAGACCGATCATTCGACACGGGGAAGAAGTGTTACAAGCTGTGGCAAGGCGGGACATGTTCGACGGATTGTTTCGCGCTTTCTTGTGACTGTTTGAGTGTGGACAGGAAGGACATCGCGCAACATTTTGTGGGAACGCGACCCGATCTTTTGGTACTCGCACTCAGCGCCGATTCGAAGGAAACAAGTGTGAACCGACAGCAGAGTGGATTTCAGCAGTAACGTTGGGAAGAGAGAGGCATCCAGATCCGGGTCCGTTCCTCCACGCTTTGTATGAAATGAGGAAATCGATGATCGAACACACTGTTGCATCGAGTGCGATTCGAGATCCTTTTGCAACCGATTAGTATCTTGTTCGATTCGGGAGCTACGCATTCTTTTATATCTTTGAACCGTGTTAATCGTTTGAACATCTCGTGCTTGTATAATTGTGAACCTTATGTTGTGGGATTACCGAGCGGAGAGAAAATTGTGGGAACACTAGAAGCTAGGGATTTCCCAGTATCTATAGAAGGAAGAGAGTGGCCATCGCATCTCATTGTAGTTGACATCTACGGTGACGATTTAATTCTCGGAGATGATTGGCTCAACCGTTATGGAGTCGTCTTTGAATTACGAGAGAGTCATTTCCATCATTGCGATGACGGATCGAACACTTATTCCGAGGATGGAGACGGGAAGCTCGGGAAAATTGATCAAGGCAATGAGAGCCGTGAAATTGCTGAAACAGGGGATGTCGGGGACTCAGTGCTATGCCATGAAGAAAGAGGAAGGAGTAGAGCTCTCATCTATTTCATTGTGAATGAGTTCTCGATGTTTTTCCTGACGAACTACCTGGATTACCTCCGCAGAGAAGTGGAATTCACTATCGAATTAGAGCACTGGAGCGGCTCCTATTTCCGAGCACCATACCGCATGGCGCCAACCGAGATGTATGAACTCAAGAAACAACTGGAGGAATTGTTGCGTAAGGGCTATATTCAACCTAGCGTTTCTCCTTGGGGAGCGCCCGTTCTCTTTGTCCTAAGAAAGACGGATCCCTCCGACTGTATTGATTACGGGGAGCTTAACAAGATGACGATCAAGAATAAGTATCCTATACCTCGGATCGGCGACTTGTTTGATCAAGCGCAAGGGGCAAGGGTATTCTCGAAGATTGACTTGCGATCGGGATACCATCGATTGAGAATTAAGGAATCGGATATACCAAATGCTCGAGATCCCAAGACGGGCATTATGAATTTGTAGTGATGCCATTTGGACTTACCAATGCTCTGCGGTATTCATGCAATTGATGAATCGGGTATTCTTGGAGTACTTGGATAAATTTGTGGTCGTTTTCATTGACGACATCTTGATATATTCGAGGGACGCAGAGGAACATCTTTGAACATTTACGTGTGGTTTTGAGCATCTTGAGAAAGGAACAGTTGTATGCTAAGCTTTCTAAATGCGAATTTTGGCTTAAGGAAGTAACCTTCCTTGGGCATGTGATATCATCCGACGGAGTTCGGTGGACGAAGAAAGTCGAAGCAATCTTGGAGTGGGAAGCTCTAAAAACGTGAAAGAAGTCCGAAGCTTCTTAGGACTTCTTTGGATATTATCGCCGCTTTGTAGAGGGATTTTCCAAAATTGCTCGTCCGCTCACTCATTTATTCTGAAAACTCAAAAGTTCACGTGGAATGAGAAATGTCAGCCGGGTTTTGACGAACTTAAGAGGAGACTGACGACAACACCTATTTTAGCTTGCCGAGGAACCGATGGATTCATGGTATACAACGATGCTTCAAATCGGGGTTTGGGTTGTGTGTTGATGCGAAGGATAAAGTGATTGCTTATGCTTCTCGGCAATTGAAACCGATCTGAAGTTAATTATCCGACTCATGATCTGGAGCTAGCAGCTGTGGTCTTTGCCTTGAAAATCTGGCGACATTATTTGTACGGCACTCATTGTCAGATCTTTACAGATCATAAGAGCCTCAAATACATTTTCAGTCAGAAAGAATTAAACATGAGGCAGAGAAGGTGGCTGGAATTGATCAAGGATTACGACTTGGAGATTCTCTATCATCCGGGGAAAGCAAATGTAGTAGCCGATGCTTTGAGCCGAAAACCCGTTTCTCTTCGAGTGTTGGAAGCACTTACATCCCAAACCAGATTCAACGAGGCCCGATCCGCGAGGGGATTGAAGTATGGGCACCGGGAATCCAAGGACAACTTTATGTGATGGAACTGACTTCATCACTAGTCGAGGAGATCAAGTCTAAACAACTGAACGATTCTCTGATTCTTCGATTATATGACGAAGTCAAGAAAGGAAAAGCCCCAGGATTCGCGATACAAGACGATGGAATTCTGAGATTTCAGAGTCGACTTTGCGTTCCCGAGGACGATGATTTGAGACGGACAATTTTGAAAGAAGCTCATAGCGCGCCCTATTCTATTCACCCAGGCAGTAGTAAGATGTATAAAGATTTAAAGCAAAACTTCTGGTGGGGGAATATGAAGAAGGACGTAGCGGAGTACGTTTCAAAGTGTTTTACTTGTCAGCAGGTTAAGATTGAACATCAACGACCTGCCGGAATGTTAAGACCGCTTCCGATCCCTGAGTGGAAGTGGGAGGATATCTCGATGGACTTCATTACTAGTATGCCAAGGACTAGAACGGGAATGAACGTGATTTGGGTTGTAGTTGATCGACTAACCAAGTCGGCTCATTTCCTGGGAATTAAAGATACTTGGGGACCCGAGAGATTGGCATGAATATTTATTGCGGAGATAGTCAGATTGCACGGGACGCCGAAGACCATTATTTCGGATCGAGATGGTCGTTTCGTGTCACACTTCCGAAAGCAGATTCAGGGCTTTGGGGACTGAGCTCAACTTTAGCACAGCTTATCATCCCCAAACGGATGGTCAGTCTGAAAGAACTATACAGACAGTAGAAGACATGCTTAGAGCTTGTGCTTTAGATTGGTCAACTGATTGGGAAGTTCACTTGCCCTTGATCGAGTTCACCTATAATAACAGTTGGCATGCTTCTATTAATATGGCCCCATTTGAAGCTTTATACGGGAGAAGATGCCGATCGCCCCTGTCTTTGGGATGATTCTTGATTTGATCGGGACGGAACCGGAATTGATTATTCGGACTCAAGAGAAGATAGCCTTGATTCGAGAGAGACCGTTGGCGCCCAGTCGGCGAAGTCTTATGCCGATGTACGTCGTCGCCCTCTAGAGTTCGGCTGGGACCACGTACTATTGAAGGTGTCTCCTACACGAGGGATTTTCCGTTTTGGGAGAAGAGGCAAGCTTAGTCGAGATATATCGGACCATTTGAGATCCTAGAGAGAGTTGGGGATTTAGCATACCGGTTGGCCTTACCGCCATCGCCGAGTCATGTTCACAATGTGTTTCACGTATCCCAATCGGAAGTATGTACCGGACCCGATCACGTCATTGATTTCGACGAGATCGAGATAGCTAATGATGGCACCTTCGAAGAGAGACCAATCAAGATACTTGAGAGCCGGATCAAGCAATTGAGGAATAAACCAATACATTTGGTTAAAGTACAATGGTCACGACATGGAGTCGAAGAGGCCACTTGGGAAACGGAGGACGGTATGAAGGCTAAATATCCGGAGTTGTTTTCATCCTAAGTTTCGGGACGAAACTTCTTTTTAGGGAGGAAGGATGTAATACCCGAGATTTCTGTTATGTAATTAGAACTTGTGATATTGTAATGATTGTACTTTTGTCTAAGTACTATTCTCCGTATTTCATAATCCGATGTTGTCGAGTGTATAATTTCGTGTATGTGTTTTAGAGATTGAAATTCTGTACATGTAGCGCACGCTACAGGCCGAGTGTAGCGTACGCTAACAGGGGATTCATAGCGCACGCTACAGAGGGTCATTAGCGCACGCTATGCATGGTCAAATCGATTGAGACGTGCGGTAGGTGAGATCTGGCCGGGGGACCCTTGTCGGATTGTGTCGGATGTACCTGGACGGCTTTCGGGAAAAGCCGAGTCAACGCCTTAGCGCACGCTACAGGTATATGCGTAGCGCACGCTAAGTGCCGAGTACAGTTTAGGCGGTGAGCCATTAGCGCACGCTACGAACAGGGTCTAGCGCGCGCTAATAGCCATTTATTATAAATAGGACATCATCCTATTCGAGATTTCAGTTTTCTCTACTCTCATTAACCGAATTCCTACACTTAGAACATAACCTCCTTCACCCCAAACACTTCATATCAACATCCTGATTCGTGATTTAAGATCGTATATCATTGGAGATTGGTGTTCAAGCTTTCGGTGTCGGATTGCTTCATTTTCCTCCGTGTTCTTCACTACTTGAGGTAGGTGATTCTTCACCAATGTTAGTAATGTTCCTAAGGAAGTTTGAATCATGTTTGGATAGCTGGTATTTCGTTTATAATCGGTCATCACATGTTAGAAGGATATTTTCGACGTTTCGACACTTATTCATCGTATGAACCTTTGAACCATCTTATTATAAGGACTCCTAAGCATGTTCAATCGAGTTATGATCAGTAACCGGATATTTTACCCAGTTGATACGTTTTACACGATGGAATCATGTGTTTTAGAACGTAGAACTAATGAAACTTAGATTATTTCTTGGAGATCGTAGATGAATTATGATGTTGAGTTGACTAGCCGTATATTCGTATTTCGTAACCATAAAACTTCCACAAACCTTATTAGTATGACATGCCCGAGGATAACTTGTATTATCATGGTAGAATTCATGAGTCCTTCACCATTCAACCCAGTTTTCGGTTTGCAGTATTCTGCCATGCAAGATTAGCGCACGCTAACATGTGTGAGTTAACGTGCGTGTTGTTACCCAAAATATTATCCGGAGATAGTATTACTGGAATGATCGAGTAACAAACAAAATGCGAGAACACTTCCGTGGGAAAAAAGGATAACACAAGATTTGCCGGGGTTGTTAGTCCCGGGCTTGAATGCTCTCGCGAGATGTTATTAATAAATATCTTTTCAGTACAAATATTAATGTTAGAATCTAATACAATAAGTGTAAAAGCTTCGGTTATCTAGGCTTTAGAGCGCGTAGATTGCCTAAGAACCAGATGGATGAATCATGAGTTCTTGCTTGGAATTTATGATGAATGTGTATGAATGTCGCTATGAATGTGTTGGTGCTTGCCAAAAGAGCCTTTTATTCTCTCTTTTGTGTGTTACTTGCACTTAATTCGTGGTTAATCCGTCCCCTTGGCTGCAACAGTGAGTCCTCTATTTATAGGGGACAAGGTAGTTAGGATCCTCAGCGATCGCGGGCGATCGCCGTTTCTATATTAAAATAAGCGGCCGATCGTCCCGTCACGTGGGCTGTTCCCTTGAGGTCCGAGGTTGCGGTTGGAGGCGGTGGGTGAACGATGGGAAGCCGGCCGCGCGTCGCCGTCCGAGGAGGGTCCACTTCGTACCTTTCGGCGGCCTTGTCGGTAGGTGTGGTAGGTGACAGGCTGGGGTCAATGATCCTTTTTGTTGGTATCTATGAAGATCCGCGGGTGGGCCATCGTCCAAGATTCGGTCTTCGACGACTTTGACGGATGCTGGATCCCCACGTGGCATGAGACGATCGTCTACGATCCGTTAGACAAAGACGATCGCCAGTGTCAAAAGGCGATCGCCGGTTACCAAAAGACGATCGTTGTATTATGCGGACTCTAGGTGTTTGTCGGAGTTTGGCTTCTATGGTTGACTTTTCGGGGAGGTTGCCGATCGCCTATCGTGGCGAATTAATCGTCGTCGCACAACAATTGCCCCCTCGCCTCGATGTTGAAAACACGGGGTGAGGTGGCACTGTTAGCGATCGGCGATGTTTAGATGACCACCGATCTGGTCGAATATGGACGACCTTCTTTCGCGTTGGGAGCGGCGGGAAAAGGAGGCGGGCTTTCCAAAGTGGTGGGACACGCGTCGTGCATTGTTGGGAATCGACGGTTTGTCGGACACTGTGCCGGGGCATGCCCTCGAAAAGACGCGTATGCGGGATTCGAGGGCCGCATTTAATGCGTCCCCACGTGGACGGTTCCGATTCGGTCCCGAGGTTTCTCCTATTTGCACTTAGGCCCTCGTCCCCATCTATAAAAAGGAGGGCTTCTTCTCCTTCACTTTTTACGCGCCCTTAGCATCCATGGCAATTACTGCGAAATTTACGGAGCCTTTGTGTGCCGATCTCCTTCTTTTTCCTCGGTAAGAAAAATTTAACCTTCTCCTTACCTTTACTTTCTAACATGTCGGGAGGATCGAAAACCTTCGAGCGGAAGCTCCTCTGCCGCCGCGCGTTGCACGAGCAGGAGGAGGTTCCGTTAGAGTGGATATGGAGACGGCCGCCGAAGCTATTCGGCGGGGATTGCACCGAAGAACTCGAAAAACTTTTCAACGAGGCCGAGGTGGCGAGGACGGCGGCGACGGAGGAGCGGGGGCTTGCCGGTGGATGAAGACGATTTGGTGCGGGAGGCACAGGAAAGAGAGAGCGGTCGGCCCCGCCTATGTGGCTTTGCTCGATGATGGAATCGATCACTGGACCTTGCCCGGAGTCGATTTGAGGCCTACTCCGCCGCTCACCCTTACAAACACGTGAATCGGGCGGTCTTTCAGCCGCCGTCCGTCTCGATGGACTCTCGGCGAATCCGAGATCGGCGACCAAGAATGACTGAGCCCATTTGGAGGGCCAAATACCACATCCCCTCTGACGTTTCCCTTCACGTGCCTTTGGAGAATGAGCGCGCCGACCAACCGCCCCAGGATATGGTCGCCGTCAACGAGATGATTATGGAGGCGGGTCTGCGATTCCCGTTGCCACTCGCCGTCTCCTATTTGCTGATCGCCTGGAATTTGGCGCCTCTTCAACTGACGCCGAATGCATGGCTGCAGATCATCTGCACGTTGACCTTGTTTGGCGGTCACCGGTTATTTCGTCACCTTACCGCGCTGGAGATGAATTATTTGTTTAAATTGGCTGCAGAAAGGGACGATCGGCGGTTATCATATCCAGGGCCGACTTGGGAGAGTGGTTCTTGGCGTGCCGAATAAGACCAGGCGACACAGCAAAATGGTGTTGGGTCGGCGGAGCATGGCGATCGGCGTTGAGTGAAGGGCTGAATGAAGAGTTGGAGATTCCCACTATTTTCCGGGAGAGGAATCCGAGTAAGGATTTAAACTCTCCCTTTGATTGAGCTTGTCTTGGTGATCTAATTTTGTTTTCTTTTTGCAGACCTCTCGTTCCAGTGATCGGCGACCTCCCATTTGATTTCTTGATCGTTTGGGAGCGTATCCGTGCGTTGCCGAACTCCTTTATTGACGTTCGATCGCTTGATCAAGCTCATCGGTTGGGGGCTCGTTTGTTTTGCTACCCTCGTCATTTGAAAGTTCAAGGTATGAGTTTAAGTGGTGTTTCCTTTCTTTGCCGATCGTCTCCAAAGGTCGTTTTGTTTTGTCTAACTTGTTTGCATCTTTTCTTTGTGAGGCTTATTTTCCCCAATTCTTGAACCTCCGCCAGAGATAACTATGTCGGACATGGGAGTTCTCGGTCGCCTTAAGTTGGGCAAGCGGTGAGTCGCGTTCAGCGGCGACGTCTCATCTGCCCGGTGAAGAGACCCGCCGGCGCCGGTCGCCAAGCCGGTGGTCGAGGAGAGGAAGCAGCTCAAACGCCGCAAGAGGCGGAGGTCGGAGTCCCGTCGATCTCGAGGCGGGACGTATCGATTCTTGAGCCTCCGGTCGCTGCGGCTCCTATCTCCGCCATCCCGATGATGGAGCGTTCGGCGCCAAACCCACGGTCACCGGACCCGGTCATCTGGCGGCTCGGCGAAGAAGATGGCGATCGCCGATGCGGAGACACCCCGGGGCAAGCCTTTTTTCGGACGCGACCCGAAATGAGTCAATAGGTAAGAGTGGGTCAAAAGTTTTTACGAGTTAGGCATTAGAGCACGGTATGGGCTAACTCCTTGATTTCCCTGGTTTGCGCTGCAGGTTCGCCTCGCCGACCCGGACGTCGCCCCCATGGTCTTGGATTTCTGTCGAGCAAGGCTCCACAAGGTTCTGTCGAAGTCCCCGCTTACGTTCGCGGCAATCACCTCCCTGCCCAAGGCTTGGGCGGCCGACCTTGGCGCGATCGCTCGTCGGCGATCTGGAGATGCCATGCGGCGGCCGTTGCCCCAGCTCTTCAGCGGCGATGGCCGTCAAGCCGCTCGGGATTTTGAGGCGACCCTCACCTGCTCATCTCCATCGCGAGCTCGAGACCGCCGGAGCGAAATATCGAGGATGCGGGCAGTTCGGTCGATGGAGAAAGAGTATGAGGAGACCGCCAAGCGGGCTAAGCGGGGCGTGGATCGATTGAAGCGGGAGCCGGGTCGCTCCAAGGAAGGCGCCGATCGATCTGTAATAAGGAGAAGGAGACTCGCCAAGCTCGAGGCTTCGCAGAGGAGGCGACCGGCCAAGGCTGCGGTGGATCGGCTCGGTGGTGGTGGAGGCGCGAAGAGAGAGCTGGAGAAGGCCGGGCGAGAATGTTGCCAAGGCGGCCGAATCGGCGGAGGTCGAGAAGACGGCGGCGGATCTGAAAGGGCGAAGGCGATCGAGGTCGATCCTACCTTAACGTCGGGCACGTCGGCGAGTTCGCTTACTATTTGGCCTATCTTGTGCTGTCCGAGTTGCTAAAGCGGGGGTCGAGACCGGTCCTCGATGGAAAGCTTGAGATCCTATGTCTCAAGCATCCTCTGCATCCAGAATTCTCTCTGCCGATCCTTGACTTGGTCGACCTCGGGATTGACTTGAGTTGGTATACGGCAAACTCATTCATCCGAGGCCGATGCCTGTGCCGATCCGCGACCGAGGCGAAGACAGCGGGCGGGACTTTGAGAGGCTTTTTGTTTTCCTCTGCTTGTACTTTTTGTTGTAATGCCTTCGAGCCTTGAAATGTATGAAGCTTGTGTTTATGAATAAAATACTCCTTTTCTCATTCCGCGTAATGCATTATATGCGATCGCCTTTGACTATTTGTGCGCAATTTTGAGTATGCGTATATTTGCTTTCGATTTTTGTTCGTCCGGCCGATTATGCAGTGTTGAAAGTATTGACATGTTTTGAATTGGAATTCTTACTTGTAATTTTCGTCGGACGATCTCGATCGCCCGCATGTTTTTGAGCGAAGCCGATCGAATATGGTTTCTCTTTGTTCGATCGTATTTGAGAGTAGCTCGGCCTATCCTCGCCCCCTTGTTTTGTTCACTTATTGTAAGTAAGGGAACAAAGACTAGTCTGTCTGGCGAGCTATCTTCATTTTGCCGATTACGAAGAGTCATGTGTGGTTGCGGTGTTCGATGGACCGATCTCCCCAATCGTGTCTTCGTGTGCGCGGGATATTTAGTATCCTGCGACTCACTTTTGTGAGGGTCCTCCGTTGAGCTACGCCGCCTTGTGTTAAAGCGAAGGCGGGCGATCTCGTCTGGAGGAGTCCTTGCGCGAGTGTTGTCGGCTTATTCGACACCACGTCCGCGGCTTGTCGGCTCTGCTTCCACCTCGGCCCGCCATGAAGATGGCGATCCTCGGCGGTGTGCGTTGAGGCAGGGGGTAGCGACGCGTCGCATTGTTCGGGTTCACCATGTTAGATGATGTACCTTGAGAACGTGCGATCGCGCCCTCGACTATTTTGGAGGGTCCTTGGCTCGTCGACCTCGTATTTAAACGAAGGGCGGACGATCTCAGCCCAAAGGAACCTTGCATGGGCGAAGTCGGTTCCATCGACCTCCGTGACCATGGTCGCAATAATTTTACCTAGGATCGTCGTGATCGGCGATAAATCGGTGATATGCGATGCACTGGAGGGCGATCGCCATAACAGATGGGATAACGAAAAATCTCATTATATTCCTTGTACATCATTGAAATCGAATACAAATTTATCAGCGATAGTATTTTTTCGGATGCACGGCGTTCGGGGGTATTGGTCAGATGCCGTCGGGATGTTCGATTCGTAGGCTCCTTTAGTTAACCATCTGGATACTCGAAAGGTCCTTCGATTTGGACCAAAGGCGCTGTATGGGTTTGGATTTTCTTGAGGCGAGATCGCCCACTTGAAATCTTCTCCCTCGACCTTTGAATTGAAGAACTTCTCGGCTCTCCTTTTGTGGATTGTGTTCTTCATTTACGAGGTCGGCCGTCTTTCTTCAAGCATGTCTAGGTCGATTCGCGGGCTACATCGTTGTCGGTCGTTATCTCTGTTCGGTTCGATGGTGAGGACGGCGATCTCAGAAGGAATCACCGCTTCATTCGAAGGTAAGGGCGAACGGGGTTTCGCCGGTTGAATTGCGGGTCGTCGTTCGGTAGGACCATAAAGCGTCTGGGAGCTCGCTCGCCCATCTTCCTTGCACGGATTCGAGTCGTGCTTTGATCGTGTGTTTGAGGATCTTATTCACCGCCTCTACTGCCCGTTCGTCGAGGGTGATAGGGCGCCGAGAATAACCTTTTGACTCCCCACTTTTCACGAGTGCATGACTTCTAAGCCGTCGAAGCTGTTTCCGTTGTCGGAGATGATGGCACAGGGCAAACGAATCGGCATATTATGTTTTCCATATAAACTTGATCACTTGTTCTTGGCGATCTTGTTGAGCGGTTCGGCCTCGGCCCATTTGGTGAAATAATCGACCCAACGATGGCGAACTTACACCCCACAGGCCGTCGGCAAGGGACCTATAAGGTCGATGCCCCATTGCGCAAATGGCGAGAAGTATACATGGAGGTGGTATTCGGGTGATAGTTTTATGTTGGGGCCCATTATCGACATCTATGACAAGATCGGCATAAGCGATCGCATCTTTCAGTGATGGCGAGAAAAATCCTTGTCTCGTCGTCTTATGGAGGAGGGCTCGCCCCGCGTGGTTCCCACAAATCCGTCATGGATTTCGGCTAAAGCGAGCCGACCTTCCTCGGTGTAATACACTTGAGGAGGAAGGTGAAAGCTTCGCTTGTAAAGCCGATCGTCGATAGGGTATACACAGTCGCACGGCTGGAGTCGGCGAGCTTTAACACGGTCGTCGGGGACCGTTCCGTCTTTAAGTATTTGATGAGCGGAGTCATCGATTCTCTTCGGCGATGGCGGCCGTGGTAACCAAATTCCTGTCGATCGCCGGCCTTGCGACTTTGTGATTTGGATGTTGGAGAAGTGGGCCCCATCCGATGATGCTAGTTTGGAAAGTGCATCGGCACGGGAGTTGTGCTCTCTCGGGACTTGCTCGATTAGTACTTCTTCAAATTTTGTGCACATTTCGGCGACCGGCTCTTGGTATTTGACCATCATTCGCGCGTGCCTCATATTCCCCCTTGACTTGGTTCACGACCAAAGGGAGTCCATGTAGATATGGAGGCGTCGAACATCTGGGGCGAGGCTAGATCAAGCCCGCCTACCGAGCTTCGTATTCGGCTTCATTGTTGGTCGCACGAAAGCAACGCACGGCATTTGTGAAACTCGGACCGTCTGGGCTAATGAGGACAATCCACCTTTGCTCTCGCATTGGTCGTTGAGCCATCCACGTATAATTTCGAGCGGAGTCGGCCGACTGGGTGGTTGTGAGGAACGTTAATTCCACCACGAAGTCCGCGAGCTTGGCCTTTGATCGCCGTGCGAGGCGTAAGTGATACCGTATTGTGCGATCTCCGGCGACCACTTGAGGAGTCGCCGTTGGTGTCCGGTCGGTGCGGGACTTGTCTTAGGGGTAGAGTGGTTAGGACCTCCACAGTGATCGAAGAAGTAAGCTCTCGGTTTTCGTACACTCATGACAAGGGCATGGCGATCTTCTCCAATGGTGTGTAACGTGTCTCGGCGTCGTGGAGCGCTGGCTAACATAGTAGATCGGCAAGTGGGCTTGCCCCTCTGCTCGCACTGAAGCGGCACTCGGTCGACCTCAGGCCGCTAAGTAAAGGAATAATTTTTCAGGGGATCGGCTTTGCAGGACACAGGGGTTGGATAGATATTCCTTTATTTTGGCGAATGCTATCGGCTTTCTTTCGTCCATGCGAACTTCTTGTTCTTGATGGTCGCGAAGAAAGGCTTGCTTTATCGCCCGAGCCGTGATATGAAAGCAGTTGAGGCGGCTAGACGACTGTGAGGCGTTGCACTGTTTGATGTTTCGCGGTTCTGCATGTCAAGGATCGCTCGTATCTTGGCGGGGTTCGCCTCGATCCCCCTTTGGCTCACTATGTGCCCCAAGAACTTCCGGAGCCCACCCCGAAGTTGCATTTCTTGGGGTTCGACTTCATGTTAAACTTCTCAAGGATGGCGACGTCTCGGCAAGATCGTTGAGGTGATCTTCCTTCTTGAGGCTTTTGACCACGATATCGTCAATGTAGACCTCCATGGTCTTGCCGATCTGATCGGTGAACATCCTGTTGACTAATGTTGGTAGGTCGCCCCTGCGTTTTCAAGCGAGCGGCATTCGACCCAGTATATGTCTTTTACGTGTGGAAAGATGTGTGTTTTATGTCTTCCTCTGCCATTGGGATTTGATGATATCCGTGAAGGCATCCATAAACGACATCATTTCGCAACTTTGCCGTCTTATCGACGGATGATCGATATGAGGCATTGGGAAGTGATCTTTTGGACATGCCGCGTTGAGGTCGGTGAAGTCTATGCATAATCTCCGAGAGCGATCGGCTTTTGGCGAGCACCGCGTTGGCGACCCTTGTGGTTAAATCGGTTGCTACTCCGTCGATCATTGCCGAGTAACCACGGACTTCTATGTCGAGCGCCTGCGTATTTCTCGGGACCGAACTTCCTACGCTTGGTGAACAGGTTTTATTGTCGGTCGATCTTGAGATAATGGCGGGCGTGTTCGGGACTTATGCCAACCATATCTTGATGCGACCGAGCAAAGACACCGATGTTCTTACGTAGCAAGTTGATCGATCTCCCTTTAATTCGCGGTCGATGCTCGCGCCGATCTGTACCTCCGTTACGGATGATCCGGATCCATCGTAATGCTTTCTAACTCTTGACGAGGCAGTCGCCTCTCGTTTAGTACGATCTCGGACTCGGTCCTTGGATCGATGTCGAGACTTGGCTCAAACCGATCCGTGGCTCGATGTCGTCCGTCGATCGATGGAGATGGCGTCCCCGAGTCGGGTTGGTACGAAGTCTCGGGCTCGTCGATCTCCATGGGTTGATCGTCGGTCGCTTCAATGTTACATACGATGGGAAGTATTGAAAGAATTAACAACATAGGAGTAGCTCAAACATCTCTTTGCCATTAGTTGATCTCCTTTTACAAGATGCGACCGTCCCATCGGCGGTGGGAATTTGATACGGTAAAAGAAAGATGAGGCGACCGCCTCAAAGGTTTCTAAAAAGGGCGACCTAGGAACCCATTATAGATCTTTGGGCCTATCTATGATTACAAAGCTTAGGTTCCTAGTAATCCTAACCTTGGGATCATAAAAGCATACTAGCTCGACGGAGAGCTTGATCCTCCGTAGGCTTGGGTGTGTTGTCGCCGAACCCTTGAAGTACGGTGTCGAAAGGCTTGATGAATTTGATCGGGTTGCCGAGTTGGTCTAGGCGGATTTGAATATGATGTTGCAAAAACTCCCATTGTCGACCAACACGCGATCGGCAAATCTTTCCAAGGATGCAAGCGGAGATCACTAGTGCATCCTCCTTGGGACATTACACTCCTTCCCTGTCCTTGTTGGAAAAGGTGATGAGCGCGTCTCTAGAGATGGTCGGTTCCGGGGTACAACGACGTGGACCCCGGCGAATGCCCTCGGCTTTTCGTTTCTGTTCGACATGGTGGAAACGGGAAAGACCCCGAGGTTTCCACCTCCCGCTTGAAGCATGTTGACCGGCCGCGAGTTGATCGGTGGGACCGAATCATCGAGTATTCGGCTCATGCTCAATTCAGCGGCCGGATTGGGAGGAGTTCTCTCGTGTTGCCGGCGCTCGCGCCCTCAGGTCCTTTCCGTCCTTGGTTCCGGCTTGGTGACCAAGTTGTCAGTTGCCTTCCTCAAACAATCGCGAGTTGCACGAGGAGATCGCGGCAGCTGCTAGTGTTGTGGCGGGACTCTTATGATAGGCACGAATTTGCTACGGTCTAGGTGACCGTGGTCCCTTATTGGCTTTGGCTTGGAAAGCCACTCGCGACCCTTGATCGCGTTGAAGATGTGGGCGGAGATAAGTTGAGGTTGTGAAGAAGGTGGACCTCTACATCCTCGAAGGCTTTGAACTCGCCAGCGGCTTGGCGATCGCCTTCTGGGCTTGGCGACCGCCTTCTTACGGACATGGGAGGCGCTTTTCCTTCTTCGTACGGTCCCTCTTCTAAGCGGAGTGAGCATCCTCTGTCGGCGGGAACCGCGGCCTTGTTGCGGAAAATCGAATAGGTCGGTGATATCTTTTGTGAGATGCCTGAACATGGGCGAGCGTCCGTGGAATCCGCTCATAACTGAGTTGAGAGCGATCTCGTCGCTGACGGGCTCACCGGTGAGGACTATCTCGTCTACCCGGTCGATGTAATCCTCATCCGATTCGTCCTTCCCCTGCCTGATTTTCATCATGCGGTGAGGACCTTCCGGGCGAGCGACTTTGGCGGCGAAGTATGACCTGAAGTCGTTCGCTAGCTTCTCAAAGCAATTGATTGAGCGAGATGGTAGTGAGGTGTACCATCTGTGGGCGAGGTCGCCCAGAGTTAACGGGAACATACGACATTTCGTCGCATCTGAAGCTCCGCACCCGGTCATGTAGATCCGGAATTTGCTTAAGTGGGTTTCCGGATCCGATTTCCCCTCGTATAAAGGTGTTTGTGGGGGATTGATAGTTGGTTGGACTGGGGCGAGCTCGATCTGAGTCGTGAGTGGTTCGCTTGAACCAATGATCGATCTCCTGGCGCTTGCCCCATTTTCCATGAGCGCCTTCATCTCGTCGAGTCAGGCGTTGTATGGCGGCTATCGCCGTCGCCCGACCGCTCGCCGATTGACTCTCGAGCGTGAACCAAGGCGATCGTGTGCGATCCCCTGCCCCGTGGTGAATGACGATCTCCCTGCCCGGAGGTTCCCTTCTTGGGCGGCAGGCTCGTTGGCCGATCTGTCTCTTGGGAGTCGGATCGCCGAACTCTGGTAAGGATTCGAGATATCGATGTCTCCATTTGAGGCAGAGTGCCCCGTCGCCATGAGGATCGCTCCTGGCGGCCGAAGACGGAATCGTCCCGCCTTACGAGAGCCTTCTCCGGCTCGGGGCTTTCTCGATTTCTCAACATAGATCCCCTTGAGCTTAGTTTGCTTGCCGGCGGTTGGTGACGGGGTGATGGTGGGCGCATCGTGGGCCCTCTGCCGTTCCACGAGGATGGCTATAGCCTCCTCAACTGCTTCGATGTCCGGGCGATCGAGTGAGAGGCTAGAACCGTCCCTCGGGGCGGGAGTGAGCCTAGCGTCGCCATGGTCGCCTTCCGTGAGTGGGCTGGGATCCGGTCCTCGCCGGAATAAGATTTCCGGCAGATCTCAGGGTAGCCCTCTTGGAGGTTGTTGCTGATGTCATTTTCTGATGGTTTTTCTATTGAAGAACAGTGAGTGTTTCTTCAAGTATATGTCCGGAGAACAGTGAGTGTTCTTCGAGACGGTAGGAATAAAAATGAAGGTTTGGAAGGCCCCTTCTTCTAGCGCCAATTGTTGTTACCCAAAATATTATCCGGAGATAGTATTACTGGAATGATCGAGTAACAAACAAAATGCGAGAACACTTCCGTGGGAAAAAAGGATAACACAAGATTTGCCGGGGTTGTTAGTCCGGGCTTGAATGCTCTCGCGAGATGGTATTAATAAATATCTTGTCAGTACAAATATTAATGTTAGAATCTAATACAATAAGTGTAAAAGCTTGGTTATCTAGGCTTTAGAGCGCGTGGGATTGCGGAAGAACCAGATGGATGAATCTGTGAGTTCTTGCTTGGAATTTATGATGAATGTGTATGAATGTCGCTATGAATGTGTTGGTGCTTGCCAAAAGAGCCTTTTATTCTCTCTTTTGTGTGTTACTTGCACTTAATTCGTGGTTAATCCGTCCCCTTGGCTGCAACAGTGAGTCCTCTATTTATAGGGGACAAGGTAGTTGGGATCCCTCAGGCGATCGCGGGCGATCGCCGTTTTCTATATTAAAATAAACGGCCGATCGTCCCGTCACGTGGGCCTGTTCCCTTGAGGTCGAGGTTGCGGTTGGAGGCCGGTGGGTGAACAATGGGAAGCCCGGCCACGCGTCGCGAGTCATTTGTCAGGAGGGTCCACTTCGTACCTTTCGGCGGCCTTGTCGGTAGGTGTGGTAGGTGACAGGCTGGGGTCAATGATCCTTTTTGTTGGTATCCTATGAAGATCCGCGGGTGGGCCATCGTCCAAGATTCGGTCTTCGACGACTTTGACGGATGCCGGATCCCCACGTGGCATGAGACGATCGTCTCTGATCCGTTAGACAAAGACGATCGCCAGGTGTCAAAAGGCGATCGCTGGTTACCAAAAGACGATCGCTGTATTATGCCGGACTCTAGGTGTTTGTCCGGAGTTTGGCTTCTATGGTTGACTTTTCAGGGAGGTTGCCGATCGCCTATCGTGGCGAATTAATCGTCGCACAACAGTGCGCTATCGGGGTTCAGTTAACGTATTAAACGTGCGTAGCGTACGTTATGTATCGGCCGGTTCAAGCGCCGATTCATAACTAGCGCCGCGCTAGTCTTACCACGATAGCGTCGCTAACTGCTTAGCGCCGCGTTACGTAAATGCGTAGCGCCGCTAAGCGATCGAGCATTGGTTATTTTGAGCTTTTCGGCCATAGACCGAATTGTTAGACCATCGTTCGACTTGAGATGATTTGTATATCGTTCCTTTTGTTAAGGTTCGAGCTTGTTACGTTGATCGAAGGAGGCGGCCTTCGAGTGTGTTGAGATCTTTGAAGTGTTTCGTCCTTGCCATTTTCGAGGCAAGTATCATATGTCGAGTTTGATTTATCATGCTTATGGTTTTGTTCATATTTTTGTATATGAGATGTATTTCTGGAAATTCGCGTGGTATTCGTTGTTGTTTGTTCGTATTGATAAACATATTGAAATGCATATGTGTATGCATATTGATTGATTATGGTATAAATGATCCGAGGGGGTCATGAGGATCTATGCTGAGGGCGCTGGATCGAATGTCCACCATGCGTTGGTCCGACGGGATCATCATGGGGATCTATCTTTGAGGGCGCTGATCGCCGCGGGTTTTCCACCATGCGTTGGTCCGACGGGATCATCATGGGGATCTATCTTTGAAGCGCTGGATCATTTGGATTACCATGTATTATGTAGATGGAATCGTGAGGATTCGCATCGTTGGATTCCGGTGGCGGAAGTCCGTTTGCATGTTTTATGATGCATTAATGATTTATTGCATGACGATACTTGTACTAGCATTGTTTTGCTAACCCCTTCGGGGGTGGACATTGTTTTTAATGTTCAGGTAGTCGAGGAGCGGGGAGGCAGCCACAGTACCGACAGGACGATGAGATGGCTCAGTGATGTGATTGATGTTATTGTTGTTGAGAGTTGTTTTCTTGTTTCGTTTAGTACTCGAGTACGTCTGTTTTAACAATGTCCTTTCGATATGGTTGTATAAATTAACTCTTTGATCGGTTGAATCAAATATGTCTTTAAACTTCAGTTGTACGATTGGTTTATATTTACACTCTTTTTAAAATTAGCCTTGTAAATCCTTACCTAAAGGGTTTACGGCGCTGTAATTATTCCGAATATCTCGGGGTGTTACATACAAAGCATTGGTAACTTAGAAGACTGCCGCTTAGGCATCAAGAATTGGGCATTACCTTGCCATTTGATGAGTTGGGAGGACCCAATCATCGTGGTTACCGAGATTTGCCAGGCGACTAATTCGATGAATAGAAGCCTAATTCTAAGAACATTCAAGTTCTACTCGATTCATTCCTTAGAAGAGAGTGAAACTTCGAACCATTAGCATTCAAGCATTATTCAGTACTTTGAAATACATATAAGAATCTAACGTAAGCAATATTAATATCTTGTTCGTGAAACAATGTTGCATCAGGCCATTATTGAAAAGAAAACACCAACACAGTCGTCTTGAGGCAACTATACCAAATGTAAACGAGAAAGTAAACATAATACTAAGATTTAGTCTATATACTGTGGCTCGTATGACTCAATTCGACGATTGGTGACTGTGAAAATTGACATAGGGGGACTTGTCTAGATCATATTCCTCCATATAGTGAGTTCTCCTTTCTTTGGACTCTCTATATTTCTTGTAGTGAGATGCGACTTGCTTGCTTGCATGGCAGTTCTTGTACCATGTCCAGCATCTCCATAATGATAGCACGGTTCATTGCCAACTCGAGCCTTAGAGGCGATAGGATGGGTAGGTGCTTTTTGGTTCCCTTGGCTAGTAGAGCCGGGAGCACCAAATCTTCGCATTACATTAGAAGAACCCCCACGTCCTTGACCACGAAGCCTGTCATGTCCAGTCCCCTATTCATTGGGGTAGTTTCCATCCTTCACTTTGTCATAATTGGCCTTGGGAATTTTTTTTGTCCCAATCGGCCTGACATTAGTGCTCACTAACACTTCGTTATGCCTCTTAGCTACTTGCAGTAGGTTGATTAGCTTACTAAAGGTAGTGATGCGTTTATTATCATACTCCAGTCCATACAGGTTCGTTAGTATAAGAGCGAAAGTAGGGAAGGTGGAAAGGGTTTTATGGATCATGTCGTCTTCTGTGATGTCCTTCTCACATAAATTTAGGCGTGCCTTGAGGCGGAGCATATCTTTGTTGAAGTCGTTGATCCGTTTATAATCAAGCAAGCGGATTTCATTTCACTGCACGGTCAACTCTGGGAGCAAAGTTTGTCAATGTTCCCAAATTGGCCCTTAAGGGCATTCCACAGTTCTTTAGGGAATTTCAACTGTAGATATTCCTATCTCAGACTGGGTTCGATGTGCCACCTAAGGAATATAAGTGCACTCGCTCTGATCTTGTCAGACGGTACTTGGTATGTGGTGTTAAGGAGCGTACCACTATATTCTTTAGTGATAAATGTGGTCTCGACGTAGGAGACTCATCTAGGTACTCAAACCCTTTTGAGTCCAAGATGTCAAATTTGAGGCGAGTTGGATCAGCTATCTTAATACAAGAAAACGGAAAATGATTTTTCACAGTTTACCATGAGTACTTTCCATGATAAAATTTTCAATAATGAGAGCGTTATTATTTTTCGGAACCAAGATATGATCAATAAATTACTCTCGATGCTATTGAAGGTGACCAATGAAATTACTTTATCATGGTTCGAGTTGAATTTAGGCAGTAGATATAAATCCTCTAAAATCTACCAATGATGAAGCCTAATTTGCATGTCATATCTATATATGTATGCAAATATATGTATATTTATAGATATAATCACATAGTCCTAGAAATATATCTATACACGTATATATGCAGTCAAAGAGGTGTCTTATGTCGCAATATAAATTAATTCATGTAAATTACTTTTAATTCAATTTGTTTTAAGCAATTTACTTTGATTTAATTAAAGTTATTAATGCATCATGCTTTAATTGGTTTAATTAAGCATAAACAAATTTATGAAATATAAATATACATTTAAAGTAATCAAAGCATTAAAATTGCACGTTGCAGATAGTAGAGTTCGAATTTGTGTACCTTACAGGAAAGACACGATTCTTTCCTAGGATATATCGCCAATGTTTTTTTTTAGACATCATCTTCCCATTCCAATCGCCATTTAGATCGTCTTGATTCTTTGCGAGACATGAAAAATAATAATTTGAATTTATAATTGCACCAAAAAAAAAATTAATTAATTGAGTTGAGTATTCAATAATGAGAAAAGTCTGTCTTTTTTTTTTTTTCTCCCGTCCGCAAGAATCAGGTCCTTTGGGATTTGGCTAAAATCACAATATTCTTTGCTGGTGGATCTGTCTTCTGGTCGCGTGGGTTGGGTATCCACTTCTGATCGTTGTTCATATCGGAGCACGACCCAGATGGGTTGTAGTTGGTCATGGTACAAGGAGGTATAATTACGGGTCGTTTTCATCTGAGAGGAGGGTGATTCAGCTATCGGCGACGCGCGGCTATCGGGGCGTTGTGCTGTGCGTGGTGGTTGCTGGCTTTGGTTGCGGGATGGTCGGATCTGGTTTTGGCCGAGGGGGAAGGCGAGGCCGACCGGTGGTTCTTGTGTAGCAGGCGACGACGATTGTGATATGGAATTGACTAGTCCGAATAAAGAAAACGAAGCAAGGATCGACGTAAATGGCCTTACAACGCGTCATGCAGGTACGACAACATTTTAAGGCGAGAAAACGGACACAAGCCGGAAAATGACACAACCTGCCGGAAAATGTCGTCGCCTGCCGGAAAATGTCGAGCCTGCCGGAAAATATCGCACCTGCCGGAAAATGCCGAGCACTGCCGGCCGAACTCGGCCGTGTTGTCAACACGGCCGTCTTGAGATGTCCTGATTGTGAAACTTACTGTCGGCCGAACCCGACCGTGTCGTCCGACACGGTCGAGTCACACTCTTCCGGATAAGGAGATCTCGCTGTCCGACCAACCCGATCGTGCCAAGCGACACGGTCGAATCCTGCCAAACGTCCTTGTCGCGCCGCACGGTCGAGTCACTGCCGGTCCTTGTCGCGCCGCGCCCGTGCCGAGTCGCTGTCAGACGTCCTTGTCGCGCCGCGACCGTGTCAAGCGGACATGGTCGAGTCCATGCCGGCGCCTGTCGACCGTGCCGCGGCCGTGTCACGGGACACGGTCGAGTCCTGCCGACAGCCCACTTATTTTATACACTTTTGTGTATTTTTGACTTCTCTTTTCCTTTTTACTTATTTTAGGGATTATGCTTCCTCCATTTTGTGATTTATGTTTCTTATATGTATTTTATTTGATTTGTTTTGATTATTCAAAGATTTTATAAATCTTTGAATTATTTTCTTTTTTTGTTTGATTCCTTAGAGTAAGACTTCACCTCCTATAAGTAGGAGTTGATTATCATTTGTAATGGGATAGAATGTATTATGAATTTGAATGTGAAAGAATACACTTTGTGTTTCTATCATTGGTAAATGATTTTTACCGAAACTTGATTTTTATTCGACGCGTTTTCGAGTATTAATCCGATTGATTCTCAATAGGTCTTGGGAAGAAATCACTTTATCGAGTTATAGGTCTAATTCGATAAACCCTTGTTCTTGATCGTTCAAGTCTTCTTGATCGATACTATCGCTTTTTCCGATATTACTTCCATTTTTCATTTGTTCGAATTTTCATCGTCATATTTGATATTACTCCCACAAAATACATCAAAAAACACAACCAAATCGTAAAAAGACTTCCGCTACGATATTCTTACGCACACTCCGAACGATACGTATCCGCCTCCCCCGGAGAATTCGTATCAGATTGTTTTGGCCAAAGGCAGAAGGCTCCGATCTGGTGCAGATCCGGATTGGTGGTGGCGCGGCGGGATAGGGTTTCGGGGGATGACCGCGGGTTTGCAGAAGAAAAGTGTTTTTTTTTTTTTAAATTTTCAGAATTTCCGGACGATTTTTTTTTGTTCAGAGACTACGTGCTGATAACGTGTTGAAGAGAAAATAACTGAGACATAATGCAGGGCAAAAGTTGTGTATTATTCCATTGATGAGATCCCTTTAAATAAAGAGAAATACATACAAACAAGCCTTAGCCAAACCCTAACTAGGAAAGTCTGTAAACTAATAGACTTAGGCACACAATGAGTATTATTCCTTTAACATATTTTATATTTTCGTATGAATTTTTTTATTATGTTCTCCTTATTAAAGACGAGACAGGCAGAACCCGTGCTACGCACGGGCTGAGCATCTAATTGTTAATCGTGTATTCTTTATGTATATTGGCGAGTGTATATTTAAGCATTATTTAGTATGTTGTATGAAATGTTTTAACTTTGTTGTATAAAAAATTAAAAATGTTTGATGTTGTTTGTTACTAAGTTGTGATGCCTTTGTTTATTTTGATCTATTACTTATTTGTATGATAAAAAAAATGTCTTTGTTTCTTTTGGTCTATTACATAGCCTTATGATACACTTGGGCTGCCTCAGGGCCCTTGTGATACACAGAGCTTCTATCGGGACCTGTATTATTATATATAACTTGTAAGTTTACTCACTCTCGCTTCATAAATTATACATAATATATTGATATTCCAACTTCATAAACACATTTGAGCAGCGGGACCATCAACTTGATTTACAAAAATGATAATGGATTAATGGGACTATACGAATGATCTGACAACACATACTGCTATTTCCTTTAGCACATTAAACTTCTTGTTCACAATTTCGCATGTCCAAAACTTAAATGGCAATTCTATTGGAATGTAATTATCTTTAGCCCAAAACTGATAAGCCCAAAACATAAATGAAAAGGAGTAATAAAATCTACTCTACCCTAAAACTTGTCACATATAACCCTATTTTTCATTTCATTAGCCTCCCTTATTCCTTCTCTGAAATGCAGTGACACAAACAACACCATGAACACAAATCCCTTTCCTTCTTTCGTCTTTAATCCAAACCACAAATAAAAATCCACGAAATCACAACCCTCTGATTCTTGTTCTTCAAACACACGACTCTCTTATTCTTGATCTTGTTACGTTCTTCAAGCGGAGGCTTCAAAAGATCTTGTATAAGATGTAAGGTAGGTTGTTATTATGTTTTTTTCTTACCACGAAACAAAGATAGATTATAACATATTTGTTATAATTCTTTCTTTATTACTTTCGGATATTAAAAAGATCTATGATGGGAGCGAGATCTTGCACTTTTTCTTTCATGCTTTTTGTTTGATTTGTCGAAAGGAGATATGTTGAAGTTAGCGGTTTCACTTCTACTTTGATCTCTATTTTTTCGATCGGCCATAAATCTTTTTATAAAGGGGTAGTTTAACGGCAAGTCACCACTACGTCTTCTTCTTTGGCGCTAGTTTTTTTTTTTTTTTTTTTTTGAAGTAATAGATCGATTGTATTTGATGGCCGGGTTTAGTGTGTCAAAGTACGTATTTATACTACTCATTATATGTATATGGAAAGACTAATCGGTTTATATTCTTTTTGGTTATAAATGGAGGATGGTTTATATTCTTTTTGGTTGTAAATGTATTCCACAAAGATTGTAACGTATTGATTGTATATTCTCCGTATATAACCGCATAAACCTTTGCATCTTGCGATTCTTTGATCTGTTCTTTCGTCTTCATGATTAGAAATTTAACTCTAACACTACTCCACATTAAATCATGATTACTCCACAATTTTCTAATTCTAAAACCTCTATCATCATAATTACACATTTAATTTTAGGACTGAATCTTATAGTATTATAGATATGCAAGTTAATTAATAATTACGCGTAAACCTGGCAGATCCGTGGCGTGTGATAATTAAATTCTCCTCATACACCGCACACAAACACACACCGACAGACCAGTGTATGCAAGCCGCAGACTATTTTCACTCTCACTCGTTCAATACTCCACAAAAAGAGCATCTCAGTGCCATAATCAATAATCATTATCAGATTTATTTCCTCAGTTTCTATATTTTGCAACGACAATTATTGATTTTCAGATGGAGAAAAGGATTCTCGATTATGTGCTGGTGCCGGTGGGGCTTTTAGTAATGGTCGTTTATCACATGTGGCTGCTCCGCCAGATCATCCGCCGTCCCGCCGCCACTGTTCTCGGCGTCAACGCCGCCAACCGCCGCCTCTGGGTTCGCGCCATGATGGAGGTTTCTTTTCAATTAATCCCTTATACGACTTTACTAATTACTAGCTCCATTCATTCTCATTACGAAATTATATTTATTTATTTACCCAGAAAAGTCTAAAAAAGAAAAAGAAAAAAAAAATAAGGAAAAATGAGAATAGCCTCCACCTCTAAAACATTTGTTTAAATAGCCCTGGACCAAAATAAAAATATAAAACAAAAAGAAAAAATATATTAATGTTTCAAATGACATTTTTATCCTTAATATAATAAGGAGATTGAAATCGTTACTATATACACATAACGATGTTAAATTAGTTACAGGTAAAAATATTAAAAATAATTTTGAATTGCCTTAGATATTAATTTTTAAAGTCGTTGCGGTGTACAAATAACGATATTAAAGTCGTTACTGATACAAAGATTATAAATTATTTTTCCTTCCCTGATTATATTTAAACTGTCCGTAATAGAGTTCTAAGTCGTTCCAATGTATTCATAATGATATTTAAGTCATTCCCGCTATCTGTAACGAGTTCTAATTCGTTTTCATGTATCCAAAACGATATACAAATCGTTCATGTACTTTGCTATTTAATCTGTCTAAAATGATGTATAAGTCGTTTTTTCTTCTTGCATAACGAGATACCTCACTCGAGTGGAAATGGCCTATATTGACATCGTTATTGTAGTCGTATAACGATATCTATCTCGTTACATTATATTTACAGTAATGCCACTATATTATTTAAATTCAGAAATTGTATGATGTGGTGAAACATTTTATATCAATATGTAAATCGCTATAACGATTTCTAAGTCGTTTGCAATCTAAAAATCGTTATAGTGAGTAGATACCTCACTCGAGTGGAAATGGCCTCACTCGAGTGGAAATGGCCTATATTGACATCGTTATTGTAGTCGTATAACGATATCTATCTCGTTACATTATATTTACAATAATGCCACTATATTATTTAAATTCAGAAATTGTATGATGTGGTGAAACATTTTATATCAATATGTAAATCGCTATAACGATTTCTATGTCGTTTGCAATCTAAAAATCGTTATAGTGAGTAGATAACGAACTTAATATCGTTGGGATTGAAACCAAAACTATAACGATGCTCAAATAGTTTCTTTGATCAAATAACAACTTCGTGTTTAATCTTCTCTCGGGTTAAATGAATCCGTAACTATATCCAAATCATCTTGTTAGAAAAATACGAACTCGATATTGTTTTATTTAAATATGCACTAACACGTGTTGTAAATTGTTTCTTTGCTCAAGTAACGACTTGTATATCGTTCTTACAAATATTAATCAAAGTCATAACGTGTTCTTTATCCTTTTAATGGAGATCTTGCGAACCCAATATCGTTTCAATATAATTTTAGTTATAACAAGATACATATCGTGTCTTCATATACAACACGAGTTGTTTATTGTTATGGATTAAAATTGATGATTTCATTGTTCTTTGCCATTCGTCATGACTCCTACATATGTACACGAGTGAAAAATATCATACAAGGTGATTCAATAGAATTTCAAAATGATGATCAACCATTCAAGTTCTCAATTTCAATTTACATAATTTCTACATTAATAGTTGATCAAATCATGTCTATCTATTTGACAATCATTTTAAAATACGTTTGAATCACCTTGTATGATAATTCTTTCTTGTATACACATGTAGGAGTCATGACGGATGGCATGGAACAACCAAATCATCAAAATTATTAAAGAGTACTTTGATGTTTTATTAGACTCCAAAATTAGTTTTATTTACTAAACGATATTTCGTATAGAATTTAAAGATAGATATGATTGATCATTTCTTTTTATTTTTTAAAACTATATAATCTGTCTTCTACAATACAACTTCTACAATGATAGATAAATTATCAGTCATTTCTAATTTTAATTTCATCTATTTCAAATGTATTAGACCCTCTCGTATGATACTTTTTTTATCCATGTATACACTTAGTACCCATTTCGGATGACAACCAACGCTTGAATTATCAATTTAAGCCATAGCGAAATTCATATCGTGTTATATATGAAGACACGATATGTAACTCGTTATGATTATATTTTATATTGAAACGATATTGAGTTCGTAAATTTTTTTCTAAAACGATATACAACACGTTATCATCAATGTTTTTTTTTTTACAAAACGATGATCAAGTTGTTATTTTAGTGAACAAACAATTTGTAACTCGTGATAGATAAATTTTGAATGGAACGATCTCGAGTTTTTATAATTTATAAAGAAACGATATAGATATGGTTCTATAATATCTCTGCAAGGGAGCATATCGAACTTGAGGTCGTTACATGTTTACAGAAGCGACTTGTAAATCGTTTTAGTTATATTTTCAATTAACACGATTCAGAATTTGTTATTTAAAGACTGTAACGATTTTTGATATAGAAACAACTTGGAAGTCGTTATAACGAGTTAGACATCGTTCTTAGAATTCATACAATATGTTGGCATTATTATAAATATAATGTAACGATTTTGAATTCGTTATATCAATAGAATAACGATCTAGAAATCGTGCCCAGAAACACATTAAGGGTATTTTAGTAATTGAATATATTATATAATTTATTATTTAAAAAAGGGGCTATATAAACAAAAAACAAAAATTGAAGTCTTTTTAAACAAAAGTTTTGTTTGACTAGACCATTTAAACCAAGAAGCCAAAAAATAATACTCCCTCCGAAAATTATGATCCAGAAGGAGGAGTGACACGGGTTTTAATAAAACAGAGTAGAGATTTATTTCTTAGCGGAGAAAATGGAAGAGAAATGTTTTTTAATGAAAAAAAACCGTTCAAAAAAAAGACCACAATTTTTGTGGACGGGAAGAGTTACTTTATTTGATGGTTTAATTTTACCATTTTTATCTTTCATCTCAAAATATTAATTAAAGACTTTTTTACCTAATCTCTTTGAAGCAGTTAGCTGGTTAACTTGATCCTTGTTTTTTCCGCCTTGTGTTTGTAATTAGGATACATGGGAATGGGAGTCTGTTATAGTGTTTGAAATTGAAATTAGACGAGCTATTTTTTGTTTAGGGTGCCAGTGGCCGCACCATAGTTTTGGTGCCGTCCATATAGTCGGACAACCTCCACAATTTCAATAGGTCCGGGTCCTCACGGGTAAATATACTGGTGCCGCCACTGGTGCCGCCAGACCAGTCTTGTTGCTCGATCCGATTTTTTGTTTTTAGTTATGGGACTAGATTGAAACACCACAATGAGGGTGATTTGAGATTTTTTTCGCAAGATGGGGCGGCCGGTTGCGGAACTTTGACCAGCCGCCACCATTCTTTCCCATGACGCCAAAAAAAAAAAGAAAAAAACGGTTGGACTTGGATATTCTTCAAGTGAACCATCAGGCAAAAATTCAAAAATTATATCTTATAGTAACCACTGCTCGATTACATACATTATTGTGTTAAAATGTCTAATTTGCAAACTCAGGTCACTTATTAGGGCGCATCGACATGGATACGATACGACAAGGGTACGATGATATGACATTTAGAAAGTTTAAGGGTATGAGTGTGGTGTAATAACCGAAAGTATATACTGATTAAGCACACAAATAAATACTTAGATTATATTTCCGTGAAATTGAAAATACTCAAATCTAAAATGTGACAAGTCTCATAAACAATCAGCAATAAGAAAAAAAATAATCTCGTAGATTATATATATATATATATATATTATATTCACGGAGTATCGGGTAAAGTATCGGATAAGATATGATACGTATCCGGTGAGGGTACGTTATGCTCACAGAAGTATCTGTACTTCTGTGGGGCGCATATTGGTTCGATATTAGTAGATTTCGCTGGAAATATGGATGTATATTTTTCCTATAATTTTTTTTTTCTAATTTTTGGGTCACCAAGGTAGTGAAATCTAGAGTTTCTTTTCTCACTCCCTCCGTCCCACTTGAAAAATCTACTTATAAAATATGATTTTGTTAAAATAAAAACTTGCTATCTAATTAAAATTTATGTAATATTTATCAAACTAAAGTTTTCTGGAAATTACAAAAACCTCCTTCGCGTTTGATTTTACCTTACATTTAGGGGGGGTGGCTCGTAACTGCAATATTTCTATAAGTGTTAGGGAGGGTATTCAAATATTCTTTGCCAACGAATGTGCCAATGTAGTACAGAACCGAGTCTGAAGGGTATTTTTGCAATTGTCAGATAATATTGGCTAATTTTGTAACTAGTCCAAACCTGAGATTTTATGTATAATAATTATCGTTTTTACTTTTTTTTTTTAAAAGAGTAGGGTTTGCTATTCAGAATGGGGTACCCGCGCAACTTGTTGCCCATTTGCATTCCACTTCGATGTAATAATAAAGTTCTTGTTACTTAACATGCAGGACACAGCCAAGAACGGAATTCTAGCCGTGCAAACTCTTCGAAACAACATAATGGCGTCGACCCTTTTAGCCACCATGTCGATCATGCTAAGCTCCGTCATCGCCGTCCTAATGTCGGGAGGCAGCGGGTCCCACAGCCCGATATACGGCGACAACAGCAAGCTGGGATTCTCACTAAAGTTCTTCTCAATACAAGTGTGCTTCCTAAGTGCATTCTTGCTGTACGTGCAGTCCATAAGGTACTACAGCCATGCAAGCATGCTGATAAACGTGCCGAATAACATCCGTAAGGAGAAAAGCGCGGCCACGAATTTACTTAAAGATTATGTGACTGTAGAATACGTCAGCGGGACGGTGAACAGAGGGAGCCATTTCTGGTCGTTGGGTCTTCGCGCGTTTTATTTTTCGTTCCCTTTGTTTCTTTGGATTTTCGGGCCGATTCCTATGTTTTTGTGTTGTGTGTTGCTGGTTTTCTTGCTGTATTTTCTGGATGTCATTCTGGACTCTGAGCCTGTGTTTGCTGATCATGATTCTAGACAAGAAGAGGGGCAACAAGGTAATTACACTAGGGACTGTGTGGAGGATAGTGTTTAGTTTTTTTTTCTGGGGGTGGGGGTGGGGGTGGGGGGGTCTAAGTGTGGCTGGTTTAGTTGAATTAGTACTGTGTGTTATGGTATTTCAAGAGACTAATGATTTCGAGATGGTAGTGTTGGTTTACATGGCAAATATTTAGATTCAATACAAGTTGAATCGGATTTTGCTCATGAATATGTTTGTAATCTTGAGTTTGGTACCAAATTAATAAAATTAAATGTCCCTCGGGCCATGTTTTTATTTTATTCTTTTCGGTCACACACACTCCATATACATTTTTGACAATTAATAATATTAATTATATATGGATATAATTAATAAAAAAATATTTTGGAAATACACATTAAGACAGATATTATTATAATTTTTTTATATATTGATCGCAATCTATGATCAATGTTTATAAATATTAACCACTAAAAATCAAAATATGTATATTTTAGTGTAACGGTGGAATAACAGTTTGTTATTTTTTTATAATATATAACGAGTAATGAGTGCATGTAGAATAATAAAATTTCGAGCAGCACCAAATATGTAATTATGTGATTATGTCCTAAACGACTTATAAAATGGAAAATATGGTTAGTACTAAATTTTTTTTATATCGAGGTTTATTTCTGTTAGTTTTCGGGATAACGATCGACCCAGATCTTGCTACAAGACCCACAGTATTCTTCTGAGTTAAATCACGAGATGTGTATACATTCCTGGGTTCTTAAATATCCTCATTCTGCGCATTGAGTCGTCCCTAAGTGATTCTTTCAATGCTGGGCCACTCAAATCGGCCATGAGGTCACCGAGATTTGGCCTCCCACTGCCACTTGAAGCGCCGATATTTAATTGTTCATGGCGTCTTGGAGGGCTAGGGTCTCTTCTTTAATCATAGATTAAAGTCATAAACCCTTGAAAAGAGAGACTTGAACCTGGGTCTCCCACTTGAAGTGGAAGACCCGTGGCCAGTGAACTTGGTTCACTGGTTTGGTTAGTACTATATTGGTTAGGGGTGGCAAAATATACCGAAATATCGAAATACCGTATTTACCGTACCAAAAAATTACCGAAAATACCGTATTTTGTTTATTTTCCCTCCCCTCACTTTTTTTTACCAAACAATATGCTTCTACTTCTCTCTCCTTTCCTCCTACATAATCATTTCAAACAAGATAAATGAATTTTACATCCCCTCCCCTATTCTTCCCTTCTTTTCATAAAGTTCCTCCACTCCCTTCCCTTTATTTGAACCAAACCGACCATAAACCCTCCCTCTCTATTTTATATATAATTTTAAAACATATTATCAGCACGACTCTAATTATTTAAATAATATAACGAGATTATAATCTACGATCGCATCTTTTAGATAATCATATGTATTAAAAATCGAGTTACTACAAATAAACAAATACTTCGATTTTTTCTTGAATAATACAAAAAACACCACTTGCAACTTTAAAGTTGGACAAATCAAAATATGTGAGTTGTCACTTGACAAAACACTACCACCCCCCGGATCCCAAAAATAGTACCACCCAAATCAAAAGGTAAAATACAAATTTTAATATATTTAAAGGACATTGGTTGTTGACTTGTTGATCCGACCCATGCGATGCACACGGACTCGTTCTAATTGTCCGTAGCGTATTGCTCATCACTAATTTCAATAGGTTCATCAATTGTAATTTTGTTATCACAAATACTCAAAATGATTTTATAAGTCGGATATTGTACATCATTACATTGATCATTTATTCAGTTATCTAAGTGTTCATAGCGTAATTTGTGTGATGCACACGGGCTCGATCTAAATATTCATATCGTATTGTTCAGCACTAATTTTTGTCATTTTGATCATGGATATGAAAATTGTTGGTGCCTTTATTTCGTCACTTTTAATTGAGGTCGAGTCAAAAACTCAGAATGATATTCAGACCCGTGCGATGCACACGGGCTGTATCTAAGTGTTCATAGCGTAATGTTTGACACTAATTTTGTCATATATAACTTGGGCTGACTCAGGACCCGATGCAACTATTTTGTTGAGTTTACAGCTTAGTTCTTCTTGTTATGTTTCTTTTTTTTTTTTATATGTTTCTAGTCTAAGTTTTAGACAATGAGCTTATAGTATAATGGGTTTAGACTCTATTGAATCTTATTTATGTCTTACATTTAACTTTTGTTATTATAATTTACAAATGGGTTCGAGCCCGTTTAGCCCGTGCCCATTTAAGCCCTGCCTGTTCGGAGCCGAGCCCATTTAGACCGTGGTCCGTGCCTGTAATATCCGTAATTTTTCCATCTTTAGCAGTTCCCATTTTTGGTGTATGTCTATTTTTATCGACTCGCTTGTAACCGTTTCGGTATTTCGAATCTACTTTGTTCTTGGAGTTTTTCCATTTGGACGAGTTTTGATGATGTTTTCACGTAATTCCATTTTATGACATGTTTTGCCGTATGAACGTTCGATTCTTGTAAAACTTGTTCGTTTTCGTTGTTTCTTGGTTTGTACAAGTTCGTATGGTTGAGTTGGTCATGTGGAGACTTTCGGTTTGTAAATCCGACGTTGTTTCGTGATTTTCGGGCACTTGGGCCATTTTTGTAATTTCCTAATAGTTTAGGGAATCTTAGTTTCGTTGTCGCATTACGGACCCTCCGGTGGTCGGAATTGTATTTTTCTTTCAGCGCTTAGCTCCGTCGTCTTGTATGCTTCGCGTCTATGTTCCTGGATTCTGGTCTCGTCGTACGTTTCGTGTTTTATACCCTCGGCAGTGACTTCTGCTTTGGTGTGACATCGGCGATCTTTGAAGCTGGCATGTAGGTAGCGCACGCTACCCTGTTCCCTTGCGTGTGCTCTGCGATAAGCGATTAGCGTCGCTAACCCCTATTGTTAGCGTCGCTAACGAATGGTGGCGATAGCCCTTTGGTATCATGGCCCGTTAGCGCCACGCTACATATGGCGATTAGCGTGCGCTAACTTCACGATATATAAGCCCGATGGGCGATTTTGAGCGTGATTTTATTCTTTTCCCTTCGTTTCTTCGACGTGCGACCTCAGAGGCGATTTCCATCGGTCCTGATCGGCGTTCTCTTCACATTCCATCACCGTAGAGTCGTGCTAACATATTATCATCAGCATAATTGTTGGCCACTAAGTATACTGGATACAGTTTGGAAAATAGTTTAAACTACAAACTGTACGGATTCTAAATCTGAGTGCGTAGCGGAAGTCTTGGATACGATGAGTTCTTTGTGGATACGGCAACTAAGTGTATAGTGTATACTTAATATATCACGATAATTTAAAGCAGTAAAAGTGAAGGTAAATAACACGGTAATTAAAGTGGTTCGAGGTAAACCCCTCTACGTCCACCGGTCCTCCACACAGAGTAAAGTTTATTATAATTCTGCGTACACAACTACGTAATTATAACAACATACACAATCAATATATCGTTCACAGATTGATATAAAGATCTTAGCTTAAACCGTTCACACAGATTGGTTTTGAGCTAATGCTTTGACTTGCTTCTTCACACACGATTAAAGCTTCGTCTTCTTCAATGCAATTCCTTCACACGATTAGGAGAAGCCAGTTGTTCGGTCCACAGGCTGATCTTGAGTTTGTTCAACGTATAGAGCAGATGGTGAACAACAACTTTGACTTTAAGAGCTTTGGTGATGAAGTGTTGTTCGGGATGATGAGCACTTTGTATATCTCTTTAGATCTTAATTGCGGTAAGCTTTGGAGATATGTTTTGCTCGATGATAACTTTTGATAGCTTGAGTGTTAGGTTCTTTGGGTGTGATCTTCAATGCCTTCATAGGATATATATAGTCTCTGAAGAATGTATCCGTTGAGATGTATCCGTTTGAATGAGATTTCGTTCAACGGGATTATGACACGATCCGGTTTCGCGGGATTACGAAGATCGAAGGCGCGGTATTTAAATACCTTATCCTTGAGTATTTAAATACTTCTTTATTCAACGGGACTTGACTTGTTCCTTCTTTGTCTGTTGTGAGTGTATGGAAGATAAGCGTATTTTGAGTTTCGAGACAGTTTCCATACTTGGTCTTTTACAAGACTTCTTCTTTGTCTTGAAGAGCTTCACTATATCTTTGATTCGAGGCGGGTCTTCGATACGAGGATAAAACCTCAAAGCTTCGATACGATTTCCTTTCTTGTATTCGGATTGGCATATATGTCAAAACCTCTTTATCAAATATCATTCGATACGAGGATCGGATATCCCATTTGTTTCGATCTGGTCTTTGTTTTCCCAACAATTTCCCCCTTTTTGACAATTTTCCAAGTCTTTCTTTCTTGACTTTTCAAGTCTTCTTGATGATGCCAAATCCTTCTTCATGAAGCGTTCTTGTTTGGTGACTTCTGGTTGATTTGTTGGTCTTTCGTCAAAGGTCGACTTAGTGACTTAGTCTACAATAATGAACTTCTCGCAGGCAAGTTCGATCTGATTTAAGATTTATTACAACTTAAGCCTATGATTGGCGCGCAGCACAATCTTACAATGTATTCTAAGCTTACAATGAAATTATGAAGCTGTTCGTAGACTAGTTAAATGCACTTATTTTTCAATCAAGTTTATCTAATTTGAGGTTGCTATCAAACAATTTAAGTAATCATACATCAACACAGTAGATTACGAGTTGTAATCTTTCAAGACAAACAAACGTTTTTATTGATATTTAAAATGAATTGAGTACAGAGTTTGCTGTTTCGAAGAGAAATTACAAAGCAAAAAATAATATACATAGATTTCAGCTCCTTATCTATAATCCGCATGCCTCTATGGCCTTTTCCCTGGTTCATTCTCGGTACCACGCCACCAGTTTTGAAGAGAATCATTGCCTCGATCCTGGTATATAGCTCTTCCATCATAGGATCGATCAAAGGCAAGTATCCAGTCTTCTAGATGGGTGACCCGATCTCCTCTTCTGTGTTTGGATTTCATTTCGATTTGGAGAGGGAGTTTCCCGTCTTCTAGCATCTTCGTAAATTTATCTGCGGCCTCCGCTAACGTTTTATAGTTCTTGAAGATGGCGGATTCACGATGAGTCGACAAAGTATCTCATCGATTCGTTCTTCCTCCGAGTGCTTCACTTCGTCGGCGGTAGGGTTGCGGTTGGTCGTGACGAATTTCCGAAGGTCTCTGAATAAGAGTTTGCCAAGGGACATTGGGATCATGAAATTCGGTCTGGAGCTGAAATTTTAAACCTTTGGGATGGAGGTGCTAGCTTGTTCAATTCGGCGGTAATCTTGTTTTGAGCGACCTCAAATTCCCTTTCTTGTTGCGGCTAATTCTCTAGCGGCTTCTCGTGCCTCTTCCCCCTTTTTGGCTTCATCAAGACTTTGCGGGATTTCTAGAGCGGCGTCTGTTTTGTCTCGATCTTGGTCATTCTCTCTACAAGGGAGGAAAGAGTGCGACATTTCTGAATGCATTTGTCGTGAGCACGCGGTGAGAGTCATTTTCAATCATAGCACAAGCGGTCTTGGCTTGACTATCCTCGTTTTTGTTGCTTCTTCCTTGATTGCTCTGCTTATCTTCCATGATCTTCAAAGCTTGTTTGAAAACTTAAGCAATGAGAATGAATGCGTCGACAACACGAGATACTTCATGTTGAAGAGTGGTCATTTCTTGACGGCGAGTATGCATCGATTCAATGCTTTTTCAACGGAAGATAGAGCATTTCTGCATCTGGATGAATACGGTTTGAAGGCCAAGTGCACGCGGGCGCTCTTTTCGTGCGGCGAAATCGGAGAATCGGTTGGGCAAGGTCTCAGGCTGTTCAACCTTCTTACATTCACGGATGGGCGTGAAGTAAGTTGGACATCCTCGGGTTCGATCGTCCTCGGATTCCACGGTTGAAGGCGGGAGCGGCTTCACGTGGTTCGGCGGAGGGGGTTGAGAAGCGTCTGTTGCGAAGATTCTTGACAAACATGGATACGGAGAGAGGCCGAATCCTCCTGTTGGCTTTCGGGAATGGCTTCTTGATCGCGGCGAGCTCAGTGCTGTTCCAAAATTTCTTGTACTTCCTCATTGGAGGGACCGATTCCTCTTGGTCGGGAATGTTCTCATTTGTGGTGAAGGGGGATTGTCTGGGTAGAAGGCCCTTCGTCATCTGCAGGTGGAGGCGTCTCGAGCTTGACCTCTTCACGACTCATTCTCGGACACCTTGTAAAGCATCGTCGTCGTCGTCGAGTCATGATCTTCGTCATCTTTTGGATTAGTGGGAGAGTCCTCGACTTTTCTTTCCTTTCCTCCGGCGTCGGTTGTGCGGAAGATGGCTTTCAATTAGATCCTTGCAAGAGGGTTGTCCCATCGACGGGGCCTCAATTCTGTTGAGTCGTCACCTGCGAGACGAATCTCTCTTCGTGGCTCCAATCGCTCCGGTTATGCAGTGTATCGTGCAGAGCTAGCACATTGCCTTTCCATTGCAAAAATCTTTTGTAGGCATGTTCAATTTGAACCGAAAGAAGGGTCGATTAATGATCGAGTCGGGGAGGGACTTGAATAACGTGCAGAGCGGCGTGTCGAGGATTCTGTGCGGGTATGGGATCTGTGCGGAAGAGGACTCCTTACGAGGATGGTGCCACTGAAGGAATATGGATCTGTGCGGGCGTGGGATCCGCGAGAGGAGAAGTAGCTTTTGGCTCGAATGGGCGGTAGGCTCGCTAAAGTCTTGATCGTTGGCGGATGTCTCAATATCCGTCCTAGCCGCCAAAGGCTCGGGATCTACTGTCGATAGAGTAGGAGACACCTCTTCCACGGGGTTGGGCCACAGGGTTCTTCATCGATGGGTTGAGCCACGGGAGACTTCCTTGGAGTGCTTGGCGGATTTGATTTTCGAAAGCCTCCTGAGTCTCTTCTTGGGCTTCTCACCCAGAGAGTGTTTCTTCTTGCTGTGAGATCTCTTTCGCTTCTTTGAAGATTCCACTTCTGGGACCTTCAAGGATTCATCTCTTGGATTATCAGAAATTGGCATATGCCTGGTTCTTGGGTGGTTGCAAGACATGGTGCTCTGGTTATACGCAGTAGGCTTGACGCCTCCTAAGTATATCCTCGAGCTATTCTTCTTCGCATCGGCGGATTGCGTCAGTCCGCACTTCGTCAGAATATAATTCAACATTAAACCGAAAGATTTCTTTTGGGTGGCAGGTTTGCACACCTCCTCTTGTAAGCGTTTCAGAATTATTTGGCACCAATTGACCTTTTCACAGGTCAAAATAGCCACCATCATCCTGAACCTTAAGTTTGTGCACATCTCGAACGCACCGGTTCGGTTTTCAATAATCCTGGAGCAAAAGTCATGAAGATACACAAAAGGAAGAAGAAAGTTTTTCTTGTGACAAGTAGTTGTCACCATGTCAACAAC
Source organism: Orobanche coerulescens (assembly GCA_033398695.1). Classification (NCBI taxonomy): domain Eukaryota; kingdom Viridiplantae; phylum Streptophyta; class Magnoliopsida; order Lamiales; family Orobanchaceae; genus Orobanche; species Orobanche coerulescens. Next base: position 2,937,740 of record CM065816.1, read on the forward strand.
TTTGGACCACATGCAGTCCATAAAATTTTGTAATGAGCTCTTGAGACCCGAACGTCTCAAGTTGATCCATGGTCAGGCCATCAGCGGGTAGCCTGTAGATTCTCTGGAGCAGATCGCGATCGATACAGATCTCTGAGAGAATACGAGTAATGCTTCCAATTTGTCGGCGGTCTTGCTTCCAAGGCGATAGAGGCCTTGTTGTTGAAGACGAGTAATGATATATTCCATGGGATCTGCGTCGTTGGTTTCTGAGAGAATACGCTCAATGATGACAGGTTTGGAGAAGATCCGGCCATCAATGATGTTAGCGGATTTCTTCAGAACAGGGGAAGAAGATTGTCCAGCCATTGATGTTTTCTTAAGAAAAAGGGTGCAAGAAAACAATCGAAATATGCAGTGAAATGCAGAAAAATATGTAGGCTGTATTTGCTTGAGAACTCTTGAATTTGCAGAAAGCGTAAAGAGTCTCTAATGGCAGATTCAGTCCTTTTATAGTTGGGCGGCGAAATAGGGTTTTGCAGAGTACGAATGGTCAGATTTTAAGGGATGGGAACCGGTTTTGAAATCAACGGTTAAGATGGACTGAGTGTAACTGGTACGCTAATCCATTAAAAGATTTAAAAATAGAGCGGGTCCCACTTCTGACATAGGTTGATACCCTAAATGCCTAAAACGGCGGTTTAAAAATAATAAACAATTTATAGACATCGCGGCTTTTGAGATTCAGTTGTCCAGATGTCGTGTAAGGCATTTAATGAACATGACGTTTGACATAAAAACAGGGCACGTGGACAAAAATTATTTTGAAAGGAAATAATATTATATTATATATTGAATCGAAATCTATAGCATGTCTTGTTTTCCGTCGATCTGACATTCCCCCTCAAAAAGGTGCTTATAGGTTTTGAATTCCATCTGACAATATTTGGATTAATCTTTGTATTTATGGGTCTCTGATTTCCCCCTTAATTATTGCACACACCACTGTAGGATTCATATGCCTTCGCTCGCTTCTGATCTTGTATTGATGATTCTGAGTGTACAAATAATTAATGTTGGATACTGTATTCACGGGTCTTACAGCATTCCCCCTCAATTGTTGAGTAAAAATAGTAAATTACTTACAGGGAGTCTGGCTGTAGCATTCCCAATTCTTGTCTGAGCATGTTGAATCTTGCTGTGTCGAGAGGCTTGGTGAAAATGTCCGCCAGTTGGACGTCTGTATGAACTTTTTCCAGGCGAACATCCTTGTTCTCGACATGATTCCTGATAAAATGATGCGTCATGTTGATATGCTTAGTGCGCGAGTGCAGAACAGGATTGTGCGTGATTGCAATTGCACTCGTGCTATCACACATGATTGGAGTCTCTCTAGCATCGATTCCATAGTCGGCGGTTGTTCCGCATCGAAGGATCTGCATACGGCGACTACCGGCTGACATAGTACTACGATTCGGCCGTGGAAAGAGAGTTAGCCAATTGCTTCTTCTTGAACCAAGAAAGCGAGTCTAGGTCAGAAAGTGACAAGTTCCACTTGTACTCTTCTATCTAGCTTGCGACCTCAGAGATCAGTCATTGTATCGACTAAATCGAATCCGCCTTCCTTAGGATACCATAGTCTGCATCATTGTTCCTTTAATGTACTTGAGGATTCGTTTAGTTGTATTGAAGTGTGATTCCTTAGGTGCAACTTGGTATCTCGCACACACTCCAACAACAAACTGGATATCGGGCACGCTAGCCGTTAGGTACGGGAGCGAACCAATGAGCTTCTGTAGAGTGATTGGTCAAACGGCTTTCCGGCTTCATCAGCACTAATTTGCACGGAAGTGCTCATAGGGGTTGGCGAGGATTTGGAAGTGTTCATTCCAAATTTGTTGAGAAGCTCCTTGCTGTATTTCTCCTGGTTGATGAATATACCTGTAGGCAACTGCTTTACCTGCAAACCTAGGAAATAACTAAGTTCCCCCATCATACTCATTTCAAATTTACTTTGCATGAGATGAGAGAACCTTTGACATAGAGCAAGGTTAGTTGAACCAAAAATAATATCATCCACATAGATTTGCACCATTAGAAGGTCATCACCTTCCTGTATCTTGAACAAGGTTTTGTCCACAGCACCTTTCTCAAATCCGTTGTTGGTTAGATACTGGGACAGGGTTTCGTACCAGGCTCTAGGGGCTTGTTTAAGTCCGTACAGCGCTTTCCTTAGCCTGTAAACTAGATCGATACCGTCTGTGTTGGCAAACCCTGGTGGTTGTTCAACATAAACTTCTTCTGCAAGATCTCCATTCAGGAAAGCACTCTTGACGTCCATTTGGTATACGATAAAACTCTTATGGGCGGCAAAGGCTAAAAATATCCTAATGGCTTCTAGTCTCGCTACAGGGGCGAAGGTTTCATCATAGTCGATTCCTTCTTCCTGACAATAGCCTTGTGCTACTAGTCTGGATTTGTTCCTTATGATAAGTCCATTTCGATCCTTTTTGTTTCGAAATACCCATTTGGTTCCTATAACCGATTGGTGTGTTAGTGCAGGTACAAGATACCATACATTGTTTCTTCGAAACCGTTAAGCTCTTCTTCCATAGATGTTATCCAATGAGAATTGTTAAGAGCGTCTATGGTCGAAATAGGTTGACTGGGCTAAGAATACGGCGATAGTGCACATATTGAGTCTTCTAAGTTCGGATTGAGATTTCCATTCGAAGCTGTGAAACTTGACATTAGATTCTTCTTGTGCACAAAGTACATTTCCTTGTGTACTCTGTATTCTCCTACGAGTAGAAACACGGCATTAATGTTTCCAATGATCATCTCTTGCGGGTGATCTCTCAACCATCTTCGGTCGGGTTCTAATTCGGGATCCGTCTTGTATCGAAAGTTTACGTGGATACGACTTGGCTTATGCGGCGTCGGCTTCATCATCGATTCTTACAGTGCGGGGTTGATTTCTAAATCAACGACGGGTTCTATGGGTGTAGGTGGATCCAAGATAGATAGATGGTGGATGTTAAGTGATATCATCTACTCTGTAGGGTCATGGTGTGGTTCGTCGAACACTACATGAACCGATTCCTCGATCGTCGACTTCCTTTTATTAAAGATTAAAGCTTTCTTTGACGGAGGAGTATCCTACGAATATTCCTTCATCGAATTTTCATCAAAGGTTCTAAGTTGGTCCTTCCCATTGTTCAATACATAACACCGCATCCAAAATGTGAAAATACGAAACTAATGGAGTTTTGTTATTCCATACCTCATAAGTTGTTTTGTTGTGGTGCTTGTTGACGATACTGGTTTTGAGTGTAGCCTGTTGTATTGGTTGCTTCACCCCGAAGCTTGTGGCAATTTGCTTGCGGCAATCATTGTCCTTGTTGCTTCTTTCAACGTCCTATTCTTTCGCTCGGCAACACCATTTTGTTGAGGTGTACGGCGGTGAGTATTCGTCTTTGTATTCCATTCTCCGACAGTATTGCTCTATAAAGCGGTTAGTAAATTCGGTACCTCTGTCGGAGCGAATGCACACGATACTCGATGCCTTTTCATTACGCAACTTTCTCGGGATCTCGGGCGGCCTTGATGTTGTTTCCTTCTTCTTGCTAAGAAAGATCGTCCAAGCATACGGAATAATCATCAACAACAACCATGCGGTATTTCTTACCTCCCAAACTTACTGGGTCTACGGGACCATAGAGATCCATGTGTAGCATTTCCAACACTCTTTGGGTTGAAAGGTAGGATTTGCTTTTCGGGGTTGACTTGATTTGCTTGCCTTTACGGCATGGTCCGCATGAATCTTGTCTTTCTTGAATGACACATTTGGCAAACCTCTAACCATTCCCTGTCTTGAAAGCTTGTTGATCGTCTTGAAGTTGACGTGAGACATCCTCTTGTGCCATAACCGGCTAATATCTGCGGTGCCTTTGGCAACAAAACATGGAATTGAGGAGCTCATAGGCTTCCATCGGCAATGTACATATTACGATCTGCTTCCTGTAAGCACAACTTCCTTGGTTTGAGTGTTCTTGACTCTCTGACGATCTATATAGAACTTCACCGAGAAGCTGTTTATCACAGGCGGCTAATACTAAGTAGATTATCTTGTAAGCCTTCAACATATGCAACATCGGTGACCTTGAATTTCCGACAAGTAGGTTTCCTTTCCCTCTTGTTCTTCCTTTAGACTTATCAAGGCGAACTTTTGGACCGCAACCTTCTACAAAATCGGATAGCTTGCTCCTATCTCCGGTCATGTGTGCGAGCATCCACTATCGAAGTACGGGTATCCTCCTCTAGAATGTCTGTAACAAAGAAATTAGGTAGATTTAGGTCCCCTTTGATTTTGGGTCCATGTGTGTTAGTTCTTTTAGGTACCCAAGCTTTCTGGCGGCAATTGGTTTCTTGTAGGACATACTCGGTGCAGGTGTTGCGATATCTACGGGGCATATCCGTAGTCGTTATAATCATGATAATTACTATGCATGTAAAATTCGGGTTATTATTATTATTCGATGCGAGTGCCGTCTAGGAGGTGGAGCCATTTTCTTAGGCACGGTGACTTGTCTTACGGGTCTCGGTTGGATTCCCAATCTTTGTTGTTGATCTTGGCCGGCATCTACCGTCTTGAGGGATAACGGGGCTCTGTATCGATACCTCGGCGAGTGCGATAAATGCCGTGTGGGCCTTTGGTGGTTGGATACAACCTTTCTTACGAGCAGTACATTGGCCGTTGATATGCTCGGGAGCATCTTTGTTGAGTGCGCCTCACGGGTTGGAATGGCTTATGATTCCATTATGCAGTATAGGTTTGCGGGGCGGAATTGCAGGCGTTTGGTTTTCTCGGTACGAGGTTCCTTTATGGGACTAGGAGTATCTTCCTATACGGAATGTGTTCCACACTCTTGACGAACACCGTACTAGTTTTCCCTTTGTTTGAACATGAGCCGTATCCTAAGCCACTTTTATCATGAGCATGTTGCCCGGTGCTCGAATTTCTTCCATTCTTTTGGACGATTTTTCAAAAGACTTGAGAATGGTCTCAAGTTCGGTTTCTCGCTTTTGAGAGTTGTGATTTTGGTTTGTAGTAGAACCAAATCATTTGTCTTGCTCTCATTGTGGGTTTTAACCTCATTTAGTTCATGAGCAAGTTGATGATTGCTCTCCATGAGTTTTCAAAATCGACCTTCTTGGTTTCACAATCAAGAGACATATTTTCATAATTTATTTTCAGAAGTCATTTTCATCTTTCGGCTCTAAATTTGTTAATTGAAGTGTATATTCTCGATTTTAGAGTCTCATGGGCCTTTTGAATGTTTTTAAACTCATTCATCATATTTTCAAAAGTATGAGATGCATTTGTGGAATCGGCGAGGTTGAACTTACCTCATCGTATTGTCTTCACCTTACGGAACATCTTTGGCCATAAAGCACATGTATGCTTTATCATCAAACTCATCGTCGGATGAATCACTTCGATGACCACTGAAGACATTACTGATTTGGATGGTGTGGGGAGGCTTCGATTCTCCAATCGGGGCCTTGAGCTTGTCTTTCCAAGCACGTCTTCTTTCATCTCTCTCTTGTTGCTCGGCCTCGGGCAATCTTTGGACTTTGGGATGAGGACATTTGTTTGCATAATGGCACAGTTTCCTGCAGTTATAGCACGAGTTAGCATCACCGGATGATGTTTCGGTACTTACCTTGTGGACGAGTTTGGGCACTGTAGGGAGTCTTTCCAGATTGTTTGATGAACTTTTTGAATTTATGCATTAGAAGCGCCATTTCATCTTGAGACGGGATGTCGTCGTCACTGTCGGCATTCTTGTGGTAGGCTTCGTTGAGCTAGGCATGCTTGTGTCGACGGTTCGATCTGTGGCGAGAGCTGTGACCTTTGAAGGAGATTCTTGACTTTCTCTCTTCTGTCAATATCATACTCAAAAGCTTTGAGGTCGGAGAAGAGATCAAAAGTGGATATTTCATTAAGATTACGGGATACACGCATAGTTGTGGTCTTAATGTCCCATCGAGTGGGAGAGATCTGAAAATTTTTAAGTTCTTCTCCTTTTGGGTGTAAATCTTGCCCAACGCTTCAAGTTCACCAACAATACCGGTGAATCGAGGTCAAGTTCCTCAAGTGTTTCGATTGGTTTCATTTCAAAAGATTCAAATTGCTGAGTTAGTTTTGAAATCTTGTTTTCTTTTGAGAGCTCGCCTCACAAATTAACTTGAGTTTATCCCGATTTCTTTGTTGTTTTGCGACTTTTACCTTTGATAACGTGCCTTTGTCAAGAGTGACAAATAACGCGTTCTTAGCCACGTTGTCGAGATTGGCTCGCTTCCTTTCATCATTGTCCATTGCTCGCGTTCCTTCTCGAGCATTTCGGCATGGGCTTGGCCCTCAATCCTTGCGGCGGATTTACCTTCATGATCTTGATAGGACCATCTGTATAACAAAAATCATCTCTTCGTGCGTTCTTTGCAAGATGAGCTTCCATTCTAATTCTCCGACGTCAAATTCGTTAATAGAGAACATAGGGACTTTGTTAATCATAGAAGTATCCATACCGATAATATAGGAATGAAAGAGACTGTTTTGAAAATAAGTGATTTGAATCGATTCGGTTAAAAGAAATACGACTGATTCTTTTTAGAATCAACCGCTCCGATACCACTTGTTGGCCACTAAGTATACTGGATACAGTTTGGAAAATAGTTTAAACTACAAACTGTACGGATTCTAAATCTCAGTGCGTAGCGGAAGTCTTGGATACAGTAGGTTGCTGTGGATACAGCAACTAAGTGTATAGTGTATACTTAATATATCACAGTAATTTAAAATAGTAAAAGCTGAAGGTAAATAACACAGTAATTAAAGTGGTTCGAGGTAAACCCCTCTACGTCCACTGGTCCTCCACACAGGAGTAAAAAGTTTATTATAATTACTGCGTACACAACTACGTAATTATAACAACATACACAATCAATATATCGTTCACACAGATTGATATAAAGATCTTAGCTTAAACCGTTCACACAGATTGGTTTTGAGCTAATGCTTTGACTTGCTTCTTCACACACAGTTCTGAAGCTTCGTCTTCTTCAATGCAATTCCTTCACACACAGTTCCGGAGAAGCACAGATGGTTCAGTCCACACAGGGCTGATCTTGAGTTTGTTCAACGTATAGAACAGATGGTGAACAACAACTTTGACTTTAAGAGCTTTCAGCTGATGAAGTGTTGTTCAGGATGATGAGCACTGTATATCTCTTTAGATCTTAATTGCAGTAAGCTTTGGAGATATGTTTTGCTCTGATGATAACTTTTGATAGCTTGAGTGTTAGGTTGCTGGGTGACTGATCTTCAATGCCTTCATAAGATATATATAGTCTCTGAAGAATGTATCCGTTGAGATGTATCCGTTTGAATGAGATTTCGTTCCAACGGGATTATGACACGATCCGGATTTCGCGGGATTCTGAAGATCTGAAGACTGGCAGTATTTAAATACCTTATCCTTGAGTATTTAAATACTTCTTTATTCAACGGGACTTGACTTCTGTTCCTTCTTTGTCCTGTTGTGAGCTGTATGGAAGATAACTGTATTTTGAGTTTCGAGACAGTTTCCATACTTGGTCTTTTTACAAGACTTCTTGCTGTACTGAAGAGCTTCACTATATCTTTGATTCGGCGGAGTCTTGATACGAGATAAAGCCTCAAAGCTTCGATACAGTTTCCTTTACTGTATTCGGATTGGCATATATGTCAAAACCTCTTTATCAAATATCATTCGATACAGGGATCGGATATCCCGGCTGTTTCAATACAGGGTCTTTGTTTTCCCAACAATAATCGTCATCCATCATCCAAAATCAAGGTATTTTCGTCTAGAACCCTAACTCGTCAAATTTGGGGGTTTTTCCGGGTTTTGCTAATTGGAACCGAATTATTCCCGTATGTTATGATATTCTTCACCGATTGTGATTATTGAATGATTCCAAATCCAATTTCCTTGATTTTAATCCGCGAATTATCAATACGGAGAGATTTTGCGTAAACCCTGCGTATCAATTGATCGTCTATTGTCGTATATTGTAACCGGGGTTATGGGTGTATTCGATAGAGTATTGTTGTCCGTTGGGGTGAGCGTGTTGATCCTTCGTTTAGGAACCGTCGTTTTCCACCCGGACCGTTCGTAGTCGTGTTTCATCTCCGTTTCTTCAAGAATGTCTCAAAGGCAAGTACTTTACATTTGTTTACATGTTCTAGTATTTGAATTATGGCTGTATCGTGGTTGTTGTGGATGGTTATGTGTATGTTCACCTAGGGACGGTCCGACGGGGCCTCTAGGGATACGTATTGCCGTGAGTGTGCGTATCGTGAACTGTGGTTAGCCACCCAGGGATGTCCGACGGGGCTCTGCGGGGTACGGTGGCCGTGAGTCTCGTGCCAATGGTTAACTTTGAATTATGATTTGTTGGAGATAATATGTTTTGTGATTGTACATTGTAAATATTCCGGAATATAAAACGTTTTCAAAAATGATTTTTGGCGCATTATTCATCTGATTAGAATGTAGTTCAAATGGATTGTACTTGCACTAGCAGTTGTCGCTAACCCCTTGAATGGGGGAAATACATTTTGTATTTCAGGTATCGATCGTGGGGACAAACGAGCACTCGAGCCGTACGAGGATGATGGGCAAGCATGATACTGATCAGTAGTCATTTATTGGTGTTCATTTCAGTCCATTACTTTTGATGTCTTGTGTTGGGACTTTTGTGTTATAAAATTAGTTTAAGTACTCGAGTACTTCTTTTACAAAATTATTAACGTTGTGTTCCTGTTTTGGGAAATAGATTTATGTTGGATTTTATTGTCGGATTGTAATCTTATTTGAATTGTCGTATTATTGGTGATTGTTGTCGTTATCGAATGTCTTGTTTGGTACGTTAGCCTGGTGGATTCCACAGTGTGGGGACCACGGCGCTGTAATATACCCTGAATGTCTTGGGGGTGTTACAGAATATGGTATCAGAGCTTAGGTTTATGGATACCTAGGCTGTCGGTTATTTGGGTCTAGTTAAGTGTCGTTTTTGGGACAGTATCACTGCTATGCCATCATCTCGATGCGCGGTGCTCGTAAGTTTTCCTAACTTGACTCGTTTCACCGTTACATTCTATTCTGTCTTAGTATCTTATTGCGTTTTGCGTTTGAATTGTACTTACCCATTACTTCTTGAATTCCTGCGGTAGAGGACGGGCCGCGGTCGCGGATGCGGTAGGGACGTGGCGCGGCCGGTGGGCGGCCATGTCCGATCACTCGAGGACCGGTCGGAGATGCCTTCCTTGTCGAATAGTGTTCCCCTAGTTCCGGAGGTCGGCAGGACCCGATCTGCTAGCTACGGTAATGCACATGAGAATGTTGGGTGGCCGACATTTTACGGCAGTAGCGAATCGAGATGGCGTTGCGGCTCGAGCCGTTCTCGTCGGCCATGCTAATGCCAACCGGTTCCGCTCTTGGATCCGGTAATGATAAGCTACTTGGGGCGTGATTCGTATGCGTTCTCCATGATTTGATGGTGCTTGACCCTTACGGTTGGGAGAATTGGCTATTCGAGTTAGAGAAAGTGTTTGAGTGCTAATTGTTAGGAGAGGAAGGTACCCATTGCTCGGTACTTCCTCGCCAAGGAGGCGGCGGCGTGGTGGCAAGCGGTGAAACCGCGTGACCGGCGACTACGTGGGCGAGTTTCGGGATCGATGGAAGGCAGTGCATCGCCGATGAAAGAGGAGAATCCGATCCTTCTTGAGGCTAAACCCCAAGATGTTCCTATATCTCAAGCTATCAAAGACTACAATCAACTTGTTGCATTATGTGAGAAACCAAGTCGAGATGAGCTTGATAAGATCCGCCACTTTGACATGCGGATGAAATCGAGTGCGCCACTACATGCAGTGCAGGTGCACGACTCTGAAGGAATATCAGAATAAAGCGATGGCTTACGAGATGTCGTTTTCCGCGACAGAGACGGCAGTTGAAGAAAAGAAGCAGAAGACCTCCGGTCAGTTTTCGGGAGGCAAGTCAGGAGGGTATCCGAAGGCTCAGTCCGATTCGCGAGTCTTCGGGAGTCAGTCGCCATCAGTTAGTCGAGGAAACGGTTCTAGGTCTGCTCCTGCTGGTTCCGTTCGTGGTCCTACATGCTTCAACTGTAGTCATCCGGGCCACATGATGAGTGAGTGTGATAGGCCTCCGATTCAGTGTCTTGCTTGTGGTCGTATGGGTCATCGTGCTAAGTTTTTTAAAGATGCAGCTCGGGCTCTAGTTACTCAGATATCAGCCCCAGCCGCGGGAGAGCCGAGTGTGAATCAGGCACCGACAGTTCCTCAGCCACAGCAGAGTTTTGGTAGAGGTCGAGGTCGTGGTCAGCCTTCTAGAGGGGGAGCTTCTAGTGCGGGGTCTGTTCCGCCCCGTGTGTATGAGATGAGGCGAGCCGGGGATCCCGACGCGACGGTGGCTACAGGTACCGTCCACATCCTTGATCACCCTATTACCGTATTGTTCGATTCTGGTGCTACGCATTCTTTTATATCTATGGATTGTGTGCGTCGTCTGCATGTTGATTGCTTGGTTGCGTGTGAACCATTTGTTGTTAAACTGCGTAGTGGGGATAGCATCGTGGGGGATCGTGAGATTAGAGATTTTTCTGTGAGTATCGCGGGGAGGGATTGGCCTTCTAATCTGATTGTGGTAGATATTAGAGATGAGGATTTGATTTTTGGTGAGGATTGGCTGGACCGTCATGGGGCGATCATGAATTATAGAACGAGAACCGTTTCGATGTTAGCTCAGCAGTGCAGAGCATTCCTTTGTGGGACGTAAGCGGAGTAGCCGGAGATTGCGATCGGCGCCTTGAGGCGGTGAGACTCATTCGAGGAGGTTGCACGGGCTATTGGTGTTACGCTTTGAGATCGGAAGAAGGGGAGTCGAGCTCTCGTCTATTCGGTAGTGTGTGAGTATCTGATGTTTTCAGACGAGTTGCGGGTTTGCCGCGGATCGAGAAGTTGAGTTTACCGTCGATTTAGAGTGGGGCAGCCCGATTTCTAAGACGCCATACCGTATGGCGCTGCCGAGATGCTTGAGTTGAAGAAAGCTTGATTGGGAGAGTTGCTAGGCATGGGGTATATTCGACCGAGTGCTTCACCACAGGCGCACCGGTCTGTTTGGGAAGAAAAGGATGGGTCACTTCGTTTGTGTATCGACTACCGATAGTTGAACAAAGTGACCATCAAAAACAAGTATCCGCTCAGGATTGATGACTTGTTTGATCGGTTGCAAGAAGCAACCGTGTTTTGAAGATTGATTTGAGATCGGGGTATTATCGGCTCAGAGTGAAGGATACCGATATTAGAAGCGGCCTTTCGGACGAGATATGGTCACTCTGAGTGCGTGGTTATGCCTTTTGGGCTAACCAGCGCACCCGGCCGTGTTCATGCGGCTTATGAACAAAGTCTTTATCGAGTACCTCGATAAGTGTGTAGTCGTTTTTATCGACGACATCTGATTTACTCGAGGAGCGAGGAGAGCACGCCGTCATTTGCGTATCGTTCTAGATATTTTGAGAACTCGGCATCTTTTGCGAAGTTCTCAAAGTGTGAGTTTTGGTTACGGGAGGTTATGTTTCTCGGTCATGTGATCTCGCCGAGGGTGTTCGTGTGGACCCACATAAAGTAGAGCGGTGTTGGATTGGGCGCCGCCCAGAACGTGAAGGAGGTCGCGATTTTGGGATTAGCCGGTATTACCGTAGATTCGTCGAGGGTTCTCTAAGCTCGCTCGACCGGCCCGGCTCGATTATTCTGAGAAGACGAGAGAAGTTTGTGTGGACCGATGAGAGGCGAGAATAGTTTTGAGGAGTTGAAGAAGCGGTTGGCAGCTCCGTTTGGCTTTACCGAGTGGTAATGATGGATTCTCAGTTTATAGTGATGCTTCGGGCGAAGGGCTCGGATGCGTACTTATGCAGCACGGGAGGACGATTGCCTATGCTTCCCGTCAGTTGAAACCGTATGAATTGAATCACCCTACGCACGATCTCGAGTTGGCCGCAGTCGTATTTGCGTTGAAAATCTGGCGTCATTATTTGTATGGCTCGTCGTGTCAGATTTTCACCGATCACAAGAGCCTAAAGTACATTTTCACGCAGAAGGAGCTTAATATGAGACAGAGGAGATGGTTGGAATTGATTAAGGAATACGATCTCGAGATCCTTTATCATCCGGGCAAGGCTAATGTGGTAGCAGATGCCTTGAGCCGGAAATCGGTATCGCTTCGGGCGCTTGAGCTACTTACGGCCCAGTCGAGACTTCAGCGAGAGTTCACGAGGTTGAGCATTAAGGTTGTACTGCCAGAGAGTTCCGGGCAGTTGCGTACTCTTGAGATTACTTCATCCCTGGTCGAGGACATTAAGTCGGGACAGTTGGAGGACCCGATGTTTTTTCAGCTTCGAGAGAGTGTAGAGAAGGGGAAAGCCCCGGGATTCGTTATTCATGAGGACGGAGTGTTGAGATTCCGAGGTCGGTTGTGTGTTCCGAACGACTCGGAATTGAGACGGAGTATTATGCGAGAGGCTCATGCGTCACCTTACTCAGTCCATCCGGGCTCGAGTAAAATGTATAAAGATCTGAGGAAGAACTTATGGTGGAACGACATGAAGAAGGAGGTAGTTCAGTTTGTAGCTAAGTGTTTGACTTGTCAGCAAGTCAAGATTGAGCATCAGCGGCCAGCTGGATTATTGAAACCACTTCCCGTTCCGGAATGGAAGTGGGATGACATCTCTATGGATTTTGTCACGAATTTACCGAGGACGAAGACTGGTATGAATATTGTATGGGTGATTGTAGACCGACTAACTAAGTCGGCACATTTTCTGGGCATCAAGGATACTTGGGGTCCAGAAAAGTTGGCTCGTATTTTTATCGCTCAGATAGTGAGGCTTCATGGTACGCCGAGGACCATTATTTCAGACAGAGATGGCCGATTTGTATCGCATTTTTGGCAGGCAGTACATAAGGCATTGGGGACTCAGCTACGTTTGAGCACTTCGTTCCATCCCCAGACCGATGGGTAGTCCGAACGTACCATTCAGACGTTCGAGGATTTGTTCTTGCGCGTGTGCGTTAGGCTGAGTAGTAGGCTGGGAGGATCATTTGGCCTTAATTGAGTTTACTTATAATAACGGTGACACGCGTCGATTAAGATGGCACCGTATGAGGCTCTTTATGGCCGGCGTTGCCGATCACCGATATGTTGGGATGAGCCATCGATTTGGTTGTACCGAGCCGGACCTTGTGTTGGAGACGAGGAGAAAGTCGAATTGATTAGAAAGAGGATGTTGGGCTCGAGTCGACAAAAGTCTTATGCGGATGTTAGGCGTAGACCTTTGGAGTTTGAGGTGGGAGATCATGTTGTTGAGAGTGTCTCAGACGAAAGGGAGTTTTCCGTTTTGGGAAGAAGGAAACTCGGCCGAGATATATTGGACCTTTCGAGGTATTGGAGAGTCGGTGAGTTAGCGTGCGTTTGGATTTACCTCCGTCATTTGAGTCATGTACATAGCGTATTTCACGTTTCCCGATTGAGGAAATGCGTTCGGACCGTCCACATTATTGACTTTGGGGGCGTGGAGATCGAGAAGGATGTTACGTTTGAAGGAGGCGTCGAGAATTTTGGAGCGTCGTGACAAGCAGTTAAGGCACAAAACCATTCCTTTGGTTAAGGTGCAATGGTCAAGGCACGGAGTAGAAGAAGCGACGTGGGAGCTAGAGGAGGATATGCGTTCGAGATACCCCGAGCTTTTTGATTCTTAAGTTTCGGGACGAAACTTTATTTTAGAGGGGGAGAATGTAATATCCGTAATTTTTCCATTTTTAGCAGTTCCCATTTTTGGTGTATGTCTATTTTTATCGACTCGCTTGTAACCGTTTCGGCATTTCGAATCTACTTTGTTCTTGGAGTTTTTCCATTTGGACGAGTTTTGATGATGTTTTCACGTAATTCCATTTTATGACATGTTTTGCCGTATGAACGTTCGATTCTTGTAAAACTTGTTCGTTTTCGTTGTTTCTTGGTTTGTACAAGTTCGTATGGTTGATTTGGTCATGTGGAGACTTTCGGTTTGTAAATCCGACGTCGTTTCGTGATTTTCGGGCAATTGGGCCATTTTTGTAATTTCCTAATAGTTTAGGGAATCTTAGTTTCGTTGTCGCATTACGGACCCTCCGGTGGTCGGAATTGTATTTTTCTTTCAGCGCTTAGATCCGTTGTCTTGTATGCTTCGCGTCTATGTTCCTGGATTCTGGTCTCGTCGTACGTTTCGTGTTTTATACCCTCGGCAATGACTTCTGCTGGTGTGACATCGGCGATCTTTGAAGCTGGCATGTAGGTAGCGCCACGCTACCCCTATTCCCTTGCGTGCGCTACCGATAAGCGATTAGCGTCGCTAACCCCTATTGTTAGCGTCGCTAACGAATGAGTGGCGATAGCCAACTGGTATCACGGCCGTTAGCGCCGCTACATATGGCGATTAGCGTCGCTAACTTCACGATATATAAGCCCGGTAGCGATTTTGAGCGGCGATTTTATTCTTTTCCCTTCGTTTCTTCGACGTGCGACCTCAGAGGCGATTTCCATCGGTCCTGATCGGCGTTCTCTTCACATTCCATCACCGTAGAGTCGTGCTAACATATTATCATCAGCATAATCGTCATCCATCATCCGAAATCAAGGTATTTTCGTCTAAAACCCTAACTCGTCAAATTTGGGGGTTTTTTCGGGTTTTGCTAATTGGAACCGAATTATTCCCGTATGTTATGATATTCTTCACCGATTGTGATTATTGAATGATTCCAAATCCAATTTCCTTGATTTTAATCCGCGAATTATCAATACGGAGAGATTTTGCGTAAACCCTCGCCCGTATCAATTGATCGTCTATTGTCGTATATTGTAACCCGGGTTATGGGTGTATTCCAATAGAGTATTGTTGTCCGTTGGTACTGAACTGTGTTGATCCTTCGTTTAGGAACCGTCGTTTTCCACCCGGACCGTTCGTAGTCGTGTTTCATCTCCGTTTCTTCAAGAATGTCTCAAAGGCAAGTACTTTACATTTGTTTACATGTTCTAGTATTTGAATTATGACTGTATCGTGGTTGTTGTGGATGGTTATGTGTATGTTCACCTAGGGACGGTCCGACGGGGCCTCTAGGGATACGTATTGCCGTGAGTGTGCGTATCGTGAACTGTGGTTAGCCACCCAGGGATGTCCGACGGGGCTCTGCGGGGTACGGTGGCCGTGAGTCTCGTGCCAACGGTTAACTTTGAATTATGATTTGTTGGAGATAATGTGTTTTGTGATTGTACATTGTAAATATTCCGGAATATAAAACGTTTTCAAAAATGATTTTTGGCGCATTATTCATCTGATTAGAATGTAGTTCAAATGGATTGTACTTGCACTAGCAGTTGTCGCTAACCCCTTAAATGGGGGAAATACTTTTTGTATTTCAGGTATCGATCGTGGGGACAAACGAGCACTCGAGCCGTATGAGGATGATGGGCAAGCATGATACTGATCAGTAGTCATTTATTGGTGTTCATTTCAGCCCATTACTTTTGATGTCTTGTGTTGGGACTTTTGTGTTATAAAATTGGTTTAAGTACTCGAGTACTTCTTTTACAAAATTGTTAACGTTGTGTTCCTGTTTTGGGAAATGGATTGATGTTGGATTTTATTGTCGGATTGTAATCTTATTTGAATTGTCGTATTATTGGTGATTGTTGTCGTTGTCGAATGTCTTGTTTGGTACGTTAGCCTGGTGGATTCCACAGTGTGGGGACCACGGCGCTGTAATATACCCTGAATGTCTTGGGGGTGTTACAGTGCCTGCCCGGCCCGCCCGTTTTGCCAATCTATGCGTTGTGTATGTTTTTAAATGACGTATAGCCGTCTAAATACACAATATCAAAAAGATTATGTAGCGCTGACGTCACGGTCATAACATTGTGAAACATATTAGGGGTGGGCACAAAAAATCAAAATCCCGATCCCGTCCCGTCCCAAAATTACTCGGGATGGGACGGGATACAAAATTAAAAACACAAGGCCCGTCCCGTCCCGTCCCATTAGAGTAACTACGGAACGGGACACGGGACAAAAAATCTGAGGCCCATAAGGCCCGTCCCGTCCCGCTTAGTTTTTAATCTTTTTTAAAACCATATATTTTTATTATTTGTAACCCTTTTTTAATTAATTTTAACAATAAACTATTTTTATTTTTTACTATATGTATATTATAATTATACACAAACCTAATCAACTCATATATAGTTAGTAACTCATGTTTTTTTTCAAAAAAAAAAATAGATATGTTGTATTCAATATTAATAATTGATATTTTAAAAGTTTAATTTAGGCTATTAAATTAGTTTGTTGGATATTTTTCCCAAATTTAGATGTATAAAATTATAGGTTTTCTTACTTTTTTTCTAATTTATATTATGAATTTTTTTATGCGGGACTAAACCCGTCCCGTCCCAACCGGAATAAGGCCCGTACGGGATGAAATTATGGAATCATCAATCCCATCCCGTCCCGTCCCGCTTGTTATTACACAGGACGGGACGTGGGATGACCCCAGGCCCGTCCCATCCCGTCCCATGCCCACCCCTAAAACATATAGATGCTAATTTAACATATTCAAACATACACATAACTACATATCTTTTTTGCACAATAAGTATCCAAGTTAGTACTCCGTACTATTTTACCCATGAAATGTCACTTCAATTCTAAATAAGCAAATGGTGGAATTACATCATCAAGTAAACACATAGTATAATACTTTTGTCTTTACCATGTAGAAAAGTAAGTTATTATACTATAACTATCATGATTTTCACAATATGGAGCAATATTTATTAAACACTTCTTTATTGATATTTATTTTTATTACGATTGTTATAGGTTAGTGATAAAACATTTTTATCGAAAAGTATTATAACTTTCACATTGTTAAAATTTGAATAACAAAAACACCACTCATTATACCAAATATTATCAAATTATGTATCCAAAAAATAAATATCGGATAACAATATTTGATAGTCCAATTATTGCCACCCCAGTCCATAATATTTTCGGATATAACTTGCAAGTCTGAAAAAATTGCCAGCCAAATATTAACATAGCCATTACAAATTGACTAATAATATCAATAATAGAACAAATACTATTACTTTTTATGCAACTATCAATGTTATATGGTCTTTAAACAGATGCATACTCATATAATATTTATATTATATTTTTGCCTACACCAAAAAGAGAATCCACAACCTCTTTTTACACGTATTATATTTTTGCCGTTCGAAGAAAAAAGGCTCTATCCCATTTTTATCTTTGAAAAATAGTCAAACCATAAATTGCAGCATGCAATCTGCCAATTGAAAAAATTAAGTCATAACTTAGAACCTCAACAAACTAAAATCAGTGGACAAATATGCATGATCTAAACTATAAAATATAAATAGCATTTAAAACAGTACAAATGCTTTATAGTAATATTTTCTCAATAGTTTACAATTTACATATAGATGAAATAGTAACATTCACTTGACTTGTTTCAAGTTTCCATCGGTAATTTGTATTTTTTTGTAGCATTACAGGTTGTGATATCAGATTTAGGTTGTGAAATAGGTTGTCGTGTCGAGTGAGGTCGTATCTTGTCGTATTGTGTAAGTCGGTTGACCAATCGTGAATAGTATTACTAAGTGTCCATATATTCGTGCGGCTTTTGGTTGCAAGTCTCCTCATTGTTTATTATATTTTATGTTTGTGTTAACCACTATATATGTGAATTATTTTATTCCGCACATTGATATGAGACTTGTGTTCGATTGTGGTGGTAAATTTGTCGAGAAGAAGGGAGTGGAACACTTTTAAGGTTAATGTTTTTTTATGGAGGTTGTCGCTTAACAAGCTTCCTTCTAGGGTGAACTTGGACAAGAAAGGTATTGATGTCGACTCGATTCTTTGTCCCATATGTCACGAAGATGTAGAAACCGTTAATCATCTCTTCTTTACTTGCGACATGGCTAAAGACTTGTGGGTTATGTTGGCAAGATGGTGGGAGTTAGACATTCCTTTTTGCATGCATATTTCGGAATGATTTGAGTGGCTTGATTCTTTGGCCATCTCTCTTAAGGCACGGGTGTTCTTTGAAGGAGTGGGAGGGACTCTCTTGTGGTTCATTTGGTTTTTTCGCAACCGACTGGTTTTTTCTAATACTCCTCCTAAAACGGCGTTGCTTTGGGATAGTATTGTTTCTCAATCGTTTTTATGGATTTCATCTAGAAATCCTAACTTTAAATTTAGTTGGGTAGGTTGGTTGCAAAATCCTATAGCTACTATAGACACTTTGTAATTGTTTCTAGCTTTTGCTAGTTTTAATAAAATGCCGCCGTTCAAAAAAAAAAACACTTTTAAGGATTTGGATATAGATGAGTTAAGTATGTTATGTGAGGATTGCTATATATCGGTATAGTGAGAGAAGATAGACAAAATGCTTCGCCATTCCAAGAGAACTCAATGTTCATTAGTTGTATTTTCACATTCCAAGAGAACTCAATGTTCATTAGTTGTATGCAGATAGACAATCTCAATAGAATGAATGTACTATCCGAATATATTGGTCCTGTGCTAATATTTTCGAGTCTGATATTTATTATATTGGAACTTGTTAGGATGATGGACCTTGGCATCGTAGGATTCATATGTAATTTTTAGATTTATGATCAAGATTATTATATCATTAGATTCTGCCTCAGTCATATATTTTTCCAGTCTTTTCAAACACTACAGTCATTTAAATTTTGAAAGATGACGCCAATTTGATAAATTTTATGTCGCGCACAGGAGTACCTAGCAAGGTGCTCACATTAATATATTAAGAGTGATATACGTTTGTACGTATTTTCAATCTGTATAAGTATATATCACTCTTCCTATATATAGAAATATGAGCATCTTGTTAGGGGCTTTTGGAAGTAGTGTGTAGGGCCATCGTTCTTAAGTAGTTATCAAAAAATCTACAACTGCGACTTCGCTCTTGCACATTTTATGGAATATGTGGAATGCACTTCAAAGCTAGCCATAGCACCATGAGGATGACAAGAATAGGGTATGAGTATGTAACGGTGATCATTCGGCGATCTCGGGTCAAACTGGGCTCCTGTGGGATTGGAGATGGTTGAACCAAAACCGGCCCAGCAGTATACTAGGCTGGGGTGGTCCTATACCGATTAGCCGGGTTTGTTATATTTAAACAGAAAAGATTTTTCTTGATATTCTTACAAACATATTGAAAAGTACTTTTTGGTGCTATTTTGAAATTAGGAATACAAATGTAATTATGAAGGAAAGGCAACATTATTTTTTTAGAATAAGATTTATTATTTGATGAAGAGGTGACTTTTCAACCATCGGACCAAATATTTTCTTTTTGCTGCTTGATCTCATCAGAAAGCCAAATGCCAATAAAAGATCCGTTCAATAACCATTTATCTAGAGATGGCCAGTGGGCCAGACGGTCCAGCCCAACCCAATCCAGCCCGACACAGCCCACCCAATCGGGCTCAGGCCCGTGGACCAGCCCAATATGGCTATAGGCGGTTCCCGGCTATATCTCCCTGCCCAGCCCAGGGCCCACGCCCGTGGACCAGCCCAATATGGTTATGGGCGGTTCCGGGCTATATCTCCCTGCCCAGCCGCCTCTCTCCCCCAGCCCCGCCCCCAGTGCAACAGCAGCCCGTCCAGTCCGCTACCCCAGATTTTTTTTTAAAACTCAAAATAGATTTTTTAAATTGATTTTTTTTAATTAATATTAACTAATTTATTTTAAAAATTCAAAACAGATTTTTTTCAAGTTGTATTTTTAAATTTAATATTAACATATTTTTTAAAATCAAAACAAATTTTTTTAAATTTTGTTTTTAATATCCGGCCCGGGGCCCGGGATGAACGAGCAATGAGCCAGCCGCCCAGCCATGGGCCGGTCCTGCCCCCAGTCCCGGGCTGGCTCAAGCACGGCCCGAGCAATGGCCACCTCTACGTTTATCAAACAACCTCTATGCAATAAAAAAATATAGATTATATTTGTGCATAAAATTTCTTTTACTCGTAGGATATCTTATATATATAAAGATTGAGTCCTTAAATTTATTGTGGAGTCTTAATGATATTAATTAATGGATATTTTTACATTTAATATTAATTCATATTAAATTATTTCCTCCAATTTAATATATTAAATAATTTTAAGTATTAAATCCATGTCTTAAAGTATTAATTAAAGTCGTATAATTCAATTAGCTACCATTATATTAATTAATGGATATTTTTACATTTAATATTAGTTCATACTTCCTTCGTTCTTTTATAACTGCAACATCTGAACTTTCACGCTTGCCAATGCACAACTTTGATTATTAATATCTTCAATTCTTTACTTTTAAAAATTATAAGACATTGATATTTTGAAAGTATATTTCGAGATGAATCTAACAAGATCTCACATAACTATATTTTTTCATATATATAAATCACAAAAGATGGTCAAAAGAGAGTCCGTGAACAGTATAATAGTCAACACGTGCAATAATAAAGTAACGAAGGAAGTATTAAATTATTTCCTCTAATTTAATATATTAAATAATATTAAGTATTAAATCCATGTCTTAAATGTTTCATGTCTTAATGTATTAATTAAAATCCTATAATTCAATTAGCTACCATTTATTTAAAAATTGAGTTTCATGTTAAATCTTTACGGCTTAAATTCCTTTACTTGAATGAACTTGAACGCCCATCGCTTCATTTTTATAAAAATCGTTACAAACCTTTTGGGCTTCATCTCATTTTATTGTCCAACTAATTGAATTAAGTTGAGTATTCATGATTTAAATATTTATGAATTTTGTAATAACATTTGTCATAACTATAGCAATAAGTTAATTTTCTGAACTTTTACAAACACGTTCATTAAAGCTATATTAGTATTTATACTCAA
Source organism: Orobanche coerulescens (assembly GCA_033398695.1). Classification (NCBI taxonomy): domain Eukaryota; kingdom Viridiplantae; phylum Streptophyta; class Magnoliopsida; order Lamiales; family Orobanchaceae; genus Orobanche; species Orobanche coerulescens. Next base: position 2,958,858 of record CM065816.1, read on the forward strand.
ACCCAAACAAAACCCAAGCTGTGGCAAAATTCTTTGCTCTTTTATAAATAGCTTCATTTTGCAATTAATTAAAATAGACCGTTCATATCCTTATGGAAGGTTACATACTACACATTGTGTGTATAAATAGTTTACTTTGCATATCAAATAATATTAATACAAACGAAAACAATACTAATCCAAAAGAAAACAATATTAGTTCACGGATATTAATGGATATTTTACAGGGAGTGTTGTACATTGAATAACAAAAGAAAATAATTAGACAAGAGGGCTTCATATATTACAAGAAGGTTTTTACAAACAAAGATGAATACAAATCATGAAAAACATTTAGATAAAAATTGACAACACATGCGGACATTATTCATGTCAATGTTGATGGTTTAATAAGTACAGTCGCTTCTACCATTTTATGGGTTTTCAGAAATTTAGCCTTGAAAGAAAATTTAGTTCATTAGTATTACTTTGTCATTTTCTATTTTTTACTAATAACCCACAATTTTTTTTAGTGAGAAACCAATATTTACGCTCTTTTGTATGACCTTGCATAATGGAATAAAAGAAAAAAGTACATACTTTTAGCTCAAATCCATTTGTTAATTATAATAAATGATACAAAAGGTTGAGTTATAGACATAAGAAAAGTTAAAAAAATTTATCGAAAAACAAAACCCGTGCATCGCACGGGTCGTAATGCCTCGTATCAATTATAATAAACATACTAACAAAATAGTAACCGAAATAACTGAATCATAAAGGGTTGAATTTTAATTAACAAAATAGTCCGACCAGTGTCTTCCAACGGTCATAACTAACTTTTGAAACATGGCAGCATCCACCCATAAGCCCACGAAAACTAAGCTCTGCCCCATGAAAGGGGGAAGAAACATGTCCACAAACATGTCTTCACGGTTCAGCATCTCCTATTCCTATATAACCTCATCATTTCCCTGACTACAACCCAGAAAGAAAAAAAAAAAAAAGAGTGCATTTGTAAGAATAATATTTTCTCGAAAGATCCACTTGCCCAGCCTCTCTTCCTCGCACACGAAAAAAAAATCCGTGCGGCGAATCATGGGAGGCTGCGCGAGCAAACCCAAGGACTTGGACACCACCGACAAGGCGGCCCCCGCCCCCGTCGAAGCCCCTGAAGTGCAGGCCGACACCGAGACACCGGCTGTTGCGGATAAGGCCGAGACAGAGACTGCTCCAGAGGTAAGGACATAATACTCGTTCACATTCTCCTGTTTCCGTAATTTCATGTCATGAAAAAAAAAAAATACTACATGAAAAGCTTGAAGATTACAGATATACCCCCAAGGTAATCACAGTTTTTGCATTTAATTTAAGGGATAATTACAAATTCTAACCCTGAAGTTTGGGGTATTTACAAAAAGAACCACAAAAGTTCCGAAATTAAGAAAAAAAAAACTTAAGATTTGATTCCGTCTTATATTTCCCTCGTTCATGAGCAAAAACATTCCCCCCCCCCCCCCTAAAAATACTACGATTACCCCCTAAAATTTAAGACAGAATCAAACCTCAAGGTCAAGGGTTATTTTGTAAATACACTAAACCTCATGGGTAGCTTCTGTATTATCCCTATAATTATCATTACTGTTGAAGCATTAATCCCACATTGGGAAAATACAAAAGATATAAAGATCTTGTACTACTCCGCCCACGATGTTCTAGCTCCGCGCCATCCGAGTTAAAAATTCCACGCTGTAAGTCTTAACTCCAGCTACGCGTGAGGAGGCGCATTGAACTTCTCTCATTTCCAATTGATTTTGAGATGAAATTCCAAATTTTAACAATTACACCGCGCTTTTTTTCCCTGTCATTCTTTGTCGTCACTTGTCGAGTTCTAGGACACTACATAGGTTATATACCAAAAAAAATTTGTTTTAAAAAATAGATATATACAAATATTTAATGAAAAATTTATTGGTTGATAAATAAAGTTATGAATATAAAAAACGGTAAATTATAGACAAAAATACACCCAAACCACTTCAATCATAAATTCGTAATGAGTCCGACGAAAGAAGAAAAAAAGGGCGCTGCCCTCAACCCCGACCACGCTTAATCCATCTCCATATCTAGTTTCGTTTCCACGATGTCATGTAGCATCTCACATTTTTACACTGCCGTAATTCGACGAATTATTACAGGAGAAAAAGGAAGATGGAGTTGAGATAAAGAAGGAAGAACCTTTGGTAGATTTATCCGAACCAGCTCCAGCTGAGGCCGAGGAAGCCAAAGAAGAAGACGTCAAAGAAGCTGTTCCAGCTGAATCCGAGGCCAAGCCTGTTGAGGAGGCCAACGAGGAAAAGAAAGAGGTGGCTTAAAGGACCAAGAAAAAAAGAAAGGGATGCACTGTTTTTTTACGCTGTAATAAATTGCTAGGTATTTATATCTTTGTATTTCCATCATTTATCATAAGTGGTCATTTTTCATGTTTTGATTATTCATATGTACCACATTTATTGTACTCGTTCTGCAAAATAACTAAAAATTCTTGTATTTCAAAATATTAGCTTCATAGGTTATTTTACTTACTCTGTTATTTTGTCGCTCAATAGGACATTTGTTAAAAGTAAGGTAACAAACAACATAATTTAAGAATACTAAACTAATCAATACTGCAGGAAAAAAAAAAAAAAAAAACTGGGCTGATGGGTTTATTTCCAATATCCAAAATTATTATTATGTACTGGAGATTACCCGTGCCAGGTGACAGTGATATAATTAAATAAAAATAATTAAATTACCACATTACTTGCTGGAGCAGAAAAATAATGTTGGTTCCCAAAATTCTATCAGTGGCCGACGGACCTGGCCTAAAAAAAATTAAGGACTACAGGAGAGGCCGGCGGGTGGCGGGTCTGGTCTTAAAAAAAAAAATTGGCCGGATGCCGGCGGTGGCCCGCCGGAGAGCAGGCCTAGTAAAAAAAAGAAAGAAAAGAAAAGAAAAGGTTGGCCGGCCGCCGGCGGTGGCTCACCGGAAAGTTGGCCGGCTTTCAGCGGTGGGTCGCCGGAAAGTAGGCCGGCAGCCTGACGTTAAAAAATTGGCGGCTGCCGGAGGTCCACCGACCGCCGGCGTTGGTCCCGCCGGAAAATATGTCAGCGGCCTCGTGTAAAAAAAAAAGAATTGGCCGCCCGCCGGAGTTCCCCCAGAAAGTAGGCAGGCGGCCTGGCGTTTAAGAAAAAAAAAAAGTCAAGATAAAATTGGTCGCCCGTCGGCGATGGCCCACCGGAAAGCAGGCCGGCGGCCTAGCGTTTAAAAATAAAGCCAGGCGGTCAGCTATTTTTTTTTTAGCCTGACGTGAAAAAAATAACAAAAATGGCAGGCCGCCAGCGGTGGCCCGCGGAAAGCAAGCTGGCGTGCCTGGCGTAAAAGAAAAAATAACAAAAAAATGACTGGCTTCAGAAGGTCTAGTCGGAGATCCCCGTTAGGAGGGGTATTTGTAATTTCAAATATTAATTGTTTTTTATTTGTAATTAGTCTAAGCTTCGGGGCACTTCTGTAATTAGCGCAAGAATTGAATAAAACTGCATGGGAAGGGCCTATGTGATTTCATTTATCCTTCTGGATTCAAAAAGGGCTAAGAAAAGATTTAGTCAATGGAATTTCGAAATCGGAGATGAAGCTATAAGATGAGGTATTGTCGTATGGTTAGTCACGACAGTATAGCACGTCAGTGATGTTAAGGTGGTGGTTAGAAAAGAAAGAGTAGTTAAATTTGCTGATCAATTACGCCGATAATAGGGTCGATAAAAAAAAGGAAGTGCAGCAATATAAAATCTCGAGCGAAAAGAAGGGAAGGAGAGGAGAAGGCTACAATAGTCTTTTCTGATGCACACTACCACCAAAAAAACACTATTGTCCTTTATATTATAGATTGAACGAAAATAATGCAATTAGTCAGTTACAGTGATAAGGTTCAGAAAGTGAACATGTCATCTTTGCGTATAATTTGTATAACAGAAACTCAAACTGCAATTTATGTAAAAGGTGGGGAATCTGGATCGACGACTTCAGTTAACTTAACACATTGTTATCTCTAACAGACTGTATAATCTGGAAAGCTAACAAAGAGATAACTTACAGGCATAGGCGGATCCAGGACCGAAAAACCACTGGTGCATCGACCGTTCCATGAAAAAAATGTCGAGCGATAAAATATATATTTGTTGAGTATTGGTCCGAATCGGGTGGAAATATGATTACAATAATTATAACAAATATAACTATTACACGAATCTACTCGGGATAGGGATTAGGGATTACACAACTTCTAATTTTACGAATCAAAACAAAAAGGAAAAATAAACTGAAACAGTGAGAAATAGGAAGATCAAACCACACGGCCGAAGCCGAAGAAAAACACTGTCGGAGAAAATTCCGGCCGGCTCAGTCCTCCGTCCCCGTAGCCACGTCCTGGACTCACAAGACCCGCGGCCAGCACCTCGAACCGAACCCACCACCGGAAACCGGAAGCAACCTCCGGCGAATCCAAGCACAAAGCAAGATCCGACTGGTCCAAAACCCCAAACCCAAAAACGAAGCACAAAGCTTCAGGAAACCCCAGAAATATCAGATCCCCTTTCTCACAAGGCTCACCAAGAAAACCCCTCAAATATTTCACTCAGAAAACCGAAGGATTCAAAGGGAAAATATATCTTGCTCTCTTTTATTTCGTTGTTCTTTCATCTCCACCGAAAACGGGATTTATAGGAGAATCGGAACAACCAAACAAAGAGAAGAAATCGGGCGGATTTACTTTCCATCGGGAGAGCAGGTCAAAGCCGAGGAGAAGGAAAGAAAATCGGGGGGTGAGAGAAGAGGGAGATAGGGAGCAGACGGCGAGGTGAGAAAGAGAGAAGTGAGGGGTAGGGTTTGGGGTAGAGGGTTTATATATCTAGGGTAAAATATAAACCAATGGCCAGGATTAATCGAAAAATTAGATGGCCAGGATTAATCCAGTCATTTAACAAAGGGGTAGCTTCCAGGAGGATTCCGGGCCGGGTCCGATTTTAAGTGGGCTGCAGGAGATAGATTATTTTGGGCCCTCATTATTTTATTCATTTGGGCCACATAATCCAACAATATTAAAATTACATTAAAGATAACAAATAATACATAAAGAAAGTCAGTAATAACAAAGCGGAGGACAATGAGGCAAACATGTCATGCTGGAAAACTTACTCTAGATCGGGGTGAGGTCGAGCCTCTTGGGGGTACTCAGGACGGGGGACGATCCCCCTCGTGTGCGTGTGTGGGAAAAAAAACAAAAAAAAACAAAGGATCCGTACATTTACAAAGAAAATCGCCTATATTTACTATTCATTTCCTGAAAATGTGCTAAAATAACATCATTACTAATAGTTTTAAGTACATATTTTTCTATAAATGTTACAAGACGATTATTTAACCATTGATCACACATCTTACTACATAACTCACTCTTCACATACTTCATAACTGAAAAGGCTCGTTCAACACTTGTAGTTGCTATGGGAAAATCAACATTTCTTTCAAAAGTAATTTCTAATATTTGATTAATCAAACACTTTTAGTTTTTGTATTAAGAGTGCATCTTGATTTTTTCATCAAAAGAAGCAAGTGTTTGCGAAATACTTCAAGGTTGAATAAATAATTTTAAACACTTTAATTAATATCGCCTTGATCAAAACAAATTACGTCAAATCAAAAAATATATTTAATAGGTATATATGACTTTATCTATTAAACTTCGAGAGTAAAAAATAATTAAACTCCTCGATAATTCAACTATTGCCAAATAACGGAAAAAATAATACTAGATATTATCGGGGAAGGGGGTCTTATTCTGAAAAAATCTGGTGGTGCACGTGCACCACTGTGTTATGGCTAGGTCCGCCCCTGCTTACAGGCACAGGTGACGAATTGGTTACCAGTTCGTTTAAAAAAGCGCCCCTGCGCTCTGTACCCACCCAACAACTATAACATCAACTTCCAGAATTACAAAAAGTATCCATGAGGTTTGATTCAGTTTTAAAAATAACGGGCTAAACCGAAATGCTTTTTCCTTATGACGGGTAAATGTAAGAAAAATATAATCAGTGGTATTTTTTGTAATTCTGAAAGCTAGCTGGGTATCTTTGTTATTAGGCCAAACCTCAAGTGTATTTTTTGTAATTAACCCTAAATCATACCATACATTTCTTGTTTTGTGGATATGATGATTGGTGATCGTCTTGGTATGTTTGTTTGTTTGTTTGAAATGAGTTTTCAAAAGATTCGGCTAGCCTCGTTAAAGGCTCACTTTCAAGCGCGTGTTTTGTAAATTGTGTGGGTTGTAAGTGACTATGTGAATCCTATGGATATGTTTGGTGTTGATGATGCACTTGGTATTTGCGTGTGGACGTATATTGTTTCATTTCGGTGCATTGTGGGTTGACGTGGTGTTTTGCTAAGTGTTTGATGCTCTAGGTGAATTGTTTGGATATTCTTGGTGTGATATGTTATTTGTGCATGATTTCTTCGCTCACCGTGGGTTGGTTCGACGGGGCCACGACGGGAATTCCAATGGGTTGCGCCCTGGGTTCACGAGTGGTGAATGTATTTTACTCACCTCGGGGGGTCCGACGGGATCACGGAGGGAATTCCAATGGGTTGAGTCCGGGATTCACGAGTAAAAACTTCACAGGTTGGTGTATGTTTAGTGAATGTATTTTACTCACCTCGGGGGGTCCGACGGGATCACGGAGGGAATTCCAATGGGTTGAGTCCGGGATTCACGAGTAAAAACTTCACGAGTTGGTATTGATTTTATGTCCGTCGAGGACACGTGACTTGGGTTTTGGCCCTGTGAAGTGTGAACTGTTGTCGGTTTTCTATTTGCGAAAACAAAACCTTTGGGCTGTGACCCTATTGATTTTTGGAAAGAGAAGGATTTGATAATCCTAAATTATTTTCTATTAAAACTCTCGATGGTATTTTAAACCGTTTTATAAATTGTTTCCCTTTATTTGTGATCTTTCGATTTTGGAAATATTTACCCAAACTCTTGCCTCGGGAATTACTTTTCTTTACGTTTGGATTTTTGAGGATTCCTGGTTATTGTTATTCGTGGAATGTGAACAAGGTACTTGCCTCGAATAAGAACAACACGGAGAATCGACCGAAGTAGGTTGACACGAACCGACTACGAACTCGCCGGCTCCACCGAACGACAATCCACAACAATGAACTACGAACGAAAACAATAACAACGAAAATGAATTCCAAAGTACGACCCAAAGCCGCTGAATTCAAAGAACAAATGACGAAGGTTCAAGGATTTCCCCCAAAACGGCCAAGAACACGATTCGTCCCGTCAAAACACGAAAACGGAATTCCAAGTTGAAATATGGATATACAATCCATAGAATGTGTTTAACATCATTTAACCACAATCGATCCATCAAAAACGGATGAAAAACGAGATCGAGAACAAATCCCCCAAAAAGTCGATTTGAAGGAAATCAAGAAATATACTTCGATTCGACGAAGAACAATGGATTAAATGATGTTAAACACAAGAATACTACCAAGATTAATCATACTCATCATGAATTAATCAACAACACGGAACGAATCGGACAAAAATGCAAAAACCCCCAAATTCACGAAATTAGGGTTCTAAGGAAGATTACCTTGATTCGCTGGATCAAAGGATGATAACGAATGATTGATTGATGTTATGAACTCAAGAACTTCGTGGATTTGTTGTTAAACAACATGGCTTCGTCACCTCCAAGCTCCGGTATGGATCGAAAATAAAGGAAATGAAAAACGAGTGAGAATGAGGTCGCTCGCCACATTTATACTGGGCCGGACTAGCACGCGTTAGTGCCGAGCTAGCGTCGCTATCGGCCCAGCCGCAATCCGGTGACCTCATGGACTAGCTTTCGGCGAGTAGCGTCGCAGCCTTCCAGCCGTGGCGTGCGCTACTGCCGGTCGTAGCGTCTGCGGCGTCAAAGCGATGGCGTCGCTACTGCCGATCCTACCCGAGTCGAATCTCGAACCCTCTGCCTGCACTCCGATAAGCGTCGTTGGGCCGCCTGATAGCGTCGCTACACTGCCGATTAGCGCGCCAGCCTTCCGTCGTGGCGTCGCTACGCGGTTCTCTGCCGTGCTTGCCGGCCGATGCCAAAGACTTCCGACCGTGCCGGCCGCACCTGTCCGGCCAGTGCTCAGGCGACAAGATCCGACGACTCGATTTCCGAAAACGTACGGAACGAACACGACGAAAAGTTCGCGGACAACATCATCAATCCGAAATGAAAACATAATACAAAAATTAATCATACGCGACCAAGAAACGGGTCGAGAAAACAATTACAGATACGGATACCCGTAACTTTGGGTAAATTACAAAATGACCCAAAACGCCCGAAAATCACGATACGTGATCGAATAACCAAACCGAAGTTCACAACACATGTAACAAAGTTAAACGAACTTACGGGAAACTCGAAACAGCAGTTTCGACCGAGATTCGCAAGAATCGAACTCAAGTGCGGAAAAGTCGCTAAAAAGCACGGAACTCAACAAAAAGACACCGAAACGAACTCGGAATTAATTACAGGAACTATCACTAAGTTTAATCTAATTACAAAGGAACCCATTTATCTTTCATAATTGCAAATATCCCCTTCACATTGTTTCTTTTTTTAGTTTTTACAGATTGCATCCTCAAGAAGGGGGTTTCTAATCCTTAAAGCTGCCAAATGTGCTGGGCCGATTATCGGGGGCCAACTAACAAAAAAAAAGAAATGAATCGGGCCGGATAGTGATTTCATCATCCCATCTGTTTTGGAGCCCAGACCCGACCCATGCTTGAAAAACAGTTAAAATTGTGTTGGGTCATGCTCGGGCCTAGATAATTGCCTGGTCTGTTCAGGGCTAAAAAAGGCCCGGTCATGCTCGGAAGTCGAAATTTGCGACAATTTTGACAACTCTAGTATTTTTCAGGTAAAGATAAAAACTTCAAGTGGGTGTGTGCAGATAACTGAAATTTTCTGTAATTAGGCCAAACCTCGGGGTAAGTTTTCATAATCATCCGACAACAACATTATAAACGAAAACTCCGCCTGCTAAGAATCTCGGTGTCATCAGCAAACGCCCCAACACCCAATACACCACAGTCTGAAACATGGCATCAAGCAACCGATAATTAAAGTACAACACAAACGGTGAAACGGGCTGGCAAAATCACCACCGTCCTTAAACTCCAACCTCCTACTCGGCAAATCATGCCGAGAGTTATCAAGTTGTTCAAACTCAAGAACAGACACTACTCCAATCAAACAACCCCCTGTCCTTCCTACTTCTAAAATAAGATCCATTATAAAACCAATACACACAGACCCAAGAATATATTGTTCAAACTTCTTGTCCTAATATTCACATCAGTGAACTGATAACTGTAGAAAGAATTACTAGCCCAAGAAGCCGGCAGAATAAGCAACATTTTCCATTCAAGAAATAGCTTCAGAATCTCACGGGCCTCGATGGCCACGCTCGAGTACATGATACTTGTGCAATGTGAACTGCCATAATGGATAACTCGACTAGGATACAAATTGCAAAATGGATAAACAAAGAACAGTCTCAAATGACATAAAAAAACAATTAAACCAATATATATGTGTCATCGTTCACAGAAAGAGCCTCAGTTCTATTGGAAATTCAGTACGAAAGGAATCAAACCACCAACCATACCACCCATGTTGAAAATACTCCAAAATCGAGATATGTAAATGTTGGTAGCCCATCCTACTCAGAATCCACGTAGGCACTCCAGGCAGCTAAACCGGCCGAGCAGAACCCGAAGTCGGACCGGACAAAAAACCCGATTTCCAACCGGGTTCGCTAAAAACCGGAACGGACGGTGACTCCAAGGCCGACCCGGTATCTGATCCAGGAAGGCCGAGCAGAGAAAGGACGGAAATGTCCCGGTTCGAGATTACGGCAGGGCCGGCCCGAACGGCGGCAGACCCAAAGCCGACCCGAGCGGCGGGGGACCCGAGGACCGACCCTGTCGGATAGACATCACCGGAAGTCGGCAAACAGACTCGCATGCCAATTAACGCATGCAGTCACGCCCCTTCCCAAGGCACTCCTTATAGGCCGCCACGTGTCCAAGAGTTAAATGCAGACTGACAAGTGTTATGGGCGTATTCCCCAAACAGGCGCCAGCTGTCATCTCCCAGCTCAGGCTCTGTCTATATATAGGAGAAATGTACGGTAAAAAGGATCTTTTGGATTACGAGCATTAATAAGAGAGAGAAAAAAGAGATAAGGGATATCGAAAAGAATAAAAAAAAGACTTGTAATTAACAAGCAAATTGGATAGACCGGCACACATTGTTCTGCTCGGCTCTATGCTATCAAAAGATCATTAATAAAATTTAGTGATCAAATATCTTCCACTTTATTTGTTATTTTCTACGTGTCTTCGACCCATTTGTCCTGGTCAGTACACGTGACGTTGACCAAATCAGACGTCAACAGATTGGCGCTAGAAGGAGGGCGGAACCTCCGATAAAAAAAAAGAAGGTAGAGATAGACCCTTCACCAGCAATGTCTCACAACAGTTCGAAAAACCCTCAGCCCGCGACGGAGGAAGAAAACCTCCTTAAAGTGGTTGAATGCTTCAAACACCCTGCCTTCATCCAAGGCATGGCGGCCCTTATGGAAAGAGTTACAGGGGGCGGGACCCTTCAAAACCCGAGATCGGCTCGAGGCGGAATCCCGAGACACCCGCCCGTGCCTCGGGGCTAAGCGAAAAGGGCGGCCTCGGGGCCGCCGAAGGCAGAGAGCCACGGCGAAAGCTCGCATCCCTCACGGAAAAGTAAGCCTTCACGCCCCCCGTCCGTTTTTGATCGCCTCGGGGCGGGAAGAAAAATTGAGAAGGCAGCACCGGCTCCTACTGTCCAGAGTCAGAGCCGTACGGAAGAGAAGGCTCTCCACCTGTCCCTAAATCCAACGCAAATCTTGCCTCCCACTCCGGCGATAATTCGAGCGAGATCGAGTTCTAAAAAGCGCCTTACGAGCTCGAAAATAAACAACTCCCGGCCATCCCAAAGTTCTATGGCTCAACAGCCAGGAGAGTCCCCTGGCCCCTAGCGTCCTGGCGGAACCTCTCCCGGAGAAGTTCAAAATTCCTCAAATCCCACCATACAACGGAGAAACAGACCCTAACGCCCACTTGGGGCATTATAATTCCTGGATGGATCTACATGGGTCTCAGGACGCGTTCCGATGCCGAATGTTTTCCCTAACTCTGGGGGAGAGGGCCCAGAGGTGGTATCGGACGCTGCCCCGTCATTTGGTTCAGACATGGGCTCAGCTTTCGGCGACGTTCCGATCCCATTTCATGGGGTCCCTTGTGCGGGTCGCCCCACGCTCATCCATTGCTTCCGTGATCCAGGGGCCGAACGAGTCCCTTAAAGATTATATATCCCGTTTTAATAAACGGATATTAGAGACGGAGCCCATGTCCGACGATGCGCTGGCCATTATTGCTCAGGCCGGCCTTCTCAAAAATTCTTTCTTTCGCTGGACGGTGTGCCAGAATGTCCCACACACCTACCAGAAATTTTTGGAGCGCGCTAGCTCCCACATAACTGCCGAGGAAGCCATGTCGGCGCCAATGTTAGTCATGCCCTCCGATCAGAAAGGATCGTATAAGAAGAAAGAAGAAAGGCGTGACTACAAAGAGACCCGTCAAGAACCTCGACGGGAAAATAAAACCCCTGCCTCTTCCTCGGCAGCCCCGGCCGCTCAAAGCTATCGCCGGCCCGAGCTCATGGCCAATTTCGCTGAAATATATTCCATTGGAGCCGCGGCGATATTCGATCAAATAAAAGGCAAGAACTTGCTCCCAGTCCCCCGGCCTATCTATAAAGATCAGAAAGACATGGACCAGACCCGCTTTTGTAAATATCATGAGTCACGGGTCACAACCAGCGATCCGAGACCTCGTTGCCGCCCGATCGCGGCATGCGGCGAAGCGGGTTTAAGGCGGTTTGCCGGAACCCGCCTCGGGATCGCCAAGATAGGGCCGACCCGACGAGAGCGAGAATGGCCGGTGCCTCGGCCCCCAAATCCCGGGAAATTCTAACGATTATGGGCACCGCCGAGGTCGATGATCCTCGGTCAGCGCCGAAGAAGGCATCCATCCGAGAAGCCACCACTTCTATCAATGACCGAGCGCCGAGCAGAAGGGTTTCTATCGGTGGCCGAAGAAGCCCCCAAAAACCCCCAGCTGGCGGTTACTTTTGAGGAATCCGACGCAGGCGGCTTGGACCATCCCCATTCAGACGCACTTGTCATCACTCTGCCCATAATGGGGATCCCGGTCCACAGGGTATTGGTGGACTCCGGGGCTTATGCAAGCATCATTTACCTTCATACCCTTCGTAGGATGAAGGTAGACCAATCGTATGTCCGGCCCTGCAACGAGGACATCAGGGGATTTGCCAACTGCCGCACCTCCCCGTTGGGGGAAATTGATCTCGCCCTGGAATTTGGTCAGGGGCCGATCAGAAGAACGATGATCACAACCTTTAAGATCATCGACGTGCACAGCGACTACAATGCCATCGTAGGCCGACCTGTGATGTCGAGGCTGAGAGCCACTCAGTCCACCTACCACCTGTGCATGAAATTCCCTACCCCGGACGGCGTCGGGGTACACAGAGGGGATCAAAGGGCGGCCCAGGAATGCAATCTTAGCATCCGGGCTCGCGAGATCAATGCCGCAGAAGCCATCCCGGAAAATCTGCCGGGAGAAATGGAGACTACTAACTCCGAGCAACAGACGGGAAGCACCCTGCTTGACCGGGGGCCCGTCGGTTCCGGGGCCGCGCAAACCCCCGGAATGAGAATCGGGCAGGCGGCGGACCACGGCCGCAGGCCCGAGAAAGAGCCGATCTTAGAAGAAGATCCCGTTGACCCGCGGTATCAAAATCCAAAAGGAAAAATCCGCCACGCCGAGCCAACAAGAATTGGACACAGTCGACATAGATTCATCTAATCACTTGACGGCTAAGGATCGGCCACAACCTCCAAGAACCGATCCGCTCGAGCTTGTCTTCCATCTAAGACAAAATTTGGATGTCTTTGCTTGGACCCATTCGGATATGCCGGATCGATCCGAATCGCATGCCACCAACTAAACATCGACTCCGGCTCAAAACCGGTCGTCCGTAAGAGGAGAAAGATGGGGCGGCGGCGAAAGAGTGGAAGAGGAGGTAGAAAAGCTAATTGATAACGGGTTTATTCGGGAAGCCCAATACCCGACTGGTAGCCAACCCGGTTACGGTAAAAGCCAACCGGCTATGGAGGCTCTGCATTGACTTCTCCAACTGAATAAAGCCTCGCCCAAAGATAGCTACCCGCTCCCCATATCGATTACATGGTAGATGCCACGGCCGGGCACGAGCTAATGAGCTTCATGGATGCCTATTCGGATACAACCAGATTCCAATGCACCCCGCCGATGAAGAAAATACCTCCTTCTACTCGGCCCGTGGCTTATCTGCTCTAGGATGATGCCTTTCGGGCTCAAGAATGCCGCGCGACATATCAACGCCAGTAAATAAAATGTTCAATAGCACGATAAGTCATACTATGGAAGTATATGTAGATGACATGTTAGTTAAATCCGCACTCGGCCGACCATGTACATGACCTCAATAAAATGTTTGCTATTTTGCGAGAGTATAAGATGAAGCTAAATCAAGAAATGTTCCTTCGGGGTAGGTTCTGAAAATTCCTCGGCTACATGGTAAGCAAAGAGGGATTGAAGCCAACCCCGGTAAAATTAAAGGCGTGCGAGCTTGTTCCCCCAAACTCGGTAAAAAGGTGCAAAGCCTAACCTAGCCTAGACCGAGCCGTTTCATCTCCCGCTCAACGGATAAGTGCAAACCTTTCTTTGAGGCGATAAAAAGAACAAGGATTTTCAATGGACGGAACCTTGCCAAAAAGCCTTGAAGCTATCAAGAAAGTCTAGCGGAAGCCCCGACCTGCGAGAGGCCGTCCTGGGAACTTCTTAACTTATATCTCGCGATCTCCGACTCCGCGATCAGCGCCGCTCGATTCGAGCGGAGAACGCGGTGCAACATCCGGTCTATTATGTGAGTCGGGCCCTTCATGATGCGAGCTCGAGATATGCCCCGATGGAAAAAGCGGCCTATGCACTCATAATGGCATCCCGGAAGTTGAGGCCCTACTTTTTGGAACATCGGTAGTCGTCTTAACCAACTATCCATTAAAAGCAGGTTATGCACCGACTGATGTATCCGGCGGATGGTAAAATGGGCGTCGAACTAGGGCGATTTGACATCACTTACGAATCGCGCACCGCTATAAAGGGACAAGCCCTTGCGGACTTCATTGCGAGTTCACGCCCGCAATTGCCGGGAGGACGACCGACCGGAAGAATGGTCGCTCGTGGATGGGTCCTCTACCGACCGATCGGGTGCGGGAATAGTCCTCGTCGATCCCGACCAGCGCACATTGCGCTCGGCTATTCGCCCGAGCTTCCCAACCACCAACAATGAGGCGAATACGAAGCTCTCTTGGTGGTCTAGAAATGGCGACCTCTCTCGGCCTCACCCGCCTCACCATCCCGAGTGATTCTCGGTTGATGGTCAACCGGATCAATGGCGAATACGAAGCCAAAGAGCCTAAGGTGGTTAAGTACCTCGGCTGGCGAGCATTGCAAGGTTTTCAGGAACTATACAACATATTCCCGAGCGGAAAACATTGAGCCGACTCTTTGGCCAAACTTGCATCCAGGCCGGGCCGAGCATATGGATGAGGTCGGCATAGGGCATCACGCCTCATCGGCCACAGAAATGGCGAAATCCGAGCGGAGAACAATCGGAACCGCGAGGGTGGATGCACTATAATGCAATACCTTCAAAGCGGCATTTTGCCCAAGACCGATCTCAAGCAAGATCCTTACGAACTCGATCTGCCGGTTCACTATCATGGGCGGGCATTATATAAAAGAGGATATTCGGTTCATTCTTTGAAATGCTGTCCGAATCGAAGCCGAATATGCCCTCGGGGAGGTGCACGAGGGTATATGCGGAAACCACTCCGGCCGGGCGTTGGCCTATAAGTTAATCCGACAAGGCTACTATTGGCCCGATCTGAAAAAGATGCCATTGCGCTCGTGCGGAAGTGCGTCCGTGCCAAATCTTTGCTCATGAATCCGATCCCCAGGAGACCCTCACGTCGTATATTGTCCATGGCCATTCGCCAAGTGGGGAATAGATTTGATCGGCCCTCTGCACAGGGACGGGGAGGAGTGCAATACGCAATCGTCGCGATCGATTATTTTACGAAATGGCCGAGGCCGAACCTATGGCACGCCTGGCCGACGAGAAGATAGTCGACTTCATATGGAAGTCAATCATATGCCGATTGAATCCCTCAATCCATTGTCTCGGATAATGCGAAGCAGTTTGACAACAAGAAATTCCGATCTTTACTGGCGGTCTCCAAATACGAAATAACTTTTCCACGCCCTATTATCCTCAATCTAGCAGGCGGTGGAGGCGATCAACAAGATCTTAAAGCAACATCTCAAGACTCGCCTAGAGGAACTCAAGGGTTCTGGCCGGAAGAACTCCCAGGACCCTATGGGCTCTAAGACAACGCATAGATCCGCCACGGAAAAACGCCTTTCTCCTTGGCTTTCGGCTCTGGCCGTTATCCCGGTCGAAATCGGGGCACCTACCTACCGAGTAGCACATTTTGAAGAACGGGATAACGACTTGGCCCTCCAAGTGAACTGGACCTCCTTGCCGAAAAAGCGAGCTCGGGCGAAATGCGAAACGCCGTATACAAAAGAATGAGTGAAAAATATTACAACTCCAAGGTTCACCCGAGAAGATTCCAGGTCGGCGACCTAGTCCTCAAAAGGGTTTTGGGCCCGGATCCCGGGCCGCTCAAGCCCAAGTGGGAAGGGCCGTATAAAGTTAGCGAAGTCCTTCAGAATGGAGCCTACCGGCTGGAATATCTGAACGGCCAAAGATTAACTCACCCGTGGAACGCCATGTATCTAAAAAGGTATTATCAATAAGAATTCGATGTTATTCCCTGTCTCAATACGGGTGCACCTCGAAAGACTGGCCCCTCCGGCACTATAAGACCGAGCTCGTCTCGGCACCTCATAAGACCGGCCCCTCCGGCACTATAAGACCGAGCTCGTCTCGGCACCTCGAAAGACCGGCTCCTCCGGCACTATAAGACCGAGCTCGTCTCGGCACCTCATAAGACCGGCCCCTCCGGCACTATAAGACCGAGCTCGTCTCGGCACCTCGAAAGATCGGCTCCTCCGGCACTATAAGACCGAGCTCGTCTCGGCACCTCATAAGACCGGCTCCTCCGGCACTATAAGACCGAGCTCGTCTCGGCACCTCGAAAGACCGGCTCCTCCGGCACTATAAGACCGAGCTCGTCTCGGCACCTCATAAGACCGGCTCCTCCGGCACTATAAGACCGAGCTCGTCTCGGCACCTCATAAGACCGGCCCCTCCGGCACTATAAGACCGAGCTCGTCTCGGTACCTCATAAGACCGGCCCCTCCGGCACTATAAGACCGAGCTTGTCTCGGCACCTCATAAGACCGGCCCCTCCGGCACTATAAGACCGAGCTCGTCTCGGCACCTCATAAGACCGGCTCCTCCGGCACTATAAGACCGAGCTCGTCTCGGCACCTCATAAGACCGGCCTCTCCGGCACTATAAGACCGAGCTCGTCTCGGCACCTCATAAGATCGGCCCCTCCGGCACTATAAGACCGATCTCGTCTCGGCGCGATCAACCAAGTACGATAAAAAAGCACAACGAAAACGGCAAAAAAGATCTTATTTCGTCAAGTCATTATTACAAAATACAGACGATTACAAAAAACCTGAACCAGGTTGGCACGCAGGCCGAACAGCAGATGAAACAAAAGAGACAAAAATAGGCACGCAGGCCATGCTAGAAGCAAAATCTAAGGAAACTACTCGGCCCCGTCATCCTGGCCGGCCGCCTGAAAAGATGGCCCCTCGCCTTCGCCTTGCGGATCCCGACCGGCATCCTCACCCTCGGCCGCCTTCGGCTCATCGGCCCCAGCAATGTCAACATGAAGGTCGGCCGCCTGAGCGGCTTTCTTCGACGCGGAAGCGGAAGACATGATTTCTGAAGGATTTCTTTGAAGTGCAGTGAGTGTCACTTCAAGTATCTGCCCCGAGAACAGTGAGTGTTCTTCGGAACGGTAGGTGTAACAAATCGAGGGTTGGATCGCCCTTCCTCTAGCGCCAATTGTTGTTGCCCAAAATATTTATCCGAAGATTAATACTACTGGAAGACGGACAACAAACAACAATTGCGGGAGCACTTCCGAGAGAAGATAAATAATACAAGATTTGTCGGGTTTGTTAGGCCCGGGCTTGAATGCTCTCGCGAGATGTTATTAATACAAATATTCGTGGATACAAGTATTAATGAGAGAAATCTAAATACAATGAGTGTACAAAGACTCATTGTCCGGCTCTTGAGCGAAGCTTGGTGTTCTTCGTCCCGCCGATAATCTGC
The DNA here is from genome assembly GCA_033398695.1 of Orobanche coerulescens. Classification (NCBI taxonomy): domain Eukaryota; kingdom Viridiplantae; phylum Streptophyta; class Magnoliopsida; order Lamiales; family Orobanchaceae; genus Orobanche; species Orobanche coerulescens. The sequence goes on from CM065816.1 coordinate 2,976,495, forward strand.
TCGAGGAGAAAAGGCCGGGAGAAGTAAGACCGAAAGAAAGCTGTTGCCAAGAGTTGGAGATTAGCCAAGTGCTTAATGTTTGCTTCTGTATAGTGTGCTCAAGTCGTGAGGTTGCAGAAGGAAGCTCCAGCCTTGTCCAAGTGCAGGGTGCCTTGCTTATATAGGGGCAGCCGGGTCCTGTCCTGTAGTGGCCGATCGCCTGCCGGCCATTATAATAATGCGCCGATCGCCCGCCGGCCAATATTATAATGGGGCGATCTCCTGGGCTGTCGGGCTAAAGTCCAAGAAAGATGCTGGCTGTCGGGCTAAAGTCCAAGGAAGAGGCTGGCACAGCTTGGGCGGTCCAATAAGGAGCCATCACGTGTCCGGAGTCAGTCAACATGTGGCCCTACTGACAAGCTTTCGGCGGCCTGTCGGCTGGTGGAGGGAATCTGTCAGGCTTTGGTCAATGGCCCGAGATTCGCGGATCTTGTCTCGGCCCTTGCACGTGGTGCCAGTCTTGAGGCTCGGCCTTCGCCGACTGGGTGTCCGTTGGTGGTGATCGACATGAGCGGTCGTCCCTGGCTGATCATCCGAGGTCGCCAATGGTCGGTCACCAAGGGTAGGTCGCCAATGGTCGGTCGGCAGATGCCGATAGAGGGTCGCCAGATGTCGGTCGCCAGGAGTCGGTCGCCGAGTACCGAGAGACGATCGTATCTGAGGTCGATCGCTCGGCACCGGGACTTGTCCTGGGACCTTCGGTTGGCCAGTCTAGCATGTCCGCTGGGTTAGGGCTCGGTCGCCTGATCGCTGGTCGGCAGACTTGCCTTGGTCGCTCGGCAGTAAGTCGGTCGCTCGGCCTCGGAGGCGATCGCCGGTCGGAAGGTGTTAAAACTTGACACAACAATTGCCCCCCAGCTTGCTCCTATGTTGAAGACATGGGGCGAGGTGGTTCTTGCTGGTGATCATGTACGGATGAGGACGGGCGATCTGAGATGACTTAGGACTCGGACTTGGGCTATCATGGTCGATTGGCTTAGCTATCTTTCGGTCTTGTACCTGCAAAAAACAACATTGGCCGATCCCCCATGGAAACTTGGTGGTTTCGCTTTGTTTGAGGAATCGTGCACAGTCGCGGAGATCGATGGACCGACCCCATGACCGTGTCTTGGTGCACGAAGACAATGAGTGCCTCGTGACTCACTTTATTATGAGGGTCCTCTGTTAGGCTGCGCCTCGCCTCGTATTTAAACGAAGGGCGTGCGGTCTCGGTCTAGAGGAGTCCTTGCGCGGGGCAGCGTCGGATGAATCAACTCCACGCCCGCGGCTTGTTAGCTCTGCTTCCACCTCGGCCAGCCATGGAGATGGCCGACCTCGACGGTGTACGTTGAGACGGGGTTGTGGAATGAGTCCACTGATTAATGTTGGAGAGCCCTCCGACTACGCCGGCCTCGTATTTAAATGAAGGGCGGGCGATCTCGGCCGGAAGGGACCTTGCATGACCGAAGCAGCCGGTTCCATCGACTGCCAGGGCCATGGCTTTATGATGTGCGGTGGAGGTGAACTTATGCCTTAGTCCGTCATGTTATATCTTTGGGTTGTAGATGGCGATCGTGTCCACGGGTTCTTGATGATGTTGCGATCGCGGAAGGCGCGATCGTCGCTCGGCGGCCGATCGCTTTATTCGTAGGTCGATATTAGCGATCGGGCGCGGCTAGTCCTCATTTAAAATGGGTGTAGGCGGGATCGAGTCCTCGGCTTTCTTTGGGTAGTAGCGATCGGGGAGGCTGAGGTCGTCGTACGGCGCCGATGGCTCTACTCTAGGTGAGAAGAAGCCTTTGCACAGACAGAAATCTGCGGCTCTAGCCGGAAAGGCTGCGTAGGTCGTCGGTAGGGTCTTCGTGAGATGCTGAACATAGGCGAGAAGCCACGAAAACCTCCAGGACCGCGTAGAGGCGGTCTCATCGCTTACGGGCTCGCCGTTGAGGATGATCACGTCTACTCGGTCGATGTAGTCCGAGTCGGACTCTTCTTCTCCTGCTTGATTCGCATCATGCGAAGGGGACCTTCGGCCGAGCGGCCTGGTGGCGAAGTGTTCCGTGAAGACGTGCGCCCGGCTCGTTAAAGGCGATGGACCGAGGTGGCGGTGAGGTGTACCACCGGTGGCGAGGTCGTCCAGTGTCAAAGGAACATTCGGCACACAGTCGCGTCCGATGCCCACACCCGGTCATGTAGATGTTGAACTTGCTTAGGTGCGTCTGGGGTCCGATCGCCCCTCGTACATGGGTGTTTGCGGGGAGCGATCTGCGCTGCCGGGCGAGCTCGATGTCGATCGCGGCGGCTCGCTCGGCGGCGATCGTCTTGAGCGCGGCCGGATTGCAGGAGCGCCTTCATGTCGTCGATCTGACGTTGCATTGCGGCGATCGCCGCGGCTCGGCTGCCTGCGGATCGGCTTTGGGAGCGGGGGCCGAGGCGATCGTGTACCGACCTCCGGGCCCCACTGCTGCCGACCTCGGGAATCTGGCGAGCGGGAGCCAGGCGGCTGGATCGCCTTGTGGGAGCCGGGTAGGCCGAGCTCCTGGTGACGGACACCAACTCCGTCGTCTCGTAGCTGGGGCCGGACTGCCCCGGTCGCCAGGTCGGGTCGCTGCCCAGGCGATCGAAGACAGACGTGCCCCGGCTGCCGAGCGCCTCTTCTTGCGGGCGAGAGCCTCCTGGCGCTCGCTCGGCCAGTAGTGCCTTAAGCTTCCGCTTGATCTTCCGGCGGGAGACCGAGGGGGTGATAGCTGGAGGCGCGTCGAGTGCACTCTGTCGCTCCTGAAGGACGGCTATGGCCTCTTCGATCTGTTCATTGGTTCGGAACTGATCGAGCGAGAGGCTCGGGCCGCCTTCCCGGGACGGGGTCGAACGCCTCTGGCCGCGGCGGCTACCTTCCACCATCGGCTGCGGCTCGGACTGGGACGGAACAGGGGGTCTGGCCGGCTGGCCAGCGGCTTTCTTCGACGCGGAAGCGGAAGACATGATTTCTGAAGGATTTCTTTGAAGTGCAGTGAGTGTCACTTCAAGTATCTGCCCCGAGAACAGTGAGTGTTCTTCGGAACGGTAGGTGTAACAAATCGAGGGTTGGATCCCCTTCCTCTAGCGCCAATTGTTGTTGCCCAAAATATTTATCCGAAGATTAATACTGCTGGAAGACGGACAACAAACAACAATTGCGGGAGCACTTCCGAGAGAAGATAAATAATACAAGATTTGCCGGGTTTGTTAGGCCCGGGCTTGAATGCTCTCGCGAGATGTTATTAATACAAATATTCGTGGATACAAGTATTAATGAGAGAAATCTAAATACAATGAGTGTACAAAGACTCTGTTAATCCGGCTCTTGAGCGAAGCTTGGTGTTCTTCGTCCCGCCGATAATGCCTCGAGGAGAAAAGGCCGGAGAAGTAAGGCGAAAGAAAGGCTGTTGCCAAGAGTTGGAGATTAGCCAAGTGCTTAATGTTTATACGTATAGTGTGCTCAAGTCGTGAGGTTGCGAAGGAAGCTCCGGCCTTGTCCAAGTGCGAGTGCCTTGCTTATATAGGCGGCCGGGTCACATCTCTGTAGTGGCCGATCGCTGCCGGCCATTATAATAATGCGCCGATCGCCGGCCAATATTATAATGGGGCGATCTCTGAGGCTGTCGGGCTAAAGTCCAAGAAAGATCTTGTTGTCGGGCTAAAGTCGAGGAAGAGGTGGCACGGCTTGGCGGTCGATAAGGAGCCATCACGTGTCGAGTCGATCAACATGTGGCCCTGCGACAAGCTTTGGCGGCTGTCGGTGGTGAAGGGAATCTGTCGAGGCTTTGGTCAATGGCCCGAGATTCGCGGATCTTGTCTCGGCCCTTGCACGTGGTGCGATCTTGAGGCTCGGCCTTCGCCCGGGTGTCCGTTGGTGGTGATCGACATGAGCGGTCGTCCTGGCGATCATCCGAGGTCGCCAATGGTCGGTCACCAAGGGTAGGTCGCCAATGGTCGGCGAGATCTTGGATAGAGGGTCGCCGGATGTCGGTCGCCAGAGTCGGTCGCCAGTACCGAGAGACGATCGTATCGAGGTCGATCGCTCGGCAGGACTTGTCCTGGGACCTTGATTGCTTGATCTAGCATGTCCGCTGGGTTAGGGCTCGGTCGCCTGATCGCTGGTCGGCAGACTTGCCTTGGTCGCTCGGCAGTAAGTCGGTCGCTCGGCCTCGGAGGCGATCGCCGGTCGGAAGGTGTTAAAACTTGACACAACAATCTGGTCACATGGCTCCACCCGCTCCGGGTTGACCGGAAGATAATGGCCCTCCAAGTCAATAACGGGCTCCTCCCGATCTGCCCGGACAGGAGTCGGGACGGACACTACGACTTCAGGGACCGACGAACCCTCGGCCTTGTTCGCGCTATCTTCAGGCACAGGCTCCACCCTCTTGCGTTTGCCAGCCCGCTCCCTCCGATCGGCGGCCTCAGCTGCCAGCCTTGCCACACGCTGAGCAGGCGTCTCCTTCCGACCGGATGAAGTCTTTACCCTAGGAGCTGGAAAAGGAAGACATGTCAAAAAAAAAAAAAAAAAGTACCTGAAGAAGACATTGTGCTCGGATCAGTCTCTCTAAGTCCGGCCGCCCAAAGATTCTCCTCGGACACTAAAAGGTGAGACTTCCTTTGCTCCAAAGGAAGGCCCAAAAGCTGCTCGACCCGGTCGTCAAAATCGGCAGATGTCTCTGACGCCGGAATGCGTTCTGCACAGGCAGCAAATGATGAGCGTTAGACAAAAAAGGAAACAAAAACAAAAAATACTACTCACCCATTTTGGCCGTAAAAAGCACAGGAATCCGCAGCTCGGCATCTATCACCCCCGGCTCCCACTCATCCAAAGAACTCCTCCACGGCCCCCCGATAAAGAACCACTGTTCTTTCCAGCTATGAATGGTCTCGGGTACCCCCACCAGCTCCTTGTGCATAGCATGCCGGGCCGTCAGATAAAACCAGCCCGAGCCGGACCTACCAACCGACCTCCATAAATAGAGGCTGTTGAACTCCTCAAAGCTGGGCTCGGGCCAGCCGTGCTGATTAAAAAGAATAAAAAGGCCCACCACCCGAGCCCAAGAATTCGGATGAATCTGGGGGACAGGAAGGCCCCACTGCCTTAGCCACCGGGAAAGAGTCAGCAGGCGGAAAGCCGAAGCCGGCCGATAAAGAGCGGTAGTACACCGCCGTGCGGCCAGCAGGCGGATGGGGCCTCTCCTCGGGATTCTAACAAACATCCGCACCCTCGCCGAATTTTAAATCGCAGCTTGGGCCGCGGTGTTCCTCCGTAACGTTACTCGGGATCGAAGCTGAGTCCCAACTCGCCGCCACCAAAGGGGCCGGACGAGGGCGAGCCCGGGCCACCACCGGCTCGACTCTCTCCGCCGGAGTTTCTCCGACAACGGTCAACGGCGCCGCCATTTCCACTTCTCCAGATCCTGGCGACTTCACAAATTCATCTCCTTCCTCCTCAACACTCCAGTCGACGGGAGCTTCGCCAATCGACAGATCCGCCACACCCGTGCGGTCCGGCGACACGGCCAAAACCACCTCCGTCTCGTCCCTTGTATCCGACATTTTAAATAGATGAAGAAAAAGAAAGGAAAGAAAATCGAGCTTACCGGGAAGGTCGGTGAAATCGGAAAAGAAAAAAAGTCGCCGAAAAAAATCTCTCTCTCTGCAACAATATGTAAAAATGGCGGAGGAAACACTGAAAGAGAAGACAACCTCTATTTATAGGGAATATAGACATTAAATGCCAGGCGCGTGAAACGAGAAGTCCTACTGAACCGTCGCAGGATTCGAGAACGCGTGAGCGCGCCGCCCAGTATTCTTGCGCCACGCGTCCCCCCACATGATGACACCTAAAAACCAGGGAAGCGGTGCGACGCGACTCCCGAAGAGACGTCGGTTCGAAAGGTCTTATCCTCCCACAACCCGGATCGGTCTCAACATCGAACGACTCCACTTCGGCCAGGCTCGGACGGCCCTGGACTCGGGGGCCCTTGTTGGTAGCCCATCCTACTCGGAATCCACGTAGGCACTCGAGCGGCTAAACCGTGCGAGCGAGAAAGTCGGGCCGGACAAAACCCGATTTCAACCGGCTCGCTAAACGAATCAGACGGTGACTCAAAGGCCGACCGTGATCCCGATCCAGAAGGCGAGCGAGAGAAAGGACGAAATGTCCGGTTCGAGATTACAGCGGGCCCGGCCGAGCAGCAGACCAAAGCCGACCGGCGGCGGGACCGAGGACCGAACCTGTCGGATAGACATCACCGGAAGTCGGCAAAAGCAGACCGCATGCCAATTAACGCATGCGATCACGCCCCTTCCCAAGGCACTCCTTATAGCGCCACGTGTCCAAGAGTTAAATGCAGGTCGCAAGTGTTATGGCGTATTCCCAAACAGCGCCACTGTCATCTCCCCATTGCTGTATCTATATATAGGAGAAATGTACGGTAAAAAAGGATCTTTTGGATTACGGCATTAATAAGAGAGAGAAAAAGAGAGATAAAGGGATATCTTGAAAAAGAATAAAAAAGACTTGTAATTAAGCAAGATTGGATAGGCACGTGGCGTTGTTACTGCTTCGCTCTATCTTTATCAAAAGATCATTAATAAAATTTAGTGATCAAATATCTTCCACTTTATTTGTTATTTTCTACGTGTCTTCGACCCATTTGTCCTGGTCAGTACACGTGACGTTGACCAAATCAGACGTCAACAGTAAATACCCTTTTTATTGTTGTGGCGGGTGAGATTTCATTATTGTCCCTTGGGAAGCCCATAAGAGCCCGCTGCGACGCGAGAAAAGCGCCGGCGGCTAAGGCGAAGGCCTGCCGGTGATAATGATTGTAGGGCGTAAAAAATTTTGTAGATGCCGCCGCCTAAAATGCCAAAAATTGCGAAGTGGTATAGAAGGGGGTGTTGGCGTAGTTTGCGCCTTGCGGCGGTGGGGTCGACTGGCGGCCGCCGCCCATGCCGAAAAGTGCGTTAAACATACAGGGGCAGAAGAAACAGACTAGTACAATCAAGATAACTTAGACTAAAGGGAAATTGTGGTGGGAAATGGAGGGTTTTGTTGGAAACTCAGGTGATCCGTCTGATGTTCCTTCATCTTGCCGCAAACCCATTTGATGGTTTGACTGAACGAGAGGACGGACTCGAGGTGTGGGGACCCGGGGTGGGGGGGGACCACCGAACCAGGAATGAAAGAAGCGTGTGACTCTGTTCTTGATATATACTGTTATGTCGGGTTGAAGATGACAAAATTTAATCGGAATAGCACATCAACTGTACAAAACCGTATGGAATTCGTGAAGTCTGGCCAAATCTTGTGTAGAGTTGTAAATGACTCGAGTCGAGCTCGAGTATTAGTATACTCGACTCGAACTCGATAGTCATTTCTCAGGCTCGAAATCGACTCGAAAACTCGCGAGTAGTTAAAATCCAAGCTCGACTCGACTCGTTAGCATGTCGAGTCGAGCTCAAGTTCGAATCGGGCCTACTCGAGTCGAGTGTTGACTGATTTTTGACCGAGTCGATCTCGAGTAGCTCGTGAGTTGTCTCGTCTCATTTACACCCTTACATAGTATCCTTGGACAAGGGCCCTAGCCACGTATGTTAAATGAGAGTCTTCCGACATTTTTTAATAGTCTCACTTGAGTAACAATCATAATTACATGGGCTATGTCAAACAAGGGATTTTGCTTAAACTTATTATCCACTTGTGAGCCAAAATAAATAGCACCCAATCGATGTGGGAGAACCTATTTTGCTTTTAACTTGTGTAAACCCTTCAAACTTGTTATTTCTTTTATTTAAAATAAGAATCTAATATGTGTTAATAATTTTTTATTTTTTTGACCAATTAATAATTTTTTTATATTATATTTTACAAATTATATTATAATAATTATGTATAAAACAATTTCGAGTATCTCACGAGCTTATCGAGTCGATTATTGTGTAGCTCGACTCGACTCGTTAATATGTCGAGTCGAGCCTATTCGAGTCGAGTATTGACCGAGTTTTGATGGAGTCGATTTCGAGTAGCTCCCGAGTTATCTCGTCTCGTTTACACCCCTAATCTTCTGTAAGAAAAGTACAAAAAACATGAATTGGAGTTTCGATATTTGTAAAGTTGGGATTAGGGGCAAAAGTGCATGTCTGTATGTTCCATTAAACCTGGTTTGTTTCTTGAAAAAATGAGGGAAAAGTAGAGTACAGTACTTCTTAGGAAGATGGCTTAACTCCTTCAATGGAGGCTGCTATGGGGTCGTCGACCGACGAAATCCAACCTTCTTAGACGTAAAATCACCGGTCTGAATGATGATCTTGGACTTAAAAACCGAATATCCGAATAACCGAACCGAATTTGTGAAAATGGTTCGGTTCGGTTATTGAAAAATAGTTCGTGAGAATTTTGTATATTGAATCCTCCTTCAAAATTGAATTTTGGATAACAGATATTGATTCTTTTAATTCCGAATACCCGAAAATTAAAATACCCCGATCTTTGAATTAAAAAAAACGAAGTACTAGGTTATTATATATATTTTTAATTATGTATATATTTATTTACTCGTTTCTTTTTAATCACGCTATTTTGTACTTTCTTTCCTAGCATTGCTAACTCAATCATCGATGACGCCTTGCACGCCCACCTTCCCCGCCACCAAACTTCAAATCTTCCGCTACTATGTAAATTTGGAGAGCCAAATTAGAATATTATGTTACCAAGAGGCTTTCATTTCAGGTAAAATAGTAAAATATAAATTTATATATATATATATATATATAGAGAGAGAGAGAGAGAAAGAGAGAGAATAATCAAAGAACCGAAAAAAATACTCGATAAAATTTCGGTTCGGGAATTTTCGGATAATGTAAAAAAAAATGAGGAATTGTGCCCGAAATATTTAATACAGTTCGGATAATGGATAAAAACCGAGTCCAGACCAGTTGTGCTCGATCCTAATGGGTACGATTTTTTTCTCCCAATAACCGACCCCCAGCCCTAATCTTTTTTAATGAAAAATATTTGGTGTTCCTGAGTTTTTTTAATGAAAAACAGAAAAAAATGGAAGTAAATTTTCCCTCATAACTTTCCTTCCAATTTGGAAGAATTTGGAGAGAAAAGAACAAAATGGTTAATTTTCCTTTCACTTCCTTCCAACTTGAGAACACAAAATACAATTTTCTTTCACTTTCATTTCTCTTCTTTTTTCTCCTAACTTTCCTTTCCTTTCTTTTCTTTCTTTTACTAAAATTCGGGAATTAAGCGTAAGTTGCCTATATGTTCTAATTTTTCTTTTATCTTTGAAGGTCTTGTAATCCTTGTTAATTGTGGAAGATTTCTCCCCACTGTAACTTTTTTTTTTTTTTGCCAACTGTAACTTTTGTAATTTTATGTTTTGAAGTATGCCTTATACCTTAGATTTTGTTGTGAATAAAATCTAATTTACAAATAAAAAAACTGACAAAGTATGTAACTCAACATTCCAAGGTATATATTATTTATTGATGCCATTAAATAGCAGAGTAAAAGTTATACTCTCCCAATAATAAATGAATAAACAACCAGTTAAGAAGATACTCATGGATATAACTAGTAAATTATGTAATAAGTAGTATATACTGCATCTTTCTCAATTTATAAGTGGGAAATTTACATTTTTTTTAATTCTCATAATAAGTTTCATTTTTAGATTTATTCAACTTTTATAACTAAATTACACTTTTTCCTATAAATATTCTCTCACAGAAATCATAGATATAATACGACCAAATTGGTGGTATCACCTCCGATGATAATTCAGCTAAAGAATAGTATTACCGTTTGCTGCTTTGACTAGAGGTTGGGGTTCAGTTAGATATTCGTCTCCGATCCCACTGGGGGAGGTAAGGAGAGACAGCAGGTAACCGATACTCGAACTTTTAAGGTGAAATGCTAAACATTATTCTAAGCGAAAACACGAGATAAACCTCCGAATTAGCATCAGTTTTAACTCCGAACAATTCACAAAGAACTATCGAGATACCATGGGCTTAGCAATCCAGATGCAAAAAATATCGTAGAAGAAATCGATAGCACTCCAGACAGAAAGGCGCCACCCAACTTTTGCCTACAACTATAGCAATCTCCCCTAAAGGTCCAAGTTCCTTCCAGGACAAAAGGGCACAAAAAATAGAAACCCAAGAATACGCTAGTACGAGTCTCACTTTCTTTATCCGCAGTCGTCACCTCTTTAAGCTCTCTCAAGAATACAAACCGCATGCACGCATAAAACCCTCAGACTTGGAAAAAAAAAAAAAAAAAATCACCTTTGTTATCGACATGCCTTCTAATTCTTATCATTCTTGGGGCTTTGCAGAGAGAAAACGGTTTCGCCTATATGGCGATCTTGATCAGCAGGTTCAACAGCCGACGAGGTTTTGTAGATGGTTTCCCAAGATGAAGGAGCATCACTATCTGCTTGAGAACTCTCGGCCAGACCTTTACTTGGATTTTTGCCAATCATGTTCTTATATATTGCAAGGGCTTGGGTCATCATACTGGCAGGATTCGAAGCATTGGAGGGAAGCAACACTGTTGTACCCTACACAAATTGAAAAAAAAAAATAATTGAAAGTTCAAATGAAAAAAGGATAAAAACTCAAATTATTGCATCATAATACTGACTACGACATGATATTAAGCTAGTTCTGCGACTTTACCTCCTTTGCAATCTTACTGAAGGCCTGAATATATTGCTCAGCAATTCTTAAACTTGCTGCCTGCAAATCCAACACAACATTTTTCCTCTGAGACATTCAAATATATAACAAGTATACAGTCCAGATACTGTATACTCCATCCGTTCCACTTGAAGTGGTACTTTCAAAATACAATTTGGTCCAATAGAATAGTCTATCTTCAAAATAAAACATCAATATCAAATTAGAATTTTTATGATTAAAATTCTTCGTTATATAAACTATAATATAGTTGATTGGAAGAAAAAAATAAAAAATAAGTGAGAATAGATGGTTCAAAACGAGTTGTACCTTAATTAAAATGACTTAAAATTAAAAAGCTGCATCTTAACCAGTATATAGTTTCTCAAGTAGTTCCATTATATTCCCCAATTACTCCACAAAACCCTAAATAGTTTCACGCAACTAACAGAAAATCCTTATCTATCTTTTCTCTCTTAGTAGAAATAGGGAGCTGTACTGAAATATTAAATAAGAAATATAGATTACGAAGTTCTTAAGAAGTTTAGTTAAAAAAAATTGTTGATAAAGAGATGAAGAACTTCACCTCTACGCCTCCACTTTCTTCGAGTGCCTTTGACACCATAGCAATTCCTTTTGCAGTCGCTTGTGCTCTAGCAAGGATGGCTTCTGCTTCTCCTGTTATAGCAGACATCCAAAGGAAAAGCACAATTAGTAGACCTAAATTTTTCACTTCAAAAATCAAAAACAGGAAGTTGATAAAAAAAGAAAGAAGATAATTAATGTTCAAACAACCACTAATAACCGCAAACATGACAACTAACCTAGAGCCCTGTTGACTTGATCTTGCTTTGAGGCTTCTGAGGCAAGAATCACTGCGCTTTTCTTTCCATCAGCAATATTAATATTCGCCTGCCTTTCTCCTGGATATAACAACCCGTTAATCTCATAAAAGAAAAAAAAAGAAGCAAGAATCTGCACTGTTTTGGGTTTTCTTAGATAGATTCTATGAAACTTATTCATTCCTGGCCAGCTAAATAGTACTTTCTTTTGCTTTTATAATGAAAATCTATCAAATCCTGCTACCCATAATAAAAACGAGATATATTAACAGATGGTAAAATAAATACAAGTATATAAATCTATCACACCAGGAGGTACGGAACTGCATAATAGGACGAACATGATCACCAGTTAGTCTCAAAATCCTCTCAATCCATAGCAGTTATTGCTAGCTCAAACACTAAACATGCAGCACTTTGTAGAGAGAATGAGAGAGAGAGAGAGAGAGAGAATTAGAGCTTAAAAAGCGACCTCGTGCAAGTAACACTCTTATAAGAGTTTCACGTAAACCTTAAAAGGTGAAATCAGAAAGAAAAAGAAAAACCAAGATTTTTTTCCAGGTCATCATGGTGAGGACAAGCGTGCCACACTGCCAATTCTCGCCTCATCCTAAAGTACTACTGTCCATTTCATTAAGTAAATACATCACACATCTTTTCTCTTATAAGAAAACATCAAAAGTGATTTTCATCCTCCGCATAATTTATCAGATCCCACCATCAAAATGCCTTGGAATAATTTAACAGCTGAAAATAACATCAAACAACGCCCTAGCAATCCATGGCCATGACTGACTAGCAGACAGCAGGAGATAAACCAATTACCTTCAGATTCTAAAACTTGAGCCCTCTTTTTCCGCTCTGCTTCAGCCTGCATCTCCATCGCAGCCCTCACTCCTCTTGGAGGAGATATATCCCCTGATTTAGTGAAGAAAATCTTAGAACACAAGATGCAGCAGATAGTCATAAGGTTATCGTTAATCGAACTAACAAACTAAAATTTCAGATAAAATTCACCCACTTATTTCATAACGAAGGCATTGTAAGCCCCAATCTTTTGCTGCTTCATTGATGGCAATCTGCAGCGAAAAAAAATAAAAGTCGGTTTAAAACCTATACAAGGGTGTAAGCTAACTTAATGCCAGTTGATATGCATACTGACCAATGTAAATTTCAAAATGATGAGATATTGCACAAAAAAATAGATTGTGTAATTTTCCAATTGCTGACACATGTTCTATGATGCACTGACAGGAAAAACCAGACAATGTTATTAATCTATTTTTGCATCTAAAATGATCATTTGACCAGGCGCTTTTTTGTGCCACCCACAGAAGGAAAAGCTGAGAACTGCCTGGCCACAGAACCTTATGAAGCCTTGCACCATATTTCGCTAAACCATGAAGCCTAAATCTTTCAAGGGCTTCTCTCACCAACCAATTGTTGTTTTATTCTTCACCAGTTAAAAGTCAATAACGGATGTACAGATTACTGAGATTAGATTCACAACCTTCGGAGCCTCATGCTAGGCCACAGCATTTCTAAGTCCCAGTCCAAATATTGTCATTGGTGAACATTGAAGGAGCATGTGAAAGAGAATGAATCAAGAGATGTGAATGTAACTGTGTTGCTAATAAAGTGCCCACGACTTCCAAGGCCTTGACCAGTATCACGTCTTACTTTTAATGCTCGATTAAGGAAGACCGAAATCATAGAGAAAAATACAGCGACATTTCAGTTAAGAATTACTGATCGACATAAGATAATATGCATGGTTGAAATACTTACCACAATCTTTTCGTTGAGAGTGTCTCTTTCCTCAAAAGTCTTGTCGAGAGTAATCTTACCGAGTTCACTTCGCATAGTAGTCTGTGCAAGCTGAATTACGGCATATAATGGATTCTCAACTCCATATGATGCCAACTTTGGGTCCACTATCTGCAGATACATGACCAATATTTGAGAAACTCAATTGAAAATAATCATGTACAGCTACAGGTCAAATGAAAAAAATGAAATTCCCTACGTGCCTTGACATAGAGGACTCCATCAATTAAAATGCTGACATTGTCCTTCGTGATAGCAGACTGGTCAGGAATTGGGATCGCCTCCTCTTTCAGTGAATGCACATAAGCAATTCTATCAACCAACGGAACCAATACGTGGATTCCAGGAGTCAATGTCTTCACGTATCTCCCGAATCGCTCAACAACATATGCCTTCTTCTCCGGCACGATTCGGATCCCCCAATTTATTGGTGGTGGAATGTCATACCTTTTCAAAAGTCACACCAATTTTATCAGATCACTCACAAATTACAACCAAGTGTTTCATTACCAAATCATCTGTTAGGGATTTAGTTACTGTTTCAAACTTATTGACATTTCATATTATCTTCATTCTCCATTTTTATTAACCTTTCCAATAAATTTATTGACATAAAAAAATCATCTGCATGCTTTTTCTTTCTTTTTTGAAACTTGACTCCATCCACACAAGGAAATACGGGCCGGGGAAGTCGAACCTGGGTGTAATCTCTACGCGAGAGAACTGGTGGACACAAAGAAAATACAATCCTTAGTAATAATTTTTTATAGCCATTTTAGCATAATCTTTTAGCACTTAGCAATAAGAATATATGACAAATTGACGGAAACGTGGTGCAACCGTATAAAGAGGTCAAAAAAGCAAAGACTACATCCTTACTAAATTCTCAGAAATTATGAAAATCATACAACCACCGAGTTGTAAAGTACCGTCAGCAATCAACCAAGCCAAAACACAGAAGTATCTATAACCAATTTACCAAACAACAAACAACACCAAGCGACAGAAATTCCACATAAGATGAGTAAAGTGCAAGCCCAGTGCGCTGAAGCGCTCCCCGGCTAGTGCAGCGGTCGGGGGAGGGTGGTCTTATATGTACGCAGCCTTCCCCTTGCATTTCTGCAAAGAGACGGTTTCCACAATTCTGCACTCGTCTCCTAAGGGGCACAGGTGGCGCAACTCACTGTTGGGCCAAGGTTCGCCGTCAAATTTCATATAAGATAAGTAGAAAAAATATAGCAATACAAAACAAACAACATGGAAGAAACTTGAGGAATAAATTTAGCAACAACTACCATTACAAAGATGAAAATAGTGGTCAATAAAATGAATAAATTGCAGTAAAACCAATCTACACACAAGAAAAAATAACACGAATCGACAAGAATTACAAAGACGCCGGAAATAATACCTAGTGCTTGTATCACGTAATTGGCGTATGTGACGGACGGTGGAGAAGTACGGGGAAGGCAGCTGAGATAGCGAGCTGCTAGCGGACGGTCGTTTGAGCAGCCGCGGCGGGGCGGTGGAGATCGAGCGGAAGGCGGTCCCGTATTGAGTGGCGATGAGAATACTGGCGGCCCGAAGCTTGTTGAGAGAACTGGATTTGGCGAAATTCATTCTTTCTTGCGGTAAATCTTTTTCTACCAAAATTTGAAGAAAACTAATAGAATAGGGTGGGGTTTTCGAAGAAGACGACGTGAGGAGTTATTGTACGTGACGTTCGTAGGTTTAGGGCATGGGTGCGTCGCTCTTTTACTATATTTATTTAATTAGAATTGGGCTTAGATATTACTAAATTGAACTGAATATGATATTAATAATAATAAAAATAATATAGATAACAATATATATATATATAGATGTTAAACGGCAATTTAGCCTGCGGTTCATTGCCTGTGAAGAATTTAAATGGTCATTTAAAAGCAGAATTTAAACGCTTTAGAAAATATTAACTGTAACCCTAACCCTAACTGCTGGGTTTAATTCAAAATTAAATATTTAAAAAATCTATTTTTTATTTTTTTATAAGTAAAAAAAACAATAACAATATATTTTATATATATAGTAACAACTATACTATAATAAATATAACAAAAAATATACTTTTATGTATATATATATATATACACACTCTTTTTTTTTTTTTATCAAAACTCCTTCATTTCATTCCATCTTAGAGCAAAATTACAATCACACTGGTTTACAACCAGCATCCCGAGGACAGAATAACAAAATTAAGAAAAAATATCAAGCAACACAACTGAGTTTCTGGCCTCGACACTATGAACAATTTCTTGGACCAGCTTCTCCCAGGGTCGCGGAGAATGCCTGTAGACTCTATAATTTCTCTCAATCCAACAGTTATAGACAACCGAAGCAAAAACAGCCCTTCTCAATTTAGCCTTCAAAGACTTACCTTTCGCCACACGCAACAACCACTGGCAACAATTATCCCACTGAGCAGGAGCATTAAACAGCTTGCAAAGATTCATCACCTCAATCCAGATCCTCCTGGTATAGGAACAGGCAAAAAATATATGATTTCTGGACTCAAGAGCAACACCACAAAATCTGCAGAGCAGGCAAACAGATATATCCCAAACGGCTACTCTATCAGCAGTAGAGAGCCTATTATTCATAGCCACCCAAGTTATAAAAGAGTGCTTAGGGGAATGATAAGCACCACAAACCAACTTCTTCCAGCTAACCCCATCATAATTTTCAATAATATTTAAATAAGCCTCTTTCAAGCAAAAACACCCCCTCACTACACAGCCAAGCACAAAATCCATGCAAAGAGGCCTACATCTCAGAATATTCTTCCAAACCACAGAGGCAGACTTCTGAATGTTCATAGTTTCAACACATCTCCCTTTGATATATACAGCATGCACCCATTTTACCCATATACTTTCTTTATCAACAAACAGCTTCCATAATTTCTTTGCTGTGGCAGCCACATTCCAATAGACCAAAGAGTAAAGGCCTAATCCCCCTTGAGCCTTAGGAGTACAAAGCCTCTCCCAAGAAACATGGGACTTCCTTCCCTCCACCTTACCAGACCATAAGAAAGCCCTGCACTTCCTATCAATGTCCTGAAGAACCTTCTTAGGAAGAGGAAAGATCAAAGACCAGTAGTTTTGTATTGAAAAAATAACAGCCAGGATTAATTGAAGACGTCCAGCGCAAGAGAGGAACTTTTTAGTCCAAGATTCTAACCTCTTAACAATCTTCTCAACCAAAGGAGTACAATGCCTGCTCAGAATTCTAGAATCATTTAGTGGCACCCCCAAGTACGTGATAGGAAAGCTCCCCTCATCCATTCCTAACAGATCCAGAATCCTCCTTTTCTTCACATCTGAACATCCAGCAATAAAGACCTGGCTCTTCCGAACATTACACTCCAAACCCGAGACTTTAGCAAAAATATTTAAGGCCAAAGCTAGATACTGAGTAGACTTTAGATGAGCTTCAGCAAAAATCATCACATCATCTGCAAAAAACAGATAGAGTGATCCCCACCTCCTCACACAAGGGATGAAACCTGATTCTTCTTTCAGAATACAACTTCAATAAGAGCCGAGACAAGTACTCCATAACTACCACAAAGAGAGATGGGGATAGGGGATCACCTTGCCTCAGGCCCCTAGCACCTTTGAAAAAACCTTCAAGATTTCCATTTACTACAACCGAGAACCATGGACACCTCACACAAATCATACACCAAGCAACAAAACGAGTAGGAAAACCTAGCCCTTTCAAGCAAGACTCCAAAAAATCCCAATTAACATAATCATAAGCTTTCCTCAAATCAGCCTTTATAAGCATTTTAGGGCTAGTAGAAGCACTTCCATAACCTCTAACTAGTTCATGGCACACAAGAACATTATCAACAATAACCCTCCCTTTAACAAAAGCACCCTGACTCAAACAGATCAAACCAGGCAGAACAGATTGAATTCTCAAGGTAAGGAACTTGGATAATACCTTATACACCACGTTACAGCATGAAATTGGCCTAAAGTCCCCTGGCTACATAGCATTCTTTTCATTAGAAATAACATGAATGGCTGTTGCAGCCATACTCTTCGAAACAGAGCCATTTTGAAGGCACCACACAATAGCAGAAAACAGATCGCCACCCACCAGCCCCCAGTGCTTCTGAAAAAAGCTCATTGTAAAGCCATCAGGCCCTGGAGCCTTGTCGGCTGCCATTGAGAAAAGAGCCAATCTAACCTCTTCCAAAGAAACATCCTGATCCAACCGCAGCTGATCATCTCTATTTACTTGCCCCCCAAACTGCATAACCTCAGGATTAGCCTTATAACACCTATCAGAACTGTCAGAGAACAATTTGAGAAAGTAATCTATAAACTGCTGCTTAATTTCAGAATGATCAGTGAGAAACTTGCCCTGAGAATCAACCAAGCAGGATATTCTTGAAGAGGATTGCCTTTCCTTTAGTCTGGCATGAAAGTATCTGGTATTACCATCACCCAATCTGAGCCAGTCAGTTGCATATTTTTGAGCATAGTAAGCCTCCTCTTTCCTCATCAAATCAAAGAGTTTGACCCTACTACATTGAGTCATATCCTGTAAAACTGGATCATGAGGAGCCTTCTGAAGATCTAGCAAACAATTCCCATAATCCATTTCTGCCTCCTGGACCTGCTTGGAGATATTCATAAAATACTGCTTGTTAAAGCATCTCAAAGCAGCTTTTACACTTTTGAGCCTTGCATATAATTGAAACACAGGGTTGCCAGTAGGCACATCTATCCTCCAAGCAATCTCAACCTCCTTCTCATACTCTGGATGCATTTGCCACATATTGAAGTACTTGAAAGGGGATTTGCTGCGAACACCTTCATGGAACTTAATAAGGGCAAGAGAATGATCCGAAATAGTCGAGCCCTGAAAATCCACAAAAGCACCCCCAAATAAATCAAACCAAATTGGGTTACCTAAAACCCTATCCAACTTGCATAGAACCTGCTCATCTCCTTCCTGATTATTTGACCAAGTATAAAACATGCCAATACTTTTTAAATCCATCAAGTCCAGATCAATACAACAATCCTTCAAAGCAGAACTATGCAAATTAATCTCACCAACCACACACTTTTCCTCAGAGCTAATTACCTCATTAAGATCACCCATAACCAACCAAGCCTGATCAGGACCAGGAGCAAGATCCCTTAGTTGGTTCCACAGCCGAGCCTTGCCAGGGATATCATTTGCAGCATAAACAGAGGTGAGAAGGCAACTCCAACCTTCTAAAATATGCTTCACCTTTACATGCAACATCTGATCACTAGCGGAAAGAAACTGGACATCAAACAGATTTATATTCCAAACTAACCAAATTCTACCATTTACAGCATAATAATAATTGTTTAGCCACCCCCAACCACGAAAAATTCTCTTAACTGCAGCGTCAAATTTCTTTGCCTTAACTCTAGTTTCATAAAGTGCACAAAGCTCCACCTTCTCTTTTTTAATTTTCATTTTCAACTGATGCTGTTTGGACAGCTTATTAATACCACGAACATTCCAAGAGAGCCACATGTCAAAGACCAAGGAGGCTCACCTCCTGTTCTCCCATTGCCTCTAACTCAGAAACTATTTAAAACAGGGGATTTTCCCTTATCTAAGCGTTGGGGACCTACTTTGTCATCATCAACATGAGACAGCTGCACAACTCCCTCACCCCTTTGTTTAGGTTTCCAGGCCAATTTTCTACGAGTAACAGGTTTAAAACCATCATCCTTAGGTTCTTCAACAGGCCCTTGCTCCTTTCTAACATCCTTCCTAACCAGTTTCACCACAGGACGTTGCCTTCTTTCTGGATCACATTCCTCTGTTTTATGCCCCCACTTGTCACACACTTCACACATTTTAGGAGACCATTCATACTCCACCTCTTGAGTATAAGTCATTTGATTGGCAGTGAACCTCACAAAATTCGGCATATCATCAGGAGAATGGAGATCAATTAGCATTCTAGGACCACTCAGACGGGTCTTGTTGATGGTGTGTGAGTCATCAAGCAAAGGCTTACCAATCTTACTTTCCAACTTGCTCAGTATTTTGGGAGTCCAAAATTGCAAGCCTAATCGCGGAAAACGTACCCACACAGGGCAAGACTTGAACAATGCCTTCCCCAGGACCATATTTGGTTGTAACACTTCAGAACTAGAGCCTTATCAAAGATGAAGTTGGTTGGTCCCTCAAGCACCCTTAACAGATCCTCCTCAGATTGGAATTGGAAAAGAAACACCCCTGCAACCTTAGTGACTGTGGGAGCCATAATCTGTTTCCATCTAGCAGCAATAAACTTCTCCATATTTTGCTTAGATACCTCCGTGCCCATCACACAACCAACCAACGTGTTGCACCACTGCTGGTAGCCTTCTTCCAGCTCTTCATCAGATATTTCAATCTCCCCAGTCTCCGCAACTGACGGATTAAACTCAAGTATAAATTCAACAGGCTGTCTGATCTGCAAATCATCTCTATCCTTCTTACTATTTCTCACTTTATCAGCATATGAAACCTGCTCAGCCGATCGCCCATCAGCAATCCTCGTTCCAGAACCCGAGCTCGAAGCCCTAGCCTGTGGTGGGCAGTCCACCTTCCTCAATGAGACGGGCAGACCACCCTCCGTGGCAGATGAAGTGCCCCTCGATCCAGACGGGAGAGAGGCAGCCTTCTGAGCTTCAGATTTACCACCAGAAACCACCACTCCAGCCGATAAGTCCGGTGGAGGAGTAATCGGAATCTCCGCCAGTAACTGCGCAGTTAATACTTTCTCTTCCTCCTCAGACAACAATTCTTCATCATCAAAGTGCTTCGGAGGACGACCCCTACCACGTTTTCCACCCTTACGTTTTACCATACCTGGATTCAACGAGATCTCTCCCAAAATCCGGCGCCGCCGTAGAGTTTCGGCAAACCCTAGCAGAGCGCAAAAGTCGCCTTTTATTAAAAGGGGCTGTTTTGGTACTTGGAATTGCGGGTATCTCATACACACTATATTAACAAATACAGTAATAATATATATTATATATAATATTAATATATATATATTATATATATATATATATATATAAAATATTAATATAGTGTATATATATAATATTAATATAGTGTGTATATATATATATATATATATATATATATATATCGGGCTTCGGGCTAGCCCTAACGGGCTTCGGGTTAAACGGTCCGGGCCAAAAAAGCCCGGATTTAAACAGGCTAAGAAATATCGACCCTAACCCGGTTTTTTGGCGGGTTAAACGGGCCAACCCTACGAGCCCGAGCCCGTTTAGCATCTCTAACTGAGGGTCACCAATCCTAGCAACAGAGTCCATAAGCTCTACGGTCCAGGTTACTCTCTTCAACACGAGCGCGCTGCCGAAAGTAAGACACATACTGACCGGTCCACCCAGGACCTTGACATCTCCGACGAGCCGAGAAATAGTAGGGGGAAAGACACTAGGAAGCCGACTCCGGGGATCCTCCGTAGGCCAAAAAACCTCAGTTTTATCAACATTAAGGTAAAGACCCGACTGAGGTCCAACATCCATAATCAGCTCAAGAACCTTCCCCACGACCAAAGTATCGCCAACAATAGTGCCATCATCCAGGTACCAAGCCTGTAAACACAAATCAAAGGAGTCTCGGATCGAATACACCAAGGGATGCAAAACTAAGGCAAACAGCAAAGGGCCCAAGGGGCCTCCCTGCTGAACCCCCTCAGAAGACAAACGACTATGCTCCCCATAATACAACCGGGCAGGAGCGGAATAACAAAATTCAACCCAACTCGAGAAAACAGGGCAATGACGACGAACTTCACGTAACATAGCCCCGCGGTCGACCATGTTGGGACATTTATTATTATTGTTATTATTATTATTTGTGATATTTGATACTTTTGGGACATTTAGGACATATTTATTAGTATTATTTTTTTATTATGGGTGTAATTAATTATATTATTATATTATATTTATTATTATTTTTTATCATTTATAATTATTTTATTATTTTCATATTATTTTATGATATTTATTATTTTTAATACTTATTATTATTGTTATTATTATATTATTTTTATAATTACACTTAATATATATTTCAGTTGAGTTCAATTCAGTTCAAATTCATTCGGTTCAAAATCATCTTGAATTTAACTACAATTTATAATAAATATTTATATCGGAACCACATCGTTGAGCCGATTTGAGCCGTGTGGGAACTAAAGGAACCGAAGAAAACTGAACCGAACCTGAATAGAACCGAGAAATGACTTGTTGAAATTTTTTTCAGATCTCACGTAACCGAGGAACCTCTCGGAACCGCTAGTTTTTTGCGGTTCGGTTCCAGCACAGTTCCAACAAAAAATATAATAAAACCGAACGGATAATGTTTGCGGCGTTTCGGTTCCGGTTCCTTTATTTTTTGCAGCGGAAGTGATTTGTCCGAGGCCTATATTTAGAACTTAAGTTAAGTATAGCCTTTTATAGCTTATGTATGTTCGGTACTTTGAGGGTGATATATACGCAATCCACTTAAGAAACAAACTTGATGGATAGGCATGAAATTTGGGGTTCAACCAACTTAACAAATAAACTGAATATTTACCCAACTTCGCTATCGAGTAATAAGTCATACCGGGATCGACTTGTTAAAGGATCAGATGGTATTCTATGTCGTCGTTGATCTTTTGTTAATTGTGTTGGAGTTTATCATGTGGATGGTATTCTGAGTTATCGTTGATTCTTTATTAATCTTGTTTGAGTCTATCGTGTTGATGGTATTATCGGTTGTGGTTGACTTTTGGTTGCACGTACTGGAGTTTATCATGGTGATGATAATCCCGATTGTTGTTGACCCTTCAATTGGTCATTCAGGGAGTTTATCATGATTGATGTGTTTCCAGTAATTATTCGTTGATCATTTTGGGAGTTTATCATGTTGATGGTATTTTTGGTTATGGTTGAGTTTTAGTTGGTCGTATTGGATTCTACCATGTCAATGGTATTCTCAGTTGATTTCTTGGCTGATCATTGTTATTGATCTTGCGAACATTCCGACTTTGCGTTGATATTTCGGGACTTGTTGCCATTATTTGTACGATATGATATATTTATCATGTTTTAACAATCGTATTATTATGATTGAGAT
Source organism: Orobanche coerulescens (assembly GCA_033398695.1). NCBI lineage: Eukaryota > Viridiplantae > Streptophyta > Magnoliopsida > Lamiales > Orobanchaceae > Orobanche > Orobanche coerulescens. Next base: position 2,999,099 of record CM065816.1, read on the forward strand.
GGTATTTTGTGATCCGACATGTTGTTGCCCAAAATATTTATCCGAAGATTAATACTGCTGGAAGACGGACAACAAACAACAATTGCGGGAGCACTTCCGAGAGAAGATGAATAATACAAGATTTGCCGGGTTTGTTAGGCCCGGGCTTGAATGCTCTCGCGAGATGTTATTAATACAAATATTCGTGGATACAAGTATTAATGAGAGAAATCTAAATACAATGAGTGTAAAAAGACTCTGTTAATCCGGCTCTTGAGCGAAGCTTGGTGTTCTTCGTCCCGCCGATAATCTGCTCGAGGAGAAAAGGCCGGGAGAAGTAAGACCGAAAGAAAGCCGTTGCCAAGAGTTGGATGTTAGCCAAGTGTTTGATGTTTGCTTCTGTATAGTGTGCTTGAATCGCAATATTGCTGAAGGAAGCTGAAGCCTTTTTTGTGGTAAAGGTTCGATCCCTCTTACAAGTGCTGGGAGCCATGCTTATATAGGGACAGCCGGGTCCTGTCCTTTAGCTGCCGATCGCCTGCCGGCCATTACTTTAATGGGGCGATCCCCTGGGCTGTCAGGCTAAAGTCCAAGGAAGATGCTGGCTGTCGGGCTAAAGTCCAAGGAAGAGGCTGGCACAGCTGGGCGGTCCAATAAGGAGCCATCACGTGTCCGGAGCCAGTCAACATGTGGCCCTACTGACAAGCTTTCGGCGGCCTGTCGGCTGGTGGAGGGAATCTGTCAGGCTTTGGTCAATGGCCCGAGATTCGCGGATCTTGTCTCGGTCCTTGCACGTGGTGCCAGTCTTGAGGCTCGGCCTTCGCCGACTGGGTGTCCGTCGGTTGTGATCGACATGAGCGGTCGTCCCTGGCTGATCATCCGAGGTCGTCATCGGCCAGTGGATGGAGGTCGCCAATGGTCGGTCACCAAGGGTCGATCGGCAGATGCCGATAGAGGGTCGCCAGATGTCGGTCGCCAGGAGTCGGCCGCCGAGTACCGAGAGACGATCGTATCTGAGGTCGATCGCTCGGCACCGGGACTTGTCCTGGGACCTTCGGTTGGCCAGTCTAGCATGTCCGCTGGGTTGAGGCTCGGTCGCCTGGTCGCTGGTCGGCAGACTTGCCTTGGCCGCTCGGCAGTGACTCGGTCGCCCGTCTTCCTAGTAGATCGCCGGTCGGAAGGTGTTAAATCTTGACACAACAATTGCCCCCCAGCTTGCTCCTATGTTGAAGACATGGGGCGAGGTGGTTCTTGCTGGCGATCGTGTCTGGATGAGGACGGGCGATCTGAGCTGACTTAGGACTCGGACTTGGGCTATCATAGTCGATTGGCTTTAGCTATCTTTCGGTCTTGTACCTGCAAAAAACAACATTGGCCGATCCCCCATGGAAACTTGGTGGTTTCGCTTTGTTTGAGGAATCGTGCACAGTCGCGGAAATCGATGGACCGACTCCATGACCGTGTCTTGGTGCACGAAGACAATGAGTGTCTCGTGACTCACTTTATTATGAGGGTCCTCTGTTAGGCTGCGCCTCGCCTTGTATTTAAACGAAAGGCGTGCGGTCTCGGTCTAGAGGAGTCCTTGCGCGGGGCAGCGTCGGATGAATCAACTCCACGCCCGCGGCTTGTTAGCTCTGCTTCCACCTCGGCCAGCCATGGAGATGGCCGACCTCGGCAGTGTACGTTGAGACGGGGTTGTGGAATGAGTCCACCGATTAATGTTGGAGAGCCCTCCGACTACGCCCGGCCTCGTATTTAAACGAAGGCGGGCGATCTCGGCGAAAGGGACCTTGCATGGCGGCGGCGGTTCATCATTGCCCGGGATCATGGCTTTATGAAGTGCGGTGGAGGCGATCTTATACCTTAGTCCGTCATGTTATATCTTTGGGTGTAGATGGCGATCGTGTCCACCGGGTTCTTGATGATGTTGCGATCTGGCCGGATGGTAGCGATCGCCGCTCGCGGCCGTCGCTTTATTCGTAGGTCGGATATCGGCGATCGGCGGAGCCAGTCCCTCATTTAGAATGTTGGGTCAGAGGCGGTGAGCGAGTCCTCGGCTCTTACGGATAGTAGCGATCGGGTGGAAGGCGGAGGTCGTCGTGCGCCGACCGATCTACTCCTAGCCGAGAAGAAGCCTTTGCACAGACAGAAATCTGCGGCTCTAGCCGGAAGGCTGCGTAGGTCGTCGGCGGGGTCTTCGTGAGATGCTGAACATAGGCGAGAAACCACGAAAACCTCCTGGGACAGCGTAGAGGCGGTCTCATCGCTTACGGGCTCGCCGTTGAGGATGATCATGTCAACCCGGTCGATGTAGTCGAGTCGGATTCTGTTCTCCTTGCAGATTTGCATCATGCGATGGGGACCTTACGGCCGGCGACCACAGTGGCGAAGTGTTCCGTGAAGACGTGCGCCACGGCTCGTTAAAGGAGCCGATGGACCGAGGTGGCAATGAAGTGTACCACCGGTGGGCGAGTCGTCCAAAGGTCGGAGGAACATTCGGCACCTGGTCGCGTCCGATGCCCCACACCCGGTCATGTAGATGTTGAACTTGTGCAGGTGTGCTTGGGGGTCCGATCGCCCTTGGTACACGGGTGTCTGAGGAGGGGCGATCTTTTGCTGCACCGGGGCGAGCTCGATGTCGATCGTGAGCGGCTCGCTTGGCGCGGCGATCGTCTTGGTGGCGCCTGCCCCGGATTGCAGGAGCGCCTTCATGTCGTCGATCTGACGTTGCATTGCGGCGATCGCCGCGGCTCGGCTGCTTGCGGATCGGCTTTGGGAGCGGGGGCCGAGGCGATCGTGTACCGACCTCCGGACCCCACTGCTGCCGACCTCGGGAATCCGGCGAGCGGGAGCCAGGCGGCTGGATCGCCTTGCGGGAGCCGGGTAGGCCGAGCTCCTGGTGACGGATACCAACTTCGTCGTCTCGTAGCTGGGGCCGGACTGCCCCGGTCGCCAGGTCGGGTCACTGCCCAGGCGATCGAAGACAGAAGTGCCCCGTCTGCCGAGCGCCTCTTCTTGCGGGCGAGAGCCTCCTGGTGATTGCTCGGCCAGTAGTGCCTTGAGCTTCCGCTTGATCTTCCGGCGAGAGCCCGGGGGGGCGGTAGCTGGAGGCGCGTCGAGAGCACTCCGTCGCTCCTGTAGGACGGCCAGGGCCCCTTCGATCTGTTCCTTGGTTCGGAACCGATCGAGCGAGAGGCTTGGGCCGCCGTCCAGGGACGGGATCGAGCGTCTCGATCATGGCGGCTACCTTCCACCATCATGCGGCTCGGGTGGGGCCAGGCAGGGGTTTGGCCAGTGGTCGGCGGCTTTCTTCGACGCGGAGGCGGAAGACATGATTCTGAAGGATTTCTTTGAAGTGCGGTAAGTGTCACTTCAAGTATACGCCTTAGAACAGTGAGTGTTCTTTGGGACGGTAGGTATAAAAAATCGAGGGTTGGATGCCCTTCCTCTAGCGCCAATTGTTGTTGCCCAAAATATTTATCCGAAGATTAATACTGCTGGAAGACGGACAACAAACAACAATTGCGGGAGCACTTCCGAGAGAAGATGAATAATACAAGATTTGCCGGGTTTGTTAGGCCCGGGCTTGAATGCTCTCGCGAGATGTTATTAATACAAATATTCGTGGATACAAGTATTAATGAGAGAAATCTAAATACAATGAGTGTAAAAAGACTCTGTTAATCCGGCTCTTGAGCGAAGCTTGGTGTTCTTCGTCCCGCCGATAATCTGCTCGAGGAGAAAAGGCCGGGAGAAGTAAGACCGAAAGAAAGCCGTTGCCAAGAGTTGGATGTTAGCCAAGTGTTTGATGTTTGCTTCTGTATAGTGTGCTTGAATCGCAATATTGCTGAAGGAAGCTGAAGCCTTTTTTGTGGTAAAGGTTCGATCCCTCTTACAAGTGCTGGGAGCCATGCTTATATAGGGGCAGTGTCTGTCCTTTAGCCGATCGCCTGGCCATTACTTTAATGGGGCGATCCCTGGCCGTCAGGCTAAAGTCAAGGAAGATCTTGTTGTCGGGCTAAAGTCAAGGAAGAGGCGCACGGTGGGCGGTCGATAAGGAGCCATCACGTGTCCGAGCCGATCAACATGTGGCCCTACCGACAAGCTTTCGGCGGCCTGTCGGTGGTGGAGGAATCTGTCAGGCTTTGGTCAATGGCCCGAGATTCGCGGATCTTGTCTCGGTCCTTGCACGTGGTGCCAGTCTTGAGGCTCGGCCTTCGCCGACTCGGTGTCCGTCGGTTGTGATCGACATGAGCGGTCGTCCCTGGCTGATCATCCGAGGTCGTCATCGGCCAGTGGATGGAGGTCGCCAATGGTCGGTCACCAAGGGTCGATCGGCAGATGCCGATAGAGGGTCGCCAGATGTCGGTCGCCAGGAGTCGGCCGCCGAGTACCGAGAGACGATCGTATCTGAGGTCGATCGCTCGGCACCGGGACTTGTCCTGGGACCTTCGATTGGCCAGTCTAGCATGTCCGCTGGGTTGAGGCTCGGTCGCCTGGTCGCTGGTCGGCAGACTTGCCTTGGCCGCTCGGCAGTGACTCGGTCGCCCGTCTTCCTAGTAGATCGCCGGTCGGAAGGTGTTAAATCTTGACACAACACGACATATAGAATTTCGCACAGATAGTTTATTCCATTTATGATTATGTTTTGAGTTTTCTGGTATTATTTGAGTACAGTACAGATGCTTGGGTTTCATTTCGTCATTTAAGATTACAGTGCATATGGTATTTTGTCATCCGGCATACATGATTTGGTACAGATGCTTAGGTTTCATGTCGTCATTTAAGAATACAAGATGTGAATTATGGTAAGGATTGACTGATATGGATTACCACGAGTTGGTAAGGTTATGAGAGTGATATTACTTTGGTAGTATTCCTTACCCTGTAATTGTATTTTTATGTAATTATTTATGATGATGTGATTGTTATCATTATTAGTGTTGTAGCTCACCCCATCGTGTGCTTTATCCGGATTGTCTTTGCTAAAGATCGGTAAATAATAATCTTTCACATATAAAAGGTCTTCCATCTTGCTCTTCCATGGTTCTCGGAGATCGAGCTTGTAGCGGTTGTGAGGAGATGAACTTCTCGGGTGATACTAGCTATGACGTATGTTTTGAGAATTGAGTGTTTTAGTGATTGCTATATTCAACTACAATATATTTTTAACTGTTGATTCTATTCGCTCCGTCTGTATTAAATGGCTTCCTCGTACTTTTTGACTTTGGTGTATTTTGAAAAATCGATTTTCTAAACTTTTTTGTCAGTTTGTGTAAGCGGTGATATGACGTACATTTTAAAACTGTTGAGTTTTGGCATTTTTTTATTTTGTCAAATGTATTTTATGAGGGCATTTGGAAAGATATTATCGTCATTAGCCTCTTGGGCGTATTTGAAATGTTTATGTTAATGATTTTAGCTTGGTCAGCTCCGGTGGTGGTGGTAGTAGTATTATTATTATTGATATTAATTAATATTATCAATAATATTATATTATTATTAATTAATCTTATTATTATTGTTTTTTATTGTTATTGTACTATAAATAATAATTGTTATTGTTTTTGTATATATTATTATCGAATTTTACTATTAATTATTAGTATTAATATCAATATTATCAATAATATTATATAATTTTTAATACTAATTAATAATTTTATTATTAATTACTACTATCAATATTACCCATAATATTACGTATAGTTTACAATATTACGAATAATTTTTTTATTATTACAATTATTATTGTTGTAAATAAATAATTTTTGGTTGTTGAATTTACTTTTATGCGATATTATTATTTATATTAATATTATCAATAATATATATCTTTTATTATTATTATTATTATTATTATTATCATCATCATTCAATAACTTCAGTTCAATTAAATTAATTTCAAATTCAGTTCAGCACAGTTCACTTCGGCAAATTCAATTCAGTTCAGCAAAATTCAATTCAAAAGAACATAGTCTAAGTCCCATAATTTATGGATTATCATTTCGATTTTTAAATTTGAAGATCTATGAATCATGAAAACTGAAGATGCATTAATCAAGTATCCAATATAAATATGGGATCTCTCTTTTTTAGTACCAAAGCATAAAAGTAACAAGTTATATATCCACACTCATAAAACTATAAGTTTTTTATACCAAAATGTGTTAAAAGACTTTATTACCCTTAAAGTCTACCACTAAAAGAAAAAAAAAACCTAAAAAAGAAAAAGGAAGATTATTAAAACGAAACAACAATAAAAAAACGGTCCCACAACTCAATATTTTCCTCTGCCAAAAAACTCTCCTCCTATTTGCAAAAAAACTCTCCTGTCGTGAAACCCTTCGCCGGCCAGAAAATGTCGACCTCCGACTACCATAGAGAATCTGAAGACGCCAGAAGTTCCGCTAGTGACACTCTATCTGAAGAGCAATTCGTCAATGAGCCGCCGGTTAGTGTATTTTCATTCACACACGATCGTGCCACGACGGTTGTTCATCTTCCCACGATCGTGCTGAAGAAGATGAGACCATCATGTACATGATGGTCTTTCGTGGGCACGATGGTTACACACGACGATGCGCCGATCGTGTGCCGTCGTGTGCTAGAAGAGCAAAAGCTCTGCCTTGCACACGATCGCGAGCCACGATCGTTGCCCGTCTTGTGAACAGACGTGTGGCTCACGATTTTCTTCACACGAAGGGCTTCGATTGTGTGCCTGCGATCGTGTGCAAGGCAGAATTTTTTTTTTCTTTCTCTTAAGCATTTTATCATATTCTTATGAGTTGTATGTCCATATTGCAGACTGGTTGCGTATGGAGGAGACCTACATTGCGTTTTGTTACACGTCAAGTGAATCTTTACATACGGGAGGCGGTATTTAAAGAGATCATTGAGACATTAAGAAGTATGGGCCGCACTGCTGTTCTTTGATCGAGCTATCGACAGCATGACCGAGGGGTCTGGGCGCTTGATTAAAGTTAGGAGTAATGGGAGTTCAAATACTGCCCTACATCACTTGATTGCTCGTCAATTGGAGGGTGATCAAATCCCCCCGGATGAGTCGTGGTTCTAGGTTTGCGGGAGGACCATTCGTTTTACGGCCCGTGATTTTGCCTTGATCACGGGACTCCATTTTGGAAACTCTACCTTCCATCCCCAGGACGACCATCTCCTTCCGTCTGACGGTATTTTCCACAGAATACTCCATGGCAAAAATATTAAGGTTAGTGTTTTGCGGAAGAGGTTCAATGCTCGAGATTTTGGTAGAGACATAAGAGATTATGTCAAGGTTGCCAATTTGCTTATATACTACTACTTTATCCTATGCCGTGACGACATGATGGTCGAGACATGGACATGGGCATTAGTGGAGGATTTCGAGCAGTGGGATATGTTTCCTTGGGGTTCTTATGCCTTTGGGGTTTTATCTTACTACATAGGCAACTTTGCCATGAAGGAGGGACAAGAGCACAAGGACTATCACTTCTATGGTCCTGTTTGGGCTTTACAAATATGGTCGTATGAGATGATTCCTGCATTGGGAGCATTGTGTGGTATTCGAGATAAAACTGTCCAAGTCCCCCGGTGTTTGATGTGGACTACGAGGAAGATATTTTGTGATTTCACTCATTTCTTCGACGATAAGGTACATAAATTTGTAAACGTATTTTCTCCTAACTTCACTCATCTCTTCAACATTATGTGATTGCCCATCTAATGGTATGCTTTAATGACTATTGTTGCAGCACAAAGTACTTCCCTCTTTACCGCATCTGGAGGAGGATGAGGCTGAGTACTACTACATGAGCTTTGAGAATGGCTCGCCATATGACATTAAGTTCATTAAGCCTCTAAGAATAGCTGTGAGGAATAAGGAGGATGAGCCTGCGCCGATCCCGAGGAAGAAAGTTATGGATAGGTTGAAGAAGGCTGCTGGAAAATTGATTACATATGAGTCGGCACATAAAGTGTCGAAGCGACGCCGGAAGAGTACCCCACCAGTAGATGGTGCAGAGACATCGGACCGGGAGAGGCAGCCAGAGAGGGTGTGTTGTGTCCACGGACTTCCTTGTCCGGACCACACCCAGGACACGAGCAGGGATGAGTACTTCGATCGCCGTTTGAAGGCGATCTTATGCAACGATTGAGTCGGTTATTGCTCGAGTTTCTCGCCGGGTGCTTTCTGGGATCGTGGATTTCTTCGGACCTATGCATAGACGTTCTAGGAGCCCGGTACACTACTCAGCTAGGAGCCATGATAGGCCTCGTCATTCTGCATGTGTTAGCATCATCCAGCGGAGGATTCCTGACCCTCCACGTCACTCAGTCTCTGGCGCAGCACACAGTCACCATTCTCATCGTCAGTCTAGTCATCATTCTCAGCGTCAGCCGAGTCACCATTCTCAGCGTCAGCCGAGTCACCATTCTCAGCATCCGCCTACCCACCATTCTGAGGTCCAGCACAGTCACCATTCTCAGATTCATCATTCTGTTGAGCGGACTCAGTAGCCCCTTGATTACGAGCATCAGTATGAGCCATTTGAGGCGCCGTTTGTGATATGGGACGATATTCGATCGGTTTGAGGCGAGTATCATTACAAGGCGATGTTTCAAGTGAGGGTGGTGGTCTGAGGCAACCTCCATTTGGTCGAGCGGCCGATTTTGAGATCGAGCGGCCATGTCTGACTCTCGATCGTTATAGTTGTGAGAGGGATGCCGAGGGTGACGAAGATGGTGAGAGTGCCGGAACGCAGATTTGGGTGAGCGTAGTCTTCCACCGCGAGTGAGTCGACCATCTGCCGCTCTTCGGGAGCCTTTTGTGGTTGTGCCTCCAAGAGATAGCGAGGCTCAAGAAGTTGTACCTACAGTTTAGGAGGGAGCAGCCACGTGATGCTATTGTCCGGTGTTTGGAGACTGGGCATGCTCTCACCCAGGCGTTATTTGACCGGATAGAGTCTAGCCGTGAAGACTTTGATGCCGAGGTGATAGACTGTTATGTGCTTGCGACTCGAGCGAGGCTTCGGAGGGGAGTCCGTAGTGTTGGTGTCGGTAGAGTTGGCACTGTACTTGCCGGCTCCCTATTTTACGTAAGTTCTATAACCTACTCACTTGTATATCATTAGTTTGATATCGATTTTTTTTAATTTTGTGGTTTGGCTTTTTGTAGTTAGTTTTAGCCAACGAGTTTGCAAGACTCCATCCGGATGATCCACTTGGTATCAAGGTGACGGGGAAGCCGGTTTACAAGGAGTGGAAAATTTCTAAATGCATCGAGGACTACATGACAGGTCTTGATACACCACATGCGGTTCCATGGTTAAATTGCAACGAAGTAAGTTTGAAATTTATATTTATAAATAATTGACGATTTGTTGCCATTTGAAATTTATATTTATAAATGATTCGCTATGTTTGATGTGATGATCTTATATGATTACATATTTTGTTTGAACAGATCATTGCCATTTGTTGCCTCGACCAAAGCCACTGGGTGACTATCAAGATTGACATCATAGCATGGACCGTGGAGTTGTACGATTCCTTGTCACACCACCACGAAGATGGTCGATACCGATTCAACCAACTGCGACCGATTATGCGTCTGATGCCTCGTGTGCTAGCTCAATCCGGGTATTGGATGAACAACCAATCGAAAAAGAAGTATGACACGGAGATGAGTTTCAAAATTATGCCACGAGAGCTACAATTCATACAAAACGACAATCACAGTTGTGGCCCCTTCGCGTGCATGTACTTGGATCGACTCGTCTCTGTAAACCCAGGAGCAAGGCACCAAATCAAGGAACTTAATGAAAAATATATTAAGAAATATCGATATGGTTTAGCTGCTAAAATCTTTATGTTGTCTTTAGACATGTAGAATGGTTTATGGTGTGTTGTTAAATATTTATGTTGTATTTAGACAGTTTTGGCAATATGAATGTGTCAGTGTTGTTAAATCTTAATGTGTTGGCTCTGTGTTACACACGATGGATGCACACGATCGTGGCCATCGTGTGCAACCTACCCACGGTCATGGGTTGATGCTGTTGTGTGCGCACGATGGCTGGCATGACCGTGTGCACACGACTGTGAGTACCATCGTGGGCACGGCCGTGCACACGATCGTGTGTTCCATCGTGCACACGGCTGGACACGACCGTGTACACGATCGTGTGCATATGAACTTTTGGTATTTTTGCAAATTTGAACTATTGTGTTATCTAAAATGATGTTTTGTGATTCAAACATCGCTTGTTCAAACATTAATTACTATATAGCTTCTTATACAAACTCCTATTTGTCATTTCGTTGTAATTCATTAGTATATGAGGTAATTCATCCAGATGATTGAACTTATCCGTACGTACTAATACACTGAGAACAATTGGACGACACATGATATGCAATATATTATGTTAATTCAATCAATAACTTTTTAGATAAGTGTATCATTAACAAATAATTGTTAATATATAAGTAACAACACCTAAATTGACGAGTAATTTGAGAAATTGGTGAAAATTCTTGATGTTCTTGTGCACACGATCGTGTGTTCCATCGTGGACACGACCGTGTACACGATCGTGTGCATACGTGAATACAGTGCCAATTTGACACCAAAGACAATGCGACACCTGGTTGCCAACGTGTCACACGATTGGAACACGCGATCGCGGCGATCGTGTACACGATCGTGTTTACTTCAATGGTCAAATTATTTTATTATAAAATCCCATCGTGGGTCGGTTCCCCCCCCCCCCCCCCCTTTATTATAAAATCCCATCGTGGGTCGGTCTCCCCCCCTTTATTATAAAATTCCATCGTGGGTCGATCCCCCCCTTTTTCACTACAAACCCTAATCAATTAACATTAGTTAAAATTCATTAAAATCAAATACGCGAAATGAGCGGCCGATTACGAAAAACCGATTTAAGAGGAAGCGAAGCACCACCACCAAAAAGAAGAAGGAGGATACCTACTCCCAACCCACCATATAGAGCTAGGCCGAGAGGAAGATACTCAATGCTCAGAGTAAGTTTTTTGATTTTGTTGTATGTGTAGTGACTATCATTGCAAATTAATGTGTTCCATGAAACAGGGCCTATTTAAAAACACTGCGAGCACTCCAGTCATACTAGATGGTGATGATGATAATGATTTGGAGATTTCTGAGAATAAAAGCAAAAAAGTTATTTTGGAAGAGGAAGTTCATGAAGACGGTGATACAAGACTAAAGATACAGCAGCAGATTGGGGAAAAGGGATCCAATTGATTGTTTTTTTATGTTATTATTAGATATTTTTGTGTGATGGTGATTAAATATTGTTTTGTAAAGTTATATGCTTTGGAACTGTAAACTATTGCTCTTTGAAGTGAGCTACTTTGTTATGGTTAATGTTTGGCTCCATAATCACCTCTATTTGCTTTACATAACTGAACACTTAAATTTCAATTCAAAGGTAAAGAAAATAGACACAAAATTATGCATTTCAACTAATAATCAGAATACTGAATCAATACATGGTCCATCGAGGATCAAAATATCAGCACATGATTGTTGCTAGTAAGTCACAAAATATAAAAATACATAAGCAATTTAAGTTTCACTGTATGGACATCCCCTTATGTCATGGTCATCATTACGGCAAATGCTACACCTCTTTTTCTGCCGGCGCCTTTGCCTCGTTTGTTCATCGATTTCTTGAGTTTCTTCAGGGATATTCAAATCAACACCACCTATGAGAATGAATGCTTTGCAAGATTTTCTATTGTGGCCGGTGATCGGTCAAAAAACTTATCCTAAAAATAGGAGTTCTTGAGTCGCTCGCAAATATATACGAGGTAGAAGTAGTTTGTGGTGAGTTCTACCAAGGTCTTTTCTCTCGAGGATTGTCCAACAGGGCTTCGTATAATTTTTTGTTACAAATTGCGAGAAATAAATACTAAAATATTAAAAAAGATATTTTTGGGTTTTTTAAAAATTAACTAAATGCACTATATTTTAAACCAAACTATTTTATATAAGACTATTTTATATAAGACTATTTTATATAAGACTATTTTTAACTAGACTATTTTATACTAGACTATTTATACTAGACTATTTATATTAAGACTATTTATACTAGACTATTTATACTAAACTATTTTTAACTAGTGAAAATGAATAGAATTAAAATGAGTTGGGAATTTATAAAATCTAGGGGAATACGGGTTCATTAAATTAGGTTTTTAATTGAGTATAGGAATTGATTTATACGGATATAAAAGAAAAAACGAATGTTTATCGAGTAATCAACTTTTCACCTCCGTACTTTCGTAATCAAAGATGTCTTAATCATTGTCACTTTTTAAGATGTTGATAACAAGATTAACACTTGATAGATTGAAAAGATGTGTTTCCAATACACTTAACAATCAATCAAGGAGGTTTCACTAGTAGAAATAGGATATGATCAATCTCTATTTAAACCAATTAGTCCTTTCATTTCTCTAACTTGACTATTTTTAGGATAAGCGATCGTTCATCGAGTAATCAACTTTTCACCTCCGTACTTTCGTAATCAAAGATGTCTTAACCACTTTCGCAATCTTAAGATGTTGATAACAAGATTAACATTTGATAGATTGAAAAGATATGTTTTCAATTCACTCAACAATCAATCAAGAAGGTTTCATTAGTAAAAATAGGATATGATCAATCTCTATTTAAACCAATTAGTCCTAAAAATAGTTTAAATCAATCAAATACTCAATATATAACCTAATAGAAATCCCCTTCCCTAGGAAGAAAGATTAGCTACTCATCGGTTTATACATACTAAAATTATAATAGAAATAATTGATATATATAATATATATATAGAAACTTTTAATTACTAGAACTTAATGACAATAGATAAAACTTACTTGAATATGATGAATCAAAGTGCAAGAAACAAACTTCAAAATATAACTTCAAACTTGTTTAAAGGTTACAAGCTTACAAAATTTGAAAGTAAAACACTAAGTAAAATACTAAGTGCTTATTGATCAAGCACTTTTCAATTACAAACTAAATGAAAGAAAAACTTCAAACCAAAAATAAAATACAAACTAAAATTGAAAGTTCTAAGGAAAATATATTGCTAAAGGAAAGGAGTATTTCTTAGCAAGAAGTTGAGGATTTCTTGGTAAGAATGTGGGTTGGTATTTTTGCAATGGATGAACATGTCCTTTTATAGGTGATTTTCAAGAATACAATTGATTATTTAATTCAAAATATCTATTGTAATATCATTTTTAATTCTTTGTTCACACTTCACCCATGTCTTTGAATTTTCAGATTTTTGACCAAAAAAATATCTTGTGGTTGATTTCACAAGTTGGTCAAAAGTGGACTAATTTTGCATGGCATCTGCTTTGGAAACACGGCGATGAAAAAGCGGCCCGGTTGCCGTGTTGTGCGCCGTTTGTGGTGACTCGGTCTCTTCCGAATACGCGCGAAGACACGGCGCTAAATGCCGGCCGTGTGTGAACGGCCCAAGACACGGCCTCTTTTGCGCCGTATGTGAAACGGCCGGAGAACACGGTCCATTTTGCGCCGTTTTGTATGGTCGTTTGTCTGGAAAAATTCCGTCGTTGGATTTGATCTTGTTTTCCGTCCTTTTGATGCTTCATGTCGATGTCTGTAAAATAACCATTTTTAGCTCATGTTTGGACATATCTGTAAAATATATATTTTTAATCACAAATCAGTACAATTATGCCCGGAAAAATGAATATTTTGTATATGAATTTTAGATCAATTATGCACCAATCAGCCGGTTCCTTTACACCTACCGCACACCTGAGGCCGTCCACCTGCGGGCAAATTTTCAACAGCGGACCGTGCGCGACTCTTTCAGTCGGCTTGTCGCCGTACCCCCTGCGGAGGTACGCAAGCGATGGATGAGATCTCGGTGGGACATTCCACTCATCGGGATGTGGGATGTGACTAATATGCTCCGTATAAGTCTCTCTAAGGCCTTGTTGCTAGAAATAACGACAAACAAAATCATACGGACAAACCATTGCCGGTAGCGCTTTGTTACAATAAGCAATTATGTCAAGGATGTTGTATAGGATAATGTATTTTTGATATTGATGAGGTGATAAATTCAGACCATCCCTGTTTTGCAAACGATGGTAAAACACGATCGCGCCGATCGTGTGTTACGATCACGGTGATCGTGGGGTTACGATCGTTCCAATTGGGGTACGATCGTGCCCATTGGGTTACGATCGTGCCCATCGTGTGTCCCATCGTAGGTTACGATAAGGGCGATCGTGGGTTACAGTCATGGCGACCGTGGGGTTACGATCGTGCCCATCATTGGTTACGATCGTGCCCATCATGGGTTACGATCGTGCCCATCATGGGTTACGATCGTGACCATCGTAAGTTACGATCGTGACCATTGGGTTACGATCGTTCCCATCGTGGGTAACGATCGTGCCCATCGTGGGTAACGATCATGCCCATCGTGGGTAACGATCGTGCACACAACAGCATAGACATGTACCTTATAGCGGCAACGGCATGACGACATGGAATCTGATCCAAATCAAACTCACGACAACAACATGTCCATGTTCGAAGGTCGACCTCATAAGAAACTTTGTTTTCTTCGAATTTATAAACAAGTGGGGTGGTAGCTCGAACGGTAAGAGTCAGACTGGCTTGCACAGAGTTAGAAAGCTTTTCAAAAGTGTGCATTGTCAACTCATGGTCTCTTGACGTAGCTTCTCCCCGCTTCTCATCAAACCAATTTTCTAAAATTAGGCGAAATATCTCAAGTAACGAGCAAACAAGTAAACGCCTAGCCCACAACATACGATTATTAAAGCATTCAACAGCATTGGATGTCAAGAAGTTATAGCGTCGTACCGGACACTTCGACCTAGCCCACCTCTCTGGCCTAATTTCAGAAAGGCGCCTGTGCGCCCCATTAGGGCTTTCGATATGTAGTTTCGAAAAGTAGTTTTCAAAAACTTTTTCTCGATGCGTGTAGGCAGCAGTTCTAAAGAGTCCTATAGCATGCGCACCATAGGAGGTCAGATTTTTTGCAAGATGGTGATAGCAAAACCCGTGAAATGCATTCGGATAGACGGCTCGAACAACATTCTGAATGCTCTTATGTTGGTCACTCACAATCAGTAAATCTTCCGTCGGATTGTAGCATCTGCACAGGTTATACAGAAAATAAGTCCATGACTCGTCGTTCTCTATCGGACCGATACCAACAGCAAGAGGAAAAACTTGCTCGTTCCCGTCAAATGTGACGGCCGCAAATAGAGTTCCTTTATTCTTTCCCTTTAGGTGGGTCCCATCAACTATAATCACCGGTCGAAGGCACGTATCAAATGCCCTAATACTCTGTCCGAGTGCAACGAACATGTGGCGAAACACTCCCTCACGAGTCGTCTGCAAATCATAAATTGTCCCTGGATTACGCTGTTTTAACAAATACAGATAAGATGGGAGCCTCTGATACGACTCATCGAAGCCGCCATATGTATTCTCTATCGCTATATTCCTCGTCCGGAGAGCAAAACTGTATAGCATGTCAATGCCGTACTCCCTACACATCTCTGCAATCATCTTTTTTGGCCTCAAAGTGACCCCCTCACCGGTCAATCTTTTAGTAAAATAATGGGCGGAAACCTCATAAGTGACCGATCGTGCGGCAACACGGTTCAAATCAGGGTGACAGCTGTGCTCCAATGTCAACTTAGTAATTCTCCAAATAGTTGCACCCTCAATAGCACACAACCTAAACTGACAATTTCTTCGCCCACTCTTACAGACAAACACTATACGTTTATCGGCGGAACGATCAGTGATACACTGTAGCATGTTTTCCAAATGATACATTCCTACAGTTATCCTCAACTCTGTCTTCGAACGAAAGGTGGACCCCACCTCTAGCTTACCGGTAATCGGTGGAGGCTGCTAGACCCAACCCAAAGTCCCGGCACTACCGGGGTCCGGAAATGGAATGATCCAGTTACGCATTGATTGTAGATGCTCATGCTCGCCCGCAGATTGATGGTCGGATGAGAAGTTCCGACGACTCATAATCCTATCCATTTGGGCCGGTTAGCAAACCCAAGCAAGAAATTCCGCAGATAGTGACTCAAGCAAGTCTTTACAACAATCTTCATCTTCGGATGTATGCACCTCTTCATCTTCCTCGTCTTCCTCATCTTCCTCGTATTGATACTCTTTGGAAGGTGTAACACCCCAAAAACCTTACGAGAGTATTACACGCCGTAGACCCTTGCCACAAGGATCTACCAGGCTAAACATCCATAAACGACCAAATGCTTGCCCGACCAGGGTCAAACAATAAAATGATACGGACCGATATGGTCACTTACACGTGAATACACAGACCGATGAGGTCACACAACCCAATCGATAAAACTGACTTAAATAACATTACCCACACAGGGGTCGAAATACAATACAGCGGAAGACTGAAATCAACTCTGACAACACAACAAAATCAACATAACTCTCGACTCATGATTAGTATCGCAGCTCGTCATCCTCTTGTGCCAATCCTGTGACTGCTCCCCTGAATCTGCATGTACCTGGACGCAAAACAGACATCCACCCCCCGATTACTCGGGGTTAGTAAACTCCTTTGTTTTACTAGTGCAAGTATCAAATCATACGAAATATAACAAGCAAGTAATAATCGTGAATCAAATATGACAATCAAGTATCAAAATATCCTGGAGGTTTTCACAAGGAAAGATAAGCTATGAAGCATTCGAAAATAAGATTATCACCTCGAAAATTTTAGAATTTCAAAACCTTTCGAAAATCTTAGGGTCTTAACCCAAATCTCAAAATTGTATTACAACAATTTACGATGAAAACATTTCCATAAATCTTATGGGGCTCGGCCCAACATTCTTTTCTTAAAACTTTCTTACAAAAAGTTTGATTTACAAAACATAGTTCGTGACACCGTGATCCCTGTCACGTGTCTCCGTAGGTTCAACAACCCGCGGACGTAACCAATCACAACAATCAATCATGCTCATGACTCCGTGATCGCTTGCCACGAGTCTCCGTAGGTTCAACAACCCACACGGATCGAGCAAACACAACAATCACAACAATCAATCATGCTCATGACTCCGTGATCGCTTGCCACGAGTCTCCGTAGGTTCAACAACCCACACGGATTGAGCAAACACAACAATCACAACAAAGCAGTCCCGACCCGTGAACTGTGTCACGTGTCACCGTAGGTTCCGTCGAATCCCTTGCGGTTGGGCGTCGTGTCTGATTCAATGGACTGTGCCATGAATCATCGTAGGCCTCGTCAGACCCGCACGATTGGACCTCGGCACCACACACTAAGTTCCGATCCCATGGACTGCAATGAATCCTCGTAGGCCCGTCGAACCCGCACGAGTGAACCTAGCGTTCGAGACATCACATTCGCATTACATACAACAATGAGCACAATTAATCAATCACCTTGATCACCACAAAATCATACATTGCACGCACATAACACAACCTCAACACTCGCAACAACTATCATCAATCAACGACATTTAACCAACATAACACACATTCGGTACACAATACATTGCACAACCACGTGTACAACCATCTCATATGTACATCGCAATCCTGCACAAATGGCACAACGCCTAACACGTATACCAATATAACACTATTATCACAAAGCCTTCAAATTTCGGAAAATACAACCAACTCAAACGGAACATATTTACGAAGGCACGCAAAATCATCATAAATCTCATACGTGATTACTAGTCGCAAGATACAAGTCGTATAGTAAGATACTTGCCTTAATAACCGCTACCGAACGCTCCGAAGAACACGGTTCGGCCGGGAAGCTCGGACCCCAAAGAAGGCAACGAACGGAAAGGTTCCGACTCGAGTTCTTCACAAGAATTCGTTCCTAAGTCACAACGATATCAATTCAATCACAATTCTACGAAAACGTATGGAACTTTCCAAGTTCTACCCATTGAAGCATTTTATCGGACACTTTGAAGGCGTAGTCCAATTTAATCGATTATTCAAAGAAATACTCAAATCCGTTCCACAAAACTTCAAGGGTATTGAATGATTACGAGTTTACAATCAAGTTCTAACAATAATATGAATCAAAGCGAAGCAAATCACCCAAAACACCAAGAAACCTCAAGAACATCCAAAACCAAAAGTTTAGGTGTTCTTACCTTCGATCCGGTGGAAGATGATGTTAATCAATGATTAGAACTTCCAAAACATGTTGCTCTATGTCATATCCATCCAAATCCATCCATTATTGACGAAGAAACGCGAAGAAAGCGAAGAAAAAGGGTGAAAATGGCGGATGACTCGGTCGAGGCCCTTAAATAGCCGACCACGGCGGCGGGGACTCGGCCGTGTCTGCTAGACACGGTCGCGTCGCCCGATAGTGACCGTCAAGCGGCGACTCGGCACGACTCGGCCGTGTCTGGAACACGGTCGGGCGTGTCAGCGATCGGTCCGGCATTCCGGACGAGTGCGGCACGGGCCGTGTCGGACGACACGGTCGGAGTCTGAGGCGAAGCTTCGGCATTTCCGGACGAGTGCAGCCGCGGGCCGTGTCGGACGACACGGCCGAAGTTCGGCCGTGATGATCGCCAATAACGAGCGGGTGAGTGAAGCGACCATAACTCTCGTCAGGACTCAGATTGACTCAACGTTCGAACCATTGGAAAGCTAACTCGATTCTATATAATATTGTAAAGATTTAGAATTTTTGGAGTTACCAAAAATTAATGGTGATCTAACAAATTCGAACTCATACTTAGAAAAGTCGTTTAGTAATCATGAACTCAACAAAAGCGACAGAAACCCGAACCTGAATACGAACCGAAGATACGGTTACGAAGTACTCACAAAGACGAATCTAAGAGCTAGTAGAACACACGATTCCGACCACCCGAAGGCTCGAAATTCGGCAACGGAAGGTAATTACCCCAAGCTTTGGGAAATTACGAAAATGGCCCAAATGCCCGAAAATCACCATACGACAACGAATAATCAAACCGAAGCTCACAACACGTATAACAACGTTAAATGAACTTACGAAAAACCACAAACGACAGTTTCGAACGAGATTCGCAAGAACCAAACTCAAGCGCGGAAAAGTCGCTAAAAAGCACGGAACTCAACAAAGCGGCACCGAAACGAACTCGGATGACAAAAAGTGCAGAATTAAATATTCTCCGAATGACGAAACGGTCAAAAGCGAGTTTTCGAAACGGACCTCTGCCGAAAATGAAAA
The DNA here is from genome assembly GCA_033398695.1 of Orobanche coerulescens. Classification (NCBI taxonomy): domain Eukaryota; kingdom Viridiplantae; phylum Streptophyta; class Magnoliopsida; order Lamiales; family Orobanchaceae; genus Orobanche; species Orobanche coerulescens. The sequence goes on from CM065816.1 coordinate 3,018,418, forward strand.
TTACCGAAAATCCGAAATTGCGGATATTACATTCTACCCTCCTTAAAAGAAGTTTCGTCCCGAAACTTAAAATAAAACATCAGGGTAGACTACAAACAAAACCAAAAAGTTCACACAACAAATATCAATCTCTACTCGAATTACAACACAAATACAACACGCAACTATGCTACTGGGCACCACTGAGCTGTCCACGCGTAGGGACGGGATCTAGGCTTCCGAACATCTCAACGACGGTCTCGCAGTGTACCGCCTGATGTCCCACATGTCCACATTTGAAACAGTTAACTTGCGGCGAGCGACAATTCTTACGAGTATGGCCCACACGGCTACAATTGAAACATAACTTCACGCCGCTTGTCTTACTCGGCTCGTGAGTAGGATTCTTAGACTGGTCAACCGAACGAGGAGTGCTCCCAGAAGGAAACTGTGAAGCAACAGGCTCACGGATCTCACTTCTCTGGCCTCTTGAAAAGTTACTCGAGGTCTTCTGCCTTTTACCTCCTGAGCTACCCTCTGACATGGAAACAGCCATCTCGATGGCTAGAGCTCGATCCTGATAATCTTTCAAGGTGGTACACATGAGCGGAGCCATACTCTCACGGATATGGGGTTTCATGCGCATATTGAAGTATCGGACCTTGTCCGCTTCACTTCTCACTTGATCACGAACATAAGCCAGCTGTCGATTAAAATCGACTATCGCACGATATCGACACATCCTGGGGCGTGGCCGAGAAAAACTCAACGATCCTGCGTTCACGAACAGGTAACGGGCAATACTCTGCCTCCATGGCAGTCTTAAACTCAGCCCATGTAGGTGTACTATCTGCAGGCACTACGGCGTGCCACCAGTCTGCAGCTTCTTTGTCGAGTAGGTACTGAGCAATGGGTACCCTCCTATCATCCGGACAAGCTACAGCATCAAATATTCTGTCCAACTGGAAGAGCCAGTTTTCCCAACCTAACAAGTCAGACGAACCCACAAAACGGGGCGGCTGCATCTTCATCACATCTCGTAACCACTTACTAGTTCCGTTATCGCTATTTGGATTCTCATCCCGACGTACGACCTGATTCATCTGCACTAACTGGTCAACCACCTGACGAAGTATGGTGGCGGCGCTAACGTCAATATTAACGCTAGTCGAATGTCTCTGATGCATCTTGCCGATTGGTACTCGGCAAGGAGGGAGTCGCCCTCTCCTGCTCTCGATTACGACCACGACCACGGCCACGGCCTCGACCTTGACCCCTTAGCATACTGAACGGACAACCAATCAGAATAACAAGATAAAACAAACCTCACATAATCGACATAAGCCCACAATCAGCAGCACAATGCAATATTCACACGTTCACATTGACAAAGATGAACGACCTATACTCTGACATACATGGTTAAAACATTAAGCATACCAATGTGGTCCAACACCGTAATATTTAAAAAAATAAGTTCATCGAGGTATTTGTTCGAATGATAATATAAAAAAATCGCGAGTTCGAAAGATTTTCTTTGAGGTGAAATTTTGAAAGCACTTCGTTTAATACCTCGGTCATTTAATCAAAACCATGTATCTCAACATTTAGAAAACACTAAAACATTCTCCGGCGAGCACAACAATACTACAAACTTATCACAACCACTTAGCCCCAACACATGCACATAAAAAGTTCAAAATTCCGAAAACCAAAAATTGTTCTGCAAAATAAAGATTTCCCAAAATCCTTTAGTTCATAAACAAAATGACGGCGATATTTTACAATGTCCGAAGTACTTCTAAACACATTTTTCAAATACCGTCTGATGGTGTCATTTGAAAATACACGGCCCATTTGTCAAAATTTACAAATTTTAAAAATCCGTATAAACCGTGGTTTGACCGAACCACCAAAATATTTTCCAAAAATCGATTTCTACAAAGATTCTCAAACTGTAAAGTCCTTCAGAAAATATTCTTCAAGTTACCCATAGCGGACATAAATTACAACATTCCAAAAACAGTCGAATTTAAAACCACATACTCAAATGGCAACCAGGGTCGCCAATTTAATCAAATGCATCTCGTGGTATCAAGTTTAAACACACAGCAAAATCATTCATCGGAGTTTCTCACAAACTCTACCGTTGGTACCTTTCGAAACCCATCGAGGTTTACAACCTTCACAACATACCACCCCACCCGGTGGTTCAAAGATAAAACAATAACGTGCCCAGTTCTATACACATACCATGTGCCACAAGTATTAAACACAACTATATTACACAATCGTGTAAATAAAATTATACACCGCAATTAACTCACTAAGATAAAATCGAGATACACAGTGTTATGCATAAAGGAGGAGACTTACATCCACAGGTCGCACGGAGGTGACAGTCGCCCACGATACTAATCTCGTCCGACAACATAACCGACACGTTGTGACCACTCACAACTCAACTTGTCACCTGACGACTCGAACGACAAGACAACACATTACTCGACAAAACACGACTTGAAACGACCCGACAGCCTAGGTTTTCGCAAACCTATGCTCCGATACCATAATTGTAACACCCCAAAAACCTTACGAGAGTATTACACGCCGTAGACCCTTGCCACAAGGATCTACCAGGCTAAACATCCATAAACGACCAAATGCTTGCCCGACCAGGGTCAAACAATAAAATGATACGGACCGATATGGTCACTTACACGTGAATACACGGGCCAGATGAGGTCACACAACCCAATCGATAAAGCGACTTAAATAACATTACCCACACAGGGGAAATACAATACTGACGGAAGGTAAATCAACTCGACAACACAACAAAATCAACATAACTCTCGACTCATGATTAGTATCGCACTCGTCATCCTCTTGTGCCAATCCTGTGTTGCTCCCGAATCTGCATGTACACGGGCCAAAGCAGGACATCCACCCCGATTACTCTGGGGTTAGTAAACTCCTTTGTTTTACTAGTGCAAGTATCAAATCATACGAAATATAACAAGCAAGTAATAATCGTGAATCAAATATGACAATCAAGTATCAAAATATCCCCGGGAGGTTTTCACAAGGAAAGATAAGCTATGAAGCATTCGAAAATAAGATTATCACCTCGGAAATTTTAGAATTTCAAAACCTTTCGAAAATCTTAGGGTCTTAACCCAAATCTCAAAATTGTATTACAACAATTTACAGTACGAAAACATTTCCATAAATCTTATGGGGCTCGGCCCAACATTCTTTTCTTAAAACTTTCTTACAAAAAAGTTTGATTTACAAAACATAGTTCGTGACACCGTGATCCCCTGTCACGTGTCTCCGTAGGTTCAACAACCCACACGGACTTAACCAATCACAACAATCAATCATGCTCATGACTCCGTGATCGCTTGCCACGGGTCTCCGTGGGTTCAACAACCCACACGGATCGAGCAAACACAACAATCACAACAATCAATCATGCTCATGACTCGTGATCGCTTGCCACGAGTCTCGTAGGTTCAACAACCCACGGATTGAGCAAACACAACAATCACAACAAAGCGGTCCCGACCCGTGAACTGTGTCACGTGTCACCGTAGGTTCCGTCGAATCCCTTGCGGTTGGAGCGTCTTTGTCTGATTCAATGGACTGTGCCATGAATCATCGTAGGCCTCGTCGGACCCGCACGATTGGACCTCAAGACCACACACTAAGTTCCGATCCCATGGACTGTGCCATGAATCCTCGTAGGCCCGTCGAACCCGCACGAGTGAACCTAGCGTTCGGACATCACATTCGCATTACATACAACAATGAGCACAATTAATCAATCACCTTGATCACCACAAAATCATACATTGCACGCACATAACACAACCTCAACACTCGCAACAACTATCATCAATCAACGACATTTAACCAACATAACACACATTCGGTACACAATACATTGCACAACCACGTGTACAACCATCTCATATGTACATCGCAATCCTGCACAAATGGCACAACGCCTAACACGTATACCAATATAACACTATTATCACAAAGCCTTCAAATTTGGAAAACACAACCAACTCAAAGCGGAACATATTTACGAAGGCACGCAAAATCATCATAAATCTCATACGTGATTACTAGTCGCAAGATACAAGTCGTATAGTAAGATACTTGCCTTAATAACCGCTACGAACGCTCCGAAGAACACGGTTCGACCGGGAAGCTCGGACCCCAAAGAAGGCAACGAACGGAAGGGTTCCGACTCGAGTTCTTCACAAGAATTCGTTCCTAAGTCACAACGATATCAATTCAATCACAATTCTACGAAAACGTATGGAACTTCCCAAGTTCTACCCATTGAAGCATTTTATCGGACACTTTGAAGGCGTAGTCCAATTTAATCGATTATTCAAAGAAATACTCAAATCCGTTCCACAAAACTTCAAGGGTATTGAATGATTACGAGTTTACAATCAAGTTCTAACAATAATATGAATCAAAAGCGAAGCAAATCGGCCAAAACACCAAGAAACCTCAAGAACATCCAAAACCAAAAGTTTAGGTGTTCTTACCTTCGATCCGGTGGAAGATGATGTTTATCAATTATTAGAAATTCCAATACATGTTGATCTTTGTAATATCCATACATATCCATCCATTTTTGACGAAGAAACGCGAAGAAAGCGAAGAAAAAGGGTGAAAATGGCGGATGACTCGGTCGAGGCCCTTAAATAGCCGACCACGGCGGCGGGGACTCGGCCGTGTCTGCTAGACACGGTCGCGTCGCCCGATAGTGACCGTCAAGCGGCGACTTCGGCGACTCGGCCGTGTCACGGAACACGGTCGGGCGTGTCAGCGATCGGTCCGGCATTCGACGAGTGCAGCCGCAGGCCGTGTCGGACGGCTGTCGGTCCTGAGGCGAAGCTTCGGCATTTCGGACGAGTGCGGCACGGGCCGTGTCGGACGACACGGCCGAGTTCGGCCGTGATGATCGGCCAATAACGAGCGGGTGAGCTAAAACGACCATAACTCTCTCGTCCGGACTCCGATTGACTCACCGTTCGAACCATTCGAAAGCTAACTCGATGATCTATAATATTGTAAAGATTTAGAATTTTTTGGAGTTACCAAAAATTAATGGTGATCTAACAAAGTCGAACTCATACTTAGAAAAGTCGTTTAGTAATCTTGAACTCAACAAAACGACACCGAAACCCGAACCTGAATACGAACCGAAGATACGGTTACGAAGTACTCACAAAGAAGAATCTAAGAGCTAGTAGAACACACGATTCCGACCACCCGAAGGCTCGAAATTCGGCAACGGAAGGTAATTACCCCAAACTTTGGGAAATTACGAAAATGGCCCAAATGCCCGAAAATCACCATACGACAACGAATAATCAAACCGAAGCTCACAACACGTATAACAACGTTAAATGAACTTACGAAAAACCCCAAACGACAGTTTCGAACGAGATTCGCAAGAACCGAACTCAAGCGCGGAAAAGTCGCTAAAAAGCACGGAACTCAACAAAGCAGCACCGAAACGAATTCGGATGACAAAAAGTGCAGAATTAAATATTCTCCGAATGACGAAACGGTCAAAATCTAGTTTTCGAAACGGACCTCCGCCGAAAATGAAAATTACCAGAAATCCGAAATTGCGGATATTACAGAAGGCATGTCATAATTTATGTTGCCGGGCTCTACTCTCGAGCTGCTACATCCCATATTAACCTCGGGAGTGGAGGAGCTGCTGTTCTCAACATAGACCTCAGGATCCTCCTTGTATTCTACTAGTAATCGAAGTATCTCGGTATCGCCCCGTAATAGGACTTTTACTTTGTTTTCTTTGGCTATGTGTGTCAAGTACCATAATTTGTAATCGGACTCATTTGGACCACCCAAACCCTCCCTGATAACCCCCACGAGGTTTGCACGACTAACTTTGCTCGTGTCGATATAGACAAAAAAGGAGTCCCCGTCTACATATGTCGATCGCTCCCAATGACCACCGTGATGTATCAAAATACGCTGCCACGACATCTGATTACAAAAAGATGAATAACTATTCAGAAAAATGAGCGAACAATATTATAAAGCATGCGCCTTGGACACGAGCGATGCACGGCCGTATACTACCGTGTGCAGTGATCGTGTGCAAGTTTCTGTCCATGAACACGATCGCTGCACACGATTTTAGACGATCGTGTTAAACGATCGTGTACACGTTAGTGTTGCGCACAATGTTAAGGTCGTTGCGCACGATCGTTGCACATGATCGTTGCACACGGTGGCTTCCCATCGTGTGCAGCGATCGTGTCCGTAAGAACAGATCTGGAATTTTTTTTCATCGTTCAAATAATGATGCATACCTTCTTTATGAACTCAGAAGCACGACAACTGAAGTCCTATTTCAACGTCAACTTTTATTTTCGAACAATCTTGTGATTTCTATAAGATTTTTTGAGAGACCCTTTGTCAAAAATAAAATGGTTGTGTTGTTTTGATGTATATGTTAAATTTTGGTTCTTGGACATTAATATCGATCGGAGGAGGAAAGTAAAAAAGAAAAAAGAGAAGAAAAGTAGTTTAAATTAAATAAATAAAAAAAAAATAGAAGTCAACAATACAACAAAAGAGAGGACATTTTAGTCTTTTTAATCAAAATGGTACCAAAAACTTATAGTTTTATGAATGAGGATATAGAACTTATCAATTTTATGTTTTGGTATTAAAAAATTGATTCCCACTATAAATATTATATATCACCAGAATACGAAATACAATATTACAAAAAAAAAATATTCTTCATAAGAATATTAAATTATAAGTTTTCTTTCTTCAGATTATATATTATATATAATTAGCACATGAATTGTATGTACGTATAGTCTAGTGGAATATTATTAGAACACAAATTGTTCAAGATTTTTTTTTGTGAAAATCAATTTTTTAATACCAAATCATAAAATTAATAAGTTATATATCTTCATTCATAAGAGTGTAAGTTATTGATACCATTTTGCTTAAAAAGACTAAAATGTCCTCCAAAAAGGTGTTGATGTTGACTTTCCTTTTTTACTTTTTAGTGATAGATTTAAGGGTATTAATGTCTGTTGGTATCAAAAACTTATACTCTTATGAATGAGGATATATAACTTGTTACTTTTATAGTTTGGTATTATAAAAGATAGAACCCTTTTGTGAGAATCATATAATGAGGAAAAATTATCACCGAGGAGATTAATTATTTTATTCAGGTGGACAAAACATGTTTTTTTTTTTTATCATGACTGAAAAAAAAAATTCCTAAGAAAAATAGGAGTAATATAAAAGAGAAAAGTGGCGGACTTGTCGCCTTAATTGGTACAATTAGTATGAATAATACTCGCAGTATCTTTTATTTCCGGGACCCGCGGTAAACAAAAAAATTGGAGTAATCAAATAAAATCCCTCATGAGTATCCAGTAAATCTATTTATATTTATGTACAGTAAAATCTCGATAAATGAATATGATCGGGATCAGAGAAAAATATTTATTGAGCAAAATTATTCATTTATCGAAGGAAAATTTGAACATGTTATAAAGAGTTGGGATGGAAAAAAATTATTCATTTGGCGAGACTATTCGTTTATCGAATATTTATTTATCGAGGTTTAACTATATATATATATATATATATATATATATGGTTCTATCTTTTATAATACCAAACCATAAAAGTAACAAGTTATATATCCTCATTCATAAGAGTATAAGTTTTTGATACCAAAAGACATTAATACCCTTAAATCTATCACTAAAAGGTAAAAGAGGAAAGTCAACATCAACACCTTTTTGGAGGACATTTTAGTCTTTTTAAGCAAAATGGTATCAATAACTTACACTCTTATGAATGAGGATATATAACTTATCAATTTTATGGTTTGGTATTAAAAAATTGATTCTCACATATATATATATAGTCGTATATGCATTTATCTAATCCCTTATCTCTTTGGACCCCATTAATGGTAGAGAAATATTATCACCACTATTAAAAAATAGCCATATTGGCTTCACAGAAAAGTGAAGTCAATGAAGCCGACCTTGAAACTTTTATGCTTTAACTTCACATCTGAAGCCGATCAAAGTTAAAGAAACTTTAGATTCAATGTTTGACCACGTGAAGTTAAAAAAAGTAACATTATATGTGAAGCTAAAGAAGAATTCTGAACAAATGAAATAATTACTCCAGCTTCACATGAGTGAAGCTAAATCCGTATGAATATAATACTATATATAAGCTTTGGCGTCACATATGTGTTGCTAAAGAAAGGCCAGCAATTTTAAATTATTTATCTTTGGCGTAACATATGTGTAGCAAAAAAGCTATATTTTTAATTTGTTAAATTTATTTCCGTGAACAAGTTGTCGCTAAAGAATATAATAAAGTATTATATATTTTTTGCATCAGTTTTGCGACGCTAAATGATGCAGCAACGCGGAAGCATAAACGTATTAATATGTTGATTCAACAAATATCCGGATGAATACACAAACGTGGTTAATGTTTAATTCCGTTGATTCAACATGAATGCCGGAAGAACAACGATAAAAGCACGAGAAAGGGATAAAACCCGATATAATTATATTTCATTCAAAAACTTCCTTACAATGTTCTTCACACGACAATTTATAATAAATAAAACATGATAACTGCCCACTAACCCTATTACCATGATAAGTGCCCACTAACCCCATTATCCCCACGCCCCCTGATGCAGCACCACGAAAGCATAAGTATTAATCCGTTGATTCAACAAATATCTGAATGAATACACAAACGTGGTTAACGTTTTAATTCCGTTGATTCAACATGAATGCCGGAAGAACAACGATAAAAGCACGAGAAAGGGATAAAACCCGATATATTTCTATTTCATTCAAAAACTCTCTTACAATGTTCTTCAGACGACTATTTATAATAGATAAAACATGACAATTGCCTACTAACCACATTATCATGATCACTGCCCACTAACCCCATTATCCCCACATCCATTAACCCCATTATCCCCACGTCCACTAACCCCATTACCCACTGATATCAATTAAAACAAAAACAAATTCGAAAATTGCAAAATAAACCCTAAAAACCCGACCCAATAACATCACTTAAAACTTAAACAAACCCTAATAAACATAAATAAATATATAATAATACAAAATTATCTCCATTACTAAAGTTTTAACATATAATTAGGAGATCCGATTATTTTACTCTTATTTTTGAGTCGGTATAAACGTGTAATGAATATATGTGGTTCAGACAAGCTAAATCTTTTTTATTGAAATATGGCGATATTTTCCTATTTGTTGTCCCCTCACGAGTCATCCCCTGAAAGCATAATTAGCCATGCGTGTCCTGATAAAAGGTTGCGTTTTGTAGTGTTTTCTTACGACACAACCATCCATTGTTAGAGAGAGAGAGAGAGAGAGAGAGAGAGAGAGAGAGAGTTCTTCTAATCAGAATATCATCTCATCTCAAAAGGGTGGTGGTGGGGATAAGTTTACCCATATATATAGATAATGGATGCAAGAGTCCTACTCGGGATGCTAGCAGTACAAGTGATCGCAGCAGGATTGCAGATACTCTCTAGGGTCATACTGAGTGAGGGCACATTTATTTTCGCTCTCATGACTTATCGACATGTAGTTGCTGCATTAAGCATTGCTCCTCTCGCGCTTTTCTTTGAAAGGTTAAGTTTTTACATTTGTTTTTTTTCCAAAATTAATGATAAATATTATATATATATATATATATATATATATATATATATATATGGTGGTTCAAATGAGAATGGCTTTTTTTGAGTAAGAAATAAGAATAAAGCTGAATCATTGATCTTCGTGTGATGTACGGTCCAGATTGACTTATACATGCAATATATACATTTCATGCATCAAAACTGCATTGCGTTAGAACTATATGCATCAAAATATCTATCCACTAAAATATTGCATTCCACTCATATATTTTTGTGAAGATAAATCTAGGTCATTCATTTAATAAATATCTATGTATCAGATTTATTCTTATTTCTTAACTTAAATTTCATTCTCATCAGAACCATCCTATATATATAAGGGGGCTTTATTTTCAGAACTCTCTTAAGTGCGAGAACTGCGAGAACTCCTCTAAACCAATGATTTTTTTTAAATATTAAAAAAATATTATTAATTCAAAAGGGTATTATAGTAAAATATAATTTTTATTACGGGAGATAACCCCTACTAATGATTAGTAGGGGTTGTATGCATTGACATGATGTATATTATGTATTATTAGGAGTAGTACAAAAGGTGGTTCTCGCAGTTCTCGCACTTATCAAGTTCTAAAAATAAAGTTACAATATATATATATATATATATATATATATATATATATAGAGAGAGAGAGAGAGAGAGAGATTGATTTCTGAAAACCTAATCATGCAGAGGTGTCGTAAAGAATCTTACGCTTGCAGTTTTTTTCTGGATTTTCATGGTGGCGTTAACCGGGTAACGAATTACATAACACCGATCATATTTTTAACTCATTTTAATTGTATTTATATATCAAGGTAAAAATAAAATGTAGTAATATATAGGACTTGGATCCTCTGTAGACTGTGGCCGTCTTTCTTTGCATCCAACCGTCGATCGCGGCATGGCGGGTGTATGTGTGTGTGGCGTGTTTAAATCAAGCCTTGTGATCTGTGGCCAAAGACGTCTTTGTGCGACTGCGAGATCAAGTCCTAATATATATTGATTTGATCGATATATATTAATGCAGGATATCAATGGCGATGGGACTGTTCTACTATGGTCTGAAGGCCACCAGTGCAACATATGCGACCAACTTTCTAAACCTTATTCCGGTTATCACCTTTCTATTTGCAACCATCTTCAGGTAATTATGTGAGGCCGTCTTACAGAATGTAATTTTTTTTTCCAGTTGTTTTGTTGTTTTATTATTATTTTTTTACATAACGTTTTATAGACTGATCTTACAATTAATCACACACAAAAAAATGACTCTAACCCCAATCTTTATCCATATGAGAATGATGTTTAAGTTAATAATGAATTTGGTTCATAAATCTTTGATTAAATGGATGTTCAAGATTTAATTTCTCGAAAAGTTACGCATACACAGATGCGGAGGGACGAGGTGGCGGGTAGGGGATGTGGGCCACCCTCAAAATTTTTTTATTGATATTTTTTTATTATATTTTGTAATTTAAAAAATATTGGAACTCTAATATGAATTCGTTTATTTAATGTGATTTTTGTTGTTAATAACTTATCGGAAAAATTTTAATATCGCCCGCCGTACCAAGAAATCTTGACTCCGCCACTGCGCATAAAATGCATTATATTAATGCATCGACATTCTTATGTATATATATTTCATAATTTTTTATGCATTGTTATTTTGATGCATGAAATACATACTATATTTTATGCATACGTTGATTTAGACGGTAGATCGCACAAAGATCAATAGTTCAGAGTTATTCCTATTTCTTACTAAAAGAATCATTCGCAGAGAATCCGACTGAATATGTTCGATGAATCCAAAAAAATAAATTTGCATTACGACATAAGTATGTTGTGCGCTGAACTCGTACTAAATATATGCACTTGACTCGTATTCTCATTTGTTGGATCAGAATAGAGAAACTGGGATTGAATACAAGGGCAGGCAAGATAAGAACGCTTGGAGCAATGCTGTGCCTTGCAGGAGCATTATCCATTGCGCTATACAAGGGTAAATCCTTCCACCTCGGACATTATTACAATCACGAACCGGTATTCATCGTCAAAACGGAGCAAAATAAGACACGAGGGACTATGTTCTTAGTTGCAAGCTGTTTGTCGTATGGTCTCTGGTTCATTCTGCAGGTAATTATTTTTATTATTACTAGATGTTTTCCGGTGCGATGCACCGCATAAGATATTCTCTTATTAGAATATAATTTCTCGATCTCTAAATTTATTTTTGATGATCTTCGACATGAATATCATATTAGCGTGAGTGTATTATGAGGTGTAATATAATTTAAGAAAGAGTACCACATTAGCGGAGTGTTAAGTCAATTAGTGTCTATTACATGAACAAATTTTCTGGACATACCGAAAAAAAGTAGGAACAAATTTTAGAGACGAAAGTAATATGTGATTAAGTCTTAATATATGTGTGTGTGTGCAGTGTATGTTTTATTATTTTTAGTTATTATAATTAAATAAATATCATAATTTATTTTTTATGTAAGCAATAAATGAGTCAATATATTTTTTTTTGCATCAATTAATTTTACTAAAAATAAATATTCATAGTTTTTATAATATACTTTTTTTGTGCAATCAGTCATTATTGTAAATTCATCAAATTTATTATATTCATATGGATGTCTAGTTGAAAATTGTGAAACAAAAATTAATTTGATATATTTTTAATAAAAATAAACTTGATTTAAAAAATTATAAACATTTAAAATTTTAAGCTAAAAAAATAAAGGAAGGATTTTTTTATTGGTAGATGAGTGTAAGTTGTGGAATAAAACTCCTACAATACATATGTAGAATTTTTTTTTAAGAAATTTAAGGATACATCTCTATATATAAACTATATTTTAAAATAAAAAATCAAAAAACTTAGAGAGTGACATGTGTCACGACTCTCTTTTAATAGAAGTATAGATTATCTGTCGTTGAACTATCGGGTAATTAATTGCATTTAAAAAATTAATGTGTAGTGAAGGCTCTTTGATATAATTAGATTAAAGGACTGTTTGACAGTTGCTGAATGATTTAGTGCAGAATGGTTGAGAGTAGGGCTGTTAGCGGTCCAAGTATACTCGAGAACCGCCCGAGAACCGTCCGATAATACCCGGGACCGATACTCACCCGAAACGTTAGCGGTCCGGATACTGGTACCAAAGTTAGAACCGAAACCGATAAGGACCGAAACCGGTAACCCGTTAAAAAACCCGGTAATTTTTCATAAACATACATTGTACAAAATATTGTATAAGGTATTATTACATATAGAAAAAATAAGCTTAAGAGACCTTATCTCTTAATTTCCTTAGCATACATTTGAAAAAAACCCTCAATTTTTGTTTCGATCATGAGGTTTTGGTGATTAGGGCTTTTACTAATCCAAGATACCCGAGAACCCGCCCGAAATACCCGGGACCGATACTCACCCGAAACGTTAGTGGTCCGGATACAAGTATTGAAGTTGGGACCGAAACCGGTAATACTCGATATCTTAACGGTCCAGACTCGGGAAGACAATACCCGGACCGAACCGGACCGAGAACAGCCCTAGTTGAGAGACCAGAATGGTTGAGAGGCTCTGTATGGTTGAGTGCAAAATGAAATTTGGTTGTTTGGTAACTGTTCTGAACGGTAACTCTGAATGGTAACAAATTACCATTTTATCCTTCTGTATAAAAGTAGCGATTAAAAATCTCATTTTTCCTCCCATTGCGTACCAAAACTTCTCCTTTTTATAAATAAAAACCCTATTTTTTATAAATAATTGTGTATAATATTTTTAAATTTAATTTATTTAAAATAATAATTTTTATTATTATGTATAATATTTTTAAATTTAATTCATTTAAAATAATAATAATAATAATTATTATTATTATTATTATTACTATTATGTATAATGTTTTTAAATTTAATTCATTTGAAATAATATTAATAATTATGCATAATATTTTTTAATTTAATTCATTTAAAATAATAATAATAATTATGTATAATAATTTTTAAATTAATTAATTTATAAAATTATAATAATAATTATATCTAATATTTTTTATTTAAATTCATTTAAAAAATAATAATAATTATGAATAATAATTCTTAATTTAAGAAGAGGGGTAAATCTGGAAATTGTTTGCATCTTAATGGTTGAGAGAGGGTATGGATGCTTAATGGTTAAGAGGTTATTGTAACCATTAAGAGGTTATATTTTTTTTGACAAATAGTCCTGACTTCTTAGCGATTTAAAGGTAGGCTCTTAATGTAACCATTAAGAGCTAAACAAACAGCCCTAAGATAAAAAAAAATCCTACATGTGATTATGTCATATTTGTACATGTCCGGTATTTGTAGTTTTGTTTTATGTGGTCTGCGAGGAATATATTTTACCATTAATATTTTTAATAATATATAATTAAAAATTATAAAAAGTTAATATTTTAGGAATGAAATTAACAAGATTCTTTATGGTTTGCTTCCCAAAGAAAAAACAGGATTCTATGCGGTAATATTTATTTATCGAATGTGGTGGAACACAAATTATGTTGTACTTGTCTTCACTTCAATTTTGCTCAGCTGCAATTAATTTTATTGATTTAATTTGATATTAATTAATTGACTATTTGTTAATTGAATTGATTTAAAGCACTTCCTAAAATTTTATTGATTAAAACTGAATTATACGTGTATTTTATTATATGAAATTATTGAATTTTAATTTTACGTGTTGAAACTGATTTTTACTAGTATCCAACCCGTTGAAATCCGACGGAAAATCACAATATATTATAATTTATAAGTATGAATATAACAAATAAATTAATATATAGCTAGGGTTCAATTATTAGAAATCGTTTACTGCGCGACGGATGTATCAAAATAATAGTATTAGGGTTCGGCCACCAAAACTCATTTAAGATTTATATACATGTATGATGTATCCATCTCAAACTCAATTAAAGGGTGACTCCATATATATATAGGAATACCCCAAATGATGAGTATAAGGTTCATCCATCGAGATCCCTTTATAATTCATATACTCGGACTCGTATACCATATCATATACTGATTTTTTACTATCAATTTTATTTGAAACTCGTATAATAGTACATCCTAATTATTTGAAATCGTTTAGATTTATAAAATACCTAATACTCAAAACTAGACAAAAATATTGATATTTTTATTTATATATCTATCATGGAACACCACACCACAACCGAGAACCACCATTGATTACTCCGAGTTATAGTGGATTGTCAGAAAAAACTCGGACAACCTCTATTATTAGCGTGCAGATGATGCTCACTCCAAGTTTGTTGAATTACTATCTGTTCCACTAACAGAGACTTTTCCGTAGATTTGCATTTTACTCAATTTCATAGTTGTTCAATACTATAAATTCATAATTTTGTGCCGCCAATTACAGAGTTTAATTATTTGAAATAATTCTCTATTTGTAGTTGAGAATTTGAGCATATATATAGAATTGAGGAATTATTTTATACTTTTTATAAATATATTATATATTTATCTGCATATTTATTATTATAGTTATTCTTTTTAAAATTCCTTAATTATGAATATATGATATTTAAAATTAATAAGTTATTATCTAATTAATCATTTAAAAAACTAAAAAGTCAAAATAATAGTAAGTTTTTTATATTTAATAAGTTACTAATTAATTAAAATTAAATTAAAAATTAAATATCAGCCTTCAATTAAAATGGCTATTTTATTGAAAAAAATTTGATCCTTTAATTATCAAAATTGAGTATTTATTATACAAAAGTATGTGCCTTGTTTAAAAAATACGATGATTAAAATAAGATTGTTAATTTAGAGATATACAAACAAATATATTATTACTCGGAATAAAATAGTGTGTGTTGTAACTTATAAGTGAACTTTTAAATTGAATTATGACATGAAATATAGATTTTCAATTTGTTGACATGTGTTAAATTAGTTTTAGAATTAGTTTATACGGAGATTAATCAAAATTATTTTCTTACGTGGAACAAAAGATTTTTGGTCCTCTATACCATATGTCTTCTTCTTGCTGATGAATGTAAATTGTATAACAATTAACAGGTGAAGTTATTCAAAGTATTTCCGTATAAATATTGCGCAACTTTGCTGACGTGTATCGTAGCATCGACTCAGTCCGCCGTCGTCGGCTTATGCATAGATACGAAGCCGACGGCCTGGCGATTGGGTTGGAACCTCCAGCTTGTTACTATTTTCTACTCGGTAAGTAGTCCGTTCTGTTTGTATTTCATTTTGTATTTTTATTTTGAAAAATGTTTTGTATTTTTCTATTTTTATTTTTGTTTTCAAAATTCTTTGAAAGCAACGTTACATTAAATTTATTTTGCAAAATATTTTTTTTGTAATATTAATATTAAATTCATAATCTTTATTTTAGACTTAGTTTCAAATTAGGATAATCCAAAAAAAAAATCAAAATGCATTTTAAAGATTTTTTGTTGAAATACACACAAAACGCTCAAAACGAGGTTTTAGGCGTTTTGCATTTCGTGTACAAAGATTTTTTTTGTTTTCCAAAATGCATTTTCGAAAATGATAAAAAAACACACATTTTTAGTGTTTTCGAAAATAAAAACAGAAAATGACCTCAAAACAGCAAAGAAAACATGACATAATTATCCTGACTGTCTGTATAAATAAATAAACAAATATAATAATAATGGTCATCTTTTTATTTTAGATTGTCGTGAATCCTCTTATATATTAGTTATGAGGCTTAATTAATTTAGCTATTAATAGTTTATTATTATTTTCAATAAAATTAATTCTAACTCCAGGTAATATCCTATATGTATCAGCAGGGGCGGATCTATATTTGGGCATGTGCACCACCAAAAAAAAAAATACAAAACAACATCGTTTTAATCAAAACGACGACGTTTTGACGTTTTTCGGTTAAAACGACGTCGTTTTGATGCCTTTTCGGTTAAAACGGCGTCGTTTTGGTGTCTTTTCGTCGTTTCAGTTAAAATGGCGTCGTTTTGGTAGTATTTTACTTAAAAAAATTGAAAAATTTAGAAAAAAAAATTCGATCGTCCGTTATTTTTTTTGTGGTGCGCCGGTGCACTAATTTTCGGATGTTGGATCCGCCTATGTGTATCAGTAGTTTATTATCTAATTATATATTTAAAATGAATTGAAATTGTATATTTGTGTTGTAGGGGATATTGGCCACAGCTGCAACGTTTACTTTGATTTCATGGGCAATCACAGAAAAGGGGCCAACATATCCTTCCATGTTCAATCCCTTGGCTCTCATTTTAATTGCTATTGTAGAAGCTCTTTTCCTTGGTGAAGAGATCTCCGTTGGAAGGTATTACTGATAATTTTATTATTTTATTCAAACCTAGCGGTCTTATTTAGGGCTGTCATTCGAGCTAGGCGATCCCGAGCTCGAGCTTTTTTTTATGAGTCGAGCCGGATCGTTTAGATAAACGAGTTCAAAGTACTGATCGAACTCGACTCGTTTAGTTCACGAGTCGAGCTGAGCCGGTCGAGCAGTTCGTTTAAATTTACACTTAAACGAGTTTAATCTTGTGTTCGAGATCAGCTCGTGTTATAAACGAGTTCGAGCCGAGCTGGCTCGTTTAGGTAAACGAGTCTTATTCTATGTTCGAGCTCGACTCGAGCCGAGTCCTGATAAACGAATTCGAGCTCGAGATGCTCGCAAGCAGCTCAACTCAAATTACACCACTAGTCTTATTTGAATTGCTATAAAATATCCGAATATATATATATATAGTTGAATTATTGTAGGAATCATAGGTTATGTAGGAACTAATTCTGACTATAAAGATAACAATCAATGGTTGTAATTAAATTTTTAATTGATGCGGTTTAAATCAAAACTCAAGTGCAAGCGCATAAGTGGTGTAATTGGAATTTTAAGTTTATTTATCAAATTTTTCAAAATATAATAAGAATTATTTGCTGTCCATTTTTAAAAAAACTAATAAAATATTAAATCCAAAAAAAAGTTGGGTGTTATCGAAAGATAACGCTTAATATCATCTAAAAACACATTTAGAAGTATTTTATAATATGCAAAAGAAAATTTGAAATACACATTTAGTAGTATTTTAATATATGCCGTGAGTAACCTCCCGGTTTTGAGGCTAGTAACGAATTTAGAATTTTTTTTATATGCAATATGAATCTTGAAATATATATCATGGAAATATAAATATATTTGATATATGTTGCATTTAAAATGGATAATAAATTAGTAATTTGTGATATATGTTTCATGATTTTAATTATTATTTTTCAATATTTTAAAGCAAGAGGAAAATTATTATAGTACTATAAAGCATTTCAAGTTGATGCATAGTCATGTGACATGGTCTTACATATTTCATTTGTTCTCTTATTATTGCAACTTAGTGATTATTATGTTGTTCACATATTTATGACAATTAATGGCATGTAATGCAGCTTGGTAGGCATGGCTTTGATCATTATTGGGTTGTATTCGTTCTTGTGGGGAAAGCACAACGATAGTAAATTGGTCACAATGGTTTCTCTCAAAGAAAAAAGTGGCGGCGGTGGAGACATCGAAAAAGCATCATCGGAACTTGCTACTCCATCACGAATCACCGTCCCCGACAAAGATAGTTGGCAAATATAGTGTATGTTTGACAAAACTAAGTTAATTTATTAGTTAGTATTTTTTTGAACTTACTTAAAAAGTTTTGTTTTCTACCTTATAAGTTAACTTATAAACTAACTTGTTGAAAATGTCTCAATAAGCTAGTTTATCAGTCATCGGCTAGCTTAGCAGCTAAACTGTCAAACACATTCATAGTTTCACGCTTTCGACTTTCTCTAACTATTTTTCTCTTTTTTTAAGGAAGCGTCGTCTTTTGCCATTCGAAATTAAACCTTAATCATAAATATTTTTTTAGTAATACAGTAAAAATATTATAAAAATATAATATATAAAGAAGTTTTAATAAATGTATGTTGGGTTTTACGTGTATCAAATACAATATATATGAGCAAGACGCAGCAGGATAAATTAACGAAAAACCCATACGAGGATCTACATGCAGTAATTTAATTGATTTATTAAGAGTCCGTCGAATTACTTTAATTCGAAGAACAGATCTGAACCCGTACCAGAAGCTGATTAAATTCTTTTTCTCTTTCGATGATCCATACACGAACAACTGGTACAAGCCGGATTGCTAGATCCTTACGAATAATATTGATAAACACTACAACAAATAATTCCTTGCTAAAAGGATTTGTACTTTTGATCAAAATCAACTAAGGGAAGAAGACAGAGATTGCCAAAACGGATTTCGCGGACTGAAAGCAGTTCGGCCGAACAGTAGAGGGGAGGGCCGTTTTTTTGGTCTTATATAGGGTTGTGTAATTTTTCTTATGACAACTCCTTGTCTAGGACACTTTATTTATACTAAGTAAACCCTAGAGTCAAACTCTAGTATTTGCTTAGTTGCCCTCAACTTATTGAATAATACAATACATATAATATCTTACATTATATATTACTTATTATTTAATCCTCTAGTAATAAATATAACATCTAATATTATATTTATCTTTCCCAATTGATATAATTAAATGATATAATATATAATATCCTATATATTATATATTTTTTTTTTTTTGAACGGCGGAATTTTATAAAAACTAGCAAATGCTAGAGAAAGAGATTACATAGAAACAATGCTAGCTACTGGGTTTTGCAACCGACCAATCCTGTTACAATTAAACTTAGGATTTCTAGACGAAATCCAAAGGATTTCTATATATTATATATAATATCTCAGTATAATATCCAATATTATATCTATTGATTATTCTTGCTTGTCTTTAGTTGTCGTATTTGTGACCCCAAAGGTTTATATTATGTTGACAATTATTTAATGCATTATTAAATAATAAGTCATAAACGGTCTAACAAGACATTATGACTACCCAAATAATATAAGTTTATAGTCTATTAAATTATTTAACGTGTCAAATCCATTTGTCGCGCAATATCATATTTGAACCAAGTCATGAAAATTGTCATATTTATTATGTTCAAATGCTTTCTCGATCTTAAGTGGACTGATTGAATCAAATGACTCTTCATTTGAGCATGACCATGCATTTCCTTAAGTCATACTTACCGATCACTAACCTTTATGATAACCATGTTTTAGATGACGTTGGATTACGTCAAGGCGTAGCAGTTATCATGTTGGACTCTATGATAATCTCAGGTTCAATGATTTATTGACATACTGTTATATTGAGATTCACTTATGACATTTACATGCAGTGATCTCAATGCGGATCTGTCCAGTATGGGTTCTCCAACCAATACACATAAGTTGGATCCGTACCATACGCATAATTATCCGCCGATTATCAATCAAACTCCTACTAGTATATTAATCACTTGAGTCTCCACTCAACGCGATTGGACCAGGAACATTTGAATAATCTTATTATTCGTGAATAATTATTATTCGATTATTATAATATTAAAACATGCAATATTATAATAATCAACGGGAAATTAAATAATCTATACTATATAAAACTTATCCCCCTTAATTTAATGTGGAAGGGGGATTTTTGTCACTTATTTAAATATATAATATAAAAGAATCTAACAAAACACATAAAAAAGATTTAAAAATTATAATTATACCTAACTTCAAAAGATGGGCGGGCCGTATTTGGAGGTTATGTAAGACGAAACAGCTGTCTCATTTATTAATTTTTATTATCATAATTTCATATTTTCATTTATTAAGTTTTGGTTTTAGCAAAGAGATTGCAGAAGGGAATTTTGGGGAGAGAAACATCAGTTTGTAAACGGCAGCAATTATTGGGGTGGAATTACATGTGAAGAGACTATTTTAATTGTAACTTTTAATGTAAATAAACTAATTTAAATACAAAAGTTATGATAAACATCACAATGCAAATGCACCTTCTAATACACTTTAAAATGAATTTTTAAATGATAGTATAAATTACAAGATGGTTAAATTTTAGCTATGAAATCTTAGATACAATCGGTGCATCGCACGGGTTGAATAAACCAAAAACAACCCCGGAGCAACATACGGGTTAGTAAAGCCTCATTTCATATAACTAATTACATAGACCAAAATAAAAGGACAATAACAATAAAAAAATATATAAACTTCTCTAAAAGGCATTTAAATTCTGTCATATGCTCATTCAACCGTCTGCCCCGATATTACGTACATAACACGTAGGTATTCAACCAAAGACCGTGCATCGCACGGGTTGGATAATGTCTCGTTTTATTTAAATGTGACAATTACAAATATAGGTACATTGAATGTCCTAGGGCACTATTCCCAACAATGTATATAATGAGAATATTATTTTTTATAGTGGGAATCAATTTTTTAATACCAAAGCATAAAATTGATAAGTTCTATATCCTCATTCATAAAACTATAAGTTTTTGGTACCATTTTGATTGAAAAGACTAAAATGTCCTCTCTTTTTGTGTTCAAAGTTGACTTCTCTTTTTTTTATATATTTAATTTAAACTACTTTTCTTGTCTTTTTTCCTTTTTACTTTCCTCCTCCGATCGATATTAATGTCCAGGAACCAAAATTTAACTACAAACATATACATCAAAACAACACAGCCATTTTATTTTTGACAAAGGGTCTCTCAAAAAATCTTATAGAAATCACAAGATTGTTCGAAAATAAAAGTTGACGTTGAAATAGGACTTCATTTGTCGTGCTTACGAGTTCATAAAGAAGGTATGTATCATTATTTGAGCGATTAAAAAAATTCGGATCTGTTCTTACGGACACGATCGGCGCACCACGATGGGAAGCCGTGTGCAGCGATCGTGTGCGGCGATCGTCTTAGCGACCTTAACATAAATGCGCGCACTAACGTGTACCACGATCGTTTAACACGATCGTATAAAATCGTGTCGGCGATCGTGTTCATGGACGAAACTTGCACACGATCACGCACTGCGGTAGTATCGGACCGTGTGCATCGGTCGTGTCCAAGCGACCGTAATATTGTTCGCTCATTTTTACGAATAGTTATTCATCTTTTTGTAATCGGATGTCGTGGCGTATTTTGATACATCACGGTGGTCATTGGGAGCGATCGACATATGTAGACGGGGACTCCTTTTTGTCTATATCGACACGAGCAAAGTTAGTCGTGCAAACCTCGTGGGGGTTATCGAGAGAGGGTTTGGGTGGTCCAAATGAGTCCGATTACAAATTATGGTACTTGACACACATGGCCAAAGGAAACAAAGTAAAAGTCCTATTAAGGGCGTCTGAGATACTTCGATTACTAGTAGAATACAAGGAGGATCACGAGGTCTATGTTGAGAAGCAGCTCCTCCACTCCCGAGGTTAATATGGGATGTAGCGGCTCGAGAGTAGAGCCGGCAACATAAATTATGACATGCCTTCCAAAGAGTATCAATACGAGGAAGATGAGGAAGACGAGGAAGATGAGGAAGATGAAGAGGTGCATACATCCGAAGATGAAGATTGTTGTAAAGACTTGCTTGAGTCACTATCTGCGGAATTTCTTGCTTGGGTTCGCCAACCGCCCAAATGGATAGGATTATGAGTCGTCGGAACTTCTCATCCGACCATCAATGTGACGAGCATGAGCATCTACAATCAATGCGTAAGCTGGATCATTCCATTTCGGACCCGGTAGTGCGGGACTTTGGGTTGGGTCGGCGGCCTCCACCTCTGCACGGCTAGAGGTGGGGTCCACCTTTCGTTCGAAACGAGTTGAGGATAACCGTAGGAATGTATCATTTGGAAAACATGCTACGGTGTATCAGATCGTTCGCCGATAAACGTATAGTGTTTATGCTGTAAGAGTGGGCGAAGAAATTGTCGGTTTAGGTTGTGTGCTATTGAGGTGCAACTATTTGGAGAATTACTAAGTTGACATTGGAGCACAATTTGTTACCACGATTTGAACCGTCTTTGCCGCACGATCGGTCACTCGAGGTTGCGCCCATTATTTTGCTAAAAGATTGGCCGGTGAGGGTCACTTTGAGGCCAAAGGAGATGATTGCGAGAGATGTGTAGGGAGTATGGCATTGACATGCTATACGGTTTGCTCTCGGACGAGGAATATAGCGATAGAGAATACATATGGCGGCTTCGATGAGTCGTATCGAGGCTCCCATCTTATCTCGTATTTGTTAAAACAGCGTAATCCGAGACAATTTATGATTTGCAGACGACTCGTGAGGAGTGTTTCGCCACATGTTCGTTGCACTCGGACGAGTATTAGGGCATTTGATACGTGCCTTCGGCCAGGTGATTATAGTTGATGGGACCCACCTAAAGGGAAGGAATAAAGAAACTCTATTTGCGGCCGTCACATTTGATGGGAACGAGCAAGTTTTCCTCTTCTTTGTTGGTCTCGGTCCGATAGAGAACGACGAGTCATGGACTTATTTTACGTATAACTGCGCGAGATGCTACAATCCGACGGAAGATTTGCGATTGTGAGTGACCAACATAAGAGCATTCGAATCTTTGTTAGCCGTCTATCCGAATGCATTCCACGGGTTTTGCTATCACCATCTTGCAAAAATCTGACCTCCTATGGTGCGCATGCTATAGGACTCTTTAGAATCACGCCTACACGCATCGAGAAGAAGTTTTGAAAACTACTTTTCGAAACTACATATCGAAAGCCCTAATGGGGCGCACAGCGCCTTTCTCAAATTGGGCCAGAGAGGTGGGCTAGGTCGAAGTGTCGTGCACGACGCTATAACTTCTTGACATCCAATCTTTGTTTAATGCTTTAATAATCGTATGTTGTGGGCTAGACGTTTACTGTTTGCTCGTTACTTGAGATATTTCGCCTAATTTTAGAGAATTGGTTTGATGAGAAGCGGGAGAAGCTACGTCAAGAGACCATGAGTTGACAATGCACACTTTTGAAAAGCTTTCTAACTCTGTGCAAGCCGATCGACTCTTAAAGTTCGAGCTACCACCCCACTTGTTTATAAAGTCGAAGAAAACAAAGTTTCTTATGAGGTCTACCTTCGAACATGGACAGGTAGTTGTCGTGAGTTTGATTTGGATCAGATTCCATGTCGTCATGCCGCTGCCGCTATAAGGTACATGTCTTTGCTGTTGTGTGCACGATCGTTACCCACGATGGGCACGATCGTTACCCACGATGGGCACGATCGTAACCCACGATGGGCACGATCGTAGCCCACGATAGACACGATCGTAACCCACGATGGGCACGATCGTAACCCACGATGGGCACGATCGTAACCACGATCGCCCTTATCGTAACCACGATCGCCCTTATCTTAGACCACGATGGTACACACGATGTGCACGATCGTAACACAATGGGCTCGATCGTAACACACGATCGTAACCCCACGATCCCCGTGATCGTAACACACGATCGTGACCCACGATCCCCGTGATCGTAACACACGATCGACGCGATCGTGTTTTCCCATCGTTTGCAAAGCAGGATGGTCCGGATTTATCACCTCATCAATATAAAAATTCATTATCTATACAACATCCTTGACATAATTGCTTATTGTAGCGTGCGGCAATGGTTTGTCCGTGTATGATTTTGTTAGTCGTTATTTCAAGCAACAAGGCCTTAGAGACTTATAAGGAGCATATTAGTCCCATCCCACATCTGATGAGTGGAATGTCCCACGAGATCTCATCCATCGTTTGCGTACCTCCGGAGGAGGTCGACAAGCCGGCCGACCAAGGATGAGTCGCGCACGGTCCATTGTTGAAAATTTGCACGCAGTGGGCGGCCTCGGGTGTGCGGTAGGTGTAAAGGAACCGGCCACAATAGAAAATCTTGCATGACATTCATTCCCATAGGGGGTGTGGATTTGAATATCCTGAAGAAACTCAAGAAATCGATGCACAACCGAGGCAAAGGCGCCTGAGAAGAAGAGGTGTAGCATTTGCCGTAATGATGACCATGACATAAGGGGATGTCCATACCGTGAAACTTAAATTCCTTATGTATTTTTATATTTTGTGACTTACTAGCAACAATAATGTGTTGATATTTTGATCGACCATGTATTGATTCGATTCGATTATTAGTTGAAATGCATAATTTTGTGTATATTTTCTTTACCTTTGAATTGAAATTTAAGTGTTCAAGAATGTAAAGCAAATAAAGGTGACTATGGAGCCAAACTTTAACCATAACAAAGTAGCTCACTTCAATGAGCAATAGTTTAATGTTCCAAAGCATATAACTTTACAAAACAAAATTTAATCACCATCACACAAAATATCTAATAATAACATAACAAAAACAATCAATTGGATCCCTTTTCCCCAATCTGCTGCTGTATCTTTAGTCTTGTATCACCGTCTTCATGAACTTCCTCTTCCAAAATAAATTTTTTGCTTTTATTCTCAGAAATCTCCAAATCATTATCATCATCACCATCTAGTATGACTGGAGTGCTCGCAGTGTTTTTAAATAGACCCTGTTTCATGGAACACATTAATTTGCAATGATAGTCACTACACATACAACAAAATCAAAAACTTACTCTGAGCATTGAGTATCTTCCTCTCGGCCTAGTTCTGTATGGTGGGTTGGGAGTAGGTATCCTCCTTCTTCTTTTTGGTGGTGGTGCTTCGCTTCCTCCTAAATCGGTTTCTCGTAATCGGCCGCTCATTTCGCGTAATTGAAATTTAATGAATTTTAACTGATGTTAATTGATTAGGGTTTGAAGCGAAAAAGGGGTGGAGACCGACCGACGATGGGATTTTAAAGTAAAGGGGGGGGACCTGGGATTTTATAATAAAGGGGGGGGGACCGACTTATAATAAAGGGGGGGGGGACCGACGGGATCGCCGCGATCGTGTGTTCCAATCGTATAAGAAGCCATATTGTAATTAATGTTTGAACAAGCGATGTTTGAATCACAAAACATCATTCTAGATAATACAATACTTCAAATTTGCAAAAATCTCAAAAGTTCATATGCACACGATCGTGTGCACGGTCGTGGCCACGATTGAACACGCGATCGTGTGCACAAGAACGTCAAGAATTTTCACCAATTTCTCAAATTACTCGTCAATTTAGGTGTTGTTACTTATATATTAACAATTATTGGTTAATGATACACTTATATAACAAGTTATTGATTGAATTACCATAATATATTGCATATCATGTGTCGTCGATTGTTCTATTAGTAAATGCGGATAAGTTCAATCATCTGGATGAAAGACCTCATATACTAATGAATTACAACGAAATGACAAATAGGAGTTCGTATAAGAAGCCATATTGTAATTAATGTTTGAACAAGCGATGTTTGAATCACAAAACATCATTCTAGATAATACAATACTTCAAATTTGCAAAAATATCAAAAGTTCATATGCACACGATCGTGTGCACGTCGTAACCACGATTGAACACGCGATCGTGTGCACAAGAACGTCAAGAATTTTCACCAATTTCTCAAATTACTCGTCAATTTAGGTGTTGTTACTTATATATTAACAATTATTGGTTAATGATACACTTATATAACAAGTTATTGATTGAATTACCATAATATATTGCATATCATGTGTCGTCGATTGTTCTATTAGTAAATGCGGATAAGTTCAATCATCTGGATGAAAGACCTCATATACTAATGAATTACAACGAAATGACAAATAGGAGTTCGTATAAGAAGCCATATTGTAATTAATGTTTGAACAAGCGATGTTTGAATCACAAAACATCATTCTAGATAATACTGATACTTCAAATTTGCAAAAATATCAAAAGTTCATATGCACACGATCGTGTACACGATCGTGTGCACGGCCGATCTCTGCGATCGTGTGCACAAGAAACGTGGCCACGATTGAACACGCGATCGTGTGTTCAATCGTGGTCGCGTGTTCAATCGTGGCCACGGCCGTGTACACGATCGTGTGCACGGCCGTTCCACGATGGTACTCACGATCGTGTGCACACGGTCATGCCGACCATCGTGCGCACCGACGGCGACGCATGACCGTGGGTAGGTTGCACACGATCGCAACACACGATGGCCACGATCGTGTGCATCCATCGTGTGTAACCGCAGCCAACACAATCAGTTTAACAACACTCACACATTCATCCAAAGCTGTCTAAATACAACATAAATATTGTACAACACAACATAAACCATTCTACATGTCTAAAGACAACATAAAGATTTTAGCTAGGCCATATCGATATTTCTTAATATATTTTTCATTAAGTTCCTTGATTTGGTGCCTTGCTCACTGGGTTTGCGAGAGGCAGTCGATCCAAGTACATGCGCGAAGGGGCCACAACTGTGATTGTCGTTACGTATGAACCGTAGCTCTCGTGGCATAATTTTGAAACTCATCTCCGTGTCATACTTCGTTTTCGATTGGTTGTTCATCCAATACCCGGATTGAGCTAGCACACGAGGCATCAGACGCATAATCGGTCGCAGTTGGTTGAAGCGGTAACGACCATCTTCGTGGTGGTGTGACAAGGAATCGTACAACTCCACGGTCCATGATATGATGTCAATCTTGATAGTCACCCAGTGGCTTTGGTCGAGGCAACAAATGGCAATGATCTGTTCAGACACAATATGTAATCATATAAGATCATCACATCAAACATAGCGAATCATTTATAAATATAAATTTCAAATGGCAACAAATCGTCAATTATTTATAAATATAAATTTCAAACTTACTTCGTTGCAATTTAACCATGGAACCGCATGTGGTGTATCAAGACCTGTCATGTAGTCCTCGATGCATTTAGGAATTTTCCACTCCTTGTAAACCGGCTTCCCCGTCACCTTGATGCCAAGTGGATCATCCGGATGGAGTCTTGCAAACTCGTTGGCCAAAACTAACTACAAAAAGCCAAACCACAAAATTAAAAATATCGATATCAAACCAATGATATACAAGTGAGTAGGTTATAGAACTTACGTAAAATAGGGAGCCGGCAAGTACAGTGCCAACTCTACC
The DNA here is from genome assembly GCA_033398695.1 of Orobanche coerulescens. Classification (NCBI taxonomy): domain Eukaryota; kingdom Viridiplantae; phylum Streptophyta; class Magnoliopsida; order Lamiales; family Orobanchaceae; genus Orobanche; species Orobanche coerulescens. The sequence continues at coordinate 3,046,311 of CM065816.1, forward strand.
GACACCAACACTACGGACTCCCCTCCGAAGCCTCGCTCGAGTCGCAAGCACATAACAGTCTATCACCTCGGCATCAAAGTCTTCACGGCTAGACTCTATCCGGTCAAATAACGCCTTGGTGAGAGCATGCCCAGTCTCAAACACCGACAATAGCATCACGTGGTTGCTCCCTCCCGAATCAGGTACAACTTCTTGAGCCTCGCTATCTCTCGGGAGGCGCAACCACAAAGCTCTCGAAGAGCGAGATGGTCGACTCACTCTCGGTGGAAGACTATGCTCACCCAAATCTTTGCGTTCGGCACTCTCACCATCTTCGTCACCCTCGGCATCCCTCTCACAACTATAACGATCGAGAGTCATGCAGTCAGTGCTCGATCTCAAAACTCGGCCCCATGCTCGATCTGAAATGGAGGTTGCTGCTCGGGACCACCACCCTCACTACGAAACATCGCCTTTGTAATGATGCTCGTCCGAAACCGATCGAACATCGTCCCATATCTTGAACGGCGCCTCAAATGGCTCATGCGATGCTCGTAATCAAGGGCCGCCGAGTCCGCTCAACGAGAATGATGAATCGAGAATGGTGACCGTCTTTGGACCTCGGAGAATGGTGGGTAGGCGGATCTTGAGAATGGTGACTCGACGCCCGAGAATGGTGACTCGAATGATGACTAGCCGACGATGAGAATGGTGATTGTGTCTTTGCGCAGGCGAGTGACGTGGAGGGTCGGGAATCCTCCACCGGCGCTGCTATCGGAGGCGAGAATGACGAGGCCTATCATGGCTCCCAGTGAGTAGTGTACGGCTCCTAGAACGCCTATGCATAGGTCCGAAGAAATCCACGATCCCGAAAGCACCGGCGAGAAACTCGAGCAATAAATCCGGACTCGGAATCGTCGTACAAGATCGCCTTCAAACGGCGATCGAAGTACTCATCCTGCTCGTGTCACAGGTGTGGTCAGGACAAGGAAGTCGTGGACACAACACACCCTCTCTGTTGCCTCTCCCGGTCCGATGTCTCGCACCATGTCTTGGTGGGGTACTCTGCCGGCGTCGCTTCGACACTTTATGTGCCGACTCATATGTAATCAATTTTCCGTGACCTTCTTCAACCTATCCATAACTTTCTTCCTCGGGATCGGCGCAGCTCATCCTCCTTATTCCTCACGGCTATTCTTACGGGCTTAATGAACTTAACGTCATAAGGCGAGCCATTCTCAAAGCTCGGTAGTAATACTCCGCCTCATCCTCCTCCGGATGCGGTAAACAGGAAGTACTTTGTCTTTGCAACAATAGTCATTAAAGCATACCATTAGATGGGCAATCACATAATGTTGAAGAGATGAGTGAAGTTAGGAGAAAATACGTTTACAAATTTATGTACCTTATCGTCGAAGAAATGAGTGAAATCACAAAACATCTTCCTCGTAGTCCACATCAAACACCGAGGACTTGGGACAGCTTTATCTCGACTACCACACAATGCTCCCAATGCGGGAATCATCTCATACGACCATATTTGTAAAGCCCAAACAGGACCATAGAAGTGATAGTCCTTGTGCTCTTGTCCCTCCTTCATGGCAACGTTGCCTATGTAGTAAGATAAAACCCCAAAGGCATAAGAACCCCAAGGAAACATATCCCATTGCTCGAAATCCTCCACTAATGCCCATGCCCATGTCTCGACCATCATGTCGTCACGGCATAGGATAAAGTAGTAGTAGATAAGCAAATTGGCAACCTTGAGATAATCTCTTATGTCTCTACCAAAATCTCGAGCATTGAACCTCTTCCGAACACTAACCTTAATGTTTTTGCCATGGAGTATTCTGGAAAATACCGTCGGACGGAAGGAGATGGTCGTCACGGGGATGGAAGGTAGAGTTTCCAAAATGGAGTCCCGTGATCAAGGCGAAATCACGGGCGGTAAAGCGAATGGTCCTCCCATGAGCACGGAACCACGACTCATCCGGGGATTTGATCACCCTCCGATTGTGACGAGCAATCAAGTGATGTAGGCGATTTGAACTCCCATTCCTCCTAACTTTAATCAAGCGCCCCGGGACCCCTCGGTCAAGCTCTCGATAGCTCGATCGGCAACGGTGAATTGCGGCCCATACTCCTTAATGTCTCAATGATCTCTTTAAATACCGCCTCCGTATGTAAAGATTCACTTGACGTGTAACAAAACGCAATGTAGGTCTCTTCCATACGCAACCGATGCAATATGGACATACAACTCATAAGAATATGATAAAATGCTTAAGAGAGCGAAAAAAATCGCCTTGCACACGATCGCATGCACACGATCGATGCCCGTCGTGTGAAGACCATCGTGTGCCACCACGGCGGTTCACACGGCGGAAGCGATCGTGTGCGGTGATCGTGTGCAAGCAGAGCTTTTGCACTTCTAGCACCGCGGCGGCACACGATCGGCGGCCGTCGTGTGTAGCCATCGTGCCCACGAAAGACCATCGTGTACGATGGTCTCATCTTCTTGAAGACGATCGTGGGAAGATGAACAACCATCGTGGCACGATCGTGTGTGAATGAAATACACTAACCGCGGCTCATTGTGGTGCTCTTGGATGGAGTGCCACTAGCGGAACTTCCAGCGTCTTGATTCATTGTGGTAGTCGGAGGTCGACATTTTACGGCCGTGAAGGGTTTCACGGACGGAGATTTTTTTGCGAGAGAGGAGAGTTTTTGCAATATTGAGTTGTGGGACCTTTTTTATTGTTGTTTAGTTTTAATAATCTTCCTTTTTCTTTTTAGTTTTTTTCTCTTATTGGTAGACTTTAAGGGTAATAAAGTCTTTTAACACATTTTGGTATCAAAAACTTATAGTTTTATGAATGGGGATATATAACTTGTTACTTTTATGGTTTGGTACTAAAAAAGAGAGATCCCTTTTTATATTCAATCATACAATATTCAAAATAAATAAATGATTAAAACTTAATATTGAAAAATCAAAAGATATCTAATAAAACATGGAGGTCGTTGTAATAGATATTTTCTTGAAGCTTATAAAATTATTACTAATTAACTTCAAAATTTTATTAGAATTGTTCCTTGTTCTAGATTATGAGCGAATCAATTTACGATATTTATTTTTCTGTTTCAATTCCTTTAACAACAGTGGACAATCTATAAATATTCACTCCTATTTTAAATAGATATCACTTTCATTTTGTTCACATAATTAAGAAAATTTATTTATGCCAAATATTACCATTATTGAATGATGACCTATAATTAATGAAAGTGGAGAATGGGTGTTTTGAAGGGAGTTAATTAGAGCTTTTCTACCGCGAGGCCATGAGAACTTAACTTGATTTTAGTCTGGTACTAAAATTAAATATTTGTTTATATTTTTTATTCTTATTTGTATATTCTTCTTGTTACGATTGAATTAAAAAATTACTATATTACTCCACGTTATTAGAGGATAAGAAAATTGAGACAGTATTCTTACTAGTTGGCAAATATAATTAATTTTTTTTATGGTCAAGACATAAAAACTTGGTTTTATATTAGGCCGATACTAAAATTGCATATTTTTTCATGTTTATTGATTGCAATCCGCACAGTTCAACCCTAACAAGAATAATATACAAATTAGAATCATTCGGTTCTTGGTAAAATATTAAAGAACCGGAATTGGTTTTTAAATACATAAAGCGGTTTGGTTTTTAACCACCTTTTTTCAAGAACAAAATTAGGAACTGAAACCGAAAAACCAATTTTTTCTTCAGGAACCGAATTAGGAACCGGAACCGAATTTAGTGTGTAAAAACTGGGTTTTTCGGTTCTTTTAGGAACCAAATTGTGCAAAAAACCCAAATTTTGTGTAATATTTTGAACAAAATACATCTAATTTGCTTTATTTAATACCTATATTACGTAAAAATTTATATATAATAATATTTTTATTATGATATATATATATATATATATATCCGGTTCCAAACCGGTTTTTTCTAACATCATAAAACAGGAACCGGAACCGGAACCGAATTATTAAAAAGGAACCGAATTAAGAACCGGAACCGGTTAATAATAAAAAAATCAAAACCGGAATCGAATTTTTCAGTTCGGTTCTTATTAAAATTCGGTTCTTCGGGTAAAAATCTCAGTCCTACATCTAAGGATATAGATCAATCCAAACGAACGATGTATATGTTTGTTCAAGCTTCTTTGAAATTTATTGAGCTTCAAATACCATGTAATGGGTGTATAATTATATATATGATACACATATTAAGTATAGAGTAGGAGAGAGAAGTAGAGATAGATTGGTACATACTAGGTATAGAAGAGTAGAGAGAAATGAGAATAAAACAGTTATTTAATATATTTAAATTGTGATATACTCCCTCCGTCTACGGATTTTCTTGACAGTTTGACTCGGCACGAGTTTTAATAAGATATATTGACTTTGAGTAGAGATGTGTGGTGAGTGGATTTTGGGTCCCACTTGGGTGTGTTTGTTAGTGATTTAATATAGGTAAAGTAATGGCCTATAATAAGTTGATTAATTAATAAGTTGATTAATTAACTAAATTAATTAAAATAATTAATTAAAATATTTGATTAATTAAAATTTGACATTATAAAAACAAAATGGAAGTTAGCATATTGATAAAATGGAGGGAAATATATTGATTAATCAAATTTTATTGATTCAAGTAAAGTTCAACAATTAATGTGATCTAAAAAAAGGAGGGAAATTATACTTCCAACTTTCCTACCAAAACACCTCCGGCTCAAATTCAAAATACATTTGCAAGTCTATAAATATAATTAAATACCCCCACCAACCATTCCATTCTCAACAAAAGATCAACCATAAATGTTGCATTGAAGCTTGAAAATGACCGTCAGAAGAGATGCCAAAAAGCTGACAGATGAAGAGAGGAATATATTGGGGCAATGGCCGATGCGTAACATGGTGAACGGTAAGTTGAGGCATGGAGCAATCACCGAAACTACAACAATATTCTAAGTAAGTAGGCAGACAATCACAACATGGTGGAATCTTACAAAAAAGCATATTGCATTGGGGCAGCCTGTTCAGCTGCAAGGAAAACAAAAAGGAAGTAAGCATATTGATAAAATGAAAGTGGACGTGGAAGCAGTCAGGCACTTACAATGCTTGAGAGGACTTCAATTAGGAGAATGGCATGTAAGCTAAATATGAGTAAGAGCTTATTAGAAGTGTGGATAAAACAGAAGATGTTGAGAGTACACACTAGTGCGATAAAGCGTGCACTAACTCCTCAAAACAAAATTGCAAGATTGAGGTGGAGCCTTAGTCACCTTGACTCAAGCATCGGTTGTACAGCTATCAAGTATCAAATGATGCACAATATAGTCCATATAGACGAAAAATGGTTCTACATGACGAAGACAAGTCACAGATACTACATGCTGCCGGAGGAGACAGATCCATATAGGAGTTGCAAGTCAAAACGATTCATTACCAAGGTAATGTTTATGTGCGCAGTAAGTAGGCCACTAATTGGTGATTATGGAAGCACACTTTTTGATGGAAAATTTGAGATATTCCCATTCACCTTTGAAGAACCAACAAAAAGGAACTCAAAGAATAGAAAAAAAGGCACATTGGAGAACAATCCGATTCAATCCATCACAAAAGATGTCATCAAGAACTGCATCTTAAATAAGGTTCTGAATTTTGCATTACTTTTCCACTATCAGACATTAAAGAGTCATCATTTAGTTGTTTGATTCTCTTTCCTTACATGTTATACCAGCCATCAAGGCTAAATGGCCTTCTAATGCAAGCAAACAAATCATCATTCAACAAGATAATGCTAAACCTCACATAACACACACTGATCCAGAGTTCATCATGGCAGCAAACTCAAATGGTTTCAATATAAAGTTGGTGTGTCAGCCACCAAATTCATCGGATTGTAATGTTAATGATTTAGTCTTTTTTAGAGCAATTGAGAGCCTACAATATGTGAAGCATGCAAGCGGTGTGGGTGATTTAATGAGGAATGTAGAGGCTGCATTTCAAGAACTCGCAGTGATGAAGTTGAACAATGTATTTCTGACTCTACAAGGATGCTACATACTGATCATGAAGGCTAAGGGATGCAACAACTACAAGATCCCACACACTGGAAAAGAAAGACAGATTAGAGCAGGAATACTTCCGGAATGCTTAGGGGTGGATGAGTCATTGATAAGGGAATGCTTAGATTTTCTAGCATTAGATGAAAACAATGGAGGTGCAGCATACAATATTGGCCAACTACAAGATACTTTTGGTATGGGATAAACCAGAATTAATGATTTTTTGGTGTGTTTACAGTATAAGCATTTCTTTGAATTATAGATGTTATTTAGCATATAAACACTTTTTTGCCTCATAGTTTGGGTTAATAGGTCTCAAATTTAATGATTTATGCATCATAGACCATACTTTTGTTAAGCTATTAATGCACAAAAACCTCCAATACTATGCATGCAGATTCACAGTGGTGGCTTTAGGTCTCAGACTCAATGCTTTTTGCATCATAGACCGTGTTCAGCTATTAAGTGCATAATTACATAAGTAAAAAACCTCCAAAAACGCCCACAAATCATATAATCACAGGATACACATCATAAGATCTTTCAATACGAAATGAAGACCTTCGTCGTCGTGAAGAAACAAGAAGGGCACCACCGACGGAAACCATATTCGAGCCAGATCTCGGAACGAAGCTTTCATTTCGTCAGACCACTCGAGATTTGCAGGTACGATTGGTGTATCGACATAGTCAAATACGTCGACCCCATCCAAAAATGGCGTTTCTGCAACCACCGACTGGAATCCTATCGAATCAGACAAATGCTTCATAGGTGAATCGTTTGAAGAATCTGTGTAACACCCCCAAGTTATTCAGGGTATATTACAGCGCCGTGAGCCCCGCCGTGGGACCCACAAGGCTAAACATACGCGGAACTATAAACTTGACCGATAAGGTCTACATACAATAGAATGAAAGACGATACAAATGGTATTCAAAACCATAACCAATGAAACCATATACATCACTGCACAAATCAATACCTCGGCAACACAGGCCGGAACATCAAGGAAACTGAAATGCAATACTCGAGTATTAAAAATCCATTCCAGTACAACAACACTGAATGGAGGAATCCAAGAAAATAACCGGAGACAAGACACAGTATCACACTTGCCCATCATCTTCATGCCGACCCGGCACTGCCGTCATCGCTCTCCTGGAACTGAAATACATGAAACGTATTTCCCCCATAAAGGGGTTAGCCGTCGAATAGCTAGTGCAAGTATAACAATATGAAACATGATACTCCTCGACAATAAAGTAAATGTAATCCGTCAATTCATCAATATCCGTCAATTCATCAATATCCGTCAATTCATCAATATAAGACTAGTATTCCGGAATGACTAAAATCTCAAGACGTATGTGAATGCCGTAAAAACGGTTCGTTCATATCATACGCCGTTACATGTAGGAATGCCGTCAAAACGGTTCGTTCATTACATGCCAACATTATTTCATATGAATGCCGTAGAAACGGTTCGTTCATATCAACCATGGAATCGCACCAGAGGCTACGAAACCCTCGAGAGGACCATAGGCGTCCCGGAGTGGCTAGAAATAATCATACCATCAATATTTCATACTTTCAAAGTCGAGAACGTCTGATCATAAAGGTATACTTGCCTTAATAAAGCGTTAGAAAATCCCGAAGAACACGGTTCGACCGAAGCTTGAACCACGAAGAAGACGAGCGGAAGGGTTTCGACTTGAGTTCTTCACAAGGATTCCGTCCCTAAGTCATATCAATGATAAATCAACAATCGTACGATGAATAATAATCGTACACCGCTCAAACCCCCTCCTAGACCTTTTGTCGGGCACCTTGAAGGCGTCGACTAATAACTCAACCAAAGCAGCGAATCAATACACTCCAACCAAGGAATAACGATGGGAATGATAGAATACACCTAAATCATCATCAATCCATCACTAATCTAAATTACTACGGATTAAAAGGATGAAGTCAAACAAAATCCCCAATTTCCAACACAAAATTCAAAGTGTTCTTGAATAATCTTTCAATAATCCGATGAATACTCCAACAAGACCATAATCATGCGTATATCACTTCATACCCCATGATTTTAACATCCAAAACATCATTACCCAATACAAAATCGAAATCCAAGATGTTGAAGAAATTACCTCTTGAAGATCCAAGCACTATGATTCGAAGAGCACGCGATAGAACGATGATCCGGGCTTAAAAATCGAAAATAGATGAAGAGAAATCACTCACTCAAGTGATAGGTGGAGAAACATCTTCCTCTCAAACCTCCTCTCTCGCCCAAGTGAAGAAATGGGAAAAGTATAGGTTGAATCGCACAAAAAACGCATATATAGGGGTAATCTGTCATGTGTGCCGCGGCTCAGTATATGTGTGCCGCGGCACAGGCCCAAAATTCGCTCCCAGGGCTCGGCAGTGTGCCGCGGCTCAGCCAGTGTGCCGCGGCACCGGGTACAGGCGGTTTTGGCCGAATCTGGAAAATGAGAGTGACTTAGCTATTTCGACCATAACTCCCTCGTCTGGACTCCGATTGACTCACCGTTTGAACCATTGGAAAGCTAACTCGATGCTTTATAATATTGCAAAGATTCAGAATTTTTGGAGTTTCCAAGAATTTACGGTGATTTAACAAAGTCGAACTCATACGTGGAAAAGTCGCTAAAGAACACGGAATTCAACAGAACGATACCGAAACGAACTCGGACGACAAAAAGTGTAGAATTAATCATTCTCGGGATGACGAAACGGTCCCAAGCAAGTTGTCAAAAACGGACTTCCGCCAAAAATAGAAAATTTCCGAAACAAAATTACGGTATTACATTCTACCCTCCTTAAAAGAAGTTTCATCCGAAACTTAAAGCAGTGAGAGAAGAAATATTTCGCCAGAAAACTCAACGAGATACACAAGAGCGAAACTTACGCCCAAACGGCGAATAATCAATATAGAACACAACAATACATTACCCGAAGGTAAACCAAACCAATGCCGAAAAGATACGAATTCACAATGCCGAAGGCTCAACGGAAATACCGATACATCACAATGGCTCGAAAGCGAACAGCCCAAAGCCGCAAATCATCACAAAATAGATCTCAAAGAGACCAACTCGATGTTGGACATACCCTCGGCGTATGAACAACGATCATAAATCGTCGGACATATTCAATACAACATGGACTACGAGCGATCAATCAATAAAGCTCAAGAGGGACATCACAGACGCCCGATCCGGAAATGTGTCCGTCCACATGTCCACCCCATTATACGGAATCCAAAATATACGTGTGACAATGTACCTAATTAGCCTCAAGAACTACGTCTCGTGTGCACGGTCGATGCGGAAATATCCACGCATGACCATCGGGTGCCGGCTAAAAATCCTACACATAACCAATCGGCACGCAGACATGATTCCGGATATGCCACGATACAACATGACAATGAAACTCAAGGGATAAAACATCGATATGGATCATACGACTCACCAAGTGAGCGATGACACACGAATAATGAAAGATCGACACGACCAACAATATTCAAAGCAACCATCCGGGATCAAAATCCCTAAGGACCGATTAACACGAGCAACGATCACAACACAACATTCGGGAAATCCTCAACCCTCGGCGATCACAAAATTATCGAGTTCACAAAAATAATAGTGTCTTGCCTTGAGTCGGCCAACACGGCAATAATAATCCAACGGATGGGAACTCTCCTCGACAGTCCCAATTCAATACTTCGATTACCGTAGAATGGCCAATCGATAATCAATGATACGATAGAATAGATGTCCCGGTGTCTTAAACCGACCACCGAAACGGAGATGACAAAAGGATATATCAAAGCGTCCCCGATCGGTTAACGCAACATCATAGCAATGGTTCGATTCGGCGACAAAGATTCAACGATGTCTCGAGCGACGTTAATCGCGAACAATAATAATCGATACATCGATACCGCGAAGCTATCGATAGCAACTTGCCAACAAGTATCGTAATGCCTCGAACCGGCCTTTTACAAACAACAGTAACATTTGGCATAATTTTCCGACGGGCGTCGTATCAATGATCCCCTGATATCAATACAATCATAAAGAGGCCGAGTCTCGAAATGATACACACATTCGTACACATACACGATAACATTAATCTCATTGATTAATACAAGTATAAAACTTGCCTCGATATCAATACATCGAACTATTACCAATTCAGTTGATTTCGTCTTACGAGTTCCTCAGTCCCGACCAAGTTAATCTACGAGCCCTTCAACCTTAACCGCAACACACAGTCATAATCTATGATCAAACATCATATCTTATTGTAAAACGAAGGATTGATAATCAACCGGTTCGATGACGACCAATATCAATACCACCAAACTACGAACTCAATCGTTTCACCATATCTCGGCTAATCACAGTCTGAACAATCCAACTCAGACACTTACAAATCCACATCCAATACGAGTGAAATATGATGATCATATCAAGAACCAATTCGGACCAATAATCGGGGTCTAAATGTTCCAAACTCAATTCTTAAACACGAATTGACAAGGTTCCCTTCTCGTAAATCCGTCGTTAAAATTTACTTATGACCGTTATCAATTCGAATCATCCATTGGTTCAAAACAATAGATAATCATATTAAAAAGGTTATCGAACAATCCAATCATTCGATTTGAATATTTGCTCCGTACGTATGGGCTTCCAAATTCGAGAGATGAATAATAGTCTCATCAAGCTCATAATCACATTCGTATTTCCTATACGAATATTATTTCCAACACATAGTTTAGCTCTAGATATGAATATTCCATATTCATTTTCAAAACATCAACACTTCTAAAAATTTTTTTTTCCATCACCTCGTATAATTCAAGAGTTCTTCAAGAACATGAAATATCCGAAATCACGTTCGAACAACATATCAGGTATATATCTCCATGTTACCATTTTCTTCATCATGTCATTCATACAATCTCAAGAATCGCAACAAAACCCTTATCACCATATGAAGAAGATCTCAATGATCATATCAACATCCGAAATCTCTTATTACAATTCCAATGAATCTCGTATAGCATTATCACATGATACCATATAATACCTCAATACCGAATACCTTCCCGTACACAATCTTCTATGTACGATTACCACAAAACATACCTCTATCCGGACTTCCTTCCGAAATGTATACCATAGACCAAGAATATCCAAAATGACATCAACAATATCCGAATACTACAATCTTCACCCCAAAACCTTACGGGAGTATTACACGCCGTAAACCCTTCTCACAAGGATTTACCCGGCTAAGCACAATTTTCCAAGTCATTTCAAAAATGTCAAAAAGACTGATGACGGTAATATTTTTCAAATACTAAAAAAAATCATTTTCCAAATACCGTCAAAACGATCAAGGTTAAAAATGCCAAAACTCATTTTAGGGAATCGGTTTTACAAAATAAAATTTCAGTTGGCAAAATACCAAAATCCATTTCAAAAATACTCACGCAGCGGATAAAATTACAGTCCAATTTATGCATTTTCATTGAAATAGGACGAACATCAAAATACACGATTCCCAACATACTCCCTCCCAAGTAGTAATCCAAAAAGAAAAAAAAATGAGCCATTATCAAAGGGATACGAGGATTATCTTGTATGGACGAACCACGAAGAAAGAATAATTGAACTCCATTCCAAGAATCATTAAATCATCATAGTCATCATATGGCCTCAAGAACATCAAGATCTCTATGATTCCATAATCATAAACAACATATTCAAAGCATATTATTATCTTCCTTCAACATAAACCTCATAGAATATGGATAACACAAGAAATCACTTCAAGAATCAACAATAGTTCCATAACCAAGCTCTAATTCCATGATTCCAAGCTCACAATCATGTTAAAAGTGTTTAAAACACTCTTAAAAGTAAAGAGGGACGAGTTTTGGAGGGAAATATCTCAAAGGATCGTGAGAGAAATGAAAGGCAACACTTCAATATATAAATTGCACTCTCATTACGTACGTAAGTGTCCTTTCTTAACGTACGTAACAACTTTAACGTACGTAATCCAATATCCATAACGTCGTAACCAACTCCTTTGTCTCATTCGTGCGATCCATTACGTCGTAACCCATACCATAAAGCGTCGTAATATACCGGTTGACTTGCTACGGTGCATGGTTGTGTTACGTCGTAACACGTCTGTATAACGTCGTAAAGCGTCGTTGACTCACTGTCAACATCCTCCGCCGAAAGTGCGAAACAGGTCCCACTCGGACCAGGACTCGGTTACGTCCGATGCCTTCGTTACGCACGTAATACCTTAGCCTTAACATACGTAACCATGCCAATCTTACGTCGTAATCTCACCTTATTAACGTACGTAATAATTCCATTCTTAGCCAATCTCAACAATTCTGTCCAAAGTCATGACATACCAACTACGAGCATACGGCAAAATCAATACATATACTCAATTCAATAACCTTTCAACGGGAATTCAATTTCACCAAGAATTATCGAATAATTCGAACAACATACTTACAAGTCCGCGAAGTCGAAGATCTCCGTGATACTAACATGCGACTCTAAACAAAGTCTCAACATAATACCGATACACACCATTATCGAAATTAGCAACTTAACAAAATCTCAAGGAAGAGTTCACGTCCGTGACCACGGCCACGATTCTTCCTACTTTCACCAACAATCAAGGGCACATACATGCGTAAGTATAATCCGAATCGCACATTCTCGAAGTGACCAATTTCCAAGAATACCAAGCTATAGGCGAAACGATTAAGAAGAATACAAGAAGAGTGAGAGGACTTACAAGTACCGGTCGCACCGTGATGATGGCGAGTAGTGATCTGTGGGCAAATGCCGACTCAATCGACCCAAAGACCGACGGCTAGGTATCCATAAACCTAAGCTCGATACCATATTCGTAACACCCCAAAGTTATTCAGGGTATATTACAGCGCCGTGAGCCCCGCCGTGGGACCCACAAGGCTAAACATACGCGGAACTATAAACTTGACCGATAAGGTCTACATACAATAGAATGAAAGACGATACAAATGGTATTCAAAACCATAACCAATGAAACCATATACATCACTGCACAAATCAATACCTCGGCAACACAGGCCGGAACATCAAGGAAACTGAAATGCAATACTCGAGTATTAAAAATCCATTCCAGTACAACAACACTGAATGGAGGAATCCAAGAAAATAACCGGAGACAAGACACAGTATCACACTTGCCCATCATCTTCATGCCGACCCGGTACCCGTCTGTCCGCTCTCCTGGAACCTGAAATACATGAAACGTATTTCCCCCATAAAGGGGTTAGCCGTCGAATAGCTAGTGCAAGTATAACAATATGAAACATGATACTCCTCGACAATAAAGTAAATGTAATCCGTCAATTCATCAATATCCGTCAATTCATCAATATCCGTCAATTCATCAATATAAGACTAGTATTCCGGAATGACTAAAATCTCAAGACGTATGTGAATGCCGTAAAAACGGTTCGTTCATATCATACGCCGTTACATGTAGGAATGCCGTCAAAACGGTTCGTTCATTACATGCCAACATTATTTCATATGAATGCCGTAGAAACGGTTCGTTCATATCAACCATGGAATCGCACCAGAGGCTACGAAACCCTCAGAGGACCATAGGCCCGTCCCGGAGTGGCTAGAAATAATCATACCATCAATATTTCATACTTTCAAAGTCGAGAACGTACAATCATAAAGGTATACTTGCCTTAATAAACGTTACCGAAAATCCCGAAGAACACGGTTCGACCGGGAAGCTTGAACCACGAAGAAGACAACGAACGGAAGGGTTTCGACTTGAGTTCTTCACAAGGATTCCGTCCCTAAGTCATATCAATGATAAATCAACAATCGTACGATGAATAATAATCGTACAACGCACAAACCCCCCCTCCTAGACCTTTTGTCGGGCACCTTGAAGGCGTCGACTAATAACTCAACCAAAACGACGAATCAATACACTCCAACCAAGGAATAACGATGGGAATGATAGAATACACCTAAATCATCATCAATCCATCACTAATCTAAATTACTACGGATTAAAAGGATGAAGTCAAACAAAATCCCCAATTTCCAACACAAAATTCAAAGTGTTCTTGAATAATCTTTCAATAATCCGATGAATACTCCAACAAGACCATAATCATGCGTATATCACTTCATACCCCATGACTTTGGGCAGTCAACAGTCTCTCTCGAATCACAGCTATCTTCTCTTGAGTCTGAATAATCAATTCCGGTTCCGTCCCGATCAAATCCGAAGAATCATCCCAACACAGGGGTGATCGGCATCTCCTCCCGTACAAAGCTTCAAATGGTGCCATTTTAATAGAAGCATGCTAACTATTATTGTAAGTGAATTCGATCAAGGGCAAGTGAACTTCCCAATCAGTTGACCAATCCAACGCCTGACTCTAAGCATGTCTTCTGGTTTGAATAGTCCTTTCGGATGGCCGTCCGTTGGGGATGATAAGGTGTCTTGAAGTTGAGCTCAGTCCCAAAGCTTTGTGAATCGCTTTCCCGGAAGTGCGACACGAAAGCGACCATCTCGATCCGAAATAATGGTCTTCGGCGTCCCATGCAATCTGACTATCTCCGCAATAAATACTCGCGCCAATCTTTCGGGTCCCCAAGTATCTTTGATCCCTAGGAAATGAGCCGACTTGGTTAGTCGATCAACTATAACCCAAATCATGTTCATTCCCGTTCTAGTCCTTGGCATACTGGTGATGAAATCCATCGAGATATCCTCCCACTTCCACTCAGGGATCGGAAGTGGCTTTAACATCCCGGCAGGTCGCTGATGCTCAATCTTGACCTGCTGACAAGTCAAACACTTCAAACGTACTCTGCTCGTCCTTCTTCATATTCCCCACCGGAAGTTTTGTTTAAGATCCTTATACATCTTCTGCCGCCCGGGTGAATAGAATAGGGCGCGCTATGAGCTTCTTTCGTAATAGTCCGTCTCAAATCATCATCTTCGGGAACGCAAAGTCGACTCAAATCTCGAACTCCATCATCTTGTATCACGAATCTTGGGGCTTTTCCTTTCTTTACTTCATCACATAATCGAAGGATCGAGAGAATCGTCCAAGTGTTTGGACTTGATCTTCTCGACTAGTGATGAAGTCGATTCCATCACATAAAGTCGCCTTGGATTCCTGGTGCCCATACTTCAATCCCTTCGCGGATCGGTTCTCGTTGAATCTTTGATGCAGGCGTAAGTGCTTCCAACACTCGAAGAGAAAGCGGGTTTTCGGCTCAAGGCATCGGCTACTACATTTGCTTTCCCGGATGATAGAGAATCTCCAAGTCGTAATCCTTGATCAATTCCGACCACCTTCTACGCCTCATGTTTAATTCTTTACAGTGAAAATGTATTTGAGGCTCTTATGATCTGTAAAGATCTGACAATGAGTGCCGTACAAATAATGTCTCCAAATTTTCAAGGCAAAGACCACAGCTGCTAGCTCCAGATCATGAGTCGGATAATTAACTTCGTACGGTTTCAATTGCCGAGAAGCATAAGCAATTACTTTATCCTTTTGCATCAACACACAACCCAAACCCTGATTTGAAGCGTCGCTGTATACCATAAATCCGTTAGTTCCTTCTGGCAGCGCTAATATAGGTGCTGTCGTCAGTCTCTTCTTAAGTTCGTCAAAACCAGCCTGGCACTTCTCATTCCACGCGAACTTTTGAGTTTTATGTAACAGCTGAGTGAGCGGACGAGCAATTTTGGAAAATCCCTCTACAAAGCGGCGATAATATCCAGCTAGTCCTAAGAAGCTTCGGACTTCCTTCACGTTCTTAGGAGCTTCCCATTCCAAGATTGCTTCGACTTTCTTTGAGTCCACTGAACTCCGTCGGATGATATCACGTGCCCAAGGAAGGTTACTTCCTTAAGCCAGAACTCGCATTTAGAAAATTTTGCATATAGCTGTTCCTTTCTCAAGATGCTCAAAACCACACGTAAATGTTCAGCATGTTCCTCTGCGTCCCTCGAATATATCAAGATGTCGTCAATGAAAACGACCACAAATTTATCCAAGTATTCCAAGAATACCCGATTCATCAATTGCATGAATACCGCAGGAGCATTGGTAAGTCCGAATGGCATCACTACAAATTCATAATGCCGTCTAGGGATCGAAAGCGATTCGGTATATCCGATTCCATAATTCTCAACTGATGGTATCCTGATCGCAAGTCAATCTTCGAGAATACCCTTGCCCCTTGCAGTTGATCAAACAAGTCGTCGATCCGAGGTATAGGATACTTATTCTTGATCGTCATTTTGTTAAGCTCCCTGTAATCAATACACAGTCGGAGGGATCCGTCTTTCTTCCGGACAAAGAGGACGGGCGCCCCCCAAGGAGAAACGCTAGGTTGAATATATCCCTTCTGTAGCAATTCCTCCAGTTGCTTCTTGAGTTCATACATCTCGGTTGGCGCCATACGGTATGGTGCCCTGGAAATAGGGGTTGCTCGAGGCTCTAATTCGATGGTGAATTCCACTTCTCTTTGCGGAGGTAACCCTGGTAGCTCGTCAGGAAATACATCCGAGAACTCATTCACAACTGAGATAGACGAGAGCTCTATTCCTTCCTCTTTCCTCATGGCATAACACCAAAGTCCATGACATCCACCTTGATAATTTCACCGCTTTCATTGCCTTGATCAATTTCCCGAGCTTCCGGTCTCCATCCTCGGAATAAGTGTTCGAATCCGTCATCGGCAATGATGGAAATGACTCTCTCTCGGTAATTGACCTGACTCCATAACGGTTGAGCCAATCATCTCCGAGAATTAAATCGTCACCGCAGATGTCAACTACAATAAGATTCGATGGCCAATCTCTTCCTTCTATAGATCTTTGGGAAATCCCTAGCTTCAAGTGTTCCCACAATTTTCTCTCATCGGTAATCCCACAACATAAGGTTCACAATTATACAAGCACGGGATGTTCAAACGATTAACACGGTTCAAAGATATAAAAGAATGTGTGGCTCGGAATCGAATAAAACACTAGCGGTTGCAAAAGGATCTGAATCGTACGATGCAACGGCGGTGTTACGATCGTCGAATCTCCTCATTTAAATACGGGCGCGGAGGAACGGACCCGGCCTTTGGATGTCTCTCTCTTCCCAACGTTACTGCTTTGAAATCCACTCTGCTGCGTCTGGTTCACACTTGTTTCCTTGGGCCCAGTGCCGGAGTGCGGGTACCAAAAGATCTAGTAGCGGCTCCACGAAGGCCGCACGGTGCCCTTCTTGCCCACAGTCGTAACAAGTCACGGAAGATGCGGGCAATCACGTCGAACATGCCTGCTCGACCACAATTGTAACATTTCTTGGATGCGTCAAGCTGCGTCTTTGTTCGGAACTTCTTTCCGCCTGGAAGGATGTGGAGGTTTCTAGCCGAATAAAGGAAGACTGGCCCTTGCGGGCCCCACCACTCTTGTTTTACTGCAAAGTCTGGTCACCTTCGCTTCTTTGCCTCTCTGGATTTCTCTCATTGCCTCTTTCATGTCGTAGACGGCGCTTTGTCTTGATCTTGTCGCAATGTAGTACACTCGAATCCGACATGTCTTCTGAATCTCCGCTTCATCCGCATATCAAAATGAAAAATCTTTTACGCCTCCGTTCGACCAAGTGTCGCACACAAGTCGGTGATGATTAAAAATTTTAATTACATCATCACAGATGCCTCCGAACTCTGTGGTGAGAAAAACTCTCGGATCTTCGCCTCTCTAACTGGACGAGGACAATCGTGCTTCCATCATTTGTTTGAATTCCGTCCAATCCGCATTATGATTCTCGGGTCGAATAGCCTCCCACCAATCAAAGGCCTCCCGGTCGGAAAATCTTGGGCAATAGGAACCTTAGGTCTCGGGACAGTTAAGACCCGCGAATATCTTTTCCAACTCCTTGAGCCAGTGATCCCAAGTAAGTGTCTCAGCAGATCCGTCAAATTTTGGCGGGTGCAATTTAACCACCTCAGCAAGCCATCTGTCTCCCCGGTTATCCTCGTGGTGCTGCTGTCCCATCGCTGTCTGCATGCGATCAACGACATGTTGTATCTGGTTTATCTGCGCCACCACCTGTTGAAGCACTCCTGGCATGTTAGGATTTGCGTCATCATTCGCTGATCCTTGCTGCCCTCCAGAATGGGAATCGGTTCGACTAGCCGATATTTCTGGGGTAGTTGCGGAATCTTCATGTCTCATGTTACCACGTCTGCGTCCACGACCGCGTCCGCGTCCACGTCCTCCTCTCAACATACTGTAAACGCAATTTCTCAATATACAGAACAAAATTTTTGGAATAAAGTCCGTCAATACTCACAAAACAAGAATTAAGTAAAACGGTAGTACAAGAGATTAAGAGACTTACAACCACGGTCCACATGGCGACTTGGTGAAACGGTGATGTTACAAAGCGACCAGTAAATCAAATAACGTAATGCAGACCCAAACAAAACCCATTGCCAAGATATCCATAAATCTTAGCTCCGATACCATATTCGTAACACCCGAGATATTCGGAATAATTACGCCGTAAACCCTTTAAGTAAGGATTTACAAGGCTAATTAAAAAGGAAAGTAAATATAAGACCTCAACAACTGCGAAAATTCAAGTTTATGAAAACGCATAACCGGTTCAACGGGTAATTAATACAACCATATCGAATTAATATCAAAAGGACACGCGTACTCGAGTACGAAACCAAACCAAGACAACAAATCTCCAATAACAATAAACATCATCAACCCCTTCGTCGTCACGTCGGTCCTGTGTTGTTTCCCTGCTCCTCGGCTACTGAACATCAAAACAAATGTCCACCCCGAAGGGGTTAGCAAAACGATGCTAGTACAAGTATCATGTTAAACAATTCGAATATGCATTAACAATACATAACAAGATACACCACACGGACTTCCGCTCACGGAATCAGACAATGCGAATCTACAAGATTCCATTACACAACATGGGTATTCCAATGATCCAAGCGCCCTCGGCATAGATCCCAAGATGATCCGTCGGACCAACACGAGGTGGAAATAACCCGTCCAATGATCCGGCGCCCTCGGCTAGATCCCAAGATGATCCGTCGGATCAACACGAGGTGGACATCCGATCCAGCGCCCTCGGCATAGATCGTTCAACGTATCTGAACACAACTCATGCATACACATATGCCAAATCATTATGTTCATCAACATGAACATATAAACACTATATAACGAATATCATGACAAATCAACGAAGTAAATATCATGTTCAACAACATGCATAATCATACGCATACTCCAAAAATACCGATTTTAACATATCACGATACTTGCCTCGAAGATGGCAAGAACGATATACTTCAATGCTCTCGACGCACTCGAAGGCCGCCTCCTCCGATCAACGTAACAAGCTCGAACCTTAACAAAAGGAATGATATACAAATCATCTCAAGTCGAACAATGGCCTAACAATTCGGCCTACGGCCGAAAAGCTCAAACTAAACAAGCTGCCTGGATTGCTTAGCGCGCGCTACGTACTCTACGTAACGTGCGCTAAGCTGGACTGTTAGCGTACGCTATCGTATAAGACTAGCGTGCGCTAGCCACGGTCTGGCAGTCTGACTCGGCTGGTCTCATAACGCGCGCTACGTACGTTTCGGGCGTTAACTGACCCCGATAGCGCACGTTAACTCACATGTGTTAGCGTGCGCTAATATTGCATGGCAGAATACTGCAAGCCGAAACTGGGTTGAATGGTGAAGAACTCATGAATCCTATGGTGATATTACAAGTTATCCTCGGGCCTATCATGCTAATAAGGTTTGTGGAAGTCCTATGATCATGAGATACGAATATACGGATAGTTATCTCCATATCATAATTCCTCTACGATCTTCAAGAAATAATCTAAGTTCCATCATCTTACGTTCCAAAACACATGATTCCAACGTATACAACGTATCAACTGGGTAATATCCGATTACTTGATCATAAATCGATTTAAACATGCTTAGGAGTCCTTATAATAAGATGGTTCAAAGGTTCATTCGATATATAGTACCGATACGTCAAAAGTATCCTTCTAACATGCGATGACCGATAAAAATGAAATACTTGCTATCCAAACATGATTCAAACTTCCTCAGGAACCTTACTAATCATTGGTGAAAAATCACCTACCTCAAAGTAATGAAGAACACGGATGAAAATGAAGCAATCCAACACCAAAGGCTTGAACACCAATCTCCAATGATATAAGATCTTCAATCTCGAACTAAGTGGTTGATACGAAGTGTTTAGGACGAATGGAGTTATGTTTCAAGTGCAAGAGTTCGGGTTATGGGGAAGAAAGGATCAAATCACGAATAGGATGTCGCCCTATTTATAATAAATGGCTATTAGCGCGCGCTACACCACTCGTAGCGTGCGCTAACGGCTCACGATCTAAATCGTACTCGGCACTTAGCGTACGCTATGCATATACATAGCGTGCGCTAAGGCGTTGACCCGGCTTTTCGGCCGTCCAGGTACATCCGACACAATCCGACAGGGGTCCCTCGGCCAGATCTCACCTACCGCACGTCTCAATCAGTCTGACCACGCATAGCGTGCGCTAATTACACTCGGTAGCATGCGCTATAAAACCATGTTAGCGTACGCTACCCTTAGCCTGTAGCGTGCGCTACATGCACAGAATTTCAACCTTTAAAATCTCATACACGAAATTATATGCTCGACGATATCGGATTAAGAAATACAGAGAATAGTACTCATACAAAAGTACAATCATTACAATATCACAAGTTCCAATTACATAACAGAAATCTCGGGTATTACATCCTTCCTCCCTAAAAAGAAGTTTCGTCCCGAAACTTAGGATGAAAACAACTCCGGATATTTAGCCTTCATACCGTCCTCCGTTTCCCAAGTGGCCTCTTCGACTCCATGTCGTGACCATTGTACTTTAACCAAATGTATCGGTTTATTCCTTAATTGTTTGATCCGGCTCTCAAGTATCTTGATTGGTCTCTCTTCGAAGGTGCCATCATTAGCTATCTCGATCTCGTCGAAATCAATAACGTGGCTGGGGTCCGGTACATACTTCCGCAGTTGGGATACGTGAAACACATTGTGAACATGACTTAGCGATGGCGGTAAGGCCAACCTGTACGCTAAATCCCCAACTCTCTCTAGGATCTCAAATGGTCCGATATATCTCGGACTAAGCTTACCTCTTCTCCCAAAACGGAAAATCCCTCGTGTAGGAGACACCTTCAATAGTACGTGGTCCCCAGCGTCGAACTCTAGAGGGCGACGACGTACATCTGCATAAGACTTCTGTCGACTTTGGGCAGTCAACAGTCTCTCTCGAATCACAGCTATCTTCTCTTGAGTCTGAATAATCAATTCCGGTTCCGTCCCGATCAAATCCGAAGAATCATCCCAACACAGGGGTGATCGGCATCTCCTCCCGTACAAAGCTTCAAATGGTGCCATTTTAATAGAAGCATGCTAACTATTATTGTAAGTGAATTCGATCAAGGGCAAGTGAACTTCCCAATCAGTTGACCAATCCAACGCACAAGCTCTAAGCATGTCTTCTACAGTTTGAATAGTCCTTTGGATGGCCGTCCGTTTGGGGATGATAAGTCTGTCTTGAAGTTGAGCTCGATCCCAAAGCTTTGTGAATCGCTTTCGGAAGTGCGACACGAAGCGACCATCTCGATCCGAAATAATGGTCTTCGGCGTCCCATGCAATCGACTATCTCGCAATAAATACTCGCGCCAATCTTTCGGGTCCCCAAGTATCTTTGATCCCTAGGAAATGAGCCGACTTGGTTAGTCGATCAACTATAACCCAAATCATGTTCATTCCCGTTCTAGTCCTTGGCATACGGTGATGAAATCCATCGAGATATCCTCCCACTTCCACTCGGGGATCGGAAGTGGCTTTAACATCCGTGCAGTCGCCGATGCTCAATCTTGACCTGGCGACAAGTCAAACACTTGAAAGCGTGCTGCCACGTCCTTCTTCATATTCCCCACCGGAAGTTTTGTTTAAGATCCTTATACATCTTACTGCTGCCCGGGTGAATAGAATAGGGCGCGCTATGAGCTTCTTTCGAATAGTCCGTCTCAAATCATCATCTTCGGGAACGCAAAGTCGACTCAAATCTCGTAACTCCATCATCTTGTATCACGAATCTTGGGGCTTTTCCTTTCTTTACTTCATCACATAATCGAAGGATCAGAGAATCGTCCAACTGCTTGGACTTGATCTTCTCGACTAGTGATGAAGTCAGTTCCATCACATAAAGTCGCCCTTGGATTCCTGGTGCCCATACTTCAATCCCTTCGCGGATCAGTTCTCGTTGAATCTTTGATGCAGGCGTAAGTGCTTCCAACACTCGAAGAGAAAAGGGTTTTCGGCTCAAGGCATCGGCTACTACATTTGCTTTCCCCGGATGATAGAGAATCTCCAAGTCGTAATCCTTGATCAATTCCAGCCACCTTCTCTGCCTCATGTTTAATTCTTTCTGAAAATGTATTTGAGGCTCTTATGATCTGTAAAGATCGACAATGAGTGCCGTACAAATAATGTCTCCAAATTTTCAAGGCAAAGACCACACTGCTAGCTCCGGATCATGAGTCGGATAATTAACTTCGTACGGTTTCAATTGCCGAGAAGCATAAGCAATTACTTTATCCTTTTGCATCAACACACAACCCAAACCCTGATTTGAAGCGTCGCTGTATACCATAAATCCGTTAGTTCCTTCTGGCAGCGCTAATATAGGTGCTGTCGTCAGTCTCTTCTTAAGTTCGTCAAAACCAGCCTGGCACTTCTCATTCCACGCGAACTTTTGAGTTTTATGTAACAGCTGAGTGAGCGGACGAGCAATTTTGGAAAATCCCTCTACAAAGCGGCGATAATATCCAGCTAGTCCTAAGAAGCTTCGGACTTCCTTCACGTTCTTAGGAGCTTCCCATTCCAAGATTGCTTCGACTTTCTTTGAGTCCACTGAACTCCGTCGGATGATATCACGTGCCCAAGGAAGGTTACTTCCTTAAGCCAGAACTCGCATTTAGAAAATTTTGCATATAGCTGTTCCTTTCTCAAGATGCTCAAAACCACACGTAAATGTTCAGCATGTTCCTCTGCGTCCCTCGAATATATCAAGATGTCGTCAATGAAAACGACCACAAATTTATCCAAGTATTCCAAGAATACCCGATTCATCAATTGCATGAATACGCAGAGCATTGGTAAGTCCGAATGGCATCACTACAAATTCATAATGCGTCTGGGATCGAAAGCGATTTGGTATATCCGATTCCATAATTCTCAATCGATGGTATCACGATCGCAAGTCAATCTTCGAGAATACCCTTGCCCCTTGCGGTTGATCAAACAAGTCGTCGATCCGAGGTATAGGATACTTATTCTTGATCGTCATTTTGTTAAGCTCCCCGTAATCAATACAGTCGGAGGGATCCGTCTTTCTTAGGACAAGAGGACGGGCGCCCCAAGGAGAAACGCTAGGTTGAATATATCCCTTCGTAGCAATTCCTCCAGTTGCTTCTTGAGTTCATACATCTCGGTTGGCGCCATACGGTATGGTGCCCTGGAAATAGGGGTTGCTCGAGGCTCTAATTCGATGGTGAATTCCACTTCTCTTTGCGGAGGTAACCACAGTAGCTCGTCAGAAATACATCGAGAACTCATTCACAATCGAGATAGACGAGGCTCTATTCCTTCCTCTTTCCTCATGGCATAACACCAAAGTCCATGACATCCACTGCTTGATAATTTCACCGCTTTCATTGCCTTGATCAATTTCCCGAGCTTCGGTCTCCATCCTCGGAATAAGTGTTCGAGATCCGTCATCGGCAATGATGGAAATGACTCTCTCTCGGTAATTCACGACTCCATAACAGTTGAGCCAATCATCTCCGAGAATTAAATCGTCACCAGATGTCAACTACAATAAGATTCGATGGCCAATCTCTTCCTTCTATAGATCTTTGGGAAATCCCTAGCTTCAAGTGTTCCCACAATTTTCTCTCCGCCGGTAATCCCACAACATAAGGTTCACAATTATACAAGCACGGGATGTTCAAACGATTAACACGGTTCAAAGATATAAAAGAATGTGTGGCTCGGAATCGAATAAAACACTAGCTGGTTGCAAAAGGATCTGAATCGTGCACGATGCAACGGCGGTGTTCGATCGTCGAGATCTCCTCATTTAAATGCGGGCGCGGAGGAACGGACCCGGCCTTGGATGTCTCTCTCTTCCCAACGTTATAACTGCTGAAATCCACTCTGCTGCGTCTGGTTCACACTTGTTTCCTTGGGCCAGTGTGGAGTGCGGGTACCAAAAGATCTAGTAGCGGCTCCACGAAGGCCGCACGGTGCCCTTCTTGCCACATCGTAACAAGTCACGGAAGATGCGGGGCAATCACGCCGAACATGCCTGCCGACCACAATTGTAACATTTCTTGGATGCGTCGAAGCTGCGTCTTTGTTCGGAACTTCTTTCCGCCTCTGGAAGGATGTGGAGGTTTCCTAGCCGAATAAAAGGAAGGCTGCCCTTGCGGGCCCCACCACTCTTGTTTTACGCAAAGTGCCGGTCACCTTCTTCTTTGCCTCTACCGATTTCTCTCTGTTGCCTCTTTCATGTCGTAGGCGGCGCTTTGTCTTGATCTTGTCGCAATGTAGTACACTCGAATCGGACATGTCTTCTGAATCTCCGGCTTCATCCGCATATCAAAATGAAAAATCTTTTACGCCTCCGTTCGACCAAGTGTCGCACACAAGTCGGTGATGATTAAAAATTTTAATTACATCATCACGGATGCCTCCGAACTCTGTGGTGAGAAAAACTCTCGGATCTTCGCCTCTCTAAGCTGGACGAGGACAATCTGCTTCCATCATTTGTTTGAATTCCGTCGATCCGCATTATGATTCTCGGGTCGAATAGCCTCCCACCAATCAAAGGCCTCCCGGTCGAGAAAATCTTGGGCAATAGGAACCTTAGGTCCTCGGGACGATTAAGACCCGCGAATATCTTTTCCAACTCCTTGAGCCAGTGATCCCAAGTAAGTGTCTCAGCAGATCCGTCAAATTTTGGCGGGTGCAATTTAACCACCTCAGCAAGCCATCTGTCTCCCCGGTTATCCTCGTGGTGCTGCTGTCCCATCGCTGTCTGCATGCGATCAACGACCTGGGCGAACTGGTTTATCTGCGCCACCACCTGTTGAAGCACTCCTGGCATGTTAGGATTTGCGTCATCATTCGCTGATCCTTGCTGCCCTCCAGAATGGGAATCGGTTCGACTAGCCGATATTTCTGGGGTAGTTGCGGAATCCTCATGTCTCATGTTACCACGTCCGCGTCCACGACCGCGTCCGCGTCCACGTCCTCCTCTCAACATACTGTAAACGCAATTTCTCAATATACAGAACAAAATTTTTGGAATAAAGTCCGTCAATACTCACAAAACAGTAATTAAGTAAAACGGTAGTACAAGAGATTAAGAGACTTACAACCACGGTCCACATGACGACTTCGGCTGAACAGTGATGTTACAAACGACCCGTAAATCAAATAACGTAAACAGACCCAAACAAAACCCGACTGCCAAGATATCCATAAATCTTAGCTCCGATACCATATTCTGTAACACCCCGAGATATTCGGAATAATTACAGCGCCGTAAACCCTTTAAGTAAGGATTTACAAGGCTAATTAAAAAGGAAAGTAAATATAAGACCTCAACACTGCGAAAATTCAAGTTTATGAAAACGCATAACCGGTTCAACGGGTAATTAATACAACCATATCGAATTAATATCAAAAGGACACGCGTACTCGAGTACGAAACCAAACCAAGACAACAAATCTCGATAACAATAAACATCATCAACCCCTTCGTACGTCACGTCGGTCTGTGTTTCCCTGCTCTCGGCTACCCGAACATCAAAACAAATGTCCACCCCGAAGGGTTAGCAAAACGATGCTAGTACAAGTATCATGTTAAACAATTCGAATATGCATTAACAATACATAACAAGATACACCACACGGACTTCCGCTCGGAATCCGACAATGCGAATCTACAAGATTCCATTACACAACATGGGTATTCCAATGATCCAGCGCCTCGGCATAGATCCCAAGATGATCCGTCGGACCAACACGAGGTGGAAATAACCCGTCCAATGATCCAGCGCCCTCGGCTAGATCCCAAGATGATCCCGTCGGATCAACACGAGTGGACATCCGATCCGGCGCCCTCAGCATAGATCGTTCAACGTATACAAACACAACTCATGCATACACATATGCCAAATCATTATGTTCATCAACATGAACATATAAACACTATATAACGAATATCATGACAAATCAACGAAGTAAATATCATGTTCAACAACATGCATAATCATACGCATACTCCAAAAATACCGATTTTAACATATCACGATACTTGCCTCGAAGATGGCAAGAACGATATACTTCAATGCTCTCGACGCACTCGAAGGCCGCCTCCTCCGATCAACGTAACAAGCTCGAACCTTAACAAAAGGAATGATATACAAATCATCTCAAGTCGAACAATGGCCTAACAATTCGGCCTACGGCCGATAAGCTCATAATAAACCAGGTGCCTGGATTGATTAGCGCGCGCTACGTACTCTCCGTAACGTGCGCTAAGGCTGATTAGCGTGCGCTATCGTATAAGACTAGCGTGCGCTAGCCACGGTCTGGCGGTCGACTCGGCTGGTCTCATAACGCAGCGCTACGTGCGTTTCGGGCGTTAATTGACCCGATAGCGCACGTTAACTCTCATGTGTTAGCGTGCGCTAATATTGCATGGCGAATCATGGCCCGGCCCAGGTTGAATGGTGAAGAACTCATGAATCCTATGGTGATATTACAAGTTATCCTCGGGCCTATCATGCTAATAAGGTTTGTGGAAGTCCTATGATCATGAGATACGAATATACGGATAATTATCTCCATATCATAATTCCTCTACGATCTTCAAGAAATAATCTAAGTTCCATCATCTTACGTTCCAAAACACATGATTCCAACGTATACAACGTATCAACTGGGTAATATCCGATTACTTGATCATAAATCGATTTAAACATGCTTAGGAGTCCTTATAATAAGATGGTTCAAAGGTTCATTCGATATATAGTACCGATACGTCAAAAGTATCCTTCTAACATGCGATGACCGATAAAAATGAAATACTTGCTATCCAAACATGATTCAAACTTCCTCAGGAACCTTACTAATCATTGGTGAAAAATCACCTACCTCAAAGTAATGAAGAACACGGATGAAAATGAAGCAATCCAACACCAAAGGCTTGAACACCAATCTCCAATGATATAATATCTTCAATCTCGAACTAAGTGGTTGATACGAAGTGTTTAGGACGAATGGAGTTATGTTTCAAGTGCAAGAGTTCGGGTTATGGGGGAAGAAAGGACTGAAATCACGAATAGGATGCTGCCCTATTTATAATAAATGGCTATTAGCGCGCGCTACACCCTGTTCGTAGCGTGCGCTAACGGCTCACAGTCTAAACTGTACTCGACACTTAGCGTACGCTACGCATATACCTGTAGCGTGCGCTAAGGCGTTGACCTGGCTTTTCCCGAAAGCCGTCCAGGTACATCCGACACGATCCGATAGGGGTCCCTCGGCCAGATCTCACCTACCGCACGTCTCAATCAGTCTGACCACGCATAGCGTGCGCTAATTACACTCGGTAGCGTGCGCTATAAAACCATGTTAGCGTACGCTACCCTTAGCCTGTAGCGTGCGCTACATGCACAGAATTTCAACCTTTAAAATCTCATACACGAAATTATATGCTCGACGATATCGGATTAAGAAATACAGAGAATAGTACTCATACAAAAGTACAATCATTACAATATCACAAGTTCCAATTACATAACAGAAATCTCGGGTATTACAAGCACGCGATAGAACGATGATCCGGGCTTAAAAATCGAAAATAGATGAAGAGAAATCACTCACTCAAGTGATAGGTGGAGAAACATCTTCCTCTCAAACCTCCTCTCTCGCCCAAGTGAAGAAATGGGAAAAGTATAGGTTGAATCGCACAAAAAACGCAGATATAGGGGTAATCTGTCATGTGTGCCGCGGCTCAGTATATGTGTGCCGCGGCACAGGCCCAAAATTCGCTCCCAGGGCTCGGCAGTGTGCCGCGGCTCAGCCCAGGTGTGCCGCGGCACCGGGTACAGGCGGTTTTGGCCGAATCTGGAAAATGAGAGTGACTTAGCTATTTCGACCATAACTCCCTCGTCTGGACTCCGATTGACTCACCGTCTGAACCATTGGAAAGCTAACTCGATGCTTTATAATATTGCAAAGATTCAGAATTTTTGGAGTTTCCAAGAATTTACGGTGATTTAACAAAGTCGAACTCATACGTGGAAAAGTCGCGAAAGAACACGGAATTCAACAGAACGATACCGAAACGAACTCGGACGACAAAAAGTGTAGAATTAATCATTCTCGGGATGACGAAACGGTCCCAAGCAAGTTGTCAAAAACGGACTTCCGCCAAAAATAGAAAATTTCCGAGAAACAAAATTACGGGTATTACAATCTGAGTATGAATCTTCGACGATTCTTGAGTGTGGCGACAACGATCCGCCCATTAGGTGAAGAAGAGATTGGAGAGGAGTGAATGTTCTGGTGTTTTCACGATTTTGGGGAAGATATGTGTGAGGTGATGAGTGTAGTGATAGAGAGTGATTTTTAATTTTAGGATTGGAAGATTTTGGGTTGGGCTTGGTCAGAGGCACTAATTGTGTGTTAAGGGTTTAATTTGGTGGGTTAATTAAGTTTAGATTAAGTTAAGCAATGACAATTTTAAAACTAAGAGATAAATGTAAGGGTAAAGGTGTTAAAAAAACTTTCATTTTTTAGCAAATTTAAAATATAAAAGAAATTCGTGGACGGAGGGAGTATGTGAAATTTGGTTGGATAAGTATGCAAAAAATGACTCTAGTACAAAAAAGTATTGACTTTTCCAATCTAAGTAACGATATTATGAGTCTCGGTACAAACATCGCCTTAACGAGGGAATAATGATCTTATATCATGATGTACTAGAATATTTCACTTTTTATCCCACTAAAATTATTATAAATAATATAATTACGGAGTTACTATTTCCCTGACAGTGATGTATTATTTTATTATATGTGAATGACTATTATGTAATTACGATTGTGTCATCTGAAATTTTTCTATAAATAAGACTTCAATTATTAATGAAAACTATATTTGATAATCATTTTCTCTACTCTCTCTCTCTCTCAATTTTTTCTCTATAATACGTAATTTTATAACACGTTATCAGCACGACTCTAATTATTTGAGTAACATAATGAAAATATACTCTACAGTTGTATCTATTATAGATGATCTTACGAATTAAAAATCGAGTTATTACTCAACCGATTCATCTGGGTGAAATCCCAAATTCATCTGGCTGAAATCCTTTTGTCTATTTTGGAACCTGTGTATATACTCATCATAATCTGATTATGTTGGAGAGCAGAAGAACCGAACAACACATTTTACGTTAAATATTTATCCTCAGAGTTCTGACCTAGCAACATCAATTCTTATCACCATCCAAGATGATTGGGTCCATGGTACACTTTCATATAGTACATCTCTTGCCGGATGCACTACACGTGACGTATATGGACGATGCAGATCGATGCTCCATCTACACGCTATGTGTAGTACATCCAACAGAAAATGCACTATATGAAAGTGTACCATGGACCGTACCATGGACCGTACCGTCCAAGACCTCATATGAACTCTGCACGCACTTTTATACAAAAACAAGTACAAGAGAGAAACTTTATTTGGGGGTTCACAAGATCACCTTAGCCACATAACCCCAATGGAGATTGGGTCTGGACTCGGTATATATGTGTATTTTTTTTTTTTTTGGTTGGGGTTTTATCTCACTGAATTTCCTAGTAAGATTTTTAACGAGGCAATTTAATCACAACTAATATGGAATCTTCAAAAAAGATTTGGAATATATTACAAAGAGTATAAGTTCGATATTACAAACTGCACTAAATATGATACTCATACTAATCCTTGGAGGATTATGTGTATATTTATATAAAATACGTGTTGCATTCTTTTTTCCTTGACTGAGGTTTTGTCCCATTGAGTTTTCCTAACAAGTTTTTTAACGAGGCTACAAGAATGACGTATTAGCATGAATAATGTACTATTTTCCCATTGATTTTTTCCTAATAAGATTTTAACGAGGCAAATTCACGGCATAATGAGAAACATTTAAAGATCAAGATTATTTCTCAAGGATTGAAAAGAGAAGGAGTAGTTGTACTCTTTTTTCTTCGATCAAGTTTTCCCATAGGATTTTCTTGACAATATTTTAATAAGGCAACACATGGATACTCCAAATGATATATATGACATATTTACTCAATTTTTATCCCAAAGAGGTTTTACCGAGGCCCAGTTGATAGATACTCCTACAATCAAGATACATGTGAAAGAGAATCATACTGTTCACTCAGTTTTTGTCCCACAAAGCTTTACTGAAACGGCATATGAATACTCATACAAGAATGATCGAGATAAGGGGAGCGATACGAGATTAAAAAATGCTGAGGTTTTATCTCACAGGCTTTTCCTAGCAACATTAACGATGCATCAAGATATAATCGCACAAGCTTGACTATAAACAACTTGGAAGTTATTCTCCCATCGTTTTTTCTTCAAATTTGTAAATAGTCATTCAAAGGAGAGTGTTATAATAATATAGTCACGAAAGTTACTATTCCAATGATGTATTGTTTTATTATATGTGAATGACTATTATGCCCCTGATGTAATTATGTAATTACGATTGTGCCATCTGAAGTTTTCCTATAAATAGCATTTCAGTTATTAATGACCTATAAATCGGACTTCAGTTATTAATGAAAATCATACCTGGAAATCATTCTCTCTATTTTCTCTCTAAATTCTTTCTCTAAAATACGTAGTTTTATAACAAGAATCTATTTATATAATATCATTTTTATCTTTTTTGAAATTTTGGCTTATATATCACTTTGTGGTGTTTTATAAATTTTTAAATGCTTAAATTATTTTGAAATTAGACTTAATTACTCCCTCCGTCCACAAAAAACTTGCCCCAGTTGGGATGAGACAGGTTTTAAGAAAAATTGATATAAAGTGATTTTAGTGGAAAAAAGTCTCACTTTCGAGAAGAAAAAAAAACTTTCTTTTTATAACTAGGGCCATCCCATTAAGAAAATTGGGGCAAGTTTTTAGCGGATGGAGGGAATAAAAGATAAAAATACCGGTGATAATCTCAACTTAATAGTATTTTTTTTCGTATTTTATCATTTCAGCCTCTTTTTAAACATTCTAGAAGGATTGACCCAAATTGATTAGGGAAAACAATGCTTTTCGTCCCTGTAATTTGCACGATTTTTGCTTTTAGTTCCTACGAAAATTAAAATGTTATTTTGATCCTTATAATTTCTAAAACGTTCTTTTTTAATCCCTGCCGTTAACCTCCATTTATTTTTAAAGGAAAAACAATGCTTTTCGTCCCTGTAATTTGCGTGATTTTTGCTTTTAGTCCCTACGAAAATTGAAATGTTATTTTGATCCCTGTAATTTCTAAAACGTTCTTTTTTAGTCCCTGTTATTAATCTCCGTTTATTTTTAATGACTTAGCAAACACAAAGGCCATCAGGTCACCAATTACTATAACAACGTAATCAATTGTAAAAACCCCGTTGGAAACTAAAAACCATATAATTAGTAAGCTTATTGCTTACTACCAGTAATACATGTGTCAATTGAATGTGTTAATTTTTCAAAACTATGGTGACACAAGCTTTTGAGAATAATAGTATATGTCCAAATAGCATAATAGTGCAGTAACAAATTCATGAGTACAATAACCTGAAAATTCATCTTTTGACAAATAGTAATACTTGGGTTGTTTTGGATGTTTTGTAGTTGCCATTATATTAGACTGTTTGGCATTTTTGGGCTGATTTAAGTACTCTTGTGATGGCGGTGGTTTGCCTTTTTAGTTAATACTACAAGACTACAAAATTCTGTTTTTTTTTACTGCACTGTTATGCTATATGGACATATTCTATTTGTCAAATTGGGTTACTGCACTCATGAATTTGTTACTGCACTATTATGCTATTTGGACATATACAATTAATAGCATGGACTAAAAAGAACGTTTTAGAAATTACAGGGATCAAAATAACATTTCAATTTTCGTAGGGACTAAAAATAAAAATCACGCAAATTACACGGACGAAAAGCATTGTTTTTCCTTTAAAAATAAACGGAGGTTAACGGCAGGGACTAAAAAAGAACGTTTTAGAAATTACAGGGATCAAAATAACATTTTAATTTTCATAGGGACTAAAAGTAAAAATCATACAAATTACAGGGACGAACATATTGAGCTATCGATATATACAAACGGAATTGTTCCATCGATAAATGGCAGTAGATTCCCCACGGCTCTAATTTACCAACACGTTGATCCACTTGTAATTTACCAACCGAGTAGATTACCAACAAATTCAGTTTTAAGGTGGAATAATCCATCAGTAGTAATATTTACCGGCAAATTGCCGGTAAATAGCGACATATTACAGATGAATCAGATTACCAATGTATTATCAACATAAGTCTTACAAATGGTTTGCAGTATTTGGTTTATATATTATGAATGGCCTTAATATCAGGAGTTGATGATCATCATGTTATTCCCTAATCTGTTGGCATTCTATCTGGAATCTATCTGTTGGCATTCTATCTCGAATTCCAAATAGACCAAATAACCCCGGTCCAAATTGTTGAACTTATTTTGTCCTGTTTTTGTGATCCGAGCATCGATAAATGTTCCACGAAATGAGAGATTGGTTCGTTGTGAGGAACCATATCGACACACGTCCACTTGTAGATCCCGTTCCAAATTTTGGTAGCAAAGCTGCATTCGAATAACAGGTGTTGAGAGGTTTCTAGAATAGCCCCACACAAAGCACAATTGAGATCGCCACCCGCATGAATGCTTCTCTTTGAAAGTTCTTCCTTAGTCGATAACCTATTATTCAATGCCTTCCACACAATAGATTGAGTTCTTCTTGGAGCAAGGCTGCCCCAAAAAGATTTGAATGCTTATCATCTTTAGATTCGCCTGAACAAAGGTAAGCCGCGTTGGTCGAAAAAATTTCGTTGTTTGACTTCATCCGTCTCCATAAATCTGATTTTATAATGTCTAATTTGAACCTGTTGATACAAGAAAACGGATTATTAAGACTTTCTTATTCTCTTGTTCTCAACCTACGCCTCCACTTCAAATCCCAAACCCATCCCTCCTCACCCAATTACTCATCTCACTATTGTTGGCCTCCTTTTGTACACTCAACTTATATAGTCTCCCGAAGCATTCGTCAAGAGATGTCTCACCAGCCCAAATGTCCAGACAAAATCTA
Source organism: Orobanche coerulescens (assembly GCA_033398695.1). Lineage (NCBI taxonomy): Eukaryota > Viridiplantae > Streptophyta > Magnoliopsida > Lamiales > Orobanchaceae > Orobanche > Orobanche coerulescens. Next base: position 3,080,151 of record CM065816.1, read on the forward strand.
GTATCTATTCTATTTCCCACACACATCATTAATTCCTTCCTCAAACCCACACCCTATTTTCCAATATATAATCTACAAATATCTCTCCACCGCCCTGACATCGCCATCTCACTCCCCCTACTGCTCCCTCCGCTCCCATTCGACACCAGCGCTCCTACACTCTCAACACCCCTTAAAGCCTTCAGCCCCCCATATTTGGAACGAACCGATCTTGTAGGATTCCCAATAAATTCTTCGATTTCTTCCGGAAGCCGATGATTAATCATTGGCTTCTCACGTTCCGTGAATAGCCGGAACATTGAGGAATATCCAGAAAGGCATTTCGGGAATCGGTCTGATTCTATCTCTGTTCCTTTTGGAATATAGAGGAGCGAAACAATCAACCTATTGATATTGGAAGACCTAGCCGATTCTTCCAATCTATCATTTCTGGGTCCAATGGAATTCAGAAGTATAGGAAGAAGCCCCCTCCAATAGAGATTTTTTCTTTCGACCATATTTCGATTGTTAATACGATATATAAGAAGGACCACTACTACAAAGAGTATTACACCCTTGATCGTGAAATATCGATTGCTTGTTGACCTCTGTGAATTGCGTGAAGAAAGTATGATACTAAAAATTCGAGGGTCAAAGAGTTTTAGAAAACGTTCTTGGTGGAAAAAAATGTGAATGAAAGACCCTACTAAATTGAATTGAGGCCATGAATCTGAGAAATAGTGAGAACCTAATCACTCTCACCCAAAGCCTACTAGGTTCATTCAGAAACCTCCAAATCTATTTTTTGACAAGAGCCACATTGAATCTCCCCACATCCCGAATCCCTAACCCATCTTCATTTCTATCTCTACATACTTCACCCCACCTAACCCAAGTGGTTTCATAATTGAGCTCACAACACCCCATAAGAATTCTCTTTGAATTCTTGAAATTTCTATCAAGATTTTCTTAGGTAGACAATAGAAACATAAACAGTAAATCGGGATCGATGCAAGGATTGCTCGAACCAAAGTTATTCGGCCTCCAAACGAGATATGCTTCCCATTCCACTTCGCCAATCTATTCCGAATTTTCCCAATGAGATTCGACCAAACTTCACTCTTCCGGTGATTAATTCCCACGTTAACACCCAAGTAAGAAAAAGGCGCCCTTTCAATTCCAATAACACAACTGAAAATCTGATCCATATGCTCAAGCTCCTCCCATCTCACATTCACACCCCAAAGACTGCATTTCTAAAAATTTACCTTGAGCCGCGCCAATCAGTTCAAAAAGACGAAGGATATGCTTAATAATCTTTACATTCTCAACCTTAGTAGGATAAGCAAGAATAGTATCATCAACATATTGTAAATAGGAAATTATGACCTTTTCTTTGCCAACTTCTTTTGGTTCAAGAACGCCGATGGACACCGCCTTCTGGGCCCCTCTGACACGATAAGAAACAAAAAGGGGGATAGTGGATCCCCCTGTCGGAGACCCCTTTTCATGCTTGAACTCATCCATTGGGCAACCGTTCACCAACACCGACGATGATGCCATTGAGATACATGAAAACATCCAAGTCCGCCATTTTGGAGAGAGATTCAGATTACTCATCATGTCATCAAGGAAGTTCCAGTCAATCGGTTCGTACGCTCTTTCAAAATCGGCTTTAAAGATAACAGTACGTTGTTTCCTCCTCTTAGCTTCCTCAAGAATCTCGTTTAAAACGACCACTCCATCTAAAATTTGTCTCCCACCAATAAACGCAGAATAATTTTCTGAAATGATAGGATCCAGAACCTTTGAAATTCTGATTGTGAGAACCTTGGAAATGATCTTGTGTAGGCTGTTTATGAGAGAGATAGGGCGAAAGTGATTGAGAGATAGACACGAATCCTTTTTTGGCAACAAAACAATGAAGGAGGAGTTCAAACCCTTCACAAATTTCTCACAGTGGTGGAAATCATCCATCATCTTCACAACTTCAGATTTGATTAACTCCCAATTATGCTTAAAAAATTTGAAAGAAATTCCGTCAGGGCCGGGACTCTTATTCGATTCGCACGACCGCACTGCATTTTTCACCTCCTCCTCCGTAAAAGCAGCACAAAGGAACTCATTGTCACATGAATCTAATTTTTTCTGAAATATGTCTTCTATCAAGTGAAATGATACCATGTCTCCATGTTGGCAATTGATAAACTTGCAACACATATATTCAATCTTAGATCTACTCACTATAAAGCCCTTTAATTATAATGTGTCATTGTGTAACTCGTAACTTTTCATTGGTCCGTTTGTTTACTAGCTCAGAAATTTGCATCGGACCGCCATAATCAATGTTTAATCTCGTGTCACGGCGGTGTGGGAGTATTCCTTCTTGAGGCCGAGGTCTTGTGTCGTGGCTGATATCAGAAGCTGTCTTTGAGCACTGTTAATCGATTAAGAAACCTCGCATGTGCGCGAAGTGTACGAAAAGCGTTAGTAGCACTGGAATTGCTCGGCGACTCGCGATTTACTTCTTTCAACTAAGTTATCAAAAAAAAAAAAAAAATTAATACAACATATGCAAAAAGCATGGCCCAAGGTATATCGTTTTGTATGTCTATAGTCAATTCATCCATCAAAACAACAAACAGAAATGGGATCAATAAAGACCCTTGAAATTGTATTTAGGGGTTGCCGTCATGATTCCATGTCTTCCTCATGCCTCACTACCCACTAATAATATCATGCCACCTCATTTCATGCATCTCTCATGCCTCACCATACTTTTTAGTGGCAACCATGATTCCATGCCTCACCTAATTTTATTTTTTATTTTTTATATTCATAATTATATTAAAAATTTTAATAAAAACATAAAACTTCATTAATAATTAAAATAAAAGTGTACATTGCATAATTTAAAAAAAAAGAACTACGACAAACACATAGGGAGCGGGTTGAAGACTCATTTGAGGAACGTAGGGAGCGGGTTGTGATTGAACTTGCGGACGAACGGGTTTAGATCGAGAGACCCGTCCACGACCTTTGGATGAGGTTGAAACACCTTTTGATTTCTTTGGATCCATGCTTAATTTTTTTAAAAGTATGAAAGTTGGAAGTGGTTAAAATGTGAATTGGAAATGGTTAAAGTGTTTATTTATAAAGGGGATTTTTTTTTTGTTTAAAATCCAAACGGTCAAAAATAAAAGCGTTCAACGGCTATTTTCACTCACTACTCTTCCATGCTTCAACAGCAATCCATGCCGAGCCCATGCCAAGGTGGTGGCGGCGGTGTTGATTTGCGGCATGCCCCATGCCGGAGACCATGCCGAGCCCACTGCCACCGCCTTATACTTTTTGAGATCGATAAAGACTATCCATATATTTACCATTCTCTCGATGGTATTCCTTGAGTTGTCGAAGTAAAGGTACAACTTCCACTTTCGATTGTCATATCATAAACCCAAGATGATTTTCTAAAATATAAATTTATTTTCTTAACATGGGCTAATTATTCTTGCAATAACTTCATCCCGTGACACAGAAGCTTTTAACCAACATGGGTGGTGTGGTATCTATACTATGTAATATTTATTTCCCTTAATTTAAGATGGAAGAAGGATTTTATTGTAACTTTTAATTATAAATATATGAAGAGACTATTTTAATTATAACTTTTAATGTAAATAAACTAATTTAAATACAAAAGTTATGATAAACATCACAATCTGAACGCACCTAATACACAAGGTGATTAAAATGAAATTTTAAATGATAGTATAAATTACAAGATGATTAAATTTTGGCTATGAAATCTTAGATACAATCGGTGCATCGCATGGGTTGAATAAACCAAAAACAACCCCGGAGCAACATACGGGTTAGTAAAGTCTCATTTCATATAACTAATTACATAGACTGAAATAAAAGGACAATAACAATAAAAAAACATATAAACTTCTCTAAAAGGCATTTAAATTCTGCTATCTGGTCATTCAACCGTCTGCCCCAACATTACGTACAAAACACATGCACTTATCCCCCTTAATTTAATGTGGAAGGGGGATTTAATTGTAACTTTTAATTGTAAATATATGAAGAGACTATTTTAATCGTAACTTTTAATGTAAATAAACTAATTTAAATACAAAAGTTATGATAAACATCACAATGCAAATGCACTTTCTAATACACAAGGTGATTAAAATGAAATTTTAAATGATAGTATAAATTACAAGATGATTAAATTTTGGCTATGAAATCTTAGATACAATCGGTGCATCGCATGGGTTTAATAAACCAAAAACAACCCCAGAGCAACATACGGGTTAGTAAAGCCTCATTTCATATAACTAATTACATAGACTAAAATAAAGAATGATAATAACAAAAAAAGCATATAAAAAACTGCTAAAAGGCATTTAAATTCTGCCATCTGCTCATTCAACCGTCTGCCCCAACATTACGTACAAAACACGTAGATATTCAACCAAAGACCGTGAATCGCACGAGTAGAATAATGCCTCCTAACTCTAATATCACATATGTTATTACAAAATTGATATTAATGTATTTTTCTCCATTCACGTGGAATCCTAAGTATCTTCTAAATTTTATTTAAGAAACAATTACTTCTACTTCACCAAGACAACTCATAACGTCATTAGAAAACTACTTGGCGTAATTGCTTCATGCTCATAAGGTTAAGACTACACATATCATCACCAAAACCATCATTAAATATATATTGAGAACGAACTTTAAAACTAAAAAATAAAGAAAAAAATAGAAACTAAAATATATAAAAAACAAATTTATAAAAAAACTTAAGTTAAAAGAACTAGATATATAATCACCTAAAAATAAAACACACACAAGAGAGAAACTATAATCTAAAATCAATCTCACACTATGAGATTACAATGATGTTGTCCGTATGAGCAGCTCAGTTGATTTCTGGTGGCAAATTGTTAAAAAAAATAAATTCGAGCCTGACAGCTGCAGTATATGACTTTTATCCTTTCAATGTGGGAGATAACTCTTTATGGGCACCATATACTGTCTTTTTCATCTAACGAATCGTTGAATCACCATGATTTAATTTCTCCACCAATTCTTATTGGATCGAAGAGTTGGGGTTCTGGGGCGAAGAATTTCGTCAATTGCTGCAAGATTAGAGTGACATTCAAATCTCACCAAAATATTTGACAAAAAAAAAAGTAGGGCTGGGACTTTTGGAACCGGGAACCGCAGAACCGATCCGAACCGCATCGGAACCGACGGTTCGGTTCCTAGCAACATTTTTTTTTTCGGTTCGGTTCGTACTGTTAGTATTCGGTTCGGTTTGGTTCGCGGTTCTTGTCTGTTTTAAAGAGGAACCGATCTGAACCGCAAGGAACCGTCCGAACCGCACCGAACTGGAAAACCGATCCTCTGAATATAATATAATATAATATATTCTTATTAAACATAATTAATATAATATAAAATAATATAATATATTCTTAATAAAATAAAATATAATATAATATATTTCGTCCAAACCATACAAAATCGTTTCCGGTTCGGTTCCGGTTCGGTTCCTGTGCGGTTCGGCTTCTGTGCGGTTCGGACAAAAAAAACTGGAAAAACCGAATCACGAAAAAACTATGCGGTTCGATTCCGATTCTTGTATTTTTTTCCCAGGAATCGAAAAGTCTCGGGCCTAAAAAAAAGTGAAAAAAGAAGTTTTAAAGAAAAAAAAAAAAGGGGTGGCGAAACGGTGTCGTGTGACACCACAGCAGGAATTGCTGTGTTTTATTTATCCACAAGAGGATCGTCTCCCAAAAATATTGTACTCACACCTCTGCACCTCATCTCCCCCATCAAAGCCTAAAGAAAAAAAAAAGGAAAAGAAAAAACCTGAAGAACTTCTCTGTTATCTAACCCTTGCTCCTACCCACAAGTAAACCCTAATCACTTTATACCACACACTTGAAATTTTCACGTTCTCACCAAATTTATTTGGGTTGCTCTGTTTGCTCCAGCAAGAAGCTGGCGCCTGGGGGGTTTCTCCTGCTCCAACTTGAAAGGTGATTTGCATGGCAAAAATTATTGAATACTTTTTATCTTAACATATGAACGTCCATACATCTATTGTGTCTGTGTATCTGCTTTTAGGCTCACTCTCACTGTAGTTTTCAGTGTTGCAGGGTTTTATTGAAGTCTGAAGAAGAAGAAGAAGAAGAAGCATTCGGCTTTTGAAAAGAGGGTGAAAATGGAGGAACACACTCGGATACCAAGGTCTAGTGATGACTTCATCCGTACGGTATCTTCTTGGTCTCTTGAAGACATTTTAAACGAAGATCTCTACAAAAACCAGGTGCTGTTTTCAATCTATGTTTGGAGAACCTGTTATTTTTATTTATTATTTTTTCTTATTTTATTTTGTATGGAGATGGTATGGGACTCTGATCACTGATCAGTTTTTTTTTTTTTTTTTTTTTTTTTTTAACAGTAAAATGAATTCATTGTGCTAATGACATCCAATATTTTTTTGTTGCATTTAGGTGGAAAGGATCTCAGAGTCATTTCAATCTGTGGAACAGTATATGGTTTCACATCTGTTCCCCTTGATGGAAGAAACACGTTCTGAACTAGCTGCCGCGATGGAAAGCTTGCACGCTGCACCTTTTGCAGAGGTTGTTAGCCTTCATGAGGTCGAACCACATGACGTGATAACATCAACATATAATATACAAGTTCAATGTTGGAAACACAGAAAAAGTGTTGGCGGCAGGGGGGCTTATAGAACCTTGCCGGGGGACATAGTTATAATCTCCAAGGGCAAACCCGAGTCCATTAATGATTTCGTACGAAGCGGATGGACTTGGTTTTTTGCATCGGTGTTTGAAGTTTCAGATGGTGAGAATGCTAGTTTTAAAGTGAAGGGCTGGAAGCAAATTGAATTTCAAGATAAGCGAGACAAGTCTCTCTATGTGGTTTTCCTGACAAATTTAACGATAACTCAGAGAATTTGGAATGCCTTACTATGCATGAATCAGAAAAGAGGTCTAATAGAAACAATTTTGCGCAAGAATGATCATGTATGTTTTACTAAATTTGAAGTCTTGCATAAAGCTATATAAATAGAGTTTCCATATATCCTATGTAAATATACTGTTATCTGAAGTAGCCATGTTTTAAGCTTCCTTTTTATGGAGTCCATGCATTTCTAATTACTTTGGATTTGGTGAATCTCTCTCTCTCTCTCTCTCTCTCTCTCTCTCACAAATTAGGCTAATGAAGCTTGTGACGTTTGCTACGTTGAAGGAGATACCAAGTTACATACCCAAATTGAACCGACTGTTTTGTCTAAGCTGAATGAATCACAAATTCAGACAGTATTAGCTTCTATTGAGGAGATGCAATGTGACCACAGGCCTACCATCAAACTCGTGTGGGGTCCACCTGGGACTGGAAAGACGAGCACGTTGAGTGCAATAATATTTTCTCTCTGCAAAATGAATGTAAGAACCCTGGTGTGTGCTCCGACGGATGTGGCTATCACAGATATAGCTTCTCGAGTGGTCAAGCTGGTAAGAGATTCTTTTGAAGTTGGATGTGAGGATTCTGTAGCTTGTCCTTTGGGTGACATCCTTATATTTGGAAATAAGGAACGGTCGTACATGAAAGAAATATTTCTCAACTATCGTGTGGATAGGCTTGTAGAGTGCTTTTCACCTACAACGGGTTTAAGGCGATGTATTTCTTCCGTCATTTCTTTTCTGGAGGACTGCATTTCTCAACATGTCATACACGTGGTAAATGAGTTGGTTGAGGCAAAAGAATGTAACAGGGCTGATGGTAAAAAACCAGAATTAAAGCATTTAGTAGAATTTATTAGACACGGGTTTAACCACATGGTATTGCCTCTCAAAAGATTGTTGTTGACCTTTGTTACTCATCTACCGAGGATATTCATTGATGGTGAAATTGTTCGATATGTGGTGCAAATTTTCTCTCTATTTGGCCCAATGGAGAGACTGATATTCTCGGACGAGCTAACTTCTAGAGGTTTGGAGACCGTGTTATGTCCCGATTTATCATTGCTACTTGACATGAAAACCGAGTGCCTCTCTGTTCTAAAAGCATTTGAGCTTTCTCTACTGAGAGTTGAGCTTCCAGATGCAATGAGCAAAGATTCGATAATGGAGTTCTGTTTCAAAAGCTCCTCGTTAATATTCTGCACGGCTTCATCTTCGTTTGAGCTACATTCTGTGGATATTGGTGTAATTAAGGTGTTGATCATTGATGAAGCTACTCAATTGAAGGAGTGTGAATCGAGTATACCTTTGCAGCTTCCTGGCTTGAAGCACGCGATTCTAGTTGGAGATGAATGGCAGTTACCAGCAACTGTGATCAGCAAGGTAAGTCCGTAAATATGATGGTATACTTATAGGCAGAGACTCATATGAGACCGTCTCACGGGATGTATAACGAGCCTAATTTTTAGCTTTTTAGTTGTTTCTTTCAGTTGTTGGGTGGATTTTTTTTTCCATTTTTTAGTTTTTCAGGGGTTTAAACTTTTAAGGTTTTTTATTTATTTTTCTCTTCAGCTTTTAGGGTTCACTTTTAATTTTTTACGGTTAATTTATTTAGTATCTTAGGTATTATACTTTTTCTAGAGTTTTTTATTTTTTGGTAATTTTTTTTGTTAAATTTAGTTTTAGGAGACCGAGCTCACGGTGGCCAATCTAATAGGTCTCACCGGAGACCTACTCATATTTGAATATTTAGAAAATCTAAATTTATATTGTCAGTTTATAGTTATTTTACGAATTTAGACGTTTCACTAATTGCAGTTGTCTGAAGAAGCTGGATTTGGAAGGAGTTTATTTAGTAGACTGAGTTCATTGGGCCATTCTAAGCATTTGCTCGACATGCAATACCGGATGCACCCTTCTATTAGCAATTTTCCTAATTCATTTTTTTACCTCGGGATGATGATAAATGCACCTAATGTCAAGGATAAAAAGTATGAAATGAGATATCTTCAAGGGAGAATGTTTGGTTCATATTCGTTCATAAATATCTCAGATGGAAGAGAAGAGCTTGACGACTGCACACAGAGTCTGGTAAATATGGTTGAGGTAGCAGTAACGGTAAAGATTGTTCGAAAACTCTACAAAGGTAATGGATTCTTTCTGGTCAATGGATTCTTTCTGGTCCTTTTCATTTTCCAAACTTTTTTGCTCATATTTGAAATTGAATTAAAGCATGTCTATTAATTTGTATTTATATTATGCATTCAGTTAAAAAAACTTTTTTTTTTCACTTGTATGAGCAGCATGGAGTGGCTCGCACAAGAAGCTTAGTGTTGGGGTAATAACGCCCTATGCTGCTCAAGTCAGGGCGATTCAAGATAAGCTAAGGATAGAAAACAATGAGAGTTTTACCGTTGCAGTTAAGCCTATTGATGGATTTCAAGGGAGACAAAAAGATGTCATTATTATATCCACTGTGAGGTCTAATAACAGTGGGTCCGTCGGTCTCTGGGCAAGCCCGCAAAGAACCAATGTTGCTTTGACAAGAGCTCGGTATTGGCTCTTATGATTGTTCTATTTTTTGTGTTACTTTTTTTACCTGTAAAGCTATCAAGTTGCTAAATTATTCTTCTAAACTTATGCTTTTTTAGGCACTGCCTTTGGATTTTGGGTGATGAAAGAACATTGACAAGTAGCAACTCAATTTGGCATACATTAATACGTGATGCAAAGGATCGCCGATGTTTTTATGATGCTGATGAAGATAGTGGTATAGCCAAGACCATTATAGATGTCAAGAAAGATCTTGATCAACTTGATGATCTACTCAGTGGGGAAAGTATATTATTCAAAAGCTCAAGATGGAAGGTATATCGTTCATACTTTTCCTTTTAATTTATGCTGTAAAATATATTTTTTCTGTTCACAATTAATTATTGGTTCTTCATTTACCTATAGCCTTTGAAGATTGTTCTCTCATATTAATTCTTGTTCTCACTCAGGTGTTGTTCAGCGATAACTTCAAAAATTCATTTGGTAAACTGATATCATCCCGTGTGAAGAAGTTAGTTATCAATCTTTTACTCAAGATTGCTAGTGGATGGCGACCAAAGGCAAAAAGTGTCGATTTGTTGCAAAATATAAAACAATTTAAGGTCGAGGGTTACTGTGTTGTGTGCACCATTGACATAATGAAAGAATCAGATTACATGCAAGTTTTAAAGGTCTGGGATGTATTGACTTCGGAATCAGTCCCAATGCTTGTGAGACGTCTTGACAACATATCTGCTATGTATACTGATGATTTCATCAGCCGCTGTAAAGAGAAATGCACAGATGGGTAAAAGCCATTTCTATTGCATTTTACTAAATTTGATCTTAGATGAAAATTTTGCATGGTTAATACTGGGTTGTTAATCATATCTATATTTTATGATTTTCTTTTGCTTAGGAATTTGGAAGTTCCTAAGACGTGGCCGATTTTGCATGAGATAGTGCGGTTTAAGAATTCTAGCAATGGATTAAATGATAGCTCCCGGGATTGTGCTTTTGACTGTAGAAGTTATGTCGAGAATTCCAAAGTTAGTGAGAGTTTGTTGTTGATGAAATTTTACTCGTTATCAACCGGTGCTGTGAACCATTTGCTATCTGATGGAGATGGTGGAGAGCTTGGTCTTCCATTTGAGGTCACTGACGAGGAACGGGAGATAATTATATTTCCTAAGAGCAGTTTTATTTTAGGTCGGAGTGGGACTGGAAAAACTACTATACTGACCATGAAGCTTTTTAGGAAGATACAGCAACACCGCTTTGCTGTAGAAGGTGTCGGTTCAGTTGATGGCTATACGTCCGTTATCAAGAGTGCTGATAAAAGTCCAGATGTCTTACGCCAACTTTTCGTCGCAGTCAGCCCAAAACTTTGCCATGCTGTCAAACAACACGTGTCTCGGCTGAAAAGGTATTACTCCCTCCGTCCCAAAAAAACATGAACTTTGTCCGGGCACGGGTTTTAAGAAGTGTAATGTTGTTTGTGTTGTGAGTGGAGAAAGGGTCCCGCTTAAAGTTGTTTGTATTATGAGTGGAGAGAAAATAGGTGGTGGGTTAGTGTGCAAAAAAGGAAAGAAAGAAATGTGTGTGTTTTTATGGGTAGACTAAAAAGGAAAGTGTGTATGTTTTTATGGGACGGAGGGAGTATATCAGATTGTTGATATGATATATATCTTGTGTTAAAACTTATGAGCAATACTCCCGCTGTATTTTTTTTAAATGTCTGTTTAGACTTTTGGAATTGTATATAATTAATTCATTAATTGTCTTTTTACACCTCTTAATTTTCTTATTCATGTCTAAAAAGACATTTAGAAAATACTGGAGGTAATAGTATTTTACTGGTGTCGGGATTTCTATCAAGTTATTAGCCTATTCCCTTTTAAAAAATTCTCATTTCATATTTTCTGATTATAAAACCCGCTTCACTATTTGAAAAAAATGTATTAGTTTTTATTTATTTATTTGATGTTTGATACTTTCTTGCAAATATCAACAGTTTTGCTCGTGGCGGAAGTTTCCAAATCGGTAGGGGTTCCAATGAATCGGATGATATTGAGGAAATAGAACACATTCAGAACATCCCTGATTCTTTTGTCAGTGTATCATCCGAGTCGTATCCGCTTGTTATAACATTTCAGAAGTTTCTAATCATGCTAGACGGTACATTGGGAAATTCTTACTTCGAAAGGTTTCTTGTTGGGAAAAGCATCGCCGAAGGTTATAAAAGAAGGTTGACATCTGTTGAAGTCCAGAGAATCATAAGAACAAGGGAGGTCACCTATGATCGTTTCCGGTATTTTTATTGGCCGCATTTCAATGAGAAGCTGACAAAGAATATGGATCCTTCCCAAGTATTTACCGAGATTATATCACATATAAAAGGTGGCATGCTGATAGCATCTCGTGAATTAATGCTCGATAGGGATGACTATGTTTCTTTGTCAGATAAGCGTGTGTCCACTTTATCCGTGAATGACAGAAACACTGTTTATGATCTTTTTCTGGACTATGAAAAAATGAAAACCGAGTTCGTTGAATTCGATCTTTCTGACTTCGTAACCAGCCTTCATCAGCGGCTTCACAATGAGAATTTACCTGGTGATAAAATGGATTTTGTCTACATCGATGAAGTTCAAGACCTTACGATGAGACAACTTGCTCTTTTCAACTACATATGCAAAAATGTCGACGAAGGCTATGTATTTTCGGGGGATACTGCACAGACCATTGCTCGAGGAGTCGACTTTAGATTTGAAGATATTCGTTCCTTATTCTACAATGAGTTTATTATGAAAAATACAAGGCTGGAATTTTCCGGTAAAATGGAAAAGGAAAAAGTATCAGATATGTTCTACTTGTGCCAAAATTTTCGTACACATTCTGGTGTACTCAGATTATCTCAGAGTGTAGTCGATCTTCTTTGCCATTTCTTCCCTCAATCCATCGATGTGATGCCGCCCGAGACTAGTTTTGTGTTTGGTGAACCTCCAGTTGTACTTGAACCAGGCACTGATGAGAATGCGCTTATAACTATTTTCGGATGCGGTGGGAATGTTGGGAAAATGATAGGCTTTGGGGCCGAGCAGGTCATTTTAGTTCGTGACGATTCTGCTAGGAAGGAAGTTATGAGCTACATTGGTCATCAAGCTCTTGTTCTTACCATAGTTGAGTGCAAGGGCTTAGAGTTTCAGGTTAGTAATTTATTTACATATTTCAGTACTGAAGTTTCACTAGTCACACAAATCTTAAGGAGACATGGGTCATGGATTCCTAATAGAGTCATCATCCATTTGGATTGTGGCAAAAACTCATGAGACAGTATCATGAGATACATTTCGTGAGATGGCGCCTAGATTAAATTTTAGTTAATAACTCGTTTTTTTTTTAAGTTTTTAGTCTTTTTTTATTCCTTGAGACTTAGTTCTAGATTTTTTTCTTTTTTTCTTTTATGTTTTTTTTTCCAGTTTTTTTGGTACTCTTAATTTTTCTCAGGGGTTTTCATTTTAGTTTTAGTTTTTAAGTTGTTCATTTTCCAAGTTTTTAGGGTTCATTTTTTAGTACTATAGTTATTTTAGTTTTTTATTTTCCTTGGAATTTTCCTTTTTTTTTTTTTTGAAATTTATAATTTAGTTTTAGGTCTCACAACAGACCTCTTGTCACATGCTATAACCTGACTGGGTGATTTACCTTATTAGTGTTATATTATCACATATTCTTATTAAATTCTCGCCTGATCTTTAGGACCTGCTATTTTCACATGCTATAACCTGTCTGGATGATTTACCTTTTTAGTGTTGTATCATCACATATTCTGATTAAATTCTCACCTCGTTCTTTAGGACGTGCTATTATTCAACTTTTTTGGCTCTTCACCACTTAAAGGTCAATGGAGAATCATCTATGAGTTCATGAAAGAAAAGGATCTGTTCGATTCCGTTTTTTCCCAGTCTATTCCCAGCTTCAACCAATCGAAACATGGCATCATGTGTTCCGAATTGAAACAGTTGTATGTGGCCATTACTCGAACAAGGCAAAGATTGTGGATTTGTGAAAACATTGAAGAGCTTTCTAGGCCAATGCTTGATTATTGGAAGAAATTGGGCCTTGTTAATGTAAGAAAAATAGATGACTCGCTAGCTCAGGCAATGCAGAGAGCAAGCAGCCTTGAGGAGTGGAAATCACAAGGAATAAAGGTTAATGTCACTATTAAATTTTTTTTTTTGTACTTCTGTATGGATTTTTGCATTGACAAATTGATCTCATGTGTTTTTATAGCTTTTTTGGGAGAAAAATTACGAGATGGCTATAATGTGCTTTGAAAGAGCTGGAGAAGTAGTTTGGGAAAAACGTGCTAGGGCTGCTAGTCTTAGGGCGTCTGCTTGCCATATACGTGGCTCAAATCCAAAAGAAGCACATATAATGCTTAGGGAGGCTGCTGAATTACTCTATTCTGCTGGCAAAACACATTCTGCAGCCGATTATTATTGCGACTTGGAAGAATATGAGAAAGCAGGTGTGTCGCAATTTCATAGCACAGATTCTGATAAACACAGCAAGCTGACTAGGCTACACGCTAGAATGGCAAAAACTCATATGAGGCCGTCTCATGGGATGTATCCGTGAGGTGGAGCCTAAATTTTAGTTTCTTTTTTTCATTTTTTTCAGTTTTTTTAGTTCTTTTATTTCTTCTTAGTTTTTAGTTTTTTTTTTCCTAAGTTTGTTTATTTTTATTTTTGTAAAGTTCATTTATTTTAGTTTTTTAGAGTTTACTATTTTTTGGTATTTTATTTTGTATTTTATATTTTAGAGGACCGATCTGACGTCGAGACCAAGCAATTAGGTCTAACACTAGTCCACTAGAATGTTGATCCATTTGGTATACTACTTTTTGTGTTGAAAAGTAGCACAACGCCTTCAAGTGTTGGGTAAAGTTCCAACAGCATAAGCAGCATATTAGTAGTTTTTTTTTACCAGCATGGTAGAAGCTGCTTTTGAGAAGCAATAATACCAAACTTGGCCTTGCTCTTAATGATATTTTGGCTGGTGTGCCTTATGGATAGGTGCAGTTATATAGTTTAATCGTGGTTGCTTTTTGGTTTTTAGTTCACTGTTGGTGAGTGCATATTCCTAGTTAAGTATTTCTCATATGTCTTGGCTTATTTCATTTTTCAAACTTTTATACGCATCTTATTTTTCCGTTACAGGTAAGATTTATTTGGAAAAGGGCGGAGAATCTGCGCTTAAAAAGGCCGGTGAGTGTTTTACTCTTGCTCGACGATACGAGCTTGCCGCCGAAGCTTATGCACAAGGGAACTGCTTCGAAGAATGCTTATCAGCTTGCAATAATGGGGAATATTTTGAGATAGGCTTGCAATATATTGATTCTTGGAAACAACAACAATCGTCGCCGAATACGGAGCGTTTCAAAGATCTGGACAGAGTCGTCCAGGAGTTTCTTGAAGGTTGTGCATTGAAGTCTTATCGGGCAAACGATAAGGTTTCCTTTATGAAATTCGTTCGAGCCTTTAACTCCGTGGAACGCAGACGGAACTTTATGAGGTCGCTGGATTGTCTTGAAGAACTTTTGCTTTTGGAGCAAGAGTCGAATAACTTTGTCGGGGCTGCCGAAATCGCGAAGATGATGGGAAATGTTTCTTTGGAGGTCAATCTTCTCGGTAAAGCAGGGCGTTTTAGAGATTCTACTTTACTTGCATTGGCCCATATGCTCTCTTGCTCTTTATGGGGTTCTGGAAATAAAGGTTCCGGTTGGCCTCTGAAGCCATTTCCACAAAAAGAAGAACTAAAACGTAAAGCATTGCATTTCGCAGGGATCGAGTTGGGAACTTTCTATGAATTTGTGTGTGCAGAGTTGAAACTTTTGTCGCATGATAAATGTATTAGTATGTTTGAGCTGCTGCAATCTTTAAATGCTTCAAAGATATACAAAAGCATTTCTGCTAAAATCATTTCTATCCGGAAACTTCTGGACGCGCATCTAGAAACACATCCCACAAAGTATGAATGGGAACATGGATTGCCCACGGACCCGAAGAGACATTCGGAAGAAAGGATGTCGAGTAATAAAGTTTCAGTTGGGACTCTTTTTCACGTCTGGGATTTATTAAGAGAAAACATTCTACCCGTCGTTGAATCTCTTGAGAAGGAAGACCTCGGCGAATTCTGGTTGGATTATTTTGGTGTTAGAAAAATCGTGCCGGATGATAATCCAAGCACCTCCTCGTACCTCTTGCTTTATCCTGAGGCCGAATGGGTGAAGAACATTGATGCCCAGTTCTTAAAGCGGCAGAGGGACATGGTGAAAATCGTCGGAGCTCGCCACCTCGTTTCCGCCTTTCGAGCCTACTGGGTTAGAGAATTCCAAACAATTGGAATACGAGTTCTGGAAACTCTCGCCGATCTTCACAAATTTTCTCAGACGAAAAATCTTCCGCTCTACTGCCGAAGTACGTGCCTGCACTACATCTTCGAGATAACACGCTTTTTTCTCGAGTCTAGTTCGGTCGTCTGCAAGAACGCTCCCACCATTAAGTTACGGAGTTTTCTCGATCTCTCTCTGAAATACTTTGAGATTGTTTTCCCCTCAGACTCCCGACCGTCTTTATCGGGAAATATGATTTCTTTGAGGGAAACTCAAGCATCACGGAGACTGCTCGAACAAGTTATCGTTAGAGATATTACCAGCACGCAAGAAGCGCTTGCCTCAGGGCAGATTGGTAGGATTGTGATGATATGGCTTGGGTCCGGCAGGCTGACAAGTGGAGTTCTCCAGATGATTTTTGCAAGATGTGCCGATAGTTCTTGGAAAGATTTCATTTTTACTCTCAGCAGTGACAATCCATCGGTATCTGGATCAAACGATCCAATGATCTTTAATTTCCTTAAAGCTCTCGCGAATACTTATGCCGCCGACTTGATGGTAAAAGATTATATATCGCCAAACTGCTTCTTGTATCTTATGGAGCGCCTTGTCCTTTTGACATCCCACGAGTATCAACCGTTATTTTTCACGACAAAATCAATGTTTTTGGAATGGTTTATGTACCAGGCCGACCAAAGTGCCGTTGGGCGTGTGAATAAAAAGTCACTGTACTCGAGAGGTGTATTCGATATCGTTGTTAGTATCATATGGAAGTTACTATGCCATGGTGATTCTACATTAAGGTGGATCCATAGGTCTAATCTCGAACTGAAGTATTTCTCGACGATGGTAATGAGATCGATTGTTATCTTGTGTATGGTCTGCCTTAACTCTAGATCGTATAGCAGGGAACTTTTCGAGCTTATTTCTTTAGAACACGTAAGCTCTCGACTTCCAACAGGATTTTTTGAAGCTATTCGAACCAAGGCGAATGGTGATGTGACTGTAGACGATGTCGCCAGAGTCTTGAAGTCCATCGATGATCCGCTTGTTATTGTTACTTCAGGAGAAAGTAGTGAATCGGGTGGTATTACTTGTTCCGATGCTGTTACTCTTGTCATTACACCTCCCTGCTGCAAAAAAGACATCTTGGAAGTTCTTGAAGGTTGGATTCGAGGCAATTCGAGCACCAGAATTCTCACTACCGGCGACACTCAGTGTACACGACCTCCTCGAAGCAATTCGAGCACCGGAATTCCTGCTAGCGGCGACACTCAGTGTCCGGCTTCGGAGGTGCCAGACTTTAAAATGGAGCCTAGATCATTAGGATTTGAACTTTCGGTGCTGAAGAATTGGAGAGTTCTTGAGAAACTATCTTATATGTTGGAGTCCGAAGAAAACAGAAAGAAGAAGGATGAGTGGTATCTCTCAATTCGCTCAGAGGAGAAGGTAATCTTTAGATTGTTACTGTATTACTTTATTATATTGCCTTTTCTTGGTTCATTTCCGAAAAGACTACACTTAAATAAGGGGGCGTTTGGTTGAGGGGTAATCAACAAAGGGTAAGGGAATCAATTAAGTTCATTCCTTTTGTTGTTGTTTGTTTAAGAAAAAATATCATTCCCTTTACCCTCTTTCAGTCTTAGGTTTACCCAATATCCCTCTATTTTCATTCCCCACCTCCACCCAAGTATTTGTATTCCCTTTCCCCCATCACACTACCAACTTGACCATCACCGACCACCACCCCTCATCAGAAGACACGTCATCACCACCACCGACAACTGCCGACAGCCGCCGCCGACCAGCACCGCCATCGGCCACCGGAGACCACCACCGCTGACGAACACCGACGATGGCCACCAGCGACCACCACCCTCATCGTAGGAGACGCCATCACCACCGGAGATACGACATTACCGACGACCACCACCGCCGACGACGACCACCAGCGACAGCCACCACGGAAGACCGCCACCGACGACCACCACCCCTCATCGTAAGACACACCATTACCACCGGAGACACGACGTTACCGTCGACGACGACCACCACCACCGATGGCCGCCGACGACCACCACTAGCGACAGCCACCACGACCGACCGCCACCGACCACCACAAATGATGTTTATATTTCCCCACAAATAATTATTCATTACTTTTCATTCCTTTTCCGGAAAACAATTCAGGATCATTCCTTTACTTTCTCCTTGTTTCCCTTTCTGGATTCCAATCCCTTTCCCCAGCACGAACCAAACGCCCCCTAAAAGTATAGAGTAAATTGCAGTGGTCCCACCAATCACCGACTCACGTTTTTCACCTAGCATTTGCAGTTTCAGTCCCACAACACAATTTTCTTGTAAAAGCAATCCCATTGTTCATAACTTTTGCAACTTTTATCATTCATTCGCCTGGTAAAAACAGACGGTGTCATCCCTTAATTCACTTAGAAAAATAAAAATGCTTAGAAAAAATTTGAGAAATAAAAAATACTTGGAAAATAATTTAATAAATTCAAAAACAAATAAGTAAAATCTGGAAAATGAAATAAAAATTATTTACTTTTAAGAATGTCCTACTATTATTTATTTTTTAAAAAGAATATAATACTTTATAATATTTTAAACTTATTTTAAAATCCCAAAAATTCGTTTGCGGTATGTCAGTATTTATGAAATGTTGGAGATATTTTTTAAAATATCAGCTTAAACTTATTTATAAAGAGTATAAAATTGTATAAAGTTCACAAAATAAATTTGTATAAAATTTACTTTTGAATCCTTTTAAAAAAAAATTAAAATAATTTAACAAATACAAATTTTCATTTTTTATGAAAATTGATTTTTTACTAGTAAAGTTTGAAGTCTTCGTATTTAATAATTATTCCAGATTTTTTTAGTAATTTTCGTGAAATTCTTTTTATTTTTTTGAAATACAGAAAATTTAAAATTTTGAATCTTTTTAATATTTTGAAAATATAAAATAATAAAAAATTGTTCTTACAAAATAAAAAATTTCAGAAAATCATTTGATATTTTGGACATTTTTTATAATTTTTAAACATTTTAATTTTTAAGTAAATTCAAATTTTTAAATATTTTTTGAAATTTCATATTTTTGTTATATCTTTTAGTATTTTAAATTTATTCTAACTATTTTTATTTTCCAGATTTTTTTCTACGCACTATTTTATTTTTCAGATTTATCTCATATTTTCTAAATTTATAAATTTTTTATAAGTATTATTTAGTTTTCAGATTCATCTTATATTTTTTAAATTTTACAAATTATTATATATATATATATATATAATGTCTTGGAACCCAAAATACGAGAGTCAACTGACGGATGAAAACGGTTGACTGGCGGTGGGAACGCTTTTGCACGAAATTGCATTGTGGGACTGAAATTGCATAAAATGGAGGTGAAAAACGTGAGTCGGTGGTTGGTGGGACTACAGTTGCAATTTTCTCTATATCAGTCATTTTGTAGATTTTTGGGATATTAATTATGTTTACCTTTTTCTTTTTTCAGGCAGAAGTGGTAGAATCGTGTAACGCTTTGGAATATTGGCTGAGCGGTTTTGCTGGGGAAAATTTCACTTATGGTATGAATGTCATTCCGGAAGGATTCGAAGATCGTTTTAATTTGGTGAGTGATGTAGCTACAAATGCTACCGAACAACTGAAGCAGCTTTCGACACTGATGAATAAAAGGTAAGTAGTATTATTTTATAGACGAAAAAAAAAAATTTATGTTTGAAACGCATGAATATTGGAGAAGTGATATATGATTTTTTCGGACGTCGTTCAGTAACCTGAAAGTGAAGGACATTGTGAAGATCAAAAAAGTTATCAAGAGCCTGCGGCCAAAAGTGTTGTCGTTCATGCCAAACGTAATAGGTGGTAGAGCAAAGAATGATTCATCTGTTGCTGCTGCTGATGATGCTTCTTCTAGCCAGCCCAACCGGACGAGTGGGAAAGGAAATGGCAACAAGAAGAAGTCCGGCAGACGGAAAAATTAAACACAGGGAAGTGTTTATTTGCCTTTTGGCTTTATCCATTATATTTTGTGAGTATATATAATATGATGCTAGTGACTGAAGCAGTCGGTTAAAATAGAACCATGTTTGTATTTGAGGGTTCATTCTCTTGAGATCATTTTTCCATATATCCACCCCACTTGAATAGGTTATGATTTTTTTCTTGGATACTTTCAAAGTAAAATCATAATATCTAATTAAAATTTATATAATATTCATTAAAAATAAAAAACTTCCTTATATAAATTACAATATTAGTTGATTGAAAAATAAATAAATAAATAACTCTGAACAAATGGTTTAAAACGAGTTGTACTTTTTTTTAATTTTTTGACAGAAGTTGTACTTTTGTTAAAATGACTAAAATTAAGAAGTTGTACCTTAACCAAAGTACCGTCTTCAAGTGGATGAGTATTATTATTTTCAATCAAATGATAAATTTTATGAGTTCTAGCATAATTGTTTGACTTTCTATACAAGATGGCATCAAAATTTCTGTATGCTTTTAATTTATTTACGAATCCCCCACCAAATTACATGTGATCCATATGTTCCAAGTTCGGACATGCCGCAGGGATCGGTCTGATTCCTACAAGGGTAAGGAAATCATTTCACATAATGTTTGAGTTCCCTTTTTGTACAAGGAGAAGCTAGGTGATTGGTTATCAAGAATAATGAGTAACATTCCCGGTGATATTGCTCCGGGCGAATTTGGCTGCGCAAGAGCAATCTGACGGGGCGTCGAGAATTTGCTGCCCGAAGCCGATCGCTTTGCACTGGTCCACTTCACGTCTAAATTCACTTGAATTCCTACTCCGTGTAAAACGCCTAATACTCTCTTTTTTTTTTTTTAAGAAATATAATTGCTTTATTTCTCATATTGTCCTTTTGAATCTCAAGCTACTACATTATCTGATCCAGTTATGTGATAACCACAAGACGAAGTATTCTCTGCGTCAGACACGAATAGACCTGTATTCGCGTCATTCCATCCGTAGACAGCGACAAGTATTTACATAAAAGTAGCGATCTTTAGACTTGGCATGAGCTCGACTAGAATAATAGTTGGGAAAATAAATTAAATATATAAACATTTGACTGACAAAGATGTTGTGTAGTAGTATCTATTTGCATTTTGGTGTGTGAACAGGGACTAAGTTGGTTCGTGAAGAAAAATAATAGAGTGCCCAAAAAAATCCATAAGCAGACGCGGAGAAACTTCAGACGGCGTATTCACTGCGAGAAAACGTATGAGTTATCCAACAGCTAAGAAGTCAAAAATGGTCAGGAGGCCGAAACGAGTCGGCTGATGTCAGTTCCTCCTTCACTTCTCGTCGCCGGTCGGAAGTTGACTTGTGCCG
This sequence comes from Orobanche coerulescens, assembly GCA_033398695.1. Classification (NCBI taxonomy): domain Eukaryota; kingdom Viridiplantae; phylum Streptophyta; class Magnoliopsida; order Lamiales; family Orobanchaceae; genus Orobanche; species Orobanche coerulescens. Next base: position 3,101,482 of record CM065816.1, read on the forward strand.
ACTGGCAACACGAAGTGGGTGGGACCCATCAGTCGATGTTGCAGTTCTGGTTACAAACTTGCTGGGCGGAAATTAAATTACAACTGAAAAGACAAAATTACAGCTCGAAAATCAGGAATTACAAACTCGAACGAAATGAAAATTACAAAACTCGAATAGAATTACAACTCGAAAGAAAAAACGAAAATAACTAATAAACAATAAATAAAACAGTAGGTTAAAGCCGAGTCGAGGAAGACCTCTTTCCGCAAGACGAGAAAACGTCCCGGTAGTGCTCTCGGTTTAGGCGTGTCGTCCCCAAAGATAAAACGGCTACGTCTCGGAGGTAGTAGCACCACAAACCTCTGAGCTCCGGCGAACTGAAATGAGGTTAGGACAGAGCTCTGACTTATGATATGGATACAGAGACGAAGTGTATAATGTATGTTTGAGTATTGCAAAATTTTCGTATATCTGAAGCAAAGGAATGTATGCCTATTTATTGGCCATCTCACACACATGCAGGGATCATGATTTAATATAGCCACTAATGGCTATCATAATGCAGTCATTTATGCTTCATTATGATCAGGAGTTACGAATTTCAAACAAATGGCAGAGGTTACGAAATTCAAACCTGTCATTAACTCCTCCTCATTACTCTGGGAGGTTACAGTTTATATTGGCTGAATTTTGAACAATCAGGATGTACCTTATGTGCACATACGAGCCCAACTACGTTGTTAAGCTTGTCCAAAAAATTCTTTAAGCTAGCTCAAGGCCTAGCCCACGAACATGCCCAAAGACCAATTGCCAAGATCCAAGTTCAAGGCCCAAGGTCCAAGGTCCACGGCACGCGGCCGAGGCCGAGGCGGGCGGGCGGCGGCGGCGCGCGTGTGGGCTTTAAGCCCATACACATGTGCCATTCATTATTACATGCATAAAGGTAACTCCTTATATACTAGAATAATGATGGTTCATTGTTAAATGTGGGATTTCATCCCTTATTAATTCATAATTAAGTGACAAACTTTAATTCACTATTTTTCACTTACCGGGAATCGGTTTAGAGAAAGTGAATATACCACGATCATATACTCGGAACGCAGATCGATCCTATAATATTTAATTTTTACAAAATAAAATTAAAATCATTAACGATTCCAACAGTAGACTCAGTTTCGACCAAGCACCCCTGGCATTGTACTCTATAACACATCTTTCTGTATATTAGACGAATAAAATATGATTTGTTTTGATTGTGTATTTTACTTGGGAAATTAGAAACTTCCCTTAGAACATCATCATCAACAAATCAAAAAAGTTGCACGACCATCACCGTGTTCTTTGCCATTGTCCCCTATTAAATGACATTGCCTTTTCCACCGGCCCATATTGTCCTTACTTTAGTGTAGCGTATATTTTCGTATATTTTTGTGTCGTGTATTTTCGTGGCAATTCGTTCGTGTTGTATATTTTCGTGTCGTATATTTTCGTATTTTGTGTACCAAAAGTTCAAACCATACACGACACTAAATGAATTCGTGTCGTAATAATCGCGTAAATTCGTGTCGTTTCGTGTTTTCGTATGCACATAATATAAAAATAAATATTAAAATATTATAAAAAATAATAATTTTAATATTATAATATTATTTTTATAGGTTTTAGTAGACGAAATGAAACGAATGACAACAAAAACACGAATGTTTACACGAAATTTATGAAAGTTCACATTATATTTTCAAATTTTAAAGTTTAGTATAAACAAAATTCATAAAATATATATTTTTTATTAAATTAAATAAATAATATTTTATATATTTATTTATTTATTTATTTATTTCGTGTAATGCATAGGTAATGTCGTGTACAGAAGAACACAAACCCGACACTAAATCTCGGTCGTGTACTTTCGTGTTCGTGTATTTTCGTGTCGTGTACTCAAAATGCAAACCCAAACACTAAATTTTCGTATCGTGTTTTCGTGTCGTATGGTAAATTGCCGGGTCTAGTAGCAACCACCGCCGGATATTACGAAGATGGCACCCACCATAAATTGCTGGTAGTCCGATGCATTGAAATCATAACCAATCTGTGGTTTGGTGTACTATGGTGAACGAAAACCATAACGAAGCCAAGGGGGTGGCAGGTCAACTTACAACTTTGGTCAAACTTGCACTGCTCCACCATTATCCACTATTTATGCGTCGCCGCACCAAGCAAGCCGCAGCTGGTCCTGTGGTGTGGGTACCTATTCCGCCCCACCCCACCTAAGTTTTTTATTTTTTTAAAATATATTTAATATATGTGTTGTAGAGACTATATATATTTATATACATTTATTAGTATATTTTATATATTTATGTTAATAATGATAAGTTGTATAAATAATGTGTTATAATAAAGCATGAGATAAAAAATTTTAAAAATATTTATTTTATTAGTTTATTAAAACACTGTTTTTTATGTAGATCGACCGGTCCCACCGCGGGGTCGATTCGTGGCATAGTCATTCCTACTTCAGATTTCTTTTAATATTCATCAATGTTTATATAATTGTTACATTTCTCTCCTAATACTTATTTATACCCTATTTTGAGAAATCTATGTATAAAATATTTTATTTTTTATACACATGTAAAAAATACTATTTTTTATATTTTAATACCATTTAGTCCCATTTCTGCACTCACTTCTGCGTTGATACGCCGATATTTCTCTGTAAGTAGTTCCACATCATATATATTTTTTTAAAATATTTTTTTAATGCTCATTTTCTTAATAAATACTGACATACGGATGAGTAAATATTTTACTGCTATTGGATAGAAAGGGTCCAGTAGTGGTAAATTAGACAGTAGTGGTAAATTTAATTGTCCAATAGGGGTACGGGCAATATTGGTAAATTATTTACCCTTGCTTCGATGGTATTAAACTATTTACTTCATATATCAGGTAGTGGTAAATTATTTACCCATAAAGCCGAAAGAAAATAACATAAGCATCATTATTCTAAAAAAAAGGTAGAAACTACATGTAAATTTGGAAATATGGTAGTTTCAGTATTGGTTTTTTCAAATAAGGTATTTATAATTTTTGCCCCTTTTTATTGCGTTCAAAATTCAACACGTTTGTTGCAGTGTTACTAATTTTTTTTTTTTTTTCAATTTAATTTCACCTTCAGAATTTTGAACAGTCCCAAGAATATATATAATTTTTAACTTGGAATTTCAAATTGCAATTTATTTATAGGGAAAACTACGGTTATTGTCCTAACGTATGGACCTTTTTACGTCCGTGTCCTAACCTAAGCATAATTGCAAATTGCCATATAACGTATTCAAAATTTTAATGTCTGTGTCCTATGACCGGAATCCGGCCAATTTGCCTATGTGGCACACCGGAAATGTGACGTGGCTTGATTACATCATTTTAATAAAATAAAATTGGCCACATCAACTCCAAATCATCAATTATCACTTAAAAAAATTAAAAAATTAAAATATTAAAAAATAAAATTGAAAAAGTAAAATTATAAAATACAATTGTAAAATAAAATTATAAAATTAAAAAAATATTAAAAATTATAAAAATTTTAAATGTGGTCAATTAAAATTTTATAATTTTATAATTTTTTAAAATTAAAATTATAAAATAAAACTGTAAACTAAAATTATAAAATTAAAAAAAAAAATTAAAAAAAATAAAAAATTGTAAAATTATAAAATAAAATTGTAAAATTATAGTAAATAAAATTTTAAAATAAAATTAAAAAATTAAAAAAATTATCAAAAAATTATAATTTTATAAAAATTTCCACATGTGTGGAATTGATAACTGATGATTTGGAGCTGATGTAGTTAATTTTATTTTAAAAGTTTATTTTCTATAATTTTACAATTTTATTTTATAATTTTACATTTTTTATTTTTTTTTAATTTTTTACAATTTTATAATTATTTTTTACTTTTTAAAATATTAAAAAATTATAAAATAAAATTGACCACATTTATAATATTTATAATTTCTTAATTTTATAATTTTAGTTTACAGTTTTATTTTATAATTTTAATTTTAAGAAATTATAAAATTATAAAATTTTAATTGACAACATTTAAAATTTTTATAATTTTTAATATTTTTTTAATTTTATTTTACAATTGTATTTTAAAATTTTACTTTTTCAATTTTATTTTATAATATTTTAATTTTTTAATTTTTTTTAAGTGATAATTGATGATTTGGAGCTGATGTGGCCAATTTTATTTTATTAAAATGATATAATCAAGCCACGTCACATTTCCGATGTGCCACATAGGCAAATTGGCCGGATTACGGTCATTAGGACACGGATATTAAAATTTTGAATATATTATATGGCAATTTGCAATTATGCTTAGGTTAGGACACGGACGTAAAAAGGTTCATACGTTAGGACAATAACCGTAGTTTTCCCTTTATTTATATAAGAAAAAAGGTATAAAGCCGGTCCAGGCGGTGTGGGCCATCTCTGGATATGAATGGTCACCTTTAGGGCTCATAATATAATGAGAAATGCTACACATACACACATTCCTACACACTAATATCTCATCCATTTGTTTATTATGGGACCCATTTGTTTATTGTGGGTCCAACAATAAATGAATGGATGAGATGTTAAGTGTGTATGAATGTGTGTATATGTAGCATTGCTCTAATATAATTATCGAAATATTAGGGCTCGCCCTACAATAAATTTCACTTTTTTATTTTTTATTTTTATTTTTATTATAAATCGTCTCACTCACAAGTCACAACAAATTTATCACTTCCTTTTGGATTGGGATCCTCTGCCTCTTGTCGCAAAGACAAAGATTATCTGGCACAGTGTCCCAACCGTCTGTCACATACACCGCACGCGGTGCGATGCAATGTGACGGTAAAGATATCTTTGACGCTGACCGCAGAGGATCCCTGTCGTTTCCTTTTATGGGCACTACAAATTATTTCTCTCTTTTTCATCATTTTCATGTGTCCTCACTTTCTCTCTCATCAATAAAAAAATACTTCAATTATCCCGCTTAAAGCTTGACAGATATTATATATTTAATATATTTTAAGTAATGAATACATAATGACGATGAATATGTGGTTGATATTTAAAAGTAAAAAAATATTGATAGTAAATATGTGGTGGAGATTAAAAAATAAAAAATATTTGTTTGATTTGATTGTGTAAATGTGATAAATGTAAAATTTATATAAAAAAAAGAGTAAGTATAAAATTTTGAGCTGACTTAGAGAGTAATTAAATAAACACATTGCTTCATTATTCAAGTAGATCAATTCCACAATCTAATTTACACAAGCAAAGAAAATTTACACAAATAATTACCACTATTCCAAAAAATTTACTCAAATAAGAAAATTTTCATTTTTGTTTAAAAAAAAAATACCCCCTAAAAGTGATAAACTGAGATTGATGAAGGTAAATTATGAGGTGATTTAATTAGGATTAGTAATAGAATTAAGAGTGAATGGCGGATAGAAATCATTTAAAAAAAAACTAATATAATATTCATTTTGAATAATATAGAGTACTGAAAAGTACAAATTTCCCCGCTGCTTCATTTTGACAAAAATTTGCCCATCAATTTTTTTTACAATTATAAAATTTTTAAGAAATTATATTATCGAAATATATTACAAAATATAGTTCAAAGATAATCCTTATATATTTTTCGAAAATTTTTTTAAAAATAAATACAAATTTTAAAGTTTAATATTAGAAAATCTTCAATACGAAAAGCTCTTGCTTTACATCTTTTAAAATACAGTAAAACCTCGATAAATGAATATGATCGAGATCAGAGAAAAATATTCATTTAGTTAAATTATTTAGTTATCGAAATAAAATTTGAACATATTATAAAGAGTTGGGACCGGAGAAAATTATTCATTTGACGAGATTATTCGTTTATCGAACATTCATTTATCGAGGTTTAACTGTAATAACAAAATTTAAAAATAAACAAAAAAATATATTAATATGATTACTTTTTTTTTTTTACACTTTACATAGCATCTTCAATATTATCAAATTGAGCGAATCAATGTGGGGATAAATTATCCAAGAATAGGGGGAGAGTTCGATTCCCCGATAATTGAGAGAATGATAAGAACGAATAATGCTTATTAGAAGGATTCTCAAATGTTTGGTTCAAAGGTATTAAAGTTTGGGGTATATGTAGTAGTCTATAATATTTGTATATTATACACAATATTATATTTCTTATATTTTGTGATTAATATTTTAATATATCCTTTTATATATAGTCGGATTCAAAACTTACCTCGTGAACTTTTTAATTCGAGTGGCGCACAGTTAGATAATAGCGGCTCATTTGGCTCATACGCAGTAGCGGAATGTAGAAGACACAAAGAGAATGGATAGAGATGCCGAGCCACAGGTCCGTGTCAGGGTCCGGGCCCGACCTGTCGGGCACACGGGTCGGCCACGGGTCCGGGTCCAATAGCTATTGTAAAAGTTCCTGTATTTTTGGGATCTAGAGTGTTTCCCTATTTATAGTGTAATACTATTAATTCCACCAAGACCATTCTATCTTATTTGTATCACTGTTTATTCATTTATATATATATGTTTGAGGAGAAGAGTAAAGACAGCAAATCAATTGTATTGATAACAATGAATAGAGGGGCCTTTATATAGGCATTACAAAGAGAGTCTTTCCATACATAGGATTCCTAGTTAAGGTAAGACATTTAACAGGATCCAACTACTTATGGAAGAGTCTAGAACCTTCCATAACTCTTATCCCCCTACAACTAGTATTAGGTAAGACACCAATACGGGAAGGATTTCCCGGAACACTCCCCCTGTGTCGAACGCTAATACTAACATGAATGCACGGTGTTGCCTCGGTAAAAAACCTTTCCAAGTCAAATAAAACCCCGTGGGAAAAACAAAGACTTTGGTGAGGAAAAAGAGCGCAACGCACCAACTACAAATGTCAGAATCATGTGAAGTATACTCCCCCTGAGGTATACATAATAGCTCATTCCATCGAGCCATCTTTAGTTGAGCTCGGATAATCGACACATTCCGATACTTCTCACATGTTTCTCAAATGTAGATTTCGGCAGAGACTCAGTGAACAAGTCTGCGATATTCTCATCGGAACTCACTTGTTTCACTTCGATATTCAGCAATTTCTGCTGCTGCTGATTATAAAAGAACTTCGACGCAATATGCTTGGTATTGTCACCCTTTATGAAACCTAACTTCATCTGCTCAATGCATGCCGCATTGTCCTCAAAGATGCAAGTAGGGGTTGCTGTAGTGGGATCTAATCCACACGTTCCTCGTATATGGTCTATGACTGACCGGATCCAAATGCACTCCCTTATGGATTCGTGCAATGCAATTATCTCTGCATGGTTCGAGGAAGTAGCAACCAGGGTCTGCTTGGTAGATCGCCAAGATATCGCCGTATTCCCAATGGTGAATACATAACCAGTTTGGGAACGTCCTTTATGCGGGTCAGAGAGATAACCGGCATCAGCAAATCCAACTAATGTGTCGTTAGGATTCTCTGCATAAGGGGTAAGCTTGCTCGCATTAGCACTTCTGGTAGTCAAGCTACCATGCTTAGCTGCAATATCAGAGGAAGATCGACGGTCGGTATGCATCGTCTTAACCTCAACAATTCCTTTCGGAATATCGCTCTCTTTTGCGTAGGGAAAGAACAATCCAAGGTCACTGGAGCCTTTCAAGTATCGAAAGATGTGTTTTACTCCATTCCAATGCCTTATCGTGGGAGTGGAGCTAAATCTCGCTAACAGATTCACAGAGAATGCGATGTCTGGACGAGTACATTGAGCCAGATACAACAACGCACCGATTGCGCTAAGGTACGGTGTTTCTGCTCCAAGGACCTCTTCATCCTCCTCTTTAGGGCCAACGGATCCTTGTTCATTTCGGACTTCGACCAATCATGGGGGTAGCAAGAGGATGTGCCTTGTCCATGCTAAATCGCTTTGAGCATTTTGTGGACATAGGCGGTGATGAATGAGTATACCATCATCTCGATGTTCTAGCTCTAAGCCCAAGCAGAATCGAGTCCTCCCCAGATCTTTCATCTCGAATTCGGATTTAAGGTAGCGGGCCGTTTCATTGACCTCATCTATGGTACCGATGACATTCATGTCATCTACATAGACGGCTACAATCACGAATCCTGCATCTGTTCTTTTCACGAATATGTATGGACATATGTCACTGTTCTTGTATCCCTTCCCAACCAAGTATTCACTTAGGCGGTTGTACCACATCCTTCCGGATTGTTTCAAACCATACAGTGAACGACGCAATTTCACAGCGTACGCGCTCCGTGGTTTAGAGCTACTTGATTTGGGCCATGAAATCCCTTCGGGGACTTTCATATAGATATCCGTATCTAGATCCCCATAAAGATACGCTGTAACCACATCCATAAGTTGCATGTTCAGTTTTTCGGACACTACCAAACTGACTAAGTAGCGGAAAGTGATGATGTCCATAACGAAAGAATACGTCTCCTCGTAGTCAATGCCAGGGCGCTGCGAGAAGCCTTGGGCAACTAGTCTCGCTTTGTAACGCATGACCTCATCCTTATCATTGCGTTTACGAACAAAGACCCATTTATGTCCAACTGGTTTAACGCCCACGGGTATTGGCTCGATACGGCCAAATACCTCACGTTTAGCCATTGAGTCTAGTTCAGCCTGCATTGCATCTTTCCATTTCGGCCAATCGGCTCATTGTTGACACTCAGCAACCGAGCGTGGCTCAGCGTCGTCGTCTTCAATAATTTCTTGAGCGACGGAGTAGGCAAAAGCATCGTCGACTAGCGTGGACGACCTGTCCAATAGTACGTATTCACTCGTACATTACATCGAGATTTCTTTATTTTCTGACATCAACAAAGTTTCCGACGCGTCCGTCGATTGTTCCATTGTTGATTCGAGGACATATCCGTAGTCGAGATAATCTCGTGTGTGGAGTCACTGTGTCGATGATGAGAGGATTTTGTGCCTCCATTCCTCTTCTCTTTCGAGGTTCGGTATCCTTTCTACCCACTGGCCTCCCCCTTTTTCGAGCAGGGATAAGAGCAGCCGAAGCAGCCATCCCACCACTAAGGTTGACGCCGGTGGCATCATTCCTTTGGGCGGCTGAACCTTGCCCTATAACTGGGACTTCCAACCTTGCAGGAACATTCGCAGCGGGAATGGTAGATCTTGTCACTTTCGCGATGCTCGGTAAAGGCGCCGGGCATCGAATCCGCAACTTTCTGAAGACTGAGAATACGTTGCACTTCTAGCTCGGATTGAGCTGTGCGGGGATCTTGATGAGGCAAGAAGGGAGCACACCAGACAATTTCCTGGCGTTCAACTGGAATCGTTCGATTCCTCTCTCCCCCTAACGACGGGACGTTTGTCTCATCAAAGTGACAATCTGCAAATCTTGCAGTGAGCAGTCTCTGTCAAAGGTTCCAAATAGCGGATAATTTTAGGCGATTCATAGCCAACATATATACCTAATCGTCTTTGCGGACCCATTTTGAAATGCTGTGGAGGCGTAATTGGCACATATACCGCACAAGCAAAAATGCGTAAGTGTGAAATATCGAGCTCATATCCGATTTACCAACCGATACGCACTAAACGGTTGATTGGCGGTGGGTCGGCGAATAAGTATAGCCGCATGCAAAATTGCATAACCCGAGTAAATCGGCAAGTTGGTGCGCAATACCAATGCTCGGGCGATAAGGCACATGGCAGCTTAATCATAGCCTCGGCAAGGCCATTCTGCGAATGAACGTGGGGGACGGGATGTTCAACATCAATCCCAATCGACATGCAATAGTCGTCAAAAGACTTTGACGTAAACTCTCCAGCATTGTCCAATCTTAATGACGAGATTGGGAAGTCGGGGTGGTTAGCCCGTAACTGGATGATTTGTGCTAGGAGTTTAGCAAATGCAGCGTTTCTCGTGGATAGCAGAGCGACGTGTGACCATCGCGTCGATGCATCAACCAGAACCATAAAATATCTGAATGGTCCGCACTCTGGTTGAATAGGTCCACATATGTCCCCTTGAATTCTTTGTAAGAAGCGAATATTTTGTGTTGAGTCTTTAGCAAAGGACGGAGAGGGTATCAACTTTGCTAGTGAACAAGCTTTACAAAACGATTTATGGGCATTAGAAATTGCCACGGAAGCCTCGGGATTTAGAAGAGATGCACCGTCAACCTTATCAGGGCGTGCGATCTTTAGTCCCGGTGATATGGTATCAAGCTCACTCACATTAATGCCGATATCGAGTGGTGCTTCCAATCGTTTTCTGGACTTGAAAAACGGATGACCATGTGAGTTTTTCAAAATGCGAATCATCATGTCGCGTCCACGGTGACCGAGTCGGTCATGCCATAGTTGGTATGCTTCGGAATCACACAGTTCGTGACTCACAACATCGGATTCAATAACCCTTATTGTAGTGTGGTATAAACCACTACTTAGACTCATAAGTTTCTCGAGAACGCGGTATCTTCCGCATTCTGCCAGAGTAACACACAAAAATTCTGTCCCTTTCTCACAATGTGTATCAAGGTGATAACCGTTGGCACGGATGTCCCTAAAACTTAGCAAGGTTCGGTTTGCTCTTGGGGCATAGAGAGCATTTGTGACATTAATATGCGTACCATTAGGTATCAAGAAATGATAAGGTCCCCTCCCTTGAATTACTTGGGAGGAACCAATCATTGTTGTCACTGAGGATATGTATGGCACAATATCCTTGAATAATTGCATATTCCGAAGAATAGTGTGGGTTGTTCCACTATCAGCAAGGCACTCAATTTCGCCACGAGACATCTACAATAAGACATGAAACTCGATTAGTCTTATGATTAGAGACATAGTGAAAACTAATTTACATCGAGTTTGGGGAAATTCGACCAAGTTGGTTAGGATCAAAGTTAGCATAATCGCTGGAAATAATTTCCGCGCAGCTTGACCTTTGTTCACTAAAACAGCAATAACTTATTCGTTAAGAAGGCTATGGACGAACGGTCAGTTGTTCTGGAAACTAGACTTCCGTATCTTTCTGTCCATAGGTCGTGCACTTTCTGGATCATTAAACTCAGATCTCAGTGCTCGTTTCAATTTGCTATTTTGGTATTTCCCTATTATTGAGTGAAAGAGCAAGGTTGAAGCCTTTTTCAAAGGCATTATTGTTGATACAATACTATGGAAATATGGCCATAGGAGCGTTTAAATACTTTAAAACGCATATTGGGTTTCGATTTATATCTCTACTAATGATACTTTCGGTAACTCCAACTTGGTAGACTTGCAGAGAAAGTAGGAATGTCGGTACAGCTAAGGCTGTTTAAAAACCACTGATTCCGTTTGAACTCTCAAAGCATAAACAAATACCAAGGAGGATACGCCTAGTCTTGATCAAAAGTTTTGATGAAATCCTACCAATGTATCAAATTTTTAACCAAGCAATTCATTGCTAGCAATTATTTTGTGATAAACCAAACATGCTTTCGAAGGGAAAAAATAAAATTCATCTTTGCACAATCACAGCAATTAAAAGAATTTTATTCATCATGGCCAACTTTATTACATTCATGAAAATCCAAAGTAGTTCTCGGAAACTAGAAACAAGACAAAACATAACCAAAGCGTAAAACTAGTCAAAGTCGGCAACATCCATATGTTGGTCTTTGTCGCAATGGTGAGAGGAGGGATCTCGATCGGATCTCAATATGGTTCACCTCCGTATTCTCATTATCTTCTTCCATGTAATTCGACTCTTGAGTCAAATATTGTTTATAGTGCTTGTAGTAAGCTTGGATGTTCTTTGGCGCTTTGCAATTGCGGTAAGTATGCTTCTTCGATCCGCAAGTATAGCAATTCCGGCCTTCCTTTGGAGTGGTTCCATTCCCGGCGGCAGGAGGCGGCCCACGTGGTTGGGTTCCACTAGGTCCCGTGGCCGAGCCACCTTGCCTCTTCCACACGTTGGAACGACGACCTCGTCTTTTCCCTCGCTTGCTCGAGTCATGCATTCGTGGTGCTTGCAAAAACTGAGTAGCGTTGCCTTTTCTATTTTGTCGTGGTGCTTTCCTGTGGGTAGCCTGATTCACTTCCGGAATCGGCTTCGTACCAGCTGGGCGCGCATTGCTATTGAGAATAATTTCATGGTGCCTTTCTTTTTTCGCGAGGTGGGAGATAAGGTCACTAAAGTTCTTAATTCTCCCTTCCTCATAGGCAACGCGCAGCTGATGAGCAATTACACTTGCTCCCACGGGAAACGTGTTAAGAGTCTTCTCGATCAAATCTTGATCAGACTTCTTGACACCACAAAAACCAAGATCAGCGCGAAGATCGAGGATAGCTTGATTATAGGCTTCCACATTCGCATAATCCAAAAATCAGATTTGCTTCCACTGAAGTTGCAATTCGGGGAAGCGCTGATCATGCACATTATTAAATCGTTGTTCGAGTGTATCCCATAGTTCTTTGGGGGTTTGCAAGTTCATATAACACTTTTTCAACAACGGATGTATATGTCTACGCAAGTACATTAGTGCATTAGCCTTGGTTTCCTCGCTCGGTTCTTGAGCGGTAGGCTCGTTAGAGGGAAAGATGGTGGTGGTAAATCTCTTACCGACGAACGCCAAGCGACGTCGAGACCCACCTATGGTACTCCTTACCGGCATGGTCAAGGATGTCGAACTCGGATGAACATTGGAGCTTTGTGCCATCTACAAGATATAAACAAGAGGAAGTTAGTCTTGTTGGATTTTCGGTGACAATGTAAACGGTCAATCGATGCTTTTAAAAGCGTGTAACATAACCGTTACTCGATTTACTTCCCTTAATTGTTGTTTAGTAAAGTCGACAAAAAAACGGCGATATCGGATCGCACCCGGATACGTGGTGTATGCAACAACCACAAGTATCGACTTTTCAACAATTCCGTGACTCCCCGGGACCGTCACAGTTTTCTTCGACACGCGAGATACCGACTTCTCTCGCGGTCTCATCCACCGCAAAGTAGCGTGGGAGATAAAGAACCCAAAACCGTGTCCCCAAAAGAAAAATTCCCAAAAGGAGAGAATTGAAAGGGACAAGTCGGATAGTTACCTCGATTATAAAATTAGGCACGTCTTTGAATCTGTGGTGTGCTTGATCTCTGGTTGGTACTCGATGCGGACGACGTGAAACCGGAGGCGCAATTTTGGCGGCTTCGAGATAAGTTGATGTTCGGGTTTCGGTCCGAGAGTCGGGCCCAGGTCGGACTAGGCCGATTTGGGAGGTGTGGCGCGGTCCAGCGTGTGATCGCGGTGGTCGCGCGGCGGAGCGCAGTCTTTGGCGGCGTCGGCCAGCTGTCTTTGGCGGCTCTGGCGCGGAGGTCCGGCGGCTTTGGGCGGATCTGGACGGCGGCGGTCCGGTTGCGGAAGGTGGTGGCGGCGGCGGTCCGGTTGCGGAGGCGGTGGAGGTCCGGCGGGCTTGAGTACCAGGCGGGCTTGGTAGGCGGCGCTCAGTGGCGCGAGTGGCGGTCTTCGGCAAGCTGGCGGGCAGCGGCGTGGCAATGGGTGGTTGCGTGAGCGCGGCGAGCGGCAATGTGGAGCGGCCAGCGGCGCGGCGCAGCGGCAGGCCCCAGCGGCGGCAGCCCGCGGCAGCGGCGGTAATGGGCGATGAGCTAGGGCGGCGGTGCTCGGCCGATTTTTTTTTTCTTTCGTTCGAGCTACGTGCTGATAACGTGTTTGAGGAGAAAAGTAAAGACAGCAAATCAATTGTATTGATAACAATGAATAGAGGGGCCTTTATATAGGCATTACAAAGAGAGTCTTTCCATACATAGGATTCCTAGTTAAGGTAAGACATCTAACAGGATCCAACTACTTATGGAAGAGTCTAGAACCTTCCATAACTCTTATCCCCCTACAACTAGTATTAGGTAAGACACCAATACGGGAAGGATTTCCCGGAACAATATATTATTTTTAGCTATAGCTTCCAAAAGATATTTATTACTAAATTGTATTTATGCACATAAATTTGCACCAATTATTTATTGCTCAATTTAGAAATTAAAAACACTAATTATTTTGATGCTTTAAAATGTATTGATTGAATATTTGTGATAATATTATCCTAGTATATAATTTTATAAAATTATTATAATTTTTCGCATTAATTGAGCGAATTTGAATATATTTAAATTTTATTAGTAGTTAATGAAGATAAAATGTATTTATACTTGTACATACTTAATATTAGAAAAAGAATATGATAGAATATCTATTTTTATTTTATTTTTGTGCAACTGTTGGAGATGCGTTATTAATTTCTGTATTTTTGTGTAAGCTGTTGAAGATGCATTATCGATTTTCTGTATTCTTGTGTTTGAAGTTGCAATATTTTTATATAAACCGTTAGAGATAGTCTAAGGAAGTTGTGTCACTTGACTAGTTGACTTCCTTAAGGAACGGATTTTCATCTAACTAGGGCTGAGCACAAATGGTCCGGACCCGGACCAGACCTGTTAATTAGGTCCGGGTCCCGGGTCTGCATTTTTTCTAAAATCGGGTTCCGGGCCGGACCGGGTCAAAACTCGAAAAATCTGGGTCTAGCCCGGAACGACCCGGTAAAAATAAAAATACAAAAAAAAAATATTTTTTATTGTAATTTACCGTCGGTGGTGATGAAACAATGATGATTAATGGCTCGATTATGATTGCACATTATTCTAATTAAGTTTATTTATACTAAAATATTGTTGAACTTGGGAGTTTGATGACTAAATGAAGATATTAAGATTGATAATTGTATTTTATGGGAGTATGTAAAGAAGAAAGCATTTTATATGTAATAAAAGGACACTCAATATGTAAAAAAAAAAAAAAAAATACAAAATCGGGCTAGAACCGGGTTGGCCCGGTTCTGAACAGGTCCGGGCTTCGGGTCGATAAAGTCCGATCATTTATAATCCGGGTCATTTCGGACCGGGTCGGTCCGGGCCGGGTCAGACCTGGTGCTCAACCCTACATCTAACCATCCTTTTTTCTTTATATTTTTAAATGGAAAAGAAACCATAAAATTAAAACAAAAATACTTAAAAAATCCTAAAAACAATTAGAGAATGAACTATCAATTTTAAAGGGAACCCCTGGAAAGATATGAAAAGTTTACAAAAAAAATCTTAATCCCTAAAAATTGAAAAAAATCTATTGTGAGAGTGTCTTATTGTGAGACGAGTTCAATAAAACTACAGTTTTTAAGATAAAAAAAAAAGCACCATTTTTTTACCCAAAAAAATATACTAAATGTAAAATCTAAAATAAACTCTGAAAACAAAACAAAAGGTTCTAAATAATCAATGAAAAAAAAGAGGGTCCTCTCTTTTTTACCCTTAAAGTCTACCACTAAAAGAAAAAAAAAACATAAAAAAGAAAAAGGAAGATTATTAAAACGAAACAACAATAAAAAAACGGTCCCACAACTCAATATTTTCCTCTGCAAAAAAACTCTCCTCCTCTCTGCAAAAAAACTCTCCCGTCGTGAAACCCTTCGCCGGCCAGAAAATGTCGACCTCCGACTACCACAGAGAATCTGAAGACGCCAGAAGTTCCGCTAGTGACACTCCATCTGAAGAGCAATTCGTCAATGAGCCGCCGGTTAGTGTATTTTCATTCACACACGATCGTGCCACGACGGTTGTTCATCTTCCCACGATCGTGCTGAAGAAGATGAGACCATCGTGTACACGATGGTCTTTCGTGGGCACGATGGTTACACACGACGGTCGTCGATCGTGTGTGCCGTCGTGTGCTAGAAGACCAAAAGCTCCTGCCTTGCACACGATCGCAGGCACACGATCGTTGCCCGTCGTGTGAACCGTCGTGTGGCACACGATGGTCTTCACACGACGGGCATCGATCGTGTGCCTGCGATCGTGTGCAAGGCAGAATTTTTTTTCGTTCTCTTAAGGATTCTATCATATTCTTATGAGTTGTATGTCCATGTGCAGGTAGTTGCGTATGGAAGAGACCTACATTGCGTTTTGTTACACGTCAAGTGAATCTTTACATACGGGAGGCGATATTTAAAGAGATCATTGAGACATTAAGAAGTATGGGCCGCAATTCCGCGATTCTTGATCGAGCTATCGAGAGCTTGGCCGAGGGGTCTGGGCGCTTGATTAAAGTTAGGAGGAATGGGAGTTCAAATACTGCCCTACATCACTTGATTGCCCGTCAATTGGAGGGTGATCAAATCCCCCCGGATGAGTCGTGGTTCCAAGTTTGCGGGAGGACCATTCGTTTTACGGCCCGTGATTTTGCCATGATCACGGGACTCCATTTTGGAAACTCTACCTTCCATCCCCAGGACGACCATCTCCTTCCGTCTGACGGTATTTTCCACAGAATACTCCATGGCAAAAATATTAAGGTTAGTGTTCTGCGGAAGAGGTTCAATGCTTGAGATTTTGGTAGAGACATAAGAGATTATGTCAAGATTGCCAATTTGCTTATATACTACTACTTTATCCTATGCCGTGACGACATGATGGTCGAGACATGGGCATGGGCATTAGTGGAGGATTTCGAGCAGTGGGATATGTTTCCTTGGGGTTCTTATGACTTTGGGGTTTTATCTTACTACATAGGCAACGTTGCCATGAAGGAGGGACAAGAGCACAAGGACTATCACTTCTATGGTCCTGTTTGGGCTTTACAAATATGGTCGTATGAGATGATTCCTGCATTAGGAGCATTGTGTGGTATTCGAGATAAAACTGTCCAAGTCCCCCGGTGTTTGATGTGGACTACGAGGAAGATGTTTTGTGATTTCACTCATTTCTTCGACGATAAGGTACATAAATTTGTAAACGTATTTTCTCCTGACTTCATCTCTTAAACGTTATGTGATTGCCCATCTAATGATATTATTTAATGACTAATTTTGCAGCACAGAGTACTTCCCTCTTTACCGCATTTGGAGGAGGATGAGGCTGAGTACTACTACCTGAGCTTTGAGAATGGCTCGCCATATGACGTTAAGTTCATTAAGCCTGTAAGAATAGTTGTGAAGAATAAGGAGGATGAGCCTGCGCCGATCCCGAGGAAAAAAGTTATGGATAGGTTGAAGAAGGCTGCTGGAAAATTGATTACATATGAGTCGGCACATAAAGTGTCGAAGCGACGCCGGCAGAGTACCCCACAGTAGATGGTGCAGAGACATCGGACCGGGAGAGGCAGCCAGAGAGGGTGTGTTGTGTCCACGGACTTCCTTGTCTGGACCACACCCAGGACACGAGCATGGATGAGTACTTCGATCGCCGTTTGAAGGCGATCTTGTACGACGATTCTGAGTCCGGATTTATTTCTCGAGTTTCTCGCCGGGTGCTTTCTGGGATCGTGGATTTCTTCGGACCTATGCATAGACGTTCTAGGAGCCCGGTACACTACTCAGCTGGGAGCCATGATAGGCCTCGTCATTCTGCATCTGTTAGCAGCGCCCAGCGGAGGATTCCTGACCCTCCACGTCACTCAGTCTCTGGCGCAGCACACAATCACCATTCTCATCGTCAGCCTAGTCATCATTCTCAGCGTCAGCCGAGTCACCATTCTCAGCGTCAGCCGAGTCACCATTCTCAGCATCCGCCTACCCACCATTCTGAGGTCCAGCACAGTCACCATTCTCAGATTCATCATTCTGTTGAGCTGACTCAGCAGCCCCTTGATTACGAGCATCAGTATGAGCCATTTGAGGCGCCGTTTATTGATGTGGGACGATGTTCAAGCTGGTTTGGGCGAGCATCATTACGGTGCGATGTTTCAAGTGAGGGTGGTGGTCTGAGCGGCAACCTCCATTTGGTCGAGCGGCCGAGTTTTGAGATCGAGCGGCCGGGTGTCTGACTCTGATCGTTATAGTTGTGAGAGGGATGCTGAGGGTGACGAAGATGGTGAGAGTGCCGGAACGCAGCATTTGGGTGAGCGTAGTCTTCCACTGCGAGTGAGTCGACCATCTGCTGCTCTTCGGGAGCCTTTTGTGGTTGCGCCTCCAAGAGATAGCGAGGCTCTGAAGAAGTTGTACCTACAGTTTAGGAGGGAGCAGCCACGTAATACTATTGTTCGGTGTTTGGAGACTGGGCATGCTCTCACCGAGGCGTTATTTGACCGGATAGAGTCTAGCCGTGAAGACTTTGATGCCGAGGTGATAGACTGTTATGTGCTTGCGACTCGAGCGAGGCTTCGGAGGGGAGTCCGTAGTGTTGGTGTCGGTAGAGTTGGCACTGTACTTGCCGGCTCCCTATTTTACGTGAGTTCTATAACCTACTCACTTGTATATCATTGGTGTGATATCGATTTTTTTTTAATTTTGTAGTTTGGCTTTTTGTAGTTAGTTTTGGCCAACGAGTTTACAAGACTCCATCCGGATGATCCACTTGGTATCAAGGTGACGGGGAAGCTGGTTTACAAGGAGTGAAAAATTCCTAAATGCATCGAGGACTACATGACAGGTCTTGATACACCACATGCGGTTCCATGGTTAAATTGAAACGAAGTAAGTTTGAAATTTATATTTATAAATAATTGACGATTTATAAATGATTCGCTATGTTTGATGTGATGATCTTATATGATTACATATTTTGTTTCAACAGATCATTGCCATTTGTTGCCTCGACCAGAGCCACTGAGTGACTATCAAGATTGACATCATAACATGGACCGTGGAGTTGTACGATTCCTTGTCACACCACCACGAAGATGGTCGATACCGATTCAACCAACTGCGATCGATTATGCGTCTGATGCCTCGTGTGCTAGCTCAATCCGGGTATTGGCTGAACAACCAATCGAAGAAGAAGTATGACACGGAGATGAGTTTCAAAATTATGCCACGAGAGCTACAGTTCATACAAAACGACAATCATAGTTGTGGCCCCTTCGCGTGCATGTACTTGGATCGACTCGTCTCTGCAAACCCAGGAGCAAGGCACCAAATCAAGGAACTTAATGAAAAATATATTAAGAAATATCGATATGGTTTAGCTGCTAAAATCTTTATGTTGTCTTTAGACATGTAGAATGGTTTATGGTGTGTTAAATATTTATGTTGTATTTAGACAGTTTTGGCAATATGAATGTGTCATGTTAAATCTTTATGTTCTGGCTCTGTGTTACACACGATGGATGAACACGATCGTGACCATCGTGGGTCACGATCGTGTTGTGTTGTTAAATCTTTATGTTTTGGCTCTGTGTTACACACGATGGATGCACACGATCGTGGCCATCGTGTGTTACGATCGTGTGCAACATACCCACGGTCATGGGTTGATGCTGTCGTGTGCACACGATGGCTGGCATGACCGTGTGCACACGACAGTGAGTACCATCATGGGCACGGCCTTGCACACGATCGTGTGTTCCATCGTGGACACGATCGTGGGTCACGATCGTGTGCATATGAACTTTTGGTATTTTTGCAAATTTGATTTATTATGTTATCTAGAATGATGTTTTGTGATTCAAACATCGCTTGTTCAAACATTAATTACTATATAGCTTCTTATACAAACTCCTATTTGTCATTTCGTTGTAATTCATTGGTATATGAGATATTTCATCCAGATGATTGAACTTATCCGTACGAACTAATACACTGAGAACAGATAGACGACACATGATATGCAATATATTATGTTAATTCAATCAATAACTTTTTAAATAAGTGTATCATTAACAAATAATTGTTAATATATAAGTAACAACACCTAAATTGACGAGTAATTTGAGAAATTAGTGAAAATTCATGATGTTCTTGTGCACACGATCGTGTGTTCCATCGTAGACACGATCGTGGGTCACGATCGTGTGCATATGAACTTTTGGTATTTTTGCAAATTTGATTTATTGTGTTATCTAGAATGATGTTTTGTGATTCAAACATCGCTTGTTCAAACATTAATTACTATATAGCTTCTTATACAAACTCCTATTTGTCATTTCGTTGTAATTCATTAGTATATGAGATATTTCATCCAGATGATTGAACTTATCCGCATTTAACTAATACACCGAGAACAGATAGACGACACATGATATGCAATATATTATGTTAATTCAATCAATAACTTTTTAAATAAGTGTATCATTAACAAATAATTGTTAATATATAAGTAACAACACCTAAGTTGACGAGTAATTTGAGAAATTATTGAAAATTCTTGATGTTCTTGTGCACACGATCGTGTGTTCCATCGTGGACACGATCGTGGGTCACGATCGTGTGCATATGAACTTTTGGTATTTTTGCAAATTTGATTTATTGTGTTATCTAGAATGATGTTTTGTGATTCAAATATCGCTTGTTCAAACATTAATTACTATATAGCTTCTTATACAAACTCCTATTTGTCATTTCGTTGTAATTCATTAGTATATGAGATATTTCATCCAGATGATTGAACTTATCCGTACGAACTAATACACTGAGAACAGATAGACGACACATGATATGCAATATATTATGTTAATTCAATCAATAACTTTTTAAATAAGCGTATCATTAACAAATAATTGTTAATATATAAGTAACAACACCTAAATTGACGAGTAATTTGAGAAATTAGTGAAAATTCTTGATGTTCTTGTGCACACGATCGTGTGTTCCATCGTGGACATGATCGTGGGTCACGATCGTGTGTTCCATCGTGGACATGACCGTGTACACGATCGTGTGCATACGTGGATACAGTGCCAATTTGACACCAAAGACAACGTGACACCTAGTTGCCAACGTGTCACACGATTCGAACACACGATCCCGGCGATCGTGTGCACAAACGTGTTTACTGCAAAGGTCAACATCAAATTATTTTATTATAAAATCTCACCGTGGGTCGGTTCCCCCCCCCCCCTTATCAATATAAGCCCATCCTTATTGACTGAGAGTGAAATACATGTTCCCTATCGTAGCCCCCCTTTTCACTACAAACCCTAATCAATTAACATCAGTTAAAATCCATTAAAATTAAATACGCGAAATGAGCGGCCGATTACGAGAAAGCGATTTAGGAGGAATCGAAGCACCACCACCGAAAAGAAGAAGGAGGATACCTCCCCCCAAACCACCATACAGAACTAGTCCGAGAGGAAGATACTCAATGCTCAGAGTAAGTTTTTTGATTTTGTTGTATATGTAGTGACTATCATTGCGGATTAATGTGTTCCATGAAACAGGGCCTATTTAAAAACACTGCTAGCACTCCAGTCATACTAGATGGTGATGATGATAATGATTTGGAGATTTCTGAGAAGAAAAGCAAAGAAGTTATTTTAGAAGAGGAAGTTCATGAAGATGGTGATACAAGACTAAAGATACAGCAGCAGATGGGGGAAAAGGATCCAAGTGATTGTTTTTTTATGTTATTATTAGATATTTTTGTGTGATGGTGATTAAATTTTGTTTTGTAAAGTTATATGCTTTGGATATCCCTTTGCTGTAAACTATTGCTCTTTGAAGTGAGCTACTTTGTTATGGTTAATGTTTGGCTCCATAATCACCTTTATTTGCTTTACATAACTGAACACTTAAATTTCAATTCAAAGGTAAAGAAAATAGACACAAAATTATGCATTTCAACTAATAATCAGAATACTGAATCAATACATGGTCCATCGAGGATCAAAATATCAGCACATGATTGTTGCTAGTAAGTCAAAAAATATAAAAATACATAAGCAATTTAAGTTTCACGGTATGGACATCCCCTTATGTCATGGTCATCATTACGGCAAATGCTACACCTCTTCTTCTGCCGGCGCCTTTGCCTCGTTTGTTCATCGATTCCTTGAGTTTCTTCAGGGATATTCAAATCCACACCACCTATGGGAATGAATGCTTTGCAAGATTTTCTATTGTGGCCGGTTCCTTTACACCTACCGCACCCCTGAGGCCGTCCACCTGCGGACAAATTTTCAACAGCGGACCGTGCGCGACTCATCCTTGGTCGGCCGGCTTGTCGTACCCCCTCTGGAGGTACGCAAACGATGGATGAGATCTCCGGTGGGACATTCCACTTATCAGGATGTGGGATGGGACTAATATGCTCCTTATAAGTTTCTCTAACGCCTTGTTGCTTGAAATAAAGACTAACAAAATCGTACACGGACAAACCATTGCCGGCGCGCCTGTTACAATAAGCAATTATGTCAAGGATGTTGTATAGGATAATATATTTTTGATATTGATGAGGTGCAGGATAAATCCAGACCTCCCCTGTTTTCCACACGATGGCAAAACACGATCGTGCCGATCGTGTGTTACGATCGTGCCGATCGTGTCCCATCGTAGGTTACGATCACGGCGATCGTGGGTTACGATCACGGAGATCGTGGGGTGACGATCGTGCCCATCGTGAGTTACGATCGTGCCCATTGGGTTACGATCATGGCGATCGTGGGGTTACGATCGTGCCCATCGTGGGTTACGATCGTGCCCATCGTGGGTTACGATCGTGCCCATTTGGTTACGATCGTGCCCATCGTGGGTTACGATCGTGCCCATCGTGGGTTACGATCGTGCCCATTGGGTTACGATCGTGCCCATCGTGGGTTACGATCGTAAGCATTCTGCCATGACCGTGTACACGACAGCATAGACAAAAACATTGAATGGCCACCATCCATGTACACACAACAGCATAGACAATTACCTTATAGCGGCAACGGCATGACGACATGGAATCTAATCCAAATCAAACTCACGACAACAGCATGTCCATGTTCGAAGGTCGACCTCATAAGAAACTTTGTTTTCTTCGACTTTATAAACAAGTGGGATGGTAGCTCGAACGGTAAGAGTCATACTGGCTTGCACAGAGTTAGAAAGCTTTTCAAAAGTGTGCATTGTCAACTCATGGTCTCTTGACGTAGCTTCTCCCCGCTTCTCATCAAACCAATTCTCTAAAATTAGGCGAAATATCTCAAGTAACGAGCAAACAGGTAAACGCCTCGCCCACAACATACGATTATTAAAGCATTCAACAGCATTGGATGTCAAGAAGTTATAGCGTCGTACCGGACACTTCGACCTAGCCCACCTCTCTAGCCCAATTTCATAAATGCGTCTGTGCGCCTCATTAGGGCTTTCGATATGTAGTTTCGAAAAGTAGTTTTCAAAAACTTCTTCTCGATGCGTGTAGGCAGCAGTTCTAAAGAGTCCTATAGCATGCGCACCGTAGGAGGTCAGATTTTTCGCAAGATGGTGATAGCAAAACCCGTGGAATGCATTCGGATATACGGCTCGAACACCATTCTGAATGCTCTTATGTTGGTCACTCACAATCAGTAAATCTTCCATCAGATTGTAGCATCTGCGCAGGTTATACAGAAAATAAGTCCATGACTCGTCGTTCTCTATCGGGCCGAGACCAACAGCAAGAGGAAATACTTGCTCGTTCCCGTCAAATGTGACGACCGTAAATAGAGTTCCTTTATTCCTTCCCTTCTCGTGGGTCCCATCAACTATAATCACCGGTCGAAGGCACGTATAAAATGCCCTAATACTCTGTCCGAGTGCAACGAACATGTGGCGAAACACTCCCTCAAGAGTCGTCTGCAAATCATAAATTGTCCCTGGATTACGTTGTTTTAACAAATACAGATAAGATGGGAGCCTCTGATACGACTCATCAAAGCCGCCATATGTATTCTCTATCGCTATATTCCTCGTCCGGAGAGCAAAACTGTATAGCATGTCAATGCCGTACTCCCTACACATCTCTGCAATCATCTCCTTTGGCCTCAAAGTGACCCCCTCACCGGTCAATCTTTTAGCAAAATAATGGGCGGCAACCTCAGAAGTGACCGATCGTGCGGCAGCACGGTTCAAATCAGGGTGACAGCTGTGCTCCAATGTCAACTTAGTAATTCTCCAAATAGTTGCACCCTCAATAGCACACAACCTAAACTGACAATTTTTTCGCCCACTCTTACAGACAAACACTATACGTTTATCGGCGGAACGATCAGTGATCCACTGTAACATGTTTTCCAAATGATACATTCCTACAGTTATCCTCAACTCTGTCTTCGAACGAAAGGTGGACCCCATCTCTAGCTGACCGGTAATCGGTGGAGGCTGCTCGACCCAACCCAAAGTCCCGGCACTACCGGGGTCCGGAAATGGAATGATCCAGTTACGCATTGATTGTAGATGCTCATGCTCGCTCGCAGATTGATGGTCGAATGAGAAGTTCCGACGACTCATAATCCTATCCATTTGGGCCGGTTGGCGAACCCAAGCAAGAAATTCCGCAGATAGTGACTCAAGCAAGTCTTTACAACAATCTTGATGGATTCAAATTAAATACTCGCAAGTGTACGAATCGCTCTTGTAGTAAGCGGCAAGTAACTCCGAGGTCGATCTCTCGAGGAATTGGAAACGGTTTAAAATTCGATAATGTTCGGCAAATAGTCGAATGAACAAAAGTAAATTAAATTAAAATACATCATTGGTTGATTATGATTACAATTACTAATGCACAAAATTTAAATTGAACTAAGTGATAACAACACCAATTTGATAGTCGGATAAATGAGAGATAACAATAATGAGATTAATATGGGAATTTAGAGTCACCGACACACATGTAATCAATTATTAGTTCCGATACTCAAATAAATAAGGTTAGGAATTATCGATTGCTCACGATTAAAAGAAATCCGTTTGATGGCGGAAATTCTAAAAATCACGATTGTTCTCAACGAAAATTAAGGGATACTCTTTTGATGGGGACGAAACCCTAGCTAACAATCAATTAACCGACTACTTTTGATGAGGTAAATCGTTAAAAGATCGCGCTAAAAGCTCGAGAACATTCACAATCGTTTCTTTCGGTCGTTTGATGGCGAACACCGATAAAAACCTCGATTCGAATAATAATAACAACAATGAAAAAGGTTTGATGATCTAATTCAAAAGTTCTTAAACGAAGAACGAACAAGAGGAACAATCCCAAACTTTTATCCGGAAAATCAAAAGGAACTAACAATCAAAAACATGTGTGTGGCTATATCTAAAAACCCATATGAAGTGTTTAGCCACACATGATAAAATCAACAACAAAAATCAAAATAGAAGAACAAAACATGGTAAAAACTTCCCTTTTAAATGCGAAATCGAATTCGATGAAGGTTTGATGATCTTCTTACAAGAACTCACAACAAAATTATACAAGGAATTATTATATCTCACAAAAGTATTTTTCTCACTCCAAGAACATACAAGGAAGATGATGAAAATCTCTCTCTTTCCCACTCTTTTGGTGTTTTTCCTCCCTAATCTTGTGTTTTTCCACAAAATATCTTCTTCACAAGATAAGCACCCCTCTCAAGGGGTCACTACACTTTGTTTTATAGCCAAAGAAATCAAGACAAAGGCTTAAAGTTGTGCAAAAATGTCAAGGAATGTGACATGAACCGAAAAGTGGCACGGCCCGTGTCCTGGGACACGGCCGTGTCGCACTGCGCTGAATAACGAAAAGGTAGTCTGTCAAGGGGCTCGGCCGTGTCGCATGACACGGCCGTGTTGCACTATGCGGGAAAGGCAAACTGGCCGATAGTGACTCGACCGTGTCCTAAAAGGCACGGTCGAGTCGTTCCCTTCCGGAAAATGAGATTTTTGCTGGAATGAGACCCGGCCGTGTCCCGTGACACGGCCGAGTTGCCTGTTGCATCCGAGTTGAGTTGCCTGGTGCAGCCTAGTCCAGTTTTTGGTCTTCTTCGGCTTGATCCTTCGTTCTTGTATCAATACACCTCGGATTTTAGCATATGATATACCGTTTCGAAGCTAATTTCACGAGGAATTTATATCAAGGGAGAATACATCTCAATTCGGAGTGGAGATTCTGGTATTTAGGAGATTTGACCGATACTGCTTAAATCTTTCGTCGTTTTAGGCCCCGTTTTAGCTTTTGATCGTCATAAACTCCAATATTAGCTATGAAAGCGCATATTTCACCACAATCTTCGTCCGGATATCTACAAAACAAAAACACAACATACCACGCGTAAAAAGGGCAACACTCGAAAACAAATGAAAGTGCGACTCGATAGAACAGAATGAGACGATCAAAAATCGACTCATCAAATCCCCCCAAACCTAAACTTTGCTTGTCCCCAAGCAAAAATAAATAAAACACACGACAAAGAAAACGAGAAGGATTGAATAATCAAGTTAATCATCGGGTATACATACAATCAACCGGGAATGTAAAAGTATCGTAAAGTCTCGTAATTCATCATGGAAGCCTAAACTCACAAATGAGTGGAAAGCAATGGCACTTGATCGAACATGCAAGAAAACAAGTCTTAATAGTCCCTCACTGAATTATATCGATTCACTCATCTCTCAAGTGTTTAGATAGGTCATTACGCTCAACTCGATTCAAATGGAAAGTTCTACTATATGCTTGCACTTCTTCTCTTCATCAAACGCATCAATATTCACAAAACACGAGTCATAAGGTCTTACTTTTGGTTGTAACGGGGTTGTGGCTCAGGTTGGGAAAATTTGGCTAGTAGTTACAAGTTCAGTCCAAGTAGAGCATATACGATCCTCACATATATGAAATAAACACTCAAAGCAAGATCGATCATTCTACTTCAATTCTCCCGTATATATATCTCCCTTTTTTTTTTCTCTAGGCCTTTTTAAGTGCAATTCTTATGATATTGGCCTATTCCTCACAACCCATCGACTTCCCTTTTGTTTTTCTTAGGCTCACTCCTCTCCTCCCCTATCTTTTCTATCCCACTATTATTATTAGGATCACCTTTTTTTTGTGGGGCTTATTATTTTCAGGGGAACGGGAGAGAAGATTTTTGCCTTTATACACCACAAACTTTGCACACCTTCGTTTTTCAAATATACCCTCTCATGCTCTTACAAGGACCAATACTTGGGTAAGTTATGGCTTTTGGATATGGAGCTATAAGATGCGGGTTTTTCGAACAAAAATACGGCTAAAGGCTCAACGAGGCTAGCAAAGGATATTGATATGAATTGGTGGATATTTTTAGATAAGTAGGTTCAAGACAAAAAAATGGGCAGCCCTAATCATTTCTCGTGTATGTAAATATCAACACGTCCTCCGACAGAATCATGCAAGTTCTAAAGAATACAATCCATAAAAAGAGAAATCACTCATGAAAGAATTTCACCGCTAAAAGTGAACGGTTCAATTAGGCACAAGGACTCACGGCTTTTGGACTACCATACTCATTCCTTACACGTCAAATCAAGTAACCAAAAACTATACATTTACACGCAAGGTCAAGCAATCAATTAGATTTATTAAACTCTACGAGCCAAATACAAACACGATTAATCATCCATATACCCAACAGTTAACAAGGTTATTGCAATCCAACTTCGACATCATCGCAAGAAAAAAAAAATAAAGAAAGGAAACAAACATCACGCAAACTATAAACAAACAAAAATCAAAGAAGTTACACCCCCCCCCCCCCCAAACCTACACCTTTGCTTGTCCCCAAGCAGAAAGATTAAGTCAGGAAAAATGCGAAAATGCAATTAAAAAGAAAGAAAATAAAACTACCGGATTAAGAAGTGTGGTTTTTTTTTTATCGCGGGGCACCATCCTTTGTGCTCGGGTCTCAACTTTCAATAAGCTAGGCTTCTTCCTCCCATAAATACCTCCTTTATTAGATTACCTACACACGCCATAGACAAAAACAAAATTAATGCAATAATAATAATAATAGCGATAAAAATTAAAACTCCCTTGGGTTGCCTCCCAAACAGCGCTTTTTTATAGTCTTTAGCTCGACTTCTTTGGATTCTTCTATCCGAGATCAAATGGAAATATGCCAGGTCCATCCACATAGCTCGTCATTTTTCGCTCGTTTTCCTTTGTAAGGATGTGGAGAGTGGTTCCATGGATTTCCATTGTGAGCGCTTTTGTCACCATTTCAATTTTCATTATCATCGTCACCATGAAATGTCTTCCTTTAAGAATAAGTGACGTGATTTTTGTTGGTGATGTTTCTTCTATGTTTGGTATCACGAAATCCATCGGGGCTATCACCTCCCCCAAATCTAGTGGCGAGTATATTGATTTTTGTGTTAAATTAATACTCGCTCCTAAGTTCACAATGGGAACTTCTTTCTCCACGAAAAGAACTTCCATATCAAAGCTTTCTAGGTCCTCCTTTTGATGCATTGATTTGACTGGTTCGCTCTTATTCTCTTCAATTGGCTTCTCGATTGGATCTTTAGATTTGTCCCAAGGAATTCGAGTCTCGCAAGATTGGGTAGCAGTTACTCGGATTTCTTCATCGTTCGACTCACCCTCTTCAATCACCATAGATTTCTCTGATTGACTCGGGAATTCTTCTTTCTCACCGCCCCTCTCTTTCGCTTCGGAAATTGTCTCTTTATTTATCACTTTACCACTTCGGATTGTGGTAATAGCTTTGTGGGCCACTTAAGTATACTGGATACAGTTTGGAAAATAGTTTAAACAACAAACTGTACGGAATCTAAATCTGAGTGCGTAGCGGAAGTCTTGGATACAGTTAGTTGCCGTGGATACAGCAACGAAGTATTTGGTATATACTTAATATATCACAGTAATTTAAAACAGTAAAAGTTGAAGGTAAATAACACAGTAATTAAAGTGGTTCGAGGTAAACCCCTCTACGTCCACTGGTCCTCCACACAGGAGTAAAAAGTTTATTATAATTACTGCGTACACAACTACGTAATTATAAACAAACCTATCCTTGTATCGTTCACACAGATTGATACAAAGAATGTCGCTTTCAACCGTTCACACAGATTGGTTAAAGCTTTCTTCTTGACTAGCTTCTTCACACACAGTTCCAAAGCTTCGTCCTTATTCGTCCCACACAGGTCAGAATAACTTGTTGAGTTCACACAGAGCTCGGTTTTTACAGAGGTAAAGGTAGGTAACTGGTAAAAGCTGACTTTGAAGTTCTTGAGCTGATGATGGCTGTTCTTGATGTTGAGCACTGTATATCTCTTTCGTTCTTAATTGCAATATGCTTTGGAGATATGTTTGCTCAGATGATAACTTTGATAGCTTGAATGTTAGGTTGCTTCGATAACTGATCTTCAATGTCTTCATAGGATATATATAGTCTCTGAAGAAAGTATCCATTGAGATGTATCCGTTTGAATAAGATTTCCTTCAACGGGAATATGACATGATCCGGATTTCACGGGATTCTGAAGATCTGAAGACTGGCAGTATTTAAATACTTTATCCTTGAGTATTTAAATACTTCTTTGTTCAACGGGACTTGACTTGTGTTCTTTCTTGTCCTTATGTGAACTGTATGGAAGATGACTGTGTTTAGGGTGTCGAGACAGTTTCCATACTTGGTCTTTTTACAAGACTACTTGCTGTACTGAAGAGCTTCACTTATGCTGATTCGAGGCAGGTCTTCGATACAGGATAAAGCCTCAAAGCTTCGATACAGTTTCCTTTACTGTATTTGGCATATATGTCAAAACCTCTAAATAACATTCGATACAGGGATTCGAGATCCCATTGTTTGATCTGAGGTCTTTGTTTTCCCAACAATTTCCCCCTTTTTGACAATTTGCCAAGACTAACTTTCTTAACTCTTCGAGTCTTCTTGATGATGCCAAATCCTTCTTCATGAAGCATTTCTTCTTTGACGACTTCTGGCAGATTTCTTGGTCTTTTGTCAAAAGGTCTGACTTAGTGACTTAGTCTACAATAATGAAGCGCCATGAGCACGTTAAATCTGATTTGAGATTTTTTTACAACTTAAGCCTATGATTGGCGCGCAGCACAATCTTACAATGTATTCTAAGTTTACAATCAAATTATGAACTGTCGTAGACTAGTTCGCATGACTTATTTTTCCATCAAGTTTATCTAACTTGAGATTCCTATCAAACAATTTTAAGTAATCATACATTAACACAGTAGATTACGAGTTGTAATCTTTCAAGGCAAACAAACTATTTTATTGATATTCAAAAATGATTGAGTACAAAGTTTGCTGTTTCGAATAGAAATTACAAAAACAAAAAAAATAATATACATAAATTTCAACTCTTTATCTATAATCCGCATGCCTCCATGGTCTTTTTTCGGGTTCGTTCTCGGTGCCGCGCCACCAGTTTTGAAGAGAATCATTGCCTCGATCCTGGTAAATCGCTCTTCCTTCATATGAACGATCAAAGGCAAGTATCCAATCTTCTGGATGGGTGACCCGATCTCCTCTTCTATGTTTTGATTTCATTTCGATTTGGAGAGGGAGTTTACCTTCTTCTAGCATCTTCGTAAACTTATCTGCCGCTTCCGCTAACGTTTTATAATTTTTGAAGATGGCGGATTCCCTGATGAGTCTGACAAAATATCTCATCAGTTCATTCTTCCTCCAGTGCTTCACTTCGTCGACAGTTGGGTTGCGGTTGGTCGGCAGACGAATTTCCGAAGGTCTTTGAATAAGAGTTTGCCAAGGGAAATTAGGATCATGGAATTCCGGTCTGGAGCCTGAAATTTTAAAACTTTGGTATGGAGGTGCCAGCTTGTTCAATTCGGCAGTGATACTGATCTGAGCAGCCTCAAATTCCCTTTCTTGTTGCAGCCTTATTCTCCTTGCAGCTTCTCGTGCCTCTTCCCCCTTTTTGGCTTCATCAAGACTTTGCAGGATTTCAAGAGCGGCGTCCTGTTTGGTCTCGATGCTGGTCATTATTTCAACAAGGGAGGAAAGAGTCTGCGACATTTCTTGAATGCATTTGTCGTGAGCACGCAGTTGAGAGATGTTCTCAATCATTGCACAAGCGGTCTTGGCTTCAGCAATCCTTGTCTTTGTAGCTTCCTCCTTCAGCAGTTGCTCCTGCTTATCTTCCATGATCTTCAAGGCTTGCTTGAAAACTTCTGGCAACAGAATGAATGCGTCAACAACTCGAGATACTTCGTGTTGAAGAGTGGTCATTTCTTCGACGGCAGAGGTGTGCATCCAATTCAGTGCCTTTTCAACGGAAGATAGAGCGTTTACTGTGTCTTGGATAAATACAGTCTGAAGGCCAAGAGCTCGCAGGCGCTCTTTTCGTGCAGCAGAGATCGGAGAATCTGGTTGGGCGAAGTCTGCAGCGCCGTTCAATCTTCTTACATTCACGGATGGACGTGAAGTAAGTTGGACATCCTCAGGTTCGGTACCGTCCTCGGATTCCAAGGTTGAAGGGGCGGGAGCAGCTTCCTGTGGTTCGGCGATAGTTGGTGGAGAAGCTTCCTGTTGCGAAGACTCCTCAGCAGTCATGGATGCAGGAGGGACTGAATCCTCCTGTTGGCTTTCAGGAATAGCTTCTTCGGACGCAGCAGGCTCGGGTGCCTGTTCCAAAATTTCTTGAAGTTCCTCGACTGGAGGGACTGATTCCTCTTGGTCGAGAATGTTCTCGGGCTGTGGCGAAGGGGGATTGGCCTGGGTAGAAGGCCCTTCGTCTTTTCTGGGTGGAGAGGCGTCTCGGGCTTCAGCCTCTTCACGACTCATTCTCAGACCTGCTTGAAGAGCATCGTCGTCGTCGTCTGAGTCATGATCGTCGTCATCTTTTGGATTAATGGGAGAATCCTCTGACTTCTTCTTTCCTTTTCTTCGGGCGTCAGATTTGTGCAGCAGGTGGCTTTCAATTAGATCCTTACAAGAGGCGTTGTCCCATCGAAGCAGGGCCTCAATTTCAGTTGAGTCTGTTACTTCGGAGACGAATCTCTCTTCGTGGCTCCATTCGCTCCAATTGTACAGTGTGTCGTACGGAGCTAGTCTATAGCCTTTCCATTGCAGGAATCTTTCGTACGCGTGTTCAATTTGAACCGAAAGAAGTGTTTGATTTATGATCGAGTCAGGGGAGGGACTTCGAATAACGTCTGGAGACGCTGTTTCGAGGGATTCCTGTACAGGTATGGGATCCTGTACGGAAGATGGACTCCTTGCAGGGGATGGTGCCCCGAAGGATGACGGATCCTGCACGGGTGTGGGATCCCGCAGAGGAGAAGTAGCTTTTGGCTCCGAATGGGCAGCCGACTCGCTAAAGTCTTGAGCGTTGGCAGATGTCTCTATATCCGTCGTAGCCGCCAAAGGCTCGGGATCTACTGTCGATGCAGTAGGAGACACCTCTTCCACAGGGGTTGGGCCCTGGGGTTCTTTATCAGTGGGTTGCGCCACGGGCGAGACATCCTTGGAGTGCTTGGCTTTGATTTTTGAGAGCCTCCTGAGTCTCTTCTTGGACTTATCACCAGCAGAGTGTTTCTTGCTGTGAGATCGCTTTCGCTTCTTTGAAGATTTCATTTCTGGGACCTTCACGGTTTCATCTCTTGGGTTGGCAGAAATAGACATGTGCCTGGTTCTCGGGTGGTTGCAATGCATTGTGCTCTGGTTATACGCAGTGGGTTTGACACCTCCTAAGTATATCCTCGAGCTATTTTTCTTTGCATCGGCGGATTGCGTCAGTCCGCACTTCGTCAGAATGTAGTTCAAAGATTAAACCAAAGGATTTCTTTTGGGTGGCGGTTTGCACACCTCTTCTTGAAGACGTTTGAATGATTTGGCACCAATTGACCTTTTCACAGTCAAAATAGCTACCATCATTCTCAACCTTAAGTTCGTGCACATCTCGAACGCACCGCCTGGGATTTTCAATGATCCCGGAGCAAAAGTCATGAAGATAAGCGAAATGAAGAAGAAAATTCTTGTGACAAGTGGTTGTCACCATATCAACCACTTTGGACCCCGTAAAAGTCCATAAAACTTGGTAATGAGCTCTTGAGACCCGAACGCGTCTCAAGTTGGTCCATGGTTAGCCGTCGGCGAGGCTGTAGATTCTCTGGAGTAGATCGCGATTGATGCGATTTCCACTCCTTGGATCAAGCGGTGATGTCGCAACATGTCCTCCCAGGCTAGTGACGTAAAACGGACGGCGGCGTTGAGGTAGAATTCCTCAACCAGATGGGCGTCGTATTTGTCGGCGGTCTTGCTCCCGAAGCGATAGAGACCTTGTTGTTCAAGACGAGTAATGATATACTCCATCGGTTCTGAGTCGTTGGTTTCCGAGAGAATATGCTCGATGATGACAGGTTTGGAGAAGATCCGGCCATCAATGATGTTGGAGGATTTCTTCAGAATAGGGGAAGAAGATTGACTAGCCATTGATGTTTTCTAAAAACAAAGGTGGAAGAAAACAGTCGAAATTCGCAGTGAATATGCAGAAAAATATGTAGGCTGTTTGCTTGAGAACTCTTGTAATTGCAGAAAGCGTAAAGAGTCTCTAATGGCAGATACAGTCCTTTTATACTTGGGCGGCGAAATAGGGTTTTGCAGAGTACGAATGGTCAGATTTTAAGGGATGGGAACCGATTTTGAAATCAACGGTCAAGATGGATTGAGTGTAACTTGTACGCTAATCCATTAAAAGGTTTTAAAATACAGCGGGTCCCACTTCTGACATAGGTTGATACCCTAAATGCCTAAAACGGCGGTTTAAAAATAATAAACAATTTAAAAACATCGCGGCTTTTGAGATTCAGTTGTCCAGATGTCGTGTAAGGCATTTAATGAACATGACGTTTGACATAAAAAGCAGGCACGTGGACAAAAATTATTTTAAAAGGAAATAATATTATATTATATCTTGAATCGAAATCCTATAGCATGTCTTGTTCTCCGCGCGTCTGATACGTTCCCCCTTAAAAAGGTACTAATAGGTTTTGAATTCCATACGGAATATTTGGATTAATCTTTGTATTCATGGGTCCTACAAGATTCCCCCTTAATTATTGCACACACCAGTGTAGGATTCATATGCGTTCCCTCGCTACTGATCGTATTGATGATTACGAGTGTACGGATAATTAATGTTGAATCTTGTATTCACGGGTCTTATAGCATTCCCCTCAATTGTTGAGTGAAAACAAGAAATTTACTTACAGGAGTCCAGGTGTAGAATTCCCATTGCATTACGAGCATGTTGAATCTTGGCCGTGTCGAGAGGCTTGGTGAAGATGTCGGCCACCGGATGTCCGTATGAACTTTTTCCAGCGAACATCCTTGTTCTCGACATGATTCTGATAAAATGATGCTTCATGTTGATATGCTTAGTGCGCGAGTGCAAAGCGAGTTGTGCGTGATTGCAATTGCACTCGTGCTATCACACATGATTGGAGTCTCTCTAGCATCGATTCCATAATCGGCAGCTTGTTCCGCATCCAAAGGATCTGCATACTGCAGCCTACCAAAGACATAGTACTGATTCACCGTGGAAAGAGAGTTAGCCAATTGCTTCTTACCGAACCAAGATACGAGTCTAGGTCCGAGAAAGTGACAAGTTCCACTTGTACTCTTCCTATCTAGCTTGCGACCTCCGAGATCCGAGTCAGTATCCAACTAAATCGAATCCGCCTTCCTTAGGATACCACAAATCCTGCATCGACTGCCTTTAATGTACTTCAGATTCGTTTAGTCAGTATTGAAGTGTGATTCCTTAGGTGCAACTTGGTATCTCGCACACACTCCAACAAAGAATGGATATCGGGCTCATGGCCGTTAGTACGGGAGCGAACCAATGAGCTTCTGTAGAGTGATTGGTCAAACGGCTTCCGGCTTCATCAAGACTAATTTGCACGGAAGTGCTCATGGGGGTTGGTGAGGATTTGGAATTGTTCATTCCAAATTTGTTGAGAAGCTCCTTCTTTGTATTTCTCTGGTTGATGAATATACCGTAGGCAATCGCTTTACACGCAAACCTAGGAAATAACTAAGTTCCCCATCATACTCATTTCAAATTTGCTTTGCATGAGATGTGAGAACCTTTGACATAGAGCAAGGTTAGTTGAACCAAAAATAATATCATCGACATAGATTTGTACCATTAGAAGGTCATCACCTTCCTGTATCTTGAACAAAGTTTTGTCGACAGCACCTTTCTCAAATCCGTTGTTGGTTAGATCTTTGGGACGGGGTTTCGTACTGTGCTCTAGGGCTTGTTTAAGTCCGTACGCTTTCCTTAGCCTGTAAACTAGATCGATACCGTCTGTGTTGGCAAACCCTGGTGGTTGTTCAACATAAACTTCTTCTGCAAGCTCTCCATTCAGGAAAGCACTCTTGACGTCCATTTGGTATACGATAAAACTCTTATGGGTGACAAAGGCTAAAAATATCCTAATGGCTTCTAGTCTCGCTACAGGTGCGAAGGTTTCATCATAGTCGATTCCTTCTTCCTGACAATAGCCTTGTGCTACTAGTCTGGATTTGTTCCTTATGATAAGTCCATTTCGATCCTTTTTGTTCGAAATACCCATTTGGTTCCTATAACCGATTGGTGCGTCGGTCTGGGTACAAGATACCATACATTGTTTCTTTCGAAACCGTTAAGCTCTTCTTCCATAGATGTTATCCAATGAGAGTTGTTAAGAGCGTCTATGGTCGAAACAGGTTCGGACTGGGCTAAGAATACGGCGATAGTGCACAT
This sequence comes from Orobanche coerulescens, assembly GCA_033398695.1. Taxonomy (NCBI): domain Eukaryota; kingdom Viridiplantae; phylum Streptophyta; class Magnoliopsida; order Lamiales; family Orobanchaceae; genus Orobanche; species Orobanche coerulescens. The sequence goes on from CM065816.1 coordinate 3,137,080, forward strand.
ATTGAGTCTCCTAAGTTCGGATTGAGATTTCCATTCAGGAAACTGTGAAACTTCAGCATTAGATTCTTCTTGTGCACAAAGTACATTTCCTTGTGTACTCTGTATTCTCCTACGAGTAGAAACACCGGCATTAATGTTTCCAATGATCAGCTCTTGCGGGTGATCTCTCAACCATCTTCGGTCGGGTTCTAGTTCAGATCCGTCTTGTATCGAAAGTTTACGTGGGTACGGCTTGACATGCAGCGTCAGCTTCATCCATATCGATTCTTACAGCTGCGGGGTTGATTTCTAAATCAACGACAGGTTCTATAAGTGTAGGTGGGTCCAAGATAGATAGATGGTGAATGTCCTGAGTGATATCATCTATTCCTGTAGGGTCATGGTGTGGTTCGTCGAACACTACATGAACTGATTCCTCGATCGTCAGCTTCCTTTTATTAAAGATTCTGAAAGCTTTGCTGACGGAGGAGTATCCTACGAATATTCCTTCATCTGATTTTTCATCAAAGGTTCTAAGTTGGTCCTTCCCATTGTTCAATACATAACACCTGCATCCAAAAATGTGAAAATACGAAACTAATGGAGTTTTGTTATTCCATACCTCATAAGCTGTTTTGTTGTGGTGCTTGTTGACGATACAGCGGTTTTGAGTGTAGCACGCTGTATTGGTTGCTTCTCCCGAACGCTTGTGGCAATTTGCTTGCGGCAATCATTGTCCTTGTTGCTTCTTTCAACGTCTATTCTTTCGCTCGGCAACACCATTTTGTTGAGGTGTACGGCACCGAGTATTCGTCTTTGTATTCCATTCTCCGAACAGTATTGCTCTATAAAGCGGTTAGTAAATTCAGTACCTATGTCGGAACGAATGCACACGATACTCGATGCTTTTTCATTTTGCAACTTCCTCGGGAGCTCGGGCACCTTGATGTTGTTTCCTTCTTCTTGCTAAGAAAGATCGTCCAAGCATACCCGAAATAATCATCAACAACAACCATGCAATATTTCTTACCTCCCAAACTTACTGGGTCTACAGGACCGTAGAGATCCATGTGTAGCATTTCCAACACTCTTTGGGTTGAAAGGTAGGATTTGCTTTTCGGGGTTGACTTGATTTGCTTGCCTTTACGGCATGGTCCATGACGCCGTCCTTCTTGAATGACACATCGGCAAACCTCTAACCATACCTGTCTTGAAAGCTTGTTGATCGTCTTGAAGTTGACGTGAGACATCCTCTTGTGCCATAACCACTAAGATCTGCGGTGCCTTTGGCAACAAAACATGGAATTGAGGAGCTCATAGGCTTCCAATCGGAATGTACATATTACCTGATCTGCTTCCTGTAAGCACAACTTCCTTGGTTTGGGTGTTCTTGACTCTACAGCGATCTATATAGAACTTCACCGAGAACTGTTTATCACAGAACTGGCTAATACTAAGTAGATTATACTGTATGCCTTCAACATATGCAACATCGGTGACCTTGAATTTCCCGACAAGTAGGTTTCCTATCCCTCTTGTTCTTCCTTTAGACTTATCACCGAAGCGAACTTTTGGACCACGACCTTCTACAAAATCAGATAGCTTGCTCCTATCTCCAGTCATGTGACGAGAGCATCCACTATCGAAGTACCATGTATCCTCCTCTAGAATGTCCTGTAACAAAGAAATTAGGTAGATTTAGGTCCCCTTTGATTTTTGGGTCCATATATGTTAGTTCCTTTAGGTACCCAAACTTTCCTGACAGCAATTGGTTTACTGTAGGATGTACTCGTGCAAGATTGCGATATCTACGGGGGGCATATCCGTAGTTGTTATAATCATGATAATTACTATGCATGTAAAATTCAGGGTTATTATTATTATTCCAGTACGAGTGCCGTCTGGGAGGTGGAGCCATTTTCTTAGGCTTAACAGCTTGTCTTCTGGGTCTCCAGTTGGATTCCCAATGCTGTTGTTGATACTGAACTGGCATCTGCTGTCTTTAGGGATAACGGGGCTCCTGTATCCAATACCTAGGCACACTGTACTGAGGGTACTGCCGTGCGGGCCTTTGGTGGTTGGATACCGCTTTCTTTCTGAATGACTGTCGGCTTTGATGATATGCTTGTGGAGCATGCTGTAGATTACGCCTTCTGAGTGGTTGTTGGTTCCACTGTCTCGAATAGTAGAGTTGAGGGGGCGGAATTGCAGCCTTCGGTTTTCTCGGTACAGCAGGTTCCTTTATGGGACTAGGAGTATCTTCCGATTCTGGAATGTGTTCCACACTCTTGACGAACACTGTACTAGTTTTCCCTTTATTCGAACATGAGTTGTATCCTAAGCCACTTTTACCAAGAGCATGTTGCCCAGTGCTTAGAATTTCTTCGATTCTTTTGGACGATTTTTCAAAAGACTTCAGAATGGTCTCAAGTTCAGTTTCTCGCTTCTCGAGAGTTGTGATTTTGGTTTGTAGTAGAACCAAATCATTTGTCTTGCTCTCATTGTGGGTTTTAACCTCATTTAGTTCATGAGCAAGTTGATGATTGCTCTCCATGAGTTTTTCAAAATCGACCTTGCTGGTTTCACAATCAAGAGACATATTTTCATAATTTATTTTCAAAGAAGTCATTTTCATCTTTCACTCTAAATTTGTTAATTGAAGTCAGTATATTCTCGATTTTAGAGTCTCATGGGCCTTTTGAATGTTTTTGAATTCATTCATCATATTTTTGAAAGTATGAGATGCATTAGATGGAATAGCCGAGGTTGAACTTACCTCATCGTCTTCACCTTCGGAACATCTTTGGACATAAAGCACATGTATGATTTATCATCGAACTCATCGCCGATGAATCACTTTCGATGACCACCGAAGACATTCTCTGATTTGGATGGTGTGGGGAGGCTTCGATTCTCCAATCGGGGCCTTGAGCTTGTCTTTCCAAGCACGTCTTCTTTCATCTCTCTCTTGTTGCTCGGCCTCGTGCAATCTTTGGACTTTGGGATGAGGACATTTGTTTGCATAATGGCCTGGTTTCTGCAGTTATAACACAGTTAGCATCACCGGATGATGTTTCGGTACTTACCTTGTTGTGTGTTTGGGCTCGTAGGAGTCTTTCCAGATCGTTTGATGAACTTTTTGAATTTATGCATTAGAAGCGCCATTTCATCTTGTGACAGGATGTCGTCGCCATCATTAGCATTCTTGTGACCTGCTTCGACGAGCTAGGCATGCCGTGTCGACGGTTCGATACAATGGAGAGCCGTGACCTTTGAAGGAGATTCTTGATTTTCTCTTCACAATGTCGTACTCAAAAGCTTTAAGGTCGAGAAGATATCAAAAGTGGATATTTCATTAAGATTACGGATACACGCATAGCCGTGGTCTTAATGTCCCATCAGTGGGAGAGATCTGAAAATTTTTAAGTTCTTCTCCTTTTGGGTGTAAATCTTGCCCAACGCTTCAAGTTCACCAACAATACCAGTAAATCTGAGGTCAAGTTCCTCAAGTGTTTCCGTTGGTTTCATTTCAAAAGATTCAAATTGCTGAGTAAGTTTTGAAATCTTGTTTTCTTTTGAGAGCTCAGTTCCCTCACAAATTAACTTGAGTTTATCCCAGATTTCTTTGGCTGTTTTGCAGCTCTTTACCTTTGAGAACGTGTCTTTGTCAAGAGTGACAAATAACGCGTTCTTAGCCACGTTGTCGAGATTTGCTCGCTTCCTTTCATCGGCTGTCCATTGCTCGCGTTCTTTCTCGAGCATTTCAGCATGGGCTTGGCCCTCAATCCTTGCGGCTGGATTGACCTTCATGATCTTGATCGGACCATCCTGTATAACAAAAATCATCTCTTCGTGCATTGCTTCAAGATGAGCTTCCATTCTAATTCTCTAGTAGTCAAATTCGTTAATAGAGAACATAGGGACTTTGTTAATCATGGAAGTATCCATACTGATAATATAGGAATGAAAAAGACTGTTTTGAAAATAAGTGATTTGAATCTGATTCGGTTAAAAAAAAATACGACTGATTCTTTTTAGAATCAACCGCTCCGATACCACTTGTTGGTCCCAGAAATGATGAGGACTATCCCCACTGTACCAACACGAGTCTTTTCTTGCGCGCTTTGTCCTCACTCACGCGCACCTGAGAAACTTCCCAGGGGGTCACCCATCCCATAACTACTCCAGACCAAGCACGCTTAACTTTGGAGTTTCTATGAGATGGCTACCAGAAAAGAAGATGCATCTTGTTGGTATGAGTAGTCCAAATCAATTCATTTAACCACTCTCTAGTGGCAGTGCAGAGCCCCGTACTAAGCGACAGGCGGACATGAGGGGCTGCACCACTAGGATGCCGCGGGTCGGGATGTTAAGCCCGGCCAGTTACGTTCTCCCGAGTCGAAGGTGAGGACGCTGGATACCAAAGTATTCCCAACAAGCTTGAACTTGCTCGGGTTGACTTGGTAGTTTACCTGTTTCTTGTTTGCATGCCTCGGTAGCAAGTTTCCCAATTTGAATCTCCATTTTCTTCATCGAAACTTCTAAAGATTCAAACCTTTTATTGTTCTCCACTCGGTTTTCCCTGCTCTCCTTAATCAATGACACAATACTCTCCTCAAGAGAGTTCTTTTGTTGTGGAGGTAGTTCACTTTGTGTTGTTTGTTGGGCTCGGTTTCCTCCGTTGTATTGAGCTTGGGCGCTTGTGTCGCACGGCATCGGGTTGTTGTTTATGCATGAAAAAATCGGATGGTTTCTTAGCCCAGGATGATAAGTGTTCGGGAGAGGAACATTTCTTGCATTTCCGCCATAATTATTTCTCCTCTCCTCCCACTCGGGCCTTCCCGTGCTTTGTCCCATAGCCCAATTAACTTGTTCGGTTTGTTCCCCCGGAAAAGTGTGAGGGCAAGAATTAGCATGATGTCCGGGTCCCCAACAAATTTCGCAAACTCGTGAGCTAGAAGGTTTATTTTGAGTCTTGAGTTGTCTTAGTTCATTTGTCAACTCATCGATTTTAGATTGCATCTCGTCCTTCTCGCTCACTTGGTGCACGGCTCCCCTACGAACACGTACACTTTTTTGTTGAGAATTTGCTCCCAATGTTTCATACACGTCATATGCTTGTCTCTCCGTCAAACCCCAAAACGAACCACCGGCTGCATTATCTACTGCTCCTTGGCAATATTGAGTCACTCCGTCATAGAAGAATTGATTGAGTAGTTGAAGCGGATAGTGATGGTGTGGGCATTGAATGAGTAGCATTTTGAATCGGTCCCATGCTTCGTGAAATGCCTCTCCGTCTTGTTGTCCGAAAGTTGAGATTTGAGTTCTCAATTGCGTCGTCTTTGAATGGGAGAAGTATTTGGTAATGAATTTATCGTAAACTTCATCTCATGTTCTTAGCGATCCGGGCGCCAAAGTCAACAACCATTGTTTCGCCCCGTCCTTGAGTGTATAAGGGAAACACTTCATTCGTAGTTGATCCTCGCTCAACCCGTTCAATGGAAAGTTATCAATCGCCACATAGAAATCTCGGATGAATGATAACGGATCATCTCGTGCTAATCCGTGAAATGAGGGCAATTGCTCGATGTGAAATCCGCTTATGTGGTAGTTCCTTGCGGCCGGTGCTAATTGGATGCATGAAATGGCGGTGTTCACTACGGGCTTTGCATAGTCCCTCATAAGATGTTCGACCGGAGGTTGTTGCGGCATGTTATAATTTGCTTCCATCCCATATTGAGGTCCGGGATAATAATTCGCTCCATATTACACTCCAACGGGTGGTTGTCTCGGATAGAAGTATATCCCTTGTTGAGCTTCGGGCATCCCTTGATTGCGCCCAACATTATCATATCTCGGAAACCTTGGTTGACGAATGTTTTCTCTCTCAAGCAATTGGTGCTCTTCAAGATCCGGGTTATTCTCGTCGTTTGCCATTGATGATTGCGCTATTATTTTTGGTGCTCTAATTCTTTGAACCTCATCTATGGGTGGAAGAATCAGGTTTCCCAACGATCTCCTACCAAGCATAAACAAGAGAAATTAGAGCGAATTTTTAGACTTTATCGAAAATAATGAAAACGAAAAAAATAATCAAGAAAAACAATTCAACTATTATTAAAACAAGATCAAAAATTAAACGCCAATTCCCCGGCAACGGCGCCAAAAACTTGATGGATTCAAATTAAATACTCACAAGTGTACGAATCGCTCTTGTAGTAAGCGGCAAGTAACTCCGAGGTCGATCTCTCGAGGAATTGGAAACGGTTTAAAATTCGATAATGTTCGGCAAATAGTCGAATGAACAACAGTAAATTAAATTAAAATACAGCATTGGTTGATTATGATTACAATTACTAATGCACAAAATTTAAATTGAACTAAGTGATAACAACACCAATTTGATAGTCGGATAAATGAGAGATAACAATAATGAGATTAATATGGGAATTTAGAGTCACCGACACACACGTAATCAGTTATTAGTTCCGATACTCAAATAAATAAGGTTAGCAATTATCGATTGCTCACGATTAAAAGAAATCCGTTTGATGGCGGAAATTCTAAAAATCACGATTGTTCTCAACGAAAATTAAGGGATACTCTTTTGATGGGGACGAAACCCTAGCTAACAATCAATTAACCGACTACTTTTGATGAGGTAAATCGTTAAAAGATCGCGCGAAAAAGCTAGAGAACATTCAAAATCGTTTCTTTCGTGTAGTTTGATTGCGAACTCCGATTAAAACCCTCGATTCGAATAATAATAACAACAATGAAAAAGGTTTGATGATCTAATTCAAAAGTTCTTAAACGAAGAACGAACAAGAGGAACAATCCCAAACTTTTATCCGGAAAATCAAAAGGAACTAACAATCAAAAACATGTGTGTGGCTATATCTAAAAACCCATATGAAGTGTTTAGCCACACATGATTAATTCAACAACAATAATGGAAATTGAAGAACAAAACATGGTAAAAACTTCCCTTGTAAATGCCGAAATCGAATTCCCGATGAAGGTTTGATGATCTTCTTACAAGAACTCACAACAAAATTATACAAGGAATTATTATATCTCACAAAAGTATTTTTCTCACTCCAAGAACATACAAGGAAGATGATGAAAATCTCTCTCTTTCCCACTCTTTTGGTGTTTTTCCTCCCTAATCTTGTGTTTTTCCACAAAATATCTTCTTCACAAGATAAGCACCCCTCTCAAGGGGTCACTACACTTTGTTTTATAGCCAAAGAAATCAAGACAAAGGCTTAAAGTTGTGCAAAAATGTCAAGGAAAGTGACATGAACCGAAAAGTGGCACGGCCCGTGTCCTGGGACACGGCCGTGTCGCACTGCGCTGAATAACGAAAAGGTAGTCTGTCAAGGGGCTCGGCCGTGTCGCATGACACGGCCGTGTTGCACTATGCGGGAAAGGCAAACTGGCCGATAGTGACTCGGCCGTGTCCTAAAAGGCACGGTCGAGTCGTTCCCTTCCGGAAAATGAGATTTTTGCTGGAATGAGACCCGGCCGTGTCCCGTGACACGGCCGAGTTGCCTGTTGCAGCCGAGTTGAGTTGCCTGGTGCAGCCTAGTCCAGTTTTTGGTCTTCTTCGGCTTGATCCTTCGTTCTTGTATCAATACACCTCGGATTTTAGCATATGATATACTGTTTCGAAGCTAATTTCAAGAGGAATTTATATCAAGGGAGAATACATCTCAATTCGGAGTGGAGATTCTGGTATTTAGGAGATTTGACCGATACTGCTTAAATCTTTCGTCGTTTTAGGCCCCGTTTTAGCTTTTGATCGTCATAAACTCCAATATTAGCTATGAAAGCGCATATTTCACCACAATATTCGTCCGGATATCTACAAAACAAAAACACAACATACCACGCGTAAAAAGGGCAAAAACACTCGAAAACAAATGAAAGTGCGACTCGATAGAACAGAATGAGACGATCAAAAATCGACTCATCAAATCTTCATCTTCGGATGTATGCACCTCCTCATCTTGCTCGTCTTCCTAATCTTCCTCGTATTGATACTCTTTGGAAGGCATGTCATAATTTATGTTGCCGGGCTCTACTCTCGAGCTGCTACATCCCATATTAACCTCGGGAGTGGAGGAGCTGCTGTTCTCAACATAGACCTCAGGATCCTCCTTGTATTCTACTAGTAATCGAAGTATCTCGGTATCGCCCCGTAATAGGACTTTTACTTTGTTTTCTTTGGCCATGTGTGTCAAGTACCATAATTTGTAATCGGACTCATTTGGACCACCCAAACCCTCTCTGATAACCCCCACGAGGTTTGCACGACTAACTTTGCTCGTGTCGATATAGACAAAAAATGAGTCCCCGTCTACATATGTCGAACGCTCCAAATGACCACCGTGATGTATCAAAATACGCTGCCACGACATCTGATTACAAAAAGATGAATAACTATTCAGAAAAATGAGCGAACAAATTATAAAACGGTCTGCCTTGGACACGACCGATGCACACGGTCGTATACTACCGTGTGCAGTGATCGTGTGCAAGTTTCTGTCCATGAACACGATCGCTGCACACGATTGTAGACGATCGTGTTAAACGATCGTGTACACGTTAGTGTTGCGCACGATGTTAAGGTCGTTGCGCACGATCGTTGCACACAATCGTTGCACACGGTGGCTTCCCATCGTGTGCAGCGATCCTGTCCGTAAGAACAGATCTGGAATTTTTTTTCATTGTTCAAATAATGATGCATACCTTCTTTATGAACTCAGAAGCACGACAAATGAAGTCCTATTTCAACGTCAACTTTTATTTTCGAACAATCTTGTGATTTCTATAAGATTTTTTGAGAGACCCTTTGTCAAAAATAAAATGGTTGTGTTGTTTTGGTGTATATGTTTGTAGTTAAATTTTGGTTGTTGGACATTAATATCGATCGGAGGAGGAAAGTAAAAAAGAAAAAAGAGAAGAAAAGTAGTTTAAATTAAATAAATAAAAAAAAGTGAGAAGTCAACAATACAACAAAAGAGAGGACATTTTAGTCTTTTTAATCAAAATAGTACCAAAAACTTATAGTTTTATGAATAAGGATATAGAACTTATCAATTTTATGCTTTGGTATTAAAAAATTGATTCCCACAAAAAATAATCCCCCTAGATAATATAAATTTAAAAAAAGATAGAAATTACGAGAACGAAAATCTAAAATATTTATCCACAAAAGTTTCAAAAAAAAAATACTAATATTTTACACCTCATGTGACGTAACATATTCGACAATGTACACGGTGACAATGTCCGTGATGCAGCAAGCAGAAGCGTAAACGTATTAATTTGTTGATTCTTAGAATATTCGGATGAATACACAAACGTGATTAACGTTTAATTCCGTTGATTCGATATGAATGCCGGAAGAACAACGATAAAAATACGAACAAAGGGATAAAACCCGATATAATTCTATTTCATTCAAAAGCTTCTTACAATTTTCTCGAGACGACTATTTATAATAGATAAAACAACTAACCCCATTATCATGATAACTACCTACTAACCCATTATCATGATAACTGCCCACTAACCTCATTATCTCCACGCCCACTAACAATTATTTAAAACATAAATAAAATCCTAACAACTATTAAATATAAATATTAAATACAATCTAATCTCCATCGGTCCGACGTTATTAATTTATGAAAATTCAAGCCGTACTAGTTCTTTTACTTATTTGACTTACCTTACATACCTTTAGTCAAAGTCGATGTCATCGTCTTGGTCGTAGCAATACCCTTTTCGGCTTTTTCTTGTCAGAGATCAACGTAATGATAAAATAATAATAGAAAGAGAGAGATATTAAATTATAAAAATGTGAGTGGAGAGATATATAGATTAGATTGGAATGAGTATCAAAAAATGATAGAGGTTGGGAGGATTTTTTTCTAGATATATGACTCTTTATGTTTTTTTCAATTTTCAATTTTTTTCAGTTGGACCCGTCAGCCGCCAGGTCCCGTGTTTTAGCCGTCGGGTTCAACGCTCACTTTTTTTTTTTTTGAATTTTAAACTAGGTTGATGGGTCAGACCGATTGGTCAGCGGGTCGCTAAAGCTAGGACCCGGACTCCATCTGTGTATACCACGGGTTCGGGTCGCCGGGTCCGACAGGTTGGCCGGGTCTGGATGGACTGGTCGATGCGCCAAGTCAAAGTTTTCTGAAAGGAAAAAAAAAAAAGAAAAAAAAAGTCCAAGTTTTCCGGACACCTCTAGGTATGAGGCCAAAAATTAGAAGGTGTTGTAACTGAAAATATTTTTTCCCTTTTTTGCACCAATAAATGGGGTAAATATATTTACTTTAACAAATTTGAAAAATATGACTAAAATATAAAAATAACAGTATCAAACCAAAATGTTCGTTATTAACAAATTTAAAATGTGGCTTAATGATCCCTTATTCTTAAGGTTCGATTCAATTCCAATGACTTTGGAATCAATTTCAAGCGCCGATGATCCCTTAGTCTTTGTAAGGGTAAGGCCCAGCTTCTGACGCTGAACAATTAAATATTGAGGCTTCAAGCGGCGGTGGAGCCAGATCTCGGTGGGAACTGCGGTTGGATTTGGGGTCAGATGGAAGAATCACTGTGACGACTCATGTGCGCGGTAGTTGAGGATATTTAAGAACTTGGGAGTCGGATACACATCTCGCGATTTAACCAGTAGCGATCTTTTTGTGCTATTATCTCAAGATTAGTCGGTGAAAGTTTCTAACCCTGGTATAAAAAAAAATTAAAAAATGTGGCCTAAGGCGGTTGCCGCACTTGACTTTCTCTGTCTAACCATCATTTTTCTTTATATTTTTAAATGGAAAAAGACAACATAAAATTGAAACAAAAATACTACGAAAATCCTAAAAACAATTAGAAGCGTTTCGGGTGGTTTTAAGTTTTTGGTTTTGATTTCGAAATACCAATTTAAAAACAAAACGTGTTTGGGTAAAATGAGGTTGAAATTGTTTTTACACAAATTTTAAAACCAGTTTAGCTTTCTTTTCAAAACCAGGAAAAGAGGTTTTACGTTTTGCGTTTTTATAAGAATCGCGACCTTATGACTTCATAGGTCGGTTACATATCAAAAAGCCTGCACGTCATCTTACGGTTTTACATCTTCATTCTCTCAAACTTCACTTCTCTCAAACTTCCATAACCGATCTCTCATTATTTGTTCGATAAAACCACGTGAGTACTTTTGTTCTTTTTCTTCTTTGTTTCCCCAATTTGTGTTTTGGAGGGTAAATAGCGGTGAGGGGCCCATGTGAAGGGTTTTGATTTTTACAGTTTTTTTTAAACTAAAAATTGATTTTTATTTTTGAAATTTTCAAAACTGAAAACCACCCCAACGGCGCCCAAGTAAAATGAACTATCAATTTTAACAGGAAAGCCTGGAAAGGTGTGAAAAGGTTTTAAAAAAATTGAAAATCTTAAACCCTACAAATTGAAAGTCCTGAATAAGTAAAAGAACTATAAAAGTGAAAAAAAATACTCTAAACTAAAATAAAATAAATCTAGAAACGGTCTTATGGAATCTTATTAGGGGGGAGGGAGTGGGGCTCGGGTAAGGGAATCGGGAACTCTTATCCGAGCGGTAACATCGCCGCCGGCATCTCGGGTAAGGCGAGCGGTGTGCATTTTCGGCTTCTGAAGCCGATCGGGGGGGGGGGGGGGGGTGCTTTTTGAAAAATATTGCCGTTGAACGGCTAGTTCAAATAAAAAAAAAATCCCTATAAAATCAAACATTTTCAACTCATTTTTTCAAAATAAAAACACACAAAACACAAATAAAAACACACACTAATATTTCAAAAACACAAAACCATGGATCCAAGAAGAGGTAAAAAAAACTTCCACCTCGCAACCACAACAAACTCCGTTTGGATTTAGCCAATTTTATTCTCAAGCATCCCCGAATCAATTTTACGTTCCACAACCCACATCTCCACATCCATTTTACCAATATAATATGGGTCCTCCTCAAATGAATCCTCAACACTACAACATCACTACTACAAGCGAGTTCTCCTCGTTCGAAAACATTGATGAAGACGTTGAGTACGTACCCGAAACACAACCACTACCAAACGAAGAAGACGAAGATGAGGAAGTTCAAGAAGTCGATCGGAGAGGGAAGAAAAAAGCATTCGGGGGGAGGAGGCCCCGTGAACTTTGGTCGCCGGCACAAGAGGAGGCTTTGGCGAAAGCATGGATTCAAATCTCCGAATGTGGTGTTGTCGGTAATGAACAAAAGTCCGACGGTTTTTGGAAACGGATTCTCAAACATTACGAGGGAACTATGGGTTCGAGTTCACGAACTTTTCATTCGTTGAATACCAAGTGGAAAACAATGAACACGGCCATGGGTATTTTCAACGGCTACTACCTCCAAGCGGTACAAACTATACTTTTTATTTTACGTAATCTATATTTTTTATTTTACATAATCTATATTTTTATTTTGTATATAATGTAGAAACGTCTTAAGGCTAGTGGGTGCAACGACTTGGACGTGGTGAGGCAAGTGAGTCAGATTACTATACAAAGAAAAAGACAATTTACTCATACCTTGGCGTGGGAGGTTGTCGAGGTCATGACAAATGTACGGAGCAAGAATGTTTTCAAGATATTGCCGGTGCGACAAGCAACTCTTCAAAAAGGAAGTCGGGGGAGTATGAATCGGCAAGCAACACCGTTCCCGACATGAATGAAGACCCCAACCCTCCACTTTCATCAAGAAAGATGAAAAAGAAGCAAGACGCATCCTCGTCGATCTCAAGTGTTGCGGATGAAATCAACTCCTAGACACAAAAGAAGACACAATATTTGGAAGAAAAACGCGAGAAGGATGCTTTGGCAAAACAATTGTTGGCTACACAAATCGAGGGGGCGAAGTTCAAGAATGCACAACGGGAGATGAAGTTTTTTTTGGAGCCGCATGATCACATTCGCAATCCCGCTATGTTGGAATTCGTTGTTAACCAAAAACGTGAAATTGCGGCCAAACACGGATGGACTTGCAATTTTTAAGTTGTAGCTTCAACTTGTTTTAATTTCAACTTATGTAATGTTTTTTTTTTAAGTTGTAGTTTCAATTTTTAAGTTGTAGTTTTTTTTAAATATTATGTAATGTTTTTTTTTTTAATGAAGTGGTATGTTTTTATTTTAAATATTGTATGTGATTTTATGTATGAAAAAAAAAATCGGGTACTATGTGACCACTCCCTCCACTTAGGGTAGTGTTAGGGTAAAATTGGGTAATTTTGAGTTGGAGGGTTTTTATTGGATAGAGGTGATGTGGCACCTAGGGTACTCGGTGACCACTCCCTCCCCCCTTACGGACTTGTTTGGTGTGACATTCGAGGTGGTCGATGACGTAAAACTAACTTATACAACTATTACATCCCTTCCCTTATAATTGCAACATTCGTATTTTTACATTTATCAATGCACAATTTTGATTACTAATATCTTTAATTCTTTATTTTTAAAAGTTATAAGAAATTGATATTTTGAAAGTATATTTCGAGATGTATCTAACAAGAACTCACATGACTATATTTTTTTATATGTATAAATTACAAAAGATGGTCAAAAAAATTATGTGAAGAGTGTAATAGTCAACACGTTGCAATAATAGGAGAACGGAGAAATAATATTGCAATTAGTTTGACTAAATAAGTATGTTTTTGGTGATGAAATCTTATTAAAAAAATTAGTCATTTGAAATTAGATACTAATTCACTGTTCACTTTTATTTCATATTATAATACGATATGCTACACGAAGCACAAATACTCATATTTATAATATAAATAAATGCAAACAAATATAAATGTTTTTAATATATTAAAATTTGCAATATAATATTATCCCGTATAACATTTTAAATACATCTTTTTTTCTTTATAAAGATATGCTGCTGCTACTACTACTAATAAATTATAATCATCTCTTTCAATGAACCTAACAATTAATTATAACGAAGAGTAGTGAAAGTTGTAGGAATAGATTACAATCAAAGGCGGAATCAGGAGTTAAGAGAAGCTAGAGCCCCGACTAGATTAAACAAAATCAATAGAAATTTTCTTTTAGCCTCGGGTATTTATAAGAAAAAAAAGAATTTTTTTAAGTCCGGCTAATTTTCACTGTTAAATACTTGAGCCCCGGATAGCTTAAACTCGTGGTTCCGCCACTGATTACAATACTACAATTTACATGTAATGGTAAAAGCATTTCACTATTATTACTAATTTAAAGAAAATGTAAATATGTGTTTTGTATTTATATATTTATATTATGTGTATACAAAAAATATTATTCCCCTATATATAGAAGTAGAAAGCAAATTGATGAGGAACCAAAAAAGAATACGTCTCTTGTGAGAGTGTCTTATTGTGAGACGAGTTCAATAAAACTACATTTTTTAAGATAAAAATAAAAAGTAAAAAAGCACCAATTTGTTACCAAACAAAAAAAATACTAAAATGTAAAATCTAAAATAAACTCTAAAAGCAAAACAACAAGTTCTAAAATCTAAATAATCAATCAAAAATCAATCCCTCCAGATAATATAAATTTAAGAAAAGCTACAAATTACGAGAACGAGAATCTAAAATATTTATCCACAAAAATTTGAAAAAGAAAATACTAATATTTTACACCTCATCTGACGTAACGTATTCAACAATGTATACGGGGACAATGTCCGACTGTATAAATTTATGAAAATTCAACCTCCACGTTCACCCCCAAAGAAGAAAACCCGCCAGGAAGCAAACGGAACAATTTTTAAAATAGGACTCAAAAGCAACTTCAAAAAAGAAAGAGAGTTGCTTCTCCCTCGTGACATCGCCTAATCCCCCCTCCCACTTTTTCTTTTTCTTTTTCCAGTTGTGTCCTTTTAGTTTTAGTTTTTTTTTTTTTGTTTTTTTGCATTCTTTTTTATTTATTCTTTTTTTCTTTGAATGAGCAACATATATATATAATATATATATATATAATATATATATATATATTACTTTTTTATTTGAAAATATATTAAAAATGTATTTAATACATATTTTTTTATTTTTCTCTTTATTTAATTAGTTTAGTATATATATATATATAATATGAAACGAAACAATATATATATAGGGGTGTAAACGAGACCAGACAACTCGCGAGCTACTCGAGATTTACTCGGTCAAAAGTCGGTCAACACTCGACTCGAGTAGGCTCGACTCGAACTCGAGCTCGTCTCGACATATTAACGAGTCGACTCGAGCTACCCAATACTCGATCCGATAAGCTCGTGAGATACTCGAATTTTTTTATATATAATTAGTTTTTATAATATACTTTGTAAAATATTATATAAAAAAATATTAATTGGCCAAAAAAATAAAAAAAAAGTTAATAATACATATTATAATTCTATTTTAAATAAAATAAATAACAATTTATTGGTTGAAAATTAAAATTACTAGCTAAATAATAAAAAAATTGAAATTATTCTATATTGATTAAGGGTGTTTGAAGTGTTTACCCAAGTTAAAAACAAAATAGCTTCTCCCACATCGGTTGGATGCTGTTTATTTTGGCTCACAAGTGGGTAATAAATTTATGCCAAATCTCTTGTCCCCCATCATTCATGTAATTATGATTGTGACTCAAATGAGATTTTTAAAGGAGGTTAGAAGGCTCTCCTTTAATATATTTGGCTATGGGCCCTCACCCAAGGGTACTGTGTGGGGGTGTAAACGAGACGAGACAACTCGCGAGCTACTCGAGATCGACTCGGTCAAAACTCGGTCAACAATCGACTCGAGTAGGCTCGACTCGAACTCGAGCTCGACTCGATATACTAACGAGTAGAGTCGAGCTTGGATTTTCACTACTCGCGAGTTTTTGAGTCGAGTTCGAGTCTGAGAAATGGCTATCGAGTTCGAGTCGAGTATACCAATACTCGAGCTCGACTCGCATCATTTACACCCCTATATATATACCAAAAAAAAGAAACATGAAAAAAGAAGATATTTACACATGTTCTCATTATTTGCTGAATTATATTCTTCTATTTATTATAAACGGAATAGTGTTTCAGAAATATGAACAAATAAGTGATATTACATGAGAAATTTAAATAATATATATCAAGATAATAATGAAAAAAATACATAATACACCCTTGAATATTTACATAATATTTACAAGGGGGGATTAGCATAAAAGTGATATTTACACATTTTCCTATTTTTTTGTCAAACAATCACTTTTTACTTTTTAATCTCCACCACTCATTCATCATCAATATTTTTTACTTTTTAATTTCCACCACACATTTAACCATCATTACTTATACCAATCATTACCTAAAATACACCAAATATACACCCTCCGTCAACTTTTGGCTGGACAGAGGGAGTATAAAATAAACAATTCTGTGTAATTTTCTTCAAGGGAATAATATGAATATAATTTTGAGAATAAGTATATTATATACAAGATCAAACTGAATATGGTGCGAAACTAACTGTATTTCCTTTTTCTTTTATCATTTTTGTCATATGTTTTCTTTGATTGGGTTTTATTGGTCCATCACATGAATATTCCCACGATAATGATCGATACGATAGGAAATAGATTTACGATCTCAAATTGCTCAATAGAAATTTCTACATGCTTTGCCGGGTAACATAATGATGAAATAACTTATGATTGCCGTAGATTCAACGAGCCATTCATTTGAACATTGCTCCATTCGTCCCGCTCAAAAATCCACAATACACTGAAAAGTTGCCCATTTAGAAAGTTTATATTTAACACATTTACACAATTAAATTAAATAATCACCTCTTATTTCTTTTAACCTCCAACACACACACACACACCATCAGTACGTTTTACTTGTGAGCCTCATTACACACTCGCCATCAATATTTTCATAACCTATCAATCTATCACATCCATATTTTTACCTAAAAATATGTAAAAATACTGTTGGATATTGGTTTAATAAAATGGATTTGGTCCAAATTTTGACCAATTATTTAAGTGGATTCTATTTTTCTAAATGGTAAATTGTGAAATCATAATCTACATTGTGAGTAGATGAGATTAGCATTTACTTTCTCTTAAAATCAATTTCGGGTGAATGGGAAATTAATGCATAAAGTGTGCCACTTAAATATATGGAGAAATGGAAAGGTGGAAATGTTAAGAGTCACATCGCGGCCAAACCCGAGCACGAGACCGCGACCGCGACGTCGCACTTGTCGCATTGGGCGTTTTGGAGGCGCACTTTGCACTTTCGGACCAAGGGGTGCAGCCAGTTCCAAGAGGCATCTGAATCTGAATGATCTAAACACGATCAAAAAACATCAAATTCGAAAATTATATAATCATTAGCATTCGAGCATCTTGAGTTCTTCCGTTCTTTCAATATTCGAAAGTTCAAAACACATATTTGTTCGTTGAAGGTTTAAGTTTTGCAAGTGCTGCTAAATTAAATTAGGAAATCATTGTATTTTAGGGACGATTGCCAAGAACCGTTAGCACTTTATACGGGGCAATTTCCTCTTACGGAGATAGTATCCAATACTAGCCTCGACTTCATTCTCATCGCTTCAGTTCAAGAAAACCAGCAAATTCACGGTCAATTCCAACCAATAAATACACTATCCGTCAATATTTAGCTGAGACAAATAGACAACTTTTTCGTAAACCATGAAAAATCAATGAAATTGTAACTTTTTAGCAATTTTTTTATCATGCATTTGTCCATTCAGTAGTGCATTTTAATTGAATGACTATTATACATTTGATGAGATCTATAATTACAATGGTGCCATTTGAAATTTTTTCTATATACGAGAACTTTAGTTATCAACAAAAATCATTTTAGGAGAGTTAGTCTAAACTCGCTCTATTTTGCAATCTACCATAGGAAGAAAAATATGGAGGGTGCCCAGAATTCTTTTTTTTTTTTTTTTTTTTTTTTCAGTTCAGGTCTCCATAAATCTTCCGCATGGAATGGATGGTGCCCAGAATTGTCTCTCGGGAAGGAGCCAAATATATTGGTTGTGATTATATATTGAACTGATTTAGTGGCTGCGTTATATTTTCACCGTAGTTATATTATATGCAGTTTCGATTATGGTATACATCAACTGCAATTATATTAATAATCACAATTGGAGAAAGGGTTGGTGGTCCAGCGGTAGGATGCCTACACCCAAGACACTTCTTTCCAAATCGTCTCGAAGGGAGATGTGCGCAGAGTCAATCTCTCTTCGGTTAGAGCAGCGTTCATCGAGAGTGCAGTTGCCAAAGTCCCCTTAGGTAAGTCTCATGTGAATTAAACCATGGGCTCAGATATGGTCGTGAGCTTTTTCGTATCATATGCTTATTTCTATATATCACTCTATACTTTGCTATGCACTGAGCTGGGGGTCTTCACGAAACAGCCTCCCTACCGTAAAAAGTAGAGGCATGGTCTGCGTACATATTACCCTCCACAGACCCTGTTCTGAGTGGGATATACTGGGTATGTTTGGTTTGGTTTGGTTTTTTGGTTCTAACCCCACCAAGGAGGTGAAAGAGGAGGTTTTTCTCTTTATGATCATCTAGCTCCCCGGGGCTAGCTCGAGCGACCGCTAATCAATGTTTAATCTCGCGTCAAGCGGCAGTGTAGGAGTATTTCCTTGCTGGGAACCCGGAGGTGCTGACCAATCAGTGGTTGTTCTCCCGATAACTGTGCTGTAACCTGAGGCGATGTTAATCAGTTAAGGGCTTCTCCTTGTGCGCATACGTGTACATAAAAGGCATTGGGAACCCTGGAATTGCTCGAGCGACTCGCGATTTACTTCTCTCAATGGGTTAGGAGTGAGTTCATTGAGAGACTAGGATTAGTCCGGCTAATCTGGGATCACCTAGTTATATATAAAAAAAATAATCACAACTAGTAGTATATATATCTTGTCCCGCACGTTGTATTGTGGAATATATCAACTAAAAAATTACTCCCTCCGTTTCACATGAGTTTGCACACTTGCCTTATTCGTCCGTCCCACAGAAGTTTGCACACCCATAAATGGTAAAAAAAATTGTTTTTAACACCCTCACTATACTCAATTATTTACTTTTTCCCTTACTTCACTTATACATGAGTTACCTTTTATACCCTCCCTTTAAACTGGTCAACTCTTCAAAAGTGCATTTTCTTAATCTCCGTGCACAATCAGTTGTGCAGACTGCTCTGAGACGGAGGAAGTAAGTGTTATTTTTGTTTCTTTCCATAAAGTTCTTTTCTTTATTAACCGTCGCAAATTATTAAAAAGAAATGTAGTAGAAAGTTGTACTCCCTTCGTCCCACTCATCTTGAGTATTTACTTTTCGGCATTGAATTTAAGAAAAATTGAAAAATAATGTGCAGAATGATAGTATGAATATATATTATTTTAAATTGTGAGAGATAAATGTGTTTTAAAAAACAAATGACCAAATATCTTTAGGCAGTCTAAAAAAATATGAACTAAGATCGACGAGACGGAGAGTATATTTGAACGCACAGATTTCCCAATAAACAATACCACCCACTAATTCCCCAGGAAAATTGTAAAAACAATTCTACACACATACAAAGTACAAACACGCACAGGCACAAGGATTCTCTCTCATCTCTCTCTCTCTCTCTAGAAATACATATATACCTGAAATTCTGAGTTGACAGCGAATATTGATTCGTTGCGTTAATATTCATACAAACACAACATTTGCATTTTGATCTCGTCGTTTCAATCCAAAATAGCGACACCTGCTTGGAAAAAAATATACCGCGTAAATGGGGAAGAAGAACAGAGGAATAAACAAAGGGAGGGTGTCTAGAATTGGCAGCTATGCAATAGCCTCGTCAATTAAAGACCCCACCTGTGTTTCTTGCACGACATTCAATATCCTTGCGCCTATTTACAAAAGACTCAATCACGCGGTAAGTGTTTGATATATGCTGCATGAATGTATTCTGGTTTGTAGGCTGTTATTTTATTTTATTTTATTTTGCCTTCTTGTGTGTGTGCTATTTTGTATGTGTTTCTGGCGCAGTGTAGTTTTTTTTTTGGGTGGGTGGGGGTGGGGGGGTGGGTGGGGTGGGGGTGGGGGTGAATCGCTTTGTTTTCATGTGCTTGCGATTTATTTTTTCTGGTGATAATTTTGTTGTAATGTGCATTATGGTTGTTTTCAGGATCCCAATTGCAGGGAAAGTGATGTTAAAGATTATTGGCTGGATAGGAACCAGAGGATTTTGGACTGGTTATTGTGTGAAAGATCTTCCATCATCTGTCTTCAGGTTCAATTTAAAGACTTTTTTCTCTGCAAAATGATTTAATATTTAATAAATGTGATGCCTAATATTTGTTATTTTCTTGCTGTTGCAGGAATTTTGGGTTGGGAATGAAGAATTGGTGAAAATTTATGATAAGAGACTTGGTGATGCTGGTTATATCAATTTCAAGCTAGCCCGAACAAATAACCGTGGGGATGGTATGCGGCTGTTGCACTTTTTTCTTTGTGGAGTTATACACATCTCTAATTTTGTTCTCTTAGTCATGCACCAATCATGTATTGATATTATAATCTTTATGCCATCAATCCAAGATAGTTGTGATTAAGGTGCAGTCGATGATGGTGAATCTCCGCTAGTCGTAAACGTGTCTAATACATATGAAAGTGTTTGAGGTTATCCCCTTTTTTCGCACATGGCCCATCTCATTTGGTCATCACATTATGTAACGGAATTTTCTTCGATATTTTTTTTGTTATTCCTTTTCTTTTGCTTCTCTCGAGAATTTTCTTTGATGTTATGGCGTGGCTAATACATCCAATTGCATACAGATGTTTGGGCTTTTTAGTAGGGGTAAAACAGGATGATACGGGATTACAAGGTGGTTGGGGTGTTATTAGGAATGTTCACGGAATCTCTTTTTTCTTGAATGGTGATCTAGAAGCAAGATTGAAACTATGATTGAGTTGTCATGGTAAAAAAGAAGCTTAATCTTGTTCGAGGAAGCTATAAGCTCACTTGTGGGCTGTAGAGAAACTTTGGGTTAGAGTAACTCGCCATTTATTTATGAATCCATGCTTCATCATCTAAAAGAATACAATTCGTTTCCCCAAGAGGCTCTATACTCTGTTTATTCAATTTCAACTGCACAACAATGCAGTAATTTGTTGTCAGTTCCTATGTAAAGTTATGTTCCTTCTTCAAATTTCAACAGGTCTGCTGACTGCTGTGCATAAGGACTATTTTAGGATCATCAGCCACCAAGAGCTGCTTTTCAATGATTTTGGAGACCGTGTCGCTCAGCTTTTGCACGTTGAATTGGTTGCGCCCATTGCACAATATCGAAATAATAATGTCCGCCAAGAAATCCTTATAGTGAATACCCACTTATTGTTTCCACATAATTCAAGATTGTGCTTGGAACGATTGCGTCAGGTAACCGTGCATCACACCTGCTATCTCTCTGTTATCATTATGATAAATTTATGTGATTAGATCATTCAATTTGATTTTTCGTGTTTTATTTGATAGGTCTACAAGATATTGCAATACATTGAATCATACCAAAAAGAAAAGAAACTTAATCCGTTACCTATCTTACTATGTGGGTATGTAAAACCTCTCACTCGATTGATTTTACATTTGATAGGTCTTCCTTTTTTAAGATAGAATGAATTATCCAATCGTTTTTCTTGTGCATTTCCGTGACTTTTACAGTGATTGGAATGGGAGCAAGAGGGGTCATGTTTACAAGTTTCTTAGATATCAGGGGTTTGTGTCGTCATATGATACTGCTCATCAGTATACTGATGCAGATGCTCACAAGGTAAACTATATCTATTCATACTAACTCACATTTTTGAGTCATTTGTGTTTTTTTTTTTTTTTATTTACAAATTCCTGTTGTCTGACTCGTAGTGGATAAGCCATCGCAACCATCGTGGGAACATCTGTGGTGTTGATTTTATATGGCTTCTTAATCCCAACAGATATCGAAAATTACTTAAAACTAGTTGGAGCGAAGCAGTATTTGGAATGTTCAAGGTGAGATGTTTAATTAAAATTTGATATTTTCTGGATTTTAAAGAAAAAGGATTTGGCTTGCTTTCTCTTGATATGTTCACTAATTTCAGCTTTGAACTTTATTACTGATCGAACATAATGTGATTGCAATTTGATATTATTTACAAAACATTACGGGAGTGTTTGTTTAGTATATCTGCTCGCATCAAGTTATAGAGTGTACCTTATTTGCAGCATTTATGATAATTTTGCTCTTTCATGCAAATTCCATAAATCATTAGGGTCGATTACGAAAAGTACCCTTGTGGATTGGCCTATTTACAGAAAAAACCTGCTAACTTTCAAAATTACAAAATCGACACCTTCTATATTCTATTGCTGTCTTACGTTTACCCTTCAACAGCAAATAACATTTCAAAATCCTCCTTTGCATTTATTAAAATATTATAGTTAGCCCCTTGATTTTAACACTGAATCAAGCCGCTGGGGTATTTTTTTTTATAATTTATCATGAGATTTATTTGAGTTTATGCATGGATCATTTTTTTTAATGAGTAATTTATATAATTCTGTATACATATTCTCCATATTGCACCCGTTCATCACAAGTAGAAACTTTCTTATTTGTCTCTACAGTATCAACTTAGGCGAGCTTCGCTGACAGAGGATGATGCGTTTGCATTTCTAAAGGCTGATAGCGGTGGTGATTACATCACCTACTCGGGTTTCTGTGAAGCATTACAACATGTAGGTAGCGTGTGTGTGTGTGTGTGTATATATATTATAAAAGTTCTATTAATATCGTAGTTTGCATATATTGTAGAGGATGAATTAAATACATTTTCTTGGTTTTCCTACAGCTTAATTTGATAGGCCATCGTAATGGATTGAGTGCCGAAGAGATACAGGAACTGTGGGAGCAGGCGGACATCGACGGAAATGGTGTCCTTGACTATAAAGAATTTAAGGTATCGGGTCCTAAGTCTTGGTTAAATTTATCTTATGGCGTCATGCACAATGTTTTCCGGCAACATCTGGTATAACTTTTCTCCAAGGGTTAATTACAGAAAGTACCCAGAAAAAAACCCCACCTAAGTTTCAAATTTACAAACAATACCCCGGGATTTTACTTTCTCTCATACTTGCCCTTTAATAAGCCAAAAAAATCCAAAACCCGTCTTCACATTTACAAAAATATTATAGGTAGTTCCTAAATTTCAACATCGAAATCATACCTTAGAGATATCTTTTGTAGTTTTGAACGTTCCCTCGAGGCTACTTCCTTTGTAATTATCCCTTTCTCTAATGATAAATAAACACAAATATGTTTCAGAATTACAAATATCCCCGTGAGATTTGTGTCTATCGTACAAATTACACCCCCGACTATTTTCATTACAAACATTAAGGTTATATTTTCATTCTGGAAAGATAAGTGATCTTTTTTTTTTTTGGTATTTAGACCAAACATGGGTACTTTTTGTTATTTATCCTAAAACTTTATCAATTATTTTTTATGGACAAAAATATTTCGCCGCCCTGCAGCAAAGGATATGGAATGCCTCACTATCCGAGCAAGGAGTCGAAGCGAGAGACGAGTCACGGGACGATCTTGTCAATGGGACCGAGCAAACAATCGGATTTAGTGTAAAAAATGCCGTCCTTTTCCCCACGGAAGTCGAGAAAGGAATGTGGCCCGAAGATTACTCTCTTTCTGACCATGCTCGACTGACCGTGGTTTTTTCACCGGTGAGAATGCCATGCTCTCGTTTGACACCGTGAGGCTTGTTTGAACCGGACATGGATTTAAAGATTATGGAGCGGATGGTCTTTTTCATAGATCAAACGGGAGGTATTGTTCTCTGGTGGTGCAGAGTTGGGAAGTCGAAGTTGCGACTTTTTAAAATTATGTTCGTAAAAGAGGAATTTTTGGGTATTTAGATGTCATTCCTCTCTCAATCTCTGTCGTTGGCGGCTTATGGGAGCGGATGTTGTATGCCGATGGTTCTCGTTTTTGCGGGCCCTTGTAAATAAACAGTATAATGGTGGAAATGTAAGTTATGTTGAAAGTTAGTATAGTGAGAGTGTATACTTTGTACAAATGTGGGTGGGAATCTCATCTTGTAGTTTAGTGAGATGCACTATGAAACCGGGATATAATTTTTTTACGTCCCATAACTTTACTTTTTTCAAAAATGTCCCAAAAAAGTTAATTTATCCAATTACGTCCCAATTTTATCCTAAATTTACAATTTACGTCCCAAAGAACGCCGGCAAGCATGAAACGACGTCGTTTCGCCCCCTGTGCCGCTCACGTGTTTTTTTAATTAGGGATTTCCGGTGACCTAACCTATGTGGATTTATGTGGCACCAGTTGACCAATGAAATAATAGGAGATGGACACATCATTAATTGTAATAGATATTAAACTAAAAAAATAAAAAATAAAAAGAAGAAAAGAAACTATTTTTCACATCCTAAAAAATGATGCCCAACATTCCCATCGGTGAAATTAGGGGTGTTCAAAAATATCCGATATCCGATCCGAAATATCCGAAAATCCGAAGTTCCGGATATCCGAAGTTCGGATATCTGGAACTTCGGATTCGGATATCGGATAGTAGTTTTCAGAAAAATCGGATATCCAAAATATCCGAAAAATCATAAAAAATTTTAATTTTTTATATTTTAAATAATAAAATGTATTCGGATATTCGGATATCCGATATCCATATCCGAAGTTTTTTTCGGATATTCGGATATCCGATATCCAAATCCGAATATTTTTTTCGAATATAAAGATATCCGAATATAATTTATATTTTTTTTGGATACGGATATCGGATATCAAAATATACTATTCGAATGTGCAGATATCCGAAATTCCGGATATCCAGTTTTGAACACCCCTAGTGAAATTAGGACGTAATTGGATAAATTAATTTTTTTGGGTCCATCTCCTATTATTGGGACCCCTAAAAAAATTATGGGACGTAAAAAAATTCTATCCTGATGTGTCAATCTCCTATTATTTCATTGGTCAACTGGTGCCACGTAAATCCATATAGGCTAGGTCACCGGAAATCTCTAATTAAAAAAATACTTTGGGACGTAAATTATAAAGTTAGCCTAAAATTGGAATGTAGTTGGATAAATTAACTTTTTTGGGACACTTTTGGAAAAAGTAAAAGGTTATGGGATGTAAAAAAATTCTATCCCCTATGAAACCACTCCTTTTTGTACCATAATTAATGCATATGAAATTGCTCTTTCTTAGTGGGAAAAAAAATTACGGATTTATGATTTTGCACAGGGATTTATTTTTTTTAATTATTGAAAAATTATACCGCCTCCGTAACATGTCGTTTGTTTTTGGAGACAGAATAATGATCGTACATATATTTTTAAATAGATCATGAAAAATTAATAAAAAATAATATAGTGAAAGTATTTTACAAAATTGAATCTAGGGATGTAATTTTTAAATTGAAAGGTACAACATCAAGAAGAAAATAAATGGTTACTACATTCAATATTGAAAAAGTTAAACATCATCTATTTACATACTACTTATTACTCAATTTTCGTAGAAATATCTCATATTTTTCATTTCACATTTTCATGAAACATGTTATACGATACCAATAAATTTTAACAATACTAGTACTAACCCGTGGCGTTGCCACGACATGATTTCCTTTAAATCAGTAATATGTGAAATAAAATATCATCCAAACAATAAATAATATTAAATAGAATCAAAGGTTCAGTATACCGAAAAATATGAAAGAGAATGCAAAGTCAACGTGTACAATCACAGTAGACATTTGAATAATCGTCAACTGCAAAACGATATCTGTACAAATCAGTAAGCTATAACAAAATCAAATAAATGTATATTGCTACTTTAGACATAAAGTGTATTAATATGATAAAAACATACTTAAGAGTTTTGAAAACACCTCCTTATATACAATGTTGGTGATTGTGTTGGTGGGATTGCCTTCCTCATCCAATGCTAAAACCTTGAGCCCCTTTCTGCTTGTTACTCTAGAAAATGCAACATAGAGCTGGCCATGACTGAAAACAGACTTTGGGAGGTAGGCCCAACATGAAATAAAGACTGTCCCTGACTCTTATTGATAGTAATTGCATAACAAACTGATATAAGAAATTGCCTTCGCTGAAATCTAATAGGAAACTTGGTAATATCAGAAGGTGAAAGTACCATCCTTGGTATGAAAACCTTCACTCCAGCGTTCTTTCCATGTATCGTCTTAGCCTCAATAACGTGCTTGCCAATCGCAGTAACAATCAATCTAGTTCCATTACGAAGCTCGGCAGACTGGTCAATATTTCTAAGAAGCATTATAGGACAACCGACCTTAAGTCGAATTATATGATTTGGTATCCTAGAAGTCCTTATAGTGTTCAGGAACTCGACAGAATAGACATCTTCTCTATTGATGGTATCATCTTCGTCACGGCATATGCTATCTGAACTCATGAATTCCGTGGCATCTCCACGTAAAAGAGACATTATATAATCATTTACTTCCTGGACGATCTCATTGGTGGGAGCAATAATAGCCCTATCATGAAAGTACCGACCATCACCGACATGGTCTAATATGCTCGGATATGTGCTCTTAACTATTGCAGCAATTGGTTCATCAATAGACCGAATCAGAATATCATCAGGCAGTTTGAATTCTACCTCACCATCATTATTAATACCAATTTCACCATCTCCAACCTTCAGCAGCCACTCAGCAAACTCCCTGATGCTCTCGGTCTCATCATATGAGCCGCCGGACTGTAATTTAATAGCACAGAGTCAACAATTTATATACATTTAAAATAAGTTATTTATATAAAAAGTAATTATCTATCATAAAATTTTAGAAAAGTACTTGTAGACGCATGTTCTTCGTAAGCTTCAGGACACGGCAAGAACTCCAAATTGTCTTAGATGAGCAAAGGGATGCGTGGACTATATCCTGCCTACTACCCTTTGGTATGACGGACAATATCTGTCTGTAATCACCACCAAAGACAACGACCAATCCACCAAACGGCTTGTTAGATTCCATACCATGATGATCTTTCATCATATCCCTTATACTGCGATCCAGTGCCTCAAAGCAAAACTTATTAGTCATGGGTGCCTCATCCCATATGATTAGCTTTGTACTCTTCAAAAGTCCTGTCAGATCGCTATTGAATTTTCTGTCGTTATCCGAAAATATCATAACAGTCCATCTTTTTCAAAAGACTTGATTATCTCGACCTGAAATAAAATAAAATCGTATTGATGATAGATATTTTATTATCTAAGTCATTATAATCGAGTGGTTTAAACTTGTAGGATTATTAGGATATGGTTTTCAATCATTTAGATTACCCAAATCTTTAGTTCTCCAATTTGCAAGTTGATTCGGTAAAAGACTTTAGGATATGGTTTTCAATTATTGTTGTGATTATCCGAATGTTAGATATTTAAATATCATGATTTGATCTGGTCTTTTAAAATATCATAAAACAGTCTGGAGTGTTTTAACTTTTTAGAGTTTATAGGATTCAGGTTTAAGTTGATTACATTATCCGAATTATAGCTATTTAAATATGAATTTCATCTGGTCTTTTAAAATATCATAAAACAGTCTGAAGTGTTTTAACTTTCTAGATTTTATAGGATCTAGATTTAAGTTGTTAAGATTATCCGAATTTTAGCTATTTAAATATCAAATTGATCTGGTCTTTTAAAACATCATGAAACAGTCTGAAGTGTTTTAACTTTGTAGAGTTTTCAGGATCTTGGTCTCAATTGTTAAGATTATCCGAATTTTAGTTATTTAAATATCAATATAATTTGGTATTTTAAAATATCTTAAAATAGTCTGAAGTGGTTTAACTTTCTAGAGTTTTCAGGATCTTGGTCTTAGTTGTTAATATTATTTGAATTTTAGTTATTTAAATATCAATTTGATGTGGTCTTTTAAAATATTATAAAACAGTCCGAATTGGACTTTCTAGAGTTTATAGGATCCAGGTATCAATTTGATCTGGTCTTCGAAAATATCATAAAACAGTCGGAAGTTGTTCAACTTTCTAGAGTTTTCAGGATCTAGGTTTCAGTTAAGATTATCCGAATTTTAGTTATTTAAATTTTAATTTGATATGGTCTTTGACAATATTATAAAACAGTCCTTCACTGTGCGTTAAAAGATCGAACAAATTAGAATTAAATGAACATTGTTTTGAATATATAGTAGATATCTTATTGGCTAAACAGCTTATTATAAGGTGTTTATTTTTGTTGAGTTGTTAGGATCTCAGTTTCTATTAAATATTAAAACAATCCTCATCTCTTAAAAGATTGTTAATAATTTTGATCAGATTAATTTACAATTTGATTCGAGCATTTAAAATATTCGAGTCATTATCTATAATAATAATTGATTCGGTCTTTTTATTTAGTTAGAATTAAATAAAAATAATCATAGAAACACGGGAATTATCTAATACAGGTAATTTATAACTTTTATAAATATAAGTTATTTATCTTGCTAGAGTTGTTAGGATCTGGGTTTCAATTATTTACACAAAGCCAATTATCTATTAGCTATCTAATTGGCAATGTTATACGCTCCCAGGAGAATCGGGTAACATGCTTGGAATAATTGAAATACGGATGAGCAGAAAAGTGATAATTTGAAACCCAAGATAAGTGAATATGATTCACAAATATAAGTTGATAGAGAAATGTGAATCAAGACAATTACAACGATATTGAAATACTCTTAGATTTTGACGCCGTGCTCGCATGTACTTATAGCATTCATATAGACCACTTCAATATCAGCAACATTTCTAGGGCACTGGTTGTGCGGAAGTTGTCTTTCTAGATGCGATAGAAATTCTTCGTCACTTGAATTACATGATAGTGGAACACCAAGGTAGTTAGGAAGCTTAAATTTCATTTTTGAAAGTCTTTTTTTCAGTTGCCATCTGCATGATGTCACATAGTATGCGCTCTTAGAATTATCCTCCAACATCGACAACCCTTGAATTCCCTCTTCTCTGTGTTTTTCTTCACCACTAAACAGCTTCATGAAGTTTAAACAATATGTGGCTTCATGGTGATTGAGGTTTAGGGCGATAATCATTAATTCAAATGCTTCGTCTTCATTTTGTTCGACGAAGAACTTTAACTACAAACAAATGAAATAGTAATAAAATTAGGAGAAGATGAGATAAAAATAATTAGTAACTAATTAGATATTAATGTACTAATGATTTTCTGAACAATGCTTCACGATTTTTAGAAGCCACCAGTTTATCTAACATTGGAGGAGAAACATCATGTTGCATGTCAAAACTAAGCCGCTGCAAAATACTTGTTGTGTTACCCAACTCATAGAAGAGTCGACAGCTGGGAATCGTAGTATTGTTTGTAGTTAGAAATTAATAATTTGTTTATATATACAATAACGCGCAGTGAATGAAGAACCTATGAAACCTGCAAATTACCTGGCGCTAGCGTTTGCCCAGTCGTTGGGTGATTGACGTGCAAGCTTTTCCATGATGCACATGATTAAATCATGTGGCAGATTTGTAATTGCGTAGTTATCGATAATCACCATTCTTTTCGAATCAAACATTTTGAGATAAACACAGGTATTCTGACCTTGTGGTATGAGAAATGTCATTTCTTGTTTATATAACCAACGATTTTTAGGAATGGGGAGTGGTTGTGTGATAAGTATTCGGCTCCCAAGAAATCTCATAAATCTAACTGAAAGTTGCCATCGGGTCCCTATTTGTAGCTGAAATATTTTTAAATCAATTAATTTTTTATAGGATGTATGATGAGTATTGGTGCCCTACAAAATCTTGTAAATCTAACTAACTAATGGATAATATGATAAATATTATAAATAGCTAAAATTGTGGAAGAATATAATTTGAATTGTTTTATGTATATGAAATAATTTTAGACCATTTTTTTTTCTGTTGGAATTTGCCACGTAGGCTTATAGCTAAAATTGTGGAAAAATGAATAAACTATTTTGAATGGCAAAATATAATTGAAATGATTTTAAATCATTTATTTTTTGCTGCAATTTGATACGTAGGATTTTGTCCCATGTGGCATGTTTCTCCTTTCATTTAAATTATGTGGCAGATTTGTAATTGCGTAGTTATCGATAATCATCAAACATTTTGAGATAAAACATGTATTTGACCTTGTGGTATGAGGAATGTCATTTCTTGTTTATATAACCAACGGTTTTTAGGAATGAGGAGTGGCTGTGTGATAAGTATTCGGCTCCCAAGAAATCTCATAAATCTAACTGAAAGTTGCCCTCGGGTCCCTATTTGTAGCTGAAATATTTTTAAATCAATTAATTTTTTATAGGATTTATGATGAGTATTGGTGCCCTAAAAATCTTGTAAATCTAACTAACTAATGGATAATATGATAAATATTATAAATAGCTAAAATTGTGGCAAAATATAATTTGAATTGTTTTATATATATATGAAATAATTTTAGACCATTTTTTTTCTGTTGGAATTTGCCACGTAAGCTTATAGCTAAAATTGTGGAAAAATGAACAAACTATTTTGAATAGCAAAATATAATTGAAATGATTTTAAATCATTTATTTTTTGCTGGAATTTGCCACGTAAGATTTTGTCTAGCTAAAATTGTGGAAAAATGAACAGACTATTTTGAATGACAAAATATAATTGAAATGATTTTAAATCATTTATTTTTTGCTGGAATTTGCTACGTAGGATTTTGTCCCATGTGGCATGTCTCTCATTTCATTTAAATCATGTGGCAGATTTGTAATTGCGTAGTTATCGATAATCATCATTCTTTTCGAATCAAACATTTTGAGATAAACACATGTATTTGACCTTGTGCTATGAGGAATGTCATTTCTTGTTTATATAACCAACGGTTTTTAGGAATGAGAAGTGGTTGTGTGATAAGTATTCGGCTCCCAAGAAATCTCATAAATCTAACTGAAAGTTGCACTCAGGTCCCTATTTGTAGATGAAATTGTGGCAATATAATTTGAATTGTTTTATATATATGAAATAATTTTAGACCATTTTTTTTCTGCTGGAATTTGCCACGTAGGCTTATAGCTAAAATTGTGGAAAAATGAACAAACTATTTTGAATGGCAAAATATAATTGAAATGATTTTAAATCATTTATTTTTTGCTGGAATTTGCCACGTAGGATTTTGTTTAGCTAAAATTATGGAAAAATGAACAAACTCTTTTGAATGGCAAAATATAATTGAATTTGTCCCATGTGACATGTCTCTCCTTTCATTTTCATCACCACTTTATATATATATATATATATATATATATATAGATAATCATTCAAATTATTTAATCACTCGATTTTCTTAAAATTGCAGCAGTTTCATTATATTAAAACCACATATTTTAGTAATATGTAAAAACTACTATAAAATACAAATTTCATTTTATTTTTCTCTGTCCAATAAAGTATTAGATCTGTTCCATTTGAAGAAAATATTTTTAAAATATGGTTTTGTCCCACTCGGAGAGGGTATTTTTAAAATAAAATTATAATATTTAAATAAAATTTATATATTGTTTTTTATTTTTAATTTTTTATTAAATAAATTATAATATTAATTGATTAAAAAATTACAAAAATAAATGAGAATAGATAATTTAAAACGAATTGCACCTTTATTAAAATAATTAAAATAAAAAAATTATACCTTGATCAAATCATCTTCTTCACTTAAAATAGAGATAGTATAATTTATGCTTGGCATATCACATAAGTATGCAAGGTACAAAAATTCCGAATAACGAATTTTATTCAATGTCAAAAAAAAAAATCAATGTATCCCCCAGGGCATAGCTCAGTGGCAAAGGAGGGGATATCTTTCGCTCTGGTGGCACGCAGCGTGGGTTCGAATCCGCGTGGGAGCATCCGCTCTTTTCAGGGATTTGGACCTTGTGTGTTTATTCAGTTGAAACATCCTCAAAACCGAGTTGCTGAGGCATAACCTGCTATTTAACCGGGGGTAGAAATGAGGGATCGGACCTACAACCCCATGATTCAAGCTGAGTCAAAAAAAAAAATCAATGTAAAAAAATGACAGAAATATATATTTAAATACATAGATAGATATGTCCAAAAAACACAAAGCAATTAAGGAGTGAAAAGGTTAATAATTAAAGGTCATTTATTTAATAATGAATACAACAATGCTACATGCACAACCAATTTACACAACCGAACTTTACAACACATCATCTCACCATACATTTATTACTAAATTCATTATTTATTCCATCACCTACCCACAACCCACATCATCAATGATTCAAAACGAACACAACCGTTACAACGGTTGCGATTGTATCATTTTTATAATGAATAATTGAAGGCCACTTTTTCTTAAAGTTTTATAGTATAAAATAAAAAACTCGAAAGTGTTAACTTCAAAACTGTTACTTTTCGGGAATTTTTATGCCTAGTTCCCAAAGAGTGGCTTATCAATCACATGCAGTAGCAATAAGCACGTGTGTGTTCATATACGCTCTAATTAATATTTTGCCAGGATCTCATACCGAATATCATTTGTGTGGGTCTGATTCGGGGGAAGATTTTATGTTCTCTTTATCTGGGAGAATCTGGTTGTACGTCAGCAGAACCCGACACTGGTCAGTTCGTGCACATACCGCGATTTAACTTGGTGGCAGTAATAAGAAAACGGAACTGTTACCCTCAGATATAATTAAATGTAAGCTTAGGGGACTGGCAACGGAGCGGTAAACTTATGCGGGTAAGAGGTACCCGGGCGGTGAACACCACCGCCACCCACCGGGTACGGTGAAGGTAGGAGGAGCGGGGGTAGATAAGCCGCATGGGGGTAGAGAGCCAACGGCTCTTTTTTGGACCGTTTGAGCATTAATTTTTTTTTTTTTTCTTTTTCATTTCCTATATATATACATCTTTCATTTATACATCTTTCACAACAAAACATTATTTTACAACCCAAAAAACATCAAACCTTTTACTCAAACATACCACCTTGACGACTAGTTTTTTCTTATTTTTAAGTATTATTTTTTTTAGTATTATGTAATTTTTTTAAGTGTTTTGTAATTTCCTATTAAGTAAAAATAAAATATTATGTGTTTTTATTAAATTGTTTGATATAATTTTAAATATAAAAAGGTAAACAAAAAAAATTAAAAGTGGTGAGGATAGATGAGGCACCATTGCCACTAAAAAATGGTGAGTGGGGGTAGAGTGGGGGTTGGATGAGTTGGAAGAATGTTATTGATGAGAAGTGGGAGTAGATGGGGGTAAGTGGGTGACCAGTCATCAGAAAAATAAGCATGCAAGTCTCTGCAAAAAGTTGGATTTCGGTGAGCCCCACAAACTTTATTTACTCACTCCTACATTCGAAGTAACAAGATGGGGATTTCGCATTTTGCTACAAGATGGTAATTTCTACTGTTCCAATAGCTCAGAACTACTATAGTCATACTCAAGTGATAGATTTTTACTCGACTCCAAGACTGCTCCTGACAAATTTAGTGCCCCGGGCGGAGAAAAAATACGCTCCCTCGAATGAATAATTTTAGTTTTTTAATTTAATGTTACTTTCTCTGTCTTGCTCAAAAATTTACACTTCGAATATATATTTTGAATTTATGCCCATCCGATGATGGTGCTATGGGCGGTCGCCAATACTGCCCCTGTCTAGCACCGCCCTTGCTCGGCGCCCATCCCAACTATCCAATCGCAACTCACATACACCAACACTAGGGGTGCAAACGAGACGAGACAACTCGCGAGCTACTCGAGATTGACTCGGTCAAAACTCGGTCAACACTCGACTCGAGTAGGCTCG
This sequence comes from Orobanche coerulescens, assembly GCA_033398695.1. Lineage (NCBI taxonomy): Eukaryota > Viridiplantae > Streptophyta > Magnoliopsida > Lamiales > Orobanchaceae > Orobanche > Orobanche coerulescens. The sequence goes on from CM065816.1 coordinate 3,171,105, forward strand.
ACTCGAACTCGAGCTCGACTCGACATACTAACGAGTCGAGTCGAGCTACCCAATACTCGACTCGATAAGCTCGTGAGATACTCGAATTTTTTTATATATAATTAGTTTTTATAATATACTTTGTAAAATATAATATAAAAAAATATTAATTGACCAAAAAATAAAAAATAATAATACATATTAAATTTCTATTTTAAATAAAAGAAATAACAATTTATTGGTCAAATAAAATTACTGCTAGATAATATAAAAATTGAAATTATTCTATATTGATTAAGGGTGTTTCAAGTGTTTACACAAGTTAAAAGCAAAAGAGTTTCTCCCACATCGGTTGGGTGTTGTTTATTTTGGATCACAAGTGGGTAATAAATTTAAGCCAAATCCCTTGTCCCACATCGTCCATGTAATTATGATTGTAACTCAAACGAGATTTTTAAAGGAGATTGGAAGGCTCTCCTTTAATATATTTGGCTATGGGCCCTCACCCAATGCTACTATGTGGGGGTGTAAACGAGAAGAGACAACTCGCGAGCTACTCGAGATCGACTCGGTCAAAACTCGGTCAACACTCGACTCGAGTAGGCTCGACTCGAACTCGAGCTCGACTCGACATACTAACGAGTCGAGTCGAGCTTGGATTTTAACTACTCGCGAGTTTTCGAGTCGAGTTCGAGCCTGAGAAATCACTATCGAGTTCGAGTCGAGTATAACTCGAGCTCGACTCGCATCATTTACACCCCTAACCAACACTTAGGGCCCGTTTGCATTGCTTTCCCAAGGCCTAAAAGCTGCTTTCCCAGCTTTCACAGCGAAAATCAGTGTTTGGTAAATACAAAATTGCTTTCGGAGAAAGCAGATAAAGTTGGAAAAGCAGCTTTCCGCAAAAGCTAGGATTTCTGGCTTTTTGGGAAAGCTACTTTCGGAGCTTATGCAGAAAGCAGTTATAACTTATACGGAAAGCAGTGATAATTAAGCATTTTTTTAATTTTATTGTTAACACATGATAGAATAAATATAATGTATATAAACTAAAATAAACTAAAAGTTAAATAGAATTGATTCACTTTTATGAATATTACTATAAACTCTAATATATTACTTTAATTTTAATGTCCTTATGCAGTTATTTTAATAAAAATAAAATGACGAGATTTATATTTTTGAAAAAAAATCTCATAATATTTTATATTATATTGTATATGTAAAAAACAATGTTACCAAACACCTAGTAATCTGCTTTATGAACTTTTGGAAATTTTAATTTCTGTTTAACAAATACTCATCAACTTTCTCATACAGCACTTCCCACCACAGCAGTTTCCCACACAACAAATATATACTTCTCCCACAACAATGCCAAACTGGCCCTTAGGGTGGTGGCAGTCGCTGGCGGCATCACCAACGGTATGGCCATACCGCCGATGAACACCGCCGCCACCTCGGCGGTATGGCCAGCGGTTTGGTTTCGGAGGTATGGAATGCTTCGGAGGTTTGGAGAAGGCATGAAGAAAAAGAGACGTTGGAAAGTGTAATTTTCGATCGTTTGTCCTTTTCTATTGTGTTTGTGGGTTGTGTTTGTGCTTGTTTTTTTTTTTTCTTTTTGTTGCAGGTAGGCATGGACAACAGGAGAAGAAGATGAAAATATGAGATCTATATTTTTTGTCACTTTTGCATTTTACACCCTTTTGGTTGCTTACCTTTCCATTTTACAACCAATAGATAAGCTAGTGTGTCTTTGAGCACTTGTGACAATTATTAATCTCTATTTTAAATGTTTCAATTATGTGTTTTTTTTTAGGTATTATGTAATTTTCTTTTAGTTATTAATGAAATATTTATGTTTTTATTAAATTGTTTGATATAATTTATGAAAATAAAAAATAAAAAAATTAAATTAGTTGGGAGGTATGAAAAAGGCATGGTTGCCACTAAAAAGAGGTTGGGAGGTATGAAAAAAGTATGAATTAGGTGAAATGAGGTGGAATGATATTATTGATGGATTTGAGAGGTATGAATGATTTCGGAAGCATGACTGCCACCATCCTTAGAAAGTGATGTGTGTGTACGGGTTGGATATAATATTTAATTGCCGGGTATAAATTACTCCCACTAACGTAGTACAAAAAAGATTCGTGGGCTTTTTGCCTTGGCGATAAAGGAATTGACTTTAACCCAACTTTTTTTTTGATTGACTTTAACCCAACTTTAGTCACTGGTTTCCCACTGCTGGGCTCGGGTCCGCTGGATTTTATTAGATTGTTCTCTCTATTTATATTATTAAAATTAAAACATATTTATCAGATTTTTTTGTATGTTATACTTTCTCCGTCTACGAAAAATTGCTACAATTTCTTTTCCCGTCCGCCTACAAAAAATTTGTCATGTTCTTTTTCTAGTAAGAGACTCACATAATTCATTTATTTATTTTTCATATAGTTTTTTTCTTAGCAACTCTAAAAAAAAAAAATTTAGTTGCCACCTATACAACCAAAAGTACAAACCTGTAAAGCACTCAGCTAGTATAGACCACATCATGTGAAAGTAAATAAAATATTCTGGTCTGGCGGAACAAAATTTCACCTTCTAGTAAATACGAAATTCTTCGCCCTCGGGGCCCCACTCCCGACCCGACAGAGATTGAACAAAATTTCACCTTGTTTTAGTTAGGAGTTGTGCTACACAATTCGAAATTAGTCACAATATATGTATCGAATGACACGTGTCGTGTTTTTATTCGTGGGACTCATATTTATACACGAAGGGTCAAATTAAAATTCATCTGATTAGAACCAACTGCATTGGCGCAGTTGGTCACCTGACCTTCAATTTAGTTGGAGGTCAGGGGTTCAATTCCTAGTGGCAACACTTTGGAATTGAATTTCTCAATTTCAATGATCATGGTCTTTGGTAAGTGTTAGAACTGGCCAGAATGCGTTGGTGGAACAATTAAATATTGAGGGCTTCAAGCGGCAGTGTGGGAGGCCAGATCTCGGTGGGAACCTGCGGTTGGATTTGGGGGGTCCAGCATGGATCAACACTCATATTTATTTGCGGGACTCATATTTATATACGAGAGGTCCAACTAAAATTTATCTGATTAGAATGTTGGGAAAAATTAGAGATATGTAGAGTGGGTAGCGTAATATTTTCCTTTAACAAAAGAAAGTATACGTCATCTCAATGGCCCGCATTGAAAGGGTGTGTGGGCATACACCCACGTGGCTGATATATATTGATTGTATGGCTGCAACCCCTCCACTTTACTAACTTTCTTGATACGAGTCATGAAATTTCCCGTTATACCCCTTCATGTTTCTATACCTTTGTCGGGGGAAAGGCCTGCAGGCGAAACTCCCCACCCGTATTAGAGCCTCTTGATTAGGCGGGTCGTAAGTAGCAGTTTTGCAATGAAAAGGACCAACAGAGTAAAGAATTGTCACACATATTCAAATCAGCAACGTCCGAATATTTCAACCAGAATCACTTTGTCACTTAGGATGGTGGCAGTGGTGTATGCCCAGCGGCATGGCCATACGGCCGGTGAACACAGCCGCCACCTCGGCGGTATGGCCAGCGGCATGGTCTCAGCGGGGTTTCATGCTTCGGAGGTAATGTAGCGGTTTGGAAGGAATTTGACCGTTGGGAGGTAAAAAAAAAAAATAGACGTTTTCAATAAATCCGTTGGGGTACAAAACAAACAAAAAAAAAAATTCCTTATATATACTAAACTAAAACACATACAATTTTATACTTTCAATTCACATATTTAACACAAACAATACAATTCACATATTTTTACAATAGTTTATCCTCTTCTTCTTGGTCCGACTCGATATTTATTCCCGCCGAATCGTCCGAACTATTGGCATCCGGTAGCACCCTACAAACCTTATTAGCCGTGTACGATTCAATTGACGACACGGCAAGCTCTACCGAAACTCGGGAGTATATAGAACGTTTTCGTGAAGAAGCTTTACAAACTCTTATGAATGACTATTTCGTTGAACGTCCAAAGTTTTCCGACGATACTTTTCGTGATAGGTTTCGTATGAATAAAAGCTTGTTTTTAAGAATTGTTGCTGATGTTGAAGCGAATTTCGAATGGTTTCAAGAGGGCCTAGATACGAGTGGAAAAAAAAGTTTCACGGCGTTACAAAAATGCACATCAGCCATTCGGCAACTCGCAACGGGTGAACTTCTAGATAGATTTGATGACTATTTAAACATGGCACGCCGAACGTCAGGTTATATATTTTTTTTAAGTTATCGTTATATTTTTTTAGGTTATCGTTATATATATTTTAAGTTATCGTTATATTTTTTTTAAGTTATCGTTATATTTTTTTTAAGTTATCGTTATTAATTATAAACTTATGTTTATAGGAGAATGCCTTGATAAATTTTGCCAAGCGATTATTGAAATATATGGTCGAGAGTTCTTACATAGGCCGACATCCCATGACATTGCACGCTTATACGAGTTCCATGAAGATAAACATCACATTCCTGGAATGCTTGGTAGCATTGATTGTACACATTTCCCATGGCGTAATTGTCCTAGACATTTGAAAGGTCAATATAAGCGAGGTGATCATGAACACCCAACTATTATACATGAAGCCGTCGCTTCATACGATTTGTGGATTTGGCATTCGTATTTTGGTCCTCCCGGTGCAAACAACGATATTAATATTTTGAATCAGTCATCATTGTATCTTACGGAGCGAAATGGAACGGCGCCAAACAGTTCATTTCATGTAAATGGACGGTTTTACAAACGTGGATATTATCTTACCGATGGAATCTATCCTGCATGGTCAACGTTTGTTAAAGCATATAAGCATCCGGTTGAACTGAAGGAAAAGAGATTCAAGAGGCTACAAGAGTCTGCAAGAAAGGATGTCGAGCGAGCTTTTTGTCGTCTTAAAAATAAATGGATGATTCTCGGTCGTCCTCTCCGGGCTATGTCGGTTGAAAAGATTCGACAACTCGTTTATACGTGTATCATATTTCACAATATGATTTTAAAAGACGATCGAGTTGCAGTATCACCGGTTCATATAATGGATCCGCCGGTCGCGCCAGTTTATGATGATAGTGTATTAGAGGAGTTACTCGATGAACAAATCCATTCTCGTTTCCTATATGATCTTACGGACCACGTAGAGGCTCAAAACTTAACATATCTCGATGTTTAGTTTTTTTTTTTTTTAAGAATAATGTAATTTTCTTTTAATTATGTTTTTTTTAAGTATTATGTAATTTTCTTTTAGTTATTAATGAAATATTATGTTTTAATTAAATTGTTTAATATAATCTATGAAAATAAAAAAAATAAAATTAGTTGGGAGGTATGAAAAAGGCATGGTTGCCACTAAAAAGGGGTTGGGAGGTATGAAAAAAGTATGAATGAGGTGGAATGATATTATTGGTGGATTTGGGAGGTATGAGATTTTTGGGGGGCATGACTGCCACCATCCTTACTAATAATCTATGCAGGGTCGTTTTTGGCAACTGGTACAATCAACCGATCAAACTCAACGGTATCTCGATCGTACAAAATCAAACCATATCAACTCTTATCAATACGAATACAAGCCGAACTTCGATAATCAATAGTTCTAAGAAGAACGTGAAGGAAGTTCGTAGTTTTCTGGGTCTAGCAGGCTACTACCGACGGTGCGTAGATGGTTTTTCCAAAATTGCTCAACCGATGACTAATATGTTGAGGAAAGATAAGAAATATTTGAGGTCGGAAGCATGTCAGCAAAGTTTTGATGAACTCAAGAGTCGATTAATTTCAGCACCTATTTTGGTTCTACCTAAAGGAATGGAAGGATTCGTGGTATATAGTGATGCGTCAAGACAGGACCTTGGCTGCGTATTAATGCAGAATGGGAAAGTGATCGCCTATGCATCTTTGGAGAATATGATGATACATGCCTTGGAGTATGGATTAGATGATGGTTAGATGTTAGAACACATTGAATTACGTCGTTTTGTTGGCTTCAAACGTGATTATGGATTAATTCATGTTCTTGAAGAATTCTTGAATGATATATGTCCGTAAATTGGAAGGATTATGATTAATTGTGGTATATGATTATTCATGATGATAGCCGTAATTGTATTCCTATGAATTTGCAAAAATGAGCCGTGTAAATCCGAATTTAAGATTGAAGTCGGAACCCCCCCCCCCCCCCCAAAAAAAAATAGGGTTATTTTTTTTTTTTTGAATCAAAGGCCTATATTTTTTCTTAGTTAGTATAATAATATATTTGTTGTAATTAATGTATTTATTAATGAATGACCTTTATACCTCCCGAAACCCTAGATGTGTACCTATAAATAAAGGCCTTTGGCCCTCATAAGAATACACACTCTATTCTTCTTCTCTTTTATTTTCCTCTTTTTTTTCTCTCAAGTTCATAACACGTTATCAGCACGATCTCTCTCAAAAAGAATTTTTTTTTTCTTACTCATTAGCGCACGTACTCTATTTTCACAGAAAGGTAGAATTGCGTTCTGATTTTCTTTTATCTTCTTTGTCTTTTATTCTCGATCTGTATTCTTATGACTATGGCTACAGATCTGTATTCTTCTTCTTCTTCCAAAAAAAAAAAAAGTTCTGATTATATGTAGATTTAGACTTAATTATATAATTGTTATTTTAATGTAGATTATATGCATATTTCATATATTCTCTACTAATTATTCTGATTTCACTATCATCATACATAAATAATATATATGATGATCTAAGAAATCTATTATCAAATCGATAAATTGTTGTTTCCTGAAGAAACAAGATCTAACAATTCTTAATAGTCCAGAAGATTATTAAGTTAAAATATTCTTGATTATTATTTCGTCATATCCTAGTTGAATATGATGTGTTCCTGAAGAACACTACGAGATCTAAAATTTTTTGTGTAAATTCCTCATGAAGAACAAAAAATAATATTCTGAAGAATATTATATGGGCTCTTGAAGAAGCACTTTATTTTTATTTATTTTATTTTGCACTATTTATTATCGTGTAATTTTATTTCTTAAAATTATTGCTCCAGAAGTAGCACAATTAATTGCAATACTATTGACAAATATACTTGTTCTAATATTATTTCTTGATCTTGAATATCATAATATTTAATATTTGGGTCCAAGATTCAAAGGTCAATAGTAACCTGCAGTTTCCAACGCTTTATATGCGTTATTGATGCTCAAAAATTATCAAGACGAGCAATCATCGTGTAGTAAAATTGAAGAATCGATATTAATCGAGTTATTTTGGTGTTTTTGTATAGATTTGTTGTAGTTCAGTAAATCGAGTGTATAGCTCCCATCCGAACTCCGAATGAGATGTTCTTGGATGATTTGGAAAGCTAACAAAAGATTCTACGACTTTCATGTTTTGAGTTTTCTCAGATTCGGATAGTAGCGATGCTTAAATCGAGAATCAAGTGGCTGCTCCGAATTGAAGTTTGTGATCAATTGTTGTCCACTAAATTGATCGTATCTCGATCATCGGCTGATTTAAACGTTTTAAGATGATTTAGAAATCTGAAAGATAAATCTACGACTTTCATGTTTTGACTTTTTTTAGATTCTGAATTATTCAAATAATATTCTTACAAAATTTGTACTCCCGAAGTGGTACAAATAACATGTTATCCGCTCCTCAAGTAGCCGATGATATTCCTATTAACTATATTGACACTTGCTGTTTCATTAGTAAAGCACATTAAGTTATATGTCAATTATGCACGTCTAGATAAGTAAATATGAGACCCGAAGTTTCATATGCTTTACAAACATTACGTGAATAAATTTGAAACCCGAAGTTTCATCTGTTACAAGTATCTCGCGAATAAATTCTGAAACCTGAAGTTTCAATATTAGTATGACCATGTGATATGTCAAATATTAAAGATCTTTATACAGAAACTTGTAGTTTCGCTTTCACATGATAAGAACCTAAAGTTCTACATAATATTCACCATTTAAATATGAACTTGCATTTTCACATAGTTTAATTGAAGGACACGACGTTCTTCTTAATAATGATTTGAAACCAGAAGTTTCATATCAAAATTCTTGAACTTAAAGTTGAGAAGTATCGAATATTATATTATTGAAACTCGAAGTTTCATAACGAAACCACATTACAAATTAGAAGCATAACATTATGTTTCAAATATTAACTCGAAGTAGCAGGATTGGTATATGGTTACGATTTATCATAATCATAAAGATTACACATCGTTGCTCCCGAAGAAGCACGATTATCTTGAGCTTTTTCACATATTTATTCACGACAGTTCTACCTCATATTATCTAATTCTTTTTGGATCTATGGTTCTACCTTCTCCATTCTTTTGGTGGATCGACTTCCTAGAGGTATGAAGCTATAAATTTAAATTTGATATTGTATTAACATTATTACCGATCGAAAGTTACGAAAATTGAAAGAATTTTTCAAAAATAACTTTTGATGATATTTTGATTGAATAATTGTGGATTAAGACATACTGTACAATTTAAAATATAATATGATATTTTGGTTCAGTGCTTGAACAATTATCTATGAATGACTTAAAATATGACAGATTCAATTGATTCATTTTCTTATGATTCTACTATTAAGGTATGTTGTGTCATAGTTATAGAAAAAAAAATCAATGGATATAAAAACTATTGTTAATAATGTAATACCCAGTTGTAACTCAGTAATTATCACTCAATAATTATCATTCAGTATTTATCATTCAGTAAATGATACTCAGTAATTTCATTCATCATTGATCATTTGTCACTCATATTCAGTCATGGTATTCATCATTCAGAGTAATTGTATCGTGTATCAATCGTCATTCATCACTAATCTGATTGGAGTTTCGTGCCGTGTTTATCATCATTGTCATTTCGTTGCGGTATGCGTGAGGAGTAGCGCCACGCTACATACTCCATTTAGCGTCGCTAATTGGGTACAGTAGCGCACGCTACCACTCGACCTTAGCGCACGCTAAGGTTACCTTGGCTGCGATCCGGAAAGGTGCGGGTGCAGTGAGTTATAAGTAGCGCACGCTACGATTGGTAAATGCAGCGCGCTATGGTTGAAGTAGCGCACGCTAATATGAGGTGTAACGCGCTGGGGCGGATCGAGTTGAGTCCGGTGGCTCTTTGGGATGCCTGGATTATTTCATAGCGCACGCTATGTGTGTTGTTAGCGTCTGCGCGATATATTAGCGCACGCTAAACAATGGTTGTAGCGCACGCTATCGAGTCGATCGAGGGCGAGACGGTTTTACGGACTCCGATCGGGCATCAATATTTCGTTAGCGCACGCTAATAATGGATCTTAGCGCACGCTAGTAAAATGGCCGTAGCGCACGCTACAAGAAGGTACGTAGCGCGCGCGCTACCGTGTTCGGACAAATGGGTCTTGGACTACCCAAATTACTCGTTAGCGCACGCGCTACGCACAGGCTAGCGCACGCTAACACAGGCCCGACTATAAATTGGGCAGTTAGTCGACTTCGTCATTTATTCATCTCATTTCACTCCTTGGTATTTTGGCGATTTGAGCGTTTGAGAGGATTCTTCGAGGTGTAATCATCAATCATCATCTTCAAGCTCATCTTAGGATTGATCATCATTTCATCATCTTCATCACATCGAATCAAAGGTATTAATCTCTTGGATCTAGAATTTCGGATTTTTGGGTTTTCCTTCCGATTTCTTCGTGTAAACTTGGATTATCATTGGAATATGTTAGATATGGATTATCTACCTTGGATAAGTATATTCTTACGGATTTAATGGTTATTTTCGGAATTATTTCAAGAACCTTTGGGGTTGACTTCGGTTAATTGGGGATTTTCCGATTGATGTTGTTGTAATCATGAATTATGGATTCCTAATGGATTATTGATATCATTGAAGCGTTTTGTTAGTTCGAAATACTCATTTTAGTGTTGGTTTCGACATATTCGGGATTGGATATTTTCGAAGTCGTGTGGTTGGTTACGTAGTCGTTAGAATGCCCCAATGAGTTTGATTATCGTTGTTTCGACCTTTGGGTTAGTCGTGTTTTGTTGCTTGATGTGTATTGAATGATTGTTGGTAATGATTGTTATTCAAGGTTGTTCGAGCGGCCAGGTATTTCACTTAGGGCGTTGTTCGTGGACGGACATTCTTCATTGGTATTGTGTAAGTTAATTCTTACTCGGTTAAAAGGATATTCATACCTTTTGTTGTTGATCATTCATAATCATAACTCATTCATCATTGTATTAATCATATTAAAACTTGTTAATGTCAATTAATCACTTGATCATAAGGCAGCGGTTCCAATCTTTTCGTTGAGCTATCATTCATTTCATTATTACCCTCATCTCGGTGAGTCATTCTTGACTTTGTCGATTATTATTTATTCATTGATATTCATTACGGTCATTCTCGTTCATATGACCTTCCGGGTTCATATTGCGTGGCGGGTGTGGTGTGTGGAATTTTTAGTCGGGCACACGATGGTTATTGTATTGGGTTCACCGATACATTAGGCCGTGCACACGGGAAAGCGTTACACCGTGAGACTAATTAGGTACACGGACGGGTGTTGTACACTTACACGAGAACATTACGGGCGTACTATGATACTCCTCTTGCGTAATTCATAATTAAAATAATTCATAACTTGATTAATTCATGATTGTGTAATTTCAACTCTTGAGGATTGTTGTTACGTATGGCGGCCGTTGGGGATTTTGTTTTCGTGTCACGGCAAGGCAAAGGCACGGAAGAGCATCTTGTGGCGAGGAGTCGATGATACTAGTAGGGGCCCCAGTCATTTCGTTTGTTTGATCATTTGATCGTTTGATTATTCCGTCATTTGTATTTTTCATTGCAAAATTCCGTTTGAAATGCTTATTTGTTCGGGGTGGTGTATTTTATCTCCATATAAAATATACTAGTATTATTTTGTCTGGTGTAATGTACTTAAACTCCTCATCGGAGTACTTGGTAATATAATGTGGTTCGGTACTGCAATTATATTATTTAATTCATCATTTTCATTTGCCTGGTGGGTCCCAGTCGGGGATTCACGGCACTGTAATATCCGCCTAGTTTGGGGTGTTACAGAGTTGGTATCAGAGCGTGGTTTTGAATACTACCCTCCAAGTCATGTCTCATTTGAAATCATCATCATCGGACTAGTATCATTGGACTTTCGCGTCACGTGTGACATGTGCAAATGCCGAGCCAATCAGACCAAGAACTGTAAGATTTCTAATGCCATGGTATAATTTCTGGCATTAATCATTCATTCATAATTCATCAGTTAACAATCCTCAATCATCATTGTCATTTTGGCCAGGGATCGAGTTAACTTCGATGTCGATCAATTCATTTCATTGTTCAGTTGTTGATCAGGAAGATCGAATCATTAATCTTGTTAACTCATTCAAGATAATCATTTCAGTAACTTCATCGGATAATCATGTCACGTCAATTAATCATTCATGTAATCGCTGTATTTGAGCGCGTATGCTCATTCTCGTCATTTCATAATATAATCATAATGTGATACTCATGCGAGATATATAATCATCATATGACTTTCCACTTCAGTATGGAAGGGGCTGGCAGAGGACGTGGAGGACGAGGCCATGGAGCGGGCCGAATCCCGAGAACTCGTGCGAATACACGTGCAAATGCCAGGAATAACGCTACCTCATCGAGCAGCGACGCTGCCACTCATTCACCTGGACGCGATCATTCACTATCGGGGAGTCGTACCCGGGACACGACTCAGTCAGAGGGTGTCCGGGTTGACCCACTCGCTTTTATGCAGGGCATGATGGCCCAAATGACCCAGATGGCTCAGTTGATGGAGACGATGCATAACTCCGTCAATTAGAATTAGCAGGCTCCTCCGCCGCCACCTCAGAGGCAAGAGAGGAATGTGAGTAATATCATCGGCGATATCTCTCGCCAGAGGCCACCTACGTTTGAGGGCTCGTCTGAGCCGGCAGATATCATTCATTGGCTCGAGCATTTCGAGAAATTGTTTGCTATGGTAGAGTGTCCCGAAGGACACAAAGTTTCTGTTGCGGCTTACTACCTGGGTAAGAGCGCACATTCTTGGTGGTTATCGTTGAAGCCCACCGAAGGATCTTGTACTTGGGATCAGTTCAAGACTCTCATGATGGAGAGGTATTATCGGCCCCACTCGAGAGGCCAAGCCGCCGGAATTGCTCACCCCGACCCCTCAACAGACGAGGATGTTCTCGCCATTGCCGAGAAATTTGAACTTCTTCCTTTCGCCTCATCCATCATTCATTCGAGGCGGATAAGATCAAATATTTCAGAAGAGGTGAAACCCGTATGAGACTTGATTACTTAATCATAATTGCACCACGTTGGTGAATTCATTGAGAAAGCTCTCACTTATGAGCTTCGCTAAGGAAATTGCTAGCGGCAACCTTCGTCTGCTAGCAAGAAATCGAAGAATCGTAATCGATCGAAGGCGGTGGACAACCTTCAAGAAACCCCGTGCGGGCTCGCTTTTTCCGAGCGACCTCCGGTGTCGTCTAAACCGCGGAATCTCGATCCACGAGCGGCGGTTCGGCCATCACCTGTTACAACTGTGGGGAGCTTGGTCACCTCGGTACCAAGTGTCCTCGGCAGACTATCACGTGTCATAATTGTGGGATTGCCGGGCATAAGGCCCGTTTTGCCGTAGGGACTCCAAACCTACTCATACGTCATCTCGGGCACCTAAGCGATCGGCCGTTCGAATCGAGCCACTCAATCGGCGTCGTTTAAAGCAGCGGGAGCGACTAAAGGTGGAGCTTTTAGCCATCGAGACAGGCGTCGGTGCGGGACTAGCAAGCCCGGATTTATGAGATGAAGAAGACCGATGATCCGAGGCCGAATGATCTCGGTACACTCGATATTCTATCTCAACTTTGTGTGTACCCTTTTTGATACTGGTGCATCGCATTCATTCATTTCCGAGTCATGTTTGAGTAGACTACGTCTGGGTAGTGCTACTAGTTGTGAGCCGTATGTCATTGGACTACCTGATGGTAGACGAATTATCGGTAATCGTGAGATTCAGAATTGTCCGATTCAGTTTCATGGTCGTGTATGGCCAGCGGACCTAATCGTGGTAGATTTGCCGAGAGACGACGTCATCTTGGGCATTGACTGGATGGATCGTCATGATGCCATCATTAGTGTCCGTAAGCGTATGGTCACTATCATTTCAGACGATGGGGTGGAATGTGTGTTTCAGGGAGGTAATCCCGGTTGTTCTGGTAAGGTCATTAATTTGATGAAAGCAGTAAGATTACTCAATCAGGGATGTGTCGGTTATTGGTGCTATATGGCCAAAACCGAGAAGTCATCAGTAATGTTGACGGATATTCCGGTGGTGAGGGAATATGCCGATGTTTTTCCAAACGAGTTACCTGGTTTGCCTCCACAGAGGGATGTGGAATTCACGATTGAGTTGGAGCCTGGTACGTCCCCGATATCGAAGACACCGTACCGGATGGCCCCGACCGAAATGCAGGAGTTAAAGAACCAACTTGAAGAGTTATTCGAGAAAGGTTATATCCGACCGAGTGCGTCCCCGTGGGGAGCACCAGTGTTGTTTGTCAGGAAGAAGGATGGTTCATTTCGCTTATGTATTGATTATCGGGAGTTGAACAGGGTGACAATCAAGAATAAGTATCCCTTACCCCGTATTGATGATCTCTTAGATCAACTTGGGAGCTTGAGTATTTTCCAAGATCGACTTAAGATCTGGATATCATCGATTCTTGGATTCGAGAGTCGGATATCGCGAGGACGGCGTTTCGAACACGCTATGGTCATTATGAGTTTGTGGTTATGCCGTTCGGATTGACTAATGCACTGCGGTATTCATGGAGTTAATGAACCGGTCTTCATCGACTTTTTGGATCGGTTTGTTGTTGTCTTCATCGATGACATTTTGATTTATTCTCGTGACCGGAGGAACACGAGTTTCACCTTCATCAAGTGCTCGACGTGTTGAGACGAGAACAACTTTTGGGAAGTTTTCCAAATGTGAGTTACGGATGTCCGGTGACTTTTCTCGGACATGTAATTTCATCAGACGGAGTTCGTGTCGATCCTCGAGACGGAGGCTATTCGGCATTGGCTACCTCCTAAGAACGTTAAGGAAATCCGAAGGTGTCTCGGATTAGCGGGTTATTATCGGCGGTTTGTGGAAGGATTTTCTAGAATCGCTCAACCCTTAACGAAACTTCTGCGGAAAGATAAGAAATACACGTGGTCCGACGCGTGTCAACGGAGTTTTGAGGAACTCAAGAGCCGGTTAATGTCAAGACTGTACTTTCCTTGCCGCAGGGACCGGAAGGATTTGTAGTTTATAGTGATGCATCCGGACAGGGTCTCGGATGTGTACTCATGCGAACAGGAAGGTTATTGCCTATGCTTCACGGCAATTGAGACCTTACGAGGTTAATTATCCGACCCACGACCTGGAGCTAGCAGCCGTGGTGTTCGCTTTGAAAATTTGGCGTCATTATCTTTATGGCGTTACCTGCCGATATTCACCGATCATAAGAGCTTAAAGTATATATTTACTCGAAGGAGTTAAATATGCGTCGAGAGACAGTGGTTGGAATTAATCAAGGATTATGATATTGAGATCCTCTACCACCCGGGCAAGGCGAACGTTGTCGCCGACGCCTTGAGTCGTAAGTCGATTCGAGCAGATGCTTGCCCGTTTAACGGCTCGAAGGAGTTTCAGCGGGAATTCCTTAGATCCGAGATCGAGGTGCAGCTTCAGCGAGTTCGGGCGACTTTGTATGTTAGAGATTTCATCGTCACTCGAGGAGGAAATCCGAGAGAATCGAGTTCGGACCCATCATTGTTGCGCATCCGAGAGGATGTGGCTCGGAAAGCCCACTGGATTTGTGGTCCACGAGGATGGACTTTTGAGGTTTAAGAATCGGTTGTGCGTGCCGCGAATGACGAGTTGAAAAACTCGATTTTGAAAGAAGCTCATGCTACCCCTTATTCCGTTCATCCGGTCTAGCAAGATGTACAAGGACTTGAAACAAAATTACCGTGGAGTAATATGAGCGAGAAGTCGCAGAATTTGTTTCGAGATGCTTAACCTATCAACAAGTTAAGATTGAACATCGGCCGTGGGTATCTTTGAAACCTCTTCCTATTCCCGAATGGAAGTGGGAAGACATTTCTATGGATTTCATCACGAGTTTGCCGACGAGTCGTCATTGGCATGAATACGATCAGGTGATCGTGGACCGCTTAACTAAATCAGCTCATTTCCTTGAGATCAAGGATACATGGGGTCCGAGAGACTTGCCCGACTTTTCATCAAAGAGATAGTGAGACTTCACGGTACTCCTAAAAGTATCGTTTCCGATCGTGACGGACGGTTTGTGTCTCATTTTTGGAAATCGAGTTCATCGTGCTATGGGAACCCGGCTTAATCTCGATCGCTTTTCATCCTCGGTCAGACGGACAATCGAGAGGACCATTCGGACATTAGAGGACATGTTGAGAGCATGCGTCCTCGATTGGAAAGACGATTGGGAAGCCCAACTACCATTGATCGAGTTCACGTAATAATAGTTGGCATGCTTCGATTAAGATGGCACCTTACGAGGCCTTGCGGTCGTCGTTGTCGATCTCCGTTGTGTTGGGACGACCTATCGTAATCATTGGGCACCGAGCCCGATATGCCTATAGCCGCGTGAGAAGGTAGCTTTGATCGAAGTCGTTTGTTGACGGCTCAGTCGGCCGAAATCATATGCGAGATAACCGTAAATCGACCATTAGAGTTCGGTGGCGACCATGTGTTGGTCAAGGTATCCCAGTCGTGGTATTTTCCGTTTTGGGAAGAGGGAAGTTGAGTCGAGATTCATTGGACCGTTCGAGATTTTGGATCGAGTGGGCGAGTTAGCTTATCGATTGGCTTTACATCCGGCGTTGAGCCGAATTCATAATGTGTTTCATGTCTCTCGGTTGCGGAAGTATGTTGCCGACCGAGTCACATACTTCACTTGATGAAATCGAGATCGACGATCATTCATATGAGGAGCGTCTATACTAGTTTTAGAGCGGCGAATCAAAGCGGTTGAGAAATAAGACGATTCCTTTGGTTAAAATTCGGTGGTCTAGACACGGAGTCGAAGAGGCTACTTGGGAAACCGAGGATAGTATGCGGGAGAGTTATCCCGAGTTGTTTTGACCCTTAGTTTCGGGACGAAACTCTTTTAAGGGGGTGTATGTAATACCCGGTTGTAACTCGAGAATTATCACTCAATAATTATCATTCAAGATTTATCATTCAATAATTGATACTCGGTAATTTCATTCATCATTGATCATTTGTCACTCATATTCGGTCATGGTATTCATCATTCGAGTAATTGTATCGTGTATCAATCGTCATTCATCACTAATCGATTGGAGTTTCGTAGTGTTTATCATCATTGTCATTTCGTTGCGGTATGCGTGAGGAGTAGCGCACGCTACATACTCCATTTAGCGTACGCTAATTGGGTACAGTAGCGCACGCTACCACTCACCTTAGCGCACGCTAAGGTTACCTTGGCTGCGATCCGGAAGGTACCGGGTGCAGTGAGTTATAAAGCGCACGCTATGATTGGTAAGTAGCGCGCGCTAGCGGTTGAAGTAGCGCACGCTAATATGAGGTGTAACGCGCTAAGGACGGATCGAGTTGAGTCCGGTGGCTCTTTGGGCACCTGGATTATTTCATAGCGCACGCTATGTGTGTTGTTAGCGTCGCAACCGATATATTAGCGCACGCTAAACAATGGTTGTAGCGCACGCTATCGAGTCGAATCGAGGGCGCAGTTTACGGACTCCGATCGGGCATCAATATTTCGTTAGCGCACGCTAATAATTGATCTTAGCGCACGCTAGTAAAATGGCCGTAGCGCACGCTCCAAGAAGGTACGTAGCGCGCTACCGTGTTCGGACAAGGTACCGGACTACCCAATTACTCGTTAGCGCACGCTACGCACAAGCTAGCGCACGCTAACACAGACTGACTATAAATTGGACAGTTAGTCAGACTTCGTCATTTATTCATCTCATTTCACTCCTTCGGTATTTTTGGGCGATTTCGAGCGTTTCGGAGAGGATTCTTCGAGGTGTAATCATCAATCATCATCTTCAAGCTCATCTTCCGGATTGATCATCATTTCATCATCTTCATCACATCGAATCAAAGGTATTAATCTCTTGGATCTAGAATTTCGGATTTTTGGGTTTTCCTTTCGATTTCTTCGTGTAAACTTGGATTATCATTGGAATATGTTAGATATGGATTATCTACCTTGGATAAGTATATTCTTACGGATTTAATGGTTATTTTCGGAATTATTTCAAGAACCTTTGGGGTTGACTTCGGTTAATTGGGGATTTTCCGATTGATGTTGTTGTAATCATGAATTATGGATTCCTAATGGATTATTGATATCATTGAAGCGTTTTGTTAGTTCGAAATACTCATTTTAGTGTTGGTTTCGACATATTCGGGATTGGATATTTTCGAAGTCGTGTGGTTGGTTACGTAGTCGTTAGAATGCCCCAATGAGTTTGATTATCGTTGTTTCGACCTTTGGGTTAGTCGTGTTTTGTTGCTTGATGCGTGTATTGAACGATTGTTGGTAATGATTGTTATTCAAGGTTGTTCGAGCGACCGGTATTTCACTTAGGACGTTGTTCGTGGACGGACATTCTTCATTGGTATTGTGTAAGTTAATTATTACTCGGTTAAAAGGATATTCATACCTTTTGTTGTTGATCATTCATAATCATAACTCATTCATCATTGTATTAATCATATTAAAACTTGTTAATGTCAATTAATCACTTCAGTCATAAGGAACGACGGTTCCAATCTTTTCGTTGAGCTATCATTCATTTCATTATTACCCTCATCTCGGTGAGTCATTCTTGACTTTGTCAGATTATTATCTATTCATTGATATTCATTACGATCATTCTCGTTCATATGACCTTCTGGGTTCATATTGCGTGGCCGGGTGTGGCTGTGTGGAATTTTTAGTCGGGCACACGATGGTTATTGTATTGGGTTCACCGATACATTAGACCGTGCACACGGGAAAGCGTTACACCGTGAGACTAATTAGGTACACGGACGGGTGTTGTACACTTACTCAGAACATTACGGGCGTACTATGATACTCCTCTTGACGTAATTCATAATTAAAATAATTCATAACTTGATTAATTCATGATTGTGTAATTTCAACTCTTGAGGATTGTTGTTACGTATGGCGGCCGTTGGGGATTTTGTTTTAGTCACGGCAAGGCAAAGGCACGGAAGAGCATCTTTGGCGAGGAGTCCCGTGATACTAGTAGGAGCCCCAGTCATTTCGTTTGTTTGATCATTTGATCGTTTCAGTTATTCCGTCATTTGTATTTTTCCGCTGCAAAATTCCGTTTGAAATGCTTATTTGTTCTGGGTGGTGTATTTTATCTCCATATAAAATATACTAGTATTCTGTTTTGTCCTGGTATAATGTACTTAAACTCCTCATCGGAGTACTTGGTAATATAATGTGGTTCGGTACTGCAATTATATTATTTAATTCATCATTTTCATTTGCACGGTGGGTCCCGATCGGGGATTCACGGCCGTAATATCCGCCTAGTTTGGGGTGTTACGAGTTGGTATCAGTGTGGTTTTGAATACTACCCTCCAAGTCATGTCTCATTTGAAATCATCGTCATCGGACTAGTATCATTGGACTTTCGCGTCACGTGTGACTGTGCAAATGCCGAGCCAATCGCACCAAGAATCGTAAGATTTCTAATGCCATGGTATAATTTCGGCATTAATCATTCATTCATAATTCATCGATTAACAATCCTCAATCATCATTGTCATTTTGGCCGGACGGTCGAGTTAACTCGATGTCAGTCAATTCATTTCATTGTTCGATTGTTGATCGTGAAGATCGAATCATTAATCTTGTTAACTCATTCAAGATAATCATTTCAGAACTTCATTGGATAATCATGTCACGTCAATTAATCATTCATGTAATCGCCGTATTTGAGCGCGTATGCTCATTCGTCATTTCATAATATAATCATAATGTGATACTCATGCGAGATATATAATCATCATATGACTTTCCACTTCGTATGGAAGGGGTGGCAGAGGACGTGGAGGACGAGGCCGTGGAGCGGGCCGAATCCGAGAACTCGTGCGAATACACGTCAAATGCCGGGAATAACGCTAACTCATCGGCGGCCAGCGCCACTCATTCACACGACGCGATCATTCACTATCGGAGTCGTACCGGGACACGGCTCGGTCGGAGGGTGTCCGGTTGACCCACTCGCTTTATGCAGTGGCATGATGGCCCAAATGACCCGGATGGCTCGGTTGATGGAGACGATGCATAACTCCGTCAATCGAATCGGCGAGCTCCTCCGCCGCCACCTCGGAGGCAAGAGAGGAATGTGAGTAATATCATCGGCGATATCTCTCGCCGAGGCCACCTACGTTTGAGGGCTCGTGCAGCCGTGAGATATCATTCATTGGCTCGAGCATTTCGAGAAACTATTTGCTATGGTAGAGTGTCCCGAAGGACACAAAGTTTATTGCGGCTTACTACCCGGTAAGAGCGCACATTCTTGGTGGTTATCGTTGAAGCCCACCGAAGGATCTTGTACTTGGGATCGATTCAAGACTCTCATGATGGAGAGGTATTATCCGGCCCCACTCGGAGAGGCCAAGTGTCGGAATTGCTCACCCCGACCCTCAACAGACGAGGATGTTCTCGCCATTGCCGAAATTTGAGAACTTCTTCCTTTCGCCTCATCCATCATTCATTCGAGGCGGATAAGATCAAATATTTCGGCAAGAGAGGAAACCCCGTATGAGACTTGATTACTTAATCATAATTGCACCACGTTGGCTGAATTCATTGAGAAAGCTCTCACTTATGAGCTTACTGCTAAGGAAATTGCTAAGCAGCAACCTTCGTCTGCTAGCAAGAAATCGAAGAATCGTAATCAGTCTGAAGGCGGTCAGACAACCTTCAAGAAACCCCGTGCGGGCTCTGCTTTTTCTGAGCGACCTCCAGTGTCGTCTAAACCCGCGGAATCTCTGTCACGAGTGGCCAGTTCGGCCATCACCTGTTACAACTGTGGGGAGCTTGGTCACCTCAGTACCAAGTGTCCTCGACAAACTATCACGTGTCATAATTGTGGGATTGCTGGGCATAAGGCCCGTTTTTGCCGTAGGGACTCCAAACCTACTCAGACGTCATCTCAGGCACCTAAGCGATCACCGTTCGTAATCAAAGCCACTCAATCGGCGTCGTTTAAAGCAGCGGGGAGCGACTAAAGGTGGAGCTTTTAGCCATCGACGGGCGTCGGTCTGGGCCTAGCAAGCCCTGGATTTATGAGATGAAGAAGACCGATGATCCAGAGGCCCGAATGATCTCAGGTACACTCGATATTCTATCTCAACCTGTGTGTACCCTTTTTGATACTGGTGCATCGCATTCATTCATTTCCGAGTCATGTTTGAGTAGACTACGTCTGGGTAGTGCTACTAGTTGTGAGCCGTATGTCATTGGACTACCTGATGGTAGACGAATTATCGGTAATCGTGAGATTCAGAATTGTCCGATTCAGTTTCATGGTCGTGTATGGCCAGCGGACCTAATCGTGGTAGATTTGCCGAGAGACGACGTCATCTTGGGCATTGACTGGATGGATCGTCATGATGCCATCATTAGTGTCCGTAAGCATATGGTCACTATCATTTCAGATGATGGGGTGGAATGTGTGTTTCAGGGAGGTAATCCCGGTTGTTCTGGTAAGGTCATTAATTTGATGAAAGCAGTAAGATTACTCAATCAGGGATGTGTCGGTTATTGGTGCTATATGGCCAAAACCGAGAAGTCATCAGTAATGTTGACGGATATTCCGGTGGTGAGGGAATATGCCGATGTTTTCCAAACGAGTTACCTGGTTTGCCTCCACAGAGGGATGTGGAATTCACGATTGAGTTGGAGCACAGTACGTCCCGATATCGAAGACACCGTGCCGGATGGCCCCGACCAAATGCGGGAGTTAAAGAACCAACTTGAAGAGTTATTCGAGAAAGGTTATATCCGACCGAGTGCGTCCCGTGGGGAGCACCGGTGTTGTTTGTCGGGAAGAAGGATGGTTCATTTCGCTTATGTATTGATTATCGGGAGTTGAGCAGGTGACAATCAAGAATAAGTATCCCTTACCCGTATTGATGATCTCTTAGATCAACTTCAGGAGCTTCAGTATTTTCCAAGATCGACTTAAGATCTGGATATCATCAGTTGCGGATTCGAGAGTCGGATATCGCGAGGACGGCGTTTCGAACACGCTATGGTCATTATGAGTTTGTGGTTATGCCGTTCGGATTGACTAATGCACCTGCGGTATTCATGGAGTTAATGAACCGGGTCTTCATCGACTTTTTGGATCGGTTTGTTGTTGTCTTCATCGATGACATTTTGATTTATTCTCGTGACCGGGAGGAACACGAGTTTCACCTTCATCAAGTGCTCGACGTGTTGAGACGAGAACAACTTTTTGGGAAGTTTTCCAAATGTGAGTTTAGGATGTCCGGTGACTTTTCTCGGACATGTAATTTCATCAGACGGAATTCGTGTCGATCCTCAGAAGACGGAGGCTATTCGGGATTGGCTACCTCCGAAGAACGTTAAGGAAATCCGAAGTTTTCTCGGATTAGCGGGTTATTATCGGCGGTTTGTGGAAGGATTTTCTAGAATCGCTCAACCCTTAACGAACCTTCTGCGGAAAGATAAGAAATACACGTGGTCCGACGCGTGTCAACGGAGTTTTGAGGAACTCAAGAGCCGGTTAATGTCAAGACTGTACTTTCCTTGCCGCGAGGACGGAAGGATTTGTAGTTTATAGTGATGCATCCGGACGGGGTCTCGGATGTGTACTCATGCGAGCAGGAAGGTTATTGCCTATGCTTCACGGCAATTGAGACCTTACGAGGTTAATTATCCGACCCACGACACGGAGCTAGCAGTAGTGGTGTTCGCTTTGAAAATTTGGCGTCATTATCTTTATGGCGTTACCTTCGATATTCACCGATTATAAGAGCTTAAAGTATATATTTACTCGAAGGAGTTAAATATGCGTCGAGACGGTGGTTGGAATTAATCAAGGATTATGATATTGAGATCCTCTACCACCGGGCAAGGCGAACGTTGTCGCCGACGCCTTGAGTCGTAAGTCGATTCAGAGCAGATGCTTGCCGTTTAACGGCTCGAAGGAGTTTCAGAGGAATTCCTTAGATCCGAGATCGAGGTCCAGCTTGGCGAGTTCGGGCGGCTTTGTATGTTAGAGATTTCATCGTCACTCGAGGAAATCCGAGAGAATCGTGGTTCGGACCCATCATTGTTGCGCATCCGAGAGGATGTGGCTCGGGAAAGCCCTGGATTTGTGGTCCACGAGGATGGACTTTTGAGGTTTAAGAATCGGTTGTGCGTGCCGCGAATGACGAGTTGAAAAACTCGATTTTGAAAGAAGCTCATGCTACCCCTTATTCCGTTCATCCGGGTCTAGCAAGATGTACAAGGACTTGAAACAAAATTACGGTGGAGTAATATGAAGCGAGAAGTCGCAGAATTTGTTTCGAGATGCTTAACTGTCAACAAGTTAAGATTGAACATCGGCGACCGGCGGGTATCTTTGAAACCTCTTCCTATTCCCGAATGGAAGTGGGAAGACATTTCTATGGATTTCATCACGAGTTTGCCGACGAGTCGTCGTGGCATGAATACGATCTGGGTGATCGTGGACCGCTTAACTAAATCAGCTCATTTCCTTGAGATCAAGGATACATGGGGTCCCGAGAGACTTGCCCACTTTTCATCAAAGAGATAGTGAGACTTCACGGTACTCCTAAAAGTATCGTTTCCGATCGTGACGGACGGTTTGTGTCTCATTTTTGGAAATCATTCATCGTGCTATGGGAACCCGGCTTAATCTCAAGATCGCTTTTCATCCTCGGTCAGACGGACAATCAGAGAGGACCATTCAGACATTAGAGGACATGTTGAGAGCATGCATCCTCGATTGGAAAGACGATTGGGAAGCCCAACTACCATTGATCGAGTTCACGTATAATAATAGTTGGCATGCTTCGATTAAGATGGCACCTTACGAGGCCTTGTACGGTCGTCGTTGTCGATCTCCGTTGTGTTGGGACGACCTATCAGAATCATTGGGCACCGAGCCCGATATGCCTATAGCCGCCCGTGAGAAGGTAGCTTTGATCAGGAGTCGTTTGTTGATGGCTCGAGTCGGCGAAATCATATGCGAGATAACCGTAAATCGACCATTAGAGTTCGAGGCTGGCGACCATGTGTTGGTCAAGGTATCCCCGAGTCGTGGTATTTTCCGTTTTGGGAAGAGGGGGAAGTTGAGTCCGAGATTTATTGGACCATTCGAGATTTTGGATCGAGTGGGCGAGTTAGCTTATCGATTGGCTTTACCTCCGGCGTTGAGCCGAATTCATAATGTGTTTCATGTCTCTCAGTTGCGGAAGTATGTTGCCGACCCGAGTCACATACTTCAGTTCGATGAAATCGAGATCGCCGACGATCATTCATATGAGGAGCATCCTATACGAGTTTTAGAGCGGCGAATCAAACAGTTGAGAAATAAGACGATTCCTTTGGTTAAAATTCAGTGGTCTAGACACGGAGTCGAAGAGGCTACTTGGGAAACCGAGGATAGTATGCGGGAGAGTTATCCCGAGTTGTTTTGACCCTTAGTTTCGGGACGAAACTCTTTAAGGGGGTGTATGTAATACCCATTGTAACTCAAGAATTATCACTCAATAATTATCATTCAAGATTTATCATTCAAGAATTGATACTCGAATTTCATTCATCATTGATCATTTGTCACTCATATTCACCATGGTATTCATCATTCGAGTAATTGTATCGTGTATCAATCGTCATTCATCACTAACTGATTGGAGTTTCGTGCCGTGTTTATCATCATTGTCATTTCGTTGCGAGTATGCGTGAGGAGTAGCGCACGCTACATACTCCATTTAGCGACGCTAATTGGGTATGTAGCGCACGCTACCACTCACCCTTAGCGCACGCTAAGGTTACCTTGGCCGCATCCGGAAGGTACCGGACCGCAGTGAGTTATAAGTAGCGCACGCCACGATTGGTAAGTAGCGCGCGCTAGCGGTTGAAGTAGCGCACGCTAATATGAGGTGTAACGCGCGCTAAGGACGGATCGAGTTGAGTCCGGTGGCTACCGGATCGCACCGATTATTTCATAGCGCACGCTATGTGTGTTGTTAGCGTCGCAACCGATATATTAGCGCACGCTAAACAATGGTTGTAGCGCACGCTATCGAGGTCGATCGAGGCGCAGCTTTCTCGACTCGATCGGGCAACAATAATTCGTTAGCGCACGCTAATAATGTATCTTAGCGCAAGATAGTAAAATCGCCCTAGAGCACTCTACAACAAGGTACGTAGCGCGCGCTACCGTGTTCGGACAATGGTACCGGACTACCCAAATTACTCGTTAGCGCACGCTACGCATGCGGCTAGCGCACGCTAACCAGGATCGACTATAAATCGATGATTAGTCGACTTCGTCATTTATTCATCTCATTTCTCTCCTTCTGTTTTTTTGGTCGATTTCGAGAGTTTCGGAGAGGATTCTTCGAGTTGTTATCATCAATCATCATATTCAATCTCTTCTTCCTGATTGATCATCATTTCATCATCTTTATCACTTCGAATCTAAGGTATTAATCTCTTGGATCTAGAATTTGGATTTTGGGTTTTCCTTCCGATTTCTTCGTAAACTTGGATTATCATTGGAATATGTTAGATATGGATTATCTACCTTGGATAAGTATATTCTTAAGGATTTAATGTTTATTTTCGTAATTATTTCAAGAACCTTTGGGGTTGACTTCGGTTAATTGGGGATTTTCCGATTGATGTTGTTGTAATCATGAATTATGGATTCCTAATGGATTATTGATATCATTGAAGCGTTTTGTTAGTTCGAAATACTCATTTTAGTGTTGGTTTCGACATATTAGGGATTGGATATTTTCGAAGTCGTGTGGTTGGTTACGTAGTCGTTAGAATGCCCCAATGAGTTTGATTATCGTTGTTTCGACCTTTGGGTTAGTCGTGTTTTGTTGCTTGATGCGTGTATTGAACGATTGTTGGTAATGATTGTTATTCAAGGTTGTTCGAGCGACCGGTATTTCACTTAGGACGTTGTTCGTGGACGGACATTCTTCATTGGTATTGTGTAAGTTAATTCTTACTCGGTTAAAAGGATATTCATAACTTTTGTTGTTGATCATTCATAATCATAACTCATTCATCATTGTATTAATCATATTAAAACTTGTTAATGTCAATTAATCACTTCAGTCATAAGGAACGACGGTTCCAATCTTTTCGTTGAGCTATCATTCATTTCATTATTACCCTCATCTCGGTGAGTCATTCTTGACTTTGTCAGATTATTATTTATTCATTGATATTCATTACGATCATTCTCGTTCATATGACCTTCTGGGTTCATATTGCGTGGCCGGGTGTGGCTGTGTGGAATTTTTAGTCGGGCACACGATGGTTATTGTATTGGGTTCACCGATACATTAGACCGTGCACACGGGAAAGCGTTACACCGTGAGACTAATTAGGTACACGGACGGGTGTTGTACACTTACACAGAACATTACGGGCGTACTATGATACTCCTCTTCAGCGTAATTCATAATTAAAATAATTCATAACTTCATTAATTCATGATTGTGTAATTTCAACTCTTGAGGATTGTTGTCAGTAATCGATTTGGCCGTTGGGGATTTTGTTTTCGTGTCACGGCAAGGCAAAGGCACGGAAGAGCATGCCGACGGCGAGGAGTCCCAGTGATACTAGTAGGAGCCCCAGTCATTTCGTTTGTTTCATCATTTCATCGTTTGATTATTCCGTCATTTGTATTTTTCCGCCGCAAAATTCCGTTTGAAATGCTTATTTGTTCGGTGGTGTATTTTATCTCCATATAAAATATACTAGTATTCTGCTTTGTCTGGTGTAATGTACTTAAACTCCTCATCGGAGTACTTGGTAATATAATGTGGTTCGATCGCAATTATATTATTTAATTCATCATTTTCATTTGCTCGTGGGTCCCGATCGGGATTCACAGACCGTAATATCCGCCTAGTTTGGGGTGTTACGAGTTGGTATCGAGCGTGGTTTTGAATACTACCCTCCAAGTCATGTCTCATTTGAAATCATCGTCATCGGACTAAGATCATTGGACTTTCGCGTCACGTGTGACTGTGCAAATGCCGAGCCAATCGGACCAAGAATCGTAAGATTTCTAATGCCATGGTATAATTTCGCATTAATCATTCATTCATAATTCATCGCTAACAATCCTCAATCATCATTGTCATTTTGACCGGACGGCCGAGTTAACTCGAATCACCAATTCATTTCATTGTTCATTGTTGATCGTGAAGATCCAATCATTAATAATGTTAACTCAATCAAGATAATAATTTCAAGAATTTACCGATAATCATGTCACGTCAATTAATCATTCATGTAATCGCTGTATTTGAGCGCGTATGCTCATTCTCGTCATTTCATAATATAATCATAATGTGATACTCATGCGAGATATATAATCATCATATGACTTTCCACTTCAGTATGGAAGGGGCTGGCAGAGGACGTGGAGGACGAGGCCGTGGAGCGGGCCGAATCCCGAGAACTCGTGCGAATACACGTGCAAATGCCAGGAATAACGCTAACTCATCGAGCAGCGACGCTGCCACTCATTCACTGACGCGATCATTCACTATCGGAGTCGCACGGACACGGCTCGATCGAGGGTGTCCGGTTGACCCACTCGCTTTATGCAGTGGCATGATGGCCCAAATGACCCAGATGGCTCGGGCTTGATGGAGACGATGCATAACTCCGTCAATCGAATCGCAGCTCCTCCGCCGCCACCTCGAGGCAAGAGAGGAATGTGAGTAATATCATCGGCGATATCTCTCGCTGCAGGCCACCTACGTTTGAGGGCCTGCCCGAGCCGGCAGATATCATTCATTGGCTCGAGCATTTCGAGAAATTATTTGCTATGGTAGAGTGTCCCGAAGGACACAAAGTTTCATTGCGGCTTACTACCCGGGTAAGAGCGCACATTCTTGGTGGTTATCGTTGAAGCCCACCGAAGGATCTTGTACTTGGGATCGTTCAAGACTCTCATGATGGAGAGGTATTATCCGGCCCCACTCGGAGAGGCCAAGTCATCGGAATTGCTCACCCCGACCCTCAACAGACGAGGATGTTCTCGCCATTGCCGAGAAATTTCAGAACTTCTTCCTTTCGCCTCATCCATCATTCATTCGAGGCGGATAAGATCAAATATTTCAAGAAGAGGTCAAACCCCGTATGAGACTTCGCCATTTAATCATAATTGCACCACGTTGGTCAATTCATTGAGAAAGCTCTCACTTATGAGCTTATCGCTAAGGAAATTGCTAAGCAAAGAACCTTCGTCCGCTAGCAAGAAATCGAAGAATCGTAATCACCAAGGCGGTCGACAACCTTCAAGAAACCCCGTGCGGGCTCGCTTTCCGAGCGACCTCCGTGTCGCCTAAACCCGGAATCTGCCACGAGTGGCCGTTCGGCCATCACCTGCTACAACCGTGGGGAGCTTGGTCACCTCGACCAAGTGTCCTCGATGACTATCATGTGTCATAATTGTGGGATTGCCGGGCATAAGGCCCGTTTTGCCGTAGGGACTCCAAACCTACTCGACGTCATCTCGTGCACCTAAGCAACACTGCTCGTAATCAAAGCCACTTCAATCGGGCTGCTTAAAACGACGGAGCGACTAAAGGTGGAGCTTTTAGCCATCGACGGCAAGGTCTGTCGGACTAGCAAGCCCCGAATTTATGAGATGAAGAAGACCGATGATCCAGAGGCCCGAATGATCTCGTGTACACTCGATATTCTATCTCAACCTCGTGTGTACCCTTTTTGATACCGGTGCATCGCATTCATTCATTTCCGAGTCATGTTTGAGTAGATCGCGGCCTGGGTAGTGCTACTAGTTGTGAGCCGTATGTCATCGACTACCCGATGGTAGACGAATTATCGGTAATCGTGAGATTCGTAATTGTCCGATTCGGGCCATGGTCGTATGGCCGGACCTAATCGTGGTAGATTTGCCGAGAGACGACGCCATCTTGGGCATCGATCGATGGATCGTCATGATGCCATCATTAGTGTCCGTAAGCGTATGGTCACTATCATTTCGCATTTATGGGGTGGAATGTGTGTTTCAGGAGGTAATCCCGGTTGTTCTCGTAAGGTCATTAATTTGATGAAAGCAGAAGATTACTCAATCGGGGATGTGTCGCTATTGGTGCTATATGGCCAAAACCGAGAAGTCATCAAGAATGTTGACGGATATTCCGGTGGTGAGGGAATATGCCGATGTTTTTCCAAACGAGTTACCTGGTTTGCCTCCACAGAGGGATGTGGAATTCACGATTGAGTTGGAGCCTGGTACGCCCCCGATATCAAGACACCGTGCAGGATGGCCCGACCGAAATGCAGGAGTTAAAGAACCAACTTGAAGAGTTATTCGAGAAAGGTTATATCCGACCGAAAGTGCCCTCGTGGGGAGCACCGGTGTTGTTTGTCGTGAAGAAGGATGGTTCATTTCGCTTATGTATTGATTATCGGGAGTTGAACAGGTGACAATCAAGAATAAGTATCCCTTACCCCGTATTGATGATCTCTTAGATCAACTTCAGGAGCTTCAGATTTTCCAAGATCGACTTAAGATCTGGATATCATCGCTGCGGATTCGAGAGTCGGATATCGCGAGGACGGCGTTTCAACACGCTATGGTCATTATGAGTTTGTGGTTATGCCGCTCGGATTGACTAATGCACTGCGGTATTCATGGAGTTAATGAACCGGGTCTTCATCGACTTTTGGATCGGTTTGTTGTTGTCTTCATCGATGACATTTTGATTTATTCTCGTGGATCGGGAGGAACACGAGTTTCACCTTCATCAAGTGCTCGACGTGTTGAGACGAGAACAACTTTTGGGAAGTTTTCCAAATGTGAGTTCGGATGTCCGGTGACTTTTCTGACATGTAATTTCATCGACGGAATTCGTGTCGATCCTCGAAGACGGAGGCTATTCGGGATTGGCTACCTCCGAAGAACGTTAAGGAAATCCAAGTTTTCTCGGATTAGCGGGTTATTATCGGCGGTTTGTGGAAGGATTTTCTAGAATCGCTCAACCCTTAACGAACCTTCGCGGAAAGATAAGAAATACACGTGGTCCGACGCGTGTCAACGGAGTTTTGAGGAACTCAAGAGCCGGTTAATGTCAAGACTGTACTTTCCTTGCCGCAGGGACTAAGGATTTGTAGTTTATAGTGATGCATCCTGGACAGGTCTCGGATGTGTACTCATGCGTAACGGGAAGGTTATTGCCTATGCTTCACGGCAATTGAGACCTTACGAGGTTAATTATCCGACCCACGACACTGGAGCTAGCAAAAGTGGTGTTCGCTGAAAATTTGGCGTCATTATCTTTATGGCGTTACACCATCGGATATTCACCGATCATAAGAGCTTAAAGTATATATTTACTCGTAGGAGTTAAATATGCGCGTCGAGACGGTGGTTGGAATTAATCAAGGATTATGATATTGAGATCCTCTACCACCGGGCAAGGCGAACGTTGTCGCCGACGCCTTGAGTCGTAAGTCGGTTCAGAGCAGATGCTTGCCCGTTTAATGCCTCGAAGGAGTTTCAACAGGAATTCCTTAGATCCGAGATCGAGGTCCGCTTCAGCGAGTTCGGGCGGCTTTGTATGTTAGAGATTTCATCGTCACTCGAGGAGGAAATCCGAGAGAATCGTGGTTCGGACCCATCATTGTTGCGCATCCGAGAGGATGTGGCTCAGGAAAGCCCTGGATTTGTGGTCCACGAGGATGGACTTTTGAGGTTTAAGAATCGGTTGTGCGTATCGGCGAATGACGAGTTGAAAAACTCGATTTTGAAAGAAGCTCATGCTACCCTTATTCCGCTCATCCGGTCTAGCAAGATGTACAAGGACTTGAAACAAAATTACCGGTGGAGTAATATGAAGCGAGAAGTCGCAGAATTTGTTTCGAGATGCTTAACTCACAACAAGTTAAGATTGAACATCGATCGGCGGGTATGTCAAACCTCTTCCTATTCCCGAATGGAAGTGGGAAGACATTTCTATGGATTTCATCACGAGTTTGCCGACGAGTCGTCGGCATGAATACGATCCGGTGATCGTGGACCGCTTAACTAAATCAGCTCATTTCTTTGAGATCAAGGATACATGGGGTCCCGAGAGACTTGCCCGACTTTTCATCAAAGAGATAGTGAGACTTCACGGTACTCTAAAAGTATCATTTCCGATCGTGACGACGGTTTGTGTCTCATTTTTGGAAATCAGTTCATCGTGCTATGGGAACCCGGCTTAATCTCGCAAGCTTTTCATCCTCGGTCCGACGGACAATCGGAGAGGACCATTCGGACATTAGAGGACATGTTGAGAGCATGCGTCCTCGATTGAAAGACGATTGGGAAGCCCAACTACCATTGATCGAGTTCACGTATAATAATAGTTGGCATGCTTCAATTAAGATGGCACCTTACGAGGCCTTGTACGGTCGCCGTTGTCGATCTCCGTTGTGTTGGGACGACCTATCGTAATCATTGGGCACCGAGCCCGATATGCTTATAGCCGTGAGAAGGTAGCTTTGATCAGAGTCGTTTGTTGACTCGAGTCGGCAAATCATATGCGTATAACCGCCGACCATTAGAGTTCGAGGTGGCGACCATGTGTTGGTCAAGGTATCCCCGAGTCGTGGTATTTTCCGTTTTGGGAAGAGGGGGAAGTTGAGTCCGAGATTCATTGGACTGCTCGAGATTTTGGATCGAGTGGGCGAGTTAGCTTATCGATTGGCTTTACCTCCGGCGTTGAGCCGAATTCATAATGTGTTTCATGTCTCTCGCCATGGAAGTATGTTGCCGACCCGAGTCACATACTTCAGTTCGATGAAATCGAGATCGCCGACGATCATTCATATGAGGAGCGTCCTATACGAGTTTTAGAGCGGCGAATCAAACAGTTGAGAAATAAGACGATTCCTTTGGTTAAAATTCAGTGGTCTAGACACGGAGTCAAAGAGGCTACTTGGGAAACCGAGGATAGTATGCGGGAGAGTTATCCCGAGTTGTTTTGACCCTTAGTTTCGGGGACGAAACTCTTTTAAGGGGGGGTGTATGTAATACCCAGTTGTAACTCAGTAATTATCACTCAATAATTATCATTCAGTATTTATCATTCAGTAATTGATACTCAGTAATTTCATTCATCATTGATCATTTGTCACTCATATTCAGTCATGGTATTCATCATTCAGAGTAATTGTATCGTGTATCAATCGTCATTCATCACTAATCTGATTGGAGTTTCAGGCCGTGTTTATCATCATTGTCATTTCGCTATGAGTCATGCGTGAGGAGTAGCGCACGCTACATACTCCATTTAGCGTACGCTAATTGGGTACAGTAGCGACGCTACCACTCACTTTAGCGCACGCTAAGGTTACCTTAGTGCGATCCGTAAGGTACCGACCGCAGTGAGTTATAAGCAGCGCACGCTACGATTGGTAAGTAGCGCGCTAGCGGTTGAAGTAGCGCACGCTAATATGAGGTGTAACGCGCGCTAAGGACGGATCGAGTTGAGTCCAGGTGGCTACCGGATCGCATCGATTATTTCATAGCGCACGCTATGTGTGTTGTTAGCGTCGCAATCGATATATTAGCGCACGCTAAACAATGGTTGTAGCGCACGCTATCGAGGTCGAATCGAGGGCGCAGTTTTCTCGACTCCGATCGGGCATCAATATTTCGTTAGCGCACGCTAATAATGGATCTTAGCGCACGCTAGTAAAATGGCCGTAGCGCATGCTACAAGAAGGTACGTAGCGCGCGCTACCGTGTTCGGACAGTGGGTACTGGACTACCCAAATTACTCGTTAGCGCCCGCTACGCACAAGAGCTAGCGACGCTAACACGGATCGACTATAAATCGACAGATTAGTCGACTTCGTCATTTATTCATCTCATTTCACTACTTCGGTATTTTTGGGCGTTTTTGTGCGTTTCTGAGAGGATTCTTCGAGGTGTAATCATCAATCATCATCTTCAAGCTCATCTTCCTGTTTGATAATCATTTCATCATATTCATCACATCGAATCAAAGGTATTAATCTCTTGGATCTAGAATTTGGATTTTGGGTTTTCCTTCCGATTTCTTCGTGTAAACTTGGATTATCATTGGAATATGTTAGATATGGATTATCTACCTTGGATAAGTATATTCTTACGGATTTAATGGTTATTTTCGAATTATTTCAAGAACCTTTGGGTGACTTCGTTAATTGGGGATTTTCCGATTGATGTGGATGTAATCATGAATTATGGATTCCTAAAGGATAATTGATATCATTGAAGCGTTTTGTTAGTTAGAAAAACTCATTTTAGTGTTGGTTTCGACATATTCAGATGGATATTTTCGAAGTCGTGTGGTTGGTTACGTAGTCGTTAGAATGCCCCAATGAGTTTGATTATCGTTGTTTCGACCTTTGGGTTAGTCGTGTTTTGTTGCTTGATGCGTGTATTGAACGATTGTTGGTAATGATTGTTATTCAAGGTTGTTCGAGCGACCGGTATTTCACTTAGGACGTTGTTCGTGGACGGACATTCTTCATTGGTATTGTGTAAGTTAATTCTTACTCGGTTAAAAGGATATTCATACCTTTTGTTGTTGATCATTCATAATCATAACTCATTCATCATTGTATTAATCATATTAAAACTTGTTAATGTCAATTAATCACTTCAGTCATAAGGAACGACGGTTCCAATCTTTTCGTTGAGCTATCATTCATTTCAATATTACCCTCATCTCGGTGAGTCATTCTTGACTTTGTCAGATTATTATTTATTCATTGATATTCATTACGGTCATTCTCGTTCATATGACCTTCGGGTTCATATTGCGTGGCGGGTGTGGCCGTGTGGAATTTTTAGTCGGGCACACGATGGTTATTGTATTGGGTTCACCGATACATTAGACCGCACACGGAAAACGTTACACCGTGAGACTAATTAGGTACACGGACGGGTGTTGTACACTTACACGAACATTACGGGCGTACTATGATACTCCTCTTCAACGTAATTCATAATTAAAATAATTCATAACTTCGCTAATTCATGATTGTGTAATTTCAACTCTTGAGGATTGTTGTTCTCAGAATCGACCCGTTGGGGATTTTGTTTTCGTGTCACGGCAAGGCAAAGGCACGGAAGAGCATCTTGACGGCGAGGAGTCCCATGATACTAGTAGGGGCCCAGTCATTTCGTTTGTTTGATCATTTCATCGTTTGATTATTCCGTCATTTGTATTTTTCCGCTGCAAAATTCCGTTTGAAATGCTTATTTGTTCAGGGTGGTGTATTTTATCTCCATATAAAATATACTAGTATTCTGTTTTGTCCTGGTGTAATGTACTTAAACTCCTCATCGGAGTACTTGGTAATATAATGTGGTTCGGTACTGCAATTATATTATTTAATTCATCATTTTCATTTGCCTGGTGGGTCCCAGTCGGGGATTCACGGCACTGTAATATCCGCCTAATTTGGGGTGTTACAAATAATATATACATTTCATAAACTGCAAATCATGATATTAAAATAGAAGTATTTTGTTACTTGTGCAGAAATTGTGATTTGCTCAATTGCATCGACATGTTTTGATTATTATAAATTTTTTATAATGCATGTCTTTCTGTTGCTATATGATTTAATTATGCAATCGATTATATTGCACTAATTTTGTAGTTTCTAGAAGAAACCTAAATTACAATATTCTTAATAATCTTGAAGACTATTAATAAAATAAATAGTTGATGTTCTTAATGAACACATCAATATCTTATCATACTAAAAACAATGTGTTTATGATGAACACATTAAATAAGTTATTTAATATTCTTGAAAAATATTAAATATTGGGGTTGCAATTTTTTGAACTTTACTTTGAGCATTTGTACTCCTTCTCGTTATTAAATTATTTTTACAGTTATCATTATATTGATTTAAATTGTTGCTCCTGAAGTAACACAATGAATATTCTTGATGAATATTACAAATTCTTGAAGAATAATTCATATTGTAGGTGATATATGTTTATCCCTCTAACTAGTTTCTTGAAGAAACACAAATTTGCAATCTCAATAATCTTGAAGATAATTAAAAATAAATAGTTGAAGTTCCTGAAGAACAACACAACGATATCTCATCATAATTTTATAATAAGTTTATGATGATCACGTTAAATAAATTTAGTATTCTGAAGAATATTAAAATTTTGAGATTGCATTTTTCTATGCTTTATTTCGAGCATTGTTATCTTCTATTCTCATTATTTAATTATTTTAATCATTATCCTTATATTATTTTAATGTTTTAGGTGATATGTTCATCTCCAATGAAAAAATGCAATATGTCATATTAACATTGATTTGATCAATCTTATTTGTGGAATGATATTGAAATTGATTTGCAATATCTTATTAAAACAATCCACGAAGGATTGGTAGAATTCAAATGATAATATTCTTGTTATTATCTCTCGAAGAGCTTCATTAATCCTTCGACGAGAATCAAACTAGTTATATATTGATTCTACAATGAGTATCAAATAATTACATGATGTATTTTGCATCCAATGACCATGTTGCGATGAATTTATAATTCAAAGATCCAAATTATTACCAAGGCATGAATATTTGGATCAATATGTAATTAGTGCGTGATTAAAATACCTCCTAAGAGGATTTCTCATATGATAATTTCACGTATCTATATGGGCTACATGAAAAATACATGTATACTTTGTCAAAATACATATTTAGAGCCTAAAATTGGGGTCAATTGATCATTTGATACGCTGATTTTATAATCTAACTCAATATTCCCGACATTAGGGGGAGATATGAAATATAAATAAGAGAAAGTCGGAAAATTCTCGTTGGGTTGGATATTTAAATTTACGCACTATGAACTTGAAGTTCAACAAGTTATGATTGCCAAAGGAGTGATGAAATCTCATATACCAGTTGTATATGTACTATAAAGAATTAAAGTCGAATGCGAACGAAATATATTTGTTGATACTCCTCGACGCCAGAAGCGTGAGAGACATATTCTTTATTGGTATTAAAGATAAAATCCATGAATACAAATTTATTAAACTAATAACATCACTTCAAAAACCTCCTGAAGAGGATCATCTCGAAGGTGAGAATCCCAATACCTTAATTTGCACGTGCACTAAATAATTATAATATTGGGATTATGGGACGACCAAATCAAA
The DNA here is from genome assembly GCA_033398695.1 of Orobanche coerulescens. Lineage (NCBI taxonomy): Eukaryota > Viridiplantae > Streptophyta > Magnoliopsida > Lamiales > Orobanchaceae > Orobanche > Orobanche coerulescens. The sequence goes on from CM065816.1 coordinate 3,206,763, forward strand.
TGTTATGGGATGAATATTTGATTTTGTTGAAGTTGTCATTGACTTTGTGAATATGGGAGAATTGTTTATAAGAATGATAGTTGTCGACAACACTTTGTGTCTCAACAATTGCTAGTGGAGTGCCTGAAGCACCAAATAAAATATAAGCAATTGAGAGAAAGCTTAACTCGCAAAATAAAATAAAGTGGTGAAAAATAAGCGAGATTAGCATATCAAGGGTTTAAGCGCATACCCAAAACATATTCTCCCGTTGGCACTAAATTTCGTCATTTAATATACATATGACAATTATTATGAATATAGATATTCAATTAGTGATGTCATCACCACATTTTTCTATGGGTCATTGGACGCGAATATCTATATGAAAGTCCCTAACGGACTTGAGGTTCCTAAAGTAATAGGAACATGAAATTCGCAATATGTACTATTTTGAGTTATAAAAAATTTATACATTTTGAAATAGTCTGGTGGATCAACCGACTAAGTGAATTCCTCCTGAAGAGGATATATGTGAATTATTTGAACTCGTGTCTAAAGACAAGTTCAAAATGAAAACTTAGATAAAACTAAGTATTAGTATTGTCTCGACTTGTAGATCGAGCATATATGATGGAAAGTTTTTATCCATTTAGTCAGCTAAAGGTTGTCTTACCACTTGAAGTGGATACCGACTCATATAGATCTCAAGAAAATATCAAAGATATAAGAGGACCAGAAGTTCCGTACTTGTATGCTATTGAAGCATTACATTATCAGGCCTGATATACAATTTGAAGTTAACATGCTAGCAAAATTTAATATTTCTCCAAGAAGGAGAATGTGGAATGGTGTTAACCATAGTGGTCTATTACATGAAAGAGATCGAGATTCAATATTGGTGGCTATTAGGGTATTATGATCTCATATTTGTTCTCATACCGCCTATTTATTTTGATGAGAAATATTCTCCATTTATGTGTTGCATATAATGTTTGGGCAAGTAAGATGAAATTTATTTCCACATGAGCTTCGTAAGAGCAATAATGATAATCTAGCAGACTTATTCACTAAATCTCTCCATGTCCAAAATTATATTCATGGTATGGAGTACAAGATTGTTATCTTGAGGGAAGAAGTGATAACTTTTAAATCGGTTTGAAGATTATGTCGACCCCGAAGGTCAAAAGGTCCTCAAGACCAAATGGTTGTACTCTTTTTCCTTTCTAAGTTTTTTTCCCACCGGTTTTCTTAGTTAAGGTTTTTAACGAGGCAACCAATGCAACACATGAGCAAATTTATACTATGTACTCTTTTCTCTATCGGTTTTTTCCCACGTGGTTTTTCCGAATGAGTTGATGAGGCATGAACATCATAATATTCAAGAGGAAATATTGTATGAAGACGATGTCACTTGTATCTCAAAAGGTAGATACATCAATATTCACTTAAGTGATTAGTCGTGAACTTATTCACAAAGGCGTTGCGACATCAACATTCGTAAGACTAGTATACAAGATCGGAATGCGTCAACTCAAGGATCTTATGAAATCGATTTCGTGGGGAGTAGTCAGATCTTTTCCTTCGATCGGGTTTTTCCCACTGGGTTTTCCCGACAAGGTTTTAATGAGGCAGCATGTATTAAAGGTCATTCAAGGGGGAGTGTTGTAATTAATGTATTTATTAATGAATGACCTTTATACCCCCCGAAACCCTAGATGTGTACCTATAAATAAAGGCCTTTGACCCTCATAAGAATACACACTCTATTCTTCTTCTCTTTTATTTTCCTCTTTTTTTTCTCTCAAGTTCATAACAATATTTATTTTATTAATGCCAAAAAAATCAATATTATTTTTTGTGCTTCAATTTGTAAGAATAGGGCCTTCAAAATGTTTTACTAATACTAGCAAAAACATACCCCCTCCATCCTCCAAGTATGTGCTTAGGAATTTTCAACACGAGTTTTAATAAAAATATTGTTGAGTGTACTGTGATGCAGAAAAATCGAATCCGAAAAATCAAACCGAAAATCCGAAATCCTATCCGAACCAGTCCAATCCGATGTCTTCGGATCGGATTTCGGATTAGAATTTTACAGATCCGAAAATTTTGGATCGGATCGGATTAAATCCGCGGATTTTCGGATTAATCCGATCGATCCAAAATATACAAAAAAATAGAATTTTTTTTTATTATTTTTGTATTAGGGTTTTTAATATTTTTATTAGTTTTTAATTTTTGAATTTTAGAATCAAATCCAAAAAATCCAATCCGGAATTGGATTGATCCGAATCCGATCGGAACAATCGGTTCGAATTTCGGATGGAACAAAACGTGGTCCGAAATTTCGGATCAATCCGAATTCGGATCCGATCGGATGAGTCTGAATGCACACCCCCTAACTGTGAAATATAATGTGGCGTGGAAAATAAGTCATGCATTAATTTATTGTTACATTAACTAGTATCATAAATACCGTAGAGACAAATTTAGAGAACATATTAAAAAAGAAAAATCGAAATAAATTGAGGTGCTAGATGTAGTACCCCCCCCCAAAAAAAAAACCATAATTTAACACACAATATTTAGATGATGAGAACAAATCGTTTTAAACGTTTTGTGAACGTGAATCTGTATATTATAGACATATCTATCATAGAGACATGTCATTTTTATTTGTCATTAGCATCAAATATGCTTTAACATGACCCAATTATCGTCCCCACAGAATAAACATCCAATTCAGAAATGTATCATATAACACGAGCGTGCCACTATTGGAATCATAGTTTACATGTAACATGCTGAGCCGATCAATCTTTTCAAAGAAATAACTATCTAAAGTATGTAAGATCGTTTTTCAGATCGAATGAATCAATCAATTGAATCAATCGAATCAATCGAATTGATTGAATGGACTTAAATCGAATCGAATCGAATCGAATCGAATCAAATATATATTAAAGGTAAATAATAATAATAATGGTAAATAATAATAATAATAATTAACAACAACAATGATAATAGTAATATTATTAGTAATAATAACAATAATAATAATAATTAAGATTAATAATAATAATAATAATAATATGAATCGAATCGAATCAATCGAATCGAATCAATCAAAAATGTTCAAAAGTAATGCGCTAACTCGATTTTAGTTTCCAAATTACTATATGGAAAACATCAACTTTTAAGTATAATTTTGAAGTAAACTAATTTTTGTGTCTTGCTTTTTTTAAGAAAACAAAATAGTTACTATTTTATTAAATACATAATAATATGTAGATCTTCCTTTAATTTTCTATTAAAATAAAATAAAATAAAATATGAAGTAATTGATAATTTAACTGAAATTGCCTACCAAAAAAAATTAATATAAAAAACCCTTTGCTCTCCATATGCATGGCAAAGTGGACATTTCACACACACACGGTATATACACAGAATATGAACGCGGACACTGGGGTCATCATCTACTACTACACCTTCGCAGAAGATTCCTCTCTCTTTTCTCTCTCTAAAAATCTCGTCTTGTTCAAAGCCCCAACTGAGAATTTCCCTGAATCTCTTCCAATTTCTTTCTTCTTAGGGTTTGGTTGTCTTATAAATTGTAACTTTACTTTTTACACTCCTCGCCATTTCTTAACCCACTCTCTTTGAATTGTTTGCTTTTTGAAAAAAGAATAGCTGATCAGTAATGGATGTGCTTCCGGTGAATGCTTTGCCGGTCGGGTATCGATTTCGGCCGACTGATGAGGAGCTGATCGACCACTACTTGTGGCATAAAATCAATAGGCGTGACAAAGAAGTCGGTGTAATTCGTGAAATTGATGTTTGTAAATGGGAGCCCTGGGACTTGCCGCGTAAAATTTCTTACTCTCATTCTGGATTTGTGTGTGTGTGTGTGTGTGTGTGTGTGTGTTGCTTCTTAATTATTCTTTTATGATGGGGATTATGTTTATTTGGTTTATAATTAGGATCTTTTTTTTTTTTGCGGGTGATTGCGTTTGTTTTATTTGGGGCTTTTACCTGAAGCCTCTTTAATTGAAGAAATTGTTGTACTTTTATCAAAATGGTGCTTCAGGATGTTTTTTTTTTTTTTTTTTTTTGTGTTATTTTCGTGATCGTAGTATTGCGTAGTTACTTTTACTGAATTTGTTACCTAAATTGAGTAATGTTTTTGCTAGAAATTATATAATGACAATAATTCACTAACTATTAGCTTATGTGAACTATGTTTGGATTTAATATGCAAATTAATCATAATCCTAGATGTATATCTTTCTTGTTAGTAAAATGTTCATGTTTATGACATTTTTTTTTCTCTTTGCATTTATTCAGATTTGTCTGTGGTAGAGTCTATTGACAATGAGTGGTTCTTCTTCTGCCCGAAGGATAGGAAATATCAAAATGGTCAGAGATTAAACCGGGCAACCGAAAAAGGTTACTGGAAAGCAACTGGTAAAGATAGAACCATAAGTTCCCGGAAGGGAGCAAAGATTGGAATGAAAAAGACTTTAGTTTTCTACATTGGGCGTGCACCGGATGGCAAGAGGACTCCTTGGGTAATACATGAGTATCGTGCTATCGATAAGTCACTTGATGGCACCCATCCCGGTCAGGTTGGGATTTCACTAGTCTCTAATTTTCATTATGGTGTTTTAGCAATCATTCCGAGAGGTCTTATTTTAATTTTGTGGGCAGTTTCCTTAACATATTTTACATGTTATTGGTAAACTGTTTGAGTGATACATTGCTCTTTGGAATAAGCAATGTGCTCCAACATGTTAGTAAGGAAATAGGCATCTTTTCATCATCGATCATTGAGTAAATTTGAGAATAAGTTGCTCTAATTGGCCTTATATACTGCCGGCACCCTGAAGAATTTGTAGGCTCTTGAATGTAATAGAGTAAATGTATTATGACATGAGTTCATTGTGAATACGTGGCGTTAAATACTTCTAGTAATCTGAATAAGTTGGTGATGGATCCTTATGTTGGAATTTTGGCTATAATAAAATAGAGTTTTTGAAAGCATACCACATCGATCAAGTAAGGAAGTTTGGGTGGTCTCCAAGTCTATATAAGAAGACAAAGGCTTAGGTTTCTAAGTGCCCCTACCAATACACTTGAAGTGTTTGGTTCTTTCTTTCTCTCTTGTGTTTAGAGTGTGAAAGATGTGAGTTAAATCTTCGGAGAGTGTGGGTGTAATTGGGGGGTTGGCTTGAGAGATAAGTCTATGTGATTGTAACAATTTGTCATATAGTGGAGTTTTCTCTCTGGAGGCCCGTGGTTTTTCTCCGGTTTTGGAGTTTCCATGTAAATTCTTGTGTTGTGGATTGTTATTATTTTTCATGTTATTTCTCGATTATTTCTGCTCATCCCTAGTGGATGAATGTGTGATCTGATTTTTTTCCCAACAAATGGTATCGGAGCCCGGGTTGGGTCTATTGAAATTTTGAGTATGCTCTGTGGTCGCAGCGATGTCTGACCTTCCACATCAGAAATGATTTCTTGAGCGTTGTCCGGGGGTCTCATTTGGAGGCGGTTGTTCATCAGGCTAGGGTGGTTCAAGCAGGTGGAGAAATTTGATGAAATGATCAAGTTTGGCTTATGACAAGTATAAGTCAATGATGTGTTGGTACAATTCGGGTTACACAAGGCTATGAAGGTGAACTGTCAAGGTGGAGGTGGAGTTAATCTGGAAAATAACTCCTAATCCGGGCTAACATTGTGACAGTGGTGATTTTCTCTGACGAGAAAATGTATGTCCTTTTGGCATATGAGTTGTCATGAAAGAGGATGTGGTTATGTTAGCGGGTCCACGAATTTGCGCACGGGTATTGGCTTGTCATGGAAAGATGCCGGGTGTGGTGGAATTTTACACGGGCATTGGTTTGACATAGATGTAGGGTGTGTGGTGGAATTTACACACGGGTATCAGTTTGGCATGAATACAATGTGTGTGTTATGTCGATGGCTGAAGGACTTCCAGGAGGGCCAAAAGTTGGGAGTTGCACCATAAATTTCAGCGGGTTTTTCGATATGTGCCGAGGAAATTCTTAGAATGGTTGATTCTAAGTGGTTAAAATTCTTAGACGGGTTTGTTCTAAGTGTTCTACTCATATGGTGGAGTAGGTTATTCTCTGTTTTGAGAATGATGATTCTTTGGTTTAAGAATCATGATTGTCGGTGAAGACAATGGATTGTGGGTGAAAATGGTGAACTTTTCTTTTATTTAGCCAAGGTGGAGTTTGTTGGAATTTTGGCTATAATAAAATAGAGTTTTTGAAGGCATCCCACATCGATCAAGTAAGGAAGTTTGGGTGGTCTCCAAGCCTATATAAGAAGACCAAGGCTTAGGTTTCTAAGTGCCCCAACCAATACACTTGAAGTGTTTGGTTCTTTCTTTCTCTCTTGTGTTTAGAGTGTGAAAGATGTGAGTTAAATCTTCGGAGAGTGTGGGTGTAATTGGGGGGGTTGGCTTGAGAGATTAGTTTATGTGATTGTAACAATTTGTCATATAGTGGAGTTTTCTCTCTGGAGGCCCGTGGTTTTTCTCCGATTTTGGAGTTTCCACGTAAATTCTTGTGTTGTGGATTATTATTATTTTTCATGTTATTTCTCGATTATTTCTGCTCATCCCTAGTGGATGAATGTGAGATCTGATTTTTTTTCCCAACACCTTATTCATTCTCCACCTTGTGAATTGAAAATATTGAATTGCATTTTATTTGATGAGTGTTGAGATTGAAATGCTGGATCATAAACATTATACTGTTTTTGCTAATAGTCTTTCTTTGTAATATGCATTACAGTGGGTTAGTTACTTTGTTATTTATGGTATGGATTCTTGGTATCTGATTGATTATGTGATGATTTTCTTTTACTAGGCTTCCTTTGTGCTTTGCCGTCTGTTTAAAAAGGCTGATCTGAAACCAGATGAGACCTCTGAACGTTCAAACTTGAACGAAGTTGAAGAGATTGCCTTGTCTCCTACTGTCGTTAAATTTTCTGCTGAAGATGAACAATCGGAATCAGTTACTCCTACTTTTGGTGGCCTCAATGGAATGCAACTCTCCAGTGTAGAAAGCCATCCAACTTTTGATTCCGAGAAAGTTAAAGATGACACTCCTTTACCGATAGATTGGCAGAGCAATAGCTGTATTGGTAATCAGGTTGAGGACTACGTATTAGACACATCGTCTATTCAAGTAAGTGAAAGAACGAGAAATTGTACTTTTTGTCCCACTAGAAGTTTATTTTACTGCATTCTTTGTCCCACCAGAATTTTTGTCTTGCTCTCGTGAAACCACCATTTTTTTGTGCACCTTTGGGATTAAAAATGAAGAGCCTTGGCGCAGCAGTAAGAGATGTTGTCGTATGACCTGTGGTCACGGGTTCAAGACCTAAGAGCGGCCTCTTGCCAATTAAATTGGCAAGGGAAGGCTTGCCCCCTATACACCCTTGTGGTTGGACCCTTCCCCGGACCCTCGCCTTGCCGGGACGCTTCGTGCACCGGGCTGTCCTTTTTTTGGGGGATTAAAAATGCAACAATTGATTCTATGGGACGTTTTCTGCTCATTTATTTAATCTGGGACTAAACTGCAAATAATGAGGCCAAAAAGTCAGGGTTGAGATCCTGTGGGAGCAAAAGTGCAATCATGCGAAAAAACTATAAATCTAGTTCTCAAATGTTTTCTGTTCTTTAGTATTTACATTTTTATTTTTATTTTTTTTCACTTTCCTATTTACATTTTTCCAGCCTAACGCGGAGCTGGAAAAATTATTGGAAGATTTTTGTCCCCCCTTGCCGCAGACATCAGATTGGAAAATGTTCTCCCCGTTGCACTCGCAGATGCAATTGGAGCTTGAAAATCCATACGTGTATAGCAGCTTTACTGGCGACATCAGCAATAGCCAACATAATATGATTATCCCTTTTCAGTATGGATCTAATGCCACTGTCGATATTAACGAGTTCTTGAATTCGGTTCTTATTGATCCGGACAATCAGAGTTTCAGCGAAAACTTCTATGCGTCATCCCATGATAGTGCCAAGGACGTTAACATGTTGGTAAAGGAAAGTAATTCAAGTTGTGAATCAGAGGGTGAGGTGTGCCAAGAACAGGTAAATGTAGCCACTTTATTGCTTTTAGGGGTTAGTTACAAAAAATACCCGTGAGGTGTGACCTAATTACAAAATAACCCAGCTAATCTTTCCTTTGGTATTTTCTCGTCTTACATATATCCCTGCATAAGCAAGAAACATTTCAAAAACCTCGATCGCATTCATAGGACTGTTACAGATAGCCCCTTATTTTTTAACACTGAATCAAACCTCAGGGGTACGTTGTGCAATTTAGAAACTTAGCTGGACTTTTTCTGTAATTAACCTCAAGGGTACTTTTGCAGTTATCCCTCTAGGGGGAGTAGACCATTTATTTGCGATTTCGACCAGTATTGCTCTAACTTCCAATATTCACTCTAGGTTGAAGAAAAGTGTGGTATGAACTGTGAGGTGATTGAGGAAAATAGCAAGCAAGAGTCTCCTTTCCAGAGTGAAGTTACCTTTGATTCCTACCATGACGATGATAGAAATTTGGGTTCGGCTGGCAATCAAATGCCGAATATTGAAAAAGTTATTGATTATAGCCCTGCTCTGGGAGACAGCGCCTCTGTCGCTGGAATTATTTTAAGGCCTCGCCAAAATTTTAATCGATCTAGTGTCCAAAACCCTGCACAAGGAACAGCATCTAGAAGGATTCGCCTTGTGAAGAGATTCCAAGTTGGACCAGTTCACTGCAGCCTTCCTAGGGAGTCGACTGATAGTAAAATAAATCGTGAAGCGGATCTAACTGAGGTGTGATTTGCTTAACCGTTTATGAATTTACGTGATCACTACAAAACTCACACTTGAGGTTTTCCCGTAATTACAGAATACCCACAATGTGAAAAAAGATAGTACTCTGAATATTGTTTTCTGCAGGACGACATCACAACTGATGAACGTACTTTAAACGTACTGAAGGAATCATTTTCTGACGAAGCAGACAAAGACGAGCAGTCTGATTCGAGCACGAGTCTGAAGGCAGGAGGTAATTTACAATATAATGAACGTGGCGGTGTTCCTCATTTGGTCGACTCTAAATCTGAATGGACATTTTTAGTGTTGTCGTCTCTCTACATGCCTAAAGTACTCGTGGCTGTCGGTGTCACCATCATGCTTGTTGCCGTTTGTGGTTATTTTATGTTTGGACTTAACTAATTGGAGATAGATTGCCTTTTTTTTGCGTAGGGCTTGTGTTTGCTAGGTCGATAGGTTAATGCGGGGGCGTGCCTTTTCAAATTTACGCCTCGATGTTTTGGCTATCCTCTATATATATTATGCAGACGGATGTTATTTTTTTTTTTTTTGTTGTTTGTAGATATTATGTTTACGAGTAGGGAACTCCTGTTATTTTTCTCCCTCTCCCTCTCCCTCCCCCTCTCCCTCTCCCTGTCCCTCTCCCTCTCCCTCTCCCTCTCCCTCTCCCTCTCCCTCTCTCTCTCTCTCTCTCTCTCTCTCTCTCTCTCTCTCTCTCTCTCTCTCTCTGACATTTTATACTTGGCCTAGTCTCGTAAATATGATTCGGATGTTCTTGCAAACAGTAATATTTTTTTTTTCCGGCTGCCCGCATAAATATTTTCTTCAATGTTTTTTTTGGCAAGTAGAAAGAAAATCAAAATAGCTTAGACCAAAAAAGATTGGTAGTCATATCTCGATACTTAACAATATAAACAAATGCTATAAAAATACAATCCAATTCTGAAAGTGTATAGGGTCCTGCACTGTGCACAAATTAAAAAACTGCACCCAAAATGTTCTCATATTGGATTAAAGAAAAAAAAATGTTATTGGGACTATCTAACCTGTATATCTGGCAAAGGGAACGAGAGGACCGACTACTCAGATAGGCTACATGATCTGATCACACCCCAATAATGAACTCAGAAACCGATGACCTCAATCGAAGAGACGATCAGTTCGATGAATACAGGCGATGTGGAACAACGGGACTCCCATGCTAATCTGTCACGGCAATAAGGAGACAAAGGTTAAATCAGCGCCACTGATGTGTGCATATTCTATAGTTAATCAGATGATGACATCCCAATAATGGACTTAGAAACCAATGACCTCAATCGAAGAGATCAGTCCGATGAATACAGGCAAGATGTGGAACAATGGGACTCCCATGCTAATCTGTCATGGCAATAAGGAGACAAAGGTTAAATCAGCGCCACTGACGTATCTGCATATTCGATAGTTAATCAGATGATGACACGTGTCTGAGTAGAATTTTCTATAAATATCCTCAACTCGAGTCGATAAAAGGAATTGAATTTTACAACCAAACTAAGCACTATAAAAGCTAAGAATCGATCTAATTTTCAGATCGTCTGTCAACTACACACTCATTTTTCGCCGCCGTTCCTATCTTTTATTGCAATGCAAGCTTCTCTATTGCATTTAGACATCCATAGAATATCCGTGTTTATTTGTATGGATTAATCATCTACATTATTCACAGAAAGATACGCGGATTTGTTGACCAAAGTATGCATCAACATTCATTATCCATTTATGCATATAAAATATCATTAATTTATTATTTACATGGGGATTATATGACAACAAATTATTAATTCGGAATGTTGTCTTGAAATAGAGACAAGATGAAATATTATCTTAAAGAAATTATTCAATAATAGACTATTAATTTTAAAAGTTTCTACGTATGATGAAAAGGAACAAGGAGATGATGTTTTAGGTGAATTCTTGAAATTTTATTTAAAAAATTTGTTAGTTGTCTCGATGAATATACACGATTCGTTACCTAAGCCCCTGGTTTAATTTTAATTGAAGGATCTTCAAAATTCAATGAAAAAACTATGATGGGGTGAGAGAGGCTCGAACTCTCGACCTCAGGATTACTCTTCAAGCTATGAGACCTACGCGCTAGCCAACTGCGCCACCACCCCTGTTGTAATAAGTTAGAAAAGATTATTATATATACTTTATTTGCTTTGTTTTACTCTTTGATTTAGAAAGGATTTTTCTATTTGACAACTGACCTGTCTATAGTCACAGATAAGCTGATTTTTTCTGTTGTATTACAGTAAAATCAATCACAAATGTTGAAATTTAGAGGAGTATATTCAATTCAGATTTTTTAAAGATTTTGACGGATTAGAAATAATGCATGAATTAATAATAATTATCGTAGAATTTTATAAAGTTGATAGAGAGTCTCTCATATTTACATATGGATTTTTAGAAATCCTTCAAAATCTCATTGATTTTGGTGAGATTTCAAAACTTATAAAAAACACTAACAAATCCATCAAAATCCACCATTTTAATGAATCCAAAAAAATCAATGGATTTTTGAATATGCTCAGATTTTAATGGATTGTTTGAGAATCACAAACTTTTGAAATTCTAATTGAATACACCAAGATTTTAAATGACATTCTAAAATTCAAATTGAATACCTCAAGATTTTAGTGGATTCAAAACAATCCAAATTGAATACCCTAGGATTTCTAAAATCCAAAAAAATCCCACAAAATTCGAATTGAATACACCCCTCTTAATATACAATTCCAGTGTTGTATTTAATTATCCTAATAATCTATCTTATATATATAAAGATTGAGTCCATTCATTTATTGTGGAGTTTTAATGACTAAAAAATATATTATATCTAATTTAAAAAAATAATATTAACAAGTGTAATAAGTATTTAAAATTCCATTCATTTATTGTTGTAACACCCCCAAGACGTTCAGGGCATATTACAGCGCCGTGGACCCCACACTGTGGAATCCACCAGGCTATCATAACAACAAGACATTTGACAACGAAAAACTATCATTAATAAAACGACAATTCAAATAAAAGACTACAAACCGACCATTAAATTCTGACATCAAATCCATTTCCCAAAACGGGAACACAACATTAACAATTTCAAACAGGAAGTACTCGAGTACTTAAACCAATTTTATAATACATAAATCCCAAAATCAGACATCAATAGTAACCGACAGACATAACATCGAAAATCAAATACTGGACAATATCATGCTTGCCCATCATCCTCATACGTCCCGAGTGCTCGTTTATCCCCACGATCAATACCGAAATACAAAAGTATTTCCCCATTTAAGGGGTTAGCGACAATCGCTAGTGCAAGTACAATCCATTTGAACTACACTCTAATCGATGAATATATGCGCCAAAAAGTCATTTTAGAAAACATTTTATATTCCTAATATCTACAATCACAAAACACATTATCTCCAACAAATCACAATTCAAAGTTAACCGTTGGTACGAGACTCACGGCCACCGTACTCGCAGAGTCCCGTCGGACATCCTGGTGGCTAACCACGCTCACGATACGCACACTCACGGCAATACGTATCCCTAGAGGCCCCGGCTTGACCGTCCCTAGGTGAACATACACATAACCATCCACAACAACCACGATACACCATAATTCAAATACTAGAACATGTAAACAAATGTAAAGTACTTGCCTTTGAGACATTCTTCAAGAATCGGAAGTGAAAATGACTACGGATGATCCGAATGGAAAACGACGGTTCCTAAACGAAGAATTAGCATAACTCATCCCAACGGATATCAATAATCGAAAGGAATACTCCCAAAACCCCGATTACAATTAACGACAAAAGACGCTCAATCAATACGGTGAGGGTTTACGCAAAATCTCCCGTATTGATAATTCACTGATTAAAATCAAGGAAACTGGATTTGGAATCATTCAATAATCACAATCGGTGAAGAATATCGTAACATATATGAACAATTCGAATTAAACCCTAAAATCCCAAATCCCCAAAACGTCAAAATTAGGGTTCCCGAGGAATTACTGGATTCGATCGATGGAAGATGTGAATGTTGTAGATTAATCTCCTTGGTACACAATAATCAATCTCTAAAGGAAATCCACGGATTGTTCGACAAATCGCTCCAAATGCACTCAAGAACACTCACGTCGCGAGAAGGGTTGAATAAGAATGAAAAGAAATCGATCGAGGTTAAGTCGGGTTTAAAAACGCCGACAGCGTTACGACGTTAACACAAGTCGTTAACGACGTTATGATGGTTACGTCACGTAACCCAATCGCCGTTAACGACGTAACCAAATGTCTCAGATCAATTGTGAAGGGTCATAACGTCGTTATGGATCATGCATAACGACGTTATGCACGCAATGCACTCGCTCAACACCACCCGCACGCCGATTCGACGACGAACTACAACACGAGGATAGAATCAAAAGTGTAAATACGAGGTATTCATAACAAGGAAGTTGAGTGCTCGAAAGTAAATGCACTCCCAACTACCGAGGAATCCAAAATACGACGAGGAGATAAATTTCCCTAAATTTATAGGAAATTACGAAAATGACCCAAGCGTCCGAAAATCACGATACGACGTCGGATTTACAAACCGGAAGTCTCAACATGACCAACTCAACCATAAGGACTTGTAAAAACCAAGAAACAACGGAAACGAACGAGTTTTACGAGAATCGAACGTTCATACGGCAAAACATATCATAAAAATGAGATTACGTGAAAACATCATCAAAACTCGTCCAAATGGAAAAACTCTAAGAACAAAGTAGATTCGAAATGTCGAAACGGTTACAAGCGAGTCGATAAAAATAGACATACACCAAAAATGGAAACTGCTAAAAATGGAAAAATTACGGATATTACATTCTCCCCCTCTAAAATAAAGTTTCGTCCCGAAACTTAAGAATCAAAAAGCTCGGGGTATCTCGAACGCATATCCTCCTCTAGCTCCCACGTCGCTTCTTCTACTCCGTGCCTCGACCATTGCACCTTAACCAAAGGAATGGTTTTGTGCCTTAACTGCTTGTCACGACGCTCCAAAATTCTGACGGGCCTCTCTTCAAACGTAATATCCTTCTCAATCTCCACGTCCCCAAAGTCAATAATGTGGGACGGGTCCTAACGCATTTCCTCAATCGGGAAACGTGAAATACGCTATGTACATGACTCGGCGACGAGGTAAAGCCAAACGGACGCTAACTCACCGACTCTCTCCAATACCTCGAAAGGTCCAATATATCTCGGCCGAGTTTCCCCTTCTTCCCAAAACGGAAGACTCCTTCGTCTGAGACACTCTCAACGTAACATGATCCCCCACTTCAAACTCCAAAGGTCTACGCCTAACATCCGCGTAAGACTTTGTCGACTCTGAGCACCCAACATCCTCTTTCTAATCAATTCGATTTTCTCCCTCGTCTCCAACACCGGATCCGGCCTGCCAACCAAATCGGACGGCTCATCCCAACATATCGGTGATCGGCAACGCCGCCATAAAGTGCCTCATATGGTGCCATCTTAATCGACGCGCGCCTATTATTATAAGTAAACTCAATTAAGGCCAAATGCTCCTCCCAATTACTACTCCAGCCTAACGCACACGCGCAACAAATCCTCGAACGTCCGAATGGTACGCCGATCGCCATCGGCCTCGGGATGGAACGAAGTGCTCAAACGTAGCCGAGTCCCCAATGCCTTATGCACCGCCCGCCAAAATGCGATACAAATCGCCATCTCTGTCAAATAATGGTCCTCGCGTACCATGAAGCCTCACTATCCGAGTGATAAAAATACGAGCCGCCTTTTCCGACCCCAAGTATCCTTGATGCCCAGAAATGTGCCGACTTAGTCACGGTCTACAATCACCCATACCATATTCATACTACCTTCGCCCCTGTAAACTCGTGACAAAATCCATAGAGATGTCCTCCCACTTCCATTCCTAACGGGAAGTGGTTTCAATAATCCGGGCCGATGCTCAATCTTGACTTGCCGACAAGTCAAACACTTAGCTACAAACCGAACTACCTCTTTCTTCATATCGCTCCACCGTAAATTTTTCCTCGATCTTTATACATTTTACTCGAGCCGGATGGGTGAGTAAGGTGACGCATGAGCCTCTCGCATGATATTCTGTCTCACCCGAGTCGTTCGAACACACAACCGACCTCGGAATCTCAACACTCCGTCCTCATGAATAACAAATCCCGGGCTTTCCCATTCTCTACACTCTCCGAGTGAATAAACATCGGGTCCTCCAACCGTCCCGATTTAATGTCCTCGACTGAGACGAAGAAATCTCAAGAGTACGCAATCGCCGGAACTCTCTGGCAAGATAATCTCAATGCTCACTTCATAAAATCACGCTGAAGTCCCGATCGGGCCGTAAGCAACTCAAGCGCCAAGCGACATCGATTTCCGGCTCAAGGCGTCTGCTACCACATTAGCCTTGCCGGATGATAAAGGATCTCGAGATCGTAATCCTTAATCAATTCCAACCACCTCCTCTGCCTCATATTAAGCTCTTTCGCGTGAAAATGTACTTCGTGCTCTTGTGATCGGTGAAAATCGACACGACGAGCCATACAAGTAATGACGCCAAATCTTCAACGCAAAACAATCATGCCAACTCAAGATCGTGCGTAGGTAATTCAATTCATAGGGTTTCAACCGACGGAAGCATAAGCAATCGTCCTCCCGTCCGCATAAGTACGCATCCGAGCCCTTGGCCCGAAGCATCACTATAAACCGAGAAACCATCATTACCACTCGGTAAGGCCAAAACGGGAGCGGTCGTCAACCGCTTCTTCAACTCCTCAAAACTATTCTGCCTCATCGGTCCACACAAACTTCTCGACTTCGTATCAACCGAGTCGGCGGTCGAGCGAGTTTAGAGAACCCCTCGACGAATCTACGATAATACCCGCTAATCCCGTAAAACTACGGACCTCTTTCACGTTCTTGGGCGGCGCCCAATCCAACACCGCTCTACCTTATGTGGGTCCACACGAACACCCTCGCCGAGATCACATGACCGAGAAACATAACTTCCGTAACAAAACTCGCACTTTGAGAACTTCGCAAAAAGATGTTGAGTTCTCAAAATATCTAACACAATATGCAAATGACGGCGTGCTCCTCGCTCCTCGAGTAAATCAGATGTCATCGATAAAAACGACTACACACTTATCGAGGTACTCGATAAAGACTTTGTTCATAAGCCGCATGAACACGGTGCGTTGGTTAGCCCAAAAGGCATAACCACAAACTCGTAGTGACCGTATCTCGTCCGAAAGGCCGTCTTCGAATATCGGTATCCTTCACTGAGCCGATAATACCCCGATCTCAAATCAATCTTCGAAAACACGGTCGCTCCTTGCAATCGATCAAACAAGTCATCAATCCTCGGAGTGGATATTTGTTTTTGATGGTCACTTTGTTCAACTCTCGGTAGTCGATGCACAAACGAAGTGACCCATCCTTCTTCTTTACAAATAGACCGTGCGCCCAAGGCGAAGCACTCGGTCGAATATACCCCATGTCTAGCAACTCTCCCAATTGTTTCTTCAACTCAAGCATCTCGGCAGGCGCCATACGGTATGGCGTCTTAGAGATAGGTGCTGCACCCGGCTCTAGATCGACGGTAAACTCAACCTCTCGGCCCGGCGGCAAACCCGACAACTCATCTGGAAAGACGTCAGGATACTCACATACTACCGGAATAGACGAGAGCTCGACTCCCCCTTCTTCCGATCTCAAAGCGTAACACCAATAGCCCGTGCAACCTCCCCGAAGGAGTCTCACCGCCCTCAAAGCGCTGATCAGTAATCTCTGGCTACCCCGCTTACGCCCCACAAAAGAATGCTCGGTACCATCAGAGGCTAACATCGAAACAGTCCTCGTTCTATAATTCATGATCGCCCCATGACGGTCCAGCCAATCCTCACCCAGAATCAAATCCTCATCTCTAATATCTACCGCAATCAGATTAGAAAGCCAATCCCTCCCCGCGATACTCACAGAAAAATCTCTAATCTCACGGTCCCCCACGATGCTATCCCCGCTAGGAAGTTTAACAACAAAAGGCTCACAAGCAACAAGGCAATCAACATGCAGGCGACGCACACAGTCCATAGATATAAAAGAATGAGTAGCACCAGAATCGAACAATACGGAAACAGGATGGTCAAGGATGTGGGCGGTACCTGTAGCCACCGTCGCGTCGGGATCTCCGGCTCGCCTCATCTCATACACACGGGCGGAATGCACCCGCACTAGAAGCTCCCCCTCTAGAAGGCCGACCACGACCTCGACCTCTACCAAAACTCTGCTGCGGCAGAGTATGTGTCGTTGACTGATTCACACTCGGCTGTCCTGCACTGGAGCAGATATCCGAGTAATCGGAGCCCGAGCCGTATCCGTACAAAACTTAGCACGGTGACCCATACGACCACAAGCAAGGCACTGGATCGAGGCCTATCACACTCACTCATCATGTGACCGGACGATCAGCTTGAAGCACGTAGGACCACGAACTAACCAGCAGGAGTGCAGACCTAGAACCGTTTCCTCGACCAACCGATGGCGATCGACCCCGAAGACTCGCAACTGCATCGAGTCTTCGGATACCCTCTGACTTGCCTCCCGAACCGACCGCGGTTTTCTTTCTTTCCTTCGGTTGCCGCCTCTGCCGCAGAAAACGACATCTCATAAGCCATCGCCTTATTCTCGATATTCTTTCAAAGTCGTGCACCCTGCACTGGACATGTAGTGGCGCACTCTCGGTTTCATCAGCATGACAAAGTGCCGGATCTTATCAAGCTCATCGCGACTTGGTTTCTCACATAATGTAATCATGATTGTAGTCCTTGATTGCTTGGGAAATAGGAACATCTTGGGGCTTAGCCTCAAAGAAGGCTCGGATCCTCCTCTTTCACCGGCCAAGGACGATGATTCGTCTTCCATCAGATCTCGAAACTCTGCCCACGTAGCTGCCCGGTCACGCGGTTTCACCGCTTGCCACCACGTCGCTGCCTCCTTGGCGAGGAAGTACTGAGCAATGGGTACTTTCCTCTCCTCGGGGCAATTAGCAGCCTCAAACACTTTCTCTATCTCGAATAGCCAATTCTCCCAACCAGAAGGGTCGGAAGCACCATCAAACTGCGGAGGACGCATACGAATCACGTCCTGAAGTAGCTTATCATTGCCGGATCCAGTAGGCGGAACCGGGTTGGCATTAGCATGGCCTACCAGAACGGCCTGAGTCAGTAGCGTCATCTGGTTCGCTACTTGCTGTAATATGTTGGCCACTCCAACATTCTCATGAGCATTACCGGAGCTAGCAGACTGGTCTCGCCGACCTCCGAACTAGGGGGAACACTGTTCGACAAAGAGGGCATCGCCGAATCGGTTCGAGTGATCGGACATGGCCGCCCACCGGCCGCGCCACGTCCCTACAAGGCTCGCGTCAAGGCCCGCGTCCTCTACCAAACAGGAATTTCAAGAAGCAACGGTAAGTACAATTCAAACGCAAAACGCAAAAGATACTAAGACAGAATAGAAATGTAACGGTGAAACGAGTCAAGTTAGGAAAACTTACGAGCACCGCGCATCGAGATGATGGCATAGCAGGTGATACCGTCCCCAAAACGACACTTAACTAGACCCAATGACCGACAAATAGGTATCCATAAACCTAAGCTCGATACCATTTTCTCGTAACACCCCAAGACGTTCAGGCATATTACGGTAGTGGACCCCACACTGTGGAATCCACCAGGCTATCATAACAACAAGACATTTGACAACGAAAAACTATCATTAATAAAACGACAATTCAAATAAAAGACTACAAACCGACCATTAAATTCTGACATCAAATCCATTTCCCAAAACGGGAACACAACATTAACAATTTCAAACAGGAAGTACTCGAGTACTTAAACCAATTTTATAATACATAAATCCCAAAATCAGACATCAATAGTAACCGACAGACATAACATCGAAAATCAAATACTAGACAATATCATGCTTGCCCATCATCCTCATACGTCCCGAGTGCTCGTTTATCCCCACGATCAATACCTGAAATACAAAAAGTATTTCCCCCATTTAAGGGGTTAGCGACAACTGCTAGTGCAAGTACAATCCATTTGAACTACACTCTAATCAGATGAATATATGCGCCAAAAAGTCATTTTAGAAAACATTTTATATTCCGGAATATCTACAATCACAAAACACATTATCTCCAACAAATCACAATTCAAAGTTAACCGTTGGTACGAGACTCACGGCCACCGTACCCCGCAGAGTCCCGTCGGACATCCTCAGGTGGCTAACCACAGCTCACGATACGCACACTCACGGCAATACGTATCCCTAGAGGCCCCGCTTGACCGTCCCTAGGTGAACATACACATAACCATCCACAACAACCACGATACAACCATAATTCAAATACTAGAACATGTAAACAAATGTAAAGTACTTGCCTTTGAGACATTCTTCGAAGAATCGGAAGTGAAAAATGACTACGGATGATCCGAATGGAAAACGACGGTTCCTAAACGAAGAATTAGCATAACTCAGTCCCAACGGACATCAATAATCGAAAGGAATACTCCCAAAACCCCGATTACAATTAACGACAAAAGACGTTCAATCAATACGGGTGAGGGTTTACGCAAAATCTCCCCGTATTGATAATTCACGGATTAAAATCAAGGAAACTGGATTTGGAATCATTCAATAATCACAATCGGTGAAGAATATCGTAACATATATGAACAATTCGGAATTAAACCCTAAAATCCCGAAATCCCCCAAAACGTCAAAATTAGGGTTCCTGAGGAATTACCTTGGATTCGACTGATGGAAGATGTGAATGTTGTAGATTAATCTCCCTTGGTACACAATAATCAATCTCTAAAGGAAATCCACGGATTGTTCTGGACAAATCGCTCCAAATGCACTCAAGAACACTCACGTCGCGAGAAGGGTTGAATAAGAATGAAAAGAAACTGACTGAGGTTAAGTCAGGTTTAAAAACGCCGACAATACATACGACGTTAACACAAGCCGTTAACGTCGTTATGATGGTTACGACGTAACCCAATGCCGTTAACGACGTAACCAAATGTCTCAGATCAATTGTGAAGGGTCATAACGCACGTTATGGATCATGCATAACGACGTTATGCACGTAATGCACTACGAACACCAATACGCATACGATTCGACGACGAACTACAACACGAGGATAGAATCAAAAGTGTAAATACGAGGTATTCATAACAAGGAAGTTGAGTGCTCGAAAGTAAATGCACTCCCAACTACCGAGGAATCCAAAATACGACGAGGAGATAAATTTCCCTAAATTTATAGGAAATTACGAAAATGACCCAAGCGTCCGAAAATCACGATACGACGTCGGATTTACAAACCGGAAGTCTCAACATGACCAACTCAACCATAAGGACTTGTAAAAACCAAGAAACAACGGAAACGAACGAGTTTTACGAGAATCGAACGTTCATACGGCAAAACATATCATAAAAATGAGATTACGTGAAAACATCATCAAAACTCGTCCAAATGGAAAAACTCTAAGAACAAAGTAGATTCGAAATGTCGAAACGGTTACAAGCGAGTCGATAAAAATAGACATACACCAAAAATGGAAACTGCTAAAAATAGAAAAATTACGGATATTACAATTGTGGAGTCTTAATGACTAAAAAATATATCTAATTTATCTTATATATATAAAGATTGAGTCCTTAAATTTATTGTGAGTCTTAATGATATTAATGGATATTTTTACATTTAATATTAATTCATATTAAATTAATCTATATATATATAAAGAATGAGTTTCATGTTTTAATGTGAGCATTAATGACATTAGCTAAGAAACTCTATTATCATGTATGTCAATACATAATAATCATGTGTAAGTTTTTTTTATCAGGTTCATTTATTAAATAGGCTCATTCAATTACCGTAATGCACAAATTTCCTTATTTATTTGTTTGTTATCTTTGGTAAAGCTGAAAATATAAATACACATTTTAGTATTGGAAAAAATTGTCATTCTAATTCAGCTTGAAAAGGACAATTAAACTAAAATATATTTAAATATTTGATACAAAAAGATGTTTGGTTTATTGAACGGTGAAAGATTGTATATGTTTAACGTCAATTATCTTACACAAACAAACATAGTAACAAACAAATACAATAAGACTCTCCGAACCACAACAGAAAAAGAGTCATTGCGTACTGATGGAACTTTCCATCTTAT
Organism: Orobanche coerulescens; assembly: GCA_033398695.1. Classification (NCBI taxonomy): domain Eukaryota; kingdom Viridiplantae; phylum Streptophyta; class Magnoliopsida; order Lamiales; family Orobanchaceae; genus Orobanche; species Orobanche coerulescens. Next base: position 3,227,992 of record CM065816.1, read on the forward strand.
ACTAAAACTATAAGATATGAAAAATAAAGTGGAAGAGTAGTTAAGTCGATTTAGGAATTTTTAAGACCATGGTTATATTTTGCCATTGAGTTTTGGTACAAATATCATCAATTCATAAGGTCACTAATCTGTGTTATAATCCTTTCAACTATTCAAATTCGAGAGTTGTGTTTCGACAAAAGTTGTGTAAGTAATCTCAATAAATAAAGGTCTTAATGTTATGATATTACCTTTTTTTTTCTTCTTAAAAAGGTCTAAATAATGACATATTTTCAATAGAGAACTGTTGCGTATTTTACATTCACAATTTGTCATCTACTGCTTTGAACCCAAAAAGTGAAAATAGCTCAAGCCATAAAAAAGAAAGTATCTTGGTGTGTGAGTGTTAAAAGTGATATGCTAATGTGGCTATTTAGTTTAAGCCACTATACCGTGTACTTTAATTAATATATAAATGTTGAGTTTCATCATTAAACGTAAGTATTTATAATCACAAATTATATTTTTTTTAAAGTGTTTAATATTTATGATAACCTCTACTATATTATAAATCATTTGTGACTTTTAGGGAGGTCTTAAAATATTAAGATACATACTTAGAGCATCTACAATGCATCAAGTTTAAAGACTTGATGCATTTAATACATATTAACCACAAGGTTTGTGCAATGGAACTCGCCTCATTATCACGCATCTGGGAGAATTTGTTATTCAAGCAAAACTCACTTGGAGACGTAACGACGCAATCGTTACAAATGAAAGACAAAACTCGAAGCTGGTACATCAATTTTGGTGTAAGAGACAAAAGAAAAAAACCTAAGTTGTGTGTAGTATAAATTTTGTTTTTGAAATAGCATGTATTGCGTTATGGTGATGAAAGTCACTCATGTATTTGATGCATTTTTATTGAAATAATTCTATTTACAAAAACTTACTTAAACAAATTTCCTTTATTCAGTCGAGTACCCCTGATCGAAACTAAGCATAATAACTAAATACGCATAATCCTTGCAAAATCGATGATTCTTTACGGTGAACAAAGCCCGTGCATCGCACGGGCCATGATGTCTCGTATATATAAAGATTGAGTTCTTAAATTTATTGTGGAGTCTTAATGATATCAATTAATGGATATTTTTACATTTAATATTAGTTCATATTAAATTATTTTCTCTAATTTAATATATTAAATAATATTAAATATTAAATCCATATCTTAAATGTTTCATGTCTTAAAGTATTAATTAAAATCCTATAATTCAATTAGCTACCATTTATTTAAAAATTGAGTTTCATGTTAAATCTTTACGACTTAAATTCCTTTACTTGAATGAACTTGAATGCCCATCACTTCATTTTTATAAAAATCGTTACAAACCTTTTTGGCTTCATCTCATTTTATTGTCCAACTAATTGAATTAAGTTGAGTATTCATGATTTAAATCTTTATGAATTTTGTAATAACACTTGCCATAACTATATATATATAAAGATTGAGTCCTTAAATTTATTGTGAGTCTTAATGATATTAATGAATATTTTTACATTTAATATTAATTCATATAAATTAATATATATAAAGATTGAGTTTTTAAATTTATTGTAGAGTCTTAATGATATCAATTAATGGATATTTTTACATTTAATATTCGTTCATATTAAATTATTTCCTCTAAATTAATATATTAAATAATATTAAGTATTAAATCCATATCTTAAATGTTTCATGTCTTATAGTATTAATTAAAATCCTATAATTCAATTAGCTACCATTTATTTAAAAATTGAGTTTTATGTTAAATCTTTACGACTAAAATTCCTTTACTTGAATGAACTTGAATGCCCATCACTTCATTTTTATAAAAATCGTTACAAACCTTTTTGGCTTCATCTCATTTTATTGTCCAACTAATTGAATTAAGTTGAGTATTCATGATTTAAATCTTTATGAATTTTGTAATAACACTTGCCATAACTATAGCAATAAGTTAATTTTCTAAACTTTTACAAACACCTTCATTCTTTATTAGTATTTATACTAAAACCCAAACAAAACCCAAACGGTGGCAAAATTCTTTGCTCTTTCATAAATAGCTTCATTTTGCAAGTAATTAAAATAGACCGTTCATATCCTTATGGAAGGTTACATACTACATATTGTGTGTATAAATAGTTTACTTTGCATATCAAACAATATTAATACAAACGAAAATAATACTAATCCAAAAGAAAAAATATTAGTTCACTGATATTAATTGATATTTTACAAGGAGTGTTGTACATTGAACAACAAAAGAAAATAATTAGACAAGAGGGCTTCATATATTACAAGAAGTTTTTTACAAAAAAAGATGAATACAAATCATGAAAAATATTTAGATAAAAATTGCCAACACATGCGGACATTATTCGCGTCAATGTTGATGGTTTAATAAGTACGGTCGCTTCTACCATTTTATGGGTTTTCAGAAATTTTGGCCTTGAAAGAAAATTTAGTTCATTAGTATTACTTTGTCATTTTTTATTTTTTACTAATAACCCACAAATTTTTTTTAGTGAGAAACCAATATTTACGCTCTTTTGTATGACCTTGAATAATGAAATAAAAGGAAAAAGTGCATACTTTAGCTCAAAGCCGTTTGTTAATTATAATAACAGATACAAAAAGTTGAGTTATAGACATAAGAAAAAGTTAAAAAAAATTATCGAAAAACAAAACACGTGCATCGCACGGGTCGTAATGCCTCGTTATATTATAAGATTGAGTCCCTTGATTAAATGTGGGGTAATCAAGACACTCAAGATGAAGTCCCAAAATTTAATGTGAAGTATTAGAAGGTATACATCATTCATGTCTATTCATTAATCGAATGTATACAAAAAAGCATGGAGTTACACTCTCATCATTAATCGGAGGCATACAAAGGCATCATGGAGTTACACCATCGTTGGAATATAAACAATCTTTGGAGTTACAACATTATCCATAAATCTCATGACTATAAAATAGAGGTGCACTCCTTTACATTCCACCATAATCGCCCATAGAGTCATGAACAGAACTATTAATCGCCCAAAGTATGTTCATTGTTTATTTCTTTCAACGCAACAATTCATATTAAGTCTTCAATGCAAAAGTATTTAAAGTATCAAGCAACAATTAAATTTTAAGAATTTGTAGAGTCATGAACAGAACTATTAATCGCCAAAAATATGTTCATTGTTTATTTCTCTCAACTTCTTCATGTTTAATGAATAATCAATCACCATTTATTATAAACTTTTCGTGTGTCTACTTGAAAAAAATACTATAAATAACATATTCATGCAAAAAAACACATCACATTATATCACAATACTGGCACAAAACTAGATGTTTAACGTGCAATTTATCTATCGAGAATGATGCAAGTAACAATGCTTCCATGTCTGATAGTGATAAGAGGAAGGCAAAAGCTCGCGAGAGGCAAGCTGCAATAATGGTACAGTGTTTGTTTATATTCTATTATTCTGTAACATGAATTACATTTTTACGATATTATATTAATAGTTGATATCAGGTTTTCAACTATATTAGATGCAGGCAAAAATGGAGAACGTAAATTCATAAGCAGAAAGTGGCTTAAATGATTCTAATGATGCTGAAGAAAGTATCTCTGGACTTGCAAACGATTTGGATGAACCTGAGTGTGTAATCTGTTCTCTTGCCATGAGGCTAACTGAAAGACTCCTTTATCATTTTTAATTCTTCTCCAGGTTTGTGATCTCATTATACACCATAGTTTAGGTTTTACGTTAGTGAATTCTCTATTGAAAATATGCGTTTGGGTTTTTACTGAGCCTTTGATGCAGTTAGTTATTACTATATACGAGTATCTAATTTATGTGGTTTTGTTATATAGGATGAACGAATATCATAACTTTCAAGAAGATGGATAGTCTTAAAGAGGAAACTGCGAATCTCGAGAGATTAGTTTTGCTTCTCCAAACGAAAAGGGTTGCGATTTTACGGATAAGTTCTTAGATATGTATTGCTATGTGGAAATAATTATGGTTTTATAATGTTTGTGATTTAGTTTCTGGAGAAGTGAGGAGCGGAAGTTGAGTTCCAAGTATAGTAAATTGTTTATGTGTGTTGTGTTTGTATTTGTGTTTGCCTTTTTTAGTTTTTTCATTTTTAGACCATTTGACTGTTTTTATTACATCGTTAATCCTTGATATATTTATATTGTTAGTCCCTAATGTACTTTTTCAAATTTTATGTAATGTGTTTTCCATTAATAAAATTTATTTTTAGTTAAACATATTGTTTTATTTGAAGTAAAAGGCAAATGAATAGCACTGTACGAAACAATAAATTGTAATGACAAAATCATGTTCTCAAGTAGTGCAATATTTGATGTGATTTATTAGAAATAAGTCAGGTAATATTTGTAGGTTATATGGATTTAGTATGTTAGTTTGGTAACTATTATCTCTTTTAACAAGTGAACAAAACCGACTAATATGTTTAGTATATTGGTCTTTGCAATGCTCATTAATGGACAAACTTATCAATTTTTGTCTAAAAAAAATTCAACCTTAAATAAAAAGAAACACAAATAAATAATTTTCTTACAATTATCACCTTGAATAATGAATATAGAGAAAAAAACTACATATTTTGCTCGAACCCGTTTGTAAACAAATTAAAAAAGTTAAGCTTAAGACATAAGCAAAAGTTCAATAGTTTATCGGAAAAAAACCCGATGCAACGCACGGGTCTGAATGTCTCGTATCCTTATTTTTAATCAAAACATCATTCCGTCATTAACATAAGAAAAACATAAATAACACAAATCAATCAACTTAAAGTAAAACAACAGAAACCACATCCATCGTCGTCTACAGGACCGGGCCTGTTCATGTTGGCCAGAATGCGCCCATACACAGTACACCCTTCTCTTCTTCAAGAAGGTAAATACGCCCATTGTAGACGGACGTCGTCCGGAAGCTTGTCGTGTTGTCTCGATAAATAATTTTATCATGTGTGAAAATTAAAAATCACTCTTATCTATTAAATTAATCAATACAAAGAGTTCATATTTTACCACCAAGGAGAAGAGTAATTTTATCCTGCAAAATAATTTAGATTCATTTTAAATACAACTTATTCATTTTTGATATAAAATATCAAATTAATCGTCTTTTCATGGTCTACGGTGAAATGCATATTGCACATCTAAATATGTATAGTGTGGGTATAATTTATAAATATATAGATATATTAGTGTCCAACCCAGGGGCGGATTTCATTGTGTGCCTGCTGGTGTACAGGCACCACAAAAAAAAATCCTCCATAAAACGACGTCGTTTGGCTTAAGGAAAAGAAGGATTTATTTGAACCAAACAGAAGAAAAGAATGGAATAGGAAAAAAAAAAAAAAAAGAACAGGCGAGCCGACCTCTACCACTCGGTCTCCTCCCGTTGCCGGCAGCCGCTCCCTCTCCGCCGCCGACCTCTCCCACTCACAGAGCACTTTTTTTCCCCAAGGTTCCATCTCTTTTCCCTTCTTAAATCTCTGATTTAGCATGTCTTATTTGAAATTAAAGGAGCATTCAAATGTATTTATATAATAAAATTGTTCAATAATTGTGATGATAGATTGAGAGGAAATTCTCCGGTATCATAGAATGAGTGAACCAAAAGAATTCCTCGAATCAAAGGTAAATCCTAGAAATTTAAAATTACTTTAAATATCACATTATTGATTTAAATGCCACATTATTGATTCATTGATCATTTGATAATATGGTAATAGGTTGGATCGGTTCTTTACGCCGACTCCGAAAAATAAACCAAGCACTAGTGTTCCAATTGCTCAAGAAGAGGTAGTTCTTGAAGAAACATAAGGACCACAACCTACTAGTGCTTCAATTAAATCTCAACATACAATACGATTACGAGGCGAAGATGTGATACTACAAAATGATTCGGGAAAAAGGGAGACAATCACGATTTTTCATCCGGATGATGTTGAAAGAGTTAGAAGAACGTACATCGTCATAGGCGCGTAACAACCAATTTTATCAGAATATCCAACCACTCTCATCTCAGGTAAAAAGCGGAAATTCCGTCATGAGTATTTTAGTCAATATAAAGAATGGTTGGGATATAGTGAATCGAAAGATGCCTTGTTTTGTTTGTCATGCCATTTGTTTAAATATGTGAGTAAATATGGTGGTGAAGCTTTTGTTGGTAAAAATGATGGTTTTAGAGGTTGGTCTAAAATTGGAGAGGCGTTTGAAAGACATGCTAAAAGTGATTTTCATCAGACAAGTAAAGCAAAATGTATCACTCTCATGAACTCTAAGCAAAGCATTAGAACATGTATGAATAGACAAAGTGAACAAGAAAATAGTGATTATGTAATGAACATGAAGACATCACTTAGAGCTACTAGATTACTTTTGAGGGGTGGGCAAGCATTTCGGGGCCATGACGATAGAAAAAATTCTTCTTACCAAGGTCATTTTCTTGAATATGTAAAGAGAGGTTCATGGTCAACATGGATGTCGTAAGATGAATTCCCCAACCATTCAAAAAGAACTTGCAAGGGCATGTGACTTTTTAACCACTTCTGAAATTTGTAGAGAGGTTGTTTTATGAAAGAACAAATAGGGCTTGTTGTGCGTTATGTTGATTCCAAAGGTGGTGTTATGGAAAGATTATTGGGGATAGAGCATGTGAAAGAAACAAATGCCATATCACTTAAAAATGCGATTGATGACATTCTGACTAAGAATAAGTTGAGCAAGCAATATGAGTGATCGTGAAAATGGATTAAGAACTTTAATTCAAAATGAGAATCCTCCTGCATTTTATGTTCATTGTTTTGCTCACAACTTCAATTGGCGCTAGTTGCAGCTGTGAAGCGTAATATTGATGTGAGTGCTTTTTTCGGGTTAGTTAATCAAGTTGTGAATGTAATTCGATGTTCTAACAAAAGACAAGAGTTGCTTCGAGACAAACAACTTGCTCATTTAGCCGAAATTATAGAGGAGGGTTTGGTGGAAACTGGTAGAGGTTTGAATCAACTATCATCTCTTTCGAGGACCGGTGATACTCGTTGGGGGTCGCACTATAAGACTCTTACGAGTGTAATGAATTTGTATGGTCCAGTAATTAAAGTCCTTGAAACAATTGTTGAAGATACTTCTTGTGACATTCGTGGACAAGCAAGCACTTTGATAAATGGGTTACATGATTTTCATTTTATTTTCATGTTATATCTGATGGTTGATGTTTAAGGGATAACTCATGATTTGAATTTGGCTACACAAAGACGTGAGCAAGATCTCTTAAATGCTTTGACTCTTGTCACAATTGCCAAACGGCGACTTCAACATAAGAGGGATAGTGGATGGGAAGTACTCTTGGATAGTGTGGTTGAAATTTATATGAGACATGACATTGATGTGCCAAACATGGATGGACCTTTTTACTTATTGAAATCCCATCGTCAAGGTTCATTTGTTACTAATCTACATCATTACAAGAATGATTGTTTTTTTAGTATCCTAGATGTGCAATTGAAAGAACTTGATGAAAGGTTTAATGTGGAAAGCACCAAACTATTACAATGTGTACCATGGTTGAGTCCTTCTTCGTTGTTTGCTTCATTTTACGAGGACAAATTGATGAAGATGACACAATTATATCCTAATGATTTTTTTGGAAGAATGTGAATCATCTATCCGCAATCAATAGGCTAATTATATTATGGATGTTAAGTTAGACTCTCGTTTTTTAGATTTGAAAGTGCTTGTTGATCTTTCAATGAAACTTGTGGAAACCAAAAAGAATGAGACTTACCGTGTAGTTTATAAGCTTGTGAAGCTTGCATTACTTTTGCCGGTAGCAACCGCAAGTGTTGAGCGGATTTTTTCAGCTATGAAGCATGTGAAGGGCGATTTGAGGTCTAAGATGGGGGATGAATGGTTAAATGATCGTTTGGTAACTTTTGTAGAAAGAGATGTATTCATGATTATTAATGATGATGAGATTTTAACTTGTTTTCAAAACATGAATCCTATGAAACATCATATATAAATTGTGTTTATTTTATATAATGTTGATATATTGAAGCCTATTATATTTCTATATGTAAATGTTTGAATTTAGTTTCGCGTTATTTTTTTTATTAAGAATAGGCACCACCAATATTTTAGGTGTAGATCCGCCACTGCGTCGAAGTTCGATGAAAAATTATACTACGTTATAATTTATACGTATAAATAAAGTAAATAAGTTAATATTTAGTTAGGATTCAGTCACTCAGTGTCGTTTACCAAGTCGAATGATTGTAAATCGAAATAATAAGGTTAGAGTTGGACCACCATAACCCATTTAGAACTTATATATTCGTAATCGTCTCAAATCAAATTAAAAGGTGACTTGCACTTGTTTGTGTTTTAAACCATATACTAATACCCGGAACGATGAGTATGAGGTTTCGCCACTCAGACTTTTTTAAATGTTATATACATGTACTTGTACCAAATCAGATTGCAATGTGATATTACTACTCATTCACATCCTCAAACCCATATAGGAAAACCCGCTAATTACCTAAACTCATTCAAATTTATAAAGTATCAAAACAATAAAATATAAGTTGTTACAATAATTGGCTATCCATCTTGATAAAACTCCAAACAGTAAGAATAAACGGTATAAATGATAAAAGATTAAACATTAAATTTGAATTACTAATTTGAAATAATACGATCCATGAAACTCGATATAGAATTTACATTCTCGTACACGTACCAAACCCGGTTAAAAACTAATTTTACTACACATTTCGTCTGAAACTCGTATATAATACCTACTATTTTTCTGAATCGTTTAAATTTATAAAGCATCTAATTACCTGATACGGAAAATACAAGCTTAAATTAAACTTTTTTGTCCCAAATATTGATTTTTTTGAAAAAGTTAGATATTTTACCTAAAAAGTATATTAATTATCTGAATTCGTTTAAATCTATAAAATATCTAATTACCTGAAACGGAAATAGAAGTTCAGGTTAATTCTTTTGGTCCTAAACGTTGATTTTGAGTAGATAGACTTTTTACCTAAAAAGACTTGTGTATGTTCAAAATGATATTTTTGTTCTAAAGTAGTAGAAATAAGTCATCTAAAAATCTATTAGTGATGAAGCCTATAATTTGGATGTCATATCTATATATGTATGCAAATATATGTATACTTATAGATATAATCACATAACCCTATGAATATATCTATACACGGATATATGCAGTCAAATAGTTGTCTTATGGCGAAATCTACATTTAGTTCGTGTGAATTAATTTTGATCCGATCTGTTTAAAGCAATTCGCTTTAATTTAATTAAAGTATTAATGCATCATACTTTTAGTTGGTTTAATTTAGCATAAATAAATTACGGAGTATAATATGCAATTAAAAATATTTAAAAGGCATCTAAAATTGCACATTGCAGATAGTAGGGTTCGTATTGTGTACTTTACTTCGTGAATAGGGGCAGAAAACGGTCTAAAAATGGGACTGTCGGCTGGTTAGTTCGGCAACCGGGTCGGGTCTGGGTCAGCAACCGGGTCAGGCTGGACAGGCGGGCCGGAAGCTGGACGAACGAACGGGTTGGTCTGAACAGGTAGCGGGAGACGGCGGTCGAAAAATGGGGGGTCGCGGTTGGATCTTGCGAACGGGCTGCGGGAGACGGGCGGACCGGAAACAATCGTCTGGACAGATCGACGGGAGGCAGGCGACAGAGGCAAGAGACGACCAGCATCGGGTATGAGCGGTCGACTTTGGATTCGCGTTCGATCTGGTGTAGAGACGGAAGCAGATCGACGAGGTCGACGGGAGGCAGGTCGCGGTGGTTCTGGATCGGGGAAGAAGATGACCGATCGGGCAGCGGTGACCTGGTGCGACGTGCGGCGGCGGCGGTTGCTAGGGTTCAACAGGAAATCCGACTTTTCATTTTTTCCCTTTTTTTCGGAATTTTGCAGAAAAAACGAGAGGGGATTTTCTTGCTCAGTTGGGAACTACGTGTTGATAATGTGTTGAAAGGAAAATAACTGAGACAATAGTAGAGCAAAACTGTGTATGATTCCATTGATGACATCCCTTTAAATAGAGAGAAATATATACAAGCAGGTCTAATCCTACCCTAACTAGGAAAACCCGTAAACTAACACACTTAGGCCGACATTGGATATTTTTACTTTAACTCTTTTAACATTATTCTTGACTTTTTGAGCATTGTATGATTATTTAGTGACGAATTTTTTGGTTGTAAAATAGAATTATTGGTAAATCTATAATAGAAAGGGAGTGGTATTTTTTGGCGGTCGTCATAGTCCGTATCGGAAAAGACTATTGCACCCCTCCTCTCTCCCTTCTTTCTTTTACATTTTTTTCTTTTTACGCTAGGCCACCAGTCTGCTTTCCGGCAAGCCACCGCGGCGGCCGGCGGACCTGTGGCAACCGGCCAATTATTTTTTTCACGTCAGGACACGGCTCGCATTCCTTCGGACCTCCGACGATAGGCAATTTGTTTTACGGTAGGCCAGTCAGCCGCCGAGAGAATTACGGGAACCAACATATATTTTCTAGCAAATAATCTGGTAATTTAATTATTTTAATTCAATTATATCACAGTCGTCGTGCCATTATGACATGGGTAATCTCAAGTCTATAATATAAGAGATAACAACGTTTTTTGTCGTCGTAGCCCGCACCGAAAAAGACTATTATATCCCCCCTCGTTCTCTCATCTTTTTTTGTTGAATTTAATAACAGTAATAATATTAAAAAATATTCACGACAATAAATTTTAATACTACTCCTAGAATATTAAATTAAAAAAGAGACAATTAATCACGTCGATCTCCGACACACCTCGGCCGACCAATTTTTCGGGCATGGTAGTCGCTGGTCGCCGGCAGATCTCCGACGACCTGTCAATTTTATTATTTTTTTCACGCTAGGCCCGTCGGCCTGCTTTCCGACGTGCCACAGCCGGCGGAGACAGACCATAGGAGGCTGACAAGTTTTATTTTATTTTATTAATTAATTAATTATTTGATTAATTAATTAATTAAATTATTTATTTATTTATTTATTTATTTATTTATTTATTTATTTTTATGCCAGACCCGTCTGAGGCAGGCGGGCCACCGCCAACGGGCGGTCACTTTTTTTTAACGCCAAGCAGCCGACTAATTTTTTTTTTCTTTTTTTTTCTACGCTAGGCCTGTCAGTCTGCTTTCCGACGGGCATCCATTTTTTTAACACTAGGCTGTCGACCTGTTTCCTCCGGTGCCCGGCCATTTTTTTTACGCCAGGCCATCGGTCTGCATTCCCGCGGTCCTTATTTTTTTTTTGCTTTTTTTTACGGCAGACCCGTCGACCGTCGATAGAATTTTGGGAACAAATTTTTTTTTTTCTAGCAAGTAATTTGGTAATTTAATTATTTTAATTCAATTATATCACCGATACCGTATTATTATGGCACATGTTATCTCTATCTATAATATAAAGGACAGTGATGTTGCTTGCTATTGAGTAAAGAATCCTTGATGGAAAATAAAAAGACAATCCTCGTGTGTGTACCTGAGAAGGCCACTTTACTCCCCTCTTATTCCATTCTCTTTGCATTGAATTTAATAATAATGCTAATATCAAAAATTGTTCAACAACGTTAAGTTTAAAAAACACCCTTAAAATATCAAATTAAATTAAAGGAACAATTAATTTTTAAAAAAAATAAATAAACAAACACTGGGATATTCTACGGACCTTCGGTCGATCGGTTTTTCCTGGAGGCTACCGTCGGCCGACGACTTAACTCCGATGGCCGCCCATTTTTCGGCGGTCCACCGTGGGCGACTGACGGACAATCGGCGGCCGGATATTTTTTTATTCTTTATAAACGCCAGCCGCCACGGCCGCTCAGGTCACCGCAGACCTGGTCAATCTTTTTTTTATACAGCCCGCTTACTGCTTTTTACGGGCGCATTGCCGGCGCCTTAATTTTCGGCGGTCTTTATTTATTTTTTTATTTTTTTACGATAGGCGCATCGACGTCTATAGAATTTTGATAACCAATAATTTTTTTCCTAACAAGTAAATTAATAATTTAATTATTTTAATTAAATTATATCACTACTAATATATTATTATGACATCAGTTATCTTTAATATTTAATAAAAAAATAGATTAGCTTTTGTCGTTATGGCACAAATTATCTTTTTATTTTTATTTTTGTACCACAGGTATGTCGACGTCTATAAATCTTTATATATATATATATATATATATTAAAAGAATATAGTCAATCGGGAAGGAGATTTCCCGTCCAAATTTAGTAATGGCGGGTTTTTTTAATAAAACCGTTGCAAAAAAATTAAAGAAAAAATAGGTGTAATGGCGGGTTTTTTAATAAAACTGTTGCAAAAAAGTTAAAGAAAAAAAATTAATAAAAGCAATAAATTTGAAGATAAAAATACGGGATTTCCCGCCCAAATTATAGTTAGTGTATAGTAGGTCTAATGGCGGTTTTATTCATAAAACCGACGCAAAAGAAATTAAATAAAAAATAATAAAAGCAATAAATTTGAAGATAAAAATATAGAATTTGATTACAATAAATCATCACAGTCACATTTTTCACTAGCAGGTTATTGTATAGTAGTTGCAATGACGGTTTATCAAAAAACCGCCCCAATAGAATTGGTGGTTTTTTTAAAATTGGCGGTTTTATTAGGAGTGGCGGTTTAACAAAAAACTGTTTATGTCTTCGTATCCACAACAACCATATTGTCCACTACTTTAGTCACTAACATAAAACTTCCTTATAACCGGAATATTAAAATGGAAAACAGTATAAAAGGAGCCTCTAACCAAGGAATATACATCAGCTCCATTCCATTCTTCCTATAGTTGCAGAAACGATCACTATAGAAATATATTAACAAAATATAGACAACATGCCGATTTGAAGCAGTATAAGAGATCTGGAACCCAGAAATTTCGGATGGAGCATGAGATTGCGTCTGGTCAGATCATATGATGTGCTTGATTTTGCTGGAGAGACATAAAAACAGTTGAATGCATATTTCACGATGTAAACAGTAAGATTCTAATAAATTGTGATTACGTTTTCCATATATAAAGATGTCTCTTATTTACTTGATGCAACACTCTGTAATTCTTTTTATTTATAGGGAAACAGGATCCATGCTCAAATAAAAAAACCATGGGTTTCGAAGCAAATGCCCATTCTACAGGAAGAAAAACTATATAGAATGTCTAAATTTTTTATTGCCTTAAATGATACGCCATATCCAATAACCGATGCACCCTTCATGATCAACATTTGTGGATGAACTCTCATATATGAAGATCCGAAAGAAGAATTTTCAAATTTGAAATTTCTGCTTAAAAACTTTGCAGATTTTTTAGACAAACACCAACATTGTCACAGGAAAACTTTACGGTAAGTTACTACAATTTCTAAATTTCAGGAAAACAATATTTTTTCTACATTCCTCATGATTTTTTGATACAAGACTTCGAGGATCCTATCCCATCAATTGTTGAGAGCACATATTCATCCTCTGGCATTTACACTGAAGATTCGTCTTACTTAAAAGAAAGGGCGATTTTAGCACCTACACTAGACGTCGTTGATGAAGTGAATCAGTACATGAACGTACAATTAGATGGAGATGGACGCTTATATTTAAGTTCGGACGAACCATGTCATTAAAACAAGACAACCATGTCATAAATGCACTTCACACAACTGAATTTTTGAATGAAATCAGATCTTTAGGGGTTCCAAACCATGAGCTTAATTTGAAAGTAGGTACTTCGGTGATGTTGCTATGAAATATTGACCATTCAATTGGACTATGCAATGAAGAATGGTCGTGACAAAGCTTGGGAACTATGTCATTGAAGCTGAGATTTTAAGAGGAAGTAAAGCAGGACATCGAGCACTAATTCCTAGAATGTCGTTGACACCTTCTGATCCCAGGCTACCAGTTGTTGTTGCCCGAAATATTATCCGAAGATAGATATTGCTGGAATGGACGGACAACAAACAAGGTTGCGGGAGCACTTTCCGTGGGGGTGCGAATAACACAAGATTTGCCGGGTTTGTTAGGCCCGAGCTTGAATGCTCTCGCGAGATGTTATTAATACAAATATTCGTGGATACAAGTATTAATGTAAGAATCTAAATACAATGAGTGTAAAAGATCCTATTTATCTAGCTCTTGAGCGAAGCTTTGGTGTTCCTGCTCTCTGCCGATCGTCTTCTGTGTGAGAGAGGCTGAGAGAGAAGAAAGAACCGAGAGATAACTGTTGCCAAGAGTAAGAAAGCCAAGTTGTGAGTTGTACTTGTTAAGAAGCAGCCCTCCGTCCAAATGCAGGAAGCCTTCTATTTATAGGGGCTGAGATGCCTTGTTTTCTGGCGGGCGATCGCCTTTCGTCCAATATATTAATGGGGCGATCGTCTTTAAGTCACATGGGCTGTCTGCCTAAAGTCCAATGTCTTTGGCAAACACCGGCGGTCCAATGAGGAGCCAGCACGCGTCCGGAGTTGCTGTCACGGGCGGTCCCACTGACACCTTTCGGCGGGCCTGTCGGCTGGTGGAAAGATGATGACAGGCTGTGGTCAATGATCCGTGAAATGCGGATCTTGTCTCGGCACTGCACGTGGGTTCTGTCCTGAGCTTCGGCCTTTGCTGACTGGATGATCATCGGCTTCGAGCGGCATGAGGCGGTCGGCATCGGTCGGTCACCAGGGGTCGATCGGCAAGTGCCGAGAGATGATCGTCTGCTAGTCGGCCACCAGGAGTCGATCGCTAAATACCGAGAGACGATCGTCTTAGATGTCGATCGCTCTTCACCGGGACTTGTCCTGGGACCTTCGGTCGGCAGACCTGCCTTGGCTGCTGGGCTCCGGCACGATCGCCCGGTTTCTGAGGCGATCGCCGGTCGAGGAGTATAATTCTCGACACAACAATTGTCCCCCAGCTTGCTCCGATGTTGAAGACATGGGGCGAGGTGGTTCTTGCTGGCGATCGTGTAGGATGAGGACGAGCGATCCGTTGAGCGGACTTTGGTTTCGGGCTTGGGCGATCTGGTCGATTGGCTAGCTATATTTCGGTCTTGTACCTGCAAAAAACAATATTGGTCGATCCCTCGTAGAAACTTGATTGCTTCGTTGTTGAGGAATCGTGCACAGTCGCGGAGTTTGATGGACCGACTCCATGACCGTGTCTTATGCGCGAACGACATTGTCTGTCTCGTGACTCATTTTATTGTGAGGGTCCTCTGTTAGGATGCGCATCGCCTCATATTTAAACGAAGGGCATGCGGTCTTGGTCTAGAGGAGTCCTTGCGCGGGGCGTCGTCGGATTAATCAACTCTACTTCCGCGCTTGTTGGATCTGCTTCCACCTCGGCCTGCCATGAAGATGGCGAACCTCGACGGTGTATGTTGAGAAGGGGGTAGTGGCACGTCACATTGTCCGGGTTCACCATGTTAGATGATGAACCTTTGAGGGCGGGCGAACGTGTCCACTGATTGACTTGGAGGGCCCTCAGACTACGCCGGCCTCGTATTTAAACGAAGGGCGGGCGATCTTGGCCCAAAGGGACCTTGCATGGCCTAAGCAGTCGGTTCCATCGACTACCAGGACCATGGCTGCATTATTCCACCTCGGATCGTCATGTAGATGCCGACCTTCGACGGTGTACGTTGTGCGGTGGAGGCGATCTCGTGCCGTAGTCCAACATGTTAGATGATGAACTGTAGATGGCGAACGAGTCCTCCGGTTTTGATGATGTTGCTTGATACTGGCGATCGGGATGAAAGACTGGAGATCGTCGTTTGGGCGCCGATCGCGCTGCTCATAGGCTCCGAAGAAACCTCTGCCTGGCCAGAAAGTCTGCGGCTTTAGCGCGGAAGATCGCGTAGGTCGAGGGTTGGTCCTTCGTAAGATGCCTGAACATAGGCGAAAGACCATGGAATCCTCCTAGGACCGAGTATAGGGCGATCTCATCGCTTACGGGCTCGCCGTTGAGGATGATCTCGTCTACTCGATCGATGTAGTCCGAGTCGGACTCTTATTCCCCTTGCCTGATTTGCATCATGCGATGGGGACCTTCTGGCCGGGCGACCCTGGTGGCGAAATACGCTGTGAAGTCGCTCGCCAGTTGATTAAAGGAGACGATGGATCGAGGCGGCAATGATGCGTACCACCTGTGGGCAAGGTCGTCCAGTGTCAGAGGGAACATTCGGCACCTGGTCGTGTCTGATGCCCCACACCCGGTCATGTAGATGTTGAACTTGCTCAGGTGTGTTTCGGGGTCTGATCTCCCCTCGTACAGAGGTGTTTGCGGAGGAGCGATCTTGTGCTGTACGGGGGCGAGCTCGATGTGGACCGCGAGCGGCTCGCTCGGCCCGGCGATCTTGTTCTTGGCGCCTGTCCCAGATTACAGGAGCGCCTTCATGTCGTCGAGCTGGCGTTGCATCGCGGCCATTGCTGTAGCATGGTCGCTCGTGGATCGGCTTTTGGAGCGGGAGCCGAGGCAATCATGTACCGATCTCCTGACTCCGCTGTTGCCGACCTCGGCTATTTGGCGAGGGGGAGCCAGATGGCTGGTCGGCCTTCTGGGAGTCGGATACGCCGAACTCCTGGTGACGGACTCGAGCTCCGTCGTCTCGTGGCTGGGGCCAGACTGCCCTGGTCGCCAAGATGGGTCGCTGCCTAGGCGATCGAAAACAGAGGTGCCCCGGATGGCGAGCGCCTCTCCCTGCGAACGGGAGCCTCCTGGCGATCGCTCGGTCAGCAACGCCTTGTACTTCCGTTTGGTCATCCGGCGGATGGCCGAGGGGGTGATAGCGGGAGGCGCGTCGAGAGCACTCCGTCGCTCCTGTAGGATGGCCATGGCCTCCTCGATCTGTCCCGCGGTTTGGAACTGATCGAGCGAGAGACTTGGGCCGTCCCTCAGGGACGGGATCGAGCGTCTCGGACCGCGGCGGCTACCCTCCGCCATCGACTGTGGCTTGGACTGCACCGGAACGAGGCGTATGGCGGATCGGCCGGTGGCTTTCTTCGACGAGGAGGCAGGAGTCATGATTCTGAAAGCTTTCTCTGAAGAACAGTGAGTATTTCTTCAGGTATATGCCCTGGAGAATAGTGAGTGTTCTTCGAGACGGTAGGAATAAAAAATTGAGGGTTAGATTCCCCTCATTCTAGCGTCAATTGTTGTTGCCCGAAATATTATCCGAAGATAGATATTGCTGGAATGGACGGACAACAAACAAGGTTGCGAGAGCACTTTCCGTGGGGATGCGAATAACACAAGACTTGCCGGGTTTGTTAGGCCCGAGCTTGAATGCTCTCGCGAGATGTTATTAATACAAATATTCGTGGATACAAGTATTAATGTAAGAATCTAAATACAATGAGTGTAAAAGATCCTATTTATCTAGCTCTTGAGCGAAGCTTTGGTGTTCCTGCTCTCTGCCGATCGTCTTCTGTGTGAGAGAGGCTGAGAGAGAAGAAAGAACCGAGAGATAGCTGTTTCCAAGAGTAAGAAAGCCAAGTTGTGAGTTGTACTTGTTAAGAAGCAGCCCTCCGTCCAAATGCAGGAAGCCTTCTATTTATAGGGGCTGAGATGCCTTGTTTTCTGGCGGGCGATCGCGTTTCGTCCAATATAATAATGGGGCGATCGTCTTTAAGTCACATGGGCTGTCTGCCTAAAGTCCAAGGTCGCTTCGGCACACCAGGCGGTCCAATGAGGAGCCAGCACGCGTCCGGAGTTGCTGTCACGGGCGGTCCCACTGACACCTTTCGGCGGGCCTGTCGGTTGGTGGAAAGATGCTGACAGGCTGTGATCAATGATCTGTGAAATGCGGATCTTGTCTCGGCACTGCACGTGGGTTCTGTCCTGAGCTTCGGCCTTTGCTGACTGGATGATCATCGGCTTCGAGCGGCATGAGGCGGTCGGCATCGGTCGGTCACCAGGGGTCGATCGGCAAGTACCGAGAGATGATCGTCTGCTAGTCGGCCACCAGGAGTCGATCGCCAAGTACCGAGAGACGATCGTCTTAGATGTCGATCGCTCGGCATCGGGACTTGTCCTGGGACCTTCGGTCGGCAGATCTGCCTTGGCTGTTGGGCTCCGGCACGGTCGCCCGGTTTCTGAGGCGATCGCCGGTCGAGGAGTATAATTCTCGACACAACACCAGTCAAATTCACAAGGCAATATCCCTTGATTGTGTCATTTGCAATGACCATAAATAAGAGTCAAGGTCAATCTTTGACTCACGTTGGACTATTTCTAAGGAAACCAGTTTTTTTTGTTACGGTCAATTATATGTGGTTTTGTCAAGGGTTACTCATCCAAAGGGTCTCAAAATCTTGATGGACGACAAAGAGAACAACAAATCTACCACAACAAGAAATATCGTCTATAGGGAGGTCTTCCGCAATTTGTAAATATCGTTATTTTCATTTATCTCGGACAATATTAAATATATCGCACTGTGTTGTATTGATCTTAATATTTTTTCTCTTAATTATTTAAACTCTCTCAATGTGCAAATATCTTAACTATTTATAGAATTTAAACTACAGTAAAACCTCGATAAATGAATATGGTGGGATTGGAAAAAAATATTCATTTAGAAATAATATTTTTATTGTGTTTAATTTGGCCAATTATTAAGTTGGAAAAATAAATAGTTTGATTTGTTAGTGAAAGTTTAATTGGGTCAATTATCAAATTTACATTGATTTTATTTGTCTAAAATTTGAATCTTACATCTATTTTATTTAGTAGTTTTTATAATAATTAAAAATATGTATATTAGCGTTACGAATTTGAGGCACTACATTGACTCTATCTCCTATGTGACATTCTGTGAATTATATATTCCTATTTATATAAAATCTTGATTCTCACATCGATTTAAAATGGTACTTAACTGATAAACAATCTAAATAAATAGAATTTATTGTCTTGAATCCCACGTCGATTTAAAATAGAACTTCACCAATGAAGAACATAAATAAATACTTAGAATTCAATGTGTATTTTCCAATTCCATATTTATATTTCACACACAAGCTTAAGAATTTTATTTTTATTGTGTTTAATTTGTCCAATTATTAAGTTGAACAAATAAATAGTTAAATTTTTTAATGAAAAATAATTCGATCATATAAAATTTCTTATAATTTATTTGTTTAAAATTTGAATCTCACATTTTTAGTAGTTTTATAATAATTAAAATATGTATAATAGCATTACGAATTTGAAGCACTACGTTGACTTTCTCTCCTATGTGACATTCTCTGAATTTTGTATTCCTATTTATCTAAAATCTTGAATCCACATCGATTTAAAATGGTACTTAACCTATAAACAATCTAAATAAATAGAATTTATCATCTTAAATCCCACGTAGATTTAAAATAGGAACTTCACCAATGAAGGACCTAAATAAATAATTAGAATTCAATATGTATTTTTCAATTCCATATTTATATTTCACACACAAATTTAGGAATTTTATTTTTATTGTATTTAATTTGTCTAATTATTAAGTTGGACAAATAAATAGACTTAATTTGTTTATCAATATATAATAATTTGAGTTAATTTGATTTTTTTTAAAGTCAGACGTAAAAATCAATTATTATAACAACTTAAATTTAATTATTTATATTTTATATATTTTAATAGATTTGGGCAAATAGTGCATATAACTATACAGATTTGCAAGGGGAACATGTATTTAAAATTATTTTTTAATCGAGCTTGGAATGGGTATATGCATATAATATATAAATGCGTTTCAGATGAGTGAACCCTAGCTGTACTCGGCTATCACTATATGGTTTGGGATGAAAACGCTTAGTAAATTCACTTTAAGTCAGATTTTGGACTCGTACAGTTATAAAGATTATAAATGGGTTCGAGTGGCTGAATCCTTGCCTCATCTTTTTGGTTTTCGTTGTGTTCTGCCGTGATGAGAAACTCTGAATAGCTGAACCTAACTAATAAGTATAATTGACGAGTTTTTTGCATTAATAAATTTGATTAAGAATATAATTTTATTATATATATATATATATATATATATATACACGTTATGTATCTGGAGCACCACGTTAACTCTCTCATATGTGGTAATTTTTATTTTCTAGATTTTTATTTATTTAAATTTTCTATCCATCTTGATTTTCAATGACACTCCATCGAGTGAATAACTAAATAAGTATTTGAAATAAGTATGTATTTTATTCATAATTATTTTACACCACCACTTTAACTTGATCTTCTATTGAGCTGGCAAAATGAATTATTTATTCTTTTTAGAAAATAAAATTTGATAAATTATTAATTAAACCTCATTGGTCAGATATGTACATATTTATTTTTTAATATCTAATTTACATATGAATAAATATTAGTTTTATATTTTTTAGTAAACTCGATTCTTTTCACTTACAAATAAATATATAAAGTATCTAATAGCAATATGGATTCGGAGTACCACGTCAACTCCCTCTCCTATATGAAGTTTTTTATTATTTTTTTAATTCTTATTTATCTAAAATCTTGAATCCCACATCAAAGTATAGGTATATAAATTGTAAGAATTTTTTGAAAATCGTCTAATTCTAAAATTATACTAGGAATTAAACTTTTAATTTTTGTCATTCATAATATTTATTCTTAACTTTTATTTTACAATGTTTGAGTTTTCATTGAAATGGATTAACCAATTTCTATAGCAACTTATGTTTAGTTATTTAAATTACATAAATTTAAATACGCTGAATAATTAGTGGATATTATATAGGGGTATGAGATATACACGAGTAATAAAATCATATTTTAATCGAGTTTGATGAATATAGGTATAAAGAAAATATACCATACATTCGTTGTTTCGTGTGTTACTATATGAGTTTCGAATTGGAATAAGTTGTAAAATTATCTTTCAATCGGGTTTAAGACGAGTATAAGTACATAAATTTTAAATGAGTTTGGGTGGCTGAATTCCATCCTCATTATTTCTGTTTATCGTACAGATTCTACTGTCACATTGCAGTCATGAACCCTAACAAAATAATAAATTATTTTTAGATTTTTACTTATAAATTACAATTTAAAGTTATTACCATCGAGTTTCGATGGACTATACACCAGTATCATACTAAAAATATTATCCAAATGAAAATTTTCTGCGTGCATACTGTTGGTTATAGATTAAGAGGACCATTTTCTGAAATTATTATTAATAAGATTGAGAATAATAAAATATTAATTAATCGAGATTATTAGCTAATCGAGTTAAAGTTAACACGAGACTTTTATATCGAGATCGAAAAAATAAGTAGTATTATTTACTCGACATTATTAATTTATATATTGCTACTTTATTGAGGTTGTAATGTAGTATTAAAAAAATAGTTATATGGAGTGACATTTTCTTGTGAAACACTCATGATGAGGGACAGGGAAATACATGGAGATCCATGCTTTCTCCATACATTCAATGCACTCAAAAAAACTATGCATAGAACTTAGGTTAGAAAACTCCTACTTAATTTTCTAAAATGTTTTTTTTCCCTCTCTTTATTCAGCGTCGGTCCAAGTCGATTTGAGGTCCGAGGCAAAATAAAAAATGAGATCCTTTACAATAATTTTTTTGGTAAAAGCGGCCTGGTCCAAATCGAGTTTGCCTCTTTTTTCTGCCAGCTACACAAGGAACGTCGAATATATGTAATTTTTATTTTTTTGTCTATTTTCTTCTGCCAACTACGCTAGAAAGTTGAACACATCTAATTTTTAATTTTCTTCTAAGATATATATGATAATTAGTATATATAAAATGGTTCCTGGGAATTTGGAGGCCCTGACCACCGCCAAGCCCCCCCCCCCTCCCCCCTTGGGCCGGTCCTGTCTTTATTTTCTCTCTCTTAATAGTGCATATTTTGATATTTTGAAGATGAATTTAGACCACTTGAGATTAGGTATACACTTATTGTATCATTTATAGTGAATATATTTTAAAAATTGTTAATGCGTAAAATAATTCATATAAATAACATATAAAGTGAAAATATCGATTCAAACTACTTTTCCATAAGAATTTATTGCATTAGACGAACACAAACGTGTTTTATGTAATATGAATATTAAGTCGAGAATTAAGAAATAGCAGATCATACTAAAGCATTAACGCAAGCTCAAATCTAAAAGCGAGCTCGGAGCGCTGAGCCGCGAATGCGGTGAAAAAGACTTATGTGCCTAACGTCACATCACGACCCATCCCCGTCGCTTCATTATAATGATATAATAAATAAAGAAAATTAAATAAATGACAAAAATGGTAAACTTACATCCGATCCATTATAATTGCGATTCTAGTGTCGTACACGGGATTATAGAAGAGATAATTGAGTATGAAAAAGAACAAAGTACAATTATTTCTTGTGAGTAAAAAGCAAGAAAACATAGGTTATTTTGGTAACTTTATAAGTGTTGCATTTATTTTAGAATTATAAAAAGAATAAGTATTCCAATCTCGGTGGAGCAGATAAAGTATTTGTAAAAGCAAATCCTTCGGTCCACACATGTTTCCGTACAATAGTGATTAAAAAAATAATAGTATATTTATGAGTTCGGATCTTCTCCCGTCACTGGACGGTCCAATCCAATTCAATATGAATCGTCCAGATCACACACACACACTCGGATGTGTATGTGTGTGCGTGCACGCTGGAGGGTCCGAATCCGTCCCCTCCCGAAATGGAGAGGATCCGCGCTCCGTATTTATATGTAAAAAGTGAATTGCTTTTCTCCCTCTCACGGCCGTCTCCCCCTTCACTTTTTTTTTTTCAATTTTATTCTTTGTATTTTTTTCATTCTTTATTTATTTTTTATGAAATTAAATTTATTTTTTTCTTTGAATTTTTATTTTACTTGATTATTATCAAAATTAATAATTTCTATTATTTATTTATTTTTATTTATATTATTTATGATTAAAAATAACTTCGACATAATATAATAAATAATAAATACAGAAAATATGATCAACATTGATAAACTATTCAATTACATTATCTGGTCATCAAATCTAATCAAGATTGTATCCTTTCTCCATATGGATCAACCCATTCTTTATAATTTTCACTCACATTATTCCACCACAACATTGGGATTGATGGTACATGATACTCGGAGTTCAAAAAATTTGAACAAAATAATTACCATTAACTAATGATATATATAATAATAATAATATATCAAGATAATAAAATATAATCAGAATAATATATATATATTATTTATATAGATAACTATGTAAATATTTTTTTAAATATAAATATATTTATAGAAAAATTATAGTCATAATAATACGTTCACAAAGAAATAAAGTTAAATATAAAATAGTAAAAAAAAATCTCGAAAAAATATCAGTAAAAAAAAATTAAAAAAATTATATAAAAATAGAAATATATATATATATAATAAAATAAAATAAAATAAAAATTTAAATTGTTATTTATACATACATATTATTCAATATATATATACACACACAAGTTAAAGAAGTGGGGGACAAAAATGACATTTTGCTCTCTTTTTTTTTTTTTGTCGAGGGAGGTGGGGTGGGGGGGTGGGGGGTGTAAAAGGAGGAGAGCCCAAAAAAAAATGGTTGCGTCCTCATCTGAGATTCCATACGAATTACGAATGCATTTCGTATTTTAGCTGAAAATTAATTGAAATGCTATTTTGAATAGTGTCTTGAAAAATATTTATAAATTAGTTTATTGTGTATTAAATAAATATTTTTAAATAAATTCATTAAAATAAATTAAATTATTTTTACAAAATATATATTTTAAGAGGGAGGTGTGATAAAACCATCAAATAGATAAATTGTTATATACAGACATGTATGATATACATATAAATATTTTAAAACAATTCTATATTTTTATTTCTTTATACAAAATTTGATTCCTTCATGAAAAAAAAAAAACACTTCCCCAACTCAGTTTCATAGGTGACTTGTGTTCCCTAGGTGACTCAAATTCAATATCCAAGCAGGGCCGTCTCTGAGGGTGGGCTGAACGACGGTCCAGGACGAATCATATTTTAGGGCTCAAAACTTTTTACTTCCTCTTATATAGGGGTGTAAATGATGCGAGTCGAGCTCGAGTATTGGTATACTCGACTCGAACTCGATAGTGATTTCTCAGGCTCGAACTCGACTCGAAAACTCGCGAGTAGTTAAAATCCAAGCTCGACTCGACTCGTTAGTATGTCAAGTCGAGCTCGAGTTCAATCAGCCTACTCGAGTCAGTGTTGACCGAGTTTTGACCGTCGATCTCGAGTAGTTTCGCGAGTTGTCTCTTCTCGTTTACACCCCACATAGTAGCATTGGGTAGTCAAATATATTAAAGGAAAGCCTTCCAATCTCCTTTAAAAATCTCGTTTGAGTTACAATCATAATTACATGAACGATGCGACAAGGATTTGGCTTAAATTTATTACCCACTTGTGATCCAAAATAAACATCACCCAACCGATGTGGGAGAAGCTCTTTTGCTTTTAACTTGTGTAAACACTTGAAACACCCTTAATCAATATAGAATAATTTCAATTTTTGTATTATCTAGCAGTAATTTTATTTGACCAATAAATTGTTATTTCTTTTATTTAAAATAGAAATCTAATATGTATTATTATTTTTTATTTTTTGGCCAATTAATATTTTTTTATATTATATTTTACAAAGTATATTATAAAAACTAATTATATATAAAAAAATTCGAGTATCTCACGAGCTTATCGAGTCGAGTATTGGGTAGCTCGACTCGACTCGTTAGTATGTCGAGTCGAGTTCGAGTTCGAGTCGAGCCTACTCGAGTCGAGTGTTGACCGAGTTTTGACCGAGTCAATCTCGAGTAGCTCGCGAGTTGTCTCGTCTCGTTTGCACCCCTACTCTTATATATATATATATATTATTGTCATTACGTGTTCAAAATTTCTTTTGGTGTATACTATTATTACATAGATTTAGAAAAAAATGAGCCCAAAAAAATAACATCCCAAGAGAATTTTGGAGCAAAACAAAATTAATCTCTTAATTTTTAATAAACGATTGCTGCGACTCTTCATCTCCCTCTCAAGACAAAGCCTTTCTCAGCTCTTTATTTCAAAAAAATCGTTTTTCAACAAATTTTAAACCGTTAGAAATTATGAAATAAATAGGAGAAATTACACATTGTATCCTAGAATTTATCTCGTTCTTCTTCATCATACTTTAATATTCAATTCTTCATGTATCAGTATTCCTAATATTGTCCAATCGAAGGATTTAGACGCTAATTTGATTTCGATATATTAACAAAAACCCAAATCCTAACAACTCTAGAAAGATAAACCACTCACAACTTGTTATCTAAGTGTTTTAGCGTAATGTTTGTATGTTTGTTGATCATTGAAAGGAATTTGTTTATGTTTTCGTAAATATAACAATTTTGATGATGCCTACACCAAAACAATACATGCAAGTTGCACAATAAATATATCAAAATTCAGAAGCCGAATAATACACGGGTTTTAAGCAAAAAATTTAGTTTCATGTAGATCGAATTGTTGATAAATTAAACATCCAGTTGGTTTCATATCTTAAACATTGCTCTTTCTCTTTTTGTTTGAGCTCTTCTCGTGGTTTGATGTTAATAGTGTTGGTTGATATCTTTCATGGCTACCAAAACTACCTAATACCCATTCTGGCTGACCCACTAATTATTTCACCTCTATTATGAAGTGTCAAGGTTACGTGCAAATCTTCTTGTTTATGTGATGAATGTTGATTTATAGGAATCCCGTATATCAAGACCATTTAACGCTACAAATGAGCAGATAAACAACACTTAATAGCCATAAGCTTCTTGTATGCATTATGAAAAGCCACAAAAATAACATTTAGAATTCAAGTTGAGAAAAGTGCACATTTGACAAAGAACTTGCGACTTAGAAAAGGATAATTCTTCACAATCTATTTTTTTTTGCCTAATAAAAGGTAACAACTTTATACACCGTTAAACTTTATTACATAATTTATGACTTATAAGCCAGCTAGACTAAAATCAAAATTTATTACTATATAACATTCAATAATAACAAATGTATTGTTTTAATTGACAAATTCACACATTTTATAAAAGTAACATAAACTATTAACCAAACTTCACCACTCAAACTACAATAAGGACTCTATTTTTTATATCAAGGTTGAAAAGCGTATAACGCAAAGCATGATGATAATACAAAAGGTAATATGAACGTAAATGATACTTGTGACAAACTTGAATATATATTGCACTATCCTTTCAAGATCATCTTTAGCTTATTTTTAATTTCTTGAGCCTTATCTTCCAGCATTCTTTGCTCCATCACGACTAATGAATGAACATCATTTTCGACGATTCCGACTCTCCAGCCGTTACAAACATCATATCATCATGAAAGGATTGGATTCAAAAAGTTCAACATCCAAATATACTTAGAACTTGCAGTCACACAGAAACTTTAAAAGGATGAGCACACGAAGCAAATGTAAGTTATATGTATATTGGATTCGTTGCTTCACTGTTTACCTCAATACACTTAATCTGCAAGTTTAATATATAGGGTAAGTATCTCATTATGTTTGATAAAAATACAGAAGCTGACCAAGTTTAATATCTTTTTAAAATATAGAGAATGACCAAGTTTTACAAATACAGAAGCTGCAAATTTATTATGGGTTACAAATAAAGAAACTGAAAATTTCTTCCCTCTATTTCCCTTTTTTTTTTCAAAGAATCAGTTTTGTGTTGTTAGTTTCATATTTGCAGTAGCATAACTGATTATCCATGAGTAAAATAAATTCACTTATTCACTCCTTTTCCAAACATACAGGCCCCAATTTTATACACCCTTTTTATTACATATAGTCATGTTGTATTACAACGGATTATCTAGTTTTGACTATTCAATATCACATATTTACTTTTATAAAACACACATTCAAACACCCATTTGTTTTCTTACCATCAACCATCACACCAAAAATTGCAAGAAACATACATGCACATCAAAATGACGCATACCAAGCCTTCGTTCCGTCAGTCGCCACACGACTGACAAAGCCTCGTTCTTGTAAAAGCGCCATGAACAATTCTTGGCGCCATTGCAACATTCAAGTCAAACGCACCCGGAACATTGTATAGCAGGCGCCATTTTACATATTGTCTTTTAGACGTAAGATGCAACTCGAACTTCTGTTATGCACCTAATGATTTATGAAAAGAAAACTAAAAGTTAATTATAGGAGTGAAATAGTTAACCATATATTAAGCTATATAGAATATATTAGGAAAAATATCCAAAAAACCTTATCAACCTTCCGATTCAATGATGCACGATCCAACACATTCAACATCTTGCTATCATAATATGTACTTTTTGGGGTTTCAAAATTATATGAAGCCAATACACCTGCATCGAAGACCCCCAAACATCAATTATAAGTATAAATTATACATAACACATATTAAGCTATATAGAATGGACTATAAAGAATGCGAAAGAAAATCTTATTCTCCTTCAATTTCAGCACACCTTGATCTTGCAGACTCAATAGCCGCATCATATGTGATTACACTATTTTACGAAGATCCTTTTAATAAATGAGTGTGACTAACCTGTGCCCCCGTAGCAAGGCCATCAAACACTCCCACACTATTATGAATAGGCTCTAGCCGGATTTTCAAGCTCATACTCCATTTGTCACCACTCACTCTCAACCTGCTATAATAAAAAATGTCATTCAATGACACTTTCTTAAACAATACACAATCACAGCAGTGCTCCGGAATCTTCTTTATCCCTATTTTCATAAACAGCATGCATTTCCTGTAAGCTTATCGAGTATTTTAGCTTGGGCGATCGGAAACTTGACAGCATAGATATCAACATAAGTCATGGCAGCCAAAGCAAGTTCTTTTCTAAGTCATCACAATACCGTTGTGGATTATCAATCAACAAACATCGCCACCGCTGCAATTCAGACCTGTTGCATTTCAGTTACAAAAGAACAAATTTAGCTATTTTGATCCTGTCACGCTATAACGTGAAACATTTTAGCCATATATCAATAATTTAAATTGACATTCACAAAATCCCTTTTTAAATTAACTATTTCCAAAACTTGATTATATAAACGAACCCAAGTTAACAATATCTTACGAAAATTAAATACTTACAGATTTCAATAGTTGGGAAGCTTGGTTACGTGTTTGTCACAATATTCTGTTCTGGTCTTCCAAAAACAACATATCTGGCATCTTCAATGCTTGGCCCCTTTGCAGGAGTTTCAAAAATTTACATGTTTCTAGTGAGTCCGTCAATAATAATAAAAAAGATTGCAACTTAGATTATAATACCAAATCGTTAATTTTTACCTCGTGCTAGAAAGATCACAAAAGCTTGCTAGTAGTGGTTTATGTATATAAATTAGGAAAAAAAACTACCCACCAAATAATTATTTTTTACCTAGTGCTAGAAAGATCACAAAAGCTTGCTAGTGGTGGTTTTTGAATTATCATATTAAATATAATTCGAAGAAGCTTGGGATACAGATGGTTGGAATACAGATCAGCAACCGCCAATCAATGAGACCCTTGATTTTCTTGTACTTCATCTCTTTGTATACTTGCAATTAATCATTTAACTCTAATACTACTCATCTCTTTCTATACCTGCAATTCCAATCACACGATTTTAACTCTACAAACTGTGTCATCATTACTACACATTGAATATAAGGACTGAATCTTATAGTATAATAGATAATTAGTTGCTTTGAAAACGCAAATGCCCAAATTCTGAAATTCATTTGTCCAAATTCTGAAATTCATTCAAAAGAATGAAATCATTTGATCATATATTTAGTTTTTTGTTTGATTCGAAAACTTCAAAATCTTTGGTAATGATAATTAAGACATTGTTGTGTTAATTTGAAATCTACTTTTATTCATGGTAATATATCAGATGTTGACTTAAATGATTTATTTACAGAATTCAAAATATTACAAATGACATTGCCAAATAAGATAATGTCGACTATTGAAATTCTTGAATTTGTGAAAATTGCAGATTGTTATTCAAATGTTGCAATAGCTTATAGAATCTTGTTGACTATGTCTTTTACTGTAGCTTCAGATGAGAGGAGTTTCTCGAAATTAAAATTGTTGAGGACATATTTGAGACCGTCGATGTCGAAAGAAAGATTAAATTATTTAGCAATTTTGAGTATCGAAAAAGATGCCTTAGAAAATCTTGATACAAATAATATAGATGACTTTGCAAGTAAAAGGCGAGAATAAGTCATTTTTTATAAATATTAATAAATTTTTATAGAAATATTATGTTGTGTTTTTTTCTTAAATACTTTTATATTGTATTTTTATGATAGTAGATAAAGGGCTCATTTCTAGGGGTGAAAACGGATCGGATACGGGTAGATAGTGCTCTTCCCGTATCCTAACTCATATTTTTCTCTCGGATTCGGAGTCGGATACGAGAAGGCCGGATACGGATATGAATTCGGATTATTCGGGATACGGACACGGGACGGATACAGGACGGATTCGGGCCGGATTCGAATAAATATAATCGGATAATACGTGTCATACAAAAATCGTTTGGAAGTGATTGCAGCATATAAAAAAACTACCTACACAATATTTAATAAAAGTTCTAATGCAAACTATAGTAATTTTTTTAAAAATTGTTTCATAATAGCGTTCCCTCATTTTTACGTATTCAGTCTCTCCCATAAAAAACATAAGCTCCATACTTAGCAAAGACTAAAGAGTGTTAATTTAATTGTTTTTAACAATTATTATAATATATATAATTGCCCCTCTATTTACTTGAATAGAACATTTCTTTTAAAATACATTTCATATGAAACAAATAGCTTATAAGTTAGTATTAAAGTGTTTGGCTAATACATTTCTTTTAAAAAATATTTTTTTCAAAATATATTTTTTTTTCGAAATATTATTTTTTTTTTCCAGAAAATAAATTTTTTTATTTTTCCAAAAAGCATTTTTTTATTTTTTCAAAAAATATAAAAAATCGAGAAATAATTTTACTTTTTCGAAAAAATAGTATATTTTTTCCAAAAAATAATTTTTTTTTCAAAAAAATATTTTTTTGCCAAAAAATAATTTTTCTCCAGAAAATATTTTTTAATTTTTTCGAAGAAATAAAAAATTTCTATAAATAATATTTTTTTTCGAAAAGATAATTTTTTTCCTAGATTTTTTTTTTCCGAAAAATAATATATTTTTCCAGAAAATACTTTTTATTTTGAAAAAAATATTTTTTCTTGAAAGTTTGAAAATTTATTACACTAAAGTCCAAAAGTGTTATATATATATATACTTTATTATATATATATATATATGTAATAAAGTATATTTAAAATTTAAAAATATGGATATCCGGATTTATTATCCGGATTGGTATCCGGATAATATCCGATAAAATATGGAAAAACTCGGATACGGGCGGATATTGCATTATCCGAATTCGAACCCGTATCCGAATTCAACTATCCGGATCCGTATCCGAATCCGACCGGATACCTAGTTATCATCTCGAATTTGATCCCGATCAGATACGGCTGCGGGAAATATCCGCCCAGTTTTCACCCCTACTCATTTCTAATGTTTCACATTTTGCCATTTTTTCGTCAGAAGTGACCCGGTATCTAAGTTTTAAGTAGTGGACTTCTTTTTATTACTTGGGCTAACTTAGGCCCTGTTCTTTTGGACTTATTTTTAGTTTTTATTTCGATTCGATTGATTCGATTCAATTTAGATCCATTCGGTTCGATTCGATTCAGTCCATTCGATTCGATTCGATTTAGGTCCATTCGATTTAGTTCGATTCGAGTCCATTCGATTGATTCGATTCGATTCGATTCTTCTTCTTCTTCTTCTTCTTATTATTATTATTATTATTATTATTATTATTATTATTATTATTATTATTATTATTAATCTTAATTATTATTATTGTTAATATTACTATTATCATTGTTGTTGATTATTATTATTATTATTATTATTTACCATTAATATTATTATTATTTACCCTTAATATATATTTCAGTTCAGGTCATTAAGTTCAGTTCAATTCAGATCCGTTCAGTTCAGTTCAGTTCAGTTCAGATTCATTCAGTCCAAAAGAACAGAGTCTTAGTGTTGATGACGATTTGATCAACATGACGTGTGCTGACCTGGACTAGGTGGGTCGAAACCACGTAGAAAACAATAAAAAAGATAAATAAATAAAATAGCTGGATTTAATTGGTTTTATTATTCTGAAGTAGAGCCGAGCTGAACTTCTTAGCTGGTCTATATTAATTGCTTGTTTTATTACAAATCTTCTTTTGCTTCTCTCTCTCTTTCCATCTCTTTTCTAAAAAATTCCCAAAGTCCTTTGTTTTTGTACATTCCTTCTATATATAGAAAATCTTGGCTAATCAACGGGCGACAGCTGGAGGATGTCTGGGAATGCGTCCAAATACTTGTCAGTGGGAGATTGTGCCTTAGACACGTGGCGGCCTTTGGGGACAGATTTGGGAAGAGGGATGACAGAATGCATTAACGGTCCTGTGTGCCTCTTCCGCATGTCCTGTGCGTCTGTTCCGCATGCTTTTGGCGATGCTTATCCGCTGTGGTCGGTATTGGGGTCGGACCTCGGGTCTCATGCTGCTCTGATCGGTCACGTCATGACGATGTTTTGGAGCGTATTTATCCCGTATCTGGTCGGCCCTTTTGTCCTTACTTCGAATTGGTCACCGGGTCGGCCCCGACGGTTTTGTCCGGCCTGGTCTTTAACGGGACCTGGGAGTAAATTTGATACGTACTCGGTCGGTCCTCCTCGTTGCTCTGCTCGACCGGTTTATCCGAAAATCAGTTCTTTTGCCTTCTGGTCCTCTCAAACGGGACGGTTGAGCTGGCGGAGAGCGCATACGTGGATGCCAAGTCGGATGAGCTATCAACACTTAGTTTGTCCAAAATATTTTTTCTGAAAAAGATAATAATAACAATAATGATAATTAAATAAATAGTCCGTAATTTTTTAGATTGATTAACAATGGAACTGAGGTAAATTTCGTGTCTTGAAAAATAGGTGGTTTGAGCTTTAACTCGGCTGCTTATTCTGCACAAAGAGATCTAAAGCTTTCATGCTAGATTTCTTGTAATTAATGACAAGAAATCTCTAGTTAAATCTTAACCAAAAACAATCATAATTCTTGATTAAGACACAACACTTACTCACCCACTATTAATACAAATTATCGATATTAAGCAAATGGGGTTAGCACAATATTGTATCTTCGTATAGTCGTATTCCAGGAGCACCTAGCAGATGTCCACTTTATACATATACATTAGTCATATTTATAGACACTTGTCATACTTATACTACATCCAAAATCTCATACCTACGTCCCATAAGAGTGTGCTCACTCTTTATGAGTACAAGTTTTAACAAAAATTAGGTAGTGGTGGATTTGAGTGGAGAAAAGGTCCCATTTTTTGTGTTATGAGTATGTTAATTATTGTTGTTGATTAATTAAAGGATAAATGGTGTGAGCCATCCTTGATATTGTTGTAAATAAGTTGAAATGGTGGAGTAAAAGTATAAGATATATTTTCTAAAAATATAATGGGCACACTCTTCTGGGACGGACGAAAATGACAAATTGTGTACACTCTTGCGGGACGGAGTGAGTATATACTACACCACTCTAAATATGACAAGAAGAACATCGTGCTAGGTGTTTTTGGAGTGCGGGATAAAATTTGCCCGGACAGTCTAATTAAAAATATATTTTTTTTTCTTAAACCTTATTTTGGTAAGAACTACTCCATGCTACTATCCAATCACTTCTCTTTTTGTGGGCATCTATCTAACTAGAATTAGGGCAAATCTTTATAGGTGGGAGTATTTGCTGTCATCATCCCAATGTTGAGTCATTTCCACGCTAGAAAAACACAAAGTGAGGTGAAACATAAAAAAAAAAAAGGCTAAGGCCTTATATCTTATAATTTTGTACCAAAATGATGTTCAAAGGTCTTTTTCTAGCAATTATAAAGACAAAGTGACAAGTCGGACGATGAAAAATCACCTTTCATGTTTACCATTAAAGTTTGGTTTTTGATTAGGATGTGAGATGTAAAAAGATCATGGGAGGAAACTTCGTTGTTTGGTAAGGTTGGTGATTAGGGAAAAAAAAATAAGAAACAAAAAACAACGATAGTTCGTTTAAGTTCGATTCGTTAATACTCCCTTCGTCGCTCAGAACTTGCTCGTAACTAATCAAACTCGAATATATAAAAAAAATCAAAACACTAGAACTCAATTTGTGTCCGGCCTAATTTAAGCTATGTTCAAAATCGGCTTTATACCTAATCAAATGAAATTCAAATATAATATTTAAAGCTCGATAAATTTTTTTTAAATAAATTTGAACATGCATATAATACACCCCTATATATATAATACATCTAAGACTCTTGAGAATTATAATGATATTAAACATTAAATATGGAGGGAAAATGAAAAAAATGGTCTTTTATGTTTGCTTCCTCGCACATGCAGTCCAATATTTGTTTTCCGTGGCAAATTTTTAGTCCAAAGTTTCAAATTTGTGGCAAATTTAGTCCTTTTGTTGGTTCTTGAGGATTAAATCATCCTTGAGCAGAAACTCGTACATGTGGCGTTCCGACTTAGTGAATTAAGGCAGATTAGCATTTAATGCGTTGGCACATCACTTTGCTGATATCATTAATTATTTATTTATTAAAAATAAAAAGAACCTAGAATGATCGGAAGTGAAAGATTCACCTTGTGTCATTAATTATTATAATTATTGTTTAAAACAATTGGAAAGATCAGAAAAGAAAGAAAAATATTATGCTAAAAATCGGCGGAATAAGAAAAACGCATGAATCATAATAATCAAGAGCAATGTCAAGCTCAACATCAACATCACCATTACAAAAAATTCAACAACATGAAGCTAATTCGCCGATTTTTTTTCTTTATAAATAATTAATGATATCAACAAAGTGATGTGTACACACACTAAATGTTAATCCGACTTAATTCACGAAGTCCGAGCGCCACATGTACAAGTTTCTGCCAACAAGGATGATTTAGTCCTTAAAAACAAAAAAAAGGACTAAATTTGCAACAAATTTGAAACTTTGGACTAAATTTACCATGAAAAAAAATTTTTGAACTGCACGTGCGAGGAGGCTAACATAAAGAATTATTTTTGTTGTTTTCCCAAATATAGACAACCACACAAGATCCTCTCTTGCACTCATTCTTTTTCTTAATTAATATAATTACATTCCACTCACATTTTATTTCTCTTCATATCTGTTAATTATGTATTTTTATTTATAATATATGTATCATGCAACTATTGACTTTCAATTTTAGAGAATATCTGATATGGTCTTCAACCCAAGTACCTTCACGAATGAACGTAGGACAGTATATTTCTTATAGAGCAGAAAAATTACCCAATAACAAAAAGATATGTTCTTATTCGAAATTACCATTAACATGTTAGTAAATTTTATTTAAAGATTGTAGTAACAATTTAAGACCATGTTTGATATTGCCTCATTTAAAAAATAATCAACTTTTTTTGTTGCTTTTATATTTTGATGATGCACTTGTTATATTATTTTTTTTTAATAAAGTTTGAGGTTAAGCGGCAGCAGTTTTTGGAAGCACCAAGAGGAATGCTAAAGTTCCCTTCGAATCAATACACGCAGAAGGTTTACTAATTTTTTAAATTTCATAATGAATAGACGAACAAAATTGTACTTTTTTTTATTTTTTTGTGCAAGAAAACATAATCGCAACGTTTAGACTTTTTCTAAGTTCACGTGTTTCATATTATAAAATTCTATAATATTTTAATGTTATATATATTATTTGGGTAAATTTTAGAATTTATTTAGTTATTTTGAAATATTTTTATAATTTTAGAAGTTTTTCCGTGTTCTTAGATTTAAATTCTATTTTATTTTTAGACCATCAAATTTATTTTCCAGGTTTTATTTTTATAATTTTTAGTATTTTAATGTGATGTGTTATTTGGTCATCAATATGATTATCTGGATTTTATCGAACTCGTTATACACCGACATTACCTTTACTATTATTGTTTTCTAAATACAAAACTGTTTTTTGAACATAATTCTATCATTTTTTTTACTGCAATAACAAATTAGAATGGTAGATTTTTTTTTTTTTACGTGCTAAAATTATGAAATGAAACAAACAGCCCATGTGAAACCAACTTTGATTTGAAGTGGATATTTACACGCAGATCATAAGCACTTTAAACTGTGTGTTCAAGTTCCCAATACACTAAAAAGTTGATGAGATTCAGTCATCAAAAGCACTTTAGAGAGAATGGTTGATCCTTTTAAATTCGTTATAAAATGAGTAATCAAGAAATTGTAAAAAAAAAAAAAAAATAGTAATTGGAAAAGGGCTATGTTAAGTACAAATTAAATGAATTTGTGGGTCGGGTTGTCTGCAAAAATTTATATTCGGTCTACTTCGGTTCAATAAACCACTCTACGTACAATATTGGTTACATGAAATATTCAATATTTATCTAATTAAGTAATTTACATGCACATACCACGCACGGGGGCGGACATACCATTTGCATGGCAGTGCACGTGCACCACCAAATTCTGTCTGAGACTCAAACGACGTCGTTTTAGTACTAAAAGACGTGTCCTGCCTTTTGGCAAAACGACGTCGTTTTGGTCGGCTCTTTATAAAAAGAAAGTATGTAAAAAAATCAGAAAAAACATAACAGAAGAGTTAAACAGACAACAACCTTTCTTCAACTGCGAGTCTGTGACCTCCGGGATCTGCAGCTACTGCACAATATTTATTGCACAATATTTTTGTTGTTCGTTATTTTTTTTGTGGTGCGTTAGTGCACCAGTAGTTTTCGGATGCTGGATCCGCACTATATAAAAAATGCTATATACGACAAAATTAAAATTGTAATGATATAAGTATACAAATTTAACATTTATTTAAGGAGGTCCAAAATAATGAATGTGTGAATAAAAATTTGTACATGTGCATATAGTGTGGTTAATAGGTTGGACCGAATCGGGTATCACTACACCATGTCCGATTCGGTAGAGTCTCGAGTCGGGTGTCAGATCGGCTATTAAGGAACCATATAGCAAGTCGAGATTGGGACATGCTCCTATTAAAGAATTGAGCGGTCCATCTGACCGGATATTCGAGGCGGGCAGCGGGGCGGGTATCGGATAACTCTCCCAATAATCGCACTAAATAATTAAATTTGTTCAGATTGGACTATTAACATTGGATCAAGTCTAATTAAGAAATGAACGGACATTTATCGAGCGAGGTTAGAATCGAGACCAAGTCATTAATGAATCAAGCGGTCCACCGGACCACCGGACTACCGGTAAGGAACCTAGTAGCTGGCACATTACATCACTACATGTAGCATATCCCAAATTAAAATTAAAAAATATAACACTCTTATAGTTGCCTGATTCTGTTATAGTATTCTATTTCTTAGGTATGTGACTGCTGCATTACAATTGTGACATAAACCAAACTAATTATAAACAGTGTTAATAGATCATAATGATCATTCATTTTTTTTCATAAACATAATATTTAGCCATTTTCTAGGGGATAAAAGAGATTTTTAGTTATTTTGGCCAAAAATATAAAAATTATACCTATTAAAAATTAGCATAGTATATTTTTTTTTTTTTGGATCCTGGAAATAATTTTTATGATCCGATTAATTTTTGATAGAGAAACATACAATCTATATATAAAGATCCTAGGCTATTCCCCTCATTGGCAATTGGTTTTGAGATGAAACCCCAGACCTTAACATGGTATCGGAGCAGGCTCTCTATACGTACGAGCCCAACGACCCACGGTGTTCTAGCTCCGCGCCGCCCGAGTTAAAAAGTTCACGCTGTAAGGCTTGACTCCGGCTACGCGTGAAGACGCGTGTTGAAGCATTAATCCCACATTGGGAAAATACAAGTCTTGCAATTTATATATAAAGATCCCGGGCTACTCCCCTCATTGCCAATTGATTTTGAAATGGAACCCCAGACTTTAACAATGATTAATTAAAAACATATTTCTCAAAGATAAAAAAAAAATATGGCCAAAAATTTACTCCAAGCTCTTACAAATAACACACGAGTAATACTACACACACAAATGCACACAAAAATGCACATTCCTGCTTTGTAGGAGTTGTACCCCGCTTTGTAGGGATTGTACCGAGTGCTTTATAGGTAGTAGGTGTGTTAAATAATATTATGATAAAAAACTTATAAAGCATCCGGTATAACCCCTATAAAAAGGGGTACAACCCCTATAAAGCAGGTGGTCCAAACACCCGGTACAACCCTACAAAGCAAGGGTACAATCCCTACGAAACAGGAATTCGGGTGTGTACTAGTATTACTCATAACACACTTATGGATTAAACATCTTAATATATCTCTCTCTCTCTCTCTCACACACACACACACAAAAAAAAAAAAAAAAAGGAGTGAAAAAATAAGGCCCCCTCTGCAGTTCCTGCATGTGCCCTGCCATCACACACATGCTCCTGCTTTCATCACATTAATCCAAACCGTCCATTCCTTTGTCATCTGAAATTTCTCACCATATAAAGTGCTGTCTGAGTTCCTTCATTAGTCCCTCCCTCCCTCCTTAGTACCCATCTATTTTTTTTTTTTTTTTTTTTTTAGAAAAAAAGAACATTATATAATGGCTGAAGAAACCAAACAGGTGCATGCATAAAAAAAAAATTGCCATTAATTAATAAGTTCAAAATTATGCTTAATTAATTTAATATTTTTTGCATTAAGAGATAACTTATGGAGCTGTACTATAAGAAATTCATGCATTTATTTTTACTTTTTATTTTTTATTTTTTATTGTTTTATTTCCTTAGCAGGAGGAAAATAAGTCAGAGGAGAAGAAAGAAGAGAAAGCAGAAGAAAAGAAAGAAGAAGAACCTAAAAAACCAGCAGCTCCTTTTGTGTTATTAGTGGACTTGCATTGTATGGGATGTGCAAAGAAGATTCGGAGATCCATTCTAAAGATTAGAGGTTAATTTCCCAATTAAAAAAAGCTAAATATAAAAAAAATCATATTTTTATTTTTTCATTCGAGTACAAAATTTTTTATGCGAACCGTTTTAGACGCGTTCCGAGTTTTCTAGACGAATCATTTCAGTCGAGAAAACACGTTTCTTCACCGCATTCTAAAACGTCGTGGATTTCGTATTGGCGGTACTTTAAAACGTCATACAAAATATGTAACGACGACATTTAGTAAACGTCGTGGATTGTATTTCACGATATTATCGAACGTCGTTGTCGCTCTTTCCAAAAGACGGCATTCCTTTCAATGGCGTCCGGTAAAGATGCTTAAAAACGTCATGGTACATTTTTTCAAATGTCGTCGATATATGTATTATGTAGTAGCTTGTGAATTGAAAATATGATCAATAGCCAAAAATCGATCATAGAAATAGATTTAATGCGACAACGACGAAGTCGAAGGTCGTCGAATTTAATTTTTGACATGCATGGCATGGTTTAAAACTTTAGGCGTCGAAGGGGTTTCGATCGACATGTCCAAGAATGAGGTGACTATAAAGGGAGTTGTGGAGCCTCAAGCTGTGTGTGGCAGAATTATGAAGAAAACAAAGAGAAGAGCAAAAGTTTTATCTCCTCTGCCAGAAGCTGAAGGTGAACCCATGCCAGAGGTGGTTGCCTCACAGGTATTAGTAATTATTGGTAATTTGAGGGACTACGGAGCAAATAAGTTGGAAAATTTTACAGTAGTAGCAGATAATAGATCTAAATGCAGGTCACTGGATTGACTACAGTGGAACTTAACGTGAACATGCATTGTGAGGCTTGTGCTCAACAGCTCAAGAAAAAAATACTCAAAATGAAAGGTAATTTCTCTTTCTATTTATCTATACTCCCCCAAGGAAAGGGTAATTCGGTTAAGGTACAATATATTAATTTCAGTCATATTAAGGAAGTTACGTCTCGTTTTAAATCATCTATTTCCACTCATTTTTTTTTTCAATCAACTGATATTGTAATATATATGACGAGAAACTCTAATTTTACAGAATATTATAGAAATTTTAATTAGATATTAAGATTTTATTTACAAGTACGATCTTTAAGTGAGACTAAATCTTAGTTTTGTAAATACTGTTTAATTGAGACGGAAGGAATATATATAAAAACAGCTACGATCGTAGCAGAGTATAGACGAGTTAGATGACCGTCCAGAGCCTCATTTTTTTAGGGAGGCCTCAAAATTTATTTCTGCAAGTTTGTAGAATAACTAAATTATGCAAGTTCGATTACAATTTGGGTCTAACAATATTTTTTTTTCAGTAATTTGTAGTTTGGATTATGTTGTTTTGTGATTTTATTTATTGGGAGTTAATATATTCTAAAAGTTGTTAAAATTTTAAGTATTCCTCAATTTTTATTTTCTCGCATATATGGCCATGAATGAGTCGCAAAGTATTTATTTTGCTCCACAATATTGTGAGGGGTAGGGCTGTGAACGAACGTAAATGTTCCATTCGAATCGGTATATTCGGCTCGAAATAATTCGGTTCGATGTTCGATTCGGTGATCATCGAGTCGAGCCAAATATTTTTTTTTGCTACTCGGCGAATCGAGCCGAATAGCTCGAACATGTTCGGCTCGGCCGTCTTGTTTTTTTTAGCAAAAATTATATATATAAATTAATATATTATGCATATATATATATATATATATATATATATATATATATATACTAGTCCAGCTCAAGCCCATTTCATGATTTATGAGAAAATTTAGCAATGTTGTAGATTTTGTCTAACACGAGCCAAACATGTTTGAACTGTTCGAAAAAATTCGAATCAAATCAAATCAAACGTTGTGCTAAAAAAAACCTTTCGAACTCGAGCCAAATAGCAAGATTAAAAGCTCGGTCCTTTCGAGCCGAATCGAACCTAAAGTTCGAATAAGTTCGAGCCGAGCCGGGGGGGGGGGGGAAAGAATCCAGGCCTGAAAAAGTTATGTTAATAAGGCGGACAGTCCTTTCACCATAATATTTTGCACAAATTGTCACGTGGTCTGCAATTCCTCAATCTCCCATGCAATGTGCACTCTGATTTTAATCGGTAAAAATATTTTTATCGGTTATATAATGTACTCAATAATTTATATATATTATAATTTTCACTTGTATAGATAAATTAAAAAAATAAAAACAAATCTAAAAATTTGAAAAAATCGTAAAAAATAAATCAAATAAATATAGATACTAACATTCACAAATAAGTATGATGAACCACAAAATAGATCTCATTAAATACAATAATATTTTAAAAGATATGAATAAATTATAAAAAATACAAATAAATGATAAAAGAATAAAATTCTACAATAATAATCAATTTCAAAAATTAGAAAAAAAATATAATTATAGAAATAAAGTTAAAAAACAAATGCCGGGAGGAAGTGAGTATTGTTTTTAGCGTAATATTATACTTTGTCTATAGATTTTAATCCAAAATTTACATTCTTAATATGATAGGGGTTCAAAGTATAATATTTGATATTCTCGTTGTCCAATTGAAAATTCTGTATTTCACTAATTAACCCACAGAAATTAAAGGTGTTTGACGTGTATTACTGCAGGAGTTAGAACCGCAGAGACAGAACCAAGCTCCGGTAAAGTAACGGTAACAGGAACCATGGACGCCGACAGGCTCGTCGACTACGTATACCGGCGGACAAAGAAGCAGGCCAAAATAGTGCCCCAGCCCGAGCCCGAACCTGAAAAATCACCGGAAGAAAGCCCAAAGACCGAGGACGAGAAGAAAGACGAGAAAACAGCAGCTGCAGAAGGCGAAGCAAAGCCCGAAGAAGAGAAGAAAGAGGACGGCGAGAAAAAGGATCCACCTCCCCCGGAGGAGGAAAAGAAAGACGGCGACGGCGAAGCAAAAGAGGAGGCGAGTAGCGGGGAGGAGTCGTCCATGTATAAAATGATGTATCATTACAACTCGATTTATCAGCCATTTTATATGATAGAAAGAATTCCAGCCCCGCAGCTTTTCTCCGACGAAAATCCTAATGCCTGTAATATCATGTAATATAAGGATATTAAAATGGGAGGGAAAGTGAAAAGTTCGTCACTCATAATGCCTGTTATTTGGATTATATATATGATATTATAATCATACTCTAAAATTATCTTGTTTGTATTTTTTTTTTTTTGAAAAATTGTAAAATTAATTCAAAAAAAAACCTTTTTACATAGTTTGTTTCAAGAGAAAACAATCTAAGCTGAATTTACAATGCTAATTGTAAACAGAAAATCAAAGTCTTAAACCGGGTTCGTAACGTCTATCGTGTCGAATCGTAGATAACCGATTCCTGATGTCTTTGTCGATTTCACCTACCAAACTCTCCACCGTTCTTCGAGGATTTCCGTGTCGCCGATTGTTTCTTTCTCGCCATATTGTGTATAGCGTTATTTGAAATAGATACCTGAAGAGAAAACATTTATTCCTATCCATGCTAGGCCTTGAGATCATCCAAATAATGTCTTCCCATTTTGTAGAGAAATCTGTACCCATAAGAACTCCTCCCAATTTCCTCCAGATTTCACTTGTATATGCACACTAAAAAAACAGGTGATCCCTGGTTTCGTTTGTGGTGCTACAAAACCCACAATCACTAGATGCATTTGGATTCCATTGCCTTATCCTCTCTCCCGTCGCCAATCTATTCCAAACAGCGAGCCAACTCATGAATCCGAATTTTGGTGTGCGGTGTTTAAACCAAATTCCATCAGCCCAACTTATCGATGGTCGATGCTCTCTAATTAGATCCCGGGTTTGCTTTGAATGGAATCTCTCCTTATAAACCCCATTCGCAGCCAGCCATAGATGAATGTCTTTCTCCTCCAAGTTCCACCTGTTTTTCTGTTCACTAATCAGGTCTTCAATTTCATTATACCCTGCAACTCTATGGTGCCTTCTTCTTCTGTTTGACCGAAAAACATCCGCTATAGAAGCTTCTCTCGCGATACCGAACTCAATCGGCCCTCTGCTTCCCACAAAATCAATCAACCTGCCCTTTGGGCTCCACCAATCGAACCAGAACCTCGCTGATTCTCCATTTTTTTACATGAATTTGGTGGAATTTTTTCTAGCTATTTCGTGCTTTTAGTATCCTGCGCCACATCCAAGATCCTTTCTGAGACATTATTACTATAAATGATATATTTGTAAAAATGCACAGACATTATTTCCACCCATCACCTCAGATGAGGAACCCTAGTTGCTACTCTTCGAGTGCGTTCTGATTTAGAATGAAGTTTTTAGTGTACAACTGCCACTTGAAGTCAATAAGATAAAAAAAGGCTTAAGGTGACGATTA
The DNA here is from genome assembly GCA_033398695.1 of Orobanche coerulescens. Taxonomy (NCBI): domain Eukaryota; kingdom Viridiplantae; phylum Streptophyta; class Magnoliopsida; order Lamiales; family Orobanchaceae; genus Orobanche; species Orobanche coerulescens. Next base: position 3,270,748 of record CM065816.1, read on the forward strand.
TTGCAGCACAACCGCCATTCTTTTTCGATTTTGGGTGACATTTCTACAACCACCAGTTTTTTTGTTGAAATGAAACGATGTTGTCTTTCGGTTTGGTGCTACAACAACCTATGCCATATTAGTTTTGTACTAGTATCAATTCGAAAATTACAAGCCGTCCACATAAGGGACCAGACTTGCGCGTGTTTTGTAGCTCTTTCCGATAGATTCGCGGAATCGAGCATGAGTTCTAAATCAAACAACACTAGTTAGAGCATTACGGATCGGATCAGTATATGTGATTGTAATAGAACTACAATTTAGGTAAGACGGTCTGGATGGAATTTCAATTTAGTCAACACAATTGATATAGGTTAGTCTTCTGATCGACAAATATGAAAAAAATATGTAATTTTAACACCGGCCTAACGTCAGGCCAAGTTTTCCTGGCCTGACGGTAGAAAAGCCCTAGTCTTCTCGGAAAACATGTTAAACTGACCTAAATATTTTTAGAACTCAGAAATTCTAATCTATTGCTTCCGTAATCCTTACTTACACAACCAAAAGTATAACATATCCAATAAAATTGTGTTTCAAATTTCCTTTTGTCCTGTTATTAATTTTATGGTTCATGACATGCTTGTAAGTTGTATGATTTATTTAGAGTTCGTTTCATATTTATAAGTTATTCATATTTTACCTACATTCCCTTTGTTCGATTAAAGATTGACAAAGACTGCAGTTCACAAGTTTCGGGGCAGGGTGGTAGATATGATAGATTAATAGATTGCGTAAATAATAGTGGTTAGTATGTAATTGAGATTAAAAGTAAATTTTTTTATGATGAATTGGTGATGGAAATTAAAAAGTAAATGTGATCAGTCGATTTAATTCTGTAAAAGTAATAGATGTAAACTTTTTAAAGGGGTAAAGTTTTTGAGTTATATATAAAACTATTGCATGACTTAAGACTTAGCTTGTGTTCTGTTTGCTGTTTTGAGGTCATTTTTTGTTTTTATTTTCAAAAATACTAAAAACGTGTTCTTTTTATCATTTTCGAAAATACATTTTGGAAAATGAAAAAAATATTTGTACACAAAACGCAAAATGACCAAAACCTCGTTTTGAGCGTTTTGTGTGTATTTCAACAAAAAATCTTCAATATGCTCAAAATGCATTTTGAGTTTTTTTTTTGGATTATCCTAATTTGAAACTAAGTCTAAAATAAAGATTTATGAATTTAATATTAATATTACAAAAAAAATATTTTGCAATAGAAATTTAACAGAACGCGTTTTCAGCAATTTTTAATACAAAAATAAAAACATAAAATACAAAACATTTTTCAAAATGAAAATACAAAATGAAATACAAACAGAACGCAGCCTTATTGTTCCAACTATTTTCATGTTTTGGGGATTTACACTTCATTCTTAGTGTTCATTTCTTATGTATTTAATTACATTTTTATAATTTAGGACTTGCGTCTATGCTATATCATCTTTTAGAGTTTGTTTTTTAGGGTTTATGTTGATGGTTTACTTTTATTTATTTTTCATATTTTATGGTAAATCTTTAAGTCATAATTTGTTTCACGATTCCTTTAAAAAGATTGTTTCATCTATAGTACTTTTCTTTATTTTAAATTTCTTTTTTATGCTTTCTAAAGATTGATTATATTATATACTAAATTTGCAAAATAGGTTTTAGATATAGTGAATAGATAATTAAAATATATTATTTTTAAATATTCCACTCAGGATTACTCAAATATTAAAAGAAAATAGAAACATTTACAACATAACCGTAAACGGGTATTCGCTCAATTCTCGACTCAAATTACCCGACTTTTACCTGCTTGAAATGATTTCGAGCCAAATTTCGACCTCGATTTGCTATCAGAAATTAATTTCGAGTAATATCGGTTTGAACTCGAAATTATTTTTAATTAAGTCGGCTATTTTACTACTTGACTCGACTTGATTCGTTTGTAACCCTCATGGTGAAACTTCGATAAATGATGTTCGGTAAATAAATAACTTTATCAAACAAATAATTTTTTCTAATCTCGACTTGGACAAATAAGAATAGCGAGTAACCTCACTAAATGAATTAATGAATAAAAAATGAGTCCTTACGGTCCTACAAAAATGTAAATCAATCATGAATAAATTCTACACAATATAATTTTGTATTTATGTAATATTCGTATACAAGTTATTTCTTCTTAAAGAATGTATTTAACGTTGATTATTTTTTTAATTCGGCCTAAATAAATGCACTCATCCTGAACTTTTATAATGTCTACACAATTTCTGCAATATTTGGCCAATACTGTAGCAAATAAATTTGTATGATAATTTTTACCATTCGTTTTACATTTATAATTTCTTACATAATTCTTAAATTTTAAAAACTAATAACTCTTAAATGCAAAAATACGAAGTATGACAAATTAAAAACACTATCTAAATGAATATATATATTTGCTTATCTATAAATATATATTGTGCATTTAATCATAAATAAATAATCTCGCTAAACGAATATTTTTTTCGCATTTCTTGGCGAAGGTGCTGGAAAAAAATTTCCAAACGACGTTATTAGGAATAAAAAAACTAGTGATAATTGATATAAATTCATTCAATCTTTTTGAATAAGAATTAGAAAATGGGGAAAAGTAACAAATTAATGTTGTTGGATATATGTATAAGAGCTTCCTCAGTGCTGATATCAATTGGGAAAATTTACAATTGCAAGTAAGCAAAAATCATTTCTATTTCGAAAAATGTCCGACGATGCATAATTTTGAGCACGATATCCAGCTAATGTGGATAATAAATATTATTAATAAAATTATTTTAAATTTTGATTATTATTATTGTTATTATTATTGATGTTTTGATTACTATTATTATTAATAATAATATTTATTATATTTTTTTTATTATTAATAATTATTATAATTAATAATAATAATAAAAATATTGATCATTGTTATTATTAATAATAGTTATAACTAAACTGAACTGAATTGAATGGATTTGAACTAAACTGAATGAACCTGGACTGAACTGAACTGGATGGACCTGACCTGAACTAAAGTGGATTGAACCAAATCGAAAAAACTACTACTAATAATAATAATAATAATTTTTATGCGCACATGTTCTCCTCGGGTCTTTGAGTGTGCTCAGGTTCCTTTTGATGCGACACTTCGTTCTTCTTTGGAGCGTATTGTCACTGCTTCTGGGCCTAGTTTTGGCGACTGATAGTGGAGACTCGCCACCTTACCTTTTGCTTTTGGGGGACTTGTTTTATATTCTGCAGGTGATGTCTTGAACTATGCCTTCCTTGCTTCTAGACTTCAATCAGCTGACCTACAAACTAAGCTTCTTTATGGTTCTGGTATTGTAACTGCTGGTCCCTCTTTTGATGATGCTCTATGTACTTTCAATGCGAATATGGATATTGACCTTTTGAGTAACCCTACCGAGGTCGCTGCCCCCAAACTTATGAAGAAATTGACAGATATATATTTCGGTCGGGTTTCCCAAACTGTTGAATCTACTTTCCATCTTTCCCCTCGACAGATGGCGTTATGGGGTTCTCTAAAGGAGGATCATACTTCGGATTGGCTTAGGGTGGCTCCGATATCTGGATTGGGACAAACTATGAATGCCAGGGCTTATCGTTGTGTACTGTGCTATCGTCTGGGTGTTCCGCTTTTCACTGTTCAGGTACCGTGTTCTGCCTGCTCTAAGGTTTTTCCTGGAGATATCTATGGGGACCACGCTGTTTCGTGTGCGGGTATTGTTGGCATTAAACATCGGCATAACCTTGTGCGTGATGTTCTTGTTGACATATGCTCTCGGTCAGGGATTTCTGCTCGTAAGGAGGTGGATATTGGGCTTTTCGGATATGGGGACAGATCCTTACGACCGGCTGACATATTACTCTACTCTTGGGACTGACGTATGTGTTGATCTTACGGGTTCGTCGCCTTTGACGCAATCCGGGTTGATTGACTTTATACCGGGGCGTGCGATCAGTGATGCTGCACAGCGTAAACGTGTCAAGTACGATGCTAAATGTGCGGATATTGGATATGGGTTTCTCTCCTTCTCCTTTTCTTCTTTTGGAGAACTTGAGAAAGATGGGTTACCTTACTTAAGCGCATTCGACGATTCTCTATGACTCAGGACATTGGTGCGCGTGCAGCAGTTCATATTTTTAATAGGATTGGTTTTGCCATTGCTAGAGGTGTGGGGGATCAGTTAGTTTCGAGGCTTCCCACTAATTTTTTGTAATCCTATGAGTTTTAAAAATAAAATAATAATAATAATAATAATAATAATTGAATTGAACTGAATTGAATGAAATGAACTAAACTGGATTGAACCAAATTAAAAAAAGGTGAAAAGTAAATCTGAAAGAACACGGCCTTAACATTATCACGTCAGCCGACATGCTCTAACATAATACAGTATATGATAGAGCAACACCCTTAACCACACCCCCAAATACAATTGTGCTTTATGGGTGTTGTACCGCGTGCTTTACTATTAATTTTATTATAATATTATTATGAATATTTTATCTGTAAAGTATACGGTACAACACTCATAAACCACGTGGTGTGTATGGGGTGTGGTTCTGCCCTACCACCCCTCTTTTCAAAAAAGAATTAGGTCACATGTCACAGCTCACGTGGCAGGTGGAAAGACAAGACTAACCGATGTGTATAGATTTGGAATTTCAAGGTGGGATTCCCCGATTCGAGTCCGATTCAGAAAAATCCCAAATGGATCTAACGTGGTGGGACCTCTCCCCAACCTTTTCTGAACCCATAATGCGATCCGATTCATCATGGTATGTAGATGGACCCGCACCGACAAAAGAAATAAAATTTGAAGTTGTTGGAAGTTAATTAACCTGATTTTGGATACTACGAGAACAACATATTTAATTATATAATTATGTTTTATATACACAATACTATATGTTAAATTGAAGATTATAAATTAATAATTAATTTAATATTTTTTAAGAGAAAAAGGTAGATTATAAATAAAAAATTATAAGTATTTACGTTGTATGAAGGAAAACTTGAAAAAAAAATCATAATTAACTACAAGCTGCCACATGCGTCATCCCCAGCCCCTTCCACCACTCCCCCATGCGGCACCCACCTCCGCACCCTCCTCTCAATCCACCAACCATCGTTCATGTTCCGGTTACCATATTATTCTAGAATTTAGGTGGAAAGAATGTTCAGATTTTGCTTACATACAATGAGTACTTTGATCTATAATAATTATAGGCGGCATATGGCCGGCCCTTGTATTGGGCGAGATGGGCGGTCGCCCAGGACAGCATAAGCCCAAGGGCATCAGAGCCCAACCTTCATATATGTTATAGTAGGCTGAGATTGTTATTGATATACGCTCTCTATTCTCGAACCATGCGCATCTACGCTCGGCCTCTCGCTCTATACCTCAGCCTCTCAGCCTCGTCCCTCGATTTAAAGCTCTGGCCTCTGATCTAATATCAAGAGGCTTTTTAATCTCCAATCTCCATTCCTGATCCATTAATCGATCATCGTTCGATCAATTCTCAAATAGAAGCACCCAGCATGCACTAGATTCGTAATCTGGTCATCATCATCCAAGCCACCCAAGCTAGGTAATTTTTTGACAATTTAGTGTTTGTTTACTTCAAACTTTGCACTTAGGTTACTTGATGTTTGTATTTTTACTTGAAATCTTTGGTTACTTTGTTGAGACTTCATGTTGATACATGTTGTAATTTGTTATTGTTGTTGTGATTGGCATGTTGCTTAATTTGGTGCTACTTCTGTTATCAATTGAAGTTATGTTAGTAGGTTAATTGCTAATTTGTTGTTTATTATCATTTGTTAATTTGTTTATTAGGTTATTTTACTTGGTTTAAGGTGTAAGTTATTTCTCGATTTGTTTAGGGTTTGAGTTATTTGTCGATTTATTAGGATTATTCAAACATGACTGTAGTTCACACAAAACCATCAACTGGTTTTTTTATAAGATAGACCATACATTAATATACAAAAGACGATCTAAGAATCTACGTTGACCTAAAAAGAGTAATATATGCAACTATGTGTTCTTGAAGAGGAAATTCTTGCAGGTAGGTTAAAAGTTCCATATGTATTATATTGTTGTGTGCTTATTTTTTGAAGGCACTACTTCATGGCCTACCAACTAAGAATCAGGTTACCTCGAATCTCATCAGAATATTCCGGCAATCTTTAGACTAAGTAAGCTAGTTAGGTAGATAAACTAGTTGATAAACTAGTCATTATTGGTAAAAATTAGTTGATAAAATTTGTGTTCTCTCTATTTCTTAGCTGAGTGGCATTTTTTCAACTCTTCGTCCAGGGCATTCAAAACCATAGGAGCGACCCTGATAAGCGGATCCAGCATTCAAAAAATTATTGGTGCATCGATGTGCCACAAAAAAAAAAAATAACGGACGACAAATATTTTATTTTAATTTTCCACTTTTTTCATAAAAAAAGACCAAAACGACGTCGTTTTGAGTAAAAATAAAATGACGCCCTTTTGAAAAGCAACGTTCCAAAACAACGTCATTTTAGTCTTTGTGTAAATTTTTTGGTGGTGCACGGCACTACCGGACAATGAGTGGGTCCGTCTATGATAATAATATGATGATATTGGAGAAGAATCGGTATTTGTGCCGTTGTGCGGAAGCGTAAATATAAAGGTGCAGAAATTAAACGACACACGGATTTATAGAGGTTCGGCTATTAACGGAGCCTATGTCTTCTCTCGATATCTTTTTCAATAGGATGAAGATCAAGCTCTGCACCTCTCTTCTATCGGTCGAGGGATAACCATTACAAACTTGTCTTCTATCGGTCCAAGTTAAACCGTACAATTTCTCTTCTATCGGTCGAGATATTACCGCTTGTACTTGTCTTTTTGTCGGTCCAAGTTAAAACCGTTTTCCTTTTCTATTGGACAAGGAATCAATCACTCTAGATTTCTATGGGTACTAGATAACCTCACTTAGATATCGATTGCGATTCTAACAATGTCGGATCCTTGATCCTAATAACACCGAATCCAATCGTATCTTTTCTTTTTCCTCTCGTGTATGTGTTGAATATATAAACACTCAAACTATTAATATAAGCACAATTACAACAAAAAGAATGTGTATAATAATCTCTGATTAATATATCGAATGCTTTGCGTTGTTGTATATTCAATACCATAGGAAGCGGTATTTATAGGCATTGGAGCCTCAACTAGCCGTTAGCTTTCTGACACTTCATTACGTACGTTAAAGTTTCCCCCTTACGTACGCTAGCTATTTTACGTACGTTAGCTCATCTGAGTTACGTACGTTAACATCTTCCAGTTTCAGTCCAGTAGCTTCTGTCTTGATCATTATGTACGTTAGCAACTCCCCATTACGTACGTTATATATAGTCAATATGTCCGTTGCATGATGACCTATGCCATGACATCATCTCCAACGTTCATCTCGTTTGAACTCAGAAACAATCCATTACATACGTTAAGTAACATGTGTTACGTACGTTAATCTTCCACCATTACGTACATTAAGCTATCTGTATAGCGTATGTTATCTTCCTTCAGACCAGCTTTTTGCGACTTCGATTTCTTCGATGCTTTGCTTCGCCGCTTTCCGTTTTGTTGTTTTGTTTTGTTTGTCAATTTAATCATCAAAACTCTATTAATAAATGTATGGAATAAAATATTCCAACAGATGATGCTGTCATAATTATATTAAAATTATTAAATTATTAAATGATATTGTTATAAATTATATTGATCGTAAAAAATAAACAGGATTGCTCGATTGCTGGAGGTTCGTCAAAAACTAACATGAGGCCGTAAAATAAATCGGACAAGAAAAGTTGCCCAGTTGATGGAGTCTCACATTAGCCAGCAACTTGTTGGAGGTACGTAGGTAACTGATAGGTAGACGAAAAAAACTGCTCGATCATCCAGAGGTTCGCCAAGAATGGTGATGGTGGAAATGATGTTAAAAAGGTATTTACTTCTTTAATGTAATATTATAAGTTTATTTTTAGAAAATATACTTCCTCGGTCCACCAAAACACGTTTGGAATGAAATGGGTTTTAATAAAGTTGGTAAAAAGTTGTGTGTGAAGTTGGTAAGAGAAAATTGTGTAAGTAGAATTAAGGACACGATAATAAATAAATATATGAGTTGTGTGGGGTTTACTAAAAAAGAATGTGATAAATCGTTTTGTAGACGGAGAAAATTATTATAATAATATTTTTATAATAATATTTTTATAATAATATGACTATTGAATTATAGTATTGAATTTTAGATTATTTTGTTCATGTTGTGAAAAAGAAGCATATATAATTATATAGAACTAAATGCGTTGTTACATGTAAATTGAACACCCGGAAAACTTGGAATACAAACATGAAAGCATAAAAAGATTTAGGCTAAAATACTCCTGGGTCCTTTAACTTAATTTCAGGTAACGATTTAGTCATTTATCTTTTTTTCCCCCACTAAGTCCTTTATCTTTCAAATTTTAAGCAAAGTCAGCCTTTTTTGTTGGTCTCCGTTACAATAATCAATGAGATGCTGATTTTAAACCTACGTGGCTATAACCATTCCTACGTGTTAAATCCCTAACGTAAGCCATGTATGAATTGTGGGAAGCAATTACTCATTTTCTTGCCTATGTGGATTAGGGTAAAATCAAATAGCCCCAATTTCCTTCAATTGGTCTTGTTCTCAGAAAACGAAGAGAGAAGGGAGGTGAACGGGGAGAAGTAGGGTTTCGCACAGAGCAGAAGAAAAAGAAAGAAGGTGAGTCTAATCGAGAGAAGAGGAATAAAAACACACGAACAGAGCAGCAGAAGAAGAAGAAGAAGAATAAGAAGAAGAAGAAGAAGAAGAAGAAGAAGAAGAAGAAATCACGAAGCAAACCGAGATAAGAGGAAGAAAAAAATGCGAATCAAACCGAAAAGGTCAATCTAGTCTTCTTTTGTTTGTTTGGTTGTTGAAACAAATTATGCATTTTTCTATTTCTAGGTTTTTTGTTTCTATTTCTAGGTTTAGGGAAAAGATTGAATGTGGGGTTTTTCTATATCTTGCTTTAATGTCTGCCCTTTTGGAACAATAGTGAATGGCAGGTTTAATGACTATGTTGGTAGATTCCCTTTGTTGAAACTAAAGGGACAATAGTGAATGGCAGGTTTAATGACTATGTTTATGTGTATTGTGTTAGTTCTCCTTTGGTTTTACTTTGGTCCAAATTATTGAAACAATACATATGTTGGTTTCAAACAAATCAAACATCATTTTCAATGACCAATTCAAACTTCAAATTCAACCCTTACATATAGTGATAGGACGTGAAATATATGCTTCCTAAAAACCCGGTTTAAAGAAGCCCAATATAAACGGACATACCAATCTCTGGATAAAGAAGGGGAGACTTAGACGAATGAAGTCCGGCCTATGGACTCAGATAAAGATGTCCCGACCTAAGTGGTCTTGCCGACCTATGGACTCAGATAAAGATGCCCCGACCTAAGTGGTCTCGCCGACCTATGGATTCAGATAAAGATGCCCCGACCTAAGTGGTCTCGACGACCTATGGACTCAGGTAAGAGTGTCTCGACCTCAGAGGTCTTTCATAATATGAATCGACCTGCCTAACCATACACGAGGTTGGAAGTCGCCGGACTCATGAAGGTTGAGCTCCCGAAAAGGAAGATCTTAACCTATCTCACAGAATCCCAGAGATTCAGGGGTTGATAAACCACAGTCCCCAAATCCCGGATATCCAGGGATGGGAAATCGCAGCTTAAATCCCTGAATATCCGAGATCTTCCCTAAAATCAGGAAAAGATCTTAAGGATAGACGGCCCTCCCTTCTATAAATAGGGAAGAAGCCTTTCCTTCAAGGGTTAAGCATAATTCGGAGATCATAGTGTTTTTTAGAGAGAGAAACATACAGATAGAGTATAACACTTCACATATTCGGGTTTTCTTAGATAAACTTCCCAGATTAACCCGGTTCTTGGTGACCGATCAGCTCGGTTACATCATATAGCTTTTCAGTTAAAGCCTAATTTCAAATCATGTGCTCCACATTTCGGAGGTTTGAATAACAACATTGCACAAGTTCTCCTAAAATAAAGCATATAACAACAACAAACTTCATCTTCATCTTCCTCGATTTCTTCTCCTCATTCATAGTCATCAATGTCCTCCTCACCATTGTTAACTCTATATCCTTCTCGGAACATTGTAAACATTCATCGTCGTCATCATCAACATACTTTGCAAGCCAATCTGAGTACCACATAAAAATTCCACAACCACAATCCATGCCAGTAGCCTACAATATCAAAGAGGACAAAATTGTTTTAAGTTAAATAAATTAAAGGACTTACTTAATATTACAAAATAAGATAAGGGACTGAATCGTTAATGAAAAAAATATGAAGAAACCAAATCACCATGGCAGAAGCCATGAGCTTACCACAAAGTGCCTGCAACCCCAAAATGTCTTGCCATTGTTGGGTCCAACTTTGATGACGGTGCGAACAACGGCTTTGGTTCCACATCTGCACTTTGGTGGTTTTGTAGTAGCACGTTTCCCACTTGAAGCGACTGAAACAGAATGGGAACTTCTGGATTGTGACCCATTGAAGCGATAAGAAGCCATTGTTATGGTGTTTCAAGGTTTCACAAGCTTTCAGATTTTCAAACTTTCAGAACTCAACAATGGTGAATGATGAGATCTAGGGTTTAAATGAAGAAGATGATACTGAGAATCTAATTTGGCATCCACATGAGCAACTTGACAGTCACTTGGACAACAGTTAACGGCGTTACCGAAAAAGCATAACCAAGGCTGACTTTGCTTAAAATTTGAAAGATAAAGGACTTAGTTGGGGGAAAAAAGATAAAGGATAAATCGTTACCTGAAATTAAGTTAAGGGACCCATAAACATTTTAACCAAAGATTTAAGACATTTATTATTTTAACGAGACATCATGGCCCGTGCGATGCATGAGCTTTATTCACTCTAAAGCACGGGTACTTTATCTTCATTAATATCGAATATCATATTTATATTACATATTATTTCAAAGCCCGAGCATTCACAGTTTTTATTATTCGAGTGAAATTATTCTAAGTTAAAATATCGTATTTGTATCTAACGTATTTAATATCTAGTATGGCCTAGGCTGGGTAATTGACAGGTTAAATGACTTGTAATCAAAATGTGCAATATATTTATACATGATACTAACACACAAAAAAAAAACTACATGTGCATTTCTTAAGATGAATTATTTATCACTGAAGCAAAACATTTGTTCGTGTTTACAGAAATCAATACGAACTACTTTTTAATTAGTAGCATCAAACTATCATATATAGCTTATTCGGTGGTGCATCCTAGCGTCAATATGTGGAGTACTATATGAGGTTGATTTCAAACAATGGGTTCATATATAACATATTAAGATATCGAATTGACATCTATATAGTCAAGTTACCAAACATGTACGATCATCTAAAATGAATGATTTGTTGCCATTTAATCAAACACTTATTACGCCTACGATGCTACGTATTTGAATTAATGTTTCTCACACATTTTTATACTTTAAAATCCTTATGGCAAATATTATGATTTTTATTACATATTTCACTCTTACTCCTTAGTTGTTTATATTTTTAGATGTAAAAATTACACTCTTAGTTGTTCATAGAGTATTTTTTTATGTAAATAATGTTATTTTGCGTCATTTGCATGTAATTCGTGGTATGTGTGTTCTCAAGACCGTATAACCTCAAATTTTTAAATTTGTAAATTTTCAAAATTAGTTAAAACCATCTTTATTTTCCTGTAATATAATCAAATTTTTTTTAATGTCTATCATCTTTGCATTGCCTTCCATTTTGAATTGACAGACTTGAATTTATTATCCTTTAAAATTAGAGTTAACTACATTTTTAGTCCTTGTGGTTTGCGGGGTATTTCATTTTCAGTCAAATTTTGAAAAGTTTTAGGTTTGGTCCAAAAGTGAAAGGATAATTCTATATTTACCCAATCTGAAAATTAAAATACCACATTTCCCCCAAACACAAATTTTTAGTGCATAAGTACAATGCCTTTAAAGAATTTGTTAAGAAAATATGAAATTATTATGTTTAAGTTGAGTATATATAGAATTGCCCCAAAAAGTGAAACATCCGTTTCGGATTTGATCCGAATTTCCTAACTCCATTAGTTTGACTGTTAAATAAGAGGGTATTTTTGTCCTTTCATAATATTTTCTTTAATTTTATTATATCTATCAAAATTAACTACTTGTAAGTTGTATCCTCCACCCAAAAACACATTTTTTTTCATCACAAAACATATACGACCCTTTCATTTCTCTCGCTAAACCATCATCCATCAACAACCAAACACCGGCCAAAACTACCACGTAACCACACCCTTGTCGTCAAACCACCACCAACAAACCTCCATCGCTGGAATCTCGGGTCTCCTCTAGAATGTGTTTCGAGCTTATAAGTAAGTTACAAACTCGGGTTTTGGTTTTGTGTTCAGATCTGGATATTTCAGTGGCCGACGGCGGTTATGGCGATGGTGGTGGGGTTTCGGTGGTCGAGAAGGTAGAACCAACGATGTGGACACCCTTAGCTCAATTCATTTGATACTCATAAATATTGAAAACCCATCTTGGCAATCGATCCATTATTTTGGCTATAAAGAACTCGATATCATCTTTATTTTTTAAAGATTTGGTGGGAATTGACAATTTAATTTTATAATGTTTTGGATATCTCATGGTTTGTAGGTATCTGTAGGCTATTTTGAATAGAAATATTTTAGTTGTTTAATTGTTTATAAGAAAATTGTTTGAGATTTCAAGTTTGGTATGTCGGTAGCGGAACCACTAAAACAACAATGAAACCACTCAAGCTCGAAACACCACCTATTGAATTAATATTCATTGGTGTCGTCGTGAGCAGATTGATGTTAGCGTGATTCGGTGGGTGTGGCGCGAAGAATCGCTTTCGAGATGATGGTTGTGACCTGTTTTGTGGGTGAGTTGTGTGACTTTTTTTGTTTGTTTATAAGGGGGTATAATACCTCAAAGAAGAAGTTGAAAGAGTTAAACAATAAACATGCTTTGTGTGGTATGACTATAGAAATTCTTAAAATTTAATAATGAGACTTTGACATGTTTTAATTGGTTGAATTAATTTAGCTTATGACAATGAACATGTATGCATATGTTTTTTATTCGTGCATTTTTTTTATTGTGGTTTGTAAAAGCTCTTTAAAACTTTAAAAAAAGCTTTAGAGAGTAGCAATATTTCAATTGATATGAATGACCCTACCTTATGACATAAATGATCACACATACATATATATATATATATATAAATTGACATAAATGGTCACATTAATAAATGAAACTCAATTTTTATATATACGAGGCATCATGGCCCGTGCGATGCACGGGCTTTGTTCACCATGATTAAATCATACTTGTATTTGGGGTAAAAAGTGTTGGGTTATGTTGATACATTGATTTCTTTTGTATACAACATTTAAATACATCAGTTTACTCATTATATCCGTTATCTTCTGATAGACAATACATCTCAACAAAGTTATAACTCACAACTTTGAAACGACAGTTTATTCCCTGAGCTCTTAGTTTAAGCAAGATTTTGTCCAATACCTCAAATATTAATTTTCATGCAACAATCTTAGGCAATACTAATAGCGATATAACTCTTCATTTAGAAAAAGTACATATATAGTATCGCTCGAGTATGAGTTATATATCTTTTTTTGTAATAATCATACCTAATTCTTCAAGCTCTTGTTCTTGTTTACTCTTTTAGTCATCAACTATTATGTGACTTTGGCTTACTTATTCAATAAGTTCTAAAATAGAATAGCTAACACGACATTATATCTCGAGATATATGGTTATCCCGTAGTATTTAAATATGAGTTATCCTTGTTTTGTAATATCGTACCTAAATCTTAACCTCTTGTGTACTCTTTTAGTCCTCAGTTATTATGTGACTTCGACTTACCTGATTCAATTAATATCTAAAAGATGTATCTAACACGCCATTCTATCCCGAGATTTGTGGTTCTCTAGAGTATTTAAATATGAGTTATCCTTATTTTGTAATAATCATAACTAAGTATGAGTTACAATAAACAGTTATATAATACGACATTTTATCTCGAGATTTGTATACAGATTTTTACCCACTTTTGGATAAAATCTATTTATATACTCTCTCCTTATATTATTTGTTCAAAACATTACAAATTAGTAAAAAGTTACTTGTATAAAAATATAATCATATTTACATATTGTTACAAAATATATACAGTATCATCTTGCTTAAAAAACATCATTTAGAAGTTCGGTATATATTGATATAAGTATAATTATTTTTATGGGCATACAACAAATCATATTTTGTGTCGTACCAATTTTTCTTAAGACAAAAAGATAAGATTTTTTATATATAAATTTTCTAAATTTTTTTATATATAACTTTATATACAACTGTTTACAGGTATATATTGATATAACCTCATCATTTTATGATTTTGTATATATAAATAAAAAGTGTACATTTTAATAATAAATGTTTATATACACCCACACGAATTCGTATCATGTTTAGAAAATAGAGAAAATCCATAAATTCTAAAAATTTTACAAAATTATACACACAAATTTAAATTGTTTAAAAAATTAAGAAGAAAAAAGGTTAGATTTTCTCAAATATACTAAAGCAATCCTGTTTTTACATAAAAATAATAATAATAATAATAATAATAAATAAATAAATAAATAAAAAATTAGAGAAAAAACTATATTAGAAAAGATATAAGAAACATGGATAGCAAAAGAAACTATTACCTCAACGATTTATCCACTGAACCTAAAAGAAAGAATTAAGAACATTGATAAAGATCATGGATATGGATATCAAAAACAAATTTGTTAAAAAAAATCAGGTCACGAAATTATGAACATATATGAAGAAAAAGAAAAACACATATAGAAAACACATATATAAAGGATGAAGAAAATATTACCAAAAAAATCATCCATCTTCCTATTGGTATCCACCATAACACCACAACTTCTTCTATGAAGATACCTAGAACAATAAACCTCAAATCGTAAATAAAAAACATGCATAAAAATCAATATATGAAATCATATGAAAATTCACTGATATATAGTTTGGATGTTAGCACCAAAATCCTCTCACGAATTAAAGCAGTTCTAAGCAATAAATAATTTAGGTCACCAATGATTTTGAGAAAGAGAAGAGGAAGATGTTAGGGTGGTGTGTGTAAAAAGGAAATGTTGGGTTTAATAAAAGCAAAGGGAGGAAATAATGTGTGGTTGTCATTGTCTTGAAGCACTATTTCACCACTGTTATTGCTAGGATCCAATGGACATGAATAATAAATTGATATATTTAATGGTGAGCAAGTGAAAAGAGCTGGCATGATAACTTGAAAAGGTTTGGTGATCGTAGCTTCATTCCTAGCATTTAAAGGTGATTAATATGACGGTTTTTTTTAGACAAATGGAAAGTCATATGACCCATAAATACTTGAAAGAGACTTAATGAATCTGTATATTTAACTATCATAAGATAGATTAATGCCTTTAATGCCTTTATATACAATTGAGTTGATTTATTTGTATAGAGACATTAATGCTTAAGTTGATTTATTTGTATAGAGACATTAATGCTCTCATTTATGCCAAAATAAATTATGACCCCACTAATTTTGATATTGGAGACCATGTGCATGCATGGAAAAGTTAACGTACAATGTCCGACATTCTTTGTTTTTCTCTTCTTTAAATTATTTAATAATTGTGACGCATCTCTACCGATTTCTGACTCATGCTATACACTTTCTACGTTGGGTGAAAGTCTGTAACGCGAAACTTGGAAGGCGAAATTCCTTCATCGATATCAACGATCCGAGTGGCGGAGCCAGAATTTCTTGGTACAGGGGTGAAATTAAAATTTTTTTCGACACAATTACATTAATTTTTTTTAGATGAGTTATTAACGACAAAAGTCACATTAAATAAACGAATTCATATTTCCCACCAAAAAAAAAATAAACGAATTCATATTAATACGTAAAACCATACTAATAGAACTCAGAAAAATACATTCGTTATAGAGTTTGACTGACTACTTTTCTTACTTTGGGGCCAATATTTTTTAAATAACAAAAATACAATAATAATAAAAAAATATTAATAGAATTTTTTTTTGGGAGGGGGGCACAACCCCTACCCGCCACCCCCTCCCTCTGCCCCTGAACAATCCTTTGATCAGGATCGTCGAGAGGTACACTAATACCAGTTTTGCTGAGGGAATGGACTAACAGAACATAAACTACAGTAAAGAATTGTCCCCATACGTGTTTGAATTCATAATGGCTGTGTTTAGTACTAACTTGTCAGTCAACTTATAAGATTTAGGAACTTATTTAACAATTGATCAAAAATAAACTCTTAAACCTTCTCAAATCAGCTATCTTGTCAGCTAACTTATAAGTTAGCTAAACGATAAGCTAACAAGTTAAATTATTAAAGAAAAGCTCCTTCTTATCTTTTTTATTTTACAGATATCCCTAAATAAAATGACAATTAATCCATCCGTCCCTACTAAACACACACATACTATTCATCGTCAATTTTATACAATGTCAATTATTTTTATCTTATCAAGTTAGAATAGTACACATCAATAGTTTTTTCAACTTTTGATGATTCTTAATGTCTTTATTCAGGGGCGGAGGGAGGGGGGTCCAAGGAGGCCCACGGACCCCCCGACGGATGTAATTTCCTTATAAAATAGGGAAAACTATATATATATAGTTGTCCGACCTTCATAATTTTTATAGCTTCGGACCCTCCTAGTAAATGCTCTGCTTCTGTCACTGTCTTTATTATAATTAATATGAATAGTGCATATATATAATTTAGAGTGAGTATAATAATTAGAGAAAACAATGTCATGTATTTTCATTTAAAAAAAATTTAGTGTAGTGATATAATGAGAAAATTAAGGAAAAATTGAGTAATGCTCTTTATGTCCCGACCAGCTTATCATCAATATGCTAAACACCTGTATTAAAATCAACTATCTAATCAAGTAGTTTATCAACTACCTAATCAATCCGGTTAATTTATCAGCTACCAGCTAACTTATCCGCTATCAGCTACCTATTCAGCTACCAACAAACTTATCAAATATTTTTGCTAATCCACCACATTGCGATTAATCTATGCCCCTCGAGGCCACGCTATACACTTTTTCATTTCAAATTAGTTGAATCATAAATATATAAATCTTATTGAGGCCATGTTTAATATATCTTCTGTCCCGCTTTATTATGTATTATAATTCACTTAAAAAATATTTATTTATAATTGTTATATTTCATTAAATACCTTCGAACACATCAAACCACCACACTTTCTTTTAATCTTCACGACAAATTTACAATCACTACCATTTACTTTTGGGGAGATCAATCGAACCCAAATTAGACAAATTATTGATGGATAGAGAGAATATTATTTTTAGGTAAAAAAAATGGTTATAGTTTCTTAATATATCCAGACTATACACGGGGTTTGTTGTGACCAAGGACACCAGCCATAAACAAACAAACATTGCCGCGGCCTCTGAGATTTTGTAGGCCAGGTGCGAGAAATTTTTTGGACCTTTTTTATATTTATTTTAGTATATTAATTATTTATTTTTATACACAACTATTATAATGTCTATTTTATATGCTATAGTTTTCAGCATCCAACAATTTACATATAAAGACATTTTTTTCTAAGGGGACTGGCAACGGACAACGGGTAGAGTGCGGGTATGAAGTACCCGGGCGGTGAACACCGCCGCCACCCACCCGGGTACGGTGAGGGTAGGAGGAGCCCGGGTTATGTAGCCGCGTGAAGGTAGATGGTCGAGGTGAACGTTGGGCTCTCCAACGGCCAAAAAATGGGGGCCAGCCTTTTTATTTTTTTAAATAAAAACAAAACCTGCAACTATTATATATATATATACATAGTTAAGTTATATGTATAGTAACGAAGAAGAAGAACGAAGACGAATGGGGGCAGCTTTTTGTATTTTATATTAATTAATTTATAAGTATTTTCATTTTAAACCCTTAAGTATTAAAGACTTACAAATCAGTTTTTATAGTTTTAAAACTTAAAAATCTATTTTTATAACTTAAAAATCTATTTTTATAACTTTTTTTCATTTTATGTTATATTTTTTAGTAAATGATTTTTTTATTATAGTATATTTTATAGAAATATGGATGGCATTTCGATTAAAGCGTTTTTTAGGATGTAATTTTTTTAAGTATTTTGTAATTTCTTTTTAAGTAATAATAAAATATTATGTGTTTTTATTAAATTGTTTGATATAATTTTAAATATAAAAAGGTAAAAAAAAATTAAAAGTGGTGAGGGTAGATGAGGCACCATTGCCACTAAAAAATGGTGAGTGGGGGTAGAATGGGGGTAGAGTGGGGGTTGGATGAGTTGGAAGAATGTTATTGGTGGGGAGTGGGGGTAGATGGGGTAAGTGGGTGACCATTGCCACCACCCTAAATCCATAAATCAAGAAATATAAAAGCTCAATTAGGAAGATATATCATTTAAAATAAAAGAGAAATAACTCCAATCAAATTATAACCATCATCATTTCGACTGTAATGAGTATGAAAAAACTCACTTGTCATAATAGCATACAAAAGTAGGACATTCAGTCATCAGTTGTACAACAAAAGTGTTGGGAAAAATACCGACAAACGTCACGTCACAACGAATAAAGCGAAACCTCGTTTGACAAATTCCCACTCTTCAATCGTAACTTTGTGGTTACCGACGAGTAGAGCAACAATTACAACTCGATAAAAATAATACAAATGATATTCGAAAGCGATAAATAACGAGACAATTTTTAGCATGGAAAACTCCTCAAGACGAGAGTAAAAACCACGGGACCGAAGCCGCTTAAATCCACTATCACCAAATACACACAAATACACAATCTTCCCTAATAAAAACTAGGGGTATACACCAATCGTCAAATACTTGTTAATAAATGTTCTTCAAGTATTTGGAATCAACAACAACAACAAGATCGAGAAAAGAAACAACCGTAAATAGCTTACCTAAAGAGCTAACGAAATACCCAAACTTCCGGACTCAAAATCTCGATCTACACCGGTGAAAAGATTTGCCCAATAGCTACCAAGCTCTTGTCAAAAGATCACGACGATCCGACCGATAAATCTCTGGGAAAATGAAGAAATGTATTTCTCTCTCTTGTTTCTCTCTCTATCTCTCTCTTGTTCTTCAATAATGTGTATGTGATGATGATAATTGTGTAAAACTCTCGCAGCAAACCTGATAAAAAGAGGAAGAGTTGGCCTGTTGACTTCCTGTGCCGCGGCCCAGGTGATGTGTGCCGCGGCACATTTCAAAAATGCTGCCCAGGATATTCGGCAGGAGCCGCGGCCCAGCAGGAGGGTGCCGCGGCCCGTAGTACAGGCGGCTTGGCCTTGTGAGGCAAAACGACGGGGGCCGCGGCTCGGCAGGGATGTGTCGCGGCCCCAGGTGCTCGGCAGCGTTCGGCAGGGAGTGATCGGCAAGGGCCCGACAGGGGTGATCAGCAGGGGTCGCGGCCCAGAGTACAGGCAGGTCGGCATTCTGAAGGAAATTCCGGGGGCCGCCGCCCGGCTGCTGTGTGTCGCGGCCCGGCTGTGCAAAGTGAGAAAAAGACCTATATTTTGGAAATTACTCCTACAAATCTCCCCATTTCCGTAATATAGGAAGAGTTCGCCATCCCGGCGATCGAACAACACACTTTCACCTTATCTCTACTTAACGCCTTGGTTAACATATCGGAACCATTATCATTGGTATGAACTTTATCAAGTTCAAACAAACCATCCTCCAAAGCGTCTCGGATCCAATGATACCTCACATCGATATGTTTCGTTCTCTTGTAAAAAGTCGCATTCTTAGCCAAATGAATCGCACTTTGACTATCACAAAGAACTACGTAATGTCGTTGTCGGAAGCCTAGCTCTCGTAAAAACATTTTCAACCATAAGAGTTCTTTGCACGCTTCCACCGCCGCAATATACTCGGCCTCCGTTGTAGATAAGACAGCGCACTTTTGCAATCTTGATTGCCATGACACGGCTCCCCTTGTGAACGTCATCAAATAATCGGAAGTGGATTTTCGGTTATCTTCATTGCCGGCCATATCCGAATCGGAATATCCAACAAGCATTGCTTTCCCGTTTACAAACGTAACACTACTACAAAAAGGGGTTTTAACGACGGTTCTGGAAGGGTTTCTACGACGGTTTTGGAACCGTCGTAAAATCCACCGTCGTAGAAAGTGGGCACATTTTACGACGGTTTTAAAACCGTAGTAAAAGTTCACGTTTTACATCGGTTCTTCCAAAACCGTCATAAAAAATATACATTTACATCGGTTCTTCCAAAACCGTCATAAAACATTCACATTTTACATCGGTTATTTTTAAAACCGATGTAAAAATATTTACATTGTACATCGGTTTTGATACGAACCGATGTAAAATGTCTTATATTTACATCGGTTCTTTTCAAAACCGATGTAAAATGTCTTAAATTTACATCGGTTTTAAAAAGAACCGATTTAAAATGTCTTAAATTTACATCGGTTTTAAAAAGAACCGATGTAAAATGTCTTATGTTTTATGGAAGGTTTGGCACCCCGACCCCAACCCGAATCCTTCAAGGCCCAACCCGAAACCCACTCAGACCCGACCCGAACCCGCACCTGAAATAACAATATATTGCACTTTGTCACCATAATGATTCGAACCCTCGACCTTGGGGTTGGGGAGTCAAGTCCCAACCACTAGGCTATAGTTATTTGTTTGAACACTTTATATTTGTATTATATTTAAATACATTTTGGTATCTACCTTTTAAATAAAAATAAAAAAATTAATTTTATTCTTTTTGTATTATTTTGGAAAAAATGATTTTTTTAGATTGTTTTTTATTTTTCATTTATTTTATATTTTAAAGAATCATCGTAAATAAAAATACATATTTTTAAGAAAAGGATTTTATGACGGTTTTAGAAGAATCGATGTAAAGTTTTTCCCTTTTTATTATTTACATGGGTTATTCTAAAATTGATGAAAAAGTATTAATTTTACATTGTTTTTGGAATAACTAATGTAAATTAACCTAATTTTAATTTT
Source organism: Orobanche coerulescens (assembly GCA_033398695.1). Classification (NCBI taxonomy): domain Eukaryota; kingdom Viridiplantae; phylum Streptophyta; class Magnoliopsida; order Lamiales; family Orobanchaceae; genus Orobanche; species Orobanche coerulescens. The sequence continues at coordinate 3,292,170 of CM065816.1, forward strand.
TACATCAGTTATTCAAAATCAATGTAAAATTACTATTTTATACATCGGTTTTGGATTATCAATTTTATTCTTTTTTGTATTATTTCGAAAAAATGACTTTTTTGTACATCGGTTTTGTATTATAATACCCAATTTGGAAGTACTCCATAAATATCTATATATCCATTTTACGTCTTCCCAATACTTCTTTCCCGGATTCGATAGAAATCGGCTCACCACTCCCACGGCATGAGCAATGTCGGGCCTAGTACAAACCATAGCATACATCAAACTCCCGATCGCCGAGGCATATGGAATTTTATACATATCCTCAATCTCCTCCTTCGTATTAGGGCAATCTTGGCTCGTCAATTTAAAATTGTTAGTAAGAGGCGAACTAACAACTTTACCTTTGTCCATGTTGAAACGTTTAAGCACCTTCTCGATATATTGCTCTTGCGACATGTGCAATTTCCGGGCTGCTCTATCCCGAGTGATTCTTATTCCAAGAATTTGTTTAGCCGCCCCCAAGTCTTTCATGGCAAAAGACTTACTCAATTCTTCCTTCAAGTTGGCAATCCACTCGGCATTCTTGCCAACGATCAACATGTCGTCCACATAGAGCAATAAGATGATAATGTCATCATCTCCGAATTTCTTGAAAAATACGTAATGGTCTAGAGTTGTCTTCCGGTAGCCTTGCTCCCCCATAACCGACTCAAACTTCTTGTACCATTGCCTTGGTGCTTGTTTCAACCAGTATAAACTCTTCCGAAGTTTACACACATAATCCTCTTTTCCTTCGACCTCAAATCCTTCCGGTTGCTTCATATAAATTTCTTTGTCAAGGTCTCCGTGAAGAAAAGCCGTCTTGACATCCATTTGCTCAACCTCAAGATCAAGGCTAGCCGCAACACCAAGGACCAATCGAATCGATCCTATCTTCACAACCGGAGAAAAAATCTCGTCAAAATCAATGCCCTTCTTTTGACTAAATACTTTCACTATGAGTCTAGCTTTGTATCGGGGCAACGAGGTATGCTCCTCCGACTTCACCCGATACACCCATTTGTTTCTCAAAGTCCTCTTGCCTTTCGACAATTTCACCAACTCGTAAGTGTTATTCTCATGCAAGGAACTCATCTCGTCTTGCGTGGCATCCATCCATTCCTTCTTCTTTTCATCCTCCATGGCCTCCGCAAAATTTTCGGGCTCTCCCTCGTCGGTGAGTAAAACGTACTCATTGGCCAAATAACGAGAGGAGGGATGACGGTCCCTCGTCGACCGCCTATGTGGAACAAAAGATGGCATGTTCATCATGGGTAGCTCAGGATGAGCTCCATCGGTGTCATCTTGCCTCAATTCATCGTTCTCACCATCATCATGTTGTTCATTATTTTGGACGTCATCTCCAACGGGTGTCTCAACATTTTGTGGAGGAACGGGGTCTAAATCAATAAGATCATAGTCGTGTTGCGGAGCCGACTCTGTATTCTCAACATCCTTCATTGTTTGATCTTCAACGAAAACAACATCTCTCGATCGAACAAGCCTCTTTGTCACCGGGTCATATAATCTATACCCGAACTCATCAAGCCCGTAGCCAATAAAAATACACGGCTTCGTATTGGAATCAAGCTTTGATCTATCATCATTCGGAATGTGAACAAAAGCTTTACATCTAAAGACCCTCAAGTGGCGGTACGAGATCTCTTTACCGCTCCACACCTTATCCGGCACATCAAACTCCAAAGGGACACACGGCGTCAAATTAATAACATGAACCGCCGTGTTCAAAGCTTCTCCCCACAATGACTTTGGCAATCCGGCATGTGAGAGTAAACAACAAGCTCTCTCGACCAAAGTCTGGTTCATTCTCTCCGCCAAACCATTGAGTTGCGGAGTCTTCGGGGGCGTCTTTTGATGTCGGATCCCTTGCTCTCGGCAATATTCATCAAAGGGTCCGATGAACTCTCCACCATTTTCCATTCGGATACACTTTAGCTTCTTCCCGGTCTCTCTTTCCACCGAGGCATGAAATTGTTTGAAAGTGTCTAACACTTGATCTTTGGTCTTCAAGGTGTAAGCCCACACCTTCCTAGAGTGATCGTCGATGAATGTGACAAAATATCGGCAACCACCGAGCGTCCTAGTCTTCATAGGACCACAAACATCGGAATGAACAAGATCAAGCACATTTTCCTTCCGTGAAGGAGTGTGACTCTTAAAAGTAACTCTCCTTTGCTTCCCGGCTAGGCAATGAGATCATCTTTTAAGGTGTACCTTGTGAATCCCGGACAACACCTCCTTCTTCGACAATAGCGCCATTCCTTTTTCACTCATGTGACCGAGCCTCTTATGCCATAGCTCAGCCATGTCATTATTGTCGATTGTGTTCATTTAATTAGTCGTGACCTTCGGAAGTGTCACATACAATTTTCCTTCCTTTTGTCCTCTCCCGACAATCAAGGAACCTCTAGTGAGTTTCCACAACCCCTTGACAAAACCGCTATGATAACCGTCATCATCGAGTAAACCAATGGACATAACATTAAGCCTCATGTCCGTAACATGTTTTACATTCCGTAAAACAAGTTCCATTCCGGTGTCGAATCTCAAATGCACATCTCCCACTCCAACAATCTTGGATAACCCATCGTTACCCATCTTGACTATACCAAAGTCACCCGGAGTATAAGAGGAATAAAAATCTCTACGTGATGTAACATGACATGTAGCACCATTATCGACCACCCAACTCGAATCATCTCTCGCAAGGTTGACCATATCATAATCACAACAAACAAAGAATTTTTGGTAGTAGTATTAACTTCGGCTTTATCATTACTACCGCTTCCTTCTTTTGTGAATTTTCTCGGCCTTGGCGATTCTCTTTCTTCAATTGTCGGAAAAATTTCTCAGTATGCCCTTTCTTACCACAGTGGTAACATTCGATGTTGGCATACTTCCCCCGAGAACTACTCCTTTGTGGCCCTCTATTACTCGGACGTCTACTTTGACCTCTCCCCCATCTTTCGGTAACTAGAACATCCAATTGTGACGAAGATCCTTGTGCTTTTCTTCGGACCTCCTCATTCAACATGTGCCCTTTAGCTAGTTCCATCGAAATGACTCCATCGGGGGCGGAATTAGACAACGACGTTTGAAACGTCTTCCAAGAATCCGGCAATGTGCCTAACAACCACAAAGCTTGCACCTCCTCTTCGAATTTAATTCCCATTCCGGTAAGTTGATTAATTATGCCTTGAAATGTATTTAAATGATCCGATAGAGGGATCTTGTCTCGAAACTTCAAATTCATCATTTGTTTAATGAGGAATAACTTATTATTCCCCGTCTTCCGAGCATACAATTGCTCGAGCTTGTGCCATAACTCTCGAGCATCCTTCTCTCCACTAATATGGTTCAAAACGTTGTCATCCACCCATTGTCGAATATATCCGCAAACTTGGCGATGCAAAATAGTCCACTCCGCGTCAGACTTTCCTTCCGGTTTATCTTTGCTAAAAATCGGCATATAATAATCCTTCACGTATAGAAGGTCTTTCATCTTCCCCTTCCATACATGGTAATTCGAACCATTCAAGTTAACCATTCTACTCGTGTTGGCTTCCATCTTACAATTGAGATAACAAACAATCACGAAACAATAAATCCCGTGGCTCTGATACCACTTTGTTGGGAAAAATACCAACAAACGTCACGTCACAACGAATAAAGCGGAACCTCACTTGACAAATTCCCACTATTCAATCGTAACTTTGTGGTTACCGACGAGTAGAGCAACAATTACAACTCGATAAAAATAATACAAATGATATTCGAAAGCGATAAATAACGAGACACAATTTTTAGCGTGGAAAACTCCTCAAGACGAGAGTAAAAACCACGGGACCGAAACCGCTTAAATCCACTATCACCAATACACACAAATACACAATCTTCCCTAATACAAACTAGGGGTATACACAAATCGTCAAATACTTGGTAATAAATGTTTTTCAAGTATTTGGAATCAACAACAACAACAAGATCGAGAAAAGAAACAACCGTAAATAGCTTACACAAAGAGTTAACGAAATACCCAAACTTCCGGACTCAAAATCTCGATCTACACTGGTGAAAAGATTTGCCCAATAGCTATCAAGCTCTTGTCAAAAGATCACGACGATCCGACCGATAAATCTCCGAAAAAATGAAGAAATGTATTTCTCTCTCTTGTATCTCTCTCTTATTCTTCAATAATGTGTATGTGATGATGATAATTGTGTAAAACTCCCGCAGCAAACCTGATAAAAAGAGGAAGAGCTGGCCTGTTGACTTCCTGTGCCGCGGCCCAGATGATGTGTGCCGCGGCACACTTCAAAAATGCTGCCCAGGATATTCGGCAGGGGCCGCGGCCCAGCAGGAGGGTGCCGCGGCCCGTAGTACAGACGGCTTGGCCTTGTGAGGCAAAACGACGGGGGCCGCGGCTCGACAGGGATGTGCTCGGCAGGGAGTGATCGGCAGCGCTCGGCAGGGAGTGATCGGCTGTGTGCCGCGTGCAAAGTGAGAAAAAGACTTATATTTTTAAAATTACTCCTACAAAAAGTAGGATCGTGTTAGGGCCGCCCCTCGAGACTAAGGACCTGTTTACTTTTTACTTAATCAGCTTAATGCTTAATCAGCTTAATCGATCAGCTATATTTTGTTGTTTACTTTCTACTTAATGATCTTAATAATGTCTTTTTCATTAAGCAACTTTTGGGGTGTCCTTACCATTAAGACAGAAATACTTCCCCAATATACCAAAATTACCCTCTTTAATAATAAAAGAATTAAGTATATAGTATAAATTATCATATAATCTTAATTATAATTGAGTATATATAATATAAATTTAAAATATATATTAATATTATACATTTAAAATTCATAAAATATAAGCTATTTATTGATAAAAAATTAATATAACTATATATTAAAATATAATTTAATATATTTATAAAAATATTGTCTGATTATTTAAATATACCTGAAAATTATAATATAATTTATGAATATAAATATATTATAATATAAATTAAAATATATATTATTTTATATTATATAAATTGATTTTTATATTGACTATTAAACAAATTAATATAACTATATATAATAAAATATAACTTATTATATTTATAAAAATATTGTCGATTATTTACATATACCTAAAATTATAATATGATTTATGAATATATATTATAATATAAATTAAAATATATAATATGTTATATTATATAAATTGATTTTTTTATATTGACTATTAAAAATAATATAACTATATATTAAAATATAACTTAATATATTTATAAAACTATTGTCTAATTATTTAAATATATATGAAAATTATAATATAATTTATGAATATATATTATAATATAAATTAAAATATATATTATGTTATATTATTTAAATTGATTTTTTATATTGACTATTAAAAAATTAATTTAACTATATATATTAAAATATAACTTAGTGTATTTATAAAAATATTGTCTGATTATTTAAATATATCTAAAAATTATAATATGATTTATGAATATATATTATAATATAAATTAATATATATTATGTTATATTATTTAAATTGATTTTTTTATATTGACTATTAAAAAATTAATATAACTAAATATATTAAAATATAACTTAATATATTTATAAAATATTGTCTGATTATTTAAATATACCTGAAAATTATAATATGATTTATGAATATATATTATAATATAAATTAAAATAAATATTATGTCATATAATTTAAATTGATTATATAAACTAAACTGCTCACTCCGTCCTTTATCAAAAAGGACTTAATTCATATTGAGGGGTAAAATGGTCATTTTTGTCATTTAGATAGTTCATTCAGAAAAGAAAGAAACAACAGGATATTTTTTCAAACCAGACAGATTAATCCACTCAGACAGCTTAATCCATTCAGGTATTAATGGAAAAAAAGTAAACAGCCCCTAAGCAAGCTTGCTACTACCGTTAATAAGATTTTTTTTTTCCATTAAATATTTCACAATACAAAAGAAACTTTTAAAAGGGTGGAAAAAAGTGACCAACATCCATCTTTTTAGTGGGAATCTACTACTTGTTTTCATGTCTGCTTATCAATATTGAGATAAATCACGTTATCTATACTTATCCAGTTATCCTATTGGATATGGTAGTATTACTTTTATTTTATATATATATGCATCAAGTTAGATGAAGTCTAGCCAGAAAAAAAAAATAACAAGTTAATTTCTTGATCTGAGAATGGCTAATATGCAAATAGTTCCAGCAGGGAAGAATGTGGAGGCACAATATGTGGAAATGATGGTGCCTTTGTATTCCTATGGATGTGAGAAGAAAATCAACAAGGCTTTGGCCAATCTCAAAGGTACGTAAAACAGAAATTAAGAAAGAATAAAACATGGAAAACAAATTTTATTTACTGTGTGTTTGGTAGCTTAGACGATAAGCGCGCGCTAGTTGTTCACTGATGAGCTAGCTTATTCGATTCTACTTTGAGTAGTATTTCAATAAACTAACTTATAAGTTATAAACTAACTTATAAGCCAACTTATAAGTTAGTTTATGATGTAGTAGACGAGATTTTTGTTAATAAGTTCAAAAAATATGATCGATCAATGCAACATTTGGATATGCATGTATCTTTTGTAGGAATATACTCGGTTCATGTGGATTTCCATCAACAAAAAGTGACAGTATGGGGAATATGCGACAAGTATCACGTGCTCTCGATCTTGAAGAACAAGAGAAAAAAGGCTCGATTCTGGAATTTGGAAGATACTAATAGTGTCCGACTTCAAGAATCGCATTATTCTGCGCCTCCATCACCACAATCTTCTTCGATTTCTAAAAACACCACCACGCGCTATTTGGATGTAATAAAGCGTCAGTCTTTGAGATTAAATCTTTCTATGATAAAGCACATGTCATTGATCAATTGGCAAGCTTTGAAGAAGCCATTTGCTAGATCAAACTCGTTTTGAAATTAGAAAGTTACGACTGTGATTGAAAAATATTGGATGAGTTATATGTGTGTATATTTTCTATTTCAAGTTCTTGTTTATGAAGATCTAACTCGAAAGTTCGAGATGTAATTGCCGGAAAAAAAGTATCATTGTCGTTTTAGCTTTTTTCCCTTCTCCTTCCTTAAATTCAGAACATTATTTATTAGGTGTAAATTTTGGTAGGATAATATTTCCTTATGCACAAAGCTAGAATTACATATATTTTAAATAAGAATGAGTATTTGAATTAATATATATAAATAGGTGCAGATGTTATCGCAACAAATATATTGAAACCAATATATATATATGAAAGGGATCATATGAACATGAGATTTATTTTGAGAAATAAGAATATATCACTAATTAATCAGTAAATTACAAATAGAATAATTTTCCAAATCAATTGATATAAGTGAGACTAACGCTTAGTTCCCGAATTTTAGTAAAGAAAAGAAAAGAAAGAGAAAGAAAGTTAGGAGAGAAAAGAAGAGAACGACAAGTGAAAGGAAATTGTATTTTATGTTCTCGAGTTGGAAGGAAGTGAAAGGAAAATTAATCATTTTGTTCTTTTCTCTCCAAATCCTTCCAAATCGAAAGGAAAGTTAGGAGAGAAAATTTTCCTGACATTTCTTTCTGTTTCTTTTCATTAAAAAACTCAGGAACACTAAATATTTTTTTATTTTTTCTAATTTTCATCCATTTCCCTTCCTTCTTAATTTGATTTGGAAGAGCTTCTCCACATGATAATTGGTCCAAAGCAGATCGGTAGTACCTGCCAAACAGGCAAGGTCGATGACTCTATGGCTGGCGGGTCATTTTTGTGTTGGGACAAAAAGGCCCATATTCTTTGGGTCCAAGAAAATAAGGCACATGGTCTGGCCGGAGTAGACATGACCATCGCCGGGTCCAGGTCGGACCCGTCGGGTCGCCGGGTCGGCCGGCTAAGACCCGGACCCCACCCGTACATATGAAATGTACGAGTTGGCGGGTCGGCCACGGATCCGGGTCCGACCCGCCATAATTTTCTTTTTTTGAAGTATTTATAAAATTTATTTATTATCATTTTATACACAAAAAATAACTATAAGTGAACAAGTAAATCATTTGAAAAATGACCTTGTATTTAATTTTAAGTTTTTACTTAAAATTAAATTGTCTACGTATCCTCGTGAGGAATCAAAGCTCTACGTAGTTCTTTTACTTAAGAAAATGGGCTTGTATTTAATTTTAAGTTTTCATTTAAAATTAAATTGCCTACGTATCCTCGTGAGGAATCAAAGCCTTACTAGTGCCACATGATAATTTGGCTGGCAGTCATCTCCTTCAGTAGTGCCTTCTTGATAGGCATCTTGGTCCGCTAATAGGTCATCCCACTTATTTTCTTGATCTCGTAACTCGGCTTTTGTTGCGTATTTAAGTATCATTTGAGCCTCAAGATTTTTTGGCGTCATTTGGGATCTTCGCTCGTCCAACATATAGCCTCTTTCACTAAAAGCATTCTCAACGGGGACTATGGATGCGGGCACTGCAAGAATTTCTTGTGCCATAATGGAAAGTATGAGAAATTCGATTCCCCTTCTCTTCCACCAATCCAACAGATCAAATGTACCTGCATTGTCATCCTCCAGCACAAAACTAGTTGCATATTATCGACTAAGGTCATTTCTTTGACCGACGTTACTACCCCCCTATTTGTTGCTATATTATAGAGTTATTGTTGAAATGGGTTGGTGAGAGTTCTCTCGAATGCCATATTAAATGTATTGTAGTCCTAGTTCTTGGTTTTTGAGTTTGAATCCTACCACCATATATAGCTAAATATTCAGCAAAAACAGTTTATAAACTATTTTTTAAATCAATTTTTACTTGTTCAACGTCAGGAATATTTTCAAACAAAGTTTGACTTTCAACACTATCCACAATATTAAGAAAACCCAAATTTTTAAGAATATTATAATATATTTCAAGTAATTGTTGTACTTGAGCTAAATTCAAATCGGGAGATAAAACAGCACTAATCAAGAAAACATCATGAATACGATTAAAGTATTTTAGCCATTTTAAACACATATTGTAAATAGCATTCGATAATCTTTCGGATTTACTACAAGCATCCATTTCGGATACAATAAAACAACAATGAAATAAAACTTTAGGAGACGTGAGAATAACAACCACTTAAATCTTTAGTTGCATTTTCAAAATCATTTAATAGTTTTATTAAATCTTTAGTTTCATCCCAATATGTTGGCAATAAATAAAATCCTTCTACGTGAAAATACATATCAAAAAATTCACACAATAATTCTTTATATTCATTAGTTGAATATAACATCTCATAAGTTGAGTTCCATCTATGTTTTACGTCTGGTAAAAAATTTGGGTTGCATTTGTTTTGATTTTAAAAATTTCCCTATTGTCTAGCTAACTTAGTACGATTATGTAAAAACAAGACACATTTTCTAATTGGTTCTATTGCCTCATCTATAAATTTTAATGCATCTTGTACACACAAATTTAGAATATGCCATATACATATAGTATGACATATTCGACCCGCTGAAACAGGATTACAAGCTTGTATTAAAGCTGGTACACTTGCAATATTAGAACTAGCATTATCAAAACAATTGTGAAAATTATCTTTTAAACAATAAAAAGTTAAAATTTTAATAATTGCTCTAGCTATATTATCTGCACTATGTGCACAATTAAATTTTTTGAATGCAAGTAATCTTTTGTCTAAGTTCCAATTTTCATCAAACCAGTGTATAATTATTCCCATATTATCATTTTTTTTGTTTAAAATATGCCCACGTATCAGCAGCTAAAGAAACTATATGATTTATAGATCTAAAATAAGCTCGTAATCCAAGTTTATTTTGTTTGGCTAAGTATACTACTTGTCTGGTCATTGTGTTACGTGGAATTCTCTTAATAGCAGGATTATAGGCATTTTGCATCCTATATTCCCAACCCGTACTATCCGCAAAATTAAAAGGTAAAGATTTTTGTGCACATAATTTTGCTATTTGTTCTCTAGCAATTTTTTCATTATATTTATAAAGTTGAGATTCAGACATAGCTTGATTGTCGGCTGGCCCGACTTCAGTAGAAGGTTGGAAGTTGAGTTGACTTTGCGACTTTTGTTCTCCCTGGATCGAGGCATGGTTATTCTCAAAATGCCTTTTGAAATTTCCATATCCATCACCGGCTTTATACGAATACTCTTTCTTGTAGTAGTTGCAAAATACCTTCATCGAACCATCCGACATTTTTTCCTTTTTAAAGTGTTTTGAAAAAAGTTCGGATACCGGTTTCTTTTCTGCAAACAGACTTCTTTCTCGTTTTAGTTTTCTTGCTCCCCCTTCCTTTCACAATTTCTTCCCTCTCAAACGATAACTCTTCAACATAAGGAGGTTCTTCTTCAGCTTGGCTTGCCGCAGGACGCTTCGACTTTGATTTTTACGTCGGAGCTGGTACTCCATGAAGAGTGCGCTCGAACATTGCATATGTTTGATTTAACATAGATTCATCGATTTCATGGTCCATTTATTCGTCAATATTTTGCAGTTGTTGATGATTCGGGATACGTCGAAATCCCCGAGGGCCAATTTCTTCTTCACTGGTAGTTGTACTACCGTAATAGATACTTTCATGTATAGCATCATATTCAGGTTCTTGACTTTCATTTTCAAAACCGGGTGGAGGTTGGTTTTGATGCTCCCGAATAATTATCACAAATGGTTTCTTCGATTTGCCCCCAAAGAGCCATTCGCTCGAACTTGGACATTTTGGATTTTTTGGGAAATGTAGCAATACCCTTTCCCTTATCAGAACTCGACATAATGATTAAATGCATAAAAAAAAGAGATTGAATGGTATAACAATTAGCAATGAAAGCTTGAGAGATTGATTAGAATGAAGGTGTGAAAAAATGAGATGGTGGATAAGTATTTATAGATAAAATTTGAATCTCAAATTTTAAAACCTTTTTTTTTAGTTTCCGTCGGGGTCGACGGGTCGGACCCGGCGGGTCGGTAAGACCCGGACCCCACCTGTGTATACCACGGGTCCGGGATCGACGGGTTGGCTGGGTCCGGGTCTTACACGGGTCAGTCGGGTCCGGATCGACGGGTCGACCCGCTGGTTTCGGGTTTTCTGGGCACCTCAAGGCCGGAGGCTTTCTTGCTTTTTATTAAACTAGATGTCCTCCCGTGCGATGCACGGCGTAAAATGTTAAATATTTTATTATATTAATAATATGTGAGCGAATTTCAATAATATTATTAAATTATCATAAAATATACATGAATCAGTATACACACACATATACATATACTATTATTTAATTTAATTTAATTTATAAACTCTTATCATGTGATCTAAGGGCACATGATAGGAAAATCGTAAATTAATTAAGCACCGGTATTTATTTTTTCATATAGGACAATATGAGTCTTATATCTAATTTTATAAATAAGAAATTAAATTATGTTTATTGTTATCAACTTTCATTATAGCCGACCCCAAAGAATTTCGGGACTAAGGCTCTAATGTTGTTGTTGTTGTTGTATTATCAACTTTTAATAAAAGTATATAATCGATATTCTTACTAATATAAATTTTTTATATGATTTGACATTAATGTAATATATTTTACTATTTTATAATCAAAACAAAATAATTCTTAAAAATCAAATAATTGTTAAAAAGCTATGAAAATAAACTAAAAATATATATTTCTTCAATATTCTTATATTTTTATATTGAAATATTTTAATCATCTAAATATATTATAATTATATTTATATTATTTTATATATACTATATGGATGTCAAATTAAAGAGCACGAAGTAAGAAATAATTTGATACATTTTTTTCAAAATTAAAATTGATACATAAAAGTTATAATTGTTTAAACTATTAGCTTAAAAATAAAAAGAATAAAATGAGAGAAAGTTTTTAATTGGTAGATAGTATATAATGGAATAACCTCCTAACCTCCCAAAGTAAACGTCTATTTTTTTAAGATTTTTAAAAAGAGGATTAATATGGAGATACACGTTTCCTTAGATTTTTGCGACTCTCTTTTAATATTAAGTATAGATGTGTAAAAGTTCGATATAAAATATATAAACATGACAGTAATTTATATGATCATTGTATATTTGTAATATTTATATTAATATACTAATATAATTACATATCAAGATACTGGCGAAATGACGTCATATATTTTTGATAAATATTTAGATTAAGGTCACACATTTTATACTTAATAATATACTATGACATCCACAATGATATTAATTAATTAGGCATTAAATAAAAATATAATCAACTTATTATATTTGTTTATATAATTTTTCTTTTGCACAAAAAGAAGAATCAATCAAGAAATTATTTTAACTAATAATATATCTTTCTACCTTAATTGTAAGTCTAACATGTCTATAATTCATTTTTCAAATATTTTTAAAATAAAATAACTCAATAATCTAAAATTATTATAAGAAGGTGAAACTAAAAATATTAATCTTGTAAAAAGATAGATTTACTTCAAAGAAATTATTTGAAAATTAACTGATTTTTGTATTTTATATACAAATAATTTAAAATCAAGATATAATATAATAATTATTCAAAAATAACTTATATTAAAAAAGAAATATTTTATTTATATATATGCCTAAGGAATGTTAAATCAAATATCATAAGGAAAAGATTAATTTAAAATATTAATAATAAAAAATAGAGTTGAGACAATAAAACTATTAACTTCTAAACATCGCGTTGAGAAAAATAAAAAGAAAAAAGAAAAAAATTTGGTTCCCATTAACTTTCATTAAAATGTGTAAGAGTTAGTGTATTTTTAAAAAGAAAAGAAAAAGATAATTAATTCAAAAAATCTATATAATGACACGTGTTTTGTACGACTCTCTTTTAATAGTAAAGTAGATTAGTCATTAAAGCGCGCATACCCATCCAGGCACTGTACTGGGACGGACCGGGCTGTTCAGGTTGAAAAAAAAATTAAACTAGGACGGGTCACAGATCTAGTAGTAATTGAGTTGGGTTGAAACTGCGCCCAGGCCCTGTCGGAATAGCCCGGCCATTATATTGTTTTAAAAGTAGGAGAATTCTTTTTATTATTTTGAATTTATATTAATATTTATTATTTTGTTGTGTATATTAAATGTGTATTATATATTATTATAATTATATTTTATTTGTATTATAATATAATAAATAATAGCGGATGTGCTGTGTTTTACAGGGTCGAGCTGGGTTATAAGATGGGATGCGTCATGTGCTGGGCTTGACTGCAGTCAGTTTAGTAAAAATTCAAAACGGAAAGGGCCAACGTTTCTAGTAGACCTGACAAATCGTTCGTCTTGTGTATTTTCGTGTCGTGTACTTTCGTATTCCTATACCAAACAAACTCATACACGGCACGAAATGAATTCGTATCGTGTCGTGTTGTGTACCACACAAATTCGCGTCGTTTCGTGTCGTGTTTTCGTGTCAGGCACATAATATAAAATAAATATTATAATATTGTAAAAATAACAATTTTAATATTTTATTATTATTTTTATTAGTTTTAGTAGACGAGAAACGAACGAATGGAAAAGGAAAGCACGAATGTTTAGACGAAAATGAAAGTTTACATTATAATTTTGAATTTTAAAGTTTAATACAAACAGAATTCATAAAATGTATATTTTTATAAAATTAAATATAAAATTCTAAATTATGTTATAAAATATTATATATATATATATATATATTCGTTTACCTCGTGTCGTGTACCCCAAGGGTAAACCAAAACCGACACTAAATCTCGATCGCGTACTTTCGATTCGGTCCGTGTCGTGTACTCAAAATGCAAACAGAGACACTAAGGGGCTGTTTACTTTTTTTCCATTAATCTCTGAATGGATTAAGCTGTCTGGGTGGATTAATCTGTCTGATTTGGAAAAATACCTTGTTGTTTCTTTCTTTTCTGAATGAACTATATGGATGACAGAAATGACCATTTTACCACTCAATATGAACTAAGTCCTTTTTGATAAAGGACGGATTGAGCATTTTAGTTTATATAATCAATTTATATAAAATAACATAATATATATTTTAATTTATATTATAATACATGTTCATAAATCATATTATAATTTTCAGGTATATTTAAATAATCAGACAATATTTTTATAAATATGTTAAGTTATATTTTAATATATATAGTTATATTAATTTAATAGTCAATATAAAAAAAATCAATTTATATAATATACCATAATATGAATTTTAATTTATATTATAATATATATTCATAAATCATATTATAATTTTCAGGTATATTTAAGTGGGAATCAATTTTTTAATACCAAAGCATAAAATTGATAAGTTCTATATCCTCATTCATAAAACTATAAGTTTTTGGTACCATTTTGATTGAAAAGACTAAAATGTCCTCTCTTTTTGTTGTATTGTTGACTTCTCTTTTTTTTTTTTATTTATTTAATTTAAACTACTTTTCTTCTCTTTTTTCTTTTTTACTTTCCTCCTCCGATCGATATTAATGTTCAGGAACCAAAATTTAACTACAAACATATACATCAAAACAACACAACCATTTTATTTTTGACAAAGGGTCTCTCAAAAATCTTATAGAAATCACAAGATTGTTCGAAAATAAAAGTTGACGTTGAAATAGGACTTCATTTGTCGTGCTTCTGAGTTCATAAAGAAGGTATGTATCATTATTTGAACGATGAAAAAAATTCCAGATTCTGTTTACGGACGATCGCCGCACACGATGGGAAGCCACCGTGTGCAACGATCGCGGTGCAACGATCGCGGCGCAACGACCTTAACATCGCGGCGCAACACTAACGCGTACACGATCGCTTAACACGATCGTATAAAATCGTGTGCGGCGATCGTGTTCATGGACGAAACTTGCACACGATCACCGCACACCGTAGTATACGACCGTGTGCATCGGCCGTGTCCAAGGCGCACCGTAATATTGTTCGCTCATTTTTCGAATAGTTATTCATCTTTTTGTAATCGGATGTCGTGGCGCCGTATTTTGATACATCACGGTGGTCATTGGGAGCGATCGACATATGTAGACGGGGACTCCTTTTGTCTATATCGACACGAGCAAAGTTAGTCGTGCAAACCTCGTGGGGGTTATCGGAGAGGGTTTGGGTGGTCCAAATGAGTCCGATTACAAATTATGGTACTTGACACACATGGCCAAAGGAAACAAAGTAAAAGTCCTATTAAGGGGCGATACTGAGATACTTCGATTACTAGTAGAATACAAGGAGGATCCCGAGGTCTATGTTGAGAACAGCAGCTCCTCCACTCCCGAGGTTAATATGGGATGTAGCGGCTCGAGAGTAGAGCCCGGAACATAAATTATGACATGCCTTCCAAAGAGTATCAATACGAGGAAGATGAGGAAGATGAAGAGGTGCATACATCCGAAGATGAAGATTGTTGTAAAGACTTGCTTGAGTCACTATCTGCGGAATTTCTTGCTTGGGTTCGCCAACCGCCCAAATGGATAGGATTATGAGTGGTCGGAACTTCTCATCCGACCATCAATCTGCGAGCGAGCATGAGCATCTACAATCAATGCGTAATCGATCATTCCATTTTCGGACCCGGTAGTGCCGGACTTTGGGTTAGGTCGAGCGGCCTCCACCTAAGCACGGTCGGCTAGAGGTGGGGTCCACCTTTCGTTCGAAGACAGAGTTGAGGATAACTGTAGGAATGTATCATTTGGAAAACATGCTACAGTGTATCACTGATCGTTCCGCCGATAAACGTATAGTGTTTGTCTGTAAGAGTGGGCGAAGAAATTGTCAGTTTAGGTTGTGTGCTATTGAGGGTGCAACTATTTGGAGAATTACTAAGTTGACATTGGAGCAAAGCTGTTACCCTGATTTGAACCGTGCTGCCGCACGATCGGTCACTTCTGAGGTTGCCGCCCATTATTTTGCTAAAAGATTGACCGGTGAGGGGGTCACTTTGAGGCCAAAGGAGATGATTGTAGAGATGTGTAGGGAGTATGGCATTGACATGCTATACAGTTTTGCTCTCCGGACGAGGAATATAGCGATAGAGAATACATATGGCGGCTTCGATGAGTCGTATCAGAGGCTCCCATCTTATCTATATTTGTTAAAACAGCGTAATCCAGGGACAATTTATGATTTGCAGACGACTCGTGAGGGAGTATTTCGCCACATGTTCGTTGCACTCGGACAGAGTATTAGGGCATTTGATACGTGCCTTCGACCGGTGATTATAGTTGATGGGACCCACCTAAAGGGAAGGAATAAAGGAACTCTATTTGCGGCCGTCACATTTGACGGGAACGAGCAAGTTTTTCCTCTTCTTTGTTGGTCTCGGTCCGATAGAGAACGGCGAGTCATGGACTTATTTTCGTATAACTCGCGCAGATGCTACAATCCGACGGAAGATTTACCGATTGTGAGTGACCAACATAAGAGCATTGAGAATCTTTCGAGCCGTCTATCCGAATGCATTCCACGGGTTTTGCTATCACCATCTTGCAAAAATCGACCTCCTATGGTGCATGCTATAGGACTCTTTAGAATCCGCCTACACGCATCGAGAAGAAGTTTTTGAAAACTACTTTTCGAAACTACATATCGAAAGCCCTAATGGGCGCACAGCGCCTTTACGAAATCGGGCCGCAGAGGTGGGCTAGGTCGAAGTGTCCTAGACGACGCTATAACTTCTTGACATCCAATGTTGAATGCTTTAATAATCGTATGTTGTGGGCTAGACGTTTACCTGTTTGCTCGTTACTTGAGATATTTCGCCTAATTTTAGAGAATTGGTTTGATGAGAAGCGGGGAGAAGCTACGTCAAGAGACCATGAGTTGACAATGCACACTTTTGAAAAGCTTTCTAACTCTGTGCAAGCCAGTCTGACTCTTACCGTTCGAGCTACCACACCACTTGTTTATAAAGTCAAAGAAAACAAAGTTTCTTATGAGGTCGACCTTCGAACATGGACATGTTGTTGTCGTGAGTTTGATTTGGATCAGATTCCATGTCGTCATGCCGCTGCCGCTATAAGGTACATGTCTATGCTGTTGTGTGCACGATCGTTACCCACGATGGGCACGATCGTTACCCACGATGGGCACGATCGTAACTCACGATGGTCACGATCGAAACCCACGATGGGCACGATCGTAACCCACGATGGGCACGATCGTAACCCACGATGGGCACGAACGTAACCAATGATTGGCACGATCGTAACCCCACGGTCGCCATGACCGTAACCCACGATCGCCCTTATCGTAACCTACGATGGGACACACAATGTGCACGATCGTAACCCACGATGGGCACGATCGTAACCCACGATGGGCACGAACGTAACCAATGATGGGCACGATCGTAACCCCACGGTCGCCATGACCGTAACCCACGATCGCCCTTATCGTAACCTACGATGTGCACGATCGTAACACAATGGGCACGATCGTAACCCCACGATCCCCGTGATCGTAACACACGATCGACGCGATCGTGTTTTCCCATCGTTTGCAAAACAGGGATGGTCTGGATTTATCACCTCATCAATATAAAAAATACATTATCCTATACAACATCCTTGACATAATTGTTTATTGTAACAGGCGCGCCGGCAATGGTTTGTCCGTGTATGATTTTGTTAGTCGTTATTTCAAGCAACAAGGCCTTAGAGAGACTTATAAGGAGCATATTAGTCCCATTCCACATCCTGATGAGTGGAATGTCCCACCGGAGATCTCATCCATCGTTTGCGTACCTCCATAGGGGGTACGACAAGCCGGCCGACCAAGGATGAGTCGCGCACGGTCCGCTGTTGAAAATTTGCACGCAGGTGGACGGCCTCAGGTGTGCGGTAGGTGTAAAGGAACCGGCCACAATAGAAAATCTTGCAAAGCATTCATTCCCATAGGGGGTGTGGATTTGAATATCCCTGAAGAAACTCAAGAAATCGATGAACAACCGAGGCAAAGGCGCCGGCAGAAGAAGAGGTGTAGCATTTGCCGTAATGATGACCATGACATAAGGGGATGTCCATACTGTGAAACTTAAATTGCTTATGTATTTTTATATTTTGTGACTTACTAGCAACAATCATGTGTTGATATTTTGATCCTCGATTGACCATGTATTGATTCAGTATTCTGATTATTAGTTGAAATGCATAATTTTGTGTCTATTTTCTTTACCTTTGAATTGATATTTAAGTGTTCAGTAATGTAAAGCAAATAAAGGTGATTATGGAGCCAAACATTAACCATAACAAAGTAGCTCACTTCAAAGAGCAATAGTTTACAGTTCCAAAGCATATAACTTTACAAAACAAAATTTAATCACCATCACACAAAATATTTAATAATAACATAAAAAAAACAATCAATTGGATCCCTTTTCCCCAATCTTTGTATCTTTAGTCTTGTATCACCGTCTTCATGAACTTCCTCTTCCAAAATAAATTTTTGCTTTCATTCTCGAAATCTCCAAATCATTATCATCATCACCATCTAGTATGACCGGAGTGCTCATGATGTTTTTAAATAGGCCCTGTTTCATGGAACACATTAATTTGCAATGATAGTCACTACACATACAACAAAATCAAAAACTTACTCTGAGCATTGAGTATCTTCCTCTCGGCCTAGTTCTGTATGGTGGGTTGGGAGTAGGTATCCTCCTTCTTCTTTTTGGTGGTGGTGCTTCGCTTCCTCCTAAATCGGTTTCTCGTAATCGGCCGCTCATTTCGCGTATTTGATTTTAATGAATTTTAACTGATGTTAATTGATTAGGGTTTGAAGTGAAAAGGGGAGGGTGGAGGCAACCGACGATGGGATTTTAAAGTAAAGAGGGGGGGGACCTGGGATTTTATAATAAGGGTGGGGGGGGGACCGACTTATAATAAAGGGGGGGACCGACCCACGATGGGATTTTATAATAAAATAATTTGACCTTTGAAGTAAACACGATCGTGTACACGATCGCCGCGATCGCGTGTTCCAATCGTGTGACACGTTGGCAACCAGGTGTCAAATTGGCGCTGTATCCACGTATGCACACGACCGTGTACACGATCGCCGCGATCGCGTGTTCCAATCGTGTGACACGTTGGCAACCAGGTGTCAAATTGGCGTTGTATCCACGTATGCACACGATCGTGTACACGGTCGTGTCCACGATTGAACACACGATCGTATGCACAAGAACGTCAAGAATTTTCACCAATTTCTCAAATTACTCGTCAATTTAGGTGTTGTTACTTATATATTAACAATTTTTTGTTAATGATACACTTATATAAAAAGTTATTGATTGAATTACCATAATATATTACATATCATGTGTCGTCCAATTGTTCTATTAGTACGTACGGATAAGTTCAATCATCTGGATGAATTACCTCATATACTAATGAATTACAACGAAATGACAAATAGGAGTTCGTATAAGAAGCCATATTGTAATTAATGTTTGAACAAGCGATGTTTGAATCACAAAACATCATTCTAGATAACACAATAGTTCAAATTTGCAAAAATACCAAAAGTTCATATGCACACGATCGTGTACACGGTCGTGGCCACGATTGAACACACGATCGTGTGCACAAGAACGTCAATAATTTTCACCAATTTGTCAAATTACTCGTCAATTTAGGTGTTGTTACTTATATATTAACAATTATTTGTTAATGATACACTTATATAAAAAGTTATTGATTGAATTACCATAATATATTGCATATCATGTGTCGTCCAATTGTTCTATTAGTACGTACGGATAAGTTCAATCATCTGGATGAATTACCTCATATACTAATGAATTACAACGAAATGACAAATAGGAGTTCGTATAAGAAGCCATATTGTAATTAATGTTTGAACAATCGATGTTTGAATCACAAAACATCATTCTAGATAACACAATAGTTCAAATTTGCAAAAATACCAAAAGTTCATATGCACACGATCGTGTGCACAAGAACGTCAAGAATTTTCACCAATTTGTCAAATTACTCGTCAATTTAGGTGTTGTTACTTATATATTAACAATTATTTGTTAATGATACACTTATATAAAAAGTTATTGATTGAATTACCATAATATATTGCATATCATGTGTCGTTCAATTGTTCTATTAGTACGTACGGATAAGTTCAATCATCTGGATGAATTACCTCATATACTAATGAATTACAACGAAATGACAAATAGGAGTCCGTATAAGAAGCCATATTGTAATTAATGTTTGAACAAGCGATGTTTGAATCACAAAACATCATTCTAGATAACACAATAGTTCAAATTTGCAAAAATACCAAAAGTTCATATGCACACGATCGTGTACACGGTCGTGGCCACGATTGAACACACGATCGTGTGCACGGCCGTTCCCACGATGGTACTCACGGTCGTGTGCACATGGTCATGCCAGCCATCGTGCGCAGACGACAGCATCAGATGCATGACCGTGGGTAGGTTGCACACGATCGTAACACACGATGGCCACGATCGTGTGCATCCATCGTGTGTAACACAGAGCCAACACATTCAGATTTAACAACACTGACACATTCATCCAAAACTGTCTAAATACAACATAAATATTGTACAACACAACATAAACCATTCTACATGTCTAACGACAACATAAAGATTTTAGCAGCTAGACCATATCGATATTTCTTAATATATTTTTCATTAAGTTCCTTGATTTGGTGCCTTGCTCCTGGGTTTGCGAGACGCAGTCGATCCAAGTACATGCACGAAGGGGCCACAATCGTGATTGTCGTTTTGTATGAACTGTAGCTCGTGGCATAATTTTGAAACTCATCTCCGTGTCATACTTCGTTTTCGATTGGTTGTTCATCCAATACCGGATTGAGCTAGCACACGAGGCATCGACGACACCATAATCGGTCGCTTGGTTGAATCGTGCGACCATCTTCGTGGTGGTGTGACAAGGAATCGCATAACTCCACGGTCCATGCTATGATGTCAATCTTGATAGTCACCCGGTGGCTTTGGTAGAGGAAACAAATGGCAATGATCTGTTCAAACACAATATGTAATCATATAAGATCATCACATCAAACATAGCGAATCATTTATAAATATAAATTTCAAATGGCAACAAATCGTCAATTATTTATAAATATAAATTTCAAACTTACTTCGTTGCAATTTAACCATGGAACCGCATGTGGTGTATCAAGACTGTCATGTAGTCCTCGATGCATTTAGGAATTTTCCACTCCTTGTAAACCGGCTTCCCCGTCACCTTGATGCCAAGTGGATCATCCGGATGGAGTCTTGCAAACTCTTTGGACAAAACTAACTAAAAAAATCCAAACCACAACATTAAAAATATCGATATCAAACCAATGATATACAAGTGAGTAGGTTATAGAACTTACGTAAAATAGGGAGCCGGCAAGTACAGTGCCAACTCTACCGACACCAACACTACGGACTCCCCTCCGAAGCCTCGCTCGAGTCGCAAGCACATAACAGTCTATCACCTCGGCATCAAAGTCTTCACGGGTAGACTCTATCCGGTCAAATAACGCTGGGTGAGAGCATGCCCGATCTCCAAACACCAGACAATAGCATCACGTGGCTGCTCCCTCCTAAACTGTAGGTACAACTTCTTCAGAGCCTCGCTATCTCTGGGAGGCGCAACCACAAAAGGCTCTCGAAGAGCAGCAGATGGTCGACTCACTCGCGGTGGAAGACTACGCTCACCCAAATGCTGCGTTCGGCACTCTCACCATCTTCGTCACCCTCGGCATCCCTCTCACAACTATAACGATCAGAGGCATGCAGTCCGCTCGATCTCAAAATCGGCCGCTCGATCTGAAATGGAGGTTCTTTGCCGGGACCACCACCCTCATCTGCGAAACATCGCACCGTAATGATGCTCGTCCCGAAACCGGTCGAACATCGTCCCATACTTCTGAAACGGCGCCTCAAATGGCTCATGCGATGCTCGTAATCAAGGGGCCGAGTCCGCTCAACGAGAATGATGAATCGAGAATGGTGACTGTCTTTGGACCTCGGAATGGTGGGTAGGCGGATGCGAGAATGGTGACTCGACGCCGAGAATGGTGACTGGCCGACGCCGAGAATGATGACTAGCCGACGATGAGAATGGTGACTGTGTCTTTGCGCCGGGCGAGTGACGTGGAGGGTCGGGAATCCTCCGCCGCTATGAATGCATGCGTAATGACGAGGCCTATCATGGCTCCCAGTGAGTAGTGTCTGGGCTCCTAGACGTCTATGCATAGGTCCGAAGAAATCCACGATCCCAGAAAGCACCCGACGAGAAACTCGAGCAATAAATCCGGACTCAGAATCGTCGTACAAGATCGCCTTCAAACGGCGATCGAAGTACTCATCCCTGCTCGTGTCCTGGGTGTGGTCCGGATAAGGAAGTCCGTGGACACAACACACCCTCTCTGTTGCCTCTCCGGTCCGATGTCTCTGCACCATCTCCGGTGGGGTACTCTCTGCCGTCGCTTGACACTTTATGTGCCGACTCATATGTAATCAATTTTCCAGCCCTTCTTCAACCTATCCATAACTTTCTTCCTGGATCGGCGCAGCTCATCCTCCTTATTCCTCACGGCTATTCTTACAGCTTAATGAACTTAACGTCATAAGGCGAGCCATTCTCAAAGCTCGGGTAGTAGTACTCACCTCATCCTCCTCCGGATGCGGTAAAGAGGAAGTACTTTGTCTTTGCAACAATAGTCATTAAAGCATACCATTAGATGGGCAATCACATAATGTTGAAGAGATGAGTGAAGTTAGGAGAAAATACGTTTACAAATTTATGTACCTTATCGTCGAAGAAATGAGTGAAATCACAAAACATCTTCCTCGTAGTCCACATCAAACACCGGGACTTGGGCAGGTTTTATCTCGACTACCACACAATGCTCCCAATGCAGAATCATCTCATACGACCATATTTGTAAAGCCCAAACAGACCATAGAAGTGATAGTCCTTGTGCTCTTGTCCCTCCTTCATGGCAACGTTGCCTATGTAGTAAGATAAAACCCCAAAGGCATAAGAACCCCAAGGAAACATATCCACTTTCGAAATCCTCCACTAATGCCCATGCCCATGTCTCACCATCATGTCGTCACGGCATAGGATAAAGTAGTAGTATATAAGCAAATTGGCAACCTTGAGATAATCTCTTATGTCTCTACCAAAATCTCGAGCATTGAACCTCTTCCGCAACACTAACCTTAATGTTTTTGCCATGGAGTATTCTCAGAAAATACCGTCGGACGGAAGGAGATGGTCGTCCGGGGATGGAAGGTAGAGTTTCCAAAATGGAGTCCCGTGATCAAGGCGAAATCACGGGCCGTAAACGAATGGTCCTCCCATGAACACGGAACCACGACTCATCGGGGATTTGATCACCCTCCAATTGACGAGCAATCAAGTGATGTAGGGCGATTTGAACTCCCATTCCTCCTAACTTTAATCAAGCGCCCCAGACCCCCTCGGTCAAGCTCTCGATAGCTCGATCAAGCAATGAATTGCGGCCCATACTCCTTAATGTCTCAATGATCTCTTTAAATACCGCCTCCCGTATGTAAATATTCACTTGACGTGTAACAAAACGCAATGTAGGTCTCTTCCATACGCAACCATCCGCAATATGGACATACAACTCATAAGAATATGATAAAATGCTTAAGAGAACGGAAAAAAAAATTACGCCTTGCACGATCGCATGCACACGATCGATGCCGTCGATGTGAAGACCATCGTGTGCCACGATGGTTCACACGACGGAAAGCGATCGTGTGCTCGCGATCGTGTGCAAGGCGAGAGCTTGCACTTCTAGCACCGACGGCACACCGCGATCGGCGGCGTCGTGTGTAGCCATCGTGCCCACGAAAGACCATCGTGTACACGATGGTCTCATCTTCTTCAGCACGATCGTGGGAAGATGAACAACCGTCGTGGCACGATCGTGTGTGAATGAAAATACACTAACCGGCGGCTCATTGACGAATTGCTCTTCAGATGGAGTGTCACTAGCGGCACTTCTGGCGTCTTCAGATTCTCTGTGGTAGTCGGAGGTCGACATTTTCTGGCCGGCGAAGGGTTTCACGACGGGAGACTTTTTTTGCAGAGAGGAGAGTTTTTTGGAATATTGAGTTGTGGGACCTTTTTTTATTGTTGTTTCGTTTTAATAATCTTCCTTTTTCTTTTTTAGTTTTTTTTTTCTCTTATTGGTAGACTTTAAGGGTAATAAAGTCTTTTAACACATTTTGGTATCAAAAACTTATAGTTTTATGAAGGCAAAATGACCAAAATGGGACTTCAAGTTTGCTCATTTTAGCAGTTGAGGACCTTCTTTTTAAAAGGTATCATATAAGGCCTTGTAATTTGGTCCGTCATACCAAGTTAAGACATCCGTCCAATCTGGTCCGTTAAGTGTTAAAAATCGTCCTACAAGACAGTTAAGTTACACATCATTAATTCCACATCATCCGATTTTAAATATTAAACCGGTTATTCATCTTAATTCCACATCGTCTTCACTTTCATTCATCTTCTTCACATCGCACATCGCGCTGGTTCTTCTTCACATCGCGCTGGACAGTAATCTTTGACATCTTCAGTTTGTGATTCAACATTGACATCTTCAGTCTGTGAATCTTTGACAGTACGACTTCCGATAGCTACCATCGATCTGATACGAGTACGAACAGTAGGGAAGACACCGCGTCGAGCTTGGTTAGGGTTTCAAAAATATATTTTGGGGCTTTTCGCTAAGAGGTTAGATTCTCGACATAATATCTCTCGTGTCTTGAATACAAGATTTGTACTTTGGTGAATGATTATGTGATATTGGTTTTGATAAGCATATAAATGACATCGGTAGTCGTGCATCAACGAACTCACGAGTTACATGCTTTTGCAAGAAAGAGTCTCCCTTACGAACCGCAAAAACAGATTCTAATCGAGGGCGTAAATTCTATGGATGTGGCAATTATGGTGTTAAGGATAAGTCACCTTGTTCCTTCTTTCAATGGGTGTGAATGATATAGGAACATCGAAAGCAGAGTACAAGAGTTATCGAGAAGCATGGTTTGCGAAAGGAACACCGAATTGAAGAGTGAATTGGTGACTTGAAAAAGGAACTTGAAATTGAAAAGAAGAGTAACTCGAGTTGAAGATGAAATTGTTGGTTTTGAAGATCAAATTTTTATGTTTACGCTTGTTTGATTTGTATTTTATTTGCTATGTTAAGTTGATGAAACTATGGTTCTTGGAGACTTTTAGTGTAATGAAGGATTTGTGTGATTTGTGTTTACAATTGTACTCTTTTTTCGTTAAGTTGATTCAATTGTACTCTTTTTCTATTAATACCATTCAATTGTACTCTTTTTTCGTTAATACCATTCAATTGTACTCTTTTTTCTGTTAAGTTGATTCAATTGTACTTTTTGTTTTGGTAATTTGGTGTTGTATTCATATTGGTAATTTCAAATGCATGGAAAGTTCTACATTACTCATGTTAAGTAAGTAAAAGTTAAAGAATCAATAATAGTAGTCTGTATGTTGGTAATTTGGCACTTTAAATGCGACTTTGTAATCTTTAACACCAACACATAATTGAAAAAATTACAATAGGATAAGAAATAAACTGACAATGTATCCAACTACAACATTGACAATGTATCCAAAACAACAATGTATCAACCGTACCACATACTTAATACATTGACAAAAAGTATCCAACAAAACAGAATATATCCAACTACAACATTGACAAAAAACAACAATGTATCCAACTATGTATCCAACCGTACCATCAAAACAACAATGTATCCAACTACAACATTGACAAAAAAGAAACCGTACCACATGCTTAATACATCAACCAAAAAGTACCCAACAACCAACAAGAAAACAAAATAAAACACCCTGACTTCATTTCTTCTGAAATTTCCTTTTCATTGTGTCAATGTTGTTTTTTCTTGAACCCTCAACTTGTCTTTTGTTCCTTGTGTTGTGTGCTGGTGAGGACATGTCCCTTGTATTGTGAGCTGGTGTTGAAGCTTCATTTGAGGTTTGTGTTGGTTGTGACTGCTGATCCACATATGAGATTTGTGTAGATTGATCTAGTTTATTCATTTCAATAGCTTGACCCTTGCCAGGATTCTTTCTACTAACATTCTTTGCACTTGCTTGGTTTGTTCTTCTTTGGCACGATTTCATGAGAGCAAAATGATTAAACTTTGGTTATAATGTAAATGGAATAGGCTACAACAAATCATAATTAACATATTTACCTTTGCTCCTGTAACTGGTGCCTGCTTACAAGTCCTTTTGTTATGACCTTTCTGAAGACAGATTTTGCAAGTAACATCCCTTCCATTGCGACTCTGGACTTCTTTACACTATGCTTAGATTCTTCATGTGCACCTTTCCTTCTAGCCTTTTTGGGCCTACTGCATTCTTCTTTGTGGAGGTGGAAGTATAGTGGTCCGTGTCATCCTTGGGCCACAAGTTTTTACCATTCATTGTGCTCATGAACTCAGCATAGGCCAATTTGCATCTTTCTACCCTCAACATAGGATCAATATAGTTTCTAGGCTCATCATTCAAATAGTAAATTGCACTAATGGCATGACTACAAGGGATGTCACTCAACTCCCACATCCTACAACTACAGGATTTAGCTTTGGTGTCTACAACATAGCCATTTAACCCCATCCTAACCTCAAACTTGTAGTTGCCATTGTATGATGTACAAAAAAACCTATGATCAGCAATATTTCTTTGTAACTGTCTATGATCCTAGGCGATTCCCCATCCCATTTATCCATAATCGCCTTCTCCTTTCCATTCTCTCCTTTATACCACATCTTATTTCCTCTAACATGTCTATTATAGGCCTATACCTAGCATCTATGATAGTGCCATTAAAACATTCACACATGTTATTGTCTACAGAGTCACATTTAGAGAAGAATGAGAAGAAACCTCTACACCATAACCTGGGATTGTGCCTTTTGATCCAATTAAAAGCATCCAAGTTGATGTCCTTTATCTCCTTCATAACATCATCAAATTCTTCTGGAGTTGTACTCTTAGCAGCCCTCCAGAATAGATTCTTCAATTCAGAGCCTACAACATGTGTTTCATTTCAAAATCTATACATGCTCAGAACACTTAAAACAGTGTAATTTTACCAGTGTAATTGTACCAGTGTACTTTTACCAGTGTTTCAAAATCAAAAAACTTAAAACTTTACCAGTGTAAATTTTCCTCAAGTTGGAGTATATATGCCTTGCACAACATCTATGCTCGTAATGTGGTAACAATTCAGCAATGGCATTCTCCAAATTCTTTCGTTGGTCTACAACATCATGCATAAGTTAAGAAACACATATACAACATAACAATGACAAATAATGCATGTAAAAAACACAAGTAAATAAAAAAAGAATACCTGTAATTAAAGTGAGACCAATTACTTGGTCCAAACATAGGTCATCCTTCAATATTTCTACAAACCACTTCCATGAATCAGTTGATTCCACTTCTACAACAGCCCATGCCACAGGGAACATCTGGTTGTTGGCATCTCTACCAACAGCAGTCAAGATTTCACCACAACAATAGGACTTCAAAAATGACCCATCCAATCCTAGCACTGGTCTACAACCATCAATCCAACCCTTTTTCAAAGCATAAAAACATATATACATTCTCTTAAAAACAGCAACTCCATTAGGTCCATCTCTTTGCACACTTATTCTAACAGTGTTTCTTTTATCAGATTTCAGAATTTCTCTCCCATAACTCCTAATATAAGAGTAATGTCGTTTAAGACCATTCTCAACTTCCCCTAAAGCTTTCTTTTAGCTCTGTAACACTGTAATTTTGTCACAGTCATCTTGTAATTTTCATTCACTTCCCTCTTAAAGTCCTTTGTCTTCCAGCTAGGGTTATTTCTAATCTTATCACCATATATTTTTGCCAACCAAGAAGAGGTGGCCATCTTAACCTTATCCTCCCTGCAACACTTGTGGTAATCAACTAAGGTCTTTACTTGAAAAGATTTTTCTTTGTTCATCCAACTACAATACATCTTCCAAGGGCACCCCTGTTTGCAGCCAACTTGAACCAAATTGGGTTTGTTCTTTAAAAACTTCAGAGCATAACCATTCACTACTGCATAATTTCTAATGACTTCTTTTAGTTGCTTAGGGTTGGAAAACCTCAATCCCACTTCAAACTTTATTTTTGGATGTCAATTTTGGGTTGAAAACTGGTAAGAAATATTAGTTGCTTTAGAATCAAGACGGCATCATCATCACTTTCGGTTGCAGTGTGATAATCACTAGACTGCAGTGGTTCTGACTCATAACCCTCATTATGTGCACTAGATTCAACATGGTCCATTAGCAATGGAACAGATTCAGTTGTTTTTGGATCAACCCCCAATGATGCAAGTTTATCTTTTTCCATTCTTAACTTATCCATTTCTTTTCTCATTTCTAATAACTTCTTCCTAATGGAATGCAATTCCTCATCATCATCATCTGAACAATGTTCCATGCTGTTTATGTCACTTAGGTCATCAAATTCTATGTCTTCATCAAATTCTTGCACATCTTCAAATATAGTATCATCCCTAGCACTACCTGTGACACATTCATTATTTACTGTAGCTTCAACATTAACATCTTCATTTTGAACTCCACCAGACAAATGTTCTACATAAACCATGACCCTATTGGTTTCCTTTCCAGCTTCTAAGAACATAGGGATTTGGTCATCATTGTACATCATTTTCAACCCAGATTCATTTGACTCTAAAGGGGATTTGAAATAAAGTTTGCACAAGTCAGAGTACCCCAAGTCCTTAACATGTCCTAAGATCTCAAAGTAAGAAATTAAGTCCACATCAATGTTCCTTAAAGTTTTGATCACTTTGATATACATCTTGGTTATACTATGGAGAAATAACCCCGTGTTTCTACAAATTCCCCATGATGTATTACAATGGTTAACTTGTCACCCATAATGTATTCGAAAAAACGAGAGATATTATGTCGATACTCTAACCTCTCAGCAGAAAAGCCCCAAAATATGTTCTTGAAACCCTAACCAAGCTCGACACAGCCGCCTTCCTACTGCATCGCCTTCCTTCGTACTCGTATCGCCTTCCTGGGAGCTATCGAATGTCGTACTGTGCAAGATTCATAGGCTGAAGTCTAAATCGCCATATAAGAACCAGCGCGATGTACCAGCGCGATGTGAAGAAGATGAATGAAAGTGAAGGACGATGTGGAATTAAGATGAATAACCGGTTTAATATTTAAAATCGGATGATGTGGAATTAATGATGTGTAACTTAACTGTCTTGTAGGACGATTTTAACACTTAACGGACCAGATTGGACGGATGTCCTAACCTGGTATGACGGACCAAATTACAAGGCCTTGTATGATACCTTTTAAAAAGAAGGTCCTCAACTGCTAAAATGAGCAAACTTGAAGTCCCATTTTGGTCATTTTGCCTTTTATGAATGGGGATATATAACTTGTTACTTTTATGTTTTGGTACTAAAAAAGAGAGATCCCTATATTTAAATAACCAGACAATATTTTTATAAATATATTAAGTTATATTTTAATATATATAGTTATATTAATTTTTTTATCAATAAATAGTTTATATTTTATGACTTTTAAATATATAATATTAATATATATTTTAAATTTATACTATATACTCAATTATAATTAAGATTATATGATAATTTATACTATATACACTCAATTCTTTTATTATTAGAGAGGGTAATTTTGGTATATTGAGAAAGTATTTCTGGCTTAATGGTAAGGACACCCCAAAAGTTGCTTAATGAAAAAAGACATTATTAAGATCATTAAGTTGAAAGTAAACAACAAGATATAGCTGACCGATTAAGCTGATTAAGCATTAAGCTGATTAAGTAAAAAATAAACAAGCCATAACCCCTGTTTACTTCACCAGTTTTCTAAAAAAAAATTCTAAGAAAACTGAAAAAAATGAAAACACGTTAAAATTAGATATTTTATAAAAAGAAAACTAGAAAACTGGAAAACACGGTTTTTCAAATTATAACTGGACTTTAGAAATTTATAGAAAACAGTCATGACTTGTTTTATAGATTTAGAAAATTAGAAAACACGCAAGATTTGTGCTACAAACAAGCTAGACACTTTCCGAACAATCGAACCTCAATAAATACACATATTTTAATTTTTTTTGAATCTATGATATGAGTACATTACATAATTAATATTTTTAAATGATAGAAAAATCTAACAAACAAAATAAAACATCAAATAGTATAAATATTATTTATTTGTTAATTATCATTTTACTGTGTTCATGTCCATTATTTTAAATTAAAAATAAAATTCTTGTTCCTAATTTAGTTATCTAACTTTATGAACTAGTGATCACTTAAAAATAATAAAAGGAATAATTAGTGTATAAACATGATTATAAAATATTAAAATGTAATGTATAATAATTAGTTATACGTATATAATTTTTTTGAGAGGATACTACATAACTATTTTTCGAGAGTCAAGAACTACAAAAAGAAAATACTAATAAATGGCGAACAACTATATCTGCTGAACTGTGGAGGGATAGATGAATTTGATTAGTCAGATTCATTTTTAAGATGAAAAAGACCATCTTTTGAGTATATATATATATATATATTAAAATGTAATGTATAATAATTAGTTATATGTTAATGTAAAAAGTATGTATATAATTTATGAAACTAAAAAGTAGAAAACTGATAAATTCTATTTGCTAATTTGGAACATATTTTCCTAGTTTCAACAGTTTTCTTAGAAATTGAAAACTTGAATTTTTTTTAGAAAATTTGGAAAAGAAAAGTGGAAATTTTTTTCACAAGTAAACAACCCCTTATTTTCGTGTCATTTTCGTGTCGTGTTTTCGTATCGTGTGGTAAATTATCTGGTCTACTTCCTAGTGGCCAATAAATTTTTGTAATAATTTCGAATTTAGTTTTATAGGTTTTGTATTTTTATTCTAATGTAATTTTTTTTCGAGGGAATTATTTCAGTGGATAAAATTTATGTAATAAAAAAGCAAAGACCAACGGCCTAATAATAATACGAATAAAATAATCTATACTATATAAAACTTATCCCCCTTAATTTAATGTGAAAGGGGGATTTATTTCACTTATTTAAATATATAATATAAAAGAATCTAACAAAATACATAAAAAAATTTAAAAATTATAATTATACATAACTTCAAAAGATGGGCGGGTCGTATTTGGAGGTTCTGTAAGACGAAACAGCTATCTCATTTATTAATTTTTATTATCATAATTTTATATTTTCATTTATTAATTTTTGATTTTAGCAAAGAGATTGCACAAGAGTATTTTGGGGAGAGAAACATCAGTTTATAAACGGCAGCAATTATTGGGGTGGAATTACATATGAAGAGACTATTTTAATTGTAACTTTTAATGTAAATAAACTAATTTAAATATAAAAGTTATGATAAACATCACAATGCAAATGTACCTTCTAATACACAATGATTAAAACGAACTTTTAAATGATAGTATAAATTACAAGATGGTTAAATTTTAGCTATGAAATATTAGATACAATCGATGCATCGCACGAGTTGAATAAACCAAAAACAACCCGGGAGCAACATAGGGTTAGTAAAGCCTCATTTCATATAACTAATTACATAGACTAAAATAAAAGGACAATAACAATAAAAAAACATATAAACTTCTCTAAAAGACATTTAAATTCTGCAATCTGCTCATTCAACCGTCTGTCCCAACATTACGTACAAAACACGTAGATATTCAACCAAAGACCGTGCATCGCACGGGTTGGATAATGCCTCGTTAGTAATAAATTTGGGTTAAGATGTGCGTCACATTTAATTGGTTAACTATCTTATCTTATATATATATAAAGATTAAGTCCTTTTAATTAATGGAGAGTATTAAAGTCATACCAAATACATAATTTTAATATATAAAAGTTGAGTTAATAAACCTATTTTTAATTAATTTGCACATTTCTTTCCACTTCATTTCATATTATTACCGAAGCAATTAATTTGCACAATCCTTTCAACTTCATTTCATATTGTTACTGAAGCATTAATAAGATCCTTTCAATTTACGGAAGCAATATATATATATATATATATATATATATATATATATAAATTGAGTCCAATCATTAATTGTGGAGTCTTAATGACTTAATTTTTATAAAGATAAATAAAATTATAAAATAGATTGAGATTAAATGCAATAATATAAAAGTATAAAACCAATTATGTGCAATTGAGTCTTATTCAACGGTTTACCACTCAATTCATTTGATGTTAAATTGACAAAGTACGTTATTGACAATTAAAAACAAAAGGATGCATTTAATTTAAATAGAGTGAAAAATGTACAAAGCTGGTTATGGATGGATAATTGAAAAGATATGAAGTTCAGTAGCCTCTTTTAAATGAGGTGGATGGATAATTCAAAAGACGTGAAGTTCAGTAGCCTCTTTAAATGAGGATTAAATTATAGAGTAAAACATGTATGCGTGGTTTATTAATTGTATTATTTCTTTGAAGGATAGGACGCCATTTTATATACAACAAGGAATGGTGCTTCATTTGTAATTGTATTTGTAATAATGTATGTTAATGTCAGTTAGCTTTTCTTTAATATCCGATTACAAAATTTATTTGCAGTAACTCCATTTACATTAGCTTAATTATTCTTTTTCTTTTTTGATGATGAAGACTAAGACTCTTTTTTTCAGGGATGGAGATTTTGGAAACAAGTGATAATTTTTCAAGTAAGAGTGTCGATCTACCTTTTATCGCGACTCTCAGTTGCATATTACAAGTTAGCTCATTTGTCTTTGAATAGCGTGAGTGAAATTTTTTACTAGCAAAATGTTAAGAGTTAGTAATATTATAATGAATTAGAATCTTTATTTTGTCTTTTGGTTTTAGTGTAACCCAATTTTCACTAAGTGTCAAAAGATAGTAACATATGAAAATCTTACTACTTGAAATCAACATTCTGTCGTATTTATAAACCCAACAATGATGCATGAACTTATTACAAGGTAAGCTATGGTTGTTTGATGCTACAAATAGCTACTTTGTAGCAATTTGTATCTATGCATACAATGTCTTGCTTTCATACGATATCATCCGAGTTATCTCTTTGATATCATCCCATTATAAGAATTAAGTTAAGCGTGCATATAAAAAATAAAATCAGCTAACTACATAAAAGACCTATACTACCAAATGCCAAGTCTTAAATATGTTAACTTCTTTTTGTCAAACTTTTTAGCAACAAAAATCAAGCCTAAACTACAATATTAATATGTGCTCTTACAAGGAAATATTGATTGTTTAAAAAATTTGAGTTTTAGACATAAGCAAAAATTTAACATTTATCGAAAAACAAGACCGGTGCATCGCACGGGTTTGAATGCCTCGTTCACAAAATAAGTAAGTCTCAATACAAAATATTAGGGCTGTAATTCGAGCCGAGAGGAGCTCGAGCTCGGACTCGTTTATCAGGACTCGTTTTGATTCGAACTTGTTAACGAGTCGAGCTCGAATATAGAATATGACTCGTTTAGCTAAATGAGTAAGTTCGGCTCGAACTTGTTTACAATACTATCTGATCTCGGATCGACAAGATTAAGCTCGTTTAAGTGTAATTTTAAACGAGCTGCTCGACCGACTCTAAACGAGCCGGCTCAGCTCGACTCGTGAATTAAACGAGTCGAGTTCAATCAGTACTCTGAGCTCGTTTACCTAAACGAGCCGGCTCGACTTGAAAAAAAAGCTCAAGCTCGAGCTCGAGGTCGCCCGGCTCGAATGATACCCCTACAAAATATGTATATGCTGGGGGCTTTTTGTTAGTTTACGTTTGATAATGCACAAAAAAAGAAAATATACAAAACTAGAAGGCCCCCCGGTTAAAATAATGACCCAACAAAGCGAAAACAACGAGAACACGAATCGACGCGGCGCACACCGACACAGTTCACAATATTTCGCTTTGAAGGAGACGAGTTATCGGATAGAGAGAGAAAGTCAGAGGGAAGAAGGAAATAGAACGTTTTGTGGGTTTCTCTCTCTTCCCTTTCTTCCTCGGGTAAGATTCTTTCCTTTTCTTTTTCTTTTCTGTCAAAATGTTAATTTTACTATGATTATCACGAGGTGATTTTTTCTATTTATGAAACTATTATCTCGTGTACTTTATTGATCAGTTTTTCCATGTTTTTTTTTTGTTTTTATCTGTCATGAAATCAGTACGCTGTTAAATACTCGTAGTAATATTTTCTGGACTTTGATTTATCAGTCAAAATTTACAATCCTCGAGTAAGAATGATGAGTTTGGGACCTATGGGCAGTGGAGCCGGAGGAAATTCATCATCATCAACCTCAAATTTATCAGCCCTAGCCCCTCCCTTCACTGTCGATAGATTAAACCCGAAGCCCAATTCAAACCCTAGTTTGCATTACTCCGAACCCCTTTACACGACGGAACCCTATAGCCACGGCTGGCCATACGCAAACCCTTCAGCCCCAATACCAAAACTAGCTTTTGAATCAACTGGAATAAGTAGCGTCCCTTCGTCCGATGATTATCGAAATATTAGCCCCACTAGTACCCATTGGTCCTCTTTGAACTCTGGCACTAAAGCCTCAGCTAGTGCATTTGCTTATGGTGGTAGTGAAGTTAAGCATTATTATTCGCCTTATGTTCCTCCATTGGTTGGAGGAGAAGATAGTTTGTTGGTCGAGGATGGGGAGTCTCATTACGATGTGGGGCCCATTTTAGGTCCGAGTTTAAAATCTCAGATTGATTATACTTCGAGCTTGTGGGATGTGAATTATGAGGCTCCATGGGTTGATAATATGGGATTCGATGATGGGAAACGGGCTAAAAGAGAGGAGCTAAATGTAAGTTTCTTTGAGAAAGCAAATCTTGGTGGCTCCGGCCCGCATAGTTATGGAAACCAGTTAAATGAAGGTATGCCTTTTGCCTTTGCTACAATACTTTAGCTAATTATGTGAAGTATGTGGATATTTCTGACATATTTTAGTCGAGATAGCTAGACAGTGAACTGTGCATCTTTTAAGATGCTTAATTCATACTGTAATATGTTAAGGCACCATGAAGATTCTTTTAAATTTATTTAAATAGCTCTCTATTAGCATGCCCGACTTCCTGCGTACTTGCTTATAATAAGTTGCTATGTTGTAATTCAGGAGGGTTTTGCACTGAAAAGAACAAGAAAAAATCTACAGAAGATTCTGGCGTTTCATATAAAAAATTGAATCATGCTTCTGATGGAGGAATCCATACTGGATCTTCAAGTGTTTTACAAACGAAAGACAAGTCATGTCATGAGCAAAATCTTGGCTTCGTTCCTTATGATTCAAATCAAACACGTACCTCAGAATACATTTCAACCTACCCCGAACCTTACTACAAGAATTTCTTAAACGAACAAAACTCATTTGAAAAGTTCGTTAAACATGTCGATAAGCCCTTTATTGGTCCTGTATCAGCAACGATGTCTTCCCCTACAGTTGTCATCAGGCCTCCACCTGCTACCAATGGTAAACCCGGACAGAGAACCTTTTCTCGTAAGCTTGCTCGATTTGAGAATGTTGAAAGTCCGGATTTTTGCTCGAAACCTAACTCCCAGATCAAAGAAGGTTCATTTCAAACGAACCTTTTCGATATTCCTAAGCAAGGGAATGGTCTCATTTCATCGAGTGAACTTCCGAGCCCGTTGGATTCGAGGGATCCTTTTGATCGTAAGACTAAAGCCAGATTTGAATCGCAATTGCCAGAAGTAAATATCTTAGGTGGGTTTAATATGGCTTGTGATAGTAGTAATGTTCAAGCAGTTAACTCTACTGATAATGTTCAAGTGGATTCACCCTGTTGGAAAGGAGCATCGTCTCTGTCTCAATTCTCATCAATCGATATGGAAGCTAGTAATCTTAATCATGCCAAGAAAAATATGGATGAGTACTATGGATTCGATCTTGAAGAGCATCAAAAGAATCTCCACTCTGTAATCGACTCCGGTCAAGATTTTTCCCAAAAAGCTGGCGAAAGGAATAAGAACATTGAAAAAAACGAGTGTGGTGCTATTTGTACGACTAAAGAACATAGTTTATTTTGTGGTGTGAAAGGAATCAAGACAGGTAATGACACGAAATCTTCCAAAACTGAGTGTTTAATCAGTGAAGGTGCTGTTGCAGTTCATGCTGCAGAGAAGGTTCTAGCTTCACCTGCTTCTCAAGAAGATGCCGCTGAGCAAACTATGCTACCGGATCGGAAATTGAATGTGCCAACAGTGTTGAGGGCAATGCATAATCTTTCGGAGTTGCTTTTGATTCATCTTTCTAGTGATGCATGTTTTTTGGACAAAGAGAATACCGAGACTATCGAACATATAATGTGTAACCTTTATTCGTGTTTGAATGACAATGCCAACGAGGCATCTAAGAAGCTGGAACCAAACAGTGCTGCGGTGGGTCACGCTTCTGACAAAAGTCCGAAGCTTCACGATGTGGTATGCTTTGTTTCTGGACATGTGTGAACATGCAAAGATACGCCTTATGAATTTTTAGGTTCATTTTTACGAAACCTTGGCACATCATGTTATATTCTTTGCCATCCTGTTCTAGTTTATCCCCCTCCCCCTTACCTTTCTTTTCTTTTTGCTTTCTTTATTTCTGCTAGAGAATAGTGATAAAAAATTGAAAGATTGATGAATTTTGAATGTTACGTGAGTTGAAAATGAATTTTTCAAATGATGGGGTACAATTTTTCTTAATGGAAGGAATATGAAAGATTTTAGTTGGCAATTTCTTCATCGTCTTTTAAAAAATAATCATACTGCTTGTTTGAATTAATATTATCATCTCCAGGGTACAACTTTAGGAAGTCCTCATATGACAATTAAAGCTCCAGATTCCCGCGTCAAGCTTGATAGTCAGCACATGCATGAAGAGGAGAAAGAATACAGATTTTCTGGTAAGAAAGACGAGAAATCACCAATTCTCTCCTCTTTGGGTGATGACTTAGACATAACGAGAGATGACGAGATGACCAAGGTATATGCTTTATAGTTGATATCTGCAGTGTCACCTGCTGCAAAAAAAGTATATTGGACAAATAGGGAAGAGTATGAAAATATTTAAGCTGTGTTCTTGAAATTATATTATGTTCATCTGTTTTCCTCCGTGGCCAATCTTGCAGGCTATTAAAAAGGTCCTCGAGGAGAATTTCCACATAAATGAAGAAAAGCACACGCGAGCTTTTTTTTATAGGAATTTGTGGCTTGATGCGGAAGCGAAACTGTGTTCCGTCAGTTATAAAGCTCGTTTTGACAGAATGAAGATTCAGATGGAACAAATTAATATCAATGCCCCACAAGGTTAGATTTGCATCATGCATGACCAATGAATTTGGGGGTGTTTGGCAATCAGCTATTTAGTTGGCTTTTGGCTTTTGGCTTTTCTTCCAGTCAAACAAGCTAAAAAAAATGATTGGTAATCGGCTTTTTGCATGGCTGAAAAGCCAGTAGGGGTGTGCAAAGAAAAAAACACCCGAAAAACCGAAACCGAAACCAAAACCAAAACCGAATGTTATGTGGGAAACCGAAAAAAAAGGAACCTAAATTTAATATTAAATTTTTTATTAATTATTTATAAAATTATTGTATTACAATTTTTTGCATTAGTAATAAAATTGTTTTGCATTTTAAAATGTGTCCATATGATATCTTTGTTGGATTTCACGCTTACTTTAGGCCAGGATTTTTTTTTATAAAAAAATCTAGTAAATTAGTCTATTTTATCTTTAAAAAATATAAAAAGCCCAACCTAAAACAATTTAAACAAAACCGAAACCGAGTGGTCTCGTTTGGTTTCGGTTTTACAAACTAAATAACCAAATTTTTAGGTTTCGGTTCGACCCATGCTCACCCCTAGAAGCCAGCTTCTCCACCAAAATGAAAAGGCTAATGGGAGTAGTTTTTTTGTTGGCTTTTGGCTTTTTAGTTTTAATAATTATATATGTATAGAACAGCCAACAACTAACATTCATTTACCAAACACAATTTAAAAAGTCAAACAGCTAACTGCTAACATAAACAAAATCAACTTAGTCAAACCTGTCAAATGAAACAGCTAACCTAAAAGCCGTTAGCCAAACGATATTCTTGCCTAATTACAAAAATTATCCGAGGTTTCACCTAGTTGCAAGAAACTCAAGGGTATTTTTCAAAATTACAATCAAGTACGTGCGGGGGCAACTTGTAAGATGAAAAAAAATGTCAAGAGCGTATTTGTAATTTTTAAAGATGACTTGTTTTTTTGGGTAACAAGGCTGTAGGGTTTAAGCCTTATTTTGCTATTTAATCCTGATTTGGTTAGGCATTGATGATACTGACGAACTAATCTCTGAGATTTGCAATACTGCTTCCGAGTTGGGTCTGAAGGGTCACGATGGCCCGACCCTGAAATCCACTATCCAGAACCTTCCTTTTTCTATGGGTGGCCTCCCTGATGGCGTTGAGAGTTCTGTCATGGCAAGATTCAATATCTTGAAATCCCGAGAGGAGAATGTGAAACCTATAAATACGGCGGACGAACAGCAAAAACCTAAGATGGTGGACAATGACGAGCATGGAGATTCTGTAATGACCAGATTCAATATCTTGAAATCACGCGAGGAGAACTCGGCAAAATTGATTAGTACAGACGAGGGAAGACAATCTATGATGATTGCTGGTGGGTTTTCCTCTAGTGACTGGTGTGTGGGGCCGTGCATTATAAGCCCGCCGGAAGTTGAAAATTTTAATGTGGGCCCAAAGGAAGGCACCTTTCGGCCGTACGCACGTGGTGCTGGCTACGAAACTCTGGAGGAATTCCATCTATCTGTCACTAACGATCCGGTAATCCGTTCGTTTACGAACGGTAGGATGATGATGGAACAAAGTAGCTTGGGAAGGCGTGATAGTTCGTCATCGGATTGGGAACATGTAATGAAGGACGATTTATCGTGGAAGAATTTGTGATTGTGGGCATGAGAAAAAACCCTCTTTTGTCTGAACTTGTGATAATGTTGATTTGTATATATTATGTAAAAAAGTGGATTTATCGTAGGCTCTGGGGAGCGTTGGTGTATGCTTAAACGTGCTTTATATTTCTCACCTTCTTTTCTTTTCTTCCCCACTTCCTTTTGTTGGGGTGGGATTGGGTAATTTTCTCCAGCTTTGATTGGCATGAAAACTATTTTGTTTAATTACATAAATGACACCTGAGGTTTACTCTAATTACAAAAGGATCAAGTTATTATTTTTTAGAATTAAAGTAAAGATGACAAAATACCAGAACCTAATAGGAACATTCGACCCCCGCCCTAAATGAGGTGGGTAATTCCGGTCCGAACTCTATCAATGGAGTGGGGATGGATTTATGTTTTCGTGCCTCACTCTCGCCCCGACCTTGCAATGCATATGTATTATTAGGTATAATTAGATGTTAGCCCGTGTGATGCACGAGACAATATTTTATTACTTAAAAAAATACTCTCTCGCCCCCTAGTTTGTTGAGGATCTTTGATACGAATTTTAGTAAAAAAAGTTGTTGAGTGTATTACGTAGTGTAATGTAATTGGAGGAGTCTCATATTAGCACAATGTTAAGTTAATTAGTGTCTATATGAACAAATTTGGGGGATAGTAGTATGTGATTAAGTCCTGATATATGTGCGTGTGCAGTATGCATTTTACTATTTTTAGTTATATAATTTCTTAAATCTAATTTCTAAAGTGAGTTGATTTATTTTTATTTTGTATCAGTTAATTTTATTGAAAATAATATCTAAATTTTTTCTAATATCAATTTTTTTGAGCAATCAACTATTAATGTATATTCATCAAATTTATCATATAGAATATGCATGTCTAATTCAAGATCGTAAAATAAGAATTAATTTGATATATTTTTAACTAATTTGATACAAAAAATTATAAAAATTTAGAATTTTAAGCTAACAATAAAGAAAGACTTATTTTTATTAGTAGATGAATATAAATTAGTGAATAAAACTCACAGAACACATATTTGGAATTTTCTTTTCTTTTTCTATTTTTCTGAAAATTTAAAAAAGATATATCTCTATATATAAACTATATTTAAAAAAAATAGAAAAAAAATGACATGTGTCCCGACTCTATTTTACTAGAAGTATATATATATATATATATATATATATATATATATATAATGAAAAATTTCTAAGGTACCTACATGGACACCATTAGGGGTGGCCCATGAACCGAACGTTCGCGAACTGTTCGTGAAAAAGTTCGGTCAACGGTCAGTTTGAGTTCGGTTTGACCGAACCGAACATGTTCGCGAACATGTTCGAGTATTTTCGAACCGAACATCGAACATTTTATATTTTGATCGGGTGTTCGCGAACATTAATATATATATATATATATATAATATAATTATATATAATATGGGTGTAATAAGTAATAACGATTAATTAAACCTTAAACCTAACCTAACCTTCAGCCTAAGACGCAACCGGCCACAATATACTCATTTTCTGCACTCCACTTAACAGTTTGACCTCCATCTCCATCTCGACGCCCAGAGACGCATCACGCATCTATCATCGGCTCCACTCCATTCCATCTTCGTCGACGCTTAGAGACGCATCTATCAGCGGCTCCAATCCACTCCATCTCCATCGATCAACGGCAGAAGTCCAGCCCTAATCCATTGCGCGACTTCTGCTCCGTACATCTCCGCCGCGACTTCTGCTCCGTACATCTCCGCCGTGAATCCATTGTTGCCGCAAGTAGCTGCAATTTGTTACTATATATTTTTATGCAAATAAAGTAGTTGCAATTTGTTTGTAAATTCATTTATTTCTTTAACCATTTGATAAATTTTATAAGGTGTCAAAATGGCTTCGTATACCTCTGCTAAAGATGTTCTCAAGTCCA
The DNA here is from genome assembly GCA_033398695.1 of Orobanche coerulescens. NCBI lineage: Eukaryota > Viridiplantae > Streptophyta > Magnoliopsida > Lamiales > Orobanchaceae > Orobanche > Orobanche coerulescens. Next base: position 3,333,455 of record CM065816.1, read on the forward strand.
CATTTTAGAAGAAAACAGAACTGGTATGGAAATTGATGATTATGCTAATGATATATTAGAATTGGGATCACTTGGAAATGAAACAATAGGTAGTGATGATGAGGTTATAGAAGACATGAAAGATGATGCCCAAAATGAGCAAACTGGTGAGAATGCAGCTGGAGGTGAGAATGCAATGGGAGGTGAGAATGCTGGTGGAGATGGTCTTGATGCACATAGACCAAAAAGACGAAAAAATCCAAGGTGTGGAAATCTTTTACGGAGACTGAGGTCGTTGCAGGTTCTGTAAAAGTGATGAAATTGGAGTGTAGCCATTGCGGCCAAAAGCTAAAATGTTATGCTACTGGATGCATGACATCTATGAACCGACACTTGGAGAAATGCCCGAGCCTGAAAAAAAATGAGAAGGCTAAAGCAAATCAAATGAAGCTTAGTTTTCCAGAGGGTACTTCTACTACGCCGGGGCACTCTTATCTTCACTCGGGGAAGTTTGATATGGCAGCCATGAAAGAAAGTGCAGCCGAATGGGTGGTTATGCATGAGCACCCATTTATGATTGTTCAGAAGGAAGGCTTCAATATAATGATGAAAAGATGGATGCCTGAGTGGACCAATATAAGTAGAAAAACCATTAAAAATGACTGTTTTGTTGTGTATGAAAGAGAAAAGGAGAAGCTGAAAAAAGTGTTTCATAAAGTTTCGAAAATCAGCTTGACTACTGACTTGTGGAAGTCAAAAAATCAGAAAATTGAGTATATGGTGCTAACGGAGCATTGGATTGACAGCAATTGGAGATTACAGAAGAGAGTATTGAACTTTGTTCACATCCCTCCCCCTCAACCAGGCCATGCCATTGCTGATGAAATATTTAAATGCTTACGGGGTTGGGGCTTGGAGAACAAAATTTACACTATCTCTGTTGATAATGCAAGAAACAACGACACATGCATAAAGCACTTGAAGGATACTTTTTCCAGAACCAAATCCTTACTTCTCAAAGGTAAGTTGTTTGTTGCTATTAGTATATTGATTTCGCACTTCATTTCTTACTTCTATAGAAATAATTGGTCACTGGATTGTTCTGAACTTCTGTACTTTCTATACAACACTGTATTATGGCCCTTTCTTACCTTTTTCTTTCTTCATTCTTGAAGGTAAGCTATTTCATGTGAGGTGTTGTGCTCATATTCTGAATTTGTTGGTTCAAGATGGTCTTGGTATGATTAAGGATATAGTTGATACTATTAGGGCTGCAGTGGATTTCATCAATAAAATAATGCTAGGCGTTTGGAATTTGCTAGAGCAGTTGAGCGAGCTTGTTTGCCAGAAAGGGTGCTTTTGTATGATTGCAAGACTAAATGGAACTCCACTTTTAAGATGTTAGTGTGTGCTTTAAAGTTCAAAGATTGCTTCACTATTTATTCGGAAAAAGAGGTTACATTTACTTTATGCCCAAATGATGAAGATTGGGAAAAGGTAGAGAATGTATGTACTGTTTTACAAGCATTTTGGGAATCTACTCATGTGATTTCTGGTAGTGAATATCCAACTTCGAATTTGTATCTTGTGGAGGTTTGTAAGATTAAGGAGCTTCTAAATGGCAAGGTTATGGATGAAGATACCTACTCACTCAAGAGAATGCAGTTGGGATTGATATTGCAACTTTGGATGCATTGAAGTGGTGGAAGGAAGCTAAAAAGTACAAAATTCTTTCAAGAATGGCTGCTGATATTTATGTCATCCCAATTAGCACTGTGGCTTCAGAAGCAACTTTTAGTGCCGGAACAAGAGTCATTGATACCTACCGTGCTTCTTTGGCGCCAAAGACTGTTGAAATGTTGATGTGTGTGGGAGATTGGTGTCGTAAGCTTCATGGGGTGAAGAAGAGGATAAGGTTTAAATGTGAACTTTCTATTTGATTTAATGAGTTTTAACCCGTGTTCCTGTTTGTTTAACCTGTTTTTCCTGTTTTTCTTTTTGTTTTCTGCAATTTACAGAAAGCACAGAATCCATTGGAGGTCGCATTACCTAACCCTTAAGTCTTATGTTATATCATACATAATATTTTGGTTTATGTTTTCAGGTGCGTTTTCTTACTTGATCTTCTGGTGTTGTTTTAGGGTATTTGTTCGTGTCTTAGGAAAATCTACTTTGTAATGTGATTGGATTGAAATATTTTATTCATGAAATATAGACATTAGATTTAGCAGGAAATAGTAATCAGAATTGGTATGGAAATTTATACTAATGTGATTGGATTGGAATATTTACAAAATATACTAATGTTGTTCCAAACGAAAAAGTAATCAGAGTTAGCAGGAAACTGCACACTAGATTTTTTTTTTTAATTCAATGGAATTATATTAATTAAAAACCCAAAAATCTAAGACTGTTTGGTATCTTTCAATGTCTAGTTATTTAAAGATATTGTCAAAGTCCCCTAATGAACCGTTCATGTACTACTTTTGTGTCTGCTTGTGATCTTGATTTTTTTCATGGAATTACAGGTGCTTGCCTACTGAAGAACATTGGAGACTTGGAGTATTGCCCAATGTTGTTGATCGACTTGTTTAATAAATTTATGTGTGTATTTCGTTTTGGGTGCGAATTTCCAAATGAAATTTTGGTGTTTTGGGCTTTTGTCGGTTGTGTATGAATTCGAATATTTATATATTTCATTTTGGTTACATAAAAATTTGTGATTCAAGATTTTATTTCATTTTTAAAAAAATTGTAATTTACACATTTTTTCGAACATAAACGAACAAAGCGTACGAACAGATCAATCGAACACAAACGAACCGAACACGAACAATAAAAAATATATCGAACCGAACTCGAACACTAATTTGAAATATTCGTCGAACACGAACACGAACCGAACGAACGAACGGTCAATAACACCAAAATCTTGGTTCGTTCGGTTCGTGTCCACCCCTAGATACCATAATTGTATGTATATTCACCATTAAATTTATGATGAAAATCATTTGATACAAATTCAATGGTGAATATACATGCAGGTACGAAAACTATGTAATTTTCCTAAAAGTATTATTATTTTAAATTAATATTTAATATTTATTTTGTAATTTATAAAACTGTTAACAAACATAACATAAAATTTATCACTTCAGCCGTCTCCAAAGTGAATTCTCATATTTCATTTTTGATACATCCCAAATATACATTCTCGTTTCTATTTTTAGTAAATATATCGCACACACTTCATCACTTTTGTTACTACAATAAAAATAGTACCCTTATTCGACTCATCAATTTCTTAAAATTGTGTTATTCTCAAATGAAAATGCACCTTATGGACGGAGCGAGTTACTTAAATTACAAAATTATAAATGGAGATTCCCACCTCGCACGTGCCTCGATTGCGAGGATGGGAATGTCATAATCTAATCGGTGATTTTGTATTTTTAATGCACCTAAAGTCGGGCTGTGTTTAGCACTATCTTATAAGTTTTAGGAGCTTATTTGAGCATTGACTAAAAAAAGCTCGTTTCGTAAACGACTAACTTCTCAATTCAGCTTATCAGCTAGCTGATTGATAAGCTAATTTTTCAAGCTTATGAAAAAAAGAAGCTAGCTTCTCATCTTTATATATTCCATATATGTCCGTGACCTAAATAAAAACATAGGGTTTTGTATATAAACTGTTGGGAGTATGCCCTCGAATGCCACTCAGAGGATGTTGAGTGAGGGCATTGTACTTGTGATTATGTAAATCATTTATATAAGGCAATGAATGTTTCTTTATTTACTGGTAGTTACTGGCATTCCTAACTCGTAAATATACATATAGAAACTAGTCCGTGTATTTGAGAGCAAAACGCTCCACTCCTTATTGGATAAGGGGGTAGGCACTGAAAATGTTTATAGCTCAAATACTTAATCGTTCGCAAGTCGATGAAACATGACTGAGCGTTAAGTTTATGTGAAGACTTGTATGACGTGTTCTTTGACATGGAGAGTGCATGTCGAACATTAATGGTTAGTGGGAGCACACGTTATAGGTATGCTAATTGGATTAGCATACTCGAACCGACTCACCCTCGATTCGTCACACGAATTTCACTCCGGGACAGTCAATGACGGAATCGAAAGGTTGTGATAGGTATTCGTGAACCTTCTACTTGAGGATTTAGTAGGGATGTGCTTGTGACGTCAAGATTTTCATTAGAGTAGTTCGACCCTATAAATCGGAAGGGGGGGTTCAACCTCGACGTGCATCTTGATGGGCAAGTAGTAGGTCCTACTGAATACCAAGATAGAATTCTTTCTCCCATTAGTGAGCGGGTTATATGTCCTATGCGGTTATTGGCAGATGAGATCATAAGTATTTGGCCAAAGCATTGGAGCTAGTTGTATTAGATACACGACATCTCGATGATCTCGATTTGCATTAACGCATGCATAACGTCAAGTACAGATGGGGTTTGACTGATCGTGACCCTATAACTTTATCGGGACATTTGAGAGAAGGATTTATACGTTTATTGGTATTCACGACAGAATGGTTCTTGAATGATCCCAATCATTCGTTCTCAGTTGGGGTACAGTGTAGGCCGCCATGCTGGCTAGGTGGTGCTACTACTCTTTGGTTCCTTCCATTGCTGACTGAGACGGACCTACTGAGTCGCGCAATAGGATTGACGACGGAATGAATCGAGCTTATTCTCTCATTATGAATATTAGATATTGAATATCTAATTAATTGGGACATTGGATGTCTAAATTGATTTATTGGATAAATTGATTTACGGCCTAATGAATTAAATTAGTTACTGGGTGATTAATTCAATTCATAAATATAATTATTTCTTGGAGAAATTAATTATGTTATTTTGTATTTGATATGATTAATTAATTGGATTAATTAATTAATATAAATACATCGGAACGGAATCGGAGTTTATCTGTTTAGACTCACGAGAGTCCGAAACGAACCGAATTTGTCCGACTCCTTCTAGATGGCCGCCCCACCCCAACTCACCTACATGCGAGTCTTTTTGTCCACATCATGATGTTTGGTGAAATGAAGAATAAAAGGAAGACTTGAAATCCCTCACTTCACCCTAGGTGTGCATTCCATACGGTTGGTGAGAGAAAAGAGAGGGAAAAATTCTTCCTCAAAGTCTTCTTCTTCATTTCATTTATTGTTCTTGATAATTCTTGGAGAAATATCAAGAAATCAAAGAGAGATCAAAGATAAAACACTTAGAGTGTTGTAATTTTGATTTGAAAGCTTCCATTACTTGATTCTAGCCGTAACCTTAGAGGTTAATCGGGTGATCGTCGTTCCGGTCGTTTCTCCAGCGCGTGGCAAGTAGATGCGTTGTATTTTCGACGTTGGATCATCCAAGGGCTTGGAGCACGTTGGATCGTAGGGATATACAAGAAAATCTTGGGGAAAAGCTCAAGAGAAGGAATCCATTTAATCAACGGACTACAAGGATATGTTTCTCGTATTATCTTGTGTTTCGTTTAATATTCGTATATACGTAGCTCGATCGATCCTCGTAGGGATTCAGATCGAATTAATTTTCGTTTTACCGCTTCCGCTGGGCCTTCGTTTTAGGCACCGAATCCCAACATAAACAACCCCTGGGTAATTGACATATTACAAATAAACCCACCATCCATTAACTTTTTTGGAAAAATTGAGGCTTCCGATGAGTGGTGGACGCGAAAAATTATGGTTACTCTGATCATCACTCTATTACACTTGCTAATGAATTACTTTGTTATAAATATAATACAATAATTTTGTGTTCGATTTAGCTTTTATATTTTACGAAATCTTTTTGATACCTATTGTTGTTGTGAACTTGTTCGTAACTAAAATTATACACACAAGTCCTATTCAGCAGAAATTTTAAACCATCAAAAACAAATTATCAATGACTTTTCAAAGTGACAATGAACTGTGAATAGTACATATGTGTAATTCAGAGGTAGTATATATTTAAAAGGCAAAATGACCAAAATGGGACTTCAAGTTTGCTCATTTTAGCAGTTGAGGACCTTCTTTTTAAAAGGTATCATACAAGGCCTTGTAATTTGGTCCGTCATACCAAGTTAGGACATCCGTCCAATCTGGTCCGTTAAGTGTTAAAAATCGTCCTACAAGACAGTTAAGTTACACATCATTAATTCCACATCATCTGATTTTAAATATTAAACTGGTTATTCATCTTAATTCCACATCGTCCTTCACTTTCATTCATCTTCTTCACATCGCGCTGGTACATCGCGCTGGTTCTTCTTCACATCGCGCTGGACAGTAATCTTTGATATCTTCAGTCTGTGATTCAACATTGACATCTTCAGTCTGTGAATCTTTGACAGTACGACTTCCGATAGCTACCATCGATCTGATACGAGTACGAACAGTAGGGAAGACACCGCGTCGAGCTTGGTTAGGGTTTCAAAAATATATTTTGGGGCTTTTACTGCTAAGAGGTTAGATTCTCTGACATAATATCTCTCGTGTCTTCTGAATACAAGATTTGTACTTTGGTGAATGATTATGTGATATTGGTTTCGACAGTAAGCATATAAATGACATCTGGTAGTTGTGCATCAACGAACTCACGAGTTACATGCTTTTGCAAGAAAGAGTCTCCCTTACGAACTGCAAAAACAGATTCTAATCGAGGGCAGAAATTCTATGGATGTGGCAATTATGGTGTTAAGGATAAGTCACCTTGTTCCTTCTTTCAATGGGCTGTGAATGATATAGGAACATCGAAAGCAGAGTACAAGAGTTATCGAGAAGCATGGTTTGCAGAAAGGAACACTGAATTGAAGAGTGAATTGGCTGACTTGAAAAAGGAACTTGAAATTGAAAAGAAGAGTAACTCAGAGTTGAAGATGAAATTGTTGGTTTTGAAGATCAAATTTTTTATGTTTACTGCTTGTTTGATTTGTATTTTATTTGCTATGTTAAGTTGATGAAACTATGGTTCTTGGAGACTTTTAGTGTAATGAAGGATTTGTGTGATTTGTGTTTACAATTGTACTCTTTTTTCTGTTAAATTGATTCAATTGTACTCTTTTTTCTATTAATACCATTCAATTGTACTCTTTTTTCTGTTAATACCATTCAATTGTACTCTTTTTTCTGTTAAGTTGATTCAATTGTACTTTTTGTTTTGGTAATTTGGTGTTGTATTCATATTGGTAATTTCAAATGCATGGAAAGTTCTACATTACTCATGTTAAGTAAGTAAAAGTTAAAGAATCAATAATAGTAGTCTGTATGTTGGTAATTTGGCACTTTAAATGCGACTTTGTAATCTTTAACACCAACACATAATTGAAAAAATTACAATAGGATAAGAAATAAACTGATATTGCAATTACTTAGTAGTTTTACAGACCTTAATAAAGCATACCAAGTACAGAAAAAAAAACTTAAGCCATCAAAACAACAATGTATCCAACTACAACATTGACAAAAAAGAAACCGTACCACATACTTAATACATCAACCAAAAAGTACCCAACAACCAACAAGAAAACAAAATAAAACACCCTGACTTCATTTCTTCTGAAATTTCCTTTTCATTGTGTCAATGTTGTTTTTTCTTGAACCCTCAACTTGTCTTTTGTTCCTTGTGTTGTGTGCTGGTGAGGACATGTCCCTTGTATTGTGAGCTGGTGTTGAAGCCTCATTTGAGGTTTGTGTTGGTTGTGACTGCTGATCCACATATGAGATTTGTGTAGATTCATCAAGTTGATTCATTTCAAAAGCTTGACCTTTGCCAGGATTCTTTCTACAAACATTCTTTGCACTTGCTGGTTTGTTCTTCTTTGGCACCTGATTTCATGAGAGCAAAATGATTAAACTTTGGTTATAATGTAAATGGAATAGGCTACAACAAATCATAATTAACATATTTACCTTTGCTCCTGTAACTGGTGCCTGCTTACAAGTCCTTTTGTTATGACCTTTCTGAAGACAGATTTTGCAAGTAACATCCCTTCCAGCCCCACTCACTCTGGACTTCTTTACACTATGCTTAGATTCTTCATGTGTACCTTTCCTTCTAGCCTTTTTGGGCCTACCAGGCATTCTTCTTTGTGGAGGTGGAAGTATAGGGTCTGTGTCATCCTTGGGCCACAAGTTTTTACCATTCATTGTGCTCATGAACTCAGCATAGGCCAATTTGCATCTTTCTACCCTCAACATAGGATCAATATAGTTTCTAGGCTCATCATTCAAATAGTAAATTGCACTAATGGCATGACTACAAGGGATGCCACTTAACTCCCACATCCTACAACTACAGGATTTAGCTTTGGTGTCTACAACATAGCCATTTAACCCCATCCTAACCTCAAACTTGTAGTTGCCATTGTATGATGTACAAAAACCTATGATCAGCAATATTTCTTTGTAACTCTGTCTATGATCCTAGGGCGAATTCCCCATCCCATTTATCCATAATCGGTCTTCTCCTTTCCATTCTCTCCTTTATACCACATCTTATTTCCTCTAACATGTCTATTATAGGCCTATACCTAGCATCTATGATAGTGCCATTAAAACATTCACACATGTTATTGTCTACGAGTCACATTTAGAGAAGAATGAGAAGAAACCTCTACACCATAACGGGATTGTGCCTTTTGATCCAATTAAAAGCATCCAAGTTGATGTCCTTTATCTCCTTCATAACATCATCAAATTCTTCCGAGTTGTACTCTTAGCACCCTCCGTAATAGATTCTTCAATTCAGAGCCTACAACATGTGTTTCATTTCAAAATCTATACATGCTCGTAACACTTAAAACAGTGTAATTTTACCGGTGTAATTTTACCAGTGTACTTTTACCAGTTGTTTCAAAATCAAAACTTAAAACTTTACGGTGTAAATTTTCCTCAAGTTGGAGTATATATGCCTTGCACAACATCTATGCTCGAATGTGGTAACAATTCAGCAATGGCATTCTCCAAATTTCTTTCTGTTGGTCTACAACATCATGCATAAGTTAAGAAACACATATACAACATAACAATGACAAATAATGCATGTAAAAGACACAAGTAAATAAAACAAGAATACCTGTAATTAAAGTGAGACCAATTACTTGGTCCAAACATAGGTCATCCTTCAATATTTCTACAAACCACTTCCATGAATCAGTTGATTCCACTTCTACAACAGCCCATGCCACAGGGAACATCTGGTTGTTGGCATCTCTACCAACAGCAGTCAAGATTTCACCACAACAATAGGACTTCAAAAATGACCCATCCAATCCTATCACTGGTCTACAACCATCAATCCAACCCTTTTTCAAAGCATAAAAACATATATACATTCTCTTAAAAACAGCAACTCCATTAGGTCCATCTCTTTGCACACTTATTCTGACAGTGTTTCTTTTATCAGATTTCAGAATTTCTCTCCCATAACTCCTAATATAAGAGTAATGCTGTTTAAGACCATTCTCAACTTCCCCTAAAGCTTTCTTTTAGCTCTGTAACACTGTAATTTTGTCACAGTCATCTTGTAATTTTCATTCACTTCCCTCTTAAAGTCCTTTGTCTTCCAGCTAGGGTTATTTCTAATCTTATCACCATATATTTTTGCCAACCAAGAAGAGGTGGCCATCTTAACCTTATCCTCCCTGCAACACTTGTGGTAATCAACTAAGGTCTTTACTTGAAAAGATTTTTCTTTGTTCATCCAACTACAATACATCTTCCAAGGGCACCCCTGTTTGCAGCCAACTTGAACCAAATTGGGTTTGTTCTTTAAAAACTTCAGAGCATAACCATTCACTACTGCATAATTTCTAACAGCTTCTTTTAGTTGCTTAGGGTTGGAAAACCTCAATCCCACTTCAAACTTTATTTTTTGGATGTCAATTTTTGGGTTGAAAACTGGGTAAGAAATATTAGTTGCTTTAGAATCAGCATCAGCATCATCATCACTTTCAGTTGCAGTGTGATAATCACTAGACTGCAGTGGTTCTGACTCATAACCCTCATTATGTGCACTAGATTCAACATGGTCCATTAGCAATGGAACAGATTCAGTTGTTTTTGGATCAACCCCCAATGATGCAAGTTTATCTTTTTCCATTCTTAACTTATCCATTTCTTTTCTCATTTCTAATAACTTCTTCCTAATGGAATGCAATTCCTCATCATCATCATCTGAACAATGTTCCATGCTGTTTATGTCACTTAGGTCATCAAATTCTATGTCTTCATCAAATTCTTGCACATCTTCAAATATAGTATCATCCCTAGCACTACCTGTGACACATTCATTATTTACTGTAGCTTCAACATTGACATCTTCATTTTGAACTCCACCGCACAAATGTTCTACATAAACCATGACCCTATTGGTTTCCTTTCCAAATTTCTAAGAACATAGGGATTTGGTCATCATTGTACATCATTTTCAACCCAGATTCATTTGACTCTAAAGGGGATTTGAAATAAAGTTTGCACAAGTCGAGTACCCCAAGTCCTTAACATGTCCTAAGATCTCAAAGTAAGAAATTAAGTCCACATCAATGTTCCTTAAAGTTTTGATCTCGCCCCGATATACATCTTGGTTATACTATGGAGAAATAACCCCTGTGTTTCTACAAATTCCCGCCATGATGTATTACAATGGTTAACTTGTCACCCATAATGTATTCGGAAAAACGAGAGATATTATGTCGATACTCTAACCTCTCAGCAGAAAAGCCCCAAAATATGTTCTTGAAACCCTAACCAAGCTCGACACAGTCGCCTTCCTACTCGTACCGCCTTCCTTCGTACTCGTATCGCCTTCCTGGGAGCTATCGAATGTCGTACTGTGCAAGATTCATAGGCTGAAGTCTAAATCGCCATATAAGAACCAGCGCGATGTACCAGCGCGATGTGAAGAAGATGAATGAAAGTGAAGGACGATGTGGAATTAAGATGAATAACCAGTTTAATATTTAAAATCAGATGATGTGGAATTAATGATGTGTAACTTAACTGTCTTGTAGGACGATTTTTAACACTTAACGGACCAGATTGGACGGATGTCCTAACCTGGTATGACGGACCAAATTACAAGGCCTTGTATGATACCTTTTAAAAAGAAGGTCCTCAACTGCTAAAATGAGCAAACTTGAAGTCCCATTTTGGTCATTTTGCCTATTTAAAATAATAATAGACAAAAATATCATTTATTTTATTTTATAACAATTATTGTTAAAATATAATGAGAAAGTTTAAAAATAATAGAAAAATAAAAGTAATGCCATTTTATGTAATTTTATAAAAAAACAGCTAGCTTATCAGCTAATTTGCTAAACATCTACCTTAAAATCAGCTAGCTTATCAGCTACTCAATCAGCTATCAGTTAGCTTATCAGCTACCAGCTAGCTTATCAGCTAGTTTTGCTAAACACAGCCTCAATATAAGTGGACTCCTTTTAGTCAGTTCCGACATGAAACCTACGATTGAATCCAATCTACTCTTCTTCTAGCCAATCAGGATTCAGCATAAACTTAATATATGCATTTTTTTTCTTTCTTGTCGATTTCACTAATTATCCTCTATTTAACAAGTAAAATGACATTCACAACATTTATCCTAATCAATCGAAACTCCTTCGTATAAAAGTTGCGACAGTAAGAACATCAGCCGCAAAATTTGCTACTTTACTTTTTGCATGAACTTATAGTGTTTTAAACGATTAGTTGATGAAATTAAGTTGCACACGATGATGATCCTTATTATTCGACATTAACATGATAAGAAAAAGTGTATGTTATCCCACATTCACAGGTCATGAACTTGAGGTGCTACTCCTCTTCCCCCAATTGATTTTAGGATGGAAGCTCCAATGTAATCTATATATAGTATGGACTAAGCTCACGCTCGTACACGGGCCTTTCTCTCCCAAATCTATGCCCGCGCTCCAACTTCTAAAAGCTACTTAGAACTTCTACTTCAGCATTAATGCTTATGCGTTTGTGTAGTTATGTCATCATAAGCTGATCGTCATCAGGTTGGATTTTATCAAAGGTCATCTGCTGAGTTTATTGTGAAACACGAAGTTAGGAATGGATTCATCAAGAGCAATGGAGCAGGGGTAGAAATCAATCCAAATGAGTCGAACGCACATCTATTTAAAGGCACTATGTCTGAGTTTGATTTGATTAGCACTCAAACGAGCTTTAATCTCACCAGACAAGAATCGATCTCAAGTAGTTTGGTTTTTTTATATGCATTTTATTTTTTTTATTCCAAAGGCACCCGAGCTCGAGCCGAGTTTTATACCTTACAAAGCAAAAAAAAAAAAAAAGTTGTGTGGTCAGATACTCGAGATCGTAAGATTTTATATAGTTTATTTATTATATGCATTCAGTCGACTCATAATTCAATCCATGGATTAATTTGTATTTTTCATTTTTTTTTCTCGCGGCACGTTAGACGAGAGGACTCGACTATGATGTGCCTTGTTGGAGGAGAGATGGCATAGTTTCTTTAGCTTCGGAGGCATTGTTCAATTTCTTTTTAAGAAATAATCAAGAAAGACAAGCAATTCGACCCAGACTATGATCAAAATTGGGCCATAGTCCGGGACCTAAAAACTAAAACACCTACGGCACGCTAAAGACATAAAAAGTACACCACTATAATCTTGGACTAATATGCGGACCGATAAGGGATAAATCAACTAAATAAGATCATAAATGCTATCTAAATCTAAAAGAAGGGTAACCGAGATGATCCATCCGAATGAGGGAGATAAGATACGGAGGAGAAGTATCAATAGTGTAAGTCTGAATTCCGAGGGACGACAAACCAAGCTCTAAAAGGTAGTCAGTTGGCTTGTTGCGCTCCCGGAAGATGTGAGTGACTGTGAGGTGTATATCCCAGAAAATGTGACGGATTCGAATAAGTGTGTGGCGAACATTGTAATATCCGTGTATTTTAGTATTCGTGTGTGTGTTGTTTCAGACGTATTTAGTTGAGAATTTATTCGTAATTTCCATGTTGAATTATGGTTATTTGGAACCGTGTGTTTTGACGATCGGAATTGGAATGTTTATGGTTGGTAATTGTCGAGTTTTGTGATTTCCAGAGTATGTTTGTTTTGGCCGGAATGTCAAAGTGGTGACTCGAGAGTTATGGCCGTAAGATATGAATGTATTACCAAAAGGGTGTTAATAGAATAAGAGTAGATATTTCCGAATTGTGATTTGCACAAGGGCTGACTTCGATCGATCACCATATATTCCATAAAAATCTAAAAATTCTAAAATTTTACACTATTATAGAGAATTGAGTTAGCTTTCCAATCGTTCAAACGGTGAGTCAATCGGGGCCCGGACGAAGGAGTTATGGTCGAAATAGTGGAGTCTGGTGCAGTGACACGGCCGTGTCATTTGACGTGGGCCGTGTCGAGCTATTGCGGATAAGCAAAAACGTTCTGGACGTGTGACACTACCCCTGACTCGACCGTGTCATTTGACACGATCGAAAAGTGCCTAAATGCTGAAAACCCACTTCGGGAGCTTTATATAGCCTTTGGTCGATTTTTTGGGCATTCTAGCACCTTCCCTTCATCCTCCACCTAGAATCCTTCATCTTAAACTCCAAAATCAAGCCATAAATATGTTCCAAACACTATAGAATCAAGATATCAAGTTCATTATTGAATAATTATCCATCTCTTGGTTGAATTAAGGTATGTGGTTGAAGTTCTTCAAGTTATTTCAAAGAATTTTGGGATTTGTTGGGTGTTCTTGATTCAAGTTCGTTTTGGCTTTGGATTATGTTAGATTATGATGTTGTAATCATGTTCTTTTGTTTTCCCTCAAAGTTTATGGATTAAATTCCGAGTTTTTAATCCGTTCTTGGGTTCGACCTTTGTCGCCTCCGTAGTGTTCGATTAAATATCTCTAAGGGTAGAACTTAGGGTGAATCCTTCTGTTTTCGTGGTGTTGTGTTTTGATTCGGTATTTCGATGTGTTAGGGTCGAATTGTTGGAGGAAGTTCGGACCGTACGTCCATCCGTTCGTTGTTTCCCGTGTCGTTCGAATTGAGGCAAGTACTTTGATTGTATTTAATATACTTTCCTGTGAATATGTAAAAATGGGATTTGTGCCAATTGTTAATTGAGTGTGTGTGAGCCGAGTAAAACCAGTGAGGGTCCCCTGGGGTCCGGTAGGCTGCGTTTCCCTACGGATCACTCGGTTGGGCTATACAACCAGAGAGAGCCTGACGAGGTCTCTTGGGGTACGTATCTTGCGAGATGCGGGGCCAGTATAGCTCGGGAGGTTGTTTTGTGATGATGATTGTGATGTGGTATTCCGGAATATCTGTGATGGCACTGTGATTTCTGTGGTTTTGTTGATTATTCACTTGTTGTACATATTCTAGAATCATTGTACTTGCACCGGCTTCTTGCTGACCCCTTCTGGGTGGATATACTTTTGTGTATTCAGGTACAGGTCCAGTGGGAGGACTAGCACAGGGTGGACACGAGCTTGGTGGGCAGCATTGATATCATGCATCATTTTGAGTTGGTGGTCGTATGGTCATGGTCAAAGTCGTGTTTTGGTTTTGTACTCGCGCGTGTACTGTCCGGTGTTGTATGTCGTGTCATTGTTGATGGTTAATGATGTTGTTGTATTTCAATTGTGAACAGTTATATTGGTTATGATCCCACGGGATGATATGTTGTTTGGTATTGTGATGTATGTCATGTTGAAGTTGAAGTTGATTTTGAATGTATGAACGTTCATGTTTTGTTGTATTTAATGTGTTTTATTTTGGGTCTAAGCCTGGTAGGTTCTCCAAAAAGGATCTACGGCGCTGTAATATCTCCATAAATCACGGGGATGTTACAAACATGCCATGAGCTCCGATGACCAGAAGTAAGCAGGGTCACTACAGCAGCAGCATGAAGCTCAATCCAAATATATCTCGAATGCTGGGAAGCCAAAATCAATCCAACCGCTAGCGTCTGGATCTCTGCATCAAAACTAGATAATGCCTGAAGAGAGGAGTGGAAAGCAAGAATGAGCTCTCCATGATGATCTCTAATCAGGCTTCCACCACCGACAATCTGAATATCTCTATCAAAAGCACCATCAGTGTTCATCTTGATCCAAGGAGTCTCAGGTCGAAGCCAAACAACAGGAACAGGGCGATGTGCCTGAGCGGGAAAAGAAGAGGCTCGCTGAAAACGATCGGGAGGCGAGCACCCCATCCAGAACTCCTGGGTGGTAAGCCCCCCAGCAACAAGTAATATAACATGGTGCTCCACCTGCATAATAATAAGACAAGCAAGAAAGAAAAATTCATATGCTTTACATTATTCCTTTCCAGATGAACCAAATTATCAGACAAGGAATAAGGAAAATTGCGCGTCTAAAATGTGTGTCATTTGAGAAAAAACCACCACGTCTAATCTGAACCAACTCACTCAGTCATTTGCAAACAAGGGTTTAACACAAGATGAAATGGTTACGCTTTCTGCAACTCAAGTCCTTTCGTGCTTTAAGTCATAGTTAAATGTAATCTAGTACTTGTATTCCTAAGCCAAAGAGTGCTGATTTGCATACTGTTTTACTCATTTCACCGAGCAGTTAATACAATTGTAATCACGTCATATCTGAAAATAAAGTTGGTGCAAGTAATGGCACTCATTTGGTTGAGTATGGCTCTATTTTGAGGTGGATTTTGCTGAGCTTTGAAATGAGCTGAACTTAACTGAACTGAACTGTGTTGAACTTAACTGAATTATGCTAAACTGAATTGAATTGAACTGAACTAAACCAAACCAAATAATAATAATAATAATAATAATAATAATAATAATAATAATTATTAATGTAGAAACAATATATATATATAACACCTACAATAGTACTATATATTACATAATAATAAAAAATATATGATATTATTGATAATATTAATATAAAAATAATAATAATAATATCACATAACAATATATAGAGCGGCAACAAAGTTAGTTATATCACAACAACAGAAACAATAATAATAATAATAATAATAATAATAATAACATTAATAATATTACAAAATATATACAATATTTTTGACAATAATAATAATAAAATTATTAATAATACTACAATTAATATGTAATATTGTTGATAATAATGATATTAATAATAATATTAATATTAGTAATTAATAATAATAAAGTTCGATAACAATATACATAATAATATTTATTTATATTACAACAACATAAATAATAATAAGATTAATTTAATAATAATAACTCTATATAATATTATTAATACTATTAATTAATATATGTAATGATACTCCTAGAAATTAATCTTATTAAAATATAATATATACAACAATAATAATCTATTATTCATATTACAAGAATAAAACTAATAATAATAGTAATATAATAATAAAATAACTATAATAATAATAATATATGAACTAAACCCAACTGAACTGGATTTTGCTGAACTGAATAGAACTGAATTTTTTTGAACTGAACTGAATAGAACTGAATTGAAATATGCTGAAATTAAGCCCAAAAGAATAGAGTTTATATCGGCAAAGGCGGGGGAAAGGGAAGCTACAAACATCGTATTTGGGTTTCACCACAGAAACCTACCTGACTTTCTCTTTCTGTTCATCCCACTCGAAATCTCGTATGAAAAGACAAATGGTATCGTAAAGTAGAGAAATACGCTCAACGAAGGCGAGAGGTCTTCAATTGCTCTCCCGATCCCTTTCACCTAACCCTCGGATTCATGGGTCTGAGAGCCCTCACAGCTCAGGCACACCAATGCAATTATCAAGAGCATACTCTACCACTGAGCTAATAGCCCGTCATGCGAGCCCCCCGCTGGGGAGTAGCTTGTGAGATTTCGCTTACCAAATGACATTCTCCTTTCTCTTTATCAAGGAGAAAGATGCAATTTGAATTTTCCAACGCCAAAATCCGATTTCGGAGGGCGAATGCTAAATTGTTATTAATCAGTCAAGGCTCCGAAAGGAACTGTTGACCTCATATTCATTCGACCGAGTATATAACCATTATCCGTTCGAATTCTACTGCATCCATTCCCCAATTTGTAGAAGATTCAAAATCTCCGAACCCCGCAAAAAAGGGAGTCTTTGGTATTAATTCAGTATGTTCTATTTTATGATACATGTGCAGGAGCACACACAATGGGCCCGTCTCTAGTCTGAGGCTGCATAATTTCAGCACAAACACGACCCACGACCCAACTATAGCAGCGACAGTATCACAGGGCTCAAACCCAAATATGGAAGGGAAAATTACATCTACCAGTACATTATACTAAAATATTACAATAATAACACAAAGATAAAATAATTACATTTGTGACAATTTTTTAATAATATATTTATATAAATATAGATCTTATCCCTTAAATTGGGAAGAGCAGTTATTTATTGAAAAAAAAATCTCATAATTAATATGTTTCTCTCTCTCTTTCCATCGTTTCTTTTTCTTCTTCATAAAATGCAGATCTGGTTTTATTCTTCCGCCGCGGCTCGAGCTTCACCTCCTCGATCCTCTCCCTCTACTCTCCGATGAGCTCCTCCGCCACCGATCTCTCCATGATCGAAAAGAGCATCGACGGCCGAAAACCGGAAACCCAGAGCAGAGAGCGCTCGAATGAGCTCATCCACGACGGAGAAAAGAAGAGAAAGACCTCCCCGTCGGCGGCCCGAGCTCTTTCGGCGTACAATTGTTGATAATGAGAAAAAAAACGCAGGGATTATTTGACTGCATTCATAGTTTCTATCAAAACCATCTTCCAGCGACAAGAGACGCTCAAGATGTTCGAGGAACGCCTCATGACTGGACAACCAGGCGCCATAGAAAAGGGTGAACCTGGAATTAGAAGTCATATGTTGTATTTTATACTTGAAACTGCATTGTAGTGTGTTTGAAAAGTATGTCACTATAGTGTGTTCGAGGAACGCCTCATGACTTCATGGATCGTTTAGGTAAATGATATTTGATTAGTTACTCTTACTCGATTAAAAGATGATGGATACTGCAACGACTAATCTTTTTGTAATTTGAGTAATACGACTAGAGATTCATAGTAAAATTTCTTGACTTTTGTATGGTAATTGGATACTAAACGATCCATGAAAGGTTACCTAAATTAAAGCATATGGTTACTTTTATTCTGAGTTCATGAGAATAAATATTTGTTCATCTATTTATAAAAAAATGGGTATTATTATTTATGATTAAGTAACAAATACTTTATTGAAAGTATCCAAATATGTATTCATTGTTTCTCACATTTGACATAATAGGTTGAAGTTAAATATACATTATGCTGATGTATTCAGTTATAAAAATGGATACTCTAATAAAGGTGTCTGGTTATTCAGATAAACAGTACAAAATACTCGTTTTTGACGTAATAGTTATTATTTATTCTAACACATGCTAAAAACCTTTATAGAACCAATGTGTACGATAACAAAAGTGTTGAGTTACTTTAAAGCGCGACATGATATACATATTTTTTTTAAAGTAGTTTTCAATGAGTATTGTATTTACTAAAAAAATTGGATACTTGAACAAAAGTGTTTGGTTGCTTTAATACATAGTACGAGATACATACTTGTTTTACATAATGGTTTCCGGTTAGTAAATTTCAAGTTTGGTAACAGGATCAGATACAGAGTTTGTGTATAATTATTTTTCAGTTAATATGCATGCTAATGTATTTATTAAACAACTAAAATATTTGAATAAAAGTGTTTGGTTACTTTAATATAGAGTGACAAAAAAGGAGTTTTTCAAGATATCCGATTCTATTTTTGAATAAGTATCCGATTCTCTCAATTTCGTGGAGTTGATCTGCAGTATATTATCTATTTGTAGGGATGAATAAATTAGGTAACTGAATGAGAAGATTTTTTTTCCTTTTCCGGTGCTTCAACCATTTTGAAACGGTTTGTTACTTTTGGTAATTCAACTTCCTTCAATTTATCTAGTTTGGAATCTTTCCCATGAAACAAGGATGTATTTGTAACTGTCATGTTATTAGTTTAGGTTATCCTCGTAAATATTTTGTCCATATTATATTTGTATAAATACTTTATAATTGTTGTACATGAGATACATATTTTTTTAAAAGTAGTTTTCAATGAGTATTGTATTTACTAAAAAAAATTGGATACTTGAACAAAAGTATTTGGTTACTTTAATACATAGTACGAGATACATACTTGTTTTACATAATGATTTCCAGTTAGTAAATTTCATGTTTGGTGACAGGATCAGATACAGAGTTTGTGTATAATTATTTTTCAGTTAATATGCATGCTAATGTATTTATTAAACAACTAAAATATTTGAATAAAAGTGTTTGGTTACTTTAATATAGAGTGACAAAAAAGGAGTTTTTCAAGATATCCGATTCTATTTTTGAATAAGTATCCAATTCTCTCAATTTCGTGGAGTTGATCTGCAGTGTATTATCTATTTGTAGGGATGAATAAATTAGGTAACTGAATGAGAATATTTTTTTTTTCCTTTTCTGGTGCTTCAACCATTTTGAAACGGTTTGTTACTTTTGGTAATTCACCTTCCTTCAATTTCTCTAGTTTGGAATCTTTTCCGTGAAACAAGGATGTATTTGTAACTGTCATGTTATTAGTTTAGGTTATTCTTGTAAATATTTTATCCATATTATATTTGTGTAAATACTTTATTATTGTTGTATATATATATGTATATGTAAACTACCCAATACGGAAGTGCCGATGGATCCAAGCCCAACAGTGACCGATGTCGAGTACTATATGGGTGTTGTGGAGATAGAGCCATGTTTACTCCGTATCAAGCACAATTGACAAGCAACACAAAACTAGCCCAAGTGGCCCAAAATGGACAGAGCCCATTACTATGGAGAAGAAAATTTGCGGCTGCGATGGTGCATATGTTCAAATCAGCTGCCTTCGTCGTCGACTGACCGCGGGTCTTCCATGTCAATTGAGAGTTTCGGGTTCGTGTCCCTGGAAGGATAAGAATTTTCAAGAGTTTCTGACACTTTAATCTATGACTAAAGAAGAGACTTACGTTGGTGGAACAATTAAATATTAAAAACTT
This sequence comes from Orobanche coerulescens, assembly GCA_033398695.1. Classification (NCBI taxonomy): domain Eukaryota; kingdom Viridiplantae; phylum Streptophyta; class Magnoliopsida; order Lamiales; family Orobanchaceae; genus Orobanche; species Orobanche coerulescens. Next base: position 3,353,600 of record CM065816.1, read on the forward strand.
GCCGACGATCACCAACTAAATATCAAGACTTCAGACAGTGTGAAAGAACCTCGGTGGGACCTGCATGGATTTGAGGCCCAAAGATAGAAGAATTATTTGGGCGACGACTCCTTATGCGCGGTATTTGAGGAAATTTAAGAACTTGAGAGACGGATATGCATCTTGCGATTTAACTGTTAGCAGCTATGAAAGACATGAGACTAGTAAAGTGTAATATTGAAATCTCGATATTAAAAAAAAAAAATGGGTCGCGGTGTTAACTGGAAATGCTGTGAGGTGAATACAATTGTAATCACGTCATATCTGAAAATAAAGTTGGTGCAAGTAATGGTACTCATTTGGTTGAGTATAGCTCTGTTTTGAGGTGGATTTGCTGAGCTTTGAAATGAATCAATCAATTTCTTTTTAATCAATCGAATCATGTTGAACTTAATCAATTATGCTAAATCAATCGAAATCAATCAAGTTACTAAATAAATAATAATAATAATAATAATAATAATAATAATAATAATGATTAATGTAGAAACAATATATATATATATATAACACCTACAATAGTACTATATATATTACATAATAATAAAAATTATATGATATTATTGATAATATTAATATAAAAATAATAATAATAATAATATCACATAACAATATATAGAGCGGCAACAAAGTTAGTTATATCACAACAACAGAAACAGTAATAATAATAACAACATTAATAATACTACAAAATATATACAATATTGTTGACAATAATAATAATAAAATTATTAATAATGCTACAATTAATAAGTAATAATGTTGATAATAATGATATTAATAATAATATTAATATTAGTAATTAATAATAATAAAGTTAGATAACAATATATATAATAATATTTATTTATATTACAACAACATAAATAATAATAAGATTAATATTAATAATAATAACTCTATATAATATTATTAATACTATTAATTAATATATATAATGATACTCTTATAAATTAATCTTATTAAAATATAATATATACAACAATAGTAATCTATTATTCATATTACAAGAATAAAACCAATAATAATAGTAATATAATAATAAAATAACTATAATAATAATATATGAACTAAACCCAACTGAACTGGATTTTGCTGAACTGAATAGAACTGAATTTTTTTGAACTGAACTGAATAGAACTGAATTGAAATATGCTGAAATTAAGCCCAAAAGAATAGAGTTTATATCGGCAAAGGCGGGGGAAAGGGAAGCTACAAACATCGTATTTGGGTTTCACCACAGAAACCTACCTGACTTTCTCTTTCTGTTCATCCCACTCGAAATCTCGTATGAAAAGACAAATGGTATCGTAAAGTAGAGAAATACGCTCAACGAAGGCGAGAGGTCTTCAACTGCTCTCCCGATCCCTTTCACCTAACCCTCGGATTCATGGGGCTGAGAGCCCTCACAGCTCAGGCACACCAATGCAATTATCAAGAGCACACTCTACCACTGAGCTAATAGCCCGTCATGCGAGCTATTACAACCTAGGCTCAAAAATCGGGGCTTTACAACCTACCCCTCTTAAATGAATTTTCGTCCTCGAAAATTAAATCATGTACCCACAAAGGAACGCGAAGAAGAGATCCGTTCTAAGTATCCGACGTTCGCCATTGAATGTACATGATTTAATTTTCGAGGACGAAAATTCATTTAAGAGGGGTAGGTTGTAAAGCCCCGATTTTTGAGCATGCATTTATTTTATAATTTATAGAAAGCGCATGAATGATTTTAAATGTCCAATAATTTATTTATGAATTTTATTTCCATCTATTAAATAAGGTCAAAATTTTCCTTATTCGCATATCATGATTGTAGCTTACACTCCAGGCTCAAGTCCAAACTCTCGTATTATTATAGTCCAATAATATTTATTTCTATAAATAGTCCAAGTCGAATTTCATTTAATTATGCCCAAAATATTATTTAGCTAATTACTATAATAATTATTATTATGAACAATAATATTTCTATTATTATAATTATTACTATTATTTTAGTTTATGTAAGCCAACTATTTAATTAGTCCAATATTATTATTATTATTAATATTAATATTATTGTCTATTAATTTAATGGCCCAAGTCTTTTTCTTAACCCAATTATTTTATGTTAAATCCAATTTAATGGGTTGAGCCAAACTCTTTTCTAGTTTCTAAAACCTAGACCATAAATTATACCCTAAACCTAATCTCTACAATATATAAATACTGTATTTATACGGCAGCCAACCCTACCCTACCCTGTACAGAATACACAATACAAATATATTTGTCCTCCTTCCTGCAATCGTCCAGCAGAGGTGAGAACCCCAGATCGTATTTTCTTTCCAGTTCTGCAATAATCATCACCATCATCTTCATTTGTAAGGTAAACCCTAAATTTCTTCTCCTTCTGCAGTTTTAAATCCTGTACACAAGAAATCGAATCCATGAAACAAAAACTCCCATCGTCCCTTCTTCAAAAAAAAAAAAACGAACACAATAGCCTTCAACCAAAACTCAGAACCCAACTCATGACCCGATTTGTATCAACACAGGATCCCAAATCCGGGCTGAGCCTTCAACTCCTCAACCCGACTGCAAACCTCAAGTTCGGCCCGAATCTTCAGCCTATAACCCTAAACCTATCCAGTTTTTTTTTTTTTAGATCGGACCTCCCCCCTCCGTCGCCGCGAGCTACCGGTCGGAACCACCCGACATATAATTCAACCCAAATCCAACCCTGAACCAAGAAACCACTTCACCCTGAACCTGCACAACTTGAAACCCGGCCCGAACTCATGGACGAGTCCCAATCATGACTCTCCAGTCGCCACCTCCTCCAGTCACTCAATATCTGCCATCGCCGCCATCTTCAAATCTAAACTAGTGGTGTAAGCCCAAATCACCGTTGCGATTTCTTCACCAGAAACAGTAACCCGCGATCGAACCCGAGTCCAATTCCAATTCGCGTGCGTGTTCGGTGTGTGTGTGTTACAGAGAGTTGAAATCGGGAGAGAGAGAGAACACCGAGAGGCAGAAGTGAGGATGAATGAGTCGGCCGAATTCTAGGGCAAGGCATTTATAGCCCTAAACTTTCCCCTATTATCAATTCAACCCCAGATTCTTTTTCAACCTTTTAATTTCAGTCCATTCAGTCTTAATTCCCTCAAATTGACCCCAGACTATTTATAATTAATCCAATTTCAGTCCTTGCATTTTCTCAATCCTTTTCATTTGATCCCAGCCAATATTTAATATTTAAAATCAGACCCCTTTTTACTCAATTATAAATTCAATAATTTATATTAATTTATTTTGGGCACTATATTAATAATATTAGAATTTAATTGTTATTTTAGGAGACGAGGATTTGGAGCCTAGGATTTGAACTGCATTCGCATCTCAATTTTTCAAGGATCATCATCGTATTTCGAGGTGGGGATTTTACGCTTGTTTTATTTAATGCATGATGTTACTTGTATATATGTTTGTTTCTTGCCAAACATTTATATGCTCGAAGTTTGCATATTATTTACGTTGTAGCCTCCAATGAGTAGTAGGCATAATGTGTTCAAAGTTTGCATATTATTTACGTTGTAGCCTCCAATGAGTAGTAGGCATAATGTGCTCAAAGTTTGCATATTATTTACGTTGTAGCCTCCAATGAGTAGTAGGCATAATGTGCTTAAAGTTTGCATATTGTTAACGTTGTAGCCTACAATGAGTAGTAGGCAGTATGCACAAAGTTCGCATATGAATGGCCCTCGGGCAATCACCAGGTTCAGGAATGTCATATCTACTTGGCAACATGTATGTATTTAAATCCAACAAAGCGTTCCCTCCTCACTGAGCGAGTTGAAAGCTCACCCCATTATTTAAACCTTTCAGGTTGAGGAGTCTGACGTGGCGGGCAAAGGCGTGGCGTGATAATAATATTTATCAGCTTTTTTATTTATTTCGTTCATTTAAAGTTTAACTTTGGCTTCAATGCCATGTTGGATATTATGGATGTTTGAAACGTTGAGAATTTATTTTTATTTACTTGCGAAATGGTTGACTTTATTTCAATTTCCGCTGCAATTATTCAAGTATTTTTTCTTAAGGGTATTAAATCTCCCTTAAATTATTTTAAAAGGACATTTTGAAAAGTGGTCGCTACATAAGTGGTATGACCCTTTTCAATAAAACGAGACGTAGCAAGATGTACAGGGATCTTAAGCAACACTTTTGGTGGAACGGCATGAAACGGGACGTAGCCCTGTATGTTGCTAGATGTATGACTTGCCAGCAGGTCAAAATCGAACATCAGAGGGCTAGTGGTTTGCTGCAACCGTTAGATATCCCTACTTGGAAGTGGGATTAGATTTCCATGGACTTTGTTACTAGTTTGCCTCTTACTCGGAAAAGGCATGATGCAATTTGGGTAGTCGTCGATCGTCTAACCAAATCTGCCCATTTCTTACCTATTCGTATGGATTTTCGTGTTAGTAGATTGGCGGAAATTCTTCAACAGGAGATTGTTAGACTTCATGGTACTCCGACATCTATCGTGTCAGACAGAGATCCGCGGTTTACTTCTCGTTTTTGGAAAAGCCTACATAAAGCTTGGGGTACACGTCTTAAGTTTAGCACGACTTTTCATCCACAGATAGATGGTCAGTCAGAAAGGACCATTCAGACTTTAGAAGACATGTTGAGGGCATGTGCTTTGGAGTGGACGGGAAGTTGGGACGAATACTTGTGCTTGGTGGAGTTTACTTATAATAATAGTTGGCATGCTAGCATCAAGGCAGCACCGTATGAGCTTTTATATGGGAGGAAATGTAGAGCACCTATTTTTTGGGACGAGGTAGGTGAACGTGTGATCGAGGGGCCGGAACTTATTGAGATCACTAATGAGAAAGTGGTTGTAGCCAAGGAGAAGTTGAAAGAGGCTCGCACTCGACAGAAGAGTTATGCTGATAAGCGTCGACGTGACTTGGAGTTTCAGGTTGGGGATCATGCATTTCTGAAAGTATCGCCGTTCAGAGGTGTGAAACGTTTTGGGATCAAAGGGAAGCTTAGTCCTCGATTCATTGGCCCGTTCGAGATTCTTGAACGTATTGGGGAGGTTTCTTATCGTTTGGCGCTACCTCCTCAGTTATCACATATTCATAATGTCTTCCATGTATCTCTACTGAGGGGATACAATTATCATCCTTTGCATGTGGCATCTTATCCGTTTGATCAGATTCAACCTGATATGTCTCTTCCAGAAGAACCCGAAGCTATTTTGGATCGACAAGCTCGAGTCATGAGAAACAAAGTCATTCCGTTTGTTAAAATTCTTTGGAAGAATCACCCAGAGCGTGAAGCTACCTGGGAAACCGAGGAATCGATACGAACCAGTTATCCTCATTTCTTGTCATAATCTGGTATGTCTTCACTCCGTTTTCATTTCAATTTTCGAGGACGAAAATTTTCTTTTAGAGGGGAAGAATTGTAATATCCGAAAATTTTAAACTTATTAAATACCTAAAATACCCTCTAATTTGAAACTTTTGGAAGACGATTAAATAACCTAAAACATTTAATTATATTTAACCTAAGCATTATAAATACTAATGCTTGAACATTTCACAACTTTACTAACCATTGAGACTTATGATAATTAAAAGTTACAACCATATACATGTGTATTAAATTCACACGCTTAATATTTCCTTTTGGGCCGAGTATATGGAGTTGAATTCAAGTGATCATAACATAACAAGACCAAGTCCATTATTGAAACTAAATAAGGAATGAGATATCAATCCCATATGTCACGTTGCCAATATTCTCTCATCACGGCATTCCTTGATTTTTGCCCTCTTCTCATCACACGTTTCCCTCCTCTCTTCTCATCACACGTTAAATACACATATAACACACACAAAGCAAAACCCTAAGAATACATATACAACACATCGGCTGCTACCACTCTCCTTGGTTCTTCTCGTTCAAAAGCAAAGGCTGCAGGGGTGTCTTGATCGTGGTCTAAGTTTCGGTTGGAATTTGCTTGTGTTCGGCTCGTTTGTAGGCTGGTATTCGATCTTGTTTTGTCTCTCCTTCGTGTCACGCTGCAAGGGTAACAAATCCAAACCTTGTTCAATTCCTCTTCCTTTTCTTATTTGATCATGTCGTAGGGTAAAAAGAATTAGGGTTTATGTGGATGTTTTGATTGGGACAGTTTTGATAGTCGAACTTGTATGCATCACACAACGAGTTTCATAAATGTTCTATTCGGGATTTTTGCTCTAAAACTCAGTTTAGGGTCTTAGTAAAGTATTCCAATTAGTTTGGATGGATTTGAGTTTGATTTAGTCCTATTTTTGAATTTTATGAGACGATATGTCAAAACTGTGTTTACAGAATATTAGAGTCGTTTTGAGCAGGGTGAATCTTGATGATTCCCAAGTGTTTTTCTTAGTTTCTTGAGTCCAAAACTAAGTTTAAAGAGTTTACTAACTGATCCAATTGGTTTGGAGTGATTTCGAGTTGTTTTGGTCGTGTTTTTGATTTTTGTGTGTTTAAGTATTGTATCTGAAATTGGGGAGTCTGAAATCAGTCCACATTGTCGATTTTTCTATTCAAAAACTATAATGATTTGGGCCATGAAACTCTCCAGTATGTAACTTCTGTATGATTAGTAATACCATGAATTTTTGGGAATTTTTCCTGGATGTTTTGGTAGGTCGTTGAGGCGAATACTTTTTGGGTACAACTGCAGGTCGGTTTTCTGAATAGTCTGAGTTTGAGTATTTTTCGTGTGGGGTTAAACTAACTAATAAATTTTGGGAAAATTCGTGTGGGTTCTAAAGACATTTACGTACCTGTGTGAATTTTTGTGAAGTTTAATTCTGAGTTCTGATGTGGTTAAAAAATTCGTCAAGTTGTGACCTGTTCATAGTTAAAAGCTGATAAAAGGTTAAAAGGCTAAATAAGGGTTATGTGTGTATTATTAAACTTACGGGTTGAACTTATCATTTTCTAAACTAAAGGGCTTAACTTGTGAAACCATGTAACTTTATGATACTTACATTTTATACCCTAATCTTATAATATTTGCACTATAAACCCTAAACTTATATAATTATCATTATGAACCTTAAACTATTAATATTGTCACGTTTGATACCTTAAATTGATTAAATGATAACTTTGGATATTAATGACTAATGTTCTAAATCTGGAAACCTTCTAAATATGGAAACTTACAATTTATAGAAGTATACTAAAATGAGTAACCTAATTCAAATTGAGCTTAAAGTAATACTTGGTATTTAATTCGTATAGGTTCCGTGAAGCGGGAGTGATCCATCTCGTGTGACCTTTCTTTTCTTTTGCTTGCTTTGAATAAGGTACAGATATTCTGACCTTATCCCTTAAGGTTTCTCATGATTCGTTCACAACGGTTTGATATTAGTTTTGATTATGATGCCTTTGATCTGAGTCTTCTTATTATGGCTTTCTTAGTTGATCTATGCCTTTGCTATGCTCCCTTGGATTTGTAAACATTTGATTATGAACATTTGATATGAACCTTGATATGAACTTTGATATGATATGACATTTGAACCCTTCAGTTTGATACCCGAGCCAAGTTCGTTTCCTAGCCATGAAGGTAACATGGCCGTGTCATTGATGCACCAATGACACGACTCTAGTGTGGTTGAGTGATGTTCCACACCGTCCCATTTTGTTATGATATGCGCACTTTATATTTGTTATGGGCAATACGATTGTTCGGGGGCGTATGGATGCATCCTAGGTTCGATTTGTATTTGATTGGATATGACATGATTAGGATATGATATGTTCGGTGATTGATGCTTGTGTGCAATACACGTCTTTCACATGTTCGGGAGTTAGCTACTCCATGGTTACTATGATATTGATTTGATTTGTGTTCGGGCTCGTGGTAGATTACTGACCTTTCCTTACTTTTGATATCCATTTGTTTATACCTCATGCTTTTCCCAATGCACCGTACCTTATAAGTTCGTTCCTTATCTTTTGGTTTCGTTTATATATGTCTGTTCACTGGGCTTTTTAAGCTCAGCCACATTTTCCTTTTCCTGCGGCAGGTATCTAAGCTAGGAGTTGGGGTTGCTTTGGGGTTGAGAGTTGAGCTTGTGGAGACTTTACCCTAGTCATCTTAGATTTATTTTGCTATTGTTAGGACATTGTTTAGACTTGGATGATTTGTTATTCATCCATTTGGTTCGTTGAACTTATGTTTTTGTTTAAGTCATTTCGACTTAACTCCTTTTGATTATTTATGTTTAAGACTTCCGCTGTTCACTATGTTCATTTTGTATGCTTTGATATGTCACCATAATGTGACGCTTCTACCCTTGTCGGGTTGGGGTGTTTCAATTATGGTATCGGAGCGCCTTAGGTTCGACCTGTAGAGCTTAGGCTATGACCTGTGAGGATTGGGTAGACATTAGGTTTCCTTCTGCGTATTTTCCTTTCATACTTCATCTTTACTTGACCTTACAAATCGTTTTGATGATCATTCAGATGGTGTATACGCGTAGAAATCTTAATGGGGATGATATCCCTGACTTCGAGGCCATGATAGCCGCTGCTTTGGCTAACGCTCTCCCGAATCTCTCTGCTAAATTGAGGACTAGAATCGTCGATGACATCAGAAATGGTGCTGGTTCGTCGGGTGGCGGTGCTCCACCTATCGGGATGCATGGTTGGATTGAAAAGTTCCCAAAGCTTAAGCCTCTTTCTTTCCGATCTGCTGCCACCCCCACAGAGGCAGAAGATTGGATCACACATATGGAGAAGTTGTTCAAGGTCTTGGGTTGTGGTGATGAATTCAAGACGCGTTTGGCTACCTTTAAGTTGGAAGGTGATGCCTTGAATTGGTGGAAGGCGTATGTTCTGGCTAAGGGAGAGAATTTTGCTGATACTTGTGCATGGAATAATTTCCGTGACATCTTCTATAAGCAGTACTTTCCTTTCTCCGAGCAGCAAAGGTATGAGCGTGAGTATGGGGCTATTCATCAGTTGGATCGGGAATCGTCTGGAGAGTATATGCAGAGGTTTCTGAGGTTAGCTAGTTTTGTTGGACCGATTGCGGGTGATGCTCATAGGCAGGCTAGGCACTTTAAGTGGGGGCTGAAGAAGTGGATATTAGACCGGATCGTGAATACTGATTACACCGATGTTGCACTAGTAGCGGACGCGGCCAGCAATATTGAGTTACTTCATGCTGATAGGGGTTCGAACAAGAGGGACAGGGATGGTGATCGTATTAACTATAGGGGTCGTCAGGACCAGGGTGTTGAGCACAGGGGTCTCGAAGATCGGGGTTTTGATCAGAGGCGACATGAGTATAGGGGTCAGGATCAGAGAGTTACTGGTAGGAATGGGAATGACCGTCAGGGTCATGGCAACAACAACCACAAGACAGGATCACCGACGCGGGGTTCTCAGCAGGGTCGTTCTTCAGGTTCTTCGGGTCAGAGGAGGCCTACTGAGACCTTACCTCCTCCACCTCTCTGTGCTACTTGCGGAAAGCCTCACCCGGGCGTTTGTCACAAAGCTACTGGAGGATGTTTCACTTGCGGGTCCACTAATCACAAGGTGAGGGATTGTCCCCAGTAGAAACGGATTACATCAGTGAACTCCGCTAAGCCAGCTCCTACTATGGGTCGTGTTTATGCTACGACGCGTGATCAGGCAGTAAACTCATCAGGTACTATTATCGGCATTCTTTACATTGGTGATCGTATAGTTTTTACATTATTTGATACCGGTGCCACACACTCCATTATATGTGTTGCATTTGCCAAGAAACTTAATATGACCCCAACACCACTAACAAATCGTATATCCATCTCAACACCGATGAAAAACCATGTACTCATTGAACATGAATATGTGAATTGTCTCTTACGGTTTGATGACCGCATTCGTCTGGCGAATTTGCTCCCTATTGATATGATCGATTTTGATGTGATTTTGGGCATGGATTGGTTGGCTTCGCATAGAGCTACCATTGATTGCCATGCCAGAAATGTGATCTTCGGCGACTTGCATCAACCTGATTTTATTTATCATGGTTCTCAACCTCTTAAATCTGCTAAAATTATTTCTGCTATGAAGGCACGAACTTTGATTTCCCATGGTTGCCAAGGTTTTCTGGCTTCTATTAAAGATACATATTTGAAGAGTCCTAGTATTTAAAGTCTTCCTGTGGTACGAGAGTTTCCCGATTTTTTCCCCGACGAACTTCCTGGTATACCTCCTGCTAGGGAAGTTGAATTTGGCATTGAGTTGATCCCAGGTGCTGAACCTATTTCCAAAGCTCCGTACCGTATGGCGCCCTTAGAGTTGAAGGAACAATTACAGAAACTCTTGGAGAATGGTTTCATCCGACCCAGTGTTTCTCCTTGGGGTGCACCTGTTTTGTTTGTTAAGAAGAAGGATGGAAATATGCGACTGTGTATCGACTATCCTGAGCTTAACCGTATCACTATCCGTAATCGTTATCCTCTTCCGCGTATCGATGATTTGTTTGATCAATTGCAAGGGGCTAAGTTCTTTTCGAAAATCGATTTGAGGTCCAGTTATTACCAATTACGTGTGAAGGAGCAAGATGTTCCTAAGACCGCGTTCCGTACCCGATATGGTCACTACGAGTTTTTGGTTATGCCCTTCGGTTTGACAAATGCTCCCGCTGTATTTATGGATCTTATGAATCGCGTATTCCACGAGTATCTCGACAAGTTCGTTATCGTTTTCATCGACGACATCCTTGTTTATTCCAAAACTGAAGGAGATCATGAGAAACATCTCCGGATTGTTTTGGAGACTCTTCGGCAGGATAAGTTGTATGCCAAGTTGTCGAAGTGTGAGTTTTGGATAAAGCAAGTTGCATTCCTTGGTCATATTGTATCCGCAGATGGCATCACCATGGATCTATCTAAGGTTGAGGCTATCACCAAGTGGCCGAGACCGACTACTGTGACTGAGGTTAGGAGTTTTCTGGGACTTGCTGGATACTATCGAAGTTTTGTTGAGGGTTTCTCACGGTTGGCGTTACCTTTGACGCAACTGATGAGGAAGGGTGAGAAGTTTGTTTGGACGGAGGAACGCGAGCAGAGTTTTGAAGAGTTGAAACAGAGATTGGTGTCGGCTCCTATTTTGACTCTTCCATCTGGTTCTGGGGGCTATCAGATTTATAGTGACGCGTCGAAGAAGGGTTTAGGCTGTGTCCTTATGCAGCACGGTAAGGTGATTGCTTATGCTTCGAGGCAATTAAAACCTTATGAAGAGAATTATCCTACTCATGATCTAGAGTTGGCCGCGGTGGTTTTTGCTTTGAAGATTTGGAGACACTACTTGTATGGAGAATCGTGTGATATCTTTACTGACCACAAGAGTCTCAAGTATATCTTCACCCAGAAGGAACTTAACATGAGACAAAGAAGGTGGTTGGAGCTCCTTAAGGATTATGATACGAATATTCAATACCATCCGGGTAAGGCGAATGTTGTTGCCGATGCGCTTAGCCGGAAGTCTGGTATGATTGCTAGTTTAGAGATTGAGCCAAGGGTTCTTCATGATTTAGAACTTTTGGATGTTGAATTTTGTGTACGAGGTTATGACGGATATTGGGCTAGTATGAAGATAGAATCCAATCTTATACTACGGATTAAGGAAGCTCAAAAGGATGATGGTGAGTTTTGGGCCGTGGTTCAGAATGTTCAGGAGGGTAAGCAGTCGGAGTTCAGGGTAGATGACTCTGGTGTGGTATGGTTTGAGAATCGACTCTGTGTTCCTAATGATCCTGATTTGCGTGAGGCTGTGTTGTCAGAGGCTCATAGTTCTTGAATGGATAGTGAATGGGAAACTATGGGCCTCTCACAACACAGCCTCACGCAAATCAGGATCATTAGGAACACAGAGTCGATTCTCAAACCATACCACACCAGAGTCATCTACCCTGAACTCCGATTGCTTACCCTCCTGAACATTCTGAACCACGGCCCAAAGCTCACCATCATCCTTTTGAGCTTCCTTAATCCATAGTATAAGATTGGATTCTATCTTCATACTAGCCCAATATCCGTCATACTAACCTCATCATAGTTTTTTTGAAATTTATTTTTATGACCCTTTTCAATACACTAAAATTTATTTTAATACGATCACCATCCCTGTCCCTCTTGTTCGAACCCCTATCAGCATGAAGTAACTCAATATTGCGGGCCGCGTCCGCTACTAGTGCAACATCGGTGTAATCAGTATTTACGATCCAGTCTAATATCCACTTCTTCAGCCCCCACTTAAAGTGCCTAGCCTGCCTATGAGCATCACCCGCAATCGGTCCAACAAAACTAGCTAACCTCAGAAACCTCTGCATATACTCTCCAGACAATTCCCGATCCAACTGATGAATAGCCCCATACTCGCGCTCATACCTTCGCTGCTCGGAGAAAGGAAAGTACTGCTTAGAGAAGATGTCACGTAAAGTATTCCATACACAAGTGTCAGCAAAGTTCTCTCCCTTAGCCAGAACATACGCCTTCCACCAATTCAACGCATCACCTTCCAACTTGAAGGTAGCCAAACGCGTCTTGAATTCCTCACCACAACCCAAGACCTTGAACAACTTCTCCATATGAGTGATCCAATCTTATGCCTCTGTGGGGGTGGCAGCCGATCGGAAAGAAAGAGGCTTAAGCTTAGTGAACTTTTCAATCCAACCATGCATCCCGATAGGTGGAGCACCGCCACCCGACGAACCAGCACCATTTCTGATGTCATCGACGATTCTGGTCCTCAATTCAGCAGAGAGATTCGGGAGAGCATTAGCCAAAGCAGCGGCTATCATGGCCTCGAAGTCAGGGATATCATCCCCATTAGGATTTCTACGCGTATACACCATCTGAATGATCATCAAAGCGATTTGTAAGGTCAAATAAAGATGAAGTATGAGAGGAAAATACGCAGAAGGAAACCTAATGTCTACCCAAATCCTCACAGGTCATAGCCTAAGCTCTACAGGTCGAACCTAAAGCGCTCCGATACCATAATTAAAACACCCCAACCCGACAAGGGTAGAAGAATCACATTACATATCAAAGCATACATAATGAACATAATGAACAGCGGAAGTCTTAAACATAAATAATCAAAAGGAGTTAAGTCGAAAAGACTTGAACCAAAACATAAGTTCAACGAAAAGAAATACTCCAAAGGGATGAATAACAAATCATCCAAGTCTAAACAATGTCAAAACAATAGCAAAATAAATCTTAGATGACTAGGGTAAAGTCTCCACAAGCTCAACTCTCAACCCCAAAGCAACCCCAGCTCCTAGCTTAGATACCTGCCGCAGGAAAAGGAAAATGTGGCTGAGCTTAAAAAGCCCAGTGAACAGACATATAAAAACGAAACCAAAAGATAAGGAACGAACATATAAAGTACGGTGCATTGGGAAAAGCATGAGGTATAAACAAATGGATATCAAAAGTAAGGGAATGTCAGTAATCTACCACAAGCCCGAACACAAATCAAATCAAATATCATAGTAACCATGGAGTAGCTAACTCCCGAACATGTGAAAGACGTGTATTGCACACAAGCATCAATCACCGAACATATCATATCATATCAAAATCATGTCATATCCAATCAAATACAAATCGAACCTAGGATGCATCCATACGCCCCCGAACAATCGTATTGGCCATAACAAATATAAAGTGCACATATCATAACAAAATGGGACGGTGTGGAACATCACTCAACCACACTAGAGTCGTGCCATTGGTGCATCAATGACACGGCCATGTTACCTTCATGGCTAGGAAACGAACTTGGCCCGGGTATCAAACTGAAGGGTTCAAATGTCATATCATATCAAAGTTCATATCAAAGATTCATATCAAATGTTCATAATCAAAGGTTTACAAATCTAAGGGAGCATAGCAAAGGCATAGATTAAATAAGAAAGCCATAATAAGAAGGCTCGGATCAAAGGCATCATAATCAAAACTAATATCAAACCGTTGTGAACGAATAATGAGAAACCTTAAGGGATAAGGTCAGAATATCTGTACCTTATTCAAAGCAAGCAAAAGGAAAGAAAGGTCACACGAGATGGATCACTCCCGCTTCACAGAACCTATACGAATTAAATACCAAGTATTACTTTAAGCTCAATTTGAATAAGGTTACTCATTTTAGTATACTTCTATAAATAGTAAGTTTCCATAATTAGAAGGTTTCCAGATTTAGAAACATTAGTCATTAATATCCAAAGTTATCATTTAATCAATTTAAGGTATCAAACGTGACAATATTAATAGTTTAAGATTCATAATGATAATTATATAAGTTTAGGGTTTATAGTGCAAATATTGTAAGATTAGGGTATAAAATGTAAGTATCATAAAGTTACATGGTTTCACAAGTTAAGCCCTTTAGTTTAGAAAATGATAAGTTCAACCCGTAAGTTTAATAATACACACATAACCCTTATTTAGCCTTTTAACCTTTTATCACCTTTTAACTATGAACAGGTCACAACTTGACGAATTTTTGAACCACATCAGAACTCAGAATTAAACCTCACAAAAATTCACACAGGTACCTAAATGTCTTTAGAACCCACAAGAATTTTTCCAGAATTTATTAGTTAGTTTAACCCCACACGAAAAATACTCAAACTCAGACTATTTAGAAAACCGACCTGCAGTTGTACCCAAAAGTATTCGCCTCAACAACCTACCAAAACATCCAGAAAAATTTCCCAAAAATTCATGGTATTACTAATCATATAGAAGTTACATATTGGAGAGTTTAATGGCCCATCTCATTATAGTTTTTGAATAAAAAATCGACAAAGTGGACTGATTTGAGACTCCCGAATTTCAGATTCAATACTTAAACACACAAAAATCAAAAACACGACCAAAACAACTCGAAATCACTCCAAACTAATTGGATCAGTTAGTAAACTCGTTAAACTTAGTTTTGGACTCAATAAACTCATATAAACACTTGGGTATCATCAAGATTCACCCTAGTCAAAACGACTCTAATATTCTGCAAACACAGTTTTGACATATCGTCTCATAAAATTCAAAAATCGGACTAAATCAAACTCAAATCCATCCAAACTAATTGGAATACTTTACTAAGACCCTAAACTGAGTTTTAACTATAGGGGTCGTCAGGACCAGGGTATTGAGCACAGGGGTCGCCAGGATCGGGGCTTTGATCAGAGGCGACAGGAGTACAGGGGTCAGGATCAGAGGGTTACTCGTAGGAATGGGAATGACCGTCAGGGTCATGGCAACAACAACCAGCGTCAGTACAGGGATCAGTCGACTCGGAGTTCTCAGCAGGGTCGTTCTTCAGGTTCTTCGGGTCAGAGGAGGCCTACTGAGACCTTACCTCCTCCACCTCTCTCTGCTACTTGCGGAAAGCCTCACCCGGGCGTTTGTCACAAAGCTACTGGAGGATGTTTCACTTGCGGGTCCACTAATCACAAGGTGAGGGATTGTCCCCAGGAGAAACGGATTACATCAGTGAACTCCGCTAAGCCAACTCCTACTATGGGTCGTGTTTATGCTACGACGCGTGATCAGGCAGTAAACTCATCAGGTACTATTATCGGCATTCTTTACATTGGTGATCGTATAGTTTTTGCATTATTTGATACCGGTGCCACACACTCCATTATATCTATTTCATTTGCCAAGAAACTTAATATGACCCCAACACCACTAACAAATCGTATATCCATCTCAACACCAATGAAAAACCATGTACTCATTGAACATGAATATGTGAATTGTCCCTTACGGTTTGATGACCGCATTAAATGCCGCGAATTTGCTCCCTATTGATATGATCGATTTTGATGTGATTTTGGGCATGGATTGGTTGGATTCGCATAGAGCTACCATTGATTGCCATGCCAGAAATGTGATCTTCGGCGACTTGCATCAGCCTGATTTTATTTATCATGGTTCTCAACCTCTTAAATCTGCTAAAATCATTTCTGCTATGAAGGCACGAACTTTGATTTCCCATGGTTGCCAAGGTTTTCTGGATTCTATTAAAGATACATCTTTGAAGAGTCCTAGTATTGAAAGTCTTTCTGTGGTACAAGAGTTTTCCGACGTTTTCCCCGACGAACTTCCTGGTATGCCTCCTGCTACGGAAGTTGAGTTTGGCATTGAGTTGATCCCAGGTGCTGAACCTATTTCCAAAGCTCCGTACCGTATGGCGCCCTTAGAGTTGAAGGAGTTGAAGGAACAGTTAGAGGAACTCTTGGAGAATGGTTTCATCCGACCTAGTGTTTTTCCTTGGGGTGCACCTGTTTTGTTTGTTAAGAGATATCAATCCCATATGTCACGTTACCAATATTCTCTCATCACGGCATTCCTTGATTTTTGCCCTCGTCTCATCACATGTTTCCCTCCTCTCTTCTCATCACACGTTAAATACACATAAAACTCACACTTCGAAAACTTGGCATACAACTTCTGCTGCCGAAGAGTCTCCAAAACAATCTGGAGATGTTGCTCATGATCTCCTTCAGTCTTGGAATAAACAAGGATGTCGTCGATGAAAACAATAACGAACTTGTCGAGATACTCGTGGAATACGCGATTCATAAGTTCCATAAATAGAGCGGGAGCGTTTGTCAAACCGTAGGGCATAACCAAAAACTCAGAGGCGACAGGAGTACAGGGGTCAGGATCAGAGGGTTACTGGTAGGAATGGAAATGACCGTCAGGGTCATGGCAACAACAACCAGCGTCAGTACAGGGATCAGTCGACTCGGGGTTCTCAGCAGGGTCGTTCTTCAGGTTCTTCGGGTCAGAGGAGGCCTACTGAGACCTTACCTCCTCCACCTCTCTGTGCTACTTGCGGAAAGCCTCACAGAGCTCAAGAGCTAATTCAGTTAACCTACAGACTAGCCCTAACCGATTTCCGGCTAAACAACCCGGACCAAAAAAACTTCGATTTGAATGCAACAAAATAATTATGACTTAACCCAGTTGTTTCCGATTTAAACGGGTCAACCCACAGACGGTCGGTCCTTTTAATATCTCTGTTGTCGACCACTTATATCAAATAACTGAATAAGTATTTCGACTCACTCCATTTTGTGCAAGTAAAAAAATATCTAATATACAAATATGTATGTTTTAGTATGTTTTGTATCTCCCTCCTAATCTCTGTTTTATCTCCCTTTATCTAGGGACAATGTAGCCTTTATGGTATTAAAGAAGAATTGAAAGAGGAAAAGAATTGAGAATTTTTTAGGGATAGTGATGAAGGTATAAGAGCACTCGGTACAGTGGTGCCATAAGTTCGGTGTCATAGCCAAAAAGTGCTGTCACGTCAGCAAAATCCTCTATGACACCAGAAATCCTATGGCACCACATTTTGGCCGTTACCGTTGGCACCAGAAAATGTGGTGCCATAGAACAATTTTTTTTTTCATTTATATAAAATAAAACATACGAAATATTAAAATAAACTTCATTAAATTAAAATAAAACACATTACATAGAAATTAAAAAAATACGAAAAAAACATTAAAAAAAGACATTAAAATTAAAAATACAAAAAGTGAACTACTCTTTGGTGAATTAGGATTCATTTTGGTTGGAAAAAATTGGAGAAGTAGAGAATAGTGTGTTATTAGAAGTGTGTGTAGGGCTGTTCTCGGTCCGGCTCGGTCCGGGTATTGTCTTCCCGGATCTGGACCGTTAAGGTATCGAGTATTATCGGTTTCGGTCCTTTTCGGGTCCCAACTTCAATACTTGTATCCAGACCGCTAATGTTTCGGGTGAGTATCGATCCCGGGAATTTCGGGCGGGTTCTCGGGTATCTTGGATCATTGAAAGCCATAATCACCAAAACCTCATAATCGAAACAAGAATTAAGGATTTTTTCCAAATGTATGCTAAGGAAATTAAGAGATAAAGGTCTTTCAAATGTATACTAATACGTTATACAATATTTTGTACAATGTATGTTTATGAAAAAATACCGGTTTTTTTATCGAGTTACCGGTTTCAGTCCTTATCGGTTTCGGTTCTAACTTTGGTACCAGTATCCGGACCGCTAACGTTTCGGGTGAATATCGGTCCCGGGTATTATCGGACGGTTCTCGAGCGGTTCTCGAGTATACTTGGACCGCTAACAGTCCTAAGTGTGTGTGAAGTATGAAATAATAAAGGGGTATTTATAGGATTTTTATGGGGTAAGATTTGAGTTTTTAGGGGTGAAAATGAAAAAAAATCGAAAAAAACAATAATATTACCGTGGGTAACGACTAGATTTTTCCAAAAAAAAAAAAAATCTACGGCGTGGCTTTGTCACCACGACACGAGGCCCTATGGCGCTATAGCCGGTATCGTGCGCCGTTGGTATTTTCTGGCTGGAGGGTCAGCGCGAGCCTTTGACTCCACCGTACCTTTCACTCTAATGGGAGAAAAAATTGCAAAAGCCAAAACAAATCACTTTTTTTTTACCAAAATAAAACACTTCTAAAGAAGACATTTAAAAAGGAAAGTTGGAACTAGTAATAGACATCTAACAGTTACTCAACAAATGACAACTACTTCAACAGCGAATCTAAATTGGTAAAAATCGTAATAAATGTTTTGTTATAATTATATGAAAAATATCTAATTGATTTTGCAATTAGGGTAAATCTCGTGATATTTTTATGTAATTATTTAAAAAATAAATATTATGCACCAATACTTTTTAACAGTTACCTGGCTTTAAGCAATCAAGATTCAAAACTACGAAATAAAACCACACAGTATGAAAATCATCAGAAAATTAAATCCACCTCCCCCAAAAAAAAAAAAAGGAACCCAAGTCCAAAAAGATAAAACCCTTTCAATTGGTCAACCCCATGATGGCACCAACAATATCACCATCATGAGTCTTGAGAGCCTTAACAGCCTTGCGCCTCGACACACCAGCTTGAGTCATAACCAAATCAATATCACGAGGCTCGACCCCAGTCTCGTCAACATCCTCGTCTTCTTCCTCATCGGGCTCAGCATCTGCAATCGTAGCATATTCGGGCTTCGCCGTAGCGGAGCCCATGTCGGGCACTCTGAATTGCTGGGCTGCCTGTGATTGAAGGTGAGAGGTCATATCCTCGATCTTCGCCTCACCGAAAATGATGTAGGTTTCGGAGTTCGGGCTCTTGAATACATCGGGCTTTGTGATGGAAAAGAGTACCTGAAAATATTACAGATTAACTAACATAGGGCTTTTGGTATGTTTCAACTTGATTTATTTTCTTATTTAATACTATGTAATAAAGCTAGTTTGAAGTTTCATAATTTTTAAACTATTCGAAAAAAATATATAAAAAACATATTAAATTACTTTATGGAATTATTACATAGTAAATTAGGCAACAAGTTGAGAATAAATAAGTCAAATACATATTAGTATCTATTTAATTTATAGAATGTAGAAGTAAATACATCATGTGATGCCATTTATATTTGTGAGTTGATTATTTGATGTATAATCACGTTAATGGTATATAGGGAAAGAAATAAGTAAGAGGAGGTTATCGTTTTTTACGTTTTTGGTTCTCTTGACCGTGACCCGACTAACACCAGTGACGGGTTTCAAGCCGAGTTTCAACATGGCCTTACGACTCTTTTTCTCACTCCGACTTTGCTTAGAACTTTCATCGTCACCTGTTGGGGTTTTCAACAAGGGAAACAAGCGACGAGTTTTATAAGAATAATTGCTAATGCTTGCAAAACGTTTTTTTTGTATTTGATCAATTACTAAAAAACGTGCAGCGATATGTTGAAATAGTTAATATAGCCATGTCCCATTACACGAGCGATATTGTAAAATCAACACGGACATTACGGTATACGACGACATGACATAGCAAAAATTCAGTTCCTGAATTCAACAGCAAGATCGTAAGCATATATGGTTTCATTGAACACTGATTTTAGAGGTATTCTACTTTCTAGGTAATAAATACTAGGAAAAAATTCCAAGGTATCCACATGAGTGTCATACCTGCATGTACAAATGATTTTCATAAGGGGGGAGGGAGTGGTTCACCCATTATCTCTCCCATCACTCACTCTCAACCAATCTCATTATGCCACATCATTCACCCACTTTTTCCATCACTCACCCATATTTTTAGAGGCAACACTTCACTAACCCTTCACTCACTTCCTTTTTACCTCTAATCATTAATTTATCACTTACTTCCTTTGCAACGTTCAAAAAAAAAAAAAAAAAATCATCCCGTGCGTGAAACTTTCACCCACGTGAAGCATCCCGCGCGTGATGGGAGGGGAGGCGGCGGTGTTCCCGTGCCACAAGGATCCCTTGCCGTGCCTTCCCGTGACCACTCCCTCCGCCCTAAGGAATCCGATGGTGACTATACATGTGGGTAGTAGTCAAGTGAGCACCTTAGAACTTCCCTATTAGATATAGACTCGAAACAGAAATCTTATTTCACTATTTCAATTTTGCCAGTGTTTCCGGTAGGGGGTGGCACCTGTTCAGTTGCCAAATCGACCAAACTGGTTATGGTATCGATTTTATAAAATCTAAAATCAATAATAGACCGGATATGGTCGGTTTACGGACCAAATCGGTTTTATATAATCCAAAACCTCGGTGTAGGTCAGCCAGGACAGGTTTTGATATGTCGATCGGTCGATTTTACTAATTTTTTCTAGTAAATATATTCTCATCCGGTGAGTTGGGAAATAAACCCGATAGATTAGTGTCCTAACCGCAACCGGTAATGACCATTCGGTTACCAGACAAGTGAGGGTTCGGTTTAGTCGGTTTTCGATCCCCCTTTTGATTTTCGCACACTGGCTTCAAGCTACAAGATTAAACATTTAAACCTATAGGAAAAAAGATAAACAAGTCCCAATCACCAATGTCGAATAACACAAAGGCACTAAACCCCACGAAGATTACCACTAAACACTATTACCAATAAAATGAAAAAGAAAAAAAATATCACACAATGCCCATAAAAAACAGCAGAAAATAAAGAGACAGGAGGACCTGGAGAGACGTCATCATCGGCATCGGAATCATAAGAATCTTCACCATCATGCTCCTCATCTTCTTTCACGTCCTCCACCACCGGATCATCCTTGGACCAAAAAAAAAAAAAATCCAAATAAATTAAACTCAAAATAAAGACGAAAAGGGCGGGGAATTCAAGAAAAATATAAAAAGGGAGCACCTGAAACTTTGTCTGGTTTTCATTTTCTGCAACAAGAGGACCTGGCATGGCGGCTTCTAGGGATGAGTTTGGGAGCTGAGAAACTGGTGAGATACTGAAGGATAGAGTGAGGGAGTGAGCGAGTTATTTGCGTGGAAATGGTGAATGAATGGGTTTTTATTACTAGGGTTCGTATTTGGGCTCCAGCCCAATACTTTTGGGCTTTCACGTTTTTCGACCCTATTCCTTTGTGCGTTTTAGGAGGAAAAGAATGGGTAGTTTACATATATACACAATAATTATAAAAAAAACTACACGAATCAAACGAAGGAGAAAATAATTACAAAAAACACTATTCTTCTTCCTGCTAGTATATCCAAAAATCGCCCGAGAATCGTTCGATAGTACCTCGAATTGATACTCACTCGAAATGTTACCGATTCGGATACTGGTACCGAAGTTAGAACCGAAACCGATAAAGACCGAAATCGTTGATCCGATAAAAAAATCGGTAATTTTTCGTAAACATACATCGTACAAAATATTCTATAAGGTATTAGTACATATAGAAAAAATAAGTTTAAAAGACCTTATCTCTTACTTTTCTTACCATACATTTGAAAAAACCCACTCATTCTTGTTTCATTTGTGAGGTTTTGGTGATTAGGGCTTTTAACGATCCAAGATACTCGAGAACCTGCCTGAAATACCAAGGACCGATACTCATCCGAAACGTTAGCGGTCCGGGTACAAGTATTGAAGTTGAGACCCGAAACCGATAAGGATCGAGACAGATAATACTCGATAAAACGGTCCAGACTCAAGAATACAATATCCAAACGAACCGGACCGAGAACCCTAATTCCACATAGGAAAACAAGAGGCAACATGGCAACCACATCCCCTAAAAAAGTGGATCTCCAACAATATAATAATTCATATAGAAAAAAAGCCTTCTTCACCATCTCCAAAAATTTTCTCAAATAAAAAACCACCACCATTAGTAATAGTGGAGTCGAGGTATTTTTTTTTTTTATATTGAGAAAACAAAACAGCAACAATTAAAGACAACAAAAGGTAACAATAGTTACTGTCCATGGTACACCCCACGTAGTGCATCTTCTGTCGGATGCACGCTTCGTGTAGTACATCCGACAGGAAATGCACTACATGGGGTCTCTCTATGGACGGAACCGTAATAATACGGACGATGGCGGTAAGTTTATGGGATTCGGGTTACGAGGCAAGCATATCAATTTCTATTGTAGTCGGATAAAATTTTCTGGTATTCAACAGAAGGAATTATTGGGTTTAATTACGTGGATATTTCATTTAGATACCGGCTATTCTTATTTGTTATTCCGTTTATAATTAACACAAAATAATGAACTAAATCTTGAATAGCATCAACCGTAACTTGGTTACTTAAATATATACATTAATATCTACTATTATCGAGCATTGACCTAATTTGCAATATACTCATAAGTATGTGAATACTTCAAGTAGTGGTTTAGTTATGTGAAAGACGTAGTTGGATACATTTTATTCATACGAGTTACCAATGCAAACAAAAAAAATATTGATAGTATCAAGTGTAGTTTGATTACCTAAACAAAAAAATTTGGATATTATTTATAATTTATCATCTATTTTATACCGTGCACTGCTATTCGCAAGTGTGGATAATTATAATTAGTAGCATTTGATTCTGGATACCTGTTACCCGTGCTTTTTCATATAATAATGAGAATTGAATGAAACACTTTTGGATACTTTTTCGTATTTATTTGATTACTTAAACATAAGTATTTGGTTGTCGTAACGGTGGACATCGAGATTTTTTTTTTTTTTGCAATCCACATTTAACGCTTTTGTACAATTGTCATGCTATAATTTAGTTACTTTAATATACATATTTAAATACCTTTCATTTATGCTCTTTTATTATATTTGTAAGTAACAATAAAAGTTTATAGAACCAAGGAAGATTCAAAAAACATATACGCTGCGTGTTATTTATATTTGCAATCCAAATTCAACCAACGAATTTTAACATATAAAAGAGAACCAAACATAGTAATACCTATAAAATAGTCAAAGATAGCAAAATATTAAAAAACCAACAACAAAAAAAATCATAAGAAATCAAACATTTGCCACAATAGTGAACAAATATTAAAAAGAAACCAATGAAAAGTACATTATAATAAGGTAGCACTTACAGCTATATTTTGTTCATTACAATAATCATTTACATAGGAATACATGAGCCATAGTTTTCGAAAGTAACCATATGAAAATCTAAAATACTTCAATACAAATCTTGACTCAATATATTCTTCCTTCTCGAATCGAATTCCATAACCTCCGCCTCCCAAAATTCAGTTCCAAAGGAACTCTGAAACGAGAAAAAAATCGAAAAATATTAGAATAATAAATAAAGAAATTGGAGATTGCTAACGGGCACATATGTGTCACATCAAAGTGACGCACACAACATTCCATATCTAACCTGCATCGTCAATTCAATAAAAAACTGAATCCAATTAAATTTTAGAACACCCAATCTTGTAAATGTGAAGCTCGTATATACCATCCTAAATTGCAACAAAAAAACGAATCAAATCCAAAATCTGTCAAATATTTTAAGTCGTCGTCAGTCCCTGCATCTTTATGCCCATCCAACCGCCATCGACACACAATTCACGTTGTGGTTTGTATGCAAGAGGCTCCCGATTTGTGAGTGCGGTGGTGAAAATCCGATTATGATTGATGAAAAAGGAGCATTGGAGATTGCTGCAATTTTTTTGAGATGAAGTGTATGTAGAGGTGCCCAAAACGACCCAACCCGCCGGGTCGACCCGCCGACCCGGACCCGGCTGACCCGTGCAAGACCCGAACCCGGCCGACCCGTGCGACCCGCCGACCCGGACCCATGGTATACACGGGTGGGGTCCGGGTCGAGCTTCTCCCAACCCGTCGACCCGGCGGGAAAAAAAAAAAAAAAAAAAAAATCAAAAAATGGCCGTTGGACCTGGCGGGTCTAACGGCTAGTCCGATTTTTTTAAAAAAAAAAAAAAATTCCTATCTATAAATACCCCCCTCCCCAACACAATTTATCCACACCTTTAATACTATCTATCTCTCAAACTCTCATTGTTAATTGCTATATTACTTAATCTCTCTCTTTTTTTTTCGCATTTTATCATTATGTCGAGTTCTGACAAGGGAAAGGGTATTGCTACATCTCCCAAAAAATCCAAAATGTCCAAGTTCGAGCGAATGGGTCTTTGGGGCAAATCGAAGAAACCATCTGGAATAATTATTCGGGAGCCCCAAAACCAAACTTCACCCGGTTTTGAAAATGAAAGTCAAGAACCTGAATATGATGTTACACATGAAAATATCTATTACGGTAGTACAACAACTACCAGTGAAGAAGAAGTTGATCTCCGGGGATTTCGACGTGTCCCGAATCGTCAACAACTGCAAAACATCGACGAAGAAATGGACCATGAAATCGATGAAGCTATGTTAAATCAAACATATGCAACATTCGAGCGCACTCTTCATGGCGTACCAACTCCGATGCAAAAATCAAAGTCGAAGCGTCCTGCGGCAAGCCAAGCTGAAGAAGAACCTCCTTATGTTGAGGAGTTATCGTCCGAGGAGGAAGAAAATGTGAAAGGCAGAGGAAGCAAGAAAACTAAAGCAAGAAACAAGCACGCCTTGCGAAAGGAGACCGGTATCCGTACTTTTTTCAAAACACTTTAAGAAGGAAAAAATGCCGGATGGTTCGATTAAGGTAACTTGCAACTACTGCTCGAAAGAGTATCCGTATAAAGCCGGGGATGGATATGGAAATTTTAAAGACATTTTGAGAATAACCATGCCTCGGTCCACGGAGAACAAAAGTCACAAAGTCAACTCAACTTCCAACCTTCTACTGGAGCCGGGCCAGACGGCAATCAAGGTATGTCTGAATCTCAACTTTATAAATATAATGAAAAAATTGCTAGAGAACAAATGGCAAAATTATGTGCACAAGAATCTTTACCTTTTAATTTTGCGGATAGTACGGGTTGGGAATACAGGATGCAAAATGCCTATAATCCTGCTATTAAAAGAATTCCACGTACCACAATGACTAGACAAGTAGTATACTTAGCCAAACAACATAAACTTGCACTACGAGCTTATTTTAGATCTATAAATCATAGAGTTTCTTTAGCTGCAGATACTTGGGCAGATTTTAAACAAAAAAATGATTATATGGGAATAACTATACACTGGATTGATGAAAATTGGAGCTTAAACAAAAGATTACTTGCGTTTAAGAAATTTAATTGTACACATAGTGCAGATAATATAGCTAGAGCAATTATTAAAATTTTAACTTTTTATTGCTTAAAAGATAAAATTTTCACAATTGGTTTTGATAATGCTAGTTCTAATACTGCAAGTGTACCAGCATTAATACAAGCTTGCAATCCTGTTTTAGCGGGTCGATTATTTCATACTAGATGTATATGTCATATTCTAAATTTATGTGTACAAGATGCATTAAAATTTGTAGATGAGGCGATAGAACCAATTAGAAAATGTGTCTTGTTTTTACATAATCGCACTAAGTTAGCTAGACAATGGGTAAAATTTTTAAAGTCAAAACAAATTCAACCCAAATTTTTTACTCCAGATGTCAAACATAGATGGAACTCAACTTATGAGATGTTAAATTCAACTAATGAATATAAGGAATTATTGTGTGAATTTTTTGATACGTATTTTCACGTATAAGGATTTTATTTATTGCCAACGTATTGGGATGAAACTAAAGATTTAATAAAACTATTAAGGGTTTTTGAAAATGCAACTAAAGATTTAAGTGGTTGTTATTATCCCACGTCTCCTAAAGTTTTATTTCATTGTTGTTTTATTGTATCTGAAATGGATGCTTGTAGTAAATCCGAAAGATTATCGAATGCTATTTACAATATGTGTTTAAAATGGCTAAAATACTTTAATCGTATTCATGATGTTTTCTTGATTAGTGCTGTTTTATCTCCCGATTTGAATTTAGCTCAAGTAGAATAATTACTTGAAATATATTATAATATTCTTAAAATTTTGGGTTTTCCTAATATTGAGGATAGTGTTGAAAGTCAAACTTTATTTGAAAATATTCCTGACGTTGAAGAAGTAAAAATTGATTTGAAAAATAGTTTAGAAACTGTTTTTTCTGAATATTCTTCTAAATATGGTGATAAGATTCAAACTCAAAAAACAAGAACTAAGACTACAAATACATTTAACATGGAATTCGACAGAACTCCCACTAACTCATTTCAACAACAACTCTATAATATAGCAAGAAATAGGTGTGGTAGTAACGTCGGTAAAAGAAATGACCTTAGTAGATATTATGCAACTAGTTTTATGCCGGAGGATGACAATGCAGGTACCTTTGATCTGTTGGATTGGTGGAAAAGAAGGGGAACCGAATTTCCCATACTTTCCATTATGGCACAAGAAATTCTTGCAGTGCCCGCATCCAATCCCCGTTGAGAGTGCTTTTAGTGAAGGAGGCTATATGCTGGACGAGCGGAGATCCCGAATGACGCCAAAAAATCTCGAGGCTCAAATGATACTTAAAGACGCAACAAAAGCCGAGTTACGAGATCAAGAAAATAAATGGGATGACCTATTAGCGGACCAAGATGCCTATCAAGAAGGCACTACCGAAGGAGAGTCTAGTCAAATGAGTCAAACCGATGATCAAGACGACGACGACATCGACTTCGACTAAAGGTAAGTAAGGTAAGTCAGGTAAGTAAAGAACTACGTAGGGCTTTGATTCCTCACGAGGATACGTAAGCAATTTAATTTTAAGTGAAAACTTAAAATTAAATACAAGCCATTTTTTTAACTCTTCTCAAGTAAAAGAACTACGTGGAGCTTTGATTCCTCACGGGGATACGTAGGCGATTTAATTTTAAGTAAAAACTTAAAATTAAATACAAGCTAATTTTTCAAATGATTTCCTTTTTCACTTATAGTTATTTTTCGTGTATAAAATGATAACAAATAATAGATTTATATACATTTAAATATATATATATATATATATATATATATATATATATATAGACGGGTCGACCCGTGACCCGGCGGGTCGCACCAGGACCTGGACCCGTGGCCGACCCGTCAACCCGCCAACCCGTACATTTCATATGTACGGGTGGGGTCCGGGTCCTGTCCTGCCGACCCGGCGGGTCCAACCCGGACCCGGACCCGGACCCGTGGTTGGACACCTCTAAATGTATGTAAAAAAAAAATGAGAAAGAGAAACAAAAAGGAGAAACAAAATAGAATTCTTGGGTCTTTCAAGATATAACTGCAATTATATGCAGTTAAATAGGAACCCACGCGTTATTTTTTAAATATTTATTAATAGATTTAAAAATAAAATATTTTATGAAAATGTATTAGCTTATGTAATTCGGCCGAAAAGAAAATGCAAAATGGATCCTAATGAATTTAGTGTCTCCAGTGTGTTATTTGGACTGGTAGCATTTTTAATTATTAAAAACTAAACAAGAAGTTGATAGTTTAAAACTGAACATTGAGATGAACAAATGCACATTCCTACTTTGTAGTGGTTGTACCATGCGTAGTAGAAATTGTACATCTACACAACCCATATATATATATATATATATATATATATATATATATATATATGTGTGTGTGTGTGTGTGTGCGTGTGTGTGTGTCACGACCGTACTAAATATATTGACGTTAAATTTCACTTTATACGTGATATTGTTGAGAAAGGTGAAATTGAACATGAGAAAATCCCATCTCAATTTAACCCTGCAGATACGGGCACCAAATGCCTATCGAAGGAGAAGTTCATGTCATGTACAGACATACTGAACTTGGGAACTCAAGACTGACATTTAGTCTCTGTTTTCTTTGTGATTGCCTTACTTTCTTTGTGACTGCCTTGCTATCTTTGTGATGGCCTTGCTTTCTTAGTGATTGCTATTATTATTCTTTGTGATTACTTGTACTTACTTTGTATTTTGAGTGCAGGTGGTGTCCTACGGCGATGATGACCTCTGTCTCTATAAACTGCCCTGATGACTCATTTGGCCCAGGTGGAGAAATGTTGAGTTTTTGGGCCAAATGATATTAAAAATGAAGGCCCAAAATTATTCTCCTACAGTCCACCTTAAGAGTTGACCCGGCCCAGACCATGGAAGGAGCCCATTTTGACCGGATTAATTTTAGCCATCTATTTTGGCTTCTTTAATCCCGGCCCTTGGTTTCTATACCTACCCCCTATAAGACCCACCAAACCCCCCAGTGTTACGCCTCCATCCTTACCCTCTCGCCCGTTCCTTCCGTTTTTCTCTCCCGTCTGTTGCAACCTTTCTCTGGTCCTCCGCCATGGAATCCCCTGTTGCTGTTCCGGTTTTCTCTCCGCGAACCCTACTCCGATATATCTATAAATACCCTTTTCGAGAGAGTTGAGAGATACACAAAAAACGAGCAAAAAGTAATTTGTTTACTCTCTTCGATTTTTCTTCTTCCTGTGAACTGAAATCGGAGATCTTTGTGACGGTCTTTGAGGCTTTGATATGAGGTTGGTGTTCTAGGTGGGTCTTCGGATCGAATCTTAGATGTGTGCTTCGGGTCTTCCTGTGGAGCAGCTTCCGGTCTGGTTTGGGTCTCGTTTTGGTGCTCGCCGCGGCTATTTGGGTCCTGGACGTGGGCTTTTGAGACAGAGGACTGAGTCGGGTTGTTCTTCAACAAGTGACTCCACTTCCGAATCTTTTCGATTCGTTTGGTTTGCGATTTCTGCTCCTATTTTATTTTTGAGTCACTTTTAATTTTTGCATTTTAATTAGAAGTTGTGTAAACCCTAATCCCTATCCCGTAAGTATTTGTGTAATAGTTTTATTTGTTATAATTGTTGTAATATTATATCCGATTCGGACGGTCTCTCTACATTGGCATCGGAGCCTGGTTCGGATCTGTCTGAATCGGGTCAACCCAAGAGTTCCGAAAGCCTACTAGGGGTTTCGCTCAGGTATAACAGTTTTACCCTCTCTATTTATTGTTTTCTGTTTGTTCGATCGTTTGCTGTTCTTCGTGATACTGTTGAAATTCGATCGTTTGCTGTTCTTCGTGACACTGTTGAAATTCATCTTGGTGTTATTGCTTCTGCTGCGTATGTTGTTTGGCGCATTGTTGGTAATATTCTGTGTGTTTGTTACTACGATATTACTTCGTGTTTGTTTTGAATCTGGAAATTTTCATAAACCAACATTGAAACCCTCCTATCTGGACCACTTAAGTGTCCTCAGATCTTGTAGGGGCCTGGAGTTGAATTCCTTCAACTTTATTTATCTGTGTGATTTTATTAGTTCTTGTTACTTTGTGTTTCTGCAATTTGATAAAACTAGATGTCTCCTTTTAATCTGTTTTTTCCATAATTATTCAAAAACTTTGTTTATTTTGAAAATTAAAATGGGAACTATCTATGCCTTCTCCGTGGCTCCATTTGATGGAAAATGTGATTTTGTCATTTGACAACAGAAAATGAAAAGCATACTCATTCAACAAAAATATTTCAAAGCTATCGACAACTCTTTCGCATCTAATGTGACTGCGGATAAAAAAGTTGAATTTGATGAGTTTGCTTACTCTGCAATTATCTTGAACCTATCTGACTCTGTGATTAGAAAAATAGGTGAACACGGTCCAGCTAAAGAATTATGGGAAAATTAGAAGAGATGTATACAGAAACTTCCCTGCCCAACAAACTATTTCTTCTTGAAAAAATTTGCAGCTACAAACTCGATTTGAACAAAGACATCGATGCTAATTTAAACGTGTTTACAAAATTGGTTCAAGATATAAAGTTAACATGAGACAAAAGCATACTATCACAATCAGATAAATTATATTGCCAGGTCTACCCTCGGCGGCCGGCAGACCTCCGACAACTTGCCATTTTTAAAAACAAATTTGCTGTCCTGCTTTCTGGTGGGCCACCATCGCTGGCGGTTCCTTTTTTTATCACAATATAATTGTATATATTTATCTGATTGTATATATTCCTACTCTTCCGATTGAAGAGAAACTGAGATTTCACTCTCATGAAAAAGGGAAATAAAGGAAACTATCATCATTATGACGTCTGATCCACGCTGGCAGAAACGTCCTCGAATGCCAGAAAAATGGCAAGTTGCCGGAGGTTTGCCGGCCGCCGAGTGAAATCTCAGTTTCTCTTCAATCGAAAGAGTAGGAATATATACAATCAGATAATTATATTACTCACTGTACTATCACAATCAGATAAATATATACAATTATTTTTATTTGATAATTAGATTATTTACTACACTACCACAATAATAGAATAATATACAAATATTTTTACTTGATCATCATATCATTTATCACTACTACTTTCTTATAAAAATTATAAAATAATATTATTATTGATATTAGATACTACAAAGTCACAAAATCCCATGAAAAAAATAAAATTACATCAATAATTAACATGTAGATGTAAATATTATAATTACATATAACATAAATTAAAAAAAAATTGGGTCGGGTGGGCCGCCCGCGTGTCGGGCCTCCACGGGCGGGCCAAATCTGTGTCGGGCCAAAAAGGCCCATTTTTTGGGCAAAAAATGTGAAGCCCAATGCCCGCCAAAAATGGGCGGGCCGGCCCTATTTTGCCAGGTCTACCCTCGGCGGCCGGCAGACCTCCGACAACTTGCCATTTTTAAAAACAAATTTGCTGTCCTGGTTTCTGGTGGGCCACCATCGCTGGCGGTTCCTTTTTTTATGTGAGGCCCATCGACCTGCTTTCTGGAGGGCCACCCGCGGCGATCAGCCAATTTTTTTGTTTGTTTTTAAGACAAGCCTTTTGACGGGGTCGCTATCAATAGACATTCGACGACTGGCCAAATTATTCTTTTGTTTTAACGACACGCCCGCAGGCCTGCTTTTTGGTGTTTTTTGATCGAAGTCCGCACCTAAAAATATTATTTTACCCTTCCTATTCTCTCTATATTGAATTTAGTAATAAACATAATATTAACTGTTCAACAATAATAAATTTAAAAAATACCATTATAATATTAAATTAAATTAAAGAGATATCTAATTTTCAAAAAATAAAAAGTATTTCCTAACGGTGATCCGACGGAACTCCGATCGACCCATTTTTTATCGCGGGCTGCCAACAAATCTACGGCGCATGGCCAATTTTTTTAACGCCTGGCCGTCGGCCTAGTTTCTGGCAGGACGACCGGACAATTTTTTTACGCAAGGTTTGTCGGTCTGCTTTCCGACGAGCCATCTTTTTTCTACCCCATGCCCCCCGGCGGACCGCAAATCTCCAATAGTCGGTCAATTTATTTTTTTACACCAGGTCACAGCCGGCTGCATGTATTTCTTTCTAACGTTTTTTACGTCAGGCCCACGACACCTTCCGTGGTTACAACCAAATGGCACTGATTTTTTTTTTTTTTTTTACGCCAGGCCTTTCGGCCCACTTTCCGACGGGCACCTCCGGAGGCCGACCAAAATTTAAAATCTTCATAGTAAATGTAATTTTATTTGTTATATGTCATTAAATACTATAAATATAATATATAGATTATTATTATTATATATAGAAATATTCACCCCGAAAAAATTACTATATATAGAAATAGAATATTCTTATGGTTCTCCCGTGATATATAGAAATACTCACCCAAAAATATTACTATATATAGAAATAGAACGTTCTTATGGTTCTCTCGTGCAACATATTCTTATCGTTCTCTCATATAAGATCTTCTTATTGTTCTCGTTTGTAACATCTTATTATAGTTATTTCGTCTAGCTTATCCTATGGTTCTCTTATTTTCTTATGGTTTACTCGTGCATCATTTTCTTATCATTCTCTCATGTTTTATCTTCTTATCATTATCCGTTAGTATATTTTTATTGTCCATTTGTGTAATATCTTCTTATTATTCAACATGTTGTATCTTATTCTCGTATTTGAACATTTTTATAGTTCTCTAGCACAACATTTTATTTTTTGTAATTAAAAAAATATAAAAAATCACATGTAAGCCAAATTATTGTTGTGCCTCCAAGAAACCATGTATTGGTATAATATATAGATATAGGTAAATTAACTTATCAATAAGCCAATAGTAAAAAGAGTTTAGAAAATAGCAAAAAAAAAAAAAATCACAAAATAACATATAAGCCAACTCAAATTAAAAAAAAACTTAATTTTAGTATATTATAAATAGATAGATAGATAAAATATAGATAGATTGATTAATTAATACACTAATGGTAGAAAGATTCATACAATAATATAAAAAATAATAGTCAAAATAACACAATCCAAATCAAAGAGAAAGCTCAAAATAGTATAGATAGATAGATTAATTAATGACTATAGATAGATAGATTAATTTATGACTAAGCAAATAGTATAAAAGATTTTAAAAATGTCAAAAATCTTACAAGACGACACAGAAAAGCCAAATCAATAAAAAAAACTATAAAAACTAAATTGAGTATAAATAGATAGATAGATAGATAGATATATTAATAAACCAGTAATAGAAAGAATTTAAAAAAAAATGACACATAAGTAAAATCAACGAGAAAACTCAAAAGCATAGTTTAGTATATTATATATTATAGATAGATATAGATAAATAGACAGATAAATAAATATATAAATAAAACAGGTTTTAATCAACAAAACAATATTAGAAAAAAATTCAAAAAAATGTTAAAAAAACAATAAAATGACACAAGAACCAAATCAATGAAAAAAATTAAAAAAACCAGTTTTAGTAAACTATATTATATAGTTAAATATATATAAGGCGGGTCAAATGAGAATGACTTTTTAAGTAAAAAATAAGAATAAATCTGAGTCATTGATCTTTGTGTGATGTACGGTCCATATTGGCTTATGCATGCAATTTATGCATTTCATGTATTAAAATTGCAATGCATTAAAACTATGCATTATATGCATCAAAATATCGATGCACTAAAATATTGCATTTCATGCATGCGTTTTTGTGAGAATAAATCTAGACCATCCATTTAATCAAGATTTATGTCAAATTCATTCATATTTCTTAACTTAAATCTCATTCTCACGGACTCAACCCCACCTTTCTACTCAACCCCACCTTACACACACACACACACACACATATATATATATATATATATATATATATATATATATATATATATATTAGTTTATAATTCAATAGTAGAAAGGATTTAAAAAGTAACAAAAAAACCTACAAAATTACACATAAGTCAAATCAATGTGAAGTTAAAAAAATCGAATTTTAGTATATTATATAGATGTCATAATTTTTCTCTTTGATTTAGTAGCTTAATATTAACACGTGTTCGCTTCGATTTCGCCTAGGGTCGAACCCAGAAATATTTCCCTGAGGGGATGGGTGAGGGTTCAGATGCGGAGTCGGGAAGTTGAGTGGAGTTCGGGTGAGGGGTCAGAAAAATTTGTCGGACTCCATTATAGTTGATATATTTTTAATGCATTTTTTATATATTCTGCATTGCTTTTCAGACTTATTTTTCGATTTTGATTCATTTCGATTGGCCCATTCGGCCTGATTCGATTGATTCGATTCAATTCGATTCGATTCTTATTATT
This sequence comes from Orobanche coerulescens, assembly GCA_033398695.1. NCBI lineage: Eukaryota > Viridiplantae > Streptophyta > Magnoliopsida > Lamiales > Orobanchaceae > Orobanche > Orobanche coerulescens. The sequence goes on from CM065816.1 coordinate 3,387,643, forward strand.
ATTATTGTTAATCTTAATTATTATTATTGTTATTACTAATAATATTACTATTATCGTTGTTGTTGTTAATTACTATTATTATTATTTACCATTATTATTATTTACCCTTAATATATATTTCAGCCAAAAAAGACAAACTTGAAAAGCAAAAAATGAGAAACATCATAATATCCGTCGTGGTTGAAAACTTCAATCATCCCTTCACACCATCCGTTCCCATCATATTCATTCTATAAAATAGGCTTTATTTCATTTGTAATAATAAAATTTCCAAGAATGGAAATCTCAAATAGATGAAATAACAATGCGAAAAAGTGATTGGGTGAATTATATGATGATCCTGTAATATCCCGATAAATTTCATATGTAAAGGAATATATGATTGGTAGCTAAAAGTATAAATGTGGATAAATATATAAGGAAATTTGTGGAATATGTGAAATGTAATGTTTCCTGATAAAATTATCTCCATTTTTATTCTATCCATTTGAAAAATGAGTTGATGTAATTGGTATGAGAAGAACATAAAAAACAAATACACCAAACAAATGTATATCCCAAAAAAAGATAGATAAAATTTGACATCTCGGTTCGAGTTTTCCTGTCACGCAAACTTTTGCTCATATTGGCACAATGTGTACATGAGTAATCGATAACTAATAAACAAGAAACATCATGCTTAAGGCATCCTAATCAATAATCCATTTCCCCTTCACTCATATAATTTAAGAATATACAACAACCATCAATCCATCGAAGATATCATCCGATGTTATCAGAGCAATGAGCATGTAATAAACCAAAATCCCAATACATAAAAAGGGCGAAACCCGTAAGAGGCCCTCCCTGGCTAGTGCGGGGTTAGGAGGAGGGTGGTCGTAATCTCTATCATCATGTCATGTACGACTCGGCAACCAAACGTTCAAGTAACCGCAACACCTTTATTTACTATTATGGATGCCTATATACATGTAAGGCAATCCATTTTCAAGGCGCGGATTTTAGCTCTTGTTAGTTCCGAAACACATATCTCAATTTTCATGCACACTTACACAGTTTGTATACTATAGCCTCACGTCTTGTCGCCTCCTCTTTTCTTGGTTCCACGCCTCATTGTTAAATGCATGACAGTGACTACCATAGGTTCCGACCCACTTTGAACATGGCGCAGACAAATCGCAAATGTAACAGTAGCACTGCACATGATGGAATTCAAAAAAAAAAAATTAATACCCGAATATCGACAATATATAGTATATAAAAGAATAAACGTGAATTACCAGTTTACAGTGACTGTCATGAGGAGTCCTGTCAAAAGGATATTCTGCACAAGTGTGCCTTGGATGGGGATAATCTCTACATGCTACCTACATTTCAAGTTCAAAAACCAAAAGAAAAAAAGTATAATTCAGTTATATCAGTCACAACTATATGTAATTTAACTAAAGAAGATGGAAAAGGACTAATGTCTCAAACTCACCAACTTTCATGAAGTAAATAACTCCTATAGTTATTCCGACACACACACAACATATATATTTAGCGAAAATATTATCATCCCAGCAGAACACGTGTAAAGCACCGGACTAGACAAGTGTCTTGCTGGGACGTTCGTCGGAGAGAACAACATATCATCCCTAGTATAAATCATGTTTTTAAGGTTCTTTCTTGTTGTGGCTCTTATTCCTTATCGAAGAGAGTGTACTTTATTTTATTCTTTCTTTTAATATGGATTTTCTTGTCGATAGCTCAATTTTCGGGAGAAAAAACCATAAATTCCTACATAAAAACACACACTTCTTCTGGCCCTTGAAAGCATGGAATCAGCTATGTAATTGATTTTTAGCAAGTCATTTCCATCCTTCAGCTCTAAGTTGTAAAGAGAGAGCCGTAGGTTTTCTTGTTTTAACCTCTCATGGGCTTGTTGAATGTTTCTAAACTCATTCACCATATTTTCAAAAGTATGTGATGCATAGCATCACATAGTTGGAAATTTTTAAGTAAACACTTAAAAAGAAGATAACTAATCTTCACAGAAGAAAATAGAGACCACCATCTAAGAGAAAATGCTAATGGCATGACAGATGAAACTACAAGACTATCACCAACAACCCACATTTCGAATAGTACTTTTAACACAACAAAGTATATCTTCTTTAGCGTGTATCATTGTCACCTACCTCTGAACTATGTTGGGGTCGGTGTCATGAAAATTATAAAGTCAGTTGATGGCCAAACTTAATTAACACTATAAAACCATGAGAGAAATAAAGTAACAAAGTTTTTATGCCGCCATCATCACAAGTTTTTTCTACTTGCGTGTGGTTATGCTGCGTGTTTGTTTTACGTTTGTCCATTTGTCCCAGCAGTTGGGGGATTGTCCTCTGCATACCTTAGACCTATAAATAGTCTAAGGGCACTCGGTTTTGAGATAGAGGGAGACGAGTGCAGGAAAAACAAAGTGCATTTTGTGAGCACTGAGTTGAGTGAGCCATTGTGTGTGTAAACTTTGGCCGATTTGGTCTTTGTACGAATTGTTGGAAGTAGTGCAAAGTTGGGAGGAATTCTCCTGTAAACTTGTGTGTGCTTATGCTGTTTTTCCATTGTGCTTGTGGTGAGCTTTACTTTTTATATTTTCCAGTTTCATATAAACACGAGGGTTTGAAAGGGAAAAGGACTGAGTGATTGGTGCACAATCAGGCCGCACAGGCGTGTAAATTTGCGAAAAATTTAACCTCGAAATTTAACCCTGTGATGAATTGAGACAATTGTTACTCTTGTCCCATTACATAATTAATATCGTCAAATCAACATGTACATCATTAGCCTTTCCAACAATCATACAAAATCAAATGTATAGAGAATTTGCCACAAGGACCAGCCTGGGAAGAAACTAAAGAACCGTTTCACTTTTTGTAAAATCTAAGGAGAAAAAAAAAGAATGCTTTCTCCAAATTTTAATCTTTAAATAACAGAAATTATTACCATTTTAGCATAACTAACAAACTGAACATTATCGCCCAAGAACACCCATTAGATCTAATAAAACCATTATCAACACCATGTTACATAACATAATTAATACACTAAAACCACAATTAAAGAAAGAGAAAACGGATTGAGAGAGAGAGAAACTTAATCACACCCACCTGCCCTTTCTCAGCCAGTATACGCAGATCATCCTCATCATTATTGAAATCATTACATAATGGTAACTTCAATTTTTCCAAATCATCGTAGGGATCAAATTCAAGAATAAAGCACTCTTCTTTCTCCTCAGCTTTCTTAATCTGATCCCTGTTTTTCAGACAAAGAACGGGTCTCAAAGGAGTGAACTTTTCGTCAGGGGAAGGGTAGGAATCATCTACTTCAATAACTTCTATTTCTTTTTCCGCCATTGAAGGGACCTTCTGAAGTTTTTTAGGTCTGCTAATCCGCTCACGACAAATTTCGGAGGATTTATTTTTTGATAATAAAACCCTGGAAGACGAAGGGTTTTTCGGCATGACGATTGAGAAACGGTAACGTTGGAACTTGGAGTTCGTGAATTTCAAAATTCCAAGGCAAAGGGGAAGATTGAAGATTGGGTGGGGGGTTTGTGGGCCAAGCCTTTCGTGTTCTTTTTTTTTTAATACTCCCTCTGTCCCAGCCAAAGGTTGACAGAGGGTGTATATTTGGTGTATTTTAAGTAATGATTGGTATAAGTAATGATGATTAAATGTGTGGTGGAGATTAAAAAGTAAAAAGTATTGATGATGAATGAGTGGTGGAGATTAAAAAGTAAAAAGTGATTGTTTGATTTGATTGTAAAAAGTGATATATGTAAACTTACTAAGGGTGGTGGCAACGGCAAGCGGGTACCCTGCGGTTTGGCCCTAGCCGCGCGGTGAACACCGCCGCCACCACCGCGGGTTCCATGCGAGTAAGAGGCTCACGGGTTACTTACCCGGTGCGGCTAGTGAAAGGAAAGAGTCGTTGAACGGCTAGATTGGGGGCCAGCTTTTTTTTTTTTAAAAAAATATATGTGTGTGCAGGTGTGTGGTGTTATATATGTGTGTGGGCAGGTTTTTAGATTATGTGTGTGTGCTGGTTTTTAGATGATGAATGAAGAAGATGGCCTCACATTTAATTTTTATTTTTTTAATTATTTATTTTATATTTTAAACCTTATACTATTAATAATTTACAATTTAAACCTTATGTTTTGTTTTAAACATTTTTAGGTGTAATGTAATGTTTTTATTTTTATTAATAAAAAACTTTGTATTTTAAAAATATTATGTGTTTTAAATATAAAAGGTAAAAAATAAAAATATTATGTGTTTTAAATATAAAAGGTAAAAAAATTAAAAGTTGTGAGGGTTGGTGAAGCATGGTTGCCACTAAGTACTAGCGGAGTTACTCGACGAAGAGGGCCATCACCGTCTCCGATATGATCTTACGGAGCATCTAGCGGCTCAAGACTTACCATACCTTGACGACTAGTTTTTTCTTATTTTTAAGTATTATTTTTTTTTAGTATTATGTATTTTTTTTAAGTGTTTTGTAATTTCCTATTAAGTAAAAATAAAATATTATGTGTTTTTATTAAATTGTTTGATATAATTTTAAATATAAAAAGGTAAAAAAAAAAATTAAAAGTGGTGAGGGTAGATGAGGCACCATTGCCACTAAAAAATGGTGAGTGGGGGTAGATTGGGGGTTGGATGAGTTGGAAGAATGTTATTGGTGGGGAGTGGTGGTAGATGGGTGACCATTGCCACCACCCTAAAGAGACTACTTTTTGATAGAAATGTAAACCTTTAGGCGGGACGGAGGGAGTACTTAGTACCAAGCTTGCGCATGTCAGTTCTTGGGATAACAGTCTTGGTCCAAGAGAGTTGCTATTAATTAAATTACGGGATGTGAATATTTTAAATTGATGCGTACAAGGAGTTGTTCCTCAAGTGATTGCTTCATATTGGACCCCCTCAAATCCAACTACAGGGTTTCATCGAGATCTGGTCTCCCACTACCGTTTGAAGCACTCAATATTTAAGAGTCTCTTTTTTGTGCTGTCTGAGCAGTTTTAGGCCTGGGCAACTAATCCCGAAGGCTCGGGCCCGTCTCGTCCCGCATCAGGACGAGACGAGGCCAAAATTTTAAAGTCAGGGCCCGTCCCGCCCCGTCCCGTTTTAAAAACTTGGGACGTGCCACGAGCCCAAATGTCGACCATCCCGTAAGAATGTCTAGTTACTAAATTTATCCGACTACCAAGCCCAAATCAATCTTATCATCTAACATTTATAACTTATCTCGTTTACTTCTTTCGGGAAACAAAACTTCCATAAACCATGAAGAACTTGTGTATAGAAGTAGAGATCAGTGAGTATCTGACTATGTTGCAATGTTCTTTATTATTACTTCCGGTGAAATAAGAGAGCATCCAGAGTTCTATAAACCATTTCAAGAATTAACAATTGACTCACAACGATATTTGATAAACATATTGGTTTAAAAAAAAACTTAAATTTGTTGTCATCTAACAAGTCTAAATATTGTATTCATTTGAGAGTCAACATTGGTCAACGAGACCATTTTTCATCCCGTTCGTGTCCCGATCTCGTCTCGATCCCATTTGGGATCGGGACGGTCGGGATCAATTTTTCAAAAGTACAATCCCGTCCCATCTCATCCCATAATTTTCAAATGGGACGAGATCGGGATTACTTAAAAATGGTCTCGTCCCGTTCCATGCCCAGGCCTAAGCAGTTTAGCTCTAACTTCTCCAAATAATGGGCTGAATATTATGGAAACTATATGGGCTGAATAATAACAATGTTAGGCCCTGTTATTTTGGACTTATTTTTCGATTTTCGATTCGAGTCCATTCGATTCGATTCGATTCGATTCGCCTGGCCTTCGAGTCCATTCAATTCGCCTAATTGATTCGATTCGATTCGATTCCGTTCTTCTTCTTCTTATGTTTATTATTAATCTTAATTATTATTATTGTTATTATTACTAATAATATTACTATTATCGTTGTTGTTGTTAATTACTATTATTATTATTATTTACCATTATTATTATTATTTACCCTTAATATATATTTGATTCGATTCGATTCGATTCGATTCGATTCCATTGGGCCTGGTCGATTCGATTAATTCGATTCAAATTCATTCACCCAAAAACAGAAATTAGTTGAGTAAAGGTCCAGCCCATATATGTAAGCCTCAAGGACACTAACACAAACATTTTATTTGAGAAATTTACATAAATTAATATATTTGCTTAAATATTACATTAATAACACTGTAAAAAGTATTATATAAATAACACTTTTTGAATTTTTTATTTATATAAATAATATGATCTAACCATATTTAGTTTTTTTTCTTTTTCCTAATGCAATTAATTCATATGTGTCACGTACCTTAAATTGTGCAACTAAATTAATATTTTCTTCAATTGTTTTTTTTTTACCTGTTTTTTTCTACGAAAAATGATATAATCACAACCATCGTGCAGTGCAGTGTTTTGGATAAGAAAAATGATATAATCACAAACGTCGTAATGGTTGTGTTTGTTTTGAACCATTGATTATGTTGGTGGTGAGGTAGGTAATGGAATAAATAATGAATTTAGTGATAAATATATGGTGAGATGATTTGTTGTAAAATTTGGTTGTGTCGGCCGTGGACGTAACATTGTTGTTTTTCTACACCTCGTTCTCGAGTGTGATTTTGTTCACCCTCCTAAAAAGAGGGTGAACTTACCCTCCATAATTGGAGGGTAATTTTGAGATATAAAAATTAAATTTTTTAATTTTTGTTTTTTCTATGTTATTCTATTTGTCGAGATCTTTAATTTGAGTATAATTTTAATACATAATTTTGTAGTTTTTTAATTTTTTTTATTTTGAGTGATAAGTTAATATTTTTTATTTATGAAAATAATTTTTTCAAAACTACAAAATTATGTATCAAAATTATACTCAAATTAAAGATCTCGACAAATAGAATAACATAGAAAAAACAAAAATTAAAAAATTTAATTTTTATATCTCAAAATTATCCTCCAATTATAGAGGGTAAGTTCACCCTCTTTTTAGGAGGGTGAACAAAATCAGACTCCTAGTTCTCTCTCATCTCCCTATTTATTTGTCTCTACAGTTTCTTCAGATCTCCATATAAATTTAAATTGTAAATCCAGATAAAAATTGCAGTTCATCTCCCATGTGCATCACCCATAATCGAATTTCCGCCACCATATTCGCATGGTAGCCTCTCTCTCTCTCTCTCTCTCTCACACACACACACACAAACACACACACCAGACCATGAAGTTCAGCAGCGATGACGTCGGAATGAACTTATAGAATGCAGCAGCGGCAGCTTCGGGTTTCAGATCTTAGATTTGATTTGGATTTTTATTCACGATTTATAGTAGGTCTATTTTTCGGGTGGATATGGTTCTTGCTTTATTGGACTTGGGGTCTATAATTTGGCCGTGGGAATCGAGTATTGTTTTTGAGCGGTCGCTGGAGGTTTGGGCTAATGGGTGATCAGTAGTTGGCCGAGAAAATGAAAGGAAATTTGTAGAAGGTCGGGTAAGGTTGGCTTTTGGTGTATAATGAATTTAGGAAATATGCTTTCTCTTTGTGTTTCAATTTTTTCTCGATTCTAAGATGTCTTTAGTTATAAACCATTTCAAAATTATTATGGTCTCAACCCAAATATCTTTTCACATTCCAAAAATTTTATAAAGCGGAAAATCTTTCAAAAAATCAATCGGATCTTGGACCGACGTTCATTTTCATAAAATCTCCTTTCAGAACCCTTAAACATCGAATGCGTTTAATATCTCGGAATATTAACAAGTAACACATCATAATCCGCATGGGTTCTGAACCCAAATTAAAATACATCACACATGGTTATTCGTGATCCAATGTCCTCAGCATAGATTCCATACGCCGTATCGGCATCCTAGGGTTAATAACCCTCATTCGTGATACAGCGCCCTGAGCATAGATCCTCGTACATCCCGTCGGACATCCCTGTGTGGCTTACACTCGTCCGTGATCCAGTGCCCTTAGCATATATCTCCATACGTCCCGTTGGACATCCCTGGGTGGACTACACTTGTTGGTGATCCAGCGCCTTTTGCATAGATCCACATACGTCCCGTCGGACATCCCTGGGTGAACGAGACACAATGTTTCCCATTTGTATGCACTATTTGCATCACAACAGCCATCACGAATAATACACCTTCAATCACACCGCAAAATACACAAACAACGTCACGACAACCATTACAACACACAATCAACACAACACGTCTAAAGATAAACACACAACCAAAATACACATCCAAGTGTATGAATCAATTCACACAGTTCTCGTGGCCGGCACAACTTTATAATAACGTAATAATTCTCAAGGAGAGCCAGGCGGATTGCGGGTTGTTGAGAGTCGGAAATCGCATATCCGGTTTGCAGATAGGAGGCGAGACGGAGGCACAACGTCTGGTCGCTGATGGAGGTGATCTATTCGTCCAAGTTATTTTGGACTCTGAATGCGGGCGGCGATGGCGATCTGGTGCGGTTGGAGCGCGGTGGCTCTAGAGCAGGAGTCACGGGGCAGGGGGGCCGACGGCTAGGGTTTTGGCTGAGGGGGAAGGTGAGGTCGCGGACGAGCGGCGAGTCGGTCTGGTGGGGGTAGCAGACAGGCGACGATCGGGAAGAAGATGACCCGCGCTAGGGTTTCTGCAAAAAAAAAATTGATTTTTCATATTTTTAGGGACTTTCATAAATATCGGGACGAGATTTTTTCTTGCTCAGTTGTGGGACTAATTTCTGATAACGTGTTGAAGGAAAAATAACTGAGACAATAAAGTAAGGCAAAAGGTTGTATATTCTCATCGATGACATCCCTTTAAATAGGAAGAGATTACATACAAGCATGCGTAATCCTACCCGAACTAGGAGAGCCAATAAATAACAGACTTAGGCACGCATGTATTATTACTTTAACAAATAGTATTATTTTATTTTTTAAGAAAGAAAAAAATGGACATATTATATAGATAATTAACAGAAACTATAATTATAATAATTAAGATAATATTAAGTTGTCTGGAATGAATGAAAATATCCCAAAATGATTTTTGAGCTTAAATTTGGTGTATGAAAGTCCAACGTTTTTAATGAAGAATGCATGCATTAAAAACTTATTAATTAGTGATTGTAGTTTTATGATTGATTGCAAAAAAATAGGATATATATATATATATATATATAGGGAATTGGGTGCTGTTTTTCAAAAATTACATCTATGTCCTATGAGTTAACCAAAATAAGTAGTATTATTAGTAGACAACGACTTACTCCTCATTTCATGTCTCTACATATTCTTGGTTTATATACGGTAAAATTACCACTTAATGAATTTTCTCAAATTTTATACTTATGATAACAATTTAACAATTTTTTTAATATTATTTAGGGTATGAACTTGTTTCCGTCCAATCAAGTTAGGGTATCCGTAAATTTCCATCAGTTAAAATTAACGAACTTGCTGACCTGTTCGTTAAGTGACACGTGTCACATTCTGACTGGCCCGCATGTCTCTGATTGGCCTTCATCTTCTCCGACGACGGCGAGCTTTTTCTGACCACTTTTTTTACCTATTTTTTATTCCATTTTTTCCAGACATCCTTTTTTTTCGTCCAAGTACCTCCATTGATATATATATATATTGAGTTGTGACGGATCCAGATCATAAAAAAGGTAAAACAAGATGTCTCGATGTTCTTTTACATTTAATAAGCTGATTTCTGGTATAAATTACAGTTAATAAAAAGTTTTTTATTCAACGTATATTGTTTGTAATATATACATGTGTAATATATATATATATATACACACACACATATATATATTGGAGTTGTGTGGCCGGAAAAAATTTACTGGAAAAAGTGGCATGAAAAACTGGTCGGAAATCCCGTCATCGCCGGAGAAGATGATCAGAGAAGATGGCCGGAGAAGAAGAAACCAGTTAAAGACATGTGGACCAATTAGAAGGTGACACATGTCACTTAATGGACAGATCAGCAAGTCCGTTAGATTTAACTAACGGATTTCCACTGATACCCTAACTTGGTTGGACGGAAACAAGTTCATACCCCTAAATAATACCAAAAAAATTTATTACCATAAGTATAAAATTTGAGAAAGTTCATATCCATAATTGGTAATTTGGTTTTACCTATCTTTTATTCTTCATTTGGTCTTTTCGTATTCAGGCATCGCTTTAATCTGACATTTATCCATGAGAATATTTTTTTCGAGGTTATTCTGATTAAAAAATAATTGCACAAATCTGATTATTTCGAGGTTTTGTATTTCGTAAAATGGGTCACTAGAGGTGGCCAGTGGGTCGGTCCGGTCCAGTCTAGCCCGACCCAGCTTGGATTTTCTAGGCTCGCAGGCCGCACGGGCCAGCCCGGCCCAGGTGTAACACCCCCAAGACATTCAGGGCATATTACAGCGTCGTGGACCCCACACTGTGGAATCCACCAGGCTAACGTACCAACAAGATATTCGCCAACGACAAACAATCATCAATAAAACGACAATTCAAATAAAAGACTACAACCCGACAAGAACTGAACACCAACAATTTACTACTCAACAGTATCATGCTTGCCCATCATCCTCATACGGCTCAAGTGCTCGTTTGTCCCCACGATCGATACCTGAAATACAAAAAGTATTTCCCCCATTTAAGGGGTTAGCGACAACTGCTAGTGCAATTACAATCCATTTGAACTACATTCTAATCAGATGAATATATGCGCCAAAAATCATTTTAGAAAACATTTTATATTCCAGAATATTTGCAATGTACAATCACAAAACACATTATCTCCAACAAATCACAATTCAAAGTTAACCGTCGGTACGAGACTCAAGGCCTCCGTACCCCGCAGAGCCCCATCGGACATCCCTGGGTGGCTAACCACAGTTCGCTATACGCACACTCACGGCAATACGTATCCCTAGAGGTCCCGTTGGACCGTCCCTAGGTGAACATACACATATCCATCCACAACAACCACGATAAAGCCATAATTCAAATACTAGAACATGTAAACAAATGTAAAGTACTTGCCTTTAAGACATTCTTAAAGACACGGAAGTGAAATATGACTACGAACGGTCCGGGTGGAAAACGACGGTTCCTAAACGAAGGATCGACATAGTTCAGTTCCAACGGACAACAATAATCGACTGAAATACACCCCTAACCCCGATTACAACTACGATCATGAACGATCAATCGATACGGGCGAGGGTTTAAGCAAAATCTCCCCGTATCAACAATTCGCGGATTAATTCGAGGAAAATGGATTGAGAATCACTCAATAACAACAACCGGTAAGAAATTTCATAACATAATCGAACAATTCGGAACTAATCCCTAGAATCCCGAAAAAACCCCCAAAATTGACAAGTTAGGATTCTAGATGAAAATACCTTGAATTTGAGTGAAGGAGATGGGTTTAGATGATGATGTGTTATGCTCGAGACACAAGAATCGGACTGGAAGGGAACTCCACTGATTACTCTCCACAATCTGCTCTGAATCGCCAAAATCGCCCGTAGTAAGGGAAGGAAAGAAAAAGAATGAAAAATAATGCTGAATCTGAACTGCCGCTGATCTAAATAAATGTGAAGTTAGCGCACGCTAACTATCATATATAGCGCGCGCTAACAGGGGTGAAACCGGTCCAGTAGCTACTGATACCACTCGTTAGCTTACGCTAACAATAGTGAGTTAGCGTACGCTAAGTGCACATCGGTAGCGCACGCAATGTGACAGGAGTAGCGTGCGCTACCTACACAGCAGTTCAGTATTGCTGCCACATCAGCAGTACGCTGCTGTCGAAGGTACAATACTCGAAACGCACGACAAGGCCAGAATCCAGAAACATAGACACGAAGCATACAAGACGACAAAGTTAAGCGCTGAAAGAAAATACAATTCCGATTACCGGAGGGTCCGTAATGCGACAACGAAAATGAGATTCCCTAAACTATTCGGAAATTACAAAAATGGCCCAAGTGTCCGAAAATCACGAAACGACGTTGGATTTTCAAACCGAAAGTCTCAACACGACCAAATCAATCATACGAACTTGCACAAACCAAGAAACAGCGAAAAAGAACGAGTTTTACGAGAATCAAATGTTCATACGGCAAAACATGTCATAAAATGAAATTACGTGAAAGCATCACCAAAACTCGTCCAAATGGAAAAACTCCAAGAATAAAGTAGATTCAAAATGTCGGAACGGTTACAAGCGAGTCGATAAAAATAGACATACACCAAAAATGGAAACTGCTAAAAATGGAAAGTTACGGATATTACATTCTCCCCCTCTAAAATAAAGTTTCATCCCGAAACTTAAGAATCAAAAAGTTCGGGATGCCTCGAACGCATATCCTCCTCTAACTCCCACGTCGCTTCTTCTACTCCGTGCCTAGACCATTGCACCTTAACCAAATGAGTGGTTTTGTGCCTTAATTGCTTGTCTCGACGCTCCAAAATTCTGACGGACCTCTCCTCAAACGTAACATCTTTCTCGATCTCCACGTCTCCAAAGTCAATAATGTGGGACGGGTCCGGAACTTACTTCCTCAACTGGGAGATGTGAAATACGCTATGCACATGACTCAACGACGGAGGCAAAGCCAAACGGTACGCTAACTCGCCCACTCTCTCCAATATCTCGAAAGGTCCAATATATCTCGGGCTGAGTTTCCCCTTCTTCCCAAAATAGAAAACTCCCTTCGTCGGAGACACTCTCAACAGAACATGATCTCCCACCTCAAACTCCAAGGGTCGACGCCTAACATCCGCATAAGACTTTTGTCGACTCTGAGCAGCCAACATTCTCTTTCTAATCAATTCAACTTTCTCCCTCGTCTCTAACACAAGGTCTGGCTCGGTGCCAACCAAATCGGACGGCTCATCCCAACATATCGGTGATCGGCAACGTCGGCCATAAAATGCCTCATACGGTGCCATCTTAATCGACGCGTGCTAGCTATTACTATAAGTAAACTCAATCAAGGCCAGATGTTCCTCCCAGTCACTACTCCATTCTAACGCACACGCGCGCAACAAATCCTCGAATGTCTGAATGGTACGTTCGGACTGCCCATCGGTCTGGGGATGGAAAGAAGTGCTCAAACGTAATCGTGTCCCCAATGCCCTATGTACCGCCTGCCAAAAATGCGTTACAAAATGGCCATCTCTATCCGAAATAATGGTCTTCGGCGTACCATGAAGTCTCACTATCTGTGCGATAAAGACACGAGCCAACTTTTTTGGGCCCCAAGTATCCTTGATGCCCAGAAAATGTGCCGACTTAGTCAGTCGGTCTACAATCACCCACACCATATTCATACCAGTATTCGTCCTTGGAAAACTCGTGACAAAATCCATAGAGATATCCTCCCACTTCCACTCCGGGATGGGAATTGGCTTCAACAACCTGGCTGGCCGTTGATGCTCAATCTTGACTTGCTGACAAGTCAAACACTTAGCCACAAACTGAACTACCTCCTTCTTCATGTCGTTCCACCAGAAATTCTTCCTCAAATCTTTATACATTTTACTCGAGCCCGGATGAACTAAGTAAGGTGACGCATGAGCCTCTCGCATAATACTCTGTCTCAATTTCGAGTCGTTCGGAACACACAACTGACCTCGGAATCTCAACACACCGTCCTCATGAATAACGAATCTCGGGGCTTTCCCCTTCCCTACATTCTCTCGAAGCTGAATAAACATCGGGTCCTCCAACTGTCCCGATTTAATGTCATCAACAAGAGATGAAGAAATCTCAAGAGTACGCAACTGCCCGGAACTCTCTGGCAGCACAACCTCAATGCTCAACTTCATAAACTCTCGCTGAAGTCCCGACTGGGCCGTGAATAACTCAAGCGCCCGAAGCGATACCTATTTCCGGATCAAGGCATCTGCTACCACATTAGCCTTGCCCGGATGATAAAGGATCTCGAGATCGTAATCCTTAATCAACTCCAACCATCTCCTGTGTCTCATATTAAGCTCTTTCTGGGTGAAAATGTACTTTAGGCTCTTGTGATCGGTGAAAATCTGACACGACGAGCCATACAAGTAATGATGCCAGATCTTCAACGCAAACACGACTGCGGCCAACTCAAGATCGTGTGTAGGGTAATTCAATTCATACGGTTTCAACTGACGGGAAGCATAGGCAATCATCCTCCCGTGCTGCATAAGTACACATCCGAGCCCTTGGCCCGAAGCATCACTAAAAACTGAGAAACCCTCATTACCACTCGGTAAGGCCAAAACAGGAGCGGTCGTCAACCGCTTCTTCAACTCCTCGAAACTATTCTGCCTCTCATCGGTCCACACAAACTTCCCTGACTTCTATAACAACTGAGTCAGCGGTCGAACCACTCGACGAATCTACGGTAATACCCGGTTAATCCTAGAAAACTGCAGACCTCCTTCACGTTATTGGGCGGCGCCCAATCCAACACTGCCTCTACCTTATGTGGGTCCACACGAACACCCTCGGCCGAGATCACATGACCGAGAAACATAACCTCCCGTAACCAAAACTCACACTTTGAGAACTTCGCAAAAAGATGCTGAGTTCTCAAAATATCTAGCACGATATGCAAATGACGGGCGTGCTCCTCCTCACTCCTCGAGTAAATCAGGATGTCGTCGATAAAAACGACTACGCACTTATCGAGGTATTCGATAAAGACTTTGTTCATAAGCTGCATGAACACGGTTGGGGGGTTGGTTAGCCCAAAAGGCATAACCACAAACTCGTAGTAACCGTATCTCGTCCGAAAGGCCATCTTCGAAATATCGGTATCCTTCACTCGGAGCTGATAATACCCCGATCTCAAATCAATCTTCGAAAACACGGTTGCCCCTTGCAACTGATCAAACAAGTCATCAATCCTCGGGAGCGGATACTTGCTTTTGATGGTCACTTTGTTCAACTCTCGGTAGTCGATACACAAACGAAGTGATCCATCCTTCTTCTTTACAAATAGGACCGGTGCGCCCTAAGGCGAAGCACTCGGTCGAATATATCCCATGTCTAGCAACTCTCCCAATCAAGCTTTTTCAGCTCCAAAGATCTCGACGGGCGCCATACGGTATGGCGTCTTAGAGATCAGTGCTGCACCCGGCTCTAAATCGACGGTAAACTCAACTTCTCGGTCCAGCGGCAAACCCAGCAACTCGTCTGGAAAGACATCAGGATACTCACACACTACCGGAATAGATGAGAGCTCGATTCTCCCTTCTTCCGATCTCAAAGCGTAACACCAATAGCCCATGCAACCTCCCCGAAGAAGCCTCACCGCCCTCAAGGCGCTGATCAAGGGTCTCTGGCTACTCCGCTTACGCCCCACGAAAGAATGCTCGGTACCGTCAGAGGCTAACATCGAAACAGTCCTCATTCTATAATTCATGATCGCCCCATGATGGTCCAGCCAATCCTCACCAAGAATCAAATCCTCATCTTTAATATCTACCGCGATCAGATTAGAAGGCCAAACCCTCCCCACGATACTCACAGAAAAATCTCTAATCTCACGATCCTCCACGATGCTATCCCCACTAGGAAGTTTAACAACAAAAGGCTCACAAACAACTAGGCAATCAACATGCAGACGACGCACACAATCCATAGATATAAGAGAATGCGTAGCACCAGAATCGAACAATACAGAAACAGGGTGATCAAGGATGTGGACGGTACCTGTAGCCACCGTCGCGTCAGGGTCTCCTGCTCGTCTTATCTCATACACTCGGGGCGGAACCGACCCCGCACTAGAAGCTCCCCCTCTAGAAGGCTGCCCACGTATTCGACCTCTACCAAAACTCTGCTGCGGCTGAGGAACTGTCGGTGCCTGATTCACACTCGGCTCTCCCGCAGCTGGGGCTGATATCTGAGTAACTGGAGTCCGAGCTGCATCCGTACAAAACTTAGCACGATGACCCATCCAACCACAAGCAAGATATTGAATCGGAGGCCTATCACACTCACTCATCATGTGGCCTGGGCGACTACAATTGAAGCACGTAGGACCACGGACGGAACCAGTAGGAGCAGACCTAGAACTGTTTCCTCGCCCAACTAATGGCGACTGACCCCCAAAGACTCGTGAACCAGACTGAGCATTCGGATACCCTCCTGACTTGTCTCCCGACAACTGACCGGAGGTCTTCTGCTTCTTTCCTTCAGTTGCCGTCTCTGTCGCAGAAAACGACATCTCGTAAGCCATCGCTTTGTTCTGGTACTCTTTCAAAGTCGTGCACCCCAGACCAGCCATGTAGTGGCGCACCCTCGGTTTCATCCGCATATCAAAGTGACGGATCTTATCAAACTCATCTCGGACTTGATTTCTCACATAATGCAGCTGTTGATTGTAGTCTTTGATAGCTTGAGAAATAGGAACATCTTGGGGCTTAGCCTCAAAGAAGGCTCGGATCCTCCCCTCTTTCACTGGCCATGGACAGAATTCATCTTCCATGAGATCCCGAAACTCTGCCCACGTGGTCGCCGGCCGCGTTTCACCGCTTGCCACCACGTTGCTGCCTCCTTGGCGAGGAAGTACTGAGCAATGGGTACTTTCCTCTCCTCAGAACAATTAGCAGCCTCAAATACTCTCTCCATCTCGAATAGCCAATTCTCCCAACCAGAGGGGTCGGAAGCACCATCAAACTACGGAGGACGCATACGAATCACGTCCTGAAGTAACTTATCATTGTCGGATCCCGTAGGCAGAACCGGGTTGGCATTAGCTTGGCCGACTAGAACGGCCTGAGTCAGTAGCGTCATCTGGTTTGCTACTTGTTGCAAAATGTTGGCCACTCTAACATTCTCATGTGCATTACCGGAGCTAGCAGACTGGTCCTGCTGACCTCCGAAACTAGGGGGAACACTGTTCGACAAAGAAGGCATCGCCGAATCAGTTTCCGAGTGATCGGACATGACCGCCCCACCGGCTGCGCCACGTCCCCTACCACGTCCGCGACCGCGTCCGCGTCCTCTACCAGCAGGAATTCTGAAGAAGTAACGGGTAAGTACAATTCAAACGCAAAATGCAACAAGATACTAAGACAGGAATAGAATAGAACGGTGAAACGAGTCAAGTTAGGAAAAACTTAAGAGCACCAGCGTACTGAGATGATGGCATGACAGTGATACTGTTCAAAAACGACACTCGACTAGACCCAAATAACCGACAGCCTAGGTATCCATAAACCTAAGCTCTGATACCATATTCTGTAACACCCCCAAGACATTCAGGGCATATTACAGCACCGTGGACCCCACACTGTGGAATCCACCAGGCTAACGTACCAACAAGACATTCGCCAACGACAAACAATCATCAATAAAACGACAATTCAAATAAAAGACTACAACCCGACAAATAGAATCCAACATCAATCCATTTCCCAAAACGAGAACACAACATTAACAATTTTGAAAAGGAAGTACTCGAGTACTTAAACCAGTCTTATAATACAGGAACCACAAAACAAGACATCAAAAATAATCGACAGAACTGAACACCAACAATTTACTACTCAACAGTATCATGCTTGCCCATCATCCTCATACGGCTCAAGTGCTCGTTTGTCCCCACGATCGATACCTGAAATACAAAAAGTATTTCCCCCATTTAAGGGGTTAGCGACAACTGCTAGTGCAAGTACAATCCATTTGAACTACATTCTAATCAGATGAATATATGCGCCAAAAATCATTTTAGAAAACATTTTATATTCCAGAATATTTGCAATGTACAATCACAAAACACATTATCTCCAACAAATCACAATTCAAAGTTAACCGTCGGTACGAGACTCAAGGCCTCCGTACCCCGCAGAGCCCCGTCGGACATCCCTGGGTGGCTAACCACAGTTCGCTATACGCACACTCACGGCAATACGTATCCCTAGAGGTCCCGTCGGACCGTCCCTAGGTGAACATACACATATCCATCCACAACAACCACGATAAAGCCATAATTCAAATAATATAACATGTAAACAAATGTAAAGTACTTGCCTTTAAGACATTCTTAAAGAAATGGAAGTGAAATATGACTACGAACGGTCCGGGTGGAAAACGACGGTTCCTAAACGAAGGATCGACATAGTTCAGTTCCAACGGACAACAATAATCGATTGAAATACACCCCAAACCCCGATTACAACTACGATCATGAACGATCAATCGATACGGGCGAGGGTTTAAGCAAAATCTCCCCGTATCAACAATTCACGGATTAATTCGAGGAAAATGGATTGAGAATCACTCAATAACAACAACCGGTAAGAAATTTCGTAACATAATCGAACAATTCGGAACTAATCCCTAGAATCCCGAAAAACCCCCAAAATTGACAAGTTAGGGTTCTAGATGAAAATACCTTGAATTGGAGTGAAGGAGATGGGTTTAGATGATGATGTGTTATGCTCGAGACACAAAAATCGGACTCGAAGGGAACTCCACTGATTACTCTCCACAATCTGCTCTGAATCGCCAAAATCGCCCGTAGGAAGGGAAGGAAAGAAAAAGAATGAAAAATAATGCTGAATCTGAACTGCCGCTGATCTAAATAAATGTGAAGTTAGCGCACGCTAACTATCATATATAGCGCGTGCTAACGGTCAAACCGTCCAAGAGCTATCGCTACCACTCGTTAGCGCACGCTAACAATAGTGAGTTAGCGTCGCTAACGCACATCGGTAGCGCACGCAAGGTGACAGGAGTAGCGTGCGCTACCTACACATGAGCTTCAAGATTGCCGCCACATCGCCAGATGCTGTCGAAGGTACAATACTCGAAACGCACGACAAGGCCAGAATCCAGAAACATAAACACGAAGCATACAAGACGACAGAGTTAAGCGCTGAAAGAAAATACAATTCCGACCACCGGAGGGTCCGTAATGCGACAACGAAAATGAGATTCCCTAAACTATTAGGAAATTACAAAAATGGCCCAAGTGTCCGAAAATCACGAAACGACGTCGGATTTTCAAACCGAAAGTCTCAACACGACCAACTCAATCATACGAACTTGCACAAACCAAGAAACAACGAAAACAAACGAGTTTTACGAGAACCGAACGTACTTGCACAAACCAAGAAACAGCGAAAACGAACGAGTTTTACGAGAATCGAACGTTCATACGGCAAAACATGTCATAAAATGAAATTACGTGAAAACATCACCAAAACTCGTCCAAATGGAAAAACTCCAAGAATAAAGTAGATTCAAAATGTCGAAACGGTTACAAGCGAGTCGATAAAAATAGACATACACCAAAAATGGAAACTGCTAAAAATGGAAAGTTACGGATATTACACCAGGTCCGAGCCCAGTCCCTCTGGACACCCGGGTGGTCCCGGTCCCGAACTCTCCAGTCCAGGCCCAGCCCAGCCCGGCCCATCTCCGAGCCCAGACCGACCCGCCCCTAGCCCACCCACAGCCCGACCCACCTCCAGCCCACCCTAAACCCACACTAATATTCTTCTTTACAATTTTTTTTTTAATTCAAAACAATTTTTTTAAATTGATTTTTAATTATTATTGACTAATTTATTATAAAATTCAAAAAAGATTTGTTACAAATTGATTTTTAATTTATTGTTAACATATTTTTAAATTTAAATTTTTATAATATTTGGCCCGGGGACGGGCGGACAGTGTGCTGCGGCCGCCCAGCCCAGGCCCAACCCGGCAAAAACATGGGCCGGTCCTGGACTCCATAGTCACAGCCCGGCCCGCTTCAGCCCGGCTCATGGCCACCTCTACGGGTCACGTTAAGTCGGTAAGATTCGTATATCTCCAAAATAATTGCACAAATCTGATTATTTCAGGCCATTTATTTTTCTTTCTCTTTTTGTTGTTTTTATTTGGAAAAAAAAAAGTGAAAAAACTTGATAAATTAGGAAACTCTACAAGCCCAAAAAACACGAATAAAAATAAAAAAATAAGGCAGAAAATTTAAAAAAGAAAATCTAAACAGACAAAATTATGTATCATAGTGACACGAATTTTTTACCCTGAAATATTGAGCACATATTATTCCAACAATAATAGGCTCTCACCTACCACGAAAACGAAATAAAGAAGACTTGTCCAGAGTCTATCTTCTAGAAGGGTACTTTAAAAAAAAAGGTCGAAATTAGGTAGAGCAAGAAGAGAATAGGTGAAAAAGATGATGGTAACTTTTTTAATACCGTAATTGATAATATTTGAAAAAGTAGTAAATCGAATACATACTTCCTCCGTTCTCTTATTATTGCAACGTGTTGACTATTATATTGTTCACATACTCACTTTTGACCATCTTTTGTGATTTATACATATGAAAAAATACAGTCATGTGAGATCTTGTTAGATTCATCTCGAAATATACTTTCAAAATATCAACTTCTTATAATTTTTAAAAATAAAGAATTGAAGATATTAATAATTAAAGTTGTGCATTGGCAAGCGCGAAAGTCTAGATGTTGCAGTTATAACAGAACGGAGGTAGTATATTTCATCATTTAATCGGTGGCAGTTTCAGAGGTCGAAATTGTCATCCTGATGATTAATCACGTATAAGCTTGAAAACCGATATTAAAAAAAAAAAAAAAAAGCTAATCACAGTGATTTATTTTTCTTTTCTTTATTGCACTTGATTGTTTATGCTTACCTTATTAAGTTTGTGCATAAAAGTCTCTTCACAATGTGGAACGGATGATTAGTTGGTTCGAGTGAGTTATCATTATCAAGCATTAGGTGAAGTGATGATAAAGTATTTTTGTTTATTATTATCTTATTTTTTAATATTATATTTTTAAATTAAAACGTCAATATCATTTAAATTTTATTTTACTTTGTAAAAGTAAAAGTTTTGTTAGATTAGTTATAATATTAATTGATTAAAAAGAAATAAATAGTTTAAACCGAGTTATACTTTGTTAAAATCACTAAAATTAGAAAATTTTATTTTAATTAAAATAGACTTTTCAAATGAGACAGATAAAATATATTGTTGTGATAAAGTGGAATAGAGTTAACTGTAACAGTGAAATAAATTGAATGTACAGTTTTGTATCAACATCTTTTAAGTAGAGATTGATACTATTTAAATTAAATGGGAAGTTATAAAATGGACTTGGATCCTCTGCTGTGCACAGCACCGTGCTGTGCGTGCATAGTCGTTTGATTACACACACCCGCACGGGTGTGTGTGTGTGTGCGTGGCCGTCAAGCCTTGTGATAGTCTGTGACAAGACGGTCTTTGTCTGACCGCAGAGGATCCAGGTCCGTTATAAAATACCCATATAGCTATTATAATTATAAAATACGACTATAGTAATGTACTTTACTCACATCATCATATTCCTACTTTTGTTATACAACTACTTTGATTAAAATGTCAATAACAAAGAAAGCAATGTGCTAATAATGATAATAATAAAAGTAGTATAATAAGAATAATAAAAATAGTGTAATAAGAATAATAGAATTAGTGCAATAAAGACAGTGTACCAACAATAATATTAATGTTAGACAGAATCTTGAACGGGGTTTTCAAGAACGCGCTAGAAGTGGCGTCCATTTCAGCGAAAGTTAGGGAAGAGAGATTGAGATGGTTTGGCCACGTCCGCAGGAGGCAGACATCTGCTCCGTTGAGGAGGGTCGAGAGTTTATTGGTTGTCGGGGAGAGGAGGAGAGGCAGACCGAGGAGGACGTGGGAGTAGGGATGGCAACGGGCCGGATCTGGACCGGATCTTGTTGATCCCAGATCCAGATCCATTTTCTTTGTTGAGATCCAGATCCGGTCCAGATCCGTCGGATCTGAAAATCTAAGATCTGCATCCGCATCCGCTTGACTGCGGTCTCATGGATCCGTCACGATCCTCTGTTAAGCTAAAATATTACTTAAAATGACGCAATATCAATACAACACAACTATAAGAAATCAAAATAAATTAGCAACACAAACATCATATCACGAGCTACTTTCATGTTCATGAGATAAGTCACATCACATCACAAAAAAATCCAAAAAAATCTAAAACATTACACAAACATATTCGTCCAAAGTCACATCACATCACAAAATAAATCTTCATGATCAAATACTCTTGAGTCCATGAGAACAAGTCTTCCATGTTACAACTACTTTCAACATCATCGACATCCTAGAATTAGATATTCTTTTTTCTTTTGTATTTGATAATAAAAAATTAGGGTTTTAAAAATATATATTTATATTTGAAATATAATATATATATATATACATTATATATATAATGTAGATCCGCGGGTCGGATCTGGGTCGGATCCGGATCTGAAAATTTAAGATCCAGATCCGCTCCGCAAATTTTTTTATAGATCCAGATCCGACCCGGATCCAATGGATCTAAAAAATTGAGATCCAGATCCTCAAAAATGGATCCGGATCTGCGGATCTAGACCGGATCCAAGATCCATTGCCATCTCTACGTGGGAGGAGCAGCTGAGATTAGATTTGAAGGCCATAAACCTTTCCGAGACCATGGCTATTGATAGGTGCGCTTGGAGGCGCCAGATCAGAGTTGTGGACTCTTTAGTAGGGAGTGGTGCTGTAGTTGAGAGTCTCAGGGTTGGGTTGTCTCGGTTAGCTTTGACCTAGAGCATTGCATTTTTACTTTTATTGTATATTTTATCCTATTGTCTTTTGCGTGTGGTGTATTTTTGACAGGAGGCGTGCGCGAGTCAACCTCTCTTCCGCTTTGAGCAGTTCATCGGGAGTGAAGTAGCCAAATTCCTCTTAGGTAAGTCGCATGTGAATTAAGTCACGAAATGACAGTATGGTATTGAGGCTTTTCGAATCATACGCTCTTTCAGATTTTCACTCAATATTTCACGCGCACTGTTCTGGAAGCCTTCACTAAACAAATTTCTCCCACCGTAATAAGTAGGGACATGATCTGCGTACATCTTACCCTCCCCGGACCCTGCTCTGAGCGGGATATACTGAGTATGTTTGATTTGGTTTGATTTTAATAGCATATAATATTAGATGTTGGACATATAATAACAGTGAAATAAGTTTGAAATACTTGGTTGTTTAGTTATGCTACTCACTAATATTGACGTTTGATTGATTACGACTATAAACATGAGTCAACGACATATCCCTTCTCACGTATACCTCTATCTTCCCCAACATATAGTCTCAGTCATTGTTGGTTGTGTATGGTGATATCCATAGTTTACCAACAGTTTTTCAAACCACCCAACTATTCAACCTTTTAAATATTTAATTATTTTTTCTCTATTCCACATCAACAATATTCTTCCCAACCCAACCCACCACATATATTTTTACTTCCCGTCCACGAAAAATATGGTCTAAAGGGAGTGACACGAGTTTTGATAAAGTGGATGAGAGATGCATTTTTTAGCAAAAAAAATGAAAGAGATATGTATATTTTAGTGGAAAAGGGTAATATTTTAAGTGAGTTCATTTTCATTTATATAAAAACCACACTTTTTGTGGACGGACCAAAAAGAAAAAAAGACCAACTTTTCGTGGTGGAGGGAGTACGATTTATCAATGACTACTCCGACCACTCAACTACACACATATATATAATTATTTTCTTATTATATTTTAAAATAGTATTTTAACTGTATTAAAATGAAAACTAGAGAATTTTAAAAAAACTCAAAAAATTACAAACTAATAGAAATTCAAATTATGACAAACCAGTAACATGAAATTTTATAAATTTTGGATATTGTCAAGATTTGGATAATACTCTTGGAAGGTGAGAAATTTTGAGAATTTAGTACAAAAATATAATTGAGATTCATAGAAAAAGAGAGAAAGATGAAATTTTTTAAAGTGAAAAATGATGATGTGTGTAGATAAGAAGATATAGTTGTATTACGTGTATAATTATGATAATATTGGTGTTAATTTGTAGAATGCAAAAGAAAATTTTTGGAATTTTTTTCAAAATATAAATGATTTATTTTAATATCCATATATAATACGAGGCATTCAGACCCGTGCGATGCACATGTCTTTTTTTTTTCTTATGTCTAAAACTAAATTTTTTTTAGATAAAAACTGATTAGTTTGTCCATTAATGAGCATTGCAAAGACCAATCTACTAAACATGTTAGTCAGTTTTGTTCACTTGTTAAAAGAGATAATAGCTCCCCATAGGTAAAATTGGGGCGTCAAGTTAAGCCGACAACACTTATTTGATTAATTGTTATATAAAAACTAACATACTAATTTCATATAATCTACAAATAATACTTGACTTATTTCTAATAAGTCACATTAAATATTGTACTACTTGAGAACATGGTTTCGTCATTATAATTCATTGTTTTGTACAATGCTATTCATTTGCCTTTTACTTCAAATAAAATTTTGTAAAGCTAGTCACAAATAAATATCTGAAACATATGAATAACTAATACTCTATAACATGATTATTAGTTATTCACAAAACTTTATAATTGAGATATATTAAGAGATTGACTAATCACAAAACTTCATTAGAGAAATCAAATGGAATAACATTTATTTCATTGGAAGTGATTTGATGAATGTGGTGTAAGCATTTTTTAATAATTCACAACCAAGTTAACAACATAATTTACATTACCTACACTTCGAGAACAAACTTTTCCAACAAATTAAAAAAACTATACACTAAAAAAATTATACACTAAATGATTTAGACATACTCGTTCGAAAAGTATACTCTAAACATGAGACTTATGATTAAGAGAATCAAAATAATTCACATACTCCAATATATTCTATAGTTTATCATTATGTTTTTTTAAAAAATAAAAAATCAAATTTTAACATTTACCAACATTATTTCAATAATTCACAAAACCAAGTATAACAACATAATTTACCAAAACAAATTACCTACACTTTATAAAAAAATGTTACCAACAAATTAAAAAAAATTATACACACAAAATAAACATTGTGACAAAATTTAAACAACAAAATACACAATAAAATTCACATTACATAAATTCTAACTATATAATTTACCTACAAACTATAAAAAAACTTTACCAACAATATAAACAAAACTACAAAATTTACAAATAAATTGATGAGTCGATTTTTGATCGTCTCATTCTCTTCTATCGAGTCGCACTTTCGTTTGTTTTCGAGTGTTTTTGCCCTTTTTATGCATGGTATATTGTGTTTTTGTTTTTTAGGTATCCAGACGAAGATTGTGGTGAAATATGCGCTTTTATGGCCAATATTGGAGTTTATGACGATCAAGAGCGAGAAGGAGGCCTAAAACGATGAAGATTGAAGCACTACCTGTCGTATTTTCTAATTTCCAGATTCATTACTTCGAATCAGGATGTGTTCTATATATGTATGGATTCCTCATGAAATCAGCTTCGCAACGGTATATCATACGCTAAATTTCGAGGTGTATTGAGGGAGATATGGCTTCTAGACCACGGGATGTGTCACAGGACACGGCCGAGTCTGCTGTCCAGAGAGTTTTTGCATTTTCTGGGACACTTGGACACGGCCGAGTCTGCTGTCCAGAGAGTTTTTGCATTTTCTAGAGCAGTTGGACACGGTCGGGTCACTTTTCGGTGCAAAGTCCATTTTTTTGACATTTTACACGATTTGGAGCACTTTTCTTGGTCTTTTGGCTTATAAAAAAGGTATTGGAGACCTTAGAAAAGGGGATAGGCTGATCTTGGTAAGAGATATTGGTGGAAAAACACAAGATCAAGGGAGAAAACACCAAAAAGTGAGGAAAAAGTGAGATTGTTTCATCATCTTTCTTGTATGTTCTTGGAGTTAAAAATACATTTGTGACATATAATAATTCTTTGTATCATTTTGTTGTGAGTTCTTGAAAGAAGATCATCAAACCTTCATCGGGAGTTCGATTTCGGCATTTACAAAGGAAGTTTCTACTATGTTTTGTTTTACAATTTCCATTATTGTTGTTGAAATAATCATGCGTAGCTAATCTTTTCATATGGGTTTTTAGATTGAGCCACACACATGTTATCGATTGTTAGTTTCTATTGATTTTCCGGGTAAAGTTTGGGATTGTTCCTCTTGTTCGTTCTTCGTATAAGAACTTTTGATTTAGATCATCAAACCTATTTCATAGTTATTATTATTCAAAAGAGGATTTTTATCGGTCTTCGCCATCAAACGGTCCGGAAGAAGTGATTGTAAATGTTCTCGAGCTTTTTCGCGCGATCTTTTAACGATTTACCTCATCAAAAGTAGTCGGTTAATTGATTGTTAGTTAGGAATTCATCCCCATCAAAGGAGTATCTCTTATTTTCGTTAAGAACAATCGTGATTTTTAGAATTACCGCCATCAAACGGATTTCTTTTAATCGTGAGCAACCGATAATTCCAAACTTTAATTCTTTGTGTATCGGAACTAATAATTGATTACGTGTGTGTCGGTGATTCTAAATTCCCACATCATTCTCATTATTGTAATCTCTCAATTATCCGACCATTAATTTGGTGTTTTTAACGCTTAGTTTATTTTAATTTTATGCGTTAGTAATTGTAATCCAATCGAACCAATGATGTATTTGAATTTATTTTACTTTTGTTCATTCGACTATTTGCCGAACATTATCGAACTTTAAACCGTTTCCAATTCCTCAAGAGATCGACCTCGGAGTTACTTGCCGCTTCCTATAAAAGCGATTCGTACACTTGCGAGTTTATAATTTGTCCATCAAGTTTTTGGCGCCGTTGCCGGGGAATTGGCGTTTAATTTTTAATCTTGTTCTAATAGTAGTTGAATTGTTATTCTTGATCATTTTTTTTTGTTCTTTCTCATTATTTTTGATAAAATTTAAAAAATTTGCTCTAAATTCTTTTGTTTATGCTTGGTAGGAGATCGTTGGGTAACCCGATTCTTCCGCCCATAGACGAAGTTCAAAGGATTAGAGCACCAAAAATAATGGTCACATCATCAATGGCAAACGACGAGGTGAATCCGGATCTTGAAGAGCGACTTTTGCTCCAAGAAGATAACCCTCGTCAACCGAGGTTTGAGAATGTTGCACAGAATATAGATGAGGAAGACATTCGTCAACCAAGGTTTCCGAGATATGAGTGTAATACCTGTAATTTCGATTTTCCGTAATTTATTTTTTTTCGGCGGAAGTCCGTTTTGACGACTCGTTCATGACCGTTTCGTCATTCTGAGAATGATTAATTCTACACTTTTTGACATCCGAGTTCGTTTCGGTGTCGTTTTGTTGAGTTCCGTACTTTTTAGCGACTTTTCCGCACTTGTGTTCGATTCTTGCGAATCTCGCTCAAATCACTGCTTCGAGTTTCCCGTAAGTCCATTTAACTTTGTTAGACGCCTTGTGAACTTCGATTTGGTTATTCGATCACGTATCGTGATTTTCGGGCGCTTTGGGCCATTTTGTAATTTACCCAAAGTTACTGTATCCGTATTCGTATTTGTTGTCTCGACCCTTTTCTTGGTCGCGTATGATTAATTATTGCATTATGTTTTCATTTCTGGCCGTTGATGTTGTCCGCGAACTTCGCCGTTCGGTTCGTTGACGCTTTCTAAATCGAGTCGTCGAGCCCTGGTGGTCGGACACTGGTCGGACGGTTGCGGGACTGGCCGGACGGTTGCGGGTTCTGGCCGGATGATTGGGGGCACCGGTCGGACGGGTGCGGCAGGAACCGGCGTAGCGCACGCTACGGCCGGGAGGCAGCGCACGCTACGGCCGGTTGTCTGCGCGCGCTAGCGGGCCGAGGCAGTAGGGGAGTGGAGTACTGGACTCGGTGGATCGGCAGGTAGCGCACGCTACTGCCGGACACTACGCACGCTACGACCGGCAGGTAGCGCACGCTACGGACGGAAGGCTGCGCGCGCTACCTGGCCGAGTAGTGTCTCGGGATTGCGGCCTGGGTCGATAGCGCACGCTAGCTCGGCAGCCTAGCGCACGCTAGTCCGGCCCAGTATAAATGTGACAGAGCAATCGCATTTTCATTCATTTTTCACTTCCTTCCTTTTCTGTCCGCGGCTGGCGATTCGGAGGTGACGAAGCCATGTTGTTTAACAAAAAATCCACGAAGTTCTTGAGTTCATAACATCAATCAATCATCCTATATCGTCCTTTGATCCAGCGAATCAAGGTAATCTTTCTTAGAACCCTGGTTTCTTGAATTTTGGGGTTTTTGCGTTTTTGTCCGATTCGTTCCGTATTGTTGATTAATTCATGATGGGTATGATTAATCTTGGTAGTATTTTTGTGTTTAACATCATTTAATCCATTGTTCTTCATCAAATCGAAGTATATTTCTTGATTTCCTTCGAATCGACTTTTAGGGGGATTTGTTATCGATCTCATTTTTCATCCGTTTTTGATGGATCGATTGTGGTTAAATGATGTTGTTAAACATATTCTATGGATTGTATATCCATATTTCAACTTGGAATTCCGTTTTCGTGTTTTGTCGGGACGAATCGTGTTCTTGGCTGTTTTGGGGGAAACACTTGAACATTCGTCATTCGTTCTTTGAATTCAACGGCTTTAAGTCGTGCTATGGAATTCATTTTCATTGTTGTTATTGTCCTTCGTAGTTTATTATCGCGAGTTGGCTTTCGGTGGAGTCGGCGGGTTCGTAGTCGGTTCGTGCCAACCTACCTGGGTCGATTCCCCGCGTTGTTCTTATTCGAGGCAAGTACCTTGCTCATACATTTCTTATTTTGTGGATATGATGATCGGTGATCATCTTGGTGTGTTTGTTTGGTTGTTTGAAAGGAAGTTTCAAAAGATTTCGGTTTGGCCTCGTTAAAGGCTTTCTTTCAAAATGCGTGTGTTTTGTGAACGGTGTGTTTTGGGAATTGATTATGATTTTATTATTTTGAACGTTGAAGGCTTTGATGATACCCCTGTTGTTTAAAGTATGGAATCGTGTATTCCGTGTTTAATCTTGTTATTGTGTTTTTGAAGAGTTTGATAATGGTGTCGGATAAGTGGCCATCTCTAGTAAGTATTCTTGATGAACTTACATTCTTAGCATATTAGTATTGCATGAGTAACGTGTGTGTGTGTATGCTCACTACGGGTTAGATCCGACGGGGTCTCGGTAGGGTTCCACAGAGACGTGGATCGACGAGCTTGCTTTTAACCACTACGGGTTAGATCCGACGGGGTCTCGGTAGGGGTCCACAGAGACGTGGATCGACGGTTAATTGTGGTGCATTTTACAAATGTGATTTGATTATGGCATTTCCGGAAATGAGTGCTTTTGAATGGTTTTCATGATTGCATGCATCGACTAAGTGTGTAAGAGGTAAGTTGTTCGTTTGGCTTACTTGGCTAGGATGACACTAGAGTATTTTGTTGTTTGTGTTAAATCCTTTAATTGTGGATTTTGATGTTGGAAGACGAACCTTGTTGTCGTTCTCGTGTATTGTGAGTTGATGAGATTGGGGCTAAAATTCCAACGGTTTGGTAAAGGTCATTTTACGGATTTGGGGCTAAAATCCCAACAGTTTTGTAAAGGTCATTTTACGGAAAGTAAACCTTTGGGGCGGTGACCCCTTTCGTCTTTTGGGTTTTGGAAAGTAGGATTTGATAATCCTAAATTGTTTTCTATTAAAACTCTCGATGGCATTCTAAACCGTTTTATAAATTATTCCCATTGATTTGTGATCTTTCGATTTTGAAATGTTTTCTCAAACTCTTGCCTCGGGAAGTACTTTTCGTTTCGTTTGGATCTTTGAGGATTCCGGGTTATTGTTATTCGTGGAATGTGAATTGTATGACTCGTATTTTTGCACTTGTACTTGCACTAGCAAAACAGTGTAGTTTTGCTAACCCCCGAGTATTCGGGGGGTGGGTGTTTGTATTGCATTCAGGTTTTGGAGCATAGCACAGGGTCGGCATGAAGGATGATGAAAGATGAACGATACTAATCACACGAGGACCCGTTTGATGTTATATTGGTTTAGTTGTATTTTATTTCCGCTGTAGTATTATTTCCCGTTGTACGGGAGTGTGTTGTATTGACCCCTGCGTGGGCAAGTAATGTAATTGAGTTGTATGTTTTTATTGAAAGGCCAAATCGGTCTACTGAGTCTTTTTAGCCTTAAAGGCATTGTCGAGTTGTTTAATGTTGTTACCAGCCTGGTAGATCCTTGAGGAAAGGTTCTACGGCGTGTAATATCCCTGAGCGGATTGGGGGTGTTACAATGAGAATGTTGGGCGCAATCAAGGGATACCCGAAGCTCAACAAGGGAGATACTTCTATCCGAGACAACCACCCGTTGGAGTGCAATATGGAGCAAATTATTATCCCGGACCTCAATATGGGATGGAAGCAAACTACAACATTCCGCAACAACCTCCGGTCGAACATCTAATGCGGGACTATGCAAAGCCCGTGGTCAACACCGCCATTTCATGCATCCAATTAGCACCGGCCGCAAGGAACTACCACATAAGCAGATTTCACATCGAGCAATTGCCCTCATTTCACGGATTAGCACGTGAGGATCCGTTATCATTCATCCGAGACTTCTATGTGGCGATTGACAACTTCCCATTAAATGGGTTGAGCGAGGATCAACTAAGAATGAAGTGCTTCCCTTACACACTCAAGGATGGGGCGAAACAATGGTTGACTTTGGCGCCCGGCTCACTAAGAACATGGGATGAAGTTTACGACAAATTCATCACCAAGTATTTTTCTCATTCGAAGAGTACACAGTTAAGAGCCCAAATCTCAACATTCGGGCAACAAAATGGAGAGGCATTTCACGAAGCATGGGACCGATTCAAGATGCTCCTCATTCAATGCACACACCATCACTATCCACTTCAACTACTTAATCAATTCTTCTATGATGGATTGACTCAATATTGCCAAGGTGC
The DNA here is from genome assembly GCA_033398695.1 of Orobanche coerulescens. NCBI lineage: Eukaryota > Viridiplantae > Streptophyta > Magnoliopsida > Lamiales > Orobanchaceae > Orobanche > Orobanche coerulescens. Next base: position 3,418,684 of record CM065816.1, read on the forward strand.
AGTGGATAACGCAGCCGGTGGTTCTTTTTGGGGATTGACGGTAAGACAAGCTTATGACGTATTTGAAATATTGGGAGCTAATTCTCAACAAAAAAGTGTGCGTGTTCGTAGGGGAGTTGTGAACCAAGTAAGCGAGAAGGACGAGATGCAATCTAAAATCGATGAGTTAACGAAGGAACTAAGACAACTCAAGACTCAAAATAAATCTTCGAGCTCACGAGTTTGCGAAATTTGTTGGGGACCCGGACATCATGCTAATTCTTGCCCACATACTTTTCCAGAAAAACAAACCGAACAAGTGAATTGGGCTATGGGACAAAGCATGGGAAGGCCCGAGTGGGAGGAGAGGAGAAATAATTATGGCGGAAATTCAAGAAATGTTCCTCTCACGAACACTTATCATCCTGGGCTAAGAAACCATCCGATTTTTTCATGGAGAAACAACAACCCGATGTCGGGCGACACAAGCGCCCAAGCTCAATACAATGGAGGAAACCGAGCCCAACAAACAATACAAAGTGAACCACCTCCACAATAAAGGAACTCTCTTGAGGAGAGTATTGCGGCATTCATTAAGGAGAGCAGGGAAAACCGAGTGGAGAACAATAAAAGGTTCGAATCTTTAGAAGCTTTGGTGAAGAAAATGGAGATTCAAATTGGGCAACTTGCTACCGAGGCATGCAAACAAGAAAGGGGTAAACTACCAAGTCAGCCCGAGCAAGCTCAAGCTATTACCACCCTCCGAAGTAGTAAAGTGATAAATAAAGAGATAATTTCCGAAGCGAAAGAGAGGGGCGGTGAGAAAGAAGAATTGCGGAGTCAATCGGAGAAATCTAAAGATCCAATCGAGAAGCCAATTGAAGAGAATAAGAGTGAACCAGTCGAATCAATGCATCAAAAGGAGGACCTAGAAAGCTTTGATATGGAAGTTCTTTTCGTGGAGAAAGAAGTTCCCATTGTGAACTTAGGAGCGAGTATTAATTTAACACAAAAACCAATATACTCGCCACTAGATTTGGGGGAGGTGATAGCCCCGATGGATTTCGTGATACCAAACATAGAAGAAACATCACCAACAAAAATCACGTCACTTATTCTTCAAGGAAGACATTTCATGGTGACGATGATAATGAAAATTGAAATGGTGACAAAAGCGCTCACAATGGAAATCCATGGAACCACTATCCATATCCTGACAAAGGAAAACGAGCGAAAAATGACGAGCTATATGGATGGACCTAGCACATTTCCATTTAATCCCGGATAGAAGAATCCGAAGAAGTCGAGCTAAAGACTATAAAAAAGCGCTGCTTGGGAGGCAACCCAAGGGAGTTTTTTTTTTATCGCTTTTATTATTATTATTATTGCATTAATTTTGTTTTTGTCTGTGGCGTGTGTAGGTAATCTAATAAGGAGGGTATTTATGGGAGGAAGAAGCCTAGCTTATTGAAAGTTGAGACCCGAGCACAAAGGATGGTGCCCCGCGATAAAATACCACACTTCTTAATCCGGTAGTTTTATTTTCTTTCTTTTTAATTTGCATTTTCGCATTTTTCCTGACTTAATCTTTCTACTTGGGGACAAGCAAAGGTTTAGGTTTGGGGGGGTGCAACTTCTTTGATTTTTGTTTGTTTTTAGTTTGCGTGATGTTTGTTTCCTTTCTTTATTTTTTTCTTGCGTGATGTCGTAGTTGGATTATAATAACCTTGTTAACTGTTGGGTATATGGATGATTAATCGTGTTTGTACTTGACTCGTGGAGTTTTATAAATCTAATTGATTATTTGGCCTTGCGTGTGAATGTATAGTTTTGGTTACTTGATTTGACGTGTAAGGAATGAGTATGGTAGTCCAAAAGCCGTGAGTTCTTGTGCCTAATTGAACCGTTCACTTTTAGCGGTAAAATTCTTTCATGTGTAATTTCTCTTCTTATGGATTGTATTCTTTAGAACTTGCATGATTCTGTCGGATGATGTGTTGATATTTACATACACGAGAAATGATTAGGGCTGCCCATATTTTTGTCTTGAACCTACTTATCTTAAAATACCCACCATTTCATATCAATATCCTTTGCTAGCCCCGTTGAGCCTTTAGCCGTAATTTTGTTCGAAAAAACCGCATCTTATAGCTCCATATCCAAAAGCCATAACTTACCCAAGTATTGGTCCTTGTAAGAGCATGAGAGGGTATATTTGAAAAACGAAGGTGTGCAAAGTTTGTGGTGTATAGAGGCAAGAATCTTCTCTCCCGTTCCCCTGAAAATAATAAGCCCAACAAAAAAAAAATGTGATCCTAATAGTGGGATAGAAAAGATAGGGGAGGAGAGGAGTGAGCCTAAGAAAAACAAAAGGAAAGTCGTTGGGTTGTGAGAAATAGGCCAATATCAAAAGAATTGTGCTTAACAAGGCCTAGAAAAAAAAAGATATATATACGGGAGAATTGAAGTAGAATGATCGCTTTGAGTGTTTATTTCATATATGTGAGGATCGTATATGCTCTACTTGGACTGAACTTGTAACTACTAGCCAAATTTTCCCAACCTGAGCCACAGCCCCGTTACAACCAAAAGTAAGACCCCATGACTCGTGTTTCGTGAATATTGATACGATTGATGAAAAGAAGAAGTGCAAGCATATAGTAGAACTTTCCATTCGAATCAAGCTGAGCGTATTGACCTATCTTAACACTTGAGAGATGAGTGAATCGATAAAATTCCGTGAGGGACTACTAATACTTGTTTTCTTGCATGTTAGATTAAGTGTCATTGCTATCCATTCATTTGTGAGTTTACGCTTTCATGACGAGTTACGAGACTTCACAATACTTTTACATTTCCGGTTGATTGTATGTATACCCGATGATTAAATTGATTATTCAATCCTTCTCGTTTTCTTTGTCGTGTGTTTTATTTATTTTTTGCTTGGGGACAAGCAAAGTTTAGGTTTGGGGGGATTTGACACTACGCCATAAATGGCCTTCGGCAACCACATAACTGTGTTACCTTAGACCCAATTTTCTGTTGCCACAGACCCAAAATGGGCAAAGGTAACATTTTAGCTAAGTTGCTCTGTGAGCAGTAGCCTTTGGACTCAAAGGCAACATGTGGATCATCCTAAGCTAACATAGGATTATTTGTTACCTAAGGACCCTACAGCAACATCCTAAGGACCCTACAGCAACATCATATTCGTGTTGCAATAGACTTTATAATTTTGTAAAATATATAGCCAATTTAGTGGGTTTCACATGTGGGGCCCGTTTTGTGGGTCCCACAGGTCGAGCCCACCGGTGGGACCCACTTAGTGAGGTCAGCTGGTGGATATAGGTAACACCTTCATTTTAACAAAATAAAAATGTAAATTTTAAATTTAACATTTCCCATTAAAAAAACCAACAAACCAATTCACAGAAACCAACAACATCATACAACTACATAATCTCATCATAAAAAAAAACTATATCTAATCACAAAGCCAACCAACTACTTCACCAACTACATATATACAAATACTAGAAGAAAATAACTTGGTCATTTTTAAACAATTACATCAGTGGACGTCTAAGAGTAATATACAAAAAGACTCTAAGAAACCACTCTGTGGAACACTTATATAATTAGCCAAGGATTAGCCAATTTGCCTGAGTTGGTGTCCATTCACAAACTTCACCTTCTTTGAACGAGAGAGCTGCAGAATGAAACGAGAAAGAAGAGTCAATAATTAGTGATGGTTACTAAGTTTACAAATAGGCATCCTGTTAACAACTATCAGAAAAATAAGGTATCCAAACTAGTTGTTCTAAAACATAAATAATTTGCCAAGTTTATTTATCTTGACCAAATTTGAAGGATCATTTATCGAATTCTGATACTTTTCAAGAATAAACTAAAGTACATAAAAGAACACGTACCTCCCTATTTCTCTAGGTTTAAAATCCAAGCACACTACTCTTCATTCAGCTTTCCAAGGAAAGCTTCAGAATATTTTTTAAGATCACCTACTACTGTCAGCAATGACCTAACAAGTAAAACATTTTAGAATTTAGAAAAACATATATTTTTTGCAGTAAGAATCTAAAAGAAATGCATAAAGAATGCCTTTAAGGCTCTACCCAATGATATAGTAAATCAAATATTAAAGGCTGAAATATCGTAGCCACGCAAAGTTTTTGACTATCAAAGCCAAATCCGCTGGTGTTAGAACCATGCAACATATCATAGACCACCTGTCAGTCTTTTTTAATGGTTTTTATCCTCGATTCAATATGGGGTTAACCCAATATACTAGAGTCCGAAAGAGCTTCTCTCATTACCTGTTTCAAATGTCGCAAGTGAGTCATAGATACAAGTCAAAGAGACATCAAGGTGACCATGACATCATTTACATTGTACATAAATCAAAGATACAGTAAATATCTTCCTTCATTATGCACCCTTTTAATATTTCCAGCTTTTACATCCATGTCTCATAATCTTCAACCTCAACCTAAATTATTATAAGATCAACCAATTCATATATCACCACAACCTGTCTAGATATAAATACAAAAAATACAAAATGGGGATTTTTATATAATAGAAGATTTTGTTCCTTTTTATTAATAAAAAAAAAACTAGGAGTAAAATTTTATTAATCGTCGATACTGTTTTTAATTTAAGTACATTTTCTGGTTTCTATGATTATCTATGCATATATACATAAACATATTTGTATGCCGTATCCCCCATACCCCTATCTCGTTTTTTCTAAAAATGCCGTCTCCCATACCCGTACCTGTACTGGTACCCATGTGCATACCTTTGTCGGTGCGTCATAACTTTTTACCAACTAAGAAATGTGCAGGTGCTATATTTATTAGTTTTTTGATTTTGGGGCCATAAAGTTCAAACTGGAGCTAGAAGACTAGACGATTTCTTCAAACAAGACCTTCCTCCATGAATTCTATAATGCTAAACCTAAAGGACTTATTGCTGTTTTTCCATGAGAACGACCAATAAATCTGAAGGTGCTACAGTTACTAGCTTTCTGTTATTTTTTTTCAAATGATTTTGGGGCCAGGGCCACAAGTTCGAACTACAGCTAGAATGCATAGATGGTTTCTTCAAACAAGATCTTCATCCACGCAAAGATAGAGATCAATAGCAATGATAAATTAGAAGCTACTAACATCTCATACATTAAATTTGTACATAATTTCAAGACATAATCCAAAAAAAAAAAAAATTAACCTGTGGATGGCGTGGACACTGGTATCCTAGCATCCCGAACTTCTATCACAACATCCATCAATTTCAGCTGGTCTTGAGTTCTTTTTCAGTTTTCGCAATATGACCAGGATACCACTGTTAAATTTCAACCACATTAAAAGTACAAGAAGAGCTAGTATCAGAATCAACAGAAGATACTATGACCGATTCATCATTGCAAAACATGGGTAGTGAAGTCCACAACTTATTCGTACCTGACCGATTCGCCATTGCAAAACATGGGTAGTGAAGTCCACACCTTATTCGTACCTGAACAGGATGTAATGCATTTGTCCAGTAGCGAAGATCAGCTTCTAATTCTACCCAATCAAATTCTTCAGAGTCAATATCTATATTGTTGCTTAGTTTCAAGCTCTCTATCCCATCCCATCTAAAATTCTTTCCACCAACAATCTGCAAAATATTCATTGTAAATCAACACAGAGAAAATAACCCGCATAACTACGTGAACAGATTAGTTTCTGAGCATTCACGAGGTTAATTTTATTTTAAGCGTACGCCTATGCATTTTTCATCGTGCACATTTCATGTTTGTGCTAGAAGATAACGGGCAATGATCTGGTGCTTAAGCCTCGGGTACTTACATGGTTGTTAAGGGTTATGAATGCACTAGTACTCATGTACTTGGTCGAATGTACTCATATAATATGAGTACTATTTTACTCATGTAATATGATATTATGACTACTTACAACAAAAAAAATTATTATATATAATGTGAGTACTAGTGTACTCATGTGCTTGGCCAAATGAACGTAGTAGTACCCATTTAGTTATACGCGTACAGCAGTACACTTTGGCCGAACAATATGAGTATCGTAATACATTTATGCATCACGGACGGGCTTAAGCATGAGATCAATTCCCGAACAAAACTATGAGCCCTCATCATTTATGTTTCTCCAGAAATGCATCGGAAGATAGAAGATCATACTAGAGTAAGCCGTAGCTCAAAATTCAACATCAATAACATTAACAGGTAAAGTAAAAAATAAAGACAAAGGAAAACTCGAACTTAATTAACCACTCTTAGTCAGAAAAGTTAACTTCGGTAATACAGTAATAAAAAAAGGCGCTACATGCCATTCCAATCAACTATTAAATGGAACATTTTAGGTGTTAGATTAATAATTTCATAGAGAAGCAGAACAAGGAGGATTAACTAATGAATCAATTAAATAACAAAATTATCCAATATTTTGCCTGAATGGTGGGCGAAGAGGTGGAAGGATGCGCAGCGGAGATAGTTGCAGACGGAGAACGGATGCTACGTCTGCCGAGTGATTTTCGAACAAAATCCAGTGCTGGTGCATACCTCCGGCGTTACCGCGACCACCGGGATGCTTGCGGTGTTTGCCAATACGACCATGGCCGGCGCTGATGTGGCCGCGCTGCTTACGGTTCTTCTTGAATCGAGTCGTCATTGTGGCGACGGGAAAAGGAATCTGGATGTAGAGAAAAGGGGAACTAAGAGCGGCGTGGTGGACTGGAAAATTAAGGGGGGCGGCGGACGAAGAATAGAGAGAAGTGGAGAGGGCGAGATTTTTTTATGTTGTGTGCTTGAAGGTTAAGAGACCCGTTGACTCAGAAAACGGGTCTTTTTTCACTTTTACACAATAGAGACCCGTTAAATCAGACAACGGATCTCTTATAGATACACATTAGAGACCTGTTAAGTCAAACATCGGATCTCTTATTTTACTTACAAAAAAATGGTGAGTCCATTTAACACCTTAGAGACCTGTTATTTTTAATATTAGGTCTTTTACATTAAAGAGACCTGTTATCTTGACCAACGGGTCTTTTATTAAGGGTCTCTTTTCAATTTCATCCCATACATCTTTTAATTATTAGAATTGCTTTAATTGGACTGTTATGTGATATTCTATTTACGTTTTAAATTTAGGATACATGGTGTAAAATTTGAGGAAATCTTGATTAGAAATATTAAATTATAAATTTATTTTCGCCGCAATTATTACCTCTTATCTATGTCATGTCGTTGCCTTAATTAATGGGCATTTATTTTAGTCAGCGTAGCGACACGACATTATTTTTATTAAAATTTGTTATATATGTAGACATTAAATTTGTTATTTTAATTATTTTATAATTATTCATAGTTATTACAAGCTTTTATTTTTTTTATAATTTTTTAATTATTTAAATCAAAATTTATTAATTTTTCAAATACTACTTTATTTTAAAACTTTTTCAATTTAAATTTATTAAAAATATTTTATTATTTATAAAAAATATATATAATTTATTATTTGATAGAATAATTTTTTATAAAAATAGATTCAACGTTTTGTTAAAATTAATTATTTTTAAAGTTAAAAATTTATTAAATCATTAATTTTATATAAAATTCAAAGTTTTGTTTATTAATACTCTAAGGTAACATATCTCATGGTGTTACTGAGAGTTACACCTTTTATAGCTAGAGTAACATATATTTCAAGATTTGGTAACACCATAATCCGAACGTTGTGGTAGGTCCAAAATTTTATAGCTATGGTAACATCCAAGAAGGTAACACCACCCTCTAAGTGTTGTAGAAAGCCATCTATGGCGTAGTGTGATGAGTCGATTTTCGATCGTCTCATTCTCTTCTATCGAGTCGCACTTTCATTTGTTTTCGAGTGTTTTTGCCCTTTTTATGCATGGTATGTTGTGTTTTTATTTTTTAGGTATCCGGACGAAGATTGTGGTGAAATATGCGCTTTTATGGCCAATATTGGAGTTTATGACGATCAAGAGCGAGAACGAGGCCTAAAACGATGAAGATTGAAGCACTACCTGTCGTATTTTCTAATTTCCAGATTCATTACTTCGAATCAGGATGTGTTCTATATATGTATGGATTCCTCATGAAATCAGCTTCGCAACGGTATATCATACGCTAAATTCCGAGGTGTATTGAGGGGGATATGGCTTCTAGACCACGGGATGTGTCACAGGACACGGCCGAGTCTGCTGTCCAGAGAGTTTTTGCATTTTCTGGGACACTTGGACAAGGCCGAGTCTGCTATCCAGAGAGTTTTTGCATTTTCTAGAGCAGTTGGACACGGTCGGGCCACTTTTCGGTGCAAAGTCCATTTTTTTGACATTTTACACGATTTAGAGCACTTTTCTTGGTTTTTTGGCTTATAAAAAAGGTATTGGAGACCTTAGAAAATGGGATAGGCTGATCTTGGTAAGAGATATTGGTGGAAAAACACAAGATCAAGGGAGAAAACACCAAAAAGTGAGGAAAAAGTGAGATTGTTTCATCATCTTCCTTGTATGTTCTTGGAGTGAAAAATACATTTGTGAGATATAATAATTCCTTGTATCATTTTGTTGTGAGTTCTTGAAAGAAGATCATCAAACCTTCATCGGGAGTTCGATTTCGGCATTTACAAGGGAAGTTTCTACCATGTTTTGTTTTACAATTTCAATTATTGTTGTTGAAATAATCATGTGTAGCTAATCTTTTCATATGGGTTTTTAGATTGAGCCACACACATGTTATCGATTGTTAGTTTCTATTGATTTCCCGGGTAAAGTTTGGGATTGTTCCTCTTGTTCGTTATTCGTATAAGAACTTTTGATTTAGATCATCAAACCTATTTCATAGTTGTTATTATTATTCAAAAGATGATTTTTATCGGTCTTCGCCATCAAACGGTCCGGAAGAAGTGATTGTAAATGTTCTCGAGCTTTTTCGCGCGATCTTTTAACGATTTACCTCATCAAAAGTAGTCGGTTAATTGATTGTTAGTTAGGGATTCATCCCCATCAAAAGAGTATCTCTTATTTTCGTTAAGAACAATCGTGATTTTTAGAATTACCGCCATCAAACGGATTTCTTTTAATCGTGAACAATCGATAATTACAAACCTTAATTCTTTGTGTATCAGAACTAATAATTGATTACGTGTGTGTCGGTGATTCTAAATTCCCACATCATTCTCATTATTGTAATCTCTCAATTATCCGACCATTAATTTGGTGTTTTTAATGCTTAGTTTATTTTAATTTTATGCGTTAGTAATTGTAATCCAATCGAACCAATGATGTATTTTAATTTATTTTACTTTTGTTCATTCGACTATTTGCCGAACATTATCGAACTTTAAACCATTTCCAATTCGTCGAGAGATCGACCTCGGAGTTACTTGCCGCTTCCTATAAAAGCGATTCGTACACTTGCGAGTTTATAATTTGTACATCATAAATCTACATAAAAAAAATACAAAAAATTTACATAAACTTTATAACAAATATTCCATAAAATTTATAACACAACTTACATAAAAGTTTATATCAAAATTTACTAAAAGTTTCCGGTGGCAATGCGGCGGCGGCTAAGTAATTTCCGGTAGCAGTGCGATGGCGGCGGCTAAGCAGTTCTCGGCGGTGGCTAAGCGGGCTCCTAAAGCGTCGGCTAAACAAATTTCGGCGGTGGCTACAAAGATTCCGGTGAGGAAGAGAGAACCTCGAATCTACAAAATAAATACATAGATCTATTAAAAAACACATAGATCTATAAATAAATAAAAAAAAGACATAGATCTATAAGAAATACTCATATCTACAAATAACTACGTAGATCTATTAAAAAACCATCGAAACTATTTAAAAAAAAGACAAACCTCAAAAGATCCGACGACTACTAATATTCCAGCGGCTACAAAGATTCCGGCGTTGGTTTGTTTTTTGAGATGCAATGTTGGTGACAATGTGACTATCGCATCATATGGAAGTGCTGTTTATGTAGATCCCTTTGTATGAAGTTTAGTTGGGGTAGATCAAAAGTTAAGAACAAATTAAATATGTGGGTTATTAACCACAACATAATTTGAAGAAGGCAACCCTTCGATGGCAATGGTATGGAGTTATGAGAAAATCATTGAAATAGAACAAATGAGTTATTATGGGATGAAACTTTTGGATGGTTGGCTTCTTAATGAGATGTGCCACACAAAAGCAAGAGACTCTTGATGTCCTAATTTTATTTATGTGAAGAGAAAACATTCCTTTTGTAGTTAAGTAAAAGATGATTTATACATCTCGGTTAATGATCTCTATATTCATTTGGCTTTCTCATCATTAAGACTCCATCATTAAGACCTCAACATTAAATCATTAGGACTGAATCTTTTAATAGTATATAGATATGGAATCAATGCAATTGTGACAAGTATCATAAAGAACCAACAAATAAGGGGGGGAGGGGGGTTAGTGCCCGCAGAGGTGGGAGGTCTCAAGGTCGGCCAAGCAACACCAAAACTCATCATTTTTTTTCAACTTGGCGGGCGCTCAATAGTAGGGTTGAGCAAAATCGAATCCGGAAATTGAAAACCAACAAAAACCGACAAAACAAAAACCGAAAAACCGAACCGAAATAAAAAACGACGATTTAGGTTTGTTTTTTTAAAAACCGAAATAATGGGTTCGGTCTGATTTTGAAAATGGTGAAACTGAAAAAAAATCGAACCGAAACGATTGTATCAAGTGTTTTAAAATTTATATATTTTATGTATATATTATTAATATATTTTTCGTATTTTAAACACAATAAAGATCTTTGGTCAGTGGTTAAAGCTACTGACTGAATGTAGGTCCTGAGTTTGAATCATGTAACCCCCTTGTGTGTTTTATTTTGCTAGGGTGCTCCTTCATTTTCCTAGCAAAGATCCATCCCAGATCGACACCTTGATAAAACCTCAATCAATTCATCTTCAATTTAAGCCTTCCCATCCCTCATATTAAGCTTTCATATGAGGGATATGCATCCCACATCGCCCAGTGTAAGGAAACATCCAATTTCATTTCCTCTATAAAATAGTCTATCTTGTCTCAAAGAGTTAGTTGAGGATTATGTTTGAGTTTGAGTTTAAACCCGAAACTGAACAAACAAGAAACCGTAAACCGAGAAATCGAACCCATGGATTTGGGTTGGGGTTCAGTTTTATTTTTTTGAAAACCGATATTGTTGGTTTGGATTCTGTTGTAGGTCGAAACCGACCTAAACCGACCCATGCTCACCCCTACTCAATAGTGTAAATGGGTGCCGCTAAACATAATCTTAAGAAGGGGCATAAAAAATTACAATTTCTAACAAGAATAATGCATAACACGACGACTTATGTTGTCTATAAAAAATTAATCGACAACTTTTCTAAATTATCTTTTGTTAGTTAAAATTCGTTTTAACTTAAAATAGTTATAATTTATAGGCAAAAATACACTGCAGGTCCTTTAAGTTATTTATTTGTAATAACTAAGTCCCTTTTTTTTTGTCACAGCTAGGTCCTTTAAGTTATCTAACGTGTTCACCATTGACCTTTTTAAAAAATTTCATCCCAAAAATGCTGGTGTGGCGTTAACTTTGCCGATATTGCAGTTACGTTGTTGATGTGTCAAATAGGTCCATTAACTTTTTCCAGTGTAACAAAGAGGTCCTTTTAAGTTTTTAAACTGTAACAAATAGGTCCTTACTGCATAATAACACAATACTGCGGTCTACAAGAAACTTGGACAGACATCTCATAATAACTTAGAAATTACCGATTACAAATCAGCATGAATCTTTTTAAGAGACCTTCTAAGTGTGTTGATTTCCAAATCTTTTTACACACACTTTGCACATCCAGAAGATTGTGTTTCTTCTTCTATTCCTTGTGTTTCTTCAAGCCATTTAAAAAATCCACATCCTTCTTCACCACCTTCATACTATTTTCAAAAGACCAAAAGCGAATCAGCCCAACACAGAAAAGGATCTGGTTCTTTTTAGAGTTTCAATTCGATTTCTGAAATTTAGGAATTTGGGGGTTTTAAAAGGAAGATGACCTTTTTGGTTATTTATTTAAATATTAAATAAATATTATTCCATATCAGCAACATAAAGCAACGTTAACGCCACATGAGCGTTTTTGGAATGAAATTTTTTAAAAATATCAACGGCTAACACGCTAGATAACTTAGAGAACCTAGTTGTTACAAAAAAAACTTAAATGACTTAGTTGTTAAAAAAAAATAACTTAAAGGACCTGTAGTGTATTTTTGCCAATAAAATATTATTCTACATCAGTAACGTAACTGCAACATCAGTATCGTTAACGCCACATCAGTGTTTTTGGAATGAAAATTTTAAAAAAAAGTCAACGATGTCACGATGAACACGTTAGATAACTTATGTTACCAAAAAAACTTAAATGACTTAGTTGTTACAAACAAATAACTTAAAAGAATGCCGTATATTTTTTGGCTAATTTATATGCAAAATGTTGATTAAACTAACATGTTATGTATTGGCATCTTTTTTTGCAAAAACTCTGCTTTACTGAATATTTTATTTGCATGCTTCAATTTATTTGTTTATTTGTTTAATATTTATAAAAAAGCAAACCATCTACGTACCTGCCGTATCATCACCGATAGGCATAATGGTTTCTATTCCAGTTTGGTCAAATTGGGGAAAACTGAGAGGTGGTGACTGGTGAGGTTAGAAGTAGTATTCGGCGGTGGGCCCATATCCTCAACCACGCTGGTTCTGTGCTGTGCACCACCACTGGATATGGATACAAAAGTTTGGTTGGTGAGACTAAAAGTAGGGGTGGCAATCGTAGGATAGGAATATGGCTATATCCGTATCGAATCGGGAACATGGATTTCGTATCCGAATTCATATTTAATCCGGGAATATTCGGGAAAACCTTATCCGTATCCGAATCCGGTGAATATTATCCGGATTCGGATAATATCCGAATCCGAATCTGCACTTCCTTTAAAGTCACACTCCAACCACATGAGCTACTTGATTGTTGTGTTAAAGAGAGAAATAATTATAGATAATTTAGTATAAACATATCACTGAATTAAAGATCTACTAAGATCTCCAACCAAATTATTTTTTTATTTTTTGAAAATTTGGGAATATCACTAAATTATAGTAGTGATCTACTAAAATCTAAACCAAATTATATTTATAAAAATTTAAATTATTATAATATAAAATGTGTTATATTTTGTAATTATATATTAAAAATATATTAAAATTATATATTATATATAATTTTATCTCGGATACGGATATTTTCGGATACGGATTCGCCTATATCCATATCCGTATCCGGAATTTTCGAATACGAATAATATCCGTATCCGCTTTTTTCCGAATACGAATAATATTCGTTTTTTCCGGATACGAATACAGATATTTAGAACGAATATCTGATTTTTCGGATTTTTTTGCCAGCCCTACCTAAAAGCACCATATAAACCCCCTCTCCCCTTCACACTTTTCATCACGCCATAAAATTAAAAAAAAAAAAAAAAAAAAGATATAATAATAAGAGAAGAGGGAGAGAAAGCGCCACAGAATGGGCTCAACAGATAAAAATCTCGGATCCTCAACAATGGATCCTTCAGAAGAAGAGGCTTGTTTGTTCGCCATGAAGCTCGCTAGCGCCTCTGTGCTCCCCATGGCTCTCAAATCCGCCATTGAGCTCGACTTGCTCGAGCTGATCAAGAGAGCCGGCGCAGGCGCCTTTGTTTCTCCGGCGGATCTCGCCGCGCAGCTCCCCACCACCAATCCGGAGGCGGGCGTCATGCTCGATAGGATCCTCCGCCTTCTCGCCAGCTACAATGTCCTGAATTGCAGCCTGAAAACGCTCCCCGACGGCGGCGTGGAGCGGCTCTACGGCTTGGCGCCTGTCTGCAAGTTCTTGACTAAGAACGAGGATGGAGTTTCCATGGCGGCTTTGTTGCTCATGAATCAGGATAAAATCCTCATGGAGAGCTGGTACGCTTTCTAGTTTCTTCCCACCGCTGTTGCATTTTATTTTATTTTTTCGCAAGCTTTATTTTTTTTTTCATATAATATTTGAAGAATTTTTGTGGTCCTCTTCAGGATACACTCTCTCCCCTTCCGTACAAAATTTACATTTGTAGCAAAAAAAAAAAACCCTTTAATAAGAAACACATCTTAATTGTAGTAATATAATTATAATTTAGTATTACCGAAGTTGCATAATTCAACTCTAACAAGAATAATATACAAATTGGAATCAATAAATATGAAAAAAACATGTAATTTCAGTACCGGTTTAACATCAAATTAACTTTTCCTGGTCTGCCGGTAGAAAAGTCCAAATTTATATATATAATTTTTTTTACGATCAGATCAAACAATGAACTTTTTTTAATATACACCACACATTTATTATCATTTTTTTTATTTTTAATCTCCACCATATATTTACTATTATTATTTATACCGATTATTACTAAAATATAATCCATCCGTCCACGAAACAAGTTCGCAGTTGGTGCTCGACACGGAAACTAAGAAATCTGAAAAAGGTAGTGTAAATGTGTTAAAGACTAAAAGGGTAGTGTTAAAGGTGGTCCAATTGGTAAAGTGTAGTAATTTTAAAAGTAAGAAAGGATAAATATATCCAAAAAAACAGAGTGGTAACTTGTTTTCTGGATAAAAATTTAGAGGCAAGTGGGAACTTTCTTCGTAGATGAAGAGAGTATTAAATATATATTCTCTATCAACCTTGATCTGGACACATGAGGAGTATTATGAATTGAACTTTTTTTTTTTTTTGGTTGAGGGAGAGACCAGAACTCTCATCTGTATCAGAGGTCTCTTGACCAGACGGATGTTAAATCGAGGATGAATTGAATTTGATATGATACGGAGTATCATGATTATATTTTGTTAAAGATCCATTCAGGTGGATTAGTAATTTTTTTTTTGTCCGCATGGGCAGCTCAACTGGTTCCTGTGTGGCAGATTGCTACAAGGACGCAGATTCGAGTCGTGGCAGCCGCAGTGTGGGAGTTTTATCCCTCCAATATGGGGATAGCTCCTTGTGGGCACCAGACACTGTTCCTACTACCTAGTGGGCCGTTGAGTCACCATGATTTAATTCCTCCAGCAATCCCTTTCGGATCGGGAGGTGGGGGCGCCTGAACAAAACTTTCAATGTCAAAACATATGCACCAATAAAATTTATTTAAACATCCCTGACCAACTTAAAGTGGTGAAATGAAACGTGTGGAGTTTCTCTCGCTGATGATTTAAAAATAGTAACTAATGAATTTGAAAAAAAAAAAAAATCAAATTTGAAGAATGATTAAGTTTTAGTCTCGGAAATCAGAAAATTTAAAACCATATCTAGAATATAAGAAAAACTATAGAACAACTACAATAATTAAAATACTGAAAAACTTAATCCTAAAAACAGAAAATGAATCATAAAACTAAAAAAAAAAGAGCAAAATTTAAATTTTTTGAAAACCCCTACGAAATATTCTCTCCGTACACAAACTAATTATCTATTTTGTCATTTTAGTCCGTCCACAAAAAACTTATCCCTTTACGGTTTTAGTATGTTCAATTCTCATTTTGTGTCATTCATCATGAAACATTCAAATTAGTAAGGAAAATAATAATTAATAATGACAAAAATAAATGGTGTCACGAAGGTGGATGTTAAAATAACGAATATAAAATTCATCAGTTTTAAATAACAATATGTGACGAAAATTAGTGAGTCGCAAGAAAAAAATTGTCATAAAATGTGTAATAGTTTAAAAAACAAAAACCTTGGAAAAATTAAAAAAATTTAAGAACAAAAGGTAAAAAAAAAATAGAGCCTAAAGGAACAAATAAAAAATAAAAAATACTCCCTCCGTCCCGCCCAAAGGTTTACATTTCTATCAAAAAGTAGTCCCTTTAGTAAGTTTACATATATCACTTTTTACAATCAAATCAAACAATCACTTTTTACTTTTTAATCTCCACCACTCATTCATCATCAATACTTTTTACTTTTTAATCTCCACCACACATTTAATCATAATTACTTATACCAATCATTACCTAAAATACACCAAATATACACCATCTGTCAACCTTTCGCTTGGACAGAGGGAGTAGATAATAAACCCTATAAAGTAGGAAAAAATATAAAGATTCCTTTCTGGCGGGTTGACACAAGTTCTTGCCTTGGTTTTCTTTGCTACAATATAAAAACTCTATAACTCACGTCTATATATATACATACTAGGTACCACCTTAAAGATGCAGTTCTTGAAGGAGGAATCCCTTTCAACAAGGCCTATGGGATGACACCATTCGAGTACCATGGCAAGGACCTAAGATTCAACAAAGTGTTTAACCAAGGGATGTCCAATCATTCAACCATACTCATGAAGAGAGTTCTTGATATATATCATGGGTTTGAGGGGCTCAAAACTGTGGTGGATGTTGGTGGAGGAATAGGAGCAACATTGGATATGATTGTCTCCAAACATCCATCAATTAAGGGCATTAATTTTGATTTGCCTCATGTTATTGATGATGCTCCATCTTATACAGGTTATTCTTTTTTCTCTTTCCTCAAGTTTTAACCTCCCGAACCACGTCGTTTGTTTACAAGCCTTGCATTTAATATATAAAGATCCAGTGCTGTTCCTTTCATTGCCAACTGGTTTTGGGATGCAACCCCAAACTTTAATATGGTATTGGAGCAGAATCTCTACACGTATGAACTCAATGGCCCACAATGTACCGCTCGAGTTAAAAAACCCACGCTGTAAGCGTTGACTCACGCTATGCGTGAAGGGACGTATTGACTTGTCAGTTGATTCTGAGATGTAACCCTAAACTTTTACAAAAGAAGTCCGACAATAAAGTTGGTTTTGAATTTGTGGTTCGAATTTTGTAGCAATGGCGTAGTTGGGTAATTGGGTGGATCAATAATTTTTATAAATAAAACCAGAAATTTCTTTAAAAAAGTTATAATAATACACTATTTTTCTATTTTTCTTAACACGGTTTAGATGGAGATAGAATTTGGTCTAAGTAGAACTTTTATAAGAAAAAAATATAGAAAACATTTTTTTTTAATTTTATCGTTAAAAATTTCTACAATGCTTGGTTATTTGTTTTCAAGAGTTTATTCTGGAATTCAGTCAAGTACATCAACTAAATAGAGAATGTTATGCAGGTATTGAACATGTTGGTGGAGATATGTTTGTGAGTGTGCCTAAAGGGGATGCCATTTTCATGAAGGTAAAACTTCCTTTGTAAATAACAAA
The DNA here is from genome assembly GCA_033398695.1 of Orobanche coerulescens. Taxonomy (NCBI): domain Eukaryota; kingdom Viridiplantae; phylum Streptophyta; class Magnoliopsida; order Lamiales; family Orobanchaceae; genus Orobanche; species Orobanche coerulescens. The sequence continues at coordinate 3,436,057 of CM065816.1, forward strand.
AATGGGCTTTTCTACCGTCAGGCCAGGAAAATTTGACCTTACGTTAGGCCGGTACCAAGATTACATATTTTTTTCATATTTGTCGATTCCTATCCGCATAGTTCAACCCTAACAAGAAGAATATACAAACTGAAATCGACAAATATGAACAAATATGTAGTATAATTAAAATGTATTTTCTCATCGTCAGCTCCGGAAATTTGGGCTTATGTTAGGCCGGTACTAAAATTGCATATTTTTTCATATTTGTTGATTCCAATTCGCACAGTTCATCCCTAACAAGAAGAATATATAATCTGGAATCGATAAATATAAAAAAATATGTAATTTTAGTACTGGCCGACGTCAGGTCAAGTTTTTCTGGTCTGACGGTAGAAAAGCCCAACAAAACGACCCCCAAGTTTGGGCTATCTCATAAAAACGCTGAGTTTTTCTTTGAAATAGAAAAGGCTAGATGTAGCCCTAATTTTAATTGTTTTTTTTTTTTTTAAATTTTCAGTTCTTTTAATTTCTCTTAAAGTTTTTTATTCCTTAGGATGCTTTATTTTTTATATACTTTTTTAATTTTTTATTTTCACGCGAGAATCAAAATGTTTTACACATCCTTTATATTTCAACTCTTTCAATAAATAAAAATATTTTAAACACACCCTTATATTTGTGCAAGTATCATAGCACCTCAGTGATTTATGCTCTGTTTGTAATTTCAAAACTTATAGTGTTTGATTTGTAATTATCCCGAAGCTGAGTTCTCTTTCTGTATTAAAAAAAAATATTGCAGTGGATTTGTCATGATTGGAGTGATGACCACTGCCTGAAATTCTTGAAAAATTGCTACCAAGCCCTTCCAGAAACAGGGAAAGTGATACTGGCCGAGTGTATCTTGCCAGAGGCCCCAGATACTGGGCTGGCCACTCAGAATGTGGTCCATGTTGATGTGATTATGTTGGCCCATAACCCAGGTGGTAAAGAAAGGACAGAGAAGGAATTTCAAGCCTTGGCTAAAGGGGCTGGTTTTAAAGAATTTCAGAAAGTTTGTTGTGCTTACAATTCATGGATCATGGAGTTGCGCAAATGAGATAATAGGCCCATAATTCAATTGGGAATGTTGATGATCAAGTGCTTTAATTTTCTATTTTCTTGTTGAATGTTCTTTTCTATCCTATAATTAATAAAATACATCTAACAAAAAAATGTGAAAAAAATTGGATAATCTCTTCATGTACAAGTTTGTTTCGAATTTGTTACTAGAATGAAGCTCCAGTCCCGCTGTTATCTCTTTATGGTATTATATATGTCAAAACTTGATGATAAAGACGAAATTAGGAATTGTATCCCGCTAGGGCTGTCTAAATAGTTTTCGGTAGACTCGACAATTTACCACACGACACGAAAACACGACACGGAAACGACACGAAAATTTAGTGTTTGGGTTTGCATTTTGAGTACACGACACGAAAATACACGAAAACAAAAGTACACGATCGAGATTTAGTGTCGGGTTTGTGTTTACCCTTTGGGTACACGACACGAGGACGCGAAATAAATAAATATATATAATATTTTATATTTAATTTAATAAAAATATATATTTTATGAATTCCGTTTATACTAAGCTTTAAAATTTGAAAATATAATGTGAACTTTCATAAATTTCGTATAAATATTCGTGTTTTCGTTGCCATTCATTTCATTTCGTCTACTAAAACCTATAAAAATAATATTATAAAATTAAAATTATTATTTTTTATAATACTTTAATATTTATTTTATATTATGTGTCTGGCACGAAAACACGACACGAAACGACACGAATTTGCGCGGTACACGACACGACAAGACACAAATTCATTTAGTGTCGCGTATGAGTTTCGACTTTTGGCACACGAAACACGAAAGTACACGACACGAACGAATTGCCAGGTCTAGTTTTCGGTTCTCGGTTGGAATCGGAATCAAATCGGAACCGCACGGTTTCGGTTAATCGAGATACGCAATTTCGGTTTTCGATTTCTTATTTTCAAGATTTTGCGGTTCTGTATTTTTTTTTTTTTTTTTATGATTTAACTTTAATTTCTGTTTTCTAAGTTTTCTAACTCTAATTGAAGAACACACACAAACACTGAAATGAAAATATGAAATACCCGCCTCGGCGCCTCCCATCCCAGTTCCCACTCACAAGCCCCACGGCCACGACACCCTCAGCCTGTCGTCGCTCGGTGCCCGTCACCGCCCGACGCCTCGTCGGTCTTCTTCTCCTCTCCTATGACCTCTCACTGTCAGTCTCTCACCACCAAACTGCCGACGCCGCGACGCTCGCCTCCTCTGTCCTCTCCACCCCATTTGCTACAAAAATGGAAGCACCAGTAGGAAACACATCATGTGATTATTGCACCAAAGTCATTTTTAGATGGTTTACTTTTCATTTACTTTACTTTTCCCTTTACCTTTTCTTTATTTTGCGGCACCACTAGCAAACACATCATATGATTAAAAAAAAACGGTTTTTTAATCGAATTGGAATCGAATTATTTCGGTGTGGTTCCGGTTAACTGAATTCATAAAACGGTTCGGTTTTTTATTTCAAGTTTGGGGCTAAAATGGTTCCGGTTTTTTCGGTCCGATTAACCAGAATCGAACCGTTCGGCAATCGACAGGCCTATATCCCTCGCCTCATGAGCACCTAGCTATGTGTCATCTTGCTATATACATATATATTAGCTATATTTATCCTAACTAGTAATACCCACCGTGCGTTGCACGGGCTTTAGTTTAAATTCTGTAAATAGTTGAGATATTTGCACATTGAGAGAGTTTAAATAATTAAGAGAAAAATATTAAGATCAATATAACACAGTGCGATATATTTAATATTGTCCGAGATAAATGAAAATAATAATTTTTACAAATTGCGGAAGATCTCCATATAGACGACATTTCTTGTTGTGGTAGATTTGTTGTTCTCTTTGTCGCCCATCAAGATTTTAAGACCCTTTGGATGAGTAACCCTTGACAAAGCCACATATAGTTGACCGCGACAAAAAAACTGATTTCTTTAGAAATAGTCCAACGTGAGTTAAAGATTGACCTTGGCTCTTATTTATGGTCATTGCAAATGACACGGTCAAGGGATATTGCTTTCTTGTGAATTGACTGGTAGCCTGGGATCAGAAGGTGTCAACGACATTCTAGGAATTAGTGCTCGATGTCCTGCGTTACTTCCTGTTAAAATCTCAGCTTCAATGACATAGTTCCCAAGCTTTGTCATGACAATTCTTGTACCATTGCATAGTCTAATTGAATGGTCGACAGTTCGTAGCAACATCACCGGAGTACCTACTTTCAAATTAAGTTCATGATTTGGAACCCCTAAAGATCTAATTTCATTCAAAAATTCAGTTGTGTGAAGTGCATTTATGACATCAGTTGTCTTGTTTGAATGACATGGTTCATCCGAACTTAAATATAAGCGTCCATCTCCAGCTAATTGTGCGTTCATGTACTGATTCACTTCATCAACTACGTCTAGTGTAGGTGCCAACATTGCCCTTTCTTTAAAGTAAGACGAATCTTCAGTGTAAATGCGAGAGGATGAATATGTGCTCGCAACAATTGATGATATAGGATCCTCGAAGTCTTGTATCAAAAAATCATGAGGAATGTAGAAAAATATTGTTATCCTGAAATTTAGAAATTGTAGTAACTTACCGTAAAGTTTTCCTATGACAATATTGGTGTTTGTCTCAAAAATCTGCAAAACTTTTAAGCACAAATCTCAAATTTGAAAATTCTTCTTTCGGATCTTCATATACTACCTCAGTTCTCCTATAATTGCAACATCTGCACTTTCACGTTTGACAATGCACAACTTTGACTATTAATATCTTTAATTCCATATTTTTAAAAATTATAAAAAGTTGATATTTTGAAAATATATTTCTCGATGAATCTAACAAGATCTCACATGACTATGTTTTTTTATTTTTATGAATCACAAAAGATGGTCAAAAGATAGTATGTGAACAGTGTAATAGTAAACACGTTGCAATAATAAAAGAACGGAGGAAGTATGAGAGTTCATCCACAAATGTTGATCATGAAGGGTGCATCAGTTGCTGGATATGACATATCATATAAGGCAACCAAAAATTTAGACATTCTATATAGTTTTTCTTCGTGCAGCATGGGCTTGTGCTTCGAAACCCATGGTTTTTTTATTTGAGCATGGATCCTGTCTCCCTATAAATAAAAAGAATTACACAGTTTTGCATCAAGTAAATGAGAGACATCTTTATATATGGAAAACGTAATCACAATGTAATAGAATCTTATTGTTTACATCGTGAAATACGCATTCAACTACTCTCCCAGCAAAATCATGCACATCATATGATCTGACCAGGCGCAATCTCATGCTCGATCCGAAATTTCTGGGTTCCAGATCTCTTATACTGCTCCAAATCGGCATGTTGTCTATCTTTTGTTAATATATTTCTATGGTGATCGTTTCTGCAACTATAGGAAGATAAGAATGGAATGGAGCTGATGTATATTCCTTGGTTAGGGGCTCCTTTTATACTGTTTTCCATTTTAATATGACGGTTCTAAGGTTGTTTTATGTTAGTGACTAAAGTAGTGGACAATATGGTTGTTGTGGATACGAAGACATAAACAGTTTTTTGTTAAACCGTCACTCCTAATAAAACCGCCAATTCTAAAAAACCCACCAATTCTAATGGGGCAGTTTTTTGATAAACCGCCATTGCAACTACTATACAATAACCTGCTAGTGAAGAATGTGGTTGTGATGATTTATTGTAATCAAGTTCTATATTTTTATCTTCAAATTTATTGCTTTTATTATTTTTTTATTTAATTTCTTTTGCGACATTTTTTTCATAAAACCGTCATTAGACCTACTATACACTAACTATAATTTGGGCGGGAAATCTCGTATTTTTATCTTCAAATTTATAGCTTTTATTAATTTTTTTTTCCTTTAATTTTTTTGCAACAGTTTTATTAAAAAACCCGCCATTACACCTATTTTTTCTTTAATTTTTTGCAATGATTTTATTAAAAAAACCGCCATTATACCTACTAAATTTGGGTGGGAAATCTCCTTCCCAAATGACTATATTCTTTTAATATATATAAAGATTTGTCATACTTATACTATATCTAAAATTTTATATACACTACATTACTCATATAAATGGAGCATCTTATTAGGTTATTCATGTTTTTGAGACATATCTTTAGATTTAGCTAGATAATAAGTGATTAGGGACTCGAAAACTCGAAATTATCTTGTATAACAAAGTTTTGGGCAGTTAATCCAACTAGGAATTAATAGGCAAATCCTGAAAACTTCAAACTTTGATCAGTATAAAAATTAGAGATGATAAAACAAATACTGCCAATATTTCTGTCTGGGACGGTGCCCCATACTTAGACCTGGTAAACGGGTGGGTTCGGCCCAAACGAACCGGGCAAAAAACGGCCGGAATACTTCTGGGCCGGGCTAAAAATACCCATTTTTCTGGGCCAAAAACATTATACCCGTGGCCCACCCAGGGCGGACTCGGCCCAGTCCGTGGGCCTAAAGTTTTTTTTTTCTTTTTTTTGGTCTAAAATATAATTATTCTGAATAAAATGTACAAATATTTTTAGATCATTAATTATAACATTACTCACTGTACTATCACAATCAGAGGAATAAATATACAATTATTTTTATTTGATAATTACATTATTTTCGACATACCAAATCAAAAGATAAATATACGAATATTTTTATTTGATCATCATATCATTTATCACTACTAATTTCTTATAAAAAAATCAGAAAATAATATTATTATTATTAATACGAGATACTACAAAGTAATCACAAAGTCCCATAAAAAATAAAATTACATCAATAATTAACATATAGATGTAATATAATCTAACAAGATACATAAGCAACAAATTATAAATATCATAATTACACATAAGAGCACTGGGTACCGTGGTGTCGTTGGCTTCGTGTCGTTGGCAAAAAGTGGTGCCACGTCAGCAAAAATCTCTATGGCACCAGAAATCCTATGGCACCACATTTCGTAGATCCGTCACCAGAATTCGTGCCGTCGGCATTTTTTTTTATTTTTTTATCTTTTCTAAAATTAAAAATACACAATATTAACTAAAATAAACTTCATTTATTAAAATAAAACACACATTACATTAAAAAAACACACATTACATTTAAAAAAATTACATCAAAATATAAATCTAGTTATGCAAGTTCCATAAATAATCCACAAGGTCTCATTTGCCGATCGTGCACTTGCCTATCTCGGAGTTCTTTATTTTTCCTCAAATGCAAGTCACATCTATCGATCCGTATCCGCATGTTCGGAGTTGGATCAACGAATGTCTCTCTTAAATTCACCTCGAATCCTTCGTCTTCCAATATCATGTTATGCAACATTATACAAGTATACATGATTAGCTTCAAGGTGTTGATTTGAAAAGCACGTCTTTGGTTGTCGTATAATTCCCAACGACCTTGTAACACTCCAAAGCTCGTCAATATCTTTTCTCGGCACTTTCTTGAACTCTTTTGAAGTTTAAATTCCTCTCGATCCTTGCAACACTAAACGTTTTCACAAACACGGACCATGTCGGATAAATGCCGTCGGCTAAATAATAACCTTTGTTATACGTATGTCCGTTAACTTCAAATGGACATGACGGAGTGCACTGGCAAGTTCAAAGATCAAATAAGGGTGAACCGTATAACACATTAAGATCATTATTAGCCCTGAACCCCAAAATATGCATGCCAAATCCATAATCTTTGATCCGCAACCGCTTCCAACATAATAGTTGGGTATTTATGATCACGTCTTTTGAATTGAGTCGCCAAGGCCTTTGGACAATTTTTCCAATCCCAATGCATACAATCAATACTCCCGAGCATTCCCGGAGTTTATGTTTTTCTTCATGCAATGCATATATTTTTCAATGTCATCTCGCATTAGTCGCCTTAAGTATTTTTCGCCGTATAAAATATGTATGCATTTACAAAATGCATCTAAACATTTTCGGAACAACGTTCACCAATTTGCAAATATTCATCTAATGCATCAGTGCGGTGTGACGCCAATTGGCGGATGGCGGATGTTAGCTTCAAAATAGGACCAATACTAGAACGACCGCATGCATCATAACTTGGTCTAAAAAATGAAAGTACTGGAAGAGGTTGAACATCATAGCTTAAAATGTCATTGAGAATTCTATTAAAAAGTCTGGAACTCATACGATACCTTCGCCTAAAATTATCTTCGGGATATTTAGGATCGTTCTCATCGTCGCCAAAATAGTCTTCCATTAAACGTTTTTCCGCATCTTCCCGTTCGCGTGGTATGTATGCCCTTGTTCTCTTTTCATTCGAACCGGACCCCTCCGCTTCTTGATTATGCAAAGCTAAAAATTGTTCGTACGCCGCATAACTTTGAATATATCGTTCTCGATCATCATTAAAAAAAACATCATAATGAGGGTCGTACATAGGATTGTTGGGATCATTGTTTGGATTCATTTTTGAAAGAGGTGTGTGTAATATGGGACTTAGTAAGGTTTTTATAGAGTTTAGGATTGATTTGGGGTAGTATTTATAAGTTTTTGGGGGTTAAAATTTTTTTTTTTTTTTCAAAATAACGGCTATATAGCCGTTGCCCATTTGGTACCATTGTTGGCATATTCGGTTCTAACGGCTAGTAGGAGGAAAACAAAACAAAAAAAAAAAAAAAAAAAACGTATAACGCTGGCTGGTTCTAACGGCGCAGCACCCAATGGCGCGAGCCATGGTGTGGTGCGCCAACGAGAAATCTGGCGTTTTTCTTTGGCACGAGCCTTTGGCATTACCGTACCCTGTCCTCTAACTAAACAAAACTTGGACCGGGCCAAAAATATGAAGCCCAATGTCCACTCAAAAACGAGCGAATTGGCCCGACCCGCGGTTCTGGATCTATTTTGCGAGGTCTATAGCCATACCTTGTATTAGGCTCCATCAATTCAAATCTTTCGAATCAAATAAACCGACAAAAGAGTATATGTCTAATGCATCGGCATTAGGAATGGTGCCTACGAGTAGGGCTGTCAAACGGATAATACGGAGCCGGATATGACCATAACCATATCCGAATCCGGCATTTAGTAAATGTATCTGAATCCGTACCCCGATTCGTAAATATCCGGACGGATCAGATACGGATAATATCCGGCGGATGCTATCCGAATACGGTATCCGCCACTTTTTTTTTAATCTTTAAAAAATTAAATGTATGGGGAGGGATTTGAACCCTGGTGGAGATCCTTCTCCTTACCAGTCAATACCACTTAGGCTAGCTGACATAATTGTTGTGTTAGAAAGGGAAATAACTAATAAGTGAAGGTAACTTATAGCACATGCTTATGTTTTAATATTGAGAAATAAAGAATGAAGACATGTGACAAAGTATTATTGGGAGTAGCATGCTTATATTTTCTAATTATATATTAAAATTATACTAAAAATATATATTATATATAATTAATTTTGGATACGGATGCGCCTATATCCATATCCGTATCCGGAATCTTCGGATACAGATAATATTCGTATCCGCTTTTTTTCGGATATAGATAATATCCGTTTTTTCTGGATACGAATACAGATATTTCGGACGGATATTGAATTTTTCGGATTTTTTTAACACCCCTACCTAGGAGTTGTTTCAATTATTTTTTATCCTTGTAACAAAATATTTTATAGAAAATTTTATTTGGGTCTCGTGAGCAACTCGTCTATAAGGGGGGAGGGAGTGGAAGTTTCTTACCCTACTACCCTAAGGGTGCCACATCACCTCTATCCAATAAAAACCTTCCAACTCAAAACTACCCCAATACTACCCTAACACTACCCTAACTAGTGGAACCCTAGTATTCGAATTCAATTTTTTTTTTAAATACATAAAATCACATACAATATTTATAATAAAACATATCATTTCATTAAAAATAAAAACATTACATAATACTTAAAAAAACATAACATAATACTTAAAAATAACTAGATTAAAATAAAAATCCATTAATCATCGAGATGCGGCAAGTCTTCACGTGCTACGTGGTCCGTGAGATCATATCAAGACGGTCATGGAGAAATTCATCTAGTAACTCCGCTACCACACGTTGCCGAACAATGGTGGACCGCGGATCCATTATATGAACCGGTGAGATTGCCCTCCTCGCGTTTATAACCATATTGTGCAAAATAACACACGCATGAACTCGATTGGCAATCTTCGCTTTGGTCATAGCTCGAGTGGTCGATCAAGAATTTTCCATTTTCCTTTGAGAGCACCAAAAGCTCTCTCGACATCCTTTCTCGCTCCCTCTTGTAACTTCGTAAATCTCTTTTCCTTTGGGTCGTTTGGATACGGGTATGCTTTAACAAGTGTGGACCACTTAGGATAGATTCCATCTGCCAAATAGTAGCCGCGTTTGTAAAAACGTCCATTCACGTGGAATGAACTACTCATCGCCGTTCCATTTCGAGCTGTAAGATACAAGTCAGACTGATTCAATACGTTCCACTTTTTTTTTTTTTTTAATTAGGCCATAGCCGTTGGATAACGGCTAAAATTACCCAACGGCATTTTTTTTGGGCAATCTTCACTCGGGCTCTGAACTCGCAAAATGAAGCCGCCCCCCTTACCCGACCTACACGGCACGGTGTAGCCGTGCGGTTTCACGAACCCGCCCCCCTTACCCGCTCCCACTCCGTCCCACCTAATGAATACATATAATTATTGATTGGTTGAATAATTTTTTCTTCTTTCTTGATCTTCTCGTTAAAACACACATGTTTAGTGCTCAACGTACAAATTTGTACTTATTAATTCATACACTTTCCATTAATCCATACTGCTATTTCACTAGTTCAAATATTTTTTCACGTGTAAAAAGAAATACATTATTCATTTTTATTTTGCTATACACTCATGATGAATTTGATAACCGTCAGATTCAATAAAATTAGTTGTATGATGAATTTGATAACCCTCAGATTGAGTAAAATTAGTTGTATGATGAATTTGATAACTGTCAGATTGAATAAAATTAGTTGTACATTTGATTTATGTCTTTTATTATAAATATAGACACATGCATATTATTTAGACATAAGTAGGGGTGTTAAAAAATATCCGATATCCAAATCCGAAGTTTTTTTCGGATATTCGAATATTCGATATCCAAATCCGAATATTTTTTCGAATATAAGGATATTCGGATATAATATTTTTTTTCCGGATATTCGAAATTTCGGATACGAATATCGGATATAAAATCTACTATCCGAATTTTCGGATATCCGATTTTGAACACCGCTAGGCGTAAGCGTGTACCCTTGACTAAAATAAACCAACTACAAAGAAAAACACCAATTTCCTTAAATCAATATTGGAAAATATTGTCTATCCAACACAAAACCATAAAGTGAGAGAAATTAGTAATTCGGATCATCAAACAAGTTACCATTACATAGTTTTAAAACTCACTCATCATCCTTTCACATTTATTCTGGAATTCGAAATTCGACACAGTTAGAAGATCGATTTTCGTAGATCCATAGGCCGTCTTCTAGGTATTCTCGAATTGTTCCAAACAATGTCCGTCGTCGAGGTTCCTGCTCCAGAACTTGTCATAATACTCAGCATATGTGTAATCCCTGTAAATTGCCTGTGATCCATCCTTTGGAGCTTTGATCACAGCATTGTTGGATGGGCACAAAAAGGAAGCTACTGAGATTCTTGCTTTGTGGGAATTCACTACTGCTCTATGCCAACTGCTTTTGTATTTTGAGTTGCTCAATGCCTGCAAAAAATAAAATTGTTTTTGGTATAATTATAAATTCAAGAATTGTTTTTAATATATTTGAAGAATATTTATTATTCCGAACCATTAAAATGTCGGAATATCGATAGCCCCTCATCAGGGCTGATTCTGACATTTCGTTGGCCTAAGGCGAAGTCCAATAAATAGGCCCCTTAATTTAATATACGTCCATTTTTTTTTTGAAGAGTCGCATTAAAACATCGTGGCGCAAAATCCTCCTTAAGGAAAACACCATCAAAGAAAAGGAATTCATCCTAATTCATTGCGAGAAATAACGTAGATTGATAAAACTAAATCGAAGTGGAATCATAGAAACAAAATGACAAATTTACAGCACGAGAACAAGACAAGATAACAACCAACCAATAAGTAATTTTTTTACTATTACTATTAGCATAGAATTAGAAACAAAACCACATATTATAATTAATTGAATGAAATTGATGAAAAGAGAAGAGAATATCAAAATTAATTTGGAGTTACTGTCAAGTTGGATAGTGGAAACAACCTTGTCCAACTTCAATGTTGTTTTTTATACGCAGACACACTAATCTTAAAATCAATTTTCCGTTTTGGACCATATATTGAGTTAGGGTGGTAAAATTTTTTTTTTTACCAATACTAAGATAAAATGTAAGACACAATACTTTCATGCTAGTAAATTTAAGGGATGGAGATAAATTACCTGCAACTGATCACCAATATTTACCACGAATGCATTTGGGATTGGTTTCACTGCCAACCATTTTCCATCCTTGAGTATTTGAAGGCCTGTCACTTGCATGTCTGGTAACAGAATGGTTAGGGTATTGGGATCTGTGTGGGCCGGAAGCCCATATGTCAGTTCGGGCTCCGGACACTGTGGGTAGTAGTTAATGGCCATATGCTGCCCCTGCTGACCCAAACTATTGTTTATGTAGTCAGTGTCCAGTCCTAAACTCTCTGATATAGCTCCTTGCAACCTTAGTCCAAGTTTTCGAATTTCCAAGCAATAATTACTCACAATTTCCCTAAACCAATGAAGATCAAAGAGATGTCATGATTAAAAAATTAATAATTTTTATTTATTCTTTTTCCGTATTTTAATTTAAAATGTTAATTCTTTTGCTTATGATTATTATGCTTTATACCATCAAAATATATAGAGTTCTCAATCCGAATTTAACATAGCTTCATAACATGATTCGTTTTCAACTATAATTGTAATACAGTATCAAAACTCTAATCGAACACAAAACAGAATAACAGAAGATTCGAACCGAATTGTAAATTTCGGATCGATTAGGTTTGGATATTGAGAACGAAATTATTAAAAAAAATTGAATTCGGATTCTGAAATAAACTCCGAGTTCGTGTTCGATTATTATAATTTCAAAATTTTAATAATCGTAATAATTGAAATTAATGTCAATAACCGAACAATATATTATAACCCATAGTACCCGAAATATAAACCTACTATATTTTTTATAACTATTTTTATTTTTATCTTTTACATACAAATCTCAGTTGACAATGTTAATAACTAGGGGTGGATTGATCTCATTTTTATTTTTCTAACAATTTTCTAAAATATTTAAGGCAACAGTCAATCTATATCTGTCTAAGGGGCTGTTTACCAAATTCTCCACTAAGTCTTGAATGGATAAATTTGTCTGTCTGGATAAATATGTCTGTCTGGATGAATTGATTTTGTTGTTTACTTTTTCATATGAATAAACTGTCTGAATAATAGAAATGAACGATTTACCCCTGGATATAAATTATAAGTTGTTTTATAAATTGCTGTTATAATTGATATAATCCAAAAATAGCAAGAATAAATTTACTAATTTCCTAATTTTTTAAATATTTCATAATTTCTTAGATTTTCTAACTTCCGAATTTAAAATAATTTTTTTGATTTTCTAAATAATATTCCAGAATTAAATATAAAATTACCGATTTTTTTAATATTTTTTAATATTAATATAAATATTAATATTCAGAAATTTTAAATATTTTTTAATAAATTTACTATGTTTTGAATTTTTTAAATAGTTCAGAATTTATTAGATTTTCTAATTTGCAAATTTAAAATAATTTTTTTTTATTTTTTAATATTAATATTCCATAATTAAAAATAAAATTACCATTTTCTTAATATTTTTTCGATATTAATATTCAGAATTTCTTAATATTTTTAATAAATTTACTAATTTCCAAATTTTTTAAATAGTTCAGAATTATTTAGATTTTCTAATTTCTGAATTTAAATTTTTTTTTTTGATTTTTCAATATTAATAGTCCAGAATTAAAAATAAAATTACCGATTTTTAATATTTTTTAATATTAATATAGTCCAGAATTTTTTTGATTTTCTTAATTTTGCAAATTTTTTTAAATAAAAATAAATAAGTTCCGATTTTTTTAAACCTTTTCAGATTTTCTAGATTTTTTATATTCTTTTAATATTTTTTATTATTTTTATGAAAAAAAAAGTAGTTTTTTATTATTATTATTATTTATATTATTATTTTAAGTTTGTATTATATTTCAGATTTTTTATGAACATAAAAAGAAAATAATAAAAAATCCGATTATTTTAAGTTTGTGTTATTTTTTTGAGATTGTTTGCTAATTAATAGGTCGTGAAACGGAAAAGGGGTAGCATGTGTTATTTTTGTGTCTTAATGGGGACAAGAGGGGGAGGTTACTTAGCCATTGAGACTCCTCATTTTTCATTAAGTCGTAAGTAAACACTCATTCATGTCTGCGCGAATAAGTCGTCCAGCCCATTAAGTCTCATTAAGTCGAAAGTAAACAGTCCCTAATAGGCTTGGGCGTGTGACGGGATGAGACCATTTTTAGGTAATCCTGATCCGTCCCATTTGAAAATTATGGGACTAGATGGGACGGGATTGCACTTTTGAAAAATTGATCCTGACCGTCCCGATCCCGAATGAGATCGAGATAGGATCGGGACAAGAACGGGACGAAAAATGGTCCCGTTGACCAATGTTGACTCTCAAATAAATACAATATTTGGACTTGTTACATGACAATAAATTTAAGTTTTTTTTAAACCAATCTATTTATCAAATATCGTTGTGAGTCATTTGTTAATTCTTGAACAAATGGTTCATAGAACTCTGAATGCTTTCTTATTTCACCCGAAGTAATAAATATAAAGAACATTACAACACAGTCAGATACTTACTGATCTCTACTTCCATACACAAGTTCTTCATGGTTTATGGAAGTTTCGTTCCCCGAAAGAAGTAAATGAGATAAGTTAGAAATGTTAGATGATAAGACTGCTTTGGGCTTGGTAGTCGGATAAATTTAGTAACTAGACATTATTACGGGACGGGACGGGATTCCATCGGGATTTGACATTTGGGCTCACGGCCCGTCCCAAGTTTTTAAAATGGGACGGGACGGGACGAGCCCTGAGTTTTAAAATTTTGGTCTCGTCTCGTCCTGATGCGGGACGAGACGGACCCGAGACGGGCCCGAGCCTTCGGGATTAGTTGTCCAGGCCTAGTCCCGAAGAGAAGCACGTGCTGATTAATAACTTAATTATAAATGAATAAAAATTATAAGAAAATAATATTGAATTAAAACAATTAAATAAATACTTAAATGACTATAATTTTCTATATATTGATTGGTTAAATTTTATCAATTTTAACCAATAAAAATTAAAATAAACATAAAAATACGGACATAGAAAGTATTTTTTGGACTAGAATTTTTCTATACAGTTAAAACTCGATAAATGAATGTTCGATAAACGGATAATTTTCTCCGGTCCCAACTCTTTATAACATGTTCAAATTTTCTTTCGATAAATGAATAATTTCGCTAATGAATATTTTCACCGATCCCGATCATATTCATTTATCGAGGTTTTACTATATATTGATAGGGTTGGGATGAAAAAAGTTCAAATAAAGGAATCAACTCCGTATAGGGTGCATCATTACTTCCATTTTATTAAACACACGCATGATGCATATGCTCCAAGAATAGGACTGTGAACGAACAAAAATATTCGATTCGATTCGACATATTCGACTCAAAATAATTCGATTCGATGTTTGATTTACTGATCAATGAGCCGAGCCAAACGTTTCTTTTTACTATTCGGCAAATCGAGCCGAATAGCTTGAACATGTTTGGCTCGCCCATCTTCTTTTTTTGGGAAAATTATATATATATATATATATATATATATATATTAATTATATACACTAGTCCAGAACTCCAAATTCATTAAACTCAAGCTCATTTCATGATTTATGAAAAAATTGAATAATATTTTTGATTTTGTCTAATACGATCCGAATATGTTCGAACTGTTCGAAAGAATTCGAACCGAATCGAATCGAACGTTAATGCTAAAAACCCCTTTCGAACTGTCGAATAACAAAAATAAAAGTTTGGCCCTTTCGAGCCGAATCAAACTTAAAATTTGAATAAGTTCGAGCCAAGTCAAATCCAGTGAAGATTCGGCACCTTAGGACTCTTTACAACCCTATTCAAGAGAATATGATCATCTTCATATAAGATAATCGATTAATTTGATGCCAAGTCACTTTCATTGTTGAAATCACGTCCACTTTGTTGAAGTGTTCAGATACTTATAATGATACCACAATAAAATAAACTTAAACTTGGATCTCAAGTTTTAGCACTACCACACACCATCATTTGATAAGACTTGAGAGACTACATTAGCACAACAAGTCAACAAATCAATTCAGAATATTCTCCTTTAATTATGAAAAACACTACTCCTCATTTTCGTTTCTCGAAATTTTGCTAATAGGATCGGATAACTATTTTAAAAAATAAATTAAACTGAATTAAATATTTTTGTTGAGGGTAATAATCAATATGAAGATTAAAAATACACAATCAGTATTTCTCGATTGCATTCGAATTCACCTAATTCAAAATTCTTGTTCTGACAATGTTCACAACATTTTTTAAGTACCGATACATTATATAAGACGAGGATTATTGATCATTATATAATTTTAAAATTTCAAATTTTACATACTGTAGCAGATTAATGCTACATATATCCAGCTCAAAACTTTACGTTTACCCTCTTTGTATAATATATTTTAAATATATTAAGATAATAACATTTTTAATATAATTTTGGTAAAACAAAATATATATAGCAGACCGGCTGACCCACCTCAGCCTGAAAGTGGCTCTGGTCTGGTCAGTCTAGGTCCGGGCCAACTTAGTATACTACTGGTCTGATCTCAATTCAATGCTCTTCGGCCCGACTGAACCTGTCCCGACCCGTCCCAATGGACAGCAGGCCGAACACTAATAGTTCTATGGGGATGTAAATACTAGTAATTGTTCTTTAAGATTTCCGACCATATTCATGCCAATTAGGCTGTAAACGAG
Source organism: Orobanche coerulescens (assembly GCA_033398695.1). Classification (NCBI taxonomy): domain Eukaryota; kingdom Viridiplantae; phylum Streptophyta; class Magnoliopsida; order Lamiales; family Orobanchaceae; genus Orobanche; species Orobanche coerulescens. Next base: position 3,452,398 of record CM065816.1, read on the forward strand.
CCGAGTTGTACCGCACTTTTACTAGGTTCGGTCCGGCTCGAAATTATTCGAACCTTCGGTTTGATTCGACTCGAAAATTTCGAACCTCAGAAATTGAGATTCGATTCGGCTCGAAGGCAATTTTTTTTATAGTTCGATTCGATTCGACTCGAATTTTCGAACCGCTCGAATATAGTTCGATTCGGCTCGAGTTAAAGTCCACTATAACTCTATAAGTCCAGTATAGTTCGAATATAGTTCGGTCCGATTCGCCGAAGCCGAATGGTTCGGCCTAGGATGGGAGGGGTTTATGTCTTGGGCCAAAGCCCATCGAATCGAGCTGAACCGTTCGGTCCGATTCCCGAATCCTATTTTATAGGGTTCGGCTCTACGTTTGGTGCCCCGAACCAAACCACGAATCGAGCTTTTTCGAGCCGAATCCTTCGAACGAAATCGAACTTTTAGGTTTGTTCACAGCCCCAATGCCAATGAACATATAAAATTACATTAAGAGGAGGAAGCTTACTTGAAAGAAGAGGGATTGTTTGGCCACTCTTTGACATAGTCCTCCAAAGGGTAACAATGAAGCCTAAGATAATCCCTCCAATTGTGAATTTTCTCCTTGTGTAGGTTCGAACTTGTGCTTAGTCTTGTGGTCTTGGTGTGATCATTCGAGTACAATTTCATTTTTTCCTCCATTGGCAAATCGAAGAATTCTCTCGCCACCTCCAACATATTCTCCATTGTCTCTGTCGACACACCATGGTTCGTTACCTGATTTATCCACCAACACGTACACCATTTAACAAACATAAGAAGTATAGTTATACTTATCCATTTCTTACAATTCGATTTTTAAATTTTTGAAGTTAGAACTTTAATCATAGATAATATATCTATATATAATTTTTGTAAATTCTATAACTATCTTTTATATCCCTAGTAAATCATAAAAATTTTATAGCACGGATAAAACTGAAATATTGAAAGAATGAAAAATAAATACGCAATTTCTTTATGCTTTCATTTTTTTTTTGGGTGTAGAAAATAATAAAATAAGTATCTTAACCTGAAAAAACCCATATTGTTGACAAGCTTGAGCAATTTGTTGGACTATGAATTTTCGGTCACCACAGCCCAAGTTAATGATCGGAGCATTATGAAACTCTTCGACTTCAGAAAGCTTGGGCCTGTCGTGCTCAGGCCGGACATAGCTTGGAGGAAGGGTCGGGTATGGAAAACCATTGGAGACTAATTGAGTGTCCATGGAATTATGCCACGTGTTAAATCATTAGCACAAGAGGGTATACTTATAATGATAAAGATGAGTTAAAGTAATTGTTGGATCAGTTTTAATTGATTTTTTAATGGCTAAAATATTTAATTTATGTGAAATTAAATAGTAAAAGATTAATTTACATTCAGAGTAGATAATTATAGTATAGTTAATTTCTCAAAAACTGATTTTTGGTGGGTGGGAAATTAATGATATGAAGAATCACATCCTACATTGAATATGTGATGAAGTTTAACACACTTAATAAAGTGAAGAGAGTAAGTTGGTGTACAATATGACCAAGACTATGCACCTAGACTTGGAATTGACTAGACCACACGCGCGCCCGCCTGTCCGGCCGGCCCGGTCCGGGCCCGGGCTCGGGCTCGTGGACTTTGGACCTTGGTTTTTGGTAATTGGTCTTTGCCTCTTTGGGATGGTTCTCTTCTGATTGTGTGTATTAAACCTGAATCAGTTGTTTTAATGTCTCATTTAAAACCCTGCATGTTGGAGAGCCTATATATACCATTTCATAGTTGGCTCATGAAATCGATCATACTCGAAATTATTCCTCAACACATACACACTCGTACAGTTTTTGGTCAGTTCTTACACAATGCAAGTTTGTTGGAGCTTCGTTTCTGGTGTGCTACAGAATCGAAGACGTCAGTCGTTGTATCTTTGGGGATAATACGTCTGAAAACCGTCAGCACTATATGGAACGTAATTATCTTGCGGAAAAATATCAATCGCCACGACTTCAGAATATCATACGTGTATTTTTTCATTCTCTGTATTTCTATTTATTTTCTGTAATCAAATTGTAAGAACCACTAGATTACCTTTTCCTATTTTATTGTAATTTCGGAATACCGAAGGAAAACATTCAACAGTAATTAGGTCATTTAACATTACAACTAGATTAGTTTGATTATTAATTAATTAACCTTAGAGATGTGATGTCTGAGAAGATAAACAATTTAATCTTAATAATTATTATCATTTTTTTATTTTAGAGTAAGTGTCGATTTGATGCATGATATAAATCTTATTTACCATTTCGACTTAAGTTTGTTATATTGTTATCATACCTACTTCTTAATAAAAAAATAATTAAATTACATTGTTTTTAATTAGAAAAAGAAAATTTATATTCAAATTCGACACAGTGTATCATTATATACATGTTTTCCTTTTACCCTTTTCCTTTTTTTGTTCCTTTTTTTCTTTTTTATTCCTTTCCTTTTTTCTTTTTCTTTTTCTTTTTCCTTTTTGACAAATGAAAAAATGAATGAGAAAATCAAGACATGCTGTCTTTAGGGATGTCAATGGGTCGGGTAGGGTACGGTTATGCCTCCTCTATACCCTACCTTATTTGATTCGGATCGGGTTCGTGACGCTTCATCTGAATCGCACTCCATATACACTATATTTAAGAATATAAATATTTTTAATATATATCATATATACATATAATGTAATTAATAAATTCAATTTAGTTTAATAAATATTTAAAATGTAATATTTTATATTATAATATATATAATTTATAATACAACATAATATTTATTTATAATATATACTAATAATATATTTATATAATTCAAATGGGCACGCGGGTCGGGTAATCGGGTCGGGTATTCGGGTAATATAATATACCCATATCCTACCCATACCCGACCATAAAATTTCGAGTTCGGCCGATACCCGACCCGATTTTGGGTTTATCCTACGAGTAGAATCGGGTACGAATAAAGTTGACATCCTGTCTTAATCAAAGGTGAGAAAAAATAATAGATGTACAACCTACATGATTCCATATGGGCCATATCGTGAAAAAAGATTGGGAATACAAAAACCAACTTTCTTTGTATTTTTTTCGGATTAATCACCGAAATAAATTTTTTCAATATTAACCATTAAAAGTTTGTTTTTATTTTTAAAAAAATCACCCTAATCGGGAATAAGAGGTTTTCCAGGTTACAAAGCTGATACGGCTTTTTTATTAAAAATAATAATTACATGGCATCAATTAAAAAAAATCGTTGGTTAAGTCGCCTTTAAACCAAATTTCATGGAAACCACTATAGTTTGAATTGGTCATTCCATATATATATTCCAATTAAATGGACAACATTAGGTGTGTTCAAAACCGGATATCCGGAATTTTGGATATCCGAATATCCGGAAAAAAATATGAATTATATTCGGATATCCTTATATTCGAAAAAAATATACGGATTTGAATATCGGATATCCGAATATCCGAAAAAAACTTCGGATATGGATATCGGATATCCGAATATCCGAATACCTTCTATTATTTAAAATATAAAAAAATAAAAAATTTAGGATTTTTCGGATATCCGAATATCCGATTTTTCTGAAAAGTACTATCCGATATCCGAATCCGAAGTTCCGGATATCCGAACTTTGGATATCCGAATTTTCAGATATCCGTGACTTCGGATTTTCGGATATTTCGAATCGAATATCGGATATCGGATATTTTTGAACACCTCTAGACAACATATTGTAAGAATTATAAAATCATTCTTCGTTTCATACACAATCCAATTAAATAAAATTTTGAAAAATGATTTTGTAAATCATTTCCTGCTTCGATTTAAAAAAACGATTTCAAAAATCGCTTCGATATTGCAAAATCGGTTCTGAGTATAAAATCATCATTCGTTTCATACACAATCCAATTAAATAAGATTTTGAAAAATGATTTTGTAAATCATTTCCTGCTTCGATTTAAAAAAACGATTTCAAAAATCGCTTCGATATTGCAAACTCGATTCTGAGCGGCTTTTGGGTTTTGAGAGGTTTAGAAGAACGATAAAGGTAATGTGTGAGGTTCTATGAATTTTCAAACGTAAATCCACTTAATTATTATTTTTTGCTTAATAGCCACTTAATTAACAATTAAATGTCATATTATTATTATTTATATGAGAAAAACCATATCAGCTTTTTTTTTACCTGAAAAACCTGTGATACCCGGTAAGAGTGGTTTTTTAAAAAATAAAAACAAACTTCAATGGTTAACATAGAAAATATTATTTCGGTGGTTAATCCAAAAAAAAAAAATACAAAGTATAATAGTTTTATAGAATTTTCCCAAAAAGATATAGCTTATATTCGGAATAATTCTCCCCAATATTTTTATTCTGTTTATTAAATCAACAATTGAATTACTAGTTCAATTAATTAATCTCTACTAATTTTATCCGGTTATTGATTTGTTCAATCTCGAAATATTAATACCCAAAATGACATTTGACCCTTTAGATTCATGATTAATGCTGTCTTACAACTTTTGTAATTTGTGATTACTCATTTGTTTGATCAAGTATTCTAATTAATCAATAGTTTGCGTTGGATTAGTTACACATCAAGAAAACATTAGTTTTTGTTCAATATATAAAGATTACGAACTATCCTTTTAATTGTCGATTGATTTTGAAGTAGAATTTAAATTTTAACACTGTCATCAGAATAGACTCTTTAGACTCTTTAAACATGCGAACCAAACAATCTATGATGTTCTAGCTCCATGCCATCAGAATCAAATAATCTACCAATAGGCCTTGAGTTCGGCAGTGAGAGGGCATATTAAAACATTATCCCACATCAGGAATTAATAAGTATTGCTTCAATATATAAAAAAACTCTAGACTACTCTCATTATTAATTGATTTTGATACGAGACTCTATATTTTAACATGATATTGGAGCAGACTCTCAATATCTGCGAGCCCAACGCCCCAGCATGTTCTAATGCCGCGTCACTCGAGTTAAAAGAGTCCACAATGTAAGTCTTGCGTCCACTATATGTCAGGAGACGAGTCGAAGCAGTAATTCCACACATCTGAAAAATGTTAGTCTTGCCTTAAATATATAAAGATTATGGGGTACTTCTCTCACTGTCAATTAATTTTGAGATGGAACCACAGAATGTAAAATGATATCAAAGCGATTTCTAAAAAAACTCCACGTGCTGGACCCTATCTCAATTGACCTCGAACCTACCATTTTCACTCGTTCTTGGATCGCACGTGCGGCGTGTTAGAACCGCTATCCCCCACACCGACTATAAGAAGATGGCGTGTTAGAACCGCTATCCCCCACACCGACTGCAGGAAGATGGCGTGTTATAACCGCTATCCTACATCGACTATATAAATAATATAATTAATGGACTTGAGGAGCTATTCCTCCTATTATCAATTGATTTTACAATGGAACTTCCAATATAATCTATACATAGTTTGGACCGGCTCCACACGTGCATGCTGGCCTATCTCCTAAGTGTTATAAAATCGAAATATCATAGAGAGGGAATTTAGAGAGAGAATATAGAATGATTCTCAGGTATTATTTTCAATAACTGAAGTCCTATTTATAAGAAAACTCCAGATGGCACAATCGTAATTACATAATTACATCAGGGACATAATTTCATTCACACTATATAAAAACAAAGAGGTAACTGAAATGTCACTTTCATGGTATATTATAACACCCCCCTTGAATGACTATTTACATAAATATCTGCTGAACTAGTTTGAAGAAAAATTCAATGGGAGAAAACGTTCAAACTGTTTGTATTGGAGCTTGTGGCAATCATATCATGTTGCATCATAATGTTGGTAGGAAATCTCTGTTGGATAAAACTTCAGTAATCTGTGATCTCATAAATTTGCGCTCCCTTGATAGTTCTTGTATGAGTATTCTTGTGCCGTCTCAGTAAAACCTCGTGGGACAAAAACTGAGTGAATCTGTCATGTATATCATTCGTTGTTGGGAGTATCCACGTGTTGCCGCATTAAAACCTTATCAAGAAAACCCAATGGGAAAAACTTGATCGAAGGAAAAAGAGTACAACTACTCCTTCCGTTTTCAAACTTTAAGGAATAATCTTGATCTTTGTAGTGTTCCTCATTATGCCATGAATATGCCTCGTTAAAACCTTATTAGGGAAAACCCAATGGGAAAATCCTAATGAAGGAAAAAAAAGTACATTATTCATACTAATACGCCATTCTAGTTGCCTCATTAAAAACCTTGCTAGGAAAACCCAATGAGACAAAACCTCAGTCAAGGGAAAAATAGTACAACGCGTATTGTTAGGCGTATTTTTATACGCTTATTTATCATTATTTCGTAATATTTTGGAGAGTGAAATCGTCTAAATGAGCTTTTAATGCCTTAATTTTGTATGATTGACAGGAAATTGAAGTCCGGAAGCTAAAACGAGGCAAAACGGGCGAAAACGGCAAAACTGGACTCTGAGCCGCGGCACAAGGAAGCTGAGCCGCGGCACATGAAGACACCAACCGAAGGGCAGAGTACCTGTACTCAGGCCGCGGCACGCCTGTGAGCCGCGGCACTAAGAATTAATTAACGCCCGTGCATTCAACAAGGCGATGTGCCGCGGCACAGTTTAGTGAGCCGCGGCACACTTAGCGGGTTTGGTAGGTCTCGCGGATTTTGAGTCGCTTCAAGCCGCCGACCGACTAATACGGACGCGATTTGCTGATGTGTTGAGCTATAAATAGGGTTTTAGACCCTAATTAAATCATCCGGGAATCATTGGATCTTAACTTTTGAGAGCTTAAGCTTGAGACGGCAGAGAAGAGGAAAGCGTAAGAATTCAAGGGCGTATATGAGTCAAGAACGGAGGAATCCGAGCTTCATCTGCGTTTGAATTTTATGCTTTCGTTTATTTATTCTGTATTTTCGCTTTTAGTATGTCGCTAAAGCCCTAATCTAGGGTTTTGATGAAACCTTTGTTTTGACGAATTGATTGAGATTATCCAATTTATTACCTTTTATTGAGTTTTCCCAATTATGTTTAATGCTTGCAATTATCTGGCCAATAGTTGTATTGATTTAATCATTCACTTCGAATCGGGAGAGGAGATTTGGTGAGGAACTATTGGTGAGGACCGTTTTATTCTGTGAGATAGGAATATACTCATAGGAACTACGTGGCCTTTAGGAGATTTCATGCTTTTTGCCTATCGACGAAATAATTCACCTAGGGATAGAGTGCGTTAGTCGCCGTTAGATAAATCTATTGACCTCGGGAGAGGCGGTAGAATATATTAGCAATCTCCGTCTTCAATAAATTGGGAAAATTATTTATTACGGATAATCGAGAGTAAATTCGGATTAACTGAGGTGGATTCAGAACCCTAGACTGATTTATCATTTGATTTCTTTTATCCAAGATATTGTTTTCTACTGCTTAGTCTTTTAGTACTTCTTTTAGTTATTAATCGCAAAACCCAAAATTCGATTGTTCAGATAAAATTGGAATACGAAAACATCGGTAGTTAGAGATTCAATCCTCGTGAGAACGATACTCTACTTATCACTTTATTACTTGTAAATGATGACGTGCACTTGCGTGTAGGAAATATCGCAACAAGTTTTTGGCGCCGTTGCCGGGGAATGAAATTTTTCTAATATCGATTTAAGTATTTCCAGTCTTAATTTGAACGTTTTATTTTTTATTTTTTGTGTATTTAAATTCGTTTATTTGTTTTTCCTTTCAGGACCTTTCGTGTAGTGCATGAGAAGACTCGGTAACGAAGGCCTATTACCTTTGGATACCGAGCTCGAGCGCACACTAAGAAGGAACAAAAAGGAGAAAAGAGAGTTGCAGATTTACTGGCCAACATGGCCGAGAATATCGAAATCCAAGGAGGAGACAACCAAGTGCGGCAAGTTCAACCGGAACTAGCTCTTCGTGATTATGCCATGCCACAGGTCAACGCTAATTTTTCGGGAATTCGGCGTCCCACTATCCAAGCTAATAATTTTGAGATCAAGCCCGCCATTATTCAGATGGTGCAGGCGAGCCCATTCTGTGGACTGCCGAAGGACGACCCGAATGCCCATATTGCTTCTTTCCTTGAGATATGCGACACATTCAAGACTAATGGTGTCACCGACGATGCCATCCGACTGAGGCTTTTCCCTTTCTCTTTGAGGGATAAAGCAAAGTTTTGGTTAAATTCATTACCGCCGGGGTGGATTACAACATGGGAGAGGTTAGCGCAAGCCTTCCTTGCCAAATTTTTCCCACCAGCTAAGACGACGAGGTTGAGGAATGAAATAACCACCTTTTGTCAATACGATATGGAATCGCTCCACGAGGCGTGGGAGCGATATAAAGAATTGCTACGAAAATGCCCTCATCACGGCATTCCTGATTGGCTTCAGCTTCATACATTCTATAATGGTTTGAGTGCTTCTACACGCACTCTCGTGGATGCGGCCTCTGGTGGGACCTTCATGGGAAAATCTATGGCCGAGGCACACGTGCTTTTGGAAGATATGGCCGAAAACGCATACCAATGGCCATCGGAAAGATTGACACCGAAGAGAGTCATGGAAGTTTCAAGCAATGATCCGATTTCCACCTTGTCAGCTCAAGTCGCCGCTTTGACACAACACTCCTGGCATTTTCGCACGCACCAGCCCCAGTTACCATATAAAAATGCAATTGGTGTAACAGATCACACCCGAGCGCGGAATGTCAAGTTGGAAATCCTTTCGAGCAAAATCAGTTGGAGCAGGCTCAATTCGTAGGAAATGGGAATCGGCCGAATAACCCGTACTCAACACTTATAATCCGGTGGCGCAATCATCCCAACTTTTCATGGAGAAACGGACATAACTCACACCAGCCCTTTCGCCTGGAATCAACAGCGGCCCCTCCCGCTCCCAAAGTGTCTCTCGAGGAAGCACTTGCAAAATTAGGCAAATACGAGTCAATTTATGACTCGTTTAAGCTACATTACAAAATCATTCTGCTTTCATTCGGAATTTGGAGGTCCAGCTGGGCCAAATCGCTAATGTGTTGACAGCTCGTCCGGAGGGAGCATTGCCGAGTACAACAGAGACAAATCCTAGAGAGAGTCTAAACGCAATTAGCTTGAGAAGCGGGAGAGAGGTGCTGGATCAGCCCGAGCGGGGTAAAGAGAAGAAGGAAATTGAGGAGTCGAAGGATTTGAAGCCGGATAACTCGAAGGCATGTGTTCTCCCCGTTCCGTTTCCGCAGAGATTACAGCAACGGAGGGCGGACAAACAATTTTCTAAGTTCCTAGATGTGTTCAAAAAGCTTCACATAAATATTCCGTTCGCCGACGCATTGGAACAGATGCCGAGTTATGTCAAGTTTATGAAAGAGATATTATCGAAGAAGAGAAAGCTTGAGGAGTTTGAAACGGTCACCTTGACAGAGGAATGCAGTGCAATTCTTCAAAAGAAGCTCCCACCTAAATTGAAAGATCCGGGAAGCTTCAACATACCGTGCACCATGGGGAATCTTTCGTTTAATAAGGCACTATGCGATCTTGGTGCGAGTATCAACCTCATGCCTCTGTCGATTTTTAAAAAGCTGAATATTGGGGAAGCCAAGCCAACCACAGTCTCCTTACAATTGGCGGATCGATCGATAAAGTATCCGAGGGGAGTGATCGAGGATGTTTTAGTTAATGTTGATAAGTTCATCTTTCCGGCTGATTTCATCATACTCGACATGGAGGAAGATGAAAATATTCCAATCATCTTGGGACGACCATTTCTAGCGACGGGCCGAACCCTTATAGACGTGGAAAAGGGGGAGTTGACTCTGAGGGTCCAAGATGAGCAAGTTACTTTTCAAGTATTCAAATCGTTCCCATGTCCCGAAAGTGCTGATAAAGGATCACAAATTGAAGGTGTGGATGTTGTTGAAAAAGGAAAGCACCGAAAACATCGTCGGTGGGAAAATTCAGATTTTGTGTTAAATGGCCCAAGTTTTAAGAAGGATGTAGAACGAGTGGCGTTCCTCGAGCATGAGGAAAAATCTGCTGCAGTCGTGAGTTCGTTTGTGAAGGAGGAGAGTGAGCCGAAAGCCAAGCGGACAATTAGTCAGGGAGAAACCGGGTGTTTCGGGAAGTTATTCATGTCGAAACCTTTTCGCAAACAACATTTGATGACCGAACCGAAAGTCGAACCGCTGATGACCAATGGTCATAATCTTAACCAAAATATAAACGGTTCGATGAACGGGGCGGAAACCAAATGGAGTTTGCGAAAAGCGAACTAATGTTGTCCAATAGGTCCGGCTGAAGACTATAAACTTAGCGCTTCTCGGGAGGCAACCCGATTTCGTAGTTGTAGATTTTTGCATTTCTTTATTTTTCTTGTATTCGTGATTCTTATTTTTCATCATTTTTGTGCTTCAATTTGCTTCTGCCTCTCGTTTTTAACGTCTTCTTCTCAAAATTCTGTGCAGGAAAGTCCTGTGGAAGAAATCAAGTATGAGCCGCACAGTGTATTGTGAGCCGCGGCACACATCAATCGCCAGGAGGCTAAACCAATCAGTACCATGTGCCGCGCACGACGGCATAAATGAGCCGCGGCACACTTGAGCAATGAGCCGCGGCACACGAAATCTGTGCCGCGGCACACGACAAAACAAGAACACAGGCAAAAGGGACTGTACCCTGTGCCGCGGCTCACTTTAGCTGTGCCGCGGCACACTATGCGGAATCCGAAAGGCCAGGTAACATATAATACGCATTCGACCAGCATTATCAGGTACGCTCCCTTCTCCTTTTCCATCCCTCCCAGTAGCGCGACAGTAGCCAAGTTCTTCCAAATTTTTTCCTGCGATTTCTTCTTGCAATCTTCAAAAAGGTACGCTTCAATCTTTAATTTTTATTTGCTTATGGTTTATATTTGGAAGTTGTTTATGCTTTGAATGAATGGAACATGCTTATTCTCCTTTAAAAGTTTTAGGATTGTTTAGAGAATAACATGGTAGTTTCATCGAATTTTCTTGGTTAAATTGGAATGTAAATGAGTTGAATGTGCCGAGTTACTGATGATTGAAATATGTTTCAGTTTTTGGGGGTTGAATCAAGCTATAACTATGTTTATTCTTCAAGTAAACTTGTGCCCTCAAGGTGTCTGATAAATTGCCTAAATGAAAAATTTTCTTTGAAAAGGGAATCGTTTTGAATTTTCGTGCAACGTATACGTTTTAAACTTACAGCAAGCCCTCCCCTTACAGTCAGGCTAAACGTTTAAATCTAATTTCATCCTTCTCTCACGTATGCGCTATTTTCTTAACTTTGGAATTTCTGGCTGGACATCCTTAGCCGAGCGTATCCGAGCCGAGATGCGAGAGCAGGCCCGCCGGGCCAGCCGACGAGCGGCGAGGCGTCTTGCTGCGAGGGATGCTTATCATCAGGAGCACCTCGCCGCATGGACGGCCCACATCATGCATCCCGACGGGCCATTTATTGCGCCCGCCCGGCCAGCCACACCACTCTCCTCACCGGACGATGCCGGCACCAGCTCCTGAGCAGACTGGAGGAGAGTACTTGACCTTTTACTTTTATTGCATATCATTTTTGTCCATTGAGGTCAATGTACGTCCTAAGTTTGGGGGGGATTTACTTTCAGTTTCTACATTCATTACTGTACCTTATTTTCTTGCTGTACATTATTTCGTTGCACTTTTCATTTCTTTGCGTAAAATTTTTTAGATAGCCTTGCTTGTCGTAGTTTTTCTTTATTCGTGAATTTTCGTGCTTCTATTTGTGTGATACTGATGTTACGACACTGTCTTTCTCTCTGAAGAAGCGGGCGAGTTCTAGTCGAGTTGTAGTCAGTTATTTCTGTTCTGCTTAGTATTCAATTAGGTCCGAAATTTTTCGTGAATGTAGAGGTCTTGGCAGATAAGAGACGATACATACTTGTTTCGAAATCCCCATCAATACGTTTGGCTACATTTTCCGGATAGAGAGTCGTACTGTTTTTTTCAGTCGTTTTGGCACTTAGATTGAGTTTAGAGTCGGTCAGTTTTTCCCTAAAAGTCGAGATAATGTGTTCTATGAAGGGAAGTCTAGTAACCGGGGGTATTCGCGTAACCCGTTGTTTACTCTCGCGTAAAACGACGACCCCGATTAGACTAGTGATTTAGATATTTCACATGTGCCAATGATAGGGAGCCTAGTAACCGGGGGTATTCGCGTGACCCGCTGTTTACTCTCGCGTAAAACGGAAACCTTGATTTGGACATGCGGAAATTATGTATTCGAGTTGTTTCTCCGCTGTAGACGGGAACTTAGTAACTAGAAGCATCCATGTGCCCCATGAGTGTTTTTTACGTCAAACGGTTTTCCAATACATGAGAATGGAGTTTTCCACCCTAGAATTATCCCGATGAAACATCTCGAGATCCTAACCTAGTGGTCAACTCGAATCAAATTCTTGAAGCATATATATAAGGGGATACTGTCCGAGGTTTAATTGTTATGAAACTCGTGAAAATTGTGCCTTACGACTGTGGAACGGGACAAACTAGCTTGGTTGTGTTAGCCTTTCTTATTGACGGTCGATTTGATTCACATTTTGTTGATCTTTGAGCTGAATTTTCTGCATGAACGAGTGATTAGGACTGAATTTGATTGCTTTGCAGAATCATTATTCTGAGTGCAACTCGCTTTTATGACACTCGTATTATTTAGAGAGAATTACAGGATAGTATTGATTAGGTTGAACACTATGAGTTGCACGATTATTCACGACATTCTTTTATTGAATTTAATTCTTTTTGCTTGAGGACAAGCAAATGCTTAAGTTTGGGGGTATTTGTTAGGCGTATTTTTATACGCTTATTTATCATTATTTCGTAATATTTTGGAGAGTGAAATCGTCTAAATGAGCTTTTAATGCCTTAATTTTGTATGATTGACAGGAAATTGAAGTCCTAAGCTAAAACGAGGCAAAACGGCGAAACGGCAAAATCGACTCGAGCCGCAGACAAGGAAGCCGAGCCGCGGCACATGAAGACACCAACCGAAGGCGAGTAACTGTACTGTGCCGCGGCATGACCTGTGAGCCGCGCACGTAAGAATTAATTAACGCCTGTGCATTCAACAAGGCGATGTGCCGCGGCACAGTTTAGTGAGCCGCGGCACACTTAGCGGGTTTGGTAGGTCTGCGCGGATTTTGAGTCAAGCTTTGGCCGCCGACCGACTAATACGGACGCGATTTGTCGATGTCTTTGAGCTATAAATAGGGTTTTAGACCCTAATTAAATCATCCGGGAATCATTGGATCTTAACTTTTGAGAGCTTAAGCTTGGAGACGGCAGAAGAAGAGGAAAGCGTAAGAATTCAAGGGCAAGGTGGGAGTCAAGAACGGAGGAATCCGAGCTTCATCTCGCGTTGAATTTTATGCTTTCGTTTATTTATTCGTATTTTCGCTTTTAGTATGTCAGGTTAAAGCCCTAATCTAGGGTTTTGATGAAACCTTTGTTTTGACGAATTGATTGAGATTATCCAATTTATTACCTTTTATTGAGTTTTCCCAATTATGTTTAATGCTTGCAATTATCTGGCCAATAGTTGTATTGATTTAATCATTCACTTCGAATCGGGAGAGGAGATTTGGTGAGGAACTATTGGTGAGGACCGTTTTATTCTGTGAGATAGGAATATACTCATAGGAACTACGTGGCCTTTAGGAGATTTCATGCTTTTTGCCTATCGACGAAATAATTCACCTAGGGATAGAGTGCGTTAGTCGCCGTTAGATAAATCTATTGACCTCGGGAGAGGCGGTAGAATATATTAGCAATCTCCGCCTTCAATAAATTGGGAAAATTATTTATTACGGATAATCGAGAGTAAATTCGGATTAACTAAGGTGGATTCAGAACCCTAGACTGATTTATCATTTGATTTCTTTTATCCAAGATATTGTTTTGTACTGCTTAGTCTTTTAGTACTTCTTTTAGTTATTAATCGCAAAACCCAAAATTCGATTGTTCAGATAAAATTGGAATACGAAAAAATCGGTAGTTAGAGATTCAATCCTCGTGGGAACGATACTCTACTTATCACTTTATTACTTGTAAACGATGACGTGCACTTGCGTGTAGTACAACGCGTATTTTATAAATATGCCCCAGGCATTTCAATAATCCTCCAAGGATGAGTATCATACTCAGTGCAGTTTGTAATATCGAACTCATATTCTTTGCAATATATTCCAAATCTCTTTTGGAGATTCCATATTAGTTGTGATTAAGTTGCCTCGTTAAAAACCTTGCTAGAAAACCCAGTGGGATAAAACCTCAGTCAAGAAAAAGAGTACAGCAGATAATTTTCTTTCACAACACCTTATTTTGAGTGACTGCACGCACTGATACTATGTTTAAAATCTCTTCAGGAGTCACTTCCAGTAAGCCCATATGTTTCATTTTATTATAAGGGCATATATTTCAATTTCGATGGATTTCAATATCCTCATTTTCACAAATCATGGATTTTAATATCTTCATTTCCAATATCCATATTTCACAGTCATGGATATCCTCATATCACTTATCGATATCCCCTTTCCAATCATTGATATCCTCATTTCATTCATAGCGATATATTGTGTCGATATTTTTCAATATTTATTTCCCCATGGCAATATAACTTGACGAGATATCTCATTTTCAATCATCCACTGGGTTTACACATTGTGGTTATGTCTATATACTTCTCAAAAGTATATGCCTCCTTTTATCATTTGCTTTGATTCATATTCGGGGAATTATTATGTATTTATCAAAGCAGTTGTAGTTGGTACCAAAGATTAATAATCTGTTATGCATCTTTGAACTTCAAGTTCATATTTGAGTTGTGAGGATATATTGTGATGCATTTCACATATTTCCAACTACCAATACTCTCCCTCATGCTAAGAGATTTCTTGAGCACCAAACGCGTATGCCGGTACCCAGTATTCATCTTCAGCCATGGGAGTTTATATATTATGTTCTTGATATTGGCTGGAGGACTTCGAATAGTATGCCAATTAATATCCCACTTGTATGTGCATATCTTGATCCTTTCTAGAATCTATTCAAGTTTATTTGGGGTATATTACTAGCTTTATCTGATCTGGAATATATGCTCAAACCGTGAGCAAATTATTTCGTAAATTTCTGATTACGAGTCATATACGCATGTGACTATCTAGTGGATCCATGATATCCAGCAGTTCACATGTAGATGAAGTGGGCCCATACTCCCCCTTAATATATTCTAAATTTATTAGGGATTCATTCCCAATATTGGTTAGTAGTGATTAATCGAGAATAAATATTTGAAGACATGATGTGTCTGTATCACCATATAGATATTTTATCGGCATATCACATCATCTTTTGGTGCCATTATTGCACATCATTTTCAACATGGAGTCGTTGCTCCCACATGTCATGTTATGTTCATTATTAAAATAGAACTGTAGTTCATAAGCTTCTGGATGTGAACTATTCGAACGCGGAGTCAAATCTCATACGCGTAATTCCAATCTATAAATAGATTATCATTGTATTCACAAAATTCACCCATACTGAGAGTCTGAATATCATAATGGATTCAATGCTTTCGAATCTTCATAAATATTATCCATCTCTTATAGTGAATATCATAAAAAGAATTTATCGAGCTCCACTCGAAAGATTAAGGGTGCTAATGAGAAATGGCATCCCAGAAGATATTCGATGGTTGATCGAAGCACAAGTTCGACTATCTGGCGAATTTTCAAATTCATTCAAGTACATGCCAGGTACAGGTAAGAGTAGTTTGGCAAAGAAACGGAGAGCAAAAAGATTAGGTGGGTGCTATAATAAATATGCTCGGTAGACATGTGACACACGATGCAAATCTGTGGGGTTTGTATCCAAAAATCGAGAAGATAAAATAGCATTTATCAAGGATGGATTGAGTAAGGAATCTATCGATCATGATATCCAACAGATTCTTGATACAAATCCCAGTGGATACGTTCATCGTGAACTAATGGCTTTGTGGATACAATTAAGGATGAACGGGAACGTTATAGTCATGAAAAATTAGTCTCAAAAGATCCAGTTTGTAAGTCTGTTCTGTCAAAGTTGGTATAAGGTAAATATCAAAATAATGCAAGTTGATGAATATTGTTTTCCAATATTTAAATTTCTCAGCTGCCGATCGGTAATGTCATTTTCATTGAAAAATATAATATCATATCTTTCGTTTTCTTTTGCAATTTTGTCAAAAAGAAAATAGTAAAATTAATGACTTATCTGCCGCTCCATTTTCAATGAAAATAGTGAAGTCATTTGTCGTTTAGTAAGAAGTTTGTTCTTTAAATTTGGGATCCACAAATCATAAAATGTATATTTCATAAAAGTATTTTGAAATTCTAGTGTAGAAAGATGGAGTTCTCAGAATCCTCATATAGATCTCATCCAATTAAAACTATATGTATTTTAGGTGGATCCAAACTGATAGGTCATATCCAGCATATAGATATCGCATATCAATTCGTAAAAGAATTAGGAAAACACAAAATCGATATATTGTATGGTGGGAGTAATTGTAGATTTTTGAGTTATCTTTTAGAGGCTGCACAAAATGGGAGAATAAGAGTAACAAGTGCCTTACACTATCCCACAGTTAGAACCAGTAGTATAGGGGGGTCAACTGGGTTGATGCTTCAAGCACAGTCTGTGCATGATAGTTTGATGTATGTGGTGGATAATAGTGATGCCTTTATTGTTCTTCCAGGTGGCTATGGCACACTCAATGAGATATTCAACATCACTTCATGGGTTGAGCGGGACTTCCATACCAAACCTATAGGTTTGTTGAATATTAATAATTTCTTCAGCGGTTTGCTTGCCTTTCTGGACCAAATAGTAGATCACAAGTTTATATCTCAGCCATCACAAGGTATAATATGTGCTAACACTGTTGCTGATCTACTTATAAAGTTTGAGGCATATATTTCAGTTGAGAATTTGAAGGTCAAAGCTCATCAGCCACAGACTATTGGCGCCAAACGGAAAAGAAGTTTAGATCATATAGATCTTTCATTATAAACCCTGATGCCAGGGGTGGCACAGTTACGGAGTTTTATACTCTCGAGACGCATCCCTTCTCTTTTTATGGGTTTCATATGTATTTTCTTTTTCGCGTTTCATATTGTCGAGTGTTTACTGCCTTTCAGCTAGTTTCGACATTTTCACTTCGACTGTTGTGTGCTTCTTCCAGCAATAATAAGATCATCTTTTGCTTTTATGCAAATACATTATTTTCACGAATATGTGATATATGTTTCTCCATAAATATTGTCAATCAATATGATTTCAATGATCCCACCATGTGATATAATCAACATGAGACTTATTGGGCAATTATTTTTCAGTGACATCAGTTGTCAGATGATTCCACCATGCGGTGTATTTGCATGAGATTTTCTTTAATTAATCGGTGATAGCTTCTGGTATCACTTGCTCAATTTTCTCCGTTCGTGTTTAATAATCATGGAGATCGGATATTATTTCTATCAACTGCTTCTTCTTCGAGAGCAGTATTTGAATCATTGATCAACTACTTCTTCAGAGTAGGATTTATTTTTTTATCAACTGCTTCTTCAAGAGCAGGATTTAGATAATCGATCAACTACTTTTTCATAGTAGGATTTATTTCTATCAACTGTTTCTCGAGAGC
Organism: Orobanche coerulescens; assembly: GCA_033398695.1. Classification (NCBI taxonomy): domain Eukaryota; kingdom Viridiplantae; phylum Streptophyta; class Magnoliopsida; order Lamiales; family Orobanchaceae; genus Orobanche; species Orobanche coerulescens. Next base: position 3,470,227 of record CM065816.1, read on the forward strand.
AGGATTTATGAACCATTCTTGTGGTATAACCAACCACGATAGTGATATATAATATATAAATTGCATATGTAAAACCATATGTCTTGTGATAATTGAACTCATCACATGGGAAGTATTATAATTGTATAAAATAAACGCAATAAATATGTGGTTTTAAACCACCACTTTGAGATAAGTAAGATACATAATTTAAAGTGCAAAATAATTAACTGCTCTACCAGAGCAGGATCGTCCAATCGATTCCTCAAAATAGAGAGAAAAATGAATATGTGATTTAATGAGTTAAAATAATATTTTATCCTTAAATATTTTGATATTTATTTCATTTATTTTGTTTTGTTTCACCGAACATGTTTTTTTTTTTTATCAAGTGTCTGTCTTCTTTTATGTTTCCCTTTTTTTTTTCAAATTCCAACCAAGTCCGTTAGTTTTGTAATTGTAAAAAAAACTATATGATTAATATATTAAAATATTATTTCTTACCTTGAATCAAACAAATTCTGCACCTCGCCATTTCCAGGATTCTTCTTCACGTCCTATGTTAGAAAATTCTTCAAAGTTAAAGACGTCGAGGCTTGAATCACGCATGGAAGCGCTTTCCTTATAATATTTCTTGCACCCCGAAATGTGTCTTAAGGTCACAAATAAGAATACCGCAGGATACGACAAGCCTTAATTTCGGACTGCACTAAGACAAAGTGAAATCCGAAAATAGGCAAGAATAATTTTTCTGGATTATAAGTATTCAAGAAAAGAGAATAGGTGATTCGAAAATATGTATACACTTATGAAACCGAACTCGGTTTTATAAATAAATCATACCTATTCGCGAAAGGGAGCACCATTTCGTTCAAACGACACGACCGTTGGCCAAACAACCGTTCGTTTCGAAATGACATGACTTTTCATTTAAGCAGCAAAAATAACCACCAAATGAAGAGGCATGACTTTTCATTTAAGCAGCAAAAATAACCATCAATTGAAGAGGCACAACCGTTGGCGAGAATCGCCGCGAGAAACCCGCGGACCGCGCCGTTTCGCCGGACTCGCCACGAGCCCACGTGACCGGCCAAAGTGCGCCTACGAAGCGCCACTAAAGCCTCTAAGCCCGAGCCCGAGCCGTACGCCGTTGTCGCCGGTGGCCACACCGGCGAGCGGCGATGTGAGAGTGAAAATTGGCATAGATTTGCCACCTCACCTCCACCTCACATCCACATGGCACTACCTCATATTATTAATGGTTATTTAATTTCTCACACTTATAAGGTGCTCATTTCCTTTGTTTTTGTTCCATGTGGGATTCTTTTCCACTCACAAAATACATTATTTTGTCTTTTAATGAACAATCAAATAAAAGCTTTACAAAATTAAGTCTCTTATTTAATTTTCTAGCTTTTTCCAACATCCTCTACCATCGCGGCGGCCTCCGCCTCCCATCCGTGGCGTTATTGCTGGACAACCTTGTTGGTAAAGAAGGGGACGGTCATGATTCGGCGCATCTTGCGCTAGTGCTCGTCGTAACCTGTGAAAACCATATCCTGCCTCTTTCCGATGAATATGTCAATCACGACCTTTTGGGTACGTGACTCGAACTCGAACCCTGCGTGCGGAGGATGTCCTTGGCGAGATCTGGCGAGGAGACAATGGCGAAGAAAGAAGAGTTTTCTTGAGGAGGATGAAATCCATAGTGAAAAGAGGGATGTTTTTTCTTCTCTTTTCTTTTTATTTGTCTCGTTGAAGTAGGAAATGTGTGGTGGCAGTGGTTGTGGTGACAGTGCTCCGAGGCTTTCCCTCTTGAATTGGGGATCACAATGTTGTTTATTTGTAATAATTCGATTTCTGATACAGAGAATCATCTTACAGATGCAACTGTAGAGCATACTTTCATCATATTACTCAAATGGTTAGGGTCGTGCTGATAACGTGTTATAAAATCGAAATATCATAGAGAGGGAATTTATAGAGAGAATAGAGAATGATTCTCAGGTATGATTTTCATTAATAACTAAATTCCTATTTATAGGAAAACTTCAGATGGCACAATCGTAATTACATAATTACATCAGGGGCATAATAGTTATTCACACTATATAAAAACAAAGGAGTAATTGAAATGTCACTTTCATGGTATATTATAACACTAAGTCTATATTCGAGCTTTTTCCTAACTCTCTTATTCTCTTACAGTTTGAAATTAATTTTTAAATTTCAAAATCTGCAAATTTTGGAAAAACTTAACAAGTTGCATGATTTCATAACAATACTTCTATTGGTCGAAGTTCAATTCTATTGATCGAATTAGGGTTGTAAACGAATCGAATCGAAGCGAATATTGTTGTAATCAAATCGAATCAATAAATTTATTTACGAATTCGAATACGAATACGAATCGTGTTCGGATATTAATTTTGATTTGAATTTGAATACTTGAACAATTTCACGAATTCGAATCGAATACTCGAATCTATAAATAAAGGAGATGAAGAATGACTTGTCGAGATTAAAGTTATTGCAATCTATATTTATGATAAACAATGTCACCTTAATTTGAAGTCGACTTCAATATGAGCCAAACTCAACACATTTGACATGTATTTAAAGATTTAAGAGTATCATTCCAAATTGTATTAAGAAAATATACTATATACAAAATATATTTTTAGTTATATTATATATTTAAATATTTAATCGAATCTTTACGAATATCGAATCGAATATCATAAATATTATACGTATTTGATTATTAATCGAATCAGAAAAACTATTTGTATTTGAATTCGAATCATAAAATTTCGAATTCGAATCACCAAATTTCGAATCGAATCACGAATCGGATCAAAATTATTTGATTTGTTTACAACTCTAGATCGAATATCATGGTCCTTTTTAACACCTATTTTTTTGAATAAATCTTGAGCATTAATTATTATTTGAAATTTAAGTCGATTAAATAGTAATTTCATGTCAAAAAAGTCCAAGCGATTCATTTATGAATTGAGCTCATCATATATTGGCTAAGGTGTTTGAGTCATGAATGATTGAAATGCAAATAAATTCTTTGTCAAAAAATATATCGAATTTTATATTGGTCCCGGATGAACTTTTATGCACAAAACAATACCCAAAGAATAATTTTGTGATTGTCAAGCAATACGAAGATACATTTAAAGCATTACAACCATATACAAGACTACTAGTTGGTCATGCACTATCAAAACATTGAATTTCTTAAGTTTACAACTAAAACTTTATAGACACGTTTCATGATCACATATCTAGGCTAGAGGTCCAAGTTATTATCGCAAACGTATATTGCCCTTCGGAATTAGGCTCGATCACGAGAGGTACTCTGACCTCCAATGAGACTCTTATGATATGAAGAGTTACTCCGACCCTCGACTAAATACCTAAGTGGAGGAGGTTTCCCGACATCTAAATCATCAAATTTCACCTCCAGGAGTTTCCACCCTTGAGACAAGGTGAAATTGTGCATATAATATGTCATTGGTTGATTATCTTACTTCTTTTAGCTTTCTATTTTTCCATTGGTTTACATTCTGTTACTCACCCGCCGGTGGGTGTATTTTTGCTTATTAGACAAGACATATATGGTGTTTCACACTCTCGTATGATTCCGAGCTAGCCCGTGGTTAATGCCCCTTTTCATAAAAAAAACACTTGGGTATAAAGCCTGACGGGTTTGGGCTATACAGATGAATATTCAAGGGATCTTTACATATATATATATATATATATATATACAACAATTAGAAATTATTTACACAAATAAAATAAAGACAAAAAATTACAACAATAACACATTGTTCCCATATTAAACGGCCGAATCCTTCCAACATAAGGCAATTACAATTTATCTTTCTCTCTTTATCTCTCTCTCTCTCATTCTCTTTTTCTACAGATCTGTATTATTCTCTTTCATCATCTCTTCTCTCTATCAGAAATCAGCCTCCACCCAACATCTCACCTAGAACCACATTTATAAATGTATAACTCACAACAAGATGACGATCGGCGTGATGGAGATGTAATATCCGCAATTTTCGATTTTTGGTAAATTTCTTTTTTCGGCCGGAGTCCGTTTTGACAACTCGCTCATGACCGTTTCGTCATTTCGAGAATGATTAATTCTGCACTTTTTGTGATCCGAGTTCGTTTCGGTATCGTTTTGTTGAGTTCCGAGCTTTTTAGCGACTTTTTCGCACTTGAGTTCGATTCTTGCGAATCTCGTCCGAAACTGTTGTTTCGAGTTTCTCGTAAGTTCATTTAATGTTATTATTCATGTTGCGAGCTTTGGTTTGGTGTTTCGATCGCGTATCGTGATTTTCGGACGTTTTGGGCCATTTTCGTAATTTCCCAAAGTTTTGGGTAATTACTTCCGTTGTCGAATTCCGAGCCTTCGGGTGGTCGGAATTGTGTGTTCTCTTAGCTCTTAGATTCGTCTTTGCGAGTATGTCGTAACCGTATCATCGATTCGTATTCAGGTTCGGGTTTCGGGGTCGTTCGGGCCGTCGGAGTTGGCCCCGGCCGACATGGCCGGGCAATCTGGCCCAGCCGCAGATCGCCGAGTTACGGCCGGTAGTGCTCGGCAGCTTCTGGCCGAGTTACGGCCGGTAGTGTGTAATACCCGTGATTTTGATTTCCGGTAATTTCTTTTTTTCGGCGGAAGTCCATTTTGACGACTCGCTCATGACCGTTTCGTCATTCCGAGAATGATTAATTCTGCACTTTTTGTCATCCGAGCTCGTTTCGGTGTCGTTTTGTTGAGTTCCGTGCTTTTTAGCGGTTTTTCCGTTTTTAAGTTCGATTCTTGCGAATCTCGTCCGAAAATATTGTTTCGACTTTCTCGTAAGTTCATTTAATGTTATTGTTCATGTTGCGAGCTTTGGATTGGTGTTTCGATCACGTATCGTGATTTTTGGGCGTTTTGGGCCATTTTCGTAATTTCCCAAAGTTTGGGGTAATTACTTTCCGTTGTCGAATTTCGAGCCTTCGGGTGGCCTAATCGTGTGTTCTCTTAGTGCTCGGATTCGTCTTTGCGAGTACTTCGTAACCGTATCTTCGATTCGTACTCAGTTCGGGTTTCGGGGTTGTTCGGGCCGTCGGAGTTGGTCCCGAGTCATGGCCGGCATCTTGTCAGGCCGTGCCACCGCCGAGTAACGTACGGTAGTGATCGGCAGTTACGTACGTAAGGCCGGTTACGTATGTAAGGCCCTGGCCGGTAACGTACGTAACGCTTCCGGCATTTCCAGGCAGTGAGTTCGGCCATGATCGGTTACGTACGTAAGCCATGGCCGGTTACGTACGTAACCCGACCGGCAGTCGGCCTATTTAAGGCCTGACAGCGTTTTTCTTCAGCCATTTCTCACTTCTTTTCTTCCCTTCCGCGGCTGAAGCTGGGGTAATCATGTAGAGATGTTGTTGGACAATGAATACATGAAGTTTTGAGGTTCATATCATCAATCATCCGTCCTATAACATCCTCCGATCTACCGAATTAGGTCAGAATTCCTAGAAATCTAGTTTTGGGGAATTTGGGTGTTTTGGTTGTTTTCGTCCGATTAATCCGAATTAACTTAGGATTATGATGTATTGCTGAATATTTAGATGTATTATATCTTTTCCCTTGTTATTCCATGGTTGGATCGTATCGATTTGTTATTTGGGTCGAGTTCTTGACCGACGCCTTAAAGGTGTCCGGTAAAATGTCTTAGAGGGGTTTTCGGGCGTTCTACGATTATTCTTCCTCGTATGATCGATGATTTATTGATTGTATGATGTTAGGGTCGTGTTTCTTGCGAAGAAACCATGTTGAACCCTTTCGTTCGTCGTCGTCTTCCGTTTCGATAGCGTCGGGTGTTTCGAAGCTTCCCGGTTGAGCCGTGTCCGTTCGTGGTTCCGTGCTCGTGGTATCGAGGCAAGTATCTTGCCCATACGTTTCATGTTTCATAGGCATAATTGTTGATAAATGATTTTTATACGAAATCCAAATGTTTAATGAACGTAAAAAGGGATCGGTATGTTCTCGATAAATGTTGTCTTTCAACGATAATTCGTATACTTCGTGAATATGTGTTCTCGGAATATGTGTGTCGGTTTTGTATGTTGAAAGATAATATGATCATTTCGAGTGAGTTTGATAGACCGTAATCTTTTGCCGGGGATTACGTATTGTTATTATGTACTTGTTCGGTAAGAACGTAATGTGTGTGATATTAGTTGTTACTCCTTGAAAGGAGTTTGTGATGCTTAATGTTGTTTGGCTTGATAAGTGATTATTGTTGTGTGCTTGATGTATGTGATGTGCCTCCGGGTAGGATTGTTGAATCTCCGGGATCCATACTTGCTAGTATGGGTCGGGCGTGACCGTAGGGTTATCCAATCCGGTATGTCTCATGGGACTCCGAGGTTCGTGGCTTGTTATCCCGATGCCGAGATAACTTGTGGGGTTATCATCGGGTATGTCTCATGGGACTCCGAGGTTCGTGGCTTGTTAGCGCGATGCCGGATAACTTATGGTTGTGGTTTGATTATGTACGTATATGTGCTTGTAGTCACGTAGTGCGGTTACGGTGACATGTGATTTGATATAGTTTCCCGTGGGTTATTCACTCGGGTTTGTTCTACGGAGCATCCGAGGTCCGTGGCTTGCTAGCACGGACGCGAATAACTGTGGAAACAGTTGTTATGGTATGATCGGGTCGTGGACCCCATTTGTTGTTATCGAATTTACGTTTTGGGAAAATGACTTTGGTGTGTCCCTAAATGTTTTTGAAAGGTTTGAGAATTCTTACAATCCCAAATGTTTTCAAAACTCCCGAGATCGTAAAATGTTTTCACAAGATGTATATCGGGTTTACCCCTATCTTTCGATTTAACCGTTTTGATTAAGTGATTTACCTCGAAGTATGTTTATGATTAACATATTCCGTGGAGTATGATATGTATGGCTCGTTTTCGTATTTATACTTGCACTAGCAAAAAGTGGAGTTTTGCTAACCCCGAGTATTCGGGGGTGGATGTCTCAGATTGCATTCGTTTTGGAGCGAGCACGGGGTCGGCATGAAGAATGATGAAAGATGAACGATACTAATCACACGAGGACCCGTTGATGTCGTATTGGTTTAGTTGTATTTTATCTCCGCCGCAAGATTTCTTTCCGTTGTACGGAGTGTGTTGTATTCGACTGCATTGGGCATGTAATGAGTTTGAGTTGTATGTATTTTTTTGAAAGACCAAATCGGTCTACTGAGTCATTTTAGCCTTAAAGGCATTGTTGAGATGTTTGATGTTGTTTACCAGCCTGGTAGATCCTTGAGGAAAGGGTCTACGGCGTGTAATATCCCTGAGTGGATTGAGGGTGTTACATAAATGGTATCAGAGCTTAGGTTGTGGAAACCTAGGCTGTCGGGTCAGTGGTGTCTATTAAGTTTTTGTCTTGTCGGATTTTGTCTGACTGAGTCGTGTCGCGACGCGTCGTTTGAGCTTGTTGGTCGTGATTAGTATCGTGGGCGATCATCATCTTCGTGCGACCTGTGGATGTAAGTCTCCCTTCATTGTGTTGTGCCTCGTGTGACACGAGCTATTTTTATGATTATTTGTTAAGTGACGGAATCCTCTTATGGATTTTGATTTCTTGATATGTGGTTATTCGACCCTCATATTTCGTTCATATGAGGAGTAGTGTTGATGGATTGTGCATGTTGAACTGTATTTCTTTTATCCGCTGCATGAGTTCTTTTGTAATGGCTTTCGGTATTTTACCGACTGAGTTTTATTTCGAAAACCAATTCCTTAACCGAATTTTTGGCATTATGGCCTTGATCATTTTGGCGAAATTCTTATGACGGTATTTAGTATTTTGTAAATGGCTTTTGTGAGTTTTTGAAATATTACCATCATCGGCCTTTTTGGCGTTTTTGTAAATGGTTTTATCTTGGTGGGTTCCGGCGCGGGACCCACGGCGCTATAATGTTCCGTCTAATTACCTGAAATTTTTGGGCATTCTAGCCCATTGAATTATTTTTGAAAACCTTGAGTATCTTAGAAAATAAATTTCGAGACGTACTTTTAAAATGAATTATTTTCTCGTGGTACATCCAAGGTGCCACAATATGTTTCAAAATTCTTCTACCTCGAGGTCCAAAATGTTTTGAGATATTTTCAATGTTTTATAAACACTTTTACTTAGACCCGAGGGTCGAATATTCTGAAAGTTTTTCACTATCAGAAAGTGTCCTCATTTTTAACAAATGCGAAATGGTTTTCCAAAGTCTCGATAACGATGTTTCACATTTTTACTTTTTTTTGAAAGATGATACTCAAGATCAACCGGTGTTTTTCTAAATTATTTTCAAGAGGTGGTTTTCATTTTTTTAAAACCTATCAATTCCCGTTTGCGTTTGGGAATGTATGTATGATGTTTGTATTGTCGTTATGGTGTTTGCTCCCGAGTATGATCGAATTGGTGGCATGAACGTCGAGGCGTTGCCACGCATTTGTTGTACTAGGCCTCTGTGAGAGGTGTGAACTGGTATTTACTGTTTGTCGCCTCGTGGTGATTTGCGTGTTGTCGCACAGGTGTGAGCTGTTGAAGCTTGAGTTTGTACGTTTGTGTACATGTGTGATTGTTTCATGATGGTTGTAATTATGTGCTGGTTATCATTCGGGCCGTTGAGGTCGCCGAACGATACCGTCGTTGCTGTAGTGTTTGTGTGTGTATTACTTTACGATGGTAATCGTTGTATATGGTATGTGTTATGATTCTTTGTTGTGTTGAGTTGGCATCTCCGCTATGTTGTTTTGCGACGTTATGCCCCATATCAGATCTAGCATTTGTATTTTCGGTATGCCGAGCCGAGGCGTTTCAATCGTGATGTGCCGGCACGCACGTGTAAATTGTCCTTCTCGCCGATAACACATTTCAAGGGGACTCGAGGGACACCGAATTGCTTTGCGAATTGACTACCAAGACTTTCGGAGTTCGCGCTCAAAGACAAGTATCGAATCGGCTTTGAGAGGCCTTCAAGGATGTTTCGTCGGTTGCTTGTTGTGTCGTCACCTTGATTTCATTTGTTGTGAGTTGCGGGCGACCATCTATTATAAGAGGTCGAAAGTAGTACCCGTGTTGTTTTTAGACTCGTATTTTCTCTTTCTCGATTCTATCGACTCGCTCGTGTTCGTTGATACTTACTGAACTTGTTCTGTATTTCGGTTTCATTGATCGGACGAGGTGTGATCTTGTTTTGGGTCAATCTGGTTTTCGCTGTGGCTTTTCCGAGTTCGGTTCGATTCTTGTGAATCTTGTTCGGAAGTAACATCTTTTGGTTCTACTAGTTCTTTTATTCGAAGTGGACTGGATCTTGAACTTTTGTATTTTCGACTCTGTCGACTCGTTTATATTCGTTGACATTTTCCGAGCTTGTCCTGTCCCTTGTTTTTGTTGATCGAACGAGTGTGGTGTTTCGAAATAATTCGTTTGTCGTTGTGACTTTTCAATCGCTATTCCCTTTCCTGTGGATCTTATGTAAAGGCACATGTTGTTATTTTCACCGGATCATATGTTGTCTCGAGCCGAGACGTGAACCTGAGAGTTGTTGTTTGAATTTTATTGTTCTTCGTGATTCGAACATGATTGTTCGATTTTTGTTGTCTCGGCCGTTGTGGTTCGATCGTTTGATTGTTCGGTTTTTGTTGATCTCGTTTCGTGATTGTTGAGCGTTCAGACTCCTTCCTAATTTCCTTATATTCGGGAAATTTGTCTCGTTTTCGATCTTCCAACCCTTGGGCGGTGGAATTCCGTATTTCTTCAGCGATTGGCTCGCGTTTTGATTGATGTACCGTTGGGGTAGTCAATCATATTGATTTTCGTTCGTTGTGTTTTGTGATTGTTCGGATAATCGACTTGGTTGTATTATCTGTTTGATGACTCTTGCCACTTGTTGGTTTTATTATGTCTCAATCGGTGGCGTTGTGTTGGTCGTCGTGGAGCGTGTTTTCACGCCATATGCTCCTTTGCGTTTCTTGCAGCGTTTCGCCGTCGGGCGCGAGTTTTCGGTTTTTGAGTATCTCGTCGAGTTTTCCTGACAGTGGATATTGCTTCTCCCTACTTATTTTAAGTTTCGGGACGAAACTTCTTTTAAGGAGGGTAGAATGTAATACCCGTGATTTCGATTTCCGGTAATTTCTTATTTTCGGCGGAAGTCCGTTTTGACGACTCGCTCATGACCGTTTCGTCATTCCGAGAATGATTAATTCTGCACTTTTTGTCATCCGAGCTCGTTTCGGTGTCGTTTTGTTGAGTTCCGTGCTTTTTAGCGGTTTTTCCGCACTTGAGTTCGATTCTTGCGAATCTCGTCCGAAACTGTTGTTTCGACTTTCTCGTAAGTTCATTTAATGTTATTATTCATGTTGCGAGCTTTGGCTTGGTGTTTCGATCACGTATCGTGATTTTCGGGCGTTTTGGGCCATTTTCGTAATTTCCCAAAGTTTGGGGTAATTACTTTCCGTTGTCGAATTTCGAGCCTTCGAGTGGTCGGAATCGTGTGTTCTCTTAGTGCTCGGATTCGTCTTTGCGAGTACTTCGTAACCGTATCTTCGATTCGTACTCGTGTTCGGGTTTCGGGTCGTTCGGCCGTCGGAGTTGGTCCCGCCGAGTCATGGCCGGCATCTTTGAGCCGGGCCAAGCCCGCCGAGTAACGCAGGTAGTGATCGGCGCTACGCACGTAAGGCCGATTACGCACGTAAGGCCCCCGGCCGTAACGCATTTAACGCTTCCGGCATTTCCAGGCAGTGAGTTCGGCCATGGACGGTTACGTACGTAAGCCATGGCCGGTTACGTACGTAACCCGACCGGCAGTCGGCCTATTTAAGGCCTGACAGCGTTTTTCTTCAGCCATTTCTCACTTCTTTTCTTCCCTTCCGCGGCTGAAGCTTGGGTAATCATGTAGAGATGTTGTTGGACAATGAATACATGAAGTTTTGAGGTTCATATCATCAATCATCCGTCCTATAACATCCTCCGATCTACCGAATCAGGTCAGAATTCCTAGAAATCTAGTTTTGAGGAATTTGGGTGTTTTGGTTGTTTTCGTCCGATTAATCCGAATTAACTTAGGATTATAATGTATTGATGAATATTTAGATGTATTATATCTTTTCCCTTGTTATTCTATGGTTGGATCGTATCGATTTGTTATTTGGGTCGAGTTCTTGACCGACGCCTTAAAGGTGTCCGGTAAAATGTCTTAGAGGGGTTTTCGGGCGTTCTACGATTATTCTTCCTCGTATGATCGATGATTTATTGATTGTATGATGTTAGGGTCGTGTTTCTTGCGAAGAAACCATGTTGAACCCTTTCGTTCGTCGTCGTCTTCCGTTTCGATAGCGTCGGGTGTTTCGAAGCTTCCCGGTTGAGCCGTGTCCGTTCGTGGTTCCGTACTCGTGGTATAGAGGCAAGTATCTTGCCCATACGTTTCATGTTTCATAGGCATAATTGTTGATAAATGATTTTTATACGAAATCCAAATGTTTAATGAACGTAAAAAGAGATCGGTATGTTCTCGATAAATGTTGTCTTTCAACGATAATTCGTATACTTCGTGAATATGTGTTCTCGGAATATGTGTGTTGGTTTTGTATGTTGAAAGATAATATGATCATTTCGAGTGAGTTTGATAGACCGTAATCCTTTGCCGGGGATTACGTATTGTTATTATGTACTTGTTCGGTAAGAAGGTAATGTGTGTGATATTAGTTGTTACTCCTTGAAAGGAGTTTGTGATGCTTAATGTTGTTTGGCTTGATAAGTGATTATTGTTGTGTGCTTGATGTATGTGATGTGCCTCCGGGTAGGATTGTTCAATCTCCGGGATCCATACTTGCTAGTATGGGTCGGGCGTGACCGTAGGGTTATCCAATCCGGTATGTCTCATGGGACTCCGAGGTTCGTGGCTTGTTATCCCGATGCCGAGATAACTTGTGGGGTTATCATCGGGTATGTCTTGCGGGGACTCCGAGGTTCGTGGCTTGTTAGCGCGATGCCGGGATAACTTATGGTTGTGGTTTGATTATGTACGTATATGTGCTTGTAGTCACGTGACTGCGGTTACGGTGACATGTGATTTGATATAGTTTCCCTGTGGGTTATTCACTCGGGTTTGTTCTACGGGAGCATCTGAGGTCCGTGGCTTGCTAGCACGGGACGCGAATAATCTGTGGAAACAGGTTGTTATGGTATGATCGGGTCGTGGACCCCATTTGTTGTTATCGAATTTACGTTTTGGGAAAAGGACTTTTGGGCTGTGTCCCTAAATGTTTTTGAAAGGTTTGAGAATTCTAACAATCCCAAATGTTTTCAAAACTCCCGAGATCGTAAAATGTTTTCACAAGATGTATATCGGGTTTACCCATATCTTTCGATTTAACCGTTTTGATTAAGTGATTTACCTCGGGAAGTATGTTTATGATTAACATGTTCCGTGGAGTATGATATGTATGGCTCGTTTTCGTATTTATACTTGCACTAGCAAAAAAGAAGAGTTTTGCTAACCCCCGAGTATTCGGGGGGTGGATGTCTGTATTGCATTTAGGTTTTGGAGCAGAGCACAGGGTCGGCATGAAGAATGATGAAAGATGAACGATACTAATCACACGAGGACCCGTTGATGTCGTATTGGTTTAGTTGTATTTTATCTCCGCTGCAGTATTTATATCCCGTTGTACGGGAGTGTGTTGTATTCGACCCCTGCGTGGGTATGTAATGAGTTTGAGTTGTATGTATTTTTTTGAAAGACCAAATCGGTCTACTGAGTCATTTTAGCCTTAAAGGCATTGTTGAGATGTTTGATGTTGTTTACCAGCCTGGTAGATCCTTGAGGAAAGGGTCTACGGCGTGTAATATCCCTGAGTGGATTGGGGGTGTTACATAAATGGTATTAGAGCTTAGGTTGTGGAAACCTAGGCTGTCGGGTCAATGGTGTTTATTGAGTTTTTGTCTCGTCGGATTTTGTCTGACTGAGTTGTGTCGCGACGCGTCGTTTGAGCTTGTTGGTCGTGATTAGTATCGTGGGCGATCATCATCTTCGTGCGACCTGTGGATGTAAGTCTCCCTTCTTTGTGTTGTGCCTCGTGTGACACGAGCTATTTTTATGATTATTTGTTAAGTGACGGAATCCTCTTATGGATTTTGATTTCTTGATATGTGGTTATTCGACCCTCATATTTCGTTCATATGAGGAGTAGTGTTGATGGATTGTGCATGTTGAACTGTATTTCTTTTATCCGCTGCGTGAGTTCTTTTGTAATGGCTTTCGGTATTTTACCGACTGAGTTTTATTTCGAAAACCAATTCCTTAACCGAATTTTTGGCATTATGGCCTTGATCATTTTGGCGAAATTCTTATGACGGTATTTAGTATTTTGTAAATGGCTTTTGTGAGTTTTTGAAATATTACCATCATCGGTCTTTTTGGCGTTTTTGTAAATGGTTTTATCTTGGTGGGTTCCGGCGCGGGACCCACGGCGCTATAATGTTCCGTATAATTACCTGAAATTTTTGGGCATTCTAGCCCATTGAATTATTTTTGAAAACCTTGAGTATCTTAGAAAATAAATTTCGAGACGTATTTTTAAAATAAATTATTTTCTCGTGGTACATCCAAGGTGCCACAATATGTTTCAAAATTCTTCTACCTCGAGGTCCAAAATGTTTTGAGATATTTTCAATGTTTTATAAACACTTTTACTTAGACCCGAGGGTCGAATATTCTGAAAGTTTTTCACTATCAGAAAGTGTCCTCATTTTTAACAAATGCGAAATGGTTTTCCAAAGTCTCGATAACGATGTTTCACATTTTTACTTTTTTTTTTGAAAGATGATACTCAAGATCAACCGGTGTTTTTCTAAATTATTTTCAAGAGGTGGTTTTCATTTTTTTAAAACCTATCAATTCCCGTTTGCGTTTGGGAATGTATGTATGATGTTTGTATTGTCGTTATGGTGTTTGCTCCCGTATGATCGAATTGGTGGCATGAACGTCGAGGCGTTGCCACGCATTTGTTGTACTAGGCCTCCGTGAGAGGTGTGAACCGGTATTTACTTGTTTGTCGCCTCGTGGTGATTTGCGTGTTGTCGCATGTGTGAGCCGTTGAAGCTTGAGTTTGTACGTTTGTGTACATGTGTGATTGTTTCATGATGGTTGTAATTATGTCTGGTTATCATACGGGCCGTTGATGTCGACGAACGATACCGCTGCGTTCTTTGTAGTGTTTGTGTGTGTATTACTTTACGATGGTAATCGTTGTATATGGTATGTGTTATGATTCTTTGTTGTGTTGAGTTGGCATCTCCGCTATGTTGTTTTGCGACGTTATGCCCCATTGTATCTAGCATTTATATTTTCGGTATGCCGAGCCGAGGCGTTTCAATCGTGATGTGCCGGGGCACGCACGTGTAAATTGTCCTTCTCGTCGATAACACATTTCAAGTGGGGACTCGAGGGACACCGAATTCAGTTTTGCGAATTGGCTACCGAGACTTTCGGAGTTCGCGCTTCAGCACAAGTATCAGAATCGGCTTTGAGAGGCCTTCGAAGGATGTTTCTGTCGGTTGCTTGTTGTGTCGTCACCTTGATTTCATTTGTTGTGAGTTGCGGGCGACCTTCTTTTATAAGAGGTCGAATGTAGTACCCGTGTTGTTTTTAGACTCTGTATTTTCTCTTTCTCGATTCTATCGACTCGCTCGTGTTCGTTGATACTTACCGAACTTGTTCTCGTATTCGGTTTCATTGATCGGACGAGGTGTGATCTTGTTTTGGGTCAACTGGTTTTCATTGTGGCTTTTCCGAGTTCGGTTCGATTCTTGTGAATCTTGTTCGGAAGTAACATCTTTTGGTTCTACTAGTTCTTTTATTCGAAGTGGACTGGATCTTGAACTTTTGTATTTTCGACTCTGTCGACTCGTTTATATTCGTTGACATTTTCCGAGTTTGTCCTGTCCCTTGTTTTTGTTGATCGAACGAGTGTGGTGTTTCGAAATAATTCGTTTGTCGTTGTGACTTTTCAATCGCTATTCCCTTTCCTGTGGATCTTATGTAAAGGCACATGTTGTTATTTTCACCGGATCATATGTTGTCTCGAGCCGAGACGTGAACCTGAGAGTTGTTGTTTGAATTTTATTGTTCTTCGTGATTCAAACATGATTGTTCGATTTTTGTTGTCTCGACCGTTGTGGTTCGATCGTTTGATTGTTTGGTTTTTGTTGATCTCGTTTCGTGATTGTTGAGCGTTCAGACTCCTTCCTAATTTCCTTATATTCGGGAAATTTGTCTCGTTTTCGATCTTCCAACCCTTGGGCGGTGGAATTCCGTATTTCTTCAGCGATTGGCTCGCGTTTTGATTGATGTACCGTTGGGGTAGTCAATCATATTGATTTTTGTTCGTTGTGTTTTGTGATTGTTCGGATAATCGACTTGGTTGTATTATCTGTTTGATGACTCTTGTCACTTGTTGGTTTTATTATGTCTCAATCGGTGGCGTTGTGTTGGTCGTCGTGGAGCGTGTTTTCACGCCGTATGTTCCTTTGCGTTTCTTGCAGCGTTTCGCCGTCGAGCGCGAGTTTTCGGTTTTTGGGTATCTCGTCGAGTTTTCCTGACATTGGATATTGCTTCTCCCTACTTATTTTAAGTTTCGGGACGAAACTTCTTTTAAGGAGGGTAGAATGTAATACCCGTGATTTCGATTTCCGATAATTTCTTTTTTTCGGCGGAAGTCCGTTTTGACGACTCGCTCATGACCGTTTCGTCATTCCGAGAATGATTAATTCTGCACTTTTTGTCATCCGAGCTCGTTTCGGTGTCGTTTTGTTGAGTTCCGTGCTTTTTAGCGGTTTTTCCGCACTTGAGTTCGATTCTTGCGAATCTCGTCCAAATCAAGTTGTTTCGACTTTCTCGTAAGTTCATTTAATGTTATTATTCATGTTGCGAGCTTTGGCTTGGTGTTTCGATCACGTATCGTGATTTTCGGGCGTTTTGGGCCATTTTCGTAATTTCCCAAAGTTTGGGGTAATTACTTTCCGTTGTCGAATTTCGAGCCTTCGAGTGGTCGGAATCGTGTGTTCTCTTAGTGCTCGGATTCGTCTTTGCGAGTACTTCGTAACCGTATCTTCGATTCGTACTCAGGTTTGGGTTTCGGGGTCGTTCGGGCCGTCGGAGTTGGTCCCGGCCGAGTCATGGCCGGGCATCTTTGGCCGGGCCAGCCACGGCCGAGTAACGTGCGGTAGTGATCGGCGCTACGTACGTAAGGCCGGTTACGTACGTAAGGCCCTGGCCGGTAACGTACGTAACGCTTCCGGCATTTCCAGGCAGTGAGTTCGGCCATGGCCGGTTACGTACGTAAGCCATGGCCGGTTACGTACGTAACCCGACCGCCAGTCGGCCTATTTAAGGCCTGGCAGCGTTTTTCTTCAGCCATTTCTCACTTCTTTTCTTCCCTTCCGCGGCTGAAGCTGGGGTAATCATGTAGAGATGTTGTTGGACAATGAATACATGAAGTTTTGAGGTTCATATCATCAATCATCCGTCCTATAACATCCTCCGATCTACCGAATCAGGTTAGATTTCCTAGAAATCTAGTTTTGGGGAATTTGGGTGTTTTGGTTGTTTTCGTCCGATTAATCCGAATTAACTTAGGATTATGATGTATTGATGAATATTTAGATGTATTATATCTTTTCCCTTGTTATTCCATGGTTGGGATCGTATCGATTTGTTATTTGGGTCGAGTTCTTGACCGACGCCTTAAAGGTGTCCGGTAAAATGTCTTAGAGGGGTTTTCGGGCGTTCTACGATTATTCTTCCTCGTATGATCGATGATTTATTGATTGTATGATGTTAGGGTCGTGTTTCTTGCGAAGAAACCATGTTGAACCCTTTCGTTCGTCGTCGTCTTCCGTTTCGATAGCGTCGGGTGTTTCGAAGCTTCCCGGTTGAGCCGTGTCCATTCGTGGTTCCGTGCTCGTGGTATCGAGGCAAGTATCTTGCCCATACGTTTCATGTTTCATAGGCATAATTGTTGATAAATGATTTTTATGCGAAATCCAAATGTTTAATGAACGTAAAAAGGGATCGGTATGTTCTCGATAAATGTTGTCTTTCAACGATAATTCGTATACTTCGTGAATATGTGTTCTCGGAATATGTGTGTTGGTTTTGTATGTTGAAAGATAATATGATCATTTCGAGTGAGTTTGATAGACCGTAATCCTTTGCCAGGGATTACGTATTGTTATTATGTACTTGTTCGGTAAGAACATAATGTGTGTGATATTAGTTGTTACTCCTTGAAAGGAGTTTGTGATGCTTAATGTTGTTTGGCTTGATAAGTGATTATTGTTGTGTGCTTGATGTATGTGATGTGCCTCCGGGTAGGATTGTTGAATCTCCGGGATCCATACTTGCTAGTATGGGTCGGGCGTGACCGTAGGGTTATCCAATCCGGGTATGTCTTTCGGGGACTCCGAGGTTCGTGGCTTGTTAGCCCGATGCCGAGATAACTTGTGGGGTTATCATCGGGTATGTCTTGCGGGGACTCCGAGGTTCGTGGCTTGTTAGCGCGATGCTGGGATAACTTATGGTTGTGGTTTGATTATGTACGTATATGTGCTTGTAGTCACGTGATCAAGGATTACGGTGACATGTGATTTGATATAGTTTCCCGTGGGTTATTCACTCGGGTTTGTTCTACGGAGCATCCGAGGTCCGTGGCTTGCTAGCACGGACGCGAATAACTGTGGAAACAGGTTGTTATGGTATGATCGGGTCGTGGACCCCATTTGTTGTTATCGAATTTACGTTTTGGGAAAATGACTTTTGGGCTGTGTCCCTAAATGTTTTTGAAAGGTTTGAGAATTCTTACAATCCCAAATGTTTTCAAAACTCCCGAGATCGTAAAATGTTTTCACAAGATGTATATCGGGTTTACCCCTATCTTTCGATTTAACCGTTTTGATTAAGTGATTTACCTCGGGAAGTATGTTTTTGATTAACATGTTCCGTGGAGTATGATATGTATGTAACACCCCCAAGTTATTCAGGGAATATTACAGCGCCCAAGCCCCGCCGGGGGACTCACAAGGCTAAAACATACGCGGAATTATAAATTTTGACTGATAAGGTCTACACCCAATGGAATGAAAAACAATACAAAGGTATTCAGAACATAACCAATGTATCCACAGACATCACAGCACGAAACAAAAACCTCGGCAAACACAGGCCGGAACATCAAGGGAAATGGAAAACAATACTCGAGTATTCAATAGCCAATCCAGTACAACAACACTGAATGGAAAACTCAAAACATAACTGGAAGAAAGACACAGTATCACACTTGCCCACCATCTTCATGCCAACCCGATACCTGCCTGTCCGACCTCCTGGAACCTGAAATACATGAAACGTATTTCCCCCATAAAGGGGTTAGCCGTCGAATAGCTAGTGCAAGTATATCAATATGAAACACAATACTCCTCGACAATAAAGTAAATGTAACCGTCAATTCATCAATTCAAGACTAGTATTCCAGAATAACTAAAATCTCATAAGACGTACGTGAATGCCGTAGAAACGGTTCGTTCATATCATACGCCGATACGTATGTGAGTGCCGTAGAAACGGTCCGTTCATCTCATACACCGATACATGTAGGAATGCCGTAAAAACGGTTCGTTCATTACATGCCAACAATACATACATGAATGCCGTAAAAACGGTTCGTTCATAATATGCCATTAATATATCTACGAATGCCGTAAAAACGGTTCGTTCATATCATACCATCAATATTTCTCACTTTCAAAGTCGAGAACGTACAATCATTAATGTATACTTGCCTTTGAGACATCGAGAAATCGAACGGAGGAAAGGTATGAGTTCGGTAGGTCCAAGAATGCGGTTCCGGCACCTAAACGATTCGCAAGGAATATGACAATTAATTATCCATACTCAAATTACACGAAGAGACTCCCGAAACTCGTCTACGATACAAGAAAATACACGGGTGAACAACTAAAGGTTGGAAAATCGCCCAAACTCCCAAGGTTCTCAAGTTTCAATCGGATAAATCGGACGAATCTACGAAAACCCCCAAAATCCAACACAAAATTCAAGGTGTTCTTGAATAATCTTTCAATAATCCGATGAATACTCAAACATATCCATAATCATGCATATATCACTTCATACACCATGATTTTATCATCCAAAACGTCAATACCCACACAAAATCGAGAAGTCAAGATGTCGAAGAAATTACCTCTTGAATATCCAAGCTCTATGATCCAAGGAATACGCGTTAGATCGACTATCCGGGCTTCCCAACCGAATGAAAGTGGTAAAAATCCAACACACAAGTGATAGATGTGAGAAAACTCCTCCCCTAAAACTCTCTCTCTCGCAGGTGGAAGAAGGAAATGGGGAAATGAGCTGCATCTCGCTCAAAAAGCACAAATAATGCAGTTGACCGCATTGTGTGCCGCGGCTCAGCCCAGGTGTGCCGCGGCACAGGCCTAAAAATTACTCCCAGGTTTCGGTAGTGCGCCGCGGCTCGGACTGTGTGTGCCGGCAGGTCTGATCGGTTTTTGGCTGAGGATGCAACACAAGTGTGCCGCGGCTCAGCCTAGGTGTGCCGCGGCAGTGACTCGGCAGTGTGCCGCGGCTCAGCAAAGGTGTGCCGCGGCACCGGGTACAGCCCGCTTGGCCAGGTCTAGAAAATATATGTGTGACGCGGCCCACACCCTCTTCGGGTCCTAAAATGATGAAAAATGCCCCGGGAAGAGAATAAAGCAATAGGACTCAATATCGGGGAAACAATAACACGGAATGGAAGTACGGAAACCCCAAAACGGTGGTTCCAAGCAACAATTACATGGGTTCGCCCAACAAATCACGATTCGAAGAAAATGAAGAGGTTTGAAATGACATGACTATCGACCGGGTATTACAATGTATGGCTCGTTTTCGTATTTATACTTGCACTAGCAAAACACTGGAGTTTTGCTAACCCCCGAGTATTCGGGGGGTGGATGTCTGTATTGCATTCAGGTTTTGGAGCAGAGCACAGGGTCGGCATGAAGAATGATGAAAGATGAACGATACTAATCACACGAGAACCCGTTGATGTCGTATTGGTTTAGTTGTATTTTATCTCCGCTGCAGTATTTCTTTCCAGTTGTACGGGAGTGTATTGTATTCGACCCCTGCATGGGCATGTAATGAGTTTGAGTTGTATGTATTTTTTTGAAAGACCAAATCGGTCTACTGAGTCATTTTAGCCTTAAAGGCATTGTTGAGATGTTTGACGTTGTTTACCAGCCTGGTAGATCCTTGAGGAAAGGGTCTACGACGTGTAATATCCCTGAGTGGATTGGGGGTGTTACATAGTGCTCGGCAGCTTCTGGCCGAGCAGGCCGTACTGTGGGCCGCGGCACACGCCGGCAGGGCCGCGGCACACGCCGGCAGGGCCGCGGCACACTCGTGCATTTTTTTGGCCAAACCGTCTGTACCCGGTGCCACGGCACATGTCGGCCGGGACGCGGCACACTGCCGATCACTGGGCGCAGATTTGGCCCTGTGCCGCGGCACACTCCCGCTGGGCCGCGGCACACTGTGCAGCCTATTTATGGCCCTGCAGACGGGTTTTTGGCCATTTTTCTCCTCCTTCTCCTTCTCTTCCGCGGCTAAGGGTATGCTCATCATGGAGCCATATTGTTTGACAACAAATCCTCGAAGTTATTGAGGTTATATCATCAATCAATCATCCTATATCGTCCTTTGATTCAGCGAATCAAGGTAATCTTCCTTAGAACCCTAATTTCGTGAATTTGGGGGTTTTTGCATTTTTGTCCGATTCGTTCCGTATTATTGATTAATTCATGATGGGTATGATTAATCTTGGTAGTATTCTTATGTTTAACATCATTTAATCCATTGTTCTTCGTCGAATCGAAGTATATTTCTTGATTCCCTTCAAATTGACTTTTTGGGGGATTTGTTCTCGATCTCGTTTTTCATCCATTTTTGATGGATCGATTGTGGTTAAATGATGTTGTTAAACATATTCTATGGATTGTATATCCATATTTCAACTTGGAATTCCATTTTTGGGTTTTGACGGAACGAATCGTGTTGGCCGTTTTGGGGGAAACGCTTGAACTTTCGTCATTCGTTATTTGAATTCAACGGCTTTGAATCGTGTTATGGAATTCATTTCATTGTTGTTCTTGTCCTTCGTAGTTTATGACCGCGAGTTGGCGATCGGTGGAGTCGGCGGGTTCGTAGTCGGTTCGTGCCAACCTACTTCGGTCGATTCTCCGCGTTGTTCTTATTTGAGGCAAGTACCTTGCCCATACATTTCTTATTTTGTGGATATGATGATCGGTGATCGTCTTGGTGTGTTTGTTTGGTTGTTTGAAATGAAGTTTCAAAAGATTTCGGTTTGGCCTCGTTAAAGGCTCTCTTTCAAAACGCGCGTGTGTTTTGTGAACGGTGTGTTTGGGAATTGATTATGATTTGATTATTTTGAACGTTGAAGGATTTGATGACGATACTCCTATTGTTTAAAGTTATGGAGTCGTGTATTCCGTATTTAATCTTGTTATTGTGTTTTGAAGAGTTTGATAATGGTGTCGAGTTAATGGCCATCTCTAGTGAGTATTTTAATGAACTTACATTCTTAGCATGTTAGTATTGCATGAGTAACGTGTGTGTGTGTGTATGCTCACTACGGGTTAGATCCGACGGGGTCTCGGTAGGGGTCCACAAGAGACGTGGATCGACGAGCTTGCTTTTAACCACTACGGGTTAGATCCGACGGGGTCTCGGTAGGGGTCCACAGAGACGTGGATCGACGGTTAATTGTGGTGCATTTTGCAAATGTGAATTGATTATGGCATTTCCGGAAATGAGTGCTTTTGAACAGTTTTCATGATTGCATGCATTGACTAAGTGTGTAAGAGGTAAGTTGTTCGTTTGGCCTACTTGGCTAGGATGGCTCTAGAGTATTTTGTTGTTTGTGTTAAATCCTTTAATTGTGGATTTTGACGTTGGAAGACGAACCTTGTGGTCGTTCTTGTATACTGTGAGTTGATGAGATTTGGGGCTAAAATCCCAATGGTTTTGTAAAAGTCATTTTATGGAATTGGGGCTAAAATCCCAACGGTTTGGTAAATGTCATTTTTTTTTGGAAGGTAAACCTTTGGGGCGGTGACCCCTTTTGTCCTTTGGATTTTGAAAAGTAGGATTTGATAATCCTAAATTGTTTTCTATTAAAACTCTCGATGGCATTCTAAACCGTTTTATAAATTATTTCCATTAATTTATGATATTTCGATTTTGAAAGGTTTTCTCAAACTCTTGCCTCGAGAAGTACTTTTCGTTTCGTTTGGATCTTTGAGGATTCCTGGTTATTGTTATTCGTGGAATGTGAATTGTATGGCTCGTATTTTCACTTTGTTCTTGCACTAGCAAAACAGTGGAGTTTTGCTAACCCCCGAGTATTCGGGGGGTGGATGTCTGTTTTTGCATTCAGGTTTTGGAGCATAACACAGGGTCGGCACGAAGGATGATGAAAGATGATCGATACTAATCACATGAGGAACCGTACATCATGTATTGGTTCAGCTGAATTTATTTTCCGCTGCTATATTTTTCCCGTTGTACGGGTGTGGTTGTGTTTTGACCCCTGCGTGGGCATGAGTTGTATTTGAGTTGTATGTATTTATTGAAAGACCAAATCGGTCTACCGGGTCATTTTAGCCTTAAGGGCATGGTTGAGTTGTTATATGTCATTACCAGCCTGGTAGATCCTTGAGGAAAGGTTCTACGGCGTGTAATATCCCTGAGCGGATTGGGGGTGTTACATAAATGGTATCAGAGCTTAGGTTGAGGAAACCTAGGCTGTCGGGTCAAGTTGTGTTGTTTGAGTCTTGTTTCGTCGGATTTTATCTGACTGAGTCGTGTCGCGACGCGTCGTCTGAGTTTGTTGGTCGTGATTAGTATCGTGGGGCGATCATCATCTTCGTGCGACCTGTGGAAGTAAGTCTCCCTTCTTTGTGTTGTGCCTCGTGTGACACGAGCTATTTTTATGATTATTTGTTAAGTGGTGGAATCCTTATGTGGATTTTGATTTCACGATATGTATTTAGTCGACTCTCGTATTTGATTTATACGAGGAGTGTCGTTGCTTGTGATGTATTTTTATTGTTGTTTTTGTCCGTTGCTGATGATTTTCGAATCGATTTGCACGTTTTACAAGTTCTCTTGTGGAAGCTTTGTGCTTATATGCGTTCGACTTGTTCACTAGCCAGTGCGGGAGGGTCCTTAGAGGCCTCGAATGAGGTCAGTGGTTTTGTCCTGAATGTGGTATTTTATCGTTTATTTCTGTTAAAAGACATGTATTGTCTTGATTTTAAACGTTTTGATGCGTGTACTAGGAGTTGTTTTAGTGAACGTCGATATGTGTGAGTTTTGGGCATTCTAGCCCATTGAATTATCTTTAAAAACCTTGAGTATCTTAGAAAAATAAATTTCGAGACATACTTTTCAAATGAGTTATTTTCTTATGGTACATCCAAGGTGCCACAATATATTTCAAAAAAAAAAAATTCTACCTCGAGGACCAAAATGTTTGAGATATTTTCAATGTTTAGAAACACTTTTATTTAGACCCGAGGGTCGAATATTCTGAAAGTTTCCACTAAGAGAAAGTGTCCTCATTTTTATCAAATGCGAAATGGTTCTCCAAAGTCTCGATAACAATGTTTCACGTTTGTACTTTTTTAAAGGTGATACTCAAGATCAACCGGTGTTCTTCTAAATTATTTTCAAAATGAGGTTTTCGTTTTTAAAACCTATCCATTCCCGTTTGAGGGCTGGGTATGTATGTGTGATGTTCGCGTTGTCATTTTGATGTTTGCTCCTGAGTATGATCGAATTGGCGGTGTGAGCGTTGATTCGTTTTCCACACATTTGTTGTGTTAGCCCCCTGTGAGAGGCGGGATGTTGGTGTTGAATGTTGTCACCTCGTGGTGATTTTTGCGTTGTTGCGCATGTGCGAGCTGTTATAGCTTGGTTTGGTATGACCGTGTGCATCGATGATGGTTCCGTTATGTGTCGGTTGTTTAATGTCTTGTTACCTTGCTCCCGTTTTTGTGAATTTCGTGGACGAGGTCGGAGGTAATACCCGTACTATTTTGACTTCTGTATTTTCTCTTCCTCCAGTCTATCGATTCGCTCATGTTCGTTGATACTCTATGAACTTGTTCTGTATTTCGGTTTCATCGTCCGATCGAGCTGTGATCTTGTTGTGGGTCGATTTGGTTATTGCTGTGACTTTTTCGGGTTCGGTTCGATTCTTGTGAACCTTATTCGGGAGCGACATCATTTGGTTCTATTAGTTCTTTTTTTCGAAGTGGATCGGATTTGGAACTCTTGTTTTCGACTTTGTCGACTCATTATGTTTGTTGACATTTCTGAGCTTGTCCTGCCCATTGCTTTTGTTGATCGAACAAGTGTGTATTGTTTCGGAATAACTCGTTTGTCGTTGTGACTTTTCAATCGCTATACCCTTTCCGGTGGATCTTATGGGAATGCATGTCTTGTAGTTCTCACCAGATCATCCTGGGAGTTGTTGTTTGAATTTTATTATCCTTCGTGTTTCGGACATGATTGTTCGATTTTTGTTGTCTCGATCGTTTGTTTGTTCGGTTTTTGTCCTCATTTCGTGATTGTTGAGCATTCAGGCTCCTTCCTAATTTCCTTAAGTTCAGGAAATTAGTCTCGTTTTCGATCTTCCAACCCTTGGGCGGTGGAATTCCGTATTTGTTCAGCGATTGGCTCGCGTGTTGATTGATGTACCGTTGGGTTGGTCAATCCTATTGATTTTCGTTCGTTGTGTTTTGTGATTGTTCGGATAATTGACTTGATTGTATTATCCATTTGATGACGCTTGTCACTTGTTGGTTTTATTATATCCCTAACGACGACGTTGTGTTGGTCGTCGTGGAGCGTGTTTTCACGCCGTATATTCCTTTGCGTTGCTTGTAACGTTTCGCCGATGGGCGTAAGTTACGTGTTTCCTTGCGTATCTCGTTGAGTTTTCCTGGCGGGATATTGCTTCTCCCTACTTGTTTTAAGTTTCGGGACGAAACTTCTTTTAAGGAGGGTAGAATGTAATATCCGCAATTTTCGATTTTCAGTAAATTTCTTTTTTCGGCCGGAGTCCGTTTTCACAACTCTCTCATGACCGTTTCATCATTTCGAGAATGATTAATTCTGCACTTTTTGTCATCCGAGTTCGTTTCGGTATCGTTTTGTTGAGTTCCGAGCTTTTTAGCGACTTTTCCGCACTTGAGTTTGATTCTTGCGAATCTCGTCCGAAACTGTTGTTTCGAGTTTTTCCTAAGTTCATTTAATGTTATTATTCATGTTGCGAGCTTTGGTTTGGTGTTTCGATCGCGTATCGTGATTTTCGGACGTTTTGGGCCATTTTCGTAATTTCCCAAAGTTTTGGGTAATTACTTCCGTTGTCGAATTCTGAGCCTTAGGGTGGTCGGAATTGTGTGTTCTCTTAGCTCTTAGATTCGTCTTTGCGAGTACGTCGTAACCGTATCATCGATTCGTATTCAGGTTCGGGTTTCGGGGTCGTTCGGGCCGTCGGAGCTGGCCCCGGCCGACATGGCCGGGCAATCTGGGCCCAGGCCGGCACTGGCCGAGTTACGGCCGGTAGTGCTCGGCAGCTTCTGGCCGAGCAGGCCGTACCGTGGGCCGCGGCACACTCGTGCATTTTTTTGGCCAAACCGTTTGTACCCGGTGCCGCGGCACATGTCGGTCGGGCCGCGGCACACTGCCGATCACTGGGCGCAGATTTGGCCCTGTGCCGCGGCACACTCCCGCTGGGCCGCGGCACACTGTGCAGCCTATTTATGGCCCTGCAGACGGGTTTTTGGCCATTTTTCTGCTCCTTCTCGTTCTCTTCCGCGGCTGAGGGTATGCTCATCATGGAGCCATATTTCTTGACAACAAATCCTCGAAGTTATTGAGGTTATATCATCAATCAATCATCCTATATCGTCCTTTGATCCAGCGAATCAAGGTAATCTTTCTTAGAACCCTAATTTCGTGAATTTGGGGGTTTTTGCATTTTTGTCCGATTCGTTCCGTATTATTGATTAATTCATGATGGGTATGATTAATCTTGGTAGTATTCTTATGTTTAACATCATTTAATCCATTGTTCTTCGTCGAATCGAAGTATATTTCTTGATTCCCTTCAAATTGACTTTTTGGGGGATTTGTTCTCGATCTCGTTTTTCATCCATTTTTGATGGATCGATTGTGGTTAAATGATGTTGTTAAACATATTCTATGGATTGTATATCCATATTTCAACTTGGAATTCCGTTTTTGGGTTTTGACGGAATGAATCGTGTTCTTGGCCGTTTTGGGGGAAAGGCTTGAACTTTCGTCATTCGTTATTTGAATTCAACGGCTTTGAGTCGTGTTATGGAATTCATTTCATTGTTGTTCTTGTCTTCGTAGTTTATGACCGCGAGTTGGCTATCGGTGGAGTCGGCGGGTTCGTAGTCGGTTCGTGCCAACCTACTTCGGTCGATTCTCCGCGTTGTTCTTATTTGAGGCAAGTACCTTGCCCATACATTTCTTATTTTGTGGATATGATGATCGGTAATCGTCTTGGTGTGTTTGTTTGGTTGTTTGAAATGAAGTTTCAAAAGATTTCGGTTTGGCCTCGTTAAAGGCTCTCTTTCAAAACGCGCGTGTGTTTTGTGAACGGTGTGTCTGGGAATTGATTATGATTTGATTATTTTGAACGTTGAAGGATTTGATGACGATACTCCTATTGTTTAAAGTTATGGAGTCATGTATTCCGTATTTAATCTTGTTATTGTGTTTTGAAGAGTTTGATAATGGTGTCGAGTTAATGGCCATCTCTAGTGAGTATTCTTAATGAACTTACATTCTTAGCATGTTAGTATTGCATGAGTAACGTGTGTGTGTGTGTGTATGCTCACTACGGGTTAGATCCGACGGGGTCTCGGTAGGGGTCCACAAGAGACGTGGATCGACGAGCTTGCTTTTAACCACTACGGGTTAGATCCGACGGGGTCTCGGTAGGGGTCCACAGAGACGTGGATCGACGGTTAATTGTGGTGCATTTTGCAAATGTGAATTGATTATGATATTTCCGAAAATGAGTGCTTTTGAACAGTTTTCATGATTGCATGCATTGACTAAGTGTGTAAGAGGTAAGTTGTTCGTTTGGCCTACTTGGCTAGGATGGCTCTAGAGTATTTTGTTGTTTGTGTTAAATCCTTTAATTGTGGAAGACGAACCTTGTGGTCGTTCTTGTATACTGTGAGTTGATGAGATTTGAGGCTAAAATCCCAATGGTTTTGTAAAAGTCATTTTATGGAATTGGGGCTAAAATCCCAACGGTTTGGTAAATGTCATTTTTTTTTGGAAGGTAAACCTTTGGGGCGGTGACCCCTTTTGTCCTTTGGATTTTGAAAAGTAGGGTTTGATAATCCTAAATTGTTTTCTATTAAAACTCTCGATGGCATTCTAAACCGTTTTATAAATTATTTCCATTAATTTATGATATTTCGGTTTTTAAAGGTTTTCTCAAACTCTTGCCTCGAGAAGTACTTTTCGTTTCGTTTGGATCTTTGAGGATTCCTGGTTATTGTTATTCGTGAAATGTGAATTGTATGGCTCGTATTTTCACTTTGTTCTTGCACTAGCAAAGCAGTGGAGTTTTCCTAACCCCCGAGTATTCGGGGGGTGGATGTCTGTTTTTGCATTCAGGTTTTGGAGCATAACACAGGGTCGGCACGAAGGATGATGAAAGATGATCGATACTAATCACATGAGGAACCGTACATCGTGTATTGGTTCAGCTGTACTTTATTTTCCGTCATTTATATTTTTCCGTTATGCAGGGTGTGGTTGTGTTTTGACCCCTGCGTGGGCATGAGTTGTATTTGAGTTGTATGTATTTATTGAAAGACCAAATCGGTCTACCGAGTCATTTTAGCCTTAAGGGCATGGTTGAGTTGTTATATTTCGTTACCAGCCTGGTAGATCCTTGAGGAAAGGTTCTACGGCGTGTAATATCCCTGAGCGGATTGGGGGTGTTACAGGAGATGGCGGGTGGCATCGACGCCAATGATAAGAAAATTGGGGGAAATAGGGCTAATTGTGGTGATAAGAAATTGGGAGAAGATGGGTAGATGGTGATGTTGACTTGCGTACAGGTAGGCGATTCCCAATTTGCCGGTGAAGACGAGCGGCGAAGAAAATACAATTAGGAGTCACGAATACTGCAATTTGATTTTCTTATGATTGGAAAAGGGGTTTGTATTTCTGGTTACTATCAGATCTCCACATCTAGATCTTTTCCGCCATGGGCGTCCTCAAACCAGCCCACAAAATCCCCGACCAAGTCGATATCGAGTACAATAAGATGGATGACTATAGAGTAATGAAGCAAGTTGCTGTATTGTTGCATAATTGGATGTTGTTAGCTGTTTTCATGATAATAGTATGCGGAATTAGATTTTTTATATAAATTGTAGCAGGTTTAGATACGCTTTTCATGAGGTATGTTTACCATTATACATACAATTGGATATCTGCTTCATGCTTTCACGTGAGAGAAGCTGTATTTTTCATATACTTGGTGGTGATGTTTGGATACATTTCTTATTATGTACGTTTATTATTTATACTTACAATTGGAAACATGTTTGATGTGTTTGGTAAATTGTTGGTAGAAATATGAAATTTTTTGTATAAATTCGTAACAGATATCTGGATATATTTTTAATAATATATGTTTTCTGTTACACATATAAATTGATCTATACTATCTATTTTTATTATTACCTTTCTTCATTTATTATCTTAGTATGAGGGGTAAATGCTTAACAAGTAATGCTATACTAATTTTTAATGATCTGTATTTGAAACATATACTATGATTACTTTACAATAGTTATAAGTGTCTAAAACCATATATTCTGGTGTTCCAATCATACTATTAAAGTCTCCTACTATATGCAATTATTTCTATTTCTAAAAAATACAAAATAATAAAAGGTGTCTAAACTATTGTTGTAAGTAAAGAATGTATCCGTGAAGTATCTGTAATACCCGGTTGTAAATTCATTCATTATCATGTTGGGATTCGTTGCCTAAAACGAAGGCCCAGCGGAAGCGGTAAAACGAAAATTAATTCGATCCGAATCCCTACGAGGATCGATCGAGCTACGTATATACGAATATATAAATGAAAAGCAAGAGTCGTAAGAAACTAACCCTCGAAGTCCGTTGATTAAATGGAAACCTTCTCTTGAGCTATTCCCCAAGCTTTAGTTGAACTCTACGTATCCGAACCGCTCCAAGCCCTTGAACGATCCAACGCCGAAAGCACCGCGTCTCTACTTGCCACGCACTGGAAAAACGACCGGAATAACAACACTTGATTAACCTCTAAGGTTACGGCTAGAATCAAATGATGAAGCTTTTATTATTACACTCTAAGTGTATAATATATCTCTCAATAATTTTCTCTAAATTTATTCCAAGAAAAATGAAGAGGAAGTGAATGAAGAAGATGAAGAATGAGTGTTAAACTCAAAGTCTATCTCTCTCTCTCTCAATACTCACGTTGGAAGGCTTACCAAACAAGTGAAGAGAGTCTTCTTTTTATGCTCCATAAAATCCTCCCAAATCAAGACTAAATAATTAAAATGAATTAATTAAAAGATCTTGTTCCCTTGATATTTCAAGTCTTCCACCAATTAAGGTGGAGACTATGACCAAAGGAAAGAGGAGGGAAAATGGGATGGCCATCTAGAAGGAGCCGGGACGAGTTCGGTTCGTTTCGGACTCCCGTGAGTCCAAACAGATAAACTCCTATTCCGTTCCGATGTATTTGTGTCATTTAATTAATCCAATTAATTAAACATATCAAATACAAAATAACATAATTAATTTCTCCAAGAAATAATTATATTTATGAATTAAATTAATCACTCAGTAATTTATTTAATTCATTAGGCCGTAAATCAATTTATCTAATAAATCGATTTAGACATCCAATGTCCCAATTAGATATCCAATATCTAATATACATAATGAGAGAATTAGCTTTATTTATTCTGTCGTCAATCCTATCACGACTCAGAGTCTGCCTCAACAAAGAATGGGAGGAACCAAAGAGTAGTAGCACCACCTAGCCACCTGGCGGCTACACTGTACCCCAACCGAGAACGAATGATTGGGATCATTCAAGAACCATTCTCCGTGAATACCAAGATAATGATAAACCCTTCTTTCAAATGTCCCGATCAAGTTATAAGGTCACGATCACCAAACCCTATCTCAGACTTGATGCTATGCATGCGTTAATGTAAATCGAGATCATCGAGCTCGTGTATCTAATACAACTAGCTCCAATGCTTTGGCCAAAGACTTATGATCTCATCTCACAATAACCGCATAGGACATATAACCCGCTCACTAACGGAGAAAGAATTCTATCTTGGTATTCGCAGACTGCTACTTGCCCGTCAAGATGCACGCCGAGGTTGACCCCGCCTTCCGTTTACGGTGGTCGAACTACTCTAATGAAAATCTTGACGTCACAAGCACATCCCTACTAAATCCTCAAGTCGAAGGTTCACGAATACCTATCACAACCTTTCGATTCCGTCATTCGATCCCGGAGTGAAATCCGTGTGTGACGAATCAAGGGTGAGTCGGTTCGAGTATACTAATCCAATTAGCATACCTATAACGTGTGCTCCCACTAACCATTAGTGTTCGACGGGCACTCTCCATGTCAAAGAACACGTCATACAAGTCTTCACATAAACTTAACGCCTACCAAGTTTCATCGACTTGCGAACGATTAAGTATTTGAGCTATAACCTTTCCAAGGCCGACCCCCTTATCCAATAAGGAGTGGAACGCTTTGCTCTCAAATACACGGACAAGTTTCTATATGTTTTTTACGAGTTAGGAATGCCAAGAACTACCAAGAAATAAAGAAACATTCATTTGCCTTATATAAATGGTTTACATAATAACAAGTACAATGCCCTCACTCAACATCCTCCGAGTGGCATTCGAGGGCATACTCCTAACAATCTCCCACTTGCACTCAATGCCACACACTATGGTATCTAATACCCATGTTCTCCGGATGACGCCCAAGCTAGTCCGAGAAAGTGGCTTGGTCAATGGATCGGCGACGTTGTCGACCGAGTCTACTCGGCAAAGACAATGTATCCCTTGCGAACAAATTCTCTTACGAGATGATACTTCCTCTCAATATGTTTGGTCTTTGTTGTGAAACCTCGGCTCCTTGGCTCGCGCTACTCCGTCGTTGTCGCAAAGACAATGAACAGGCACTTAAGACATGGTATCATTTGAAGTTCTCCTAAACTTCTTAATCCGTAACCCTTCCTTGGAAGCCTCCGAGGCCGCTTGATACTCACCGACAGTGGAATCGCGGTCGCGCTTTGCTTGGCACTACGCCAAGATACTGCTCCTCCATTAAGAGTAAATATGTAGCCAGAAGTGGACATCGAGTCGTCCTTCAGTCCTTGGAAGTCCGAATCAGTGAATCCCACCACATCCAAATCTCCACCGCCATACATAAGAACCATATCTCTCGTTCTTCTCAAGTACTTGAGAACGTTCTTTACAGCAGTCCAATGTTCCCTACCTGGGTTTGCCTGAAACCTACTCACTACGCTTACAGCATGCGCAATGTCAGGTCTTGTACACAACATAGCATACATAAGGCTACCCACGGCCGAAGCATATGGTATATTACTCATTTCCTTGCGTTGTTCCTCACTTTGAGGACACATCTTCAAGGTGAGTTTTATTCCATGTTGCATCGGTAGGAACCCTCTTTTAGAATCATCCATCTTAAATCGCTTTAAGATCTTATCTATATAGAGGGCTTGGGAAAGGCCTATTGTTCTCTTCGCTCTATCCCTAGAGAGTCGAATACCAAGAATATAGGTTGCTTCTCCCAAGTCTTTCATGGAGAAATTACTCGAAAGCCAAGCTTTCACGTAATCGAGCATTCCCACATCATTTCCTATTAGTAGAATGTCATCTACATATAGTACTAAGAATGCGATCTTGCTCCCACTAACTTTCTTATATACACAAGGTTCCTCTTCATTTTGCACGAAGTCAAACTCTTTGACCGCCTCGTCAAAACGAAGGTTCCAACTACGCGACGCTTGCTTCATCCATAAATGGAACGTGAAGCTTGCACACTTTCGAATATCGACTTCGGACACAAAGCCTTTAGCCGCTCCATATAGATTTCTCCTCGAGGAATCCATTAAGGAAAGCCGTCTTTACGTCCATTTGCCATATCTCATAATCGTGGTAGGCAGGTATAGCAAGCATCATGCGAATAGACTTGATCATGGCTACGGGCGAGAAGGTATCGTGGTAATCGATCCCTTCCTTCTGGGTATAACCCTTTGCCACAAGTCTGGCCTTATAGGCGTCAACCTTGCCATCACCATCAGTTTTTCTCTTGTAGATCCACTTATTCCCAATGGGCACTATGCCCTTGGGGCGGTCTACTAGAGTCCAGACCTGATTTACATGCATCGAGTCTATCTCAGCTTCCATAGCTTCACGCCATTTCGCGGAGTCTACATCCACCATCGCTTGGTCATAGGTCGTCGGGTCGGTCTCTTGGCTATCACTTGGAACCTCATGGAGACCCAGCTCCTCCAAGTGCACAAGCCCATACCTATCAGGTAAATGAGACACCCTACTAGACCTACGAGGTGGTTGTACTTGTGTTTCAGAAAGTTCGGTTCCAGTTTCTTGCACAGGTGTCTCTCGAGGTGTTTCATTGTATTCTTCTAAAGAAATACTTCTACCTGCTCCGCCTTCCTGAATGAACTCATCTTCCAGGAAGTGTGCTTGTAAAGCAACAACGATCCTTCGATCTTCGGGCATGTAGAATAGATATCCCATCGTCCCAGACGGGAATCCAATGAAACGTCCCTTCGCAGACCTAGCTTCCAACTTTTCCACCTTAGTCTTCTTGACATAAGAGGGACATCCCCAAATCCTAATATGATTAAGACTTGGTTTCCTTCCTTCCCACATCTCATGTGGAGTTTTAGGAACGGATTTAGAAGGACATCTGTTCAAGATATACGCGGCAGTCAGAAGTGCATACCCCCACAGGTAAATCGGCAAGTCAGTATAGCCCAGCATGGAACGGACCATGATCAACAGGGTCCGGTTCCTTCTTTCTGACACACCATTTAACTGAGGAGTACCTGGAGGTGTTAGTTGTGAAACTATTCCATGTTCCTTAAGAAATTCATCAAACTCCGTACTCATATACTCGCCACCTCGGTCCGACCGAAGTGCTTTGATATGATTACCAGTTTGTTTCTCGACTAGGGCCTTGAATTGCTGGAATTTCTCAAAGGCCTCGGATTTATGTTTCATTAAGTATACATAACCATACCTAGTATGATCATCTGTAAACGTAATGAAATATTGATATCCGTCACGTGCTGCTTCCAAAGCACCACATACGTCGGTATGGATTAATCCCGACTTATCGGCTCTTTCAAAAGTCCTCGTGAAGGGGACTTAGTCATTTTGCCTTTAAGGCAAGATTCACAAGTAGGAAAGGGATCCGATCCCAATGGACCCATAAGTCCATCTTTTTCCATCTTGTAAACCTTGGTCCGACCAACATGACCAAGTCTAAGATGCCATTTCAAAACTTGACCGGTTTCATCCCTACCACGTTTTCTAGTCATAGTATTCACAACTACTTTGTTCTTGAGATTTAGATGATACAATCCATTCAACAATGTAGCAGATCCACTAGTTTATTTCTAAAATAAATTTTGCAGAACCATCACCAATGAAAAATGAAAAGCCTTTTCGGTCCATGACCTAATGGATACAATGTTTTGTGCCCCTTGGGCAAAACAAGTACATCTTCTAAAGTCAAAACAAAGCCGGATTCTAAACCCAAAAGAAGTGATCCTATGTCGGTTGCCTCGACACTATGCACGCTACCGACCGTGATCATGACTTCTCCACTCAAGCTTCCTACTTTGTTCCAGATCTTGATTCACGGTACAAATATGA
This sequence comes from Orobanche coerulescens, assembly GCA_033398695.1. Lineage (NCBI taxonomy): Eukaryota > Viridiplantae > Streptophyta > Magnoliopsida > Lamiales > Orobanchaceae > Orobanche > Orobanche coerulescens. The sequence goes on from CM065816.1 coordinate 3,504,483, forward strand.
GAACTAGCACCTTAATCCAAAGATTCAGAAGTAGAAAATACGAGAGCGAACAATTTGTTTCCAAAACTAAAAGTTACTGCAGACGAAGTGCCATGAAGAATCGGACAGTCTCTAGCCCGGTGGCCCACTCACCGCACTTGAGACAAGCATCCTTCTTCTTCTTGTTCTTTGGAACCATCGGGCCTTGCCCTTTCCCTTAAGGTCCTTAGCTTGTGTTCCATCCGCTTCTTGGTCTTTTTCTTCTTATTCTTAGACTTAGAAGTCCAAGAAATCACAAGTGCGAGACTCCTTCATCCGTGGGGTCTTCATCCGAGACGAGCGGTCACCAGTTTGTTCATTAGCCCAGCTAAATTACATGCAATCTCATTGCAGTTGAAGTTCATAACAAACCGTGAGAAGGAATCGGGGAGAGACCGTAGGATAAGGCTTTGGAGAGAAGTATCCATTTTAAAATCAAGAGCCTCCAATCTCTCGATCATGGATATCATTTTGAGGACGTGTTCCCAACTTTCTCACCTTCCTTCATCCTTGCACCGAGCTTGCTTGGATATCTCATATCTAGCGATTCTGCTGTGCTCACCATAAAGCTCGGTTAAGTGAGATAGAATCGCCAGCGAAGTCATTTTCTCATGAGCTCTCTCAAGCTCATTAGACATGGAAGCCATCATATAAGCACGGACTTTCACGTCATCCTTAACCCACTTTTCGTGGTTTTCAATCTCTTCCCGATGGCTCGGGTCCGCACAGAGGCGCCGAATGTCCGTCTCCAAGACGTATCCCAATGCCTCTATACTTAGGACAATCATCGTGGAGCCAATCCACAAAGTTAGGTCCCATTAAGGTGTTCTTTTCGAGTAGAATTGCGAGTGGATTCATTGTCATATTGAGTTATGTCGCATTATGTATAGCAGTTAATTAGTGACTTGTTATATTATGTTACGAGTATAGAATTAAGGTCTTTTCTATTCTTGTTACCCAGCTCCCACTATTTTTATCTAATAACACACTCCCATGTGAAATCCGAAGTATCGTCGCTCTACTTCATAGTGGTGATCGAGTTCTTTATAAATCTTAATAGAGGGCAACCGAATGGTTTCTAGTCTATTAATTTTCATAAAGTGGTGTCCAACACCAACCCATCTAATGGATGATTCGATCTTCTTTTTTCCCTTGTTCACTCCCCTCAACCTATACGGTTTCTATGGTTCGTGAACAAGTTAAGTTTATACCATCGACGCAAATCGGTTTCACAATGAATCTTATCCTAGAACCTATCGTGTTTCTAGGGATAAAATTTGCTCCAACCGAAAGGCATCCAATGCGCTCCCGGTAATTTATCCGTCCTCCCCGAACGACTACCCCGATAACTCGGAAGCATAGCACATCCGGTTTGGATTTCAATTTCCCGAAAACTCGATGGAGGGAAGGAAAACCTTGAAACCTTATAAACTTAATAATTTATTGTGGGAGAATTTTCGCGATTTACGTTGCACTTTGCACATTAATCATATTAGCGCGTTTGTGGCATTCATACAATATGAAACAACCATTCTCAACCTAGTTGCTACCAACATGTGGTTCATGGACCGTTCCTAGAAAACAAAAACTTCGCAATCTAATTACAAGTCTTCGTCTTGAATCTTCGTCTTCTCGAAATGGATCTTCCTCCGGTATTCGTCATTACATATAAATTTTACATTGAAAATTGCATCCTAGATACAAACATTTCTAGTAAAATAAATAGGCTCAAAACGGCCTTAACAACCCAATCGAATAAAACGAACGATTCAAAACTAAGTCCACGAACCACATCCCCATTCAAAAGCATTCATCCAATAAATACTATATAAATAGAAAGCGTAGAGATACATTGATCCAATCAACAATACGAACCGATCCAATCGATTCACACAACCGGTAATATGATAACGTTCAAAATAATTCGGTCGACCATAAATATTCCAATTAATCAAATTTCCCTTATAAAATGAAATACCATAAATCATTTTAATCATATTAAATCCAATTTAACATGCGGGAGATTAATTTTCAAGAATACACGAAAAAATCGAGCCGGGCGAAATTGGCTGCCATGGCCGAGTCATCGCGGCAAAGATGCCGGCAGACATCTGGCATGGCCGATCACGCCGGCACTGCCGCCGGGCACGGCCGTGTCTCCCGACACGGTCGGGTCTGCCTGGCGGGCCTGGGATCGCCGACACGGCCCGTGTCACCGTTCACGGCCGAGTCACCTGGCAAAGAACTCGCCTTTGTCCGAAAAATCGTCAAACGACGATTTATTCGAGCTCGATTTTCACCGGATATCGATATCAATATTTTTCAACATTCATATCTTCAATATAAATCATATTTCCAAGAAATTAAGATTTATATTTAGACATAAACTTATGAAAAATATAACTACAACGAACGTAAAAATATATACCACGATTATGACTAAAATGATTCCAAATCATTCACCATCTAATCAAGCATTCTAAATGCCAATATCGTATATACGATCGCAAGACCTACGCTCTGATACCACTGTTGGGATTCGGTGCCTAAAACGAAGGCCCAGCGGAAGTGGTAAAACGAAAATTAATTCGATCCGAATCCCTACGAGGATCGATCGAGCTACGTATATACGAATATATAAACGAAAAGCAAGAGTCGTAAGAAACTAACCCTCGAAGTCCGTTGATTAAATGGAAACCTTCTCTTGAGTTATTCCCCAAGTTTTAGTTGATCTCTACGTATCCGAACCGCTCCAAGCCCTTGAACGATCCAACGCCGAAAGCACCGCGTCTCTACTTGCCACGCGCCGGAAAAACGACCGGAATAACAACACTTGATTAACCTATAAGGTTACGGCTAGAATCAAATGATGAAGCTTTTATTATTACACTCTAAGTGTATAATATATCTCTCAATAATTTTCTCTCAATTTTTCTCCAAGAAAAATGAAGAGGAAGTGAATGAAGAAGATGAAGAATGAGTGTTAAACTCAAAGTCTATCTCTCTCTCAATACTCACGTTGGAAGGCTTACCAAACAAGTGAAGAGAGTCTTCTTTTTATGCTCCATAAAATCCTCCCAAATCAAGACTAAATAATTAAAATGAATTAATTAAAAGATCTTGTTCCCTTGATATTTCAAGTCTTCCACCAATTAAGGTGGAGACTATGACCAAAGGAAAGAGGAGGGAAAATGGGATGGCCATCTAGAAGGAGCCGGGACGAGTTCGGTTCGTTTCGGACTCCCGTGAGTCCAAACAGATAAACTCTTATTCCGTTCCGATGTATTTGTGTCATTTAATTAATCCAATTAATTAAACATATCAAATACAAAATAACATAATTAATTTCTCCAAGAAATAATTATATTTATGAATTAAATTAATCATCCAGTAATTTATTTAATTCATTAGGCCGTAAATCAATTTATCTAATAAATCGATTTAGACATCCAATGTCCCAATTAGATATCCAATATCTAATATACATAATGAGAGAATTAGCTTTATTTATTCTGTCGTCAATCCTATTGCGCGACTCGGTAGGTCCGTCTCAGTCAGCAATGGGAGGAACCAAAGAGTAGTAGCACCACCTAGCGGCTGGCGGCTACACTTGTACCCAGAGAACGAATGATTGGGATCATTCAAGAACCATTCATCGTGAATACCAGTATACGTATAAACCCTTCTTTCAAATGTCCCGATCAAGTTATAAGGTCACGATCAGTCAAACCCTATCTGTACTTGATGCTATGCATGCGTTAATGTAAATCGAGATCATCGAGCTCTCGTGTATCTAATACAACTAGCTCCAATGCTTTGGCCAAAGACTTATGATCTCATCTGCCAATAACCGCATAGGACATATAACCCGCTCACTAACGGGAGAAAGAATTCTATCTTGGTATTCAGTAGGACCTGCTACTTGCCCGTCAAGATGCACGTCGAGGTTGACCCCCGCCTTCCGGTTTACAGGTTCGAACTACTCTAATGAAAATCTTAACTTCACAAGCACATCCCTACTAAATCCTCAAGTCGAAGGTTCACGAATACCTATCACAACCTTTCGATTCCGTCATTGACTGTCCCGGAGTGAAATCCGTGTGACGAATCAAGGGTGAGTCGGTTCGAGTATACTAATCCAATTAGCATACCTATAACGTGTGCTCCCACTAACCATTAGTGTTCGACAGGCACTCTCCATGTCAAAGAACACGTCATACAAGTCTTCACATAAACTTAACGCCCAGTCAAGTTTCATCGACTTGCGAACGATTAAGTATTTGAGCTATAACCTTTCCAGTGCCGACCCCCTTATCCAATAAGGAGTGGAACGTTTTGCTCTCAAATACACGGACAAGTTTCTATATGTTTATTTACGAGTTAGGAATGCCAGTAACTACCAGTAAATAAAGAAACATTCATTTGCCTTATATAAATGGTTTACATAATAACAAGTACAATGCCCTCACTCAACATCCTCTGAGTGGCATTCGAGGGCATACTCCTAACATATCATTCAGTAAATTGCCACTCAGTAATTCTTTACTCATTAATAATCATTCATCATTCATATTCATTCATTGTATTCACCGTTCGGCGTAATTTGAATCGTATATCAGTTATCATTCGTCATTCAACCTTGTTTTGAGGATCGAGATGAGGATATTATCATCATCATCATCATATTTTGGTTGCCTGGATGTGAAGAGTAGCGTACGCTACATACTCTTTTTAGCGCACGCTAATTGAGTACTGGTAGCGCACGCTAACGTTCAGTATTAGCGCACGCTAGTGCATTTGAGGCAGACAGTCCATAAGGCACTGGACTGAATTTGAGTTGTAGTAGCACACACTATGAAAGGGAAATAGCGCACGCTAGTAGTTTGGATAGCGCAGGCTAAGCAATCAGTGTAGCGCCCGCTAAGGCTCGTTCAGACAGTCCATTAGGTACTGGGCTGAAATGGAATAATTCATAGCGCACGCTATGAGTGGATCATAACGTACGCTAATGGTATTAGTAGCGTACGCTAAGTTATAGGTGTAGCGCACGCTAACGCGAGCAAGGTAGAGGACAGTAGGTTCTGGACTTCAATATTCTGGGCATCAACTATCAGGTAGCGCACGCTAACACAAGGTTAACGTACGCTAATAAGAGGCGTTAGAGCACGCTACCAAGTACGTAGCGTACGCTAATGATGCAGGCAGTGGTACTGGACTACCCGGTGAACCCGCTAGCGCACGCTAAGCACAAGAGCTAGCGCGGGCTAAGCTGGGTTTAGTATATATAGGACAGTTCAGTTCAGTTTCGTCATTTTCCACCTCACCTTCTTCCTTGGGCGATTTCGGGCGATTTTGGACGATTTGGGAAGATCTCTTCGAGCTGCAATCACCTATCATTATCTTCAAGCTTCTAGTTCGGATTATTCATCATTTAATCTAATCCAACACACCAAATCAAGGTAAACATTTCTTGAATCTAGAATTTCGGGATTTGAGTGTTTTACTTCCGATCTCTTCAAGTTAGATTGCTATTATGTTGGAATATGTTGGATATGGATTATCTACCTTGGATACATGTGTTCCTGTGAATTTATTGGTGTATTTTCCAGATTTATTGAGTATGTGGGGATTTATTCAAGAACCCTTGAGGGTTGACTTTGGATTTTTGGGGGGTTTTAATTAGATGTTATCGTAATCTCAAGTTGTGTATTCTTATTGGATTATCGATTGTGTTGATGGTGTTTTGTTGGAGTGAATCACTCATTTGGAAGTTGGTTTTCGATACAATTAGGATTGGTTGTAAATAATGGGAGATTGTTTACAAAGTGTTTGTCATAATGCTCCAATGAGTTTGGATGTGTTGTCTCGACCTCTTAAATTGGTTATGATCACAATTGATACGTGTATTAAGCGAATTGTTGGTAATTGTGTTATTCTAGGTTGTTCTAGCGACCGATCTTTCCACTTAGGACGTTTGTTCGAGGAAGGACATTTCATCACCGGTATTTGTGTAAGTTAATTCTTACTCGGTTAAAAGGATACTCATTCCTTTCGTTGTTGTTCATTCATATTCATAATTCATTCATGGTATATTACTCATGTTGAGACTTGTAATTATCAAACTAATCATTCAATTCATGAGGAACGACGGTTCCAATCATTTCAGTGAGCTATCATTCATTTCATTATTATTTCATCTCAGTGAGTCATTCTTGACCCTTGTCGGATTACTATTCATTAATATTCATCATGGTCACTTTCGTTCTTGTGACCTTCTCAGATCATATTGCGTGGCCGGGTGGTTATGTGTGGAATTTTTGGTCGGGCACACGATAGTCATGTGTTTCGGGTTCACCGATACACTGGACTGTGCACACGGTAACGTGCCTCTGTGAGACTAATTAGGTACAAGTGCGGGTGTGTCCGGAAACTCGTATTGTGCACTTGCACGTCCCATTACGGGCGTACTATAATGCCTCTCTTCAGCTTAATTTCATAACTAAGATATATAATGATTGTGTTTATTCAACTCTTGAGGATTGTTGTTCCGTGTAACTGACCCCGTTGGGGATGTTGTTTTTAGGTCATGGTAAGGAAAAAGCACGGGAAGAGAACGTTGACGACGAGGAGTCCCAGTGATATTAGTAGGGGGGCCCCAGTCCTTTTCAGTCATTCATGTTTCTTCATTTTTATTTCCGCTGCAAATTTCCGTTTGGATATTCATTTTATTCAGTGTTGTATATTTTATCTTCATATAAAATATACATGTATTCTGTATTTCCTGGGTGTGTTGTACTTGAAACTCCTCATCGGAGTAATTGATGATATAATGTGGTTTGGTACTACAATTATATTATTTAATTCATTAATTTTCATGCGCCTGGTGGGTCCCAGTTGGGGGTCCACGACACTGTAATATCCGCCTAATTTGGGGTGTTACAGAGTTGGTATCATAGCGTGGTTTTGAATACTACCTTCCGAGTCATATCTCATTTGAAATCATCGTTCACCAGACTAGTATCATTGGATTTTCGCGTCACGTGTGACCTGTGCAAGAGCCAAGCCCCTCAGACCAAAAGAACTTATGGAGAGAGCTGTCAGGGGACGCAGGGGAAGAGGCCGCGGTGCAGGCCGAAACCCGGGAGCTCGTGTGAATACACGCGCGAACATGAGGAATAATGCTAATTCAACTAGCAGTGACGCTGCCACTTATTCACCCGGAGATAATCATTCAACGTCAAGGAGTCGTACCCGAGACACAGCTCAATCAGAAGGTGTTCATGTTGATCCACTCACTTTTATGCAGGGCATGATGGCCCAGATGACTCAGATGGAACGTCTGATGGAGACGATGCAGAACTCAACCGTTCAGAATCAATCCGCCACCTCAGAGGCAAGAGAGTGGTGTGAACAGTATAATTGGCGACATCTCTCGCCAGAGACCACCTACTTTTGAGGGCTCATCTGAGCCGGCGGATATTGTTCACTGTCTTGAACACTTTGAGAAATTATCTGCTATGGTGGAGTGTCCCGAAGGGCACAAGGTTTCAGTTGCGGCTTACTATCTGGGTAAGAGCGCTCATTCTTGATGGCTATATTTCAAGCCCACCGACGGGTCTTGCACTTGGGAGCAATTCAAGACTCTCATGATGGAAAGGTATTATCCAGCCCCACTCAGGGAGGCCAAGTTATCAGAATTACTCATTCCCGACCCCTAGCAGAAGATGATGTTCTCGCCATCGCCGAGAAGTTTCAGGAGTTACTTCATTTCGCCTCATCTATTATCCACTCCGAGGCGGATAAAATCAAGTATTTCAGTAAGAGGTAGAAACCTCGTATGCAGATGCAGTTACTTAATCATCATTGCACCACTCTGGCCGAATTCATCGAGAAAGCTCTTACTTATGAGCTTACTGCTAAGGAAATTTCTAAGCAACAACCTTCATCTGCTAGCAAGAAATCAAAGAATCGTAATCAGTCCGAAGGCGGCCAGGCAACCTTCAAGAAACCTCGTGCGGGCCCTACTTTTTCCGAGCGACCTCCTATGGCGCCAAAACCTGCGGAGTCTCAGTCCCGAGCGGCCAGTTCGGCCATCACCTGTTTCAATTGTGGAGAGAAGGGTCATTTCAGCACTGAGTGTCCGAGGGTGACTATCACCTGTAATAATTGTGGGATTGCCGGGCATAAGTCCCGTTTCTGCCGAAGAGACTCCAAACCTACTCGACGGCATCTCAGGCCTCGAAGCAGTCAGCTGTTCATAATCAGGCAACTCAGTCCACGTCGTTTAAGACGACAAGAGCAAACAAAGGCGGAGCCAAAAGCTATCAGACGGGGGCATCCGGTTCGGGGCCCGGCAAGCCCCGAATTTACGAGATGAAGAGGACCGACGATCCGGAGGCCCGAATGATCTCAGGTACACTCGAAATTTTATCTCAACCTGTATGTACCCTTTTTGATACTGGTGCATCACATTCATTCATTCCCGAGTCATGCTTGAGTAGACTTCACCTGGATAGTGCTACTAGTTGTGAACCTTATATCATTGGTCTACCTGGCGGTAGAAGAATTATCGGAGATCATGAGATTAAGAATTGTCTGAGTCAGCTTAATGGCCGAGTTTGGTTGGCAGACCTGATCGTGGTAGATTTACCTAGAGACGACGTTATTTTGGGTATTGATTGGATGGATCGGCATGATGCCATCCTTAGTGTCCGTAAGCATATGGTCACTATTGTTTCAGACGATGGAGTCGAGTGTGTATTTCAGGGGGGTAATCCCAGCTATTCCGCAAGAGTTATTAATATGATGAAAGCAGCGAAATTACTCAATCAGGGGTGTGTCAGTTATTGGTTCTATATGACCAAGACCGAGAAATCATCAGTGATGTTGGCGGATATTCCCGTAGTGAGAGAATATGCCGATGTTTTTCCAGACGAGTTACCTGGTTTACCTCCACATATAGAAGTGGAATTCACGATCGAGTTAGAGCCCGGTACGTCCCCAATATCGAAGGCACCGTATCGGACCCCGACCAAAATGCAGGAATCAAAGAATCAACTAGAGGAATTGACCGAGAAAGGTTATATCCGATCGAGTGCGTCCCCGTTGGGAGCACCAGTGTTACTTGTCAAGAAGAAGGACGGTTCATTTCACTTGTGTATTGATTATCGAGAGTTGAACAAGGTGACGATAAAGAATAAATATCCCCTACCCCGTATTGATGATCTCTTAGATCAACTTCAGGGAGCTTCAGTATTTTCCAAGATCGATTTAAGATCTGGGTATCATCAGTTGCGAATTCGAGAGTCGGATATCGCAATGACGACGTTTCGAACATGCTATGGTCACTACGAGTTTGTAGTAATGTCGTTTGGGTTAACTAATGCACCTGCGGTATTCATGGAGTTAATGAATCGGGTTTTCATCGACTATTTGGATCAGTTAGTGGTTGTTTTCATAGACGACATTTAAATTTATTTTCGTGACCGACAGGAGCACGAAGTTCACCTTCATCAGGTTCTCGACGTGTTGATATGAGAGCAACTCAATGGAAAGTTTTCCAAATGTGAGTTCTGGATGTCCGAGGTGACGTTTCTCGGACATGTGATTTCATCAGACGGAGTACGTGTCGACCCTCAGAAGACAGAGGCTATCCGAGATTGGCAACCTCCGAAGAATGTTAAGGAAATACGAAGCTTTCTCGGATTAGCAGGCTATTACCGGCGATTTGTGGAAGGATTTTCTAAAATTGCTCAACTTATGACGAACCTTTTACGGAAGGATAAGAAATACACGTGATCTGACGCGTGTCATCGGAGTTTTCGGGAGCTCAAGAACCATTTAATTTCAGCACCTGTTCTTTCTTTACCACAAGGGACGGAAGGATTCATGGTTTATAGTGACGCGTCCGGACACGGTCTCGGATGTGTACTAATGAAGAACGGGAAAGTTATTGCCTATGCTTCGCGGCAGTTGAGACCTTACGAGGTCAATTATCCGACCCACGACCTGGAGCTAGCAGCCGGGGTATTCGCATTGAAGATTTGGCGTCATTATCTTTATGGTGTCACCTGTCAGATTTTCACCGATCATAAGAGTTTGAAGTATATATTTACCCAGAAGGAGTTAAATATGCGACATAGATGGTGGTTGGAACTAATCAAAGATTATGATATTGAGATACTATACCACCCGGGCAAGGCGAATGTTGTCGCCGACGCCTTGAGTCGTAAGTCCGTTCAGGAGCAAATGCTTGCTCGTTTGACTGCACAGAAGGAACTTCAACAGGAATTCCTAAGACCCGAGATCGAGGTCTGGTTACAGCGAGTGCACGGACAACTTTGCATGTTAGAGATTTCATCGCCACTTGAGGAGGCGATCAGAGTGAATCAGGGTTCAGACCCATTTTTGTTGCGCATCCGAGAGGATGTGGCTCAAGGGAAAGCCCACGGATTTGTGGTCCACGGGGATGGACTTCGCGATTTAAGAACCGGTTATGCGTACCGGCGGATGACGAGTTGAAAAACTCGATTTTGAGAGAAGCTCATGCTACCCCTTATTGCATTCATTCGGGGTCTAGCAAGATGTACAAAGACTTGAAACAAAATTACTGGTGGAGTAATATGAAGCGAGAAGTCGCAGAATTTGTTTCGAGATGTTTGACCTGTCAGCAAGTCAAGATAGAACATGAGCGTCCAGCGGGTATGCTGAAACCGCTCCCTATTCCAGAGTGGAAGTGGGAAGATATTTCAATGGACTTCATCATGAGTTTGCCGACGAGTCGTCGTGGCATGAATACAATTTGGGTAATTATGGACCGCTTAAATAAGTCAGCTCATTTCCTTGAGATTAAGGATATGTGGGGTCCCGAGAGACTTGCCCAGTTGTTCATCAAAGAGATAGTGAGATTGCACGGTACTCCTAAAAGTATCGTTTCTGATCGTGACGGGCGATTCGTGTCACATTTTTGGAAATCCGTTCGTCGTGCCATGGGAACTCAGCTTAATTTCAGCACAGCTTTTCATCCTCAGTCCGACGGACAATCTGATCGAACTATTCAGACGTTAGATGACATGTTGAGAGCATGTGTTCTCGATTGGAAAGACGATTGGGAAGCCCAACTACCGTTGATCGAGTTCACATACAATAATAGTCGGCATGCTTCAATTAAGATGGCAACTTACGAGGCCTTATATGTGTAACACCCCAAATTAGGCGGATATTACAGTGTCGTGGACCCCAACTGGGACCCACCAGGCGAATGAAAATTAATGAATTAAATAATATAATTGTAGTACTGAACCACATTATATCATCAATTACTCCGATGAGGAGTTTCAAGTACAACACACCCAGGGAATACAGAATACATGTATATTTTGTATGAAGATAAAATATACGACACTGAATAAAATGAAAATCCAAACGGAATTTGCAGCGGAAATACACATCAACGAAACATGAATAAATGAAGAGACTGGGCCCCCCTACTAGTATCACTGGGACTCCTCGCCGTCAACGTTCTCTTCCCGTGCTTTTGCCTTGCCATGACCTAAAACAATATCTCAACGAAGTCGATTCTGAGAACAACAATCCTCAAGAGTTGAACAAGCACAATCATTATATATATTAGTTATAAAATCAAGCTGAAGAGGCGCATCATAGTACGCCCGTAATTAGGTACTGTGCACACGGTAACGTGCCTCCGTGAGACTAATTAAGTACAAGTGCGGGTGTGTCCGGACACTCGTTTTGTGCACTTGCACGTCTCATTACGGGCGTACTATGATGCCCCTCTTCAGCTTGATTTCATAACTAAGATATATAATGATTGTGTTTATTCAACTCTTGAGGATTGTTGGTCTGTGTAACTGACCCCATTGGGGATGTTGTTTTCAGGTCATGGCAAGACAAAAGCACGGGAAGAGAATGTTGACGGCGAGGAGTCCCAGTGATACTAGTAGGGGGCCCAGTCCTTTTCAGTCATTCATGTTTCTTCATTTTTATTCCCGCTGCAAATTTCCGTTTGGATATTCATTTTATTTAGTGTTGTATATTTTATCTTCATGTAAAATATACATGTATTCTGTATTTCCTGGGTGTGTTGTACTTGAAACTCCTCATCGGAGTAATTGATGATATAATGTAGTTCGGTACTACAATTATAATATTTAATTTATTAATTTTCATTCGCTTGGTGGGTCCCAGTTGGGGGTCCACAGCACTGTAATATCCGCCTAATTTGGGGTGTTACAGTATCTAGACCTATACAAATCAAACTTGTATTGTTTACTTTAAATTATTAATACGGGCATTTTATTTTCATGTATTATACAGTAGTGCATAGTAGCTATAGATAGTAGAAGATATATTGATACATAAATATGAATGTTTGGTTACTCCAGTGCTCATTAATAATCCCACATACCGTTTATTTTGTCATGGTGGTGTGGTATATACATTTTTATTATAGTTTGGTTATTGTATTTATTTTATATGGTTATATTTCTTGAATCATTATATGATGGTTACTTGTTTACCACATTAATTTGAGGTAATTTCCCTAATCTGCATTTCAAGTAACCAGAGTAACCAAACTATCGTCCGACAGTAACCAAATAAATAGTGTAGTGTGACTAAAACGAAATGATATTGTTATGAAATGCATGAACATGTACTGAAATTTGATAAATATTATAGTCGTTGAACACACTTACACAATCATATGGTCCAGTAATATACATGATATTACAAAATGAAAATCCATTTCAACAGTTTGAAAAAAATATTGGGAAGCAGTATCCAAAATCTTGCAACCAAGTAACCATACATATATCCTTCGGAATCTGACTTGCATAATGACATACATGTCAAAATCCAGTACAACCCCAAATTCAGTCGGTTCCAGTCCTGAGTCTTGAAAGTGTCGAATATTTTTGGGGGTTGGTTACCCTATACATACATCTGTGTACCTGTTATGTATGCTCGCTATACATACAATGAGAACTTACGCAACTGAAAAATCACAAACAATAGATCTGTCGCCACTTATTTACATTTGCAGTTCAACTGAACCAACACAATTCAACATATGGAAGAACCTGCAAAATAGTAAATGATAACCAAACATAGCATGGCCTCCACCATATGCACACATATAATCAAAGTAACTGTACGTATAACTTAAACAACATAGCATGACCTCCACCATATGTACACATATAACCAAAGTAACTAAATATGTTATTGTACATATAACTTAAATCTGCGATGATTATGTTACTGTACGTATAACTTAAACAACATAGCCTGGCCTCCACCATATGCACACATATAACCAAAGTAACTAAATATTTAACAAAATAGTAGCCAAATATTGAAAAAGGACAAAAAGAAACATCATAATAAGATGACATAAACAGCTATGATATTAAAACTACGGTAACCACTTATATAAAAATACGTAGCCATTAATATTTTGGAGAGTATTCCTAAATATGCGATATGATATTTAAGGAAAATTCAGACACAACACTAAGAAAACCTAAATCTTCAATATGATGCTCTGAAAAAAAAACAGAGGCATCTTCTCTAGGCAAAACACGCTAGGCGCGGTTGGCAGTTGGGTTTATAGATCTGGTGGGGCAATACACTCGAAGGAACAAACAGCAACACATGTTGTGATTGCCGCTTTAAAAGCCTTAAACGACGGTGAGAGAAATTTATTCAAATCTGAACACATCGAATTTGTAAGGGAAGAAGCCATTGAATCACCATCTAAAGTTTGCACCACAAAATGAGAAAATCAATTTTAATTAGAAAGAGAGACAACAAAGACTCAGATAGAGTTGAAAAACATAAAATTCTCAAATCTTATAACAAGAACCTCTGGCCTTTCAAATCAGAACCTGTGTCTCCGTCGTCGTCTCCCATCACTCCGTTATCCGCCGCCGTCCCCCATTGCATATTCATCCGTCGCCCTTCAGGGAGAGAAACTGAAAAATAAAAAGAGAGAGAAATAAGGAGAATCAACAAAGGAAATAAAAATAGTGAGAAAAATATAGGAAATAAAAGTTTAATTGCGTCTTCAATGAATAATAAATACATCATATTATGTGATTAAATGTCCATACTTGTTATATATGTAATTATTTTTTAATAATATTATTACTGTAATATTTTAATATAATGTATTAATCATTGTAATTTTCCCAATATTGAATAGAACGTACAAGAACCCATGATGAGATTTATAGGGTAATTGGGCCCTTGCTTTAATCCCGCCCAGATTACTTTGCAACAACCCCCTGATGTGACCAATATTGGGAACCAGTGAGCTTGGTTCACTGAGCACGGATCTTCCATTTCAAGTGGGAGATCCGGAAGACTCGGGTTCAAGTCCTTCGAGTACAAGAATTTTTAAGGGTTTATGATCCTTTAGTCAATGATTAGAGAAGAGAAACAATTAAATATTGAGGACTTCAAGCGGAGATCAGATCTCGGTGGGACCCTACGGTTGGATTTGAGGGGGTCCAGCATGGAACAATCACTTGAGGGACGACTCCTTGTGCGCGGTAGTTGACAATATTTAAGAACCCGAGAGTCAGATACACATCTCGTAATTTAACTGGTAGCAGTATTGTGGAGTCGGGGCTGTTATTCCGAAAACTAATCAGGTATAAGTTTGGAAACTCGATATAAAAAAAATATTGGGAAAAAATGAATTCTAATTGAACTCCTCATATATAAATATGACTCTCACAAATAAAAACAGGACATGTATTATTGGGAAACATATATTGAAATTAATTTCAGGTGTTGTAAAGTAGAAAAGTCAACAGCTTAGGAAGAGTTCACCAAAACAAACCCTAATTGCCAAGTCTCCTCCCAAAATTCCACGAATTCCCCAGTTCCGATGGACAATTCGACCCAGGAATCTCATGCCCGATCCGAAAATGTTGTGGCATACGATTCCTCCTACCCAATCTACGCCATGGCCATCTCCGCCGCCAACCGCCAACGCATCGCTGTCGGCAGCTTCATCGAGGAGTTCAACAACCGCGTCGACATACTCTCCTTCTCCGAAGATTCATCCTCCATCAAGCCCATCCCCTCTCTCTCCTTCAATCACCCTTACCCACCTACGAAGTTACAGTTTCACCCCTCCCTCACAGCCCCTAAAAACCTCCTCGCTTCCTCCGGCGACTTCCTCCGCCTCTGGGAAGTAAAGGAATCTTCAGTCGAGCCATTTATCACGCTCGACAATAGTAAAACCAGTGAATATTCAGCTCCATTAACTTCATTCGATTGGAACGAGGTGGAGCCGCGGAGAATCGGAACCTCAAGCATCGACACGACCTGCACGATTTGGGATATCGAACAAGGAGTCGTCGAAACTCAGATGATTGCTCATGACAAGGAGGTCTACGATATGGCTTGGGGCGAAGCTGGTGTTTTTGCTTCGGTTTCCGCAGATGGATCAGTTAGGGTTTTTGATTTGAGAGATAAGGAGCACTCGACGATTATCTACGAGAGTCCTATACCTGATACGCCGTTATTGAGGCTGTCCTGGAATAAGCAGGATCTCAGATACATGGCGACGACTCTGATGGACAGTAATAAGATTGTGATAATGGATATTAGGTGCCCCATGGTGCCGGTGACGGAGTTGGAGAGGCATAATGGCAGCGTGAACGCGATATCATGGGCCCCACAGAGCTGCAGGCATATGTGCTCAGCAGGAGATGATGGGCAGGCTTTGCTCTGGGAGTTACCTACGGTTGCTGGGCCGAACGGGATTGATCCCATGCTGACGTACTCTGCCGGTGTTGAGATTAATCAGTTGCAGTGGTCTGCCGCGCAGCCTGATTGGATTGCAATCGCATTTGGGAACAAAATGCAAATGTTGAAAGTGTGAGGTATTGACGTGCTCTTCGTGATTTATGTATTGGGTTAATTTTGACAAGCTAACCTGATTTTCGTTGGGGAAGTGGACTTGGGAGAGTATGAGGGGGAGTTTATTTAGGTAGAATGTACGGTTTGATGATTGTAGATGAGTTTGGATTGATTTATGTTGTTGTGACTTAAGTGAAGATAATAATTCGGACATACATTATGTTTTTTGTCCTTGCTTTTCGATTTGCATTTGCAAGACAATGTTCTAGTTGGACTCGAGGCTTTTTGTTTCTTTTTCCACTATTCTGTACTTTTTTAAGAGATGTATGTCTCACATCGATAAATGATGTTAACGCAGACAAGTTATGAAGATATTGGGCTAATCTTCTTGCTATTGGAACCTCAAATAGTAACAGCATCCTTGTAGAGTGAAATTAGAACTATGATTTGGGAAGTTTATTTGTTGCATGTTTTAATTGATCTATAATATTCTGTCAGATTGG
Organism: Orobanche coerulescens; assembly: GCA_033398695.1. Lineage (NCBI taxonomy): Eukaryota > Viridiplantae > Streptophyta > Magnoliopsida > Lamiales > Orobanchaceae > Orobanche > Orobanche coerulescens. The sequence goes on from CM065816.1 coordinate 3,520,898, forward strand.
TTGGTATTGGTCAATGTGTTATAATATATATGTATATATATGTATTCAATTAATTGGTTTATCTCCCAAATGACCGATCGTAAAGTAGGAATCAAACGGGAAGAAGTTTATGAAACTGAAAATGGGCCCTGAGCATACACTTTCATATTATAAAACCATTTTCACTGTTCACAACTTTATTAAGGATTTGAATCTCAACAACTCAAAATTAAGTAGAATCACCTCAAATTTGCCGGTCTAAATTCTCTCGTATTTCTACTGCAATGTTATACTCTTGCCTCACATTTTAACTTTTTTTACTGCAGCTGGGAAGATCAGTTTACACAGCTGACCGCTGATCCTCAGGAAGGTGTACGAAAACTCTGTGCGTGAAAACAGAGATGGGGAGTTGTGTGCCAGTCTCTCTGTTTCTTCACCAAAGTGAAAACTTATGTTGTGTAGAAGTGAATAACATTGGAAACCAGTTTCCTTTGTTTTTATGAAAGTGTGCATGTCATGGGTGTAGTTATTTGATTTATCTGAGTGTGTTAGTATTTTGATTAAATATAAAAAAAATTGCTGCATCCTAGAACTTTGTCAACTTGTGTCACATTTTATATATTTGGCAGCCTCAAATTTCATTTTTGAGATAATTACAAAAAAACAACCCTTGTGATTGGGTCAAATTACTTGAAAACCCAGCTAATTTTGAAAAAATCACAAAGAAAAAACTTGAGATTATCGTCTTACACACCTTTTCAATATTTTTAAAAATATTACTTCCAAATTCCCGCCTTACAGTTACATTTAAATTCTTAAAATTATCTAAGCATTACAAGTTACCAGATGAATAACTTGTGCCATGTGTAATATTTCGTGAACATTAGGCAGCATTCTTTTCTTGTTATGTGAAGCATTACTTGAATTTCTTTCAACTTTTTGTGAAAATTTAGTTGATGAAACATATGGGACTTGTACCATCAGAGAATGATATTGCGCTGAGAAAACAGATTGTGGGGATCTTGAACTTGTAAATTTCTTTTCTTTTCTTTTTTTGTAGTTTGTTTTTCTCGTTTTAGTGAATGAATTCTTGTTACAAGATTATGATATATATATATATATAATTAAATGGTTTCTGATCGTGGAGCTTTGGATTATGATGTTGGGTTACGAAATAACATGAAATAATTGAATGCCGAGGTTATTCCTTACGGATCCTATGCCCTAGAGGTAATTTGCTTTGGTTCTTTGTTATATTTGTTAATATTGTTTACTCTGTTCCTTATGGATGCTATGAAGAAAGTTTATGGTTTGTTGGCACATTTATGCTGTTTGCAACATTCTGCTCTCTTGGAATGCTATTCATGTACATCCTTGTGCCTGAACTCCAATTGGAGGAGTTGAGAACACGCCGAAGATAAGACTTCGATCAAGTCACCAAGACTTTGATCAGGATGTTGAAACCCTATCAGTGATTGTAAAAGCATTTACATTAGGCACATAATACAGTCACATTGAATAAATTATTTTCTGTATTATGTGATAAGGTTTCAGCATCCTGATCAAAATCTTGGTGACTTGATCGAAGCCTTATCTCCGGCATTTTCTCAACTCCTCCAATTGGAGTTCAGGCAGAAGGAGGTACATAATTAGCATTCTAAGAGAACAAAATGTTGCAAACAACATAAATGTACCAGCAAACCATAAACTTTCTTCATAGGATCCACAAGGAATAGAGTAAACAACATTAACAAGGAACCAATGCAAATTATTTCTAGGGCATAGGATCCGTAAGGAATAACCTCGGCATTCAATTCTTTCATGTTATTTCGTAACCCAACATCCATAATCCAGAGCTTCACGATCTGAAACCATTTATATATATATAGGAAATAGATCATATGAAAACTAATTACCTTGTGAAATCTAGAAACTTTTGTAGGCCATTGATATTAGTGATCTAAACGGCTGCAGATGAGTAGAATTATATGCATTTATGTATTTTTTTTATTGCATTATTTGTTGCATATACTAGCGACCAACTTGATGCAACAAATATGCAATGAAATTACTTAATAATGCAATTGATTTCTAGATTTCACCATTAAGGGTGTTTCCACCATAGTCAATCCCTATATATATATCATAATCTTGTAACAAGAATTCATTCGCTAAAACGAGAAAAACGAAAAAAAGAAAAGAAATTTGCAAGTTCAAGATTCGCCACAATTCATTTTCTGAGCGCAATATCATTCTCTGATGGTATGAGTCCCATATGTTTCATCAACTGATTTTTCACAAAGAAATTCAAGTACTGCTTCACATAACAAGAATAAAAGAATGCGGCCTGATGTAAATGTTTTTATAGTTAAAAGAAATTCAAGGTACCTCAATGGTGTTACAGTTAAATCTCGATAAATGAATGTTTGATAAACGAATAATCTCGTCAAATGAATAATTTTTCTTTGGTCCCAACTCTTTATAACATGTTCAATTTTTTTCGATAAATGAATAATTTCGCTAAATGAATATTTATTTCCGGCCTCGATCATATTTATTTATCGAGGTTTTACTATATTATAAAATACTTTGATGATGTTGATAAATTTTGTTAGATCACCAAATACAGTAAAACAAATACATATGAAATAAGACTACTATTGTTTTATCTTTTAGTTTCTTTTTCTTCTTGAGAATTTAAGAGTATTATTATTAATTAGTTACCAGTTTGGAATTTTATTATAATATCATCTCAAAAACAAAAAAATACTCCCTCCATTTTGTAAAGATTGTCCCATTTATTTTTTAATGTACTAGAAACTCTCATTGCCCACTGTCTTTCTAGGGCCGGTCCCGATAAAAATGAGGCCCGGGGCGAAATAAAAATATGGGCCCTTTATTACTAAAATAAGGGCCTTTTATTACATCCAAAAGAATCGCTACAAAACGGTAGCCTACAATCTGATTTTTTTTTTCATTTTTAAGGTGTTTTTCCTTAGAGATGTTAAATAGGCTAAATTTCTGCGGCCGGCTAAACTGGTCCCAAAAAGTTCTGTATTTAAACGGCTCTGAAATATCATTTAACCCTAACCCTAACGGGCTTCGGGCTTAACGGGCTAAATATTTAAAAAATCTATTTTTTATTTTTTTATAAGTCATAAACAAAAAAAATAGTAATAATATATTTTATATATATAGTAACAAATATACTATAACAAATATAACAAAAAATACACTTATATATATATATACACTATATTAACAAATATATTAACAATATATATTATATATAATAATAATAATATATATTACATATATAAAATTAATATATATTATATATATATAATATTAATATATGTTATATAAATATAGTATTACTCTAAGTTGAAATTAACAATATATATATATATATATATATATATATATATATATATATATATCGGGCCGCCAGTCGGCTGGCTAAAATTTCAGGCCAAAAAAGTCGGGATTTAAACGGGCTAGGAAATATCGGTCCTAACCCGATTTTTTGGCGGGTTAAACGGGTCAGCCCGCCGGGCCCGAGCCCGTTTAACATCCCTATTTTTCCTAACCCTTGTTATATATAATAATATTTTTGGGCCCAAAAGTAAAAAATATTAAATATCAAAGAGGCCCAAAGTGAAATATAAGAATAAAACAAGTATTAGGGCTCAAACCAATATATATATATATCTTAAAGAATTTTGGGCCCCTGAGGTGGTGGGTCCTGGGCCGTCGCCTATGCTGGCTCAGGGCCGGCCCTGTATCTTTCTTATTAATTATGTTTTTGTTATTAATTAATTTAAACTATCATCATGTAATGTAAATGTATCTTATCTTTCTTATATATATAAAAATTGAGTTCTTAAATTTATTGTGGAGTATTAATGATATTAATTAGTAAATATTTTACATTTAATATTAGTTCATGTTAAATTATTCCCTCTAATTTAATCTATTAAATAATATTAAGTATTAAATCCATGTCTTAAATGTTTCATGTCTTAAAGTATTAATTAAAATCATATAATTCAATTAGCTACCATTTATTTAAAAATTGAGTTTCATGTTAAATTTTTACGATTTAAATTCCTTTACTTGAATGAATGTGAATGCCATCACTTCATTTTTTTAAAAATCGTTACAAACCTTTTTGGCTTCATCTCATTCTATTGTCCAACTAATTGAATTAAATTGAGTATTCATGATTTAAATCTTTATGAATTTTGTAAAAACATTTGCCATAAGTACTAGGGGTGGCATTTCGAAACCGAAAATTCAAAACCAAACCGGAAAAATCCGAAAAAAGAACCGAAGAACCGAAACCAAAGAAGACCGAACCGAAAAATAGAAAAACAGAACCAAACCGAATTGGTTTGGTTCGGTTCTCGGTTCGGGGTCGGACAGAGCCGAACCGAACCGAAATGGACCGAAGTCAAAGTCACATACTAAAATGACATCTTTTTGTGAGTTTTATGTGTTTGAGATTTTAATATAATTTGTTTTTCTTTTTTAAGACCCTCATGGATCCAAGGAGGACCGATAATATGCTTGTGTAATTCGTGATTCAACTAATTTAGGTTTAGAGAATGATCTATTGTGATTTGTGATTGTTATATCTTTTGAGATATTTGTAAATTGTTGTGCAAGTCAACCTCTTATCTTGAGCATATATAAATAACTTTTGTTGGCTTGTTGTTATATATAACTTATTCTATTGAATATAATATTTGAATTTATATTGTGAAGAACCGAAAAAATATCAAACCAAACCAAAACCGAACCGAATATTTATAAAACCGAATTTAACCGAACCGAACTCCAAAAAGAACCGAACCAAACCGAAACCGAATATTTGGTTCGGTTATTGGTTTCGGTAAAAAACCGAACCGAATGGAACCGAGTCCACCCCTAATAAGTACTATAGCAATAAGTTAATTTTCTGAACTTTATTAGTATTTATACTAAAACCCAAATAAAACCCAAACGGTGGCAAAATTCTTTGGACTCATTTATTAACTCTTTTTCATAAATAGCTTCATTTTACAAGTAATTAAAATAGACCGTTCATATCCTTATTGAAGGTTACATACTACATATTGTGTGTATAAATAGTTTACTTTGCATATCAAACAATATTAATACAAACGAAATCAATACTAATCCAAAAGAAAACAATATTAGTTCACTGATATTAATGGATATTTTACAGGGAGTGTTGTACATTGAACAACAAAAGAAAATAATTAGATAAGAGGGCTTCATATATTACAAGAAGGTTTTTACAAACAAATATGAATACAAATCATGAAAAACATTTAGATAAAAATTGCCAACACATGCGGACATTATTCACGTCAATATTGATGGTTTAATAAGTACGGTCGCTTCAACCATTTTATGGGTTTTCAGAAATTTTGGCCTTGAAAGAAAATTTAGTTCATTAGTATTACTTTGTCATTTTCTATTTTTTACTAATAACCCATAAATTTTTTTTAGTGAGAAACTAATATTTACGCTCTTTTGTATGACATTGCATAATGGAATAAAAGGAAAAAGTACATACTTTTAGGTCAAAGTCGTTTGTTAATTATAATAACAGATACAAAAAGTTGAGTTATAGACATAAGAAAAGGTTAAAAAATTTTATCAAAAAACAAAATCCGTACATCACACGGGTCGTAATGCCTCGTATTTGATAATATACATGTAATATAACTTTTTCAATAGATTTAATTAGTTTAATTTCTTAAACGCTGTAAAAGTCAAATTGGGATTACCTATAATAAAAATAGGGGTTGTTTTGATATTTTGAAAACGAAGGGGGCCGTTTAGACCACACCTTATACTTCATGGAGAGCTTTACAATTTCCGCATCTAACTTTATATAAATAAGTAACACAACCCTAACCCTAAATCAGAATTGAGCAGCCGACCGCACAAATCCTTGGAATCACCTCCGTAGAAAGCGGAAATGTCGATCGGAGAGCTCGCTTGCACCTACGCCTCCCTGATTCTTCACGACGATGGCATCTCCGTGACTGTAAAGTTTATTTCTACTGGAAATATTCAGTCGTATGTCCACCGTTATTTGCTACTCTGATTGGATTAATTTTATTTTTATTTATTGTTTAGGCGGAGAAAATTGCTACGCTAGTTAAGTCTGCGAATTTGACGGTAGAATCATACTGGCCCAGTCTCTTTGCTAAGCTTTGTGAGAAGAGGGACATTGAGGATCTCGTCATGAACGTCGGATCTGGCGGTGGTGCCGCCGTAGCTGTCGCTGCTCCTGCCGGAGGCGCTTCTGCTGGCTCCGCTGCTGCAGCTGCCCCCGCCGTTGAGGAGAAGAAGGTACATTTTTTGTCTCACTTTATTTTTTGTAAAATCTTAATTCATTATTAGTATTCATTGCTTCTTAATCGATGCAAAATTTAACCAACTTATGTACCAAGGTATTTTGTGATATATATATATATATATATATATATATATATATATATGTGTGTGTGTGTGTGTGTGTGTGTGTGTGCGCGCGCGCGCGCGCTTTCTCAAATAGAAAGGAGAAGATTGTGAATACGCTTTTATTTACTCACATTTAGATCAGATAGCTCCTATTTTGAAGTAGTTTGAGATGTATTTTGGTGTGCAAGTGCCAAGATTCATGTTTTTGTAAATTTTATATACACAAATTTGGTTGTCGAATTCTTCTTTTGGAAAATATTTTTCCTGTCTGTATTTAGGACCGAACTGTTACGAAGCTGAACCCTCTTAAATTGCTTATTCGTAAGTATTAATATAGGATAGAATGAGTTGACAATTTGTTTTATTTGCCAATTGGACTGTCAACAGGAGGAGCCGAAGGAGGAAAGCGATGATGATATGGGATTCAGCTTGTTCGATTAGGAAGCCTTTTAAGCCTGTTTTTCTTGTTTAAGTTTTGCAAATTTGAGATCACTCACTTGTTTTGAGATTAAATCAGCTCTCTATAGATTTCTTGTTTTAATTTTGTGAAAGATTACTGCGACTGTTCTGTTTGACTGATGCCTTTTTCTCACATTGCAGTAATTCGATTTGGTACTTTCGAAACTTTCTCGATTGTTGCTGTCAATTATTTTCTTTCTTGATTTGTTTGCTGTTTTTTTCATATAAAGCTAAATTTAGTTTCTGGCTATGTTGTTGTAAAATGATATATTTCGCCTTCATGTGGTCTTGTCACTTTCCGAAAAGACATGAAAACTGCGGAGTGTTTGCTTCCATGTAGTGCTGTTATGCCAACCGAGCTGCTTGGGGGTTCGACTGGACTCGTTAAAGGTTCCTTAAGGCTAGCTAAACGAGTCGAGCTCGAGCTTGTTTTGGTACTTGATTTGCTTGCTAGTCAGCGTGAACTCGACTCGTGAGGCTTTATAAATTAGATTTTTCTTTCCATTTCTCTCTTTGGTCTTTCATTTATTACTATGAATTCTGAAATAATGTTTTTCCAACTTGAAAAGCGCTTTAGCTATTATGGTTCTTTTATAAATTCGTTTGGACCTCAATTCTATAAATTACGTATTTACTGAATTAAGAGTTAAGAATGACCTGGTTTTGTTTTGCCTAAGGTTTAACAATAATATTTTAATATCGAGATAACTAACCTATCATTCAAATAAATGTCCTGGTTTTGTGTAGACATTCCTTTTCTTTTCCTTGATCCAATAACTCGTTTTTAGATTTTTTTTTTTTTCAGAGTTATGTTTTAAAATTTTTGTTTATAATGAAAATTCTAAATATAAATATCGTAAATTTTCTTATATTAAATATTAAATTAAAAGTATAGATCATTGAACCAGTTTGGACTGTTTCTGTGCTTGGCTGAGTTTGGTTAATGGAATGTGCTGGACTGGACGTTTAATGGGTTGGCGGAGTTTGGATCGGAAAAATTCAAACTGAATTTTCGGTGGTACCCGTTTTCTGTATTAAAAAAATCAATTTTTTTAGTCCCGCAACCGGCTTATTGATGTTGGTGTGGTTGGATCCGTAACTTTTGACCTTCGAGCAACACTTTTTTTTTTGATATCGATTCTAAGTTTACACTTTAGTCCTCAGGATAACAGTTTTGGAATCCTCCCTTAAGGGAGGAGGGAGTGGTCACCTAGTACCCTAGGTGCCATATCATCTCTATCCAATAAAAATTCTCCAACTCAAAACTACCCAATTTTATCCTAACACTACCCTAAGTGGAGGGAGTGGTCACCTAGTACTCGATTTTTTTTTTTCATACATAAAATCACATACAATATTTAAAATAAAAACATACCATTTCATTAAAAAAAACATTACATAATCTATACTTCTATTAAAAGAGAATCGTGACACATGTCACTTTATAAATTTTTTTATTTTTTATTTTAAAATAAAATTTATATATAGAGATGTATTCTTAAATTTTTTAAAAAAAAAATTCTAGATATGTATTGCGGGAGTTTTATTTCAAAACTTACACCCATCTACCAATAAAAAAATCCCTTTGTTTTTTAAGCTTAAAATTTTAAATATTTATAATTTTTAGATCAAGTTTATTTTTAATAAAAATATATCAAATTAATTTTTGCTTCACAATTTTCAACTAGACATTTAAATTTGATGGATTTACAATAATAACTGATTGCACAAAAAAATTATATTAGAAAAAATATGAATATTTGTTTTCAATAAAATTAATTGATGTAAAATAGAAATATATTGCCCTCTCAATTGTCTAGGATAATTATATTAGAATTTTCTTTTTATTTAACGGTCCTTTTTTCAAAAACAAAAAAAAAGAAAAAAAAGAAAAAACCAAACACACACACCGATCGGGCTTGGAAGCCGAATTGCTAGTCGATTTGCACTACCCGAGCCCCACAGGGCGGTGTTGCCGATCGGGTAGACCTAGCCGATTCACTACCCGAGCCCCACTCCCTCCCCCCTAAGTGATTGCTTCATGCTGAACCCTCACAAATTCAGTCGCAGGGTCTCACCAAGATTTGGCCTCCTACACTGCCGCTTGAAGCCCTTAATATTTAATTGTTCCACCAGCGTGATATGAAGGGTTAGGACTTAAATTTTAGTGAAAAATTAAGGGATCATTGAACCTTGAGAAATTCAATTTCGAAGTGTTCATTAAGAATTAAACTCCCAACTCCTGGCCTCCAATCAGTTGGTTCGAGCAACACTTTTTATATAACTAGATCATCTCCATCGAGGCCTATTAAAAAAAATAGGTTACTCACATATGTTGCCCAAGATAATTATTACCTCCGTCCCATCTAAAGGTTTACATTTCTATCAAAAGTAGTCCCTTTAGTAAGTTTACATATATCACTTTTTACAATCAAATCAAACAATCACTTTTTACTTTTTAATCTCCACCACTCATTCATCATCAATACTTTTTACTTTTTAATCTCCATCACACATTTAATTATCATTACTTATACAAATCATTACCTAAAATACATCAAATATACCCCATCTGTCAACCTTTGGCCGGGACAAAGGGAGTATATTGAATGTGTTATTTTATTTAATTTGAAATTTTGGCATGTCTTCGATATTCGAGAATCCAGATAACAAACAGCTTATTCCAGGCTGGCCCCCTACTTAAAGGGGATATTACGCAATATCCTTTCCCCATTCAAATAAGACTGTGATGGATGGACGGACGGATGGTCTTCGTCGTCTTCGAGGCTCTTTCGAATTCCAACTTCTCCTCTCCTAATATATAAAACGTTTAAAGTTTCTCAAAGAAAAATAGCTCTCTCTCTCTCTCTCTAACCTTCCGCAGGAAAAGAATAATCTAATTTCAACTGACCATGTCGATGTCGATTTTCACCCCGTTCGATGCCCTCTGCGCCGAGTCTTTTTTCGGCCAGAAAGTCTGCTTTTCTTCGACCTCACCATCTGGTAATAATACTGATAAGCGAGATCCGGATCCGGAAATTGATGATATGAAGAAGGGAAGAGAAGTAAATCCGTTCACATCTCTATCGAATAATAAGCCGGAAGATCGCCGGAGTTTTAGAGCGCCGAGGTTCGTGCCGGAGCTTGATGGGGTTCACTGTTTCGAGAATATTCTTCCTTATTGATTCACATTCGTAGAATTTTCATTTTTTTTTTCTTTTTTCTGCTTTTTGGATTGATTGGTAAATTGTGTAGCGGATATTATATTTATATATGCATACTTATGATATGCAGCATATGCTTATTTTTTGGTGTCGGGATAATTGGTAAAATGTGAAGTGGATTATTTTATTTTGCCCTAAGTTTAACACCAACTCTTATGATACTCAAATTATCGGAATTGATTTTTACTCGAATGTATTCGTGTCATATATTGTATTTTCGAGTAATAAAGAGTTTAACTTATAAAAATATACAATATTGAGGTAGATTATCATCGAGTAACACGAATACAAAATCGAGTAATACGAATGCTCCATTCGAGTAACACGATTGCCGCATACGAGGAACTCGCTTCTGTTCGAGTAACTCGTATGGGTAATTCGAGTTACACAAATTACGAATTCGAGTTACCCGAATTCGTATTTCGGGTAACTCGAATAGAAGCGTGTTACTCGAATTCGGCAATCGTGTTACTCGAATGGAGCATTTGTATTACTCGATGAGGACATTCGTTTTACTCGATTGGGTCATTCGTGTTACTCGATTTTCTATTCGTGTTACCCGGATGATAATCTTTCTCAATATTATATATTTTTGTAAGTTGACTCGAAATTATTACTCGAAAGTATAATATATGACTCGAATTTATTCGAGTAAAGGTCAATTCCGACGATTTGAATATTATAAGAGTTTGTGTTAAAGTTGGGGCAAAAAAGAATAATGTTATATGTAGAAGGCTGCTATGCTTACTTATTCTTCCTGTCCATAATTATGTTAATGTTTTTTTTGGTGTTGGGATAATTGGGATAAGTTCGACAAGATTCAATAATATAAATATAAAAGGTTAAATGAACAAAATAAGACCTCAAGTTTATAAATTTTAGCACGAGGACTTAAATTTTCAAAAGTATTAATGTGGGATCTATTATTTGATCCGTTAAACCACGTTAGGATCTCCGTTAAATTTTGTCCGTTAAGAACCAACGGAGTGCTTAGTTGGCTGTTAACTTACATGTGATTGGTTGGTCAATATATGACGTAAAATAATAATAAAAATTAATAAAAAAATATGAAAATGTAAAAAATCTAAAAAATTGAAAAACTTAAAGAAAAAAATAAGAACTTAATTTCTTTTTATTTAAAGAATCTGGAAAATTAAAAATGGAATTGCATGTAATTTTTTCTAATTTTGGAATATTAATATTAAAAAATTAGAGGTTTTTATTTAAAATTCCAAAATAAAAATTAGAAAAAAAATTGGATCTTATTTATAAACCGTTTTAATAAAAATAAAAATTGGAATATTATTTTTCATAAAATTAATAAAAAATCTAAAATATTTTAATTTATTTTAAAACAATTCTAGTAATTTATTTTTTAAATTTTTTTTTTACTTTTCATAAAAAAAGGTTGTTTAATTTTTACAAGAAAATCTAAAAATCTAAAAACAACATATTAAAGATTAATTATATAAAGTCAATTTCATGAAGAAGATAACCGGATCAAATTTTTTGTATATTTTATTAAAAATAATATTTCAATTTTTATTTTTATTAAAATAGTTTATAAATAAGATGTAGAAGTTTTTAAAATTTACCTTTCGAATTTTAAATAAAAACTTCTGTTTTAATATTGATATTCCAAAAATTAAAAAAAAAGTTGCGTGAAGTGCCAATTTTTTTTATTTTCAAGATTTTTAAATAAAAAAACAAGTTCTGATTTTTTTTTTCAAAAGTCTTCCAGTTTTTTTAAATTTTTTATATATTTTAGATTTTTATATTTTTTATTATTATTTTACGTCATATAGTGACCAGCCAATAAACATCTTCCACATGTCATTTAAGTGTCAACTAAACACTCCGTTAGTACTTAACCGACAAAAGTTAACGGAGGTCCTAACGTGGTTTAACGGATCAAAGATTAGGTCCTAGTTTGATACATTCGAAAATTTAGGTTCTCAATGCTAAAATTGATAAACTTGAGGTCCAATTTTAGCCACTTAGCCAATATAAAATTATTGAAAAAATAGAATATGATAAAAATTAAAAAAATATGGATAGGTGAAAATAAAAAAATATTAACTTAATTGGTGTACACACGGAGTATCATATACTTTATTCGTTCTATTTATATTGGCTCATCAAATTGGACACATAAATTAAGAAATTACTTAACGAAGAGATAAAGTAATAAAAACTTATTTGTTTGTGTGTTATTTATTTTGTTATTTTGGGGATGGGCTAATATAATTGGGATAACTAAAAATAAAAAATAGGTCAAATACAAATGGGACGAAAGGGAGTACTTTTTAGTACAATATGTTTGTCGTTTTATTTCTGTAATAATATTGAATTTGATAATTATTTAACTTTATAGATATGCATCAATAAATATAATTTGGTAAAAAATATTGATGGTTATTATACGGTGGAGATTAAAAGTAAAAAATAATAGTTTGATTTGATTTTGAGTGATTTAATGAAATATTGCAAGTTTAAATGGATAACTTCTTGGATTAAACTAGATTATCACCCGTTGCATTTTGCATGGAGAATAATTTAAGTCTCGTTAAAAAATTGTTTAAATTGTTATTAAAAAATATATTTGTTATTTTATTTCTTACAATTATATATAATTACATTTTACAAATAAAGAGTATGTTGTATACATTTTTCGATTCCTAAGAAAAAATTTAAATTTCTAATGATTGTCTAACTCTTTTTTCAATTAAATTTCTCATATTTAATATCATCGAATTATATCCTACTAAATATATTATTGGACTTATATTTAAACTTACTTATTTATAAATTTATTTGTTTAACAAATATTTCCACCTTAACATTTGTTTGCTTTTTTCCTTCAGATTTTGCAAGTATGTATAGGTGGAGATTTGATAATAGTTTTTGACTCACATAATCCCCCTCTCTCTCTCTCTCTCTCTCTATATATATATATATATATATATATATCAGCAGAGAAAAAACTATGCATTTAATTTCTCGAAAGTCTAAAAGGCAGCCCTGGTGCCATTCCCGGATGCCAATGGAGTGATGGAGTCCATTTTATTTTAAATTCATAATGATTGTATTTGATTAAGATTTTATTTCATATTTATTGAAATAATATACTGATTAGGGGTGAGCTGAAAAACCGACAAAAATCAATACTACCGAAGATACTGAATAAATCGAAACCGAAAAACCGAACCAATAAGATATTGGTATGGTACGGTTCTTAAAATTTTGAAAACCGAATTATGCGGTTCGGTTCGGTTTCAGATATGGATCCCGACTTTAAAAACCGAACCGAACCGATAAAATAGATGACTATTCTGCCGACTTTGTTTTTTCTTTGTGCAGGTTGTTATGAATTGATGGACTTGTGCTGAGGAGGAAATTCAAGACTTTTGTTTAATCTGATATTGGACTTTTTGAATCCTTAGTTATTATCATGTTATTGAAGTAGATTTTATTTTTATTCAAGCTTTGAAGTGGATTAATTATGTCTAAATCCTCTATTTGAACTTACAATTGTCTGATTTAGCCCAAGTAGTTCAATTTGGGTCTGGCGCAAGCCCAACTTAAGTTGCCCATTTAATCAGCCCATTGACACCGAACCGCTACCGAACCGACACCGAAACCGATCACACCGAGCCGATTTAAAACCGAATAATTTCGGTACTCAAATGCTAGATGCCGATAAGATGCGTTTCGGTATTGATTTTAGCTAGAAACCATACCAAACCGAACCGAGCTCACCCCTAATACTGATTACAATTTCATACACTGCAATTACTGGTGCGCATGCATTCTCCATCTCAGATATAGCCTACAATATATGATGTAAGAAATGCTCCATGGCATGTCATGTTGTAATATATATATATATATATATATATATGAGTTGTGCTACTCACCCCGAAATTGGTCCCAAAATATGTTCCCGAATAACACGTGGGTCCAATCAAAATTGAATTCTGAGAAAATTAGGAATTCACAAAAGTAGTATATGTTGTAATTAATGTATTTATTTGTGAATGACCTTTATACCCCTGAAACCCTAGATGTGTACCTATAAATAAAGGATTTGGGCCCTCATAAGAATACACACATTATTCTCCTTCTCTTCCAATTTCTCTCTTTTTCTCTTAAGTTTATAACACGTTATCAGCACGATACTCTACGAGCAAAAAAAAAAAATTCTCTCCAATTTTCGAAATCCAAAAAAAAAAAAAACGCGAGCAGTTTTTCTGCACTGCGAGACCGCACTAAAATCGCGATCCCCATTTTGTTAACCGTCGGATCAGTATGGAATTTTTACAGTATCTTCCTGACAAACAGATCTACAAATTCAACGGTGGAGATCGGTTTCTAAAATGTATAGCATACATAAAAAAAATCGAGCAGAATAAAGGTGGGATTGGAGGCATCTTTGGGGAAAAGCAATTCTGGATGAAACAATCTATCTGCTGCGCTTGGAATGGAAGACTGAAGCAGTGGGAAACGAAGGTCTGGATCAGTTTTTTATATATATTTGGTGAATGGTATTAATTCTATTTACTCCTTCAAAAATTTTCTTGCATGTGATGATTTTGAGGAAAAATATATTATATTTAGTTATTAAATTTTATATTTTGTGTGTGCATCATATATAAATAATATATATGATGACCTCGAAGTTTATTATCAAATCACATTCCTCTTTGTTTCCAGAAGAAACACGATTCAACAATACTTAATAATCCAGAAGATTATTAAGATAAAAGATTTGTTGTAGTTCTTGAAGGACAACATTATCTCGTCATATTTTAGTTGAATATGATGTATTCATGAAGAACACTATGAGATCTAATAACTTGTGCAATTCCTAATGAAAAATACAAAATAATATTCCTGAAGAATATTTTAAGTGCTCTTGAAAAAAAAACTATTTTAGTTTAGTTATTTCGAGCCTTGATTAATTCTCGTACTATTTTTTTTCCTTTTGTATATTCAATTATGGATCTTAAAATTATTGCTCCCGAAGTAGCACAATTAATTGTAATACTCTTGAAGAATATTACTATTCTAAATGAATAATTCTTATTTATACATGAATTATGTGATGATACAATATTCCTGAAGAATATTGATTTGTTACTTATAAATATAATAGCATAATTAAATCATTATGCTCTTGATGTAGCATGATATTGTCCCTGAAGGAAAATATAACTTATATCTCAAATAAAAAAAATAAAATATTAATATGATTTGAGAATATTCTCTATCGAGATTGTACAAGATATGATATACTCCACAATCATAATCCGACTGTGCTCCAATGGTAGCAAGATTAGTGAGTGGTCGAATATTCCTATCAAGTTGTTCCCATAAGTGAACAATATTAAATTAAAAACTTCAATATTACATGGCTCAAATTTTATCTCCCAAAGTAGATAAAATTTAGAGCTTATCCTTGTAGGGGATAATTATTTATAAATTTTATCTCGTGGAGTTGATATATCAACTGTTAATGATAAGGACATGATAATCTTAAGATTATATGTCAATATCTAATCTTATATATTGTGTAGTTTAATATTTTATTATCTCTTATGATATATTGTGAGTTTTTATCAATATAAGATATGATGTCATACCTGAAGTATGATTTGAATTGATCGTTGCTATATAATTAGTGATAAAAGGGTCAAATACCCTGGAGATATTTGTATCATTCAAATTTTTTGCTTATCTTATTTCTTCTTTTTGTGAATAGAATGTCAAGTTCTTGGGATTAAATAGTGGTCATGATTTATTGTCTCATCAAAGTGCAAATATGCATATCTTTAGAATCATAGTTTTTCGTATGAAAAAAAAAAGGTAGTGCTAAATTTATTGACAGTTCCTGAAGAACTACTAAATTCCTTCCTACAGGGTCGAAGATTATGCACTATTATCTTCTAAGTATCAATAAATCTATGGATTTCTAAACTATCACTTGAAATATGTATGATTCCGCGATAACAAGTGAGACAAATGACATATACAATTTCTGAAGAAAAGAAATTGGTATTAGAGAAAATATCAATGTAAATGACGTATAAAATTCACCACTTATTAGACCAGAAGTCTACTAATCCCAATACTTTCAATATTTACATGTTTAAATTTACGTGTTTGGTGTTGAAGTCTATTTATATCATTTTTATATTTTATTTAACTATATGTTTATTTATGATATATATCCTGAAGATACATTAATACAAATACACACATATTGTATGATAAATATCACAAATTACTAGTAAATATCATTAAGTACATTTATACACTTGAGTTGACCAATTTTCATCAACATCTTATAGATGTTGGATTAATTGCATAATAATTATTGCACTTTCTTCTGGAATAAGAGTAATAACGATAGTTATTGATAATACTTGTATCATTGATATAAAATTATTTGTAATGATTCTTTTAATACATTACATTAATATATTTTCATGGTTTCCTGAAGAAACATGAATTTGTAATTTTAATAATCCAGAAGATTATTAAAAAGAAATTGTTGATGTTCTTGATAAAATACAACGATGTATAGTCATATTTTTATGATAGTATTTATGATAAACACATCAATTAATTTAATATTCATGAAGAATATTAAACAAAAAAGGCATTATTTGGAATATTTTCTACATGACCTTGTGTTATTGAATTGCTTTTATTATCACCATATTGATATAAATTGTTGCTCATGACGTAGCACAATTAATATTAATATTTACATACTCTTTAGAGTATTTTATCTTTTGGGTGTTATATGTTTATAAATTGTTGCTCACAAGGTAGCATAATTGATACTTTTGAAGAATATCACATACTCTTGATGAGTACTTCCTATTTCCGGTAATATATGATTATCTTTAATTTAAATTGTTGCTCCTGAGTTAGCACAATTAATATTTTTGAAGAAAAATGCATGCTCCTTAAGAGCAATTTACATTTGAAGTTGCATGTATTTATTTCAAATAAAAAATACATAACTTTATGTCATATTGGTTTGTTCAATTTCTACTTGAGGAATGGAAAGACAATCCCCGAAGGATTGGTATAATTTCATATGGCAATATTTTTAGTGTCGGCTCTAAAAGGAGCTTTATTCAACGAGTATCGAATTAATTATAAGCGATATATTATTTTATCCAATGATCATGTTGCGATGAATTTCAAATTCAAGTATCCATATCAAAGGCACAATATTTGAGTCACCCCCTCTGTTATTAGTGCACCTCCTGAAGAGGATTGGTTTTATATCCAATTCCAACTATCTCCGATATTAGGGGGAGATATGAAATATAAATAAGAGAAAGTCAGAAAATTCTCGTTGGGTTGGATATTTAAATTTACGCACTATGAACTCGAAGTTCAACAAGTTATTGATTGCCAAAGAAGTGATGAAATCTCATATACCAGTTGTATATGTACCATAAAGAATTAAAGTCGAATGTGAACGAAATATATTTGTTGATACCCCTCGACGCCATAAGCGTGAGAGACGTATTCTTTATTGGTATTAAAGATAAAATCTGCGGAATACAAATAGATTAAACTATAACATCACTTCAAAAACCTCCTGAAGAGGATCGTCTCGAAGACGAGAATCTCAATACCTTAATTTGCACGTGCACTAAATAATTACAGTATTGGGATTATGGAACGACCAAATCAAATGTTATGGGAAATGTTGAATATTTGATTTTGTTGAAGTTGTCATGGACTTTGTGAATATGGGAGAATTATTTATAAGAATGATAGTTGTCGACAACACTTTGTGTCTCAACAATTGCTAGTGGAGTGCCTGAAGCACTAAATAAAATAAAAGCAATTGAGACAGATCTTAACTCGTAAAATAAAATAAAGTGGTGAAAGATAAGCGAGATTAGCATATCAAGGGTTTGAGCGCATACCCAAAACATATTCTCCCGTTGGCACTACATCTCGTCATTTAATATACTGCATATGACAATTATTATGAAAATAGATATTCAATTAGTGACGTCATCACCACATTTTTCTATGGGTCATTGGACGCGAATATCTATATGAAAGTCCGTGACAGACTTGAGGTTCCTAAAGTAATAGGAACATGAAATTCGCAATATGTACTATTTTGAGTTATAAATATTTACACATTTTGAAATAGTCTGGTGGATCAACCGACTAAGTGAATTCCTCCTGAAGAGGATATATGTGAATTATTTGAACTCGTGTCTAAAGACAAGTTTAAAATGGAAAACTTAGATAAAACTAAGTATTAGTATCGTCTCGACTTGTAGATCGAACATATATGATGGACAGTTTTTATCCATTTAGCTACCTAAAGGTTGTCTTACCACTTGAAGTGGATACCGACTCATATAGATCTTAAGAAAATAACAAAGATATAAGAGGACCAGAAGTTCCGTACTTGTATGCTATTGAAGCATTACATTATCAGGCCTGATATACAATTTGAAGTTAACATGCTAGCAAAATTTAATATTTCTCTAGGAAGGAGAATGTGGAATGGTGTTAACCATATTGGTTTATTACATGAAAGAGATCGAGATTCGATATTGGTGGCTATTAGGGATTATGATCTCATATTTGTTCTCATACTGCCTATTTATTATGATGATAAATATTCTCCATTTATGTGTTGCATATAATGTTTGGGCAAGTAAGATGAAATTTAATTCCACACGAGCTTCAGAAGAGCAACAATGATAATCTAGCAGATTTATTCACTAAATCTCTCATGTCTGAAAATTATATTCATGGTATTGGAGTGCAAGATTGTTATCTTGAGGGGGAGAAGTGATAACTTTTAAATCAGTTTGAAGATTATGTCGACCCTGAAGGTCAAAAGGTCCTGAAGACCAAATGGTTGTACTCTTTTTCCCTTTCTAAGTTTTTTCCCACCGGGTTTTCTTAGTTAAGGTTTTTAACGAGGCAACCAATGCAACACATGAGCAAATTTATACTATGTACTCTTTTTCTCTATCGGTTTTTTCCCACAGAGTTTTTCCGAAGGAGTTGATGAGGCATGAACATCATAATATTCAAGAGGAAGTATTGTATGAAGACGATGTCACTCGTATCTCAAAGGTAGATACATCAAATATTCACTTAAGTGATTAGTCGGCGAACTTATTCACAAAGGTGTTGCCGACATCAACATTCAGAAGACTAGTACACAAGATCGGAATGCATCAACTCAAATATCTTATGTAATCGATTTTAGGGGGAACAGCTGTACTCTTTTTCCTTCGATCGGATTTTTTCCCACTGGGTTTTCCCGACAAAGTTTTAATGAGACAGCATGTATTAAAGGTCATTCAAGGGGGAGTGTTGTAATTAATGTATTTATTTGTGAATGACCTTTATACCCCTTAAACCCTAGATGTGTACCTATAAATAAAGGCTTTGGACCCTTATAAGAATACACACATTATTCTCCGTCTCTTTCAATTTCTCTTTTTCTCTCACGTTCATAACAGTATAACATTTTTCTATATCTATTATTTAATCCGTGCATTTGGACGGAGGGAGTAGTTTTTGCTTCTTAAAATGACAACAATGACCTGATATCATGCTTTGGTCCAATGTCAATCTGGAAAAATGTTGGTCCTTTTATTGTCGCTGTTGGGCCTCGTCCATTGGGAGTAAAGCTACACTTAGGTCCCAAAATGGGCTTAACAGACAGGTCCTGGAAATTGACTCCTTTATAATTCAAAAAGGTGGTGTGGTCCAAATCCAGTCAGACGCTTAAACACATCCAACTTCAAGATACCCATTCCCCATCTAACAATAGAAAAATATCATTAGGAGACCAAAGAAAATTAAAATAGCTGAGATTAGGGCTCAGCATCGAGTCTGACCCGGCCTGGACCGACTCGGTCCGGAATGGCCCGGATTATAAATGGTCGGACTTTATCGACCCGAAGCCCGGACCTGTTCAGAATCGGCCAACGGTCCGGCCGGTAAAGCAAGGTCGGTCAAGCCGATTCTAGCCCGATTTTTTAATTTTTTTTTTTTTGCATATTAAGTGTTCTTTTATTACATATAAAAATGTTTTCTTCTTTACATAATCTCATAAAATATAATTATCAATCTTAATATCTTCATTTAGTCATCAAACTTCCAAGTTCAACAATATTTTAGTATAAATAAACTTAATTAGAATAATGTGCAATCATAATCGAGCCATTAATCATCATTATTTCATCACCACCGAGGGTAAATAACAATAAAAAATATTTTTTTTTGTATTTTTATTTTTACCGGGTCGTTCCGGGCTAGACCCTGATTTTTCGGGTTTTGACCCGGTCCGACCCGGAACCCGATTTTAGACAAAATGTAGACCCGGACCCGGACCTAATTAACAGGTCCGGTCCGGGTCCGGTCCGGGTCCGGGTAAAAACCGAGTCCGGACCATTTGTGCTCAGCCCTAGCTGAGACCGAGAGCTTGACGATTAGAAGCTTGGTCAAAATTGATGTGATTTTTGGTCAAAATCAAATTTGTATGAGGTTTAAGCCTGCTCATTTAGTAATTGGGTTGAGTTCGAGCTCACTTTCTACAAAGAAATCTATTTATTTCATAAGTTTCTAAACTTAAAAAATCTATTAATTTCATAATCATTTTTTCTTAAATTTTTTATTTATGAAATGTTTTATGAAACTTTTTTCAATATTTACGAAAATAAATTTTAAATCCGACATCTGTATTTTGTGATAACACAAGTGAATTTTGAAACTCATAAATAATTTTCAAATCTCTCTCTCTCTCTCTCTCTCTCTCTATCTCTCTCTCTCTCTCTCTCTCTCTATATATATATATATATATATATATAGAGAGAGAGAGTTCGGGATATAGGGTGACATTTTCTTTTTTTTATGAGGTGCATGCGTGTCGTTTCGATTGGAGCGGATGTTTTAATTAAAACACTCACCCGGCTGGCCCACAACACTTGGCGGGTGAGTGTTTTAATTAAAACATCTGCTCCAATCAGAAAATGACACGTGGCGGGCACCTCACAAAAAAAGAAAGTGTCACCCTATATCCCGAATTCTCTATATATATATATGTAAAACAATGTTTTTCGTCCCTGTAATTTACACAATTTTTGCTTTTAGTCCCTACGAAAATAAAAATATTATTTTGATCCCTGTAATTTCTAAAACGTTCTTTTTTAGTTCCTGCCGTTAACCTCCGTTTATTTTTAAAGAAAAAACAATGCTTTTCGTCCCTGTAATTTGCGTGATTTTTGCTTTTAGTCCCTACGAAAATTGAAATGTTATTTTGATCCCTGTAATTTCTAAAACGTTCTTTTTAGTCCCTGTTATTAACCTCTGTTTATTTTTAATGACTTAGCAAACACAAAGGCTTATTGCTTACACCAATCACTATAACAACGTAATCAATTGTAAAAACCCGTTGGAAACTAAAAACACGTAATTAGTAAGCTTATTGCTTACTACCAGTAATACATGTGTCAATTGAATGTGTTAATTTTTCAAAACTATGGTGATACAACTTGCTTTTGAGAATAATAGTATATGTTCAAATAGCATAATAGTGCAGTAACAAATTCATGAGTACAGTAACCCGAAAATTCATCTTTTGACAAATAGTAATACTTGGGTTGTTTTGGATGTTTTGTAGTTGCCATTATATTAGACTGTTTGGCATTTTTTGGGCTGATTTAAGTACTCTTGTGATGGCGGTGGTTTGCCTTTTTAGTTAATATTAAAAGACCACAAAATTCTGTTTTTTTTTTTGTTACTGCACTGTTATGCTATATGGACATATTCTATTTGTTAAATGTTGAATTTTTGGGTTACTGCACTCATGAATTTGTTACTGCACTATTATGCTATTTGGACATATACAATTAATGACATGGACTTAGGGATGGCAAGAAAACCCGAACCCGACGGGGAAACCGAAACCCGATCTTAACGGGGCGGGGCGGGGCAGGCATTATCGGGTTATGGGGTGTGGATCGGGGCGTTAACGAGGATTTTTTCGGGGTTCAGGGTAGTGACTGGGGTGACCGTGCTCCGCCCCGCCCCGACCCGATATTATATTATATATATTTTTTATATTTATATAAAATTATATTATATATATATATAAAACGGGGCAAAAATAGGGAACGGGGAACGGGGCGAAGTTCGGGGTAAGTTGTAGCCCCAATGGGGCGCCCCGATAAGATCCCCGATGGGGAACGAGGCTGGAACGGGGCAGATTTTAGATTTTGGGTTCGGGAACGGAGATAGCCTGCCCCGCCCCGAACCCGCCCATTGCCATTCCTACAGGGACTAAAAAAGAACGTTTTAGAAATTACAGGGATCAAAATAACATTTCAATTTTCGTAGGGACTAAAAACAAAAATCACGCAAATTACAGGGACGAAAAGCATTGTTTTTCCTTTAAAAATAAACGGAGGTTAACGGCAGGGACTAAAAAAGAACGTTTTAGAAATTACAGGGATCAAAATAACATTTTAATTTTCGTAGGGACTAAAAACAAAAATCATGCAAATTACATGAACGAAAAACATTATTTTCCTTATATATATATATATATATAACATTTTCTCTATATTTGGTAACAAGTAGGAGGGCGCCCGCTGCGTTGCAGCGGCAATTTTCGGGAATTTTTGCGATAGGAGCTTCTCGTTATGAGATCGTGGTATGTTTTTTGCCGACACGTGTTGTATTTGTTTGAAATAAATGTTGTGTCAAACTATATTTGTATTTGTCGTACCACGTCTTTTTTTTGGAATAAATATTGTGTCGGACACCAGTGTGTTGCGGCGAGGCTAATTTGACCCTTGTAGTTTTATAAAAATTTATGATAATTTTTAAAGTTATTTGTTAAGTTAAGGGTGCATTTGAAAAATTCTTTATTTAAAAACTATATATATTAAGAAGTTCGGGGTGTGTTTTGTAATTTTTTTTTTATTTTTTTACTAATATTATTAGAAAGTATTTGGTTTTTCTTTTTTTATAAATGGTTTTGATCATGTGCGTGCGACCGCATGGGACTTATGGTGTGAAGACCAATAGGAGCACTTTATTTAGGGTATTACTAAACACCGCCCAAAATTACTAGCCACCGCCCTATAAGATTACCTTTTTATCCATTTCAAGTCTTTCATTATTTCTAAACACCACACCACATCAAAATCTTTCAAGCTCAAGTTTTTCGAATATAACACACAATCAAATATATATCGTCAATATTATCGACAACTACGAAAATGGACGGGAATTCGCATCTGGAGGTAATTTTTCGTACAAAATGACGCAGGCGTCTGAATATTCCTTTGTTCCATGGTACAGCGTCCCAGTCACTGGACCATGGTACGGGCGTGCAGTGCGGGCGCTGTCTGCGTGGCGGCGTCAGCGCCAGACGCCTCGGCCATGGTCCAGCGCAATTTTGGGCCTTTGGACCCTTTTTTTGTCTGATTTTAAATATTAATAATAATATTATTGGTATTATTATTAACATTGTGTCAATTAAAAATTTCAGGTTATATTGGAAGAATTTGAAGGCGACGGCGTTGATTATAGTGGTTATTTCCTGTACCGCCCATAGCGAGTAACTGGTTTAGAATCCATGATAGTAGTGTTGGTGGCTGGGAGAATTTGTATACGAGCAGGAGAGAAAAATGGAATAGATTAGTCGGTATGATGTAAAACTTTATTTGTTGTATGTTCCTTAATTAATAAAATTTTCGTTTTTTGTTGATCTTTATAGTTGATAGTTGATTTTCTTTTATGTTGATCTTGATTGTTGACAGAAAAATTTTCGTTTTTCTAAGCAGAATAGAAAAAAACAAACAAAAGTAAAGTGCCAAATGCAAAACGAAAGTGTCAATCCATATACAAAATACAAAAAAAAAACGAAAACGCAACACAAAATACCGTCACAAACAAAATATAAAATACAAAATCAGTTGGCCAAATGCCAATCCCTCATGAACTCCTCGAGCATCGTCGTCGCTTCCTCCGTCTGGTCTGGGGGAAGGTGTACGTCTGATACAGTGCTTGGTAATACCGACTTATATACTCACCAACTGTAAAAAATATATACATTATAATACATTTAGTAATGTATGATGAAATCAAACAAAGTACAAAGTTAAAGAACATAAGTAATCGGTGCTCGAGCGAGAAGGGATCAGCGATCCAGTCTTTGCACCGTCGTTCGATGGCGAGGGTGCGAATACCGATAATACCACTCAATGTAATCATCGGTGCAAGCGGCGATCATGAGTAGCCGCCTCATAGTCGGCGAGAGGAAGCCTGTATGCACCGGAAACATCATCCAAGCATCGATGACATCCGGATGGGATAGTCAACTCGGTACAATCTGCTCGACCACGCCCGAACCGCTTTCTCGGTCGGTGATCGGGAAAGGGATGGTCGCACATAACCGAGTGCCGTAATGCCCGACCGAGGCATGTATGGCTCGATAATATCCGATATCGTAGCCATCCAATGAATGTGGTCCTCGGGACATCCCTCAAGGATCGGGGCCATAAAGCAACCATTGTATCTGCGTACATGTAATCAACAAGTTAGACAAGCTATTTTTAAATGAATTGTGATATTGTTAGCGGGAATCGTTATACCTATCTGCGGTGTCAGTGATCAATGCGGCGACGTAAAGGCGGAGGCGATGCTCGTCCCTACCCTCATTTGGACACTCCATGTCGAAGCTCGAGGGCTGCGTGGAGTCAACAATCATACGCTCTCGATGAGGTCGAAGCGGGAAAATACTCATAAATCCATGCACAGGCGAGGGTAAGGCATCCACAAATCCCATGGAGTCGCGCGACTAGCGATACGAAATTTGTTGTACATGAAAGCCAATGCGGCCGAACCCCATGAATACTGACCGGTAGTATCCATACCGTCCCTCACCTCCAATATGCAGGAAGGCCTAATCCGGTTACCACTCTTGTCAACAAACAAGGTGGATCCAAATAACAACCACATCCAAGCTACGGCCTGGGTGCCCTCCACTCGACCCCCATCACGACATGACCTGAAAATCGAGTCCATAAGTACGCCGCCACCACACCAGTGAGTACTCTATAGCTCCAACCGCGATACTCCAAGAACCTCCATCACATCCACCTGCAAGCGTCGTAGATGTGCTATCGGCATCAACCAATCGCCCCTCGACAGAATGCGAAGGATCTGCCACACATCATGTAACATGATGGTCATCTCTCCGACGGCATGTGAAAAGAGTTCGTATCGGCCGCCACCGCTCAACGCAGAAATCAAGCGGGAGTCAATATGCGAACATGGCGTCCGTCGGGTGGGATAACCCAGTCCCACCGATCCGACTCACTAAAGAGGGTGACATAACCGAGCGCCACCGACTCAAGCTCGACAAGCGGCAGATCTGGTGTGACACTTGACAAACCTCTCATATATCCAGTCCAGATACGCGCGGCGACATGCCCACCAAAACTCGGGATAACGCTGCCGTCGATAGGGCCACCAGGCATCTCCTCAGAAACCATCCAAGATGTCTCATCCTCCCCCCTACGCCGTTTACTACTGGTAGACCCAGAAGTAACAAACCTCCCCCCTCTCCCCTTCCGAACCCGACACGAAAATGAAGAAGAATCATCACCGCCCTCCTGATCGTCGGCCTCATCGTGCGAATAATACTCGCTCGAATCCTCAGTACCAAAATCAGTATAAGGTACGTCCTCGAATACCCTACGCTCTGCCTCCCGCTGTCTACGAACGGAAGCATCAACGCCACGAGCTCTGGTGTGACGCGCTCCAGAACCCATCAACTCTGTGACTAGCGGCATAGATTTGCCCGCTCCTCCTCTCATCTGCATTTAGCAAACAATACAACTAATAAGTAATAATCATAAAAAGAATACACATTATTAATTATTAATTGAAAATTTTATTATTTTCCAAAAATATGGTGGCGTCCGGAACGGACGCTAG
Source organism: Orobanche coerulescens (assembly GCA_033398695.1). Lineage (NCBI taxonomy): Eukaryota > Viridiplantae > Streptophyta > Magnoliopsida > Lamiales > Orobanchaceae > Orobanche > Orobanche coerulescens. Next base: position 3,547,060 of record CM065816.1, read on the forward strand.
AACCACGATACGGGCGTACAGTCCGACGCCATTTCCGTGGTCGAAGCGTCCGAGCGGACGCTTATCCAGCAACTAGGCGTCCGTCTGGGCGCTGTGCCATGTACGGGCGTCGCCGTGGGCGTTTGTACCATAAGTGGCGTCGCGCCGTGGGCGCTGAGCCATGGGCAAGCGGAATCGACGGACGCTGTGCCATGGCGAGCGTCAGCGGACGCCTGTAACAAAATACTCGCCGCGCCTCGCCATTGCACTCCGGCACGCGCGCGGCTTGATAACGATGAAGCGGATGAAAAATAAGATTAACGGCGCTTTTCCTTTTACGGACAAGGCGGCGGAGCGGCGTCAGACGGCGACAGCGGCTACGCAGTACGATGGCGGCGGACGGCCAGCCTTGTTGTGTCGGTTGAGTGCGTCGTATGAGTTGTTTAGAGAGAAAACTATTACTAAACTAGGATCCAAAATCTAATTAAACTGTAGTAAGGGCAAAAAGGTAATTTTCTAGGGCGGTGGCTAGTAATTTTGGGCGGTGTTTAGTAATCCAGTTTATTTATGGTATAAATGGTTTTGATCATGTGTGTGTGGACTTATGGTGTGGAGACTTTGCAGCACCAATCATAACTTGCCAGCACATTTGAGAGTGCTTCCTACTCATATATATTTTCCTAATTGGAAAATCAATTATTTATTACGCACAGAACCCAATCTCTTCCGCCTATGATACAATATTTAATTCAAAAATTAATTATTTATGCCGGCACGAAACCTATTTCCCCTGCTATAGTATTTAGAGGGAATGTGGACAACTTGCTAAATAACATATATTCACCATATTCATATTATATCTATCATATTTACATTATATTTAAAATTATATATATAATAATACATCATTTAAATATAGAAAAAATAATATTTTGTTTAGCACGGAAAAATACACAAAATATCGAAATATCGAAAATGATATTTACCTACGTGTTGACTTTCTCAATATCTGATCCCCGAATAGAGCTCTGCAATTTCAGCCTATTATTAATTTATTACCATAAAAAATGATTCCTAAATCACCACCATCCGCCGCCATTCCCAGCTGACATGCCAACAATTCCAACCCCTCCGCCGCAGCAGCAACACCTCCTAAAAAAACTCACGTCACTCTCTGACGTCGTCTTCACCACAACTCCTCTCGTCCTCTTCTCCACCTCCCCCAAACCCACTTCCCTTTTCTCCCTCCCCACAAGCAACAGGCTCTCTTTCCCTCTCTACCTCCGCAAATTCCCCAAAATGTCCCTACCCCTCACAAGTCCTCCAAACCCTAGAGCACCCGGGCGCCGCCGCGCCCCGACGCCTTTCGCCACGCCGCAATCCCTCTCCGACTGGCTCAAGCCGCGCCTCTCAGCCGACTCATTCGGATCTTGGGGCGTGAAGCCGGGCACGAAAAACGTCCACAATCTATGGCTCGAGGTCGTCGAAGGCGAGACCGTTCTGACCGATTCCCTGCCCCCGATTCGTACGGTCGAGGTCGTGATCGTGAGAATCATCCGAAACGACGCTAAAAAAATTCTCATAGAATCGCATCAGGAGCTGTCGAACGGCGCCGTCAGGCACCGTTCCCGCCCTCTGTCCGAGAAAATGAAGCCCGGAGAATCGGTCGACGCCGCCGTTTTCCGAGCCGTGAAAGAGGAATTAGGTTCGTTGGTCAAAATAGGAACTCTGGGTCATTCCGATAATGGATCTGTCAGAATTCTGCCGGGATCGTATGTGAGGAAGCTGGAGGAGAGGATTTCGTCTTCGTATCCTGGCTTGCCGGCTCGTTATGTTCTTCATACGGTGGATGCTGAGATAGATGGCTTGCCGGAAAATGAATTTTGTACGGAGGAGATGGATGACTATCAGGCTTCGACTGAGCGGGATATGGCGGACTGTGCACTTTCCTGTAGAAAGCATCATTGGAAGTGGGTTGATTTTGATTCCATTTGAGAATTTTTTTTATTGGGAGCACATCTCTGCAATTTTTGGTATTATGGGTTCAAATTTGGGGAAAATTCTTGTGTGATCGTCCGACTGGTCGTGTCAAGTCGACAAGAAATTCATATACATATATGTTTATTTTTTTTAATATAACTAAATCCACAATAATGTCATAGTGTTCCTCAAAAAAATAATACAATACAAGTTCAAATTCAACAAATATTCATAATAGATTATAGTCATTACATAATAACGTCCAAATATAAGTGAAGTTGTAGGGAAATAGAACGAGATCGGTGTATATAACTTATTAACATCCAAATATAACATGGGAAGACCTAATTGAGGGAGAATCGAACGAGACCATGTATGTTTGCATACGCTCAAACCATTTTCAATTTCAGATTCAGTTTACGGGTCTGGTTTTGGGTAAAACTCCCAAGTTTTCTGGTTGGTTTCCGGGTTAAAAAGTTTTTGGCTTCTAAATTTATTAGGTCGTCCGGCGACCTTTTTTAAAACCCAACAGGACGATTTCTCGTAGTCGTAGACTAGTCGACGACTTGATAACACTGGCTCAGAAGCAGAATCAGAATGGAATCTATAGTACCCCTCCCTCCCCAGACTTCTCAATGTCCAATAAAAGCAGAATCAGGAGTAGAAGCATACATCTGCTCTTCTTTTTTCTGTGTTGTGCAGACCAAAAAAGCAGAGGCAAGCAGCATACGGTGTATCATCGTCGGTTTGTTGCACGCTTATCTACTGTATCTATCGTGGACGCCTCGTACGATTCGCCGGAGCTGTACAAAAACTGTAGAACAGATTCTTATAACATTCCCTACAACTCTCATAGCTCAGGTGTTCGGCGTGAGATGGCATTGGCTTCTGCTTGTATTCATTTACTAACCGTGGATCTTTTGGCCGCAAGGTTTTCTCTCAACAACATATCTTTTGTTATACTTCTCCTTATATTTAGTTGTACGAATTCATGGTTTATATGAATCCTAAGGGTTTTCGTCAGATGACTCGATGTATTTTATAAAATAGGTCATTTACTCCATGTGTAAATTAAACCGGTCGATCACCCCCATATTTTTAAAAATAGACTGATTATCCCTATGTAAATTAAATAGACACATTATTTCGCATGTGTTTTAAAAAGAGTGAATTCTCCCTCCTAGGGGTGATTTGCATCATCCAGATGAAACACATTAAGTTAATCTTCAATAGAGTCGAGTTCGCCGGAATTCTTGGAATTTTGGGAGAGTACCTACTTCAAACACGTTGAAGCATTTGTATCTTGCGAACTAGTTATCTGAACCGTCTGCTTTTATATGGGGCAAAAAAAGTTTTACGTACAGAGTTTCATCTCGTAATTGCTTTCTAGTCATTCCAGATTTTTCATAGTTTTTTTAGCAGATGTTAAAGGAATAATACCCATTGTGTGCCTAAGTCTGTTAGTTTATGGGCTTTCCTAGATAGGATTTGGCTGAGGCCTGTTTGTATGTACTTCGCCCTATTTAAGGGATCTCAATAATGGAATAATACAACACTTTGCCCTACTTTCTTGTCTCATGTTATTTTCCCTTCAACACGTTATCAGCACGTAGTTCCCCACTAAGCAAAGAAAAAATCACTCCCGTTTTTCTGCAAAATTCCGAAAAAAAATGAAAAAAGAAAAAAAATAAAATCGGGTACCAAAGAAAACCCTAGCCGCCACCCCCTGACCGACGACCGGCCATCTCCGCCCCCCCCCCCCCCCCCGGACGTGACTACCCCTCCCGCGACCGGTCACCATCCCCACCAAACCAGACGTCACCAGTCGTTGCCCGTCTGCGACCCCACCTTCCCCCGAGACGCGAACTCCATCTCCGACCGACACACCATAGCGGCTGGAAATCGCCGCTGACACACTAATGGCTCAGGACTTTCCGTCGCGACCCACCAAATCGCAAATCAATTCGGCCACTACCACCGCGACACCGCGGGATTCACTAACCCCAGAAAATCATGGCCAAGCGACGACCGCTCCACAAGCCGCTGCCAACCCTGATCTGCTCCATAGTAGCTGCAATCATCGGCCAGCTTTGTCCGCCGATTCACTCCCTGCCGGTCCAATTCCGATCGTCGCCTGTAAATCGATCCCAAGCTGCAGAAGAAAAAGGACGACTTCTTTTTCACTCTTGTTTTATACAATTACAATTATATTATGACATTCTCTTTACAATATACAAATTTATTCCTTATTTCTTTCATGTCTTGGAAGGAGACCGACGATCTCGATGGAGAGTGGGACAAAGAATATAATTTTATCTCAGAAAAAAATTGGAGGTACTTTCCACGAGGAATATATTTTCATCCAAACAAATCGACGGTATGCCCTAGGAAAGAATCGTTTATTTCCTGTAAGGAATCAAGACGATCCAAACGGCGATTGGAACGAAGATGACAATTTACGAAATAAATTGACGGTGTGTCATAGAAAAGAACCGTGTCTTTCCTATAAGGTACACAATTCTAATTACCCTACTATCTGCAATATGTGTTTTTACATGCTTTTAATTACCTTTGGTTGCATATTATATTCCGAAATTTATTTATGCTTAATTAAATCAATTAAAGGCATGATACATTAATAACTTCAATTAAATTAAAACAAATTACTTATAGCAATTTGAATTAAAATAAATTCACGTTGAACTAATAATTGTATTGCGTCATAAGAGACCTACTTGACTGCATAATACGTGTATAGATATATCCCTAGGATTATGTGATTATATCTATAAATATACATATATTTGCATGCATATATAGATATGACATGCAATTAGGCTTCATTTTAGTAGACTTTAGAGGATTTATATCTATTGCCTAAATTCAACTCGAACCATGATAAAGTAGTTTCATTGGTCACCTTCAATAGCATCGAAAGTAATTTTGACCATATCTTGGTTCTGAAAAATAATAACCCTCCACATTATTGAAAATTTTATCAGGAAAAGTACTCATGGTAAACTGTGAAAAATCATTTTCCGTTTTCTTGTATTAAGATAGCTGATCCAACTCGTTCCAAATTTGATATATTGGACTCAAAAGAGCTTGAGTACCATAGATGGGTCTCCTACGTCGAGACCACGTTTATCACTAAAGAATATAGTGGTACGCTCCTTAACACCACAGACCAAGTACCGTCTGATAAGATAAAAACGAGTGCGCTTATATTCCTTAGGTGACACATCGAACCCAGCCTGAGATAGGAATATCTACAGTTGAAATTCCCTAAAGAACTGTGGAATGCCCTTAAGGGCCAATTTGGGAACATTGACAAACTTTGATCCCAGAGTTGACCGTGCAGTGGAATGAAATCCGCTTGCTTGAATATAAACGGTTCAACGACTTCAACAAAGATATGCTCCGTCTCAAGGCACGCCTAAATTTTTGTGGGAAGGATATCACAGAAGACGACATGATCCACAAAACTTTTTTTCATCTTCCCTGTTTCCGCTCTTATACTAGCGAACCAGTATAGGCTGGAGTATGATAATAAAAATCACTACCTTCAGTAAGCTAATCAACCTACTGCAAGTAGCTGAGAGGCACAACGAAGTGTTAGTGAGCAGTAATGTCAGGTCGGTTGGGACAAAGAAATTTCCCAAGGCCAATTATGGCAAAGTGAAGGATGGAAACCACCCCAATGAATAGGGGACTGGACATGATAGGCTTCTTGGTCAAGGACGTGGGAGTTCTTCCAATGTAATGCGAAGGCTTGGTGCTCCCGGCTCTAATAGCCAAGGGAACCAAATAGCACCTACCCATCTTATCGCCTCTAAGGCTCGAGTTGGCAATGAACCATGCTATCATTGTGGAGATGCTGGACATGGTACAAGAACTGCCATGCAAGCAAGCAAGTCGCATCTCACTACAAGAAATATAGAGAGTCCAAAGAAATGAGAACTCACTGTATGTAAGAATATGATCTAGACAAGTCCCCCTATGTCAATTTCACAGTCACCAATCGTCGAATTGAGTCATACGAGCCACAGTCTATAGACTGAATCTTAGTATTATGTTAACTTTCTCGTTTACATTTGGTATAGTTGCCTCAAGACGAATGTGTTGGTGTTTTCTTTTCAATAATGGCGTGATGCAATGTTGTTTCACGAACAAGATATTAATATTGCTTACGTTAGATTCTTAGCTTTATTTTGAAGTACTGAATAATGCTTGAATGCTTATGGTTCGAAATTTCTCTCTTCTAAGGAATGAATCGAGTAGAACTTGAATGTTCTTAGAATTAGGCTTTTATTCATTGAATAAGTCGCCTGCCAAACCTCGGTAACTACGATGATTGGGTCCTCCCAACTCATCAAAGGGCGAGGTAATGCCCAATTCTTGATGCCTAAACGGCAGTCTTCTATGTTACCGATGCTCTGTATGCATCTAGAGCCCTTCGAACCTTACTTAGCTTCAACAATATACGTAGCAATGGTTTCCAGATTGAAACCCACTGTGAGAATGGAATAGAGTTTCTTTTATTCTAATGAATGTGGACGTATACGCATTTTAGAATAACTGATGAGTCGATCTAGTGGACGGACCTCACTACTATTAGGTTTTTAAAAACCTATGTTGTCACCAACAATGTACTTTTGGACATAGACTCGTATAAGCTTTGGCACGATAGTCTAGGTCATCCTGATCGAAGTATGATGATATGTATACTAAAGAACCTGTACGAACATCATTACTTTTCGAGCGAAAATGGGCAACAACTCAACATAAAGAACAATGTTGATGTTAATCGTGTTATGTCATCCAAAGAACCGAATGCATATCAAATGCCCACCACTTAGTGTTGCAAAACCTGCTCTTTAGCCAAAGTAGGAGCGAGACCTTCCTACGCTAAAGAAACAAAAGCAAACATTCCATTCTTACGCCGAATATAAGGAGAAATTTGTGGATCCATCCACCTAATATGCGGACCATTTATGTATTTATGGTTTTGATGGATTCTCCGACATGTTGGTCACATGTCGCTCTCCTGTCCACTCAAACTGCTGCAGAACTTCCAAGATAACTTATAGGGCTCACCTCCCTTATAACATCTAAAGGACTTGATGATTAGAGAGTTCACATCAAAAAGTATTTGATGTTTATTGCATGATAGAGATCAATGAATAACATCTCATCCCATGTGCATATGCAAACGGTCTCACATAAACCACCGTCGAAAGAATATGTATGGTGATTATGTAATCGGTTATGCGCACCAATTTGTATATATTTGCTTGGGATTATGCAATATTGCACGCAATTTTACTTAAATCGTTCATTCTTAGACCTTTTGCTAACCAATTAGTTTATGCGTACCAGTTGGTAACTGGATAGCCTGATTTTTGTATTTTGGACCCAGACGGACTTGAGTGCCAATTGCGCATATTTGGTTACGCATTATATGTGCCTTCTGCGCCCCACAGCGCATCGGTCTTTAGAAACGATTAAGTATTCACGTTGGATAAGAATCTCCAGACGTTTATCCGCTATTTGAAACCTTCACAGTGATCTCTTTACCGCACGATTTGCGGATTGTCACTTTAATGAGACAACCTTCCCGTCGTTAGGGGGAGGAGAGAAAACGTAATTTCTCGGGGAGCAGCGGGGAATTGTCATGATGTCTCCACTTTGTCTCATTATGATCCCCGAACTTCACAATGTTACCGTGAAGCACAAAGAACACTCGATCTTCAGGATGTAGCAGATTCGATGCCTGATGCATTTACTGATATCGTTCAAGTGACAAGATCTCACATTACAGCTGCAAATGTGCCTGTAAGGTTAGAAGTCCCCTCCAAGGGGCACATCACCAATGAACCGGGTGATGCAATCGCACTTAGTGGAGGTGTGGTTGAGGCCGTGGCTCCCTGCGAAGGAATGGGTGGAAGCCACATGGTTCGACTAAATACTCACCCAAGAAAGAGGTAGAGTATGGCACAACTTCACATGTTAACTATCACTGAACTCGTTTCATGAGATCATGCTTGATTTTATTATGTCCATGAATCATGACGAGGGGGACGCCCCGAAGATATGATTCAGAAAATCAAGAATCTCGATGAAATTATGAGGGTGTGGCCTGATCAACCACCCACTTTGATGACATGTCATGAATCATAAAGTACGATGATGTCGAACCTCGCTCAGTTGGATGAAATCAACATAGAGCTGATTGGCCTATAAGAAAAATATTCCAGGTAGAACTAGATTCTCCGACAAAGAGACAGGTATTTGGTGTAGGTAGTGCTAACCTAACCAAGTGTAAAGTCTGAAGGACATAAACGAACCTTTGTCGTAAATCATAGTGAGAATAGTAGAGTCCTAATGTACAAGGTTCACGAAGTAATGCTTCTCACAACGCCTTGGAATTGGTTACGAGGAAATGTACTCCCACGTACACGTTCCGCTAATTGATTAGCTTAGTAATTTCCGAGGGACTGGAAATGCAGCCAATAGATGTGGTTACTACGTATCTCTATGGGGATCTAGATACGGAGATATATACAGAAGTGCCCTATGGCATTTCATTACCCAAATCAAGTAACTCCAGACCACGGAGTGCGTATTCAGTTCGTTTGAAACGCTCACTTTACGGTTTTGAAGCAATCCTTAAGGATGTGGTATAACCGTCTAAGTGACTACTTGATTGGTAAGGGATATAAGAACGATGAACTGTGTCCCTGCGTCTTCACAAATAAGTTCCGGATTCACGATCATCGCAATGTATGCCGATGACATGAACATAATCGGTCTTGATGAAATAAGAGAAACCACCGGATACTGAAAATCTAAGTTTGAGATGAAAGATCTTGGGAAAACTCGGTTCTGTCAAGGCATTGACATAGACATTGAGTTTGTGGAATTCATTCCACCGGTCTTCCTATGTCCAGAAGTTTCTCAGGCACTTTAACATGGACAAGGTAAACCCAACTAGCACCCCATGATAGGTCGAACATTTGGATGCAAAGGAAAGATCCATATCGTCTAAAGGAAAGTGACGAAGAGCTTTGGGAGCTAAAATTCCCTACATGAGTGCAATAGCGCATTATTGTACTTAGCTCAATGTACACGACCTGATATCACTCCTCAGTTAACTCGCTGACCAGATTTAGTTCAGCATCAACGCAACATCAATGGAATGGTATCAAGAATATCTTCTTATACTTAAAAGAAACCATTGACTTGGGACTATTCTTTCCCTACAAGCAGGCAAAGGAAGCTGCTTACGAAAAGGCAAATGCTAAAGTAAATGCTGGTGCCGAAGCAACTACCACAAAGTATGTGTTGGTATGAATTGCTTATGTTTTGGAAATCGACTAAGCAAACCCCTTTTGGCTACCTTCTCGAATCACGACAAGATTATTGCTTTGCATGAATCAATCCGTGAGTGTACATGATTAAGAACTATCATTCTACACTTGTGAGGAACTAGCAGTTAAGTACTGCCACTGATGAGCATACTTACATTTATGAACATGATGTAACTTGTAAATCCCCTTGATTGATGAAATGATCATAACGGGAAATATGTGAGATATAACGTAACATACTCACATAGGTTGCACTATTTTCCTTAGACCGAGGTTTATTTTTTCCACTGGGTTTTTTTTACTTGGCAAGGTTTTTAACGAGACAACGATATATGAATGTAAGCATTAGGGGGAGCTCTAGAATTTTCCAACTTCCGAGATTGATGTAAAGATCACAAGGAAATGATGATTATAAAGAAACTTAATCACATGTGTTGTACTCTTTTCTTTGACCAAGGTTCATTTTCTCCCATTGGGTTTTGTTACTTGGCGAAGTTTTTAATGAGGCAACGACTACTTGATTGATGTACAAATCAGGGGGAGATGTAGACTTGAGAAGTCTTACATCCACACCGTACGTTATACTCTTTTCCTTCCAAGGATCATTTTTCCCACAGGGTTTTTATCACTTGGAAAGGTTTTTAATGAGGTAACAAGATGTACGATTTTAGGGATCGATGGAATGGTCACCTTAGTAACGCTATGATCAAATGTAACGATCATATGAGAGGATAGATTCAAGGAATGAAGTCTAAACTTGATGTGTCTAGATCTTTGTACTCTTTTCCCTACGATCAAGACATTTTTCCCACTGGGTTTTGCTTGACGAGGTTTTAACGAGGCAACATGACATGCGCTTGTAGACTAGGCGCGAGGGAGTGTTAAAGGAATAATACCCATGTGTGCCTAAGTCACATTAGTTTATGGGCTTTCTAGATAGGATTTTGGCGCTGTTTGTATGTCTTGCCCTATTTAAGGGATCTCAATAATGGAATAATACAACATTTTGTCCTACTTTCTTGTCTCATGTTATTTTCCCTTCAACAGCAGAAAATTTATTTCTGTATTTTTTGTTGCAATCAAATATCATTCAATATACAAATTTCTGCAGCAAATGGAAATTACTGTGAATTTAGTATTTCATACATTTATTTCCTGAAAATTTAGATCTAAATTATGACCTCCATTACACTTTTTTTTTTTTTTTTTTTTTGGTAATAGTTGGGATAAATTAGGTAAAGTTCTTGTTGGATGAATCTTTTGAAAAGCTCTAAAAAGTTGAACAGCTTTTTTCTTGTCCGAACTGAGAAGCTAGAAACACTGTTCTAATCACTTTTTTTTTCCTTTATGAAAAAGATCCTAGTTCCAGTCTCTCTTTCTTACCACCAATTAAATCGCGGGATGTGCCTCAATAATCAGGGTTTGAGTACAAGTCAACTGATAACACATGCAAGGTCCAACCCAAAAAAGAACAGAATGCTCCCACCAGGAATTGAACTCACGCTACATGCCTCCAGCACAATTTTATTCCCTCCTCCTTTGCCACTGAGCTTAGGGGTGTTCAAAACCGGATATTCGGAATTTCGGATATCCAAAAATTCGGATAGTAGATTTTGATATCCGATATCCGAATATCCAGAAAAAAAATATGAATTATATTCAGATATCCTTATATTAGAAAAAAATATTCGGATTCGGCTATCGAATATACGAATATTCGGAAAAAATTCGGACGTGGATATCGGATATCCGAATACCTTCTATTATTTAAAATATGAAAAAAATAAAATTTTTAGGATTTTTCGGATATCCGAATACCTTCTATTATTTAAAATATAAAAAAATAAAATTTTAAGGATTTTTATCCGAATATCCGATTTTTCTGAAAAGTATTATCCGATATTCGAATTCGAAGTTCCGGATATCCGAACTCCGAATATCCGTATTTTTGGATATCCAAAACTTCGAATCGGATATTGGATATTTTTAAACACGAGAAACGATAGAGCAACACCCTCAACCACACCTCCAAACACACTGCATGTTTTGGTAGTATTGTACCGCGTGCTTTACAGATAAAATAATCATAATAATATTATAAATATTTTATCTGTAAAGCACGCAGTACAACACACCCAAAGCACGGGTGTGTTTGGGGGTGTGGTCCAGAATGTTGCTTTATCATTCCTCTTTTGAACACTCCTGCACCCCCTTCTCTATGAAAAAAATCCTAACGAGTGCTTCCATGAAGAAGGGGGATGCAGTGCACTTCCCCCCTTCTCAGCCATTTACGGCGCGATATGTATAGCATACATTACACATGTCGCGCCGTAATTTATGCAGAAGGGAGGCACCACTCTATGAAAAAAATCCTAACTATGCCCGAAGGACTTTTGAAGCAATATATCGCTTTTAAGTTTTATTGGTTGAACGAGTCTTTTGAATTCAATCTTCATTCACACATTTCTATATGACTCATGATGGTTTTGATGTCTCTATGTCGAGGTGGGGTATCCACTTTTCTGCACAATAATTGTGTAATATTATTACCCTCTTCCTTTTAGGTTCGTCTTGAAAAAAAATAGTGAATTGTTTCGACACATAAATTAACTGGATTACTAAATATCGCCCTAAATTATTAGTTACCGTCCTTAAAAATTACATTTTCCCCTTCATTACTATTGAACCTCTCTCTCTCTCCCCTCTCACTATTTTTCTCTCTCACTATTGTATCTCACTTTTCTCTACCTGCCATTATCACCGCCACACCGCCGCCGTGCAGTCGCACCACCACCGCCGTGCCGTCGCATCGCCATACTACTCTCACTTCGGTGAAATTGACGCAGGCGTCTGAAATTTCCGCCTGCACCATGGTGGAGGCGTCTAGAGTTTCCGCCTGCACCATGGTGGAGGCGTCTAGAGTTTCCGCCTGCACCATGGTGCAGGCTTCTGGAGTAGGGTTGCAAACAAATCGAATAATTTTGATTCGATTCGATATTCGTATTCGTATTGTTCGATTCGTATTCGGAAAAATCGAATTCGAATTTGAATAAGAATAATTTTTTGTATTCGTAGATTTTTCGAATACAAATACAAATATGCCAATATTCGATTCGATGTATTCGAATATTCGATTCGTTTATTTATGTAATATTTGTAATATATAATATATATTAGTTATATAGTTTTCTAATACATAATATATGCTAGTCAATATAGTTTAATTATATAAAATAAATATATAGAGAATATATATGTTATGTATTTATTAAATATAATTTTATTTTATAATATAGTTTTTATATTTATTTTTAGTTAAATAATTTATTTGGAATATACATATATATAAATAATTTCGAATTTCGAATCGAATCGAATATTCGAATATTTGAATTTTTTTAACGAATCGAATACGAATCGCATTTTGAATTCGACTAAATATTGAATTCGAATTCGAATATTCGTCAACTTGATCCAATTCGAATAAAATGTCTCAGTATTCGGTTCGATTCGATTCGTTTGCAACCCTATTCTGGAGTTTCCGCCTCTACCATGGCGCAGGCGTCTGGAATAGACGCCTACACCATGGTGCAGGCATCTACAATAGACGCCTGTACCATGGTACAAGCGAAAATTCCAGACGCCTGCACCATGGTACATGCGGAAATTCCAGACGCCTGCGTCAATTTCACCGAAGTGAGAGTAGTGTGGCGGTGCTACGGCACGGCGGCGGTGGTGCGGCGACACGACAGCGGCGGTGCGGCGATGGCGGGTAGAGAGAAGTGAGAGATAGTAGTGAGAGAGAAAAGTAGTGAGAGAGAAGAGAGAGAGGTTTAATAGTAATGAAGGGCAAAAATGTAATTTTTAAGGGCGGTGACTAGTAATTTAGGGCGGTATTTAGTAATACCCTAAATTAACTTATAACAGATAGGTAACGAATAAGATAGTTAATTAAATTTAAAGTATTTAATAAAATTAATGGTTGAAGCAGTTTATAAAATAAAATCATGTAAATAGACGTTTGTAATTAATTTTTAAAAATGAGAGGAAAATTCATTTGATATGAAAAATGCGATAAACTAACATTAACGGATTGTCATCTTACTAGCAGATTGACATTGACGAACAGATCCTTATTTGCAGACTCCACTTCTAGAATATGATCATATCTCATCAAAAGAGTTTAATTTTCAAAATAAAATAGTACTATTTGATTAAATTTATATAATATTTTTAAAATTAATATCTTTTATTATATAAATTGCGATATCAGTTAACTGAAAATAAGTTAAAAACTAATTGATGATAAATGTTTCAAATGGATTGTATATTAATTGTATATTTTCAAATGAATTATATAATAAATGCAATCATTCGAGAATCGAGAATTTGCATGTAGGGAAATACTAAAGTATCGATAAATATCGTTATAAGTATGAAAACATTGCCAAAATCTATACAGTTCGTGAACAAAAATAGTTGGATTTTGATATAAATCAAAATGTCGTAAAAAATTGGTATTTCACTATGTATACAAATGTCGTTATACCGTACATGAATTTTGGTACATAAAAGTTGGATATAACACCGTATGTTTTGTGCACTATACCATGAAATCATGGTATATTATAACATGGCTCAAAGCCTAAAATCAAGAAAGCCAGCAATAAAAACATCTCCCACCTTTATATTTTGCTACTTTTTCACCTCTGTGACTGTCCTAGCAAAAAAATAGAGGACCGAATTTACTATTCCAAACATTTATTCCACTCGATACATAATTGCCACGTGTACATGTGTATAAATACTGATTTTCTAATTTTTGTTCAATATTCTTTTTTCGTACGCGTGACGACTATGTATTGGATGTAATTTTGTAACAAATATTGGGGCAGTAAAATTGAACACAAAAAAATCGGCCCTACCAATTTAGGCCCAAGAATCGGAGAATCACATAAAATTGGAATAGGAATGAATTTTGTTTGGAGCCAATTGAGAATCGAAACCGGTTATTAAGAAACACATTTCGATTCCTATAAATAAATATTAAAAAGTACCTGAATACCTAGTTTATTAATTATTTGGAGAATTATGTGTATAACATTAATAAAAAAAATAGATACCGAACTATTTATTACATGTTGTCCATTTATTGAGATATTTAGAGATGTATTTTATTAACTTTTGTCTCAATGTGTAAATTAAGTTATCAATTTGAGAATCTACCAGGTTTGAGGCGTACTGTAATTGATTTTAAACTATTTTAAAACAAACCAAACAATATTTATTTCATATAAGTATCTAATTATGTTAAATGAAATTATGGTATATTAAATGTATCAAGTCAAAATATGTAAAATGCAAAAAATATAGTTCTAAGAATATAATATTTAAGATTCTATATCCCTTAAACTGAATTTCTCATACAATATTTAAATAAAGTTGGACATTCATTTAAATATGGTTAATTAACGGAAATTCGGTGAAACCTGGACCGGGATCGGTGGAACCAAAACTGAATTGGGTAGTGAATTTTTTTTTATAAGAATCGGACTGGTTGCATATATAAAAATTTACAACCGATTCTTAAAAAATTTACAAGGATCTGACCCGATCTCGACTCTAGCAAAAAGACTCGACAAATCCTAAGCCGAAAATATCAAAAGTTGGAATTCCATATTAAAGGGTCAGTATTGCTGTGAGGGCAGGGTACCCAAAGTCTTTATTAACTCAGAAGAAATCTATCTCTCGCCTACGCCCACACCTGGTCGAAAGGGATTGGTGGAGGAATTAAATTATGGTATTTCGGCCAACTAAGTGGGAGGAGCAGTCTGCAGTGCACAAGGATATCACACATTGGAGGGATAAAACTCACCGCTGCAGTAGGGCTGAGCATGCGTCGCTTGTAATCTGCCACAGAACCAGGTTGAATTACATGCGGACAAGTCTTTATTAACTAATATCCCCATTGCCCCGCTAAAAGATTTTTTTCACTATAAGAATAAACGTCAAAGACTTCGGATAATATCCGAAGTAAAAATGTTATAATTACCGAAGTCTATGTTCGTGTAGTTAAAGGTATACTTTAGACTTCGCTTATTAGACGAAGTCTAATATCGTAATAAGAAGTCTATCTCGGTTTTAGAACCGAATATGGGGGTTTGCGAAGTAAAAAGGTCCTTCCACTTCACTTATTTTATAATCGTTGAAGTGTATATTTCCTATTCGCTTGAAAAATATATACGGATGAAGTGAAATAATGTTATCGACTTCGCTTATTAATAGGTAACGAAGTTAAAGATACCACATTTACTTCACTTTTATTTGTTTAGCCAAGCATTACACTCCTTTTTACTTCGCTTATTCTATTTTGTGTCGCTAATTATATATCTCGACTTCGTTTTTATCCAAGTAAATAACCACATTGCATATTTCTTTTCAATTTGTAAATATAGAATCCTGTTGTACAAAAACATGATCCATCCAATAAAAACCTCAATTCACAAGATCTCAACAACACAACCTCAAATACATCAATCAACCTCATTAAAAATCCAACAAACTCAAATCACAAGATCCCAATTCAATAACACAAGATCATAAGCATTGATAATAGTAATAAACCACAATTTCATATATAAACGGCGGACCGTCGTACAAAAATGCCAAATATTCGATTCGCGTGATTCACAAGTTTGCATTGGGCATAACTATAATATGCCAACATCAAATAAACTTCCACAATGTCTACGAGACACATGCATAGGTCTAGCTAATGGGTGCACATTAACAAAACATTCACCATATTTACCCGATCAAACGACATGTTACGATCTAACTATACCAGCAGATATACACCAGAGTACCGGTAGTGTTGCAACCAAGACCATACACATATAGTCGATTTGAAACTAGACAAAGAACTTCCTGACAATGAAGCCAGCCTAAGCACCATCGACAAACGTGTAGACGAACTTGCTCCACTCGTTCCTGACTTCATCATACTGCACCTGAGTGTAGTATTGGTCTTTGACTGAACCAGGATACTGAGCAAATCACATTGAAACAAAAAAAATAGATTAAGTACATTCATAAAAGATGCATCAACATCACAAATTTTCAATACCAAAACATACTATATAATATAAAAGGATGACAGAATTAAAATTACATGATGTGTTTTTCCTGCACATGTGTTTTTCCTGCATGATGTGATGCCATGATGTGTTTTTCCTGCACATGATGTGATGCCATGATGTGTTTTTCCTGCACATGATGTGATGCCATGATGTGTTTTTTCTGCACACTTGAGCTTAGTAATAAGTTTTGTTATTTCCTATTTAAGCATAAAAGAACTTGGAAAAACATTCTTGATTCGCTTGAGATATCATCGAAACTATCAACGGCATAATGTTCACGTCATAAAAACAGATCTCATTCGGAACATTCAACAGCTTTTTATTAGAGTAATCTTTAATATGATAGATAGCAAGAGCACCTCCTATTTTGCATGAAATTCTTCTTTGGCAACCACCAACTATCGGTGTCACTTGAATCAACAACATATATAATGGCTTGCGTATTAGGAAAATAGCACCTCGATATGGCCTAAATAGCAACACCGAAAAAATAAGCATCAAGGTACGTTTGTTAACTACAAAAAGCTAAATACAGTCAAACACATCTCTAACAAAGCTTAATCAGTGAAAATTGTATGAAGGCAGCTTATATGAAGATTCAAAAAACAAGCGCGACTCTGTACTGTATCATCTGATTAAGAATAAAATGCAAACCCAATAAATCTTTGGTCGGAATGGACAATAACTCAAGCAAATGCTAACCAAACAGTGGTGCCAAATAGAAAACATGTATTTCTAACCTAATCCATTTTCTTCATTCACTTTTCTCATTATGGGGTTTCACCCCTGCTTTACATAAATCTTCTCAATCTTAGTCAATAAAGTACATTTCCCAACCAAGAAGTTGTTAAATGGTAATGAAAAAACAAAGCACCGGATGAACCAAGATATAGGAAATATTAGCTTGTAAATGGAAGATACTTACAAAGGCAAACAATCGAGACAACAGTATAATCGAGAATCAAATAAAGTTACACGATACTAGTACGCACTTTGCCACAAGGAAAGAAGACACAAGCATTAGAGATGGACTTGAATCACTTCTTCCATCACTTCTTCCATGTTGGTGCAAAGCGTTTGAGGATTTTCATAATGGGAGACCTTACTTCGAGATTTGTGTTTCTCTTTCCAAAGTGTGAGAATCTCTTATACGTATCCAAATTTCGATCGTATGATTCTTCATCCGGTGCTTCACTATCATCATCATGTCCGAGATTTTTCAAGGCCAAAACAAAAAATGCTTCTTGATTATAAAATACCGTGATAATGCATACGGGCATGATTATCATCAAGTATCTTATCTATCGCACCTTGAAAGGGCACCTCCTTGCATCCTCGAATCGTGACTCGATAATCGTAAATACTAGTCGGGATGGATTCTTGTTGGTGGTGAAGTTCTACATTACAACATTATGATATTCGGAGAAGAAAAGATATATCTTTGTAGGATACTAGCTGTGTATACGTGCCTTTAAGTTTTTGCACACTAACATGTAATATTGCGCCCGATTTTGACGTATGTAGTGGAAGAGTTAAATTGATGGTTTGGTAGCCTCTGCTAGATCTGCAAAATCAATTGAGACTTCTCCCGGGAAGCCCGACTTCGATGATCCCTGTAATTATTAAACTAATCTTTGTTACTATATAATTGATTTTTATTTTTCTCGAGCAGGCTGCAGAAAAGCAACATTTATTTCAATACTCAATCTTGGGTGAAGGTGAAGAAATGCGGGTAACTTCGTAGATACAACCACATAATAAAATTTTTCTCTTATTCGTCTGTTTTAGTCTCCCGCACGAGTTTTACAGATTTCGTATCTGGCTTTCCAGTGCGAGTTCCTTCAAGAATTGGCACTTTGGATAATCGACAGTCGGCTTTCCTAAATCTACCTAACCGGAGAAATCATAACCCTTTTTGCTTTTAGTTGTGGCACTGAATCCGAAGACATGAGATCGAATTACCCGTAAGATATCTGCTCCAAAATCTTGTGAATTGCTCGAACATTAATATCGTGCCTAGATTCATCTCTAGTATCATGTATTCATGCATATGAATTATGAATCGATCCTATTTTCCCGTAGTTTGATTGCCATCAAAAATAGAAGAACAAATTATTATTTTTAATTTTTTTTACAGTTTTTTAGAAATTTGAATTATTATAAATCTGACTGATTATTATGAATCATGAAGAAGGTATTTTTCTTTCCCCACATTGTTGACTCAACATACCTCTGTTGCCTGAAATTGCATCAAATATTGATACCTAAGGAGCAACAAGGACCACACTAATTGAAAGATGCTTATTATGAGCAGAAGAATAAGAAAAACAGTTCGTACGTAATAGGAGAAAATAGAGAAGCTGACCATAAAAGAAATTATTTTTTTTTTCAAATTCAAAACCCCAAAATATAACTAAATCATGCAAAAAAAAAAACTTGCTAGCACCATTGTATCACTTAAGCTCAATAAGCTAGACCGTTTCCAGCAAGATCAGTTAAAACCTTCCCTCCAGGGTTTCCACATATCCAATATCGAAGCTGAAAGTTTAGGTTAAAAGAAAAATAAATGCCTATAAACCTTGGTCAAAGCCTATGAAACCAAACACTATCACATTATTCTCCATTGCCATTCCATAAAGTGATCAACAAGTTCCATATGAACAAGGATAGCAAGTAAGCTAGCATGATTTTCAACAATAGTAAAATGGTAAAAGTGAACACAGAGGCAACATTCTATGCATGATCTTCCTTAGGATCATTCAAAGGAGCATTGATATGAATAATGCACCCAGACTACACATTCCACCTATATGCAAGAATGAAAGCTTATTTTGTTCTTTTGCCACAGTGTCATCGCTCATGAATAACACATATTTCTCGTGCAAAAAAAAAAAAAATCACCAAGCGCAGATAAATTTACCTAGATCCCATACTTGAAACTTTATGTTGTTATACTGCAGAGTTTCCACATTGAATCCAATTCCGCAATTAAAAGAAAATATATATACATAAAATCAACCATAAGCATCTCTCTTTCGGAATATATCCACATTAATTCATTCTACTTCAAATAGACACACCAAAAATTTAAAGTCGAGTATGAGATCGAATTCGGTAAGAACAATAACGATCCTGGAAGTGTAGTCGGAAAAAATCTCTTTCATACGAAAGCAGACCAAATGTTAGAAACAATGCGGTGCTCCCATCATTCTAGATTCGTTATATCAGAAATAATTGAGTATGCAAAAGGACACACTTACTCGGAATAGTTGATACTACTTCACCCATCTGTAGTCGATCCGCGAAACAATAACCAAAAAAATGAACGGAGGAATCACATTTAAATTTACATAGATGCAGACAGAGGAGAAGATAAATCACCTCACATAAAAGCAAAGACACCAAAGATTGGCACTTTTAGTCGAACAACAATAATTAGCACTTTTTGAGAACATATCAAGAAAATAAACTCCTTTGCCAAACATGTAACCCGTGACAGTGCTTTGGGAGGAGCAATACGCAAACCCAGTAAGGTTTCAAACCCGATACACACACACACACTCTTCCCCTGGTTCCGCCCGATTGGAACGCAACAAAAAATTTACGTCTTACACACACACATACACACCCCAGATCCGGATGAAACGTTACTCTAAAACCCGTTGTTGACACACAAAAAAGAAGGCGACGATTTTTATGAAATTAGACGATTCAAAACCTCTCGGGCATGAAAACTCTATACTTACTCTAACAATGAAAGCTAGAAGGTTAAATAAGATGGCATATACCGCATAATCTCGGCGGAATCTTAGAAGTACATATTATGAACAATACGAATACAAAATGAATCGACAAATGCTCCTCGATTTCATCCAAAACCTCGAAGGATGAAAATTGGCGGCACTGTGCGAATCAATTTACCAATCTAAAATCAACAATACAACGAAAGTACGAAAAAAGCAGCCTAAGTCACTGAGCGTAATGATAAAATCATATCCAATAATAGATTCAAACCCATGGGAAACCAACCAATACCAAGACTAAGCATCGAAGGCAATAATCCATGGTATTCTTTGGTTAATTCAAAACAAGGAAACCCACTGTTATTGCTACGTGTACAAGAAAAACCGATTAATCCCGAACGCGGCAGACATTCACGCTCGTAATATCGAGAGAAATAGACGAATAACGGAAGTTGCTTTGCCATACTGCCGCCAAAGAATCCGTCCGCAACAAACATGATCCAAGTTCAAGATGTTGGCATCGCACATCGTGATCAATTGAAAAGAGCGGCGAGTTCTTGGCTTGGGTCATTTACAATCGGGTGACTAAGGAATTGCAAGCGAGGCGGCGGCCTTTTCGACGTGATGAAGTATTTTGAGGACTTCCTCGGACACTAATCGTGCAACCGAAGAGCAAGTATGCGGATCGGGTATTGTAGCACTCAACCAAACGGGGTAAAGGGTCACCCTCTCTCTGCAAAAGAAGGCCTACCTTCAGCCCCATTCGATTTTCAACCGCCCCAAGGGCACACGCCCGATTTGTGCCATATAAAGAAAGAGAAGGACTACAGATGCCTTCATTGGAAAGACCCGATTGAAAATATTCGATAGGGCGGAAGAAGTAGCACCTCCGAGAATGGTCCTCTTGTCCGCCGTGATACCTATTATACCCGCCATAGAAGACAATGAAGTGGTCAATCAAGGGCACCACCAAGGCGATGTTGCAACTCGGAAGGACGTTGCCGGACCGATGTCCTACAAAGCGGATCGTCGAGAAGACCACCGAGAATGTAAAGGAAGAGATCCCCTTGACGACGGGGGATGCGAAGCAGATCGAACTCGCGAGGATGAGATCCCCAAAACTGAACCGGGAGGAATTAAGTTGAAATTCAAACATCAAACGTGAATATAGAAAGAAAAGAAGAGCAAAAGCCGCCGCCATGGAAGAATCGCACGTTCGGTGTGTGAGAATCGCACTGGAGAGTCGCGATGATGAAAGGGTTTTGTAGGGGAAAAATGGGAATTCCTATTTTGTTCCAAAACCAAGGAGAAAAAAGAATGAAATAAAAAGATAATCAACACTTTGATCATTAACTATTTAATGAATGAGAAGTCAAAACAAGACAAAAAAGAACAGTCGAAGACTCGGATTGATTTAGACGGCGAATACTATGAAGAGAAGGGATAAAGAAATACAACGTCTAAGGGTAGAAGAATTATCTTTATTAATTAAATATATCTTTATTTCGACTTTAACATAAAAATTGCAAAAATATTAATTCTCGGTTTCAAAACATACACTTCGCTATTGTAAAAGTTTTAGTAAAAATAAAATTTCACACTTTTACTTGATGAATTATCAAATTAGTGAAGTCTTTGTAACTTAAAATTTCTAACTAGCTCCTGCTTTTGTTTGGTACCATTTCTTCAAGTCTATGTGGGTTGTTTACTTCAGTAAATTGAAAAGCGAAGTTGTTGTTTGTTTTTACTTCGGTAATATACATTACCGAAGTGAGACGTACCGAAGTCTTTGATGTTTATTCTACTAGTGTTTTCTCAAACTTTTCTATTTGAACCATAAATATATAATGTGATATTAGTAATTTTTTTTTTAGTAATTTTTTTTATGAAATATATTTTTTCGAAATATTGTGATTTTATATTTTTTATAATTATATCAAGCAGATTACCATTCAATAGAGAGTACAAGGTTGCAAGAATCTCCAATGACTTCTGATCATTATGTAGTTTTTCCACTAGTTTGCATATGTGTGTTGTATTTTTTTTGAGACTGCTGAAAAAACTCTTGTAATATTTAGGAATTTTAAATTGGAATTCGATGGAAATAAAATCTTATTATTTTAATACAGTTTGTCTCTCTTCTTCGTAAAACTTGTCTTTCCTTTGGACGTCTTTGATCCACTCACCTGATAGTGTCGTCAACCTCGAAATGCAACTTGATGTCAAGTAATCGTCTCTACTAAGTATCAAGAAGGGACTCTTTAGCACAAGCGTATTTAACGATAATTTGATTAAAGAATTATACTAAACTCGTTAAGATAGCACAATTCTCGATGTTTCACCGTCAAATCTGAAAAAGCCACACGGATTTTTAGGGGTGAACTTGAAAGCCTTATCGTCGGCCTCCGAAACCAGATTGTCCCTTTCTTCCACGGATCGGCCTCACAAATTTCACCATATGTTCATATTCTCCAACATATCCAATGTTGTCCTTGTCAAATTTTGGCGGGGACCGTAGCAATCGGCATCGGAGAAGTTATTTTTTCATATCCGTTTTTTCTGCATCAGATTTCTTTCCAAAAACACGCGAGAGAGGCGAAGACGAAGATCAAGGCGCGAAGATTGAAGACTCGGCATTAGATAAACATAAATAGGACATTTAGTATTTCGACGGTGGATGCTCTAGGCAAACAAGAGAGAACAAGGATCCAGCGTCAAATTACAAAAACGACGTCGTTTTGACTAAAATGATGCGTTTTAACTTTAGACAAAACGACCTTATTTTGTCAAACTTCTCCACCTTCGTCTTCTTGGCATAGACGGGATATCCACAAACCCTAATTGATTAAAAAGTAATTTCCTACCTCTTTCCCCGATGATTCTGCCAATCTCATTTCATTGTCTATGGTTTCGTTGGATAGTAGATAGGGACAGTGGGAATCTCATTAATCCATTCATGCACTAAATACTCAAGGCAGTTCGAGAAATATTGTGTGAATACCAGTAGACGAACTACGCTTGGAGTGTTACACTAATGGATCGATCTCCAGATGCTATAGAAGGGGTGTGTGTGTGTGTGTGTATTAGATTCATATTTAATATGTGCATTACAGAACAATGGATTTCTAAAACTAAAAGTTTCATACGTGCTGCACCATGGTCAAGACGGGGATAAAACCTCTTTCAATGGCCTAGCATCCAAAATTCTGGAGACGATCTTGTCGAGTATGTTATGTAAATAGGGTCGACGACTTTTTATGGGTCATACTCGTATAAAATGCAAGTTCATGTAATATTCATATCCTTGTATTTTAGTTAATTAACGTTATTGCAATGTGGATGATTTTGTTCGTATATTGGTCTTGTTGTATTAAAGACAACCTATTCTTTATTTGGAAACATCGCTATATATCACAAAATCATCATTTCCATCAGTGTTGTAGGGAAAGCAAAGTATGCCGTGGAATCACAAAACTGAATCAAGAATTAATTTAGTCTCAGCCCACGGCCCAAGGCCGTGTCGCTGCCTGTGCCCGTGCTCGTGCCAAGGCGACCGCCCGATGGGCAGACAGCAGCAGCGTGTGCATGTGGGCTTCGCATCGCTGGTCCACTAGTGTAGACTACTAGATTCTTGAACTACCCAATACATCTTCTTACTAATAAACTAGTCACGAAGGTTTTATTTTTCCAATGTGGTTTACATTTCATATCCCATTTTAAATTTTTCACCAATTCAATTAAATGACCAACTTTAATCATTTACTTCTCAATCACCGAAAACCGATTTTGAGAAAAATAAAATCCTATGTTTATAATCCTCTCGAAACTTAGATTCACGATTTAACATTTAATTTCAAAGAATTGGAGTTTCTTCCAAAACTCCGACGTCGGCCTCTCTCCCCCTCAACTTCAAAACCTGGCTCCGGCCCCTGCCCCTGCCCCTTCATCGTACTGAGAAGTTGTAAGTCATGCAAAACTGAGCTTAAAGCCATGACTCATGAAAGGTGTTCTTTAAAGAAAAATAAAATAAAGAACCAACATTACCTAGGTAGCACAAACTTTTCACCTCCATTAATATATGCTTCGATACTTTTACACTTAGTAACCACCATGGCAGGCACTTAAAACACACACACACACATGCAATTATTTACTTTATTACATATCAATAGTCCTACATATGTAACTACCATTATAGACACAAAATTTATTTTATAGCTAGCTAGCTTTTCAAAGTGTAGTAGAACACTGTGAGCCTTGTCTCGAACTCAAGAGAGGCGAAGGTATAGGTCCGAACGGCATAACACTTACACAACTCACATCAAACCTATACCTTCCCGAGACCCAACTCCCCACTTTCCACCTAAGCCTCCCATTCACCTTAAAACTGAAAACCAATTCCCCAATCCCCTCGTCTCTTCGGACTTGGTACGAAAAAGACGGACCGACCGGCTGCTGGATTCCGACTAGATAGGCGCTTATCGAATTCGTCCCGCCGCCCTCCTGATAGAAAGGCGGAACCGAGGTCTCGCGCGTGATTTTCTCGCCCTCGTAGGATGCGTACAGCAGTAACTCGTCGTAATGGATTCCGACTTTCGTGTTTGGATTGTTGGAGTGGAGTGTTAGTTGGATTGAGGAGTTGAGGAGGGGCATTGGGCCGGATAGGTCGAGCTGATTGACGACGGCTTGGTCGAGGGAGAATCGGGGTTTTTTGGGGTGGAGGATTAGCCAAACAAGGAATATGAGGGAGAGGAGGGAGAGGAGTAGTGAGGAGAGGTAGATGAAGATTTTTTTGTTGAATTTGTTGAGTTTGATTGACTGTTTGTTTCCGCAGTGTTTGGGGGATCTTACATGGATTTGAGACATTTGGAGAGAGAGAGAGAGAGAGAGAGAGAGAGAGAGAGAGAGAGAGAGAGAGAGTTTTAGTGTGCTAAGGAAACGAAAGGAGTTTGAAATGATATGGAATTATATAAAAGGGTTTGGTTGAAGAAATGCAAATAAACAAAAAAAAAAAAAAAAAACGCAATTATTGTGTTGATACTTGCTTTTGACTTCTACATCATAGCTTTAATCGAAGGAGAATTTTATATGATCAACAAATTCACATAAATAAATATAAAAAGTATGGATAATATATTTGTATATATAAGTATGATTTTATACACATAGGAATATAAAAATACAGTAAAAAATGAAATTAGCTGCGTAAAATGATCATATATTTGTCCGGACGATCTGAATTTGAGATCGATCGTTAGCTTTTAGCATTTATAATGCGTAAAAGTAAATTTTTCCGAACCCCTTTTTATGACCTGATATGAGGATCCTGTGGTTCATCATTTTACAGGCGAACAACTCAGTGACAGTAATTACACATTGTGTTATTATTGTCGGGACAAGTGGCGTCAGTTGCATGGGCGAGACTCGTTGTTTTGCTGCGAAGGAATAAATAAATAAACACATATTATTAATTTTGATTATGTATAATTTAATAAAAATATAAAAGGGAAGAATTATTTAGCATTTTTTTCTTCTCGTGTTTGATGGACTTTTACTAATATAATAATATTTTCACAATTAAATTATCAAAGACTTCCTTTTAGTTTGTATATTTGCAAATTCCGCAGATTTTTTTATTAAAATAAGCAATTACTTCATTTTATTAACATATTTTTTTTGGCAAATCCGACCTAATTCTTGCATCACTAAAAGTTTCTAGAATGACGTATCAACCATGATTCATGAATATGCACGCTATATTGTATCTTGAAGATCAATTTTCCATGACTTGTGATTTATATTTCCATTGGGAAATGGAACTACTTTGAGAATTATTGGGATGAAAAGTTGATCACATTTTAGAGAGATAAGAGATGGAATAGCTATAATTAGGGGTGTTCAAAACTACCCGATCTGGTTGACCCGGCCCAATTACTCGACTATTCGGGAACTTTTTATCGGGTAATTTTTTTAATTACCCGGATTTAGCGGGTCGGGTACCCGACCCGCTAATTATGTGAGTTACCGAGACGGGTAATGGGTCGGCCAAATAAAATTAGCGGGTACCCGCCGACCAGGTAACTTTTTTTTATTTTTTTATGGGCCGGGCCATGGCCGCCTAAACAGGTACCCGAAGTTCTTGGTACCCGAAAAAGTGGGTACCCGAAAAGCCGGGTACCCGCTTATGAACACCCCTAGCTATAACACTATAATCAGAATCGTATTCGAGTCGGCACGATTTTGACAATTGTACGAATACTATTCATATTTGTTCGAGTGGAAATTTGACGCTTGAATTGTTTGATTACTCGATCAACTCGAGAGTCCGGATGTAACAAATATTGGAAAGAAGAAGAATTTTATTGAGATTTTCGTTTTTTTCTTGTTAAAAATGATATTTTTCCTTATATAACATTGAAATATATTAGGTCGATATTTATAAATACATAAAATGGATGTTAAGTTGATGTTCGCAAACAGGCTCGTAACGTAATTTTATGTTCGAGCTCGACTCGAATATTAACCGTACGAGTATGATTGCATGGTGAATACACGTCCGGTTAGGGGTTGGTTCTTCCGAACAAGCCTAGTTAAGTGCAATTATTAACCGAGGAAATAAATGTGGACCTAAAGCAAGACACAGAGAATCTGGGAAAGTCGATTTAATGATCACATATTCAAACTTTAGAAGCTGGAACGGGTGAAGAAAGTCCACCCTTGGGCTATTGCTCTGGGTGAAAAAAAGTTACTCTGGGTGAAAAAAAGTTACTCTTCTCCTATTTTTTTTTTTAACTGAGTTTCTAGGCTTACACCTAACTATATCTAAGGGTAACAGCTCCGTTTTCTCATTACTGCCACCAAGTTAAATCGCGGATGTGCACGAACTGATCAGTGTCTTATCGGGTTCTGCTGACGTACAATCAGATCCTCCCAGGTAAAGAGAACATGAAGTCCTCCCCCGAATCGAACTCACACGGATGATATTCAGTATGAGGTCTTGTCAAAAGCTTAATTAGAGCGTATATGCCCCGTGAAAGATTTTTGAAATGAAGCCACGAGTGATTGAACCCCTAACCTCCACCCCACATGAATTTTTACACTCACGTGGTGGCCAACTGGGCTAAGCCAGTTGGTTCTCTTCTCCTATCTCTATTCGAGAGTTCAAGAAGATTATGACTTACTATACTTTTAATTAATTACTACGAAATACTAAATGAGACTTTAATGACTATTATTGTACTATACGAGGCAATCAGACCCGTGCGATGCACAAGTCTTGTTTTTTTTTTCTTATGTCTAAAACTCAATTTTTTTAGACAAAAATTGATTACCTTGTCCATTAATGAGCATTGTAAAGACCAATCTAATAAACATGTGAGTCGGTTTTGTTCACTTGTTAAAAGAGATAATAGCTCCTCATTGGTAAAATTGAGGCGTCTTAAGCCGAAAACACTTATTTGATTGTTATATAAAAACTAACATACTAATCCATATAATCTACAAATAATACTTGACTTGCTTCTAATAAGTCACATCAAATATTGTATTACTTGAGAACATGGTTTCATCATTACAATTCATTGTGCCTTTTATTTCAAATAAAATTTTATAAAGTTAGTCACAAACAAATATCTGAAACATATGAATAACTAATACTCTATAACATGATTATTAGTTATTCACAAAACTTAATAGTTGAGATATATTAAGAGATTGAGCAATATCACAAATTATCTAATCTTTGGTATCCTAAATAAGCTTTGTGACAAACCACCTACCGTAATACTTTCATTAAAATTATTGATAGTCATGCTAAAATAACAAAACATAAGTATAACAACACAATAGCGATACACATCTCTAACTCTTTATATGTGGCTCATAGGAGTACCCTAAGCAAATGACATAATAGAATTATCATAAACTTCAATGATACAAACGATGTTATGTTTCTATTAAACACCATAATAATAAATAAAGAGAGATGACCAGAAAAATTCAAAAAATGTATTAACTCATAAACCCACTCTTGATCCTTCTCCATTTGGATTGCTTCTACAACTTCCATGTTAGTGAAACCAGGTATAATGATTATCAAGTGTCCTGGCTCATTGAACTTACATGTCTCTATTCTTTTACCACCATGTTCGTACATAAGCACTATATTTATTTGCTAATCCTGCAGATAAAGAAAAGGTTGATATATTAATTGACAAAGATGTTTGATAATTGCTCTTAACTAAAGAATATATGAAACTTATACAAATACATATATACTTATATGCATTGTTAAATGTAAACTTATATGCAATATAGGTAGAATAAAACCTTCTCATCCAAAACAATGCAGTCTGTGCCCACATATCTCCGTTAGAATATTGCTAATATCCCATTTTCGAAACACAAATATGTACTTAGGCGAGGCATTATAATTTTTACCCATTTCGAGATGCAAAGTTGCTTACAATGTGTTGTGTTGCATCATGTGGAAGTGTTATTTATAGTCACTTTTCTATGAGGTTGAATTGGTGTAACCACATGAAAAGACAAAACTGATTTTAATTAATTAGTTTTATGACTTTAGGAGTCACTTGCATGTAACGTGTACATGGCTTTCAAGCATAAATTCATTGCATTTAATCAGACCAAAATTAATTCATTAGTCATCAAAAATTTGTTTATTGCTCATAACAAATAAAATGAAGTCGAAAAGTTGTAACAGTTATTTATTAATGTGTTTATTGCTACACTTATGACAAAATATATATTTTAGTAATTATAATTCCACAATAAATAAGAAGAAAAATTGAATTCATTAAGACACTACATTAAATTATATTCTTGAAGCCTCCACATTAATAAGGGGACTCAATCTTTTAGTATAATAGATAGTTATTTTTAATAATTTGGAAAAAACACAATTAATTACCATTTAAAAGTGTAAAATATTATTTAAATAAAAATAATATGAAGAGGCAAAACGACATATAATATGAATATGAAGGAGTATAAGATACAATACATTTTCTCTTATTTAAAAGGAAAATCATTTTAACTCTGTGCACACATTAATTAAAAAAATTTATTTTGTAATATTTAGCCATAGTTAATAATGAATTGAAATTAATGAAAAATAAAAAAAAAAAGTTGAGTTTTGAGATGCAATGTTAAGGGTAATAATGAAATTAGAAAAAAAAAAAAGCTAAAATGTCATTTATTTTGTAAAAGTTTAAAAAGCTTAATGCAAATGGGATGTGTGTAGAACACTTTTTTTCCAATATATTTTCCACTCATAGCTTACTTTTGGAATTTATTTTTTGAATATTGTATCGTTATATATATATATATATATATATATCCCTATATTCAAATTTTAAATTAATTTATAGTTTGATATTTATGATATAATTAAAAAAATATTCGTGGTCAATTTCCTTTCTCAAAAAGCAAAAACGTCATGAATTTATATATGGAGGGAGTATATATCAGTAGGAAAACTTGGACCATACATATTTGATATTTATATATAATTAACAACATGAGATGGAAAAAATAAAATAAAACAAAATTATTCAAATAAAATTAAATTATGTTTTGAAATATTAAATCAGACGGAGGTAGTGTGTGTTTTAGGTGAACATTTGGCCGCATATAATGTTATGTCAGTTTGGAATCTTCTGTTTGTATCCATGTAATTGTTTTTATTTTTTAAGGATAATGCTTTTATTTTGCTATATATTTATAACAGTTGCTAGGTAGAAAATCATACTTAATATTAAAAAAGAATGACAAAAAAATTTAAAGAAGTATGTGTCATCTCCACATTATTTCTCTTTTTAAAAATCTTAAAAAAAAAATAGATATTTAGTTTGGGAGGAAAGTTAGAGGGTTATTCCATATATAATATCAAATTTCCTCTCATTTTTTTTTTATTTTTAACTTAATAGTTTAAACAATTATAATTTTTCCGTATCAATTTTATTTTTGATAAAAAAATATATTAAATTAATTCTTACTCTTTAATTTGACATCCATATATATATATATATATATATATATATATATATATATATATATATATATATATATATATATATATATATATATATATATATATATATATATAGGGAGCTTTATTTTCGTAACTCTCTTAAGTGCGAGAATCTGTAACTCCTCTAAACCAATGAGATTTATTTAAATATTAAAAAATATTATTAATTCAAAAGAGTATTATAGTAAAATACAATTTTTATTACGGGAGATAACCCCTACTGATAACCCCTACTATAATAGCCCTTACTGGTGATAACCCCTACTATATATATAACCCCTACTATATAGTAGGGGTTATGATCAGTAGGGGTTGTATGCAGTGACATGATGTACATTATGTATTATTAGGAGTACAAAAGGTGGTTCTCGCAGTTCCCGCACTTAACAGGGTTCTGAAAATAAAGTTACAATATATATATATATAGTAATTTAAATATAATAATCATACATTAGATGATTAAAATATTTTCATATAAAAATATAAGAATATTGAAAAAGATATATATATTTTTAGTTTAAATGGTTATTTGATTTTTCAAAATTATTTTGTTCTGATTGTAAAATAATAAAATAATTATAATAATGCCAAATCATATAATTATTTTTATATTAGTAAGAATATGGGTTCGATACTTTTAATTAAAGTTGATAATAATAAATATAATTTAATTTATTATTTATAAAATTAGATATAAGACTCATATTGTCCTACATGAAAAATAAATGCCTATGCTTAATTAAATTATGGTTTTTCCTATCATGTGCTTTTAGATTTATAAATTAAATCAAATCAAATAAGAGTTTATGTGTATGTGCGTGTATATTGACTCATGTATATTTTATAATAATTTTACAATATTATTGAAATTCAATCACATATTACTAATATAATAAAATATTTAATATTTTATGACGTGCATCGCACGGGAGGACATATAGTAATATGAAATTGTCCTTGTTTTCCCACTTTTTAAAATTAATGTCCTTCTTTCCAGACCCGAAAAGATAATGTCCTTATAACTCAACTAGGCCAAAGTTACGGGCCTAAAAAAATATTTTTCCCGTGAAAAGAAAGCAAACGGGTTGTGCAAAGTAATTTTTCGACCCCCAAGGCACATAACTTCGTTTTTAGTAGGATTGGTTTTGCCATCCAAAAAGGGATTGCGGCGCAGCTTGTTGCTCGTTTGTCTGTCATCCTATTGTAATTCATTTTTGGAATAACAAATAGAGGCGCTAAAAGACTCCTAACATTTTCAGTTCTTGGAATATTCTATTGAAAGACATGGATAGGAAGAAATCGAATTAAGTTTCGGATGCGCCTCGTGATTTGGAGTTTTCCATATGAGTTATGACGAAAAAGGTCGAACTGCACAGTTGCGTGGTGACCAAGCATAGCGCGTTCCTGCGTCGTGTGAAAAATGAAGACAATGGATTTTAGGGTCGCGCAACTGTGTAACACTCAGACGGTTATCAGGAATCCCACCAACCATTAATGATCATATTGGTTAACAACTACATTCATCCAGCTATATAAAGTTGAAGAACCATACCTAACAAGGTGATGGAGTGAGCCGTGAAAAGGGGACGACCGAAACTACAAGAAGGGGCTAAATCAGTATAAAAAGTACAACACATGTCGAGATGATAAGAAATACAAGAAGAGTTCGAATATCATATTTCGAGTTAAGAACAGCCTCACTCAAGAGACAGAGCTTATACGTTTGAAGAGTTGTTTGGTGACAATCAAACTTGTATTATCAAATATCGACAGAAGTTCGATTTTATGTAGGTCGTGAAGCCAGCTGAATACCAACTTTTGTGGGCGGCGTTAGCTGTTGGGAGCTAGACACTAACAGGGCCGGTCCTAACCTGTGGGATACCCATGACGGCTACCATTTTTATGCCCATCATGAGAGTAAAAAAAATATACTAAATATATATATATATATATATATGTGTGTGTGAGATTTAAAATATACAAAATATATGTATAATTTTTTTTTTTAATTTGGGCTGCCCCTCGAGGGTGGGCTGCCCCTGGCCGTCGCCAGGGCCGCCTCCCCATGGGGCCGGCCCTGGACACTAATCTGTGTGGGAGTGTTGACCCAATTGAACACCAATTGTGTGAACAGTATTGACTAAATAGTCCAGACCTGTATCAATCCGTGTAAACGATATAGTTTGTTGTTTATTCTTAAAAATTCAGAATTATTGTGTACTACCTATTTTTTAGTGAATTTTTTCATATGTGGATAAGAGTGGATTACCCACCTTCGAACCATTATATCTGGTCTTACTTTGTCTGTTATCTGGTGCATATTCATTGCCACAATACATTAATCCTTTAAAGAAGATCTTGTAAAACTACAGTTTGACAAACACCGTAGTGTTACTGTAGACATTTAAGGGGAAAAATGTTTTTTTAGGCCCGTAACTTTGGCCTAGTTGGATTATAAGGACATTATCTTTTTGGGCCTGTAGAAGAAGGACATTAATTTTAAAAAGTGAGAAAACAAGGACAATTAAGCCCGAAGGAGGTTCGATTGGGCTTAATTGTCCTTGTTTTCACTTTTTAAAATTAATGTCCTTCTCTCTACCGAAAACTAATGTCCTTATAACCCAACCAGCCAAAGCTACTTTAAAAAATATTTCACTGCTCTAATAACTCATCCAACATGAAAATTAAATATATTCTTAAAGAATGTAGTATTAAGAATTACTACATGTTTTAAGTTTTAACCGAACTGTATTTAGGGCTAGTTCATAGCATAGGTTAACAAAATTAGTTAGTGAGTCCGCTAAATATTAATACAGACATAAGTTTAATATCTTATATTTATCTTTAATTATCCCTTACAATAAAATAAAATTAAATTTACTCATTTTTTGTTGGGCATCACGATCGTTTTGAAATATTTTTTTTCTAGTGTATGTAGTATTTAATTAAATTTTAAAAAAATTATTTCTAGTTAATTTTTTTAAAAATAATTATTACTTAAAATAAAATTTGAACTTAATTAGTTCTTAGAAATCATTGTTTAAACTGAAACCAAACCAAAAAATAAAAATCGAATAAAATCACACCGAATTTAAATAATTTAGTTTTATTTATAAAAATGAACACACCAAACCGAACTAAATCTATTCGTGCTCACTTCTAATCAAAAGAAATATTTCTCACTGAGTTAGTATTTTTTTAAAATACCTTTTTATTTTTTAAAAAGTTTAAAAACACTTCAAATCTATTTATAGTGTTTAGAAGAGTTGGAGAAAAAATATTTTTGTTAAAACATCAATTATGTATTTTTGTTAAGAGTATTGTAGAGTTATTTAAAACGGTCGTGTGAAGCAAACGAATGCTCATGTGAACATCAAGATCTTTTAATAAAAAGCTATTTAAAAATAAAAGAAAAGAACACTTTGATATCTTCCCCGTCCAAAAAAATATTTATAATTCTCTTAATTTTTATATTTATATCGTAATATATGAACTAAAAAAATAATTTTAAATATATTATTGATTAATTTATCAAAAAAATATTTCAATTATTTATAATTTTTTAAATCAAATCAATAAATTTTTATTATAAAATCAAATTTAATTGAGTTAACCAATTCAATTAGTTTAATTTATTTTACCCCAGCTAAAGAATTTTTCAAATTGATTAATATAAATAAAAAAACTATATCAATATTATTTTTAACTATATCAAAATATTCATGTTTTTACATATTTTTTTTGCTGTTAATTAGTTGATGCTTACTAATTTTTAAATTTTGTACATAATTTTTTATTTTTTATTTGATAGTTTTAATTTTGTGATGATTTTCAAATTTTAAAACTTAAAATTTGAGTACATTTCGGTTATTAAGATTTTAATGATGTGTAATTATTAAAAATTTAAATATTTTTATTTTTAAAAATGTATTTCAAAATAATTGAAATAAAAATATTAATAAAATTATAATAATTGAAAATATAAATGGTAAAATAAATAAAAAAGTAATTTATAAACTTTAGAAATAAAAAGTAATTTAGAAACTTTAGAAATAAATGGTAGTGTCAAAAGGACATTAGCTTTTCGGGCCTGGAGAAGAATGACATTAATTTTAAAATGTGGGAAAACAAGGACCCGAAAAGGGAATCTTTACCAATCGGACCTCCTTCGGGCTTAATTGTCCTTGTTTTCCAACTTTTTAAAATTAATATCCTTCTTCTCCAGACCCGAAAAGATAATGTCCTTATAACCCAACTAGGTCAAAGTTACCGGCCTAAAAAAATATTTTTCCCGACATTTAAGCTACAACATTTATTTCAAATGTATACGACAAACTTATTATAAACTTCTGCACTTAATTATTTGCTTGAACTATTCAGGACCAGAGCTATAGGATTTTTGGTGGGATCACTTTTCTCCATAAAAGTGTCTATTTTAGTGAATATACATTTTTTGTTTAGCATTTTAACGAGATGTAACTCATTTTAATTCATCTATTTTTACTTATATTTAAATTTCTTTTCCAGTTAATTAATATGGTAATTTAAATTGCATAAAAACTTCAATTAGATATACATTTATTTTTGAAAGTAGGCTTTGTAACGGGATAAATTTATTTTTTTTAAGTGACCTTTTTTAGGAGACGGATAGAGTGTTGTTTTTTATTCAGAAGATCAAATATTACTACAAGCAATAAATTAAAATACAAGTTATGTACAACAATATTATATATGATAAAAAAATTCATGTTTGTTTGTGAGATGGTGTCCTAGAAGATCTACTCAGTTTCATACATATATATATATATATATATATATATATGAAGTTATTTCTCCGTTTAATCGAAGAGTCTACTTTAGTTAATGTACGATTTTTATTTATAGTCATTTTAACGAGGATGCAACTCATTTACATATCTATTTAACCAACTAACATTGCAGGTTAGTCTACGAAAAACTCAATACCAAAAATTGGGGTTTAGCAGACCACAAAAAATCGTGGGCTAAAGTCTAAAGTGGTCGGCTAAAGTCTCGTCGGCTAAGATGCCTGCATTAAGATTTAAAACTTTAGCCGACAAAATTGTAGTGGTCGGCTAAAATATTGATAATTATAAAAAATTAAATTCCACTCCAGCCCACGGTATTTATACCCCATAGAGGTGGCCACGGCCTCCGTTCGAATCAACCGAATCAACCGCTGCCCACTTGCCGAAACGGAACCGAACCAACAAATGCCCACTGCCTGAAATGGGAACCGAACCGAACCGTAACTTAGTGCTACGGTTTCGTTCGAACCGAACCGCGGTTCGCTTGCCCAATCAAGGCGGTTCCTGCTCGAACCGTCCAACCCTTTTTTTTTTTTTTAACTTCACTTTAATTATTTTTATAATGAAATAATCAATATAAAATAAAAGAAACAATTTTGAAAAAGAACCGAAAAGAAATAGAAGAGATTAGGGCAACTATTTCTTATTATTCCTTAGATAATAGTTTGTGGTATTTATAACTAAGTCACGCTTGCTCAATAAAGGCGTCATGGGAAAGAACCGAAAAGAAAACCCATGAAGGAGTATTAAACTCTTTTAAAAAATACATTAAATTTCATAAATTACTAATGATAATCCTAATTACTAATAATAAACTCTTTTAAAAAATACATTAAATTTCAGAAATTACTAATGAAATTCAAATTTGAAATTTAAATTTGAAATTGAAAACCTTGAGAACCAAAATCTGAAAAAAATAAAAAACAAATCTGAAAAGTGGGAATCAAATCTGCCACCATGTGCAAAATTGATCCACGATCGATTCCCTTTTTCAATCGGTTCCTCGATCCGAACCGTGTGAACCTGGCGGTTCCAACGGTTCGCGTTCCACGGTTGATTCTGATTCGCCCAACCGAACCGGTTGATTTTCTGAACCGAACCGAACCGTCTGACACGGTTTTGTTCCGTTCGAATCAGATAACACTTTCTTTCGGTTCCAGAACCGTCCTATACGGTCCGATTTCCCGGTTCGGTTCCCGGTTCCAGTTTTTTTGGCCACCTCTAATACCCCAAACCTACTCACCATCCAACCCAAACCCAGAACCGTCCAACCCAGATAAATATGCATAATTCCCAATTTTTTGCTCATATATGGACTCGAGCATAAGGGACCTCCTTGATGTAGTGGAAGTCCTGTACCGCTGAGCTGCGTCCGATTTCTGTGAATTATTTAGTATTATTTATAGTTATTTATTAGATACTCTTATGACTTATATATATATATAGATATATAATATAGTAATATATAAATATAATAATTTAAAATTTCAGTTTATATATAATATATATTATACATATAAATATATATATATATATTAAAAGTTATATTATATATAAACTGAAATTTTAAATTATTATATATATATTACTATATTATACATATATATATATATATATATATATAAATTTTGCTATATATAAATGAAAAATATATTGTTATATCTTTCGAAAAAAATAATAATAAGACATTATATTTGTTAAATGGTAATAATTCATATTGTTTTATAAATATTAGAAAATTGAGTTATAATTTTTATATATGTTTATACAATATATATTTGTTTTATAATATATATTTATTATAATATATTTGTTTTTATAATATTTTTATCAAAGTAATATATATTTAATTATATTTGTTTTATAGTATATATATGTGTATATATATATGTTATATATACAGATATTATAAAGTATATATATTTTTTTGGGGTTTAGCCGACAACCATATAGTAGTCGTCGGCTAAAGTTGGGCTGAGTCGATGGCTAAGTCGTTTTAAAATAAATACTTTAGCCGACCACTTTTGAAACTTTAGCCGACGACCTTACTAGTTGTCATCGGCTAAAGTCCTTTAGCCGACCAAACAGTGGTCGTCGGCCATTCTGGGAACTTTAGCCGACCACTTCTTTGTGTGGTCGGCCTTTTTACTTCAAGTCATCGGCTAAAGTCCTTATTTTGATAGTGTTTACTTTTTAAAAATATTATATAA
Organism: Orobanche coerulescens; assembly: GCA_033398695.1. Lineage (NCBI taxonomy): Eukaryota > Viridiplantae > Streptophyta > Magnoliopsida > Lamiales > Orobanchaceae > Orobanche > Orobanche coerulescens. The sequence goes on from CM065816.1 coordinate 3,584,358, forward strand.
TTGAAATTAGATATTAATGTTTTCTATTGAGATAAAATCAATTTTTGAAAATAAGCTCTTCAAATGAGGCAACATTAGTGCAATTTCCCATAATAGGATCTCAAGTTTTTCTTTTTTTTGAGTGTGGATGGCATTAGAGAAGATAAATTTTTTTATTTTGAGTCATGGAGCCCTTCAAATCAATCAAGGAGAAAGTTGATGTACCCCTCATATCATTTTGAGTGATTTCTCATCTGAGATTTACCCTTATTTTTTTTTTTTTGAAACGTCTGTCCACTTGGCTTTCATTTGGAGACACCTAAGCCTAAAACCCTGTCTTTACATTGATCTAAAGTTTAAAAGACACTTTGGCTTTGCTTTATTTTGCCAAGCATGAATCTTTGAGAATGGTTGGTGATTCTACCCTAAGATTGTTCCTAAAGTTGCTTTCCTGAATAAGTAGTGCAGTTTAAAACCCATAATTCTTTATTATCAAAAACAAAAGAAAAAATAATCCCTAATTCTGGGATGTCGATTATGTTGAAAGTAGTTGTAACATGGAAGACTTGTTCTCACGTACTCATTATTAGTTGATCGTGAAGACTTATTTTGTGATGTGACGTGATGTGACTTTGGCGAATAAAAAAAATATTTACCTCTCCGACGGATCTGGATCTGAATCTCAGATTTTAGGATCCGACGGATCTGGATCGGATTTGGATCTCAACAAAAAAAAACGGATCTGGATCTCGTATCAACAAGATCCGGTCCAGATCCGGCCCGTTGCCATCCCTAATTATACTGGCAAAATAGACTCAGGCCCGCGGGCCTGGCCAGCCCGCTCGTTTTTGAGCGGGCATTGGGATTCATATTTTTGGCCCCAAAAAAATTGGGCCTTTTTGGCCCAGCCCAGATTTGGCCCGCCCGTTGAGGCCCGGCCCGCGAGCGGCCCGCCCGGCCCAGTTTTTTTTCTTATATATATATATATATATATTTATATATTTATGTTATATGTAATTATAATATTTAAAAATTTTCCTTATTTGTTAGATTATATTATATCTACATGTTAATTATTGATGTAATTTTATTTTTTATGGGACTTTGTGATTACTTTGTAGTATCTCATATCAATAGTAATATTATTTTATTATTTTTATAAGAAAGTAGTAGTGATAAATGATATGATGATCAAATAAAAATATTTGTATATTTGTCTTTTGATTGTGGTAGTGTAGTAAATAATGTAATTATCAAATAAAAATAATTGTACATTTATTTATCTGATTGTGATAGTATAGTGAATAATATAATAATTAATGATCGAAAAATATTTCTATATTTATTCAGAATTAATATTTCAAAAAAAAAAGAGTTGAGGCCCGCGGGGCGGGGCTACGGGCCTAATATTTTTGGCCCAAAAAAAATCGGGCCTTTTTGGCCCGGCCCAAATTTGGCCCGACCGTTTTTCGCCCGGCCCGTTTAGGCCGAGCTCGCCCGTTTGCCAGGTCTAGTGACTATAGGCGATTATTATTTCCATGGGAGTGTTGTCTTTGTTGACTGACGTAGGAGCATCTGCAATGCTCAAACGTTTATACTCCCGTTCATCGAATTCTTTCTCCTCCACGTCATCTCTTATTAAAAATTCAATTTTTAAACACATTCCTACATCCCTTCATCCATCCATACACTACCAAAATCGGGGGTTTAGCCGACGACTTTAAGTCGTCGGCTAAAGGTCAAAGTCGTCGGCTAAACCCCCCAGTCGTCGGCTAAACCCCAATTTTTTTTTCGGATGCCGAGGAGAATTGAGGACGATATATAATTTTAAATTGAGGTTAGCCGACGACTTGATCTAGGTCGTCGACTAAAGTATTTTAAAAAATAATGTACTTTTAGCCGACGACTTGATCTAGGTCGTCGGCTAAAGTATTTTAAAAACATTATACTTTAGCCGACAACTTGATCTATATCGTCACAAAGTATATTATTTTTTTTTGAAAAAGTGTTTAGCCGACGACTTAATCTGGTCGTCGGCTAAAGTATATTATTTTTTTCGAAGGGTTTAGCCGACCTAGATCATGTCGTCGGCTAAAGTATATTATTTTTTTCGAAAGGGGTTAAGCCGACCTAGATCAAGTCGTCGGCCAAAGTATATTGTTTGTTTTTTTGAAAGTGTTTAATTGACGACTGATCTAGTCGTCACTAAACCGTTGTAAATGTCGCCAAAGTTTAACACTTTAACCGACGACTATGTTACATTTAAATTCCACCCGCATCAAGTCGTGCTAAATCGCTTAGCCGACGGCAAAGACCGCTTCGCCAAAGTTCAAAGTTTAACCGACGACACTTTAATGTCGTCGGCCATTTTTTTATTGCTCGTCGGTTAAAATGTGAATTTTGATACTGATATCTACCAATTTTATTTTATTGGGTTCCACCATTTTGATTTTTTTACATTACATGTCAGCTTTATACAATTTCTCTCTCTTGTTTAAATTTTTAAATGCCAAACTCTCTCTCTCTCCATTTATTAAAAGTCTGAATCGCCGGCTGCTGTCCATCCATACACATGGACGAGATTAACGTCCACGTTGCAGTTGCTCTAAGGGGGGACCGAGTGGTCACCTAATACCCTATTTGCCACATCACCTCTATCCAATAAAAATCCTCCAACTCAAAACTACCAAATTCTACCCTAACACTACCCTAAGTGGAGGGAGTGGTCACCTATACTACCCGATTTTTTTTTTGTTCATACATAAAATCACATACAATATTAAAATAAAAACATATCATTTCATTAAAAATAAAAACATTACATAATACTTAAAAAAAAACATTACATAAAAACATACCCGATTTTTTTTTTCATACATAAAATCACATACAATATTAAAATAAAAACATACAATTTCATTAAATATGTGTGTATATATATATATATGGGGAAATTACAACCAACTACCCTATTAGATGGCCTCTTTACACTTTAGTCCCTATTGTTTCATAAATTACAGCGAAGGACAAAAATCTGAATTGGTGTTGACTTCTATTAAAAAGACAAAAATGCCCCTCTATTTACTTGAATAAAATATTTCTTTTAAAATACATTTCATATTAAACAAATTGCTTAAAAGTTATTAAAGTGTTTGGCTAATGCATTTCTTTTTATGCGGTGCATCGCCCCGGGGAACATCTAGTACTTAAAAAAAACTACAACTTAAAAATTGAAACTACAACTTAAAAAAAAAAAAAAAAACATTACAACCGCTCGGCTTCACATACCGATTTTTATACCCGAATTTGGTACCCTAGGTGGTGGCGGCGGTGTTACCGCTCGGGTAAGGGTACCCGAATCCCTTACCCGAGACCACTCCCTCCTCCCTAAGGGTGGTGGCAACCGTGCCTCCCTTACCCCCATCTATCCCCACTCTCCAACAATAACATTCTTCCAACTCATCCAACCCTCACTCAACCCCCACTCACCATTTTTTAGTGGCAACCATGCCTCACCAACCCTCACCACTTTTTTTTTTATTTTTTTACTTTTTTTATATTTAAATTTATATCAAACAATTCAATAAAAACACATAATATTTTATTATTACTTAAAAGAAAATGATAAAATATTTAAAAGAAAAATTACATAATATCAAAACAAATAATAATAATACTTAAAAAAAAAGGAAAAGAGGGGGATCCCACTTGATAATACTTAAATGAAAATTTTGAAGTGGGGGTAAAATTTCTTTACCGGCCTTAAATGACAATACACCTGCACACAAAATTTCTTTCTTTCTTCTTCTTCATCGCACACACACACCTCCACACACACACATTTTTTTTTAATGCTTGGCGCGTCCCCCAACACTTTCTAGCCGTTCAACGGTCAAAACCCTTGCAACCTTCACCCAACCCTCTTCGGGTTGCTTACCCGTGCACCATCTAGCCGCAGCGTACCCGGGGGGGTGGCGGCGGTGTTCACCGCCCGGGTAAGGTGAACCCGCGGTCCAACCCGCGCCCGTTGTCACCACCCTAAGGAAAGGGGAAAATTTGTAGAAAGGGGAAGTTGGGACTTGTAACTATTTATTGAACGATAGATGTATAAGTGATGATATATGTATTGTATATATAGTTTTTTGTTTGATTTGATAAGATTATATTAATAAATCTATAATTTTTTATTAATCACAAGATATAATATATAAATTAGTTTTTTTATTTCTACTTTTTTTAGTTATATTCTTATTTATTAATTGAGAAAAAATTTTGAACATATAATTACAAAAGTAAAGACATAAAATGTAAGAAAATAGAAGTAAGTCTCTTCTATCGGAGAGAGGATCGGTGACACGTTATATATTGACCAGCCAATAAACATCTGTCACGTGTACTTAACGAACAAAAGTTAACGGAGGTTTTAACGTAGTCTAACGTTTCATAGATTAAGTTCCACTCTGATACCTTCGAAAGCAATAATACATTTTTCTTTAGTTCCAGTCCAATGAACCGTAATGCAAAGATAAGGTTCGCTAGTTGAAAAATCCAACAATCACTAGTAAGACATGTACAACATTCAAATCTTTTAAAAAATTCAATTAATTGAGCACGTTGAATATAATATTATTGTTGAATACAACACTTAAGAGTATCCCTTGGTATTATTCTATATGCCGGTTGCATTAAAGTCCTAGCCATAATTTCTAATTTTCACTATCACTATTACTGAAAGGCAATTAATCAAGATTAACATATTTAGCAAATCCGTCAATTAATTTTATTGATTGTAAACGAAAGGCATACATCTACCAGGCACTTTTGAGAAATAGACGGATCGTTGAGATTGATCATTCGAACGTTCTTGATCATGATTATCCTTAGTATACCGTGGTCATTTGCCAAATGACGAGCTAGTGTTCTGGTTCCGGTACCAATCTTCCACAAAAAAATATTAGTTGCATACAAGACAAATCATTCTACAGTGTGTTGGTGTGGTACCGAGAGTCCTCATAAAATGCCCAGACCCATAATTTTTTATTCCTATTTGAAGCTTCGATCGTAGGTTGAAATGGAGGTGGCATGCTAGTAGAGTCCTGAGAAAGATCGTGAATTATTAACAAGTTATAACAATAAGTACTAAATAAATAAACTCTAGTAAGCATAAAAAAAATAATACAAAGTAGAAATAGTAAACTTACCGAAATGCAAGTTGGTAACATTGTCGTCGATTTTTTCATAGTTTCTTGATCCGTTTGCCATAGTTATTGTTTTAATAAAGATAGATTTAGATTAATACAATTATGCAAGATTACTTAACAAAAAATAATAATACGAGTTGCGAAAACTTGAGAATTGAAAATGTGAGAGTTGTGAAAATTTGAGAATTAAGAAGAAGAGAGAATAGAGTTGTTGGTGTGGAAAAATGGTTAAGAGTGTTGCGTATTTATAAGATAATTTTCCAAAAAGAAAAAGAAAAAATTCTTTCAGTTAAGCCCGGCCCATGTGCTGCCGTTGGGCAACGACTAGTGCACCAACCAATCGGTTGGTGCCACATGACATGGTCCCGACCCAACCTCATTCAAATTTAATTGGTGGGCTAGGATGAGCTTGGAGAGGGCCTGGAGTGGGTTGGGGGCAGACTGCTGGAGGGCTGGGGGCCGGGCTGCAGGTGGGCTCGGGGGCAGGACCGGTCTAGGCTAAGGGTCGGACCGGATTGAACTGGGCCTGGACTGGAGAGTACGAACCGGGATTGCACGGGTGACCAAGGGACTGGTCTCGGTCTCAGATCGGGCTGGCCGGAGCGGCCCACGAGCCTAGAAAAACTGGGCTGGGTTAGGTTGGATCGGCCCCGCCCATTGACCTCCTCTACTGATGACTCAAATTTGTTCTTATATTTTCTCACCTTAAATATTGGTTCTCATTTAAACTAATCTATATATACACACACATAAATGCCCACGTAGATGGATACATAATATTGGGGGCTATGGTTTACACCCCACCCCACATCACCATTTGACCAAATTTTATCACATGATAAGATCCAACAGAACTCTCTCTCTCTTTCTCTCCTATCTCTATCTCTCTCTCTAAATTATATTCTTCTGTATCTACAAAGTCTTACACGGGTGGCTGATGTGAACTGGCATTTAGACTTTGGAATGTAATCTTTCCAATGATTTAGTCTTGTGAACTCACGAGATTATATATATATATATATATATATATATGTATATACGTATATATATAACCTCACGAGAAATGTCTCACACAACACACACTATATATGTAACTATGTCTAAAAGAGATTATTTGATCAAATTCTGATGTTCCAGGCCAGTGGTCGACTGCGTTTATCTGAATGAGAAGCTGTTCATAGGCATTAAGAGAGGAGATTTTGGGTGAAAAAAAAAAAATATATATATATATATATTAAAAAATTAGAATTAAATTATATATATATATTTCATTTAATACTAATTTTTTTAGTGTAGTTTTATTTTTTACGCTCTCTTTCAGTTTCTAGGGTTTGATATAGATTCTTTTATAATTTATTTTCCATAATTTTTGTATTTATTAGTTTTAAAATTTACTTTTAAGGAAATTGATGTCATAGTGATAATCAAATTTATTAGGTCTCCGGTCAACAATATAAAAAAAAAAACTAATTTTCGTGGTTTAATATATAAGTAAATTTTTTGTAGTTTCCTTTAATTTGATGCTATTTTTTCCAAAGTATCCTTAATTTAATGCTGAATATAAATGGTCAATTTTCTTCCAATTTATTTATATAATTATCCCCAAAATTTGATTTTGTTTATTATATATAATTATGATGATTTTTTTTCTTTTTAAAGGCAGGAAATTGCTTTGTTTTGATAAAAATGTCATTTTTTTATCAAGACAACTCAAATCCAGGTGGTGACGACGCTCACTATTTTTATGGAACGGAAGAAGCTCAATTTTCTACATGGACATCATCTTTTTTTACCGATCAGGTACAATAGACCATAATTAATAAATATTTATACTATATTAGTAAAATTAATATTTGTCACCTCACCGTTAACAAAAATAAATTTAATTGTAGGCTTTTGGGTCTCGTGAAGATATGATAAATTGGGTGAAAAATACGGCATACTCGCTTGGTTATGTCATTGTCACACAAAGATCAAAGCAATGCAAAAATGGTCTCACGAATAAATTGGTTCTTATGTGTGACCGTGGTGGTAAACCTAGCGGATCTGTATCAAGTATAAATACTAGTTCAAAAAAGACAGATTGTCCGTTTAAGTTGGTAGGTAAATATTCATTGGAACATCATTATTGGACGATAAGAGTTGTATGCGATCAACATAACCACCCCCTACAGTGAATCTAGAGGGTCATGCATATGCAAGACGTTTATCTGATGATGAATTCCGTTTGGTAGAAGATTTGGCGTGGAAGAGTATGCCACCACGTGATATTCTATCAACGTTAAAGATCAAGATGAGAATAACTTGTCAACACTCCCGACAATATATGAGGCACAAAAGAAAATTCGCAAGGACGAGAGAGCCGGGAAAACGCCTATGCAGGTTCTTATGTCTCTTTTGCATAGTAATCGCTATGTTTATCAGCCTTATACACACCCAGTTACCAACGAGTTGCAAGCTTTATTTTTTGTTCATCCTACAACTTATGAGATATGGCGTGCATTCCCACACGTGTTGATTGTAGATGCCACGTACAAGACAAACATATATAATATGCCTTTTGTTCAAATCGTTGGTGTAACTTCAACCGGAAAGACATTTTGCATAGCTTTTGTCTTTATAAGTGAAGAAAAGATGGAAAATTATAAATGGGCCTTGGAACAACTAAAGTTGACGCTAAATGAGTGCATGCAGCCACGTGTCATAGTAACGGATAGAGAGTTGGCTCTTATGAAAGCGTGTGAAATAGTTTTTCCGCACGCCAATCATTTACTTTGTAGATGGCACATTGTTCAAAATATTTGGAAGAATTGCAGACAAACTATTAGGTCGCAACGTCATTGGAACCTTTTTCAATCGACGTGGAAGTTACTAGAAGATTCTCCAACGTGGATATCGTACACGGAAAACTATGAGAAACTTCGAACATTGTTGTCAAAATACCCCCATAAGTCTTTTATATTACTTATTTTTCTATACAGTATTTATTTTTATATACAATATTTATATTTCTATACAATGTTTATTTTTCTATACAATATTTATTTTTCTATCAAATATTTATTTTCTTTCTAATACTTGTTTTTCTATCATTTCAGGTGTTTTACGATATGTACATAATAACTGGCTGGACAAATATAAAAACCATTTTGTCTCTGCCTCAATTGACCAATGTTTGAACTTTGGAAATCGCACTACCAACAGAGTTGAGAGCCAACATGCCAACTTGAAGAATTACATGTATAATCGAAGTTACACTTTGGATAAATTTGTTCTTTGTATTGATAAGATCGTAAAGTCACAACTTACGGAAATCAAAGAAAGTTTTGGGAAAAGTGAAATTTCTCGTTATCATAAACACAATATATCATGCTTCAGTTTACTACAGGGTGTCGTCTCAAATGAAGCTCTCGATTTGATGGTGAAAGAGATTAATCGGTCGAATGGTTTTCAACTAGATTCCGCAACTTGTGGTTGTCAACTACGTAACAGTTGTGGGTTACCGTGCGCTTGCAGACTTTCATTGTACGTGAATTCAGGTTCGTATATACAATTACTCATGATTAATTTAATACTTTCAAGTCTTTATACTTCAACATTTAAGATAAAATATATTTATATATGCAAGTGAGTGTATTCCCTTAGATTCAATAGATATATTTTGGAGAACACTAAATCTTTCACCAGCAACATCTATGCAAAGTGACAATATTCGTTGTGATACTGAAATAAACCATTTTAAAGAATATTTTAACAAGCAGTCTGAAGGAGGAAAAAGAAGTTTCCTAAGAAAGTTGCTTGACATATTCAATCCAAGTAAAATTACCATGAAACCGCCCACGGTTAAGAGAAACACCCGCGGACGACCGAGTTTGAAAAAACAACAACAACAAAGACATGCTCCTCCTAAGAGTAAAGATTCGCGAACACATAGTCAGTCAGCGAGGTTTTCTGAGATTGATTTGAATGTCGAACCAGAAAGACATAGTTCTTACACGAACTATCAAACAAATTATGATCGCGATCCGATCCCAGATCTAAATGAAGAGCCGGCGAGACATAGTTTGTTTGTAGATTTAAATGAAGACACGACTAATTTTTTTGATTATATTCCAGAAATAAACCAGTTTGATGTCGACACATCACATTTTGATGCGCCTCAAAGCAATAATTTGATCCATCATATTCCAATGCCTTTCCGTCGACACATCACAAGTATAAACGATGTCGTGGGTGAGGGAAATTGTAGATTTCGGTCAGTTGCCGTCGGTATTGGTCTCGGCGAAAATATGTGGTCCGCAATTCGACAAGATTTGTTGCAAGAGATAGATCATAACGAGTTAAATTACACGGCTATGTGGCATAATGATGGCTTTCGACAATTCGGGACTCTGTGAATTTTAGGGGAACTGGATTTGCGTCGCGAGATAAATGGATGTTGATGCCAAACACAGGGTTGGTTATTGCTTCACTCTACAACCGACCAGTTATATTCTTATCCATGCAACAAAATTATACGTGTTTTCCGCTTTTGTACAGTCCAAACTCACAACCAAGTGGTCCCATTGTGATTGCACATGTGAGGGGTGATCATTACATTAATGTGACATTAGATGAAAGTTCTCCAATTCCGGTAACTCACCCACAATGGAGTAGGCAAGAGTGGGGACGCATCCGCATGGCAAGACATATATTTAAGTCGACAACTCACGTAGACTGAATATATTGATAATCGAAGACAATTGTAGCATTTTCGTTAATGTAATCATGACTCTTTATTTTATAAAGTGATTATAGTTGTTACATTTTGCTATTTTTAATAGGCAATTTATTTTCTCGTTAACTATTTGTATTCTGGTAACACAAAGACAAAACATATAATTAGAAATTAAACTAAAAGGAGGGACAAAATAATTAAGTATTAATAACAAAAACTAAAATATTTGGTCAAGATGGACAAAATAATCTAATATGATTTAGATTAATGTCAATACTTTGTTATTTGGCCTGCAGTTCAAAATAGCATATTGAACAAAGTTTGTTGAAGATTGATTAATATTCATACATTATATGATTATTATGATTGGAACTCTTGGAGAGTTACCAACAATTTTAAGCATTACTATTTCACACAAAAATATAAAATCTAATAACTAAAGAATATATATTTTTTCTCGAAATCATCATATGCAAGAAAATTTTTGAAGGAGTAAATAGAAATAATACCATTCACCAATGTAAAAAAAGACTATTTCTGCTCGGACTTTTTTTTTTATGTATGCAATACGTTTTAGAATCCGATCTCTGCCGTTGAATTTGTAGATCTGTTTGTCAGGAAGATACTGTAAAAATTTCATGCTGATCCGACGGTTGACAAAGCGAAAATCTGCTCGCGTTTTTTCCCCCCGAAAATCTTAGAGAAATAAAAAATTTACTGGTAGAATATCGTGCTGATAACGTGTTATAAACATTGAAAGAAATAGAAAAATATGATAGAAGATGGGAGAAACCAATAAAGTTGTGTATAACATTATTGAGACCATATGTCTCTATTTATAGGTACACATCTAGGGTTTCAGGGACATATTAGTCATTCACTAAAAACATGACTTATTTACAACAATTAGAACTTTATGACATGATCGATTTTTTCACAAGAATTTGTGTCATAATTGCCATACTTGTTTAATTATTGATATTTCTAAATATATATTACTAAAAATTATAAAAAATTGATATTTTAATATATACATCAAGACAAAGTCAATATGCTGCATGTCAATATTTATTTTTATATTCTTCAAAAAATACGAACAAAAATCAATATATAGATATTTGCTTAGAATCTTTGTTAATGTATAATTCTAAAGTTTGACATTAAGATAAATTCTTTTTTAGCATCATTTGTCAAAGGGGGTGTGCATCCTAAATTAATGGGGTATAAACCCACAAAGTCCATAGTATTAAGTATCTTGTTGCAACATTGGTCATCCGTATTACCTACTTTTGGAAGATTGTAGACTATTTATTGACGGCCTTGGCTTTGAAGCATAATTTTAGAGAAGCAAATACAATGGCGGCGGCGGATGCTTTGGCCAAGTTCGATTCGAGCGCGAATATGTGAGGAGCATTTTGCTAGCTGGTGACAGAGGCTAAACGGAATTGTCCCTTTTTAGAGAACAAAAGAAAAAAACTTTCGATTTTTAAGATTCTCATTATTCTGAATACGAATCATACGAAGCACTAATTTGGTGTGAGATTAAAAAATAAAAGAAAAATTAGAAAAAAAAAAAGAAGAAAACCTAATTAAATTAGAAGATGGAAAAAACAGAGGCAATTAGAAAACTAACAATTCCATATACCAATTTCACGATTCACCAATCAATCCACAACAAATTTGAATAAAAATCAACAACGAAAATCCTATATGCTTGATCAATAAGGTAGAATAGTCTCGAAACAATGAACACCGTCGAGCTCCGGCGCGAACCTCGGCGCTCTAATCCTCCGACGATCTTCCTTCTTATTCTCCGGCTGCGAAGTCTCTTCTTTCCCCCTTTTCTTCTTCTGATCATCACTTTCCACAACTGGAGTACTCTTATCCGAAGGTGCTGGGCATGTAGAAAGGCTTGTTTTCTGTCCGAAAAACGACTCGGCGCAGAGCGCGTCGAACGAGCTGAAAATCGACATCGACATAACTGATCTTGAGTTTCAAACAATTACTCTCTCTCTCTCTCTCTCTCTCTCAACTGAGAAAGGCGTGAATAAGATTGGTATTTATAGGAAAGAAAAACCTTGAGAGAGGAATTTTTCGGTTGCTTTTGCTACGCTGCGGGATCTTAAGGAAACTTGTATTATGTATGAGAAAAGTATGGGGGCAGAGATAAAGTATTTATAGCAAGAGAAGTTGTATGAGGAAGGAAAGTCTCGAAGTTTCATTGGTTTCGGAAAGCAGAAGGTTCCTTCTTCGTGGTTCTTTTTATTTTCTTTTGGGACGATTTATTACCTTATTACTCAAGGTTGGCATGTCGGCATGTCAATGTGTCGGGTAGGATACGAGTATCCCTCCTCCATACCCTACACTATTTGATTTGGATCGGGTTCGGATATTGCCTATCGGGTAATTGGGTACCCAATGGATATTCGGGTACCCGTATACACTATATTTAAGAATATAAATATTTTTTAATATATATCATATATACATATAATGTAATTAATAAATTCAATTTAGTATAATAAATATCTAAAATATAATATGTATATAACAATATATATAATATATGGTATAAAATAATATTTATGTTTAACATATAATAATAATATATTTATATAATTCAAACGGGTATGCGGGTCGGGTAATCGGGTCGGGTAAGCGGGTAATATACTATACTCATACCCTACCCGTACCCGATCATAAAATTTCGGGTTCGGCCGATACCCGACCCGATTTCGGGTTTATCCGACGAGTAGAATCGAGTACGGATAAAGTTGACATCCTTATGTCGGCGTGTTGCAAGGTAATTCTGGTGAGTAATTTTACACAAATTTTTTATTTCGAATATTATTCAAACTCGATTCGAAATTACTTGAAAATAATAAAACATTGTCCATATTGTCATTCATAATTGATTTGTACACAAGGTGAAATGGAGAAAAATTTGTGCTTTAAAAAGGGTTTTAAAAAGTCGTTTGCATTGAAAAAATTAACGGAATTGACGAAAAATGAGAATGATCTCGGTTATAGAGGATGAACAAAAATTTTCTTGGTTCAAGCAATGATTCTATTTTTCTAACTATAAATTGAAATTTGTTTATTTTAAAATTGAGCACATTTTTTTTTAAACCAATTGACTTGGCGCAGGGGTTCAATTCCTAATGACAACACTTTGGAATTGCATTTCTCAAGGCCCAATTAAATATTGAGGGCTAGCCCTCCGGGGTACGCTGGTGGAATAATTAAATATTGAGGGCTTCAAGCGGAAGTGCGGGAGGCCAGATCTCGGTGGAACCCTGCAGTTGGATTTGAGGGGGTCCAGCATGGAGCAATCAATTGGGGGACGACTCCTTGTGCACGGTAGTTGAGGATATTTAATAACCTGAGAGCCAGATACACATCTCGCGATTTAACTGGTAGCAGTACTATGAGGCCGGGGCTATTATCCCGAGAACCGATCAGGTGTAAGCTTGAAACTTCGGTATTAATAATAATAATAATAATAATAATAATAATAATAATAATAATAATAAAAGCGTATTAGACTTTTCTCCTTGACGCAAGACATTGGTGCTCGTACTGCGGATCATTTTTTTAGTCGTATTAGTTTCGCTTATCACAGAGGAGTGCCCAATGGCCTCTGCTTCCCACTAATTTCTGGTAAATCCTTTGAGTTTTCAATAAAGTGGTATAATAATAATAATAATAATAATAAATAATAATAATAATAATAATAATAATAATAATAACCTCGTATCTCCGTGTTTGACTTTATCTGGTGGTATCTAGATGGTCGAAAAGTCGGGTCAACTGAAGTATGGTAAGGCTTGGTTAACCAGGTCAACTAACAGTGGTGGTAATGGTCAGCCACTGTATGAAAGGGAATGCTTGTTTGACCGAAATCCAGTCTCATACAATTTAGATCACTTTCTTTTTTCAACTTTTTCTTTGTATATTTGCGAAGAAACTAATAAATAAATTATGAAAATATAATTTCATATGAAAGTAGGTAACTTGATTGTTTAGATGTGTCTTGGTAGGTTATCTCTACTCAGATAAGAAAATTCCAGAAATAATCTTATTTGGAAAGAACCTATTTATATAAATAAAAGTAAAACATAAATAATAAAAAATAATATTCAAGTTACCATTGTAAGTTTATCAAATATGAAGAACCTCTTTGCAATTTACAAAACTTTAAAAAGTTAACTTCATTCTCGGTTCTCCTAAACCCATCATCCTCACCACAAAAAGTAGAAAGCACAATACTCGACACACGACACGAATATGAAATTTGTGATATCTTAAAACGTAGGAAAACATACAAGGACACATTCTTTTCGATTTATATATATATATATATATATATATATTGGTACATATGCATAATGAGGATTACAGATACTTGAGAATTTACAAGAGATTAGATCTTCAAGAACACAAATATTAGATTTTCAAGAACACAAATATTCATTCATAATTTATGATCATCAAGTGCGTTTTAATCTCAACTATTTTGGGATCAATGGCATGAAGATTATAGTAACAATTAATTGTAAGCTAGACAATACTATAATTCATACAAGAAACAAAGTAGCAATTGTATGTAGGATGCTTAAGGCTGTAAAAGAGCCTAAAAGCTCGACTCGATTCGAAGGGTTTAACCCGAAATAGTTCGTTTCATGGTTCGGCTCGAATAATCAAACGTAGAATCGGACCTTTAAAAATAAGGCTCGGCCAAGCGAGCAAAACCGTTCGGCTCAATTCAGGATGTAAAGGGCTAGCTTTCACCAAAATTTTAAATCCCCAACCTATTTGCCCAATGATATGTCCAATATCATTAACCCCCAAACCCAAAATACCCCACCAACTAGAACTTAGTCCAACTCTCACAAAAAACGAGTGGAATAAAGAATTTATTTGAACGATTCGAAAAACCAGACGGAACCAAACAGAACTTTAAAGTGTAATTTATTCATCAAACTCGAATCAAACCTTAAAAAATAAATTTTGACAAATTCGAACAGATTCGGACCTAAGGTTCATAATACTTCAAGCCAAACTCAAACTCTGCAAAATTCGGTAGAATTCGACTTGTTTACAGACTCAAGGATACCATTCCTGCGACCTTCTTTATGTAAAGGAGAAATAAAATAAAATTCCAAAACCACTAGCATCATAATTTTTTCCATCATGAGACAGTGATGAATCTAAATAATTGCCACAATCATATTTCATTACATGATTGATATTTACAATCACCACGCAATATTCATTCCAGGTGAACCAACTAATTATAATACAACTTAGTAAATCAACTAAATCTGCAAACACTATAACACCAAAATCGTATTTAAAGCACCTCCTAATCAAACAAACTTAATCCCGTATCATCGTCACTTTCCTCCTTCGGTTCTTCCTGTAGTAGAAAAAATCAATACAAGACAGGTTAACCCGCTGCATCAATAATCAAAAATACTCAAGAGAACCCTTTACACTCACTCAGTCCGTTCGACCCGAATGAGTCCGTTCGACCCGAAGTTTCTATTTTCAAAACATGAATTTGTAAGAATACAAGAGTCACTTTTCAAAACGAAACTTTAATATAAAAGTAAAATTTATTTAATATTCTTTAAAATTAGTGCTTTTGTTATACAAATCACAGAAATTGTTCATTGAAATAAAATTAAAAATAAGTCAGGGATTGTTGGTTTAGAAAAAGTTGTACATTAATTAAAATGAACAAACTAAAACGTGGTACCTTAACAAAATACAGAAGAGGGAGGAATGTAAACATTTCACGCACATTCAATGGTGACATGGACATTGAATTAAATGAAGTGGGGAAAGTATAGCTGAAATGGGAGACCTTTATGTTATGTAGACATAATTTCCAAAATATAGTCATTTTCTCACCTTGCACAGCCCTGCCGAGCAGCTGCCGATCGTCCTGCTGAGCAGCTGCCGATCTATCTTGCCGAGCAACTGCCGATCGCCTTGCCGAGCCCCTGCCGAGCACCCTTCAATATGGCCGAGCGGTTCCTATCTATCGCCCTGCCGATCGCCCCTGCCGAGCGGCCCCTGCCGAGCACCCCTGTCGAAGCACCTGGTGCCTCGGCACATCCCTGCCGAGCCGCGGCCCCCGGTATTTTGTTTCACAAGGCCAAAGTGGCCTGTACTCTGGGCCGCGGCTCCCTCCTGCCGGTAGTCCTGGGCAGTTTTTTGTGTGTGTGCCGCGGCACACTTGGGCCGGGCCGCGGCACACGGGTCAACCCAGCAAAGGGGATCTATTTTTAGCAGGTTTCCTGCGGGATTTTTCATACTTCATCCATACACTTTAAGAGAAGAACAAGAGAGAGAGAAATACATTTCTTCAATTTCCTGGAGATTTATCGGTCGGATCGTCGTGATCTTTTGATAAGAGCTTGGTAGATATTGGGCAAATATTTTCACCGGTGTTGATCGAGATTTTGAGTCCGGAAGTTCGGGTATTTCGTTAGCTCTTTGTGTAAGCTATTTACGGTTGTTTCTTTTCTCGATCTTGTTGTTGTTGTTGATTCCAAATACTTGAAGAACATTTATTACCAAGTATTTGACGATTGGTGTATACCCCTAGTTTGTATTAGGGACGATTGTGTATTTGTGTGTATTGGTGATAGTGAATTTAAGTGGCTTCGGTCCCGTGGTTTTTACTCTCGTCTTGAGGGGTTTTCCATGCTAAAATTGTGTCTCGTTATATATCGCTTTCGAATATCATTTGTATTATTTTTATCGAGTTGTAATTGTTGCTCTACTCATCGGTAACCACAGAGTTACAGTTGAAGAGTGGGAATTTGTCAAACGAGGTTCTGCTTTATTCGTTCTGACGTGACGTTTATCGGTATTTTTCCCAACAAAGTGGTATCGGAGCCACGGGATTTGTTGTTTCGTGGTTGTTAAGTATCTCAATTGTAAGATGGAAGCCAACACGAGTAGAATGGTTAACTTGAACGGTTCAAACTACCACGTATGGAAGGGGAAGATGGAAGACCTTCTATACGTGAAGGATTATTATTTGCCGGTTTTTAGCAAAGATAAACCGGAAGGGAAGTCCGACGCGGAGTGGACTATTTTACATCGCCAAGTTTGCAGATATATTCGACAATGGGTGGATGACAACGTTTTGAACCATATTAGTGGAGAAAAGGATGCTCGAGAGTTATGGCACAAGCTCGAGCATTGTATGCTCGGAAGACGTGGAATAATAAGTTATTCCACATTAAACAAATGATGAATTTGAAGTTTCGAGACGGGACTCCTCTAACGGATCATTTAAATGCATTCCAAGGCATAATTAATCAACTTACCGGAATGGGAATTAAATTCGAAGAGGAGGTGCAAGCTTTGTGGTTGTTAGGCATATTGCCGGATTCTTGGGAGACGTTTCGAACGTCGTTGTCTAACTCCGCCCTCGATGGAGTCATTTCGATGGAACTAGCTAAAGGGAACATGTTGAATGAGGAGGTCCTAGTCACAGTCGGATGTTCTAGTTACCGAAAGACCGGGGAGAGGTCAAAGTAGAGGTCCGAGTTATAGAGGGCCACAAAGGAGTAGTTCTCGGGGGAAGTATGCCAATATCGAATGCTACCATTGTGCTAAGAAAGGACATACTAAGAAATTTTGCCGACAATTGAAGAAGGAGAATCGCCAAGGCCGAGAAAATTCACAAAAGAAGGAAAGCGGTAGTAATGATAAAACCGAAGTTAATACTACTACCGAAGAATTTTTTGTTTGTAGTGATTATGATATGGTCAACCTTGCGAGAGATGATTCGAGTTGGTGGTCGATAGTGGTGCTACGTGTCATGTTACATCACGTAGAGATTTTTATTCCTCTTATACTCCGGGCGACTTTGGTATAGTCAAGATGGGTAACGATAGGTTATCCAAGATTGTTGAAGTGGGAGATGTGCATTTGAGATTCGACACCGGAATGGAACTTGTTTTACGGAATGTAAAACATGTTACGGATATGAGGCTTAATGTTATGTCCGTTGGTTTACTCGATGATGACGGTTATCATTGTGGTTTTAGCAAGGGGCTGTGGAAACTCACTAGAGGTTCCTTGATTGTCGGGAGAGGACAAAAGGAAGGAAAATTGTACGTGACACTTCTGAAGGTCACGACTAATTTCGTGAACACAATCGACAATAATGACATGGCCGAGCTATGGCATAAGAGGCTCGGTCACATGAGTGAAAAAGGAATGGCGCTATTGTCGAAGAAGGAGGCGTTGTCCGGGGTTCACAAGGTACACCTTAAAAGATGCTCTCATTGTCTAGCCGGAAAGCAAAGGAGAGTTACTTTTAAGAGTCATACTCCTTCACGGAAGGAAAATGTGCTTGATTTTGTTTATTCCGATGTTTGTGGTCCTATGAAGACTAGGACGCTCGGTGGTTGCCGATATTTTATCACATTCATCGACGATCACTCTGTGAAGGTGTGGGCTTACACCTTGAAGACCAAAGATCAAGTGTTAGACACTTTCAAACAATTTCATGCCTCGGTGTAAAGAGAGACTGGGAAGAAGCTAAAGTGTATCCGGACGGACAATGGTGGAGAGTACACCGGACCCTTTGATGAATATTGCCGAGAACAAGGGATCCGACATCAAAAGACACCCCCGAAGACTCCACAACTCAATGGCTTGGCGGAGAGAATGAACCGGACTTTGGTCGAGAGAGCTCGTTGTTTGCTCTCACATGCCGGATTGCCAAGTCGTTTTGGGGAGAAGCTTTGAACACGGCGGTTCATGTTATTAATTTGACACTGTGTGTCCCTTTGGAATTTGATGTGCCGGATAAGGTGTGGAGCGGTAAAGAAATATCGTACCGCCACTTGAGGGTCTTCGGATGTAAAGCTTTTGTTCACATTCCGAATGATGAGAGATCAAAGCTTGATTCCAAGACGAAGCCGTGTATTTTTATTGGCTTCGGGCTTGATGAGTTCGGGTATAGATTATATGACCCGGTGACAAAGAGGCTTGTTCGGTCGAGAGATGTTGTTTTTGTAGAAGATAAAACGATGAAAGATGTTGAGAATGGAGAGTCGGCTCCACAACACGACTATGATCTTATTGATTTGGACCCCATTCCTCCACAACATGTTGAGACACCGGGTGGAGAGAATGTCCAAAATGATGAACAACAAGATGCCGGTGACAACGATGAGTTGAGGCAAGATGACACCGATGGAGCTCATCCCGAGCTACCCATGACGAACATGCCATCTTTTGTTCCACATAGGCGGTCGACAAGGGACCGTCATCCCTCCTCTCGTTATTCGGCCGATGAGTACGTTTTACTCACCGACGAGGGAGAGCCCGAATATTTTGCGGAGGCCATGGAGGATGAAAAGAAGAAGGAATGTATGGATGCCATGCAAGACGAGATGAGTTCCTTGCATGAGAATAACACTTACGAGTTGGTGAAGTTGCCGAAAGGCAAGAGGGCTTTGATAAACAAATGGGTGTATCGGGTGAAGTCGGAGGAGCATACCTCGTTGCCCCGATACAAAGCTAGACTCGTAGTGAAAGGATTTAGTCAAAAGAAGGACATTGATTTTGACGAGATTTTTTCTCCGGTTGTGAAGATAGGATCGATTCGATTGGTCCTTGGTATTGCGGCTAACCTTGATCTTGAGGTTGAGCAAATGGATGTCAAGACGGCTTTTCTTCACGGAGACCTTGACAAAGAAATTTATATGAAGCAACCTGGAGGATTTGAGGTCGAAGGAAAAGAGGATTATGTGTGTAAACTTCAGAAGAGTTTATACGGGTTGAAACAAGCACCAAGGCAATGGTACAAGAAGTTTGAGTCGGTTATGGGGGAGCAAGGATACCGGAAGACGACTCTCGACCATTGCGTATTTTTCAAGAAATTCGGAGATGATGACTTTATCATCTTATTGCTTTATGTGGACGACATGTTGATTGTTGGCAAGAATGTCGAGAGGATTGCCAACTTGAAGGAAGAATTGAGTAAGTCTTTTGCCATGAAAGACTTGGGGGCGGCTAAACAAATTCTTGGAATAAGAATCACTCGGGATAGAGCATCCCGGAAATTGCACATGTCGCAAGAGCAATATATCGAGAAGGTGCTTAAACGTTTCAACATGGACAAAGCTAAAGTTGTTAGTTCGCCTCTTACTAACAATTTTAAATTGACGAGCCAAGATTGCCCTAAGACGAAGGAGGAGATTGAGGATATGGATAAAATTCCATATGCCTCGGCGGTCGGGAGTTTAATGTATGTTATGGTTTGTACTAGGCCCGACATTGCTCATGCCGTGGGAGTGGTGAGCCGGTTTCTATCGAATCCGGGAAAGAAGCATTGGGAAGCCGTAAAATGGATATTTAGATATTTGCAGGGTACTTCCAAATTGGGGATTACGTTTGGAAATGGGAAAGCAATGCTTGTTGGTTATTCCGATTCGGATATGGCCGGTAATGAAGATAACCGAAAATCCACTTCCGGTTATTTGATGACGTTCGCAGGGGGAGCCGTGTCATGGCAATCAAGATTGCAAAAGTGCGTTGCCTTATCTACAACGGAGGCCGAGTATATTGCGGTGGTGGAAGCGTGTAAAGAGCTCTTATGGTTACAAATATTTTTACGAGAGCTAGGCTTCTGACAACGACGTTACGTAGTTCTTTGTGATAGTCAAAGTGCGATTCATTTGGGTAAGAATTCAACTTTTTACAAGAGAACTAAACATATCGATGTGAGGTACCATTGGATCCGAGATGCATTAGAGGATGGTTTGTCTGAACTTGATAAAATTCATACCGATGATAATGGTACCGATATGTTAACCAAGGCGTTGAGTAGAGAGAAGGTGAAAGTGTGTTGTTCGATCGCCGGGATGGCGAACTCTTCCTATATTCCGGAAAGGGGGAGATTTGTAGGAGTAATTTTCAAAATATAGTCATTTTCTCACCTTGCACAGCCCTGCCGAGCAGCTATCGATCGCCCTGCCGAGTAGCTGCCGATCTCCCTTGCCGAGCAGCTGCCGAGCAGCCTGCCGATCGCCTTGCCGAGCACCCTTCAATATGGCAGAGCGGCTCCTGTCTATCGCCCTGCCGAGCGGCCCCTGACGATCGGCCCCTGCCGAAGCACCTGGGGTGCGGCACATCCTTGCCGAGCTGCGGCCCCCGGCATTTTGTTTCACAAGGCCAAAGTGGCCTGTACTCTGGGCCGCGGCTCCCTCCTGCCTGGCCGCGACCCCTGCCGGTAGTCCTGGGAAGTTTTTTGTGTGTGTGCCGTGGCACACTTGGGCCGGGCCGCGGCACACGGGTCAACCCAGCAAAGGGGATCTATTTTTAGCAGGTTTCCTGCGGGATTTTTCAGACTTCATCCATACACTTTGAGAGAAGAACAAGAGAGAGAGAGAGAGAGAGAGAGAGAGAGAGAGAGAAATACATTTCTTCAATTTCCCAGAGATTTATCGGTCGGATCGTCGTGATCTTTTGACAAGAGCTTGGTATTTATTGGACAAATCTTTTCACCGGTGTAGATCGAGATTTTGAGTCCGGAAGTTCGGATATTTCGTTATCTCTTTGTGTAAGTTATTTACGGTTGTTTCTTTTCTTGATCTTGTTGTTGTTGTTGATTCCAAATACTTGAAGAATATTTATTACCAAGTATTTGACGATTGGTGTATACCCCTAGTTTGTATTATGGACGATTGTGTATTTGTGTGTATTGGTGATAGTGGATTTAAGCGGCTTCGGTCCCGTGGTTTTTACTCTCTTCTTGAGGGGTTTTCCACGCTAAAATTGTGTCTCGTTATTTATCGCTTTCGAATATCATTTGTATTATTTTTATCGAGTTGTAATTGTTGCTCTACTCGTCGGTAACCACAAAGTTACGATTAGAGTGGGAATTTGTCAAACGAGGTTCCGCTTTATTCGTTGCGACGTGACGTTTGTCGGTATTTTTCCCAACACCTTATGCTACTAGGTTTGTGTCACATTTATTTTGGTGCAACACCATATTAGTATTCAAATCTATAAATATTAAATTATATATGAATTATCTTATAAATATTAATATTCCTTTTCGAATATGTATAATTATGGTTATCTTTAATATAAAATTATAATGATTATTATTTGGAATTCCAATAATAATGTCTAAAGATAATTACCTTTAATATATACACATTCTCTATATATTTTCAAATCACATGTAATAAAAATTTATATATATATATAATCATAATACTATAGATAATTATACATCCCTAATACATAACGCTACTAGGTTTGGCGTAACATCATATTAATGTTAGAATCTTCAAAATATATAATTGTTCTATCTTTGGTGTCACACCAATTTTGGTGTAACACCATATTAATATTTCGTGGCATTGTTTTGTTTGTGGCATTGTTACACCTACTTAGACCCAGGCTCTATTCAGAGATGTTGAGGAGCCATGTCAGGTTTCCCGCCGATAAACTCAAACATATAACACCATTGTAGTTTCTGTTCATCAATGCAATCTCTTTATGCCTAATCATCGATACCTCAAAAGACAACACATGTTCGTGTTCATTATTGAACAGGGGCAATCAATTCATATATTTTATCGAGCCACCAAAAACAGTAGATTTTTTTTTAGAAATGAAGCCTGAAATAGATGTCATATTCGTGGCATTGTTACACCCATTTAAGCACAAACTCCATTCAGAATTTTTGTGGGGCCATGTTGGGTTTCCAGTCGATAAGCTCAAACAAACAACACCTATGGCAGGTCTGATTTCATGTACAGCTCATCTATGCAAACAACGAAAGCCAGGAAGAAAATCCAAAGTTGAACAACAAATGAATGTCATATGTTTTTTTTCAAGGCATTATTACACATACTTAGACCCAGACTCTATTCCGGAATTTTGTTGGGCATGTAAGGTTTCCAGCCGATAAACTCAAACATATAACACGCCCGTCAATGCAATCTATTTATGCCCAATCATTGACACCTCCAAAGACAGTAGACGTTCGTGTGTGAATTTTCATAAATTTCATGTAAACATTTGTGTTTTCGTTGCTATTGGTTTCGTTTCATCTATTAAAATCTATAAAAATAATATTAAAATATTAAAAATGTTAATTTTTATAATATTTTAATATTGATTTTATATTATGTATCTGACACGAAATACGACACGAAACGACATGAATTTGCGCGGTACATGACACATATGGGAATGGACTTTTGGTACACGAAATACGAAAGTATATGAGAGGAAAGTACACGATACGAACGATTTGCCAGGTCTAGTGTTGCCACATTTTAACCGAATCGGATTCCTGGCCCGAATCGAACGAACTGCATAGCTTGACCACGGGCCGTTTCCGAATCAAACCAGATAAGCACACCCGATCGATGGCCGCAATTCTGGACCTTGAACCGCGGTCGAGCCGGTTCGGCCCGAATCGAGATTTGCCGAATTTTAATTTTTTTTTTTCAAATTCAAATTCAGATATCTTCCACCAAATTTTATCTATAAATACCCTCCTTCTTCCACCTTCAAAACCATCTCATTGTGTTAACAATTCTACATTATCTTCTACTTCTAATTCTCCTCCATTCTTTATTGTTCTTACTTTACATTATATTACTACTAACTAGTAACTACTAAATACTATCTAGTACTATATAATATATATCACTATTATCTCTATATTATTCTCTACTTGTTTATTTGTTAGCATGTCTCATTCTCGTGGTAACGGTGGCAAGTCTATCAATGTCGCCGCCGAAGAAGATATTGATAGCACTCCCACATTTTATAAAAATTATAAAATCATAATATTTCAAAAAAAATATTTTATGGTAAATCTATTTCTATTAGTGTCGCATCATAATTAAATTTATATTTTCATAAATTGACGGTCAAAATTAAAAAAAATTGATTAGAAAAAAGTCAAATGCCTCAAGCTAGTTGGGACGGAGGGACTATTAAAATTGAGCTCAAGGCCTTTATACATTTTTTCCCCTTGTAGAAAAAATTATTTTCCAATTAGTATAGTGAATTAGTTAGTATTAGTTAGTTTACTTATTCAATTTTAAAGATTGTATCCTTGTAAAATTTATTTTGTACGTAGATAGAATCATAAAAATCAATAAAGATATCAATTTTTATGCATTATTTTGATTGTAAATGTTTTAGAACTACTTTTACTTTATTGCATTTCAAATTTTTAATATTTCAAATTTTCAACATAAGTAAATTAATTTAAAAAAAAAGGTCATAAAAAATATTACAAGTTACTATAAATTAGATAAAAAAAAACACAACATAAAGAATTTCTAAATTTCTAAATTGCCTATAAGTTATTATATTTTTATTAAATTAACTTAAATAATTTCAAAATTTCAACACTTTTAAATTAAAAAAATTTAGAAATTTCAACACAATTCAGTTAATTTAGAAAAAAAAAGATATAAACAATATTACAATTTATTATAAATTACATAAAAAAACACAACATAAATAATTTCAACATTCGAAATTTCAACACAATTCTTTTAATTTCATTCAAAAAATAAAAAAATAATTAAAAAAGAAAAGAAGAACCGCCGATTAGGCCCGAGAACCTCCGGTTTTTGATCTGGCCCTCAACCATCAGTTACGAGTCCGGAAATCGGCCCTTCAGAATACCCGGGCCAGGTCAACTAAAATGGTTACGTATAAATTGATTAGTCATCGATTAAAATTAGCCCTTTGTTTTTCTTCTTTAGCCCCACTTTGTATTTATTAATTGGGTTGCACAGCTAGCCCACTACAAGGCTACACTCACTGGATTACAATCCAGTTGCATGTTTATTTATTCACAAAATTATCAAATTGGTTCGTACGTGGGATCAATTGACTAAAAAGTCTCATCTGTCTCCAGCGGATCAAAAAACCCCACATCTCCCTCCTGTTTTCGCCAATTTGGTCCTCCGTCGTTGTCCGAAGTATTTTCTGGCCCTCAGAGCTGACGTGGACGACACGTGGCAAAAATAGTGGGTCCACCTGAGACAGACGGGGCTTTTTGGCCAATTAGTCCCACATACGAGACCAATTTGATAATTTTCTCATTATATTATATATATATATATATATATTAATGGCACATGATATAGTTTAAATTATTCGTGGCAAAAAAATTCTATCAAATGAAAAGTTGATGAGTGATAAAATTTTTATTTTTCGAGTGTAGAATTATTTATCAAATAAAGATTGGTAGAAGTTTATTTCTTGCAAAAAAAGATAATTGGTTTGTTTGTATTTTTATGTCAGATTTTTAATAGATTCTCTTTGTATTATCCAACAAAACAATATATTCTTGCAATAAAAGAAATAATTTTAATATCCAACAATAGATTTCTTTATTTAACATACTTTGGATTTATGCTAAAGAGCTTACTTAGTTGATTTTTTTATAAAATAAAAATAATAGTATCATTCAATCAATTTAGGAGAGAAAATGAATACATTTTAAGTAAATTTAATTGATTTAGTAAATATATTTTACAAATTGAGTATATGAGAAAACTAAAAATTTGACATAAATCGATTACATAAATCATTTTTGCGAGCAATAAACTTCTACCAATCTTTATTTAAAAAATAATTCTACTCTCGAAGAATAAAAATTTTATCGTTCATCAACTTTTCATTTGATAGATTTTTTTTTGCCAATTTAAACTCAATTAAATTATAGTTCTTTATATCATGTGCCATTAATATTTATTATATTTCTTACATTTATTGAAAAATAATTTCATATATATAATGAGAAAATTATCAAATTGGTCCGTATGTGGGATCAATTGACCAAAAAGCCCCGTCTGTCTCAGGCGGACCCACTATTTTTGCCACGTGTCAGTCACATGTCGTCCATGTCAGCCTGATGGCGAAAATACTCCTACGGCTATGGAGGACCAATTTGAAAACGTGAGATGCGCTTTCTTCACGGAAAAGGTGGCTTTTGGCCAATTGATCCCACATACGGGACCAATTTGATAATTTTCTCTTTCTTTATTATGGCTCTTTTTTCTTTTTCATGATAGAGCTAAGTCGACTTATTATACTTCTTCCAATAGTATGATGAAGATATTTTGAGGATGAGAGGTGGTGCAGGTTCGGGATATGGTCAGATATCTTATAGTAATGAAAACTTTGAATCCACCATGGGTTTATAGGTTTAAAGTTTCAAGAAAAGCACTAAACCAAAAAGTGCATCGGATCGAATACCATAGGAAGGGACAGCTTTGACAAAAATAGGTTTTTAGAAGTTGGAATTCTCATAAGGAATATGATAAGTGAATTCTATTAAAATTACGTTGACTGCACTAAAAACTTTTATATTGACACATGATTAACGTTTTTGGTAAAAGAGTAATCTAAGTTGCTTTTCATGGTTCCAACCAAAGAAAGATGTTTAAGTACAGGACTTCATGAAAATGTTTTAAGGCTTATTGTATAGGGAAGATGTCTTTGAACAGTATGATTTTTATGGTATGAGACCCGAAGATTTCGTATTTCTCTCAAAAGATGCTATCACCCTTTTGTGATGCATCAAGGGGAGAGGATCAAACTCGGTTTATTTCGAGTTAAAATAAAATCTCGATGTCAAGTATCATCATGGGAGAGTTCGAGATTTATTAAAATCAGTATGGGACATGGATATCTAAATTGAAAGGTAAGAAATGTATATTCCATTTATTTCTTGTTGTAGAATCCCACATCAAAAATCTAGGGAATGAAGATCACCTACAAGAATACGGTAGATTGTTTTCTTGGTTCCCTTAGAAATTTGGCTACACATGCTCGTGAAGGTACGACGAGCGAACTCACGAGAATTTCGCAAGAATGATGTGTTTTTTCTTGGGAATAAATAAATACAGAATTAAAAAAATATTTCTTCCGAAGAAAGAACTAATCCTTTTTGGCTAAATTTGTGTGGAGTTCCCGCACCATACCTTCACGATAATGTATAGCTAAATTTCTAAGGAAATCAAGAAAATCTAGGGTAACCTTATATGTAATTTAACAAAAATAAGTGGAATATATATTTTTTACCTTTCAATTTAGATATCTATGCTTCATTGCTCCTAATTAAATTTCGAACTCTCCCGACAATAATACTTGATAAATTTTCCACCTCGAGATTTTATTTAATAAGTTTGATCCTCTCCTCTCGATGCATCACAAAAGTGCGATAACACCCTTTGAGAGAAACACGAAATCTTCTGATCTCATACCGGATTGTTCATAGACATCTCCGCTATCTAGCAAGTCTTAAAACATTCTCATGAAGTCTTGTACTTGAACATATTTAGACTTTCCTTGTTGGAACCATAAAAAAAAACTTATGGCCAACACTCTTGAGAAACTATTCTTGCTAAAGAACTCGCAAGTACGTTTGCACAGGTCCTATTGTACTTTACAATATATACTCATTTTATTAAATTGAATTCTAATTGATTACATTACACATTCATTAAATTGTCAATGCATTGAACTTTTTAACTATTTATATCAAATCAAACACAATAAAATTCTAATTTATCAATTAATAATATTTTTAATTACTTATCACTAATATATTTAGTGCATATATAATTATGATTTTGATGTTACATATATTGTGGTGTACTATCATATTAATATTAAATTATATTAAATATTAAGTTATAATAGTTTTTATTTTAATATAGAATTAGAGTTGGTTTTGTGTCATACCATCTTTGGTATAACAATATAATTGTGATAATCTTATACATTATAATAAATAAGAGCTTCTGAAATCCCGTAATTTATGAACTATCTTTTTAATTTTCAGAACCTGAAAATATATTAATGATAAGAGAATTATAATCAAGAATATTCTTATTTATTATATTCCGTAGAAGTAATATATACCTTAATTTACGAATTATCCTTTCAGTTCTCAATTTTTGTAAATAATTGTGTGGGAGTGCAGATATGATGTCAATAATAATTATTATTATAATAATAATAATAAAATTCATAATGAATAATGCAATACGTTATACGAGATAAAAAATCTGAACTCCATATGAAATACCTTTTAAGTTTTCAATATTGAGGATGCATAAATAAAAATAATAATTGATAATAAAAACAATAGTAATAATAGAAAAATAATCAAGAATAATTTTTTACATTTTACTCGACTCAACTTATGAAATCTCATGATTTATGAACTATTATTTCAGTTTCCAAAATTGAAGATGCATGATTCAAGTATTCAATATATATTATCACCAAAGTACCAAATGCTATATTACAAAAAAAAAAAAAAAATATTCTTCATAAAAAGATTAATTCTAAGTTTTTTTACAAATTATATATAATTAGTACATACATTGCATGTGCACATAGCCTAGTATATATATATATATATATATATATATATATATATAGAGAGAGAGAGAGAGAGAGAGAGAGAGAGAGAGAGAGAGAGAGAGAGAGAGAGAGAGAGAGAGAGGGTGGTTTCAGTGAAAATGAGACTTGAATTAAGAAATAAAAATAAATTTAATTCATAGATTTTGATTAAATAGATGACCAAGATTTATTTTCACGAAAAATTAAACATTAGAATACACCATTTAAAGAATCGACATTCTTATGTAGATAATGCATAATTTGAACACACTGGTATGTCGATGCATGAATCTAAGCCATAGATCATACAACAATTAAATAGTTCAAATATATTCCTATCTTTTACTCAAAAAGCCCTTCAAAAAGCCGTTCTCATCTGACGCATCCTATATATATATATATATATATATATATATGGGGTGCGTTCTATGCAGTACCAATATTAAATGCAGTACTTTACAGTACTAATTTATACATGAGTTTTGTACTAATTATGCATGAAATATATGCATTTCGTGGGATCTGGAATGCCATTACGGTCGTAACGGGTAACATATTACGGCCGTAATGCTGCCCAGTATAATAAAGTCGGCAGCGGGTTTTCCTTCTCATTTTTCATTTCTTTCACTTCCTTCGCGACGGGAGCGACTTTCTATGAAGCACGGGGACTTCATTTTGAGCCACGTTCCCGTGTTGGGACGCCGGGACGGGACAAAGACGGACGCCGGGAATCGTCCCAGCATGAATCGATGGTTGGGGACGGCGCTGGGAAAACTCGGGACGGCGCTGGACGTTTTGGTAGAGAAAAAAATTAAAATATATAAACTAGGGCAAATATGTCCTATTATTCCCACACCCTGGCCTCCCAAGAGAGAACAAAGAACACAACCTACTCCACATTTCTCTTCAACTTCGCGACGTCGAACTCCGACGACCCTCCCGTGACGCCGACCGACGCCTTACCACCATGACGTCTGAACAAATTGATCATTGAGGATTAATTTGATTGATTATATTGTTCTTTGAAGATTTTGAATTTTTAGTTATGTTTTATTTTGTTGTTATAATGGTGACTTATCACTTATGTATGGATTTTAATTTTAGAATTATGTATGGATTTTCTAATTTTGGAACTTTTTTCCCCGTACCCATGCCGTACCCGTTTTTTGAAATTCTAATTTTGCCGTTTTTTGTCCCCGTTTCCGTCCCCGTTTTTCATCCCCATCCCCGTCTCCGTGCTACCTAGGCGACTTTTCCATCCTAGGGTTCGTCCGATTCCGTCCAACCTCAGTTGAAGCGATTTTGGGACATCATATCATCACTCTAGCATCAAATCATCCGTTGTTCATCTTCAAATCGAGGTATATTTCGTTAGAACCCTAGCTTTTGGGGATTTCGGGATTTTGTTATGATTTTACCCTTTGAAACCGATTTAGCTTCGATGAGTTGTTAGATTTCGATTGCATAGTCGTAATTCCTTGCTACCTATATAGTTTAACGGATTAAACTTCAAGGTTTTCACCGTTACTAGATTAGAATCGTTTATGACTTCGTAGTGACCGACGAATTGTCCCATCGGGTAGAACTAGGATGAATTCCTACGTTTTCACATTATTGAGATGGGTTGTGTATCGTTATTGTGTTAGGATCGGATTTGTGAAGATTATTCGGGCCGAAACCTTTCCGTTCACCGTTTTCCTTCACGTCGTGTTATCCAAGCCAAGTACATGTATTACATTTCGTTATGTGTGTACAGTTTTGATGCGAATGATGAAAATTGTGCTATTAAATGGATGTGGTTGTTGTTCTTCCACCCGGGGATGGCATATATGGCCTCTGGGGGGCGATACTGATGGGTACGGCCACGAAAGTGGACTTGGGTGCGTGTGTTGATGTTCTTCCACCCGGGGATGGTTCGACGGGACATGTGGGGGCCGATACTAATGGGTACGGCCGCGGAAGTGGTTTCTCACCTGGGGACGGTCCGACGGGGCCTCTAGGGGTCGATACTAATAGGTACGGCCGCGGGTTACCAAGCGTGGATAGTTGTGATGTGGAAAACTTGAGTATATACTATTTTTGGTGTAAATGTGATATTCCGGAATACTGATTTCAAATGTTTTTCTCAAATGGTTTGCTTGTGTCGAATCGTGTATGTATATAATGTAGTGTAATTGTGTACTTGCACTAGCTATTCGAATGCTAACCCCTTAAATGGGGGAAATGCGTCTTATGCATTTCAGGTACTGGTCGAGCCGAGGAGCTGGCACGGGATATGCATGCAAAGGATGGTCCAGCATGATGATGAGGCTCGAGTCGTGTTTCATGTTTCACTATTGCATTTACCTTAACGTTGGAGTTAGACTGAGTGTTTTATAAATTGGTTAAAATCCCCTGCGTGGGCAATGGATTCAGGTGGATTTATACTTTACGATGCTTGATTAAAATGTTTTGGCCGAGGCCACGGCCCTATTTTACTATGATGATTGTGTCTTTTGAGATTTTCACATTCGGATTGTGTGTCGTGTGTTAGCCTGGTAGACCTCATGAGGATTCTACGGTGTGTAATGTCCAATTTGTGATTTGGGGTGTTACAGTGGAGCCCCATAATAGATTTGGTCAGCGTGAGCAACTCTCCAGCCTCCGGTTCTGCCATTCGGGTTACCCCGGGCAGCTTGCAAATCTGCCTCTGTGCGTTCAACACGAATTGATAGTGTTTGAAGTGCTGTTACAATTCTTTGAACCTCTTTGATCACGTCAGCAAGGGAAGGTTCTCTGTCGTCATCCATTGCCAAGGAGAAACCTAGGCTCATGATACCAACTGACACGGGAGATAATTCGTAGAAGACAAACGCTCTTCGTACGATAGAATAAAATAAGTTTCTTAATATCTGAATGTTGAAATTTTGATACATTCTCAATCATATGATCACCTATTTATAGGTGTAGGTAAATAATAGGATGAAAAGTCATTCAAACTTATAATAATGAACATGCACGAAATTAATAAAATGGTCAAAAAGGACTGGTCAAACTTTAGAATGGTCAAAAGACTATTCAATCTTTAGAATTCTGAACCCTATAAGTAGTAATTTGTCCCACATCACAACGTGAAGCCACATATGAGCATCTAATATGCGGTTACTTTTCTGACAACCCTCTATACGGTGCAGAAGTTTTCGCAGATAGGTTACGAATGCGCAAAGAACTGTTTTTGCGAATAGTAAACAATATGGAGCAGAACTGCGAGTACTTCACCTTACGTTACGATGCAAGAGATAGGCATTCTTTTACTGCGTTACATAAATGCACAGTTGTTATTCGTCAAATGGCATACGGGGATCCACCAGATGCGGTTGACGAATATTTGCAGATGTCCATAAGGACTGCACGTGAAAGTCTACTCGAGTTCAGCAAGGGCATTATTAATTTGTATAAAAGGAAGTATATGCGGAGACCCACTTTAACCGACGTACAAGTTTGTACGAGCATCACGTGGCCGTACATGGATTTCTAGGTATGATGGGTAGCTAGGTGTCACGGGATGGGAGTTTTGCGCAGCTAACCCGTGCGGCACTTAAACAACTAAGCTGAGTCGAGTTGCTAAGTAAGCCTGAAAGTAACGAGAAAAGGGGAAATGGCACAAAAGGATTTTATTAAGTATGAATGCTTTGGGTACAAGAGAGCTTTACAATGCTTGATTGCTTGAGGATTTCTGGATGGAGTGAGCAAACGAGGCTCCTCCTCCTTTTATACCAACCTAGGAGAGTTCTGGAGTGGAACTCTCTATATAGAACTTTATAGTTAGAATACTCTAGATTCTTATAGTACATTTACATGGTCATTTACATGAGTATTCTACAAGTGTGTAAGAAGTATGTTTCTAGAGTCATCTACAATTTTACAAGTATGTAGAGATCTTTTGATCTTTCTTGATCAATCTAGAACCTTCCGGAACCTTCCGACACATAGAGACTCTTGATAGGGTCATCCGGGTCGCTTTCGCCCGACCCGTCACATCCTCCCCCACCTATTTCAGCGACGTCCTCGGCGCGTTCTCTTGTCTGAACCTCTTGATGTGATCTTGAAATTGCCAAAGTTCGTCTTCCCGTTCCCATGTGGCTTCGCTATCAGGGAGGTTTTTCCATTTTACCAAGTACTCTGTGCACGGAGGCACGCCTCTCTTCTGAGCAACTCGTTC
Source organism: Orobanche coerulescens (assembly GCA_033398695.1). NCBI lineage: Eukaryota > Viridiplantae > Streptophyta > Magnoliopsida > Lamiales > Orobanchaceae > Orobanche > Orobanche coerulescens. The sequence goes on from CM065816.1 coordinate 3,616,897, forward strand.
GGTCACAATATAGTCCACCTCTTTGTCGAATGAGGTGATTATGGCAGTAGGTGCACGATTTGACTCTCCTCGGTGCGGGTCTTCTGAGTCAGCATGGTAGAGTTTCAATTGGCTCGCGTGGAAGACCGGATGTATTTTAAGTATTGGAGGGAGTTGCAACATATAAGAGACATTTCCAACACGTTTGATTATTGTGAATGGTCCTTCGTACCTCCTCACCAAACCTTTGTGTACTTTGCGTAATGCCTTGAATTGGTTGGTAGAAAGCTTGACCATGACCTGATCACCTTCCTGGAACTTAATGTCTCTTATTTTAGGATCAGCCCACTTCTTCATCTTCCGGGCGGCCTTATCAAGGTAGGCGCGCGTAATGTCTGCCTCCTCATGCCATTCTCGGGTAATGCGGTGAGCTGCGGGACTTTTTCCTTCATGTGTCGAGGCTACAACATTTGGGGTTAGTGGCTGAAAACCCATAATGATTTCGAAAGGGGACTTACCTGTTGCCTCGCTTTTCTGCAGATTGTAAGAAAACTGGGCCACATCAAGTAATCTTGGACAGTCCTTCTGATGGGCGCTCACATAGTGCCTTAGATATAGTTCCAGCAATGCATTAATTCGTTCGGTCTGTCCATCTGTTTGGGGATGGAAACTTATCGAGAACTTTAGGTCGGTTCCCAATAGCTCGAATAGTTCTCTCCAAAATCGTCCAGTGAATCGAGGGTCTCGATCACTCACAATGCTTAAAGGAATCCCCCAGAGTTTGATGATATGTTTGAAAAATAGACGGGCAGCTTCATTAGCATTGCAGTTGGGTGATGTGGCAATGAAAGTAGCATACTTACTGTATCGGTCCACAACCACCATGATGCTTCCGAATCCTTCTGATTTTGGGAGAGTTGTGATGAAGTCCATTGAGACGCTCTCCCAGGGCCTTGAAGCAATGGGCAGGGGCTCCAACAATCCTGCCGGCAGATTCTGCTCATTCTTGTCTTGCTGGCACACAAGACAAGTCTTCACGTAGGCTTCAATTTCGTCCCTCATTTGCGGCCAATAGTACGAGGCCTGTACAAGTGCAGTGGTACGCTCGATTCCTGGGTGACCGGCCCACTTAGTGTCATGACACTCCTTTATGATCTCCTTCCGTAGCTTTCCCCACTTAGGCACAAATATCCTATCGCCGATAGTGCGTACAATACCATCTTCCTCCCAAAATCGCCTTGTTTTGCCTTGCTTTATTTTGTCCAAAGATCTTTGAGTTGGGCGTCTTGTTGGACTCCTTCCTTAATCCGTGGGATGAGGTTGGACTTCGGCATACTTGAACTCAGAGTGGCCAGTTCTGCCTTCCTACTTAGGGCATCCGCGACTACATTGGTTTTCCCAGGATTGTACTCAAGTCGGTAGTCAAATTCCGCCAAGAAATCTTGCCATCGAGCTTGCTTGAGACTTAACTTCTTTTGGGTCTGGAAGTAACTCGTAGCAACATTGTCCGTCATGATCACAAAGTGTGAGCCAAGTAAATAATGTCGCCATGTTCGCAGGCAGTGTATGACCGCAGTCATTTCCTTTTCTTGCACCGTATACCGTCTTTCCGTCTCATTGAGTTTCCGGCTCTCAAAGGCAATGGGGTGTCCATCTTGCATGAGCACTCCTCCAATAGCGAAATCAGAGGCGTCAGTTTGTACTTCAAAAGCTTTTGTGTGGTCCGGCAAGGCCAGTACGGGTTCTTCGGACACCGCTTGCTTGAGTTCTTCGAAAGCTTGCTGACACTTGCTGGACCAATGCCAAACTTGATTTTTCTTAAGTAGATCGGTCAGTGGGGCTGCTTTGGCCGAGTATCCTCTTATAAAGCGGCGATAATAGTTCACCAAGCCGAGAAATGAGCGAAGTTCTGGAACCTTGGTCGGGGGTTGCCAATCCCGAATAGCTTTCACCTTTGCATTTTCCATCATGATTTTGCCTCCTTTAACCTTGTGACCGAGGAATTCAACTTCTTCTTGGTCAAATGAGCACTTTTCCTTCTTAACATAGAGCTCGTTCTCGCGTAGTACTTGGAAAACTTGTTTAAGGTGTTGAATATGTTCTTCAAGAGTCGAGCTGTACACCACAATATCATCCAAGTAAACAACAACAAATTGATCAAGGAAAGGGTGTAGTACCTTGTTCATGAGGGTGCAAAAGGTTGCAGGTGCGTTCGTGAGACCGAAGGGCATGACAAGGAACTCAAAAGCACCGTAGCGAGTCACACATGTGGTCTTGGCCTCATCTCCTTCAGCAATTCGCACTTGATAGTACCCCGAGCGCAGGTCAAGTTTGGTGAAGTACCGCGCCTTGCCAAGTTGATCGAAGAGATCAGCTATCAATGGTATTGGGTATTTGTTCTTGATAGTGATCCGATTGAGTGCCCTGTAGTCGATGCACATTCGAAGGGTGCCATCCTTCTTCTTCTGGAAAAGTACGGGTGCACCGTAGGGAGACTTGGAGGGACGTATGTATCCTGTTTCTAGAAGGTCCTTGATTTGCCTTCGTAGTTCCGCGAGTTCGGGCAGTGCCATGCGGTAGGGAGCAGCAGCTGGAGGTTTGGCACCAGGTTCCAACTCGATACAATGATCCACCTCTCGCCTGGGTGGAAGTTTCTTAGGCAACTCTTTAGGCATCACATCCTTGTATTCTTCAAGAATATTCTTCAAGATTTGCGGGTGGTCAGTCCGCGATGAGTCGAGTTTTTCTTCGTCATTGAACTGCCGAATTGTTACCAAGTAGTTGGGGTACTTCCGCATCCCCTTCTTAAATTGCATGGCCGAGATCAGTTTCTTCTCAACGTGGGCTCGTTCAATAGGGACCATGCATGCCTTGTCCCCGTCGTAGATGGCGAGTGTGTTTGTGGCCGGCATAGGAAAGGCTTGGAATCTGTCGAAGAATTCCATGCCTAGAACCATCTTGAAGTCGTCTATGGGGACGACAGAAAAGTCGAGCTTTCCGGACCATGTCCCAAGAGAGAGTGGGACGTCATGAGCAATTCCGGCTATAGGCTTGGCAGGTGAGTTTACTGCCTTCATCGCACCTCCGTGATAGACTGTCTTGAGCCCTAGGCGTTTGGATTCTTCCTCGGACATGAAGTTATGAGATGCTCCAGTGTCGAGTAATGCGCTAACGGTTTGACCGTTAATAGTGGTGCGAGCAAACATGAGCTCTTTCTTCGGAGTAACGGGCGTCGGGGCTTGTCCCTTAAGAGCGGACATGTATTGAAGAGAACCCATGCTGTGTCGGGGTTCTTCTAATGTGGGGGCCGAGGTATCGTCGGCACTAATCTTTAAGTGGGCAGCAAGGGCATTTAGAGTCTTCTTCTCCGGACAGTCACGCATCCAATGATTGCCGTTGCATATGAAGCAAGGGCATTTGGGCTTTGATTGTTCCTTATTTCCTGGGAATTTTTGTTGCCCGATCTTGCCACTTGGGGGTCGGTTAGTTCCCCAATTCTTGCGATTACCGCCATATCCTTCTTTGCGACTTTCTCCCCCACCTTTGCCATGATTGGGCCGTTTATCTTTACCTTGCCCAGAGTAGTCAGTGAGTGATTCAGCCTTGGCGATGGCTTCGTCAAGGGTCTGAACACCGTGTCTATCTAGCTCGGTTTTGGCCCAATTGTTAAGGCCATCGGTGAAATAGAAAAATGCATCTTTATCGGACATTTCAACTTCAAGCATGAGAGTTGTAAATTCATTGATATAGTCACGAATCGTACCTGTCTGCTTGAGTCTTCGGAGGCGAGTTCTCGCATCTCGTTCAGCATTGCTTGGGGCAAATTGTTTTCGGAGTTCTCTTTGGAAGTCTGCCCAAGTGTCAATGGTGCAGATCCCTTTTCCCATATCGCCATACTTCCGGCGCCACCAGAGTTGTGCAGCACCACGCAGGTAATTTGGTGCGCCACTGACCTTCAGTTCCTCATCTTTTACGCCCATAGCGTCAAAGTATCGCTCCAGGCCGAATAAGAAGTTATCGACCACCGTGGCATTCCGAGTGCCATCGTAGGTTTCGGGCTTCGGCACATCCAAGCGGCGCGCATCAAGAGCGAACGGGGCAGCAGAATTAAATGATGCGGCTCGCTTGTGTTTAGCCCATTCCGATCGGATTTCTTCCACTTCCGAGCGAATAGAGCGTAGCTCTTCTTGGACAAAGCCACGGAGACCATGAATCTCCTTCTGGAATTCAATAAGTTGCCCACGCAACATATACGACTGGTCCATCATAAGTTTCTTCAGTACGCCAGCAATGTCGGCGTATTTCGTCTCCAGAGTGTCGAACCTGTCATGGACTTGATCAAGGTTCTCCTCCAAGCTAGCCATCGAGGCTTCCAGTGTGGCAATCCGAGGTTCGAAGGCGTCGGCAGAGGGTCCTTTGGACTTGCCTCGGACCTTGTTACCTCGTTGCTCCTCACGACCGCTGGTCGCTCTTGGGTAGCATCAATAGGGACATCCTGGTGTTGGCCATTGTTCTCGTGATATGAGCGGTTATGTGCAAACCTCGGCTCCGATACCACTTGTCACGGATGGGAGTTTTGCGCAGTTTAACCTGCGGCGGCACTTAAACAACTAAGCCGAGTCGAGTTGCTAAGTAAGCCCGAAAGTAACGAGAAAAGGGCAATGGCACAAAAGGATTTTATTAAGTATGAATGCTTTGGAGTAGAGAGCCTTTACAACGCTGATTCTTGAGGATTTCTGGATGGAGTGAGCAAATGAGGCTCCTCCTCCTTTTATACCAACCTAGGAGAGTTTTGGAGTGGAACTCTCTAGATAGAACTTTCTAGTTAGAATACTCTAGATTCTTATAGTACATTTACATGGGCATTTACATGAGTATTCTACAAGTGTGTAAGAAGTATGTTTCTAGAGTCATCTACAATTTTACAAGTATGTAGAGATCTCTTGGTCTTTCTTGATCAATCTAGAACCTTCCGGAACCTTCCGACACATAGAGACTCTTGATAGGGTCATCCGGGTCGCTTTCGCCCGACCCGTCACATAGGGCTGGCAATTCGTGCGTGTCGTGTCATTATCAGGTCGACACGATAACGACACGATACGATAATGCCAAACACGAACACGACCCGTTAAGCATATGCCAACACGAACACGAACATGACACTAAAGGCTGAAAAACGGACACGACACGAACACGATATGACAAGATATTTTTCGTGTTGACACGACATGATAACGACACGATACGACACGAATCGATAAATTCAAACAAAAAAAAAATAGAAAATAAACTAAAAATATTTAAAATGATAATAAATTAATGTTAAAAATATATAAATATTATCGGGTTACACGAACACGATACGAACACGAAAGTTATCATGTTACACGAACACGACACGAACCTGACACGAAATTAGTTTGTCCTTATCGTGTCGACACGATAAGGACACAAATACGAAACACTAACCCATTAATTTCGTGCGTGTTCGTGTCTGGTTATCATGCCGTGTCGGAAATTGCCAGTCCTATGGGTAGCATTGATTGTACACACTGGGAGTGGAGACATTGTCCAACAGGATGCATGCACAGTAAATGAGAGGTGATCACTACCACAAAAATGGGCAAAGAGACCCTTAATAAAAGACTCGTTGGTTGACATAACGGGTCTCTTTAATATGAGAGATCTAATATTATAGATAACAGGTCTCTTATGCGTCAAAGTACCCACTTAAAATTAGAGGAAAAAAATATAAGAGACCCGTTATCTGGTTTAACGGATCTCTAGGATATAAAAGTGGCCATTTTTTTTGCATGGAAAATAAAAAAAGAGAAACAAGAGACCCTTTATTTAACTAAACGGGTCTCTTATGTATCGCTGGACAGACCACTCTCTCGCAAAAAATAAAGTAAAATAAAGAAAGGCCCGTCGTTTAACATAACGGGTCTCTATTTTCCTTCATTTGGCCTAGTGTCAAACCTGAAAAGTGTCAGCAGGATGCGATGCTCTGCGAACCAAAATTCACCCTAGTCTTTGCCTCTCTCTTCTTCCCTCGGCATACAAGGTATTAGCGAACTGATTGACGAACTCACCACCACCGGCAAATTGCACTACCACCGAAGAAATACGCTGCGATCGCCGACTTCACTACCATCATCGCTAGCGAACTTCAAATTTAGGTTTTTGTTATCTTCACTCTCTTCTTCTCTTTAGTTTTTGTTTCGAATTTCTGAAATTCTTATGGTTTATTCGAGTTTCGATTTCAATTTGTAATTTCCCCGTCATCGATTTATTTTTTTTCTGAAATTTTCAACTTCAACAACCATGGAGTTGGGGGGGAATTTCTGAAATTTCAATTGCTGCCATTTGTGTTAATGTATTTTTTCTGCCTCTCCTCTGGCCACATACTTGTATGTTTAGTACATCTTTATTCACATAGTCGTTTGAAATGATGGTAAATAATACCCTACTTGAAAGATATAGGAATATGAATATTAATTTTACTGCAGATCTGCGACTTTGAAAATCAAATGTCTGGTAGCTTTTGTCATTTACCCATAAGTTGAGTTAATTCTTTATCATTATGGTATTAGTTGGTTGATGGGTGATGTTAGTAAATACCTTGCTGTAATGATGGGGGCATGAATATTTATCCTGTTAGTGATTCTACGGAAACTCGGAATACCTTTATTGTATTTGTAGTTCATTATACTTTTAGATGATATCATTCTTGCAGTACATCTGCAATTATCTTTATATATATGATTGGCGATTCTTATAAATTAATAGAATGATACGACTTTGAGAAAAATGTGTTGTGTTTTCAGGTCTCTTATCATATTTTGTATGAATCGATGCTTATGCTCTAACAGAAGTGCTCGATTTATTTTTATATACTCATTTTTTTACTTGGGTAGGGATGAGATTGATGCTTTATCTGCAACTAACAAGGGCATCGTGCCAAAGATTGTCATGAGAAATACAAGAGTTCAAAGATATGTCTAAAATGTGGAGATCTGGGGCATGAGATGTTCTCATGCAGGAATGACTACTGTCCTGAGGACATCAAGGTCCTTATTTTAGTATATTACTGTAGTATGTGTCTTTGTAAGTGATTTTACTTTCCTAATATATCAGTCTTTTTTTTTTGTTGGTAGGAAATACAATGTTACATTTGCGGAAGATTTGGGCATCTCTGTTGTGTAAATTATAGTGATCCCGGTCCAGCAGAGGTTCCCTGTTATAGATGTGGTCTATCTGGCCATAATGGCTTGGTAAGTGAAGGCAACATCCCAATCTTGGTAGTCTTGATGTTATATTAAGATGCAAAAGTGTCAGGGTTAATTTTTAGGAATTGATAACAAGCAGTACAACATAATTATACAATTCCTAATACTTCTTGGCCAGTTGAAGCCAGTTGATCATAATTATCTATTATATAGTCTGAAATTCTAGAAAATAAATAAAAGAAACATACTTGGATATTTTTATTAATTGCTTGAAATGTTGATTATTGGCTTTGGGTTCCTATTTCTTTCTTTTTCTTGGTTTCTTGGAGTTCTGATTTTATGTTTTGATTTGGTCGTATTTCATTTCGCCTATTATATGTGTGTGTTTCAAAGATTATGCATTCATACATCTTTGAAGTGAAATTATGAGGTCCAACGAGCCGGATTAAAAGAGTTTAGAAGTACATAACAAAGAAACATTTTACGCACACACTAAAAAAGTGATTTTTTTAAGCTAAAAAACGAGAATCACTTATTTATCCTTTGGAACTCTTTGGCTTTTAAAAAATCTTGCAGATAGTAATGCAAGTCGTTATCCTAGAAGGTATAGATGTGCACAGCACACTTTTGGACTACATCAACAGCCACCACATTACCAACATAGTACTTGGTGCCTCATCAAGAAGTCCAATTTCAAGGTACTCGAAACAACTTCTAATATGGATAATTGCAAAACTACCCCTCGGGTTTGGGTTATTTGCAAAAATAGAAAAACAGTGAACTTTGAAAATTATAAAAACACCCTTGAATTTCCCGTCTCAAAAAAGTAGTCCACGTTTCCTTTTTTTTTTGGTCCCATAATTTAGTCCATTTTCCTTTTAGAAGGGTATACTGTCTTAAGTACCCTTTAATAAGGGAATAATGTAGGTGCATATTTTATATTTCCAAGTTATTTTCTTAATCTGTCTGCAAAAGTAAAAGTGAGACTAGATGGAGGGAGTATATAGAGAGTATGGGATGTAAATGTAAAATGTAAGACGAGAAGTTGGTACAAAATGTAAGATGGATGAAACCTCAAGGGTGTTTTTTGTAATTTTATGTTCCGAGCTTGCTGGATTTTCCTTGTAATTTAGTCAAATATCAAGGGTAGTTTTTTGTAATTGTTCCTCAATAATAGGATGTCATAAAAGTTGCATTTTGCTCAATGCAGGAAATTTTGGACACATGATGTGCCAACCATGATAAACAAAGCCGCACCCGATTTTTGCAACGTGTATGTCGTTTCGAGAGGCAAGACGCAATCTGTACGACCAGCAGCAACAAGACAAGCAGCCAGTAGTTCGATTCCCCCTAGGTTGCCGTCTCCAAATAGGGCCCCCTGGAGTATCTGTCAAATTCAATCATGCTGAGCCAGAAGATTCATACAGCCACATGTACAATAGCGTTTCTTAAACTACCAAAACTACACCTAGTCTTATAGCATTTCGTAACATAAAAAGAAGGGATAATAATTACAAAAACTACCCATGAGTTTCGTGGTATTTACAAAGAGAAGCCCAACTAACTTTGAAAATTACAAAAAACCACCGCTGACATTTGATTCCTCTTACATTTCGCCCAGACCGTTAGTTGACCCGACAGAATCTGCTGATATCATCCAACATATTACAATGACACCCTTCTCACTGTCAGAATATTACAAATAGCCAACTTTTTATCTTGATAGTTGTAAATTTAAAAAAATTTAAGGGGTGTAATTGTCAAATTTAAGACAAAGACTCTTTGTAATGTTTAGAAATATTTATGGATTTATTTATTGCAAGAATGTTTGATTAAGTCAGCATTTTCCATTAGCTCCACCGATTCTCTTTATTTACTTATAAATGCATTTGAATGTTCTTGAACAGGGCACTTGCTGCAAGGGAGCATTCAAAAAGAGCTAGTTCCGGGACGAACACATCCGCGGTAAGTCTGACCGATGGATCAATGGACAATCATCACAAGGCTTTCAGTAGAGGGTCGAAAAGTTCGTCTAGTGATGGCCATGAGATTCCCAATTGGTGGTCAAAAACTTCATCGTACGATTCAACTGAGGTTTCAAGTAGAGGAGGCTCGAGATATTCATCGAGTTTCATCTCCGCTGACAATGAGTATGGAGATCACGATACGAATTCGTCACTTTTCGTAAGTATCGAGTAATACATGTAGTTTCCTTTTCATTTCAGATTTTCTCATTTTCTGAAATTTCCACAATAATAACCATTAATATCATATGTGATATGTACTAGAAGCACTAATGTCATTGGGCTCAAGCGCGTCTAGTTCTGTGTTTGGATCATTCAAAATGAATGAGGGGACTTATCTTCGAATCTGGACTCGACAAGTCAAATGAGGCAAAGAGGGTCTGAGTTCTGAGCATTGCTCTGCTGCCACCCCTATCACTGTTCCGGCGGAGGTCTTTTAAGATACGGGATTGCAGACGTAAGAAGTCAAGTCAGAACCTTATTTTTAAGATTTTTGCTGTCTCTGAAATTACTATGCTGACTTTTTTGGTATTAACTTTCTCTAGGTGGGTGTACCAAATAGGGATTGTGCATGGTCGATATGAAGGGCTAAATCCAAGAGAAAAAGCTCTGTTAATCGGCTCTCATTTGGTAAAAGTATTTTTGATGATTGTAATAGGCATTCCAATAGTATACGGAAAATATTGAGTGTAGTAGATTGTTTTATGATCTAATGTAGGATACTGTTATTGATGCTGAATGTTTGATGGAGCGTTGGGAATCGTTACTGCATTGTCAGCATTAAAAGTGTTAAAAATCAGAGGAATGCTTGGAAACCTAAAAGGGCCGGTGGAGGTAACAATATTTTTAAATATAGAGGCTGTTGTAGTTTACGTAGAAAGCTGTACTTTTGTAGCGAGAGGACCAGTGGATCGAAGTAGTCTTTATATCCGAGTGTTGATTGTTTTATCTATTAATTTTGCAGGTTATCGCGTTTAGTGATGAGAAAGGAGTTAGGTTTCAATCGACTTTCTATTATTTACTATTGTGGCGTGTCGCTTTGATCGTTCGTGCTCTTGTTCTTTCTCGATCGTTCATTTAAAGTGGATTAGTTGATTTATATCCAGTTTTATTTTTGGAGATTAGTTGATTTAAAGTGGCAGATATTTTGAAATTATTTGTGAGAGCTATTGTATAATAGTACGAATTATTATGAAATTACTACGCGGGATTAATGTTGATTTTTGGTGAATTTATTGTATAATAGTACGAATTATTATGAAATTATTATGCGGGATTAATGTTGATTTTTGGTAAATTTATTTGTCATTTATGAATAGATTTTGCATGTTTAATGCAGGTGTAATGCTGATTAAAAAAAATAAAAACTGATAAGAGACCCGTTAGGTGTAAAAACAGCTCTTTTAGATATAATAATAAAAAAATATTTAAATATCAAAGAGACCGCCTATCTTAAATATGAGGTCTGCATTTAATTAATAAGAGACCTCATTTCTCGATGGATAGGTCTCTTTTATATAGCAAAGAGACCTCATTTCTCTAATGACGGGTCTCTTTTCCTATATAATTATTATTTCGATCACTAGTATAACAGACCCCATTTCTCTAATAACGGGTCTCTTCGTTCTAAAGAACAGACCACCTATAATGAGGCGGTCTCTTTATCGAAGAGACCGCTGAGATAGAGACCCGTCCAAGGACGGTCTCTTAGGTATATTTGGACGAGTCTCTTTGCCTATTTTTGTAGTAGTGGATCACAAACACGCTGCGTCTCAAGATATGTGGATTTGGTATTCTTTTGTTGGTGTTGCGGATACGAACAACGATATTAATGTCATTAGACAATCACCACTGTTTAATGACATAATCAACAAAAGTGGACCTGTGGTGCCATTTCAAGCGAATGAAGTAACATACAAGCATGGGTATTACCTTGTTGATGGCATATACCCACAATGCGCTGTTTTGGTGAACATTGACCTGTCCACACATCGTTGAACGGAAATGGTTCAAGGTAGCACAAGAAGCCGCAAGGATGTGGAACGAATGTTTGGTAGTTTGAAAGGTAAATGGGGTATAGTTCGAAATGCCGCAAGAGCAATGAGTCCCGCAAAAATTAGGTGCACAATGTACGCTTGTTGCATTCTGCACAATATGATTCTAGAAGACGAGGGTAACACATTATGCACGTTTCACGAAGATGAACTTCCCGACCCAGAATTCGATCCACTAAGAAATATCAAAGTGATCGATGAAATCTATAGTCGGCGCACTCACACCAAACTTCAACACGATCTTATCGAACACATCGCTCATACTCACATCCCGCGCCTAGATGGCTAGCTTTTTTTTTTTTTTTTTTTTGATTTCATTTCTCGTATATTTCTAATGCAATTTTTAGTTATCTGTCTTAAATATAATATTTTTGTTAATCTTATTATATTTTATAATTTATTTTATATTAAAATTGAAGTTAGTGGGAAGAGAGAGAGAGAGAAAAAAGTGATTTGGGGAGAGTATTTCCTAAGTTTATGGGAAAAGTTTGGGAAAACCAAAAAGCTTATGTGGCGCCTATGTGGACATTTTGGAAAAAACTTGATTCTAGACCACCCCTTATCTTTTTATATATACAAGCTACAATTTTTTTTTTCTCTTTCCTCTTTTTATATTATAAAAAATAAAACTACTTTTCTCTAGCTTTTTTTACCTTTAAATAATATAATTAAGTATTATATAATAACACAATATCATTCACTTTTGAGTATAATTTGACATTTAGAGTAAAACTAAAGTTGAATCCTAGCCAATACGGGTATCTTATAATATTTTGTTGAGGGAGTTGATTCTCCCCCCACAGGACCGTTGGCCCCTCGATCCTGCAGGAGATAAACGAGGGATGTGCCCTAGTGGCCAGAATGCGAGAGGCCCACGATCGACTCAAAGACAAACCCCACAACAAGGTGAGAAGCTGCACCACACGAGAATCGAATCAGCGATTCTGGGATGATATCCCACGTCATCTCAAATTTTAACCACTGCGCTATGCCTGGAAACCGTGTTAGGTAAACTTTTTAAGTGATCGATTCCACCGCACCGCGGCCCATACTCCGAAACCCCTCTCCGACTCCTACGGGTTAATACCGCTTGGCCCTACGCGTATGGAGAATTTTTTAGAGAAATTCAGTACCACTATATGTTGGTAAGAGGACTCGAACACGGAACCTCAGCCAACAATGTCTGAGTGGGCAAAGGCTCTGGACATTGGGTATCTTATAATAAGTCTTAATAGTTGATGTCTTGTTTGATATATGTATACTAATTTCTACAAATTAAAAAAAACATATGAAAACAAATTAAATTGAATAATAAAATAAATTTTGTTATTCCGAGAACATGATCGGTCAGAAGTTTAGACTGGTGATTTACAGTTGTCAGGAACGAAACCGTCAGTAGTATTTATTTTATAATGAGATTTTTCTAACTATTTTTTTTATTTAATATTTATGGAGAATTCGGTCAATCAAGTCTCATACTTATACTTGGAACTGATTTCTAGTGTTCTTAGTGGTTTAGGGGATATGTGTTGCTCGGGTAGGAAGTAGTTGGACAAATAACAACTACTTGAGTTGTTATCGTGTTTTGTGATTTTCGCGATGCGACTGGGCCTCACCCTTATATGTGATCTGTTGCCGGGGGTATATTTGTCCGAACAAGTTCTACTCTTTAGTTTCAATCTTTTGGAAATCTCGAAGACTATGCTCGAAATATAATATGGTTGGTGGTTTTCCATTATGGCCATGGTCGGTCACCTCGACACGTCATTAGTCGGTGGTCGACAATAGTCATAGTCACAGAAAATGGCTAGTGACATGACGAATAGTGACGATATCGATCGTTGACGGATGGTTATTATGAAGTTTACCATATTAGATCACCACATGTTTTGTGAGGATATTCTTTAGGGTGGCCACTGGGCTGGGACGACGCAGCCCGAGTTTTCCATGCCCATGGACCACCCGAGCCTGCCCGGCCCAGACCGAGCAGAGCCCACCAGACCCCCCAGGCGGACCCAATCCCAAACTCCCCAGCCCAAGTCTAGCCCAGCCCAGTCCGCTCCTCAGCCCATACCGGTCCAGCTCACAACGATCCAGCCCACAACCGCTGTCGGCCCAGCCCACAGTCCAGCCAAAGCCCGCCCAGCCTACACCTCTTCTCCCCATTTAATTTAATGTTAAATAATTTTTTTAATTCAAAACCATTTTAAGATTGATTTTTTAATTTAATGTTAACATATTTTTTTATTTAAATTCAAAATAGATTTTTTAATTAATGTTAACATATACATTTAAAATTTCAAAATAGATTTTAGTTGATTTTTTAATTTAATAATAATAATTTTTTTGGAAAATAGATTTTTTAAATTCAAAACAATCTTTTTTTTTTTTTAATAAATGAGACCGTCCGCCCCGGTCCAACCCACAAACAACCCGGGGTGAGCAGGCAGTGGGCTTCGACCGCCCAGCCGAGGCCCAACTCGTCTCAGCCCGTTTAAAAGTGGACCGATCCTGGCCGGAAGCCTCCGCCCGATCCGGCCATGACCACCTCTAGTATTATTGAAACTTCATATGTTACTTTTAATTTTATGTGTTAAATGAGTCGTGTCACAAAATTATAATACATGTATTTTGGGACAATTTTTTCTTTCTTGTACTTTTGGCCTTCCCCCTTATTTAAATTAAATTTGTAAAGTCATCCTATGTATAGTTTTTATTAGATTATTTATGTAATAGTATTATTTTTTAGTATTATTAGATTATCATTATATATAAATTTAAAATTAGCTGTTTAATTACAATAATATATTGCATTTTACTAATTTCTTTTCCTTTTTTTAAAAGAAAATCCATATAAAATGGAACCCCAATACTCTGTAAGCGGAAAACCCTCACAGAAAAAAAAGGATCGCAGCATCGAATCCCCTCCGCAGCCAAAACATCATTCCGCATAATTAATCTTATTTACTGTCTTCAACTTCAACCTTAACTTCAACTATGCCTTCCCGCTTCCGGTCCGCTGTGCTTGGGTCATCTCTTGTTTACCCAAACGCCGTCGTTTGGTCGGAAGAAAACTTGCTGGCGGTGGCCAGCGGCAGTACTGTTTCAATCCTGGTAAAATTTGTAGTTCTCCTCTGCCACTTGATTTCAACTTCGATTATCTACACTATACTGTTTATTATTTCCGGGTTTGTATCGTTAATATGCTTGTTTTTTTTCACTTTATATATGTATATACTTATAATTACTGTTTTTATGTTTCGTTTTCTAGTTATAGCTCTGGGTTCTGGTTGATCGATTTTTTTTTTACTGCTAACCACGCATATCACTGGCTTGTTTAGAATCCTGGTAATCCTGGAGTTCGAGGTGTAATTACCATTCCCTCCAGCAAGCCTTTTCCTATCGGAGTGGTTGATGGTGAAGGTATGCTAATTTAATGACGCGACTCTATGCTATTTGTGAAGTTTCGTAGTTGCTATGTCAGCTTTTAGAATCTTTATATGGCCTGATTTGTGCTGTTTTCATCCTTTTAGCCATCATAATATTTGGTTTTAAGTTTATAGAGGCGTGGGATTTTTTTTTTTTTTTTCATAATTCAGGCGTCATGCAGTTGTGGTTTTTCAATTTTGATACAGGGGGAGATTTGCTAAATGGGTGCATGCTGCCATGTGTTTTGTCACGGGGTGATCGTCCTTGTGTTAGGTCCATTTCTTGGTCCCCAGTGGGTCTGGCTAATAATGCTGGGTACTAATACGATCGATCTATTTAGCTCTTCCTTTGTCTAAGTATGGCACATTACTTCCATCCGTGGAGCTCATTATTGCATTTTATGTTGAACGGTGCAGTTGTTTGCTTGCTGTTTGCTCCACGGGGGGTCGTGTGAAGCTTTACCGCTTTCCTTTCTGTGATTTTTCGGTGGAGTGGATAGAGGTTTGTGCTGCTATAAGTTTATCATCGCCAATTGCACCTTAATCCCAACTAGGTTGAGATTTGTGGCATGGAAATTGTAGTGAATGATCTAAAATTAGTCAACACTATAAATTCATGCAAAAAGCAAGGTATTACGCCGGATGATGTTCCTGTCTACCTTCATATCTAGCAAAAATAAGCTGAAATTCCGAAACTGTCATCATTATAAGTTTTTCCACTTGAATATCATGAGATAGTGATGACTTGAGATAATTGCTATGGTCATGTCCCATCCCGCGATTGGTATTGTAAAATCAACATGTAGATCATGAAACATGACTAAAATGTGTTCCTATAAGTTAAATTTCACAAACTATTGACATTTTTGACTGGAATATGCTACTAGTAAGGTCTTGGTAGTTAATTTCTTGTGTTCCTATCATAAATTTTATCTACTTATGGGGAGCATAACTTGTAATTCCCATGGAACTTTGATGCGCTCTCAATCCTGTTGTGAAACAATGCGTTCGTGTACATCTTTGCTTACAATTTTTTTATATCCCATTACCGTGGGAAGATACTTAACATTGCAATAGTAGTTTCTAGAGAACATTTCAAAGCTATGGTTGATTCAGATTCCAATGTCTTTGGTTAGTGACTGATTTTCCTCTCGCTTTTTGTCCGCTTGGAACTCAATAGGTTTTGGACATATCTGAATTGCTGTATGATTATTTTAAGAGTACCAGTTTTGGAGATTGTCAAATTGTATCTGCAGAAAGTTTAGATGTGAGTGGATAACCAATTCACTAGTTGGTTAGATTTCTGGCACTTGCTCTGCATGATATTTTTTAACCAAATTGCTGCACGCTCTGACTCTCACCGTTAATCTTAGTTTTATTTGGACATCTATCTTTACTCAGGTGATACCAAGAAGACATAATGCACATCATGAATCTGATGACCCTCCTGACTCTATTTCAAGAATGAAACAGAAACGAAGGAGACAAAATGAAGTTATTGTAATGTTCTATTTCGTTAACTTCCTGATTCACTATCTAGTTTCTCCAGTGCTCACTTTTCATCGTGAATCAGCAGTCTTTCTCATACTTGATTCTGTGCTCAGTTGGGCAAAACCTCCTTATCTTAATCTAGTATAGAATTCTGTCATTCCACTGCTTTTGATAATTTTTTTTGTTTTGTCAGGTAGTTGAAAAATCTTTGGACAATTTGAGAGAGGAAAATACATTGCAGATTGTTCCCTTCTCTTTTGACGAAGGGAAGCCTCCAGAAAAAATGACTCATGACCCCAATCCGCCAGTAATAACCACACAGCAGTATGCTTCTCGCAATGAAATGCTGATGTCACTTGCTGTTGCTTGGTCCCCGATCCTGGGACCACCTGGGAATGGGGTTGCTACTCCTCATAACTCTTCAGGTTACTGCTCTATTCTTGCCGTTGGAGGGAAATGTGGAAGAATTTCATTCTGGAGAATCCATGCACCTGAGTGCTATTCTATTGATAATCCTAGGCACTCAGCTAAAGTATCGCTAATTGGCCTTATTAAGGCACATGATACTTGGATCACGACGATTAATTGGGCATCGTATGGCTCTAACATTTCAATACCCCAGTTACTATTGGCTACTGGAAGTTTTGATGGTAGGTGAGTACTTGAAACAAATCTATTACATGTCTTTGCCTCTGATATTTGAACTAGTCCAGTTATAAATTATAGTTGAAACAGATATTGTAAAATAAATATTGCAAAATATCCAAGATTTTCTGCACAATGTAATTGAGATTTGACTTATTTTTTGAATAAATCTGATGACTAATTGGATTAGCTTTTTCCCTCTTCTCTTTCATAGAGTGAAGATTTGGCACGTGAATAGTGAGGAACTGCTGAAATCAGAAGTTATCCATGATTCATTTTCTTTGTTGAAGGAGGTTAGCACGTCATCTCATTATATAGGTTATTACCCATTGAAATAAATGGGACACACATTATGGTGAACCCCTTAGTGGTTGTAATTTGATTAGGTTACGACTGTCGATTCTGCAAGAATCTCCGTGCTGTCACTTACTGTACCCTCGCAATCACCGTGGAAACTGTTCTTAGCTATTGGCAAAGGTTCTGGGTCATTTGAAGTGTGGATCATTGACATGCTTACCAGAAAATTCAATAAAGTTGGCTGTTATAATGCGCATAACCTTATAGTAAGTTCTCATCGCTGGTACCTTGTATTTTGCATCTGGAATGACCATTAACGTCTCCTTTAAAATGAACATCAGGTGACCGGTTTAGCTTGGGCTTTTGATGGACGCTGTTTATATAGCTGCGGCCAGGTATAAAATTTAACGCTGGATATCTGAATTCGGAAAATCAATTTGTATCTACTAGAAATCTTTTGAGGTGTATGATGTGTTTGATGCAGCAAGAAACTCAACATATCTTTTAACATTTTTGATTGATATCAGGACAAGTCTATGAAGAGCTGGATTTTAGTTGAAAATTCTCTCTCTGAGGTGCCGATTCCCTCAGATTGTCCTGGTTTGAAGTGCTCTGCTGATGTATGATATGAATTTTTCCGATTTAGTTCCTTTGTTTACATGTTCACCTGCTAACTGACACTAGAATTTATCTACAGGTTCATTATGTAGTTGATTCTTGCTTTGGTCTGGCGGTATCCCCTGGAAACTTGGCAATTGCAGTGGTATCGTATTGCATCTCTGAGACAGAAAACCTCTTTGTGATCCTTAGCTTTACTCATATAGGCGATGGAAAATTGTTATTTTTGCCTACTAGTTGTATTATTACTGAAGAACATTTCAAGCTTTTTTTTTATAAGTTGATTATTAGTAATAATTTTTTCAAATAAATTACTTAATTTTTACCAGCCATAAAAATTAGAATAAAAATATTAATTGGCAAAACCGGAAAAATTAATATACTCTATGCCAAATAACCTGAAGAAAAAATATACTATATATCCCTACATGGACGAAGTTCCAATTGTTGTTTCGTCCTTCCTTTTAATCTTTGCATTTTTCCTCATTGAACCAAACAAGTCAGCTGTATATTTCAATTTATTTTGTTTATCATGTTCAACATCGTATATTATACCGGACCCAACCAATAACCGGACCCAACCAATAACCGGACCGAAATACCCGAAACCGGGGTTCACCCGAAAGTTAATGGGCTGGATACGGGAAATGAAATTGAAACCGAAACCAATAAGAGACCGAACCGCTAACCCGAAAAAATACCCCATAATTTCCCCTTTAATTATGTCATACCAAATTGAAGTGATTGCCCATAACGAGTTGACGATAGTTGACGATTTCCCGCCTCCAAATCAGCATTTTCCTTGTGTGGTATTCATCTTATATTCATATCATATATAATACTTGCTTGCATGTTAATTATCTTTCATATATTCATTTTTAACTTGATATATAAGTGATTTTTCAATTTTTTGAACTTTTATTTAATTTTCAGATTTCGGGTTCCGGGTTCGGGCATCCGGCCCTGTTCCAAACCGGTTTTTCTTATCGGGCTCGACCGGATACCCGCCCGGTAACTACCGGTTTGGTCTTGGGTTCAAAATTTGGCCAATAAGCTTATTGTTTCGGTCCGGATTTATTCGGTAAGCTTATCGTTCCGGGATCGGATAAGTCCGGACCCGGACCTAGCCGGTCCGATAACAGCACTATATATCTGTAGTGGCTTTTTATGTGCATTGTACTTGGTCAATATTGTGTTCTGTCAAACATCCTTTGCAGCTAGTTCTACACTTCACATTATTCAAGTTCTAGATGAAATTTTCAATTCGTGGCGCTCCCTATAAGCATCTTCATTTACTAGATCATATCTCCGCCTTATGCAGAATAGATGGCGGTACAGCTTCCTTAATCCTTATACATAATCCAACACAGAAGTTTCTCTTTCTTTGCAGGCTCGTGGATTTGACATTAATCTATTAAATCCCATGTATCAGGGAAGGTGAACTCATATACCTTTGTCTTCATGTAGATTATTTTTATCAAAGATCTGCAGTGTGGTAATTATGCACCAAGATGCATGTAAAAGATAGTCAGATACATGAAATCCGCATTTGTCATTATGCTTTCAAATACTTGTGATGAGATATATTCCTAGGTTATGGGCTGTCATGATGTTTGTTGCATAGAGTTATTATTATAATGTCCCTTAAGAAGCTACGGGATCAGCTGAATCTCTTTTACCTTATCTACATTAATAATATATGCATTTTTGTATAATTTCCAGGTCTCATAAAGCTGCTGTTGAGTTCCTTTGGATTGGAGGACAGCGACTGGACCTTTCCTCCGCCCCCTGTCAAGAGATAGATAATAAATCTTTTCCTGGATCCCCGGAGGAGATTTGGTGGGAAATTAATATATTATGGTCTCTGAATCAGTATGTGAACTTAAATAAGATTGTCAACATTTGGGATATCGTGGCGGCTTTGCTAGCCTTCAAGCACTCTGCATCTGGGTTTGTAGATAATATTCTACTGAAATGGCTGACATCTTACTTAAGGTCACATTATGGAGTTTCTATCACAGTGTTGCCTGAATTGATTGACTTTATGCACAAGCTTTCATCGCGTCAATTGCATCTCATTAACATTATCAGCAGGCATGTGATGCTTAAAGCATACAAAGAAGACAATACGAGTAGCAAAGAGCAAGATTTAGAAGGGTTAGGTGTTACCAAAGACAATCAGGTAAATGTATGGACAGAGTTGCTTTTGAGCAGTGAAAGAGAACTCTTGGAAAGGCTTGTCGCCTTTTGTTTTTCTGCCGTGTTAAGTCTGCTATCCAATTCGTTGATGGAGTTCTCTAAATCTGGTTGCTGGAGTCCTGCTGGATTGCCACAGATGGAGCAGTGGGTTTCAC
Organism: Orobanche coerulescens; assembly: GCA_033398695.1. NCBI lineage: Eukaryota > Viridiplantae > Streptophyta > Magnoliopsida > Lamiales > Orobanchaceae > Orobanche > Orobanche coerulescens. The sequence continues at coordinate 3,637,016 of CM065816.1, forward strand.
AAAATGTGGAAACTGTGAAGGATCATACTAAGTTTCTGGCTGCTGAAGTTGGGAAAGTTGAGAAGAGGTGACTTCTTTCACAGTTCCCCAAAAGTTGAACTATTCACTGCACTTGGATGTCTCGTCTCCTTGTCTTAGCCAATGCATCTATGTTAGATAACTTCACAACAACAACATTACCCCAATGCCTCAACGGCTCCCGCAAAAAGCGGGGTAAGCGGGGATCGGATGTACGCAGCCTTACCCCTGTCTTAACACAGAGAGGCTGTTTCCGGATGATCCAAAATGAAAATTGCATCGAGAATTGCATGGAATGACAAGTAGTGCAGCCAGTTTAGTGAATCATTTGTTTTATTCCATTATAATCCAGAACCAAAGAATACGGAGTCTTTGGTTCCATTGGAAACAATGAAAACTATGTTAGATAACTTCGTCTTATTAAAATGATGCCGGTTGTGAAGCTAAGCCCTGGGCATCTTGCCATATATTGATTTTTTTTTCATTTTTGGCTACACAAACTTCTGCAGAAGCCTAGTTAATTCGATAAATAAATAGTTGGAGGTGGGATATATATATATATATAGTGGCGCGTTCTATGCAGTACCAATATTAGATGCAATACTTTACAGTACTAATTTATGCATGAGTTTTGTACTAATTATGCATGAAATATATGCATTTCGTGCATCAAAATTTCAATACATTAAAATATGCAATATATTTGATGCATATAATCTAATATTTTAATGCATCTCTATATAGTGGCGCGTTCTATGCAGTACCAATATTAGATGCAGTACTTTACAGTACTAATTTATGCATGAGTTTTGTACTAATTAGATGCATCAAATATATTGCATATTTTAATGTATTGAAATTTTGATGCACGAAATGCATATATTTCATGCATAATTAGTACAAAACTCATGCATAAATTAGTCAGTAAGATCTTGCATCTAATATTGGTGCATGTAACGCGCCCCTATATATATATATATATATATATATATATATATATATATATATATTTCCGAGGCACTCACCTTGGTCGAACCCATGGCCTCCTACCATAGGAGAAGTCATTGGTTACCACTAGGCCCAAGGGGACGGTAATTGGGCTTTGAAGGATGGGATAAGTTGGTTTAGCAAACTGCACCATATTGATGCCAAGTTTTATCATCGGACGTTGTGGTGTTGAACAAGTTTTTGGAATTAGATATGCTTCATTGACCCCAAAGTTTTCGTTTCTGGCTCCACATTAATTTGTATGAAATCAATAGTCGACGACCAAATGAATGTTACTTATGGTGCAGTGTGTTCCCTGGTCTTTTAACATCTCTAATTGATCAATTCTAATATAAGCCAATATTTCACCTTAGAAACTGCCTGTCATGACGAACTTTCTCCTAATGTAATTTGAGTTTCATCTTTGATTTGATCAAAAAAAATTCATTCATGTTTTCCTAGCAGGATATTAGAAGACCTTATTGGGTATGAAATGGATGAGCGGTGCAGTTTCTGTTCAGCTGTTGTGCCATTCGAATCAATCGAAAACGCAATTTGCTCAGGAGTAAACTATGACAATAGGGTTCGTTGGAGACATAAGCTAAAAAGATGTGCGAATACTATGCGGATTCTCCCTACTAAACCCTCCTGGTATTGTGCGTGCTGTCACAGACAGGCTATAAAGTTGGCACCTAACGTTTTATTCGCAATGCTTGAATATCCTACAGATTTTAAATCCTTGTTAGATTCTTCTGCTTACAACAACAACTCCACGCCATGTTGCCCCTTTTGTGGGATACTTCTTCAAAGATTACAGCCAGAATATTCTCTCTCAGCATCTCCAGTGTGAATCAGAGCCTTTTCTCCGAAGTAATTATCCTATAGCAGATGAATGTTTTCCTTCTTTGTTTATCGGAAAAAGGGAAACCCATGTATCTATCTCCTGCATGGGTAAATGGCAAACACTCTCGGTTCGTGCAGAAGGTGCTAAAATTGGCTTTCTTGTTTCAACTGTTCAAGGCACACCTCCACCTTCGTTGGTGGAACTGGGTTCCATTTTAGCTTTTGTGCGGAACTAAAGTGAAGCCTTTGGTATGTGGATTATCATCAGATCTTCAATTCTTTAACTGCTATTGCTGGGACAGGCAAGTTTTGCTGTCATATTTTGTGTTAATTCTTAAATTTCATCCAACCTCATAACTGCAGTTCTATAATAGGAAAGTTTTACAACTGAGATGGTATTTTATACATTTCCAGATCTAAATTCCGTAACTGCTATGGTAGGATACGGAGCCACTGGTGGGCCAGGATAAACTTCTGTGTCTCTATAGAGCATAGGCTTGTTCTATCTCATACTGCTTGTATTTTCAGGTAATTTCGAAAAAGTTCAGAGATATTTTTTTTGGTAATTAAATATAAACAAAGAAAGTGGTAACAGAACTTAACCAGGGGTTTTTGTTCATGAAAATTTTAGTATCTATCTAGTTAGGTCCCTGTTAGATAACCCATTTTATTCGGCTTCTTTATACATTACTATACATCATTTCAACGATCACCCTCAAGTAGAGGATCTAATTAGACCATGTTATCTTTCCTCCCTATCAGGGATGGCAGAAGTTGGTTCGATTTCTCAATAAAATCACTTCCTCTGTCTCACGACTCTACTTTTAAAACACGAATTTGTTCTAATAGAAGAGTCTTTTTTCTACTTTTTACATCACACCAAGATTAGTTCTCAATTATTGTGTAAGGACATAATTGGAGAAGTTGGTAACAAAGAGCTTATGTTATGTATTCTACACTGCAACCAATGAAAAGTTGTACATTCACCAACGTAAACTCTTCAAGTGGGACAGAATGAGTATTTTGTGGTTAAAATCATATAGTGTTGTGATTTTATGTGATTATCTTGTGGCAATTAAGCAAAAAGGTATCACTCTGACTTGCATAACCATAGTGAGATGATTTGTGTCATTACTTGAAATCACTCGAATTGATCACAACGTTAGTCGTTGAATTTCATGGTTTCGATGTGCTAACAATCATCCTAGTCTCGAGAGAACATTAAATGCCGACGAATTATTTTATTTAGTCGATGTTCTCGGCTTTTTTGAGATCGGTTGACCCAAGTACATAATTACTATTCATATGCAGTTCTTTTTCAGGTGCATATCCATTATATACGCGGTGCTTGTAACATGAAGTTGAAAATCGCATCCTTTCCTACCTCGTCCTCTTCCTACTTTTCCGTTTTTTTGTCCCCATAGTGGTGGCTTCGACAATTGCAATAAAAGTGACTGACGAGGGTTGGAGAAATTGGTCTCATCGATTTTTTTTTTTTTTTTGAAAACTTTGTTTGAACTGTCCGAGACTTTTTCGAGACTGGATAATGAGGGATGAATGAACAAGGAGAGGGATATAGCGATGGCCGGAACGACGATTTTCAACTGGCCTAATTCTCTACACGTGAGATGACAATGGCAGAACGGGGCAACAGAATTTAAAGTGTGAAGTGTACAGATCTTTGTAATTAGTGAAACTAGTCTATAGGTGATAGCTTAGTTGGTCTAGTTGCTGATTTGTTCCCCATGAGGTCGGGGGTTCGTTCAAATTTTATTTGCTTTTGGTTTCATTTTTTTGTATTGAAATTAGACTTCTGCTCTCGGTGGATTTTTTTGGTGTAAAATTTAATATAATCATTCGTGTTTTAATGGATTTTATATTACCTGTTTTTTAATAGATGGCGTTGAGTTTTTTAATAATAAACTCTGCCTATTTTATTAATATTATACAGATAAATGTAAAAATTATATTTTAATATTAGTTGTTTATAACATTTTCATGATATTATTTTGTTGATAATTTTTCATGATATAGTTGAAAAATTATTTAATCAAAATGTCGTCTGAAAATAATAAAATTGACATCTCGTAAGAAAATAACTATTCTACCCAGGCCACTAGGGTAGTGCCCGACTCCTCTCTTGGTGACAAGTCGATGTGGGAGCAAGTAAACCCGGCAATTTAACACCCGACACGAAAGCGACACGAAAGTTTACTGTTTGTGTTTGCATTTTGAGTACATGATACGAAAATATACGAACACGAAAGTACACGATCGAGATTTAGTGTCGGTTTTGTACTCTTTCGGTACACGACATGACACTAGGTACACGAAATAAATAAATAAATAAATATATATATATATATAATATTTTATATTTAATTTTATAAAAACATACATTTTATGAATTCTGTTTGAACTAACTTTCATAAATTTTGTGTAAACATTCTTGTTTTCGTTGCCATTCGTTTCGTTTGTCTACTAAAATCTATAAAAGTAATATTAAAATATTAAAATTGTTATTTTTATAATATTTTAATATTTATTTTAAATTATGTGCCTGACACGAAAACACGACACGAAACGACACGAATTTCCGGGGTACACGACACGACACGAATTCATTTCGTGTCGTGTATGAATTTGGACTTTTGATACACAAAACACGAAAGTACACGACACGAACGATTTTCCAGATCTACGAGCAAGTAAGCTTTTTCTCTTTTTTTTTTTTTTTTTTTTTGTTTCGACTTTTCCTTTTCTTTTTCAGATTTTTTCTCACTTTCTTAGTTATTACTAAGCAAGAGACTCGTGCTTGCCAAAAGACTTGAATTCCTCTGGTTTGCCTTTCCCCGTTTTCGTTTTCGTTTTTCTTTCATTTAGTCTAAGAAAAATCTATTAAATCTAAAACTTAACAATATTAAAACAGTTTTTTAAATAAATTACAAGTTAATAAAATAGAATTTAAAAAGTTATTTTGTAATTTAAAAATTAAATCTAGTTCATATTTAATATATCTATAAAATATCTAGAAATATTTAAATATTGTAACTTTTATGTTTAAATTATCAAATAATTTATGTCTTGCAAAGCCAAAGCCATAACATTTCTAAAGAACATTAATCTAAACATCTAAAAGTCAACTACCATAAGTTCAAAGGCAATTTGCATTCAACAAAACATACAATTTTGATGCAATTGGTTCTAATGGTTGGTTTTTGATAAGAGTTACTATTCCATTTGAAGCTCTTTGATCTTTAGAACCGTGGCAATAACATTCAAATTTCTTCGATCGTAGTTCACTACCGTGAGAAAAGTAACCGTTATCACCGTTTTTTACACTAAGGGGGTGTATTGGATTGAGATTCTGATGGATTTTTATGGAGTTTAAATCCATGGAGTTTGATGGAGTCAGTAAAGAGTTTGGATGGATTTTTATAGAGTTTGTGGGAGTTTTGACATGGAATTTTAAGGAGTTTGGTGGATTTGAAATCCAACGATCGCGGTACTCCAACCGTCGTTGATAGTGCCCCATCCATCGCTGAGCCCCAACAACCGCTGAGACTCCGTATCCGGAGAATCAGAATTCAGAAGCCCCGAGCCATCGCAGCTCGGATTGCTCGAGAAATCGCCATCCGCGGAGAGGTGACGCAGCTCCGACGTCGAAGACTTGAAAACATGCATTTGATCATAGCTCGATCCAAATTGGGCAAAACTCGATCCGCAATGGATTGGGAATGAAATTGTCGCAATTGCGAGGGGTTGAGGAGGTGATCGAGATCATCTGCGAGAAGAAGGACGAGATCGTCGAAGGCGAAATCGAAATCGAGATCCTCGAGCACACCGACATCGTCAGTTCCGTTTTCCCCTGCCGCACCATCGCCGTTGAAGACGTGATGCGAGAAGAAGTCTGGGTATTCACATGGATTCTAATGGATAAAATGTTAATTTCCTTATTTTTTAATTTTTGTTTCTGTTATGGTCGATCATATTTGCTATATCGAAATTGTGATTTGAAGTTTATGAATGTTGGGGGTTTTTGATTCAGATCAGTATTTGCTATTTCAAAGCTGATGTTTCATGGTTATGAGTGTTGCAAGAATCCATTAAAATCTTTGGCTGAGAGTTTGGATTTCGTGGGGTGCTTTTTGTTCATGAAATGTTCATAAAATCCATCAAAATCCATGCAAATTCGAAATCCAACCAAATCCATAATATGTTCAATACACCAAGATTTTTGTTGAGTTTTAAATGTCATGGTTCAATACCCCTGGATTTTTATGGAGTTCTAAAAGTCTGCATCCAATACGCCCAGATTTCAGAACTCCATAAAAATCCATCAAACTGTCAATTGGATACACTTCCCTAAATCCTTTAGCGCGTGCATACTCGCAGTAAATTACATATACATCGTCTACACTACTCATGTTTGTACCCACTGCTAATTTACTCTCCAATTCATCGACAAAAGAACCATTGTACCTCATCACATTGAACTTGAATTGGTTCCTCACACACATCACCTATTTCATTTATTTCTTCATTGTCTCCTTCAATACCAAGGGATAATAGTGACTGATAGCAGGGCCGGTCCAAGCCTATTTAAAGCTCGGGACAAAATAAAAAATGAGGCCTTTTACAATAATTTTTTGGGTGAATGAGGCCCAGTCCAAGCCGATTTTGCCTCTTTTTTCTGCCAGCTACGCAAGGAACGTCGAACATATGTAATTGTTGATTTTTTGCCTCTTTTTTTTTTTCTCTGTTAGCTCAACGCAAGGAATATCGAAGATATGTAATTATTGAGTTTTTTTTCTAAGACATATTAGGTAATTGGTATATACAAAATTGGCCTAGGAATTTCGAAGCCCTGGGCCATCGCCCAAGCTGCCCCCCATTGGCCCGGCCTGATTGATAGTTGTCCATTGATGCAAGTCGGCAGGAGAGGAGTCGGCATTACCCTAGTGGCCAGGGTAGAATTAGCCCTAAAAAAACTGAGATAGTATTAATAAGAAAGAAATTGCATATGACTACTTAGAACACACTAATCATACTCTACCACTGTTCTTTCGTAATTACATTATTTTGAATTTTCACATTTATCAATATATAACTTTGATTATTATTATCATTAGTTGTTCATTAGTAAAAAAATAAAAAAAAAATGATATTCTAAGAGTATATATTGAGAGGAATTTAATAAGATCACACATAATTATAGTTTTTCTTACATTTAAATAATAAAAGATAGTCAAATGAGAGTGCTTATGAATAGTGCTAAAGTTCAAATGTTACAATAATAAAAAAAATGAAGGAAGTAGTACTTATTGTTAAAGGAATAATACCCATTGTGTGCCTAAGTCTGTTAGTTTATGGGCTTTCCTAGTTAGGATTTGGCTAAGGCCTGATTGTATATATTTCTCCCTATTTAAAGGGAGCTCATCAATGGAATAATATAACAACACTTTTGCCCTACTTTCTGTCTCAAGTTATTTTCCCTTCAACACGTTATCAGCACGTGTTCAACCACTGAGAGAAAAGATCCCGGCCGAAATTCTGAAAAAAAAAAAGAAAATCGAAAAAAAAAAACCCTAGCGACTCTGCACATCCGCCGCCGTCGTCCAACCCTGCACAACCACCGCGACCGGTCATCTTCCCCACCGCGACCGGTCACCCTTTCGACCAGAGATCGTCACCTTACCCGCTCCAGCCGTCGCCTAGAATCGCGACCTCCCTCCATCTCCTCCGGCTCGTCGCCTGCTCGTCCTCCGTCCAAGACCAGACCAGATCGGACGAAACCCTTGCCGCCACCACCGAAAACAGGTCACCTTCTTCACTGACCTGCGGCAACCACCACCTTCCCCACCCCCCGCGCGACGCCGTCCGCCTTCTGCAAACCCGCGCACCCCCCTGCTCCGACGCGAAGATCGGCCTGCTCCTCCGGCTCCCGCTCGTTTTTTTTTTCCCCGTCATTTTCCCCTGCTCCGACGCGAAGATCTGCAAACCCGCGCAACCCCCTTTTCCAGCCTGCTCGTCTCCCGCTGTTCCAGATTCCGGCCGCTCATCCAGCCCAGTTGTCCACGGCCGTGTACTGCGGCCAGTGGCCGCGATCAGAACCGGCAATGCCGACTCACCGATTCTGAGACCCGACCCGATTCTTGACGAACCAGATCCGATTCTTGACCCGACCGCACGCAGATCTTGTTTTCATTTCGTTTACGCTCCTATTCACAAAACAAAGTACACAAATACGAGCCCTACTATCTGCAATGTGCGAATTTACATTTTTTTAATTACTATTAATTGCATATTATACTTCGAATTTATTTATGCTTAATTAAACCAAAAGCATGATGCATCCATAATTTTAATTAAATTAAAATAAATTGCTTAAGCAACTTGAATTAAAATAAATTCACGTTGAATTAATAATTATATTGCGGCATAAGAAACTTACTTGACTGCATTTATACGTGTATAGATATATTCATAGGGCTATGTGATTATATCTATAATTATATATATACTTTGCATGCATCGTTAGTTATGGCATGTGTATTAGGTTCATCATTAGTAGAACCTAGAGGACTTATTTCTACTGCCTATATCAACTCGAACCGTGATAAAGTAATTTCATTGGTAATCCTCAATAGCATCGAAAGTAATTTTGACCATATATTGGTCCCGGAAAATAATAACGCTCCCATTATTAAAAATTTTATCATGGAAAGTACTCATGGTAAACTGTGAAAAATCATTTTACTTTTTCTTGTATTAAGATAGCTTATCCAACTCGCCTCAAATTTGATATCTTGGACTCAAAAGAGCTTGCGTACCATAGATGGGTCTCCTACGTCAAGACCACATTTGTTACTAAGGACTATAGTGCCACAATATTTGATACCGCAGGCGATGCACCGTCTAACAAAATCAAAGTTAGTGCATTAATGTTCCTTAGACAATACATCGAACCCAACTTGAGATGGAGATATCTACAGTTGAAAATCCCCCAAAGAACTGTGGGATGCCCGTAAGGGCCAATTTGGGGACATTCACAAACTTTGTTCCCAGAGTTGACCGTGCAGTGGAATGAAATCCGCTTGCTTAACTATAAACGAATCAATGATTTCAACAAAGATATGCTCCGCCTCAAGGCACACCTAAATTTCCGTGGGAAGGACATCACAGAAGATGACATGATCCAGAAAACTTTTTTCACCTTCCCTACTTCCGCTCTTATACTAACGAACCAGTATAGGCTGGAGTATGATAATAAACGCATCACTACCTTCAGTAAGCTAATCAACCTACTGCAAGTGGCTGAGAGGCATAACGAAGTGTTAGTGAGCAGTAATGTCAGGCCGATTGGGACAAAGAAAATTCCCAAGGCTAATTATGGGAAAGTGATGGATGGAAACTACCCCAATGAATAGGGGACTGGACATGATAGGCTTCGTGGTCAAGAACGTGGGGGTTCTTCCAATGTAATGCGAAGACTTGGTGCTCCCGGCTCTACTAGCTAAGGGAACCAAATAGCACCTACCCATCTTATCGCCTCTAAGGCTCGAGTTAGCAATGAACTGTGCTATCATTTTGGAGATGCTAGACATGGTACAAGAACTACCATGCAAGCAAGCAAGCAAGCAAGTCGCATCTCACTACAAGAAATATAGAGAGTCCAAAGAAAGGAGAACTCACAATATGGAGGAATATGATCTAGACAAGTCCCCCATGTCAATTTCACAGTCACCAATCGTCGAATTGAGTCATACGAGCCACAGTCTATAGACTTAATCTTAGTATTATGTTTACTTTCTCGTTTACATTTGGTATAGTTGCCTTAAGACGACTGTGTTGGTGTTTTCTTTTCAATAATGGCGTGATGCAACGTTGTTTCACGAACAAGATATTAATATTGTTTACGTTAGATTCTTAGCTTTATTTCGAAGTACTGAATATTGCTTGAATGCTTATGGTTCGAAATTTCACTCTTTTCTAAGAAATGAATCGAGGAGAGCTTGAATGTTCTTAGAATTAGGCTTCTATTCATCGAGTTAGTCGCCTGCCAAACCTCGGTAACTACGATGATTGGGTCATCCCAACTCACCAAAGGGCGAGGTAATGCTCAATTTTTGATGCCTAAATGGCACTCAATTACAAGTTACCGATACTCTGTATGCACCTAGAGCCCTTCGAACCTTACTTAGCTTCAACAATATACGTAGCAATGGTTTCCAGATTGAAACCCACTGTGAGAATGGAATAGAGTTTTTTTTATTAATTCTAATGAATGTGGACGTAAACGCATTTTAGAATAACTCATGAGTCAACCTAGTGGACTGTACCTCACTATTATTAGGTTTTTAAAATCCTATGTTGTCACCAACAATGTATTTTGGGACATAGACTCATATAGGCTTTGGCACGATAGACTAGTCATCCTGGTCGAAGTATGATGATATATATACTAAAGAACCTGTATGAACATCATTACTTTTCGAGTGAAAATGGGCAACAACTCGACATAAAGAACAATGTTGATGTTAATCGTGTTATCCAAAGAACCAGATGCATATCAAATGCCCACCAGTTAGTGTTGCAAAGCCTGCTCTTTAGCCAAAGTAGGAGCGAGACATTCCTATGCTAAAGAAAGAAAAGCAAACATTCCATTCTTACGCTGAATATAAGGAGAAATTTGTGGATCCATCCACCTAATATGCGGACCATTTACGTATTGATGGTTTTGATGGATTCTCCGACATGTTGGTCACATGTCGCTCTCCTGTCCACTCAAACTGCTGCAGAACTTCCAAAATAATTTATAAGGACTCACCTCCGTTATCACATCTAAAGGACTCGATGATGTTGGAGAGTTCACATCAAAAAGTACTTGATGTTTATTGCATGATAGAGATCAATGAATAGTATCTCGTCCCATGTGCATATGCAAAGGTCTCACATAAACCACCGTCAAAAGAATATGTATGGTGATTATGTAATTGGTTATGCGCACCAATTTGCATATATTTGCTTGGGATTATGCAATATTGCATGCAACTTTACTTAAGTCGTTCATTTAGACCTTTTGCTAACCAATTAGTTTATGCGTACCAGTTGGTAACTGGATAGCCTGATTTTTATATTTTGGACCCAGACGGACTTGAGTGCCAATTGCGCATAATTGGTTATGCATTATATGTGCCTTCTGCGCCCCACAACGCAGGGGTCTTTAGAAACGATTTAGTATTCACGTTGGATAAGAATTTCCAGACGTTTATCCGCTATTTAGAACCTTCACAGTGATCTTTTTACCGCACGATTTGCGGATTGTCACTTTAATGAGACAACCTTCCCGTCGTTAGGGGGAGGAGAGAAAACGTAATTTCTCGGGGAACGACAGGAATTGTCATGATGTCTCCACTTTGTCTCATTATGATCCCCGAACTTCACAATGTTACCGTGAAGCATGAAGAACACTCGATCTTCAGGATGTAGCAGATTCGATGCCTGATGCATTTACTGATATCGTTCAAGTGACAAGATCTCACATTACAGCTGCAAATTTGCCTGTAAGGTTAGAAGTCCCCTGCAAGGGGCACATCACCAATGAACCGGGTGATGCAACCACACTTGGTGGAGGTGTGGTTGAGGCCGTGGCTCCCTGCGAAGGAATGGGTGGAAGCCACATGGTTCGACTAAATACTCACCCAAGAAAGAGGTAGAGTATGGCACAACTTCACATGTTAACCATCAATGAACTCGTTTCATGAGATCATGCTTGATTTTATTATGTCCATGAATCATGACGAGGGGGACGCCCCGAAGATATGATTCAGAAAATCAAGAATCTCGATGAAATTATGAGGGTGTGGCCTGATCAACCACCCACTTTGATGACATGTCATGAATCATAAAGTATGATGATGTCGAACCTCGCTCAGTTGGATGAAATCAACATAGAGCTGATTGGCCTATAAGAAAAACATTCCAGGTAGAACTAGATTCTCTGACAAAGAGACAGGTATTTGGTGTCGGTAGTGCTAACCTAACCAAGTGTAAAGCCTGAAGGACATAACCGAACCTTTGTCGCAAATCATAGTGAGAATATAGAGTCATAATGTACAAGGTTTCACGAAGTAATGCTTCTCACAATGCCCTGGAATTGGTTACGAGGAAATGTACTCCCACGTATATGTTTCGCTATTTGATTAGCTTAGTAATTTCCGAGGGACTGGAAATGCAGCGAATAGATGTGGTTACTACGTATCTCTATGGGGATCTAGATACGGAGATATATATGGAAGTGCCCGATGGCATTTCATTATCCAAATCAAGTGACTCTTGACCACAGAGTGCGTATGCAATTAGATTGAAACGCTCAACTTTACGGTTTTGAAGCAATCCCTAAGGATGTGGTATAACCGTCTAAGTTACTACTTGATTGGTAAGGGATATAAGAACGATGAACTGTGTCCCTGCGTCTTCACAAATAAGTTCCGGATTCACGATCATCGCAATGTATGTCGATGACATGAACATAATCGGTCTTGATGAAATAAGAGAAACCACCGGATACTTGAAAATTGAGTTTGAGATGAAAGATCTTGGGGAAACTCGGTTCTGTCGAAGCATTGACATAGAACATCGAGTTTGTGGAATTTATTCCACCGGTCAGCCTATGTCCAGAAGATTCTCTAGTACTTTAATATGGACAAGGTAAACCCAACTAGCACCCCATGATAGGTCGAACATTTGGATGCAAAGGAAAGATCCATTTGTCTAAAGAAAAGTGACGAAGAGCTTTGGGAGACGAAATTCCCTACTTGAGTGTAATCGCGTATTATTGTACTTAGCTCAATGTACACGACCTGCTATCACTCCTCAGTTAATCCGCTGACTAGATTTAGTTCAGCATCGACGCAACATCAATGGAATGGTATCAAGAATATCTTCTGATACTTAAAAGAAACCATTGACTTGGGACTATTCTTTCCCTACAAGCAGGCAAAGGAAGCTGCTTACGAAAAGGCAAATGCTAAAGTAAATGTTGGTGCTGAAGCAACTACCACAAAGTATGTGTTGGTATAAATTGCTTATGTCTTGGAAATCAACTAAGCAAACTCCTCTTGTCTACCTCCTTCACGACATGATTATTGCTTTGCATGAATCAGTCCGTGAGTGTACATGATTAAGAACAATCATTCTACACGTGTGAGGAACTAGCGGTTAAGTACTGCCACTGATGAGCATACTTACATTTATGAACATAATGTAACTTGTAAATCCCCTTGATTGATGGAATGATCATAACGGGAAATATGTGAGATATAACGTAACATACTCACATAGGTTGCACTCTTTTCCTTAGACCAAGGTTTATTTTTCCCACTGGGTTTTGTTACTTGTCAAGGTTTTTAACGAGGCAACGATATATGAATGTAAGCATTAGAGGGAGCTATAGATTTTTCCAACTTCCGAGATTGATGTAAAGATCACAAGGAAATGATGATTATAAAGAAACTTAATCACATGTGTTGTACTCTTTTCTTTGACCAAGGTTCATTTTCTCCCATTGGGTTTTGTTACTTGGCGAAGTTTTTAATGAGGCAACAACTACTTGATTGATGTACAAATCAGGGGGAGATGTAGACTTGAGGGGGAGTCTTACATCCACAACATACGTTATACTCTTTTCCTTCCAATGATCATTTTTCCCACAAGGTTTTTATCACTTGGAAAGGTTTTTAACGAGGTAACAAGATGTACGATTTTAGGGATCGATGGAATGGTCACCTTAGTAGCGCTATGATCAAATGTAACGATCATATGAGAGATAGATTCAAAGGACGAAGTCTAAACTTGATGTGTCTAGATGTTGTACTCTTTTCCCTACGATCAAGACATTTTTCCCACTGGGTTTTTGCTTGACGAGGTTTTAACGAGGCAACATGACATGCGCTTGTAGACTAGGCACAAGGGGGAGTGTTAAAGGAATAATACCCATTGTGTGCCTAAGTCTGTTAGTTTATGGGCTTTCCTAGTTAGGATTTGGCTAAGGCCTGATTGTATGTATTTCTCCCTATTTAAAGGGAGCTCATCAATGGAATAATATAACAACACTTTTGCCCTAGTTTCTATCTCAAGTTATTTTCCCTTCAACACTTATATTTTTAAGTGGGAATCAAGTTTTTAATACCAAATCATAAAATTGACAAGTTATATATCCCATTCATAAGAGTATAAGTTTTTAGTATCATTTTGATTAAAAAGACTAAAATGTCCTTCCAGAAGTTGTAATGTTGACTTCTTCTTTATTTTTTCTATTTTATTTAATTTAAACTATTTTCTTTTCTTTTTTATTTTCCTCATTTGCTCAAAACCGATCGATATTAATGTCTAACAACCAAAAGTTAACTACAACTTATACATCAAAACAACACAGCCATTTTTGACAAAGGGACTCTCAAAAATCTTATAAAAATCACAAGATTATTCGAAAAGAAAAGTTGACGTTCAAATAGGACTTCATTTGTCGTGCTCCTAGGTTCATAAACAAGGTATGCATCAATATTTTACCGCTGGAATTTTTTTCCGACAAGTTCTTCCGGACACGATGGTTGCACACGATGGCAAGCCACCGTGTGCAACGGTCGTATCCAACGGCCTTGACATCGTGCGCACAACTAACATATCCACGATTGTTTAACACGATCATCTATAATCGTGTGCAGTGATCGTGTTCATGGCCAGAAACTTGCACACGATCGCTGCACACGGTAGCATACGACCGTGTGCATCGTTCGTGTCCAAGGCAAACCGTTTTAGAATATTGTTCGCTCAGTTTTCTGAATAGTTATTCATCTTTTTGTAATCAGATGTCGTGGCATCGTATTTTGATACATCATGGTGGTCATTGGGAGCGATCGACATATGTAGACGTGGACTCCTTTTTGTCTACATCGACACGATCAAAGTTAGTCGTGCAAACTTCGTGGGGGTTATCAGAGAGGGTTTGGGTGGTCCAAATGAGTCCGATTACAAATTATGGTACTTGACACACATGGCCAAGGGAAACAAAGTAAAGTCCTATTACGGGGCGATACTGAGATACTTCGATTACTAGTAGAATACAAGGAGGATCCTGAGGTCAATGTTGAGAATAGCATCTCCTCCACTCCCGAAGTTAATATGAGATATAGCAACTCGAGAGTAGAGCCCGACAACATAAATTATGACATGCCTTCCAAAGATTATCAATACGAGGAAGATGATGAAGACGAGGAAGATGAGGAAGGTGAGGAGGTGCAAACATCCGAAGATGAGGAAGGTGAGGAGGTGCAAACATCCAAAGATGAAGATTGTTGTAAAGACTTGCTTGAGTTACTATCTGTGGAGTTTCTTGCTTGGGTTCGCCACCTGCCCAAATGGATAGGATTATGATTCGTCGGAACTTCTCATCCGACCATCAATCTACGAGCGAACATGAGCATCACGTTCAATGCGTAATTGGATCATTCCATTTTCGGACCCCTGTTGTGCCGGGACTTTGGGTTGGGTCAAGCAGCCTCCACTTGTCACCTGTCAGCTAGAGGTGGGGTCCACATTTCGGTCCAAGACAGAGTTGAGGATAACAATAGGAATGTATCAATTTGAAAATATGTTACAGTGTATCATTGATCGTTCCGCCGATAAACGTATAGTGTTTGTCTGTAAAAGTGGGAGAAACAATTGTCAGTTTAGGTCGTGTGCTATTGAGGGTGCAACCATTTGGAGAATTACTAAGTTGACCTTGGAGCACAATTGTCACCCTGACTTGAACCGTGCTGCCGCACGGTCGGTCACTTCTGAGGTTACCGCCCATTATTTTGCTAAAAGATTAACCGGTGAGGGGGTCACTTTGAGGCCAAAGGAGATGATTTCCGAGATTCGTAGGGAGTACGACATTGACATGCTATACAGTTTTGCTCTCCGGACGAGGAATATAGCGATAGAGAATACATATGGCGGCTTTAATGAGTCGTGTCAGAGGCTCCAATCTTATCTGTATTTGTTGAAACACCATAATCCAGGTACAATTTATGATTTGAAAACGACTCGTGAGGGAGTGCTTTGCCACATGTTCGTTGCACTCGGACAGAGTATTAGGGTATTTGATACGTGTCTTCGACCGGTGATTATAGTTGATGGGCCCCACCTGAAGGGAATGAATAAAGGTACCGTCACATTTGACGAGAACGAGCAAGTATTTCCTCTTGCAGTTGGTCTCGGTCCGATAGAGAACGACGAGTCATGGACTTATTTTCTGTATAACCTGGGCAGATGCTACAATCCAATGGAAGATTTACTGATTGTGAGTGACCAATATAAGAGCATTCAGAATGCTGTTCGAGCCGTCTATCCGAATGCATTCCACGGGTTGTGCTATCACCATCTTGCAAACAATCTGACCTCCTACGGTGCTCATGCTATTGGACTCTTTAGAACTGTTGCCTACACGCATCGTTAAGAAGTTTTTGAAAACTACTTTTCGAAACTACATATTGAAAGCCCTAATGGGGCTCACAGGCGCCATTCTGAAATTGGACCACAGAGGTGGGCTAGGTTGAAGTGTTCGGTATGATGCTATAATTTCTTGACATCCAATACTGTTGAATACTTTAATAATCGTATGTTGTGGGCGACGCGTTTATCTGTTTGCTCGTTACTCGAGATATTTCGCCTAATTGGTTTGATGAGAAGCGGGGAGAAGGTACATCAAGAGACCAGGAGTTGACAATGCACACTTTTGAAAAGCTCCCTAACTCTGTGCAAGCCAGTCTAACTCTTACTATTCGAGCTACCACCTCACTTATTTATAAAGTCGAAGAAAACAAAGTTTCTTATGAGGTCGACCTTCGCACCTGGACATGTTGTTGTCGGGAGTTTGATTTGGATCAGATTCCATGTCGTCATGTTGTTGCCGCCATAAGGTAATTATTTTGCTCTAATGTGCACATCATTCAATGTTTTTGTCTATGCTGCAGAGCACTGTGCCTACAGCATGCGGACGTTGTATCCTACAGCTTGCGGGCACTGCCGGGCCCTGTATCCTACAGTTGCTGAGTGCTATCGGGGCACACGATCGTGCCCACGATGGGAGTAGCCGTCGTGTGCACATGGTCATGGCAGGATGCACACGACAGTAGCAGCCCATGACCGTGGGCAGGATGCACATGATTGTAACCCACAATGGGCACGATCGTCTGCAGCCATGGTGTGTGACACAGGGCTGGTCTGGATTCACCAACTGCACCATAAACCAATATTTTCCAGATTTAATAACACAACACATCAATCTTACCAAAATATATCTGAATGAAAAATAAAATACATACTCATCAGTATCAAAAATACATTATCCTACACCACATCCTTGACATAATTGCTTATTGTAACAGGCGCGCTGGTAGTGGTTTGTCTGTATATGATTTTGTTAGTCGTTATTTCAAGCAACAAGGCCTTATAGAGACTTATAAAGAGCACATTAATCCTATCCCACATCCTGATGAGTGGAATGTCCAACCGGAGATCTCATCCATCGTTTGCTTACTTCAATAGGAGGTACGACAAGCCGCCCGACCAAGGATGAGTCGTGCACAGCCCGCTGTTGGAAATTTGCCCTAAGGGAACCGGCCACAATAGAAAATCTTGCAAAGCATTCATTCCTATAGGTGGTGTGGATTTGAATATCCCTCTAGAAGAAACTCAAGAAATGGATGAACAAACGAGGCAAAGGCGCCGACAGAAGAAGAGATGTATCATTTGTCGTAATGATGATCATGACATAAGGGGATGTCCATACCATGAAACTTAAATTGCTTATGTATTTTTGTATTTGTGACTTACTAGCAACAAACATGTGCTGATATTTTGATCCTCCATGGACCATGTATTGATTCATTATTCTGATTATAAGTTGAAATGAAATGCATAATTTTGTCTCTATTTTCTTTATCTTTGAATTGAAATTTAAGTGTTCAATGATGTAAAGAAAATAAAGGTGAATATGGAGACAAACATTAACCATAACAAAGTAGTTCAGTTTAAAGAGCAATAGTTTACACCAAAAGCATATAACTTTACATAACAAAAGTTCATCACCATCACACAAAAATATCTAAGATTAACTTAAAAACCACAATCACTTGGATCCTTTTTTCCCCATCTGCTGCTATTTCTTTAGTCTTGTATCATTTATATCAGCTTCATCTCCATAAACTTCAACTTCTTCTAAAATAACCTTATTTTCATCTACTTTTTTACCTGTCTTCTCATAAATCTCTAAATCATCATCATCACCATCTAGTATAACTGGAGTGCTCGCAGTGTTTTGAAATAGGCCCTGTTTCATAAAACACATTAATTCGCAGTATACAACTACACATACAACAAAATCAAAAAAACTTACTCTGAGCATTGAGTATCTTCCTCTCGGCTTAGTTCTGTATGGTGGTATCCTCCTTCTTTTTGATGGAGGTGCTTTGATTCCTCCTAAATCGCTTTCTCGTAATCGGTCGCTCATTTCGCGTACTTGATTTTAATGGATTTTAATTGATTTTAATTAATTAGGGTTTATAGTGAAAAAAGGGGGACTAACGCGAAGATTCAGGTATTTCACTCTTGGTCCAGAAAGATGGGCTTATATTGAAAAAGTTTGGGGGGGGGGGGGGGCACGATGGGCTTTTATAATAAAATAATTTGATGCTGCCCTCTGTAGTACACACGGTGGGGACACACGATGGGCACGATCGTGTGCTCCGCTTGTGTCCCGCGGTGGCAACCAGGTGTCACGGTCTCACCCTGCCACTGTATCCACGTGGGCACACGATGGGGCACACGATCGTGCCCATGATGGGACTAGCCATCGTGTGCACAAGAACATCAATATTTTTCCCAGCAGCCTTCTTCAACCTATACATATCTTTCTTTCTCGGATTCGGCGCAGGCTCATCCTCCTTGTTCTTCACAGCTATTCTTATAAGCTTTATGAACTTAACATCATATGGCGATACATTCTCAAAACTCAGGTAGTAGTACTCAGCCTCATCCTCCTCCAGATGCGGTAAAGAGGGAAGTACTTTGTGCTACAAAAATAGTCATTAAAGCATACCATTAGATGATCAATCACATAGCGTTGAAGAGATGAGTGAAGTTAGAAGAAAATACTTTTATAAATTTATGTACCTTATCGTCGAATAAATGAGTGAAATCACAGAACATCTTCCTCGTAGTCCACATCAAACACCGGGGAACTTGGACAGCTTTATCTCGAATTCCATGCAATTCTCCCAATAAAGGAATCTGTACAAATGGATAAAATAAACGAAAGACTGAAATGTCAGTATTGGTATAATTGTCGTATTTGGTCGACAATTGCATTTGAGGATATTGTGTATCATATGGGAATATTATTGGAAGGAGTATATGTATTCAGTATGCTGTATGTTCGTATTCTACATGTTGAGACGTTGGACAAGAATAGTTGAAAATGGATAAGTATAGCCTTATTAGTGCACGTTAATATTCAAGCTTAGCGCATGCTATCGTGCAGGTTTAGCGCGCGCTAAAGCTAAAGGATAGCGCACGCTAGTACAGACCAGATAAGAAGGAATCTACGTGTGGACCCGGCCACTTTCGGCGCATGTTCCGACAAGGTCAACGGATGTTTGCTATGAAGGATTAGCGCACGCTAATGCATATTGATTAGCGCACGCTAATCAGATCGGTCCAAATGAATCTTGGCTTTGTCGGGTTACTTTCGGCATGTGGGGACACGGGGGTAGGTACAGACTGTAGCAAGTCAACTATGAGTAGAGCACGCTATGGATGAAGGTTTGCGTACGCTAAGTAGAAGCCTTTACGTACGCTATTGCATGGGCATTGCATACGTAAATCATTGTATGCAGTAAGTCAGTAGCCTCTGGACCTCGATAGCGCACGCTAACAAAGAAAGTTAGCGCACGCTAATAACAGTTAGTATATATATGTGCAGTTGCCATTATTCTTCATTTCGTCCATTCTTTCCTTGCAACCGATAGAGAGAGTTTTTAGAGAGATGTTTGATGTTCCAAACACTGTATTATGGTGGAGTTAATCATCCATAATAACATTTGAAGCATGGAAGTGATTGAGAATGGATTCAACCTTGGAAATCAATCCATTCCTTCAAAGAGGTAATTACTCTTCACTTTGGGATTTCGTTTTGGATTGTACATGATGTCCTTGAGTTGATAATCGTCATGTATATGAGTTAACAAGTATGATTATGAGATTGGTTACCGAGTTATGTTGATGTTATTGTTGACATACGGGTATTGATATAATTCGAATGGTTTAGAATTGTGTTGTTTATCTTCAAAGAGATATGTTGGCTAATGTCTTCCTTCAATTCGGGTCTTTGATGTTGTTGTTGTTGGTTTCTTCATATGATGGTGAATGTGGCAATGATTATGAATTCTTAGTATTCTTATGTTGATTTTGAGGAAGAAGATGGTATATGAATATATGAGTTGGATGATTGTTTATATGTTAAAGGATATTGGATTTCGTTGTTTTGTTAGCTATGAACATGGTTTCGAAATCACCTAGTGTTCTTGATAGTCGCCCTATGTTGATCGGTATCTGAAATGCATGCAGCAGCATGTCATTAGCGCACGCTAGTTTACTGTCTAGCGCACACTAACAGAAGCGATTTAGCGCATGCTACGTTAAGTGATTAACGTGCGCTAAGTCAACAGATAGTGTAGTATATCCTGTTTCGATTATGAATTCGTGATCGTTTAAGTTGGATTGATCAGACTAGTGGTTAGTCGAGATATTGTGAGCCGTTGGGTTTGTGAATTGGTTTTATTGATTGTTGATTGTTATCGAACTTGTTATTTATCGATTATTGTAATAGGTTGAGATTATTAATCGGTGATTAGAACCATGCTTTGCGGTCGTGTTCGAGAATGTTCATGAATTGCATTGATCAGGTCCGGGGGACTTGTAGATGACGGCAATGGAATTGGTAACGGCTTCCTCGTCGTTGTATCAGTATCGAGGCAAGTTATTACTTGCTCGATTTATAATATTTAATCAATGATTTACGTTTCATTCGTTTATAATTCGTATAGCAATGTTTATAATCGTAATCACAGGAGATTTGGGATTATAAGTTGTATTCAAGTTTTGGGAATTAAATCATAATGTATATGATTTACATTTATTGTTGGTATACTTAGTATCGAGGATACATTGTGGTATAGACGAAGACATGAATTACCTACCGTCCGTGACATTTTGGATCGTCGAATATTGAGGATAATTGTTGGTGATGGTTTTGACATCAAGATTGCTCTCGAAGGACTCGGGGCAAGTAATATATCATTGTCATTTTTTGTGTCGATCATGTTGTCGTGCATTGTTGTTTTGTGCAGTTGTGCATTGTTGTTATATGTCCACCATGCGTTGATCCGCTGGGATCATCATGGGAATCTATAGCTGTGTGCGCTGGATCGTTGGACAGGTATTTTCACCATGCGTTGATCCGTTGGGATCATCATGGGAATCTATAGCTGTGTGCGCTGGATCGTTGGACAGGTATTTTCACCATGCGTTGGTCCGTTGGGATCATCATGGGAATCTATAGCTGTGTGCGCTGGATCGTTGGATTACCATGTGTTGTTGTTATACATACGTATATCATGGGTTATCCATGAGTATACATCGTTCTTATTGATGTGAGCATATTGACGTTGTCATATGAGTATGCATTTGTAGGTCTTGCGTTAGGACCATGTCAGTATATTATATTGATCTGATCTCGGATTAGACTGGCATGATTGTCGTGGTATTGTGCATCCCGAGGTATGTTCCGTATTTCCTTTGGCAATTATCTTTTGATGGACAATCGATTACCGTGTTGAGATGTGATGAGGTTACCCGATGGATTGGGTTGGACAGAGTTAGTAGATTTCGTAACAGTGAGTTATGATAATGTTTTGAGAACCTTGGGCATTGTTGAGATATAGTATAGATATTTCGGTATTAGCTTATTGTATTGTTAAGGATACGAATCGTAGACTTTCGTAAAGTTATGGCGGTAAGATTACATTGGTAGTATTCTTACTTAGTATCTCTTTGGTATGTAAATATTGACGTGATTGTGATGGTTATCATTGTTGGATATTATGGCTGACCCCGTCGTGGGCTTTCTTTTTAGGTTCTTGGAATATCAAGCTTGTAGCGGTCGTAGAGAGATGAGCTTCCCGGAGGATACTGGCTAGGGCATATATTTGTGTATTGAGTCCTGATCAGTTCTTGTATTCCGCTGCTAGAGTATTTTAATTGTTTGTCTTTTCCCGCTGCGTGAGTATTTTTAAATGGCCTTTTGGTATCTGGTAACTTAGGTTACTTTGACAATCATTTTTCTAAACTATTTTGTCGGTACGTGTAAGCGATAGTTTAACGTATGTTTTTAAATTGTTGAGTTCTGGCTTTTCAGGCCTTCTCCTTTCAGATGAGATTTTACGACGGTTTTGTTAAACAGATTTTATATAATCTTCAAATGTTTTTAATAGATAGTACCGTCGTTAGCCTCTTGAGCGTTTGTAAATGTTTGCGAAAATCTCTTTTAGCCTTGTGGTTTCCGTCTCGGGGCCCACGACGCTGTAATATTACTGGATGGCATCTGGGGGTGTTACACATTTCTCCTAACTTTAATCAAATGTCCCAGGACCCCCTCGGTCAAGCTCTCGATAGTTCGATCACCAACTACGGAATTGCGGCCCATACTTCTTAGTGCCGAAAATCCGGGGACCCGGTTATGACACCCCTAGCTAATAGCACTCAATATATGGTTTATTTGCGTGATGAAATTGCAAATAGTTTGGTTAATAATGTTTAAACTTGGCTACTTTGTGTTTGAATTTGGCTACTTTGTGTTTGAATGTGACTACTTTGTATTTGAAATTGGATTTTAAGTACTTTTTGAATTTATATTTTGATTTTATTGATTATATCATTGACTTTAGGAATATATTGCTTAAAAAATAAACAACAATTTATAAAACAACTTATAATTCATATTCAGGGGTAAATCGGTCATTTTTGTTATTCAGATTGTTTATTCAGATGAAAAAGTTAACAACAATATCAATTTACCCAGACAGACATATTTATCCATACATGACTTAATGAAAAATTTGGTAAACAGTCCCTTACTGCAACACCCACATCTACCCTCTAATGGGGCCGAACGGACGTAAGCCTTAATGATCATTAATGTTGAAATGTATCCAGAGATTGATGGGGATTTTTAACCCATTAATTTTCTGAAAAAAGAAATTTCTACGGGAATCTCCGAAAGACCTCCAACCGACCAGTTTTACCGGTAGGGCCGCCGGCATGTGTGGTGGGTCCCGTAACTCCTCCCGGTTCGAAAGTGATGGCTGTTTGAAGTCCGGGTCGAATCTACCATAAGAGAATAGAATTTGGTTCTACTTATGGGTGCGATCATACCAGCACTAATACACCGGATCCCATCAGAATTTCGAAGTTAAGCGTGCTTGGGCGAGAGTAGTACTAGGATGGGTGACCCCCGTAGGAAGTCCTCGTGTTGCACCCCCTTTTTTTGCCGTCCAACGCTTAGTGGGAATATGGATCTGTATTGATTGAATATGTATATATATTTTTTTTGGTTTCAAGTTTAACAATAATTTTTTTGATACTCGAATTGTCGGTTATAATTTTTATTTGAATATATCCGAGTCTGGTCACCTATTTTAGGTCTCAGATGTAATCAGGTGACTCAAATAGGTGATTTGAATATATTTTAGGTGATTCATATACAATTAAGTGACTCGAATAAATAACTCGAATGCATTTTGGGTGACTCGAATGAATATTAATTGACTCGAATGTAATTATATGACTCCAATGTATATTAGATGACTCAAATATGTGACTCGATTGTACTTTAAGTAACTCAGATCGGTGGTTCGAATGAATGTATTACTCGAATAGATAACTAGAATATTTTTAAATAAAGATTAAATATAAATTTAGAACTTTAGATATAAAAAAAATTGTTACTAAACTAGAGTAAACAAATTATTTTATATTTAAATAGATACTTTTTCTCTAAAATTTAAATAAAAATTAAAAATGGACGATCCGAAGAAAAAGAAAATCCACTACTCTACTTTCTCTCTCTAAAACCCTCTCACCTTTTTCGCTCTCTTAGACCTACAGACTAACAGTAACATACATACACACTATTCTGTGTACATATATCTTCTTCTTGTAGACTATAATTTATCCTATCAATAATACTCATAAAATAAGCGGAAAGAAGGGGAAAAGCTGGGTCCTGTAATTTATCCTATCACGATCTTCCAGTTTATGAGCTCGATGGGCAGCATTTAGAACTCGACCCACCAGGTAAAACCGTAAAAGCTGTCTTTTTTTTTTTTTTGGAAAATAAATAAATAAATAATCTTTTTACTTAACACAAGTGGAAATCCCAAGCTTTGATCCGTCGAAATGAAGAAATTAATTATGTTTTTTTTTTTTTAAGAATTTAATTATGTTTGTTCTTCCTTCTTATTGTTTCGTGACAGACTCGGTGTAGAAAATAAAATTAAAATAGAAAGAAGCTAGAATCCGGTGCCTCTTGAAGTTCTTTTGATCATGGCAGTGGTGGAAAATGCCGGGGCGAACGAGATGACTTCATCGAATCTGGACGCCCAGAAGAACGACGTCGCCGCGCCGGATCACCACCAGCCGTCGACGAAAGCCGCCTCTATCGCCAAAAATTCAACTAAGCCCACTGATCAGAATTTCCAGCCGACGCAGCAGAAGATACCCAGCGGCCATCATCATCCCATCAACGCCAATGGAGACCCGCCAGAAAAGAAAACGAACGGAGGCAATGACGAAGGGGAGGGGTTTAAGATGGAAATTAGGGATTTAGAAGAAATGCTCTCGAAGTTGAACCCCATGGCGGAGGAATTTGTGCCGCTCAACCCCGGCGTGCAGCACCATTTTTTGGTGGCGCCCTCACATGCCCCTGCAGCAGGGCATTTTGGGTATAATGCAAATGGCTTTGTAAATCAGCAGCTTGTTAACTCAGGAGTTTCAAGTGGGAATTCCTTTAGAAAGGTTGGTATTTTGAAATCACAATTTTTTAAGCAAAATATTGTTCTATACTAACATATGTTTATCTATCCCTGTTTGGTGTTTGTTGTAAATGTAGAACTAAAGAGGAAGCGAAAAATAGGTTGTGAAGTATAATAAGGATTAATTGGTTCGATTAAGATTTGTTGCGGACGGCTTTATTTGAATGTTGAACGAGTAAAAAAAATAAATCAAATTTTGGTTTTTGAGTTACTGAGTCATATGTAAAACTACCTATTTTGTCGATATCCATTTCCATAATTACGTCATATTCCACAATATACATGTTGGTTATACAATGAGTTTGTTTGACAGTCTAGCTGATAAATTAGCAGTTGGCTGGCTGATAAGTTAACGTATACGCTAGTTTATGACGTACCAAATGTGGTTTTCAAATAAGCTTAGCATAAGCTAGCTTATTTTTGCCAAACATAAACAATATCAATCATGTGATGGGATCATGAGAAGTCATTGCCACCTCAAGATACTTTCCATGCAAATATAAAAACTTATGATGATGCGGTTTTTGGAACTTATCTCATCCTTCCTTCATATGAAGGTTGCATAAGGGCAAACTCCGGTACTTTGCTTTAATCGACACTATAATCTTTTGGAACCCCAATATAGTTGGGGTTAAGGTGCAATTGATGATGGTGGTTCTGTAATTGGTAGAAGGCTATTTAGTTGACGATCTTGTATGTGCAGAAGAAAAATGACTATATTCATGGAAAACGGAGGATGAATAGCCGAACGAGCATGGCCCAAAGCAAAGATGTGATTAGGAGGACTGTTTATGTATCCGACATTGATCATCAGGTAACGAGACTTTGGTTTCGAGGATTATGTTAATAATTTTTGTTTTTCATGTCTCTTCCTGAAACTGTAACAATGTGGTAAGCGTGTCTGTTTCTGTTATGAAATGTAGGTTACTGAAGAACAACTTGCAGCACTTTTCATTAGTTGTGGACAGGTAAGTATAGTCTAGCTCTCCAATAGTAGAGACCAATTTACACTTTGTGAAAACGATATTTGAGTATTTATTCCGATGTTGACTGTCGTGAAGGTTGTGGATTGCCGTATATGCGGTGACCCCAATTCTGTACTTCGTTTTGCCTTCGTTGAGTTCACTGATGAAGGTATATCAATTAACTCATCATTTGTGTTGTGCATTTATTACAAAAAAAAAAAAATACTCTCGAGGTAAAAATCAAACTATCATTCATCATGTTGTCTCTTACTTGATTTTGCAGAAGGAGCAAGGTATGCTTTGAGTTTGGCTGGAACTATGCTTGGATATTATCCGGTTAAAGTTTTGCCTTCCAAAACTGCAATTGCACCGGTTAATCCTACATTCTTGCCAAGGGTGAGAAAGTTGATACGATTATATACTCGCAATTTAAATATGATTTTTTTTTTCAACTATAGAAGTACCAACTTTGTTTATTTGATAGTTTTTTATTTTTGCACTATTTATATATTGACATTCAGTCGTTCTTTCTTCTTAATATGAGAACAAATATTACTCTGTAAAATGTTGGATTTATCTCGATGTATATCTTGCATATAATTAAATTTGTTAACGGTCGAAAAATAATACATTGAACGGGGTGATTCGACCTGTGTTGCAAATATATATAAAAACAGGGGTTGTTACTAATTTAATTATTGTCGTTTTCTGTCACACAAGTCCGAGGATGAAAGGAAGAAGTGTGCAAGAACTATTTATTGTACAAACATTGATAAAAAGGTAGCTTTTCAAACTCACAATCTTTTTTTTTTTTTTTTTTTATAATTTATTTCCCCCACATTGTCAACTACTATTCACGATTTGTTTGTTTGTTTGTTAAATTGGACAGGTCACTCAAGCAGACGTCAAGCTCTTCTTCGAGTCTCTTTGCGGAGAGGTTTGTGGCTGGTTATTAACGATAAATCCAAACATACTTTAAAATCTCTCAATTTATGTCATGGAATGTATCTATATTGCCTCAGGTTTATCGTTTGAGGTTGCTTGGTGATTATCATCATCCAACTCGTATATCTTTTGTGGAGTTTGTAATGGTAAGAACCATATACATCTGTCATTATGTTCCATTTGTTTCTAAAGTAAAATTATTTATAGCCAAACGATAAACGCGATCTTTTTTTTTCTTCAACATTGTGGTTCACCATCATTTAATTTATACGGGTATCCTGCAAATGTCACTCTTTAGTATCTATAATAGCTAAAAGCTATTCATATTGTAAGTTACGCGCATTTGGAAGATTCTCCTTCCCGTTCTGGTGTTGGATACTTTTTCTGCAAATGCAGTTGAAAATCGATGATGTATGTTCCATGATGTATGTGTTGATTTTACAATATCAATCATGTATTGTGACATGACAATAGCAATTATCTCAAACTCATCGCCGTCTCATGATATTTTCCATATAAATGGAAAAACCTATGATGATGACGGTTTTGGAATTTCGTTCTATTTCTCCTTCATATGAAGGTTGCGACAGGAAGGGCATCCGGCGTAAAATTTTGCCACTTTGTTATTTGCATGAGTTATGGTGTTAACTAACTAATTAAACGACACTATAATCTTCATGCCACCGACCCCAACATAGTTGGGATTAAGGTGCTGTTGATGATGATGATGCAGTTGAAAATCGATGTTTGAATGTAAATGAATTTGTTGTTTGGCAGGCCGAGAGTGCTATAGCGGCTCTGAACTGCAGCGGTGTTGTATTGGGATCACTGCCTATAAGGTTTGATTTTCATTATTTGTTAGAATAATTACAGAAATTACCCTGAGGTTTAAAATTACCAAAGATCAAAGCCCAATTACCTGTCAGAATTACAAATACACCCTTAAAGAGTTACAACCATGAAACACCCTCTTTTATTTACCATGCAAATAATTGTTTTTGGAAAATCTGAAGGGGCATATTCATAATTTTGATTTTTTTTTTTCTCTTCTCATAAATGATTAACCTCACCTTTTTTTGGCAAAATTTGCAGGGTAAGCCCATCAAAAACTCCCGTGCGACACCGTACACCCCGCCAATTTCTGCACTGAAACTGTTCGATGAATTTACCGGAACTCATCTCTCTCTCGCTCGCTCTCCTATATATAATATGCATATACATAGAAACTGATACTTTAAGAAGTACAAGGTATCTATGTTGCCTGCCTCTGTACAAACATTTTCGAGGCTTTTGATTAATGACGTCAAGAGTTTTAGGAGGCACACAGTCCGAAACTATAGTACTATTTTGCTGTTGATCTGTCTTTCTCGTGTTTTAGTTTCTTCATGTCTTTAATATGGACGACGAAAAAGTCGGATGCATCAAGTGCTCTCTCTGTTTCAATCTTGTGGTGTGTAGTATTTTGGATAGATGAAAAAATACCCTTGATGCTTAGTATTATTACAAAGAGATCCACTTATCTTTTAAAATTACAAACAGAACCAGGATTCTGCCGTTAGAGGGGCCAGACATTGTAGATTCGATCTCATTGTAAACGGATTAGAAAATACATCATATATTTGAAATTATTGAGAAAATAATTATAAGTAATCAATAAGAAGCTAACATCCGAATATTGCTCACCTTTGGTCTTCGCTAGTGCCTCGTTATATTTTTTGCCCTTTCTCTTGTATTTTGTTATTTTATGAGATAGAGAAGCGTACCTAAAAAATCCAAAAATGGGAACATAAGCTCAATGCACATTTAGTATGGATTCACATCAATTTAGTTTTATGCACATTTAATTTCATGCATGTGAGATTTAGGGTTCTAAATAGTGACTCAAGCAGTGATTGGAAGAAATCCGTCAATAGAAAGAGTCAAAGCTCCTTCATTTTGAATTCCTCTCGGGAGCGAATGCGAACCTAGGAAGCCCATAACGAAACTCCCCCGGTCGGAGATCTTGGGGCTAATCATGGACTAGCGCCCGTAGGAGATGTAGGGTCTCAGTTAATAGCAGCGTGTTGTGCGGCGATTAATACGCCTCGATAGGCGATCGGCATCACGATCAGAGAAGCCAATAATAGAAAACATACTCGGGGCAAACGCCCGGAAACCGGCGCACACGGGGATCGTCTTTTGGTACCCAGCGATCGACTTTTGTTGACTGGCGATCGTCTTTGATGTCCAAACCAGAGACGATCGTCTCGTGCCACGTATGGATCCAACATCCGTCAAAGTCGTCGAAGACCGAATCCTGGACGGTGGCCCACGTACAGATCCACAGAGGGCGCCGACAGATAGGACATTTGACCACAGCCTGTCACCTACCTCACCTACTGACAAGGCCGCCGAAAGGTACAAGGTGGGTCCTCCCCAGACAGCGACTCATGACGCGCGTCGGCTCCCCATTAGTTCGCCCACCGCCACCAAGCAGCAACCTCGGACCTCAAGGGAACAAACACGTGACGGACGATCGACCATCTTATTATAATATAGAAAGCGGTCGCCCGCGATCGCCCGAGGGGTCCCAACTACCTTGTTCCCTATAAATAGAGAACTCACCGCAGCGGGCCAAAGGGGACGCGAATTTACTGTGAATTCAGTGAAAAATACACACAAAAAGAGATTCAAAGACTCTTTTGGCAACCACTTATACATTCATAGTGATATTCATACACATTTATCATATATCCCAAGCAAGGACTCACAGATTTATCTATCTGGTTCTTCCGGCAATCTACGCGCTCTACAGCCTAGATAACTAGAAGTCTTTACACTCCTTGTAATAGATTCTAACATTAATATTTGTACTCGACAGTATATTTATTAATAACATCTCGCGAGAGCATTCAAGCCCGGGATTAACAACCCCGGCAAATCTTGTGTTATTTATTTTCTCACGGAAGTGTTCTCGCATTTGTTTGTTACTCGATCATTCCAGTAATACTATCTCCGGATAATATTTTGGGTAACAACAATTGGCACTAGAGGAAGGGGATCTAAACCTTCATTTTTATTCCTACCGTCTCGAAGAACACTCACTGTTCTCCGGACATATACTTGAAGAAACACTCACTGTTCTTCAATAGAAAAGCCTTCAGAAAAATGACATCTGCAACGACCTCCAAGAGAGCCACCCTAAGATCCGCCGGAAATCTCGTTCCGGCCCGGACCGAATCCCAGCCCACGGCGGAAGGCGACCGTGGCGACGCTAGGCTCCCACTCCCGCCCCCGAGGGACGGTTCTAGCCTCTCACTCGATCGGGCCTGCATCACGGAATGATTGAGGAGGCTATAGCCATCCTCGGAGCGACGGAAGGCCTACGACTCGCCCACCATCTCTCCATCGGCCATCCGCCGGCGTGCAAGCGGAAGCTTAAGGGGATCTATGTTGAGAAATCGATCAAAGCCCCGAGGCGGAGAGAAGGCTCTCGTGAGACGGACGATTCCGTCTTGACCGCCAGGAACGATCCCTCATGGCGACCGGGCACTCGAGCCCCAAATGAGACATCGGAATCCGAATCCTTTACCAGGAGTTCGGCATATCCGACTCCCAGGAGACAAGTCGGTCAGCGAGCCCCTGTTCGCCCAAGGAAGGAACCCACTGGCAGGGAGCTCGTCATTCACCACGGGGCTAGGGGATCAGTACACGATCGCCTTGGCTCGCGCTCCGGGAGCCAATCGGCGAGCAGTCAGGCAACGGTGATGGCCGCCATGCAACGTCAGCTCGATGAGATGAAGGCGCTCCTGGAAACTGGGGCAGGCGCCAGGAGATCGATCGCTGGGCTAAATGAACCACTCGCGGTTCAGATCGAACTCGCCCCAGTTCAACCAAAGATCGCTCCCCCACAAACGCCTCTATATGAGGGGAGGTCAGATCCGGAGACCCACTTGAGCAAATTCCGGATCTACATGACCGGATGCGGAGCATCAGATGCGACGAAATGTCGAATGTTCCCGGTAACTCTGGGTGACCTCGCCCACAGGTGGTACATCTCACTACCATCTCGTTCAATCAATTGCTTCGAGAAGCTGGCGAACGACTTCACGTCGTACTTCGCCGCGTCGCTCGCCCTGAAGGCCCCCACCGCATGATGAAAATTAGGCAGGGGAAGGATGAATCAGATGAAGATTACATCGACCGGGTAGACGAGATAGTCCTTACCGGCGAGCCCATCAGCGACGAGCTCGCCCTCTACTCAGTCCTGGGTGGATTCTACGGCCACTCACCCATGTTCAGGCACCTCACAAAGGATATTCCTCCGACCTACACGGTCTTCCGCGTCAGAGCCGCCGATTTCTTGGCCAGGCAGAGGATGCTCTCCCTCCGCTTAGGCGAGGGACCGTCCGAAGAAGGAAAGGCGCCATCCCAATTCCAGAAGAAGGCGGTCGCCAAGCCCAGAAAGGCGGTCGCCAAGCCGCCTGGCGAGTTCAAAGCCTTCGAGGATGTGGAGGTCCACCTTCTCCACAACCTCAACTTATCTCCGGCCCACATCTTCAACGCGATAATGGGGCGCGAGTGGCTTTCCAAGCCAAAGCCGATAAGGGACCACGGTCATCTAGACCGCAGCAAATTCTGTGCATACCACAAGAGTCCCGGCCACAACACCAGCCAATGCCGCGACCTCCTCAGGCAACTCTGGCGACTGTTTGAGGACGGCAAATTGGACAACTTGGTCACCAAGCCAGAACCTAGGACGGAGAGAGCCGGATTGCGCGAACGCCAACCAAACGAAATAATTCCTCCCAATCCGATCGCCAGAATCGAGCATGAGCCGGAGTACTCTGATGAGTCGAACCCTCCGATCAACCCTGGCGGTCGGATCAACATGCTTCAAGCAGGAGGAGGAAACCTCGGGGGCCTTTTCCCGGTTTCCACCCTGTCAAACAGGAAGCGAAAGGCCGAGCTGAGAACGTTCGCCGGGGTCCATGTCGTGGTACCTCCGGAGCCGACAATCTCTAAAGACGCACTCATCACCTTCTCCAACAAAGATAGGGAGGGAGTGCAATCCCCAAAGAGGATGCACTGGTGATCTCCGCATGTATCCTTGGGAAGACGGTCGATCGCGTGCTGGTCGACAATGGGAGTTTCTGCAACATCATATTCAAATCCGCCCTAGACCAACTCGGCAACTTAATCAAATTCATCAAGCCTTTCGACACCGTGCTCCAAGGGTTCGGCGACAACACAGTCCAAGCCTACGGGAGGATCAAGCTCTCCGTCGAGCTAATATACTTTTATGATCCCAAGGTTAGGATTACTAGGAACCTAAGTTTTGTAATCATAGATAGGCCCAGCATCTATAATGGGTTCCTAGGTCGCCCCTTTTTAGAAACCTTTGAGGCGGTCGCCTCATCTTTCTTTTACTGTATCAAATTCCCCACTGCCGATGGGACGGTCGGTACTGTAAAAGGAGATCAGCTAATGGCAAAAAGATGTTTGAGTTACTCCTATGTCGTTACTGCTTCCAATACGTCCTATGCTATATGTAACATTGAAACGAACGACGATCAACCCATGGAGATCGACGAGCCGAGCACATCATACCAACCCGACTCAGGGGACGCCATCTCGGTTCGGTTAACGGACGACATCGAGCCAAGGATCGGTTTCGATCCAAGTCTCGACATCGATCCGAGAATCGAGTCCGGAAATCGTTCCAAACGACAGGCGATCGTCCCCGTCGAAGAGTTGGAGAGTATAACGATAGATCCGGCTCATCCAGAGCGGGAAGTACAGATCGGCGCAAGCATCGACCGCGAACTAAAAGGGGATCTGATCAATTTGCTACGTAAGAACATCAGAGTCTTTGCTTGGTCGCATCAAGATATGGTCGGCATAAGTCCTGAACACGCTTGCCACTATCTAAAGATCGACCCGGCGATGAAGCCTGTTCACCAAAAATGTAGGAAATTCGGTCCCGAAAAATACGCGGCGCTCGACGTAGAAGTCCAAAAATTACTCAACAACAAATTAATCGGGGTAGCTACAGACGAACCACAATGGGTCGCCAACGCGGTACTCGTCAAGAAGCCGACTGGTTCCTGGAGGTTATGCATCGACTTCACCGACCTCAACGCGGCATGTCCAAAAGATCACTTTCCGATGCCTCATATTGATCACTTGGTTGTGAAGACAAAGGGTTGCGAAATGATGTCGTTTATGGATGCCTTCACGGATATCATCAAATCCCAATGGCGGAGAAAGACATAAAACACACATCTTTCCACACGGAAAAAGACATATACTTTTGGGTCCGAATGCCGTTCGCTTGAAAACGCAGGGGCAACCTACCAGCGACTAGTCAACAGAATGTTCGCCAATCAGATCGGCAAGACCATGGAGGTCTACATTGACGACATCGTGGTCAAAAGCCTCAAGAAGGAAGATCACCTCAATGATCTCGCCGAGACGTTCGCCATCCTTGAAAAATTCAATATGAAGCTAAACCCCAAGAAATGCAACTTCGGGGTAGGCTCCGGAAAATTCCTGGGGCACATTGTGAGCCAAAGGGGGATCGAGGCGAACCCCACCAAGATACAGGCGATCCTTGACATGCAGGAGCCGCGAAACATCAAGCAGGTGCAACGCCTAATAGGTTGTCTAGCCGCCCTCAACCGTTTCATATCTCGGCTCGGCGATAAAAGCAAGCCTTTCTTCGCTACCATCAAGAACAAGAAGTTCGCATGGACGAAGGAAAGTCAGATAGCGTTCGGCAAGATAAAGGAATATCTATCTAACCCCAAGATCCTGGCAAAGCCGATCCCCGGTGAAAAATTATTCCTTTACCTAGCGGCCTCGGAGGTCGCGCTGAGTGCCGTTTTGGTACGAGCAAAGGGACAAGTCCACTTGCCGATCTACTATGTTAGTCAAGCGCTCCACGACGCTGAGACACGCTATACACCATTGGAGAAGATCGCCTATGCCCTTGTCATGAGTGTTCGTAAGCTGAGGGCTTATTTCTTCGATCACCAAGTGGAAGTCCTAACAACTCTACCTCTAAGGCAAGTCCTACACCAACCAGACACCAACGGGCGACTCCTCAAGTGGTCGCTGGAGATCGCCCAATACGGTATCACATACGCTCCTCGCACAGCGATCAAAGGCCAAGCTCTGGCGGACTTCGTAGTGGAATTGACTTTCCCTCACAGTCCGACCCAGATCGGCCGACCTGCCTGGAAGTTATATGTGGATGGCTCGACGACTAATTCGCGAGCAGGGGCAGGGATTGTCCTCATCAGCCCCGACGGACAAAGTTTCACAAATGCTGTGCGTTTCGGTTTTCGTGCGACCAACAATGAAGCCCAATACGAAGCCTTGGTAGGCGGGCTCGATCTAGCCCTCGCCCTAGATGTTCGTCGCCTCCATATCTTCATGGACTCCCTTTTGGTCGTGAACCAAGTCAAGGGAGAATATGAGGCGCGCGGCGAACAGATGCTCAAATACCAAGAGCTGGTCGCCGAAATGTGCACGAAATTTGAAGAGATGCTAATCGAACAAGTCCCGAGAGAGCACAACTCCCAGGCCGATGCCCTTTCCAAACTAGCATCATCGGATGGGGCAGCCGACTTCTCCAATATCCAAATCACAAAGTCAGCAAGGCCGGCGATCGATAGAAACCTGGTCACCACGATTGCTATTGCCGAGGACAACTGGATGACCCCGTTCATCAAATACCTAAAGGACGGAACGATCCGTGACGACCGTGTCAAAGCTCGTCAGCTCCAGCTCCGGGCGACCAGATATACCCTATTGGACGATCGGCTTTACAAGCGAGCTTTCAGCCTTCCCCTCCTCAAGTGTATTACACCGGAGGAAGGTCGGCTCATTTTAGCCGAGATCCATGACGGGATCTGCGGAAACCATGCCGGCGGACGATCTCTCATCCATAAAACAACCAGGCAAGTTTTGTTCTGGCCGTCACTTCAGAAGGACGCGATCGCCTACGCTAGGTCGTGTCACAGGTGTCAGATAATGGGCCCAAACATCAAACTCTCCCCCGAACAGCTCACCTCCATGTACAGCCCTTGTCCATTCGCGCAATGGGGCATCGACCTTATTGGTCCCCTGCCGACGGCTCCAGGGGGCTGTAAGTTTGCTATCGTAGGGGTCGACTATTTCACCAAGTGGGCAGAGGCCGAGCCACTAAACAAGATCGGCCAGGAACAAGTGATCAAGTTTATCTGGAAAAACATCATATGCCGATTCGGTCTGCCCCAGGCCATCATCTCCGACAACGGAAAGCAATTCGACGGCTTAGAAGTCATGCAATTTTGTGAGAAGTGGGGAATCAGAAGGTTTTTCTCAGCGCCCTATCACCCTCAGACGAACGGGCAGGTAGAAGCAGTGAACAAGATCCTCAAACACACAATTAAAGCACGACTCGAATCCAGGCAAGGACGATGGGCGAGCGAGCTCCCAGATGTTTTGTGGTCCTACCGAACGACGACCCGTAATTCAACCGGCGAATCCCCACTCGCCCTCGCCTTCGGAACAGAAGCGGTGATTTCCTCGGAGATCGCCGTCCTCAGCCATCGAACCGAACAAGAGATGACGACCGACAATGATGTGGCCCGACGAATCGACCTTGACATGCTCGAAGAACGACGACTGACCTCAGAAATGAAGAACATAATCCACAAAAGGAGATCCGAGAAATTCTTCAATTCAAAAGTCAAGGAAAGAAGGTTTCAAGTAGGCGATCTCGTCCTCAAGAAGATTCAAACTCATACAGGTGTCTTTGGTCCGAACCGGGAAGGCCCCTTCAGAGTATCCAGATGGCTAACTAAAGGAGCCTACGAACTGGAACATCCTGACGGTACTCCGGATCAATACCCCTGGAACGCCGTGCATCTGAAAAAATACTACCAGTGAAAATTTTGTATTCAATTTCAATGATGTACAAGGAATATAATGAGATTTTTTCCTATCCCATCTATTCTGGCGATCGCCCCACCAGGCATATCGCATACCGCCGACGATCGTTGATCATGACGACCCGAGGTAAAATCAATGCAGCCATGGTCCTGGAGGTCGATGGAACCGACAGCTTCGCCCATGCAAGGTTCCTTTGGGCTGAGATCGCCCACCCTTCGTTTAAATACGAGGCCGGCGTAGCCGAAGGACCCTCCAAAATAATCAGTAGACACGATCGCACGTCCTCAAGGTACATCATCTAACATGGTGAACCCGGACAATGCGACGTGCCACTACCCCCGTCTCAACGTACACCGTCGAGGGTCGCCATCTTCATGGCGGGCCGAGGTGGAAGCAGAGCTAACAAGCCGCGGACGTGGAGTCGAATAAGCCGACGACGCCCCGTGCAAGGACTCCTCCAGACCAAGATCGTCCGCCCTTCGTTTCAACACAAGGCGGGCGTAGCCTAACGGAGGACCCTCATAAAAATTGAGTCGCGGGATATACAGTGTCCCTCGCACACAAAGACACGATTGGGGAGGTCGGTCCATCGAACACCCCAACCGTGCATGATTCTTCAGAATCGGCAAAACTGAAGATAGCTCGCCAGACAAACTAGTTTTTGTTTCCTTACTTACAATAAGTAAACAAAAACAAGGGGGCAGAGGTGGGTCGAGCTAATCCCAAATGCGATCGGACAGCAAGGGACCACGCCCGAACGGCTTCGCTCAAACATACGCAGGACGATCGCCATTATTCAACAATAATTACAAAATTCGCATACAAACATTCAAAGGCGATCGTATGTAAAGAGACAGTATGAAAAGAGGAACATTTTATTCATAACACAAGTTTCGTACATTACGGGGCCCGAAGGCATTACAAAAGGAAAACGGAAAAGTACAAGTTCCGAAGGAAAACAAAAATATCTCTCAAGGCCCCGCCGGCTGGTCATCGCCCCCAGGTTGCGGATCGGCTTGGGCTCCCCCATCGCCCTCGGGATGAATGAGTTTGCCAGTATACCAACTCAAGTCGATCCCAAAGTCGACAAGGTCAAGGATCGGCAAAGAGAACTCCGGGTGCAGAGGGTGCTCGAGCGCATAGGCTTTGAAGCTCTCCATCAAGGGACCGATCTCGATCCCTACCTTCTTGGCGGCTCTGACAGCATCGGCGTAGGCCAGGTAATAGGCGAACTCGCCGACGAGCGCTACATTGAGATAGGGATCGACATCGATCGCCTTTAGTTGCCCCTTCAACTCCACGGTCGTCTTCTCAGCCTCCGCCAGCTCGACCACCTTGGCGGCATTCTCTCCCTTGGCCATCTCCAGCTCCTTCTTCGCCGCCTCCAGCTCACCGCTTAGCCGATCCACCGTCGCCTTCAGCCCGGCCGCCTCCTCCTGCGAAGCTGCATGTTTCTGACGGGTCTCCTTCTCCTGATCACGGAGCCGATCGGCAGCCTCCTTGGAGCGACTAAGCTCCTGCTTCAATCGGTCAACGTCCTGCTTAGCCCTTTTAACCGTCTCCACATACTCCTTCTCCATGGGCTGGATCCGGTTGGCAAAATCAATGTTTTTATTCCGGGCGGCCTCGAGGTCGCTATGGAGACGAGCGGTGGAGGGTCGCCCCTCAAAATCCCTGGTGGCTTGGATGGCCATCGTCGCCGTCTGGAGAGCCAGGGCGACGGTCGCCTGCATGGCATCTCCTGATCGCCGACGAGCGATCGCATCAAGATCGGTCGTCCAAGCCTTGGGCAGAGAAGTGATAGCCTGCTGGACGTAAGTAGGGACGTCGAGAGACTTTTGCGGAGCCTTACTCGACAAGAAGTCCAACACCATAGGAGCGACATCCGGGTCGGCAAGACGGACCCTGCAGCACAAACCAAAGAGGCCAAGGAGTTAGTCTACATCGCACTCAAAATGCCTAACTCGAAATGTTCGATCCTATCTTACCTGGTGACCAGCTCGGGATCGCGGCCAAAATAAGGTTTACCCCGAGAGGTTTCCGCCTCAGCGATCACCACTTTCCTTGTAGGGCCGCCCGATGACCGGGAACCGGACGCCGAGGGCCTAGGGCCTGATCCCTCCGTCATTGGGATGGCAGAGATAGGGGCCGCGGCTACCGGAGGCTCCAGAATGGAAACGTCCGCCTCAGAAATCGACGGGGACTCCTCCGACCTCCGCCTCTTGCGGCGCTGAAGCTGTTCCTCATCTTGAACTACCGGCTCGACGACCGGCACCGCAGCGGGCCTCATCTCCGGAGCAGGGCGAGATGTCGTCGCAGGAACGCGACCAGTCTTCTTACCCAAGTGAAGGCGACCGATGAGTCCTGGATTCGACATGGCAATCTCTGGTGGTGGCTCGGCAAGTCGGGGAAAGTGAACCTCTGTCAAAGAAGAGGTACAAACAAGTTAGACAGCAACTTAAACGCTACGACCTCCTGGAGACGATCGTCAAGCAAGGAAGCACCACTTATGCTCATACCTGGAACTTTCAAGTGACGAGGGAAGCAAAACAATCGAGCCCCCAACCGATGAATTTCGTTACCAAGCGAGCGAACGTCAATGAAGGAATCCGGCAAGGCACGAATCCGCTCCCAAACGATCAAGAAATCGAAAGGGAGATCGCCGATCGCTGGAACGAGAGGTCCTGCAAAAAGAAAACAAAATTAGATCAGTCCAAGACAAGCTCAATCAAGGGGCGAGTTAAAATCCTTACTCGGATTCCTCTCCCGAAAAGTGGTGGGGATCTCCAACTCCTCATTCGGCCTGTCACTCGATGCCGATCGCCACGCTCCGCCGACCCAACACCATTTAGCCAGGTCGCCCCTGGTCTTGTTCGGCACACCGAGGACCACTCTCCCCATTCGGCCTTGGATATGATTGCCGCCGATCGACCCTTTCTGCGCGGCCAGTTTAAACAGATAATTCATCTCCAGCGCAGTAAGGAGACGGAACAACTGGTGACCGCCAAACAGTGTCAACGTGCAGATGACTCAGAGCTGCCGTTCGGCGTCAGTTGAAGCGGCGCCAAATTCCAGGCGATCAACAAGTAGGAGACGGCGAATGGCAGAGGGAATCGCAGGCCGGCCTCCATAATCATCTCGCTGACGGCAACCATATCCTCGGGCGGTTGATCGGCATGTTCATTCTCCGAGGGTACATGCAAGGAAACGTCAGAGGGGATGTGATATTTGGCCCTCCAACGGCTCAGGTCTTTCTTGGTCGCCGTACTCCGGATCTTTCCGAGAGTCCACGGAGACGGGTCGGCGGCCCGAAAAACCGTCCGCTACACATGTTCATAAGGATAAGCGGCAGAGTAGGCTTCGAAGTCAAATTCCGGACAGGGTCCGGCGATCCCCTCCATAATCTTGGCAAAGGCCATATAGGCGGGGCCAAAAACACTCTGCCGTTCCCAAGTTAGCCGCTCCAGTTCGTCCTCATCCGCCGGCGAGCCCCCCTGCTCCGCCGTCGCCGCCGTCTTCGCCACTGCGGCCTCGTTGAAAAGCTCTTCGAGTTCTGCGGGTGCAATCCCCGCGCGAATGGCCTCAACGGCCATTTCCATGTCGACTCCGACGGGAATCTCCTCCCGGTCAGGCGAAGCCGCGGCGGCAGAAGAACTTCCAGCCTCGAAGGTCTTGGATCCTCCCGACATATTATAGAAAGTAAAGGGAGAGAGGAGATTGATTTTTCTTACCTAGAAAAAAGAAGACGATCGGCACAAGAAGCTCCAGAAATTTTTGCAGAGTTTCGGCTATGGAAGCAAGAATGCGTGAAGGTTGAAAATGAGGGATCCCTAGCCCTTTATATAGATGGAGGCGGGGGTCAAAGTGCAAATAGGTGAAATTCCGAGGGCCGGATCGCAACTGTCGGAGACAGGACGCATTAAATGCGGCCCTCGAATCTCGCATACGCGTCTTTTCGAGGGAAAGCCAGCCGACAAGTATGACAAACCGTCGGACTCCCCCAACAGAAGCGCGACGCGTGTCCCTGCAACTTTTCGAGAGCCCGCCTCCGTTTCCCTCTGCTCCCAGCGCAAAAGGAGATTGTCCAGATTTGAATTCAGATCGGCTGATCGGCTAAATATCGGCGATCGCCAACAGTGCCACCTCACCCCATGTTTCCAACATCGAGGCGAGCTGGGGGGCAATTGTTGTGCGGCGATTAATACGCCTCGATAGGCGATCGGCATCACGATCAGAGAAGCCAATAATAGAAAACATACTCGGGGCAAACGCCCGGAAACCGGCGCACACGGCGATCGTCTTTTGGTACCCAGCGATCGACTTTTGTTGACTGGCGATCGTCTTTGATGTCCAAACCAGAGACGATCGTCTCGTGCCACATATGGATCCAACATCCGTCAAAGTCGTCGAAGACCGAATCCTGGACGGTAGCCCACGTACAGATCCACAGAGGGCGCCGACAGATAGGACATTTGACCACAGCCTGTCACCTACCTCACCTACTGACAAGGCCGCCGAAAGGTACAAGGTGGGTCCTCCCCAGACAGCGACTCATGACGCGTGCTGGCTCCCCATTGGTTCGCCCAGCTGGCCACCAGCAGCAACCTCGGACCTCAAGGGAACAGCCCCACGTGACGGGACGATCGGCCATCTTATTATAATATAGAAAGCGGCGGTCGCCCGCGATCGCCTGAGGGGTCCCAACTACCTTGTTCCCTATAAATAGAGAACTCACTGCAGTGGCCAAAGGGGACGCGAATTTACTGTGAATTCAGTGAAAAATACACACAAAAAGAGATTCAAAGACTCTTTTGGCAACCACTTATACATTCATAGTGATATTCATACACATTTATCATATATCCCAAGCAAGGACTCACAGATTTATCTATCTGGTTCTTCCGGCAATCTACGCGCTCTACAGCCTAGATAACTAGAAGTCTTTACACTCCTTGTAATAGATTCTAACATTAATATTTGTACTCGACAGTATATTTATTAATAACATCTCGCGAGAGCATTCAAGCCCGGGATTAACAACCCCGACAAATCTTGTGTTATTTATTTTCTCACGGAAGTGTTCTCGCATTTGTTTGTTACTCGATCATTCCAGCAATACTATCTCCGGATAATATTTTGGGTAACAACAATTGGCGCTAGAGGAAGGGGATCTAAACCTTCATTTTTATTCCTACCGTCTCGAAGAACACTCACTGTTCTCCGGACATATACTTGAAGAAACACTCACTGTTCTTCAATAGAAAAGCCTTCAGAAAAATGACATCTGCAACGACCTCCAAGAGAGCCACCCTAAGATCCGCCGGAAATCTCGTTCCGGCCCGGACCGAATCCCAGCCCACGGCGGAAGGCGACCGTGGCGACGCTAGGCTCCCACTCCCGCCCCCGAGGGACGGTTCTAGCCTCTCACTCGATCAGTTCCAGACCGCGGAACAGATTGAGGAGGCTATAGCCATCCTCAGGGAGCGACGGAAGGCCTACGACTCGCCCACCATCTCTCCATCGGCCATCCGCCGGGCAGGCAAGCGGAAGCTTAAGGGGATCTATGTTGAGAAATCGACTGAAAGCCCCGAGCAGCAGGAGAAGGCTCTCGTGAGACGGGACGATTCCGTCTTCAGCCGCCTAGGGAACGATCCCTCATGGCGACCCGGGCACTCAGGCCCCAGCCGGGAGACATCGGAATCCGAATCCTTTACCAGGAGTTCGGCATATCCGACTCCCAGGAGACAAGTCGGTCAGCGAGCCCCTGTTCTACATCCTAGATAACTACAAGTCTTTACACTCCTTGTAATAGATTCTAACATTAATATTTGTACTCGACAGTATATCTATTAATAACATCTCGCGAGAGCATTCAAGCCCGGGATTAACAACCCCGGCAAATCTTGTGTTATTTATTTTCTCACGGAAGTGTTCTCGCATTTGTTTGTTACTCGATCATTCCAGCAATACTATCTCCGGATAATATTTTGGGTAACAACACAGCGATTGGTCAAAGGAGTTCACATTCCATAACG
The DNA here is from genome assembly GCA_033398695.1 of Orobanche coerulescens. NCBI lineage: Eukaryota > Viridiplantae > Streptophyta > Magnoliopsida > Lamiales > Orobanchaceae > Orobanche > Orobanche coerulescens. The sequence goes on from CM065816.1 coordinate 3,678,923, forward strand.
ACTTCCTATTCTTTGTCTCTTCCGGGGTCCAACTCGTGGTTGATTCCGATTGGAGTGCACTTTTCGAGTAGGTGCCATTAACCAGCCCTTTCCTCCCTTGGAGAGTCTAATGTCCTTTCCCCTGTCAATGTTGTTTTGGCGCGCCTTTGCCCTTCTCTTTATTTTGGGCTTCTTCAGTTTTGCTTTCGGTTGAGCCCTTGCACGCGAATCACACCTACAGGGAGGTCTCACAGGTAGGGCGAAGAAGAGCAGAATGAAATAAACTAAAGCACCGACCAAAGCAGAATGAGAACAGTTGAAGCAATTTGTAGGCATTACTTGTTCAAAAAGTTGTTGAAATGCACGAATGAGGTTAGTCAATTGCAGGGGTTGAAGGACTTATTGGATGCAGATGAGTTTTGCATGAGGAAAACTTATCTATTACTAAGACCAAACCTACCTAAAGTCCCCTGATGTGAGCTTGTTCTTCACAATCTTGCAACACCTAGAGCCAAGTTTATACTGTGGCAAGCGTTGCGTGGCAGACTGGCTACCAAAGATAGGATGCAACAGTATTGTACTAATATTGATGAAACCTGTGTGTCTTGTACTTTGGCTGCTGAGAATCTAGATCATTTATTCTTCACATGTAACTTATTTGGCTGGACTTGTTTATTAGGAGGGTAAGCTATTGTAGTGCATCAACTGTGCAGAAAAACAAAAGGAAAGAAAGTTGCAGCTCGCATATTTAAGGCTATGTTCACGGAGTTTGTGTATGCAATTTGGCTAGAACGCAACTGGCGTATTTTCCAAGACTCTACGGAGGATATGCAACGCTTATTGTAGAGGGTTATCCAGACTTTTTCTAGATGTATGGGTCATCCCAATTTAACCCCTTTGTGATGTTCATATGATAATTACCAAGTACTTTAGCAAGTTTCAGTTTTTTGATTCTATTCTGTTGTGTTTGGAGACTTGTGACGTTGTATTCCATTGACATTCTGGAATAACTGCTATCATTTGTTCCAAAAAATTTCATGCATATGCATACATTTCTGATTGTATTTAGAAATATATCGATAAATTATGTATAGTGCATTGCAAGAAAAGTATATATGAGATCATTATCTTAAGTGTTCATTAAGATAAAAATAAATATACATTACAACATAAAATGTACACTATGAATTCGTACTAAATGCACATTGAACTAACGTTTAATTTTAAGGCTTCTCTCTCTCTCTCTCTCTCTCTATATATATATATATATATATATATATATATATATATATGGTTATTATCTTGCGAATGCGAATATGCATGAATTTTGTACTAATTATGCATGAAATATATGCAGTTCGTGCATCAAAATTGCAATGCATTAAAATATGAATTATATGCATCAAAATATCGGTGTATTAAAATATTGCATTATATGCATCAAATTTTTGTGAGAATAAATATAGGCCATCTATTTATCAAGATTTATGGATAAAATTCATTCTTATTTCTTAACTTAAATTGCACTCTCACATGAACCTACTATATATATATATATATAGGAAAGAGATCATATGAAAACTAATTACCTTGTGAAATCTAGAAACTTTTGTAGGCCATTGATATTAGTGATCTAACGGCTGTAGATGAGTAGGATTATATGCATTTATGAATTTTTTTTATTGCATTATTATTGCATATAATAAATACCACCACGCAACAAATAATAACAAATATGCAATGAAATTGCTTAATAATGCAATTGGTTTCTAGATTTCACCATTAAAAGGGTTTCCACCATATCCAATCCATATATATATATATATATATATATATATATATAGTGAGAGAGAGAGAAAGAGAGAGAGAGAGTTGGGAATCTGTCTTAAAATGAGATCGTAGGACTAAATCATAACAGTTAATGGTTGAAATGTAACGACTAAAAATTAATCCATAAAATAATATTTAGTTTCATAAATTAGTAATATTAAGGACATTAATCTAGGGCACCGATAATATGTCATATGTGCTATAGTGGTACAATGGATAAGCGATTAGATTAAAATTAACAATTTACCAAATTACCTTAAAAAAATTTAAGGACCGTGAAGATAAAGAAGTGCCGATCTAACCCCAACCCGACAAGGGTAGAAGTGCCACAAGGATGGTGACATATCAAAGCATACATACATAATATCATACACAGCGGAAGTCTTAAACATAATTCAATAAGAAAGATCAAGCCAACACAGCTTAAGTCAAAGTACATAAGTTAAATGATGAAGAAAATAATCCAAAGGAAAAAATAAGAACATAATCCAAATCCAAAGTCATAACATAGGGTGGTCATCTAAGGTAAAAGCTTCATCATAAGCTCTAACTCTCATCCCATAGCAAAAGCCCAGCTCCTATCTTAGAAACCTGCCGCAGGGAAAAGGAAATGCGGCTGAGCTTAAAAAGCCCAGTGAACAGATACATAAACAAAGCAACGATAATGAAACAGAACCGAAATATAGTGCATTGGGGAATATCATAAGGAATAAACAAATGAATAATAGAAATGAAAGGATAGGATAGTCATCTACCACGAGCCCAGAAACATATCATATCATATCATATAAGCCGTCAATATCATAATCTCATAATCAGAGGGGAAACCTCTTAGGCAACCAGATAATATGAGGGGTGTCCTCATGTATCATAAAGTGGAGTGATCAGCTCCCAGAAGTTGTGAAAGGCATGTATAGCACACAGTACCAGTCACCAGACAGATATCATAAACATAATCATAGTTAAATCCACTAAATGTAATGCATCTAGGATGCATCCATACGCCCCACGTAAATCGGGACGGCCATAATAAATCATATCATAAGTGTGCACATAATATAACAGAAGGGGACGGTGTAGCCAAATCACTAGGGCCACACACTAGTCATGCCAGTGGTGCATCACAGACACGCCTATGGTACCTCCATAGGTAGGGAAACAGAAATGGCTCGGGTATCAAACTAAGAGTCAGGTCTCATATCATACAAAAGGTCATATGGCAAATGTGTATCTCAGAATCGTATCAAAGTTCAATCAAAGGGAACATAGCAATGGCTTGGGGAATCTTAAGTGTACCATATTTCCAAAGTCATAATAACATAATGGAGCCTTTACTAAAAAGGCAGAGTATCCGTACCTTATTGCAAGCACAGAAAAATAGAAACAAACTCAGAAAACAGATGTGGCTCAGGACCTCTCCTTCTTCACACCTAGAGGAGAAAAGGGGGAATCGTAATTCATCCTTTAAATTCATATCTTTCCATTTTAAGTAACTTCCCGTTTTTTTTAGCAGGTTTCCATAAATAGTAAGTTGAATCATTATTAATGGAAATAAAGTATCTTTTAACCTTTTTACTTATTTGGTCCTTAGGGTTTCATAACTTTGCATTTTATACCCTTTACTTCCCAAAATTACACTTTAAACCTTTTAGTATTCAAAGTTACACATTAAACCCTTAACTTATCCATTTTACATAATGAGCACTTATTTTATTAAGTTATTCGAATGGATACTCAAGTATTCATAATTTACACATTAAGTCCCTCAAGTTATTAAAGTTACATATTTAACCCTTAAATTTACAATTTCAATCTTTAATTATTAATAGTTACATATTAGGCCATCAAATTATCAAAATGACACATAACCCCCTGAATATATTAAATTACTCAAATCAGTCCCAAGTTTCTGAAAATTACATGTTTAGTCCCTCTCTTTTAATTATTTTCAAAACAAACCCTAATTAGGTTTAAAATACATTTTAATCCATTTAATTGCAAAACTTACACTTAACACCCACAAGTTATATTTTATTCGAATTATATACAGCTCAAATAAAGTTCCAGAATTAACCCTTCAGTTTTAAAGTTTACAAAACTCACTCAAAACATTTATATACAAATCGTATAAACCAAAAACAAAGGAATTAGAAACCCTAATCCTTCTAATCAATTCTCAATCATCATCTCATCATTAATATAATTAATTAACACCATTTCCAGCCCTAAACCAAAACCCTAGATCCCACGATTTATTTTTTCCTTTTTCTCTTTATACGATTTATACAAAATTCAATAAATCAAAATAATTTCGAAACACATGTTTTAAGACATGACAATTCTTTCCAACATTTTTCCAGATCATATTACATCATAATAAGTGTATAATAATTTTATTAATAATTATTCTGGATCGGAGCATATATTTCACATTTAAACACGTTTTTTAGGGTTTTAAATCACGAAAATGATGTAGAGCATGCATGGATCGAATCAACCATTTTATTTGATGTTTATATGATGTAAGGGACCTGAGAAAAAATACCAAACCAAGGATTGAACGTGAAAGGCTGCACGATTTGTTGTATACGCGTATGAGCAAAAACGAACCAGAAATCCACACGACTCCAAAAGCTTCTCCACGACCTTTCTATCATTTTTCCCAGAGTATACATGATATGAGGATTATGAGAAAAATAATAAACGAATTTTAGGGAGGTCGAACAGATCATAAACGAATTACCTTGTTTATAGGGTTCGACAAAAGAAAACCAAAGCCACGATCGATCCAAGCTTCAACAATTCAAAAGGGTATTTTTCTAGGACTTCTTGGATGTTGTTTGATCACAGAAAAATGCCTAGTAGTGATGGGGTTGTCGAATGGAGGCCAAAGAAATTTTGTGTGTGTTTGTTTTTGGATCGGCAATTAGGGTTAGGGAATAAAAGATATGGATTGACTCTTTAAAATAGCAAGGCCGTGTGACTGCGGGGGGGGGGGGAGAAGACCAGAAATTTCGGATTTTTTGGTTGGTAGAAATATTCTTGTGATTATCTTCCTTATTTATCAACATTTAAACCATTTAAATCAATATTAAAATTACTTATTATTAATTCGGTCCATAGAGGGGCAATTTGGTAATTTCGCCACTTGCATAAATGTTAAATGTAATTGTTAAAATTATTTGGATACATAACTTGTGCATTGTTTGAAATTTGGGACTTATTTGGAGACCTTATAAGCTTTTAATTAAATTTTAAATATGTAGGGGCATTTTGGTCTTTTCACATGTTCTCAGATTTTAGGTGTTACAACTTCTTCCCCTCTAAAAAGAAAAATTTCGTCCTCGAAATTTGAAAGAGATCAAAAATGAAACGAATCGAAACATAACGGAGACATACCAGATCAGAATACAAAATGAGGATGACTAGCTCGAATAGACTCCTCGGTTTCCCAGGTAGCTTCCCGCTCTGGGTGGTTCCGCCAAAGAATCTTAACGAAAGGAATAACTTTACGCCTCATAACTCGCTCTTGGCGATCAAGAACAGCTTCCGGCTCCTCCGGAAGAGACATATCGGACTGAATCTGATCGAAAGGGTAGGACAACACATGCAAAGGATGGTAATTATATCCCCTCAGAAGAGATACATGAAAGACGTCGTGAACATGTGATAACTGCGGAGGAAGAGCCAAACGATACGAGACCTCTCCAATGCGCTCCAAACTTTCAAACGGTCCAATGAATCGAGGAGTAAGCTTGCCCTTGATCCCGAAACGTTTAACTCCACGAAACGGCGAAACTTTAAGGAATACCCGATCACCAACCCGAAATTCTAAGTCACGCCGATGCTTATCAGCATAACTCTTTTGACGCGCACGTGCTTCCTTCAATTTTTCCCTAGCAACATCCACTTTCTCGGTAGCAATCTGAACTAACTCCGGACCTTCAATAATGCGCTCACCAACCTCATTCCAACAAACTGGAGCTCTGCACTTCCTACCATACAACATCTCGAAAGGAGCCATACGAATACTCACGTGCCAGCTGTTGTTGTATGCAAACTCAACCAAACACAAATATTCGTCCCAGTTACCAGTCCACTCTAAAGCACATGCCCTCAACATATCCTCTAATGTCTGGATGGTCCTCTCCGACTGACCATCTGTCTGAGGGTGAAAAGCCGTGCTGAACTTAAGGCGCGTACCCCATGCCTTATGCAAGCCCTTCCAGAAACGAGATGTAAACCGTGGGTCTCTATCTGATATGATAGCCGTAGGCATACCATGAAGCCTAACGATCTCCTGCTGAAATATGTCCGCCAACTTACTAACTCTGTAGTCCACACGAATAGGGAGAAAGTGAGCAGACTTGGTTAGTCGATCAACAACCACCCAAATCGCATCATGCTTCATACGGGTAAGAGGTAAACTCATAACGAAATCCATGGAAATCTCTTCCCACTTCCACTTCGGAATCTCCAATGGCCGCAATAACCCACTCGCTCTTTGATGCTCAATCTTTACTTGCCGGGCAAGTCAAACACTTCGATACAAACAACGCCACATCATGTTTCATACCACTCCACCAAAAATGTTGTTTAAGATCCCTATACATCTTGGTAGAACCAGATGAATAGTGAACGGGAACTATGAGCCTCGATAGAATAATCTCTCGAAGTTAGGATCGTTAGGAACGCAAAGACGATCCTCAAACCAAACCACACCAAATTCGTCAACTCGAACTCGACTGTTTGCCTTCCTCAACATTTTGAACTATAGACCACGATTCACCATCCTCCTTCGAGCTTCCTTTATTCGCAAGATGAGATTGGACTCAACTTTAAGACTAGCCCAATAACCATCCCGACCTCGAATACAAAACTCCACATCCGAAGCTCTAAGTCATGCGAACACGAGGATCAAACTCTAAACTCGCAACCATACGGACTTCTTACTAAGAGCATCCGCGACTACATTCGCCTTTAGGGATGATCGAATATTAACATCATAGTCCTTCAGAGTTCTAACCACCGCCTCTGTCTCATATTTAGTTCCTTCGAGTGAAAATGTATTTAAGACTCTTGTGATCGGTGAAAATGTCACAAGACTCTCCATACAAATAATGGCGCCAAATCTTTAGCGCGAAAACCACATTGCTAACTCTAGATCATGTGTTGGATAATTCACCTCGTGAGGTTTCAACTGCCTCGAAGCATAAGCAATCACCTTCCCGTGTTGCGTCAACACACATCCCAAACCTTTCTTCGATGCATCACTATATATTTGAAAACCACCTGAACCAGATGGAAGAGTCAAAATAGGTGCAGACACTAAACGTTTCTTCAACTCCTCGAAACTACTTTCCCTCTCATCAGTCCAAACAAACTTCTCTCCTTTCCTCATCAATTGTGTTAAAGGCAAAGCGAGACGCGAAAAGCCTTCAACAAATCTCCTATAATACCCAGCAAGACCTAGAAAACTCCTTACTTCCGTCACGTTTGTAGGTCTCGGCCATTTTGTGATAGCCTCAACCTTCGCAGGGTCCATAGTAATACCGTCCGCAGAAACAATGTGACCCAAGAAAGCTACTCGATCCAACCAAAACTCGCACTTTGAAAACTTCGCATATAATCTCTGCTGTCGAAGAACCTCTAAAACCATACTAAGATGTTGCTCGTGTTCCTCCTCAGACTTAGAATACACAAGGATGTCATCAATGAAGACAATGACGAACTTATCGAGGAATTCGTGAAATACCCGGTTCATAAGGTCCATGAAAACTGCAGGAGCATTGGTCAACCCGAAAGGCATAACCAAGAATTCATAATGACCGTACCGAGTTCGAAAAGCCGTTTTAGGAACATCTTGCTCCCTCACCCGAAGTTGATGATAACCGGACCTCAGATCAATCTTAGAGAAATGCCTCACCCCTTGCAATTGGTCAAATAGATCATCAATGCGTGGAAGAGGGTAACGGTTACGGATTGTGATACGGTTAAGTTCCCGATAATCAATACAAAGACGCATGCTTCCATCCTTCTTCTTAACAATCAATACGGGAGCACCCCATGGAGACACACTCGGACGAATGAATCCATTATCTAACAATTCTTGCAATTGCTATTTCGGTTCTTTCAATTCGATCGGTGCCATACGGTATGGAGCTTTAGATATGGGTTCAGCACCCGGAATCAGATCGATACTGAACTCAATTTCTCGAACAGGAGGAATACCAGGAAGTTCATCTGGAAACACATCAGTAAAATCGCGCACAACGCGAATACCATCAATGCTCGGAACATCCACAGAAGTATCCTTGATAGAAGGAAGGAAACCAATACCGCCATGTGAAATCAGTGGTCGGGCTTTCATAGCCGAAATAATCTTTACGGATTTCAGAGGTTGTGAACCAGAATAGACAAAATCAGGATGATGAAGATTACCAAAGATCACTTTACGAGCATAACAATCAATGGTCGCTTTATGAGCAGCCAACCAGTCCATGCCCAGAATAATATCAAAGTCAATCATATCGATGGGAAGAAGGTTCGCAGCACGAATACGATCATCGAAACGAAGAGGGCAATTCACATACTCAACATCAATAATCACATGAGTTTTCATCGGAGTGGCAATAGATATACGGTTCATTAGTTGTGTTGGGGTTATGTTTATTTTATTTGCAAGTGAAGTAGATATTATGGAATGTGTAGCACCGGTGTCAAATAAAACAAAGACAGTACGATCTCCAATATAAAGAAAGCCCGTAATAGTACCTGAGGAACCAGCTGCCTGATCACGAGTCATAGAGTAGACCCTGCCTGAATTTGGAGCAGTCCTATCATCAATCTTAGGTCCATCAGTCTTCTTCTTAGGGCGATCGATGACTTTATGATGAGTAGATCCACACCCGAAACAACCACCAGAAGCTCTATAACAAGGACCCGGATGAGTCTTCCCACAAGAAGGACATGTAGGAGGAGGGGGTAGAGCTTCAATCTTCTTCTGACCCGACGATCCCGACTGCTGATACTGCTGAGAGTCCCTACGTCGGTTGTTATTACTCTGCCCTTGACGATCACCACCATACCTACCAGTATCCCGACGATCCTGGTTCCTGTAATCCTGCTGTCTATTATTATAACCACGGTCCTGACGACCCCTCTGATCATACCCCTGGTCCTGTCGACCCCGAGAATCCTGCTTATGGTCCTGCCGACCATGACTACGAGAATCCACCCTGTTACCATCCCTATCACGCTTATAAGACACCCGATCCGCATGTAGTAACTCAATGTTGCGGGCGGCATCCTGCACTCCAGCAACATCCTCAAAAGTAGTGTTAACGATCTTGTCCAACACCCACTTCTTCAAAGCCCACTTAAAATGACGTGCCTGACGCACAGCATCACCAGTAACCTCTGGCCCAACAAAACTGGCCAAACGCAAGAATCTCTGCATAAACTCTCCGGATGACTCCTGATCACCCTGACGAATCGACCCGTACTCTCTCTCATACCTTAACTGTTCTGCCATAGGAAGATATTGTCTGTAAAATGCCTCAATGAAATCGGCCCACGGACAAGTCTCAGCAAAATCACCTCCTTTGGCCTGAATAAGAGCAGTCCACCAGTTCTGAGCATCACCTTCCAATTTGAATGTATCCAAACGAGTTTTAAACTCGTCACCACATCCCAGAACACGAAACAATTTCTCAACATGTGTGATCCAGTCCTCCGCTTCATGGGGAGTAGCAGCGGACTTGAATGAGAGAGGCTTGAGCTTGTTAAACCTCTCGATCCACACATGGATACCAGTTGGGGGAGCATGAGGTGGGGTATTAGGTTGACCATTTGGTGGAGTAGGAGGTCTAGCACCACCACCAGAAGGATTCGGCCCATTCCTGAAGTTATTGGCCACTTCAGCCACTACTCGTGGAATAGCAGCTTCCACAGCAGCGTTAATCATAGCTTGGAAATCAGGGGCACCATTATCCCCATCAGTGTACTGAGTAAAGCGGGTGTTCACCATCTGAATGATCATGGAAAGGGATTAGCAAAACATAAGAGAGACTAAGCACGAAATGGAAGACGAAGCAGAAACCTATGTTACCCAAATCCTCACCAGTCAAACCTAAAGTCTTAAGGGTCAAATCCTAAGGTCCATAAGACTCGCAGGCCATGTTTATGTAACACCCCAACCCGACAAGGGTAGAAGTGCCACAAGGATGGTGACATATCAAAGCATACATACATAATATCATACACAGCGGAAGTCTTAAACATAATTCAATAAGAAAGATCAAGCCAACACAGCTTAAGTCAAAGTACATAAGTTAAATGATGAAGAAAATAATCCAAATGAAAAAATAAGAACATAATCCAAATCCAAAGTCATAACATAGGGTGGTCATCTAAGGTAAAAGCTTCATCATAAGCTCTAACTCTCATCCCATAGCAAAAGCCCAGCTCCTATCTTAGAAACCTGCCGCAGGGAAAAGGAAATGTGGCTGAGCTTAAAAAGCCCAGTGAACAGATACATAAACAAAGCAACGATAATGAAACAGAACCGAAATATAGTGCATTGGGGAATATCATAAGGAAAAAACAAATGAATAATAGAAATGAAAGGATAGGATAGTCATCTACCACGAGCCCAGAAACATATCATATCATATCATATAATCCGTCAATATCATAATCTCATAATCAGAGGGGATACCTCTTAGGCAACCAGATAATATGAGGGGTGTCCTCATGTATCATAAAGTGGAGTGATCAGCTCCCAGAAGTTGTGAAAGGCATGTATAGCACACAGTACCAGTCACTGACGAGATATCATAAACATAATCATAGTTAAATCCACTAAACATGCAGATCTAGGATGCATCCATACGCCCCCGTAATCAGTTGGCCATAATAAATCATATCATAAGTGTGCACATAATATAACAGAAGGGGACGGTGTAGCCAAATCACTAGGGCCACACACTAGTCATGCCAGTGGTGCATCACAGACACGCCTATGGTACCTCCATAGGTAGGGAAACAGAAATGGCTCGGGTATCAAACTAAGAGTCAGGTCTCATATCTTACAAAAGGTCATATGGCAAATGTGTATCTCAGAATCGTATCAAAGTTCAATCAAAGGGAACATAGCAATGGCTTGGGGAATCTTAAGTGTACCATATTTCCAAAGTCATAATAGCATAATGGAGCCTTTACTAAAAAGGCAGAGTATCCGTACCTTATTGCAAGCACATAAAAATAGAAACAAACTCAGAAAACAGATGTGGCTCAGGACCTCTCCTTCTTCACACCTAGAGGAGAAAAGGGGGAATCATAATTCATCCTTTAAATTCATATCTTTCCATTTTAAGTAACTTCCCGTTTTTTTAGCAGGTTTCCATAAATAGTAAGTTGAATCATTATTAATGGAAATAAAGTATCTTTTAACCTTTTTACTTATTTGGTCCTTAGGGTTTCATAACTTTGCATTTTATACCCTTTACTTCCCAAAATTACACTTTAAACCTTTTAGTATTCAAAGTCACACATTAAACCCTTAACTTATCCATTTTACATAATGAGCACTTATTTTATTAAGTTATTCGAATGGATACTCAAGTATTCATAATTTACACATTAAGTCCCTCAAGTTATTAAAGTTACATATTTAACCCTTAAATTTACAATTTCAATCTTTAATTATTAATAGTTACATATTAGGCCATCAAATTATCAAAATGACACATAACCCCCTGAATATATTAAATTACTCAAATCAGTCCCAAGTTTCTGAAAATTACATGTTTAGTCCCTCTCTTTTAATTATTTTCAAAACAAACCCTAATTAGGTTTAAAATACATTTTAATCCATTTAATTGCAAAACTTACACTTAACACCCACAAGTTATATTTTATTCGAACTATATACAGCTCAAATAAAGTTCCAGAATTAACCCTTAAGTTTTAAAGTTTACAAAACTCACCCAAAACATTTATATACAAATCGTATAAACCAAAAACAAAGGAATTAGAAACCCTAATCCTTCTAATCAATTCTCAATCATCATCTCATCATTAATATCATTAATTAACGCCATTTCCAGCCCTAAACCAAAACCCTAGATCCCACGATTTATTTTTCCTTTTTCTCTTTATACGATTTATACAAAATTCAATAAATCAAAATAATTTCGAAACACATGTTTTAAGCCATGACAATTCTTTCCAACATTTTTCCAGATCATATTACATCATAATAAGTGTATAATAATTTTATTAATAATTATTCTGGATCGGAGCATATATTTCACATTTAAACACGTTTTTAGGGTTTTAAATCACGAAAACGATGTAGAGCATGCATGGATCGAATCAACCATTTTATTTGATGTCTATATGATGTAAGGGACCTGAGAAAAATACCAAACCAAGGATTGAACGTGTGGAAAAGGCTGCACGATTTGTTGTATACGCGTATGAGCAAAAACGAACCAGAAATCCACACGACTCCAAAAGCTTCTCCAAGACCTTTCTATCATTTTTCCCAGAGTATACATGATATGAGGATTATGAGAAAAATCATAAACGAATTTTAGGGAGGTCGAACAGATCATAAACGAATTACCTTGTTTATAGGGTTCGACAAAAGAAAACCAAAGCCACGATCGATCCAAGCTTCAACAATTCAAAAGGGTATTTTTCTAGGACTTCTTGGATGTTGTTTGATCACAGAAAAATGCCTAGTAGTGATGGGGTTGTCGAATGGAGGCCAAAGAAATTTTGTGTGTGTTTGTTTTTGGATCGGCAATTAGGGTTAGGGAATAAAAGATATGGATTGACTCTTTAAAATAGGAATGCCGTGTGAATGAGGGGGGGGGGGAGAAGACCAGAAATTTCGGATTTTTTGGTTGGTAGAAATATTCTTGTGATTATCTTCCTTATTTATCAACATTTAAACCATTTAAATCAATATTAAAATTACTTATTATTAATTCGGTCCATAGAGGGGTAATTTGGTAATTTCGCCACTTGCATAAATGTTAAATGTAATTGTTAAAATTATTTGGATACATAACTTGTGCATTGTTTGAAATTTGGGACTTATTTGGAGACCTTATAAGCTTTTAATTAAATTTTAAATATGTAGGGGCATTTTGGTCTTTTCACATGTTCTCAGATTTTAGGTGTTACAACTTCTTCCCCTCTAAAAAGAAAAATTTCGTCCTCGAAATTTGAAAGAGATCAGAAATGAAACAAATCGAAACATAACGGAGACATACCAGATCAGAATACAAAATGAGGATAACTAGCTCGAATAGACTCCTCGGTTTCCCAAGTAGCTTCCCGCTCTGGGTGGTTCCGCCAAAGAATCTTAACGAAAGGAATAACTTTACGCCTCATAACTCGCTCTTGGCGATCAAGAAACGACTTAGGCTCCTCCTAAGAGACATATCAGATCAATCGATCGAAAGGATAGGACACCACATGCAAAGGATGGTAATTGTATCCCCTCGGAAGAGATACATGAAAGACGTCGTGAACATGTGATAAGCTGCGGAGGAAGAGCCAAACGATACGAGACCTCTCCAATGCGCTCCAAAATTTCAAGCGGTCGATGAATCGAGGACTAAGCTTGCCCTTAATCCGAAACGTTTAACTCACGAAGCAGCGAAACTTTAAGGAATACCCGATCACCAACCCGAAATTCTAAGTCACGCCGATGCTTATCAAAGATAACTCTTTGACGCCACGTGCTTCCTTCAATTTTTCCCTAGCAACATCCACTTTCTCATTGTGTCCCGAACTAACTCTGGACCTTCAATAATGCGCTCACCAACCTCATTCCAACAAACTGGAGCTCTGCACTTCCTACCATACAACATCTCGAAAGGAGCCATACGAATACTCGCGTGCCAGCTGTTGTTGTATGCAAACTCAACCAAACACAAATATTCGTCCCAGTTACCAGTCCACTCTAAAGCACATGCCCTCAACATATCCTCTAATGTCTGGATGGTCCTCTCCGACTGACCATCTGTCTGAGGGTGAAAAGCCGTGCTGAACTTAAGGCGCGTACCCCATGCCTTATGCAAGCCCTTCCAGAAACGAGATGTAAACCGTGGGTCTCTATCTGATATGATAGTCGTAGGCATACCATGAAGCCTAACGATCTCCTGCTGAAACATGTCCGCCAACTTACTAACTCTGTAGTCCACACGAATAGGGAGAAAGTGAGCAGACTTGGTTAGTCGATCAACAACCACTCAAATCGCATCATGCTTCTTACGGGTAAGAGGTAAACCTGTAACGAAATCCATGGAAATCTCTTCCCACTTCCACTTCGGAATCTCCAATGGCTGCAATAACCCACTCGCTCTTTGATGCTCAATCTTTACTTGCTGGCAAGTCAAACACTTCGATACAAACAACGCCACATCATGTTTCATACCACTCCACCAAAAATGTTGTTTAAGATCCCTATACATCTTGGTAGAACCCGGGATGAATAGTGAACGGGAACTATGAGCCTCGATAGAATAATCTCTCGAAGTTCCGGATCGTTAGGAACACAAAGACGATCCTCAAACCAAACCACACCAAATTAAATCAACTCGAACTACATTGTTTGCCTTCCTCAACATTTTGAACTATAGACCACAGTTCACCATCCTCCTTCTGAGCTTCCTTTATTCGCAAGATGAGATTGGACTCAACTTTAAGACTAGCCCAATAACCATCCTGACCTCGAATACAAAACTCCACATCCAGAAGCTCTAAGTCATGCAGAACACGAGGATCAAACTCTAAACTCTCAACCATACCAGACTTCCTACTAAGAGCATCCGCGACTACATTCGCCTTACCGGGATGATACTGAATATTAACATCATAGTCCTTCAGGAGTTCTAACCACCGCCTCTGTCTCATATTTAGTTCCTTCTGAGTGAAAATGTATTTAAGACTCTTGTGATCGGTGAAAATGTCACAAGACTCTCCATACAAATAATGGCGCCAAATCTTTAGCGCGAAAACCACAGCAGGTAACTCTAGATCATGTGTTGGATAATTCACCTCGTGAGGTTTCAACTGCCTCGAAGCATAAGCAATCACCTTCCCGTGTTGCGTCATAACATTTTATGGCCATAATTGTAACACCCCAATTATGGTATCGGAGCCCAGGCTGCAACCTGTAGTACATAAACATGGCCTGCGAGTCTTATGGACCTTAGGATTTGACCCTTAAGACTTTAGGTTTGACTGGTGAGGATTTGGGTAACATAGGTTTCTGCTTCGTCTTCCTTTTCGTGCTTAGTCTCTCTTATGTTTTGCTAATCCCTTACAATGATCATTCAGATGGTGAACACCCGCTTTACTCAGTACACTTATGGGGATAATGGTGCCCCTGATTTCCAAGCTATGATTAACGCTGCTGTGGAAGCTGCTATTCCACGAGTAGTGGCTGAAGTGGCCAATAACTTCAGGAATGGGCCGAATCCTCCTGGTGGTGGTGCTAGACCTCCTACTCCACCAAATGGTCAACCTAATACCCCACCTCATGCTCCCCCAACTGGTATCCATGTGTGGATCGAGAGGTTTAACAAGCTCAAGCCTCTCTCATTCAAGTCCGCTGCTACTCCCCATGAAGCGGAGGACTGGATCACACATGTTGAGAAATTGTTTCGTGTTCTGGGATGTGGTGACGAGTTTAAAACTCGTTTGGCTACATTCAAATTGGAAGGTGATGCTCGGGCGGTGGGTGCTCTTGTTCGAGGCCAAATGAGGTGATTTTCCGAGACTTGTCCGTGGGCGATTTCATTGAGGCATTTCTGACAGTATCTTCCTATGTGAGCGCTTAAGGTATGAGAGAGTACGGGTCGATTCGTCGGGGTGATCGAGTCATCCGGAGAGTTTATGCAGAGATTCTTGCGTTTGGCCGTTTTGTTGGGCGGAGGTTCTTGGTGATCTTGTGCGTCGAGCACGTCATTTTAAGTGGGCTTTGAAGAAGTGGGTGTTGGACAAGATCGTTAACACTACTTTTGAGGATGTTCTTTGGAGTGCGGGATGCCGCCCGCAACATTGAGTTACTACATGCGGATCGGGTGTCTTATAAGCGTGATAGGGATGGTAACAGGTGGATTCTCGTAGTCATGGTCGGCGGGACCATAGCGGGATTCTCGGGGTCGACGGGACCGGGGTATGATCGGAGGGTCGTCGGGACCGTGGTTATAATAATAGACGGCGGGATTACGGGAACCGGGATCGTCGGGATCTTGGTAGGTATGATGGTGATCGTCAAGGCGAGTAATAACAACCGAGCGTAGGGACTCTCGGCGATATCGGCGGTCGGGATCGTCGGGTCGAAGAAGATTGAAGCTCTACCCCTCCTCCTACATGTCCTTCTTGTGGGAAGACTCATCCGGTCCTTGTTATAGAGCTTCGGTGGTTGTTTGGTGTGGATCTACTCATCATAAAGTCATCGATTGCCCTAAGAAGAAGACTGGTGGACCTAAGATTGATGATAGGACTGCTCCAAATTCAGGCGGGGTCTACTCTATGACTCGTGATCGTGCATTTGGTTCCTCAGGTACTATTACGGGCTTTCTTTATATTGGAGATCGTACTGTCTTTGTTTTATTTGACACCGGTGCTACACATTCCATAATATCTACTTCACTTGCAAATAAAATAAACATAACCCCAACACAACTAATGAACCGTATATCTATTGCCACTCCGATGAAAACTCATGTGATTATTGATGTTGAGTATGTGAATTGCCCTCTTCGTTTTGATGATCGTATTCGTGCTGCGAACCTTATTCCCATCGATATGATTGACTTTGATATTATTCTGGGCATGGGTAGTTGTTGCTCATAAAGCGACCATTGATTGTTATGCTCGTAAAGTGATCTTTGGTAATCTTCATCATCCTGATTTTGTCTATTCTGGTTCACAACCTCTGAAATCCGTAAAGATTATTTCGGCTCTGAAAGCCCGAACACTGATTTCACATGGCTGTATTGGTTTCCTTGCTTCTATCAAGGATACTTCTGTGGATGTTCCGAGCATTGATGGTATTCGCGTTGTCGCGATTTCTTGATGTGTTTCCGGATGAACTTCTGGTATTCCTCCTGTTCGAGAAATTGAGTTCGATGTCGATCGATTAGGTCTTGAACCCATATCTAAATATCCATACCGTATGGCACCGATCGAATTGAAAGAACTGAAGGAGCAATTGCAAGAATTGTTAGATAATGGATTCATTCGTCCGAGTGTGTCTCCATGGGGTGCTCCCGTATTGTTTGTTAAGAAGAAGGATGGAAGCATGCGTCTTTGTATTGATTATCGGGAACTTAACCGTATCACAATCCGTAACCGTTACCCTCTTCCACGCATTGATGATCTATTTGACCAATTGCAAGGGGCGAGGCATTTCTCTAAGATTGATCTGAGGTCCGGTTATCACCAACTTCGGGTGAGGGAGCAAGATGTTCCTAAAACGGCTTTTCGAACTCGGTACGGTCATTATGAATTCTTGGTTATGCCTTTCGGGTTGACCAATGCTCCTGCAGTTTTCATGGACCTTATGAAGCGGGTATTTCACGAATTCCTCGATAAGTTCGTCATTGTCTTCATTGATGACATACTTGTGTATTCTAAGTCCGAGGAGGAACACGAGCAACATCTTAGTATGGTTCTGGAGGTTCTTCGACAGCAGAGATTATATGCGAAGTTTTCGAAGTGCGAGTTTTGGTTGGATCGAGTAGCTTTCTTGGGTCACATTGTTTCTGCGGACGGTATTACTATGGACCCTGCGAAGGTTGAGGCTATCACAAAATGGCCGAGACCTACAAACGTGACGGAAGTAAGGAGTTTTCTGGGTCTTGCTGGGTATTATAGGAGATTTGTTGAAGGCTTTTCGCGTCTCGCTTTGCCTTTAACACAATTGATGAGGAAAGGAGAGAAGTTTGTTTGGACTGATGAGAGGGAAAGTAGTTTCGAGGAGTTGAAGAAACGTTTAGTGTCTGCACCTATTTTGACTCTTCCATCTGGTTCAGGTGGTTTTCAAATATATAGTGATGCATCGAAGAAAGGTTTGGGATGTGTGTTGACGCAACACGGGAAGGTGATTGCTTATGCTTCGAGGCAGTTGAAACCTCACGAGGTGAATTATCCAACACATGATCTAGAGTTAGCAGCTGTGGTTTTCGCGCTAAAGATTTGGCGCCATTATTTGTATGGAGAGTCTTGTGACATTTTCACCGATCACAAGAGTCTTAAATACATTTTCACTCAGAAGGAACTAAATATGAGACAGAGGCGGTGGTTAGAACTCCTGAAGGACTATGATGTTAATATTCAGTATCATCCCGGTAAGGCGAATGTAGTCGCGGATGCTCTTAGTAAGAAGTCTGGTATGGTTGCGAGTTTAGAGTTTGATCCTCGTGTTCTGCATGACTTAGAGCTTCTGGATGTGGAGTTTTGTATTCGAGGTCAGGATGGTTATTGGGCTAGTCTTAAAGTTGAGTCCAATCTCATCTTGCGAATAAAGGAAGCTCAGAAGGAGGATGGTGAACTGTGGTCTATAGTTCAAAATGTTGAGGAAGGCAAACAGTCAGAGTTCAGAGTTGACGAATTTGGTGTGGTTTGGTTTGAGGATCGTCTTTGCGTTCCTAACGATCCGGAACTTCGAGAGATTATTCTATCAGAGGCTCATAGTTCCCCGTTCACTATTCATCCTGGTTCTACCAAGATGTATAGGGATCTTAAACAACATTTTTGGTGGAGTGGTATGAAACATGATGTGGCGTTGTTTGTATCGAAGTGTTTGACTTGCCAGCAAGTAAAGATTGAGCATCAAAGAGCGAGTGGGTTATTGCAGCCATTAGAGATTCCGAAGTGGAAGTGGGAAGAGATTTCCATGGATTTCGTTCTGAGTTTACCTCTTACCCGTATGAAGCATGATGCGATTTGGGTGGTTGTTGATCGACTAACCAAGTCTGCTCACTTTCTCCCTATTCGTGTGGACTACAGAGTTAGTAAGTTGGCGGACATATTTCAGCAGGAGATCGTTAGGCTTCATGGTATGCCTACGGCTATCATATCGATAGAGACCCACGGTTTACATCTCGTTTCTGGAAGGGCTTGCATAAGGCATGGGGTACGCGCCTTAAGTTCAAGACGGCTTTTCACCCTCGAACAGATGGTCGGTCGGAGAGGACCATCCAGACATTAGAGGATATGTTGAGGGCATGTGCTTTAGAGTGGTAGTAACTGGGACGAATATTTGTGTTTGGTTGAGTTTGCATACAACAACGGTGGCACGTGAGTATTCGTATGGCTCCTTTCGAGATGTTGTATGGTAGGAAGTGCGAGATCCGGTTTGTTGGAATGAGGTTGGTGGCGCATTATTGAAGGTCCGGAGTTAGTTCGGATTGCTCTGAGAAAGTGGATGTTGCTAGGGAAAAATTGAAGGAAGCACGTGCGCGTCAAAGAGTTATCTTGATAAGCATCGGCGTGACTTAGAATTTCGGGTTGGTGATCGGGTATTCCTTAAAGTTTCGCCGTTTCGTGGAGTTAAACGTTTCGGGATCAAGGGCAAGCTTAGTCCTCGATTCATTGGACCGTTTGAAAGTTTGGAGCGCATTGGAGAGGTCTCGTATCGTTTGGCTCTTCCTCCAGATTATCACATGTTCACGACGTCTTTCATGTATCTCTTCGAGGATACAATTACCATCCTTTGCATGTGTTGTCCTACCCTTTCGATCGATTCGATCAGATATGTCTCTTAGGAGGAGCCTAAGTTCTTGATCGCCAAGAGCGAGTTATGAGGCGTAAAGTTATTCCTTTCGTTAAGATTCTTTGGCGGAACCACCCGGAGCGGGAAGCTACAGGAAGCAGGAGTCTATTCGAGCTAGTTATCCTCATTTTGCATTACGATGCGGTATGTCTCGTTATGTTTCGATTCGTTTCATTTCTGATCTCTTTCAAATTTCGAGACGAAATTTTTCTTTTAGAGGAAGAAGTTGTAACACCTAAAATCTGAGAACATGTGAAAAGACCAAAATGCCCCTACATATTTAAAATTTAATTAAAAGCTTATAAGGTCTCCAAATAAGTCCCAAATTTCAAACAATGCACAAGTTATGTATCCAAATAATTTTAACAATTACATTTAACATTTATGCAAGTGGAGAAATTACGAAATTACCCCTCTATGGACCGAATTAATAATAAGTAATTTTAATATTGATTTAAATGGTTAAAATGTTGATAAATAAGGAAGATAATCACAAGAATATTTCTACCAACCAAAAATCCGAAATTCTGGTCTTCTCCCCCCCCCCCCCTCATTCACACGGCATTCTTATTTTAAAGAGTCAATCCATATCTTTTATTCCCTAACCCTAATTGCCGATCCAAAAACAAACACACACAAAATTTCTTTGGCCTCCATTCGACAACCCCATCACTCATAGGCATTTTTCTGTGATCAAACAACATCCAAGAAGTCCTAGAAAAATACCCTTTTGAATTGTTGAAGCTTGGATCGATCGTGGCTTTGGTTTTCTTTTGTCGAGCCCTATAAACAAGGTAATTCGTTTATGATCTGTTCGACCTCCCTAAAATTCGTTTATGATTTTTCTCATAATCCTCATATCATGTATACTCTGGGAAAAATGATGGAAAGGTCGTGGAGAAGCTTTTGGAGTCGTGTGGATTTCTGGTTCGTTTTGCTCATACGCGTATACAACAAATCGTGCAGCCTTTTCCACACGTTCAATCCTTGGTTTGGTATTTTTTCTCAGGTCCATTACATCATATAAACATCAAATAAAATGGTTGATTCGAACCATGCATGCTCTACATCGTTTTCGTGATTTAAAACCCTAAAAACGTGTTTAAATGTGAAATATATGCTCCGATCCAGAATAATTATTAATAAAATTATTATACACTTATTATGATGTAATATGATCTGGAAAAATGTTGGAAAGAATTGTCATGGCTTAAAACATGTGTTTCGAAATTATTTTGATTTATTGAATTTTGTATAAATCGTATAAAGAGAAAAAGGAAAAATAAATCGTGGGATCTAGGGTTTTGGTTTAGGGCTGGAAATGGTGTTAATTAATGATATTAATGATGAGATGATGATTGAGAATTGATTAGAAGGATTAGGTTTCTAATTCCTTTGTTATTGGTTTATACGATTTGTATATAAATGTTTTGAGTGAGTTTTGTAAACTTTAAAACTTAAGGGTTAATTATGGAACTTTATTTGAGCTGTATATAATTCGAATAAAATATAACTTGTGGGTGTAAAGTGTAAGTTTTGCAATTAAATGGATTAAAATGTATTTTAAACCTAATTAGGGTTTGTTTTGAAAATAATTAAAAGAGAGGGACTAAACATGTAATTTTCAGAAACTTGGGACTGATTTGAGTAATTTAATATATTCAGGGGGTTATGTGTCATTTTGATAATTTGATGGCCTAATATGTAACTATTAATAATTAAAGATTGAAATTGTAAATTTAAGGGTTAAATATGTAACTTTAATAACTTGAGGGACTTAATGTGTAAATTATGAATACTTGAGTATCCATTCGAATAACTTAATAAAATAAGTGCTCATTATGTAAAATGGATAAGTTAAGGGTTTAATGTGTAACTTTGAATACTAAAAGGTTTAAAGTGTAATTTTGGGAAGTAAAGGGTATAAAATGCAAAGTTATGAAACCCTAAGGACCAAATAAGTAAAAAGGTTAAAAGATACTTTATTTCCATTAATAATGATTCAACTTACTATTTATGGAAACCTGCTAAAAAAACGGGAAGTTACTTAAAATGGAAAGATATGAATTTAAAGGATGAATTATGATTCCCCCTCTTCTCCTCTAGGTGTGAAGAAGGAGAGGTCCTGAGCCACATCTGTTTTCTGAGTTTGTTTCTATTTTTCTGTGCTTGCAATAAGGTACGGATACTCTGCCTTTTTAGTAAAGGCTCCATTATGCTATTATGACTTTGGAAATATGGTACACTTAAGATTCCCCAAGCCATTGCTATGTTCCCTTTGATTGAACTTTGATACGATTCTGAGATACACATTTGCCATATGACCTTTTGTATTATATGAGACCTGACTCTTAGTTTGATACCCGAGCCATTTCTGTTTCCCTACCTATGGAGGTACCATAGGCGTGTCTGTGATGCACCACTGGCATGACTAGTGTGTGGCCCTAGTGATTTGGCTACACCGTCCCCTTCTGTTATATTATGTGCACACTTATGATATGATTTATTATGGCCAATCTGATTTCTGTGGGGGCGTATGGATGCATCCTAGATCTGTTCTGTTTAGTGGATTTAACTATGATTATGTTTATGATATCTGTCTGGTGACTGGTACTGTGTGCTATACATGCCTTTATGATATCTGTCTAGTGATCAGCTCCCAGAAGTTGTGAAAGGCATGTATAGCACACAGTACCAGTCACCAGACAGATATCATAAACATAATCATAGTTAAATCCACTAAACAGAACAGATCTAGGATGCATCCATACGCCCCACAGAAATCAGATTGGCCATAATAAATCATATCATAAGTGTGCACATAATATAACAGAAGGGGACGGTGTAGCCAAATCACTAGGGCCACACACTAGTCATGCCAGTGGTGCATCACAGACACGCCTATGGTACCTCCATAGGTAGGGAAACAGAAATGGCTCGGGTATCAAACTAAGAGTCAGGTCTCATATAATACAAAAGGTCATATGGCAAATGTGTATCTCAGAATCGTATCAAAGTTCAATCAAAGGGAACATAGCAATGGCTTGGGGAATCTTAAGTGTACCATATTTCCAAAGTCATAATAGCATAATGGAGCCTTTACTAAAAAGCGAGTATCCGTACCTTATTGCAAGCACGTAAAAATAGAAACAAACTCAGAAAACAGATGTGGCTCAGGACCTCTCCTTCTTCACACCTAGAGGAGAAGAGGGGGAATCATAATTCATCCTTTAAATTCATATCTTTCCATTTTAAGTAACTTCCCGTTTTTTTAGCAGGTTTCCATAAATAGTAAGTTGAATCATTATTAATGGAAATAAAGTATCTTTTAACCTTTTTACTTATTTGGTCCTTAGGGTTTCATAACTTTGCATTTTATACCCTTTACTTCCCAAAATTACACTTTAAACCTTTTAGTATTCAAAGTTACACATTAAACCCTTAACTTATCCATTTTACATAATGAGCACTTATTTTATTAAGTTATTCGAATGGATACTCAAGTATTCATAATTTACACATTAAGTCCCTCAAGTTATTAAAGTTACATATTTAACCCTTAAATTTACAATTTCAATCTTTAATTATTAATAGTTACATATTAGGCCATCAAATTATCAAAATGACACATAACCCCCTGAATATATTAAATTACTCAAATCAGTCCCAAGTTTCTGAAAATTACATGTTTAGTCCCTCTCTTTTAATTATTTTCAAAACAAACCCTAATTAGGTTTAAAATACATTTTAATCCATTTAATTGCAAAACTTACACTTTACACCCACAAGTTATATTTTATTCGAATTATATACAGCTCAAATAAAGTTCCATAATTAACCCTTAAGTTTTAAAGTTTACAAAACTCACTCAAAACATTTATATACAAATCGTATAAACCAATAACAAAGGAATTAGAAACCCTAATCCTTCTAATCAATTCTCAATCATCATCTCATCATTAATATCATTAATTAACACCATTTCCAGCTCTAAACCAAAACCCTAGATCCCACGATTTATTTTTCCTTTTTCTCTTTATACGATTTATACAAAATTCAATAAATCAAAATAATTTCGAAACACATGTTTTAAGCCATGACAATTCTTTCCAACATTTTTCCAGATCATATTATATCATAATAAGTGTATAATAATTTTATTAATAATTATTCTGGATCGGAGCATATATTTCACATTTAAACACGTTTTTAGGGTTTTAAATCACGAAAACGATGTAGAGCATGCATGGTTCGAATCAACCATTTTATTTGATGTTTATATGATGTAAGGGACCTGAGAAAAAATACCAAACCAAGGATTGAACGTGTGGAAAAGGCTGCACGATTTGTTGTATACGCGTATGAGCAAAACGAACCAGAAATCCACACGACTCCAAAAGCTTCTCCACGACCTTTCCATCATTTTTCCCAGAGTATACATGATATGAGGATTATGAGAAAAATCATAAACGAATTTTAGGGAGGTCGAACAGATCATAAACGAATTACCTTGTTTATAGGGCTCGACAAAAGAAAACCAAAGCCACGATCGATCCAAGCTTCAACAATTCAAAAGGGTATTTTTCTAGGACTTCTTGGATGTTGTTTGATCACAGAAAAATGCCTATGAGTGATGGGGTTGTCGAATGGAGGCCAAAGAAATTTTGTGTGTGTTTGTTTTTGGATCGGCAATTAGGGTTAGGGAATAAAAGATATGGATTGACTCTTTAAAATAGGAATGCCGTGTGAATGAGGGGGGGAAAGACCAGAATTTCGGATTTTTGGTTGGTAGAAATATTCTTGTGATTATCTTCCTTATTTATCAACATTTTAACCATTTAAATCAATATTAAAATTACTTATTATTAATTCGGTCCATAGAGGGGTAATTTCGTAATTTCACCACTTGCATAAATGTTAAATGTAATTTTTAAAATTATTTGGATACATAACTTGTGCATTGTTTGAAATTTGGGACTTATTTGGAGACCTTATAAGCTTTTAATTAAATTTTAAATATGTAGGGGCATTTTGGTCTTTTCACATGTTCTCAGATTTTAGGTGTTACAACTTCTTCCCTCTAAAAAGAAAAATTTCGTCCTCAAAATTTGAAAGAGATCGAAATGAAACGAATCGAAACATAACGGAGACATACCGGATCGAATACAAAATGAGGATGACTAGCTCGAATAGACTCCTCGGTTTCCCTGTAGCTTCTCGCTGCGGGTGGTTCCGCCAAAGAATCTTAACGAAAGGAATAACTTTACGCCTCATAACTCGCTCTTGGCGATCAAGAACGACTTCCGCTCCTCCGAAGAGACATATCGATCAATCGATCGAAAGGATAGGACACCACATGCAAAGGATGGTAATTGTATCCTCTCAGAAGAGATACATGAAAGACGTCGTGAACATGTGATAACTGCGGAGGAAGAGCCAAACGATACGAGACCTCTCCAATGCGCTCCAAAATTTCAAACGGTCCAATGAATCGAGGACTAAGCTTGCCCTTGATCCCGAAACGTTTAACTCCACGAAACGGCGAAACTTTAAGGAATACCCGATCACCAACCCGAAATTCTAAGTCACGCCGATGCTTATCAGCATAACTCTTTTGACGCGCACGTGCTTCCTTCAATTTTTCCCTAGCAACATCCACTTTCTCGGTAGCAATCTGAACTAACTCCGGACCTTCAATAATGCACTCACCAACCTCATTCCAACAAACTGGAGCTCTGCACTTCCTACCATACAACATCTCGAAAGGAGCCATATGAATACTCGCGTGCCAGCTGTTGTTGTATGCAAACTCAACCAAACACAAATATTCGTCCCAGTTACGAGTCCACTCTAAAGCACATGCCCTCAACATATCCTCTAATGTCTGGATGGTCCTCTCCGACTGACCATCTGTCTCAGGGTGAAAAGCCGTGCTGAACTTAAGGCGCGTACCCCATGCCTTATGCAAGCCCTTCCAGAAACAAGATGTAAACCGTGGGTCTCTATCTGATATGATAGCCGTAGGCATACCATGAAGCCTAACGATCTCCTGCTGAAATATGTCTGCCAACTTACTAACTCTGTAGTCCACACGAATAGGGAGAAAGTGAGCAGACTTGGTTAGTCGATCAACAACCACCCAAATCGCATCATGCTTCATACGGGTACGAGGTAAACCTGTAACGAAATCCATGGAAATCTCTTCCCACTTCCACTTCGGAATCTCCAATGGCTGCAATAACCCACTCGCTCTTTGATGCTCAATCTTTAGTTGCTGGCAAGTCAAACACTTCGATACAAACAACGCCACATCATGTTTCATACCACTCCACCAAAAATGTTGTTTAAGATCCCTATACATCTTGGTCGAACCAGGATGAATAGTGAACGGGGAACTATGAGCCTCTGATAGAATAATCTCTCGAAGTTCCGGATCGTTAGGAACGCAAAGACGATCCTCAAACCAAACCACACCAAATTCGTCAACTCTGAACTCTGACTGTTTGCTTTCCTCAACATTTTGAACTATAGACCACAGTTCACCATCCTCCTTCTGAGCTTCCTTTATTCGCAAGATGAGATTGGACTCAACTTTAAGACTAGCCCAATAACCATCCTGACCTCGAATACAAAACTCCACATCCGTAAGCTCTAAGTCATGCGAACACGAGGATCAAACTCTAAACTCGCAACCATACCGGACTTCCTACTAAGAGCATCCGCGACTACATTCGCCTTACGGGATGATACCGAATATTAACATCATAGTCCTTCAGAGTTCTAACCACCGCCTCTGTCTCATATTTAGTTCCTTCGAGTGAAAATGTATTTAAGACTCTTGTGATCGGTGAAAATGTCACAAGACTCTCCATACAAATAATGGCGCCAAATCTTTAGCGCGAAAACCACATTGCTAACTCTAGATCATGTGTTGGATAATTCACATCGAGAGGTTTCAACTGCCTCGAAGCATAAGCAATCACCTTCCCGTGTTGCGTCAACACACATCCCAAACCTTTCTTCGATGCATCACTATATATTTGAAAACCACCTGAACCAGATGGAAGAGTCAAAATAGGTGCAGACACTAAACGTTTCTTCAACTCCTCGAAACTACTTTCCCTCTCATCAGTCCAAACAAACTTCTCTCCTTTCCTCATCAATTGTGTTAAAGGCAAAGCGAGACGCGAAAAGCCTTCAACAAATCTCCTATAATACCCAGCAAGACCCAGAAAACTCCTTACTTCCGTCACGAAGCTGTGGGTCCGCGGTTAATTGTGGTGCATTTTTACAAGGGTGGTTTGATCATTGGCATTTCTGGAAATGAGTGCTTTTGAACGGTTTTCATGATTGCATGCATTGACTAAGTGTGTAAGAGGTAAGTTGTTCGTTTGGCCTACTTGGCTAGGATGGCTCTAGAGTATTTTGTTGTTTGTTTTAAATCCTTTATTTGTGGATTTTGATGTTGGGATACGAACCTTGTGGTCGTTCTTGTGTACTGTGAGTTGATGAGTTTTGGGGCTAAAATCCCAATGGTTTTGTAAAGGTCATTTGACGGGTTTGGGGCTAAAATCCCAACGGTTTGGTAAAGGTTATTTTACGGAAAGTAAACTTTGGGGCGATGACCCCTTTTGTCTTGTGGATTGTGAAAAGTAGGATTTGATAATCCTAAATTGTTTTCTATTAAAACTCTCGATGGCATTCTAAACCGTTTTATAAATTATTTCCATTGATTTATGATATTTCGATTTTGAAATGTTTTCTCAAACCCTTGCCTCGGGAAGTACTTTTCGTTTCGTTTGGATCTTTGAGGATCCTCGGTTATTGTTATTCGTGGAATGTGAATTGTATGGCTCGTATTTGCACTTTGTTCTTGCACTAGCAAAACAGTGGAGTTTTGCTAACCCCCGAGTATTCGGGGGGTGGATGTCTGTTTTTGCATTCATGTTTTGGAGCATAACACAGGGTCGGCACGAAGGATGATGAAAGATGATCGATACTAATCACATGAGGAACCGTACATCGTGTGTTGGTTCGATTGTACTTTATTTTCCGTCTTTGTATTGTTCCCGTTGTACGGGTGTAGTTGTATTTTGTCCCCTGCGTGGGCATGAGTTGTATTTGAGCTGTATGTATTTGTGGAAAGACCAAATCGGTCTACTGAGTCATTGTAGCCTTGAAGGCATTGTCGAGATGTTAAATGTTGTTACCAGCCTGGTAGATCCTCGAGGAGAGGGTCTACGGCGTGTAATATCCCTGAGTGGATTGGGGGTGTTACAATCAAAACCAATTATGAAAATTTTATCTTTTAAGCAATAAAAAGTTAAAATTTTAATAATTGCTCTAGCTATATTATCTGCACTATGTGTACAATTAAATTTTTTAAACGCAAGTAATCTTTTGTTTAAGTTCCAATTTTCATCAATCCAGTGTATAGTTATTCCGATATAATCATTTTTTTCTTTAAAATCTGCCCAAGTATCTGCAGCTAAAGAAACTCTATGATTTATAGATCTAAAATAAGCTCGTAGTGCAAGTTTATGTTGTTTGGCTAGGTATACTACTTGTCTAGTCATTGTGGTACGTGGAATTCTTTTAATAGCAGGATTATAGGCATTTTGCATCCTGTATTCCCAACACGTACTATCCGCAAAATTAAAAGGTAAAGATTCTTGTGCACATAATTTTGCCATTTGTTCTCTAGCAATTTTTTCATTATATTTATAAAGTTGAGATTCAGACATACCTTGATTGCCGACTGGCTCGGCTCCAGTAGAAGGTTGGAAGTTGAGTTGACTTTGTGACTTTTGTTCTCCGTGGACCGAGGCATGGTTATTCTCAAAATGCCTTTTAAAATTTCCATATCCATCCCCGGCTTTATACGAATACTCTTTCGAGCAGTAGTTGCAAGATACCTTCATCGAACCATCCGACATTTTTTCCTTGTTAAAGTGTTTTGAAAAAAGTACGGATACTGGTTTCCTTTCTGCAACAGGGGTAGCCTTGTTTCTTGGTTTAGTTTTCTTGCTTCCTCTGCCTTTCACATTTTCTTCCTCCTCGGACGATAACTCCTCAACATAAGGAGGTTCTTCTTCAGCTTGGCTTGCCGCAGGACGCTTCGACTTTGATTTTTGCGTCGGAGTTGGTACGCCATGAAGAGTGCGCTCGAATGTTGCATATGTTTGATTTAACATAGCTTCATCGATTTCATGGTCCATTTCTCCGTCGATGTTTTGCAGTTGTTGACGATTCGGGACACGTCGAAATCCCCGGAGATCAACTTCTTCTTCACTGGTAGTTGTTGTACTCCCGTAATAGATATTTTCATGTATAGCATCATATTCAACTTCTTGACTTTTATTTTCAAAACTGGGTGGAGTTTGATTTGGGGCTCCCGAATAATTATTCCAGATGGTTTCTTCGATTTGCCCCAAAGACCCATTCGCTCGAACTTGGACATTTTGGATTTTTTGGGAGATGTAGCAATACCCTTTCCCTTGTCAGAACTCGACATAATGATTAAATGCGAAAAAAAAAAGAGAGATTAAGTAGTATAGCAATTAGCAATGAGAGTTTGAGAGATAGATAGTATTGAAGGTGTGAAAAAATTGTGTTGGGGAGGGGGGGTATTTATAGATAGGAATTTTTTTTTTTTTAAAAACCTGGACTAGCCGTTAGACCCGCCGGGTCACGGGTCCGACCCGCCGGGTCCAACGGCCATTTTTTAAATTTTTTGAATTTTTTTTTATTTCCGCCGGGTCGACGGGTCGGACCCGGTGGGTCGACGGGTAGGGAGAAGCTCGACCCGGACCCCACCCGTGTATACCACGGGTCCGGGTCGACGAGTCGCACGGGTCAGCCGGGTCCGGATCCTACACGGGTCAACCGGGTCCGGGTCGGCGGGTCGATCCGGCGGGTTGGGTCGTTTTGGGCACCCCTACCGTAGAATCAACCTATTTGTACTCTATAATTAAAATATTTAAGATAACGGAAGACTTTGTTGTTAGTGAAATTACTATTTTAATTGAATATTACTAGGGGTGTCTAAATGGTTCCTCATTCTCGGTTAGAATCAGAATCGAGCCGGTTACGGTTAATAATCGGTTAAAGATTCGGTTTTCGGTTCCTTATTACATAATTTTTTGGTTTTCGGTTCGGAACCGTTATTTATTAAATATTATTTTTATATTTTATACTTATAGATTTTATTATTTTAATTTTTGTAAATTAAAAATTTAAAACCCTAATATTGTTAAATAAATATTTTATATTTTGTTAAAAATTTATAATAATATATTATATATGTATTAAATATTAATTTTATAATTTATAATTTATAATTTAACCCGTGCAAAACGATTCTGTCGGTTTAACCGAACCGGAACCGAAAATAACCGGTCCGGTTCCGATTAACCGAAATTTTATATGATCCGGTTCTCGGTTCTCATTTTTGAGTAATTGTGGTTCCGATTAACCGAAAATTTCGGTCCGATTAACCGGAACCGAACCGTTCGACACCCCTAAATATTACACACATTCTTAGGAACAACCAAGTGCAGCAGAACTGAATGAGCATACAAACTAATTTATATTTTAGGGTATTGAAAACACTCTTGTCTTATAATTATGAAAAACCACTTTATGCTCTTTTCTTTTAGGTTTAATTTCAACAAATTTCAATTCAATTCAATCCAATTTAATTTACTTAAATTCAGTTCAGTTCAGCAAATTTCAATTCAGTTCATCACGATCAGTCCAGTGCCGCTTTAGAAACAATATTATTATTGCTCTAGTGGTTTAATACAAATAATAATTATTATTACTGTATATAAATTATTATCTAATTTTTTATTATTGTTGTTATTATTATCGTTACTACCAATAATATTACATATAATTTGTAGTATTATTAATAATTTTATTATTATTATTATTATTTTCATCGATATCAAGATTATTCATAGATTATTTATAATTTGTAGCATTATGAATAATTTTTTATTATTATTGTGTTTTTCAATGATATATTGCTGTATATATTATTATGTGATATTATTATTTATATTAATATTTATTATCAATGATTTTAATATAATAAATGTAATTGTTATAATTTGTTATTATTGTTATATATTGTTATGTGTTAATAATAATAATAATAATAATAATAATACTAACTTCAGTTCAACCCAACAACAAAATCCAATCCAATTCAATTCAGCCAATTCAACAAGATCCGTTCAAAAAGTGAATCTTATGCGTTTTGTACGCGACTCAAAACAACACATTAATAAATCAATTTATCAAAGAATAACTAAATAAATTTCGGAAAACATCCTCAATACTAGAAATAACATCACCTTTAACCTTATTCCCTCTAATTCTTATTTTAAATTATTTTTAACTAACTCATAAAAAGTTAATTAAAAATATAAAAAAATCTTTCAAAAAAAATAATTTTCTATTTGTTTATTAATAAGACTTTCTTTTACTTTTTAGGAAAATCATGTAAATTAAAAAAATACTTAAAGAACTCTGCTTATTATTGATCCCCAGAATGATGAAGACTATTCTCACTGTACCAACACGAGTCTTTTCTAGCACGTTTTGTCCTCACTCACGTGCACCTGAGAAACTTCCCAGGGGGTCACCTATCCCATAACTACTCTAGGCCAATCACGCTTAACTTTGAAGTTTTTATGAGATAGCTACCAGAAAAAAAGATGTATCTTGTCGGTATGAGTAGTCCAAATCATTCATTTAACCACTTTCTAGTGCAGATCTCACAAGTCGAATCGCAAGCCGCGCCTCACGCATTTTTTAGCCCATGGAGGTAGAATACTAGACCAAATCCCAACAATCCCCCTCCCAGTACCTGCCAGCACCTCAGCCTCAAAGGCGAACTAGATTTGATCACACAGCCCTCTAGTGGCTGTATTCATTTACACAGTCCTCCAACACTTGACATCAGCATATGTTCCAGTTCCGTTTACTTCAACTGCGCCAGTATCTCAGTTCCAGCATACTAGATTTGATCACATAGCCCTCGAGCACCTCAGAACCTCTACTGCGCCAGCATCTCAGTTCCGACCATGTGGCAACATCTGCTGTATGCCCGGCTCTCAGTTTCAACGCTCTGACAGTCTCCACTTTAGGATACTCCGAGGGAATCCGCACCCGTGACCTGCTCCTATACCAATTATTAATCCCCAAAATGATGAAGACTATCCTCACTGTACCAACACGAGTCTTTTCTAGCACGCTTTGTCCTCACTCACGTGCACCCTCAGAAACTTCCCAGATGGTCACTCATCCCTTAACTTCTCCAGTCCAAGCACGCTTAACTTTGGAATTTTTATGAGATGATTACCAGAAAAGAAAATATATCTTGTTGGTATGAGTAGTCCAATTCAATTCATTTAACCACTTTCTAGTGCAGATCTCACAAGTCGAATCGCAAGTCGCGCCTCACGCATTTTTAAACCCATAATGCTGGACCAAATCCCACCACCTATTTCTTCGAGAAATTTCATGATTCTATAACTGACATTCGAATTCTTAATTTTTAAACAATAACATAAAAAAAAAACCCTCAAAATCAATTACCAAATAGCTCAAAAGATAGCCAACAATGAGAAAAAATAAAAAATTAAAAACCTAAATGAGTGAGAA
This sequence comes from Orobanche coerulescens, assembly GCA_033398695.1. Classification (NCBI taxonomy): domain Eukaryota; kingdom Viridiplantae; phylum Streptophyta; class Magnoliopsida; order Lamiales; family Orobanchaceae; genus Orobanche; species Orobanche coerulescens. The sequence continues at coordinate 3,711,210 of CM065816.1, forward strand.
GCATGTGCTAAAAAGACCGAAGTGTGATTTTCTCCCGTTATCTTTCACCCGTTTCCTCCTACACTTCCTTTATTCTTTTTACTTTTTAAAAGTAAAGCGCATGTATGTAATAATTAAGTTCCAATAACAATATATAAGCCACTTGTTTCGTTGAACATGTCAAGCAAGACTTGCCACCCAAAACTTGCCTAGATAATTGGCATAGTTTGCAGACTGACTATTACGTCCAGCCCACTTATCCAGTGCTCACTCGAATAATTAGCGACTGCGTATTCCCCATCATAAAAAAAAAATATAAGCCATTTTTATCTGCTTAAAATTTTGACAACATAAAAAAAGAGCAGAACAATCACAAACACATGACCACATTCCTACGAAATACAAAATATACCAGCACCGGCACAAAAAAAAAACACACACTATACATATTGCACACAAGTACTTGTATCTTCTCTCGCTTAGTTAATCTGAACATCAATCACTTTCCTCTGCCCTTTATCAGTCTTGGGAACATATACGTAAAGAACTCCATCCTTCATCTCCGCCTTCACTTTATCCCGGTCACAGAAGTCCGGAAGCTGCAACTTCGTATCGTAAGAACTGAAACTCCTCTCTCCCGACCACCTCGAATCACGATTGCCTTGTTCGTTTCTACCCTCTCCCCTGATTATAAGTATGTCATCCTCCACCGAGACTTTAACATCTTCTTTCGACAGCCCGGGCATGTCGAACCGCATCTGTATCTCATTGTCGTCCTCATGTATGTCCCACGGTACTCGGAGATCCCCTGTTGACGTTCCAGGGAATGTCATTGTATCCTCGAATATTCGGTCCATGGCATCGAGCATTCGGCGCATTGACCTCATCGGATAGAGAGTATCTAGGAAGCCTGCAATTGATAGATAGGGGTGTAATGCAAATAACTCCATTGTTTGGATCACCGTTCAGACTCGATTAAAATTCCACCAATCATTCTAACATTATATTTAAGCTTGATTTGATTCATACAACCGAATCAAACATTAATCGAGCTCAAACCATATGATCTTTTTTATATATATAGAGTCAAATTTTACTGATTTTTTTTTATAAAACAAATCAAACTTACTTCCCTAAACTAGTGGACCAAAAACAATTGAATTTTGCACCAATCGAACTTAAATCCAGAATAAATGACTGTTCAATATTTAAAACTTCTATTAATTATTTAAACGTAATTTGATTAATATAATCAGCTCTGAAACAATTTAAATCTTCTATATATAACTTACAAACTTTATTCAAATCTAGTCAAACTTCACTAAAAATTTCTATAAAAAATTATTAAGCATCATATTAGAACTTAATTTGATTAATATAACCGAGCCGAACACCAATCCAACTCAAACAATTTGAATTTTTTATATCTATTTTATAAATTTTATTCCAATCAAGTCAAACTTTATTCAAAAATATTATAAGACAAAGTAAATATAATCTGTCAATTAACGATCAAACTCAAATGAACTCCCACAAATCTTTTACCAATCGAACTCGAATCAAATATGAGATAGATACGATCATCAAAAAATATTATGAGACAAATCAAATTTAATCTGTCAATTAACGATCAAACTACTCACGTAAATCATTTACCAATCGAACTCGAATCAAATATGAAATAAATATGATAACTTTGATTCTCAGCCTACAAATTAAGCGGGAATTCTCAAATGGATTTTCCGTTCATTTCCCGCCCCGAAACAGACATCGTGGCTCGTCGGCAAATCCAAACAAACAACAAGACAGATTGAAAAGGAAATCGAGAGAGATAATACTGGTGTACCTACCAAAAGAGGACGTGCCCAAAGCCGGCGCCAACGGGCGTCGTTCTACCCCCGTGTCCTGGCTTCCGCCGACCTTTCCGCGGTGCACATCTACATCCGAGTCATTGATTTCGCCGTTGGCCTGAGCTCTGACGACGGTCAACGGCCTTTTGCTTATGTTACACGCAGAAGGGACAAACACAGAGCGGCGCCCAACAGAGGCTCTATTCTTCGCGGTAACGACATCGTTTAATGCAAAAGGAGAACAAATTAACATATTTGCCGCCATTAAACACTGAATGTAATTAAAATTGCGATGAAACTATGACGAAGAAAGTTACAGTGCAGAGTATCGGGACGATTACTGTCTGTGTTGTAGTTCGAGATAGGAATATATATATAGTAGATAGATATAAACAAAGAATGGTGTAGAAAACTCTTGAACCCCTGAGAAAACAAAAAGGATCACCGATGTTTGGTCAGTGTTCTGGAGGTTTCCACACCCCCCCACCCCCACCCCCACCCCCACCCCCTCCCTCTTTTTTTTTTTGTCCTTCATCTTGTTGTAATTGGCTATTCGGGAATGATCGAGTTTCTTGTTTTCAAACCGGTTGGGCCTTCTCTTTATTGGGCCAGGACCAGCATATTGGGCCAGGACCGGGTACGGTTTAAATTAAAATTTTGGGGACAAGTGATAGTGATACTTTTTTACCTAAATAAAATACTTTACAAAATATAATGTAGATTAAAATATAATTTATCAAACAAATTGTAGATACTTATAAAATACATCATCATTTTTTATCAAAACTGCTGTAACAGTAGAATAATTGTAAAGATTTGGGAAGCCTTAGTTCGAGGTCTGCTCTCAACTAGCTTCACGACCGATTGGGATGGGATCCTCGCCTTGTTGGTGGATGATGCACAAGACAAGATGCACATTTTCCTTCTCTTCATACTATTTGGCGGGAGCGCAACAACCGTATACATGGAGAAGACGCTACCCCTGCTTTGCATCTGACTCGTTTCATCAATAAGCAAGTCCGCAATCGTTTGTCAACTATTCAAGATATGGCTGATCGCAAGTACGGCGGAGGCATGGAAGCATGGTTTGCTTCACGAGCTTAAAGTTGTTTTAGTGTTTTTCTTGTAAAGTTAATTTCTAGTTGTCTTAAAAAAATTTCCATTAAGATGCACTCGTTGTAAAAACGTTTTGGATATGAAATTTAAAAAGTTTTGATTCAAAAAAAAAAATTGTAAAGAAATTTGGCATCCATAATCCGGATTGCTGCACCGTTTAGATTTATCTATCATCTAATACAATAATCGTGCATCATTTATATTAATTAATAAATATTATAAAAAATAATATTTTAAAAATATTCATTAAGACTTCCAACATATTGTACGTAATAATATTTATTTTTTGTTACTATTAAAATATGTTATCAAAATCAATATATGAATAGTACATAAATCAAACTATTGCGATCTTTAAGTACATAAATCATTATATTGTGAGGATATAATGATAACATCATAGGTTCCAAAATGTATTTCGTGGCTAGCCTCCATAAGTTCCAAAATGTATTTCCTCACATAAGATTGAGAGTCCGAAAAAGGCGACCCGACCATCTTCTCATGATCCAAAATTTTCGTTCTCCCGACATATTTCCCGTTATTTCCAGTCGAAAAAGTATAGCCCAACAAGCTTCTCGTAGATTTTTCAGTGGGGTGCGTGTGTATGGAAATGCCGCTGACAAGAGGAGGAGACTGAGTATCCATTTTTATCTCAATCTGGTTTTCGATTGGTTTTGGTTAAAATACACATGGAAGGAAAGAAAGACACTCTAACAAGTCACTAATGATAAGCATGTAATGTTCAAACGCATAGAATCGAATCTGAATCGAACACCATTTAGACATATTGAGTCTTTGGTATGATTATAAATTAACGGACTCACACGTACAGTGGCACAACCAGAAGCAAGATTTATAATATGGGCTAGGCCCGGATTTAAGGGCTGAATTATATATTTTTATTTTTATTTATTTTGGATATTGGGTATTACTAAATACTGCCCTAAATTACTAGTCACCGCCTTTAAAAATTACATTTTTGCCCTTCATTACTATTGAACCTCTCTCTCCTCTCTCACTACTTTTCTCTCTCACTGCTGTATCTTACTTCTCTCTACCCGCCATCGCCACACCGCCGCTGTCGTGTCGCCGCACCACCGCCACCGTGCCGTAGGGGTGTACAAATAGTTTTTTTTTCAAACCGGTTCGGGTTGTATAACCGAATCGGTTTTTGGTCGTAGTCTAAAAACCGGTTTTTTGAACAAACCGGTTCGGGTCGGGTTGGGTTGGGGACTGTAAAAACTCGACCCTATACTAACCGATTTGGGTCGGTTTGTGACCGGTTCGGGTAGAAAAAACCGGTTATAACCGGGTTTTTTAAAAATAAAAAAAATTAAAAAAATAATATATTCTTATTAAATAAACCCATTATACATTAAATATAAACTTTTATTAAAGAAACTCATTAGAACATTAACTTTTATTCAAACATTTAGAATTTAAAACATAAACTTTTATTAAATAAACTCATTACAACATCAACTTTTATTCAAACATTTAGAATTTAAAACATAAACTTTTATTAAATAAACTCATTACAACATCAACTATTATTCAAACATTTAGAATTTAAGTTTACATTTGTATTTAAGTTTGCAAAACCGTTTACTAGTTCTATTTTAGCCTTTTTCCATAATTTAATACAATCACGTCTAAGAGTAGCACGACTTACTTGTTTATATCGCGGTTGAAGAGTATTTTGAATCACCTTAGTCAATCGAGGGTTATCGAAGTGGTTGAACGGCAAACCTTCTTAAATCACGTAGCTTGCAAATTGTTGTCGGCACCGCTCCGCCTTGTATGCAAAAAGACCGCCCTCTCGTGACATAGATGCTTGACCGGCTTCCGGAACGGATTTGAGTCCTTCGCAATACTTGTCGGTATGCATCTTCAACGTCGTGTTGGGATTATGTGGCCCAAATGAATAAAATAATGAGGGCCCAAAATAATCTATCTCCTGCAGCCCACTTAAAATCGGACCCGGCCCGGAACTCTTTTTGGAAGCAGCCCATTAGGCTGGATTAATCTTCGCCATTCATCTGGTATCTTTAATCCTCGCCATTGGTTTATATTTACCCTACATATATAAACCCTCTACCCAAACCCTACCCCTCATTTCTCTCTTCTCACCCCGCCGTCAGCTCCCTATCTCCCTTTCTCTGCCCCCCGATTTTCTTTCCTTTCTCCTCGGTTTTGACCTGCTCTTCTGATGGAAAGAAAATCCTCCCGATTTCTTCTCTTCGTTTGGTTGTTCCGATTCTCCTATAAATGTAATATCCGTTATTTTTCCATTTTTAGCAGTTTCCATTTTTGGTGTATGTCTATTTTTATCGACTCGCTTGTAACCGTTTCGACATTTTGAATCTATTTTGTTCTTGGAGTTTTTCCATTTGGACGAGTTTTGATGATGTTTTCACGTAATTTCATTTTATGACATGTTTTGCCGTATGAACGTTCGATTCTTGTAAAACTCGTTCGTTTTCGTTGTTTCTTGGTTTGTACAAGTTCGTATGGTTGAGTTGGTCTTGTGGAGACTTTCGGTTTGTAAATCCGACGTCGTTTCGTGATTTTCGGGCACTTGGGCCATTTTTGTAATTTCCTAATAGTTTAGGGAATCTTAGTTTCGTTGACGCATTACGGACCCTCCGGTGGTCGGAATTGTATTTTCTTTCAGCACTTAGTTCCGTCGTCTTGTAGGCTTCGCATCTATGTTCCTGGATTCTGGCCTCGTCGTACGTTTCGTGTTTTATGCCCTCGACAGCAGCTTACTGCTGATGTGACATCAGCAGTGCTGAACTGCTGTGTAGGTAGCGCACGCTACCCCTGTTGCCTTGCGTGCGCTACCGAAGTGCAGTTAGCGTACGCTAACCCCCTATTGTTAGCGTACGCTAACGAATGTGGCAGTAGCCACTGGACTATCACAGCCCCGTTAGCGCACGCTACATATGGCAGTTAGCGTGCGCTAACTTCACAATTATATAAGCCCAGCGGGCAGTTTTCAGAGCAGCAGTTTCATTCTTTTTCCTTCGTTTCTTCGACGTGCGACCTCAGAGGCGATTTCCATCAGTTCCGATCGGCGTTCTATTCACATTCCATCACCGTAGAGTTGTGCCAACATATTATCACCAGCATAATCGTCATCCATCATCCGAAATCAAGGTATTTTCGTCTAGAACCCTAACTCGTCGAATTTGGGGGTTTTTCCGGGTTTGGCTAATTGGAACCGAATTATTCCAGTATGTTATGATATTCTTCACCGTTTGTGATTGTTGAATGATTCCAAATCCAAATTTCTTGATTTTAATCCGTGAATTATCGATACGGGGAGATTTTGCGTAAACCCTCGCCCGTATCAATTGACCGTCTATTGTCGTATATTGTAACCGGGGTTATGGGTGTATTCCAGTAGAATATTGTTGTCCGTTGGGACTGAACTGTATTGATCCTTCGTTTAGGAACCGTCGCTTTCCACCCGGATCGTTCGTAGTCGTGTTTCATCTCTGTTTCTTCAAGAATGTCTCAAAGACAAGTACTTTACATTTGATTACATGTTCTAGTATTTGAATTATGGCTATATGTGGTTGTTGTGGGGAGATATGTGTATGTTCACCTAGGGACGGTCCGACGGGGCCTCTAGGGATACGTATTGCCGTGTGTGTGCGTATCACGAACTGTGGTTAGCCACCCGGGGATGTCCGACGGGGCTCTGCGGGGTACGGTGGCCGTGAGTCTCGTGCCAACGGTTAACTTTGAATTATGATTTGTTGGAGATAATGTGTTTTGTGTGTACATCATAAATATTCCGGAATATAAAATGTTTTCTAAAATGACTTTTTGGCGCATATATTCATCTGATTAGAATGTAGTTCAAATGGATTGTACTTGCACTAGCAGTTGTCGCTAACCCCTTAAATGGGGGAAATACTTTTTGTATTTCAGGTATTGATCGTGGGGACAAGCGAGCACTAGAGCCGTATGAGGATGATGGGCGAGCATGATCTTGTCGAAATTGATTATTGGTGTTCTATCTGTCGAATATTTTGATATCTTGTTTTGGGGATTTTGTTTTATAAAACTGGTTTAAGTACTCGAGTACTTCTTTTACAATATTGTTAATGTTGTGTTCCTATTTGGGAAGTGGATCAATGTTGGATTTTATTGTCGGATTGTAATCTTATTTGAATTGTCGTATTATTGATGATTGTTGTCGTTGTCGAATGTCTTGTTTGGTATGTTAGCCGGGTGGATCCCATAGTGTGGGGTCCACGGCGCTGTAATATGCCCTGAATGTCTTGGGGGTGTTACAGAATATGGTATCAGAGCTTAGTTTTATGGATACCTAGGCTGTCGGTTATTTGGGTCTAGTTAAGTGTCGTTTTTGGGACAGTATCACTGTTATGCCATCATCTCAGTACGCCGGTGCTCGTAAGTTTCCCTAACTTGACTCGTTTCACCGTTCTGTTCTATTCCTGTCTTAGTATCTTTTGCGTTTTGCGTTTGAAATGTACTTACCCGTTGCTTCTTCGTAATTCCCTCTTGGTAGAGGACGCGGGCCAGCGGTCGCGCGAGCGGCGAGGGCGTGGCGCGGCCGTGGGGCGGCCATGTCCGATCACTCGGGAACCGGTCGGCGATGCCTTCCTTGTCGAGCAGTGTTCCCCCTAGTTCCGGAGGTCGGCGGGACCCGATCTGCTAGCTCCGTAATGCTCATGAGAATGTTGGGGTGGCTGACATTTTACGAGTAGCGAATCGATGATGGCGCTACCGGCTCGAGCCATTCTGGTCGGCCATGCTAATGCCAACCCGGTCCCGCCTACTGGGTCCGGCAATGATAAGCTACTTCAGGACGTGATTCGTATGCGCCTCCGCAGTTTGATGGTACTTCCGACCCTTCTTGTTGGGAGAATTGGCTGTTCGAGATAGAGAAAGTGTTTGAGGCTGCTAATTGCCCCGAGGAGAGGAAAGTACCCATTGCTCAGTACTTCCTCGCCAAGGAAGCAGCGACGTGGTGGCAAGCGGTGAAACCGCGTGGCCAAGGCGGCTACGTGGGCGAGTTCCGGATCGATGGAAGACGAGTTACGTCGTGGCCGGTGAAAGAGGAGGATCGAGCCTTCTTTGAGGCTAAGCCCCAAGATGTACCTATATCTCAAGCCATCAAAGACTACAATCAACGATTACATTATGTGAGAAACCAAGTCGCGATGAGCTTGATAAGATCTGCCACTTTGACATGCGGATGAAACAGAGTGCGCCACTACATGTCAGTGCAGGGTGCACGACCTTGAAAGAATATCGAATAAGGCGATGGCTTATGAGATGTCGTTTTCATGCGAGACGGCAACCGAAGGAAAGAAACAGAAAACCGCCGGTCGGGCCAGAGGCAAGTCAGAGGGTATCCAAGACTCGCCTGCTCGCGAGTCTTCGGGAGTCAGTCGCCATCAGTTGGTCGAGGAAACGGTTCTAGGTCTGCTCCTGCTGGTTCCGTTCATGGTCCTACGTGCTTCAACTGCAGTCGTCCGGGCCACATGATGAGTGAGTGTGATAGGCCTCCGATTCAGTGTCTTGCTTGTGGTCGTATGGGTCATCGTGCTAAGTTTTGTACGGATGCAGCTCGGGCCCCAGTTACTCAGATATCAGCCCCAGCCGCGGGAGAGCCGAGTGTGAATCAAACACCGACAGTTCCTCAGCCGCAGCAGAGTTTTGGTAGAGGTCGAGGTCGTGGTCAGCCTTCTAGAGGGGGAGCTTCTAGTGCGGGGTCTGTTCCGCCCCGTGTGTACGAGATGAGACGAGCAGGAGATCCTGACGCGACGGTGGCCACAGGTACCGTCCACATCCTTGATCATCCTGTTTCCGTATTGTTCGATTCTGGTGCTACGCATTCTTTTATATTTATGGATTGTGTGCGCCCGCATGTTGATTGCCTTGTTACTTGTGAGCCTTTTGTTGTTAAACTTCCTAGTGGGGATAGCATCGTGGGGGATCGTGAGGTTAGAGATTTTCCGGTGAGTATCGCGGGGAGGGTTTGGCCTTCTAATCGATTGCGGTAGATATTAGAGATGAGGATTTGATTAAGGTGAGGATTGGCCGACCGTCATGGGGCGACCATGAATTATAGAACGAGGACGGTTTCGATGTTAGCCTCTCGACGGCAAGAGCATTCCTTTGTGGGCGTAAGCGAGTAGCCGAGATTTCGATCAGCGCCTTAAAGGCGGTGAGACTTCTTCGAGGAGGTTGCACGGGTTATTGGTGTTACGCTTTGAGATCGGAAGAAGGGGAGTCGAGCTCGTCTATTCCGTAGTATGTGAGTATCTGACGTTTTCCGGATGAGTTGTCGGGTTTGCCGGACCGAGAGGTTGAATTTACCGTCGATTTAGAGCCGGGTGCAGCACCTATCTCTAAGACGCCATACCGGATGGCGCCTGCCGAGATGCTTGAGTTGAAGAAACAGTTGGGAGAGTTGCTAGACATGGGATATATTCGACCGAGCGCTTCGCCTTGGGGCGCACCGGTCCTATTCGTAAAGAAGAAGGATGGTTCACTTCGTTTGTGTATCGACTACCGAGAGTTGAACAAAGTGACCATCAAAAACAAATATCCGCTTCCGAGGATTGATGACTTGTTTGATCAGTTGCAAGGGGCAACCGTGTTTTCGAAGATTGATTTGAGATCGGGGTATTATCAACTCCGAGTGAAGGATACCGATATTCCGAAGACGGCCTTTCGGACGAGATACGGTTACTACGAGTTTGTGGTTATGCCTTTTGGGCTAACCAACGCACCAGCCGTGTTCATGCAGCTTATGAACAAAGTCTTTATCGAGTACCTCGATAAGTGTGTAGTCGTTTTTATCGACGACATCCTGATTTATTCGAGGAGCGAGGAGGAGCACGCCCGTCATTTGCATATTGTGTTAGATATTTTGAGAACTCGGCATCTTTTTGCGAAGTTCTCAAAGTGTGAGTTTTGGCTACGGGAGGTTATGTTTCTCGGTCATGTGATCTCGGCCGAGGGTGTTCGTGTGGACCCACATAAGGTAGAGGCAGTGTTGGATTGGGCGCCGCCCAAGAACGCGAAGGAGGTCCGCAGTTTTCTAGGATTAGCCGGGTATTACCGCAGATTCGTCGAGGGGTTCTCTAAGCTCGCTCGACCGCTGACTCAGTTGTTACAGAAGTCGGAGAAGTTTGTGTGGACCGATGAGAGGCAGAATAGTTTTGAGGAGTTGAAGAAGCGGTTGACGACCGCTCCCGTGTTGGCTTTACCGAGTGGTAATGATGGTTTCTCCATTTATAGTGATGCTTCGGGCCAAGGGCTCGGATGCGTACTTATGCAAAGACGGAGGACGATTGTCTATGCTTCCGTCGATTGAAACCGTATGAATTGAATTACCGTTCGCAGGATCTTGAGTTGGCCGCAGATTGTGTTTGCGTTGAAAATCAGCGTCATTACTTGTATGGCTCGTCGTGTCGATTTTCACCGATCACAAGAGCACAAGTACATCTTCACGCAGAAGGAGCTTAATATGAGACAGAGGAGATGGTTGGAACTGATTAAGGATTACGATCTTGAGATCCTCTATCATCCGGGCAAGGCTAATGTGGTAGCAGATGCCTTGAGCCGGAAATCGGTATCGCTTCGGGCGCTTGAGTTACTCACGGCCCAGTCGGGACTTCAGCGAGAGTTTATGAAGTTGAGCATTGAGATTGTACTGCCAGAGAGTTCCGGGCAGTTGCGTACTCTTGAGATTTCTTCATCTCTGGTCGAGGACATTAAGTCGGGACAGTTAGAGGATCCGATGTTTATTCAGCTTCGAGAGAGTGTAGGAAAGGGGAAAGCCCCGGGATTCGTTATTCATGAGGACGGCGTGTTGAGATTTCGAGGTCGGTTGTGTGTTCCGAACGACTTGGAACTGAGACAGAACATTATGCGAGAGGCTCATGCATCACCATACTCAGTCCATCCGGGCTCGAGTAAGATGTATAAAGATTTGAGGAAGAATTTCTGGTGGAGCGATATGAAGAAGGAGGTAGTTCAGTTTGTAGCTAAGTGTTTGACTTGTCAGCAAGTCAAGATTGAGCATCAGCGGCCAGCCGGATTATTGAAACCACTTCCCGTTCCGGAATGGAAGTGGGAGGACATCTCTATGGATTTTGTCACGAGTTTACCGAGGACGAAGACTGGTATGAATATGGTATGGGTAATTGTAGACCGACTGACTAAGTCGGCACATTTTCTGGGCATCAAGGATACTTGGGGTCCAGAAAAGTTGGCTCGTATTTTTATCACTCAGATAGTGAGGCTTCATGGTACGCCGAAGACCATTATTTCAGACAGAGATGGCCGATTTGTATCGCATTTTTGGCAGGCAGTGCATAAGGTATTGGGGACTCAGCTACGTTTGAGCACTTCGTTCCATCCCCAGACCGATGTGCAGTCCGAACGTACCATTCAGACATTCGAGGATTTGTTGCGCGCGTGTGCGTTAGATTGGAGTAGTAACTGGGAGGATCATTTGGCCTTGATTGAGTTTACTTATAATAATAGCTGGCACGCGTCGATTAAGATGGCACCATATGAGGCACTTTATGGCCGACGTTGCCGATCACCGATATGTTGGGATGAGCCGTCCGATTTGGTTGGCACCGAGCCGGATCTTGTGTTGGAGACGAGGGAGAAAATCGAATTGATTAGAAAGAGGATGTTGGCTGCCCAGAGTCGACAAAAGTCTTACGCGGATGTTAGGCGTAGACCCTTGGAGTTTGAGGTGGGGGATCATGTTCTGCTGAGAGTGTCTCCGACGAAGGGAGTCTTCCGTTTTGGGAAGAAGGGGAAACTCAGCCCGAGATTTATTGGACCTTTCGAGGTATTGGAGAGAGTCGGTGAGTTAGCGTACCGTTTGGCTTTACCTCCGTCGCTGAGTCATGTACATAGCGTATTTCACGTTTCCCAGTTGAGGAAGTACGTTCCGGACCCGTCCCACATTATTGACTTTGGGGACGTGGAGATCGAGAAGGATATTACGTTTGAAGAGAGGCCCGTCAGAATTTTGGAGCGTCGTGACAAACAGTTAAGGCACAAAACCATTCCTTTGGTTAAGGTGCAATGGTCGAGACACGGAATAAAAGAAGCGACGTGGGAGTTAGAGGAGGATATGCGTTCGAGATACCCCGAGCTCTTTGATTCTTAAGTTTCGGGACGAAACTTTATTTTAGAGGGGGAGAATGTAATATCCGTAATTTTTCCATTTTTAGCAGTTTCCATTTTTGGTGTATGTCTATTTTTATCGACTCGCTTGTAACCGTTTCGACATTTTGAATCTATTTTGTTCTTGGAGTTTTTCCATTTGGACGAGTTTTGATGATGTTTTCACGTAATTTCATTTTATGACATGTTTTGCCGTATGAACGTTCGATTCTTGTAAAACTCGTTCGTTTTCGTTGTTTCTTGGTTTGTACAAGTTCGTATGGTTGAGTTGGTCTTGTGGAGACTTTCGGTTTGTAAATCCGACGTCGTTTCGTGATTTTCGGGCACTTGGGCCATTTTTGTAATTTCCTAATAGTTTAGGGAATCTTAGTTTCGTTGACGCATTACGGACCCTCCGGTGGTCGGAATTGTATTTTCTTTCAGCACTTAGTTCCGTCGTCTTGTAGGCTTCGCATCTATGTTCCTGGATTCTGGCCTCGTCGTACGTTTCGTGTTTTATGCCCTCGACAGCAGCTTACTGCTGATGTGACATCAGCAGTGCTGAACTGCTGTGTAGGTAGCGCACGCTACCCCTGTTGCCTTGCGTGCGCTACCGAAGTGCAGTTAGCGTACGCTAACCCCCTATTGTTAGCGTACGCTAACGAATGTGGCAGTAGCCACTAGACTATCACAGCCCCGTTAGCGCACGCTACATATGGCAATTAGCGTGCGCTAACTTCACAATTATATAAGCCCAGGCGCTTTGAGCAGCAGTTTCATTCTTTTTCCTTCGTTTCTTCGACGTGCGACCTCAGAGGCGATTTCCATCAGTTCCGATCGGCGTTCTATTCACATTCCATCACCGTAGAGTTGTGCCAACATATTATCACCAGCATAATCGTCATCCATCATCCGAAATCAAGGTATTTTCGTCTAGAACCCTAACTCGTCGAATTTGGGGGGTTTTCCGGGTTTGGCTAATTGGAACCGAATTATTCCAGTATGTTATGATATTCTTCACCGTTTGTGATTGTTGAATGATTCCAAATCCAAATTTCTTGATTTTAATCCGTGAATTATCGATACGGGGAGATTTTGCGTAAACCTCGCCCGTATCAATTGGACCGTCTATTGTCGTATATTGTAACCGGGGTTATGGGTGTATTCCAAGAGAATATTGTTGTCCGTTGGGACGAATCGTATTGATCCTTCGTTAGAACCGCCGCTTTCCACCCGGATCGTTCGTAGTCGTGTTTCATCTCTGTTTCTTCAAGAATGTCTCAAAGGCAAGTACTTTACATTTGATTACATGTTCTAGTATTTGAATTATGGCTATATGTGGTTGTTGTGGGGAGATATGTGTATGTTCACCTAGGGACGGTCCGACGGGGCCTCTAGGGATACGTATTTCCGTGTGTGTGCGTATCACGAACTGTGGTTAGCCACCTGGGATGTCCGACGGCTCTGCGAGTACGGTGGCCGTGAGTCTCGTGCCAACGGTTAACTTTGAATTATGATTTGTTGGAGATAATGTGTTTTGTGTGTACATCGTAAATATTCCGGAATATAAAATGTTTTCTAAAATGACTTTTTGGCGCATATATTCATCTGATTAGAATGTAGTTCAAATGGATTGTACTTGCACTAGCAGTTGTCGCTAACCCCTTAAATGGGGGAAATACTTTTTGTATTTCAGGTATTGATCGTGGGGACAAGCGAGCACTAGAGCCGTATGAGGATGATGGGCGAGCATGATACTGTCCAGAAATTGATTATTGGTGTTCTATCTGTCGAATATTTTGATATCTTGTTTTGGGGATTTTGTTTTATAAAACTGGTTTAAGTACTCGAGTACTTCTTTTACAATATTGTTAATGTTGTGTTCCTATTTGGGAAGTGGATCAATGTTGGATTTTATTGTCGGATTGTAATCTTATTTGAATTGTCGTATTATTGATGATTGTTGTCGTTGTCGAATGTCTTGTTTGGTATGTTAGCCGGGTGGATCCCATAGTGTGGGGTCCACGGCGCTGTAATATGCCCTGAATGTCTTGGGGGTGTTACAATAAATTCCGTTTTCGGTGGAGATGAAAGCACAACGAAATAAAGAGAGCAAGTGATATCTTTTCCCTTGAATCCTTCGGTTTTCTCTGTGAAATATTTGAGGGGTTTTGTGGGTGAGCTTTGTGAGAATCGGGATCTGATATTTCTGGGGTTTTTTCGGTAGCTTTGTGCTTCGATTCTGGTTTGGGGTTTTGGATCGGTTGAATCTTGCTTGGTGCTTTGATTCATCGGAGGTTGCTTCCGGTTCCGGCGGTGGGTTCGGTTCGAGGTGCTGGCCGCGGGTCTTGTGAGTCCAGGACGTGGCTACGGGGACGGAGGACTGAGCCGGCCGGATTTTCGGACAGTGATTTTCTACGGCTTCGGCCGTGTGGTTTGAACTTTCTATTCTCACTGTTTTTTAGTTTATTTTCAGTTTTTGTTTGATTCGTTTAATTAGAAGTTGTGTAATCCCTAATCCCTATCCCGAGTAGATTCGTGTAATAGTTATATTTGTTATAATTATTGTAATAATATTGCCACCCGATTCGGACCAATTCTCAACATTGGTACCGGAGCTTCGGTTTGGATCTGTCCGAATCGGGTCAACCCGGATCGCTCAGGTATATCGGCTAACCCTCTCTTCATTTTCTGTTTTTTACTTGCTCGTTGTCCTTTGTGATACTATTCCCGTTCGTTGTTCTTGGTGATTTTTTCTTTGTGATATTTTTGTTCAGATACTGCTGCTCTTCGTGTTGCTCGCTGTTCTTCGTGTTTTCTTGGGGCAGACTGTCTCGGCCCGCTGTCCTTCGTGTTTCTGGGCTGTCCGTCTCGGCCCTGTTATTTTTGCTTCTGCTGCATTGTTGGTAATATTCTGTGTGTTTATTACTGCAATTTTTTACTTCGTGTTGAATCTGGAATTTTTTCATAATCGGGCATTTAAACCCTCCTGCCTGGACCGCTTAAGTGTCCTCGGATCTGGTAGGGGCCTGGTATTGGTTTTTTTTCCAGATTCGTTTAAATTTAATCATCTGTGTGATTGATTACTTTGTGTTTCTGAGGTTTGATAAAATAAACCGTTTTCTCCTGTTTGTGTTTTCCACAAATTTTCAAAAACTTTGTTCATTTTGAAAATTAAAATGGGATCAATCTCTGCCTTCTCTGTGGCACCATTTGATGGAAAAGGTGATTTTGCCATTTGGCAACAAAAAATGAAAAACATACTTATTCAACAAAAATGGTTCAAAGCTATTGATAATTCTTTCGCTTCTAATGTGACGGCGGATAAAAAGGCTGAACTTGATGAGTTTGCTTATTCTGCGATTATCTTGAACCTTTCTGACTCTGTGATAAGAAAATTAGGTAAACATGGTTCGGCTAAAGAGTTATGGGAAAAATTAGAAGAAATGTATACTGAAACTTCGTTGCCCAATAAATTATTCCTTCTTGAAAAAATTTTCCGCTACAAGCTTGATCTTAATAAAGACATTGATGCCAATTTAGACGTGTTTACAAAACTGGTTCAAGATATAAAGTTAACGGGAGATAAAAACATCGATGATTACACTCCGATTGTTCTTTTGAATGCTATTCCAGATTCTTATAGTGATGTGAAATCTGCCATTAAATATGGTAGAGATCAAGTGACCTTAGATATTATTGTAAACGGCTTAAAGAGCAAAGAGTTAGATTTGAAAAACAATAAAGGTGCTG
This sequence comes from Orobanche coerulescens, assembly GCA_033398695.1. NCBI lineage: Eukaryota > Viridiplantae > Streptophyta > Magnoliopsida > Lamiales > Orobanchaceae > Orobanche > Orobanche coerulescens. The sequence goes on from CM065816.1 coordinate 3,727,085, forward strand.
CCCTTAGAAATCTTGGCGAGGTTAATTTTGTCAAAGGAAGACCACAAAAACGCTTTCAAAATAAAAAGTCTTCCAACAGTCAAAATAACCAAGCCAACAAGAAAAAGGGCAATGAAAAATTTCGGTTTAAACCTAGACCTAATAATCGTAAGTGTTACAATTGTGGTGAGTATGGTCACTATATTCAAGACTGCACTAAACCTAAGAAAAACCAGCAATCTGATCAGGCTAACTTAGCTGTCGGTGAAAATATGGGTGATGTGTTTATGATTTCTGATGCTATGCATTCTTCTGTGAACTCTGTGTTAGCTGACCTTGGTGAAAATGATTGGCTGGTTGATTCTGGATGCACATTTCACATGACTCCGCATAAACAACTTTTTTCTAGCTATCGTGATTTGAAAAATCGATATGTGTCTATGCCGGATCATGTAAAACGAAATGTTGCTGGAATAGGAACTGTGTGCCTTAAATTCGAATCTGGAAATTCGATAACTTTGGAAAATGTTAGGCATGTTCCTCACTTAGCTCATAATTTAATGTCATGTGCATGTCTTGAAGATGATGGTTTTGAAGGTACATGGGCTAATGGTGCTATGAAAGTTACGAGAGGTCCCAAAACCTTTTTTGTCGCCATTCGTAAAATGAATTTATACATTTGTTCCACTGCAAGTAACTTTTCCGTTAATGCAGTACTTGGAGATAAAACTGAAATCTGGCATAAACGGTTGGGTCACATTAGTGGTAAAGGTCTTGAAATATTGCACAAAAATGGTTGTTTTGGGAATGATAAAATATCTGACTTGCCATTTTGTGATAATTGTGTGTATGGTAAGCAACATCGTGCTAACTTTCCCCATTCACCTTCCCCGAACCCCCCTAAGAGTTCAAATGTGTTTGAATGTCTCGCATGTTGGGCTTTGCCAAGACACACGGCGGAAACCGATATTTTTATCTCGTGATTGATGATTATTCCAGAAAGTCTTTGTGTTTCTCCTTAAGAACAAATCGATGTGTTTGACACGTTCAAAACGTGGAAAATTTTAATTGAAAATCGGGCCTAAGAAAATTAAAATTTTGAGAACCGACAACGGCCTCGGAATTTTGCAATAATTTGTTTGATACTTTGTGTGCGGAAAGTGGTATTCAAAGGCATAGATGACACCTACACCCTCAACAAACGGAATTGCTTGAGCGCATGAACCGAACCCTCCTTGATAGGGTAAGGTCTATGCTCGTCGACTCGGATTGTCAAAACGTTTTTGGGGTGAGGCTTTATCTACAATGCCTATATTATAAACAGATCTCCATCTGTCCCTTTGAATGGAAACTATCCAGAATCTGTGGTAGTAGTAATATTGATTTCTCAAATCTTCGTGTATTTGGGTGTCTTTGCATATGTTCATCAAAAGCAAGATAAATTAGAACCTAGATCGATAAGATGTGTGTTCTTAGGCTACCCGGAGGAGTTAAGGGTTTTAGGTTATGGCTTAAGGGCGAACCGGGGTTTAAGGTGCTAATTAGTAGGGATGTCATATTTAATGAAGATGAATTTCCTTGTCTTGAACATCCTGCACCCGCACCGTGCACATGCCTAATCCAATTTGTTTCTAACTACCCTACCTTAAGTGAGGTGGAGCACGAAAATGATGAAACTTTGCATGCGAAAATGAAAATCATTAGAATTCTAGTGATGAAGTAATTGAGAATGTTGATGAAAGTCTTGAACTAACCAACTATCAATTGACTAGAGATAGCCTAGAAGAGAGAATGTTAGGAGGCCTCATCACTTTGATGATTTTCATATGATGTCCCATGCTTGCAATGTGTTTGAATCTTTAGATAATAACGAACCTAAAAGCTACAAAGATGCTTTAAAATCAAAATGCTTCGATTGGTTAAATGCTATGAATGATGAAATGAATTCCTGCATGTTAACCAAACTGGACTCTTGTTCCAAAACACGAACATTGTTCTCTTGTGGACTGTAAGTGGTTATTTAAGGTTAAAAATGAAGCAGAGAATATCGATTTAAAGCTAGGTTGGTTGCTAAAGGTTTCACACAAAAGGAAGGAATTGATTACACCGAGATATTTGCTCTGTTGTGAAATTCACCACCGTGCGTATCATGCTTGCTTTAGTTGCTCACTTTAATTGGGAATTAAAACAAATGGATGTTAAAACAGCTTTTCTTCATGGTGAATTAAATGAGAAAATTTATATGAGGCAATGAAGGTTTTGTCGACTCTAAGAAACCTGATCACGTTTGCCTTCTTAAAAAGGCCCTTTATGGCCTAAAACAGTCTCCAAGGCAATGGAACAAGAAGTTTGACTCTTACATGCTTTCTTTAAAATTCAAACGTAGTTCGTATGACCCTTGTCTCTATTTTAAAGTAGACTCCACTGTTCCTATCTTCTTGCTTATCTATGTGGATGACATGTTACTTGTGAGTCCGTGCATAAAATTAATTGATCATGTTAGGTCTTGTCTTAGTGATCAATTTGACATGAAATACCTTGGAGACGCCCAGAAAATTTTAGGCATGAATATTGTTAGAGATAGGAAAAACTGTTCTTTGTTTCTAAATCAGTCTTCCTACATAGAGAAAATACTTGAAAATTTTCTATGATCACGTAAACTCCTTCGTGCCTCTTGCCGCCATTTTACGTTATGCAAAGATCAATCTCCAAAATCTAGTGAAGAAGAAAAATCAATGGAAAAATTCCCTACGCTAATGCTATAGGATCACCATGTATCTCATGGTTAGTACCGGACACGATATAGCTTTATCTTTGTTAGTTGCTTGAGTAGATACATGTCAAATCCTGGTATGCCTCATTGGGAAGCCTTGAAGTGGCTTCTCCGTTATTTGAAATCCTCTGTGGATGTTGGTATTAAGTTTTCTAAATCTGGTGATGGTGTTAAACTTGTTGGATATGTGGATTCTAACTTTGCTAATGATCGTGACAATCGAAAATCCACGACCTCTTATGTGTTTACCCTTTGTGGCTCTTGCATTAGTTGGAAATCTCGATTCTGAGAATGTTGTTGCTTTATCTACAATGAATCAATATGTTGCTACAACCGAGGCATTTAAAGAAGCCATATGGCTAAAGGGTCTTCTGTCCAAATCGGTTTCGAAAGAAAAAGTCGTGGTATTTTCGGATAGTCATTCGGAATTGACTTTGTAAAAATCTGTCTTTCATGATCGCACTAAACATATTGATGTTAAATTTCATTTTATTCGTGACATTGTTGAAAAAGGTGAACTTGATCTTGGAAAAATTCCTTGAGAATTCAATCCTGAGATATGGGCACCAAATGCTTGCCTTTGGAGAAGTTTGTGTCTGCCGATCTGCTGAACTTGGGAACTCAAGACTAACTCTTAGTCTTTGCCTTCTTTGTGATGGCTTTACATTCTTAGTGAATTATTATATCTTTGTGATAGTCCTGCTTTCTTAGTGATTGCTTTCTTTGTGATTACCTGTACTTACTTTGTGTTTTGTGTGCAGGTGATGTCCGGCGATGATGACCTCCGTCTCCCTTATGTACCCCGATGACTCATTTGGCCCAGGTGGAGAATTGTTGGGATTATGTGGCCCAAATGAATAAAATAATGAGGGCCCAAAATAATCTATCTCCTGCAGCCCACTTAAAATCGGACCCGGCCCGGAACTCTTTTTGGAAGAAACCCATTAGGCTGGATTAATCTTGGCCATTCATCTGGTATCTTTAATCCTGGCCATTGGTTTATATTTACCCTACATATATAAACTCTCTACCCAAACCCTACCCCTCATTTCCCTCTTCTCACCCCGCCGTCAGCTCCCTATCTCCCTTTCTATGCCCCCCGATTTTCTTTCCTTTCTCCTCGGTTTTGACCTGCTCTTCTGATGGAAAGAAAATCCTCCCGATATCTTCTCTTCGTTTGGTTGTTCCGATTCTCCTATAAATTCCGTTTTCGGTGGAGATGAAAGCACAACGAAATAAAGAGAGCAAGTGATATCTTTTCCCTTGAATCCTTCGGTTTTCTCTGTGAAATATTTGAGGGGTTTTGTGGGTGAGCTTTGTGAGAATCGGGATCTAATATTTCTGGGGTTTTTTCGGTAGCTTTGTGCTTCGATTCTGGTTTGGGGTTTTGGATCGGTTGAATCTTGCTTGGTGCTTTGATTCATCGGAGGTTGCTTCCGGTTCCGGCGGTGGGTTCGGTTCGAGGTGCTGGCCGCGGGTCTTGTGAGTCCAGGACGTGGCTACGGGGACGGAGGACTGAGCCGGCCGGATTTTCGGACAGTGATTTTCTACGGCTTCGGCCGTGTGGTTTGAACTTTCTATTCTCACTGTTTTTTAGTTTATTTTCAGTTTTTGTTTGATTCGTTTAATTAGAAGTTGTGTAATCCCTAATCCCTATCCCGAGTAGATTCGTGTAATAGTTATATTTGTTATAATTATTGTAATAATATTGCCACCCGATTCGGACCAATTCTCAACAAATATATATGTCTTGCCTTGTTTGTTGATGACTTTATAGGCTTGCATTTAGCTACTAACTTGGTGCTCTCTCTACTCCGAAACTTCAAGATACTCAATGTGCTGAAACTTGACCTGTGGATGTCGTTAAAAGGCATGTGGTGACCTCAGCATGCCGTTAAAATGCCAATCCAAACATGCCTCTGTGGCCTATCTCCAAATATCGAACCTTGAACCAGACATTTTAGCTTAAAATATTGGTCTGTGTCGGTAGGTCAAGTTTGTTATGTTGCTATGTTTGATAATTGACCACCCCAAATTGTATCTTTACTTTTTCGTTCTCTGGCTATGTTTGGGATTTGGCCCTCCCTTAATAATTTTATGTCGTTTATTTGTGGATATGTTAGAGACTCATCCCCTGAATACTAGTAGTTTTACTACTCTTCTGTTCGATAAAATTGGTTCTATAAGGGAATAAGGCCCTGATCTTGTTTGATTTATATAATTACTTCCTTTTGTCAAAAAAAAAGTATATGTCTTGCCTTCAACATATAAACATTTTCGATATTTGTCAATTATAGTCAAATCTCTACGTACGAGTCCAACGACCCATGATGCTCTATCTCCTCGATTTGATATATAAATATTTTGGAAACTATTTGTCTCCGTATCTTGAATGCAAGACTTGTATTTCCTTGATACGATATTAATTACTTTCAACAAAACTAGTTTAAACAAATTTTAATTGTGTCGGTCGGACACAATTCCACTTCAAGAAGGTTGATAATTTTATACGTATTTCATTATTTTTCACTAATCATGCCACTTTTGAGTCTAGTTTAATATTTTATCGAATAAAAAATGTGACTTTTATAGGGTAGGAAAACAGATTAAATTACTCAATACTTGACTCGGGGTCGATGATTAAAGACTGTTTTCCTATGCTTTACGCCTTTACCTGCCAAAAATCATCACCCAACATGTGATTTCCATATGAAGTTTCTTCAATAATACCCAAAATAGAGCAAAAAGAATAGCATTAAAAAAAGAAAAATAAAAATAAAAAGAAAAAGAAAAAGAAAAAGAAAAAATCACTGACCACCTCTCACGTTTTCCTTTCACAGCTTTCAACAGTCTCGATAAAAAAACAAAAAAAAAAAAAAAAAAAAAAAAACAATAGGAGTAGTAATATTCCTTCATCATTGTCTCCAACATTCTCTGACATATCCAACAATTCTTTTTTATATGTTTTGTTTACTTTATCTAATTTATACTCCATCTTTTGTAGTCAATTTGATAGGAAGTGTATTTTTTTTTTTTTTTGGTTAGTAAAACAGTGAACATTACAAATTGAGGGATCGCGTAAATATTGATGGTGAGTGCGGTGATTGAAATTAAAAGGTAAATCGTATTGACGGTAAGTGTCTAGCGGAGATTGTGTAAAAATTTGAGACTACACTAAGCATGAAAAACCCTCAACCGATGTATATATACTACCTCCGTCCACTTATTATAATTGCAACACTATCAATTCATGGTTCTCATAAGGTAAAAACATTCAAAATTTGATACGTCTTCCAAGTTCCAGCTGTTCTTCCAAGTTCCAAATGTTCACTTGTCCTTCAAATCTTGTCGAAACGCTAGTCCCACTTTGGGATCATATGAGTCTTGCATTTAATATATATAAAAATCACGGGTTACTCCTCTTATTTCCTCTTGCTTTTGAGATGCAATTGAGACTTTATCATGATATCACAGCAGAATCTTTACATATACGAGCCCAATGACCCATAATTTTTAGCTCTGCACTAACCGAGTTAAAAAGTCCCAACTGTAAATCCTGAATCAGGTTCCAACTACTCCTCCATTACCAATATCGACGCCTAACTTTTAACAAAACTATCACACACTAAAATAATGCAAGTACAATTTTGAGAGTACTTGTCTTCTTAGTAACTTGTTGAACCGGCATGTTCCTTTTTCTCTCATTGCTTTTTAGTTTTGAGATGCAGCTTCAGACTTTAACATGGTACCAGGGTAGACTCTCTACACATGCGAGCTCAGCAACCCACGATGCTTAGATCCGCGCTACCCGAGTTAAAGAGTACATTCCGTAAATCCTGAATCCGATTCCGACTACTCCTCCATTACCATATGATTTTAATTTAGAACCCTACATTTTTTAAAAAAACTATCAACAAACTAAATTAACACAAGTACAGTTTTGAGAGCACTTGTCTTATCAGCAACTTGTTGAACCTGTTCCTTTTTCTCTTAGTACTATAAGTATCACTTTACTTCTTACCAGAGTTTATAACCAGAACCATCCAAATACCAGAGAAGAACCCTTCATGATGGGAAAGAACAATGGAAATTCTTGGTTAAATGCAGTGAAAAAGGCTTTTAAATCTCCGTCACATTGGACCAGCAAAAGAAAAGAAGAACATGACCAAGAAGAAGAAGAAGAAGAAGAAAAGGTACATTACATTACATACTGTTTGTTCTCCTCTTGTTTTTTTTTCTTCTCGTCTTCCTTTTTAGTTGAGAATCGGAACATCCCGAGGTCCCGGTCCCGAGTCCCGATGTCCCGGTTCCGAAAATCACCAATTTGGTGGTCCCGATCCCGATCCCGTTCGGGACTTCAGGAGTCCCGATTCCCGAAATGGGATAAATGGAAGTCCTGATCCCGAGGATAATTTTCCGAAATGTCCCGAATGTCCCGAAATCAGAAAAGAAAAAAAATTGATTGAAATTAGAAATTTCAATCGGGACTTCGGGATAGTCCCGATCGGGGCTCGGGACTCCCGAATCCCGAAATTATCAAAATCTCAGGTCTCGGTCCCGGTCCCGATCCCGTAAAATTCGGGACTCGGGGTCCCGTTTTCCGTTGGGACTCGGGACGGGACCGGTACTCGGGATTTCCCGATCCTAAATTCTCAGCCGTAAAACTGTTTTACGTTTTGGCCGAGTTATAAGGCTTAATGAGATTTTTAGTCCTAAATTTGTAAAGGGTTCTCAATTTTAGTCCTATAACTTCTTGATGCTGCAGTTTGTCTTTGACGATTTTGTTTTAGTTACAATATCAATTTTAATCCTTTAAATTTCTAGTTGTTGATAATTTTAAACCTTATAATTTCTAGAGTTGCTTTATTTTTCAATTGGTTGAAAATATTTTAGAAATTTTGGGATCAATTAAAATGTAGGAAAACTTATTAAGACAGAAAAAAATAAATAAAAATGCGAATTCACGTGGTCATAAAAATGCACCAAAAGAAATATTACCTTCGTTTTTCCGGCTGAACTTTGATTTTAGTATATCGTTTAAATAAATTGACAAAATATATCGAAAAACTTTGACAAAAATTGTTAAAAAATATTTTTATAAAAAAATATCTTTAATGTGAATCTAACAATATAAATTTTATGATTAAATCTATGGTCAAAGTTCAATCTGAAAGATCCAAAACATCAACTAATATGAAATGGAGAGAGTAAACCTTAGGACTAAGATTAATAATTATAGAAGAGTTAACCAGTGACCAAGGTCACTGGCCACGGGGCTTCTATTTCAAGTGGGAGACTCGGGCTCGAATCTCTCTGAGGACAAGAATTTTCAAGTGTTTATGACTCTTTAGCTATGATTAAAGAATATACCCTAACCTTCCGGGGTACGCTGGTGGAACAATTAAATATTGAGAGCTCCAAGCGGCAGTGTGGGAGGCCAGATCTTGGTGGGATCTTGCGGTTGGATTTGTGGGGATCCAACATGGAGCAATCACTTGGGGATGATTCCTTGTGCGCTGTAGTTGAGGATATTTAAGAATCTAAGAGCTGCATACATATCTCGCGATTTAACCTCAGTAGCTTCATGCGCTACATTATCCTATGACTAATCGTCAGTGTAAGTTTGGAACATCCGTATAAAAAAAAAAATTATAGAAGTTATAATATAATTAGTTAGCACTCGTTGCTCATTTAAATTGGCAAAAACTTGTGTGAGATACGAATTATACTTATTTTTTAAGACGAAGTCTATATTTTATTTATTTTTGTTTTAGTTTTTAGAAAAAAAAATCAGTTTTTTAGTGTGTTTTTAATTTTATAGGTTTTTAGCATTTTTAATTTCTCAGTTTCTTTATTCAGTTCTAATGTCCTTTTTATAGTGTTTTAGTTGTTTCAGAATATTCTATTTCTTTAATATTTTTTACTCCCTCTTCTCCGGTTAAGCAGAAAGTTTCAATTTTTTCCAACTATTAAGAATTGCAAATTATTATGAATAGCACTAATGTAATTTTTTATGAGGTACAATCATTGAAATATGGGTAATTTGAGTACCAGGATGAATAATATTCAGAGAATGATTATTTTGGAAATCGAAAAAAAATTAAAATTTTCATTTAAATTGAAAAAGAGGGTTATTTTAAGGATCGACACGAGTATTTTCTAATTATATTTTTTTTTTGGCACAAGAGAGGAAAGAGGAGATGGATATTTGGCAAACATTTTCCTATAGAAACAACAATACAGCACAAAGTAGCAAAAGCTGCAATAAGCCTTTGCACAAGTGGACACGAAGTTTTCGTCGAAAAACAGCCAAAAATGGAAAGTTATTCCGTGTCGGAGCAAAGTCGTGCTATCGCAGTGGCTGAAGCTGCACTTGCAAACGCCGTAGAGATTATTCGACGAAGTAAAACATCCATTTTAGTGAAACAACACGAGGCTGCCCTTGTTATTCAGACACTCTTCAGAGGATACCTGGTAATGTAATGAATGTGTAATACCATGTTAATAATAATGTTCTCACACTACCCATATTGATAGTGTGGCTGTAGGAATTTTAAACCATGCGATCAATACACACACTTAATACAGTAAAACCTCGATAAATGAATATGATCGGGACTGGAGAAAAATATTCATTTAGCGAAATTATTCATTTATCGAAAAAAATTTGAACAAAGAAAATTATTCATTTGACGAGATTATTCGTTTATCGAACATTCATTTATCGAAGTTTAACTGTATGTATGTCATGAGTGTGTGTATGTGTGATCATACATTTTACAACCTCTACAGGGAGTGCGTATAGAATAACCTCTACATTGCTGCTAAAACTGTTTAATTACAAAAATGACCCTTAGTTTTGGTCTTTGTTACAAAACAGTGCAATTTAAATACCATCTTCCAAAACTACAAATATGAGATACCCCTTAAATATATATATAGGGAAAAGATCCGGAGAGAGAAAATTTTGGGAGAAAAATTTTCAGCCTTTTAATCACAATCACAGTGATCTACGATGGATGCATGTCCTTACTGGACGAATGGATCACCTGGGTTCGAATCCTGGAGGGAGGAAAAATTTTATATTTATTCGTGTATTTGTTGTTCGTTTGATTTTAAGCGTATGTTCGTTGATTTAAGCACCTGTTTGTTTACTTATTTTTTTGGAAAAATCCATTTCTCCCTCAGAGAAAGGAAATTTTGTGTGTGTGTGAAAGAGAGAGTGAGAGAGGGAGAGAGAGAGAGGTGGTGGTATATGTATACACCTGCATAAAACTAAGTGCAGCGAATATGTACTACACGCGTATTGGACCTACGTTTCCATTTTAATGATTGGTTCCCATTTGAACCAATTTATATATGTGTGTGTGGTGGTATTTGTAATTTTCTAGATTCATTGGGTCCTTCTGTAATTAGGCCCAATTTAAAAGAATAGTTGTTTTAACTAAACAACAAACAAATCCTATTGACATCATTAGACAAAAGAGATGTAGGGAAGTGTTTACATATTGTAAAAGGTGAGGATTCTACCCACTACCTGCAGAGGTCTCCCGACCGCACGATCACATACATGTACATCCACTCGCATGGGTGTGTGTCGGTCGTGTAGTTTGAATACCTTCCTACCAGCACTACACGACATGTAGGGGTATGATTGAAAATCTCCCTCGTAAATGGATTTGATTTTTAGTTTCTAGTCGGAAAAATGTGCCCCCGCGAGTGGAAATGAACAAGATTTCTTCACACAAAAAAAAAATGGTATTACAAGATTGACTTCTTCTTTTTAAGGCTAGAAGAGCGCTGTTGGCATTGAAGGGGGTAGTGAGAATGCAAGCAATTATAAGGGGACACAATGCGCGAAAACGAGCAAAGATGACTCTCCAATGTATCGAATCTCTTGTCCGAGTTCAAGCTCTTGTTTGCGAACAACGTAGCATAAAATCCGTTGTGAGTACTTAAAAACCCAAAAAAAAAAAAAAAACTCAAATAATAATAATAGTAGTAATAATAATAATAATAATTTGCATAATTGGCCTTTAAAATCTTGATATTTGCTGCAGCAGTCCAACTATACGGCGGGTAACAGTTCAGATAATCTTGATCTTGAGGAAATCCAGGCTTTGATACAGAAAGCCGAGCAATGCTCACTCAAACAGGGAAAGACAATTGCTCATATCATGTCTCATCAGGTTCTAATAATGATGACCTTTCCTTTTTGATCTAATTACAGAAAAAAAATACCCTTAAAACTTATTCTAATAGCAAAAAGACCCCACCCTCTCACAAAATTTACAAATATTCCCTTAATATTTGATTCTATTTACTTACACTCAATTGCAATTTGCAAGGCAATTTTTTCCTTTTTTAAGAAAATATGAACACGAATCTGATTTTCTTTTTCGTAATTAGGCTAAACCAGGGTTATTTTCGTTATTATCGAATAACAAAAATACCCCTTTCTCTTTCAAAAATTACAAATATTCCCTTATTGGGTCTACTTTACTTGAACCCTCGAATCATTTTTTTTAAGAAAATACAAACTTAAACCGCTTTTTTTGTGTGTGTTGCTAAAGTTTGGGGTTATTTTTGTGAATAACAAAAATACCCCTTTCTCTTTCAAAAATTACAAATATTCCCCTATTGTGTCTACTTTACTTGAACCCTCAACTCGTTTTTTCTTTTTAAGAAAATACAAACACAAACCGGATTTTTTTGTATTTAAGCTAAAGTCGAGGGGTTAATTACGAATACTCCCTTAATATTTATTTCTATTTTACATGACCCCTCAATTCGGAGGCATTTTTGTTGTTAAGAAAACACAGGCCGGAACTTTTTATAATTAGGCTAAAGTTTTGGGGTTAGTTTTGCAATTATCTCTTAGTATTCTTCTTTCTTTTGCTTATCCGTCTATTTGTCTTAATCATCCGTTTTTGTTCCAGAAATGGACACTCGACGAGGATGATCAAGATTCAGACAGCAACTATCAAAGGCTTGACTATCCAGGCAGAAAACTAACAATCCATCCAACGGCTAGAAACGACAGAATGTTATGCATTAACCAAAGGGATCCAATCAAGACCGTCGAAATCGACACGTCTAGGCCTTACTCACTCACACCACCTAAACCCTCATTTAAGTATCAAAATCAAGATTCTTCATATTTCATCTCCTCACCCAAAACTCCATCCACAATGTCTTACTCTCATCAAACTCCAACTTATTTACACAGAATGAGCCTTAGTGAAAACTCCTGCAATTTAGCCCGGCCCAATTATATGTCGGCTACTCAATCGGCTATGGCCAGAGTTAGATCACATAGCACGCTGAGGCAAAGGGCTGCTTCGAGCCCGAATAGACAGCAAATGGGCTCGGCAAAGAAACGCTTATCGTTTCCTGTTCGTGACGAGCAGAGATCAAACGACCTGCCGTATTATTTGACAGAATGAGAATTTTTTTATCTTGGATAAATTTGTGATGCTAGAAAGTATATTTGAGAAGAGTTTTTTTTTTTTTTTTTTTTTTTATTAAGCAACAGATGAAAAAGAGACTCGAGCATGAATGTTTTCAAATCGGTTCTCCAAGAGCCGATATAAAACCGTTGGTTTCTAAACGGTTCAAGAACAATGTGTAACAAAAGTGTTTTTGTTACTCATTGGAATCTTATATCATGCATGCATCAAAAGACGTTCATATAATTAGACCTATTGTTATAATGTATTAATGTTTTTAAGTTATATCATATGAAAATATAGCTCCATGTATATTTACTTTTTTTTTTCAAAAATTGATTTTTGATCATTAGTTTCTTGTTAAGTATTCTACCTATAAATATAAATTTTATCTCATTGGATTCGTTTCTTAAAATACTTTATGATATTATATTTTGATAATTTTTTATAATGTAATTAAAAAACTATTCATGGTCAAAATTCCATCTAGAAAAGTTAAAAAGGACATCTAAGGTAGTAACTTTTTGCAATTTTCTTTCTTAAATTACTCACTCCATGAAGATATGTAATGCAGCAAAGCTACAAGCCTACAAGAAACAATTATATCTAAATGGATCAACCCTTCTTGAAATACGGTCTTCTAAAACTCTAAATTCCACCGATCTAAGAATTCCAAAAAAATTATAAAAAAAAAACTTGAATTCAATAATCCCAAAATAATTGTCTTAAGTCGGGCAGCCCGGTCCTCATATGGATGAGGAACTCGGGTTAAAATTTCGGAAATAAATAACAAGAACACAAACTTTTCAAAATTTACAATTAGGTCCCTAAAAACAGAAAATCACAAAATTGAGGGCTTAACGTTATTTTTTGACCAAAAAATGACGGGCTTCACCGCGTAGCAATCTCAGTGGGCCGATTCCGATAAGAAACAACTGAGCTCATTCCAAAAATCGCCAATAAATATTTTCAAAGTTCTTCAAAAATGTCATTTTCTAAATACCGAATAACAATCCCGTCTGTTCTAAAAATAAAAAATATAAAAAATTCATATATTTTATGTCAATATATAGTGATTGGGCTTGATAAACCGATTCAACGGTTTTGTTTATCATGGCTATTCATTTATGTAACAACATACACAAGACACTCCAATGGACCCAACACTCTCGATGACTCAGCATTATTTTCTTCTGTTTGATTGGCCAAACCAAGAGCCCAAATCTATAGAGGAACACTTGATTTGATAGAATAGTACAATCTGTAGGGCATTCTACAGCGGGCCAACAAAGCCCCTCAACTCAAGATGCACCTACAAAGTTGAGGTAACTACTAACTCGGTAACTTGTATACAGGACTTTTTTCTTTCCCATGTAGAAGCCCACTACAATATGGCAAATAGGCCATCCACAATTGGCCAAGACACACCCACAACTAAAATGCGATAATCCCATGTACCCGAACCCGAAGATGAACTGTTATCATGGACCTGAGTTCGTGATTCAATAGGTATCCAATACGTGATGGATTGATCCGCACATTTATGGATTGTATTAATTTTTCTCTCACATAATTTTATCACAATTCCATGATACAATGGAATTAATTAAGTTTTCTCTCATATAAATTTATCACGAGTCCATGATGTATATCAATATCATGGACCCCGAATGCATGATATAAATTACCCCAAACTCTTAAAACTAACAAAATCAATTTAATTTACTCGATCTAAACTACGAAGTATATAAATCAATGTTTTTCCATCACACTATACTCGTCGTCCTTGCTATAAATGGGCTACACCCTCCTAATTGAAGCTGTCCAAGGTGAATGTGCCTCCGGGCCTCATAAAGTGTACCTAGCAAGAAAGGGGTGCACCACATTTATCATTAATCGCTTGGAGATCTCGTGTGCGAGTAAGGCTCTGTTTTTTTGGACTTATTTTTGATTTTGATTCGATTCGATTCAGCCATTCGATTCGATTCGAGTCCGTTCGATTCGATTCGATTCGAGTCCATTTAGTTCGATTCCATTCGATTGATTCGATTCAGTCCGTTCGTTGATTCTTCTTCTTATTATTATTATTATTAATCTTAATTATTATTATTGTTATTATTACTAATAATATTACTATTATTGTTGTTATTGTTGATTACTATTATTATTATTATTTACAATTATTATTATTATTATTTACCCTTAATATATATTTTAGTTCAGTTCAGTTCAGTTCAGGTTCATTCAGTTCAGTTCAGTTCAATTCAATTCAGTTCAGTCCAAAAGAACAGAGAGAATTTCATATTCACAACACTAACAAGCTTTCCGTCAAAACTCGATCCAAAACTCAATCCCAGTACTTCATAAACTTCAAAACTCCGGACCAAAAGTAAACACACTACCCGAAAAGACCGAGAAATGTTAGCTTCACGCTTCGGAATTGATTCTTCTTTATTTCATGGATAAAAAAAATACTCCTCCTACAACAACTAAAATCTTCACGCTTTGAAACATCACAACACCAAAATGCAGTAAAAATCAGAACACTCAAAATCAAGAATTCAGTCTCAAGAACTCATGAGAGAGAGAGGGAGAGGGAGAGGGAGAGAGAGAGAGAGAGAGAGAGAGAACTCATGGTTAGCTTCTCACAAGTCTTACTTTATCTTTTGGAAGGCAATTTCTGATGGGCTATTACAAACACTACCATCAGAGTGTGATGAAAACAAGCTTCTCTGAAGAACCCCGGAAGAAGGCGAAGATACGGTAGTCACCGGACCACTGAACGAATCGTGTGGATTCCCACATAATGCCTCCCCAAGCGGTCCACCTGGACCAAACGCCTCCCGACAAATGGGGCTCAACAACAATCTTGCATCCCCGTCATAGAAATCAACACCGTCACTCGTTCGAACATTCCCCATTTCTTCATCCAAGACGGCTCCACCAGCCACGGATAGATTGAGCCAAGGGGAAAAGTTCTCCTCATTCGTGAGTAAGGAGGATTTGATGTGTACATTGTGATTGATGTTGTTATTGAGATTATCGATTGACCAAGCGTCGGTAAAACCGATAGGGGGGTCTATTCCGATTTCTGAGGTGGGCAAATTAGAATAAGATAGAACATGATGATGATGATGATGACCCGATGGATGTCGATCCACATTGTAATCTTCTTGATGAAAAATTGCACCAGAAGAGCCATATAGTGAAGACCCTTCATTTGCAAATCCCATATTTGCTTCCAACAAATGATACCATTTTTGCTGGGCAGCCATATCACTCTCAACGGTCAAGCCAAGATCCCTTCAATGCATAAAAATGAATAATCAAGAATCAAGACACACAAAAACAAACACGGCCGGAACCGGAAAATTAATACTGACAGGTAATTTTTTTTTCTCTTCTTAAAATTGATAATAAAATATTTTCTTTTTCCAATTTGCAAGGGGATAATGATTTTTAAATTTAATTAATTATACGTACCAACTTTATACGTTAGTTTTAGAAAATTTATCAAATCAATCTATGCATACAGAATTGTTAGGTTGGGTACTCAGATTCCCAACTAGATTGGATTTCACTCTACTGGCAAAACGATTTCATAAGGGCATGCTTGTGCTACGGTACTATTTGATTCCACTTTTGTCACGCCCCCAAACATCCGGAAGGACGAGGGCGCAACGCAACGGTCGATCAACCAAAATTATTGGATTCAAATTTTGAATCTCAATACTGGTTTGTACTACGAATCAAATTCTAAATGCCCGCCTAACTGTATCATAAATCTGCCACTAATTCTCATCTCGTTTGTCACATCATATCTCTCTATCATCTTTCTACTTTTAAACAAATACACAACTATTTCTCTAAATACTAGTATATAATATCAAAACAACATCCACAGCATCCACCTTTTCAGACGTGGTGCGACATCTACATTACAAAGTAAGGGATTCTCAATCCTAATACGAACAAGTATTCTTACTATTCTCCGCACTCACAATACCCGAGATTTTGAATACCAGAACTCTAAATCCCAAGAGCTCTAGCACATACAGACTTTAAGGAAATTATGTTAATAAAATACATTTTCCTCAATTATTTATGTATGCTTGAATTATATACGAATATTTATTGATGTGATAGAAGTCATTTGATCAAACTAAACTACGAGGCATAGTTGCGCATATGATGGCAATCATGCATGGAACATCTCTATATGGCTTTGCTCTCAAATAAGTATCAATTCAGTGGGCTTTTCAAGACGGGACAATGATCAGCCCGGTGGCGGTCAGGCTTGTGCATATGATGTACGAGCTCGATTCAGAAGGATGTTGCATTCAATCAACATCAACGTAGTGAGGAAAGTGCATATACATGTGGGTGGTTGTTAAAAAACACGTACGCCGAACACGACGACAACAAACACGGAATCGAATAGTGTTTTCGCGCGACTAAGACTTACAAATCCACAACAGATTCCATGGACATATAGTACTCAACACTAAATAAATAAATAAATAAATAAATAAATAAATAAATAAATAAATAAATAGGCAAACAAACACTAACCTACTGGTCAGATCGGTTCTAACAGTGGAGTGCTTGGGTGTTTGCTCATCCACGCGTGGTTTCTTCTGGTGTTCATCGCCATTGTTCTTATACTTATAATCATTATTAGTAACTACTCCTACTACTTCTTCTTCTTCTTCCACAGGCTTTCTTGAACGGGGGCCGCGGCCTCTGTGCAGGTGACGCTCACAGTACTTCTGGTGGGGCGCCACGTCTCTTGAGCACCTCCATTTCTTGCCATCTGTTCTTTTACATCTCCCTGCCTCCAGACCACCTCCATTTTTAAAATAAACAAACAAAATAAAAGGGCTAAGATAAGGAAGTTAAATAAAAAAAAAATCAAAATAAAAAAATAATAGAGAGAGAGAGAGAGAGAGAGTGAGGTTTACAGGAAGGAGGTGGGTAGAGAAGATGAGGAGGCACAGGCACAGAGGAAATCATGTATTTATAGATCATAGCTTGTCTCTCTAGCTCTTTCCATTGTGCACTTGTGAAAGGAACCATTTCCCCTGTATATATATATCAAAATAGTTCCCAAAAAAAAAAAAAAAATCAGGATCAGAAAACATAAAAATAAAAAATAAAATAAAAGCAGAATAGATATAAGTATAAAACTGCAGAGTCCTTCCTCAAATTTAAATTAATCTAAGATGTTTTTTTTTTTTTTGGGGGCAGGGGGAGGGTACCTGGAGATTTGTAGGGGTTATTATAATTACTGCACGTTGCAGGATATTTAGCATCGGAAGATGATGAGATATATTCATCGCGGCGGTGTACTGTATGGTCCACCATCACCTCGTTAGCTCCGCCGCTATTACTGCCGGTGGGACCCAACCGACCACCTCCACCACCATCAGAAGGACGGTCCAGATTAATTTGGTTCCAGATGTTGGGATGCAACGCATTACCAGTATTTGATGCTACTACCAATTTAGTAGCCTCCTTTTTCATGGCACTCTTTTCTTAGACTGTTACTGGGATTTCAATTCTCCAACAGGAAAAAGAAATGGAATTTATTTATTTCTTTTAATAAGAATTGGGAAGTGAGGGTTGAGATAGTGATTTCAGTAGTTTTTTTCTCTTTCCTTTTCTTTGCCGCCATTGTGAACCTCTGGTTTTGCTTCCATGCTTCCAACATTCGCACCGTAGAAAGGGGCTGGATCCTCTGTGCAGGTGCACAGCCGTTTGATCACACATACCCGCACGAGTGTGTGTGTGCGTGACGGATCCAACGCACAGCAATGCACAACATGGTGCTGTGCACTGCAGAGGATCCAGATCCCCGTAGAAAGGAGAGAAAATTTTATACTAATATATGTAGTTTTTCTATTTACGGTATAGTTTGTGGTGTATATCATGGAATGTAATTCAAGTTATAAAAAATAAAAATAAATATTATTTTAATTCGAGTATTGTTAGAAGATTAAAACTTGACTCTTGTGAGAGAGATTGATTTTGACTCTTATTTATCGTCGTTGCAAGCGACATAACGAGTGAAAATTAATTTCTTGTGAATTTGAAAGATAATATCAGATCAGAAGGCGTGAGTGACATCCTACTTATCTCCTTAGGCGTAGTCATGGTCATCATAACATCCGTTATATCTACAGTTCATAAATATTTTTGAATCACTTGAACAAAAAAAAATCCTTAAATGTTAAAAATTAGCCGCCAAAAAATATTACCATAGAGGTTATTTCATCCACAATTCCTTCTCTCTTTGCAATCGACAAACCTCTTTAAATTGAACCTGAGATCTGGAATTTCTCATCACGGTCACGTAGTATAACAGTTGGGTTGCACAAATTTAGCTTAAAGTTCTTTTCTGGGATTGTCCACCTAGTGTCGTTTGGCTGAGCCATGAATTTTGAGTATACCTAAGTTTTGGTGTGAATTGAGAGATCCACTTTGTCGAATAACTCCGTTCACCTGATCACCCTAAAAATGAAAGATCGGAGTATTAGTTATTGTAGTTTAAAATCTATTTAAAACAAAGAATAAATCTTTGAGGTAATTACTGTTTCGCCATGGAATACCAATTCAATCTTTTGAGACTCCTTAATTTATCAGACAGTGATTTCGTACAATCGCACTACGCGAAGGTGCAAACGTCTCTCAATATTTTTATTGTCATTTGTTAGTTTCCAAATCAAAGTCCACATATCAGACATGTTTTATTCTTCCTACAGAAAATAGTATTGTCGTATCGTATTATCGTATTGTATGCGATGAAAAAAATAGGTGTCGATCTATGTTGTTTTTATGTATTTATATAGTGCCGAATTTTTTCTAAGGTATGGTCAGTAAAGATTTTTTATATAGGGTTGTTGATATGTGTTTCCTATCAATTGTCGTGCTATTATACATTTGAATTTATTTGAATTTTCGTATTTTCTTGACAAATAATCCATTCGAAATTTTGAATTTTGAAATCTAAAATTGGATATTTCTAAATTTTGTTTTGGATTCTGTCAATGGGGTTTAAATTATATGCTGATTTTTCGCATTTTGTGTTTTAAGATGAGAAGGATCGAGCTTTAGTAATTAATTTTGGGATTCTAAGGGATTTTAACCCAATCGAAAAATGAATTTCGAAAATTTTAAACTAGATACCAAATTTTATTTTGATTCTCTTGACGGGTTTTGATTGTATGCTGATTTTTCGCAATTTTTATTTTAGTGTGAAAAAACCAACTTATACCTTTTAGTTTTAGGACTCTAAGGAATATAATCTAATCCAATGTTTAATTTGGAAATTGAAAAAATGGAAGTATGCAGATTTGTTTTGGATTTTGATTAGTATAGTAGATTATTATGTAAAAATCGCTTTGGATTCTGATTAATATGAAAATTTCGTTTTCGCAATTTTTATTTAAGATGAAGAAAATGAACCTTGTCTGATTAGTGTTAGGACCCAAGGATTTTAGCCATTCAAAATGTTGAATTTCGAATTGCAAAAATTGGATATTACCAAAAAAAATTGATTCTTTTAATGGATTTTTGATAATATGATGATTTCTTGCAATCTTTATTTTAATGTGAAAATTTTAATGTGAAAAAATAAACCATAGCGGCTTGTTTTGCGACTCTTAAAAGGAATATAGTCCAATCACAATTTTGAATTTTGAAAATTTTAATTGAAAATATGCAAATTATTGTTTTTGATTCTATGCTGATTTTCGCAAGTTTTGTTTTAAGGTAAAAAAAATCAACCCGTACCAATTTTCTAGGACTCTTAAAAGTTTATATTCATTTCGGATTTTGAATTCTGAAACTGCAATATTGGATATTTCCAAATTTCATTTTTGATTCTGTCAATGGAGTTTTGATTATACCCTGATATTTCGTAATTTTTTCGAAATGTAAAAAATCAACCATGCAGTTTAGGATTATGACTCTTTAAGAAATATATAATTCATTCCAAACTTTGAATTAAGAAAATTTTGAAATTGGATATTTCCAAATTTTGTTTTTATTATATGTTGATATAAATTTAACTACGGAATAGAACTCTATTTGTCATGTTGTATAAATTGGAATTTAGATTTTATCTAATTTCATATGCTTATGTATAATTAAGTTATGAAGATTTTGAATCTTGAAACAAAAATATAGATTCTTTTATATACAGAGCGTCCATAATTTCGTTTTTGTTTCTATTGGGATTTGTTTATATGTTTATTCTTTTGTAATATCAGATTTAAAAAGACTGAAACGGTAAATCAAGTTTAAACAAAGACATAGTTTCTTTTGTAAAAACAATAAATCTTTTTACATTTTTTTATGTGACGATTTGATTTTGTGCTAATCGTATATATTTTAGGACACTATACATCAAATATACCCATCTATAAAGTTTATGCTAATTTTTCGCAATGTCAATATTATCTAATTTCATAGACTCATTTGGTGCAACGAAGTGATATTTGAATCAAAAATTTTAATCAGATATTTAACTATTTTCATTTTTGCCTTTTCAATTGGAACTTGAATTTGTGTGATGTTTCGTTATTTTTTCTTGCAGGACGATTGGCATTTTTTTTAAGTTCTTATGTCAATTCTTATGAATGTTTTTTTTTTCGGGGGGTTTTGCAGTTTCGAAATTTCAAGCATGAGTTTTATATAATGGTTTATGGGAAAAAAGTTTTTTATTTAGTGAACTATCTTAAATATAATTTGGTTCATTCAAGTTTATTGTAATTTCAGATAGTTTCAGATAATCTCAGTGATTCAGTAATATTTTGTTTTTTTTTTTTTATTTTTATATGTTGGTTTAAGGGGAATTGGATTTTTCAGCTGGAAAAAAAAGGGAGGTGAGCTTTAATATTATATAAATATTTTCTATTTTTAGATGTTGGTTTAGGCGGGATTGTATTTTTTAGATGAAAAAGGAAATGATGGGTGAGCTTTAATATATATATATATATATATATATATATATATATATATTTTGATACGTCACCCGTCTCAATCGAATTATAATATTTTCAGTGAAATTTGTGCTTTAGTAAAATAATTTGATGTGATAAATGATACTCGTTTCATTTTAGTCCAACTGCAATATTTACAGTAAAATTTGTGTATTTTAAGAGAATGATTGAATGTGTTAAATGTGAAAATTTTGTAAGTCTTAATGGTGATAATTGGTGGAGATTAAAAAAAATACTGTTTGATGTGATTTGAGATATTTAATGAAATATTACACTTTTATAGGAACATTTTTTTCGATCATATTGCACTTCGTGCGGAATGAATAGAGTAAAATTATTTACAATTAATTTTGGGGGTGGCTAAATAAACACCCCCATATACTAAAAAAACACCCCTACTTAATAACCTAGGGTTGTAGTAATGATGACCCCTTTATTTCATTATTAAAATAATGATTACTAATTTATTTTTAATCAATAAATATTAATTAATTAATATATGTATTTCTATATTATTTAATGATTAAATATTTAGGTAAATGATTACTTATTTATTTTAAATTAATAAATATTAATACCATATAGATTTTTTATATGTTATTATAAAAATATAAATGAATACATAAAAATAAAAATATGAGCCCAAAAATAATATCATTTAACATTCTTTCATGAATACACAAACACAAGAACTAGAGACCCAAAACAATACCCATTAACAATCCTCTATAGTTATAAAAGGTGCTTCGGGATTACAAGATTTCAGTTGTCTATAAAGTTCCAGACGTGACATGAACATAGTTTCCCATCCAGCTGCACACAGGGCTTTGTGGCGGATCCAGTAAGACGAAATGATAGGCATCGGACAATCTCCTTCTAATTGTACCATCACATAATGACTATCATATACAAGTGATATCGTAATAATCCGATGGTACAAAAATTCTTCCGGACCTTTCCAAAGAGGAAAGAAAGTGATAGCGCCTTGCTTGGTTAAAAAAATAAGGACCACACCAAAGGTGTTGGCAATCAGGATACCCGTGTCAGGCATAAGCATCCAGTGTTTTGGAGGTGCAGACGATTGTAAGTACTTCAGTGAAGTATGTAGTTCATCGAATCCATCAGTGAAAACTCTAGCATAGGCATGGTATGAACTCAATAACTCGTCTAGCTTTGCATGCTGGCTCTCAACTCTGTTGGTAGTTCGTTGTCCAAAGTTCAGATGTTGATCAATCCAAACAGAGACAAACATTTCCTTATACTTGGTTAACCAAACATCATCCAGATAACTTAAAACACCTGGATTTATATAAATGTTATTTATGTACACAAAAATCTTCTAAAATTATAAACTCGACATCTTTTCTCAGTATTGTCTCTCTCTCTCTCTCTCTCCTGTGCTCTCTCTCCCGATCTCTCTCATAGATTTACCTTATTTGTATTGTTTTGTTTGATTAATGTAAGTCATCTATTTATAACAAAATACAAATGGTTAGTAGTTAGATTAGAATTAATGTTAAAATTTAAAAAATAATAAAAAACAAGTGGTTAGTAGTTAGATTAGAATTAATGTTAAAATTTAAAAATAATAAAATACAAGTGGTTAGTATTTAGATTAGAATTAATGTTAAAATTTAAAAAATAATAAAATACAAGTGGTTAGTATTTAGATTAGAATTAATGTTAAAATTTAAAAAAATAATACAATACAAGTGGTTAGTAATTAGATTAGAATTAATGTTAAAATTTTAAAAATAATACAATACAAGTGGTTAGTAATTAGATTAGAATTAATGTTAAAATTTAAAAATAATAAAATACAAGTGGTTAGTATTTAGATTAGAATTAATGTTAAAATTTAAAAAATAATAAAATATAAGTAGTTAGTAATTAGATTAGAATTAATGTTAAAATTTAAAAAATAATAAAATACAAGTGGTTAGTAGTTAAATTAGAATTAATGTTAAAATTTAAAAAATAATAAAATACAAGTGGTTAGTAGTTAGATTAGAGTTAATGTTAAAATTCAAAAAATACTCAATTTACAGATATCAGTTTTTTGTACATTTTCCAAGATTTGAATGTTGAAATGAGTTTGTTTAAAAAAAGAAGCACTTATAAACAAAAAAGAAAGTGGGGTATTTATGGGTGTGTTGACATTATTATTATTAAAAGAAAGTGATGAGATGGCGGTGGGGTCAGGGTGTTTATGAGGGGTGTTTATTTAGCACCACCCTTAATTTTTCACATATAAACAGTAATATTGATTGGATAACTAAATCAAATGTAAAATAAGGATAGCGATTTAAAATGAGTTTACACCTCTAAGATATCCACCTCTCCATCATAGCAGTAGAATCTATAAATTAATAAAGTTTTTTTTTCTCTCTTTTTTTTCTATAAATTAATAAAGTTAATCACTGGGTCTGGCTCAATGATCAGGTCTCATTTCAAGTGAGAGATTCGGAATTCCATAAGAAACTCAAATTTATTTAAGGACCTATGACACTTAAGCTCTAGTCCCTCGGAGTACGCTGGTATAACAATGAAATATCGAGGACTTCAAACGGTAGTGAGAGGTCTGATCTCGGTGGGAACCCGCGACTGGATGAGTGGAATCCAGCATGAAGCAACCAATAAGAGATGACTGAACTCGGTGGGAACCTGCGGCTTGATAGATTGGGTCCAACATGAAGCAATCACTTGGGGGACGACTCCTTATGCGTGGTAGTTGAGAATATTTAAGAACCAGTGAGCCGGATACATATCTCGCAATTTCACTGGTATCAGTTCTGAAGAATCGTAGTTGTGTCCCAATGACTAGTCAAGAAGCTTGGAACTTCGGTATCAAAACAAATATATAAAGTAATAAAGTTGAGATTAAAAATTATTAACTAACCAACATAGTCAAATAATCAAGGTAATTTAAACTAGAGGTGCCCAAAACGACCCAACATGCAGTCGACTCAGCCGGACCGGTGACCGTGCGGGACCGGACCGGTGACCCGTCGGACCGTCGACCCGGACCGTGGTATACACGGGTGGAGTCCGGTCTAGGTTTTGCCTACCGACGACCACGGGTCCGACCCCAAAGCCGTGAAATGTAAAAAAAAAAAAATTGAAAATTGGCCGTTAGACCCGGCGGGTCGGACCCGTGACCCGGTGGGTCTAACGGCTAGTGCATATTTAAAAAAAAAAATCCTATTTATAAATACCTCACTACTCAACACATTTTTTTTCACACCTTCAATATTATCTATCTCTCAAGCTCTCATTGCTAATTGCTATACTACTTAATCTCTCTCTTTTTTCGCATTTAATCATTATGTCGAGTTCTGACAAGGGAAAGAGTATTGCTACATCTCCCAAAAAATCCAAAATGTCCAAGTTCGAGCGAATGGGTCTTTGGGGCAAATCGAAGAAACCATCTGTTTAAAATGGCTAAAATACTGTAATCGTATTCATGATGTTTTCTTGATTAGTGCTGTTTTATCTACCGATTTGAATTTAGCTCAAGTAGAACAATTACTTGAAATATATTATAATATTCTTAAAAATTTGGGTTTTCCTAATATTGTGGATAGTGTTGAAAGTCAAACTTTATTTGAAAATATTCCTGACGTTGAACAAGTAAAAATTGATTTGGAAAATAGTTTAGAAACTGTTTTTTTTTAATATTCTTCTAAATATGGTGATAAGATTTAAACTCAAAAAACAAGAACTAGGACTACAAATACATTTAACATGGAATTCGATAGAACTCCCACTAACCCATTTCAACAACAATTGTATAATATAGCAAGAAATATGGGTGGTAATAACGTCGGTCAAAGAAATGACCTTAGTAGATATTATGCAACTAGTTTTGTGCCGGAGGATGACAATGCAGGTACATTTGATCTGTTGGATTGGTGGAAGAGAAGGGGAACCGAATTTCCCATACTTTCCATTATGGCACAAGAAATTCTTGCAGTGCCCGCATCCACAGTCCCCGTTGAGAGTGCTTTTAGCGAAGGAGGCTATATGTTGGACGAGCGGAGATCCCGAATGACGCCAAAAAATCTCGAGGCTCAAATGATACTTAAAGACGCAACAAAAGCCGAGTTACGAGATCAAGAAAATAAGTGGGATGACCTATTAGCGGACCAAGATGCCTATCAAGAAGGCACTACTAAAGGAGAATCTAGTCAAATGAGTCAAACCGATGATCAAGACGACGACGACATCGACTTCGACTAAAGGTAAGTAAGATAAGTTAGATAAGTAAAGAACTACGTAGGGCTTTGATTCCTCACGAGGATACGTAGACAATTTAATTTTAAGTGAAAACTTAAAATTAAATACAAGCCCATTTTTTTAACTCTTCTCAAGTAAAAGAACTACATGGAGCTTTGATTCCTCACGAGGATACGTAGGCAATTTAATTTTCAGTAAAAACTTAAAATTAAATACAAGCTAATTTTTTCAAATAATTTCCTTGTTCACTTATAGTTATTTTTCGTGTATAAAATGATAACAAATAAAAGTTTTATATACTTCAAAAAAAATTGAGACGAGTCGGACCCGACCCGGACCCATGGCTAACCCGCCAACCCGTACATTTCATATGTACGGGTGGGGTCCGGGTCCTGTCCTGCCGACCCGGCGGGACCGACCCAGATCCGGACCCGAACCCGGAGTTAGGCACGTCTAATTTAAACACTATATCCTTTAGGTCTGGATAGATAAATATAATATTATTTAATCAAAAGTCATTAGATCAAATATTAATTAATTGAAGTTCTATATATATTTTTTATCAAATATACCCCATAAACCGAAAATCCATATATATATATAGGGTTAATGACGCCAAAATCCACAACCTTTCACCCGACTTTCATTTTTTCCACAACCTTTCAAAAAATTCTGTAAATCCACAACCTTTGACAATTGTTCGATTTTTCCATGATTTCAAACTCCGGCCACATTTTAAATGACGTGGCATCTTACATGTAAATTGTCTTAATTTGCTTGGCTTACCTGTCAAAGAAACGACGTTGTTTTACAATAAAAAGAATTAAAACTAAAAGTAAAAAACAAAATATACAAAACAATGTGTCTGGAGTCGATCGCGGAAAGAGAACAGAAATAAAAAGACGGGAAGGTAAGAAGGGAAAGAGGAGAAGACTCGTACCTGGTGCTGGAGTCGGTCGCCATAACAGTCGCGGCGGCGGGAGCGATCGGTGTCGGGTAGGTAAGTTCTTTCCGCTATCGCCTCTCTTTCCTCTTTCTTCCCTCTTCTCTGTTCTCTTCAGTCGATCCATGTAATTAGGGTTTTTTAGACCAGTCGATGCCCAAATCCCCCGCGATAACCTTACCATCCACTACTCACCACCGATTCCTCAGCACTTGCAGCTCTATCTCAATTATCCAAACATACCTCAATTATCCAAACATACCTCATTTTTTTTTTGGCGTAATTGTTTATTATTAGTAATTTCATGAGGTTGAATTCGGAATTTGATGAGAATTTTGCCGCAATGTTGAATTATTTGAGTTTTGTGAATTATATGGCCGCATTACTCATTATTTTTCTCGAATCTATTATTTGCGGTGGACTTGAAAAGGCAATCACACGAGTTCGATGAAATTTAAGGATATAGTGACTATCATGAAGACACCGATTCGATGATATGTCATGGCAAGATTCGGATGAGGGTGGTGAGGGAATGGGGCGATGGACAGTCTTGATGATGATGAATTGGGAGTGGGGATGAGGAATATATTGAAGCAAGACAAAACCTAAGGCAGGAGGAGCTTAGGGTAGGTGAGTTTGAGGCGAAGTTGCGGTAGATCTAGATAGGTGGGGAACAAGATAAGGGTAGTGGTGAGATAGGAGGTGAGGGAAGTGGTGAGATAGGAGGTGAGGGTGGTTTTGGACTTGAGAGCCAAGTGAGAGAGGAGATATTGTGCGATTATGTAGATTCGATTGTGAGGTGAACTCTCAATCAAGTGAAGATGAGTTTGAAGACATCCGTGTAGGAAGAATTCAAAAGGTGAGGTATGATCCCAAGTGTGACCATAAGAAGTTAAAGTTATGTCTTGGGATGAGGTTTGAAAATGGGTATCGGTGTAGGAAGCATTGAAAACATGGGCTATCTTGGAAGGACATCCTATTCATTTTAGGAGGGTATCAAAACATCGAATACAAGCTCTTGTGATGAACCATGCCCCTGAAGTTGTGCAGCGGTATGGTTAGGAAAGAAAATTCATTGGCAATCGAAAGCGTATGGACCACATGAATGCCCCTTTCATATCGAGTAACAAGCAGTGACTACAAGTGGATTGGTAAACAATACATGGATACTTTTAGAGTGAGACCTTACATGATTGTGGTGAGTTAGAACTTGATGTTAATGAGAGGTTTTCTATCAAAGTTTCTAGGGCTAGGTTACAGAGCCAAGCATTATGCTATTGAGCTCTTAAGAGGAACTGTGAACGACATTACAACTCCCTTAGGAGCTACATTAGTGAATGATGAGGGTAGATAGAGAGGCGATTTGATCTTAAAGTGGGTGATGGTACAATATTCCGGGGTTATACATTGGTTTTAGTGCTTTGAAGAAAGGATTCATGCAAGGGTGTAGACCTATCATTGGTTTGGATGGGTGTTTTTAAAGACTTACCTTAAGGGTCGACTCTGTGTGCTATTGCTAAGGATGGAAACAATCAAATGTACCCGATAGCATGGGCAGTGGTTGAGGTGGAAAATGAAGAGTGTTGGACTTGGTTCATCAAGATCCTACTAGAAGAGTTAGGAATTACAGATGGGCTTGGACTTACTTTCATCAGTGATCAACAGAAGGTATAACTTATATGGAGGGTACCTGATAACATAATTTTCTTTATTTTCCATTTTACCGATTTTTTTAACTTTGCTTTCCCAGAAACCTGGAATCTTAAGAAATTATTTCCATCAGTCTGATTAAAAGTAATTGGCCAGTTGCTTGTACTGTGTTTCCATGATTTTGAATCAAGAATGGTATCATCTGAACACTCGGAGAAGGTGAAGTTCTTATCACTCCTTCCACACTCTACTGGACTTGAATCAGCCATGTGTAACAGACACGATTAGCAAATGCGAATGGTCAAGTACTAGAAACACCACCCGATAACATAATTTTCTTTATTTTCCATTTGCTTATATGGTGGTCGACCGTTATGTGATATGGGCACCTTTATATGTAGTCGTACATGTAAAATAGAATAAAACCTTATGGGGAGTTTCTGTAATTTTGAAACTTGTCCAGGTTCTTTTGGTGATAACCCTAAAATTTTGAAACTTGTCCAGTTCTTGGCAGAGGATCTGTTTAATCAGGTTATGTATTTTAGGGTTAATTACAAAAATTACCCCTGGAATTTAGCTTATTCCATTCTGTACTCTAAATGTAAATTTATGATGTCGTGTTGTTTTGACTTGTGTAGGGACTCCTCAATGCAGTAAAGGCTTTAGGTCCATTTGCAGAGCATAGGAACTGTGCCAGGCATGTTTATTGCAACTGGAAAAAGCAATGCCTGGAATCGGCTACCCTGTACAGCCCCCTGCAATCAGAAGAATGCCTGGAAGGCCAAAGAAAAAGAGAAGAAGAGATAAAGATGAGGTAGATCCAAAGAATCCCAATAGACTGAGAAGAACTGGAATGACAATGACCTGTAGCAATTGTCATCAGGTTGGGCATAACAGAAAAGGGTGTAAGAATGAGGAAGTCCCAAAGCCACCGAAAGTCCCAGTAAGATCATGCTTCAATTAAAAAAAAAAAAGATGCAATTTCTCTATAATTGGATTATTATTTAAGTTCACAACTCATTATTATCTGATTAAATTTCAGGGAAAACGAGGGAGACCAAAGAAGCACACTGATTCAGTGAGACCTTCAAATACTGGAGAGAGCAGCACGACTGCTTCAACAGCACACTTAGCAACTCAAGAGAGCCACCACCATTAGTTGTGCTGCTATTGATACCTTTGGGCAGGAAATTATGATTTTGTACTGACTAAACAGTAGTTTAACTTTTTTTTTTTTGTGATGCAAAGTAATGCGTCAATTGTTTGTTGTGTGTGTTTGTTTCAGATGTCTTGTTTGTAAGGTGATTTGGTTTCATGGCAATAAATAGACAAGAATGTTTTCGTTAATTATTTGCACTTATGTAATATAATCTGTTTTTCCCCATATTTCAACTGTATTTTTTTTTGGGTTTTTCTTAGCTTTCAGTTTTTAGGAAGTATATTGTTTTAAGATCATGATATACTAATTGGAAAACTAACTAGTCATAAATCTAAAAAGAGGAACTCTATAAACTGATTTTTTTTCGGAAAAACCAAAAAAAAAAAAATAGAACTACATTATAAAGTCGTCCTTAAAATTATGCAAAAAAACTAAAAATTAAAAATATTTTTCAACTTTTTAGATGCTGCTAATGGAAAAATCGAACAAGTGCCAAATATTGTGGAAAAAATGAAAGGGGCATCAAAGGTTGTGGAAAAAATGAAAGGGACATCAAAGGTTGTGTATTTTGGCGTTATTAACCCTAAGTTTAAAACCGATGCAGTTTGAATTTTCGCCGGCGACACACTCCCGGCATCCACGTAGGATCCACGTAGGATCGCATTTGGGGCTAAATCAAAATTATGGAAAAATCGAACAATTGTCAAAGGTTGTGGATTTACAGGATGTTTTAAAAGATTGTGGAAAAAATGAAAGTCGAGTGAAAGGTTGTGGATTTTGGCGTCATTAACCCATATATATATGAATGACAATATTAGGTATTTTAAACTTACCATGTTTGATTCTCTCTTTATATTTTAATGTGACAATATCTGTCGTTTTCTGCAGTTGATAAAGCTTGTCAAGCCTACTCCGCCCATATTTTAATGTAATATCCTTTTGTCTCAATCGAAGTGCAATATTGAAGTGAAATTTATGTATTTTAAGAGAATAATTGAATGTAATTGATGTGTTAATTTTGTAAGTACTGATGGTAAATATGTGTTGTTCATTAAAAGGTAAAATATATTGATAATGAGTGTATGATGAAGATTAAAAAGTAAAAGGTAATTGTTTGATGTGATTTGAAGTATTTAATGAAATATTGCACTTTTAAGGAACACTTTTTTTTACCAAATATTGAACTTCGTGATTTGATGAAAGGATTAAGACCCTGTTCTTTTGGATTTATTTTTCAGTTTTTCAGTTCAGTTCAGTTCGGTTCAGGTCCATTCACTTCAGTTCAGGTCCATTGATGTTGTTGATTTCTAAATAATATTTACTATGACTAATAATATTATTATTTATTATTATTGTTGTTGCTGATTATTATTATTATTATTATTTATTATTATTATTATTATTATTTAATCTTAATATATATTTTAGTTTCGTTCAGTTCAATTCAATTCAATTCAATCCAGTTCAATTCAATTTAGTTCAGTTCAGATTCATTCAGTCCAAAAGAACGGAGCTTAATTCAAATGATGGAGATTAACAAGTAAAAGGTGATTGTTTAATG
The DNA here is from genome assembly GCA_033398695.1 of Orobanche coerulescens. NCBI lineage: Eukaryota > Viridiplantae > Streptophyta > Magnoliopsida > Lamiales > Orobanchaceae > Orobanche > Orobanche coerulescens. The sequence continues at coordinate 3,757,837 of CM065816.1, forward strand.
TGATTTGAAGTATTTAATGAAATATTGCACTTTTAAAGGGACACTTTTTTTACCAAATATTGTACTTCGGGACGGAACGAAAGGATTAAGACCCTGTTCTTTTGTACTTATTTTTCAGTTTTTCAATTTAGTTCAGTTCAGTTCAGGTCCATTCACTTCAGTCCAGTTTAGTTTGGTCCTTATTATTAATTATTATTATTATTATTATTGATAAAAATCTTGATTATTATTATTGTTAATGTTGGTGATTACTAAATAATACTTACTATGATTAATAATAATATTTATTATTGTTGTTGTTGATTATTATTATTATTATTATTATTATTTATCATTACTATTATTATTATCATATTATTATTATTATTTAATTTTATATATTTTAGTTTTATTCAGTTCAGTTCAACTTAATTCAATCCAGTTTAATTCAATTTAATTCAATTCAGATTCATTCAGTATAAAATAACGGAGCCTAATTCAAGTTTGATACTTTAGAGGACATCAAGTTTTATCTGTTTTTTTATTATCATTGTATAATTTGGTGGGAAAATTGAATAATCTGATGAAAACATGAGTAAAACAATGTGATGACTAAGAGTATTTTAATCAAAAATTAGTATTTGAGTATAATCATGAGAAAATAAATTTGTTTACCGAGAAAAATTGTCAAAGTATAATTTATAATTCATAAACCCTCGACGTCAAACGTTTTTTTTTTTTTTTTGACCAAATAAGGGTATTTTTTATAAACCCTCTTTTCATTTTCTTGATCAAATAGGGAACGGAAACAAGGGTATTAACTTGCAAGAAGACAAAAGAAACTCCTATACGGAATATTTATTGACCCGCATATTTTTTATCGAATATAATAGGACAGGCCTCCCCAACCATACCTCATACAAACTCATGCTTTATGAGATTGTACTTTATGCTTTACAGATAAAATTTATTATAATATTATTATGATTATTTTATCTGTAAATCATACGGTACAACCCCATAAAGCACCTGTGTGTATGGGGTATGATTGGGGAGGTGTGTCCCTATCATTCCTCTATTTTTATATCCATAATATATAGAAATAATTACATATTCTATCACTGCTAAATAGTTGCAAATCAAATTAGTATTTATAATTTAAATAATTAAAAATTCATCTAAAAGTCAATATCGAAGGTGAGATTGTGGTGTATGCAATTGTTCAAACAAGCATCCACGTTAATAAGCAGTTTGAGCAATTACAAATTCGTCTAAAAGTCAGCGTCGGAAGTGAACTTTGAATATAAATGTAATTATTTAAATTACAAGTACTAATATGTAACTGATAACTACTTATGCAATTCATCCAAAATATATATCAAAAAATTAAAATTAGTAGCTACATTAAAAATATATACTGGAAAAAAGTTAGGTGAGGCCTTCCCGAAAAGAATAACATTTTGTAATAGGTGAAGACTCATTGGTTGTTCTTATTCCTAAAAAAAGGCAAAACTCATTAATGTCAGTTATAAATTGCCTCTATTTAAATTCTCTTACTTACCCTTACAAGAAACATGTGTATTCGATTTTTTTTTTTTTTGGTTTTACTGATAATGAACTTCCACGTTTCTGCTTGACTAGTCCTCCATACAATAGCCTCGTCTCTTCAGAATTATTAATAGTTAAAATTGCGAGTTGTGTATTCGACTCATTAGTTCTTAAATATCATCAACTACAACGCAAAATGCGTTGTCCCTCAAGTGATTGCTTCATATTAGACACAGCCTATCCAGCCGCAGGTAGGGGTGAGAATTTAGGATCGGGAAATCCCGAGTCCCGGTCCCGTCCCGAGTCCCGAGGGGAAACGGGACCCCGAGTCCCGAATTTTACGGGATCGGGATCGGGACTGGGACCTTAATTTTTGGTAATTTCGGGACTCGGGAGTCCCGAAATCCCGATCGGGACTATCCGAAGTCCCGATTGAAATTTCTAATTTCAATCAATTTTTTTTTCTTTTCTGATTTCGGGACATTTCGGGACATTTCGGGACATTCGGGACATTTCGGGACATTCGGGACATTTCGAAAAATTATCCTCGGGATCGGGACCGGGACTTAAATTTATCCCATTTCGGGAATCGGAACTCTCGAAGTCCCGATCGGGACCGAGATCGGGACCACCAAATTGGTGATTTTCAGGACCGGGACATTCGGGACTCGAGACTCGGGATCGGTAACTCGGGATGTCCCGATTCTCAGCCCTAGCCGCAGGTTTCCATCGAGTTAAGTCGTCTCTCAATGATTGTTTCATGCTGGACCTCACTCATCAGCCGCGGTTTACCACCGAGATCAGATCTCCTACACTACCACTTAAAGTCTCAATATTTAATTATTCTATCAGCGTACTCGAGGGACTAGGATCCATCAGCTGAAATTGAGGGGGTCAAGACCCATAAATAAATCCACATCCCTTATATTCGAACCCGAATTTCTCACTTAAAGTGGAAGACCCTTACAAGTGAAAGACCATGATCATCGGAGCAAATCAACAATTTGTACTCGAATTACTTTATTTGTCATATAACAGAAGAAAAATGATAGGGCAACACCATGAACCATACCTTCAAACACACTCGTGTTTTATGGATGTTGTACCGCGTGCTTTACTATTAATTTTATTATAATATTATTATGAATATTTTATCTGTAAAGCATGCAGTGCAACACCCATAAATCACGAAGTATGTATTGGGTGTTGTTCATCAAAGCCATAATTTCAAAGTCATCAAAGCCATAATTTCTCAACTATTAAAGGAAAGAAGAAGTTAGTGTGATGTTGACAAGTCTATGGAACGTAAACTAAAAATGACAAAGGGAAGAATGACATTATACTACGCATATACACTTCCCACGGTCTCAACCTAACCCTTGTACTCCATAAATCTCCCTCAAAGCTTAATATGTTCAAAGCTTAACTGAATATATCTTTAAGTAATAATTGATATAAATAATGATAATAAATATGTTTTGAAAATTAAGAAGTACTTTTTCTGTTCGCTTAAAACTTGACGGAGAGTGTATATTTGATTTATTTTAAGTAATTATTAGTGTAAGTAATTACGATAAATATGTGGTGGAGATTAAAAAGAGAAAATATTCCTATTGTATGGTGGAAATTAAAAAGTAAATGATGTTTGTTTGATTTGATTGTGGAGAGATGGTAAATGTAAAATTTCTAAAGAGACAAAAATAAAGGATAAATATAAAACTTTGAGCGGGACAGATGGAGTAAAAAATATTGATAGTGAGCGTGTGATGAAAATTAAAAAAGTAAAAGATATTTATATAATTTGATTGTGTGAAGGTAATAAATATAAAATTTCAAAACGGATAAAAAAATGAAATAAGTGTAAAACTTTGAGCGGGGTGGGAAGAGTAGTACATTTTAGATTTTGTTAGTGTTGATAGTGAGTGTAGTGTAGATTAAAATATAAAATATATTAATAATAAATGTACTGTGTAGATTATAAAAATGTGATGGTTAAATGCGACTCAGATATTTAGTGAAATTTGTGAAATTTCTAAAAGAACCCTTCTTTTGGTTGGAATGTAACATTTTAGACGGCACGGAAAGAGTACTAACTTTCGCTCAAACGTATGTAGTTCATTCAAAAAATAATTTTGTTCGGAAAATTTAAATTTATTATTTTTACACAATCAAATCAAACAATCACAATAACATAACTTACTCTCCATCACACATTTATCAATACATTTTACTCCCCACATTTCAACTAAAGATAGGGAGTATAGGTACAAAATTGAGGTGGCGATCAATCGACAGAATATGTAAATATGAGATTAAAAAATAAAAGGTATTGATAATTAGTGTGTAGATTAGGCAATGCAATTATATTTGTAGTTGTTTAATGTGATTGTGTAAACATGTTAAATGTAAATTTTCTAAATGATGAAATACTTCTTATTCTTAATCACGCTCACCATCACTACTTACAAAATTTACTAATCTACCATATTCAATTAGGTACGCAAAGAGAATTATGAGAATTTACTTCGTATTTTGGCTGGTATATATATTAAGCAGTCTTTCCGTCCCGCTCAAAGTTTTACACTTACCAATATTTTTGTTCCTTTAGAAATTTTATATTTACCATATTTACATAATCAAATAAAACCACTATCTTTTATTTTTTTAATATCCACCACACATTTTATCATCATTACTTTCATAAATTATTACCTAAAATATATCAAATAAAACAAAAATAGCAGTATAAATTATGGTGAAACATGAGGATTTGAATTAACCATTATGCTTGCAGACAGTGACAATGATGGTGAAAACATTCCTAATAATTAATGTAGTAGCTGATCTATCTCTTATAGCGGACCCAGCATGGAGCATGTGGTGCAGCTGCACCCCAAAAAAATTTGAAAAAATTAGTACTGTTATAAATTAATTTAAATTAATATAAACCTTATATCCGAACTCAAAATTATCACACCAATATATAAAGAAGCCCAAATTCAAAAGCAAGCCTACAAATAAATTTATGCCCAATAACTAAAAGTCCATACTAAAACAACAAAGAAGAAGAATGCAAATTACAAACGAAATACGATGCCTCATTTCTATTTCCTCTCCTCCTCCCCGGCTCCACCAACAGGAGCCTCCTCCGATTACAACCACACCAACATGACATTATTACTTTTTTCCAACTTCTAAAGGGCACTCCTTCCATCTCATAAATATTCGTAGTACTAACCATAAATTTCTTTGTATTTTGTACTTTCATAATTATATAATTATTTTTTTCACCCCTAATTCTAAAATCCTGGGTCCGCCGCTGTTATACTCCTTCTGTTCGGAATACGTTGGCTGTGTTTAGCACTAGCGTATCAACTAGCTTATAAGCTTCAGGAGCTTATTTTACCATTGACTAAAAAAAAGCTCGTTTCGTAAATGACTAACTTCTCAAATCAGCTAGCTTATAAGTTAGCTGATTGATAAGCTAATTTTTCAAGCTTATGAAAAAGAGAAGCTAGCTTCTCATTTTTATATATTCCATATATGTCTGTGACCTAAATAAAAACATAGAGTTTATGAACATAGAGTTCTGTACATAAACACCCCATGAGTAATTGACATATTACAAATAAACCCACCATCCGTTAACTTTTCAGGAAAAATTAAGGCTTTAGATGAGTGGTGGACGCGAAAAATTATGGTTAGTCTGATCATCACTCTACACTTGCTAATGAATTACTTTGTTAAAATATAATACAATAATTTTGTGTTCGCTATATCTTTTATATTTTACAGAATCTTTTACATATTGTTGTTGTGAACTTGTTCGTAACTAAAATTATACACACAAGTCCTATTCGGCAGCAATTTTAAACCATCAAAAACAAATTATCAATGATTTTTCAAAGTGACAGTGAACTGTGAATAGTACATATGTGAATAGTGACAATGTTAGTGAATGATGTGGCATTTAAGGAGAGGTGGAATAGGTATTTTTTTGAACTTTTTAATGAGGCTAGGGGAAGCGACTTGGTGGTGCAAGGAGTTCGTCTATCTTCTGCTCGTTCGTTTTGTTCCTGCAAAAGCATCAGCAAGGAGGAAGTAAAGGGTGCCCTAATGAAAATGGGTAGAGCTAAGGCTGTAGGCCCGGATTAGATCCCTAATGAGGTGTGGCTTTGTCTGGGGGAAGTTGGAGTTCAGTGGCTAGCAGAGCTGTTCAACATCTTCCTTAGAGGTTCTAAGATGCCGACAGAGTGGAGACATAGTATTGTCGTGCCATTGTTCAAGAACAAAGGCGATGCTCAGAGTTGTAGTAACTATAAGAGTATTAAACTCCTCAATCATACTATGAAACTTTGGGAAAGAGTGGTAGAATGCAGGGTTAGAAGAGAAGTTGAGATCTCAAAAAACCAATTTGGCTTCATGCTGGGGAGGTCTACGACTGAGGTCATTCATCTCGTCAGATGCCTTATGGATAAGTTTAGAGAGCGGCGTAAAGATCTATATTTGGTGTTCATTGATATAGAGAAGGCTTATGATAGCATTCCGCGCGATGTTATTTGGAGGAGTCTTGAAGAGAGAAGGGTGTCGTTGCCGTTCATTAGAGCGATCCAAGACATGTACTCCCAAGCTAGAACTTGCGTTAGGACCCCAGTTGGTGACACCCAGTATTTCCCGGTTGAGATAGGGCTACACCAGGGGTCGGCGCTTAGCCCTCTTCTCTTCGCTCTAATCCTTGACGTCATTTCACGGGGGATTCAGGATGGCATCTCGTGGTGCATGCTTTTTGCTGACGATATTGTGTTAGTGGCGAAGTCGATGAGGGAGGTGAACTCGAAGTTGGAGTTATGGAGGTCTAAGTTAGAATCACAGGGCTTGCGTGTGAGCCGGTCTAAGACCGAGTATCTCTGGTGTAACTTAAGTTGTGAGGCCAATGAGGAAGAAGTAGAGGTAATGATTGCGGATCAGATCGTACCCCGTACGGATAAGTTCAAGTATTTGGGTTCGATCATTCAGAAGGAAGGTGAGTGTGAAGATGATGTCATTCATCGTATCAAGGCAGGGTGGCTAAGGTGGAGAGCAGTGACAGGGGTTCTGTGCGACAAGAAAGTCCCTCTAAAGTTGAAGGGTAAATTCTATAGAGCGGCAATCAGACCTACAATGTTGTATGACTCCGAATGTTGGACGATGAAGAAGTCGCTTGAGAGCAAGTAGGAAGCGGCTGAAATGAGAATGTTACGTTGGTCGTGTGGTCGCACAACGTTCGATAGAATATCTAACGGGGTTTTCAGGAACGCGCTAGAAGTGGCGCCAATTTCTGCGAAAGATAGCGAAGGGAGATTGAGATGGTTTGGCCACGTCCGCAGGAGGCAGGCATCTGCTCCGGTGAGAAAGGTCGAGAGTTTATTGGTTGTCGGGGGAGGAGGAGAGGCAAACCGATGAGGACGTGGGAGGAGCAAGTGAGATTAGATTTGAAGGCCTTAAATATTTCCGAGACCATGACTGTGGATAGGTGCTCGTGGAGGCGCTAGATCAGAGTTGTGGATTCTTTTGTAGGGAGCGGTGCTGTAGTAGAGAGCCTTAGGGTTGGGTTGTCTCGGTTACCTTTGGCCTAGATCATTGTTTTTTTTTTTCTATTGCATACTTTATCCTATTGCCTTTTGCGTGTGGTGTATTTTCTACAGGGAGTTGTGTGTAGAGTCAACCTCTCTTCGGTTAGAGCAGGGTTCATCGAGAGTGTAGTTGCCAAAGTCCCCTTAGGTAAGTCTCATGTGAATTAAGACATGGGCTCACGTATGGTTTTGAGCTTTTTCGAATCATATGCTTTTTTGTATATATCACTCATTATTTTGCTGTGCACTAAGTTGAGGGTCTTCGCGGAAATAGCCTCCCCACCATAAAAAGTAGGGGCATGGTCTGCGTACATCTTATCCTCCCCAGACCCTGCTCTGTGCGGGATATACTGGGTATGTTTGGTTTGGTTTGGTTTGGTTTGGTTTAGTAATTCACATTTAAAATTTATTATAATATTATTATGATTATTTTATCTGCAAAGCATACGGTACAACCCCATAAAGCATGAGTGTGTATGAAGTGTGGTTGAGGAGATACTATCATTCCTCTATTTTTATATCCAAAATATAAAAAAATAATTACATATTCTATCACTGCTAAATAGTTGCAAATCAAATTAGTATCTATAATTTAAATAATTAAAAATTCATCTAAAAGTCAACATCGAATGTGAGATTGTGGTGTAGGCAATTGTTCAAACAAGCATCCACGTTAGTAAGCAGTTTGAACAATTACAAATTCGTCTAAAAGTCGGTGTCGGAAGTGAACTTTGAGTGTAAATGTAATTATTTAAATTACAAGTACTAATATGTAATTGACCAATCCATAAAACTACTTATGCAATTCGTCCAAAATATATATCAAAAAATTAAAATTAGTAGCTATATTAAAAATATATACTGGAAAATTGTTAGGTGAGGCCTTCCTGAAAAGAATAACATTTTGTAATAGGCGAAGACTCATTGGTTGTTCTTATTCCTAAAAAAGGCAAAACTCATTAATGTTAGTTATAAATTGTCTCTATTTAAGTTCTCTTACTTACCATTACAAGAAACATGTATTCGGATTTCCTTTTTGTTTTTCCTGATAATGAGGTTCCAATTTACTAGTCATTGGAATAATAGCCTCGTCTCTTCAGAATTGCTAACAGTTAAATTGCGAATTGTGTATTCGACTCATTAGTTCTTAAATATCATCAACTACTGCGTAAAAGAAGTCGTCCCTCAAGTGATTGCTTCATGTTGGACACAACCTATCCAGCCGCAGGTTTCCATCGAGTTAAGTCGTCTCCCAATAATTGTTTCATGCTAGACCTCACTCATCAGCCGCGGGTTCCCACCGAGATCAGACCTCCTATACTACCGCTTAAAGTCTCAATATTTAATTATTCTACCAGCGTACTCGAGGACTAGGACCTATCCATCAGCTGGAATTGAGGGATCAAGACCCCTAAATAAATCCACGTCCCTTATATTCGAACTCGAATTTCTCACTTAAAGTGGAAGACCCTTTCAAGTAAAAGAACATGATCCTCAGAACAAATCAACAATTTGTACTCGGATTACTTTATTTGTCATATAACAGAAAGTCATCAAAGCCATAATTTCTCATCAACTATTAAAGAAAAGAAGAAGTTAGTGTGATGTTGACAAGTCATGAAACGTAAACTTAAAATGACAAGGGAAGAATGACATTATACTACACATATATAGCTATAGGGCTATTCTAAATCCGGTTTGGTCCGGATATTGTCTTTTCGGGTCTGGACCGTTAAGATATCGAGTATTACTGGTTTCAGATAACAACTTCAATACTTGTATCCGGACCGCTAACGTTTCGGGTGAGTATCGGTCCCGAGTATTTTGGGCGGGTTCTCGAGTATCTTGGATCACTAAAAGCATAATCACCAAAATTTCATAATCGAAACAAGAATTGAGGTTTTTTTTTTCAAATGTATGCTAAGGCAATTAAGAGATAAGGTCTTTTAAACTTATTTTTCTATATGTACTAAAACCTTATGCAATATTTTGTACAATGTATGTTTATGAAAAAAATACCGTTTTTTATTGGGTTACCGGTTTCGGTCCTTATCGGTTTCGGTTCTAACTTTGGTACCAGTATCCGGACCGCTAACATTTTGGGTGAATATCGGTCCCGGGTGTTATCGGACGATTCTCGAGTATACTTGGACCGCTAACAGCCCTACACATATACACTTCCCACCGTCTCAACCTAACTGTTGTGCTCCATCAATCTCCCTCAAAGCTTAACATAATATATATATGTTCAAAGCTTAACAGAATACATCTATTTTATACTCCCTCCGTCCCAGACTTAATTGCTATCTTTTTCTGGTACGGGTATTAATGTTAGAGTTGTTTATTAGTATTGTGTGTAATAAAGTGATATTTTAAGAGGGGTAATAACAGAAATCTGAAATCATATTAATATTGTTTATTAGTATTGTGTGTTTAATTAGGTGGTCCCATAATGGCATTTCATGGTAAATAGATGATTATTGGGGGTGTATATTTAGAGAGAATGATTGGTTTATTTCCTTTTATAGTAAGTAGCAGTTAAGTATGGGGCAGACCAAAATGGAAAGATAGCAGTTAAGTATGGGACGGAGGGAGTATATTTTAAGTAATAATTGATATAAATAATGATAATAAATATGTTTTGAAAATTAAGAAGTATTTTTTCTGTCCGCTCAAAACTTGACGGAGAATGTATATTTGATTTGTTTTAAGTAATGATTAGTATAAGTAATCATGATAAATATGTGGTGGAGATTAAAAAGATAAAATATTCATATTGTATGGTGGAAATTAAAAGGTAAAGGATGCTTGTTTGATTTGATTGTGTAAATGTGGTAAATGTAAAATTTCTAAAGAGACAAAAATCAAGGATAAATATAAAACTTTGAGCAGGATAGATGGAGTAAAAAATATTGATAGTGAGCGTGTGATGAAAATTAAAAAAGTAAAAGATATTTATTTAATTTGATTGTGTGAAGGTAATAAATATAAAGTTTCTAAACAGAGAAAAAAATAAAATAAATATAAAACTTTGAGCGGGACTAAAGGAGTAGTACATTTTAGATTTTGTTAGTGTTGATAGCGAGTGTAGTGTAGATTAAAATGTAAAATATATTAATGATGAATGTATTGTGAAGATTAAAAAAATTGTGATGGTTAAATGTGACTCAGATTTTTAGTGAAATTTGTGAAATTTCTTAAAGAACACTTCTTTTGGTTGGAATATAACATTTTAGACTGCACGAAAAGAGTACTAACTTTCGTGCAAACGCATGTATTCAGATTTCTTTTTTGTTTTTCCTGATAATGAGGTTTCACGTTTATGATTGACTAGTTCTTGGAACAATAGCCTCGTCTCTTCAGAACTGCTAACAGTTAAATTGCGAGTTGTGTATTTGGATCATTAGTTCTTAAATATCATCAATTACTGCGCAAAATGATTCATCCCTCAAGTGATTGCTTCATGTTGGACACAGTCTATCGAGCCGCAGGTTTCCACCGAGTTAAGTCGTCTCCCAATGATTGTTTCATGCTGGACCTCACTCATCCAGCCGCGGGTTACCACCGAGATCAGATCTCCTACACTACCACTTAAAGTCTCAATATTTAATTATTCTACCAGCGTACTCGAGGGACTAGGACCTATCCATCAGCTGAAATTGAGGGGTCAAGACCCCTAAATAAATCCACGTCTCTTATATTCGAACCCGAATTTCTCACTTAAAGTGGAAGACCCTTACAAGTGAAAGACCATGATCACCGGAGCAAATCATCAATTTGTACTCGAATTACTTTATTTGTCATATAACAGAAGAAAAATGATAGGGCAACACCATGAACCACACACCCAAACACACTCGTGCTTTATGGGTGTTGTACCGCGTGTTTTACTATTAATTTTATTATAATATTATTATGAATATTTTATTTGTAAAGCATGCGGTACAACACCCATAAGTCACGGGGTATGTATAGGGTGTGGTTCAGGATGTTGCCCTATCACCCCTCCTAACAGAAAGTCATCAAAGCCGTAATTTCTCAACTATTAAAGAAAAGAAGAAGTTAGTGTGATGTTGACAAGTCTATGGAACGTAAACTTAAAATGACAAAGGGAAGAATGACATTATACTACGCATATACACTTCCCACCGCCTCAACCTAACGGTTGTACTCCATCAATCTTGCTCAAAGCTTATGTTCAAAACTTAACAGATTATATCTATTTGATATATTTTAAGTAATAATTGATATAAATAATGATAATAAATATGTTTTGAAAATTAAGAAGTATTTTTTCTGTTCGCTTAAAACTTGACGGAGAGTGTATATTTGATTTATTTTAAGTAATTATTAGTGTAAGTAATTATGATAAATATGTGGTGGAGATTAAAAAGAGAAAATATTCATATTGTATGGTGGAAATTAAAAAGTAAAAGATGTTTGTTTGATTTGATTGTGTAAAGGTGGTAAATGTAAAATTTCTAAAGAGACAAAAATAAAGGATAAATATAAAACTTTGAGCATGACAGATGGAGTAAAAAATATTGATAGTGAGCGTGTGATGAAAATTAAAAAAAGTAAAAGATATTTATTTAATTTGATTGTGTGAAGGTAATAAATATAAAGTTTCTAAATAGAGAAAAAAATGAAATAAGTGTAAGACTTTGAGCGGGACGGAATGAGTAGTACATTTTAGATTTTGTTAGTATTGATAGCGAGTGTAGTGTAGATTAAAATGTAAAATATATTAATGATGAATGTATTGTGAAGATTAAAAAAATTGTGATGGTTAAATGTGACTCAGATATTTAGTGAAATTTGTGAATTTTTTTAAAGAACACTTCTTTTGGTTGGAATGTAACATTTTAGATGGCACGCAAAGAGTAGTAACTTTCGCTCAAACGTATGTACTTCATTCAAAAAAAATAATTTTGTTCGTAAAATTTAAATTTATTATTTTTAAATGATCAAATCAAACAATCACAATAACATAACTTACTCTCCATCACACATTTATCAATACATTTTACTCCCCACATCTCAACTAAAGATAGAGAGTATAGGTACAAAATTTAGGTGGCGATCAATTGACAAAATATGTAAATATGAGATTAAAAAACAAAAAGTATTGATAATTAGTGTACGGTGTAGATTAGGCGATGCAATTGTATTTGTAATTGTTTAATGTGATTGTGTAAACATGTTAAATGTAAATTTTCTAAAGGATGAAATACTTCTTATTCTTAATCACACTCACCATCACTACTTACAAAATTTACTAATCTACCATATTCAATTTGGTACGCAAAGAGAATTATGAGAATTTACTTCGTATTATCTTTTGGCTGGTATATATATTAAATAGTCCCTCCGTCCCGTTCAAAGTTTTACACTTACCAATATTTTTGTTCCTTTAGAAATTTTACATTTACCATATTTACATAATCAAATAAAACCACTATCCTTTATTTTTTAATATCCTCCACACATTTATCATCATTACTTGCATAAATTATTACCTCAAATCTATCAAATAAAACAAAAATAGCAGTATAAATTATGGTGAAACATCACGATTTGAATTAACCATTATGCCTGCAGACAGTGACAATGATGGTGAAAATATTCCTAATAATTAATGCAGTAGCGAAGGTCTGTGAGCTTGAGAGTGAGACGCTATTACCCCTGTTATCAAGTCTAAGCACATTTGGTGCATGAGAAAATAATAGCTCATCTATCAAAAATAATAGCACATATGGTATCGAGCTTTTTAGTATCATTTTTTTTTTTTTTTTATCACTCAATATTCTGCTGTGCACTAAGCGGGGGTTTTCACGGAAACAGTCTCCCTACCGTAATAAGTAGTGGCAGGGTCTGCGTACATCTTACCCTCCCCAAACCCTGCTCTGAGCGGGATATACTGGGTATGTTTGGTTTGGTTTGGTTTTTATCTCTTATAGCGGACCCGGCATGGAGCATGTGGTGCAGCTGCACCCCCAAAATTTTTTGAAAAAATCAGTACTATTATAAATTAATTTAATTTAATATAAACCTTATATGCGAGCTCAAAATTATCACACCAATATATAAAAAAGTCCAAATCCAAAAGCAAGCCTACAAATAAATTTAAGCCCAATAACTAAAAGTCCATACTAAAACAACAAAGAAGAAGAACGCAAATTACAAACGAAATACGATGCCTCATTTCTATTTCTTCTCCTCTTCCCCGGCTCCACCAACAAGAACCTCCTCCGATTACAACTACACCAACATGACATTATTACTTTTTTCCAACTTCTAAAGAGCACTCTTTCCATCTCATAAATAATTCGAGCTATTAACTATAAATTTCTTTGTATTTTTTACTTTCATAACTATATAATTATTTTTTCGCCCCTAATTCTAAAATCCTGGGTCCGCCGCTATTATACTCCTTCCGTTCGGAAATTAAATATCTACGTTGGCTGTGTTTAGCACTAGCGTATCAGCTAGCTTATAAGTTTCAGGAGCTTATTTGACCATTGACTAAAAAAAAAGCTCATTTCGTAAATGACTAACTTCTCAAATCAGCTAACTTATAAGACAACTGATTGATAAGTTAATTTTTCAAGCTTATGAAAAAAAGAAGCTAACTTCTCATCTTTATATATTTCATACCTAAATAAAAACATAGGGTTTTGTACATAAACACCCCATGAGTAATTGACATATTACAAATAAACCCACCATCCGTTAACTTTTCAGGAAAAATTGAGGCTTCATATGAGTGGTGGACGCGAAAAATTATGGTTAGTCTGATCACCACTCTACACTTGCTAATGAATTACTTTGTTATAAATATAATACAATAATTTTGTGTTCGATTTATTTTTTATATTTTACAGAATCTTTTACCTATTGTTGTTGTGAACTTGTTCGTAACTAAAATTATACATACAAGTCCTATTTCGCAGCAATTTTAAACCATCAAAAACAAATTATCAATGACTTTTCAAAGTGATAGTGAACTGTGAATAGTACATATGTGAATAGTGACAATGTTAGTGAACGATGTGGCTATTAAGGAGAGGTGGAATAGGTATTTTTTGGAACTTTTTAATGAGGCTAGGGGAAGCAACTCGGTGGTGTAAGGAGTTAGTCTATCTTCTGCTTGTTCGTTTTATTCCTGCGAGAGCATCAGCAAGGAGAAAGTAAAGGGTGCCCTAATGAAAATGGGTAGAGATAAGGCTGTAGGCCCGGATCAGATCCCTATTGAGGTGTGGCTTTGTCTGGGGGAAGATGGAGTTCAGTGGCAAGAAGAGCTGTTCAACATCCTCCTCAGAGGTTCTAAGATGCCGACAGAGTGGAGGCATAGTATTGTCGTGCCGTTTTTCAAGAAGAAAGGTGATGCTTAGAGTTGTAGTAACTCTAAGAGTATTAAACTCCTCAGTCATACTATGAAAATTTGGGAAAGAGTGGTGAAATGCAGGGTTAGAGGAGAAGTTGAGATATCAGAGAACCAATTTGGCTTCATGTCGGGGAGGTCCACGACTGAGGCCATTCACCTCGTCAAACGCATTATGGAGAAGTTTAGAGAGCGGCGTAAATATCTACATATGATGTTCATTGATCTAGAGAAGGCTTATGATAGCATTCCGCGCGATGTTATTTGGAGAAGTCTTGAAGAGAGAAGGGTGTCGTTGCCGTTCATTAAAGCGATCCAAGACATGTACTCCCAAGCTAGGACTTGCGTTAGGACCCAGTTGGTGACACCCAGTATTTTTCGGTTGAGATTGGGCTACACCAGGGGTCGGCGCTTAGACCTCTTCTCTTCGCTCTAATCCTTGACGTCATTTCACCGGGGATTTAAGATGGCGTCCCGTGGTGCTTGCTTTTTGCTGACGACTTGTGTTAGTGGCGAAGTCGATGAGGGAGGTGAACTCGAAGTTGGAGCTATGGAGGTCTAAGTTAGAATCCCAGGACTTGCGTGTGAGCCGGTCTAAGACACTACACCAAAATGGCCGATTTGTCACCTTCAAAAGCAGTGACAAATGGCTTTTGTCACTGCTATTGAAGGTGACATTTTCGGGGGTGACAAATCCCTTTGTCACTGCTACTGGAGGTGACAAAATTCGATTGTCACCGCTAAATTTACACCTAAAAAGGGTACATAAAAAACATTAGTCACTGTATTTGTCACTGTCATGGGAGGTGACAACTCTTTTAAAAAATAAGGCTTGGGGTAATTTTGGGATTATTGGGTTAACATGAGCATTGTTCAATCATGTTATTTAAACCCACCATTTTGGTGGGTTACAAAATCAAATTGTAACAGTGAATTAACACTGGCTTTGGCTTAAACCCGGACCGATGAGTTAACTAAACACGCCTACCAAACACATGATTCGGCAGGTTAATTTATCCTAACCTGCCGAAACATGGCTACCAAACGGGCCATTAGTATTCTGATAAAAGTAGTTGCCGAATTATTAAAACTATGAAAATAATGAACTACATTCTATTTTCAGAACTAATTGGAAAATGATCTTTTTCAAAAAGCTAATCAATAACTACCTTTACTTTTTAATTTCCACCACAAATTCAGAATCAATAATTTTTTTACTTTTCAATCTCCATCATATATTGATCATCAGTACTTACACAAATCATTACCTAAAATTTATCAGAAATACAGCATCTGTCAAGCTTTGAGAAAGTTTATGACTTGCCGAACCTCGGAAAATTACTTCACTATGGAAAACGCCCATAGTTTTACTCGTGAATCTTCTCAACAACAGAACTCCAAATTACTAATGCAACACTTTTTCTACTTATAACCCCAAAAAAAATTACAATGACAATAAATTATACTCAATTTAGATTTAGAAAACCACATACTCAAAGTGTAATAAGCTCTCAATTTTACCCGTGGGCTCTTCTCCTTGTTTTCTGGAAAAGCTAGTCAAGTTGATGGAGTAGGTGAGCGCATGACTGAAAACAATCACGAGTTCGATTCCCCCTGCCAATACTTTCTTGGTTGAGCCTGTCAAACAGAGCTTGCCTAGTGTGATTTAATTAGTTGGCGCAGTTTGTAGACTATTACGTCCAGCCCGATGGTTTATCATAGTAGCGATTGTGGGTTTCCCGTCATCCCAAAAAAAGTTGTCAATTTAAATTCTACAAACCACCTAACCAAATACACTCGCAATAGACAAACTTTGTGGAACATGTTCGACCAAACAAACAAATATGTTCCGCTCTGCTTATTTAACTTTTCTCAATGGTTATACTTATGTGAATATGAGAGTCGGTGAGATGCCCTTAGGCCGATAATTGATTCGATTCATGCATTTTCTTTTCCCATTACGTAATTTTCGTTTTTAATAATGCTTTTTGACTAGACTCAGTAAATTAATCACATATATATAAGAAATTTATGAAATTCAAATACTAAACTAAAGAAATAATGTAATTTATCAAACAAATCAATAAAATAATTCATTTTATAATATTATCATACACATATTTTCTTTCTGTGGGGGATCGAATTCGAATGTGTCCATCTAAAAGACAAGTAAATTGAATTACTTACAATCATAGAATTAGAAAGAGTGGTGTGGTGTGGTGTGGTGTGGTGTGTGGGTTGGGTCCATGGTACACTCCATGTAGTGCATTCCTTATCGGATGCACTACACGTGGCGTGCATGAACGGTGCAGATCGATGCTCCATTTAGTGCATCAATCTGCACCGTCCATGCACGCCACGTATAGTGCATCCGACAGGAAATATACTACATGAATGGAGGTGTACCATGGACGGTTAGGAATGTCAATTTTATCCGTATTCGATCCTACCTGTCGGATAAATCCGAAATTGGGTCGGGTATTGGCCGAACCCGAAATTTTATGATCGGGTACGGATAGGGTATGAGTATAGTACATTACCCGATCACCCGTTCCGATTACCCAATCCGCGTACCCGCTTGAATTATATAATTATATTTTTATTATATATTATACATAATTATTATACTATATTATATATTATTATATAGAATATTATATTTTAAATATTTACTATACTAAATTGAATTTATTAATTACATTATATGTATATATATATGATATATATAAAAAAAATTTATATTCTTAAATATAGGGTATACGGGTACCTGAATACTCATTGGGTACCCGATTACCCAATGGGTAATACCCGAACCCGATCCGAATCAAATAGGATAGGGTATGGAAGAGGCATACCCGTACCCTACCCGACCCATTGACATCCATGTGGACGGTACCGTGGTGTGTGCCCCAAGGCAGGACAAGGCATAATACCAAAAAAAAAAAAAAAAAAAAAACGGACCACGTGCTGTGGGATTCGTTTTCTGATTGTAAAGCTACCACCCCCGAGGAAACCACCCCCTTTGCCTCTACAGTGTCTCTACAACATTTTCATCACTGTAAAATAGTAAACTATAAATAGTCGGTTGAGATCTATTAAAATAAAAATAAATTAGAAAAAAATATAAATTATAGTTAAAATATCAAATAATTTATAACAATAATTAATCTCTAAAAAATTATATAATATGAAACGGAGGGAATAACTTATAGTAAATATCAAGAACACATTTATTTATTCCTATAATTTTTAAATTGAATCCAAAATATACCCTCATTAAGTAGTCTATTCTTAAAAGGTAATATTCCACGATAAATATACTAAAAATACATTAATTGTGAAGGAAAAATGACATTTAAGCAATAAACACACATTAAAACCTGCATACTTTTCTTATATTTGCCAAAAGAAAAAAACAAAATTCCTCTTATATTAAGCACCAGATGCAGTAACGGTTAAAGAAAAAATATCAAGAAATATTAATCAGAAAAGTTGCGTAACTACAACAATTCCCACGAATAGTTTCGTCTGATATTTCTACCACATTTGCTAGTTAAATTGACGAATTTACTTAGGGATATCATACCCAAGAATATTGAAAATATCGAAATTCGCCGGTATACCAATTTTTTCCAGTACAATATGATACCTATTACCGGTATTTCGATACGGTGACGGTTAAGTTTTTGAAATTTGCGGTATACAGAATTTTGTATGACATATATCGAAAATTTTCGATATACCCAGAAATTATCGGTATCAAAACTTTTCGATATACGAAACTCTATATTCTATACTGAAATTACTGTTGATATATTTTTAAATTTTCGATATACCTTAGAAGTTTCGATATACCAAAAAATTCATGGTATACCAACTTGATATCGATATTTCAGCACGATAACAGTATGTAAAATATGTCATACCAAATTTTTCAGAATACCAATTTTCAATATACCAAAAATTTCGATATGATAATGATATGATTTTTGTCATACCGAAAATTTCAGTACAATACACTATGAATGATAATTTTTAGTATATCGTATCGAACCACCACCAACTTTACTCATCAAAAGTTCTGCAGTTATAACTACGAGTGGGCATGGGGTCGAGCTGGGACAATCCCACGTCTCGTCCCGTGTAATAAAAAGCGGAACGGGACGGAATGAGATCGGTGATTTTGATATTTCATCCAGCTGGGTCTTATCCCGGCTGGGACGGGACGGAACGGAATGGGATGGAACAAATTTAATCCTATATAAAAAGTTCAAGAATGAGATCGGTGATTTTGATATTTCATCCAGCTGGGTCTTATCCCGGTTGGGACGGGAAGGAGCGGGATGGAATGAATTTAATCCTATATAAAAAGTTCAAAATATAAATAAAAAGTAAGAAATCTAGAGTTCTATAGCGTTTATTTACATTTAATATGCATTTATATGTATATATAATATACAAATGCAGTCAAAGTCAAATTTTACATAAATTTAAGTTAAAAATGTCAAATAAAATCTTAAGTTTTTTCACAAGACATGATTCAATCATCCTAAAGATTAAGGGGCTGTTTGACAGTTGCTGAATGATTTAGTGCAGAATGGTTGAGAGGCCAGAATGGTTGAGAGGCTCTGTATAGTTAAGTGCAGAATGAAATTTGGTTGTTTAGTAACTGTTCTGAATGGTAACAAATTACTATTTTACTCTTCTGTATAAAAGTAGCGATTAAAAATCCCATTTTTCCTCCCCTTGCGTATCAAAACCTCTCCTTTTTATAAATAAAATCCCTAATTTTTATAAATAATTGTGTATAATATTTTTAAATTTAATTCATTTAAAATAATAATAATAATTATTATTATGTATAATATTTTTAAATTTAATTCATTTAAAATAATAATAATAATAATAATAATTATTATTATTATTATGTATAATATTTTTAAATTTAATTCATTTGAAATAATAATAATAATTATGCATAATATTTTTTGATTTAATTCATTTAAATAATAATAATAATTATGTATAATATTTTTTTAATTTAATTCATTTAGAAAATTATAATAATAATTATGTCTAGTATTTTTTTATTTAAATTCATTTAAAAAATAATAATAATAATAATTATAAATAATAATTCTTAATTTAAGAGGGGTAAAGCTGAAAATTGTTTGCCTCTTAATGGTTGAGAGAGGGTATGGATACTTAATTGTTAAGAGGTTATTGTAACCATTAAGAGGTCATATTTTTTTTTGCCAAACCTGACCTCTTAGCGATTCAGAGGTAGGCTCTTAATGTAACCATTAAGAGCCAAACAAACAGCCCATAAGACCCAGCGTATATATTATATTATCGATCGTCATGCTTTTTAGAATAATTATTTTGTCAAACCATATAATATTATTATAGTTTATTTGTAGTTCAATGACCTATATTTATTAGAAATACTATAAATGTATTACTTCAAACGGGATGGGAACGGCCTAGCAGTATAGAATTTTTCCATTCCACATCCCGTCTCGTTTGATTGCAGGAGATTAGGTGTTTTCAAATTTAAGTCCCAACTTGTCCCACTATTTCCGGGACAGCACCGTGACGGAACCGGGGCGGGATTAGTTTTTTTTTTCACCCTCAATTATCTCTCATTTTTTTTTTCTTTCTAAACATTACCAATAGGACCAATTTTACACGAAAATACGTGGAGTATTAACAAGACCAAATCACTCACTCCCTTATAGTTGATAGTTAACAGACCAAAAGCGCAATGTTCATCTTTATAATTAGGTCAGAACCTCGATGGTAGTTTCTATAACTATCCCCCCCCAAAAAAAAAATTCAAGCAGAAAATTGATATTTAATTATTAGACAATAAAATTCCATATTTCCAACATAATTAAAACCATAGAAAAAAAAAACGAAAAATATCAGCCAAGGAGAGGAGGAGGAGGAGGAGGAGGATAGAACCTTGTGCTTCCATGGAGGAGGAAACACATGCTATCAGGTTACAATATCATCCAGTTTTAACTTCAACTTTAAGTTACCGGCTTGAAGTACTATTTCTTTTTTAGATGGATTCAATTTCAAAACTGTGGCTTTCCTATTGAGAGAAGAGACATTCACCATGTCACCAACCTTTGGAAGCTCCACCTGCTTCAGCTTCTCTGTGTAAAATTTTGGCACAAACTGTTATCATATACCTTCACCCCTCATTTTTCGTGTAAAATCGAGGGTTTACTCCGGTTAAGATTTCACTTTATCCACAAACAAAGCACGAGATTCTGGACAAACAAATATTTAAAGAATTCACTTTAACCATTTAGGTTCAATTCCCTCTTATCTAGTCATATTTTCCCCTTCAACAGTGAAAACATTTCAAAATAAACCTTTACATGCATCAGACTATTACAGCTGCCCCCCCCCCCCCCCTCCCCCCTTCAATTTTAGGATGAAACCTCAAGGGGTGTTTTGTGATTTTGAAACTTCTCAGTTTTTTTTCTCGTAATTACTCGAAACCTCAGGGGTACGTTTTGTAGTTATTCTTAATAATATCAGGCTTCTGTTTAGAGTTCAATTACCTGTAACTGGTTGCTCGGTATTGACTACGGGATGTGTGGTTTCAGCTGCTGCAGTAGAAGTTTCAGTTTGTTCTGATGTTGAAGTATGATTATATGGATTTGCTTTTATTTGCTTGAATGGATTAGTGGGAAGTGACCGATATTCGCGCAATTTTTTATGAATGATGGACCGTGCTGAAGATGCTATCTCAGATATTTCTTGCATCATCCTGTATCTTTCCTCCATGCCATATTCCATCACTCTCTTTTTCGTCAAGAGTAGACTTTGATGAAGTTCCCTTGAGAGCCTGAACACAAACAGAAAGAGGCACACTCCTGTCACACGATCAATTGTCCAAAGATATATATATATATATATATATATATATATCTGACGGAAAATTCTAAGGTACCCACATGCGACATTGGTACCATACCTGCATGTATATAGCAAATTATTTTCATTGTAAATCTAATGGTGAATATATATGCAGTTATGATACCCATGTGGGTATCTTAGAATTTCCCACAATTATGTATGGTAACTTGAGTACATTGTCCAGCAACTATATGACGAACCTATTTCTCGAGTATATTTTGACAAAGCAACAAGAATCTCACCTTAGGTAGTGTTGCGCTTCATGAACTTTTTTATGATAGTCCTGCTTGAATCTTTCCATATCAACTATCACCTGACCTAAATTGCAGGGATTTGTTAGAATATTGTGGAACGTGTTTTGACGTACTATGATCACTCAAACTACTAGGCTAAGAACTAAAGAGTTTCAATCACTTTTTTTTTATTGGCTAACTTGGTGAAACGAATTGATAACATGTCAGGGAGATACCGAGTTCATTTAAGATAATGAAAATACGGCTCGTTCAAAAAACGAGAGTTGCACTAGGTGTCAGGTGAGGACAATCTTTAGTTGTAACGATTAAAGTTAACATCCCGATGTACAAAGGCAAAAAATAAATAAATGAGTGAAATAGTCCCTGTCAAGGCGTTTTTGAATTTTTCAAATAATGTAAATGGGGTATGAGACTATTCCACCTCATTGATTTCTGTGCTAGCTGCTCCATACAGTTCACGCGCATTATCCAAAATTTGAACAGGCAGTCCGAGCCTCTCAGCGATATTAATTGCATTTGAACGTCCTGAAGTTAGAAAAGGAATACTGCTGGCAAAAGATATCTTGAAAATGATGAGTTGAAAGCAAGAATGCAAATAATTAGCTGAATACCAGAAGCATAATACAACTGAAACAAGATTTTAAGAGTAGAGAAACGAGTGGATATAGGACGCTCAGAAAAGCTCCTGAACAAGGAATAGTCGTGTAAAATTGTTACACGTTATACAGTTATACTCATAGTAGCCTGCTTCAGCAGGCTCGAAAAGGAAATAACATAACACAAAGAAATAATTAGTAGTTGTATATATTTGAAATAACATAATAATGCAAAGAGCTCGATTTATTTTGGAGGTGTTTCTTATACAATTCAGCAAGAAATTCTCCACAGGTTTGGGTTGGTGCAAGGTGAACTACCTTTCAAATATTTGGGAGTACCACTGTCTTCCAAAAAGTTATCAATAGCACAATGCCAACCTCTTATTCAGAAGATTCTGGCAAGGATTGCGTGTTGGTCAGCAAGATTGTTGTCATATGCTGGTAGAATGCAACTGATCAAATCAGTTTTGATCAGTATTCAAACTTATTGGAGCCTAGTTTTCTTACTACCTCATAAAGTCATGAAAACTATTCAGGCTGCTTGCAGGGCTTTTCTTTGGTCGGGCAAGGCTGAACTATCAAAGAGAAACTTGGTATCTTGGGAACAAATGTGCAGTCCAAAGGAAGCAGGAGGATGGAACGTCACAAATTTAGAGTTGTGGAATAAAGCTGCTATCTGTAAACAACTTTGGAATGTGATGCATTGTAAGGAAAAGTTATGGGTGAAGTGGATACATGGGTATTATATAAAACAGAAAGATTGGAGAACTATGACTATTCCTACACAAGCAGCATGGGTGGTGCAAAAGATTTTGGGAGCTCGTTCATACATTGAATCACTACCAAATGGCATGGGGTTTATACAGAAAGATTCATTCTCTATCAGGAAGGTGTATGTTGCTTTAAGAGGGACTCCTGAGAAGGTGAAGTGGTACCCTGTTATTACTAAAAACTTAGCTGCTCCAAAGTGTTTGTTTATTGTTTGGCTGGCAATCTTGAGAAGGATGGCAACTTGTGATCGATTGGTGAAGTTTGGAGTGCAATGTGATCAAATATGCTCTCTGTGCAAAAGGGAGAATGAGACTATCAATCATCTATTCTTCTTTTGTGATATCTCTCAGCAGGTGTGGAAGAAGCTAGTTCTATGGTGTGGTGTTCGACAACAGGCTTTGGATTGGGATTCAGAAATGGCTTTTATGGAGCGGAAAGGAACCTCAAATACAGGGAAGCAGTTCATGTATCGACTGATGGTAGCAACTGCCATGTATCATATATGGCGTGAAAGAAATACTCGAAGGTTTCAGAGGAAGGAAAGAGATGTAGAGAGTGTGTATAGGCAATGTCAATTGATGATGGCAGTGCGGGGTAGGAAAAATGTTAAGAGTTCAAAGACTGTTTTTGTACTAGTTCATTTGTTGTTTTTAAGTTGTAAGGAAGTAGTTTGGATTGCTATTTGGTAAATAAAATTATCTATCTCCCCAAAAAAAAATGTAGCAGAACATTTAAGCTACCCAACAGTCAATTAGTGGGCGAAATACCTGGTACTCCCCAGAGAATCCTGTATGTGGGCTTCAGCTCCACTTCATCAAACTCCATACAAGCATTTTCAAAGGCATTGTTGCTGTGATAGTCAAATAATACAACTGTTATGTTGAATTTTGTAGGCTCATGTCTCATTTAAATATTTCTACTTTGATAAGCTACCTGTATTTAAGAGCTTTGAGTTCTCCGTGGTGTGTAGTAGCTATTGTCAACAAGACACCAGCATCAGCAAAAGATTCTAGCAATGACATCCCCAGGGCAGCTCCTTCCAGAGGATTCGTCCCTGCACCTACCTAAAAAAATGGTAGAGATGACTTATCAAGTTGTATAGTAAGTAGCACCAGATTTTCTTGCCACAATCTCCGTTAATAATAATAATAAGAAGAATAAGAATAATAAGAATAATAATAATAATAAAGTGAACCCATTTCAATCCTATGGACTGCAAAATCATGCATATTTGTGATATACAACAAGTTTATTGCGAAAATATTTGTCAAAACATTAAACTGCGGAGTATAAAATCTAGGATTACATACTTCATCCAGGAGCACCAGCGACAGACTTGTTGAAAGGGACTTGATTTCCTGCAAGAGAATCAGCAGAAACAGTCTGAAGGAAGAGAACATGCATTATATTTATAAATTAATTTAAGCACACTACTAAACGGACATGGAATATAAAATGCAGTAATTCAGCAACAAAGCCTAGTCACCTCTATGCTCCAGTTTCACATTACTATAAAGATCATACCACCTTATCATTTGCAGATTCATTTATAGGTCAATGATAAGAGCCTTCCTAAGGATCCAGTTAAATGTCACATAAGTGATATCTTAACAACTTACACTAATTTGCTTCAGATGGCCAGTAAAGGTAGATAGAGATTGAGATAGAGACTGTTCATCACCAATGTCAGCAAGTACATTATCGAACCAGGGAATCCTTGCTGGTTCTGAAGCCAAGACATATAGACCTGCAATATTTTCTCTTGAAATTAGGGAAAGATAACACTCTTTAAAACATAATATATCATAGGAACATTATGACATTTCTGGGTCAAACAGAACTCAACATGGGCTATTGCTACAGGACTCGGAAAAATATGAAAATATGGTCCAAAAATATTCCTATTGCATAATAGGCTGTTGTTGCAGTATGGCCAAAAAAGACAAACATAAATAAATAAACGAATTATTAATAGAATCCCAGTTGCATTATAGATCCAAAACCCATCCAATTTGAAGACGTCAGGCAAGCAGCCATTGCAGCCCAAGATATCCCCAGACTGACAATGCACTACCTACTCGCATAATATGTGTGAGAACATTACAAATTCTATGAGTTTTTAGTTACCAAATCTGTCAATAACAATTGTTGGTGAAGACCAAAACAAAGAAAGTGCAAAGACATATCTAAGTTAACAAGTCCATGGAAGTAGGACATATATCACAAAGTTAACCTGATTTTGCCATCAAAGCAGCCAACCCAACTGTCTTCAGGCACATGGTTTTGCCTCCAGTGTTGGGGCCGGTTACAACAAGAACTCTAGTATTCTGTGCTATAAATATGTCAAAAGGGATTGGAAGAGATTGTTTCAACTTAGCTACCTGAAAACAGACCATGAATCAAAAATATTATATGCAAAGATGCTCGCAAAGACTGATGCTTGTAACACCAGCGAACATTCTAATTAATAATTTAACCTGCATTTCCAAAGATAATATTCCCGAATCCTTTTCTTCTTTCCATCTTGCAGATCCTCCAATCTGTTTTCTCCTCCTGACTTCCTGGCAGAATGTACAATCTTAAGAAAACTAAACATATATCACAAAAAGGCATTAAATATGAAATTCACACATAAACCCCCTAGAACTAAACCTTTTTGGTACTCTTACCCCGGATACTAAAAAAGCTTCAGAAGTAACTCGGACTTCAATATCACCAAATACCTCATTGCTTAGATTATGGATAACTCATGATGAGGTCATATCCCTTGCTCACCTTTAAAACCCCATCCCGACAACTCCATGTAGCATGCAAACTAATGATAAGTTGAGTTTGTTATCGTCAATTATTGGGTATTCTTTTGTTTTATATTTGGTTGATTCTCAAGGTTTTTATGGTATTTTTATGTGTTTTTTATAACTTTTGTAGGTTTAAGAAAGGAGAGGGAAAAAATTGGGGAAAGGATGCTGAAATTTAGGCCCCAACTCAAATATTGAAGCCACAGCACCAGCCGCAGAAAATTGTGGGACTGTTTAGTGCCACAGCACCAGATTTTGGTGCTAAAGAACCAACGCCTGAAAATACATGGTTTCGTTTTATCTTTAGGATCAGATTTTCGGCTTATTTTGGAGCATATACAAGGAAAACTTTTCCATCATAAACATGATTCAATTGGGACTTTGAGGAGACTTTTGGACAAAGAAACTTGGAGCACAAGAGAAGAAAAAATTCCACGCTTTATCTTCCAAGACTAAATGAATTTCTTCTTCATCTTTCTTTTTCTTTTGCTTTGATCATGATTTCAAACTTGTCTATGAATTTGTTCATCATGATTATAGGCTAGATCTTCTTTTCGAGGGTTTTAATGAAACCTAATTAGGATAGTTTGACTACTTCTTTCAATTCGATTCTTGATTTTATTTTCCGGGTTGAGTATTTATATCGTTCTTAATGCTATTGCTTGATCATCATTAGATGATTTGTTAACCATAAGGATCTGGGAGTTCAATTATGTGTCTAATTCTGGTGCATATTACCATACATTGAATGTGAGATAGGAATACCATGGTTTGTATAGTCACTATATGAGATTCACAAAAACCAATGATTTATTTAAGTTCACGTAGGAATTTATCAGTCTGCAATTAATAAAATTTTCTTCAGACCTTGGAAGAGGGTATTCAATTTAAGGGATTCTCGACTATCACCCAGGATTATAGAATAAGAATTGGTTTGTTAGATTATTCACATTTGACTAATTATGGTGAAACCATAGGTCCTAGGCTTTCAAGTTTTCTCCAGTTCAATTAATTACTTTGTTTAGTAAGTAGTAACTGAGACTTGTTTCTTTTTATTCAAAAAAATTTAGAGTTAACACAATTTTAGTACTTAATATATCTCAGCCCTCTTGGGATACTCTACTCATTGACTTCATTACTTGTTAACGAGAATGTACACTTGTGTTCTTAAAATTCACGACAACTAATCAACCGCGAGCATGTTGCTCTGGTAAATTTTCTGGACGTATTATATACTAAGCGAAGTTCCAAGAGTGGAGATATATGAAGCACAACTTACAGCATTTGCATTACTGAGTTCTTTCATGGCAATTTGCAAACTGTGACGATGTTGTTGTAACAATAATGGATGATAAGCTCTAGGCAAATATAATGACCACTTCTTCTGAGTGGGTTGTGATATTAATGAGATGTCATCCTCTGCCGATGTTTCAGAACTAATAGTGCTATCTTTATCTTGCGGCAAATATAAGTCAGGATGTGCACCCTCAAAGGAAAGACTATATCGTGCTCTAGCGTTGATCTGTATCACATTGTGGAAATATGAGTCTCAAGCTTCACATGAGTACAATAATAATTTGCACATATAGATTCCACAGGCAGCTTCATGGATCTACCATCGTCAGTTCAAAGAAACTGACTGATGACCATTAAAATATCAGAGCACACATAATTTCATGTTAAGATACATACTTTAAATAAGACTCAACATTCTGACACTGACTCTTCCAGACATCAACTGTCAAATAGTGACATCTATTTGCAGATAAGGCAAAAATCAACTTGACAGCATGTCAACCTACAGAGCATTTAACTGACACAAAATTATCGTTCATCGAGCAGGAGTGTAAAATATAATTATCACCATAAAAAGCAGCATTTCACCACAGCCAGTGATATGAAGAAAATAATTCTCAAGGGTGAAGGTTATAGTCAGTGGTCCAACCAGAAATACATATATTAGAAATCAGAACTTGGGTCCTTGATGCTTACCATGTCTATCTGAATCATGCTGTTGAACACTTGTTCAATGTCATTATAATCCATTTGTATCTGTTCAAAAACAGTATATAAACTAGAGTGCTCGTCTACGTAAAAATTGAAAGGGACAAAAAAAAATCCAAGATCTCAACAGAATTGTTCAAACCTTCTTGGCTATCTTCAAGAGCACATCTGCCTCTGCTTTTGCAACTGATTCCCTTGCTTGTTGCAGCTCATCATTTAGAGGAATAGCAAAGAGTGGTTCTACAAGACTTCCAACACCTGAACCACTATACTAAAGTATTATTTTCCAGGACTAACAGAAAATAAGTGACAGGTTAATAGAGCTGCATTGCTTTAAATAACTAATCGCGAATCTCTAACAACAAGAGATAACAAGTCATGTACATCAGAGTATCAAGAAGCATTTGGAGGCCAAAATGGAAAATGATATGACCTACTTTTAAGATAAGAACTTAAGAATCGCAAAACATTCACTGAATTAGTAAGTTTTGCATCATCGTCACTTTCAAGGCAATTGATGTAACAGTTATAAAAAAGACATGTGTGGCAAACTAGAGGTAGCAAATCCCATCTTCTAAAATATAAAGTGAAAATGATTGAAAGAACTTGATGCACCTTGCCAGCAGTAGTCCCTCAAAAGTAGGGCGCACGTCATCACTTGACTTTATGCACCATCTGCCTTCAATATTACATATTTCCTGTACAGTGAAAACGTAAGAAATATCAAAGTATTAACACAATAATCATACATGATATTTACTACTACAAAAATTGTAAAGGGATAGATATAAAAAAAAAAAAAAAAAAAAAAAAAAACTAGACATGAATTAATAATACAAAATATATGAACTGAGACCATATATTTTACTGAAATAATCGAAGATGAGTAGCTTACCAGAGTGAATGTTTCTTTCATTTCATTTCTAATCATGCTTTCCAACAACTGGCACAACTAAAGAATGTAGACAATATATTAGGTGGCGATCAGGCCATTGAAGCACACCCTGACAACTTCCAACGAGAGCCAATTTTCATATGGAAATCTATAGAGTCGATGAAACCCACCGACTCATGTAGCCTAATCCCAATATCCTTATTTCTTTCCATCATATCAGTAATCACAATAGACAACAAAAATACGAAATTGCACCTTTCTCTCAATTTGCCGCGCTTGATCACGGGCATGTCTCAAGTTTGCACTCTGAACAGGAAACATGTATGAATCAAACTGAATACAAAAAAAAAAAAAAAAAATGAGACATGTTATTACAACAATAAAGTCAGGAACCAACCGCGGAATCTTTTATGGAGCCATCTTCATCAACAATTTGCAGTATATACTTGATCAAAGATTGGTCGATAACTAACTCCACGATCTGCATTTAAATTATGTTGACAATAAGAATGGTGCTGTATCATCATACAACCAACATGAAACACGGAGACAAGTCAGCCAAGTAACTTTAATACCAGTTCCGATAAAGGCATAAACCTCCTAAACCAATCTCGGTCCTCCTTTATTGCAGCTTTGACATTTAATTGCAGTTCTTCTGCAAATTGTAGAAGAGTTGCAAGTGCCATTGCTTCAGTTCCAGTCAAAGGAAAATCACTACGAGCGCGTTTTAAGCCAATTTCCACCTTCAAACAAAAGACATGATCAATTAACATTTTCCAACTTCAAAAAAAAAATGAAATAGAATTATTCAATTAACAACTAGATAGTTTTTAAGAATAAGATCCAAACACAGCATATCGCGTTCACAAAAATATACTTAAATTGATGCATTGTAGCAGAAACTAGGATAAACTTCATCGAACCAAAGCAATATCGACGCCAGTAAAATCCATCATGGCCCCATATTTGAGCATCTCCACAGCAGCTTCGGTCTCCTCCAATAGTCTTATGCTATCTTCGTACAATGTATTCAAATTCCATAGTTGCTCCTGCACATACAGACGTGTACAGTAGAACGAAATCTATATATTAGGAAACTAGTTGTAAGCTGTACAGACTGTGCCGTGGTGCGCACAACACAAATACTAATATGCATAAATAACTTCATAGTTCATACAATAATTGTGCTTTTGCAGTGACCTTGGTGGCTCGTCTGCCGAGTGAAGTTCCGGCGAAGGAAGCGACGCAATCGCAGAGCTGATCCCATTGCAGAACTCTGAGGCTGTCCAGAACTACTGATGGTTCATCGCCGTTAGAGCTATGGTTTCCGGAAAATGCTACCGGTACTGCTATTAAACGTTTGCCGAGCAAACTTTGAGGAGTATTCAACTGGAATTGAATAAACCGAGAGGCGAAGGTACTCCTGGGGACGGCGCCGGAGGTCCCGAGAGTGGTGATCGGAGAACGTGAGGTAGAAAAGTACTGAAGCAGTGGGATTGATGCATCGTACATGTGGAAATGGTGAAATTGAATATAGCTTGGGATCAGAGGAGGAAAATGAATTTGGATTAATGGACTTGAAGAGACGAGAGTGGCATTATGTATCTTCCTCCGATAACTTTGTTGATTTTCTGTAAATACACAATTAATTAGTCCGGTTTGGAACTAATACAAAATTAGACCCCAATCGATAAAATAATAAAATAATAATTTTTTTGAAATCTCAATGTAAATATATTGGTCCAGCGAAACTATAAATTAATAATTACTAAAATATTCCAAAATTCTAGAAATGTCTAGTAAAAAATAAATCTATAGTCACTTGTTTTTTTGTGAATTTTAAATCTATATTGAGTTCATCTTTAAATCTCCCAATTGCACTTAAGAGTTGAGGCACTGTATTCTCGTATTGCAACAAAAAGTTGTGAAGAGTTGTTCTTTGCAACGCTTCTTTCCGAGTCCGGTTCCAGCGTCTTGAATCATCAACAACTTCATCATCAACCGAATTTTGAACGGTATCCGCGATAATTTCTTCAATGCATTAATTTGAGAGTTGCTCACGAATATAAGCCAACTCTTTAAATTAATAATTTATTAATTTATCGATATAATAATATCTCGCTAAATTAATAAAATATCTTGGTCCCAACATTATTAATTTATAGAGGTTTTACTGTAAAGTTTTCGATTTAACGATAGTGTTTAGCAAAATTAACTGAAAAGATAGCTGGTAGGTGAAAAGTTAGTTGGTAACTGATTGGTAAACTAGCTAATTATGTAGTCGGTAAACTAGCTGATAAGGTAGCTGATTTTAGTATATGCGTTTAGCAAATTAGCTGATGAATTAATTGGTATTTTGTAAACTAACATAAAAGGGTATTACTCCTTTTTTTTTAATTTTATCATCATATTATTAGTCCATATTTTTTATAAAAAAAAAGTACAACATAATTTTTCTCAAATAATTCAAATATGTATTCAATGTACTTTAAAGAAAGTTGGCTGTATTAATCATTATACTAGTTTGCGAAGAAGTACACAATAACGAAAGATATAATAAAGGTTCCAACAATATAAAAGATGAGTCGAGATACATTTAATTACCGATCATTTCTTATATTTATATTAGGTCATGGGTATTTTGGAATCAAAAATATAAGGAGGAATTTTTTTTTAAAAAAAAAAAAAACTAACTTTGTTAGCTTCTCAACCAACTAGCTTTTTACCTAGCTGATCAGCTAGCTGGTTTAAGAAGCTACGCTTCACGTAACGAGCATTTTATCAGTCAGTGTTAAAGAAGCTCCTGGAAGCTGAAGAGGTAGCTGGAAAGTTAGTGCTAAACACAGCCTAACTGTGTAACTCGTTGAACATGACGGTATAAATAGGTGTTTAATTTATTTTTAATATTTAAAATAGAGAAGATCAGGCTACTACAGTAGTTAATAAGAATACATGTTATACAGTTGATCAGTCCCAAAAAAAACAGAATGAATTTTTTTAACGTTCTTTCCAATATCTATTTTTAAAAAAATAAACAAAATATATTTACTAACATTTGATATAATAATGTAATTAGTAAATTGCACTAAAAACAATGATTACTTCAAAATGACGAATATATGGTAAAATTAGTAATTGTAGTAAATTAGGAATTAATTTCATCGTATGTATTCTAAATTATATGATCATCGATTCAAGTTACGTGAAATTCTAAATTAGTAAAACACGTGTTGAAGATGATACGATTTATATTTTATTCTCTTGTCTAGTATTTTAAAATTACCCTCTTGGCCTGTTTACCATATTTTTCAAGATCTTCCTTGTAATTCATATTTATGTTTTAATCCTGTAGCATTTTCCAATGGTTGTTCTGATGGGTGTGGTTAGGGGTGGACACGAACCGAACGAACCGAGCTTTTGCTGTTATTGACCGTTCGTTCGTTCGGTTCGTGTAGTGTTCTGTTCGTGTTCGTGTTCGACGAACATTATAAATTAGTGTTCGAGTTCGGTTCGACATATTTTTTATTGTTCGTGTTCGGTTCGTTTGTATTCAATTGTTCTGTTCGTATGCTTTGTTCGTTTGTGTTCAATTGTTTCTGTTCGTGCCATATTTTTATATATATATATATAATATTATATTATATATATATTAATGTTCGCGAACAGTTCGCGAACACCCGATCAAAATATAAAATGTTTGATGTTCGGTTCGAAAATACTCGAACATGTTCGCGAACATGTTCGGTTCGATCAAACCGAACTCGAACTGATCGTTAATCGAAGCTTTTCAATGACGATTCGCGAACGTTCGGTTAACGCCACTCCTGTGGTACACCTTGCTGATGAAATGTAAACCGTATTGGAAAGCAAATAACAAGTGGGATAAGAAGTTGAGGGCAACTATAAAAGTTATTTTAATAGTTTGAAGATGACAATTGAAGATCATGAAATTTGCATCATGACCTCGTTTTACATATGTAATATGCATTTTAAACGTAAACCAATAAAATACGATTAATTTGATATAATTATCATCAAAAATAGATAACAAGCGGATAAGTTATTTTATTTTGAACAAAAAAAGAAATATTTGTGTTGAGATCAAATTACTCCTCTCATTAAAATATGAAAACCACACCCGACACATGTCTAATTAATCCTCATTCGTCTCATCCGTCCATATAGTTGATCTATGATTGACAATGGTTCTTCATTGTGCAGTAGGTATAGTTCACTCTTGATCTATCTATCATTCTGACGTAGCGGAAGCGTAACACAAAGAGATAATCGTCTTGACACTACGTGTACTAGACAATCCTCAATAATCTTATTTCAAATCAATAATCAACAACCCTAATGATCTAGGTTTAAGTGTTTAAATAGATAATCAAGGCCCATAAAGTCCAACATACGGACGGACTTATTAACATAACTTAAAAGGAAAGCAAATAAACAAAGAAATTAATTCTTTGGTTTGAATACACGATCATAGGAATCCATGAACTCCAATGACTCGTTGACCACATCATTCTCCCCGGCCAAGAAAAGGTTCGCCCTCGAACCGGAATCGTCTACGGGAACATCATCATTATCTCCCGTGTAAGGAATCAAGTGCTTCACATTGAAGACATCCGAAGTACGAATATGGGACGGAAGCTTCAAACGGTAAGCATTATGATTGATCCGAGCAAGAATATCCAACGGGCCAATCTTACGAGCCGCAAGCTTATGATACTCATGGGCCGGGTAACGGTCACGAGTAAGAACGGCCCAAACAAAATCACCCGGCTCGAACTCCACGTGACGACGCCTTTTATCGGTGGCCTCCTTGTAGGCCAAAGTGGAAGCCAACAGCTGATCATATGTAGCACGGTGTGTATGACGCAGAGACTCAATCAAATTGACAGCCCGTACGTCCGCTCGAACCAGAGAAGGTAAGGACCCTAAGTCCCAAGGGCCACGAGGCAACGTCGCATAAACTATCTGAAACGGGGCAAAACCAGTGCTACGGTTCACGACCAAGTTGTGGGCAAACTCCGCCTGACTCAACTGCACATCCCAAGTACGAACATGCTCACCCACCAAGCAACGAAGGAGGTTGCCCAAAGAACGGTTAACGGTCTCAGTCTGCCCATCTGTCTGGGGGTGATAAGCACTACTGAAATCCAATCGAGTGTTGGCCATACGCCACAGGCTCCTCCAAAAGAAACTCAGAAAACGGGTGTCCCGGTCGGAGACGATAGAAGACGAGAGGCCATGCAAGCGATACACTTCTCTAAAAAAAAAGTTTGGCCACATTAACAGCATCAGTAGTCTTCTTGCACGGGATGAAGTGAACCATTTTAGAGAAACGGTCCACAACCACAAAAATGGAATCACAACCCCGATGAGTACGAGGCAAACCAACCACAAAATCTATGTTGATGGCTACCCAAGGAGCTGATGGAATCGGAAGGGGACGGTAGAGGCCTGCATTCGTGGCCGTACCCTTCGAAACCTGACAAACTCGGCATCGAGACACATAACGAGAGACATCCCTACGAAGTGTAGGCCAAAAGTACGAACGCTGGCGATTCAATGGTGCGATCGCGGCCCACATGACCGGCTCAATGAGTCTCAGAAATGAGGCGGAGACGGAGGCTAGTGTCCGTATTACATAACCTAGTACCCTTAAACAGAAATCTATCCAAAATAACGAAATCACCGCATCCCCGAACGGAGTCGAGCGAATAAAGGTCAAGAAACGATCATCGGCATAGGACTCGTAAAAGATCAAGGCCCGAGACCGAAACACGCAGATCGACAAAACAAGGGAACGTAGACTCGAGCATCACCACCTGTTCGATCGACCGACGATGCTTCAAAGACAAAAGTAAACTGCTGAAGAAATGCCACCCAAGAGGCATGGCGAGCTGACAAGTTATCCTGTGAAGCAAGGTGACGCAGAGCCTCATGGTCCGAATAGAGAACAAACTCACGGTGGAAAAGGTAATGACGCCAATGGCGAATAGCCCTAACAACCGCATAAAACTCGACGTCGTATGTACTATAACGACTCCGAGGACCCGCAAGCTTCTCACTAAAATACGCTACAGGGCGCCCACACTGACTCAATACGGCACCAATGCCTGCCTTCGAAGCATCGCAGGACAACTCAAAGGGCTGCTCAAAATCAGGGAGTAGTAAAACCGGCGTGAATGAGGCGATGCTTAATATCACGGAAAGCGGCCTCGGCGATGGGGACCACGAAAGGGCTTCGAGCCAATACAACTGTAATAGGAGCCATAATAGTACCGAAATGGGCAATGAACCTCCTGTAAAAAGAAGCTAATCCGTGAAAACTCCGAGCCTCATCCTTTGTGGTAGGAGAAGGCCAATCACGAATCGTGGCAATCTTAGAGTCATCCACACGAATTCCGTCAGCCGAGATAACGTACCCCAAGAACAACACGGAATCAACCCCGAAAATGCATTTCCTGGGTGAAGCAAAGAACCGCTCGGCACGAAGAATGTCCAACACTGCACGAAGATGAACAATGTGCTCGGCTTCCGACCTCATCAGACACCAAAATGTCGTCGAAATAAACGACAACACACGAGCCGATCAAAGAACGGAGTGACGGGTTCATGACATGCATGAACGTGCTAGGAGCATTGGAGAGGCCGAACGGCATAACCACCACTCGAATGCACCCTCACGAGTCTTAAACGCAGTCTTCCACTCGTCCCCTGGACGAATGCGAATCTGGTGGTATCCACTGCGAAGATCCGGCTTACTAAAAATCGTGGAGCCACCGGTGGTCT
The DNA here is from genome assembly GCA_033398695.1 of Orobanche coerulescens. NCBI lineage: Eukaryota > Viridiplantae > Streptophyta > Magnoliopsida > Lamiales > Orobanchaceae > Orobanche > Orobanche coerulescens. The sequence continues at coordinate 3,793,415 of CM065816.1, forward strand.
AACAGATCGTCAATCGAGGAATAGGGAACTGTACTCGGATTGTAATCTTATTAATTGTGCGACTGTCCACACACATGCGCCAGACGAGTCCTTCTTAGGGATGAGAAGGGCGGTGTACCGCACACGGCTCATACTCGACGGACCGAACCCTTCGCAATAACTCCTCCACCCGACGACGCAACTCTTCGTGCTCAATAGACTCATTCGATAGTGTGGCCTGTTGGGCAGAAGCGCCCGGCACCAAATCGATATGGTGCCGGATGTCCGGAGGGGGCAAGCCCGAGGGTAACTCCGACGGAAAAACATCAAAGAAATTCATCCAAAAGTGCACGAATAGCGGGAGCAGAATGAATGCACTCAAACATCCACACCAATAACAGAACCAAAAATGAAGCAGACGACCCTGGATAAACAATCCGACGAGATAACAAAATCACATTATCAAGAGGGGTAGGCAATTTAGGCACGCATTTGATGCAAAACAATCTTAGCACCATCAAATACGAAACCGTAAGTGTTCACTCTACCATCATGTACAACCGACCTATCAAATTGCCACGACGCCCCAACAAAGAAGTGGCAAAGGCGTCCATAGGGACCACATCACACCATATATTATCCTTATACTTAGACCCAATAGAAATAGCAACATTAACACGACGGTCTACAGTAACTGAATTGCCACGTTGTATCCAAGCAAGGGTATAAGGGTATGGGTGAGGTTCAGTAATCAAGTTTAACTTAGCAACATCATCAGCAGATATAACGTTCTCACACGAACCAGCATCAACAATAAAGCGACATTCCTTACCACCGATAGTACAGGTGGACTCAAAAATATGATGTCGCTGAGGCTCCGTCTCAGGGGAAATCTTTGGAGCCAAGCAAGAACGCCGAATGACGAGCAACTGTCCGGTATCTCCCATCACATGCTCCTCGGGCAAATCAGGTGGCGGCTCATCATCATCAAAAATAGGAGGGCCCGTGTATGGGGTCGTCTCCCAAGAATCCATCATAAGGGTGCGTTGACGGACCTGAGGACACGACGCGCGACGGTGGCCTGCCTCACCGCACGCAAAGCAAGCCGAAGTGGAGGAGCCAGCCTCGCGGGCTGCCGGCTGCGGAGCTGCTGCGTGATCAAGACCTGGCGGCACAGTCATGGTGGCTGCTGGGTGTGGGCCGGCCGAAGTAAACCCAGGTGGCCGTCGGGTGGCTTGCTGCTCCAATAGCAAAGCGCGTTGGTGTGCTTCGGAGATCGACTTTGGCGAGAAGAGGACGATCGTGTCCTGGATTGAACGCGCCAAACCCCCAATATATCGAGAGACCAGTTGCGACGGCGTATCTCGAACATCAATGCGGGAGAGAAACTTATAAAAGTCGTCCGTATATTGATCAACCGAACGAACACCCTGCCGTAATGCATGAAACTTGCGAAACAAGGTAGCCTCATAATCATACGGCAAAAAGTCCCGCTCCATATATTTACGGAGTTTATCCCACGAATCAACACGTGATTTACCTTGCCGACGACGTGTGGCTTTGAGCTGTTGCCACCATGACGACGCACGGCCACGGAACCGCGTCGCGACCAAGGGAACCCTCTTAGGGTCTGGAACCGATTTAAACTCCATTAAATCCTCTACACAATTAACCCAATCCAGAAACTCACATGGATCGAGCGTTCCGTTGAACTCAGGGATATCAAGCTTAAAGCCTGACTCCCACCGGCGATCCTCATCCCCGCGTACACGCACCGGAGGACGCGCGAGTGCAGCGAAGGGATTGTCGTCGATAGTAACCTCGTCGTCTAGATCGGAATCCGCAGGAACAGACTCCGGAGCGGCGGCGGCAGGCCGACGTCGGACGTGTCCAGCGCGATCGGGATCAGGCGGCGGCCTGTGTTGTGCGGCCGGGAGTGAGTTGACAACGACGAGACGAAGGTCTTCCAACGAGTCTGCAACAGTCGCGATCTGGCGGCTGAGTTCGGCCATGTCCGCATCGCGACGAGCGTTGGCATGGGCGGCGGCAGCATCACCAGGGGGTTGTCGACGGGGCGGCATCGTGCTTGGTCTCCCGATACCAACTGACGTAGCGGAAGCGTAACACAAAGAGATAATCGTCTTGACACTACGTGCACTAGACAATCCTCAATAATCTTATTTCAAATCAATAATCAACAACCATAATGATCTAGGTTTAAGTGTTTAAATAGATAATCAAGGCCCATAAAGTCCAACATACGGACGGGCTTATTAACATAACTTAATAGGAAAGCAAATAAACAAAGAAATTAATTCTATGGTTTGAATACACGATCATAGGAATCCATGAACTCCAATGACTCGTTGACCACATCACATTCGATGAGGTTTAATTTTTCATTTTGTAGTTGTTTAGTTGAGTTCTCACAATTTTATAAATATAACTAAATCAACTGTATATATACATATTCTTATTATCTAAATCAAATAAACCAAATAATTGGTACTAATAAAATTTATCAAAAAGGAACATAAATATATATATTTTTTAGTCGATTAAAATAAAAAGTTGTTGAAGGGAAAAAACAAAAAGTGACCAAATAGTACATAAATACCTAGCTTGGATTTTATTTTTCTAATAAAAACTCGTCAAATTAATACTACCTCCGTTCTTTTATAACTGCAACATCTAGACTTTCACGATTGCCAATGCACAACTTTAATTATTAATATATTCAATTATTTATTTTTAAAAATTATGACGTTGATATCTTGAAAGTATATTTCGAGATGAATCTAACAAAATCTCACATTACTATATTTTTTCATATGTATAAATTACAAAAGATAGTCAAAAAAGAGTATATGAACAGTGTAATAGTCAACACGTTGCAATAATAAAGTAACGAAGGAAGTATAACAATGGAGATTCAAATAATTTCGAATAAAAAATACCTCTATATTCGAGCAAAATTAATACCTAGCTTGTAACACGATCAAATTATAGGATAAAAAATAAAACAGGAGATTCGAATAATTTCAATAGAATATCCCTGTATTTGAGTATGTGTTTAATTATAAGGTTATTTGAATAATTTTAATAAAACGTATCTTTTTATCATAGTTTTTTATTATGGTGAATGGATATGTATAGCCATATTGACATCAACGTGTTGACTATTCTACTCTAAAACCACGATGTCCAAAACGGTATCTCACTGATGGCTCGGGCCCCCCAGGAAGGTACCACGGTCCACGAGACCAAAGCAAAAAGGTCCACTATGCAAAGACACAAATTCCAAATTCTAGTTTTTCTTCATTTTAAAAATAAATTACAGATTTCAGGATCAAATCTGCAGAAAATTGTATAAATTAATTTGCTTGTAACAGGATCAAATTATAGGATAAAAAATAAAACTGCAGATTTCAACTTTTGCAGCCTCTATCCCCCGACCAACATCTCCAGCTTTTCTTTCGCCTCCTTGAGACGCATTAATCCAGTCATGACATTTGCTCATGATTCCGACAATAAATATCCTACAAATTATTTTAAAAAAAAATGAATATGAATCTGAAGATATTAGTATAGGGAAAATTCTAAGGTACCCACGTGGATACCATACTGCACCCATATGTATATTCCCTATTGGACCTGTAGCGAAATAATTTTCACCTTGATAAATATACATGCAGGTATGGTACACATGTGGGTACCTAAGAACTTACATAAGCATGTTTCTTCATAAATGACCTACTTCACATAAGGCTAGAATCGTCCAAATCAAAATTAATTTCGAATCATTGTGCAGCAGAAATTTAAGTAAACTTACTATCTTCGTGGAGTTGACGCAGTACTCGTCCTGGGGGAAAAGAAAGAGTAGAACTATTAATTAATTTATAAGCAGGAAAAAGAAATGGAGAATTTTCTACTATAATAGGACCAAACCTTCTCTGCTGTTTGCCAACAGGCCTCCCACGAGACACACCCTTACTGCGAGAAAAATCATTTCCATTGGAATTTGTTCCATTTCCGATTACCGGCAACGGGCTCCAGCCAGGTCTTGTTTCGGGGCCATTCAACTCAACTTGATCTTTCGGTTTGCTCAAAATTCTAACATTTGAAACATGCTTCGCTGATGATGACTCGAGAGATGAAACCTTTTTCAGTTGGTGGGAATGTGCCATTGGAGTTAAAGCTACAGAAGGCATAAGTGACGAGTATGAAGACGGTCCTATAGCAGCCACTTTGGCGACAGCTGCTGTGGCAGCTATGATTTCTTGTGCGCCTTCTCGGAGATGAATATAGTCCTCCTCGATCAGAAATAACTACAACACAAGGACAGTCGATATAGATTATCAATATTTACCATGAGGGGGGAGGGGGGGAGGAGAAGCAGGAGGGGACATACATCAGGATGACTAGCCACGAAATCTTCAAGCTTCCCATACTTCTTTTTGTAATCGTGCCAGTGTAGAGGGGCAATCATTCTCCCAAGTCTATTCGAGAGCTGTTGAGACATATGGTCAACTAGTCAAGCCTCATAGATATTGTAAGGGATGATTGCAAAAAGTCAATACTATCCTTCAGGTTTTGACCTAATTACAGAAAAATCCAGTAATTCAAAATTACAAATGTCCACTTAGATATCACAAATACTCTCGTGGCCACAGGTATACATTTTCTTAACAAATATCATCCCATATTGATGATTGAGAGTGGATTTTTAAAATAGAGAAATTATCAAGCGGGTTTTGTAATTTTGAAAGATATAGCTGAGATAGGTTTTACTTGTAATTTGACTAAACATCAATGGTACTTTCAATAATTAACCCTTCTTATAAACCAATACTCATGTCTATCAAGGATAAATCAATCAACTCACAGTGGAACTAATCCTAATTCTGCCACCAGAGCCTATTGTACGAGCTATAGAAGCCAGCAATGCTCTTTCATCCAATAAATAACTTTTCTCAGGCTCATCAATGACGACACTTTTCTGACCAGTGGAAGCTGTAGTCGACTCTGTCTCACTGAGATTTACAGCATCGATTGATGCTTCCGATGAGGATGCACTGATAGCATAGTTGGAATGTTCCATCAAGGTGATTTCATTCTCCAGTCCATGGTCAATGACTGCGTTGCCGTTTTCCTCCTGTGACAGTTTTAGTTAAACGTGAGCTTCAAAACTAACAAGCAGAAATTACCTCAAAACTCAAAGACCATAAATTCAAGGACGGAAACATTGAGAGAGGGGGAGATGGAGAGGGAGAGGGAGAGGGAGAGGGAGAGGGATAGGGGGACAGGGAAGGAGATGTAATACCCACCCCTACTCTTTATTCCAGCTTATTCTGTATATTTTTGAACCGTTTGTATTCGACTCCTTGATTTGGTTATTTTATCAACCAGTCGCACCCTATATTCGATTCCCTCATGAGTTTTGCATTTGTTTCATCATTTTTGTCAATTATCGTTTCCTGTAGAATTGTACTCCCTCCGTCCCATACTTAATTGCTACCTTTTTCTGGGCACGGGTATTAATGTTAGAGTTGTTTATTAGTATTGTGTGTAATAAAGTGATATTTTAAGAGGGGTAATAATGGAAATCTGAAATCATGTTAGTATTGTTTATTAGTATTGTGTGTTAATTGTGTGGGCCCATAATGGCATTTTATGGTAAATAGATGATTATTGAGGGGTGTATATTTAGAGGGAATGCTTGGTTTATTTCCTTTTATAGTAAGTAGCAGTTAATTATGGGACGAAGGGAGTACAATTTTAGCATGCTTGATATTGTGGTTATCATTGATGTGTTGGCGCTTAAAGTCGGGACTCGTGTATCTATGTAAGCACTAAGTCGTTGCGTCTGTATTCTTGGTTGTATGGACTTAAGGAGATTCATCGACCTCTTTATTTACCTCGTCGTTGGTTACAATTTTCGTAAATGTGTACCTTGTATACGCACATAAGTGCTTCGTCGTTTTCTGTGTTTTTTGCTCTTCGGGTGTTGTTCTGACCATTTTAAACTGCTGAACTGAGCTGCTGTCAGCAGTAGAGTTTCAGCAATAAGTCCCTATCCCTTACGACCGTAACTTCAGCACTCCTACGGCCGTTAGACAAATTAGTACAGCCGTAATCCTAGGTGCCTGGAGTCGGTGCATCCCAGTAGCCTATTTACGGTCGTAGAACCCACTAGTTATGGCCGTAATTTCTTCCTGTTACGGCCATAACACGTCGCATGTATAAATACCTTGCAGCGGATGTTTTCCTCATTTTTCTCACATATTCTTCTTCTTTCCGCATCGGGCGATTTCTGGAGGTGGATATCGTGTGGATCTTTTCCAAGCATCAATGAGAGGCGATTTTGTGCACTAGAACATCAGTTTATCATCCGATCATCCATCTTTCTTCTTCAAATTGAGGTATAATCTCTTGAAATCCTAGTTTTGGGGTTTGGGGGTTTCCATTTGATTTCGCTTTCCGAGTCCGACTAATTGAGATTGATAGTAGACTCCTGATGATGTAATTGTATTCGCCTGAACTCCTTTTGATTCTATGGTTTGATGGTTGTTCTTCTCCCGTTTAGTCGAGTTTTACCAAATTATGCCTTCGAGGTATTCGTTGTAATATCTAAGTGGCGGGATTCAGGTGTTCCTTGTTTATTTCCCTCGTACAATTGTGATTGAGCATTGATATGATATTAGGATTCAGTATCGTGTGCAGAGCTTGAGGGGAGACCTTTCTGTTCGTCGTGTTCTTCGCGTTCTAGAAAGCAAGCGAGTATGTAATTATAGTTATGTATTTTGTGCATTTACAAATGATGAACTGGCATGAGTGGGAAAGGTTGGATTGTTCAACCAGGGATGTCAAATGGGGAGTATGAGGACTCGTACCTTCAGGGGCGGATCGTGAAACGCGAGATTATCCACCTAGGGATGTCCGACGGGGCGTATTAATAGGGTTGTGGACAAACCTGAAAGTCCAATTCGGTTCGAAAGATTCGGCTCGGAAAAACTCGGTTCGTGACTCGATTCGGGGCACCAAACGTAGAGCCGAACCCTATAAAATAGGATTCGGCAAATCGGACCAACCCATTCGGCTTGGTTCGAGGGGCTTAGGCCCAAGACATAAACCCCTCCCATCACAGGCCGGACCGTTCGGGTTCGGCGAATCGGAAGGAACCATTCGGCTTGGTATATTTTGGATTCTGCACTTATGGAATTATAGTGGACTTTAACTCGAGCCAAATCGAATTATATTCGAATGGTTCGAAAACTCGATCTGAATCGATCGAATCAAACCTCAAATTTGAGATTCGAAACTTTTGAGCCGAATCGAACCTAAGGTTCGAATAAATTCGAGTCGAGCCAAACCCAATGAGGGTTCGGTATCGTTCCACTCATTTACAGCCCTAGGCGTATAAGATTTGGTACCTTTATGGGAATAAGATTTTGTACATTGTTTTGGGTTGATGAACCCTAATTGTTTTGTGACTAAATCAAATAGTATTCCGGAATATTGAACTGTTTTGTGAAAATGATTTATGGAAAGTGACTTAATATGTTCATATGATACGTACTTCCACTAGTGATTCCAGCATTAACCTCTTAAATGGTGGTAATGTCTTTTTTACATGTCAGGTGACCTTCAGTTCGAGGAGCGTTCGAGGAGCCGACACGGGGAATGCATGGTACAAACGAGCAGCAAGTGTGTTAGATGCTGGAACAAAGAATCACATGTTTCTTGTCGGTCTAGTGTCGGTTTTCCAATTTGGTTATTATGTATAGTTATGAATTATCGTGGAAGTCTGTTGAGTGGGCATTTGGAAATGTTTTGATATTGTTTTGAACTTGTCGTAGTTTATCATTTTGGCTTAGGCCACGGCCCAACTAATTTAATTGATGTGATGTTTAAATGTGTGTTGTGTTGTTGAGTATGAATAATATCAGCCTGGTAGACCTTTGTGGAAGATTCGTAAACGGCGTGTGGCAGTCTTGACAGAATCAGGGTGTTACAGGGGGGAGGGGGAGGGAGAGGGAGAGAGGGGAGAGGGAGGGAGGGGGAGGGGGAGAGAACCTTAGTGCCAATGCCATGTTCAAGAAAATCCAATTTGACAGCAGCAGCATCAAACTGGGAAGAAATCTGCTGCAAGTTCTGTTGAGATTGTGAATTGTCATGACTTTCATCGATAGGGTCGTGCACCTGAAAAGTGTATGACGTAACCACAAAGGGAACTACGGATATGAAATGAAATAGCACATCACTTTTGAGCTACCCACCTGTTTCCGTCCCTCTTCATTTGGTGATGGGACCACATAGTCAGCATCTAAACCTGGCTCGGCCTCGGGATTCAAATAAATTTCATGAACAACTTGTCCATTTACTGATGCTTCATAGCCCAGCAAGTTTACTTCAGTTTGCTCGGGATATTGAGCGTTTGTAGGCACGTGGTCACCGTCTGGCAGGGCCTTGAATATAATAAAAACAGAAAGGGATATCAACAATTAACAAGTGCAACTTGTTAAAAAGTGACCAGCAGCAACAAAATGTAATAAGAGATTATTTACCTGTTGGCCTTGCCAGTTTTGAATCGATGATATTGCAGGTAAGGAGTGAAAATGAGATTGTGCGACATGTGATGGGTGTGGTACACCTTGTTGATGCATTACGAATGGATGCAAAGCAGTAGGAAGGTAAGCTGGCATCCCAAATGGAGATGGAGCAAACGCAACACCAGGAACTTGGTTGGTCTAGTAAAAAAGATAAACTAAACCGTATTGGAAAGCAAATAACACGTGGGATAAGAAGTTGAGGGCAAATGAAGAATAGATTAAGATTGTACAAAATCTAGTAACAATAAAAGAAAAGAGAAATATGATAGCACAATGGAATTACAGAACTAATATCAGTTATTCCTCAATGAAGTGTTATATGCAGATGCAAAGCTCACAGAAAGACATGTATATACCTTCTAGCTCTGAGTACTTCATTCAATACAGTCGGACATCAAATAAGAAAAGAAAGCAAAGGAAGAGCATAAAGATTAAAAGGGAACATTGAAACATAAAGATCTGATATGATCACTCATATATGGCTCAAAACTAACTAAACCTAACATCCTATAGCATGCCGTCAACAACAAAAGGAAAAAAGTGGGGCTATATTTTACCTGCGTTAATGTGTTCCCTCCGGAAGTTTCGGTATTGTCGTACTGTATGCTACCAATGTTTGCACTGGGTGAGTTGTCACTCACCTCCAACTGGCTATGACTGACATGTCCAGATCGAGAAGCATCATTCGAATTTGTATGGGAAACTTGCAACCCATCTGAATGACTTCCATTTTTTTCTCTAGTATCAGCCGTTTCAAGCTGGAGTTGTTGTAAATGAAGATGAAGCTTTTCCATCTCCCCAAACTGATGGAAAATACATCAAATTATCCTCTACATAAAAAGAACAGCAAGCAGGCTTGGTATTTAGAATCCACGTTGATAATTATAATTGAATCACCTGTCTTTGACAAACCAGCCAGAGCTGATTATACTGTTCTGTCCGGTCTCGCAGTTCAGCTTGTAAAGTATGAATATTAGTTGATTGAAATGCATCCATTTCCTGAGCACGAGTTATCCAAGCTTGTGCTTCCCTTAACTGATCATCTTTAAATATAATAGTTTCTTGAGCAATCCTATGCTGGATTTAGAAACAAAATTATCAATAAACATCTAATAAATTATAAAAAACGTGTACACCTGAGAAACAATTTTATATTGGCAGATAAAATTGCAGGGCACGACAACACGTACTTGTCCAACAAAACTTCAATTAGGGAACAAGGTAAGTGCCATCAGAACACATAAGACCATTAACAAATAAGTGTAAGTTAAGTAGGTCATCCCACAAGGTTTGCATTGATATAATGAATATCATTCCAAACTACAAGACCAAGAAATAAAATAATGATTGTCAAAGTATTCAGAACTTATATGACTCGATGTCACACAAATAAAAATACATTAGCATAACACAAAGACATATATACAAACCTGTTCCTGCAACGCAATGAACTGGCGCTCTTTTTCTTGAATATGTTCTTGAAGATCATGAATTTGTTTAGTATGTTGCGCTCTTTCAGCTTCAGAATTATCCATCTCCCTCCTTCAAAAGGATGCGAGTCATATAAATCATAATTGCAAAGCATTCAGAAACTGTAAGCAAAAGAGGGCAAACCCTTGACTGAACGCAAACTGTAAATTATAATAAACCGAGCACACATACAAAAAAAACATTATGATGTAGGAACACGTACTTCATCTCATCAAATCATAAAATGCAAAATCAAGGACGTACCTGTAACTCTGAAGCTCTTTACTTTGTTCTCGTAAAAGATCCTCTTTGGCCCAAGCCTGCTAGAACAAAGGATGAGATGAACTCAACAAAATAATCACCAGGCGTTGGCAGCAGAAAATTCCAACTTTTCACGAGAAATAAAAAGTAAAAGTTCTCCGCTATCTACTAACCGCTTCATTATCCAATCTAATAGCATGCAATTCTCTTTCCTTTTCATCCATCCGTCTCTCCAGCTCATGTATCTTCTGTTCCTTTTCGTGTAGTTGCTCCTACAAAATCGATCAGCCTCAAAAAAAATAAACAAAAATACTCCATTACTTACCATATCCATGTATCTAACTACAAATATATCGAAACTTAACAAGACCTTAGCAAGAAAATACACAGGTAATACACACCCGTGTCCGATGACACATGCATCGAGGATTGAAAAATCATATTAGGTAGAAATTGCAATAAAAGTGTACATATTAATGTGTCTAGTCTTGCATGCATCAAAACATAACATGACAACAAAAATGACACCCAAAGAAAGTGTAGAAAGACCTGAAGTTTGAGAGTGGTGTTTGTGCGCTCTTTTATTTGAGCGTCAAACCTATTCTGCAACCCCACAATTTCGGTTCTCGCAATGACCTGAGCACGAATCTCAATCTCCACGTTCTGCAACTCCTCCCTTTGTTTGGCCACATTGTGAAACCTCTGCTGTAAAATATCATTGCCCAAACCTCCATCAATAGTTAGTGAACAGAAATCAACATCCAATGGCTCTCTTCCATTCTGCACCTTAACATAACAAACACCAAGTTACTTCATTTTCCCGGTAACTTTTTAAAACACACACAAACGAACCAAACGAAAAAAAAAAATCTACCGAACAAAGATACTACCTCGTATATCAATCTCTCGTCGGACTGACCAAATTTTGTACGCTCCAACTCCTGCTCGTAGCCACGTCGAAACAACATGAGATAGGAAATAGTAAAAAGGGGGGAAATGAAAACCATCCACCGTCGCTTTTTCTCGAGATAAAAGAATGTTGAAGGGAATATTAAGCAGGAATAAGGTCAATGCAAGTATAATTTCTCTAAAGGCGAAACCATTAGATCCTTTTTTTTCCTTTCGTTTAGTTGGAATAATGAATCGATAGTCAGAAAAAATAGCAGCAGCAAAAAAAAAAAAAGGACGCGACTAAATTTTTACCTCGTTAACCGAGTTTCTTTGCTCAGAGACGATGCGCCACTCCTTACGTGAAGAAGACAATGACATCGGCTGTGGATGAGAAACGACTCCATTTCGCTCGGCAGCTAAATCACCGGGCGTGGCCTCCATTGAAGCAAAAGTACAATACACCTTTTCTTTCAAGAAGCCCTAATTTCTCATCAAAACCCTCCTTGAGACAAGTGAGGGGAGGGGGAAGAGAAAAAGATAAAAGAGAGGGAGAACAAACACAAACGAAGATGAAAAAAAAAACGAAGGATTGAACTAATAATGATTTATAATGTACTGACAATTCTTCGCACTTCTATTGGCTGTGGAATTTTGAAGGGGGCTTGTGATGCTCTCTACTTCAGGAGTTCCGAATGGGGTAAGGGAAGGTAGAGGGGGTTAGGGGCAAAATTATAATCCCTCAAACCCAAAATTTATTCTTGGAATTTCTGGCAATCAGTTTTAAAAAGAACGTGTGTATAGTCCGTCGAAATTTAACGGATAATCATTTTATCTTGTAATATATAAGTAAGAAATTAAAAAGTAATTTAAGTTAGGGTTCAGTCACTCAGAATCATATCGAAGCAGAATACATCAAGAAACAAAAATGATGAGCATGAGATTTAGCCACCCGAACTCATTTAGAATTTATGTACTTGTTATCGTTCTAAACCCGATAGAAAGATAGTTTTATTACTCATTCCCGTTCAAAACTCGTAACACATGAAAGAATGAGAGTATGGTTCAGTCAGTTAGACCCGTTTAAAATCTATATATCTGTATTCATCAAAAATTCGATTAAAATATGACTTTATTACCAGTTTATATCTCAGATCCCTATATAATATCCGATAATTACTCAATATTTTTTAATTTATACAATTTAAGTAACTAAACATGAGTTGCTATAATAATTGGTTAATTCATCTCAATGAAAACTCAAATATTGTAAAGTAATGGTTAAGAATAAATATTATAATTGATAAAAAATAAAAATTTACATTAATAGTATAAGTTTATAATTATACAATCACAAATCCTTTACATCTTGTATACAAATACTTTGACGTGGGATTCAAGATTTTAGATAAATAAAAAAACAATCATGGAGAGAGAGTTAATGTGGTACTCTCAATCCATATTGCTATTAGATATTTTATATATTTATTTGAAAGTGCATGGAATCGAGTTTGTTAAGAGAATAAATAATTATAAAAATAATATTTATGAGATAAAAATTAAATATTAAAAAAATCAATCCGCACATATTTGGGCCACTGTTACTTACTTAATAATTTGTCAAATTAAATTTTCTAATAAGAATAAAATAATTAATTTGGCCAACTCACTCGGTGACCAAATTAAAGTGATGATTTAAAATAATTATGGGTGGTAAAATACTTATTTATTTTAAATATTTAATTAGTTATTCAACCAGTGGAGTATCGTAGAAAATTAAGGTGGGATAGAAAATTTAAATAAATAAGAATCTAAAAAATAAAAAATATCATGTGTAAGCGAGTTAACATGGTGCTTCGGATGCGTAACGGTTAATATATATATATATATAATACAATTTTTATTTTGTAATCAAAATTATTAATGTAAAAATCTCATCAGTTATACTTATTATTTAGGTTCAGACACTCAGAGTTCCTCACCGCGGCAGAACACAACGAAAAACAAAAAAGATAAGGCAAGGATTAACCGCTCGCACTCATTTATAATTTATATAACCGTGCTCATCCGAAATATAACTTAAATTATAATTTATAATTTACTGTGCATTTTTATCTCAAATTCATATAGTGATACCCAAAATAATACATCCAGGGTTTAGCCATCTGAAATCCATTTAGGTATATATATACTTATACCCGTCTCAAACTCAAATAAAAGATAATTTTAGTACATGGCAAATCTATATGGTTATATGCACTAATTACCCAAATCTATTTAAATATTTTTTTTAGTTTTTTCAATCGGCATAACCTCATTTAAGATTGTTTATTTGGAGTAAAAAACAATTAAAATATTTGGAGTAAACAATATACATTGATTTTGAATAGTTATTTAGCTTCCCCAAATCCACATAGCCTCAATCGATTTCAAAATTTGGATAAGTACAATTAATACATATTCGATAGTTGGTCAAATTAGATTCTCCAATTAAAAAATTAAGTTATTTATTCGGCTAACTTAATAATTGATATTATTAATATTGGCCAAACTAAAAATTTTAATTAAAATAAAACTACTAAATAAAAAAGATAAGAGATTCAAATTTTAGATAAATAGATTTCATGCAAATTTAATAATTGACCAAATTAAATTTTCACTATCAAATTAAACTATTTATTTGTCCAACTTAATAATCGGCCAAATTAACAATAAGATAAGAATAAAATTCCTAAGCTAGTGCGTGAAATAACTACGTAGTTGAAAGATACACATTGAATTTTAAGTATTTATTTAGGTTTTCTATTAGTGGAGTTATATTTTAAAACGATACGAGATTCAAAAATATTGTCTTCTATTAATTAGGTTAATTTATTGATTAAGTATCATTTTAAATCGATGTGGGATTCAATATTTTAGATAAGTAGGAATCCAAGATTTTAAATTTAAGAGAATATCACAAATGATAGAGAGTTAATGTGTTGCTTCAAATCCGTAATGGTATTATATATGTATAGATTCTGTAGTAATAACAACATATATTATTTTTGGGAACTATATAAAAATATAAAATTGTTAATATGTGTTAAAAGAATAATACTCATTGTGTGCCTAAGTCTGTTAGTTTATGGCTTTCCTAGTTAGGGTTTGGCTAAGGCCTGTTTGTATGTATTTCTCCCTATTTAAAGGGATGTCATCAATGGAATAATATGACGACTCTTGCCCTACTTTCTGTCTCAGTTATTTTCCCTTCAACACGTTATCAGCACGTAGTTCCCAGTTGCGCAAGAAATTTTTTTCCTACTACAAAATTCCGTCCGAATTTCTGAAAAAAAAAAGAAAATAAATCAAATTTTCCCAGAAACCCTAGCTGCCACAGGCCATCTTATTCCCCGATCGCCGCCCGTCTGCTACCCCCACCCGCCGCCGCAAGAACCGCGCGTAACCCCCCAACACCCCCGCTTCAGACGCCGCGACCCGAATCACGACCATCGCCGACCAATCGATCGCGATTCGATCCAGTCCTAACCCCCGATCGCGAACCACCATTGCAGACTGCCCTATCCATCTCCTTCACGGACCACAATCCGCCTTCTCCGTTTCTGACCAGCCACAACCCAAAACAAAGGCCGACCCATGCGACCCATCGTTGGTAGCCCGCCTCAGTCGCCGCGACCCTAAACCCCTGCCCGTAATTTGACGTCCAACCCCGGTTTCATTATTTATCAGATTTAGATCCCGGCCCGTCTTCCAGCCCAGATCACCGTGCCCATCCCGTCCGCTTGGCCTGCTCGTGCTCAGTCAGTCCCACCCGGTTCTAGTTGCAGAGCCGATTGTCCAGCCCGTCGCTGCAGTACATAACTCGGCCCGCGACCCAGACCCAGAAGGAGCAGACTCAACCCGGTTGTTGACCCAGACCCGACCCGGTTACTGACCCAGACCCGACCCGACCCGCTCGGCAGTCCCGTTTTCAGTCCATTTTCTGCCACTATTCACGAAATAAAGTACACGATACGAACCCTACTACCTGCAATGTGCAATTTTAGATTTTTTTTATATATTTGATTGCATACTTATACCCAAATTTATTTATGCTTAATTAAACCAATTAAAGCATGATACATTAATAACTTTAATTAAATTAAAGCAAATTGCTTATAGCAACTTGAATTAAATTAAATTCACGTTGAATTAATAAATATTGCGGCATAAGACACTTCTTTGACTGCATATATACGTGTATAGATATATTCATATGGCGATGTGATTATATCTATAAATTATATATATATATATATATACTTTGCATGCATCGTTAGTTATGGCATGTGTATTAGGTTCATCATTAGTAGAACCTAGAGAACTTATTTCTACTGTCTATATCAACTCGAACCGTGATGAAGTAATTTCATTGGTAATCCTCAAGTAGCATCAAAAGTAATTTTGACCATATCTTGGTTCTGAAAAAATAATAATGCTCCCATTATTGAAAATTTATCATGGAAAGTACTCATGGTAAACTGTGAAAAATCATTTCCCCTTTTCTTGTATTAAGATAGCTTATCCAACTCGCCTCAAATTTGTTATTGGACTCAAAAGAGCTTGAGTACCATAGATGGGTCTCCTACGTCGAGACCACATTTATCACTAAAGAATATAGTGGTACGCTCCTTAACACCCCAGACCAAGTATCGTCTGATAAGATAAAAGTGAGTGCACTTATATTCCTTAGGTGGCACATCGAACCCAGCGTGAGATAGGAATATCTACAGTTGAAATTCCCTAAAGAACTGTGGAATGCCATTAAGGGCCAATTTGGGAACATTGACAAACTTTGCTCCCAGAGTTGACCGTGCAGTGAAATGAAATCCGCTTGCTTGATTATAAACGGATCAACGACTTCAACAAAGATATACTCCGCCTCAAGGCATGCCTAAATTTCTGTGGGAAGAACGTCACAGAAGATGACATGATCCAGAAAACCCTTTCAACCTTCCATACTTCGGCCCTAATACTAGCAAATCAGTATAGACTCGAGTATGATAATAAATGCATCACTACATTCAGTAAGCTAATCAACCTACTGCAAGTGGCTTAGAGGCATAACGAAGTGTTAGTGAGCAGTAATGTCAGGTCGGCTGGGACAAAGAAATTTCCCGAGGCCAATTATGGCAAAGTGAAGGATGGAAACTATCCCAATGAATAGCGGACTGGACATGATAGGCTTCGTGGTCAAGGACGTGGGGTTTCTTCCAATGTAATGCGAAGACTTGGTGCTTCCGGCTCTGCTAGCCAAGGGAACCAAAGAGCACCTACCCATCCTATCGCCTCTAAGGCTCGAGTTAGCAATGAACCGTGCTATCATTGTGGAGATGCTGGACATGGTACAAGAACTGCCATGCAAGCAAGCAAGTCGCATCTCACTACAAGAAATATAGAGAGTCCAAAGAAAGGAGAACTCACAATATGGAGGAATATGATCTAGATAAGTCCCCCTATGTCAATTTTCACAGTCACCAATCGTCGAATTGAGTCATACGAGCCACAGTCTATAGACTGAATCTTAGTATTATGTTTACTTTCTCGTTTACATTTGGTATAGTTGCCTCAAGACGACTGTGTTGGTGTTTTCTTTTCAATAATGGCGTGATCCAATGTTATTTCAAGAACAAGATATTAATATTGCTTACGTTAGATTCTTAACTTTATTTCGAAGTACTGAATAATGCTTGAATGCTTATGGTTCGAAATTTCACTCTCTTCTAAGGACTGAATCGAGTAGAACTTGAATGTTCTTAGAATAAGGCTTCTATTCATCGAATTAGTCGCCTGCCAAACCTCGGTAACTACAATGATTGAGTCCTCCCAACTCATCAAATGGCGAGGTAATGCCCAATTTTGATGCCTAAACGACAGTTTCTTCTAAGTTACCGATGCTCTATATGCATCTAGAGCCCTTCGAACCTTACTTAGCTTCAACAATATACGTAGCAATGGTTTCCATATTGAAACCCACTGTGAGAATGGAATAGAGTTTCTTTTATTAATTCTAATGAATGTGGTCGTAAACGCATTTTAGAATAACTGATGAGTCGATCTAGTGGACGTACCTCACTATTATTAGGTTTTTAAAAACATATGTTGTCACCAACAATGTACTTTTGGACATAGACTCGTATAAGCTTTGGCACGATAGTCTAGGTCATCCTGGTCGAAGTATGATGATATGTATACTGAAGAACCTGTACGAACATCATTACTTTTCGAGCGAAAATGTGGCAAAAACTCAACATAAAGAACAATGTTGATGTTAATCGTGTTATGTCATCCAAAGAACCAGATGCATATCAAATGCCCACCACTTAGTGTTGCAAAGCCTGCTCTTTACCCAAAGTAGGAGCGAGACCTTCCTACGCTAAAGAAATAAAAGCAAAAATTCCATTCTTACGCTGAATATAAGGAGATATTTGTGGGTCCATCCACCTAATATGCGGACCATTTATGTATTTATGGTTTTGATGGATTCTCCGACATATTGGTCACATGTCGCTCTCCTGTCCACTCAAACTGCTGCAGAACTTCCAAGATAATTTATAAGGACTCACCTCCCTTATCACATCTAAAGGACTCGATGATGTTGGAGAGTTCACATCAAAAAGTACTTGATGTTTATTGTATGATAGAGATTAATGAATAGTATCTCGTCCCATGTGCATATGCAATGGTCTCACATAAACCACCGTCGAAAGAATATGTATGGTGATTATGTAATCGGTTATGCGCACCAATTTGTATATATTTGCTTGGGATTATGCAATATTGCACGCAAATTTACTTAAATCGTTCATTCTTAGAACTTTTGCTAACCAATTAGTTTATGCGTACCAGTTGGTAACTGGATAGCCTGATTTTTGTATTTTGGACCCAGACGGACTTGAGTGCCAATTGCGCATATTTGGTTACGCATTATATGTGCCTTCTGCGCCCCACAGCGCATCGGTCTTTAGAAACGATTAAGTATTCATGTTGGATAAGAATCTCCAGACGTTTATCCGCTATTTGAAACCTTCACAGTGATCTTTTTACCGCACGACTTGCGGATTATCACTTTATGAGACAACCTTCCCGTCGTTAGGGGGAGGATTTCTCGGGGAACGACAGGAATTGTCATGGTGTGTCTCCACTTCGTCTCATTATGATCCCTGAACTTCACAATGTTACCGTGAAGCAAAAAGCATAAAGAACACTCGATCTTCAGGATGTAGCAGATTCGATGCCTGATGCATTTACTGATATCGTTCAAGTGACAAGATCTCACATTACAGCTGCAAATGTGCCTGTAAGGTTAGAGGTCTCCTCCAAGGGGCACATCACCAATGAACCGGGTGATGCAACTGCACCTGGTGGAGGTGTGGTTGAGGCCATGGCTCCCTGCGAATGAAGGGGTGGAAGCCACATGGTTCGACTAAATATTCACACAAGTAAGAGGTAGAGTATGACACAAATTCACATGTTAACCATCAATGAACTCGTTTCATGAGATCATGCTTGATTTTATTATGTCCATGAATCATGACGAGGGGGACGCCCCGAAGATATGATTCAGAAAATCAAGAATCTCGATGAAATTATGAGGGTGTGGCTTGATCAACCACCCACTTTGATGACATGTCATGAATCATAAAGTACGATGATGTCGAACCTCGCTCAGTTAGATGAAATCAACATAGAGCTGATTGGCCTATAAGAAAAACATTCCAGGTAGGACTAGATTCTCTGACAAAGAGACAGGTATTTGGTGTAGTTAGTGCTAACCTAACCAAGTGTAAAGCCTGAAGGGCATAATCGAGCCTTTGTCGTAAAGCTTAGTGAGAATAGTAGAGTCCTAATGTACAAGGTTCACGAAGTAATGCTTCTCACAATGTCCTGGAATTGGTTACGAGGAAATATACTCCCACGTATACGTTCCGCTATTTGATTAGCGTAGTAATTTCCGAGGGACTGTAAATGCAGCCAATAGATGTGGTTACTACGTATCTCTATGGGGATCTAGATACGGAGATATATATGGAAGTGCCCGATGGCATTTCATTACCCAAATCAAGTGACTCTAGACCACAGAGTGCGTATGCAATTTGATTGAAACGCTCAACTTTGCGGTTTTGAAGCAATCCTCAAGGATGTGGTATAACCGTCTAAGTGACTACTTGATTGGGAAGGGATAAAAGAACGATGAACTGTGTCCCTGCGTCTTCACAAATAAGTTTCGGATTCACATCGCAATGTATGTCGATGACATGAACATAATCGGTCTTGATGAAATAAGAGAAACCACTGGATACTGAAAAGCTGAGTCTGAGATGAAATATCTTGGGAAAACTCGGTTCTGTCGAGGCATTGACATAAACATCGAGTTTGTGGAATTTATTCCACCGGTCAGCCTATGTCTAGAAGATTCCCAAGTACTTTAATATAGACAAGGTAAACCCAACTAGCACCCCATGATAGGTCGAACATTTGGATGCAAAGGAAAGATCCATTTCGTCTAAAGGAAAATGACGAAGAGCTTTGGGAGCTGAAATTCCCTACTTGAGTGTAATCGCGTATTATTGTACTTAGCTCAATGTACACGACCTGCTATCACTCCTCAGTTAATCCGCTGACTAGATTTAGTTCAGCATCGACGCAACATCAATGGAATGGTATCAAGAATATCTTCTGATACTTAAAAGAAACCATTGACTTGGGACTATTCTTTCCCTACAAGGTGCAAAGGAAGTCGCATTTAAAAGGCAAATGCTAAAGTAAATGCTGGTGCCGAAGCAACTACCACAAAGTATGTGTTGTTATGAATTGCTTATGTTTTGGAAATCGACTAAGCAAACCCCTTCTGGCTACCTCCTCGAATCACGACAAGATTATTGCTTTGCATGAATCAATCCGTGAGTGTACATGATTAAGAACTATCATTCTACACTTGTGAGGAACTAGCGGTTAAGTACTGCCACTGATGAGCATACTTATGTAATATCCGCATCTTTCCTTCTTTTCTAATATTCCTGTTTTAGTGTATTTTCATTTTTTGTTATAGCTCGCTTGTAACCATGTCGACATTTTGAATCTATGTTATTCTTGGAGTTTCTCCATCGGGGATGATCTTGGTGATGTTTGATATTATTCCGTTTTATGTCATGAATTATGGCATGGATGTTCGATTCTCGTGGAACTCGTTCGCTTTTGTAATTTCTTTAGTTTCACGAGTTCGTATAGTCGAGTTGTTCGTGTTGGGAGTTTCGGTTTGTTAATCCGACGTCGTATCGCGGATTTTGAACGTTTGGGCCGTTTCGTAATTTTCCTAAGTTTAGGGTGTTCTTGTTATCTTTGTTGTTCCTGAACCTTCGGGCATTCGGAATCACACTTCATCGTAACGTTTTAGTTTCTGACTTAATCCGTGGTGAGTGTATCCGTTGGCCATGGATACACCTTGTTATTTTTTTTCTCTTTTCGATTGTCTCCTCGTCGAGCAGTGTTTCAGGCTGGCCTGCTGTCACAGGCCATGTTACGGCCGTAAGCCGTATAGGTTACGGCCGTAATAATCGTGAGTTACGGCCGTAAGCTTCCTTCATACGGCCGTAACGAGGCTTCGTTTCTTACCCCCCTGGTCCAGTTCCTAGTTACGGCCGTATCATGCTCTAGTTACGGCCGTAAGTATTGATACGGCCGTAATGGTATTCTTGTTACGGCCATAGGTGTCATTCGTCAAATTTGCCCAATTCTCTCCACAGGCTAGTTACGGACGTAAGAGAGTCAGGTTACGGCCGTAATGTTCCTATGTTACGGCCGTATGTGTTGCGAGTTACGGCCGTAACTCCTGCCAGTATATAAACTGGCAGCGGCCCAGTTTTTCTCATTTCTCACATCTCTCTTTTCTTTTCGCGACGGGAGCGAAGACTGAGGCTAGGGTTCGTCCGATTTCGATCCAAACTCCATTTTAAGGGCATATTCAAGTATCATACCATCCACCTATCACTAATCATCCATCGTTCATCTTCAAATCAAGGTAAAATCTCTTATAACCTACCTTGGAGGATTTGGGGGTTTTCGGGTGTAATGTTCGTTTTGCTTCGTGTTGTTGATTAATCCTTGTTGATTATGATTAATCTCGTCATTGTTCTTGTTCTCCTACGAACTCATGATGTATTTCGTGATGTTTACATAATCGAGAGGGTTTGGTTGCGATCCGCCCTCGTCGTTGTTTGATACGAATACACATAAATCGTAGGCGGGTTTTCGGGTGTTTTCCAATTCCGTATTTAGTTAGAATTGGTGGTGATTGTGTTCTTCGTATCGTTAGGTTCGTGATTATCGGATCCTAACGGTCGTCGGTGTTTTCCTTCCGTTTGTTGCGCCGTCTCTTATTCAAGGCAAGTATTTTTGGAAACCTTTATGCTTAACGTGAAATGGTAATGTATATTGTGTGTGCTTTACTCACCTCGGGAGGGTCCGACGGGGCCTCGAGGGAATCTATGGCTTCGTCCTGGATTCATGAGTTTGATTCGCTAGCCAGCTCGGGAGGGTCCTTAGAGGCCTCGAGTGGGATTCGTGGCTTCGTCCCGGTCCTATGTGACGTGTGGTGCTTGATTTGTTTTATGAATGTGGCCAGCTCGGGAGGGTCCTTAGAGGCCTCGAGTGGGATTTGTGGCTTCGTCCCGGTCCTAGGCAAATGTGATTGACTGTTTATTTCCGGAAAAGACATGTCTAGTTTTGGTTTCTGAAACGATATTGGTGCATTTACTATGAAATGTGTAAGCGATTGGTTTGCCTTGATTACTTGTACTAGCGTAATTGCTAACCCCTTTGGGGACCCGTTTTGGGGAAATTCTTGTTATGGATTTCAGGTTATGATCATCCGGACGAGCGGGCACCGGGACAGTACGAGGACGTTGGCCAGGGTCGTTGACGTGTGCATTTGGGTCCTTTTACTTCTTTTGTCCATTTCGATTTGGTTATTTTCACAATTATAAACTTATAGATTGTACTCGCGAGTACTTAGGCTTTTCATTTCAAACTCCGTATTGTATTACTTTAAAATTGTTACGTTGTTGGTTTATGCTTATTTCGCCGGTTGCTCCGGGCGTATCTTTTTATGTCATATCATTTAAATGTGTGTTCTCGCTAACCGAGATGGTTAGTCGAGTGGAGTTTTCTTGTTTGTAGCCTGGTGGGTCCCATGTAGGGTCCACGACACTGTAATATACTCTGAATATCTCGGGGTGTTACAGAAAATGGTATCGGAGACCTAGGTTTATGGATACCTAGGCTTGTTGGTTATTTGGGTCTAGTCATGTTTTGTTTGCACATTGTCACACCGCTGCCAGCATCTCGGTACTTCCAGTGCTCGTAAGTTTTCTTACTCAGTCCTTTGTTTTCTTACATTGTATTTCTGCTTTTCGAATTGAAGTTGCTTTTTCCTCCCCTACTCATCATCAATATACTTCTGTTATCTCTTAACACCAGTATGGATGCCGGAGGGAATCGTGGTCGTGGTCGTGGTCGTGGGTGGACGCGCCGAGGACGTGGGGCAGCGGTGGGGCGGCCATGTCGCATTCTTCGAGCCGGCAGCACTGGCGACCGTCACGGCCATGCTTCTTCTCAGAGCGCGCGATCTTGGTATTGCGGCCGTTATGCAAAGAAATGGTTATGCAGATGGCGGATATAGCTCAGTGGTCCGTAACCCCGATCGTGCCCATGCTAATCGGGCGGAGCGGATCACGCTTCGAGGATGTCATCAAGATGCATCCTCCTCGCTCGGAGCTTCGGACCCGATCGGCTGGGAGGGGTGGATCAAGAAGATATCCAAAGTCTTCACTGCTACCAACTGCCCCGAGGACCGTAAGGTCCCTATTGCTCAATATTTTCTCACGGGAGATGCTACGGATTGGTGGGAGGCCGTTGGTCCCAAAGATCATGTGGCTTCATGGGCCGAATTTCAAGAATTGATGGAGACCGAATATTGTCCGTGGCCGGTCAGACAGGCTCTAGTGCATGCTTTCTATGATGCTCAACCACGGGATATCCCCGTATCTCATGCCATTGCCGACTTTAACAAGGAGTTGGGTTATGTGAAGACCCAAGTTGTCGAAGAGAGCGACAAGATTTTCTATTTTTCTAGGAGGATGAAACTGTCCATTCGGGACTATATGTCTGGGCTCGTCTGTACTACCTTGAAGGATTATCAGAGTCGAGCTCTTGCTTATGATATGTCGGTGACGGCTAGCGATTTGGCTCGTGAGAGCAAGAAGCGTAAGTCGGCCTAAGTTTTTCTCGGTCCCAAGAGTGGAGGCCAGCAGAAATCTCAGCCGCAAATATTTCTACGCGTTCGGCCTGCTTCTCTGGGAGCTTTGAGTGCCGCGAACCATCGCCCGGACCCCAGATGCTTTAACCGTGGCAAGCCGTGCCACGTGAACCGGGATTGTCTTCGTGCAACTAAAACTTGTCATACTTGTTGACAGTCGTGCCACAAAGCTTCTTTTTGCGAGAAACTCAGACAAGCTGGGCGCCTGCTCTTCTCACCCAAAGACCTATGGAGCCGAGTGTGAACCAGTGGCTCATTTGCTCCGCCGCTTCCACCGAGTGCCGGCCGAGGTAGGGGTCGGGTCACCCGCTAGAGGAGGAGCTTCCGGTGTCGGCTCGCCTGCCGCGTATCTACGAGATGAGGAGGGTCGATGATCCAAATGGCCATCGTGGCGACAGTGCACCGCTCATATCCATTCTCATCCTATCAGTGTGCTTTTTGATTCGGGTGCTACGCATTCATTCATTTCTCTAGAGTGTGTACGCCGTTTGAGTCTCGACTGCTTGTCACCTTGCGAGCCTTTCATCGTTAAACTTCCTAGCGGTGATAGAATTGTCGGTGATCGAGAAGTCCGGGACTGTTCTGTGTCTATTTGTGAGAGGGCTTGGCTCTCTAATCTTATTGTTGTGGGTATCGAGGGAGAGGATTTGATTCTCGGGGATGATTGGCTCGAGCGGCATGGTGCGATCATGAACTACCGCACGAGGATCATTACCATGCTAGCCGAATACGGCACCGAACATTCTTTCACGGGGCGAAAGAGAAACCAGAAGTTCGTTATTAACGCCTTGAAGGCGATGAAACTCCTGCGAAAGGGGTGTACTGGTTATTGGTGTTACGCCTTGAAGGCTGATAATGGTGGGGTCGAGCTTTCGTCGATTCCAGTCGTTAGTGGGTTTCCTGATGTATTTCCTGACGAGTTTCCGGGATTGCCACCGGATCGTGAGGTCGAGTTTGCTATATAGTTAGAGCCAGGCGCGGCTCCTATTTCGAAGTCGCCGTATCGCATGGCACCTTCAGAGATGTCAGAGTTGAAGAAGCAGCTGAGTGAGCTTCTTGAGTCGGGGTATGTACGACCGAGCGCCTCGCCCTGGGGCGCACCGGTCCTGTTTGTGCGGAAGAAGGATGGTTCACTACGTTTGTGTATCGACTATCGCGAACTAAATAAGGTGACCATCAAGAACAAGTATCCTTTGACGAGAATTGATGACTTGTTCGACCAGTTGCAGGGAGCTGCGGTATTCTCGAAGATTGATTTGAAATCGGGGTACTATCAGCTCCGGGTGAGGGAGTTCGATGTGCCGAAAACAGCTTTTCGGACGAGATACGGACATTATGAGTTGGTAGTCATGCCTTTCGGATTAACTAATGCGCCGGCGGTGTTCATGCAGTTGATGAACAAAGTCTTTATCGAGTATTTGGATAAGTGTGTCGTCGTCTTCATTGACGATATTCTTATTTATTCGAGGAACGAGGAAGAGCATGCCCATCATTTGCGGGTAGTGTTAGACATTTTGAGGGCCGAGCAACTCTATGCGAAGTTCTCGAAATGTGAGTTCTGGCTGAAGGAAGTGATGTTTTTGGGTCACGTGATTTCAGCCGAGGGAGTTCGAGTGGATCCGCAGAAGATTGAGGCAGTGTTGGATTGGGCACCGCCCACAAGTGTGAAGGAGGTCCGTAGTTTCTTGGGTTTGGCTGGCTACTACCGTAGGTTCGTCGAGGGTTTCTCAAAACTAGCTCGGCCACTTACACAGTTACTCCAGCAATCCGAGAAGTTCGTCTGGAATGACGAGAGGCAGTCCAATTTTGAGGAGCTGAATGAGCGTTTGACTTCAGCCCCGGTTTTGGCGTTGCCATGTGGCAACGAGGGATTCGCCGTTTATAGCGATGCTTCGGGCCAGGGTCTTGGGTGCGTATTGATGCAGCACGGCAAGACCATTGCCTTTGCGTCGAGACAGTTGAGGCCGTATGAGCTTAACTACCCTACTCATGATTTGGAGTTAGCGGCAGTCGTTTTTGTGCTCAAGATTTGGCGTCACTATCTTTTCGGCTCTGCATGTCAGATTTTTACCGATCATAAGAGCTCGAAATACATATTTACTCAATGGGAGTTGAATATGAGGCAGAGGAGGTGGTTAGAGCCGATTAAGGATTATGACCTTGAAATCCTTTATCATCCGGCAAGGCGAACGTCGTGGCCGACGCCTTGAGCCGAAACCGATTGCGTTGCGAACGCTTGAGGTCCTTACGCCTCCTCCGAGCTTCGGCGGACTTTGATCGAGTTAGATATTGAGGTTTTGTTGCTCGGGACCTGTCGGCAACTTTGTGCTTTAGAGATTTCGCTGCCTTTGATCGATGAAATTAAGTCAAGCATTGGAGGATCCGATGATTACTCAAATCCGAGAGAACATTCTTAAGGGAAAGTCTCCGGCTTTGTAATCCATGAGGATGGTGTTTTGAGATTCCGTAGTCGGCTTTGTGTACCGAACGACTTAGAGTTGAGACAGAGTTTCGCCCGAGGCCCATGCTACACCTTACTCCGTTCATCCCGGTTCGAGTAAGATGTATAAGGACCTGAGGAGGAATTTCGGTGGAATGATATGAAGGAGGAGGTCGCGCAGCTTGTAGCAAAATGTTTGACTTGTCGCCAGGTCAAAATCGAGCATCGACTGCCAAGTTATTGCGTCACTTCGCTCCTAATGGAAATGGGAAGATATATCGATGGATTTCATTACGAGTTTGCCGAGATTGAGATCGGGCATGAATATGGTTTGGGTGATTGTTGATCGTCTGGCCAAGTCGGCACATTTTCTGGGCATCAAGGACACTTGGGGCCCGGAGAAGTTGGCCCGTATATTTATCGCACAGATTGTGAGGCTTCACGGTACTCCGAAGTCTATTGTTTCGGATCGTGATGGTCGTTTTGTATCACACTTTTGGCAGGCGGTGCATAAGGCGTTGGGTACTCGTTTGCGTTTGAGTACCTCTTTTCACCCCCAGTCATATGGGCAGTCGGAGCGCACCATCCAGACATTTGAGGATATGTTGCGTGCTTGTGCTCTCGATTGGAGCAATGACTGGGAGGAGCATTTGCCATTGATCGAATTCACGTACAACAACAGTTGGCACGCGTCGATTCGGATGGCACCGTATGAGGCACTTTATGGGCGGCGATGTCGATCACCGATTTGTTGGAATGAGGCGTCCGATTTGGTCGGGACCGAGCCGGATGTCGTTTTAGAGACGAGACGGAAGATAGACTTAATTCGGGAACGGATGTTGACTGCCCAGAGTCGACAAAAGTCATATGCCGATGTCCGTCGTCAACCTTTAGAATTCGAGGTGGGAGACCACGTTTGGCTGAAGGTGTCGCCGACAAGAGGAGTTTTCCGTTTCGGGAAGAAGGGGAAGCTGAGTCCGAGATTTATTGGACCCTTCGAGATTCTCGAGAGAGTCGGTGAGTTAGCATACCGTTTGGCGTTACCTCCGGCTTTGAGTCGCGTACATAGCGTTTTCCATGTTTCCCAGCTAAGGAAATATGTCACATATCCTAGTCATATCATCGACTATAGTGAGATCGATATTGCCGAGGACTTTACCTTCGAGGAGCGTCCCTTGAAGATTTTGGAGCATCGTGATAAACGACTAAGGCATAAGACCATCCCTTTGGTCAAGGTGCAGTGGTCGAGACATGGTGTCAAGGAAGCAACTTGGGAAACCGAGGATAGCATGCGTGCTAGATACCCCGAGTTGTTTGTTTCTTAAGTTTCGGGACGAAACTTATTTCTAGAGGGGTAGAATGTAATATCCGCATCTTTCCTTCTTTTCTAATATTCCTGTTTTAGTGTATTTTCATTTTTTGTTATAGCTCGCTTGTAACCATGTCGACATTTTGAATCTATGCTATTCTTGGAGTTTCTCCATCGGGGATGATCTTGGTGATGTTTGATATTATTCCGTTTTATGTCATGAATTATGGCATGGATGTTCGATTCTCGTGGAACTCGTTCGCTTTTGTAATTTCTTTAGTTTCACGAGTTCGTATAGTCGAGTTGTTCGTGTTGGGAGTTTCGGTTTGTTAATCCGACGTCGTATCGCGGATTTTGAACGTTTGGGCCGTTTCGTAATTTTCCTAAGTTTAGGGTGTTCTTGTTATCTTTGTTGTTCCTGAACCTTCGCATTCGGAATCACACTTCATCGTAACGCTTTAGTTTCGACTTAATCCGTGGTGAGTGTATCCGCTGCCATGGATACACCTTGTTATTTTTTTCTCTTTTCGATTGTCTCCTCGCCGAGCAAGAGCCAGCCGGGCTGCCACAGTCATGTTACGGCCGTAAGCCGTATAGGTTACGGCCGTAATAATCGTGAGTTACGGCCGTAAGCTTCCTTCATACGGCCGTAACAAGGCTTCGTTTCTTACCCCCCTGGTCCAGTTCCTAGTTACGGCCGTATCATGCTCTAGTTACGGCTGTAAGTATTGATACGGCCGTAATGGTATTCTTGTTACGGCCGTAGGTGTCATTCGTCAAATTTGCCCAATTCTCTCCAGAGGCCAGTTACGGCCGTAAGAGAGTCAGGTTACGGCCGTAATGTTCCTATGTTAAGGTCGTATGTGTTGCGAGTTACGGCCGTAACTCCTGCCAGTATATAAACTGGCAGCGGCCCAATTTTTCTCATTTCTCACATCTCTCTTTTCTTTTCGCGACGGGAGCGACGACTCAGGCTAGGGTTCGTCCGATTTCGATCCAAACTCCATTGTAAGGGCATATTCAAGTATCATACCATCCACCTATCACTAATCATCCATCGTTCATCTTCGAATCAAGGTAAAATCTCTTATAACCTACCTTGGAGGATTTGGGGGTTTTCGGGTGTAACCATCCTTGTTGATTATGATTAATCTCGTCATTGTTCTTGTTCTCCTACGAACTCATGATGTATTTCGTGATGTTTACATAATCGAGAGGGTTTGGTTGCGATCCGCCCTCGTCGTTGTTTGATACGAATACACATAAATCGTAGGCGGGTTTTCGGGTGTTTTTCAATTCCGTATTTAGTTAGAATTGGTGGTGATTGTGTTCTTCGTATCGTTAGGTTCGTGATTATCGGCTCCTAACGGTCGTCGGTGTTTTCCTTCCGTTCGTTGCGCCGTCTCTTATTCAAGGCAAGTATTTATGGAAACCTTTATGCTTAACGTGAAATGGTAATGTATATTGTGTGTGCTTTACTCACCTCGGGAGGGTCCGACGGGGTCTCGAGGGAATCTATGGCTTCGTCCTGGATTCATGAGTTTGATTCGCTAGCCAGCTCGGGAGGGTCCTTAGAGGCCTCGAGTGGGATTCGTGGCTTCATCCCGGTCCTATGTGACGTGTGGTGCTTGATTTGTTTTATGAATGTGGCCAGCTCGGGAGGGTCCTTAGAGGCCTCGAGTGGGATTTGTGGCTTCGTCCCGGTCCTAGGCAAATGTGATTGACTGTTTATTTCCGGAAAAGACATGTCTAGTTTTGGTTTCTGAAACGATATTGGTGCATTTACTATGAAATGTGTAAGCGATTGGTTTGCCTTGATTACTTGTACTAGCGTAATTGCTAACCCCTTTGGGGACCCGTTTTGGGGAAATTCTTGTTATGGATTTCAGGTTATGATCATCCGGACGAGCGGGCACCGGGACAGTACGAGGACGTTGGCCAGGGTCGTTGACGTGTGCATTTGGGTCCTTTTACTTCTTTTGTCCATTTCGATTTGGTTGTTTTCACAATTATAAACTTATAGATTGTACTCGCGAGTACTTAGGCTTTTCATTTCAAACTCCGTATTGTATTACTTTAAAATTGTTACGTTGTTGGTTTATGCTTATTTCGCCGGTTGCTCCGGGCGTATCTTTTTATGTCATATCATTTAAATGTGTGTTCTCGCTAACCGAGATGGTTAGTCGAGTGGAGTTTTCTTGTTTGTAGCCTGGTGGGTCCCATGTAGGGTCCACGGCACTGTAATATACTCTGAATATCTCGGGGTGTTACAACTTACATTTATGAACATGATGTAACTTGTAAATCCCCTTGATTGATGGAATGATCATAACGGGAAATATGTGAGATATAACGTAACATACTCACATAGGTTGCACTCTTTTCCTTAGATCAAGGTTTATTTTTCCCACTGGGTTTTGTTACTTGGTAAGGTTTTTAACGAGGCAACAATATATGAATGTAAGCGTTAGGGGGAGCTGTAGAGTTTTCCAACTTCATAGATTGATGCAAAGATCACAAGGAAATGGTGATTTATAAAGAAACTTAATCACATGTGTTGTACTCTTTTCTTTGACCAAGGTTCATTTTCTCCCATTGAGTTTTGTTACTTGGCGAAGTTTTTAATGAGGCAACAACTACTTGATTGATGTACAAATCAGGGGGAGATGTAGACTTGAGGGGGAGTCTTACATCTACACCGTACGTTACACTATTTTCCTTCCAAGGATTATTTTTCCCACAGGGTTTTTACCACTTGGAAAGGTTTTTAACGAGGTAACAAGATGTACGATTTTAGGGATCGATGGAATGATCACCTTAGTAGCGCTATGATCGAATGTAACGATCATATGAGAGGATAGATTCAAAGGACGAAGTTTAAACTTGATGTGTCTAGATGTTGTACTCTTTTCCCTACGATCAAGATATTTTTCCCACTGGGTTTTTGCTTGACGAGGTTTTAACGAGGCAACATGACATGCGCTTGTAGACTAGGCACAAGGGGGAGTGTTAAAGGAATAATACCCATTGTGTGCCTAAGTCTGTTAGTTTATGGGCTTTCCTAGTTAGGGTTTGGCTAAGGCCTGTTTGTATGTATTTCTCCCTATTTAAAGGGATGTCATCAATAGAATAATATGACGACTCTTGCCCTACTTTCTGTCTCAGTTATTTTCCCTTCAACAATATGCAATGTTTTGAACAAAAATAAAATGGGGGGATCATGATCTCTGCCGGTCCCCCTGGCCCCTCCACCCACAACGTATATGCATTACCAACAAAACTTAAAATGGAGAAAGTATTGTATTCTTGTTATGTATTATTGGATAACCTTTCATCTTTCTCCATTAATACATAAAATCTTTGACTTTTCAAGTTTATATCTTTGGTCTTTCATCTCTATTGTAACTCTTGAATCATAAGCAGATATAAATGCCACCTTCTTGATATGCAAGTGATACACATATATGAATAAAAATGATATCCCTCATTTATATCATCTAGCTTTCTCTTATTCTCTCTCTCTATATATATATTATATATTACACAACATGTTATCAGCACGATCGGTAAGTGAATGAGCTGCAAAAACAAATTGCGGGGAAAGGAAAGTAGAAAGGCGTTGCAAGTTTTTATAGGAAGCAATCTTATTAATTACAAACGTATATCCCGCTGCCATTTCCGTCTAATAATATTGAGTACACATCATTACGTAAGTACGATATAATTACCTACAAGCCTTATTCTTATTTGCGTATATATTTGTGCGTTATTATTCATTTTTGTATTTGTGAGTGACATGATTTGTTTTGATTTATTACTTATCTGGCTTATGCCAATAAGACACGACACAATAAATTATAAATTTCATTTATTTGATGGTGATATCCTTTTATGAGACCAAAATTCTTAATTAGTCGATTTTGCAGATCATTATGCTTAACTACTGAAAAAATTTCAAGTTTAGATTGATTATGTCGATAATAATGAAAAACTGTATTCTATGAGTCTTTGACATTATTATGTAATTGCTATCCAATTTATTAATGAATATATCATGGGACATGCATGTAAATTGCAAGTCTATGTCATGTGAGTTGGTTAAGTTTAAAAGTTATAATATATGTAATTTGAATAATAATTTATTACAATTGTTGTTATTTTAGTCTGCATCAAATGGTAATCATTTTATTAT
Source organism: Orobanche coerulescens (assembly GCA_033398695.1). Taxonomy (NCBI): domain Eukaryota; kingdom Viridiplantae; phylum Streptophyta; class Magnoliopsida; order Lamiales; family Orobanchaceae; genus Orobanche; species Orobanche coerulescens. Next base: position 3,824,921 of record CM065816.1, read on the forward strand.
TAAATATAACTATCGTAAGATCAACATGCAAATAGTGTTTAAAAAAGGGAGAATAGAAGTATATTCGTGTGGTCATAATATTTAGATAGTTGTTGTCCCAATTAATTAGTTTACATAAGTTTTATGTCCTCATTATACTTGTCTTTGTATTAAATATATTATTAACATACTATTGTACTATGGTTTTGATTTAAAAATTGTCAGTATGCTATGTATTGTATCAATCCATTTTTACACACTGTTTTGTCCTTATTTACTAATATGACAAACTAACAGTAGTTTAGTAATTTATTTATGCGTTAATATTACCAGTCTACTTGATTAGATTATGTATAAATAAGTTATTTATCAATTGATTTATTTATAAGATTATGCATGTGCCTAAATAATAATGTTGTATGTAAGTGCAAGACCTTTACATGCTCATTCTATAATTCAAAATTAATTTGTATATTGTTTATAGTTTTTACTATGTCGAATCTTACAAAACTCGAATTCAACGCACTTGGTGTCACCGGAAAAAATTATTTGACGTGGATTTTGGATGCTGAGATCCATCTTAATGCTATGGGTCTTGGTGACACCATAAAGGAAGGAAATAAAACCTCCGAGCAATATAAGGCAAAAACTATGATATTCTTCCGCCACCACCTTGATGAAGGTTTGAAAACCGAATATTTGACTATTAAAGATCCATCAAATCTTTGGAAGGATCTAAAAGAGAGGTACGATCACCAAAAAGCTATGATACTCCCTAAAGCTCGCTATGATTGGCTACACTTACGTTTGCAAGATTATAAAAGTGTGAGCGAGTATAACTCTGCGATGTTTAAAATTACATCTCAATTGAAATTATGTGGGGAGAATATCACCGATACAGATATGTTGGAAAAAATATATCCCACTTTCCATGTCAATAATATGCTTTTACAGCAGCAATATCGTGAACGTGGATTCACAAAATATTCTGAGCTGATTTCTATCTTGCTTCTTGCTGAACAAAACAATGAACTTTTGATGAAAAAATATCAAGCACGTCCAACCGGTTCAATACCATTTCCTGAAGTGAATGTTGTGACTGGTAATGATTATGGACGTGGGCGTGGACGTGTAAGTGCCCGTGGTTTTGGGCATGGTCGAGGCCGTAATCAACAAAATCTCTCCAACTTTAAAAGAAAGCCTCACCACCATAAGTGGACAAAAATGAGGAGAAACCCGATGGAAGTAAGATGGTTAAAAAGGGTGAAAGTATTTGTAATCGTTGTGGAATGAAAGGTCATTGGAGACGTACATGTCGTACCTCCAAGCATCTTGTTGACCTTTATCAAGCTTCTTTGAAGAATGTTGAAACTAATTTCACCGAACAGAATGATCCCTTGGGTATTGCCCATCTTGAAGCACACTTTGGTGGTGGAGATCCAGCTCATCCTTCAGGCATCACCCATATGGAAGTTGGTGATTTTTTTGAAGATGAGAATGAAAAGATGGCCAGATCTGGTGATGGCAATAATTAGGCAATATATTAAAACTTTGCTTTATTTATTGAATATTTATGTTTGATCTCTATAATGATTGGCTTTACTCTATGTATTCTATGTAATTTCCTTTTATCATGAATAAGAAGTTTTGAATATTATTCTAATCTTCATTTATATTTATTTTGTGAAGAAATATGGCCAATAAACTCTCATTATATGCTATGAAAAATGAGGAATTATTGTGTCTGGCGGATAGTGCAACAACACATACAATTTTAAAAAATAAAGAATATTTTTCGCATCTCATATTAGCTAAAGCTAATGTAAATACAATATCAGATTTTATTGAAGGCAACGGAAGAGCAAATATAGTGTTACCTAATGGTACACATTTATTTATCGAGAATGCAATGTTTTCCTCTCGATCAAAAAGAAACCTTTTGAGTTTCAAAGATATACGCCACAATGGCTATTATATTGAGACAACAAATGAAAATGATGATGAATATCTATGGATCACGTCTATTGTCTCTGAGAGGAAAGAAATGATTGAAAAACTCCTGTCATATAATTCTGGATTATATTATACCTTTATTAATCCAGTGGGGACACACATGGTGATGAACCAAAGATCAACAGACCCAACAAACTTTCTTACATGGCATGATCGTTCAGGTCATCCTGGGTCTACAATGATGCGAAGAATAATAGAAAATTCTATTGGACATCCTTTAAAGAACAAGATTGTTCCATTGTCCAAAGGTTTTACTTGTGTTGATTGCTTTCAAGGAAAATTAATAACAAAGTCTTCGCATGTGAAAGTTGTGATCAGATGTCCATCATTTTTAGAACTAATTCAAGGAGATATATGTCGACCTATTACACCATCAAGTGGACCATTTCAGTACTTTATGGTACTTATAGACACATCGACACGTTGGTCGCATGTTAGTTTATTGTCCACTCATAATGTTGCATTCGCAAGACTCCTTGCTCAAATAATTCGATTAAGAGCACAATTTCCTGATCATGATATAAAGAAAATTCGACTGGACAATGCATGGGAGTTTACATCCCAATCTTTTAATGATTATTGTATGTCATTTGGGATTGAGGTGGAACATTCTGTTGCTCACGTGCACACTCAAAATGGTCTAGCCGAATCTTTCATTAAGATGCTAAAATTAATTGCTAGACCTTTACTTATGAGAACAAATTTACCAAATTCTGCTTGGGGACATGCGATAATACATGCGGCATCTCTAGTTCGATTAAGGTCGACTACTTATCATAAATATTCCCCTTTGCAGCTTGTGAATGGTCAAGAACCAAATATATCTCATTTAAAAAATTTTGGGTGTGCAGTTTATGTTCCTATATCTCCTCCACAACGAACAAATATGGGACCCCAAAGAAGATTAGGGGTATATGTTGGGTTTGATTCTCCCTCAATTATTAAATATTTGGAGCCCATGACTGGTGATTTATTCAAAGCAAGATTTGTTGACTGCTAATTAATTTGATGAGACAAGTTTTCCTGCATTAGGGGGAGATAAGTCAAAATTTGAAAGAGAAAGACAAGAAATTTTGTGGAATGCAGTATCTCTGTCTCATTATGATCCTCGAACAAATCAGTGTGAACTTGAAGTTCAAAACATTATCCGCATACAAGAAGTGGCAAATAGATTGCCTGATACATTTACTAATGTCAAGACATTGGCAAAGTCACATATACCAGCTATCAATGTTCCTTGTAAAATTAAACTTCCTGATGAAGAAAATAAAATATTGCTAGCAAAAGAGTCTAATGCATGCCAGAAGCGTGGTAGTCCTATTGGATCCAAGGATAAAAATCCAAGAAAAACAAGGAAACTTGATAAGCAAGCTGGTACATCAAATGACATAAAGATATAGATTTGATCACTGAAGAGACGTCTTCAAAATATGATCAAACACCTGAAATAGATGACAATGAAGAGATCTCGATAAACTATATCATTTCAGAAAAGAGGTGGAATAGAAAAGAAATTGTCATGGATGATATATTTGCTTATGCAGCTGTCCTTGATATTTCTGAAGAAATTGAGGATCATGAAACTAGATCGATCTATGAATGTAAAATAAGAAATGATTGGCCAAAATGGAAAAATGCTATTGAGACAGAGTTAGAATCACTTGAAAAACGTCAAGTTTTTTGACCTATTGTCCAAACACATGCAGGTGTGAAACCCGTTGGTTTTAAATGGGTATTTGTGCGCAAAAGAAATGAGAAAAATGAAACTGTGAGATACAAAGCATGCCTTGTTGCACAAGGCTTCTCACAAAGACCAGGAATTGATTCTGAAGAGACTTATTCACCAGTAATGGATGCAACGACATTCAGATTTTTATTCAGTCTGTCAATTTTAGAAGGGCTTCGAATGAAATTAATGGATGTTGTGACTGCCTACTTATATGGGTCACTTGATAATGACATCCACATGAAAATTCATGAAGGATTGAAAATGCCTGAAACATGTAACTCAAAACCCCGAGAGATTTACTCAATTAAATTACAAAGATCCTTGTACGGGTTGAAACAATCAGGACGGATGTGGTATAATCGTCTCACTGAGTACCTTTTGAAAGAAAGATATGTTTCAATGGAGCCAAAAACTCCTTATTCTATGGTTCTGGATTATAATGGAATAAAACAAAATGACTCACTAAACCTACCGCACTTCTTTTCTCACAAGACTACCATTCCATGCAATTCTCAATGCAATTTTCATTTTGAATCATTCGGAAACAGCCTCTCTGTGTTAAGACAGGGGTAAGGGTGCGTACATCCGATCCCCTCTTACCCCGCATTTTGCGGGAGCCTGTTGTTGTTGTCGTCGTCCCACACTGCAATGCTGCCTGAACTTACCGCCGTTCATCATCAATTGCTACTTCAAGTTGCAACCACATCTCCCGCTATCCTTTCATAGCCCCATTGTGGATCTAAGTTTTATGGCAACTATGGCGGATCTGCCTTTTTTTTGTGAATATTGAGGAGATAGCGATATGACTGTGATTAAGAAATATTGCAAAGGTGAAAGTTGAGCAAATATATTATTATATATAATTTAATCGTCCTCACTTATTGTAAGTTGTAAAAGTTTTTTTTTGTATAATTTTATATTTTATTTCCTAAACAAAACCTGGATTTCTATTAATAACTTATGAGGTGACATATATTTTGTAAAATTGAATTCTTTTTATTTCCTTGTATATTTTTGTATTGATCAAATCACTAGTCAAAAATACTGTATGATTATTTTGAAATAGCTTCTGGTAATTCAAGATATTATTGGAAATCTAAATTATCAATTGGCAACTGAGACACTATCGCAGTTTATTGGGCCGACTAGCCGACAATTATCAAATTATCTGCTGATAATTTAGATTACCTACTTACTGGTTATTAAAAGTAGCGCATGATTTTTTGAATTATTTTTTGGTAATTTTTTGAATTACCTTTTGGTGATTTAGTTGAATAATCCAATTATTATATTAAAATAGCAGTTGCTAATTCAAAAAATTTTGTTGATAGTCTAAACTACCAAACCATAAATTTTTCCTAATTGCTGGTGGAAAAATTAAATAAAACAAAATAGAAAAGAAAAAGAAAAACTTGTCGAATTCAGAATAAATGTCGATCATATAAACTATCATTTTGGTAATTTATAATACTATCATGTTGACCGGCAGCTACATTCTACAGACCGATATTGATATTTGTTATTACCATATGTAGTTTAAAAATATGAGTTGGTAATTAAAATTATAAGGTATCTTTTTTATAAAAAATATTGGCAGAAATACAAAAAAAAATACCGGTATCGAAGACTGGCCGATTACCAATGGCAATGGCGGCTGATGGTGGTAGTACGCGGTAGTGGTGGTGAACGATCACTGTCTATAATTATCACTTGATAATTGTTTCACTGTTATTTTATGCAAAAAAATATTTAAAATTTATTAGAAAATTATTATTTTAGTTTCATGTCTTAAGGACTATAAAAGTTATACTTTGAATCATAAAATTAAAAAAAAAATCTATTTATAATTATAATTTTAGATCAAAACCCCAATTTTCAAATTCAAATTTAAGGGGAAGTATACAATAATTAGTAATGTCTAATCTTATAAAGCCCTATCTCAAAACATTTGATGCTTGTCGTTATTAGGCAACGTCCATTTTTTTACTATATGCGTGTCCAGGCTTCTTGTCTTCAAATCTTTGATTTTCCATCTCAAATACTATTTGCAAAAATAACTATATTATCTTTTTGTCTTTTGAAAAACCACTGGCATTTGAATATACACAACAACAACATTACCTCAACGCCTCAATGACTCCGGCAGAAAATGGGGTAAAGGAGAATCGGATGTACGCAGCCTTACTCCTGTCTTAACACAGAGAGACTGTTTCCGAATGATTCAAAATAAAAATTGCACTGAGAATTGCATGGAATGACTAATAATTCATGAAAAAAAGAAGTGCAGTCATTTTGAACAGATTTATTAGAGTTTGGTTATCCAACTCATCATTTACATTATTAATAGGGGCCAACCGGACGGTGACTGTAGCTTACCCAAATCTTTAAATTTTATTTTATACATATATAATAATATTTTTGCAATTTTGAATGTATAAATTCCTTGAAATAGTCCCCGATATTGGTAAAGTAGGGGATTTTTTTAAGAACATGAGGTACCGTGATGCCGTGGGAAAAAGTTGCTGCCACGTCAGCAAAAAGCTTCATGGCACCAGAAATCCCACGGCACCACATTTTGCCCGTATCCGTTGGCACTAAAATTTCTGGTGCCGTCGGCCAAATTTTTTTCTTTTCTTTTTTCTTTTACATAAATTAAATTATACACAATATAAACTAAAATAAACTTCATTAATATTAAAAACACACATTACATATTAAAAACACACACATTACATTTAAAAAAAATACATAAAATTAAAAACCTAGTACATAAACATAGAAATAAAAGCCTAATCCTCGTCGGTGGGATACTTTGCCCGAATTCGAGCTTGTTGTGCTTTCACGACCCTTGCGTTGATCGGATCCATCTTGCTAGTATCCATTTCTAGCACCCGCATCTCCTCGACAATCTTTTGTGATTCATATAAAGTAACTCTCACGAGTGACTCTCGCTCGAGAACATCCATCTTTGCCTTGCGGTCTAACTCGTATTGTTGTTGCAACATTTCTTGAAACAATGCCGGGTTTGAACCGGAACTAGCGGTCGAGTTTAACGAACGTTGACTCTTTGAAATCCTGTACATGTCGTCGGGCCGTGGCAACTCGTCGGGTCCAAAATGCTCGGGCTTCTCGTTCGTAGGCCGAAGACGATTACGTCTTGCCAAAGTCGAGTCGGGATTTTTCCACTTGTGCTTGTCTTTCAAAAAGCCCCAAGCGGTCAAGTGTCTAAAGTCATAACTCGTTGATCTTTTAAACAATATGTGGCAACGATTCATAAAATCTTTATCACATTCCCCACTCAGATGCGCCGTTTCATCCACAATCGAATTAAACTTCTTGATATCTTTATTCATTGGAGTCCACTTTCTCGTCAACATGTTTTTGGTACGAATAGTATAGTTAAGCCTCTTTGCTTCCTTGTTGTATGCGTCGAGCACTTTGTACCAAAAGGTATCCCTTTGTTGATCCGTACCCGTTTTTGGATCCTCGGATACTTGGATGTAACACTCCGCCAAAAGATATTCCTCCTCTTGGCTCCAAAAAGTTCGTGGTTGTCGGGACGGGACCACATCTTCATCGACCTCTTTGTCTTTGTTGCTTTTCTTCGTCTTTGCCTTTGACTTTGGTTTTTTCGCCGTCGTCTTTGCCCTTGTTTTTTTTGAGGTCGGGGTCGGAACAATTTCTTCTTCGGATTCCGTTTGATCTTCATCAACGTCTTCGTTTAGTACATGAAACGAAGCATGGTCCAAATTTGGTTGGGAAGAGATGCCTTGGTTTTGTTGAGTTTGTGTATATTGGTTAAGTTGTTGTAATTTCCATTGGCTAAACAATGCTAGATCTTCGGGATTCATAAATGGGGTTTGAAAGGTGGGAAAGTAACCGGGATTCGAAGACGATCCCGTATTGTTGCTGGGATTCGAAGACGATCCCGGCATTTGGTTCGTCGGATCGTCTAGCATGTTGTTGATCTATGGTGAGTTTGGATTCATTTTGGATGGAAATAGATAATAGAAGTAGAGATTTAATAGATTGGAAGTGTGTGTGAAGTATGGAATTATAAGGGGTATTTATAAGGTTTTTTTGGGGTTTAATTGTGTAATATTTTTTTTTTTTTGAAAAAGTCACAAAAACGGCTATATAGCCGTTGGTACCAACATTCCATTTTCAAAAAATGTACCAACGTCCCTATTTTGGCCCAAGAAAAAAAAAATATCCACGGCGCAGCGCCACCATGACGGCGCAAGGGACGACGACGCGAGGTCCGGTACAGTGCGCCGTGGGAAGTTTTCGGCTGGTGGTGATGGCGCCACCCACCAGCCATCCGTACCCCTCGCTCTTAGTTACACAAGGAGGCATAAGTCAAAGAATACAAACTAACTTCACGAGCTAGACTATCTTTATCAGCAATCATGACGTGTTGAATAGCTTTAAATGGTGGAGAGTCAAACAAAAGTAAGCCGTCGGGTGTGGCTGGGGCGTATTTCGTCATATGGTCTGCAAGCTTGTTGCCTTCTCTTCGAGTATGCCTGAATTGTGTCTGTCAATGGTGCCGTAAGAGAAAATGAACCCATTTGACTGTCGAGGTCCTGCATGAAATTCTGCAAGAAATACGAAAGCATGTTTTATCTTTTGACAATATATTCACGAGGTACTATGTACTCAACCCTGTATAACTTTTAAATATGCAGGTTGAGCAGGGGACGTGACAGAGGATGTCGAGTGGAAGTCTTTTATCTACAGACAATGTTAACCCTTGGTTATATATCTCCACACACACACACACACACACATATATATAACCAACCAAGTTTTTCCGCTGCAAACACTTTTCATGATTTCGCTTTCTAAGTCACGTCGTTTGTAATGTACTATGAAGTCTTTCATGAACTTCAAGGCTTTTATTATTATTATTGTTGTTGTTGTTGTTGTTATTATTATTATTATTATTATTATTATTGTTATTATTAAAAACTCAAAGGGTTTACAAAAAATTAGTGGGAAGCCGAGAAACCAACTGGGGCCCCACACCTCTAGCAATAGCAAAATCAATCCTATTAAAAATATTAACCGCAACACGTGCCCCAATGTCTTGAGTCATAGAGAATCGTCGAATACGCTTTAGTAAGGTTACTGCATCCTTCTCAAGTTCTCCAAAAGTAGAAAATGAAAAAGGGAGAAACCCATATCCAATATCCGCACATTTAGCATCGTACTTGACACGTTTACGTTGTGCGGCATCAATGACCGCACGCCCTGGCATAAAATCAGTCATCCCAGATTGCGTCAAGGGCGACGATCCCGTAAGATCAACACATACATCACGCCCACTATCCCAAGAGTAAAGTAATATATCACCCTGTCGTGAGGACCTGTCCCTATCTCCATAAAGCCCAATATCCACCTCCTTACGAGCTGAAATTCCGGACCGAGAACATATATCAACAAGAACATCACGCACAAGGTTATGCCGACGTTTGATGCCAACAATACCCGCACACGAAACAACGTGATCCCCATAAATATCTCCAGTAAATACCTTAGAACAGGCTGAACACGGTACCTGAACAGTGAAAAGAGAAACACCCAACCGATAGCACAACACACAATGATAAGCCCTGGCATTCATAGTTTGTCCCAGTCCAGATATCAGAGCCACCCTAAGCCAATCTGAAGTATGATCTTCCTTTAGTGAACTCCATAACGCCATCTGTCGGGGAGAAATATGGAATGTAGATTCAACAGTTTGGGTAACCCGATCGAAATATATATCTGCCAATTTCTTCATAAGTTTGGGGGCAGCGACCTCGCTAGGGTTACTCAAAAGGTCAATATCCATATTCACATTAAAAGTACATAGAGCATCATCAAAAGAGGGACCAGCAGCTACAATACCAAAACTATGGAGAAGCTTAGTTTGTAGGTTAGCAGATTGAAGTCTAGAAGCAAAGAAGGCATAGCTCAAGACGTCACCTGCAGAAACATATGTTTCCCTCATTTCTTCTTCTTATTATTACTACCTTAGATTCTAAGTCATTCCTACGGGACTGACTCCCCTTCATGATGCCTTAATAGGTTATTCGTGGAAATCTATCCATCCTTCTTATGAAACATATGTTTCCCTCATTTCTTCCCCGCTTCTTAATTCCTACCCCGGCTCACGCCTTGGCTATGCCGTCCTTAGAGATAAGAGGCTGTGACAGGATGGTATCAGAGATGTTCATTCACTCCGAGTCTATGTTCTTTGAAGTGAAGTTTAGTTCGATTCTCTAAACTGATATAATACTCAATTGTCAACTCAACACCCAGTCACGTCATGCTCAACCGAAGAGTAAGGTAAATGGTTTACAAGTCTTTATGATTCAAACTTATATTATCATGAAAATGTACGTATTTACGACCTTTTATGAGATATTAATTATGAGTATGTAACTATGTATGGAACGATATGTATGACGAAGCGTGTAATATACGAATTTCTTTAACGATTATGCATAAATTGTTGTTGATGAAGAAGCATGAAACACGAGAACCAGGAAACTTCCTTATGATGTTCTATTACGCGAACGTGAACTTATACGCTTTAAGTATTTCAGCATATACAGGAATGTGAAGGGCAAACGATGACGATGTACCGACGAGGATCAATGATGCAGTGACGTCTCAAAATGAATATCACTTACATACGAGTGACAAGAGTATGGTTATTTTCTATCGGGATGTCCATATATGACGGGACCCGATAACTTTCATAACGTACCCCGTTAGAGAGTATATATTTTTTTATGTGTTAAAGTATTTCTTAGAGTTCAGAGTTCGAGTCGAGAGCTCAGGATAATATTTATATTCTTCTTCTGAGAACCCTTTCGTAGAGTTATGTTGAGATGTTGTTGGGGTGGCCCGCCCGACCCAGTGTTTTTTTTTAATATATTTATATTATATGTAATTATAATATTTTTTTTTGTTAGATTATATTACATCTATATGTTAATTATTGATGTATTTTTATTTTTATGGATGTTTGTAATTACTTTGTGGTATCTCTTATCAATAATAATATTATTTTATGATTTTTATAAGAAAGTAGCTGTGATAAATGATATGATGATCAAATAAAAATATTTGTATATTTGTCTTTTGATTGTGGTAGTGTAGTAAATAATGTAATTATCAAATAAAAATAATTATACATTTATTTATCTGATTGTGATAGTATAGTGACTAATATAATAATTAAAGATCAAAAAATATTTTTATATTTATTCAGAATTAATATTAAAAAAAGAGTTGAGATCCGCGGGCCGGGCCTGATATTTTTGGCCCAGAAAAAAAGGGCGTTTTTAGCCCAGCCCAAAAAAGGCCCACCTGTTTTTCGCCCGGCCCGTTTGGGCCGAGCCCGTCCGTTTGCGAGGTCTAGTGTTCGATAAGGACCATAACTACGGAATATTCGATAGTTATGTGTCACAAACGACATACGCTTAGAAATCTAAAGTTAAATTCAGAATCATCACGTCGAAACAGAAAGTTCCGTAATAACGAACACCCGTTGGTTCTAGAAGATTTATGATCGGAGAATCCTGTCCTTTAGGGGTGTCTAAATGGTTACCGGTTCTCGGTTAGAACCGGAACCGAACCGGAACCGATGCGGTTCCGGTTAACCGGAACCATATAATCGGTTAAAGGTTCGGTTTTCGGTTCCTCATTAGATAATTTTTCGGTTTCGGTTCGGGCCGAACCAACGATTCGAAAACCGATTTTATAATATATTTATTAAATATTATTTTTATATTTTATACTTATATATTTTATTATTTTAATTTTTGTAAATTAAAAATTTAGAACTCTAATATTGTTAAATAAATATTTTATATTTTGTTAAAAATTTATAATAATATATTATATATGTATTAAATATTAATTTTATATTTTATAATTTATAATTTATATAAAAAAATATAAAAAAAAAAACGGTTCTTACGGGTTACCCGAACCGGAACCGAACTAATTCGGTGCGGTTCCGGTTAACCGAAAGTGTAAAACGGTTCGGTTTACGGTTCCACTTTTTTGGCTAAAATGGTTCCGGTTAACCGATTTTTTCGGTCCGGTTAACCGGAACCGAACCGTTCGACACCCCTACTGTCCTTGGTCTACTGGCCACGGGTCCTCCATTTCAAGCGGGAGACCCGAGTTCGAATCTCTCTCTGGACAAAATTTTTCAAGATTTTATGATTCTTTAGTCTATCGCTAAAGAAGAGACCCCCGAGATATATCCTGGAACAATAAAATATTGAGAACTTCAGACGACAGTGTAGGAGGTCTTATCTCAGTAGGACACTGCGGTTGCATTTGAGAGGGTCCAGAATGGAGCAATCGCTTAGTGGACAACTCCTTATGTGCGGTAGTTGAAGATATTTAAAAACCCGAGAACTAAATATACATTTCGCGTTTTAACTAATAACAATTTTAAGAGATCAGAACTATTATTCGGAAGATGAATCTGGTATAAACTTGGAACCAAATTTATGCATGCAGGTAAAGCTGTGTATGTGCAGGTAAATTTATGTCATGCAGGTAAATATATGCATTTGGGTGAATTGATGCTGTTGTTTACTTTTTCATCTGAATAAACTGTCTGAATAATAGAAATGACCGATTTACCCCTGAATATGAATTATAAGCTGTTTTATAAATTGTTGTTTATTTTTTAAACAATATAAATGATATAATGCAAAAATCAAGACATAAATTCATAAAGTACTTAAAAATCCAATTTCAAATACAAAGAAGTAAGGTCAAACACAAAGTAGCCAAATTCAAACACAAAATAGACAAATTTAAATATTATTGAAAAATCAAATTTGTCTCAGCTTATTTATATATATATATATATTATTTAAATTTAAACAAAATCTTATACATAAATGATTCAATTTTATATGTAAGTAATATATAAAATATTTAATACGTATATAAATAATACATATAATATACAATATATATTTATATATAGAAATATATTTTAAATAGATAAGAATATATATAACAAATATTATACATATGAGTAAATGTTAATATATAAGTAATATATACAATAATATATAGTAACAAATATTATATATATATATATATATATTATTTTTGTATGAATAATATATATTACATTCATTTATATTAAAACCTAAATTTTTTATATTGTATATATAAACGAGTATATATAATGAGGACAGGAGAGTCATTTTTTTGTCCTAAATTATTTATATTGTATATATAAATGTGTGGTTTTCAATTAGGGGTATGAGAGTCATTTTTTTGTCTTAATGGGACAACACCCCTTTTCGTGCTTAATGAATAAGTCGTTTTTGTCTGCGCGAATAAGCCATGAAGCCATAAGTAAACACATCCAAACGTCTGAGCGAATAAGATATTTTACCCATTAAATTGATTAAATCACAAATAAACAGCCACACACTCGGTGTAAAAAGAGAAATTCTAATATGAGTCCATTCCAACTCAAAAGGCCCACACATATGCGACAACACACCACCACATTTATCACATCATATTTCCTTAATTTCAACTCACCTCAAATTCTTGTCTGAACTCTTTGATCGGTTTCTGGGAGAAACAGTGATGATGGAGTCACCAAAACACACAAGCCCACAGAAGAATGAGGGAATTCCAAAACTAACCAAGAGGAAAAGCAAAAATATTGGCAGGAGATTTTCCGACGAGCAGATAAAATCACTCGAGTCCATTTTCAAGGTAGAGACGAAGCTCGGGCCGAAAAAGAAGCTGCAGCTAGCCAGAGATCTCGGGCTGCAGCCACGCCAGGTAGCTATTTGGTTTCAGAACAAGAGGGCTAGATGGAAGTCTAAGCAAATAGAGCAAGAGTACAAGGACCTGAGAGCAAATTACGATTGTCTGTACATGAAAGTTGATGATTTGAAGAGGGAGAAACAATCTTTGCTAATGCAGGTAACTTTGGGTTTTCCTTTTTTTTTTTCCTTTTATTTATTATTATTAGTATTTTTTTTTTGAAATTGTTAGTAGCAAAAAAATAATTAAAAATATGCAAAATTATACGATGCACAAATTATCACGGGCGCAGCCCGGCCCCCCCCCCTCCCCCCGAATTTTTTTTTTTGCGATGTAGGGGTATATAGTTTTCGTGTAGAAAAATTTCGGTATATTCGGTTTCGACCCCCAAAATTTCGGTATTACTAGGAAAAAAAAAAATTTAGATCCCGACCCCCCACTGAAAATTTTCTAGCTTCGCCACTGCTAGAAAATTCATGTATGCGTTCTTTTGCTCGTTTTCTCTCTTTCGCTGCAGAACACAATCTGCATAGACGTATGTTACGACCAGGGGCAGGGGCGGATTTAAAGGAGAGGGGCAGGGGCCGCCCCTCCCCCTCCCCCGACGAAATATATTCAGTTTTGGTCGATACTTCATTCGTTCTCTTATTATTGCAACATATTGGCTATTACACTATTCACGTATTATGTTGTGACCGTCTTTTGTGATTTATGCATATAGAAAAATATATTCACGTTATCTCGAAATATGCTTTGAAAATATCATTTTTTTTATAATTTTTAAAAATAAAGAATTAATATTAATAATCAAAGTTGTGCTTTTGTATCGTGAAAGTCCACCTGTTGCAAACTTCAAAAATAAGAGAATAGAGGTAGTTTATTACATTATAGTAAAAGGCGAAATCTCTCGCCCCCAGGGCCCCCACCCCCGGCTCGACAGAGATTGGTGGAGGAATTAAATCATTGTGACTCAACTGCCCACTAGGTGGGAGGAACAGTGTCTGGTGCCCACAAGGAGCTATCCCCCACATTGGAGGGATAAAACTCCCACACTGCGGTTTCCAGAACTCGAACCTGCGTCCTTGTAGCAATCTGCCACCCAGGAACCAGTTGAGCACTTGAGCTGCCCATGCGGACGAGATAGTTTATTACAAATTTCTTTCTAGTTGGATATTTTAAATGAAATTTTAGAATTTAGAAACAATTTCAGATTTTTAAATATTTTTTATTTTTTAACCGAAAAAATAACTTCTTTAACGAAATTTAACGGTAGAAGATTTTGTGCGGACTTTCTTACAACAGGGATTTCGTATAATTTATAAAATATAGAGAGATATGATGCAGTTTTAGCTAGTATTTGACTCTGTATAAATAGAAACACATGTCAAATTGGACATCTGTTCTTCTGAAAAATAATTTGAACTTCAAAAAGTAGAATATCTTCTTGTGATTTATTTCTTTTATTTTTATTATATGCTTATTCATATTCTTTGTCAAAAGTTGGTTATGTCTACACTACAACAAATGTTGCAATAAAAAGAAGTTTGCTCTTACAGTTACAGGAGCTAAACGATCTCGTTAAGAATCTTGATGATGTTAAGTTAACTGTTGAAGATGAAGATGAAAATGACGACGATGATGATAAATTCAAAGAATATCCGGACAGCCCGCATGAAGGACTGGATCACGATGACGCCATGAAGACAGATGATGAGAAAATTGTTACAAATGACAATGAGAGAACAGAAGAGCAAGAACTTGTGAGCTGGAGCGAAGAAGAAGAGATTATCAGTCACTTGGCATCGCCCGGAGAATGGTGCAGTCTTTCGTCCCGTGGGCTGTTCGATCAGTCATCGGGTACTTCAAGCTGGTGGGAAGATTAATTGGGCCGAAAAGTACTTTTTTTTTTTTTTTTGAAGTCATATTTTTCTGTTAAGAATATATAAGTAGCAATTAAGAGAAATATAGTGGACAATATGATGGTATTATAAGCTGTTACTGGGATTGGTGGGATCACATGTATGTAATGTAAGTAAATGGAAGAGCAAAACAGAGTTTGTTAGAATTGTTTGTATATATATTGTAGTATTGGTGTACATAGGTGCAGTGGCTAGTTGTAAGTACGCGCAGCAGTATCGTAAGCCACTCGGGACTAATTCGGAAAAAGGTCTGAGATCAGCTAGAGATGCAATAAAAGAAAAATATAGACGCAATTCAGAAAGGAGGGAGTCGATTCCTCATAAACCGTTGGATATGGTTGTTTTCTAAGCGTGGTAAAACCGATCGCAAAGAGGTATCCACCTTTTCATCCTCGAGTAATCAATCCATTATTTTCGTGCCACGGTCTTTATTCTTTTAAAGGCATTCGAAGAATCCTTATTTTCGACGTAGTCGTGCAATTTATAAACGAAGTTCACCTTTCCAATCGCATGTTGGAGGGGACCAACTCGGTTACCATCATCTTTAGAGCTTGTATAATCATCTAGATCATATGGTACCGGAGGTTATTAGGTACAGGATTAAGTGTATCTCCGAGACATGTTTGGTGTCTCAAAAGAAGAGCTTGAAGTGGTAACATTTGTTGTATCTTTCCTAAGAGCAAGTTGTTCCCAATCCGGCACAATCGAATGATCGAGTTTGACATATTTTTCCTCAACTAAAATGTCAAAAGTATTACACGTACTTAAAAGAGGAAAATTTACCATGCAACGTGAGTACCATGCATGATACATCAGGTGTGATTATGTAATACACAAGTTGTGATTATATTATCGCGTCAAATTTTCACTATAATTTCATTATATATTATGCTAGTAATCACAACTGGTGTGTATCTTACGCACCGTGCATTATGTTGTGGGAGATAGCAACTCCTTAAAGAATCCGTTCGTGCCGTAATTTTGCGCGTGAGTCGTGACTGTAGATAGATTATCATCTCATAATCGTTGGGTTTGTCAATAGCTATTATCATCTGATTGTCTATTACCTGATCAACAATATGTGTTCTTGTTGGTGGGTGTTGAAGTATTAGATGTGTTTGTAGATTTTTCGGTAGTAGTCAGCTTTATTAGATCATTAGAGATTACTCGTACTATAATATCACGGTAACAGCGATATAATTAAATTAAAATAATTAAATTACAAGATTACTTGCTAAAAAAAATATATTGATTCCCAAAATTCTATCGACGGTCTACGAGTCTGCTGTAGAAAAAATAGAAAAAAATCTGGTGGCCTGGTGTACAACAAAAAAAACAAAAAGAAAAATTGGCCGTCGCCGGAGGTCCATCGACGATGGCCGCAGAAAGCAAGTCAGCAGCCTGACAAAAAGAAAATGGTCGGTTGCTGGAGGTCCGCCGCTCGCTGGAGCTCCGACGGACGCCTGCGGTGACCCACCGGAAAGCAGACTGGCAGTCTAACATAGGAAAAAAAATGGCCGGTCGTCGGAGGTCCGCCGACTGCCGGCAGCGGCCAACTGAAAAGCAGATCGGCGGTGTGCCATAAAAAAGAAAAAGAAAAAGGCAAGAATGGACGGTCACCGGTGGTCTGACGAAAAAAAAAAAACTAGCCGGTCTTCGTAGTTCAGCATAAAAAGAATGAAAAGAGAAGAGAGGCGTACAATAGTTTTTTCGGCACACTACCACCAAAAAACAAAATCGTTCTTTATATCATAGATTGTTATATTTAGGGATGTAAATCGGATAATATGGAGCCGGATATGGCCATATCCGTATTCGGATTCGTGAATCATTAATGATATCCGAATCCATATGCGGATCCGAAAATATCCGCCTTGACCGGATACAGATAATATCCGGATACTTCCGGATACGGATTTTTCCGTATCCACCACTTATTGGTTGTCCAGCTTAGAAATGAAATATCATTATATAAGCTTGAAGAGACATTGGTGTTTATCCCTTAAGCGATGTGGGATGATGTGAGCCAACATTGAAATGAAAATTCCTTATATAAACAAGAAGAGGGCGCTGGGTTCTTTCATTCGGCGCTGTGGGATGAGTTATGTTGCTTGGAAAAATGGGAAACATAAAATTGAGTAGATGTAGGTGTCGTGTTTAGAACCTAGAACCTTAGGTTTACAAGTCCAAAAGCTCCACCAACTAAGCAACCTTTAGATTTGTGTTATATTTACGCAAATTTATTTATAATATATTTACGCAAACTTACTAATTAATAATAACTATATTATTATATTACCTTAATAGAATGATAGGCATGCTTATATTTTTGTAATTATATATTAAAAATATATATTATATATAGAAACTATATTAAAAATATATATTACATATAATTCATTTCAGATACGGATAGTTTCGGATACGGATGTACCTATATCCATATTCGCATCCTAAATTTTTGGATATAGATAAAATTCGTTCCGCTTTTTTTTTTTGGATACAAATAATATTCGTTTTTTTGAATACGGTTACAGATAATTCGGACGGATATCCAGATATACAGATTTTTTTGACAGCCCTAGTTATATTAGCTCGATTGCAAACAATTTTTATAAGGGGATTCTATTCCGACAAATTTTACCAATGCCCGCTTGAGCCCCTACGGAATTCCCTTAGGGAGATCGCACAAAAAAGGCGGAAAACCATATCTCATATACTTCTTGCCCCTTCTAGTTCTCTAAAGAAGTTATATACGACAGTAAGTGTGCATAACTTCCACCATCACTTACAATAGACGTATCAGTGCAGAACCTGAACTGAAAAAAAAAAATACAAAGCTACTTATGCAACAAGCCATCGGTTTGAATTTTTTTCAGACCGTTTGCAGGTTGCTATAAACTGGTGTATTACCAGAAGGTAGTATTACGATACCTGGGGGGTGACGTCGATAGAACAAGCCGAGGATTCCCGGGGTGAAGTTTATAAAACAAGCCGAGGAAAACTTTGGTGCCCTCGGTTGGCAACTCTATTCAGATGAGTTGCTGGGTTAGATTATGCAGCTCGAGTCTCAACAAAAGATGATTCCGAAAATTTCCCAGACCAGGTAAAAATGCTAGAGGGAAAATTAGTAACATTTTACTGAAAGAGTTGTTGAAGAACGATTTAAGTATCACGTTAATAGAATATTGGTAACTTATTCATTTTCTTTAAATATTAGACTAAAACAATGCAATTAAAACAAAATTACATAAATATATTTATAATGCTGGCAATTTTATAATGAAATTTTCCCAACAATGAGTCACCGACTCAAAAATAATTTATTGTATTATTGATCTCATCATCATCATCAACAGCACCTTAATCCCAACTATGTTGGGGTCGGTGGCATGAAGATTATAGTGTCGTTTAATTGTCTAAAATTAGTTAACACCATAACTCATGCAAATAACAAAGTGGCAAAGTTTTACGCCGGATGCCCTTCCTGTCGCAACCTTCATATGAAGGAGAAATAGAACGAAATTCCAAAACCGTCAACATCATAGGTTTTTCCATTTATATGGAAAATATCATGAGACGGCGATGAGTTTGAGATAATTACTATTGTCATGTCACAATACGTTATTGATATTGTAAAATCAACACATACATCATGGAACATGACTCTATTGTATTATTGATCTAATTAATGAAAAAAAAATTGTTCGAGCATTATCCCAAACTATACCAAGCCCCAAGCCATCAACAAGAAATAACGTTTACCATGTCACAAGTCAGTTATCGAACCCCGATTTACTGATAAAATGCTAGGTTGGTTTGTATTTTATTGATCTCTATATGTGAAAACATTAATCAATGTGAACAGTTCTTTAGGGGGAGGGAGTGGTTCACCCATTCTCTCTCCCATCACTCACTCCCAATCAATCCCATTATGCCACATCATTCACTCACTTTTTCCATCACTCACCCATATTTTTAGAGGCAACACTTCACTCACCCTTCACTCACTTCCTTTTTACCTCTAATCATTAATTTATCACTCACTTCCTTTGCAACGTTCAAAAAAAAAAAATCATCCCGTGCGTGAAACTTTCACCCACGTGAAGCATCCCGCGCGTGATGGGAGGGGAGGCGGCGGTGTTCCCGTGCCACAAGGATCCCTTGCCGTGCCTTCACGTGACCACTCCCTCCGCCCCATCATATAACCTGTTTTTCTTCAGGAAAAACATCTAATAAAGCATTATCCCTAAAAAAATCCGAAAACAAAAGGGCAATCCAAATTCATTTCAAGTGATAAATAGATGCAATCCAATTAAGCATCATTTCTAAAGTCTCATCAAAACAAGATCATGATATGGGTTTCATAACAACCACCACAACAAAAAAAGAAATGAAAGCCAGAAGTTGGAAAGAGAGTAGGGAGGTACAATCCTTTGCCAGCACTAGTAGTAGTGTTACTTGATCTTCTTCTTGGGCCTCAACTGCACATAATTGATGGAAAATTATTGCATTTACTGATTAGTCAAGACAACTAATAATTCAAAAAAAAAAGAAAAAAAAAATGGAAATATAAAGCACCAAAGAAATAAACCTGGTTGCTGTGTCCGCACTTCTTTTTCCTGCAGTTCACAGCACGGGGGTGCAAACGAGCATAACATCTACAATATTGTAAAATGCACCACGTTATAAACCGGCAGAGAATGTAGGTCGCGGTCAGAAAAATAGAAACCATCGAATGATACTGCGATTTTGGTTGTCTTTTGGTAATCTTGATTGTTCGAACAACTGTGTATATATAGAAAGAAAAGAAAAAAAATCACATGATTTGTTGTCTTACATAATCCATTTCACATTTCTTCAGACGGAATATCCGTCCTTTTAACTTTTTCTCAAGGTTTTTCACTTTTTGGTTGGGTTTTTTCAGAGTTTTGAACTGCTTTTTAGAGGGGCAGCTTCAATTGAGACATATACAGACTTTAAAAAACATTAAAAATCTGGATGTATTTAATTGAGACATTTTAAGACTACTAAAGAGTATTGATGTATTTAATTAAGACATTTTTAGGAGTCTTTAACGAGGTAATTAAATTTAGGGACATTTTAAAACATATAGAAAGTATTATAACTAGTAATCCCACTACAAAACCCCATCTCCATACATGGGATTTCTAAATTATTGCATCACATCTTATATTTAACATATTATTTCAATTCTTTCTGTGCAATTCTTTTTGCTATTATTCATGACTAGGGCTGTGACCGGATAGGATGGTTCGACCCGGTCCGACTTCTTTTTATTATTAGGTCCACTCCGATTCGATCAAATATCAAAAAACAAGGTTCAATTCGAGTTGGAAGCCACTTTTTTGTGTTCAAAATTCGATACAATTCGATATTTCGAACCGAACGTTCGCAAAGAGTTCGGCCCGAAACTGATGAAATTTGAAGAAACATAAAATCTATGTAGCACGGACACGGACGCGGATACGGACAGGCGGACACAGAAAAACTCCAAAAAGTAGGACTCAGACATAGGACTCGGCAAATTAAATAATATAATATATATATATATATAATAATAGAGTTAGATGATTGAATTATCTTAATAATAAATATTTTTTTTGAAAGTGCATAATAAAGAATTTTATTTACATAATGAATTCTCACCTAAATAAAGAATTTGTTATAAAAAATAATTTTAGACTATGTAGAATCTTTATCATTTCTGGTTTTATTTTCTGGTCAATTGCTTTTCAAATTTCAACCAAAAGAGTAATAGTGGGCCATCAGTTCAAAATTATAAATAATAATAAAACCTATCTTCCGGGCATCACTAATAGTGACTCTCCCTCTCTTAAAAAAAAACGGAAAGAAAAGAGAAAACCGCGTCCGTCGCCGCGTCCAAACCGAGCCCGTCGCCGCGTCCACATATCCACGTCACCGGGACGCGGTCCGACCGCGGCGGACACGCATCCGCTCCGCGTCGGCGGCGAGTCCGAGTCCAAAACGAACTGGACTCGGACACTCCCAATCTCTGTTCTAAAAATCGGCCTGGGCGGCCGCCTAGGCGGCGCCTAGGAGCTAGGCGACCCCCGGGCGTTCCGATTACGACCTGGGCGTTTGTCCTAGGTGTTTCGGTGATTAATCGGCCGCCTAGGCGGACTGGGCGGCCGCTTAGAAAGGCAAGCTGGGCGGGCGCCTAGGCGGGTAGGCGGACGCCTAGGCGGGTCAGCACAATGTTACCTGGTTCACGGTACGTTTCGGTACGCGGAACACGTACCAGAACGTGGTCCGCACATATATCGGAACGCGGTTCGTTGGGGGTAGGCTTAGACGGAAAGCTTTTTTAGGATGTGGTACACGAATTTAGTCTTCACAGTACTCTAGTATTTATTTTTTATATATATTTGATCATTATATATTATATCATGTTATATATATATATATATATATCCTTGTAATCATATCAATGACGTTTACAAAAAAATACACATTAAGTGTAAGTTTATTAAAAATTTTGTGAAGATAAACCGTATTATATAAAAGGAACAAGTTAAAAAATGAAATAGTTAAATAAAAAGATAAAAAATGAACTGATTTGTTCATTATCTTTTAAGAAAAAAAGGAAAAAAAGAAAAAGAAATTGGGCCCTTAGTCCTCCAACTATTCTTTACTTCTCCAAGTTCAGTCCACTCGATATGGAGAAAGCCTACATATTTGGGGTCGCCGAATATAGAGATCCAATACGCGAATGCACCACGTTCTGGTACGTGCATTCCGGTTCGTGGGACGAGGGGGGTGGTAGAGAATTAGGTAACATTGGGTCAGCATTTTTTTAAAAAAAAATTTATTTTTTTATTTTAGCAGTACTATAAATTCTTAAATTTAGATAGTATGGACTACTTTAGACATATATACATATTTGAAAATTTAATATATGATCAATTATATATTTTTTAAATATTTAAATATTATATATTTTTAATTTTTTTACATACATATAATTTTTTATATATAAAAATAATTAAAATAATAATAAAAAATTAAATACGCCTAGTCCGATTAATCCCTGATTAATCCCCGAGTAATCATCTAGGCGCTAGGCGTTAGCAATCCGAACGCCTAGCGCCTAGCGTTTTTTAGAACCATGCTCCCAATCTGGGAGAGTCCGTGCTTCGGAGCATAAAATACTCAAAATATAAACCCCCAATCATAATTAAAATTGTATTCAAAATGTCAATTAAAACAAATGAATAGCTAACAAATCCCAAAATCAAACCCTAATTGAAATCCTAACTAAAACTCCAAAATCAATATACTATTATAGGATTAAGGACCGGACCGAACCGTTCGGTCCGATTTGCATCGAATAGAAAACCAATATTTGATTCGATATTGGATGGAGGGAATCGAGCTCAAATCAAACTTTTTCGAGCCGAATCCTAACAAATCCTAATTGAAATCCTAACTAAAACTCCAAAATCAATATACTACTATAGGATTAACGACCGGACCGAACCGTTCGGTCCGATTCGCATCGAATATAAAATTAATATTTGATTTGATATTTGATGGTGCGAATCGAGCTCAAATCGAACTTTTTCGAGCCGAATATCTCGAACCGAATCGAATTTTTGCATCCACCCACAGCCCTATTAATGACATCTCAAATGAATACACTCCCTTGGAGTTTCCAATTCCTTTGGTACTTTTTGTTCTTTATTTTAAGAGAAGACAAACTCTAGAAATAAATACAAACCACAAGAAAGAACAGTAAAAAAAAATAACCAAAAATGAGAAGGAAGGTAAAAATGAATAACCAACCAAATTCATCAAATTGAACTTATTTCTGTAATAAACTTACTTGCGGCAAATCATCTTCTCCTGATTATATTTCCTCGCCAATGCCATCAGGGAGGGCTCGATAATTCCACCCCTGAGCCTCAGAACCAAATGCAGAGTCGACTCTACAAAAAAAATGCATTGAGACATAAAAGCTAGAACCCAAAAAAAAAAACATAGAAAAAAAGTAATATTAAAATAGGTAAAAGAAAGCGGCATACCTTTCTGGATATTGTAATCAGCAAGTGTCCGGCCATCTTCAAGCTGCTTTCCGGCGAAAATCAAACGCTGCTGATCCGGTGGAATTCCTGAACGACAAGTACAATAAGATAAAATAAATAAATAAATAAAAATTGATCAACTGATAATAAGAAATGAACAAAAAGAAAAAAAAATGAAAAAAATAATTACCTTCCTTGTCCTGAATCTTGGTTTTGACATTGTCAATTGTGTCGCTCGATTCGACCTCGAGCGTGATAGTCTTACCGGTTAGGGTTTTGACGAATATCTGCATCTTTCCCAGTTAGGCTGCTTCGCATCCTGGAGACCTCTAGGCTTTTATACCGAGTTATATTTAGGGTTTCCAGGTTTCTACGACGCCGTCGTAGGGTCTTGATTTTTTAGCTTTCTTTTTATATTTTTAGTAGTGTAAATCAATATAAATAAAAAAATTTGTTAAGCTTTAAAATTGATTTGATTTGTAATCAATCCAAATTTGCATGAATCTATATTATATAACACGAGTAAGTCAGAACCTGTGCTACGCACAAACTTGCTCTCTAAGTATTTCGCATAAATTTGTTTATATTTTTGTAAATCTAACTTTTTTGATTAGTTTATAGTTTATTAGTTATTATAGTTGTTTTTTATTTTCAAGTTTTGTTTTAACTTGATATTATTCATTTAATTGGAATGAGCTTTTAATATTCCTTTTTCTAGATTATATATTCTTAGCATAATATGGAAGTTCATGCTTTATCTAATTGTTTATAGCGCAATGTTTGTGTAAATTGTCGGGTTGTTAGTATGATGGTGAGGCCCAAATATGTAACAATCTATAACTCGTGCTGTCTCGTGACAATTTTGTTGATTATTGAAAGAATTTTGTTAATGTTTACGTAACGGTAATTATTTTGTGGATTTATAGTTTAGTTCTCGTAGTTGTGTTTCTTTACTTTGTTATATGTTTCGTGCGTAACGAAATTTGGTGTTGTTATATGTTTTAGGTAAATGCTTATCAAATTTCTAATTTCTCCAATAAAATGACATGAATAGCAGCTATAAGATCCCTTCTGATTGTTGCGTGAATCATACATACTCTCCATTTCTTGGTTGATTGTCTCTATTGCTATATTCACTGACCTCTTGGTTTTAGGGTTTGCAAATTTCTACGACTATCCTTTTATCTTGTGATTTTATATTATTGTATTTTGAAGCTTTTGTGATATCCATAAATTTTCTTCCTTTAATTAGCCCTTCCGATTTCTTCGGGCAGATACGCCATCGTTTTCGTCTCACTGAAAATTCACAACCTTTTCTTCGATTTTCCCTTCTCTTCGTTTTTCCCTCTCTCCCGCTTCGTTTCTCACAGAACTAGAGGGCCTTAAGCCTCTATTCGGTCGTAGATCGATGGCGTCATAATCAACATCAAGAGGTATTTTTTTTAATTTCTATTTTAAATTTTTGTTTTTAATTGTTGTTCTAATTTCTAATTTAATTTCAGTTTTATTTTTCTGTTTAAATTCTATTATGATTTCTTTGTTTAAATTTGTTTTAGTTTTTTTTTTTTTTTTTTGGTTTGTATTTTCTGTTTAACTTCCGTTTTGATTTCTGTTTTAATTTGTTTTATTATTTTTGTTAAATTTTTGTTTTAGTTTAGTTATTTAAATGTGTCTCGGTTTTCTTGCTGCATGTAGTATACTTTTAACCGAGCTTTGTTGTGATTTATATTATTTAAAATATATCCTTTTTCATAAGATTTTCTAATGCATAACTGTATTAGATTTGCAATTTGAACAATTCAAACTATTTAAAAATTTTCACAGGTTTTGGATGCACGTGCATTGCGAGATGATTACTACCTTAACCTTGTAAACTGGTCTTCACATAATGTGTGGGCTGTGGGGTTGGGAAACGGTGTTTATCTGTGGCATGCTTCTAGTAGCAAGGTGATGGTTTGTTTGTTTCATCTCTTTTTGTCGTCATTGTCCTCATGAGTTGATGAGTTGGCCTTTATTTAATTTATGGCAAATAAGTTGAAGTTTGCTCTTTTATCTGGCGGTGCTTTATTTTGTTTGGTTTGGAAGTTGAGTTTGTTTGTGTAATTAGCCTTCCCATTTTTTGGTTATCAGGTTTGTCTAATGGTGTTGTGTTGGTTTGGTTCAAAAATTAATTTTGTTTATGTAATTAGTTGTTTTCTTCTTTCATTTCTTTCTGGTGTCTTCTCATCTTTCTTTTGGATGTTCGTATATTTTAGATTAACATTAGTACTTATAATTTTTTCCTCATATGCAGTTATATTTTTTGCCAAATATAATTCTAGATTTTATTCATATGTATTCATACACATCTGAAAGATGTAATCAGTTTTTGAATGGAAGCAATCAGAAAACAAGCCTTCAGACTCAAAAAACATGTTGTCAGACAACAAGAGGTACTCTCTCACCCACCCACCCTTATGCCGATTTGTATATTTGTGTTTCTGAATTATGATTTATTTGTTAACTCGATCAGATTAGCAGCAATGTGATTTAGATATCGGTAAATTATTTATAATTTTGATGTGTTTTTATCTTTCTAGTTTGACATTTCTTAATTCTCATATACTTGGATTGGATTAGATTGAACGGCTTCGTGTTTGTGTGCAATCACCTTGATGTAGGTTCTCTAATGGTATATTGATCTTTAAGTGAATTAATCATCTTGATATAGGACTATGGTTGGAGTTGTTCTAAGATTATTGTAGTTTTTGTTCTGTGCTCTTATTTTTGTTTTTCTAATTCCATTATCTACAAGCAAAGTAATGTAATAGCCTTCATTTTAATTAGGAAATAAGCAAGGGGATATTGTCGTGTTATATCATTCCCGCCCGGGCAGTTTAACTGTAATATCATAAATTTCTACTATGGTTGTTTAATATTATTTTATCCGAGTTATACTGCACAATGTGGAATCTGTGCAGTAAGGATAAAATAATTGAAGGACTGAGACATTTGTATTGTTATAATCGTCGTACTTGGTCGACAGTTGCATTTGAAGACAACGTGTATCAGGCTGATTTAATTCTGATATAGGGTATATCATTGAGACAAGTATATGTATTCAATATGTCGTGTATACGTATTCGGTATGTTGCAACGACAGGCAGGAGCAGCTATTTTTGGCTAAGTTCATAAGCCATTACGTACGTTAAGCTGAGGAGCTTACGTACGTTAAGTTGGTAAGTATAACGTATGTTATGTATCATGCATTACGTACGTTATAGCATCAGGTGAGTTGCAGTCGTTTGATCATAGAACTTTGTCAAAATACACGCATAGCGTACGTTAAGCATAGGAGCTTACGTACGTTAAGACACAGACGTAACGTACGTTACGTTGAGTATATAGCGTATGTTATGAGAATTGGACAGGATCAGGCTATGACCGATAAGTGGGTCCCATGGTCGGCAACTTTCGGCTGGCGTACGAAAAGGCAAGTCAATGAAGAGGTTAACGTACGCAACGAGTTGCTCGTTACGTACGTTAAATGGGTATATTACTGTAGCAAGTCAAATCTATGTTACGTGTGCTATGGCACAGGTGTTAGATACGTAATAGAAGGTACGAAAAGAGGCAGTGAGCTCTGGATGCTGATTACGTACGCTATGTTGGACATGTAGCGTACGTTAGTAGGTCTTACGTACGTTAGTGTTGGGTGTTAACGTGCGTAATGGACTGCGCAGGATATAAAATAAGAATCGGCCTTTCAGTTCTTCACGAGAATTAGCAGATATCTTCCTCCCAAACTTCGTTCATCTTCGCTTCTAAGCCTACTCCAGACCCTTCTACCTTGGTTGAGACCTTGATGGTTCGATTAAAAGCTTGAGGTTTGGAATCCTTGATGTTACTTGAAGTGTTTGATTGTTGTGGTTCTTCTTCAAGAGGTATGTTGGATAACTCCTCTCTTTAATTTCGGATTTTGATGTTGTTGTTGATATTTTCTTCGTATGATGATGGTTATGGTGGTGTTGATGTGATTCTTGAGGTTATGTGAATTGTATGTTGAAGAATATGATAATATATGTCTTCAATATGTTGTTTGTTATGAACATGATTATGGAATCATGATGTTCTTGGTGTTCTTGGTATATATCACATCAAATAGGAACATGTGATAAGATATATAATGGTTTCTATTATAAATATGGATTTGATAATTAAAACCAATATTATGTTGATTGTAATAGTTGATTTCATATGTTCTTGATGAAATATGAATCATGATAACGAGGATGAATCTGGAAATATTATGGTTAATCCTAGAACATGATTATCAAAGGTAACTATTGGGATAGTTCGGATTGTCGATTATGTCGGTCGTATTATTTTACCGTGAATTTATAATTATGAACAAGGAGGAATCTTGTTAATTCATCTAGGAGGTTGAATTCGGAATGGAGTATGTTATGTAATCCTTGTTATCGGGATGAGTTGATCGTTGATATGATTATCGGATTATAGAAACATATTGTATGGATTTGTGATTGATTGATTCGGGTTGTTCGGATTTGTGTTTAAATCGGGGTATTGTGGAATCGTTGAGTTCAATTGGTTGGCTGTCGGTTATTGATTGTTATCGGATTGTTGTTAATTGATTACTTCAATAGGTTGTGATAATTGATCGATGACTAGAATAATATGTTGCGGTCGAGTTCGAGTATGTTCGGGAATTGCATTGGTCAGGGCTGAGGAACTCGTAGACGAAGGCAAGGAATTGGTAGCGGCTTTACTATCATCGTATCGGTATCGATGCAAGTTATTACTTGCTCAGTTTATAATATTTAATGAATGATTTCAGTTTCATTCATTTATAATTCGTATATCAATTATTATAACTGTGAACTTTGGATATTTGTGAGTGTACGTTGTTTCCGGATTTTGGGAATTTAATTATAATGTATTTGATTTACATTTGTTATTGACATTATGGTAAATACGAGGATACTAGTTATCTACAGTCCATGGTACTTTTGGATCGTCGAATATTGAGGAAATTGTTAGTGATGGTTTAGATATCGAGATTGCTCTCAAAGGACTTGAGGCAAGTACTCTAATCATTTTTTTCATTTGTGTCGATCATGTTGTAATACATTTGTGTATTGATGTTGTCGTGCATTCGTGTATTATTGTTAACATACATTTGTGCATTGTTGTCATATGTCCACCTCATGCTGGTCTGACGTGATCATCTTGGGTATCTATGCTGTGTGCGCTGGATTGTTGGACATGTATTACCACCATGCATTGGTCCGACGGGATCATCATGGGAATCTATAGTTGTGTGCGTTGGACCGTTGGATTACCATGTGTTGTTGTGCATATGTATATTATTGGTTATCCACCTCGTGTTGATCTAACAGGATCATCTTGGGATCTATGCTGTTTGCGCTGGATCATCGGATTTTCATTGAGTATACACTGTTGTTATTATTGTGGGCATATTGATGTCGTCATGTGAGTATGCATTTGAAGGTCTTGTTTTAGGACCATGTCTGTATGTGGTGTTGATCTGATCTCGGATTAGACTAACGTGATTCGTCATGACATTGCGTAGCTCGAGGTATGTTCTGTATTTCCTTCTTGGTTCTTGTCTTTGGATGGACAATCGATTATCGTGTTGATATTTGTTGATGTTACCCGATGGATTGAATTGGCCAGGGCTGGTACATTTCCGTATTGGTGAGTTGTGATGTTGTTTTGAGAAACTTGAGTATTGTTTGAGGTACCATATATATGTCGTGTATGAGTTCGTTACTTAAGGGATATTACGATATGTGGATTATGATAAGGGTCGTTTTGATAAGGATTATCACGAATTGGCAAAGTTATGATGGTAAGATTACAGTAGTAGTATTCTTACTTAGTATTTTCATTGGTATGTAATTATTGACATGATGTGATCGTTATCATTGTTGAGTATTATGGCTGACCCCGTCGTGGACTTTCTTTTTAGGTTATTGGGATATCGAGCTTGTAGTGGTCGTGAAGAGATGAGCTTCCCGTAGGATACTGGCTATGGCATGTGTTTGTGAATCGAGTACTTTGACTAGTTTTGTCAATTCAAACGTAATAACACTCATTTTTACACATATTTTTATAAGGTTTTTCCGGATTTTAAGATCCTAAAATGTGTAGAATTGTGTCGTTTGTGCTCATATTGTGTTTGTTGGACTCAATCACGCTTGAGTACATATTATTTGATTTTATAGGTGTTTTAAGGATATTATCAAGCAAGAACGAAGTTTCAATCCCCAATACATATCAAGCAATGCGGAAACGAGAGATCGAGACGAAAATGGAGTCAAAACGGACCAACACGAACTTGGTCCTGTCATTTGACACGGTCCATGTCACTAATGAGAATCCGGACGAATATTGTGGTGAAATATGCGCTTTTATGGCCAATATTGGAGTTTATGACGATCAAGAGCGAGAACGAGGCCTAAAACGATGAAGATTGAAGCACTACCTGTCGTATTTTCTAATTATCAGATTCATTACTTCGAATCAGGATGTGTTCTATATATGTATAGGTTCCTCATGAAATCAGTTTCGCAACGGTATATCATACGCTAAATTCCGAGGTGTATTGACTATTGAGGGAGTTATGGCTTCTATACCACGGCTTCACAGTGCAGACCGCACACGGGCCGTGTCACAGGACACGGCCGGGTCTGCTGTCCAGAGAGTTTTTGCATTTTCTGGGACAGTATGACACGGGCCGTGTCATTTGACACGGGCCGTGTCATTTGACACGGACCATGTCATTTTCGGTGTAAGTCCATTTTTTTTACATTTTACACGGTTTGAATGGAATTTCTTGGCATTTTTTGCTTGATAAAAGGCCTTGGACCAGACTTTTGAAGATATATTCTGAATATTGGAGAGATTAGAGAGAGAGAAAAACACAAGATTGAGAGCTTTTTATCCAAAAAGAAGGAGATTTGAAGGGAATTCTTAAAGAACACTTCAAGAACATTTGAAGGCTTCAACCGGGATCAATCAAGATACCATCCGAGTTTTATCTTCTTCCTATCTTTTATTCAGTTTGTTGTTTTATTTAGCATGAACATGATGAACATGATGATTATTAATCTTTCTTTCATTACCATGTCCAGCTAAACTCGTTAGATTCCGGGCATGGGAGTACGTTGATTTGCTATGGTTTTGAGGGATTGATGATTATATATATCTAGTGTGATTTTTTTATCAAATACTTGGTTTTGATTCATGTTTAGACACTTGATCAATGTTTTTACATGTTAAACTTAATTGCTCATAATTCGAGAGAAGAGGGTATTAATAGGTTTCGAGTATTTGACGTAGTAAATTACGAGATTGAGAAATCGGTGATGAACTATGATGATGTTTAATCTTATGAATATTTTGGAGTTAGATAATTTATAACAGACGGAGACGTTGTTATAGGTTGTTTAATCTACGTTTTAATGCATCTCGAGAGAGACTTTAAAATATTATTGTGATTATCATTTTGGAAACATACTTAAAACTTTTTGGAACCAATTCCGACTCAACTTAGTAATCAACGGAAACCTAACCTTGGAATCTATATTTCAAACTCCTACAATTCTTCTTAATTCGGATATTATCTTTTATTGTCATCATTTCATTTTATTTCATTAACCACCCATTCACATTTCGATCGTCTAGATAAAACCGGGAATATTATAATCTAGTACTCAATACAATACGAATATTTAGTCTCTGTGGAATACGACCTTGCTCGCCACTTTCTACACTTACTCCGTAAACTTGCGGATTTTTTAAAAATATAGCGAACAAGTTTTTGGCGCCGTTGTCGGGGACTAATTTATTTTTTATTAGTGTTGATATTACGATAAGTGTTTTCGATCTTACTTTAGACAATTTTTCTGTTTTATTTTATTTTGCTACTTCCGTATTGCTTTTGGTCGTGTTGCAGGACGTACATGAACACCCGCTCATCTCGAGAACCTTTGGAAAATTTCATTCCCAAAGTAGAAGCATTTGCTCGAAGAACAAGTGTTGCTACGCGGAAATTACAAAGGGATATATTTGACGAAATGGTGGGAGCGGGAGAGATTACCAACGCGGGCAATGAAAATGCAGCAGCCCAAAATCCAAATAATGAAGGCGTGCGAGCTGAGCAGCCCGCAGTTCGAATTCAATCTATTCGAGACGGATTTCGGCCGAGGCTTGACCAAAATTATGGGGGAATTTCTCATATTCCTATCAACGCCCTCAATTTTGAGTTGAAACCTTTATTAATATCGATGGTTCAACAAAATCAGTTTGGGGGATTTGCCACAGAAGATCCGCACGCCCATTTATTCCACTTTATTCAAATTTGTGATACTATTAAAATGAATGGGGTGCCAAAGATGCAATAAGATTGAAACTATTTCCGTTCTACTTGAGAGAAAAGGCTCGTAGTTGGCTTGGAACCCTTGCTTTCGGGAGCATACATACATGGGACGAGTTGGGTGAAAATTTCTATTCAAATTCTTCCCGCACAACAAGACCATGATATTGAAGAGCGAAATAATGCAATTCCGACAAATGGATTCAGAAATGTTATATGAGGCGTGGGAACGCTTCAAGGATTTGTTAAGACGATGTCCTTGTCATGGTTTTCTGGAAGACCAACAAATGTGTTTTTTTTATAATGGGTTGGCCGGAGAGACGAGAAATCTTGTTGGCGCTTCGGCCGGAGGAGCTTTGCTAGCTAAAAATGCTGAAGAAGCATATGAATTGATCGAGGAGATGGCCATGAATAGGTATCAATAGCCTACTGAGAGAACTAATGTGCGTAGAGTGGCAGAAGTTTCAGATTCGGATCCCATAAAGGCTTTAACTGCACAAATGTCGATTTTGACCAACCATTTGGGAGTTCTGACGAAGAGTGCAAATGAAAAAATAACTCCTAAAGGAAGTGCACCACCACCCAACCCTTTGGAAGAGGCTCATTACATCAATAATCATAATTTCAATAATTATCGGAATAATCCGCCTCCGGGTTTCTACCATCCCTCCAACAGAAATCATGAGAATCTTAGCTACGGGAATTCAAGAAATGCGTTGCAACC
This sequence comes from Orobanche coerulescens, assembly GCA_033398695.1. NCBI lineage: Eukaryota > Viridiplantae > Streptophyta > Magnoliopsida > Lamiales > Orobanchaceae > Orobanche > Orobanche coerulescens. The sequence continues at coordinate 3,857,565 of CM065816.1, forward strand.
GCCGACGGGATTCAAAGTGTCAAATGGTGAAATAATCGAAGAATCGAAGCCAAATTCTAATCTAGAGAATATTTTGGCTACGTTTATGATGGAAACAAAAAGTCGGTTTACACGAGACGAAGAAAAACTTGATCGGATTGAAAATCACGTGACTCAATTAGCAACCACTGTTGGAGCTCAAATGAAAAATCTAGAAACCCAAATCGGTCAATTGGCTAAGATTGTGGGGAACCAACATCAAAAGGGCCAATTTCCAAGCAACACCGAGGAAAATCCAAAAGCACAATGCAATGCTATTTTTTCGTGCACCATGAATGAAGAGCTACCAGAATCGGAGAATGAAAACGAAGATGCAACCGTGTTGTCTAATAAAGTTGATTTGATAATTAATGAGGTGAGGGATCGATCCGATATTGAGCATATCGAGGAGAAGAAGAAATTTGAGGTTTTCATGCAAGACATGGCGTCAAAGAAAAAAGAATTGGAGCGCCTACCGACTAAGCTTAATGATCCAGGGAGTTTTTCAATTCCTTATGCTATTTCGGGTTGTTCATTAAATGATGTATTTGTTGATCATGGTTCAAGTGTCAATATATTGCCTTTGCCTATTCAGGACACTTAGATTAGGAGAGTTGAGACCATCTCCAGTGAGCTTACAATTCATATATCGATCTTTAGCTTTGTAATACCCGAGATTTTTTGTTCCGGATTCGTTGAGTTTTCGGGGTTTTATCGGATTGTTATTGTCCTCATCATTGGAATTTTGTGCCATGTTTAGGTGTGCCTTGTTGGGACATGTGTTTGGAGGCGTTTCGGATCACTACGTGAGTTTCTGGGATTTTGTGGTGTAGCGCACGCTAATGCTTGTGGCATAGCGCACGCTACGGCGTTGTGGTTAGCGCACGCTACTGAATGTGTAGCGCACGCTAATCGGTAAGCGCGAGCGACCCAGAGCTACCGGATCGGGACCGGGCTTTGTTAGCGCACGCTAAGGTCGATAGCTAGCGCACGCTATCGACTGCTTAGCGCACGCTCTTTCTTCTTTCTAGGGCACGCTACCCGGTAGGTGCAGTTCTGTCCAGAGGCCACTGGACTGGTTTCATGACCCGTTAGCGCGCGCTACGCTCATGGGCCTAGCGCACGCTAACAGTGTTATTCGGTAAATTCTGGGCGTTGATCTCGTTAGCGCGCGCTAATGCTGTCTGGTTAGCGCACGCTAATGACTGTCCAGTATAAATACTGGACAGCAGGCTTCACTTCATCATTTCTCACTTTTCTTCATCCTTTCCGACGGGAGTGAGCTCCAGAGGCGATTTTGAGCGATCTTCTTCTTCTAACTTCATCTTCGAGCGGATTTATAGGTGTTTAACAACATCTAATCGTCTTCTTGGTCCAAATCAAGGTAATCTCTTCTTAGAACCCTAGTTTCTTGAATTTGGGGTTTTTCCTTGGATTGTGATTCTTAACCGATCTCATCCGATCAGTTGTGTATTCTTGTTTGTCTTGACCGTAATCTTCAGATTTTGTTAACCGTTCATCGATTTTTATCGCCCGGATCAACGATTCTTGATTTTTTTGAGAACACTTAGATCCTTGTTGTTTTTAGGATCGTTTCGGTTTTCGATTAATGTTATTGATTCGTGGTGATGTTATTTTCGTAGTATTCGTGGGATTGCCGAATCCTTGGTCGTTTTTGGAAGCTCGAGAACTATCCGACCGTGTCCGTTCGTTGTTCGGTTGCTCGTGGTATCGAGGCAAGTATCGTGTCCATACGTTTCATGTTTCGTAAGGATAATTATTGATAAATGATTTTATGCGAAACCCAATGTTTAACGAACGTAAAAAGGGATCGATATGTTCTCGATAAATGTTGTCTCTCAACGATAATTCGTGTACTTCGTGAATATATGTGTTCTCGGAATATGTGTGTTGGTTTTGTATGTTGAAAGATGCTATGATCACTTTGAGTGAGTTTAATAGACCGTAATCCTTTGCCGGGGATTACGTAATGTTATGTGTACTTGTTCGGTAAGAACGTAATGTGTGTGATATTAGTTGTTACTCCTTTGAAATGAGGTTGTGATGTTTAAGTGTTGCTTAGATGGATGTTCTGCTCATTGTTATGTGATTGTTGTATGTGATGTGCCTCCGGGTAGGATTGTTGAATCTCCGGGATCCATACTTGCTAGTATGGGTCATGCGTGACCATAGGGTTATCCACCGGGTATGTCTTGCGGGGACTCCGAGGTTCATGGCTTGTTAGCCCGATGCCGGGATAACTGATGGGGTTATCATCGGGTATGTCTTGCGGGGACTCCGAGGTTCGTAGCTTGTTAGTGTGATGCCGGGATAACTTATGTCCGTGGTTTGGTTAAGCACGTGTCGGTGCTTGTAGTCACGTGACTATTGTTACGGTGACATGTGATTTGATATAGTTACCCTGTGGGTTATTCACTCGGGTTTGTTCTACGGGAACATCTGAGGTCCGTGGCTTGCTAGCACGGGACGCGAATAATTTGTAGAAACAAGTTGTTATGGTATGATCGGGTCATGGACCCCGTGTGTTGTTATCGTAATTTTGTTTTGGGGAAATGACTTTTGGGCTGTGTCCCTAAATGTTTTCGAAAGGTTTGAGAATTCTTAAAATCCCAAATGTTTTCAAAACTCCCGAGATCGTAAAGTGTTTTTACAAGATTTATATCGGGTTTACCCCTATCTGTCGATTTAACCGTTTTGATCAAGTGATGTACCTCGGGAAGTATGTTTATGATTTCTAAGTGTTTGGAGTATGATATGTATGGCTTGTCTTCGTATTTTATACTTGCACTAGCAAAACAGTGGAGTTTTGCTAACCCCCGAGTATTCGGGGGGTGGATGTCTGTTTTTGCATTCAGGTTTTGAGAGCATAACACAGGGTCGGCACGAAGGATGATGAAAGATGATCGATACTAATCACATGTGGAACCGTACGTTGTGTATTGGTTCAGTTGTACTTTATTTCCGCTGCAGTATTTTTCCCCGTTGTACGGGAGTTCGTTGTATTTTGACCCCTGCGTGGGCATGTGTTGTAATTGAGTTGTATGTTTTTATTGAAAGACCAAATCGGTCTACTGAGTCATTTTTAGCCTTAAAGGCATTGTTGAGTTGTTCGATGTTGTTACCAGCCTGGTAGTTCCTTGAGAAAATGTTCTACAGCGTGTAATATCCCTGAGTGGATTGGGGGTGTTACAAGCTTACCCAAAGGAAATTATGGAGGATGTAATTTTAAAAATTGATAAGTTCGCCTTCCCCGTTGATTTTGTAGTGCTTGATGATGATGGGAAGCAAGATGGTCTAGTAATACTGGGACGTCCGTTCTTAGCCACTGCACGAGCTTTAATTGATGTGGATATAGGAGAATTAACGATTAGGACGCATAGTCAAAATATTGTATTTTTGATGACCTCTCAATTTGATGGATTGACAAATGGAAAACCTCCCGATAAAATTGCGCGTAAACCGGATTGTAAGAGCTCGTCGAATGATCCGGGATGAAGGAAATATGTGTCTGGCTGAAGACGTTAAATTTAGCGTTGGTTGGGAGGCAACCCAACACTTGCGTCCGGCTGAAGAAGTTAAACTTAGAGCTAATTGGGAGGCAACCCAATGGTTCTTGTTAGTTTATTTTGTTCTTATTCGCATTTTATTTTTATTTTTTCTTGATGAGGAACTGACCGGTTCAACTGTAGGTGTCCAATTCGCAGGAAAAAGATTCGGAGACCAGAAGTGCACTTTCCAGGCTAGTACGACACGGGCCGTGTCATTCGACACGATTGTAATGCCCGAGATTTCTGTTATGTAATTGGAACTTGTGATATTATAATGATTGTACTTTTGTCTGAGTATTATTCTCCGTATTTCATAATCCGATGTTGCCGAGCGTTTAATTTCATGGTTGTGATTTGTAAGGTTGAAATTCTGTGCATGTAGCGCACGCTAAAGGTAGCGTACGCTAACATGGTTTCATAAGCGCACGCTACGAGAATGTAATTAGCGCACGCTATGCGTGGTCAAATTGATTGGGACGTGCGGTAGGTGAGATCGGCCGGGGACCCTGCCGGATTGTGTCGGATGTACACTGGACGGCTTTCGGGAAAAGCCGAGTCAATGCCTTAGCGCACGCCTTCTGGTCGATGCGTAGCGCACGCTAAGTGCCGAGTCTGATTTAGGCGTGAGCCGTTAGCGCACGCTACGAATAGGGTCTAGCGCGCGCTAATAGCCATTTATTATAAATAGGACATCATCCTATTCGAGATTTCAGTTTTTCTCCTCCCATAACCCGAACTCTTACACTTAGAACATAACTCACTTCGTCCCAAACACTTCATATCAACCTCCTAGTTCGAGATTGAAGATCGTATATCATTGGAGATTGGTGTTCAAGCCTTCAGTGTTGGATCGCTTCATTTTCCTCCGTATTCTTCACTACTTTGAGGTAGGTGATTCTTCACTGATGTTAGTAATGTTCCTAAGGAAGTTTGAATCATGTTTTGATAGCAAGTATTTCATTTTTAATCGGTCATCGCATGTTAGGAGGATACTTTTGACGTATCGGCATTATATATCGTATGAACCTTTGAACCATCTTATTATAAGGACTCCTAAGCATGTTCAAATCAAGTTATGATCAATGATCGGATATTACCCAGTTGATACGTTTTACACGATGGAATCATGTGTTTTGGAACGTAGAACAAATGGAACTTAGATTATTTCTTGGAGATCGTAGATGAATTATGATGTTGAGATGATTATCCGTATATTTGTACCTCATAATCATAGAACTTCCACAAACCTTATTAACATGTTATGCCCGAGGGTAATTTGTATTATCACCATAGAGTTCATGAAATTCACCACCTTTCAACCCAGTTTTTCCGTTAGCAGTATTCTGCCATGCAAGATTAGCGCACGCTAACATATGTGAGTTAACGTGCGCTATCGGGGTTCAGTTAGCGCACAAAACGTACGTAGCGTACGTTATGTATCAGCCGATTCAAACTGTCAGTTCGTAGCTAGCGCACGCTAGTCTTACACGATAGCGTACACTAACAGGCCGGCTTAGCGCACGTTACGTAGAGTACGTAGCGCACGCTAAGCAGTCCAGGCAGATTGTTTATTGAGCTTTTCGGCCGTAGACCGAATTATTAGGCCATCGTTCGACTTGAAATGATTTGTATATCATTCCTTTTGTTAAGGTTCGAGCTTGTTACGTTGATCGAAGGAGGCGGCCTTCGAGTGTGTCGAGATCATTGAAGTGTTTCGTCCTTGCCATTTTCGAGGCAAGTATCATATGTCGAGATCGATTTATCATGCTTGTGGTTTTGTTCATATTGTTGAATATGAGATGTATTTCTGAAAATTCTCGTGATATTCGTTGTTATTTGTTCGTATTGATGAACATATTGAAATGCATATGTGTATGCATAATTGATTGATTATGGTATAAATGATCAGGGGTCATGAGGATCTATCTTGAGGGCGCTGGATCGAATGTCCACCATGCGTTGGTCAAGCGGGATCATCATGGGGATCTATCTTGAGGCGCCGGATCGGCTGGCGGGTTTTCCACCATGCGTTGGTCACGGGATCATCATGGGGATCTATACCAAGGCGCTGGATCATTTGGATTACCCTGTATTGTATTGATGGGATCGTGAGGATTCGCATCGTTGGATTCCTAGCGGAAGTCCGTTTTGCATGTTTTATGATGCATTGATGATTTATTGTATTATGATACTTGTACTAGCATCGTTTTGCTAACCCCTTCGGGTGGACATTGTTTTGATGTTCGGGTAGCCGAGGAGCGGGGAGGCGACCACGATCAAACGGAGACGATGAGATGGCTCGGTGATGTGATTGATGTTATTGTTGTCGAGTTGTTTTCTTGTTTCGTTCGGTACTGAGTAAATGCTGCTTTAATAAGGTCATTTCGATATGGATGTATAAGTTAACTCATTTGATCGGTTGAATCAAATTTGTATTTGAACTTCAGTTGTTCGATTGAATTGTTTTTACATTTCTTTTAAAATTAGCCTTGTAAATCCTTATCTAAAGGGTTTACGGCGCTGTAATTATTCCGAATATCTCGGGGTGTTACAGAATATGGTATCGGAGCTAAGATTTATGGATATCTTGGCAGTCGGGTTAGTTGGAGTGCATTTACGTTATTGATTATTGGTCGTTCGTAACATCAACTGTGAGCCAAAGATCGTCAATCGATTGTGGTTGTAAGTTTCCTAACCTCGAATACTACTGTTTTATTTAATTCTTGTCTTGTAAACATTGATGGATGTACTTTTAGAACGTTTGCCCTGGATATTGAGTATTTATGTTTACAGTATGTTGAGGGGAGGTCGTGGACGCGGACGCGGATGTGGAAATGCGAGGCAAGAAGAATCGGTATCTACTCCTGAGATAGCCGCTAGCCAAACGGATTCACATTCCGGGGGACAGCAGGGATCGGCAAATAATAATGCAGATCCTAACGTGCCGGGAGTGCTTCAGCAGGTGGTTGCCCAGATAAACCAGTTTGCTCAAGTTGTGGATCGCATGCAGACGGCGATGGGACAACAGAATAACGTGGATAATCGGGGAGATAAATGGCTTACCGAGGTGGTCAAATTGCAGCCTCCGAAATTTGACGGTTCACCGAGACGCTTTCGTGGGATCATTGGTGAAGGAATTAGAGAAGATTTTTGCGGGGATTAAGCTGTCCCAACGATAGGAAGGTTCCGTCGCGGTATCTTTTGGCCAGGAGGCTTTCGGTGGGAGGCCATTCGACCGAGAGGAGCATAATGCTTGATGGGAATTCAAGTTGATGATGGAGGCACGATTGTCCTCGCCCGATTAGAGAGGCCCGAGTTCGGGAGTTTTCTCACCACAAAATTCGGAAGCATCTGGACGGAAGTGATTAAGACTTTTAATCACCGGTGACTTATGTGCGCCACTTGGTCAGACCGAGGCGGAGAAGATTTTTCATTTTGACATGCGAATGAAGCCGGAAATTCAGCAGATATGTTCGGATTTGAATGTACCACCTTGCGACATGCTCGGGACAAGGCGTTGGCCTATGATATGAAGGAGGCGGTAGAGAAATCGCGGAAGCAAAAAAACGAAGGTGTCAGCAACTTCACGGAGAATAAGAGTAGCGGGCCTCGCAGTCGATCCTCTTTTCATTCATCCAAGAGACCTCCGCATCCTTCTCGAGGTGGAAAGAAGTTGGCGGCACCAAGCTGTTTAAGACGCAGGGAAGAAGTGTTATAACTGTGGCAAAGCGGGACATGTTCGACGTGATTGTTTCACGCCTGCTGTGACCTGTTTCGAGTGTGGACAGGAAGGACATCGCGCAACATTTTGTGGGAATGTGACCCGATCTTTTGGTACTCGCGCTCCAGCTCCAGTTCCGAAGGAGACAAGTGTGAACCAGACGCAGCAAAGTGGATTTCAGCAGCGGCTGGAAAGAGAGGCATCCAGATCTTTGGGTCCGTTCCTCCACGCCGTGCGAGATGAGGAAATCGATGATCAGAACACGTATTTGCATCAGTGCGATTCAGATCCTTTTGCAACCGATCGGTGTCTTGTTCGATTCACGAGCCACGCATTCTTTTATATCTTTGAAGCTGTGTTAATCGTTTGAACATCTCGTGCTTGTATAATTGTGAACCTTATGTTGTGGGATTACCAGGCGGAGAGAAAATTGTGGGAACCTTAGAAGCTAAGGATTTCCCAATATCTATAGAAGGAAGAGATTGGCCATCGAATCTTATTGTGGTTGACATCTGCGGTGACGATTTAATTCTCGGAGATGATTGGCTCAACCGTTATGGAGTGTCTTTGAATTACCAGAGAGAGTCATTTCCATCATTGCGATGACGGATCGAACACTTATTCCGAGGATGGAGACAGGAAGCTCGGGAATTTGATCAAGGCAATGAAAGGTGTGAAATTATCAAGAAAGGATGTCACGAACTTTGGTGCTATGCCATGAGGAAAGAGGAAGGAGTAGAGCTCTCATCTATTTCGATTGTGAATGAGTTCTCGGATGTTTTCTGACGAACTACGGATTACCTCCGCAGAGAAGTGGAATTCACTATCGAACTAGAGCACAGGGCGCTCCTATTTCCAGAGCACCATACCGCATGGCGCCAACCGAGATGTATGAACTCAAGAAACAACTGGAGGAATTGTTGCATAAGGGTTATATTCAACCAAGCGTTTCTCCTTGGGGAGCACCCGTTCTCTTTGTCCGGAAGAAAGACGGATCCCTCCGACTGTGTATTGATTACAGGGAGCTTAACAAGATGACGATCAAGAATAAGTATCCTATACCTCGGATCGACGACTTGTTTGATCAAGCGCAAGGGCAAGGGTATTCTCGAAGATTGACTTGCGATCGAGGATACCACCGATTGAGAATTAAGGAATCGGATATACGAAATCGCTTTGAGATCGATGCAGGCATTATGAATTCGTAGTGATGCCGTTTGGACTTACCAATGCTCTGCGGTATCCATGCAATTGATGAATCGGGTATTCTTGGAGTACTTGGATAAATTTGTGGTCGTTTTCATTGGCGACATCTTGATATATTCGAGGGACGCAGAGGAACATGCCGAACATTTACGTGTGGTTTTGAGCATCTTGAGAAAGGAACAGTGTATGCTAAGCTTTCTAAATGTGAGTTACGGCTTAAGGAAGTAACTTTCCTTGGGCATGTGATATCATCCGACGGAGTTCAGTGGACTGAAGAAAGTCGAAGCAATATTGGATTGGGAATCTCCTAAAACGTGAAAGAAGTCCGAAGCTTCTTAGGACTAGCCGGATATTATCGCCGCTTTGTAGAGGGATTTTCCAAAATTGCTCGTCCGCTCACTCATTTATTCTGAGAAAACTCAAAAGTTCACGTGGAATGAGAAGTGTCAGGTGGTTTGTGAACTTAAGAAGAGACCGACGACAGCACCTATATTAGCGCCCGGAAAGGCCGACGGATTTATGGTATACGCGATGCTTCAAATCGGGGTTTGGGTTGTGTGTTGATGCGAAGGATAAAGTAATTGCTTATGCTTCTCGGCAATTGAAACCGTCTGAAGTTAATTATCCGACTCATGATCCGGAGCTAGCATGTGGTCTTTGCCTTGAAAATCAGCGACATTATTTGTACGGCACTCATTGTCGAGATCTTCTGAGACCATAAGAGCCTCAAGTACATTTTGATCAGAAAAGAATTAAATATGAGGCGAGAAGGTGGTGGAATTGATCAAGGATTACGACTTGGAGATTCTCTATCATCCGGGAAAGCAAACGTAGTAGCCGATGCCTTGAGCGGAAAACTGTTTCTCTTGAGTGTTGGAAGCACTTACGTCCCAAACCAGTATTCAACGAGAACTGATCCGCGAGGGGATTGAAGTATGGGCACCAGGAATCCAAGGGCAACTTTATGTGATGGAACTGACTTCATCACTAGTCGAGGAGATCATGTCTAAACAATTGAACGATTCTCTGATCCTTCGATTATGCGACGAAGTAAAGAAAGGAAAAGCCCTAGTATTCGTGATACAAGACGATGGAGTTCTGAGATTTCAGAGTCGACTCTGCGTTCCCGAGGATGATGATTTGAGACGGACAATTTTGAAGGAAGCTCATAGCGGACCCTATTCTATTCACCCAGGCAGTAGTAAGATGTATAAGGATTCAAAGCAAAACTTCTGGTGGGGGAATATGAAGAAGGACGTAGCGGAGTACGTTTCGAAGTGTTTGACTTGTCAGCAGGTTAAGATTGAACATCAACGACCTGCCGGGATGTTAAAACCGCTTAGATCCACAGTGGAAGTGGGAGGATATCTCGATGGACTTCATCACTAGTATGCCAAGGACTAGAACGGGAATGAACATGATTTGGGTTGTAGTTGATCGACTAACCAAGTCGGCTCATTTCCTGGGAATTAAAGATACATGGGGACCCGAGAGATTGGCACGAGTATTTATTGCGGATATAGTCAGATTGCACGGGACGCCGAAGACCATTATTTCGGATCGAGATGGTCGTTTCGTGTCACACACTGAAAGCGATTCCACGGGGCTTTGGGGACCGAGCTAAACTTTAGTACTGACTTATCATCCCCAACGGACGGTCGATCCAGAAAGGACTATTCGAACAGTAGAGGACATGCTTAGAGCTTGTGCATTAGATTGGTCGGCCCGATTGGGAGGTCACTTGCCCTTGATCGAGTTCACTTATAATAACAGTTGTCATGCTTCTATTAAGATGGCACCATTTGAAGCTTTGTACGGAGAAGATGCCGATCACCCCTGTCTTTGGGATGATTCTTGGATTTGATCGGGGCCAGGCAGGAATTGATTATTCGGACTCAAGAGAAGATAGCCTTGATTCGAGAGAGACTGCTGACGCCCAGAGTCGGCGAAGTCTTATGCCGATGTACGTCGTCGCCCTCTAGAGTTCGACGCTGGAGACCACGTACTATTGAAGGTGTCTCCTACACGAGGGATTTTCCGTTTTGGGAGAAGAGGCAAACTTAGTCCGAGATATATCGGACCCTTTGAGATCCTCGAGAGAGTGGGAGATTTAGCATACGAGTTGGCCTTACCGCCATCGCTGGGTCACGTTCACAATGTGTTTCACGTATCCCAATCATGGAAGTATGTACGGACCCGACCACGTCATTGATTTCGACGAGATCGAGATAGCTAATGATGGCACCTTCAAGAGAGACCAATCAAGATACTTGAGAGCCGGATCAAACAATTGAGGAATAAACCAATACACTTGGTTAAAGTACAATGGTCACGACATGGAGTCGAAGAGGCCACTTGGGAAACGGAGGACGGTATGAAGGCTAAATATCCTGAGTTGTTTTCATCATAAGTTTCGGACGAAACTTCTTTTTAGGGAGGAAGGATGTAATGCCCGAGATTTCGTTATGTAATTGGAACTTGTGATATTATAATGATTGTACTTTGTATCGAGTATTATTCTCCGTATTTCATAATCCGATGTTGCCGAGCGTTTAATTTCATGGTTGTGATTTGTAAGGTTGAAATTGCATGCATGTAGCGCACGCTACAAAGGCAAGGGTAGCGACGCTAACATGGTTTCATAGCGCACGCTGTAATGTAATTAGCGCACGCTATGCGTGGTCAAATTGATTGGGACGTGCGGTAGGTGAGATCGGCGGGGACCCACAGCCGGATTGTGTCGGATGTACCTGGACGGCTTTCGGGAAAAGCCGAGTCAACGCCTTAGCGCACGCTACAGGTCGATGCGTAGCGCACGCTAAGTGCCGAGTACAGTTTAGACTGTGAGCCGTTAGCGCACGCTACGAATAGGGTCTAGCGCGCGCTAATAGCCATTTATTATAAATAGGACATCATCCTATTCGAGATTTCAGTTTTTCTCCTCCCATAACCCGAACTCTTACACTTAGAACATAACTCACTTCGTCCCAAACACTTCATATCAACCTCCTAGTTCGAGATTGAAGATCGTATATCATTGGAGATTGGTGTTCAAGCCTTCGGTGTTGGATCGCTTCATTTTCCTCCGTATTCTTCACTACTTTGAGGTAGGTGATTCTTCACTGATGTTAGTAATGTTCCTAAGGAAGTTTGAATCATGTTTTGATAGCAAGTATTTCGTTTTTAATCGGTCATCGCATGTTAGGAGGATACTTTTGACGTATCGGCATTATATATCGTATGAACCTTTGAACCATCTTATTATAAGGACTCCTAAGCATGTTCAAATCAAGTTATGATCAATGATCGGATATTACCCAGTTGATACGTTTTACACGATGGAATCATGTGTTTTGGAACGTAGAACAAATGGAACTTAGATTATTTCTTGGAGATCGTAGATGAATTATGATGTTGAGATGATTATCCGTATATTTGTACCTCATAATCATAGAACTTCCACAAACCTTATTAACATGTTATGCCCGAGGGTAATTTGTATTATCACCATAGAGTTCATGAAATTCACCACCTTTCAACCCGCTTTTCCGTTAGCAGTATTCTGCCATGCAAGATTAGCGCACGCTAACATATGTGAGTTAACGTGCGCTATCGGGGTTCAGTTAGCGCACAAAACGTACGTAGCGTACGTTATGTATCAGCCGATTCAAACTGTCAGTTCGTAGTTAGCGCACGCTAGTCTTACACGATAGCGTACACTAACAGGCCGGCTTAGCGCACGTTACGTAGAGTACGTAGCGCACGCTAAGCAGTCCAGGCAGATTGTTTATTGAGCTTTTCGGCTGTAGACCGAATTATTAGGCCATCGTTCGACTTGAAATGATTTGTATATCATTCCTTTTGTTAAGGTTCGAGCTTGTTACGTTGATCGAAGGAGGCGGCCTTCGAGTGTGTCGAGATCATTGAAGTGTTTCGTCCTTGCCATTTTCGAGGCAAGTATCATATGTCGAGATCGATTTATCATGCTTGTGGTTTTGTTCATATTGTTGAATATGAGATGTATTTCTGAAAATTCTCGTGATATTCGTTGTTATTTGTTCGTATTGATGAACATATTGAAGTGCATATGTGTATGCATAATTGATTGATTATGGTATAAATGATCCGAGGGGGTCATGAGGATCTATGCTGAGGGCGCTGGATCGAATGTCCACCATGCGTTGGTCCGACGGGATCATCATGGGGATCTATGCTGAGGGCGCTGGATCGCTGGACGGGTTTTCCACCATGCGTTGGTCCGACGGGATCATCATGGGGATCTATACCAAGGGCGCTGGATCGCTGGATTACCCTGTATTGTATTGATGGGATCGTGAGGATTCGCATCGTTGGATTCCGGTAGCGGAAGTCCGTTTTGCATGTTTTATGATGCATTGATGATTTATTGTATTATGATACTTGTACTAGCATCGTTTTGCTAACCCCTTCGGGGGTGGACATTGATGTTCAGGTAGCCGAGGAGCGGGGAGGCACCACAGATCGGCAGACGATGAGATGGCTCAGTGATGTGATTGATGTTATTGTTGTCGAGAGTTGTTTTCTTGTTTCGTTCAGTACTCGAGTACGTCTGTTTTAATAAGGTCATTTCGATATGGATGTATAAGTTAACTCATTTGATCGGTTGAATCAAATTTGTATTTGAACTTCAGTTGTTCGATTGAATTATTTTTACATTTCTTTTAAAATTAGCCTTGTAAATCCTTATCTAAAGGGTTTACGGCGCTGTAATTATTCCGAATATCTCGGGGTGTTACAACGGTCGGGTCGGGCATCCAGACATTTTTTTTTTGAGTTTCTGGGCACGTATGATACGGGCCGTGTCGTTTGACACGGTCGGGTCACGCTGATAGTTGATTTTCACTTTCCGCAAAGGTGCGACACGGGCCGTGTTGTTTGACACGGCCGGGTCAAGTGGGCAGACGATTTTTGGCAAATCTGAGCAGGTATGACACGAAGCATCTCCAACAAGGCCACTTCCCTCCGCCCAGTCAATATGACCGGTTGTGAGTATTTCTTGAGCCAAAGTTTTTATTGTTTAAATATTATACCCCCTTCGTGTGTATATTATTTAATTCAAATTTGGGGGGAGATATTGGGTCAAGATATACTTATATTGTTCATTTTTTTTTCTAACACCTTGTTTTGTTTGTTTGTTTTATTGTTTGTTTGTTTCTACTTTTTTTTTTCGAATTTTGGTGTGAAGATTTGCTTGGATTTTGGTGTGAATTGTTGTTTTTGAACTTGGTGTGTTTTAAGTATCATGTACTTGGATGAAACTCGAAAGAATGAACTCTTGTCTTGGATACCTCGGGATTTATTTTGTTATTTTGATATGCAAATCGAGGATAATTTGAAGAGGAAAAAAATTGTAGAATACTCAAAATGGGGTGAAATTGAATAAATAGTTTAATATCTTGGAAATATGAACAAATCTAACTTGTGAGCTTTTGAGCCTTCGTGCATTATTAAATATGCAAGTTTCATTGTCGAGTGTATCATTCATGTTTTAAGACTCTAGAACTTGCCTTGGTATCTTATTCAAAATTACAAACGTGCGTGCAAATTAGTGAAAATGATTTTAGGCGATTTTTTTGGCAACCCTTCAAACCTTTTGGCCAACCCAAAAATTTATTCCCCTAGTTAGCCCGATTGAGCTTAAATCATATTTCTTGTTAGCCACATTATGAGCTTTCCGTTCCATTATAAACTTTTGTCCCTATACTTGAGCTTATTAGAACAGACTGGCAAAAGAATGAAAAGGTGTGCGGAGGCGATTGGGAGTATTGTTGGTTCAATTGCAATGATTTATCAAAATAAATCTGAAGGAAGAATGGTGTGATTATAATGATGATGTTCTCCACCACATGAAAAGGCAAAAACAAAGAGTGGGCAGAAAAAAAAAAACTAGAAAGACGAGATTTATTGGAGCGATAAGGAGGAAATAAAATAAATGGAGCAATAAGGAGGAATAATGTTGTGATTTTCACTTTCAAAAGCGCTTAGTGCGATTATATTAAAATCAAGGGGTTTAAGGAAGCAAATTCCAAGGAAAATAAAATTTTGAGCTTCTAATTGAGCGAAGTGAATATTGAGATGATGTTCTAATTTGTTCAAGTCAAGTCACTTTAAGTCATACTTATCCTACCCTGACCAAAAAGCCTACATTACAACCAATAAAGTCCTCTTTGATTCACCAAATTTGCATGCACAACTAGTGGTAGAGATGTAGACGGTTGTCAAGCCTATGAGGATTCTTATTTCATTGAATGAGTTTTGAGCGTCACTTAGCCCATTATACACTTTGAGAGTGAGTAAATACACTTGACCGGTGAGGTTCATATTATCAAAATATTGGCTATGATGTTAAGGAAGCACCCCAGAGATTTGAATACTTTTTAGAACTCGACTTATTTATTACTTGAGGCGTATTGATGAATTTTCATAATGATCCTTTGAGGTGTGTTGAGGGATGAGTTTCCTTAAGAGTGGTTATTTTGAAGTGCATTGCTCGGGACGATCAACGTTTAAGTTTGGGGGATTTTGATAACACTCATTTTTACACATATTTTTATAAGGTTTTCCGAATTTTAAGATCCTAAAATGTGTAGAATTATGTCGTTTGTTCTCATATTGTGTTTGTTGGACTCGATCACGCTTGAGTACATTTTATTTAATTTTATAGGTGTTTTAAGGACATTATCAAGCAAGAACGAAGTCTCAATCCCCAATACATATTAAGCAATGCGGTAACGAGAGATCGAGCCGAAAATAGAGTCAAAACAGACCAACACGGACTCGGCTGTGTCATTTGACATGGGATGTGTCACTGATGAGTATCCGGACGAATATTGTGGTGAAATATGCGCATTTATGGCCAATATTGCAGTTTATGACGATCAGGAGCGAGAACGAGGCCTAAAACGATGAAGATTGAAGCACTACCTGTCGTATTTTCTAATTTTCAGATTCATTACTTCGAATCAGGATATGTTGTATATATGTGTGGATTTCTCATGAAATCAGCTTCGCAACGGTATATCATACGCTAAATTCCGAGGTGTATTGAGGGAGTTATGGCTTCTATACCACGGCTTCACAGTGCAGACCGCACACGGGCCGTGTCACAGGTCACGGCCGGGTCTGCTGTCCAGAGAGTTTTTGTATTTTTTGGGACAGTATGATACGGACCGTGTCATTTGACATGGACTATATTATTTTCGGTGCAAGTCCATTTTTTTGACATTTTACACGGTTTGAATGGAATTTCTTGGCATTTTTGGCTTGATAAAAGGCCTTGGACCAAACTTTTGAAGATATATTCTGAATATTGTAGGGATTAGAGAGAGATAAAAACACAAAATTGAGAGCTTTATATTCAAAAAGAAGGAGATTTGAAGGGAATTCTTAAAGAACACTTCAAGAACATTTGAAGGCTTCAACCGGGATCAATCAAGACACCATCTGAGTTTTATCTTCTTCCTATCTTTTATTTATTTTGTTGTTTTATTTAGCATGAACATGATGAACATGATGATTATTAATCTTTCTTTCACTACCATGTCCGGCTAAACTCGTTAGATTCCGGGCATGGGAGTACGTTGATTTGCTATGGTTGATGATTATATATATCTAGTGTGATTTCTTTATCAAATACTTGGTTTTGATTCATGTTTAGACACTTGATCAATGTTTTTACATGTTAAACTTAATTGCTCATAATTCGAGAGAAGAGGGAATTAATAGGTTTCGAGTATTTGACGTAGTAAATTACGAGATTGAGAAATCGGTGATGAACTATGATGATGTTTAATCTTCTGAACATTTTGGAGTTAGATAATTTATAATAGACGGAGACGTTGTTATAGGTTGTTTAATCTACGTTTTAATGCATCTCGAGAGAGAGACTTTAGAATATTATTGTGATTATCATTTTGGAAACATACTTAAAACTTTTTGGAACCACTCCCGACTAAACTTAGTAATCAACGGAAACCTAACCTTGGAATCTATATTTCAAACTCCTACAATTCTTCTTAATTCAGATATTTTCTTTTATTGTCATCGTTTTATTTTATTTCGTTAACCATCCATTCACATTTCGATCGTCTAGATAAAACCGGGCACATTATAATCTAGTACTCAATACAATACAAATATTTAGTCTTTGTGGAATAGGACCTTGCTCGCCACTTTCTACACTTACTCCGTACACTTGCGGATTGTTTAAAAATATAGCGAACAAAACGCAAATCGAACTTAACTGATTTGAATTTTTATATGTATTTTTTATTTATATTCAAATTGATAATTTGAGCGGAGCTTTATATTGTATCAAACATAAAATTATATTAAAAAATGGTACTCCTTCCGTCCACTTTTTTAAGTCCCATTTGGTGTTGGGCGCAGATGTTAAGAAATATTGATAAAGGTAAAGTGAGTGGAAGAAAAATGTAGTAGTTTGGAGAAAATAGTAGTGGTTTGGAAAAAAAGGCAGTGATAAAAGTAAGTGTTATGAGTGGAATGTGGGTCCATTGGTGAAAAAAGTAGTAATTAAATAAAGAAGAGAGGGTAATGTGGTACAAAAGCAGAGTGTGACTTTAAATTGAGGACAAATATTTGTGAGCAAATGAGACTTTAAAAAGTGGACAGAGGGAGTACGTTATATTAGTGAACTAGCTCGAGTAATTTTTTTTATCAATCGAACTCCAATCAAGTATCGGGTGACTTATTTTGATTTGAGCGGACTGGGCCGGGACTGGCCAATTGATGGGGTTTGGCCCGGATTGGGCGACTGAAGTCCACTGTCCCACCGTCTAACCGGGCCCGACGTTCTCAGTTATAAAAAGAATTGTTTTGAATTAAAAAAACTATTTTAATTTAAATATGTTTCGAATTTTGAAACTTTATTCGTATTGAATTAAAAAATTAATTAAGAAAAATTCTTCTGAATTTTTAAAATAAATAAGTTAACATTAATTAAAAAATTAATTTAGAAAATTTGTTTTAAACTTCCTATAAAAATGCAAAATTAAATTAAAAAATCAATCAAACATCCATTTTATTTTGAATTGATTTTTTTTAATATTAAATTAAATGGCGAAAAGTGGAGGGAGAAAGAGATGTTGGCTCAGAATATACAATATCTAAAAGAGTTTCGCAAATTGTACAATTTTAATTCATACTTGAATTTTAATTTTTAATTCTTTTTTATTCATAGTATTGATTACACTTTAATGTTAGGAATTTTATTTTGATAATCAATTAAATAAACAAATAAAGGTAATTTAAGCAATATACATTTAACAAAATATTTTTCGAAATATTTTTTAATTTATAATAATATACTTACTATTAAATATATAAAACAAACTGGGTGGACTGGGCCGGATTAGGCTTGGCTATGGCCGAGTTCGTCCAGACTGGCTCTGAGCAGGATCGGATTGGGAGGACGGGATGGGCCGAATTAGGGAGTTTGGAATCGGACCGTCCAGTGGACCTGGACTAGAATGGCCCGGGAGCCATGGGCCGGACCAGGCTGGTCCGTAGTAGCCACCTCTAATTCTCATTCATATGCAATATACAGTAAAATCTATCTAAAATTATATTCTTGGGAACATAAAAAAATATTCCTAAATGGAGGTTATTCCTAAATAGAGTTTTAAAAAGATTTTTTTTAAAATTTTAAGGTGCATGTATAATATATAAATATTATAATTAGTAGATACATGTATGTAATATGTTGTAAACTTAGTAATTAGGCAAGAAAGTTGTTTATGCTTTAACCGATGAGGAAATCATTGAAGGAATTAGGCAAGAAAATGAGGAAAATAATCCAGAGGATGATAGCATAGAAGTACAAAAAAAATTCATGTGAAGAAGCTTTAAGCTTACTCGACAAGTTGAAAATGTTTTGAGTTCAACAAGAAGGTGGTCATTTGGACTAGCTAATGAGCACACGCAAGTTGAAGGATATGATTACAACACAAAAGATTAAATCTTTGTCACAATCAACCTTGAACAAGTATTTTAGATCAACTTAAATCTATTGTAAAAATTATATATATATATATATGTATTTTATTATGATTTATTCCTAAATGGAGTTTATGTTGGGATTTGAAAATATATGAATTACTTCATGACAATACGGAATTATTTCAAATTATAACTAATCTTAAGTTGAGACCATAAATTTTTATTACTAAATCGAGTGTATTACTTAATAGAGTATTTTTTTCGAGAGATTTAAGTGTATATAACTACAACAATTAATTATTTCACCATTTGTTCTGGCTAAAAACTCGCAACTCCAACTGTCCCCAACCGCGTCGTCATCCATGGATTTTGCTACCCCAACGAAAACCAAACCGAAGGTACTAAAGTTCGATACGGAGGAAGATGTGGCCGTGGCTGTAGCAAAATACACCGCCGATCTCTCCGAAAAGCACATCAGAGAAAAGGCTTCTTTCTCTGTTGTTCTTTCCGGCGGCACCCTAATCGATACTCTCAGGCATGTAGCTCCACTCACTTGTTGTACTGTAATTCAGTTGAACTTGAACAATTTCAGAGAGGGCTCCTTATTTTTCCTCTTTTATCTTTTTTCATTTTGAATTTAATTCGACGTTTGAGGTTTCTGAATACAGAGGTTAGGGATTTACTAATCTACGTTGTTGTTGACGGGTATTCACGCTTAAAGTGCTGGTCCGTCAGCTCACGATTTCACTCTGTGCCTGAAAACTCTAGGTTTTTTGCCCTCCAGTAGAAATTCATTGCAAGTCTGGTAGTCAATAATGAGCTGACAGATCAGCCCTCTAAGCATGAAGACCCGTCAACACGTATTAGAGATGCTTCCTCGTAATTTAATTCACCTTTTTCGCTCTAAGCATAAAGACCCGTGAACACGTATTACGAGCATAGGCGGACACATGAGAAGAATGGTGGTGCAAGTGCACCACCAAATTATTTTGACCAAAACCAAAACGACGTCGTGTGAACTCATGGACCAAAACCATGTGTCTAAGTGTATTAAATAATCATGGACCAAAACGACGTCGTGTGAACTCATGGTCCAAATAATTTGGACCAAAACCAAAACCAAATTATTTGGACCAAAACCAAAACCAAATTATTTGGACCAAAACGCATTTTGTCTAAGTGTATTAAATAAAATTAAAAACTCATGGCCCACAATAATTATATCATTTCTTCTTTCTTCCCCGACTTTACTTTCTTCCCCGCGTCGCTCCTCCTGAAACTACCCGCCCGTCCGCCAACCTCCAGCCGTCTCTCGCCCGCCTGGGTGCCCGCCAACCTCCAGCCATACGGTTTGTATCTTTCATATGAATTTAGGGCCTTGATGAATCCCCGTACGATACAATTAATTCACACAATACCTTGAACCATTCAAAACTCATTTTTCTTAAAACTAGTTTTTTTTTCAATTCAGGAATAAGAAAACTACCTAGGAAAACAACCGATATGCGATTTTTTTTGTAAATGTAAGGATCCTTTGCTATTTTATTTGTTATCTTTAATATAATTTTAATATATATTTTATCGCTCGATATTTTTTTTTCGTGGGACGGTCGGTGCACCAGTGGTTTGGTTCTGGATCCGCCTATGATTACGAGATGCTTCCTCGTAATTTAACTCACCTTTTTGCGGTGTTATGTTTCGTTTAGTCCTTCTCACAGTAGAATTCCAGTTTCAGATATAACCTTATATTTCTGGGATGTTGATGTTTCTTTTTTTCTTTTGGTTCTGAAGAAAGCTAGTAGAGTCCCCATACAAGGAATCAGTGGATTGGTCGAGATGGCTAATATTCTGGGTTGATGAAAGAGTTGTTCCTCTGGATCACGAAGACAGCAATTACCTGCTTGCTTGGCGAGGGTTTCTTTCAAAAGTAAGATCAAAATTCCAAGTTTTTCTGTACGTTTGATCAAAATAACCTAGTTTATTTTTCGAGCTTAATTAAAATGTCCGGTTTGGTAATACATAAACTTGCTTATAAGTTAGATTTTAAGTTAGTTTATTGAAAGTAGCATCTCAATAAATTAGTTCATGAGTCATCAGCAGTTTAACCGCAAGCACACTTATACCAAAATCACCAAGAATTATCATGTTTCTTCTTGCGGCACAAATTTGTATAATTGGATAGGTATGATTTTCAGTATTGATTCAGGGAATTATTTTTCTTGTATAATTGGTTTATTTGGTTTTAGGAAGATTTGGATGGGCAGTGCGCCCCCCATGTGTCGACTCCATTGAGCATTTCTTATATTAAAACACTTCTAATTCCCATAAGATTGTTTTCTATGGAGTTAGAAGACTCCGGAAATTGCCGAATAATTCAGTTTGCCACCAGATTGGCTATCCCGAAATTTGGTCAGATTGGCTATCCGAAATTTGGTTTACAAGGTAGCTTTAGGTCCCAACTAAATAATTTCATCCAAACCCCTCAACCTTGAGTCGCGACTTACACAGAAACTAAACCTTTGTATTCTGAGAGCGTAATCCTCCTAATTCTAGCTTAAGAGAAAACTAGATTACTAATATATGGTTCTCTATATGTGTTGCTCTGGTCCATCGAATTGCCGGATTATTCTCAAGACTATCATGTGGTTTAGTCATAATTACAAGAAGACAAGTCGAGTTTTGTTGAGGTCTGGTAAAATCTTAGTGGTAGCTTTTTGTCCGGGCCTGAGTCGCGTTTCTACAGGGGGCCTTAATTTTTTTTTTATTATTTAATGTATGAACAGAAAAAAAAAACGTAAAAACTGAAGCATTTATAATGCCAAAAATATTTATATCAAAATATAACAAATAAAAGACAAACATGTTGAAAATAATAAGGGGAAAATAAGATTAAAGACCCAGCAGCCAGCAGGCCCAGCAGATTATTAAAGGGAAGAACAGATTGCAGAAGAAGGATTCGATCCGGCTCTAATGTTCTCCAGTGAACTTACCAACTCCTACACCAGTCACCTTTTATACACCAAGTGTGGCAACTGTTTTCTATATAAAGTGTATATACTTGTATATAGGTTAAAAATAATCTTGGCCCTTAGAAAAGAGTTGGTATATCTAGAGGTGCCAGAAAACCCGGACCCGGTGGGTCGACCCGTCGATCCGGACCCGCCGGACCCGTGTAGGACCCGGACCGGCCAACCCGTCGGACCCGTGGGCGGTCGAAATCGTTTGAGCTTGGTTCGGCTCGTTATAGCTCGAAAAAATATATACACATTTTATCCTGATTTACTGGATTTGCAGTAAGTAGTAACATATTTATTATAAAACCATTACCAAATCAACCAACTTGAAGTCTTGAACAAACAATTCTAAACATTAAACAACTTCCAGTACCAGTCCAAGCTTACGTCTTTAAATTTAAAAGATTATATCTTATTAACGAGCTGCTCGTTAAAAGCTCGTGTGCGACTCGGCTCAATATTGTTCGATAAAAGCTCGTGTGCGGCTCGATTTATTAACGAGCTCGAGCTCGAACACGATTTTTGTTCGGTAAGGAAGCTTGGCTCGGCTCGTCAGAAAAAAATTATAACTCGGCTCCGTCTGATCAAAGCTCGGCTCGGCTCGGCTCGTTTACAGCCCTAGCGGGGAATAAAAAAAATTGAAATTCTGAATTTCAAATTTAAAAAAAAAAATAAAAAATTCTATTTATAAATACTCCTCTAACCCATCTATTTAATCTATCTCTTTTTACTAGCATTCGAGTTCTAATAAGAGAAAGGGTATTGCTACGTCTCCCAAAAAATCCAAAATGTCCAAGTTCGATCGAATGCCTCTTTGTGGCAAATCGAAGAAACCATCTGGGATAACTATTCGGGAGCCCCAAAACCAACCTCCGCCCGGTTTTGAAAATGAAAGTCAAGAAGATGAATATGATGCTATACATGAAAATATCTATTATGATAGTACAACATCTACTAGTGAAGAAGAAGCTGAACCCCGAGGATTTTGACGTGTCCCAAATCGTCAATGTCAAAACATTGACGATGAAATGGACCATGAAATCGATGAAGCTATGTTAAATCAAACATATGCAACGTTCAAGCGCACTCTTCATGGCGTACCAACTCCGACGCAAAAATCAAAGTCGAAGCGTCCTGCGGCAAGCCAAGCTGAAAAACTACGTAGTGCTTTCATTCTTCACGAGGATACGTAGGCAATTTAATTTTAAGTAAAAACTTACAATTAAATAGAAGCCCATTTTTTTTTTTTAATTTTTATTAAGTAAAAAAACTACGTCGAGCTTTGATTCCTAACGGATACGTAAGCAATTTAATTTTAAGTGAAAACTTAAAATTAAATACAAGCTCATTTTTTCCAATGATTTTCTTCTCTATTCTAGTTACTTTTTTGTGTATAAAATGATAATAAATAAAATTTTATAAATACTTTTTAAAAAAATATCACGGGTCGAAACCCGGACCCGTGGCCGACCCGCGAACCCGCGAACCCGTATATTTTATATGTGCGGGTGGGGTCCTGGCCGGCCGACCCGTCGACCTGGCGGGTCCGACCCGGACCCGGCAGTGGGCACCTCTAGGTATATCCCACAACATGATGTATGGTGTAATGTGTATGGTGCAAGATACACATGAGTTGTCGTTACTATCATAATCACAATTGGTGTATAGTATAATTACAACTGTGTATAATATAATTACAATGAAAGTATGACGCAACAATATAATCACAACTTGTGTATAATATAATCACAACTGATGTAAAATACACGGTACATCATGTTGCAGTGTATAATTTTCCCCTAAAAATTGCTATTTTTTCGGGCACGAGTATACGGACTCTTCCCCTTTACAAAAGGTCCAGCCCTGACCCCTTAATTCTACTGCCTATATTTGCTCTAAAAATAATAAAGAAAAGGGAATACTGCCCATGTTAAAGGCATCAGCTTCCTTTGGCCTGACAGGTACCCATTCCTTCCAACAACATTTACAAAATCAACGACAAGAAGTCTCCCGAAGGCGCAGCGCACGACTATGAAAATCGCCTCAAAGAACTCGTAGCCAAAAAAATCATACCTATGTCAGATATCAGCGGGTTCCCGAAATTTGATCTTATGTTGCTGGGAATGGGGCCCGACGGCCATGTAGCCTCTCTTTTCCCTTCTCACCAACAACGCTACGAAAAGGAGAAATGGGTCACTTTCATAACCGACTCACCTAAACCGCCTCCACCGAGGATCACTTTCACGTTTCCGGTGATCAACTCAGCTTCGGAGATTGCTATGGTGGTCACGGGTGCTGAATTGGCTGGTACAACTAAGATAGCATTGGGCACCCATAACACCGGCGATATAGGGGATGACAGTCCTCTGCCTTGTACTGAAGTTTCGGCTGAGGGAGAGGTTACGTGGTTCTTGGACAAAGATGCTGCTTCACAATTGTGAATATTTTCTGCACTTTGATGAATAAAAACATGGGGATAGTTAGCACGAGGGAGGGAGGGTTGGTTTTCTCATTTTGTACTAAACGACAGGATTTGGAAAACTCAATAAATGTATCATCTTTATGAGAGAGAAATATATTGGGTGTTTATATAGTTTTCGAGAATTTCTGGAATATATTGTAGTACGCCCAAACTTCGAGTGGGTTTTTGTAATTTTCCATAAAAAGAGATTCGTGTGGGTATCTGTAATTATCCGTATAAAGATTACATTTATCTTTCATTGTGATGATTGTGTTTGTGTGAGAGTGTTTGGTGAATAAGTTATAAAAGCGCTTATTTGTTTGTTAAAATCAAACCTGAAGCATAAGCATAATTTTTGAAACACACATTACCTACTTTTAGATTTGGTATGAACTATATACATAATTAGATGTAGATGCAGAAATTGGTGCCCGAAACACTATAATCGCGATCTCTTTTTTCTCCGGTGAAGTTAACAATCACTTCCGTATTCTGTAGTTTTGCAATTTGCATTTTGCAAGCACTCTCTATAATTGATGCTTCCGACTTTTGTGGGCTGCGATTTTATTTTTCACCTAAACGCTTGCTTTTCACAAGAGTGTTGTGGGTTGATCCTCGTTGGCCTTGTTTGGTAAACAACTTTTTGTGTTAAACTTAGAGTTTCGAAACAAATTAGATGTTTGATTTTATAAAGCTCTAATTTTGATGTTTGGTCGGGAGCTTTTTGAATTAGATAATTGAGCTCAATCCTCTAATTTTCAAAAAGCTCATTTTATGAGCTTTTCAATTAGTTTATTCAATAAATGAGTTGAAAAGACTTGTTTATCTCTACACATTTATAAAACTGCAATATTTTCTTTATGAGCTTTTTCAATTAGTTTATTCAATAAATGAGTTGAAAAAACTTATTTATCTCTACATATTTATAAAACTACAATATTTTTCTTAACCATAAATCTCAAACCAAAATTTTAATTAATAAATTAATATAACGCGAATATGATTAAATGATGGAAATAAATTTCTATCAATTTTATAGAATTGTACTATTACAGTAAATTATTAAATATTTGATTATCACATAAAAAAATTAGCTATTGGGAAAAAATTTATGTCACTGAATTTTTTTTTTTTAGATTTTCTAGTCTAATTATATTTTGTTCTGAACTTTTTATTATTCCATTAAAGTTTCCAATTTTAAAAAATAAATTTATTTTAATGAAATACTTTCTCCGCCCTCTTATTATTGCAATGTGTTGACTATTATACTGTTCACATACTCTCTTTTGACCATCTTTTGTGATTTATACATATGAAAAATTATAGTCATGTAAGATCTTGTTAGATTTATCTCGAAATATACTTTCAAAATATTAATTTTTTATAATTTTTAAAAATAGAGAATAAAATATATTAATAATCAATGTTGTGCATTGACAAGCATAAAAGTGCAAATGTTGCAATTATAAGAGAACCGAAATAGTATGTAATTTGATTAATACAGTAGTTTTAAATTAGTGTCTTATATAATTAAAAATTATATCATGCGTTTGTTTAATTTTTCTTTTTAAATGAGCAGAATATAGAAATCGTAAAAGTAATGAATTGGGTGCAAGTCTTTATTGGCCAGTCTACATAATTAAATAGCTATCAAGTATTAGTTATTTATCAAACATTTTTATAAAAATCGTTACTACAAAAATACTAGTCAAATCAATTAATACAATCAGTCGGCCAAAACAACTGAGTCAATATGCTAACGTCTAACTCCGTATTGCTCTTCGCCATTATTTTTGTTGGGTTTTGCGTCGAGAATCAAGATGATATATTAATCAAAGGATGAAATCAGATTCCGGTCTCTCGGCTGGAGGATGGCTTACTCCATTTTTCTACTTCAGCTTTTCTCTTGAAGTAGCCTTTTCTTTTTCCTTTCTTGAAATTGGGCTGCCTGAAATTCTCCATGAAAAAATTTATACCGTATACTAGGGGTGGACTCGGTTCCATTCGGTTCGGTTTTTTACCGAAATTGAGAATCGAACCAAATATTCGGTTTCGGTTTGATTCGGTTCTTTTTGAAGTTTGGTTCGGTTAAGTTCGGTTTTATAAATATCCCGTTCGGTTTCGATTTGGTTTGATGTTTTTTCGGTTCTTCACAATATAAATTCAAATATTATATGCAATAGGATAAGTTATATATAACAACAAGCCAACAAGAATTATATATATGTTCAAGATAAAAGTTAGAGTTGCATAGCAATTTCCAAATATCTCAAAATATATAACAATCGTAAATCACAGTATCTCATTCTCTCAACCTAAATTAATTGAATCACAAATTCATGAGCATATTATCGGTCCTTCTTGGACCCATGAGGGTCTTACAAAAGGAAAACGAATTATACTAAAATTCGAAACACACCAAAATCACAAAAACAAGGTCATTTTAGTATGTTGAAATTTGACTTCGGTCCGGTTCGGTTCCGCCCGACCCCGAATCGAGAACCGAACCAAATTAGTTCGATTCGGTTCTGTTTTTTTGTTTTTCGGTTCGATCTTCTTCGGTTTTAATTTTTCGATTCTTTTTTCGGGGTTTTTCGGTTCGGTTTTTGATTTTCGGTTCCGAAATGCCACCCCTACCGTATACTAAGACCTATCAAGATGTTCAATTTACTACGTTGAAAATTACTCCCTTCTTCCCGCTTGGGGTGGGGGTGCAATTTTCTCATTGAAAATTAAGCTTTCTCGTTAGATGTTACTCCCTCCGTCCAAGAAAAAATATAGTCCAGTGGCTAGGACTGTTAGCGGTCCGAGTATATTCGAGAACCGCCCGAGAACTGTCCGATAAATCCGGGACCGATACTCACCCGAAATGTTAGCGGTCCGGATACTGGTACCGAAATTAGAACCGAAACCGATAACCCGGTAAAAAATCGATAATTTTTCGCAAACATACATTGTACAAAATATTGTATAAGGTATTAGTACATATCGAAAAAATAAGTTTGAAAGATCTTATCTCTTAATTTCCTTAGCATACATTTGGAAAAAAAATCCTCCATTCTTATTTCGATTATGAGGTTTTGGTGATTAAGGCTTTTAATGACAAAAGATACCCGATAACCCGCTCGAAATATCAGGGATCGATACTCAGCTGAAACATTAGTGGTCCGATATAAGTATTGAAGTTGGGACCCGAAACCGGTAATACTCGATACCTTAACGGTCCAGACCCGAGAAGACAATACCCGGATCGAACCGAACCGAGAACAGCCTTAGTGGCACGGGTTTTAAGAAAATAAAGGAGAAACTAGTGAAGAAAGTAAAGGGTAGAATATTTTTAGGTGGATAAAGGTAATATCTTAAGTGTGGTTGTTTCTATTTACGAAAAGATCACATTTTTTTGTGAATGACCCAAAAGAAAAATAAGACCAAACTTTTTGTGGACAAGAGAGTATTTGTTTTTTATACTCAAATTATCCATATTTTAGTAAATCATTGTGTATTTACTCATATATGAATATGTCAGCGTACAACAATAACATCTAATATCATCATATGTTACCGAGTAAAATTAGGAAATCAAGTTACAATTCTTAATAATTGAAAAAAAAAAAAATGAAACCTTCCACTTAAATTATAAATACTGAGTATATAGATTTGTAGAGACTCTTGTTTCGTACAAATAGGGGTGGTATCTTGCATCTGAATTTTTGTCGATCTATACCGTGCAGAAGTTTCTGACAACAAAATTCATACCGATACCGCATCAGAAAGTTTCGGTATCTGAAATCCGTATATCAAATTTCGGTATGACTTTGGTCCATACCGATACTGCATCAAATTTGGTATACCGAATTTTATTTCGGTATCGGTGTATACCAAACTTATCGAAATACCGAATTACCAAAATACCGAATAAAAAAATACCGAAAATATCGATATACCGATATATATATATATATATATATATATATATTGAAATACCGAATTTTTTTTGGTATCTCGGCATATACCGAAATACCGAAAATAAAAAAAATTCATACCGTTACCGTACCGAAAATTTTCGGTACGGCACCATACCGTACCGAAAATTCGGTATACCAAAATTTTCGGCAATTTCGGTAATTTTTCGGTACGGTAAATCTGATATTTCGACATTTTGGTATATTTTGCCATCCCTACGTACAAATATATATCACTATTTTCATATATATAATAAGGTGGACAGATTGTTAAGTGCTCATGATAGTGAAGTATAATTGTTGAAGCTCCATGTTCTCCATCATGATGCTTGTTTTGGTGTGTTTGCCGCTTCTACTTTATCCCTATTTATAAAAAATAAATCAAAAATGCTATAAAGAACTACTAAATGAGTTAGGATATTAGTAGAGAGCCCCTTGAAGAAACAAGTCTTCCACGAGCTTTCAAAGAAGCTTCGAGAACATGTGATCCGACCTTCATTTGTTTTTAGTAGCTTTATTAGACCGTACATTTTTCTTGGTATATCCAGATATTAGGTAGCGAGCGTAGTCTATTCTTTTATATCTCACTCTTATTTATGTGAGTATGTATGATCTAAAATTTATTCTCAATTAATATGTAAATATATAACTGAAAAAAATATTAGAAAGCTAATCGGTGTATTTTATCCTGTAATAAAAAATTGTATATTTATAAACACAATCTATTCGAATGGAACGGACGGAGTAATTCTCAACAAAATATTTTTGCTAAGATATCAAAATTTAGAGATTGAGGACAGGAATTAGCTATATAGATTGTCGAATCATATATCATACACATAAATTTATGATGCAAACATGACGTCATGAGCCATACACACAGCATGCGTGTTTGGCCACAAATCAAATCATAATTCAAGCAGCTAAAAGTAGTAATGATAATAATGACTCGAGAGAAACTTTTTGTTGCCATCCATTTTTAAGTAATAATACTTTTAATTACTTTTAGGGCCGGTGTTGTGCCGACGGTGCCTTAGTCAGAAATTTAAAAATAAAAATTGAGAAAAAAAAAGCAAAAGAAATACAAAAAATGACAGACTATGAAAATTAAAACCAAGTTAACACTTGAAAAACTATTTCTTCTAACTCTTTGAGTTTCATTAATTATAATTTATATTATTTGCTTTGCAAATATTATTTTTCAATTTTTTATTGAGAAGTATATAATTTAATAACAGATACATTTAACTCATTATAACAAACCCAGAAAGAAATGATTCCTACATTATTCTATATTTAATGTTTATTGCAAATAATATATATTACAAAAAAATTGTATATTACAAAAAAAATAATATATATATTTTTTGCAAATAATGTATATTACAAAAAAAATAAAGCAGATGACAAAATAGAAGGAAAATTAAAATAAAAAGTAAAAAAATTGAACGACCCATTATAAATATATACTAGAAAAGAATATATATTTCTTGTTTGTATATTATAAAACAAATAGAAGTAGACAACAAAACGTAAGATAAATAAAAAATAAAAGAGGCCTTATTGTAAAAATATATATCGGAGCCTGGTGTGGGCCGATCTCAGGTTCAATGACTTTTAAAACTCCTAATTTACTATTGCACTAAAATTATATTTTGTTTATCTCTACTAATAATTGTGTATAGTAAGAAATTTAAAAAAAAAATAGGCTAATATTTACTCATATATAAATATGTCAAAGGGTACAACAATAACATCTAATATCATCATATGTTACCGAGTAAAATTAGGAAATCAAGTTACAATTCTTAATAATTGAAAAAAAAAAATATGAAATCTCCCACTTAAATTATAAATAATGAGTATATAGGTTTGTAGAGACTCTTGTTTCGTACAAATAGGGGTGGTATACCGTACCGTATCGAATTTTGTCGATACCGTATACCGTACCGAAAGTTTCGGTACAACAAAATTCATACCGATACCGTACCAAAAGTTTCGGTATACCGAAACCGGTATATCAAAATTTCGGTATGGCTTTCGGTCCATACCGATACCGTACCGAAATTTCGGTATACCGAATTTTATTTCGATATCGGTGTATACCGAACTTATCGAAATACCGAATTACCAAAATATCGAAAAAATCTTGATATACCGATATATACCGAAATACCGAATAAAAAAATACCGAAAATATCGATATACTGATATATATATATATATATATATTGAAATACCGAATTTTTTTTGGTATCTCGGTATATACCGAAATACCGAAAATAAAAAAATTTCATACCGTTATCGTATCGAAAATTCGGTATATCAAAATTTTCGACAATTTCGGTAATTTTTCGGTATGATAAATTCGTATTTCGACATTTCGGTATATTTTGTCATCCCCGCGTACAAGTATATATCACTATTTTCATATATATAATAAGGTGGACAGATTACTAAGTGCTCCTGAGATTGAAGTATAATTGTTGAAGCTCCATGATCTCCATCATGATGCTTGTTTTGGTGTGTTTGCCGCTTCTACTTTATCCCTGTTTATCAAAAATAATTCAAAAATGCTATAAAGAACTACTAAATGAGTTCGATATTAGAGAGCCTCTTGAAGAAACAAGTCTTCCACGGGCTTTCATAGAAGCTTCGAGAACATGTGATCCGACCTTCCTTTGCTTTTAGTAGCCTTATTAGACCGTATATTTTTTTTGGTATATTCCGATAATAGATAGGAAAATTGCGTGGTTAAGCCGGCAAGAAGACTTTGACAAATGATTATCTCATAAAATATGTAAAAGTTATATTGCTAGATTCGCATAAAAATATCTCTGCAACATACTTTTGATATTTTTTGTTAGAACCCTTTTGCATCATAGATATTCTTAGATTTTTTATTAATTTTTTTTCTAATAACGTTTTTTAAGTTATAACCTTTGGCAATTAGTTTTGAATGAGAGAATGTACTTGTGTGGATTAATGCCCTTACTTAAATTCGCCAATTTTATACGAGCGAAATATGAACCTTTCAACATAAATAATTTTTCAATTATTTTATGAACAAATTATCAAAAACAATATTTTGAAAATATTTTTAAGAACAAATATAATGATTCAATCTCTATATTAATTGGTAGTACTAAAAGAAATAAATAATAAAATCGTCAAAATTCAATTTTTGAAAAAATTCAAGACATCTATTAAAAGAATTTTTTTTTTTTTTGAGAAAAGGGTGAAATTTCATTCAAGTCTGGAAATCCAAAAACGAGCGTACATAGTACAACAAACCGAAAATACTCCACAAACGGAGTAGAAAACTCCAATAATGGGAGAGCAAGAACTCCATCAATGGAGTAGAAAACTCACATAACGGGAGAAGCAAGCAACAAACAGACAAAAGAAACAACAAACAAAATAAAAAAAATACAACAGATCTGCCTCCACCATTTGTCGCTCCCAAAAAAAACTTCTGAAACTCTGTCAAATCTCCGATTTATACCCGGATCTGGATTTGAAGAAAGAAGGGAGAAGGTGTCCGGACGACGGTAAACGCCGTAGGTTCACCATATAGTTGGCCGATCTTCAAGCTGTTAACGAACAAGATCTGGAGCAGATCTCATCGTCTTCTTCAAATCGTCGTCTTCATCATCGTCGTCTTCGTTGTCCATTTCTTCACAAAAAATCTTGAAGCTAAACAGCTCTTTTAGAATTTTTTTCCTGTGGTCGTAAGGGGAGGAGAAGAATTAAGTATTACTAACTACAAATTTAGGGAACAAACTCCAACAGAAAGTTCTTGGTGAAAAATATTTTTCTTCACTTTATTATACTGAAAGGCTAATTTTTTAATAATTTTTACATGATTATACTCGATTCTTATATGAGTATTTGGCCTAATAAGTGCAAGAATAATATTGATTTTTATCTATAACCTCGACCAAGTCGTCATCGTCGTCATCAACTGCACTTTATTGCTAATTATATTGAGGTCGGTAGCATTAAAATTATAGTGCCAATTAATTGTCGAAAATTAGTTAACACTACAATTTATACAAAAATAAAGTGGCAAAATTTTACGCGGGATGCCCTCCCTATCGCAACCTTCATACAAAAGTCAAAATAATTGTTATCGTCATGTCACATTAGTGATTGATATTATAAAAGCATCACATACATCATGGAACATGACTTGACCTGGACCAAGTGGTTATATGATCAGGACCGGAGAAAAATATTCATTTAGCGAAATTATTCATTTATCGAAAGAAAATTTGAACATGTTATAAAGAGTTGGGACCAAAGAAAATTATTCATTTGACGAGATTATTCGTTTATCGAACATTCATTTATCGAGGTTTAACTGTATATATTGAGGTCGTGATTTTATCTTTGTAAGGGAGATTCGTTTCTATTTTATATCTCACTCTTATTTATGTGATTATGTACGGTCTAAAATTTATTCTCAATTAATATGTAAATATATAACTGAAAAAAATATCAAAATTTAGAGATCGAGGACAGGAATATATATATATATGAAAAATAGGGACCCGAGGGCTATATAAACAGAGTGCGGTATAAACGATTCGAAATGTTTGATTATCTTGAAATGTTTGATTCGAAAAGAAGGATGATTATCCATAACTACGCAATTATAAATCTGCCGCATGAATTAATCATGTGTATTGTGGAAAAGCTTGCACGTCAATCAGCCAACGGCTGGGCAAACGCTATCGCCAGGTAATTTGCAGGTTTCTTAGGCTTTTCATTCACTGCGCGATGTTGTGTATATATATAAAATTATTATTTTCTAACCACAAACAATACTGCGTTTCCCAGCTGTCGGCTCTTCTATGAGTTGGGTAACACAACAAGCATTTTATAGCAGCTTAGTTTTGACATGCAACATGATATTTCTCCTCCAATGTTAGATAAATTGGTGGCTTCTAAAAATGCTGAAGCACTGTTCAGAAAATCATTGGTACATTAATATCTAATTAGTTACTAATTATTCTTATCTCATCTTCTCCTAATTTTATTACCATCTCATTTTTTTGTAGTTAAAGTTCTTCGTCGAAGAAAATGAAGACGAAGCATTTGAATTAATGATTATCGCCCTAAACCTCAATCACCATGAAGCCTCATACTGTTTAAACTTTATGAAGTTGTTTAGTGGTGATGAAAAACACAGAGAAGAGGGAATTCATGGGTTGTCGATGTTGGAGGATAATTCTAAGAGCTCATACTATGTAACATCATGCAGATGGCAACTGAAAAAAAGACTTTCAAAAATGAAATTTAAGCTTCCTAACTACCTTGGTGTTCCACTGTTCTGTAATTCAAGTGACGAAGAATTTCTATCACATTTAGAAAGGCAACTTCCGCACAACCAGTGCCCTAGATGTGTTGCTGATATTGAAGTGGTCTATATGAATGCTATAAGTACATGCGAGCACGGCGCCAAAACCTAAGAGTATTTCAATATCGTTGTAATTGTCTCGATTCACATTACTAAAACAACTTATATTTGTGAATCATATTCACTTATCTTGGGTTTCAAATTCTCACTTTTCACTCCATGCATGTTTCTATTATTTCAAACATGTTAACCAATTATTTTTATAGATAATGACTTGAAAATTTTAAATGCTCGAATCAAATTGTAAATTAATCTGATCAAAATTATTAACAGTCTTTCAAAAGATAAGGACTATTTTAATATTTAATAGAAACTGACATACTAACAACTCTACAAAAATAAACACCTTACATTAATAAAAGGTTATAAATAAGCATTTTAGCTAATAAGATATTTACTATATAATCAAAACAATGTTCGTTTAATTCCAATTTGTTCGATCTTTTAACGCGCACATAAGGGCTGATTTATAATACTGTCAAAGATCATATCAAATTAATATTTAAATAACTAAAATTCGGATAATCTTAAATGAAACCTAGATCCTAAAAACTCTAGAAAGTTGAACCACTTCCGACAATTTTGTTATATTTTCGAAAAGCAGATCAAATTGATACTCAAATAACTAAAATTCGCGTAAACTTAACAACTGATACCTGTATCATCAATCCGATTTTATTTTATTTGAATAAGTAAAATTCGGATAATATTAACAATTGAGACCAAGATCCTGAAAACTCTAGAAAGTTAAAACACACTTTTTTATGATAATTTAAAAGACCACATAAAATTGAAAATTAAATAACTAAAATTCGGATAATCACAACAATAATTGAAAACCATATCCTAAAGTCTTCCACCGAATCAACTTTCTAGAGAACTAAAAATTCGGGATATCAAGTCATTGAAAACCATATCCTAATAACCCTACAAGTTTAAACCACTCGATTAAACTGACTTATATAATAAAATATCTATCATCAATCCGATTTTATTTTATTTAAATAACTAAAATTCGGATAATCTTAACAATTGAGACCTAGATCCTGAAAACTCTAGAAAGTTAAAACACACTGTTTTATGATAATTTAAAAGACCACATCAAATTGAAAATTAAATAAGTAAAATTGGGATAATCACAACAATAATTCGGATAATGACTTAGATAATAAAATATCTATCATCAATCCGATTTTATTTTATTTAAATAACTAAAATTCGGATAATCTTAACAATTGAGACCAAGATCTTGAAAACTCTAGAAAGTTAAAACACACTGTTTTATGATAATTTAAAAGACCACATCAAATTGAAAATTACATAAGTAAAATTGGGATAATCACAACAATAATTGAAAATCATTTCCTAAAGTCTTCCACCGAATCAACTTTCTAGAGACCTAAAAATTCGGGTAATCTAAATCATTTAAAAAAATAATCTTAGAAAAACCCTACAAGTTTAAACCACTCGATTGTAATGACTTAGATAATAAAATATCTATCATCAATCCGATTTTATTTTATTTAAATAACTAAAATTCGGATAATCTTAATAATTGAGACCTATATCCTGAAAACTCTAGAAAGTTAAAACACACTGTTTTATGATAATTTAAAGGACCACATCAAATTGAAAATTAAATAAGTAAAATTGGGATAATCACAACAATAATTGAAAACCATTTCCTAAAGTCTTCCACCGAATCAACTTTCTAGAGAACTAAAAATTCGGGTAATCTAAATCATTTAAACCAATAATCTTATAAAAAACTTACAAGTTTAACCACTCGATTATAATGACTTAGATAATAAAATATCTATCATCAATCCGATTTTATTTTATTTAATGTAGAGATAATCAAGTCTTTTGAAAAAGATGGACTGTTTTGATAATTTCGGATAACGACAGAAAGTTCAATGGGTCGTCGTTTTAATAGACGTAAATTAAGACCTGTTCCAAATTAAGACTCCTACAAAATACAGTCACTCGAGGCAAGGGCCTGTACTACACTATAAATAGCATAGTACATCTATGTTTTAATAACACACTACAAAGAAAATATTACAGATCTTATAAACATGTCAAATATATTTGTTCGAGGAATTAACAAGGAGACCAGCAACAGGACCATCACAGTGAAGATCTTGCGTTTATGGATTCCAACTGACCAACAAAAGAAACCAGTTTCGATCGAGGCAATTCTTATGGACAGCGAGGTATAAGGACTCCACAAATTTTTTATTATTTCCATTCAATATTTTCATCATAAACTAAACCGCTATATATCATAGGGATCCAAAATACCAGCTTACGTGAAAAGAGGTTTACTATCAAATTTCAAAAAGCAATTAACCGAAGGAGATACAGTGAGTATTTATGCTTTTGGTGTTGAGGACACCACCAAAGCAAATGGAACAAGGCCAGAGTTGAATGCTCAGTAAAATTGATATTCAACTATATTACAAAAGTGGCCAAGTGTAAGCCCGACATGTGGATTCAGTCAAATGGACTCGAACTGATTCCTTGTGATGACATTCCTTCCTTTAATGGAGAATATTTTATTGGTAGGTTGTATTTTATTGTATTTTTATGATCTATTGATAAATATTCTTATGCTGATATATTATCAATATTTTTCAGACGTAATAGGACGCGTTATACGAATTGGCAACATTGTTTATGTCGATAAGGCACATGCTCGAAAGTTAGACATCGAAATTCAAGATGAAAGGTGACTTAATTTTGATGTTTTTTCTAATTTGAATAGTTATTTTTAGTATTTCATTTTACCTTAGACTGTATGACATTAATGTAGGAATATTAGCCTAAAGGTAGTGCTATGGGAGTCGTACGCGGACAAGCTGCTAGAAATAGCACCTACCAACGATAAGCTTGAAGACGGGCTTACTATAGCACTGCAGTTTGCACACAAGTCCATTTGGCAAGGTCATCAGCATTTCATACTAATTTTAAAGTACATTTCATTATTTTAAACACATACTAATGAAATCACGCATATTTTAACAGAAGAGCTACGTGTGCAAACTACTATGCATGCCACCAAGATGCTCATAAATGGAGATTTACCGGAGTTTGAGGACTTCAATATGAAGTACTGCAGAGCAATGTATTATAAAAGTGTTTTTTAATTATCGTTTTATGTTTTTTATAGGCAAAATATTATTTTTCTTATAAAAGAATTTCTATCACATTTAGAAAGGCAACTTCCGCACAACCAGTGCCCTAGATGTGTTGCTGATATTGAAGTGGTCTATATGAATGCTATAAGTACATGCGAGCACGGCGCCAAAACCTAGGAGTATTTCAATATCGTTGTAATTGTCTCGATTCACATTACTAAAACAATTTATATTTGTGAATCATATTCACTATTATTTATCCATGGTAAATATATATTCCACAAGTAGTTTAATATATTCTAAATGATTTTATTTCTCAATAATCAGGAGATGATGAGTACGAGATGGATCCCCGCGATATTGTATTGGAACGAAAAAATGGCGATTTCCAAAGAATTTCAGAATTGCATCCAAGTTACCTTCCAATGCAATATCCCCTACTTTTCCCATATGGTGAGGATGGATACCATCCAGAGATTTCGCACTCGGATAAGTCTAAAGGTGTCAGGCACACACTTACAATTAAGGAGATTTGGGGTTTTAGAATTTTTGACCGTATTGGTGAGGCCCAGACAATATTACTCAGTAGAAAGTTATTCCAACAATTTATAGTAGATGGCTATATGATGATGGAAGCACAGAGGCTTGCTTTTATAATGAGGAACCAACCATTATTGAGGTCTGATAAGTATAAGTCACTTGATGATGCTATTCGAACAGGTGATATTGATCCATCTGACCCAACAGGAAACATTGGTAAATGCTTTGTTTTGCCGTCTTCTTATGTCGGAGGTCCTCGATATATGGTCCAGAACTTCCATGACACTATGGCCATATGCAAGAGTATAGGATATCCGGAACTATTCGTCACATTCACGTGCAACCCCAAGTGGCCTGAGATAACACGTTTTGTTGAGTCCAAGGGTTTACGACCCGAGGATAGACCTGATGTTATGAGTCGCATTTTCAAGATGAAGTTGGACCAACTTATAAAAGACTTGAAGACGGAAAATATTTTTGGCAAGGCAATTGGAGGTACCACATTATAAGTCTCAGTTCCTTTGTTATTTCAGTTGGTCGCTTCATTATTAACTTCACTTCGAGTTGATTGATTTTTATTCGATTTGCTTTGTAGTTGTGTACACTATTGAATTTCAAAAACGCGGACTTCCCCATGCACATATATTGCTGTGGATTGATCGAGCAGATAGAAATATGTCTGCAAATTCTATAGATGATTTCATCAGTGCTGAGATACCAAATAAGGAACTCAATCTGGAATTGTACAAGGCTGTCTCTGAGTATATGGTGCATGGTCCATGCGGACCATTGAATCCGACTTCACCTTGCATGCACGATGGCAAGAAATGTTCTAAGAAATTTCCAAAGTCCTTTAATGAGCGTACTATTTTCGATGGAAATGGCTACCCGGTGTACAAAAGGCGTGACACTGGTGACACTGTCGACAAGAATGGCAATCTCATTGATAACAGGTACAATTTAAAATCATTTTTTAATGTTCATTGTCGCATTATATTTCACTCACCATGATATAAATTAATTGTCATTTATATTCAAAATAATATGAAGTTTTACTTTTTATTTATAGGTTTATTGTTCCGTACAATCCTTTCCTATTGATGAAGTATCAGGCACATATAAACGTTGAATGGTGCAATAAGACAAATTCTATAAAATATATGTTCAAGTACGTCAACAAGGGGATTGATAGGATAGGCGCAAAAATAACTGTGGAGAACGAGGTGAAGGATTATGTTATTTGTCGGTACATATCGCATGTGAGGTCAGTGTGGCGTATTATGGGATATGATATACACTACGAGATCCACCCGTAGAGCATTTATCATTTCACATGGAGGGTGAACAAATCCGCTACATTCAAAGATGGTGACTTGATTACGGATTTATTGGAGAAGCATATCATGCAGAGACAAAGTTCCTTAAATGGATGGAATTCAACAAGCATCATCCCGAAGCACGTAAGTATCTATACGCTGAGTTCCCTAGATATTACGTGTGGGATCCTAGAGGTAAAGTGTGGAGAGACAGGAAGAACTTCAACAACAAAGTTGGAAGAATTTACCATGTTCCAATTAAGACTGGTCCATTATACTTCATGCGGATTATGTTGAATCACATTAGGGGCGCCACTTGCTTTGAAGATTTGCGGACAGTGAATGATGTTGTTCACCCTACATACCGTGATGCATGTTGCTCTTTGGGATTGCTCGATGACGACAAAGAGTATATTCATGCTATAAAGGAAGCCAGTTTTTGGGGTTCCGGTCGTTTTCTTCGACATTTGTTCTCCATGCTTATACAAATCGACAGATGTCCGGACCGTTCATGTTTGGGAAAGTACATGGGAGTATCTATCGGACGACATCCAATACTTTATGCGACGGAAGTTGAATAATCCTGGTATAAATTTAAGGAACTTTCTTATGTCGGAAATTTTATATGAACATTTATTTGTTATTTACTATGCTAACTTTATATCTAAATATTTCAATATATGACTGGAACTGAATGAAGAACAGTTGAAGAATTTTACTCTTGCTGAGATAGAAGAGTTTCTTTATAGGAATAGATTTAGCTTGACTCAGATTGAAGGTATGCCCGTTCCCGACAATGTCGTCATAGATAATGGCATGAATAATTTGATTGCCGAAGAAATGTCGTACGATATTGATGAGATGAATGAGTTGCATAGCCGTTTGTATCCATGTCTCACGGACGAGCAAAGAAGTGTGTACGATACCATTATGGATGCAGTCGATTCCGGTAATGGTGGAGTTTTTTTTCTATATGGTTACGGTGGCACAGGAAAGACATTTTTGTGGAAACAGTGTGTTCTGCATTACGTGGTAGACGTGATATTGTTCTCCCAGTTGGATCGAGTGGTATAGCTTCTCTACTTCTTCCTGGAGGCCGCACTGCTCACTCTAGGTTTAGTATTCCTTTGCAGGTCGATGAAACAATCATGTGTAGTAGGATAACTCCCAATAGCGATCTGACAGGACTTTTGAAGAGTACAAAGCTAATTATATGGGATGAGGCACCCATGACTAATAAGTTTTGCTTTGAGGCATTGGATCGCAGTCTAAGGGATATGATGAAAGATCATCATGGTGTGGAATCTAACAAGCTGTTTGGTGGATTGGTCGTTGTCTTTGGTGGTGATTACAGACAGATATTGCCCGTCATACCAAAGGGTAGTAGGCACGATATAGTCCACGCATCCCTTTGCTCATCTAAGACAATTTGGAGTTCTTGTCGTGTCCTGAAGCTTACGAAGAGCATGCGTCTGCAGGTACTTTTCTAAAATTTTGATGCTAAATAATTACTTTTTATATAAATAACTTATTTTAAATGTATATAAATTGTTGACTTTGTGCTATTAAATTACAGTCTGACGGCTCATATGATGAGACCGAAAGCATCAGGGAGTTTGCTGAGTGGCTGCTGAAGATTGGAGATGGTGAAATTGGTGTTGATAATGATGGTGACGTAGAATTCAAACTGCCTGATGATATTCTGATTCGGTCTATTGATGAACCAATTGCTGCAATAGTTAAGAGCACATATCCGAGCATATTAGACCATGTCGGTGATGGTCAGTACTTTCAGGATAGGGCTATTCTTGCTCCCACTAATGAGATCGTCCAGG
Organism: Orobanche coerulescens; assembly: GCA_033398695.1. Taxonomy (NCBI): domain Eukaryota; kingdom Viridiplantae; phylum Streptophyta; class Magnoliopsida; order Lamiales; family Orobanchaceae; genus Orobanche; species Orobanche coerulescens. Next base: position 3,897,765 of record CM065816.1, read on the forward strand.
AAGTAAATGATTATATAATGTCTCTTTTACCTGGAGATGCCACGGAATTCATGAGTTCAGATAGCATATGCCCTGACGAAGATGATACCGTCAATAGAAAAGATGTCTATCTGTCGAGTTCCTGAACACTATAAGGACTTCTGGGATACCAAATTATATAATTCGACTTAAGGTCGGTTGTCCTATAATGCTTCTTAGAAATATTGATCAGTCTGCCGAACTTTGTAATGGAACTAGATTGATTGTTACTGCGATTGGCAAGCACGTTATTGAGGCTAAGACGATACATGGAAAGAACGCTGGAGTAAAGGTTTTCATACCAAGGATGGTACTTTCACCTTCTGACATTACCAAGTTTCCTATTAGATTTCAACGAAGGCAATTTCCTATATCAGTTTGTTATGCAATGACTATCAATAAGAGTCAGGGACAGTCTTTATCTCATGTTGGGCTCTACCTCCCAAAGTCTGTTTTTAGTCATGGCCAGCTCTATGTTGCATTTTCCAGAGTAACAAGCAGAAAGGGGCTCAATGTTTTAGCATTGGATGAGGAAGGCAATCCTACCAACACGATCACCAACATTGTATACAAGGAGGTGTTTTCAAAACTTTGAGGTATGTTTTTATCATATTAATACACTTTATGTCTAAAGTAGCAATATACATTTATTTGATTTTGTTATTGCTTGATTTGTCTGAGATATCGTTTTGCGGTTGGCGATTATTCGGATATCTCTTGTGATTATGCGTTGACTTTGCATTCTCTTTCATATTTTTCGATGTATTGAACCTTTGATTCTATTTAATATTATTTATTGTTTGGATGATATTTTATTTCACGTATTACTGATTTAAAGAAAATCATGCCGTGGCAACGCCACGGGTTAGTACTAGTTAGCTATATAGATAGTCGAATCATATACCATACACATAAATTTATGATGCAAACATGACGTCATGAGCCATACACACAGCATGCGTGTTTGGCCACAAATCAAATCATAATTCAAGTAGCTAAAAGTAGTAATGATAATAATGACTCGAGAGAAACTCCGGATACCAACTGATGCAGCAAGCGGAAGCGTATACGTATTAATCCGTTGATTCGTAGAATATCCGGAAGAATACACAAACGTGGTTAACGTTTAATTTCGTTGATTCGATATGAATACCGGAAGAACAACGATAAAAACACGAACAAATGGATAAAACCCAATATATTTCTATTTCATCAAAAGCTCCCTTACAAATGATCCTAAGACGCCTATTTATAACATTAAACTAGGGTTTAAGGCGTGTAGGCCCTAAAAGCCTAACCCATTAACAATTAATTAAAATATAATTAAAATCCTAAACAATAGAATATAAATAATAATATAAATACAATTTAATCTCCATCAGTAATAATACTTTCAGGGCCAGTGTTGTGCCGACGGTGTTTTAGGCAGAAATTTAAAAATAAAAATTGAGAAAAAAAAGCAAAAAAAATGCAAAAATGATAGACTATGAAGATTAAAACTAAGTTAACACTTGTAAAAACTATTTCTTCTAGCCCTTTGAATTTCTTTAATTATAATTTATATTATTTGCTTTCTAAATATTATTTTTCAATTTTTTATTGAGAATTATCTAATTTAATAACAGATACATTTAACTCATTATAACAAACCCAAAAAGAATACATTTATATTTGATGTTAAAATACATAAAAAAATAGTGTGATTTCTCTTATTGTTCAATTATTTTAAAGTACAATAAAAATAATATTTTTTTACTACTGAATGAATAACAACTAGAAAAAAATATATATATTTTTGCAAACAATGCATATTATAAAAAAAAATAAAGCAGATGACAAAATAGAAGGAAAAATAAAATAAAAAGTAAAAAAATTGAAGAGCCCATTATATATATATACTAGAAAAGAATATATATTTCTTGTTTGTATATTATAAAATAAATAGAAGCAGATAACAAAACGTAAGAAAAATAAAAAGTAAAAGAGGGCTTATTGTAAAAATATATATCGGAACCTGGTGTGGGTCGATCTCAGGTTCAATGACTTTTAAAACATCTAATTTACCATTGCACTAAAATTAGTATTTTATTTATCTCAATTAATACTTGTGTATAGTAAGAAATTAAAAAAAAAAATGGGCCCCTAAAAATTTGAGCCCTAGGCACAGGCCTCTTGGACTTATGCCGAGGTCCGAGCCTGAATACTTTTATGAGGTTCAATCAAATCTAGCTCGGTATAGATTAAAAAAATAGTGTAATTTGATGAAAGATATTTAAGTAACTATTTCGTTTTTTTTTTTAATTTTATATTCATAATACGTTGTTCTGATAATTTTACATTCTCAATATATCATTCCAATGTGGACCTGTTCGAGCCAAATTAATACTATTCTTTAAGTTATTAGGTGGAAAATAGTTATTAATAGAAAATGCGGACAAAGTTGAAATAGCTAATGATTCCTTCTTCGCAGTAATGGAAATGAAATAATCACACAAGTTTCATGTAGCGTGTATTTTGTAATAATATTTGCCATAACTATACCAATAAGTTATTTTCTAAACTTTTACAAACACCTTCATTAAAGCTTTATTAGTATTTATACTAAAACCCAAACAAAATCTAAACGGTGGCAAAATTCTTTGGACTCATTTATTAACTCTCTTTCATTAATAGCTTCATTTTGCAAGTAATTAAAATAGGCCGTTCATATCTTTATGGAAGGTTACATACTACATATTGTGTGTATAAATAGTTTACTTTGCATATCAAACAATATTAATACAAACGAAAACAATACTAATCCAAAAGAAAACAATATTAGTTCACTAATATTAATGAATATTTTACAAGGAATGTTGTACATTGAACAACAAAAGAAAATAATTAGACAAGAGGGCTTCATATATTACAAGAAGGTTTTTACAAACAAAGATGAATACAAATCATGAAAAACATTTAGATAAAAATTACCAACACATGCGGACATTATTCACGTCAATGTTGATGGTCTAATAAGTATGGTCGCCTCTACCATTTTATGGATTTTCAGAAATTTTGGCCTTGAAAGAAAATTTAGTTCAATAGTATTACTTTGTCATTTTCTATTTTTTATTAATAACCCACAAATTTTTTTTAGTGAGAAACCAATATTTACGCTCTTTTGTATGACCTTGCATAATGGAATAAAAGAAAAAAGTACATACTTTTAGCTCAAAGCCGTTTGTTAATTATAATAACAGATACAAAAAGCTGAGTTATTGACATAAGAAAAAGTTAAAAAATTTTATCGAAAAATAAAACCTGTGCATCGCACGGATCGTAATGCCTCGTATTAGCTAATGTTCCAGTTATCATTTGTTAGGTGGGACGGAGTCGATGCCGGGTAGGGGGCGGGTAGCCGAACCCGAGCGGCAGCACCATTCCGCCTAGCTCGGGTTCGTTGGCGATTTGAATTTTGAGTTAAAGCCGATGGAATATTGCAAAAAATGAACGTTGGGTGGTGATTCTAGCCGTTGTGCAACGGCTATGAACAAAAAAAAAAAAAAAAAATTCCCACTCCTATTTAAACTAATCTTTCACCTATATTTTCAAAATAAAAACCCACAACACACAATAATCTTTCAAAAATACTAAACTATGGATCCAAGGAGAGGTAAAAAAACTTTCACCTCGCGTCAAGGTCGGGCTCAACCATCCCCGAATCAACCAAATCAAACTCCGTTAGGATTTAGCCAATTTTATTCTCAACCATCCCCGAATCCATTTTATGTTCCACAACCCCAATCTCCACAATTTTTCCCATATAATATGGGTCCTCCTCAATTGAATCCACAACACTACAACATCACTGCTACAAGCGAGTTTTCCCCGTTCGAAAACCTTAGTGAAGACGTAGAGTACGTACCCGAAACACAACCACTACCAAATGAAGAAGACGAAGATGAGGAAGTTCAAGAAATCGATCCTAGAGGGAAGAAAAAAGCTTTCGTCGGGAGGAGGCCCCGTGAAGTTTGGACGCCGGCACAAGAGGAGGCGTTGGCGAAAGCATGAGTTCAAATCTCCACTTGTGGTGTTGTCGGTAATGAACAAAAGTCCGACGGTTTTTGGAAACGGATTCTCGAGCATTACGAGGCAACTGTGGGTTCGAGTTCACGAACATTTCATGCGTTGAATACCAAGTGGAGAACAATGAACACGACCATGGGTATTTTCAACGGCTACTACCTCCAAGCGGTACATAATCTATACTTTATTATTTACAATTACATTATTTTGTTTTAGCTATACTTTTTTATTTTGCGTAATCATGATTTTATTTACAATTAAATTATTTTGTATATAATGTAGAAACGTGCTAAGGCTAGTGGGTGCAACGACTTGGACGTGGTGAGGCAAGTGAAATGGATTTCTACACGGCAAGAAAAAAACAATTTCTTCATACCGGGCGTGGGAGGTTGTCGAGGACATGAGAAATGGACGGAGCAAGAATGTTTTCAAGATATTGCAGTCTTTGCAAGCAATTCTTCAAAAAGGAGGTCGGGGGAGTATGATGCGGCAAGCAACACTATTCCCGACATGAATGAAGACCCCACCCCTCCAATTGAATCAAGAAAAATGAAGAAGAAGCAAGCTGCATCCTCCTCGTCTATCTCAAGCGTTGCGGATGAAATCAACGCGTACACACAAAAGAAGACACAATATTTGGAAGAAAAAGCGAGATGGCGAAACAATTGTTGGCTACACAACTCGAGGGGCGAAGTTCAAGAATACACAACGAGTTGAAGTTTTTTTGGAGCCGCATGATCACATTCGCGATCCGCTATGTTGGAATTAGTTCTTACCCAAAACGTGAACTTGCGGCCAAACACGGATGGGCTTGCAATTTTTAAATTGTAGTGCAAGTTATTTTAATTTCAACTTATGTAATATTTTTTTTTAAGTTGTAGTTTCAATTTTTAAGTTGTAGTTTTTAAGTATTATGTAATGTTTTTTTAATGAAATGGTATGTTTTTATTTTAAATATTGTATGTGATTTTATGTATTTAAAAAAAAAAATGAATTCAGATTAAGTCTACCCCACTGTTAGGGTAGTGTTAGGGTAGTATTGGGGTAGTTTTGAGTTGAAAGGTTTTTATTGAATAGAGGTGACGTGGCACCCTTAGGGTATTAGGGTATGAAATATCCACTCCCTCCCCCTTAGTTATTAATCATCGGTTTCCTAAATGATATTTTGTTTTGTTCAGCTTGAACTTTGACTATAGACTAGATCTCAATATATAATGATAAAAGTTACTGAAAGTTTATATTATAATATTTGTTAATATGAATCTAACAGTATACTTTTTATAAATTTTATTATTGTGTTTTGCAAAATAATCTCCGGTCAAAATTCGAAAAAGAAAATATCATTTAACATAAAATAGAGGGAGTATGTTCCCAATTAACTTATCGGCTAGATTTTCAGGCTACAAGTTAGTTTTTCGACTTTCTTTACCAAATATACCTTTTGGCTTCGTTTGACAAAAAATAGTAGATAACGATAGACTAGCTTATAACGGATAAATTAATTTATAGCGGATTGATAAAAATTGGTGGTTGAAGTTAATGTTCTTGTTAGTAGCCCATCCTACTCGAAATCCACGAAGGCACTCCAGGCAGTTAAACCGGCCGAGCAGAACCTGAAGTCGGACCGGGCAAAAAACCCGATTTCCTCCCGGGCTCACTAAAAACCGGACCGGACGGTGACTCCAAGGCCGACCCGGTATCCGATCCGGGAAGGCCGAGCACAGAGAAGATATGAACGCTCCGATTCAAGATTATAACAAGGCCGACCTGAACGGCGGGGGACCCGAGGACCGACCCCATCGGATAGACACCACCGAAAGTCGGCGAGGCAGACCCGCATGCCAATTAACGCATGCAGTCACGCCCCTTCCCAAGGCGCTCCTTAGAGGCCGCCACGTGTCCAAGACTTAAATGCAAACTGACAAGTGTTATGGGCATATTCCCCAAACATTCGCCAGCTGTCATCTCTCCACTGGCCCAGATTGTCTATATATAGAAGAAATGTACAGTGAAAGTAGATCTTTGGATTTTTAGCATTCATAAGAGAGAGAGAGAGAAAAAAGAGAGATTTCATATAGAGTGCCAAAGAACGATAAAGACTTGTAATTAACAAGCAAACAAGATAGACCGGCATAAATTATTCTGCTCGGCTCTACTCTGTCAAAAGGTCATTAATAAAATATAGTGATCAAACATCTTCCATCTTATTTATTATTTTCTACGTGTCTTCGATCCATTTGTCCAGATCAGCACACGTGACGTTGACCAAACCAGACGTCAACAGATTGGCGCTAGAAGGAGGGCGCCTGAACCTCCGATAAAAAGAGATATATACCGTTCACCGGAGATGTCTCACGACGATTCAAAAAACCCTCAGCCCGTGACGGAGGAAGAAAACCTCCTTAAGGTGGTTAAGTGCTTTAAACACCCTGCCTTCATCCAGGGCATGGCGGCCCTTATAGCAAGGGTTACAGGGGACGGGACCCTTCAAAAACCCGAAGACCATGTCGAGGCGGAATCCCAGACGACCCGCCTCGCCGCCTCGGGACGAAACAGAAAAAGGACGGCCTCTGGGGCCGCCGGAGAAAGGGCGGAAAGCCACGACGAAAGCTCACATCCCTCTCGGAAAAGTAAGCTTTCGCGCCCCCCATCCGTTTTTGATCGCCTTGGGGCGGGGAAGAAAATCGAGAAGGCAGCGCCGGCTCCTACTGTCCAGAGTCAGAGCCGTAAGGAAGCAAAAGCTCCACGCCCATCCCTAAATCCGACGCAAGTATTACCTCCAACTCCGGGCGATAATTCGAGCGAAATCGAGTTTCTGAAAAAGCGCCTTACGGAGCTCGAAAATAAACAACTCCAGCCATCCCAAAGTTCGGAATGGCTCAACAGCCAGGAGAGTCCCCTGGCCCCCAACGTTCTGGCGGAACCCCTCCCGGAGAAGTTCAAAATTCCTCAAATTCCGCCGTACAACGGGGAGACAGACCCCAACGCCCATCTTGGGCATTATAATTCCTGGATGGACCTGCACGGGTCTCAGGACGCGTTCCGATGCCGAATGTTTTCCCTGACTCTGGGAGAGAGGGCCCAGAGATGGTATCGGACGCTGCCCCATCATTCGGTTCAGACATGGGCTCAGCTTTCGGCGACGTTCCGATCCCACTTCATGGGGTCCCTTGTGCGAGTCGACCCACGCGCATCCATTGCTTCCGTGGCCCAGGGGCCAAACGAGTCCCTTAAAGATTATATATCCCGTTTCAATAAACGGATATTGGAGACGGAACCTATGTCTGACGATGCGCTGGTCATTATTGCCCAGGCCGGCCTTCTCAAAAATTCTTTTTTTCGCTGGATGGTGTGTCAGAATGTCCCACACACCTACCAGGAATTCTTGGAGCGCGCTAGCTCCCACATAGCTGCCGAGGAATCTATGCCGGCCCCAATGTTAGTCATGCCCTCCGATCAGAAAGGATGGTACAAAAAGAAAGAAGATAGGCGTGACTACAAAGAGGCCCGCCAGGAACCCCGACGGGAAAATAAAACCCCCACCTCTTCCTCGACAGTCCCTACAACTCAGAGCTATCGTAGGCCCGAGCTCATGGCCAATTTCACTGAAATATATTCTGTCGGAGCCGCGGCCATATTCAATCAAATAATGGACAAAAACCTGCTCCCAGTTCCTCGGCCGATCTACAAAGATAAGAAGGACATGGACCAGACCCGCTTTTGTAAATATCATGAATCAGCGGGTCACAACACCGAACAGTGCCGAGACCTCGTCGCCGCCTTGATCGCGGTATGCGACGAGACAGGCTTGAGGCGGTTTACCCGAAACCCGCCTCGGGATCGCCAGGATAGGGCCGACCCGACGAGAGCCAAGAATGATCGGGTGCCTCCGGCCCCAAACCCCGGGAAGTCAGCGATTATGGGCACCGCCGAGGTCGATGATCATCGGTCGAAGCGCCAGAAAAAGGCATCCATCCGAGAAGCCACCACCTCCTATCAACGGACCGAACGCCGAGCAGAAGGGTTCCTATCGGTGGCTGAAGAAGCCCCCCAAAACCCCCCAGCTGGCCGTTACTTTTGAGGAAGCCGACGCGGACGGCTTGGACCATCCCCATTCAGACGCCCTTGTCATCACTCTGCCCATAATGGGGATCCCTGTCCACAGGATATTAGTGGACTCCGGGGCCTATGCAAGTATCATCTACCTTCATACCCTTCGTAGGATGAAGATAGACCAATCTTATGTCCGGCCCTGCAACGAGGACATTCGGGGATTTGCCAACTGCCGCACCTCCCCGCTGGGGGAAATCGACCTCGCCCTGGAATTTGGTCAGGGGCCGATCAGAAGGACGATGATCACAACCTTCAAGATCATCGATGTGCACAGCGACTACAATGCCATCATAGGCCGACCTGTGATGTCAAGGCTGAGAGCCACTCAGTCTACCTATCACCTGTGCATGAAATTTCCCACCCCGGACGGCATCGGGGTACATAGAGGGGATCAAAGGGCCGCTCGGGAATGCAATCTCAGCATCCGGGTTCGCGAAATCAACACCGCGGAAGGCATCCCGGAAAATTTGCCGGAAGATATGGGAACCACCAGCTCCGAACAGCCGAAAGGAAACACCCTACTTGAACAAGGGACTGAAGGTCCTGAAGCTGCGCAGATCCCCGAAATAGGAGCCGAACAGGAAGCGGACCGGGGCCGCAGGCCTGGGAAGGAACCGATCCCGGAAGAATATCCCGTCGACCCGCGATACCAAAACCCGAAGGGGAAAGTTCGCCATGCTGAGCCAACCGAAGAGTTGGACCAGGTCTACATGGACCCATCTAACCCAACCCGACGACTAAAGATCGGTCATAACCTCCAAGAGCCGATCCGCTCCGAGCTGATCTCCCATCTAAGACAAAATTTGGATGTCTTTGCTTTGACTCATTCAGATATGTCAGGAATTGACCCAGAACTTGCATGCCACCGGCTAAATATCGACCCCAGTTCAAAGCCGGTTATACAGAAAAGAAGGAAAATGGGGCCGGAGCGACAGAAGGGGCTGGAAGAGGAGGTTGAAAAGCTAATTGATAACGGATTTATTCGGGAAGCCCAATACCCAACTTGGGTAGCCAACCCGGTCCTGGTAAAAAAGCCGACCGGGCTATGGAGGCTCTGCATTGATTTCTCCAACCTGAACAAAGCCTGCCCGAAAGATAGCTACCCCCTCTCCCATATCGATTACATGGTGGATGCAACGGCCGGGCACGAGCTGATGAGCTTCATGGATGCGTATTCCGGATATAACCATATCCCGATGCATCCCGCCGATGAAGAAAATACCTCCTTCTACTCGGCCCGCGACTTATACTATTACCGGATGATGCCTTTCGGGATCAAGAATGCCGGCGCGACATATCAACGGCTGGTAAATAAAATGTTCAATAGCTTGATAGGCCATACTATGGAGGTATATGTAGATGACATGTTAGTAAAATCTTTGCGCTCGGCCGATCATGTACATGACCTGAATAAAATGTTTGCTATTTTGCGCGAGTATAAGATGAAGTTAAATCCGAAGAAATGTTCATTTGGGGTAGGCTCCGGAAAATTCCTCGGCTACATGGTAAGCCAACGAGGGATTGAAGCCAACCCCGATAAAATTACGGCAGTGACCGAGCTTGTTCCTCCAAACTCGGTCAAAAAGGTGCAGAGCCTAACCGGACGACTTGCCGCGCTGAGTCGCTTTATCTCTCGCTCAACGGATAAATGCAAACCTTTCTTGGAGGCTATAAAAAAGAACAAAGATTTTCAATGGACAGAACCCTGCCAAAGAGCCTTCGAAGCCATCAAGAAAGTCCTCGCAGAAGCTCCGATCTTGCAACGACCGACCCGAGGGGAACTTCTCAGCTTATATCTTGCGGTCTCCGACTCGGCAATCAGCGCCGCTCTGATTCGAACGGAGAATGCAGTGCAACATCCGGTCTATTATGTGAGTCAGGCCCTTCACGATGCCGAGCTCAGGTATGCCCCAATGGAAAAACTGGCCTATACGCTCATAATGGCATTCCGGAAGTTAAGACCATACTTTTTGGAACATCAGATAGTCGTCTTAACCAACTACCCTTTGAAGCAAATCATGCACCGACCTGACGTTTCTGGCCGGATGGTCAAATGGGCCGTCGAACTCGGACAATTCGACATAACTTATGAATCACGCACTGCCATAAAGGGACAAGCCCTGGCGGACTTCATTGCAGAGTTCACGCGCATCGCACAGGAGGACGACCGATCAGAAGAATGGTCACTCTATGTGGATGGGTCCTCAACCGCTGACCAATCGGGTGCAGGAATATTCCTCGTTAGTCCCGGCCAGCGTCTGTTCTTCTCGGCTATTCGCCTGGATTTCCCGACCACCAACAATGAAGCAGAATATGAAGCTCTCCTGGCCGGTCTAGAAATGGCGACCTCCCTCGGCCTTGCCCGCCTCACCATCTTGAGTGATTCTCAATTGGTGGTCAACCAGATCAACGGCGAATACGAAGCCAAAGAGCCCAAACTGGTTAAGTACCTCAGCCTGGCCCGGGCCCGGCTGCAAGATTTTGAGGGGACAATACAACATATTCCCAGAACGGAAAACATCCAAGCCGACTCTTTGGCCAAACTCGCATCTAGCTCCGGGGCCGAGCATATGGATGAGGTCAGCATAGGGTATCACGCCTCATCAGCCCTGGAAATGGCTAAAATCCGGGCAGCAGAACAGTCAGAACCGCAAGGGTGGATGTAGCCTATAATGCAATACCTTCAAAGCGGCATTTTACCCTAGGACCGAGCTCAAACGAGATCCTTACGAACTCAGTCTGCCCGATTCACTATCGTGGACGGAACATTATATAAAAGAGGATATTCGGTTCCGCTGCTGAAGTGCCTGTCCGAATCAGAAGCCGAATATGCCCTCAGGGAGGTGCACGAGGGTATATGCGGAAATCACTCCGGCGGCCAGGCATTGGCCTATAAGTTAATCCGACAAGGCTACTATTGGCCCAATCTCAAAAAAGATGCCATTGCGCTCGTGCGGAAGTGCGTCCGGTGCCAAATCTTTGCTCCGCAGATCCGATCCCCGCCGGAAACCCTCACTTCCGTATATTGTCCATGGCCATTCGCCAAGTGGGGAATCGACTTGATCGGCCCTCTACCTAAGGGACGGGGAGGAGTGCAATACGCCATCGTCGCAGTCGATTATTTTACGAAATGGACTGAGGCCGAACCTACGGCACGAACAACCGAACAGAAGATAGTCGACATTATATGGAAGTCAATCATATGCCGGTTCGGGATCCCTCAATCCATTGTCTCGGATAATGCGAAATAATTTGACAATAAGAAGTTCCGAGCTTTCTGCGACGGCCTCCAAATACGAAGTAACTTTTCCACGCCCTACTATCCACAATCCAACGGGCAGGTCGAGGCAGTCAACAAAATCTTAAAACAACATCTCAAGACTCGCCTCGAGGAACTCAAGGGTTCTTGGCCAGAGGAGCTCCCCGGGACCTTATGGGCCTACCGAACAACGCATAGATCCGCCACCGGAGAAATGCCTTTCTCCTTGGCTTTCGGCTCTGAAGCCGTTATCCCGGTCTAAATCGAGGCACCTACCTACCGAGTAGCACATTTTGAAGAACAGGATAACGACTTGGCCCTCCAAGTGAACCTGGACCTCCTTGCCGAAAAACGAGCTCAGGTAGAAATGCGAAACGCCGTCTACAAAAGAAGGAGTGAAAAGTATTACAACTCAAGGTTCACCCCAGAAGCTTCCAGGTCGGCGACCTCGTTCTTAAGAGAGTATTGGGCCCGGATCCCGAACCACTCAAGCCCAAATGGGAAGGACCATACAAAATTAGTGAAGTCCTTCAGAATGGGGCCTACCGGCTGGAATACCTGAACGGACAAAGATTAATCTACCCGTGGAATGCTATGTATTTAAAGAGGTATTATCAATAAAATCTGACGTTATTCCATTTTTTAATATTGATACACCTCATAAGACCGGCTCATCCGGCACTACAAGACCAAGCTCGTCTCGGCACCTCGAATGACCGGCTCCCCCGGCACTATAAGACCGAGCTCGTCTCGGCACCTCATAAGACCGGCTCATCCGGCACTATAAGACCGAGCTCGTCTCGGCACCTCGAATGACCGGCTCCCCCGGCACTATAAGATCGAGCTCGTCTCGGCACCTCATAAGACCGGCTCATCCGGCACTATAAGACCGAGCTCGTCTCGGCACCTCGAATGACCGGCTCCCCCGGCACTATAAGACCGAGCTCGTCTCGGCACATCATAAGACCGGCTCATCCGGCACTATAAGACCGAGCTCGTCTCGGCACCTCGAATGACCGGCTCCCCCGGCACTATAAGACCGAGCTCGTCTCGGCACCTCATAAGACCGGCTCATCCGGCACTATAAGACCGAGCTCGTCTCGGCACCTCGAATGACCGGATCCTCCGGCACTATAACCGAGCTCGTCTCGGCACCTCGAATGACCGGCTCCTCCGGCACTATAAGACTGAGCTCTTCTCGGCACCTCGAATGACCGGCTCCCCCGGCACTATAAGACCGAGCTCGTCTCGGCACCTCATAAGACCGGCTCATCCGGCACCTCATAAGACCGGCTCATCCGGCACCTCATAAGACCGGCTCATCCGGCACTATAACACCGAGCTCGTCTCGGCACCTCATAAGACCGGCTCATCCGGCACTATAAGACCGAGCTCGTCTCGGCACCTCGAATGACCGGCTCCTCCGGCACTATAAGACGAGCTCGTCTCGGCACCTCGAATGACCGGCTCCCCCGGCACTATAAGACCGAGCTCGTCTCGGCGCGATCAACCAGGAACAATAAAAAGAACAACGAAAACTGCAAGGAAGATTTTATTTAATCAAGTCGTTGCTGCAAAATACAAACGGTAACAAAAGACCAAGGCAGGTTGGCACGCAGGCCGTACATCAGATGAAACAAAAGAAAGACAAAAATGGGCACGCAGGCCATGCTAGAAGCAAAATCTAAGGAAACTACTCGGCCCCACCATCCTGGCCGGCCGTCTGAAAGGATTGCCCCTCGCCTTCGCCGTGCGGAGCCCGACCGGCATCCTCATCCTTAGCAACCTTTGGCTCGTCAGCTCCAGCAATGTCAACATGAAGATCGGCCGCTTGAGATGTGATGTAAGCCTCAATCTCCTGAACGATCTTACCACCCTTCATGAGATCTAAAATCTCGTAACAGGTGGAGACATAATTCAGATTGATCAGCTCTTCAAAGGTAGGTGTCTCCTTGAAGGCCTCCGCTCCTTCGGCACGGCCCCTAGCGTAGCTCGAAGCCTCGCAGGTGTTGATACGCTCGGTCAGGCTTTCAACCTGGGCCTTGGTCTCCTTCAAATAAGCCTCGTGCTCGGCCTGGATATCCAAGCACTGCTTTTGCGCCTGCTCGGACGCATCTGTCATCTCTTGGGCCTTCAGCTTCCATATGTCGGCCTGGAGGGCCCGATTATCCAGGAGCTCCATCTCACCCCTCATAGAGGTTATCTCCCCCTCTAGAGACTTGATCAAAGAAGGGCATAGGTGATGCTCCTCCTGCGAGCTTTGAGGTCGGCCTCCGTCTTCTTATGCTTCTCAGTCGAGGCCAGAAACTCATTGGAAGCCTTCACATAGGTGCACATGGCACGGCCGACCAGAGCATTTCCAAACTGGATCTGCTCAACCGGATCCATAGTTATCATTTCCAACTTGGGCGTCCAACCCCTGATCGGAATATGGCTGGAGACGGCCATCACAGAAGGAACCCGGTTGAGCATCTCAGGAGTCGGGGTAGCCGCTCGGACATAGTCAAGGAACTAGCGCGGTCGCCTCCCCTTCATCTGGTCGCACGGCTCCACTCGCTCCTGATTAACCGGGAGATAATGGCCCTCTAAGTCAATGACGGGCTCCTCCCGACCTGCCCGGACAGGAGTCGGGGCGGACACTACGACTTTAGGGGCAGACGAACCCTCAGCCTTGTTCGCACTGTCCTCAGGCCCAGTCTCCACCCTCTTGCGCTTACCGGCCCGCTCCATCCGCTCGGCGGCCTCAGCTGCCAGCCTCGCCACACGCTGCGCGGGCGTCTCTTTCCGCCCGGATGAAGTCTTGGCCTTAGGAGCTGGAAAGGGAAGACATGTTAAAAAAAAAAAGTGATCGGAAAAGAAGGATACCTGAAGAAGACATTATACTCGGATCGGTCGATCTAAGTCCGGCCGCCCAAAGGTTTTCCTCGGTCACTAAAAGATGAGACTTCCTTTGTTCCAGAGGAAGATCCAAAAGCTGCTCAACCCGGTCGTCGAAGTCGGGAGAGGTCTCTGGCGCCGGGATGCGTTCTGCACAGGCAACAAATGATGAGCGTTAGACAAAAAAGGGAACAAGAATAAAAAATACGACACTCACTTATTCTGGCCGTAAAGTGCTCAGGGACCCGCAACTCGACATCTATCACCCCCGGCTCCCACTCATCCAACGAGCTCCTCCACGGTCCCCCAATGAAGAACCACTGTTCCTTCCAGCTGTGGATGGTCTCGGGCACCCCCACTAACTCCTTGTGCATAGCATGCCGGGCCGTCAGGTAAAACCAGCCCGAGCCGGATCTACCAACCGACCTCCATAAAAAGAGGCTGTTGAACTCCTCGAAACTGGGCTCGGGCCAGCCGTGCTGATTAAAAAGAATAAAAAGGACCACCATCCAAGCCCAAGAATTCGGATGAATTTGGGGAATAGGAAGGCCCCACTGCCTTAGCCACCGGGAGAAGGCTAACGACAGCGGAAACCTGAGTCCGGCCAACAAAGAGCGGTAGTACACCGCCGTACAGCCAACGGGCGGAGCATGAGGCCTCTCCTCAGGGTTCGGAATGTACATCCGCACCGTCTCCGGAATCTTGAATCGCAGCCGCCAAGCCGCTAGTTGCTCCTCGGTAACAGTGCTACGAATCGAGGCCGAATCCCACTCCGCCTCCACAATAAGGGATGGCCGAGGCCGAGTCCGAGCCACCACCGACTTGACTCTTTCTTCCGCCAGAGTCCCTCCGACGGCCGTCAACGGCACCGCCGTTTCCACCTCGCCAGATTCCGGCGACTTCACAACTTCGTCTTCTTCTTCCTCAACACTCCAGTCAACGGGAGCTTCGCCTATCGATAGATCCGCCACACCCGTGCGATCCGGCGACACAGTCAAAACCGCCTCTGTCTCGCCCCTTGTCTCCGACATCTTAAATAGAGAAAAAAAGAGAAAGAAAAGCGAGCTTACCGGGAAAGTCTTTGTGAGATCGGAAAAGAAGAAAAAATCACCGGAAAAGTTCTTTCTCTCTGCAACAACACGTAAAAATGGCGAAGGGAATACTGAAGGAGAAGACAGGCTATATTTATAGGGAAATGTAGGCATTAAATTCCAAGCGCGTGAAGCGACAAATCCTACTGAACCGTCGCGAAGATCGAGAGCGCGTGAGCGCGCCGCCCAATCTGCTTGTGTCACGCGTCCCCCACATGATGACACTTAAAGACCAGGGAATCAATTCGACGCGACTCCTGAAGAGACGTCTATTCGAAAGATCTTATCCTCCCACAAACTGGATCAGTCTCAACATGAAACGACTCCAGCCCCGGCCAGCTCGGCACGGCCCTGGTTGGTAGCCCATCCTACTCGGAATCCACGTAGGCACTCCAGGCAGCTAAACCGGCCGAGCAGAACCTGAAGTCGGACCGGGCAAAAAACCCGATTTCCTCCCGGGCTCACTAAAAACCGGACCGGACGGTGACTCCAAGGCCGACCCGGTATCCGATCCGGGAAGGCCGAGCAGAGAGAAGATATGAACGCTCCGATTCAAGATTATAACAAGGCCGACCTGAACGGCGGGGGACCCGAGGACCGACCCCATCGGATAGACACCACCGAAAGTCGGCGAGGCAGACCCGCATGCCAATTAACGCATGCAGTCACGCCCCTTCCCAATGCACTCCTTAGAGGCCGCCACGTGTCCAAGACTTAAATGCAGACTGACAAGTGTTATGGGCATATTCCCCAAACATTCGCCAGCTGTCATCTCTCCACTGGCCCAGATTGTCTATATATAGAAGAAATGTACAGTGAAAGTAGATCTTTGGATTTTTAGCATTCATAAGAGAGAGAGAGAAAAAAAAAAAGAGATTTCATATAGACTGCCAAAGAACGATAAAGACTTGTAATTAACAAGCAAACAAGATAGACCGGCATAAATTATTCTGCTCGGCTCTACTCTATCAAAAGGTCATTAATAAAATATAGTGATCAAACATCTTCCATCTTATTTATTATTTTCTACGTGTCTTCGATCCATTTGTCCAGCTCAACACACGTGACGTTGACCAAACCAGACGTCAACAGTTCCATTTATATATTAAAGTGTTTGGTAAAAACTGGTGGTTGGAGTAACTCATAAAATAAAATTACCTAAATAAATATTTGTAATTAAAGCTTGAAAATGAGAGAGAAATTTATTTAATGGAGGCTAGATGGGGAATTTAAAATAATGACAGTAAAGTTGAGAGAAAAAATAAAATATTATAAGCTATAAGTTCAAACGATATTCCAAGTAGCGTTTCGAAACAACACTAAACTAATGAGAAGCGTTATAAGCTAATAGTGTCAAATACTTATTATTAATGTATACACTATAAACTTCCGCTATAAGTTAAACGGTTGCTAAATAGAGCCTATGGTGCTGTTTGTTTGGCTCTTAATGGTTAAATTAAGAGCCTACCTCTGAATCGCTAAGAGGCCAGGACTGTTTGGCAAAAAAAAAATATGGCCTCTTAATGGTTACAATAACCTCTTAACCATTAAGCATCCATACACTCTCTCAACCATTAAGAGGCAAACAATTTCCAGATTTACCCCTCCTCTTAAATTAAGAATTATTATTCATAATTATTATTTTTTTTAAATAAATTTAAATTAAAAAATATTAGACATAATTATTATTATAATTTTCTAATGAATTAAATTAAAAAACATTATACATAATTATTATTAGTGGGAATCAATTTTTTAATAGCAAAGCATAAAATTGATAAGTTCTATAGCCCCATTCATAAAACTATAAGTTTTTGGTACCATTTTGATTGAAAAGACTAAAATGTCCTCTCTTTTTGTGTTAAAAGTTGACTTCTCTCTTTTTTTTTTATATATTTATTTTAAACTATTTTTCTTCTCTTTTTCTTTTTACTTTCCTCCTCCGATCGATATTAATGTCAGGAACCAAAATTTAACTACAAACATATACATCAAAACAACACGGCCATTTTATTTTTGACAAAGGGTCTCTCAAAAATCTTATAGAAATCACAAGATTGTTCGAAAATAAAAGTTGACGTTGAAATAGGACTTCATTTGTCGTGCTTCGAGTTCATAAAGAAGGTATGTATCATTATTTGAGCGATGAAAAAAATTCGGATCTGTTCTTACGGACGATCGGCGCACCGCGATGGGAAGCCGCGTGTGCAACGATCGTGTCTGGCGATCGTCTTAGCGACCTTAACATCGTGCGCAACACTAACGTGTACACGATCGTTTAACACGATCGTATAAAATCGTGTGCGGCGATCGTGTTCATGGACGAGAAACTTGCACGGCCGTGTGCATCGGTCGTGTCCAAGGCACCGTAATATTGTTCGCTCATTTTTCGAATAGTTATTCATCTTTTTGTAATCAGATGTCGTGGCGGCGTATTTTGATACATCACGGTGGTCATTGGGAGCGATCGACATATGTAGACGGGGACTCCTTTTTTGTCTATATCGACACGAGCAAAGTTAGTCGTGCAAACCTCGTGGGGGTTATCAGAGAGGGTTTGGGTGGTCCAAATGAGTCCGATTACAAATTATGGTACTTGACACACATGGCCAAAGGAAACAAAGTAAAAGTCCTATTAAAGGGCGTACTGAGATACTTCGATTACTAGTAGAATACAAGGAGGATCACGAGGTCTATGTTGAGAACGCAGCTCCTCCACTCCAGGGTTAATATGGGATGTAGCGGCTCGAGTAGAGCCGGAAATATAAATTATGACATGCCTTCCAAAGAGTATCAATACGAGGAAGATGAGGAAGACGAGGAAGATGAGGAAGATGAAGAGGTGCATACATCCGAAGATGAAGATTGTTGTAAAGACTTGCTTGAGTCACTATCTACGGAATTTCTTGCTTGGGTTCGCAACCGCCCAAATGGATAGGATTATGAGTCGTCGGAACTTCTCATCCGACCATCAATCTGCGGCGAGCATGAGCATCTACAATCAATGCGTAATCGATCATTCCATTTCCGGACCCGGTAGTGCGGGACTTTGGGTTAGGTCGGCGGCCTCCACCGACTGCGTCGGCTAGAGGTGGGGTCCACCTTTCGTTCAAGACAGAGTTGAGGATAAGCGTAGGAATGTATCATTTGGAAAACATGTTACAGTGTATCACCGATCGTTCGCCGATAAACGTATAGTGTTTGTGCTGTAAGAGTGGCGAAGAAATTGTCGATTTAGGTTGTGTGCTATTGAGGTGCAACTATTTGGAGAATTACTAAGTTGACATTGGAGCACAGTATTACCACGATTTGAACCGTCTTTGCCGCACGATCGGTCACTTCGAGGTTGCCGCCCATTATTTTGCTAAAAGATTGGCCGGTGAGGGGTCACTTTGAGGCCAAAGGAGATGATTGCGAGAGATGTGTAGGAGTATGGCATTGACATGCTATACGCTTTGCTCTCCGGACGAGGAATATAGCGATAGAGAATACATATGGCGGCTTCGATGAGTCGTATCGAGGCTCCCAAGTCCCATCTTATCTCGTATTTGTTAAAAGCAGTAATCCAGGGGACAATTTATGATTTGCAGACGACTCGTGAGGAGTGTTCCGCCACATGTTCGTTGCACTCGGACGAGTATTAGGGCATTTGATACGTGCCTTCGGCCAGTGATTATAGTTGATGGGACCCACCTAAAGGGAAGGAATAAAGGAACTCTATTTGCGGCCGTCACATTTGATGGGAACGAGCAAGTTTTTCCTCTTGCTGTTGGTCTCGGTCCGATAGAGAACGACGAGTCATGGACTTATTTTCTGTATAACCTGCGCAGATGCTACAATCCGACGGAAGATTTACTGATTGTGAGTGACCAACATAAGAGCATTCAGAATGCTGTTCGAGCCGTCTATCCGAATGCATTCCACGGGTTTTGCTATCACCATCTTGCAAAAAATCTGACCTCCGAACAAGGTTCACAAGAATCGAACCGAACTCGAAAAAGTAACATCGATAACCAGATCGACCCACAACAAGGTCGTAGCTCGTTCGGACGATGAAACCGAATTACAGATCAAGTTCGTAAAGTGCCAACGAACATGAGCGAATCGATAGACTGGAGAAAGAGAAAATACAGAAGTCAAAATAGTACGGGCATTACCTCCGACCTCGTCCACGAAATTCACAAAAAACGGGAGCAAGGTAACAAGACATTAAACAGCGGACACATAACGGAACCATCACCGATGCACACGGTCATACCAAACCAAGCTCTAACAGCTCGCACATGTGCGACAACGCCGGAATCACTACGAGGCGATAATATTCAACACCAACATCCCGCCTCTCACAGGGGCTAACACAACAAATGTGTGGAAAACGACTCAACACTCACACCGCCAATTCGGTCATACTCGGGAGCAAACATCAAAATGACAACGCGAACATCATACATATATACCCAGCCCTCAAACGGGAATGGATAGGTTTTAAAAACGAAAACCTCATTTTGAAAATAATTTGAAGAATACCGATTGATCTTGAGTATCACCTTTCAAAAAATACAAACGTGAAACATCGTTATCGAGACATTGGAGAACCATTTCGCATTTGATAAAAATGAGGACATTTTCTCTTAGTGAAAACTTTCAAAATATTCGACCCTCGGGTCTAAATAAAAGTGTTGAAAATATCTCAAATATTTTGGTCCTCGAGGTAGAAAATTTTTTGAAATACATTGTGGCACCTAGGATGTACCACAAGAAAATAAGTCATTTGAAAAGTATGTCTCGAAGTTTATTTTTCTAAGATACTCAAGGTTTTCAAAAATCCAATAGGCCAGAATGCCCAAAACTCACACATACCGACGTTCACTAAAACAACTCCTAGCACACGCATCAAAACGTTTAAAATCAAGACAATACATGTCTTTAAACGAAAATAAACGATAAAATACCACATTCAGAACAAAACAACTGATAAAATACCCTCCCATGGCAGCTAGTGAACAAGTCGACAGCGTATAAGCACAAAGCTTCCACAATAGAACTTGTAAAACGTGCGGATCGATTCGAAATTCATCAGCCACGGACAAAAACAACAATAAAAAGACATCAAAAGTGACGACACTCCTCGTATAAATCAAATACGAGAGTCGACTAAATACATATCGTGAAATCAAAATTCACATAAGAATTCCACCACTTAACAAATAATCATAAAAATAGCTCGTGTCACACGAGGCACAACCTGAAAAAAGGAGACTTACTTCCACAGTCGCACGAAGATGATGATCGCCCACGATACTAATCACGACCAACAAACTCAAAGCGGCTGGCGTCGCGACGACTCGATCGGATAAAATCCGGCGAAACAAGACTCAAACAACACGACTTGACCCGATAGCCTAGGTTTCCTCAACCTAAGCTCCGATACCATTTATGTAACACCCCGATCCACTCGGGGATATTACACGCCGTAGACCCTTTCCTCAAGGATCTACCAGCCGGTAACGACATTTAACATCTCAACAATGCCTTCGAGGCTACAATGACTCGATGAGACCGATTTGGTCTTTCCACAAATACATACAACTCAAATACAACTCATGCCCACGCAGGGACAAAATACAACTACACCCGCATAACGGAACAATACAAAGAATGGAAAATAAAGTACAATCGAACCAACACACGATGTACGGTTCCTCATGTGATTAGTATCGATCATCTTTCATCATCCTTCGTGCGACCACGTGTTATGCTCCAAAACACGAATGCAAAAACAGACATCCACCCCCGATTACTCGGGGGTTAGCAAAACTCCACTGTTTTGCTAGTGCAAATACAAAGTGCAAATACGAGCCATACAATTCACATTCCACGAATAACAATAACCGAGGATCCTCAAAGATCCAAACGAAACGAAAAGTACTTCCCGAGGCAAGGGTTTGAGGAAACATTACAAAAACGAAATATCATAAATCAATGGAAATAATTTATAAAACGGTTTAGAATGCCATCGAGAGTTTTAATAGAAAACAATTTAGGATTATCAAATCCTACTTTTCAAAAAATCCAAAAGACAAAGGGGGTCGCCACCCCAAAAGTTTACTTTCTGGAAAATGACATTAACCAAAACGTTGGGATTTTAGCCCCAAATCCGTAAAACGACTTTTACAAAACCATTGGGATTTTAGCCCCAAATCTCATCAACTCACAGTACACAAGAACGACCACGAGGTTCGTCTCCCAACATCAAAATACACAAATAAAGGATTTAAAACATAAACCACAAAATACTCTAGAGCCATCCTAGCCAAGTAGGCCAAACGAACAATTTACCTCTTACACACTTAGTCAATGCATGCAATCATGAAAACCGTTCAAAAGCACTCATTTCCGGAAATGCCAATATCGAATCACATTTGTAAAAATGCACCACAATTAACCGCGGACCCACGGCCGTGGATCCCTGCCGAGACCGTCGGATCTAACCCCGCGGTGGTTAAAAGCAAGCTCGCGGTCCACGGCCCGTGGAGCCCTACCGAGACCGTCGGATCTAACCCGTAGTGAGCATACACACACACACGTTACTCATGCAATACTAACATGCTAAGAATGTAAGTTCATTAAGAATACTCACTAGAGATGGCCATTAACTCGACACCATTACCAAACTCTTCAAAATACAATAACAAGCTTAAATACGGAATACACGATTCCATAACTTTAAACAAGAGGAGTATCCTCGAGAAAATCCTTCAACGTTCAAAATAATCGAATCATAATCAATTCTCAAAACACCATTCACAAAACACACGCGTTTTGAAAGAAAGCCTTTAACGAGGCAAATCAAATCTTTTGAAACTTCATTTCAAACAACCAAACAAACACATTAAGGCGACCACCGATCATCATATACATAAAGCGAGAAAAGTATGGGCAAGGTACTTGCCTCGAAATCGGCACGCAAGTATTCCGGCGAACACGGCTCAACGGAAAGCTTCAAACGCCCGATGCTAACGAAAAGGAAGGCGACGAGCGGAAGGGTTCAACACGGTTTCTTCACAAGAAACTCGACCTAACAACAATATAATCAATAAATCATCGATCATACGATGAGGAATAATCGTAGAACGCCCGAAAACCCCTCTAAGACATTTCTAGGACACCTTCAAGGCGTCGGTCAAGAACTCGACTCAAACAACGAATCGATACGATCCAACCATGGAATAATAAAGGAAATGATATAATACATCTAAATAATCATCAATCCATCACAATCCTAAGTTAAAAGCGGATTAAAGCGGACGAAATCGAACAAAATACCCAAAATCCCCAAAATTAGATTTTAGGATAACTTGCCTTGATTCGGTCGATCGGAGCAAGTTATAGGACGGATGATTGACGATATGAACCTCCAAACTTCATGGATTTAAAGAACAACATCATGTCTCCATGATGTATACACCACACTGACCATGACGGGAAGAAAAGGAATGAGAAGCTGGGTGAAGAAAAGGGAAAATGAGTGAAATCTTGAGAAAAGCATTTATAGGGCGGACAGACTCGGCCGTGTCCGACATGACACGGTCGTGGAGCGCAATCGGCGGCGAGGACTCGGCCGTGTCCGGCTAGACACGGTCGCGGCGCGGAGGGCCTTCCGGCGATGGCCGTCAAAGCGACTTCGGCACGACTCGGCCGTGTCACGGAACACGGTCGGGCGTGTCAGCGATCGTCTCGAGCCAATCCGGAAGAGTTCGGCACGGGCCGTGTCGGACGACACGGTCGAGCCACGAGACGAAACTTCCGGCTTATCCGGGCGAGCACGGCAGGCCGTGTCGGACGACTGGCGAGTTCGGCCGGCGATGATCGGCAATAACGAGCGGGTGAGCTAAAACGACCATAACTCTCTCGTCCGGACTCCGATTGACTCACCGTTTGAACCATTGGAAAGCTAACTCGATGTTCTATAATATTGCAAAGATTTATAATTTTTGGAGTTACCAAAATTAATGGTGATCTAACAAAGACGAACTCATACTTAGAAAAGTCGTTAAGTAATCCTGAATTCAACAAAACGACACCGAAACCCGAACCTGAATACGAACCGAAGATACGGTTACGAAGTACTCACAAAGACGAATCTAAGAGCTAGTAGGACACACAATTCCGACCACCCGAAGGCTCGAAATTCGGCAACGGAAGGTAATTACCCCAAACTTTGGGAAATTACGAAAATGGCCCAAATGCCCGAAAATCACCATACGTCAACGAATAATCAAATCGAAGCTCACAACACGTATAACAACGTTAAATGAACTTACGAAAAACCCCAAGCAGCGATTTGAGCGAGATTCGCGAGGCCGAACTCAAGCGCGGAAAAGTCGCTAAAAGCACGGAACTCAACAAAGCGGCAAAGCGAACTCGGATGATAAAAAGTGCGAAATTAAATATTCTCCGAATGACGAAATGGTCATGATAGAGTTGTCAAAACCAACTTTGGTCGAAAAAGGAAATTCACCAAAAATCGAAAATTGCGGATATTACATTCTACCCTCCTTAAAAGAAGTTTCGTCCGAAACTTAAAATAAGTAGGAGAAGCAATATCCCTTGCGAGAAAACTCGACGAGATACACAACCGAAAACTCGCGCCGACGGCGAAACACGCAAGGAACGCAAAGAGACATACGGCGAGAAAATACGCTCTAGGGCGACTAACGCAACGTCACGGTAGAGACATAATAAAATCAACGAGTGACAAGCGTCATCAAATAGACAATACAATCGAGTCGATTATCCGAACAATCACAAAACTCAGTGACGAAAATCAATATGATTGACCAACCCACGGTTCACCAATCAAATGCGAGTCAAACGGCCCGAATAAATACGAATTCCACCGAGGGTTGGAAGATCGAAAGCGAGACTAATTTCCCAAACTTAAGGGAATTAGGAAGGAGCACGAGCAGCTCAACAATCACGAAGCGAGAACAAAAACCGAACAAACAAGCGATTGAGACAACAAAAATCGAACAATCATGTCCGAAACACGTAGGATAATAAAATTCAAACAACAACTCCAAGGTTCACATCTCGACTCGAGACAATATATGATCCGGTGAAAACAACGGGATGTGCATTCACATAAGAACCACGGGAAAGGGAATAGCAATTGAAAAGTCACAACGACGAGCGAGTTATTAGAAGCGATACCACACTCGTTCGATAAACAAAAACAAGGCGGAAAATCTCGAAATGTCAACAAACATAAATGAGTCGGCAGTCGAAAACATAAGAATTCCAAATCCGATCCACTTCGAATAAAAGAACTAGTAGAACCAAATGATGTTACTTAGAACAAGGTTCACAAGAATCGAACCGAACTCGAAAAAGTAACATCGATAACGAATCGACCCACAACAAGGTCGTAGCTCGTTCGGACGATGAAACCGAATTACGGATCAAGTTCGTAAAGTGCCAACGAACATGAGCGAATCGATAGGCGGAGAAAGAGAAAATACGGAAGTCAAAATAGTACGGGCATTACCTCCAGGCCTCGTCCACGAAATTCACAAAAAGCAGGAGCAAGGTAACAAGACATTAAACAATGGACACATAACGGAACCATCACCGATGCACACGGTCATACCAAACCAAGCTCTAACGGCTCGCACATGTGCGACAACGCCGGAATCACTACGAGGCGATAATATTCAACACCAACATCCCGCCTCTCACGGGGGCTAACACAACAAATGTGTGGAAAACGACTCAACACTCACACCGCCAATTCGGTCATACTGGAGCAAACATCAAAATGACAACGCGAACATCATACATATATACCCAGTCCTCAAACGGGAATGGATAGGTTTTAAAAACGAAAACCTCATTTTGAAAATAATTTGAAGAATACCGATTGATCTTGAGTATCACCTTTCAAAAAATACAAACGTGAAACATCGTTATCGAGACATTGGAGAACCATTTCGCATTTGATAAAAATGAGGACATTTTCTCTTAGTGAAAACTTTCAAAATATTCGACCCTCGGGTCTAAATAAAAGTGTTGAAAATATCTCAAATATTTTGGTCCTCGAGGTAGAAAAAATTTTTGAAATACATTGTGGCACCTAGGATGTACCACAAGAAAATAAGTCATTTGAAAAGTATGTCTCGAAGTTTATTTTTCTAAGATACTCAAGGTTTTCAAAAATCGATAGGCGAGAATGCCCAAAACTCACACATACCGACGTTCACTAAAACAACTCCTAGCACACGCATCAAAAGCGTTTAAAATCAAGACAATACATGTCTTTAAACGAAAATAAGCGATAAAATACCACATTGAGAACAAAACAAGCGATAAAATACCCTCCCATGGCGGCTAGTGAACAAGTCGACGCGTATAAGCACAAAGCTTCCACAATAGAACTTGTAAAGCGTGCGGATCGATTCGAAATTCATCACGGACAAAAACAACAATAAAAAGACATCAAAAGTGACGACACTCCTCGTATAAATCAAATACGAGAGTCGACTAAATACATATCGTGAAATCAAAATTCACATAAGAATTCCACCACTTAACAAATAATCATAAAAATAGCTCGTGTCACACGAGGCACAACACAAAAAAGGGAGACTTACTTCCACAGTCGCACGAAGATGATGATCGCCCCACGATACTAATCACGACCAACAAACTCAAACGACGCGTCGCGACACGACTCGATCGGATAAAATCCGACGAAACAAGACTCAAACAACACGACTTGACCCGATAGCCTAGGTTTCCTCAACCTAAGCTCCGATACCATTTATGTAACACCCCAATCCACTCGGGGATATTACACGCCGTAGACCCTTTCCTCAAGGATCTACCCAGTGAGTAACGACATTTAACATCTCAACAATGCCTTCGAGGCTACAATGACTCGATGGACCGATTTGGTCTTTCCACAAATACATACAACTCAAATACAACTCATGCCCTGCGAAGACAAAATACAACTACACCGTCTGGCGGAACAATACAATGACGGAAAATAAAGTACAACTGAACCAACACACGATGTACGGTTCCTCATGTGATTAGTATCGATCATCTTTCATCATCCTTCGTCGACCACGTGTTATGCTCCAAAACACGAATGCAAAAGCAGACATCCACCCCGATTACTCGGGGGTTAGCAAAACTCCACTGTTTTGCTAGTGCAAATACAAAGTGCAAATACGAGCCATACAATTCACATTCCACGAATAACAATAACAGGGATCCTCAAAGATCAAACGAAGCGAAAAGTACTTCCCGAGGCAAGGGTTTGAGGAAACATTACAAAAGCGAAATATCATAAATCAATGGAAATAATTTATAAAGCGGTTTAGAATGCCATCGAGAGTTTTAATAGAAAACAATTTAGGATTATCAAATCCTACTTTTCAAAAAATCGAAAGACAAAGGGGGTCGCCACCCCAAAAGTTTACTTCGGAAAATGACATTAACCAAAAGCGTTGGGATTTTAGCCCCAAATCCAGTAAAACGACTTTTACAAAACCATTGGGATTTTAGCCCCAAATCTCATCAACTCACAAGACACAAGAACGACCACGAGGTTCGTCTCCCAACATCAAAATCCACAAATAAAGGATTTAAAACATAAACCACAAAATACTCTAGAGCCATCCTAGCGAGTAGGCCCAAACGAACAATTTACCTCTTACACACTTAGTCAATGCATGCAATCATGAAAACCGTTCAAAAGCACTCATTTAGGAAATGCCAATATCGAATCACATTTGTAAAAATGCACCACAATTAACCGCGGACCCACGTGGATCCCTGCCGAGACCCCGTCGGATCTAACCCACAGTGGTTAAAAGCAAGCTCGCGGTCCACAGCTTCGTGGAGCCCTACCGAGACCCCGTCGGATCTAACCCGTAGTGAGCATACACACACACACGTTACTCATGCAATACTAACATGCTAAGAATGTAAGTTCATTAAGAATACTCACTAGAGATGGCCATTAACTCGACACCATTACCAAACTCTTCAAAATACAATAACAAGCTTAAATACGGAATACACGATTCCATAACTTTAAACAAGAGGAGTATCCTCAGAAAATCCTTCAACGTTCAAAATAATCGAATCATAATCAATTCTCAAAACACCATTCACAAAACACACGCGTTTTGAAAGAAAGCCTTTAACGAGGCCAATCAAATCTTTTGAAACTTCATTTCAAACAACCAAACAAACACATTAAGACGACCACCGATCATCATATACATAAAACGAGAAAAGTATGGGCAAGGTACTTGCCTCGAAATCGGCACGCAAGTATTCCGGCGAACACGGCTCAGCGGAAAGCTTCGAAACGCCCGATGCTAACGAAAAGGAAGACGACAACGAACGGAAGGGTTCAACACGGTTTCTTCACAAGAAACTCGACCCTAACAACAATATAATCAATAAATCATCGATCATACGATGAGGAATAATCGTAGAACGCCCGAAAACCCCTCTAAGACATTTCTGGACACCTTCAAGGTCGGTCAAGAACTCGACTCAAACAACGAATCGATACGATCCAACCATGGAATAATAAAGGAAATGATATAATACATCTAAATAATCATCAATCCATCACAATCCTAAGTTAAAACGGATTAAACGGACGAAATCGAACAAAATACCCAAAATCCCCAAAATTAGATTTTAGGAAAACTTGCCTTGATTCGGTCGATCGGAGCAAGTTATAGGACGGATGATTGACGATATGAATCTCCAAACTTCATGGATTTAAAGAACAACATCATGTCTCCATGATGTATACACCTGACATGAGCAGGAAGAAAAGGAATGAGAAGCTGGGTGAAGAAAAGGGAAAATGGTGAAATCTTTGAGAAAACGCATTTATAGGGCGGACAGACTCGGCCGTGTCCGACATGACACGGTCGTGGCGCGCAATCGGCCGGCGAGGACTCGGCCGTGTCCGGCTAGACACGGTCGCGGCGCGGAGGGCCTTCCGATGGCCGTCCGAAGCGACTCGGCACGACTTCGGCCGTGTCCTGGAACACGGTCGGGCGTGTCAGCGATCGTCTCGAGCCAATCCGGAAGAGTTCGGCACGGGCCGTGTCGGGCGACACGGTCGGGCCACGAGGCGAAACTTCCGGCTTATCCGGACGAGCACGGCACGGGCCGTGTCGGGCGACACGGCCGAGTTCGGCCGCGATGATCGGCAATAACGGCGGGTGAGCTAAAACGACCATAACTCTCTCGTCCGGACTCAGATTGACTCACCGTTTGAACCATTGGAAAGCTAACTCGATGTTCTATAATATTGCAAAGATTTATAATTTTTGGAGTTACCAAAATTAATGGTGATCTAACAAAGACGAACTCATACTTAGAAAAGTCGTTAAGTAATCCTGAATTCAACAAAAGCGACAGAAACCCGAACTGAATACGAACCGAAGATACGGTTACGAAGTACTCACAAAGACGAATCTAAGAGCTAGTAGGACACACAATTCCGACCACCCGAAGGCTCGAAATTCGGCAACGGAAGGTAATTACCCCAAACTTTGGGAAATTACGAAAATGGCCCAAATGCCCGAAAATCACCATACGTCAACGAATAATCAAATCGAAGCTCACAACACGTATAACAACGTTAAATGAACTTACGAAAAACCCCAAACGACAGTTTCGAACGAGATTCGCAGGAACCGAACTCAAGCGCGGAAAAGTCGCTAAAAAGCACGGAACTCAACAAAGCAGCACCGAAACGAACTCGGATGATAAAAAGTGCAGAATTAAATATTCTCCGAATGACGAAATGGTCATGATAGAGTTGTCAAAACCAACTTTGGTCGAAAAAAGGAAATTCACCAAAAATCGAAAATTGCGGATATTACAGTTATTTCAAGCAACAAGGCCTTAGAGAGACTTATAAGGAGCATATTAGTCCCATCCCACATCCTGATGAGTGGAATGTCCCACCGGAGATCTCATCCATCGTTTGCGTACCTCCAGAGGAGGTACGACAAGCCGGCCGACCAAGGATGAGTCGCGCACGGTCCGCTGTTGAAAATTTGCACGCAGGTGGACGGCCTCAGGTGTGCACAAGAACGTCAAGAATTTTCACCAATTTCTCAAATTACTCGTCAATTTAGGTGTTGTTACTTATATATTAACAATTATTTGTTAATGATACACTTATATAACAAGTTATTGATTGAATTACCATAATATATTGCATATCATGTGTCGTCCAATTGTTCTATTAGTACGTACGGATAAGTTCAATCATCTGGATGAATGACCTCATATACTAATGAATTACAACGAAATGACAAATAGGAGTTCGTATAAGAAGCCATATTGTAATTAATGTTTGAACAAGCGATGTTTGAATCACAAAACATCATTCTAGATAATCTGATACTTCAAATTTGTAAAAATTTCAAAAGTTCATATGCACACGATCGTGTACACGGTCGTGGCCACGATTGAACACGCGATCGTGTGCACAAGAACGTCAAGAATTTTCACCAATTTCTCAAATTACTCGTCAATTTAGGTGTTGTTACTTATATATTAACAATTATTTGTTAATGATACACTTATATAACAAGTTATTGATTGAATTACCATAATATATTGCATATCATGTGTCGTCGATTGTTCTATTAGTACGTGCGGATAAGTTCAATCATCCTGGATGAATGACCTCATATACTAATGAATTACAACGAAATGACAAATAGGAGTTCGTATAAGAAGCCATATTGTAATTAATGTTTGAACAAGCGATGTTTGAATCACAAAACATCATTCTAGATAATCTGATACTTCAAATTTGCAAAAATTTCAAAAGTTCATATGCACACGATCGTGTACGGTCGTAGCCACGATTGAACACGCGATCGTGTGCACAAGAACGTCAAGAATTTTCACCAATTTCTCAAATTACTCGTCAATTTAGGTGTTGTTACTTATATATTAACAATTATTTGTTAATGATACACTTATATAACAAGTTATTGATTGAATTACCATAATATATTGCATATCATGTGTCGTCGATTGTTCTATTAAGTACGTGCGGATAAGTTCAATCATCTGGATGAATGACCTCATATACTAATGAATTACAACGAAATGAC
Organism: Orobanche coerulescens; assembly: GCA_033398695.1. Taxonomy (NCBI): domain Eukaryota; kingdom Viridiplantae; phylum Streptophyta; class Magnoliopsida; order Lamiales; family Orobanchaceae; genus Orobanche; species Orobanche coerulescens. The sequence continues at coordinate 3,928,364 of CM065816.1, forward strand.
AAATAGGAGTTCGTATAAGAAGCCATATTGTAATTAATGTTTGAACAAGCGATGTTTGAATCACAAAACATCATTCTAGATAATACAATACTTCAAATTTGCAAAAATTTCAAAAGTTCATATGCACACGATCGTGTACACGGTCGTGGCCACGATTGAACACGCGATCGTGTGCACAAGAACGTGGCCCGCGATTGAGCAGCGATCGTGTGTTCAATCGTGGTCGCGTGTTCAATCGTGGCCACGATTGAACACACGATCGTGTGTGCACGGCCGGTCCCACGGTCGTGTGTACCGGTCATGCCGACCATCGTGCGCACACGCGGCCATCGACGCATGACCGTGGGTAGGTTGCACCACGATCGCAACACCACGATGGCCACGATCGTGTGCATCCATCGTGTGTAACAGGCCAACACATTCAGATTTAACAACACTCACACATTCATCCAAAGCGTCTAAATACAACATAAATATTGTACAACACAACATAAACCATTCTACATGTCTAAAGACAACATAAAGATTTTAGCGGCTAGGCCATATCGATATTTCTTAATATATTTTTCATTAAGTTCCTTGATATGGTGACTTGCTCACAGGTTTGCGAGAGGCAGTCGATCCAAGTACATGCACGCGAAGGGGCCACAAGCTGTGATTGTCGTTACTGTATGAACCGTAGCTCTCGTGGCATAATTTTGTATCTCATCTGCGTTTTATACTTCGTTTTCGATTTTTTGTTCATCAATACCGGATTGAGCTAGCACACGAGGCATCGACGCATAATCGGTCGCAGATTGGTTGAAGCGGTAACGACCATCTTCGTGGTGGTGTGACAAGGAATCGTACAACTACACGGTCCATGCTATGATGTCAATCTTGATAGTCACCCAGTGGCTTTGGTCGAGGCAACAAATGGCAATGATCTATTCAAACACAATATGTAATCATATAAGATCATCACATCAAACATAGCGAATCATTTATAAATATAAATTTCAAATCGCAACAAATCGTCAATTATTTATAAATATAAATTTCAAACTTACTTCGTTGCAATTTAACCATGGAACCGCATGTGGTGTATCAAGACCTGTCATGTAGTCCTCGATGCATTTAGGAATTTTCCACTCCTTGTAAACCGGCTTCCCCGTCACCTTGATGCCAAGTGGATCATCCGGATGGAGTCTTGCAAACTCGTTGGCCAAAACTAACTACAAAAAGCCAAACCACAAAATTAATAAATATCGATATCAAACCAATGATATACAAGTGAGTAGGTTATAGAACTTACGTAAAATAGGGAGCCGGCAAGTACAGTGCCAACTCTACCGACACCAACACTACGGACTCCCCTCCGAAGCCTCGCTCGAGTCGCAAGCACATATGATCTATCACCTCGGCATCGAAGTCTTCACGGCTAGACTCTATCCGGTCAAATAACGCTGGGTGAGAGCATGCCCAGTCTCAAACAGGACAATAGCATCACGTGGCTGCTCCCTCCTAAGCGTAGGTACAACTTCTTGAGCCTCGCTATCTCTGGGAGGCGCAACCACAAAAGGCTCTCGAAGAGCGGCGGATGGTCGACTCACTCTCGGTGGAAGACTACGCTCACCCAAATCTGCGTTCGGCACTCTCACCATCTTCGTCACCCTCGGCATCCCTCTCACAACTATAACGATCAGAGAGGCATGCGGTCAATTGCTCGATCTCAAAAGCCAGGCTTTCGATCTGAAATGGAGGTTCTTGCTCAGACCACCACCCTCAACTGCGAAACATCGCCTTTGTAATGATGCTCGTCACGAAACCGGTCGAACATCGTCCCATCTTTGAAACGGCGCCTCAAATGGCTCATACGATGCTCGTAATCAAGGGGTGCTGAGTCCGCTCAATGAATGATGAATCGAGAATGGTGACTGTCTTTGGACCTCGGAATGGTGGGTAGGCGGATCCGAGAATGGTGACTCGGTGTGAGAATGGTGACTCGAATGATGACTAGTGACGATGAGAATGGTGAGTGTGTCGCGCCCGAGGCCCGAGTGACGTGGAGGGTCGGGAATCCTCCGCCGGCGCTGCTATCGGAGGCGTAATGACGAGGCCTATCATGGCTCCCAGTGAGTAGTGTCTGGGCTCCTAGAACGCCTATGCATAGGTCCGAAGAAATCCACGATCCCGAGAAAGCACCGGCGAGAAACTCGAGCAATAAATCCGGACTCGGAATCGTCGTACAAGATCGCCTTCAAGCGGCGATCGAAGTACTCATCCTGCTCGTGTCACTGGGTGTGGTCCGACAAGGAAGTCCGTGGACACAACACACCCTCTCTGTTGCCTCTCCGGTCGATGTCTCCCCACCATGTGCGGTGGGGTACTCTCGGCGTCGCTTCGACACTTTATGTGCCGACTCATATGTAATCAATTTTCCTGACCTTCTTCAACCTATCCATAACTTTCTTCCTCGGGATCGGCGCAGCTCATCCGCCTTATTCCTCACGGCTATTCTTACAGCTTAATGAACTTAACGTCATAAGGCGAGCCATTCTCAAAGCTCAGGTAGTAATACTCCGCCTCATCCTCCTCCAGATGCGGTAAAGAGGGAAGTACTTTGTGCTGCAACAATAGTCATTAAAGCATACCATTAGATGGGCAATCACATAATGTTGAAGAGATGAGTGAAGTTAGGAGAAAATACGTTTACAAATTTATGTACCTTATCGTCGAAGAAATGAGTGAAATCACAAAACATCTTCCTCGTAGTCCACATCAAACACCGGGACTTGGACAGTTTTATCTCGACTACCACACAATGCTCCCAATGCAGGAATCATCTCATAGGACCATATTTGTAAAGCCCAAACAGGACCATAGAAGTGATAGTCCTTGTGCTCTTGTCCCTCCTTCATGGCAACGTTGCCTATGTAGTAAGATAAAACCCCAAAGGCATAAGAACCCCAAGGAAACATATCCCACTGCTCGAAATCCTCCACTAATGCCCATGCCCATGTCTCGACCATCATGTCGTCACGGCATAGGATAAAGTAGTAGTAGATAAGCAAATTGGCAACCTTGAGATAATCTCTTATGTCTCTACCAAAATCTCGAGCATTGAACCTCTTCCGCAGAACACTAACCTTAATGTTTTTTCCATGGAGTATTCTGTGGAAAATACCGTTGGACGGAAGGAGATGGTCGTCCTGGGGATGGAAGGTAGAGTTTCCAAAATGGAGTCCCGTGATCAAGGCGAAATCACGGGCGGTAAAACGAATGGTCCTCCCATGAGCACGGAACCACGACTCATCCGCGGGATTTGATCACCCTCGATTGTGAGCAATCAAGTGATGTAGGGCGTATTTGAACTCCCATTCCTCCTAACTTTAATCAAGCGCCCCAGACCCCCTCGGTCAAGCTCTCGATAGCTCGATCGGCAACAGCGGAATTGCGGCCCATACTCCTTAATGTCTCAATGATCTCTTTAAATACCGCCTCCCGTATGTAAAGATTCACTTGACGTGTAACAAAACGCAATGTCGGTCTCTTCCATACGCAACGATCTGCAATATGGACATACAACTCATAAGAATATGATAAAATGCTTAAGAGAAGCGAAAAAAATTACGCCTTGCACACGATCGCATGCACCACGATCGATGCCCGTCGTGTGAAGACCATCGTGTGTCACCACGGCGGTTCACACGACGGAGCGATCGTGTGCGGCGATCGTGTGCAAGGCAGAGCTTTTGCACTTCTAGCACACGACGGCACACACGATCGCCGGCCGTCGTGTGTAGCCATCGTGCCCACGAAAGACCATCGTGTACACGATGGTCTCATCTTCTTCGGACGATCGTTGGAAGATGAACAACCATCGTGGCACGATCGTTTGTGAATGAAATACACTAACCGGCGGCTCATTGACGAATTGCTCTTTAGATGGAGTGCCACTAGCGGAACTTCTGGCGTCTTCAGATTCATTGTGGTAGTCGGAGGTCGACATTTTCTTGCCGGCGAAGGGTTTCACGACGGAGACTTTTTTGCGAGAGAGGAGGAGAGTTTTTGCAATATTGAGTTGTGGGACCTTTTTTATTGTTGTTTAGTTTTAATAATCTTCCTTTTTCTTTTTAGTTTTTTTTTCTCTTATTGGTAGACTTTAAGGGTAATAAAGTCTTTTAACACATTTTGGTATCAAAAACTTATAGTTTTATGAATGGGGATATATAACTTGTTACTTTTATGGTTTGGTACTAAAAAAGAGAGATCCCTTATTATTATTTTAAATATTAAATTAAAAAATATGCATAATTATTATTATTATTTCAAATGAATTAAATTTAAAAATATTATACATAATAATAATTATTATTATTATTGTAAATGAATTAAATTTAAAAATATTATACATTATTATTATTATAAATGAATTAAATTTAAAAATATTATACACAATTATTTATAGAAATTATGGTTTTTATTTATAAAAATGAGAGGTTTTGGGACGCAAGGGGAGGAAAAATGGGATTTTAATCGCTACTTTTATATAGAAGGGTAAAATGGTAATTTGTTACCATTCAGATTTACCATTCAGAACAGTTACCAAACAACCAAATTTCATTCTGCACTCAACCATGCAGAGCCTCTCAACCATTCTGGCCTCTCAACCATTCTGCACTAAATCATTCAGCAGCTGCCAAACAGCCCCTATGTCTTTACATATTATGTCTTTAAATCCCCAAATGGCCAATAGTTTTTTTTTTTTTTTTTTGGAATTTTAAGGTTTTCACACATACTGAAAAAGCATTAACTTGATTATGTTCGTACAAATAATCATTATTTTCTCCGTCCCTTAATACTAATCCTGTTTGGAAATAAAATTTATTTCATAATACATATTATTATTTTTTTCATGCAAATTTGTAAAGAAATTTCCAAGAATACCCTTAATTTATTATGGGCTTTTCAACTTCAACAAATAAAAATACATTAATTAATATAACTAATTTATTAAATTAATGTAATTAATAAATATGAAATTAACTAATTATTATTAAATTTTCTTAATATTGATATAATTTTGAAATATGACTAGTATTAAGGGATGGGGAAGTATTTATAGTAGTACAATAAAATCATTGGTTTATAATAAAAAAAAAAGAAGAAAAACAGTGGACTTTCTCTCACACACGAAAAAAAAAGGGACGTGAGTTAATGGTCAATTAAATCATGCGCACTATTTGACCCACTAGAAAAAAGGCCAAGGGGAAATAATAATAATAAAAGATAAAAACAAAAAATTAGATATATTCAGTCGCCGAAAATTATATCATATATCGTGCATGATACATTAGCTGTAATTATATTATATTTTGTGATTATGTTGTTGGGTCATATTTTCACTTTGATTATACTACTATTATATATCAATTATAATTATATAAATAATTATAATTGATATATATCTTGTATTGTGCATCATGTTGTCGGATATAACAACTCTCCATGGCAATGCTGTGGATCCTTTTTCTTTCTCAATTTTTTCTTCATGCCTCATTGAATGTTCATTTATATCAGTTTATTATGTAAGCTACTCATGAATAATATATTTCCCTAGTCTTATAGGTAAGACTTTAATTTCTTGGATTAAATATTAATTATATGTTATTTCTTATAATATAACGGAATTTAAGAAAAATAAGCTAACGAAGAAGATTATAATTCGAATCTAGGAGTAAATTTTTCATAATTTTTATGATTTTAGTTGATGAGTTAATTTATAGTCAAGTTCAATTTAAACAAAATAAAATATGACACAATAAATAGCGGAAGGAGCAGTACTTATCTATACTATATAAAACTTATCCCCCTTAATTTAATGTGGAAGGAGAATTTATTTCACTTATTCATATTAAATAGTAGCAAATTCATTTGATGAGTCGAGCAAATGTGCTGAACATATAGCTACAGCCAAGAGAGAGAAAAGAAAGGAAAATAGTTCTCTTTTAATTTTATTTTTTAGATAAATTTTTATCTTCAATTCTTCTCTTGGAGAATTAGAATTAATAAACATCACAATGCAGATGCACCTTCTAATACACAAGGTGATTAAAATGAACTTTTAAATGATAGTATAAATTACAAGATAGTTAAATTTTAGCTATGAAATCTTAGATACAATCGATGCATCGCACGGGTTGAATAAACCAAAAATAACCCCGGAGCAACATACGGGTTAGTAAAGCCTCATTTCATATAACTAATTATATAGACTAAAATAAAAGGACAATAACAATAAAAAAACATATAAACTTCTCTACAAGGCATTTAAATTCTGCCATCTGCTCATTCATTCAACCGTCTGCCCAACATTACGTACAAAATACGTAGATAATCAACCAAAGACCGTGCATCGCACGGGTTGGATAATGCCTCGTTTATTGGATAATAAACCATTCCGATCGATTGATTCATTAATTAACATTCCAAATGTATGAAGGCTTTTAGCAATCGCGATGAAGACGAACGTGTGCAGGACTATATCATTAGGGCTGTCATTTGAGCCGGGCTAGCCCGAGCTCGAGATAAACGAGCTTGAGCTCGAGCTTTTTTACGAGTCAAGTCGGCTCGTTTAGGTAAATGAACTCAAAGTACTGATCGAACTCGACTCGTTTAATTTACGAGTCGAGCCGAGCCGACTCGTTTAGCTAAATTAGCTGAGCCGGTCAAGCAGCTCGTTTAAAATTATATTTAAACGAGCTTAATCTTTTGTCCGAGATCAGCTCATATTATAAACGAGTTCGAGCCGAGCTGACTCAGAAAGCTAAACGAGCCTTATTCTATGTTCGAGCTCGACTCGTTAATGAGCTCGAGTCGAGCCGAGTCCTGATAAACGAGTTCGAGCTGAACTGCTCGCGAGCAGCTCGGCTCGAATTACACCCCTATATATCATCCTCATTTATGCCCCAACTCTCTTTCTAAATTTCTGCTCTTACCCGATTCTTCACCCATCATTCTAGTTTCGTCCCACGTTACAAGAATAATTTTTATATTCATACATTGTAAAATACTTTATATTTTAAAAAGACAAAAATAAGAACAAAATAATAAATAATTTGTAATATGTATAAACATAATTCAATAATTAGTGATTAATACAAATAGATATAGTAAGGTCGGGGAAAGAATATGAAATGTGATTTCACCAGAAATTGAATAAACAATAGACCTATATTTCTCTTTTTTGTTGTGTGCATGTTTGAAATAATGAGTGTGGGTCGGGCTCTGTTCGGATATTTTGTGGGTATTTCATGGGTATTTTTGTGGGTATTTTGCGGGTATCTTTCGCGGGTAGACGGGTTTCGCGGGTACATTTAGTAACTATCCATATCCGGACACACAAACCTAATGGATAGTAATTTCATACCACTAAGCTATCCATGAATACCAAATGTCCACCAAACCCGCACCTATTAGGGTCAGGTGCCCGCGGTTATCTGTTATCCACGGGTAAATTGCCATCCCTAATACTAGATGGTAATCGCATGAGAACTCAAAGTAAATATCCCATGAGAACTCAAAGTAAATAATATAGCACAGAAACGTATGTATATATATATATATATATATTCTCATAAGAATGTATGTATACATATTTATCCTCGTACTCACCTTTTTACTTTAAGAACGAAAATGTTAAGAAAATAAAACCATACTCTTTCTAGTTTGCTTGAATAGTTTACTCTTAAACTAAGATGTCGTCCCAATAACAAAGTATACTTTCAAAAGAAATTGGTAATATCTAATTAAAATTTTTGTAATATTTCTTAAATTTTTGTTATTTAGTTTACAATATTAGTTGATTGAAAAAAATTAGAAAAATTAAGTATAATTTAGAACGAATTCTACCTCGTGGAATGACTAAAATTAAATATTGTTCTTTAACCAAAATACATTATTCAATTAGGATGGATAGGGTAATTAAAAAATAAAAAAAAACCACCACTTATCTATAATATATGGGACAATGATGGTTATATTTAATAATTATATTAATAATAATAATATCAAATGTTCAACAACATTAAACTTTCAGAAAATCTTAGAAAAATTAAATTAAATTAAATTAAATGTACAAGTAAAGCTTTATTTTTTTGTTCTCCGGTGACCTCTACCAGTCGGAGCTCCGACGACCGGTCTATTTTGTTTTTTTGCCAACTGCCGAAGTGTTCTCCGACGGAGCTCCTATGGCCTGTCATTTTATTTTTTATTAATTTTTTCGACTGATTGGCAATTTGTTCTCCGAAGGCCGTTCAATTTTTTTTTCAACCGACTGTCGCCTGTCGGATTATTCTCCGATTGGTCGCCGGCCACCAACTAATTTAGCTCGGATTACTTAAATATTCCAACGTGAAAGGGGCATTGCTCTTTCAAAAATAAAGAATGGAAAAAAAAAAATGGACACCAGCGTGTGAATTGGATTTTTCGAATCAAGGAATAGCTTGTGAATCATGTCATAGTGGACATGTCTAGATGAGTGGAATTATTTGTTTTCTTAAATAAATAAAAGAAATGTATTTACTATGATTGCACTATGAGAATTTGGTACACTTTTATCCTTAGTTTTATGCCTTGTTAATTCTACCTATTTTTGGTTGAATTCAGATTACTGTTATTGAAAACCCAATTTAATTGAATAAATTAGTTTTTATTGAATAAAATTATATTTTACTGATTAAAACTGATTTGTAGTACGATTTATTTATGGAATTACTAGTTTTTACTAGATTATAACTGCATTTTAACAACTAGAACTAAAATTTACATAATAAAAACATTTTTACTGATCAAAATTAATTTTCACTAATTAAATTTACTTCTACTCATTACTTTAAGTGAAAAAGACAATTTTGGTTAAGATTCCAATATTACTTAAAATTTACTTTAATAGCAAATAATAAAGTTAACAATTATATATCCTCATTCATATGAGTAGAAGTTATTGATACTATTTTGGTTACGAAAACTAATGTGTCCTTACTTTTTATAGAGTGCACATATAATGTGCCTACGATCGCTGCACACGATTGCATCCCCCAATATGCAGCGATCATTTTCTTGCCCATATACTTTCCCAGTATGGAAATATATAATAGATTATGCATTGCAAACAATTCATGCAGCAATGCCAAGCGATAGCTACATCTTCAATCCGATCCAACATTTCACATGTGTCAACAAAATAAGATTGCAACTTTCATTTTATCAGAATATATCACGCCCTTCATCGATGACTCCTTTAGAAGGATTTCATCTCATACCTTCAGAGGCACAAACGATATTATCCTTCTCACTGATATTTTCAGTTGTACGACTTCACTTTTTCTTCATAAGGTTATGATTGTACACTCCATATATGACATATTATTTTGTTGATGGACATTACATAGAGTGGAAGTGATTATGAGCAATAAAAATGATGGATAAGTGCATACCAATTGATCGTACGATGTTCATATACGAGATACTGACGATCCTCTTTATTCATTGTGAAAGATGTATCTATCTATTTTGTGGCTATGCTGGATCCACGATTTTTTTAGGATAGAACTATACTCACTTTGATTAATGACCTTGAGGAAATCAACCATCACATGACGTTGAATATGGCGAGTGAAGAGACGGGGTATCTTAACTCTCACAATATTTACAAAATGGAAGGAATAGCGTGTGAGCACGCTGATGTATCTTCTATTGGATACCTTAATATGGTAAAATACAAGGTTGTTGCAAGACACGATCAATTCGAAGTGTGATTATTTGCTTATGGTTCTTAAAAATATCGATCAAGCTCGAGTTATGATGTATGAAATGAGTAAATGAGTCACTGGACTCGGAAATTAAAAAATTGAGGCATTGCTTATATGTGCCAAGGAGAGAGACCATAATATATTGATCTCTCAAGTGATTACAAACTCATTGAATTTCACAAAATTTTCCCTCCGAATGCAAATAGTATAGTTTCCATTGACTATTTGAGTCATTACCAGCATAAACAAGAGTCAACAACAAACTCTTTCATACGTAGGCCTCTATATTTTCCAACCCGCCTTCATTCATAGTTTTTTTGTACGTCGAATATCTAGAGCCACTAGTATGAAGACCTAAAAGTTTTAGTTTATAATAAAGCTAGCGAAATTCGACAACTTATATTGTTTATAAGAACTATGTTCAAGAAACATTAATGTATAATCTAAGTAATGCTTTCTTAATTTAGAATATGTTTCAACTAAAAAATGTCATAATTTACATGCAGCATGTTAAATAACAATATATTTATTTTAATGTCTTTATTTTCTATAGAAATAAGACGCTGGAAAGAGAATTAAAAAAATCTTTTGATTTATTTATATTTGTATTGTAAATGGATCATATTTGTAACACTTTTTTTTTTTAAATAATAGTAGAAAGAGTGTGAGCTTTACTAAGTATTAATTATCATTTTTTTTATTTTCTAGTGTTTTAATAAAATATTAATTTTTATTAATTTGTATGTTCGTCGATTTTGACAGACTTTATATAAGAAAAAGAGAAGATAAATTGGCTCACACGAAAACCAGCTATGTACACTAAAAAAGGCATTTGAGAGTGCAACCATTGTTTTGTCCTTTATGCAAATTTTGATCCCGTCGGTCTTATGTACCCAATTGATATTTATGTTTTGATCAGGGGTGTCTAAATGGTTCTCGGTTCTCGGTTAGAATCGAATCGGAACCGTATAATCAGTTAAAGGTTCGGTTTTCAGTTCTTTATTACATAATTTTTTGGTTTTCGTTTCGGAACCAGAATCGAACGGTTCCTAACCGTAAATTGATTTTATAATATATTTATTAAATATTATTTTTATATTTTATACTTATATATTTCATTATTTTAATTTTTGTAAATTAAAAATTTAAAACCCTAATATTGTTAAATAAATATTTTATATTTTGTTAAAAATTTATAATAATATATTATATATGTATTAAATATTAATTTTATATTTTATAATTTAACCCGGGCAAAACAGGTCATTTCGTTTAAAAAAAAACGGTTCTGTCGGTTTAATTGAACCGGAATCGAAAATAACCGGTCCAGTTCCGATTAACCGAAATTTTACATGATCCGGTTTTCAATTCTCATTTTTGAGCAATTATGATTCCAGTTAATTAAAAATTTCCGTCTAATTAACCGGAACCGAACCGTTCGACAAACCTAGTATTGACAGTGATTATTACTTGAAAAATAAATTGTATGTTCATTTTGATAATCAACCCGACGAGCCAGAGGTATAACAACGTCGTTGTACCTCGGGAATATGAGCTTAACAAATGCTTCCAACAATTCGTTGTCAACTGAACCAATATATTTTTTATTGGGTTTATTTCAGGATTCGTTAGGATTTAGATAGTGAACTATAAGAAATTTTATTTATTTTAGGGTTTTAAATCTCACCTAATATCAAATCATAACGATATAATAATGTATTATTTATTATACTATAATATTTAGCTATGTATTTCATGAAGTATATATAATATTCTATCCGTCTCAGCCGAATTACAATATTTGAAAGTAAATTGATGTGTTTTAGGTGAATGATTGAATGTAACAGATATGTAAATTTTGTCAATATCGATGGTGAGTGTGTGATGCAGATTAAAAGATAAAAAATATTGATGATGAATGTGTGCTAGAGATTATTTTACACCGATGTGGTATATTGATTATGTAGCTAAAGGAAGGGACGGTTTTTGACTTTTGGCGTCACATTAGTGACACAAATGCCTTAAAAAAATAAATATTTTACAATAGCTTCACATATGTGAAGCCTTTACTAACCCTGTGTTGACCGCTTTAATTTAAAATTGAAGGCATCACATATCTGACGCCTTTGTGTAATATTTTGTCACTCTTTCTTCTTTAGCTTCACTTCTTTCTGTGAAATTAATAGTGTGAAGGGATTAGGGATGTCAATGGGTCGGGTAGGGTACAGTAGGGGTGGCAATTCGTGCGGGTCGGGTCATTATCGGGTTGACCTGATAACAACCGACCTGTTAAGGTCAAACCCGAACACGACCTGATAAGGATTCCCTAAACCCGAACACGAACCCAACCTGATAAGGTCAAACCCGAACACGACCCGGATACGACACGAACACGATAAAAACACGACTGGATTCGTATTGACCCGACACGATAGCAACACGATAACGACACGACACGTTAAAAACCTGTTTCAACACGATAACAACCTGATAACCTATAAATACTAACAAAAAAATGATAAAAAACAATAAGAATTATAAACCTCAAATAAAAGTCTAAAAGAAATAAATTATTAAAAAATTATTTATTAAATATTTATTAAATATTTATTTTTTTAATAAATATTTATTAAAAAAATAAATTATAACTAGGGGTGTATTTCGAACTGAACGTTCGTGAAAATTTCACGAAAATGTTCGGTCAACGTTCAGTCCGTGTTCGGTTCGGTCAAATTCGAACAGTTCGCGAACATGTTCGTTACATACACGAACCGAACACGAACAAAATAATATATGTTCGTTAGTTCACGAACAGTTCGCGAACAAAGTTTTTTTTATATATTTATTAATAATTTTACACTAATTAATAAATATAATTAATAATTTTTATAATAATTAATAAATATATATACAAAATAAAACCTACCATTCCAAAATCCTCAATTTCTAAATCTATCTTCTCTTTTTATTTTATTAATTATTATTGCTTGTACTTTAGTTTTTTTTTTCTTTTTTTAGAACAAAAACGAACAAACGAGCGATCAAAGCGAGCGAACAATCGACGCTAACGAACGAACACGAAATATGTGAAATTTTAACGAACCGAACACGAACAAGTGGTTTGCAATTTTACCGAACACGAACACGAACCGAACGAACCGAATCCTTAACGAACGAACGTTCGTTAAAGTCACCGTTCGGTTCGTTCGGTTCGAAATACACCCCTAATTATAACGGGTTACCTGAACCCGGCCCGAACCCAACCCGAACCCGACCCGAAATTATCATGTCCTTATTGGGTCAACCTGATAAGAACCTGAACCCAACAAGGCTTGACACTAACTCATTAATTTCGTGTCGGTCCGTGTCGTGTTTTCGTATCGTGTCGAAAATTGCCAGCTCTAGGGTACATGTATGCCTCCTCCATACCCTACCCTATTTGATTCGTATCGGATTCGAGTATTGCCCACGGGTAATCGGGTACCCAATGGGTATTCGGGTACCCGTATTAGTACTTAAGAATATAAATACTTTTAATATATATCATATATACATATAATATAATTAATAAATTCAATTTAGTATAATAAATACTTAAATTATAATATTTTATCTAATAATATATATAATTTATAATACAATATAATATTAATGTATAATATATAATAATAATATATTTATATAATTCAAATGGGTACACAGACCGGGTAATCGGGTCGGGTATTCGTAATATACTATACCCATATCTACCCGTACCCGATCATAAAATTTTGGGTTCGGTCGATACCCGACCCGATTTTGGGCTTATCCGACGGGTAAGATCGGGTACGGATAAAGTTGACATCCCTAGAAGAGATTGTGGTTATTTTTTTAGTAGTGGAAGATGTATTTTCTTTAGGTATGACTTGAAAAAAGTAGTAATTATGACAATTATGAAAAAAAAATTGGAGATTAAAAAAAAATAATTAACGAATATACGATGAATATTTAGTGATGTAATTATTCATGTAGTGATGTAATTATTCAAGAGCGTGTGAAAGTTAGAAATGGTAAATGAACAAGTTTCTGGGTAAAATATCTGAGTAAATAGATCAGTGAGAGAAAAGACAAAAGGAAATTCCATTAAATAGAACAAGTGCACACCAGAAAAGTGGAAAAAAGGGAAAGCAAGAGTTGAAAAAAAGCAGTTGGTGTTTTTCAGTTGGTTGATGGTGGATTGTCCAGAAGGCGTGTTGCAGAACCCGAGGGGCATATTTGTAAACATCCATCTCATGCTCGCCGGCGGCGGCGGCGCTTTTGAATCGCTCGGCAGCAAAATCGGTCAGATAAGCAGAGCGGTGTTCGTCGGAGGTGGCGGCGGATTCTGGAAGGAAGCGGCGGCGGATGGCCGCGTTACTATCGCATTCACGGCGTTTGCTGGCCTTGCACTAGCCGCTGCGGTGTTGTATACTACTAGGTAAAGAAAATGGAGTAGATTTGCCTGGTTTTTGCCTACCAAAGATTTTGAATCAAGTGTTGTAACCCTAGGAAGAATATTTATTGAGCTAGGAAAAGGAAATTAGGAACAAAAATAGAAAAAAGTTAATAGATGAAAGCTCTGAAAAGAATTCAGAATTCGTCATCGTCAAAATCCTCGTCACCGCCGTCCTCCTCAAATACGTCGTCGTCGTCTCCACCATCATCTTCGTGGATTCATTTGAGATCGGTTCTGTTCATAGTAGCTTCCTCCGACTCCTCACCAGCTCTCTGTTCTTCTTCTTCTTATAGTAGCCGGTTAGTCTGTTCTCTCTTACTATCTCATTGATATTGCTTCCTTATTAGTTACTCTTTCTCATTCTATCTCAATTGTATACCTCATGGCGATTTAAAGTTCAGATCTTGATCTTATACTTTCATTTACTTTCTGCAATCTTTCATTCCTCCTCTCCCCTACTCTTCTGCCAAATCCGCTATTTCCTTGCAGCTTAGCACGCGTCTCTGCATTTTTCTTTGTGGCTCTTAATCTTCCTATAGTTTTGTTCAATTGTTCTGGGGATGGAAGCGAAAGAGTAATATAAATTGACTGGGTAATTTGATGTTATTTTTATTTTTTCAGTCAAATGTGCCGTAAAGACTTGAAAAGATTAATCTGTTGTTGCATTTCTACAGTGTTTGGTAAATGTGAAGGCCTGTATACTATTGTTCTTACTTTGGTCTGGGGAATTAGGTGTAATGTATTCTTTTCACAGTTTTAGAACTAATGAATTAGACTTCTCTTGAGAATAAGTAGTGAAGTTAGGATGCGTACATATTATTACTTACCGATTAAGGAAAATAAATGGAATCAGAAAGAAATTCTTGCTTGAAATGGAATTTTTTTGTTGACCTATTTTGCAAAGATGTCTATTTCCATTACCCCCTAAGTTCCTTGAACAGAATGGTGGGTCGTAAGTCCTTTGTCATGTATCATTCACTGTTTAAACATACGGGTGACCTGTAGAGCTAGAAGCGTTGGAGAAGGATTGTGTTTTGACCGTAAATGTGTTTTCTCCTTGATATTTTCGTTTGCTTGCTTCAGATTTCAGTGTTGATTGAATTGGTTGCAGCCTAGCCATAAATACTGCCTTTATTTTATAGCATGCCCTACCTGTAATTTCTTGGTGGCCTGCTCTAGGTCAAGAATTTTAGGCTTTTTATACACTAGAGTTAAACATATACTTAATCTTATCAATTTTGCATATACTGTGTGGTATCAGGATTCTTTAAGTACCTGATGCTGATCTTTAATTTGACGAAAAGTGCTCTAAATATAGTTCGTTCCTGTTGCAGTTGTGCATTTATTTTTCTTTGTATATTCCTTAACAAATAATTTCCTTCTACATTTACCCTGATATGATCAATTTATTGCATAAAATAAATCTAGTTAAATCATTTTAATTTTAATTCTTAAGTAATTCCTATCATATAATAGCCACGATGAGAAAACGATAAACGGTATTATTGTCCAAAATAGTTCAGTTATGAAATTTTTCAGGTGAAATTCAAGCTGGACTCTAGTTTCACTAGCTCAAGCTCAGACTATTTTTTTTTTTTTAAGAATTTCAATTCGTACTTAGTTATCTTTTGTATGTCAAGCATTTTTAGCTACTCTCCAGTTAATAAAAGAAATAAATGTACTCTGAAGTTGATTAAGCTTATGAGGAAGTTGAATGAGATTTTTTTTTCGTCATGCTCCTTAAGCTAGTAAGTTCGCGGTTTATATATCACCTAGTTATGAAGAAACTTTCTAGGTTTGTTCTGTTCTTTTACCTTATTCCTTGGAAAGCTTTTGCATGCAACATATGATCGGTCGTTGTTGGGTACTTTGTACTTCCGGTCCAAGTGTAAATCACCTAATAAATCAGCATTTGACATGAAACTTTCTTTCCGATAATTGGTGTTAATGCTGTTTTGTGTGCATGTCCCTCTTGTTTATCCAATGAATAATTAATGATGTATTTTCCATTTTCAGGGGTCGTCTCAAATCCCCATGGTCTCGAAGAAAAAGAAAACACATTCTCTCAATTCAGCAGTGGAGTACTTTGTTCACTCCAGATGGAAAACTACGTGACAATGGAGTTAAATTTCTGAAAAAAGTTCGTAGTGGGGTGAGTTTGCGGTTCGATGTAACATTAAGTTTTTTTTCCTTCTTTGACGGTCTATAACCCCAAGAACTTGGAAAAGCTATTTGACTTTGATATTTAACTTATGTGTGTAGGGTGTCGATCCTAGTATTCGGGCAGAGGTTTGGCCATTTCTTCTTGGAGTGTAAGTTAATTCACCTTTACAATTACGTATCTCGATGTTGCTGTGCCTAAATATTTAAGTTGAGACTTGATTTGAGTCTTACATCAATATTTAGATGTCTTCGGTTTCTGATATAGCCTTTTAGAATTGCCTCTAGTGCAGATAAATAAAGAGAAATGACACATAAAGTAACATAAAACAGATAGATCATCTGAAATGGAAAGGGTTGGTTGAAGCCATGATTTCCTATGTTGATGCCTCTTATATGATGATCTAGTCCTAATTCCATCCTACGATTCCATGTTTGTAACAAATTCCATACACATTTTTCGCAGGCTGCTCAATCTATTATCGTCCCCTTTTGGTTCAATACAAATTTCCACCTTTCAAATGTCATCTTCACTCTTTAGCTGCTTCCCCGCACGTAATATTCTATTTATTATTTGTTTGTTCTTAAACATCAAGGTAATTTGTAGTAACCAAAATTCTATTAGTAAAATGTGATCCTTCTTCAAAAGCTCAAATGAAGTAGACTGATCGGTCAAATCTACTAGCGAAATTGGATTAACCTGCACTCTTCTATTCTCCATCCCCCAACGCACTCTTTATCTGCAGTTAACAGTTGACTTATTTTAAATTTGATTGTAACCGTCTCTATTATCTTAAAAGAGACCATGTGGGAATACATGACCTACCCTTTGTAGGTTTAAGAGATCTCTTTTTTGCCCAAAGTTTACAACTTTTTGATATCCAAATTGTCAGTTTTGGTCTTTACTCGAATACATTCGATAACACATTAGAGTAACCTATTTGAGTTCCTCGAATGTGTTTTGTGTTACTCGAATAGGTGAATGTTTTCGGGTTACACGAATGTGTTTTTGATAGGGCTGGGACTTTCGGTTATTGAGTAAAAAAAATCGTACCCATTATCCGAACCGAATTAAAATTTTCGGGTACGGTTCCTCATTTTTTTTTGCATTACCCAAAAATATCCGAACCGAAATTATATCAGGTATTTTTATCGGTTCTTCGGTTATTTCCAACCGGTGACAATATAGTATATACTATATATATTTCCAAGAGTATTCGAAAATATGTAGAATATAGTATATACCCAAAAATGTAAAATAACCGAAAACATATAGAATAACCGAAAATATGTAGAATAACCGGGTATTTCGGTTATTTTTAACATGAATTTTATGTATATCGGTTTCTCGGGTATTTTGGAGTTCGGAAAATCAATAGCCGATATCCAAACTTTAGTTTGAAGTAAGGATCCAATAACCAAAAAAAAACACGATTTTTTTTCCAATAACCGAACCGAACTGAACCGAACCGTTTTTACCTTTTCGGTTCGGTTATTCGGTTATTTGGGTCCTAAGTCCCAGCCCTAGTTTTTGAGTTACTGGAATTTGTTTTTGGGTTACTCGAATGTGTTTTGTGTTATTCAAGGGTACTCAAATGTGTTTTTTGGTCACTCAAAAGGTTACTTGAATGTGTTGTGTTACTCGAATCGTAACCCTTTGTAGGTTTAAGAGATCTCTTTTTTGCCCAAAGTTTACAACTTTTTGATATCCATTTTGTCAGTTTTGGTCTTTACTCGAATACATTCGATAACACATTAGAGTAACCTATTTGAGTTCCTCGAATGTGTTTTGTGTTACTCGAATAGGTGAATGTTTTTGGGTTACACGAATGTGTTTTTGAGTTACTGGAATGTGTGTTTGGGTTACTCAGAATGTGTTTTGTGTTATTCAAGGGTACTCAAATGTGTTTTTTGGTCACTCAGAAGGTTACTTGAATGTGTTGTGTTACTCGAATTGTATTTTGTTATTTTGTTTGCTGGAATATGTTACATTGATGTGCTTTGTGTTACTTGAATAAGTTACTCGAATGGTGTTACTATATCTTACTCGAATGTATTCGAGTAAAGGTCAAAACCAACACTTCAGTTATCCACCGGGCTCAAGAGAACTCAGGTGGCACAACTCTTGCTCTGTATAATAATAATAGCTTTACCTCTTTTTGCAGCTATGACCTGACAAGTTCTACAGAAGAAAGAGATGTTACAAGAACTAAGAATAGGTGTGACCGCATCTTTAAATGTCATTCTTTCCACAACACAAACACCGATTTTCATTTAGTAAAAGAATAACATGTAGAAGTGTGGCATCCCTCTCTCATGTTGATTTGATCTACTTTATTTTAATTTCTAATTTTATTTTGATTTCTTAAATTCATTTCTGATAATATGAAGTTTGGCTTCTGATTGATTTCAAATTAATTTCCTTTGCGCATTTTGATAACATTTCCAGAAGGGAATACGATAAATTACGGAGACAGTGCCGTCGACTTCTTAAACACAATAGCGAACTTTATAAGTTAAATGAAAGTGGCGAAACAGTCAGTGAAGGCACAGATTCTGCTGCTTCCGAGGATGTCGTGAGCGCCCGAGGATCCCTTTCTAGTGAAGAAGCATTCCACAGTAACGAGGATGAATATCAGCCCACCAGTTCGATAATAGAACCATATGTAGACTCGAAAGAAATTACAGACCCGAAAATTCCATCTGAGTCAGACTCTTCCGACTCCGACTCCTCAGACGAACCCGAGGTCAGCCAAACTTTCAACTTTACAGAAACCACAGAGGAACACGATCACGAAACAGATGCCCAGTCCGAAGCCCGCAGTCGAGAAGATTTTGCTACCTGGCAGCGTATTATTCGTCTGGATGCCGTCCGAGCTAATGAAGAATGGATGGCTTATAATCCGTCGCTAGCTGCAGTGTCGGATGCCAAAGCACGTCGTGCGGCCATGGCCGTCAGATTGAAGGATTATGATCATCTTGTCCCGGCCAGGATTTTCCATGCCGCCCGTCTAGTTGCTGTACTTGAAGCTTATGCGTTTTACGACCCAGAAATCGGCTATTGCCAGGGAATGAGTGATTTACTCTCTCCAATAATATCCGTGATGATCGAGGACCACGAGGCTTTCTGGTGCTTCGTGGGGTTCATGAAAAAGGCTAGACATAATTTTAGACTCGACGAGGTGGGGATTAGAAGGCAATTGAGTACGGTTTCGAAAATAATCAAGTATAAAGACTCGCATCTTTACAGGCATTTGGAGAAACTCGAGGCCGAGGATTGCTTTTTCGTGTACAGAATGGTGGTGGTGCTTTTCCGGAGGGAGTTGAGTTTCGAGCAGACTTTGTGTCTTTGGGAGGTGATGTGGGCCGACCAGGCTGCGATTAGGGCTGGTGTAGGGAAATCTGCATGGAGCCGGATAAGGCAGCGGGCCCCGCCGACAGATGATCTGTTGCTCTACGCGATTGCGGCTTCAGTGCTGCAGAGGAGGAAACAAATTATAGAGAAGTATAATAGCATGGATGAGATTCTGAGGGAGTGCAATGCGATGGCCGGGCATCTTGATGTGTGGAAATTGCTGGACGATGCACACGACTTGGTGGTGACGCTTCATGAGAAAATTGGGACTTGATGTCTGGTAAAAAAAAGTTTGGTATTTATGTTGATTTTATTTTGTTGTGGGGAAAGAAAAGAGGTCCTGAAAATCTTCCTCTTTTTATTTTTTTTTTTTCAGAAATGAGCTTGAGATGATTTTTCTGAAGGGGGGAATGCTAAGGTAATGCGACAGGCTGCTTTTCGATTTTTGAATGCTCTTGTATTAGATAAGATGGATTCTGACATAAAGTCTTAACTTGTATACCTGCACATTAAGGGTCTTATAAACGTTGCAGGTCTAAGCATGGGACGAGTCTTACATTTTAAATGGTTTCTTTGACTTGTGCTAAGTTCCTACAGTCAACTTTGTGGCCACTTACGGAGCTTATAAGCCCGAACATGTAATAAAAGCTTATAGCCTCGTCCGACACTCCAAATTTATAGAAACTGCGATTGCATTTATAAGTTGTTGCGTTTACTCCATATGGAATTGATGGATACGGTTCAGGACTACATCTGGATCAATCTCATTTTCATTGGCTATATTCATTTGAAAGATGGAATTAACACCATCTTGGAATTGATAGTCTCTGTATGGAAAATATGGTCAATTATGGTCTGATATAAATTATATTTATAAATTATATTCAAAAAAATAAGATAACAAAGTTATACGGAAAGCAGAAAGGTATGACCAATGTAGGATCAATGTGGCCATATGGGAGGGGGAAAAAGCCCACCAAAACAAACAGAGTTGGTAAACGGAAGGCCTTATGATTTGAGAAACTAAGCTCGCACCAAATATGTGTAACCAAACAAAAATATACAAATGACGTTTATCCCAAAAAAAGACCAACAGTTCTGATAATTTGAAGAGCCCTGCAGCGTAAAAGGATCGACGATGAAAGTCATTTAGAATTTAGCACACTCGAGTCATTTATAAAATAACAACAATAGTAATAATAATAATAATAATAATAAAAGAAAATTCAAGTTCTACTTGTTTATTTCTCTTTAGTGTAGTAGCGGATACCAAAAGCCAACCCCAAGATTAGGAGAGGCACAAGGAACTGCAAAATCTTAACGACAAAATCAGAAGTCCTGTTGGGATTGCATTGAGCTTGTTGTACTTGTGGGGGAACAAATGAATGTTTCGAGGGAATCGTCGATGTGTCCATCTCCCCGATGTAGTATTTGTCCAACATTTCCCTAGCAGAATCACTATGGCCGACGTCTTCAAAGTCATTAGTTGCATCTTTTCCTGCAAATCGCAAACAAATTCGGGCATCAAATCGGTCTTCATAAACATACACACGCCTAGTCTTGACGACAAGGGAAGTATGAAGGACAAAGAGTACAAGCATGAACGACAGCTCTACATGATTATCGAGACATTTATGGTTTTACCTGTGGCTGATAGCAAAATTTCATCGCCTCCGGGGTGATCATCCATGAACGGGGTTACATCATAAACCTGCAAAATATAAACACACGAGATAGATTTCAAGGATAGTTTCTTGATAGGTAGTGAAGAATCTTATCTCGAGTGAACTGTGAATGCGAACTTGTGTGGAAATCTTATAAAAATTTGATTGAAGCGTCTAAATATAATCTCTCTCTCTCTCTCTCTCTCTCTCTCTCTCTCTCTCTCTCTCACACACACACACACACACACAAAGAGAGAGACATACACACAACACATACACACACAGATCTCATGGCACACAATTTCTTGAAATTCAAAAGCCAAGGGCACGCAACAAGCCGGAACATGAAAGCCACTTATATACATACCGAGGTTTTTGGGAAGATTACCCTGCGTTTTACAAAAACAGGCCATTTACCCCGTCTTTTTTTCTTAAAAAAAAGCTGATTACATTATGTAGAAATTAAATAGACACATCACCTCGCTGTCTTAAAAAAGTTGCACCTGCCCTCTGTGCATAAAGAGGGTAATGTGCCCCATGAACAAATCGCAGGGGGCTAGTCTGCACTTTTTTGGAAACATATGTGACTAATGCGTCTATTTAATTTACACAGAGGACTAATCGACCATTTTCTAAAAATACATAGGCCCCGTTTGGTTGGCCTGATTAGGTAAGATTAGAGGCAAGATAAGACATAATATTGTGTTTGGTTGACAAGATTGCTTCCTTCTAGAGCCCGTTATTCAATCTCGGGCTAAGGCGGCCCGGTACTTAATCTCACAAAATTCATGATATTGAGTCGGAGGCCACCCCCTGTGACTACTTTTATCTTGCGCTTAATACCATTTTGCCCATCACAAGTAAGGACACTTTAGTAATTTAACAAATATCATGATTCAATCCTACTCTATCCAAGATTAAAACCATCTTGGCAACCAAACGGGGCCATAGATGATATGTATTTAATTTATACATGTGATAAACGGCCCATTTTGTAAAATACAGGGGGTAATCCGCCATGCACTTGTTATCTGTGGGTGTTGGAAATAATGGAAATATATAAATACAAGGAGAACAAATAATAGAAATGAAAACTTATGACGTAAATGTCGAGGCGAGAATTGGATTCTCTCTCCGTAAGACAAAATTGCTCCGCACTTGTGCACACGGTCTATAGCAAATGTCCCCAAGATACAACGACAAACTTTGAATACGAAACGCTGCACCGCGGGTCGTAGTTCCGATCGAACAATATAGATACTCGGGACTGAGTATAGACTCCTAGACTTCCGCTAGGATGATGAATGAACCGAGTAGACTAATATGAATGTAATGCTCGAATTTGTAGACGAATCTATGTTCGAATGAGTGTATTCAAATTAATTTTTAACCATCAACTGTAGGGGACTATTTATAGTCATAAATGACTTTCCGCGAAGTGGTGTGACCTTTCATCCCACCTTTAATCATGAAATAGTGTGTCCGTTCATGAAGAGGTGTGGTCCTTCAACCACCATTAATCATGAACCAACGCGACTTTTCATGAAAAGGTATGATCCATTTCCATAATTAACCACCAAATGTGGCTATTCGCGAATCGATGCGACCTAGTAACCACCATACATTATCTTATTTCAAGTATTATTATTTGTAATTTAATTGCTCATTCATCCAAATTTGGATATGAACAAATAAATACGTAAAATATATCTACTCGAAATAAATACCATATTAGAATATGGTTCTACTAGGATTTTCATATCAAAATTTCCAACAATCCCCCACATGAATGACGATTAATGCAAATGCAACATGTACTTAGTCCCGACGACCCGTTATTGCATAAGGATAGGTGGTAGTTAACCTTGAACCTTCCGTAGTGTAGTGCTATCGGATTTACTCGCTGCTCGGTGAACGCGATGTCTTGAACCGGTCAGCTTTTGTGTAAACCTAGACAATAACACACACACAATAACAGATCTAATATCTCTTGTTCTTATGTTGTGTCCATTTTTGGCCTTGGACCATTCTTGGATTCATAAGTATTTTGCGTAATGTAACGTTTAGAAGCGGCCACACTTCTTACTTATATAGGTGATCTCCTATAAAGAGTATTCTGCCATACTCCACATTAAAGGCTATAGGAATCATTAAAAGCTTCTTAGGCTTATCCTTTACCACACGCTGCAGGTTTGCACTTGAGAAGCTACGAGAATGGATTTCAAATTTCAAGTGCACAACTTGAACATTCATAACTCAGTTGTCTCATTGAACCAAGTTCTTGGGATCTCCAATCATCATGGTTGAGTGTCATTTATGAACATCCATTTGATTGTGGTTTTCAATCCATTCCCCTTACTCCATATTTGACCATATTTTATCTCAAGTAATGGCCATATTAATGTATTTGACTTTTATTAGCCAACATACACATATGATCAAATATATTATCCGAAGATAAATATTTACTTTTTCAATCATTACTATACAACTTTTCGTTCTTTAGTCGTCTTAGTAAATTTTCAAGTGTGAAGTGTTTACAAGATAATTTTTTTTTATTGTCCTTGTCACACTTTCCAACACATGATTCTACTAAACGACATAAACTTTGTCATACTAGTAATATTGAATTTCCTTTTTCTTTTGGGTATATTAACTGTATTTTGACATGCTAGTCAAGATACCCCCACATTTCATTCGTATCTATCTAGATGCTTTTGGTTCTTTGGATGATGATAAATATTAAATATCATTCCAAATCGATTTAGTCGTTTGACTAGCTCTCAGCTTCATTTGTAAGTACATTTGTAATTGCCAATGACGTTCTCTTCACCAAAAGCATGATTATTTCCTTGAAATAAATCATCTATCATTTAATTTGTTCCAAAAACTAAATGTTTGGATTTATAGTGAAATCATTGACTAAACTTACAAAGTACTTAGCTACGTTCCCCCACATTGATTATCTATTTAAAATAGACTAATCAACCATTGTTATTGACACGGGGTCGACTTGATCATTTACCTTTTTAAATGATATTCGTATTTTCTACCGTGATTATCTACTTCAAAGTAGACTAATCAATTTCCTCTATCGCTTTAAATAGAGTAATTAACACCTTCATTATCATAATTAAATGATCAATGCCTTCATTTAATTCTTAAAATTAAATGTGCATTTCCCTCTATTCTTATAATAGAGTGATTAATGCATCTATTAATATTACATGTCTAAAGTAATTAATATCTTCATTTAATTCTTAAAATTAAATGAGCATTAATTCCACATGCCTTTTGATTATCTACTTTATTGTAGACTAATCAAGATAAGCATTTTCATTTAATTCCAATGAATTAAATATATCAATTATTTCTCTACTTGAATGTAGACGAAACAATTTTATTCATTTAATTGTATCAAATTAAATGAACATGCATCAAATACTAAATATTTGATTATATATATAATATATTATATATATTTTCAAGGAAGGCTTTATTTATTTACAAGCCTTTATTATAGATAGTCCAATACGACTTTCTATATACAAGTTTAGGACAAGTCACACGGGACTTTCCTTGAGTCGGAAGCGTGAGCCTAGTAGACTCGCCTTGAATCCGATGATTGTTCCGTGGCCAATCCTCTTCTTGCGTAGGCGCCACTTGTAGCCTAGCGGGGTTGTGCCTGGAACGTTCTAAAGTAGGTCCCATTGGAACTTTCAAATGATCCCCTCCATTTCTTCCATAAGGAGATTCATCTCATTGCGGATTTATTCCCCCCAGAAGGGAGCATCCTTGCCTGTCAAGGCTTCCTCGATCTTACGAGGATCATCTTCCGTGTCTTCAAAGTATGGGCCATCGACCTTCGCCTTCTTGGCTTGGTGGGAGTGGTCAATGCCTCCAACGTCGAACGTTATCTCAAAGGCATCCCAGAGTTCCTTCGAGGTGTGGCAACCTGTAAATATGACGTAGATAGGAAAACTAAGGTAATAAAGAATTTTGATTACGACATTCAAAATCACCGTTACTCCAGACGGTCATTCTGGCGAAGTTGAGGTCGTCAGAAACCTCCGGTTGGGCAACAAGTGGGTATTCCGTTAGGAATCGAGCCATGTCGAACATTGTGAGAAACAACATCATTTCGTCCCTCCAACGACGGAAATCAGTTCCGCAGAATTTCGGCAACCTCCTCGTACAAATAGTAGACTCCATCTTCCAACATAAGCCAGTCCAGAAAACAGCCTCATTACAGCCCCTTGAACATGAACCTCTGGACCTCCTAATCCGATCTTCACCGTTCAGAATTTATATAGAGACCTTATGAAATTATCATCCAAAATTCAAGATGATCCAACGGTTGAAACTCCGGAAAACGTCAAAACAAGATGGCTGACTTGTGCAGAAAAATACCTACGAATTTTAAATTTGTCTTACGATTGTTATTTGTGGGTGTTGGAAATAATGGAAATATATAAATACAAGGAGAACAAATAATAGAAATGAAAACTTATGACGTAAATGTCGAGGCGAGAATTGGATTCTCTCTCCGTAAGACAAAATTGCTCCGCACTTGTGCACACGGTCTATAGCAAATGTCCCCAAGATACAACGACAAACTTTGAATACGAAACGCTGCACCGCGGGTCGTAGTTCCGATCGAACAATATAGATACTCGGGACTGAGTATAGACTCCTAGACTTCCGCTAGGATGATGAATGAACCGAGTAGACTAATATGAATGTAATGCTCGAATTTGTAGACGAATCTATGTTCGAATGAGTGTATTCAAATTAATTTTTAACCATCAACTGTAGGGGACTATTTATAGTCATAAATGACTTTCCGCGAAGTGGTGTGACCTTTCATCCCACCTTTAATCATGAAATAGTGTGTCCGTTCATGAAGAGGTGTGGTCCTTCAACCACCATTAATCATGAACCAACGCGACTTTTCATGAAAAGGTATGATCCATTTCCATAATTAACCACCAAATGTGGCTATTCGCGAATCGGTGCGACCTAGTAACCACCATACATTATCTTATTTCAAGTATTATTATTTGTAATTTAATTGCTCATTCATCCAAATTTGGATATGAACAAATAAATACGTAAAATATATCTACTCGAAATAAATACCATATTAAAATATGGTTCTACTAGGATTTTCATATCAAAATTTCCAACACAGTTTTGCAAACACTTAAAAAAACACAGTTTCATATCTAATTTTCATATCACATATCGACAACCAAAGCTTCAACCTAAATATTGGGGTGTTTGCAAACACTTAAAAAAAACTGATTCTCAGCGAAAAGTCTTCACTTCCTAATATCTGCAAAAGCCAATGCCTGTTTTGGTTCTACTTTGTTTAATCACAGTTGAAAAGAAGGGGGTGGTGGATGCCTTATATTCCGATTCTCCTTCGGGTTTGACTTTTACACACAAATGAAGCGTTATAGTTTTTCCACCAAACACTTAACGTAATCAGTTTTCGGGTTTTATTTGCAAAAACAGCTTATCATCTTACTCACAATTACTTGTTTTCACGTCAATAAATCACTACCTCCAAAAGCCCAAGTGTTTGCAAAGACACTTCCACAGTTACAGTAGGATCTGATCTTCAAATTATGCAAGTGAATTTAAGCCTCCCTCCCTCCCTCCCTCTCTCTCCCCCTCACACACACACACAACACACACACACACACACACACACTTACACTTACCCCCACCGTGTATTACCCCAGTTTCCTCATCCTGAGCACGATTTAGTACAAGAATGTCAATATAACAACCGATACACGAAACACTAATAAATTTCACAAACCAGTTCGAGTTAAGAAACACAATAAAAAACATGAGCTTATCGAAAGAGATCTTCATTAGTATATATTATAGATAATTCATTACGCTTCACAGCCTCATATCAGTTTCCAATTCTTGTGAATGGAATATTCAAATGGATTAAATCACCAACAAAAATGGAAAAGAAAAATACAATAAATAATAGTCTTTCCAACGAAAATGTTTGAATCTATTTCTAGTTTTAGATAAAGGATCTGACCTTTCCATTGATAATAAGCCAGCAATCCTTGGTCTTGTTATGCTTCGCAACCTCCTCGAACACGTGCATTCTTGGATCTGACGTCATTATTTTCTGCAGAAAAGATCCCAACCAATTAAAACAAATTATCCACGATTAACACAGACTAGAAGATCAGAAACACGGATTCGAAACATATATGGCAAATAAAAGGTGGGATATCACAGTAAAAGTTCGATCAATAAGAACTTACAGCTACAAGAGAGAGAAAGCTGAACGAATCAACGAAATCTGAAAATATATGAATTATCTCTCTCTCTCTCTCTCTCTCTCTCTCAATGCAACTGAATTGAAAATTTATTCTAATCATCGAGTTTTATATATGAACGAGCCATTATCCAATCCGTGAGATACACGGTCGAATATCTACGTGTTTTGTATGTAATATTGGGGCAGGCAGACGGTTGAATGAGCAGACGGCAGAATTTAAATGCCTTTAGAGAAATTTATATATTTTTTTATTGTTATTTTACTTTTATTTTAATCTATGTAATTAGTTATATGAAATGAGGCTTTGCTAACCCGTATGTTGCTCCGGGGTTGTTTTCGGTTTATTCAACCCGTGCGATGCACCGATTGTATCTAAGATTTCATAGCTAAAATTTAACCATCTTGTAATTTATACTATCATTTAAAATTTCATTTTAATCACCTTGTGTATTAGAAGGTGCATTTGCATTGTGATTTTTATCATAACTTTTGTATTTAAATTAGTTTATTTACATTAAAAGTTACAATTAAAATAGTCTCTTCATATATTTACAATTAAAAGTTACAATTAAATCCCCTTCCATATTAAATTAAGAGAAATAAGTATTATATAGTATAGATGTGTGCATTTTTACAATTGAGCCCTCACATTTAGCTAATATTAGAGGAGCTGCACTCGCTAAATGGGATGTCAATAGAGCGGAGCGGATGATGATACCTCCAACCCCTTCCCCATCTAAGAGGTCGTTTGGTTCGTATTGAGGTATGAATTTGACATCAGGAATTGGGTTAAAATGATATGTAGTTTGAACTTGATTCTTGATATCATCTATTTGGTTCAGCAGTAGAATGAAAATCCATTTCCTGGTGTTTGGTTTAGAAATTTTAGAATCAGTAATTAATGTTAATTTTTATAGTTCTTCCAACTACGTATCTCAAAAATAAAAAATATATTTTTATTGTTTTCTAATCCCTCTTCCTGGAGTAACAATTATTACTATTTAATAATCATATATAATAAAAGATTAGGTCCTAAAAATGGTTGGGGAGTATTAATGACAACAATTTTAAAATATTTATTAGGGTTTTACAATTTAACCCCCATATTTTCCTGCAGCTTTCAATTTAACCCCAGAAATTCTGTATACTTCAATTTAAACCCGTTTTGATTTATGATTCTTCGATTTTAACCCAGTCAGCTTCTCAACTCTTACAATTTGACCTCACTCAACTTTAAAACCTCCAATTCAGTCCATTTTGACCAAGACATTAAAATGTTGACCTTTCAATTAATATTAATAATTAGTCCGATTTTATGCATATATATTTTTATTTCCGTCATTTTATCGTAATATTTTATAATGATTAAAATATTATTACATGTTGACTTTATCGAGGATTTACGGGCTTAGGACTGTGAGTCGAGCATCTCCATATTCAAGTCAGACAGCATCATTTACTCGTGGGAATTTTCACTATCACTTTAATTGCTTTAATTGGATTGAATATGTGATATTCAATTCAATATGCGATATTCAATTCATGTTTAAAAATTGACGATACATGTTGTGAATCAGGCTCACATGTATACGTGTAAAGGGGCTATCTTAAGATATATGTTGTTGCGGAGACACCTGCGCAACCTCAATATTCACATGCGTGCTCGATTCATGTTATATGTGGTATTTTGTGTATGTTTCATGTTGTTGTGGGGACACATGCGCAACCTCAATATTCGTGTTATGCGTGCTAGATTCATGCTATACGTAATATTGTGTGTATGTATTCATGTTAAGGAAAAGATATGATAGATTATTCATTCTATACTTTCCATGAGATTATATATTACTGTGATAATTGAGATTTCCACGAGCTGAAGTAAGCTCACCCCACCTTCATTGATCCCGCAGGTTAAATCGAGCTGGATGAACGAAGGAGCAAGCCGAGAGGGCATATGAATGAAATTTATTAAATGATGTTTTTCTTATGTCAAATGTTTCGAAATTCTTTTGGGGAAACTTTTGTTAGAAATTAACAATTTATAATTTATTCTTCCGATGCAAATTTTATTTCGTATCAATGACGTGTTATTGCCTTAATTAAAAGTATTTAATTTATGTCAGTGTAGCGACTCGACTTTGTAGGCGTTATTCTTCGTCAAATTTACCTATTATTTATTTTCCCCAATAATTATCCCTAGAAAGTCGGGGCGTTACATAGTGATATAACTTATATTACACACATTAACGCAATCTTGATACAAAGTATATAAACATCTGCACAAACATTACGTACAAAACACGTAGATATTCAACCAAAAGCATAGTCGGTGCATCGCACGGGTTCGTAACGTCTCGTAACTTAATAATTTTGTTCTTTACAACATTAATAATTTTTATTATTTAAATAGTAATAATATATTTATTACAATTATAAATAATTATTTCATAATAATTATTTACATAAGAATTGAAATTTATATGAGATTTATATCCATCTCCACCCTATTACCCATATTGGGTATGGAATTGAAATTCATCTATGTCCCAATGAGTATAAAATAAAAAACATACCCCCTACAACCTACCTTAATTTCTATCTCAACTTTATATCCACCTTACTCGCCTCATGAACCGTATATCACATTAGATAAAAATATCATAATTATACAAATCATCAATGTTTGATAAATTAAGAGGAGTTGTTAACTTATATATAGTTTTAAATAAGTTTTCATATGGAGATAACATTTGTTACATTTTAAAAATGTCGAGTTGCAGTTTAAATGTCGTAAAATATATGAAATATGCGAGTATAAAGTGGAACTAGTGGAAATGGGCGAGGATGAGAGAGTACAATCTAAAATCTGTCCCCGCCCCACCACTCATGGCGAATGCGATTTGTCAATAGCAAAATCGTCAAAAAATTGTCAAAAATAGGATCAAGTAAAAATATTTAGAAAACAAAGATGAAAAAAATGAAAAGTTCGAAAATATAAATTAACATTTACCAAATGTTTGAAAAAAAATTATGAACAAACTTTCATCCACAATAAGGATGGGTATCTAAATAACATTGACCTTCCTCATATCCTTACTTCAATGGCCCATTATAATTAATCATGTGTTAATACTATGAGTAGTTATATTATAGGACCAAATTCATGATACAACATGAATTCAGAATTCATAAATAATGAACAAGTTTTTTTTTTTTTTGGTTACAAGAAATAATGCACAAGGTATGAATATCATTATCTGTCCAAAATATTTGTATTATTTATTCATTCATCTCTTCTATATTTATCACGGATTCATAATGCATTATAAACCCGAATCAATGATATTAATTAGCTAATATTATGTAGTCCAACCGCCTCTATTCAACAAATTATATCACCTCCTCGAGAAGCATCTAATTAAATATTAGTTTATGATGTGGCAGCGTGACAAGTGTATGAAAATTTTGATTTTAGGATATATATATATATATATATATATATATATATATATATATATATATATATATATAACAAAGTGAAATACTTGCTACGTGCTCTTGGGATGCATGATAAAATTCCTGCCACTGTTCTCCAACTTGTTAAAGAATTCGATTGAAAAAAAATTAAAGAATTCGATATTTTGAGTTTTTGTGAATATTTTAT
The DNA here is from genome assembly GCA_033398695.1 of Orobanche coerulescens. Lineage (NCBI taxonomy): Eukaryota > Viridiplantae > Streptophyta > Magnoliopsida > Lamiales > Orobanchaceae > Orobanche > Orobanche coerulescens. Next base: position 3,959,788 of record CM065816.1, read on the forward strand.
TTGTGTTATTTTAAATTCTTAAATTCAAATATATCAATTATGAAATATTCAACACATAGATCATACAGTTAAACCTCGATAAATGAATGTTCGATAAACGAATAATCTCGCTAAATGAATAATTTTCTCCGGACCCAATCTTTTATAATATGTTCAAATTTTCTTTCGATAAATGAATAATTTCACTAAATGAATATTTTTCTCTGAACCCGATTATATTCATTTATCGAGGTTTTACTGTATCATATTTTGATGGAAGACTTCAAGAAGTTAGAAATATAACCAGTTACGAGAACAAACCAGAATGAATCTATTTCTGTATTGGATCACATCATGAGCTTAAATACTAAAGTTAAATCTTGGTATAGGGATTGATTTCGGGTCAGTCCTATCGGGCCATCGAGACATTCATTTCGGGCCGATTCCAACTTCTCGGGCTGATGTCAAAACTGGAAAATACCTCTATTCATGTTCTACTCCTACTCCTACTCATCCTAAAACTGAAAAACTATGTGATAAATCCACACAAATTGCATCTAACATTGAACAAAATGATATAAAAAACCCAAAATTTTCTTTCTACATTTCTTTCTCTCTCATGAGTTCCTCCCACGAGAGAAGCTCATGCAGATCGGAGGATTAACCTTAGCCATTGCAAGAACACAAGAAGGCAGAACCCATAACCCGTCCCCACAAATCAAACCCGAAGCAACAGCCGGAATCATCAGACCCGCCTTCCTCCTATTCACTCTATCCCAAACAAACACCACCAAACTCCCCACACACATATCCACCGCGAAATACCCTCCCACCAAAAACGGCACCGCCATAGCCATCGGTAGAGGCACCCACTTCCCGACCCTCCCCCCCACAACATCCCTGAAAAAGTTGATCAATATCGCGAACGCGAAGAACCCACAACAGAACTGCAGGCAATGGTCGGGCAGAGCCGAGAACCCCTCGACCCCGAGGACCGCCATGTTCCGGTACACGATTGCGTAAGGAGCTTTGTAGGCACCGTTCGGATCCCCGACGTCGAACGTCTTGTAGAAAAGGAAGAACGTGAGCGGGGCCACCACGCATCCGATGGCCGTCCCTATCCCCTGGCTCACCAGCATGGCCCGTGGGGACGTCAGCGTCAGGTGGCCCGCCTTGAAGTCCTGCATCAAGTCCGAGGATATCAACGCGATCGACTTTATGAGGCCGCACCCGATGAGCCCCGCGACCACGCCGTCTTCTTTGCCGGACAATGCGGCCAGAACGAAGAGGGCGACTTTACCGTAGTTGTTCGCCATGTTCATGTCGGTCAGGCCGGCACCGTAGGCGTTGCAGAAGCTCAGTGAGGGGGCAAGGATGTAGCCGGCCAGGACGTAGTACCACTTGAGCTGGGGGAACATGATCGGAATGGCGATGGTCGAGATGGAGGAGAATAGGATGTAGCCCCCGAGGGCTAGCGGGAAGGGGATGGTGTCTCGGGTGAATACTTCGTTCCTTCTGATTTCGTGTTTGGATGGACGGGCGGTGGTGGTGGTGGTTCCTGGGACTGTTGTAAGAAACAAATTTCTTTTGTCAGGAAAAGTTGTATCATCAAGTTCAGAACAAGTAATTAATTGTTGTAAGAGCTACATTTAATTGAGAGAATTACATACTTGGTGAAGTTTTACCTTAATTACAAAAAACCCACATAACTTTCAAAATTACAAAAAATACCTATGAGGTCTGATTCAGTTTTAAACGTAATATTTTCTATAATTGTGAAAGGGGTTTTGAAATGTCCTCTGCGAGGTGAATGTAAAAGAAAATCAGAATCTCAATAGTATTTTTTTTTTTTTTATATTTTTCTTTTTTTTTTTTTGGGGGGGGGGGGGGTGATTTTGGAAATTATTATTTTATTTATTTATTTATTTTGGGGGTTGGGGGGTGGGGGCGGGGTTAGGTCAAACATAAGGGTACTCTTTGTAATTAACCCTAAAGTTAACTAGTGAATAAGATGTGAAATTGTTAAATCATAAATCCAAAAGCACCACTCAGATGAAGGAAGGGGTGTTCAAAACCGGATATCCGGAGTTTCGGATATCCGAAAATTCGGATAGTAGATTTTGATATCCGATATCCGTATCCGAATATTCGGATATCCGAAATTTCGGATACGGGATATCCGAATATCCGGAATAAAATATAAATTATATCCGGATATCCTTATATTCGAAAAAATATTCGGATTTGGATATCGGATATCCGAATATCCTAAAAACACTTTGGATAAGGATCCGAATATCCGAATACATTCTATTTCGGATATCCGAATATCCGATTTTTCTGAAAAGTACTATCCGATATCCGTATCCGGAGTATCCGAACTTCGGATATGATCGGATATTTTGGATGGGATATCGGATCTAATTTTTAGATACCAACGAAATTATACAGAACTGTAATTTGACGAGATTAACCTTTTTGTTTTCCGACCAGAAGCTGACAATCACTTTTTTCTTTTAAGGTTGTTCAAACTCTAAAGAAAACAACAGAAAATATTGACAACAAATATATTGCTTTGCTCACCAGCTGCTATAAGATTCCTCTTCTTTTTGTATGCAGAATGCATGCTTCTACAGGTAATCAGTATGGTCTTGATAAAATTGTACAAACCATCACCTAGAATAAGGGCTACTGCAATGAAAACCTGCATATACGAACACAAAAGAGCAATATATTTCGAACTTCAAGTCGAAGCGGAACGGTGAAAAAAAAAAACTTAGAAATGTCATTTTTTCCTAGTATGTACCATTTTTTTTTTAATCACACATACTTTGTATCCATTCAGACTCTTCATGCTGCTTTCTTTGATATTTTGCGGGAACCAATTTCCCTTCTTTTCGGTAATTAACGGCCACATAACGCCGTAAGAAAGCACGGCCCCCAGAAGCAAAGACAAGCTCACTATGTGGGAACAGATCATTCCTGCTCCTACATAAGTCGTACTGAAATCGAAGTAGAACCTGCAAATTTTTTATTTATTATTTTTTTTTTTTGTACGTTGCCAAGGATCGAGACTTAAAATTCGAAAATGAAAATGAAAATCGTGCGCGTACGAATTTTTCCAAGCTTTCAGCCCAAAAGTGGGGAAATTGATGAACCCACATTGTTCACCACCAGAGAAGAACCATTGGAAGAAACTCCATAAGAAACTGAGGGAAAAAAATTTCATGAATCCATGGACCTGTTTCCTGAAGTTTTGAAATATACTGAAGTTATTTAAGATTTGAAATAGACTGAAGTATATATATACACAACTTGAAAGAGTATGAACAGTTAGATAATTGCCTACTTGGCCATATTGTCTCCTTTAGCAGTGTGGAATCCATTGATGAGAACAGCAGTTGCAGTTCCACTTGGATAAGGTAGTTTGTAATCTATGATCATAATCTGCAGAAAATCGAAAACTTAAGAATGAGAATTCATATTAAAAAAGTCATGGCTTATTTTGTAGAAGATAATAACAGTGGGAGCTATTGAACGGCGGTTTTCGGGAACCCTTGTCGATCAACTAATGATCTGATGCCATGCATCCCTAATAGACCCGGCAATTTACCACACGAAAAATTTAGTGTTTGAGTTTGCATTTTTGAGTACACGACACGAAAATACACGAACACGAAAGTACACGACCGAGATTTAGTGTCGGTTTTGTGTTTACCCTTTGGGTACACGACACGACACGAGGTACACGAAATAAATAAATAAATATATATAATATTTATATTTAATTTAATAAAAATATATATTTTATGAATTCTGTTTATACTAAACTTTAAAATTTGAAAATATAATGTGAATTTTCATAAATTTCGTGTAAACATTCGTGTTTTCGTTGTCATTCGTTTCATTTAAATCGCTAAAACCTATAAAAATAATATTATAATATTAAAATTATTATTTTTATAATATTTTAATATTTATTTTATATTATGTGCCTGACACGAAAACACGACACGAAACGACACGAATTTGCGCGGTACACGACACGACATGACACGAATTCATTTAGTGTCGTGTATGGGTTTGAACTTTTGGTACACACGAAAGTACACGACACGAACGAATTGCCAGGTCTAATCCCTAACTTAGAGGTACGGAGTTCGACTCTTGGGGCTGGTATAAAAATTAGGGGATGGCAACAGGGCTTGTTGGGCCGGGCTTTTGACATTCAAGTACCCGCCCAATAGAAAAATGGGGCATGAGTGGGGTGGGTCGAGTCGAATCGGGTACTGCACGGTGGCGGGAGAACCCCATTTTATTTTGGTACTTGAATATTATTTTTAATCTCAATTTATGTACTTTAACAAAAAAGTAAATACACCTAAATTACATATAAATTATACGTAATATACATATGTGTAGTGGGCTCGGGGGGGATTAACATAGTCGGAACCGGGATTAACCATCGGGTTCGGGACGAGGTCGGATTTTCCCATCGGTTCGGAATATTTTGCCATATGGAACTAGGTTCAGGCGTAAGATCACGAGTTGATCGCGGTGAAGGTTCCGTAAACCGCCATCTAAATATACCTTTCTGAGAGGAACCAAAGCAAACAAGCCAGCAAAGCTAACAACGAAACAAAAGCCAATCATCCAATCAGGCTTGAGTTCTTTATAACTCTTAGGTGAATTCCCTTCATTATCAACTCCTGCTTGCTCATATGTCCTCTTATTCAATCCCAAAAGGTAAGACCCAAACCCAGCTGATAAATACCAAATTCAAGTGAGAAAAACAAACAAACAAAACCAAAAAAATATATGAATGAAAAATTACGAAAATTACTCCTGATTTATCCTAATTACACAAAAACCCCAATTACCTTACAGAATGACAAAACATCATCTTAAAGCGTTACAAGCTGTCTAGTAGTGATACTTACTAAGTTCCAGATTTATTTGTAACTTTATAGTATAAAATATCATTTTAGTAAGAGAATATGTTAAATTCTAAAAGAGAATCAACTTTGGTAAATTGCAATTTAGTCCATTAATTATAGAGGGATGGTAATAATAGTCTTGTAAAAATTTCAATTTGCTACAAACTCATGTAACCTTAATATTTTCCCAGCAAAATTTCCAACTTGGGTAAAATTTACTTTCTTTTTTATTTTTCCTAAAAAAATCACATATTTTCTTAATTAGACTAAACCTTATGCTATTTTTTGTAAATAACCCTAAATAAATCGATAAAATCAAATAATTAAGAAAAAATGGTCCAACTAGGACTGTAATTCGAGCCGAGCTGCTCACGAGCAGCTCCAGCTCGAACTCGTTTATCAGGACTCGGCTCGAATCGAGCTCGTTGACTAGTCGAGCTCGAAGATAGAATATGGCTCGTTTAGCTAAATGAGCCAGCTCAGCTCGAACTCATTTATAATACGAGCCGATCACGGACACAAGATTAAGCTCGTTTAAGTATAATTTTAAACGAGCCGGCTCGGCTAGACTCGTGAATTAAACGAGTCGAACTCGATCAGCACTTTGAGCTCGTTTACCTAAACGATCCGGCTCGACTCGTAAAAAAAAGCTCGAGCTCGAACTCGTTTATCTCGAGCTCGAGCTCGCCCGGCTCGAATGACAGCCCTACCTCCAACAGCAATGCTGTAGCAAGCGACAGCCGTTGTCTGAATAATCGTATTCTCCTGCCTGGTAAACGGCGTCGTCGTGAGTTTGGCCTTGTCAAGGATCTTTGTCCATGTTCTTATAAACACAAATGCAAGAAGAGCAGCTGATACATTGAGATTCGGAACAAGCCCAGTCGTCACGTTCAGCTTCATCACCACGACACTGTAAATTATTCCAATAATTAAACTGGCAATGATTCCTCGGACTGTAATTTGATTTTTCCAAGGTGGTAGCCGCTTTAAATCCTCTTGCTCCTCCGCCGCCGCCGCCACCGCCTCCAAATTCTCATCACCTTCACTTCCCACCGTGTCTCCATTGTTGTCGCTTGTCACCATTTCCGCAACCTCTTTTTTGTTGCCTGAATTATACAATCATCACAAAGCAATTTCAACATTTTGGCTAAAATTTATCAAAACAAAAAATCCTTTATATATATATCCCTATATATATATTTACGAGTTATGGAGTGAAATGGGATAACTGTAAGAAATAGAAATGATTGTAAGTTGTTGATCCTTGGAGATTAATGGCCGATTTCGTTACGGTGTCTTAACGGGAAGCTAGGAGTCTTACGAATTTAATTATTAGGGTATCAATGTAATTTGACTAATTTCACATGGGAAGTTCACTGATCGTGGAAGTTCACGTATTCATGAGATTTTTCATTTTAGGTTAATATATATTTTTGTATGAGATTTCATATCTTTTAGTCGTTCAAATATTTTATATTTTTGGTGTATTTATTTCTATTTTTTTTAAATTAACATTATTTTTTTCTATTTGATTTGTATTTTTAAAAATCGGAACTGTTGTGTTAACCATTTGTTTTGTGTGTGCTGCAAATTGGAAAACAGAGTGCGGTTCTGGTTATGTTCCAATTATGTGATTTTTTTGTTATGCTTTATTTTGTACAATACAGTTAATTTTGATACAAAATATATTACCTAGCACACTAAGATATATGTTCCAAGATATATATATGGTATAATATCTATCACGTGTTACGATAAGCACCACAATTTATATTACATCGCATGTTATTCATGTCAACGTTGCACACATCTGTTGAATAGTAATTTACCACAAGTTATATAAACTAGTACGATAAGCACCACAATATATATTACCTAGCACACTATTCATATCAACGTTGCACAGAAGGTATAATACCTATGATGTGTCACAACATAAGCAGAAATTTGTACAACATTAATTTACCTAAATTCAAAGTATACCAATTCAAATTATTTATCTTCCAAAAAAATAATTCACAACACATTGTATTAAAATTGACTGCATTGTACACAATAAAACATAACAAAAAAAACACATAATTGGAACATAACCAGAACTGCACTCTGTTTTCCAATTTGCAGCACACACAAAACAAATGATTAGCACAACAGTTCCGATTTTTAAAAATACAAATCAAATAGAAAAAAGATAATGTTAATTTTTAAAAAATAAAATAAATACACAAAAAATATAAAATATTTGAACGACTAAAAAAAATAAATACTCATAAAAATATATATTAACCTAAAATATGAAATCTCATGAACATAGGAACTTGCCATGATTGTAGTAACTTCCCATAAGTGAAATTAGTCAATTTACATTGGTACCTCCAATAACTAAATTCGTTAGACTCTAGCTTTTAGTGTTAGACACCGTAACGAAATCGACCATTAATCTCCAAGAATCAATGGCTTACAATCATTCCTATTTCCTACAAAAAAAAGCTTTCCTACCTGAACATATATATATATATATATATATATATATATATATATATAAATGGACTGGAATTTTGATAAAGTTCGGGTGGTCCAGATTTCCTACGTTGATATACAAAGGAACATTTCAATAATTACTCGCGATGTTTCGTATTAAACCAATATATTACTTTTCTAAATTGAATTCTAATTATAGGTTATTTTATAAAAAATAATTATAAAATTTACAAAATTATGTTATTAAATTCACATTAAAAAGTACTTTTACAACATATTTTTTAATATTTTTGGTTATTATATTTATCAAAGTTTAACATAAAGAAAATAAAAAATCAATTAATATAGAATAGAGATAATAACAATTTTTTGATAATATTACTCATTATCTCTCCCCCTCCTAATAAAATATTCTCTCTCTTCTTCCTAAAAAAAATTCTTCATTTGTTCATACAACCGAGAGAAAATTATGCTGCTTAATTATAATTTTAAAGCATTAATTTTTAATTATTTAGTAAAAAATAAAAAATATTACTTCGTAAATATGCATTGAAACAAATACAACATTTTATATGCTAATCTTTATTTTTACGTTAGTATAAAAAATAAGGTAGAATGTTATTATATAAATAAAGTTGTGTTGTTCACACATGGGACTGTAATTCGAGTCGAGCTGCCAGCTCGAACTCGTTTATCAGGACTCGCCTCGACTCGAGCTCGTTGACGACTCGAGCTCGAATATAGAATATGGCTTGTTTAGCTAAACGAGCCCGCTCAGTTCGAATTCGTTTATAATACGAGTCGATCACGGATATAAAATTAAACTCGTTTAAATATAATTTTAATTAAACGAGATGCTCAATTAGTTAATGAACTAATATACACACGGTGATCCACCACAAAAACTCTTGAAAAGTGTATAGAAAAACTTTCGGGACGGAAAAAGCAACTTGTAGGACTAGCAAAAACCGAAACTTTTTAGAAAATATTAAAAAAAATACTTAAAAAGAATTAAGAAATTAAAAATTATTTATACCGTGCAACATAATTTATTATACATAATAAATTAATTAAAATTATAATATTTTCGATGTGATTATTTACTATAATTATATAATAAAACGATTGTGATTTATAAGTCATTTAAAAATTGGGGAATAATATTTTATTTCATACTGCACAACAATTATTTCTGCTATCCATTATGATATCCCTTCATTAAATCTGAAAATTGCAGGCTGGATATATAATAATACTACCACAAATAAAAATAAAAATATAAATAAAAGGACAAGAGATAGGTATATATACTTACGTGAACAACTTTTCTTTTTCTGTTCTTCTCCTGAACCAGAAGACGAAGAAAACCCCAAAGAAAAATATATTTCTTTTGTTTATATAAATTTTAAAAAGGAAAAAAACTCCAATTTTTTTTTTATTGCCCAGTAAAAACAAAAAAAAAAAAAAAAAGGGTTTTACTATTAAGTTGCCCAAGATATGTGCTTGGTCAGTACCCAACGGTTAAAAATGATCCGAATTTGAAGAGTGAAATGTAGAAATAACTGTTTCATCATATGTACGACCTACAGTACTACTACTCCTCCTTTCTCTCTCATCAGTACAAAAAATAAAAAATGACAACATCAATTACTCCTCTCTTTTTTTTTAATTGTACTACAACCACAAATTTACCAAATCCCATTATCCCCCTTTAAAAAAAAATCTTGATTTATACGAATATATGAAAAAAAAAAAATGGTTTTGCATTTATTTAGGAAATGGAGTCATTATTATTATTATTAATATTATTATTATCTATACTGACAAATATAATTTCACTTAATTTATTATTATGTATATAAGATTTCAAATAATCGTAATTAAATTATTCTTTTTTAAAATTCTGCAATCATGCAAGAAAAAATACAGTTTAAAAATAGAAAGCTGCTGCACACACAAATGCACACTCCTGCTTTGTAGGGGTTGTACTCTGCGTAGTAGGGGTTGTACCCCTACACAACCCCCCTACTACCTATAAAGCAGGGTACAACCCCTACAAAGAAGGGTGTGTATTTATGTGTGCAATTGTGTGTGTAGAGCATTATTCTTAAAAATAATATTATATTTTCATTTCCAAACCTACACTACAACACAAGTTTATAGAGAACAAACCAAATACCTTCTCCCGAGAAAGAGATCAAGGGTAGAAGCGGGCCGGATCAGTATTGGGACCGTAAAAGTTCAATAATAATGGGTTCTGAAATGTTGGGCCCACTCGAAGGTTGGACATCATCGATCCAGTCCTAATTTTAGACTTTTAGGATTTATTTGGGCTCGATTTGAGCCGGCTCGATTATAAATCTGGCTTCATCACCAATTGTTGGGAAAATTTCATAAAAGTATTTTACGCATACACGAGCGCAAAACATATTTAAGCATATTAATTAATTAACTGTTAATATTAATAAGCAATTCAAATATTATTTATAATTTAATAAATAGTATTGTCGGTAAAATCAAGGTGTTAAAAATCAAATTTGCAAAAAAGTGTGTTAAAAATCAAATTTGCAAAAAGGTTGTGTATTTAATTCAAACGAACTCAAAATCCAATCCACGTGTAAAATTCGAGTGGCCACGTGGAAAAGCATAATTTTTGCACGAAGCAGGCATGAAACAAGCTTCCCATGCCCAAGTATTTGATCATTTTCCGTGGATATGTAGCTTCTCATGTCTAACAATAAGCTTCTATGGTACAACAATAAATACAAAGTCAAATCAAGCATGAAATAAGTGGTGCAGGAATCTGTGCGGCAGCATCTGAACGTTGATGGGACACACGAACACGGCTCGAACACACGTGCGACAAGCGCATGCATGCATGCTCGACGTGATGTTTTGGACGGTGTGTGTCGGGACATGGTGGACACTGTGCATTCTCCGACACTGTATTTTGCCGTGAAGAAAGCCTCTCATATTCTCAAGCAGTAGCCACACTAAGTAAGCCACGAATAGCCTGGATCTCTACTGTTTTGGTATTCATTCTTCTTTCTCTTCATTTCTAAATCTCTGCTCGATCTGCTCCATTGGAATCGCTTCTTCGTCTCCAAACCCTCTTTGGCTCTCTTCGATCGGCTTCAACATATACTTTATTTAGAGAAGAATATGTGTGTGGGGGTCAGTCCGTGTAATTTAGAGAAGAAGAGGAGAAAAACAACACAGGAAGAGTAAGAGGTTGTGAAGGAGAATGAGAAAAATTTAAGTAGAAATATTTAAGTAAAAATTTAAGAGAGAGAGAGAGAGAGAGAGAGAGAGAGAGAGAGAGAGAGAGAGAGAGAGAGAGAGAGAGAGAGAAGGGGGGGGAGGGGGGAGAGAGAGGAGTTGTCTCTAAAATCAATTCAATCAACCTTGCAAAAATACTAGAGACGACGATGGAAAATAAGAACATTCAAGGTTTTAGAGGAAAAAAAAAAAGCTAGTTAATTGTGGTTAAAGCCAGTTAATTGTTATTGGACTCGGTTTATTATTTAAAATTTAATTATGAACTATTAGAATTTATGCTTTATACATATTTTATACATATAATATGCATAAAAATTAAAAAAAAAATCACGTCCACACCATGTCGGTATCCTATGTTTTCAAATTTTGTTGTATCACCGCATCCGTGTCCGTACAACCTAGTCACCCAGTTTCAAGATTTTCCTCCAACTGCTCAACAATCTATGATCCTTGGACCCGAAATGCTTATTGGTCAAATTTATAAAGGCGGCAAAATCACATTGGACCAAAAAAAAAATTATTCAGCCTTTTTCTAAACATTGTATTGTCGATAAACAAATATTATATATCAATACAAATTTAATAAGGTGACGAGCAACTTAGAGCTAAAGTGGTCAACCGACTCGCGCCACAATAAGCCAATTGCTTCCTTGCTTGCACTTGCCACTCCCTCTATGTCTGTGGAATCCTAAAATACAACACATTCGGTCTTGGTAGTACAACTGAAAGTGACTTCGCCGCAGTTCGACTGATCCTGGAACTAGAATAAAGAGAGAGGTGAGCGGGAGAGACACCGAGAGAGAGAAACAGGGGACTCTGTAGAAATTGATGTAAGAATATAATACTCCTTCCCGAAATAAGTACCATTTTAGCATTAAAAACTTTCCCAAAATAAGTGTCATTTTAGGACTCCAAGAAAAGATTATGAATACCAAAAATTCTAAGGGGCTGTTTGGCAGTTGCTGAATGATTTAGTCAGAATGATTGAGAGGCCAGAATGGTTGAGAGGCTCTGTATGGTTGAGTGCAGAACGAAATTTGGTTGTTTGGTAACTGTTCTGAACGGTAACTCTGAATGGTAACAAATTACCATTTTACCCTTCTGTATAAAAGTAGCGATTAAAAATCCCATTTTTCCTCCCATTGCGTACCAAAACATCTCCTTTTTATAAATAAAAACCCTAATTTTTATAAATAATTGTGTATAATATTTTTAAATTTAATTCATTTAAAATAATAATAATAATTATTATTATGTATAATATTTTTAAATTTAATTCATTTAAAATAAAAATAATAATAATAATTATTATTATTATTATGTATAATATTTTTAAATTTAATTCATTTGAAATAATAATAATAATTATGCATAATATTTTTTAATTTAATTCATTTAAAATAATAATAATAATTATGTATAATATTTTTTAATTTAATTCATTTAGAAAATTATAATAATAATTATATCTAATATTTTTTATTTAAATTCATTTAAAATAATAATAATAATTATGAATAATAATTCTTAATTTAAGAAGAGGGGTAAATCTGGAAATTGTTTGCCTCTTAATGGTTGAGAGAGAGTATGGATGCTTAATGGTTAAGTGGTTATTGTAACCATTAAGAGGTCATATTTTTTTTGCCAAACTGACCTCTTAGCGATTCAGAGGTAGGCTCTTAATGTAACCATTAAGAGCCAAACAAACAGCCCCTAAATCCTAACGAATCCTGAAACAAACACACCATAAGAGTGTTGGTGGCGTTGGCAGAATGTTCAAAATTTGGAAAACAACATTCCCGTGGGCTTGTTAATGGGGATATATTGAACCTGATAATCATGCAGACTCTCTCCGCCATGACCATCCTGATAAATGTGGGTTTGATCTGCTGTATTCGCTAGCAGCAACCCTTGTTTCTGTTGTTGTAGAAATCACGTTCTCCAAATCCAACTGTGACAATCGCCTTGGCTCCTGAAAAATAGAAAACAGTGTAATATTAAGTAAATGCACGCATCCCGCCATCTAGAACTTAAGCATGCGTGATTGATACCCACACATAAAATATAACTTGACATCCATAAAATATAAGGCAAGTCGTGTTTCTCTCCAAAATAAACATGCCGAAGCTTATTTAATATTTTAACTGCAAAATGACACACACATACACACGTGTGTGTGTGTTTTAAAAAGGGATAACATAAGCGTCTTGGTCCGTCGCGACGTAGCGCAAAAAACACAAGCTTTGGGGGACTTGAATAGTGTTTCAATTGGGGAAAAAAATCGCTATTTTCTTGTCCCAAATAGCACACGTTTTTCCAGTTTCGCGTCAGAAAGCATATTAAAAGTACGAGATAGTGTGCCACGTCAGCATAAAGTGTAGCCTACAACTTAATTTTCTTATCCCAAATAGCGCACGTTTTTTCAATTTCGTGAAAAAAGCGTAAAAAGCGTACGAGGCAGCATAAACAAAGTTCCACATCAGCCTGAAACGTGCATTTTTTGTTCCCTACACTTTCTTACTCACGCTATTCCGCGTTATGTCTGCAAAACACCCTATCGCACACGATAAAGTTGGGCTTTTTAAGACACAGACACGCACACCAAAAAAAAAAATTCTCAAAAAAAAAAAAAATCAAATACTTACCTCGGATGGCTTTCCGGTTTTCTCATAATTGAGCAGCTCCCTAATTGGAAAATAGGCAGCCTTTTTACAGAGCTCAAGAAGATCGGAACCCGTATATCCATCACACAGACCAGCTATTCGGTCATAATCAATACCATCTTCAACCTTCTCATCCTTCAATATCACCTTCAGTATCGCAGCCCTCTCCCCGCGATTGGGAATCCCAATTTCAAACGACTGAGGAAGACGTCGCAAAATTGCTTCATCAAGATCCGATGGGTGATTAGTAGCAGCAAGTACCATCACCCGAGCATGTTCTGCATGAACGAACATAGTCATACTGTTTCAACCATAATGACCTTTCTGAAGTACAAATAAAACTCATCACCATACCCAGCATAACATATCCATCACTAGAATACCACCACTTAACGAGGAAAAAAAGAAAAGAAAAAAGAATCTCCTCGAGATAAAATCATAGAGAACATACGGTCAGTGGTGAACCCATCCCACAAAGCCATAAATTCGGTCTTCATGTCGGTCAATGCTTCATGGTCTGTAGTCTTCCGCTGCCCCAAAAAACTATCCACTTCGTCTATGAAAATAATAGCTGGCTGGAGTTTGTACGCCAAAGTGAATATAGCAGCCACTGTAGAAAAAATATCACGCAAAAATAATGTCATGGAGATAACCCACCATTTATATGTTCATCACCAATTGGAAATTCAAGCCTTCATGGAAAAAAAATTAAAGCAAAAACGTACGCACCTAGTTTCTGTGCATCCCCAAACCATTTGCTCATTAGGTTCGATATTCTCACATTAATAAAAACAGCTCCCGATTCCTTTGCGATTGCTTTGGCGAGCATTGTCTTCCCGGTGCCAGGCGGTCCATATAGCAAAACACCTTTTTGGGGACAGAGAAGCTTCCCACGAGAAAATAGTTCAGGTCTTCGTAGAGGAAGAATGACTAATTCATATAGTTCTTGCTTAATGGCATCCAGCCCTCCGATAGAGTCAAATCTCACAACTATATGGTCAGGATTGACTACATCACAGGCTACAACATCCTACAAAGATTGGCACAATTGATATTGAGCACAATATGCTTCCTCTATTTCTGAATACCCGCAACGATTTCCTAAAATGGAATTGGAAATATCACAATATTTGCAACTGACCGAAATATAATAACTTGTGGTCATAAAGTTACCTATTTACCTTTACTTTATTCCTTCCTACCCAAATTAATTAGACATCCACCACCAGATTGATTACCCTTAACATTTTTTCTCCCTTTTTTAAAAAAGGCTCTGCAAATCCTTTGGCTGCAACTAAATTAAAGTGGAGGTAAGGTTATGATCTCTAGCTGGTTTATAATCTCCTGTACACAGCTCTGAACATGAAATCAGGGCGTGTAACTCATTTCATTGACAGATTTTCCTTAAACTTCAATTCAAACGGTGTAATTAACTGAGATTCCGCATATTATTACAAAAATAAATTCGTTGCAGCTAATTCGATATTATTGACGATCATTGACGGTTTCAAAGTTTGATTCATGTTAGCCGACCCCAAATCATTTTGGGACTAAGGCTTAGATGTTGTTGTTGTTGTTGCAGCTAATTCGATATTAGATCCATACCCATAAATAAATTACTATTTTAGAGCTTACTTACCAACTCCACTGAAAACTATAGTCGACGAATAATTAAAAAACATAGAAATAGGAATATTCAATTTATAATAACAAGACCGAAACTCATAACAAGAGCTAGAAATAAAGCTATGCTTTACTATTGGTGTAGAGGCCACATAAAGTGAATTGGTTTCATTTGGAGTGGTCTTTATGATTTTGTTAGAAGCACAACCTTCTGAACTTAAAGGAAGTAAGTGTTTGCAAATGCTTTCGGAAAGCACTTTTACTATTTTTTCTTTAAAGTCATGAATAATTTACTATTAGCAAAAGCAAATTGTATTGAAACGCATAAGCAACAAAACGCCTATTTTTTAGCGTTGGGTTAAATTCTAGTGAAGTTCCAAGGTACCCACATGAGTACCAAACCTGCATTTATATTCACTATTGGATTCATTCTGAAAATCATTTAGTAGAGATCAAATGATGAATATACATGCAGGTATAGTACCCACGGCCACATGGATTGTTGGGAAAAATATCGACTAACGTCACGTCACAACAAATAAAGCAGAACCTCGTTTGACAAATTCCCACTCTTCAATCGTAACTTTGTGGTTAGCGACGAGTAGAGCAACAATTACAACTCGATAAAATTAATACAAATGATATTCGAAAGCAATAAATAACGAGACACAATTTTAGCGTGGAAAATCCCTCAAGACGAGAGTAAAAACTACGGGACCGAAGCCGCTTAAATCCACTATCACCAATACACACAAATACGTAATCGTCCCTAATACAAACTAGGGGTATACACCAATCGTCAAATACTTGGTAATAAATGTTCTTCAAGTATTTGAAATCAACAACAACAAGATCGAGAAAAGAAACAACAGTAAATAGCTTACACAAAGAGCTAACGAAATACCCGTACTTCCGGACTCAAAAACTCGATCTACACCGGTGAAAATATTTGCCCAATAGCTACCAAGCTCTTGTCAAAAGATCACGACGATCCGACCGATAAATCTCCGGAAAAATGAAAAAATGTATTTCTCTCTCTTGTTTCTCTCTCTATATATCTCTCTCTTGTTCTTAAAGTGTATATGATGAATTATGAGAGTCCCAATCCAAAAACAGCATAAAAAGTACCCATTTGCAGGTTTTGACCCGTGTGCCGCGGCCCGGGCCAAGTGTACCGCGGCACACAGCGCAAAATTGCGCCCAGGACTCGCGAGGCCGCGGCCGGCGGCAGGGCCGCGGCCCAGTCTGATCGCGCCAGGCAAAATGACGGGGTCGCGGCTCGGCAGGGATGTGCCGCCGCCCATGGTGATCGGCAGGTCTCGGCAGGAGGTGCTCGGCAGGGGTCGGCAAGGGTGTGCTCGGTAGGGGACGCGGCCCGGCCGACAGGGGCCGCGGCCCAGAGTACAGTGGCTCGGCCAGAAGCTGAGTTATTCGTGGGGCCGCGGCTCGGCAGCTGTGTGCCGCGGCCCAGCAGTGCAGGTGAGGAAAAACGTCATTTCGAGCGAAGTGCCACGAACCGGAGGGTTTGTGCCGTGGCCCGGAGTCCGGTCGACTCCGGAAATGCCTATATTTCGGAAATTACTCCTACAAATCTCCCCCTTTCCGGAATATAGGAAGAGTTCGCCATCCCGACGATCAAGCAACACACTTTCACCTTAACTCTACTTAACGCCTTCGTTAACATATCGGAACCATTATCATCGGTATGAACTTTATCAAGTTCAAACAAACCATCCTCCAAAGCATCTCGCATCCAATGATACCTCACATCGATATGTTTCGTTCTCTTGTGAAAAGTCGCATTCTTAGCCAAATGAATCGCACTTTGACTATCACAAAGAACTACGTAACGTCGTTGTCGGAAGCCTAGCTCTCGTAAAAACATTTTCAACCATAAGAGCTCTTTGCTTGCTTCCACCGCCGCAATATACTCGGCCTCCGTTGTAGACAAGGCAACGCACTTTTGCAATCTTGATTGCCATGACACGGCTCCCCCTGCAAACGTCATCAAATAACCGGAAGTGGATTTTCGGTTATCTTCATTACCGGCCATATTTGAATCGGAATATCCAACAAGCATTGCTTTCCCATTTCCAAACGTAATCTCCAATTTGGAAGTACCCCGCAAATATCTAAATATCCATTTTACGGCTTCCCAATGCTTCTTACCCGGATTCGATAGAAACCGGCTCACCATTTCCACGGCATGAGCAATGTCGGGCCTAGTACAAAGCATAGCATACATTAAACTCCCGACCGCCGAGGCATATGGAATTTTATCCATATCCTCAATCTCCTCCTTCGTCTTAGGGCAATTTTGGCTTGTCAATTTAAAATTGTTAATAAGAGGCGAACTAACAACTTTAGCTTTGTCCATGTTGAAACGTTTAAGCACCTTCTCGATATATTGCTCTTGCGACATGTGCAATTTTCGGGCTGCTCTATCCCGAGTAATTCTTATCCCAAGAATTTGTTTAGCCGCCCTCAAGTCCTTCATGGCAAAGGACTTACTCAATTCTTTCTTCAAGTCGGCAATCCTCTCGGCATTCTTGCCAACGATCAACATGTCGTCCACATAGAGCAATAAGATGATAAAGTCATCATCTCCGAATTTCTTGAAAAATACGCAATGGTCTAGAGTCGTCTTCCGGTAGCCTTGCGCTCCCCCATAACCGACTCAAACTTCTTGTACCATTGCCTTGGTGCTTGTTTCAACCCGTATAAACTCTTCCGATGTTTACACACATAATCCTCTTTTCCTTCGACCTCAAATCCTTCCGGTTGCTTCATATAAATTTCTTTGTCAAGGTCTCCGTGAAGAAAAGCCGTCTTGACATCCATTTGCTCAACCTCAAGATCAAGGCTAGCCGCAATACCAAAGACCAATCGAATCGATCCTATCTTCACAACCGGAGAAAAAATCTCGTCAAAATCCTCTCGGCATTCTTGCCAACGATCAACATGTCGTCCACATAGAGCAATAAGATGATAAAGTCATCATCTCCGAATTTCTTGAAAAATACGCAATGGTCTAGAGTCGTCTTCCGGTAGCCTTGCGCTCCCCCATAACCGACTCAAACTTCTTGTACCATTGCCTTGGTGCTTGTTTCAACCCGTATAAACTCTTCCGATGTTTACACACATAATCCTCTTTTCCTTCGACCTCAAATCCTTCCGGTTGCTTCATATAAATTTCTTTGTCAAGGTCTCCGTGAAGAAAAGCCGTCTTGACATCCATTTGCTCAACCTCAAGATCAAGGCTAGCCGCAATACCAAAGACCAATCGAATCGATCCTATCTTCACAACCGGAGAAAAAATCTCGTCAAAATCAATGTCTTCTTTTGACTAAATCCTTTCACTACGAGTCTAGCTTTGTATCGGGGCAACGAGGTATGCTCCTCCGACTTCACCCGATACACCCATTTGTTTCTCAAAGCCCTCTTACCTTTCGGCAACTTCACCAACTCGTAAGTGTTATTCTCATGCAAGGAACTCGTCTCGTCTTGCATGGCATCCATCCATTCCTTCTTCTTTTCATCCTCCATGGCCTCCGCAAAATATTTGAGCTCTCCCTCTTCGGTGAGTAAAACGTACTCATCGACCGAATAACGGGTGGAGGGATGACGGTCCCTTATCGACCGCCTATGTGGAACAAAAGATGGCATGTTCGTCACGGGTAGCTCGGGATGAGCTCCATCGGTGTCATCTTGTCTCAACTCATCGTTGTCACCGGCATCTTATTGTTCATCATTTTGGACGGGTGTCTCAACATTTTGTGGAGGAACGGGATCCAAATCAATAAGATCATAGTCGTGTTGCGGAGCCGACTCTCCATTCTTAACATCTTTCATCGTTTGATCTTCTACAAAAACAACGTCTCTCGACCGAACAAGCCTCTTTGTAACCGGGTCATACAATCTATACCCGAACTCATCAAGCCCGTAGCCAATAAAAATACACGGCTTCGTCTTGGAATCAAGCTTTGATCTCTCATCATTCGGAATGTGAACAAAAGCTTTACATCCGAAGACCCTCAAGTGGCGGTACGAGATCTCTTTACCGCTCCACACCTTATCCGGGACATCAAACTCCAAAGGGACACGACGTCAAATTAATAACATGAACCGCCGTGTTCAAAGCTTCTCCCCAAAACGACTTTGGCAATCCGGCATGTGGGAGCAAACAACGAGCTCTCTCGACCAAAGTCCGGTTCATTCTCTCCGCCAAGCCATTGAGTTGCGGAGTCTTCGGGGGCGTCTTTTGATGTCGGATCCCTTGCTCTCGGCAATATTCATCAAAGGGTTCGGTGTACTCTCCACCATTGTCCGTCCGGATACACTTTAGTTTCTTCCCGGTCTCTCTTTCCACCGAGGCATGAAATTGTTTGAAAGCATCTAACACTTGATCTTTGGTCTTCAAGGTGTAAGCCCACACCTTCCTAGAGTGATCGTCGATGAATGTGACAAAATATCGACAACCACCGAGCGTCCTAGTCTTCATAGGACCACAAACATCGGAATGAACAAGATCAAGCACATTTTCCTTCCGTGAAGGAGTATGACTCTTAAAAGTAACTCTCCTTTGCTTCCCGGCTAGACAATGAGAGCATCTTTTAAGATGTACCTTGTGAACCCCGGACAACGCCTCTTTCTTCGACAATAGCGCCATTCCTTTTTCACTCATGTGACCGAGCCTCTTATGCCATAGCTCGGCCATGTCATTATTGTCGATTGTGTTCACAAAATTAGTCGTGACCTTCGGAAGTGTCACGTACAATTTTTCTTCCTTTTGTCCTCTCCCGACAATCAAGGAACCTCTAGTGAGTTTCCACAACCCCTTGCCAAAACCGCTATGGTAACCGTCATCATCGAGTAAACCGACGGACATAACATTAAGCCTCATGTCCGTAACATGTTTTACGTTTCGTAAAACAAGTTCCATTCCGGTGTCGAATCTCAAATGCACATCTCCCACTCCAACAATCTTAGATAACCCATCGTTACCCATTTTGACTATACCAAAGTCGCCCGGAGTATAAGAGGAATAAAAATCTCTACGTGATGTAACATGACACGTAGCTCCACTATCGACCACCCAACTCGAATCATCTCTAGCAAGATTGACCATATCATAATCACGAATTTTTCGGTAGTAGTATTAACTTCGGCTTTATCATTACTACCGCTTTTCTTCTTTTGTGAATTTTCTCGGCCTTGGCGATTCTCCTTCAATTTTCGGCAAAATTTCTTAGTATGCCCTTTCTTACCACAATTGTAACATTCAATGTTGGCATACTTCCTCCGAGAACTACTCCTTTGTGGCCCTCTATTACTCGGACCTCTACTTTGACCTCTCCCCCGTCTTTCGGTAACTAGAACATCCGACTGTGACGAAGATCCTTGTGCTTTGCTTCGGACCTCCTCATTCAACATGTTCCCTTTTGCTAATTCCATCGAAATGACTCCATCGGGGGCGGAGTTAGACAACGACGTTCGAAACGTCTCCCAAGAATCCGGCAATGTGCCTAACAACCACAAAGCTTGCACCTCCTCTTCGAATTTAATTCCCATTCCGGTAAGTTGATTAATTATGCCTTGGAATGTATTTAAATGATCCGATAGAGGAGTCCCGTCTCGAAACTTCAAATTCATCATTTGTTTAATGAGGAATAACTTATTATTCCCCGTCTTCCGAGCATACAATTGCTCGAGCTTGTGTCATAACTCTCGAGCATCCTTCTCTCCACTAATATAGTTCAAAACGTTGTCAACCACCCATTGTCGAATATATCCGCAAACTTGGCGATGCAAAATAGTCCACTCCGCGTCGGACTTCCCTTCCGGTTTATCTTTGCTAAAAACCGGCATATAATAATCCTTCCCCTTCCATACGTGGTAGTTTGAACCGTTCAAGTTAACCATTCTACTCGTGTTGGCTTTCATCTTACGATTGAGATACTAAACACCACGAAACAACAAATCCCGTGGCTCCGATACCACTTTGTTGGGAAAAATACCGACTAACGTCACGTCACAACGAATAAAGCGAAACCTCGTTTGACAAATTCCCACTCTTCAATCGTAACTTTGTGGTTACCGACGAGTAGAGCAACAATTACAACTCGATAAAATTAATACAAATGATATTCGAAAGCAATAAATAACGAGACACAATTTTAGCGTGGAAAATCCCTCAAGACGAGAGTAAAAACCACGGGACCGAAGCCGCTTAAATCCACTATCACCAATACAGACAAATACACAATCGTCCCTAATACAAACTAGGGGTATACACCAATCGTCAAATACTTGGTAATAAATGTTCTTCAAGTATTTGGAATCAACAACAACAACAAGATCGAGAAAAGAAACAACAGTAAATAGCTTACACAAAGAGCTAACGAAATACCCGTACTTACGGACTCAAAAACTCGATCTACACCGGTGAAAATATTTGCCCAATAGCTACCAAGCTCTTGTCAAAAGATCACGACGATCCGACCGATAAATCTCCGGGAAAATGAAGAAATGTATTTCTCTCTCTTGTTTCTCTCTCTATATCTCTCTCTTGTTCTTAAAGTGTATATGATGAATTATGAGAGTCCCAATCCAAAAACAGCATAAAAAGTACCCATTTACAGGTTTTGACCCGTGTGTCGTGGCCCGGGCCAAGTGTACCGCGGCACACAGCGCAAAATTGCGCCCAGGACTCGGCAAGGGGCCGCAGCCCGGCAGGCAGGGGCCGCGGCCCAGAGTACAGTCGCGCCAGGCAAAATGACGGGGTCGCGGCTCGGCAGGGATGTGCCGCGGCCCATGGTGATCGGCAGGTCTCGGCAGGAGGTGCTCGGCAGGGGTCGGCAAGGGTGTGCTCGGCAGGGGCCGCGGCCCACAGTACAGTGGCTCGGCCAGAAGCTGAGTTATTCGTGGGGCCGCGGCTCGGCAGCTGTGTGCCGCGGCCCAACAGTGCAGGTGAGGAAAAACGTCATTTCGAGCGAAGTGCCACGGACCAGAGGGTTTGTGCCATGGCCCGGAGTCCGGTCGACTCCGAAAATGCCTATATTTCGGAAATTACTCCTACATGGATACCTCAGGATTTTCCTAAATTCTAAACAAAAAGCAGTTCCTGAAAACACAATCTCTTATCTGTCCTCTAAATAAGCAATAGCACAAAGTTGGATATGCAAATTGCAATCACCTAAAACTTTCAAAAACTATCCAAAAAGTAAAATAATGATATAAAAAAGATTTACAAACACTCCAGGATGACTGTATTAGGCGTAAAACATAACAAAAAAAAAAACAAAAAAAAAAAATCGTAACCTCATAGGAATTGGTTTGAATGACAGGCCGTCCTAAACGCTTCGCGAGTTCCTTTTTATGCTCTAGGGCTTTCTTCGAAGCGTCGCGATTAGGGTCCAAATGTTTAAGCCCTACGAACAACACCAGACTGCTCAGGGCTGCGCTCGCCGCATACAGAATCAATTCTTGCAGGAATTTCGTCTCTGATAAACCGCCTTTCATTCTCTTCCTTTAATTTAATTTTGGAAATTCGTTGTTTTTTGGAAGAGCATTGAGAAATGGATTTTTGAACAGGAAAATCGCAGGAGGGTGGAGACTGGAGAGACGATGGATGTTTAGGGAGTCGTCTCTCTCTCTCTGCCTCTCTCTGATAATCGAGGGAACTTTTTTTTTTTTTTTTTTTTTTTTAAGAGTGGACGGGAGTTGAGGCCGGACCCACCAACCTGTATATAAGAAAATCAAGAAATACAAAGTATCAACCCCGAGTTATGACCAAAAAGGGCCATAATTCGGGTCCAAACATCGTAGAAATCTACGGTCCGCTAAATAACAACAAAGTGCACCACAAATCGTGGGCTAATGTGCGGACCCGTAGAACAAAACAACTCAACCCCGAATTGTGACCAAAAATGGGCCATAATCCGGAACCTAAAATCTAAAGTGCCTCTACCGCATTAGATCAAGATGCCGCACCACTAAAACCGTGGCTAATGTGCGACAAGAGGCAATCAAACAATCGATAAAATTAAAACATATCTAAATCTAAATGACGGATAACCAAGTGATCCATCCGTATAAGGGAGAGGAGGAATGGAGGAGCAAGATCGTAAGTATAGGTCCGAATGCCGAGGGACGACATGCGAGCTCGGAAAGATAGTCGGCCGACTGTTGCCCTCCGGAAAATATGAGTGACTAATCGAATATCTCTCGAGAATGTGTCGGATACGCATAAGAGTGTGACAAACCCTGCCAAGAGCCCCATGGCGGATGATAGCAGGTCACCACAACAAAGACGTCAGCTCAATCCAAACATATCTCGATCTCTGAAGCTAGAATCAAACCAATCGCCAACGCCTGGACCTCTGCATCAAAACTCAAGAGGCCTGAAAAGAGGAATGGAAAGCAAGAAGGAGCTCTCCGTGATGATCTCTAATCGGACCTCCCCACCCGCGATCTGTGTGTCTCTATCAAACGAACCATCCGTATTCACTTGATCCAAGGGGTCTCGGGTCGAAGCCAAACCACCGGAGCAGGCGACGAGTCCGAGCGGGGAAGGTGAAGCTCATTGGAAACGATCGGGCGGCGAGCAACCCACCCAGTCGAGCAAATAAGCCCCGCATGACCCGATAAAGCAACATGGCGCTCCACCTGCACAATAACATGAGAGGAAACAAAAGTAACCGCCCTATGCTTTGCACTATTCCTTTCTGTCCAGATGAACCAAAGGATCAGACAAGGAATAATGAAAGTCGCGTGCCTAAAGTGTGTGCCGTGTGCGAAAAAACTCAGGAGCTCAAAAATATTCTGAGTATGGGGTAGGGATAAATGTGTCCAAGCGCCAAAATACTCCCACACGTCACGAGCCACATCACTCTCCAAGAAAAGGTGGGCAATGGTCTCGGTATGGAAGGTCTGGGTACGGGTATGCGAGCAGCATAAACATCTAGAAGCCAATGAAACGCCCCTCCTCGAAGGGCGTCATCGGTCGGGATCCGTCGCATGAGAAGACGCCAAATAAACACCGAAATGGTCGGTGTGAGAAAGGTATCCATATGGCCCGTAAATAAGATTAGCGACCCCTCACCACGATGTGAGACCAAGCCGATGATAATGAGAACGCACCCGAAGAGGTAAGAGTCCGGACATACTATCCGAATCCTCCTCGCGATGGGAATCGTGGAGATCTCTGGATGAGCGAGGGGTAAATCCTAGCTCCTCTCCAACAATAGTCTCCAACCTACCCATGTCCCAAGACCCATCAACCCATAACTCATTAATCCTAAGGTGGGGTCTACCGAAACCCGACAAGAAGAAATCGGCTATCCCCAATCCAAGTATCGTCCCAGGTGACCTCCCGGCCACGACCAAGAGTCCAGCGAATGAACTCCCTGAGCCTCAATACCCACGCGGAGAGACGGCGCCAAGGGTGGGCCGCACGAGCTTTAAGAGCGATGCATAGGCGTATAAAGGCAGCGAGCGGTTGCGGAGCATAAGCTGCGCCCACGAGAGGCGTGCAGTAGCGAAGGCGCCACCAGAGCTTATAACTAAAAGCTCTCGCCATATCCGAAAGGCTCCGAATCCCGAGGCCTCCCTCGGAGACCGGACGACAAATATGCCGCCAACGGACCCAGTGCGTCTTCCTCTTTGGACCAACAGCACCCCAGAAGTATCTCGCAATGATCTGCTCGAGTTCCTGTATAATGTACTGTGGGGGATCCAAAACCTGAAGCAGGTGAAGAGGAATCGTGCAGAGAGTGCTCTTAATAAGGGTTAAGCGTCCCCCAAAAGCAAGGTGGCGATGGGACCAACCAGAGATCCTATCCAACATCCGTTGCTTCACCCCAGCAAAGAGCTCTCGTCTCTTAAAGCCTTTGTAAAGGGGTACACCTAGATAGGTGATGGGGAGATCGCCCTGGCGAAAACCAGTAAGATCGTGAACTCTCTGATGCTAACGAGGCACATGCTTGGGAGCGAGAATAAAAGTGCTCTTCTGGGTACTAACCATCTGGCCCGAAGCCATAGAGTAGTGATCCAGGAGACGCATAAGATCAACAAGACCATCATCCACAGCCCGTGTGAATATAATGATGTCATCGGCGTAGGATAAGTGCGAGATGGGGAAAGGTCGTCCGGTCGTTCTATACCTCATCAAAGGATGATCTCGTATGAAACGATCCAAGCAGCGCGATAAATAATCAGCGGCAAGCACGAAGAGCGAAGGAGAAATAGGGTCGCCCTGACGCAAACCCCGGCTAGAGGCAAAATAGCCGGTCGGACTGCCGTTAACCAAAATGGAGAACGTGCAACTCTCGACGCAATGACGGATGAACAAAATCCATCTAGCCGGGAATCCCATCCTCACCAGGACCTCACGTAAAAAATGCCAGTGTACCCTATCATACGCCTTAGCCATATCAAGCTTTAGCGCAAGGTTCGGGACACCATGAATGTCCGCGACGTGGAGGTCGTGAATAAGTTCTTGGGCCAAAAGGATATTATCAGAAATTACCCGCCCGTGAACAAATCCGCTCTGGTTCGGAGAGATAATAAGAGGGAGGAGAGGAGCAAGCCGAGCGTTAAGGATTTTCGTGATAATCTTATTGGTCACATTACACAGGCTAATGGGCCGGTAATCTGACCAACCGCTCGGAACAGGCTTCTTCGGGATCAAGACGACCGTAGTCGCCGTGAAAGCCGGAGGCATAGGATGACCCTCAAAAAACTCGTGCACAGCCCCCTCCACGTCGGAAGATACAATCTCCCAACAATGCTGGAAAAATAAAGACGAGAACCCGTCGTGCCCGTAAGCGCTATGAGGATCGATATCAAATACCGCAACACGAATCTCACAGGGAGAGGGAGGGACACACAAACTATCGGAATCAAAAGAAGAGGGGAAAGAGGGGAAACAAGTGTCATCCGGGGACGAGAACATCACCATCGGATGTAAGCGAGTCCTAAAGAAATTCACAGTGGATGATCGGATGTCCGACTCTACCGATCGTCGTACCACCATCCTCAATCTTTGTGAATATACCGACAACGCTTACCTTCGCAAAACCACAGAAAAAAGCCGGGTGTTGCGCTCGCCCTCGATAACCCAACGACTGCGGCCTTCGTTTCAAATCTTCTTCCATAGAGAGACGAAGATGGTACTCGGCCGAAACGGTGCATAGCGGTTCTATTCTCCTGAGTAGGATCCGAATCATATCGCCGCTCGGCCTCCTCGGCTGACCCTCAAGGCCTCATCCAACTTCGTATGAAGATTACCAAAAATGTACCGGTTCCACTGTTTACCACGCTTAACCCTAAGGAGTTTGGCACTGTAGGTTACACATGCCGAGATAATCCGGTCGGAGTAAGCCGACATCCTAACAAAGTGTCCGGGAATGTGTGATGCCGACCCACATACTCTGGAAACGGAATGACGACTTGTGACGAGTCGCGGAGAAGTGACACCGGATAAGGAGAGGCGCATGGTCAGACCTAAGTCGAGGCGGGAGTGGACTCGAGACCGCAAACACGTTCGACCATGCTTCATTAAATAAAGCACGATCTAGCCTTTCCCTCAAACCATTGCGCTCCCAAGTGAAAATATCGCCTTCGCAGCCCGCGTCAATCAACTCGCAGTCAGCAATAGCCTGTGCGAAGTCCAGAATCTCTGGAGAACGGTCAGTGGTACTACCCTCGCGCTCATGTGAATGCAGGAAGATGTTGAAGTCACCGCTGACTAGCCACGGCAACCCCTCTACTTCTAAAGCAATCTCACGTAGGGTGTCCCAAAGGGCGTGACGACCAACACGGTTAGTGTTGGCATAGACATAAGTGACGTAAATCAACTGAGGAAGGAGGGAAGAAGAAATAGAAAGATGAAGGACTTGATCGGTATCTAACAAAACTTAGTCTTTGAAAGTGAGTGGGACGAAAAGAACCAAATTTTGTTAGACCGATTATAAAGTCCCGACGCAAAACCTAAAGAACGAATATAAAAATCAAAATTAGCATTGGAACCCATGGGTTCTAAAATGCCAATAAAAGAAAACTTATGAACACGGTTGAGGTGTCGAATGCGCTTCTGTGCTCCGGTGTTAGCCAGACCACGAGCGTTCCATGTAAGAATGGGTATCGACATAAACTAAAGCACCAACTCAGACGGAGACCTGGGGCCGACCGAGCGGCCCCGTCTCCGAGGAGTATCTGTCGGCGAAGTTCCCCCTTTCGGGGCGATGAAGATCGCCCCTTAGAGGAAGAATAGGGTCGCGAGAAGCCGCTCTTCCTCGTGTGGAAATCGTGGAATCGAGCGGCTTTACCCTAGTTGTGACACCAGGCGGCAGAGTAGACATCAAACGCCTCTTAACCGGGGTTTTGGTGCCGACGCGAGAGGCACCATCGCCGAGGAAAAGAGACAGGACTCAGAGATCTCAAATTGAGTGCGTTTAAGACCGCACTCAGTCTGAGAAAGAGAGGGAAGAGAAGAAGGGGGTGGAGGGGGAGGCTCGTAAACCACCAAGGCCAAGGACTCGGGCTGAACGACGATCTGGTCGTCGATGCGGCCGTCACCGTCATGGCGGGGGGAGGTAGACTCAAAGAGTCTAGAATAGTGAGGGACGGTAGAGGACTCTGTGTCATCCTCTAAAACATGATCATCATGAATCTCGTGACCACTGCAGTCGCTACCCGACACACTATTTTTATCACCCACACTAATGATATCGTCAGTGCCAACTAAATCATCCTCCTCTCTAGCAGAGGAGTCCAAAGATGCAAAGTAGGAGTGCTGGCCGGTAGCAGCTATGCCCTTGGGAATCAATCCCGTCTCCTTGGGCCCTTTTTTGGCAACCACTTGCCAAACGGCAGGCTCCTTGCCTTTAGTGGCTGCCTGGGAAGTACTAGCCTTAGTGGCTTTAGGAGGAGCTAGCTGCGTCTTCTGCTGACGAGAAGGGGCAACCTGAGGTTTCTTACGCTGGGGCGGTGGAGGCCGTTCTTTGTTGCCAACTATGTAGCAACTGGACGGCTCGTGCCCAACGTGAGAACAAAGAGAGCAATAAAGTGGCACTCTCTCGAAAATAATGCGCTGCGTAATAACCTGATCTCCAAACTCAACCTCAATCTCAGGCACTCTGGGTGCCAGAAGGTCAATCTCGACGCACACACGGGCGACTGATAGTCGTGAATGTGTGGCCGTCGGGGCATCAACTAAAATGGGAGTGCCAACAGCCTTGGCAATCGTGTATAATGCACGTGGATGAAATAAATGTAGAGGCAGACCCGGAAGTCTAATCCAGACCGGATAAATAGACGTCTTTGTCCTAACCGAGAAACTAGGTGACCACTTAAATACACATGCAGGGCATCCAGAAAAATTCCAGGTAGAACCTAACCAAATACGTCTAAAGTCCTCATCATTATCAAACCTAACTGCTACATGACGATAGTTCAACCAACTCCAACTAAATTTACCCCTCAGTTTCATGTCAATCAATCCCGAAGACACATCTCGAGGGGTGGGAATAGCATGTGAAAAATTAAGAATCAAAGTGCGTTCCCATGACGCGGCAAGAGTAATCATATCAGAAGAAGAAAAGGTAACACGCGTCTTCTCATTTACGGAGGAAAGAGTACCAAACGGACATACCTTCGCTCCGTCGAAATTGAAACTTTTAACTGTCGACCCGGTATTCTGGATTAAACCGGGCTGCTGTGCCGAACCGGATGAATTATTCACCATCTGGGCGTAGGATTTCGGTCGAACTTGGTCGGCGGAAGGGTCTTGAGTGATGACAGCGGGTCGGCCGATTGGTTCAGCCGGAACTGGAGCTGCCTGAAATGGTGTTGCTCGGAATTGGTTGGCTGGAGGGAACGGGTTTGGTTCTGGGGACTGAGATGGATTATGGGTCAGGTGGTGTTTGTGTTGGAATATAAAACGCAGCGGAAGCGAGTTGGTGAAAGTAATTTGATAAAAGGTTTTATAAACTAACCAACGTAAAAACCAGATCTATTTAGGCTTGTCAACTAATTAACTAAACAGATTAATAAACAATTAAATAAATATATTTACGCATGGGAGTCGGTAATTTTACCTTTGACGCGAAGTGGTAGAAAATCCCTTCTTGATCGATTTATGTCCTCTTCGTGCTCCTCTCCGATCTTCTTGTATTTCTACCTCAAGATCTTCTAGAGTATATCCCGCCTACGTCCGATGTCGTGTGGGCAACAATCTCTGACTAAATTTGCATGAAGGATCGGCCGAATTTCCTCACAAGAAAACTCACGATTTTGTTCTCTCTATTTTTCTTGAATATTTTGAGTATTTTAGAAAAATATTGTGTTTACCAAATTATGGAATCCAAGACACAAGTCAAGATCCACAATTAAAACACACACACAAAAATCGATTTTCTTGGGCAATAATTGATTAATAAATCGGCCATCCCTATACTTGTATTTATAGGTGTTTTGGGCTACTCTAGGGACCTTAAGGAGGATATGGTAAGGACTCAATAGATATCTTCCTTCCATTATTAGGACTCTTCCTAATATGAAGACTCTATTAATATCAACTTAGTCCACTAATAAGTTAATATTGCACTTCCTACCAAAATCCCAAATTACGAAATTGGGCTCCTTTTAAATTAATTATTTCCGTGTTTAAGATATTCCATGTCCATTAATTAATTTAAGCTACCGATGACTTTTAATTAATTAATGTATTATACATGAGTATACCACTCGACCTTTATTATTATATCGGAAAATTAATTCCACCTGCAGGGTTTGATATAATAATCCTTTCGAGTGCCTCAAGGACATGATCAACCCGATCGGGACACGATTTCTAGCTGTAATATTAATTATCATATAAATAATAATATTGCCCAAAATATCGAGCATATTGAGTC
This sequence comes from Orobanche coerulescens, assembly GCA_033398695.1. Classification (NCBI taxonomy): domain Eukaryota; kingdom Viridiplantae; phylum Streptophyta; class Magnoliopsida; order Lamiales; family Orobanchaceae; genus Orobanche; species Orobanche coerulescens. The sequence goes on from CM065816.1 coordinate 3,989,668, forward strand.
AATCATTGTGGCTCTCACCCATGATAAATCAAAGCAATAAATATTAAATATATATAATTAAATATTAATCACTAGAATTAAGAAATAATAATTATCCGAGATGTACGTTCTTCTTATAGTCGATTTTAAGAATCTATCTCACCTCGATCCTGTACAACGTATAACAAATACGCTAATATATGCTAATGGTCAAGACCAACCAATCTCAAGCATATACTACAACCTCTCATATAACGGTCTAATGTTACATAGGTTGTGAACTAAATATTACTATATAAGGAACCGATAATGTGATCTTACGTGTGACACTACACACCACATTATCTACAATATAAAGTAAATTAGACGCATTTGCATAACCATAGCGTGAATAAATATGCAAAACATGTGATAAATGAATTAAATATTCTCATAGATAAAGACCGGAAATTAGGTAATACAAGCATAAAGTATGCTTTGACGTATACAACCCTAACAATCTCCCACTTATACTCAAAGCATGCTTTTGAAGTATACTATCTAGACTATGTCTATCTATCTCCCACTTATACTCAAAGCAATGCCGCCATACATCTCAACCCCATTCCTTCCACATGCCCTTCAAATGATTTTGAGGGCAACCCTTTCGTGAAAGGATCGGCTAGGTTGTCTTCGATGCTATCTTGGAGACAATGATCTTCCTTCTCTTCACAAAATCTCGAATGATATGATATTTGCGCTTGATATGTTTGCTTGCTTTGTGGCTCGTGGTTCCTTCGAATTTGCTACAAGACCGTATTATCACAATACAAAGGTAATACTCCTGGGCAAATTAGGAATCACCCCAAATCCTTTAGAAAGTACTTGAGCCATACCGCCTCTTTAGCCGCCTCCGAGGTCGCTACATATTCGGCTTCCATTGTAGAGTCCGCTATGCATTTCTGCTTCACACTCCTCCAACTTATGGCTCCACCTCCCAAAGTGAAAACATATCCTAAGTTGATTTCGACTTTTCTTTGTCCGCACCGAAATCCGAGTCGGTGTAACCCAAAGGACAAAGCGTATCTGATTGATATACAAGCATATGCTCCCTAGTCCTTCTCAGTACTTGAGTATATGCTTGACAGAATCCAATGTCCCGGTCTGGGTTCGACCGATATCTCGCCACCATGCCTACAGCTTGACGGATATCGTGCCTAGTGCAAAGCATAGCATACATGAGGCTTCCCACCGCCGAAGCATAAGGGACCACTTCATGTCATCTATCTCCTTCGTGTCTTAGGACACATAGCCTTAGATAGTTGAATTCCATGTCTGTAAGGTAAGAAACCTTTCTTGGAATTCTCCATGCTAAACCGCTTTAGCACCGTATCGATATAGGATGCCCGAGATAAGCACAACATCCTTTTCTTGCGATCTCGAAAGATCTTAATACCAAGGATGTGTCCAAACTTCTCCCAAATCCTTCATATCGAATCGCCGTATAGCCATACCCTTACGTCGATAATACCTTCACATTGTTTCCAATTAAGTATATCATCTACGTATAGTACAAGAAACACTAAGACGTTTCCATCACACTTTTTGTATACACAAACCTCACTAGACACTGTTTCAAAACCATACGATTGAATGACCTCATCAAATCGCATGTTCCAAGACCTTGATGCTTGCTTAAGACCATAAATGGCTCTCTTAAGCTTGCATACTAAGTGCTCCTCGACCTTCAAAGAATGAATCCTTCAGTTGGCGCATATAGATTTCCTTATCAAGACTCCCGTTCAAGAACGCAGCTTTGACATCCATCTCGCCAAATCTCCATATCCAAATGCGCACTATAGCTAAGAGAATCGGATCGATTTAAGCATGGCTCTGGCGAAAAGGTTTCATCGTAGTCGATGCCCTCTTTCGAGTGTAACCTTTCGCAACAAGCCTTGCTTTATAGGTTTCAACCTTCCCTTCGATCCTCTCTTACGCTTGTAGACCCACTTACTTCCAATGGGTTTTACCCCATTGGGTAGTTCTACTAGCTCCCACACTTGGTTAGAATCCATAGATCCCATTTGGATTCCATTGTTTTCCGTGATTCAACATCCTTGTCTTGAATCGCTGTTTGTACGTACATGGATCCGTTTCATCTGGTCCGGGAGTGGTCCGAAGATGCTCCCACGCCGATGAAACGTTCGGGTTGACGAATAACCCTCCCACTACGACGAGGCGTGTCCTTAGTTTGCGTATCCACAATAGTGTCAATACGTGGTACACTAGGTGTTTGCACAATTGGTATTGTCGAAATCTCGCCCCTAAGTTCTTCTAGAATGACCTCACTCATAGGCTTGTGACTTATCACATAGTCCTCCTCTAAGAACCGGGCATTGGTGCTGACAATGACCTTCTGGTCTTTAGGACTGTAGAATAAGCCACCCTTCGTTCCCTTAGGATATCCTACAAACACTCGTACTTCTGTACGAGATGCCAACTTATCGACTTCCTTATTCAAAGACGTGTGCCGAGAACCCCAAATCCGAACATGTCTGGGACGGGCTTGCGCCCATTCCACAGCTTCGTGGGTGTTTTTGAACCGATTTCAAGGCACCAAGTTTAGAATGTACGCCGTTGTTTCCAAGGCGTATCCCCAAAACGAAATAGGCAAATCGAATAACTCATCATTGACCTAACCATCTCTAATAAAGTACGATTCCTTCGTTCGGAACACCATTTTGTTGTGGTGTACTGTGCGCCGTGAGTCGGGAAGTAATCCCCTCATGTGCCAGAAATCCAAAACTCTCCACTAAGGTATTCGCCACCACGATCGGATCGTAGTGACTTGATACTCGCCCATGACGCTTCTCCGTTTCACCTTGAATTCTTTGAACTTATCAAAAGATTCGGACTTACGTCGCATCAAATAGATGTATCCATATCTCGAATGATCATCTATAAACGTGATGAAGTATTCGAAACCACCCTTAGCACGGATGTTCATTGGACCACATACATCGGTATGAACCAATTCCAACACCTTTTGTGCACGATTTCCTTTGCTTTGAAAAGCCCTTTTAGTCATTTTACCTTCCGAGCAGGATTCGCAGTTGGAAATGACTCAACTTGGAGCGAATCCAATGGGCCATCGCTCACCAATCTTTGAATCCTTCCAAGGTTAATATGACCCAATCGTAAATGCCACAAATATGTTGGATTTATGCTCGAAAGTTCCTTTCTTTTATTAGGATTAGTCAAAGAATTAAGCGATTTATGCAAGGGAGTCAAGTGCGGCATTGATGATATAAAGTTCTTCATTATAAGTACTCCCGCAAATATATTCACCATTTCTTTTAATAATTGCATTATCTTCAAAAGAAACCGAATATCCATCACGACGCAATTTAGAAAGCGAAATCAAATTCATTCTAAAATCGGGTACTAATAATACATTATTAAGAACTAAAATTTTATCATCAACTTTTAGCCGCACGACTCCCACGCAATGTACCTTCACTGGAATAGTCGCTGACTTATTGTAATCTCATCCGCACTAAGTACCTTGGTTACTTGGAACCCTGCGAGTCATAACAAACATGATCGGTGGAGCCCGAATCCACTATCCACGAAGTGATGGAACAGCAACAAACATGTTTTGACTACTAGTGCATGAGACGTACCTCTCTTAGGCGATCATTCTTGAAATGTCCTTTCGCATCAGCTTGAAGCACTTGCCCTTCGGCTTTTGTTCGCTTAGGTTGAGGAGCCTTTGGTGAGGAGCCTTGCCCTTAGCTTTGAAAGTCGTCACTTGCTCGCCAACTGCTTTTTCTTCTTTCCCCATTTGGGTTTTGAAGAAGCGACGGCTGCCGCAAGAATTTGATGATAACCTTGTTTGAAGAGACCTTCTACAGATTGAAGCTCGTCAAGTTCCGCCAATGTGTAAGTCCTACGATTCATATTGTAGTTTAGGCGGAATCGCTCAAAGCTTCTTGGTAACCGCCCAAGATAATATCGACTGCGATTCCGCATCGATAGTTGCCCCAAGATGCTCGGGCCTGCTCAAATGAGACATCATTTTAAGAACGTGATCCTCACGGGTCCCTTCGGACATTTGGGTTGTCATCAAAACCCTCATCGCATTTTGCCTAGCCGCCTTACGATGACCAAACATCTCGGTGAGATTTTTCATCATTTCCGCGGCGAGCCCATCGTCGATCGATGCGCAATACATTTGTTAAAGAAGCCAAAATGTAACAATGAGCCATCTCATCGACTTTTTCCATTTCTAATTCACCAACTCTTCGGGAGTGGCATCCGGATTCGTTCCAAAGGACTCTCCTCGCTTAAAACAAACTTATGCCCCTCTATCAAGACAATATCAAGATTTCTTTTCCATCGGCAAAGTTAGTGCCATCAAGTTTGTTTTCTTTGAGAATAACAATTAGTGGATTGAAAGACATCCGAGAATAAAATTAAAACACCATTCATCACATAATTCGACGCAAAATATATTGAAAAACCTTAAAACAATATATATGCAATCAACCAACACCTTGAAAACCGCACATGCAAGCCACGATAGTGTGGACGTTTACATATACTTTTTCAAGTAGATTTTAACGTCTTTAATTTTACTATCTAGCCAAGACACATTTTGACAAGTAAAATTAATAGTTGGTTCCTTGGCCATGTATTTAATTAACATAGACTCAGATGGGGAGCTTATTAATTAATACACCTAAGTGAACACCATAATTTAACAAACCTTAGAATATTATTTAATGATAATAGTCCTACAGATGGAGAGGTCCTATCATAAAAATAATATTCACCTTTTGTTATCAAATTTGAAGTTTAAAACCGGTGAGCCAATAATTTAGCACATCCGATGTGGAGGAAGACTCTAATGTCAACGCGCATGCTAATTATTTCACAATTTAAACCAATTATGGAGGCCAATTTGATTTTGAAAAAACAATTTTAAAATCACTTAGTTATTTTGAAAAAATAAGGTTTTTAATTTTCTCGTCCTAACATGCAAGGAAACATATCACGCATACATTCCATACATGCCATACATCAAAACAATAAAAACCAATAAATAATAAAAAAAATTGGATAATTAAATCCAATTATCATGGCTTTTATTCCTCGTTTTGAATAACGAAAATCTTCTACTGCTTGCTCCCACCGCTTCAAGCATCTCGCGGAAAAACGACCGACGACCCGAATCGCCATCGGCCGCTCAATCGTCTGCATTGCCGCCCGAATCGACCGAAGCCGACCGAGCCGCCTGAGCCGACCGAGCCGACCGAGCCGGCCCGAGCCGACCGACTGCCTGACCGACCGAGCCGCTCGCCGAACCGCCGATCGGCTCCTTGTCGGGTCCCGGTTGGTTCGTCCGACGGACTCCTCTCGCTGGACTTCTTTTTCTTTCGTACTTTGAGTGTCCCAACTCGATTACAATTTTATTCAAAATAAAATACATCGAATTTACATCAAATTACAAGAAAAAATAAATCCTATTCTACCCGTGGATTTTCTCACGGAAAACTTATACATGCCACAAAACCGGCTAAATTACCAAAACGCGTAAATAAATAAAACATCACATAACCATGATAATTGGATCATATTTTCGCAAGACAAATTCTAGCAAAATATTCCAAAAAATCATACTATACGAATATTTAATTGCTAGCATATTAATCACCAAATTAATTAAATTGAACAGAACCTAAAGACCTATCCGATACCAATTGTTGGAATATAAAACGCAATGAAGCGAGTTGGTGAAAGTAATTTGATAAAAGGTTTTATAAACTAACCAACGTAAAACCAGGATCTATTTAGCTTGTCAACTAATTAACTAAACATTAATAAACAATTAAATAAATATATTTACGCATGGGAGTCGGTAATTTTACCTTTGACGCGAAGTGGTAGAAAATCCCTTCTTGATCGATTTATGTCCTCTTCGTGCTCCTCTCCGATCTTCTTGTATTTCTACCTCAAGATCTTCTAGAGTATATCCCGCCTACGTCCTGATGTCGTGTGGGCAACAATCTACCTGGACTAAATTTGCAAAGAAGGATCGCCGAATTTCCTCACAAGAAAACTCACGATTTTGTTCTCTCTATTTTTCTTGAATATTTTGAGTATTTTAGAAAAATATTGTGTTTACCAAATTATGGAATCCAGAGCAGTCAAGATCCACAATTAAAACACACACACAAAAATCGATTTTCTTGGGCAATAATTGATTAATAAATCGGCCATCCCTATACTTGTATTTATAGGTGTTTTGGGCTACTCAGGGACCTTAAGGAGGATATGGTAAGGACTTAATAGATATCTTCCTTCCATTATTAGGACTCTTCCTAATATGAAGACTTCATTAATATCAACTTACCCACTAATAAGTTAATATTGCACTTCCTACCAAAATCCCAAATTACGAAATTGGGCTCCTTTTAAATTAATTATTTCCGTGTTTAAGATATTCCATGTCCATTAATTAATTTAAATTCTTGTGACTTTTAATTAATTAATGTATTATACATGAGTATACCACTCGACCTTTATTATTATATCGGAAAATTAATTCCACCGCAGGTTTGATATAATAATCCTTTCGAGTGCCTCAAGGGACATGATCAACCCGATGGTGGGACACGATTTCTAGCTATAATATTAATTATCATATAAATAATAATATTGCCCAAAATATCGAGCATATTGAGTCAATCATCGTGGCTCTCACCCATGATAAATCAAAGCAATAAATATTAAATATATATAATTAAATATTAATCACTAGAATTAAGAAATAATAATTATCCGAGATGTACGTTCTTCTTATAGTCGATGCGGAAGAATCTATCTCACTCGATCCTGCTCAACGTATAACAAATACGCTAATATATATGCTAATGGTCAAGACCAACCAATCTCAAGATATACTACAACCTCTCATATAACGGTCTAATGTTACATAGGTTGTGAACTAAATATTACTATATAGCGAACCGATAATGTGATCTTACATGACACTACACACCACATTATCTACAATATAAAGTAAATTAGACTGCATTTGCATAACCATAGCGTGAATAAATATGCAAAACATGTGATAAATGAATTAAATATTCTCATAGATAAAGACCGGGAAATTAGGTAATACAAGCATAAAGTATGCTTTGACGTATACAACCCTAACAGTTTGGAAGGTTTGTGCTGGGATGCATGGGAAGGGGCCATAGCAGGTGGGTTGGGGTGATTAGGTAGGATGGGGTGGGTTGTGTTTAGTGTATTGTATTTGGGTTGGGCTGTATGGGTTTTAGTAATGGGTAGAAAATAGTTAAGTATAGAATTGGGCTTAGTGGATTGTTTGGGTTTGGGGTCAATAATGTTGGGTTGGGTGTTAGAACTGGGTAGATAAGGAGGGTGGATCGAAAGCTGGGCCGGGATTAATTGGGAAGGGTTAAAATTGAATGGGCCGACAATTATCTCTGGGCTTATATTTGGTGCATGGGTTGGGCTGGCTAGCATATAGGAGGAGGGCCAAATAGTGGCTGGCCCAGTATGGTTAGGGATAGTGGGCCTTACCTTAGGTGATTGGGCTGCTGCGATGGGCTCCTGTGCATGGCCCGGTAGATCTGAGCCGCTGGAGGGAAATGGCCCTAGAATCGACGGTACACTTTCAGCACAGGAAACCTTTGTAAGGTTTCGTTCTTCCGCCGTTAGGGTTACACGCGGCGCGGGATTTCCAGCTAGGGATTTTGGAGAAGGCGACGGCGCGGGTGCTGGGACCTGGATAGTGACCGGAGCAGCGTCTCCATGAGAACTAGTGATAGGGAAACCTTTGCTACGGGGAGACGCGACGGAGCGAGCAGGCGAAACTCTTAGGAGTCGGGAAGAATTCTCTGGCGACGGCGAACGCGAAGCAGACGGCGAAGTCGATGGCCACGGCGTTTTTTTTTTCGTTTTTTCTTCCGATTTTCTGTTTGCTTCTTCTGACTTTCTTTTTTCTTTTGCCGACGACGGATCCGGCCTGTGTTGCAAAATGTTGTGCTGGGCGTTAGTCACGGTAGGTGGGTTGTCGGGCGTCCGCGACGCCCGTTTTTTCTTTATCATGGATGCGGCTTCTTAGTCGCCGGAGACAGAGCCGGCGAACATGAATTTGTATAACTGGTGTGTTCGGCTTGCTGTCGTGATATCGGGTTGGTGGGTGAGTTGGCCGGAGAAGATGGCCGGACGGGGGTGCGGTTGGAGGTTGAAGTGGCGGCGGGAGTGTGGAAGAAGATGGCCAGTTGATTGTTGTTCGGTTTCATTCGAGAGAACTTACTGATGTACCCTTTCGTCGTTTATATTAAATTTTAACGGTTGTAAATGGTTTAGTTTGTTTACCAACCGTATACTATTCAGAGAGTTTTTGATCAAGTTATTGAAAAAGGTATTTACCATAATAATGTAGTTTTAAAAATATTTATTATAATAGTGTATTTTTTAATTTTTTTCAATTTTCAGCATTTCATCATTTTTTATGTTTATGTTGAGGAAAATTTTTTTTTTATGAAAATTCAGAACTTTAATTAAAACTTCTAAAAAATCAGAAAAAAAATCGAAACTTTTATTTTTTAAGAAAAAATTATCTGGAATTAAAAAGCAGAATTTTTTATTTAAAATTCAAAAATAAAAAGTAAAAAATAAAAAAAAAATCTGAAAAATTTAAAAAATATGCAAAAAAATCGAAATATTTATTTTTTTAAGAAAAAAATATATGGAAAAATATTAAAAAGCAGAATTTTTTATTTAAAATTAAGTAAAAAATAAAAAATATATGGAAAATTTAAAAAATATGCAAAAAATCGAAACTTTTATTTTTTTAAGAAAAAAATATATGTAATAATATTAAAAGGCAAATATTTTTATTAAAAATTCAAAAATAAAAAGTAAAAAATAAAAAAAATTTGGAAAATTTAAAAAATATGCAAGAAAATCGAAACTTTTATTTTTTTAAGAAAAAAATATATGGAATAATATTAAAAAGCAGAAATTTTTATTTAAAATTCGAAAATAAAAAGTAAGAAATAAAAAATTCTGAAAATTCTGGAAAATTTAAAAAATTTGAAAAAAATCGAAACTTTATGCTAATTCTAACCCAAAAAGTTTTATCGAGGCTTAACTGTATTCACATTTTGGGTTATAATTAGAATAAAGTTCCGATTTTTTCAAATTTTTTAAATTTTCTAGAATTTTCAGAATTTTTTATTTTTTTCTTTCTATTTCTAAATTTTAAATAAAAAATTCTGCCTTTTAATATTATTCCATATATATTTTTCTTAAAAAAATAAAAGTTTCGATTTTTTTGCATACTTTTTAAATTTTCCAGATTTTTTTTTTATTTTTTACTTTTTATTTTTGAATTTTTAAGAAAAAATCTGCTTTTTAATATTATTACATATATTTTTCTTAAAAAATAAAAGTTTTGATTTTGTATATTTTAAATTTTCCAGATTTTTTTACTTAATTTTAAATAAAAAATTCTGCTTTTTAATATTTTTCATATATTTTTTTCTTAAAAAAATAAAAGTTTCGATTTTTTGCATATTTTTTAAATTTTGCAGATTTTTTTTTTTGAATTTTAAATAAAAAATTCTGCTTTTTAATATTATTATTCCAGATAATTTTTTCTTAAAAAATAAAAGTTCCGATTTTTTCTGATTTTTAGAAGTTATAAAAGTTAAATTTTCTTAAAAAAAAAAATTTACTCAAACATAAACATAAAAAATGATGAAATGCTGAAAATTGAAAAAAATTGAAAAATACACTAGTATGATAAATATTTTTAGAACTACATTATTATGGTAAATACTTTTTTCAATAACACTAGTTTGCTCAAAAACTCCTGTTTAGACACCTTATACTATAGTTATATTGTGTTTGAATACTTTATAAGTATTAGTTTGTTTAATAATTTAATATATTGCATTAATTTTTTTTTGAAGGGGGGGGGGGGGGGGGATGAGGATCAAAAGGAGGGAGAACATCCCAAAATAAAACCGCCACCAAGATTAGCAAATGCTGCCAACCCTTCTGGCGAACTCCGCCCCCATGGCGTCCTCACGAACCAATCTGCGCAGCTCCACGGGTTAAACATCGGAAACACTCAAGCCCACACTATTACTCGGGCCATCCTTGCCATTGCATCCGCTACCGGATTTTGATATATTGCATTAGATTTCAATTGAAGTCAGGGATTTATATAATTATTTTAATATATAGTATTTTTATGAAATATATTAGCAAGTGTAATTTGGTCAAGAACTACACCCTCCGTTGCAGTTTATTTGAGCACAAAAAAGTAATTATTTAAAAGTTCATATTCCTAATCTTTGGGATTAGAATTTTCTTTATTATTATACTATAACAACAATAAAATGATTAATCTTTAATATATAATGTAGTGATTTTGATGTCACACTATTTTGGTGTAACACCATATTAATATTAAGAAATTATATTAAATATTAAATCTAATGGTTCCTATTTATTATATATAACTATAATTATCTTTAATATATACTCTGTTCTTTTATAATATTAAAAAAATTGTTTAGGAGTCCATGTATAATATTATAATTAAAATTCTATACTTTATTTTGTTTAATATCTATTTTTACATAGTCCCTCCTTTAAGTATAGATACATGAGTGAGTGACACAAGTTTTAACAAAGTAGAGAGCGAGTATGACTTTGTAAAAAGAAGTGGTGTGTTGGATGAAAAGAGAGTAGGACTTTATAGAAAGAAAGTGTAAAGTGATTTTACTAAAAATGAAATTTGTCTATTCTTTGGGGACATACGAAAGTAGTAAAAAAATGTTTATACGAATGGAGTATATATTAGAGATGATTATAAGTTAATATTAAATATCTTCTATAATACAGAATTAGAGTAAGTTTGGTCTTACACCAACCGAACCTCATACTCAATATAATTTCTACATAGTATATATTAATTTGTGCGGATTTAGATATGATATCCATAAAAGTACCAAGTTATATATCCTCATTCATAAAACTATAAGTTTTTGATACCAAAATGTGTTAAAAGACTTTATTACCCTTAAAGTCTACCAATAAGAGGAAAAAAAAAACTAAAAAAGAAAAAGGAAGATTATTAAAACTAAACAACAAAAAAGGTCCACAACTCAATATTGCAAAAACTCTCTTCCTCTCTCTGCAAAAAAGTCTCCGTCGTGAAACCCTTCACGGCAAGAAAATGTCGACCTCCGACTACCACAATGAATCAAGACGCGGAAGTTCCGCTAGTGGCACTCCATCGAAGAGCAATTCGTCGATGAGCCGCCGGTTAGTGTATTTCATTCACAAACGATCGTGCCACGATGGTTGTTCATCTTCCCACGATCGTGAAGAAGATGAGACCATCGTGTACACGATGGTCTTCGTGGGCACGATGGCTACACACGACGGCCGGCGATCGTGTGCCGTCGTGCTAGAAGTGCAAAAGCTCTGCCTTGCACACGATCGCCGCACACGATCGCTTTCGTCGTGTGAACCGTCGTGTGACACACGATGGTCTTCACACGACGGCATCGATCGTGTGCATGCGATCGTGTGCAAGGCGTAATTTTTTCGTTCTCTTAAGCATTTTATCATATTCTTATGAGTTGTATGTCCATATTGCGGTTGCGTATGGAAGAGACCGACATTGCGTTTTGTTACACGTCAAGTGAATCTTTACATACGGGAGGCGGTATTTAAAGAGATCATTGAGACATTAAGGAGTATGGGCTGCAATTCCGCTATTCTTGATCGCGCTATCGAGAGCTTGACCGAGGGGGTCCTGGGGCGCTTGATGAAAGTTAGGAGGAATGGGAGTTCAAATACTGCCCTACATCACTTGATTGCTCGTCAATTGGAGGGTGATCAAATCCCCCCGGATGAGTCGTGGTTCGAGGTTTGCGGGAGGACCATTCGTTTTACCGCCCGTGATTTCGCCTTGATCACGGGGCTCCATTTGGAAACTCTACCTTCCATCCCCGTGACGACCATCTCCTTCCGTCAAGCGGTATTTTCCACGAGAATACTCCATGGCAAAAACATTAAGGTTAGTGTTCTGCGGAAGAGGTTCAATGCTCGAGATTTTGGTAGAGACATAAGAGATTATCTCAAGGTTGCCAATTTGCTTATCTACTACTACTTTATCCTATGCCGTGACGACATGATGGTGAGACATGGGCATGGGCATTAGTGGAGGATTTCGAGCGATGGGATATGTTTCCTTGGGGTTCTTATGCCTTTGGGGTTTTATCTTACTACATAGGCAACGTTGCCATGAAGGAGGGACAAGAGCACAAGGACTATCACTTCTATGGTCTGTTTGGGCTTTACAAATATGGTCCTATGAGATGATTCTGCATTGGGAGCATTGTGTGGTAGTCGAGATAAAAGCGTCCAAGTCCCCGGTGTTTGATGTGGACTACGAGGAAGATGTTTTGTGATTTCACTCATTTCTTCGACGATAAGGTACATAAATTTGTAAACGTATTTTCTCCTAACTTCACTCATCTCTTCAACATTATGTGATTGCCCATCTAATGGTATGCTTTAATGACTATTGTTGCGACAAAGTACTTCCCTCTTTACCGCATCCGGAGGAGGATGAGGCGGAGTATTACTACCCGAGCTTTGAGAATGGCTCGCCTTATGACGTTAAGTTCATTAAGCTGTAAGAATAGGCGTGAGGAATAAGGCGGATGAGCTGCGCCGATCCAGGAAGAAAGTTATGGATAGGTTGAAGAAGGCTGCGGAAAATTGATTACATATGAGTCGGCACATAAAGTGTCGAAGCGACGCCGGCGAGTACCCCACCGTACATGGTGGGAGACATCGGACCGGAGAGGCAACAGAGAGGGTGTGTTGTGTCCACGGACTTCCTTGTCGGACCACACCCAGACACGAGCGAGGATGAGTACTTCGATCGCCGTTTGAAGGCGATCTTGTACGACGATTCCCGAGTCCGGATTTATTGCTCGAGTTTCTCGCCGGTGCTTTCTCGGGATCGTGGATTTCTTCGGACCTATGCATAGGCGTTCTAGGAGCCGTACATTACTCGGTGGGAGCCATGATAGGCCTCGTCATTACGCCTCTGATAGCGGCGCCGCGGAGGATTCCCGACCCTCCACGTCACTCGGTCTCGGGCGCGGCACACGGTCACCATTCTCATCGTCGGCTAGTCATCATTCGAGTCACCATTCTCGGCGTCAGCCAGTCACCATTCTCAGCATCCGCCTACCCACCATTCTGAGGTCCAGTACAGTCACCATTCTCAGATTCATCATTCTGTTGAGCGGACTCAGCAGCCCCTTGATTACGAGCATCAGTATGAGCCATTTGAGGCGCCGTTTCAGCAGTATGGGACGATGTTCGACTGGTTTCAGGACGAGCATCATTACGGCGATGTTTCGCAGTGAGGGTGGTGGTCTGGCGGCAACCTCCATTTCGATCGAGCGGCCGATTTTGAGATCGAGCACCACTGCATGACTCTCGATCGTTATAGTTGTGAGAGGGATGCCGAGGGTGACGAAGATGGTGAGAGTGCCGAACGCAAAGATTTGGGTGAGCGTAGTCTTCCACCGAGAGTGAGTCGACCATCTGCCGCTCTTCGAGAGCCTTTTGTGGTTGCGCCTCCCGGAGATAGCGAGGCTCAAGAAGTTGTACCTACGATTTAGGAGGGAGCACCACGTGATGCTATTGTCCGGTGTTTGAGACTGGGCATGCTCTCACCGGGCGTTATTTGACCAGGATAGAGTCAAGCCTTGAAGACTTCGATGCCGAGGTGATAGATCGTTATGTGCTTGCGACTCGAGCGAGGCTTCGGAGGGGAGTCCGTAGTGTTGGTGTCGGTAGAGTTGGCACTGTACTTGCCGGCTCCCTATTTTACGTAAGTTCTATAACCTACTCACTTGTATATCATTGGTTTGATATCGATATTTATTAATTTTGTGGTTTGGCTTTTTGTAGTTAGTTTTGGCCAACGAGTTTGCAAGACTCCATCCGGATGATCCACTTGGCATCAAGGTGACGGGAAGCCGGTTTACAAGGAGTGGAAAATTCTAAATGCATCGAGGACTACATGACAGTCTTGATACACCACATGCGGTTCCATGGTTAAATTGCAACGAAGTAAGTTTGAAATTTATATTTATATATAATTGACGATTTGTTGCGATTTGAAATTTATATTTATAAATGATTCGCTATGTTTGATGTGATGATCTTATATGATTACATATTGTGTTTGAATAGATCATTGCCATTTGTTGCCTCGACCAAAGCCACCGGGTGACTATCAAGATTGACATCATAGCATGGACCGTGGAGTTATGCGATTCCTTGTCACACCACCACGAAGATGGTCGTTACCGCTTCAACCAATGCGACCGATTCTGCGTCGATGCCTCGTGTGCTAGCTCAATCCGGGTATTGGATGAACAACCAATCGAAAACGAAGTATGACACGGAGATGAGTTTCAAAATTATGCCACGAGAGCTACGGTTCATACGAACGACAATCACGCTTGTGGCCCTTCGCGTGCATGTACTTGGATCGACTCGTCTCTGCAAACCCGGGAGCAAGGCACCAAATCAAGGAACTTAATGAAAAATATATTAAGAAATATCGATATGGCCTAGTTTGCTAAAATCTTTATGTTGTCTTTAGACATGTAGAATGGTTTATGTTGTGTTGTACAATATTTATGTTGTATTTAGGCAGTTTTGGATGAATGTGTGAGTGTTGTTAAATCTGAATGTGTTGGCTCTGTTACACACGATGGATGCACACACGATCGTGGCCATCGTGTGTTGCGATCGTGTGCAACCTACCCACGGTCATGCGTCACGATCTTTGTCGTGTGCGCACGATGGTCGGCATGGCCGTGTGCACACGCAGTGGGAACGGCCGTGCACACGATCGTGTGTTCAATCGTGGCCACGATTGAACACGCGACGATTGAACACGATCGCCTGTTCAATCGTGGCCACGTTCTTGTGCACACGATCGCGTGTTCAATCGTGGCCACGACCGTGTACACGATCGTGTGCATATGAACTTTTGATATTTTTGCAAATTTGAAGTATTGTATTATCTAGAATGATGTTTTGTGATTCAAACATCGCTTGTTCAAACATTAATTACAAAATGGCTTCTTATACGAACTCCTATTTGTCATTTCGTTGTAATTCATTAGTATATGAGGTCATTCATCCAGATGATTGAACTTATCCGTACGTACTAATAGAACAATTGGACGACACATGATATGCAATATATTATGGTAATTCAATCAATAACTTGTTATATAAGTGTATCATTAACAATTATTTGTTAATATATAAGTAACAACACCTAAATTGACGAGTAATTTGAGAAATTGGTGAAAATTCTTGACGTTCTTGTGATTCAAACATCGCTTGTTCAAACATTAATTACAATATGGCTTCTTATACGAACTCCTATTTGTCATTTCATCGTAATTCATTAGTATATGAGGTCATTCATCCAGATGATTGAACTTATCCATACGTACTAATAGAACAATTGGACGACACATGATATGCAATATATTATGGTAATTCAATCAATAACTTGTTATATAAGTGTATCATTAACAAATAATTGTTAATATATAAGTAACAACACCTAAATTGACGAGTAATTTGAGAAATTGGTGAAAATTCTTGACGTTCTTGTGCACACGATCGCGTGTTCAATCGTGGCCACGACCGTGTACACGATCGTGTGCATATGAACTTTTGATATTTTTGCAAATTTGAAGTATTGTATTATCTAGAATGATGTTTTGTGATTCAAACATCGCTTGTTCAAACATTAATTACAATATGGCTTCTTATACGAACTCCTATTTGTCATTTCGTTGTAATTCATTAGTATATGAGGTCATTCATCCAGATGATTGAACTTATCCGTACGTACTAATAGAACAATTGGACGACACATGATATGCAATATATTATGGTAATTCA
This sequence comes from Orobanche coerulescens, assembly GCA_033398695.1. NCBI lineage: Eukaryota > Viridiplantae > Streptophyta > Magnoliopsida > Lamiales > Orobanchaceae > Orobanche > Orobanche coerulescens. Next base: position 4,005,706 of record CM065816.1, read on the forward strand.
ATCAATAACTTGTTATATAAGTGTATCATTAACAATTATTTGTTAATATATAAGTAACAACACCTAAATTGACGAGTAATTTGAGAAATTGGTGAAAATTCTTGACGTTCTTGTGCACACGATCGCTTGTTCAATCGTGGCCACGACCGTGTACACGATCGTGTGCATACGTGGATACAGCGCCAATTTGACACCTGATTGCCAACGTGTCACACGATTGGAACACACGATCGCGGCGATCGTGTACACGATCGTGTGCATACGTAGATACAGCGCCAATTTGACACCTGGTTGCCAACGTGTCACACGATTGGAACACACGATCGCGGCGATCGTGTACACGATCGTGTGCATACGTGAATCGCCAATTTGACACTGGTTGCCAACGTGTCACACGATTGGAACACACGATCGCGCGATCGTGTACACGATCGTGTGCATACGTAGATACGGCGCCAATTTGACACTGGTTGCCAACGTGTCACACGATTGGAACACACGATCGCGGCGATCGTGTACACGGTCGTCTGCATACGTGGATACGGCGCCAATTTGACACTGGTTGCCAACGTGTCACACGATTGGAACACGCGATCGCGGCGATCGTGTACACGGTCGTGTTTACTTCAAAGGTCATTATTTTATTATAAAATCCCGTCGGTCCCCCCCCTTTATTATAATTCGGTCCCCCTTTATTATAAAATCCCAGTCCCCCTTTACTTTAAAATCCCATCGTCGGTCGGTCTCCACCCCTTTTTCACTTCAAACCCTAATCAATTAACATCGATTAAAATTCATTAAAATCAAATACGCGAAATGAGCGGCCGATTACGAAACCGATTTAGGAGGAAGCGAAGCACCACCACAAAAGAAGAAGGAGGATACCTACTCCCAACCCACCATCTGAGAACTAGGCCGAGAGGAAGATACTCAATGCTCGAGTAAGTTTTTGATTTTGTTGTATGTGTAGTGACTATCATTGCAAATTAATGTGTTTCATGAAACAGGTCTATTTAAAAACACTGCGAGCACTCCGGTCATACTAGATGGTGATGATGATAATGATTTGGAGATTTCGAGAATAAAAGCAAAAAGTTATTTTGGAAGAGGAAGTTCATGAAGACGGTGATACAAGACTAAAGATACAAGAGCAGATTGGGGAAAAGGGATCCAATTGATTGTTTTCGTTATGTTATTATTAGATATTTTGTGTGATGGTGATTAAAATTTGTTTTGTAAAGTTATATGCTTTGAATCGTAAACTATTGCTCTTTGAAGTGAGCTACTTTGTTATGGTTAATGTTTGGCTCCATAGTCACCTTTATTTGCTTTACATTCTTGAACACTTAAATTTCAATTCAAAGGTAAAGAAAATATACACAAAATTATGCATTTCAACTAATAATCGAATCTTTGAATCAATACATGGTCGATCAAAATATCAACACATTATTGTTGCTAGTAAGTCACATGATATAAAAATACATAAGGAATTTAAGTTTCACGGTATGGACATCCCCTTATGTCATGGTCATCATTACGGCAAATGCTACACCTCTTCTTCTGTAGCGCATTTGCCTCGGTTGTGCATCGATTTCTTGAGTTTCTTCAGGATATTCAAATCCACACCCCCTATGGGAATGAATGCTTTGCAAGATTTTCTATTGTGGCGGTTCCTTTACACCTACCGCACACCGAGGCCGTCCACGTGCAAATTTTCAACAATGACCGTGCGCGACTCATCCTTGGTCGGCCGGCTTGTCGTACCTCCTCCGGAGGTACGCAAACGATGGATGAGATCTCGGTGGGACATTCCACTCATCGGGATGTGGGATGGGACTAATATGCTCCTTATAAGTCTCTCTAAGGCCTTGTTGCTTGAAATAACGACTAACAAAATCATACACGGACAAACCATTGCCGCACGCTGCTACAATAAGCAATTATGTCAAGGATGTTGTATAGGATAATGTATTTTTATATTGATGAGGTGATAAATCCGGACCATCCTGTTTGCAAACGATGGGAAAACACGATCGCGTCGATCGTGTGTTACGATCACGGGGATCGTGGGGTCACGATCGTGTGTTACGATCACGGGGATCGTGGGGTTACGATCGTGTGTTACGATCACGGGATCGTGGGGTCACGATCGTGTGTTACGATCACGGGATCGTGGGGTTACGATCGTGTGTTACGATCACGGGGATCGTGTTACGATCGTGCCCATTGTGTTACGATCGTGCCCATCGTGTGTCCCATCGTGGTTACGATGAGGGCGATCGTGGTTACGATGAGGGCGATCGTGGTTACGATAAGGGCGATCGTGGTTACGATCGTGCCCATCGTGGGAAACGATCGTGCCCATCGGGAAACGATCGCACACAACAAAGAAAGACATGTACCTTATAGCGGCGGCATGGCGACATGGAATCGATCCAAATCAAACTCACGACAACAACATGTCCATGTTCGAAGGTCGACCTCATAAGAAACTTTGTTTTCTTCGACTTTATAAACAAGTGGGGTGGTAGCTCGAGCGGTAAGAGTCGACCGCTTGCACAGAGTTAGAAAGCTTTTCAAAAGTGTGCATTGTCAACTCATGGTCTCTTGACGTAGCTTCTCCCGCTTCTCATCAAACCAATTCTCTAAAATTAGGCGAAATATCTCAAGTAACGAGCAAACAGTAAACGCGTCTAGCCCACAACATACGATTATTAAAGCATTCAACAAGATTGGATGTCAAGAAGTTATAGCGTGACGGACACTTCGACCTAGCCCACCTCTCGGCCCAATTTCGAGAAAGGCGCTGTGCGCCCATTAGGCTTTCGATATGTAGTTTCGAAAAGTAGTTTTCAAAAACTTCTTCTCGATGCGTGTAGGCGTGATTCTAAAGAGTCCTATAGCATGCGCACCATAGGAGGTCGATTTTTGCAAGATGGTGATAGCAAAACCCGTGGAATGCATTCGGATAGACGGCTCGAACAAAGATTCCGAATGCTCTTATGTTGGTCACTCACAATCGCAAATCTTCCGGATTGATTGTAGCATCTGCGCAGTTATACGTAAAATAAGTCCATGACTCGTCGTTCTCTATCGGACCGAGACCAACAAAGAAGAGGAAAAACTTGCTCGTTCCCATCAAATGTGTCGGCCTCAAATAGAGTTCCTTTTTTCCTTCCCTTTAGGTGGGTCCAATCAACTATAATCACCTGTCGAAGGAACGTATCATATGCCCTAATACTCTGTCGGAGTGCAACGAACATGTGGCGGAACACTCCTCACGAGTCGCTCCGCAAATCATAAATTGTCCCTGGATTACGCTGTTTTAACAAATACGAGATAAGATGGGAGCCTCGATACGACTCATCGAAGCCGCCATATGTATTCTCTATCGCTATATTCCTCGTCCGAGAGCAAAGCGTATAGCATGTCAATGCCATACTCCCTACACATCTCTGCAATCATCTCCTTTGGCCTCAAAGTGACCCCCTCAGTCAATCTTTTAGCAAAATAATGGGCGGCAACCTCGAGTGACCGATCGTGCGGCAAAGACGGTTCAAATCGTGGTAACAAATTTGTGCTCAATGTCAACTTAGTAATTCTCCAAATAGTTGCACCTCAATAGCACACAACCTAAACCGACAATTTCTTCGCCCACTCTTGAGACAAACACTATACGTTTATCGGCGAACGATCGGTGATACACTGTAGCATGTTTTCCAAATGATACATTCCTACGGTTATCCTCAACTCGTCTTGAACGAAAGGTGGACCCCACCTCTAGCCGACCAGAACCGGTGGAGGCCGCTCGACCCAACCCAAAGTCCCGCACTACCGGGTCCTAAATGGAATGATCGATTACGCATTGATTGTAGATGCTCATGCTCGCTCGCAGATTGATGGTCGGATGAGAAGTTCCGACGACTCATAATCCTATCCATTTGGGCGGTTGGCGAACCCAAGCAAGAAATTCCGTAGATAGTGACTCAAGCAAGTCTTTACAACAATCTTCATCTTCGGATGTATGCACCTCTTCATCTTCCTCATCTTCCTCGTCTTCCTCATCTTCCTCGTATTGATACTCTTTGGAAGGCATGTCATAATTTATGTTTCCGGCTCTACTCGAGCCGCTACATCCCATATTAACCTCGGGAGTGGAGGAGTGCTGTTCTCAACATAGACCTCGGGATCCTCCTTGTATTCTACTAGTAATCGAAGTATCTCAGACGCCCTTAATAGGACTTTTACTTTGTTTCCTTTGGCCATGTGTGCCAAGTACCATAATTTGTAATCGGACTCATTTGGACCACCCAAACCCTCTCTCGATAACCCCCACGAGGTTTGCACGACTAACTTTGCTCGTGTCGATATACAAAAAGGAGTCCCCGTCTACGGATGTCGATCGCTCCCAATGACCACCGTGATGTATCAAAATACGCCGCCACGACATCCGATTACAAAAAGATGAATAACTATTCGAAAAATGAGCGAACAATATTACGTGCGCCTTGGACACGGCCGATGCACACGGCCGTACACTACCGTGTGCGCGATCGTGTGCAAGTTTCTCGCCCATGAACACGATCGCCGCACACGATTTTATACGATCGTGTTAAACGATCGTGTACCGTTAGTGTTGCGCCGCGATGTTAAGGTCGTTGCGCACGGTCGTTGGACACGATCGTTGCACACGGTGGCTTCCCATCGTGTGCAGCGATCGTGTCCGTAAGAACAGATCTGGAATTTTTTCATCGTTCAAATAATGATACATACCTTCTTTATGAACTCAAGACGACAAATGAAGTCCTATTTCAACGTCAACTTTTATTTTGAACAATCTTGTGATTTCTATAAGATTTTTGAGAGGCCCTTTATCAAAAATAAAATGGTGTGTTGTTTTGATGTATATGTTTGTAGTTAAATTTTGGTTCTTGACATTAATATCGATCGGAGGAGGAAAGTAAAAAAGAAAAAAGAGAAGAAAAATAGTTTAAAATAAATATATAAAAAAAAAGAGAGAAGTCAACTTTTAACACAAAAAGAGAGGACATTTTAGTCTTTTCAATCAAAATGGTACCAAAAACTTATAGTTTTATGAATGGGGCTATAGAACTTATCAATTTTATGCTTTGGTATTAAAAAATTGATTCCCACTAATAATAACAATGATAATAGTAAGAATAATAGAATTAACCAATAAAATTTTTAAAATACTTCAATTTATGAATTGCATTATCAGTTTATACTTTTTATTAAATAATTTAGGTGTGAGTCCAAGGCACAATGTCCGTAATAGTAATAATAATTTATGTGCGAATCTAACACTCGTTGTACTAAAAAAATTAAAATATTATAATTTGTGAACTATCTTTCAATTTTTAAAACTGAAACTACATGAGTACTAACAATAGTAGAATAATAATCAAGAATAATCTTATACATTGTACTCAATAAATTTTATGAAATTCCATACTTTATGAACCACACTTCGAGTTTTTATTTTTTTTGTGTAGGAGTCTATATACATTGTCTATAATTATAATAATAAGAACAATAACAATAATAATCTTATACATTACAATAAATAAAACTTCTGAAATCTCCACAATTTATGAGCTACCCTCTATATTTATATGACTCAAGATGCATAATAGTAATAAGATAATAATAGTAGAATAACAATCAAAAATGAATTTACACATCATACTCAATAAAATTTATTTACTTTAATTTAAACTAAAGATGCATGAAGCAAACCTTTAGTATAAGGATTGTAATATTTAGCAAAAAATTATTCTCATGAAATATTCGATATGGTGGCTACTAGTAGATGTAGACTCGGTAAAATAGGTCCAGGCCTGTGGGCTGGGCCAACCCGGCCGTTTTTAGGCGGGCATTGGACTCCATATTTGTGGCCAAAAAAAAAAAAACGGGCCTTTTTGGTCCGGCCAAGCTTTTGCCCGCCCGATCAGGCCCGGCCCGCGGGCGGCCGCCCTGCCCAACTTTTTTTTTTTTTTTTTTTATAGATATGAGTAAATATAATATTTAAATTTTTTTTCCTTATGTATTTTATTAGATTATAATACATCTATATATTAATTGTTGATGTAATTTTATTTTTTATGTGACTTTGTGATTACTTTGTAGTATATCACATCAATATATACTATTATTTTATGATTTTTTTTAAATATTAGTAATAATAAATGATATAATGATCAAATAAAAATATTTGTATATTTATTTTTTGACTGTGGTAATGTAGTAAATATGTAATTATAAAATAAAAAATAGTTGTATATTTATTTTGTTTGATTATGATAGTGTAGTGAATAATATAATGATTAATGATCTAAAATTTTTCGTACATTTATTCAGAATATATTTCTTATTTTTCTTTAAAAAAAATACTTAAGGCCCGCGGGCTGGGCCACGGGCCTAATATTTTAGGCCCAGAAAAAACGGGCCTTTTTGGCCCAGCCCAAAAAAATCCCGCCCATTTTTTGCCCGGCCCGTTTGGGCCGAGCCCGCCCGTTTGTCAGGTCTAGCTATTAGGATATTGTGATCTCATATTTGTTCTCATACTGCCTATTTATTATGATGAGAAATATTCTCCATTTATGTGTTGCATATAATGTTTGGGCATGTAAAATGAAATTTATTTCCACATGAGCTTCAGAAGAGCAATAATGATAATATAATAGATATTGCCTATTTATTATGATGAGAAATATTCTCCATTTATGTGTTGCATATAATGTTTGGGCAAATAAGATGAAATTTATTTCCACATGAGCTTCAGAAGAGCAATAATGATAATCTAGCAGATTTATTCACTAAATCTCTCCATGTCTGAAAATTATATTCATGGTATTAGTGCAAGATTGTTATCTTGAGGGGAGAGGTGATAAATTTTGAATTAACTTGAAGATTATGTCGACCCTGAAGGTCAAAAGGTCTTGAAGACCAAATGGTTGTACTCTTTTTCCCTTTCTAAGTTTTTTCCCACCGGATTTTCTTAGTTAAGGTTTTTAACGAGACAACCAATGCAACAGATGAACAAATTTATACTATGTACTCTTTTCCTCTATCGGTTTTTTCCCACAGGATTTTTCCGAAGGAGTTTTGATGTGGTATGAAGACGATGTCAGTTGTATCTCAAAGATAGATACATCAAATATTCACTTAAGTGATTAGTCGGCGAACTTATTCACAAAGGCGTTGCCGACATCAACATTCAGAAGACTAGTACACAAGATCGGAATGCGTCAACTCAAGGATCTTATGTAATCGATTTCAGGAGGAGTAGCTGTACTCTTTTTCCTTCGATCGGGTTTTTTCCCACTGGGTTTTTCCGACAAGGTTTTAATGAGGCAGCATGTATTAAAAGTCATTCAAGGAGGAGTATAGTAATTAATGTATTTATTAATGAATGACCTTTATACCCATGAAACCCTAGATGTGTACCTATAAATAAAAGTTTTTAGCCCTCATAAGAATACACACATTATTCTTCATCTCTTTCATTTTCCTCTCTTTTTCTCCCGTTCATAACACTTTATATATAAATACTAGAGGTGTCTAAATGGTTCCCGGTTCTCGGTTAGAACCGGAACCGAAGCGGAATCGAGCCGGTTCCGGTTAATCGGAACTGTATAATCGGTTAAAGGTTCGGTGTTCGGTTCCTTATTACATAATTTTTCCGTTTTCGGTTGGAATCAGGCCGACGATTCGAACCGAAAAATTTTATAATATATTTATTAAATATTATTTTTATATTTTATACTTATATATTTTATTATTTTAATTTTTGTAAATTAAAAATTTAAAACCCTAATATTGTTAAATTAATATTTTATATTTTGTTAAAAAATTATAATAATATATTATATATGTATTAAATATTAATTTTATAATTTATAATTTATAATTTATAATTTATAATTTAACCCGTGCAAAAAAAAAAAAACGGTTCTGTCGGTTTAACCGAATCGGAACCGAAAATAACCGCTCCGTTCTGATTAACCGAAATTTTATATGGTCCGATTCTCGATTCTCATTTTTGGACAATTGTGGTTCCGGTTAATCGAAAATTTCGGTCCGATTAACCGGAACCGAACCGTTCGACACCCCCCTAATAAATACAATCGAAGAGTGTAATATTTAGCAATCGAAGAGTGTAATATTCTTCTAGTAAGGGCGTGAATAATTTTTTTGCTAAATATATAAACTTTCTTTCTTCCACTTGAATACATTCACTCACATTCACTTTGTTGCCATCCAAACACACCCCTAAAAAAAAACTGGCATTTGGACGTCGAAGAGTATTTTCCCTCTCTCTAAACTTTCGCTGTGATCGCATTTTTTCTCGAAATCTCAGACCTCTAACTCTCCGATCTTCTGCGAAAATCTATTTGAGTAAGTATTATGTCCTGAAATTCACGCAGTAAAACCTGGTTTCTTTTTTCTTTTTTTATATACCAGGATTGGTAACAGAAAAGGACGATCTCTTAGGGTTTCGAATTGGGGAAAAGTCACATTTATATTGATTTTCTGGCACAATGTATTGCACTTCCCCTTTCTGTTATTTGGTTACGTCTTCCCTAATTGTTCATATGCAGTTATAATTGGAGCTTAAACTCTGACCGGTATCTGTTGCTGGTGTTTTTATTAGGGAATTGGCTTGAGTACGTTGAGCAATGGTAAAGTTTCAGTGCTGGCTTAACCTAGATCATCCATACCCCCCCCCCCACCAACCCCCCAACCCCCAACCCCCAACGCCCACTCATATTAGGTGTCCTATGGCTTAATGGTCGAATTGTGGAAGTAATTGTCCGTTTCTTGTATCAGAATTTCATAATTGGAGCTTTTAAGCCAGCATGCAACATTTCGGTTACATTTGCAGATGGAAAAACTCGAAAACAGGTATTTTGTATAGTTCATCATTTTGAACTTTATAGTTTCTCTTCATTCGAACTTGTACAGTATATGATACTCGGTTTGGCTCCGTCGTGGAACCTCGTCAGGGAGTATCAAGTACTGTTATTCCATTTTATCAGGAATAGTTTTTCTGCTAGTGCTTGTCTCTGTATGTACTTGACTTATCATCTCAATATGTACCTTGAAAACTTAAACTCCTGCATTGATTATTTGCATATTTTTTGTTTATTTCCTCTTTTTCTTATTGAGAAAAATTTATTACGATCAGTATTGTGTTTGCCTGCTTGTTTTACATGAATCGACAGTTGAATTGTTTCATCCATTGATGTTTTTTTGGTAACGATAGCCTTTTGAATCCTAAAAATATGTATTGACTTTGATTCTTAAATGGTATGGTGGATTATTTAAATTATTATTTATTTGTTTGTTCATCGTATCGTTACTCTAGGTGCCGTTGAAGAAGGAGAATGGCCAAACAATAATGGTCCCACTTTTTCAAAGTCAAGAAAACATAACTGGGAAGGTATATTTCATCACTTAAATATCTTCGCCAATTTGGATCCCAAGATTACTGACATGTCTTTTTTCTCTCTCTCCCTCTATCTCAGATTTCTGTAGAACCAGTTTCAGGGAAGAAGGTGGAACACAATGGAATTAAGGTTGAGCTTCTTGGTCAGATAGGTGTGTTTTCTATTTAACCCAGACATTGGAGATGCATTTCTACTTCTGTATTGTGCTAGTAGTGCATCACATTATGCAGTGTGATCTTTGTAATTGATCTTCTTTTTATCTAATCAAAATATAAAAATGACATGTAAAACAGTAAAAGGATATTCGGAGACTGGAAACAGATATTATTACTTGACATATTACGGTTGTTCTTTTATTAGTATTATTATCTGTTTGCAGAAATGTACTTCGACAAAGGCAACTATTACGACTTCACTTCTCTGGGTAAGTACCATTTATTTGGTTTTACATCTCATGTTAGTTATAGAATGGCAATCTGTATATTTCCAGCCTTTTAAGTTATTATACTATATATGCAGAAGATTAGTATTAGGTCATTCGTTCCAATTTAAAACACTATTCTGCGGTCCTATGCCATTATTTACGTGGTTGTAAGCAGGAAAATTTTCCACTTCGGTATGTCTTATATATTTGTTCTTGTATTTATAGTTCGTGAACTGGATGTTCCTGGAGATATATATGAAAGGAAAACATTTCCGTTTGAATTTTCAACTGTGGAGATGCCGTATGAGACATACAATGGAGTGAATGTGCGGCTTAGGTAAGCTACTCTGTTTATCTGTAATTGTTCCATACAGTTCTGCATTTGCTGTTCATGTACTTGCGAAGTAGATTCTGTGCCTACCATTTTACTAAATGATCGACGAAGTTCTGAACTTGGACGAGAGAAAGCCACCTGTCTTAATATGATTTAGTTATTGAAGTGTTGCTAAATCCATAATTTGTCCCTTTTGGGCTGATTTCTTCATTGTGATTTGGAAAAAACCTTGTTCTACTTTCGTTTTTTCTCTTGGGTTTCCTGGCATGAGGTTGGGGGATGAGGGTCGGACTGAAACTATAGCATTATTAAATCTCTCTGCAGGTATTCCAAGTTAAATTTTTAACTGATGCATCATTCTGTTGTGAGTTTTGTGGTTCTTTCTGTATATTTGAGGTCTTCTGCCTTCTCTTAGTTTTGGGGGCTGTCTGCAATGAAATTCATATGAAGTTTGCTTTTTCAAAGCTTACAACTTCTTATTGCAATACATAGATTTAGATTTATTGAATAGAACAGAACTATACAACCCTGTTTGCATTTTCTATGTATTATGGCATAATATTTTGATGCATTGTCTTTCTAATATCAGATTTTAAATATCAGCCAACCTCATCAAACGTTTGTTCTTGGTTTAGGTATGTTCTAAAAGTGACAATAAGTCGGGGTTATGCTGGCAGCATTACGGAATATCAAGACTTCGTGGTAAAACACGAACTTCTCATTCAAAATATAAGAACGTGAACTTTGTCAATTAGTATCGAATTCCTTGTTATTAACTTAGAGTTACGTATATATTAGTCGATCCTTCAAACCAGTGATTCTCAGTGATATCTGAACTTTAATTCTCGACTTAATACTAAAATGCACTTGACCTTTATGGTAATTTGGACATTTCTTTTAATCAGTCAGTGTGGTATAAGCAGTTCCCAGTTTCCATATTTACTTTCTGTGTACCCTATGTGTGCGTAGGGGATTTTGCTAATTTCTGTTTATATTATAAATTGTATGTTGTGGGGTTCAAGAGCTTTTTTTTTCTTGGTGTCCATTATGCTTATTCCGTCATCTGTTTTCATGGATCAGGTCAGGAATTTTGGCCCTCCTCCATCAATCAACAACAGCATCAAGGTATTGTTATTATTCTGATTTGTTCATTATTGTTGTGCAACTTTGTGCATCGAAAATCCAAGGAAATTCTGTAAGGTCAAACATGAAAGAGAGGAAAAAGAGAAACCGAAATAATTATGCGTGAAGAGGATATTTGAAAACCATGCTTTTCATAAAACGTCTTATACATTATCCACATATCGAGTAGAGAAATTCCACTCCTTCTACCCACATCCACACATTTTTATAGAGTACGCTATTAATCTTTGATCTGTTGCTCGTAGATGGAAGTTGGAATCGAGGACTGCCTTCATATCGAGTTTGAGTACAATAAGAGCAAGTATGTCACTTTTTAGCTCGTATTGATCTGTGCTGATCCTTTTTCTTTTTCCTCCCCGGGAAAAAAATTTGTAATTGTTATTTAATTGGTTTGAATCCAATGCCATTTGCTGGGTCTAGTTGAGCTCAGGTTTCTTTAATACCTTTCTTAAATTGTACTCCTTGTTATTTTTGGCACAGAGTGGCTGGAGTGGTATTATCACATTCTGTTTTTAGTGATCAGTAAACTGTCTTCTGATACACGGCTTCTTGTTTTATGAGAGCTAGTAATTTTCTTCTATTCAATTCAAGTTTATTAGAGTTGGATATTTGCTGACTGGAAGTTTGATATCTAGGTACCATCTGAAAGATGTTATTATAGGCAAAATATACTTTCTTCTTGTGAGAATCAAGATAAAAAATATGGATCTTGAGATTAGGCGCAGAGAATCAACAGGGTCAGGGCCCAACACCCATGTCGAGACCGAGACACTTGCAAAGTTTGAACTGATGGATGGTGCTCCAGTCAGAGGTAGTCTAATTACCACCATCCTCTTTTCTTTGCCACACTTCACTTGTATAGACTGTCAGATAACTCGATGGCTGTCTTCTTTCTTTCTTTGTTTTTTTCTTACGGTTGAGAAACTGTGTCTTCTTTCTCTGGCTCTGATTCAGTTAACATCAGAATGTTATTGCTAATTGTTATTTTTATTTTTTTCGGGATAATTGCAAAAATATTCTCGATTTTTAATCTAATTACTAAATATGCCAATTATATTTCAAAATTACAGATACCTTCTTAAGGTGTTACTAATAACCGCCACAAAGGCTTAGCGTAAGTGGTGTCGGAGCTTGTGCTGGTGGGTAGTGGTTGGGGCTCAAATCTTATGGAGTGTGGGCCATTTAGAGGGGAAAAAAAAGTGTTACTAATAGCTTGCTGAGGCTTGCATGTTCTTAACAATATCGATGTTGCAATTTACAATATTATAACATATATCAAGGGATGTAGTAATTGTGAAAGATGTTTTTTTTTTTTTTGGTAATTTAGCTAAACCTCAAGGATATTTTTTGCAAATAACCATTTCTTTAATCAATTGTTAATGGTTTTTTTATTTGATCATTAAGATGATCTAATGATTCACATTTGCCTTGGCAGGCGAATCAATTCCAATTAGATTGTTCCTAAGTCCGTACGAACTGACCCCAACATATCGGAACATCAACAACAAATTTAGCGTTAAATACTACTTAAACCTTGTGCTTGTTGACGAAGAGGACCGTCGATATTTCAAGCAACAGGAGGTCACAATGTACCGGCTTGGAGAAACGTCCTGATCTAAAGTCAGATGTGCTCATTGAAAGATTTACTGCCCTCCTTCATCTTATAAGTCTACAACGTCTAGGTTTTATCTCGTGAGATTGAGATGCTTCCAGGAAAAAAGGATAAGGACCTTGTTTTATTGAACTTATCGTTAGCTCCATCTTTGTTATGAAATACGTACAATTGTACAGAGGAAGAATTGTGTACATTGGGGTGGGCTGTCTAGGGATCTCTGGCTGGTATTTGCTAAGGATTGTGGTTACCTTAGTGTGATGGATTACAAGACGATAAATAATGATTGTCACGATATTGTACTTTCTGAAGGTTCTTTTGAGATTTACTACCTTCCCTTAATTTAAAAAAAGAAAAGGGTTGTCTAGACTCCATCCCAGAACCAGAGTCTGGAGCGTGTCTTTTTTTTTTTTTTTTTTAAAAAAAAAAACGGTATCTGTATGTTATCTGTAATTTTAACCCAAGTGTTTTTACACATACTTGAAACGTTTTATTGGGACCAACTTGCTTTTACGGGCTTGCTTTATTTGAACTGAACTATTTGTAGGATGCTTAAATAGCAAAACCTAATGAGCCTTACAAGGCTTTAGGTTGGGCTTGGGCTTGGACTTGGTTTTTTACATGAACTAATATTATAACAATTCTAGCTTGACCAAGTCCAATGCTCGTTAACATAATTAATGACATATTCTATGACTTAATACGAAGACTTAAATAAAGAATGACCGCCACTTCTTTATACTTCACATAATACATTTCTTTAATCCTAACAATCTCCCCCTAAGGGGTGGTCATTCGATGTATGCGCCGCGTGATTAGGTCTTTCTTTGTCTTTGTCTTGAACTTTGAGTGTTGTCATATAATAGTCTTGTTCCTTCATGCTTTGTGTTCAAATCTAATGGGTTTTACATTTTTAATGAATAAAAACGTGATAACTAGTTTGGTATCCACTTGTATTGCGTGTGTTGAATAGTGTAGCCGTGAGCTCGAGCTCATATATATATATATATATATATATATATATATATATAGATCTGATGATCAAATCAATTAAACTAAATCACATACTCCTAAAAACTATACAAATCAGCAATTTATAGTTGGTTATATCACCAGTATCCTTTCAGTATTACACCAATAAAACGTTTCGGTATGGTTTTTCATGTAACTTATTACATGTAACTATATATATATATATATATATATATATATACTCTCCTCAATTGCTTCGTCCCTTTCTGATTTTTTTTTTTTTTAATTTTTGTTTGCAGGGTCACGTTAATCGAAAATCATTGTCAGCCAGAGCACTTCAAGTGTTTAGTCGAGCCTGCTTTTTAAGCTGAAGGTACTCTTTATACTTTAGCTTTAAAGTCCACATTGTTGCCCTATAACGACTCATATGCATAAACGATTTGGGATTTGATTATTCAAAGGATTGCTCATTTAAGTGGTTCTCGAGCTATTTTTAAGTAGATAGGAAACCTATAATTTGCTATCCAAACAACACTTTATCTGCATTAACCATCGGAGAAACTGTCCATCTACTTACAGAAAGATCATCACCTTAGATAAGGAATAGTATAGTTGCATTAGAAATCTGGATCATTTATTTATGATGCATGTTTTCTTAGCCAGAAATGTCTTAAATTTTGTCATTATTATGATGAAATTGGTGTTTGATGGCAGAGCTTAAGTTTAATAAATACAGGAATTAATTAAGCTTAAGATGAAATTGTTGATTGTTAATGTTAATGTAAATTTTAAGATTTAGAAAAATACTGAGTTTGAACAATAATGAAGGTGAAAATGCGACTGTAGATTGAAAATGAACAACAAAGGACTAAATGCAAATGCAATGACGTGAATTGTTTTCATGTGATGTACTTTTACATTGACCAAATAGTATCCAAAGTTAGTTGCAGCCTAACTCATATTTTAACTTCCTTAGAATGACCAGGTCCCGGCGCCCTTGCAGTGAACTTTTGATCACACGAAAAAACTCAATTGCAGGTTAATACGGTCATATAACCACGAAATTATGATATGAGTTATAATAATTTTACATTGACCAAAGAGTACCCAAAGTTAGTTGCAGGTTATTTATCAGTTGTTTGAGTCGGGTTATTTATCAGGTCTTATTTTGATATCGGAAAAATGTTTTTTCGAATTTTTCAGGTATTGGATAGTTGGAAAATCAGTATTTTAGTTGCTCTAAAATACAATGATAAGCAATCCCTTACACTTTATAAGTCCATTTTTTTTCTTATACATATAAAGTAGTTTTGCGGGCTTTTGCTAAAGTAGTTTCACGTGCTTTTGGTAAGGGATAATATTTTTTCAAATTTCCTGTGCAAAATATTTCGGACATGCAACAAACAACCAAAGTTAATCTGATAAACTAAAATAGAATCTTCATCCAAGTAGTATGTACGCCAAAAAAATCAGCAACTGATGATCAAACATTTTGGCTAAACGCATTCAGAAGTATTACTACATTGCAGATTCATGGAATAAGCACTGACATCCCTCTCAAGTATCTACGATCCAGTGTTTAACTATGAATAATTCGATATTATTTAAAAAAAGCTAGGTCCAATCAATAACACTACCATGTCGCTGAAATAGAATCTTCGATATTAGAAGACAGATATAGCCATTCGATTGTCCAAAATTTCGCACAATAGATTTGATCACGAGATATTACATACCCTTTTAATCATGCCACTAAACGTTCCTTAATAGGAGAACATTACGTTTCTAGAGGCAACAAAAACAGCAGAAATATGGATACAAACAAGACACGGCGTATTATCAATGTAAAGAGAAAAGAACTACCTCCGTGCCATTACCGATACAGTATCTGCAAGGCTCATTGTTCGGCTTTGGCAAGCCGAGACACACGAAGCCAAGAAAGAAGTCCTGAGAGCCGCTCTTGTAAAATCGCAAGCACCATTAGAAATAATCGTTTTAATCAACCCAGTAATCCCGTCAAGCTCATGATGGGTACTCAAAAACCAAATCGAATCCAACGAGATACACAAAGCATCGTTAAGCGTCTGCGGATCAGCAACCGATATCAAACTCTCCGCAAGCTCCCAATCATGTGAACTCACCGCACCCTGAGCTCAATCCTGTCTTGTCTACTAAGCTTCTTCTCTTGCACACATTTCTCGACATCCACGTCTCCCGAACCAACGATCAGCAAGCCGTGTTTCAATTTATTCCCATCAACGCCTTTGCTTACAAGCGGCACCTCCCTTGAGAATACCACATTTTCATCCGGCTTATCCATTTCCATTTCATCGATCGGTTGATCCACGTCATCGCAATTCGTATGATTCCCTAACAAAAACACCCCGTCCTCCTCGTCCTCTCCCACAGCTTTCTTTTTATCCATTTCTCCACCACTACTTCCGATCCCGAATAATCCCGAAAACGACTAATCAACGTCTCGAAGCAGCAGCAGAATAATAACACATCCCAACACAACCTTATCCAACAACCTTAAAAAACCAAACAAAAACCTTAAACCTTGTCCCTAGTGGAAAAAACTCAAACCCGATTCATTTCTATCAAAACCGCAGCGAAACGCATCGATAAAAATCCATAAAATGAGCAAGAAAAACCTAAAAAGCATAAACTTTAATCAATAAAACATAAAAACTAGAGGTGGCAAAACGGGCGGGCCGGGCGCCGGCGGGCCGGGCGCCGGCGGGCACGGGCAACGGGCTAAACAGGCACGGGCTAAACGGGCACCGGGCTAAACGGGCACGGGCCAAACGGGCGCATGTTATACAAATCGCTTTAGAAAAGACCCAAAACGACTAAATAAATTCCTCAAACGTAACACCTCATTTATATTTAAAAAATTAAATATATTATATCAATAAGTTTTTCTTTAAAAACAATTGTAATATTCTCCAATTGAGAGAAAATATGTGCCCGTTTGTGCCCATCTAACTTTTAGATGGGCAAAATATGCCCATTTCAAAAAAAAAAAGAGGGGGCTAAATGTGCCCCATGCTTTTACAAATTTGTCAAAATTAGCCCATTTTTTTGATTCTGGGCACAAATTGCCACCCCTAATAAAAACCAATCTTTTCACCATCTAACTCAATAAAAAATGAATCTTGGTACCTAACACATCAATCTGATCACCTGAAAAAAAAAAAAAAAAGTTATGGGTAATGAAGATTATAATCTGAATTGAAGGAAATTATGAATCTTTACCTGAATTAATGGTTGGATTGGTGTAATTTTGAATGGATTGGATTGATGAAATTAGGGTTTGAAGGAGTGTGTGTGAGAGAGGTGTTTTTTTTGTGTGTGTGTGTGAAATGAGATTTTTTTTTTTTTTATTTATTTTTATTTTGGGTCTCTCACTTTTTTTACCTCTCTCTTTTTTAACTCCTTTTTTTTCTTGCCCAAATTTTGGTGATTGGAAAATGTGGGAGTGAATTTATACTATGGTAATTTTTGGGAGTTTTGATTGTGTGGTGGTGAAAGATGTGGTAAAAATGATTGGTTGGGTGAAAAGGGTAAAATGATGGGTGGTGGTTTTTGCCATAAATTTGAGTATCTAACTTGGTTGATCTTTTTGTAGTTGAGTTGGTAATGACTTTTTGATATGGTTAATTAGATGAGTCGCGATTAAGTTAAAAGATACTAAGCTCACGAACCAAAACTTTTATTGAGATTTGTGTTTTAATAAATCGTTTGTTCTTATGTAGTGAAATGAATTATGGTTAATGTTTTTATGCATTCTTATGATGTATTAAGTTTGAATAATAACAATTACAGTGATCATAATTAGATAAGTGGCTTGACTTTTTGTCAATCGAATTGGTGTGTTTGGAAACATGTCACCGCGTCACATCTAACGACAAAATTAATATATATTGAATTTACTCTTATAATTAACCATTGAATTTCTTTCCATGAACCATGGATAATGAAGTAACAAGGAATGATTAAACTATGGGGCTGTGCCTCACATATAAGAGGCAAAATCTAAAAAGTCGTGTTCTGTATAATGGCCCGAGATCATTTTATGCAAATGTTGCAATGGACCATGGATTAATCGTATTACCCATAACACGGAAATTCAACCTAAGAGCATTGAAACTCAAGGTGAAAAAGATTTCTTTAATGTTTTTCCTAATACATTGTCTTTGCTTTTTCTAATACATTATATTTGTAAAAAATTGGTTGCCATATTAAAAGTTTGTAAATTGACATTTTGTGCAAAAGCCATTTTTTGCTTTTTCTTATATAGTATAATTGTATTACGAAGTACTTATTAACTAAAGCCTTGAAGGCTGTCACTAGCAAAGAAAGTGAATCAATTTTCTTATCCATTCTAATTTTGGTTCTTGTGCATTAAAAAACATTATAAAAAAAATTAAAAACATTTTTCACTACTTATTAATGCACCAACATTTCTTATCTTATGTAAAAATTTCAAAGATTTTTATTTTTGTCAAAGTTTCTTTACACTTGTCACGAATATTTCTATTTTTTATTTGATGTCTTCTCTATATATATTTGTGAAAAATAAAACGGAATAGAAGAAAAGTCTATTTACTTCCACCCGGTGGACTGCCGAGCTACAAGTCCTACGAGACAGGAGCGGGATTCTCTAAAAAGCCAAGTGATATTGTCAAAAATAAAACGGAATAGAAGACAAGTCTATTTACTTGTGATATTCTGGTCCCTTATTAAGAAGGTATACACGTTTATTTAACAACTTGTTTCTTAAACAATATAGAGTCCATGATTTTGTAAAACTAAAGCACATTTTGTAAAATACCACATAAGGAGAAAGTACTCAAACCTTTCAACAATCACTTCGAGAATTTCCTCGTTTAACCTGTCATCTGCACTCAGCTCAACGAAATCCAGCAACATTCTGCAAAAAAAATTGTATAAAAGATTACATTTAATATTGCCCACCCACTTAAAAATGACTAACTCTTGGACTCACCTTCTTAGACATTTATCATTTAGTGTTACTTCTTCAAGTTCATTCAGTTCCATGTCCCTCTTCAAAGACTTGTTGAAGAGTTCATCTTTTAACTCACTAAGCTGTTATGGATTAATAATTCGTCAGTAACTTGCACACTAAAAAATTAGAAATGAAACTGAAATCAATGTACATGTTACTTGATTTTTATTCAACAAGTATAAGCTATAATGCACGGATTCTTCAAAATTGGGCAGCATGCAGTATCAGATACTGCATGGGTGCGGGTGCGGGTGCGATTCGCGTGGGATTCGCACGGGATTCGCCACGTGGCGAATCCGTGCAAAAAAAAAAAAATACGCACTCGCGAATCATGGCACATTATACGCGAACAGTATACCCGTATCCTGTGACAGGTTACGCGAGTCCTAATTTTTTATGTTATTTTTTTTTTTTTTTTTTATAATTTTTAAAAAGTAAATCAAATAAATTAAAATACAAAAAGTAAATCATTTAATAAGTAATTACTTTTACCTTTAGCGGTATTCACGACAACATTAGAAAGCTCCACGCTCAAAGCCATTTTGAATTGTTTTTTGTATGACTTGTTTTATATATTTGAATTGATTTTATGGTGATATTTGAATTGTTGTTTTTTATATTTAACAAGTGTTATATATAATAAAATATAAAATAAACAGACGTATCCTTGCCGTATCGCACCCTAACATTTTCAAAAAACCGTATCCCCGCACCCGCACCCGCCCCCCCGCACCTGTGCAACATAGAGTATAAGACATTTGTATACAAGATTACATAGACATACTAACAGAACTTAAATTGCCTTATTGTTCAACTAAGGTCAATACTGCCTATAGACTAGCGCTGGAAGGAAATGTAAATTAACATCATTCTGATGCATCTATCTCTACCACCACACATAAAACTGTAACTACATATTGACAAACAAACATTTATTCTAAATACCCCACGAGCAATGAGATTGTTACAATAAACATCTATGTACATATAGCAAAGGGAATAAATTACCAGACCAGATATTTCCTTTGCTGCCCAGACTCTAAGTCAATTTCTTAAAGAACCAAGGACCCCACACATGGCTGCTCTCATCAGGGTCCTTAGATAATGACTGGGCTGCATGTTCCTTCTAAGGAAATCTGTTTCAGGGTATGGCATATTTCTAGGCAATAGCCTCATTTCATGGCAATCTAAAAAGCAGGGTGTGGTGTATCCAGATCATCTACAGAGGCTGAGTATAGGGCATTGGCTGATAACACATGTGAGATAACCTGGCTACTATGTTTACTAAAGGATCTGCAAGTTCACATTTCTACTCCTGTTCCTATACTTTGTGATAATGCTTCCACCATAGCTTTAGCATCAAAACCCCATTCACCATGCAAGGACCAAACACATTGAAATAGATTGTCATTTTGTTAGAAATAAGGTTAAATCAGGGGACATTCTACCATCTTATATACCAACCAAAGCACAAGTGGCAGACATATTTACTAAGGGTCTTAGCAGAGCACTTCAATATGCTTGCTTATCCAAGTTGGGCACCATGCCAACTTTACAAAGTCTATACAAAGTCTTGTCACTTCAAGTTGGGCATTTGTAATGCTTACACCAAGCTACTATATCAAGCTGCTTAGTCATCAACTACCATGTGGTCTAGTGGTGAGTGCTTAACTTGTTAAGTGAGCCATTGAGAGAGTAGTACCGGATGGGTGACCATCCGGGAAGTCCTCTTTGACCACAGGGTTTGTTGATACTATTGCGATGATAGATTTGATCCTTAAGCCGAAGTGCGGGGTTCGAATCTTGAGCAGGGCCCGGTTTTCATCCGGCTGTTACTCAAGCAAGGTAACTTGTACGGTTTCCGGGGGAATCCGAAGCCACACATGTTGATCAGCGTGGGCCCGGTTAAGACAACATAGTCTGGCCAGGTGTGGTTAGGGCCTTCGTTCAACGAAGGTGGTCGATTCTAAGTTGAAATTCGCCGTTCAAAAAAAAAAAAATATATATCAAGCTGCTTAGTCAATTCTATACAAAGAAGACAACCTTCCAAGATGCAAGCTTCACAAAGTCTTAGTCTTGTCACTTGTAATAAGATGTAACAGAAATGTATTTATACTAGTAAAGTGTCTAGATACAGTAGAGTAGTTGTAAAAGTCTTAGTTTAGTCAAATGTATATATACTCTGTATTCCTCTCATTTGAGTAATAATATCATTTTCACAATTCATTTTACACCTACTTTTCCCTCCCTTGATTTCTTGAAAGTGGACAATAGATACAAGGTGGTTATATAAAGGAATGAGGACAAGCCTCTGCACAGCCTCACGCACAGGGCAGGGTCATGAATCAACGACTCTTAACTACTACGGCGCAATATCTGTCCCGCAAATTGCACAGTACAAGGCTGAAACACATATACTAGCACTATCACTACAAATTAACATCACTCTTACGCACAGAGGAACAAGGTACAAAATGTGCAAGTCATTACGTATTGACAGAGAAGCCTTCATTCTAAAACTAAGTCGTAATCCATAATCAGAACCAATTCCGTGACATGAGCATTCGTCATAATATTAAAACTAAACCATCAGCCATAGATCATAAACCAGTGCGTATATATACAAAAAGAATAGGCTCTAGAAGTCACAGAACAATTCTAGGTTGCTTGATTGCTCAACTAAGCTTATAATATATGCAGCAGATCACTAGCAATACTGCATAAAAAAACTATCACAGCCAACAGTAAACTAGCATCATATGATCATCCACCGTTCGCGATAATCATTGACACGAAAAACCGCTCTGTTAATTCGAAACTCCCCTAAAGCGAATACTACTTACTGTTTTGATCCTGAACAACTTTAATAAGAATATTTTGGTATAACACTGTCGACGAAAAAGTTGCGATTCATTTGGCTCTCACGCTCAATGTAAATCCGATTCTTAGCATCCGGCCTTTAAAGACGCCTACATATCTTCTTCAAAAGAATCAGACCATTGTAGTTCTATGAATGGGGATATTCCCAAAACTGACTCTGCTCAAAACAATCAATGACGCTAGTAATGCTCAAAGGGATGTTTTGTAGAAATGTCAATTTGATTTAACAGAGCGGTTTTTCGTGCTCAAAACATTCAATGACGCTAGTAATGGTCAAAGAAATGAATGGTAAACATAAACCACGCCAACTTGTGATGCAAATCACATGTTTTATAGTCAGCAATAACCCACGAGATTTTGATAATTTAATCATAACATCTAAGTAATACAAGTTTATTTGGTAAGCTGTTTTAATGGAAATATGCATAGTAAATAATTAATGACACGTAATTCACATGTGATCATATTAGCATCAGATAGTAATTCTATACAGAAATAATACTTTGAGTGAATAATAACAAAACCACAGCAGTACAAATTTGCAGATTGATTGGAAGTCTTACTGGTTCTTTGAAATGATCAATCAGAAAGTCTTTTGTGGCAGCAACTGTGTTGTCCACGATGCCCAATGGTCCACCTTGATTGAAAATCCATACAGATAATGTCGGGACTCCAACAGCCCCAACAGTCAACAGAATCCATTTTGGTAGCCTTTTGCTTGGCCTACGGTACGTAGCCACCTAGAACAAAACAAATATACGTCATTATTCCCAAAACTACAAAAAGACACACGAAGTTGTAGCTTTCAGCACGCGCTGTAAAGAAAAATATAACATAAGTTTCTTACCAATGATGATAAAATCTTGTCCATCGTTCAACGATGGACAACAGAATCTATAGAAATCTTACAAAGATGGACAAGATTTTATCATCATTGGAATGATATAGGTGATTAGGTTTACTTATTATATAAGCGAACTACTGGAACATTTGTATACAAGATTACATAGACATACTAACAGAACTTAAATTGCCTTATTGTTCAACTAAGGTCAATACTGCCTATAGACTAGCGCTGGAAGGAAATGTAAATTAACATCATTCTGATGCATCTATCTCTACCACCACACATAAAACTGTAACTACATATTGACAAACAAACATTTATTCTAAATACCCCACGAGCAATGAGATTGTTACAATAAACATCTATGTACATATAGCAAAGGGAATAAATTACTGCACTGTATATTTCCTTTGCCTGGACTCTAAGTCAATTTCTTAAAGAACCAAGGACCCCACACATGGTCGCTCTCATCAGGTCCTTAGATAATGATGGCCGCATGTTCCTTCTAAGGAAATCTGTTTGTGGTATGGCATATTTCTAGGCAATAGCCTCATTTCATGGCAATCTAAAAGCAGGGTGTGGTGTATCCAGATCATCTACAGAGGCCGAGTATAGGGCATTGGTGATAACACATGTGAGATAACCCGGCTACTATGTTTACTAAAGGATCTGCAAGTTCACATTTCTACTCCTGTTCCTATACTTTGTGATAATGCTTCCACCATAGCTTTAGCATCAAAACCCCATTCACCATGCAAGGACCAAACACATTGAAATAGATTGTCATTTTGTTAGAAATAAGGTTAAATCAGGGGACATTCTACCATCTTATATACCAACCAAAGCACAAGTGGCAGACATATTTACTAAGGGTCTTAGCAGAGCACTTCAATATGCTTGCTTATCCAAGTTGGGCACCATGCCAACTTTACAAAGTCTATACAAAGTCTTGTCACTTCAAGTTGGGCATTTGTAATGCTTACACCAAGCTACTATATCAAGCTGCTTAGTCATCAACTACCATGTGGTCTAGTGGTGAGTGCTTAACTTGTTAAGTGAGCCATTGAGAGAGTAGTACCGGATGGGTGACCATCCGGGAAGTCCTCTTTGACCACAGGGTTTGTTGATACTATTGCGATGATAGATTTGATCCTTAAGCCGAAGTGCGGGGTTCGAATCTTGAGCAGGGCCCGGTTTTCATCCGGCTGTTACTCAAGCAAGGTAACTTGTACGGTTTCCGGGGGAATCCGAAGCCACACATGTTGATCAGCGTGGGCCCGGTTAAGACAACATAGTCTGGCCAGGTGTGGTTAGGGCCTTCGTTCAACGAAGGTGGTCGATTCTAAGTTGAAATTCGCCGTTCAAAAAAAAAAAAATATATATCAAGCTGCTTAGTCAATTCTATACAAAGAGACAACCTTCCAAGATGCAAGCTTCACAAAGTCTTAGTCTTGTCACTTGTAATAAGATGTAACAGAAATGTATTTATACTAGTAAAGTGTCTAGATACAGTAGAGTAGTTGTAAAAGTCTTAGTTTAGTCAAATGTATATATACTCTGTATTCCTCTCATTTGAGTAATAATATCATT
The DNA here is from genome assembly GCA_033398695.1 of Orobanche coerulescens. Lineage (NCBI taxonomy): Eukaryota > Viridiplantae > Streptophyta > Magnoliopsida > Lamiales > Orobanchaceae > Orobanche > Orobanche coerulescens. Next base: position 4,030,013 of record CM065816.1, read on the forward strand.
TTCACAATTCATTTTACACCTACTTTTCCCTCCCTTGATTTCTTGAAAGTGGACAATAGATACAAGGTGGTTATATAAAGGAATGAGGACAAGCCTCTGCACAGCCTCACGCACAGGGCAGGGTCATGAATCAACGACTCTTAACTACTACGGCGCAATATCTGTCCCGCAAATTGCACAGTACAAGGCTGAAACACATATACTAGCACTATCACTACAAATTAACATCACTCTTACGCACAGAGGAACAAGGTACAAAATGTGCAAGTCATTACGTATTGACAGAGAAGCCTTCATTCTAAAACTAAGTCGTAATCCATAATCGATTAATTGACATGAGCATTCGCCATAATATTAAAACTAAACCATCAGCCATAGATCATAAACCGGTGCGTATATACAAAAAGAATAGGCTCTAGAAGTCACGAACAATTCTAGGTTGCTTGATTGCTCAAGCTTATAATATATGCACAGATCACTAGCAATCGCATAAAAAAACTATCACCGCCAACAGTAAACTAGCATCATATGATCATCCAACGTTCTCGATAATCATTGAGACGAAAAACCGCTCTGTTAATTCGAAACTCCAAAGCGAATATTACTTATCGCTTTGATCTCAACAACTTTAATAAGAATATTTTGGTATAACATTTACGAAAAGTTGCGATTCATTTGGCTCTCACGCCAATGTAACCGATTCTTAGCATCCGCTTTAAAGACGCCTACATATCTTCTTCAAAGAATCGGACCATTGTAGTTCTATGAATGGGGATATTCCCAAATCGACTGCCAAAACAATCGACGCTAGTAATGCTCAAAGGGATGTTTTGTAGAAATGTCAATTTGATTTAACGGAGCGGTTTCGTGCTCAAAACATTCAATGACGCTAGTAATGGTCAAAGAAATGAATGGTAAACATAAACACGCCACTTGTGATGCAAATCACATGTTTTATAGTCGACAATAACCACGAGATTTTGATAATTTAATCATAACATCTAAGTAATACAAGTTTATTTGCAAGTCGTTTTAATGGAAATATGCATAGTAAATAATTAATGACACGTAATTCACATGTGATCATATTAGCATCGATAGTAATTTACATACGAAATAATACTTTGAGTGAATAATAACAAAACCACGAAGATAAATTTGCAGATTGATCGAAGTCTTATCGTTCTTTGAAATGATCAATCGAAAGTCTTTGTGGCGGCAAGAATCGCAGTTGTCCACGATGCCAATGGTTCACCTTGATTGAAAATCCATACGATAATGTCGGGATTTCAACAGCTTGATCAGCAGAATCCATTTGGTAGCCTTTTGCGCTGTTTGATGCATTACCTAGAACAAAACAAATATACGTCATTATTCCCAAAACTACAAAAGACACACGTTGTAGCTTTAAGACGCTGCCGTAAAGAAAAATATAACATAAGTTTTCAATGATGATAAAATCTTGTCCATCGTTCAACGATGGACAACAGAATCTATAGAAATCTTACAAAGATGGACAAGATTTTATCATCATTGGAATGATATAGGTGATTAGGTTTACTTATTAATTGCCGTAGCAGCCGCGGTAATTCCTGTGGTTGTTCCAGTAGTTCGCTTATATAATAAGTAAACCTAATCACCTATATCATTCCAATGATGATAAAATCTTGTCCATCTTTGTAAGATTTCTATAGATTCTGTTGTCCATCGTTGAACGATGGACAAGATTTTATCATCATTGGTAAGAAACTTATGTTATATTTTTCTTTACAGCGCGTGCTGAAAGCTACAACTTCGTGTGTCTTTTTGTAGTTTTGGGAATAATGACATATATTTGTTTTGTTCTAGGTGGCTACGTACTGTAGGCCAAGCAAAAGGCTACCAAAATGGATTCTGGCTGATCGTTGGGCATTGAGTCGCGACATTATCTGTGTGGATTTTCAATCAAGGTGGACCATTGGGCATCGTGGACAACACGGTTGCTGCCACAAAAGACTTTCTGATTGATCATTTCAAAAAACCAGTAAGACTTCCAATCAATCTGCAAATTTGTACTGCTGTGGTTTTGTTATTATTCACTCAAAGTATTATTTCTGTATAGAATTACTATCTGATGCTAATATGATCACATGTGAATTACGTGTCATTAATTATTTACTATGCATATTTCCATTAAAACAGCTTACCAAATAAACTTGTGTTACTTAGATGTTATGATTAAATTATCAAAATCTCGTGGGTTATTGCTGACTATAAAACATGTGATTTGCATCACAAGTTGGCGTGGTTTATGTTTACCATTCATTTATTTGACCATTACTAGCATCATTGATTGTTTTGAGCACGAAAAACCGCTCTGTTAAATCAAATTGACATTTCTACAAAACATCCCTTTGAGCATTACTAGCGTCATTGATTGTTTTGAGCAGAGTCAGTTTTGGGAATATCCCCATTCATAGAACTACAATGGTCTGATTCTTTTGAAGAAGATATGTAGGCGTCTTTAAAGGCCGGATGCTAAGAATCGGATTTACATTGAGCGTGAGAGCCAAATGAATCGCAACTTTTTCGTCGACAGTGTTATACCAAAATATTCTTATTAAAGTTGTTCAGGATCAAAACAGTAAGTAGTATTCGCTTTAGGGGAGTTTCGAATTAACAGAGCGGTTTTTCGTGTCAATGATTATCGCGAACGGTGGATGATCATATGATGCTAGTTTACTGTTGGCTGTGATAGTTTTTTTATGCAGTATTGCTAGTGATCTGCTGCATATATTATAAGCTTAGTTGAGCAATCAAGCAACCTAGAATTGTTCTGTGACTTCTAGAGCCTATTCTTTTTGTATATATACGCACTGGTTTATGATCTATGGCTGATGGTTTGGTTTAGTTTTAATATTATGACGAATGCTCATGTCACGGAATTGGTTCTGATTATGGATTACGACTTAGTTTTAGAATGAAGGCTTCTCTGTCAATACGTAATAACTTGCACATTTTGTACCTTGTTCCTCTGTGCGTAGGAGTGATGTTAATTTGTAGTGATAAAGCAAGATATGTGTTTCACCAGATCGTGCAATTTATGGGATGATATTGCGCCGTAGTAGTTAAGAGTCGTTGATTGATGAAGTTTGAATACAGGAAAGATATAAATGAATATAACAGTGAAAGGAAGAAGAAGGGATTTTATTTAAACGGAAATAACACGTGAAATACAAAACCAGGGAATCTTCCCTCTCTCTAGACTATCTCTCTAGAGCCCAAAAACTAATGAAATTCTCCTCTGCCTAACATAACCACCTCTCCCCTTTTATCCTAATTTTCTCTCTCTCCTCTAACAACTTTCTCACCACTTTTTCCACCGCCTGCTTTTGCCCTCCGAGAATATACTGCAATATCTTCGCCTAGCCTGGGCCCACACGCCGCCACTCTCATCATTCTCATCATTACTCCCCTTCCACTAAAGTCTTGTCCTCAAGACTTATATCGGGAAATTGATTCCTAATTGACATGGCATCCTCCCAAGTCGCTTCTTCCACCGAACCCCTTCCATCAATCACCACCGCAAATGTGATTCCTCACGGTTGACCACGCTCGAGAGTCTAGTATAGCAACCTGGAATGGAGACCTCGATTCAAACCTCCTTCAGTGGAAGAACAAATTCTCCACTGGAGCATGTATTGCTTTCTTCAACAAGGAGACATGAAAGACTGGATGTATCTTGGACGAGGAAGGTAACTCTAACTTGTACGCTACCACCAATACGTTCAAGTATTTTAAAGGGACCAAAGAACTTAGCCGCTAGCTTCGATGAATACGCCTAGCCACCGACATTTGTCGGTAGGGTTTCGACTTCACATATACCCATTCTCCAACCTGAAAATTAATATCCCGCCTCCGTTTGTCTGCGTATTCCTTCATTGCCGCTTGAGCCTCGATCTAAATGTTGTTTCAACTGTCGAAGAGCCTCGTTCCTATCCTGCATTCTTGAACCACCGCTGGACCCGAATTTCACCAGAACAAATTGCATTATGGTGGGCGGTTTCCTTCCATACACTACTTCAAAGGGAGATGTTCCGCAGACTCCGTGAAACGTAGTGTTGTACAAAATTCACCCATGGTACCCATGAAGCCCATGTTCGTGGTTGATCCACAAGAAAGCACCTTAAATAAGCTTCTAAACAACGATTAATGACTTGATCGACTGCCGATTCGGGGTGATAAGCGTAACTCATACTCGGTGTCGCCCCTTGAGAACGAAAAATTTCCTTCCAAAAAGGCTCAAAAGAGCGGGTCCCTATCACTTACTATTGACTTAGGAATACCATGATGACGTATGACTTCTCTTACGAACACTTCGCCACCATTTTTGTATATGGGTGTTTGAGTAATAAGAAGTGGTCAGACTTTGACACCGGTCCACCACCACTAAGATTGTATCGAAACCCTTCGATTTGGGCGATCCCACAATAAAATCCAATGAGACATCTTCCCATATGGCATTCGGAATGGAAAGGGGTTGCGAGAAACCTCCTGAGCCGTCAGTGGCTTTGCACCGTTGACACACATCACACGCCTTCACAAATTGCCGTACCATCATAATCATGCCTCGGCCAATATAAATTGGTCGCCAATCGTCGTAAGTTCGATAGTAACCCGAGTGACCTCCAGTTGCGGTTTGATGGAATTCTTTGAGTAACCCGGATGAACTTAGAAGTTTTGGGAATTACCAAACGGTCCTTGTAAAACAAAGACTGCTTCGCACCAAACCGGGTATTTGGAAGGGTTTGACTCGCACTCGACGTTGTTTTTGGAGAACAACATCATCTCCGATTTCATCCATAAGTTGAGCTCCCCGAACCCAGATTGGAGTGGATAGCCACTGTCAATTCTCCCTCTACGGCCCTCCGAGATAGTGCATCACCGCCGGTTTTCACGCCGGGTTTGTAACGTATCTCAAAATCGTACCCTAGTAACTTTGCCACCCAATTTTGTTGATCAGGGCTCGTGATTCGTTGTTGTAATAAGAACTTCAAGCTCTTCTGGTCTGTATAGATGATGAATTTTGCTCCCAATAAATAGGCCCTCCAATGTTGAACGGCCAATACTAATGCCATGATTTCCCGTTCATATGCCGACTTCACAAGGTTCCGGTCGCTAAGGGCTTTGCTAAAGTACGCTATAGGCTGCTGCTGTTGCATCAACAATGCTCCTATGCCGCGCCCCGATGCGTCACACTCCACCACGAATGGAACTTAAAATCCGGTAAAGCTAATAGAGGAGCAGTCACCATGGCATGTTTTAAAGTTTCAAAAGCTTGCTGGGCATCAGAATTCCACCTAAAAGCATCCTTTTTTGTTAAATCCGTGAGAGGACGAGCGATACTCCCATAGTGGCGAATAAATTTCCGGTAATAGCCCGTGAGTCCCAAAAAACCTCGTAAGCCCTTAATATTTCGCGGAATTGGCCAATCTAACACCGCTTCGATTTTCTTCGGGTCCATGGCCACCCCGACACCATTGATAATGTGTCCCAAATATTCGATGGCTGTCTGGCCAAAAGAGCATTTCTTCTGATTTACCGCAAAATGATTTTGTTGTAAGATTGTCAAAGCTACCTCCAAATCTTTCATATGTTGATCCCAGGTTGGGCTATAGATCAATATGTCGTCAAAGAAAACCACGACAGTTTTGCGTAATAAAGGACGGAAAATATCGTTCATTATAGCTTGAAACGTTGCCGGCGCATTAGTAAGGCCGAAAGGCATTACCAGATATTCGTAGTGACCGTCGTGCGTTCGGAAAGCCGTCTTTTCTATACTGCCCGGTTCCATACGAATCTGATTGTAACCAGATTTCAAATCCAACTTAGAAAAAAAATTGGCTCCTTTCAACTCATCTATCAACTCGTCCACCACCGGAATTGGAAATTTGTCAGGAATGGTCGCCTTATTGAGAGCTCTGTAGTCGACACACATACGCCATGAGTTATCTTTCTTTCGCACGAGGATCACCGGACTCGAGAAAGAGCTTCGGCTTGGACGAATCATTCCCAAGCTTAACAATTCGTGAACTTGTCTCTCTATTTCCTCCTCCTGGACATGTGGGTAACGATATGGTCTCACGCAAATGGGAGTATTCGGCTCAATGAGAGAAATGGAATGGTCGTATACTCGAGAAGGAGGCAGGCCGGTTGGCTCACAAAATACTCCTTCAAACTGATCACAAAGCGTTTGTAATTGATGATGTTGGGCTGTGGAGATAACTGAAGTTGGGAGATAGAGACTTGAACAACAAGCCGCTCCCTGTGATAGTTGGGGAGCAGGCAAGGACAACCACGAATGAAGGGACGCGGGAGATGGACCTGATTTGGGTATGCCCTGTAAAAACACCGGTATTCCATTGTGAACAAACTTCATTGTTGATTTCTCCCAGTTGTGAACCACATCGCCAAGTGTCTCCAACCACTCCATACCAAGAATCATATCCAAGTGTCCCATGTCGAAAACTAGAGCATCCAGGGCAAATTCGCAGGATGCCACCTTCACCGGTAGTAAAACACAACGTTGATTGATGAACACTCTGTGACCATCACCAAGGCGAATATTGATACCCGGAAAAAAGGTTGCAGTTAACCCCAAAGCTTGTATAAGTTTTCGGTCAATGAAATTATGGGTTGCCCCACTATCCACCATCATCATAACTGGAATATCAGCGATTAGTCCCTCGAATTTGAGGGTTTTGCCTCCCGAAGCGGTTTCAGACGTGGCCCCAAAAAATTCGAGAGTTGAACATATGCCCGACTCGATTTGGCTTATCGGAGGTACGTCGTCTTCTCCAGTCGCCTCCAAATTAGAGATTAAGCCCTCAGTGTCGGAGTAGTTGTCTCCCTCGTCGTCGCCCAATAACAATACCCGGAGCTTCCCTTCGGGGCATTTGTGACCCGGTCCAAATTGTTGACCGCAGCGATAGCACAGCCCTTTCTTCCGCCGATCTTCCCACTCAGTGCGTGAGAGGGATTTGACCCCTCGATTCCGGTTGAACAGCTGCGCCAGATCCATAGAAGAGGAAGTTGGAGTGCGTGTAGTATTTTGGGAGCGTAGTGGTTCAGAGCGAAACCCTAAGGTTTTATCGCTATTATTATGCGGAGTGGGCTGAACCCCTTCCAGTCGGTTATTAAAATGGGCCCGATTATCCCAGTAAGGCCCACCACCTTGAAACCCTATGAATTTATGGTTATTAAAATTCTGAGTGGGCTTAACTCCAGGTCGGTTGTTGACATGGGCGTGGTTATCCCTGTATGGCCCACCTCCTTGAAACCCGCCGCCATACCCATTCTGGTAACGGAAGCGATTCAGTGATGATTGAGTCGGTGCCGAACGTAATAAACCCTCGATGTCTTTGGCCAAAAACATCGCATCTAGCCTCGTTTGGGGGCGGTGCAGTCGCACCCACTTCTTCACTTCGTCTTTCAGGCCGGCGATAAAATACCCCAACGATTGGGATTCCGGTAGCTTGGGGACCAACGAAAGAAGATATTCAAAGTCATCTATGTAGTCGAGTATGGAATCCCCCTGTTTCATGGTCGCTAGTTGCTCATAAGGGTTCTGGATATCTAAACCGCTAAATCGTTGCAACAATTCACTCTGAAATTGCTCCCATGTTAAAGGATCGTACAATTCTTTTACAATCGTGAACCAATGAGTGGCCACGCCGGTCATACTTAATTGGGCCAGACGGATGCGAAGGTGAGAGGGGGTTCCATTGATTTCGAAATAGAGGAGAGCTTTCGCAACCACCTTGGGGATCAAAACCAAAGAATTCTGGAAGTTGGATCTTCTTTACCGCCCATGGAAGATTATCTAAATACCTCCGGATAACCGAGGGCCACCGGTATCGTTGAGGAGGTGTTTGAACCACTGGAGGCTCCATCCACCGATTCAGCCCGTTTCTCCCGTTGCTTGACCCACGCCATCATAAATTTCCTAACTCCCCGATGCTTCCAGTTCGGAGCTGTTGAGTCGCAAATCCTCCAAATCTGTCTGAATCTTCGCGATTTGTTCTTCATGCTGATCTAAGCGGTTCACCTGAGCTCGAGTTTCAACAGTTGGTATCACCATCTTCTCTTCTCGGTAGAGCGTGGCAGGTCGGACCAGTGATGAAGTTTGAATACAGGAAAGATATAAATGAATATAACAGTGAAAGGAAGAAGAAGGGATTTTATTTAAACGGAAATAACACGTGAAATACAAAACCAGGGAATCTTCCCTCTCTCTAGACTATCTCTCTAGAGCCCAAAAACTAATGAAATTCTCCTCTGCCTAACATAACCACCTCTCCCCCTTTTATCCTAATTTTCTCTCTCTCTCCTCTAACAACTTTCTCAGCCACTTTTTTCCACTGCCTGTTTTGCCCTCCGAGAATATACCTGCAATATCTTTGGCCTAGCCTGTTGGGCCCACACGTCGCCACTCTCATCATTCTCATCATTGATTCATGACCGTGCCCTGTGCGTGAGGCTGTGCAGAGGCTTGTCCTCATTCCTTTATATAACCACCTTGTATCTATTGTCCACTTTCAAGAAATCAAGGGAGGGAAAAGTAGGTGAAAAATGAATTGTGAAAATGATATTATTACTCAAATGAGAGGAATACAGAGTATATATACATTTGACTAAGCTAAGACTTTTACAACTACTCTACTGTATCTAGACACTTTACTAGTATAAATACATTTCTGTTACATCTTATTACAAGTGACAAGACTAAGACTTTGTGAAGCTTGCATCTTGGAAGGTTGTCTTCTTTGTATGGAATTGACTAAGCAGCTTGATATATATTTTTTTTTTTGAACGGCGAATTTCAACTTAGAATCGACCACCTTCGTTGAACGAAGGCCCTAACCACACCTGGCCAGACTATGTTGTCTTAACCGGGCCCACGCAGATCAACATGTGTGGCTTCGGATTCCCCCGGAAACTGTACTGCCTCCACACAAGTTACCTTGCTGGAGTAACAGCCGGATGAAAACCGGGCCCTGCTCAAGATTCGAACCCCGCACTTCGGCTTAAGGATCAAATCTATCATCGCAATAGTATCAACAAACCCTGTGGTCAAAGAGGACTTCCCGGATGGTCACCCATCCGGTACTACTCTCTCAATGGCTCACTTAACAAGTTAAGCACTCACCACTAGACCACATGGTAGTTGATGACTAAGCAGCTTGATATAGTAGCTTGGTGTAAGCATTACAAATGCCCAACTTGGAGTGACAAGACTAAGACTTTGTATAGACTTTGTAAAGTTGGCATGGTGTAAGCATTACAAATGCCCAACTTGGATAAGCAAGCATATTGAAGTGCTCTGCTAAGACCCTTAGTAAATATGTCTGCCACTTGTGCTTTGGTTGGTACATAAGATGGTAGAATGTCCCCTGATTTGACCTTATTTCTAACAAAATGACAATCTATTTCAATGTGTTTGGTCCTTGCATGGTGAATGGGGTTTTGATGCTAAAGCTATGGTGGAAGCATTATCACAAAGTATAGGAACAGGAGTAGAAATGTGAACTTGCATATCTTTTAGTAAACATAGTAGCCAGGTTATCTCACATGTGTTATCAGCCAATGCCCTATACTCGGCCTCTGTAGATGATCTGGATACATACCCTGAAACAGATTTCCTTGAGAAGGAACATGCAGCCCAGTCATTATCTAAGGACCCTGATGAGAGCAGCCATGTGTGGGGTCCTTGGTTCTTTAAGAAATTGACTTAGAGTCTGGGCAGCAAAGGAAATATCTGGTCTGGTAATTTATTCCCTTTGCTATATGTCCATAGATGTTTATTGTAACAATCTCATTGCTCGTGGGGTATTTAGAATAAATGTTTGTTTGTCAATATGTAGTTACAGTTTTATGTGTGGTGGTAGAGATAGATGCATCAGAATGATGTTAATTTACATTTCCTTCCAGCGCTAGTCTATAGGCAGTATTGACCTTAGTTGAACAATAAGGCAATTTAAGTTCTGTTAGTATGTCTATGTAATCATGTATACAAATGTCTTATACTTGTTGAATAAAAATCAAGTAACATGTACATTGATTTCAGTTTCATTTCTAATTTTTTAGTGTGCAAGTTACTGATGAATTATTAATCCATAACAGCTTAGTGAGTTAAAAGATGAACTCTTCAACAAGTCTTTGAAGAGGGACATGGAACTGAATGAACTTGAAGAAGTAACACTAAATGATAAATGTCTAAGAAGGTGAGTCCAAGAGTTAGTCATTTTTAAGTGGGTGGGCAATATTAAATGTAATCTTTTATACAATTTTTTTTGCAGAATGTTGCTGGATTTCGTTGAGGAAATTCTCGAAGTGATTGTTGAAAGGTTTGAGTACTTTCTCCTTATGTCATGTTATACGTGTTGATGCTCATGTGTCAAATTTCAGCTTTTAAAATTAAACATTAAAGTCCTGAACCCTAGAGGTAGCAAATAGGTAGGTTAAGTTGATCAAAACACATCTTGTACAAAGCCGTTAGAAATGTTTATAAATAACAGGTGTCAGATTACAATTACAAGAACTTAATAGTTTAATTTCTTTAATAATGCGATTCAGGAGGTATTATGCTACATTAAGTGAACTTCGGGTGAATTCCAACCCACCCAACTGACCGGTTTCCTTGCAAAACAACTCATTCATTAGCAAGAGGCAAAAGCTTTGGGTTTAAGAACACACAATAAGGTAATAGCAAAGGAATCTATTTAAGTAATAAATTAAGCTACAAAAGAAGCAACCAACCTCTGCCATTCAGCAGTTTTCCTTGCACTGCTCTCCGCAGCTCTGTAAAGTCGGTCCAACGTACACATAATCAGTCCATGATGATAATGACGTTCACTCTGCAGAGAGAAAGCAAATATCTACTGAGAGGGGATGCATTTTGAACTATAATATCAAAAGTCAACAACTTTAGCGTGTAGTTAGATTTTAAGCTAGAGGAGATGCAATTTAAACCTACATACGCGGTTGATCATTCCCTGCCAATATGCATTCTTAAGTATGTATGTTTTAAGACGTAAAGATGTACTCTTTATAATTTTAACCTATATATGACCAACTATATACTACTCCAAATGTTGGTGTTTAAATTCGAATGATTTAGATTTTTGTGTATCTATAAGTTCTTTCTAAGTTTGGTAGGTTCTTGATCACACTAGCTTAAAGCAGAGCATCGTTTTTATTTTATTTTAGTCGGTTTAATATTAGGTAATTGAGTGAAATGGCCAATGGGTTGAAGGAACCTGGGCCATTTACACACTTCTACGAGCTCAACAGAAAATCCAATTTGAGATTATTATTATTTTTTTGGTAACCATGGTTTCTGACCTTTGGCCACAGCCACAGACTCATACCGCTTAGAGCCCTCTCTTTTCAGGAGGTTGGTGTGGCCACCTTAAGCCCAAAGCGACAAGGCCCGCCATCAAATGAAAACATGTCAATATGTCATAAGGGCCTACTTTAAATCTAATAGTAAATGATTAATGAAACGTAAATGTTACCAGCGAGCACTGCTTCTGGAATTCTATAAATCTTTCCTCGACCTCCTTGACTAAAAGTCTTCTTTGAGCTCGAGCAGCACTTCTCCCTTCGCCTAGTACCTGAGACACAGGAACCATATGATAATCAGGAAGCTACTATCAGTTTACCTCAAGATAAGAACTATCAAAGAAAGAACTTATTTCTGCTTCCCAAGTGTAGCCGAAAGACATACCGATTGGTAATCTTTTATTTCATGTAAATTAAAAAGTAAAATATATATAGACCCTTTACTAAGTAAGTTGAAATTCTCTTTAATGTGACTGAAACTAGTGAAGAGTGAAATGTTAGCCTTTCAAGGAACAAGAGCTTGGTGAACCCAGTAATCCCATAGAATCCAGAAGTGAGCATTAAAACTACTTCCATTAATAAAAATGGACCCAAGTGATTGCATTTAAGAATCAATGCCAAATTTAAAAAATTTGACATATCACCGTTGTTCAGTCACACTAGCAAGCTGAAAGATGTAAACTGAACCTACCTGTTTGACCAATGCACGTGATATCATGAGCCCACCAAGGGAGAAAATAATTGCTGGTATAGCAGCAAGGGTGACAAAGGTTCTCTCACTGGCCATCAATATCTGGTGGTTCAGCTCAAGCACTTCCCTTGCCCTGTTAAAAAATGTATTGGCAAGGTTGCCCTATTTAGTAATAGCATCAATTTAGAAAATGAGCTAACTAATGAAATGCTTATTGTAACTCACTCATCAACGCCAAGTTTAAGCTTCTGAATCTGTCATTGGAAAAAAAAAAATAAAACAAATGAATATTCACATGTGACATGGTATGACGGGCAAAAGTCACTACGTTACTTTGGCTTTTGATCAGTATTCGTAATAATACATTTTTTTGACCCATTTTTTTTTTAATGAAATTTTCATAATTCTAACCGGATGAACCGATAGAATAGCTGAAACTGCATTTTTTTTTTTTGTTTTCTTTAGAGAGCTACTGTTATTGAGGCGAACTTCACTACATAGCAACCGTACTTTATGCTTTGTTTCCTTGGAGTAATTATAATTTATTTTTATCCGATTTGGTAGCCTTGGTGGGCTATCGTTTTGGTTTCAATTAATAAATTAAAGCACACATTGATTTGGTCTCTTAAATACAGCAAGAAAAATTTGGTTTAAAAAGTGAAACACATTCAAGAAGTAGATGTTTAGAAAAATAAATATTTTCAAAAGATTAAATTTAGATATAACAAGAAACCCTAAAGTGTTGAACCCAATAAAAACCTAGCGTTAAACTCTTATCAAAACCCATATCCAAGTACAAAAGTGTTTCAAAGTAAACGTTAATAACCAAATTGGATATTCGAAAAATTATAATTACCAAAACGGACTAAAGACTTAAAGTACATTGCCTTTTAGTGACATTTGCCATAACAATAATAGCTATAGACCAAAATTGCGCCGCTCTTTATTGAAATTAGCCTAGATAAAATATATCAACCAGCAAACGAGAGTGAGATTGGTAGTGTGTTACTTGGCTAAGCATTGGTCGAGCAGAATCTTCGCCGCTAAGATTTTGGGTTGGATACTTGAGCTCCTTCTCAAAACTGCATCAATATCAATTGAATAAAATCATTCTGATTATAAAAAAGTAATAATGTATGGTTTATAAGCTACCACTTATTATGTACCAACAAGCACATAGTCGTTACAAGTAAACAAATAATAGATGTTGTATATAACAAGATGGGCATGATTAATATTTTTACTTCAGATAAGACGAAGTGTTAGATATAGTGTGTGATTTTGGGTTACTTGATTTGATTCAGTCACTATTATTAGAGTTCATTTAGCTCCTTTTACAAGCCAGATATCTTTCCATGCCTCATGGCATCTGCAAACTCTTGATACACATTGACTACGCATAACAACACATACTTTTAGTACTTATTTTTAAGCAGAAAAAGCAAGCAATCCCAAACACCCTTTAAATTTTATAAAGCATCATTTGTTTTTGGTTTTTTTGGGTGACCATGGTTTCCGACCTTTTGGCCCGTTTGAACCCGCCGCAACACCCTTTTCATTAATACATAAACAATATTATATAAAAATAATAGCCTATAAAATAGCAACCTATGACTACAATTATTTGACAGATTGTAAATCAGAAAAGAAAAGAAAAATTAATGTCCATTACCGGTTCCAATATACCAACTAACCTGAAATCACGAGTCGATTGCACTTGTTTAAGTTTCATCAATTCCTTGTGCCTATTTACCAATGTCTGCAAATGATAATCTCTAATAGTTGTAAGTTGAGATGGATAGATTTGACATTATCAATGAGTTATGCATAAAAAAGGAATGAGAATAAGAAGAATGTGCATGCATGCTCATCCGCACGTGTTAGTTAGCACAATGAATGACTCCAGAAGATAAGTTATATTCATCCAATGGCATAGTTTTATTTCTTGTACAGAAAACTTGTCTCAAAAAATTTGTGTTTGAAATGGTTTAATACAAAATAAGAATAATTCAAAAGATTTAGACATCGGTGGTAACACTAAACTACAATAGTACCGATTCTGTAATGTGCTAAAGCAGGTAGCATCTGAAGTCTTACCAGTTGCTTTAATGGGTCAAGAAACAACCCAGTTACTGATTCTTTTGCCTCAAGAACCCAATTGTGGACGACCCCTGACAGTCTACTATGACGTAGTAGCCACAGTGAAAATATTGAAACTCCTATAGCACCAAAAGTGTAGTACATCCAGCGTTGAGACGTTTTACTTGGCTTACGGTATCTGACAACCTAGAGAAAACAACAGTATCAAAAAAAGTAGCAAGTTAGCAAAAGAGCTGTATAGTAGAAACTAATTAAACCAACGGTAGCAAAGCAACACAACAGAAGACACGATGCTAGTTACTTATAGCTAATGTACTTAGCATCTCTCTTTGATCCCTTGCACGTTCATTGTAAGACTAAAGGGCAACACGACCGATGACCAATGTTTCTTATAGGTGGCAAAACCGGCGGGTCAGGCGGATTCGGATACTGGTCATAATGGGCTAAATTATAATTCAGGTCAAACGGGCTCAGGTCTAGATAGGTGCAGCAATATACAGGCAGTTTATTAAAAAATATATATAACAAACAGCTAAACAAAACTATCATTAAAAAGATCTAACTAACAGAATCATGTACAAAGAAAAAACTGTCTACAGCATCGTTGCAAGAAAAAGTAAAGAATTATTAGAACAATTTTTCTAATACCGGTATATATATGAATATAATGAAAAGAGGTGGTCACGAAAAACTTTAGTTTAACTAAAAATTATGCATTAGAAACATTTCAGCCCGCTCGAAATATGATGAAATAAGCTTTGGGCTGTTCTTAGCTGTTTTGCAGAAAGGGTTGAGACCATATATCCACCCAAACCAATTGTTTTGCAGCCCATACACACCCGTTTTGGAAGCCCGGGCCGCCTCTAATGTTAATAATGGTCAGTTTTTTTCTAAGCTTAGGGGACACACCTCCCCAAACAACATAATCAAATTTGATCATTTACAAGACTTGTGCATGTATGGTCAACTAATCAACTGTTACTAAACATCTCCCAAAAGTGACCACAAATATTCTGTAAGTATTACTAGTAATTTTTTTGGCTTGGCAACATACAATACGGCACGATTTCAGCATCTTATTTTCCAAAAATAATGCCTGAGAAAACATGTCAAAGATATTTTGGCGAAAGGGATATACGCGGATAAGAAAACGACTTACCAAGAAAGACACGTAGTTATCCAGTCTGTTTAAGTTTAAAGATAGCAAGGGGACTGCATTTCTAAAGTAATATTCTAACAAGTCCTTGTGTTCTTCATCTGTCGGTGGTAAGTTAAACGATAAAGAGTCAGCCTCCTGCAGATTCAAGTGGCGAGTAAGTGATCAATAAAACAACACCCGGATCTAACTAACTAACTAGCTTGTATTAGTATTAGATTTTCTTATATAAGTTGAATGAATGTATGGATATATAAGGGGTACTTACCACCAGAGGACATGACTCGTGAATTGATTCTTGCAAAGTTTTAAAATGATCATATATTTTGCGTATATATAAAGACAAGGCCGTTGAGTTGGGCTCACAATACGAGCTGAAGTTATCATTCTCAGCATAGACCTAATAATGAGTAACAAAGAAAAGATGAGAAATGATGCAACGTAGGATATAGTACATACAAATGGATTGATCAATTTACTACTGAATCATTTTCGATTAAAAAAAGAAAAAAGAATTTACCTTTGATAAAAAGGTAGACAAACAACGTCTTAATTCATACAAGTATTTTAAGGTGGTCCGGACTATTTCAGAATCATCGCCCTGATACATACAAAAAAAAACAAGTCACCTAACTAAGTAACCAATTATTTTTTGATTGAGAAATAAAAACAGAAGAAAGTGAACATACATTGTCTTTGACAGACTGCCAATATTTGAGATTCTTTTCGACACCGCGTAAATGAATCAAGGTGTGCGTCAAGATATCGTGTACAACCACGTACACAGGCGTCCTATCAGCATCATCATATACATAATAATAATACACATATTAGCAAAAACAACTTGTTGTAATTAGATACATATTAAAAAAAAAAGAGCATACTCTATAAGTTCCGTAGATGCAGCAAAATAATAAGTCTCTTTTCTCCCGAAAATGGATCGATATGCCTCCACGGCGCGATTGGGGAAAAGCATAGTACTAAAGGGTTTCTTCTTTTCATATCGACTGGATTAAATCATCAAAGAATTTGTAATTATTATTAGATACATATTTTAAAAAATAAAATAAATGAAAAATTACAAATTACTTTATAAATTCCGTAGATGCAGCAAAAGGGTAGCAATAAGTCTCCTCTTTTTCTTCTTCTTCTGTATTTCTCGGGAAAACGGATCGATTGCGGGAAAGGATCATGATGCTAAGAAGGACAGGGTTTCTTCTTCTTCTTCTTTTGATTTCTCTTTTGCTCAACTAAACCAAAACCCCCTTTTTTTCTTTTTCTTTTTTATATGAACCTGACCCGGTTCTGACCCGGTTCCGCTTTTCAATCAAATACTTACTACTCCTACTACTCTACTCTACTAAAAAGAGATAATACTATATAATTTCTCTTTTAGTACTCAGCTCACTGCTTCGTAAATAAAGAAGCATTGAAAAAATGAGCTTTCTATTTTATTAAAGAAATAATTTCTCTTAGGAATTTCAAGTTTATCATTTTATCACTTGGACTAAAGTTTGAAGTGTTTAAAATGAGGACTCAAGTTACAAATGTTTAGCCGTTAGGGACCGTTAAATTCGTCCCGTTAAGTTTTAACGGACGTTTTAACTGACCGATATTGAGGATTTTTTGACACATGGCGGTTTATGATTCATTAATTGAATCCCTACCGCCTTCTTCTCCTTCTAATTGAATCCCCTCTGGCCTTCGTCTCCTTCGTCTCCTTCGCCATTAAAAAGCTTCAAGAACCCTACCGCCTTCGTCTCCTTCGTCTTCTTGTTCTTGATTCCTTCGCCATTAATAGGCTTCAAGATACCCTCTTGTCTTGTGTTTTCCAATGCACCTAATGGCATCGTAGTTCTATGTCCTTAAACTCGAAGTTATCTTGCTATTGCAACAAAGAATCTCCGTTCGAGTTGCTAAAACACAAAGCTAATCGTGGGCATCGCTTTACGGTTGCGGAAACTATGGTTTGAAGGGTGAAACACAAAGTGCACCTTCTTTAAATGGGTTGATAATGAAGAAGATTCTTCTACAAGGTCAAAAACAGAATGTGTTACAGTGTGATTTTTTGAAGGCGAATTCAACTAAAGGAAGAAATTCTTTGTTTTGAAGGACTCCATTGAGTTTGAGAAGAACCGAAAACAGAGGAGAAGATAAAATATGCTTCCCTGATGTTAAAGTTGAAATTTATTGGTATCATTGTTAGTGCGGTTTTTATTTATATCATTGTTCACAATGGTGGTTTGGATTTGTAATATTTGTTGGAGATGATAATGTTGTATCATTGTTCTTGGATTTGTAATATTTCATGTTATGTAATGAACAAATTTCTTGGTTATCCATCCCATGTTTACTTGACTTGATTACTTGTTTAGTTAGTTGTTTACTCCACTTGATTACATGTTTACTTGTTCACTTTCTGAGAGTTCTTACATGAATTGATACGTAATGTGATTCACATTTCTCCAAGACTGGTGATGGTGAACATGAATAAATATAATAATTTGTACATTGAATGTGTAGCAAATAATTTGCATCATAAATCGATGGTGAACATGAATAAATATAATAATCATGTAATCACCTTAGAACTCTTCATATACATAATTATATTAATACAAAATGAATCAAAAAATAATTTAGAGCAAGATACAAAGAAGAAAAGATCTAGTAAAGAAGGGGAACACAACCGCAATTCAAGAACACAAAGCTAATCACAGGCTGAAACATTAGATTGCATAAAAAAAAGGGGAACCAACAAATAAACTTCCATGAATTGATACATCTGCAGTGCAAGTTGGCTCACTACTCTCAGATTGTGAATTGATACAGATTGAGGATAAATTCTGTGTTTTTCCAGTACTTCTTGTCACAAGACTGATAAGATTGTAAACCATAGCCTAAATTCATTCACTTCAAAAACATACATGAATATCCATTCACTTCACTTCAAAACACAAAGTCAAAATATCCATTCACTTCACTTCAAAACACAAAGTCAAAATATCCATACACTTCACTTCAAAAACATAAATGAATATCCATACACTTCACTTCAAAAACATAAATGAATATCCATACACTTCACTTCAAAAACATAAATGAATATCCATTCACTTCACTTCAAAACACAAAGTCAAAATATCCATACACTTCACTTCAAAAACATAAATGAATATCCATTCACTTCACTTAAAAAAAAAACAATAACAAGTTCATTGACTTAAAACTACACAGACAACACAGAGTTCGTTAAGATAAATCACTTCTTCATGGTTCTCCTCCTTGTATTTTGTGCTGGGCAGGTTCCTTGTACAAGTGATTCCTGTGTTGATTACGTGGGTTGTGACAATCAAGTGATTCCTGCGCATTCCATGATCGATGCCTCCACACCTTCAATGTACACACCAAAGCCATCAGAATTTCATCTCCAAAACATGTCTTCTACCTTTCATTTTCCTTGTATATGTTGATGGTGCTTTCTTCTTTTTGTCTTGTCTTTTGTCTTGGTGGTCTCATAGAAGTTGTTCCACCACCACTCTTATCAACCTTACATGTATGCACAATAAAAAGATAATGAGTAATCGACATTTGAAAGAAAACATAGCATTTTGCATTTAAAATTTATACTGCTCTCCTTGAACTGGACCGGTTTTGCGGCTTCTTTTGTTATGCCCCAATTGCTTGCAATTGGTGCAATGCACTTCTCTCCCTTTCTCAATTAACTTCACGCTTGAACCCACCTTCCTAGTCTCCTCATTCAAACCCTTCCTTCGGCTTTTTGAGGCCTACCGTGCATCCTTCTTTTGGTGGTGGCCTTATAGGATCGGGCCATCCCTTGGCCACAAATTCCTCCCATTCATACCGCTCATACACTCTCCATAAGCTTGTTTGCACTTATCCACCTTCAAGCTTGAATCAATATATTTCCTAGGGTCATCATTGAGGTAATATATTGCACTAACAAAGACGGTCACAGGGAATTCCACTTAACTCCCACATCCTACAGCTACATGACTTAGCCTGAGTGTCCACTACATAACCATCTAACCCCATTCTGACCTCAAACTTGTAGTTCCCATTATATGTTGTACAAAAACACCTATGCTCATCAATATTTTTTCCGATCTAGTAAGTATCCTAGACAATACTCACCTTGCCATTTCTCTACAACCTTTCTTCTCCTCTCAAGTCTTTCTTTAACCCCATTCCTAATATCCTCTAACATGTCAATTATGGGTTTATACCTAGCATCTACAATAGTCCCATTGAAACACTCACATAAATTGTTGTCAACAGACTCACATTTAGAAAAGACAGAGAAAAAACCTCTGCACCACAATTTTGGATTATGTCTCCTTAGCCACTCATGAGCACCAAAGATTGAGAACCCTTATATCCCTCATGACAGTCTCAAATTCTTCAGAGTTGAGCTCTTTGCTTCTTGTCCCGAAAAGGTTTCTTAGCTCGATCCTGCAATCGTAACAAGTGGTTGATTAGTAATTACCAGGCAAACAAGTGATTAATATTTAGTAAGCATCTAAGCAATTACCGGTGTATAACTTTCTTAGGTTTGAATAGATATGCCTAGCACAACATCTATGCTCAAGATTAGGCAATAGATTAGCAATTGCAACCTCAAGGCCCTTTTCTTTGATCTACGAATATAAAAACCGATTGATAAAAATTGGCGATTAAAAATACAAATTTAAGTTAATTACAAAGCAATTAAAATAATTAATGATTACCATAATTAATGTTAGACCACTTCCTTCATGCTTCAAGTCTAAGTCTTCTTTGAGAATTTCCAAACCAACTCCATGAATCTGCATTCCACCTCAACTACCGCCTGTGCCACAGAAACATATGATTGTTGGCATCTTTACCAACAGGTGATAGTATCTCTCCACAAAGAATAGGATTTAAGAAATGATCCATCCAAGCCTAACACTGGTCTACATGCATCTTTCCACCCTTCTTCATTGCATAAAAACTTATGTACATCCTTTTAAATGTGGCTGCTCCATCTATCCCCTGCTGAACACACCGAACCTCACAGTATTCCTCCCATCCGATTTTAAAATCTCCCTACCATAGCTCCTCAAGTAGCCGTAATGTTCAACTAGCCCTTTTTGAACCTCACACAATGCTTTTTCTTGGCTCTATAACACTGTAATCTAGTTACGGTGACCTTGTACTTGTCATTCACATCCTTCTTGAAATCTTTAGACTTCCATGTAGGGTTAGCCCTAATCTTATCCCCATACATCTCACCCAACCATTTTGAAGTAGCCATTCTAACCTTAGCCTCTCTACAACATCTATGATCATCATTAAGGGTTTTAATCAAAAGATTTTTCATTTTTCATCCAACTAGCATATAAGTACCATGGGCACCCTTCCTTGCAAATAGCTTGGAGCTTCTTTGGCTTGTTTGTTGCATATTTAATTGCCAAACCCTTGGCTACCGCATAACTCCTTATAGCTTCTTTGAGTCATTTATGATTACTAAACCTCATACCCACTTCAAACTTAATCTTATGCATCTCACATTTAGGGTTAAATGTTGGGTAAGTCACTTTAGGCTTCTTACTTACCGCCTCATCCTCACCGCTAGTCCGAGTATCATAGTCACTTGAACCAAGAGGTTCAGACTCATACCCATCACCTCAACATCCTCACCTATTTCACTATGAACCTCTATTTCACCACCATCTGGTTCCTCAATCGGGTTTTCCACATCATTAGGAACAATGTATTCTTCATTTAAAGTATTTAAGTTTTGATTCCAACCCTTTTTCAAAGCTAACATTCTCTTCCTTATTTCATTTAACTCATCATTATCATCATCATCGAGCAATGCTCCATGTCATTTACATCACTCATATTATCAATAATATAATCCAAATCATCTTGAGGCCTTCTTGTTCTACATTATTATCAAACTCCACCTGTTTCATCCAATTCAACATATATATTTATTTTGTTTCCATCTTTAGCCTCTCCTAATAATGTGGGGATCGGACAACACTATGAAGTAACATCAACCCTGATTCCATTGGCTTCGAAGGTGATTTGAAGTGCAACTTGCATATACCAGTATAACCCAACTCTTTAACATACCCTAGCACCTCAAAGTAACTAACTAGGTCCACATCTACATTGCTGATTATTTTAATTTCCCCACCATTATAAGTCTTTTGCAATTTGTTAGGCAGAACATATGTATCAGTATATGTACCACCATGGTGTATTTCTAGTGTAATAACACTATCCATTATAGCCTACAAACATTAATTACAATTCAATAAATACTAATCAACAAATGTATGAAGAAAACCCTACTCTTTTTTTGGAAAACAAGGGAACAAAAGTGAATAACTTACCTGGAATCGCAAAAGCCCTAAATGTTCTTGGAATCGCAAGACAAGCACGAAACAAGCTACACTTCGTACGGTAGTTAAAGCCGAGAACTTCAGATCGCCGTGAACTTCAAATCGCAAGGCCGAACACTTCTGTTTCCCAAGGAGCAGAGTCGCAAGGTATAACTCGCAGTAAGAAGAATCGAAAGGAAGGAGAAGAGCCGGTAGGGATTCAACTAATGAATCACGGTAGGGATTCAATTAATGAATCATAAACTGCCATGTGTCAAAAAATCCCTCAAATATCAGTCCGTTAAAACGTCCGTTAAAACTTAACGGGACGAATTTAACGGGTCCCTAACGGGCTAAACATTTGTAACTTGAGTCCCTCATTTGAAACACTTCAAACTTTAGTCCCTCAAGTGATAAAAATGACAAACTTGAGTCCCTAGTAGAGCTATTTTGCCATTTTATTATCGACTATATTATAAAATACAGACAAAAATCACGTCGCCTGCTCCCAAATCCTGAGAAAATCGGCGTTTGGTTTTTACCTATGTTGCACAGGTGCGGGGGGCGGGTGCGGGTGCGGGCAGATATGGGTGCGGGGATACGGTTTTTTGAAAATATTAGGGTGCGATACGGCAAGGATACGTCTGTTTATTTTATATTTTATTATATATAACATTTGTTAAATATAAAAAACAACAATTCAAATATCACCATAAAATCAATTCAAATACATAAAACACGTCATGCAAAAAACAATCCAAAATGGTTTTGAGGAGCGGAACTTTCTAATGCTGTCCGTGAATACTGCTAAAGGTAAAAGTAATTACTTATTAAATAATTTACTTTTTGTATTTTAATTTATTTGATTTACTTTTTAAAAATTACAAAAAAAAAACTAAAACAAAAACGGACTCGCGTATCCTGGCACCAGGATACGCGTATCCTGTGCCAGGACACGCGAGTCCGAATTTTTTTTTTTTTTGCACGGATTCGCCCCGTGGCGAATCCCGTGCGAATCCCACGCGAATCGCACCCGCACCCGCACCCATGCAGTATCCGATACTGCATACTGCCCAATTTTGAAGAATCCGTGCATCATAGATTGAAACCTATGTTGCACAGGTGCGGGGGGCGGGTACGGGTGCGGGCAGATACGGGTGTGGGGATACGGTTTTTTGAAAATGTTAGGGTGCGATACGGCAAGGATACGTCTGTTTATTTTATATTTTATTATATATAACACTTGTTAAATATAAAAAAACAACAATTAAAATATCACCATAAAATCAATTCAAATACATAAAACAAGTCATACAAAAAATAATTCAAAATGGCTTTGAGCAGCGGAGCTTTCTAATGTTGTTCGTGAATACTGCTAAAGGTAAAAGTAATTACTTATTAAATGATTACTTTTTTGTATTTTAATTTATTTGATTTACTTTTTAAAAATTATAAAAAAATCTAAAAAAAAAAAAATTCAAAAAAAATTCGGACTCGCGTATCATGTGCCAGGATACGCGAGTCCGAATTTTTTTTTTTTTGCACGGATTCGCCACGTGGCGAATCCCGTGCGAATCCCACGCGAATCGCACCCGCACCCGCACCCATGCAGTATCCGATACTGCATACTGCCCAATTTTGAAGAATCCGTGCATTATAGGTTTTTACTTATATATATTCAAGGCCATTGATACACACCAATCACATTTATGACTACACCCTAGTTATGTGTGTGTTACTGAGGACAAGCAAGAGGTTGCGGATACCAAGAGGTTGATGATTTAGATATAAAGTATCGGTTCTTGCTAAGGGCTGTTTGTTTGGCTCTTAATGGTGACATTAAGAGTCTATCTCTGAATTGCTAAGAGGCCAGGACTGTTTGGCAAAAAAAATATGACCTCTTAATGGTTACAATAACCTCTTAACCATTAAGCATTCATACCCTCTCTCAACCATTAAGAGGCAAACAAATTCCAGATTTACCCATCCTCTTAAATTAAGAATTATTATTCATAATTATTATTACTTTTTTAAATAAATTTAAATAAAAAAATATTAGACATAATTATTATTATAATTTTCTAATGAATTAAATTAAAAAATATTATACATAATTATTATTATTATTTTAAATGAATTAAATTAAAAAATATTATGCATAATTATTATTATTATTTCAAATGAATTAAATTTAAAAATATTATACATAATAATAATAATTATTATTATTATTTTGAATGAATTAAATTTAAAAATATTATACATAATAATAATAATTATTATTATTATTTTAAATGAATTAAATTTAAAAATATTATACACAATTATTTATAAAAATTAGGGTTTTTATTTATAAAAGGAGAGGTTTTGGTACGTAAGGGGAGGAAAAATGGGATTTTGAATCGCTACTTTTATACAGAAGGGTAAAATGATAATTTATTACCATTCAGAGTTACCATTCAGAACAGTTACCAAACAACCAAATTTAATTCTGCATTCAACCGTACAGAGTCTCTCAACAATTCTGTCCTCTCAACCATTCTGCACTAAATCATTCAGCAACTGCCAAACAACCCCTAAGTGTGTGTTTACCTATTGTAACTGCTAGTCTTTCGTTAGGCATGTTTCA
This sequence comes from Orobanche coerulescens, assembly GCA_033398695.1. Classification (NCBI taxonomy): domain Eukaryota; kingdom Viridiplantae; phylum Streptophyta; class Magnoliopsida; order Lamiales; family Orobanchaceae; genus Orobanche; species Orobanche coerulescens. Next base: position 4,054,345 of record CM065816.1, read on the forward strand.
CTTGGGGAAGTCAAAAACATATGTTAAGTGAAATCGATCAATAAAAACCTCTTGATCTTTTTTTTTTTCTTAACGGTAAATTCTATTAAGAAAAGGCCAAAAAAAAAAAAAAATGTCAGGACACCTCCCTAACTAGCAAGCTTTGGCTTAAATTTTATTAAGAGAAGGGGAGAGTAAATGGTAAAATATTTATGTTCCCGTTTTTTTTTTGTTTGTTGAGAGAGAAGTGAATAGAAGAGGTAAGTAAATTATGCTAAATTTCCCCTCCTAATCTTCTTCCCAAATTGGGATGGTCTATAGAGAAGATGACTTTTGTGCATACTTTTATTAAATCTCTCTTCTTTTTTCTCCAACTTGGGAACACAAACAAAAATCAATATTTTTTCCTCTCATCTTCTTTTCTCTCGTTTTTAACCTCTTCATTTCTCTTCTTTCCATTTTATATCTCGGGAACAAAGTGTTAGCAATGTTTTTTTTTTTTTCAGATTTGGCCCCTAAAATTGTCTAGGTCGTCGTTGTCATAATTAAAATTCCCGCTCATTATTAAGTTCTGTGTTTACATTTTTACATTGAATTGACAACTTTAGGGACAAACGGTGTAGTTTGTCTAAAATTAATCGCACCCCGTTAACTCTTTACCCACCCCACTCAAACTTAATGACACACATTAATAACTCAAAACCCAAAACCCTATCAAACAAACACACCCAAACAATGAAGCCAAATAAAAAAAAGATATTTTTATTTATGTTTTGATCTATCATTCCTTGATTTAATTTATCTTTAACAACTTTTTATCTATAAATGTTGTTGTTTTGGGTTGTTAGTGATTTTATGTAAAATGGGGGTTTTGGGGGTTTATAATGGTTGTTATTGATGATGTATAGTCCCCATTCGGGTCACGCACCCGGTCAAAGGACGTTACTACGCCAGACCCACTACAAGTGGGCTACCATAGTAAGGGTTTGGGCTTACTAAGGCCCAATCTCAAAGATATTTATGTATCGAATATATGATATCTCCTAAATAAGGGATATATATCATAAATATACCCGATATAGGCGGACACGCCAAAGATTGAGGAATACGAAACCCTAATGGTTTCCTTGTGCATATATAGGGTATCTCGGTTAACATCAAAGGTACGCTATCACAACCCTAATTCTCAACTCAAACCCTAAACCGATTACTTACTCTCACGCCGGAGGATAATCGTGGGAGACAATCCCACGATAAGCCTAACGGTGTTTTCTGTTTTCTTAGTGCGCAGGTCTCAAGCATCAAAGAGCAATTGATACGGGAACCGGATCCTAAACAAGGATAGCCCAACTTTTGTATCAACAAGTGGCGCCATCCGTGGGACCCTACACTAAGAACTTTGCTAAAAGACTAGGATGACAAATCACGGAAACCCAAGCCAGCGAACTACTGGAACAACCAGTACTCCCACAGGAATTACCGCGGCTGCTACGGCAACCACCAGTATGGGAGATTTGCCGCGCACTCCTTTGTTTACCCCAATGGCAGCGCCTGAAGCAAATCCTACTCAGCCGCCGGCAGCGCCTCTTCGAAACGAAGGCCCTGTCGTGCAGACAGACACCCTCGTGCTAGAAGGAGTCGCACCTGAGCTAGCACCAGGCGATTTCGTATCCCAAAATTACGAAAACTTGGCTGCTCTTATGCAAAAGGAAGCAAGGAGAAGGTCGCATCAAGGCTTGCAAGCTCGGCTTAACTTCGAGCCCGAACATGAAGCATCTTGATAACGCTTAAAGTTAACATGCTTTTAGTCGCGTTATTGTTTGTTTTACGCATGGAAATTGGTCATATTTGTATATAATTGTTACTTAATCATGGAAAAGTGTTTATGCATGCAAATGAAGCCAAAGACAGGTTAAAGAGATGAAAAGATGAAGAAATGAACTGGTCATGCACAATGGGAGAGTTTCGAGAAGATCAAGAAAGAAAGAAACCGCACATGGACAAAAGGATTTGATAAAGACGAGATTTCTACACATGTTTATCAAGGAAATATCAAGTTCTAGTGAATAAAGTCAAGCCACGAAGAAAGACAACGCATGCAACGTAAAACGACAAAGAAAATGCAAAGAAATTCTTCCTGGTCACATCCAACCGATCGGATGCAGCCCGCATCCGATCCGGTTGGATCCCAGCCAAAAGATGCCATTCGATCGGATGGAGAGGAACTGATCGGATGGGTGTTCTGCAGTTACTAGTTTTTGCATTTAATGACGAATTTACTCCCCATAATCATGTGTGGCTGATCATTTCTGCTTAATAACTCAGAGGGGACGTTTTTACTTGAAGCATAAGTGTTATTATGCTATATAATGACATCTTGAGGTCTAGATTATATGTACCATCCAATATCTAGTATAGTATTACACCAATACTTACTAGACCATCTTATATTGCCTGAAAGTTTACTAAGTGTGGTAAAAACGTCCAGAAAGTGTTGAGTTAGAGTCTCAAGCCTTGGTTCGAGTTTGGAGTTGGTTACTTACGTTAGTGAGCAATTGGAGGAGTGTGGTTGCTATAGTTCCACGAGTTGAGTCATTGTAATTCTCAAGCTAGGTACACCTTGATACTTATAATGAACTATTGTTACTTTGAGTTGAATGAAAGTTTTCTTATTTACTTGTGTTTTAATATGATTGTTATGGAGTAATTTGTGATATACTTGTGTGTATGATGTGATTGGTTATGGAGTATTCTTTTCAATAAAAATGTGATGCATGAAAACATATCTATTTTATGAGTTTGTTGAAATAACATCTAATCTTGCTTAATTTGTTGATAAAAACAATCTTTGGAAAATAGGACCGAAAGGATTTTCAACTTGTTTTTATTCCAAAACATTAGTGCACGAATTAGTATGGGATACGATGCTTGACAATCATCTTATTTACTTATTAAAATGGATTTGAGAAGATTTCATCACGAAAGTAGGACCGAAAGGATTAGTAGGAATTCATAAGAAAAGAATTGATTTTCAAAACAACCATGTGTTAATAGAATTGTCATCCTAATTTGATAAAGGCCGAAAGGAGTCAATTAGATGATTGAATTCTTAGTGGTAGTTAAACATGACATACACCATAGATTGAATAACTACTCATCTTTAGTTGTGCATCATAACAAGTTCACACTAAACTTAGTACTTAAATTGTTGATATAAATAATGCATAAAAACGTTAGTTACATTTTACGATATCTCTACGTTTTGAAGATCACAAAATACAAAATCATTAAACGTAACGTTATTACGTAAACAAGTATTTAGTAAAACAATTATCATTTTATCCAACAAAATCACTTAAGGTATGTATAAACATAAGTCTTATACATTTTATGATCAAAGAGATTTTTATTTGGACACTACAAATTATATAAAATGTTACAAACATTTTATATACTTTAGAAAAACAATTTTGGTAATTCTAAGAAATGTTTAATTCATTATAAACATATGGATTCAAATTTTTAACCAAAATCAGTTAATTTTTCACCAAATAAACCTCCACCAGAAAAGATAAAGTTTCTAGCCGTTTAGGCTGGGCGGCCCCCTTAAATCTATAAGGGCGGCCCCCTTAAAGTTTAAGGGGGCCGGCCAACTTTAAGGGGGTCGGCCACGCTCCAACGGCCAGAAACTTGGCCTATAAATATGGGGTCATTTCTGGCATTTTTCCTCACCTTTTGCACAGAAAATTTCAGATCTAATCATTTCTAAACTTCTCCCTAAATCCTTTGATCATAAGATTTATATTCTTTGTTTCAAGTAATCCAATCCTTCAACACCCTCTAGTGCAAGAGAAGAATACTCCTTCAACATCTAGTTAAGAAGTATTGTACATTTGTGTATATTGTTGTGTAGTTGTGTATATTTCTTGTAAAGTTGTAGAAGTTATGTAATAAGTAGATCTAGGAGTATAAGTAGTGTTGTGAAGACGAAGGTGCGTCGTGAAGAAGAAGAAGTCGTGTTGTGAAGACGTCGTGTTGTGAAGAAGTTGTGTTGTGAAGTAGTCGTGTAGTGATTGAAGTCGTGTAGTGATATAAGTCGTGTTGTGAGTTTGGTTCTAGCTAGCATTAGGACTCGACATCTAGCTTAGTGTCGTTAAAAGGTGTAAGCAACGTTGTGTAAGGTTTTCTCCGCCATAAGGGAGCTTGTTGACATAGTGAAGAAAACTCTCGAGTTAGGTGCTCGGGGAGTGGAGTAGGACGAAGAAGGAGCTTCGTAGCCGAACCACTATAAATCCTTTGTCTCGCGGTGCGATCTTTCCATCTCTATCTCTTTACTTACTTACGTACTTATATTGTCATTGCTTACTTTTCTAGTTAATAGTATATATAAGTGTGCAAGTATTAGTTTCACATAAAATAAGAATCGAAGTTTTCAAAACAAAGTTTTTATAAAATTAAAAAGACGTAAAACTATTCAACCCCCCTTCTAGTTTTCCACAATTGGTATCAAGAGCCACGTCAAACAAGATTTTTAAAATATATTGTATTTTAAAACTTGAAATCGATCTATGGAATCAGAAAAATATTTAGAATGGAAAATGACTTTTAAACCACCATTCTTTGAAAACATAAGTTTTCGTGAATGGAAAAATCGATTTGAAAGTTATGTGAAATCAATAGACTATGATCTTTGGCTTATCATTTCTAGTGGTGATTTTCAACCAACTTGTAGGCGATGATTTTATTATTATCAAAAGAAATTTATTTTTCCAAAAAACAATTTATTCCGTCGTAACTGAATACTAGCCGTACCAATTAATTGATATACCAACATTATAAATTAGGATAAATAGTGATTTTTCATATCAATTACATGTAATATATTGATTGGTATATTATTGAAAAAACGCAATCAGGATACTTATCGATCCACCCCTATTTCTGTCGAGTATTCACTATAATTCGGCGGTCTCGGGTTTAGAGCGTCGGAGATGTTGAATAGAGCTATGTTAGGCAAGCAATATTGGCGGTTGCTCATACAACCGAATACACGGGTTGCACGGGTTGCACGGGTGCTCAAAGCTAGATATTTCCCAAGAACGGTTTTGAGTAGGGTAACGATTGGCTACCAACCGAGTTATCTTTGGCGTAGCATACTCGAGTCAAGACAACTGGTGGAAGACGGAACCGCATGGCGAGTCGGAGACGGAAATTTAGTGAGAGCTCAAGTTGATAGATGGTTACCCGATGAGAGATTTAGGAAGCCGAAGGAGCAAAGAGCAGGAACAAACCCGATTCAAAGGGTCAGTGAATTGATAGGCCCAATTCGCAGAGTCTTGAGGGAAGAATTTATTCATGCTTCTTATGATGAAGAGGATGCTGATTGTTGGGAAAACGGCCTCAAAATTCCCAACAAGCCTCCCAAAGAACGAAAATAGAGAAAAATAAATAACACAATAATATACGTGGAAAACTCCAAAACTGGAGAAAAACCACGGGCCTACAGAGAGAAAACTCCATGTTGTGCGGCGATTAATACGCCTCGATAGGCGATCGGCATCACAATCAGAGAAGCCAACCATGGAAGACATACTCTGGACAAACGCCTAGAGTCCGGCACAATGCGGCGACCGTCTTTTGGTACCCAGCGATCGTCTTTTGATGTGTGACGATCGTCTTTAATGAGCAAACCAGAGGCGATCATCTCGTGCCACATATGGATCCAGCATCCGTCAAAGTCGTCGAAGACCGAATCTTGGACGGTGGCCCGCATGCGGATCTTCAAAGGATACCGACAGATAGGACCTTTGACCCCAGTCTGTCACCTACCACACCTACCGACAAGGCCTCCGAAAGGTACAAAGTGGGTCCTCCTGACAAATGACTCAAGACGCGTGGCCGGCTTCCCATCGTTCGCCCACTGGCCACCCGCAGCGACCTCGGACCTCAAGGAACAGCCCACGTGACGGGACGATCGGCCATTTTATTTTAATATAGAAAACGGCGGTCGCCCGCGATCGCCTGAGGAATCCCAACTACCTTGTCCCCTATAAATAGAGAACTCACTGCTATGGCCAAGGGGACGCGAATTTTACTACGAATTCAGTGCAAAATACACACAAAAAAGAGAATCAAAGACTCTTTTGAGATACACTTGCACATTCATAGTGATATTCATACACATTCATCATATATCCTAAGCAAGAACTCACAGATTTATCTATCTGGTTCTTCCGGCAATCTACGCGCTCTAAAGCCTAGATAACTAGAAGTCTTTACACTCCTTGTAATAGATTCTAACATTAATATTTGTACTCGACAGTATATTTATTAATAACATCTCGCGAGAGCATTCAAACCCGGGATTAACAACCCCGGCAATCTTGTGTTATCTATTTTCTCACGGAAGTGTTCTCGCATTTGTTTGTTACTCGATCATTTCAGCAATACTATCTCCGGATAATATTTTGGGTAACAATAATTGGCGCTAGAAGGAGAACATCTAAACCTTCATTTTTATTCCTACCGTCTTGAAGAACACTCACTGTTCTCCAGACGTATACTTGAAGAAACACTCACTGTTCTTCAATAGAAAAACCTTCAGAAAAATGACGTCCGCTACGACTTCCAAGAGAGCTACCCTAAGATCTGCCGGAAATCTCATTCCGGCCCGGACCGAATCCCAGCCCACGGTGGAAGGCGACCGTGGCGACGCTAGGCTCTCACTCCCGCCCCCGAGGGGCGGTTCTAGCCTCTCACTCGATCAGTTCCAGACCACGGAACAGATTGAGGAGGCTATAGCCATCATCAGGGAGCGACAGAAGGCCAATGGCTCGCCCACCATCACTCCGTCCACCGTCCGCCGGGCAAACAAACGGAAGCTCAAGGAGATCTATGTTGAGAAATCGACAGAAAGCCCCGAGCCACAGGAGAAGGCTCTCGTAAGGCGGGACGATTCCGTCTTCAGCCGCCTGGGGAGCGATCCCTCGTGGCGACCCGGCACTCGTGCCCAAATGAGACATCGGAATCCGAATCCTTTACCAGGAGTTCGGCATATCCGACTCCCAGGAGACAGGCCGGTCAGCGAGCCCCTACTCGCCCAATAAAGGAACCCACTGGCAGGGAGCTCGTCATTCACCACGGGGCAAGGGGATCGGTACACGATCGCCTTGGTTCGCGCTCTGGGAGCCAATCGGCGAGCAGTCAGGCGACGGCGATGGCCGCCATGCAACGCCAGCTCGACGAGATGAAGGCACTCCTGGAAAATGGGGCAGGCGCCAGGAGATCGATCATTGGATCAAGCGAACCACTCACTACTCAGATCGAGCTCGCCCCAGTCCAACCAACGATCAATCCCCCACAAAAACCTCTATATGAGGGGAGATCAGATCCGGAAACCCACTTGAGCAAATTCTGGATCTACATGACCGGATGCGGAGCATCAGATGCGACGAAGTGTCGAATGTTCCCGTTAACTCTGGGCGACCTCGCCCACAGGTGGTACGTCTCACTACCACCTCGCTCAATCAACTGCTTTGAGAAGCTGGCGAAAGACTTCACGACATACTTCGCCGCCAAAGTCGCTCGCCCTGAAGGCCCCCATCGCATGATGAAAATCAAGCAGGGGAAGGACGAGTCAGACGAAGATTACATCGACCGGGTAGACGAAATAGTCCTCACCGGCGAGCCCATCAGCGACGAGCTCGCTCTCAACTCAGTCATGAGCGGATTCCACAGACGCTCGCCCATGTTCAGGCACCTCACAAAGGATATCCCCCCGACCTACTCGGTCTTCCGCGGCAAAGCCGCCGGTTTTCTGGCCAGGCAGAGGATGCTCTCACTCCGCTTAGACGAGGGACCGTCCGAAGAAGGAAAATCACCATCCCATGTCCAGAAGAAGGCGGTCGCCAAGCCCAGAAAGGCGGTCGCCAAGCCGCCTGGCGAGTTCAAAGCCTTCGAGGATGTAGAGGTCCACCTTCTTCACAACCTCAACTTATCTCCGGCCCACATCTTCAACGCGGTCGCGAGTGGCTTTCCAAACCAAAGCCGATAAGGGACCACGGTCACCTAGACCGTAGCAAATTCTGTGCCTATCATAAGAGTCCCGGCCACAACACTAGCCAATGCCGCGACCTCCTCAGACAGCTCTGGCGACTGTTTGAGGAAGGCAAACTGGACAATTTGATCACCAAGCCAGAACCCAGGACGGAAAGAGCCGGAGGGCGCGAGCGCCGACCAAGCAAAAGAATTCCACCCAATCCGATCGCCAGAATCGAGCATGAGCCGGAGTACTCTGATGAGTCGATCCCTCCGATCAACCCTGGCGGTCGGATCAACATGCTTCAAGCAGGAGGTGGAAGCCTCGGGGGCCTTTCCCCGGTTTCCACCCTGTCAAACAGAAAGCGAAAAGCCGAGCTGAGGGCGTTCGCCGAAGTCCATGTTGTGGTACCTCCGGAGCCGACCATCTCTAAAGACGCGCTCATCACCTTTTCCAACAAGGACAGGGAGGGAGTGCAATGTCCCAAAGAGGATGCACTAGTGATCTCCGCTTGTATCCTTGGGAAGACGGTCGATCGCGTCTTTGGTCGACAATGGGAGTTTCGCAACATCATATTCAAATCCGCCTAGACCAACTCGGCAACTTAATAAAATTCATCAAGCTTTTCGACACCTTGCTCCATGGGTTCGGCTACAACACACCCGAGCCTACGGAGGATCAAGCTCTCCGTCGAGCTAGTATGCTTTTATGATCCCAAGGTTAGGATTACTAGGAACCTAAGTTTTGTAATCATAGATAGGCCCAGCATCTATAATGGGTTCCTAGGTCGCCCTTTTTTAGAAACCTTTGAGGCGGTCGCCTCGTCTTTCTTTTATTGTATCAAATTCCCCACTGCCGATGGGACGGTCGGTACTGTAAAAGGAGATCAGCTAATGGCAAAAAGATGTTTGAATTACTCCTATGTTGTTACTTCTTTCAATACTTTCCATATTATATGTAACATTGAAGCGATCGACGATCAACCCATGGAGATCGACGAGCCGAGCGCATCGTACCAACCCGACTCAGGAGACGCCATCTCTCATCAATTGACGGACGACATCGAGCCAAGGATCGGTTTCGAGCCAAGGATCGGTTTCGAGCCAAGTCTCGACATCGATCCAAGGACCGAGTCCGGAGATCGCACCAAACGAGAGGCGACCGTCCCTGTCGAAGAGTTGAAAAGCATTACGATGGATCCGGATCATACAGAACGGGAAGTACAGATCGGCGCAAGCATCGACCACGAATTAAAGGGGGATCTGATCAACTTGCTACGTAGGAACATCGGAGTCTTTGCCTGGTCGCATCAAGATATGGTTGGCATAAGTCCCGAACACGCTTGCCATTATCTGAAGATCGACCGGGCGATGAAGCCTGTTCACCAGAAGCGTAGGAAGTTCAGTCCCGAGAAATACGCGGCGCTCGACATAGAAGTCCAGAAGTTACTCAACAACAAATTAATCGGAGTAGCCACAGACGAACCACAGTGGGTCGCCAACGCGGTGCTCGTCAAAAAGCCAACTGGCTCCTGGAGGTTATGCATTGATTTCACCGACCTCAACGCGGCATGTCCAAAAGATCACTTCCCGATGCCTCATATTGATCACTTGGTCGATAGTACGGCAGGATGCGAAATGATGTCATTTATGGATGCCTTCGCCGGGTATCATCAAATCCCAATGGCGGAGGAAGACATAAAACACACATCTTTCCACACGGAAAAAGACATATACTTTTGGGTCCGAATGCCGTTTGGCTTGAAAAACACAGGGGCGACCTACCAGCGACTAGTCAACAGAATGTTCGCTAATCAGATCGGCAAGATCATGGAGGTCTACATTGACGATATCGTAGTCAAAAGCCTCAAGAAGGAAGATCACCTCAACGATCTCGCCGAGACGTTCGCCATCCTTGAGAAGTTTAACATGAAGCTGAACCCCAAGAAATGCAACTTCGGGGTGGGCTCCGGGAAGTTCCTGGGGCACATAGTGAGCCAAAGGGGGATCGAGGCGAACCCCACCAAGGTGCAGGCGATCCTTGACATGCAGGAACCGCGAAACATCAAGCAGGTGCAACGCCTCACAAGTTGTCTAGCCGCCCTCAACCGTTTCATATCACGGCTCGGCGATAAAAGCAAGCCTTTCTTCGCAACCATCAAGAACAAGAAGTTCGCATGGACGAAGGAAAGCCAGATAGCGTTCGCCAAGATAAAGGAATATCTATCTAACCCCTAGATCCTGGCTAAGCCGATCCCCGGTGAAAAATTATTCCTTTACCTAGCAGCCTCGGAGGTCGCGCTGAGTGCCGTTCTGGTGCGAGCAGAGGGACAAGCCCATTTGCCGATCTACTATGTTAGCCAGGCGCTCCACGACGCTGAGACACGTTATACGCCATTGGAGAAGATCGCCTACGCCCTTGTCATGAGTGTTCGTAAGCTGAGGGCTTACTTCTTCGATCACCAAGTGGAAGTCCTAACAACTCTACCTCTAAGGCAAGTCCTACACCGACCGGACACCAACGGGCAACTCCTCAAGTGGTCGCTGGAGATCGCCCAATACGGTATCACTTACGCTCCTCGCACGGCGATCAAGGGCCAAGCTCTGGCGGACTTCGTGGTGGAATTAACTTTCCCTCACAGTCCAACCCAGGTCGGCCGACCTACCTGAAAGTTATATGTGGATGGCTCAATACCACCCGAGAGCAAAGGTGGATTGTCCTCATCAGCCCCGACGGTCAGAGTTTCACAAATGCTGTATGTTTCGGTTTTCGTGCGACCAACAATGAAGCTGAATACGAAGCTTTGGTAGGCGGGCTCGATCTAGCCCTCGCCCTAGATGTTCGTCGCCTCCATATCTTCATGGACTCCCTTTTGGTCGTGAACCAAGTCAAGGGAGAATATGAGGCGCGCGGAGAACAGATGGTCAAATACCAAGAGCTGGTCGCCGAAATGTGCACAAAATTTGAAGAGGTGCTAATCGAACAAGTCCCGAGAGAGCACAACTCCCAGGCCGATGCTCTTTCCAAACTAGCATCATCGGATGGGGCAGCCGACTTCTCCAATATACAAATCACAAAGTCAGTAAGGCCGGCGATCGACAGAAGCCTGGTTACCACGATTGCCATCGCCGAGGAAAACTGGATGACTCCGTTCATCAAATACTTAAAGGACGGAACGATCCCTGACGACCGTGTTAAAGCTCGCCAACTCCAGCTCCGTGCAACCAGATATACCCTATTGGACGACCAGCTTTACAAGCGAGCCTTCAGTCTTCCCCTCCTCAAGTGTATTACACCGAAGGAAGGTCGGCTCGTTTTAGCCGAGATCCATGACGGGGTTTGCGGAAACCATGCGGGCGAGCTCTCATCCATAAGACAACCAGCGAGGTTTTTTCCGCCATCACTTGAAGGATGCGATCGCTATGCCGATCGTGTCACAGTGCGACATGGGCCCAAACATCAAACTCTCCCCGAACACTCACCTCCATGTACCCTTGGCCATTTGCGCAATGGGGCATCGACCTTATTGGTCCCCGCCGACGGCTCTGGGGGTCAGAATTTGCTATCGTAGGGGTCGACTATTTCACCAAGTGGGCAGAGGCCGAGCCACTAAACAAGATCGGCCAGGAACAGGTGATCAAGTTTATCTGGAAAAACATCATATGCCGATTCGGTCTGCCCCAGGCCATCATCTCCGACAATGGAAAACAATTCGATGGCCTAGAAGTCATGCAATTCTGTGAAAAGTGGGGAATCAAAAGGTTATTCTCAGCGCCCTATCACCCTCAGACGAACGGGCAGGTAGAGGTGGTGAATAAGATCCTCAAACACACGATTAAAGCGCGACTCGAATCCAGGCAGGGACGATGGGCGAGCGAGCTCCCAGACGTTTTGTGGTCCTACCGAACGACGACCCGCAATTTAACCGGCAAAACCCCATTCGCCCTTGCCTTCGGGACTGAAGCGGTGATACCTTCAGAGATCGCCGTCCTCAGCCATCGAACCGAACAGGAGATGACGACCGACAACGATGTAGCCGACGAATCGACCTAGACATGCTCGAAGAACGACGGCTGACCTCAGAAATGAAGAATACAATCCACAAAAGGAGAGCCGAGAAGTTCTTCAATTCGAAGGTCAAAGAAAGAAGGTTTCAAGTGGGCGATCTCGTCCTCAAGAAGATCCAAACCCACACATGCGTTTTCGGTCCGAACTGGGAGGGACCATTCAGAGTATCCAGATGGCTAACTAAAGGAGCCTACGAACTAGAACATCCTGACGGTACTCCAGATCAATACCCCTGGAACGCCGTACATCTGAAAAAATACTACCAGTGATAATTTTGTATTCAATTTCAATGATGTACAAGGAATATAATGAGATTTTTTCCTATCCCATCTATTCTGGCGATCGCCCCACCAGGCATATCGCATACCGCCGACGATCGTTGATCACGACGATCCTAGGCAAAATCAATGCAGCCATGGTCCTGGAGGTCGATGGAACTGACAGCTTCGCCCATGCAAGGTTCCTTTGGGCTGAGATCGCCCGCCCTTCGTTTAAATACGAGGCCGGCGTAGCCGAAGGACCCTCCAAAATAATCAGTAGACACGATCGCACGTCCTCAAGGTACATCATCTAACATGGTGGACCCGGACAATGCGACGTGCCACTACCCCCGTCTCAACGTACACCGTCGAGGGTCGCCATCTTCATGGAGGGTCGAGGTGTAAGCAGAGCTAACAAGCCGCGGACGTGGAGTCGAATAAGCCGACGACACTCCGCGCAAGGACTCCTCCAGACCAAGATCGTCCGCCTTTCGTTTTAACACAAGGCAGGCGTAGCCTAACGGAGGACCCTCACAAAAAGTGAGTCGCGGGATACACAATATCCCTCGCACACAAAGACACGAATGGGGAGGTCGGTCCATCGAACACCCCAACCGTACATGATTCTTCAGAATCGACAAAACTGAAGATAGCTCGCCAGACAAACTAGTTTTTGTTTCCTTACTTACAATATGTAAACAAAAACAAGGGTGCAGAGATGGGTCGAGCTAATCCCAAACACGATTGGCTTCGCTCAAACACACGCAGGACGATCGGAGTCTTTCGACGAAGATTACAAGTAAGAATTCCGATTCAAAACATATCAATGCTTTCAACACTCATACGATCGGTCGGATGAACAAAACGTCGAAAGCAATCATACACGTACTTGTAAAAATTGCACGCAAACATTCAAAGGCGATCGTATATAAAGAGACAGTATGAAAAGAGGAACATTTTATTCATAACGCAAGTTTCATACATTACGGGGCCCGAAGGCATTACAAAAGAAAAAAGTACAAGTTACAGAGGAAAACAAAAATGCCTCTCAAGGCCCCGCCGGCTGGTCATCGCCCTCGGGTTGCGGATCGGCTTGGGCCCCCCCATAGGCCTCGGGATGAATGAGTTTACCAGTATACCAACTCAAGTCGATCCCGAAGTCAACAAAGTCAAGGATCGGCAAGGAGAACTCTGGATGCAGAGGATGCTCGAGGGCATAGGATTTGAAGCTCTCCATCAGGGGACCAATCTCGATACCTGCCTTTTTAGCGGCTCGAACAGCGTCAGCATAGGCTACGTAATAAGCGAATTCGCCGACGAGCTCAACGTTGAGGTAGGGATCGACCTCGATCGCCTTCAGCTGCCCCTTCAAATCCGCGGCCGTCTTCTCAGCCTCCGCCAGCTCGACCACCTTGGCGGTATTCTCACCCCTGGCCTTCTTCAGCTCTTTCTTCGCCGCCTCCAGCTCACCGCTGAGCCGATCCACCATCATCTTCAGCCTGGCCGCCTCCTCCTGCGAAGCCGCGAACTTCTGGCGGGTTTCCTTCTCCTTATCACGGGACCGATCGGCAGCCTCCTTAGAGCGGCTCAGCTCCTGCTTCAATCGGTCAACGTCATGTTTAGCCCTTTTGGCCGTCTCCTCATACTCCTTTTCCATAGACTGGATCCGGTTGGCAAACTCGATATTTTTGTTCTGGGCGGCCTCGAGGTCGCTATGGAGACGAGCAGTGGAGGGTCGCCCCTCAAAATTCCTAGCGGCTTGGACGGCCATCGTCGCCGTCTGGAGAGCCAGGGCAAGGGTCACCTGCATGGCATCTCCAGATCGACGACGAGCGATCGCATCAAGATCGGTCGTCCAGGCCTTGGGCAGAGAGGAGATAGCCTGCTGGATGTAAGTGGGGACGTCGAGAGATGTTTGCGGAGCCTTGCTCGACAAAAAGTCCAGCACCATAGGAGCAACATCCGGGTCGGCAAGACGAACCCTGCAGCACAAACCAAAGAAACCAAAGAGTTAGCCTATACCTTGCCCAGAATGCCTAACTCAGAAAATTTTGATCCTTTCTTACCTGTTGACCAGCTCGGGATCGCGTCCAAAATAAGGCTTGCCCCGAGAGGTTTCCGCCTCGGCAATCGCTACCTTCTTCATCGAGCCGCCAGATGACCGGGAGCCGGGGACCGAAGGCCTAGGGCCTGATCGCTCCATCATCGGGATGGAAGAGATGGGTGCCGCAGCAACCGGAGGCTCAAGAATGGATACATCCGCCTCAGAGATCGACGGGGACTCCTCCGACCTCCGCCTCTTGCGGGCGCCAAGCCGTTCCTCTCCTGAACCGCCGGCTCGGCGATCGCACTCGGCAGCCTCACACGGAGCAGGCGAGACGTCGTCGCAGAACGCGACTCACCGCTACCCAAGTGAAGGCGACCGATGAGTCCCGGGTTTGACATGGCGATTTCTGGCGGTGGTTCGGCAAATCGGGGAAAATGAACCTCTGTCAAAGAAGAGATACAAACAAGTTAGACAACAACTTAAACGATACGACCTCCTGGGAACGATCGTCAAGCAAAGAAGCACCACTTAAGCTCATACCTGGAACTTTCAAGTGACGGGGGTAGCAGAACAATCGAGCCCCCAACCGATGAGCTTCGGTACCAAGCGAGCGAACGTCAATAAAGGAGTTCGGCAAGGCACGGATCCGCTCCCAAACGATCAAGAAATCGAATGGAAGGTCGCCGATCGCTGGAACGAGAGGTCCTGCAAAAAGAAAACAAAATTAGATTAGTCCAAGACAAGCTCAATCAAGGGGAGAGTTAAAATCCTTACTCGGATTCCTCTCCCGGAAAGTGGTGGGGATCTCCAACTCCTCATTCGGCCTGTCACTCGATGCCGATCGCCACGCCCCGGCGACCCAGCACCATTTAGCCAGGTCACCCCTGGTCTTATTCGGCACACCGAGGACCACTCTCCCGATTCGGCCTTGGATATGATTGCCGCCGATCGACCCTTTCTGCGCGGCCAGTTTAAACAGATAATTCATCTCCAACGCAGTAAGGAGGCGGAACAACCGGTGACCGCCAAACAGTGTCAACGTGCAGATGATCTCAGAGCTGCCGCGTTGGCCAGTTGAAGAGGCGCCAAATTCCAGCGATCGGCAAGTAGGAGACGGCAAATGGCAGAGGAAATCGCACCCGCCTCCATAATCATCTTCACGACGGCAACCATATCCTTGGCGGTTGGTCGGCACGTTCATTCTCCGAGGGCACGTGCAAGGAAACGCCGAGGAGATGTGATATTCGCCCTCCAACGGTTCGAGTCTTTCTTGGTCGGCGTACTCTGATCTTTCCGAGAGTCCAGGAGACGGACGGCGGCTCGAAAACCGTCCGCTTCACATGTTCGTAAGGGTGAGCGGCGGAGTAGGCCAAGTCGACCTGGATAGGTCCGCGATCGCTTCCATCATCTGAGCAAAAGCCACGTAGGCAGGGCCGAATCTACTCTCTCGTTCCCAGGCCTCCCGCACCAAATCATCCTCATGCACTGGCGAGCCCCCCTGCTCCGCCGTCGCCGTCGTCCTCGCCACTTCGGCCTCGTTGAAAAGTTCTTCAAGTTCTGCGGGTACAATCCCCGCACGAATAGCTTCAACGGCCGTATCCATATCCACTCCAACGGGAATCTCCTCCCGTTCAGGCGACGCTGCGGCGGCGGAAGAACTTCTGGTCTCGAAGGTTTTGGATCCTCCCGACATATTAGAAAGTAAAGGGAGAGAGAAGGTTAATTTGTCTTACCTAGAAAAAAGAAGGAGATCGGCACAAGAAGCTCCAGAAATTTTTGCAGAATTTCGGCTATGGATGCAAGGACGCGTAAAAAGTGAAGGAGAAGAAGCCCTGGCCCTTTTATAGATGGAGACGAGGGTCTAAATGCAAATAGGAGAAACCTCGAGGGCTGGATCGCAACCGTCACGTGGGGACGCATTAAATGCTGCCCTCGAATCCCGCATATGCGTTTTTTCGAGGGCATGCCAGTCGACAAGTCCGACAAACCGTCGGACTCCCCCAACAGCGGCGCGACGCGTGTCCCTGCCACTTTTAGAAAGCCCGCCTTCATTTCCCGCTGCTCTCGACGCGAAAGAAGATTGTCCAGATTTGAATTCAGATCGGCTGATCGATTAAACATTGGCGATCGCCAACAGTGCCACCTCACCCCGTGTTTTCAACATCGAGGCGAGCTGGGGGGCAATTGTTGTGCGGCGATTAATACGCCTCGATAGGCGATCGGCATCACAATCAGATAAGTCAACCATGGAAGACATACTCTGGACAAACGCCTAGAGTCCGGCACAATGCGGCGACCGTCTTTTGGTACCCAGCGATCGTCTTTTGATGTCTGACGATCGTCTTTAATGAGCGAACCAGAGGTGATCATCTCGTGCCACGTATGGATCCAGCATCCGTCAAAGTCGTCGAAGACCGAATCTTGGATGGTGGCCCGCATGCGGATCTTCAAAGGATACCGACAGATAGGACCTTTGACCCCAGCCTGTCACCTACCACACCTACCGACAAGGCCGCCGAAAGGTACAAAGTGGGTCATCCCCGGACAGCGACTCAAGATGCGTGTTGGCTTCCCATTGGTTCGCCCAGCTGGCCACCCGCAGCGACCTCTGACCTCAAGGGAACAGGCCCACGTGACGGGGCGATCGGCCATTTTATTTTAATATAGAAAACGGCGGTCGCCCGCGATCGCCTGAGGAATCCCAACTACCTTGTCCCCTATAAATAGAGAACTCACTGCTATGGCCAAGGGGACGCGAATTTTACTACGAATTCAGTGCAAAATACACACAAAAAAGAGAATCAAAGACTCTTTTGAGATACACTTGCACATTCATAGTGATATTCATACACATTCATCATATATCCTAAGCAAGAACTCACAGATTTATCTATCTGGTTTTTCCGGCAATCTACGCGCTCTAAAGCCTAGATAACTAGAAGTCTTTACACTCCTTGTAATAGATTCTAACATTAATATTTGTACTCGACAGTATATTTATTAATAACATCTCGCGAGAGCATTCAAGCCCGGGATTAACAACCCCGGCAAATCTTGTGTTATCTATTTTCTCACGGAAGTGTTCTCGCATTTGTTTGTTACTCGATCATTCCAGCAATACTATCTCCGGATAATATTTTAGGTAACAACACTCCACTATGTGAAAAATTATTACAATCACACAGCTATAATCTCTCAAGCCAACCCCACAATTACACCCACACTCTCCAATGATTTAACTCACACCTTTCACACTCTAAGACAAGAGAAAGAAAGAAAGAAGAATTAAATACTTAAAGTGTATTTAATTGGTGCATTTTAATCCTTAACCTTGGACCTCTTTTTATAGGATTGAAGTCCCTTCCACCTTTCATTATTCCACCGATGTGGGATAACCTTCCAAACTTTTCTTTTATTATAGCCAACAAATTCTCAACACTGATATCATCTTGAGTATCCCTTTGGGTAATGTCTTGAGACCATACCGTTTAATTTAGCGTTTCTCGCGAAATGGAAAGTACTAGGTGGACTCGGTTCCATTCGGTTCGGTTTTTGACCAAAACCGAGAATCGAACCAAATATGCGGTTTCGGTTTGGTTCGGTTCTTTGAAGTTCGGTTCGGTTAAGTTCGGTTTTATAAATATTCGGTTCAGTTTGTTGGAAATATTAAATAAAATGGAGGAAATGGGATGTTTTGAGCAGCCCATTTGAGAGGAAATTTTGAGTTGGCTCGACTACGAGTTAAAGTCGGGACTTAGTTGGAATACGTAGTACTCCGTACGAGGATTCCAAAACATGTAAGAACACTCAAAATGATTGAGGTATGAATGAGATATAATGTTTCAAAGTGAACCCTTTAGAAATGGGTTTGGGATGCTATCCCACATTGGAAAAAGAAGGGAGAAATTGTGAGTATATAAGGAGATGTGGACAAAGGCATGTTCAAAAAGTGAGACATGTGTGGATGTGTGACTAGGCACCCCTCGCGCGCGCGCCGCCGCCGCCGCCGTCCGTCCGGCCAGGCCGGCTCGGGTCGGTCTAAGGGCGATTTGGGCGAAATGTCTCGGCGTCTCGAAGTTATCTTTTTACTGCAATTTTATTCGGTAAAATTTTATTTTACCGAAAATACCTCAATTAATAAATTCCGAATTTTTCGGATCCGGCTAAAATCGAATTAAACAGATCTGGATAAGTATTGAGATACTAATCCTGATCGGTTTAGAGTTACTCCAGATACTAATTTCGATCGGTTTAGAGTTCCTCCAGATACCAATTTCGGTCGGTATAGAGTTCCTCCAGCACATGTCTCTCTCTCATCTTCACCTATAAATACAGATGTGAGGGGTCTTATTTTTACACAGAAATTTTCGTCCGTTTTTCTCAACCAAAAATCCGACTTCGTTTTTTATTTCTCGGAAATAATTTCTCTTCATATTTTGGGTCGCGTCGGTGGTAGTTCAGGTTTATTGTAGTTCGCTGAGGGTGCGATGATCGATTTATCAACGCATCGAGATGTTGTTTTATCCTGTGAGGCAGACGCTATACACTGTGGTGGAGGCGAATTTGCTTTAAGGAGACAGATTTTCTGGACTCAACATCGCCCATATTCGGATTTGCTTACTTTGATTAATTATATATATATATATATTATTTAATGTCTTTGTTATTAACAAATATGTCTCCTACTTTGTTCTTCTCAAATTTGTTGCACAGACAGGAGATTCAAAACATGGACTCCTTGACCACCTGTCACCAGCACTTGAACAGCAGTGGAGAGAGCAACAATTTGCCATGAAGGAAGAACAGGCCAGAAAAGAAGCAAGAAAATTAACGGCGGTAAATATGGTAAATATACCAACAATCTTAAAGCAAATTAAAATATTTCGTAGCATAAATTTCGAAATTATTAATATTGGATCTCTGCATATTTTTCATCTATGGTAAAGATGATTTATTATTTTGGGATGTGCTCTTCTATTTCTTATTCTATTTATGGCTTTGCAATTACCTTGGCTTAGAGTGAGGGCTTGAGCACTTACTGAAGTGCCGATTCTTCCAATCTTCCTTTGCCTTTATAATTCGATTTGCCATATGGTTGCTTTATAACTGCACATATATGTTACAAACATATTATGTTTATTTTGGCTGCCTTTTAGCTCTACTGGGCTCAACTATTTTTTTTTCTTCACAAATCTTGTTGAAAAAAAAAACACATAGCAAGTCGTAGCAGCTGCCTGTTTCAGTTTTATAGTAAACCATGCATGCATGAGCAACTATTGTGTGTACAAAATATATACCATGAGTCTAGAATATATTATTCGTTCTTTTTATTCTTACTGAAACTGAGTGGGACACCAGTGAGTTTTCTGTTGTGAGTAAAGGGATAGAGGAGTTTGATAAGAACAGTTGAAGTTATAAGAGAATACTTCAGAGGTTGGTCGAACTTCTGAGGAGGTTCCTGAAACTGATGGTGATGTTGAAGAAACTGGAACTGTTTCTCGAAATGTTTGGATCTTCTCATGGGCGTCATGAGATGTCGGATATGATGTTCCACCGGGCGGACTCCACGATATGCGAAAAGGCGTTAACTTAGTTTTCAACATGAATCAGATTTTGGTTTTTGGATCCAATTTTGAGAATTTGATTAAGTAATTGGATGGTTTTGCAAATCTTTAAACCTATTGAACTTGGAATAGCTGATTAGAATAAAAAATTATGGATTACATGTCGATCATTATTTAGAAAGTGTTTATGGTTAATATAAATGAGAAGAATTCATATTATTTATGGCCATGCATTTTGCTAAATAAGATTGTGATTATATTTGCTATTATATAATCATGCATATGATGATTTTGATAAGGTATAGCATTGCTTGATAAGAGACGAATCAATTATTAATTGATTATTCGATTAAGATGTTAAGATTATTTAGTTTAATTAAGATATTAACTAAATAGTATTTGTTGATTGATTTTAATCTTTTTATGTGATGGAATATCAATCTTGGTCGAATGCTCGGACGTTAAAAACCTAACGGGCCTGGTACCTAGTGAGTACAGGTTGTGGGTCGGCTTGAGAATTATAATTTTTTTGGTTGGATTTGCTCTTCCGGTTAAATTATATATTCTCGTGTTGGTGTCGGTCTGCTGCGGCAGTGACACACGAGCCTATTACGGTGATCCATGTAATATCTAACACGGTAAATATTGATATTAGCTAAAAAGAGATATTTACACTCTAAAAGCTTGAGACACAAAACCAACTTAATCCGGAAATTAAGATGGCTGAATTGTGTTCTAACGGAAACGCAAAAACAATGTTAATCAGTTCAAACTATCTCTGAATATGAGGATATCAATCATGTGGAGACTAGTTAACTTAAAACAAGATCCCATGCTAGGAAATAATTGAAATTTCCTATTAGCTCTCAAATGTAGTAAAACAATTTTAGAAATACTAAAAATGTGGGGGTGTATGGCTAAGGTAAAAGCTCCTAAGCCAAAGCAAGTGAAGGTCTGACCCAAGACGGTCGCCTGCATCTTCACTGGATACGCACATGATGCATGATGCGTATAAATTCGTAGTGCAAAAATCTGATAGTCTGACATGTCAGTATGTACTAATCGAGTTAAGGAAAAGCGTGTATCAGACGCATAACTGATTTAAAAACTAAATCAATTATGAGATACCGTGGATTTATCAATGTGAAATAAATCACCAAGTGATTTTAAAGGTTGAAGCGAAAAGGCTTGAACTTGGAAAATCACTACGTCTGAATTTTCTAGCATGCGTGCTAGAAGATAACTTACAATGCCATATACACTCTTCATATGGTCATATAAGAGAAAGAATAATTCTGTTGTGCAGAATTTTGTTTAATGTTCGGTAGATCTTCCTCTCGAACAGACACCGCTAGGATCCAACGTAAATTCGAAAATAAAATTAAATGGATCCATGGATAAATAAGAGGCGAAACTACTAACTGAGGTTGTAGTAACATGAGAGCCTAAAGTACTTTGAGATATATTCTCTAGTAACGAGAAGAAAGTTCATTATTATAATATACATGTAGAAGTATATCAAATGAACATACATGTAGTCTTTCTAAATGGCGTCTTTGAGAAAAGCCAACTTGGAAAAACCAAAGGCATATGTGCCTAACGCAACGATTGAAAGTCTGCAACTTAGTGAGAGTATTATGAATCTAAATTGACACTAAAATAGTGGCTTAAAATCTTTGACACTGTGATGTCAAGCAATGACTTCAAAGGATGTGATAAAATCTCCAATTTGACAACACTCAAATATGGTGATTAAATGACCGAAACGTACTAATTTGGGGACGCTCAAATTTGGTAATGTAGTTAATGAAAAATTGCTAATTTTGGGGACGCTTAAAATTAGTAACTTGATCAATGAGAAATTGAAGTCTCGGTTAATAGTTAGTAACGTAATTTCAAAACATTAAAAATGCCAATTTATAATGTCAAAAAGATTCAAGACAATGAATATGTCAAGTATGTATATGTCAAATACACATGACGACTATGTCATTTTAAGAATGAATTTGAATGATCAAGTCATTGATTGAAGTAATGACAAGGGGATCAATTCAACAAAGTCTGAAAAGATAAATATATGAGACCAAAGAGATGACTTTAAGATGTAAAATCTCAAGTCGTTCACAATGTCTCATATGAGGTCAGTCATACTATGATGACATGAATCTTGGAAAGATCAACGGAATCAATTGTAATGCCAATGGATATGGTACATCTATCCAAGCACAAAGGCAACTGATCTTTCAAGAGTAACTAAAAGTCTAATGTACTAAGTGAATGTACAAGACTAAACACAGTCTATATCGTGAGTAGACTATGTGGATACACGAGTAATCAGAAAACTAATCATCAGTTGGTGATTAGAATGATATAAAGATTACTTGTGTGTATATGCTGCATGATATGAGATATTCAAAAACTATAAAATGATATAGTAACGCAAATTGGATATCTGACATTATGAATTTAATGTCTAAATAGTGAATATGTTTCACACTAGATAGTGCAGCAGTGGTATGGAAATCTTTAATATAGATGGTTATTGCTCGATTTATAAAGGAATATGAGTTCATAACCTTAGACAAATATGCATGAAAGGCATAATGCAATACCAATTTCTAGAAGATATTCCAAAATGGGCAAAGCTGTGACCGCTATATGTAGTCAATCCACGATTGACGGGGCACAGAGCAAAAGTATAATGGTAAGTCTCGTCATATGAGGCAAAGACATAATACCATTTGCTATCAACATTGGTTATCACTATTGACTACGATTCGTCAAGAGATAACATCGCGGATCCGCTAACCAAAGGGTTATCAAAAGATCTTGTTGATAAATCATCAAGAGGAATGGGTCTATTGCCATGAGCTAATGGTTTTATGGAGGATACCCAACCTAAGCTGATTGGAGATCCCAAGATCTAGGTTCAATGGGACAACCAATTCATAAAACTGGGCACGATCACTGTGGGGGTTATCCCGAATCGACCATTCCTAGGATGAAAATAGTGATACCCGTAGGGAGAGGTTAAGCTTATGCTTTTAATAATTCTTAAGTCGACAACGTATAGTCGGGTGGAGTAAAATACGGGTTTACTCAAAACACTTAACGAGAATCACCTATGTTGGAGTGAAGAGGGGCCGCTTCAAAGGAGAATTGCAAGGCACAATTCTCTAGAAACTCCCGCAGAACCAGGACGGTGTCCACGGCCAAAATGGGCACAATAATGAGAACAGAATAAATCAGGGAGAGCACTTGTGAAGGATATACGATCACTTACACAAACGGTCGGACAGTTCAAAGGCATCTAGTCACACTCTCTAGCCAGTAAGGAAAATATATCTTTTCGAGGGAAGGTTCAAGGAGCATACTCTACCTATCCTATGCAATGCCTAACCGTAGTAACTATCACCAAGTCAACTCCGTGTCTGACGTGTGCTGTTGGACCATCAATCTCATTCATGTGGGGGATTGTTGGAAATATTAGATAAAATGGAGGAAATGGGATGTTTTGAGCAGCCCATTTGAGAGGAAATTTTGAGTTGGCTCGACTACGAGTTAAAGTCGGGACTTAGTTGAAATACGTAGTACTTCGTACGAGGATTCCAAAACATATAAGAACACTCAAAATGATTGAGGTATGAATGAGATATAATGTTCCAAAGTGAACCCTTTAGAAATGGGTTTGGGATGTTATCCCACATTGGAAAAAGAAGGGAGAAATTGTGAGTATATAAGGAGATGTGGACAAAGGCATGTTCAAAAAGTGAGACATGTGTGGATGTGTGACTAGGCGCCCCTCGCGCACACACACACACACACACACACACACACGCACGCCGCCGCCGCCGTCCGGCCGGCCCGGTCCGGTCCGGTCCGATCTCGGTCGAAGGGCGATTTGGGCAAAATGTCTCGACGTCTCGAAGTTATCTTTTTACTACAATTTTATTTGGTAAAATTTTATTTTATCGAAAATACCTCAATTAATAAATTCCGAATTTTTCGGATTCAGATAAAATCGAATTAAACAGATCTGGATAAGTATTGAGATACTAATCCTGATCGGTTTAGAGTTACTCCAGATACTAATTTCGATCGGTTTAGAGTTCCTCCAGATACCAATTTCGGTCGGTATAGAGTTCCTCCAGCACATGTCTCTCTCTCATTTTCACCTATAAATACAGATGTGAGGGGTCTTATTTTTACACAGAAATTTTCGTCTGTTTTTCTCAACCGAAAATCCGACTTCGTTTTTTATCTCTCGGAAATAATTTCTCTTCATATTTTGGGTCGCGTCAGTGGTAGTTCAGGTTTATTGTAGTTCACTGAGGGTGCGATGATCGATTTATCAACGCATCGAGATGTTGTTTTATCCTGTGAGGCAGACGCTATACACTGTGGTGGAGGCGAATTTGCTTTAAGGAGACAGATTTTCTGGACTCAACATCGCCCATATTCGGATTTGCTTACTTTGATTAATTATATATATATATATATATTATTTAATGTCTTTGTTATTAACGAATCTGTCTCCTACTTTGTTCTTCTCAAATTTGTTGCACAGACAGGAGATTCAAAACATGGACTCCTTGACCACCTGTCACCAGCGCTTGTACAGCAGTGGAGAGAGCAACAATCTGCCATGAAGGAAGAACAGGCCAAAAAAGAAGCAAGAAAATTAACGGCGGTAAATATGGTAAATATACCAACACAGTTTCGATTTGGTTTGATATTTTTTCGGTTCTTCACAATATAAATTCAAATATTATATTCAATAGAATAAGTTATATATAACAACAAGCCAACAAGAGTTACATATATGTTCAAGATAAAAGCTAGAGTTGCATAGCAGTTTCCAAATATCTCAAAACATATAACAATCGTAAATCACAGTAGCTCATTCTCTCAACCTAAATTAATTGAATCACAATTTACATGAACATATTATCGGTCCTCCTTGGACCCATGAGGGTCTTACAAAAGGAAAACGAATTATACTAAAATTCGAAACACACCAAAATCACAAAAACAAGTTCATTTTAGTATGTTGAAATTTGACTTCGGTACATTTTGGTCCGGTTCGGTTCCGCCCGACCCCGAACCGAGAACTGAACCAAATTAGTTCGGTTCGGTTCTGCTTTTTTGTTTTTCGGTTCGGTCTTCTTCGGTTTCTTTTTTTCGGTTCTTTTTTAGGGTTTTTTCGGTTCGATTTTTGATTTTCGGTTCTGAAATGCCACCCATAGTACTCAGTGCGAATTGCGTATCACAGAGCTGTCGAATTGTTGTCTAATTACAATGAAGATATTTCAAGCCCGAGTCAAAGTATACCATGTTGGAATATTTTATTCCAAATATTCATTAATAAAGTTTTGATGATTAAGTTGTTAAACAAAGGAAAACTGTAATACCCAGTTGTAATTCAGTAATTATCACTCAGTAATTATCATTCAGTATTTATCATTCAGTAATTGATACTGAGTAATTTCATTCATTATTGATCATTTGTCACTCGATTCATCATGGTATTCATCATTCAGAGTAATCAGACGTGTATCGATCGTCATACATCATTAATCTGATTGGAGTTTCGTGCCGTGTTTATCATCATTGTCATTTTCGTTGCAAGTCGTGCTTGAGGAGTAGCTCACGCTACATACTCCTTTTAGCGTACGCTAATTGGGTATAGGTAGCGCACGCTACCGGCCTTTAGCGCACGCTAAGGTTACCGCGTAAGGTACCGGATCGCAGTGAGAATAATTGTAGCGCACGCTACGAGTGGTAAGTAGCGCGCGCTAGCGGTCGAGTAGCGCACGCTATATGTGTGGAGTAGCGCGCTAGGGGCGGATCGTGTTGAGTCCATGGCTACCGGATCGCACCGGTTTATTCATAGCGCACGCTATGCATTGTTGTTAGCGTCTGCAACCGATATTTTAGCGCGCGCTAAATAATGGTTGTAGCGCACGCTATCGAGGTTAGATCGGAGGGCGATGGTTTTCTCGACTCCGATCTTGGCGTCAAGTATTTCGCTAGCGCACGCTAACAATGGATATTAGCGCACGCTAGTAGTATGGCCGTAGCGCACGCTACGAAGAGGTACGTAGCGCGCTACCGTGTTCGGACAAAGGGGTACCGGACTACCCAAAGTACTCGTTAGCGCACGCTATGCACTAGGAGCTAGCGCACGCTAACCTCGGACCGAGTATAAATTGATGATTAGTCGACTTCGTCATTTGTTCATCTCATTTCACTCCTTCGGTATTTTTGGGCGATTTGAGCGATTCGGAGAGGGTTCTTCGAGGTGTATTCATCAATCATCATCTTCAAGCTCATCTTTCGGATTGATCATCATCTCATCATCTTCATCACATCGAATCAAGGGTAGTACTCTCTTGGATCTAGAATTTCGGATTTTGGGTTTTCCTTCCGATTTCTTCGTAAGATTGGAATATCATTGGGATATGTTAAGTTATGGATTATCTACTTGGATAAATAAATTCCTACGGATATAATGGTTATTTTCGGAATAGTTTTAAAGAAACAATGGGGATGACTTAGGTTAATTGGGGATTTTCCGATTGATGTCGTTATAATCATGAATTATGGATTCCTAATGGATTATTGATATCATTGAAGTGTTTT
Organism: Orobanche coerulescens; assembly: GCA_033398695.1. Taxonomy (NCBI): domain Eukaryota; kingdom Viridiplantae; phylum Streptophyta; class Magnoliopsida; order Lamiales; family Orobanchaceae; genus Orobanche; species Orobanche coerulescens. Next base: position 4,080,943 of record CM065816.1, read on the forward strand.
GTTAGTTCGAAATACTCATTTTGGTGTGGGTTTCGACATATTCGGGATTGGATATTTTCGTAGTTGTGCGGTCGGTTATGTATTCGTTGGAATGCCTATGAGTTTGATTATCGTTGTTTCGACCTTTGGGTTAGTCGTGTTTTGTGGTTAGATACGTGTATTGAACGATTGTTGGTAATTATTGTTATTCAAGGTTGTTCGAGCGACCGGTATTTCACTTAGGACGTTGTTCGTGGACGGACATTCTTCATCGGTATTGAGTAAGTTGATTCTTACTCGGTTAAAAGGATATTCATTCCTTTTGTTGTTGATCATTCATAATCATAACTCATTCATCATTGTATTAATCATTTTGAGACTTGTAATTGTCGGATAATCATTTCATTAGCGAGAACGCGGTTCCAATCATTTCATTGAAAACTATCAATCACTTCATTATCACTTTCGTATCGGTGAGTCATTCTTGACTTTGTCGGATTAGTATTATTCATTGATATTCATTATGGTCATTCTTGTTCATATGACCTTCTAGGTTCATATTGCGTGGCCGGGTGCGGATGTGTGGAATTTTTAGTCGGGCACGTGATGGCCATGTATTGGGAGTGATACATTGGACTGTGCACACGGTAACGATTACCTCCGTGAGACTAATTAGGTACAAGGACGGGTGTGTCGGTCATCCGTCTTGTACACTTGCACGTAACACTACGGCGTACTATGATGCTCCTCTTCGCCGTAATTCATAATTAAGAATATTTCATAACTTCGCTTAATTCATGATTGTGAAATTTCAACTCTTGAGGATTGTTGTTACGTATGGCGACCGTTGGGGAGATTTTGTTTTCGTGTCACGGCAAGGCAAAGGCACGGAAGAGCATGTTGACGGCGACGAGTCCCAGTGATACTAGTAGGGGCCCTACCATTCCGTTTGTTCCATTTTCATCATTTCGATTATTTCGTCATTTGTATTTTCCGCCGCAAATTCCGTTTGTAATGTTTATTTATTCAGGTGGTGTATTTTATCTTCATATAAAATACACTAGTATTCGATATTGTCTGGTGTGTTGTACTTAAACTCCTCATCGGAGTGTTTGGTAATATAATGTGGTTCGGTACTACAATTATATTATTTAATTCATCATTTTCTTTTGCACGGTGGGTCCTACGGGGATTCACGACCGTAATATCCGCCTAGTTTGGGGTGTTACTGAGTTGGTATCGGAGCGTGGTTTTGAATACTACCTCCAAGTCATGTCTCATTTGAAATCATCTTCATCGGACTAGTATCATTGGACTTTCGCGTCACGTGTGACTGTGCAAATGCCGAGCCAATCGGACCAAGAATCGTAAGATTTCTAATGCCATGGTATAATTTCGGCATTAATCATTCATTCATAATTCATCGATTAACAATCCTCAATCATCATTGTCACGTTGACCAGACGGCCAAAGTTAACTCATTAATCACCAATTCATTTCATTGTTCAGTTGTTGATCAGGAAGATCGAATCATTAATCTTGTTAACTCATTCAAGATAATCATTTCAGTAACTTCATCAGATAATCATGTCACGTCAATTGATCATTCATGTAATCGCTGTATTTGAACGCGTATGCTCATTTTCATCATTTCATAATATAATCATAATGTGATACTCATGCGAGTTATATAATCATCATATGACTTTCCACTTCAGTATGGAAAGGGCTGGCAGAGGACGTGGAGGACGAGGCCGTGGAGCGGGCCGAATCCCGAGAGCTCGTGTGAATACACGTGCAAACGCGAGGAATAATGCTAATTTATCGAGCAATGACGCGCCACTCATTCACCAGGACGCGATCATTCATTATCTGGGAGTCGTACCGGGACACGGCTCGGTCAGAGGGTGTCCGGGTTGATCCACTCGCATTTATGCAGGCATGATGGCCCAAATGACTCGGATGGCTCGATTGATGGAGACGATGCATAACTCCGTCAATCGACCGCAGGCTCCTCCGCCGCCACCTCGAGGCAAGAGAGGAATGTGAGTAACATCATCGGCGATATCTCTCGCGCGAGGCCACCTACTTTTGAGGGCTCGTCGAGCCGGCAGATATCATTCATTGGCTCGAGCATTTCGAGAAGCTGTTTGCTATGGTAGAGTGTCCCGAGGACACAAAGTTTCGTTGCGGCTTACTACCTTGGTAAGAGCGCACATTCTTGGTGGTTGTCATTGAAGCCCACCGAAGGATCTTGTACTTGGGATCGATTCAAGACTCTCATGATGGAGAGGTATTATCCGGCCCCACTCGAGAGGCCAAGTCGCGAATTGCTCACCCCGACCCTCAACAGACGAGGATGTTCTCGCTATTGCCGAGAAATTTCAGAACTTCTTCCTTTCGCCTCGTCCATCATTCATTCGAGGCGGATAAGATCAAGTATTTCAGAAGAGGTGAAACCCCGTATGAGACTTCGCCATTTAATCATAATTGCACCACGTTGGCGAGTTCATCGAGAAGGCTCTTACTTACGAGCTTACGGCTAAGGAAATTGCTAAGCGGCAACCTTCGTCTCGCTAGCAAGAAGTCCAAGAACCGTAATCACCCGACGAGTCGTGCCACTTTCAAGAAACCCCGTGCGGGCTCTGCTTTCGAGCGACCTCCAGTGTCGTCTAAACCCGCTAATCTCGCCACGAGCGCCGCCTGCCATCACCGTTACAACCGTGGGGATCTTGGTCATGTCGCACCAAGTGTCCGAGACAGATGTCACGTGTCATAATCAGGAATTGTGGGACATAAGGCCCGTTTTGCCGTAGGGACTCCAAACCTACTCGAGCGTCATCTCGGCACCTAAGCAACACTGCTCGTAATCAAAGCCATTTCAATCGGCTCGTTTAAAACGACGGGAGCGACTAAAGGTGGAGCTTTTAGCCATCGACGGAGCGTCAGTGTCGGACTAGCAAGCCCGGATTTATGAGATGAAGAAGACCGATGATCCAGAGGCCCGAATGATCTCGTACACTCGATATTCTATCTCAACCTGTGTGTACTCTTTTCGATACCGGTGCATCGCATTCATTCATTTCCGAGTCATGTTTGAGTAGACTACGCCTGGTAGTGCTACTAGTTGTGAGCCTTATGTCATCGGGCCTACCCGATGGTAGACGAATTATCGGTAATCATGAGATTGAAATTGTCCGATCTGGGCCATGGTCGTGTATGGCCGTGGACCTAATCGTGGTAGATTTACCGAGGGACGACGTCATCTTGGGCATTGATTGGATGGATCGTCATGATGCCATCATTAGTGTCCGTAAGCGTATGGTCACTATCATTTCGCACGATGGAGTTGAATGTGTGTTTCAGGAGGTAATCCCTACTGCTGGTAAGGTCATTAATTCAATGAAAGCAGTAAGGTTACTCAATCAGGGATGTGTCGGTTATTGGTGCTATATGGCCAAAACCGAGAAGTCATCAGTAATGTTAACGGATATTCCGGTGGTGAGGGAATATGTCGATGTTTTTCCAGTCGAGTTACCTGGTTTGCCTCCACAGAGGGATGTGGAATTCACGATTGAGTTGGAACCTGGTACGTCCCCGATATCGAAGGCGCCGTACCGGATGGCCCCGACCGAGATGCAGGAATTAAAGAACCAACTTGAGGAGTTGTTCGAGAAAGGTTATATTCGACCGAGTGCGTCCCCGTGGGGAGCGCTAGTGTTATTTGTCAAGAAGAAGGATGGTTCATTCCGCTTATGTATTGATTATCGGGAGTTGAACAGGGTGACGATCAAGAATAAGTATCCCTTACCCCGTATTGACGATCTCTTAGATCAACTTCAGGGAGCTTCAGTATTTTCCAAGATCGACTTAAGATCTGGATATCATCAGTTGCGGATTCGAGAGTCGGATATCGCGAGGACGGCGTTTCGAACACGCTATGGTCACTATGAGTTTGTGGTTATGCCGTTTGGATTGACTAATGCACTGCGGTATTCATGGAGTTAATGAATCGGGTTTTCATCGACTTTTTGGATCGGTTTGTTGTTGTCTTCATCGACGACATTTTGATTTATTCTCGTGACCGGAGGAACACGAGTTCCACCTTCATCAAGTGCTAGACGTGTTGAGACGAGAACAACTTTATGGGAAGTTTTCCAAATGTGAGTTCGGATGTCCGAAGTGACTTTTCTCGGGCATGTAATTTCATCGACGGAGTTCGTGTCGACTCGAAGACGGAGGCTATTCGAGATTGGCTACCTCCGAAGAATGTTAAGGAAATCCAAGCTTCCTCGGATTAGCGGGTTATTATCGGCGATTTGTGGAAGGATTTTCTAAAATCGCTCAACCCTTGACGAACTTATTGCGGAAGGATAAGAAATACACGTGGTCCGACGCGTGTCAACGGAGTTTTGAGGAACTCAAGAGTCGGTTAATGTCAAGACTGTACTTTCCTTGCCGCAGGGACTAAGGATTTGTGGTCTATAGTGATGCGTCGGACAGTGGTCTCGGATGTGTGCTCATGCGAGCAGGAAAGTTATTGCCTATGCTTCACGGCAATTGAGACCTTACGAGGTTAATTATCCGACCCACGACTGGAGCTAGCAAACGTGGTGTTCGCTTTGAAGATTTGGCGTCATTACCTTTATGGCGTCACCACGATATTCACCGATCATAAGAGCTTAAAGTATATATTTACTCGTAGGAGTTAAATATGCGTCGAGACGGTGGTTGGAATTAATCAAGGATTATGATATTGAGATCCTCTACCACCGGGCAAGGCGAACGTTGTCGCGACGCCTTGAGTCGTAAGTCCGTTCGAGAACAGATGCTTGCCCGCTAATGATTCGTAGGAGCTTCATAGGAATTCCTTAGACCCGAGATCGAGGTCCGGCTTCAGCGAGTTCAGTGGACTTTGTATGTTAGAGATTTCATCATCACTCGAGGAGGCAATTCGAGAGAATCGGGGTTCGGACCCATCATTGTTGCGCATCCGAGAGGATGTGGCTCAGGGAAAGCCTCGATTTGTGGTCCACGAGGATGGACTTTTGAGGTTTAAGAATCGGTTGTGCGTATCGGCGAATGACGAGTTGAAAAACTCGATTTTGAAAGAAGCTCATGCTACCCTTATTCTCGTTCATCCGGTCTAGCAAGATGTACGGGGACTTGAAACAAAATTACCGGTGGAGTAGTATGAAGCGAGAAGTCGCAGAATTTGTTTCGAGATGCTTAACTCACAACAAGTTAAGATTGAACATCGGCGGCCGTGGTATGTGAAACCTCTTCCTATTCCCGAATGGAAGTGGGAAGACATTTCTATGGATTTCATCACGAGTTTGCCGACGAGTCGTCGTGGCATGAATACGATCCGGTGATCGTGGACCGCTTAACTAAATCAGCTCATTTCCTTGAGATCAAGGAGACGTGGGGTCCCGAGAGACTTGCTCAACTGTTCATCAAAGAGATAGTCGATCGCACGGTACTCTAAAAGTATCGCTTCCGATCGTGACGGACGGCCAGTTTGTGTCGCATTTTGGAAATCATTCATCGTGCTATGGGAACTCGGCTTAATCTCGCACAGCTTTTCATCCTCGGTCAGACGGACAATCATAGAGGACCATTAGGACATTAGAGGACATGTTGAGGGCATGCGAACTAGATAGGAATGACGATTGGGAAGCCCAAATACCATAGAAAGAGATCACGTATAATAATAGTTGGCATGATTCGATAAAGATGGCACCTTACGAGGCCTTGTATGGTCGCCGTTGTCGATCTCCGTTGTGTTGGGACGACTTATCGAATCAATCGGCACCGAGCCCGATATGCTTATAGCCGCCCGTGAGAAGGTAGCTTTGATCGAGTCGTTTGTTGACCGCTCGAGTCGGCGTAAATCATATGCGTATAACCGTCGCCGACCATTAGAGTTCGAGGCCGGTGACCATGTGTTGGTCAAGGTATCCCCGAGTCGTGGTATCTTCCGTGTTGGCAAGAGGGGCCAGTTGAGTCCGAGATTCAAAGGACCGGTTGAGATATTTGATCGGGTGGGCGAGTTAGCTTATCTATTGGCTTTACCTCCGCGTTGAGCCGAATTCATAATGTGTTTCATGTCTCTCGATTGCGGAAGTATGTTGCCGACCCGAGTCACATACTTCGCCCGACGAATCGAGATCGCCGACGATCATTCATATGAGGAGCGTCTGTGCGAGTTTTAGAGCGGCGAATCAAACAGCTTGAGGAATAAGACGATTCCTTTGGTTAAAATTCGGTGGTCTAGACACGGAGTCGAAGAGGCTACTTGGGAAACCGAGGATAGTATGCGGGAGAGTTATCCCGAGTTGTTTGACCCTTAGTTTCGGGACGAAACTCTTTTAAGGGGGTGTATGTAATACCCTTGTAATTCAAGAATTATCACTCAAGAATTATCATTCAAGATTTATCATTCAAGAATTGATACCGAGTAATTTCATTCATTATTGATCATTTGTCACTCGATTCATCATGGTATTCATCATTCAGAGTAATTGTATCGAGTATCGATCGTCATTCATCATTAATCTGATTGGAGTTTCGTGCCGTGTTTATCATCATTGTCATTTTCGTTGCAAGTCGTGCTTGAGGAGTAGCGCACGCTACATACTCCTTTTAGCGTACGCTAATTGGGTATAGGTAGCGCACGCTACCGCCACTTTAGCGCACGCTAAGGCTACCTTGGCCGCACCCGTAAGGTACCGGATCGCAGTGAGAATAATTGTAGCGCACGCTACGAGTGGTAAGTAGCGCGCGCTAGCGGGTCGTAGTAGCGCACGCTATATGTGTGGAGTAGCGCGCGCTAGGGGCGGATCAGGTTGAGTCCAGTGGCTACTGGACTGCACCGGGTTTATTCATAGCGCACGCTATGCATTGTTGTTAGCGTACGCAACCGATATTTTAGCGCGCGCTAAATAATGGTTGTAGCGCACGCTATCGAGGTTAGATCAGAGGGCAGATGGTTTTCTGGACTCCAGTACTGGGCGTCAAGTATTTCGCTAGCGCACGCTAACAATAGATATTAGCGCACGCTAGTAGTATGGCCGTAGCGCACGCTACGAAGAGGTACGTAGCGCGCGCTACCGTGTTCGGACAGTGGGTACTGGACTACCCAAAGTACTCGTTAGCGCACGCTATGCACTAGGGCTAGCGCACGCTAACCTGGACTGAGTATAAATTGGACAGTTAGTCAGACTTCGTCATTTGTTCATCTCATTTCACTCCTTCGGTATTTTTGGGCGATTTCGAGCGATTCGGAGAGGGTTCTTCGAGGTGTATTCATCAATCATCATCTTCAAGCTCATCTTTCGGATTGATCATCATCTCATCATCTTCATCACATCGAATCAAAGGTATTAATCTCTTGGATCTAGAATTTCGGATTTTTGGGTTTTCCTTCCGATTTCTTCGTGTAAGCTTGGATTATGATTGGGATATGTTAAGTTATGGATTATCTACTTGGATAAATATATTCCTACGGATTTAATGGTTATTTTCGGAATTGTTTTCAAGAACCCTTGGGGTTGACTTCGGTTAATTGGGGATTTTCCGATTGATGTCGTTATAATCATGAATTATGGATTCCTAATGGATTATTGATATCATTGAAGTGTTTTGTTAGTTCGAAATACTCATTTTGGTGTGGGTTTCGACATATTCGGGATTGGATATTTTCGTAGTTGTGCGGTCGGTTATGTATTCGTTGGAATGCCTATGAGTTTGATTATCGTTGTTTCGACCTTTGGGTTAGTCGTGTTTTGTGGTTAGATACGTGTATTGAACAATTGTTGGTAATTATTGTTATTCAAGGTTGTTCGAGCGACCGGTATTTCACTTAGGACGTTGTTCGTGGACGGACATTCTTCATCGGTATTGAGTAAGTTGATTCTTACTCGGTTAAAAGGATATTCATTCCTTTTGTTGTTGATCATTCATAATCATAACTCATTCATCATTGTATTAATCATTTTGAGACTTGTAATTGTCGGATAATCATTTCATTAGCGAGGAACGGCGGTTCCAATCATTTCATTGAAAACTATCAATCACTTCATTATCACTTTCGTATCGGTGAGTCATTCTTGACTTTGTCGGATTATTATTATTCATTGATATTCATTATGGTCATTCTTGTTCATATGACCTTCAGGTTCATATTGCGTGGCGGGTGCGGATGTGTGGAATTTTTAGTCGGGCACGTGATGGCCATGTATTGGGAGTGATACATTGGGTGTGCACACGGTAACGATTACCTCCGTGAGACTAATTAGGTACAAGGACGGTGTGTCCGGTCATCCGTCTTGTACACTTGCACGAACACACTACGGGCGTACTATGATGCTCCTCTTCACGTAATTCATAATTAAGAATATTTCATAACTTCAGTTAATTCATGATTGTGAAATTTCAACTCTTGAGGATTGTTGTTACGTATGGCCCGCCCGTTGGGGATTTTGTTTTCGTGTCACGGCAAGGCAAAGGCACGGAAGAGCATGTTGACGGCGACGAGTCCCAGTGATACTAGTAGGGGGCCCCAGTCATTCCGTTTGTTCATCATTTGATCATTTCAGTTATTTCTGTCATTTGTATTTTCCGCTGCAAATTCCGTTTGTAATGTTTATTTATTCAGGGTGGTGTATTTTATCTTCATATAAAATACACTAGTATTCGGTATTGTCCTTGTGTGTTGTACTTAAACTCCTCATCGGAGTGTTTGGTAATATAATGTGGTTCGGTACTACAATTATATTATTTAATTCATCATTTTCTTTTGCCTGGTGGGTCCCAGTCGGGGATTCACGGCACTGTAATATCCGCCTAGTTTGGGGTGTTACAAAAACAACAAGGAAGCAAAACAAAACAACGAAGAAGTTGAGGACGCAAAAAGTCGCACAAACTGCAAAGCTAGCGCATGCTAGAGATAAAGGTTAGCGCATGCTAACGAAAGCTACCTGAAGGCAGACGAGAGTACAAAGCTACGTGAATGCAAAGTCATCTGATGAAGATAGCGCACGCTACAGCTGAAGCATAACGCACGCTATCGAAGGAATATGACCGTTGTGAAGACTTTTAAACACAGAATGACATATGCATGACGGGATCATAGCGCACGCTACGATTGAGGAATAACGCACGCTAAAGTGTTTGAATTCAAAATAATCAATCCGCTGGGAGATTCTGAAGTAAAGTCAAAAGCTACATAAAGATGTTAGTGCACGCTAACTGATAGAGGCAGTAGCCACTGGACTGAACTGAGCAACAGCTAACGTACGTAATCGGAAAATATTAACGTACGAAACAGGCATTAGCGCACGCTAAAGCAAAAGGCTAGCGCACGCTAATTGAGACTGGCAGTAACGGCTAGTTGGAAGAAATTGGCTATAAATATCAAACCACTTGGTATCAAACTACACAACAACCTTCAAACTATTCTTACTTGAGATATCATTGTATTCATCATATTTGTTGTACTTGAGCTTATATTATTAAGAGTTTGAGTGTGAAACACGAAAACTCATACACGAGAGGAAAAAGAAAGGATACGATTGGATTCGGTGTTATTAGGATCAAGGATCCGGCATTATTAGAATCGCAACATATATCAGGTTTATCTAGTACCCATAGAAAGCTATATTAGTTGATTCCTTGTCCAATAGAAAAGGAAAACGGTTTAACTTAGACCGACATAAAGACAAGTGATTGAACGGTTTACTTGGACCGATAGAAGACGAGTTTGTAACGGTTATCCCTCGACCGATAGAAGAGAGGTACAGAGGTTTATCTTTAGCCTAGTAAAAAGATACCGAGAGGACGTAGACACGTTTGGTCGAACCTTTATAAATCCTGTGTCGATTTATTTTGTGCACCGTTATTTAAATCATTTCCGCAACGCGAAAGAGTTTTATAACTCTATCTCCAAACGACGATACCGACCAATATTGCACCAACAATTGGTATCGGAGTGGTACTCCTAGAAGCGGCTTAACATCCAAGGAGAAAAGATCCGACGGCTCTTCAATTTGCTCCAGTCGAAGGTCTTGCTCTGAATCGACCTCCATTATTTGATGGATCGAACTTCATGACATGGAAGAAGAAGAAGATGTCAATATTCATCCGAGCTTATGACATCGAGCTTTGGAACGTGATATGTCTCGGTCAATTCCAATCAAATCTGACGGTACGCTTAAATCTTTTGAAGAATATGATGATTCCGATTGGAAAAATGATCACTATAATTGCAAAGCCACGCAATTATTATATTGTGCTTTAAATCCGGAAGAACACAACTGGATATCTTCGTGTGATAGTACCAAAGAGATTTGGAAAATGTTAAAAATCACACACGAAGGCACAAATCAAGTCAAGGAGACAAAGATTAATATGCTTCTCCATGGCTACGAGATATTCATGATGAAGGGTGACGAGTCCATCACCAACATGCTCGACCGATTTTCGGTCATTACAAATGGACTTGCTTCGTTCGGGAAACCGTTATCGAGTAGTGAGAAAGTCAAGAAAATCTTACGATCACTACCTAGCGAATGGGATGGCACCGTGAGGGCGATCATGGAATCTAAGGATCTCAATACGCTCGACTTTAGCGCACTCGTTGGTTCGCTAATTAATTATGAAATTGTTCTAAAACCACGGAACAACAAGCCGAAATTGAAGGAAAGAACGATAGCTATGAAAGCTAAGATGTCTCGCAAAGAAGAAATCCCGGTGGACGATAGTGATGAAGAATCGGTATATTATGCCAAAAATATAAATAAGTTTCAAAACTTATTAAACCGGAGAAAGAAAGACATCTCAGGCAGAATGAAGAAAATTCGACAACAACTGTCGAGTCTGTGGCAAACTAGGCCACTTCGCAAAGAATTGCTGAGCAAATCCTAAGAAGGAAGTTCTCGTTGCAACATGAAGCGATGAAGACGAAGATGATGATTTTATCAATCAAAATAATCTCGCTCTTATGGCCCGAAGTTCATTCGACGAAAGTGACGTCGAAAGTCAAGTAAGTAATTATTACGATGAACTATTTGAAGCATTTGAATTATTACATACGGATTATCAAAATGTTTTATCCGAAATTAAATCCCTCCAAGCTAAAAATACATTATTGGAAACCGAGATTTCCAAAATTCTTGAAAAGGGGAAAAATGTCGAGACTGATCATTCAAAATGCATTGAAAATGAAAATATTTTAAAGTATGGTCTTTTGAAAGTTCAAACCGAGCTTAAAAATTTAACTAAGAAATTTTCATGTGGAAACAAAAAATTTGAACAAATGCTTTGTGTTCAAAAATATATTTTGAATAAACATGGGTTGGGATTCAAACCTCGTATTAAAACCGAATCCTTAAATTTGAAATACTCTATTGCGATAAATATTTAAAAATTGGGCATCATATTTCAAATTGTAAAAGCCCACGTCGACGATTAAAATAAAAAAGATTTGAATTCCTAAAGGAACTACTATTCAAAACATCGTCTATATAGTTAAAAAACGACCGACTTTCGATTGGATCCCCAAAAATAAAAATTAATTTTCATCAAATTGGTATTTTACTCAGGGGGTATTATTTTTAAGGGTTTGTTAGGGGAAGTTTAATGTATTTTATTATCGATTGTTATCTTATTTACACTTTTTGGTGATAATAAAAAAGGGGAGAAAATAATTGAATTTAAACTTTTTGCTCATAACAAAAAGGGAGAGAAAATAAATGAATGAGATAAAAAACATCATGAAAGAATAACGAGAAAAATAAAAGTGAAAAATAAGAAAAAAAAAGACGAGAAAAATAAAAGTGAAAAAAAAAAGGGAGAGAAAAATAAAAATTCCACATGAATCCATATTGTACTCAAAGATAGTGGATGTTTGTTAATGAAATCATTTTCTTTCTCAAAAAAAAAACAAAAAAAAACATTGGTGTTGTGAAATCGAAATAATAGAGAGAGAAAATTTAGAGAGAGAATAGAGAGAATGATTCTCAGGTATATTTTCATTAATAACTGAAGTCCTATTTATAGGAAAACTTCAGATGGCACAATCGTAATTACATATTTACATCAGGGGCATAATAGTCATTCACACTATATAAAAACAAAGGGGTAATTGAAACGTCACTTTCGTGTTATATTATAACACTCCCCCTTGAATGACTATCTACATAAAAATCTGCTGAACTAGTTTGAAGAAAAACCCAATGGGAGAAAAACTTTCAAACTGTTTGTATTGGAGCTTGTGGCAATCATATCATATTGCATCATAATGTTGGTAGTAAATCTCTGTGGGATAAAACTTCAGCAATCTATAATCTCGTAAATTTGCTCCCTCTTATCTCAATAGTTCTTGTATGAGTATTCTTGTGCCGTCTCAGTAAAACCTCGTGGGATAAAAACTGAGTGAATCTGTCATGTATATCATTCGTTAGAGTATCCATGTGTTGCCTCGTTAAAACCTTGTCAAGAAAACCCAGTGGGAAAAACTTGATCGAAGGAAAAAGAGTACAACTACTTCTTCCGTTTTCAAACTTTGAGGAATAATCTTGATCTTTGTAGTGTTCCTCATTATGCCATGAATATGCCTCGTTAAAACCTTATTAGGAAAAACCCAATGGGAAAAATCATAATGAAGGAAAAAGAGTACATTATTCATACTAATACGCCATTCCAGTTGCCTCGTTAAAAACCTTGCTAGGAAAACCCATTGGGACAAAACCTCAGTCAAGGAAAAAAGAGTGCAACGCGTATTTTATAAATATGCCCCAGGCATTTCAATAATCCTCCAGGGATTAGTATGAGTATCATCTTCAGTGCAATTTGTAATATCGAACTCATATTCTTTGCGATATATTCCAAATTTCTTTTGGAGATTCTATATTTGTTGTGATTAGGCTACCTCGTTAAAAACCTTGCTGGGAAAACCCAGTGGGATAAAACCTCAGTCAAGGAAAAGAGTACAGCATATAATTTTCGTTCACAACGTTTTGAGTGACTGCACGCACTGATAATATGTTCAAAATCTCCTTATGAGTCACTTTCAGTAAGCCCATATATTTCATTTTATTATAAGGGCATATATTTCAATTTTGATGGATTTCAATATGCTCATTTTCACAAATCATGGATTTTAATATCCTCATTTCCAGTATCCATATTTCACAGTCATGGATATCCTCATATCATTTATCGATATCCTCTTTCCAATCATTGATATCCTCATTTTCACAAATCATGGATTTTAAATCCTCATTTCCAATATCCATATTTCACAGTCATGGATATCCTCATATCATTTATCGATATCCCTTTTCCAATCATTGATATCTTCATTTTATTCATAGCGCTATATTGTGTCGATACTTTTTAATATTTATTTCCCCATGGCAATATAACTTGCCGAGATATCTCATTATCAATCACCCATTGGGATTATGTCTATATACTTCTCAAAAGTATATGCCTCCTTTTATCATTTGCTTTGATTCATATTCGGGGAATTATTATGTATTTATCAAAGCAATTGTAGTTGGTACCAAAGATTAATAATCTGTCATGCATCTTCGAACTTCAAGTTCATATTTGAGTTGTGAGGATATATTGTGATGCATTTCACATATTTCCAACTACCAATACTCCCCCTCATGCTAAGAGATTTCTTGAGCACCAAACTCGTATGCCAGTATCTCAGTATTTATCTTCAGTCATGGGAGTTTATATATTATGTTCTCGATATTGGCTGGAGGACTTCAAATAATATGCCAATTGATATCCCACTTGTATGCACATATCTTGATCCTTTCTCGGATCTATTCAAATTTATTTGGGATATATTACTAGCTTTATCTGATTTGGAATATGTGCTCAAACCGTGAGCAAATTATCTCGTAAATTTCTGATTACGAGTCATATAAACATGTGACTATCTAGTGGATCCATAATATCTAGTAGTTCTCATGTAGAGGGAGTGGGCCCATACTCCCCCTTAATATATTCCAAATTTATTAGGGATTCATTCCCAATATTGGCTAGTATTGATATTAATCGAGAACAAATATTTGAAGATGATGTGTCTATATCACCATACAGATATTTTACCAACATATCACATCATCTTTCGGTGCCATTATTGCACATCATTATCAACATGGAGTCGTCGCTCCCACATGTCATATTATGTTCATTATTCAAATATATAGAGCCGTAGTTCATACGCTTCAGGACGCGGAGTCAAATCTCATACGCGTAATTTCAATCTATAAATAGATTATCATTGTATTCACAATCATCCATACCGAGGGTTTGAATATCATAATGGATTCAATGTTTTCGAATCTTCGTAAATATTACTCATCTCTTCCAGTGAATATTATTAAAAGAATTTATCGAGCTCGACTCGAAAGATTAAGGGTGCTAATGAGAAATGGCGTCCCAGAAGATATCCGATGGTTAATCGAAGCACAAGTTCGACTATCTGGCGAATTTTCAAATTCATTTAAGTACATGCCAGGTACAGGTAAGAGTAGTTTTGCAAAGAAACGGAGAGCAAAAAGATTAAGTGGGTGCTATAAATGTGCTCGGTGGACATGTGACACACGATGCAAATCTGTGGGGTTTGTATCCAAAAACCGAGAAGATAAAATAGCATTTATCAAGGATGGATTGAGTAAGGAATCTATGGATCATGATATTCAACAGATTCTTGATGCACATCAAAGTGGATACGTTCATCGTGAACTAATGGCTTTGTGGATGCAATTCAAGGATGAACGGAAACGTTATAGTCATGAAAAAATAATCTCAAAAGATCCAGTTTGTAAGTCCGTTCTGTCAAAATTGGTATAAGGTAAATAGCAAAATAATGCAAGTTGTTGAATATTGTTTTCCAATATTTAAATTTCTCAGCTGCCGATCGGTAACGTCATTTTCATTGAAAAATATAATATCATATCTTTCGTTTTCTTTTGCAATTTTGTCAAAAGTAATGTCTTATATGCCGCTCCTTTTTCAATGAAAACAGTGAAGTCATTTGTCGTTTAGAAAGAAGTTTCTTCTTTAAATTTGGGATCCACAAAAAGTCTAGTGTAGAAAAATGGAGTTCTCAGGATCCTCATATAGATCTCATCCATTTAAAACTATATGTATTTTAGGTGGATCCAAACTGATAGGTCATATCCAGCATGTAGATATGGCATATCAATTCGTAAAAGAATTAGGAAAGCACAAAATCAATATATTGTATGGTGGGAGTAATCATAGATTTTTGGGTTATCTTTTAGATCTTTGCACAAAATGAGAGATTAAGTGTAACAAGTGCCTTACACTTTCCCACGGTAACCAAAGAGTATAGGAGGTTCAACTGGGTTGATGCTTCAAGCACATTGCTCATAATAGTTTGATGTATGTGGTGAATAATAGTGATGCCTTTATTGTTCTCCTGTGGCTATGGCACACTTAATGAGATATTCAACATCACATCATGGGCCGAATGACTTCCATACCAAACCTATAGGTTTGTTGAATATTAATAATTTCTTCAGATTTGCTTGCCTTCCGGATCAAGGAGTAGATCACAAGTTTATATCTCACCATCACGAGATATAATAATATGTCTTGACATCATTCGATCTACTTATAAAGTTTCGCATATATTTCGATTAAGAATTTGGAAGTCAAAGCTCATCAGCCACAAGCTATTGGCGCCAAACGGAAAAGAAGTTTAGATCATTTAGATCTTTCATTATAAACCCTTATCCCAGGGGGTGGCAGAGTTACGGAGTTTTATACTCTCGAGACGCACCCCTTTTCTTTTTATGGGTTTCATATGTATTTTCTTTTTCGCGTTTCATATTGTCGAGTGTTTACTGCCTTTTAGCTAGTTTCGATATTTCACTTCGACTGTTGTGTGCTTCTTCAGCAATAATAAGACCATCATTTGCTTTTATGCAAATACAATATTTTCACAAATATGTGATATATGTTTCCCCATGAATATTGCCAATCAATATGATTTCAATGATCCCACCATGTGATATAATCAACGTGTGATTTATTGAGCAATTATTTTCCAGTGATATTTTCCATATCACTTGTCAAATGATTCCACCATGTAGTTTCCATGGGATTTTTTTAATTAATCGGTGATAGCTTATGGTATCACTTGCTCAATTTTCGTGTTTAATCATGGAGATCGGATATTATATCCATCAATTGCTTCTTCTTCGAGAGCAGGATTTGAATCATTGATCAACTACTTCTTCAGAGTAGGATTTATTTCTTTCAACTGCTTCTTCAGAGCAGGAAATTGATCAACTACTTCTCCAGAGTAGGATTTTTTTTTTTTTTTTTATCAACTGCTTCTTCAGAGCAGGATTTAGATAATCGATCAACTACTTCTCCAGAGTAGGATTTATTTTTATCAACTGCTTCTTCTTTGAGAGCAGGACTTATGAACCATTCATGTGTTATAACCAACCACGATGGTGATATATAATATATAAATTGCGTACATGTAAAACCATCCGTCTTGTGATAATTGAACTCATCACATGGGAGGTATTATAATTGTATAAAATAAACGCAATAAATATGTGGTTTTAAATCACCACTTTGAGATAAGTAAGAGACATAATTTAAACTGCAAAATAATTAACTGCTTCTACCATAGCAGGATCGTCCAATCAATTCCTCAAAATATTCATCATCAAGATATAGGTCGAAATATCGATTACCGTTAATAGCACGCGTAAGAGTATGTATTCATAAATATTTGCGATTTCCGGGGTTGGATATTAATTCGTACGTTGTAATAAATTTAATAATGACATATATGAATAGAGTTAATATCCATATCAATATTAGTGTCAAATTGAAGCTCTCGTGAAATGGGTCATAGTGGTATCAACAAAAATCAATTCTGATATCATATGTATCTTATATGTAAGAAAAACGAATGTATAATTTAATAAATTAAAAGAATATTTTATTCTTTTATTATTAAACTTTCTTGTTAGCTTACGGTCATTTCAATTTTTCAAAATTTTGTTTTCTTCCGCTTTTATTCTTTTATTACTAAACTTTCTTGTTAGCTTACGGTCATTTCAAGTTTTCAAAATTTTGTTTTCTTCCGCTTTTGCGGACAACTGTCTTTCCTTTGTGTCCGTGAATTCCGCTCCATTCTCCATTATTCCCCTTTTTTTTTTATTCTTACGTCAACACCTTTTATTTTTATTTTTTATTTTTTTTTTATTTTTAACTTTCTTCAATCTTCTTCTTCTTCTTACCTTCGTCTTCATATCTCCTTTTTCTTTTTAATTTGCTGATTGAAACATGAAATTAAAAGTTTCAGGTATACCTTCCTTCCTGGTTGCGAATTTTTTTTTTTTCCAGATGAATCATTGGGGTCTGCGTCTGATTACAACTTCACGAGAACGATGACAACTCCCATGTAAAAGCCTCTCCATGAACACCATCACAGACATGGCCAAGCAGATATACACATAAATGTTCAGCAACGGGACTATCAGAAGGAAGAACCGGCACACGAGCCGGCGGAGAGAGCACCACGGCTGCACCTCCTAACACCTCGGAACCCGGAAAAACCGCCGATGGAGGACCTCCGACTGCACCAACGATCGGTCCACCAGCGAGAACAGGAGCTGAGCGGCTCCGACGCGGCGGAACCATCGACGGCAACAGACGAGACGGAAGGGACACCAACCGCGACCGCCGACGGAGAAGAAACGACACCTGCTCCTGGATTAGATGAAGCTCCGACCGCCTCCTTCACAATGGAAAACATAGACGCCGAACCGGAAAGAGGAGAGCCCGCCGCCGAAAAATGATGTCCAAGAGATGACCAGCAGCGCTTGAGATGGGAGAGGAAAATTTATTTACTGGGAATAGGAGAGAAGAGCTTTGCAGAAGGAGAGAGAGGACAGGTCGGCCGATGCTTGTCTGTGTGTTTTAGATTAGAGAAATAAATTGATGCGAGATGGAAAGAAAAATAGATCTGTGGTGTTGGAGTTCTTGATGAATTTTGAAAATTATTGACGGGATATGGATCTAAAATTGATGATTAGTAATAATTTGATTTACGTCTGAGATGATCATCTATACGATTTAATCAGAAAGATACTCGACATATTACTCATTTGGTTAGAAATACGTGATAACGTGTTGTGAAATCGAAATAATAGAGAGAGAAAATTTAGAGAGAGAATAGAGAGAATGATTCTCAGTTATATTTTCATTAATAACTGAAGTCCTATTTATAGGAAAACTTCATATGGCACAATCGTAATTACATATTTACATCAGGGGCATAATAGTCATTCACACTATATAAAAACAAAGGGGTAATTGAAACGTCACTTTCGTGTTATATTATAACAATTGGTACTTTATACTAGCAACACTTTTTGGCATATCCACGTGACATACGAGTTATTTACCAAAGGGGTGTAGTTTTAAAACATATTTACTATATAGGTGTACGTTCAAACATATTTACTAAATAGGTGTTGTTTTCTATTTAAGTGATTTTATTATTTTTTTACCTTTTTAAAATCATTAGTTTTTCTGCCTTTTTTAACTATTTTTTTATTTCTTTTTTTAACTATTTTTTTAAGAGAGAAAAATATATAATATTAATATTAAAAGCAGGAAGTTCTTATTTAAAATTCGTAAATAAAAAAAATTGAAAAAAAGAATTTTGAATTTATTTGTAAACTGTTTTAATAAAAAAAAACTGGAATATCATTCTACATAAAAAAATAAAAAGTTGAATAAGTTTTTTAAATATAGATTTTTTTTAAACTAAAAATCTATTGTAGTAAAGTAAAAAATGTTATTTCTATTTTTGAATTTTGAATTTTTCTTGTAAATGGAAATCTATTTTTATTTAAAATAAGATTGGAAATTTAAATATTTAAATATTTATAATTTTTACTTTTAATAAAAGTTTCAGGTATTTAAATATTTATTTTCTAGGATTTTCCCTTTTTATTAAAAAATTCCAATCTTATTTTAAATAACAAAATAGATTTCCATTTACTAGAAAAATTCAAAATTCAAAAATAGAAATAATATTTTTTACTATAATGTTGTAAATTTTTAGTTAAACCTTAATTTGTCTTTTTTTTTTTAAATTTTTAAAAATTTTTTAAGAACATAACAGTTTTTTAATGAAAAATACAACTAGCATATTTAAAAGAAAACTATATTTAAAAAAATTATTCAACCTTTTATTTCTTTATGTAGAATAATATTCCAGTTTTTTTTAAACAGTTTACAAATAAATTCCAAAATTCTTTTTTTTTTCAATTTTTTTTATTTACGAATATTAAATAAGAACTTCCGACTTTTAATATTAATATTACAGATTTTTTTTTAAAAAAACAGTGACACTACTACAAAATATGTCTTTTACGACACTCAATTTACACGGTTTAATGTAAACCGATGTAAAAATAAAAAATACGTCGATTTTACATCGGTTATCAGCGAAAACCGATGCAAATAAAAAATTTCGGTACTTTTACATCGGTTTCTAAAAACCGATGTAAAATGTTGATGAATTTACATCGATTGTGCATAAAAACCGATGTAATATTACCTTTATTTACATCGGTTATTTATAACCGATGTAAAAGTTAAGTATAAATTAGTTTTTACACCGGTTCAGAATAACCGATGTAATATTGCCTTATTTTTACATCGGTTTAAAAGTCCCCGATGTAATAATTTATGTATTTCCTTATTCAACATCGGTTGAATGTAACCGATGTAAATAACCTAATTAAATAAAACCTACACCAAACCAGTTTTTTTCCTCCCGATCGTCACCAACCTACAAACCATTTTTCCTAAAATTTTTACTCACCCCCGATCGTCACCAACATAAAACAAACCAGAGTTTTTTCCTCCCACCTCCCGATCGTCACCAACCTCCCCCGAGCGTCTTCTTCCTTGCGAACTCGTTCACGGAAGTGGACTCTTGGTTTTTCCTCTCACTTCTGTTCTCCAAGTCAGTCAATTTCTTTTCTCCGATAGGTGCGACGGCCTCAACTCTACCTTGGAAGCATGGGGAGGCTCTGACTCAATCATTATGCAGTCGCGCAGAAGAAGAACCACCTATTATTAGGATCGATTCCGGCCTAGAAGTCAAGCTCGGCAGTCCGGTTACAAGGTGGGATTTCTTGATTTTTGTTACTTTTTCATTTCTCTTTTTTTTCGGTGATAAATGTTGTTAATTTTTGGCTACTGTACAGGCCTAAATTCAGGCGCTAATGACTTGAAATTTGCAAACTAATGGGTAGGCCTTGTTAGGTTAGCTATAGATGTAGTATAAAAATCAGATTCATTGAAGTTGAATTGATATTTTTTAAGAAAATCGTTAAAATTAGTTAGTCATTGTAGGGTGAAATGTGTGAAAATTGTACTTGATGATGTTTGCTCTGAAACTCGATTTTTGACCCCTATTACAGAAGCCAAATGTTGTTGGATTGATCTGAATTATTGATATGTTTTAGCCTGATATGTTTTCTGTAAACCAAACTGCACAACCAAAAAAAAAATAGTATTGTTAAGTTTCAGTTCAAGATAAAAAAAATAAAAAATCAACTTAAATTACTAATAATGATTGTGAATTAACAAAAATGGCTTACCCATGGTGATCAGGCAATGCTGTCAAGTAGCATCTGCACATAACCATAAATAAAGTTTTCATCATGTTTTAATATAACTAAAGGTATTATTTCCTTAAAAGAATTAATCAAATGTTTTTTCACTGGAATGTCTTACTCTTGTGTTATATACATTTTACAGTGTTGGGTCATATATGCTAAATGATATTTATTTTATAGTTTCTGAATACAAAAAAAAAAAATAGAAAAAATAATGATTTTAAAAAAAGTAAAAAAAACAATACAAACACACTTAAATAGAAAAGTACACCTATTTGGTAAATATGTTTGAAAGTACACTTATATGGTAAATATGTTTTAAAACTACACCCCGTTAATAAATAACTCCGTGACATACTATGATGTCAGTATGATTAGCGACAAAAGTATGGAGTTAGGCCCTGTTCTTTTGAACTTAGTTTTCATTTTGATTCGATTGATTCGAGTCCATTCGATTCGATTGATTCGATTGATTCGATTCGATTCTTCTTCTTATTATTATTATTATTAATCTTAATTATTATTATTGTTATTATTACTAATAATATTACTATTATCGTCGTTGTTGTTGTTAATTACTACTATTATTATTATTTACCATTATTATTATTATTTACCCTTAATATATATTTTAGTTGATTCGATTCGATTGATTCGATTCGAATCCATTCGATTGATTCGATTCATTAAATTCGATCCAAAAAAAATAGCCAAATGCTAGGCCCACTACACCCACTCACTTTCTATCAAAATAAATGTGATTGTTTGACATATAATATGGTATGGAGGCCCATTCTTTCAGAAATTATGATCAAAAAACAAAAAACTTTATTTATATATTTATATAACCATTTTAAGTAATTATAATAATTATAAAATTGGTGCAATTGTACTTACAATTAATTAGTAGTGTGGTTATCTAAATTATATATTTGAATATCAGTTATTTCTTAACCCAACACCCTGCATCCAATGAAACATATTTTATTTGAATTGTGAGTAATAATTTGATTATACGAATAATTATTTTAATTTAATAATATATTCATAATATTTGTATAAAATATATTATATGGTATAAATTACATAAATAAATATGGGATATCATTTAGGATTTAATGATAAAAGAATATTTATAATTGTAGTTATTGGGCTGGGAAATTTGGTTTTACAACTGCTGGGCAGCCTGTACCCTGGGCCGCGGCACCCTCCGGCCGGGCCGCGGCCCCCTCGCGATGTCCTGGGCAGCTTTTTCTTGTGTGTGCCGCGGAACACTTGGCCCGGGCCGGGCCGCGGCACACGGGTCAACTCTGTATTTTGGGGATCTTTTTATACAGTTTTTGGCTACGTTTTTCTTCACTTCATCATCTACACTTTGAGAGCAGCAAGAGAGAGATAGAGAGAAACAAGAGAGAGAAATACATTTCTTCAATTTCCCGGAGATTTATCAGTCGGATCGTCGTGATATTTTGACAAGAGCTTTGTAGCTATTGAGCAAATCTTTTCACCGGAGTAGATCGAGGTTTTGAGTCCAGAAGTTCGGGTATTTCGTTAGCTTTTTGTGTAAGCTATTTACGGTGTTTTCTTTTCTCGATCTTGTTGCTATTGTGTATTCCAAATACTTGAAATTTTTTTATTACCAAGTATTTGAAGATTATTGGTGTATACCCTTAGTTTGTATTAGGGACGAATCATTTATTGTGTATTGGTGATAGTGGATTTAAGCGGCTTCGGTCCCGTGATTTTTACTCTCGTCTTGAGGGGTTTTCCACGCTAAAATATTGTGTCTCGTGTTTATTGTTTTTCGGATATCATTTGTATTGATTATCGAGTTGTAATTGATCATTTGCTCTACTCGCCGGTAACCACAAAGTTACAATTGAAGAGTGGAAAGTTGTCAAACGAGGGTTTCCACATTTCTCGTTGTGACGTTAGTCGTGTTTTTCCCAACAAAGTGGTATCGGAGCCACGGGATTTGTTGTTTCGTGGTGGTTTAGTATCTCAATTGTAAGATGGAAGCCAACACGAGTATAATGGTTAACTTGAATGGTTCGAACTACCACGTATGGAAGGGGAAGATGGAAGACCTTCTACATGTGAAGGATTATTATTTACCGGTTTTTAGCAAAGATAAACCGGAAGGCAAGTCCGATGCGGAGTGGACTATTTTGCATCGCCAAGTTTGCGGATATATTCGACAATGGGTTGATGACAATATTTTGAACCATGTTAGTGGAGAGAAGGACGCTCAAGAATTATGGCACAAGCTCGAGCAATCGTATGCTCGGAAGATGGGGAATAATAAGTTATTCCTCATTAAACCAATGATGAATTTGAAATATCGAGACGGGACTCCTCTGTCGGATCACTTGAATGCATTCTAAGGCATAATTAATCAACTTGCGGGAATGGGCATTAAATTCGAAGAGGAGGTGCAAGCTTTGTGGTTATTGGGCACATTGTCGGATTCTTGGGAGACGTTTCGAACGTCGTTGTCTAACTCTGCCCCCGATGGTGTCATTTCGATGGAACTAGCTAAAGCGAACATGTTGAACGAGGAGGTCCGAAGAAAGGCACAATGGTCTTCGTCACAGTCGGATGTTATAGTTACCGAAAGATGGGGGAGAGGTCAAAGTAGAGGCCCGAGTAATAGAGGGCCACAAAGGAGTAATTCTCAGGGAAAGTATGCCAATATTGAATATTACCATTGTGGTAAGAAAGGGCATACAAAGAAATTTTGCCGACAATTGAAGAAGAAGAATCGCCAAGGCCGAGAGAACTCTCAAAAGAAGGAAAGCGGTAGTAATGAAAAAGCCGAAGTAAATACTACTACCGAAGAATTCTTTGTTTGTTGTGACTATGATATGGTGAATCTTGCGAGAGATGATTCGAGTTGGGTGGTCGATAGTGGAGCTACGTGTCTTGTTACATCACGTAGAGATTTTTACTCCTCTTATACTCCGGGTGACTATGGTATAGTCAAGATGGGTAACGATGGTTTATCCAAAATTGTTGGAGTTGGAGATGTTCATTTGAGATTCGACACCGGTGTGGAACTTGTTTTACGGAATGTAAACCATGTTACGGATATGAGGCTTAATGTTATGTCCGTTGGTTTACTCGATGAAGATGGTTATCATAGTGGTTTTGGCAAGGGAGTGTGGAAACTCACTCGAGGTTCCTTGATCGTCGGGAGAGGAGAAAATGAAGGGAAATTGTACGTGACACTTCCAAAGGTCACGACTAATTCCGTGAACACAATCGACAATAATGACATGGCCGAGCTATGGCATATAAGAGGCTCGGTCATATGAGCGAGAAAGAGATGGCGCTATTGTCGAAGAAGGAGGCGTTGTCCGGGGTTCACAATGTACACCTTAAAAGATGCTCTCATTGTCTAGCCGGGAAGCAAAGAAGAGTTACCTTTAAGAGTCACACTCCTTCACGGAAGGAAATTGTTATTGATCTTGTTCATTCCGATGTTTGTGGTCCTATGAAGACTAGGACGCTTGGTGGTTGTTGATACTTTGTCACATTCATCGACGATCACTCGAGGAAGGTGTGGGCATACACCTTGAAGACCCAAAATCAAGTGTTAGATGTTTTCAAACAATTTCATGCCTCGATGGAAAGAGAGACCGGGAAGAAACTAAAGTGTTTTCGGACGGACAATGGTGGAGAATACACCGGGCCCTTTGATGAATATTGCCGAGAGCAAGGGATCCGACATCAAAAAATGCCCCCAAAGACTCCGCAACTCAATGGCTTGGCGGAGAGAATGAACCGGACTTTGGTCGAGAGAGCTCGATGTTTGCTCTCACATGCCGGATTACCAAAGTCATTTTGGGGAGAAGCTTTGAACACGGCGGTTCATGTGATTAATTTGACGTCGTGTGTTCCTTTGGAGTTTGATGTTCCGGATAAAGTTTGGAGCGGTAAAGATATCTCATACCGCCACTTACGGATTTTCGGATGTAATGTTTTTGTACACATTCCGAATGATGAAAGGTCTAAGCTTGATTCAAGACGAATCCGTGTATTTTTATTGGCTATGGTCTTGATGAGTTCGTGTATAGATTGTATGACCCGATTACTAAGAAGCTTGTTCGGTCAAGAGATGTTGTCTTTGTTGAAGATCAAACGATGAAAGATGTTGAGAATGGAGAGTCGGCTCCACAACACGACTATGATCTTATTGATTTGGACCCCGTTCCTACACAACATTTTGAGACACCCGGTGGAGAGGATGTCCAAAATGATGAACAACATGATGCCAGTGACAACGATGAGTTGAGACAAGATGACACCGATGGAGCTCATCCCGAGCTACCCGTGACGAACATGCCATCTTTTGTTCCACATAGACGGAAGATGAGGGACCGTCATCCCTCCACTCTTTATTTGACCGATGAGTATGTCTTACTCACCGACGAGGGAGAGCCCGAATATTTTGAGGAGGCTATGGAGGATGAAAATAACAAGGAGTGGATGGATGCCATGCAAGACGAGATGAGTTCCTTGCATGAGAACAACACGTACGAGTTGGTAAAGTTGCCGAAAGGCAAGAGAGAGAGGAACAAATGGGCGTATAGGGTGAAGTCGGAGGAGCATACTTCGTTGCCTCGATACAAAGCTAGACTCGTAGTGAAAGGATTTAGTCAAAAGAAGGGCATTGATTTTGACGAGATTTTTTCTCCGATTGTGAAGATAGGATCGATTCGTTTGGTCCTTGGTATTGCGGCTAGTCTTGATCTTGAGGTTGAACTAATGGATGTCAAGACGGCATTTCTTCATGGAGACCTTGACAAAGAAATCTATATGAAGCAACCGGAAGGGTTTGAGGTCAAAGGCAAATAGGATTATGTTTGCAAATTCCGGAAGAGTTTATACGGGTTGAAGCAAGCACCACGGCAATGGTACAAGAAGTTTGAGTCGGTTATGGGGGAGCAAGGCTACCGGAAGACGACTCTCGACCATTGCGTATTTTTCAAGAAATTTGGAGATGATGATTTTATCATCTTATTGCTTTATGTGGACGACTTGTTGATCGTTGGCAAGAATGCCGAAAGGATTGCCAACTTGAAGAAAGAGTTGAACAAGTCTTTTGCCATGAAAGACTT
Organism: Orobanche coerulescens; assembly: GCA_033398695.1. NCBI lineage: Eukaryota > Viridiplantae > Streptophyta > Magnoliopsida > Lamiales > Orobanchaceae > Orobanche > Orobanche coerulescens. The sequence continues at coordinate 4,106,759 of CM065816.1, forward strand.
GGGGGCTGCTAAACAAATTCTTGGGATAAGAATTACTCGGGATAGAGCAGCCCGGAAATTACACATGTCGCAAGAGCAATATATCGAGAAGGTGCTTAAATGCTTCAACATGGACAAAGCTAAAGTTGTTAGTTCGCCTCTTACTAACAATTTTAAATTGACGAGCAAGAATTGCCCTACTACGAAGGAAGATATTGATGATATGGATAAAATTCCTTATGCCTCGGCGGTCGGGAGTTTGATGTATGCCATGGTATGTACTAGGCCCGACATTGCTCATGCCGTGGGAGTGGTGAGCCAATTTCTATCAAATCCGGGAAAGAAGCATTGGGAAGCCGTAAAATGGAAATTTAGATATTTACGGGTACGTCCAAATTGGGGATTACGTTTGGAAATGGGAAAGCAATGTTTGTTGGTTATTCCGATTCGGATATGGCCGGTAACGAAGATAACCGAAAATCTACTTCCGGTTATTTGATGACATTTGCAGGGGAGCCGTGTCATGGCAATCAAGATTGCAAAAGTGCGTTGCCTTATCTACAATGGAGGCCGAGTATATTGCGGCGGTGGAAGCGAGTAAAGAGCTGGTTGAAAATGTTTTTACGAGAGCTAGGCTTCCGACAACGACGTTACGTGGTTCTTTGTGATAGTCAATGTGCGATTCATCTGGCTAAGAATGCGACTTTTCACAAGAGAACGAAACATATCGATGTGAGGTACCATTGGATTCGAGATGCATTGGAGGATGGTTTGTTTGAACTTGATAAAGTTCATACCGATGATAATGGTTCCGATATGTTAATCAAGGCGCTGAGTAGAGGAAGGTGAAAGTGTGTTGTTCGATTGCGGGATGGCGAACTCTTTCTATATTCCGGAAAGGGGGAGATTTGTAGGAGTTATTTCCGAAATATAGGTATTTTCGGAGTCGACCGGACTCCGGGCCGCGGCACTACATTTAAAAGGGGAGTTGCTCAGTTTTTCACTTAGGGCCGCGGCACACATCAGCCGGGCTGCGGCTCCCGAATTTTTTTTACAACGGTTGGGCAGCCTGTACCCTGGGCCGCGGCCCCCTCGCGATGTCCTGGGCAACTTTTTCTTGTGTGTGCCGCGGCACACTTTGCCCGGGCCGCGGCACACGGGTCAACTATGCATTTTGGGATCCTTTTATGCAGTTTTTGGCTACGTTTTTCTTCACTTCATCATCTACACTTTGAGAGCAGCAAGAGAGAGATAGAGAGAGAAACAAGAGAGATAAATACATTTCTTAATTTCCCGGAGATTTATCGGTCGGATCGTCGTGATATTTTGACAAGAGTTTGGTAGCTATTGAGCAAATCTTTTCACCGGAGTAGATCGAGGTTTTGAGTCCGGAAGTTCGGGTATTTCGTTAGCTTTTTGTGTAAGCTATTTACGATGTTTTCTTTTCTCGATCTTGTTGTTATTGTGTATTCCAAATACTTGAAGTTTGTTTTTTACCAAGTATTTGAAGATTATTGGTGTATACCCCTAGTTTGTATTAGGGACGAATCATTTATTGTGTATTGGTGATAGTAGATTTAAGCGGCTTCGGTCCCGTGGTTTTTACTCTCGTCTCGAGGGGTTTTCCACGCTAAAATATTGTGTCTCGTGTTTATTGTTTTTCGGATATCATTTGTATTGATTATCGAGTTGTAATTGATTTGCTCTACTCGTCGGTAACCACAAAATTACAATTGAAGAGTGAGAAGTTGCCAAACGAGGGTTTCCGCATTTCTCGTTGTGACGTTAGTCGTGTTTTTCGCAACATATTATTGTATATAATATACCTAGATGTGAAATATATTTCTGAGTTAAATTTAATAAATATCAAGTAATTTTGCAAATATTGTTAGATCATATTTTTTTTCAAATATCGTGTAACAATTAATATAAAATTGGTATAAAAGATAATTATTTTTATCGACCAATAAAGTTGATATGATTGGTACGGATGATAATAAATTTATATCAAGATGATAATGAGCCTTGACTTTAGTCTTTAAAATTTTATTATAAATTTACAGTATAATTATAAAAAATCAGTATTCTGCCTTAAAATCAGTATACTTCGGAAATAGAAGTTTAAAAATCAATAGTATGTATGACGTGCCATATTTAGTAAAATAAAATTGGCGCGGCTCTCTCAGTTTCTTCGAACTTTATTTCAGAACTTTTTTTCGACATAGTTTTTTGAAATCTGTCTTCTTTTTTAAAAAGAAAGCATGACTGGAATTTTATTTTTGTAACTTGTGTTCTTTTTTTGAGATTTATGACTATTTTTCTTTTTTAATTTAGGATATTTTTCGGTTAAAATGATTCGGAAAAATTTATTCGGTTGTTTAATTTGATATAGGAATAATATAGTTTTTTTATGTCTATTTTTTCAAAAAAAATATTTGTGGATGTACCATCTAAAGTTGGGGTACCTATAACCTTAGTCCCATATAAAAATAAGCATGAAAAAGTTTGGAATATATAAGAAATAAAGAAAATCAGCATAGAGTATTAAGATGAAAATAAATACGTAATTACTTGGATAGGTACAAAATGAAGAAAATTAGCATTATAGGTAAAAATTAGTACGTAGGTAAAAAATAAATAAAAGATAATGGTGATGTTACATAAAAAATAAGGGTGAATTACAAAAAGTATCCTTATTATTTGGTGTAATTACATATTATTATTCACAATTTGAATATTTATATTTACACTCAAATCTCACTTCGTTGACTTTTCAACGAATTTGTACTTGCTGACATTGATGATTGTATGAACAATTATATCAACACTCAATATTACATATGACGTTGACTTTTATATAAATTTATAATTATTCAAACTGCAAATAGTAATCTGATTTTTGGAGCTATTTACGAAAATAGAATATCTTAATATCCCTAAAAGATGAATATGGAAATTTTGATAGTACAAGACAGAGAAAATCAGTATTAGTTATTTACTAAAAAATACGGTATTGACACGAAACCATAAGGAGAATCCCGTGGTTCACCCAACACAATTTTTATTTATTTTTACCCAAACACAACTCTTCAAGTTTAAACACAACCCCTCGGTTTCTGTTGAGGGGCCTAGACCCGAATTTATTGGTGGAACACTTCAAGCGACAGTGCATAAGGTTTGATCTCGGTAGAAATTCGCGATTGAATGAGTTGGATCCCAGCGTAGAATCATTGAGACGATCAACTCGGTCTGAACTTGCATTGGATGGTGATCAGGCGTAATCACAGGAGAATCACTTTTTGTGCGTGGTAGTTGAGGATATTTAAGAATCTTGGAGCCGGATACGCATCTCGCTATTTAAGTGGTAGTAGTTCTGAGGGGTCGGAACTATTATCCTGATAACTAGTTAAGTGTAAGCTTGAAAACGCGTTAAAAAATAAAATGGCAACTTCTATCAGATAGTTATTTTAGATAGTCATTGACTGACTCGATTGGCCTGTCGCTCTGCTGCAAGTATTTAGAAACAAATGATAATATTTTTTTTTATTGAGTTCGCTTAGTTCGATTATTTTTTTATTGAGTTTGCTTAGTTCGATTAATTTCATGACAAACATTTAAAGCGATTTATATTGTGAAACGGATATAATGTAGAGAGAAAACTTGAAGTGTCCTTTTATATAGTATTTTTTTTGCCTCAAGTTTAACACCAACTCTTTTGATACCTAAATTGTCGGAAATGACATTTACTCGAATGAATTCGTGTCATATATTGTAATTTCGAGTAAGAAAATTTCGAGTCAACTTACAAAAATATACAATATTGCGGGAAGATTATCATCCGAGTAACACGAATGCAAAATCGAGTAACATGAATGTGCCGTCGAGTAACACGAATGCGCCGTCGAGTAACACGAGTGCGTCGTCGAGTAACACGATGCGCCGTCGAGTAACTCGAATGCTCAAGATACGCCAAATCGAGTAACTCGTATTCATTCGAGTAACCCGTAACTCTTACTCGATTGTGTAACTCGTGTTACCCGTCTGATATCGTATATTTTTGCAAGTTCACTCGAAATTTTGTTTCTCGAAAGTAAAATATATGACTCGAATTCATTCGAGTAAAGATCAATTCCGATAATTTGGGTATAAAAGAGTTAGTGCTAAACTTGGGACAAAAAATAATAATGATATATGTAAAAGGACAAGACAAGTTATTCCCACTATGATGTATTATGGTCATATTGTGGGGCCCAGATATGAGAGCGGGAATGCACCAACCTTTGTAGGTTTAAGTGAATTTCCTTGTAGCTCATTGTTTAACAATAATTCTTTTGATACACAAATAATATATTTTGAATTTTACTCGAATATATATGAATAATACATCAGAGTAACTTATTTGAATTTTTCGAATGCATTTTGTGTTACTTGAATGTTTGTTATGTTACTCAAATGTGTTCTTGCATTACTGAAATTTATTTTGATGTTACTCCAATATATTTTGTGTTATACAAATATGTTACTCAATTATTTTACCCAATTATATTTATTTGAATAAATCACTCAAATGTATTATTCGAAAAAAGGAATTTTGCTTGCGACTTTGATTCTTTATTCCAACATAGTGCAATTTTAGTCCTTTATAATATATTGGCCTAGTGTGTATTTTTCATCCTCCGGCGCCAGAATCAAGCACGTGCGGGCCACGTGACTAATTTTCTCCAATTTCCCTCCAATTTGCACGTGAATTGCACATGAGCTTGAAAAAAAAACATTAAGGAATTAGGGAGAATTATTCAGCTCGATTACTTACGGTATGACGGGGAGGTAAGAAGTTGTTCCTTTTAGGGGTGTTAACAGAAATCCGAAAATTAATCAATCAATCAGAATCAATCAGCACCGAACCGAAAATCCCCGATCAAAAGCAATCCTGAACTTGAAACTTACAAATCGAAATCAAAACCGAATTAATTCGGGTTTAGATAACTTAAAACCGAACCGAATCGAATTCCCCGAATTGGACCGAACTAACCCGAATTATTTATATTATATAAAATTTTATTTATATGACTAAAATTTTTAAACTTATAAAATAATATATCTACACATATATTGTAGTTTTGATAAAAATAATGATTAAATATATCAATTAAAGATCTATCTATTATTTTAGAACAAGTTTTATTAATATAATTATTTTTTTTGTTACTTTAATAAATAAATATATATAAATTAAATATGTTTGGGTCAAAATCGAATTTGACCGAACTAATCCGAAACCGAAACATTTGGGGAGGGTTTGGGTTTTGAGTTTTGAAAACCGAAACCGAATTTTAAAGTTTGGGGAGGGTTTGAATTTCGAAAATTTTACCCCGACCGAAAACGAAAACACCCCTAGTTTCTTTGTGCTCGAATCATCACCATTTTTCCTTAACTGAACTCGATTCCAGCGTATCATTTTTTTTTTTTTTTTTGAACGGCGGCTTTAATATAAAACTAGCAAACGCCAGGCAAAAAAACAATTACAAAAGAGAGCTATCGTCTATGGGATTTCCTAACCAACCTATCCAAGAAATACGAAATTTAGGATTTCTAGATGAAATCCACGAAAAAGATTGATTTACAATGCTATCCCATAAATGCGCCTTCTTGGGTTTAGAGACTGAAAAAATCAAATCATTTCGAAACTTCCATATCGACCACAACATCGAAGCAGCAATCCCTTCGAGAATAAGCCTAGCTTTCTTCGAGATATGACAAGCATCTAACCAAGACATCCACTCCGACAAATTGGAGACCTCCGAAATATTCAAATCACACCATCTAGCCAAACGAGCCCAAAGATCCCGAGCCATCCCACAAGAGAAGAATAAATGATTCACATTTTCAACCTGCTCGTTGCAAACGGGGCATAGAAGAGAAGCAACATCAATGCCTTTACGATCCAAATTCACCAACGTAGCAATTTTATCTAAACTCAATCTCCACATAAAAACGTTAACTTTTTTAGGAACACATTTTGGCCATCTAGTAGACGAGTAACCGTCAATAAGAATATGATCGTCAATACGGTTTCTAGCTGAAGCAACGGTAAAACCTGTGGGATTTAATGCCCATTTCCAAGCATCTTCTTTATCCCAGAGAGATTGATAAAAATGGAGTTTTGGGAATTAGGGTTTTTGTGACGGGTTCGATTCTTGGAGAATGAAAGTACGCGGGTTTTTTTTTTACTTCTTTTATTTCATTAACATCACAAGCAAAAAACGTGTTCGCGTTTTATTTTGGCTATTGCGTTTTTCTCATGATTTTTTTTTTTCAAGCTCATGTGCAATTCACGTGCAAATGGGAGGGACCATCGGAGAAAATTAGTCACGTGGCCGGCACATGGTTGATTCCGGCACCGAAGGATGAAAAATACACATTCGGCCAATATAAAAGACTAAAATTGCATTATGTTGAAATAAAGGATCAAAATCGCACAGAGACCAACATACGAGACCAAAATTGAAATTTTTCATATACAGTAAAATCTCTCAAAAAGAATACTCTATTAAGGAATAAACTCTATTCAGCAATAAAAATTTATGGTCCCAAATTGGGACTAGTTATAATTTGGAATAAACTCCATATTGTCATAATTCATATATTTTCAAATCCCAACATAAGGAAATACACCTCCATTTAGGAATAAATCATAATAAAATACACACACACACACACACACACACACATATATATATATATATATAATTTTTACAATAGATTTAAGTTGATCTAAAATGTTAGGAGTATGCCCTCGAATGCCACTCAGAGGTTGTTGAGTGAGGGCATTGTACTTGTAATTATGTAAACCATTTATATAAGGCAAATGAATGTTTCTTTATTTACTGGTAGTTACTGACATTCCTAACTCGTAAATAAACATATAGAAACTAGTCCGTGTATTTGAGAGCAAAACGTTCCACTCCTTATTAGATAAGGGGGTCGGCACTGGAAAGGTTATAGCTCAAATACTTAATCGTCATGAAGTCGATGAAACTTGACTGGGCGTTAAGTTTATGTGAAGACTTGTATGACGTGTTCTTTGACATGGAGAGTGCCTGTCGAACACTAATGGTTAGTGGGAGCACACGTTATAGGTATGCTAATTGGATTAGTATACTCGAACCGACTCACCCTCGATTCGTCACACGGATTTCACTCCGGGACACCAATGACGGAATCGAAAGGTTGTGATAGGTATTCGTGAACCTTCGACTTGAGGATTTAGTAGGGATGTGCTTGTGACGCCTAGATTTTCATTAGAGTAGTTCGACCGTAAACCTAAGGCGGGGTCAACCTCGACGTGCATCTTGACGGCAAGTAGCAGTCCTATCAATACCAAGATGGAATTCTTTCTCCGTTAGTGAACGGGTTATATGTCCTATGCGGTTATTGGCGAGATGAGATCATAAGTCTTTGGCCAAAGCATTGGAGCTAGTCGTATTAGATACACGAGAGCTCGATGATCTCGATTTGCATTAACGTATGCATAGCGTCAAGTACGATAGGGTTTGACCGACCGTGACCCTATAACTTGATCGGGACATTTGAAAGAAGGGTTTATACGCCATCGGTATTCACGATGAATGGTTCTTGAATGATCCCAATCATTCGTTCTCGGTGGGGTACAGTGTAGCCGCCGATCGCTAGGTGGTGCTACTACTCTTTGGTTCCTCCCATTGCCGATCGAGACGGACCTACCGAGTCGCGCATTAGGATTGACGACGGAATGAATCGAGCTTAATCTCTCATTATAAAATTAGATATCGATATCTAATTTTGGGACATTCGATGTCTAAATTGATTTATCGATAAATTAATTTACGGCCAAATGAATTAAATATATTACTCGGTGATTAATTTAATTCATGAATATAATTATTTCTTGGAGAAATTAATTATGTTATTATGTATTTGATATGATTAATTAATCGATTAATTAATCAATATAAATACATCTAACGGAATCGGAGTTTATCTGTTTGGACTCACGGAGTCCGAACGGACCGAACTCGCCCGGCTCCTTCTAGATGGCCACCCCTCTTTCCTTCCCTTTTCCTTGGTCATAGTCTCCACATGTTGGTGGAAGCCTTATGTTCAATCAAGGGGACAAATATCACACCTTGGTGATATTGTCTAAAGTAGGAGATCTTGGGGAGTTGAATAAGAATATAAGTGGAGACAAACTCTCACTTGCAGCTACACAAGTCCAAATAGTGAGTTTTGAAGTAGTGAGAGAGAAAATTATTTTTCTTAGTCTTCATCTTCATCTTCTTCTTCACTTTTGTTCTTGAGTTTTCTTGGAGAAAATTCAAGATACATTGAGAGAGACATATTATACACTTAGAGTGTAATAATAATAAAAGCTTCACCACTTGATTCTAGCCGTAACCTTAGAGGTTAAACGAGTGGTGTTGTTCCTGGCTGCTTTTCCGGCGCGTGGCAAGTAGAGACGCGGTGTTTTCGGCGTTGGATCGTTCAAGGGCTTGGAGCGGATTGAACTCGTAGAGATCAAACTAAAGCTTGGGGAATAGCTCAAGAGAAGGTTTCCATTTAATCAACGGACTTCGAGGGTTAGTTTCTTACGACTCTTGCCTTTCGTTTATATATTCGTATATACGTAGCTCGATCGATCCTCGTAGGGATTCGGATCGAATTAATTTTCGTTTTACCGCTTCCGCTGGGCCTTCGTTTTAGGCACCGAATCCCAACAGTGGTATCGGAGAGTAGGTCTTGCGATCGTATATACGATATTGGCATTTGGAATGCTTGATTAGATGGTGAATGATTTGGAATCATTTTAGTCATAATCGTGGTATATATTTTTACGTTCGTTGTAGTTATATTTTTCGTAAGTTTATGTCTAAATATAAATCTTATTTTCTTGGAAATATGATTTATATTGAAGATATGAATGTTGAAAAATATTGATATTGGATATCCGGTCGAAAATCGAGCTCCGAATCGTCAGTCGACGACTTTTTCGACAAAGCGGCGTGAAGTCGCCAGGTGACTCGGCCAGAAACCGTGACACGGCCGTGTCGAGCGATCCGAGGCCACCGCCAGTGCACTCCTACCGTGTCGAGACACGCGCCGTGCCCGGCCAGCAGCTGCCGATCGTGATCGGCCATGCCAGGCATGTCTGCCGGCATGCTGCCGGCAGTGACTCGGCCATGGCAGGCCATTTTTCACCCGGCTCGATTTTTTCGTGTATTCTTGAAAATTAATCTCCCGCATGTTAAATTAGATTTAATATGATTAAAATGATTTATGGTATTTCATTTTATAAGGAAAATTTGATTAATTGGAATATTTATGGTCGACCGAATTATTTTGAACGTTATTATATTACCGATTGTGTGAATCGATTGGATCGGTTCGTATTGTTGATTGGATCAATGTATCTCTACGCTTTCCATTTATATAGTATTTATTGGATGAATGCTTTTGAATGGGGATGTGGTTCGTGGACTTAGATTTGAATCGTTCGTTTTATTCGATTGGGTTGTAAAGGCCGTTTTGAGCCTATTTATTTTACTAGAAATGTTTGTATCTAGGATGCAATTTTCGATGTAAAATTTATATGTAATGATGAAGACCGGAGGAAGATCCATTTCGAGAAGACGAAGATTCAAGACGGAGACTTGTAATTAGATTACGAAGTTTTTGTTTTCTAGGAACGGTCCATGAACCACATGTTGGTAGCAACTAGGTTGTGAATGGTTGTTTCATATTGTATGAATGCCACAAACGCGCTAATATGATTAATGTGCAAAGTGTAACGTTAATCGCGAAAATTCTCCCACTATAAATAATTAAGTTTATAAGGTTTCAAAGTTTTTCCTTCCCTCCATCGAGTTTTCGGGAAATTGAAATCCAAACCGGATGTGCTATGCTTCCGAGTTATCGGGGTAGTCATTCGGGGAGGACGGATAAATTAATGGAGCGCATTGGATGCCTTCTTGGAGCAAATTTTATCCCTAGAAACCTGATAGGTTGCCGGATAAGATTCAATTGTGAAACTGATTTGCGTCAATGGTATAAACTTAACTTGTTCACGAACCATAGAAATCGTATAGGTTGAGGGGAGTGAACAAGGAGAAAAAGAAGATCGAATCATCCATTAGATGGGTTGGTGTTGGACACCACTTTATGAAAATTAATAGACTAGAAACCTGTTCGGTTGCCCTCTATTAAGATTTATAAAGAACTCGATCACCACTATGAAGTAGAGCGACGATACTTCCGGATTTCACATGGGAGTGTGTTATTCCGATAAAAATTGTGGGAGCTGGGTAACAAGAATAGAAAAGACCTTAATTCTACACTCAGAACATAATTGAACGAGTCACTAATTAACTGCTATACTTAATGCATAAATCTCAATATGACAATGAATCCACTCGCAATTCTACTCGAAAAGAACACCTTAATGGGACCTAACTTTGTGGATTGGCTCGCAACTGATGATTGTCCTCGATAGAGGCACCGGGATACGTCTTGGAGACGGACATTCCGGCGCCTCTGTGCGGACTCCGAGCCAATCAGGAAGAGATTGAAAATCACGAAAAGTGGGTTAAAGATGACGTGAAAGTCCGTGCTTATATGATGGCTTCCATGTCTAATGAGCTTCAGAGAGCTCATGAGAAAATGACTTCTGCTAGGCAGATTCTGTCTCACTTAACCGAGCTTTATGGTGAGCACAGCAGAACTGCTAGATATGAGATATCCAAGCAACTGTTCGGTGCAAGGATGAAGGAAGGTGAGAAGGTTGGGGAACACGTCCTCAAAATGATATCCATGATCGAGAGATTGGAGGCTCTTGATTTTAAAATGGATACTTCTCTCCAAACCGACCTTATCCTACAGTCTCTCCCTGATTCCTTCTCACAATTTGTTATGAACTTCAACTGCAATGAGATTGCATGTAACTTAGCTGGGCTAATGAACAAACTTGTGACCGCTCGCCTCGAGATGAAGACTCGCGGATGAAGGAGTCTCGCTCTTGTGATTTCTTCCGACTCCTGAGGTCTAAGAACAAGAAGAAAAGGACCAAGAAGCAAACTGGACCACAAGCTAAGTACCTTAAGGGTAAGGGCAAGGCCCCGATGGTTCCGAAGAACAATAAGAAGAAGGATGCTTGTCTCAAGTGCGGTGAGCTGGGCCACTGGGCTAGAGACTGTCCGATTCTTCATGGCACTTCAGCTACAGAACTTTTAGTTTTGGAAACAAATTGTTCTGCTACTGTATTTTCTACTTCCTGGATACTGGATTCTGGTGCTAGTTCTCATATTTGTACCGTGAATCAGGATCTGGAACAAAGTAGGAAGCTTGGAGCTGGAGAAGTTATGATCACAGTCGGAAGCGGGCATAGTGTCGAGGCGACCGACATAAGATCACTTCTTTTGGGTTTAGAATCCGGCTTTGTTTTGACTTTAGAAGATGTACTTGTTTTGCCCAAGGGGCACAAAAACATTGTATCCATTCCGGTCATGGACCGAAAAGGCTTTTCATTTTTCATTGGTGATGGTTCCTGCAAAATTTATTTTAGAAATAAACTAGTGGGTACTGCTACATTGTTGAATGGATTGTATCATCTAAATCTTAGCAACAAAGTAGTTGTGAATACTATGACTAGAAAACGTGGTAGGGATGAAACCAATCAAGTTTTGAAATGGCATCTAAGACTTGGTCATGTTGGTCAGACCAAGGTTTACAAGATGGAAAAAGATGGACTTATGGGTCCATTGGGATCGGATCCATTTCCTACTTGTGAATCTTGCCTTAAAGGCAAAATGACTAAGTCCCCCTTCACAGGGACTTTTGAAAGAGCCGATAAATCGGGATTAATCCATACCGACGTTTGTGGTGCTTGAAGCAAGACGTGACGGATATCAATATTTCATTACGCTTACGAGATGATCATACTAGGTATGGTTATGTATACTTAATGAAACATAAATCCGAGGCCTTTGAGAAATTCCAGAATTCAAGGCCCTAGTCGAGAAACAAACCGGTAATCATATCAAAGCACTTGGTCGACCGAGGTGGCGAATATATGAGTATGGAGTTTGACGAGTTCCTTAAGGAACATGGAATAGTTTCACAACTAACACCTCCAGTACTCCTCGCTTAAATGGTGTGTCGAAAGAAGGAACCGACTCGTTGAACATGGTCCGTTCCATGTCGGGCTATACCGACTTGCCGATTTACCTGTGGGGTATGCACTGATCGCGCGTATATCTTGAACAGATGTCCTTCCAAATCCATTCCTAAAACTCCACATGAGATGTGGGAAGGAAGGAAACCAAGTCTTAATCATATTAGGATTTGGGGATGTCCCGCTTATGTCAAGAAGACTAAGGTGGAAAAGTTGGAAGCTAGGTCTCCGAAGGGACGTTTCATTGGATTCCCGTCTGGGACGATGGGATATCTATTCTACATGCCCGAAGATCGAATGATCATTGTTGCTTTACAAGCACACTTCCTGGAAGATGAGTTCATTCAGGAAGGCGGAGCAGGTAGAAGTATTTCTTTAGAAGAATACAATGAAACTCCTCGGGAGACACCTGTGCAAGAAACTGGAACCGAACTTTCTGAAACACAAGTACAACCACCTCGTAGGTCTAGTAGGGTGTCTCATTTACCTGAGAGGTATGAGCTTGTGCACTTGGAGGAACTGGGTCTCCATGAGGTTCCAAGTGATAGCCAAGAGACCGACCCGACGACCTATGACCAAGCGATGGTGGATGTAGACTCCACGAAATGGCGTGAAGCTATGGAAGCTGAGATAGACTCGATGCATGTCAATCAGGTCTGGACTCTAGTAGACCGCCCCAAGGGCATAGTGCCTATTGGGAACAAGTGGATCTACAAGAGAAAGACTGATGGTGATGGCAAGGTTGACGCCTATAAGGCCAGGCTTGTGGCAAAGGGTTATACCTAAAAGGAAGGGATCGATTACCACGATACCTTCTCGCCCGTAGCCATGATCAAGTCTATTCGCATGATGCTTGCTATAGCTGCCTACCACGATTATGAGATATGGCAAATGGACGTAAAGACGGCTTTCCTTAATGGATTCCTCGAGGAGGAAATCTATATGGAGCAGCCTAAAGGCTTTGTGTCCGAAGTCGATATTCGAAAGTGTGCAAGCTTCAAAGATTCCATTTATGGATCAAGCAAGCGCCGCGTAGTTGGAACCTTCGTTTTGACGAGGCGGTCAAAGAGTTTGACTTCGTGCAAAATGAAGAGGAACCTTGTGTATACAAGAGGGTTAGTGGGAGCAAGATCGCATTCTTAGTACTATATGTAGATGACATTCTACTAATAGGAAATGATGTGGGAATGCTCAGCCTCGTGAAAGTCAGCTTTCGAGTAATTTCTCCATGAAAGACTTGGGAGAAGCTACCTATATTCTTGGTATTCGACTCTACCGGGATAGAGCGAAGAGAACAATAGGTCTTTCCCAAGCCCTCTATATAGATAAAATCTTAAAGCGATTTAAGATGGATGATTCTAAAAGAGGGTTCCTACCGATGCGACATGGAATAAAACTCACCTTGAAGATATGTCCTCAAAGTGAGGAACAACGAAAGGAAATGAGTAATATACCATATGCTTCGGCCGTGGGTAGCCTTATGTATGCTATGTTGTGTACAAGACCTGACATCGCGCATGCTGTAAGCGTGGTGAGTAGGTTTCGTGCAAACCTGTGTAGGGAACATTGACCGCCAGAAAGAACGTTCTCAAGTACTTAAGAAGGACTAGAGATATGGTTATGATGTATGGCGGTGGAGAATCGATGTGGTGGGATTCACCGATTCGGACTTCCAAGGACTCAAGGACGACTCGATGTCCACTTCGCTACATATTTACTCTTAATGGAGGAGCGAGATCTTGGCGTAGTGCCAAACAAAGCGCGATCACGATTCCACTGTCAGCCGAGTATCAAGCGGCCTGAGGCTTCCAAGGAAGGGTTCTCGGATTAAGAAGTTTCGGGAGAACTTCAAGTGATACCATGTGCCGAGTCCTGTCTACCAGATCGCGACAACGATGGAGTCAGTAGCGCAGCCAAGGAGCCGAGGTTTCACAACAAAGACCAAACATATTGAGAGGAAGTATCATCTCGTAAGAGAATTTGTTCGCAAGGGATACATTGTGCTGCACAGAGTAGACTCGGCCGACAACGTCGCCGATCCACTGACCAAGCCACTTTCTCAGACTAGCTTGGAGCGTCATCTGGAGAACATGGGTATTAGATACCATAGTGTGTGGCATTGAGTGCAAGTGGGAGATTTTTAGGAGTATGCCCTCGAATGCCACTCAGAGGTTGTTGAGTGAGGGCATTGTACTTGTAATTATGTAAACCATTTATATAAGGCAAATGAATGTTTCTTTATTTACTGTTAGTTACTGACATTCCTAACTCGTAAATAAACATATAGAAACTAGTCCGTGTATTTGAGAGCAAAACGTTCCACTCCTTATTAGATAAGGGGGTCGGCACTGGAAAGGTTATAGCTCAAATACTTAATCGTTCGCAAGTCGATGAAACTTGACTGGGCGTTAAGTTTATGTGAAGACTTGTATGACGTGTTCTTTGACATGGAGAGTGCCTGTCGAACACTAATGGTTAGTGGGAGCACACGTTATAGGTATGCTAATTGGATTAGTATACTCGAACCGACTCACCCTCGATTCCTCACACGGATTTCACTCCGGGACAGTCAATGACGGAATCGAAAGGTTGTGATAGGTATTCGTGAACCTTCGACTTGAGGATTTAGTAGGGATGTGCTTGTGACGTCTAGATTTTCATTAGAGTAGTTCGACCCTGTAAACCTAAGGCGGGGTCAACCTCGACTCCGCATCTTGACGGCAAGTAGCAGTCCCATCAATACCAAGATGGAATTCTTTCTCCGTTAGTGAGCGGGTTATATGTCCTATGCGGTTATCGCGATGAGATCATAAGTCTTTGGCCAAAGCATTGGAGCTAGTCAGTATTAGATACACGAGAGCTCGATGATCTCGATTTGCATTAACGTATGCATAGCGTCAAGTACGATAGGGTTTGATCGACCGTGACCCTATAACTTGATCGGGACATTTGAAAGAAGGGTTTATACGCCATCGTTATTCACGACAGAATGGTTCTTGAATGATCCCAATCATTCGTTCTCAGTTGGGGTACAGTGTAGGCCGCCAAGCTGGCTAGGTGGTGCTACTACTCTTTGGTTCCTCCCATTGCTGACTGAGACGGACCTACCGAGTCGCGCATTAGGATTGACGACGGAAGGAATCGAGCTTAATCTCTCATTATAAAATTAGATATTGGATATCTAATTTTGGGACATCGATGTCTAAATTGATTTATTGGATAAATTAATTTACGGCCAAATGAATTAAATATATTACTCGGTGATTAATTTAATTCATGAATATAATTATTCCTTGGAGAAATTAATTATGTTATTATGTATTTGATATGATTAATTAATTGGATTAATTAATCAATATAAATACATCGGAACGGAATCGGAGTTTATCTGTTTGGACTCACTGAGTCCGAACGGACCGAACTCGCCCGGCTCCTTCTAGATGGCCACCCCTCTTTCCTTCCCTTTTCCTTGGTCATAGTCTCCACATGTTGGTGGAAGACTTATGTTCAATCAAGGGGACAAATATCACACCTTGGTGATATTGTCTAAAGTAGGAGATCTGGGAGTTGAATAAGAATATAAGTGGAGACAAACTCTCACTTGAAACTACACAAGTCCAGCAGTGAGTTTTTAATTAGTGAGAGAGAAAATTATTTTTCTTAGTCTTCATCTTCATCTTCTTCTTCACTTTTGTTCTTGAGTTTTCTTGGAGAAAATTCAAGATACATTGAGAGAGACATATTATACACTTAGAGTGTAATAATAATAAAAGCTTCACCACTTGATTCTAGCCGTAACCTTAGAGGTTAATCGAGTGTTGTTGTTCCGGTCGTTTTTCCGGCGCGTGGCAAGTAGAGACGCGGTGTTTTCGGCGTTGGATCGTTCAAGGGCTTGGATCGGATTGAACTCGTAGAGATCAAACTAAAGCTTGGGGAATAGCTCAAGAGAAGGTTTCCATTTAATCAACGGACTTCGAGGGTTAGTTTCTTACGACTCTTGCCTTTCGTTTATATATTCGTATATACGTAGCTCGATCGATCCTCGTAGGGATTCGGATCGAATTAATTTTCTTTTTACCGCTTCCGCTGGGCCTTCGTTTTAGGCACCGAATCCCAACATAAAATACTTGTTCAAGGTTGATTGTGACAAAGATTTAATCTTTTGTGTTGTAACCATATCCTTCAACTTGCGTGTGCCCATTAGCTCGTCCAAATGACCACCTTCTTGTTGAACCCAAAATATTTCCAACTTGTCGAGTAAGCTTAAAGCTTCTTCACATGAAATTTTCTGTACTTCTATGCTATTATCCTCCGGATTATTTTCCTCATTTTCTTGATTGATTCCTTCAATGATTTCTTCATCGGTTAAATCATAAACAATTTTCTTGCCTAATTTCTAAGTTTATAACATATTACATACATGTATCTACTAATTATAATATTTATATATTGTACATGCACTTTAAAATTTAAAAAATATTCTTTTTAAAATTCTATTTAGAAATAACCTATATTTTTTTATGTTTTCAAATTTTAGAGAGGTTTTACTATATGAGCCCACCTACCAGTGGCGGATCTACACCAAAACTATTGGTGGTGCCTATTCTTAATAAAAAAACGCAAAACTAAAATTCAATACATTTACATATAAAAATATAATAGGCTTTAATATGTCAACATTATATAAAATAAACACAATTTACATATGATGCTTCCTAGGATTTATGTTTTGAAAATAAGCTAAAATCTCATCATCACTAATAGTCATGAATACATCTCTTTCTACAAAAGTTACCAAACGATCATTTAACCATTTATCCCCCATCTTAGACCTCAAGTCGCCCTTCACATGCTTCATAGCTGAAAAAACCCGCTCAACACTTGCGGTTGCTACCGGCAAAAGCAAAGCAAGCTTCGCAAGCTTATAAACCACACGGTAAGTCTCATTCTTTTTGATTTCCACAAGTGTTGTTGAAAGATCAACAAGCCCTTTTAAATCTAAAAAACGAGAATCTAACTTAACATCCATAATATAATTAGTCAATTGATTGCGGATAGATGATTCACATTCTTCCAAAAAATCATTAGGATACAATCGTGTCATCCTCATCAATTTGTCCTCGTCAAAAGAAGCAAACAACGAGGAAGGACTCAAGCATGCTACACACTGTAATAGTTCGGTGCTTTCCACATTAAACCTTTCATCAAGTTCTTTCAATTGCACATCCAAAATACTAAAAAAACAATCATTCTTGTAATGATGCAGATTAGTAACAAATGAACCTTGACGACGGGATTTCAACAAGTAAAACGGTCCATCCATGTTCGGCACATCAATGTCATGTCTCATACAAATATCAACCACACTATTCAAGAGTACTTCCCATCCACTATCCCTCTTATGTTGAAGTCGCCGTTTGCCAATTGTGACAAGATTCAAAGCATTCAAGAGATCTTGCTCACGTCTTTGTAAAGCCAAATTCAAATCATGAGTAATCCCTAAAACATCAACCATCAAATATAACATGAAAATAAAACGAAAATCATGTAACCCATTTATCAAAGTGCTTGCTTGTCCACAAACGTCACAAGAAGCATCTTCAACAATTGTTTCAAGGACTTTAATTACCGAACCATACAAACTCATTATACTCATAAGAGTCTTGTAATGCGACCCCCAACGAGTATCACCGGCCCTCGAAAGAGATGACTGTTGATTCAAACCTCTACCAGTTTCCACCAAACCCTCCTCTATAATTTCGGCTAAATGAGCAAATTGTTTGTCTCGAAGCAACTCTTGTCTTTTGTTAGAACATCCAATTATATTCACAACTTGATTAACTAACCCGAAAAAAGCACTCACATCAATATTACGCTTCACAGCCGCAACTAGTGCCAATTGAAGTTGATGAGCAAAACAATGAACATAAAATGCAGAAGGATTCTCATTTTGAATCAAAGTTCTTAATCCATTTTCACAACCACTCATATTGCTTGCTCCATCATACCCTTGACCTCTAATCTTAGACATACTCAACTTATTCTTAGTCAAAATGTCTTCAATTGCATTTTTAAGTGATATGGCATTTGTTTCTTTCACATGTTCTATCCCCAAAAGTCTTTCCACAACACCACCTTTGAAATCAACATAATGGACAACAAGCCCCATTTGTTTTTTCATAGAACAATCACCGGATTCATCGGCTAAAATAGTGAATACATCATCCCCAATCTCTCTACAAATTTTTGAAGTGGTTAAAAAGGCACATGCCCTTGCAAGTTCTTTTTGAATGGTCGGGGAAGTCATCTTACGACATCCATGTTGACCATGAACATCTCTTAATTCACTTACATATTCAAGAAAGTGACCTTGGTAAGAAGAATTTTTGCCCTCGTCATGGCCCCGAAATGCTTGCCCACCCCTCAAAAGTAATCTAGTAGCTCTAAGTGATGTCTTCAAGTTTATTACATAATCATTATCTTCTTGTTCCGTTTGTCTATTCATACATGTTCTGATACTTTGCTTGGAGTTCATGAGAGTGATACATTTTGCTTTACTTGCTAGATGAAAATCACTTTTAGCATGTCTTTCAAGTGCCTCTCCAATTTTAGACCAACTCCTAAAATCATCCTCTTTACCGACAAAAGCTTCACCACCATATTTACTCACATCTTTAAACAAATAGCATGGCAAACAAAACAAGGCATCTTTCGATTCACTATATTCCAACCATTCTTTATATTGACTAAAATACTCATGACGAAATTTCCGCTTTTTACCTGAGATAAGAGTGGTTGGATATACTGATAAAATTGGTTGTTCCGGGCCTATGATGATGTACGTTCTTCTAACTCTTTCAACATCATCCGGATGAAAAACGGTGATTGCTTCACTTTTCCCCGGATCACTTTGTAGTATCACATCTTCGCCTCGTAATCATATTGTATGTTGAGATTTAATTGAAACACTAGTAGATTGTGGTCCTTGTGTATCTTCAACAACTCTTTCTTCTTGAGTAATTGGAACACTAGTGCTTGTTTTATTTTTCAGAGGCGTAAAGAACCGATCCAACCTATTACCATGTTATCAAAAATCCAATTAAGCTAAGTCAAGAATGGATTATCATTAAGAAATCAAGAAAGAAAAAATCAAGAAAACTAAAGCATTATACAGAAAAAAATTACCATGCTTATACAGAACAGTAGAAAAAAAAAGAAAAAAATCAAGAAAAAAATCAAGTAGAAAGAAAAAATTAATACAGTAAAAAGGAAGCTTATACAGAACAGTAGAAAGAAAAAAATCTAAGAAAAAAATCAAGTAGAAAGAAAAAATTAATACAGTAAAAAAGAAGCTTATACATAACAGTAGAAAGAAAAAAATCTAAGAAAAAAATCAAGTAGAAAGAAAAAATTAATACAGTAAAAAAGAAGCAGGGAAAAAAATCAATACAGAAAAAAATCTAGGGTTACCTTTGATTTGAGAAAATCTTCTTGATTTTGTGAGGAGGTTCTTGCGGAGGGGGGTTTGGTTCGCCCATTCTATGGTACTGGAGGGAGAGGTGTCGACCGTCGTCGACGGCCGAGAGGGAGGCGGCGGTGGGGAGGGATGGGGTCGAGGACACTCCACCAGGAGTAGAGATGTTAAACGGGCTCGGGCCCGCCGGGCTGGCCCGTTTAACCCGCTAAAAAACCGGGTTAGGGCCGATATTTCCTAGCCCGTTTAAATCCGGGCTTTTTTTGGCCCGGACCGTTTAGCCCGAAGCTCGTTAGGGCTAGCCCGAAACCGTTAGGGCTAGCCCGAAGCCCGATATATATATATATATATATACATATATATTGTTAATTTCAACTTATACTATATTTATATAACATATATTAATATTATATATGTAATATATATTAATATTATATATAATGTATATTATTACTGTATTTATTAATATAGTGTTTATATATATATATACACACACACATAAAAGTGTATTTTTTGTTATATTTATTATAGTATATTTGTTACTATATATATAAAATATATTGTTACTGTTTTTTTTTTGTTTATGACTTAATAAAAATAAAAAATAAATTTTTTAAATATTTAGCCCGTTTAGCCCGAAACCCGTTAGGGTTAGGGTTTAGCCAATATTTCTGGCCGTTAAATCCGGCTTTTTGGCCGGACCGTTGAAAGCCCGCTAGGCTAGCCCGAATCACAGCATGCCGCTTAACATCTCTAACCAGGAGGCAGGAGCAGCACAAGTTTGTTGTTTTTTTTTTCTCTGAGCAGGAGGTAAGTAGGCAAAAAAAATAATAAAAAAGCATCTGTATTGAGAAAGACATCTGTATTAATAGACAAAAGTATTTGTTGTTTTTTTCTAGGTAGGCCATGTCTATTAAGAAAGACATCCGTAAATAATATATTTTTTTTTTTTGATAGTGCAGGTGCACCATCTTGCAACAAGGAGATCCGCCCCTGCCACCTACCGGCACCATATCACATACTTCCTCCGTCCAGTTTTTAAAGTCTCATTTGATGTTGGGTGCGGAGGTTAAGAAAGATTGATAAAGGTAAAGTGAGTGGAAGAAAAAGGTAGTGGTTTGGAAGAAAAGGATAGTGGTTTGAAGAAAAAGGTAGTGGTTTGGAGAAAAAAGTAGTGGGTCTATTAGTGAAAAAGTAGTAATTAAATAAAGAAGAGAGGGTAATATAATACAAAAAGTAGAGTGGAACTTTAAATTGTGGACAAATATTTGAGAGCAAATGGAATTTTAAAAAGTGGACGGAGGGAGTATCATATTCTGCCACATGTCTGTATCCATAAGCAAACAAAACAGTTTTTCATCCCCATCCTCTCTCAGCACAGCAAAATAGCTTCACACTGAAAGACACTTTGTCTTGTGCGAGTATGCGTTTGTGTATATATATGCGACACTCTCACCTGTAATATTATGGTACACGTAAAAATCTGACACAGATTGCATTTTCAACACTCTTTTCCTTTTTTTTTTTGTATGAGAAAAAAGGAGAGAGGAAAACGAACACTTGACTGTTGTCGCAGAGAAAAAATGGAGATTTTTTACTATATGGTGTTTGGGGCTTTGGCTGCGGTAGTGGCGGCGTTGGAGCTGAGTAAAAGCAACAAGGATCGGATCAATACTTCTACGGCTTTCAATTCATTCAAGAATAATTACTTGCTCGTTTACTCTCTCATGATGGGTAGGTAAAATCGTAATTTAATCTCAGATCTGAGCCTTTTTTTTTCCTTCAAAAATTTCGGATTGCGCGCGCAATTTGGCTTTAGTCGATCTAATTCAATTTGATTGAGCGAAAATGCTAATGAGGACTTGGTATATTCGTGAACTATATTTGATCCGTGTTCCATATGCGGTCTCTGGAGTCGGACTTGAGAATGTGAGGTGCTGGTTTTTGCTTTATTGTTTTGTACGTTGGAGGTTCTTGTGTGTGATCTGATGTGCTGGCTGATTAAACGTACGAGACTGAACTGCTCTGTTTTTTTTTTTTTTTTTTGACCTGATCTATGTGAATTTGATTTATTAATGATGAGTGGGAGAAATGTCTGTTGGATCTGGATCTTAGTTGGATTAGTATTGTTTGATGATGTAATTCCAGCTGAAAATGATTTTTTGAACTTCAAAATTGTGATGTTTCTAGAGTGAGTGTAGACATTATAGCTTTATCTGGTTGGTTTAATATAATGATGTAATCAAAATGAATTTCGAAAGTGAGAGAACTGTATATGATTCTGTTTTTTGGGTTCAATCATATGAATTGAAATAGACATTCAGTTTTACTGTCACTTCTTTCTACTTCTGAAACAATGAGGTAAACTGAAGAGTTTGATCACTTGTGCATTTTGAATTATTTGGCCACCTTTGTAGACCATTTGATGTTATTTCAGCCACCTTAAGGAACTATGCAAGTATAGTCTGATGTAGGACTGGGACCGGTTCGGTTCTTGGTAAAAAATTAAAGAACCGGAACCAGTTTTTAAATACATAAATTGGTTCGGTTTTTGATCATTTTTTTCAGGAACCGAATTAGGAACCGAAACCGAAAAAACCGGTTTTTTCTTCAGGAACCGAATTAGGAACCGGAACCGAATTGAATATGTAAAGACCGGGTTTTTCGGTTCTTTTAGGAACCGAATTGTGCAAAAAAACCGCATCTTGTAAAAAAATCCGAATTTTGAGTAGAAACCGAATTTAATGTGTAATATTTTGAATAAAATACATTTAATTTGCTTTATTTAATACCTATATTATGTAAAAATTTATATATAATATTATTTTTATTATCATATATATAATATATATATATAGAACCGGTTCCAAACCGGTTTTTTCTAACATCATAAAACAGGAACCGGAACCGGAACCGGAACCGAATTATTAAAAAGGAACCGAATTAAGAACCGGAACCGGTTAATAATAAAAAAACCGGAACCGAAACCGAATTTTTCGGTTCGGTCAGCTCTAGTCTGATGCTATAATATAAACAGGGGATGTGGATTATTGTGCTATGGTTCCATACATGCTTTTTCTTTATATTATCCTCAATACTCTGTTATACTCTCAAAACACGTAATCTGATTCGTCTTGGTTGTGGGGCTTTTCCTCCCTTATTCTTCAAATGCTAGTATTACCTAATAAATACTGTTTTTTGGTTGAGGGCAATTGATTTAAGCTAATGAATATACAGTATACTGTTAATCAAGTATTCCACCACCATGCAATCTGTTGCCATGTCGCTCATCTTTCATCTATACTTGCTTTTTAGCGGAGCTTTCACGATTTCATTTTGATTCTTCATGTACTTGTTTGCTTGTGCTGATGGTTTGTTTTACATGTGGTGAATAGCCGGTGACTGGTTGCAGGGTCCATATGTTTATTACCTTTACAGCACTTATGGTTTTGGGAAAGGTGAAATTGGACAGCTCTTTATTGCGGGATTTGGGTCTTCCATGTTGTTTGGAACCATTGTTGGATCTTTAGCAGATAAACAGTGAGAAGAATCTCCTGAAATCATAATATTTCGTTTTTCTTTTCCTGAAAATAATCCACCCATTTTGACTTCGGTGATGAAATCACAGGGGACGGAAGAGAGCATGCGTTACTTACTGTATCGCGTATATTCTGAGCTGCATTACCAAGCACTCTCCTCACTATAAAGTTCTGATGATTGGACGTGTTTTAGGTGGTATAGCCACCTCCCTCTTATTTTCTGCATTTGAGTCATGGCTGGTCGCAGAACACTTTAAGGTGAGGTATCCTTATATATAATTGTATCACCATCTTCTACTTTAATAAGCTTGCTGGTGCATATGCATTTGTAATGGCAGTCTTTATGTGACATCATCATGTTAAAGATCTTGTAATTTAATGTTCTGAATGACTTGTATTTCTCCCTTACATACACTTTTTTATAGAGAGGGCGAGCCTTGGCCCAAAGGTGAGTTGCTCCATTGGCCACGGGTTCGAGTCATCGAAACAGCCTCTCTGCAGAAATGCAAGGGGAGAACTGCATACATATACGACTATGGCTGTAAACGAACTTGAAAGATTGATCCGGTTCGAGATATTCGGCTCGAAAATGCTCGATTTGAGCCTCGATTCGGCCCCTCAAACTTAGAGCCAAACCCTAATATTTGGGGTTTGCAAACCGGACCAAACGGTTCGGATCGGCTCGGTTACTGTAGCAGAGGCCGTTTAAAAATAACTCTCCCCCAGTCCAACTAATTCTATCAGTCCATTTAAGCAAAAACACAATCCTAGTCCAATTTGTGGATGCTTCATGCAATATTTTTGCTTCATGCCTTAGATATAATGTAAACCTATGTTGAAAATCTGATAAAGATACAAATTTATCATCATTTATCTCATTTTTTTATTTCTTGCAACTCTCATCCATTTAATTCAGTCACTCGTAAAAAATTTGAAACGTTTAGTCAAATGGTTCGGCTCGATTCGCAAAAGTTCGACTCGGTTCGAGGTGTTCAAACGTATACCCAAACGTTAAATTATAAGATTCGACACTTTCGAACGTGTTCGAACTTAAGGTTCGATATTTTCAAACATACGCTCAAACGTACCATAGTTCGGTATGGTTCGGTTCGTTTACAACCCTATATACGGCCACCCTCCCCCTACTCCGCTGACGCTCTAAGCGCACGTGGTTTTGCCTCCCTCCCCCGCCCCACCCTTTTTTCCGATTAGTACCATATGCAAGAATTTTGTTGCTGGTTCCTATTCTCTTATTTCCTGCAGTTGTGAACTTGCACTTTGCTGCTATGGTGCATGTGAAGATTTTGTTTCTCCATTGTAATGAAGTTTGCTCGTAACTGAAATTGTATTTTGCTCACCAATTACAAATTTACAAGTCAAATTTTGTGTATACTATGCATGGTTACGTCACGTGTAGAGTGTTTATCGATTGCCGCTTGTAATTTTATACATGTATGCAGAGAGGTTTTGATCAGCAATGGCTCTCATTAACTTTCTCCAAGGCAATATTTCTTGGCAATGGTCTCGTTGCCATTCTCTCTGGGTTGTTTGGAAATATGCTTGTTGATTCCTTAAATCTTGGGCCTGTTTCTCCCTTTGATGCTGCTGCCATATTTCTTGCTATTGGAATGGCTATAATATTATCATCTTGGACTGAGAATTATGGGGATTCTTCAGAGAGCAAGGGCTTGCTTACTCAATTTAAGGGGGCAGCTGTTGCCATTGCTTCAGGTATTCCTAATTCTCTTAACTGATGGACACTTGGACGGATCAATTAATTTATGTTCTTTTTCGTTCAACTGCTGCCTAAAGCAAGATTTTCAAATTTCTTTTTCCTTTTCAATTATTATTTTTATTGTTGTTTCTAAAATTGTTCCTTATGAAACTTGATGCCATGATTTTCATGGTTCAGATGAGAAGATTGCATTACTTGGTGCAATACAGTCTCTGTTTGAAGGTTCGATGTATACCTTTGTGTTCCTCTGGACGCCTGCACTGAGTCCAAACGACGAAGATATTCCCCATGGTTTTATTTTTGCGACTTTCATGTTGGCTTCAATGTTAGGAAGCTCCATTGCATCTCGTTTATTGGCCCGCAATGCAGTTAAAGTGGAGAGCTACATGCAGATCGTATTCCTTATTTCTTCTGGCTCTCTTTTGCTTCCCATATTGACAAATGTATGTTGAATCTACTTTTATTTATTTTTATTTTCCCTTTTTTTTTCACTTGATTATAGTGAGATATCGATTATACTCGACTTCTTATTGCTTTATGACAGTTCTTGGTGCCTACTCCAAAGATAAAAGGGGGTGGCATCTCATTTTCTGGCTGTCTGCAAATTCTCGGCTTTTGCACTTTTGAAGCTTGCGTTGGACTTTTTTGGCCATCCATTATGAAGATGAGATCCCAATGCATCCCGGAGGAGGCTCGCAGCACCATCATGAACTTCTTTCGCATCCCACTAAATATTTTTGTTTGTGTTGTGCTGTACAACGTACGTCTTCTGGATCTTCCCTACATTATTATTCATGTTTTTATGCATAAATAGGTGTTTTTATGTACAATTTCAAAAACTACCCGAGGTTTGGGGTATTTACCAAAAAAAAAGTTCCAACTAACTTTGATAATTACAAAAAGTTTTTGTCAAAAAACCTCCTTGGAGAGGTTTATTTCCATCTTACATTTCTTCCCAACCATTTGTTGACGTGATGGAATTTGCTGATATCATAAATATTCTACAATTACACCCTCGTATTTTCAAACTACTGAAAGTTTGTATAGGAAAAAATGGGGTGGGTGGGTGATTGGGTGTTGGTGATTTTAGTGTCACCAGGCATTTTGTGTAATTGGAGCTAATATGTGAGCTAATGGGTTTTATAATTTGTATTCTAATATATGTTCGGGTATGTGCGGAGTGCACACATGTATAAGATCGAATTATAAGCCGGTACGACCAAATGTCGGGGGTCCGGGGGACGGGTCTAGGGGCAGCGCCCCTAGCGGGGTCCATGGGGCAGCGCCCCAAAAGGTCTTCGAAAATTTGGATTGGTAACTTAGTGGAAATTCCGAATTTTAGAGGGAGACTATGGTAAAATTGACTAATTTCGTCAATTTTGGAAAACCATCCGTCAAACCCTAATTAAGACCTGTTGACGGCGCCGTTCAAGTAACCCTAAAAATCAACCTAATGTAACTCTATCCGACATGTATAAATAAGGCTCTCATCTTGAGTCTTAGATACACCTTTTTTTCTGAGCTCTCTCTTGATTCTGAAAAACTCAGAATCTCTCTAGCAATTTGGCTTACGTTTCTGTGCCTAGATTCGTAAGTGTCCCTTTGAATTATCCTAGGCTGAATTTCTTGTAACCCGGGCATAGGGTAGAAATATCAGTTCGGAAAGTGATTACACGATCCATCGGGAATCCGGATCTCCACAATAAGCCCTAATACCCCAACATTGAGGGGGTGGGGGGTGGGTGTTAAGAGATGTAACTGTAAAAATGCTTGATTACATCAGCATTTTTTTTATGACGGGAGAGCCCGCAACCGTTACCAACAATGACTGTGACCAAGGGTGGTTTTCGTAATTTGTAAAGTTTTTTCTCTTTTTTTTATTGCAAATATTCCTTCATGGAATAATATAAGCAATCTTTTAGCGTGATAGAATCATTCATCTACTGCCTATTCCTAACGACTATCTGAATGGTTTTGTAGGTTAATGCATTCCCCATCACTATAATGTTTGGCATGTGCTCCATATTCCTTTTTGTGGCCTCCATTCTGCAGAGACGCCTCTCAGCAATTGGAGACAAGCCAAGTGAGATTCATGTGTTCGTTATAGTTGAATATTTTATGAAGTCTAATAATGTGAAATTTCTGTGTATTTCTTGATGTCAGAAAATATACATCTAAAAAAAAAGGATAATTACAACCATAAAAAACAGCAATGTTTTGAAATTACAAAAAAAAAAAAAGACTATTATATGTATGAACGTAAACATTTTTCTTTTTCTTGGCTTATGAAGTGGGAAAATATAAGACCCAATCAAACACTTTGTAACTTGGAAATTTCTCTGGGGGTTTTCCGGAAATACCACAAACTTCAGGCGTGTTTTTTGACATTTTTGTAAAATTATCTTAATTTTAATTTTTCTTTTTAAAGTTTTCTGCACTCTTCTTATGGGTCCTCTTCCTTTCCTTTCTGTTTTTCTTTTCTTTTTCAGAGTCTGAAGAATGGGCTATGCTGAAGGAGAAAAATTCTGAGGCTGAGGCATTAGATGTTGCTTGATCGTCTATTTTGCTGCCATAATCTGTGGCCAGCATTTTGTGCAGTTGAGCATATAGTTATTTCAGTTGCCACTTTCACAAAAGTTGCTGCAGAAAAAAAAAAGGAAGTCGTTGCACGTACCGGAAAGTATAGGGATTCTGTATGTCGAAAATGCTGCTATATGTGTGCAAGTTCAAAATATAATAGAAACTGCTGTTCTTGTGTGTAGTATAGGATAGTCGTCTATTTACATAATTTTGATCTCTCAAATCTTTTTAATCTAGGATTCCAAGCATCCATCGAGCCGTAGATTTCATGTATTGGTGCACTCTCTATCCTTTTAAAATTATTTCATTATCTTATTTTTACTGTGAGTATAATTCATCTTACAATTCTTATGACACAGTCAGATGTGTAATAAGAATTGTGCACTTTGCAAATTGTACTCCCAGCTACTATTTCCTTTTACATTATTCCTTTCTCAGTTTTCTGTTTATTAGTTTTGTGAATCCTGTTTGAGTTTTGAAAATCCTCAGATAGTCGGTATAAACCTAAGTATGACAGAGAAAATGATGGGCTGAATTTTGGGAAAACTGATTTGTATTCTTCATTTTACGATCACGAGGTCAATAAATAATCGAAGCATAGCAAGGACCATTTGGCCTAGTTGCGAGAGTGATATACTTGTGGCCTCTCATTATGAAAGGTCAAGGGTTTAAGCCTCCCGTGGTACGCACTTGTTGAACCGATAAATATCGAGAGCTTCAAGCGATGGCGTGAGATTGAATCTTGATTGGAAACCTGTGGTTGGAGGCTGAATGGAGGAGGTGAAATTCTGCGGCTAGAGAAAGAGGAGACTTAATCTTGGTTGGAATCTGCGGTAGGAACATAAGAACTTGATGTACCTGCAGTTTAAATGGGGCAGTTATGAGGATTGAGGTTGTTTCCCGAGGACTAATCCCGCGCTAAGCGTGAAACTCGGCATAAAAAAGATCAAAGCATCACAAAAGTTGCGGGCATAGAACAGATTACAAGAAATTTGACGAAAGAAATTTGCATTCAACTTTATAAACCTACATCATTGCAAGACTTTAAGATACAAGGGTTGTAAAACGATTAGGTATAGACTATATAGTGTCTCACAGATCATTATTCAATACAGTGATACTATTTCGCAAAAAGGACCATTTTCGGACACACCATGAGAGGGAGAGGGAGAGGGAGAGGGAGAGGGAGAGGGAGAGATCCATTTCGTTTTGCATGTATTGAAGGAGTTTTATGTCCCCTAATGAAGAAAAAGGATTTTATCCAGAATCTCTTCATATATAGACTTTGCTCCTCTTCATATAAAAAGCATTGTCGCATATACGCATGAAAGGTCAAGGGTTTAAGCCTCCCGTGATACGCACTTGTTGAACCGATAAATATCGAGAGCTTCAAGTGATGGCGTGAGATTGAATCTTGATGGAAACCTGTGGTTGGAGGCTGAATGGAGGAGGTGAAAATCTGCGGCTGGAGAAAGAGGAGATTTAATCTTGATTGGAAACTGCGGCAGGAACATAAGAGCTTGATGTACCCGCAGTTTAAGTGGGGCAGTTATGAGGACTGAGGTTGTTTCCCGAGGACTAATCCCGCGCTAAGCGTGAAACTCAGCATAAAAAAGATCAACGCATCACAAAAGTTGCGGGCACAGAACAATTTACAAGAAGTTTGACGAAAGAAATTTGCATTCAACTTTATAAACCTACATCATTACAAGACTTAAGACCCTTACAAGGGTTGTAAAACGATTAGGTATAGACTATCACATATCATTATTCAATACAGTCGATATGATTTCACAAAAAGGACCATTTTCAGACACCGTGAGTTGGAGGGAGAGGGAGAGGGAGAGGGAGAGGGAGAGGGAGAGGGGGGGGGGGGAGGAGTTTGGTAACTACAAAAAAACACCCATATATCTTTTGAAATTACAAATGATCCTTTGAGGTTTGTAACTACCTTACAAATAGTGAGGGTGAAAATAATAGGTATATCATTGTTTTTTCTCGAATATCATGTATAAATCAATAAAGAGTTGATATTAAAAATTTATTATTTTTACCAGCCAATAAAGTTGGTATACCAATCAGTCACTGTGATTGGTAATCAACTGATACGGTTGATAATGAATTTCTACCAATATAATTATAAAATATAACTCTAGGGGTTCTTCATAGATAGATGAGAAATCAAACAAAAATGTCTTTTTGAGTAAAAAATAGAATAAATCCGAATCGTTGATTTTTGTGTAATCTACGGTCCAAATTAGCGTATGCATAAAAAATATGCATTTCATGCATCGAAATGCCAATGTATTAATATTATGCATTATATGTATAAGAATGTCGATGCATTAAAACAATGCATTTCATGCCCAACTTTTCTTGAGAATAAATCTTGGCCATCCATTTAATCAAAATCTATGAACCAAATTCATTCATATTTCTTAACGTAAAATCATTGTTCATTGGAACCACCTCTAATATATATACTAGAGATGACTCGTGCAATAATGGCACAGTGGCTGTGCCGTAATTGAATTAAAATAATTAAATTACCATATTACCTTGTTAAAAAATATTTTGGTTTCGGAAAGGAAAAATGAAAAAAAAAATGACGGACCACCGTTGAAAATAAGGGAAAAAAAATGACGGACCACCGGAAAACATGTCGGCAGGCCCAAAAAAAAAAAGAAAAACATAGTCGGCCGTCGGGAAGCAGGCCCGTGGCCCACCAGATAGTAGGCCGGCAAGCCTGGCGTAAAAAAAAAAAAAAAAAAAACTAGCCGGCCGTGTAGGTCTGCCGCCGGGAGTCTGGTGTAAAAAAAATAACAAAAAAAAAATGTTCGGCCGTTGGAACCGAAGATCTGTGGCCCCATCGAAAAAACTAATCGGCCGATAACCCGCCAGTAGTTCATTGGAGATCTCCATCAGGAAAGATTTTTTTTTAAAGATCAATTGTTCCTTTTAATTTGACATTCTAGAGGTGTTTTGTAAATTTATTGTTGTTGACCATTCAATATAATTAAATTCAACACAAAAAGTCGGGGCAAAATGCTCATTTCCGGTACACACTACGGCGATGACGACCCAAAACACCCTTTTTCTTATATTATAGACTAGAGATAACATGTGTCATAATTGCACGATAGTGATGCAATAATTAAATTGAAATAATCAAATAACCAAATTGTTTTGCTAGAAAAAATATGTTGGTTCCAAAAATTTACCAGCGCCAAATCCGCCAACATGCAGACCAGCAAACGGCCGCTAAAAAAAAAAACGACGGACACAAAAAAAAAGTGGCCGACTGCAAACAGTCCTGCTGGAGGTCTGCCGGAGAACCCCGTTAGGAACAAGAAAATTAGAAAACTAGTTGTCTTGAACAGATTATTATTAAAAGAGGGGAAGGGTAAAATGATCTTTTAAAGTATATTCAAAATTTATTTGCACATATCAAGCAAAGAGAAATTTTCCATTGTTTCCGATGGAGCCAAAGACTCCTTATTATTTGGTTCTGGATTATAATGGAATAAAACAAAATGACTCACTAAACTGACTGCACTTCTTTTTCTCATGAAGTACTAGTCGTTCCATGTAATTCTCGATGCGATTTTCATTTTGGATCATCCGGAAACAGCCTCTCTGTGTTAAGACAGGGGTAAGGCTGCGTACATCCGATCCCCCTTACCTCGCTTTTTGCGGGAGCCGTTGAGACATTGGGGTAATGTTATTGTTGTTGTTGTTGAAGCAAAGAGAAAATAGTTACATATCTATCATAATTAGCACATGTAAAGATAATAAATTCCTTATCCCCTATTTGCCTTTGAAACGGAAACCATATTTGCCTTTGATCAGTTTCCAAAGATTAAATCCCATTTTGTGTTTCTCTAAGAAAACAATCTATATTAATTTTCAGAAAGCTTTGAACCGAAGATTTTTACCAAATGCAGTAGAAACTTTAACAGATACAGACACGAAGATGTGTAAACATTAGTAAACAGCATTAGTTATCTAACATCAGTTGGCAGCAAAGCCAGTGCCGATCGGATCAAATTGCCCAAATTACCCCTCAAAATAGAAACAGTATTCGACAGAGGCTCGCAAAAACTCGTATTCCCCCAAGGTCGGGTTTCTTGCAACTCCCGAAAATGCCCATCCATATATTTTCTCAAACTGGCCTCTGCAATATTAATCAAACTAAGCGAACCATTGGTGTGCATGAATCTCGTCACCAGAAATCCAGCTAGAACGTGCTGATCCGCCTTCACAAGTTCTGCTATAAAAGACGGAAACAAAACTTCCATGAATAAAAAATTGAGATTTTCTTTCTTCTCATTGGTCGACACCCGAGACTCCTGGGACTCACGACAGAAATTCCCGACCACAAAGCAGATGTAAGAAAACGTGGTGCCATAGTTAGATTTTGTAATAATCTTCGATAAAATTCCAGACGATAAAACGAGAACAAAGAAGAAATACTCATGGGCAATTTCGTCTGGTACGCCTTTTTCCTTCAGCTTATTCTCAACAGCATCTAAGCACTCTGACTGTACACCTTCGTAAGGTAGCATTAACGCAATCTTAAAAGCTGAAAAGCAATCCGAATCCAATAACATTTGACAAACACTACGAGTATCATCTTCATCAAGCAATATTCCACGATTCCCTCCAACATTCTGGTCGAGCAATTTCAAGACGTCCATATGTGTACAAAACATCAGCATTTTCTTAATTGTCGCCGTCCAACAAATATGCAGTGGATGGACCGAAAGGGTATTTTCGTCTTTTAACACTTTCTCAGTCGATTCTTCTTCCTGGAAGCTCTCCCAGCCCTCGTCCCAACCATCATTGCTCCATGTGTTCGTATCATCAGAGATCTCCGCAGAATCACTTTTTTGTACCCCAGTCGAGAAAAGTCCCTCCCACTCGGCCAAAACAGATATCAAAGCATCGACATGCAAAGCAGTGGTGGCACACTCGGAAATTCTTAAAAAGCACGAAACAGCATAATCCAAAGACATAATATCTTGCGGTGTAATTTCTAGGTCAGGCGAAACAGACGAAACCAGCTGTGATGATTTAAGTGCCACGAGTGTACTTGTAAACCTACTCGATGCTTTGTTTTCAGTGGGGCCATCGGGATCGTTCTCTTGATTTACGGTTCTACCGTTTAAATCATTCCAACCATCCCAAGGTTGAAGAAGTGTGGGGCCCTCGGGAGGAAACACTTCCATGTTTCTCTTTCTACCGGATATAAATTGCATGAGCTCCAAAGCATACACGCGGAGATGGCTGGGAAGCTGTAAGTTGTCGCAGAATTTAGACATTCGTTCCCAAACCACAAGTCTTGCTTTCTTCAGATCCTCCAAGTTCCCCTCCATTTTACTTAAAGACGATAGCAAGTAGTGTAAATTAAAGCGGATGGGGGACCCACGAGCTAGCTCCTGTAAAATAGCTTCCAGTATACTCAGATACAGGTTTGGAAGATCTTGGATATTAACAGAAGCTTCTTCAGTAGATGTAATCAATAATTGGGGTGGGACCCGTTCCACTATTCCGGAAAAAACACGAGCTATCACTTCAAACCCACAGCCACCGATAATCATTGCCCGGCAAAAGTTAAAAGTTAGGATGGAAACATCACCTTTAAGACCAAAGGTCACGTAGTTAACAACAGTGCACCAACCTTGGTTAGGTGATACTGTCCCCTCCACCAGCAAATCTCGGAGAACTTTAAGAAGTTTCACTGGACATTCAGAAAAGGATGAAATATCTAGAGAAACCAGCTCGTTCATATCGTTCATCAACCTGAGCCAGAAGCTTATAAGTTTCACAAGACACTCTTTCCCAGTTGAGTCACAAGGGATATTTTTCAAACTTTTATTGATCGGTAAGATGATAGTGAAAAATCGCAGCACTATGTCTGAAACACCTGGATGTTCGATAAATCTGATATATTTTTTACAGATATCATACGTCTTCTCAATCTCCTCTAAGGAATAGTTAAGCTCTTCAGAGCTTTCGAAATAAGTTTCTCTTTCAGCCTTACCTTCTAAAGTGACCAAAGAGCTCAACACATAATGTGTGTATATATAGTTGTATGATAAAAGACTCTCCGATAGCTTATCATCATATACAAGGGAAAGGTTTTGAACCATTTTCGCTAATGCCTCCACATTATTTTCATCTATCTGAGCACAAATTTCATCACGGAAGCAATTCAAGTTAAGATCTTGTAACCCAGCAATGTTTTTAAAATTGAGGCCTTTAATGAAGGAGATCCGGCTGCATTCTTGTCCGACTATTTTGCAAAAACGAGATAGCCCAAGGGAACTTTCTAACTCTCCCAATTCTTCTAGATGTGTATAGCAGTCGGAAAGTAGATTATATATGAATCCAAGCCTTTCCTTATCATGGCCATTAATTGCAGGGTAAACAGAGAAAAAAATAAATTTGACGACTTCACCAGCATAAGCAAGAATTTCTTCCTTAAAATCTGTAAGTTCCTCCATGATATCATCAACACTCCATACCTCAGAAACAAGTATAGTACTCAGGTAATACAGAAGCACCTAAAAACAAAAAATATAACTATCTCAGTGTATAAATAATTTAGCTTATTAATTATAATAAAAAAAGGTTAGAAAGACCACACAGCCAATATGCAAACCTTGCTGCGGTTCAGACCATATGTATGAGCTAAAACGAGGATGTCCTTCAAAATGCGCTTCTTCTCGATTTTAACTGATTCAATAAGAGAAAAAACAACATTCTGCATATACTCCATGTCTCCAGAAAAGAAACGCGAAGTTTCCACTCCAGGAATTAATTTCTCCAATACCCTCGATTTATCTGCTACAATCTTCTGTTGTTCTAATTTGACTTTCCACTCATTCCAGAATGTTGATTGTGCTTCATGTACTATAGTGCACTCATCTGGATTCAAAACGTGAGTCCAGAAACTTTCAAAATAAAAATAGAAGTATCCTCGCAAATCACATTGGGATCAGTAAATTCTATAAGAAAAATAAATAAAGCAAAACCGTCAAGATTTTACATGCAATGAGAAATTACCTGAACTAAGTATTTTATGTTTCTTTTGAAGCTTGCTCAGCAACAGCTCCCTTCTTTGAGCTGGATTCTCACATTCAATGCCATAACTGTGCAACAAACTATATATCATGCCCACATTCATGAGACTAGAAAATTCACGGTAATTTTCCCTTATTTTCAGCTGTTCTTCAATTATTTCAGCTCCATGAAAGGCGTCTACAAGATTTAACAAAACAGAACAACCTATAACATCCTCCTCCTCAGAAACAGGTGGTTCCATAATCGATTTAGCAAGAGAGGCAACCAAATCATCTCTTGGGGCAAAACCATTCCTTATCAACCATGACAAAATAGTAATCACTGCCCTGGTTCTTATACTTGTGTGCTGGATAGTAGGGACTGGACCTGAAGCAAGTCCTTTCCCAAATTCCGAGTCTTCACTCAATTTGAGCAACCATGGGAGCTGTGAGGAAGCAAAGGAAACCACTTTCCCGTTTTCCTTAAGGGATTCCCACTCATATCCATTTTCAGACGACGAATTTTGAGCAACAAGAGAGAGCGCGATTTTCGCTTTTGTCAACTGTGGCTTGTGGTCATCAGGACCAATGTTAATCCTTCCAGAAAACTTGCCAGGGTCTGAGAATTCGGAAGGCTCTCTTCCAGTCGACATTATCATAGTTTCACATTGATCCTGCATGTCAACGTCTTTCCATTCGTGCAGAATCTCGCCAATTGATTCTTGGTCACAATGACTCAAAGCGAAACCTAAAAGCAGCTTTTGGGATTTTATATCCATACTCTCAATGGCTTGACTTCTAGCAAGAGCAGCACACAAGTCCCAAATCGAGCCATGCCCCTTTTTGGCCAATAAAAGACATAAATCAAAAGCCAGCTGTACATCACCCGCAAATGCTGCTTCTCTCGCGATAGCTTCTTGAACTGTTGATATATCTTCCTGCGAGCTGAATCCGAGAAGTTTAGCGATTTCAATAAGTTCATCAACGTTTAAATAGGCTCCATTTTGACTTGTGATTGCCAACTTTATGATTTCCATAGGATCTTTAATTTGCCGAAATGCCATCGGAAGAAGGTTAACTCCAAGATTTGGAAGTTTGGCAGTGACAGCATCGATAATGTCAGCCTCCACCCTGACATTTCTGCTGCTAGGAAATATATTCAGACACTCCTTAGCCTTCCATATCTGGGTAAAAATTCCAAAAAGAAAAGACAGATATTTAATCATAGTGCCCCAGAAATATAATTCGCAACAGCTAAGGTTTGAAATGCGAGTTGGCACATTTGAGGGAATGTCAGTGAATATAAATAGAAACAGTAAACTAAAAAATTTGTCATAATGAATGGCAAAGCCCATATGAATAGCAAATAAATGCAGCACCAGTAAGGAGGATGCATCTGGGATACCTAGAATAGTGTAGGTCTTCCCAGTTATTTGACAATCTAATTTCTGATGACCAAAAATTAACTAGACAATCTTGAAGGCACAATGTGTCTGTGTTTGTGTGTGAGTGGGGGGGGGGGGGGGGTCAACATGATGGCAAAGCCATCACCAAATACTTTACATTCCGAGTCAGAGAAGCATTTCACTCCACACATTTCAGAGAACCTAATTTACTCGCAACAAAAAATAAGTAGCCACCGAAATCTACAAGTAGTTATTATTTGTTGGGTGGAGTGGGGGGGCTCAACATGATGGCAAAGCCAAAGCCATCACCGAATATTTTATATTCCAAGTTAGACAAGCATTTCACTCAACACATTTCAGAGACCTAATTTACTCACAACAAAAAATAAGTAGCCACCGAAATCTACAAATAGTCATTATTTGACCAATCAAGATTAACGGAGCTACAATTTAAGAATTACCTCAGAGCAAGCAAGAGTTGGTGCCGAGAAAAAATACTCTCTGGCAGCTTGAACAACAAGATTTTCGGCCTTATCTGTTGATAAAGTGACAGAACTGGTACCTTTCAAATAATTCCTTGCTAATGAAAACTTTCCAGCTTTCAGCAATCCCCTGCAGAATTCAATCAACATGTACTCCAAATCTAGAAAAGGAAATGCCTTCTCTTGAAGGGATTGCAAATCACGCCACATCTTTGCCCAATCATGATCTGTTCGACCTGGCTGCGAGCGAACAAACTTTGAGTTTAAAAGCCGAAGGATTTGTTTCACACCCTTATCATCTGAGCATGCATCCAAGAAGAAACTAATGGGCTTTGGGACCTGAATACAGAAGTCATAATCAATAAATTATCTGAATCGATGCAACAGTTGATATAATGCTGACAATTAGCATGTGAACTGTGAGTTGTGAACAATAGCATGTCTGTATTTACACAATTGGCATCACATATCACGTACAACATGTGAATTGTGAGCTGTGAACATAAAAATGAAAAGGACCAAGTGCTCCAGAAAATGCGTTCTCAGTGACATCTTAAGCTTTTTTTTTTCATATTCATTTCAGTTCAAAGCGGACACTATATTCCTAAAATTTCAAGGAGAACCCTTTTGATCTGTAGATATGATAATCTCACAGGTACCAAAGTGTGATATAAAGGGAGAGAAACATAATACTGACGTCTGATATAGCAAAGAGAAAAGAATAAGTAACACAGGCAAAATAATCTACCTGATAAAATGCCAACAATCGTCCTGCTTCAACATGGCCCTCTGCAAGTTTAAGCCTGTCCTTAATATCCTGAGCTTCAAAGTCTGTGAAATGATATAAAATATTCAGTTACATCCAGCATTACTTACTGAACAGAGCTCAGCTCAGTCATGGGTTATCAAAGCTCATTCCAAAACTGTTACGGGGCTAAGGTATAGTACCACTCACCCAAGATTGTTAAAAAGATGATATACTATATGTTAATACTGTCTACAGGAAAATTTACCTCGTATCTGTGGAAGTTTGGACAAAATAGTAGACATAGTGCTCCAGTTATCTACATCAGTGCTGAAATAGATACACTGGAGAGCACAATCAACAAGCTCCACTTCATCTTTAAAAAATTGATTGTTAGCCATGTCCCTGCACCCTTCCTCAATTATTATTGAGCACATGTCTAGTTTATTCTGTGAGGCAATTTCTTTCATCCATCTAACCAAAAATGAGTCAACAGTCTTATCTTGTGTAAGATAACCATTGGTAGCACAATCTCCAGTCAACGTGTAAAACCTCTTTCGCATGAATGGAATAGCCTTTTGCAATCGAGGAATTACATTATCCTCCCTGACGCCCATCATTGTTAACTTGAATTTTTCATAATCGGGTAGTTGTTCCCATGTAGCAAGCCTCATAGAAAAGTTCATTTCATCTCCATTTTCATCGGAGTATATAAGCTGGTTCAAGTACAAAATATCATCAAGAAACTGCTGCAGTTCAGAGACTCCTTTGTGACTTGCCAAATCAATCAAGCACATGCAGTTGTCTAGCTGGCCACTTAAGGTATCAATATCTCTAGCTCTTTTCTTGTACCAAGAAGAAAGTTCAGAAATGGATGGCCATTGAGGTGCTCTGCGCTTCATCATGGGTTCAGTCATATATTGGATACAGCTCTCATAATCCCCATGGAGATTATTGAGAAACATCACCGTCTTTTCACATTCTACCCAATCCTCATCCCTGAGAACAATAGTTGAAGGAGCAGAAATTCCAGGAAGCAGGTATCCATAGGATTGAACTGGTACGGTCTCAGGTATAGCAGCTAGAACTTCCAACATCGAAGGAATCAAGGAATAAGGATGACGTTTGAATAAAAGGTTCAAAGCCCCAATCTTCCCACTTTCTGCAAGTACCAAAGCAGCTTTGCTGATGGGCAATTCACGGAATCTGCTATACTCCTGCACAGAGAACCTGCAAAGCTAAGTCAATAAGCTGCAAGTCAGTGAAAACCATGAAAAAGTTGTTCTTGAAGTAACCATTCCAATTTGCGCCTCAGTCTGATGTTCCCATTTCCATGAGATGACAAGATTAAAGATGCAAAAGGTTACTTCCTACTTAATACAATTTGTGCCTTCAATATCATATATATTACACTGAGTGAAGCATAAAGACAAGGTCATATATTGTGGCCACGTCCCACTGAAAAATCAAAAGGACGCAAAGACAAGGCAGCTAATGAATGACTGTTCGAGT
The DNA here is from genome assembly GCA_033398695.1 of Orobanche coerulescens. Classification (NCBI taxonomy): domain Eukaryota; kingdom Viridiplantae; phylum Streptophyta; class Magnoliopsida; order Lamiales; family Orobanchaceae; genus Orobanche; species Orobanche coerulescens. The sequence continues at coordinate 4,145,477 of CM065816.1, forward strand.
GGGTAAATCCAGACAAGAACTTGCACAGAGAACCATACGAGAGACCAGTATCAGGAGACAATCTAGGGGAGCATAAATGAAACTTCACAAATTTGTGGGAATATCAGTATGCATCACAATGCTGACTTCCATAGAGACGCCTATTTCACTAGAATAGGAAGAAACCCTAAACAAGCTGATTTTGCATACAACAGACTCTAAGTGAGAGTTTCAGGAAAACAAATTACTAGGTGAGAAAAAAAAAATATTTAACCAAGAAGCAAGTTACAAAAGTATGCAGAGGTGATCCGTCGTGTAAGTAAATTATCCGGCCATTTGATCAAAGGTAAAGGATGACCTTGAAATATCACCTGCCCATGTTTACACCGAGAAACGTCTCCAGCCTATCCCTGAATTGTAATAACTTGAGTCTTGCCAAACGAAAATTCCAAATCTGTTCATTCTCATTATCTTCCAAATCAGAAAATCTACAGCAGTCTGTTAAGCGGAGCCCGAAAGAAATTAAGGCCTTCATGGCCTCTTCAGTTGGTCCTGCTTTCTCCACACACTCGGAAAGCACAAAACATTGGTCCTTGATAGTGGGCAGTATAGCATTTATCTCAGGCACTCCTTGTGCAGAGAATAACCACTGTGACTTCAACACTTCATCTTTGTCAAGACCATGACGATCAGCAAAGTTAAGAGCAGCCTGATATCTTTGACTACTAACGAGATTATCATAAACCTCAAAAACTGATCTTTTTACAAATGATACTAAACTCCATTCCATCTTAGAAAAATCAAACTGATCAGGTCTCTCTCTCATGACAAGCTCGTTAAGACCTTTCTGTTCGGATGATCTGTGGCCATGCTCAGACGAGGTATTCTCTAGAAGAAAAATCAGCCCTGGGGACTGTTGTGCTCTTTCTAGAAGGGGCATTGAATATGCAAGATCACTCTCTGATACAATTACATGGCTTAAAATGTCAACCATGACGATGGTGCCATTTTTTTTTGCTACAACAAATACATTGTCAGACCACCAAGTAAAATCCACAATGTCATGCAGAAATTCTTCCCCACAACTTGACATGACATTTGTCGCCTTTGAGTTGCAGCTCTCACCATCATAAAGTTTTGAGAAGGAACACGTTTCTTCATCAAATTGAAAAATGACTAAGCATCCTTCCCAATCCAGGGAAGCAATATAGTGGCCGCACGTTGAGAAGACCACTTTTGGAGATGTTAGTTGGCAATGATACTCTTTTGCTATGGAATATGAACCTTCAAACTTAATAGAAGCCACCGGATCCATTTCTAAGTTTGGGTTTCGCCAAATAGAAACACTACAGGATCCTGCAAAAAAAAATTCATAAAATTTAAATAGACAACTCAAGATAGGAAAGCAGTAATCGCCGGCAATCGAGGTTTCTGTTTCTTATTCTAAAGAAAGACTACGAAATAGAGGGGAAAATTTACTACAATTTTAAAAAAGAATAAAAGATAACACTTGTAAATTTCAAACCAAAGAAAAGCTATATCTGTTTCACCAACTTTTTTGTTGTTGTTGTTTAAGTAGTAAATACTTGCACTTTTTAAATATCAAGGACCTTAAACAAAACCGACTAAGTTCTGAACTTTTTACTAGTCCAACTTTCTGACATGCATTAATTCTAATTATGATAAACGCATCTGGGTCGCCCCATAAAATCAACTAACATATGAGCAACTCCTCATGTTTTTTTTTCTTCCACTCTGAGCAACTCCTCATGTTAGCATTTAGATTTTACGCAACTTACCTCTCTGTGCAAACACAGCTTACATTTCCATAAAATCATCAAGCTTCTGTAGTATGTCAAACAACTTGATAAAACAATGACAAACTACCTTCCTAGACCTTGTGCTACTAATATGTAATTCCACATTTCTTCTTGGAATAAATGCTTGCAAGATAACTAACCAACCATGTCTCTGAGAGTGTGTAAGGGAGGGAGGGAGGGTAGGTACCAGTACTCAAATTAGACGAAGATTGGGTATCACCAATACTACTGACTATGGCAAGTAAACGAAGTTCTGGATGATAGTCCCAGCAGCAAATTTCCGAAGGAAATTGTCTTGTCATCGAAGAACTGTTCAATGCTTGTGTAGAAAAAATAGAGGCACCCGGGTCCTTACTGATCTCAATATCATGAAATGATCCATCTGAAACAAAAATAGTGAAGGTACACCTGCCAAAAAAATCATGCTCAAAAGTTGAAACACTGGAATCTAGTCAGTTGCAGTTGTGAGTTGTGACATCATAACTAGTGAAGAAATCTGCAATCAAACTTACAAGTAAGATTTCTTCTCAGAAGAATCACCCTGTACTATCAAACCAACAATAGGTGAGTAGGAATTCAGATGCTTCTTTGTGACTCTGGTCATTTCTTCACCATTTGGTTTGACAATATAGATTGTATCAGTATCATCAGCAACTCCAAGTAACTCATGAAATTCGGACCAAGTTCCGCATGTAAATGTGCCAGTACTCCCACCTACATCAGCCAAAACCAGCAGCGACATTAGATACTTATTGCTGTAAAATTATCGAGCATCACACTTGATTAACGCATTGAGGAGATGTACTCTAGGAGATTCCTTTAAGATCCTCCTCGGGATTAAAGACTTTCATAAGGACTGAAAAAAGATTTGGTATAAGGGAAAAATTGAAGACATTTGGTGTTGGTGAATATGTGGGGAAATATGGCTGTGTTTCATGATCTTGAAAACAAAAAGAAGTAGAAAGAGACTCAAGAACCCTCACGGCTCACGTAAAAGAGGGAGGGAGGGAGGGAGGGAGGGAGAGAGAGAGAGAGAGAAGACTGCAAATGTCTAATATAGTGATAAGTTGTACCGCAACAGAAATCACACAATTTTCTTAAGGCTTTTTCCGACCAGAACAATTATCAGGTTAATCAGAAACTAATTTAAATAATCTGACTGAAAAGGTTTATCCAGGCAATTATGATGTCCTAAACCATATTTCACATTTACTTTAAAGGGCAAGTAAATCTTACATGTAAAAGTTCCCACTGGCTCCTCGTACTCATTATCCTTCTGCAAAATTGTTATTTGATTTCCGGAAGCTACAGCAACATAATCACCGCTTTCAGAGACAAACAAGGACACTAATCTCCTTAATCTTCTTGGTTCCCTATACTTGCTCCATTTATCTTTTAGTTGAGTAAGCCCTTCAAATAGCAGAATAATAAATCAGCAATCGAGTGTAAACCAACTCCTGTCTCCCCCCCAATAATAACTAAGATATACGAGGAATATAAACATACTTAATAACCATCTGAAGAAAAATAAGAATTTACCACACTCCAAGACCAAATATAAAAATTTTCAAACGAAAGGGTAAATGGCACTCTACTGAATGCTCAACAAATTGACTAGTGTCTAAATTTAAGACATTGAAAAACTTCAGTTCTCTCTTTCAAATTCAAGACAACCCTAACACACACTTGTGAAAACTGAATAGCATAGAGGTGTGCAAAGACAATGATGCCCATCAAGCTTACAGGTACAGAAAACATAAACGAGAGCAATATTATACATACATCTAGAAATCTATCGGTCAAGTGAAAATTACAGCGGAACAAAAAAATTTGGCTGGAGGCTTGGAGATGAGAAAATATTTCTGCACTACGATTTTAACCAGTGATTACATATAGGATTATTGTATCAGAAACCTGACTGGACTAACAACACTCTTGTCTCAATGCATTACTGAGCTAAGAACTAACAATAGATTTTTTAGATTGAGAAATTTCAGTGGAAGGATTTGAAAGCAATCGCCAAATAAACCCAACATGTTTGGCCTAAAAACTAAAATCAATTTTTTTTTCTGTAAATTTGAAATCCATCCTAAAACTGTGTCATTTGATATCCATCCTTTTCTTTGTTATATATATAATTACATATAAAGACTTTCTCCCCCAAACACAATATACAGATTATACACAAACTCTGCAAATGTTTAAACATACACACAAACACATATACACAAAACCACACACTACATACATCTAGCACACATACATAGGCCTGGGACTCCTCAATTTTTAGTAAAAGTTCATACGACTCGAACTTGAATCGTTTTATTTAAGACGGTTCGAGTTTGTATAATACAGCCATAGGAATTGTAATAACTCGAATCGATTATATTCCTTCAGGTTCTAGACAAATAGAAAAAAGAAAAAGAAAAATGTAAGACTTACTAATAGAGGTTAATGAAAAACTAAAAAACAATTCAAAGTTCCAAAAAAAAAAAAACAAGCAAGAATACGACGTAACATCCAACGCAAGCAAAAAATGAAGTTGCAAACTTTATGTTGCAAACAAACGTGTGACATTATAAAGAAATATACCAAATAATCGAAAAGAGATGTTGTAGATATAAAAAAAAAATCAATTTATTTATTATTAAAATTAGGAACTGAACTCAAATCATTTAAAAAGAAACGTTCAATTCTTTTCAAAAGTTAGTTAACTTTTGACACGAATCGAATCGAATTGCCATATTCGAATCCCACTCGATTCGAGTCCACAGGTTCTACGGGTTAAAGTCCCAGGCCTACATATAAACAAAAACACACTGCAAATATCACACACACACACACACAAATACAACAACAACTGATCCCAAAATGATTTGTAGTCAGTTAACATAATCATCCTTTGAAACCGTCAACAACCAAGAAAATCAATTAAGAGAAAAAATACGAAATAAATAGATGAAAACACGAAGTGTATAGAAAAATCAAATTGATTTAAGAGAAAAAACATTGATATATTGAGAATGGTAGTAGAAGATCAGTGAAAAAGTTTGAAAAATCTGGAAATAAACCAGAAAATAACATAAAAAAGGAACAAGAATAACAATAATAATAATAATAAAGAATCGAACTCCATCATCCACCTATATATTATCCCTCCACAGTGTCATCTCCATCGCCATATTTTCTTCAATCTCAAAGAACCTTATTCATAATAATAATAATCAATCACATATACACATACATACACACTAAAAATATCACACACACAAAAAACACACACTATAAGTATTTTACACACACACACACACACACTATACACATACACGCACAAAAAAAAACACTACACACATTTCAGATTCACTCACACACTACACATTTTAGACACCACATTTTTTCCACATACATTACACACTAAAATTTTTATAAATTACATAGTTTATAAATTTATATTTTTCTATTATTTACTAAATAACAAATGAGAAAAATGTAAGACTTGTGATGGACTTGGAATCATCATAAATCCACATTAAAGCCAAACAAAAAAAAAAAGGTGAAAATGAATGGAATTCAAATTACTATAGCTCCAAACGGACAAGGAATAGATTGCTAAACTCAAAGTTAATCAAGTGTACCTCGAAATGAAAGAAAAGAAAGCAAGCTGCCTCCGCCACCTCCTTTCAGCTTAATCAAACAAAGTTTAGACTAATTAACTACACGGAAATTCAATCAAAACGAAACTAACTCAGCATTATTAATCAATTAAAAAAACCTGCTGCTGTGGAGGATAATTGGAAGTGTAAGGTCTCGAAGCGTGACGACGCGTCTCAAAGAGTACCTCTTGTACAGTCTCATCCATATATCTATAAGTATAATTCTATAGAAATACAATGTTCATAGCAACAGCTAAATCTCTTATCTCTCTCCGAGTATTTTGCCGATCTGAATCCCCAAAACCTCAGAGTTGTACCAGAAACAGAGAGAAGATCGATAATCCTTTTCTGCGTACTGCAGAGCAAGCGAAGAAATGTAAGGGCGCACGATAGCACTTGGCACTCGTGGGTTGCTGCTTGACCGTCAAACGGTCCACTAGAGACGAGGTTAAATCATGTACTCAGCTACTCTATAACCCCTCGAATTTCGATGGGAAATTGCTTTATTTTATAATTTTTTTTTTTTTATAATTTTATAAATAAAAAATTTAAAATTATTTTTAATATTGTTTGAGGAGAAAGTAAAAGACAGCAAATCAATTGTATTCATAACACTGATAGAGGGGCCCAGGGGCGGATCCAGGAACTAATAGTCGGGTGTGCTGAGAGTTAAATATTTGATGTATTAAATTCCACACAATATTTTCAAACAAAATAAAAGAAAATATAAAATTTCCTAGAAAATTATAAAAGAAAAAAAATCTAACTTAAAAATGTCATCCTAAACTCCTCATAATTAATCCAATAAAACAAATTAAATTTTTTTTACGAAAAACTCATCTACAAGTAACAATTTAATCTCATATTAAGACTAATGTAAGTCTATAAAAATATTAATACTTCGTACCAACTAGATAAATACAATTTAATTAAAAGTTTTTTAAAAGTTGCCAATTCGGTGAAAACTCCAACAATTTAAAGACTTGAACACAAAACACAATTTATGACTATCGGACCGAATTGGATATGTGGTTCTTGATAAATAAACTAAAAATAATGAAACCCGATAATAAATTATTATAAACAGTCAATTATATGAAAACATGGTAATATAACAATGTAACAAAAATATAATGAAATTGTCATTTTATAATGATAAGCCCACTTAAAATTACATAAATTTGAGAATAATTATTAAATTTGGTGATAATTCCCATTTTTTGTGGTGGGCTTATAATTAATTTGAACTTATTTTGAGCTATATATATAAGGACTTATTATGGGGTTGCACTGGGCTAGAGCCCAGTGCAGGATCTACATAGATCCGCCCCTGGAGGGGCCTTTATATAGGCATTACAATGAGAGTCCTTCCATACATAGGATTCCTAGATAAGGTAAGACATCTAATAGGATCCTACTACCTCTAGAAGGATCTAGAACCTTCCATCTATGTATCTACAATCAGTATTAGGTAAGACACATCACGGGAATAATAATTCCCGGAATACTCCCCCTGTGTCGAGCACTAATACAACAATGGTGCAGAAGATGTTGCCTTCGTAAAAACCTATTCCAAGCCAAAACAAAACCCCATGGGAAAAACAAAGGCTTGATGAGGAAAAGATTGCAATGCACCAACATAACATGTCGTGTATACTCCCTCTGATGTATACATAACAACTCCCCCTGATGAGTACCTCAAATCATAGGGGTCAGATGCCAAGTTGCCCTCACAACTATGCCAAGGAAAAACCGAGTGGGAAAAAATACCTCTTGGTTTAAGTTGAACAGAAGTACAACGCATCATTGTATGGATGTTCTCATAAGTCGCCTCGTTAAAAACCTTACCAAGTGAAAACCCAATGGGAAAAAAACAAACCTTGGTCTAAGGACAAAAAGAGCGCGACACATCCAAAGTGCAGAGTCACTAAAGACTTATCAAGTTTTCTAAAGTCTTGAACTCCATGCACTAAATCAGTCATAACTTATTCGATTCAATAGGTATCAACGAAACTGTAAGAACTTATGAAAACTAGACACCCATAGCTTTTCATTCACATACAGTACGTAACCTAGATCGACCTGAGCAGATCACAAAGCTCTATCGAAGTTGACTCATCAAATTACCGGACATATCATGTCCTACTTTGCAACAATAGTCATATGTCACTCAACATGATGGATGTGATTAAATGGTTGGTTTCCTTGAAAAGTAGACACAAACCTTTCCAATGGTACCAATTTCACCATTTTCCATCAAGTGAGCTGCCTTGTAGGTCATATGAGAGATAGACCAACACATTATGGGCAGATTCGGGTATCAGTTTTCAAGTGTCCTTTTTATCGAGATAGAGCGAGCCTCAAGCTTCTTGTCAATCACAGACATTGCGTGAGCGCATCCTAGGCCATCGTCACATTGGCTTTACCGGATTATTACGAATGAGTACATCGAGTCAAACATGAGTACATAATACCGTACTTTTCTTAAGACTGCATCATCACTTAAGTGAGCAAAGTCTTATTATGACTTCGACTAGTCATTGGGAATCATATAGGCATTACTTTATCGTCTCTTAGGGAAACCGTCCCTTAGATTGCCTTAAACCGATTGATGAATACGCATCATCAAGTGTCCCCAAGATCCTTTCATTCTTAACTTTGGATTTAGCGGAATCTCTTAGTCTCACAAGAGTACATCACTATAAACCCTTAGTTTTACACGCAAAAGCTTCATATCTCTTCCAAATCAAGTATATACTTAGTATGCGTTCCCGACAATCACTTGTCGACGCGCTACGTGGTCAGGAGCCACTTGATTTGAGTCTGATCCACCACGAGATCATTTTTATCACTTAACTTAGTTCCCCACTAAGATAAGATTTAACCACAAGCTGCACGTCAGTTTTGGGGAAACTATCTAACTGAAAAGATAGTGGATGCTATAACATCCATTACGATAGCACAACTAAGTTTCGTGTCATCGTAGTTGATTCCAGTGCGTTCATGAGAAACCTCGCGCCATGAGGTGAGTTTAACTCTTTCTCTCACTCGGTTTAACAAAGTATACGGATAGGTCTTATCTTTGGAGTGTCGGTACCACTTCAACAAAGGGCTATCACTTTGTTTATACTGAAATCGCATATGTTTCCATTTTAGGCCAATGCTACAACGTTGTATATTTTCAACGAAGTATGGTTCGATTAAACTCACATTCCACGTCCTCATATACCGGCTTTATTCATAGAGTACTCTTTATGGATTGGCATTCATTGAAGCGTCCCCCGATGATGACTATAATCCAGAATCACATGAGACAGATGAGTTCATTTGATCATATGATCAAGTTTCATGTACCAAACTCGCATACATTCTTAGCGAGAGTATTTATCGAACCAAGTGGCATCTCAATACTCTATGAGATCCACGGCCTAGTAACACCATCTACCACAATTTGTGATGTTACCATATCACCATTTATAGGTGACGAACGTCCATGACCGGACACAATCATTGCAGACATGTTTGCAGCATGTATTTAATCTCGTCACTTTAGGGAACTTGGTGAGACACAGTAGGGACAAACTACGACAATTCCAAGTCGTTCTACTCGAACATGATCGTTCGCATCTCCCCCTAACGACGGGAAGACTGGCTCATCAAAGTGACTTACGAGATCGTCTGCTAAGGTATATTTTAAGCGGACTATGAGTGAAAGTGCATGTCATATTCATCATTTATAACCCGTCATAATGCGTTGTGGTGACGCACTTTTGGCACATGAACATGTGGACGATAAAGGTTTTCAGTGTTAACACAATCCAGTTAACAAAATGCATATGGTTACACTCGTAACTAAGCATTTGAATGATGATAGGTATAGGTGAATATGACATGTTGACCTATGCTATATAGCCGTAGCTACTGGTCTTGAGAATTCAACAAAACCGCCACAATGCACCACCGGGATCGAACATAAAGAAACGATTGAACCGATGATAGGCTGTTGGTTTTATCGAACCTCTAATGCTTTCTTGAAGAGTTCACTCCCTTCACCAGCCCCAAACACCTCAAAATTTCGTGAGCATGTATAAACGGGTGTTTAGGATTCCAAAACCATCAACCTTGTGGTAAAAAACCGGTCGAAATGACATCGAACTGGTCGTTCGGACGGCTGGTGGTATGTGAAGACTTCATTTAACTGGTTCACCTCCTTCCAAGTCTCCAAATGGCACCAAAATTTGTGAGAAGGTAGCCTTGGATGTTAGGAAGTACTCGTTAAAATTTCACTTTAAGACTTGGTCTAAAAGTGGGTGAACCGACCTTCTGATGATCGTCCGCAAGTTGGACAACCATAACTCAGGTTTCATCAACTTATCAATCATTGTCAAAGGAACAACATAACATATAAATGTTATCACTTGAGTACGACCATTTGTGAACACCATCATAGCATCATAAGCCACCCAGGCTAATACTTATGATCATGTATGTATAAGGACTCGGTGAAAAGGGAGGACTCATCACCATGCTTATGCGAGTCGCTACATTATTCTCTTTAGCATAGGAGGGTGTCGTCTCCTAATCGTGCCAAAGAATAGGCTCAAATCAATGAACATGGCTAAGAAGGATCATTGGGGGGGTCTTTGGCGTCACACATGCTTATGAAAGCAAGACGCGGATGACATAAATATCATCATTGGTCATGAGCCCTGCTCACGACTCCACCAACGTACTTTGGTGTCTTTGATCCAACGAGTTTCTTTGTTCAAAGAAAATGATGTCCATGACAATACCGTGGTATATGGATCATCAAACTGTCCAAACTCCGGACTATTAAAGCCTAAATGTGTCAATGTCCCAATACATCTTCTGGTTACAAAAACCGATGCAAGTCGGACCATATTGACTCATGAATATTTTTTCTTTCACATATTCAATACAAGTGATGCATAAGATTTTATTTCTCACAAATCATAATGAGATGCTATGAGTGATACACTTTGGCATATGTATCATCGAGTCATAACATGGTTCAATTATTACGGAACATATGTGACTAGAAAACGCCATTCGGCATTCAACAACTTGAGTATTATACCACTCATTGATTGTGATGACTTAGTCATCATAGTCATAATGGATTTATACACCGAAATCCAAAAATATCGTGTTCCTTGAAAATAGCTTAATACACACTCAATTTCGCTTGCAAGATTTTACAAATATGAGCATAGCGAACACTCTAACAACATAGAGATTTTATACCAGATATGATCAAAATGATCTATCATATTGAGTGCATAACATGGCAAGATTATATGCCTAAGGGGCAAAATCACGACGCAAGCATGGTGTAAAACTACCATGCATACGCTCGACCTTCTTATAAGGGTGCGTATTTTGGGCTTCTCCAAGGAAACTATTTTTCAACATTTGAAAGATGATAGTTTAGCGTACAACGCATACCAAAAACTGCATCATCTATGGCAAATTCGGCCAAAAAAAAGGTTGAAAAATATGTGTCATAAGACCACTTGCAAATTTAAGATGGGAACCAAGTTGGTTGGAACAAAAGTTAGCACAATCGCTGGAAATAAAATTCCGCGCAGCTTGACCTTTGTTTACTAAAACAGCGATAACTCCCTTGTTAGGAAGGCTATGGACGAACAGTCAGATGTTCTGAAAACTAGACTTCCGTATCTTTCTATCCATATATTGTGCACCACACGGATCATTAAACTCAGATCACAGTGCATGTTTTAGTTGGCTGTTTAGTTTTTCCCAAGTTCAGTGAGAAAACAAGGTTGAGATCATATCCAATGGCATAAGTGTTGATGCAAAAACATGGCAATGACAGCCATATGTGCGTTTAAACGCAGCAGGGTGTTCGATTTATTATCTCGATTAATGATCCTTTCGGTAACTCCAACTTGGTAGACTTGCAGAGAAAGTAGGAATGTCGGTACAGCTAAGGCTGTTTAAAAACCACTGATTCCGTTTGAACTTTCAAAGCATAAACAAATACCAAGGAGGATGCGCCTAGTCATGATCAAAAGTGTAGATAAAATCCACCAAAGTGCATCAAATCAACCAAGTATTTTAATTCTCAATTTGCAAGCATACGTCATAATAGCCATGTTATATGGATGCAACGCGGTGCATCATAATTAAGCATTTTGAACCATGAGACATAATGAATATACCATAACCAACTCGTCTTGACCATCCAATAAGATCGACTAAACATAGTCAAATGTATAAGGCACATGCCTTTACAAATACTCGGAAAAGTATTCGGACCTATAGTCATACGAACTATAATCGAGGTCAACGAATTCATGTATTTACCGCAATATGCCATTGCCTTACATGTTAAAATTCATGAGAATTACTCGTACATTCTTCCATATATCATATTGCAAGGAGACGATACATGTCTACACCCACATGCAATATTTTATTTTAATAAGATGAAAGATGGAGTTTTCCAAGTATGGGATTGGGTCAAGACCAACGTGGTGGTCGCTCAATTCAACGTGACAAATCCGTCACAAATCGATTTTAACCACGACATATCCGCCGCAATCGATGTTTGTCCCATTTGTACGTCACAAATTCGTGACTAATCATGAACAAGTCATAACTTTACCGTTACCGACAATGTTCGTTTTATTTAATTGTTTGTTTAAAATCGACAAAACGGCGACATCAAATCGCACCCAAAACGTGGTGTATGCAACAACCACAAATATCGACTTTCAACAATTATCCGTGACTCCCCCAGGACCGTCACACAGTTTACTTCGACATCCGAGAGTGATACCACCTCTCATTGTCTCATCCACCGCAAAATAGCTTGGGAGATAAAGAACCCAAATACCCAATTCCCCAAAAAAAAAATTCCCAAAAGAGAGGAATTGAAAAACGGGAACTTTAATAAAGTCTTACGGGTACTTGGTTCCATATATGCTTTGATCCTTGAACGGGAGATTCTCTCCATATGAGCAACATATTTACGTGGGTACTTCGTTCTATATTTACTTTGATCCTTGACCGGGATAATAAATATGACTTCTCTCCATATTTTGCACATCATCATGAGCAACATATTTTCCTATATGCCACGTAAAGCATAAACATAGTTAGATTCATAAACATACAAATTAATGATAAATGAATCATGAATTAGGAAAATAGAGAGTTGAGAAACGCCCGAAAAGGGCTACTGGGCTCGATAATCGGTCGACAAAGGACTCGGGCGCGGCGGTGCAGCAGCTCGGTACTGGATGAGGTCGGATCTCCAAATTTCTTTATAAAAATCTGCTTCTGTTCGGCAGCAGATTCAGTACGCAATACTACTTGGAATCTGATCTCCACCGTTGAATATACAGATATTTGTGTTGGGAAGTTGCTGTCATAATTTCACACCGATCCGGCGATTAACGAATCGGGAAACATGATTTTGGTACGACTGCGTTGTGCAGAAAATTTACTCGCGGAAATTTTCGTCTCTTCGAGAATAGGGACAGAAACGGGTTGAAAACGGGTCAGCAACCAGATCTGGTTCGGTCAGCAACGGACTGGACAACGGGTCGGAAGCTGGACGGCACCGCAATTGGGTCGTACTAACCGGCGCCGTTGCAATTGGGTCCGAACGAAATCGCGCGTCCGCCGTTGGATGGGTTCCCTGCGACGTCAACCTGGCGGGTTATCCACAGCGGATTTTCGCGCGGGGAAGAAGCAGCGACGAGCGTGTCGATCTGGTCCGTCGCGTCGCGTCGGAGTAGGGGCGGAGGAAGAGTCGCGTCGGAGCAGCGAGGATTTCCGGAGGCGGGGTTGCGCGGGTTTCATGAAGAAGGTGACCAACGACAGATGGGGGCACCGATCCGGTCTTGATTTGGATGGCGACGTCATGGAGGTCATGGATTCGTGACGGCAAGTGGATAAAAGCTAGGTTTTTCGGCCGCGATTTTTTTTTTTTTTTTTTTTGAATTTCGGACGATTTTTTTTTTCTTGCTCAGTTGGGGGACTACGTGCTGATAACGTGTTTGAGGAGAAAGTAAAAGACAGCAAATCAATTGTATTCATAACACTGATAGAGGGGCCTTTATATAGGCATTACAATGAGAGTCCTTCCATACATATGATTCCTAGATAAGGTAAGACATCTAATAGGATCCTACTACCTCTAGAAGGATCTAGAACCTTCCATATATGTATCTACAATCAGTATTAGGGAAGACACATCACGGGAATAATAATTCCCGGAACAAATATTTAATTATGATTTAATTATTACTGCGGAGAAATAATTTATTAGCAACTAATAATTTGATGCAATTTGATTATCTATTAGTACACAAAATTTAGAGTAGGTTAACATAAATCATAATACTTTGAAACTATTAAAAGATAAAAAACAAAACAAAATGAATAAATGAATATAAGAAGTGTACAAAAAATCAAATGGACTCAAGCAAAAAATAAAATAAAGATAAATAATTAAAATAAGAATCAAATTCCATCATACACCACGGTCTATTTGCCATTGTCCTCTCATGACCATATTTTTTCAAGTTTCAAGGAAATACATAACTAGAGTTATTAAAAAAAGAGGAAATACACTCCTTTAGCCACTTTGCTATAGTGAATGACAATATTTATCAATGGACTTAGTTTGTACAAATTCTAGCAAAAAATGACATGGTTTGACCAATATACCCTTACTTTTCAATAAAACTAACCCACTTTATATCTCTCCTTATCTTTTCTGAGTTTCTGGGTTACGACGTATGTATTTATTTGCACTCTCGTTACCATGTGTTGTTTACCTTTTGTATTATTGTATCGTAACTTCGTATCTTATTTACCGTGTCGGAATATTACACACGAGGTACCAGTAAGCGGATACGATATTTGTTTTTCGTTACATTACCCGATTAATAATTGATCATTTATTATTTGTTTTTCGTTACGTTTCGTTGCGTTCGTTACCAATATAGTAACATGTTAAGTTCAAATGGTACACTCGGTAAGAAGTTACAATTTTTTACCAATATACCAGAGTGTAAACAGTGACACCCTTACAAATTCGCAGCTGGAAATAGTTACGGTTACACTAATACGAAGTCATTAATTCGTAACTTCGTACTAGTTACACTTGGTAAGAAGTTACAATTTCTTACCAATATACCAGAGTATAAACAGTGACACCCTTACTAATTCATAGCTGGAAATAGTTACGGTTACACTAATACGAAGTCATTAATTCGTAGCTTCGTACTAGTTACACTTGGTAAGAAGTTACAATTTCTTACCAATATACCAGAGTGTAAACAGTGACACCCTTACTAATTCGTAGCTGGAAATAGTTATGGTTACACTAATACGAAGTCATTAATTCGTAACTTCGTACTAGTTACACTTGGTAAGAAGTTACAATTTCTTACTACTGTAATAGCTTGATTAATTCGTAACATGTATATCAAATCTCCAATACGAAAATTTCAAATCGGCATAAATGTGTTATGAAATTCGAATTTCGTAACTTCATACTGATATGAAATGATAAAATCTTAACAGAAAATCAAGGCATAGTGATACGAAATGACAATATTGTAACATGGTAACCCAGTACGAAATGAATAAATCGTACCAACTGTAAATTCGTAACCACGTATGCAAACTTGCCAAAAACTAGATCTAAAACACCAATACATACAAATCGGTCTGAATCACTCCAAATATACCACGAATCACCAGAAATCATATGAAAACTTGTAAATTATCAAAAACAAATACAAAAATAACATTATTTCAAGATAGATCTAGGATTTTTTAAGAGAGAGAAAGTTGGAGAAAGAGAAATAAAATCGAATGAGAGAGTAGGGAAGATTCGGAGCTGCTGGCGGTCGTAGGGAAGATTCAGAGTAGGAAAGATTCGAAAAGAACTGGAACTCCGGTGAAGTCGGCTCCGGAAATAGCTAGGTTCCGGCGAGATATGAAGATGGTCGTGAGAGCCATGGTGGTCACATGAGAACATGGCCGACGACGGTGATGGGTGGCGCGGCCATTCGATGGGAAGGGAGGGACTGAGAGAGAGGAAAGAGGAGAGAGAAGAGAGAGACGTGGGGGGTGGGGGGAATGAGAGAGACGTGGGGGGGGAGAGAAAGAAAGACAGAGAGAGAAATATAGAGACGTGTGAGTGGGGGGGAATGAGAGAGAGAGAGAGAGGCAGGGGGAGAAAGAAATAAGGGGGTGAGGGTAAATTGGTCCGAATTTGCTCTTTCTGGGTACAATTTATACAAACTAAGTTGCATGACAAATATTACAATTTACTAAGCAATATGGCTAGATTATGTCTTCTCTCTTAAAAAAACGTCTAAACATACTTGCAAGTTGATTGATCATCAAAGGACAATCTATACTACTTAAAGTTTGAACGGCTTAATTGAATGTGGAAGAGGATTTGTGCACAAAGAAAAGTACGGTACAACATCATTCAAGCACACTCTCAATTGTGTATAAACTACATTCGTGGGTTGAAGTCGTTCAATTCGTACAATTGAATATTGTGAAAGATGGTGTTACGAAAGGTCAATAGGCTGCAGGAGTTAAACCACATGGCATACAAACCGTATGGTGGTCACAAAAGCCATAAATCGTCTTAATGAGACTTTAGGACTTCCGCCTTCCACCAATAGCCTATAAATGACAACCACATAAATATCGGTTTACACATCATCGGTCGAAACCAAAACCCATAACTCCTCAACTCTCATCGAGAGTATCTAGGTATTCACATACCTTCAACAAAAGTTCATGTTGTGACACATCCAGGGCCATGGTGTTACCCTCGACGAACTTGGTGCTCTTGATGCCGGTGGAGAGTTTAGGAATAACCTGGTGGGATTCGGATCAAAGCCTTGAACAATCTCCTTTCAGACACCTTCAGTTTCACATCATGAACGAAACTGTGCACACCCATTTTTCTTCCCCAACAAGGAATCTTGATATATAAATATATATATATATATATATATATATATATATATATATATATATATATATATATAGTAAGCAAGCAGAGAAAAAAACAGTTAGGGAGAATACATGAGCAGCTAAGGATATTTATAGGCAGAGGAATTATTATTAAAATGAATATTCATAATAATATATATCAATTAATTTCGACCAAAAGTTTTTTTTGTTTTGTTTTTCCTAAATCAGTCAAAGATGGATAGCTCGGAGGATTATTCACGTGGTAGAAATTTTATATGATTACGGTGGTGTCGGGATGTATCAAAATTTCATATTTAACATTTATTTTCGTTTCGCTTATACTAATTAATAATATTGATAAGTAAGTGTCGAATACGCATGGATGAATCAATGATAATTATAGAGTTGAAAATTTTTTGAAAGCAAAAATACAACTACTATCTATCTATCTATACTATTTAAAGCTTGAGTGACTTAATTGAATGTGGAAGAGGATTTGCTTATTTTAATATCCGAATATTTTAAAGAAAAGAACAAAACCAAATAATTTTCGTTCTTACTTTCATTCGGTTAAAAAAAAAAATGAATTAAAACAAAGACTTTCACCCATCTTAGATTCGTTTGAGTTATCATCATCGATTTATAGAAGCAAATAACTTCATTTAATATCCGAATATTTTCAAGAAAAGAACAAAACTAAAGGGTTTCCATCCTTACTTTAATTCGGTTTAAACAACAAACACGATTAAAAAAACCTTCACCTACCCAAGACCCTCTAAAGGATCTTGAAGCCATTAAAAGGCTTTCTTGATTTGAATTTGCGCAGATCATAAAGAGATAGGTTGGGTACGGTTGTGTTTGTATGGTGATTCGAAGGGCTTATATTTGATTGATTCGGATTGATGAAGGAGATGAGATGAGAACTAGATGAGTTTTTGTGGTGGTAGAGAAAATATTGGTGATGGAGCGGATAATACAAAGTGTCTGTTTTTAGGGTTAGGTTAAAATGAGTAACATTTAGTTTGTATAAGTGTAACTTTTTGTTTATTTAACAATAATTCTTTTTCATGCACAACAGTACGAGTTCACGGGTCAATTTCATGGTATGAATGTTGGAAAAGCGATGATGACAACTTTATAAGGGTTCTTAGGAACTTAAATTAATAACTTGGTTCCCTTGTATTACATAATTGAGTAGATAATTGAGTACGAGTTCATAAAAGTATAAACTTATTTAGTGATAAAGTGTATAAAATGTTAAAGTGTTGGGTTGAAAGTTTATTAACTAATGTATTAATACATTGTGTGCACTTTAGTATTTTATTTGGCAAAAAGAGTGGTATTTTGGAATTACAAATTATCGGAGTAGTTTTTACACAGCTAGAATTTGTACAAATTAGCATATGCGACTACGGAGATTATTCTTTATCATTTATTTGGGTTTGGAGTGACATTTTGTAGGTGCATGTACTTAGTCAATACATTGTTCCATATTGTGTTTGTATTCACAATCAATAATTAGATACAACCGGTGCAACGCACGGGTTCGTAAAGCCTCGTATAACATTAATGGTCTGTTTACTAATGCCTTAATTGACTTAGTGGTTGATTGAGCTTATTCGCACGGTCATTTTAGGGTGTTTACTTGTAGATTAATGAAAAATACAGTGGATTACTCGCACAACTCATTTTGAGCATCTGTCTAGATTAAACCAATAAAATTTCCTTTTACCTTAAGCTAAAAATCTGAATAATATTTTCAATTCTAAAATTTATTTAAAAATCACAAAATGAACTGAAAATTATTGGATTTCTAAAAAGTTATTTGAAAAAATATTTTACTTATTTTCATATAATTTTCATATAATTGTTATATTTTATAATTAATAGTATAATTATTTATATAATCTAAAAGTTAATTGAAATCTCAAAAAATTCATTTAAGATATGTGAAAATATTTATAAAATACGGGAAGTATTTTTTTGAAAAATTAATTTTTCTTGAAAAAATTGATTAATTTATAAACAATACAAATATTATTCAAAATTCTGAAAAAATATGATTGAATGATATTTATATTTATATATATATAAACAATATTCATATTCAGAAAAGATTTTTTTTGTAAAATCTAAATTTATGAAATAATTATATTTTGTAATTCAAATTCTTTAAAAATTGCGTTTTTACAAAAATTAAAATAATTTCAAAACATATAAGATTTCAATTTTTATGAATATTATTTTTTTTAAAAAATCAATTAATTTTTGATATTTTAAATGAACTAAAATATTTGAGAGTAAAACAATCGTTTGTGTCATTCAGATTGTTGATTAAAGAAAAAAAAGTAAACACCAACATATTTTTATCAGACATATATATTTATCTAAATAGATAAATTTATTCATATATAACTTGATGAAAATATTGATAAACCGCCGTTAAAACTATGATTCTAAAACATGGACTCAAGATGCGGAAAAAAAAAAACAATAGAAAACAACAACAAAATATGAAAGGTAACATATGAAGCTCGGTGCATTGTTATGGGTGCATTGATTGTACACTTTCATATAGTGCAATCCCTGCTGGATGCACTATACCTGGCGTGCAAGGACAGTACACGGTGCAGATTGATGCACTAGATGGAGTATCGATCTGCATCGTTCCTGCACGCCACATGTAGTGCATCCCGAGATGCACTACACGGAATATATTATGGACTTTACCCATTGTTAGTATGCTACTAATGTATTTAAATGGTAATTAGAAGAAAAGACTGATTGGAAAAGTTCATTGAAGCGAACGACGGCTTAAAAGATGACACAATTGTTAGCATTTTAATGAATATTAGTTAGTTAGGTAAAAATAAATTTTTTTGTCTCTCAACTATCAGCTCTTTTAGAAACCTACCACTCAATTAAAAGATTATTTATTGTAGGCACTAACGTTACACATGTTTATCGTTTAAGTCATTCTGTTACCGTTCCGTTAATTCTTTCAGTTTTCCGTTAAGAAAATAAACTTTTGAGAAATTTTATTTTTTACACGTTGACGTGGATCTACTATGCTGACGTGAATCTGCTATACTAGTTAAAAAATTCAGAAAATAGTTTCATGGGAAATTTTGTTTTTAATATATTTTAGAAAAAAACAAAAAACTAAATAAAAAGGGAATTTGTATAATATATCACAAATTAATGGGTCAATTTATAAATATATCCTATTATAATGATTTTTAACTTAAAAAGAGACCAATACAGCCTTGTTATATTAATAAAAAATGTTTACAATTTTTAAATTTAATGGTTATAATTTTTAAATTTAACCATAAAAAATGTTTTCTTTCTTTAGAACAGGCCCCGCGAGGGGCAAATTTTGAAATTTAACCATTGAAAATTGTTATTTTATTTTTTAGAACATAAAACATAAAAAATTACAATTTTCGCGAGTGAATTTCCCACATTTAAAAAAATTACTTCTGTTTTTAAAAAATTATAATTAATATGGAGAAGTTTGTATAAAAATTGAAACGAAATTGTGCAAGTTGAAAAAAAACTTTTCTTCTATTAAATACAATTTAAAAATATAATTAATCAATATAATATAATGATAATATATATATATATATATATATAATATTTTAAATAATAAAACAAATATACTTAACGAAATGATTAAACGGTAAACATGTGTAATTTTAATGCCTACAATAAATAAATTTTCACTTGAGTGATATTTTTCTAAAAGAGCTGATAGTTGAGTGACGAAAAAATTCATTTTCCCTTCTAAAAAAAATGAATATTAGTTTCGGTGTTTCAGTTTCGGCCGATTAGGTGAGTTTTAATGTTATTTCCGGCTAGTTGCCATGTATTTCTTGCGGCAATTGGAGCTTTGGTTTGTTACTGGTAGGAGTGTAAATAAACTGTGCGTCTCTGAAAAGGTCGCGAAAACGTTCGATCAACATTCAGTTCGTGTTCGGTTCCGTCAAACTCGAACAATTCGCAAATATTTTCGTATCATTCTCTATGCGGCACGGTGAGAGCAACTTATCATGTGCTAATGCGGTGCGAGGTGCAATTTGCTGGGCTGCTGAAAAATGTCGTTGCCGGCTTCGTTTTTTATGGGCTTATCCTAATGAATGAAGCTTTGAATTAAAGAGGATGGGCCGGAGCTCCGGTGGATTGGATGGAGATGGAGAAGACAAAGAAGGAAGTAAGGAGGGCTGATGACGTTGTATCTGTAAAACATGGTGAATCGTAATGAGATATTGATTATATTTTTTTTGTATTTTGTTCGTTGTTTCTTTTGTCTGTTTGTTTGCTTCTCGGGTTATGGAGTTTTCTACTCCATTGATGGAGCTCGTTATTGGAGTTTTCTACTACGTTTGTGGAGTATTTTCGGTTTGTTGTACTGTGTACGCTCGTTTTTGAATTTCCAGACTTGGATGAAATTTCACCATCTTCTCAAAAAAAAAAAAATATGAGACCCGATCGTTTTTTTTTCTTCTATCTCCTAACACTACTAAATAATAGGGGTGTTCAAAACCGGATATCCGGACTTTCGGATATTCAAAATTTCGGATATCCGAAAATTCGGATAGTATATTTTCATATCCGATATTCGTATCCGAAATATCGGATATCCGAATATCCGGAAAAAATATGAATTATATTCGGATATCCATATATTCGAAAAAAAATATTCGGATTTGGATATCGGATATCCGAATATCCGAAAAAACTTCGGATATGGATATCGGATATCCGAATATCCAAATACCTTATATTATTTAAAATATAAAAAAATAAAAATTTTAAGATTTTTCGGATATTTCGGATATCCGAATATCCGATTTTTTCTGAAAAGTACTATCCGATATATCCGAATCCGAAGTTCCGGATATCCAAAGTTCCGGATATCCGAATTTTCGGATATCTGGAACTTCGGATTTTCGGATATTTCGGATCGGATATCGGATATTTTTGAACACCCCTACTAAATAATACCTTCTTTAGCTTCACAAAAATGTGAAGTTAATGAAGTTGACTGTGAAACTTTTGAGCGTTAGTTTCACTTATGTGACGCTAATATGTGAAGCTAAAGAAGCTGACGCTAAAGAAGCTTTTGCTTCAATGTTTGACCGGTGAAGCTAAAGAATTGAGCTTTAGCGTCAGCCATGTGAAGTTAAAGCAAATGTAAAATTGCCCTAATTACATTAGCTTCACATGGGTGAAGCTAAAGCTAACGCGGGGAATATTATTTTTTTAAGCTTTAGCGTCACATGTGTGACGCTAAAGATGTCCGGGAATTTTAAATATTATATCTTTAACGTCACATTTGTGACGCCAAAGAAAGTCCCGAAATTTTAAATATTAAACCTTTAGTGTACATATGTGACGCCATTGTTAATAAATAAAAAAAAAGGTGTAAGGCGTCACATATGTGACGCCAATACAAATTAAAAAGAAAAGTGCAGTAAAAAACATAGCTCAGTGGCGGACGGAGGATTCTAGCCCGCGCCTATTGATGCATCGAGCGGCATGTTGCCACTGAGCTATGTTATTCATTCATTAATTATAGTACATAAATATTATATATACTTACTAAGTAAAATATTTTTATTTATTTGTTATTTGAATTAATTTATATATCCTAAATAAAAAAAAAGTTTGCCATTAAATTATCCAATATATTTTATTTAATTATTTATTATATCCTTTTACTATATTTCATACTTATATTTAATTTATCTTTAAAATTAAATCAATTTCCAAAATATTTAAGCATAAATAAATATAATGTAATTTAAGTTCTTAATGTTAAGAAATTTCTTACACTATAATTATTAAATATAATTTAAAATTTATTATTTATAATATTTAATATTTATACCAATACAAATTTATATATTTTAAAAAATCAACTATCACATATTGACGTCAGATATGTGACGCTAAAGTTTTATTCTTTGGCGTCACATATGTGACACCGTTAAAGGAAAAATATTTTTTTTAAAAAAATCGATTATCACATATTGGTGTCACATATGTGACGATAAAGAATAAAACTTTAGCGTCACATATGTGACGCTAATATGTGCAATAAAATACAAAAAACTTTGCAGAACGGCGTCACATATGTGACGCCTTTGTTTAAAAGGTGTTGATTATTTTAACCTAATTTTAAGTCGTCACATATGTGACGCTTTTATTTACTTTTTTATCGCTTTTATTTCTTTAGCTTTACTTTTTCGGGTGAAGCTAAAAATGTGAAGTTATTACGTGTCTTTTTTAGCGGTGTAAGTCCATATCTCCATGGATAATTTCATTGCAGATGTTCCAAGCACGCAACCTCAACCTATCGCAGACGCATGCTTCTGCTCTTTCACGAGATTAATGTTGTCGAATACATAATACTGTACAATATTTTTATAAGTTTATATTAGATTGATATCACGTTAATTTTTATATATCTATTATGCAATGTAAATGACAATGCTATCTAGAACGTATGTGTGATAATAAAACTTAAAAAACAACTACACACTAGATAATACCACATTTCTCTTATGACTGCAACATTTTAATTTTCACGTTTGTCAATACACAACTTTAATTATTAATATTTTTAATTTTTTATTTTTAAAAATTATAGGAAGTTGATATTTTGAAAGTATATTTCGAGATGAATCTAACAAGATCTCACATGACTATATTTTTTTTTTCATATATATAAATCACAAAAGATGGTAAAAAAAGAGTATGTAAACAGTGTAATAATCAATACATCGCAATAATAATAGAACGGAGAAAGTATATTTAAGCTCCGTTCCGCCATAATGTATTCCATGCGGCTCTATGATATGGATTTTTGCCTCAATAAAGGATGGCAGATATTAATAAGAGATCAAAAGCTTTTGATGAATATTAACATTTCGATCTCAAAATTAAACATCAACTAGTCATTCAGATCCGTGCGTTGCACACGAGCTCTATCTAATTGGTCATAGTGTAATGTGTAGTATTTATTTTCGTCATTAGGTTTGTAAGTTGTGATGGTATCACAACTTTTGTAAGCATCGCATGAGTTTAAGATTAATGAGTTTAATTAGTTGTTTGGTGACTTTTATATTTAGACCGAGTCATTCAGACCCGTGCGATGTACACGGGCTTAATCTAAATGTTCATAGTGTATTGTTCAACACTAATTTTCGTCATTATATGGGCTGTATATAAGTGTTCATAGCGTAATCTTTGGCACTTATTTTCGTCATTATATATCTAAGTTGTGATGGTATCCCACATTTTCTAAGGATGACACACATTTAAAATAGTTTATTGACATTAAAAGAATATATGTGAAGAGACTTTTTTCAAGATGCTACATTTAAAAGAGTCTCTTCACATATAACTTTTTAATATGTATAAGTTACATACTAAATGTCAAAGGGGGGTTAAATGCATAGAGTTCTTCAAAATAAATGTAACCCTTATATAAAATCGTAACAAAGTGGATATTCGCTATATTTTGAGATCTAACTTGTGACAATTAATTATCCTTTTGGTTTATCATATCAAATACGGTAGTTCCACATTACTACGCTTAATTAATCGAACTTTATTTTATGCACAAAAACCATTTAAGTTTCAATATTTTTTATTATTGTGAAAATCGGTCCAATATTGTTAGTATATTTAATTTGTACCAGGTTGCATATATAAATATATTTGAAGACATCAATCTCAACATATAATTTTTCTACTCTTAATAACTAATATAACAACATTTTGCCAAATTTGTTTGTCATTCTACAAATGAAACTAAAATTATATTAAGATAATCAATTAATCTCCATAGTGATATTACTTATTGAGTAAGATTTAAATTTAATTTATAATAGATTATATAAATGGTATATCTACATTGTTTAAACTACATAAATCGTCAAAATGATATTATTTATTATGTAAGATTTAAACTACAGTAAAATTATATAAATGATAAATTCTCAAAATAACATAATCACTTAATTGCCGATACTAATTGTGGATATGATTACCCGAATCATTAATACGTATTTATTTTATCTATAGTCTATTGCTTTGCACCATTTATGGATAAAGATGATAGTGTGAAGATATTTTTATTATATACTACCATTTTCAATATGTAACATCGACATAACTTACACAATCATATCAAGTATCAAAGTCACGCAATATTTCAAGACGTTTAATTAACAAAGTGACATTAACACACCGCAAGACAAAAAACTAAATTAAGAGCAAAAATATTAAAATGCACCAACAAAGTGTAGTAATAATTATTGACTAAAAATTGAACTCGTCACAATATTTTCAATAAAATTACTTGCTAACGAATCAATAGTATTAGCCCATTTATCGGTATTACATGAAGCAAAATATTGCATGTTTAATTTGTAACATATATTAATATGAATGCTAAGTATTCATCCCACCGATGGCCATGGCGTCGTTCTTGTTTTTGTTGTTGTTGTTGTTGTTGTCTTTATCGTTGTTGTTCATTGGCCTTTTTCATGTTTTGTTCTTGATACAATTTTTGTGACTTCTCGATATCTTTCTTTAATGCTTCTTGACGCGCTACAAAAAACAATTAGATATAGTTGATCGTTAGTAACTTAAATACAATTAATCAATATATTGCATTTTCGATCAAAGTAAAAATGTTCGTGCATGTACCACATAATTGATAAGACAACGATGTGTAGGATCTCTTAAACCATTAGAGAAGATGACGTTACTACCAAACCTCGTAAGCATCATCTTTATGTCCTACATTGTTACACACACAAAACACACGTGAAATTTACATAAAACAATATAAATCAATATGCTAATTAAGCTAGACGATATGATGCTTACTTTACCACCATAATAAGTTGTAGCCCAATGTGCACGCTTTGTGGAGGAAGTTGTGTTTTGTTGTGTGTGATTTTTGACACATTATATAGTTGATAAAATATTTGTAACTCATGGACGGGAAGGTAAAAAGACTAACACTAATTGGTGTGTTTAATTTATGCATCCATGGCACCAAACACTTCATCTCCACATTTCACTTTCAATTCGTGAGCCATTTATTATAACCACTTTACATTTATAACTGACAAATGCTTCATATACTTAACATATAAATGGCCATTATGTGAATATTCATTGTACACTTAACGAAAGTTGCTTGACATGCCTGGAAATCAATGTGGAATAACAAATATGATACAATCAATTCATCAAGCATTAATCATGACCAATTACATTTATAAGGCTTCTTAAGCTTTATATATATAAGATACACAATCTGCAGAGTGAATTAAGAACATAAAACCTAGGGCTGGGAATTCGTGCATACCGGATCGTTATCGGGTCGACACGATAACGACACGACACAATAAGGACAAACACGAATACGACCCGTTAAGTATATGCCCGACACGAATACGAACACGACACGAAAGGTTGAAACACGGACACGACACGAACACGATATGACGCGATATTTTTCGTGTTGACACGACACGATACGACATGAATCAATAAATTCAAATAAAGAAATTAGAAAATAAACTAAAAATATTTAAAATGATAATAAAATTAATGCTAAAAATATATAAATATTATCGGGTTACACGAACACGACACGACATGATACGAACACGAAAGTTATCGTGTTACACAAACCAGACACGAACCGGACACGAAATTAGCGTGTCCTTATCGTGTCGACATGATAAGGACACGAACACGATAAGGCCAAACACTAACCCATTAATTTCGTGTGTGTTCGTGTCGGGTTATCGTGTCGTGTCGAAAATTGTCAGCCCTAATAAAACCCAAAAAGAAAGTACCAGCAAGGACTTATCTATCGTCAGACCAGGTAAACTTTGTCTAACGTTAGGTCGATATTAAAATTATATATTTTTCATTTTTGTTGATTCTAATTTGTCTATAATTCTTGTTAGGGTTGAACTGTACGGATTGAAATCAACAAATATGAAAAAATATGCAATTTTTGTATCGATTTAATATAAGATTAAGTTTTTCTGAACTGACGATAAAAAAATATATCTTAATTATACTAATATAATAATTATGATTTGGTATTATACCGAAATTGCATAATTCAACCTAACAATAATAATAAACAAATCAAAATCAACAATATGAAAAAATATATAATTTTATTGCCGGCGTAACGTGAGACCAAATTTTTCTGACCGGGCGGCCGAAAGACCCAACTAGCAAATGAAGGAAAGTAGTAGCGATGTACGGTTGAAGAAATATTTACTTCGTCCTATACTGGAATTTAACTAACAGGACACCCATCAACTACAATCCCCTTGGCAGACGGGCACATGGCCAACGGACAACCGTCGAGATTATTCCCCCACCAATCGACCCCAATATCCTTGGACTGCAAACTGAAAAATATCAACACCGTAACGAAAGCCGTCCCAGCATCCAGCCCACCAGACAACACGTAACTATAACGCTGCCACCAATTGGGCCGGTACCTGAACAGAACGAACCCAAACAGAAAAGCCACCAGAGTCCAGCTCGTGTAGTTGACCGCCGACGCAGGGGGCATCAAGGCCGTCCCGCCTAGTAAAACCGGCATGTGAATCAAGCGAATCCATTTCTGCTCGGGAAATGCTTTCGCTGCTAACCAAACCAGTAGAGGCGCGGCGGCTCCGCCTAGGAAGAACCAGTTGACGGCAGGGTAGATGCCGAGGTTTCCGAAAATCCTCTGTGGGCCCACCAGGCCCCATATGACGGAGGCGTCGTAGAAGACGTGGTCATTTGGGCAACTCCATGGGCTGTCTGGTGGTAGTAAGGATGTGTCGCAGAGGTTGTGGATTGAGCCCATTAGCCACCATGCTGTTGTTGTGTATATGACCACTGAGATAACAGTGCCCACCAACTGAGAAAAAATGGCCATGTTAGCGCGGTGGACACTCTCAAAAAATAAATTTGTCCAATTGATCTTGGTATCTCTAAAATAAAATTAGTATCTAATTAAAATTAATATGATATATTTTAAATTGAAGTTTTTAATTATATAAATTACAATATTAATTGATCGTAAAAACTTACAAATAAGTGAGAGTTTATTATTTAAAAACTTTTGTTAAAATAACTGTAATTTAAAAGTTGTACCTTAACAAAGATAACTTCTTCTAATGGAACGCATAAAGTAAATTTCGAACGCAACCAAATGAAAAATAACTATAGGATCTCATCAATTGTAGATATAAGCTAAACGTTGCAAATTATAGATATAAGCTAAACGTTGCTTCCCTTACCACGTTGAGAGTGGTGTAGATTTGTACAAATTCTTAAACAAGTATGTATCACTCGCAAGTGAACATCTTACTAGATGTGTTATATTTAGGCCCGAATGAATTAAATATTACTGAGCCCAAAATTGGTTATTTCTATTATGCACCCCACCCCCCCCCCCCCCCCCCCCAAGAAAAAAAAAATTTAACCCCTGACCCAAGCTCGACTTCTGGAACTTCCGAGGCTTTTAATCACAGCCCTCTTTTGGACAGTGCAATCGCACCCGTCCACAACCTTAATAAAAGCCCGTCCCGTCGAAACCCTAACTCATTTCTTTCGATTTTTTCTCTCTCTTCTCTCTCTGACACTCCGCCTCCGCGATTCTTCCGCCGCCTCTCTCTGAACCTAACTGCATGGCTCCGTTTCCTTTCGAATCGCAGCCCCTTATCAATTCAATGATAAGGTTGGTTGCGATTCCCATGGATTCAGCGGAGGCTGTTGAAATTTCTGGGTATTTATACCCCTTTCTCCGAGTTATTTGGGATGGGAGAGAAAAACGAATAAATTGTGTGTTGATTTCTGAGATTCTAAGTGTGTTCTTAAAATCTGAGTGAAATCAATATATTTTCTATGTGAAAACCATTTCTAAGTGAAATCTCTTGAGTTCTTTCGGGTGTTATTTTTGGGTTCTGAAAAGGGTTCTGAATCCGCTTGGTGTTATGGGGTTTTGGGGCTCTTGGAGGCCAATTTCTGGTGAGCCTTGGACGTGGGTACTTGAGTTTGAAGGACTGAGCCGACATCCGTCGTTTTCTCACCACCATCATTACTCGGTTTTTTAGATCTATTCAGATATGCTCGGTTTGATTTTCGAACTCTATTTTATTTATCTGTGTGTTCGTGTTTAAATTAAGTTTACTTTCATTCCTTGTAATTCGTTTATTAGTATTATTGTGTAAACCCTAATCCACGATACCATAGGTTCTATACGTAATTCAATTTTTAATAAGCTGTGTAATTTTATGTATTCCGAATAGATACCCAACAAGATTCTTCCGGAGTGCGGGGGTATAATTGCTCGGAAAAAGTTGAATTATTTATGTTGTACCAATGGTTTATTTGTGAAAGTGCTTATAATTAAATCTCTAGGCAGGAGAAGATAAGCACTTTTTTAGCGTTTACAATTGCTCCATATGTCATGCAGAATCGAAGCACAAAGATTGCTATAAAAAAATGTATTAAGGGATTTTGGAAAGGGAGTGTGACCTGTACACAGAACATTGCTCTTGGTGGGATTTTCATGTAATGACCAAGCTTAAAATCTGCTAGAAAAGTGAGGGCTTGAGTCATGCTAATGTATCCGTACACCTTGAAGCACATATTCGCCACGGGGCGTCCAGGGTATGCGTATCCTATGATATACTCCGTGATGATGTTCAATCCCGGTTGCTGTTGACCCAATCACGAACATAATAACAAAAAAAAACGACATCGAGTTTTTAATAAATCATATATGTAATTAAGAGGCACACTTCGGTACTAGGACAGTTTTACGAACATTTTTTCATAAAACAGTCCCTAAAACTAAATCTTAAAAACTGAAAAAATCCGTTCGACGACCCATCCATGCACACCCCTATGGAATACATCCCGTCTACGGCTTCATATAACAGTCTTTAGCTATAGCTAATGAGAGCTGAGGTATCGTACCTGGTTCGTGGTGGCGGTAATGATGCCAATCGGGAGGGTGTAGATAATAGCAATTGCACAAGCGAGCAAAACACCCCACCACGGGAGTTGAAGGGAGCTTTCGTAGCGCGCACAAGCAAAGAGGATGAGAGCAATGTTAACCAATAGGATAACTAAAAACCACCACATAGGGACTTGTTTATACGCCTTCATAAGCCTGGTGTGCACGTCGATTTTCCTCTTCGTTTTGAACGTATTCTTGGTTTGCTTCCATAAATCACTGCAAATCGTTATGAACATAAACAAATTGTCTGAGTTTTCAATTTCGGATATATTCTCGCTGACAAGAAAACTTGAATCGTATCGTTTGATTTGTATTGAACGATCTGATAATGATACTGTATAGTATCATAATAGATATTTTCGGTATTAAAAATGGTACTTTATATGTTCCAACGTTAACGCAGCTCGTAAAGTATCACTTCGAATAATGAAATGTGCCATTTATGATATTGCAAAATCGTATTGTCGGATTATTTCGCCCGATCAGCATTTTGGAAATAAAACATTTGCACGTATCAATCCTGCCATTTTGGTTAAAACAATCAATGGCTGTCAACGGCTACTTTTAAACATATAGAGGACGGATAGTAAACCAAGTCACATGCATGTTTCGAAAATAACTGTAGCTGATGGCTGTTGCAGTAATTGTTACAGTCGGGGATTTAACGAAGCATTAAACGAACGTATTATAATATTATTTTTATAAATAAATTATTCTATAAACTTTTAAATAATTTATTATTTTTTATTAATTTTTTCCAATCTTTGATCTGTTTTTTTTCGAAATTAAACGATTTTTCTTGATTTCTGCCTAGCTGGTTTTTTCGGCCTAGGATTGTTTTTTTCTGCCGAAGCAGATTTTTAGAACAGAGATTGTTAGCTGTTAAGTAGCTGCCAAGGTACTAGGTAGTTGTCTGATTATGTATTTGGACCAAACTAAACATAGAAATAGTAAAATAAGTAAATAAATTAATATTTTAAAATTGAATTTGATAGCTTTTATCGAACAGTAAACACAAAATTATCATATATACGAGTCATTCAGACCCATGCGATGCACACATGTTGTATCTAATTGTTCATTGCGTAATGTTTGGGTAAATTGTCTAGTTGTTAGTATGATGGTTAGACTCAAATATACTACACAATCTATAACTCGGGCTGCCTCAGGAGAATTTTGTTGATTGTTGGAAGAATTTTGTTAATGTTTAGGTAGATATCGAATTGATATCTATATAGTCAGATTACCAAACATGTACGATCATCTAAAATGAAAGACAAATATATGATTTATTGCCATTTAACCAAACACTTATTACGCATTTTTCTCACACATTTTTATACTTAACAATCCCGAAGACAAATATTATGATTTTTAGTACATATTAATAATGTTTTTTTGTGTCATGTATGTGTAATCCAACGTGTTCTCAATATTGCATGATAATAAAGAATAATCTCCGTAATCACATTTGATAAGTAATATAGCCGTGTAAAATTTATCAACCCGTAAAAATTTATAAGTCCAAAATACCACTCTTTTTGCCAACTAATATGCCAAAGTTAACACAATGTATTAAAATACATTGGATACTCAGCCCAACACTTAAGCATATTCAATTAAGCATGTATTTATGTTTGTGTTTTAAGTCTAAATATATAACATTACTTTTTAACTTAAGCACTATGAAAAATATTGTTTTGTGCTAATAACTCCTACTGTTTTTTATTTGATTGATTGTGGTTTGTCTCTTCACTTGCTATGCTCTCGTTGTCTACGTGACAATGACTGGATTGGACGATATCTTAATATTTTATCCATCGTGATCTAACAACTTGTTTATGGCTAGAATTTTCCGTTAAAATATATTTCTTATATACAATAACTAATACCCCGAAATAATTTTATGTAATTATATATACTAATCACACGGTACATTTTAGATAGAAGTTAATTACATCAAATAAATGAGGCTGATATAAGATGCACCAAGCTTTTTTATATTTCTGTAATGAATAAACATCATCTAATTAATCAAAGACATAAGCCCGGTCCTATTCGTTTCAGCCCAAATCAATATCATAGCTTAGTCCAATAGTTGCAGCCCAAAATAATTGAGATACCCGGTCCAAACACAATTCATATCCGGATAAAACTTATACCCTAATCACACGCATCACATTAGACCTAACCCTAAAACACACATATCAAACATATTTCCCCCTTCACCTACCTTTTCTCTCCCAGTTGATGACTCATCTCATAAATTCAGTTCTATCACTTTCCATCTAGAAACACAACACCTATTCGTTTTCCATGACAACAAAGACCACGGCTTCAAGATCCTTTGAAGGGTCTCGGGTAGGTTCTACATGTTGTTTTTCGTTTTGTTTGTGTGTCTTAGAACGAAACAAAGAATGATTATAACAAATTTGTTATAAATCTTTCTTTATTTTTCGGATAGAAAAGAAGCTATGCTTCCAAAAGGATTTGTGATGATTTTTTCTTTCGTTTGTTTGACCTTCAAAGGTCTTGATATTTCTTTAAATAACACGAAAGAAGTAAATTGAGATTTTATAAATTCTCATAAAAAATATAAAAGTTTAAGGGTTTGTTTGTTGCTGTGGTGACTGGTGTTTTAAAATTACCTCAGTTTTTCTTTGCATTTCGTTGTGATGTGTTGGCATAGCACTTGAATTTTAGATGTGCGTTTGCATATTGTGTTTGGTGAAGCTAATAAGAGTTTCGTACTTATAGTCATCAAGAAACATGAGTTGTAAATGAATGAGCAAATGAAAGGACATAACGCTTGTAAGTTTTGGTGGAAATGAAGATTAAAAGTCTTTTTATTTATTGCGCAAAATGTTGGTAGTAATTGCATGATGGTTTGTATAGCCGATGGTTTTGGTATTCTTTGTGTAGAAGATAGAGGGTTTTGCAAATTGATTACCTCCCCATATAATATATAAGAAGATATTATTAATTTGTCAAACGCTAATATTTTTGTATTAAAATGATTTTGACTTGTTCCAAACACCAAAATTTAACTGATTAAAGGAGGAGAATGCAATTTTGTCAGGAATATGCAGTAAATCAATAGATTGTCTCCCATTCAAGTGGGGATAGCATAGTGGTAAACTGGTATTGTATGGAGGCAAAATATCACTGAGTCCAAACTACACCATCAACACTAGATTGAAAGTAGGGGTAAGAATTTGGGACCAGGACTCGAGTCGCGACGGGATTTGAGATCCCGAGTCCCGAAATTTTTGGGTTTGGGACTGGGACCGGAACTTGAGTTTTGAAAATTTTCGGGACTCGGGAGTCCCGAATCCCGATCGAAACTTTCCCAAATTCCCGAAAATTAATTTCAATTTCAATTTAAATTATAAATTTAATTTTAAAATTCTAGATTAAATATTATAACTCTAATTCCTAAAAAATTGATATTCAATTCACAATTTGTGTGATTTGTTTATGTCGTCATTTGTTGGTGAATTATGATTTGTGTAATTTGAAACACGCTTATCGCAGAAAATTTTAGAAATTTTGTAAAAGAAAATTATATATTCGGGTAATTTGTTGTCCGGATTTGGACAATTGGGACATTCGAAACATCCGGGAAATTATAGGCCGGGACTGGGACTGGAACCGGGATTAATATTTTCCCATTTCGGATTTCGGGACTCTCGAAGTCCAGAACCAGATCGAGACCGGGACCATAAAATTGATGATTTTCGAAATCGGTACTTCGGAATGGGTACGCGGTCCGTCCCGATTCTCAGCCCTAATCGAAAGTGTGAATACAGAAGAAAAATAAACAATAGATTACCTCCCATTGAAAAGTAGCACATGGACCAAAGTTGCACTAAGCGTAGCAAACCCGAGCCCATAAATCAATGCAAACATGGTACTCAAGTACAACGGCCCAGATCGCGTATAAGCTGCCTTATCAAGATTGAAATTCGAATTAATAATAGCCGTTGTGTTGTACTTTGACCCATCAAGCTGAAAAAGATTTGACGAGTATATAGGAAAATTCTTGGCACTGTACAGATTGAACCAATAGCCCAATGGTACCATAACATACATCACAAGGAAAAAGCCCAAAGCAACATTGGCAGATGCAAACCATGGGCTAGCGAGTGGGCTGCCAAGGTACGATGAAATAGTAGACCAATCAAATCCCAGTGCTCCAATCCCCAGGCCCCTTAAGCCTGAGCCCAATTGATTAACCAGGACAGATTTTGGGCTAAGCCAGCAAATCCAAGAAAGTGATGTTAGCATTTGGAAGAAATAGCCAGGGAAGATGTAGTAACTAAAGCTGCAAGCTAAGGTTATGAGGAAGAATTGTGTTCGGCTTATGCCCCCTTTTGGTCTTTTATCCTTGTCGTGCAAAGCCCTGCAACAATAATATTATAATAATAATAATAATAATAATTATAATAATAGAACAATAGATGTTACTCCTTCCGTGACTGTCTATTTGACTTTTTTCTGATCAAATTATAATTATTTGTAATTACAATAAAATTATAAAAATTATAATATTTTGAAAATATATTTTATGATAAATTTATTTATAATAATGTCAAATCCTAATTAATTAGGGCTGCAAGTATGGTCGACTCGACTCATGTTCGACCCGTTTTCAGCACACTCGACTCGACTCGACTCCATCGACCAGGTCGAGTTCGGCTACAAAAATAAACTCGTTTTAGTAGTCGAGTCTACTCGACTCGACTCGTATTACCCAATGAGGGTTCGAATGTCTGGCCTGAATTCGACTCGTATGCCCGACAGGGTTTTTTATTTTTTTCCCCAAAAAATATTTTTTGTCTAAATAACTGGAACTTTGGGGTTAATTTTAATTTTTAGTGTTGTATACCCGACTCGACTCGAATGACCCGGGTGTACCCATCCGAACCGAATCCGGCAGGTTCAGTCGATACTCGACTCGACCCGGGACAACTCGACACGATTTCAAAGAAACAAACCTCAACCCGAGTTCGAGCATACCCGACTCGAGTCCGACCCGTTTGCAGCTCTATAATTAATTATAGATTTTCATAAATTTATGGTCAAAATTTAAAAAGTTTGACCAGGAAAAGTCAAATGGATAGTTAAAATCAGAGATAGTTTCGATTTTAGTATTTCATCTATCTCGGTTAAAGTGGATACTTCCAAATTATAATTTTGCCTCTAAATTTACTATATATTTTTAAGAAATTGAAATTTTTCTTTATATAAATTACAATATTAATTTTAATTATCATATAAACATAAATTGAAATTTTGATGGTACTTGGGGGGGGGGGGGTACCTGAATAGGGAGACTTGAACTAAATTATTAGGCCACCACATCTCTCCTGGTTCAACCAAATATTTACGGAAAATTCCAGCCCACCCATATCCTAAAAGCTGTTGTGTTTGACAATAAAAAAGTCAGAATATAGGAGAAATATTAAATGTCAATAGTATTAGTGAAAACACACACCCAAAGATATATATATATATATATATATATTATTATACATTCTAAAAAAAAGATATATATTATACTATAAATAATCATTCGGTCTGGTTCTCGTCAACTTAGAAACTTAATAATCATTAAAACTCAATTTTGACAATTAATTTTAGTTGGGATTTTGATAGATTATTCTGAAATAGAATAAGATAAGACACGTCTTCTGTTTTATAAAATTGGCCGTGTATTCCTATATATAAAGTAAATAATTATATTACTTTTATATATTCTCAAATGTATACGTAAGGGGTCATTTGCATATAAAAGTTAATCTGCAACCTAACGCAATGGAATAACGTGCGTATTTAATTTACACACAAAGATAATCAATCTATTTTTAAAATTACATGAGGTTATTGAATTGGAATAAATTTGGCAACGTCTATTCAATTTACACATGAGGTAACCATTTTATAAAGAACGGTGGATGTAATTCGATTTTGTGAAGATACAATATTGAATGTTTGATTGATACAATCAAAATATCAAACAAAATGAAGCAACAAAAGAGTAACTTGAACTTCAATAAATTAAGTAAGACGATATACTTCTACGATTTTTTTTAGTTTTCTTTATAAATTAACTAATATTAATAAAAAAAAAGATAAATAAGTAATTTCGTTTTTTCATGACTTTTTTTTAGCATGAACCGAACCCGAACCGAATTTCTAAATTCGTGTTTGGTTCAAAAAAATACACAATTTCAACACCCATAAATCGAACCGAACCGAGAATTTCGATTCGGTTCCGGTCGGTTCCACGGGTTTCGGGTTGAAAATTCTTACCAAAAAATGAATCTTAGCAAAATTCTTATAGTTAAATCTTAGCAAACAAAACCAAGAAATAGAGAACTATTAAAAAAATTAAGAAAACTTAAAAAGTTAAAAAGAATCATAAAAACTACGAGTACAAAAAAGAAAAAGCTAAAAATGTTAAAAAAAAAATGTGTAAATCTGTTCATCATTATTAATTAAACAAAAATATCTGAAAAATTACTGATAAAATCTAAGAAAAAACAAGTATCTGAAATAGCGGAAACAAGTTTTTACCACTAAACAATTGCCAAAAAAAAAAAAAAAAATAGAAGAAGAAGAAGAGTTACCTGTGTCGTCATCATAACCATAAAAGCCGGCAGAAAACCCAGGCTTCTCTTATAATAAAGCTTGACAGCACTCAATATATGAGTAGCGTAAACACTCCCTGCGCCAGCATTAGCCAGCATGGTTATCATCACATGCTCTTTCATATTGAATGGCCCAGGATTCAACGTGAACTCGTATCTCGTCCCCTTCAAGAAAGCCCGTCTCGTTATCGTCCTCGCCATCAGATGGCCCAACGGCACCACCCCAATCTGGGCCGATATCGACCCAACCGTCAGAGGCTCGGTCCTGTACCAGAAAAACTGGTTCACAAAAGAGAGCAACACGCAGGCTGTGATCCCAAGCAGCCACATCCTGAATGTGTAAACTGGGACCGTCGGATCGTCGGTTGTCGGCACCGTTAGGCCCACTTCTTTGATCGGACATTCATCCGAGTCTCGATCTTCCGTAACATCCACGGCCCAATCTTCTTTGTTTGGATTCGCCATGGTATGAATGTGGTATTAAGATTTATGTGAAATTGTTTTGATATATATATATATATATATATATATATATATAAGGGTTCTTAGTATCCTAGTTTCTAGCGGAATAGGGAGAATCTATTGTGATTAGGATTCTGATTCAGTTGAAGAGTCGTACTAGTAATAATATAATAATCCCGAATTTGGGATGAAATGAAATGAACCAATCGAATATATAGGGAGATAATATCATAATTATATACTTAATTTTGTTTGACCATTTTTATAATAAATTAATTAAAGAAATATTAATATGAGTTAAATTTATGCATTGAAAAACGTAATGTTAAGTTATAAAAAGAAAACAGTAATTATTTCGTTTCAACCCTTAAAACCATGGAGTAAAATAATGTTATCAAACTCGAGATTTATGTTTCCCATAATATTTTTAGATTTTTATTAAGAGTAATCAACTATCAATATATTCTGGCTTCATTGGAAAGATCCCACGTAGTATTAGAGATGTTAAACGCCACTTGCATGATTCCACAATAATGGCCTATGAAACTGGCCCAAAGTAAAAGTTCTGATTTAAACGGCCAGAAATATCGTACTTAACCCTAACCCTAACGGTTTCGCTAAACGGGCTAAATATTTAAAAAATTTATTTTTTATTTTTTTATAAGTAAAAAAAACAATAACATATTTTATATATATAGTAACAACTATACTATAATAAATATAACAAAAAATACACTTTTATGTATATATATATATATACTATATTAACAAATACAGTAATAATATATATTATATATAATATTAATATATATTATATATATAATATTAATATAGTGTATATATATAATATTAATATAGTGTATATATATATATATATATATATATATATATATCGGGCTTAATTTCTAACGGGCTAGATTTCAGTCCAAAAAAGCCCGGATTTAAACGGGCTAGGAAATATCGGCCCTAACCCGGTTTTTTTGCGGGTTAAACGGGCCAGCCCTACAGGCCCGAGCCCGTTTAACATCTCTACGTAGTACATCCCTTGCTGGATGCACGATACGTGACGTATATGTGAGGGTGCAGATTGATGTACTAGTTGGAACACCACACATACACGCCACGTGTCGTGCATCCAGCAAGGGATGCGCTACGTGGGGATGCTCCATGGATAGAGCCATATATTCTGCGTAGTTGAGAGCTTAGGTGCTTTTTTTTTTTCACTCAACTTTTGGTCTAAGTATTTGCAGCACGTGTTTTGGTTTTTCATAATTTTTTCGAGCATATTTGGTCCCTCTAATTTTTAATTAAGT
Organism: Orobanche coerulescens; assembly: GCA_033398695.1. NCBI lineage: Eukaryota > Viridiplantae > Streptophyta > Magnoliopsida > Lamiales > Orobanchaceae > Orobanche > Orobanche coerulescens. The sequence continues at coordinate 4,183,430 of CM065816.1, forward strand.
AAATTTGGTCCTCATTCCATTTAGTATTTAATATTTAACAGAGTTTGCTGACGTGGATTAAAATATATCAATATATTATTAATTGCTAGTATATTTAAATTTATTACTTGAAAAATGATACAATCACAACCGTTGTAATGGTTGTGTTTGTTTTGAACCATTGATGATGTGGGTGGTGGGGTAGGTGATGGAATAAATAATGAATTTAGTGATAAATGTATGGTGAGATGATGTGTTGTAAAGTTTAGTTGTGTAAATTAGTTGTGCATGTAGCATTGTTGTTATTACTTAGGTGCACTTTTGGTCTCCAAAGTATTTAGCATGTGCAATTTTGGTCCCCAAAATACAAAAAGATAATAGTGTTATGCTTCATACCAATTTTGATGCTAAATACAAAAAGATAACAATATTATAAACGGCAAATTCAAAACGATGTCATTACAAGATATGAGTGTATATGCTTCATAAGGCCATCATTATAAATTGGCATTAAAATAAAGTGCATCAACGTCCTAAATGCACCATCAGCGACTATCACGAAAAAAAAGAAATAATAATAAGAATGCATCCAGGACCGGCCCAACCATTAATGATGCCCAAAACGAGTTCAAAAATGGGGCATCTAATATTTTAACAATAGTATGTTATAAAAATATTATATTTTATGTAAATTTTTTCGATCTTCTCGTAATAAAAACTCATTTATTAGATTACATTAAAAGTTGAATGTTGTGGGAAAATTTAAATAATATAGTATTTTTCGAGCTTCTTGTGTTGCGCAAAATGTCAACGTCGTGAGTAAATTTTAATAACGAACTATTTTATATATAGAATTTTAAAAGAATTTTTTACTAGAAAAAAAAATTTCAATTGCATTTTTTACGAATAAAATCATCTTAATATAATTATTTAAAAAGGATTGGGTACTCAAAAGGGAGAAAATTTAGAAACTAAACTAACGTCTATTGTCCTTGATAATAAAAAGTCATTTATTAGATTATATTAAAAATTGAATATTGTGGGAAAATTTAAATAATATAGTATTTTTCGAGCTTTTTGTGATGCGCAAAATGTCAACGTCGTGAGTAAATTTTAATAATGAACTTTTTGTGATGCGCAAAATATCAAAACATTGCTTTAAGAAATCGAACTTGTGACATTATGGAAAATGAGTCACTTGCCTATCGACAAGCTACCTTAACTTCAAGGATAGATAGAATCAGTCATAAAGCATGTAAAATAACTACATGAACACAATAACAAACATTACAAACTCCATAATTGCTCTATTGAATTCTTCACACATATATATTATTGACCTGAATGTCACATTGAGAGTATGTGCAATAAGCAGATTTGCTCCACACTGCTGGTGGATTCTCCATCATATCTTTCCAGGCATGCTCATTCAAAATCTTAAGGTTTTCCATTGTCCTTTCATATTCTAGGACTGTCGCTGCTCTAGCAGCGATCCACATCGCTTCCTTCATGTCACTCCTAGGGTGTCTCTTCCTTCAATTGCCATAAATATGTTTGACACAGACTATGCTCAATATGTTTTGCTTGACACCCGGGGGGTTGGAGCCAATCCCTACAACATACACTTTGATATTGTAATAAATTGTAAAGTAATGTAATCATTAATTGACTAAATAACTCTTAGCCCTATAATTTCATCATTTGAATGCAAACTCATAAGTCGGGCTGTGAACAAACCTGAATATTCGATTCGGTTCGAAGTATTCGGCTCGAAAAAGCTCGGATCGAGGCTCGACTCGGGACACCAAACATAGAGTCCAACACTATAAAATAGGATTCGGCGTTCGCATCGAACCGTTCGGCTCGGTTCGGTGCTTTGGCCCAATAATGAAAGACATAACCTCCCTATTAATTCATTTATTTTGAGAATGTAATTTTATTTTGGATTCTGGACTTGTTAATTCTAGAATTATGAATTCATTTTGGGAATGTAATTTTACTTTGGATTCTGGACTTATTAATCCTCAGACTATGTAATTTTATTCCAACAGTTCGAAAAATCGAGCCGAATCGAACTATATTCGAACGGTAATCAAGCCGAATCGAACTATACTCGAACGGTTCGAAAAATCGAGCCGAATCGACTCGAACTATATAAAAAAAATTGCTTTCGAGTCGAATCGAACCTCAAATTCTGAGGTTCGAAATTTTCGAGCCGAATCGAATCTAAAGTTCAAATAATTTTGGGCCGGACCGAACCCAGTAAAGGTTCGGTACAGTTCGGCTCGTTTACAGCCCTACTCATAAGGGGTATCATGCTGCTCCTTAGTCTAAGAATTTTGAGAACCCACTTCAACCATAACATCAAATGAAAGCATAAAGAAAGGCAATAGAAAAATAAAAATGAAGGGACAAGAACAAAAAGAAAGCAAAAGAAAGGGACAACAACTCAAAGAAAGCATAAAGAAATTGTAGAAAGTATGGGTCACACTCACACATCACAACCATATACAACGCCAAACAAACAAAACACAACAAGACAACTCAAACATTTCAGATGAATTCTCCAAGAAAATGAAATGAACTACGTACACTGAACAATGGAGGTCCGATGTGTGCGTTACAGATTGAGGAAGTCACTTGTTGAAGCTTATTTCGTCGTGTGCGTTAGAGAGAAGGAGGTCCGTTTCTGCGCGTGGAGGCCGACGAGAGATGGCTGTCCGATCGCTGCTGTGCGTGGAGGCCGACGAGAGATGGACGTCCGACCGCTGCTGTGTGTGGAGGCCTGGGACTTCAACTCCTCAGGCGGCTGGACAATGGAGATGCACAGATGAAAGGGGTTTGGGAAAGAAAGGGGGTAGGTTTCGTGGTTGGGGGGGCAGATTAGGGGATTGAGATTTGCACATTAATCATTTTTAATTTTATTAAATTAATAATTAATAATACATTAATATATTCTAATCCACTGTCACTTCAGCAAACGCCAAACTCTGTTAAACATTTAACAGTAAATGGAATGAGGGACTACATTTGCTTAATTTAAAAACTAGGAAGACCAAATATGCTTGAAAAAAATATGAGGGACCAAAATTGCAAATTGCAAATACTTGACGGCCCAAAAAGACATTTAAGCCTTATACTAAGTAAACTAAAAAAATAATTTTTATTAATTCAAACTTATTTTTATTGAATTTACTTTTCTCTGGTTGAAACTAATTTTTGGTGATTAAAACGAAATCTTAATAGAATAGATTGTAGGTTATTATCATTATATTATTATTACTATAAATTTTTATAACTATTATTTTCACAATGTTTTTTTTAAATATTATTAAATTTACTATTGTTAAATTTTTTTTTGAACGGCAATTTCATTAAAAACCCACGAAGCAAGGCGCTACGACGGAAAACAAACAACAACAACGAAACAAACACTTACAAATTGAAATTACACCACTTGTCCCACTCTAACCCCGCCATTCTATTTCTAGTTCTAGCCCAAAGATAACTCGTCGATTTAATCTCTTTTATAATAAACACTATCGACGGTCTTTTGTTGTTAAAGGTAGCCCGTTTCTCTCCTTCCATATCACCCACATCGTGGTAAGAATGATCATGTAGAGAATCCTCGCTTTGTAGTTGTCGTTGATTTGAGAATGAATCCCGAACAAGTCTTTCACATCAAACGCATATATGGGCGGAAGCTTGCACCAATACGAAATAGCTTGCCAAACGACCGCAGCCGAATAACAAGATGTAAGGATGTGTGTAAGATCTTCATCGATATCACCACATAAACAACACGAACTCGGCCTCGCCAACACTTTTCTCTTTACTAACTGATCATCCGTAGCCAACCGATTTTTAACAATTCTCCAACCTAACACATTAACTTTGTTGGGCACTGCCTTGTTCCAAACGAAGTCACAATTATCAGAATTTCCAACAGCACATTCGATGAGATACCTAGCCGATTTAACCGAGAAATGATCACTACCATCGCCTCCCCACTTCCAGTCGAGCCCAACCTTTTGAATCAGCAACCGAAGGCGAATACCAGCTGCCTCAAGCGAGCTATTCATTCTCGCGATCTCCTTCCAGGTTCCAGAACGGGATTTGACAAGCGGCACAAAACACAACCTTCTATTTTTTTCAATGTATCGCGAAAACTACATTTTTTCAAAGGCTTATATACTCAACCTTGTATCTCCATATCCATTTGATCATTAAGCTTTTGTTTAGAATCTCCAGCGGAACAAGGCCTAAACTACCTTTCGCTTTCGAATTTAGAACAACTTCTTTTTTCACCCAATGAATCTTGTGTTTGTTTCTCGACCCACCCCAAAGAAAGTTGAGCCGCATACCTTCTAGTTTATCGATCACCGCTTGCGGAGCTTTAAACAAGGAGAAGTAGTACACGAGGAGCGACTCAAGAACCGAATTAACGAGCACTAGCCGGCCTCCGATAGACAATTGGGAAGCCTTCCACATCGATAATCTTTTTTCGAAAACATCAATAACGGGTTGCCAATTTTTAATTCTATTCATATTCGCACCGACCGTTATCCCCAAGTGTTGAAATGGCATGATACCTTTCTTGCAATTTACCACATTCGCCCAATTATCGATTGTACTATCAGCCACGTTAACCCCGAATAACCGACATTGTTCCAAGTTCACTCTCAATCCCGACACAATATGAAAAATTCGAAGCAAACGAATCAAGTTTTTTATGTTTCTTTCTGACCAATCTCCAGCGATTATTGCATCATCCGTGAACAAGATATGCGATGTAGTGGGCCCCTCATTAGGGCAGAGTATACCTTTGAACACATCAGAATTCCGGGCATTGATCATTAGGCAATTAAAGGCCTCCATTACAATAATAAACAAGAACGGAGAAAGGGGGTCGTCTTGCCTAACACCCCGCTCCGTATTAAATTCCCACGTCGGGGAGCTGTTGACAAGAACCGAGACTCGAACCGACGTAAGACAACCCTTAACCCATCTTCTCCAAGTCTCTGGAAACTCCATTTGCCTCAAAACATCGTCAATGAAATTCCAATCAATAGAGTCGAAGGCCTTTTCGAAATCAATTTTGAACAAAAGAGTAGGATGCTTCACACGCTTCGCCCATGAAATGATTTCATTCAACACCACTGGACCATCCAAAATGTTCCGAACCAAAACATATGCAAGTTGTTCCTCCGAAACAACCGAGTCAATCACCACTTTGAGCCTATTCGCCATTACTTTCGATATGACTTTAGAAACGCATCCCACTAGACTTAAAGGTCGATAGTCCTTAAGGCCTTGCGGGTCATTGGATTTCGGGATCAAGTGAATGAACGAGGCACCACAACCATTACTTATGTTACCTGACGAGTGGAATTCCGTAAGTATGTTGTAGAAGTCGTTCCCGAACAAGTGCCAAAATCTTTTGAAGAACGCAAAGTTAAATCCGCCCGGACCAGGGGCTTTATCTCCACCGCATTCCCACACCACTTTTTTAACTTCTTCTAACGAGAACATATCAGTTAAGAAGGTTCCATCAACTTGGGACAGTTTTTTAATACCTTCGAAATTGATACAAGGCTTGGAAGGCCGCTGCTCTTAAAATTTTTCACGATAAAAACGCATCACCTCTTTTTTATATGATTCAGTCTAGTCTCCCATAACCCATTAATCGGCAGCCCATTAATACGATTGTTGGAGATATGAATTTTGCACATACGATGAAAAAACGAGCTATTTTCATCCCCGTCTATAGCCCACTTGACACGAGACTTCTGTTTAATATCCATAGCTTTCCGATTTTCTATCTCCTGCCATTTAGCATGGGTTGTGGCCAACAACTCAATCTCCCCATAGGTTATAAGACCCAATTCGGCTTTAGCCTCCCACTGATCGCATGAATTAAGCAGGTCCTCGACTTCTCTATTTTCCGCAACCTTATTCTCAAATCTCCAAGCTTTCAAAGCATCTTTCACTTTTTTCAACTTCGCCATGAGAATGAGGTCAGCTCTGCCCAACGAATGCAGGTCCACATCCCCCACAGCTTTCTCGACAACCTCGTTAATAGAAGGTATGTCAAGCCACGAAGTGTAGAATCTAAAGGGACCAGGACCAAAATCATAGGTAGTGGTTTTTAGCGACACAGGGCAATGATCCGACCACCTTTTAGGGTGCGCCATAAGGGACGCGGCAGGCCATTTAGCCCACAAGCCATCACAAACAAAGACATGGTCAAGTTTGCTAAAGTTCCTACTGCAACCACCGGAGTAGGTGAAACGACTCCCACCCATACTCTTTAAGACTCGCCTCATAAATAAATTCGTTAAAGACATGGGCACTCGATGCACAAAAACCGGATCCGAGTCTTTCCTCCAGACACCTAACTTCATTGAAGTCTCCCATCACCACTTTAAGCCCTTCCGAAGAAGTGACAAATCCCAGAATAGAATTCCACAATAAATAATACTATCTTTACTACCTCAATTTCGTCTAAAGAAAAGTGATTAAGAGTTTTGGGAGCTGAAATTCACTATTTAAGTGCAATATCGCATTATTTACTTAGCTCAATGTCCACGACCTGATATCACTTCTCAATTAATTTGTTGACTTGGTTTACTTCAGCATCGACGCAATATCATTAGAACAGACGAACATTAATCAAGAATATCTTCTGCTACCTAAAAAACGATTGACTTAGAACTATTCTTTTCATATTAGCAGGCAAATGAAGTAGTTTTCGAAAAAGCAAATGCTAAAGTAAATAGGGACGCTGAAGCTGTAACACCCTCAAGATATTCGAGGTATATTACAGCGCCGTGAATCCCTATATGGGACCCACCAGGCTGAACAGCATCATACTCATCGACTCACATGAACGACAAACCAAAACCATGTCATAAAGACGCAAAACAGAATAATCCACCCGGTTTACCGGTCAAACATAACATCATCAATCAATACAAACATATAGGCAACAATACAATCCGGACGGACACGAACTCTTAAGTACTCGAGTACAACCATTAGTTCAAAAGCCACAAAAGATGAAAAGACAAAAAGACATTAAGACGTCACTTATGCACAATCATCACGCTCGGCCATCATCCGCATACTGGTCCAGCGCCCGTTCGTCTCGATGAACCTGACCTGAAATTCATAAAACGAATTTCCCCAAAACGGGTCCCCAGAAGGGGTTAGCATTTACGCTAGTACAAGTAACCAGATGAACAACTTACATCTTACACATATAGTAATGCATGCAATAGAAAACCGTTCAAAACACTCATTTAGGAAATGCCAATATCAAATCACATTTGTAAAATTCACCACAATTAACCGTCGATCCACACCTCCGGACCCCTACCGAGACCCCGTCGGATCTAACCCGTAGTGGTTAAAAGCAAAGCTCGTCGATCCACACCTCCGTGGACCCCTACCGAGACCAATCGAGTCTAACCGTAGTGAGCATACACACACACACAATTTCTCATACAAAACTACTATGCCAAGATTGTAAGTTCATAAGGATACTTGCCTCGATTAAATAGACGATGACACGAGCGGAGCGGAAGGATCAAGCACAACCACGAGGAAGCGAGAATGAACCTAACGATTCGAATAGCACAATCACAACCACTTCTAAACGATTACGGAAATGGAATACACCGGAAACCCGCCTACGATTCATGTATATTCGCACAAAAATAACAACGAGGGCGGACCACAACCAAACCCTCTCGATTCCGCAAAACTATGAAAATATACCATGAATCCGTAGGAAAACTAATGATATCAACAAGATTAATCATATTCATCAAGAATCCATCAACAAAACGGAAAGAATCGGACAAAACCCCAAAATCCCCAATTATCCAAAAAGGTAGGGTTTCAAGAGATATTACCTTGAGTGATTCAAGTATTTAGATTCGTAGAACACGCGTTAGATTGATTATCCGAGCCTCACAACCGAAAAGAAATGATGAAAATCGACCCCCGGATGAAGAACTCTCCCCCTCTAAATCCTCTCTCGCGATGCAGTGGAAAAATGGGGAAGGAAATGAGCTCTTCACGCTCAGAACAACACATTTATAGTGTAACACAGCAGAACCTATCGGCCAGCCTATCGGCCGATAGGCCCAACCGATACCCATACAGAAATGCCGGCAGTAGAGTCTATCGACCCACCCTATCGGCCGAAAGGCTCCTGGAAGTGATCGGCCGATACCCATACAGAATGCCGGCAGTAGAGTCTATCGACCCCCCCTATCGGCCGAAAGGCTCCTGGAAGTGATCGTCCAAAAACTGAAACGACCATAACTCTCTCGTCCGGACTCCGATTGACTCACCGTTTGAACCATTGGAAAGCTAACTCGATGTTCTATAATATTGCAAAGATTTATAATTTTTGGAGTCACCAAAAATTAATGGTGATCTAACAAAGTCGAATTCATATGAGGAAAGTTGAAACAATGAACAATAACGAGAATACAATTCAACAATTGACAGGAAGGACATACTGAAAGATACATGAGGGTCACTATGACCGAGAAATATACCAAAAATGAAAATACAAGGGAAAGAAAAATACCGGATATTACATTCTACCCCTCTAAAAATAAGTTTCGTCCCGAAACTTAAGAAACAAACAACTCAGGGTACCTAGCACGCATGCTATCCTCGGTTTCCCAAGTTGCCTCCTCGACACCGTGTCTCGACCACTGAACCTTGACCAAAGGGATGGTCTTATGCCTCAGTCGTTTCTCACGATGCTCTAAAATCTTCAAAGGACGCTCCTCAAAAGTAATATCTTCAGCAATATCAATCTCGCCATAATCGATGACGTGACTAGGATCCGGAACATATTTCCTCACCGGGAAACATGAAAACGCTATGAACATGACTCAAGGCCGGGGTAACGCCAAGCGGTATGCTAACCCACCGACTCGCTCGAGAATCTCGAAGGGTCAATAAATCTCGGACTCAACTTCCCCTTCTTCCCGAAACGGAAAACTCCTCTCGTTGGCGACACCTTCAGCAAAACGTGGTCTCCCACCTCGAATTCTAAAGGTCGACGACGGACATCGGCATATGACTTCTGTCGACTCTGGGCGGTCAACATCCGTTCTCAAATTAATTCTATCTTCCGTCTCGTCTCTAACACGACATCCGGCTCGGTCCCGACTAAATCGGACGCCTCATTCCAACAAATCGGCGATCGACATCGTCGCCCATAAAGTGCCTCATACGGTGCCATCCGAATCGACGCGTGCCAACTGTTGTTGTACGTGAATTCGATCAATGGCAAATGCTCCTCCCAGTCGCTGCTCCAATCGAGGGCACAAGCACGCAACATGTCCTCAAATGTCTGGATAGTGCGTTCCGACTGTCCATCTGACTGAGGATGGAAAGAGGTACTCAAATGCAAACGGGTACCCAACGCCTTATGCACCGCCTGCCAAAAGTGCGATACGAAACGGCCATCACGATCCGAAACGATAGACTTCGGAGTACCGTGAAGCCTCACAATCTGTGCGATAAATATACGGGCGACTTCTCCGGCCCCAAGTGTCCTTGATGCCCGAGAAAATGTGCCGACTTGGTGAGACGATCAACAATCACCCAAACCGTATTCATGCACGATCTCGATCTCGGCAAACTCGTAATGAAATCCATCGATATATCTTCCCATTTCCATTCCGAGCGAAGTGATCGCAATAACTCAAATGTCGCCGATGCTCGATTTTGACACTGGCAAGTCAAACATCTCGCCACAACCGTGCGACTTCCTCCTTCATATCATTCCACCGAAGTTCCTCCTCGTGTCCTTGTACATCTTACTCGAGCCGGGATGAACGGAATAGGGTGTGGAATGGGCCTCACGCAAAATACCTGTGCAACCACGGATCGTTCGGCACACAAAGCCGACTGAATCTCAAAACGCCATCCTCGTGAATCACAAACCCGGAGACTTTCCTTTAAGAACGTTCTCTCGGATTTGAGTAATCATCGGATCCTCTAATTGCTTGATTTAATTTCATCGATCAAAGGCAGCCCGAAATTTCTAAGGCACAAAGTTGCCCGGCAGATCCAGCGGCAAAACCTCAACATCTAACCCGATCAAAGCCCGCCGAAGCTCGGAGGCGAGGCGTAAGGACCTCAAGCGTTCGCAACGCAATCGGTTTCCGACTCAAGGCGTCGGCCACGACATTCGCCTTACCGGATGATAAAGGATTTCGAGGTCATAATCCTTAATCAACTCTAACCATCTCCTCTGTCTCATATTCAACTCTCATTGAGTAAATATGTATTTGAGACTTTTATGATCGGTAAAAACCTGACATGCAGAGCCGAAAAGATAGTGACGCCAAATCTTGAGTGCAAAGACAACCGCCGCTAACTCCAAATCGTGAGTAGGGTAGTTAAGCTCATACGGCCTCAGCTGTCTCGATGCATAGGCAATGGTCTTGCCGTCTTTGCATCAATACGCACCCAAGACCACGACCGAAGCATCGCTAAAAACGGCGAAACCCTCGTTGCCACATGGCAATGCCAAAACTGGGGCTGAAGTCAAACGCTTCTTCAGCTCCTCAAAACTCGACTGCCTCTCATCGGTCCAGACGAACTTCTCGGATTTCTGGAGCAACTGGGTAAGTGGTCGAGCTAGTTTTGAGAAACCCTCGACGAACCTACGGTAGTAGCCAGCCAAACCCAAGAAACTACAGACCTCCTTCACATTTTTGGGCGGTGCCCAATCCAACACCGCCTCAATCTTCTGCGGATCCACACGAACCCCTACCGAAATCACGTGACCTAAAAACATCACTTCCTTCAGCCAGAACTCACATTTCGAGAACTTTGCATAGAGTTGCTCGGCCCTCAAAATGTCTAACACTATCCGCAAATGATGGGCATGCTCTTCCTCATTCCTCGAATAAATAAGAATATCACAATAAAGACGATTTACGCACTTATCCAAATACTCGATAAAAACTTTGTTCATCAATCGCATGAACACCGCCGGCGCATTAGTTAACCCGAAGGCATGACTACGAACTCATAATGTCCGTACCTCGTCCGAAAAGTGTCTTGACACATCGGACTCTCTCACCCGGTGATAGTACCCCGATTTCAAATCAATTTTCGAGAATACCGCAGCTCCCTGCAACTGATCGAACAAGTCATCAATTCTCGGCAAAGGATACTTGTTCTTGATGGTCACCTTATTTAGTTCGCGATAGTCGATACACAAACGTAGCGAACCATCCTTCTTCCGCACAACAGACCGGTGCGCCCCAAGGCGAGGCGCTCGGTCGAACATACCCCGACTCAAGAAGCTCACTCAATCGCTTCTTCAACTCGGACATCTCTGAAGGTGCCATGCGATAGGCGCCTTGAAATAGAGCCGCACCCGGCTCTAACTCTATAGTGAACTCGACCTCTCGATCCGGTGGCAATCCCGGTAACTCGTCAGGAAAAACATCAGGAAATTCATTAACGATTGGAATCGTCGAAAGCTCGACTCCACCACTCTCCGCCTTCAAGGCATAGCACCAATAACCAATACATCCCTTCCGCAGAGTTTCATCGCCTTCAAGGCGTTACTAACGAGGTTCTGTTTCCCCCTCTTTCGCCCGTGAAAGAGTGCTCGATGCCATCATCGGCCAACATGGTGATGATTCTCGTGCGGTAGTTCATGATTGCACCATGCCGCTCGAGCCAATCATCACCAAGAATCAAATCCTCACCTCGATACTCACAACAATAAGATTAGAGGGCCAAGTCCTCTCACAAATAAGCACGAAGCAGTCTCGAACCTCCCGATCACCAACGATCCTATCACCGCTAGGAAGCTTAACGATGAAGGGCTCACAAGGCGTCAAGCGGTCGAGACTCAAACGACGTACACAATCCGGAGATATGAACGAATGCGTAGCACCTAATCGAAAAGCACACCGACGGGATGAGAAAGAATATAAACGGTACTGCCGCCACGGTAGCCATTGGATCATCGGCTTTCCGCATCTCATAGACACGCGGGTGGGTGAGCCGACACCGGAAGCTCCCCCTTAGAGGGCTGACCCCGACCTCTCCCGACTAGCACTCGGCGGGGATTGAGGAGCAACGATCCTCGATTCACACTTGGTTCCCTAGGCTGGAATGGAAGCCGGGCACCAAGAATTTTCTCCCTCTCGGCCAGACGACCTTGTGGCCGGTGCCACTGCGATTACACGTCAGCAAAGGGCTCAAACAAGTACGACTGATGTGGCCTGTACGACCACAATTGAAACACTTCACATCACGAAAAGGAGCGCTGGTAGTTCCACGAGGACCCTCAACGGAACGAGCTGGACCACCGCCGGCAGGGAAGTTAGCAGATTGGGATCTCTGCTGACCCCCACTCTTGTGGCCCAAAAAGTTCCCGGCGGACTTCTGCTTCTTACTCTCGCGGGCCGCCTCACTCGCCGTCACCGACATATCATAAGCAAGGGCCCTACTCTGATAATCCTTCAATGTAGTGCATACGAGCCCCGACATATAGTCCCGAATCGGCAACTTCATCCGTCTGGAGAAATGGAAAATCTTGTCACTCTCCTCGACAACTTGGGTCTTCACATAACCCAACTCTTTGTTAAAATCAGCAATAGCTTGAGCTACGGGGATATCCCGTGGTTGAGCATCATAAAAAGCATGTACCCGAGGCACATCGGCGCCACGGGCAATATTCAGTCTCCATCAACTCTTGAAACTCAGCCCACGTAGCAGCATGGTCTTTGGGCCCAACGGCCTCCCACCAGTCCGTAGCGTCCCCCGTGAGAAAGTATTGAGCAATAGGGACTCTACGTTCCTCGGGACAGTTAGTGGCAACGAAGACCTTAGATATCTCCTTGATCCACCCTTCCCAGCCAATCGGGTCTGAAGCTCCCGAAAACTGAGGAGGATGCATCTTGATGACATCTTGGAGCCAACGGTCCGCTCCGCCCGATTAGCATGGGCACGATCCGGTTCGAACACTTTGAGCTATTGCCGCCATTTGGTTCACCATCTTGCATAACGGCCGCAATACCAAGATCGGCACGCTCACGAGAAGAAGCATGGCTATGACGGTCGCCGATGCTGCCGCTCTGAAAGATCTGCGACGTGGCCGCCCCGCCGTGCCCCACGTCCAAGGCGTCACGACCACGGCCGCGACCACGACCTCTTCCAAGCATCCATACTGAGTTAAATAAGTAGCAAAAGCCATACGAGGGTAAGTACGAGAAAAGAACAATCACAAGTCGAGAATCAAAGGTACGATACAAGGAAATAATGAAAAGAGGAGGGAAAACTTACGGACACCGGTAGTAGGAATCACGGCAGTGACGATGATGTGCAAAACAAAACACCACAAGACCCAATAAACCGACAAGCCTAGGTATCCATAAACCTAGAGCTCGATACCATTTTCGTAACACCCTCAAGATATTCGAGGTATATTACAGTGAATCCCTATATGGGACCCACCAGTGAAACGACATCATACTCATCGACTCACATGAGCGACAAACCAAAACCATGTCATAAAGACGCAAAACAGAATAATCCACCCGGTTTACCGGTCAAACATAACATCATCAATCAATACAAACATATAGGCAACAATACAATCCGGACGGACACGAACTCTTAAGTACTCGAGTACAACCATTAGTTCAAAAGCCACAAAAGATGAAAAGACAAAAAGACATTAAGACGTCACTTATGCACAATCATCACGCTCGGCCATCATCCGCATATCGGTCCAGTAGCCGTTCGTCTCGATGAACCCGACTGAAATTCATAAAACGAATTTCCCCAAAACGGGTCCCCAGAAGGGGTTAGCATTTACGCTAGTACAAGTAACCAGATGAACAACTTACATCTTACACATATAGTAATGCATGCAATAGAGAAAACCGTTCGAAAACACTCATTTCCGGAAATGCCAATATCAAATCACATTTGTAAAATTCACCACAATTAACCGTCGATCCACACCTCCGTGGACCCCTACCGAGACCCCGTCGGATCTAACCCGTAGTGGTTAAAAGCAAAGCTCGTCGATCCACACCTCCGTGGACCCCTACCGAGACCCCGTCGAGTCTAACCCGTAGTGAGCATACACACACACACAATTTCTCATACAAAACTACTATGCCAAGATTGTAAGTTCATAAGGATACTTGCCTCGATTAAATAGACGATGACACGAACGGAACGGAAGGATCAAGCACAACCACGAGGAACCGACGAGAATGAACCTAACGATTCGAATAGCACAATCACAACCACTTCTAAACGATTACGGAAATGGAATACACCCGGAAACCCGCCTACGATTCATGTATATTCGCACAAAAATAACAACGAGGGCGGACCACAACCAAACCCTCTCGATTCCGCAAAACTATGAAAATATACCATGAATCCGTAGGAAAACTAATGATATCAACAAGATTAATCATATTCATCAAGAATCCATCAACAAAACGGAAAGAATCGGACAAAACCCCAAAATCCCCAATTATCCAAAAAGGTAGGGTTTCAAGAGATATTACCTTGAGTGATTCAAGTATTTAGATTCGTAGAACACGCGTTAGATTGATTATCCGAGCCTCACAACCGAAAAGAAATGATGAAAATCGACCCCCGGATGAAGAACTCTCCCCCTCTAAATCCTCTCTCGCGATGCAGTGGAAAAATGGGGAAGGAAATGAGCTGTTCACGCTCAGAACAACACATTTATAGTGTAACACAGCAGAACCTATCGGCCAGCCTATCGGCCGATAGGCCCAACCGATACCCATACAGAAATGCCGGCAGTAGAGTCTATCGACCCACCCTATCGGCCGAAAGGCTCCTGGAAGTGATCGGCCGATACCCATCTGAGAATGCCGGCGGTGAGTCTATCGACCCCCCCTATCGGCCGAAAGGCTCCTGGAAGTGATCGTCCAAAAACTGAAACGACCATAACTCTCTCGTCCGGACTCCGATTGACTCACCGTTTGAACCATTGGAAAGCTAACTCGATGTTCTATAATATTGCAAAGATTTATAATTTTTGGAGTCACCAAAAATTAATGGTGATCTAACAAAGTCGAATTCATATGAGGAAAGTTGAAACAATGAACAATAACGAGAATACAATTCAACAGTTGACAGGAAGGACATACTGAAAGATACATGAGGGTCACTATGACCGAGAAATATACCAAAAATGAAAATACAAGGGAAAGAAAAATACCGGATATTACAGAAGCAAGTACCTCGTATAATGTGTTGGTTAGGATTTGTTGACATTCTGCAAATCTATTAAGAAAACCTCTTTTGGCTACCTTCTCGAATCACGACGAGATTATTGTTTTGCATGAATCAATCTGTGAGTGTGCATGACTAGTGATTAAATACTACCGCTTATGAATATACTTACATTTATGAACATAATATAACTTGTGAATCTCTTGATTGATGGAAGGATCATAAAAGGAAATATGTGAGATATAAGGAACATACACACATAGGTTGCATTCTTTTTCTTGACCAAGGTTTGTTTTTTCCACTAGGATTTGTTACTTTAAAGGTTTTTTACGAAGCAACGATATATCAATGTAAGAATTATGGGGAGCTATAGATTTTTCAAACTTTGGAGATCGATGTAAGGATCACATGTGCTGTACTGTTTTCTTTGACAAAAGTTCATTTTCTCCCATTCAGTTTTGTTGGCGAAGTTTTTAGTGAAGCAACGACTACTTGATTGATGTACAAATCAGGGAGTCTTACATCTATATCGTACGTTATACTCTTTTCTGCACAATGATCATTTTTTCACAAGGTTGGAAAGATTTTTAACGAGTTAACCAAATGCATCAATTTAGGGATCGATGGAATGATCTCCTTAAAGCGATATGGTCAATGTAACGATCATATGGAAGGATAGGCTCAAAGGGCGAAATCTAAACATTACATGTCTAGATGTTGTACTCTTTTCCCTACGATCAAGATATTTCCACATTGGGTTTTTACTTGACGAGGTTTTAACGAGGCAACATGACATGAGTTAATAGACTCGACACAAGAGAGAGTGTACAATGAATAATATTTTATGTGCCTTAGTCCGCAAGTTATGAATTTTCCTAGTCAGGAATGTTTGTTATATTGTAATTAGGGATGGCAAGAAAATCCGAACCCGACGGGGAAATCCGAAACTCGATCTTAACGGGGCGGGGCGGGACAGACATTATCGGGTTACGGGACGGGGATCGGGGCGTTAACGGGGATTTTTTTGGGGTTCGAGGTAGTGACTGGGGTGATCGTGCCCCGCCCCGCCCCGCCCCGATATAATATTATATATATTTTTTATATTTTTTTATATATAAAATTATATTATATTATATTTTATATATATATATATATTATATATATTAGGAATGGCAATGGGGCGGGTTCGGGGCGGGGCAGGCTATCCCCGTCCCCGAACCCGAAATTTGAATCCTGCCCCGTCCCCGCCCCGTTCCCCGTCGGGGATTGATAAGTGGTAATTTTACCACTTATTTCTAAGATTTTATACTAGGTTTTTATCTCGTTTCGTGATTAATGTGCTCGTATTTGGCTTATTTACGATTAGTCGAGCCGTATTACGCGTTTGGGTTGGTTTTAGTGTGTTTGCAGGTTTTTAGAGCCAAAAGGACCCAAAACGAGACAAAGGACCGAGAGTCGAGTCACGGAAGGAAGAAACAGATTTTTGCAAGTGACAGACGAACCTATCGGGCCAGCCTATCGGCCGATAGGTGCGTCCGAAAGGTGTTCCTGCCCTACCAAGTGAAGTCGACCGACGAACCAACTATCGGGCAAGCTATCGACCGATAGGCCAGGCCGATAAAGTCGCTACGCGGGCTCTCGTGTTTTGACGGATTATAACTCTTTTGGATAGATTTTGTTTCCTAGATTAGAGCTAATCGGGATTTTAACTCCCATAGGCTATATACACCCCCTCCTAGACCTAGTTTACCATCTTTCATCATTCTTTTTCATCCTTTATCATATTTAGCACTCTTTTACATTTTTTTCGGAAGATTAATTCCTTGGAGACGAGAACTTTTTGGAGGAGAATTATTATTATTTTTCTACTTTTTCGGAGATTGAAGACTCAGAGTTCATCCGTAAGGGTTGTAATCTCTCTTTTCATATTAATAATATGCATTCTCCATCTATTTCTTGTTTAATTTCAATTATGTCTGGCTAATTCCATTGATTGATTCTAGGGTTAGTAATTTTAATTGATGTTCACATGATGTTCCTTTGATTACCTTTTTACCTTTCATCCTAGGCTTGTGATCAAGATGTGTTAAATCTCATGCTAGATTAAAGGGCCCTTAATCGATGCATGTTAGCTAATTGATTTTGCCCGGAAGGATTAATTAATTAGTGGAAATACTTGATGCACAATATGATTTGATCTTAAGACCTAAGTGGAGTAAGATAAATCATAGATAAATAAGTTGGCGCTTTTTAAGTGATTTAAATTCTTTGAGCCCTGACGGGGAAAAGGGTTTAAATTAACTATCTTTCTAGGTTACCTTGATCGGAATTCTAGATCAGCTGAGTGATTATTTCTAGGATTGAATTAAAATTTGGGGAAAAGGAATCAAGTGAATGGATTGTGTGAACTCAATTAGATGATACTACCCTAGGATCAATTAGCTTTCAACTTGTGATTTTATCTTGCTAATTTGTTTATTTGCTTGATTTAGATAATTCATCTTTTATTTAATTTTTATTTTTCGATTTTTGAAGTAGATAATTAGAAACAAACCAAATTTTCGGATTCCTAAATAGCAGTCAAATTTTGAGTAGAGTTATTTCCTTTATTTTCGACATATCAATTCCCTTGGGTTCGACACCTTGGAAATACTTCGAGGTTTTACAAATTTTAAAATTGATCGGATTTGAAAACCATACTATGCGAATTCTAGCGATCAGGGATCTTATCGGGGCGCCCCATTGGGCTACAGCATACCCCGAACCCCGCCCCGTTCTACATTCCCCGTTTTTGCCCCGTTTTATATATTTATATAGAATTATATTATATATATATATATATATATATAATATAAAAAGTATATATAAAATAATATATATAATATATTATTTTATAAAAAAATATATATAATATATTATATATATTATTTTATATATATTATTTTGCCCCGTTCTATATAAAAAGGGGATAGCCTGCCCCGCCCCTTTTTACGCGTGGTATGTTGTGTTTTTGTTTTGTAGGTATCCGGACGAAGATTGTGGTGAAATATGCGCTTTCATAGCTAATATTGGAGTTTATGACAATCAAAAGCTAAAACGGGGCCTAAAACGACGAAAGATTTAAGCAGTATCGGTCGAATCTCCTAAATACTAGAATCTCCACTCCGAATTGAGATGTATTCTCCTTTGATATAAATTCCTCGTGAAATTAGCTTCGAAACGGTATATCATATGCTAAAATCCGAGGTGAATTGATACAAGAACGAAGGATCAAGCCGAAGAAGACCAAAAACCGGACTAGCCGCACTGTGCAACCGGACTAGGTCTGCGACAGCGCCGGCTGCATCAGTAACTCGGCCGTGCCATGGGACACGGCCGGGTCTCATTCAGCCGAATCGCACTTTCCGGATGAGAAGGACTCGACCGTGCCTTTTGGGACACGGCCGAGTCACTTTCGCCATTTCGCCTTTCCCCGCATAGTCTTTGCACGGCCGTGTCACGGACACGGCCGAGCCTCTCGGCAGAACTACTTTTCGATTATTCAGCATTGTGACACGGCCGTGTCCTAGGACACGGCCGTGCCACTTTTTGTTTCATGTCACTTTCCTTGACATCTTTGCATATTTTAAGCCTTTGTCTTGATTTTTTGGATATAAAACAAAGTGGAGTGACCCCTTGAGAGGTGTACTTGTCTTGTGAAGAAGATATTTTGTGGAAAAACAGAAGATTAGGGAGGAAAAACACCAAAAGAGTGGGAAAGAAAGAGATTTTCATCATCTTCCTTGTGTGTTCTTGGAGTGAGAAAAATACTTTTGTGAGATATAATAATTCCTTGTATAAATTTGTTGTGATTCTTGTAAGAAGATCATCAAACCTTCATCGGGAATTCGATTTCGGCATTTACAAGGGAAGTTTTTACCATATTTTGTTCTTCAATTTCCATTATTGTTGTTGAATTAATCATGTGTGGCTAAACACTTCATATGGGTTTTTAGATATAGCCACACACATGTTTTTGATTGTTAGTTCCTTTTGATTTTCCGGATAAAGTTTGGGATTGTTCCTCTTGTTCGTTCTTCGTTTAAGAACTTTTGGATTAGATCATCAAACCTTTTTCATTGTTGTTATTATTATTCGAATCGAGGGTTTTTATCGGTGTTCGCCATCAAACGACCCGAAAGAAACGATTGTGAATGTTCTCGAGCTTTTTCGCGCGATCTTTTAACGATTTACCTCATCAAAAGTAGTCGGTTAATTGATTGTTAGCTAGGGTTTCGTCCCCATCAAAAGAGTATCCCTTAATTTTCGTTGAGAACAATCGTGATTTTTAGAATTTCCGCCATCAAACGGATTTCTTTTAATCATGAGCAATCGATAATTCCTAACCTTATTTATTTGAGTATCGGAACTAATAATTGATTACGTGTGTGTCGGTGACTCTAAATTCCCATATTAATCTCATTATTGTTATCTCTCATTTATCCGACTATCAAATTGGTGTTGTTATCACTTAGTTCAATTTAAATTTTGTGCATTAGTAATTGTAATCATAATCAACCAATGCTGTATTTTAATTTAATTTACTTTTGTTCATTCGACTATTTGCCGAACATTATCGAATTTTAAACCGTTTCCAATTCCTCGAGAGATCGACCTCGGAGTTACTTGCCGCTTACTACAAGAGCGATTCGTACACTTGCGAGTATTTAATTTGAAACCATTAAGTTTTTGGCGCCGTTGCCGGGGAATTGGCGTTTAATTTTTAATCTTGTTTTAATGATAGTTGAATTGCTATTCTTGATCAATACTATTTCGATAAAATTCGCTCTTACTTCCTTTGTTTATGCTTGGTAGGAGATCGTTGGGTAACCCGATTCTTCCACCGATAGACGAAATTCAAAGAATTAGAGCACCAAAAATAATGGCCACAACATCAATGGCAAACGACGAGGTGAATTTGGACTTTGAAGAGCGACTTTTGATCCAAGAAGAAAACACTCGTCAACCAAGGGTTGAGAATGTTGCACAAAATATAGATGAGGAAGAAATTCGTCAACCAAGGTTTCCGAGATATGATAATGTTGGGCGCAATCAAGGGATACCGGAAGCTCAACAAGGGAGGTACTTTTATCCGAGACAACCACCCGTCGGAATGCAATATGGAGCGAATTATTATCCCGGACCTCAATATGGGATGGAGGCGAACTATAACATGCCGCAACAACCTCCGGTCGAACATCTTATGAGGGACTATGCAAAGCCCGTAGTGAACACCGCCATTTCATGCATCCAATTAGCACCGGCCGCAAGGAACTACCACATAAGCGGATTTCACATCGAGCAATTGCCCTCATTTCACGGATTAGTACGAGAGGATCCGTTATCATTCATCCGAGATTTCTATGTGGCGATTGATAACTTCCCATTGAACGGGTTGAGCGAGGATCAACTAAGAATGAAGTGCTTCCCTTATACACTAAAGGATGGGGCGAAACAATGGTTGATGACTTTGGCGCCGGGCTCACTGAAAACGTGGGATGAAGTTTACGACAAATTCATTACCAAGTACTTCTCTCATTCAAAGACTACACAATTGAGAGCCCAAATCTCAACATTCGGACAACAAGACGGAGAGGCATTTCATGAAGCATGGGACCGAT
This sequence comes from Orobanche coerulescens, assembly GCA_033398695.1. Classification (NCBI taxonomy): domain Eukaryota; kingdom Viridiplantae; phylum Streptophyta; class Magnoliopsida; order Lamiales; family Orobanchaceae; genus Orobanche; species Orobanche coerulescens. The sequence continues at coordinate 4,204,357 of CM065816.1, forward strand.
TCAAGATGCTCCTCATTCAATGCCCACACCATCACTATCCGCTTCAACTACTTAATCAATTCTTCTATGATGGGTTGACACAATATTGCCAAGGAGCGGTAGATAACGCCGCCGGTGGTTCGTTTTGGGGGTTAACGGAGAGACAAGCTTATGACGTATTTGAATTATTGGGGGCTAATTCTCAACAAAAAAATGTGCGTGTTCATAGAGGAGTTGTGAACCAAGTAAACGAGAAGGACGAGATGCAATCTAAAATCGATGAGTTAATGAAGGAACTAAGACAACTCAAGATTCAAAATAAATCTTCGAGCTCACGAGTTTGCGAAATTTGTTGGGGACCCGGACATCATGCTAATTCTTGCCCTTATATTTTTCCGGATGAACAAACCGAACAAGTTAATTGGGCTATGGGACAAAGCACGGAAGGCCCGAGTGGGAGGAGAGGAGGAATAATTATGGCGGAAACGCAAGAAATGCACCTCTCCCAAATACTTATCACCCGATGGCATACGACGCAAATGTCCAAACTCAATACAACGGAGGAAACCGAGCCCAACAACCAACGCGAAGTGAACCACCTCCACAACAAAGGAACTCTCTTGAGGAGAGTATTGCGGCATTCATTAAGGAGGGCAAGGAAAACCGAGTGGAGAACAATAAAAGGTTTGAATCTTTAGAAGTTTCGATGAAGAAAATGGAGATTCAAATTGGGCAACTTGCTACCGAGGCATGCAAACAAGAAACGGGTAAACTACCAAGTCAACCCGAGCAAGTTCAAGCTATTACCACCATCCGAAGTGGTAAAGTGATAAATAAAGAGATAATTTCCGAAGCGAAAGAGAGGGGCGGTGAGAAAGAAGAATTGCCGAGTCAATCGGGGAAATGTATGGTGATTGAAGAGGATGAGTCGAACGATGAAGAAATCCGAGTAACCGCTACCCAATCTTGCGAGACTCGAATTCCTTGGGACAAATCTAAAGACCCAATCGAGAAGCCAATTGAAGAGAATAAGAGCGAACCGGTCAAATCAATGCATCAAAAGGAGGACCTAGAAAGCTTTGACATGGAAGTTCTTTTCGTGGAGAAAGAAGTTCCCACTGTGAACTTAGGAGCGAGTATTAATTTAACACAAAAACCAATATACTCGCCACTAAGTTTGGGGGAGGTAATAGTCCCGATGGATTTCGTGATACCAAACATAGAAGAAACATCACCAACAAAAATCACGTCACTTATTCTTCAAGGAAGACATTTCATGGTGACGATGATAATGAAAATTGAAATGGTGACAGAAGCGCTCACAATGGAAATCCACGGAACCACTATCCATATCCTGACGAAGGAAGACGAGCGAAAAATGACGAGTTATATGGATGGACATGACACGTTTCCATTTAATCCCGGATAGAAGAATCCGAAGAAGTCGAGCTAAAGACTATAAAAAAGCGCTGCTTGGGAGGCAACCCAAGGGAGTTTTAATTTTTATCGCTTTTATTATTATTATTGCATTAATTTTGTTTTATGCATGGCGTGTGTAGGTAATCTAATAAAGGAAGTATTCATCTGAGGAAGAAACCTAGCCTATTGAAAGTAGAGACCCGAGCACAAAAGCATGGTGCCCCGCGATCGAAAACCACACATCTTAATCCGGTATTTTTATTTTCTTTCTTTTTAATTTGCGTTTTTGTATTTTTCCTGACTTAATCTTTTTGCTTGGGGATAAGCAAAGGTTTAGGTTTGGGGGGGGTGCAACTTCTTCGATTTTTATTTATTTTTTGTTTGCGTGATGTTTGTTTCCTTTCTTTATTTTTTTTTTTCTTTTTCTTGCGTAATGTCGTAGTTGGATTGCAATAACCTTGTTAACTGTTGGGTATATGGATGATTAGTCGTGTTTGTGTTTGGCTCGTAGAGTTTAATAAATCTAATTGATTGCTTGACCTTGCGTGTGAATGTATAGTTTTTGGTTACTTGATTTGACGTGTAAGGAATGAGTATGGTAGTCCAAAAGCCGTGAGTCCTTGTGCCTAATTAAACCGTTCACTTTTAGCGGTGAAATTCTTTCATGAGTGATTTCTCTTCTTATGGATTGTATTCTTTAGAACTTGCATGATTCTGTCGGATGACGTGTTGATATTTACATACACGAGGAATGATTAGGGCTGCCCATTTTTTGTCTTGAACCTACTTATCTACAAATATCCACCAATTCATATCAATATCCTTTGCTAGCCTCGTTGAGCCTTTAGCCGTAATTTTGTTCGAAAAACCCGCATCTTATTGCTCCATATCCAAAAGCCATAACTTACCCAAGTATTGGTCCACGTAAGAGCATGAGAGGGTATATTTGAAAAATGAAGGTGTGCAAAGTTTGTGGTCTATAGAGGCAAAAATCTTCTCTCCCGTTCCCCTGAAAATAATAAGCCCCACACACAAAAAAAAAAAAAAAGGGGGTGATCCTAATAATAATAGTGGGATAGAAAAAAATAGGGGAGGAGAGGAGTGAGCCTAAGAAAAACAAAAGGGAAGTCGTTGGGTTGTGAGAAATAGGCCAATATCATAAGAATTACACTTAATAAGGCCTAGAAAAAAAAAAGAGGGAGATATATATACGGGAGAATTGAAGTAGAATGATCGATCTTGCTTTGAGTTTTTATTTCATATATATGAGGATCGTATATGCTCTACTTGGACTGAACTTGTAACTACTAGCCAAATTTTCCCAACCTGAGCCACAGCCCTGTTACAACCAAAAGTAAGACCCTATGACTCATGTTTTGTGAATATTGATGTGTTTGATGAAGAGAAGAAGTGCAAGCATATAGTAGAACTTTCCATTTGAATCGAGTTGAGCGTATTGACCTATCTTAACACTTGAGAGATGAGTGAATCGATATAATTCAGTGAGGGACTATTAAGACTTGTTTTCTTTCATGTTCAATCAAGTGCCATTGCTTTCCACTCATTTGTGAGTTCAGGCTTCCATGATGAATTACGAGACTTTACGATACTTTTACATTCTCGGTTGATTGTATGTATACCCGATGATTAACTTGATTATTCAATCCTTCTTGTTTATTTGTCGTGTGTTTTATTTCTTTTTGCTTGAGGGCAAGCAAAGTTTAGGTTTGGGGGGATTTGATGAGTCGATTTTGATCGTCTCATTCTGTTCTATCGAGTCGCACTTTCATTTGTTTTTCGAGTGTTTTTGCCCTTTTTACGCGTGGTATGTTGTGTTTTTGTTTTGTAGGTATCCGGACGAAGATTGTGGTGAAATATGCGCTTTCATAGCTAATATTGGAGTTTATGACAATCAAAAGCTAAAACGGGGCCCAAAACGACGAAAGATTTAAGCAGTATCGGTCGAATCTCCTAAATACCAGAATCTCCACTCCGAATTGAGATGTATTCTCCTTTGATATAAATTCCTCGTGAAATTAGCTTCGAAACGGTATATCATATGCTAAAATCCGAGGTGAATTGATACAAGAACGAAGGATCAAGCCGAAGAAGACCAAAAACCGGACTAGGCTGCACCAGGCAACCGGACTAGGCTGCGACAGGCGCTCGGCTGCATCAGGTAACTCGGCCGTGCCATGGGACACGGCCGGGTCTCATTCCAGCGCGAACTGCACTTTCCGGATGAGAAGGACTCGACCGTGCCTTTTGGGACACGGCCGAGTCACTTTCGGCCATTTCGCCTTTCCCGCATAGTGCTGCACGGCCGTGTCACGGGACACGGCCGAGCCTCTCGACAGACTACTTTTCGATTATTCAGCGCAGCGCGACACGGCCGTGTCCTAGGACACGGGCCGTGCCACTTTTTGTTTCATGTCACTTTCCTTGACATCTTTGCATATTTTAAGCCTTTGTCTTGATTTTTTGGATATAAAACAAAGTGGAGTGACCCCTTGAGAGGTGTACTTGTCTTGTGAAGAAGATATTTTGTGGAAAAACAGAAGATTAGGGAGGAAAAACACCAAAAGAGTGGGAAAGAAAGAGATTTTCATCATCTTCCTTGTGTGTTCTTGGAGTGAGAAAAATACTTTTGTGAGATATAAAAATTCCTTGTATAAATTTGTTGTGATTCTTGTAAGAAGATCATCAAACCTTCATCGGGAATTCGATTTCGGCATTTACAAGGGAAGTTTTTACCATGTTTTGTTCTTCAATTTCCATTATTGTTGTTGAATTAATCATGTGTGGCTAAACACTTCATATGGGTTTTTAGATATAGCCACACACATGTTTTTGATTGTTAGTTCCTTTTGATTTTCCGGATAAAGTTTGGGATTGTTCCTCTTGTTCGTTCTTCGTTTAAGAACTTTTGGATTAGATCATCAAACCTTTTTCATTGTTGTTATTATTATTCGAATCGAGAGTTTTTATCGGTGTTCGCCATCAAACGACCCGAAAGAAACGATTGTGAATGTTCTCGAGCTTTTTCGCGCAATCTTTTAACGATTTACCTCATCAAAAGTAGTCGGTTAATTGATTGTTAGCTAGGGTTTCGTCCCCATCAAAAGAGTATCCCTTAATTTTCGTTGAGAACAATCGTGATTTTTAGAATTTCCGCCATCAAACGGATTTCTTTTAATCATGAGCAATCGATAATTCCTAACCTTATTTATTTGAGTATCGGAACTAATAATTGATTACGTGTGTGTCGGTGACTCTAAATTCCCATATTAATCTCATTATTGTTATCTCTCATTTATCCGACTATCAAATTGGTGTTGTTATCACTTAGTTCAATTTAAATTTTGTGCATTAGTAATTGTAATCATAATCAACCAATGCTGTATTTTAATTTAATTTACTTTTGTTCATTCGACTATTTGCCGAACATTATCGAATTTTAAACCGTTTCCAATTCCTCGAGAGATCGACCTCGGAGTTACTTGCCGCTTACTACAAGAGCGATTCGTACACTTGCGAGTATTTAATTTGAAACCATCAGTTCGACACCTTGGAAATACTTCAAGGTTTTACAAATTTTAAAATTGATCGGATTTGAAAACCATACTACGCGAATTCTAGCGATCAATTTTTGGCGCCGTTGCCGGGGAATTGATAGAAAACTTAAAGGGATAATTCGAAAAAGAAGAGATTGTTACTTTAGGTTGTTTACTAATATTATTAATATTCGATCTCGTTTCCTCACATTTTGTTTTCTCTTCCTTGTAGGCGGTGCATGATCACAAGATCCCAGGGAAAGGACTTATTTCCTTTGGATCCGGAAATCGAGAAGTCTTTGAGGAGGAAGAAGCAAGAAGCGAGAACCGAGACTATTTCTATACCTTTCGTTGATACCATGGCCGGTATTGTTGACCCACCACGAGAACTCGCTCGTCCCGAGAAGATCCCTTTGAATACCCGCTTTCGACCGAAGCTGGACGATTATCAAGAAGGAGGTTGGGGGAAGATTGATGCCAACAACTTCGAGCTTAAGCCGTCCCTCATCGCTACGGTGAAATCTCAAACATACGGAGGAGGAGTTAATGAAGATCCAAACGCTCATCTTGAGTCGTTTTTGGACATATGTGCCACCATCAAGCAAAACGGAGTGCCTCCGGATGTCATTAAGCTCCGCCTATTCCGGTTCTCCTTAGAAGACGATGCGCTAGATTGGTACAAGAGCCTAGATCGGAAGGAAATTGGTACTTGGAGAGAGATGACTCGGTTGTTCTTAGCACAGTTCTATCCTCCCTCGAAGGTGCAAAAACAAATCAACGATATCTTGCAATTCGAGCAATATGAGGATGAATACTTATACGAGGCATGGATCCGATTTAAGAAGCTACTTCGCAAATGCCACAAAGATGGAATTGACAAGGAGGAAATCTACATTCGGTTTTATCGGGGTTTGACGAGGAAGGCTAGAAGAGAGTTGGACTATTCCTCGAAAGGGGGATTTCTTGCTAACGATTATGAAGAGGCCAAGAATCTCATTGAGCTAGCGGTCAACAATGATTACGAGGAGGTGACCGATAGGAAGATGACGAGAAGAAAGGTTCCATCCGGTGACGAGGACGCCTACGGTGATTTGAAGGCGAAATTTGAAAGACAACAAAAAGAGCTTGAGATGCTAAAAAAGAAGACTTTGGGGGTCAATGCAGTTTTTGACGAGCTAAACGAGCATATTGCAATTGAGGAGGATGTAAATTACGTGCAATGAGGAAACTTCCGGCAAGGGGGAAATAGGGGGAACTATTATCCGAACAATCGAAACCACCCTAATTTCTCCTATGCCAACCCGAACAATGCTCTTCAGCCACCACCGGGATTTAACGTGAAAAACGGGGTTATTCAAGAGCCGATTGCTAAGACACCGATGGAAGAGATGTTGGAACGATTGGAGGCGAGTAAAAAAGATTTTATTTATAAAGCAGACAAGAGGTTCGGGGCTCTCGAGCATAGTGTGACATCTATTTGAAACTCAGTGATAGCCTTGACAAAGCAGATGTCGATGGTGGAGACCCAAATGAGTCAAATGGCGTACGCCCAAGCCGGATTTCATAAGCTGGGGCATTTTCCGAGCAGCACCGAGACCAACCCGAAGACGCACCAATGCAATGCAATCGAGCTTCGGAGTGGGACAAGGTACAGTAATCATGGGGCTGAAGTTGAGAAATCTGGAAACGAGGATGTACTAGAAACGGGAGCCGAGAACGAGAAGGAAGATGAAACGCAGCAGGCCCATCGGCCAAGACTATCGGCCGATAGGCCCACCCGATACCCAGACAGAATGCCGGCAGTTGAGCCTATCGACCCCCCTATCGGTCGAAAGGCTCCTGTAGGTTCGAATGTGAAGGATTTTGAGGTAAAAGCTCCATTTCCACAGCGATTGGCCAAGTCGAGACATGATGAAAAGCTTCAACGATTTATCGACATGTTTCAAAAGGTGAATATCAACATTCCACTTCTAGATGCTTTGAGAGACATGCCGGGGTACGTGAAATTCTTGAAAGACGCTGTGGCAAGCAAGAGGAAGTTGGCAAAGTTTGAAACAATAAATTTGACAGAGGAGTGTAGCGCTATCATTCAAAACAAGCTCCCGCTCAAGCAGAAGGATCCGGGACGTTTTACTTTTACATGCATGATTGGCGACCAAATGTTCCGTAATGTGTTGTGTGATCTCGGGGCAAGCATCAATCTTATGCCTCTATCCATCTTTAAGAGGTTGAAGATTGGGGAGATGAAGCCGACTACCATTTCTCTACTCATGGCGGACCGGTCGATCTCTTATCCGAGGGGAGTTGTGGAGGATGTGTTCGTTAGAGTCCGGACTTAGTCTTCCTACCAATTTCGTAGTTCTTGATATGCCCGAGGACGAGAATCAACCATTGATCTTTGGGAGACCGTTTCTAGCGACGGGAGAGCACTTATCGATGTCCAAGAGGGTGATCTTACGTTAGGGTTAATGATCAAAATCAAAATTTCCATCTATGACGCGATGAAGAAGCCCGAGGATGCGCCCGAGGAATGTTATGCAATTGAGTCTATTATGCCGCCCGACCGACTTGTTGGAGCATTGCATTTCACAATCCATTTACTCACATTCCGATCTTTGAAGAAATTTACGAGGATTTGCCAATGTATGTTCGAATGTTGGAGGCGACGAGTTTCGATCTAATGAGAGGGACGTATGCTATCTTGATGTCAACAAACCCGTTCAAGGGGAGTTGTCGGCGAGGACCGATCGATCGAGGTGCCGGGTTAGAACTTAAGCCGTTCTTAGGATCACTTACAATATTGCTTCTTGGCGAACGAGTCCTATCCGTGATAGTTTCTTCTTCTCTCGGACCTACTAACTTGGAGAAGCTATTACGGGTGCTGCGAAAACACAAAGGGGCGATTGGATGGACGATTTCGGACATTAAGGGAATAAGCCCTTCTATTTGTATGCACCGGATTTTGCTAGAAGACGATCATAAGCCGAGGGTGCAGCCGCAACGAAGATTAAATCCGGCAATGCAAGAGGTTGTGAGAAAAGAGGTGCTCAAATTGTTAGATGCTGGGATGATATATGCGATTTCCGATAGTGAGTGGGTGAGTCCTACTCAAGTCGTCTCTAAGAAAGGGGGTATGACCGTGATCAAGGACGAGAAAGATGAATTAATCGCGACAAGGCTAGTCACGGGATGGAGAGTTTGTATCGACTACCGGCTACTTAATACGGCGACGAGGAAGGATCATTTTCCACTTCCATTTATTGATCAAATGCTAGATCGTTTGGCCAGATACGAGTATTATTGCTTTTTGGACGGGTATTCGGGGTACAATCAAATTGCTATCGCTCCGGAAGACCAACACAAGACCGCTTTTGCGTGCCCTTATGGGGTATTCGCTTACCGAAGGATGCCGTTTGGCTTGTGCAACGCACCCGAAACTTTTCAAAGGTGCATGATGGCCATCTTTCACGGATTAGTCGAGAACATAATGGAGGTATTTATGGATGATTTTTCAGTTTTTGGTTCATCTTTCGACCATTGCTTGAAAAATTTATCTTTGGTACTTGCCCGGTGTGAGGAGACGAACCTTGTTCTAAATTGGGAGAAATGTCACTTCATGGTGCAAGAGGGAGTAGTGCTGGGGCATAAAGTATCTTCGGAAGGATTGGAGGTTGATCGAGCGAAGGTGGTTGCTATCGAGAAATTACCGCCTCCAACCAATGTTAAATCGATCTGAAGCTTCCTAGGCCATGCGGGTTCTATAGACGGTTCATTAAGGATTTCTCAAAAATCACGAAGCCGTTATGTTCCTTGCTCGAGAAAGACGCGAAATTTCAGTTTGATGATGATTGCTTAAGGGCGTTTGAGACATTGAAACGAGCCTTAATTTCGACGCCGGTCTTGATCACTCCGGATTGGGGTGCACCATTCGAGTTGATGTGCGACGCGAGCGATTGGGCCGTTGGGACCGTTTTGGGTCAAAAACGGGATAAGCTTTTCCGGGTAATTTATTATGCGAGTAAGACGATGGATTCGGCCCAAATGAACTACACCACGATGGAAAAGAGCCGTCATTTGTGGTCTATGCATTCGACAAATTCCGACCTTACCTAGTGGGCACTCACACTATTGTTCATACCGATCACGCAGCGATTCGCTATCTATTTGCCAAAAAGGATTCGAAGCCGAGATTAGTGAGATGGATACTCCTTCTACAAGAGTTCGACATGGAGATCCGGGATAGGAAGGGGTGCGAGAATGTTGTTGCCGATCACCTTTCCCGTCTCGAGAAGCCGATTGAGGGAGAAGATTCGAGGGTCGAAATAAAGGAGAACTTTCCGGACGAGCATATCCTAGCCTTGGCCGACGATACACCATGGTACGCGGACTATGTTAATTTCCTTGCTATCAAGCATGTTCCAACGGGTCTTTCTTCTCATCAAAGAAAGAAATTCTTCCATGACGTTAAATTCTACTATTGGGAAGACCCTATTCTTTATCGGAGGTGCGCGGACGGGATTATTCGCATGTGTGTTCGACAAAGCGAATGGCAAAGGATAATTGAAGAATGCCATAGTGCACCGAGTGGGGGTCATTTTGCAGCGAATCGAACGGCCATGAAGGTGTACCAATGTGGTTTCTATTGGCCTTCTATTCATAAAGATTGCCAAGCTTTTGCGAAACATTGCGATAGATGCCAACGATTGGGGAACATAGCAAAAAGAGACGAGATGCCGCAGCACACTATTATGGAAGTAGAGTTGTTTGACGTATGGGGTATCGATTTTATGGGTCCGTTTGCAAAATCACGAGGCTATTCGTATATTTTACTTGCGGTCGACTACGTGTCGAGATGGGTTGAGGCGATGCCGACGATTACGAACGATTCGAAAGTGGTGATTAAATTTCTTAATAAGAACATCTTGACTCGTTTCGGGACTCCACGAGCTTTGTTGAGTGACGGGGGGAGCCACTTTAATAATAGGTGGTTAGGAACCCTTCTTGCAAAATATGGAGTTAAACATAAGATTACGTCCGCCTATCATCCACAAGCTAATGGACAAGCGAGCTCGCCAATCGGGAGATCAAACAAATTTTAGAGAAGACGGTCACGAACAAGAAGGACTGGGCTAAATATCTAGATGATGCACTTTGGGCTTATCGGACCGCGTATAAGACTCCAATTGGAATGTCTCCATACCAGCTCGTCTTTGGGAAATCCTGTCATTTACCGGTGGAGCTGGAAGTTAAAGCGTATTGGGCCACTAGACGGATTAATTTCGAATTTCTTGAAGCTAGTGGATCAAGAAGAGAGAAGCTGCTGGAAATCGACGAATGGAGAAACGAGGCTTTCGAAAATGCAAGTATTTACAAGGAAAGAGCGAAAAAGTTTCACGATGATCGCATTCGGAAGAAGGACTTCGTCCCGGGAGACGAAGTGCTCGTTTTCAATTCTCGGCTTCGTCTATTTCCGGGGAAGTTGATGTCAAAGTGGACTGGTCCATACACCGTCTTTCAAGTAAATCAAAACGGATCATGTGTCGTGATGAAAGAAGATGGGAACGAGTTTATTGTGAATGGACATCGGATGAAGCACTATTTCAAGCCGTTGCACCACGAAGAGAAGTATGTTACTTAACTCGAAGACCCGGAATGAATGAGGTATCGTCTAGCTAAAGACGTTAAACGTAGCACTTGTTGGGAGGTAACCCAACGTATGTATATTAGTTCGTTTTATTCGTTTGTTTTCGATTTTTCGTTTGCGTGATTTTTTTTAGTTTCTAGTTTCGTAGTAGCTTTGTTAGTTTTGTTAAGTTCTAATCCATGCACGCCGAGTTTTGGATACTTGCAGGTCTTTAATCGCCATATCCAAGCAAAAACGGGACCAAGTATGCGAAATAGAACGAGTTGAAAATTTTTTTGAGACAGACGATCCTATCGGACGAGCCTATCGGCCGATAGGCCCGGCCGATAGGCTGAGGAAAATAAAAAAAAATTACATGTTACAAGCAGTGGTCGATAGGCAGACCACATCGACCGATATCCCGCCCGATATCAGGTACGTATGTTTCAGTAGTTCCTATCGGCCCAGCCTATCGGCCGATAGGCCTGCCCGATAGGACATACCCGGCCCAGTATCCGCTTCGACCCGGTTGATTAATACCCCTTTTAAACACCTTCACCACCCGATTTTCTCACACACACACACATATCGGCCGATAGAACGAAAGGGGCGATTTTTTCTACTTTTCTTCCTTCAAAACTCGATCAAGGTACGTAGTTTCGACACTTAATCCTCTTGTTTTTCAATTCTATACATGTTTTGAAGCACTTTGACGGATTCTTTTTGGAGTTTTGATGAATTTCGAATTGGGGATCCACTTTTTGGGGCTTTTGTTAGACTTGGATGTTCTTTTGAATTTTATGCCCGATTGTTGATAGAATCTTGATGGAAACATGTTATCTATGCTTGATTGTTCATGGGTACTTCGAATTGGGGGATTAGTTGATGAAATTGAACGAATTTTGAAAAAAACCCCAAATTGGAAGAACCCTAATTTCGCAAATTGTTGAAATTGGGTAAATTTGTTGAATTGAATTGTTAATTGGGATTGATATGAGTTGAATTGTTGATGAATTAGATTGGATTGGAGAGAATTTGCCCTAATATGATCGTAGTGTGTTGTTTTATTATTGTGAGTTGTGATTTTGATCCTTTGAATATGAAATGGGGGAGTCTAAGTTTGGGGGAGGTTGTGTGATTTATTGATCGTACTATATGGCTGTCGGGTCTATGATTTTGAGGTTTATTGGACATTATAGGGCTCTTAGTTGATATTGTGGGATTATTGGATTATGTCGACGCTTGTTGAATGTTTGCATTATGAGTTGCTTATTGGATATTGATTGGATGGTTGTTTTGTAGGAACTTTGAAATGGCTGGAAATCAAAGCAAGAAGTCGAAGCCGAGTAAGGCCGGAAAGTCTAAGGCAACCACAGAGAAGGAAAAGGCTCCGACGAAGGTAGTGCCGGCTATTCCGATCCCGGCTGCACTCGACCCGAAGAAGTTCAAGCTAAGATTGACTGGATCCGAGTCTAAAAGAAGGTGGTCGCACCTTATCGGAATGTCACACAAGCATTGCCGATTTCTGCATGAGGAGACGGCTCGGGGTATGAGGGTATACGATGATATTGTGTTACTAGCAAGACAGTGCGGGTTTGAGCAAATTTTTCGGGCAAACTATCTCGCTTACCACGTGCTCACCGTGGAGTTTCTGTCCACACTTGAGGTTTTTAGGGAGAACGGGACTCCGACATCTATTCGCTTCAACCTCGACAACATAGAAAGGGAGCTCTCGGCCGACGAAGTTAATGCCATTATCAACGGGGCCGAGGACGGGTCATTCCAGCAGGGCGATCATGCCAAAGAAAACATAGAGCTGTGGTCCAAGATGATTTACCGCAGGGAGGAGACGCTTCTCATTTATAATCCGACGTATGCCAAGGCCTCCTCGATCAGGAACCCAGTTCTCCGTTATGTCCACCGTCTGTTCACCTCGACGATTTTGAGCCGTACCGACTCGGGGACGTGCTTGTCCACTGATCTTCACCTTTTATGGTCGGCCTTGAACGGTACACGGAAGCACGCCGGATGTTTTCTGATTGAGCACATGGAGAAACAAGCCGGTGGCCAAGGAAGCAGAGGATTGGGATTGGGGCGTTCGTGACCCCTATCGCGGAGCATCTCGGGGTGCGCATTAGAGGAGAGCCGGTGTCCCGAGACATCTATTTGGATAAACCGACACTGCAGAGGCAAGAGATGCTTGCCTTCACCGAGGGGTTCGACTGGAAATTGCACGGTCGGAACAAAACCGTGTCCCTCTTCCGACTCCCCTCTCCGACCTTGACCTCTGTGATGGGCGACGCGCCCGATGTATATGCGAGGTGGAGTATGAGCTCCGAGGCTCATTTGGCACTTATCCGACCGTTGGATGCGTCTCGTAAAAGACAACGCCGGGGGGTGACCATTGATGAGCCATTCTTGGAGGGAGCCGAGGAGGAGCTGGATGATATACCCGAGGGGGGTAGCCGTGACGAGATTCCCACCGGTGGAGGTAGTAGTTTTCAGATGAGAGCTCCAGATTTTGAGGCTTTTGAGTCGAGATTTTTTGAGAGAGAGATAGAGATGCACGACGAGAGTATGCAGGCGCAAGACAATTATCATTTGGCGAGTATGCGTTCTTTGACAGCCGAGTTTGGTTCTTTGGGAACTCGGCTGGGCGAGGTTGAGACTCGGGTGGGTGTTGTTGCCACTCGGGTCAATGAGTTGTACGAGCTCGTGGAGAAACGAGCCGAAGAGAACAGAGTGTGGCGACAAGAGGAGATTGCTTGGAGGGAGCAAGAGAGGAAGAGGCAGGAAGATAGGTGGGCCCAGGAGGACCACTACAACCGAATGCTACACGAGATGTACCACTTTGCTCCTTTCCCCGATTCACATGCCCGCTATGATCCGAGCTCGCCGACAAACCCGCCATTTCCGCCACAGTGATCAGGTACTCCGTTAACAAAGCCACTCCTTTCTCTTTTCAAACTTATTCCTCCTTTAGGATGCGAAATAAGTTTGGGGGGGGGGGGAAGTGTGGCTTTGTTAATTTCTTTACGTGTGAGTACCTTGTTTGCCTTGTATCATTATTTGCTTGTGTTGGTGCCCGTTGTTTTTATTTGTGCTTCTCATATTGGTGTTGCGTGGATTTAGCTTTTGTTGCTTAGTTTTTAGATTTTTATGTTCATTTTCGTTTGATGTGTTTGCTAGTTTCTATTTTTTTAGGTCGTAGTAGTTTTTTTTTTTAGATTTCGTGTTTGCTTTTCGTTGTTTGCTTAGATAGCCTTGCTTATTTTAGTTTTTCTTTATTCGTGAATTTTTCGTGCTTCAATTTGTGTGATACCGATGTTACGACCTTTGTTTTCTCTGAAGAAAGCGGTCGAGTTTTAGTCGAGTTGTAGTCGATTATTTCATTTTGCATAGTATTCATTTAGGTCCAAAATTTTTCGTGATTGTAGAGGTCTTAGCAGATAAGAGACGATACATACTTGTTTTAAAATCACCGTCAATACGTTTGGTTACATCTTCCGGATAGTGAGTCGTACTGTTTCTTTAGTCGTGTTGGCACTTAGATTGAGTTTAGAGTCGGTCAGTTTTTCCCAAAAGTCGAGATAATGTTGTTCTATGAAGGGAAGTCTAGTAACCGGGGCATTCGCGTGACCCGTTGTTTACCCTCGCGTAAAGCAGCGACCACGATTAGACTAGTGATTTAGATATTTCACATGTGCCAAGGATAGGGAACCTAGTAACCGGGTATTCGCGTGACCATTGTTTACTCTCGCGCAAAACGGCGACCTTGATTCGGACATGCGGAAATTATATATTCGAGTTGTTTCTCCGCCGTAGACGGAACTTAGTAACTAGAAGCATCCATGTGCCCCATGAGTGTCTTTTACGTCAACGGTTTCCTAATACATGAGAATGGAAGTTCCACCTAGGATTACCCGATGAAACATCCGAGATCCTAACCTAGTGGTCAACTCGAATCAAATTCTTGAACATATATTTAAGGGAATACTGTCCGAGGTTTATTTATTATGAAACTCGTAAAAAATTGTGCCACTAGACTGTAACAGGACGAACTAGCTTGTTTATTTTAGCCTTTCATATTGATTTCGATTTGACTCACGTTTTGTTAATCTTTGAGCTGGATTTTCTTCATGAACGAATGATTAGGACTGAACTTGACTACTTTGCGAAATCATTATTCTGAGTGCAGCTCGTTTTTACGATACTCGGATTATTTAGAGAGAATTACAGGATAGTATTGATTAGGTTGAACACTATGAGTTTCACGATGATTCACGACTTTCTTTTTCTTTTCTTTTTGTTGTTCGGGACGAACAAGGCTTAAGTTTGGGGGGGTTTGATAAGTGGTAATTTTACCACTTATTTCTAGGATTTTATACTAGGTTTTTATCTCGTTTCGTGATTAATGTGCTCGTATTTGGCTTATTTACGATTAGTCGAGCCGTATTACGCGTTTGGGTTGGTTTTAGTGTGTTTGCAGGTTTTTAGAGCCAAAAGGACCCAAAACGAGACAAAGGACCGAGAGTCGAGTCACGGAAGGAAGAAACAGATTTTTGCAAGTGACAGACGAACCTATCGGGCCAGCCTATCGGCCGATAGGTGCGTCCGAAAGGTGTTCCTGCCCTACCAAGTGAAGTCGACCGACGAACCAACTATCGGGCAAGCTATCGACCGATAGGCCAGGCCGATAGGCTGCTACGCGGGCTCTCGTGTTTTGACGGATTATAACTCTTTTGGATAGATTTTGTTTCCTAGATTAGAGCTAATCGGGATTTTAACTCCCATATGCTATATACACCCCCTCCTAGACCTAGTTTACCATCTTTCATCATTCTTTTTCATCCTTTATCATATTTAGCACTCTTTTACATTTTTTTCGGAAGATTAATTCCTTGGAGACGAGAACTTTTTGGAGGAGAATTATTATTATTTTTCTACTTTTTCGGAGATTGAAGACTCAGAGTTCATCCGTAAGGGTTGTAATCTCTCTTTTCATATTAATAATATGCATTCTCCATCTATTTCTTGTTTAATTTCAATTATGTCTGGCTAATTCCATTGATTGATTCTAGGGTTAGTAATTTTAATTGATGTTCACATGATGTTCCTTTGATTACCTTTTTACCTTTCATCCTAGGCTTGTGATCAAGATGTGTTAAATCTCATGCTAGATTAAAGGGCCCTTAATCGATGCATGTTAGCTAATTGATTTTGCCCGGAAGGATTAATTAATTAGTGGAAATACTTGATGCACAATATGATTTGATCTTAAGACCTAAGTGGAGTAAGATAAATCATAGATAAATAAGTTGGCGCTTTTTAAGTGATTTAAATTCTTTGAGCCCTGACGGGGAAAAGGGTTTAAATTAACTATCTTTCTAGGTTACCTTGATCGGAATTCTAGATCGGCTGAGTGATTATTTCTAGGATTGAATTAAAATTTGGGGAAAAGGAATCAAGTGAATGGATTGTGTGAACTCAATTAGATGATACTACCCTAGGATCAATTAGCTTTCAACTTGTGATTTTATCTTGCTAATTTGTTTATTTGCTTGATTTAGATAATTCATCTTTTATTTAATTTTTATTTTTCGATTTTTGAAGTAGATAATTAGAAACAAACCAAATTTTCGGATTCCTAAATAGCAGTCAAATTTTGAGTAGAGTTATTTCCTTTATTTTCGACATATCAATTCCCTTGGGTTCGACACCTTGGAAATACTTCGAGGTTTTACAAATTTTAAAATTGATCGAATTTGAAAACCATACTACGCGAATTCTAGCGATCAGGGATCTTATCGGGGCGCCCCATTGGGCTACAGCATACCCCGAACCCCGCCCCGTTCTCCATTCCTCGTTTTTGCCCCGTTTTATATATTTATATAGAATTATATTATATATATATATAATATAAAAAGTATATATAAAATAATATATATAATATATTATTTTATAAAAAAATATATATAATATATTATATATATTATTTTATATATATTATTTTGCCCCGTTCTATATATAATATATATATATATATATATATATATATAATATAATTTTATAGATATAAAAAAATATAAAAAATATATATAATATAATATCGGGGCGGGCGGGCGGGCATGATCACCCCGATCACTACCCCGAACCCGAAAAATCCCGTTAACGCCCGATCCGCCCGTAACCCGATAATGTCTGTCCCGCCCCGCCCCGTTAAGATCGAGTTTTGGATTTCCCCGTCGGGTTCGGATTTTCTTGCCATCCCTAATATATATAGAACGGGGCAAAATAATATATATAAAATAATATATATATAATATATTATATATATATTTTTATAAAATAATATATTATATATATTATTTTATATATATTTTTTATATTTTATATATATAATATAATTCTATATAAATATATAAAACGGGGCAAAAACGGGGAATGGGGAACGGGGCGGGGTTCGGGGTATGCTGTAGCCCCAATGGGGCGCCCCGATAAGATCCCCGACGGGGAACGGGGCGGGGACGGGACAAGATTCAAATTTCGGGTTCGGAGAGGGGATAGCCTGCCCCGCCCCGAACCCGCCCCATTGCCATTCCTAATTGTAATATATATATATATATATATATATATATATATATATATATATATATATATAAGAGTAATACATAGGGATATCAATTTTACTCGCAGGGTAAATTTATCGGCGAGTAAACGGGTTAAGGGGCGGGTCGTACCCGCATGTCAGTTAAAGGGTAGAGTACTGCCCATACTCGTTATTTTTTGTTAGGATAAGGGTAGGGTATGAGATTTCGGTTTTACCTGATTGGCATACCCGATTACCTTATCTGATTACCCTAAACATTAAACATATATATAGACATATATAGATATATATTGACTTTAATTTTATTTTTTATTAGTTATAATTTATACCTGATACAGTAATAAATTTGAGTTAAATTGTATCAATATTTAATATATATTGACTCAGTTGTTATATTCTTTTGTGTTTTTTGGATTTTTTTTATTGTAAAATAGCACTAAATAAATATAAGTGGGTTACCCATTTTATCCACGGGTACCCGTATACCCGCAGGATAATAACGTACCCTACCCACTATAAAAAATAAGGTATAGAAAATAGATAAACATTTTATACGAGGGTATGTTATACGGGGAAGGCATACCTGTACCCAATCCTATATATTGATATCCCTAGTAGCGTATTCTTTTTGGATGAATGAATCAATCGAATCGAATCGAATTAGGCTGAATCGAATCGAATGGATTCAATCGAATGAACTCGAATCGAATCGAATCAAATATATATTAAGGGTAAATAATAATAATAATGGTAAGTAATAATAATATAGTAATCAACAACAACAACGATAATAGTAATATTATTAGTAATAATAACAATAATAATAATTAAGATTAATAATAATAATAAGAAGAACTGAACTGAATTGACCTGAATTGAACTGAATGGATCTGAACTGAAATGAAATGAACTGAAAAACTGCAAAATAAATTCAAAAGGATAGGGCCTAATACACATATTTTGTTTACTCTTGTCTACTTTACTTTTCTCCCACAATAAGCTATTATGTTACTCCCGGAGTACTATTTTTTAATGTATGTATTTTATGTATAACCCAAAGTACAAATAAGTTCCTACTGGAAATATTCACGCAGATAATGTATTTATACTTCTGAAATAATTTAATATTTCCGTACTGAAATATTTCTGAATTAACTAATGATCAACTTCACAACCTAAGGCGTCTTATGTATTGTTCTTTTGAATTTATTTTTTAGTTTTGATTCGATTCGATTCAATTCGGTCGATTCGCTTTTGATTCATTCAATTCATTGATTCAATCTTATTAATATTATTATTGTTACCGTAAAAAGAACCTAACGCACCTTGCTTTCGGAAGGTCATTTTCCGGTGGCGAATCTCCCAAGCAAAACTAGAAAAATGTACCTGAAGAAGCCGTTTTGGAGCGACCCCTTTAACTCGGAGCCGGAGGCTGAACAGCCGCCGTCGCCGGTTCTAGATCTTGTCAGATCGCTGGACAAGCAGAGAATGTATCGCGAGGTAACGCTCGCACTCCGAACCGGACTCCGCGAGGCCCGCGCCGAGTTCTCGTTCCTCCGTATTCGCGGACTCCGTAGCGTTCTTAAGTTCCTCCGATCCGTTGCTGAATCAGATGATACGATTAGTCTGTTTGGTCACTCGCAATCCATTCTCGAACTCCAAGGTATGATTCAGAATTTTGGCAAGGATTCCATCTTCTGGAATGTGGTGAGTAGGTTTCGAATTGAATTTTTCGTTTTCTTTGTTGGTTGAATCGTAGTAAGCAGGAGCGGAAATTGATTAGTTAGCTGTAATTCTTGTTCTGTAATTTTCTCTCTCTCTCTCTCTGTAATTGGAAGTTTTTATGCTATATATTACATGTAGTAGTTGATTTATTTAATTTAAAGTGCAACTGACTGAGTTTCAGAAGACGCACGATTTTTTTGTTTAAATTGTTTGAACTCGATTCGAATCTGTATGGGAGAACTCGGTTTCTTTGGCAAATAAAATCTCAAGGCTCAAGCCAAACGCAAATGCAGGTTAGTTAGCCGGAAAATTTGATACTTTACATCATTTACGAGACTCATCTATTTGAACTAGTAAAAGTTACTGAAAATCTGTCTTGTTGAGTTTGATGAATCACACTCAAGAAAGATATCGAGGGTGATTCATCTTAATTGAATCCACTTTTTCCGTAATACTTCCACTAAATGATCTTCAGCATAAAAAGTGGACCAATCTTAGTGTTTTCTCCTTGTCATCCTGTTGGAGGAATTTTTATTTGAACTGATGAAGTGTAACATTATCAATCAGATATAACTTCGAATAACTCTCAGTACTGCTCTTTACGATTTGTAGACTAAATATGTCTGTGAATTGTGGACTAAATATATCTGGGAACGATTTGCTCTTTATGTAACAGTGGTGCCAGTTCTGTTTCAACACTCCCTTAAAGAGGTAGAAGACCAGCAAGTGACTAATTTGAATCACATATTTACTGTGGAGCCTATGAAGATAATTAGTCCTTCGACTGATGCTGAAGTGGCTCTTGCTCTACGAGTTCTTGAAGGCTGCTGTCTTCTTCATCGTGAGAGTACTATCTTGGCTCATCGACACAAGGCAATCACAGTATGTGATTGAGAACCTTGTTTTGTGTTTATATTCTCAACATCAAAGTTATCCTTGTCGGCATGTTGCAATATTTGCTTCAAATATTTGGTCCTAAACAACCAATTTGTGAAAATGATTAGAAGCGAAAAAGTTCAGGATTTTTTTTGGGAATTGTTGGGGTTCGGGACATGTTGCACCTTGGCCTTCTGAAATCTATACGGGAGCTTCACTCGTCGTTAATTTTTTGGGATGGCATTCTTAAGTTCTGTAATCCATTTCATGATTTTGATTCAGCTTTTGCAAGTCTGACAATGGCAGATTTTACTTAAAACTGACAACATGGCAGGTGCTGATGAATATCTTGGCATCTCGTGGAGTACTTGAGCAAGGTGCATGCCTCGATGCTTTAATTGCAATTATGCTGGATTCCTCTTCCAATCAAATGGTATATCGAGAAAGTTCGCACTGTAGCTGATTATTTGTTATCTGGTCCAAACATGGGATCTTATTTGAGCCTCGGGCCCACCGGTGTTATTTTGTTTCTCATTCAGATTCTGCATAATTCATTACTTGTTTTGAGTTCTATAAATGTTATAGTTCTTATATTTGTTAAAAAAGGAAAATTATTGTTGGTCTTTTCCGGTGGACTGTCTTAGGTACATGATATGCAGATTTTGAAACTATTCATCATTGTAATATCAGTATGCAATGAATTAAATTGAATACTCTTTGCACTACTACATTTGGATTTGGTTGTTTTAGTTGCTAAATCATCGATATCTGATGTTTAATTCCACGCCAGGATTTTGAAGCATGCAATGGCATAGAGGAAGTTGCTACTCTTCTAAGAGATAAACATGGAGAAGAAAATTTAAGGTATCCTTGTTTTGTGATCTATTTCCAACCTCTTGCTGGAAGCAAAACTTCCATCTTTGAAGTTTAAACATACTTCCACCTGAACGTTTTCTAAATGCTTGACAGTAAAGTCATTTGTGATCAGGTTAAAATGTGGTGAATTTTTGTTGCTTCTTATTGGACATGTAAATGGAAGGGAAAAACCTCCAATGATGACAATACATGAGGATGTAAGGCGATTCTTGGGGGAAAAATCTGCCTCGTTAATATGGGCAGCAAGTCAATTCGGATCTACCCTGGATCCGGAGCAAAGATTGACAGCTTTACATATTCAAGCTCGAAGGGTGCTCGAGTCGATTGATCTCTACTAAGAAGCAATTAAAGAACAGAGCTTTTGACATCAAAATTCACATAAAAACTTGGTTATTATGTTTTTTTGTATCTTGTTTGTTGTACAGTGGATTTACACTAGTTGAATCCTTGCTGTTAAATTATCCAGTATGTCATAAATCTCTTTTGCTTTCTTGTGAGATTTGTTGCATGCCATAAATGCATGTGTTTCATGCAATTGTTCGTCCTTCATCTTTCGTGCAAGGTAGACGCTCGCCTTTTCACTTGGGCGCATACATATAGGGTTTAGCATGAGCTTTTTAAGCATTTTCTAATGTTTGTTCTTAAAACCCAGACTGATAACGCTGACGCTTACCAAGCCATCCTGGCAAGCTCATTATTCTTGACTTGACTTATTATTATAAAAACGACTCACTATCCAAATGAAAGACGATCGATTATCTATCCAAGAAGATAGAGAGTCCCACATATGAGAAAAGGTCACAAATAGAGTTGAACCAAGTAACATTGCAAAATGCAAAGGCATAATGATAGTAGGGTCGGGATATCCCCGTCCCTATCTTTGTCTTCCAAATATGCCTGAGAACGGTCAGTCCGAAAATGCCGATAGAAAGGACCCAAGGCATTCATCAGCGCGGCATACATGTCATGAAAATGGTGGCCCATTGAGAAAAAACCTTTTTGGGGTGAGCTCCATGGGACTGATCGGGGCCGGTTCAATGTTCTAACACCCCAACATTTTCGCATGCACATTTGTTATGAAATAACAAATGTTCAAAATACTGGCCAATATTTCTATCATAATTTTTTTTTTCTATTTTCACGAAAATATGGATTCAATTATCTCATTTAAAATTCAAGTCAATGTTGCATCTCGTCAATTTTAAGTCGAGTCAAAATATAAATAATATTAATTAGTTCAAATATGAATATTATTATTATTATTATTATCACCATTATTATTATTATTACTATTATTATTATTATAATTTTTTTTATTATTATTATTATTACTAGTAATACCCGCCGTGCGATGCACGGGCTCTAGTTTAAATTCCGTAAATAGTTGAGATATTTACACATTGAGAGAGTTTAAATAATTAAGAGAAAAAATATTAAGATCAATATAACACATTGCGATATATTTATTATTGTCCGACATAAATGAAAATAACGATTTTTACAAATTGCGGAAGACCTCCCTATAGACGACATTTCTTGTTGTGGTAGATTTGTTATCTTTGTCGCCCATCAAGATTTTGAGACCATTTGGATGAATAACCCTTGACAAAGCCACATATAGTTGACCGTGACAAAAAAACTGGTTTCCTTAGAAATAGTCCAACGTGCGTCAAAGATTGACCTTGGCTCTTATTTATGGTCATTGCAAATGAAACAATCAAGGGATATTGTCTTCTTGTGACTGGAAGCCTGGGATCAAGATGTGTCAACGACATTATAGGAATTAGTGCTCGATGTCATGCGTTACTTCCTGTTAAAATCTTAGCTTCAATGACATAGTTCCCAAGCTTTGTCACGACCATTCTTGTACCATTGCATAGTCCAATTGAATGGTCGACATTTCGTAGCAACATCACCGGAGTACCTACTTTCAAATTAAGTTGATGGTTTGGAACCCCTAAAGATCTGATTTCATTCAAAAATTCAGTTGTGTGGAGTGCATTTATGACATCAGTTGTCTTGTTTGAATGACATGGTTCGTTCGAACTTAAATCATCTCCAACTAATTGTGCGTTCATGTACTGATTCACTTCATCAACGAAGTCTAGTGTAGGTGCCAAAATCGCCCTTTCTTTAAAGTAAGACGAATCTTCAGTGTAAATGCCAGAGGATGAATATGTGCTCTCAACAATTGATGGGATAGGATCCTCGAAGTCTTGTATCAAAAAATCATGAGGAATGTAGAAAAAATATTGTTATCCTAAAATTTAGAAATTGTAGTAACTTACCGTAAAGTTTTCCTATCACAATGTTGGTGTTTGTCTCAAAAATCTGCAAAGCTTTTAAGCACAAATCTCAAATTTGAAAATTCTTCTTTCGAATCTTCATATATGAGAGTTCATCCACAAATGTTGATCATGAAGGGTGCATCAGTTGTTGGACCTTCTATATAGTTTTCCTTCCTGCAGCATGTGCTTGTGCTTCGAAAGCCATGGTTTTTTTATTTGAGCATGGATCATGTCTCCCTGTAAATAAAATGAATTACACAGTGTTGTATCAAATAAATGAGAGATATTTTTATATATGGAAAACGTAATCACAATGTAATAGAATCTCAATGTTTACATCGTGAAATATGCATTCAACTGTTTTTATGTCTCTCCCAGCAAAATCAAGCACATCATATGATCTGACCAGTGGTGGATCCAGAAATTCCGACGACCGGGGGCACACGTATAATTTAACATAAAAAATTATGTCATAAGCATTTTTTTTATTTTAAATAGAGATTGGGTAAAAATTTTCTATTAGAAGCAATTTTTTTTTCTATTTTAAAGAAATAATATAAATTATAAGCATATACACGTATAATTTAACATAAAAAACTACTCCGATATAAGCATTTTTTCTATTATAAATAGACATAGGGTAAAATTTTTCTATTAGAAGCAATTTTTTTTCTATTATAAAGAAATAATGTAAATTATAAGATTTTTTCCTGTTATAGGATATTTTTAATCCCCAAGGAGGATTAGTTCAAGGCACAGTGTCCACTAAACCGCCGGTATATCCGATGATATTTTACTAAGGAAGGTTCAAAGCCACAAACTACCTTTCCCCATGTAGCAGTATTTTACGAAAACTGGGTATGTGAGTCTGCATTCATGAATGCATTTATTTCCACTCATGTGGGGAATTGTTGGAAATTGGTCTTAGAAAAATGAGTTTTAATTCAATTTAAAACCAATAATGATAAAATATTTAATTCTCGGGGAATTAAATAATAAATAGTTAATCTACACTTCGAAAAAATGAACGTAGGATTTTATCTTTCTCAAAACCGATTTCCGGTGAGTAAGAAATAAATGATTAAAGTTGGTCATTTAATTGAAAAGGTGAAGAGTTAACGAGGTTTGAAAACTCATATGATAGTTGGGCTGAAAGCTGTTTGATCTGAAAGTTGTCTGATCTAGAAATTGTCTGATCTAGAAGCTGTCTGATCTGAAAGATGTCTGATATAGAAGCTGTCTCATCTGGAAGCTGTCTCATCTAGAAGCTGTCTGAACTAGAAGCTGTCTGATCTAAAAGCTGACTGATCTGATAGTTGGGTTGAAAGCTGTCTGGTCTAGAAGCTGTCTGATCTAAAAGCTGTCTGATCTAGAAACTGTCTGATCTATAAGTTGTCTGATCTAGAAGTTGTCTGATCTAAAAACTGTCTGATATGATATTTGGGCTAAACCTATCTGATCTGATATTTGGGGCTGAACCCATTTGATCTGATATTTGGGGCTGAACCTATCTGATCTGATATTTGGGTCTGAACCTATCTGATCTGATATCTGGGACGGAACCCACCTGATCTGATATTTGGGACTGAACCTGTCTGACATGATATTTAGGGCTGAACCTATCTGATCTGATATTTGGGCAGAACCCATATGATCTGATATTCGGTCTCGTCTGAAATGAGGCAAGTTGAGAACTTAGCTTCTGGAATATGACTCTTCACACTCCATAATGTAACGTCCGTATTAAATGAAAATATTTATGGAGGTAACTCTTGAGCTGGAGGATTAAAGAGAATTAATGGCACTTTAATTTGTTGTAACTCCCCACCTGATGGAGTGGAATTGGACCCTATAAAAGGGGGTCTTATGCATTTCATTTCATACAATCAGAACATAGAAAAAATATAAGCATACCACATATTACAGCATATTTCCCTCTTGTTTCGTGCCCAGTTTCCAGCACTTGAACATTCGCCGGAGTTCTGAGTTTTGGAGAGCACCTAACTCAGAAACATATAGCAGTTGTATCTTGGGGACATATTGCCTGGGCCGTCTGCTCTTATACGGGGGCAAAATTATCTTACGAAAAGAGTTATTTCGCCTCTCCTAAAGTTGTAATTTTAATTCAGCTTTTTTAATTTATTAAGATTGTAATATGTTGTCTTTGTAATATCCGGAATTTCTACTACTGTTGTTTGATATTATTTTATCCGAGTTATATTGTACAGCATGGAATCTGTACAGTAGGGATAAAATAAATGAAGGACTGAGATGTCAGTATTGGTATAATTGTCGTATTTGGTCGACAATTGTATTTGAGGATATAATGTGTTGAGTAATGTATATTTGATATGCCGTATGTTCGTATTTGATATGTCGAGATGTTGGATAAGGATAGCTGAAAATGGCTAAGTATAGCCTTATTAGTGCACGCTGATATTCATGCATAGCGCACGCTATCGTGCAGGATTAGCGCACGCTACGTTCATAGGTTAGCGTACGCTAATGCAGTCCGATCAGAAGGAATCTACGCGTGGACCAGGCCACTTTCGGCGCACGTTCTGATAAGTCAACGGATGTTGTAATGTAGTGTTAGCGCACGCTAATGCATGTTGATTAGCGCACGCTAACTATATATCGGTCAACAGGGAATCTTGGCTTTATTGGTTGATTTCGGCTTGTGGGGTCACGAGCATCTTCGTGGTAGGTGTATACTGTAGCAAGTCGACTTCGGATAGCGCACGCTAAGATAAATGACTTGCGTACGCTAAGCAGGATGTTTTACGTACGTTAATGCATGGGCATTACGTACGTAAGTTAGTTTACGAAGCAAGGCAGTAGCCTCTGGGCTTCGATAGCGCACGCTAACAAAGTCAGTTAGCGCACGCTAAGGCGGTAGCGCACGCTAAACATGAGATGTTAGCGCACGCTAATAATGAATATTATAAAAAGGGACAGAAGGGTGTTATTAAGCATTTCGTCATTCTTTCTTCTTTCAGCCGAGAGAGAGAGAGTTGGGATATATTTGAGGTTCCAAACACTGGATTAAGGTGGAGTTAATCATCCATAACAACATTTGAAGCTTGAAATCATTGGTGATTCTTGGAAATGAATTCAATCTTGGAAGTCAACCCATTCCTTCAAAAAGGTAACTACTCTTCACTTTGAGATTTCGTTTTGGATTGTATATGATGTTCTTGAGCTGATGATTATCATATAAACAAGTTCATAAGTATGATTATGAGTTGGATTACCGGATTATGATAATGTTATTGTTGATATGAAGATATTGATATGAATTGGATGGTTTCGAATGAGTTGTTATCTTCAAAGAAATATGTTGGATAATGTCTTCCTTCAATTCGGATTTGTGATGTTGTTGTTGTTGGTTCCTTCATATGATGGTGAACATGGCATGATTATGAGTTCTTGGTGTTTAGGTTGTTGATATTAAGAAAGATGAAATATGAATATATGACTTGAATTAAAAGTCGGATGATTACCTATATGTTAAAGGATATTGGATTTCGTTGTTTGATAGCTATGAACATGATTCAGAACCACTTAGAGTCTTTGATAATCGCCAAATGTTGATCGGTATCCGAAATGCATGTAACTGCACGTTATTAGCGCACGCTAAGCCTACTGGCTAGCGCACGCTATCGGGAACAACTTAGCGCACGCTACGGTAAAAGATTAACGTGCGCTAAGTCAACAGGCAGGGTAATATATTCTGTTTTGATTATGAATTCGTGATCGTTTAAGTTGGTTTGATCAGACTTGTGGTTAACTGAGATATTGTTGAGCCGTTGGGTTTGTGAATTGGTTTTAGCGGTTGTTGATTATTATCGGATTGTTGTTTAATCGATTATTGTTATAGGTTAAGTTTATTGATCGGTATTTATAACCGTATGCTGCGGTCGTGTTCGAGTATGTTCGTGAATTGCTTTGGTCGGGACCGAGGAACTTGTAGATGATGACAATGGAATTGGTAACGACTTCATCATCGTCGTATCGGTATCGAGGCAAGTTATTACTTGCTCAGTTATAATGTTTAATGAATGATTTCAGTTTCATTTCGTTTATAATGCATATAGCGATGATTATTATTGTGAACTCTGGGTATTTGGATTGGATATCGTTCTTCCGATTCTGGGAGTTAAATCATAATGTATGTGATTTATTTGATTCTTGGCATATTTGGGTATCGAGGATACATTGTGATAAAGACGAGGATTCGAGTATTTATGGTTCATGATACGTTTGGATCGTCGAGCGTTGCGGATAATCGTCGGTGATGATTGGACATCGAGGTTGCTTCCGAAGGACTCGGGGCAAGTATTCCATATTGATTATGGTTTAGTGTTATTTATTTTGGTCTCGTACATTTTCTTTCATGTTGTTGAACATGGAGTCGTCCTAGTAAGTTGTCATGTTGTCGTGCATGTTATGTTGTTCATGTTGATGAACGTGTTGATTTGCATATGTGTATGCATATTGTGTTGTTTATGTTGTGTAGATAATCCGATGGGATTATGAGGATCTATGCTGAGGGCGCTGGATCGAATGTCCACCATGCGTTGGTTCGACGGGATCATCATGGGGATCTATGCTGAGGGCGCTGGATCGTTGGACAGGTTTTCCACCATGCGTTGGTTCAACGGGATCATCATGGGGATCTATGATGAGGGCGCTGGATCGTTGAATTACCAGTATTGTGTTGATGGAATCTTGTGAATTCGCATCATTGATTTTGTCATGTGTTGTTGTTCACATGTGTATTGTTAGTTATCCACCTTATGTTGATCTGATAGGATCAACAAAGGGATCTATGCTGAGGGCGCTGGATCGTCGGATTTCCATTGAGTATACATGATTGTTATTGCTGTGATCATATTGACGTGGTCATATGAGTAGGCATTTGTAGGTCTTGTGTTAGGACTGTGTCCGTATTGCATTGATCTGATCTCGGATTAGACCGATATGATTGTCGTGGCACTTCATATCTCGAGGTATGTTCCGTATTTTCCTTTGGTATTCTTCTTGTGATGGACAATCAGTTATCGTTTTGGGATCTGATGATGCTATCCGATGGATTGTATTGGTCAGAAATGGTATATTTCCGTATCGTGAGTTGGTGATGATAGTTTGAGAATCCTGAGTATTGTTTGAGGTACAATACAGATATTATGTTCGAGTTTATTGTTTAATCGAATACAGGATGTGAAATGTGATAATGGTTATTCTGATGAGAATTCTTGAGTAAGTAAAGTTATGGCGGTAAGATTACGTTGGTCGTATTCTTATGTTGTACTCTCATTGGTATGTAATTATTAATGTGACGTGATTGATATCATTGTTGGATATTATGGCTGACCCCGTCGTGTGATTTCTTTTTAGGTTCTTGGAGTATCGAGCTTGTAGCGGTCGTGAAGAGATGAGCTTCCCGGAGGATACTGGCTAGGACATGTTCTGTGCATTGAGTTTCTTGGTTGGTCTTTTTCCGCTGCGTGAGTATTTTGAGACGCTCTTTTGGTATCTAGTAACTGAGGTTACTTTGGAAATCGTTTTCTAAACTTTTGAGTGTCGGCCTTTTGGCCTTGCGATTTCAAATGAGTTTTTACGACGGTTTTTGATAAATGGATTTTATGTCTTTATGCATTTTTAAAGATAGTACCGTCGTTGGCCTCTTGGGCATTTGTAAATGATTGTGAAAATTTCCTTTAGCCTTGTGGGTTCCATCTCGGGGCCCACGACGCTGTAATATTTCCAGTTAAATCTGGGGGTGTTACATAATATGGTATCGGAGATTAGGTTGAGAAAACCTAGGCATTTGGGTCGAGTTGGGTCGTGTTTTTGTTGCGTCATTCGAGTTGTCGATTGACAAATATTAGAGCCGTGAGTCTTTGTTGTTCACTCAGGCTTGTGCGTTATCGGATTTGCCAGTATCGTACTGGGCTTGTTATAACTTCTCCAAATGGTGTTAATGAGATTCTCTGGAATGAGATGTATTGTGTTCTTGAGTCGAACTGATTTGGCAAACGTGTGTTTTGAAAATATCTGTGTCGAGTATTTTCTTGAGTCGAGACATGTGCCAGTATCACGGGGAATCGTCGGCTTCACGATCTGTAAGTATTTGGATTTTTGAATTTCATTGAGATTTATTGCCGTTCTAAGTTGATATGTCTTGAGATTCAGCAGATATCATGCGTTACAGTATGAGATGTCAGAGTGGGACAGGATTGATGATCTTGAGAAACTATAATTTTGGGAATCAGTATGTTGGTTAGATTTTGGAACGGAATTGTGCATCTGGGAGAAATATTGTGCATGGTTGAGAAGAACATGTAGCATGTTAACTCATTTTGAGTTATATGAACTGCTTTTGATCATTTGAAAATGATACTTTTCAAAATGAATGTCTTACGGATGTTTTACGGAAAATGATTTTTGGGCCGAGACCCAATCGATTTTGAAATAGTTTTGTAACTCAGGACTTGGAGTCCGAAAAGAGTTTTCTACTTTTTAAACTTCTTATAATGCGGAACAAGATACGGGCTGAGACCCTAATATTTCAAAAGAAAGACTTTCCTGTTTTCTAAAACTCCTGAGATCTGTAAAACACTTTACCAATCGTTTACTTATGTTATTTCCGCCTTTCGAGGCTTTAGTTTACTTGTTCAAATGGAACCTCTCGGGAAGTCTTTCGCCGTGTTTGATTTGTTGATTTGTTTCAACGTTTTGTCATATCATATTTGAGGTGATCCAGGATGGGTAAATGGTTGACGATACGAGTCATGTGTGGAAAAGGAGTTTTTATCGGAGTCTATATATTGAGGTTTTGGAACTCGATCGTGTGGTATCCGTTGGAATGTCAGTGGATTGTGACGAGCCGAATTGGTATACAGGAGTATGGTGGTGGTCAATCATTTGCATAATTCCATTTTATTTAAACGTATGTTTCCGAAAAGAATTTTTATCGAGAACTTGGCACCATCGAGCCAATTTAATTTTTCGAAGATTGATTTTGTGGTCTTACCATAATTTATGTTTTGAGTTTTCAAACTCTTGAAAGAACTTTCGAAAATTGTCTTCGTGACAAGAGCATATGATTTCAAACTGGTTTTGAAAATGTGATTGATGTACATACACATTTAGTGCATCGGGCATATCATATCGATGGTACAAGGAAAAGAGATTCGAAGTTTAGTATGGTAGATTGGCTATCCATGGGTGATCAATGGATTGATCAGTCAAGAGAATTATACTGCGTTTTGTAGAATCGGTACAGATGTAATTTTTGGAACTTTGGACTTTGTAAAACCGGGACATAGGTGCTATGTGATTCCATTGGTGCGGTAGTAGCGCAATCTTACCATAGTGATCTTTGAATGATTTCTTTGTAAGTGTAAATTTGGGGATGGTGACCCCATGCTGGTTGTTTTGGATATTGAGTGGTCGTTCCCACTCCTTGTATGAATTGGTATGTCCGTCGATTTTCGATTCGTTGTTCGTATGCCGAGGGAAATGTTCGCCAGTGGGTATGTTTATTGAGATCCACTGTATGTGATCGGTGTGTCGTTTTGAGAATTTTGCTTTTTCGTATATCTGTCTCTGTGGTTCGGTGTTCATCGTGTTGGAGCTTACCGTTAAGGTATTCTCGATTGTGTTTTGACCTCTGGTTGGTCATATTGGAGTTTATCATGTTGATGATATTCTCGATTGTGTTTTGACCTCTGGTTGGTCATATGGGAATTTATCATGTTGATGATAAATTCGGTTGATTTATTAGTTGATCATTTTGGTGATCATCTGAGCGTTCGGATTTTGTGTTGATGTTTCGGAATTCGTGTCGTTGTTTTGAGCAGTTGTTTCACAGATACATCAGATATTATTCGTTTTACCGGAATTGAGACCTGATTATGTAATCAGGCAGACAGGATTTGATTCGGGCAGATTGTTTGATCCGAAGATGATATATTTTGTTGAGAATCAGGGAATTGTGATCGTAAGCGTATTGAGACTGTACAGTGAGAACGCTGACTAGTATCTCCGGAGATCGTTGACCTGCGTATTTGTAAGTATGCGGTTTTGGCTATTCAGAATAATGATGATTGATCAGTGTCGTGATGATTTTGGGATATTTTGGGTTGAACAATATGTTTGTTTGTTTTCTATGACGGATTGCAAGTTTCGAGGACGAAACTTATTTTAAGGGGTGTAGAATGTAATATCCGGAATTTCTACTACTGTTGTTTGATATTATTTTATCCGAGTTATATTGTACAGCATGGAATCTGTACAGTAGGGATAAAATAAATGAAGGACTGAGATGTCAGTATTGGTATAATTGTCGTATTTGGTCGACAATTGTATTTGAGGATATAATGTGTTGAGTAATGTATATTTGATATGCCGCATGTTCGTATTTGATATGTCGAGATGTTGGACAAGGATAGCTGAAAATGGCTAAGTATAGCCTTATTAGCGCACGCTGATATTCATGCATAGCGCACGCTATCGTGCAGGATTAGCGCACGCTACGTTCATAGGTTAGCGTACGCTAATGCAGTCCGATCAGAAAGAATCTACGCGTGGACCAGGCCACTTTCGGCGCACGTTCTGATAAGTCAACGGATGTTGTAATGTAGTGTTAGCGCACGCTAATGCATGTTGATTAGCGCACGCTAACTATATATCGGTCAACAGGGAATCTTGGCTTTATTGGTTGATTTCGGCTTGTGGGGTCACGAGCATCTTCGTGGTAGGTGTATACTGTAGCAAGTCAACTTCGGATAGCGCACGCTAAGATAAATGACTTGCGTACGCTAAGCAGGATGTTTTACGTACGTTAATGCATGGGCATTACGTACGTAAGTTAGTTTACGAAGCAAGGCAGTAGCCTCTGGGCTTCGATAGCGCACGCTAACAAAGTCAGTTAGCGCACGCTAAGGCGGTAGCGCACGCTAAACATGAGATGTTAGCGCACGCTAATAATGAATATTATAAAAAGGGACAGAAGGGTGTTATTGAGCATTTCGTCATTCTTTCTTCTTTCAGCCGGGAGAGAGAGAGAGAGTTGGGATATATTTGAGGTTCCAAACACTGGATTAAGGTGGAGTTAATCATCCATAACAACATTTGAAGCTTGAAATCATTGGTGATTCTTGGAAATGAATTCAATCTTGGAAGTCAATCCATTCCTTCAAAAAGGTAACTACTCTTCACTTTGAGATTTCGTTTTGGATTGTATATGATGTTCTTGAGCTGATGATTATCATATAAACAAGTTCATAAGTATGATTATGAGTTGGATTACCGGATTATGATAATGTTATTATTGATATGAAGATATTGATATGAATTGGATGGTTTCGAATGAGTTGTTATCTTCAAAGAAATATGTTGGATAATGTCTTCCTTCAATTCGGATCTGTGATGTTGTTGTTGTTGGTTCCTTCATATGATGGTGAACATGGCATGATTATGAGTTCTTGGTGTTTATGTTGTTGATATTAAGAAAGATGAAATATGAATATATGACTTGAATTAAAAGTCGGATGATTACCTATATGTTAAAGGATATTGGATTTCGTTGTTTGATAGCTATGAACATGATTCAGAATCACTTAGAGTCTTTGATAATCGCCAAATGTTGATCGGTATCCGAAATACATGTAACTGCACGTTATTAGCGCACGCTAAGCCTACTGGCTAGCGCACGCTATCGGGAACAACTTAGCGCACGCTACGGTAAAAGATTAACGTGCGCTAAGTCAACAGGCAGGGTAATATATTCTGTTTCGATTATGAATTCGTGATCGTTTAAGTTGGTTTGATCAGACTTGTGGTTAACTGAGATATTGTTGAGCCGTTGGGTTTGTGAATTGGTTTTAGCGGTTGTTGATTATTATCGGATTGTTGTTTAATCGATTATTGTTATAGGTTAAGTTTATTGATCGGTGTTTATAACCGTATGCTGCGGTCGTGTTCGAGTATGTTCATGAATTGCTTTGGTCGGGACCGAGGAACTTGTAGATGATGACAATGGAATTGGTAACGACTTCATCATCGTCGTATCGGTATCGAGGCAAGTTATTACTTGCTTAGTTATAATGTTTAATGAATGATTTCAGTTTCATTTCGTTTATAATGCATATAGCGATGATTATTATTGTGAACTCTGGGTATTTGGATTGGATATCGTTCTTCCGATTCTGGGAGTTAAATCATAATGTATGTGATTTATTTCGGTTACTGGCATATTTGGGTATCGAGGATACATTGTGATAACGACGAGGATTCGAGTATTTATGGTTCATGATACGTTTGGATCGTCGAGCGTTGCGGATAATCGTCGGTGATGATTGGACATCGAGGTTGCTTCCGAAGGACTCGGGGCAAGTATTCCATATTGATTATGGTTTAGTGTTATTTATTTTGGTCTCGTACATTTTCTTTCATGTTGTTGAACATGGAGTCGTCCTAGTAAGTTGTCATGTTGTCGTGCATGTTATGTTGTTCATGTTGATGAACGTGTTGATTTGCATATGTGTATGCATATTGTGTTGTTTATGTTGTGTAGATAATCCGATGGGATTATGAGGATCTATGCTGAGGGCGCTGGATCGAATGTCCACCATGCGTTGGTTCGATGGGATCATCATGGGGATCTATGCTGAGAGCGCTGGATCGTTGGACAGGTTTTCCACCATGCGTTGGTTCGACGGGATCATCATGGGGATCTATGATGAGGGCGCTGGATCGTTGGATTACCAGTATTGTGTTGATGGAATCTTGTGAATTCGCATCATTGATTTTGTCATGTGTTGTTGTTCACATGTGTATTGTTAGTTATCCACCTTATGTTGATCTGATAGGATCAACAAAGGGATCTATGCTGAGGGCGCTGGATCGTCGGATTTCCATTGAGTATACATGATTGTTATTGCTGTGATCATATTGACGTGGTCATATGAGTAGGCATTTGTAGGTCTTGTGTTAGGACCGTGTCCGTATTGCATTGATCTGATCTCGGATTAGACCGATATGATTGTCGTGGCACTTCATATCTCGAGGTATGTTCCGTATTTTCCTTTGGTATTCTTCTTGTGATGGACAATCAGTTATCGTTTTGGGATCTGATGATGCTATCCGATGGATTGTATTGGTCAGAAATGGTATATTTCCGTATCGTGAGTTGGTGATGATAGTTTGAGAATCCTGAGTATTGTTTGAGGTACAATACAGATATTATGTTCGAGTTTATTGTTTAATCGAATACAGTATGTGAAATGTGATAATGGTTATTCTGATGAGAATTCTTGAGTAAGTAAGGTTATGGCGGTAAGATTACGTTGGTCGTATTCTTATGTTGTACTCTCATTGGTATGTAATTATTAATGTGACGTGATTGATATCATTGTTGGATATTATGGCTGACCCCGTCGTGGGATTTCTTTTTAGGTTCTTGGAGTATCGAGCTTGTAGCGGTCGTGAAGAGATGAGCTTCCCGGAGGATACTGGCTAGGACATGTTCTGTGCATTGAGTTTCTTGGTTGGTCTTTTCCCACTGCGTGAGTATTTTGAGACGCTCTTTTGGTATCTAGTAACTGAGGTTACTTTGGAAATCGTTTTCTAAACTTTTGAGTGTCGGCCTTTTGGCCTTGCGATTTCAAATGAGTTTTTACGACGGTTTTTGATAAATGGATTTTATGTCTTTATGCATTTTTAAAGATAGTACCGTCGTTGGCCTCTTGGGCATTTGTAAATGATTGTGAAAATTTCCTTTAGCCTTGTGGGTTCCATCTCGGGGCCCACGGCGCTGTAATATTTCCGGTTAAATCTGGGGGTGTTACAGTCTTTCTTTGTAATTTTTATTATAATTACATTGTTGGAAATTCACAGAGAACCAACATAGAGCAAGATGAGCACCTTGTTGGGTGCTCTTGATGTGCATGATACAAATTATGTCGAAATATTTGTGGCAGTTGAGAAGACATATTTAATTCCACCATATATAAATTCATAAATATATAAAAGCTATTCCCTCCGACCTGCTCAAAAATTTACTTTAACCCCCTTTTTTGTCATTTTAGAAATTTTATATTTATCACACACAATCAAATTAAACAACCATGTTTTACTTTTAATATCCACTATACAGTCACCATTCATACTTTTTACTTTTTAATTTTCATTACATATTTGTCATCATTACTAACACTTATTATTACTTGAAACATATCAATTACTAGTCATTCAGACCCGTGCGTTGCACACGGGCTCTATCTAATTTGTCATAGTGTAATGTGTGGTATTTATTTTCGTCATTAGGTTTGTAAGTTGTGATGGTATCACAACTTTTGTAAGCATCGCATTAGTTTAAGATGAATGAGTTTAATTAGTTGTTTGGTGACTTTTATATTTAGACCGAGTCATTCAGACCCGTGCGATGCACACGGGCTTAATCTAAATGTTCATAGTGTATTGTTCAACACTAATTTTCGTCATTACATGGGCTGTATATAAGTGTTCATAGCGTAATCTTTGGCACTTATTTTCGTCATTATATATCTAAGTTGTAATGGTATCACATATTTTCTAAGCATGACACACATTTAAAATAGTTTATTGACATTAAAAGAGTATATGTGAAGAGACTTTTTTCAAGATGCTACATTTAAAAGAGTCTCTTGACATGTAACTTTTTAATATGTATAAGTTACATACTAAATGTCAAAGGGAGGTTAAACGCATACGGTTCTTCAAAATAAATGTAACCCTTATATAAAATCGTAACAAAGTGGATATTCGCTATATTTTGAGATCTAGCTTGTGACAATTAATTATCCTTTTGGTTTATCATATCAAATACGGTAGTTCCACATTACTACGCTTAATTAATCGAACTTTATTTTATGCACAAAAACCATTTAAGTTTCAATATTTTTATTGTTGTGAAAATCGGTCCAATATTGTTAGTATATTTAATTTGTACCAGGTTGCATATATAAATATATTTGAAGACATCAATCTCAACATATAATTTTTCTACTCTTAATAACTAATATAACAATTTCATTTTGCCAAATTTGTTTGTCATTCTACAAATGAAACTAAAATTATATTAAGATAATCAATTAATCTTCATAGTGATATTACTTATTGAGTAAGATTTAAATTTAATTTATAATAGATTATATAAATGGTATATCTATATTGTTTAAACTACATAAATCGTCAAAATGATATTATTTATTATGTAAGATTTAAACTACAGTAAAATTATATAAATGATAAATTCTCAAAATAACATAATCGCTTAATTGCCGATACTAATTGTGGATATGATTACCCGAATCATTAATACGTATTTGTTTTATCTATAGTCTATTGATTTGCACCATTTATGGATAAAGATGATAGTGTGAAGATATTTTTATTATATACTACCATTTTCAATATGTAACATCGACATAACTTACACAATCATATCAAGTATCAAAGTCACGCAATATTTCAAGACGTTTAATTAAGAAAGTGACATTAACACACCGCAAGACAAAAAACTACATTAAGAGCAAAAATATGAAAAATGCACCAACAAAATGTAGTAATAATCATTGACTAAAAATTGAACTCGTCACATTATTTTCAATAAACTTACTTGCTAACGAATCAATAGTATTAGCCCATTTATCGGTATTACATGAAGCAAAATATTGCATGTTTAATTTGTAACATATATTAATATGAATGCTAAGTATTCATCCCACCGATGGCCATGGCGCCGTTCTTGTTTTTGTTGTTGTTCTTGTTGTTGTTGTCTTTGTCGTTGTTGTTCGTTGGCCTTTTTCATGTTTTGTTTTTGATACAATTTTTGTGACTTCTCGATATCTTTCTTTAATGCTTCTTGACGCGCTACAAAAAACAATTAGATATAGTTGACCGTTAGTAACTTAAATACAGTTAATCAATATATTGCATTTTCGATCAAAATAAAAATGTTCGTGCATGTACCACATAATTGATAAGACAACGATGTGTATAATCTCTTAAACCATTAGAGAAGATGATGTTACTATCAAACCTCCTAAGCACCATCTTTATGTCCTACATTGTTACACACACAAAACACACGTGAAATTTACATAAAACAATATAAATCAATATGCTAAATAAGCTAGACGATATGATGCTTACTTTACAACCATAATAAGTTGTAGCGTGTGCGCGCGGTGTGGAGGAAGTTGTGTTTTGTTGTGTGTGATTTTGACACATTATATAGTTGATAAAATATTTGTAACTCATGGGACGGAAGGTAAAAAGACTAACACTAATTGGTGTGTTTAATTTATGCGTTCACGGCCAAACACTTCATCTCCACATTTCACTTTATGTGAATATTCATCAGACACTTAACGAAAGTCGCTGATACGCGCGAAAATCAATGTGGAATAACAAATATGATACAATCAATTCATCAAGCATTAATCATGACCACTTAGGCTTATTAAGCTTTATATATATAAGATACACTATCTCGCAACTTTTGAGGTGATAGATGGTATAACTACTGTGTTTTTTTTATGTAAAATTTGACTTTATGCACTAAAAATAGGAGTGAAGTGAGTCTAAACCGGTATAATACATAAGCC
Organism: Orobanche coerulescens; assembly: GCA_033398695.1. Classification (NCBI taxonomy): domain Eukaryota; kingdom Viridiplantae; phylum Streptophyta; class Magnoliopsida; order Lamiales; family Orobanchaceae; genus Orobanche; species Orobanche coerulescens. Next base: position 4,241,967 of record CM065816.1, read on the forward strand.
ACGTGTTCGCTGCGGTGGTTAACAGTAACTACCATGTTCAATATTTATTCTTTTAATATATTTTGTTGGTTCTTTTTTTACAAATAAGAATATGTTTGTAAATTTTCAAATTTTGAAGATTGTATTTAGCTGGATAAGAGTTGTATTTAGAGTATCTCTAATAGCCTAATAGGGGAGGTTTGAGTGCGTTTGTAAATTCAAACTCCCCATATGACTACTACTAGGGGAAGGGAAGTGAAGTTTTTAAGTTTGAGTTTGTAAAGATGAGTTTGAAAAATTCAAACCCATTTTGTCAAAAAAAAAAAAATCATAGAGGGGGGATGGAGGGCACGCCCTATTATTCAAATATTAATTTTTAATATATTTTATTTATATAATTAAAATTATTAATGGTGAAAAATGTATTTTGATAGACCGATCAAAATGAAAATGGACGTATTTTTTTGTGATAGAGGGATTATTTGTTTAAAAAATGTCATTCCAGTGATTGTATCTTCGAATTGAAAGCCACTTTTTATTGAATTTCAGATGTGAAAATGTAGTTTGCACAAAGTTACCCTGAAATTTACAGAAGGCTCGGACTGTTAGATCCAGTAAATCTTTCAGGCCCATTGATAACCATAAGGCCCAATTCCCTGATTGGGAGAGTGCCCATTATTTAAAGAACACCACCTCGCCCCAAACTTTGCAGATAAAAAATGGTGAAATTTCTTAAGCCGAATAAGGTGGCGGTGATCCTACAGGGCCGTCACGCCGGTAAGAAGTGTGTGATCTCTGAGACCTACGAGAACGGCACTCGTGATCACCCGTACGGCCACTGTGTGGTTGCTGGTATTGCCAAGTACCCTATCAAGATCCTCCGTAAGGACTCGGCAAAGAAGCAGGCGAAGAAGTCTCGCGTCAAGGCCTTCATCAAGCGCGTGAACCTCACCCACAGCACGTCTACGGGTTACACTCTCGACATCGATCTGAACGACGTTGTCACCGGCGACGCGCTTGCCTCGCGTGATAAGAAGGTGACTGCTTTGCGAGGTGGTGAAGAGTAGGTTCGAGGAGATGTTTAAGGCTGGGAAGAACGGTTGGTTTTTCTCCAAGCACAGGTTTTGAGTTTTGAAATTTTGATAATGTCTGATCTGTTTTTATTACGACATTGTTAGGTAATTTGTTTTAGGAATTGAGTTGCTATTTTTTATAGGGATTTTGTTAGCTTCGAGGCTCAATTAAATGTGATTGGGTTTACACTTGTTTCGATTAACTTAGATTTCTTTATAAGTGTTTCTGGGGAACCTTGAAGTTTAATGAAAATGAATCGGGTCGTCACATTTTGTCTACTTTCTGTATCATTCCCCCATGTTTGGGATGTAGAACCCTTTTGGATTAGGCCTTTTTGTTTGTTTGATCTGTATTGTAAGGATGTTAGGTTAGTCAATCGGCCAGATATTGTTGGTACTCTCTAGTATATTGTAATGTATTGAACCTATCCCAAAAAAGTCCAATCTTTAGCGCCAAACACACAATCCGAGAAAGTTAGAATCCAATTATCGAACTTAGGGAGAAACATAAATCAAAATTTGAACTCTCAGACACTATTCTGAGTTAGGAATGTGGTAAAGATTCAATCTTTGTCTAGAACCGTAGCTGCAAGAACTTGGCGATATAGTATTCAGTAACAATCCAATCTTGATAAATCAATCAAACTAGAGCCACAAAATATAGAATTGAGCTAGAAATTGATAAAGAATTGATCCTATTTTTTATCAGCTATGAAGCTCGATCCTTATTTGTTAGTAATCAACATAATCAATATGGAGGCAGACGAAAAGATATAGAGAGAATGCAAATGAGCCTGGCCTTGAGCTCCGGCACTTCGCCATATCGAAGATGGACGGTTGGGTTCGGCCTATGCACCAATTTTCCAGAGCTATTTTTCTTATTGCTAGCACAAAGTATTCTGATCTTATGCCCAACTGTATGTCGTACGATATGGCGAAGCATCGGAGCTCAAGGTCAGGCTCCTTTGTTTTCTCTCTTTATCTTTTCGTCTGCCTCCATGTCAGTTACTAACATAAAGGATCAAGCTTGCTTGATTTATCAAATTGATATGTTATTGAATACTATATCGCCTCGCTCTGTTTCTGCAACTACTGTTCTAGATAAAAATTGGATCTTTACTACGTCCCTTGTTTAGAATAGTGTCTGAAAGCTTTTACTACATTCCTAAGTTCGAGGGCTGAATTATAACTTCCTCAGATTATGTGTTTGGCCATTGAAATTGCTAAAGATTGAATTTGTTTTTTTGGATAGGTTCATTACAATAAACTAGAGAATACTTAACATTCTTAGAATATAGATCTAACAAACAAAAGGGTTTAAGTCAAAAGGATCTACATCACAAACAAAGCAGTGGGGTGATGCAAGAGAAGGTAGACAAAACGTGACGACGCTGTTAGGACCGCCACCACCACCACTCTGTCACATTAGTATGATATTGTCCGCTTTGGGCCAAGCCCGCACGGATTTGTTTTTGGGCTCCTTCCCAAAAGGCCTCGTACTAATGGAGTGGTGGACTTTATTATATAGAAGACTTCTTTTCTTCTCTCTTCCGATGTGGGATGGGTTTGCCAACCCCAACAATCCTCCCCTCAAACCAAGGACCACATCATTGTCCTCCCCTCGAACGATAATCCGTACATCTTGCACCGCCGTTATCATCACTGGGAGGTCACACCGGGAGCTTCTCCACCATCGTAAAGGCAGTCTCAGCTTAGACTCCACCACTGGGCCCAGCCGAACCATCGGCTCCGATACCACTGTTAGGACCGCCACCACCACCACCACTCTGTCACATTAGTATGATATTGTCCGCTTTGGGCCAAGCCCGCACGGATTTGTTTTTGGGCTCCTTCCCAAAAGGCCTCGTACTAATGGAGTGGTGGACTTTATTATATAGAAGACTTCTTTTCTTCTCTCTTCCGATGTGGGATGGGTTTGCCAACCCCAACAGACGCGGTCCTTCATCTTCATTAAACTTCGAGATTCCCCACTTGGATAAGTAATCCCAAAGATTGGATTTTTCTAGTAAGTAATACTACTACCAGATAGTTAAAAAGGTTACTGACCCGGTTTATGTATGTGGTACTAGATAATTAGACGGAAACCGAATGTTTTAAGTCCTTAGATGTGTGAGGTAAAAGCGATATCAGGCACATGCCCCATATTAACCCTTAAGTAGTACAGTGATGGGGGAGGGGTTTGCACCAAATAATGGTATAGACGAAGCTCCACTTTTTGACGTGGGCAAAATGTTAGCGATTTAGTTTCGACTCCCTATGGATAAAACAAATTGTCACCTCTTCTATCAGGTGAATCTCACAAACTCCAAGCCTGGACTTGTTTGCCAAAAAATCAAGGTAAACGGAGTCATTTAGTATAATAAGTTTCTGTAAACACAATTTCCCTACCATTTGAATTCCTGTGAGAAGTGCCCGAAAGTCTGATGTGTTATTATCAGTTATTCCTACCCAAGATGTGGCTGTTTGTACAAAATCCTCCTTATGCTTCTGGAGTATAAAACCCATACCTGCGTGTCAAAGGTTCAATAGTCGATTGCCTGCAGTTGAAACAAGCAGAGTTTGGGAAGTTTAAGGCTTGTTGCCAGGGCAGATATATAGCCTGTTTCTCTTTGGAGTTTAATGAGTTGCATGAATATCTATATACAATAATCCATTCATTGCAAAAATTACCTTATTACGTGCATTCCATACAACAATAAATTAAGGTTAACTGAACTGGAGTATTAAGACTTAAGCGGGAGGTTGAAGATCATGGAAGCCACTATGCCCTTTGAATTGTTCTGTTGTAGGGGTCGGTAGATATGACGTTAGGGTGTAAAAACGGGACATTGAAATAGTTGATGGTTTATATGTATTCAGAGTTTATATAATGTAGTTTTAGATTTTGGTTATGGGTGATATGCAGAATCTGGTGATATGCAGTATTTTATTATACTAAATAATGTTCACAGCACGCAGCAAGTTGTATTCTTGGACAGTGACAGGAAGCTATTATTTGGCTCTATTTATATTTTCCAAAGTTTGTTTCTTTTTTTAAGATACTTCATTTGCGGACAAGAAATAGGGGTTAAATGAAAGAAAGCACAGGTGGTGGACCACAGCTAGTAATCTGAATAACAGATAGGGCTGTAAACGAGCCGAACAGTACCGAACCTTTACTGAGTTCGGTCCGGCTCGAAATTATTCGAACCTTAGGTTCGGTCCGGCTCGAAAATTTCGAACCTCAGAATTTGATGTTCGATTCGGCTCGAAGGCAAAAAAAAAATTTATAGTTCGATTCGATTCGGCTCGAATTTTCGAATAGTTCGAATATAGTTCGATTCGGCTCGAGCTAAAGTCCACTATAACTCTATAAGTCCAGTATAGTTCGAATATAGTTCGGTCCGATTCGCTGAAGCCGAATGGTTCGGCCTGGGATGGGAGGGGTTTATGTCTTGGGCCAAAGCCCCCCGAATCGAGCCGAACCGTTCGGTCTGATTCCCGAATCCTATTTTATAGGGTTCGGCTATACGTTTGGTGCCCCGAATCGAGCCACAAATCGAGCTTTTTCGAGCCGAATCCTTCGAACCGAATCGAACTGTTACGTTCGTTCACAACCCTAATAACAGATAAATAAATTAGTAATTAGAAAGCTTAATTTCCAAGTGGTAGATATTTTTGCTTTCAATCTCAGATCGTTTAACAATAGCTGTTTGGATTTTCGACATGTTGAGACTTTAAACATTACTAGTTCCTAACAGGACGAAGTTCTCTACTTCTCTCTACATATCCTAACTAGATTTTCTAGGCTTAGGCATCCTTATATTTGGTGAACTACATATTTGAAATGTTATTAAACAAACATGATAATGAATCCATCAATATCATCCGGAGAAACAGAGCTATACGACATAGACTATCAATTTGGTTGTCCATGTCTATGTTCTTAGTGTATTCACTTACTTGAGTGTTTAGCGCATTGTATGATAATCCTTGCTGACTCTTCTTACATTCTTTTTCCATTAGATTTTTGCCAGTGCCTTCTAAAACAAATCATAGACGCAAAATTGGTGAAGAACAAGGACCAGGCTTCGTTTATTGGTCAATGTTACCAGAGGATCTGAAAGTTGAGATCTTAATGTCGTTTGAAACGTAAGCAGCTTATTAAGCTAAAATGTGTATCGAAATCTTGGCATTTGTTAATCTCCAGTCGATGCGCTCCCATTATCTCTTCCTCCCGCTTTTGCGGCCTCATCATGACCAACCATATGCTTGATGGGCATGGAGCATATCTTGATCATTGCACTCGTTTCCTTTTTAATTTTATTAACAAACCCATTTGGAGGTATGATGTGGATAATTTACTGAATACATTAGTGCTTTTCAAACCACAGCCAGAAGAGCTTCAAGATTGCTGCAACGGGGTTCTTCTAATAGCCCATTTCGCTAAATGTCCAAGGCAATATTACGTATGCAACCCCACCACTCATCAGTGCATTGAGGTGGCTGTTAATGTGGAGCACTATGTGCATACATATAAAGCTTCACTGGTTTTTGATCCCAGGGACATGAATTCTCCAAGTTCATTTATTGTAGTTGTCCCAAGGGAATACTCGAAGCATTTCCTAAAGCTGGATGTTTTCTCGTCCCGCTTAGGTAAGTGGTCGTCTTGCATCGTACCTCTCGACTCTTTTGTTGATGGGTACTAGTTCATTTATAATTTCATCACGCAAATTAGCCATATACTATGAGCTAACAACACCCTTTTTGTGTTGCATCCACTTCTTCTTCGCCATTTCCTACACCTTCGTTATTAAAAATGGTGTCCTCATTGCACTCCACAAACAGTTGATCTTCGTTATTATGTACCTGAGAAACGAAGGCAGAGGGAGCGGCAACAGCGGGAGGAGCGGTGAATGGGAGGAGCGGCAGCCGGATGAGGTATTGGGTAAAATTAGATGTAGTAGTTTAGTCACAATACAGTACATCATATATATATATATATATATATATATATATATATATATATATATATTTGGGAGTGGGATTCTCGTTGGAAAATAGCTTAAATTAATACAATAATTAATTATGATAATTAATTATATTAAATGGTATATTTGGAATCTACATTTTGGTTTGGTCATGTGAGAAGAAGACCTATTGATGCCCCAGTGAGGAGGCTAGAAAGTTGGGGAACAAGTAATGTTGTGAAAGGTAGAGGAAGACTAAAGAAAACTTGGATAAAGATGATTGAAAATGATATGCGGTTTCTTGGAATTGGAGAAAGTATGGCGATGGAGAGGCAAATGTGGCGGGAAAGAATACGGATGGTGGATGGAGTCTGATTCCTCTTTTTTTTTTTTTTTTTTTTTTATTTCATGTTATCTTTTAATTTATTTTTCAGTTTTTTTTTTTTATTACATTCACTCTCTTTTTTTATTTGCTTTTTTCTCTACTTTTTCCCTCTTTTTTCCTTGTATGTTATTTATGTAACGATTATTGACGGTTTCAAAGTTCGATTCATGTTAGCCGACCCCAAATCATTTTGGGACTAAGGCTTAGATGTTGTTGTTGTTGTTGTTGTTGTTGTTGTTCAATTTCATTAAGGAATTGCATTAATTACTCATTCATTCCTTAATCAGCGAAATTAATGCTAGTGTTAATTTGATGTGTTAGTTATTGAGATTAATGTTAGTGTTAATCATCGAAATTAATGCTAGTGTTAATTTGATGTGTTAGTTATTGAGATTAATGTTAATGTTAATCGGATTATCGGTCACGGTTTTAGATTGTTGATAATGATTTCTACAGATGGCGACTATACACGTTTGCAACTTGGATGACAGTGTCACTGAATGTAAAATCAGGGATGAATTCAGCAGTTTTGGAGGAATCAAAAGGTATGTAGGTGTTGTTGTCAGTACAAACACTAAAGTGTATTATATTATTGAGACTAGTATTTTATTGCAGAGTGTGGGTTGCTAGGGCCCCCCATATTATGCTTTTGTTGAATTTGATGGTCGATCTGGTGCGCAACGCGCAATCTGGAGATACTGTAAGCTTCTATTCTTTTACGTAAAATGAAATATATGGATTAGTCTCCCCAGATGAAACATCATTAAGTTTAAATTTTCTTGCTGAGCAGGCAAAAATGGCTGGAAGGTTACCTTAGCATTTAAGTCACGCAAACGCCCTCGTAGCCCTAGCCCCCCAAGAGACCAGGATGTCGAACGACTCGAACCTAGCCCCCCAAGAGGCGAGGAGGTCAAGTTTGCAATTTCAGCGGATCATTATTGCACTAACTTTGATGAGATTAAAAGAATTGGTAACCTCTCTCACTCTCTCTATCCCTCTTATGTTCATACAATGGATTAAATGGATTTGAGAACTTGTTAGTTGTTACTTGTTAGTAATCGAAAATGGATTAAATGGATTTGAGAATTGTTAGTATTACTGCTCTCTCCTCTCTCTATGGTTAGTTGATAACTTGTTAGTTAGTAATCTGAAATGGATTACATGGATTTAAGAACTTATTAATTGTTAGTAACCTAAATGGATTAAATGGATTTGAGAACTGTTAGTATTACTGCTCTCTCTCTCTCTGGTTAGTTGATAACTTGTTAGTTGTTAGTACCACATGGATTTGAGAAATTGTTTTTCTTTTAAAAACTAACCCCATCTCTGACCAACAAACTTTTCGAGTGTGTGTGTGTGTGTGTGTGTGTGTATATATAACTTTGCTGTTCTAACTGAACTTCGATGTACATGTGGTAGGTTAAGTAAAAAAATCAGCTTCTCTTTGAGAGCAGGACTTCCTTTCCTTTCACCGAAAACCCAGCGCTCTTTTCAAGCTTGCACTTCAATATAGCAAGTGCTTTTTCTGAAGAACAGTTGGAGAATGTGGAAGGTGAGTGTTCGTCCACAAGTACTTTGAGATGCTTCAACTTAAATGCTTCCCCAGGTACCTGCTGTAGAAGCCTCCGGCACAACTTCTCAAGTTTTAGTTTAGTCCCAACCATTTTCGTGCTCGAAATTTGATCATGTTTTCTTTCTGTTGAAGAACGTGAATCTGAAGGATCTTCACAATCACTATCACTGAAAGTGGTCTTTTTTTGCTTCAAACATCCAGCAGCTTTCTTCGGGCGGTCCTTCGTACCAAGCCCTTGATGTTGCCTTATCCTGAACAAGGTTGTAAAGGCAGTCAAAATCCATTAGATCTGGGCAGAAGCGAGCGTTCTTGATCATCCTCATTGAACGTAGTTCTCTCATTAGGCTTCTCAGCTTGGAGGGACTTTCTTCTCTGAGATTCAGCACCAAGCAAACCTCCAGCAATGAAACCAAGTTTGTCTCCCCACCAATGTACGAGAATCACTTGATCTATTTCTTCAACATGGATCTCTGACTTTGCTTCTTCTGAGACTTATTCAAGGAAAGTAATCTCTGGAGACTTAGCCCTGCCTACAAGAATTCCTTCCAGATCCTTGGAAGAATATCCTTTTAACAGCCGTGTCACTTTTCGCAACTTTGGCAACTTTAACCTGTTTGTCGTGTTCGTCATCAGTAGGTGTAGGCTTCACAGCTGAATCTTCATCCATGTTGACTTAATCGATTTGCACTTTTAGCTTGTTCAGGATGCTATCAAACTGAGTGGTACTAGATGCCCATGCATTTGGTTCTCAGTTCCTATACCTTGTGTGTCTTGCTTGTTCTTCACTCTGACAATATCCTTTGATACCTTGCTTCTCTTTACCAAGTTCCTCCCATCCCATTTTGTTTCATGAGGCGGAAATGCAGAGGAGCCTCGGGCGCCGCCATAGTTACGTAGCGATAGATACAGAAGCTGAGCCTTCTTTTTTCTCTCTCTGATCCGCAAATTGTTGCAGGTGACGAGAGAAGAAGAAGAAGAGGAAAAGGATTTGCAGGTGACGAGAGAAGAAGAAGAAGAAGAAGAGGAAAAGGATTTGAGTTGTTGTTAGATGTTAGTCATTTAAATGGATCAAATGGATTTGAGATTTGCTCTCTCTCTCTCTCTCTCTCTCTGAGATTAGTTGATAAATAAATTGTAGAACTAGAAGCAATCTAAAACGGATTTGATAACATGTTAATTGTTAGTATTACAGATATTTCATAAACTTGAACTTGACGTGTTTGTATAATCCGTATGTTAGTAAAGAGCCCAGACGGGAACTTTGAGCAGCTCTGATTTTGGGGCTGTTACAGCTCTGATTTTTACCCAACACCCACCACATCCGGTGAAACTGAATCACCACCACCAAAACCGTGTTGTTAGTAAAGAGCCCAGACGGGAACTTTGAGCTACGATTTTGGGTCAAGTATACGAAATGGAGTCGAATAGACTTCCGATTTGGGGCGGTTTAATCGCTTGGTTTGGAGCTTTGTAAAGCTCTTAATGGGTTCTTTAGATTAGGGACTCTCATTTGCAATACTGAAAGTAATTTATTTTTTATATTTCTAATAAAAATTTTAAAATTGATATTTCAGGGATAAAGTGGAATGTTCATTTTGTTGACTTTTCCTGGGTATAATTAGAAAAGTATTGTTTATTGAGGGTATGAAATGTATTAATGTCTTTGTATATTGTTACTTTGAATTGCCATAGGGAGGTAAGGTTGATGTCAAGATTAAAGCATCCCAATGTGATCCGCTATTATTAGGTAATATATTAGGTAATGTAGGAGGTAATATGAATGATCAGTATGTTATTATTAGTGATTTATTTTTACTTGAATTCGATTTTCTTCTGGAGTGTTGGATTGAGGATGGGGTAGATGTTAATTACTCGAGTGGATCAGCGAGTGTTGAGACGCCCACACATTCGAGCGCCGAGATATTTCAGACACATCCACTCCAGAAGAAGTTTTAGAGTCCATAAAGTCAGATGAAATACCGGATATTGATCCAGCTTACCTGCTGTAGATTGCTATGGAGTACTGTGCTGAGTAAGTAAAGATTTATCTGTGTCAAATACTCCCTCACCCCAAATATTAAAATATTGTTTAACTTTAACTTTTAGTGTGTGTACCGAAACCCCCATGCTTTTAATTGAAAACGGATTTTTTTAGACTTTCACAAAAAACAATTGTAAAGTGATTTTGATCAGCATTTATAAACACTAAGTTACTATTATATATGAAGTGGGTCCCTAATTAAATTGCATAAAATGTGTTTACAGTGTCTTTTTTTCTTAAGTATAAAAACACAAATTCAAATGGTTTACCCTAGCCTCAAATACATTTAAATACACTTTTTGTCCCATCTCCCCCAGGAAAATATGCCTTTCTGTGGTTCTGCTGCCTGACTTTATGCCTCAGTTTCTTGAGTCGTTTTTGACCCTTGACCTCTGAAGTTTGCATATCTATCTCTTCTCCTCATCCCTGTCTTCGGCTGATTTATCTTCTGTGCCCCTCTCCGTCTTTACACCAAACTTATCTCTTACCTATTAGCCATGGGAAAGAAGAAGATTTTGGTTGGTTTTCTATTTATTTGTTTTGTTTGATGATAGGACTTTGGGAGTCACAGATTGAAAACGGACTTTCCATGGAAACCGCTCTTGATTATGCTCATCAACTAGTACAAGGGGTAAGGCATATTCATCATAGCAATATAATCACAGGGACTTATGGCTAAGGAATATATTGATAGACTCGTCTGGAATATTAAAAATTGCTGATTTTGGTTTAGGTACGTTTTGTACTTTTATTTTCCCTTCTCTTTTACCTGTATATCATTTATATAGTCATTCATTGATGATTTTTGCTTTACCTGATTTTTGCAGCCATTAAGTTTGCTGATGGGGGAGTCGTTCAAACTTCTAGAGTCGGACATGAGTATTATCGTGCCCCGGAGATGAAACAGGGATGTATAATCCTTCCCACTGTTGATATCTATTCAACTGGGATGGTCCTGTTTGATATGCTCTACTCCATGAAGAGCAAATCTGAAAGGAGGAGAACATTGTTGAATCATAAGAATGGTATGTATGCTGCAGATGCTAAAGCTGTGTTCGGTCATTTGTATCCTTTTCTCAGGACCCCAGAGAAACGCTGGTCAGCTGACAACATTATTGCAAATGGACTCCTCCATGAGATAGCGAAAGTACGCAAGATTGCTAAAGTACACACTAAACGAAGTCTGAAGATGCAGAAGAAGTCACGCCCGGCTTCTCCTTGATTCCTAGCTTCATAGGCACATTTCCTCTTGCTTTAAGACGTCTACTTCTTTCCTCGTGCTTCACAGGTATTCCTTGAGTCCTCTTGCTTCACAGACGTGGATTGCTACTCCTCAGATATATACTCCTTGATTCCTTTATTTTGATTGCTACTCCGCAGACGCTACTCCTTGATTCCTTTATTTCGTCCATTGGATTGTTAAATTGTATCAGATTCTATGGTGGTGCTCTGTTTTCCATTTACTTTGATACTCAGACTGATACTTTCAGATACTTTGGTCTTTGAGTGGTACTTGTGATTGATGGCTGATCCCTGTGATTGATTGTTTGATGCTTTGTTTTGTGTATCTTTAGTCCTGATTGTTTGATACTTGGAGCTAGGGTTGTTAGCGAATCAAATTTTTTTTATTCGATTCGCAATTTGAATTCGTTTAGGCCGATTTGTATTCGTTTTTTTCGAATTCGAATTCGAATGCGAATTCTACTTTATATTCGTTGACATAACGAATCAGAATACAAGTCTTATGGTATTCAATTCGTTTTGTTCACGAATATTCGATTCGACTTAAATTATTTATATATTTAGTATATTATATATATAATCAAAAAAAATATGTAGGGTTTCATTTCATTTCTCCGTCTTCTTCTACTGTTGGTCCTATTTTCATATCACATTATTATGGTTTTTAGATTGCATTATTATTTTTAGGTTGTACCGTAACTTTTTTATGATAAAATTTTGAATCTTTCATTCTATTCTAGAAAAAGGAAAATCAAATCGAATACTCGAATTGAACCGAATATACGAATATCTCTATCGAATCAAACGTGAATCAACTTTTAATATTCAAAAAAAAAAATTGAATCGAATCGAATCGAATAGTTCGAATAGTTTCACGAATATGATCGAATATAGTGATATTCACTTTGATTTGATTTGTTTACAACTCTAGAGCTGAAAACAAATGCTAAAGTTTCTTCGTTGCTATCTATTAAAAAAGGGGAAAAAACCCTCACTTTACTGTTTTCCTTTACTTGTGGTTGTGGGGTACAATATGATATTGAATCAATTCATTTTTTTAATTTAATCTTATGATACCACTATATTCGATCATATTCGTGAAACTATTCGAACTATTCGATTCGATTCGATTTTTTTTTTGAATATTAAAAGTTGATTCGAGTTTGATTCGATATGGATATTCGAATATTCGGTTCAATTCGAGTATTCGATTTGATTTTCCTTTTTTAGAATAGAATGAAAGATTCAAAATTTTATCATAAAAAAGTTACGGTACAACCTAAAAATAATAATGCAATCCAAAAACCATAATAATGTGATATGAAAATAGGACCAACAGTAGAAGAAGGCGGAGAAATGAAATGAAACCTACATATTTTTTTTGGATTATATATATAATATACTAAATATATAAATAATTTAAGTCGAATCGAATATTCGTGAACAAAACGAATCGAATACCATAAGATTTTTATTCTGATTCGTTATGTCAACGAATATAAAGTAGAATTTGAATTCGAAAAAAACGAATTCGAATTGCGAATCGAATAAAAAAAATTTGATTCGCTAACAACCCTAGCTCCAAGTATCAAACAATCAGGAGTACAGATACACAAAACAAAGCATCAAATAATCAATCACAGGGATCAACCATCAATCACAAGTACCACTCAAAGACCAAAGTATCCGAAAGTATCAGTCTGAGTATCAAAGTAAATGGAAAACAGAGCACCACCATAGAATCTGATACAATTTAACAATCCAATGGACGAAATAAAGGAATCAAGGAGTAGCGTCTGCGGAGTAGCAATCAAAATAAAGGAATCAATGAGTATATATCTGAGGAGTAGCAATCCACGTCTGTGAAGCAAAAGGACTCAAGGAATACCTGTGAAGCACGAGGAAAGAAGTAGACGTCTTAAAGCAAGAGGAAATGTGCCTATGAAGCGAGGAATCAAGGAGAAGCCGGGCGCGACTTCTTCTGCATCTTCAGACTTCGTTTAGTGTGTACTTTAGCAATCTTGCGTACTTTCGCTATCTCATGGAGGAGTCCATTTGCAATAATGCTGTCAGCTGACCAGCGTTTCTCTGGGGTCCTGAGAAAAGGATACAAATGACCGAACACAGCTTTAGCATCTGCAGCATACATACCATTCTTATGATTCAACAATGTTCTCCTCCTTTCAGATTTACTCTTCATGGGGTAGAGCATATCAAACAGGACCATCCTAGTTGAATAGATATCAACAGTGGAAAGGATTATACATCCCTGTTGCATCTCCGGGGCACGATAATACTCATGTCCGACTCTAGAAGTTTGAACGACTCCCCCATCAGCAAACTCAATGGCTGCAAAAATAAGGTAAAGCAAAAATCATCAATGAATGACTATATAAATGATATACAGGTAAAAGAGAAGGGAAAATAAAAGTACAAAACGTACCTAAACCAAAATCAGCAATTTTTAATATTCCAGACGAGTCTATCAATATATTCCTTGGCCATAAGTCCCTGTGAATTATATTGCTATGATGAATATGCCTTACCCCTTTGTACTAGTTGATGAGCATAATCAAGAGCGGTTTCCATGGAAAGTCCGCTTTCAATCTGTGACTCCAAAGTCCTATCATCAAACAAAACAAATAAATAGAAAACCAACCAAAATCTTCTTCTTTCCCATGGCTAATAGGTAAGAGATAAGTTTGGTGTAAAGACGGAGAGGGGCACAGAAGATAAATCAGCCGAAGACAGGGATGAGGAGAAGAGGTAGATATGCAAACTTCAGAGGTCAAGGGTCAAAAACGACTCAAGAAACTGAGGCATAAAGTCAGGCAGCAGAACCACAGAAATGCGTATTTTCCTGTGGGAGATGGGACAAAAAGTATATTTAAATGTATTTGAGGCTAGGGTAAACCATTTGAATTTGTGTTTTTATACTTTAGAAAAAAAGACACTATAAACACATTTTATGCAATTTAATTAGGGACCCACTTCATATATAATAGTAACTTAGTGTTTATAAATGCTGATCAAAATCACTTTACAATTGTTTTTTGTGAAAGTCTAAAAAAATCAGTTTTCAATTAAAACCACGGGGGTTTCGGTACACACTAAAAGTTAAAGTTAAACAATATTTTAATATTTGGGGTGAGGGAGTATTTTACACAGATAAATCTTTACTTACTCAGCACAGTACTCCATAGCAATCCACAGCAGGTAAGCTGGATCAATATTCGGTATTTCATCTGACTTTATGGACTCTAAAACTTCTTCTGGAGTGGATGTGTCTGAAATATTTGCCGGGAATATCTCGACGCTCGAATGTGTGGGCGTTTCAACACTCGCTGATCCACTCGAGTAATTAACATCTACCCCATCCTCTATCCAACACTGCAGAAGAAAATCGAATTCAAGTAAAAATAAATCACTAATAATAACATACTGATCATTCATATTACCTCCTACATTACCTAATATATTACCTGATAATAGCGGATCACATTGGGATGCTTTCTTGACATCAACCTTACCTCCCTATGGCAATTCAAAGTAACAATATACAAAGACATTAATACATTTCATACCCTCAATAAACAATACTTTTCTAATTATACCCAGGAAAAGTCAACAAAATGAACATTCCACTTTATCACTGAAATATCAATTTTAAAATTTTTATTAGAAATATAAAAAATAAATTACTTTCAGTATTGCAAATGAGAGTCCCTAATCTAAAGAACCCATTAAGAGCTTTACAAAGCTCCAACCGAAGCGATTAAGCGCCCCAAATCGAAGCTATTACGACTCAATTTGAGTCAGAATGCCCCAAAATCGTAGCCGCAATGCCCCAAAATCGTAGCTGCGGCTCCAAGTTAGAGCTGCTCAAAATTCCCGTCTGGGCTCTTTACTAACAACACGGTTTTGGTGGCGGTGATTCAGTTTCACCGGATGTGGTGGGTGTTGGGTAAAAAATTAAAACTTTTTGGGCATTTTGCAAATTACTTGGGGATATATTTTACATCATAAAAGTTTTGGGCTTAGGGAAATATTGGTAGAAATGAAAAGAATCACAAAAACGAACTTTTATAAAAAAAATTATGACAATGTACCTCATGACCGTATCATAGTTCTCAGAGCTGAATTCTATCTTTTTGATTGCATACGTGTCTCCATCGATCTTATTTTTACACATGAACACTTGACCGAATGCTCCCTTTCCTGCAATACACACAAGTTTAGACACACTGCATAACTATACACCTTTTTTCTTTCTTATGCATCTTATCTATTTCCGTTTTGCCCTCTTTACCAATAGATACCTTTACATACGGATCAGACAAACACGTCAAATTCAAGTTTATGAAATATCTGTAATACTAACAATTAACATGTTATCAAATCCGTTTTAGATTGCTTCTAGTTCTACAATTTATTTATCAACTAATCTCAGAGAGAGAGAGAGAGAGAGAGCAGTAATACTAACAGATCTCAAATCCATTTGATCCATTTAAATGACTAACAACTAACAACAACTCAAATCATTTTCCTCTTCTTCTTCTTCTTCTCTCGTCACCTGTAAATCCTTTTCCTCTTCTTCTTCTTCTCTCGTCACCTGCAACAATTTGCGGATCAGAGAGAGAAAAAATAAGGCTCAGCTTATGTATCTATCGCTACGTAACTATGGCGGCGCCCGAGACTCCTCTGCATTTCCGCCTCATGAAACAAAATGGGATGGGAGGAACTTGGTAAAGAGAAGCAAGGTATCAAAGGATATTGTCAGAGGAACTGAGAACCAAATGCATGGGCATCTAGTACCACTCAGTTTGATAGCATCCTGAACAAGCTAAAAGTGCAAACCGATTAAGTCAACATGGATGAAGATTCAGCTGTGAGGCCTACACCTGCTGATGACGAACACGACAAACAGGTTAAAGTTGCCAAAGTTGCGAAAAGTGACACGGCTGTTAAAAGGATATTCTTCTAAGGATCTGGAAGGAATTCTTGTAGGCAGGGCTAAGTCTCAAGAGATTACATTCCTTGAATAAGTCTCCGAAGAAGCAAAGTCAGAGATCCATGTTGAAGAAATAGATCAAGTGATTCCCGTACATTGGTGGGGAGACAAACTTGGTTTCATTGCTGGAGGTTTGCTTGGTGCTGAATCTCAGAGATGAAAGTCCCTCCAAGCTGAGAAGCCTAATGAGAGAACTACGTTCAATGAGGATGATCAAGAACGCTCGCTTCTGCCCAGATCTAATGGATTTTGACTGCCTTTACAACCTTGTTCAGGATAAGGCAACATCAGGGGCTTGGTACGAAGGACCGCCCGAAGAAAGCTGCTGGATGTTTGAAGCAAAAAAAGACCACTTTCAGTGATAGTGATTGTGAAGATCCTTCAGATTCACGTTCTTCAACAGAAAGAAAACATGATCAAATTTCGAGCACGAAAATGGTTGGGACTAAACTAAAAGTTGAGAAGTTGTGCCGGAGGCTTCTACAGCAGGTACCTGGGGAGTGGGGAAGCATTTAAGTTGAAGCATCTCAAAGTACTTGTGGACGAACACTCACCTTCCACATTCTCCAACTGTTCTTCAGAAAAAGCACTTGATATATTGAAGTGCAAGCTTGAAAAGAGCGCTGGGTTTTCGGTGAAAGGAAAGGAAGTCCTGCTCTCAAAGAGAAGCTGATTTTTTTACTTAACCTACCACTGTAGCTATATGTACATCGAAGTTCAGTTAGAACAGCAAAGTTATATATACACACACACACAGTCGAAAAGTTTGTTGGTCAGAGATGGGGTTAGTTTTTAAAAGAAAAACAATTTCTCAAATCCATGTGGTACTAACAACTAACAAGTTATCAACTAACCACAGAGAGAGAGAGAGAGCAGTAATACTAACAGTTCTCAAATCCATTTAATCCATTTAGATTACTAACAACTAATAAGTTCTTAAATCCATGTAATCCATTTCAGATTACTAACTAACAAGTTATCAACTAACCAGAGAGAGAGGAGAGAGCAGTAATACTAACAATTTTCAAATCCATTTAATCCATTTTCGATTACTAACAAGTAACAACTAACAAGTTCTCAAATCCATTTAATCCATTGTATGAACATAAGAGGGATAGAGAGAGAGTGAGAGAGGTTACCAATTCTTTTAATCTCATCAAAGTTAGTGCAATAATGATCCGCTGAAATTGCAAACTTGACCTCCTCGCCTCTTGGGGGGCTAGGTTCGAGTCGTTCGACATCCTGGTCTCTTGGGGGGCTAGGGCTACGAGGGCGTTTGCGTGACTTAAATGCTAAGGTAACCTTCCAGCCATTTTTGCCTGCTCAGTAAGAAAATTTAAACTTAATGATGTTTCATGTGGGGAGACTAATCCATATATTTCATTTTACGTAAAAGAATAGAAGCTTACAGTATCTCCAGATTGCGCGTTGCGCACCAGATCGATCATCAAATTCAACAAAAGCATAATATGGGGGGCCCTAGCAATCCACACTCTGCAACAACACCTACATACCTTTTGATTCCTCCAAAACTACTGAATTCATCCCTGATTTTACATTCAGTGACACTGTCATCCAAGTTGCAAACGTGTATAGTCGCCATCTGTAGAAATCATTATCAACAATCTAAAACCGTGACCGATAATCAGAATAACACTAACATTAATCTCAATAACTAACACATCAAATTAACACTAGCATTAATTTCGATGATTAACACCAACATTAATTCCGACCGTATGTATTTTGGGTAAATCAAACGCAAACGTTGATAATTCATTATCACCGATCACTCACAATCCAATTAACACTGACATTAATTTCAATAATCAACATATCCAAATAACACTAACATTAATATCGATGATTAACACTAACATTAATTTCGATGCATGTATTTGGGATAAATCAAAAGGCAACCGTTATCATTATCTGATCTAGAACCGTAGGAGAATTGTGAGAAACATATAATTACTAATTACATCAAATTAACACTAACATTTCGAAACATTTCGTGATTCGATACTTAGGGTTTGGAAAGGAAAAAAAGGAAGATAGTTTACCGTAACTGTTGCAATTTCACCGCAATTGTCGAGAGACAGAAGGAGATTTGGTGTTGATCGCCTCTTCTCGGGGAACTCTGTGTAAACGAACTTACGGAGAGAAATGGAGATTTTGAGATTTTTCCGAGTTTCCTTCCGCTGTGTAGCGAACAGGGAGAGGAATGGAGACGGTTATTGCTCCAGGCGGGAAAAATTTAGCGAGGTGGGGACGGTGAGATACTTTTATGGAATTTCCTATTTTTATTAGGACGCTGACTTGATAAGAAAAAGTTTAAAATAATGATATTCTCTCGCTTCCGGTTCTAAAGTTCACGTTCATTTATTTCGGTTTTTGATCTATTAGCTTTCCGGGTGGTTTTCTTTTTTGAAATTTTCAAAAATTAAAACTAATTTCTGTTTTGAGTGTTAAAATTTTCAGAAACCAAAACCAAATTGAGTTTTGTTAAGAAATTTTCAAAAATCAAAACTATAGTTTAAAACATGAACATAAAAGTGGTATCGAAGTGGAAGTTGACGGTGGTCGGTGGTGATTAAAGTAGTAGTTGACGGTGGTCGGAGTGGTGGTTAGCGATCGCTAAAGTGGTGCTTATAGAGGTGGTTGGCGATGGTCGGAGAGGTTGTCGGAGCGATGGTCGGAAGCCGCCCGTCGAAATGGTGGTCCTTGTCAAAGTGGTAGTTGACGGTGGTCGGAGTGGTGGTCGTCAGTGACCAGAGTGGTGGTCAGAGTGGTGATCGATGGTCGAAATGTTGGTCAAAGTGGTAGTTGACAGTGGTCGGTGGTGGTCGAAGTGGTAGTCGGTGGTAGCCGAAGTGGTGGTTGGTGGTGGTGAACAGTGGTCAGTGGTGGTCAAAATAGTAGTTGACGGTGGTCAGAGTAGTGGTCGGTGGTGTCCGGAGGGGTGGTCGGTGGTGGCCAGAGGGATGGTCGGTGGTAGTAGAGTGGTGGTTGGCGGTAGTCGGAGTAGTGGTCGGCAACGGTTAGAGTGGTGGTCAGTAGTTGTTAGTGTTAAAACAAAAACTGAAATTATAAAACCTTTTTTTTGGTTTTGTGTTTTGATGAAAAACGGTTTCGAAAATAATGAAAAAACCAATTCAACACTATTTTACCCAAACATGTTTTGGTTTTGAAATTGACTTTTAAAACAAAAAACAAGAAACTCGCAATCACCCCAAACGGGCCCTTATCATTAGGATGGCCTTGGTTTGGTACTGTGATAAACCGTAGTTTAATGATTGAAGTTGAGTTTACCAAAATCAAAAGAGTACGAAAAAGTTGGCACTGTATTGGTAAATATCGAAATTATCAAAATGACAATTATTTATGTATATATCTTGAATATTCAATACTTACAAACATATATTCAATTATGTAACTATAGATATTATTATTATCATGATTATTGTTATTTTGAAATTTACATTCTTCTTTTTTCGTTGTTATAACTTGTATACATTTTCCATCATCAACGATATAAATAAACAACATTGGCAAGTATTTATAAATATTTCCTAACAAAACAAATGTTCTCTCATAATATTAATTCATTACATATAAATAATTGGATAAATTTATTCTTTACCAATAATAAAATAAATATTAATTCGAACATATGTACGTAAATAATGGCTTTGTTGGGGGAGTTTGTGTCATTATTATTATATTAAATTTATTAATCTAGTATGCTCAGCTGGAAAAAGTTTGATACTTCTTATTTTAGGAGCAAATGTAGAGATAGTAGAATATGATCTATTTTGTAAGGTATCAATAAATAATATGTTCGGTTGTAATATATTTATTATAAAGTTGGTACCTACGAAAACCGGTATATCGAATTTGGTAAAAAAATAATTAGTAACCAAAATCTTTACTTGGATAATTGGTAAGACGATTTAAAATCAAAATTTGGTTTGAAAGTTAGTAACACCCATAATCGATTCGAATTGATCGAGTGACATGCCTACTTAGCATACATTAACAGTGGAGTATATAATTATTTCTCATAAATCTATTATTAAAACAGAAAAACACCTAAATTTTTTTGAGTTATAGTTTATAAAAAAAATAACTTATCTATATCTGGTTTTAAACTATTAAAGTATTATGCATGCAGAATTTTAGACAAATGTGTGACAAAGTATTATGCTTGTTAATGAAGCTTTTTGGGTCTGTTTAGATGAGTTGGTCGGGTGTATTTCAGACGATCAATTTATTATTGGGTAAATTGCAGATTTGGTCCCAAGAGATTGAGTCCAAAACAGTTTTGGTCCCAAGGTGTCAAAATGGTCTTTTTTTTAGCAGTTTTAGTCCCAATCCTTAGTCAAACGGATGGAAACCGTTAGTTGACCAAAAAAATTGGGACCAAATTTGCAAAATAAAAGAAAATAATACTAAAATTTAATTAATTATATATGTAATCAACATGAATTGATAAATTATAAATTAATTGTAAAATTATATACATAATTTAAATAAAACTAAAAAAAAATATTTTTGTAAACTTAATAATAATTTATGTAAATTTTTATAAAATTAAAAAAAAAAACTATATACTCCCTCTATTTTTTAATAGATGTCATTCTGGAGTTTTTAGGACAAATTATGGACATATTTTTATTCCCAAATTAACCTTAATTAATATTATTTAAATATTCTTAACAATAATTTCTATTGGTTGAAAAATTATACACACAACACTTTTGTAGGAAATTTGAATTTTGAATTTACTAAAGATAATAAGAACAAAAAATGAATAAATTTATGAATTTTTTAAAATTACGCTAAATAGATTATAAATTAATTATAAAGCTGTTCTTATTAAGTTATAAATTAATATATGTAAAATTTGAAAATAACACTAAAAAATAACAAATTAATTTTTTTTGGGACCAAATCTGCAATTCTTTGGGACCAGATCTGCAACTAACGGATTGTGTAACTCACTTCCGTTAAAAATGGATGGAAAATCTTATGGGACCAAATTTGTCGAAAATGGGACCATTTTGCAATCAGCTCATTCTCTTGGGACCAAAAGTGCAATTTACCCGGGGCGATTTCAATGGGCACATTGGTGAAGGGGTGGATGATTACCATAGTGCACATGAGGGTTTCGGCTTCGGAGTTAGGAATGCAGGAGGTTCCACACTGTTGGAGTTTGCCACTGCGCATGAGTTGGTAATTGCTAACTCTGTTTTTCAGAAGAAAGCTGAGCACCTCATCACCTTCGGTAGTGGGGGGCACAACACGCAAATTGACTACTTTCTTTTGCGCAGTCGTGATGCTAGGGCGTGTGTGGACTGCAAGGTGTTCCAGAGCGAGGCCTGTGCTTCTCAACACCAGCTGCTGGCTATGGATTTATACATGGGAAGTCGTGTTGTTAGCATAGCTAGAGAAGCTAGACCTAGGATTCTCTGGAAGATCTGAAGGGTGAGAAGGCGACAGAATTCAGGGAGTCTTTGACCCGCGAAAGAGGTTTTTTGCTGGGGGCGATGCTAACCTTATGTGGACCAGCATGGCCAATGCTATTAGGAGTGTGGGCGAGAAGGTGGTAGGGTTTCTTCGGGCATGTCTAGTGGATCTAGGGAGGCATGGTGGTGGAATAAGGAGGTCCAAAAGAAGGTTAAGGCTAAACAAGCGCTATTTAAGGAGCTTTTATCAGTTAGTGCTGGGGAGGAGAGAATCCTGAAGCTGTAGCGTACAAGGTGGCGTAAAGAGAGGCTAAGAAGGCAGTGACTAAGGCTAAAGGTGGGGCATATGAGGAGATGTACAAGCGCCTAGACACCAAAGAAGGGGCGAATGCTATCTTTAAACTAGCGAAAGCTATGGAAAGTGGGCGGCGCGACCTGGGTGTAATACCCGGTTGTAATTCAGTCATTATCATTCAGTAATTATCATTCATTAATTGTCACTCAGTAACTTTCACTCATTAATAATCATTCATCATTCATATTCAATCATTGTATTCACTGTTCAGAGTATTTGTATCGTGTATCAGTTATCATTCATCTTTCTACCCGGTTGGAGGATCGAGCCGTGTTTATCATCATTGTCATCTTCATAGTGGGCTGTGTGTGAGGAGTACCGCACGCTACGTACTCTCTTTAGCGCGCGCTAATTGAGTACGGGTAGCGCACGCTACCTCTCAGCATTAGCGCACGCTAGCGTGGTTCAGGCAGACAGTCCAGTGGGGACTGGACTGCAGTGAAGTTGTAGTAGCGCACGCTACGAATGGTAAGTAGCGCGCGCTAGTAAGTTTGGTTAGCGCACGATATGCAGTCAGTGTAGCGCGCGCTAAGGTCGATCAGGCAGAGTCCAGTGGACACTGGATTGATCCGGAATAATTCATAGCGCACTCTACGAGTAGATATTAGCGTACGCTAATGGTGTAGTAGCGCATGTAACACCCCAAACTAGGCGGATATTACAGTGCCGTGGACCCCCGACTGGGACCCACCAGGCGAATGAAAAAGGATGAAATACACAGGATAAATGTAGTACCGAACCACATTACAACATCAATTACTCCGATTTGGAGTTTCATACAACACACCCAGGATAAAATAGAATACATGTGTATCTTATGTGACGATAAAATACACAACACTGAATGAAACGAGTATTCAAACGAAATGTCTGCAGCGGAATAAATAAAGGAAATATAAATGACTGAATAAGTGACTGAACAGACTGGGGCCCCTTTCTAGTATCACTGGGACTCCTCGACGTCAGCATGTTCTCCCCGTACCTTTGCCTTGCCAAGACCTGAAAAACAAAATCCCCAAACGGGGTCAGTTACACAAAACAACAATCCTCAAGGGTTGAAAATACACAATCATGATTAACTGAAGTGATGAAATATTCTTAGTTATGAATTACGCTGAAGAGGAGTATCATAGTACGCCCGTAATGTTCTGTGCAAGTGTACAACACCCGTCCGTGTACCTAATTAGTCTCACGGTGTAATGCTTTCCCGTGTGCACGGTCTAATGTATCGGTGAACCCAATACATAACCATCGTGTGCCCGACTAAAAATTCCACACAGCCACACCCGACCACGCAATATGAACCCAGAAGGTCATATGAACGAGAATGACCACACTGAATATGAATGAATAATAATTCGACAAGGTCAAGAATGACTCACCGAGATGAAAATAATAGTGAAGTAAATGACAGCTCAATGAAATGATTGGAACCGCTTCCTTATGATCAAGTGATTAATTGACAATAACAAGTTTTGATACGGTTAATACAATGATGAATGAGTTATGATTATGAATGAACAACAACAAAAGGTATGAATATCCTTTTAACCGAGTAAGAATTAACTTACTCAATACCGGTGACAATAATCCTTCCACGAACGACGTCCTAATTGAGATATCGATCGCTCGAACAACCTTGAATTATACAATATTCAACAACCCGTTCAAAATACGAATCAAACACGAATATAACGAACTCAAAACGTCGATACGAATAAACCAAGTTCATTGAGGTATTAAATCAAACACGTTGCGTCCAAACTCCGATTGTTACAATCAAACCTCAAAAACCAATATCAAATCCCCGAAGAAGTGTTTCAAACCAACAAAACATCTTCCAAATGATCAATAATCCGAAATGAATATCCGAAAACGTGATTATAACGACAATTAATCGAAAACCCCCAATTTCAACTCGATATACAAAGTGTTCTTGAATAATCCCTCAATAATCCAATGAATCCTTATACAAACTCATAATCATATACATATCCCTTCATATAACATGATTATAACGTCCAAAACATCATATCTCAACACAAAATCAAAGTCCAAGGTGTCGAAGAAATTACCTCTTGAATATCCAATCACTTCGATCCGAAGAACACGAGTTTAATCGAGTATCCAAGCTTCCCAAATGATTGAAGGTGATGAAAAATACACACTCAAATGATAATTGATGAAGAAAACTCTCCCTCAAGCTTATCTCTCTCGTAAGAAGGTGGAAAAGATGGAAAAAATGAGCTGAAATGCTCAAAAAAACAATTTATAGGGGTTGACTCGGCTGACAGGCTCGACCGTGTCCGCCTGACACGGTCGCCCAGCGCGGTGGCGAGGACTCGACCGTGTCACCTTGACACGGTCGCGGCGCGAAGGGCCTACAAGCGATGACCCGTCCGCGGCGCTCGGCATTGACTCGGCCGTGTCACGGAACACGGTCGGGCCTCTGGCGATCGGTTACGCTTATCCGGAAGGGTTCGACTCGGCCGTGCGAAGAAGACACGGTCGGGTCCCGAGGCGAACACTTCGAATTTCGGACGAAATGCAGCACGGGCGTGTCGGACGACACGGCCGAGTTCGGTCGCGATGATCGCCAATAATCGAAAAAATGAGCGGGTGAGCTAAAACGACCATAACTCTCTCGTCCAGGACTCGATTGACTCACCGTTTGAACCATTGGAAAGCTAACTCGATGCTCTATAATATTGCAAAGATTTAGAATTTTTGGAATTACCAAAAATTAATGGTGATCTAACAAAGTCGAACTCATATGAGGAAAGTTGAAACAATGAACAATAATGATACACAACTCGAAGTTTTTCCGAACGGTGAACACGGTGAACGAACATGATTGATGAATGATTATAATTGAGTGAAAATACACTGAGTGACAATTACAGACTGATAATTACTGAATGAAAATGAATGAATTACAACCGGGTATTACATACTCCCCCCCTTAAAAAGAGTTTCGTCCCCGAAACTAAGGGTCAAACAACTCGGGATAACTCTCCCGCATATTCTCCTCGGTTTCCCAAGTGGCCTCTTCGACTCCGTGTCTAGACCACTGAATCTTGACCAAAGGGATCGTCTTGTTCCTCAACTGTTTGATTCGCCGCTCTAACACTCGTACAGGGCGCTCCTCGTACGAATGATCATCTGTGATCTCGATTTCGTCGAACTGAAGTATGTGACTAGGGTCGGCAACATACTTCCGCAACTGAGAGACATGAAACACATTATGAATTCGGCTCAACGCCGGAGGTAACGCCAATCGATAAGCTAACTCGCCTACTCGATCCAAAATTTCAAACGGTCCAATGAATCTCGGACTCAACTTCCCCCGTTTTCCGAAACGGAAAATACCTCGACTCGGGGATACCTTGACCAAAACATGGTCACCCGTCTCGAACTCTAGTGGTCGACGACGATTATCGCATATGATTTACGCCGACTCTGGTACATCGACATACGACTCTTGATCAAAGCTACCTTCTCTCGGGCGGCTATAAGCATATCGGGTTCGGTGCCGATTGATTCTGACAAGTCATCCCAACACAAGGGAGATCGACAACGACGACCGTACAAGGCCTCGTAAGGTGCCGTCTTAATGGAGGCATGCCAACTATTATTATACGTGAACTCGATCAGTGGTAGTTGGGCTTCCCAATCGTCCTTCCAATCGAGGACGCATGCCCTCAACATGTCCTCTAATGTCTGTATAGTCCTCTCTGATTGTCCGTCGGACTGAGGATGAAAGGGGGTACTGAGATTGAGCTGAGTTCCCATAGCACGATAAACTGATTTCCAAAAATGAGATACAAAACGTCCATCACGATCGGAAACGATACTCTTAGGATTACCGTGGAGTCTTACTATCTCCTTGATGAATAACTGGGCCAGTCTCTCGGGACCCCACGTATCCTTGATCTCAAGGAAATGAGCTGATTTAGTTAAGCGGTCCACAATCACCCAGATCGTATTCATGCCACGACGACTCGTCGGCAAACTCGTGATGAAATCCATAGAAATGTCTTCCCACTTCCACTCTGGAATAGGAAGAGGTTTTAACATACCTGCCGGTCGCTGATGTTCAATCTTGACTTGTTGGCAAGTTAAGCATCTCGAAACAAATTCCGCGACTTCTCGCTTCATATTACTCCACCAGTAATTTTGTTTCAAGTCTTTATACATCTTGCTAGACCCAGGGTGAAATGAATAAAGGGGTAGCATGAGCTTCTCTCAAAATCGAGTTTTCAACTCATCATTCGCGATACGCACAACCGGTTCTTAAACCTCAAAAGTCCATCCTCGTGGATCACGAATCCGGGGGCTTTCCCGAGCCACATCCTCACGAATGCGCAACAATGCTGAGTCCGAACCACGATTCTCCCCGATTGCATCCTCAAGAGATGATGAAATCTCTAACATACAAAGTTGTCCACCGAACTCGCCGAAGCTGGACCTCGATCTCGGTCTAAGGAATTCTGTTGGAGCTCCTTCGAATTGTTAAACGAGCAAGCATCCGCTCTCGAACGGACTTACGACTCAAGGCGTCGGCGACAACGTTCGCCTTGCCCGGGTGGTAAAGGATCTCAATATCATAATCCTTGATTAGTTCTAACCACCGCCTCTGTCGCATATTTAACTCCTTCTGAGTAAATATATACTTTAAACTCTTATGATCGGTGAATATCTGGCAGGTAACGCCATAAAGATAATGACGCCAAATTTTCAAAGCGAACACCACGGCTGCTAGCTCAAGGTCGTGGGTCGGATAATTAACCTCGTAAGGTCTCAATTGCCGTGAAGCATAAGCAATAACCTTCCCATTCTGCATGAGTACACATCCGAGACCCTGTCCGGACGCATCACTATAAACCACAAATCCCTCCGTCCCTTGCGGCAAGGAAAGTACAGGTGCTGACATTAACCGGCTCTTGGGTTCCTCAAAACTCCGTTGACACGCGTCGGACCACGTGTATTTCTTATCCTTCCGCAAAAGGTTCGTCAATGGTTGAGCAATTTTGGAAAATCCTTCCACAAACCTCCGATAATAACCGGCTAATCCGAGAAAGCTTCGGATTTCCTTAACATTCTTCGGAGGTAACCAATCCTGGATAGCCTCCGTCTTCTGAGGATCAACACGCACTCCATCTGATGAAATTACATGTCCGAGAAACGTCACTTCGGACATCCAGAACTCACATTTGGAAAACTTTCCATACAGTTGCTCTCGTCTCAACACGTCGAGAACCTGATGAAGATGAACCTCGTGTTCCTCTCGGTTACGAGAATAAATCAAAATGTCATCGATGAAGACAACAACAAACCGATCCAAAAAGTCGATGAAGACCCGATTCATTAGCTCCATGAATACCGCAGGTGCATTAGTTAGCCCGAACGGCATAACTACGAACACAAAATCGAAGTCCAAGGTGTCGAAGAAATTACCTCTTGAATATCCAATCACTTCGATCCGAAGAACACGAGTTTAATCGAGTATCCAAGCTTCCCAAATGATTGAAGGTGATGAAAAATACACACTCAAATGATAATTGATGAAGAAAACTCTCCCTCAAGCTTATCTCTCTCGTAAGAAGGTGGAAAAGATGGAAAAAATGAGCTGAAATGCTCAAAAAAACAATTTATAGGGATTGACTCGGCTGACAGGCTCGACCGTGTCCGCCTGACACGGTCGCGGCGCGGTGGCGCGAGGACTCGACCGTGTCACCTTGACACGGCCGCGGCGCGAAGGGCCTCTGCGCGATGACCGTCCGCGGCGCTCGGCATTGACTCGACCGTGTCCTGGAACACGGTCGGGCCTCTAAGCGATCGGTTACGCTTATCCGGAAGGGTTCGACTCGGCCGTGCTGAGCGACACGGTCGGGTCTGAGGCGAACTTCGGCATTTCCGGACGAGTGCAGCGCAGGCGTGTCGGGACGACTGCCGAGTTCGGTCGGCGATGATCGGCAATAATCGAAAAAATGAGCGGGTGAGCTAAAGCGACCATAACTCTCTCGTCCAGGACTCGATTGACTCACCGTTTGAACCATTGGAAAGCTAACTCGATGCTCTATAATATTGCAAAGATTTAGAATTTTTGGAGTTACCAAAAATTAATGGTGATCTAACAAAGTCGAACTCATATGAGGAAAGTTGAAACAATGAACAATAATGATACACAACTCGAAGTTTTTCCGAACGGTGAACACGGTGAACGAACATGATTGATGAATGATTATAATTGAGTGAAAATACACTGAGTGACAATTACAGACTGATAATTACTGAATGAAAATGAATGAATTACAACCGGGTATTACAGCGCACGCTGGATCTGAGGTGTAGCGCACGCTATCGCAAGCAGACCAAAGGACAGAAGGTTCTGAACTTCAGTTACTGGGGATCAGATATTCAGTTAGCGCACGCTAACATTTAAGAGGAGCGGGTAGCAGGTCTCATTCTAACAATGGCAAGTAGCCGTCCCCACTCCAATAGAGAAAGAATCACAGTATTTATCTATGTACCGTCGCTCGAACTAGTTCTATTTGTGGAGCACCACTTTGAAAAGATCAAATCTATCTCAAGTACCAAAATTTATTTTATGGTAAAACAACTTATTAGGTGAAACAGAGGTGACGATAAAGAGGAAACCACAAGAAATTATGCAGTCGCATCAGTAGCAGATGACATCATATTTAGGATAAATATGGGTCTCCAACTTTGATGCTCTTCCAATCTCCTTGGCACGATCATTACATACCATGTTGTCCAAAATACACCTGAAACATTCGTCATAAGATTTATTTATAATGATCTTCAAAGACTTGACGCCCTCCATTCAAATTGCGACAACATTAGCATTAAATTGTTGTTTGTATGGGTGTTTGATCGGGTCGAGTCAGGCATGTCGACTCGATTAAGTCTGGGGAGCTTGTCGTAGGTCGATTATGTTGACTATGAAAGGGATTGTAGCGAGTAGGACAAAATAGGATGGGGGACTATTGCCGCCTCCCTCATGAGCTTGTTACACGACGAAACCAGGTGACATGCATATGTCGGATATGTTTGGTCTCGAGAAGTGGAGGGTCTCCAGACGCCGTACGGGCTTAAGTACGCCCATCCCATGACAACTTGTATCAGAGCCAACACCTCTCTCGATACGATGTCGTTTTTAGAATTTAGCGTACTCTGTTATTTATGCTAACTATTTCTTCAATTCTAACATTTATATTAGTGTCATACAATATGATGCCTTCAAAATAGGAGTGAGATTTAACTCTATGTCAATTTTGAAATATATATATATATATATATATATATATATATATATATATCACATTATGACGGTAATCCCGACAAACTCGTCTGCAAAGACATCTAGATACTCATTCACAATCGGGATCGACAATACACCAAACATCCCTTACCTTCATCGTATAATACTAATACCAGAAACAACCTTGATTCAACAATTCCACAGCCTTCATGGCCCTAATGACTTTCTCCGAACTTCCCAATTTATAAACTTCAAAAACATGATAGATCCATCATCCCTAATTACCATAACCTCATCTTTAAAAAATCTGTAATAGCCCCAAAATCAACTCTCTCCCATCATGCCAACTACAATGTGATTGTCATCCCAGAGCCCCTATCGACACTAAACAACTCCTAATATCAATACATGCCAAGATTTGATGGTTGTTGTAGCGAACCCAAAAACCGACCAATTGAACTGAAGCAGACCAATCTGGATCGTAAAAAAAGAACAAACCCTAAAATTAACAAATGCACAGATCGAACAGAAGCGAAATACACGAAAAAATCACGAAAAGTCGATAATAAAATTATTCTGATATTCTCAACATAAGTTGTGATTATTTTTACACGATATTTTTCAATAATAAAATACAAAATATTATTCGTGTAAAAGCGGGTAGCGGTCCTTATTTCAAGATTTATTCTATGGTAAAGCAACTTATTATGTGAATAGAGATGGCGATAAAGAGGGAATAACAACAAATTAAGCAGCCGCATCAGCAGCAGATGGCACCATATTTAGGACAAATATGGGATCTCCAACTTTGATGCTCTTCCTATTTCCTTCACTGACAGGGTCATTACACACCATGTTCTGTCCAAAATACACCTGAAAAATTCGTTATAAGGTTTATTTATAATCATCTTCAAGCACTCGGCGCCCTCCATTTAAATTGCATCCATAAATTTTCTTATTATTCTTATTCTGCTTCTCATTTGCTTTTTTTTAGACTTCTTTCTGATTGGAGGTTTTCGTTAAAGCCAGTAGTTCAGCTTTGTGAACAACACCCTTCTTCTTTATATATATATATATATATATAATATATATATATATATATATATATATTCCCCATTTATTATAAAAAGGTTCAATTATAATCACAACAGCATTATAATTCCAAATTTGCATCAAAGGAGACAAGCATGAAGGCTTGTGCTCATGTATTTACCTTTCCTTGAGGTTTTTTCTTGGCTGGACGCAGTACTCTATCTGAACGGAAACTCATCAGAGTTTCAGTAGGCTCAGATCCACCTACTGCAGTTTCTTGGTTAATTGTGGGTACCTGAATATTATACTCATAACGTTTCCAATACATGAAGAGAAACGGAAAGAGTTGCCCCCGGTGTTGAACAAGCTTTTACCTTACAACGAGAGCATAATTTAACACCTCGGAACGTTGTCTTATTTATTCTGATTTCTGTCCACAAATCCTCAGAAAATGGTTCACATCCATCTACCAGGATACTACGGCAAAGAACAACTAATCAGTTTGAATTGAGTATGCCAGCAGAAAGGACATGAGTAAAAAGAATAGTAGATAACATCTTTGTTCGGTTGAATAATTCTACAATTGATTATGGTTTAAGAAGAACAAAAAATTCAACTGAAATAATCAACATATTTCTTTTCCGGGAGTCCACTCAGATTAGTGCTATATATATATATATATATATATATATATATATATATATAGTGGCGCGTTCTATGCGATCTAATATTAGATGCGATCTTTCTGATCTTAATTTATGCATGAGTTTTGTACTAATTATGCATGAAATATATGCATTTCGTGCATCAAAATTTCAATGCATTAAAATATGCAATATATGCATCAAAATATCGATGCATTAAAATATTAGATTATATGCATCAAATATATTGCATATTTTATGCATTGAAATTTTGATGCACGAAATGCATATATTTCATGCATAATTAGTACAAAACTCATGCATAAATTAGTACTGTAAAGTACTGCATCTAATATTGGTACTGCATAGAACGCGCCCATATATATATATATATATATATCAACGTTTGTGTGTGTGCGCGCGCATGCGCTTTTGGTGCTTTCAGGCAACATAGAGACAGACATGAATATAGAAAATACTTGGGTCTGAAACGGCTGGCGGAGATAGGCTCCTTGAGAAGAGCGTTTAAGGCATTCAACGATCCCTGTGAAAGAGGAATATCATCTAATTTTCTTTCTAATGGAAAGATGTTGGTGGGATTGAGTTGTTAAACAAACCTGTGAAAGCAAGAGGAATGGATACCCATCAGAAAACATAACTTTATACCCACAAGCATAATCAGGGTCCACATTCCGTACTTCTGATGCTGCGTGATGGAATCAAAAGCCAATCAGCTGAGGTTAATTAATCCATGCGTTTCCGACGAGTTCAATCCATAAAAACCCAGTTATAATTCATATCTAGCTGTGATTCAATATGGAATATTCGTTCTACACCAAAGTTTCTTTTCAGAACACATGCATCATATGTACAATCACAGGGAAAACGAAACAACAGAAGGAAGTTTAAGATATGTTCCCTAACTTGAGCAATATAAACTGATCCGCACGGAATGCAACCATTAAACAAGAAAAGTTCATCGATCATACATATTTGGCGATAATCAAACAAGTCATATCGGACAGACGTTTATCTCTTATGCGCTTGCGCGCGCACACACACACACACACACTCAATGTAGTGATGGGACTTGGTGTGTAATTTACCATCATTAAAACGCACTAGCCTACTGGGCTTTCCGAGATAATTAGAGAACCATTGTGAAGCATCAGCTCCTTCATCAATCGCAGATCCAGTCCACTCCCACACTGAGACACCCTCCATTTTTTCAGGTAGCTTGGCCAATGGAACTTTCAGCACATTCATACCAGGAGCCCTGATAACGAGAGAGAGAGAGAGAGAGAGAGAGAGAGAGAGAGAGAGAGAGAGAGAGAGAGAGATGCATTAACTGTCAGCCTAATTATCAATGCTCAACTACAATATGTCATCATATGAAATAATTGAGGAAAAAACCACCCACAGTTTATACCTCAGCACACCAATCAAAGGTTTTTAAGTAGAAGAAAAAAGAACATGATCATCGATGGTCAATTCATGAGGGAAATATTGTATGATCGTCATTTAGTTTTATAAAAAAAACAGGAAACAGTGGTCAATTTATAATTAAAGTACCTAAATATGAGTGTTTTTTATTCGGTTCCCAATCCACGGAAGAAAATGCTTCACTTGGCAGTTCCACTTGAACAAGAGCAAGCTTTGGTTCAACCCTTTGCGTATATGCCCTGCCTTCGGAGTTCACCACTAGCCATTGCCGATCCCACTGAAACCCTATGTGTGTGTGTGTGTGTGTGCGCGCGCGCGCACCAATCAAGAGAGGAAGAGATTCATCATCATCATCATCATCATCATCATCATCATCATCTTAGTACAAATCCGATGAGCTGCTAAAGCCATACAGCAAGCTACAAGAGGAAAAACTAAACAAGGAGAAGAATAAATTGAAACCAGTGGAAGAGATGGGCGCTTGAGGAAGAGATACTCCGCGGCATGACTTGATTGGGTACACAAATATTGATCTTACTGTAGCTACAGAAACTCTGTCGGCATCCGCCATATCCACTCCCCCCTTTCGCTGCTCTTACTTACAGTACTTGGGCAGCAAATGGTTGAATTATTTATATGAATGAGTAGCATATCAACTTGGTTAAATATTTCGACCTTTTTTAAATGTACTCCTGTAACGTTTATTTATTATTCGGACAAGCTCAGAGCGACACCATTAATCGAATGTGCTACGGGGTTGATTGATCCCAAGGTTTTTGATAGGGTTGGAACTTCGGGATCCGAATAACGAAGATTCGAATCAAATTGTCAATTTCGATTCAATAGGATTCGAGTATTGAGAAAGAAATCATTAAAAGAAT
Organism: Orobanche coerulescens; assembly: GCA_033398695.1. Lineage (NCBI taxonomy): Eukaryota > Viridiplantae > Streptophyta > Magnoliopsida > Lamiales > Orobanchaceae > Orobanche > Orobanche coerulescens. The sequence continues at coordinate 4,275,349 of CM065816.1, forward strand.
TCGGGTTGGTGCACTAAAATAAACTTCGAGTTCGAGTTCGGATTCGATTATTGTAATTTCAAAATTTCAATGACCTTAATATTCGAAATTAACGTCAATAACCAACAATATTATAACACACAATACCCGAAATATAAACTATACTATATTTTTTATGACTGTTTGTATTTTTAATTTTTTACATACTATATAAACTAAAACACCATAATTTACTATCTCTTTCTCAGAAAAATTTGAAAATAACCAAAAAACGAAGTAATCGAAAAAATTCGGTTCTTTCTCAGAATTTTGAAATAAAAGCTTCGATTCGGGTATTTCCGTTCTTTGAGAAAATTATATCGATTCCTAAAAATTCAATTCCTAAAAAAAAAAAAATCAAGAACCACACCCAAATTACATAATAAATTTTGAATTTTGATTCTAGATTATTTTGTAAAAAGACCGAAAATATCCCCGCGGTCAGCCCTAGTTTTTGATATATAAGGGTGGTGGCAGTCGCTGGCGGCATCACCAACGGTATGGCCATACCGCCGGTGAACACCGCCGCCACCTCAGCGGTATGGCCAGCGGTTTGGTTTCGGAGGCATGGAATGCTTCGGAGGTTTGGAGAAGGCATGAAGAAAAAGAGACGTTGGAAAGTGTAATTTTCGACTGTTTGTCCCTTTCTATTGTGTTTGTGGGTTGTGTTTGTGCTTGCTTTTTTTTTTTTCTTTCTTATTGTTGCAGGTAGGCATGGACAACAGGAGAAGAAGATGAAAATATGAGATCTATATTTTTTGTCACTTTTGCATTTTACACCCTTTTGGTTGCTTACCTTTCCATTTTACACCCAATAGATAAGCTAGTGTGTCTTTGAACACTTGTGACAATTATTAATCTCTATTTTAAATGTTTCAATTATGTGGGGGGGTTTTTTTTTAGGTATTATGTAATTTTTAATATTTATGTTTTTATTAAATTGTTTGATATAATTTATGAAAATAAAAAATAAAAAAATTAAATTAGTTGGGAGGTATGAAAAAGACATGGTTGCCACTAAAAAGAGGTTGTGAGTTATGAAAAAAGTATGAATGAAGTGAAATGAGGTGAAATGATATTATTGGTAGATTTGAGAGGTATGGATGATTTCGGAAGCATGACTGTCACCGTCCTAATTGTTGAAATTTCCACTCTCATATGGAACGGTCCCACCAGCCCACTAAAGTTAATCATGCTAGTGGGGAAAGAAGAAAAAAAGATGCTGCATTGATTGATGCAATATGTTGAAAGAAACTGACAGCTACTTTTTTTCTTCAGCCTACCTTTATTCTCGACAATAAGGTAAAAGCAAGATTTGCGAGTTTCCCTAACTAACCTGGCCATAAGATTGGCACACCGACCTTCAATTTAATGAGCTCGTGCTCAATTCTAAGCCAACACTTTGAATTCAATTTCTCAAGACACGATCCCTTAGTCTTTGACTAGGATTAGAAGCTCATCTGCAGACGCTGGAACAATTAAATATTGAGGGCGCGGTGTGGGAGGCGCGATCTCGGGAACTGCGGTTGGATTTGGGGGTCCAAAGATGGAGCAATCACTGCACGACTCTTGTGCGCGGTAGTTGAGGATATTTAAGAACCCTTGAGGCACACATCTCGCGATTTAACCAGTAGCAGATCTTGTAATGGATCATATCCCGCGACTAGTCAGTGTAAAGCTTGGAACCTCGGTATCAAAAAAAAAAAAAAAAAAAATGATTTGCGAGTTTCCCCCTACAAGATTTCTTTTTTTTATGGAGAGACGAGAAACTTCTCCATCTGTATCAGAGGTCTTTTGATCAGGCACGTATTAAATTGAGGGATGTGTATTAATGACAGTCTTGCAAGGGAGAGGACCAACGAGGCACGAACCCAACAACAAATATTGCAATATTTCAGCAAAGTATTGTCACCATACGGATTCGAACCCACAATATCGGAGTATTTCCACCTCAATCACCTTGCAACTTACCATCAGTCTATGTCCCTAGAGATTACAAGATTTCATTCTTCGATTTCGGCTATAGAGGGTAGCTATATGGGAGGAAATTTGCAGCTCAATTGCACTATAAATTGAGCTCAGTCGTGCCAGGGAAGAGATCATCCAACAATAGGTGCAAATAAAGAGCATTGTTAAAGAGTGAGAAAAAAACAGAGGTAATTGAGAGAAGAAAACAAGAGAAAAATAGAAAGTATTTTTACCTATATTAACAACTTGAGATATTTATTTTCTGTGAGATATCCTCTCGAGAGATTGTATCCCCTATATTATCTAGGAGGAATTTTGTAAGCATACTATACACATAGTGGAAGTCTTTCGGACTGATGTCCACCCTTGTTTTTGTTGGGTATTAGGGTTGATTATGGAGATCCAGATTCCCGATGGATCGTGTAATCACTTTCCGAACTGATATTTCTACTATATGCCCGGGTTACAAGAAATTCAGCCTAGGATAATCCAAAGGGACACTTACGAATCTAGGCACTGAAACATAAGCCACATTGCTAGAGAGATTCTGAGTTTTTCAGAAGAAGGAGAGAGCTCAGAAAATGGTGTGTCTCGACTCAAGGCGAAGAGCCTTATTTATACATGTCGAATCTAGGGTTGCATAGGGACGGATTAGGGTTACTTGAGGCGACGCCGTCAGAAGGATTTAATTAGTGATCCAAAATTAGGGTTAGACGGATGGCTTTCCAAAATTTGACGAAAATTAGTCAATTTTACCATAATCTCCCTCTAAAATTCGGAATTTTCACTAAGTTACCAATCCAAATTTCCGAAGACCTTTTTTCTAACATTCGGAATCTCCCTCTAAAATTCGGACCACCGCCAGGGGCTCTGCCCCGTGGACCCCGCCAGGGGCTCTGCCCCATGGACCCTGCTAGGGGCGCTGCCCCCGGACCCCCGACATTATGTCGTACCGGCTTATAATTCGATCTTATACATGTGTGCACTTCGCACATACCCGAACATATATTAGAATACAAATTATAAAACCCCTTAAGCTCACATATTAGTTCCAATTGCACAAAATGTCTGGTGACACTAAAATCACCAACAGTTTTTTGCCGTTTGGGTTTTCCACATAAAATTCTTGTGTCTTATTTACTCTTTTATCCTATTTTTTAAATCCAGCTAGAGTCAAATCTCAATCTAGAGAATAGCCCTCCTCAGAAAATATTTATCATAATTCTACTGTGCAAGTGTCATTTATTTTGGCATTATTTTTTCTAAACAGGTGTAATTTGACCCAACAAGTGGTATTTGAGCTACTTGGTTTAGTAAATGGATTTAAAAGTGAAGGAATCGTCGTCTCTTGGCGGTATGTTTAAATTGAACGGATCAAATTAGGCTCTATTCTTTTGGACTGAATGAATCAATCGAATCGAATCCCAATCGAATGGATCTGAATCGAATCGAATCGAATCGAATAAACCTTAATCAATCGAATCGAATCGAACTAAATCAAATATATATTAAGTGTAAATAATAATAATAATAATAATGGTAAATAATAATAATAATAGTAATCAACAACAATAACGATAATAGTAATATTAATAGTAATAATAACAATAATAATAATTAAGATTAATAATAATAATAAGAAGAAGAAGAATCGAATCGAATCGAACGGACTGACTGAATCAATCAACTAAATGAATCGAATGGACTGAATCAATCGAATCGAATCAAAAATAAAAGATAAGTCCAAAATAAGAGGGCCTTACTCAATTTGGAAACCAAACATGTTGGATCTTCTCTATTGTAAGGATCTTTATTTACCCTTGCATGGTGATGAGGCCAAACCTAAAGATACAAATGATGTTTAATGGAAGATCGTGCACATAAAAACTATTAGTTATATCCGGCGCTTCATTGAACACAGTATGTTCTGTTATTTTTCTAATGAGGAAAAAGCTGATGTTATTTTAGAAGAAAATAAAGGCCTTAAACAAAGCTTCAATAATCAGAAGAATTATTCGATTGCTATATCCGGAGGTTGCAATATGACGGTGCACCTGAATGCATAGCATGGTCTTATCAATCAATTCATCAATATGAAGATTTCCGCTGATGATGAATTTGTAGCTTTATTGCGAATGAGTTCGTTGCTGGATAGTTGGGACACCCTTGTGGTGTCAATAAGCAACTCAGCTCCAGACGGAGCTCTGACCTTGCAGATGGTCAAAGATTGTCTTCTTAAAGAAGAATCCAGAATGAAAGAGCAAGATAGTTCTTTTAAGAGAAAGACAATGGTTGCTGAAAATATTGATCGAGGAGAAGCAAAATTAAAAGCTTTAAATTTACAAGAGACAATTCAGGGGGAAGTCTAAACCTAGAAAAGACTTCAAATGTCATTATTGTGGTGGTCTAAATTACTATGAAAGAGACTGTAGAAGAAAGACAAGGGAACAAAAGCATGGAAATAATAAAATTACTGAGAATGATGTGACAGCAACTGCAGCTGATGGAGATATCATCATGGTTTGTGATGACACTCTTTCGAATATGTCATGCCAACAAGCAGACTTGAATGTAGATTCGGGTGCATCTTATCACATTACATCATATCGTGATATGTTTGTATCTTATACTAGTACAAGCTTTGACAAAGACAGAATGACCAATCATGGTGTGACTGAAGTTGTTGGTATAAGAGACATTATCCTGCTCACTGATACTGGATGTAAGCTTATCTTAAAAAATATTCGACATGTTCCTGATATCAAACTTAAGATTATTTTTGTCGGCAAGCTCGACGATGATTGGTACATCAACCACTTCGGCGAAGGAAAATGGAAACTCACCAGAGGCTCTCTTATTGCAGCATGAGGTGGGAAAGGAAATTATCTCTACTTGATGCATGCAAAATTATCCGATGGAGAGATGGATACAATCTTCAGAAATTCCTCCATTGAGTTATGGCGTAAAAAGCTCGAACATTTGACTCATAAAATTTTAGAAATTTTTGGCAAGAAGAAATCGCCTCCCTGAAGTAAAAGACGTGCACTTAGAAACCTATGTTGATTGTTTGGCCGAAAAACAGTACAGAGTAGCATTCAAAAGCTTCTCTCCCTCAAGAAGAGTTCAGCCTCTTGATTTAATGCACAGATATTTGTGCTATATGCAATACAGGACTCTTGGTGGTGCATTATACTTTGCCACATTCATTGACGAGTTTTTCGAGAAAAGTCTTTTGTTTAACTAAACGAGCCAAGCCGATCGAGCAGCTCGTTTAAAATTCCACTTAAACGAGATTAATCTTGTGTCCGGCATCGGCTTGTATTATAAACGAGTTCGAGTCGAGGTGACTCGTTTAGCTAAACGAGTCCTATTATATGTTCGAGCTCGATTCGTTAACAAGATCGAGTCGAGTCGAGTCCTGATAAACGAGTTTGAGCCCGAGCTGCTCTGCTCACGAGGCTCGGCTCGAATTACAACCCTATATGGAGGCTTGGAGATGCTCTTATAGATTAATCTGAAAGACATATAATATTGACTAGATTGAATCAAGATCACGTAAAGTGACCTGCTTGCAATTTCCTCTTATCCAAAAGCACATTGAGAACCGTTGTATATGTAGATGGCAAAGTTAATCCGAACCTAATTACTCGGACCAATTTACCTAATATGGACTCAAAGGCAACACACTCTGAAGCTAGGAACAAACCAGATTGAACCTAAACTGATCCAAAATAAACTTGACCCAATATTAATTCGATACCTCAAACGGTCCGAAACAGTTTTACCTGAAGGTTGAACCAAAAGAAATTCAAACTTAATTTACCCACATTCCCCAACTTTACTGAATAAATTAACCCACATTGGAACATGAACGTGTTTGTTGAAATAACTAGTACTATATTCTTATAATACATGAGAATTATAAAATGTATATATATGGGTAACCCATTGTATAATACTCACTGTATGAATCAGATTTCCCAAAAGTATCATGGAATTTTCTCAGAATAGGTAGATATTATACTACATGTGTGTAGGTAGGCATTAGGATTCACTACCAAAAAAGAACTTTAGCCGACGACACTTAAAAAAAGGCCGACGACTTTAGCCGACGATCCACACTATCATCGGCTAAAACGTTTTAGTCGACGACTTTTGTCCAGGTCGTCGGCTAAACTACAATGTAGTCGTCGGCTAAAGTTTAACACTTTAGCCGACGACTTTTGTGATGGTTTAGCCGACGACCCAGATCAAGTCGTCGGCTAAACCTCCAATTTAAAATTATATATCGTCCTCAGTTATTTTCAGGCGAAATTTTTTTTTATATTTTTCTGTTTTTGTTTTTGTTTTCAAAATTGCTGAAAACGCGTTCTGTTAAATTTATTTTGCAAAATATTTTTTTTTGTAATATTAATATTAAATTCATAAATCTTTATTTTAGACTTAGTTTCAAATTAGGATAATCCAAAAAAAAAAACTCAAAATGCATTTTGAGCATTTGAAGATTTTTTGTTGAAATACACACAAAACGCTCAAAATGAGGTTTTGGCCATTTTGCGTTTTGTGTATAAATATTTTTTTCATTTTCCAAAATGCATTTTCGAAAATGATAAAAAGAACACGTTTTTAGTGTTTTTGAAAATAAAAACAGAAAATGACCTCAAAACAGCAAAGAGAACACACCCTAAATCTTTTTCTTTTTTACTGTAATTGGTGTAAATAAACAGGACGCCGTCCCAATATTGGTATGACGCCATCCCAACATTGGTATGACATTAGGTACCAACTGCGGACAATGGATGACAGTAACATACTCTATTGCGTGTACTGATTCGTACTGGAGAACACTGTGTATTAATTTTCCAGATATTGAATTTTAGTTTTTTCATGTTGAATTTAGGTATTAATTTTCATATTGAATTTTAGTTTTTTCATTTTTTACATGTTTTTCCATTTTTTACCGTTTTCGTCATGGTTCATCTTCATTGTTGTGCATAATTTTTTTTTTTACCATTAAAAGATTATCATAAAAAATGGGCTGGAGAAAAATAAAATTACTATAGCAAGTAAATAAAAATAATTGACCGGTCAAACATTAAATAAAAATATAGTCTTGATGTACACGCTCGAAATGGCTATGCTATCATAAAAACAACTAATACTTTTAAAAATAACAATTAATACTATTAAAAAAATAGTTTTTAAATAAAAAATTAAAAAGTGAGGCCAGAGAGCCAACCGCCCTCCATCAAAGCAAAGATCAAAAATGTGTTTTTAACAATGGTGGTATGGACGGGAAGCCTAATGCTATCATCATCTCTTTATCATGCGACAGTTTTCCCGTTGGTGGTGGTTAAACCTATTCATAATACACAAATTTAGATGTGTTTTACGTGTTTGTAATCATTTATTGACATAGTATACTGAATGATCTGCTTATGATTATGGTTGGAGTACATTGATGGATTAATGTTTGAGAAACTACGGAAAATAAATATCATTGCGACAAGTTAAGATATACGAGTGTTTGTGTGATAATTTGGTATCAGAATCACTTTGCGGACAGACTGGACAGTATGTCGAATGATTGTTTGTCATATTTAGCTTGGAATGCAATTTTAACCACTCAACTAACAAGAGAGTGAACTTACTTAATTTTGAGACATAAAAATTAAACTTTTATATTTTTAATATTATTCTATTTATCAAGACCTCAAGTATGATTTTAATATATAATTTTTTGAATTTAAAAATTTCAATCTTGAGTGAGAAATTGATATTTTACCTATAAAAATAAATATTTTTATAATAAAAAATTATATATCAAGATTATATTCAAATTAAAAAATCTCGACAAATATAATACTCGTATATATAAGAAAAAAAAGATCACAATTTTAATATTTTGTCTTAAAATTAGGGCTGGGACTTTCGGTTATTGAGTAAAAAAATCGTACCCATTATCCGAACCGAATTAAAATTTTCGGGTATTGTTCCTCATTTTTTTTGCATTACCCAAAAATATCCGAACCGAAATTATATCGGGTATTTTTATCGGTTCTTCGGTTATTTCCAACATGTGACAATATAGTATATACTATATATATTTCCAAGAGTATTCGAGAATATGTAGAATATAGTATATACCCACAAATGTAAATTAACCGAAAACATATAGAATAACCGGGTATTTCGGTTATTTTAACATGAATTTTATGTATATTGGTTTCTCGGGTATTTCGGAGTTCGGAAAATCAATAACCGTTATCCGAACTTTAGTTTGAAGTAGGATCCAATAACCAAAAAAAACACGATTTTTTTCAATAACCGAACCGAACCGTTTTTACCTTTTCGGTTCGGTTATTCGGGTCCTAAGTCCCAGCCTACTTAAAATCACCATTTAAATACAGATGATAAGTTCACCCTCTTTTTAGGAGAGTGAACAAAATTATGTGCTTTTTGCTCCATTGATTGTTTGTCATATTTTTACGTGCTTGTGTCGGGTACATATCTATTTCTATATTCGGCCTTCATTTTATATTTATCACTTTTACACAATCAAATCAAACAATCACAATTTATTTTTTAATCTTCAACATACATTCACTATCATAGTTTTTATTTTTTAATCTCCATCACTCAATTATCATCAGTACACATATCATTACATAAACTATATCAAACATACAACATTTGTCAAGTTTTGAGGAGTATTAGGTTATAGTTCTTGAAGACTATGTTCACATAAATTTACGTGATTATTATAAGGTTTATTTCCATACAAGTTGAAATTTAAAATCAATTCCATATTCCATGAGGATCTCACTAATTTCCGGAATATATGGAAAAGGGAAAAAAAATAACATTAAATAATTTGAAAATACAAGTTAAGATTTGGAGATGATTTTAAGAAGATACGTTGAAAGTTGAAGAACATGAATATTCATCAAATGACTCGGAAACAAAGACATTAAAACTCTATAAAATTGCAAAAAAAAATCGAACCTGCATCATCAACTGGCAAAATAATTTATTCAATAGCAAATATCATGTTTACGTTTTCACTACAGCATTTAATCCAAATTTTCTTGCATTTGTATAACCAATACAAATGTCTTGGAAATGCAAAAAAAAAAAAAAAAGAAGGGCCTCTTAATAAATAAAAATTCAGACAGAAAAACATTATACTTCATAAATAATAACAGTAGAGTGCAGAAAAAAAGAATTAGTTTTGTCTTTCAGGGCCTAGATCAATATGTTGAATGTAGCTCTTGACCTCGGGGGGCACGCAATACATATTGATCTGGATTTTCGGGAACAGGAAATCGTCCCATGTTGGTTTCTCCGCTAACGGTGACCTGGATGCCGTCCTCTGTAACAACGCGGGGAGGCCTGCGATCGCCCCCTTGAGTGTTACCTTGGCCACCGCCGTCTTTACGGTCACCACACCTATGACACATCAATTACAAACAAAGATTAGTAAGGACCTCCCCATGAGATGGATATTACAATCACGACGATCAAGTACACAAGTCCTTTACCATGAAAAACAAGAACCCATCTGTGCCGACTAAAATTTCAAATCACTCGGTTCTCTGCCAAGAAGAGATATATGAGAGCCTTCGTCTTGGACATACACAATTTTATTTATATACATAGACATACATACATAATTACTGTTGAATAGTGTATGTAATTATTTTGTATGGTAATAAAGCCTCTTAATTAGTCACCCATGAAGATTCTCCAGAAACATTTCATTGGTAATTTCCAGAGCAGTCGTGTCATTTATCGATTTTGTTACTATTTTTGTTATAATGATAGTAACAAAGAAATTCTGAAAAGCGATAAGAACACAAACAAATTACGTGTTCACCAACGATGAGTTATCTACGTTCACAGGCAGAGGAGATGAGATTACAGAGATTGATATTGTGGTATATCGACTAGGTTACAAACCATCATTATATAGGCAAGAAACCTAATCCTAATCGGACAGACCCAAAAATAGGCCCAAAAACTGCAAACAAAGCCCAAAACGACGTATACCGTAAAAGTCGGAGTTTCAAGACATCCCAACAATTTTACCCTTCCTTTGATCATACCTCCTTTTTTTTTTTTTTACCGTAGAGGAATTTTACATAGGCTTCATTGAATTTAAAATCAACTTCTTTTCACAAGTTGCAAATAAAACCAACTATTTTCAAAGTTGGAAAAGAAAAGGACACCACTTTTATTACATGTTTGAAAATCGAGTCATGCAAAAGTTCTTTTTGTGAAAAAATTCCAGTGTCCGGCCAAAAAAAAGGCGATTATGAACCATATTTTGTGGAGTGTAAAAAATAAGCTAATAATCATTCAGTTTTGTTAAAGATGATTATGTCTTTTAATATTTTTTTGGAAGTAAATATATATGTAGCTTAGAAATATGTACAATTAGTACATTTTTATTTCGGATTTATCCTCTTCAAGTGAGACGGATGAGTAATATGTATGTCAGTATGAGTGCACGAGTACTCATGTACTCGGTCAATTGAGTACATGAGTACTCACATACTCGTCCAAATGAATATTATTATATTCATAAACTATTTTACTCATGTAATATGAGAACTTGCATCTAAAAATTTATACGTACATGAATACCCCCGTTACTCATCGATCAAATAATGAATATTGAAATACATTTTAACATGGCCTTAGCACGGAAAATGTTAAGCATGAGATTCATTCCCTTACTAAACATGATATCGGCATAGCTGAAGATCTTAATTAGCTAAAGAGCGTCTGTATAAAGTTAATAGTATATAGTTGATTGTTGGTTGTGTTTACTATAGATGTTTGCTTGGGGTGGTTTGTCTCAGAGACACAGTTAATCCTCTTAATTTAAAGGGTTCTCTCGAAGTGGTTTTTTGTTAACTGCGAAAAAAAGAATAAAAATATGCAATTTTCTTACTTATTAAAATAACAGACCTACAGTTGTTAAGCATTACAAATAACAATATAACAGTCGTTATCTTTTGTTTAAAGTAATTTTTCTAAGATTTTCAATTAAAATGTGTAATTCCTACAAGTGACTTTATGTGTTATAATTAGACCCGATAATTTAGCACACGATACAAAAACGATACGAAAATTTAGTCTTTGTGGACACTTTATCTGTGACCACCTATACTTCTCTCAGTGATTTCTCCTCGAATTCTGGATAAGAACAGGTCCGTCATCTGTTTCGTCCTGACCATCTCATCCAGGGATGATGAAATCTCGAGCGTGCAAAGTTGTCCCTGAATGCGCTGTAACCAGACCTCAATCTCTGCTCTCATGAACTCTAACTGCAATTCCCTCTGGGTGGTCAAATGAGTCGATATCTGCTCCTACACGGTCTTACGGCTCAAGGCATCGGCAACCACATTTGATTTGCCTAGATGATAAAGGATCTTGATATCTCGTGTGCACGGTTCAATGTGGAAATATCAACACATAACCATAGTGTGCCCTAACCCATTGTTCCATAACCGCTTTAAATGGATAGTCCATGTTGAAGCTTTATCCCATATCAACAACTTAAGCTATTCATCGAATATCCCTGATCTTTATTATATGTATTTTATATTACTCCAACTGTATCTTTGAAACACTATGTAGTCTTTGTATTTTCTTTTCTCTCAAAGGGATATTCGAAGTTTATTTTTGTCAAAACACATTCACATTCTACTCCATACGTGACTCAATTTGTAACATATAATAAAGATCACGTCCTACGTTGAAACCTTGACAATGTTTGATCTTATTTACAATTTGAGAAAGGCTCCGTGTGTTTATACCCCGTCAACTTAGGATGGACACCCCACTTGAGTAATTTTTGCAAAATTTGAAAATTTTGAAAAAAAATCTGAACTTTTATTTTTTAAGAAAAAATTATCTGGAAAAATATTAAAAATCAGACCTTTTATTTAAAATTCAAAAATAAAAAATTCTAAAAATTCTGGAAAATTTAAAAAATCTGACAAAAAAATCAAAACTTTTATTTTTTTTAAAAAATATATGGAATAACATTAAAAATGAGAATTTTTTATTTAAAATTCGAAAATAAAAAGTAAAAAATAAAAAATTTTGAAAATTCTAGAAAATTTAAAATATCTGAAAAAAAATCAAACTTTTATTTTTTAAAATTTATCTGGAATAATAATATTAAAAATCAGATCTTTTATTTAAAAATCAAAAATAAAAAATAAAAGTTCTGATTTTTTTTCGGATTTTTTAAATTTTGCGGAATTTTTCAGAATTTTCAGAATTTTTTTTATTTTTTTCCAGATTTTTTAGATTTTCCGGAATTTTTCAGATTATTTCAGATTTTTTAGATTTTCCAGAATTCCGTAGTGGAATATAGACAAATTCATAAATAAAAAATTACCGAATTGGAAAAAATAAAAAAATTATTTAGGTGTGAAATTTATTTTTTAATATAAAAAATAAAAAGGTTAAATACGTAATTTCAATTTTAAAAGTACGAGTCTAACAAAATACTTGTACTAGATTTACAATAAACATATGACTAAGATTTAGTACACTGATTTTATTATATTTACAATTAATCTAACGGTGAGAATTAAGTATATTTTAACTTGATGTATATTCACCAAGTACATTCTTGGTGGACCGCAGAACTACCCTACTAAATATTTCTTTTACTCTACTACATCTTTTCCGTCCAAATAAATAATTAGTGTAAAAAAGCTTGCCACTCAAAACCTTTTAAGACCATTTGTATAGGACAAATAAATACAGTAGCAATTTAGTAACTGAAACTTGGAAAAATATTGCCATATTGCCTTCACTTATAGTTTAGTAACTGAAACTTATAGCAATTTAGCAATTTAGTAACTTATAGTTTCGAAAAATAAATGCACTTTTCTAAATATAAAATAATTTAGTAAACTCATATTGTCTTGGTGCAACAGATAAAAACCTTTTATACATGATTTGATATTTTAATTTCTTAAACCCCACATTACAGCCAAAAGTTTTTTAAACAACGAACTGAACAGATTCTACTAACATATAATATAACTCTCATATAATATAAATTTATAAAACTTGATCAAGAAAAAGAATAAGAAAAAAATGTCTACACAAATAAAAGTCAAAAAGCACCATCTAAGAAAGGAGAAGCATCATCCAAAAAATTGGTCAAAAGTTACTCAAGGGGTATAAACCACATGACCCAGAAAGAAAATGTAATTAAGCCTCCTTAATTACAAAGGTATGATCAAACAAAGAGTGCATATGATAATGTAATTGGGCTCATATGTGTACTATCCGGGAATTCTGTTCCCTATTATTCAGCAGTATTTGCCATTTTGTGCCGGTTACTGTTGTTTATTGTTTCGTTGGTGATTAATCAATTTTTCTTTCATATATGTTGTTCGGTTAGGTGTTGTGTATGACACCGTGTGTTGTTCCCGCTCGTGTGGTTGTTCCCGCAGGGGATCGTCAGAGGTTCGTTGTGCAGCTGGAAGTCGTATTGTTCGTGGATAATTGCATTGTTGTACTGGGAGCAGATTGAGTGTATTGTTGTTGTTTGTTACGTACGTTAACATATGTTACGTACGTAACGTACTATAGATAATGTATGTTATATGTTTGGTTAACGTACGTTATCACCCTGTCGATTTGGGCAGAAACTTCTCGAGAGATCTTAACGTACGCTATATGGGGAGTATAACGTACGTTAATGTTTGTTAGCGTATGTAATATTTGGTTCTTTACGTACGCTAAGTCAGGATCAGATTAGGGCAGTGAGCTCAGTGTGGGACATTACGTACGTAACATTTGTTAGACTACGTACGTAATGACTGTTACGTACGTTAACCTTGTGGTGTAACGAACGTAACGTGCTGTGGTCTATATATAGGCCAGCAACAGACTTCAGTTCGTGTTTTCCTTCATTTTTCTCCTTCGCTTTTGTTGTGGCCGATCGAGTAAGTTCCATGAGCTAGGGTTGATCAAGATCTCTTCGTCCAGCAATCTTCTTGAGTTCCTAGCAAGGATTAACGTCATCTAATTCCTAGTTCTTCGTCGGATCGAGGTAATCTCTTGAAATCTCCTAGGATTGACTTTCGGGATTCCTTCTTGTTTTTCATTGTTCGTCCGATTTTGATGGATCGATTGATGTTATTGAGCATTATTAATCGTGTACGAAAGTGGTGCGTTACAGCTGAACCAAAAATCCTAGGTTTGGGTTGGTAATGGTTACCAAACTTTTGGACCATTATCAATTATCGTACTGATCCATTTTTGTAGCCCAACATGATTACCACAGCTAACCAAAAAGTTTGGTAACCGTCATTATTGATAACCAACAATTTCGGTTGGTAACGGTTGATAATAGGTCTGATACCAAATTGAATTGGGCCAATCAAAGAAAAGAGAACAGAAACTCAAAAACTTGGTAAGGATTGGTAATGAGCCAAAAAATCTAATACCAGTATCGTACTACTGTGTGATAGTAAAAAGTCCGTTACTGTGCCAAACTTGCAATTATCATAGGTTATCAAGACCAATCAATTCGGTAATTTTTTATTGATAACCATATTCGCTGATTACGATCCATCCATAAGAAATTATTTAGTAAAATTTTGTAAGATATTTCTTAAAGGATCTTCAAAGTTGGCTGATGAGGCATGCCAATTTTTCTTCCCCGCGTGCTTGACAAAGTAAAGCAAATATTTTGCTTTCTAAATATAATACCCCCCCAAACTTTTGATGCCCCCCCCCCCCCCCCCCAAAACCCCCTTGTCTTTCACTAATACAATTCGGGCCACAGGTTTTTCTTTGGTGAAAAGATCTTTTTTTTTTTTTTTTTTTTGGTACAGAGCAAATCTTGGTGAAGAGATCTGAGCATTACCGGTAAAAATGAAGGACTAGATATTAAAAAAAAATGTAGATGCTATAAATATGGGGGGAAAGAGGAAAATATGTGAGAAGATAGGAGATGGAGACACCAATAAAATTGTGTATATCATTATGAAAGCCATGAGACTCTATTTATAGGTGTCTAGGGTTCCAGGGGCATACAAGTCATTCACTAAATACATGACTTATTTACAACACTTTCCCTTGAATGACTATTTACATAAATATCTGTTTGACTAGTTTGAAGAAAAACCCAACAGGATAAAAACTTTCAAACTGTTTGACGTGAGCGTGTAACATATATAACTTGCTGCGTCATACTGCTGTTAGGAAAAGTCCTGAGCAATATATAATAATTGAATTTGCTCCCCCTCATATCGATCATTCTTGTATGAATATTCATGTGCCGCCTCAATAAAACCTCATGGGATAAAATTTGAGTAATTATAAGAGTATAAGTTTCTCTGTATACAGAATATTGTTATAGGAGTATCCATGTGTCGCCTCATCAAAATCTTGTCAAGAAAACCCTGTGGAAAAAACTTGATCGAAGGAAAAAGAGTACAACTACTTCTTCTTACTTTAAAGATGAATATGCCTCGTTAAAATCTTATTAGGAAAACCCAGTGGGATAAAACCTCAATCAAGGAAAAAAAGAGTGCAATGCGTGGTCTTATAAAATAAATATAATCCATGTACTTCCAATCTCATTCAATATCTATATATAATCCATATAATTCCAATCTCACTCAATATCTATATATAATTCAGTTCATGAGTGGTCATATAAAAAATATAATCATCGTAAGCAATTTTGACTATAAAAGTAGTGTTTCATATCTCATGTTTGGTAACTCTTCAAAAGTTCCAATTATCATAATCATGTAATATATGAATATTAATCAATATTCAGCAAACTTTATTAAATATGCTATTTTTTTAATATCCGCAATTTCGAATTTCGGTAATTTTCTTTTTTTCGGCGGAAGTCCGTTTTGACGACTTGCTCATGACCGTTTCGTCATTTCGAGAATGATTAATTCTGCACTTTTTGTCATTCGAGTTCGTTTCGGTGTTGTTTTGTTGAGTTCCGTGTCTTTTGGCGACTTTTCCGCACTTGAGCTCGATTCTTGCGAATCTTGTCCGAAACGGTTGTTTTGAGTTTCTCGTAAGTTCATTTAATGTTATTATTCATGTTGCGAGCTTTGGTTCGGTGTTTCGATCGTATCGTGATTTCCGGGCGTTTTGGGCCATTTTTGTAATTTCCCAAAGTTTAGGGTAATTACTTCCGTTGACGAATTCCGACACTTCGGGTGGTCGGAATCGTGTGTTCTCTTAGCGCTTGGATTCGTCTTTGCGAGTACTTCGTAACCGTATCTTCGATTTTTACTCAGGTTCGGGTTTCGGGGTCGTTCGGGCCGTCGGAGTGGCCACGACCGAGTCACGGCCGGAGCAGGGCCTGGCCTGGCCGAGTTACGGCCGTAAGGTGCCGGTTACGGACGTAATGTGTGCGAGTTACGGCCGTAAGTGTGATCGGGTACGGCCGTACGGGCACTGGGCAGCTTCCGGACGAAGGCCGGTTACGGCCGTAATGTCCGCCAGTTATGGCCGTAAGTGTCCGATTCTTTGGGTGATTTTTGACGAATGCGATTCTTGGCGTAAGGCACCGAGTACGGCCGAAAGGGCCGAGTTACGGCCGTAAGGCAGCTGCCATTACTGGCGTAACCTGCTGCTATATATAGCCTGGGCTCGGCCAGACTTCATTTCTTACACGTTTTTCTTTCTTTTTCGGCGTCTGGCGACGGGAGGCTCGGGAAATCGAGTTCTTGGCCGATTCTAATCATTTCCAAGGCATTTTGGAAGATCCTTGTTGATTATATCAATATCTAGGTATATTTCTCGATTTTCCTTCAAGTTGACTTTTCGGAGAATTTGTTCTTGATTTCGATTCTAGCCCGATTTTGATACATCGGTTGGTGTAGTATGATGTTATTAATCGTGTTCTATGTGTTGTATATCCATATATCGAGTTTGTTTAACTCGATTGACGATTCGAGTGTTCTTGGGAATTATTGAACATTTAGTGTTCGATTAAATGTCCCAATGAGTTTCCCTTCGATAGTTTGTTGGGATTTCCGTTGTTTTGGCCTTGATTCTCGTCGTAACCATGTGTTATTGTTCCTTCCGGAGGTTTATAGGTGTTCGAGGATTCCGATGTTGAATCCCGTTTGGTGATTGATGATTCGTGTGGTGTTATTCTCGTAATACTCGTGGTGCTATCGCGTTCTTGATATTGTTCGGGAGTTCGGGGCTATTCGACCGCGTCCTATCCGTCCTCTCGTTGCGATCGTGATTTCGAGGCAAGTACCTTGCCCATACTTTTCTCGTTTTATGGATATGATGATCGGTGGTCGTCTTGATGTGTTTGTTTGGTTATTTGAAATGAAGTTTCAAAAGATTTCGGTTTGGCCTCGTTAAAGGCTCTCTTTCAAAACGCGTGTGTGTTTTGTGAACGTTGTGTTTTGGGAATCGATCATTTTAAACGTTGAAGGCTTTGATGATATCCCTATTGTTTAAAGTTATGGAATCGTGTATCCCGTGTTTAATCTTGTTATTGTGTTTTGAAGAGTTTGATAATGTTGTCGGATAAATGGCCATCTCTAGTAAGTATTCTTGATGAACTTACATTCTTAGCATATTAGTATTGCATGGGTAACGTGTGTGTGTGTATGCTCACTACGGGTTAGATCCGACGGGGTCTCGGTAGGGGTCCACAAGAGACGTGGATCGACGAGCTTGCTTTTAACCACTACGGGTTAGATCCGACGGGGTCTCGGTAGGGGTCCACAGATACGTGGATCGACGGTTAATTGTGGTGCATTTTGCAAATGTGATTTGATTATGGCATTTCCGGAAATGAGTGCTTTTGAACGGTTTTCATGATTGCATGCATTGACTAAGTGTGTAAGAGGTAAGTTGTTCGTTTGGCTTACTTGGCCAGGATGACACTAGAGTATTTTGTTGTTTGTGTTAAATCCTTTAATTGTGGATTTTGATGTTGGAAGACGAACCTTGTGGTCGTTCTTGTGTACTGTGAGTTGATGAGATTTGGGGCTAAAATCCCAATGGTTTTGTAAAAGTCATTTTACGGATTTGGGGCTAAAATCCCAACGGTTTGGTAAAGGTTATTTTACGGAAAGTAAACCTTTGGGGTGGTGACCCCTTTTGTCTTTTGGTTTTCGAAAAGTAGGATTTGATAATCCTAAATTGTTTTCTATTAAAACTCCCGATGGTATTTCAAATCATTTTATAAATTGTTTCCCTTGATATTTTGATCTTGAAATTTTGGGAAGTATTTACTCAAACTCTTGCCTCGGGAAGTGTTCATCCTGTTGTATTTGAATCTTTGAGGATTCCGAATTATTATCGTTCGTGGAATGTGAATTGTATGGCTCGTATTTGCACTTTGTTCTTGCACTAGCAAAACAGTGGAGTTTTGCTAACCCCCGAGTATTCGGGGGGTGGATGTCTGTTTTTGCATTCAGGTTTTGGAGCATAACATAGGGTCGGCACGAAGGATGATGAAAGATGATCGATACTAATCACATGAGGAACCGTACTTTGTTTATTGGTTCAGTTGTACTCTATTTTTCCGCTGCTATATTTTCCCGTTGTACGGGTGTGGTTGTATTTTGACCCCTGCGTGGGCATGAGTTGTATTTGAGTTGTATGTATTTGTTGAAAGACCAAATCGGTCTACCGAGTCAGTTTTGCCTTAAAGGCATGGTTGAGTTGTTATATGTCGTTACCAGCCTGGTAGATCCTTGAGGAAAGGTTCTACGGCGTGTAATATCCCTGAGTGGATTGGGGGTGTTACATAAATGGTATCGGAGCTTAGGTTGAGGAAAACCTAGGCTGTCGGGTCAAGTCGTGTTGTTTGAGTCTTGTTTCGTCGGCTTTTATCTGACTAAGTCGTGTCGCGACGCGTCGTTTGAGTTTGTTGGTCGTGATTAGTATCGTGGGGCGATCATCATCTTCGTGCGACCTGTGGAAGTAAGTCTCCCTTCTTTGTGTTGTGCCTCGTGTGACACGAGCTATTTTTATGATTATTTGTTAAGTGGTGGAATCCTTATGTGGATTTTGATTTCACGATATGTATTTAGTCGACTCTCGTATTTGATTTATACGAGGAATGTCGTCGCTTGTGACGTCTTTTTATTGTTGTTTTTGTCCGTTGCTGATGGTTTTCGAATCGATTTGCACGTTTTACAAGTTCTATTGTGGAAGCTTTGTGCTTATACGCGTTCGACTTGTTCACTAGCCAGTGCGGGAGGGTCCTTAGAGGCCTCGAATGGGGTCGGTGGTTTTGTTCTGGATGTGGTATTTTCTCGTTTATTTCCGTTTAAAGGCATGTATTGTCTTGATTTTAAACTTTTTGATGCGTGTGCTAGGAGTTGTTTTAGTGAACGTCGATATGTGTGAGTTTTGGGCATTCTGGCCTATTGGATTTTTGAAAACCTTGAGTATCTTAGAAAAATAAATTTCAAGACATACTTTTCAAATGAGTTATTTTCTTGTGGTACATCCTAGGTGCCACAATATATTTCAAAAAAAATTCTACTTCGAGGACCAAAATGCTTTGAGATATTTTCAATGTTTTAGAAACACTTTTATTTAGACCCGAGGGTCGAATATTCTGAAAGTTTTCACTAAGAGAAAGTGTCCTCAATTTTATGAAATGCGAAATGGTTCTCCAAAATCTCGATAACGATGTTTCACGTTTGTATTTTTTGAAAGGTGATACTCAAGATCAACCGGTATTCTTCAAATTATTTTCAAAATGAGGTTTTCGTTTTTAAAACCTATCCATTCCCGTTTGAGGGCTGGGTATGTATGTATGATGTTCGCATTGTCATTTTGACGTTTGCTCCCGAGTATGATCGAGTTGGCGGCGTGAGCGTTGAGTTGTTTTCCACACATTTGTTGTGTTAGCCCTCTGTGAGAGGTGGGATGTTGGTATTGAATGTTGCCATCTCGTGGTGATTTCTGCGTTATCGCGCATGTGCGAGCTGTTAGAGCTTGGTTTGGTATGACCGTGTGCATCGGTGATGGTTCCGTTATGTGTCGGTTGTTTAATGTCTTGTTACCTTGCTCCCGTTTTTGTGAATTTCGTGGATGAGGTCGAAGGTAATACCCGTACTATTTTGACTTCTGTATTTTCTCTTTCTCCAGTCTATCGACTCTCTCATGTTCGTTGATACTTTATGAACTTGTTCTGTATTTCGGTTTCATCGTCCGAACGAACTGTGATCTTGTTGTGGGTCGATCTGGTTATCGCTGTGACTTTTTCGAGTTCAGTTCGATTCTTGTGAACCTTGTTCGGGAGTGACATCATTTGGTTCTACTAGTTCTTTTATTCGAAGTGGATCGGATTTTGAACTTCTGTATATTCTACTTTGTCGACTCATTTATGTTCGTTGACATTTCTGAGCTTGTCCTGCCCCTTGTTTTTGTTTATCGAACGAGTGTGGTATCGTTTCGGAATAACTCGTTTGTCGTTGTGACTTTCAATCGCTATTCCCTTTCCTGTGGATCTTATGGGAATGCATGTCTTGTAGTTCTCACCAGATCATCCTGGGATTTGTTGTTTGAATTTTATTATCCTTCGTGTTTCGGACATGATTGTTCGATTTTTGTTGTCTCGGTCGTTTGTTTGTTCGGTTTTTGTTCTCGTTTCGTGATTGTTGAGCGTTCAGGCTCCTTTGTAATTCCCTTAAGTTGGGAAATTAGTCTCGTTTTCGATCTTCCAACCATTAGGCGGTGGAATTCCGTAATTGTTCAGCGATTGGCTCGCGTTTTGATTGATGTATCGTTGGGTCGGTCAATCTTATTGATTTTCGTTCGTTGTGTTTTGTGATTGTTCGGATAATTGACTTGACTATATTATCCGTTTGATGATGCTTGTCATTTGTTGGTTTTATTATATTCCTAACGGCGACGTTGTGTTGGTCGTCGTGGAGCGTGTTTTCACGCCGTATGTCTCTTTGCGTTTCTTGCAGCGTTTCGCCGTCGGGCGCGAGTTTTCGGTTTTTGCGTATCTCGTCGAGTTTTCCTGGCAGGGGATATTGCTTCTCCCTACTTATTTTAAGTTTCGGGACGAAACTTCTTTTTAGGAGGGTAGAATGTAATATCCGCAATTTCGAATTTCGGTAACTTTCTTTTTTTCGGCGGAAGTCCGTTTTGATGACTTGCTCATGACCGTTTCGTAATTTCGAGAATGATTAATTCTGCACTTTTTGTCATCCGAGTTCGTTTCGGTGTTGTTTTGTTGAGTTCCGTGTCTTTTGGCGACTTTTCCGCACTTGAGCTCGATTCTTGCGAATCTCGTCCGAAACTGTTGTTTCGAGTTTCTCGTAAGTTCATTTAATGTTATTATTCATGTTGCGAGCTTTGGTTCGGTGTTTCGATCACGTATCGTGATTTCCGGGCGTTTTGGGCCATTTTTGTAATTTCCCAAAGTTTAGGGTAATTACTTCCATTGTCGAATTCCGACACTTCGGGTGGTCGGAATCGTGTGTTCTCTTAGCGCTTAGATTCGTCTTTGCAAGTACTTCGTAACCGTATCTTCGATTTTTACTCAGGTTCGGGTTTCGGGGTCGTCCGGGCCGTCGGAGTGGCCACGACCGAGTCACGGCCGAAGCAGGGCCTGGCCTGGCCGAGTTACGGCCGTAAGGTGCCGGTTACGTCCGTAATGTGTGCGATTTATGGCCGTAAGTGTGATCGGGTACGGCCGTACGGCTGGCGCTTCCGACGAAGGCTTAAGATGGCCGTAATGTTCCGCCACTGGCCGTAAGTGTCCGGCGCTTGCCGGATCGATTTTTGACGAATGCCGGTTATGGCCGTAAGGCCTGCCGAGTACGGCCGTAAGGGCCGAGTTACGGCCGTAAGGCACTGCCGGTTACGGCCGTAACAACCTTGCCGGCTATATATAGCCTGGGCTCGGCGAGACTTCATTTCTTACGCGTTTTTCTTCCTTTTTCGGCGTCTGGCGACGGGAGGCTCGGGAAATCGAGTTCTTGGCCGATTCTAATCATTTTCAAGGCATTTTGGAAGATCCTTGTTGATTATATCAACATCTAATCCGTGTGTTTCATCGAATCAAGGTAAATTTCTCGATTTTCCTTCAAGTTGACTTTTCGGAGAATTTGTTCTTGATTTCGATTCTAGCCCGATTTTGATACATCGGTTGGTGTAGTATGATGTTATTAATCGTGTTCTATGGGTTGTATATCCATATATCGAGTTTGTTTAACTCGATTGACGATTCAAGTGTTCTTGGGAATTATTGAACATTTAGTGTTCGATTAAATATCCCAATGAGTTTCCCTTCGATAGTTTGTTGGGATTTCCGTTGTTTTGGCCTTGATTCTCGTCGTAACCATGTGTTATTATTCCTTCCGGAGGTTTATAGGTGTTCGAGGATTCCGATGTTGAATCCCGTTTGGTGATTGATGGTTCGTGTGGTGTTATTCTCGTAATACTCGTGGTGCTATCGCGTTCTTAATATTGTTCGGGAGTTCGGGGCTATTCGACCGCGTCCTATCCGTCCTCTCGTTGCGATCGTGATTTCGAGGCAAGTACCTTGCCCATACTTTTCTCGTTTTATGGATATGATGATCGGTGGTCGTCTTGATGTGTTTGTTTGGTTATTTGAAATGAAGTTTCAAAAGATTTCGGTTTGGCCTCGTTAAAGGCTCTCTTTCAAAACGCGTGTGTGTTTTGTGAACGTTGTGTTTTGGGAATCGATCATTTTAAACGTTGAAGGCTTTGATGATATCCCTATTGTTTAAAGTTATGGAATCGTGTATCCCGTGTTTAATCTTGTTATTGTGTTTTGAAGAGTTTGATAATGTTGTCGGATAAATGGCCATCTCTAGTAAGTATTCTTGATGAACTTACATTCTTAGCATATTAGTATTGCATGGGTAACGTGTGTGTGTGTATGCTTACTACGGGTTAGATCCGGCGGGGTCTCGGTAGGGGTCCACAAGAGACGTGGATCGACGAGCTTGCTTTTAACCACTACGGGTTAGATCCGACGGGGTCTCGGTAGGGGTCCACAGAGACGTGGATCGACGGTTAATTGTGGTGCATTTTGCAAATGTGATTTGATTATGGCATTTCCGGAAATGTGTGTTTTTGAACGGTTTTCATGATTGCATGCATTGACTAAGTGTGTAAGAGGTAAGTTGTTCGTTTGTACTTGGCTAGGATGGCACTAGAGTATTTTGTTGTTTGTGTTAAATCCTTTAATTGTGGATTTTGATGTTGGAAGACGAACCTTGTGGTCGTTCTTGTGTACTGTGAGTTGATGAGATTTGGGGCTAAAATCCAATGGTTTTGTAAAAGTCATTTTACGGATTTGGGGCTAAAATCCCAACGGTTTGGTAAAGGTTATTTTACGGAAAGTAAACCTTTGGGGTGGTGACCCCTTTTGTCTTTTGGTTTTCGAAAAGTAGGATTTGATAATCCTAAATTGTTTTCTATTAAAACTCCCGATGGTATTTCAAATCATTTTATAAATTGTTTCCCTTGATATTTTGATCTTGAAATTTTGGGAAGTATTTACTCAAACTCTTGCCTCGGGAAGTGTTCATCCTGTTGTATTTGAATCTTTGAGGATTCCGAATTATTATCGTTCGTGGAATGTGAATTGTATGGCTCGTATTTGCACTTTGTTCTTGCACTAGCAAAACAGTGGAGTTTTGCTAACCCCCGAGTATTCGGGGGGTGGATGTCTGTTTTTGCATTCAGGTTTTGGAGCATAACATAGGTTCGGCACGAAGGATGATGAAAGATGATCGATACTAATCACATGAGGAACCGTACTTTGTTTATTGGTTCAGTTGTACTCTATTTTTCCGCTGCTATATTTTCCCGTTGTACGGGTGTGGTTGTATTTTGACCCCTGCGTGGGCATGAGTTGTATTTGAGTTGTATGTATTTGTTGAAAGACCAAATCGGTCTACTGAGTCAGTTTTGCCTTAAAGGCATGGTTGAGTTGTTATATGTCGTTACCAGCCTGGTAGATCCTTGAGGAAAGGTTCTACGGCGTGTAATATCCCTGAGTGGATTGGGGGTGTTACAATTTTGAACTGCATACCAAATAACAAATTATTGACATTAACCTAAATCACATTAGATTATTTTGTCCATCTTGACCAAATATTTAATTTCAATCTTTATTTGTATCAAGTGCAATTGTTAAATCTTTTGATATAAGCTCCATTTCATTGTAATAAAATTTGTAGGACGTTCTATAATTTAATTCTCTTCAAGAGTATGCTCTTCAAGAGCGACGTCTTCAGGACGTTGAATTTTGTCACTAATATTTATTTTTGATCTCTGGAGATATATAATATAATCATCACCATTAGGCGTGTAACACCCCCAAGTTATTCAGAGTATATTACAGCGCCGTGAGCCCCGCCGTGGGACCCACAAGGCTAAACATACGCGGAACTATAAACTTGACCGATAAGGTCTACATACAATAGAAAGAAAGACGATACAAATGGTATTCAAAACCATAACCAATGAAACCATATACATCACTGCACAAATCAATACCTCAAAGAACACAGCCGAACATCAAGGAAATCAAATACAATACTCGAGTATTTAAAAATCCATTCCAAGACAACAACACCGAATGGAGGAATCCAAGAAAATAACCGAGACAAGACACGAGATCACACTTGCCCATCATCTTCATGCCGACCCAATACCCACTGTCCGCTCTCCCGAACTCAAATACATGAAACGTATTTCCCCATAAAGGGGTTAGCCGTCGAATAGCTAGTGCAAGTATAACAATATGAAACATAATACTCCTCGACAATAAAGTAAATGTAATCCGTCAATTCATCAATATCCGTCAATTCATCAATTTAAGACTAGTATTCCTAATGACTAAAATCTCAAGACGTATGTGAATGCCGTAGAAACGGTTCGTTCATATCATACGCCGTTACATGTAGGAATGCCGTCAAAACGCGGTTCGTTCATTACATGCCAACATTATTTCATATGAACGCCGTAGAAACGGTTCGTTCATATCAACCATGGAATCGCACTGGAGGCTACGAAACCCTCGTAGGACCATAGGCCCGTCCCTGAGTGGCTAGAAATAATCATACCATCAATATTTCATACTTTCAAAGTCGAGAACGTACAATCATAAATGTATACTTGCCTTAATAAACGTTATCAAGATCCAAGAACACGGTTCGACCGGGAAGCTTGAACCACGAAGAAGACAACGAGCGGAAGGGTTCCGACTTGAGTTCTTCACAAGGATTTCGCCCCTAAGTCATATCAATGATAAATCAACAATCGTACGATGAATAATAATCGTACAACGCACAAAACCCCCTCTTAGACCTTTGTCGGACACCTTCAAGGCGTCGACTAATAACTCAACCGAAACGACGAATCAATACCCTCCAACCGTGGAATAACGATGGAAATGATAGAATACACCTAAATCATCATCAATCCATCACTAATCTAAATTACTACGGATTAAAAGGATGAAGTCAAACAAAATCCCCAA
Source organism: Orobanche coerulescens (assembly GCA_033398695.1). NCBI lineage: Eukaryota > Viridiplantae > Streptophyta > Magnoliopsida > Lamiales > Orobanchaceae > Orobanche > Orobanche coerulescens. The sequence continues at coordinate 4,300,865 of CM065816.1, forward strand.
TTTCCAACACAAAATTCAAGTGTTCTTGAATAATCTTTCAATAATCCGATGAATACTCCAACAAGTCCATAATCATGCGTATATCACTTCATACCCCATGATTTTAACATCCAAAACATCATTACCCAATACAAAATCGAAATCCGAGATGTTGAAGAAATTACCTCTTGAAGATCCAAGCATTATGATTCGAAGAGCACGCGATAGAACGATGATCCGGGCTTCACAATCGAAAATAGATGAAGGAAGTCACCCACTCAAGCGATAGATGAAGAAACTTCCCTCTCTCAAGCCTTCTCTCCCGTGTGAAGGTGAAGAAATGAAAAAGTATCGGTTGAATCGCACAAAAACGCAGATATAGGGTCGATCGACGGTGTGTGCCGCGCATGCACCCAAAATTTGCTCCTGTGGCTGGCAAGGTGCCGCGGCTCAGCCTGTGTGTGCCGCGCACCGGTACAAAGCGGTTTTGGCTGAATCTGGAAAATGAGAGTGACTTAGCTATTTCGACCATAACTCCCTCGTCCGGACTCCGATTGACTCACCGTTTGAACCATTGGAAAGCTAACTCGATGCTTTATAATATTGCGAAGAATCAGAATTTTTGGAGTTTCCAAGAATTTATGGTGATTTAACAAAGTCGAACTTATACGTGGAAAAGTCGCTAAAGAACACGGAATTCAACAGAACGATACCGAAACGAACTCGGATGACAAAAAGTGTAGAATTAATCATTCTCAGGATGACGAAACGGTCCCAAGAAAGTCGTCAAAATAGACTTCCGCCAAAAATAGAAAATTTCCGGGGAACAAAATTACGGGTATTACATTCTACCCTCCTTAAAAGAAGTTTCGTCCCTGACCGCGCTGTCGTGACGCGTCAAAATTAGTTATTTATATTTTTCCTTGGCTTACTTCTACTAACTAGTAGTATCGGCAAGTAAGGGTCGATCCCACGGAGAACGGTAAATCAATTAAACTAATTAAGGATTAAATATTTTGTGCAATTAAAATAAAATAAAAACGAGAGGGGGGGTTTGTTTCTGATCTTAACTAAAATAAATTGCGTAAGATAAAATGAAATAAACAAAGGAAATAAAAAGTTGAAAATATCAATTGAGGAATAATCTAGTCCTTAGCTCCGTTATCCACCGTTTCAAATTAATTCAAGTTTCAATGCAGCGCTTATCTCTTCTCTAATCTCATGAACTCCTATTCCGAAGCCAACAACAAGCTCTGTTGACCCCAATTATTTCTTAAGTTTATTCAATTAAAACAAGCTCTTTAATTGAACCTATCTACACGGTGGATTCAAAATAAGCTCTTCAAATCTCGCTCGCTAGATGCATTAAAAACCAAAATAATGGAATAGGCAAAGATATTAAGTTCATAAGCTCGACTTAAGGGATCTCGATTTTGTGTTACCCAATTGGGAAAAATCAATTGTTTGCTACTTGTGAAATTAAAATTGCAACAATTACGGATTACAACTCAATTTCTAGCATAAGACATAAAACTCCTAATCTAGTTGGCCAAACCAAATCAAGAAATTAAATGGCATAGTCGTGAATTCAATAACACAAAAGTAATTCAAGAGAATTCGAGTTGAGAATACGCCATGATTAAATCATGCATAATTCTAAGACGGTTTCAATCTTCACTAAGAACTAGAATATAAATTTAGACTGAAATGTTTGATTTAGAATACATCAAATGTATGTTAGACCTGAGAAGAAAGAAATTCAAACGGTATAGTCTTCTTCTTCCACGTCGGAATTGGCTCGGTTGCTCCGGCGAAAATTCGGTTCGGTCGTCCCTCGTGATTTCTTTTGTGTCCAGCCGTGAAAATTGCTCCTTAGAATTCTGCTCCTGCCGTGAATTTGCTGTTCCAGTTGATTTTTATTCCATTTCTCCTCCCTTTTATAATTATTCCTCATCTCATAGTTTCCTTCTTTAATTAGGACTCTTTCCTTCTTGAGTTTTATTTTCCTTGGAGTCTTTCTTCCCAAATCTATTCCAATTCCTTTTTCCAGCATATGGACCGATTTATTGCCTTGTGGAACTGATTTGGCGATTTTTGAGTCGTTTCTTGGGCCCCAAGTAAGATTATTTTCGTAACAGATCGACATCGGGCGGCCGAATCGACACTGGCCACCCAAAGGTCGCGCGGCATTTTCTTTATTTAAGCCCAAATCACCTTGGCTTGGTCCGTTTGATGATCCAAATTATTCCTTAAGCTTAAAAACTCCATCAAACACCTAAATTAAACAACAAATTGCCAAGTGAAGTAAATTGCACCCAAAATATAAATATATGGAAAATAACCAAGTGTGCCAACATAAAATTCATTAAAACCTTATAATTAACAATAATTTTAGCACACTATTTTTGTCCTATCAAATCTCCCCAAACTTAAACCATTGCTTGTCCTCAAGCATAATTCGAGTGAAAGAATTTCAAGAAGCATGTATTGAAAAATCCAAGATGATAGCCATATTCAAGGGAGAATAAATAATCATGAACAAGTAAGAAGAAAATTAAAGTACCTCAACCAATCTCAACATCTTCATTGGCATCAAGTGAGAGAAAATTCAATGGCCTCACAAGGGGTCACTCTCGCTCAAGTAGATATAGGGATTATTAAGCAATCACTCACGTCAAAACATGGTGTGTCCTTGCCATATACTCGCACAAAAATCAAATCTCCACTACTTAGATGAACTCATGCATATAATCAAAAGGACTTTTATGGTTGTAACGAGGCTTTAGGTATGGTAGGATAAAAAGGATAAATAAAGGATTCGTTGGTCAAGACTAATCATGAAGTTAAGTGCATAACAAATCCTACAAACAATGAATCACCGTCCTTCCTTTCGCACCCTTTTGGATACATACATGTAATCGCATAGCCACGAAAGATCAATTGAGGTCAGTGGCTTTAACAACATTCGAGGGGGGTATTTTTACGGCCGCCCCCCTATTTTTTTTTTTTTTTTTTTTGGTTTCGGCCTTTATTTTTTTCATCTCAATTTCAGCACTTTTTTTTTCACTTCACCACCCACTTTTTGATAATTTCTCGTCCTTCCCTCGACTTATTATACACCTAATTCACAACCAATCCTTGACCAAGGGTTCAAACGGATGAATTTTCACCAAAAATTAGATAATGGCTAATCAAATGTGCTGGATCAAAGAATAAGGCTTAGGTCCAAATGGGCTTCTAATGGCGATTATGTCGAGGTGGGAAAATATAAGCCAAGTGGGTTATTCCTAATTTACCTTTATCACTTTACTGCATGAGAACACTAACATAGTCTTGACATGAATAATTGATTAAGTTCTAGTATGAACACAACATGTTCGACCCCACAAGAAGAAATAGTGAGCATGTATGTATAATTATTTATATATATGTATATATTTATATTGCTCTACGGCTCAAAACTCACGAATAAAAAGGGCTTGCCATGAATCCCTCACACTTTTATCCAAATCCAAAATCAAGACTAGTGAACTACTCTAATTAAAATCAAACTAGTCAATCATATCCATCTCCTATGTCAGGCCATATTTAGATCCCCAATACACGAACTTGATTCAATCACACAAATTTAGCTAAGGACACAAATTTAAATTCATCACAATTTCCAAATTCAATTAACCATTCCGACTCCAATTTCCCCAAACTTAAAATTCAGCACACGACTCTAAAGAAAGGAAGGAAGAGGAAAAGAAAAAGAAAAGATAGTAAAAAGTCTAGAGTAGGAATCACCGGGCTAATAGGGGAGAAGGGCTTCCAGCTGCTCGGTTTGGTCCTCCATCCCATGTTTCTTGTGCACCTCCGTCGCATTAGCTTCAACATCTTGACGGCGATCTCGAACGGGCGGCGCTTGGGGATGATGTCAACTGAAAAGAGAGATGGATAAGTTAGGGGTTGCAGAGTAAAAAGAAGATACCGAGAAAGAGAGAACGGAGAGAGAGAAAAAGAAAAAGAGAGAAGGAAGGGAATAAAAATAAAAATAAGGGAAGTAATAGAATAGAAAAAAAAATAAAAGGGATAGCATAAAATAAAATAAATTAAAAAAATTAAAGAAATTTAGAAATAAAATACGAAATGCAAGAAATAGATTACCACTTACCTAAAATATAATTAGCAGAAAAAATAAATAATAGAAAGAAAATTGGAAAAAAAATAAAAGAAGTAAAAAAATTGGGTTGCCTCCCAACAAGCGCTTTTTTTTTTACGTCGTTGGCTCGACGAAGAACTTCCCTTTTTAGTGAACACACCAAGGAGGTTTTGGTATGGGTCTCAATAAATGTACGACTAATGACTCGTCTTCTTGAACCACACCAAACTTTCTCGGAGTGTTTATTGAAAACTTTCCTCCCTTGCGATGCTCATCGAAGGCCAACTCTGGTTCACTTTTTTCATATAATTCCATATATATTGGCTGTAATTCTCTTTGAAGCTCTGGATCTTCCCGTTTTGGTGGCAAGTTCTTTTGGAATACAGCGGACACATTTTCTCCCATCACCACCTTCTCGTTCCCTTTTAATCTCTGTTTGTTGGTGCATAAGTCTTTAAGGAACTTTGCGTATTTTGGAATTTGTTGAACTGCGTCGAGTAAGGGAATGTTGATCTCAACCTTTCGGAATACGTCTAGGATTTGCTTCTCTTTATTCACGACCGCTGCCTTTTTGACCCTAGATGGAAAAGGTAACTCGTTAGCCTCAAAAGGAGCAGTTTTAGACGAATTTACCTTGCTGTCCGGTTGTTCTGCACTGGGTGCTGATTCTGCACTGGGTATCCCAGTATTGATCTGTTCAGTGGATTTTTCCTCCTCGTTTTCAGCTTCCTCCACCTCCATAGGCTCCTTAAGCTGCTTCCCCCTTCTTAGAGTTACAGCACTCACGTTCCTTAGGTTCGGCTCAGGTTGGGATGGCAATTTCCCACTATTTTGGTTCTCCAAACGGCTCACCGTGGTGGCTAGTTGACTCACTTGATTTTCGAGAATTTTGATACTCAACTTAGTGTCATGCTGGAATCGATTCATGCCCTGTTGGATCTGGTTCATGCCTTGTTGTAACTGATTCATCGTGTTTGCCATGAGGGTCTTCATCATATCCTCCAAAGATTGTGTCGAATTTTCGGTGGGCTGCTTGTAGAATTGTCCCCTATTTTGTAGGGCCGCCTCTTGTTGATTTTCCCATCGAAAGTTAGGGTGATCCCTCCATCCTGGATTGTATGTGTTTGAGTACGGATCGTTCTTCCTCCCATAAAAATTTTCGGTCCCAATTGCATTGGCGTGCGCCTCGATTTCATCAAGCAAAATCCGACAATTATCCGTTGTATGCTCCGTGGTTTTGCAGAGACGACAGGGTACGACTGGCGTGCTATTACCTACAGCAAGTTTTCTAACAAAAGTGGTTAGCTCATTCAATTTTTCCTCAAGGGACGAGTCATGGATCTCCTTCACCATCCTGATCGGTGCATCGCGACATCCAAATTGTTGTGAATTAGCCGCCATGTTGGATATGAGAGCCCTTGCGTCCGTGGGAGTTTTGTCTACTAGGGATCCTCCACTAGCCGCATCTATCATGTTTCGCTCCATCGGATTAAGTCCTTCATAAAAATATTGAATAAGGAGCTGCTCGCTAATTTGATGTTGCGGGCATCGAGATACCAATTGTTTGAATCGTTCCCAATATTCATGCAGTGTTTCTCCGGTCATTTGCCTTGCACCACATATTTCTTTCCTTAGGTTGGCCACTCGAGAGGCTGGAAAATATTTTTGTAGAAATAAGATCTCCATCTCGTTCCACGTTGTGATGGTGGCCGACGGTAAATAAAATAACCAATCCTTAGCCGAATCTTTTAATGAGAATGGGAAGGCTCTAAGCTTGATTTGTTCTTCGGTGACACTATTCGGCTTCATGCTTGAGCAAACGATATGAAATTCCTTGAGATGTTTGTGCGGGTCCTCTCCTGATAAACCATGAAATGCAGGTAGCAAGTGAATCAATCCCGACTTCAATTCAAAGGTGTTGTTGTTGTCAATAGCCGGGATCGTGATGCATAGCGGTTGTTGAAGTATCTCCGGGTTGGCTAGTTGCTTCAGCGTCTTTGCAGCGTTATTTGCCATGATCTCGCCTTCGTTCTCCGATTCACTGAGTGATGTTTCGAAAGAAAATGGTAAATGCCCAAGTGCTTCTTTGGTTTCTTTTACTTTCCGCCTGAAAACTCGATCTCGTTTGGTGATTTTTGGAAAGAATTGTAAGTCTTTATCCCCTCGGGACCTTGCACTCATGCAAAGCTAAAACAAACGGATTAGTGCACAACTGACAATTATAATGAATTTCTGGAACTGACACTGGGTCACCCAGTGTCGAAATTGCAGAAAGTTTTTAACCCAAAATAAGTAAAATTAATTTAACACCGTTCCCCGGCAACGGCGCCAAAATTTTGACCGCGCTGTCGTGACGCGTCAAAATTAGTTATTTATATTTTTCCTTGGCTTACTTCTACTAACTAGTAGTATCGGCAAGTAAGGGTCGATCCCACGGAGAACGGTAAATCAATTAAACTAATTAAGGATTAAATATTTTGTGCAATTAAAATAAAATAAAAACGAGAGGGGGGGTTTGTTTCTGATCTTAACTAAAATAAATTGCGTAAGATAAAATAAAATAAACAAAGGAAATAAAAAGTTGAAAATATCAATTGAGGAATAATCTAGTCCTTAGCTTCGTTATCCACCGTTTCAAATTAATTCAAGTTTCAATGCAGCGCTTATCTCTTCTCTAATCTCATGAACTCCTATTCCGAAGCCAACAACAAGCTCTGTTGACCCCAATTATTTCTTAAGTTTATTCAATTAAAACAAGCTCTTTAATTGAACCTATCTATACGGTGGATTCAAAATAAGCTCTTCAAATCTCGCTCGCTAGATGCATTAAAAACCAAAATAATGGAATAGGCAAAGATATTAAGTTCATAAGCTCGACTTAAGGGATCTCGATTTTGTGTTACCCAATTGGGAAAAATCAATTGTTTGCTACTTGTGAAATTAAAATTGCAACAATTACGGATTACAACTCAATTTCTAGCATAAGACATAAAACTCCTAATCTAGTTGGCCAAACCAAATCAACAAATTAAATGGCATAGTCGTGAATTCAATAACACAAAAGTAATTCAAGAGAATTCGAGTTGAGAATACGTCGCGGGATTAAAACATGAATAATTCAAATACGGTTTCAAACTTCACTAAGAACTAGAATAGAAATTTAGCCGGACATGTTGGCTTTAGAAAACAGCAAATTAAAGATAGACATGAGAAGAAATAAATTCAAACGGTATAGTCTTCTTCTTCCACGTCGGAATTGGCTCGGTTGCTCCGGCGAAAATTCGGTTCGGTCGTCCCTCGAGATTTCTTTTGTGTCCAGCCGTGAAAATTGCTCCTTAGAATTCTGCTCCTGCCGTGAATTTGCTGTTCCAGAAGTTGATTTTTATTCCAGCCCTCCTCCCTTTTATAATTATTCCTCATCTCATAGTTTCCTTCTTTAATTAGGACTCTTTCATTCTTGAGTTTTATTTTCCTTGGAGTCTTTCTTCCCAAATCTATTCCAATTCCTTTTTCCAGCATATGGACCGATTTATTGCCTTGTGGAACTGATTTGGCGATTTTTGAGTCGTTTCTTGGGCCCCAAGTAAGATTATTTTCGTAACAGATCGACATCAGCGGGAATCGACACCTGGCCACCCAGTGTCGCGCGGCATTTTCTTTATTTAAGCCCAAGTCACCTTGGCTTGGTCCGTTTGATGATCCAAATTATTCCTTAAGCTTAAAAACTCCATCAAACACCTAAATTAAACAACAAATTGCCAAGTGAAGTAAATTGCACCCAAAATATAAATATATGGAAAATAACCAAGTGTGCCAACATAAAATTCATTAAAACCTTATAATTAACAATAATTTTAGCACACTATTTTTGTCCTATCAGTCCCGAAACTTAAAACAGGTAGGGAGAAGAAATATTTCGCCAGGAAAAACTCAGCGAGATACACAAGAACCGAAACTTACGCCCAAACGGCGAATCATCAATATAGAACACAACAATACGTTACCCGAAGGTAAACCAAACCAATGCCGAAAAAGATACGAATTCACAATGCCCGAAGGCTCCAACGGAAATACCGATACATCACAATGGCCTGAAAGCCGAATGACCCCAAAGTCAGAATCATCACAAAATAGATCTCAAAGAGACCAACCTGACTGTCGGACATACCCCTCGGCGTATGAACAACCAGTCGCAAATCGTCGGACATATCCAATACAACATGGACTACGAACGATCAATCAATAAAGCTCAAGAGGGACATCACAGTACGCCCGATCTGGAAATGTGTCCGTGCACATGTCCACCCCGTATACGGAATCCAGAATATACGTGTGACAATGTACCTAATTAGCCTCAAGAACTACGTCTCGTGTGCACGGTCCAATGCGGAAATATCCACGCATGACCATCGAGTGCCTGGCTAAAAATCCTACACATAACCAATCGGCACGCAGACATGATTCCGGATATGCCACGATACAACATGACAACGAAACTCAAGGGATAAAACATCCAATACGGATCATACGACTCACCAAGTGAACGATGACACACGAATAATGAAAGATCGACACGACCAACGATATTCAAAACAACCATCCTGGGATCAGAATTCCCTAAGGACCGATTAACACGGCAATAATCACAACACCACAATTCGGGAAATCCTCAACCCTCAACGATCACAAAATTATCGAGTTCACAAGAATAATAGTGTGCTGCCTTGAGTCGGCCAACACGACAATAATAATTCAACGGATGGAAACTCTCCTCGACAGTCCCAATTCAATACTTCGATTACCGTAGAATGGCCAATCGATAACAACGATACAATGGATGAGAATATCTTTGACAACGGATGGGAATTATCTTCGATAATCCCAATTCAATACCCCGATTACCTTAGAACGGTCAATCGATAATCAATGATACGATAGAATAGATGTCCCGGTGTCTTAAACCGACCACCGAAATGGAGATGACAAAAGGATATATCAAACGTCCCAATTCGGTTAACGCAACATCATAGCAACAGTTCCAATTCGACAACAAAGATTCAACGATGTATCAGAACGACATTAATCGCGAACAATAATAATCGATACATCGATACCGCGAACCGGCTATCGACAGCAACTTTACCAACAAGTATCGTAATGCCTTGAACCGGCCATTTACAAACAACAGTAACATTTGGCATAATTTGCCGACGGGCGTCGTGTCAACCAATCCCTTGACATCAATACAATCATAAAGAGGCCAAGTCCCGAAATGATACACACATTCGTACGCCTACACAATAACATTAGTCTCATTGATTAGTACGAGTATAAAACTTGCCTCGATATCAATACAACGAACTGTTACCAATTCAGTTGATTTCGTCTTACGAATTTCCTCGCCTCACCAAGTTAATCTACGAACCCTTCAACCTTAACCGCAACACAACCGTCATAATCTATGATCAAACATCACATCTTATTGTAAAACGAAGGATTGATAATCAACCGGTTCGATGACGACCAATATCAATACCACCAAACCACAAACTCAATCGTTTCACCATATCTCGACCAATCATAGTCCGAATCGGCCCAACTCGGACCCTCACGAATCCATGTCCACAATACGAGCCGAAATCCGATGATCATATCAGAACCAATTCGACCAATAATAAGGGTCTAAATATTATCGGTTCCAAACTCAATTCTTAAATACGAATTGACAAGGTTCCCTTCTCAGAACCGTAGTTAAAATTTTCCGATGATCATCGTTAATTCTAACCATCCAATTAGTTCAACATTATAGATAATCATATTTTAAGGTTATCAAACAATCCAATCATTCGATTTGAATATTTGCTCCGTACGTATGGGCTTCCAAATTCAGAGATGAATAATAGTCTCATCAAGCTCATAATCACATTCGTATTTCCTATACGAATATTATTTCCAACACATAGTTTAGCTCTAGATATGAATATTCCATATTCATATTCAAAACATCAACACTTCTTAAATATTTTCATCACCTCGTATAATTCAAGAATTTTTCAAGAACATGAAATATCCGAAATCACGTTTAGAACAACATATCCGAGGTATATATCTCCATGTTACCATTTTCTTCATCATGTCATTCATACAATTCTCAAGAATCGCAACAAAACCCTTATCACCATATGAAGAAGATCTCAATGATCATATCAACATCCGAAATCTCTTATTACAATTCCAATAAATCTCGTATAACATTATCACATGATACCATATAATACCTCAATACCGAATACCTTCCCGTACACAATCTTCTATGTACGATTACCACAAAACATACCTCTATCCGGACTTCCTTCCGAAATGTATACCATAGACCAAGAATATCCAAAATGACATCAACAATATCCGAATACTACAATCTTCACCCCAAAACCTTACGGGAGTATTACACGCCGTAAACCCTTCTCACAAGGATTTACCAGGCTAAGCACAATTTTCCACGTCATTTCAAAAATGTCAAAAAGACTGATGACGGTAATATTTTTCAAATACTAAAAAAAATCATTTTCCAAATACCGTCAAAACGATCAAGGTTAAAAATGCCAAAAACTCAGTTTAGGGAATCGGTTTTACGAAATAAAAATTCAGTTGGCAAAATACCAAAAGCAAATTTCAAAATACTCACGCACTGGATAAAAGTACAGTCCAATTTATGCATTTACATTGAAATAAGACAAACATCAAAATACACAATTCCCAACATACTCCCTCCCAAGTAGTAATCCTTAAAAAAAAAAAACGAACCACTATAAAAGGGGTACGAGGATTACCTTGTATGGACGGACCACGAAGAAAGAATAATTGAACTCCATTCCAAGAATCATTAAATAATCATAGTCATCATATGGCCTCAAGAACATCAAGATCTCTATGATTCCATAATCATAATCAACATATTCAAAGCATATCATTATCTTCTTTCAACATAAACCTCATAGAATATGGATAACACAAGAAATCACTTCAAGAATCAACAATAGTTCCATAACCAAGCTCTAATTCCATGATTCCAAGCTCACAATCATGTTAAAAGTGTTTAGAACACTCTTAAAAGTGAAGAGGGACGAGTTTTGGAGAGAAATATCTCAAAGGATCGTGAGAGAAATGAAAGGCAACACTTCAATATATAAATTGCACTCTCATTACGTACGTAAGTGTCCTTTCTTAACGTACGTAACAACTTTAACGTACGTAATCCAAAATCCATAACATACGTAACCAACTCACTGTCTCATTCCGTGCAGTCCATTACGTACGTAACCCATACCATATAACGTACGTAATATACCAGTTGACTTGCTACAGTACAACGGTGGTGTTACGTACGTAACACGTCCTGTATAACGTACGTAACACGTACGTTGACTCACCTGTCAACATCCTCCGCCGAAAGTTGCCGAAACAGGGTCCCACCTGCCGACTAGGACTCAGTTCTGTCCGATGCCTTCGTTACGTACGTAATACCTTAGCCTTAACGTACGTAACCATGCCAATCTTACGTACGTAATCTCACCTTATTAACGTACGTAATAATTCCATACTTAGCCAATTTCAACAATTCCTGTCCAAAGTCATGACATACCAAATACGAGCATACGGCAAAATCAATACATATACTCAATTCAATAACATTTTCAATCGTTCACAACGTCCTCGAGCATAATTAACCATCCACGATATCCAATATATAAATGAAAAAAAATATATCCGAAAAATCGGGGTATTACACTCTACCCCCCTTAAAAATAAGTTTCGTCCTCGAAACTTACAATCACTGCACAAACAACATTTCAACGGAAAATCCAAAATCACCAAGATAACCAAGAATTATCGAATAATCAACAACATACTTACAGTCGTGAAGTCGAAGATCTCCGTGATACTAGCATGCGACTCCTAAACAAAGTCTCAACATAATACCGATACACACCATTATCGCAACTAGCAACTTAACAAAATCTCAAGGAAGAGTTCACGTCCGTGACCACGGCCACAATTCTTCCTACTTTCACCCAACATTCTTAAAGGAACACACGTGCGGAATTATAATCCAAAACGCACCTGCTCTACGTGACCAATCCCAAACAATACTAATAAAAAAAAAAAACGAAACGGTCACGAAAATACAAGGAGAGTGAGAGGACTTACAAGTACCTGGCCGTGACCGTGATGATGGCGAGTAGTGATACTGTGGGCAAATGACGACTCAATCGACCCAAAAGACCGGCAACTAGGTATCCATAAACCTAATCTCTCGATACCATATTCGTAACACCCCAAGTTATTCGGGGTATATTACGGGCCGTGAGCCCCGCCGTGGGACCCACAAGGCTAAACATACGCGGAACTATAAACTTGACCGATAAGGTCTACATACAATAGAAAGAAAGACGATACAAATGGTATTCAAAACCATAACCAATGAAACCATATACATCATTGCACAAATCAATACCTCAAAGAACACAGTAGGAACATCAAGGAAACTCAAATACAATACTCGAGTATTTAAAAATCCATTCCAAGACAACAACACCGAATGGAGGAATCCAAGAAAATAACCGAGACAAGACACGATCACACTTGCCCATCATCTTGATGCCGACCCGATACCCACCTGTCCGCTCTCCTGGATCCTGAAATACATGAAACGTATTTCCCCAATAAATGGGTTATCCGTCGAATAGCTAGTGCAAGTATAACAATATGAAACATAATACTCTTCGACAATAAAGTAAATGTAATCCGTCAATTCATCAATATCCGTCAATTCATCAATTTAAGACTAGTATTCCTAATGACTAAAATCTCAAGACGTATGTGAATGCCGTAGAAACGGTTCGCTCATATCATACGCCGTTACATGTAGGAATGCCACAAAACGGTTCGCTCATTACATGCCAACATTATTTCATATGAATGCCGTAGAAACGGTTCGTTCATATCAACCATGGAATCGCACTGCAGGCTACGAAACCCTCGTGAGGACCATAGGACCGTCCCGGAGTGGCTAGAAATAATCATACCATCAATATTTCATACTTTCAAAGTCGAGAACGTATAATCATAAATGTATACTTGCCTTAATAAACGTTAGATCCCGAAGAACACGGTTCGACCGGGAAGCTTGAACCACGAAGAAGACAACGAACGGAAGGGTTCCGACTTGAGTTCTTCACAAGGATTTCGTCCCTAAGTCATATCAATGATAAATCAACAATCGTACGATGAATAATAATCGTACAACGCACAAAACCCCCCTCTTAGACCTTTTGTCGGACACCTTCAAGGCGTCGACTAATAACTCAACCGAAACGACGAATCAATACCCTCCAACCGTGGAATAACGATGGAAATGATAGAATACACCTAAATCATCATCAATCCATCACTAATCTAAATTACTACGGATTAAAAGGATGAAGTCAAACAAAATCCCCAATTTCCAACACAAAATTCGAAGTGTTCTTGAATAATCTTTCAATAATCCGATGAATACTCCAACAAGTCCATAATCATGCGTATATCACTTCATACCCCATGATTTTAACATCCAAAACATCATTACCCAATACAAAATCGAAATCCGAGATGTTGAAGAAATTACCTCTTGAAGATCCAAGCATTATGATTCGAAGAGCACGCGATAGAACGATGATCCGGGCTTCACAATCGAAAATAGATGAAGGAAGTCACCCACTCAAGCGATAGATGAAGAAACTTCCCTCTCTCAAGTCTTCTCTCCCGTGTGAAGGTGAAGAAATGAAAAAGTATCGGTTGAATCGCACAAAAAAAACGCAGATATAGGGTCGACGATGTGTGTGCGGCTCAAGAGAGGTGTGCCGCGGCACAGACCCAAAATTTGCTCCTGTGGCCTGGCGGTGCCGCGGCTCAGCCCAGGTGTGCCGCGGCACCGGGTACAGGCGGTTTTGGCCGAATCTGGAAAATGAGAGTGACTTAGCTATTTCGACCATAACTCCCTCGTCCGGACTGCGATTGCCTCACCGTTTGAACCATTGGAAAGCTAACTCGATGCTTTATAATATCGCCAAGAATCATAATTTTTGGAGTTTCCAAGAATTTATGGTGATTTAACAAAGTCGAACTTATACGTGGAAAAGTCGCTAAAGAACACGGAATTCAACAGAACGATACCGAAACGAACTCGGATGACAAAAAGTGTAGAATTAATCATTCTCAGGATGACGAAACGGTCCCAAGAAAGTCGTCAAAATAGACTTCCGCCAAAAATAGAAAATTTCCGGGGAACAAAATTACGGGTATTACAAGGCGAGCTAGCCTTAAACTCAATTGTAGCACTTGCATGTGTCTTCCAAGACATCAATTTTCAGCTAGATTTATTTAAACTCTTCTGAAGTATATACATATAATTGACAGTTTCTGCAAAATCGATAATCATTTGAACTTCAAGTTCATAATTTTTCAAATAATTTTCTTGATCGGTTGATAATTTCCTCTCCCTAATATCGGGAATGATAATGACTTACAATATCAATCTTATTCATATCACCCATCAATACTTCGGGTATTGTCACAATGAGGACCATACCCGATATATTTTAATACTCAGTTGGAGCCATAAAGGAGATATGTACACTGAATTACTTGTCGGAATTCAACATAATGCACTTTTATCGATATTATTCAAATATGTAAACTTTAAATTTACTTTGATGATGATTCGAGTTCAAAATAAGAATAAAGACAACTATGTCAACCTCGAATCCGTTCTTGAATGAGTTTGTGACATAATCAACTTTTATTTATTGAATTTTTAATACGATAATCTACTTCAAGGGATTATCAATAATATAATATACTATCTTTAAACATTCAAGATAGTAGTAGTTCCTCCTTCAGGGAGAAATATTATATCTTTCAAAAGCATTTACTTTTGTCAACTGCATATTTATGATTTACCAATGATACAAGTATCAACATCAATGTTATATGTAATAACTATCATTATTACTCTTCTTCCATAAGAAAGTGCAATAATTATTGTGCAATTAAGCTAACATCTATAGGATGTTGATGAAAATTAGTCAACTCGAAATAATATAATTTTAAGTGTATAAATGTACTTCATAACTAATTTGTTATATTTATCATACAACATGTGTGAATTTATATTAATATATCTCCAGGATATATATCAATAAATATGTAGTTAAATAAAATATAAGCATGATATAAATAGACTTTAACATTAAACATGTAATCTTAAACATGTAAATATTGAAAGTATTGGGATTAGTAGACTTCTGATCTAACAAGTGGTGAATTTTGTACATAATTTACATTGGTAATTTCTCTAATACCAATTCTTTTCTTCAAAAATTGTATGTGTCATTTGTCTCACTTGTTATCTCGGTATCATACACATTTCAAGTGATACTTTAGAAATCCATAAATTTATTGATACTTAGAAGATACTAGTGATAATGTTCAACTCTTTAGGGAGGGATTTAGTGGTTCTTACGGAAATGTCAATAAATTTGGCACTACCTTTTTTTCACACGTAAAGTATCGTTTATTTCTAAAGATATCATGCATATTTGCACTTTGACGAGACAATAAATCATGACCACTATTTAATCCCAAGAACTTGATATTCGATTCATAAAGAGAAGAAATAAGATAAGCCAAGAATTGAATGATGCAAATTTGAATGACCAAAACAAGACATCACATCAAACGCCAAAATGGCTAAATAAGAATCAGTAGACCGATTTGGTCTTTCATCAATAACCTACAACTTAAACTTCATATACATCTCTATTACAAAATTCAAACCCGTATAGGAGTCAAAAGACAACAACACTCCCAACGACAGGAGAACACTAAAGCAGAAAGGAAAATACAATTCGTCCAATAACACCAAGTACTAGTCTTCATGTGATTAGTACCATCATTCTTCGTACCGATCCCGTGGTTTGCTCCCCCAAGAACATGCATGTACCTGAATGCAATACCAGACATTCGCCTCTCGAGTACTCGGGGGTTAGCAAACTGTAATTTTGCTAATGCAAGTATAAAGTGCAAATACGAACCATACACATCATATTCCAAGGATATAATAATCATGATTCATCAACCAATCAAACACAACGAAAGACTTTCCGAGATATTTCATTTGAGCTAATCTGAAACCATGAAGGGCGGTAATAAAGCAAGTAAACGATTTGTAAAGCGTTTTACAGATCTCAGGAGTTTTTAGAAGAAAAACCTTTGGGATTTAAGAGTCCCTATCTTTCCAAAAATCACTTGGGGTCACAACCCAAAGATTTATTCAGTTGTCGACAACTAGAATATAATCACGGGTTATGCAATCCGACAACAAAATATTATTCGTACTCATCAAGTAACGAATTCCAGAGGCCCTATCCGACCCTACCTGGCATCACACAAATACAGTTCGTACTCATCAAGTAACGAATTCCAGTGGCCCTATCCGACCCTACCTGGCATCTCACAAGTACGGTTCGTACTCATCAAGTAACGAATTCCAGAGGCCCTACCCGACCCTACCTGACATCACACAAATATGGTTCATACTCATCAAGTAACGAACTCTAGAGGCCCAGCCGGAGCCTACCTGGTACACACATATACTGTTCGTACTCATCAAGTAACGGACTACAGAGGCCCACATAACAACACAACAATCCACAACGTATATCAACAACACCACATTCACATACCACGAGGAGATATACTTCTCGAACAACACCTAATAGCACAACCTCCTTACAAAGGAGTCAACAAATAATACAACACAAAATTACGTACTCACCAAACAAATACATATTCTAAACGTACAACCCTTAACAAGGGAAGAGAGCTTTAATAACCACCCAAGATAAAGTCAATGCACTTCAATTTA
Organism: Orobanche coerulescens; assembly: GCA_033398695.1. Lineage (NCBI taxonomy): Eukaryota > Viridiplantae > Streptophyta > Magnoliopsida > Lamiales > Orobanchaceae > Orobanche > Orobanche coerulescens. Next base: position 4,317,955 of record CM065816.1, read on the forward strand.
CAACCACAATATATTGTATCTGCAAAACTCATTTATTCACATAGCACTCAAGCGTTTTCAAAGAAAGCCATTAATGAGACTATATCAATCCTTTTGAAAGTTCATTGTGACTACTCAAATAGCACACATATTAGATTACCAATTATTACATCTACGAAAAACGAAATGTATGGGCAAGATACTTACCTCGAATAGTCGCAAGCACGGGAAAATCGGTCGTACTAAGTGGGCACGAATCGTCTATGAATCCTCTGACTCCGCTGAGCACCAACACGCGATAATTACTATGAACGATAATAACCACGATGAGAATAAATCCCCTTACACAACGTAAATCGGCTGCACCAAATAAACGACAACTAAAGTTAAAGAGTTTCCCTCAAGACGGTCAAGAACACAAATCGACCCGATAATTCAAGAAAAATGGAACTCAAACCATGGATTATGATCAAAAAGACTAGATACAAATGATGGAACCAACAATCTCGGATTAAAATTTTGAAATCAAGAAAACCCCCCAAATATTCCCGAAATAAGGTTATAGGGTGATTACCTCAATTCAAAAGGGAAAAGGATGATTTGATGTTGTTAATCCACACAAAGACCTTGATGATTATGTTGTAGGATGAAGGATTGGTGAACTTTCATGAAGAATCGTCCCAAAATCGCCTCAGGATCTCTGCCTGTCGCGTGAGGAAAGAGAAGAGCAAAAACTGCTCTGAAAACCCGTAGCTCGGGTCTTTAAAACGAAGCCATCTTACGGCCGTAAAAGTATGGCCATTACGGCCGTAACTCACTGGCCATTACGGCCGTAAACATATTGCATCTTACGGCCGTAACCTGCATTCTGGCAGCAGATTCCATTATGTTGTCCGATCAGTCCCGAACGACCTCAAAATACGACGACTCGAAAAATTCGACGTAACGCTTACAAAGGATTCTCAACAACGAACGAAAGCGCCAAACGTACATGCGATTCCGACAACCCGACGGTAGGTAAAAACGAGCACGTAAGCGAGTACCCAAAACTTTGGAAAATTACGAAACGTCTCAAATGTCCGAAAAGTCACGATACGAGATCGAATAACAATTCTAAAATTCACAACACGCCCACAAATGTTAAATAAACATGTAGGAACAACAAAACGATAGTTTCGAGCAAGATTCACAAGAATCAAACTCCAAATGCGGAAAAATCAAAATAGTGTGCCGATTAGTCCGAAACAATATCAAAACTCGCTCGAATGACAAAAAGTACAGATTAAAGCATGTCCAAAATGTGTCAATGAACACAAGCGAGTCACTAGAATCGAAAAGTACAAAAATGAAAAAGTACGAGTATTACACTGAGTGGCTGGACCTTATACTCATCATTTCGGGTATTACTGTATGAATTTAGAACACAAACGGGTAGTAGATCTCCCTTTAATTGGTTCAAGACTAGTACGGGTATATAAATTCTAAACTGGATTACTAAACACCGCCCACAATTACTAGCCACCGCCCTAGAAAATTACCTTTTTGCCCTTACTACAATTTAATTAGATTTTGGATCCAGTATAGTAATAGTTTTCTCTCTAAACAACTCATACGACCGACACACCGAGCAAGCGCCGTCCGCCGCCATCGTACCGCCGCGTAGCCGCCGTCTGCCGCCGTCTGCCGCCGCACCGCCGCCATGTCCGGAAAAGGAAAAGCGCCGGTAATCTTATTTTTTCATCCGTCTACTGTTTCATTGGCCGCGCCGCCGTGCCGGAGTGCACGACAGAGGCGCGGCGAGTATTTTGTTACAGGCGTCCGCCGTGGACGCCGCCATGGCATGTGCGCCCGTCGATTCCGCCTGTCCATGGCTCAGGCGTCCATGGCGGACGCCCAACCTACGGTTCAAACGTCCACGGCGGACGTCCAGACCATGGCACAGGCGTCCAGATCGGACGCCTAGCCGCTGGATAAGCGTCCGCCTCGGACGCTTCGACCACGGAAATGGCCGCATTGGCTTTCATGTACCGTCAGCTCGGTATCGCTAGTCGCGGCGACTCCATGGGGATTTGTGGATGCCTTACCCTCGTTCAGGCATGGATTTATGAGTATTTTCCCTGCTTTCGACCTCATCGAGAGCGTATGATTGTTGACTCCACGCAGCCTCGAGCTTCGACATGGAGTGTCCAGCCCGAGGGTAGGGACGAGCACCGCCTCCAGTCTTTACGTCGCCGCATTGATCAGTTGACAGCCGCAGAGGTATAACGATTCCTTCTAACAATCTCACAATTCATTTAAAAATAACTTGTATAACTTGTTGATTACATGTATGCAGATACAGTGGTTGCCTTATGGCCCTGATCCGGTGAGGGATGTCCCGAGGACCACATTCATTGGATGGCTACGATATCGGGATATTATCGAGCCATACATGCACAGTCGGGCATTACGGCTTCGGTTATGTGCGCACCATCCCTTTCCCGATCACCGACCGAGAAAGCGGTTCGGGCGTGGTCGAGCAGATTGTACCGAGTTGACTATCCCATCCGGATGTCATCGATGCTTGGATGATGTTTCCGGTGCATACAGCTTCCTCTCGCCGACTATGAGGCGGCTACTCATGATCAGCCGCTTGCACCGATGATTACATTGAGTGGTATTATCGGTATTCGCACCTCGCCATCGAACGACGGTGCAAAGACTGGATCGATGATCCCTTCTCGTTCGAGCACCGATTACGTATGTTCTTTAACTTTGTACTTTGTTTGATTTCATCATACATTACTCATCAGTATTATATTGTCTCTATTTTTTACAGGTGGGTGAGTCGATCCGTCGGTATTACCCAAAGATCAGACGTACACCTTCCCCTGCACTGCACGGAGGAAGCGACGACGATGCTCGAGGAGTTCATGAGGGATTGGCATTTGGCCAACTGATTTTGTATTTTATATTTTGTGTTGCGTTTTCGTTTTTTTTTTTGTATTTTGTATATGGATTGACACTTTCGTTTTGCATTTGGCACTTTACTTTTGTTTGTTTTTTTCTATTCTGCTTAGAAAAACGAAAATTTTTCTGTCAACTATCAAGATCAACATAAAAGAAAATCAACTATCAACTATAAAGATCAACAAAAAACGAAAATTTTATTAATTAAGGAACATACAACAAATAAAGTTTTACATCATACCGACTAATCCATTTCCCATTTTTAAACCTTTGGCCCATTTCTTTATCTTTTCCACAAATTCTGTAGACCTTGTCTTCAACATCCTTATTAATATGCCATGTGCAAAGTAAGTGGGCACTCTCTGGAAATATCTCTTCAATAGGACGCATCAATCCCAACTCACGATCCGTAACAATAGCCGTCGGATGAACATCAAACCCAAGCAAAATTTTCAACTTCTGTAACACCCACGCGTAGCTCGATTCGGTCTCATCTTTCATAATTGCATAGGCGATTAGGAAGTTCTTGTTACATGGAGTCATCCCGACTATCTCGAGAAATGGCATCTTGTACTTATTCGTTTTGTAGGTGGAATCCATGCCAATGAACCATCTGTAGGTCCGGATTAAGTTGATTGATGTTGGATGTGCCATGAACACGTGGGTAACAAAGATTTGTATCCGGTCGGCTCAAGGCCCAATGTACGTAGTTATTCGTCATGCCCAAATGGTGAAACCGACCGACGACATCTCTTTCTTCAAAATCATGCTTCCTCAAGTGGTCTCTATAATTATAGATATGTCGTCTAGTCGGTTTGTCCTCGAAATTTATTCTCGAATGGCCGCCAAGATGGCACACGGCTCGCTTGAGCAAAGACTCATCTCACGAACAACTTGTTTGCCGATTTACTCACCCACTCATTTGACGATGCCCTCCTGGATAAACAATAAATGAGTGATTGTGCATACCCTTACTCCCGAGATCGGTCGATTATCCAACCACTCAAGTCATGCAATTGTTCGGCCTTTATCCGAAATGTACACTTGCATGCTGCCTTTTGTGTCCTTTCGAGCAAATGACATCCAAATCTCGTAATACCCTCTGCACTGCTCACCACTACTTACATCTCAATAGCTTTGTCTTTCCTTTATTCTTGTACGATGAAATGATCAACTCGAAACCAATTTGAAGAGCAATTTTTTTCGCCAAGCAATCGCATCACAATCACTAGCGAATATTTCGTCATTAACGAAATAACCACTATAATCAACGCCCGCCTTCAAATTCTTCCAATATAACTCGAAATTTTTAATTGACACAATGTTAATAATAATACCAATAATATTATTATTAATATTTAAAATCGACAAAAAAGGGTCAGGCCCAAAAATTGCGCCTGGACCATGGCCGTCAGGCGCCCGGCCACGCCTGCCACTGGCGTCTGAATCGGACGCTGGACCATGGCACAGCGTCGAATCTGACGCCCGACCATGGTTCAAAGGCGTCGGCTTAGACGCTAGACCATGGACAGAGCGTCACTGCACGCCCGTACCATGGTCCAAAGTGACTGGGACGCCTGTACCATGGAACAGACGGAATATTCAGACGCCTGCGTCATTTTGTACGAAAAATTACCTCCAGATGCGAATTCCCGTCCATTTTCGTAGTTGTCGATAATATTGACGATATATATTTGATTGTGTGTTATATTCGAAAAACTTGAGCTTGAAAGATTTTGATGTGGTGTGGTGTTTAGAAATAATGAAAGACTTGAAATGGATAAAAAGGTAATCTTATAGGGCGGTGGCTAGTAATTTTGGGCGGTGTTTAGTAATACCCATTCTAAATGTGTTCCGGTGGCCGAACTGTAACTCTATTATTTTGATTTATTTACTTTCGCCGCAGTAAACGAATCCGAATGGTTGAATTCTAACTAAATATTAATCAATTCATCTTACTTATATATTTATAAATTATAATATAATATATTTTTTCGTTAAATTTCGATAGATTAAACACTAGTCTCGTATATTACTGTACTGCAAGTACAAAATAATTTGCCCGTTATATTTACTGTAGGTATATTCTGATTGATTTGCTGATTATTCTTTATACTAAAGTTCATAGTCGGAAGGAAGCAAAAAAAATTGGACAAAAAAAAAAGAAGAAAAAATAATTAGGGGAAGACAAGTTGGGGACATCATATAATTAGGTGGGTCCTCTCACAGGATTTACTTTCCTTTGTCAACAATTGGAAAAGAAAACGGCATACTTCTCCGTCATTTGTATTGCTTAATTTTAAAGGTAATTAATTTCTTGGTAAATTTTTTAATTTGATAGTATTTGATAAATGTTTTTTTTTTTAATTTATGAGTTACTTGGTAATATATTTTGAAAGTAGTATTAGGATTGTTTTTGGAAGTTGCTCCTGCCAAAAAAATACTTGAAATTAAGATTTATATCTTAAAAATATAGTAGTATTCATTATTATATTTATTTTCCATTATTATTAATATTTATTATAATTATTAATGATATTATTATTATATTATTGCTGTTCTTTTTGATATATTGTTATCTGAGATTACTAATATTATTATTTTAATAGTATTTTGTAAATGATTTTAGTTAAGAGTTATTATACATAATTATTATTATTGTTATGCTTATTATTAATATTATGTTTGAACGATTTTAATTAATATTATACACAAACTATTGTATAGATATTAATATTTTAAATGATTGTAATTACAATCCTCTTGTACACAATAATAATTATTATCACCGTTAATAAAATATTATTTTGTTAATATTATTACTTTCAGTTCAATTTAGAAAAGTACATTACAACAAAGTTCAGTTCAGTTCAATTTGGTCTAAAAGAGCAGAGCCTGATACTCCCTTCATCTAAGCTCAATTGCAACATTTGATAGAAAATCAGTGTATTGTTAGTGAATGATTGAATGTGATAGATATATAAATTTTGTAAGTATTGATGATGAACGTGTGATGTAGTTTAAAAAGTAAAAATATTGATGGTTAGAAGAGCACTCACATGATACTAAATTGAAATACGAAAATGAGTAATTGTCAGTAATGATATATTGGCTATGTCTAGAGATGTTAAACGGCCAGGCGTCGGGCGCTTAACCCGCCAAAACCTAGCAGTACGATATTTCACCCGTTTAAATCCGGCTTTTGGCCGACTGCTTAGCCCGAAATTGCTAGGGCTAGCTCAAGCCCGCTAGGGCTAGCCCGAAGCCCGATATATATATATACTATATTAATATTATATATATAATATATATTAATATTATATATAATATATATTATTACTGTATTTGTTAATATAGTGTGTGTATATATATATATATATATAAGTGTATTTTTTGTTATATTTATTATAGTATAGTTGTTACTATATATATAAAATATATTGTTATTTTTGTTTAACTTATAAAAAAATAAAAAATAGATTTTTTAAATATTTAGCCGTTAGCCGTTTGGCCAACCCGTTAGGAGGGTTAGGCCAATATTTCCTAGTTTAAATCAGCTTTTAGCCCGGACCGTTTAGCCCGAAGCCCGCTAGGGCTAGCCCGGAACCGCTAGGGCTAGCCCGTTTAACATCTCTAGCTATGTCTAAGGGGGGTGGCATTGACGCTGCATCAACTACGGTTTCGATGCAGCTTGGACTCAAACACCGCTGCCGGGGGTCGAAGACGGGGCGTGGTATGTAGTTGGCGGTATCACACGACGCAGAAGACGAAGCAAGGTTTGGGTGGCAACGGTCACATATTGATCCGTTGGAAACATGGGGGCCCACCTCAACGGATTTTTTTTTTTTTTTCTATTTAAACTCATTTCAAATTTTAAAAACAATACAACTAAAAACTCAAAAAACATATATACTTTTATCCATTTTCCATCAACTTCTTCACTTTCTTTAATCCATTTTCAAGTATGGAACCAAAAAAAAATACGATTGGCCGTGTGGTTTGTAGGATTTAGTTTTAATGTTTTTTTTAATTTTTTTGTATTTTTAATTTTTAATGAATTTTTAGTTTTAACGTTTTTTTAATTTTAATGTAATTTTAATTTTTAATGTTTAGTTTAAATGTATTTTTAATTTAAATGTATTTTTAATTTTAATGGATTTTTAGTTTTAAAAAAAAAAAGTGTGGTATGGGTGTGGTATGGGTGTGGTATGGTGATGCCTCCAAAAAATGGATTGAGGTATGAAAATGAGGTGGCAAGTGGAGATTGGTTGGAGGGAATGGGGTATGACAAAGATTACCTTGTCAATGCCACCCCTAACCATATATGGATACACAGACACAATGGCCGAAAGATATATGGGGTAGGGTCAAAAGTTAGAAAATAAGATGTAATCTTGAATCAAAAGTTACATAATAATTTATGGAAAAAGATATATGGGGTAGGGCCAAAAGTTAGAAAATAAGATGTAATCTTGAGTCAAAAGTTACATAATAATTTATGGAAAGTAACTTTGACCAGAAGAGTTAAGGTCGAAAATATGACGTCGAGGTTGGACAATACGTGATCTTGCTTTTTGTTTGGTTAATTTCAATATTTTTTTACTTTAATTTCGTTCAGCATATTTCAATATAATTTATCAAAATTCACTTTAATTTAGTTTATTATTAATATTGTCAATAATATTATATATAAAATTAATATTATTGTTATAAATTGTTATCTAATATTAGTTATTATTATTAGTATCGATACTAATATTATCATAATACTATATATAACTTTTTATTACCGACCTTATTATTTTTATAATTATTTGTAGTAGTAGTACTATTACTACTATTTTTGTTGTTATTGTAATTTAAATATTATTATTTAATATTAGTAATTATTTGTAGTATTTTTTATTATATTCATTTTCCATTATTATTGATATTTATTAATTATTATCATTATTATTAATATTATTATTATTATATTATTGTTGTTTTTTGATATATTGTTATCTGATATTACTAATATTATTATTTTAATAGTATTTTGTAAATGATTTTAGTTAAGAGTTATTATACATAATTATTATTATTTTCAAGGTAATGCCTCCAAATTTTCAAAGCGAAAACAATCGCAGCTAACTCTAAATCATGTGTAGGGTAATTTGCCTCGTATGGTTTCAACTGACGAGACGCATAAGCAATAACCCTATCTCTCTGCATCAACACACATCCGAGTTCGAAGCCCGAAGCATCACTATAAACCACAAAATCCTCGTTCTCCTGAGGCAAAGCTAAAACTAGTGCGGTAGTCAACTGTCTTTTCAACTCATCAAAGCTATCCTGTCTATCTGCGTTCCACTCGAACCTCTGAGTTTTCTGAAGTAACTGCGTGAGTGGTCGAGCGATCTTAGAAAATCCTTCCACGAACCTACGGTAATAGCCCGCAAGTCCTAGGAAACTCCTCACTTCTTTCACATTATTAGGCGGTTCCCATGCCAGTACCGCCTCTATCTTATGTGTATCAACCCGAACTCTCTCCGATGATATACATGCCTGAGGAATGTTACTTTCTTGAGCCAAAACTCACATTTTGAGAACTTCGGATATAACTGCTCAGCTCTCAAAATATGTAACACAATACGAAGATGTACAGCGTGCTCCTCCGGACTCTAGGAATAGATAAGAATGTCGTCGATAAAGACAAGTACAAATTTGTCCAGATACTCGATAAAAACTTTGTTCATCAACTACATGAACACTGCTGGGGCATTGGTTAGCCCGAAAGGCATAACCACAAACTCGTAATGGCCATAACTCATCCGAAAGGCAGCTTTCGGTATGTCGCTATCCCGAATCCTCAGCTGATAGTAACCCGATTGTAAATCAATCTTCGAGAAAAATGTCGCTCCCTGAAGCTGATCAAACAAGTCATCAATCCAGGGCAAAGGATTAGGGCTGGCAATTTCCGACACGACACGATAACCCAATACGAACACGTACGAAATTAATGGGTTAGTGTTTGGCCTTATCGTGTTCGTGTTTTTATCGTATCGACACGATAAGGACACGCTAATTTCGTATCGAGTTCGTGTCGGGTTCGTGTCGTGTTTGTGTAACACGATAACTTTCGTGTTCGAGTCGTGTCGTGTTCGTGTAACCCGATAATATTTATATATTTTTAGCATTAATTTATTATCATTTTAAATATTTTTAGTTTATTTTCTAATTTTTTTATTTGAATTTATCGATTCGTGTTGTATCGTGTCGTGTCAACTCGAAAAATATCGTGTCATATCGTGTTCGTGTCGTGTCCGTGTTTCAATCTTTCGTGTCGTGTTCGTGTTCGTGTCGGGCATATACTTAACGGGTCGTGTTCGTATTTAGCCTTATCGTGTCGTGTCATTATCGTGTCGACCCGACACGCACGAATTGCCAGCCCTACAAAGGATATTTGTTTTTTATGGTCAACTTGTTTAGTTCTCGGTAGTCGATGCATAAATGAAGCGATCCATCCTTCTTCTTGATAAAAAGTAGATACGCACCCTAAGGTGACGCGCTCGATCGGATATATCCTTTATCTAGCAATTCCCCCAACTATTTCTTCAATTCGAACATCTCCGATGGTGCCATACGGTACGGTGCCCGAGAAACAGGAGCCGCATTCGGCTCTAAATCGATAGGAAACTCAACTTTCCCTGTGGTGGTAAACCCAGCAAATCATCCAAAAATACGTCAGGATATTCCTTAACAGCTGGAATCGACAACATGTCAACTCCACCATGTTTTGCCTTCAAAGCGTAACACCAATAGCCTACGCAACCCTGGTTTAGAAGTTTCATCGCCTTCAAGGTGATGTCATATTTCCTGATCTACCCGACTTATAACCCATGAGAGTATGCTCCGTGCCATCCTCGGCCACTATCGAGATAATACGTGTCCGATAGTCCATGATAGCACCGTGATGGTCCAGCCAATCGTCTCCGAGGATCAAATCCTCACCCTTTAAGTCTACAGCAATGAGGTTTGAGGGCCAATCACGATTCCCGATCCTCACTGGCCTCTAACTTCCCGATTCCCAATCATACGATCCCCACTAGGCATACCCACTACAAACGGTTCGCACTCAAATAAACAGTCAATGCCAATACGACACACACAATCCCATGCAATGAATGAATGAGTAGCACCCGAATCAAAAAGCACTGAAACTGGATGAGAAAGGATCTGAGTGGTACCTGATGCCACCAGAGCATCTGTCTTCTCCGTGCGTCTCATCTGATATAAACGTCGGTGTACTGAGCCCAAACTCGATAATGCATGGTGGTCCGGTTGACCCCGACCCCTACCGCGGCCTGAACTCTGAGGGACCTAAGTGACTGGAGTCTTCTAATCAACACTATGCTCCTTCTGTACTGCAGTGGAAGTCGAAGCTCTGGCTGCCCTGGCAGCCCTCTCATGGTTAACTGCTCGATGCCTACTCTGCCCGAATGTGAAGCAATTAACTAACGGAAATGGACAATCTTTCACTACATGCTCGGTATGACTGCAGTTAAAACAAACTCTACCACCAGGAGCTGAGGACTGAGCTGGATGGTTATTCTGCGAACCTCCGGCCTGATGGAACGATCTATTTTCCGATGTAGGAGCAGATAATGAATTAGAACACCGATTCCCCTTGCCGGATGTAAAGTTACTCGAAGTCTTCTGTTTCTTCACCTCGGAACCATACTCTGACTCCAGGACTGCCATCTAAATCGCTAGAGCGCGATCCTGGTACTCCTTCAATGTGGCACACACGAGTGGTGCCTTACTCTATCTAATATGCGGCTTCATGCGCATATTGAAGTAGCAGATCTTATCATCTTCAGTTCTCACTTGTTCTTTCAAGTATCCCAACTGCTGGTTATATGTAATGATGGCCTGAGAGATCGGTACATCCTGAGGCGTAGCAGTAAAGAACTCCACAATCCTATGCTCCCGAACTGGCAGTGGACAGTATTCTGCTTCCCTAGCGGTCTTAAACTCTTCCCAGGTGGCTATACGATCCCTGGGCATCACGGCTTCCCACAACTCCGCAGCTTCCTTATCCAGGAGGTACTGAGCAATAGGTACCCTCCTGTCATCAGGACAATCTACAGGATCAAATGTCCTACCAACTGAAAAAGCCAATTCTCCCAATCTAGGGATTCAATAGAGCAAGCGAAATGAGGGGGGTGTATCTTAGTCACTTTCTAAAGCCATTTACTAGCTTCGTCTTCCCGAGTCGGGGGCGGATTTTGGAGCCCACCTTGAACGATCTGAGTTAACTGAGCTACTAACTGCTGAAGTATAGCAATAGCTCCGGTGTCGGCATAATTACCCGAAAGTTGGCTCTGACTGACAGATAAGTCCTGCTGCCCGTCAGAACTCAGGGGCAGAGTATTCAACACTGAATGGGGGGACGAATCAGTAGATGACTGAGAAAGCGGAACTTCATCACTATTAGCACCATGACCACAACCTCGGTCTACCACGACCTCTCAAAATACTGAAGAATAAGAATTGAAAAGAACAAGATCAGTAAAATTCACAGTTTATAAGGTTGGTGCCCCAACTCACAATTCCAATTCACGCAAGAGAAATAATACAGAAACGTAATAGTTTCAGGAGACTTACAGCCACGGGTCGCATGAAGAAATGGTGGCACGATGGTATTAGGCTCAACAACTAACTCTTACGACACAACTGACAGACCCAAATTAACCGACAATCTAGGTATTCACGACTTAAGGCTCTGATACCATAAATGTAACATCCAATCTCATACGGGACATTACACGGCGCAGAACCTTTAACGAGGTCTACGAGGCTATCATATGACACATAATTCACAACTTATCCCGTAAAGACATATTAATAATAATAAATAGGTCGTGGCCTTGGCCAAAATATTTTTGTTCAACTTAAAAAAATATAAAGTAAAAATGAGTTCATTGCCCATGCAAGGGACTTAACAACTTTCCTCAAAATAATAACAAGTTTACTCGACTAACTCCATGAAACCATATAGAAATAAAAACAACATAATTAACATAGACACGAGCCTCATCATCATGTTTGACCATACTTTGCATGCGGTTCCCATGCTGGCTCCTCAGCTCGCCCGATAACTGAAATGCATGCAACGCATTTCCCCTATTTAAGGGGTTAGCGTTCGAATAGATAGTGCAAGTACACAATTACACTAAATTATATACATAAAAGATCCAACACAATCAATTCATTTGGAAATCATTTGAAATCAATATTCTGGAATATCACACTTTTGTCAAAACAGCATATCAATACATTTCAACATCACAACCATCCACACTTGGTAACACGTGGCCGTATCCATTAGTATCGACCCCCATAGGCTCTGTCGGACCGTCCCTGGACGGAAAACCACTTCCGCAGCCGTACCCATTAGTATCGGTCCCCATAGATCCCGTCGAACCGTCCCTGGATGGAAGAACATCAACACACACAGTATCACAATTCATAACCGCATCGAAACAGTAACACACATAACGAAATGTAATACATGTACTTGCCTTGAATAATACGGCGCGAAGAAACGGTGAACAGAGAGGCTATGATCCCAAACTCACTCCAAAGTTTCGATCCTAGCCCACAATGATATTCAATTAACTACAACACTATGGGATTAAAAGGATCATCCTAGATTCTACCCCTTTGGAACGACTTGATGAACACTACGAGTGCGCAAAGGATCATAATCGATCAACGATGGAACAACGGAATTTCAGTCCACAAAACAACAAGGAAAACTAAGCATTACGAGCATACTATCGAAATCTAACAATAATCTAGGTTAAATCGATTCAGAAATATGAATTCATCCTAAAACCTCCAGAATCCCCAAAAACTAGGGTTCCATGAAGAATACCTTGATTAAGATGGAGAAAAAAGTTCCAAGAATGTTAAATCCGTGTTGGAGCCTCAAAACTATGAAGGGTGATGATAGTTGGTCAAAATTCGTACTACGCTGCCCAATTCGTCGTAAATTCGCCAAGGAAGAGAAGAAGATAGGAAAGTGACGAATTAAACTGCTGATGTCCTATTTATACTGACAACTGATAGTGTACGCTATTGCGTAGCGTGCGCTATTCTGGACAACGAGCAGTCGAGAGACTTCTATCCTCCCGATAGTGTACGTTAATGTCGGCTTAGCATGCGCTAAGGTTTGAGTTTAGCGTATGTTAACTACCGCGTTAGCGTACGCTACCTGGTTCAGTCCAGAATCACCGAGCTTTCTGTCCAATTCCAGAGTACTCTGTCCATATACCTTAGCGTGTGCAATAATACGATAATGTATGTTAATCGACTAATTTAGCGTACGCAATGGAATGAATAACGTACGTTAAACAACTCATCACGTAAGACACCTGGACTTATTGTCCGAACTGATTAACGCGCGCTACACAGTTGCAAATCTCGGTCTGACTGCACACGACTCGGAAGGCAGAAAACTCGGTAGCTACCAACGAATAGCAAGACATAAATAAGAAACAACAACATGCAAGCTCAATCTCCCCATCCGAACATACGACTCCAACCATCCGTTGGAACGAACAACGACTCCAATATTGGTACCCAAAAATGTGAAAAAATTATAAAACAACCCAACTCTCGAGAATCACAACTCGAGGCCAACTAACAATCTCAGAAAATTGTAATGAGTCCAGAAATATTAAAGGAATTCGCAGAAGTAACGAAACGCCAGATTAGAACGAGATTTACGAGAATCGAGCCTCAATGCGGAAAAGTTACACAATAAGTAAAATCTCGTAAAAACAACTCCAAAACTCGCTCAAATGACATGAATGCAGAACAAAATAGTTTCAGAATATCAAAACACTTACAAGTGAGTCGTCCGAAATGAAAATACACTAAAAATAAAAATTACTAAAAATAAAAAGTGCGAATATTACATATTGGCCATGCCTAATCATATATGATACACACAATCGCGGAATGATAGACAATGACATGGAATAAGTTCAAAAGTTAGAAAATAAGATGTACTCTTGAGTCAAAAGTTGTATAATAATTTATGAAAACTTTGACCAGAAGACTTAGAGGTCCAAAATTGACGTCGAGGTTTGACAATATGTGATCTTGCTCTTTTTTGGCTTAATTTAAATCACTTTAACTTAGTTTATTATTAATATTAATATTATATATATATATATATATATAATTAGTATTATTCTTACAAAATTGTTATCTAATATTAGTTACTATTGTTAGTATCGATACTATCATAATACTATATATAACTTTTTATTATCGATCTTATTATTTTTATAATTATTTGTAGTAGTATTACTATTACTACTATTTTTGTTGTTGTTGTTGTAATTTAAATATAATTATTTAATATTAGTAATTATTAGTAGTATTCGTTATTATATTTATTTTCCATTATTATTAATATTTATTATCATTATTCATAATATTATTATTATATTATTGTTGTTATTTAGATATATTGTTATATCATATTACTAATATTATTATTATTTTAATAGTATTTTGTAAATGATTTTAGTTAAGAGTTATTATACATAATTATTATTATGCTTATTATTAATATTATTATTGAATGATTTTAATTGATATTATACACAAATTATTATATAGATATCAATATTGTAAATGACTGTAATTACAATCCTCTTATACATAATAATATTATTATCACTGTTAATAAAAAATGAATTTCTTAATATTGTTACTAGCAGTTCATTATTTTTCAGTTCAATTTAAAAAAGTACATTTCAACAAGTTCAATTCAGTTCAATTCAGTTTAAAAGAACAGAGCCTGGTACTCCCTCCATCTCAGCCCAATTGCAACATTTGATAGAAAATTAGTGTATTGTTAGTGAATGATTGAATGTGATAGATATATAAGTTTTGTAAATATTGATGATGAGCGTGTGATGCACATTAAAAAGTAAAAGATATTGATGGTTGGAAGAGCGCTCACATGATCCTAAATTGAAATACGGAAATGAGTAGTTGCCAATAATGATCTATTGACCATGCCTAATCACATATGGTTACACACAATGGCCTAAAGATAGACAATGACATGGGGTAGGGTCAAAAGTTAGAAAATAAGATGTAGTCTTGAGTCAAAAGTTACATAATAATTTATGGAAAGTAACTTTGACCAGAAGACGTAGGAGTCGAAAATATGACGTCGAGGTTGGACAATATGTGATCTTGCTTCTTTTTTTTGGTAAGTAGTGTGAGACTTTTTATTACCAAGTAAACCAAAATAGCAAGACTTTACAATCAATAGAGAGGAAATACAACCATATAGCCACTTTGACTTGGTGGAATACAATATTTGTCAATGAACTTAATATTGCCAAATTCTACACTACCAATATTTATACTTTAGCCGACAGCAAAAAGTCGTCGGCTAAAGTCGAATATCGTCGACTAAAGTCGAAAATTGTCGGCTAAAAGTCGGTCGGCCGAGGTCGGTCGGTTAAAGTTTAGCCGACGGCAAATAGCGAAGGTCATCGGCTAAAGTTCGACTTTAGCCGACGGTTACTAGGTCATCGGCTAAAACTAGACCGTTCTAGCCGACGGTGACAAGGTCGTCGGCTAAAACGGTCTAGTTTTAGCCAACGACCTATTGACCGTCGGCTAAAATGGTCTAGTTTTAGCCGATGACCTAGTGACCGGCTAAAGTCTACATTTTAGCCGACGACGGAAAGTTACCATCGGCTAAAGTATTTTTTTATTTTTTTAAATAAATACTTTAGCCGACGGTCTGCGCAAATGCCGTCGGCTAAAGTCCAGTGAAAAAAAATTCAGATTTCAGAATCACCAAACCTGTTCAGATAACATGTTATTCCAAATGTACAATACACCACCATACATCACAATCAACATAAATCAATTACGAAAGCATAATTTAAATACCAACCATATCAACATGTCATGTAGCAACATCAACAAAATCACTATAAACACCAACGTTAACGAACACGAGTCTAAATAAAAAATATTTACCAAAAGAACTACTACAATGACAACTAAAATCCTCAAAGATCCGTCAAATTCTTAAATATAGAAGAAGGATTACTACCGTCTTGCATGTCGTCGTCCCGAGGTTGTGAAGAAGAGGGGGGTATTTGTGAATTGAAGAATTGAGGTGGTGGTGGTACCGAAATTCCCGATTGAGACACGGTCTGACTCAAGGACATCATATACTGCATCATGGCCTGCTGCTGAGCTAACATATCTTGTTGAACCTTCTTTTGTTCCTCTTGGAATTTCTGGAACTGGTCTTGAGACTTCCTTTGCTCCTCAGCTCGGAGCTCCCTCTCGATCCTCAATTGCTCCTCCAAATAGGCCTTTTGAGTGTCGCCCCTTTGATTGTGCTGAAACCCTGTAGTATTCTTCAATAATCCGGTGCCTTCAGCTCCCATCATCGGAGTCCGGTGATGACTCTCTTTAAGAGGGTAAATATTAGCCCACACCCTTGCCCTAATGTAGGGATCGGCCTGATCGATCTCTCGGCGTGCTAACTCGAGACCAGTCTCGTCCAAATCCGGATGCTCCTCCCTCGCCATCTCTATCAACATCCTCTCAGACTCCTCAGTCACTCTCTCCTAATCTGTTGTGTATATACAGTTGAATGTTAAGATTTAAGTTTAGTGATTATGTTACATGTCATTTTATATTTGTTGTTTGTGTATGATTATATAATGTTAATGTGTTAGTTTTATTATTTTATGTATAATTAATATTATAATATTTTATGTAATTCTAAAAGTGTATGTTATAATACTCGTAGTTACAAGTAAATTAAAATGTTTACCATGTTTAAATTTATCAATCAAATTACCTTCCATTTATACAACTTGTGAATTTTAAATTACAAATTGTTTTGTATTAATAAATAAATTATTAAATCATTTGTCAAATATATATTTTTAAAAATAACTAAAATGATGCAAAAATTTCTCGAGTAACAATAACTACGTATTGTGAAAATTACTTACTTGGTTGTTTGTGTAACACCCCCAAGTTATTCAGGGTATATTACAGCGCCGTGAGCCCCGCCGTGGGACCCACAAGGCTAAACATACACGGAACTATAAACTTGACCGAGAAGGTCTACATGCAATGGAAAGAAAGACGATACAAATGGTATTCAAAACCATAACCAATGAAACCATATACATCACTGCACAAATTAATACCTCGGCAACACAGGCCGGAACATCAAGGAAACTGAAATACAATACCCGAGTATTTAAAAATCCATTCCAGTACAACAACACTGAATGGAGGAATCCAAGAAAAATGACCGGAGACAAGACACAGTATCACACTTTCCCATCATCTTCATACCGACCCGGTACCCTCCTGTCCGCTCTCCTGGAACCTGAAATACATGAAACGTATTTCCCCCATAAAGGGGTTAGCCCTCGAATAGCTAGTGCAAGTATATCAATATGAAACACAATACTCCTCGACAATAAAGTAAATGTAACCGTCAATTCATCAATTCAAGACTAGTATTCCGGAATAACTAAAATCTCATAAGACGTATGTGAATGCCGTAGAAACGGTTCGTTCACCTCATACGCCGTTACGTATGTGAATGTCGTAGAAACGGTTCGTTCACCTCATACGCCGATACATGTAGGAATGCCGTCAAAACGGTTCGTTCATTACATGCCAACAATATATCTATGAATGCCGTAAAAACGGTTCGTTCATGATATGCCATCAATATTTCTTACTTTCAAAGTCGAGAACGTACAATCATAAATGTATACTTGCCTTTGAGACATCGAGAAATCGAACGGAGGAAGGGTATGAGTTCGCCAGACCCGCAAGAACGGCGGCTACCAAACGGGCCGGCAAAAATGGGCGGGCCAAATGGCCGGGCCAAAAGGCCCGCTTTTGGGCCAAAAATATTAGGCCCGTGGCCCGCCCCGGCGGGCCTGGCCTCGCCCGCGGGCCTCGACTCTTTTTTTTTTGAAATATTATTTCTGAATAAATATAGAAATATTTTTCGATCCGTAATTATTATATTATTCACTATACTATCACAATCAATTAAATAAATGTATAATTATTTTTATTTGATAATTATATTATTTACTATACTACCACAATCAAGAGACAAATATATAAATATTTTTATTTGATCATCATTTCATTTATCACTACTACTTATAAAAATCATAAAATAATATTATTATTGATATGAGATACTACAAAGTAATCACAAAATCCCATAAAAAATAAAACATCAATAATTAACATATAGATGTAATCTAATCTAACAAATAAGGAAAAATTCTAAATATTATAATTACATATAACATAAATATATATATATATATATATATATATATATAAACTGGGCCGGGCGGGCCGCCCGCGGGCCGGGCCTCAACGGGCGGGCCAAATCTGGGCCGGGCCAAAAAGGCCCGATTTTTTTTGGGCCAAAAATATGAAGCCCAATGCCCGCCCAAAAACGGGCGGGCTGGCCCGGCCCGCGGGCCTGGGCCTATTTTGCCAGGTCTAAGTTCAGTAGGTCCAAGAACGCGCTTCCGGCACCTAAACGATTCGCAAGGAAATGACAATTAATTATCTATACTCAAATCACACGAAGAGACTCCCGAAACTCGTCTACGATTCAAGAAAATACACGGGTGAACAACTAAAGGTTGGGAAATCGCCCAAACTCCCACAAGTTCGAAAACGGCACAATCCAACCCGTAAAATCGTAAGAAAAACACGCATACGGCATAGATATATCATAATCTCAAGGTTCTCAAGCTTCAAACCGGATAAATCGGACGAATCTACGAAAACCCCCAAAATCCAACACAAAGTTCAAAGTGTTCTTGAATAATCTTTCAATAATCCGATGAATACTCAAACATGTCCATAATCATGCGTATATCACTTCATACATCATGATTTTAACATCCAAAACATCATTACCCAACCCAAAATCGAAATCCAAGAGGTTTGATAAAATTACCTTTGAAGATCCAAGTACTTTGATCCGGAGAATACGCGATAGATCGATGATCCGAGCTTAAAAATCGAAAATAGATGAAGGAAGTCACACACTCAAGTGATAGATGAAGAAACTTCCCTCTCTCAAGCCTTCTCTCTCGTGTGAAGGTGAAGAAATGAAAAGTATCGGTTGAATCGCACAAAAAAAACGCAGATATAGGGATCGACAGGTGTGCCGCGGCCCAGGCCGAGTGTGCCGCGGCACAGGCCAAAAAATATCTCCCAGGGCTCGGCAGTGTGCCGCGGCTCAGCCGAAGTGTGCCGCGGCACAGGGTACAGAAAGTTTTGGCCGAATCTGGGAATGAGAGTGACTTAGCTAATTCGACCATAACTCCCTCGTCTGGACTCCGATTGACTCACCGTTTGAACCATTGGAAAGATAACTCGATGCTTTATAATATTGCAAAGATTCAGAATTTTTGGAGTTTGTGAAAATTAATGGTGATTTAATAAAGTCGAACTCATACGTGGAAAAGTCGCTAAAGAACACGGAATTCAACAGAACGATACCGAAACGAACTCGGATGACAAAAAGTGTAGAATTAATCATTCTTAGGATGACGAAACGGTCCCAAGGAAGTCGTCAAAACGGACTTTCGCCAACAAAGAAAATTTACCGGAATCGAATTCGCGGATATTACATTCTACCCTCCTTAAAAGAAGTTTCGTCCCGAAACTTAAAACAAATAGGGAGAAGTAAATCCCGCCAGGAAAACTCAACGAGATACACAAGAAATGCGTGACTTACTCCCAACGGTGAAACGTTACAAGTAACACACCAATACATCACCCGAAGGTAATCCAAGCTAACGCTGAAGTAAATACGAATCACAATGTCTGAAGGCTCCAATTGAAATACCAATACATCGCAATGGCTTGAAAGCCCCTCAACCGAAGCTGTATATCACGATGGCCTGAAATCCGAACAGCCCAAAGCAGTAAATCATCACAATACAGATCTCAAAGAAGTAAACCTGACTGTCGGACATACCCCTCGGCGTATGAACAACCAGTCGCAAATCGTCGGACATATCCAATACAACATGGACTACGAACGACCAAACAATAAGGCTCAAGAGGGACATCACAGTACGCCCGATCCGGAAATGTGTCCGTGCACATGTCCACCCCGTATACGGAATCCAAAATATACGTGTGACAATGCACCTAATTAGTCTCATGAACTACGTTTCGTGTGCACGGTCCAATGCGGAAACATCTACGCATGACCATCGTGTGCCGGGCTAAAAATCCTACACATAACCAATCGGCACGCAGATATGATTCCAGATATTCCATGATACAACATGACCACGAAAACTCAAAGGATAACATATCCAATACGAATCACGCGACTCACCAAGTGAATGATGACGCACGAATAATGAAAGATCGACACGACCAACAATATTCAAAACAACCATCCTGGGATCAAAATCCCTAAGGACCGATTAACACGAGCAACGATCACAACACAACAGTTCGGAAAACCCTCAACCCTCAACGATCACAAAACTACCGAGTTCACAAGAATAATAGTGTGCCGCCTTGAGTCGGCCAACACGATAATAATAATTCAACGGATGGAAACTATCCTCGACAGTCCCAATTCAATACTTCGATTACCGTAGAATGGCCAATCAATAACAACGATACAACAGATGAGAATATCTTTGACAACGGATGGGAATTATCTTCGATAATCCCAATTCAATACCTCGATTACCTTAGAACGGTAAATCGATAATCAATGATACGATAGAATAGATGTCCCGGCGCCTTAAACCGACCACCGAAACGGAGATGATAAAAGGATATATCAGACGCCTTCAATCGGCCAACGCAACATCATAGCAACAGTTCCAATTCGATAACAAGGATTCAACGATGCCTCAGAACGACATTAATCGCGAACAATAATAATCGATACATTGATACCGCGAACCGGCTATCGACAACAACTTTACCAACAAGTATCGTAATGCCTTGAACCGGCCATTTACAAACAACAGTAATATTTGGCGTAATTTGCCAACGGTGTCGAACCAAACGATTCCCGAACATCAATAAATTACGAATGGGCTAAGTCTCGAAATGATACAATACATTCGTACACCTACATAATAACATTAGTCTCATTGATTAGTACGAGTATAAAACTTGCCTCGATATCAATACAACGAACTATTACCAATTCAGTTGATTTCGTCTTACGAATTCCTCAGTTCCGGCCAAGCTGATTACGAACTCTTCAACCTCAACCGCAACATAACAGTCATAATCCATGATCAAACATCATATCTTATTGTAAAACGAAGGCTTAATAATCAACAGGTTCGATGACGATCAATATCAATACAACTAGGCCACAAACTCATCAGTTCCACAATATCTCGATTGAGCACAGTCCGAACTGTCCAACTCAGACCCTCACGAATCCATGTCCACAATACGAGCCGAAATCCGATGATCATAACAACAACCAATTCGGACCAATAATAAGGGTCTAAATGTTATCGGTTCCAAACTGAATTCTTAAATACAAATTGACAAGGTTCCCTTCTCGTAAATCCGTAGTTAAAATTTTCCGATGATCATCGTTAATTCAAACCGTCCAATTAGTTCAACATTGTAGATAATCATATTCTAAGGTTATCAAACAATCCAATCATTCGACTTGAATATTTGCTCCATACGTATGGGCTTCCAAATTCAGAGATGAATAATAGTCTCATCAAACTCATAATCACATTCGTATTCCTATACGAATATTATTTCCAACACATAGTTTAGCTCTAGAGATGAATATTCCATATTCATTTTCAAAACACCAACACTTCTTAAAAATTTTCATCACCTCGTATAATTCAAGAGTTCTTCAAGAACATGAAATATCCGAAATCACGTTCAGAACAACATATCCGAGGTATATATCTCCATGTTACCATTTTCTTCATCATGCCATTCATACAACCTTAAGAGTCGTAACAATACTGTCATCATCATATGAAGAAGGTCTCAATAATCATATCAACATCCGAAATCTCTTATTACAATTCCACTAAATCTCGCATAACATTATCACATGATACCATAATTGCAACACCCCCAGATCCTCCTGGGAATATTACACGCCGTAAACCCTCCTCACAAGGATTCACCAGGCTAAGCACAATTTTCCACGTCATTTCAAAAATGCAAAAAAAAAAAAAAGACCAATGACGGTAATATTTTTCAAATATTAAGAAAAAAAATTATTTTCCAAATACCGTCAAAACGATCAAGGCCAAAATGCCAAAAACTCAGTTTAGGGAATCGGTTTTACAAAATAAAATTTCAGTTGGCAAAATACCAAAAGCCCTTTCAAAATACTCACGTAGCGGATAAAAGTACAGTTCAAATTATGCATTTTCATTGAAATAAGACGAACATCAAAATACACGATTCCCAACATACTCTCTCCCAAGTAGTAGTCCTTAAAAAAATGAACCACTATCAAAGGGATACGAGGACTACCATGTATGGACGAACCACGAAGAAGAATAACTTGAACTCCATTCCAAGAATCATCAAAAACTTCAAGAACAATACTTAAATCCGAGCTCTCCATCTTAATCTTGTTTGAGAGAATCATCTCTCAATGTTTAGGAACTTCAAGCACTTCCCAAGGTTCTCTCTATTGACTGAAGGAAGGAGAATGGACAAAATGCCTCTCAGCACTCGTCTATCCTCTCTATAAAACACATCACTAGCGCGCGCTAGACCTTATATTTAGCGTGCGCTACAGGACTAGCGTGCGCTATCCTTCCTTGATAGCGTGCGCTATCGGGCAGTCCATAAGCTACTACATTGCTTCGAAATTCATCTAACGTACGTAATGCCCATGCATTAGCGTACGCTAACAGGCGTTGACTTGATACAGTGAAATGCTCAGTGGCGTGCGCTATTCTTCGACCTTAACGCGCGCTAATCGTCGTTGACTTGCTACAGTATCGTGCCCCCACATGCCGAAAGCATCCGCGATTATCGGGATTCCTTTGACCGATATGGAATTAGCGTGCGCTAATCATACGGTTTTAGCGTGCGCTAGCTCTACACGACAAGCACGCGTTGACCTTATCTGGACACGCGTCGAACATGGCCGGGTCCACCCGCCGAAAGCTAAGATCCCATTATTGGCGATCTGGTGTTAGCGTGCGCTAACCAACATGCGTTAGCGTGCGCTAGCTGAATATAAAAATCAACCTGGGCCTACCTGTCGGCCACCTTCCGAAACTAACCCAGCAAGTCGTTACGTACGTTAGGGGTCCTCCTTAACGTACGTAACCGAATCTCTTAGCGTGCGCTAAGTATGCACCGTAGCGTACGCTAAGTATATGTCTTAGTGCGCGCTAGGCATACCTTGTAGCGTGCGCTAACGTGGCTGTACTTAGCCATTTTCCGCTATTCTCGACTAACATCTCGACATACCAAACGATTATACGGCATAATGAATACATAAACACATTCAATAACATTGTCATACGTTCACATCATCCTCAAGAACAATTATCCATCAACGACATCCAGCATATAAACGAAAAAAATATATCTGAAAAATCGGGGTATTACACTCTACCCCCCTTAAAAAATAAGTTTCGTCCTCGAAACTCGCAATCACTCGCACAAACAACATTTCAACGGGAATTCAAATTCACCAAGAATTATCGAATAATCCGAACAACATACTTACAAGTCTGTGAAGTCGAAGATCTCTCGTGATACTAGCATGCGACTCCTAAACAAAGTCTCAACATAATACCGATACACACAAATATCGCAATTAGCAATTTAACAAAATCTCAAGGAAGAGTTAACGTCCGTGACCACGGCCACGATCCTTCCTACTTTCAGCCAACATTCTGAAAGGCATACACGTGCGGAAGTATCATCCAAATCGCACCTTCTCGAAGTGACCAATTCCAAAGAATACCAAGCTAAAAACGAAACGATCAAGAAAATACAAGAAGAGTGAGAGGACTTACAAGTACCGGTCGCACTGTGATGATGGCAGAGTAGTGATATTGTGGGCAAATGACGACTCAATCGACCCAAAAGACTGACAGCCTAGGTATCCA
Organism: Orobanche coerulescens; assembly: GCA_033398695.1. Taxonomy (NCBI): domain Eukaryota; kingdom Viridiplantae; phylum Streptophyta; class Magnoliopsida; order Lamiales; family Orobanchaceae; genus Orobanche; species Orobanche coerulescens. The sequence goes on from CM065816.1 coordinate 4,342,101, forward strand.
TAAACCTAAGCTCCGATACCATATTCTGTAACACCCCCAAGTTATTCAGGGTATATTACAGCGCCGTGAGCCCCGCCGTGGGACCCACAAGGCTAAACATACGCGGAACTATAAACTTGACTGAGAAGGTCTACATGCAATGGAAAGAAAGACGATACAAATGGTATTCAAAACCATAACCAATGAAACCATATACATCACTGCACAAATCAATACCTCGGCAACACAGGCCGGAACATCAAGGAAACTGAAATACAATACCCGAGTATTTAAAAATCCATTCCAGTACAACAACACTGAATGGAGGAATCCAAGAAAAATGACCGGAGACAAGACACAGTATCACACTTGCCCATCATCTTCATACCGACCCGGTACCCTCCTGTCCGCTCTCCTGGAACCTGAAATACATGAAACGTATTTCCCCCATAAAGGGGTTAGCCGTCGAATAGCTAGTGCAAGTATATCAATATGAAACACAATACTCCTCGACAATAAAGTAAATGTAACCATCAATTCATCAATTCAAGACTAGTATTCCGGAATAACTAAAATCTCATACGACGTATGTGAATGCCGTAGAAATGGTTCGTTCACCTCATACGCTGTTACGTATGTGAATGCCGTAGAAACGGTTCGTTCACCTCATACGCCGATACATGTAGGAATGCCGTCAAAACGGTTCGTTCATTACATGCCAACAATATATCTATGAATGCCGTAAAAACGGTTCGTTCATGATATGCCATCAATATTTCTTACTTTCAAAGTCGAGAACGTACAATCATAAATGTATACTTGCCTTTGAGACATCGAGAAATCGAACGGAGGAAGGGTATGAGTTCGGTAGGTCCAAGAACGCGCTTCCGGCACCTAAACGATTCGCAAGGAAATGACAATTAATTATCTATACTCAAATCACACGAAGAGACTCCCGAAACTCGTCTACGATTCAAGAAAATACACGGGTGAACAACTAAAGGTTGGGAAATCGCCCAAACTCCCACAAGTTCGAAAACGGCACAATCCAACCCATAAAATCGTAAGAAAAACACGCATACGTCATAGATATATCATAATCTCAATGTTCTCAAGCTTCAAACCGGATAAATCGGACGAATCTACGAAAACCCCCAAAATCCAACACAAAGTTCAAAGTGTTCTTGAATAATCTTTCAATAATCCGATGAATACTCAAACATGTCCATAATCATGCGTATATCACTTCATACATCATGATTTTAACATCCAAAACATCATTACCCAACCCAAAATCGAAATCCAAGAGGTTTGATAAAATTACCTTTGAAGATCCAAGTACTTTGATCCGGAGAATACGCGATAGATCGATGATCCGAGCTTAAAAATCGAAAATAGATGAAGGAAGTCACACACTCAAGTGATAGATGAAGAAACTTCCCTCTCTCAAGCCTTCTCTCTCGTGTGAAGGTGAAGAAATGAAAAGTATCGGTTGAATCGCACAAAAAAAACGCAGATATAGGGCTGACTGACAGGTGTGCCGCGGCCCAGGCCGAGTGTGCCGCGGCACAGGCCCAAAAATATCTCCCAGGGCTCGGCAGTGTGCCGCGGCTCAGCCGAAGTGTGCCGCGGCACAGGGTACAGAAAGTTTTGGCCGAATCTGGGAATGAGAGTGACTTAGCTAATTCGACCATAACTCCCTCGTCTGGACTCCGATTGACTCACCATTTAAACCATTGGAAAGCTAACTCGATGCTTTATAATATTGAAAAGATTCAGAATTTTTGGAGTTTGTGAAAATTAATGGTGATTTAATAAAGTCGAACTCATACGTGGAAAAGTCGCTAAAGAACACGGAATTCAACAGAACGATACCGAAACGAACTCGGATGACAAAAAGTGTAGAATTAATCATTCTCAGGATGACGAAACGGTCCCAAGAAAGTCGTCAAAACGGACTTTCGCCAACAAAGAAAATTTACCGGAATCGAATTCGCGGATATTACAGTTTGCACCTCATCACACCAATTATGTAGTAGGAAAGAAAGAACCTCAAACCAAACCTACAATTAGCATATAATATATATTACTAAATTTTTTCAGAATTTAAATACACAAAGTAGCTTTCGGAATTGAGATAAACTTACCGACATAGCATTGTTCAATGCATCCTTCACACTTTGTGGCACATCCTTCCACTCAGTCCACAGTACCGGAACTCTATCGTGTATGACAAACCCAACATTACGACAATATGCCGTGCAAGCATCCGAAGCCAAAATGGATCGTCGATACTTTTCATCAACTGTTATCTTGTGACGGCCATTTTTTGAAACATATGTGTCAAGTGCTAGACCCTTCGATGGGCCACGAGTCTTCTTCTTCTTTCTTGGTTCGTCTTCGGTACAACCCTCCTCATTCTCAAGCTGCGCAAGCGATGCGTACAACTTCGTCTTAGATATCCGACATGTCCGCCAAATCATTTTCTCAGGCTACGCCTGGAACACATACGCCTCCGTCGGGTTAACCAAGCTATATGGCCGGCGGACTCCTTCCTCATCGACCCCTGGAATTGATGGTACCATAGGGGACATAAATAGAGTCGACGGCGGACCGAAAGGCACCTCGGATGACGTGCTCGGTGTAGATCGGCTGCTCTCAGATGTAGTAGGAGGGGAGGGAATGCGGTGTATAGGAGGCATACGAGGCTGAGTCGTCTCGACAGTACTGGGGGCGTCCGCGATCTGGGAGTCTGATACGATAAGCGCCTCACAATAGTATGTGTGTCATCCGCCGGATACAAGTTCCCATCCTTAAACTTCAGTCCACTATTCTCTACTAGTCCACATATGCGAGCGTTACTCTGATCCAAATATTTACCGACAGGATCCGCACGATTGGAATCTGCGGAACTATCTCTCGACTCCGGAGTCTTCGATTTTTTCTTACCACACGCTAGTCTCTTAATTTTATCCATTTAACCTGTACAAATTCGTAAACATAAATCAATTATTTTTACATCATAAAACATCATAAACCCTAAAGATCATTTTGAATTAATAAGTACTAATGAGTAATTATTTTTGAAAATTCACAGGTAACGAAATTATAACAAGACATTCCCTCTTGAAAAAATCAATCGGTTGTCATCATCAAGAAGCATTAAAAAACAGCGATAACTAATCGATAACTAATGCTCCATCAAACAAATACAACTTCCACTGAACCAAAAACAGTGATAACTAATCATTCCAAAACTAAGAACATCAGGGAATAAAGAACGCATCACTCATTTAATATAATTGAATACATGGATAACCGAAGAAAAAAATGACAATCGATTGTAGTAACAACTTGAATCATTTATCCCAGACGTTAACAAGATAAGCAGTACCAGCCCCTATAACCAAAACCAGCAAATAAAAACATCCGAGAAAATGAAAAAAACAAAAGCAGAAATCAAAACTGAAAAAAAAAACAGACATCAAAAAAACTTACCTAGGGAAGGCGGCGGTTGGCGAGCTAGCGGCGGACGACGAGCTGGCGGTGGATGACGAGCTGGCGGCAGACGGTCGGACGAGGGTTCCAGACGGACGGTCGGACGAGGGAGGCGGACGGACGGGATGAGGCGGACGTATGAGACGAGGCGGATGCGGACAGACGATGGGAGGAGCGGCGGACGATGGAGCGGCGGAGGGGCGGCAGAGATTCTGGGGAATAAAGGAAACAAAAAATGAGGGGCGCCGACGGAGGTTTGGGGAAGAAAAGAAGAAATGGGGAAGAAAGGCGCGTTTTTTTTTTATAAGGGAACTTTAGCCGACGACAAAGGCCGTCGTCGGCTATACATTTAAGGACTTTAGCCGACGATCACCATCGGCCAAAACACCAGCCCGACTCGATCGTGTATGTCGACACGGTCGGGTTATCTGTCCAGAAACTTTTGTGAATGTAGACCACAACGACTCGACCGTGTTGATCAACACGGTCGACACACTTTAGCCGACGATCGCCATCGGCCAAAACACCAGCCCGACTCGACCATGTCAATCGACACGGCAGGATTATCCGTCTAGAAACTTTTTGTGAATGTAGACCACAACGACTCGACCGTGTCGATCGACACGGTCGGAAGTTCACTTTAGCCGATGATCGCCGTCGGCTAAACTAAATACCGAAAAAAAACCATGACCCAGTGGCTGCCGGGGTTCGAACCCCGGGCCATTTATGTAAGTAATATGGCATTTTGCCACTGGGTCATGTTTATCATTCAAATATTTTAACCCAGTTTTTATATTTATATATGTCTTTTATATAACATGATATTTTACATATTTGAATTTAATTATAAATATATGTATAATAATATTTTATATATTTAGACATATTTTTATATAATAATATTTTATATATATATTTGAATAGATATATCTTATAAATATTTAGACATGATTATATATCTGTATATTAATTTTTACAGTTTTTATATAATAATATTTTATAAATTTATACTTGTTTTTTATATATGGGAGAATGAATATATAACAAAATAAAAAAAATCAGGTATATAATAATATCACTTTTTCGATTCGTTCGAGCGGTACACAACAATAAATATTTAAGGAACTTTTACAAATGATATCTCTTTCTAAGGTTCGTAGTCAGAATCACTACTTGAGTCTGTCTCTGTGTCGGAGTAGATAACTGGCAGCATATGTCTGAAGTCCTCATCATCTTCATCAGAGTCTGTACGTAATTCATTTGTACCTACATCTATGAACCCACGATCTTCACCATGTAGCCGAACCACTCGACCTTCTACAACATTATTCAGTAGTATTGTGGAGGATGGTGGAATATTAGTTGTATCCGGCTCTTGGTATGCCTCATTATCATCCTTATCGACTGCTTGTCCAAGTGTAGACGCACTATATATATTTCTCGTAGCCACATGATTTACGATCTTCCATGCTCCTTTTTTTACCAAGTCATCGAGATAGTAAACTGGTTTAGCAGATGTTGCAAAAACAAAAGGATCACCTTCATACCAACTTGTAGAAGTATCAACAGATAATATTCCATAATTATCTTCCCTTTCGATTTGAGGATTTGTATCAGACCACCTACACTTGAACAAGTAAAATGTCAAGCTTTCTCCATAAATTAGTTCGACTACTTCGAGAAGAACACCGTAATATCCACCGTCAATCATAACCCCAGAATTTTGACACCTCCTTCTTTGATCTCTGGCGATACATACAAATGTCACACCATTTACCTTCGCCACTGAATAAACTCTAGATGTAAGGAGGAAGGTTGTAAGGAACCATTACTCCTTCTTCATGCACATCCATGGAGGAAGGTTGTAAGGAACCATTACCACCGTCCATATACTATACGAAAGGCTCATGTTGCCAAAAGGGTTGAATCCATCAGATGCAAGTCCGAGTCTTACATTTCGGACATCTATTGCAAATCCTGGAAACTCCCTATCTATATGCTTCCAAGCCTCTCCATCAGAAGGGTGTATCATAATATCCTCGTCAGTCACCCGAGGCTCAGCGTGCCATCTCATCGCCTTGGCGGTGTGAGGAGACATGAAAAGCCTCTCCAATCTATCCTTCAGAGGGAAATACCAAAGAACCTTCATAGCTTTCTCTTTACCAGAAGGAGTGAACTTATACCTCTCTGTGTCACATATCGGACATCTCTTTAGGTCTTCATTAGGCTTTCCCCAAAATAAAGCACAATCATATATACATACGTGGATCTTGATGTACGATAGCCCAAGACCTTTTAGGATACGTCTCATTTTACTATGATTACTAGGAAGATGATGACCTTCTGGGAGCATTTTCCCTGTAAGTTCCAAATAATCATCCACAGCTTTAACCGAGGTTTTGTTCTTCACCTTGACTCTCATAGTCTCTATGACACTATCAAGAACCGTCATGTGACACCTAGGATAAATAAGAGTCTGTTGGAGCTGGATTAACTTGTTGTATCTATCAAGAGAAATTGTGTTAACGGGTATCAATGTAGGCGTTCGCATGACTGGTTGATCAGCTATGTGGTATTCTTGACCTTCAGCCGATACGTCCCTATTGTAATAACCAAACACGTCGTCAATCAACCTTCTTGTGGGGTCATTGGATGTGCTACCACTGTACTGTCCATGATCATGGGGAATAATTGAATTCGATCTTTCACCGTGGTAAATCCAACATGTATATTTATCCCAAAATCTGTTTTTTTTTTTTCAAGTGCTCCCATACGACATCAAGTGTAAAACGGTACATATCGCTGCGGCATTTACATTTATTACAAGGACAGTAATGAATCATACTATCACTATCATGCTCCTTCACAAATCGAATAAACCCTCGCATTCCATCTATGACCCTTGGATCCCATTTTTGCAGACCAATCCAATTTTTATCCATCCTATAACAAGAATAACAACAATATTACACATCGTATTTATCAAGAACATACAAAAACTACGATTAAAATCATCATATATAGCTCGAATTCAAGATGTCAAATCCATATATATATATATATATATATATATATATATATATATACACACACACACACACACCAAGAAATATTCGAGAAAACGAGAGAAAATTATTGTTTTTCGTAATCATCCAAATAGATATATTATATGCGTAATATAATTATAACTGATATTAAAATTCAATAAACATACCTTCAATATGATTTCTTGAATGATCAAACCATAAAAAATAGTTGTTTTTCTTTTTCTTGTTCTGTAATTTCCGAATATGTTGTAAAAAAAGTCAAGTGTTGGATAGTGATATATTTTGCACAAAAAAACATGTAAGATTTTAGCCGACGACAAGTCGTCGGCTAAAGTATACTAGCCGTCGGCTAAAGTCAAGTTTAGCCGACGACATGTCGTCGGCTAACGTATACTACGTCGTCGGCACACTTTAGCCGACGACCGCCATCGGCCAAAACACCAGCCGACTCGACCGTGTCGATCGACACGGTCGGGTTATCCATCCAGAAACTTTTCTGAATGTAGACCACAACGACTCGACCGTGTCGATCGACACGGTCGACAGTGTCATTTTTTTTGATATATTCTGCACAAAAAATATGTAAGACTTTAGTTGAGGACTTGTTGTCGGCTAAAGTGTACTAGCCGTCGGCTAAACCTAACTTTAGCCGACGACATGTCGTCGGCTAAAGTATACTAGCGTCGGCTAAACTACATAACTTTTGCCGACGACTAACTTGACTTTAGCCGACAACCAACAGTAAAGTCGTCGGCTAAACTGCTTTAGCCGACAACAAATTAGCCGTCGGCTAAACTTGCTGAACTTAGCCGACGACTTCGGCCGGCCGTCGTCCGTTCTCCGGCTAGTCGTCGGCTAAAGCATTATTTTTGGTAATGCTAGCCATTTTGAGTGATTTGGAACCATTTTACCCTTACTTTTCACTTTTTCTCCGTTTCCCTCTCATCATTTTCTTCTTACCCTTACTTTTTGCATGCTGTTACGATTTTATTTTTGTGTTACGATTTGTTGTTTCCGTAACTGTTTTATTATTATTTGTGGATTTCGTAACGAAACGATTTGTTACGGTTTTGTTTTGGTGTTACGACTTGTTAAGATTTTATTAATTTCATTACGAATTTATCTTTTCGTACAATTTAGTGTGTTACGGTTTGTTTATTTCGTACCAAAACGATTTTTTACGTTTTTGTTTTTGTGTTACGATTTGATGATTTGGTAACAAAATATTTTTTTTACGATTTTGTTTTTGTGTTACGATTTTGTGGATTTTGTGAAAAAGACCATAGCATGTATGGATTTGATAAGATGCATTTGACCTACAAGGCAAATTGATTCGAAATGTTGAATTCGTAATATAGAATCATTACAAACTGATACGAATTCATAAAATCATAACATGGAATTATGACAAAGTGATACGAAATCATAAACTCGTAGCAGAGAAACAAGGCATATTTATACGAACTGTAAAATTCGTAACATGGAATAATGACAAACTGATACGAAATCGTAAATTCGTAATAGAGAAACAAGTCATGTTGATATGAAGTAAAAAAAATTATAATTCGTAATAGAGAAATAAATCATGATGTAATGGAGCGCTTTTCTGGATCTTGAGATGATGTCGGGGAACTTCATGAATTCTCCAAATGTTGGTTTCAGCGGATATCCTTTACTGTGTTCTCTCCACCAATTAGCATAATCCGGTGGTCATCTGATGCCAGATTCTTTCGTTTAAAAGTCCATTTGTTCTACAATAAACAAACAATAAAACCAAATCAATAATTCAAAACATGTAAATAATATTACGAAATAGCAAATTATGTATGCATGTGATGAGATGCATTTGACCTACAAGGCAAATTGTTACGAAATACAAAATTCGTAACAACATAATTAACAGTGTTACTAAATCGCACAAAAAACCAAATTAGCATAAAAATGACGATACGAAATACGAATATCATAACAGGGATACAAAATATCTAAAACGAAATTCTACATTCGTAACAAAGTTATAACCTTATTATGAAAATCACATTTCGTATCACTTATTCTTGCTTTTCGTATCATTACCCCAAATGTGTTACGAATTCAAATTTCGTAACTTCGTAACCAGATATCACACAACAGAATTAGTTACGAATTTCGAAATTCGTAACACCTGTTACGAAATTGGTAACATTTGTTACGAAATACGAAATTCGAACAACATAATTAACAGTGTTACTAAATCGCACAAAAAAACCCAATAAGCATAAAAATGACGATACGAAGTAGGAATTTCATAACAAGGATACAAAATATCCAATACGAAATTCTAAATTCTCAACAAAGTTATAACCTTATTATGAAAATCACATTTCGTATCATTTTTTAGCTTTTCGTATCATTATTTCAATACGAAAATCTAAAATCATAACAGAATATTCAATACGAAATTGCAATTTTCGTAACATGTGTAACAGATCTGAGAAAAAAACAGGCGATGATAACAAGATTCGTATGAATTCACCCATCAGTTCAACCACAAATCGTATCAATTCACCAATCGTAGCAGTTACGAAATTCGTAACGTGTATACCACATCTCCAATACGAAAATTTCAAATCGGCACAAATGTGTAACGAAATTCGAATTTCGTAACTTCATACTGATACGAAATGACAAAATCTTAACAAAAAATCAAGGCATAGTGATACGAAATGATAAAATTGTAACATGGTAACCCAATACGAAATGAAAAAATCGTAACAACTGTAAATTCGTAACCACGTATGCAAACATGCGAAAACTATATCTGAAACACCAATACATCCAAATCGGTCGGATATCACCCCAAATATACCACGGATCACCAGGAATCATATGAAAACTTTTAAATCATCAAAATAAATGCGAAAATAGCATTATTTCAAGTTAGATTTAGGATTTTTCTAGAGAGAGAAAAATAGAGAAAGAGAAATAAAATAGAGAGAGGGAGTAGGGAAGATCCCGAACCTTGAGTTCTGTCGAGAATATTACGAGCTCCATGGTGGTTTGGGGGGCAGTAGCGGCGGCGACGGTTCCCGGCGAGATTTTGAATATTTTTAGACACATAAAGAGAAGGAAACGGAGAGAGAAAGATTAGAGGAGATGAGAAAGTGAAGGATGGAGCAGAGAAAGATTAGAAGAGGGAGAAGAGAGGTTTCCGGGAAGAAAAAGAAAAAAAGAAAGGAGAGAGAAAAATAATGAATTAAAAGAAAATGATGAGATAAAAGTAGGTGGGTTGAAGGGTAAAATCGTCCGCAAGTTGTGAAATTGGCTAGAATTTGACAATATTAAGTTGCATGATATAATTTGTAGTCCAATGGGTCCGTATGGCTACATTACTACCCCTCTCATCAATAAAATAAAAAGTTATTTAGCATTTATCAGTTATTCTATATTCTGTCTTCAAATATTGCATTTTACCATGCTGATGTCCTGATATGGCAATGGAAAGTTGACATTGTCTTACCACTTGTTCCACTCAGCTTCTCACATCTCGAAATTTCCTGCTATTTCTTTCTTTCCATATACAATACACCACCGTGGATACAACCATTCTGTAAAGGAGCTGCTTACCGGACTTGGTTTTGTGTTTACCCTTTGGCTATACGACACGACACGAGGTACACGAAATAAATAAATAAATAAATAAATATAATATTTTATATTTGATTTAATAAAAATATATATTTTATGAATTCTGTTTATACTAAACTTCAAAATTTGAAAATATAAGGTGAATTTTCATAAATTTCGTGTAAACATTCATGTTTTCGTTGCCATTCGTTTCATTTCGTCTACTAAAACCTATAAAAATTATATTATAATATTAAAATTATTATATTTTATAATATTTTAATATTTATTTTATATTATGTGCCTGACACGAAAACACGACACGAAACGACACGAATTTGCGCGGTACACGACACGACATGACACGAATTCATTTAGTGTCGTGTATGTGTTTGGACATTTGGTACACGAAATACGAAAGTACACGACACGAAAATACACGACACGAACGAATTGTCAGGTCTAGCCATGCCACTCTTGGAACTTCACCTTTCATTTCCAAATAAAGTTTCCTGATGGAGAAATGAGCCTGAAACAAAGTATTAGAGCCAGTAGTTGTATTGACAAAATGAGCTTTAGAGCTTATAATTTATCCATATACAATCCTTCTTCTTTGCTAAATTCCAGAGTAGTTTACTCACTGCAGCTTTATTCCATATTTTAATGTCGGGAATATTCCATCCACCTGCTGTTTTAGGGAGACACATCTGCTCCCATGCTACCAAATAAGCTTGTATGCCAAACAGAACCGACTTAATTAGCTGAACCCTTCCTGCATAAGACAATAGCTTCGCAGACCCACAATCAATTCTTGCCAAGATCTTTTGAAGAAGGGGTTGGCATTGAACAACACTCATTAGCTTTAAGACCATACACTTCTGAGAATTTTGAGAATGCATGTAATAATTTCTTGACTGAACTTTTTATCACCTCTAGTAAACAAAAGTAGATCGTCTGCAAAGCAAACATGCACCAGACCTAATCTTTTGCATCTAGGATGAAAGTGAAAAGCTCTATCCTCCTTAAGTTCAACCAAGCATCTGTTAAGATATTCCATTGCTATCACAAACAAATATGGCGATATAGGGTCACCCTGCCGAAGCCCTCTCTTGGCTTGAAATAGTTCAGAAATGACACCATTGACATTAATAGAATAAGAGGCAGTCTGCATACAAGCCATAATCCAGTGCACAAATTGATATGGAAACCCCATCTTAAGCATTAAATATTTCATGAAAGGCCACTCCACTGAGTCATAAGCCTTTTGCAAATTAATTTTTTATCATGCAAAGGGGAAAGACATTCTTCCTGCTATAGCCTTTAATCAATTCATGACTGAGCACTATATGGTCAAAGATTACTCTACCCTTAATAAACACGGACTGATTTGCACTAATAAGATAATTCAATACACTATGCATTCTAGTGGTTAGAGCCTTAGAAATTATCTTATAAAGTACACTACAACATGCAATAGGCCTGAACTCTTTAACTGAAGAAGCTGAGCCGACTTTAGGTAATATAGTGATTAGTGTATTATTTAGAGCTTTAGGTAAAAAAACATGTTGTGAAGAAATCTTGAACGGCTGCAATAATATCTTGTCCAAGCCTGTTGGAAGAAGTAGACATTATACCCATCCAATCCTGGTGCTTTAGTTGGATTCATACTGAAAATGGGATCCTTGATCTCTTAACTTGTAAAAGGTGCGCATAATTGTAGCTGCTGATTGTGAGTTAATATAGGTCCTCTTGCCACTATGTTCTTATCAATTATAGGCAAACTCACTGTCATACAGTGCCAACCATTGATCAAAAAAGTGCTGGAAAGGGTGGATCACTGGACCTCTAAGCTTCTATCATATGCAGGTAGAGTTCAACTTATAAAAGCTGTCCTCTTTGGGCTTCAATCCTTTTGGTGTCAAGTGTTTTTGATACCTAAGAAGGTGATAAAAGTGATTCAAGCGGCTTGTCGAGTATTCTTGTGGACTGGGAAATCTGGTGCTTCAAAACATGCTTTGGTGGCTTGTGATCAAATTCAATTACCAAAAAATGCAGGAGGGTGGAACATATTGAACATGAAAGTATGGAACCAAGCTGCCTTGTGTAAACATTTATGGATCTTAGCTCAAGGCCAGGAGATGATATGGGTAAGATGGATTCATGGGTATTACATAAAAAATCAGGAGATAGCTGTAATTCCTATACCTAAACAGGATTCTTGGGTGGTGAGAAGGATTCTTGAGGAAAGAAGATATGTTCTGCATATAAGTGAGGGGATGGAGCTGATTCGAAGGCCTATATTTTCCATTAAAAAAACCTATTTAAGCCTGCGAGTAAATGTGCAAGCAGTGGGATGGAGAAAACTGCTAACTCACAATCCAGCTCCTCCAAATTGTGTCTTCATCGTGTGATTAGTAATGCTTGAAAAACTGAACACTTGTGATCATTTATTGGGTATTGACATTATGGTGGATCAGTGTTGTAGTCTCTGTAGTGATGATGAGGAAACTGTGAGACATTTGTGGTTTCAATGCTCATATTCTCATCAAGTGTGGGAGGAGGTCAAGCGGTGGTGTGGCATTTCAAGGGTAACAGTAGATTGGGAAGAGGAGAAACATTATCTATCAGCACACTGTGGTTCTAAATCTGTCTCACAGCTATTGTATCGAATGGTGTTTACTGTGGTGGTTTATCACATATGGCAAGAGCGGAATACCAGGAAATTTCAGTAAGATCAAGGGCAGTGGATCAGGTGGTGAGAGTGTGTAAGGAAGTGATAGTAGTTTGAAGTAGAGTTTGTAAGGAGTTAGCTAGTCTTACTTTTGTGTAAGTAGATATAGCTGCTGCGAGTTTGAACGATTGTGTGGAGAATTGTACTGAAAATTCTGGCCTTTTGGCTCACTAGTAATAAAACATAGTTACCGGAAAAAAAACAATCTCTGCCATCAATACGCCTTTTGGAACACATTAGTGTTTAGAAACTTCCACAACACATTGTACCATTCAAAACCCGATCTATCAATATATTTGAGTCGTTACACACGTAATATATCACAAGTATCAAATACGGCTTCCAACTTACCACTTACTTACAAAGTCATATAACATAAGATATGATATATAAGAGGGGAGACTTACACGTCGTAGACTCTTTTCTTCAAGGATCTACCAGGCTAACCACCACGATACGAATAACGTTTGACCGGCCGAGGTCAAACTGCATACTAACACAGACCGATAATGTCAAATATTAATTTACATTGACCTATGAGGTCTCACGATTATAACAGTCCGAAAATAAACTCATTACTGTACATACCCATGCAGGGGTCAAAATACAATACAACGGTGACATGATTTAACTCATCAATCCAACGACATTAACCAAACTCTTAACTCTTGATTAGTATCGCGGCTCGTCTTCTTCCATGTCGCCCCTGCGATTGCTCCAGCGAACTACGCATACTTGAAATGCATGAGATGCATTTCTCCCATTTAAGGGGTTAGCATTTGAATGGCTAGTGCAAGTATTCACACCATACAAAATATACCACGCAAATATCAATTATAACAAAACAACGACAAACCATGAAAGAAGTTCCCGAGAGGTTTTCAATATTTAAAGTACAACTTAAGTCCTTGAAAGTAAGATATCAACTCGGGAGTTTTATAAAATGACAGAAAGTTTTTTGAGACTTCAAGTTCAAGATTATAAAACCCTTTTCGAAAACAATAGGGTCTCGACCTAAATCTCGTTTTTCGCAAAACAATCTTTACACAACCGTTAGGGTCACATCCCAAACTTTCTTCGAACCACAATGCAGGGAACAGTAACAAAGCCCGCATTCTGACACTAGAACATTACAACCGAGGAATAAAACACATGCAACACATATTCTAGTGCCATTCTAGCCAAGTACCAAGACCCTATATATAATATATCTCAACATCGAGGATAAATGTTGTGATATTCCGGACATATCACAATTATTGAAAGCATCAACATCAACATCACGAAAACCACACTTGGTAACCCGTGGTCGTACCCATTAGTATCGACCCCAGAGGTCCCGTCGGACCGTCCCCAGGCGGGAAACCACTTTCGCGGCCGTACCCATTAGTATCAGCCCTCAGAGGTCCCGTCGAACCGTCCTCAAGTGAAAGAACAACTCACGCGCACTAGCGTTCACAACTTTCACAATTTCCAAACGCTGTATATAATGTATATAGTTATGGCACTAGCTAGAGTGTCCACTTACCGACTCATAACTACGACCAAGGCTAACATAACTATAAGATACTCCTAGTATACGTCCACACCACAAGGGTATCCACAAGCAACACATTCAACACTTAATATATCCCAAGATCAACAATATGACTAACACGACTTCACAACAACCTAACTATCCTAGACGCGTCACTACCCATCAACACTTACACAGACCAATCAAATCATCTTAACCAACTCAATTCCATCATACGCAATATATATATATATAGACATATATATGTATATATATATATATGTATATAGACATATATATATATATATATATATATATATATATATATGTGTGTGTGTGTGTGTGTGTGTGTATACGGACAAACCATCATACACACTTTACATAACATCAATTCATGAGATATAAGTCGTATGGGCAACAACACTTGCCTCGATGATCGATATGAAAACTCCAACGACGCGGCTCACTCGAAACAGTCCCAGAATCCTACAATGTTCGCGAGAAATCAACAACAACAAAATCACTATGGGATAAGGGTTACGGCGGAAAAACATGCCCACACCCGAAGAAAACTCATCGAAACATTTAATCAAACATTAAATATTCAAGGTTTCCCAAGAACCCCAAAATCATCAACCGAGTTGGACGAATCGAAGATATGGATATATAGTCCATAAAATTTGTTCAACAGCATCCACTAGTACCAATCAATTCGTCAAAATCGGGCTGAAACCATAATCAAGAACAAAACTCAAAAAGGTCAACTCTAGGAATATTAAGAAAATACCTTCGATCTGATGAAGAACTTTGGATTAAATTGTGTTAATACTTGCTAGGAACTCAGAAGGTTGATGGATGATGAAATCTCGACCAATTCTAGCCTCTCGAATCAATCTCGTCGACCGCAAGAAGGAGAACGAGAAAGAAATGCGGAAAATGCGAAATGAAGTTTGTTGCCTGCCCATATATAGGCCGCAACACGTTACGTACGCAACACTACAAGGTTAGCGTACGTAACGGGGCTTACGTACGTAACAGGCAAAATGTCACATACGTAATGCTCTACTCAGAGCTCACTGCCCTAAATCCATATGCAAGTTAACGTACGCAACCCTCTCAAGGTTACGTACGCAATCAAAGGGTAACGTACGCTATGTGCCGAAGTAGCATACGTTAAGGCCTCCCCAGAAACTTAAGTCCCAACCAATAGGTATGTTAACGTACGTAATGGAATGAGAATAATGCACGAAAGACAAACTTAGCTAACGTACATTATCTACTGAAGCTAGCATACGTAAGCTTCATTCAGTATAGAGCTGCTGCAGTCCGATTCAGTGAGCAAGGGTATTTATGGATGCGATGAACACGAGCCACCATGGTTAATTAAATCGAGCCGTACAATATCCATAACATGAGTCTAAATGCCAAACAAACATGTGATTTCGGTAGCCCGTAGGTTTGGGGAAACAAATACGAAGATAACCACCCAAAAATTTGGGAAATTACGAAACGGCCCAAACGCCCGATGATCATGATACGAGGTCGAACAACAACTCTAGAGTTCGCAACATGACTAAAAATGTTAAGTGAATTTGTAGGAGCAATAAAACAACAGTTTCGAACAAGATTCACAAGAATTGAATCCAAGCGTGGAAGAATCGTAATAATATGCCGATTAATCCGAACAATATCAAGACTTGCCCGAATGACAAAGTGCAGAACAAAACATGTCCAAAATGTGTAAATGAACACAAGCGAGTCACTAGCATTGTAAAATCCAAAAATAAAAAATACGGATATTACATTCTACCCCCTTAAAAGAAGTTTCGTCCCCGAAACTTAAAACAACGAAGGCAAGGAACAATTAGAAAGCAACTGACAGACAGCATCTCTCAAGGACCTCTCAGAGTCGATCTCGATATTGGTGTTGCAGCCCTCGTCTTGGAAGACTCGGCGACCATCTCACAAAGCTGGATTTGTGCCCGACATCATTCTATTGGTTCTACTTCTGATCTCCATGACCATCTGTACCACGATCACGACCACGACCTATTCCCTTCGGCATACTAAACAAGTAACCACTTCGTACAATGAAACACAACACCGTAAAACAATATACCAAAATGCCAACTCAGCACAACATATCCACGTAAGGCAGCCAATAGCATCACAAAAAATAACCACTCCGGAAAGTTACACGAATGTAATTACTACAACTACAATAAGTAAAACTTACGCTCGTAACTAACGAATCACAGGACCATATCAACCGAAACTTACGACCATTATGATACAAATACGGCCATAATAAACCACACATCATGGTAGTTAATCATTGATAATATTTTTTTTTTACAATTCCACGAGGTATTCGTTTAAATAATGACATTTTAAAATCCTTAAGTTCATATTCTTAAATAAGATTTGAAAATACTTTTGACACCTCGGGCTATTTTACCAAAACTATAAACAAAAGACCTTAACCGTCTCATTTTGAAATCATTTGTGAAACAATACTTTGAAATATCAATTTTCCTCATAACCAACATCATCAAGATGACCATGTCACTACGTATCATCATCACCATTAACAACACACAAGGTAACCACATGCTACCATGCAACCCCATTACAAGTACCAATACACAAGGTTATCCTGCGGTCATGCCCCTTAGCATCGACCCCCAGAGGTTCCACCGAACCGTCCCCGAGTGGGAAACCATTCATATTCATATTAAATATTTCCATAGATCCACAGTCTCATTGGAATAACATCATACGAGCTACAAAGCAATCCTAAACCACACAACTGAAATTCTCCAATGAGAAGGGTAACACGACAATTATATCAAAACAACTCGACTTCACACGCAATCACGTTAGTTCCCACTCTAGTCTCTCGCTTAAAGGGATAATTTCTCATTACGCACACACTGCATCTTAACATGCGCTAAGTCTACGATTAGCGTGTGTTAATGAGTTGTACAACCAAGCATTTTGTCTCATCAGTCTCGTTAGCGTGCACAAATGAGGGAGTTTGCGTGCGTTAACTAATCTCAAAATTCGAATTAAAAATTCAAGTCGAGTACGATTTTTCATCTTCCACTATTTATTTATTTTTGAAAATAAAAAACACATTTTTGCTTAAAATACAAAAGTTTTATGGTGTGAAAGAATTTTAAGATCGTATACTCGAGTTATTTGAAATTAACTTCTATAGGCCAAAACCATTTCTAAAATTCTTTCGAACATGAAAAAAAAAAATTAACGATGGTATCATTTTGTAAAATGTTCAAAACACTTCAAAACACATCTATTAAATACCGTCATAAGGTTTTATCTAAAATACAAGGCCAGCTCGCCAATATTTAAATATATTCAAAATCCACACTGGACCGTCGATTAACCGTACTGATAAAATATTTTGGAAACTCTGATTTTTTACAACATACTCGAGTCTATGAAATTTTCAAAAAGAAAAAAAATCTTTTTCAAACACACGCGCAGCAATTACGATTACCAATATGAACATATCTATAACAATTAGCAACAATTAGTCAAATACACCCAATTCACAAATACATGTTCAT
Organism: Orobanche coerulescens; assembly: GCA_033398695.1. Classification (NCBI taxonomy): domain Eukaryota; kingdom Viridiplantae; phylum Streptophyta; class Magnoliopsida; order Lamiales; family Orobanchaceae; genus Orobanche; species Orobanche coerulescens. The sequence continues at coordinate 4,360,068 of CM065816.1, forward strand.
CTGGTATATAATGCCCATACTAACTAATACAACTCATGAATGTAATTCTAAATTCAAACATGCATCGAAACCATTTATCTGTGTTCTCAACAATCTCTGCCGTCAATACGCCTTCTGGAACACATTAGTGTTTAGAAACTTCCACAACACATTGTACCACTCAAAACTCGATCTATCAGTATATCTAAATCGTTACACGTAATATATCACAAGTATCAAATACGGTTTCCAACTTACCACTTACTTACAAAGTCATATAACATAAGATATAATATATAAGAGGAAAGACTTACGTCCACAGGTTGCACCAAGATGACGGTCGCCCACGACACTAACCTCGACTAACAACACGAACGACATGATATGACAAGCACAAGTCACCTTGTTAACCGACAACTCGGACGATGCGAAAAAAACACAACTCGACTAATCACGACTCTACTCGACCCGACAGCCTAGGTCCCCACAACCTAAGATCTGATACCATAAATTTAACACCCTGGAAATCCACCGGAATATTACACGCCGTAGACCCTTTTCTACAAGGATCTACCAAGATAACCACCACGATACGAATAACGTTTGACCGGTCGAGGTCAAACTACATACTAACACGGACCGATAAGGTCAAATATTAATTTACATTGACCGATGAGGTCTCACGACTATATCAATCCGAAAATAAACTCATTACTGTACATACCCACGCAGGGGTCAAAATACAACAACGGTGACAGGATTTAACTCATCAATCCAAAGACATTAACTGAACTCTTAACTCTTGATTAGTATCGCGGCTCGTCTTCTTCCATGTCGTCCATGCGATTGCTCCAACGAACTACGCATACTTGAAATACATGAGACGCATTTCCCTCATTTAAGGAGTTAGCATTTGAATGGCTAGTGCAAGAATTCAGACCATACAAATACCACGCAAATATCAGTTATAATAAAACAACGACAAACCATGAAAGAAGTTCCCGAGAGGTTTTCAATGTTTAAAGTACAACTCAAGTCCTTGAAAGTAAGATATCAACTCGGGAGTTTTAGAAAACGACAGACAGTCTTTTGAGACTTCAAGTCCAAGATTATAAAACCTTTTCCGAAAACAATAAGTTCTTCACCCAAATCTCATTTTCCGCAAAATAACATTTACACAATCGTTAGGGTCTCACCCCAAACTTTCTTCGAACCACAATGCACGGTAACAGTAACAAAGCCCGCATTATGACACTAGAACATTACAACCGAGGAATAAAATACATGCAGCACATATTCTAGTGCCATTCTATCCAAGTACCAAGACCCTATATATAATATATCTCAACATCGAGGATAAACATTGGGATACTCCGGACATATCACAATTATTGAAAACATCAACATCACGAAAACCACACTTGGTAACCCATGGTCGTACCCATTAGTATCGACCCCAGAGGTCCCGTCGGACCGTCCCTAGGAGGGAAACCACTTCCGCGGCCGTACCCATTAGTATCGGGCCCCAGAGGTCCCCTCGAACTGTCCCCAAGTGGAAGAACAACTCACGCGCACTAGTGTTCACAACTTTCACAATTTCCAAATGTTGAATATAATGTATATAGTTATAGCACTAGCTAGAATGTCCACTTACCGACACATAACTACGACCAAGGCTAACATGACTATAAGCTACTCCTAGTATATGTCCACACCACAAGGGTCCACAAGCAACACTTTCAATACTTAATATATCCCAATATCAACAACACGGCTGACACGACTCTACAACAACCTAACTATCCTAGACGCGTCACTACCCATCAACACTTACACATACCAATCAAATCATCTTAACCAACTCAATTCCATCATAGGCAATCAATATATATATATATATATATATATATGAACAAACCATCATACACACTTTATATAAAATCAATTTATGAGATATAAGTCGTATGGGCAAGAACACTTGCCTCGATGATCGATATGAAAACTTCGACGACACGGATCACCAGAAATAGTCCTGGATGTTGTGAGTATGCCCTCGAATTCCACTCAAAGGATGTTGAGTGAGGGCATTGTACTTGTAATTATGTAAATCATTAGTATAAGCCAATGGATGTTTCTTTATTTACTGGAAGTTACTGGCATTCCTAACTCGTAAATATACATATAGAAACTAGTCCGTGTATTTGAGAGCAAAACGTTCCACTCCTTATTTGATAAGGGGGTCGACACTGGAAAGGTTTATAGCTCAAATACTTAATCGTTCGCAAGTCGATGAAACTTGACTGGCGTTAAGTTTATGTGAAGACTTGTATGACGTGTTCTTTGACATGGAGAGTGTCTGTCGAACACTAATGGTTAGTGGGAGCACACATTATAGGTATGCTAATTGGATTAGTATACTCGAACCGACTTACCCTCGATTCGTCACACGGATTTCACTCAGGACGATCGATGACGGAATCGAAAGGTTGTGATAGGTATTCGTGAACCTTCGACTTGAGGATTTAGTAGGGATGTGCTTGTGACGTTAAGATTTTCATTAGAGTAGTTCGACCTATAAACCGGGAGGTGGGGTCAACCTCGACGTGCATCTTAACGGCAAGTAGCAGTCTCTATGAATACCAAGATAGAATTCTTTCTCCCGTTAGTGAGCGGGTTATATGTCCTATGCGGTTATTGGCAGATGAGATCATAAGTCTTTGGCCAAAGCATTGGAGCTAGTTGTATTGGATACACGAGAGCTCAATGATCTCGATTTGCATTAACGCATGCATAGCGTCAAGTACAGATAGGGTTTGACTGACCGTGACCCTATAACTTGATCGGGACATTTGAAAGAAGGGTTTATACGTATACTGGTATTCACGACAGAATGGTTCTTGAATGATCCCATCATTTGTTCTCAGTTGGGGTACAGTGTAGGCCGCCAGGCTGGCTAGGTGGTGCTAATACTCTTTGGTTCCTCCCATTGCTGACTGAGACGGACCTACCAAGTCGCGCAATAGGATTGACGACGGAATGAATCGAGCTTTATCTCTTATTATGAATATTAGATATTGGATATCAAATTTGGGATATTGGATGTCTAAATTGATTTATTGGATAAATTAATTTACGGCCTAATGAATTAAATAAATTACCGGGTGATTAATTTAATTCATGAATATAATTATATCTTGGAGAAATTAATTATGTCATTATGTATTTGATATGATTAATTAATTGGATTAATTAATCGATATAAATACATCGGAACGGAATCGGAATTTATCTGTTTGGACTCACGGGAGTCCGAAACGGACCGAACTCGTCCGGCTCCTTCTAGATGGCCGCCCCTTTTCCAATCACCCTTCATCTTGGTTTTTGTCTCCATTTTATAAATGGAAGACAAATGACTTTAACAGATTTGGAATCTCTTATTATATGGTAAATGTGATATGGTCTTGTTTTCATTTTGATTCTTGTAGAATAAAAGTGAAGACAACTCTTACTTCTCTAACCCATTCCACTCGTGAGAATCAAGAGCTAGAGAGAGAGAGAGAGAAATCATTTTCTCAAGTCTTCACTTTACTTATTCTTCTTCTTCATAATTTTCTTTTAGAAATTTTGTGAGGAAATATTGAGAGATATAGATTAAACACTTAGAGTGTTGTAATCTTGATTAGCAAGCTCCTACAAACTTGCTCTAGCCGTATCCTTGGAGGATAGCAAGGTGTAGTCATCCCGTTCGTTTTTCCGGCGCGTGGCAAGTAGAGACGCGGTGCTTTCGGCGTTGGATCGTTCAAGAGCTTGGAGCGGATTGGATTTGTAAAGATCAAGCAAAGCTTGGGGCATAGCTCAAGAGAAGGTTACTATTTAATCAACGGACTTCAAGGGTTAGTTTCTTACAAATCTTACCTTTCGTTTATATATTCGTATATACGTAGCTCGATCGATCCTCGTAGGGATTCAGATCGAATTAATTTTCATTTTACCGCTTCCGTTGGGCCTTCGTTTTAGGTACCGAATCCCAACGGTGGTATCGGAGCGTAGGTCTTGCGATCGTATATACGATATTAGCATTTGGAATGCTTGATTAGATGGTGAATGATTTGGAATCATTTTAGTCATAATCGTAGTATATGTTTTTCGTTCGTTATAGTTGTATTTTTCGTAAGTTTATGTCTAAATATAAATCTTCTATTTCTTGGAAATATGATTTATATTGAAGATATGAATGTTGGAGAATATAGATATTGGATATCCGGTCGAAAAACTAGCCCCGAAATGCCGTTGGACGGTCCAGGAGGGGTCCGGGAGCAGGGGGCCGCGGCCCAGGGCTCGGGGGCCACGGCCCAGGGCTGTTGCAGCCCGCCTGGGCAGGCGCTGTACTGGGGGCCGCGGCCCAGGCTCAGGGGGCCGCAGCCCAGGGCCGCTGGGCAGCCCTGCATGATGCCTGGTGGCATTTTCGGGCGCGGTTCAGCCCATTTCGGACCCGTTTCGGGCTTGTTTGCTTCGTGTATTCCTAAAAATGATTTCCCTCATTTTAAATTGGATTTAATGTGATTAAAATGATTTATGGTATTTCATTTTATAAAGAAAAATTGATTTATTGGAATACTTGTGATCGACCGAATTATTTTGAACGTTTTCATATTACCGATTGTGTGAATCGATTGGATCGGTTCGTATTGTTGATTGGATCAAAGTATCTCTACGCTTTGCATTTTTTTAGTATTTATTGGATGAATGCTTCTGAATGGGGATGTGTTTTGTGGACTTAGTTTTTGAATCGTTCGTTTTATTCGATTGGGTTGTAAAGGCTGTTTTGAGCCTATTTATTTTACTAGAAATATTTGTATATAGGATGCAATTTTCAATGTAAAATTTATATGTAATGACGAAGACCGGAGGAAGATCCGTTTCGAGAAGACGAAGATTCAAGACGAAGACTTGTAATTAGATTACGGAGTTTTTGTTTTCTAGGAACGGTCCATGAACCACATGTTGGTAGCAACTAGGTTGTGAATGGTTTTTTCATATTGTATGAATGCCACAAACGCGCTAAAATGATTAATGTGCAAAGTGTAACGTTAATCGCGAAAATTCTCCCACAACAAAATATTAAGTTTATAAGGTTTCAAGGTTTTCCTTCCCTCCATCGAGTTTTCGGGAAATTGAAATCCAAACCGGATGTGCTATGCTTCCGAGTTATCGGGGTAGTCGTTCGGGGAGGACGGATAAATTACCGGGAGCGCATTGGATGCCTTCGGTTGGAGCAAATTTTATCCCTAGAAACCTGATAGGTTGCCGGATATGATTCAATTGTGAAACTGATTTGCGTCGATGGTATAAACTTCACTTGTTCACGAACCATAGAAACCGTATAGGTTGAGGGGAGTGAACAAGGGGAAAAGAAGATCGAATCATCCATTAGATGGGTTGGTGTTGGACACCACTTTATGAAAATTAATAGACTAGAAACATGTTCGGTTGCCCTCTATTAAGATTTATAAAGAACGCGATCACCACTATGAAGTAGAGCGACGATACTTCCAGATTTCACATGGGAGTGTGTTGTTCCGATAAAAATAGTGGGAGCTGGGTAACAAGAATAGAAAAGACCTTAATTCTATACTCAGTACATAATATAACAAGTCACTAATTAATCTGTTATGCTTAATGCAGACATAACTCAATATGACAATGAATCCACTCGCAATTCTGCTCGAAAAGAACACCCTGATTGGACCTAAATTTGTGGACTGGTTCCGCAACCTGATGATAGTACTCAGTATAGAGGCACTGGGATACGTCTTAGAGACGGACATTCCGTCACCTCCTGTGCGGACCAGAGCCAATCAGGAAGAGATCGAAAACCACGAAAAGTGGGTTAAGGATGACGTAAAAGTCCGTGCATACATGATGGCTTCTATGTCTAATGAGCTTCAGAGAGCTCATGAGAAAATGACTTCGCTGGCGATTCTATCTCACTTAACCGAACTTTATGGTGAGCACAGCAGAATCGCTAGATATGAGATATCCAAGCAATCGCTCGTGCAAGGATGAAGGAAGGTGAGAAGGTTGGGGAACACGTCCTCAAAATGATATCCATGATCGAGATATTGGAGGCTCTTGATTTTAAAATGGATACTTCTCTCCAAACCGACCTTATCCTTCAGTCTCTCCCTGATTCTTTCTCACAGTTTGTTATGAACTTCAACTGCAATGAGATTGCATGTAACTTAGCTGGGCTAATGAACAAACTGGTGACTGCTCAGTCTCAGATGAAGATTCCGCGGATGAAGGAGTCTGCCCTTGTGATTTCTTCTGGACTTCGGAAGTCTAAGAATAAGAAGAAAAAGACCAAGAAGCGGACTAGACCACAAGTTAAGGACCTTAAAGGAAAGGGCAAGGCCCCGATGGTTCCAAAAGGCAAGAAGAAGAAAGATACTTGTCTCAAGTGCGGTGAGCTGGGCCACTAGACTAGAGACTGTCCGATTCTTCATGGCACTTCAGGTACAGAACTTTTAGTTTTGGAAACAAATTGTTCTGCTACTGTATTTTCTACTTCTTGGATACTGGATTCTGGTGCTAGTTCTTATATTTGTACCGTGAATCAGGATCTGTAACAAAGTAGGAAGCTTGGAGCTGGTGAAGTTATGATCACAGTCGGAAGCGGGCATAGTGTCGAGGAGACTGGCATAGGATCACTTCTTTTGGGTTTAGAATCCGGCTTTGTTTGACTTTAGAAGATGTACTTGTTTTGCCCAAGGGGCACAAAAACATTGTGTCTATTCCGGTCATGGACCGAAAAGGCTTTTCATTTTTCATTGGTGATGGTTCCTGCAAAATTTATTTCAGAAATAAACTAGTGGGTACTGCTACATTATTAAATGGATTGTATCATCTAAATCTCAGCAACAAAGTAGTTGTGAATACTATGACTAGAAAACGTGGTAGAGATGAAACCAATCAAGTTTTGAAATGGCATCTTAGACTTGGTCATGTTGGTCAGACCAAGGTTTACAAGATGGAAAATGATGGACTTATGGGTCCATTGGGATCGGATCCCTTTCCTACTTGTGAATCTTGCCTTAAAGGCAAACTAAATCCCCCTTCACAGGGACTTTTGAAAGAGTCGCTGATAAACTGGGATTAATCCATACCGACGTATGTGGTGCTTTGGAAGAAGCACGTGACGGATAGCAATATTTCATTACGTTTACGGATGATCATACTAGGTATGGTTATGTATACTTAATGAAACATAAATCTGAGGCCTTTGAGAAATTCCAGGAATCCAAGGCCCTAGTCGAGATACAAACTGGTAATCATATCAAAGCACTTCGGTTGGACCAAGGTGGCGAGTATATGAGTACGAAGTTCTACGAGTTCCTTAAGGAACATGGAATAGTTTCACAATTAACACCTCCAGGTACTCCTTAGTTAAATGGTGTGTCAGAAAGAAGGAACCAGGCCTTGTTGAACATGGTTCGTTCCATGCTGGACTATACTGACTTACCGATGTGGGGGTATGCACTCCTGACTGCCGCTTACATCTTGAGCATATGTCCTTCCAAATCGATTCCTAAAACTCCACATGAGATGTGAGAGGGCAGGAAACCAAGTCTTAATCATATTAGGATTTAGGGATGTCCCGCCTATGTCAAGAAGACTACGGTGGAGAAGTTGGAAGCTAGGTCCGCGAAGGGACGTTTCATTGGATTCCCATCTGGGACGATGGGATATGTATTCTACATGCCCGAAGATCGAAAGATTGTTGTTGCTTTACAAGCACACTTCCTGGAAGATGAGTTCATTCAGGAAGGCGGAGCAGGTAGAAGTATTTCTTTAGAAGAATACAATGAAACTCCTCGGGAGACACCTGTGCAAGAAACTGGAACCAAACCTTCTGAAACACAAGTACAACCACCTCGTAGGTCTAGTAGGGTGTCTCAATTACCTGAGAGGTATAGTTTTATGCACTTGGAGGAACTGGATTTCCTCGAGGTTCCAAGTGATAAACAAGAGACCGACCCGCGACCAATGACCTAGCAATGGTGGATGTAGACTCCATGAAATGGATTGTAGCAGTCTTCATGTAGTTGGGACCTTCGTTTTGACAAGACGGTCAAAGAGTTTGACTTCGTGCAAAATAAAGAGGAACCTTGTGTATACAAGAGGGTTAGTGGGAGCAAGGTCGCATTCTTAGTACTATATGTAGATGAGATTCTACTATTAGGAAAAGATGTGGGAATGCTCAGTTCTGTGAAAGCTTGGCTTTCGAGTAATTTCTCCATGAAAGACTTGGGAGAAGAAACCTATATTCTTGGGATTCAACTCTACTGGGATAGATCAAAGAGAATGATAAGTTTTTCCCAAGCCCTCTATATAGATTAGATCTTAAAGAGGGTTCATTCCGATGCGACATGGAATAAAACTCACCTTGAAGATGTGTCCTCATAGTGAGGAACAATGAAAGGAAATGAGTTATATACCATATGATTCGGCAGTGGGTAGCCTTATATATGCTTTATTGTGTATGAGACCTGACATTGCGCATGCTGGGAGCGTGGTAAGTAGGTTTCGGGCTAACCCAATTCGGGAACATTAGACCGCCATAAAGAACGTTCTCAAGTACTTTAGAAGGACTAGAGATCTGGTTCTTATATGTGGTGATGGAGAACTGAATGTGATGGGATTCACTGTATTGGACTTCCAAGGACAGAAAGACGATTCTATGTCTATTTCTGGCTACATTTACTCTTAATGGAGGAGCAGTATCATGGCATAGTGCCAAGTATAGTGCGGCTGCTAATTCCACCTGTTAGGCTGAGTATAAAGCGGCCTCGGAGGCCTCCAAAGGAAGAATTTAGAAGTTATTGGGAAACTTCACGTGACACCTTGTGCTGCGCTGCCAGAGCGGTAGCACAGGCCTAGGAGCCGAGGTTTCACAACAGTACCAAACATATTGAGAGAGAGTATCATCTCGTAAGAGAATTTATTCGCAAAGAGATACATTGTGCTGCATAGAGTAGAGTCAGCCGACTACGTCGCTGATCCACTGACCAAGCCACTTTCTCAGATTAGCTTAGAACGTCATCTGGAGAACATGGGTATTAGATACCATAGTGTGTGGCATTGAGTGCAAGTGGGACATTGTTGAGAGTATGCCCTCGAATGCCACTCAGAGGATGTTGAGTGAGGGCATTGTACTTGTAATTATGTAAATCATTAGTATAAGGCAATGTATGTTTCTTTATTTACTGTAAGTTACTGGCATTCCTAACTCGTAAATATAGATATAGAAACTAGTCCGTGCATTTGAGAGCAAAACGTTCCACTTCTTATTTGATAAGGGGGTCGGCACTGGAAGGTTTATAGCTCAAATACTTAATCGTTCGCAAGTCGATGAAACTTGACTGGGCGTTAAGTTTATGTGAAGACTTGTATGACGTGTTCTTTGACATGGAGAGTGCCTGTCGAACACTAATGGTTAGTGGGAGCACACGTTATAGGTATGCTAATTGGATTAGTATACTCGAATCGACTCACCCTCGATTCGTCACACGGATTTCACTTTGGGACAGTCAATGACGGAATCGAAAGGTTGTGATAGGTATTCGTGAACCTTCGACTTGAGGATTTAGTAGGGATGTGCTTGTGACGTTAAGATTTTAATTAGAGTAGTTCGACCTTATATACCGGGAAGTGGGGTTCAACCTCGACGTGCATCTTAACGGGCAAGTAGCAGGTCTTACTGAATACCAAGATAGAATTCTTTCTCCCGTTAGTGAGCGGGTTATATGTCCTATGCGGTTATTGGCAGATGAGATCATAAGTCTTTGGCCAAAGCATTGGAGCTAGTTGTATTGGATACAAGAGAGCTCAATGATCTCGATTTGCATTAACGCATGCATAGCGTCAAGTACAGATAGGGTTTGACTGACCGTGACCCTATAACTTGATCGGGACATTTGAAAGAAGGGTTTATACGTATACTGGTATTCACGACAGAATGGTTCTTGAATGATCCCATCATTCGTTCTCAGTTGGGGTACAGTGTAGGCCGCCAGGCTGGCTAGGTGGTGCTACTACTATTTGGTTCCTCCCATTGCTGACTGAGACTGACCTACCGAGTCACGCAATAGGATTGACGACGGAATGAATCGAGCTTTATCTCTCATTATGAATATTAGATATTGGATATCAAATTTGGGATATTGGATGTCTAAATTGATTTATTGGATAAATTAATTTACGGCCTAATGAATTAAATAAATTACTGGGTGATTAATTTAATTCATGAATATATTTATTTCTTGGAGAAATTAATTATGTCATTATGTATTTGATATGATTAATTAATTGGATTAATTAATCGATATAAATACATCGGAACGGAATCGGAGTTTATCTGTTTGGACTCACGGAAGTCCGAAACGGACCGAACTCGTCCGGCTCCTTCTAGATGGCTGCCCCCTTTCCAATCACCCCCCATATCGGTCTTTGTCTCCATTTTATAAATGGAAGACAAATGACTTTAAGAGATTTGGAATCTCTTATTATATGGTAAAGGCGATATGGTCTTGTTTTCATTTTGATTCTCGTAGAATAAAAGTGAAGACAACTCTTACTTCTCCAACCCATTCCACTCGTAAGAATCAAGAGCTAGAGAGAGAGAAATCATTTTCTCAAGTCTTCACTTTTCTTATTCTTCTTCTTCATAATTTTCTTAGAGAAATTTTGTGAGGAAATATTGAGAGATATAGATTAAACACTTAGAGTGTTGTAATCTTGATTAGCAAGCTCCTACAAACTTGCTCTAGCCGTATCCTTGGAGGATAGAAAGTGTAGTTATCCCGTTCGTTTTCCCGGCGCGTGGCAAGTAGAGACGCGGTGCTTTCAGCGTTGGATCGTTCAAGAGCTTGGAGCGGATTGTATTCGTAGAGATCAAGCAAAGCTTGGGGCATAGCTCAAGAGAAGGTTACCATTTAATCAACGGACTTCAAGGGTTAGTTTCTTACAACTCTTGCCTTTCGTTTATTTATACGTAGCTCGATCGATCCTCGTAGGGATTCGGATCGAATTAATTTTCGTTTTACCGCTTCCGCTGGGCCTTCGTTTTAGGCAACGAATCCCAACACTGGAAACCTACAACCTTCACGAGAAATAAAAAACAATGAAATCACTACGGGAATAAGGGTTAATAACGACGGAAAAACACGCCCACGCCCGAAGAAAACTCATTGAAACATTTAATCAAACATTAAATGTTCAAGGTTTCCCAAGAACCCTAAAATCATAAATCGAGTTGGATGAATCGAATATATGGATATATAATCCAATAGAATATGTTCAAGAACATCCCTTAATATCAATCAATTCGTCAAAATCGGGTTGAAACCATAATCAAGAACAAAACTAAAAAAAGTCAACTCTAGGAATATTAAGAAAATACCTTCGATCCGACGAAGAACTATGGATTAGATGGTGTTAATCCTTGCTAGGAACTCAAGAAGGTTGATGGATGATGAAATCTCGACCAACTCTAGCCTCTCGAATCAATCTCGTCGATCGCATGAAGGAGAAGGAGAAAGAAATGCTGAAAACGCGAAATGAAGTCTGTTGCCTATCTATATATAGGCCGCATCACGTTACGTACGCAATACTACAAGGTTAGCGTACGTAACAGGCCTTACGTACGTAACAGGCAAAATGTCACGTACGTAATGCTCTACTCAGAGCTCACTGCCCCAATCCATATGCAAGTTAACGTACGCAACCCTCTCAAGGTTACGTACGCAATCAAAGGGTAACGTCCGCTATGTGCCCAAGTAGCGTACGCTAAGGCCGCTTCAGAAACTTCTGTCCCAACCAATAGGTATGTCAACGTACGTAATGGAATGAGTATAACTTACGAAATACAGACTTAGCTAACATACGTTATCTACTGAAGCTAGCGTACGTAAGCTTCATGCAGTATAGAGCTGCTACACTCCGATTCACTGAGCAAGGGTATTTACGGACGCGACGAACACGATCCACCATGGTTAATTAAATCGAGCCGCACAATAGCCAGAACATGAGTCTAAATGCCAAACAAACATGTGATTTCGGTAGCCCAGAGGTTTAGAAAAACAAATACGACGACAACCACCCAAAACTTTAGGAAATTACGAAACAGCCCAAACGCCTGATAATCACAATACGAGGTCGAACAACACCTCTAGAGTTCGCAACATGACTAAAAATATTAAGTGAATTTGTAGGAGCAACAAAACAACAGTTTCGAACAAGATTCACAATAATCGATTCCAAATGCGGAAGAGTCGTAATAATATGCCGGTTAAACCGAACAATGTAAAAGCTCGCCCGAATGACAAAAGGTGCAGAACAAAATATGTCCAAAATGTGTAAATGAACACATGCGAGTCACTAGCATCGTAAAATCCAGAAATGAAAAATACGGATATTATAGTAATTACAATCCTCTTATACATAATAATAATAATCATTATCACTGTTAATAAAATATTAATCTGTTAATATTATTACTACCAGTCATTATTTTTCAGTTCGATTTAGAAAAGTACATTTCAACAAAGTTCGGTTCAGTTCAATTCAGTCTAAAAGAACATAGCCTGATACTCCCTCCATCTCTGCCCAATTGCAGCATTTGATCGAAAATTATTTTATTGTTAGTGAATGATTGAATGTGATAGATATATAAATTTTGTAAGTATTGATAATGAGCGTGTGATGCAGATTAATAGGTAAAAGATATTGATGGTTAGAAGAGCGCTCACATGATCCTAAAATGAAATACGAAATTGAGTAATTGTCAATAATGATATATTGGCCATGCCTAATCACATATGGATATACACAATGACCAAAAGATAGACAATGACAAGTGGTAGGGTCAAAAGTTAGAAAATAAGATGTACTCTTGAGTCAAAAGTTATATAATAATTTATGGAAAGTAACTTTGACCAGAAGACTTAGGGGTCGAAAATATGACGTCGAAGTTGGACAATATGTGATCTTTTTTTTATTTTCGTTTAGCTTAATTTCAATATTTTTTTACTTTAATTTCGTTCAGCATATTTCAATATAATTTATCAAAATTCACTTTTAATTAGTTTATTATTAATATTAATATTATCAATAATATTAAATATATAGAGTAAAGTGCACTTTGTATACCTGAACTTTACTCAAGACACCACTTGAAATACTGAATTTTAATATCTATCACTGAACATTCACTTTACTTAAACTTCGTGTACTGTCGTCTCTCTGTTGCTAACTCCGTTAAAAGTTTAGGGATAAAGTTGTAATGACTCTAATGAGAGATAGAACAGATCGGCGGTCGACTTCGGGGCGGCGGTAGTGGTTAGTTCCGACAGGTCGCTGGCGTCGCAGAGAAGTTGGGAAAAGAGGGAGAGATGGTAGTGATAGAGAGGTGGCTGGAGAGATGTGAGGAAGAGAGGGAGAGGGTGCAGGTCGGGGCGCCGCCGTTGTGGCTGGCGGTGGACGGCGGTTGGTGATGGCGGTGAGTTGAGGTCGGCTGGAGAGGAAGAAGAAGGGTTGTGAGGTGGTGGTGATGGTGTGATGGTCGAGGGCTGCAGAAAAGAGAGACATCGGAGAGATTGAGATGGTCCGAGTGTTAGTTCCTCGGTTGGAGAGGAAGAAGAAGGGCCGGCGTTCTTTTTTTTTTTTTTTTTTAAAGACAACTTTATCGTGAACTTTTAATGGAGTTAGTAACATATAGATGGTAGTATACGAAGTTTAAGTAAAGTGAATGTTAAAAGTTAACATTTCAAGTTGTGTCTTAAGTAAAGTTCAGGCACACAAAGTGCATTTTACTCATTTTTACATTAAAACTTGATATTGATAAATACATATTTCAATAAAATTAATATTATTTCTTTATTTAAATCTCATATAATCAGTTAACCTTCTTTACATGAACTTTCATCCAATATAAATGTGTTTGCCAATAATAGTTTATTCTAAAATTGTGAAAAATAGATAAATTATGAAAATATCATATAGACAGAAAAGTTTCTATAAATATATAACTCGATATAGATTTCTTCCTTTAGGCTCTTAATATATTATTGATATATACTGGATTTTTATTGTATGGATTATTCAGTTTTTATTGGGCTCACCACATTTAGATATGTAGCTATATTGAGGAATTTATATGAGATATTATCTTAGTTTTTTTCTTTTCTGCAGTATTAATTATTTATTTATGATCTGCACTTTCTACTCAAGTGGAATTGGTGGCGTATTTTAATTGAAAATTTCGTATACCGTTGTAGAGAATGTAAAAAGTAGATAGAAAAGTAGATAGATTGTATTGTTCTCATATCTCTATATATAGAGAGATATCACAATACATCAGACTTAATCATGCCATAATTAATTTGTAGATTAAGGCACACACATATATTTACTTTAACATTGTCCTTTGTGCCGAGTCTTCATTGCATGTCAAGTTGCGTCGTTAAAACTTCTTCAAGCAAAAACTTATAGAAAAATGACTTGATTACAGAAAAACAGAGTATAACATCCAGATATATAGGTTAATTCTAATTTCGTTAAACCAAAACTTCATTATTTTGTCGTTCAATGTGCTCACTAACGTGATCAAGTCGTCGGTCAATGAGCTAAACGTCTAGTTACATCGTTGAAAATATTTCCAAGTGATAAAACCCAATAGAAAAAAGAATTCTCGATTAAGGAAAAATATATAACTTGCGACGTGGATGTAAGACTACTCCTCAAGTCTATATCTCTCATTGATTAATTCGTCAATCGAGAAATTTGAAAAACAGTATATGTGTCTTTGTCTCGTTAAAAATTTTGCCAAATTAGGGAATCCGGTGGGACAAACTAAAAAATCCCTTGAAAAAATAATAACATTCAAAAAAATTAAGAAATATCTGAAAATTTTAAAATATATTGGTAAAAATCTGGAAATAAAAAATTTTTAGAAAAAAAGTAAGAAATCCAAAAAAAAATATAAGGTAAATCTAACATTATATATATATATATATTTATATATATATATATATATATATATATTTATATATATATATATATATATATATATAGAGAGAGAGAGAGAGAGAGAGAGAGAGAGAGAGAGAGAGAGAGAGGTGATCCTGCAAATTAAAAGATACTTAGAAATAGAGAGATACTAAAAATATAAGAAAATCTAACATTAAAAATATGAGAAAATCGGAAAACTTCAAAGAAAATGTATAAAAATCTTAAAGTAAAAAATAAAAAATAGATTTTTTTTAGAATAAGAAAAACAAAAAAAATAAAATAAATTATGTAGAAACCACGTGGAAAAAATATTCCAAGTTTTTTTTGAGATGTTAAAAAATATAAGAAAAAACTATTAAATAAACATGTTTTATTTTTCAGTTACAATTTTTTTTTATGAATTTTTCAGATTTTTTGATAATTCTTGAAATTCTCAAATTTGTATTAAAAAAAATTTATTTTTCAGATTTTTAGCTATCCTTTTTAGATTTCAAAGTTTTTCCTATTTTTTAATTTTTTGGACTTTGTTTCAATTCGAGCCAATATGGCTAAATTTAGGGAATAAAGTGCCTATTCCAAGACATGGGGTCCTTGTCCTTAAAGTAGAGGTGAGCAGAAAAACCGACAATACCGAAAATACCGAAAAAATCGAAATCGAAAAACCGAACCAATAAGATATTGGTATGGTACGGTTCTTAAAATTTTGAAAACCGAATTATGCGGTTCGGTTTCGGTTTTAGATATGGATTCCGACTTTAAAACCGAACCGAACCGATAAAACAGATGACTATTCTGCAAACTTTGTTTTTTCTTTGTGGAGGTTGTTATGAATTGATGGACTTGTGCTGAGGAGGAAATTCAAGACTTTTGTTTAATCTGATATTGGACTTCTTGAATCCTTAGTTATTATCATGTTATTGAAGTAGATTTTATTTTTATTCAAGCTTTGAAGTGTATTAATTATGTCTAAATCCTTCTATTTGAACTTACAATTGTCTGATTTAAATTTCAAGTAGTTCAATTTAGGTCTGGCGCAAGCCCAACTTAAGTGGCCCATTTAATCAGCCCATTGACACCGAACCGTTACCGAACCGACACCGAAACCGATCACACCGAGCCGATTTAAAACCGAATCATTTCGGTACTCAAATGCTAGATACCGATAAGATACGATTCGATATCGGTTTTAGCTAGAAACCGTACCAAACCGAACCGAGCTCACCCCTGCCTTAAAGTGCCAGCCCAAACTTTTTTTACCCTTTGTGCATAGCAATATTCGAAAAGTAAATAAGATGACATTTTTTAAGAACAAGAAAAACTCATGCCTAGTATATTATCTTAAATGTAATATTTTCACATATTATATTCTGAAAAAATTTCTAAAAGGTAAAAAAATATTTTTTTTCAACGTTATTCATCTTATATAAATATATTGTATATTATTAAAATATATTTATACATTAATACATTATATTAATATATATTTAAAATGGAGGGTTATGTTCACCCTCTTAAAAGAGGGTGAACAAAGTCCCACTCTATAAATAGAGGCATATGATCTTCATAATGATATACATAATTTCATCGGTGTCTCCCAACTTCTCACATATTTTCCTCTTTCTCTCAATGTTTACAACACGTTATCAGCATGATACTCTACCAGTAGATTTTTTATTTCTCTCCGATTTTCGAAAAAAAACAGAAAAAAAAAACGCGAGCAAATTTTCTGCACTACAAAACCGCGCTAAAATTACGATTCCCGCTTTGTTAACCATTGGATCATCATAAAATTTTTACAGTATCTTCCTGACAAATGGATCTACACATTCAACGGTGAAGATCGGATTCTAAAATGTATTGCATCCATAAAAAAAAGTCCAAACAGAAATAGTTTTTCTTTACATTGGTGAACGGTATTAATTTTATTTACTCCTTCAAAAACTTTCTTGCATATGATGATTTCGAGGAAAAATATATATTCTTTAGTTATTAAATTTTATGTTTTTGTGTGCATCATATATAAATAATATATATGATAACCTCGAAATCTATTATCAAATCATATTTCTCTTTGTTTCCAGAAGAAACACGATTCAACAATATTTAATAATTCAGAAGATTATTAAGATAAAAGATTTGTTGTAGTTCTTGAAGAAGCACAACGTTATCTCGTCATATTCTATTTGAATATGATGTGTTCATGAAGAACATTATGAGATCTAATAATTTATGTAAATTCGTAATGAAAAATACAAAATAATATTCTTGAAGAATATTGTAAGTGCTCTTAAAGAAGTAATTATTTTTTATTTAGTTATTTCGAGTCGTGCTTAATTTTTGTACTATTTTATTCCCCTTTGTATATTCAGTTATATATCTTAAAATTATTGCTCCCGAAGTAGTACAATTAATTGTAGTATTCTTGAAGAATTTTACTATTCTAAATGAATAATTCTTATTATACATAAATTACTTGATAATACGATATTCCTGAAGAATATTGATTTGTTACTTATAAATATAATAGCATAATTAAATCATTATGCTCTTAATGTAGCACGATGTTATTCCTAAAGGGCACTATAACTTATATCTCAAATAAAAAATATTAATATGATTTGAGAATATTATCTATCGAGATTGTATAAGATATGATATACTCCACAACCATAATCCGATTGTGCTCCAATGGTAGCAAGATTAGTTAGTGGTTGAATATTCCTATCATATATACTGATAGTTGTTCCCGGAAGTGAACAATATTAAATTATAATTTCAATTTTGCATGACTCATGTGTTGGGTTTGTGATGATTGGTTTACCTTCGTAAACATGTTTCATGTGGATTAGTTAGGTATTACGTGTCATAAATGTTTGATGTTATTAGTGTTGTTCTTGAATGTTCAACGTGGTGTAATTGTGTTAATCATGATAATCATGTTGGTTTGGATGTGTACTACGATGTGTATCGATCATGATGTATTGTTGGTTGTGAATTTTTTGTTGAGTATCATTGATGATAACGGTTGGGATCGTTGAGATTGTGCTATGTGTGCTGGATGTGTATAGATTGTGGTAATCAACGTGATTGATTGATCGTGTCCATTGTTGAAGTAATGTGAACGTGAATGTTGTATGTTATAAGGCTAAGTTCACTCGTGTAGGTTCGACGGGACCTACGAGGATTCGTGGCAGTGGATCATGGGATCGGAACTCAGTGTGTAGTGATGTGGTCCAATCGTGCGGGCCTGACGAGGCCTACGATGACACCTGACAGAAGATCACTGGGTTAGGGCACAGTACGTCCAATCGTGTGGGTTCTACGGGGCTTACGGTGACTCGTGACAGTGGATCGTGGAGTCAGGACTGATTGTGACTGTTATGTTTAGTTAAGACTGTGCGGGTTGTTGAACCTACGGTGACTCGCGACAGTGGATCACAGATTCGAGATCGTTTATGATTGTTATGTTTGGTTAAGACCGTGTGGGTTGTTAAACCTACGATGACTCATGACAGTAGATCACAGAGTCGAGATCATTTTGTGACTGTTATGTTTAGTTAAGACCGTGTGAGTTGTTGGACCTACGGTGACTCGTGACAGTAGATCACGGAGTCGACATTGATTGTAACTGTTATGTTTGGTTAAAACCGTGTGGGTTGTTGAACCTTCGGTGACTCGTGACAGTGGATCATGGAGTTCGAGAACATGTTTTACGTAAATGGAATGATTGGGCTGAGACCCAAGCGATTTGTGGAAATACTTTTGTATTGTAAAATATTGAGATTCGAAATGAGACTTGGGTTAAGACCCTAATGTTTTGATAAAAGTTTTTACAAACTTAGGACTCGATGTCCCAAAGACTTTGTATTTTTAAAACTTCCGAGATGTTGATTCTATTTTCAACGGCTTCAAGTACTTTGTTTTCTAAATACTAAAACTTCTCGAAAATACTTGGTGAATGGTTATCCTTATCTGATTCGTGATTGTTGTTTGCTTGCTACATTTGGTATGGTTATGATACTTGTACTAGAAAATTCGAATTGATAACCCCTTAATGGAAGAAATGCGTTTCATGCATTTCAGGTATGCTTAGTTCGTGGGAGCAGTCACAGGATCAGCACGGACGATGATGGTCCGAGATACTAATTAAGAGAAACGGAGTTCAGTCTGATGTCGCCGTGTTATGAAATTTTTCCCAGTCTTCCGCTGTGCTATGTTGTTTTGTATTCGGACCTCCGCGTGTGTGTGTTGTAAGGAATTTATTTTAGCTTGATTTAGTTGTGACCTTATCGGTCCATGTCGTCATCTTGTTTGACCCCGGCCTGCCAGACAGTTGGTCGTTTTATAGTGTTTAGCCCGTAGATCCTTGTGAGAAGGATCTACGGCGTGTGATATTCCCGGATAGTTTTTGGGGGTGTTACAAAATCTCCAGAAGAGATGCCATGTCTCACCAACATGTGAGTTCAAGATTGCAACTTGTACTGAATATGATACGCATTGCACTCTTTTTTTTCTTGGTTGAGATTTTATCCCACTGGGTTTTCCTAATAAGGTTTTAACGAGGCATACTCATCTTTAAAGTAAGAATGAGTAGTTGTACTCTTTTTCCTTTGATCAAGTTTTTCCCACAGGGTTTTCTTGACAAGGTTTTGATGAGGCAACACATGGATACTCCTATAGCAATATTCTGTATACGGAGAAACTTATACTCTTTTGATCACTCAGTTTTTATCCCATGAGGTTTTAGTAAGGCGGCACATGAATATTCATACAAGAATGATCGATATGAGGGGGAACAAATTTAATTATTATATATTGCCCAGGACTTTTCCTAACAGCAGTATGATGCAGCAAGTTATGTATGTTACATGCCCACTCCAAACAGTTTGGAAGTTTTTCTCTCGTTGGGTTCTTCAAACTAGTCCAGCAGATATTTATGTAAATAGTCATTCAAGGGAGAGTGTTGTAAATAAGTCATGCATTTAGTGAATGACTCGTATGCCCCTGAAACCCTATATGTATACCTATAAATAGTCATATGACTTTCATAATGATATACACAATTTCATTGGTGTCTCCAATCTTCTCACATAATTTCCTCTTTCTCTCAATATTTATAACAGCTACATAATTTTTTTAAATATCTAGTCATTCATTTTTACTAGGACTGGGACTTTTGGAACCGGGATCCGCAGAACCGATCCGAACCGCATTGGAACCGACGGTTCGGTTCGGTTCCTAGCAACAAATTTTTTTTTCGGTTCGTACTGTTAGTATTCGGTTCGGTTCGGTTCGCGGTTCCTGTCTGTTTTAAAGAGGAACCGATCTGAACCGCAAGGAACCGTCCGAACCGCACCGAACCGGGAAACCGACCCTCTGAATATAATATAATATAATATATTCTTATTAAACATAATTAATATAATATAAAATAATATAATATATTCTTAATAAAATAAAATATAATATAATATATTTCGTCCAAACCATACAAAATCGGTTCCGGTTCGGTTCGGTTCCTGTGCGGTTCGGACAAAAAAAACTGGAAAAACCGAACCACATAACCGCGAAAAAACTATGCGATTCGGTTTCGATTTCTGTATTTTTCTCCCAGAAACCGAAAAGTCCCGGACCTAATTTTTACCCGTAATGCTCAGATCTTTTCACCAAGATTTTTCTCTCTGTACAAAAAAAAAAAGATCTTTTCACCAAAGAAAAAACCTGTGGCCTGATTTGTATTAGTGAAAGACAGGGGGCGTTTTTTTTTTTTTTTTTGGGGGCATCATAATTTTGGTGGGCTCTTATATTTGGAAAGCAAAATATTTGCTTTACTTTGTCAAACACGCGGGGAGAAAGTTTGGCATGCCTCATTAGCCAACTTTGAAGATCCTTTAAGAAATATTTTACTGAATTTTTCTACATAATTTCTTACGGATGGGTAGTAATCAGCGAATATGGTTATAAATCGAAAATTATCGAACTGATTAGACTTGGTAAACATAATATATGATAATTGCAAGTTTGGTACGATATTACCGATTTTTACTACCGCACGGTACGATAATGGTATTGAATTTTTCTAGTATGGTATTACGACACCGTACCAATATACATATATAATTGATTACTTATAATTTTTTTATTTATTTCATATTCATATAGGTCATTAACAACCATTACAAATCATTATCAGTCATTACCAACGGCAGCCATTACCAACTATTACCAACCATTAAGAGAATGGTCTATCGGATTTTTTGGCTCATCACCAATCGTTACCGAGTTTTTGAGTTTTTGTTCTCTTTCTTTGCTTGGCCCAATTAAATTTGGTATCAGGCCTATTATCAACCGTTACCGACCGAATTTATTGGTTATCAATAATGACGGTTACCAAACTTTTTGATTAGCTATGGTAATCATGTTGGGCTAGCAAAATAGATCAGTACTGTAATTGATAATGACCCAAAAGTTTGGTAATCGTTACCAATCCAAACCTAGAATTTTTGGTTCAGGTGTAACGCACCGCTTTCGCGTTTAGCTTGCATACACTTTGTTTTATCATATGCCCCCTTTGTTTGATCATACCTTTGTACTTAAGGAGGCTTAATTACATTTTCTCAAATTGTAAATAAGATCAAATATTGTCAAGATTTCAACGTAGCGCGTGATCTTTATTATATGTTACATATTGAGTCACATACAACGTATGGAGTAAGAATGTGAATGTGTTTTGACAAAAATAAACTCCGGATATCCCTTTAAGAGAAAAGAAAATACAAACCCAACACTACATAGTGTTCCAAGTAAGTGTAAAAGATAAGTATCGGTGGTCACAACTTCTCTTAACTAGTGATTACACCCGGGTTCGACTCCCCCGCCGCCATTTTCCTTATATTGAGTCGATGTTTAAAAAGAACATTATTCTATTCTCCATAGAAAAGAGTGTAAGAGATAATTAGAAAACATAATCAAAAATATTCTTATCAGTAGGAAGATCACGTGATTTCTTTGGGAAAGTTATATTTCATTAAATATCTCCGATCACATTAAATCATCATACGTTTTCTTTTAAGTGGTCGTTTGGTTCGGAGTAGGATTTGAGTTTGGATTCATGAATCGGGTTAGTGGTAAGAGGTTAAAACTTAATTCATCATATCACGTCTTTAGTTCAATGGTTAAATCAAAATAATTTTTATAAGAATATTCTTACATAGTCATATAATAGGTATTATTAGAATAATAAAATTAATATTTAAAACAAATACTATTGTAAAAGGAATACTAATATAATAAACATTTATTATACTATTACAATTAATATTTACAACTAAACTACTATTTAACAAAAATATATTTATTATAATTACTATTATTATTATTATTATTATTATTTTATAAGAAATAAAAATTACTATAAATATCTAAAAACTAATAATTAACCAATATTATTTAATAAAAATTATTATATAAATATAATAATTATTATTTATAATATTGTTCATAATAATTATTGTTATTATAATAAGAATTATAATTGCTTAGTCAGAATAATAAATTTTTATAATAGTAGTAATATTTGCTCATTATTTTAATGTATTATATTATTGTTACTATTGTTTTATAGTCAATAATAAAAAAATAAATTATTATCATACATCATTGATCATACCCAAGGATCATACCCATTTCCCCTCCTAAGTTTCAAAAATTCATACCTCATGTATTTGGAGTGTGAATTTGGAAATTAAGATAATGGCAACCAACCACTAGGTACGAGTTTCGTCCATTCGAATGGACAAAATGATATTGACGAACCAAACAACACCTAAATTTTCACCACACTAACCATCAATATTTTTTACCTTTTAATCTACATCAGAGGCTCATCATGGATACTTACAAAATTTATGTATTATCACATTCAATCATTCACTAACAATACACTAATTTTCTATCAAATATTGCAATCAATTTGAGATGACGGAGTATTGCGCTCATTCTTGCATCAATGAAACGAATCAATCAACTCATTGAAATGTAATTTTCTAAATTGAATTGAGAAATAATGAACTGATAGTAATAATATTAAGAAATTAATATTTTATTAACAATGATAATAATAATTATTATGTTTAAGAGGATTGTAATTAAAATCATTTAAAATATAATCTATATAATTGTTCAGAAAATAATATTAATAATAAGCATAATAATAATTATGTATAATAACTCTTAACTAAAATCATTTACAAAATACTATTAAAATAGTATTATTAGTAATATCACGTAACAATATACCAAAAAGGACAACAATAATATGATAATAATATTATTAATAATGATAATAAATATTAATAATAATGGAAAATAAATATAATAACGAATACTACTAATAATACTAATATTAAATAATAATATTTAAATTACAACAACAATAAAAATAGTAGTAATAGTAATACTACTACAAATAATTATAAAAATAATAATATCGATAATAAAAAGTTATATATAGTATTATGATAATATTAGTATCGATACTAACAATAATAACTAATATTAGATAACAATTTATAACAATAATATTAATTATATCTAGAGTAAAGTGCACTTTGTGTACCTGAACTTTACTCAAGACACCACTTGAAATACTGAATTTTAATATCTATCACTTGCAATACTGAACATTCAATTTACTTAAACTTCGTGTACTGCCGTCTATCTGTTACTAACTCTGTTAAAATTTCAGGGATAAAGTTGCCTTTTCAAAAAAAAAAAATACCACCAGCCCTTCTTCTTCCTCTCCACCGAGGAACTAACATTCGGACCATCTCAATCTCTCCGATGTCTCTCTTTTCTGCATCCCTCGACCATCACAGCCCTTCTTCTTCCTCTCCAGCCGACCTCAACTCGCCGCCATCACCTACCGCCAACCACGGAATGACCAACAAAATACTTCGTAGTTGATAGTTTGCCTACGGAATTTCATTAACGGATTTTCGGTATGTAATTACCTGCAAATTAAATTTTCGTAGGCAAACAAATTGCGTACAAAGGGATCTCGTTGGTATTCTCTAGGTAAATATAAATGCTTGCAGAATCTGAATGATTTTTCCCACTGGGTTTTTGCTTGACGAGGTTTTAACGAGGCAACATGACATGCGCTTGTAGACTAGGCACAAGGGGGAGTGTTAAAGGAATAATACCCATTGTGTGCCTAAGTCTGTTAGTTTATGGGCTTTCCTAGATAGGATTGGGCTGAGGCCTGTTTGTATGTACTTCACCCTATTTAAGGGAACTCATTGATGGAATAATACAACACTTTGCCCTACTTTCTTGTCTTGTGTTATTTTCCCTTCAACACGTTATCAGCACGTGTCTAACCAACTGAGAAAATTCCCGGCCGAAAACTCTGAAAAAAAAAAAAAAAAAATCGAAAAAAACCCTAGCGACTCTGCACACCCGCCGCCGTCGCCTCCTCCGGCTCGTCGCTGCTCATCCTCCGTCCACAACCAGACCAGATCGGACGAAACCCTAGCAGCAGTCCGCCTTCTACAACCCCCGCACAACATCGCAACCCCTTCCCTCCCGTCCGACGTCGCACCAGATTCGCGAACGCCACGACCGTCGTTTTCCCCCGGCTCCTGCTCGTTTTTTTTCCCCCCCGGCACCGCGACCGTCGCCTGCTCGTCTCTTCCCCGACGTCCGACCTCCGCCGTCTGCAATCGAAGCCCGTGACTCGTCGTCGTCTCCTGCAATCGAGGCCCGTCGCCGGTTCCCCCAAATCTCCAGACCGTGACATCATCCCCGCGACCCAGACCCAGAAGGAGAACACTGACCCGGTTGCTGACGAAACCAGATCCGGTTGCTGACCCGACCCGCACGCAGTCTTGTTTTCAGTTCGTTTCTGCTCCTATTCGCGAAACAAAGTACACAAATACGAACCCTACTATCTGCAACGTGCGAATTTACATTTTTTTTAATTAATTACTATTAATTGCATATTGTACTTCGAATTTATTTATGCTTAATTTAACCAAAAGCATGATGCATCCATAATTTTAATTAAATTAAAATAAATTGCTTAAGCAACTTGAATTAAAATAAATTCACGTTGAATTAATAATAATTGCGGCATAAGATACCTCTTTGACTGCATTTATACGTGTATAGATATACTCATAGGGCTATGTGATTATATCTATAATTATATATATATTTTGCATGCATTATTAGTTATGGCATGTATATTAAGTTCATCATTAGTAGAACTTAGAGGACTTATTTCTACTATTTATATCAACTCGAACCGTGATAAAGTAATTTCATCGGTATATAGACCAATAGCATCGAAAGTAATTTTGACCATATCTTGGTTCTGAAAAATAATAACCCTCCACATTATTGAAAATTTTATCATGGAAAGTACTCATGATATACTGTGAAAATTCATTTTCCTCTTTTTTTTCTCGTCTCAAGATGGCTGATCCAACTCGTCCCGAATTTGACATCTTGGACTCAGAAGGGCTTGAGTACCATAGATGGGTTTCTGACGTAGAGACCACTTTTATCGCTAAGGACTATAGTGCTACTATCTTTGAAAAAGCAGGCGAAGTACCGTCTGACAAGACCAAAGCTAGTGCATTAATGTTCCTTAGGCGACATATCGACCCGAGCCTAAGGTGGGAATATCTGCAGTTGAAATCCCCGAAAGAACTGTGGGATGCCCGTAAGGGCCAATTTGGGAATATTCACAAACTTTGCTCCCAAAGTTGACCGTGCAGTGAAATGAAATCCGCTTGCTTGATTATAAACGGATCAACGACTTCAACAAAGATATTCTCCGCCTCAAGGCATGCCTAAATTTCTGTGGGAAGGACATCACAGAAGATGACATGATCCATAAAGCTTTTTCCACCTTCCCTACTCCCGCTCATATACTAACGAACCAGTATAGGCTGGAGTATGATAATAAAAACATCACTACCTTCAGTAAGCTAATCAACCTACTCCAAGTAGCTGAGAGGCATAACGAAGTGTTAGTGAGCAGTAATGTCAGGTCGGTTGGGACAAAGAAATTTCCCAAGGCCAATTATGGCAAAGTGAAGGATGGAAACCACCCCAATGTATAGGGGACTGGACATGATAGGCTTCTTGGTCAAGGACGTGGGAGTTCTTCCAATGTAATGCGAAGACTTGGTGCTCCCGGCTCTAATAGCCAAGGGAACCAAATAGCACCTACCCATCTTATCGCCTCTAAGGCTCGAGTTGGCAATGAACCGTGCTATCATTGTGGAGATGCTGCACATGGTACAAGAACTGCCATGCAAACAAGCAAGTCGCATCTCACTACAAGAAATGTAGAGAGTCCAAAGAAAGGAGAACTCACAATATCGAGGAATATGATCTAGACAAGTCCCCCGATGTCAATTTTCACAGTCACCAATCGTCGAATTGAGTCATACGAGCCACAGTCTATAGACTGAATCTTAGTATTATGTTTACTTTCTCGTTTACATTTGGTATAGTTGCCCCAAGACGATTGTGTTGGTGTTTTATTTTCAATAATGGCCTGATGCAATGTTGTTTCACGAACAAGATATTAATATTGCTTACGTTAGATTATTAGCTTTATTTCGAAGTACTGAATAATGCTTGAATGCTTATGGTTCGAAATTTCACTCTTTTCTAAGAAATGAATCGAGGAGAGCTTGAATGTTCTTAGAATTAGGCTTCTATTCATCGAATAAGTTGCCTGACAAACCTCGGTAACTACGATGATTGGGTCCTCCCAACTCATCAAAGGGCGAGGTAATGCCCAATTCTTGATGCCTAAACGACACTCTTCTAAGTTACCAATACTCTGTATGCACCTAGAGCCCTTCGAACCTTACTTAGCTTCAACAATATACGTAGCAATGGTTTCCAGATTGAAACCCACTGTGAGAATGGAATAGAGTTTCTTTTATTAATTCTAATGAATGTGGACGTAAACACATTTTAGAATAACTCATGAGTCAATCTAGTGGACTGTACCTCACTTCTATTAGGTTTTTAAAAACCTATGTTGTCACCAACAATGTGCTTTGGGACATAGACTCATATAGGCTTTGGCACGATAGACTAGGTCATTCTGGTCGAAGTATAATGATCCATATACTAAAGAACTTGTACGAACATCATTACTTTTCGAGCGAAAATGGGCAACAACTCAACATAAAGAACAATGTTGATGTTAATCGTGTTATGTCATCCAAAGAACCGAATGCATATCAAATGCCCACCACTTAGTGTTGCAAAGCCTGCTCTTTAGCCAAAGTAGGAGCGAGACCTTCCTACGCTAAAGAAACAAAAGCAAAAAATTCCATTCTTACGCTGAATATAAGGAGATATTTGTGGATCCATCCACCTAATATGCGGACCATTTACGTATTGATGGTTTTGATGGATTCTTTGACATGTTGGTCGCATGTCGCTCTCATGTCCACTCAAACTGCTGCAGAACTTCCAAAATAACTTATAAGGGCTCACCTCCCTTATCACATCTAAAGGACTCGATGATGTTGGAGAGTTCACATCAAAAAGTACTTGATATTTATTGCTTGATAGAGATTAATGAATACTATCTCGTCCCATGTGCATATGCAAACGGTCTCACATAAACCACCTTCTAAAGAATATGTATGGTGATTATGTCATTAGTTATGTGCACCAATTAGCATATTTTTGCCTGGGATTATGCAATATTGCATGCAACTTTACTTAAATCGTTCATTTAGACCTTTTGCTAACCAATTAGTTTATGCGTACCAGTTGGTAACTGGATAGCCTGATTTTTATAATTTGGACCCAGACGGACTTGAGTGCCAATTGCGCATATTTGGTTACGCATTATATGTGCCTTCTGCACCCCACAACGCATCGGTCTTTAGAAACGATTAAGTATTCACGTTGGATAAGAATCTCCAGACGTTTATCCGCTATTTGAAACCTTCACAATGATCTCTTTACCGCACGATTTGCGGATTGTCACTTTAATGAGAAAACCTTCCCGTCGTTAGGGGGAGGAGAGAAAATGTAATTTCTCGGGGAACAACAGGAATTGTCATGGTGTCTCCACTTTGTCTCATTATGATCCCCGAACTTCACAATGTTACCGTGAAGCATAAAGGACTCTCGATCTTCATGATGTGGCAGATTCGATGCCTGATGCATTTACTGATATCGTTCAAGTGACAAGATCTCACATTACAGCTGCAAATGTGCCTGTAAGGTTAGAAGTCCCCTCTAAGGGGCACATCACCAATGAACTGGGTGATGCAACCGCACTTGGTGGAGGTGTGGTTGAGGCCGTGGCTCCCTGCGAAGGAAGGGGTGGAAGCCACGTGGTTCGACTAAATACTCACCCAAGTAAGAGGTAGAGTATGGCACAACTTCACATGTTAACCATCAATGAACTCATTTCATGAGATCATGCTTGATTTTATTATGTCCATGAATCATGACGAGGGGGACGCCCCGAAGATATGATTCATAAAATCAAGAATCTCGATGAAATTATGAGGGTGTGGCCTGATCAACCACCCACTTTGATGACATGTCATGAATCATAAAGTACGATGATGTCGAACCTCGCTCGGTTGGATGAAATCAACATAGAGCTGATTGGCCTATAAGAAAAACATTCCAGGTAGAACTAGATTCTCCGACAAAGAGACAGGTATTTGGTGTAGGTAGTGCTAACCTAACCAAGTGTAAAGCCTGAAGGACATAATCGAACCTTTGTCGTAAATCATAGTGAGAATAGTAGAGTCCTAATGTACAAGGTACACGAAGTAATGCTTCTCACAACGCCTTGGAATTGGTTACGAGGAAATGTACTCCCACGTATACGTTCCGCTATTTGATTAGCGTAGTAATTTCCGAGGGACTGGAAATGCAGCCAATAGATGTGGTTACTGCGTATCTCTATGGGGATCTAGATACGGAGATTTACATGAAAGTGCCCGACGGCATTTCATTGCCCAAATCAAGTAACCTGCACCACGAGTGCGTATTCGGCCTGCTTGAAACGCTCACTTTACGGCTTGAAACAATCCGGAAGGATGTGGTATAACCGTCTGAGTGAATACTTGATTGGAAAGGGATACAAGAACGATGAACTGTGTCCTTGCGTCTTTATAAAGAAAACAAGTTCTGGATTTGCAATCATCGCAGTGTATGTCGACGATATGAATATAATCGGCACTCTTGATGAAATAAGAGAAACCACCGGATACTTGAAAACTGAGTTTGAGATGAAAGATCTTGGGAAGACTCGTTTCTCTTGGTATTCGAGATAGAACATAGAGTCTGTGGAATTCTCATCCACCACCGCTTATGTCCGTAAGATGCTTAGACGCTTTAACATGGACAAAGCACACCTTGTTAGCACTCCCATGATCGGTCGTAGCTTGGATGCGAAGAAAGATCCATTTCGCCCAAAGGAAGATGACGAAGAGCTTTGGGAGCTGAAATTCCCTACTTAAGTGCAATAGGCGCTCTATTGTACTTAGCTCAATGTACGCGACCGGACATCGCCTTCTCGATAAACTTACTAGCTCGATTTAGTTCAAAGACCGACGCAACGTCATTGGAATGGTATCAAGAATATATTCCGATACCTAAAAGGAACCATTGAATTGGGACTATTCTTTCCCTACAAGGTGCAAAGGAAGTCCGCTCCGTAAAGGCAAATGCTAAAGTAAATGCTAATGCCATAGAACCTACTCCGACGAACGTATTGGTAGGATTTGCCGATGCAGGTATCTCTCCGACCCACACAAAGGTCGCTCCCAAATAGCTATGTATTTGCTATTGGGAACACTGCTATATCTTGGAGATCCACAAAGCAAACCCTTGTAGCTACCTCATCTAATCACGCCGAAATTATCACTTTGCATGAGGCAAGACGTGAGTGTATTTGGTTAAGAGCTATCATTACACATATCCGAGGTAACAGTGGACTAAGTAATGTCACCGAGCACCCACATGCATATATGAAGATAATGCACTTGCATCGAATGTATGAAGCTTGCGTATATCAAGGGGATAACACAAAACACATATCTCAAATTCTTCTATAATCAACAAATGTGCTCTCCTCAATATTCAAGTAAAGCAAGTCAGATCTGAGGAGAATGTGGCCGATTTGTTCACCAAATCTCTGCCTAAGGCCGTGTTTGAAAAACATGTGAGAAGTATCGGAATGCGGAGAATTTCCGAACTCCCAAAATCGATGTAAAGGTAGAGGGAGAAGGGTGAGTCATAAAGAAACTTACTCACCGACGTTGTACTCTTTTCTTTGACCAAGGTTTATTTTCTCCCACTGGGTTTTGTTACTTGGCAAAGTTTTTAATGAGGCAAACGACACATGCACAAGTTTTTCAAAGTATCCTTGATTGATGTACAAATCGGGAGATGTAGACTTGAGGAGTCTTACATCCACAACGACGTTATACTCTTTTCCTTCCAAGGATCATTTTTCCCACAGGGTTTTTATCACTTGGAAAGGTTTTTAACGAGGTAACAAGATGTACGATTTTAGGGATCGATGGAATGGTCACCTTAGTAGCGCTATGATCAAATGTAACGATCATATGAGAGGATAGATTCAAAGGACGAAGTCTAAACTCGATGTGTCTAGATGCTGTACTCTTTTCCCTACGATCAAGACATTTTTCCCACTGGGTTTTTGCTTGACGAGGTTTTAACGAGGCAACATGACATGCGCTTGTAGACTAGGCACAAGGGGGAGTGTTAAAGGAATAATACCCATTGTGTGCCTAAGTCTGTTAGTTTATGGGCTTTCCTAGATAGGATTGGGCTGAGGCCTGTTTGTATGTACTTCACCCTATTTAAGGGAACTCATTGATGGAATAATACAACACTTTGCCCTACTTTCTTGTCTTGTGTTATTTTCCCTTCAACACTTATCTAATTTTTTTTTTTTTTGATACCGAGGTTCCAACGGCCCCACA
Organism: Orobanche coerulescens; assembly: GCA_033398695.1. Taxonomy (NCBI): domain Eukaryota; kingdom Viridiplantae; phylum Streptophyta; class Magnoliopsida; order Lamiales; family Orobanchaceae; genus Orobanche; species Orobanche coerulescens. The sequence continues at coordinate 4,391,132 of CM065816.1, forward strand.
GTACTGCTACCAGTTAAATCGCGAGATGTGTATCTGGCTCCCAGATTCTTAAATATCCTCAACTACCGCGCACAAGGAGTCGTCCCCCAAGTGATTGCTCCATGCTGGACCCCCCCAAATCCAACCGCAGGTTCCCATCGAGATCTGGTCTCCCATACTGCCGCTTGAAACCCTCAATATTTAATTGTTCCACCAGCGTACCCCGGTGGGCTAGGCCCTAACCCTTAGTCAAAGACTAAGGGATCATTGGGCCTTGAGAAATTCAATTCCAAAGTGTTGCCACTAGGAATTGAACCACTGACCTCCAACTAAATTGAAGGAACTAAATTGAAGGTCAGGTGGTCAACTGCGCCAAGTTAGTTGGTTTTCCTTATCTAATTAATTGTTTTCTTGTAGTGCGTCCATCCTTTTTGACACTTGCAGATTTATAGAAATATAATAATGAAAAATTTGAAAGAGTGCTCTCGGCTCGGTGGAAGAAGTTAAGGAAGTTTTTTTTTTTTTTTCACACACGCACACAAGGAGGATCGTCCCCTGTCCTGAGTCCCCCTCCAAGAGGCTCGAGCTCACCCCCGATCTAGAGGTAAGTTTGCCAGCATGACCTGATCGCCTCATTGTCCCCCGCTTGGGTTACAGGCCCGCGCTTACTGGGCCCGGGCAGGGTTAATGGTTTCATCTCCGGACATTACCTAAGGGCTCCAGCCGTTCCCCCAAGTTAAGGAAGTTGTCATCTCTCTCATTACAGTGATTGCTAGACCTGGGAAAAGTGGTCCAGGCCTATGGGTCGGTCCAGCCCACTCATGAATAAATGGGCTTTGGGCTTTACTTTTTTAGCCGATAGAAACTTGGACCTTTTTGGCCCGCTCAGATTTTGGCCCAGCCCACGGGCGCTCAGAGGCCCATGAAAAATTTAATAACTAATAAATATTAATTAATTAGGCTAAGGTTAATGGGTATAACCTTACACCGTAACTTATTTCAATTTAAAGTTGATTTTGTTTAGATTTTTGTATTGATATTTTGCTATCGAATACAGATAATGGACCAAGTGATGAGCTACTTTCCGTACCGCTGGTTGTAGTGCAAGAATCTAACGGTTTTAATAGTATTGAAATGAATGTTTGAACTTTTTAAAATAGTTGAAAATATATTTCTATCATATTATTGATACTTTTAATATATTTGGGTTAATTAAGTTGGAAGCAAGAAAAAATATGTAGCCCATGGGCTGGGCTAGGCCCACCCAGCATGGGCCACGGGGCTCAATATTTAGGCCCAGAAAATCCTGGGCCTTTTTGACCCAGCCCAAAATTTGACCCACCCGTTGGCATCCCAGCCCGTTTGGACTGGCCCAACCCGTTTGCCAGGTATTCATTGCAACCATGACCAGGAAAGAATACATGAGGATGGTGGCAGTGGCAGCGGTATGGGCAACGGTATGCCCCATACCGGCGGTGAACACCGCTGCCACCTCCACGATATGCTTCAGAGGTATGGGTGAGCGGCAACCAATGCTTCGGAGGTATGGAAGAAAAGGAGCAAAAAGCAGACCCACTAACTCATTTCCATCCAATCAAAACTAACCATGAAGTGCTGATATAATTTATAAAAATTAGTTGGTTGGGAGGTATGAAAAAGACATGATTGCCACTAAAAAAATGTTGGGAGGTATGAAAAAAGTATGAATGAAGTGGAATGAGGTGGAATGATATTATTGGTGGGTTTGGGAGGTATGGAATTTTTGAGAGGCATGACTGCCACCATCGTGATCGAATGAAGTGTAACGTAAAAGCAGAAGCGATACATTGGAACTAATTAATTGATGGTTCGATAATTTTTGATAACCATATTCGATGGTTCCCTAAAAAAATTTGTAGAATATTTCTTAAAGGATCTTTAAAGTTGGCTAAAGGGGCAGGCATAGCCAATTTTCTTCCCCGCGTGTTTGACAAAATAAAGTAAATATTTTGCTTTCAAAATATAAGAGCCCACCAAAATTATGATGCCCCCGTGTCTTTCACTAATACAAATCAGGCCACATATTTATCTTCGGTGAAAAGATTTTTTTTTTTGGTACATAGAGAAAAATCCCGGTGAAAAGATCTGAGCATTACTGATAATGAATGACTAGATATTTAAAAAAAATGTGCAGACATATTGTATATAGCACATACCATTTTTTTTACCATGAATATTGTTGGGTTTATTTGGCCCAAATGATTAATATTTATGAGGGCCCAATATTTAATCTCCTGCAACCCACCTCAAAACGGACCCTACCGAACCTTCAAGCACCCATTACCTGGGATTAATCCTGGTCATTTATCTGGTATCTTTTAATCCTGGCCATTGGTTTTATATTTACCCTAAATATAAAAACCCTTACCCCAAACCCTACCCCTCACTTCACTCCCCTCTCTCGCCGTCACTCTTCATCCTCCCGATTTTCTTTCCTTCTTCTCCTCCGTTTTGACCTGTTCTTCTGAGATGGAAACTAAATCTTCCCGATTTCCTCTCTTCGTTTTGTTGTTCCGATTCTCCTATAAATTCCGATTTCGGATGAGATGAAAGCACAACAAAAAACGAAAAGAGAGCAAGTGATATCTTTCTGATTTCCTCGATTTTCTCCGTGAAATAATTGAGGGTTTTTGTGGGTGAGGCTTGTGAGAATTCGGATCTGAGTTTCTGGGGTCTTGTTTCGGTTGTTTTGTGCTTCGATTCAGTTTTTGGGGTTTGTATCGGTTGAATCTTGCTTGGTGCTTTGATTCTTCGGTGGTTGCTTCCGGTTCCGGTGGTGGGCTTCGTTTCTGGGTGCTGGCCGCGGGTCTTGTGAGTCCTGGACGTGGCTACGGGGACGGAGACTGAGCCGGCTGGTTTTTCCCGACAGTGACATCACTTTCCGACGGCTTCGGCCGTTTGGTTTGCATTTCTATACCAACTGTTATTATTATTCTTTCCAGTTGCTGTTTGATTCATTTAATTAGAAGTTGTGTAATCCCTAATCCCTATCCCGAGTAGATTCGTGTAATAGTTATATTTGTTATAAATATTGTAATAATTTTGCCACCCGATTCGGACCAATTCTCAACATTGGTACCGGAGCTTTGGTTCGGATCTGTCCGAATCGGGTCAACCCGGATCGCTCAGGTATATCGGCTTAACCCTCTCCTTATTTTCTGTTTTTTTACTTGCTCGTTGTTCTTTGTGATATTATTCCCGTTCGTTGTTCTTGGTGATTTTTCCTTTGTGATATTTTGTTCGGGTCTTGCTGCTCTTCGTGTTGCTCTCGGCCCACTGTTCTTCGTGATTTACGGCTAACTGTCTCGGCCCTGTTGATTATTGCTTCTGCTGCGTATGTTAGTTGACGCATTGTTGGTAATATTCTGTGTGTTTATTACTGCAATTTTACTTCGTGTTGAATCTGGAATTTTTTCATAATCGGGCATTTAAACCCTCCTGCCTGGACCGCTTAAGTGTCCTCGGATCTTGTAGGGGCCTGGTATTGAATTTTTCAGATTCGTTTAAATTTAATCATCTGTGTGATTTTATTGATTACTTTGTGTTTATGAGTTTTGATAAAATTAACCGTTTCTTCCTTGTTTGTGTTTTTCACAAATTTTCAAAAACTTTGTTCATTTTGAAAATTAAAATGGGAACAATCTCTGCCTTCTCTGTGGCACCATTTGATGGAAAAGGTGATTTTGCCATTTGGCAACAAAAAATGAAAAGCATACTCATTCAACAAAAATATTTCAAAGCTATTGATAATTCTTTCGCTTCTAATGTGACGGCGGATAAAAAGGCTGAACTTGATGAGTTTGCTTATTCTGCGATTATCTTGAACCTTTCTGACTCTGTGATAAGAAAATTAGGTAAACATGGTTCGGCTAAAGAATTATGGGAAAAATTAGAAGAAATGTATACTGAAACATCGCTACCAAATAAATTGTTTCTTCTTGAAAAAAATTTCCGCTACAAGCTTGATCTAAATAAAGACATTGATGCTAATTTAGACGTGTTTACAAAATTGGTTCAAGATATAAAGTTGACGGGAGATAAAAACATTGATGATTATACTTCGATTGTTCTTTTGAATGCTATTCCTGATTCTTATAGTGATGTGAAATCTGCCATTAAATATGGTAGAGATCAAGTGACCTTGGATATTGTTGTAAACGGCTTGAAAAGCAAAGAGTTAGATTTGAAAAACAATAAAGGTGATGCCCTTAGAAATCTTGGCGAGGTTAATTTTGTCAAAGGAAGACCACAAAAACGCTTTCAAAATAAAAAGTCTTCCAACAGTCAAAATAACCAAGCAAATAAGAAAAAGGGCAATGAAAAATTTCGGTTTAAACCTAGACCTAATAATCGTAAGTGTTACAATTGTGGTGAATATGGTCACTACATTCAAGACTGCACTAAACCTAAGAAAAACCAAAGAATCAACAAAGCTAACTTAGCCGCTTCGGTGAAAATCTGGGTGATGTGTTTATGATTTCTGATGCTACGCATGCTTCTGTGAACTCTGTGTTAGCTGACCTTGGTGAAAATGATTGGCTGGTTGATTCTGGATGCACATTTCACATGACTCCGCATAAACAACTTTTTTCTAGCTATCGTGATTTGAAAAATCGATATGTGTCTATGCCGGATCATGTAAAACGAAATGTTCTTTGGAATAGAACTGTGCCTTAAATTAACTGGAAATTCGATAACTTTGGAAAATGTTAGGCATGTTCCTCACTTAGCTCATAATTTAATGTCATGTGCATGTCTTGAAGATGATGGTTTTGAAGGTACATGGGGTAAGGGTGCAATGAAAGTTACGAGAGGTCCCAAAACCTTTTTTGTCGCCATTCGTAAACTGAATTTATATATTTGTTCCACTGTAAGTAACTTTTCCGTTAATGCAGTACTTGGAGATAAAACTGAAATCTGGCATAAACGGTTGGGTCACATTAGTGGTAAAGGTCTTGAAATACTGCACAAAAATTGTTGTTTTGGGAATGATAAAATATCTGACTTGCCATTTTGTGATAACTGTGTGTATGGTAAGCAACATCGTGCGAACTTTCCTCATTCACCTTCCCCTAACCCCCCAAAGAGTTCAAATTTGTTTGAGTGTCTACATGCTGATGTGTGGGGGCCTGCCAGTGTTCCGACACATGGCGGAAACCGATATTTTTTGTCTGTGATTGATGATTATTCCAGAAAAGTCTTTGTGTTTCTCCTTAAGAACAAATCTGATGTGTTTGACACGTTCAAAACGTGGAAAATTTTAATTGAAAATCAGACCGGTAAGAAAATTAAAATTTTGAGAACTGACAACGCCCTGGAATTTTGCAATAATTTGTTTGACACTTTGTGTGCGGAAAGTGGTATTCAAAGGCATAGGACAGCACCCTACACCCCCCAACAAAACGGAATTGCTGAGTGTAACACCCCCGATATATTCGGGAATATTACAGCGCCGTAAATCCTTTACATAAGGATTTACAAGGCTGAAGAATTGAACAAGTATAAAAAGGTACTAACGAATGGAAATAACGGAATTACAAGACATCGCTTCGACCAAATACGAAATAGTACAATTGTTCAATGTAACTCAATAATACATCACCAAATTCAAATCCATCACAAATGACTTCTTACTCGAGTACTTATTGAAATAACGAATAAACAATGATAAATAAACCCGGTCGGGACATCACTGCACCTCGTCGTCATACGAGATCCGGTGGTTGTTTCCCGCTCTCCTGGATCCTGAACACAAACAAAATGTTCACCCTCGAAGGGGTTAGCACAACGATGCTAGTACAAGTACCACAACATATTATTCATATCTCACGAAGAATAATAATAACGTATACGACAAAATACCAACGAGTCTTCTCCTACGAGAAACTCAAACATAACATTCACAATCGATAATCACAACATGATATCATAACATACACATGGTAATTCCGCGATCCATTGCTCATCGCCTAGAACCCACGATGATCCCGCTGGACCAACCCGTGGTGGAAAACCCGTCGATGATCCAACAGACGCTAGCATAGATCCCACGATGATCCCGCTTGACCAACACGAGGTGGACATACAATAACGACATACATGCACGACAATATGTATAACAACAATACATAAAACAATTAAGGTACTTGCCTCGATTTGAAGACAATAACAACACTTCCACGAAAATGAACACTCGAAGGTCGTCCTCCTCAATCAATCACGTAACGAGACCAAACCTTTACAAAAGAAATGATATAGGATTTATCTCACATCGCATTTAATGTTTAACAATTCGATTTACGGTCAAAAGTTCATAAAATGCAATCTGCCCGAACTGTTTAGCGCACGCTAAGTACTCTGTGTAGCGTGCGTTAAGTCTGCCCGATAGCGCACGCAAACAACAAAGACTAGCGTACGCTAACTATGAATGGTCAGTAGTTCACTGACCAGCCAACTGACTCGTCTGATGGTCTAGCGTACGTTACGTACCAAACGTAGCGCACGCTAACTCGTGCTCGATAGCGCACGTTAAACTTTATAGCATAGCGTGCGCTATCTATGCATGGCAGTTTACTGCTGAGCAGTAAACTGTTCTTGCCATGATCGAAACAATGAAATCTTGCGTGATAATTCATGTTACTTCCATGAATACCATGTTCATACCCTTATGAATGATTTTACGGATAAAGACAACTTCGGATTCAAGGATATGCATACCAATTTAAAACCATATTCCATTCCGACTTCAAATCTTCATACGACAATTCGAAAAGCTTAACGGTTGATATCAACACCTCTATATCAATCCATAATATCATGCTGAAGTTGTTAAACGTTCTATCTATACAAGATAAATCCTTCCATGATCAAACCTTTAGATTTATCTAACAATAAGGATGTTAACGTCTAGTCCAAGATTACTATGAAATCATCTATTAGATTCGGTTTACCAATGATAGAAGCTTCTCTTCACATATTCAGTGTAATAAGATTCGAATCATGATGATTATAATCAAGGTATTTAAGGCTTATTCATCTCACTATTCCAAACATGATATACTTGGATAATTCATCTATGAAAATCCGTATCTTGTTAACATGCTCATCCAAATCGTTAGAATCAAATTCTAAGTCTTGAGATAGATTGAACATACCTTAATATGATGAAAATCACTGAACCGTAAGGTAGAATCCAACTCCGGTTGGTTGTATGCCACTCCAAGGTGCTATTCCACTTCAATGAATATTCCCAAGTGATAACCAATATACAAACACCAACAAGATGTGTTCTAAGTGTATAGGAGTATTACTACAGCTCTCTGAACTCTCAAGGATGAAGAAAGGGCGAAAGAAATGAAAGCCAAAACGGTTGTTGTCCCATTTATAATATTCTGCATTTAAACAAGTTAGCGCACGCTTCTAAGCATTCCTTAGCGTGCGCTAATAATGGTTGACTTCAGAATTGTCCGGGTGCGTCCGCGGGAATCTTATCCGGACCCATGTTCCGGCTGGCGCATGTGCTAGCTGTCCTGCTCAATAATTGAGTCCTTAGCGCACGTTACTCCTTCCTGCATAGCGTGCGCTAATAATGGCCCGATAGCGTGCGTTAAGACACATTCTTAGCGTGCGCTATCACGAGGTTGTTTGAGCAATTTTGCAAGTTTCTATACTTATGTACAATGATATCAATGCACGAAATATCATACTCCAATAATCAAAACCACCAATCCGAATAATACATGGTTTGAATACAGATGAAATACACCGTAATAAATCCGGATATTACATACTCTCCTACTAAAAAGGAGTTTCGTCCCGAAACTCAAGATGAAAATAACTCGGGATATCTAGACTTCATATCAGCTTCCGTTTCCCAGGTGGCTTCTTCCATTCCGTGACGTGACCACTGAACTTTGACCAAAACGATTGGTTTGTTCCTCAGTTTCTTAACTCGACTATCGAGTATCTTGACCGGTCTTTCTTCAAACGTCCCATCCTGCGCGACTTTGATCTCGCCGAAATCAATGATATGACTGGGATCTGGTATATACCTCCGTAACTGGGATACGTGGAACACGTTATGAACATGGCACAATGACGGCGGCAATGCCAATCTGTATGCCAACTCCCCAACTCTCTCGAGGATCTCAAATGGTCCGATATATCTCGGACTCAGCTTTCCTTTCCTTCCGAAACGAAAGATCCCCCGAGTAGGAGAAACCTTCAAAAGTACGTGATCTCCGATCAACTCCAATGGGCGGCAGACGTCCGCGTAGGATTTCTGGCGACTGGGCGGCCAACACCTTTACGAATCAAGGCTATCTTCTCTCGAGTCTGCTCGATCAACTCTGGTTCTATTCCGATCAAGTCTGATGAATCATCCCAGCATAGGGGCGATCTGCATCTCCTTCCGTATAATGCCTCAAACGGTGCCATCTTAATGGAAGCATGCCAACTATTGTTGTAGGTAAATTCAATCAACGGTAGATGAACTTCCCAATCGTTTGACCAATCTAAGGCATGTGCCCTTAGCATGTCTTCCACCGTTTGTATAGTTCTCTCGCATTGTCCGTCACCGTGGGTGATAAGTCAGATCAAGTTTAATTCGGTCCCCAAGGCCTTATGAACTGCTTTCCAAAAGTGAGACACAAAACGGCCGTCTCGATCAGAAACAATGGTCTTCGGCGTACCATGCAATCGAACTATCTCTGAAATAAATACTCGTGCCAACCTCTCTGGTCCCCACGTATCCTTAATGCCTAGAAAATGAGCCGATTTGGTTAAACGATCAACTATCACCCAAATCATGTTCATTCCTGTCCTGGTTTTCGGCATATTAGTGATAAAGTCCATCGATATGTCCTCCCACTTCCATTCAGGAATCGGGAGCGGCTTCAACATTCCAGCAGGCCGTTGATGCTCGATCTTAACTTGCTGCCAAGTCAAGCATTTCGAAACATAGTCCGCTACGTCTTTCTTCATGTTGCCCCACCAGAAATTCTGCTTCAAGTCCTTATACATTTTACTGGTGCCCGGGTGGATAGAATAGGGCGAACTATGAGCTTCCTTTATAATCGTCTGTTTCAGAGCATCAACATCGGGAACGCAGAGTCGGTTCTGAAATCTCAAAACTCCATCGTCATGAATTATGAATCCGGGGGCCTTTCCTTTGATCACTTCATCATGTAACCGAATTATCAGAGGATCATCTGCCTGTCTAGATTTGATTTCTTCGGTTAAAGATGAAGTTATCTCCATCACGCACAGTTGTCCTTGGACTCTTTGTAACCATACCTCAATTCCTTCACGAATCATCTCTCGCTGAAGGCTAAGTTGAGAGGTCAGCGTCTCCAGCATCTGAATAGAGACAGGCTTGCGGCTAAGTGCATCGGCCACTACATTCGCTTTGCCTGGATGATATAAAATCTCCAAGTCATAGTCCTTAATCAGTTCCAACGATCTTCTTTGCCGCATGTTCAACTCTTTCTGACTAAATATGTACTTGAGACTCTTATGATCCGTAAAGATCCGACAGTGAGTCCCGTACAGATAATGCCTCCAGATCTTCAAGGCAAAAACCACTGCTGCTAGCTCCAAATCATGTGTCGGGTAATTCACTTCATAAGGTTTCGATTGTCGCGACGCATAAGCGATCACCTTATCATTCTCGCATCAATACGCACCCAAGTCCTTGGTTCAAGCATCATCAGAACTATGAATCCTCCAGCCTCGCTAAGTGAGAGAATCGGTGCCGTCGTCAATCTCTTCTTTAACTCATCAAAACTAGTCTGACACGACTCATTCCACTCAAACTTTTGAGTTTTCTGCAGAAGTCGAGTAAGTGGGCGGGAAATTTTAGAAAACCCTTCCACGAATCGACGATAATATCCAGCAAGTCCTAAGAAGCTTCGGACTTCTTTCACGATCTATGGAGGCTCCCAATACATAATTGCTTCGATCTTCTGAGGATCTACTCGGACTCCTTCAGCTGTCACTACATGGCCGAGGAACATTACTTCCTTTAGCCAGAATTCACACTTAGAAATTTTGGCGTACAATTGCTCGTTTCTCAAAAGTTCCAATACAATCCGCAAATGCCGCGCATGTTCTTCCTGCTCTTAGAATACACCAGAATGTCATCAATAAACACAACCACAAATTTATCCAAAATTTAATGAACACACGGTTCATCAATTGCATAAATACAAAGAAAGTTAGTGAGACCAAACGGCATCACTACAAACTCATAATGTCCGTAGCGAGTTACGAACGCCGATTTCGAACATCAGATTCCTTAATCCTCAGTTGATGATATCCTGATCTCAGATCGATCTTAGAAAATACTGTTGCCCCTTGCAATTGGTCAAACAAATCATCAATCCGTGGCAACGGATACTTATTCTTAATCGTCATCTTGTTCAGCTCTCGATAGTCAATACACATGAGCGATCCATCCTTTTTCTGACAAAAGAACTGGCGCTCCCTGTGGTGAAACGCTTGGTCAATATAACCCTTATCCAAGAACTCCCTAGTTGTTTCTTGATTCGTACATCTCAAGAGGCGCCATACGATACGGCGCCTTGGAAATCGGTGTAGCTCCGGTTCCACCAATGGTAAATTCCACATCCCTTCGTGGAGGTAGTCCAGTAACTCGTCAGAAATACATCCGAAATTCATTCACAACAGAATGGATGAAAGTTCCACAATTTCGTCCTCTTTCTTCATTGCGTAACACCAAGATCTTGATGCACTGTTTCAACAATTTTACAGCTTTCATCGCCTTGATCAATTTCCCTGAGCTTCCTGGTTTCCACCCCTCGAACAATATTTCGGAACCATCGTCAGCGATCAGCGAGATATTCCTCCTTCGGTAGTTCACAATTGCTCCATATCGATCAAGCCAATCGTCTCCGAGTATCAGGTCGTCTCCTTGCATTTCTATCACGATCAGATTTGAGAGCCACTCTTTGCCTCCAAATGATATAGGGAAATTTCTAGTTTCTAAATTTCCGACAATCCTCTCTCCACTCGGTAAACCAACAACATAGGGTTCACAAGCATGAAAACCGGAAATATTCAAACGATTTACACAAGACAAAGATATGAAAGAATGCGTAGCTCCTGTATCGAATAAAACGCTAACTGGCTGGGAAAGGATCTGGACAGTACCTGATGCGACAGAAGATCCCGATCGTCTGTCCTCCTCATCTCGTATGCACGTGGGGAGCAGATCCGGCACTCGTTGTCCCCTTTGGGTCCATTTGTCCTCTGCCTCGCCCGCGGCCAAAATTTCCGAGGCATATGAACACTTTGCCGCGTCGTGGAATACCGCCTCTTTCTCGGACCGGCCGTGGTGTACGGGCTCTAAAAGACTTTGCAGCCTCTTCACAAAACACCGCCCGATGTCCCTCTCGTCCACAATCAAAACAAGTCACGGCAGGAAGGCGGCAATTCCGTCGATAGTGCCCCGTCTGGGCGCAGTTAAAGCATTTCCTGGTAACATCAGTAATAGTTGATGTCGCACCGAAGTTCTTTCCGCTCCTAGCTGGGTGCGGAGGTTTCTTGAAAGAGTGAAAGGATGACTGGGCCTTACGGGCCCCGCTGTTCTTGTGCTCTGTAAAAGTACCAGAGACTTTCTGTTTCTTGGTTTCCGCAAATTTCTCCATGGCTGCTTCCTTGATCTCATATGCCAACGCCTTATCCTGGTATTGGCGGAGTGTGGTACATTCGAATCCGGACATGTACCTCTGAACTTCTGGTTTCATCCTCATATCGAAATGGATCATCATTTCTCATCCTGCTCGACCGGATGTCGAACAAATGCCACCGTTGGTTAAACGCCTTGATCGCTCGGGATACCGCACATCAAGGCCGAGCGGAGAAAAACTCCCGGACTTTGGCTTCCCTCACAGACGAGGGCAATCGAGCTTCCATCATCAATCTAAACTCGTCAATCGGCATCATGGTCTACAGCCGGATGGCTTCCCACCATTCGGACGCTTCCCTATCGTAAAATATTGAGCGATAGAGGCTCTCCTATTGCCCAGGCGGTTGATTCCGCAAAGATTTTCTCCAGTTCTTTCAACCAATGATCCTGTGGGAGTCTCAGAAATACCGTCGAATTTGGGTGGTTGCATCTTCGCCACCTCTTGCAGCCACCGGTCACCTCGATTTCCCATGTCTGGGATCCCTTGCTGTCTCTCTCCCTGCTGTAGTCCCACCGCCACTTGCATTCGGTCCACGACCTGGGCGAACTGAGTCATCTGGTTCACCACTTGACGAAGGATCTCTGTTACAGCAGGATCTGGTTCATTATTAATAGATTGTTGTGGCTCGCCTGAGCTATGACTGGCCTGGTTAGAAGGCGACGCTTCCCTTTCGGCATTTCTCCGTCCGCGTCCACGACCGCGACCACGTCCACGTCTGCCTCTCAACATACTGCAAGCATAAATACTCAATATACGGGAAACAACATCGTTCTAATATTCGAGTATAAAGAGACACAACATGTAAAGAACAAGATAGAGTTTAGGAACTTACAACCACTGTTCGCATGAAGACGTAGGCAGTGCAGTGATGTCATTCACGGCCGGTTACCCCAAAAGACATAAATGACCCCTATTTTAACCCAACGGCCAAGATATCCATAATCTTAGCTCCGATACCATATTCTGTAACACCCCCGATATATTCGGGAATATTACAGCGCCGTAAATCCTTTACATAAGGATTTACATGGCTGAGGAATTGAACAAGTATAAAAAGGTACTAACGAATGGAAATAACGGAATTACAGTACATCAGTTCTGACCAAATACAGAAATAGTACAATTGTTCAACAGAACTCAATAATACATCACCAAATTCAAATCCATCACAAATGACTTCGTATTCGAGTACTTATTGAAATAACGAATAAACAACAGATAAATAAACCCGGTCGGGACATCACTCTGCACCCTCGTCGTCATACAGATCCAGTGGTTGTTTCCCCGCTCTCCTGGATCCTGAACACAAACAAAATGTTCACCCCCGAAGGGGTTAGCACAACGATGCTAGTACAAGTACCACAACATATTATTCATATCTCACGAAGAATAATAATAACGTAAACGACAAATACCAACGAGTCTTCTCCTACGAGAAACTCAAACATAACATTCACAACTGATAATCACAACATGATATCATAACATACACATGGTAATTCCGTCGATCCAGCGTTCACTGCCTAGAACCCACGATGATCCCGTCAGACCAACCCGTGGTGGAAAAACCCGTCCGATGATCCAACATGACGCTAGCATAGATCCCCCGATGATCCCGTCGGACCAACACGAGGTGGACATACAATAACGACATACATGCACGACAATATGTATAACAACAATACATAAAACAATTAAGGTACTTGCCTCGATTTGAAGACAATAACAACACTTCCACGAAAATGAACACTCGAAGGTCGTCCTCCTCAATCAATCACGTAACGAGACCAAACCTTTACAAAAGAAATGATATAGGATTTATCTCACATCGTACGAATGTTTAACAATTCGATTTACGGTCAAAAGTTCATAAAATGCAATCTGCCCGAACTGCTTAGCGCACGCTAAGTACTCTGTGTAGCGTGCGTTAAGTCTGCCCGATAGCGCACGCAAACAACAAAGACTAGCGTACGCTAACTATGCATGGTCAGTACTTCACTGACCAGCCAACTGACTCGTTTGATGGTCTAGCGTACGTTACGTACCAAACGTAGCGCACGCTAACTCGTGCTCGATTAGCGCACGTTAAACTTTATAGCATAGCGTGCGCTATCTATGCATGGCAGTTTACTGCTGAGCAGTAAACTGTTCTTGCCATGATCGAAACAATGAAATCTTGCGTGATAATTCATGTTACTTCCATGAATACCTTGTTCATACCCTTATGAATGATTTTACGGATAAAGACAACTTCGGATTCAAGGATATGCATACCAATTTAAAACCATATTCCATTCCGACTTCAAATCTTCATACGACAATCTGAAAAGCTTAACGGTTGATATCAACACCTCTATATCAATCCATAATATCATGCTGAAGTTGTTAAACGTTCTATCTATACAAGATAAATCCTTCCATGATCAAACCTTTAGATTTATCTAACAATAAGGATGTTAACGTCTAGTCCAAGATTACTATGAAATCATCTATTAGATTCGGTTTACCAATGATAGAAGCTTCTCTTCACATATTCAGTGTAATAAGATTCGAATCATGATGATTATAATCAAGGTATTTAAGGCTTATTCATCTCACTATTCCAAACATGATATACTTGGATAATTCATCTATGAAAATCCATATCTTGTTAACATGCTCATCCAAATCGTTAGAATCCAATTCTAAGTCTTGAGATAGATTGAACATACCTTAATATGATGAAAATCACTGAACCGTAAGGTAGAATCCAACTCCGATTGGTTGTATGCCACTCCAAGGTGCTATTCCACTTCAATGAATATTCCCAAGTGATAACCAATATACAAACACCAACAAGATGTGTTCTAAGTGTATAGGAGTATTACTACAGCTCTCTGAACTCTCAAGGATGAAGAAAGGGCGAAAGAAATGAAAGCCAAAACGGTTGTTGTCCCATTTATAATATTCTGCATTTAAACAAGTTAGCGCACGCTACTAAGCATTCCTTAGCGTGCGCTAATAATGGTTGACTTTAATTGTCCTAAAGGCGTCTGGGAATCTTATCCGGACCCATGTTCCGGCTGGCGCATGTGCTAGCTGTCCTGCTCAATAATTGAGTCCTTAGCGCACGTTACTCCTTCCTGCATAGCGTGCGCTAATAATGGCCCGATAGCGCGCGTTAAGATACATTCTTAGCGTGCGCTATCACGAGGTTGTTTGAGCAATTTTGCAAGTTTCTATACTTATGTACAATGATATCAATGCACGAAATATCATACTCCAATAATCAAAACCACCAATCCGAATAATACATGGTTTGAATACAGATGAAATACACCGTAATAAATCCGGATATTACACTGAGCGCATGAACCGAACCCTCGTTGATAGGGTAAGGTCTATGCTCGTCAGCTCCGGATTGTCAAAACGTTTTTGGGGTGAGGCTTTATCTACAGCTTCCTATATTATAAACAGATCTCCATATGTCCCTTTGAATGGAAACTATCCATAATCTGTGTGGACTGGTAGTAATATTGATTTCTCAAATCTTCGTGTATTTGGGTGTGCTGCATATGTTCATCAAAAACAAGATAAACTAGAACCTAGATCGATAAGATGTGTGTTCTTAGGCTACCCGGAGGGAGTTAAGGGATTTAGGTTATGGCTTAAGGGCGAACCAGGGTTTAAGGTGCTAATTAGTAGGGATGTTATATTTAATGAAGATGAATTTCCTTGTCTTGAACATCCTGCACCCGCACCCGTGCACATGCCTAATCCAGAATTTGTTTCTAACTACCCTACCTTGAGTGGGGTGGAGCCTGAAAATGATGAAACTTTGCATGCTGAAAATGAAAATCATTCCGAAAATTCTAGTGATGAAACAATTGAAAATGTTGATGAAAGTGCTGATCTGACCAACTATCAATTAACTAGAGATAGGCCTAGAAGAGAGAATGTTAGGAGGCCTCATCACTTTGATGATTTTCATATGATGTCTCATGCTTGCAATGTGTTTGAATCTTTAGATAATAACGAACCTAAAAGCTACAAAGATGCTTTAAAATCTGAAAATGCTTCTGATTGGTTAAATGCTATGAATGATGAAATGAATTCCCTGCATGTTAACCAAACCTGGACTCTTGTTCCAAAACCTGATCGTTGTTCTCTTGTGGACGGTAAGTGGTTATTTAAGGTTAAGAATGAAGTAGAAAATATCAGATTTAAAGCTAGGTTGGTTGCTAAAGGTTTCACTCAAAAAGAAGGAATTGATTATACTGAGATATTTGCTCCTGTTGTGAAATTCACCACTGTGCATATCATGCTTACTTTAGTTGCTCACTTTAATTGGGAATTAAAACAAATGGATGTTAAAACAGCTTTTCTTCATGGTGAATTAAATGAGAAAATTTATATGAGGCAGCCAGAAGGTTTTGTCGACTCTAAGAAACCTGATCACGTTTGCCTTCTTAAAAAGGCTCTTTATGGCCTGAAACAGTCTCCAAGGCAATGGAACAAGAAATTTGACTCTTACATGCTTTCTTTAAAATTCAAACGTAGTTCGTATGACCCTTGTCTCTATTTTAAATAAGACTCCACTGTTCCTATCTTCTTGCTTATCTATGTGGATGACATGTTACTTGTGAGTCCGTGCATGAAATTGATTGATCATGTTAGATCGTGTCTTAGTGATCAATTTGACATGAAATACCTTGGAGACGCCCAGAAAATTTTAGGCATGAATATTGTTAGAGATAGGAAAAATTGTTCTTTGTTTCTCAATCAGTCTTCCTACATAGAGAAAATACTTGAAAAATTTTCTATGACTGCTGCAAAACCTGCTTCTGTGCCTCTTGCTGCCCATTTTCTATTATGCAAAGATCAATCTCCGAAAACTAGTGAAGATGAAAAAACAATAGAAAAAGTTCCCTACGCTAATGCTATAGGATCAGTCATGTATCTCATGGTTAGTACCAGACCTGATATAGCCTATGCTGTTAGTTGCTTGAGTAGATACATGTCTAATCCTGGTATGCCACATTGGGAAGCCTTGAAGTGGCTTCTCCGTTATCTGAACAATCGAAAATCCACGACCTCTTATGTGTTTACCCTTTGTGGCTCTTGCATTAGTTGGAAATCTCAGTTACAGAATGTTGTTGCTTTATCTACAACTGAATCTGAATATGTTGCTACAACTGAGGCATTTAAAGAAGCCATATGGCTAAAGGGTCTTTTGTCCGAAATCGGTTTTCTGAAAGAAAAAATCGTGGTATTTTCAGATAGTCAATCTGGAATTCAGCTATGCAAAAATCCCGTCTTTCATGACCGCACTAAACATATTGATGTTAAATTTCATTTTATTCGTGACATTGTTGAAAAAGGTGAACTTGAGCTTGGAAAAATTCCTTCAGAATTCAATCCTGCAGATATGGGCACCAAATGCTTGCCTTTGGAGAAGTTCGTGTCTGCCGCACCGAACTTGGGAACTCAAGACTAACTCTTAGTCTTTGCCTTCTTTGTGATGGCTTTGCATTCTTAGTGAATTATTATGCTATCTTTGTGATAGCCCTGCTGTCTTAGTGATTGCTTTCTTTGTGATTACCTGTACTTACTTTGTGTTTTGTGTGCAGGTGATGTCCTACGGTGATGATGACCTCCGTCTCCCTTATGTACCCCGATGACTCATTTGGCCCAGGTAGAGAATTGTTGGGTTTATTTGGCCCAAATGATTAATATTTATGAGGGCCCAATATTTAATCTCCTGCAGCCCACCTCAAAACGGACCCGGCCCGGAACCTTTGGAAGCAGGCCATTAGTCTGGGATTAATCCTGGCCATTTATCTGGTATCTTTTAATCCTGGCCATTGGTTTTATATTTACCCTAAATATAAAAACCCTTACCCCAAACCCTACCCCTCACTTCTGTAACACCCCGAGATATTCGGAATAATTACAGCGCCGTAAACCCTTTAGATAAGGATTTACAAGGCTAATTTTAAAAGAAGTGTAAAAATAATTCAATCGTACAACTGAAGTCCAAATACAGATTTGATTCAACCGATCAAATGAGTTAACTTATACAACCATATCGAATTGACTTTATTAAAACAGACGTACTCGAGTACTAAACGAACCAAGAAGACAAATCACAATAACAATAACATCAATCACATCACTGAGCCATTTCATCGTCCTGTCGGTACTGTGGTTGCCTCCCCGCTCCTCGGCTACCTGAACATCAAAACAATGTCCACCCCCGAAGGGGTTAGCAAAACATTGCTAGTACAAGTATCATCATACAATAAATCATCAATGCATCATAAAACATGCAAAACGGACTTCCGCCACCGGAATCCAACGATGCGAATCCTCACGATTCCATCAGCACAATACAAGGTAATCCAGCGATCCAGCGCCCTCAGCATAGATCCCCATGATGATCCCGTCGGACCAACGCATGGTGGAAAACCCGTCCAACGATCCAGCGCCCTCAGCATAGATCCCCATGATGATCCCGTCGGACCAACACATGGTGGACATTCGATCCAGCGCCCTCAGCATAGATCCTCATGATCCCCACGGATCATTTATACCATAAATCAATCAACTATGCATACACATATGCATTTCAATATGTTCATCAATACGAACCAATAACAACGAATATCACGAGAATTTCCAGAAATGCATCTCATATTCAACAATATGAACAAAACCACAAGCATGATAAATCAAACTCGACATATGATACTTGCCTCGAAAATGGCAAGGACGAAACACCTCGATGATCTCAACACACTCGAAGGTCGCCTCCTTCGATCAACGTAACGAGTTCGAACCTTAACAAAAGGAATGATATACAAATCATCTCAAGTCGAACGATGGCCTAACAATTCGGTCTACGGCCGAAAAGCTCAAAATAAACAATCTGCCTGGACTGCTTAGCATGCGCTACATACTCTACGTAACGTGCGCTAAGCAGGCCTGTTAGCGTACGCTATCGGGTAAGACTAGCGTGCGCTAGTTACGAACTGACAGTTTGAACCGGCCGATACATAACGCACGCTACGTACGTATTGTGCATTAACTGAACCTCGATAGCGCACGTTAACTCACATATGTTAGCGTGCGCTAACCTTGCATGGCAGAATACTGCTACCGGAAAATCTGGGTTGAAAGGTGGTGAATTCATGAATTCTATGTTGATACAACAAGTCATCCTCAAGCATGTCATGCTAAAAAAGGTTTGTGGAAGATCCATGATCATGAGGTACAACTTATACGGATAATCATCTCAACAACATATCTATTCTAAGATCTTCAAGAAATATTCTAAGTTCCGATTATTGCAAGTCCCACAACATATGATTCCTTACGTAAAACATACGAACTAGGTAATCTCCGATTACTGATCATAAATCGATTTGAAAACGCTTAGGAGTCCATACTACTAAGATGGTTCAAAGGTTCATACGATAAATAGTGCCGATACGTCAAAGTATCCTTCTAACATGTGATGACCGATCATAAACGAAATAACTGGTTATCAAAACATGATCAGACGTCCTTAAAAACATTACTAACATCGGTGAAGAATCACCTACCTCAAAGTAGTGAAGAACACGGAGGAAGTCGAAGCAATCCAACACCGAAGGCTTGAACACCAATCTCCAACGATGTATGATCTTCAATCACGAGCTAGGGTGTTGATATGAAGTGTTTAGGGTGAGGGAAGTTATGTTCTAAGTGTAAGAATTCGGGTAATGGGAGAAGAAAGAACTGAAATCACGAATAGGATGCTGTCCTATTTATAATAAATGGCTATTAGCGCGCTAGACCACCTTTCGTAGCGTGCGCTAACGGCTCACTGACTAATCTGTACTCAGCACTTTAGCGTGCGCTACGCATATACCTGTAGCGTGCGCTAAGGCGTTGACTCGGCTTTTCCCCGAAAGCCGTCCAGGTACATCCCGACACGATCCGACAGGGGTCCCCCGGCCAGATTTCACCTACCGCACGTCCCAATCAAATTGACCATGCATAGCGTGCGCTAATGACCCTCAGTAGCGTGCGCTATGAATCCACGTTAGCGCACGCTAAACATAGCCGATAGCGTGCGCTACATGTGCAGATTTACAATCTTTAAATCACAACCACGAAATTAAACGCTCGACAACATCGGATTATGAAATACGGAGAATAGTACTCAGACAAAAGTACAATCATTTACAATATCGCAAGTTCCAATTACATAACAGAAATCTCGGGTATTACATCCTTCCTCCCTAAAAAGAAGTTTCGTCCCGAAACTTAAGATGAAAACAACTCCGGATATCTAGTCTTCATACTGTCCTCCATTTCCCAAGTGGCCTCTTCGACTCCATGTCGTCACCATTGTACTTTAACCAAGTGTATTGGTTTCTTCGGTGGTTGCTTCCGGTTCCGGTGGTGGGCTTCGTTTCTGGGTGCTGGCCGCGGGTCTTGTGAGTCCTGGATGTGGCTATGGGGACGGAGGACTGAGCCGGCTGGTTTTTCCCGACAGTGACATCACTTTCCGACGGCTTCGGCCGTTTGGTTTGCATTTCTATACCCACTGTTATTATTATTCTTTCCAGTTGTTGTTTGATTCATTTAATTAGAAGTTGTGTAATCCCTAATCCCTATCCCGAGTAGATTCGTGTAATAGTTATATTTGTTATAATTATTGTAATAATTTTGCCACCCGATTCGGACCAATTCTCAACAAATATATTTCTACCTCTTATTTCAGATATATTATTATAAAAAAAAAGGTTAAGGTTAAAAAAATAGAATTTGTTTTGGTAAAAACTAAATAAGTATATTATATAATTAACATAATTATATTGAAGGAAAAATTTGATCGTCCACCACAATTATTTATCATGTCATCCACTGGCTTCGACTAACATAAATTGTGTCACGAGGTGTTCTCCTGTGAAAAATGCCTACGTCTGCTTCCTTGCTTGAGTTCCAGAGCCTACTGTTTTCAAAATACTTTTAGGTAACGTACATAAAATATCATCGTAGCGTACGTTACTGACCGAAATAGCGTGCTCTATTATCTTTCGCAGCGTGCGGTTCCTGTTACCTTGATTTGAGACCAGACCTTACTGTCTTGAGAATACGAACAGGTAACGTGCGATAGGCACTCTCTTGCATGCGTTAAAATGATCAACTAGCATGCGCTAGTATGAGTAGGTTGCGTGTCTATGATTTCAGGTGAGATTCCAAGTGTTCTGCAGGTAAGTTTCTGTCTTCAGGTAGGTTCCTCGATAGCGTGCGCTACCTCATATCTGTAGCGTGCGCTAAACTCTTTTTTACTTGAACTTTGAGATACACAAGGTATGGGTCTTTGTTTAAATGTTTTGAAAGAATTCATCATCAAAATAATTTGTTCAACACTTCTAATTAATAAAAATAACATTTGGTTATATGTTTTGCTATTTTCCCACTCCAAGAAAATAAGAATATATACTAGGCATAGGTTTCCTTGTTTTTAAAAAATGTCATTTTTATTAACCAACGGTCAATTCCTAGTGGCAACACTTTGGAATTGAATTTCTCATGCCCCAATGATCCCTTAGTCTTTGATTAAGGGTTAGGTCCTAGCTAGCTGATGAATAATTATAATATCATGTGTTTTAAGCCGCAGTTTGGAAGACATGATCTCGGTGGGAACCTGCGGTTGGATTGTGGAGACCCGGTATACCTATCTATCGGGGTCCAGCATGAAACAATCACTTAGGGGATAACTCCTTGTGAAGTATATTCAGAACTGTTTCTCATATGATTAGTCATACGAAGTATGAATCACTTATGTATCCAAAAATAATATCATCTTAATTATTTTTTGAATAATGCTATGCACATGGGGTAAAAAAAAAGTTTAATGGCCGGAGCAGGAGTAGACACTTTATTTTGTAAATTTAGCCAAATTGGCCCGAATTAATTAAAAAAGTCCAAAAAATTATAAAATAGGAGAAAAAATTGAAATCTGAAAAAAGATAGATAAAAATCTGAAAATAATAATAATACAAAATTGAAGTGTAAAGTAAAAAGCAAAACCGATACATTGAAACTAATTATGTGAAAAATAAGTGCCATATCTCTAGGGAATCTTCAAATTTGACTTACGAGGTTTTATTACCATATAAAAGAATTGGCCAGTTTACAAAGTGGGTCCAAAATTACAAATTAAATAATAAAAAGGTACGTATATATATATGTATATAAATATGTTGGCGTGGTACAGGGCAAAGCTTTCATATCATCTTGCAAGAACAAACGTTGTTAGAACCTTATATACTCGACACAAATGGTTAGGTTATTGGGAAGCGAAACAAGTCCTGTTTATCAAGATTCAGGGCTCGTCTACCTGCTCTGCATGATTGCATTATCCGCTTCAATTATGTCCTTGCTCATCTCCGTTTGTGGTGACAGTGGCAACACTGGCAGTGGCAACAGTAAGTCAAAAATCAAATTTAAAAGTTAAGCATGATAATTGAGTGTTCATCTTGTAATCGAAAAACCGTCCAACAATCTACTTCTTGGCACTGGCGTCCTCGATCTTGTACTTATGGTCTAGTGAGTCCCATAACGACTTAGCTGATTTAGCACTGTTGTACACGTTGTACAAAGAATCAGCAAGGCCATTTATCACATAGTTCCGACACAGATAGTCGGAAGTTTTCCAAGCGTCAATGGCCATCAGAGTTTGTTGGTCACTGTCTTCGTCATATTTTGGCGCATCCTCCTTGAGGAATCGAGACAAGCCTAGAGTGGTCAGATAGAACATCATCTTTTGCTGCCATCTCTTGAAATTCTGTCCGTTGAATTTCTCTGGTTTGTCCGCATGATAATCTACGTGCTCAGCATGATTGTATTATCCGCTTCAATTATGTCCTTGCTCATCTTCGTTTGTGGCAGTAAGTCAAAAATCAAATTTAAAAGTTACACATGATAATTTTTTACCGGAATATGGTGGTGATCAAATCAAACCAGGCCACTATTATCTTCTTCTTTTTTGATTTCATCTATAAAAAAAAAAGATTTTACAGGAAAGAAAGAAAGCAAGTTTGATTTGTTTTTTATTGATTTGTTTGTGGGACGCACCGACACTTTTTAACGGGAGAAGACTCTGTGACTGTGATTATATATATATATATATATATATATATATATATATATATGACTACGGTGAAAACAACTTTAATGGTGAAATCTAGAAATCAATTGGATTATTAAGTAATTTCATCAAGATATTGTTATTATTTGTCGTGATCGTTCTGGCCGCTAAGATATGCAACAAATAATGCAATAAAAAATACATAAACGATATAATTCTACTCGCCTACTAATCGCTAGATCACTAATATAAATGGCTTTACAAAAGCTTTCAGATCGCATGCTTAATTAAGAATCGTAGTGTCTTTTGTGTTGGTGAAAATTATGTTTACATTGTGATAATTTTCGAAAAATACTAGTATTGGTTTTGACACACTGTAATTTTTCATCGAAAAACAGAATCCAAGGACGGCAAAGGCAATGATAATTTTCGGAGTATGTTCTCAACTATCTCAGTTTGTGATTCTTAAGCATGCATGCACATAATATGTATGATGCTATTTTTTCATCACTGTTGATGCCATGACAAAATAATTTTGATAGCTACCACTATAATGCTAATGTGCGTGTATCCATATGGTATTTTTTTTGGCAATATTTAGTTACTGCTGACGTATATTGTCTGTATATTAGTACTGGTTATATATATGGATCATGTATAAACCTGGCAAATGTGCGGGCCTTTTTGGGCCGGACCAAAAAGACCCGTTTTGTTCTGAGCTAAAATTATTAGGCCCGTGGTTCGCCCCGGACGAGTCCGCGGGTCTCAACTCTTTTTTTCTTTCAAAGATTAATTCTGAATAAATATAGAAATATTTTCGCTGCTTAATTATTATATTATTTACTATACTATCACAATAAGATAAATAAATGTAAATTTATTTTTATTTGATAATTATATTATTTACTACACTACCACAATCAAAAACAAATATAAAATATTAAGATTTTTCATTTTACTATGTGAGTATTTTTTTTCTACGTTGATCATGTTCTGGATTTATCAGGTTGCTCCCTAAATTTATTTTTCTGCTCGAAAGATACCCTCCATGTGAAGATAAAGAATAATAACAAATATATCAAACAATATAAAATAGAACTTTAAAAAATTAATCAATTAAGTAAATATAAAAATCTATATTTGAATTCCAAATAGTATTTAATAAATCTGAAAAATGAAACTTTAGCTAAATATTTAGAGATATTATAAGATAATATGAAATAAATTTGAAAAAACGGAGTAAATTTTGAATAATTATATAATAACTCCGAAAAAAAGAAAAATAAAAGTTAAGATAAAAAAACCTTAATATTCTAAACAGTAAAAAGTTCTTTCCCCAGAAAATTAATAAGACGAAAATGGCAAGAAGCGGGCCATAATACTCTATGGGGAGTTTGGGAGTTAGGTTTGGAGAAAAATTAGCGGATTGAGTTCATTTAGAGGTTTGACTAGATTAATTTGTTAATTTAAGTGTTGAACTTGAATGGTCTTGATAGAACATAATTAGGAAGTTTTTATTTTGACTATATTTGTGGACATATCTTCCACACTTTATTCATGTTGATTTTGTTTTATTTTTTTGATTTGTAAAAAATTTTGAGTGTGTTAATGTTAACGAACCTTTGTGACTACCTTCTTGTTTTGTTGAGTGTGTCTCTAAACACCCTGCGTGTGATTCAATTACTTATAAAATTTATAAGCAATTAGATAGAAATTAAAAATCAGAACAACATATAGCAATTAGCAAACCAAACAAAACGAGCTAGGAATTAAAAATCTGAACAAAAACACCTCGGCCTCGCGGCTGTAACACCCCCAAATCTCGTAAGGGACATTACACGACGTAGAACCTTCATAATGTCTACCAGGCTAACACCTGACACATAATTCATTAAGAAATCCCATACGGCACATTAATAATAGCAGAATAGGGCCGTGGTCTCGGCCAAAATATTTTAATCAAATATCATAAGTATAAGTTAACACAAGTTCATTACCCATGTAGGGGACTTTAAACATATTTGGAAAACAACCAATCTAACTTGAACACCCCAGTAAATACAATAACAAAATATCTGACATAGACTCGAGCCTCATCATCATCATCATGTCGGACCATCATTTGCATGCATTTCCCGTGCCAGCTCCTCAGCTCGACCGATACCTGAAATGCATAAAACGCAGTTCCCCTGTTTAAGGGGTTAGTATTTGAATAGCTAGTGCAAGTACACAATTACACTATATTATATACAGATACGATTCGACACGGTCAACTCATTTAGAAAACATTTGAAAATCATATTCCGGAATACCACATTTACATCAAAACAGTAAAACATCTCATATCAATAATACAACCATCCACAAATAGGTAACTCATGGCCGTACCCTTTAGTATCGACCCCCAGACGCCCCATCGAACGCTCCGGGTGGGAAACCACTTCTGCGGCCGTACTAGGGCTGGGATAGTTCGGTTTTTTGAAAAAAAAGTAAGGAATCGAAGTTCCAAATGTGTTATGTAATTCGGGTTCGGTTCCTGACTTTTTTCTGCAGGAACCGAACTTCTAGGAACCGAAGTAATTTTACCAAAAAACCGAAAAAACCGAACCGAAATTTACAGTTCAAAATTTTCAAAAATAACCGAAAAACCCGAAATAAAAATTGTTAGGTTAGTTTTTTTTTTAATTTATATAGTGTATAGAAAGTAGAAACATCCGAAATAAAATAACTATGGGTAGTACGGTTAGCATGGGTTTTAATTTTGTGTTCGGGTATAATGGGTTTTAATTTTTTGTTCGGTTATTGTCACTAATTTCGGGTAGTACGGTTATTGAAATTTTAAAATTACAATAACCGAACCCGAACCCGAAATTTATTGCAGGACCCGAACCCGAAATTTATAAATAATTTTTTTCCTAAAACCCGAACCGAACCGAACCGAACCGAAATGTCAATTTCGGTTCGGATCTTTGGTTATTCGGATCCTAAGTCCCAGCCCTAGGCCGTACCCCTTAGTATCGGCCCCCAAACGCCCCGTCGAACACTCCGGATGGAAGAGCAACAACTCACACACACAATATCATAATTCATCATTCGTATCACAACCGTAACACACATAACGAAATATAATACATGTACTTGCCTTGAATAAAACGACGTGAAGGAAAAGGCGAAAGGTGAGGTTTACGTCCGAATAATCTTCACAAATCCGCTCCTAACACAATAACGATATACAAACAATCTCAATATTGCGGAAACGTAAGAATTCATCCTAATTCTACCCGTTGGGATATTTCATCGGACAATACGAGGTCATAACTGATTCCAATCTATCAACGGAGAAAAACATCGAATTTTAATCCGCAAAACCACAAGAAAAGTAAGGGATGATGATTACGCTATCGTAATCTAACAATCATATGAGGTAAATCGGACTAGAAGGGTGAATATCAAAACAAAACCCCAAAATCCCCAAAATCTAGGGTTCTAAGGATATACCTAGATTTGAAGGCGTACCACAGATGATTTGGGGTTAGAGTGATGATATGATGCCCCAAGATGCTTCACAACTGAAGTTTGGATGAAGATTTGCCAAGCCCTAACTCAAGGGTGTGTTTTCGTCGCGGAAGGAAGAAGAGAGGGTGAAGAAAATGGCTGAAAACGTCCGCTGCTAGCTTTAAATACTGGCAGCCGTTACGACCGTAACACCAACACCATTACGGCGTAATGGTGTTCACGACCTTTCTGCCCAATACGCTCAATCCCATTACGGCCGCTACAGAAGGACATTACGGCCGTAATGTATGAAGCTTTAAGGCCGTAATGCATACCACTTTACGGCTGTAATGCATGCCTGGCAGCAGGCCAGACTGGTATGTGACAACGGTTTGCCAACAACCGGAATGAAAGTACGAGGAACGAAGCCACAAATATACGAAGATCTTTATGGACGAGATAAACGTAAAACCATCACAAGCCTCCGGTGACCGCGCTGTCGTGACGCGTCAAAATTAGTTATTTATATTTTTCCTTGGCGTACTTCTACTAACTAGTAGTATCGGCAAGTAAGGGTCGATCCCACGGAGAACGGTAAATCAATTATACTAATTAAGGATTAAATACTTTTGGCAATTAAAAATAAAATAAAAACGAGGGGGGGATTTCAGTTTCTAATCTTAACTAAAATAATTTGCGGAAAATAAATTAAAATAAAATAAGCAAGGGAATAAAATACGGAAATATCAATTAAAGAATAATCTAGTCCTTAGCTCCGTTATCCACCGTTTCGAATTAATTCAAGTTTCAATGCAGCGCTTATCTCTTCTCTAATCTCATGAACTCCTATTCCGAAGCCAACAACAAGCTCTGTTGACCCCAATTATTTCTTAAGTTTATTCAATTAAAACAAGCTCTTTAATCGAACCTATCTATACGGTGGATTCAAAACAAGCTCTTCGAATCTCGCTCGCTAGATGCATTAAAAACCAAAATAATGGAATAGGCAAGATATTAAGTTCATAAGCTCGACTTAAGGGATCTCGATTTTG
Source organism: Orobanche coerulescens (assembly GCA_033398695.1). NCBI lineage: Eukaryota > Viridiplantae > Streptophyta > Magnoliopsida > Lamiales > Orobanchaceae > Orobanche > Orobanche coerulescens. Next base: position 4,418,530 of record CM065816.1, read on the forward strand.
TGTTACCCAATTGGAAAAAAATCAATTATTTGCTACTTGTGAAATTAAAATTGCAACAATTACGGATTACAACTCAATTTCTAGCATAAGACATAAAACTCCTAATCTAGTTGGCCAAACCAAATCAGAAATTAAATGGCATAGTCGTGAATTCAATAACACAAAAGTAATTCTAGAGAATTCGAGTTGAGAATACGCTGCGGGATTAAAACATGAATAATTCAAATACGGTTTCAAACTTCACTAAGAACTAGAATATGAAATTAGCCGGACATGTTGGCTTTAGAAAACAGCAAATTAAAGATAGACATGAGAAGAAAGAAATTCAAACGGTATAGTCTTCTTCTTCCACGTCGGAATTGGCTCGGTTGCTCCGGCGAAAATTCGGTTCGGTCGTCCCTCGTGATTTCTTTTGTGTCCAGCCGTGAAAATTGCTCCTTAGAATTCTGCTCCTGTTGTGAATTTGCTGTTCCAGAAGTTCCTTTTTATTCCAGCCCTCCTCCCTTTTATAATTATTCCTCATCTCATAGTTTCCTTCTTTAATTAGGACTCTTTCCTTCTTGAGTTTTAATTTCCTTGGAGTCTTTCTTCCCAAATCTATTCCAATTCCTTTTCCCAGCATATGGACCGATTTATTGCCTTGTGGAACTGATTGGGCGATTTTTGAGTCGTTTCTTGGGCCCCAAGTAAGGTTATTTTCGTAACAGGACTGGCACTGGGCCAGCGAACTGACACTGGGCCACCCAGTGCTGCGCGGGATTTTCTTTATTTAAGCCCAAATCACCTTGGCTTGCTCCGTTTGATGATCCAATTTATTCCTTAAGCTTAAAAACTCCATCAAACACCTAAATTAAACAACAAATTGCCAAGTGAAGTAAATTGCATCCAAAATATAAATATATGGAAAATACCCAAGTGTGCCAACATAAAATCTATTAAATCCTTATAATTAACAATGATTTTAGCACACTATTTTCGTTCTATCAAATCTCCCCAAACTTAAACCAATGCTTGTCCTCAAGCATAATTCGAGTGAAAGAATTTCAAGAAGCATGTATTGCAAAATTCAAGGTGATAGCCATATTCAAGGGAGAATAAATAATCATGAACAAGTATGAAGAAAATTAGAGTACCTCAACCAATCTCAACATCTTCATTGGCATCAACTGAGAGAAAATTCAATGGCCTCACAAGGGGTCACTCTCGCTCAAGTAGATATAGGGATTATTAAGCAATCACTCACGTCAAAACATGGTGTGTCCTTGCCATATACTCGCACAAAAATCAAATCTCCACTACTTAGATGAACTCATGCATATAATCAAAAGGACTTTTATGGTTGTAACGGGGCTTTAGGTATGGTAGGATAAAAAGGATAAATAAAGGATTCGTTGGTCAAGACTAATCATGAAGTTAAGTGCATAACAAATCCTACAAACAATGAATCACCGTCCTTCCTTTCGCACCCTTTTGGATACATACATGTAATCGCATAGCCACGAAAGATCAATTGAGGTCAGTGGCTTTAACAACATTCGAGGGGGGTATTTTTTACGGCCGCCCCCCTATTTTTTTTTTTCCGGCCTTTATTTTTTTTTTCATCTCAATTTCAGCACTTTTTTTTTCTTCACCACCCACTTTTTGATAATTTCTCGTCCTTCCCTCGACTTATTATACACCTAATTCACAACCAATCCTTGACCAAGGGTTCAAACGGATGAATTTTCACCAAAAATTAGATAATGGCTAATCAAATGTGCTGGATCAAAGAATAAGGCTTAGGCTCAAATGGGATTCTAATGGCGATTATGACGAGGTGGGAAAATATAAGCCAAAGGGGTTTATTCCTAATTTGCCCTTATCACTTTACTGCATGAGAACACTTATCATAGTCTTGACATGAATATTTGATTAAGTTGTAGCATGAACACAACACGTTCGACCCCACAAGAAGAAATAGTGAGCATATGTATGTATAATTATTTATATGTGTATATATTTATATTGCTCTACGGCTCAAAACTCACGAATGAAAAGGGCTTGTGCCATGAATCCCTCACACTTTTATCCAAATTCAAAATCAAGACTAGCGAACTACCCCAATTAAAATCAAACTAGCCAATCATATTCAATTCCTATGTCAAGCCACACTCAAATCCCTTATACACGCACTTGAATCAATCACACGAATTTGGCTAAGGACGTAAAATTAAATTCATCACAATTCTCAATTTCAACCAAACGTTCCAAGTCTAACTTCCCCAAACTTAAAATTAAGTACATATTCCAAATAGACGAAGGAAAAGAAAAAAAAAAGAAAATAAAGCATAGTAAAAGAAAGAGCTGAATAGGAATCACCGGGCTAATGAGGACGACGGGCCTCCAACTGCTCAGTCAAACGATCCACCTTGGCTTGAAGTGCGCGATGTCCCTCCTCGAGCTGCTCGATCCGACGCCTCAGCTCGGCCTCTGTAGCCGACTCTCCTGCTCGGCTGGTGCTCGCTCCGGCTGTCTGAGCCCTTGCCGCTGGGCTGTCTGAAGGGATGGAAGGAAGGCTCTTGTGCAACATTTTTAAATTTTTCTCCTCCCATGGCGAAGTGTATGCGATGTTTGGTAAAGCGATCATCTCACTCGCCGATATCCACCACTTAAAAGTTCTATCATAGTTTTCCAAAATGCCCATTTTTGTAAGAAGATTTCTGTCCAGTTTTTCCGCTGCCCCGATCGGAAAACGCCCGCTGAAATCAGCCCCGGCGTATCGAGCTACAGCCGTGACCCAGCCCCCCATTACAATTGGATTTTTCGAAACATCCTCCCCAATAAGCATCATCAATAAATCTTTAACAAATTTCACCCTTTTTTAAAAACCATCGCATAAATCATCTTCAGCTCGAAAATCTGCACCACATTCCGATTCGAGTATCTCCCGGTGACCGTGTATGCCATAAGTCATTGAATGTAACCGATCACCGGGTTTCGAATGGCGGTGGCCTTAGTTTTTCCCGCAGCAAATGAACCGGCATTATTAGTAATCAACTGCCAAATCTCATTTTCGGGTGGTATATCATCCTCCTCCTCGGGTTCGGCAGTCAGCCCAAGTGCTCGGCCGAACTGCTCGACCCCCCATGTATACCCCCTTCCATTCAAACGAAAATAAAACGTTCCTTTCTTTTCAAAATCTCTTTTCTGAATTGAGCTAAAAAACTCATAAGTAAGATTTTCATAAACCTCCCAGTTCCCAGTTGCCAATCTCTCCCACCCCAGCACACTCAACAAAGCCATAACATCATCGTACAATCCCAATTGTCTCAAAATAATTTCATCAAGATAGACTGAGGGAATTACCTTCCGTTCCGTGAGTATGCGGTAGCGTGTAATCTGTCCGGGAGAGCCGAAGGCGACATTGTAACGGTTCGGTAGTCCGAGGAGACTCTTGCGCCTTTCCCTTACTGGAGGCGGGGCTGGGTTCCCGGTTTGCTTAGAGTCTTGCTGCTGGTCGGTCTCCCTCTCATTTCCTCTTTCGTTTGTCGGTCGCGGTTTGTTTCCAGAATTCCGTTCGGGTTGGGATGGATGTTCCGCACCATTCCCCTCGACTGTTGTGGAGCTCGGTGTCTCGGCGCCATACCATGTAAGTAGCAACGGAGGCGATGATAGTAATTGATGGATTACATCAGGGGCCGTATCGTCCTCGGTGACCGGTGGTGCGACCGAAGCGGGCGGAGAGGATGGCGGTGTAGGCTCGTCTCTCAAACTACGGCTCGGCGATGTCCGGATTTGTTTCCCCCTTTTCGAAGTTTGACCCGGCGCCCGCCGATTGGATTTTTTTGTGACCGGTTCGTCGGCCGGGTCGGCTCCGCCTTCGTTTTCCGGCGGTGGAGGGTTTTGTCGCGGTTGCTTCGGGCTCGGTGAGGTCGTAGAAGGTCGGCGCCCTAGGGTTATTCCTCCAGCCACCGCTCCGAGTGATTCGATTCAGCGGCCGATTGACGTTTCTTGTCCCTTTTCCGGTCATGTTGGTCGCGACGGGGTCTGCAGAAAAGAGGGATGGCTGTGTCAGTTGTAAAGGACCGAGCGGGGGGGAATTGATGAGGGAGAAGGGGATGAAGTTGTAAAAATAATAAGTAAAGGAAAAAAATTAATAAGGAAGGAAGATTTTTAAAAGAAGGAAATACGTAGAAAAGTAACTAAGCAGGAAAAGATTTTTCTAAAAAAATATAAAAAATTGATGACTAAAAAAAATTGATAAAAAAATTACGGAAATTTTTTTTTTAAATTGGGTTGCCTCCCATTAAGCGCCTTTTTTTTACGTCGTTGGCTCGACGAACTCCCTGTTTTATAATTCGGATGGGTCCTCGAGTTTGTATTCTTCCATATTAGCCGTCGTAAATCCTTCGCGATAGGGTTTTTGGAGATGGCCGTTGACTTTGAAAATTTTCCGTGTCTTTAAACTTTGAACTTCAATCGCTCCGTGAGGAGAAATACTGATAATTCTAAATGGACCAATCCAGCGGGATCGCAACTTGCCCGGAAATAATTTGAGTCGAGAGTGGTAAAGTAACACTTTTTCACCTAGGACGAAGTCTTTCCTTATTATTTTTGAATCGTGGAACGCCCTTGTCTTTTCTTTGTAAATTGCTGCATTTTCGAACGCGGCGTTTCGTATTTCTTCCAATTCTTGCAATTGCAACTTCTGATGGGTGCCTGATTCGTCAAAATTCATATTGCACTTTTTGATTGCCCAAAAGGCACGATGCTCGAGCTCGACAGGAAGGTGGCACGGTTTGCCATAGACCAAGCGATACGGTGACATGCCAATTGGTGTTTTATACGCCCCATGTGCCCAAAGCGCTGTCGAGTCGTAAGCTCCAATCCTTCCGATTTGGTTGAACTGTTTTCTCCAAGATTGCTTTTATCTCCTTATTGGATGTTTCGGCTTGCCCATTTGATTGCGGGTGATAGGAAGTGGATACCTTGTGCAAGACTCGATATTTCCTTAGGAGTGCCTCAATCATCCTATTTTTGAAATGCTTCCCCCGATCGCTTATTATAGCCCGTGGAATTCCAAATCTAGCGAAGATATTAGTTTTGATAAATTGGGCCACTACTTTAGAATCATTGGTCCGTGAGGCGGTCGCCTCCACCCATTTGGATACGTAATCCACGAAGAGTAAAATATAGAGATTCCCATATGAGGAGGGAAAAGGTCCCATGAAGTCCATGCCCCACACGTCGAAGATTTCACAAACCAAGATAGGATTTTGGGGCAATTGATTGCGTCGAGAAATATTACCCGTTCTTTGACAATTATCACACGTCTTGCAAAAATTATAAGCATCTCTAAATAGCGAAGGCCAATAAAAACCACTCTCCAACACCTTATGTGCTGTCCTTCTTGAACCGAAGTGTCCTCCGCATGCATACGAGTGACAAAAAGCGAGAATTGAATGAAATTCGGCCTCTGGTACACATCTTCGAATCATTTGATCTGAACAATGCTTCCATAGATAAGGATCATCCCACACGTAGTATTTGGCATCACTTCTGAGTTTATCCCTCCTGGCCCGTGTCATTCCAGCAGGAAAAATATTGGCTACGAGAAAATTCACTAAATCGGCATACCATGGTGCTGCAGTCGACACTGGTCACCCAGTGTTGAGCGATTCTCCCGGTGTTGAGCGGTGAATATAATTGTTCATCGGGAAAACTGTCACACATAGGTTTCCCATCATTTTCTAAGACTAACCGGCTCGGGTGATCGGCCACGAATTTTCGGACCCCTTCTTGTCCTTGATCTCCACGTTGAATTCTTGAAGAAGTAAGATCCATCGAATAAGTCTCGCTTCGCCTCCTTTTTGGCTAACAAATATCGTAGGCGGCGTGATCTCGAAAAAATAATGACCTTGGTCCCGAGTAGGTAGGAACGGAATTTTTCTAGTGCAAAAACCACGGCCAGAAACTCCTTCTCGGTTGTGGAATAATTCGTTTGGGTCGGGTCCAGTGTTTTTGAGGCGTAATAAATTACATGGGGCGCTCTCCCACTCTTTGGCCCAAGATGCCCCTATCGCGTAGTCGCTTGCATCGCACATCAATTCGAATGGCAAATCCCAATTTGGCGGTTGAATTATGGGTGCTGTTGTCAGTAATTGCTTCAACTTGTCAAAGGCGGCCTTGCGTTCGTCATTCATGTTAAACTCCACTTCCTTCTGGAGAAGCTTGCATAAGGGTGCCGCTATTCTTGAAAAATCCTTGATGAATCTCCTATAAAAACCTGCATGGCCAAGAAAAGAACGTACTTCCCGCACCGTGGCGGGGTAAGGCAAAGTGGCAATAATATCAATTTTGGCTTTATCAACTTCAATTCCTTTTTCCCAGACTACATGACCTAGAACTATTCCTTGTTTTACCATAAAATGGCATTTTTCCCAATTAAGTTCGAGATTAGTTTCTACACAACGTTTTAAAATAAGGGTGAGATTTTCTAGGCATGTATCGAATGAATCCCCATACACACTAAAATCATCCATGAATATTTCAATGATATTACCTACGTACTCAGTGAAAATGCTTACCATACACCTTTGGAAAGTGGCGGGTGCGTTGCATAGTCCGAAGGGCATCCGTCGATAGGCGAATGTGCCGAAGGGTCAAGTGAATGTCGTCTTTTCCTGGTCTTCGGGTGCGATTGCAATTTGAAAGTATCCCGAGAACCCATCCAAGAAACAATAGTACGCATGTCCGGCAAGCCTCTTAATCATTTGATCTATAAATGGCAAGGGAAAATGATCTTTTCGGGTCATTGAATTCAGCTTGCGGAAATCGATGCAAACCCTCCATCCAGTTTGTACACGACTAGGAACGAGTTCTCCTTCTTGATTTTCGACCACGGTAATTCCGGATTTCTTTGGGACAACTTGCGTTGGGCTTACCCATTTGCTATCGGATATTGGAAAGATCAGCCCTATGTCGAGGAGCTTAAGAATTTCCTTTTTTACGACCTCCATCATTGGTGGATTCAACCTTCGTTGTGCTTCTCGTGTGGGCTTGACGTCCTCCATTAATAGAATTCGATGCATGCATAGGGCTGGACTAATTCCCTTAATGTCGGATATAGTCCACCCAATGGCTTCCTTATATTCCTTGAGAACTTTTAGCAATGCCTTCTCTTAATTAGGATTCAGCTCGGCTGAGATGATGACGGGTAAGGTTTCGTCGGCTCCTAGATGTGCATACTTTAAGTGTTGTGGCAAAGGTTTTAGCTCCAGCTCGGGTGCGTGCGCAATCGAAGGCTCGATCTTCCGGCGTTCCTCATTAAGCCGAATGAAGTTTGCTTCCCTTTTTGTTCTGATCGGTCCCGCCCCCTTCAAGGCACTTACGACTTCGAGCAACTCTCTTGAATTTTCAAATGCTTCCTCGACGTTGGTTCCTACGTCCCTTGTGAGTGCTAGCTCGAGTGCATCCCTGAAATTCAAATCAAACACTTCCTCGATAAGAGGGTCAATCACGCTTAATGCAAAAAGAGAGCAATCTTCCTCAGGAAATTTCATAGCATCATAAATATTAAACCGTACGATTTGGTCATCAAATTCCATCGTGAGGGATCCCTCACGAACATCTATTTTGGTATTGGCCGTATTTAAAAATGGCCTTCCTAACAAAATAGGTGTGGAATTTGATGTCTCATGTTGCATGTCGAGAACATAGAAGTCGGCTGGAAATACGAGCTTGTTGACTTGGACAAGAACGTCCTCAATTACCCCTTCGGGATACACAAGGCTACGATCCGCCAATTGTATAATTATTCTTGTTTCCCGAAGAGGTCTTAGATTTAAGGAGGTGTATATAGAGCGTGGTATAACATTTATTGATGCTCCTAAATCTAGCATAGCTCGTTCGAAACCCATATTTCCAATTCGACAAGGAATAACGAACATACCAGGATCTTCCCGTTTTGGTGGCAATTTCTTTTGGAATACAGCGGATACATTTTCTCCCATCATCACCTTTTTGTTCCCTTTTAACCTCCGTTTGCTGGTGCATAAGTCTTTTAGGAACTTTGCGTATTTTGGAATTTGTTGAACTGCGTCGAGTAAGGGAATATTGATCTCAACCTTTCGGAATACGTCGAGGATTTGCTTCTCTTTATTCACGATCGCTGCCTTTTTGACCCTGGATGGAAAAGGTAACTCGTTAGTCTCAAAAGGAGCAATTTTGAATGATTTTACCTTGCTGTCCGGCAGTTCTGCACTGGGTGCCGGTTCTGCACTGGGTGTTCCAGTGTTGATCTGTTCAGTGGATTTTTGCTCCTCGTTTTCAGCTTCCTTCACCTTTTCAGGCTCCTTAAGCTGCTTCCCACTCCTTAGTGTTACAGCACTCACGTTCCTTGGGTTTGGTTCAGGCTGGGATGGCAATTTCCCACTATTTTGGTTTTCCAAGCGGCTCACCGTGGTGGCTAGTTGACTCACTTGATTTTCGAGAATTTTGATACTCGATTTAGTGTCATGCTGGAATTGAGTCATGCCCTGTTGGATCTGGTTCATGCCTTGTTGGAATTGATTCATAGTGTTTGCCATGAGGGTCTTCATCATATCCTCCAAAGATTGTGTCGAATTTTTGGTGGGCTGCTTGTAGAATTGTCCCCTATTTTGCGGAGGCGCCTCTTGCTGATTTTTCCATCGAAAGTTAGGGTGATCCCTCCATCCTGGGTTGTATGTGTTTGAGTACGGATCATTCTTCCTCCCATAAGAATTTTCGGTTCCAATTGCATTGGCGTGCGCCTCGATTTCATCAAGCAAAATCCGACAATTGTCCGTTGTATGCTCCGTGGTTTTGCAAATGCGACAGGGTGCGACTGGAGTGCTATTACCTACAGCAAGTTTTCTAACAAAAGTAGTTATCTCATTTAATTTTTCCTCAAGGGACGAGTCATGCATCTCTTTCACCATCCTGATCGGTGCATCGCGACATCCAAATTGTTGTGAATTGGCCGCCATGTTGGATATGAGAGCCCTTGCGGCCGTGGGAGTTTTGTCAACTAGAGCCCCTCCACTTGCTGCATCTATCGTGTTTCGCTCCATTGGATTAAGCCCTTCGTAAAAATATTGAATCAGGAGTTGCTCGCTAATTTGATGTTGCGGGCACCGAGATACCAACTGTTTGAATCGTTCCCAATATTCGTGCAACGTTTCTCCGGTCATTTGCCTTGCACCACATATTTCTTTCCTTAGGTTGGCCGCTCGAGAGGCTGGAAAATATTTTTGTAGAAATAAGATCTCCATCTCGTTCCACGTTGTGATGGTGGCCGATGGTAAATAAAATAGCCAATCTTTAGCCGAATCTTTCAATGAGAACGGAAAGGCCCTAAGCTTGATTTGTTCTTCGGTGACACCGTTTGGCTTCATGCTTGAACATACGACATGGAATTCCTTGAGATGCTTGTGTGCGGGTCCTCTCCTGATAGGCCATGAAATGCAGGTAGCAAGTGAATCAATCCCGATTTCAGTTCAAAGGTGTTGTTATTGTCAATAGCCGGGATCGTGATGCACAGTGGTTGTTGCGGTAGTTCTGGGTTGGCTAATTGTTTCAGCGTCTTTTCAGCGTTATTTGCCATGACTCCAATTTCGTCCTCCGATTCACTAGGTGATGTTTCGAGGGAAAATGGTAAAATCCTAAGTGCTTCTTTGACTTCTTTTGCTTTCTGCCGGAAAACACGATCTCGCTTGGTGATTTCTGAAAAATATTGTAAATTCTTATCTCCTCGTGACCTTGTATTCATGCAAAACTAGAACAAAACGGATTAGTGCACAACTGACAATTAAAATAAAATTTTTCAGAACTGCCACTGGGTGACCCAGTGTCGAAATTGCAGAAAGTTTTTAACCCAAATTAAGTAAAATTAATTTAACACCGCTCCCCGGCAACGGCACCAAAATTTTGACCGCGCTGTCGTGACGCGTCAAAATTAGTTATTTATATTTTTCCTTGGCTTACTTCTACTAACTAGTAGTATCGGCAAGTAAGGGTCGATCCCACGGAGAACGGTAAATCAATTATACTAATTAAGGATTAAATACTTTTGGCAATTAAAAATAAAATAAAAACGAGGGGGGATTTCAGTTTCTAATCTTAACTAAAATAATTTGCGGAAAATAAATTAAAATAAAATAAAATAAGCAAGGGAATAAAATACGGAAATATCAATTAAAGAATAATCTAGTCCTTAGCTCCGTTATCCACCGTTTCGAATTAATTCAAGTTTCAATGCAGCGCTTATCTCTTCTCTAATCTCATGAACTCCTATTCCGAAGCCAACAACAAGCTCTGTTGACCCCCTTAAGTTTATTCAATTAAAACAAGCTCTTTAATCGAACCTATCTATACGGTGGATTCAAAACAAGCTCTTCGAATCTCGCTCGCTAGATGCATTAAAAACCAAAATAATGGAATAGGCAAGATATTAAGTTCATAAGCTCGACTTAAGGGATCTCGATTTTGTGTTACCCAATTGGAAAAAAATCAATTGTTTGCTACTTGTGAAATTAAAATTGCAACAATTACGGATTACAACTTAATTTCTAGCATAAGACATAAAACTCCTAATCTAGTTGGCCAAACCAAATTAGAAATTAAATGGCATAGTCGTGAATTCAATAACACAAAAGTAATTCAAGAGAATTCGAGTTGAGAATACGCTGCGGGATTAAAACATGAATAATTCAAATACGGTTTCAAACTTCACTAAGAAGTAGAATATGAAATTAGCCGGACATGTTGGCTTTAGAAAACAGCAAATTAAAGATAGACATGAGAAGAAAGAAATTCAAACGGTATAGTGTTCTTCTTCCACGTCGGAATTGGCTCGGTTGCTCGACCAGCTTAAATTAACTTGTGGGGATTTGGCAATCCAAACATGACCTTATGCCATTTTGAGAATATATATATATATATATAGGGATAGGTTCAGGTAGGAAAGCTTTTTTCCGTAAGAAATAAGAATGATTTTGGGCCCTTGATCTTTGGTGATTAATGGCTGCGATTTGTGCACGTTGTGCTAAAGAGTTAGCCTAAGTGTGCTACGCGGAATATTTTTGAGGGGGTATTTTTGTAATTATACAGATTTTATGTTTGGTATTTCCTACAATCATGGGATTTCATATCCCACTTCTTATCTCTTCCCAAATTTTAGCACCTTTGATAATATTATTTTGATAATTATTGTGATGTCATTTGTGTGATAGTTAGCACTTAAATCTGTAAAATTTTGTATTGTTAATACATTGTATTTCTGTTAATGTTTTAATAGTAGAGTTTAGCATTAAAATGTTATTTGTATTAGCACATTTAATAGGTAATACTAGCACATATGGTATGTAATGCTTGCATAGCAGTTTATGGGATTTACAAATGGAGTCTTATTGTATTTATTGTATTTTTTAGTAAATGACGAAAATCATTTTGTACCTATACTTGAAAACGAGTATGATTATTTATCTTTCAAAAAATAAAGCACAACACATTGTATCAAAATTGATCAGATTGTACACAATAAAGCATAACAAAAAAATCACATAATTGGAATATAACTTAACCGCACTGCTTTCTAATTTGCAAAGACACACAAAACAAATGATTAGACAACAGCTTTGATTTTTAAAAATACAAATCAAATAGAAAAAAAGATAATGTTAGTTTTTAAAAAAATAAAAATAAATACACCAAAAATATAAAATATTTGAACGACTAAAAAATATGAAATCCCATAAAAAATAGATATTAACCTAAAATATGAAATCCCATGAATATAGTAATTTCCCATGATTTTAGTAACTTCCCATAAGATAAATTAGTCAAATTACATTGGTACCCCCAATAATTAAATTCGTTAGCACTCCTAGTTTCCCGTGTTAGCACACCAGAACGAAATCTGGGTCATTAATCTCCAAATATTAATGGCTTACAATCATTCCTATTTCTTAAACTTATACCATTTCACTCCATAACCCACCCTATATATATATATATATATATATATATATATATATATAGCACCTCTCTTAGATGTTATATAATAGGATTTTTTGGTTTATTTTTTTGTCTGTATATCCGATTAATTAAAATAAAAATTAACAAAAACATATTTTAAAAGAAAATAAAAACAAAAAAGTAGTTTTTTCAATTTATTTTCTATATTTTATTTCCTGTTAATAAAATATATATTTTTATTTATCTTTTCATGTTTTTAATTTGGTTAATAAATTTTTTTAAAAACAGGCTATTTTAAAATAAAAATAAAAACAGTAATATATTTTTTTTATTTTTATCTGTATTTATTTTCTGTCAATATTTTTTTTAAACAAACATGTCATTTTAAAATAAAAATAAAAATATAAAAGTGGTCTTATTTATTTATTTTTTCTGTTTTTATTTCCTATTAATAAAAATATATTTTTTTCTTGTTTTTTATGTTTTTATTTTTGGTAAGCAAACTGTTTTAAAATAAAAATAAAAACAGTAAAACTATTTTTTTTATTTTTTTATTTCTGTATTTATTTTTTGCCATGTTAATATAAATAATTTTTTTAAAAAATTATGTCATTTTAAAAGAAATATAAAAACGAAAAAAAGTATTTTGTTATTTTATTTTCCTGTTTCTATTTCTGGTTAATAATTTGAAAAAATATTTTCTTTATATTTTTTTCTGTGGATACCTATGTTTGGCCTTGCATTTCATAGCTCACCACTTCATAGCTCCCCCAAAAATAAGGCTATTTGGCCTCAATAAAAATCTAATATTTGAAGGAGGTAAAAATATCTTTTCTATTTTTCTTATCCGCAAAAGTCAAATTCGTTGGCTCAAGTGTAATTACAAGAAAAAGGATGATTCATTCCGCTTGTGTATTGATTACCGAGAATTGAACCGGGTGACCATAGTGAATTATCTAGATATTACTGTTTCTCTAATAAGAGTTCAGATGTAATTATAGCATTCATGCGGGGTCCAAATATAATGCACCAGTTACAAAATCATGACTAGTTACTAGCAGATGTGCATATATAAAAATAATAATAAAAGAGAGAGATTGACTAGTAAGTAAATATATTTACGGTTTTGACGAGTAAAGCTATGTTTGTTTGGGCTTAATTTCATCGCATTTCAGTTCAATTCAATTCAATAAAAATTCAATTCAGTTCAATTCAACAAATTTCAGTTGAAGTCAGATTTAATATTAATATTATTAATTACTATTAGTATTGTTATCAGTAATACTATATATAATTGTTATTATAACTGTTTATTTTGGTATTATCACTATTATTGTTTTATTGTTGTAATATAATAAATATCTATTTTACTATATATATATATATATATTATTTTTTAATACGATTAAAGGTTTAGAACTATTATTATTATTATTTTTGTGATTATTATTATTATTAATATATATAATAATTATTATAATTGTTTATTTTAGTCTTATTACTATTATCTTATTGTTGTAATAAAATAAATACTTATTATTATTATATATATTATTTTTTAATACAATTAGATACTAGAAAAACTATTGATATTAATTAGTAATATCAATAATATTATATAATATTATTATATTATTAATTTTATTATTTTAATTTATTATTATTATTCGATGTTAGTATTGTAATATATATTATCATTGTTGTTGATATATTATATAGTTGTTATCTAAGCAGGACCGGCCCTATGGGTGGGCGAGCTGAGCGACGGTCCAGGGCATCAAAGCCCAAGGGGCATCAATTTAGGCTCAGTGATGTTATTACTAATAAAAAATAATTAAAACGTTCCCAATAAAACTTGAATCATGAACCTTTAGGCTAACTAAATACTTCTTTACCATTATGCTAATGATGCTCTTAAATGTTTTTTCTTGTCTAGTTAATTGTATTACTATTTTTGTCGATTCATTTACTTTTCTATAATTCTTTTTTTTAAATATTTGTCTTGTTTTCATGACAACACTTATTTATCTGAAATAAAATAAAATTAATCATATTCAACAATTAATACTTCTTATGTGTTTTTGCTTTGAAAAACCTTGTGATGATAATTCGGTTCGGTCGTCCCTCGTGATTTCTTTTGTGTCCAGCCGTGAAAATTGCTCCTTAGAATTCTGCTCCTGTCGTGAATTTGCTGTTCCAGAAGTTCCTTTTTATTCCAGCCCTCCTCCCTTTTATAATTATTCCTCATCTCATAGTTTCCTTCTTTAATTAGGACTCTTTCCTTCTTGAGTTTTAATTTCCTTGGAGTCTTTCTTCCCAAATCTATTCCAATTCCTTTTCCCAGCATATGGACCGATTTATTGCCTTGTGGAACTGACAGCGATTTTGAGTCGTTTCTTGGGCCACAAGTAAGGTTATTTTCAGAATGATCGCAGATCGGCCAAATAATCGACATCGGGCCAAATAATCGACACTGCCACCCAAAGGTCTTTGCGGGATTTTCTATATTTAAACCCAAATCACAATGGCTTGCTCCGCTTGATGATCCAATTTATTCCTTGCCTTAAAACTCCATCAAACACCTAAATTAAACAACAAATTGCCAAGTGAAGTAAATTGCATCCAAAATATAAATATATGGAAAATACCCAAGTGTGCCAACATAAAATCTATTAAATCCTTATAATTAACAATGATTTTAGCACACTATTTTCGTTCTATCATCCGGTCATCTGAAGGTCGGAATAAACGAATATTAGCATCAATGCTTAAGATAATAAGAATTTACAAAATGGCCCAAACATTCGGAAATCTAAACTCGAGGCCTGAACGACAATTCAGAAAGTTGTAACATATCCAGAATCATTAAGAAACTCGAAAAAGTAATGAAATGTCGGTAAAGAACGAGGTTTACGAGATTCAAGCCTCAATGCGGAAAAGTTACACAATAAGTAAAATCTCATCAAAACATCTCTGAAACTCGTCCGGGTGGTCATGGATGCAGAACAAAATAGTTTCAGAATTCCAAAACAATAACAAGTGAGTCGACCGAAATAAAAAATACACAAAAAATAGGAATTACTAAAAATAGAAAGTGCGGATATTACAGCGGCGGCGGCGGATGGCAGAAGGCTTTGCTCCTCCCCGCGGCGCCAAACAGAAGTTACAGACCAGATGGATTGGAGGCTTGGAGCACCTCGGGCTTGGAGTTGGCAGAGAAAAACACCTCGGTCCGCCGTCTGTGACAGTGACTCCGTTCCGTGGTCGCACTTCGCGGCTCGCGCAGCGCCGCAGCAGCCAGCAGTAGAAGAAGAAGATGGAGTCGCGTTGCTTTTTTTTTTTTTTACAAATGATGTTTAGTTTAGTTCTTTTTTGACAAATGATGTTTACTGCCCGTTCAGATTATTTGGAGTTGGTGGGGGGCCTAGGGGCCCGAGAACGTGACTTAGGGAAAAAAGATAAAAAGTCTAGGCTGAGTCATGACAGTAATAATAATAAAAAAAAAAATTGGGCTCCTTTTTTCTGTCGGCCCAGGGCCGGCGCACTCCACGCCTACCCCAGGGCCGGCCCTGTTTTTCATATATCATCTTAGCAAGAACAGAAGTGATTATAATCTTATATAGTCTTATACGTATAATGTTTAGATTATTGCAAAGTGAAGCAAGTCCTATATTTCAAGATTCAGGACTCGTCTACGTGCTCTGTATGATTGTATTATACACTACAATCATGTCCTTGCTTTGCTTATCTTCGTTTGCAACGGCAATTTTATAGGTACATAATAACTTTACCAGCAAACAGTGGTGATCAAATCAAACCCCTTCTTTCTTGCTTTCCAATTTCTTTGATTTGCTCAAGTCTTTTAATGTTTATGAAATTATAAAAAAAAAAAAAAAGGACATTTCCGAATAAAAAAAAAAGCTAGTTTGATTTGTTTGCCGCACGCGGACGCGGTAGCACTTTTTAACCGGAGAACACCCGGTGACTAGATTTGGTTGCGTAATAAAATTTGTGCTTATTTGCTGAAAAATAAGTTGTTGTTGTAATAATTCCTTTGACATACTGCAATTTTTCACTGGTAAACAGACCCCCCTCGTGGCAGAGGTAAAGATGGTTATCCTAATATGCCAGCAAACAGGTATGTTTCAAACTATATCACTGTTGTGATTCATAAGCGTGAAGAGTGTTTCTAAATATGATGTTATTTTTCATCTGTATTGGTGCTATTAACAATGTATTATGCTGTGATTTTCTGCATTATGAGTATTAATGACTACTATAAATTTGGTATTATCGGCTGATGGCTGATTTATATTATTAATCATACTGATGATGTTGTATTATGCATTTCAACCATGTTTTTGCTTATCTTCCCTTGTGGATCTTAATCGTACATCATAATTAGCTGGGCTGTTTATTGTTATACGGAAAGGCGCAATAATAGATCATACGGAAAGAAATTATTTTGCGAATCTATATACATTAGGGGCAACCGCATGCATATTTAATCTCAGATAATCAATGGGGGGGGGGGGGGGGGGGGGGAGAGAGAAGAGTCGTCTGCATAATATCTGATTTTGGAATTTGTATTGGGAATGTACATATTGTCCTCAATCTGCAACTGTATTATCCCATTTCATTTAGTTAATTTCTTATCTTTTGTTTGCAGTAGTAGCTTCCGTGCGGGTGATGCAATGAATGTGGTTTAAACGCAGAATTGGACGCTGGAATTGATATATTGTCCTCAAGGAATGTTTAGTTTGTTACAAAGTCCAGTCAGTTCGATAATTTCCGATTAGTAACCATATTCGCTGGTTACCGACTCATCCCTAAAATAATAAGAAATACCGATATAGTAAAAAATCGGTAATATTGTACCAAATTTACGATTATCATATGTGATGATTACCAAGTCCAGTTCGATAATTTCCTATTAATAACCAATATTCTGCTTTCAAAATATAAGAGCCCACCAAAATAATCAGGCCACAGGTTTTTCTTGGTGAAAAGATCTGAGCATTACCGGTAAAAATGAATGACTAGATATTTAAAAAATAAATGTGCACTCATATTGTGGTGTAAATTTTGATATGAAAATCCTAGTATAACAATATTCTAATATGGTATTTATTTCGAGTAGATATATTTTTACGTATTGATTTGTTCATATCCAAATTCGGATGAATGAGCAATTAAATTACAAAGAATAATACTTGAAATAAGATAATGTTTGGTGGTTACTAGGCCGCACCCATTCGCGAATAGCCACATTTGGTGGTTAATAATGGAAAATGGATCATACTTTTTCATGAAAAGTCGCATTGGTTCATGTTTAATGGTGGATGAAGGATCACACTTGTTCATGAACGGACACATTGGTTCATGATTAGAGGTGGGATGAAAAGTCACATCACTTCGCGAAAAGTCACGTATGACTATAAATAGGCCTCTACAGTTGATGGTTAAACATTAATTTGAACACACTCATTCGAACATAGATCCGTCTGCAAATTCGAGCATTACATTCATATTAGTCTACTCGGTCCATTCATCATCATAGTGGAAGTCTAGGAGTCTATACTCAGTCCCGAGTATCTATATTGTTCGACCAGAACTACGACCCGCGGTGCAGCATTTTGTATTCAAAGTTTGCCGTTGTACCTTGGGGACATTTGCTATAGACCGTGTGCACAAGTGCGGAGCAATTTTGTCTTACGCAGAGAGAATTCAATTCTCGCCTCGGCATTTACGTCATAAATTTTCATTTATATTATTTATTCTTCTTGCATTTATATATTTTCATTATTTCCAACACCCACAAATAACAATCGTAAGACAAAATTCAAAATCAAATAGAAAACATAACAAAAAATTCGTAGGTATTTTTCTGGTCAGGTCAGCCATCTTTTTTTCACGTTTACCGGAGTTTCAACCGTTGGATCGTCTTGAATTTTGGACGATAACTTAATAAGGTCTCTATCTAAATTCTGAACGGTGGAGATCGGATTTGGAGGTCCAGATATTCGTGTTCAAGGGGCTGTAATGAGGCTGTTTTCTGGACTGGTTTATGTTGGAAGATGGAGTCTACTATTTATACGAGGAGGTTGCCGAAATTCTGCGGAACTGATTTCCATCGTTGGAGGGACGAAATGCTGCTGTTTCTCACAACGTTCGACATGGCTCGATTGCTAACGGAATACCCACTTGCTGCCCAATCGGAGATTTCTGACGACCTCAACTTCGCCAGAATGACCGTCTGGAGTAACAGTGATTTTGAATGTCGTAATCAAATTCTTTATCACCTTAGTTGTCATATCTATGTCATGTTTACAGGTTGCCACCTCGAAGGAACTCTGGATGTCTTGGAGGTAACGTTCGACGTTGGAGGCATTGACCACTCCCACCAAGCCAAGAAGGCGAAGGTCGATGGCCCACACTTTGAAGACACGGAAGATGATCCTCGTACGATCGAGGAAGCCTTTACAACCAAGGATGCTCCCTTCTGGAGGGAAGAAATCCGCAATGAGATGAATCTCCTCATGGGAGAAATGGAGGGGATCATTTGTAAGTTCCAATGGGACCTACTTGAAAACATTCCAGGCACAACCCCGCTAGGCTACAAGTGGCGCCTACGCAAGAAGAGGATTGGCCACGGGAACAATCATCGGATTCAAGGCGAGTCTGCTAGGCTCACGCTTCCGACTCAAGGAAAATCCCGTGTGACTTGTCCTAAACTTGTATATAGAAAGTCCTATAGGACTATCTATAATAAAGGCTTGTAAATAAATAAAGTCTTCCTTGAAAATATATATATATATATATATATAATATTATATATATAAATATATAATCAAATATTTAGTATTTGATGCATGTCCATTTAATTTGATACAATAAATGGATGAAATTGTTTCGTCTATATTCAAGTAGAGAAAAAATTGATATATTTAATTCGTTGGAATTAAATAAAAACAGTTATCTTGATTAGTCTACAATAAAGTAGATAATCAAAAGGCATGTGGAATTAATGCTCATTTAATTTTAAGAATTAAATGAAGATATTAATTACCTTAGACATGTAATATTAATGCATATTTAATTTTAAAAATTAAATAGAGGTATTAATCACTCTATTATAAGAATAGAGGGAAATTGTTAGACCCTTAACATGGGTGACTCGCTGGGCTCGGCAGGCGGCCGAGTCGCTGGGCGGACTGTGCCGATTGGGCGTGGCACGACACTAAGGCACGGGAATGAAAAGTGATTTGGAGGCTTCTTGGCAAGTGTGAGGCTTAGCTAAGACATGGAATCAAGACAATCTTGTGTTACTTTGAAGTTTTTGGGCTGGTTCAAGGTTGGAGGCAGGTGAGTGACTCCTCAGCTTTTCAATGGTTACTGTCATCACCAGGGTTTATCCGTCTAAGCCTATTATAGGGGGGAGGTAGTTACTGAGGGCCATGCCCAAGGGGTGACCCAAGGTGCTCGGCCAAGGACTTGGCAAGGTGTTGGGACTTGCCATGGGATTGGGTCACGGGTCGATCCGTAGGTGAAACCCGACCCAGATCGGACCGACCCGATCAGCGGACACTTCGGGCGCGGACAAGGCCTGGGCTGTGTGCCCACGGCCGAGAGGGTTCGGCCGTGCTAGGCGAACCTCTTCGGACTTCGGACAAGTGCACAAGTTGTTGGACACTTGTGCACACTTGCGGACAAAGGTCGGGGCTGTGTGCCTACGGCCGGTATGGTTCGTACGGGACGGACCAGGTGCGGACTTATGCGAGCATTGTCGGATCATTGGGGGCAACACTCGGGAATGTGCAAGTGGCTGGGCACTTGTGCATAATTCTATGGGAATTGGCTCGGACCATGTGGGAACAAGACTTGGGCGCGCGGGAACGCCAGATTTGGCGCGCACGAGCTTGGCATTGACTGTTCGAGGCGGTTACGAGTCATGGCAGTTGCATGGGGCGGTTACGAGGTAGTTCCAGGCAACGACATGACGGGACGGTTACTTGGAGCAGTTGTGCGGGAACGGTTCCAAGCGGTTATGAGACGTGCGGGGCACACGTCAGCATACGGGCAGTTACTTGGTGGACTGCCTGTGCCAAGTGGAATGCTGGGATCCATCAGGACGGTTGCGGGACGGTTACTAGCAAGCGGTTACGGACGGTTGCAGGTCGGTTCCAGAAGACCTTGTACGTGGCAGTACAAGGCTAATGCGGGCAAGTTGTCGAAACCGCCGACAAGTGGCAGGGACGCATGGTGGTCTTTGGCCACGCGTCGACACGTGGAGTGTCGAGCTGAACCTAGCGGTTGGGGTTGTCAACCGATGTAGTCCTTTGCTTGGGCTATAAATAGGTGCTTTTGTACAATTTTGAAGGCAGCGGGAGGGATCGTGAGATCTGAGAGTCATGTTGAGGCCTTTTTCCTTGTTTATTGAGAGTGCAAATAATATTCAAGGTTGGGAATTGTCCCCGTAAATTGTGTGTGTGCCTTTACGTGTTTTGATAGTGTTTATTGCATACTCCTTCAAACACTAAAGGTGGCTTTGTCAGTAACTCGATCGGGCTAAACACGAGTCTTTGTGAGGTAAACACGAGTGTTTGGTGAGGATCGAAGGCTGGTTGTTGTGCGGACAATCGGTCAGACGGGGAGAATTTTCGGCGAAAAATTCTAGTCCAGTTCGGAGCCGTGACAATTTGGTATCGGAGCCCCGTTGGCGGGTTCTGAGGGAAAAGGTTGCTGCGTTATGGCACCTCGAGATGCAAGAGATGCGGATCGCAGAGATGAGATCGTGGCTATGGACGAGAGGTTTCAAAGGTTGGAGACTTTGATGGGGCAACCTCCACCAGTTCCGGTTGTAGCTGTAATACCCGGTTGTAATTCAGTCATTATCATTCAGTAATTTCATTCGGTGATTGTCACTCAGTGGATTTTCACTCAATTATAATCATTCATCAATCATGTTCATTCACCGTGTTCACCGTTCGGAAAAAACTTCGAGTTGTGTATCGTTATTGTTCATTGTTTCAACTTTCCTCATATGAGTTCGACTTTGTTAGATCACCATTAATTTTTGGTAACTCTAAAAATTCTAAATCTTTGCAATATTATAGAGCATCGAGTTAGCTTTGCAATGGTTCAAACGGTGAGTCAATCGGAGTCCGGACGAGAGAGTTATGGTCGTTTTAGCTCAACCGCTCATTTTTCGCTTATTGGCGATCATCGCCGACGAACTTCGGCCGTGTCGTCGACACGGACCGTGCCGTACTCGTCCGGAAAATGCCGAAGTCTCGCCTCAGACCCGACCGTGTCAATGCAGCACGGCGAGTCGGACTCTTCCGATAAGTCGGGAATCGGCTGACACGCCCGACCGTGTTCCAGGACACGGTCGAGTCATGCCGAGTCGCTGTCGGCCGGGTCACTATCGGAAGGCCCTCCGCGCCGCGACCGTGTCAAGCAGGACACGGTCGAGTCCCTGTCGGCCATCTGTCGGCCAGCTG
Organism: Orobanche coerulescens; assembly: GCA_033398695.1. NCBI lineage: Eukaryota > Viridiplantae > Streptophyta > Magnoliopsida > Lamiales > Orobanchaceae > Orobanche > Orobanche coerulescens. The sequence goes on from CM065816.1 coordinate 4,440,009, forward strand.
TGCAACACGACCGTGCCGATCGGCACGGGCCGTGTCCGGCAGGGTAGTCAACCCCTTTAAATTCATTTTTTTCAGCATTTCAGCCATTTCTCTCCCTTTTCTTCACCTTCAACCGAGAGAGCAAGCTTGAGGGAGGGTTTTTACTTCACAAATCATTTGGGTGTTTGATTTTCTTCATCTCCTTTCGATCGTGAAGCCCGGATAATCAATCTAACGCGTGTTCTTCGGATTAAAGTACTTGAATCTTCAAGAGGTAATTCCTTCAACACTTTGGACTTCGATTTTGTGTTGAGATATGATGTTTTGGGACGTTATAATCATGTTATATGAAGGGATATGTATATGATTATGAGTTTGTATAAGGATTCATTGGATTATTGAGGAATTATTCAAGAACACCTTGAATATCGAGTTGGAATTGGGGATTTTCGACTAATTGTTGTTATAATCACGTTTTGGATATTCATATCGGATTATTGATCGTATTGGAGATGTTTTATTGGTTTGAAACACTTCTTGGGGGATTTGATATTGGTATATTGAAGTTTGATTGTAAACAATCGGAGTTTGGACGCAACGTGTTTGTTTTAATGCCTCAATGGACTTAGTTTTATCGTATCGACGTTTTGAGTTCGTTATATTCGTGTTTGATTCGTATATTGATCGGATTGTCGGTAATTGTATTGAATTAAGGTTGTTCGTGCGACCGACACTTCATTTAGGACATTTGTTCGTGGAAGGACTTTCTTCATCGGTATTTAGCAAGTTAATTCTTACTCGGTTAAAAGGATATTCATACCTTTTGTTGTTGATCATTCATAATCATAACTCATTCATCATTGTATTAATCATATTAAAACTTGTTATTATCAATTAATCACTTCAGTCATAAGGAACGACGGTTCCAATCTTTTCGTTGAGCTATCATTCATTTCATTATTACTCTCATCTCGGTGAGTCATTCTTGACTTTGTCAGATTATTATTTATTCATTGATATTCATTACGGTCATTCTCGTTCATATGACCTTCTGGGTTCATATTGCATGGCCGGGTGTGGCTGTGTGGAATTTTTAGTCGGGCACACGATGGTTATTGTATTGGGTTCACCGATACATTAGACCGTGCACACGGGAAAGCGTTACACTGTGAGACTAATTAGGTACACGGACGGGTGTTGTACACTTACACAGAACATTACGGGCGTACTATGATACTCCTCTTCAGCGTAATTCATAACTAAGAATATTTCATAACTTCAGTTAATCATAATTGTGTATTTTCAACCCTTGAGGATTGTTGTTCTTTGTAATCGACCCGTTTGGGGATTTTGTTTTTCGTGTCATGGCAAGGCAAACGCACGGAATAGCATGTTGATGTCGAGGAGTCCTAGTGATACTAGCAGGGGCCCCGATCTTTCGATTATTCATGTTATTGTCCTTTATTTTCCATTGAGACTTTCATTTGAATACTCCGTTTCATTCAGTGTTGTGTATTTTATCTTCATATAAAATACACTAGTATTCGGTATTGTCCTGGTGTGTTGTAACTAAACTCCTCATCGGAGTAATTATTGTTGTAATGTAGTTCGGTACTACATTTATCTTGTGTAATTCATTCATTTTCATTTGCCCTGTGGGTCCCAGTTGGGGATCTACGGCACTGTAATATCCGCCTAGTTTGGGGTGTTACAGAGTTGGTATCGGAGCGTGGTTTTGAATACTACCCTCCAAGTCATGTCTCATTTGAAATCATTGTCATCGGACTAGTATCATTGGACTTTCGCGTCACGTGTGACCTGTGCGGAATGCCGAGCCAATCGACCAAAGAACTGTAAGACTTCTAACGCCATGGTATAATTTACGCAATAGTCATTCATTCATCATTCATCATTTAACAATCCTCAAACATCATCATTCATTATGATCGGGACGATCATATTAACTCATCAATCACTTAATTCATTTCATTACTCAGTTAATAATCAGGACGATCATGTTAACTCATTAATTACTCAATTCATTTCATTACTCAGTTGTCAATCTGGATAATCATATTATCAATCTTGTTAAGTTATTCAAGATAATCATTTCAAGAATTTCATCAGATAATCATGTAACTTCAGTAAATCATTCATATAATCACTAAGTTATAGCATGTATACTCATTTTCATCATCTCATGACATAATCATAACGTGCTAATCATGCGGGAAATATAATCATTATGCGACCTTCCTACTTCGGTATGGAGAGAGCTGTCAGGATGCACGGGAGAGAAGGCGGTGCGGACCGAAACCCGAGAAATAATCACTGGCCGGGAAATCGTGCCCAGACTCGGCTCGATCGAGAAGATGTTCGGGTTGATCCACTCACTTTTATGCAGCCATGATGACCCATGTGCGTTGCTCAATCATCATTGCGCCACTCTGACCGGTTTAATCGAGAGAACTCTCACGTATGAGCCACCGCTAAGGAAAGTCTTGAACAACAACCTTCATTTGTCGGCAAGAAATCAACGGCGTAATCAATCCGAAGGCGGTCAATCAACCTTCAAGAAGCCTCGTGTAGGTCCTATCGTTTCGAGCGACCTCCTACGGCGCATAATCGTGCGGGATCTCATTCCCGAGCGGCCGTTCGGCCATCACTGTTTCAATTGTGGAACGCCGGTCATTTCAGCACTGAGTGTCTCAAACCGTCTATCACGTGCTATAATTGTGGGAATTTTGGGCATAAGGCCCGTTTTTGCCGAAAGGACTCCAAGTCGGCTCCGCGGCATCTCAGCCCCGAAGCAACCAGCGTTTGATCGCTTTGTCATCGTCGTTTAAGACACGGAAGCAAATAGAGTTGGAGCTCGTATTTATCGACGGAGCGTCCGGTTCGGGGCCGGCAAGTCCCGATTCATATGATGAGGAGGATCGACGATACGGTGGCGAATGATTTCGTATACTCGTAATTTTATTTCAACTTGTGTGTACCTTTTGATTACGTACACCGCATTCATTCATTTTCGAATCATGCTTGAATAGACTTATTTCGGGATAGTCCTATTGCTTGTGGACCTCATACCATCGGTCTACCTGACGATGGAAGAATTTTCGGAATCATACCTAAGTAAGCTTAGTAACCGCGATTGGTTGGTGGACCTAATCGTGGTGAATTTATCTTAGGACGATGTAATTTCGGTATTAGTTGGTTTAACCATCTTGATACTATCCTCAGTGTTTGTTAGCGTTTGGTCGCTATCTTTCCGTCGTTGGTTGTCGAATGTGTGCTTCAGGGAAGTAATCCCCGTTGTTCCAGAAGAAGTATTATTATTGACGAAAGCAGAGAAATTCCGCAATCGAACTATTCAATCATTCATTGTATCATTCTCATCGATTGGCCTTTCTAGGGCAATCGAGTTATTCAATCATTCCTTGTATTATTTCCATCGATTGGCTTTTCTAAGACAATCGAGTCATTCAATCATTCATTGTATCATTTTCATCGATTGGCTTTTCTAAGACAATCGAGTCATTCAATCATTCATTGTATCATTTTCATCGATTGGCCTTTCTAGGGAGATCGAGTTATTCAATCATTCATTGTATCATTTCCATCGATTGGCCTTTCTAAGACAATCGAGTTATTCAATCATTCATTGTATCATCTTCATCGATTGGCCTTTCTAAGGCAATCGAGTTGTTCAATCATTATTGGTATCTCTTTTTATCGATTGACCATTCTAGGGCAATCGAAATGTTCAATCATTCGTGGTATCATTGTCATCGATTGACGATGTATTTCCAGACGAGTTATCTAGTTGCCTTCACATAGAGTAGGGGAATTCAGGAGTGAGTGGGAGCCGGTACGTCCCATTTATCTAAGGCACCGTATCGGATGGCCCCGAACGAAATGCGAGAGTTGAAGAATCAACTTGAGGAATTGTTCGAGAAAGGGTATATCCAACCGAGTACGTCCCCGTGGGGAGCACCAGTGCTGTTTGTCAAGAAGAATGATAGTTCTTTTGCTTGTGTATCGATTACCGTGAGTTGAGCAGATGATGATCAAGAGTAGTATCCTTTACCCCGTATTGATGATCTTTTAGATCAACTTCAGGGAGCCTCAGTATTTTCCAGGATCGACTTAAGATCTGGATATCACCAATTGCGGATTCGAGAGTCGGATATCGCGAGGACAGCGTTTTGTACACGCTATGGTCATTATGAGTTCGTAGTTATGCCGTTCGCTAACTATTGCACTCATGTATTCAAAAAGTTAATGAATCGGGTTTTCATCGACTTTTTGGATCGGTTTGTTGTTGTCTTCATCGGCGACATTTTGATTTATTCTCGTAGCCGGGAGGAACACGAGGTTCATCTTCTTCGTGTTCTCGACGTGTTGAGACGAGAGCAACTTTATGGAAAGTTTTCCAAATGTGAGTTCGAAGTCCGAAGTGACTTTCTCGGGCATGTGATTTCATCTGACAGAGTTCGTGTCGACCCTCAGAAGTCGGAGACTATCCGAGATTGGCAACCTCCGAAAGATATTAAGTAAATCCGATGTTTCCTCGGATTAGCTGGTTAATTATCCAACCCGCGGCCGGAGCTAGCAACCGTGGTTTTCGCGTTGGAAATTTGGCGTCGTTACTTTTATGGAATCACCTGTCAGATCTTCACCAATCACAAGAGTTGAAGCATATATTTACTCACAAGGAGTTAAATATGCGACAGAGGCGGTGGTTGGAACTAATCAAAGATTTTGATATCGAGATCCTTTACCACCCGGGTAAGGCGAACGTTGTCGCCGACGCCTTGAGTCGTAAGTCCGTTCAGGAGCAGATGCTTGCTCGTTTAACGGTTCAGAAGGAGCTTCAGCAGGAATTCCTTAGACCCGAGATCGAGGTCTGGCTTCAGCGAGTTCAGGGACAGCTTTGTATGTTAGAGATTTCATCGTCACTGAGGAGGTAATCAGAGAGAATCAGAGTTCAGACCCTTCATTGTTGCGCATCCGTGAAGATGTGGCTCAGTGGAAAGCCCCTAGATTCGTGGTCCACGAGGATGGACTTTTGAGGTTTAAGAACCGGTTGTGTACCGGAGAATGACGAGTTGAAAAACTCTATTTTGAGAGAAGCTCATGCTACCCCTTATTCTGTTCATCCGGGGTCCAGCAAGATGTACAAGGACTTGAAACAAAATTACTGGTGGAGTAATATGAAGCGAGAAGTCGCGGAATTTGTTTCGAGATGCTTAACTTGCCAACAAGTCAAGATTGAACATCAGCGACCGGCGGGTATGATGAAACCTCTCCCTATTCCAGAGTGGAAGTGGGAAGACATTTCTATGGATTTCATCATGAGTTTGCCGACGAGTCGTCGTGGCATGAATACAATTTGGGTGATTGTGGACCGCTTAACTAAATCAACTCATTTTCTTGAGATTAAGGATACTTGGGGTCCCGAGAGACTTGCCCAGTTATTCATCAAAGAGATAGTGAGACTGCACGGTACTCCTAAAAGTATCGTTTCCGATCGTGACGGACGGGTTGTGTCACATTTTTGGAAATCAGTTCATCGTGCTATGGGAACTCAGCTTAATCTCAGTACTGCCTTTCATCCTCAGTCCGACGGACAATCAGAGAGAACTATTCAGACATTAGAGAACATGTTGAGGGCATGCATCCTCGATTGGAAGGACGATTGGGAAGCCCAACTACCGTTGATCGAGTTCACGTATAATAATAGTTGGCATGCTTCCATTAAGATGGCACCTTACGAGGCCTTGTACGGTCATCGTTGTCGCTCTCCTTTGTGTTGAGATGACTTGTCAGAATCAATCGGCACCGAGTCCGATATGCTTATAGCCGCCCGAGAGAAGGTAACTTTGATCAAGAGTCGTATGTTGTACTCGTAGTCGCGAAATCATATGCGAGATAATCGTAAATGCGACCACTAGAGTTCGAGACGGGTGAACATGTTTTGGTCAAGGTATCCCAGTCGAGGTATTTTCCATTTCGGAAAACGGGGGAAGTTGAGCCCGAGATTCATTGGACCGTTTGAAATTTTGGATCGAGTAGGCGAGTTAGCTTATCGATTGGCTTTACCTCCGGCTTTGAGCAGGATTCACAATGTGTTTCACCTCTCTCGATTGCGAAGTATGTTGCCGACCGAGTCACATACTTGATTCGACGAATCGAGATCGCAGATGATCATTCGTACGAGGAGCGTCTGTACGAGTGTTAGAGCGGCGAATCAAACAGCTTGAGGAACAAGACGATCCCTTTGGTCAAGATTCGGTGGTCTAGACACGAGTCGAAGAGGCCACTGGGGAAACCGAGGAGAATATGCGGGAGAGTTATCCCGAGTTGTTTGACCCTTAGTTTCGGGGACGAAACTCTTTTTAAGGGGGGAGTATGTAATACCCGGTTGTAATTCAGTCATTATCATTCAGTAATTTCATTCGGTGATTGTCACTCAGTGGATTTTCACTCAATTATAATCATTCATCAATCATGTTCATTCACCGTGTTCACCGTTCGGAAAAAACTTCGAGTTGTGTATCGTTATTGTTCATTGTTTCAACTTTCCTCATATGAGTTCGACTTTGTTAGATCACCATTAATTTTTGGTAACTCCAAAAATTCTAAATCTTTGCAATATTATAGAGCATCGAGTTAGCTTTCCAATGGTTCAAACGGTGAGTCAATCGGAGTCCGTACGAGAGAGTTATGGTCGTTTTAGCTCAACCGCTCATTTTTCAGTTATTGGCCGATCACTGCCGAACGAACTCGGCCGTGTCGTCCGACACGGCCCGTGCCGTACTCGTCCGGAAAATGCCGAAGTCTCTGCCTCAGGACCCGACCGTGTCGTCTGGCACGGCCGAGTCGGACTCTTCCGGTTAAGCGACCGATCGCCGACACGCCCGACCGTGTTCCGTGACACGGCCGAGTCATGCCGAGTCGCCGCCGCCGGGTCACTATCGGAAGGCCCTCACGCCGCGACCGTGTCAAGCAGGACACGGTCGAGTCCCTGTCGGCCATCTGTCGGCCAGCTGTGCAACACGACCGTGCCGATCGGCACGGGCCGTGTCCGGCAGGGTAGTCAACCCCTTTAAATTCATTTTTTTCAGCATTTCACCCATTTCTCTCCCTTTTCTTCACCTTCAACCGAGAGAGCAAGCTTGAGGGAGGGTTTTTACTTCACAAATAATTTGGGTGTTTGATTTTCTTCATCTCCTTTCGATCGTGAAGCCCGGATAATCAATCTAACGCGTGTTCTTCGGATTAAAGTACTTGAATCTTCAAGAGGTAATTCCTTCAACACTTTGGACTTCGATTTTGTGTTGAGATATGATGTTTTGGGACGTTATAATCATGTTATATGAAGGGATATGTATATGATTATGAGTTTGTATAAGGATTCATTGGATTATTGAGGAATTATTCAAGAACACCTTGAATATCGAGTTGGAATTGGGGATTTTCGACTAATTGTTGTTATAATCACGTTTTTGGATATTCATATCGGATTATTGATCGTATTGGAGATGTTTTATTGGTTTGAAACACTTCTTGGGGGATTTGATATTGGTATATTGAAGTTTGATTGTAAACAATCGGAGTTTGGACGCAACGTGTTTGTTTTAATGCCTCAATGGACTTAGTTTTATCGTATCGACGTTTTGAGTTCGTTATATTCGTGTTTGATTCGTATATTGATCGGATTGTCGGTAATTGTATTGAATTAAGGTTGTTCGTGCGACCGACACTTCATTTAGGACATTTGTTCGTGGAAGGACTTTCTTCATCGGTATTTAGTAAGTTAATTCTTACTCGGTTAAAAGGATATTCATACCTTTTGTTGTTGATCATTCATAATCATAACTCATTCATCATTGTATTAATCATATTAAAACTTGTTATTATCAATTAATCACTTCAGTCATAAGGAACGACGGTTCCAATCTTTTCGTTGAGCTATCATTCATTTCATTATTACTCTCATCTCGGTGAGTCATTCTTGACTTTGTCAGATTATTATTTATTCATTGATATTCATTACGGTCATTCTCGTTCATATGACCTTCTGGGTTCATATTGCGTGGCCGTGTGGTCATGTGGAATTTTTAGTCGGGCACACGATGGTTATTGTATTGGGTTCACCGATACATTAGACCGTGCACACGGGAAAGCGTTACACCGTGAGACTAATTAGGTACACGGACGGGTGTTGTACACTTACACAAAACATTACGGGCGTACTATGATACTCCTCTTCAGCGTAATTTATAACTAAGAATATTTCATAACTTCAGTTAATCATAATTGTGTATTTTCAACCCTTGAGGATTGTTGTTCTTTATGTGACCCGTTTGGGGATTTTGTTTTTCGTGTCATGGCAAGGCAAACGCACGGAATAGCATGTTGATGTCGAGAAGTCCTAGTGATACTAGTAGGGGCCCCGATCTTTGATTATTCATGTTATTGTCCTTTATTTTCCAGCTGAGACTTTCATTTGAATACTCCGTTTCATTCAGTGTTGTGTATTTTATCTTCATATAAAATACACTAGTATTCGGTATTGTCCTGGTGTGTTGTAACTAAACTCCTCATCGGAGTAATTATTGTTGTAATGTAGTTCGGTACTACATTTATCTTGTGTAATTCATTCATTTTCATTTGCCTGGTGGGTCCCAGTTGGGGATCTACGGCACTGTAATATCCGCCTAGTTTGGGGTGTTACAGTAGCAGCAGTTTTCGAACGGATCTCATTGCTGGAGACCAATTTCGAAAAACTCCGTGCTATGGCGGAAGTACTCCAGAAATCTGTGGATGAAATCCCTAATTTCGTGGAAGGAAGGCTCGTATCGGTTCAAGAGGAGATCGGTTAAGTAGCGAGGCGATGGATGTCCTACTGGGTGCGATCGGGACGAATGCAGGTTGTTAAGGATGGCGGTTATTGGCTGTGGGAGTCAAGGGAACTCGTCATCTTCATCCAGGTTCAAGATGCCCGATCTAAAACCATTTGGCGGCGAGAGAAGCGCCAAAGAATTGGAGAACTTCCTTTGGGACATGGAAACTTACTTTCATGCTGCACATGTTCCAAGTGAGGAGAAGGTCTCCATAGCCGATGTACCTTCTTGGTGACGCCAAGTTGTGGTGGCGTACGCGTCGGTCGGAAGGCGCAAATGCGATCGTGAGAAGATTGGTTCGTGGGAAATGTTGAAACAGAACTCAAGGAGCGCCTCGCCATGTAACGTATCGTGGGTTGCACGTGAGGCCCTTCGTGAGTTGAGACACAAAGGGACTGTTCGGGAATATGTGAAACGGTTCAGTACGTTGCTGTTGGATGTGAAAGATATGTCGGAAGAAGACAAGGTGTTCAATTTCATGGCTGGATTACAACCTTGGGCACAAAACGAGTTGCGAAGGCAAGGTGTCAAGGATTTACAATCTGCCATGGCTGCTGCTGATCGATTGATGGACTATCGGGTTGGTGGCCCAGGCCCGGAACAGGGAAAGAAGGGTGCTGGAAAGGGCAAAGGCAAGTTTGATGGTTTTAGAGCTACTAAAGAGATAACAGTGCAGGCCGAGGGATCGTCTCAGTCCAATAATGCGGATCGAACGAAGAAGGGATGTTTCATCTGCAGTGGTGACCATCGAATGAGAGATTGCCCAAAGCGGGGAAGATTGAATGCTATCTTGTGCGAAGAAAATGGCGACGAGGGTGATGCTGAAACTGTTCGGCTTGGGGTAATGCAGTTAATGCATGAAATGCCAGAAAAGATCCCGAAGAATGCTCGTGGCGAGGCAGATTCTGTGAAGCCTCTGGCCACTATGTGGAACTAATGGTGCTCATCGAGCACCGGGCCAACGGTGCGATAAATGGTTGGCCGAAGGACAAGTTGGTGCGGGTTGATGGCTGATTTGTCCCGGACGATGGAAGATCCTTGCAGATCGTGGTCTGTTCGTGTCAAGAGGGTGATTGATGCGTCTCAAATGTCGGTTTAAGGTGAGAGGTCGGAAAGTCAAGTTGCTTAGATGCATGCAAAGACAACTTGTTGCATTTGGTAGGGATGCTATTCGACGACTTGGATCGATACGTGGTTGAGTAAGGATTTGTTTTCCATACGTTCATATGTTGAATATATTTTGTTGGTTCCTACAATGTTTTTCCATTTTTGAACTTGGTGTGCAAAGATGGTAGGATGTGTGTTCTGGGTGAAGCATGTCCAGGTCATGTCTAATTTTGACGAAATGATGGTGTGGATGGTGGCTAAGGTCCCGATTAGCTTGTTATTTTCATCATCGAGAAGTCCCACGAGTTTGATTGGGTGACCATCCGAGCATTGAGAGGATGCTTACAGTTAATGGCCGTCGGAGTTGTCAAAGGGACGCGTTGCTGAAGTATGCAAAAATGAGTAAGGAGTTGCAGCCTATTACTTGTTCCAGATAAATCATTGGTTATCCGTCTCAATGATTTAGTGGCTGGTTTACTGTATATAGTTTACTTCAGTTTTTCGTTTTATGACCATTGTAAATATTTGCTAGGTTAAGTTGTGTTTGGTTATTTTCCTAGCAAGCGGGGGATGTCCGCTTTCATATGTATGCAATTATGTCGAAGTGGCGTTAAGTTAGGCATATTATGTATATATGTAAAATGTTAGACGGAAGTTGCTGATTCAGTGTAGGAGACTTGAATGTTGAAGCTGATTCAGTCGGTTCGCTGGGATGGTTTGAAGTACATAGCTGTCTTATCATCAGAGGTTTATCAGATGGGGGATCAATCAAAGTGATCCAGCGGAAGGGTGAACCAAAGCTACATTGCAAACGGAAGGCGAACTTTTTTCTAAGGATCATGTTTAAGGGCTACACTTCTAGTCCGACGAGGACGTCGGTTTCTTTTAGTGGGGGAGGTTTGTTAGACCCTTAACATGGGTGACTCGCTGGGCTCGGCAGGCGGCCGAGTCGCTGGGCGGACTGTGCCGACTGGGCGTGGCACGACACTAAGGCACGAGAATGAAAAGTGATTCGGAGGCTTCTTGGCAAGTGTGAGGCTTAGCTAAGACATGGAATCAAGACAATCTTGTGTTACTTTGAAGTTTTTGGGCTTGTTCAAGGCTGGAGGCAGGTGAGTGACTCCTCAGCTTTTCAATGGTTACTGCCATCACCAGGGTTTATCCGTCTAAGCCTATTATAGGGGGGAGGTAGTTACTTAGGGCCATGCCCAAGGGGTGACCCAAGGTGCTCGGCCAAGGACTTGGCAAGGTGCTGGGACTTGCCATGGGATTGGGTCACGGGTCGATCCGGAGGTGAAACCCGACCCGGATCGGACCGACCCGATCAGCGGACACTTCGGGCGCGGACAAGGCCTGGGCTGTGTGCCCACGGCCGAGAGGGTTCGGGCGCGGACAAGTGCACAAGTTGTTGGACACTTGTGCACACTTGCGGACAAAGGTCGGGGCTGTGTGCCTACGACCGGTATGGTTCGTACGGGACGGACCAGGTGCGGACTTATGCGAGCATTGTCGGATCATTGGGGGCAACACTCGGGAATGTGCAAGTGGCTGGGCACTTGTGCATAATTCTATGGGAATTGGCTCGGACCATGTGGGAACAAGACTTGGGCGCGCGGGAACGCCAGATTTGGCGCGCACGAGCTTGGCATTGACGGTTCGAGGCGGTTACGAGTCATGGCAGTTGCATGGGGCGGTTACGAGGTAGTTCCAGGCAACAACATGACGGGACGGTTACTTGGAGCAGCTGTGCGGGAACTGTTCCAAGCGGTTATGAGACGTGCGGGGCACACGTCAGCATACGGGCAGTTACTTGGTGGACTGCCTGTGCCAGGTGGAATGCTGGGATCCATCAGGACGGTTGCGGGACGGTTACTAGCAAGCGGTTACGGACGGTTGCAGGTCGGTTCCAGAAGACCTTGTACGTGGCAGTACAAGGCAAATGCGGGCAAGTTGGTGGGAAACTGCTCGGGACAAGTGGCAGGGACGCATGGTGGTCTTTTGCCACGCGTCGACACGTGGAGTGTCGAGCTGAACCTAGCGGTTGGGGTTGTCAACCGATGTAGTCCTTTGCTTGGGCTATAAATAGGTGCTTTTGTACAATTTTGAAGGCAGCGGGAGGGATCGTGAGATCTGAGAGCTGTACAGCGAGGCCTTTTTCCTTGTTTATTGAGAGTGCAAATAATATTCAAGGTTGGGGAATTGTCCCCGTAAATTGTGTGTGTGCCTTTACGTGTTTTGATAGTGTTCCGCTGCATACTCCTTCAAACACTAAAGGTGGCTTTGGGCTGTAACTCTGATCGGGCTAAACACGAGTGCTGTGAGGTAAACACGAGTGTTTGGTGAGGATCGAAGGCTGACTGGTTGTTGTGCGGACAATCAGTGCCGGCACGGGGAGGAATTTTCGGCAAAAAATTCTAGTCCAGTTCGGACCCGTGACAGAAATGCACATTTAATTTTAAGAATTAAATGAAGGCATTGATCATTTAATTATGATAATGAAGGTGTTAATTATTCAATTTAAAGCGATAGAAGAAATTAATTAGTCTACTTTTAAGTAGATAATCACGGTGGAAAATAAGAATATCATTTAAAAAGGTTAAATGATCAAGTTGACCCCGTGTCAATAACAATGGTTGATTAGTCTATATTAAATAGATAATCAATATGGGGAATAGGAGTAAGTACTTTGTATGTAAATACAAACATTTAATTGTCAAGCAAATTAAATGATAGATGATTTATTTCAAGGAAATAATCATGCTTTTGGTGACGAGAACGTCGTTGGAAATTACAAATGTACTTACAAATCAAGCTGAGAGCTAGTCAAACGACTAAATCGATTTGGAATGATATTTAATATTCATCATCATCCAAAGAACCAAAAGCATCTAGATAGGAACGAATGAAATGTGGGGGTTGTTGCTACCCAAAATATTATCCGGAGATAGATATTGCTGGAATGGATGGGAAGCAAACAAATTGCGAGAGCACGTCCGTGGGGAAAGTGAATAACACAAGATTTGACGGGTTTGTTAGGCCTGTGCTTGAATGCTCTCGCGAGATATTATTAATACGAATACGCTGGGGTACAAATATTAATGTAAGAATACAATTACAATGAGTGTAAAAGATCCTAGTTATCTAGCTCTTGAGTCTTGCCGGAAGAACTAGAGTTGTTCTGAGTTCTTGCTCTTGTTTCTGCCGACTGTCTTATGGGTTAAGAGGTCTCGAGAGTGAGAGAGAAAGATGTCCGAAGTGTATAGCATTGCCAAGAGAGAGAAGTGCAGACTCGCAAGAAAGCAGAGCGTTTTCCAAGTGCATGAGGCCTTCTATTTAAAGGAGGAGCTGGGACTTAATCATGATGGGCGATCGCCTTTCCCGTAATATAATAAATGGGCGATCGTCTGAAGCACATGGGTTGGTTGCCTTAAAGTCCGTGGCTGCTGCTGGCAGCCAACTGTGCGAGTCAATGGGGAGCCTGCGCGCGTCCTGAGTTGCTGTCTCGGGAGGTCCCACTTTGCACCTTTCGGCGGGTCTGTCGGTAGGTGAGCAGATGGTGACAGGCTGTGGTCAACGATCCATTTTCTGCGGCACCTTTTCCGTATCTGCATATGGGTTTCTATCCGAGCTTCGGCCTTCGCCGACCAGACGGATGTTGGCTTTACGTAGCATGCGGCGGTCGTCCTTGGTCGGTCATCAGAGTCGATCGCAAGGTGCCAAGAGACGATCGCCCTGGGTGTCGATCGCTCGGCACTTGGACTTGATCTGGGATCTCCGATCGGTAAGTCTGCCTTGGCTATTTGACTCTGGCTCGGTCGCCCGGTCTTTGTGCCGATCGCCTGTCGAGGTGTATAAATCTCGACACAATAATTGCCCCCCGGCTTGCTCCGATGTTGAAGACATGGGGTGAGGTGGTATTACTGGCGATCGTTTAGGATAAGACGGGCGATCCATTGAGTGGACTTTGGTCTTGGACTTGGGCTAGAGATGTTAAACGGGCTAGCCCTAGCGGTTCCGGGCTAGCCCTAGCGGGCTTCAGGCTAAACGGTCCGGGATAAAAAAGCCCGGATTTAAACGGGCTAGGAAATATTAGCCCTAACCCTAACCCTAACGGGTTTCGGGCTAAACGGGCTAAATATTTAAAAAATCTATTTTTTATTTTTTTATAAGTAAAAAAAAACAATAACAATATATTTTATATATATAGTAACAACTATACTATAATAAATATAACAAAAAATACACTTATATATATATACTATATTAACAAATACAGTAATAATATATATTATATATAATATTAATATATATAATATATATAATATTAATATAGTGTATATATATAATATTAATATAGTGTATATATATATATCGGGCTTCGGGCTAGCCCTAGCGGGCTTCGGGCTAAACGGTCCGGGCCAAAAAAGCCCGGATTTAAACGGGCTAGGAAATATCGGCCCTAACCCGGTTTTTTGGCGGGTTAAACGGGCCAGCCCTACGGGCCCGAGCCCGTTTAACATCTCTAACTTGGGCGATCTGATCGATTGGCGAGCTATCTTCGGTCTTGTTCCTGTGATCTTTAGTTTTGCAGATCCCTCGTGGAAAGCTGATTGTTTTGACTTAGAGGAACCGTGCACAGTCGCGGAGTTCGATGGACCGACCTCCATGACCGTGTCTTATGCGCGAGCGACATTCCACCTGTAGGTTTGTCTCGTGACTCATTTTATTGTGAGGGTCCTCCGCTAGGATGTGCCCGCCTCGTATTTAAACGAAGGGCGTGCGGTCTCGGTCTGGAGGAGTCCTTGCGCGGGGCATTGTCGGATTAATCGACTCCACGTCCGCGGCTTGTTAGCACTTTTCTACCTCGGATCGTCATGTTAGATGGCAATCCTCGACGGTATACGTTGTGACGGGGGTAGGGACGCATCGCATTGTCCGGGAAGGATCCACCACGTTAAGTGATGGACCTTTGAGGGCGGGCGAACGTGTCCACATATCTGTTTGGAGGGTCCTTCGGCTACGCCCGCCTCGTATTTAAACGAAGGGCGAGCGATCGCAGCCCAAAGGAACCTTGCATGGCCGAAGCTGTCGGTTCCATCGACCTCCAGGACCATGGCTGCACTCTTCTACCTCGGATCGTCATGTTAGATGGCGATCCTCGACGGTGTACGTTGTGCGGGGGGAGGCGATCTCGTGCCTAGGTCCAACATGTAGATGATGAACTTTAGATGGCGAACGAGTCCTCCATTTTCGGAGATGTTGCTTGATTCTGGCGATCGGGTTGGAAGACTGATGATCGTCGTTCGGTCGCCGATCGCGCTGCTCATAGGTGAAAAAGTAACCTCCGCCTGGCCAAAAAGTCTGCGGCCTTGGCAAGGAAAATTGCGTAGGTCGGGGGATGTCCTTCGTGAACATGGGCGAAAGACCATCAAATCCCCCTAGGACCGAGTAGAGGGCGATCTCGTCGCTTACGGGTTCGCCGTTGAGGATTATCTCGTCCACCCGGTCGATGTAGTCTGCATCGGACTCGTCTTCCCCCTGCCTGATTTTCATCATGCGGTGGGGACCTTCGGGTCGAGCGACCTTAGCGACGAAGTATGACGTGAAGTCGCTCGCTAGTTGTTCAAAGGAACTGATGGATCGCGGTGGCAATGAGACGTACCACCTATGGGCCAGGTCGCCCAGCGTTAGAGGGAACATTCGGCACCTGATTGCGTCTGATGCCCCACATCCGGTCATGTAGATCCGGAACTTGCTTAGGTGAGTCTCGGGGTCCGACCTCCCCTCATACAAAGGTGTTTGAGGAGGAGTGATCCTTGACTGAACAAGGGCGAGCTCGATGCGGACCGTGAGTGGCTCGTTCGGCCCGGCGATCTTTCTCTTGGAGTCTGTCCCAGATTCCAGGAGCGCCTTCATGTCATCGAGCTGACGCTGCATAACGGCCATCGCTGTGTCTTGGTCGCTCGTGGTTCGGCTCTCGGAGCGGGCGCCGAGGCGATCGTGTACCGATTTCCTGGCTCCGCGGTAGGCGATGAGGTCGTCGCCGCCGATCTCAGTTCTTCGGCGAGGAGGAGCCAGATGGCTGGTCTGCCTTCTGGGAGTTGGATAAGCTGAACTCCTGGTGACGGACTCTGGCTCCGCCGTCTCGTGGCTGGGGCCAGAATGCCCCGGTCGCCATGATGGGTCGCTGCCTATGCGGCTGAAAACGGAACCGTCCCGTCTCGCGAGTGCTTCTGCTCGTGAATCGGGGCTTCCTAATGATCGCTCGTCAAGTAATCCCTTGAGCTTCCGCTTGTCCGCGCGGCGGATGGCCGATGGGGTAATTGCGGGCGCGTCGAATGCTCTCTGTCGCTCCCTTAGGATGGCCATAGCCTCCTCGATTTGTTCCGCGGATTGGAACTGGTCGAGCGAAAGGCTGGGGCCGCCCCTCGGGTGCGGGATCGAGAGTCTCGCGTCGCCGCGGTTGCCCTCCGCCGTAGGTTGGGGCTCGGACTGAGTCCGAATAAAGCGTCTGGCGGATCGGAGAATGGCTTTCTTCGATGTGGAGGCAGACGTCATTATTCTGAAGGTTTTTCTCTGAAGAACAGTGAGTGTTTCTTCAGGTATATGCTCCGGAGAACAGTGAGTGTTCTACGAAACGGTCGGAATAAAAATGAAGGTTAAGATCCCCTTCATCTAGCGCCAATTGTTGCTACCCAAAATATTATCCGGAGATAGATATTGCTGGAATGGATGGGCAGCAAACAAATTGCGAGAGCACGTCCGTGGGGAAAGTGAATAACACAAGATTTGCCGGGTTTGTTAGGCCCGGGCTTGAATGCTCTCGCGAGATATTATTAATACGAATACGCTGGGGTACAAATATTAATGTAAGAATACAATTACAATGAGTGTAAAAGATCCTAGTTATCTAGCTCTTGAGTCTTGCCGGAAGAACTAGAGTTGCTCTGAGTTCCTGCTCTCATTTCTGTCGACCGTCTTATGGGTTAAGAGGTCTCGAGAGTGAGAGAGAAAGATGTCCGAAGTGTATAGCGTTGCCAAGAGAGAGAAGTGCAGACTCGCAGGAAAGCAGGGTGTTTTCCAAGTGCAGGAGGCCTTCTATTTAAAGGGGGAGCTGGGACTTAATTCTGATGGGCGATCGCCTTTCTCATAATATAATAAAGGGGCGATCGTCTGAAGCACATGGGTTGGTTGCCTTAAAGTCTGTGGCTGCTGCTGGCAGCCAGCTGTGCGAGCCAATGAGGAGTCTGCGCGCATCCTGAGTTGCTGTCTCGGGAGGTCCCACTTTGCACCTTTCGGCGGGTCTGTCGGTAGGTGAGCAGATGGTGACAGGCTGTGGTCAATGATCCATATTCTGCTGCACTTTTTCCGGATCTGTATGTGGGTTTCTATCCAAGCTTCGGCCTTCGCTGACCAGACGGATGTTGGCTTTACGTAGCATGAGGCAGTCGTCCTTGGTCGGTCATCAGAGTCGGTCGCCAGGTGCCAAGAGACGATCGCCTTGGGTGTCGATCACTCGGCACTTGGACTTGATCTGGGATCTCCGATCGGTAAGTCTGCTTTGCCTATTTGACTCTGGCTCGGTCGCCCGGTCTCTGTGCCGATCGCCTGTCGAGGTATATAAATCTCGACACAACAGGGGTATCTTGACTAGCATGTCAAAATACAGTTAATATACCCCAAAGAAAAAGGAAATTCAATATTACTAGTATGACAAACGTTTATGTCATTTAGTTAAAATCACATGTTGGAAAGTGTGTTACAAGGACAATAAAGAAAATTTTTCTTGTAAACACTTCACACTTGGAAAATTACTAAGACGACTAAAGAAAGAAAAGTTGTATAGTAATGATTGAAAAAGCAAATATTTATCTTCGGATAATATATTTGATCATATGTGTATGTTGACTAAGAAAAGTCAAATACATTAATATGGCCATTACTTGAGATAAAATGTGGTCAAATATGCAGTAAGGGAAATGGATTGAAAACCACAATCAAATGGATGTTCATAAATGACACTCAACCATGATGACTGGAGATTCCAAGAACTTGGTTCAATAAGACAACTGAGTTATGAATGTTCAAGTTGTGCACTTGAAATTTGAAATCCATTCTCGTAGCTTCTCAAGTGCAAACCTGCAGCGTGTGGTAAAGGATAAGCCTAAAAAGCTTTTAATGATTCCTATAGCCTTTAAGGTGGAGTATGGCAGAATACTCTTTATAGGAGATCACCTATATAAGTAAGAAGTGTGGTCGCTTCTAAACTTTACAATACGCAAAATACTTATGAATATAAGAATGGCCCAAGGCCAAAAATGGACACAACATAAGAACAAGAGATATTAGATCTGTTATTGTGTGTGTGTGTGTGTTACTGTCTAGGTTTACACACAAGGTGATCGGTTCAAGACATCGCGTTCAACGAGCAACGAGTAAATCCGATAACACTATACTAAGGAAGGTTCAAGGCTAACTACCACCTATCCTGATGCAATAACAGGTCGTCGGGACTAAGTACATGTTGCATTTGCACTAATCGTCATTCATGTGGGGGATTGTTGGAAATTTTGATATGAAAATCCTAGTAGAACAATATTCTAATATGGTATTTATTTCGAGTAGGTATATTTTTACGTATTTATTTGTTCATATCCAAATTCGGATGAATGAGCAATTAAATTACAAAGAATAATACTTGAAATAAGATAATGTTTGGTGGTTACTAGGCCGCACCCATTCGCGAATAGCCACATTTGGTGGTTAATTATGGAAAATGGATCATACCTTTTCATGAAAAGTCGCATTGGTTCATGTTTAATGGTGGATGAAGGATCACACTTGTTCATTAACGGACACATTGGTTCATGATTAAAGGTGGGATGAGAAGTCACACCACTTCGCAAAAAGTCACTTATGACTATAAATAGGCCTCTACAGTTGATGGTTAAACATTAATTCGAACACACTCATTCGAACATAGATCCGTCTGCAAATTCGAGCATTACATTCATATTAGTCTACTCGGTCCATTCATCATCATAGTGGAAGTCTAGGAGTCTATACTCAGTCCCGAGTATCTATATTGTTCGACCAGAACTACGACCCGCGGTGCAGCATTTTGTATTCAAAGTTTGCCGTTGTATCTTGGGGACATTTGCTATAGACCGTGTGCACAAGTGCGGAGCAATTTTGTCTTACGGAGAGAGAATTCAACTCTCGCATCGGCATTTACGTCATAAATTTTCATTTATATTATTTATTCTCCTTGCATTTATATATTTCCATTATTTTCAATACCCACAAATAACATATTGTATATAGCACATACCATTTTCTTACCATGAACATATTTCTACGTCTTATTTTGGATATATTATTTTAAAACAAAAGGTTAAGGTTAAAAAAGTAGAATTTGTTTTGGTAAAACCAAATAAGTATTATATAATTAACATAATTATATTGAAGAAAAAATTTGATCGTCCACCACAATTATTTATCATATCATCCACTATCTTGGAAATTGATATATGGTCAAAAAAAACAGTATTTAGTTTGTTTTCATTGATTTGTTTAATTTGTTTGCAATATTTGACTAGATGTCTTCTCGTGCGATGTACGGAGTAAAATGTTAAATATTTTATTATTTTAATAATATGTGATCGAATTTCAATGATATTATAAAACATACATGAGTCAGTATACACACATATATACATATACTATTATTTGATTTAATTTCATTTATAAACTCTTATCATGTGATCTAAGGGCACATGATAGGAAAACCGTAAATTAATTAAGCACTGGTATTTATTTTTCATATAGGACAATATGAGTCTTATATCTAATTTTATAAATAAGAAATTAAATTATGTTTATTATTATCAACTTTCATTATAGCCGACCCCAGAGCATTTTGAGACTGAGGCTCTGATGTTGTTGTATTATCAACTTTCATTAAAAGTATACGACCGATATTCTTACTAATATAATTTTTTATATGATTTGACATTAATGTAATGTATTTTACTATTTTATAATCAGAACAAAATAATTCTTAAAAGTCAAATAATTTTTAAAAAGCTATGAAAATAAACTAAAAATATATTTTTCCTCAATATTCTTATATTTTTATATTGAAATATTTTAATCATCAAAATATATTATAATTATATTTATATTACTTTACATATACTATATGGATGTCAAATTAAAGAGCACGAAGTAAGAATTAATTTGATATTTTTCAAAAATAATATTGATACATAAAAGTTATAATTGTTTAAACTATTAGCTTAAAAATAAAAGGAACAAAATGAGAGGAAGTTTTTAATTGGTAGATAGTATATAATGGAATAACCCTCTAACCCTCTCCCAAATTAAACGTCTATTTTTTTAAGATTTTTAAAAAGAGAATTAACGTAGAGATAACACATGTTCCCTTAGATTTTTTTGCGACTCTATTTTAATATTAAGTATAGATAGCTAGTGTATCGCCCGTGGGGAATATTTTCGAAGATTAGTTTACGTTGTAATTTATATGTCTAAACTTAAAAATAATTTTTAATATTCGGCTAGAGTTCAACCATACATGGTCATACACCGCGTGAGAACACAACGACGAACAGAAACGATAAATAGGGATTCAGTCATCCAGACTCATTAATAATTTATATAACTGTACCCGTCCGCAAACCGATTAATAGGTGGTTCATCACAAACTATCATATAGTAATACACAAAATGATGAGGTTAGGGTTCAGCCATTCGGACCAATTTAAGAATTATAGACCCGTATTTGTTCCAAACTCGATTAAAAAAATGACTTACTACCGCTCCCTTCCCAAACCAGTTTTGTAATACCCTCTAATTATCCGAAATCATTTAAATTTTATAAAATTTAAATAATCAAATAAAGCTTGTTATAATAATTGATTATCCGTCTCAACGAACACTGAACATTATAAAGTAAACATTATGAGTAGATAATATAAATGCCAGAAGGTTTAAAATTAAATTACATTATCAAATTAAGAATTTAATAGGATCCACGAAATATGTTTAGAATTTATACAAATGTGCCGTTCTAAATTCGAACAAAAAGTGATTTTACTATCTGATCCCATCCCAATCTCATATACTTATATTCGATAATCACCTGAACTCATTTAAATTTATAAAGTATCTAAATAATCTTACAAGTTATTATAATAATTGGTATCCGTCTTAATAAACACCATAATATTACAAAGTAAACATTGTGAGTAAATAATATAAATGACACAAAGATTAACAATTAAGTTCTGATTATAAATTCTGAAATTATAAGATCTATTAAACTCGTTTGGAGATTATATACGTGTACTCATTACCTGAGTAAAAAGTGATTTTACTACTCGTTCTCGTCCTAAACCTTAGGATTTGTATACATGTACTCATTTTAATTTATAAAAGATCTAAGTAACCAAATATAAATTGTACAATAATTGGTTGTCACTTATATGTTTCGATAAAAGCCCCAACATTACAAGGTAAATATTAATAATATATAATATAAATGAAGAAACACTAAAAATTAATTTTCAAGCACAAATTCAGAATATATACAATATATGACCAATTATAATATGTATACTCATACTCGTCTCAAGTCCGATTAAATAATACGCATGCATGTTGATTAATGTTATATTTATTTTAAATTAATATTATCTCTTTCCTTATATATTTATTTAATTATTTTCTTCATATGTATTCTTTCTCAAATTTCAAAATTAATACAATCTTAAGAATACTATAAATTAAATAACCGTGGAAAATAAACTTTTTATTTGGCCAAGAAAGATGACTGATATAATATTAAATTTAATTTAACTGAATAACGAAATTTAAATTGGCTATAGGTAATTATGTCTTAAAAATTAGCTTACAAATTGAAATTAACCAGAAAAATTATCTTGCCAAAATTAATTTGGGGGTGCAGTTCGAATAGTATTTTTTATCAACTACAATGATAACTAAATGAATATGAGAAAATACAGATTGATTTTAAGTATTTATTTAGGTTCTTCAACCAGTCGAGTCTCTTTAAATCGATGTGCGATGCAAGAATAGATAAATAAGAATCAACTAAATAAGTATTATATAATCCACATAATTATATTAAAGCAAAACTTGATTGGCCATGGCAATTATTTATCATGTCATCCCATTGTCTTAGACTATATATTGAATCACAAGGTGTTCTCCTGTGAAAAATGCCCACGTCTGCAAAGTTAAACGATATGACATTCTAAAAAATCCAATATTTCTAATATTTCCAGATTTTACCAATATTTTTAGTATTTCACACATTTCTTAATATTTTGAATGTTATTATTTTTTTCTAAGGATCTTTTAGTTTTTCAGGGGGTTTTCTATATTTTTTAAAAAATTCAAATTTTATATATACCTTCTAAAATAGCCAGATATAGCTCAATTAGAATAAATTAGGGCCTAAGTTTACAGATTTTTTTTAAGTTGTGGTCCTAAAGTGCCTGCCTACTGAGTCTACCCGAGAACCTACGTCGCATCCGAGAATTACTGTTCTCTTTTTACCACCCCATAAGTTACTGGTCTTAAAGGTAAATTTCCCTATACATATGATATACATTCTTTTATAACTGCAACATCTGGACTTTCACGCTTGTCAATACACAACTTTGATTATTAATATCTTCAATTCTTTATTTTTAAAAATTATAAGACGTTGATATTTTGAAAGTATATTTCGAGATGAATCTAACAAGATCTCACATGACTATATTTTTCATATGTATAAATCACAAAAGATGGTCAAAGAAAAGTATGTGAACAGTGTAATAATCAACATGTTGCAATAATAAAGTAACGAAGGAAGTATATATGTGCACATTTATTTTTATAGTAAATGAATAATGCTCACGACAAATGAATGAGTGAGATACTACAAAAAAAACAGTATTTACCGACGCCAAAATCCGTCGGCAAAATAAGCAGGGGGCGTCGGTAAACTAAATACCGACGCCATTACCGACGCCAAAAGGGCGTTGGAAAACTGCTCGACGGTAAAAAATTACCGACGCCATTTCTTGGCGTTGTTAAATTGCTGACGGCTTCCCGACGCCGTTGGCGTCGGGTAATCCCCGGGTGACCTGAAACTGGGACGGTTTTGCCGACGGATACCGACGCCACGGTCGACGGGTTTTACGACGCCGTGTTGCCGTCGTTAGTTTTGCAATAACGACGCCGGGCATGTCGTTGTTAAACTGAATAATGACGACGCCTTTGCCGACGGAATGTAGCCGTCGCTAATTTACTAATGCCGACGGCCTCGCTGCCGTTGGTAAAACTGTAAATCCCGACGCGTTTTACCGACGATAAATGGGCGTCGGTAATTTTCCAACAGCAGTTTTGCCGTCGGTAATGCCGTCGGTATTTTTTGTTTTTGACAAATATTCTGAATTTTTAATTATTTCCATTTCTGAAGTAATAATACAACTAGTTGAAGTAGAAGGGCAATTTCTGAATAATAAAACAAACTAGTCATAAATATCAAAAACGTCTCAATGTTACACAATCGTCATAGTTGTATCGTTGTACACAATCAAGAGTTGTCATCATTTCATCGTACAGTAAAAAAAGAAATAAGTAGTCTAAATCAAGATGAAGTAGAAGGGCGACTCGGAGGTGGAAGATTTTGTTGTGTCAGCATTTCTTGAATAGCTTGCAACTGTTCCTCAAGGCTCTGTCTCTTCACGCGCTCTTCTTCAATCACCTTTGCCTGCTCTTCTCTCAGTCTGCGCTCCTCTATCAGTTGCTCCTCTAAGGATGTGAATCGAGTGTGGATCTCTTCAGATCCGTGAAACTGTGAGGTCGTTTATCCACCGCCGCTAGAGCCTGTGCTTATGATGCTGGGATCTAGACTGCCAGTGCCATACATCCTGTTTTCTTGACATATTCTTTGGCGGCCTCCTTCTCCTGCAGTACAGTCTTATAGATCATATTCAAATCTGCTCCCTCTCCTTGCTCTGCAGCAAGCTCCTTAACCCTAGCCTGAGAAGAAAAACATGCCCAATATTCTAATTACATTGCAAGGAGAAAAGCCAAGTTTTCCTTTTTGTAGCTAGCAGAAATGGATAAGAAAAACTCGCATAACCACATCTGACTCGCATTAAGATCAATAAAAAATGAAAGAATACTTCCAAATAACACATTTTTGGATTAGATTACAGAGTCTGCATTCTATATTAGAGAAGATATTTAATACTCCCTCCGTTCCTTATAAAAATGCATAGTTGACCATGGTAATAAAATCTGATATTCATTTTATTTTCACACCAACAATATAAAATCTGACATTCATTTGGTTAAATCAAAAAAGGCTATGGTTAAGATTAGTATTTCTGTGTTCAAACAAGCTCATACCATAAGAAGATTGAATGAACAAAGTAATCAGCTAGAACAAGCTTGCACAAGTTCAAAATGATCACAGTTAAGGTTGTTCAAGCTAAGATGAGTTTTCCATAAACAATAACTAGCATCAATAAGCAAATAAGCCAAAACCAAGGCAAACATATACAAAAACAGTCACAAGCAAACTTACACAAGCTAACAACATCAATCAATAACTTATGACCAAGCAGGAACAATAAAATGAACAAACTCCGTGTATACTGATGAACCAGTATAGATACTGACTCAGACAACTAGAAAGCCTAAAATAAGCTAGCAAATAAGCACAAACAAATCACACATAGGTTGAGACAGTACAACAAGCTTCCCAAAACAACAAATATGAAATTAAAATCTATAGAGATGAGCAAGATGTGATCTAATGAAAAACGGGTCAAAGCAAAAATGCCCTGGTGCAGGGCATTTTCTTTCCAAATAGGTCACTTCAGGCCTAGATTAAGCTACTAAGAAAAATTATTAAAAATAAAATAAAAATACTAGCTTAAAAATGAGCAACAAAATTCTAAAACAAATGCTGAAGGTGCTTGTGCTGATATGCATGTGGATATGGATTTTGGGATTGATAGTGATGATAATGTGGATTATTTAGTTGCTGACAAGGGGGGTTATGAGGCGGTTTTGGAAGATGTAAATAAAGAGCAGGTAGTGGAAACTAATACTAGTTTGGGAGAAAGTGCTGCTGCTAGTAACGTTGAAGAAATGGCTAAGGTGGTACAACAAGATGTTTCTGCTGCTACAACAAATCAAGTTTCTACTGCTGAAGTTTCTACTGATGAAGAGGTTGCAAAGAGAGTTGATGAAGCTGAAATAGCTAACTTTATGGATGAGAAAAGGAGAGATAAAGTGTCTGAATTTGAAACAGATGAGCAAGTAGCATTCAGACTTGAAGAAGAGGAGGAAAAAAGAGCTCATGGAGAGCGAATGCAAGCTTTTATTGATGCGGATGAAGTTCTACAGGCTAGAATTCAAGAACTTTACAAAGATGAGACTGTAAATGCGGCTGACAAAGTACAAAGACTTGCTGATTTGATATATGAAAGATATGAAGAATTAGCTTTGAATGAGCTAATTAAGTCAATGAAGCAACGTCAAAGTCAGAAGAGGAAAAGAGATCCCACAAGGCCTCATCTAATCAGTGAAATGAAGATATACATACAGCATCAAGGTATGTATAAAGCTGCTCAACTCAGGGGAATGACATATGAAGAAATTGAACGTCTATACTACCGAATCAAGAGATATGTTGAAAAGTTTATCCCCATGGGTACAGAATAAACACCATCAAAGAAACAAAAGATCATTGAATACAAACCTGTTGACAAGAAGAATGATTCACAAAGAAAAGAAGATAGCTCTTTGACAATCAAAACAACAAGTGTGAATCGAATGTATTCCAAAATACCGTAGATGAATCGAATGCATATATACTTACATCAATATCCGCATCCTTCTGTGTCGTAAAAGTTCCATCTTTTTTCATGTGGATAGCCCGAAAAGAGGCATAAACACACTGCTCTAATGGAAGATTGTTCTTCGTTGCCTATTTATTAAAAAACTTCGAAATTATTACGATGCACACTTACATATACAAGCAAAAATAATTAGATAATTACTAACCAACTCTCGAGCAAGTACGCTAACAGAATGACACATAATTCCATCATTTGAACCAGAACATGAAGCATGCCACCTCATATCTGCCACGGTAGCATTTGACATGTATAGCCTTTGCAATCGGGGAATAAGAGGAAAGTAGTACATCTTCATGGCTGCCACTTTTTTCCTCCTACGGCTTCCTGAGGCACGACACATATCTTTGTAGCGTGATGTACCACAGAATATACAACTCTCACTGTCTTTGTAATGGTCCCAATAAAACATGCAACTTTTTGGACAACAATCAATCTTCTCTACAGGTAATCCCAACCCACGCAATAATTTCTTTGTACTATAGAAGTTATCGGGACATAGATTCCCTTTTGGATGACTGTCTTTCATGAACTCTGCAAACTGATTAAAACACTTTTCTGATAAGTGGTTCTCTGCTTTCAAACTCATGAAACGAGTCATATAAGACAATTGGGAGTAATTAGCACAACTGTGCCACAACTCTTTGTCTCCAAAGATTCAACATGTTATATATTCGTTTTGCTTCAGGATTTGGTGGTTCTTCCACATTCTCAACATTAAATTGTGGCCCGACATGCTCCATGACCATCGTGACGGCATTTAATGGATCCCAACTCGTTGGTATCCATATTCACATCTTCATCCATATCTTCACATCCCTCATCCATTTCAATTTCGCCGTGAAAAATCCAAGTTTTATACTCCCTAATGAACCCAAATTTCCCAATGTGATACTTAACTTTTTCTGTATCATGAAACTGTATATTATCACATTTTTTACATGGACATCTTATTTGGTCACCCGACATGCAGTGCGGCTGACTACTTGCATACTCGATAAAGTTGTTAAGTCCAGAGAGGAATGCAGGATTCCAAGAGCCATCAAGTTTCCATGATACATCCGATACGGTTGTCACCCATTCTAAAAATTGTAACAAAATGATCAAAAAAAACTCTAGGTTTTTTTCGTCTTATGAAGAACATTATGAAAACAAACCCTTACAGTCATAAAACTCTTACAGTTACCACCCTTTAATTTACAGACTACAAAACTCAAGGTTTTTTTCGTAACTATGGAACTTCTCTAGGGGGGGTTTCGTGATTACACAAACCTCAAGGGTAGATTTTGTGATTATCCCAAATAAATTCATCAGATTTAGTCTAATCACAAATTTAAAAAAAATGGTTATCTTTAAGGATACAGAGATCTCATAATATAAAACAGAGGCATATAGCGTCAAGCAAAACAAACCTCCACTTATGGGAGTATTTATAATTAAAGCAAAAAAGGATATTTATATTTAATATTATTCAGCTTGCTTCTCTAAATCCCAAGTAAAATGAAGGGTATCGGTAAATACTGTATTTTTTGTAGTGACATTTGAAAACCGTAAATTACATCATAACGTATATGAAAAATCTTGCAATACGTATAACAGTATACTAGCTTATTCATAAAAGAAAAATAGAAAGTGTTTAAAAGGATTTAAACTAAACACACCCTTGATGGATATGTGTATGTGGGATGAGCTGGGTGGCCCAAGATCAAACCCCAGCATTGATGTTTTTTGCTATGTATTATTTTTTTTATTTTTTTCTTTTTGCAAAAAAATGATTAAGAGCAAACATTAAGAACTTTTTATGAAAACTTTTTAGAGGAAAAGCTATAATAAGCTCAGATAAGGCTGCTAAGTGAAAACAGCTTACAACAAGCTTTTGAAAGAGATTTAGAAAGAACTAATCTACCCTAAAGCTACTAACTAAGGTAAACAGGCTTAAGCTACTGTAACTAACTTTAATTAAACAAGCTAAAAACTCCCAAAGAACAGGCTTAAACTTAGTCTAAAGGCCAATCTAATCAAAAAGCTAAAAAATGATGCAACAGCAGTCCCAAATGAGCAATCACAGTTAATCAAATATCCACAAAGCTGTCCTATATAGCCAACAAGCTCAAGCTCATCTAACTCTACCCTAACAAGAAGTACAAGCTAAACACAATCCTACAAGCACAAGTCAATCAGCAATTACAAGCTCGAGTTGGATAAGTGAACACTGATCCAAAAAGGCAATAACAATGACTTAATGACTAAACCCACAAACAAATTTTTTTTTTTAAAAAAAAAAAAAGCCAAAACGTTCAATATAAATAAACAAGGAACCCAAAAGTGTCCGGAAAACAATCAAAAATGGAAAGAAAACGGAGATGTTACCTGCATTGGGAAATCGAAAGAGGATAGCCTGATGATTGGGGGTGTGATCTAAGATCTATCGTATCTCTGGTTTTTTAAACTCTCTATTTATGAGCTCCGTGCCCCGAAGGAAGAAAGCGCAGATATCTCCGTCGGGGATTTTAGGTCGCCGGGGAGAGAGGCGTTTTGCAGAGGTGCGGGGAGAGAGGCGTTTTGCAGAGGTGAAACGATTTTAGGTCGAATCAGAATAGGCAGAGGGCTGAGTATGTATTAAAATTTACCGACGCCAACGGGCCGTCGGTAATGGCCTTGCAAAATTTGACAGATAGCTTGGCGTCGGTAAAGGCGTTGTTAAATTTAACAAATACCGACGGCGGGAGTGGCGTCGTTAATTCATGTAAGTCACGTAATTGTGTAAAATAATCATGCCATTTAACGACGGCAAAAGCGCCGTCGGTATATTTCCGACGACTACCGGCGTCGGTACTGGCGTCGGCAAATTTCGCGGGAAGACACCCGCGCTATGGCGTCGTTAAAGCCGTCGGGGATCGTCCAAATTCACGGGTGTCGGTAACGGCGTCGTTAAATGTCAAAAAATACCAACGCCTTTACTGATGTCGGTAAATGGCGTCGGTAAATACTGTATTTTTTGTAGTGATGTTTGTACATATATGTTATTTATTAGCATTCTTTCACCGAAGATTGGCAACGCAAAAAGCGAGATGTTTCAACTTTGAGAATATTTGGTTTTATTTGCAACTCAGAAAAGGTGTCAAATTTTAAATTCAATTTAAGCATGTGAAATAAACCATTACCACGAACGAATATGTGATCAAAGAAAGTGTACAGTAAAAAGCAAAAGTGATACGTTGGAAGAACCTATCTGGAAATTAGGTGCCATAATCCTCATATTTGAAGTTTTATTACCATAAAGAAATAGGCTTAGTTTACAAAGTAAGTCCAAAATCACAAATTAATTACATATTAAATAGTAATAAAAATGTATGCATATCTATGTATATAAATATTTGGCAAAGCTTTCATATATCATCTAATTAGCAAGAACAAAAGTGATTATAATCTTATATAGTCTCTTATACAATGGTTAGTTAATGCAAAGTGGAACAAGTCTTATATTTCAAGATTCAGGACTCGTCTACGTGCTCGGTATGATTGTATTATTCACTTCAAGTATGTCCTTGCTCATCTATTGCCTTCACCGTACAATACTGTTTCCAATTCTAATCATCAAAAAATGGTTAATCATAATTCAGATGAGAACCATCTTCCCAATCAAAACCCGTTGGAACCTCCGGTTAACTTCGCTTTGTACCTCTTAGATTGAAAGAAGAAAAAAGATGAATCATTGAAAAAAAAAAAGATGTCTACAAAATGAAGCAAAAATATTGCAGTTGCAATTTCAAAGAGAAACTAATTTATTTATTTTTTATAATTTTAACAAAGCAGATATTCTATTAACAAAATTATATATAAAAATCCAAATATCTTTAAAAATAATATATAAAAATTTTCAAGAGATACCCCACTTTCTTAACTAGAAGAAATTTTAGAGTATGATGGTTGATTGATGCTTTTAATGGTTAATTATCTACAAATTTTCAGATTGGCACGAAATTCCAGTAATAGATTGGAAACCGAAATCAACACATAATAAAAATATATCAATAAAATAGGCTTACTCTATGTACTCCATCTTCTTCGCCACGTCGATGGTGTACACGCCCCTCGTACAAACCCAGAGCGATGGGGGTTGATACCCGAGTCCTCGGAACAGATGGCGTCGCCTGGAGGTATTCTCGTTGTTTTTCTTCTTCTTTTTTTTTTATGGATTTGTCTATAAATAAAAAAATCCTATTAGCAGTAAATAGGTATGATTTGTAAATGCTGGTTGGAAAATCGAATGATGTGGCTAAGTTCAGCGGAAATTTACAGGCTCTGTTTACTTCACCAGTTTTCTGGAAAAGTTTTATAAGAAAACAGGAAAAAATGAAAACACGTTCAAATTAGATTTTTCGAAAAAGAAAACTAGAAAACTGGAAAACACGTTTTTCAAATTATAACTGGACTTTAAAATTATAGAAAACAATTCTGACTTGTTTTCTAGATTTAAAAAATTAGAAAACATGCTAGAATTGTGCTACAAACAAGTTAGACACTCTTCGAGCAATCGAACCTCAACAAATACACATATTTTAATGTTTTTGTTTAAATATATGAGCCATACTTGTAGGTATGAATACGTTACATAATTAGTATTTTTAAATGATAAAAAAATATAACAAACAAAATGAAACATCAAATAGTATAAATATTATTTATTTGTTAATTATCATTTTACTGTGTTCACGTGACAGTGATCTCTATTATTTTAAATTAAATAAAAAATAAAAATCTCGTTCCTATATTTAATAATCTAACTTTATGAACTAGTGATCACTTAAAAATAATAAGAGGAATAAATAGTGTATAAACATGATTATAAAATATTAAAATATAATGTATAATAATAAGTTATATGTTAATGTAAAAAGTATGTATATAATTTTTTGAGAGGATACTACAGAACTATTTTTTGAGAGTTAAGAACAACAAAGAGAAAACGCTAATCAGTGACGAACAACTATATCTACTGAACTGTGTGTAATACCCGGATTTTTAATATAATTTTTTCGCTTTATTTTATCTGAGGTATATTGTATAGCTTGGTGTCTATACAGTATGAATAAAATAAATTGAGAACTGAGACAGTCGTATTTGTATAATTGTCGTATTTGGTAGATAACTACATTTGAGGATATCGTATATCAGGTTGTTTTAATTTTTGATATCGGGTATATCATATGAGAATATTATTGGATCCAGTATCTGTATTCAGTATGCCGTATGTTTGTATTATGTATGTCGAGACGTCGGACATGAACAATTGGATTTTGGCCAAGTACAGAAGGCCATTACGTACGCTAAGCTTAAGGACTTACGTACGCTAAATTATACGCTTTACGTACGTTATGCATAAGGCATTATGTACGTAACAGAGGGAATCGGACAGGATCCGGATATGATCGACAGGTGGGCCCGGTGTCGGTAGTTTTTCGGCGCGGATGTGGACAGGTGAGTCAACGGATGGATTTACGTACGCTATACAGGGTTATTACGTACGTAATACGAGTATATTACTGTAGCAAGTCAACGTACGTATTACGTACGGAATGGATTAAGTGTTACGTACGTTTGGAGGCAGCTGCCCGAGTCGTGGCCGAGGACTCGCTGGATGGCCGATCACGGTCCGCAGTGACTCGCTGGGCGTAAGGACTAGCCGATAACGGCCGTAAGGGTGTGGCCGGGTACGGCCGTAAGGGCTTATTACGTACGTAAGGCTGGTGCTGGTAACGGCCGTAAGGCTGTCGGCGGAACTGGACAGGAGGGTAGCCATGGCCGGTTACGGCCGTAAGCCATGGTCGGTTACGGCCGTAAGTGTAATATCCGCAATTTTCGATTTCCGGTAATTTCTTTTTTTTTCGGCGGAAGTCTGTTTTGACGACTCGCTCATGTCCGTTTCGTCATTCTGAGAATGATTAATTCTACACTTTTTGACATCCGAGTTCGTTTCGGTGTCGTTTTGTTGAGTTCCGTGCTTTTTAGCGACTTTTCCGCACTTGAGTTCGATTCTTGCGAATCTCGTCCGAAACTGTTGTTTCGAGTTTCCTGCAAGTCCGTTTAACTTTGTTAGACGTGTTGTGAACTTCGGATTGGTTATTCGATCACGTATCGTGATTTCCGGGTGTTTTGGGCCATTTTGTAATTTCTTGAAAGTTACGGGTATCCGTATCTGTAATTGTTGTCTCGACCCGTTTCTTGGTCGCGTATGACTAATTATGGTATTACGCTTTCATTTCGAGTCGTTTATGTTGTCCGCGAACTTTTCGTCGTGTTCGCCCGCACGTTTGAAATCGGTCGTCGAGCCACTCGGCGGCGGATCGCCGGACGGTGGCGGGATTGGCCGACGATTGCGGCACCGCCGGACGGTGCGGCAGAACCGGCGTAGCGCACTCTACGGCCGGAAGGCTGCGCGCGCTAACCGGCAGTGTAGCGCCGCTGCCGGGTGGCCTAGCGTCGCCATTGCCCGGGCAAAGCGATGGGGTTTCGAGGTTACACTCGGTCGGGATCGGCGGTAGCGCACGCCGCTTGGTCGTAGCGCACGCTAACCGGGCAGGGTAGCGCACGCCGCCGGCCGACTAGCGTACGTTACTGGATAAGTTGGTTAGTCCAAAGGGCTACCGGACAGTCGGCTAGCGCGCAAGCTTCCGACCGTAGCGCACGCTAGCGGGAGTCGGTCGGCAGTTTGGTCGGCGGGGTTGGTTGGTGATGCCGGGTCGTGTGGGCCATGGCCGAGGGTACTCGGCGATCTGGCCGATAGCGCACGCTAGTCGGGAAGGCTAGCGCACGCTAGTCTGGCCCGATATAAATATGGTGGCGATCACATTTCACTTCGTTTTCATTTCCTTCCTTCTCCGTCCGCGAATGGCGATTCATGGGCGACGAAGCCATGTTGTTTAACAACAATCCATGAAGTTCTTGAGTTCATAACATCAATCAATCGTTATCATCCTTTGATCCAAATAATCAAGGTAATCTTCCTTAGAACCCTAATTTCGTGAATTTGGGGGTTTTGCATTTTTGTCCGATTCGTTCCGTGTTGTTGATTAATTCGTGATGGGAATGATTAATCTTGGTAGTATTCGTGTTTAACATCATTTAATCCATTGTTCT
Source organism: Orobanche coerulescens (assembly GCA_033398695.1). Taxonomy (NCBI): domain Eukaryota; kingdom Viridiplantae; phylum Streptophyta; class Magnoliopsida; order Lamiales; family Orobanchaceae; genus Orobanche; species Orobanche coerulescens. The sequence goes on from CM065816.1 coordinate 4,473,109, forward strand.
TCGTCGAATCAAGTATATTTCTTGATTTCCTTCGAATTGACTTTTGGGGATTTGTCCCGATCTCGTTTTCATCCGTTTTCGATGGATCGATTATGGTTAAATGATGTTGTTAAACATATTCTATGGATTGTATATCCATATTTGAACTTGGAATTCCATTTTCGGGTTTTGACGGACGAATCGTGTTCTTGGCCGTTTTGGGAAATCCTTGAACCTTCGTCATTTGTTCTTTGAATTCAACGGCTTTGAGTCGTGTTATGAAATTCATTTCATTGTTGTTATTGTCCTTCGTAGTTTATGACGCGAGTTGGCGATCGGTGGAGTCGGCGGGTTCGTAGTTGGTTTGTGTCAACCTACTTGGTCGGTTCTTGGCGTTGTTCTTATTCGAGGCAAGTACCTTGTCCATACATTTCTTGTTTTGTGGATATGATGATTGGTATCGTCTTGGTATGTGTGTGTGTTTGTTTGAAAGCGGGTTTTCAAAAGATTCGACTAGCCTCGTTAAAGGCTCACTTTCAAAACGCGTGTGTTTTGTAAATTGTGTGGGTTGTAAGTGACTATGTGAATCCTATGGATATGTTTGGTGTTGATGTTGCGCTTGATAACGCGTGTGTGCATATATTATCTCATTTTTGGTGCATTGTGATTTGACGATTATGTCTTGCTTTGTGTTGGTTGCCTTTGGTGGATTGTATGAATATCCTTGTTGTGACATGTTAATTGTGTGAATGTATTTCGCTCACCTCGGGAGAATGCAGCGGGATCACGGAGGAATTCCGATGGTATAGCCACTGGATTCACGAGTGCGGTTGTTTGTTTTGTGAATGTATTTGCTCACCTCGGGAGGGTTCGACGGGGCCACGGAGGGAATTCCAACGGTATAGCCACAGATTCACGAGTAAAACTTCACGAGTGCGTGTGTATGTTTGGTGAATGTATTTGCTCACCTCGGGAGGGTTCGACGGGGCCACGGAGGAATTCCAATGGTATAGCCACGGATTCACGAGTAAAACTTCACGAATTGGTATATATATGATTTCGAAAACGCATTCTACTCACCTTGGGAGGGTCCGAGCGGGGCCACGAAGGGAATCGATGGTATAGCCACGGATTCACGAGTTGATGTTGTATTTTTGGTGACCAAGGTTTACGTATCTTGGGCGATCATATTGTATTGATGTTATGTCCGCGAAGACACGTGACATGGGTTTTAACCTTGTATATTCTTTGTTGGTTTTCTAATTGCGAAAACAAAACCTTTGAGGTGTGACCACTGTTGATTTTGGAAAGATTAGGATTTGATAATCCTAAATTGTTTTCTATTAAAACTCTCGATGGCATTTTAAACTGTTTTACAAATTGTTCCCCTTAATTGTGGTCTTTCGGTTTGAATGTTTTACCCAAACTCTTGCCTCGGGAAGTACCTTCCATTACGTTTGGATCTTTGATGATTCTGGTCATTGTTATTCGTGGAATGTGAATTGTATGGCTTGTATTTTTGCACTTTGTATTTGCACTAGCAAAACGGTGGAGTTTTGCTAACCCCGAGTATTCGGGGTGGATGTCTATTTTTGCATTCGGGTTTTGGAGCATGGCACGGGGTCGGCACGAAGGATGATGAAAGATGAGCGATACTAATCACACGAGGATCCGTTGATGTCATATTGGTCTAGTTGTATTTTCTTTTCATTGCAGTATCTTTTCCCGTTATGCGGGAGTTTATTATATTTTGACCCCTGCGTGGGTAAGTGTTTGTAATAGAGTTGTATGTTATTGTTGAAAGACCAAATCGGTCTCTTGAGTCATTTAGCCTTAAAGGCGATGTTTAGATGTTTGATTTTAGTTATCGGCTGGTAGATTCTCGAGGAGAGGGTCTACGGCGTGTAATATCCCGAGTGGATTGGGGTGTTACGAATGGTATCGAGCTTAGGTTGTGGAAACCTAGGTTGTCGGGTCGATGGTGTCTATTGAGTTTTTGTCTCGTCGGATTTTATCGATCGAGTCGTGTCGCGACAGCGTCGTCGAATTGGTTTGTTGTGATTAGTACCGTGGGCGATCATCATCTTCGTGCGACTGTGGGCGCAAGTCTCCCTTCTTTGTGTTGTGCCTCTGTGACATGAGCTATTTGTTTGACTTTGTGTTAAGTGATGGAACCTTCATGTAGATTCTTGGTTTCGTGATGCGTTCGTGTGATTCTCTTATTTCGTTTGTATGAGTGTTGTCATTATTTGTCTTTGTATGTGATAATTGTTTGCCTTCATTAAAAGACATGTATTGTCTTGACTTTGTGCGATTTGATGCATATATTATAATATGTTTAAACGAATATTGTTACATGAGTATTTTTGGGCATTCTAGCCCATTGAATTTTTGAAAACCTTGAGTATCTTAGAAAATTAAAATTGGGACGTACTTTTAAAGCGAATTATTTTCTTGCGGTGTTTTCAAGGTGTTTTCTAATGCCGCAATACATTTCAAAAATTTTCGGTTGAGGACCAAAAATATTTTGAGGTATTTTCAAAGCAGTTGCTTAGACCCAAGGGTCGAATATTTTTGAAAGTTTTTCACTAAAGGACAGGTGTCCTCATTTTTGTTCAAACGCAAGATGATTTTCAAAGTCTCGAGACGGGTGTGTGTACTACTTTTTGTAAAATGATACTCAAGAGCAACTGTTGTTTCCACACTGGTTTCAAAAGGTGGTTCTCGTTTTAAAACCTATCATTCTGTTTGCGGATGGAAATGCGTGTATGGTTTTCGAACTTTCGTTACGGTGTTAACCCCGGTGTGATTGAATTGGTGGCGTGAGCGTCGAGCCATTCGCCACGCATATGTTTTGTTGGCCCTCTCTGTGAGAGGTTTGAACTAGTGTTTCTTGTTTATCGCCTCGTGGTGATTTGCGTGTTGTCGCATTAGTGTGAGTTGTTAAAGCACGGATTTTTGTGCGTTATACACATGGGTGATTGTTTCATGATGTTTGTGATTGTGTCTTTGGTCGTTCGGGATGTTGTAATCGTCGAACGATGCCGTTGTTGTGATTTTTGTATGCGTTGATATGCTATCTTTGAGTTGGCATCTCCGGTATGTTGTTTTGCGGTGTTAGTTCCATTGTATCTAGCATTTGTATTTTCGGTATGCCGAGCCGAGGCGTTTCAACCGTGATGTGCGGGGCATGCACGCGTAAATTGTCCTTCTCGTCGAGAACACATTTCAAGTGTGGACTCGAGGACACCAAATTGATTTTGCGAATCGGCTTCCGAGACTTTCGGAGTTCGCGCTTCAAACTGAGATATCGAATCGGCTTTGAGAGGCCTTTGAAGGATGTTTCGTTGATTACTGTTTTGTCGTCTCCTTGATTTTGTTCTTTGTGAGTTTCGGGACGACACTTCTTTTAGAAGAGGTCGAATATAATACCCGTATTATTTTGGCTTCTATATTTTCTCTTTCTCGATCTATCGATACACTCATGTTCGTTGATACCTTGAACTTGTTACGTATTTCGATTTCATCGTTCGAATGAACTGTGATCTTGTTTTGGGTTGATACGGTATTCTTTGTGACTTTTCCGAGTTCGGTTCGATTCTTGTGAACCTTGTTCGGAAGTGACATCATTTGGTTCTACTAGTTCTTTTATTCGAAGTGGATCGGATTTTGAACTTCAGTATATTTTACTTTGTCGACTCATTTATGTTTGTTGACATTCGTGAGCTTGTCTGCCCCTTGCTTTTGTTGATCGAGCGAGTGTGGTATTGTTTGAATAACTCGTTTGTCGTTGTGACTTTTCAATCGCTATTCCCTTTCTGTGGATCTTATGGGAATGCATGTCTTGTAGTTCTCACGGATCATCACAGGAGTTGTTGTTTGAATTTTACTAAACTTCGTGATTCGGACATGATTGTTCGATTTTTGTTGTCTCGATCGTTTGTTTGTTTGTTCGGTTTTGTCCTCGTTTCTTGATCGTTGAGCATTCAGGCTCCTTCCTAATTCCCTTAAGTTTGGGAAATTAGTCTCGTTTTTGATCTTTCAACCTTAGGCGGTGGAATTCCGTATTTGTTCAGCGTTTGGCTCGCCTTCTGATCAATGTACCGTTAGGTTGGTCAATCGTATTGATTTTTGTTCATTGTGTTTTGCGATTGTTCGGATAATTGACTTGATTGTATTATCCATTTGATGACGCTTGTCACTTGTTGGTTTTATTATATCCCTAACGGCGACGTTGTGTTGGTCGCCGTGAAGCGTGTTTACACGCCGTATACTCTTTTGCGTTGTTTGTAACATTTCGCCGTTGGGCGTTAGTTACGCATTCTTGTGTATCTCGTTGAGTTTTTCCTGGCGGAATATTTCTTCTCCCTACTTGTTTTAAGTTTCGGGACGAAACTTCTTTTAAGGAGGGTAGAATGTAATATCCGCAATTTTCGATTTCCGGTAATTTCTTTTTTTTGGCGGAAGTCTGTTTTGACGACTCGCTCATGTCCGTTTCGTCATTCTGAGAATGATTAATTCTACACTTTTTGACATCCGAGTTCGTTTCGGTGTCGTTTTGTTGAGTTCCGTGCTTTTTAGCGACTTTTCCGCACTTGAGTTCGATTCTTGCGAATCTCGTCCGAAACTATTGTTTCGAGTTTCCCGCAAGTCCGTTTAACTTTGTTAGACGTGTTGTGAACTTCGGATTGGTTATTCGATCACGTATCGTGATTTCCGGGCGTTTTGGGCCATTTTGTAATTTCTTAAAAGTTACGGGTATCCGTATCTGTAATTGTTGTCTCGACCCGTTTCTTGGTCGCGTATGACTAATTATGGTATTACGCTTTCATTTCGAGTCGTTTATGTTGTCCGCGAACTTTTCGTCGTGTTCGTTCCAATCGTTTTGGAAATGGGTCGTCGAGCCACAGCGGTGGCGGGGCCCAGCCGGACAGTGGCGGGGCGGCCGGACGATTGCAGGCACCGGCCGACGGGTGCGCGGCGAACCGGCGTAAGCGCACGCCTTCTGGCCGGAAAGGCTGCGCCACGCTTACGGCAGTGTAGCGCCTGTTGCCGTGTGGCTGCGTCTGTTATCGGGCACAGGCGATGGGGTTTACGAGGTTACGGACTCGGTCGGGATCGGCGAGTAGCGCCGCAGCTGGTCGGTCGTAAGCGCACGCTAACCGGCGAGGGTAGCGCCTGTGCCGGCCGACTAGCGTGCGTTACTGGATAAGTTGGTTAGTCCAGGTGGCTCTTTGGGCCAGTCAGCTTCGCGCGGCCTGCCGTAGCGCACGCTAGCGGGAGTCGGTCGGCCGAGGTTTGGTCGGCGGGGTTGGTTGGTGATGCCGGGTCGTGTGGGCCTGGCCGAGGGTACTCGGCCGATCTGCGGCGATAAGCGCACGCTAGTCCAGGAAGGCTAGCGCCGCGCTAGTCGGCCCGATATAAATATGTGGCGATCACATTTCACTTCGTTTTTCATTTCCTTCCTTCTCCGTCCGCGAATGGCGATTCATGGGCGACGAAGCCATGTTGTTTAACAACAATCCATGAAGTTCTTGAGTTCATAACATCAATCAATCGTCCGTTATCATCCTTTGATCCAGCGAATCAAGGTAATCTTCCTTAGAACCCTAATTTCGTGAATTTGGGGGGTTTTGCATTTTTGTCCGATTCGTTCCGTGTTGTTGATTAATTCATGATGGGAATGATTAATCTTGGTAGTATTCTCGTGTTTAACATCATTTAATCCATTGTTCTTCGTCGAATCGAAGTATATTTCTTGATTTCCTTCGAATTGACTTTTCGGGGGATTTGTCCCCGATCTCGTTTTTCATCCGTTTTCGATGGATCGATTATGGTTAAATGATGTTGTTAAACATATTCTATGGATTGTATATCCATATTTGAACTTGGAATTCCATTTTCGGGTTTTGACGGGACGAATCGTGTTCTTGGCCGTTTTGGGGGAAATCCTTAAACCTTCGTCATTTGTTCTTTGAATTCAACGGCTTTGAGTCGTGTTATGAAATTCATTTCATTGTTGTTATTGTCCTTCGTAGTTTATGACGCGAGTTGGCGATCGGTGGAGTCGGCGGGTTCGTAGTTGGTTTGTGTCAACTTACTTCGGTCGGTTCTTCGCGTTGTTCTTATTCGAGGCAAGTACCTTGTCCATACATTTCTTGTTTTGTGGATATGATGATTGGTGATCGTCTTGGTATGTGTGTGTGTTTGTTTGAAACGGGTTTTTCAAAAGATTCGACTAGCCTCGTTAAAGGCTCACTTTCAAAACGCGTGTGTTTTGTAAATTGTGTGGGTTGTAAGTGACTATGTGAATCCTATGGATATGTTTGGTGTTGATGTTGCGCTTGATAACGCGTGTGTGCATATATTATCTCATTTTTGGTGCATTGTGATTTGACGATTATGTCGTGCTTTGTGTTGGTTGCCTTTGGTGGATTGTATGAATATCCTTGTTGTGACATGTTAATTGTGTGAATGTATTTCGCTCACCTCGGGAGGGTCCGACGGGATCACGGAGGAATTCGATGGTATAGCCACAGATTCACGAGTGCGGTTGTTTGTTTTGTGAATGTATTTGCTCACCTCGGGAGGGTTCGACGGGGCCACGGAGGGAATTCCAATGGTATAGCCCTGGATTCACGAGTAAAACTTCACGAGTGCGTGTGTATGTTTGGTGAATGTATTTGCTCACCTCGGGAGGGTTCGACGGGGCCACAGAGGGAATTCCAATGGTATAGCCCTGGATTCACGAGTAAAACTTCACGAATTGGTATATATATGATTTTGAAAACGCATTCTACTCACCTTGGGAGGGTCCGACGGGGCCACGAAGGGAATCCAATGGTATAGCCCTGGATTCACGAGTTGATGTTGTATTTTTGGTGACCAAGGTTTACGTATCTTGGGCGATCATATTGTATTGATGTTATGTCCGCCGAAGACACGTGACATGGGTTTTAACCTTGTATATTGCTGTTGGTTTTCTAATTGCGAAAACAAAACCTTTGGGCTGTGACCCTGTTGATTTTGGAAAGATTAGGATTTGATAATCCTAAATTGTTTTCTATTAAAACTCTCGATGGCATTTTAAACTGTTTTACAAATTGTTCCCCTTAATTGTGGTCTTTCGGTTTCGGAATCTTTTACCCAAACTCTTGTCTCGGGAAGTACCTTCCATTACGTTTGGATCTTTGATGATTCCTGGTCATTGTTATTCGTGGAATGTGAATTGTATGGCTTGTATTTTTGCACTTTGTATTTGCACTAGCAAAACAGTGGAGTTTTGCTAACCCCCGAGTATTCGGGGTGGATGTCTATTTTGCATTCGTGTTTTGGAGCATGGCACGGGTCGGCACGAAGGATGATGAAAGATGAACGATACTAATCACACGAGGATCCGTTGATGTCGTATTGGTCTAGTTGTATTTTCTTTTCCGCCGCAAGATCTTTCCCCGTTGTACGGGAGTTTATTATATTTTGACCCCTGCGTGGGTAAGTGTTTGTAATAGAGTTGTATGTTATTGTTGAAAGACCAAATCGGTCTACTGAGTCATTTTAGCCTTAAAGGCGATGTTTAGATGTTTGATTTTAGTTATCAGCATGGTAGATTCTCGAGGAGAGGGTCTACGGCGTGTAATATCCCTGAGTGAATTGGGGGTGTTACAGTAAGGTACCGACACGTCGCGGCTATTTAAAGGCCTGGACCGGGTCACTTGGCATTTTCACCATTTTTCTTCGTTCTTTTCGCGATTCTTCATCTGAGATCGATGGATTTGAGTGGGAACATCATTGAGCAACAAGTTTTGGAAGTTGGATTCATGTCTAATATCATCTTTCGTCCGGATCGGAGGTAAGAACACTTGAACTTTTGGTTTTGAAGATTTTTGAGGTTTCATGGAGTTTTGGCCGATTTCATTCGTTTTAAATCAGATTGTTGTTAGAACTTGGTTGTATTATTGAGATCATTCATTACTCTTGAAGTTTTGTGGAACAAATTCGAGAATTTCTCCGTTAAATCCATTAAATTGGATTATGCCCTCAAAGTGTCCGATAAAATGCTTCAATGGGTAGAACTTGGGAAGTTCTATACGTTTTCGTAGAATTGTGATTGAATTGATATCGTTGTGATTTAGGAACGAACTTTTGAAGGAAGTTGGATCGGGACTCTTTTCTTTCGTCGATTTCTTCACCGTGTTAATCAAGACAAGTGTTTACTTGTGTATTTTATCTTCTAAGAGGTATGTTGGGTAATCCTCTCCTTGAATTCAAATTTTGATGTTATTGTTGATGAAAGATTCGTATGAAGATGATTATGGTTTTGTTGTTACAATTCTTGAGGTTATATGAACTATATGTTGAAGGGTACGATGGTTTATGTCTTGATTACGTTGTTATGATTATGAAATCATAGTATTCTCGACGTTCTTTGCAATAATGTTGCGATTCATGATGTTAGGAAGGTCGTATATTGGAGGATATGACAATATGCATCTTGAATTATGAATAAGGATTGTTTAGATGTTAGAACACATCGGGTTATGTCGTTTGAGGATTTTGAATGTGATGTCGGAATAAGTTGTGTTCTTAAGGAACTCTTGGATTATATGAATTGATGAACATATTTTAAGAGGTGTTGGTGTTTTAGATATGAATATGGAATATTCATATCTAGAACTAAGTTATGTGTTTTGGTACAATATTCGTATAGGAATACGAATATGATTTCGGGTTTGATAAGATTATGATTCACTTTTGAGTTTGAGAATTCATACGTATTGAACAAGGGTTCAATTCGGATAATGGAATTATTTGAAACCTTTGGAATATGGTTATTTCTAATGTTGAATTAATCGGATCGTCCGGATTGATGATGATAATCGGTAATTGGTTTTTATTATGAATGTACAAGGAAACTTGTATTCGTATTTAAGATTGAATGTGGAATCGGTAATGCTTAGACGCTTGGTTAAATTGATTATTTATATGATTTTCGGATTATGGAATCGTATTTTGGTTATGAATTCGTGATCGATTGGTTGGGTTGTTTGGATTTGTATTTAATCGGGATATTGTGGAACCGTTGTGTTTGTTGATCGGTTATTGGTTGTTATTTGTGATCATCGAGTTACGGTTTGTATTGTGGATATGAGTTCATATTTGTTGAGTTGGATTATTTGGTTTTATGTATATGATCGAGGTATTGTTGAGCCGTTGAGTTGATTGGTTGGCTATGTCGGTTATTGATTGTTATCGGATTGTTGTTGATTGATTACTTCAATAGGTTGAGATATTTGATCGTGGATTATGACCGTTGTGTTGCGGTTGAGGTTGAAGAGTTCGTAGATTGCTTTTAGTCGGGGTTGAGGAGCTCGTAGACCAAGGCAATGAATTTTGGTAACGGCTTCGTGGTATCAGTATCGAGGCAAGTTTATACTTGTTCAGTTATAATATTTTCGGATTGGGCGTACTGTGACGTCCATCTTTTGAGCCATATTTTGTTGGGTCGTTCATAGTCCATGTATGATTGGATATGTTCGACGGTTTTGTGACTGCTTGTTCATACGCCCGAGGGGGATGTTCGACAGTCGGAGTTATTTCTTTGAGATCCATTATTGTTGATCATTTGGAGTCTACCTTGTTGAGGGTATTCTCAGTTATTGTTGATCTTTGTTGATCGTGTTTGGAGTTTACCATGTTGAGGGTATTCTCGGTTATTCTTGATCTTTGTTGATCGTGTTTGGAGTTTACCATGTTGAGGGTATTCTCGGTTATTGTTGATCTTTGTTGATCGTGTTTGGAGTTTACCATGTTGAGGGTATTCTCGGCTTTGTCGATGGTATTGGAATTTATCATGTTGATGATATTTTTTGTTGTACTTTGACCTTGGGTTGGTCGTATTGGAGCTCATCATATCGATGATATTCTCGATTGAATTATTGGTTGATCATTGTTATTGATCGTATGAGCATTCGGACTGTACGTCGATGTTTCAAGACTTGTTATCATTGTTTTGTGGTAGTTGATCTATAAATATGTTGTGTATTATTGGTTTATCCAAGTTGATATTTGATTGTGTAATCCGACGGACAAGATTTGGCACAGTTGGTTCATTCCACACTTATGAGTTATGATAATATTTTGAGGATACTTGGTATTGTTTGAATACAGTACAAATGATGATTGTCGAGTTCATTTCGTCATTTGAGAATGCGAAATATGGATTATGGTAAGGATTGATTTGTTATGAATTGTCATAGATTGGTAAGGTTATGACAGTAAAATTACTTTGGTAGTATTCTTACGGTATTATTACATTGGTATGTAATTATTTATGATGATGTGATCGATATCATTATTGAGTATTGTGGCTGACCCCGTCGTGGGCTTTATTTTTAGGTACTCGGAGATCGAGCTAGTAGCGGCCGTGAATGGATGAGCTTCCCGAGTGATACTGGCTGTGGCATGTTTTCGGAGTATTGAGTATTATTTTCTTGTTGTTTTATTCCGCTGCAATTGTGTATTTTTGAACTGCAATTTATCCGCCGCGTGTGTATATTTCAAAATGGCTTTTCGGTATTTTTGCCAACTAGTGTTTAACTTTAAAATGGCATTTTGGCATTTTGCGAACTTGGGTTATTTCGTCAAATTCTTTTTCCCAACTATTTTATCGGTACGTTTAAGTGGTGGCTTGACGTACATTTTGAACTGTCGAGATTTGGCATTTCGCCTTGTATTTTCAAATGGTTTTTTATGACGGTATTTGAGAACGAGAAAATTATCAAATTGGTCCCGTATGTGGGACCAATTGGCCAAAAAAAACCATTTGTCTCCGGCGGACCAAAAAACCCCACATCTCCCCCCTACTTTAGCTAATTTAGTCCTCCGTCGTCGGCCGGAGTATTTTTCGGCCACCGGAGCTGACGTGGACGACACGTGGCAACAAAAAATATAAAAACCTAAATAATATAAAAAAATCTAAAAAAATTAAAAAATCTGGAATATTAAAAAACCTAAATTTAAAAAAATTTAAAAAATCTAAAAAAATTTAAAAAAATTTAAAAAAAATTTAAAAAATTTAAAATCTAAGAAAATTTAAAAATATATATAAAAACCTAAATAATATAAAAAATCTAAAAAATTTTATTTTTTAATTTAATTTAATAATAGAACCTTAGGTAATTATTTTTAATTCTGAAATATTAATATAAATATATTAGAAGTTTTTATTTATTTTTTCGTTTTATAATTCTGAAAAGATTTTTTTTCAGAAAAAAATCTTTTTAATTCAAAAGATTAATTTTATAATTCTGAAAAAAAAATCATTTTAATCTATTTAATTTCTGAAAAAAATTATATTTTTTTAATTTTATAATTCTGAAAAAGAATCTTTTTAATTTTCAAAAGATTAAAAAGATCGTTTTGATACATTTCTCATTTTTCAGAAATTAAAAGATTTTTTCGTAATTATAAAATTAAAAATATAATTTTTTTCCGTAAATTAAAAAGATTAAAAAGATTTTTTTCAGAATTATAAAATTAATCTTTTGAATTAAAAGATTTTTTTCCAAAAAATCTTTTGAATTATAAAATTAAAAATAAAATAATAAATTCTAATATATTTATATTAATATTTAATTAAAAATAATTACCTAAGGTTCTAATTTTTTTAAAAAAAATTTACGATTTTTCCGATTCTTTAAATTTTTTTGATTTTTTAAATCTTTTTTTAAAATTTTTTATATTATTTAGGTTTTTATATTTTTTTAAAAAAATTTTAGATTTTAAATTTTTTAAAAATTTAGGTTTTTTAATATTCCAGATTTTTTAATTTTTTTAGATTTTTTTATATTATTTAGGTTTTTATATTTTTTTGCCACGTGTGAGCCACGTGTCGTCCACGTCAGCTCCGGTAGCCGGAAAATACTCCAGCCAGCGACGGAGGACTAAATTGGCTAAAGTAGGGGGGAGATGTGGGGTTTTTTTATCCACCGGAGACAGATGGGGTTTTTTGGCCAATTGGTCCCACATACGGGACCAATTTGATAATTTTCTCATTTGAGAACTATGCTTTTGAAAATATTTGAGTATTTAAAATATTATCGTCATCGGCCTTTTGGCATTTTTAAACGTTTTTGAAATGGTTTTTAGCCTGGTGGGTTCCGGCGCGGGACCCACAGCGGTGTAATATCCCGGATGGTTTTGGGGATGTTACAAAAGATGGTATCAGAGCTTGGGTTTTGTGAAACCCGGTCGTGTGTGTTGTGTGGCTCTACCGGTACGGTAGTAGCGTGAGATTTGAAAATAATTTTTCTGACTTTTGAGTCGAATCGATTTTTGGAGTTTCCAAAATTTTTGAGATCAAATTGCTAATTGTGATATTGATGTGTGTTGTTATTGTGTTGGGATTTCGTATGAGAGTCGTTTGCTAGTATCACGGGAGATTATCGGCTTCACGCACCTGTAAGTATATCGTTTTGGTTATTCGCTTGTGGCGACGATTGATTGTTTTCGTGATGAGTTGGAAATTTTGGGTTGATCTGTTGTTTGTGGCAGGTTGCAAGTTTCGAGGACGAAACTTATTTTAAGGGGGGGTAGTATGTAATACCTGGATTTTCAATATAAATTTTTCGCATTATTTTATCTGAGGTATATTGTATAGCTTGGTGTCTATACAGTATGGATAAAATAAATTGAGAACTGAGACAATCGTATTTGTATAATTGTCGTATTTGGTAGACAACTACATTTGAGGATATCGTATATCAAGTTATTTTATTTTTTGATATCGGGTATATCATGTGAGAATATTATTGAATCCAGTATCTGTATTCAGTATGCCGTATGTTTGTATTATGTATGTCGAGATGTCGGACACGAACAGTTGGATTTTGGCCAAGTACAGAAGGCCATTACGTACGCTAAGCTTAAGGACTTACGTACGCTAAATTATACGCTTTACGTACGTTATGCATAAGGCATTACGTACGTAACAGAGGGAATCGGATAGGATCCGGATATGATCGACAGGTGGCCCCGGTGTCGGCAGTTTTTCGGCGCGGATGTGGACAGGTGAGTCAACTGATGGATTTATGTACGCTATACAGGGTGTATTGCGTACGTAATACGAGTATATTACTGTAGAAAGTCAACGTACGTATTACGTACGCAATGGATTAAGTATTACGTACGTTAGGAGGCAGCTGGCCGAGTCGTGGCCGAGGACTCGCTGGATGGCCGATCATGGTCGGCAGTGACTCGCAGTGATGGCCGATCACGGTCCGCAGTGACTCGCTGGGCGTAAGGACTGGCCGATAATGGTCGTAAGGGTGTGGCCGGGTACGGCCGTAAGGGCTTATTACGTACGTAAGGCTGGTGACGGTAACGGCCGTAAGGCTATCGACCGAACTGGACAGGAGGGTAGCCATGGCCGGTTACGATCGTAAGCCATGGCCGGTTACGGCCGTAAGGTACCGACACGTCGCGGCTATTTAAAGGCCTGGACCGGGTCACTTGGCATTTTCACCATTTTTCTTCGTTCTTTTCGCGATTCTTCATCTGAGATCGCTGGATTTGAGTGGGAACATCATAGAGCAACATGTTTTGGAAGTTGGATTCATGTCTAACATCATCTTTCGACCGGATCGAAGGTAAGAACACTTGAACTTTTGGTTTTGAAGATTTTTGAGGTTTCATGGTGTTTTGGCCGATTTCATTCATTTTAAATCAGATTGTTGTTAGAACTTGGTTGTATTATTGGGATCATTCATTACTCTTGAAGTTTTGTGGAAAAAATTCGAGAATTTCTCCGTTAAATCGATTAAATTGGATTATGCCCTCAAAGTGTCCGATAAAATGCTTCAATGGGTAGAACTTGGGAAGTTCTATACGTTTTCGTAGAATTGTGATTGAATTGATATTGTTGTGATTTATGAACGAACTTTTGAAGGAAGTTGGATCGGGACTCTTTTCTTTCGTCGATTTCTTCACCGTGTTAATCAAGACAAGTGTTTACTTGTGTATTTCATCTTCTAAGAGGTATGTTGGGTAATCCTCTCCTTGAATTCGGATTTTGATGTTATTGTTGATGAAAGATTCGTATGAAGATGATTATGGTTTTGTTGTTACAATTCTTGAGGTTATATGAACTATATGTTGAAGGGTACGATGGTTTATGTCTTGATTATATTGTTATGATTATGGAATCATAGTATTCTCGACGTTCTTTGTAATAATGTTGCGATTCTTGATGTTAGGAAGGTCGTATATTGGACGATATGATAATATGCATCTTGAATTATGAATAAGGATTGTTTACATGTTAGAACACATCGGGTTATATCGTTTGAGGATTTTGATGTGATGTCGGAATAAGTTGTGTTCTTAAGGAACTCTTGGATTATATGAATTGATGAACATATTTTAAGAGGTGTTGGTGTTTTAGATATGAATATGGAATATTCATATCTAGAACTAAATTATGTGTTTTGGTACAATATTCGTATAGGAATACGAATATGGTTCCGGGTTTGATAAGATTATGATTCACTTTTGAGTTTGAGAATTCATACGTATTGAACAAGTGTTCAATTCGGATAATGAATTATTTGAAACCTTTGGAATATGGTTATCTATAATGTTGAATTAATCGGATCGTACGGATTGATGATGATAATCAGTAATTGGTTTTAATTATGAATGTACAAGGAGGAAACTTGTAATCGTATTTAAGATTGAATGTGGAATCGGTAATGCTTAGACACTTGGTTAAATTGATTATTTATATGATTTTCGGATTGTGGAATCGTATTTTGGTTATGAATTCGTGATCGATTGGTTGGGTTGTTTGGATTTGTATTTAATCGGGATATTGTGGAACCGTTGTGTTTGTTGATCGGTTATTGGTTGTTATTTGTGATCATCGAGTTACGGTTTATATTGTGGATATGAGTTCGTATTTGTTGAGTTGGATTATTTGGTTTTATGTATATGATCGAGGTATTGTTGAGCCGTTGAGTTGATTGGTTGGCTATGTCGGTTATTGATTGTTATCGGATTGTTGTTGATTGATTACTTCAATAGGTTGAGATATTTGATCGTGGATTATGACCGTTGTGTTGCGGTTGAGGTCGAAGAGTTCGTAGATTGCTTTTAGTCGGGGCTGAGGAGCTCGTAGACGAAGGCAATGGATTTTGGTAACGGTTTCGTGGTATCAGTATCGAGGCAAGTTTATACTTGTTCAGTTATAATATTTAATGAATGATTTTGATTTCATTTCATTTATAATTCATATAGTAATGATATTATAAATATAAATTGTCGGGATGATGATTTGTATTTCGTGCTATAGTTTGGATTAAATCATAATATATATGATTTAATTGTGTTCAAGGAAGACGTGAGTTATCTTTGGTCAAGGATATAGAATATCGGATATCGAGGATAGTTATCGTGTCAATATTGATGTCGGGACGGTGGTTTGTTGGTATAAATGGCCTATACCTATTTTGGGATTATTCGTATAACTGTGTGTTCGTTCAGGGATGTTGGTTCGTGGAAAGGATATTGTCTTCGGCTTTGAGGTAATTTAAGTATTGTTCAGTTATGAAGATAATTATTATGTTGAGTTGTTATATATGTTGTACGATGATGTTTCATATATTGGGATTCGTATTGACTATTTCGTTGAGGGATGATGATCCTAGGGCTGATTGTATTGAGATCGTTGATCGTGTTGATCATTTGTCGGGGATGATGATCCCAGAATTGTTGTTTTTGGATCGTGTCGACTTTTCTTTGTCAGTTTGTCTTTGTTCACTCCAGTGAGTCTTTTGATCCTTATTGGATATGTGATTCTTTGAGTTTCGTTGTCATGTTGCATCGTGACATATCTGGAGTCATATCTGCGTGCCGATTGGTTATTGTGTAGAACTTTTAGCCAGGCATATTATGGTTATGCGTGGATGTTTCCGCATTGAACCGTGCACACGAGACGTAGTTCGTGACTAATTAGGTACATGTCCCACGTATATCCTGGATTCCGTATACGGGGTGGACATGTGCACACATTTCCGGATCGGGCGTACTGTGACGTCCATCTTTTGAGCCATATTGTTGGGTCGTTCATAGTCCATGTATGATTGGATATGTTTGACGGTTTTGTGACTGGTTGTTCATACGCCCGAGCGGTATGTTCGACAGTCGGAGTTATTTCTGTAATATCCGTATTTTTCTTTCCCTTGTATTTTCGTTTTTGGTGTATTTCTCGATCGTAGTGACCCTCGTGTACTTTTCAGCGTGTCCTTCCTGTCAAACTGTTGAACTATATTCTTGTTAATGTTGTGCGAAACCGCCGTTTCGGGGTTGCCGTGGATCCATTTCGTGTTATTAGTCCCCAAATATTGATTCCTATCGTTTTATTCTCTTTCCGGATCATTTTTATCATTTTGGGACCCAAAAAGGGGTGTGGGCCGCGGCACAAGGTGCGTGCGCCGCGGCACACAAATTTCTCCAAATGTTGGTCGGGCACCAGATCTGTGTGCCGCGGCACACCCATCCGTGCCGCGGCACGGCGCGAGCCAGTGCCGCGGCACACTGTCCGGTGCCGCGGCACACTCGTGTGTCTTCCGCGACCAAAACCCAATCAGTGTGTGCCGCGACACGCAGCCTTGTGCCGCGCACAATGCTAAAACACAGGAGTAGATTTTCTACGGCCGCGGCACACTTCGCCGTGTCGCGGCACACGAAGCGGTAATTGCGCAGACTCGTCCTTATTAGACGAGATCGGTCGTCTCCTTCCCCATTTTTCCACCGCATCGCGAGAGAAAGGATATAGAGGGGAGAGTTCTTCATCCGGGGGTCGATTTTCATCATTCCTTTTCGGTTGTAAGGCTCGGATAATCAATCTAACGCGTGTTCTACGGATCTTAGTTCTTGAATCTCCAAAGGTAATGTTCTAAAACCCTATTTCGATTAATTTGGGGGTTTTGGGATTTTCTTCCGATTAGTTCCGTTTCGTTGGTGGATTCATGATGTATACGATTAATATTGTTAGTATCGTTAGTTTTCCTACGGATTCATGGATATTTTGTTGATTTTTATGGATTCGAGAGGGTTTGGTTGTGGTCCGCCCTCGTTGTTATTTTTGTATGAATATACATGAATCGTAGGCGGGTTTCCGGGTGTATTCCATTTCCATAATCGTTTAGAAGTGGTTGTGATTGTGCTATTCGAATCGTTAGGTTCATTCTCGCTTCCTCGTGGTCGTGCTTGATTCTTCCGCTCGCTCGTGTCATCGTCTATTTAATCGAGGCAAGTACCCTTATGAACTTACGATCTTGACATAGTAGTTTTGTATGAGAAATTGTGTGTGTGTGTATGCTCATCATGCGGGTTAGACTCGACGGGGTCTCGGTAGGGTTCCACGAAGCCGTGGGACCGCGAGCTTGCTTTTAACCACTGTGGGTTAGATCCGACGGGGTCTCGGCAGGATCCACGAAGCCGTGGGTCCGCGGTTAATTGTGGTGCATTTTTACAAATGTGGTTTGATCATTGGCATTTCGGAAATGAGTATTTTGGAACTATGTTTTCTTGAATTGCATGCATTACTATATGTGTAAGATGTAAGTCGTTCATCCAGTTACTTGTACTAGCGTAATTGCTAACCCCTCTGGGACCCGTTTGGGAAATTCGTTTTATGAATTTCAGTCGTTCATCGAGACGAGCGGCTACTGGACCGATACGGATGATGGCCGTGCGTGATGATTGTGCACGAGTGATGTTTTAGTGTCTTTTACCTTTTCGTCTTTTGTGGTTTTGAACTAATAGTTGTACTCGAGTACTTAAGGGGTTCTTGTTCGTTTGGATTGTATCGTTGCTTATTATGTTGTGTTGGATGATGATGTTATGTTGACCGGTTGAACCGGGTGGTTTATTCTGTTTTGCGTCTTTATGACATGGTGTTGGTTTGTCATTATGTGAGTCGATGAGTATGATGCTGTTCAGCCTGGTGGGTCCCATATAGGGATTCACGGCGCTGTAATATACCTCGAATATCTTGAGGGTGTTACAGAAAATGGTATCAGAGCTCTAGGTTTATGGATACCTAGGCTTGTCGGTTTATTGGGTCTTGTGGTGTTTCGTTTTGCACATCATCGTCACGCTGCCATGATTCCGGTACTACCAGTGTCCGTAAGTTTTCCTTCCTCTGTTCATTATTTCCTTGTATCGTACCTTTGATTCTCGACTTGTGATTGTTCTTCTCTCGTACTTACCCTCGTATGGCTTTTGCTACTTATTTAACTCCAGTATGGATGCTGGAAGAGGTCGTGGTCGCGGTCGTGGTCGTGGACGCGGCCGGGGACGTGGGGCAGCCGGTGGGGCGGCCACGTCACAGTCTTCGGGAGCCGGCAGTAGCGGCGACCGTCATAGCCATGCTTCTTCTCAGGAGCGTGCCGACCTTGGTATTGCGGCCGTTATGCAACAAATGGTGAACCAAATGGCGGCAATAGCTCAGGCGGTCCAGAACCCAGATCAGGCCCATGCTAATCGGGGTGGAGTGGACCGTTGGCTCCAAGATGTCATCAAGATGCATCCTCCTCAGTTTTCGGGAGCTTCGGACCCGATGGGCTGGGAAGGGTGGATTAAGGAGATATCAAAGGTCTTCGTTGCCACTAACTGCCCCGAGGAACGTAGAGTCCCTATTGCTCAATACTTTCTCACGGGGGACGCTACGGATTGGTGGGAGGCTGATGGATTCAAATTAAATACTCGCAAGTGTACGAATCGCTCTTGTAGTGAGCGGCAAGTAACTCCGAGGTCGATCTCTCGAGGAATTGGAAACGGTTTAAAATTCGATAATGTTCGGCAAATAGTCGAATGAACAAAAGTAAATTAAATTAAAATACATCATTGGTTGATTATGATTACAATTACTAATGCCCAAAATTTAAATTGAACTAAGTGATAACAACACCAATTTGATAGTCGGATAAATGAGAGATAATATTAATGAGATTAATATGGGAATTTAGAGTCACCGACACACATGTAATTAATTATTAGTTCCGATACTCAAATAAATAAGGTTAGGAATTATCGATTGCTCACGATTAAAAGAAATCCGTTTGATGGCGGAAATTCTAAAAATCACGATTGTTCTCAACGAAAATTAAGGGATACTCTTTTGATGGGGACGAAACCCTAGCTAACAATCAATTAACCGACTACTTTTGATGAGGTAAATCGTTAAAAGATCGCGAAAAAGCTCGAGAACATTCACAATCGTTTCTTTCGGTCGTTTGATGGCGAACACCGATAAAAACCCTCGATTCGAATAATAATAACAACAATGAAAAAGGTTTGATGATCTAATTCAAAAGTTCTTAAACGAAGAACGAACAAGAGGAACAATCCCAAACTTTATCCTAAATCAAAAGGAACTAACAATCAAAAACATGTGTGTGGCTATATCTAAAAACCCATATGAATTGTTTAGCCACACATGATTAATTCAACAACAATAATGGAAATTGAAGAACAAAACATGGTAAAAACTTCCCTTGTAAATGCCGAAATCGAATTCCCGATGAAGATTTGATGATCTTCTTACAAGGACTCTCAACAAATTTATACAAGAAATTATTATATCTCACAAAAGTATTTTTCTCACTACCAAGAACACACAAGGAAGATGATGAAAATCTCTTTCTTTCCCCCTCTTTTGGTGTTTTTCCACCCTAATCTTGTGTTTTTCCACAAAATATCTTCTTCACAAGACAAGTACACCTCTCAAGGGGTCACTCCACTTTGTTTTATAGCCAAAAAAAATCAAGACAAAGGCTTAAAATATGCAAAGATGTCAAGGAAAGTGACATGAACCAAAAAGTGGCACGGCCCGTGTCCTGGGACACGGCCGTGTCGCGCTGCGCTGAATAATCGAAAAGTAGTCTGTCGAGAGGCTCGGCCGTGTCCCGTGACACGGCCGTGCAGCACTATGCGGGAAAGGCGAAATGGCCGAAAGTGACTCGGCCGTGTCCCAAAAGGCACGGTCGAGTCCTTCTCATCCGGAAAGTGCCGTTCTTGCTGGAATGAGACCCGGCCGTGTCCCATGGCACGGCCGTGTTACCTGATGCAGCCGAGCGCCTGTCGCAGCCTAGTCCGGTTGCTTGGTGCAGCCTAGTCCGGTTGCACAGTGCGGCTAGTCCGGGTTTTGGTCTTCTTCGGCATGATCCTTCGTTCTTGTATCAATTCACCTCGGATTTTAGAATATGATATACCGTTTCGAAGCTAATTTCACGAGGAATTTATTTCAAAGGAGAATACATCTCAATTCGGAGTGGAGATTCTGGTATTTAGGAGATTCGATCGATATTGCTTAAATCTTTCGTCGTTTTAGGCCCCGTTCGCGCTCTTGATCGTCATAAACTCCAACATTGGCCATAAAAGCGCATATTTCACCACAATCTTCGTCCGGATACCTACAAAACAAAAACACAACATACCACGCGTAAAAAGGGCAAAAACACTCGAAAACAAATGAAAGTGCAACTCGATAGAACAGAATGAGACGATCAAAAATCGACTCATCAAATCCCCCCAAACCTAAACTTTGCTTGTCCCCAAGCAAAAATAAATAAAACACACGACAAAGAAAACGAGAAGGATTGAATAATCAAGTTAATCATCGGGTATACATACAATCAACCGGGGATGTAAAAGTATCGTAAAGTCTCGTAATTCATCATGGAAGCCTAAACTCACAAATGAGTGGAAAGCAATGGCACTAGATCGAACATGCAAGAAAACAAGTCTTAATAATCCCTTACTGAATTATATCGATTCACTCATCTCTCAAGTGTTTAGATAGGTCAATACGCTCAACTCGATTCAAATGGAAAGTTCTACTATATGCTTGCACTTCTTCTCTTCATCAAACGCATCAATATTCACAAAACATGAGTCATAGGGTCTTACTTTTGGTTGTAACGGGGATGTGGCTCAGGTTGGGAAAATTTGGCTAGTAGTTACAAGTTCAGTCCAAGTAGAGCATATACGATCCTCATATATATGAAATAAAAACTCAAAGCAAGATCGATCATTCTACTTCAATTCTCCCGTATATATATCTCCCTCTTTTTTTTCTAGGCCTTGTTAAGTGTAATTCTTATGATATTTGCCTATTTCTCACAACCCAACGACTTCCCTTTTGTTTATCTTAGGCTCACTCCTCTCCTCCCCTATTTTTTTCTATCCCACTATTATTATTAGGATCACCCCTTTTTTTTTTTTGTGGGGCTTATTATTTTCAGGGGAACGGGAGAGAAGATTTTTGCCTCTATACACCACAAACTTTGCACACCTTCGTTTTTCAAATATACCCTCTCATGCTCTTACGTGGACCAATACTTGGGTAAGTTATGGCTTTTGGATATGGAGCAATAAGATGCGGGTTTTTCGAACAAAATTACGGCTAAAGGCTCAACGAGGCTAGCAAAGGATATTGATATGAATTGGTGGATATTTTTAGATAAGTAGGTTCAAGACAAAAAATGGGCAGCCCTAATCATTCCTCGTGTATGTAAATATCAACACGTCATCCGACAGAATCATGCAAGTTCTAAAGAATACAATCCAAAAGAAGAGAAATCACTCATGAAAGAATTTCACCGCTAAAAGTGAACGGTTTAATTAGGCACAAGGACTCACGGCTTTTGGACTACCATACTCATTCCTTACACGTCAAATCAAGTAACCAAAAACTATACATTCACACGCAAGGTCAAGCAATCAATTAGATTTATTAAACTCTACGAGCCAAACACAAACACGATTAATCATCCATATACCCAACAGTTAACAAGTTTATTGCAATCCAACTACGACATCACGCAAGAAAAAAAAAATAAATAAATAAAGAAAGGAAACAAACATCACGCAAACAAAAAAAAACAAATAAAAATCGAAGAAGTTGCACCCCCCCAAACCTAAACCTTTGCTTATCCCCAAGCAGAAAGATTAAGTCAGGAAAAATGCGAAAATGCAAATTAAAAAGAAAGAAAATAAGACTACCGGATTAAGAAGTGTGGTTTTTTTTTTTTCGCGGGGCACCATCCTTTGTGCTCGGGTCTCAACTTTCAATAAGCTAGGCTTCTTCCTCCCATAAATACCTCCTTTATTAGTTTACCTACACACGCCATAGACAAAAACAAAATTAATGCAATAATAATAATAATAAAAGTGATAAAAATTAAAACTCCCTTGGGTTGCCTCCCAAGCAGCGCTTTTTATAGTCTTTAGCTCGACTTCTTGATTCTTCTATCCGGATTAAATGGAAATGTGCTAGGTCCAACCATATAGCTCGTCATTTTTCGCTCGTTTTCCTTTGTAAGGATGTGGAGAGTGGTTCCATGGATTTCCATTGTGAGCGCTTTTGTCACCATTTCAATTTTCAGTATCATCGTCACCATGAAATGTCTTCCTTGAAGAATAAGTGACGTGATTTTTGTTAGTGATGTTTCTTCTATGTTTGGTATCACGAAATCCATCTGGCTATCACCTCCCCCAAATATAGTGGCGAGTATATTGATTTTTGTGTTAAATTAATACTCGTTCCTAATTTCACAATGGGAACTTCTTTCTCCACGAAAAGAACTTCCATGTCAAAGCTTTCTAGGTACTACTTTCGATGCAATGATTTGACCGTTTCGCTCTTATTCTCTTGATTGGCTTCTCGATTGGATCTTTAGATTTGTCCCAAGGAATTCGAGTCTCGCAAGATTGGGTAGCGATTACTCGGATTTCTTCATCGTTCGACTCATCCTCTTCAATCACCATAGATTTCTCCGATTGACTCGGCAATTCTTCTTTCTCACCGCCCCTCTCTTTCGCTTCGGAAATTATCTCTTTATTTATCACTTTACCACTTCGGATGGTGGTAATAGCTTGAACTTGCTCGGGTTGACTTGGTAGTTTACCCGTTTCTTGTTTGCATGCCTCGGTAGCAAGTTGCCCAATTTGAATCTCCATTTTCTTCATCGAAACTTCTAAAGATTCAAACCTTTTATTGTTCTCCACTCGATTTTCCTTGCCCTCCTTAATGAATGCCGCAATACTCTCCTCAAGAGAGTTCCTTTGTTGTGGAGGTGGTTCACTTTGCGTTGGTTGTTGGGCTCGGTTTCCTCCGTTGTATTGAGTTTGGACATTTGCGTCGTATGCCATCGGGTGATAAGTATTTGGGAGAGGTGCATTTCTTGCGTTTCTGCCATAATTATTCCTCCTCTCCTCCCACTCGGGCCTTCCCGTGCTTTGTCCCATAGCCCAATTAACTTGTTCGGTTTGTTCTCCCGGAAAAATATAAGGGCAAGAATTAGCATGATGTCCGGTCCCCAACAAATTTCGCAAACTCTTGAGCTCGAAGATTTATTTTGAGTCTTGAGTTGTCTTAGTTCATTCATTAACTCATCGATTTTAGATTGCATCTCGTCCTTCTCGCTTACTTGGTTCACAACTCCTCTATGAACACGCACATTTTTTGTTGAGAATTAGCACCCAATAATTAAAATAATTCATAATCTTGTCTCTCCGTTAACACCCAAAACGAAACACAGTCGGCGTAATCAACAGCTCCTTCGAAAAAATGTCACAACCCATCATAGAAGAATGGATTAAGTATTTGATGCGGATAGTGATGGTGTGGGCATTGAATGAGGAGCATCTTGAATCGGTCCCATGCTTCATGAAATGCCTCTCCGTCTTGTTGTCCGAATGTTGAGATTTGGGCTCTCAATTGTGTAGTCTTCGAATGAGAGAAGTACTTGGTAATGAATTTGTCGTAAACTTCATCCCACGTTTTGGTGAGCCCGCGCCAAAGTCATCAACCATTGTTTCGCCCCATCCTTGAGTGTATAAGGGAAGCACTTCATTCTTAGTTGATCCTCGCTCAACCCGTTCAATGGGAAGTTATCAATCGCAACATAGAGATTTCGGATGAATGATAACGGATCCTCTCGCTAATCCGTGAAATGAGGGCAATTGCTCGATGTGAAATCCGCTTATGTGGTAGTTCCTTGCGGCTGGTGCTAATTGGATGCATGAAATGGCGGTGTTCACTACGGGCTTTGCATAGTCCCTCATAAGATGTTCGACCGGAGGTTGTTGCGGCATGTTATAGTTCGCCTCCATCCCATATTGAGATCCGGGATAATAATTCGCTCCATATTGCATTCCGACGGGTGGTTGTCTCGGATAAAAGTACCTCCCTTGTTGAGCTTCCGTATCCCTTGATTGCGCCCAACATTATCATATCTCGGAAACCTTGGTTGTGAATGTTTTCTCTCTCAAGCAATTGGTGCTCTTCAAGATCCGGTTATTCTCGCTGCTTGCCATTGATGATTGCGCTATTATTTTTGGTGCTCTAATTCTTTGAACCTCATCTATGGGTGGAAGAATCGGGTTTCCCAACGATCTCCTACCAAGCATAAACAAGAGAAATTAGAGCGAATTTTTAGACTTATCGAAAATAATGAAAACGGAAAAATAATCAAGAAAAACAATTCAACTATTATTAAAACAAGATCAAAAATTAAACGCCAATTCCCCGGCAACGGCGCCAAAAACTTGATGGATTAAAATTAAATACTCGCAAGTGTACGAATCGCTCTTGTAGTGAGCGGCAAGTAACTCCGAGGTCGATCTCTCGAGGAATTGGAAACGGTTTAAAATTCGATAATGTTCGGCAAATAGTCGAATGAACAAAAGTAAATTAAATTAAAATACATCATTGGTTGATTATGATTACAATTACTAATGCACAAAATTTAAATTGAACTAAGTGATAACAACACCAATTTGATAGTCGGATAAATGAGAGATAATATTAATGAGATTAATATGGGAATTTAGAGTCACCGACACACATGTAATTAATTATTAGTTCCGATACTCAAATAAATAAGGTTAGGAATTATCGATTGCTCACGATTAAAAGAAATCCGTTTGATGGCGGAAATTCTAAAAATCACGATTGTTCTCAACGAAAATTAAGGGATACTCTTTTGATGGGGACGAAACCCTAGCTAACAATCAATTAACCGACTACTTTTGATGAGGTAAATCGTTAAAAGATCGCGAAAAGCTCGAGAACATTCACAATCGTTTCTTTCGTCGTTTGATGGCGAACACCGATAAAAACCCTCGATTCGAATAATAATAACAACAATGAAAAAGGTTTGATGATCTAATTCAAAAGTTCTTAAACGAAGAACGAACAAGAGGAACAATCCCAAACTTTATCCGGAAAATCAAAAGGAACTAACAATCAAAAACATGTGTGTGGCTATATCTAAAAACCCATATGAATTGTTTAGCCACACATGATTAATTCAACAACAATAATGGAAATTGAAGAACAAAACATGGTAAAAACTTCCATTGTAAATGCCGAAATCGAATTCCCGATGAAGATTTGATGATCTTCTTACAAGGACTCTCAACAAATTTATACAAGAAATTATTATATCTCACAAAAGTATTTTTCTCACTACCAAGAACACACAAGGAAGATGATGAAAATCTCTTTCTTTCCCCCTCTTTTGGTGTTTTTCCACCCTAATCTTGTGTTTTTCCACAAAATATCTTCTTCACAAGACAAGTACACCTCTCAAGGGGTCACTCCACTTTGTTTTATAGCCAAAAAAAATCAAGACAAAGGCTTAAAATATGCAAAGATGTCAAGGAAAGTGACATGAACCAAAAAGTGGCACGGCCCGTGTCCTGGGACACGGCCGTGTCGCGCTGCGCTGAATAATCGAAAAGTAGTCTGTCGAGAGGCTCGGCCGTGTCCCGTGACACGGCCGTGCAGCACTATGCGGGAAAGGCGAAATGGCCGAAAGTGACTCGGCCGTGTCCCAAAAGGCACGGTCGAGTCCTTCTCATCCGGAAAGTGCCGTTCTTGCTGGAATGAGACCCGGCCGTATCCCATGGCACGGCCGTGTTACCTGATGCAGCCGAGCGCCTGTCGCAGCCTAGTCCGGTTGCTTGGTGCAGCCTAGTCCGGTTGCACAGTGCGGCTAGTCCGGGTTTTGGTCTTCTTCGGCATGATCCTTCGTTCTTGTATCAATTCACCTCGGATTTTAGCATATGATATACCGTTTCGAAGCTAATTTCACGAGGAATTTATTTCAAAGGAGAATAAATCTCAATTCGGAGTGGAGATTCTGGTATTTAGGAGATTCGATCGATATTGCTTAAATCTTTCGTCGTTTTAGGCCCCGTTCGCGCTCTTGATCGTCATAAACTCCAACATTGGCCATAAAAGCGCATATTTCACCACAATCTTCGTCCGGATACCTACAAAACAAAAACACAACATACCACGCGTAAAAAGGGCAAAAACACTCGAAAACAAATGAAAGTGCGACTCGATAGAACAGAATGAGACGATCAAAAATCGACTCATCAGAGGCCGTTGGGCCCAAAAACCATGCTGCTTCGTGGGCTGAGTTTCAAGAGTTGATGGAGGCTGAATATTGCCCGTGGCCAGTCAGACAGGCTCGGGTACATGCTTTTTATGATGCTCAACCGCGGGATATCCCCGTATCTCAAGCTATTGCCGATTTTAATAAGGAGTTGGGTTATGTGAAGACCCAAGTTGTCGAGGAGAGTGACAAGATTTTCCATTTCTCCAGACGGATGAAGTTGCCGATTCGGGACTATATGTCGAGGCTTGTATGCACTACCTTGAAAGATTACCAGAGCAGGGCCCTTGCTTACGATATGTCTGTGACGGCGAGTGAGGCGGCCCGCGAGAGTAAGAAGCGAAGTCCACGAATTTTTCGGGCCACAAAGTGGGGTCGTGAGAATTTTGATCTGCTAACTTTTCCATTGGTGGTGGCCCATCTCGATCTACTGGGTTTCCCAGTAGGGCTGCCAGTGCCCCTTCTCGAGAGGTGAAATGCTTTAACTGTGGCCAGCAGGCCACATCGGTCGTGCTTGTCCGAACCCTTTGCCGACGTGTAATCAGTGTGGCCACCGGTCACAAAGCCGCTTTCTGGCCGAGAGGGAGAAAATCCTTGGTACCCGGGCTTCCATTCCGCGCCTAGGGAACCAAGTGTGAATCAGGTCGTTGCTCCTCAATCTCCGCCGAGTGCTAGTCGGGGAGAGGTCGGGTCAGCCCTCAAGAGGAGCTTCTGTCGGCTCCGCCCATCCGCGGTTTATGAGATGCGGAAGACCGATGACCTGGCCGGCTACCGTGGCGGCAGTACCGTTTATATTCTTTCTCATCCTGTCGGTGTGCTTTTCGATTCGGTGCTACGCATTCGTTCATATCTCTCGGATTGTGTACGTCGTTTGAGTCTCGACCGTTTGACGCCTTGTGAGCCCTTCATCGTTAAGCTTCCTAGCGGTGATAGGATCGTTGGTGATCAGGAGGTTCGAGACTGTTCTGTGCTTATTTGTGAGAGGACTTGGCCCTCTAATCTTATTGTTGTGAGTATCGAGGGTGAGGATTTGATTCTTGGTGATGACTGGCTCGAGCGGCATGGTGCGATCATGAACCACCGCACGAGAATCATCACTATGTTAGCCGAGGACGGCACCGAGCACTCTTTCGCGGGGCGAAAGAGGGGAAACCAGAAATTCGTCATTAATGCCTTGAAGGCGATGAGTCTCATGCGAAAGGGATGTACTGGTTATTGGTGCTATGCCTTGAAGGCGGGGGATGGTGGAGTCGAGCTTTCGTCGATTCCAGTCGTTAATGAGTTTCCTGATGTATTTCCTGACGAGTTACCGGGATTGCCACCGGATCGTGAGGTTGAGTTTGCTATAGAGTTAGAGCCGGGCGCGGCTCCTATTTCGAAGGCGCCGTATCGCATGGCACCTTTAGAGATGGCAGAGTTGAAGAAGTAGTTGAGCGAGCTTCTTGAGTCGGGGTATGTTCGACCGAGCGCCTCGCCTTGGGGCGCACCGGTCCTGTTTGTGCGGAAGAAGGATGGTTCACTACGTTTGTGTATCGACTATCGCAAACTAAACAAGGTGACCATCAAGAACAAGTATCCTTTGCCGAGAATTGATGACTTGTTCGATCAGTTGCAGGGAGCTACGGTATTCTCGAAAATTGATTTGAAATCGGGGTACTATCAGCTCCGGGTGAGAGAGTCCGATGTGCCAAGACTTTTCGGTCGATATACGGACATTATGAGTTTGTAGTTATGCCTTTGGGTTAACTAATGCGCGGCGGTGTTCATGCGATTGATGAACAAAGTTTTTATCGAGTATTTGGATAAGTGCGTCGTCGTCTTTATTGTGATATTCTTATTTATTCGAAGAATGAGGAAGAGCATGCCCATCATTTGCGGGTAGTATTAAACATTTTGAGGACCGAGCAACTCTATGCAAAGTTCTCGAAATGTGAGTTAGGCTGAAGGAAGTGATGTTTTTAGGTCACGTGATTTCACCGAGGGGTTCGTGTGGATCCGCGAAGATTGAGGCCGTGTTGGATTGGGCACCGCCCAAGAATGTGAAGGAGCT
The DNA here is from genome assembly GCA_033398695.1 of Orobanche coerulescens. Classification (NCBI taxonomy): domain Eukaryota; kingdom Viridiplantae; phylum Streptophyta; class Magnoliopsida; order Lamiales; family Orobanchaceae; genus Orobanche; species Orobanche coerulescens. Next base: position 4,501,609 of record CM065816.1, read on the forward strand.
CCGTAGTTTCTTGGGTTTGGGCCGGCTACTACCGTAGGTTCGTCGAGGGTTTCTCGAAATCCGGCTCGCCACTTACGCAGCTTGCTCCGAAATCGAGAGGTTCGTCTGGAATGACGAGAGGCGATCGAGTTTTGAGGAGTCAAGAAGCGTTTGACTTCAGCCCCGGTTTGGCGTTGCCATGTGGTAACGAGGGTTTTGCCGTTTATAGCGATGCTTCGGGTCGTGGTCTTGGGTGCGTATTAATGCAAGACGGTAAGACCATTGCCTTTGCATCGAGACAGCTTGAGGCCGTATGAGCTTAACTACCCTACTCATGATTTGGAGTTAGCGGCAATGCGTTTTGCGCTCAAGATTTGGCGTCATTATCTTTTCGGCTCGCATGTCGATTTTTACCGATCATAAAAGTCTCAAATACATATTTACTCACGGGAGTTGAATATGAGGCAGAGGAGGTGGTTAGAGTTGATTAAGGATTATGACCTCGAAATCCTTTATCATCCGGCAAGGCGAACGTCGTGGCCGACGCCTTGAGTCGAAACCGATTGCATTGCGATCGCTTGAGATCCTTACGTCTCGGTTCGAGCTTCGGCGATCTTTAATCGAGTTAGATGTTGAAGTTTTGTTGCTGGAGCCGTCGGGCAACTTCGTGCTTTGGAGGTTTCGCTGTCTTTGATCGATGAAATTAAGTCAAGCGATTAGAGGATCCGATGATTACTCAAATCCGAGAGAACGCGTTCTTAAAGGAAAGTCTCCTGGATTTGTGATTCACGAGGATGGTGTTTTGAGATTCAGTCGGCTTGTGTGCCGAACGACTCGAGTTGAGACAGAATATTTTACTGAGGCCCATGCTACACCTTACTCCGTTCATCCTGGTTCGAGTAAGATGTACAAGGACTTAAGAAGGAATTTCTGGTGGAATGATATGAAGGATGAGGTCGCACAGTTTGTAGCGAGATGTTTGACTTGTCAGCAGGTCAAAATCGAGCATCAGCGACCGGCTGGGTTATTGCAGTCACTTCCCGTTACAGAATGGAAATGGGAAGATATATCGATGGATTTCAATACGAGTCTGCCGAGATCGAGGTCGGGCATGAATATGGTGTGGGTGATTGTCGATCGTCTGACCAAGTCGGCACATTTTCTGGGCATCAAGGACACTTGGGGCCCGGAGAAGTTAGCTCGTGTGTTTATCGCGCAGATTGTGAGACTTCACGGTACCCCGAAGTCTATTGTTTCGGATCGTGACGGCCGTTTTGTATCGCACTTCTGGCAGGCGGTGCATAAGGCGTTGGGTACCCGTTTACATTTGAGTACCTCTTTCCATCCCCAGTCAGATGGACAATCGGAGCGCACTATCCAGACGTTCGAGGACTTGTTGCGTGCCTGTGCTCTCGATTGGAGTAATGACTGGGAGGAACATTTGCCGCTGATTGAATTCGCGTACAACAACAGTTGCACGCGTCGATTCGGATGGCACCGTATGAGGCACTTTACGGGCGGCGATGTCGATCACCGATTTGCTGGAATGAGGCGTCCGATTTGGTCGGGACCGAGCCGGATGTCGTTTTAGAGACGAGGCGGAAGATAGAGTTAATTCGAGAACGGATGTTGACTGCCCAGAGTCGACAGAAGTCATATGCCGACGTCCGTCGTCGACCTTTGGAATTCGAGGTGGGAGACCACGTTTTGCTAAAGGTGTCGCCGACGAAGGGAGTTTTTCGTTTCGGGAAGAAAGGAAAGTTGAGTCCGAGATTTATCGGTCCCTTTGAGATCCTCGAGCGAGTAGGTGAATTGGCGTACCGTTTGGCGTTACCTCCGGCCTTGAGTCATGTTCATAGCGTTTTCCATGTTTCCCAGTTGAGGAAATATGTCCCGGATCCTAGTCACGTCATCGATTATGGCGAGATTGATATTGCTGAAGATATTACTTTTGAGGAGCGTCCTTTGAATATTTTGGAGCATCGTGGGAAACGATTGAGGCATAAGACCATACCTTTGGTCAAGGTGCAGTGGTCGAGACACGGTGTCGAGGAAGCAACTTGGGAAACCGAGGATAGCATGCGTGCTAGGTACCCGGAGTTGTTTGTTTCTTAAGTTTTGGGACGAAACTTATTTTTAGAGGGGTAGAATGTAATATCCGTATTTTTCGTTCCCTTGTATTTTCGTTTTTGGTGTATTTCTCGATCGTAGTGACCCTCGTGTACTTTTCAGCGTGTCCTTCCTGTCAAACTGTTGAACTATATTCTTGTTATTGTTGTGCGAAACCGCCGTTTCGGGGTTGCCGTGGATCCATTTCGTGTTATTAGTCCCCAAATATTGATTCCTATCGTTTTATTCTCTTTCCGGATCATTTTTATCATTTTGGGACCCAAAAAGGGGTGTGGGCCGCGGCACAAGGTGCGTGCGCCGCGGCACACAAATTTCTCCAAATGTTGGTCGGGCAATCAGACTGTGTGCCGCGGCACACCCATCCGGTGCCGCGGCACAGCGCCAGCAGTGCCGCGGCACACCTGTCCGGTGCCGCGGCACACTCGTGTGTCTTCCGCGACCAAAACCCAATCAGACCGTGTGCCGCGGCACACGCAGCCGTGCCGCGGCACAATGCTAAAACCACAGGAGTAGATTTTCGGCTGGCCGCGGCACACTTCGCTGTGCCGCGCACACGAAGCGGTAATTGCGCAGACTCGTCCTTATTAGACGAGATCGGTCGTCTCCTTCCCCATTTTTCCACCGCATCGCGAGAGAAAGGATATAGAGGGGGAGAGTTCTTCATCAGGGGTTCGATTTTCATCATTCCTTTTCGGTTGTGAGGCTCGGATAATCAATCTATCGCGTGTTCTACGGATCTTAGTTCTTGAATCTCCAAAGGTAATGTTCTAAAACCCTATTTCGATTAATTTGGGGGTTTTGGGATTTTCTTCCGATTAGTTCCGTTTCGTTGGTGGATTCATGATGTATACGATTAATATTGTTAGTATCGTTAGTTTTCCTACGGATTCATGGATATTTTGTGGATTTTTATGGATTCGAGAGGGTTTGGTTGTGGTCCGCCCTCGTTGTTATTTTTGTATGAATATACATGAATCGTAGGCAGGTTTCCGGGTGTATTCCATTTCCATAATCGTTTAGAAGTGGTTGTGATTATGCTATTCGAATCGTTAGGTTCATTCTCGTCGGTTCCTCGTGGTCGTGCTTGATTCTTCCGTTCCGTTCGTGTCATCGTCTATTTAATCGAGGCAAGTACCCTTATGAACTTACGATCTTGACATAGTAGTTTTGTATGAGAAATTGTGTGTGTGTGTATGCTCATCGGGTTAGACTCGGGGGTCTCGGTAGGGTTCCACGGCCGTGGGACCGCGAGCTTGCTTTTAACCACTGTGGGTTAGATCCGACGGGGTCTCGGCAGGGATCCACGAAGCCGTGGGTCCGCGGTTAATTGTGGTGCATTTTTACAAATGTGGTTTGATCATTGGCATTTAGGAAATGAGTATTTTGGAACTATGTTTTCTTGAATTGCATGCATTACTATATGTGTAAGATGTAAGTCGTTCATCCGTTACTTGTACTAGCGTAATTGCTAACCCCTCTGGGACCCGTTTGGGAAATTCGTTTTATGAATTTCAGTCGGGTTCATCGAGACGAGCGGGCGCTAGACCATTACGGATGATGGCCGTGCGTGATGATTGTGCACGAGTGATGTTTTAGTGTCTTTTACCTTTTCGTCTTTTGTGGTTTTGAACTAATAGTTGTACTCGAGTACTTAAGGGGTTCTTGTTCGTTTGGATTGTATCGTTGCTTATTATGTTGTGTTGGATGATGATGTTATGTCAATTTGGCCAACCGGGTGGTTTATTCTGTTTTGCGTCTTTATGACATGGTGTTGGTTTGTCATTATGTGAGTCGATGAGTATGATGCTGTTCAGCCTGGTGGGTCCCATATAGGGATTCACGGCGCTGTAATATACCTCGAATATCTTGAGGGTGTTACAATTTCTTTGAGATCCATTATTGTTGATCATTTGGAGTCTACCTTGTTGAGGGTATTCTCGGTTATTGTTGATCTTTGTTGATTGTGTTTGGAGTTTACCATGTTGAGGGTATTCTCGGTTATTCTTGATCTTTGTTGATCGTGTTTGGAGTTTACCATGTTGAGGGTATTCTCGGTTATTGTTGATCTTTGTTGATCGTGTTTGGAGTTTGCCATGTTGAGGGTATTCTCGGTTATTGTTGATCCTTTGTCGATCGTATTGAAATTTATCATGTTGATGATATTTTCGGTTGTACTTTGACCTTGGGTTGGTCGTATTGGAGCTCATCATATCGATGATATTCTCGATTGAATTATTGGTTGATCATTATTATTGGTCGTATGAGCATTCGGAATGTACGTCGATGTTTCAGGACTTGTTATCATTGTTTTGTGGTAGTTGATCTACAGATATGTTGTGTATTATTGGTTTATCCAGGTTGAGATTTGATTGTGTAATCCGACGGACAGGATTTGGCACAGTTGGTTCATTCCACACTTATGAGTTATGATAATGTTTTGAGGATACTTGGTATTGTTTGAATACAGTACATATGATGATTGTCGAGTTCATTTCGTCATTTGAGAATGCGAAATATAGATTATGGTAAGGATTGATTTGTTATGAATTGCCATGGATTGGTAAGGTTATGACGGTAAGATTACTTTGGTAGTATTCTTACAGTATTATTACATTGGTATGTAATTATTTATGATGATGTGATCGATATCATTATTGAGTATTGTGGCTGACCCCGTCGTGGGCTTTATTTTTAGGTACTCGTAGATCGAGCTAGTAGCGGTCGTGAAGGGATGAGCTTCCCGGGTGATACTGGTTGTGGCATGTTTTCGGAGTATTGAGTATTCTTTTCTTGTTGTTTTATTCCGCTGCAATTGTGTATTTTTGAACTGCAATTTATCCGCTGCGTGTGTAATGTATATTTCACAATAGCTTTTCGGTATTTTTGCCAACTAATGTTTAACTTTAAAATGGCCTTTTGGCATTTTGCGAACTTGGATTATTTCGTCAAACTCTTTTTCCCAACTATTTTATCGGTACGTTTAAGTGGTGGCTTAACATACATTTTGAACTGTCGAGATTTGGCATTTCGCCTTGTATTTTCAAATGGTATTTTATGACGGTATTTGAGAACTATGCTTTTGAAAATATTTGAGTATTTAAAATATTACCGTCATCGGCCTTTTGGCATTTTTAAACCTTTTTTAAATGGTTTTTAGCCTGGTGGGTTCCGACGCGGGACCCACGGCGCTGTAATATCCCGGATGGTTTTGGGGGTATTACAATATGGAGGGAGATATGAATATATTGATTAGATAGATTCATTTTTTAGATGAAAAAGACCATCTTTTGAGTGTGTGTGTGTGTGTGTGTATATATATATATATATTTGTAGTATTGGGTAGATTTATAGAGTTATATTAAAATGTAATGTATAATAATTAGTTATATGTTAATGTAAAAAGTATGTATATAATTTATGAAACTAAACAGGTAGAAAATTGATAAATTCTATTTGTATATTTGGAACATATTTTCCTAGTTTTCAACAATTTTTTTAGAAATTGAAAACTCAACAAACTTTAGAAAATTTTGGAGAAAAAAAGTGGAAAGGATTTTTCACAAGTAAACGGCCCAAAAAACTTGACCGGAAAAGGGGGATTTTTCCTTTGAGGATCTTCATTTTCTAGTCAATTAAATAAATAGTAAGTAATCAACTTCGGTCTTTGTGAAACTTCTTGTTTTTGTAGTTTCGTTCTTTCTCAGGGACTGTTTGTATCCTTCTCTTGGGTATTCTCCGACTAAGATGGTTCGTTTCAGATCTAGAGGTGCCCAAAATTGAGTACGGGTCCAGCTCCACGTAAGACCTATCGGGTTCACGGGTTGGCTACTCTGGACCTGGACTCTGCCCGTACATATGAAATGTATGGGTTTGGTTCTTCACGGGTCGGCCATGTGTCTGGGTCCAGTTCCGATCCGTCGAGTCCCGGGTCCGACCTATGATTTTTTCTTACTATGTAATTTTAAAATTTTATTTATTTTTATTTTAGACACGAAAGAATAAATTAATAAACAGAGAAAATAATTAAAAATGGCTCTTATTTAATTTTATGTTTTTAATTAAAATTAAATTGTCTTCGTGTCTTCGTGAGTAATCAAAGTTCAACGTAGTTATTTTATTTACTTGGGTTTGACTCATTGGACTAGACTATTCATCAGTAGTGCCTTCTTAATAAGCGTATTGGTCCGCTAATAGGTCATCCTACCTATTTTCTGGATTTCGTGGCTCAGCTTTTGTTATGCTTTTAAGCATCATCTGAGCCTCAAGATTTTTTGGCGTCATTCGGGATCTTCGCTTGTCCAATATAAGAGAATTCAAAGTACTCATTAATAATACAAAATACTATTCGATAATTTAAATAAACCATTGGTAATTCAAAAATATCAGGTGTTTACTGAAAATGGAATTGTGCTTGAGGCGAGGTGGTTATGATTGTACAATGAAATATGCATTTTATTTTGTAAATTTAGACAAATTGGCCCGAATTGAGTAAAATGTCCAAAAAATTTAAAAAATAGAAAAAAATAATTGAAATCTAAAAAAGATAGATAAAAATCTGAAAAATAATTTTTTTAAGACAAAGTTTGAAAATTTCAAGAATTATCAGAAAATCAAAAATTCAAAAAAGAACTGTAAGTGAATTATTTAATTAGTTTTTTCTTATATTTTTAACATCTCAAAAAAAAAGTTGGAATATTTTTTTCACGTTTTTTCTATATAATTTATTATTTTTTTATTGTTTTCTTATATTTTTATTTGAGTTTTTCAAAAAACTTCTTTTTTTTTTTACTTTAAGATTTTTATAAATTTTCTTTGAAGTTTTCCGATTTTCTCATATTTTTAATGTTTGATTTTCTTATATTTTCAGTACCTCTCTTTTTCTAAATATCTTTTATTCGGTTGCACACGCGCGCGCACACACAGATATATATATATATATATATATATAATCAAATGAGAATGGTTTTTATCTTGCGAATTGCGAATATGCATGAGTTTTGTACTAATTATGTATGAAATATATGCATTTCGTGCATCAAAATTGCAATGCATTAAAATATGTATTATATGCATCAAATTATCGGTGTATTAAAATATTGCATTATATGCATCAAATTTTTCTGAGAATAAATCTAGGCCACCCATTTATCAAGATCTGTGAATGAAATTCATTCTTATTTCTTAACTTAAATTGTATTTTCACCTGAACCCACCTATATATATATATATATATATATATATATATATATATATGTGTGTGTGTGTGTTTAGATTTACCTTATATTTTTTTTGAATTTCTTAAAAAAATATAAGTATTTTCTATTTCCAGATTTTTACCAATTATGTTTTTAATTTTTCAGATATTTCTTAATTTTTTGAATGTTATTTTTTTCAAAGGAGTTTTTATTTTGTCCCAATGGGTTCTCTAATTTAATTGGCGAGCTAATGACACATGCATTGTTTTTCACAAATTATTGATCATTTTATTCCTTTTTTCTTCGCTTAATCTTTTAAAAGATACTCAAATTACTATATATATATAATAGGGCGTCATGAAACGACGCACCTATACGTCAGTTTGAAGAATTTGGAGGATCAACAGCGTGTTCATTGACAATAATTCTCTTCTTTGTTTATTTTATTAATTAATTAAATTAATGTTTTAAGCGAATAATCTTAGTAACGTGGGGTCATCAGCCTTATATATATATATATATATATATATATATATATATTATATATATAGAGAGAGAGATTGATTTAGGATCACGTGAGAATGATTCTTACCCTGCGAATTGCAAATATATATGAATTTTGTACTAATTATGTATGAAATATATGAATTTCGTGCATCAAAATTGCAATACATTATTATGTATTAATTTCTTGGTGTTCATTTCATTTCCATTTCAGAACTCTGTTAAAATTCCTAAAAAAAATAAAGGGAGAAAGTTCAAAAAATACAACTCGAGTCTTATTTTTGCCCATTAACACAATCATTAAGTATATAATTTATTATTTATTAAAATAAATATGACTTTTATTATTGTGCCTTTCATATCCCTGCACCGTCAATTTATCGCTACTGGTCACTTCTCTCCATCCCATCCTAAAAGCATATCGCAGGACATTTTGAAACCACAATCCCCAAATTATACACACAAAGAAACGCTTCCGTTGTAGGATCTCCATTTGAAATATGCGAATTCATTCCTGAGGTTGGAGGCACCAAGTTTCGCGCGAAACGAGAACACTATTTTGTCATCTGATTACTATATATATAATGCAGCGTCATGAAACGACGCATGCATTGTCGTTTTGAATCTAGCTTCTGTGATTGGCTGACTTCTAAGCCCAGTTTCTGACCCCTTTTTGTACTGGCCTGGTCCATATTTAATTATTACTGTATACCAAACAGTATCCATACTATGAGCTGGTAGATGTCACAAGATCCAATATCCCAATTTCAGGCCCGTACGATATCAAAACATACATTATCATAAAAAATGAGTAGATTATTTAAATAGAAAGAGAAGCCATAAAACTAACCCGACAGGAATTGTATTCTCATTATACGCATACAAAAACGAACGCTCGCCGCCCCGCCGCAACGCGGCGGCCCGGGCCTTTCCTTGTTATAATAATGTTTGTCTTTATTTTTATAAATTGAATTACAGTTCGTGCAACGTACGACGGACTTTACTAGTTAAATAATGAAAAGGCATGTATATCTATGTATATAAACTAGTATATAGCCGTCGAAACTCGACGGGTAATCAGTTTACATTGTAATAGAAGCCAAAATCTAAAAATAATTTAATATTTTATTAGGGTTCAGTCACTCGGAATCATAGATTAAAAGATAATTTTACTACTTATTCCAGTTCAAAACTCGTATAGTAACACATGAAACAATGAGAGTATGGTTCAGCTGCTCAGGCCCGTATACAATCTATATACAGGTATTCATCACAAACTCAATAAAAAATAACTTTATTATTCATTTATATCTGAGACCCTATATAATATTTTTTTGAAACGGCTGCCATTAAAAAAATTAAAACAAAAACTAGCCAGAAGCTAGAATAAATAACTAAAAACATACATTGCTACAATAATTGGTTAATCCATCTCAATACAAACTCAAACATTGTAAAGTAAAGGTTAAGAATAAATATTAAAAATGATAAAAACATTAAAAATTAAATTCGTAGTATAAGTTTAAGAATTATACAACCTTCAAAAACTCTTTGCAATTTATATACCTATAATTGATGTGAGATTCAATATTTTAGATAAATAAGAAGAAAAAAATAAAAAAAAACTATGTAGGAGAGAGGGTTAATGTGGTACTCCGAATTCGTATTTATTTGAAAGTGAAGAGAATCGAGTTACTAAAAAGGTATAAAAATAATATTTATGCATATATAAATTAGATATTAAAAATTCAATACGTACATATTGTAACACCCCGAGATATTCAAGGTATATTACAGTGTCGTGGACCCCTACATGGGACCCACCAGGCTAGACACGAATTACCACAGTAAAAACACACATCCCCCAGATGAAACTCAAATAACACGTCCGATACAACCGGCGGAATAATCAACACCCACAAACATAAATAACTTCAACGAATACAAATCACAATCCGAAGAGAAAAGTCTAAGTACTGAATCAAAATCATTGATTTGAGCATATTATGAGAAGACACTTGGCACCAAACCAATGTATTGCAAAATGATTTGCTTTTGTATGCAAAAATCAAAAGAAAAATGATGCTATTCTTTTGAAAAATGACCACGGTATGACTAAGAATAATCATGATCAAGAACGTTCGGATGATCAATCTCAAGTATCCAGCTATTTCTCAAAAGCCCCATGTGAATTTGCTAAATATGTTACTCTTGATAAATTACCCCTAAGTCATGGTGATAATGAAAATTTAGAAATTATGACTAGGAAATTAATATAACCAGCATATATAGAAGAACACCAATAAGTAGTCTTAAACATTGTATTCAACAGCAATATTATATTCAATATGTTCAATTGATTGAATTTTTTAAAAGATTTGAAGGTTGTATGTCTTGCTAGTGATTGTTGGACTTTTACAACTGACAAACCTTATTTTTGCATTACGGTACATTGGATTGAAACTGAATATGTGATAAAAAAAAATGTATTATTGCTTTTGATATTATGGAAGAATCACATACAGTAAAAATTTAAAAAATAAAATAATTACGAGATAAAAATGATCAGTGGATGATGATGGATTCTTCATCCCAATCAGGAGCTTCATCGAGTGGCGAACACGACGATTGAATCCAACCTTCAAACTCTAGATAAGTAAAACGAATTACGTGAACTTTGATTCCTCGGGATACATAAGCAATTTAATTTTAAAAATTAGAATAAATTTTAAAAAATAATCTAATTTTTACAAATTAAATCCAATTCCATTTTTTCTTTTTTCTCGCCATTTAATTTAATGTTAACATATTTAAAAATTTCAAAATAATTTTTTTAAATGGATTTCTAGTTTAATGTTAACATTAAAAATTAAAATTGATTTTTTAATTTAATATTAACATTAAAATTCAGCCAAGCTCAGCTCGGCCCAACCCAACCCAAGGACAGTGAATCGTGGCTGCCAAGCTCAGCTCGGCGCAATCCGCTACAAACATGGGCTGGTCTTGATTCCCAGGCCATGACCACCTCTAACGGTGGCTATGCTAACCATAATCAATGCTGGGGTACTATGGTAGTGTTTATTTATGGAAAACAAACCGTTATGGGGTATATTTTTTTAGACAAAGGAGGTGGAAATATCAATTTAGTCAAAATGAATTTATTTGATTCATTACAAAAATTGTTGATATTTTGAAAAATACACATAAATCAATAATTTTAATTGAATATGTTATAAATATTGAGAGAAAGAGGAAATATGAGAGAACAGAGGGGACATCAATAGAATTGTGTATTCATTAAGAAGGACATAATCCTCTATTTACAAGTATAAATCGAGAGTTTCAAGGGCATATTAATCATTCTCAACTTGATTTATGTATTGCTAGTAAGGCTTACTTGTAGATTCTTCACGAGTCCCAGTTAAGTTTAAATCATCAACTTATACTACTATAATTGTAAATTCTTTAGTTTACATCATTTTATACTTATAGATCACGAGCGGAAAAAAATACGCTTCATCATATCTTCTTTGATGTACCATTATTCAGGTGAACTACAAACACCGCATTGTCTTTATGCAAATAGTAGGGAGAACTTCATTCTTCTATTACAGCCCAACATCCTTTCAGATCTAGTGGGTGATTGATCTTATTTCAACACATTCTCAATATATCATTAATGCAGAGAATTATATAAACAAATAATATATATTTTTGAAGTCCCCAATACATTTTTCAATACTGATCATTAGATGATGAATTAAGTCTGGATAATATATTAGTAAGGTATAGGAGTGCAACAATAGCAATGAGACATGGTGCTTCAGGACTATGAATCTCTTCAACATCATTTGGTACAGAGGGTCCTTAATAAAATTCTTTGACTGATTAGTCATTTTGGTATTTTAAAGAGTGTGTTTCATCCGTGTAAATCGCTTTAATATCTATTTTAATAGGATTCCAAATGTTTGTAATCCAAGACATATTGTAGATATTTCAAACTTTTCGATACCAAATTTCTTCTCAAATATTCAACTGTCAATTGGATCTCTTTTGAGTCCAATCAATATAAGATCATTCATAATTATATATGACTTTGAGTCATTAATATATCTTTTTTTAGTCGAATAATATTGACTAAGATGGTTATTTCAAATTCGACTCTACTATTTGAATCTATACAAAATTTGCAATTTGAAGGAATACGTATATTTAGATTTTGATTTATATGCTTGGATTGTAGATTGTAGATATTTTGATTTATATCTAGGATTTCATATATCCATAATACAAGTTTTTCATGTACTATCAAGCTCACTCAATATCTATATATCATACGAATCATGAGTGGTCTTATAAAAGACACGATTATTGTAAGCAATTTTGACTAAAAGTCGTGGTTCATATCTCATAGTTGCATGAATAATAGTTAAAATTGTTCATAACTCTTTCAGAGTTTCAATTATCATAATCATATAAAATATGAACGTTAATCAATATATTATAAAAATGGAGAGACAGAAATATGAGAAAACATGGGAGATACCAATAGAATTGTGTAATACAGATCTAGGATTTCCAGGGAATATTAGTTATTCAATTAATACATGACATATTTGTCTTAATTATTTATTAATTTTGCTTAATTAATATTTTTGTGATTAATTAATATATAGAGAAGCTAAAATCAACCTCTTGTTATTGATTGAGATTTTCTTCAACTTATGATGCAAGATGAAATGAATGACGTAGCACAATATTCTAAAATTTCAGTTGAAGATAAACTACAAAGACCCTGTTCTTTTGGACTTATTTTTCAATTTTGATTCGATTCGAGTCCATTCAATTCGATTGATTCGATTCGATTGAGTCCATTCGATTCGATTGATTCGATTCGATTCGATTCGATTCGATTCGGCTCCGTTCTTCTTCTTCTTATTTTTATTATTAATCTTAATTATTATTATTGTTATTATCATGGTTATCACGGCGCCAAGGCGAGGCGAGGCGCTCGGCTAACGCCCGGACGCCTAGGCGCCTAGGCGCCCGCCTAGGCGACAATTAGGCGTTAAATAAAAAATATATTTAATAAATAATAATAATTAATATTTCACTATTAAAATTAATAAACAACATTATATTAAGTCCACATTTTATAATTGAAGCCAGAAAATTCAGCACAAATAAATAAAAGTGAAGTTCACATAAGTAGCAAATACAATACTTGATTTTGTACTAGCATGCGCTATAAGCGCGATAGCATGCGCTATAAGCGCGATAGCGCTAATTACCTATGCAACTTGGGTTTGTACTAGAAAACCCTAATTAAAGATCTGCCACTGAAACACTAATAACGACGCATGAGGTTAATATCAGAAACCCTAGTTACTAATATGCCACTTAAATACTTATAACAATTAACACATCAAGTCAGAAAAACTAAAAGTTCCAGCAACGCAAGCCTCATACTTCGAAAAAAAAAGTTCCGCAGAAAGACTTCACTTCATGCCTTTATAAGGAGCGGCGGACGGCGGCCAGCGTGGATGGATCGGACGGGCGGCGCGGAGACGGCGGACGCAAAAAGGAGGGCTAGGTTTTTCTCCGTGTTCGTCTAGGCGAGGCGATGGATTGACGGCTGGCCGACCGCCTTGCCGCCTAGGCGTCGCCTAGGCGTCGCCTAGGCGACGCCGTGATAACCATGGTTATTATTACTAATAATATTACTATTATCGTTGTTGTTGTTAATTACTATTATTATTATTATTTACCCTTAATATATATTTGATTCGATTCGATTCGATTCCATTCGATTCGATTGATTCGATTCGATTGATTCATTCGATCCAAAAGAAACGAAAGTCGAACTCAAACCCTGCAGTAATTACAAATGAAAAACAGACAAGATACAAACAAAAATAAAAGCCCATAACCAACTCTGTAATTCACTGGAATTAATAAAAATAAGTTTTAGGGAAAATTCTACAAAAATCACTATACTTTGTATTTTTTCGGATTAACCACCGAAAGAATTATTTTTTATGTTAACCACTGAAAGTTTGTTTTTATTTTTAAAAAAACCACCCTAACCGGGAATAAGAGGTTTTCCATGTTACAAAACTGATATGGCATTTTTTATTAAAAATAATAATTATATGGCATATTTTATTAAAAATAATAATTATATGGCATTTTTAATTAAAAAATTTGCTAATTAAGTGGCTTTTAGGCCAAATTTCATGAAAACCATTATACTTTGGATTGACCATTCTATATATATTCTAATTAAATGAACAACATATTATAACAATTATAAAAGCATCCTTCGTTCCATGAATAATCAAACGATGATATCAAATTCAAATTTTATAAATCATTTCCTGCTTCGATATCGAAAAACAATTTCAAAAATCGCTTCGATATTGCAAAATCGGTTCTGAGCGGCTTTGGGGTCTTGAGAGGTTTAGAAGAACGACGAAGGTAGTGTGTGGGGTTCTAGGAATTTTCAAACGTAAATCCACGTAATTATCATTGTTGGCCTAAGAGATACTTAATTAATAATTTCTTCAATTAAAAATACCACGTTGTTATTATTTATGTCATAAAAGCCATATCAGCTTTTTTTAACCTGGAAAATCTGTGATACCCGGTAAGAGTGGTTTTTTTAAAAATAAAAACAAACTTTCAGTGGTTAACATAGCAAAATATTCTTTCAGTGGTTAATCCGAAAAAAATGTAAAGTATAGTGGTTTTTATAGAATTTTTCCTAAGTTTTAATACCAATTTATCTAATAAAAGATAGGGAAAATTCTACAAAAACTACTATACTTTGTATTTTTTCGGATTAACCACCGAAAGAATTATTTTTTATGTTAACCACCGAAAGTTTGTTTTTATTTTTAAAAAAACCACCCTAACCGGGAATAAGAGGTTTTCGAGGTTACAAAGCTGATGTGGCATTTTTTATTAAAAATAATAATTATATGGCATTTTTTATTAAAAATAATAATTACATGGCATTTTTAATTAAAAAATTGCTAATTAAGTGACTTTTAGGCCAAATTTCATGGAAACCATTATACTTTGGATTGGCCATTCCATATATATTCCAATTAAATGAACAACATATTATAACAATTCTAAACGCATCCTTCGTTCCATGAATAATCAAACGATGATATCAAATTCAAATTTTATAAATCATTTCCTGCTTCGATATCGAAAAACAATTTCAAAAATCGCTTCGATATTGCAAAATCGGTTCTGAGCGGCTTTGGGGTCTTGAGAGGTTTAGAAGAACGACGAAGGTAGTGTGTGGGGTTCTAGGGATTTTCAAACGTAAATCCACGTAATTATTATTGTTGGCCTAAGAGCCACTTAATTAACAATTTCTTCAATTAAAAATACCACCGTTATTATTATTTATATCATAAAAGCCATATCCTCTTTTTTTAACCTGGAAAACCTGTGATACCCGGTAAGAGTGGTTTTTTAAAAAATAAAAACAAACTTTCAGTGGTTAACATAGAAAAATATTCTTTCAGTGGTTAATCCGAAAAAATTGCAAAGTATAGTAGTTTTTATAGAATTTTCCCTAAAAAATACTATGAAAATTTTATTGATTAATTTCTAGCTTATTCTAAACATTTAGATATTCTCATTTTACCTTACAGAACTTCATCTGTTACTAATTTAAGTAATTATTTTTTTAAAATTATTGAATGAAAATCATGAAATCATTGTGGTTGCTAGGGAAATTGATTTATATCTTATAGCTGTCAAATGTCCTACCATAATTTGGTATTTTTTTTGACATTATTATTAATATAATGGATTGTTCCGGGAATTATTATTCCCGTGATGTGTCTTACCTAATACTGATTGTAGATACATAGATGGAAGGTTCTAGATCCTTCTAGAGGTAGTAGAATCCTATTAGATGTCTTACCTTATCTAGGAATCCTATGTATGGAAGGACTCTCATTGTAATGCCTATATAAAGGTCCCTCTATCAATGTTATGAATGCAATTGATTGACTCTATTTACAGTCTTTTTGCTTTCTCCTCAAACACGTTATCAGCACGTAGTATCTCAACTGAGTAGGAAAAATTCGTCCGAAATTCAGAAATCCCGAAAAAAAAAAAAGAAAAAAAAAAGTGCGTCCGAAAAACCCTAGTTCCCTCCGCGCCACCGCGATCCAAACCAGATCGGACGCCATCAGTAGCTCCCACCTCCGATTCCCGATCTGCTCCCATCCGTTGAACCCTTGACCAAGCAACCACCCCTGGATCCCTCGATCCCAATCACGAGAATCCGACCGACTCCGCGGGAGTTCGTCGATTCGGATGCAGTCATGGCGTTTCCCCAGCGAATCTAAAGCGACCCCTTTCGTCCTCGATCGGTTTATAGGGTTTTGAAGAGCAATAAACCCGATTTTACACCATGAGCGAATCAGCGGCCTCAGATCTCAAGAAATTCATGGACAAGAAGCTACGAGATAAAGCTCAATACCAATCTGGTGATTGGAACCCTCGTGGCTTTGATCGGTTTATGAACTCGTGTTAGGCAACACTGCCGAAGTGAATGGAAAGCGAAAAGCGATATCGGCATGGTGGTCATTAGGGAAAGGGTAATTTTACTCGACCCGGTTATTGACCAGACCCGACCGATTCTTGACCCGACCATTTCGGCAGTCCGTTTCGGATCGTTTTTGTCCGGTATTTGTTGCCTAAAGCTGCGACCCGATCTGATCGAAGCACCGCCGGATTTTCCTATGGTTTTATGCACATGATATTTACTGTTTGAAAACCTAGTGCAATCGAGACAAAACCTATCAAAATCGAAAAAAAAAACGAGAAACGGAAATTTCCGCGCGTAAATTTTCTGCACAGCGCAGTCGTACGAAAATCACGTTTTCCGATTCGTTAACCGTCGGATCGGTGTGAAATTTTGGTAGCCTCTTCCCAACACAAATATCTGTATATTCAACGGTGGAGATCGGATTCTAAGTAATATTGTTTACTGAATCTGCTGCCGAACAGAAGCAGATTTTTACGAGGAAATTTGGAGATCTGACCTCATCCAATACCGAGCTGCCGCATCGCCGCGCTCGAGTCCTTTTCCGGCCGAATTATCGATCCCAGTAGCCCTATCCGGGCGTTTCTCAACTCTCTATTTTCCTAATTAATGATTCATTTGTTCATTGATTTGTACACTTATGAATCTTACATGTTTATGTTTTACATGTAGATAGGAAAATACGTCGCTCATGATGATGTGCACGCTATGGAGAAAAAGCCATATTTATCCCGTTCAAGGATCAAAGTAAATATAGAACGGAGTACCCACAGAAATATGTTGCTCATATGGAGAGAATCTCCCGTTCAAGAATCAAAGCAAATATGGAACCAAGTACCCACGTAAGACTTTATTAAAGTTCTCGTTTTTCAATTCCTCTCTTTTGGAAAATTTTCTTTTTGGGGAATTGGGTATTTGGGTTCTTTATCTCCCACGCTACTTTGCGGTGGATGAGACAATGAGAGGTGGTATCACTCTCATATGTCGAAGTAAAGCGTGTAATGACAGTCTGGAGTCACGGATAATTGTTGAAAGTCGATATTTGTGGTTGTTGCATACACCACGTTTTGGGTGCGATTTGACGTCGCCGTTTTGTCGATTTTAAACCAACAATTAAATAAAACGAACATTGTCGGTAACGGTAAAGTTATGACTTGTTCATGATTAGTCACGAAATTGTGACGTACAAATGGGACAAACATCGATTGCGACGGATATGTCGTGGTTAAAATCGATTTGTGACGGAATTGTCACGTTGAATTGAGCGACCACCACGTTGGTCTTGACCCAATCCCATACTTGGAAAACTCCATCTTTCATCCTATTAAAATAAAATATTGCATGTGGGTGTAGTCATGCACCGTCTCCTTGCAATAAGATATATGAAAGAATGTACGAGTAATTCTCATGAATTTTAACATGTAAAGCAATGGCATATTGCGTTAAGTACATGAATTCGTTGACCTCGATTATAGTTCGTATGACTATAGGTCCGAATACTTTTCCGAGTATTTGTAAAGGCATGTGCCTTATACATTTGACTATGTTTAGTCGATCTTATTGGATGGTCAAGACAAGTTGGTTATGGTATATTCATTATGTCTCATGGTTCAAAATGCTTAATTATGATGCACCGCGTTGTATCTATATAACATGGCTATTATGACGTATACTTGCAAATTGAGAATTAAAATACTTGGTTGATTTGATGCACTTTGGTGAATTTTGTCTACACTTTGATCATGACTAGGCGCATCCTCCTTGGTATTTGTTTATGCTTTGAAAGTTCAAACGGAATTAGTGGTTTTTAAACAGCCTTAGCTGTACCGACATTCCTACTTTCTCTGCAAGTCTACCAAGTTGGAGTTACCGAAAAGATCATTAGTCGAGATAAGAAATCGAACACCTGCTGCGTTTAAACGCACCTATGGATGTTATTGCCATGGTTTTTGCATCAACACTTATGCCATTGGATATGGTCTCAACCTTGTTTTCTCACTAAACTTGGGAAAAACTAAACAGCCAATTAAAACATGCACTGTGATCTGAGTTTAATGATCCGTGTAGTGCACAATATATGGATAGAAAGATACGGAAGTCTAGTTTCCAGAACATCTGACCGTTCGTCCATAGCCTTCCTAACAAGGGAGTTATCACTGCTTCAGTGAACAAAGGTCAAGCTGCGCGGAATTTTATTTCCAGCGATTGTGCTAACTTTTGTCCCAACCAACTTGGTTCCCATCTTGAATTTGCAAGTGGTCTTATGACACATATTTTTCAACCTCTTTTTGGCCGAATTTGCCATAGATGATGCAGTTTTTGGTATGCGTTATACGCTAAACTATCATCTTTCAAATGTTGAAAAACAGTTTCCTTGGGGAAGCCCAAAATACGCACCCTTATAAGAAGGTCGAGCGTGTGCATGGTAGTGTTACACCATGCTTGTGTCGTAATTTTGCCCCTTAGGCATATAACCTTGCCATGTTATGCACTCAATATGATAGATCATTTTGATCATATCAAGCATAAAATCTCTATATTGTTAGAGTATTCGCTATGCTCATGATTATAAAATTTTGCAAGCGAAATTGAGTCCGTATTAAGCTATTTTCAAGGAACATGATATTTTTGGATTTCGGTTTATAAATCCATTGTGACTATGATGACTAGGTCATCACAATCAATGAGTGGTATAATGCTCAAGTTGTTGAATGCCGAATGGCGTTTTCTAGTCACATATGTTCCGTAACAATTGAACCATGTTATGACTCGATGATATATATGCCAAAGTGTATCACTCATAGCATCTCATTGTGATTTGTGAGAATAAAATCTTATGCATCACTTGTATTGGATATGTGAAAGGAAAAATATTCATGAGTCAATATGGTCCGGCTTGCATCGGTTTGTGTAACCAGAAGATGTATTAGGACATTGACACATTTAGACTTTAATAGTCCGGAATTTGGACAATTTGATGATCCATATACCACGGTATTGTCATGGACATCATTTTATTTGAACAAAGAAACCAGTTGGATCAAAGACACCAAAGTACGTTGGTGGAGTCGTGAGCAAGGCTCATGACCAATGATGATATTTATGTCATCCGCGTCTTGCTTTCATAAGCATGTGTGACGCCAAAGACCCCCCCGATGATCCTTCTTAGCCATGTTCATTTATTTAAGCCTATTCTTTGGCATGATTAGGAGACGACACCCTCCTATGCTAAAGAGAATAATATAGCGACTCGCATAAGCATGGTGCTGAGTTCTCCCTTTTCACCGAGTCCTTAAACATACATGATCATAAGTATTAGCCTGGGTGGCTTATGATGCTATGATGGTGTTCACAAATGGTCGTACTCAAGTAATAACATTTATATGTTATGTTGTTGCTTTGACACTGATTGATAAGTTGATGAAACCTGAGTTATGGTTGTCCAACTTGCGGACCAGTCATTGTAAAGGTCGGTTCACCCACTTTTTAGACCAAGTCTTAAAGTGAAATTTTAACGAGTACTTCCTAACATCCAAGGCTACCTTCTCACAAATTTTGGTGTCATTTGGAGACTTGGAAGGAGGTGAACCACTTAAGTGAAGTTTTCACATACCACCAGCCGTCCTATTAACCAGTTCGATGTCATTTCGATCGGTTTTTTACCACAAGGTTGATGGTTTGGGAATCCTAAACACCCGTTTATACATGCTCACGAAATTTTGAGGTGTTTGGGGCTGGTGAAGGGAGTGAACTCTTCAAGAAAGCATTAGAGGTTCGATAAAACCAACGGCCTATCATCGGTTCAATCGTTTCTTTATGTTCGATCCCGGTGGTGCATGGTGGCGGTTTTGTTGAATTCTCAAGACCAGCAGCTACGGCTATGTAGCATAGGTCAACATGTCATATTCACCTATACCTATCATCATTCAAATGCTTAGTTACAAGTGTAACCATATGCATTTTGTTAACTGGATCGTGTTAACACTGAAAACCTTTATCGTCCACATGTTCATGTGCCAAAGTGCGTCACCACAACGCATTATGACGGGTTATAAATGATGAATATGACATGCGCTTTCACTCATAGTCCGCTTAAAATATACCTTGGCAGACGATCTCGTATGTCACTTTGATGAGCCAGTCTTCCCGTCGTTAGGGGGATATGCGAACGATCATGTTCGAGTAGAACGACTTAGAATTGTCGTAGTTTGTCCCTACTGTGCCTCACCAAGTTCCCTAAAGTGACGAGATTAAATATATGCTGCAAACATGTCTGCAAGGATTGTGTCCGGTCATGGACGTTCGTCGCCTATGAATGGTGATATGGTAACACCACAAATTGTGGTAGATGGTGTTACTAGGCCGTGGATCTCATCGAGTATTGGGATGCCACTTGGTTCGATAAATACTCTCGCTAAGAATGTATGCGAGCTTGGTACATGAAACTTGATCATATGATCAAATGAACTCATCCGTCTCATGTGATTCTGGATTATAGTCATTATTGGGGGACGCCTCAATGAATGCCAATCCATAAAGAGTACTCTATGAATAAAGCCGGTTCATGAGGACGTGGAATGTGAGTTTAATCGAACCATACTTCGTTGAAAATCTACAACGTTGTAGCCTTGGCCTAAAATGGAAACATATGCGACTCCAGTATAAACAAAGTTATACCCCTTTGTTGAAGTGGTACCGACACTCCAAAGATAAGATCTATCCGTATACTTTGTTAAAGCGAGTGAGAGAAGGAGTTAAACTCACCTCATGGCGCGAGGTTTTCCATGAACGCACTGGATTAATCGACTACGATGACACGAAACTTAGTTGTGCTATCGTAATGGATGTTATAGCATCTACTATCTTTTCAGTTAGATAGTTTCCCAAAAACTGACGTGCAGCTTGTGGTTAAATCTTATCTTAGTGGGGAACTAAGTTAAGTGATAAAAAGGATCTCGTGGTGGATCAGACTCAAATCAAGTGCCTCCTGACCACGGAGCGCGTCGACAAGTGATTGTCGGGAACGCATACTAAGTATATACTTGATTTGAAAGAGATATGAAGCTTTTGCGTGTAAAACTAAGGGTTTATAGTGATGTACTCTTGTGAGACTAAGAGATTCCGCTAAATCCAAAGTTAAGAATGAAAGGATCTTGGGACACTTGATGATGCGTATTCATCAATCGGTTTAAGGCAATCTAAGGGACGGTTTCCCTAAGAGACGATAAAGTAATGCCTATATGATTCCCAATGACTAGTCGAAGTCATAATAAGACTTTGCTCACTTAAGTGATGATGCAGTCTTAAGAAAAGTACGGTATTATGTACTCATGTTTGACTCGATGTACTCATTCGTAATAATCCGGTAAAGCCAATGTGACGATGGCCTAGGATGCGCTCACGCAATGTCTGTGATTGACAAGAAGCTTGAGGCTCGCTCTATCTCGATAAAAAGGACACTTGAAAACTGATACCCGAATCTGCCCAGAATGTGTTGGTCTATCTCCCATATGACCTACAGGGCAGCTCACTTGATGGAAAATGGTGAAATTGGTGCCATTGGAAAGGTTTGTGTCTACTTTCCAAGGAAACCAACCATTTGATCACATCCATCATGATTGAGTAACATATGACTATTGTTGCAAAGTAGGATAGGATATGTCCGGTAATTTGCTGAGTCAACTTCGATAGAGCTTTGTGATCTGCTCAGGTCGATCTAGGTTACGTACTGTATGTGAATGAAAAGCTATGGGTGTCTAGTTTTCATAAGTTCTTACAGTTTCGTTGATACCTATTGAATCGAAGAAGTTATGACTGATTTAGTGCATGGAGGTCAAGACTTTAGAAAACTTGATTTTCGGATAAGTCTTTAGTGACTCTGCACTTTGGATGTGTCGCGCTCTTTTTGTCCTTAAACCAAGGTTTGTTTTTCCCACTGGGTTTTCACTTGGTAAGTTTTTTAACGAGGCGACCTATGAGAACATCCATACAATGATGCGTTGTACTTCTGTTCAACTTAGACCAAGAGGTATTTTTCCCAATGGGTTTTTCCTTGGTATAGTTGTGAGGGCAACTTGGCATCCGACTCCTATGATTTGAGGTACTCATCAGGGGGAGTCATTATGTATACATCAGGGGGAGTATACATGACATGTTATATTGGTGCGTTGCAATCTTTTCCTCATCAAGCTTTTGTTTTTCCCATGGGGTTTTGTTTTGGCTTGGAATAGGTTTTTACGAAGGCAACATCTTTTGCACCATTGTTGTATTAGTGCTCGGCACAGGGGGAGTGTTCCGGGAATTATTATTCCCGTGATGTGTCTTACCTAATACTGATTGTAGATACATAGATGGAAGGTTCTAGATCCTTCTAGAGGTAGTAGGATCCTATTAGATGTCTTACCTTATCTAGGAATCCTATGTATGGAAGGACTCTAATTGTAATGCCTATATAAAGGCCCCTCTATCAATGTTATGAATGCAATTGATTGACTCTATTTGCAGTCTTTTTGCTTTCTCCTCAAACAGGAATCATTTTTTTCAAAGAACAAACGTAATTTTTTTTCTTATGTTAAAATTAGTTTTAAAGCTTCTTACATCTTTGAAACTAAAGCGAAAAACAAGAAATGGTCGTAGGGGTTATTAGTACTTACAAATGGAAAATTTTAGCTCTTCCATTTATGTCTCGAACAAACTTAAGATAGATGGCCGAAACAAAGGCGAGAATATTGCCAAATCATTTCTAGTGTTTATTCAATTGATATCCAAGTCCAATTCGATTAAAAAAAATTAATAAAAAAATTCTCTAGTTTGTTGAGCATAAAAATGGAACCTATCTCACTATAGTATCAGATGCTTACGACAAGAGTTGGCAAAACAACTCTGTACTATGGTGATGAGATAGATGCCATTTTTTCGCCAAACAATCTCGAGAATTTTTCAATTAAATTTTTCTAGCTAATCGAATTGGCTCATTTATCCATTGAATAAAAACTAGAAATACCTTTGCAATACTGTCGACTCTGTCACTGTCATCACTCTTGAGCTTACACAAAACAAAAATGGAAGAGCTAAAATTTTCTATTCTTAAAGAGTAATGATCCTTACCATCTTTTATTTCGCTTTATCTTCAGGATATAGGTACGAAACTTCAAACCTAAGTCTAACATAAGAATATAATTTATGTTTGTCCTTTGGAAAAATTTATTCCCTTATATCAAATGTAATATTATCAAAATACCAAATTATGACATGACGCTTGGCAGCTATAAAATATAAATCACTTTTTTCTAGCTACCAAATATTTCATGTCTTTTCATTCAATAATTTTATAAGAAAATAATTACTTAAATTAATAACAGGTGAAAACTTTGAAGGTAAAACAGAAATTTGAAACACTCATCAATAAAATTTTCAAAGTATCTATATATATATATAATAGCGTTACGGATTCTAACCATTAGATTAATTCTCTCTCTTATGTGTCATTTTCTTAATTTTGGATTCCTATTTATCTAAAATTTTGAATTCTACATCAATTTAAAATGATAATTAACCGATGGAGAACCTAAATAAATAAAATTCAATATCTTGAATCCCACATCGATTTAAAATAAAACTCCACCAATAGAGAAGCTAAATAAATACCTAGAATTCAATGTATATTTTTCAACTACATAGTTATTTTACACACAAGCTTAAGAATATTACTTTTATTGTGCTTAATTTGCCAATTATTAAGTTGGACAAAAATATAGTTTAAATTTTTAATGAATTTTAATTGTCTAAAATCTGAATCCCACATCTATTTTATTTAGTAGTTTTATAATAATTGAAAGTATATATAATAGCATTATAGATTTGAAGCGCACATTAACTCTCCTATGTGGCATTCTCTTAATTTTATATTCCTATTTATCTAAAATCTTGAATCCCACATCGATTTAAAATGGTACTTAACTGATAAACAACCTAAATAAATAAAATTCAGTACCTTCAATCCTATATCGATTTAAAATAGAATTTCAATATTATTCAACTCCATATATATATTTCACACACAAACTTAAGAATTTTATTTTTATTGTGTTTAAGTTGGCCAATTATTAAGTTGGATAAATAAATAGTTAACTTTTTTTTGTGAAAATTTAATTTGATCAATTATTAAATTTACATTAATTTATTTGTCTAAAATTTGAATCTCACGTCAGTTTTATTTAATAGTTTTATTTTAATTAAAAAATTTAATTTGGTCTAATAATATCACATATTAAACAAATTACTTTATTTTTATTTCAGAATCTAATTTGACCAACTATCGAATTTGCATTAATCATATTTATCCAAAATTACCACATCGATCTTAAATAAGGCTCTGCCGATTGGAGAACTAAATAAATGTGAAAAATCAATGTTATTTTTGACTCCATAATTATTTTGCATGTTTAATAGTTTTGTTATTAGATAAAATATTTTGGCTAATATTAATTCGGCCGATTATTAAATAGTCCGATTATTAAGCAACATGGATATTTTTTTTAATTTGGCTAATTATTAGGTTTGTATTAATAGTATTTATATATAAATTTAAATCCCACATTGGTTTTAAAAGAGACTCTATCGATTGGATAGCCTAAATAAATACTCATAATCAATATGTATTTTTGCACCTCAACTTGCACCACCAGTTAATAGTTTTATTTTTATTGAAAAACTTAATTTGATCAATAATTTTGTCTAGACGTAACAAATTTGTCCATATTAATTGGGTCAATTTTTATATTGACAAAATAAATAGTTTTACCTATATATATATATATAATTAATTTGTATTTTACCATCACATTTCTTATATGCAATTAATCTGACCAATTATTGAGTTGACTAAATAAATATTATTATATTTATTGAAAATGAATTTGGCCAATAATTGTTGGCCAAATAAATAATATTTTTTTGAAATTTTTTATTTTATTTAATTTAATTTATCCAATTTATCAATGTCTAACAATTTGTGCAAATTTGATTTTTTAAAGTCAAACATAACAACCAAATATTGTAACAACTTATATTCGATTATGTATATTTTATAAGTTTTCATAGATTCGGGTAATTCATTAATATATAATATGTATTTTACCATCATATTTCTAATCGCCAATTAATTTGACCAATTATCGAGTTGACTAAATAAATAGTATTATTTTTATTGAAATGTAATTTGACCAATTATTAAGTTGGCCAAATAAATATTTTTTATTAAAAATTATATTAGCTAACTTATTAACGTTTAACTTAATCTGTGTATCAACATATAATAATTTGAGCAAATTTAGATTTTTTGAATTCAGACGTAACAACCAATTATTATAATAACTTATATTTATTTATTTAGATTTTAAATAAATAGATTTGGGAAATTAATGCATATAGCTATATATATTTGCGAGGGGAACATGTGCTAAAATTATTTTTTAATTGAATTTGATAAAGTTATAGGTATATAATATCTAAATGGGTTTCAGATGGCTGAACCCTAGCTGTATTATTTCGGGTATCACTATATGATTTTGGGATGAAAACGCGTAGTAAATTCACATTTAAATCAGATGTCGGACGAGTACGATTATATAAATTATAAACGGGCTCGAGTGGTTGAATCCTTGCCTCATCTTTTTGGTTTTTCGTTGTGTTCTGCCGCTGCGAGGAACTCCGAATGGCTGAGGCTAACTAATAAATATAACTGGCGAGTTTTTTGCATTAATAAATTGATTAAAAATATAATTTTATTATATATATAATACCGTTATGCATCCGGACCACCACGTTAACTCTCTCACATGTGGTAGTTTTTCTATTCTATATTCTTATTTATTTAAAACTTTTATTCCATCTTGATTTTAAATGACACTCCACCTAATGAATAACTAAATAAATATTTAACATAAATATGTATTTTAGCCATAATTATTTTACACCACCACATTAACTTGGTCATCTATTGAGTTGGTCAAATAAATTATTTTATTCTTATTAGAAAATTAAAATTGGAAAATTATTAATTAAACCTCATTGGCCCAAATATGTACATATTTATTTTTTAATATCTAATATATATGCATAAAGATTATTTTTAGACTTTTATATTTTTTTAATAAACTCGATTATCTTCACTTACAAATAAATATATAAAGTATCTAATAGCAATATGGATTCGAAATACCATGTTAACTCTCTATCCTACATGAAGTTTTTTATTTTTTTATTATTTATCTAAAATCTTGAATCCCACATCAAAGTATAGGTATATAAATTATAAAGGGTTTTAGAGATTATATAATTCCAAAATTATATTAGGAATTTAACTTTTAATCTTTTGTCATTTATAATATTTATTCTTAACATTTACTTTACATTGTTTGAGTTTACATTGAACCAATTACTATAGCAATTTATGTTTACTTATTTAAATTATATAAATTTAAATACGTTGAGTAATTAATGGATATTATATAGTTTCTGAGGTATAAATGGGTAATAAAGTCAATTTTTAATCGATTTTGATGAATATGGGTATAAAGATTTTAAACAACTTTGAATATTTATACCGTACTTTCATTGATTTATGTGTTCTTATACGAGTTTTAACCTAATAAGTAATAAAATTATCTTTGCAATTGAGTTTATGGCGAGTCTGATACATAAATTTTAAAGAAGTTTGGATGATCAATCACATACTCATTATTTACATTTATTAGTGTCTTCATTGATCTGATTGCAGTGGTGAATCTGTAAGTATTAAATTATTTTTGGTTTTTCTTATAAATTCTGATGTAAAGTGATTCTTTCGTCGAGTTTAAATGAATTTATCTAGTTCTTTAATAAACAATTCCGTATTAGCACTTACTGTTATTAATTTCGATGCATTAAATTCGAAAGCATACTTGAAAGAAGTTGCCATAATAAAAAACAAGAAAATAAAAACACAAGTTGAAAGAAGATCAGTAACAAAGAAATCTGATTTTATTTTGTAAAAAGAAAATCACAGATTATTCTAATGTTTTTTATCAAAATATTTTCTAATTCATCTAAAAAAATTGGCTTTATTTTGTAAAGAAATCCGACACATCATTCCAAGTTTTTCATCAAATATTTCTTTATTTTTTGAAGGAAAATAGAAGAAATCGAAACAAAATCGTTCAGGATGGCGAAGCATAACTCAAGTACCAATCTCACCATCTAAACAAACAGACCTAGCCGGGTTTTACGGATTCAACTGTTTCAAACATGTGTTCCAAACCCAATTTCACCCAATACATAGTCGCCACGTGTACATGTGATAATAAATTAGAGATGAAAATTTCAACTCTTAAAAATATACTTGTACATGTGGCGATTATGTATTAGATAAAATGGGGTTTGGAACAGTAAAATTGAACCAAGACACTTCAGAACTGATCTGGTTTTATATCTTAATATTTAATTCACATATGGCAACAATAAATAATGAATAGTATACAATAAATTACTACCAAATACTGAAATAGAAATATAATCATATATATTGAAAAATTAGGTCCTAAAAATTGAACGTGGAGTATTAATGACATCAATTTTGAAGTGAAAATATTATGAAAATTGAAAATTCGTCCTTCCAGTATACGAGATTAATGTCATGTGCATGTGAAGTGTCATCAAATAGCTTTCCAAGTCTCCTTCATTTAATCATTTGCTCTTTTCATTTGCCTTCAAATAAATGCACAAACCCTTCAACCACCACCATTGAATACGATAAATAACACCATTTGAAGAACAAAAAGTACAAAGTGTTTGAATGGTCAAAGCTAGATGAATCACCTGATCTTTGGTCTTTGTTAATAATGTGTGTGTGTGTGCGAAACTTTAATTTGTGTGTAGTTTGATGATTTCGTACGAATTACATGCTTGCTGTTATTTTATAATTGTTTGTGTGTAAATTGCTGATATTGCGAATCATGTGATGTCATGATAGTTTGTTGTTTATGATAACCTTTAATTTGAGTGTAAAGTGATAATATCGTGCAAATCACGTGTGCCAGGTTTATACTGTGTATGAAGCATGTTCAAAGGTCGACTTATAACTATAAATACAATTGACTTATGCATCCAAGTCATCCAACTTTACCTATAGCCATGACATGGTTTCTAAAAAGGTTTGTTTTATTTCGGGATATCAAGAAATGAGTTTTTGGATGAAGATTGAGTTGTGCCGTTTTTTGAATTACATGGGAAATACAAACTTTGAGGTCCTACTTGAGAGCTTTTCACAGACTTATTGTAGAAGTAATGCCATTTATGTGGAAGACATT
Organism: Orobanche coerulescens; assembly: GCA_033398695.1. Taxonomy (NCBI): domain Eukaryota; kingdom Viridiplantae; phylum Streptophyta; class Magnoliopsida; order Lamiales; family Orobanchaceae; genus Orobanche; species Orobanche coerulescens. The sequence continues at coordinate 4,530,339 of CM065816.1, forward strand.
GAGTTTCAATCCATTGATAATGTAAGTTTGTGGATATTCTTTTGTTTTCATTCTACACTCTTATATCTCAAAGCACTCAAGATGCATGCATGAGTGACATTTTCTTTTAATATAGTATTTTTACACATGGTCTTACAATTTCTAAATAGGCGAAGCGGGAAGATATCGATGAAATAATGGATGTCCAAAAACTATTGCCAACCGACAGTGACAATATATCTGAAAATGATGACGAGGGTAGAAAGGTCTTTTTCTTATTCCTATTAATAACTATTATCTTATGAAGAATTGGCATACACCTTACGGTTTTGGTAATATCTTCTTTCAACTTTTCGGCGACAGTTGTTTTCGTTAAAAGTGAACGAAAAGAAACATTTCAAGCTTTCAGCAATGGATGTTTTATATGACTCTTCTAAAGTGAAGCCTTTTCATTCTAAACCCTCTGCTGAGTCGATGTTACTACTTTACATTTATAATTATTAGTTTATACTTTCAATATTTGTGTTCTTAAGATTAATCATACAATTTCTTTGTGGTGAAGTTTACAAATATGGAGGTTGATAAAATATGGAGGAAACATGATTTTTTGTTTGTAATAAGACATGTTATGAAGGTGTGGATACGGTGGATATAGCGGTGAAATTCGATGTTGATAGTAGGCTGCACATAGAGGACAAATCTGATTTGCATCATTGCTAATAACACTCACTTTGAAGAGCAACAAAAGGACGTTTGGACCATTTGGGGTTGAAGAAGGAACACCCTTTAGTATATTATATATTTTGTTCAAGTTATTTTAATACGTATGGTATTGTAATGATTTTTCAAAGCATATACAGTAAAACCTCTATAAATTAAAAATATTGGGACCGAGATATTTTATTAATTTAGCGAGATATTATTATATCGATAAATTAATAAATTATTAATTTAAAGAGTTGGCTTATATTTGTGAGCAACTCTCAAATTAATGCACCGACCTTCAAAATTCCCATGTCCGTTCGCTTTACCTATTTGAATAAAACAGAAACAAGGACCTTCAAAATTCCTATGTACATTCACACATTAATGAACTTGTCAAGTTCAATGTGCATAGATCTAGATTGATCACTATAAAATGTCTAATGATAAATTTTAAAATCACATCAACTATGGCTTCTAAACTAAAAGGTGTTAAAAAATCAACGATGACCAATCAACAACGAAAACTATTATGCGGGTATCAGAGAGATCACCAAGGATGCACTCAACAAGATTTGGTGCAGTGGGTTGACAAAACTTTCTATTTGAAAGTTAGTCAAGGAACAATATCAAACACTCTTAAGAGATCATCGAAGTTCCTATCGGCTAACTTTGACAAAGATGGATCTTCCAAGCGTCACAAAGCAGCCAAGTATCCGGACATGGAGAAAGTTGTTTATGAATGGTTTCTCCAACATCAAGAGCGTGTGAATATAATAGGAGAGTTAATCATAGAGAAGACGGTTGAGACGTTGAAGCTTTTGTATCCACAGGATTCTTTTGAGCATAATCTTTCACAGGGTTGGCTTGAGAAATTCAAGTTAAGGCATGGTATCAAATCGTATCGCCGATTCGGAGAAAGTGGCTCAGTCGACACACATGACATGGAGAATAAATTGGAGTTTGTTAGGGAAAAAATTAATCAATTTCCAATGAAAGATGTTTTTAATATGAATGAAACTGGTTTGTTTACAGGTTACAAGCTGACCATTCACTTGCAACAAAACAACTTGAAGGTAGGAAACAGGACAAGGAAAGACTTACAATTGTTATCTGTTTCAATGAGGATGGCTCAGAAAAAATTCCTCTATGCATCATTGGTAAGTATGCAAAGCCACGTTGTTTTAAGAATGTCAACCTGAATAGCCTATATTGTGAATACCGTGCCAACAAAAGAGCATGGGTGACTGGGTTGCTTTTCGAAGAATATGTAGGTTGGCTGGATGATCAAATGCACGGTCGAAAAATTCTCTTGGTAGTGGATAATTGTCCAGCCCATTCAAAAAATATTCAAGGGTTGCAAAACATCGAGTTGTTTTTTCTACCGCCAAACATGACTTCAAAAATTCAACCATGTGATGGTGGGATAATTAGAGCCTTTAAAATGTACTACAGTAAAAGGTTTTATCGTAAGATTTTGGAAGGTTATGAGTTGGACATTTCTTCCCCATAAAAGATTAATGTTTTAGATGCCATCAACTTGGCCGTCTCGGCTTGGAGAAATGTGAAACAAGAGTCCATAGCAAATTGCTTTCGACACTGTAAAATTCGTTCGGCTAATCCAACCGGCTCAAATGATTTAAACGATGTAAATTCTGGAGAAGACATTCGTGAGCTTGAGAACTTGATTACGGGAATGCATTATCGGCACAAAAAGGATGTGAATGAGTTGTTGGATTATCCAGGTGAAAATAATGAATGTTACGAGGTTCAAAGCATTGAAGAAATTATCGCGGATACCGTTCAAAATTCGGTTGATGATGAAGTTGATGATGATTCAGTACCTTTGGAACCGGTCACTCGGAAAGAAGCATTGCAAGCGGCAACAACTCTTCACAACTTTTTGTTGCAATACGAGAATACAGTGCCTCAACTCTTAAGTGCAATTGGGAGATTTAAAGATGAACTCAATATAGATTTGAAGTTCACAAAAAAACAAGTGACTATAGATTCATTTTTTACTAGACAATTCTAGAATTTTGGAATATTAGTAATATTAATTTATAGTTTCGCTGGGAACAATATATTTATATTGGAATTTCAAAAAAATTATTATTTTATTATTTTATCGATTGGGGTCCAATTGTGTACTGGTCCCAAGTTGGAACCGGATAAATTATTAATTTTATCGAGGTTATTAATTTATCGAGTATTAAATTATAGAGGTTCTACTGTAAATGCTAAATAAAAGAATATATGAACACTCGATTGCTGTAGATATTTTTATATATATTATGTTTTTAATGACTTTATATATATATATATTATGTTTTTAGTGCAAATTTTTATAAAGTATGTGGTCGGAGTTGGTGGGGTGATGGTTGTAGGCAGTGGTAGTGGTGGTGGTGGCGGTGGTGACAATGGTGGTATTGGTGACGGTGGTAAAGAGGTTTAATGGGGACTGTTTGGGTTAATGTGATTAAGTGGGTGTGTGTTAAATATTATGATGTGGTCATGAAAAAGACATTATCTCTGATTTTTTTACACATTACGATTTTCAAATGACATGCAGATGACATGCATACACGAATCCTGATTTTAAATACTTTCATGTAATCCTTCTGAAAAGAAAATGATGAGATTTGCTTTTATAAGAAAATTTAGAAAGTTTGACATGATGTATAATATTTATGAAGAACATAATCTAATATAAACTAATTGTAGGTCGATCTATGACTACTTGAAGGTCAAATAAACACGTAACAAAACTTAAAGATGTTTTATTTAGATGAATAATTTCTTACTTATAATTCTTTTCACTATATTTTATTCTTAAGTCATTATATTAATCTTCATTTTATAAGAATCCATATAGGCTAATAATTGATATTTTTCGGGAAACATTGAAGTTGGTTATTGTGACACATGCATTACTTAATGTGACACATGCATTACATAATTCATATATGTGTGAGTCTTAATTAATAAGGTCTTGGAAATAATGCATTCATGAAGAGCCTTAATAAGGGTTGGAAACTTCAATTTTTTCTTGAACCCATTTGTAAAAGACATCAACAAAATACTCACGAGGCAGCCCGAGTTATAGATTGTTGTATATTTCAGCTTCACCATCATACTAACACTCAACAATTTACACAAACATTATGCGATGAACAATTAGATAAAACATGTGTGCATCGCACATGCACAAAACATATAAAAAATTATATTCGGCAATTTACACAAACATTACGCGATGACATTAGGTACAACCTTTATGCATCGCACGGGTTCTGAACATTAGAAAAACAAATCCAATACATTTCATATAACTAATTACCTAAAACTTATACTACAAACATAAAAAAGAAAATGACAATAACAAAAAAATAAGCTACAAGCTTCTCAAAAGGCAACAAACAACGTGCGACGCAATCTTGATAACACATTGATATAAATTCAACCATCTGCATATATTCAACCATATGCACCAACATTACGCACAAAACACGTAGATACAACGTTTGTGCACCACATGGGTTCTGAAAGCCAATAAGCTACATTGACATAACAAAGCCCAATTACTTCGTATGAAATATGGGTCATCTAAGATCAATACTCTATTATGAAACATTAAGCCCAAATCAACTAAAATAAAGCAATACATTAAATATAACTAATTATCTAAAACTTATACTACAAACATAAAAAAAAGACAATAACAAAAAAAACTATAAACTTCTCGAAAGGCAACAAACAACATGTGATGAAATCTTGATAACACATTGATATAAATTCAACCATCTGCACATATTCAACCATCTGCACCAACATTACGTACAGAACACGTAGATATTCAACAAAAAATAAAGCTGGTGCATCGCATGGGTTCGTAAAGCCTCGTAAGAAAATATGAACAAACCTGAATTCGATTATCAGATGAAGCATGAGAATTCTCACTTCTCGTTTGTATTTCTATTTTTCTTCCTGGAATTTCTTCGGTGGGCTGCATAACTTTGTGTTTTATTCCTTTTCTCATTTTAATTTGCTACTTTGTTAGAAGTGGGCTAAAACTAAAAGCCCACTTATTAAACATTTTATAAAAATATTGGGATGGGCCAACCGGCCTACAGGCCAGGTAGTAATAAACCAGGCCCCGCCCCTTGGTGTTCCAAACCATCTACTTACCAGAAGAGTAAAAACAGACGGCTTTCACGACTTTAATAAATCTTAAGCTCCTATCACTAAAAAATATAGAATTTTAATAAAAAAATTAATTAATATCTATATTTGTGACTGCAAATGTTTGTATAAAGAGATAGTAATAACATATCTGTCTCACAGTTTAAGACTCTTTTTTCCTCATCATACACATGATCTACTCCCCGCTCGCTTAGAAACCTGTGAAATAAAGGGTTATCGAAAAAAAGTCAAAGTGATTATAATAACCGATTTCTTGTCATTTTTCGTAAAAAAATAATTTGGGCTAAACCATTAACTGGCCCAAAATATTGAGACTTTTTTTGGAGATTTCACCATCTTGAAACCAGTTAAATAAAGGGATAGCCGATATCTTATCATTTTTCATAAAAAATAAATAAATTTACGACCAAACCGTAAACTGGCCTAAAATATTGGGACTTTTTTGGAGATTTCCCATATTCTTAAATACAAAATCGAACTCGACCCTGCAAGTAATTACAAATGAAAAACAGGACAAGATACGAACAAAAAAAAGACCACTGCCAACTCTTTAACCTAAGCCCATGAATTCGTAAGTTTGAAGAAATTGTGTTGTTGCTTGACCAAGTTAAAGAGATGCTGGGATCAAAATTTAATAGAAAATACCATAGTGTTGGGGATTTATTAAAGGCATTAAGGTGTTGGTCTGTTTTTACTCTTCTCAAAAGTAGAGAATAGTTTGAATTAATAACATATATACAAACTTTCCTTTCATTTTACTCTCAGTTTCTCTTCTATTTATCTTCTTTCAACTTTTTTTTTTTTTCAACTTTTAGTCTTTTATTATGGCATTTTTTCCTAAATCTACTTCCAAATGTAATGGATCGGAATTAAAAACAATAAATCTTAATACAGAATTATCTATTAAATAAATTATATAAAAACTTTATTGATTAGTGTTTAAAATTTCTGTCTTATTCTAAACAATTGAATATTCTCGTTTTACATTCGAAAACTTCATTTATTACTAATTTAAGTAATTATTTCTTTATAAAATTATTGAACCAAAATCATGAAATCATTGTGGTTGCTAGAAAAAATGATTTATACCTTATAGCCGTCAAGTGTCCTATCATAATTTGGTAATTTTTTTTGACATTACTATTAATATAATGGAATCAATCTTTTTCAAAGGACAAACATCTTTGAAGCTTCTTACATACATCTTTGAAACAAGTGAAAAACGAGAAATGGTGGTAGGGTTATTAGTATTTAGGAATAGAAAATTTCAGCTCTATCATTTCATTTATGTCTTGTACAAGCTTAAGATAGAGGGCCGTAACAGATGCGGGAATATTGTCAAAGCATTTCTACTGTTTATTCAATTGATATCCGAGCTGATTCGATAAAAAATTTTCACTATCTCACTATAGTACCAAATGCTCACGACAAGAGTAGTCAAAACAATTCTGTAATATGGTGATGAGGTAGATCCCATTTTTTTATTAAATAGTTGTCAAGAACATTTCTTTTCCTCATGCATTAAAGATGAGGAAGAAAGCGAGAAGCGTGAGATAATGGAAAAAAATGGAAATTTCAAGGTTGGAATAATAGAGATGGAGGAGTCTTTCTTCTCTCTAGAATTAGTAAAATGACGGAACATAAAAAGCACACGATCACTACTGACAGTGGCGGAAGCAGAGCATTTACTCGGGAGGGTCCGGAGCTATAAAAATTACGGAGATCGGACAACTATATATATAACTTCCCCTATTTTATAAAGGAACTTCCATCCGCCGGGGGGTCCGTGGACCCCCTTGGACCCCCCCCCCCCCTCCGCCCCTGACTACTGACAAGCTAGTTAACATAGAATTATTGATATGACCGAAAATATACATGTTCGGTTTATTGTGGTTCATCCCGGAATACCGGGACAAAGTCAAATTACTGAAGACCCAGCTTATTGTGTAAAGGTTCAGTAGGTCCCACCGGTCTAGTATACAACTTGGAGAGTGGAGCTCAGCGCCTAGCTCTACTAGGCGCAGCTCGGTCCCCACAGGTCTACCCAACAGGTGTAGACCTGCCAGGTCTAGACCAGCAGGTCATTCCACAGGTCAGCTCTCACAGATGACGTCATATTCAGGTCTGTTAAAGAACATGGTCCACTAAATCCGACTCTCAAGTAAACCCAACTGAACTACCGATCTGGAGTAGGTCGGAGGGCGGATGAGCTCGGAGAAGAACTTTCCCGTAAAGATGATCCTACATCCAAGTCTATATTTAGAGCTCATAACTAGATAGACCTCGGCATCGTCAATTAGGCAAGCTAGAAAGAGTTTAGCTCAAATAGGACAAAGTCCCTAGAAAGCTCGGATTTCATCATAAAGCCAGAATCCTTGATATTAAGGGAATTGTGGCTACACCACTATCCCTGAAAATCAGGGATCTCCCCCAATCAAAGGCGGGATGTCAGGGACAGGTTCCACTCTCTTCTATTGGAAAGTCTGTCCTCTTTCAGGGACCATAGAAGAAAACACACATACACATATTACATTTGGATTTCTCTCAAAACCTGTTCCAGCTTAAGCATCAGAGAGTTTGTGCCAGGACCATCCCGACGTCTTCTGCAGGAATTCCGGTGGTTTTTTAGCTCGGAACAGAGGGAGCAATTTGATTCTTGGTGTCCGATCAGCTCAGATACATCAATTACTAATATAGTTTTTTTTTTGTTTCTTTTGGCAGGTGATTAACATGTGTAATTAACATCAAACTACCAACATACATCAACAAATATATCAGAAGCACACTTCCCGGATTTTTATTCTAATAAATGCCAAGACTCGAAGGAATTAATCAAAAAATCTGATTTTATTTTGTAAAAAGAATAATCGCAGATTATTCTAAGGTTTTTCATCAAAATATTTTCTATTTCATATCAATTTGAGTTCAAATTGTGCAGGCTATATTTTTTTTATTTTTTATTCATTATTTAATTGATTGTAAGTTATGTGTTGATCGAAGCATACGAGATTGACACATAAGCAACCGAAGCACCATAACACGACGTTTGGCAGTCGACATGATAATTTGATCATAATTTTTGCTGATCATAAAATGTGAATACTTAAATTGCATGAATTAATCACCAATTTTGTAAAATTAACAAAATATATAAATTAATTTTATCTAAATTTAAGATCATAATAATTACCCTTCCGATTGTAATAATTTTATTAAGATAATAAATTAATTATCCTTGGATTTTAATAATTGTTCTTGATTTAATTCTTTAAACATTAGATATTTTAGAGTATTCTCACTAATCCTCCTTGTATACTAATTCTAAAACCAATTGAACACATGTCAATAAATTGAAAGTGTATACTCCATGTCATATTTTATTGCCCAATAAAAATTATCTATTACAACACATCATCTTTTTTTCCAACTCATTTTAATGCTAAATTTAACACATTTTCTATATCTCTGAAATAAGACATACATTTTCAGATCTAATTCTTTAAAAAATTTTGGTTGCACACACGTCTTCCAAAATTTAATAAAATTGTTACATATTTGTGTGTATTAAAAAAGTCAATTTAAAAGTTCCCGTTATAGCACACACGATTTTATACTAATTAACAATATATTTATTTGTATATCTCTAAATTAATAAATCTTATTTTAATCACCATAATTTTGAAATAAGGCACATACTTTTGATTAATAAATACCCAGTTTTGATCATTAATGGATCAAATATTTTTTTCTGTAAAAGCAATTCCGATTGAAGGCTGTTATTTATTTTTAATTTAACTTTAATTAATTAATAACTTATCAAATATAAACTTACTATAATTTTGATTTTTTTAGTTTTTTATATGATTAATTAGATAATAATGATTATTCTAAAATATCATATATTCATATTTAAGGAATTTTAAAAAGAACAATTATAATAATAAATATGCAATACCCAGACGAATATATAATATATTTATAAAAAGTATATAGTAATATACTCAGTTCCATATATACATCCAAATTCTCAACTATAAATAGTGAATTATTTCAAATAATTAAACTCCATAATTGGTATCACAAATACAAATCTCCGGGAAATTGAGTAAAATACAAATCTCCGAGAAAACCTCTGTCAGTGGAATAGGTAATAATCCAACAACCTCGAGTGGGCATCACTGCATGCTAATAATAGAGGTTATTCGAGTTTTTTCTGGCAATCCACTATTACTCGGAGTCATCAATGGTGGTTATCGGTTGTGGTGTTTCATGATAGATATATAAATAAAAATATTAATAGTTTAATCCAGGTTTGAGTATGTATACTTATAATTGAATAAAGTATGAATTTATTTGTAAATGGATGAGTGCGAAATTTTAGAAATAGATAAATGTTAATAGTAGTTACATATTAAATCAATTATAAATAATTTATATATACAAAATGCTAAGTATTTATGAAGCTATAAGAGTATAATTTTGGTTATTTTAGGATAAAATTATCATCTTGAATCAAGTTCACAAGTCTTGTAAAAGCTCTTCTACACCTTTTTCAAAACTAATATTTTGGACCAAAAAAATTAATCTAAACTTCTATTTCCCATTTCAGGTAATTAGATATTTAATAAATCTACACAAGTTCATATAATTAACATTATTTTTAGGTAAAAAGCTCATCTACCCAGCTTTTTCAAAATGAAAATTGGACCAAAAAATTAATATAAATATTTATTTCCCGTTTCAAGTAATTAGATATTTTATAAATTTAAACGAGCTTAAATATATAGCATGTATTATTATACGGGTTTCAAACAACGTTGATAGTAAAAAGTCAAATTTTAACCAGAGGAGTAAGAGTATATAAATTATTAAATTCTAACATATTTTCATAGTTTGTATTATTTACGAATTAGTAATTCAAATTGAATTTTTAATCTCTTACCATCTATATTATTTGTTCTTAATGTTTATATTTTAGTGTATAGATTTTTATCGAGATTGATAATTAATTATTCTAACTACTTATATTTAATTTTTTATAACAGATTACACTATATGGATTTGAGATGAGAACAAGTAGCAAAATCATTCAATCTGATATGGTACAAGTACGGGTATATGAATTATAAAGAAATTTGGATGACTGAACCTTATACGTATCATTTGAGGTATTACTATATGGTTAGAACACAAATGAGCAGTAAAGTCACACTTTAATTGAGTTTGAGACGAGTATATGTATATAAATTCTAAAGGGGTTTTAGTGGCCGAACCCTAATATTTATTTCGATACATTCGTTCGCACAGTAAACGATTTTTGATGATTGAACCATATCTAAATATTAATTAATTTATTATATTTATACTTATAAATTATCATATATTATGATTTTTTGTTGAATTTCGACTAGTTGGATAGTAGTTCATTATACTTTTTGGGACGGAAGGAGTATAAAAATGTCCTCAAAAATCAACACAAAATTTCATTTCAATGAGCAAAGTTAAGGATAAGGCTCTCGGAGATGACAGTGGACTTGAAATGACATTGGGCTTTAAACTTTGGCCCATTTCATTCTGCCAAGGCATTATAACAACCCGGTTCCCCAAGCTCCCGGTCTCTCCATCTCCCTCCATCTCTCTCTCTTTCCCTTCTCCTAGGGTTTTCATCTCCTTCCGCCTCTATCCTCTCCTGCTTATTTACACTTTAGCCCTGATACCCCTGAAGCAATTTTAAGCATGTCTGGTGTAGCAGGACCGATCCCAAATGTAACTTTAAGCATCTCCGAAGCACGAAAGTATGACTATCAAGCATTTCGGGATGCATTAGACCTAATAGACCAAACAAATGATTGTAATCTATTTCCACCAGAATATGATTTCACCGCGGCGTGTTCCTGCGACGAGTGTTCTACCAAAATAATGGAGCTCCTGGATTTCGAGAAAGAGATTAAGTCTAAAATTAATCTCGTTACGGTATACAGAAAAAAAGGTCGCATATGTGCAACACAGATCTGAAATTGATTTTTTTTTTTTTTTTTTTTGGTTTTTTCTGTTTCTTTTGTAAACAGGAATTAGAACGTCGAATACAAACTACAGAGGAACATTGTCTTTCTCTTTCTTGCGCAGCCGAGTGGATGAAGAAGATGTTGGATTTGCTTCACAAAAACCTCCAATCAGTATCTGAGGTATAGTAAATCCCTTCTCATCCACGTTTGTTTTTCTTAAAATTCCTAATTTTCTAAGAGTATTATTTTTTGTTTCAGAAGTTAGGAGTCTCATTGACTCTTAAAAGAAGTAATTCAGCCGCCAAACTGGAAGATGTAGATTTGGGAATAGTTAAATTGATATCAGATAGTAGGGACTATGGGGTTGCAGATGCAAGTGAGGCTTGTGATGATCCTGAGCAGGAGACGGAGGTTTCCCATTTTGCAGATTCAGATGAGATAGCTGATGAAATCGATACCGGGGTAAGTTGTTGTATTAGAGATTCAGAGAGAACTCTAAACTCCTAAACCTAAGGCCCTTATTATTTATCTTAAATAAAATATAGCACCTCCAAGAATGTCGATTCTTCTCTTTCAAAAGTATGAACAGGAATAGAAACCTTTGTTAGAACACTAATGGTTGGAATGCAACTGTTCATGCAAACTCCAGTATTATCAGTCAGCCTTGCCCTCAGAAATAACTCAGTTCAGAACAAACCCTCAACCTACCTGGACAATGCTTATTTTTTTTTACTAGATAATAGTTCAGTATAAACAATGAGACAGTTCTAGCAAATATACTGTTCATAAAGGCACACAAGGCGATAGGGGGTCCTATATAAAAAACAAAGATTGGCATAGTATAAATTTTCGCCCAGGCGGATTGAGGTGCACCAAAAAAGTGCACCTCCTGAATAAGGTCTCGCACCCATTAACAGCAACCGTAAGATGTTACAAAAAGCCAGAAATTACATTTCTAGTATTGTTCGTGCTATGATTAGAGCAAGGATGGAGTTTTGGCGACAATACCAAGAGGTATGGTTTTATATCTATGATGCCAAATTAAATATTCTTTTAGATGCCATCTTCATTGAACTTTTTTTTTTTTTTTTTTTATTTCCACACACGCACACAAGGGGGATCGTCCCCTGTCCTGAGTCCCCCCAAGAGGCTCGAGCTCACCCCCGATCTAGAGGTAAGTTTGCCAGCATGACCTGATCGCCTCATTGTCCCCAGCTTGGGTTACAGGCCCGCGCTTACTGGGCCCGGTCAGGGTTACAGCCATCTTCATTGAACTTATCTTCCTTAATAAGCAAGGGCAATGGCAAAGAACATAGCTCGAATGGATTGAATCACACTCTTGATTCATTAGTGAGCAAGGTTTGTTGAATTTTTTTTAATGAACTATTTTCAAATTATTTATCTTCATTATTTCTAGGCTCACTATATCCTTAATGATTAGGTTAAGTCGTTCAAAAATCAATGGGAGAAGGAGTATGCCTCTTTCGTTACTCCTTATGACCGATCTTACCCTAGAAGGCAAAGGACTGAATCATAGACTGACCGAAGATATGGTTGCTTGGTTCAGTCATACGAAGTGTATTTACTGTTTTTATTCATTTTAATGTTAAACTTACCGAAATTATTAATGTTGCGGTTGATCTAAGATAATTAATGACCTCTCTTCAAATTATTTCTATTTTTATTTTTCTTAATTTAATAAAAAGTCAAAATAACTAATGGAGTCGACAACTTTTAATTTCAGCTTAATTAAGTCTTGAACACACAACTAAAACATTCATTCTTTCTATAAAGTGATATTCTCTCTCCACTCAAACTACCATCATTTCAACTTTTATTAAAACCCGTGCCATTTCTCCATGGGCCTATATATGAGGGACAGATGGACTAATAATAATGGAGTCTAATAAACTTCAATCCAAAATCCCCCCGCAGTCGTCCCCCCCCCCCCTAAAAAAAAAAACTGCTGCCTTCCCCCCAGCGGGTTGGGTTCTTTCGGCTAGTTTTGGCATAGAACATTGCATTGTTATCTTATTTTTCTATTGTCTTTTGCGTGTGGTGTTTTCTTGCAGGAGGGCTCGAGCGGAGCCAACCTCTCGTTCTAGAGGAGTGGAGCGCATCAAGATCCGAGTAATCAGAATCCTCGCCGGTAAGTCCCATGCGGAGAAAGTCGTGGGCTCGGGTTTGGTTCTGAGAATTTTCGAAACTTATGTTTCTTTTTGTATATATCACCCGCTCTATATGTCGTGCACTAAGCCGTGGGTTTTCACGGACACAGCCTCCCTATCGTAGAAAGTAGGGGCATGGTATGCGTACATCCTGCCCTCCCCGGACCCTGCTCTGTGCGGGATATACTTTGTATGTTTCGTTTGGTTTTTACCCCACCAAGTTACCCTCCCCCTGCCTCGTCCCATCTCCATCCACACACAGTTGTACGTAATTTCTGCATCAGTGTTTCGGTTTTTGGCCCCTCCTCGATCTACGGTCCACTATTTATTTACCTCCAAAAGTAATATACTTGGTAAATTCCCATATATTAATTTTATAATTAAAATCAAATAATTATATTTTAGTTTTTAATTCCCTTCATATATTAATCACTAATACTTTTTATTATTTGATCCATACCACACATCTACCATGATTATTTATACTAATATTACTTGAAATTCATTAAATATACAAACTCTGTCAACTCTTAGTTACTAAGACAGATATTATTATACGTGGGAACGCATAAATAATACATGGGAGTATAATGTATCATCATTATTATAAATTTATTTTTTAATCTACTTATAACTTTATTATTAATATTATATATTTTTTTAATTTCTACTAAATATTTATTATCGTTCCATATCCCAACTATTAGGTGGGACCAAGATGGAGCGTTGATTCCAATATTAAGGCAAAAATGTCGACAACTAAGTGAAAATTAAATAAATCCTATAGTATGTAAGCAGTACTACACAATTTAGTGTGACGTTGCTTTATCGCACCGAGCTCGAGATCTGAATTCTTCAGCCAACATAACTCTTCACGATTTATCAAGAATTTTTTTTTTCTTTACTCTGTACTACAATTTTCAGCACTTAAATTCTAGAAGGTACTACATTGAACCCTTCCATTTCTCTCTCCCCCTCTCATAATTTGGCATTTTGATGACATTACTATTTCTTAATGGAATCAATTTTTTCAAAAGACAAACATAAATTATTTTCTTATGTTAAACTTAGTTTTGAAGATTCTTACGTATATCTTTAAGCTAAAGCGAAAATGGTAGCTGGTAGGGGTCATTATCGATTAGGAATAGAAAATTTAAGTTCTTTCATTTCTGTCTTGTATAAGCTTAGGAGAGAGGACCGTCTTAGGGACGAGGGTATTGCTAAATCATTTTCAGTTTTTATTCAATTGATATCCGAACCAATTCGGTTAAATAAATTTAATAAAAATGTTCTAGAGGTTGTTAAGCGTGAGAATGACATCTTTCTCACCATACGATCAGATGCTTACGACATGAGCTCTCAAAACAGTTGGGGCACAATGTCGAAGAAATTGTTTGAGAAATCAAATCACACTGATTTATTTGATTTACCGATTGAATTAGATGCAGATATTGAAGGTGTTGAATGTGTTGTTCTTGATAATGTTGAAAAGGTTAGAGATGTTGTGCAGATTTTTAATTCGCGACCGAAATGTAATATTTGAAACCAACTTCTTAATTTATTTATTAGCTATTATTTTATTCCGCTTCTAATGTTCTATTGAAATTTTGAAATATTGTTCTATCATCCATTTCATCAGTTAAAGAAAATATCAATCAATCAATATAAGATGAATCTCTTGTTGATTGAGATTTTCTTTAATTGATGATGCAAGATGAAATGGATGATATAGAACAATATTTCAAAATTTCAATTGAAGATAAAATACAAAGTCGAACTCGAACATGTAAGTAATTACAAATGAAAAACACGACAAGAAAAGAAGAACCGAAAAAAACCCGACTACCAACCCTTAGCAAAAACAGTAAAGACACTAAAATTCTCTAAAGCCCGTACTATTCTTTTTAACCTAAGCCAATAAATAAAATAAAATTGCTGCTAGACCAAATTGGAAGAAATTCTGGGATCAAATTAAATAAATACCATAAAAGAATTATACTGAGTTAGAATCAACCCCCCTCTCTCTTTCTCTCTCTCTCTCTCTCTCTCTCTCTTATGGGAGTCAGAATGTGGTCCCTTAGAGCCGATACTATTAATCTGGTCCAAAATTAAAAATAATAAGAACATTAGAAGCGGAATAAAATAACAGCTAATAAATAAATAAATTAAGAAGGTAGTTTCAAATATTACCTTTCGATCGCGAATTAAAAATCTGCACATCTTTAACTTTTTTCAACATTATCAAGAACAAGACATTCAACACCTTCATTATCTGCATCTAATTCAATCGGTAAATCAAACAAATCAGTGGAATTTGATTTCTTGAACGATTTCGTCGATATTGTGCCCCATCTGTTTTGACAGCTCATGTCGTAAGCATCTGGTCGTATGGTGAGAAAGATGCCTCTCTTACGCTCAACAATCTCTAGAACCTTTTTTATTAAATTTTTTTTAGCCGAATTGGTTCGGATATCAATTGAATAAAAATTAAAAATGATTTAGCAATACCCTCGTCCCTAAGACGGTCCTCTCTCCTAAGCTTATACAACACCGAAATGAAAAAACTAAAATTTTCTATTCCTAATCGATAATGACCCCTACCAGCTACCATTTTGCTTTAGCTTCAAGATATACGTAAGAAGCTTCAAAACTAAGTTTAACATAAGAAAATAATTTATATTTGTCTTTTGGAAAAATTGATTCCATTACAGCAATAGTAATGATATCAAAATACCAAATCATGAGAGAGAGAAATGGGAGGGTTTAGGGTAGTACCTTTTAGAATTTAAGTGCTGAAAATTGTAGTATAGAGTAAAGAAAAAAATAAAATTTCTTGATAAATCGTGGTTGAAGAATTCAGATCTCGAGCCACGTGCGACAAAGCAATGTCACACTCAATTATATAGTACTACTTCAATCCCACAAAATCATATACTATGGGATTTATTTGATTTTAACTTAGTTATCGATATTTTTGTCTTAATATTGGAACCAATGCTCATCTTGGTCTTGTATGCCGCTTTCATCTTCCCCCTTCTCCTAGGGTTTTCATCTCGTTCCGCCGTTTTGTCAATCTATCCTCTCCTGCTTATTTACTCTTTAGCCCTGATACCCCTGAAGCAATTTTAAGCATGTCTGGTGTAGCAGGACCGATCCCAAATGTAACTTTAAGCATCTCCGAAGCACGAAAGTATGACTATCAAGCATTTCGGGATGCATTGGAGCTAATAGACCAAACAAATGATTGTAATCTATTTCCACCAGAATATGATTTCACCGCGGCGTGTTCCTGCGACGAGTGTTCTACCAAAATAATGGAGCTCCTGGATTTGGAGAAAGAGATTAAGTCTAAAATTAATCTCGTTAGGGTATGCAGAGAAAAAGGTCACATATGTGCAACACATATCTGAAATTGATTTTTTTTTTTGTTTTTGTTTTTGTTTTTTTTCTCTTTGTTTTGTAAACAGGAATTAGGACTTCGAATACAAACTACAGAGGAACATTGTCTTTCTCTTTCTTGGGCAGCCGAGTGGACGAAGAAGATGTTGGATTTGCTTCACAAAAACCTCCAATCAGTATCTGAGGTATAGTAAATCCCTTCTCATCCACGTTTGTTTTTCTTAAAATTCCTAATTTTCTAAGAGTATTATTTTTTGTTTCAGAAGTTAGGAGTCTCATTGACTCTTAAAAGAAGTAATTCAGCCGCCAAACTGGAAGATGTAGATTTGGGAATAGTTAAATTGATATCAGATAGTAGGGACTATGGGGTTGCAGATGCAAGTGAGGCTTGTGATGATCCGGAGCAGGAGACAGAGGTTTCCCATTTTGCAGATTCAGATGAGATAGCTGATGAAATCGATACCGGGGTAAGTTGTTGTATTAGAGATTCAGTTCTTTTAGAATAGAAATATATGAACAGGTATGGAGCTCCATTGGATACCTTTGTTAGAACACTAATGGTGAACGGAACGCATCTGTTCATGCAAACTCCAGTATTATCAGTCAGCCTTGCCCTCAGAAATAACTATCAGTTCAGTTCAGAACATAGCCTCAACCTACCTGGACAATGGTTATCTTTTTTTACTAGATAATAGTTCAGTATAAACAATGAAATAGTTCTAGCAAATATACTAATTTTGGTTCCTTGATTTCTCTCTTTTATTAACATAGTTGTTCATAAAGGCACATCAAGGCTATAGGGGGTCCTATCGCCCGAGCCGCGCGTGCGCCTGAGAGGTGAGGTGCACAAAAAATTCAAAACAAATTAAATTAGATTACAAAACATATAAACACATTGACAAGAAAATATAACTATCCTCGGAATACTTAATAAGTAACAAAATTTAAGTGACAGAACAAGGAAAACAATTTTAAAAGTATCATAAAAAACAAAGATTGGTATAGTATAAATTTTCGCCCAGGCGGATTGAGGTGCACCAAAAAAGTGTGCCTCCTGAATAAGGTCACGCACCTTGGGGCTAGGATGGGGATCGAGTATAAAATCTCTGTTATAAACTGAGATGCTTGCTATAAATTTTATATATACTGACATTATTTTCCATTTAATTGAAAAATTATGTCTTGAGTTTTGTGGACTTCTGCAGGTTTTCCATTACCGGAATAGCAAAGTTAAGGATAAGGCTAATGGCCTTCTTCAAGAGATTTTAGAGATTGAGACTGAACATCAAAAGGCTAAGAAATCTGCTGAACTGTTCGACCCTTTTTCTTCCAGGAAGCAGATAGAAAAACAAATTAAGGTAAATCTTTTGGCCTATAGTCAATCTTAGTTTTTGCTTATGTTGTTCGTCTAATTGGGCTACTTACAATGCGTATCATCTCGATTGTAGTTGCTAAAGAAGTTGCCTGTTGAGGAATTATATCTCGAAGTTGAAGAGCTGATTGCTAAAATTTCCCCCATAGACAACAACCGTAAGATGCTAATAAAAGCCGAAAATTACATTTCTAGTATTGTTCGTGCTATGATTAGAGCAAGGATGGAGTTTTGGCGACGATACCAAGAGGTATGGTTTTATATCTATGATGCCAAATTAAATATTCTTTTAGATGCCATCTTCATTGAATCTAACTTCTTTTAATGGTTATGTTCACTAGTCCCCTTCCTTAATAATAAGCAAGGGCAATGGCAAAGAACATAGTTCGAATGGATTGAATCACACTCTTGATTCATTACTGAGCAAGGTTTGTTGAATTTTTTTTTAATGAACTATTTTCAAATTATTTATCTTCATTATTTCTAGGCTCACTATATCCTTAATGATTAGGTTAAGTCGTTCAAGAATCAATGGGAGAAGGAGTATGCCTCTTTTGTTACTCCTTATGACCGATCTTACCCTAAAAGGCAAAGGACTGAATCATAGCAAGCAGTTTGTGCCAGAAAGAAAGTCGAGTGATTCTCTTATCAGCCAGGGTAGTACATGTCTATGATCCAGCTTGTATCGAGTCTTTTTGTCGAATTTGGAACTTTAAGCTGATTCTCTATATTTTGAGATTATTGTTTTGTATTTAACTATCTGAGTGACTGAAGATGCCCACAAAACCTGTCATGGTATTGTGATGTCCGATAAATGTTTCTACCTTTTATCGACTCCGGACCAGAATTATTCATGCTAACTTGACATTTATTATCTTTACTTTTCTATTAGTTCTAAATTGGTGTGTTTCGGTTTTAATGCATTTCTTTGATAGATTTATTTGAATGGGTGAATGAAGTTTAGCCTGTTAGCAACAAGTGGATGACAAGGATTCAATTGTTATGCGTTTCTTTGTTATGCTGCGTTCTTGTCTTATTTTAAAGAAAATGCAGTTCTCTGGCTAATACTTGCTTTATCTACTCGAAGACCTTGTTGGGAGCTCTGCTGTGGGTCGTGATCTTCAGACTTGATTTGGCATTTTGGTTTAGTTGGGCTGCCTCCCACTGCTTCAAGGCATTTTGAGATAGGATGAAATCTTTGTTATAGCAGCATCCTCGAAGATATCGAGTCTCTATGTGCTCATATAGTGGGGAAATTGTCATATACTAAACATGTACAACGAATTATGCCATTTGATCGGCCAAAAAAGCTACAGGTGTTATGTTCGAAATTGGTTTAAGAAAAAAGAAATGTGACTCAGTTTGAACTAATTTAGTGATAATTAACACAAAAGGTGATAAACGTTTTTATTGGAGTGATAAACGTTTTTTCTTTCAAATTTTTGTTATAGCAACCTTTTGAGGTGATTAACTTTTTTTTTTTTTTTTTTTGAAAACTGATTTTAGATGAATGGGAATAAATTATTAAAATTGGTCTAATTGATCAATGAAGAGTTAATGGGATATGAAACGTCAATTTACAGTGAAAAAATAAAATATTATTGACTAGCTTATCAGTAAGAAGATGTATGAGTAGTTGAACAAGTTAATAATCTATACCAGTGGGCTAGAGATGCGAAGCCCATGCCGCTGCCCACCGGTGGGCTTGGGGCATGGGCATAGACCGTGGGCCCGTGGCCATTGAAACTTGAAACTTGGTTCTTGGATTGTGAGTTGGACTTGAGCGACCTATTATAGTTTTGCCGTCATGCTCAATCGACATATTATCTAGACTTGAAAATGAAGCAACTCGTGGTTGACTCTTCTGGAACTTGAAACACACTATTGGAGTGACTTGGCGTTTCAGCTAGAGAGTGGAGGTTACTAATGATTATCTGCAGTGTGTTATGACGCCAGTAATGAAAGTCATTACTTGATGTATTGAATGTCATAATGGCTGCAAAACGCCGACCTGATAGAATTCTGGATCCTATAAAAGGAGTCATATGCACTTTATTTTGTATCCAACAACATTTTTCTCCACTTTCATACTGTAATACCCGGTTGTAATTCAGTAATTATCATTCAGTATTTATCATTCAGTAATTTTACTCATTATTGATCATTTGTCACTCATATTCAATCATGGTATTCACCGTTCAGAGTAATTGTATCGTGTATCAATCGTCGTCCATTACTAATCTAATTGGAGTTTCGTGTCGTGTTTATCATCATTGTCATTTTCATTGTGGGTTGTGCGTGAGGAGTAGCGCGACGCTACGTATGCTAATTGAGTACAGGTAGCGCAAGCTACCACTCAGCATTAGCGCGCGCTAATTGAGTACAGGTAGCGCACGCTACCACTCAGCATTAGCGCACGCTAATGTAATCCTGGCTGTAGTCCAGAAGGTACTGGACTGCAGGTGAGTTATTAGTAGCGCACGCTACGAGTGGTAAGTAGCGCGCGCTAGTGGGTTGTAGTAGCGCACGCTAATAATTGCTGTAGCGCGCGCTAAGGACGGATCAGGTTGAGTCCAGTGGCTACCGGATCGCATCGATTAATTCATAGCGCACGCTATGAGTTGTTTTTAGCGTACGCAATCGATATTATAGCGCACGCTAAATATTGGTTGTAGCGCACGCTACCGAGGTCAGATCAGAGGACAGTCGGTTTCTGGACTTCAGCACTGGACAGCAGATTTTTAGCTAGCGTACGCTAACAATTGGAGTTAACGTACGCTATTGAGATAGAGTTAGCGCACGCTACCAGGTTGTGGCGTACGCTAACGGGTCAGCCAGAGTTCACTGGAATGTTCATACAACTCGTTAGCGCACGCTAAATAGCAGGTCATAGCGTGCGCTAATCTGGAGCAGTATATATTGGACAGTTAGCCTGAGTTTCGTCATTTCCTCACTTCTCTTCGTTTTTGAGCGACGTCGGGCGATTTCAGACGACTTGGAGTGTTCTCTTCGAGCTGCTATCACCTATCATCATATTCAAGTCTTTGAGTTGGATTATCATCACTTCATCATCTCCTTAACATCAAATCAAAGATATTAATCTCTTGGAACTAGAATTTCGGATTTTTGGGTTTTTCCTTCCGATTTCTTCGTGTAAGCTTGGATTGTTGTTGGAATATATTAGATATGGATTATCTACCTTGGATAAATGTATTCCTACGGATTTAATGGCTATTTTGGGGATTTATATCAAGAACCCTTGGGGTTGACTTTGGATTAATTGGGGATTTTCCAATTGATGTTGTTGTAATCTTGAATTGTGGATTCCTATTGGATTATTGATATCCTTGAAGTGTTTTTGATAGTTCGAAATACTCTTTTTGGTGTTGGTTTCGATATATTCGGGATTGGATATTTTCGAGGTTATGTGGTTTGTTTCGTATTCATTAGAATGCCCCAATGAGTTTGATTATCGTTGTATCGACTTTTGGGTTAGTCGTGTTTCGTTGCTTGATACGTGTATTGATCGGTTGTTGGTAATTATTGCTATTCAAGGTTGTTCGAGAGACCGGTATCTCGATTAGGACGTTGTTCGTGGAAGGACATTGTCATCGGTATTGTGTAAGTTAACTCTTACTCGGTTAAAAGGATACCCATTCCTTTTGTTGTTGATTGCTCATAATCATAACTCATTCATCATGGTATTAATCATATTGAGACTTGTAATTATCGAATAATCATTTCATTCACGAGAAACGACGGTTCCAAATCATTTCATTGGGTTATCAATCAAGTCACTATTATTTTCATCTCGGTGAGTCATCTTGGCCTTGTCGAATTATTATTCATTGGTATTCATTGTGGTCATTCTCGTTCATATGACCTTCTGGGTTCATATTGCGTGGTCGGGTGTGGCTGTGTGGAATTTTTAGTCGGGCACACGATGGTCATGTTTTGGGTTCACCGATACATTGGACCGTGCACACGGTAACGCTTACCTCCGTGAGACTAATTAGGTACAAGGACGGGTGTGTCCGATCATTCGTCTTGTACACTTGCACAGAACATTACGGGCGTACTATGATACTCCTCTTCAGCGTAATTCATAACTAAGGATATTTCATAACTTCAGATAATTCATGATTGTGTATTTTCAACCCTTGAAAATTGTTGTTCTGTGTAACTGACCCCGTTGGGGGATTTTGTTTTCAGGTCACGGCAAGGCAAAGGCACGGGAAGAGCATGTTGACGGCGAGGAGTCCCAGTGATACTAGTAGGGTGGCCCAGTCATTCCGTTTGTTTCAGTCATTCCAGTCATTTCAGTTATTCCGTCATTTGTATTTTTCGCTGCAAAATTCCGTTTGAAATGTTTATTTGTTCAGGGTGGTGTATTTTATCTCCATATAAAATATACTAGTATTCGGTATTGTCCTGGTGTGTTGTACTTAAACTCCTCATCGGAGTACTTGGTAATATAATGTGGTTCGGTACTACAATTATATTATTTAATTCATCATTTTAATTTGCCTGGTGGGTCCTACTGGGGATTCAGACTGTAATATCCGCCTAGTTTGGGGTGTTACAGAGTTGGTATCGGAGCGTGGTTTTGAATACTACCCTTCAAGTCATGTCTCATTTGAAATCATCGTCATCGGACTAGTATCATTGGACTTTCGCGTCACGTGTGACCTGTGCAAATGCCGAGCCAATCAGACCAAGAACTGTAAGATTTCTAACGCCATGGTATAATTTCTGGCAAGAATCATTCATTCATAATTCATCAGTTAACAATCCTCAACCATCATTTTCATTTGACCAGGACGGTCATGTTAACTCGTTAATCACTCAATTCATTTCATTATTCAGTTGTTGATCAGGAAGATCAAATCATTAATCATGTTAACTTGTCCAAGATAATCATGTCACCTCAGTTAATCATTCATGTAATCACTGTGTTAGAGCGCGTATGCTCATTTTCATCATCTCATGTCATAATCATAACGTGATTTTCATGCGGGAAATATAATCATCATGTGACTTTCCTACTTCAGTATGGAGAGGCAAGGAGAGGACGTGGAGGACGAGGCCGTGGAGCAGGCCGAATCCCGAGAGCTCGTGTGAATACACGTGCAAACGCGAGAAATAATGCTAATTCATCGAGCAGCGACGCTGCCACTCATTCACCTGGACGCGATCATTCACTAACGGGGAGTCGTACCCGGGACACGGCTCAGTCAGAAGGTGTCCGGGTTGACCCACTCGCTTTTATGCAGGGCATGATGGCCCAAATGACCCAGATGGCACAACTGATGGAGACGATGCATAACTCCGTCAATCAAAATCAACAGGCTCCTCCGCCGCCACCTCAGAGGCAAGAGAGGAATGTGAGCAATATCATCGGCGACATCTCTCGCCAGAGACCACCTACTTTTGAGGGCTCGTCTGAGCCGGCGGATATTATTCATTGGCTCGAGCATTTCGAGAAGTTGTTTGCTATGGTAGAGTGTCCCGAAGGACACAAAGTTTCTGTTGCGGCTTACTACCTGGGTAAGAGCGCACATTCTTGGTGGTTGTCGTTGAAGCCCACCGAAGGATCATGTACTTGGGATCAGTTCAAAACTCTCATGATGGAGAGGTATTATCCGGCCCCGCTCAGAGAGGCCAAACTGTCAGAATTACTCACCCCCGACCCCTCAGCAGACGAGGATGTTCTCGCCATTGCCGAGAAATTTCAGGAACTTCTTCCGTTCGCCTCATCTATCATTCATTCCGAGGCAGATAAGATTAAGTATTTCAGCAAGAGGCTCAAACCCCGTATGAGACTACAGTTGCTTAATCATAATTGCACCACGTTGGCTGAATTCATTGAGAAAGCTCTTACCTATGAGCTCACTGCTAAGGAGATTGCTAAGCAGCAACCTTCATCTGCTAGCAAGAAGTCCAAGAACCGTAATCAGTCTGACGGCAGTCAGGCCACTTTCAAGAAACCTCGTGCGGGCTCTGCTTTTTCTGAGCGACCTCCTGTGACATCTAAACCCGCGGAATCTCAGTCTCGAGCGGCCAGTTCGGCCATCACCTGTTTTAACTGTGGGGATCTTGGTCATCTCAGTACCAAGTGTCCGAGTTAGACTATCACGTGTCATAATTGTGGGATTGCTGGGCATAAGGCCCGTTTTTGCCGTAGGGACTCCAAACCTACTCAGACGTCATCTCAGGCCCCTAAGCGATCACCATTCGTAATCAAAGCCACTCAATCGGGCTGCTTAAAACGACAGGAGCGACTAAAGGTGGAACCTATAGCCAGCAGACGGGAGCGTCCGGTGCCGGGACTAGCAAGCCCCGGATTTATGAGATGAAGAAGACCGATGATCCAGAGGCCCGAATGATCTCAGGTGCACTCGATATTCTATCTCAACCTGCGTGTACCCTTTTTGATACTGGTGCATCGCATTCATTCATTTCCGAGTCATGTTTGAGTAGACTACGTCTGGGTAGTGCTACTAGCTGTGAGCCTTATGTCATTGGTCTACCTGATGGTAGACGAATTATCAGAAATCGTGAGATTCGTAATCGTCGATTCGGGCCATGGTCGTGTATGGCCAGCGGACCTAATCGTGGTAGATTTGCCGAGAGACGACGTCATCTTGGGTATTGATTGGATGGATCGTCATGATGCCATCATTAGTGTCCGTAAGCGTATGATCACTATCATTTCAAACGATGGGGTTGAGTGTGTGTTTCAAGGAGGTAATCCCGGCTGTTCTGGTAAGGTCATTAATTTGATGAAAGCAGTGAGATTACTCAATCAGGGGTGTGTTGGTTATTGGTGCTATATGACCAAAACCGAGAAATCATCAGTAATGTTGACGGACATTCCGGTAGTGAGGGAATATGCCGACGTTTTTCCAGACGAGTTACCTGGTTTGCCTCCACAGAGGGATGTGGAATTCACGATTGAGTTGGAGCCTGGTACGTCCCCGATATCGAAGGCACCGTACCGGATGGCCCCGATCGAAATGCAGGAATTAAAGAACCAACTTGAGGAGTTGTTCGAGAAGGGTTATATTCGACCGAGTGCGTCCCCGTGGGGAGCACCAGTGTTATTTGTCAAGAAGAAGGATGGTTCTTTTCGCTTGTGTATTGATTATCGGGAATTGAACAGGGTGACAATCAAGAATAAGTATCCTCTACCCCGTATCGATGATCTTTTGGATTAACTTCAGGGAGCTTCAGTATTTTCCAAGATCGACTTAAGATCTGGATATCATCAGTTGCGGATTCGAGAGTCGGACATCGCGAGGACGGCGTTTCGAACACGCTATGGTCATTATGAGTTTGTGGTTATGCCGTTTGGATTGACTAATGCACCTGCGGTATTCATGGAGTTAATGAATCGGGTTTTCATCGACTTTTTGGATCAGTTTGTTGTTGTCTTCATCGATGACATTTTGATTTATTCTCGTGACCGAGAGGAACACGAGGTTCATCTTCATCAGGTTCTCGACGTGTTGAGACGAGAGCAACTTTATGGAAAGTTTTCCAAATGTGAGTTCTGGATGTCCGAAGTGACTTTTCTCGGACATGTAATTTCATCAGACGGAGTTCGTGTCGACCCTCAGAAGACGGAGGCTATCCGAGATTGGTTACCTCCGAAGAATGTTAAGGAAATCCGAAGTTTTCTCGGATTAGCGGGTTATTATCGGCGATTTGTGGAGGGATTTTCTAGAATCGCTCAACCCTTGTAGAACCTTTTGCGAAAGGATAAGAAATACACGTGGTCCGACGCGTGTCAACGGAGTTTTGAGGAACTCAAGAGTCGGTTAATGTCAGCACCTGTACTTTCCTTGCCGCAGGGGACGGAGGGATTTGTGGTTTATAGTGATGCATCCGGGAAGGGTCTCGGATGTGTGCTCATGCAGAATGGAAAGGTTATTGACTATGCTTCACGGCAATTGAGACCTTACGAGGTTAATTATCCGACACACGACCTAGAGCTAGCAGCCGTGGTGTTCGCTTTGAAGATTTGGCGTCATTATCTCTATGGCGTTACTTGTCAGATATTCACCGATCATAAGAGTTTAAAGTATATATTTACTCAGAAGGAGCTTCAGCAGGAATTCCTTAGACCCGAGATCGAGGTTTGGCTTCAGCGAGTTCAGGGACAGCTTTGTATGTTGGAGATCTCATCGTCACTTGAGGAGGCAATCAGAGAGAATCAGGGTTCAGACCCATCATTGTTACGCATCCGTGAGGATGTGGTTCAGGGGAAAGCCCCTGGATTTGTGGTCCACGAGGATGGACTTTTGAGGTTTAAGAATCGATTGTGCGTACCGGTGAATGACGAGTTGAAAAACTCGATTTTGAAAGAAGCTCATGCTACCCCTTATTCTGTTCATCCGGGGTCTAGCAAGATGTACAAGGGCTTGAAACAAAATTACTGGTGGAGTAATATGAAACGAGAAGTCGCAGAATTTGTTTCGAGATGCTTAACCTGTCAACAAGTTAAGATTGAACATCAGCGACCGGCGGGTATGCTGAAACCTCTTCCTATTCCCGAATGGAAGTGGGAAGACATTTCTATGGATTTCATCACGAGTTTGCCGACGAGTCGTCATGGCATGAATACGATCTGGGTGATCGTGGACCGCTTAACCAAATCAGCTCATTTCCTTGAGATCAAGGATACGTGGGGTCCCGAGAGACTTGCTCAGCTGTTCATCAAAGAGATAGTGAGACTGCACGGTACTCCTAAAAGTATCGTTTCCGATCGTGACGGACGGTTTGTGTCTCATTTTTGGAAATCAGTTCAACGTGCTATGGGAACTCAGCTCAATCTCAGTACCGCCTTTCATCCTCAGTCCGACGGGCAATCAGAGAGGACTATTCAGACATTAGAGGACATGTCGAGGGCATGCGTCCTCGATTGGAAAGACGATTGGGAAGCCCAACTACCATTGATCGAGTTCACGTATAATAATAGTTGGCATGCTTCGATTAAGATGGCACCTTACGAGGCCTTGTATGGTCGTCGTTGTCGATCTCCTTTGTGTTGGGATGACCTATCAGAATCAATCGGCACCGAGCCCAATATGCTTATAGCCGCCCGTGAGAAGGTAACTTTGATCAGGAGTCGTTTGTTGACCGCTCAGAGTCGACAGAAATCATATGCAGATAACCGGCGTCGACCTTTAGAGTTCGAATCAGGTGACCATGTTTTGGTCAAGGTATCCCCGAGTCGTGGTATCTTCCGTTTCGGGAAGAGGGGGAAGTTGAGTCCGAGATTCATTGGACCGTTTGAGATTTTGGATCGAGTAGGCGAGTTAGCTTATCGACTGGCTTTACCTCCGGCGTTGAGCCGAATTCATAATGTGTTTCATGTCTCTCGGCCATGGAAGTATGTTGCCGACCCGAGTCACATACTTCAGTTCGATGAAGTCGAGATCGCCGACGATCATTCATATGAGGAGCGTCCTATGCGAGTTTTAGAGCGGCGAATCAAACAGTTGAGGAATAAGACGATTCCTTTGGTTAAGATTCAGTGGTCTAGGCACGGAGTCGAAGAGGCTACTTGGGAAACCGAGGATAGTATGCGGGAGAGTTACCCCGAGTTGTTTGACCATTAGTTTCGGGGACGAAACTCTTTTAAGGGGGGTGTATGTAATACCCGGTTGTAATTCAGTAATTATCATTCAGTATTTATCATTCAGTAATTTCACTCATTATTGATCATTTGTCACTCATATTCAATCATGGTATTCACCGTTCAGAGTAATTGTATCGTGTATCAATCGTCGTTCATCACTAATCTAATTGGAGTTTCGTGTCGTGTTTATCATCATTGTCATTTTCATTATGGACTGTGCGTGAGGAGTAGCGCACGCTACGTACTCTTTCTAGCGCGCGCTAATTGAGTACAGGTAGCGCACGCTACCACTCAGCATTAGCGCACGCTAATGTAATCCTGGCTGTAGTCCAGAAGGTACTGGACTGCAGGTGAGTTATTAGTAGCGCACGCTACGAGTGGTAAGTAGCGCGCGCTAGTGGGTTGTAGTAGCGCACGCTAATAATTGCTGTAGCGCGCGCTAAGGACGGATCAGGTTGAGTCCAGTGGCTACTGGACTGCACTGGATTAATTCATAGCGCACGCTATGAGTTGTTTTTAGCGTACGCAATCGATATTATAGCGCACGCTAAATATTGGTTGTAGCGCACGCTACCGAGGTCAGATCAGAGGACAGTCGGTTTCTGGACTTCAGTACTGGACAGCAGATTTTTAGCTAGCGCACGCTAACAATTGGAGTTAACGTACGCTATTGAGATAGAGTTAGCGCACACTACCAGGTTGTGGCGTACGCTAACGGGTCAGCCAAAGTTCACTGGAATGTTCATACAACTCGTTAGCGCACGCTAAATAGTAGGTCATAGCGTGCGCTAATCTGGAGCAGTATATATTGGACAGTTAGCCTGAGTTTCGTCATTTCCTCACTTCTCTTCGTTTTTGAGCGACGTCGGGCGATTTCAGGCGACTTGGAGTGTTCTCTTCGAGCTGCTATCACCTATCATCATATTCAAGTCTTTGAGTTGGATTATCATCACTTCATCATCTCCTTAACATCAAATCAAAGGTATTAATCTCTTGGATCTAGAATTTCGGATTTTTGGATTTTTCCTTCCCATTTCTTCGTGTAAGCTTGGATTGTTGTTGGAATATATTAGATATGGATTTTCTACCTTGGATAAATATATTCCTACGGATTTAATGGCTATTTTGGGGATTTATATCAAGAACCCTTGGGGTTGACTTTGGATTAATTGGGGATTTTCCGATTGATGTTGTTGTAATCTTGAATTGTGGATTCCTATTGGATTATTGATATCCTTGAAGTGTTTTTGATAGTTCGAAATACTCTTTTTGGTGTTGGTTTCGATATATTCGGGATTGGATATTTTCGAGGTTGTGTGGTTTGTTTCGTATTCATTAGAATGTCCCAATGAGTTTGATTATCGTTGTATCGACTTTTGGGTTAGTCGTGTTTCGTTGCTTGATACGTGTATTGATCGGTTGTTGGTAATCATTGCTATTCAAGGTTGTTCGAGAGACCGGTATCTCGATTAGGACGTTGTTCGTGGAAGGACATTGTCATCGATATTGTGTAAGTTAACTCTTACCCATTCCTTTTGTTGTTGATTGCTCATAATCATAACTCATTCATCATGGTATTAATCATATTGAGACTTGTAATTATCGAATAATCATTTCATTCACGAGAAACGACGGTTCCAAATCATTTCATTGGGTTATCAATCAAGTCACTATTATTTTCATCTCGGTGAGTCATCTTGGCCTTGTCGAATTATTATTCATTGGTATTCATTGTGGTCATTCTCGTTCATATGACCTTCTGGGTTCATATTGCGTGGTCGGGTGGGGCTGTGTGGAATTTTTAGTCGGGCACACGATGGTCATGTTTTGGGTTCACCGATACATTGGACCGTGCACACGGTAACGCTTACCTCCGTGAGACTAATTAGGTACAAGGACGGGTGTGTCCGATCATTCGTCTTGTACACTTGCACAGAACATTACGGGCGTACTATGATACTCCTCTTCAGCGTAATTCATAACTAAGGATATTTCATAACTTCAGATAATTCATGATTGTGTATTTTCAACCCTTGAGAATTGTTGTTTTGTGTAACTGACCCCGTTGGGGGATTTTGTTTTCAGGTCACGGCAAGGCAAAGGCACGGGAAGAGCATGTTGACGGCGAGGAGTCCGAGTGATACGAGTAGGGGGGCCCAGTCATTCCGTTTGTTTCAGTCATTCCAGTCATTTCAGTTATTCCGTCATTTGTATTTTCCGCTGCAAAATTCCGTTCGAAATGTTTATTTGTTCAGGGTGGTGTATTTTATCTCCATATAAAATATACTAGTATTCGGTATTGTCCTGGTGTGTTGTACTTAAACTCCTCATCGGAGTACTTGGTAATATAATGTGGTTCGGTACTACAATTATATTATTTAATTCATCATTTTAATTTGCCTGGTGGGTCCCAGTCGGGGATTCACGGCACTGTAATATCCGCCTAGTTTGGGGTGTTACACATACTCAGTTTCCAGCATCAAATAATTCGCTTTTTCTCCACTTTCATACTCAGTTTTCAGCATCAAATAATTCGCTGGAACTCTGCATTTTGGAGAGCACCTAAGACAGAGAATAAGAGCAGTTGTATTTTGATGACTTATTGTCTGAGCCGTCTATACGAGGACAAAATAGTCTTACGGAGAGACTCTAACTCGCCTCTACTTTGCACTTTTATTTCTGAGTATTTTATAGGCATCGTACTTTCTTTGTAATTTTTATTGTAATTACATTGTTGAAAATTCACAAACCAACAATCGTTAGACTTTCCTTTTCTATTATTTCTTGATACTTTATCAACTTACTTCTCAATGCTCTTTTCTTTCAGTTTATTTTTTTGTTTTTTTAATAGAAATTTTAAGTGGTAGTTTGAACAAAAGGAAGATCAACAACATGCACATAATGAGACGCTTAATATAAATGAGTTGCACTTTTACAATCCAAACAAACAACAGTAAGATATTCCTATTCGCGGACCTAAGACCGCAACTACATGTTTGGGGCTTGCAGAAGTGGATTTGGGTGTGGATGGTTATAGAAACACACATGTTCGTGTATCGATTTAGTGATGTCGATAATTTTGATCTTGGGCTCGAAATTCAAGCCTGACAATTTAAAATCAATAGTGAAAACCAATGCAACACAAGATCGGGTTATCTCCCTAGAATAGAAGCCCAATTGTGAACTGTAAAATAGAAACACAATCCCAATTCTAGTTGTCCTTAGCAAAATAAATCCCAATCTCAACTATAAATAGATGAACAAGACTTTTCATCTCTATCCCTTATTCATCAGTTTTCACCTCCTCACTGCAGCTGCTGACGGAAGATCTAAGCTAATATCCAGAAGAATGAAGCTCTCCATGGATTCTCGCATGGCCATTCTCTTATCTAACCTAAAGAAGCTCCTTCAACATCTTCCCGGATTTTCCTTTATAAAGCTCCTTTTACACCGTACACTTGCAATTTAAAAGATTTGATATTTTTGCGAACACTAACATAGTTGTATTATGAAATCCATACCAAGCAACATAATAGCTATTGCAATGTTCATACTCCGAAGAAACAGTTGATAAAAATAAATGAGAAAAAACAGTTGATAAAAATAAATTCTACTTTGAAGAAGTAGTTGATCAATTATCTAAATCCTGCTCTTGGAGAAGCAGTTGAAATAAATCATACTCTGAAAAAATAGTTGATCAATGATTCAAATCATGCTCTCGAAGAAGAAGTAGTTGATGGAAATATCGAATCTCCATGATTATTAGATACAAACAAAGAAAATTGAGCAAGTTAAATTCCATGTCAATTACACCGCATGGTGGGATCATTTGAAAAGTGATATTAAAACTATCACTGGAAAATAATTTCTCAATAAATCCCTTGTTATAAATAACATAATTTTAGTCACAAATTTCATATTGAATAGGTCAGCTTGTTGTAGGTTTCATACTTATAGCAAAAGACGAAATCCCTTGCCCCCATGACCCCCACCCCCAGTCCCAGTCCCAGTCCCAGTCCCATTGATGGAGGACTTAAATCACGGTGACTCAACAATTTACCAAGTGGGAGAAACAGTGGATTTCATACTAAGGGGCTTGTATTTAATTAAGATTTTAATGGAATTTGGTAGATTTTACAGTTTGATGGATTTGATAGATTTTAATGGAACTTTCATAAATTCTCTGTGATTTCAATGGACTTCTATCTATTAGAATTTTATAGAATTTTACGGATTTTTATGGACTTTTATGAATTTCTAATGACTTTATTTTTCTCAAAAGATAGTAACTACATGAATTTTATTTATTAGCGTTCTATCTTAATACTACCTCTGTTCTACTATAATTGCAACATCTGCACTTTCACGCTTGTCAATGCACAACTTTGAATATTAATATCTTTAATTATTTATTTTTAAAAATTATAAAAATTTGATATTTTGAAAATATATTTCGTGGTGAATCTAACAAGATCTCACATGACTATATTTTTTCATATGTATGAATTACAAAAGATGGTCAAAAGACAGTATGTGAATAATGTAATAGTCAACACGTTGCAATAATAATAGAACGGAGGAAGTAGATAGTTGTTCTATATGTGATTCTCAATCAATTATTATGTATAATAGATTTTTTAATTAAAAATAAATATCTATTACAAAGAGAAAATTTTACAACAAATTGATATAATTTGACGAGAAAGACTAAAGAAGTAACTCATATTAAAAAGACTAAAACATATACAAGTTATTAAAGTAATGAGCAGATATAAAATATTTAATTATAAGCTGAATCTTTTTTACGAGTTTTTGTAAATAATTATTTTTTCATAAAAAGCTGAAGAACAGAAGATAAAAATATTATAAGAACTTCTTTACTGTTCCGGGATATGGTGGTAGGGATGTCTAAATGATTCTCGGTTCTCGGTTAGAACCGGAACCGCGCGGTTCCGGTTAACCGAGAACCGCAATTTCGGTTATCGGTCTGGTTTTCGATTTCATTGTGTATCATTTGTTCGGTTTTCGGTCTAACCGATAACCGTTCGGTTCCGAACCGAAAACCGATTTTATAAAATATATTTATTAAATATTTTTTATAATTATATTATATTATTTTAATTTTTGTAAATTAAAATTGGAAATTAGACCGAGCCAGAAGCAGATTTTATTTATGAAATTATATTTTTATATTTTATAATTATATTATATTGTTTCAATTTTTTTAAATTGAAATTTAAAAAAAAAAAAAAAAAAAGGTTTTGTGGTTAACCGAACCGGAACCGAAAATAATCGGTCCGGTTCCGGTTAACCGAAAATTTCGGTCCGACTAACCAGAACCGAACCGTTCGACATCCCTATATGGTGGTAGTGGCAGTGGTGGTGGCAACAAGATGACAGTGGAAATGGTGTTGGTGGTGGGACGGGATAGTGGCAATGGTGGTGTGGAGGCGGTTGTGGTGGAGGCAGTTGCGTCAGTGGTGGTGGGTGGTGGTGACGAGTAAAAATCCATCAAAATCTTAGGGGTGTAGTAAAGATTTTAAAAGACAAATTATGTTTGTACTTTGTGCTTAAAGATGAGTACCTAAATGATTCCATTAAAATCCTTAGAATCCAAAATAAATTTGAATACCTCATGATTTTGTAAGATTTAGAAAAGTTTTCATTTAATACCCCATGACTTTAATGGACTTTTAAGAATTCCATTAAATTCAATATTGAATACCACAAAAATTTAATTGACTTTTAAAAGTCTCAATTAAATACACCCAAACTTTTTCAAATCCATCAAATTCTATAAAAGTCTTTAAAACTCATTTCAAGTCTCAATTGAATATGCCCCCTAAATAACTTAATTGTTGTTACAGGTTCCATTCTAACACAATTGTTTGAAAAAAGTTGCTAGTCATCTACTGACTAGCCGTTGAAGAAAAAACATTGGTGATCTGCCAACACCAGGAGCGGCGACTGAGAGTGACCAACCATCAATGCCAAATAAAAACTTACTCACGATCGCCCGCACCTGAAAGTGACTAGCCGACAGTGCTGGTAAAAGAAACATCAGTGGTCGGTTGATGCCAGTGATCAGCAGTTGGCCAACGATTGGGACTGACTGGCCGGTATTGCCAGTAGGAAAAAAAACTCACCGCTGGCCATCTACTTGTTTTGAAAAAAAAAAAAAGAAAAGTTTAATAAAGGTAAACTTGGTTTTGCTATTGAATTAAATGATGGATGTCAAGCTTCGCTTTTTTTCCACAATCCGAAAACAATTAACACTTGATTTTCTTACAAAAATATCCCCCATCCGCCGTATGACGGCCTCAGACACGGTGTGAAACAATGATTCAACTATTTAATAATTCCAAATATAATGGAAGCAAGATAGACATGAGCCTCAAACAGGATCAAATGAAGTGCCCTTTGAATACTTTCTAAGCGCTATTTGCTATGAATCAAATACATATAATTAAAGTTAATACAAATGAAGCTACTGCGTACGGATATTCCTATGTAGGATTTGTTGTGGTAGAGTTCCTAACGAGCTCTCAAATAAAGTGTTCGGTGGGGTACTCGTTTTCATATCCATTGTAGTCGTAGTACAGCCTATCTCCCTTCCGGATGTCTCTGCTTGCTATCAAAAGAACTCGGCATTCACCATTGACGTTAAACCTTAAACATTTTACGTTTTGTTTCTTCTTCCCACCCCTACATCGTAGGTTCAAATCAGAATCAAGTTTATCACATGGTTGGGAT
The DNA here is from genome assembly GCA_033398695.1 of Orobanche coerulescens. NCBI lineage: Eukaryota > Viridiplantae > Streptophyta > Magnoliopsida > Lamiales > Orobanchaceae > Orobanche > Orobanche coerulescens. Next base: position 4,564,563 of record CM065816.1, read on the forward strand.
TAAAGAAGCTTTTCAATCAGTAGAAGAAGAAAAAAAAGGACAAAAAAATATCAAACTTTTGGCTCGACTTGTACTATATATATATATATATATATATATATATAAGCATTTATACAACTTAATTATCACACACTCTTTTAAGTATATCAACTTTTACCTTCTATTTGAAGATAGCACCATCTTTTGATTCTCAACCATTTTTAGCTTAAGCTACAACAAATCACTTATTCTAAAAGCATGAGCTTTTGAAAACACTCCCTAAATACCAGCTATCGTATACATAAATGTACGATAGAATAAATTTAGTTTAAAAAATCCAACCACTTTCGTGCAAGCAAGAAGACATGTTATCTATACATTTAAATCTAGTACGAGTAAGGAGTATAATAGACATACGGTATGTGGTTGTTGATGCCGTTGATAAACCGAGCAATGTTACTTCGCCTATCAGGACAGATAACGAGACTTCTAGAAGGATCATCAGCAGTGAGGAGCGTCATCATGCTATCTCCATCATCTTCTTCGCGGTTTTGAAGGTAGTCAACATCTCCGACGTACTCTGTGATTATCGTCAAATCTCTTATATGTCTATCAGCTTCCACGGTGAATCTGTTTTGATACAAAACGGAAAAACAGAATCTGCATTATCATCTTTAATATAAAAGAGCAATGAAATGGACAATGGAGAATGTAAAACGAACCCTTCCCGAGGATCAAAAACAACCATAAGCGGTGGCCATTCTCCTCTTTCCATCATATTCTTACAGAAATCCAATGTTTCCGTGTCGTCTTTCGACAAAACCTTAAAGATGTTCGTGAAATGTTAGTAATTACAAGATTGGTAATGCCCTTGACAGCCTCACAGGCAATGAAAATAGTTAAGAAAAATGATTCTAAAAAATTATAATCATTATTTGTACCTAAAAAACTAAAAGTTGAGACTCACTTTTTTTAGAGTTTACAAATGTGTAAATGTGTAATAATGATAATATTTGCTAGTGTAACAAAAATGAAAGAAAAAAAAGGTATATTGATAAGCAATCTCCCAATCTCAGTAATTAAAAGACGGGCACTAAAAAGAATACCTGCATTCCATCTCTTTCAAGAGCCGCAAGATTTGCTGATCTTGGAGCCATGCCTGAAACATAAGTCAGCTCGTTACTAAACTCCGTCCCTGTTGCCGTTAATGCGGAAGCTAAAGACGCCATCTGTTCCAATCTCCTAACGGGATCTTCGCTGGGATTGAAGGGCAACAACTTCCTACTCTTCTTCTTTGAGATGGCCAGGATACCAGTTCGTTTTCGTCTCTTTCTACAATCTGAGGACAAAATAGTAAAATCACCACTAAAACAAGGGATTCCATTTGAAAGTAAGCACAAGAGATGAGCAAAATCAGGGGATGCCATTTCTACCTGGGCTGAGCTTCTCTGCGGATTGTGAGCACCTTTGGATTCGGAAGAAATCGACAATCTTGGTTTGGACGAGAGGGAAGTCTGCAAGTCAATCATCAGCCACAGGCTTAGTATGGTTATATGCCACTTGAAATAATAAATATCATCTAATCCTCAAGAATCACTATTACTATTAATTGGATAGGAGGGCGTAGAATATGAAACAAATATGAGGATTCATATATGAACTACACCATTAAATCAGACAACAATTGTTCATATCGATACAACCCAGTACGGGGCTTGCACCCCCCCCCCCCCCCCCTTCAAATTTTAATATATGTCTGTGTTTTTATACATATATTTCTCCATCTCCCTCCCCAAAGTAATTTCCAATTGCACTCCACTTAAATTTTTCCGATCCCACACCCTTACTCGCATTCATGGCTCCACCAATGGATACAACTACAAATCACATGACCAAACCTATGATCAGCCATGTTAATTCTCACCTTGACTGCATAATTAAAATATATGCACAACATACATATTAACATGGAAGTCCAGATATAAGCAAACCATGGTTCGATAAAAATACAAATACAAAGACAAATTGAAGCAGTAAAACCCCATAAATTAAATAAGAAACACAGATAATGCAATCACAAAACACTTTACCAAATCAATCGCAATTTATTCAAAGAAATAATACATTAATGCTCTTATCCTGATTCTACTACAAATTGAGCAAGTTTAAGCGGATAACAGAATCTTAGACATATACAGCGAGAAAAATAATCAGATCTCGATAATAAAACTGAACATTTATAACACAAGATAATCTATTTACATACACGTCGTGTTTTTGTGATTTGAGCAAGATGGGCAAAACCAACGGCCTTTAGGGACAGCAACAAGAACTGGGCGGAGGCAGAAAAGATGAAATCCACAGTCGCATTTATCGCACAGTAGAAGCTCCGTCGGGTGCTGACCCGACCCGCATTTAACGCAGCACGCATCGCTATGATCTTCCTCTTCTTCTTGTTTCGATCTGGATCTTTTTCGGGATCCGAGCTTCGACGAAACTGGTTTTGGAGCTCGAGTTCTTTTTCTGAGTGACGCCATTTTTGGTGGATTTTTGATTGATCGAATCTAACAGTGGGGGGGGGGGGGGGGGGGGGTTTGGGTAATGGTTAAAAGGGCAGAAAAACCCGGGAGTGGAAAAGGCTTTCGCGCGGCAAGGAGGTTTCGCGGGCTGACGGATGGGATTTTAGCGCCAATCCACGTGTCAACCGGTATATAATATTCATATATATTCGGATAATTAGTTCTTATTTTAGAGTAAAATATTTATTGTATTAATAATATTAAACCAATCACATACTATATCACATTTAAATTTCAAATACGATAATTTTCACTAACTATGCTTTGTCATTGTTATATGCATTCTTTCATATCGACGTGTATCTGTAAAAATCTATATTCAATAATGGTTAGCATTAGGCTTGAATTTTTTATTACGATAAAAATAGTATAACCTTAAATATAACAACTAATTAATTTATAAATAGTACTATAAAATTTATGGTGATTAATTTAGGTAGTACCTATGCATCTCCATGTGAATTTTTCTAAAACCAAGCCAAACCAAACATACCCAATATATTCCGCTCGTAACAGTGCAGGGAGGGTAAGATGACGCAGACTACGCCCTACTTATTACTTAGAGGAGGCAATGCTAGTGAAGACCTCAACTTAGTGCACAACAACATATTGAGTGAAAATACAAAGGGAAGCATATGATACGAAAAAACTCAATACCATACCCGAGTCCACGCTTAATCCATACGACTTACCTAAGAGGAATTTGGCTACTTCACTCCCGATGAACGCTGCTCAAACAGAAGAGAGGTTGACTCCGCGCACAGTTCCCTATCAAAATTACACCACACGCAAAAGGCAAAAGGATAAAATATACAATAAATATAAAAATGCAATGCTCTAGGTCAAAGCTAACCTAGACAACCCAACCCTGAGACTCTCAACTACAGCACCACTCCCAACTAAAGAATTCACAACTCTGATCTGGCGTCTCCAAGCGCACCTATCAACAGTCATGGTCTCGAAAAGGTGGCCTTCAAATCTAATCTCAGTTGCTCCTCCCACGTCCTCCCACGCACCTATCATATGAATTTTTCTATGTTCCTATGTATTATACGGTTGGTAAACTATTATTATTTAATATTGCTTAATAATATATTTTTTTTTTGTACGTTCTCAATATTTATTTTTATGCCATTTATAGACACTACTCACCAAGAAATTTCTACTTATTACCCTCAACAACCACACATGATCCACTATTATTTTTTTAAGACAACTCAATATCAATATAGTCAGCAACTTTTATTAAAATCATGCTGAAGATTCATACGCATGTATTTGGGGGCGGAGTAATAGTAATTAGTTATAGTAAAATCTTTATAAATTAATATTGTTAGGACAGGGTAATTTTATTAATTTAAAAAAATATTATATAATCAATAAAATAATAATTTATTAACTTGGAAAGGTAATATTAATACATAACCGATCTTCAAAATTTCGAGGTTGTATAATCTACTTACAATGTACATTAGTTATTTATGACAAATAAATTACGTCGTATATACAATACATTATTTTTAATTGTCATTCATATATAATCATGTTAATTGGAAGTTTGAATGGTCTCTTTCATTGTTTTTTGCCAAAGTAAAAAAAATTGTTCATGGACTTACATATATGTACATTGTCTATAAGTAGATCAATATATAATGATCCATTGTATTATTTTAAACGACACACGACAATGACTTCTCATCTAAAATGTGTCCAAAAATCAACCATGATCAACCAACAAAGAAAAATATTATGTGATATAAGAGGGATCAGTTCGAATGCACTCAGAAAGATAAGGTAAATATTGGAAATATATAAAAATATATATTTTTAATTAAATTTTGAAACACATACGGTACAAACATGCAATAATATTCTATTGAACTACAATAATATTCTACGATTACCCGATAGAAAAAATCTTCTAAAATTGTAGAGAATCGAACCCGATAAAAATCAAAACCAATTAAGGACCAAAATCCGGTTGAGAACAGAAATCCTGTTAAGGATTTGTGAAAATCATGGCAAAACATCGAATCTTATATTTAACATAAAATGATGCATTAAAATATTCAATTTTAGTTTTTATCGGTTCTTACCGGTTCTTATACAATTTTTTTTTCTTACCAATTTTATTATATTATTATTTTTTTGAATTTTTATCGATTCTTACCTGTTGGGTATCGGGTCGTATGATTCGGCTAAAAAACCATGATCGATTATATTGGTTATAATTATAGTTTCATTGGTTGGCCTGTAATCCTTAACCCCTATCTCGTAGAATATAATTGTAATTGTTATATTCGTTTAATCCGCTTGTATTATCGATCCTGTCTTTAGCCGAATCATACGACCCGATACCCAACAGTGTCGGAGCCCGTTTTGTCGGGTGTCGGGTCCTGTGGCGTCTTGGTGATACGGAATAACCCATCCGGGTTTTCCGCTCTGGTATTTTGGCTGAACTCCACTCTTTTACTGTTTTCGTGGATACCGCTTGCCGCGGTTGATTGTTGTGCGTTCTTAATCTGTGTGATTGATCAGGGTGTATTAATCTGTGTGATTAATCTGGGCACATTGCTTATTCTGATTACCTGTGTGTATTTCAGCACTCGGTTTATATCGTTTAGGAGTTTTATTCATGTTTCTGGGTAGAGTGTTGTACGTTTTTCAACTCCTTGCGTATAAACCCTCCCGCCTGGACTGCTTAGCGTCCTTGGATCTTGTAGGGGCTTGGGGTTGTAATCTACAGACTCGGTTGTGATATTTTTTTAACTCCGTTGTGTGAGTGCAGTGTGATTCTACTGTTTTTGTATCAGTGCAGTGTGCTTCGTGTTGTTGTTGGTTTTACCGTTTTTGGGTTAAACTTTGTGTTTTCAAATGGGCATGTCCTCTACATTTTACTTGATCCCGTTTCATGGAAATTTGGATTTTCAAATATGGCAGCAAAAATTGAAAGGTATTTTAATACAACAAAAAGTATTTAAAGCCATTGATCAAACTTTTGCCGCTGATACTTCGGCCGATAAAAAGGCTGAAATGTATGAGTTTGCCTACTCGTCTATTATCTTGAACTTGTCCGACTCTATGATAAGAAAAGTCGGTAAACAAAATTCGGCTAAGGAACTTTGGGAAAAATTGGAAGAATTATATGTTGAAACCTCTTTGCCAAATAAACTATTTTTGCTTGAAAAATTCTTCTGTTTTAAACTTGATTTGAATAAAAGTCTTGATGAAAATCTTGATGTGTTTACCAAGTTAGTTCAAGATATTAAAAATTCCGGTGATAAACATATTGATAATTACTCTGCTATTGTACTTTTAAATGCTAATCCCGAGTCATATGGTGATGTTAAATCTGCTATTAAGTATGGTAGAGATGACATATCTTTAGATATTGTTGTGTCCGGTCTAAAGAGTCAGGAATTAGACTTAAAAAACAACGCGAGTAATAATTTGAATTTTGAATCAATTTCGATAGTTAGGAATGAAAATTGCTATGACTATTTCACTAAGAAGGATGGTCAAAATTCTAATTTTCGACATAACTCAAGAAATTGTTATAGTTGTGGAAAAAGAGGCCATATTGCTAGTAATTGTCCTAATAAGAACAAAAAGGGTAAAAATCAACCTGATGATAAGGCTATCTTGGCTACATCTGATATCAATCTTAGTGATGTATATTAGTTGACCTTTGTGGTTTTTCAGTCCTTAATGGGCTATGGAGTGTCTTTGTGACTTGTCATTAGTGGGCTGTGGAGTGTCTTTGTGGCTTGTTCTTATTGGGCTGTGGTCGTCTTTGTGACTTGTGTCTGATTTATATGTCTGTGTGACTTATATGAATTTCTCGTGGTTCTATTCCTTTGTGGATGTAGGTAGTCTAATCTCTGTGATTTTTTCCCTTGAACTTTGTGTTCTTTGTGCTGGCTGTGGTGTTGTGGTTCGGTCGACCAACCTTTTGTGTTTTGCAGCTTCCATGTGTTGGCGGTTTTGTGTAAACCCCTGTCCCGTTTTCAGGTGGAGCAACATGCTTAGTGCTTTGCGTTTGAGGTGGAGTGGTGTCCCCTCAAATCTATGTGTTGCTTAGTTCCCTTGATGCGTTTGTGTTTTTTGAATATTATGGTATTTGTGTGCTTTATGCAGTTTTAGCTTATTGCTCAAATATTTGTTGTGCTAATTGTGTGTTTTTTAGGGGATCTCTTCGTGAGTTGGTCTTCTTTGTGAATACTTTACCTTATCTACTGTGTGTGAGTGCAGGTAACCCCGGAGTTAGGCGATGATGAGTTTTCTTCGAAACCCGAAAATGCAATTTGACTGGTTGGTCCAAAAAGGTGGAGAATGTTATAATTTTGACCCAACCCGTCCCGTTATAATATTTAATTAATCCAGCCCAAACCCGGCCCATAGCCCTTGGCAGCCCTCCTAATAGGAGCCGTCCGATCGAGATATCTATACCTAATCTCGACCGTCCGATTACTCCTTATATATACCTAACCTTACCCTCACTCCCTAATTTCTCACCGTCTCCCTCACTTCTCTCCTGTCTCACCTCTCCTCCGTGATTTCATCCTTTCTTGGTCAACTCCTCCAAACCCCGATTCTGCTCCCGATTCCTTGATCCTTTGCCCCCCCGTGAGCCGATAACCAACATAAGGGAATCCCATGACATCCTCTGATTCCCTCCTTGTGTGTATAAAAGGCGCGGCTGGGGGCTGGAGTTTGGAAGACGAAGAAATACACCAAAATATCTGAGTGAATCGAGCGAAAAGAAGTACCCTTACTCTTTCTGTGTGAGCCGTGAGTCGAGTTGTGAGTAAGGGATTCGAGTTCGTGAGGTTCTGGGTGATTTGAAGGTGCTACCGGGCTTTGTGGCCGGTCGGCGGTGGTTTGGCATTCCTCCTTTGTGGAAACGTATTCTTGGTGTCAATTGCTAGGGTTTCGGAAGATCTGAGCCTACGCATCTCGTTCCGAAAAAGGGGGTTTTTCGATTCATTTGTTACCTTTTAATTAATTGTTGTTCTTGGTGAATTTGTGCAATTAATTAGTAATATATATATATATATTCTGTAATTTATACATATATATTACATATATATTTGTTATATATATATATAAATATATCTACAGTATACTTTATATTATATATATATATATTTGTTATATATATTTTCGGTATTTATCTATATATATATATATATTATATATATATGTAGTAGACCAATATATATTACATATATATTAGTTATATATATATATATCTATACATATGTATAATATATATCGGTTTATATACTGTTTCGGATTTGTTCTGATTATCATATTCCGATCGTTTGGTTATTATCATTATCGTTGTTAACCTGTAATCGTTTTTTTTTTTGTGTTTGCAGATTTGTTCTGGTGCTATTTTCGTCAGCTTGTTGTTCCAGGATTATTATATTGGTTATAATTATAGTTTAATTGGTTGGTTTGTAATCCTTAACCCCTATTCCGTAGAATATAATTGTAATTGTATATTCGTTCAATCCGCTTGTACTATCGATCATGTCTTTAGCCGAATCATACGACCCGATACCCAACATTACCGATTCTTATAGTACAGTTTTTCCTTACAAGTTCTTATACATCATCTTTTTAAGATGGTCCAGAACTAATAACCAAACCAATTATGTACATATTGGAATTGAATCGAAAATTAAAAAAAAAAAATCATAATGAAGAATCGAACAGATCAATTATTTCGCAACGGTTCCAACCGATTTATCCAATTCTCACTTAATTTAGTCCAACACTAAATTGGTTGAATATATTGAATTTATAGTAATTGAATTAGTAAAGAAAATGTTTAGAGGTCCCCATCACCGGGTTCGGGTCCGGGTCCGGGTCCGGATCGGACCAGCCGGGTCGCCAGGTCGGCCGACCAGGACCCGGACCCCGCCCGTACATATGAAATGTACGGGTTGGCGCGGGGGGTCGGCCACGGGTTCGGGTCCGGGTCCGACCCACCTCGTCACGGGTTCGGCCCGTCTTTTTTTCAGAAATATAAAAAATATTTTATTTATTATCATTTTATACACGAAAAATAACTATACGTGAACAAGGAAATCATTTGAAAAAATTAGCTTGTATTTAATTTTAAGTTTTTACTTAAAAATTAAATTGCATACGTATCCTCGTGAGGAATAAAAGCTCCACGTAGTTCTTTTACTTGAGAAAAGTTAAAAAAATGGGTTTGTATTTAATTTTAAGTTTTCACTTAAAATTAAATTGCCTACGTATCCTCGTGAGGAATCAAAGCCCTACGTAGTTCTTTTTACGTATCTGACTTACCTTACTTACCTTTAGTCGATGTCGTCGTCGTCTTGATCATCGGTTTGAGTCATTTCACTACTCTCCTTCAGTAGCGACTTCTTGATAGGCATCTTGGTCCGCTAATAGGTCATCCCACTTATTTTCTTGATTTCGTAACTCGCCTTTTGTTGCGTCTTTAAGTATCATTTGAGCCTCGAGATTTTTTGGCGTCATTCGGGATCTCCGCTCGTCCAACATATAGCCTCCTTCACTAAAAGCACTATCAACGGGACTGTTGATGCGGTCAATGCAAGAATTTCTTGTGACATAATGGAAAGTATGGGAAATTCGGTTCCTCTTCTCTTCCACCAATCCAACAGATCAAATGCACTTGCATTGTCATCCTACGGCACAAAACTAGTTGCATAATATCAAACAAGGTCATTTCTTTGACCCACGTTACTACCACCCCTATTTCTTGCTATATTATATAGTTGTTGTTGGAATGGGTTAGTGGGAGTTGTTCTCCGTGGATCGAGGCAAGGTTATTCTCAAAATGCCTTCTAAAATTTCCATATCCATCCCGGGCTTTATACGAATACTATTTCTTGTAGTAGTTGCAAAACACCTTCATCGAACCATCCGACATTTTTTTTTTAAAGTGTTTTGATAAAAGTTCGGATACCGGTTTATTTTCTGCAACAGGGGCAAGCTTCTTTCTCGCTTTAGTTTTCTTGCTTCATCTTCCTTTCACAATTTCTTCCTCCTCGGATTATAACTCTTCAACGTAAGGAGGTTCTTCAGCTTTGCTTGCCGCAGGACGCTTCGAATTTGATTTTTGCGTCGGAGTTGGTACGCCATGAAGAGTGCGCTCGAACGTTGCATATGTTTGATTTAACATAGGTTCATCGATTTCATGATCCATTTCTTCGTCAATATTTTGCAGTTATTGACGATCCGGGATACGTCTAAATCCCCGGGGGTCAACTTCTTCTTCACTGGTAGTTGTACTACCGTAATAGATGCTTTAATGTATAGCATCATATTTAGGTTCTTGACTTTCATTTTCAAAACCGGGTGGAGTTTGGTTTTGGGACTCCCGAATAATTATCTAAGATGGTTTCTTCGATTTGCCCCAAAGACCCATTCACTCGAACTTGGACATTTTGAATTTTTGGGGAGACGTAGCAATACTCTTTCCCTTGTGAGAACTCGACATAATGATTAAATGCGAAAAAAAAGAGAAAGATTAACTGGTATAGCAATTAACAATGGGAGTTTGAGATAGATTATAATGAAGGTGTGAAAAAAATGTGTTGGGTTGAGAAGTATTTATAGATAAATATTTTTTTTTTAAAAAAATATATGAATTCTAGCCGTTAGACCGACCGGGTCCGACCCGCTGAATCCAACGACCATAATTTCAAAATTTTAAATTTTTTTTTTTCAATTCCGCCGGGTCGACGGGTCGGACCCGGTGGGTCGCCGGGTTGGGAAATGTAAGACCTGGACTCAATCCGTGTACACCATGGGTCCGGATCGACGGGTCCTACGGGTTGGCCGGGTCCGGGCGGGTTGGGCCTTTTTTGGGCACCTATAGAGTACCTGGTTGACACGTGGATTGGCGCTAAAATCCCATCCGTCAGCCCGCGAAACCTCCTTGCCGCGCGAAAGCCTTTTCCACTCCCGTGTTTTTCTGCCCTTTTAACCATTACCCAAACTCTCCCCCCGCCCCCCCCCCCCCCCACTGTTAGATTCGATCAATCAAAAATCCACCAAAAATGGCGTCACTCAGAAAAAGAACTCGAGCTCCAAAACCAGTTTCGTCGAAGCTCGGATCCCGAAAAAGATCCAGATCGAAACAAGAAGAAGAGGAAGATCATAGCGATGCGTGCTGCGTTAAATGCGGGTCGGGTCAGCACCCGACGGAGCTTCTACTGTGCGATAAATGCGACTGTGGATTTCATCTTTTCTGCCTCCGCCCAGTTCTTGTTGCTGTCCCTAAAGGCCGTTGGTTTTGCCCATCTTGCTCAAATCACAAAAACACGACGTGTATGTAAATAGATTATCTTGTGTTATAAATGTTCAGTTTTATTATCGAGATCTGATTATTTTTCTCGCTGTATATGTCTAAGATTCTGTTATCCGCTTAAACTTGCTCAATTTGTAGTAGAATCAGGATAAGAGCATTAATGTATTATTTCTTTGAATAAATTGCGATTGATTTGGTAAAGTGTTTTGTGATTGCATTATCTGTGTTTCTTATTTAATTTATGGGGTTTTACTGCTTCAATTTGTCTTTGTATTTGTATTTTTATCGAACCATGGTTTGCTTATATCTGGACTTCCATGTTAATATGTATGTTGTGCATATATTTTAATTATGCAGTCAAGGTGAGAATTAACATGGCTGATCATAGGTTTGGTCATGTGATTTTTAGTTGTATCCATTGGCCGAGCCATGAATGCGAGTAAGGGTGTGGGATCGGAAAAATTTAAGTGGAGTGCAATTGGAAATTACTTTGGGGAGGGGGATGGAGAAATATATGTATAAAAACACAGACATATATTAAAATTTGAAGGGGGGGGGGGGTGCAAGCCCCGTACTGGGTTGTATCGATGCGAACAATTGTTGTCTGATTTAATGGTGTAGTTCATATATGAATACTCATCTTTGTTTCACATTCTACGCCCTCCTATCCAATTAATAGTAATATTGATTCTTGAGGATTATATGATATTTATTATTTCATGCCGCATATGACCATACTAAGCCTGTGGCTGATGATTGACTTGCAGACTTCCCTCTCGTCCAAACCAAGATTGTCGATTTCTTCCGAATCCAAAGGTGCTCACAATCCGCAGAGAAGCTCAGCCCAGGTAGAAATGGCATCCCCTGATTTTGCTCATCTCTTGTGCTTACTTTCAAATGGAATCCCTTGTTTTAGTGGTGATTTTACTATTTTGTCCTCAGATTGTAGAAAGAGACGAAAACGAACTGGTATCCTGGCCATCTCAAAGAAGAAGAGTAGGAAGTTGTTGCCCTTCAATCCCAGCGAAGATCCCGTTAGGAGATTGGAACAGATGGCGTCTTTAGCTTCCGCATTAACGGCAACAGGGACGGAGTTTAGTAACGAGCTGACTTATGTTTCAGGCATGGCTCCAAGATCAGCAAATCTTGCGGCTCTTGAAAGAGATGGAATGCAGGTATTCTTTTTAGTGCCCGTCTTTTAATTACTGAGATTGGGAGATTGCTTATCAATATATATATTTTTTCTTTCATTTATTACACATTTACACATTTGTAAACTCTAAAAAAAGTGAGTCTCAACTTTTAGTTTTTTAGGTACAAATAATGATTATAATTTTTTAGAATCATTTTGCTTAATTATTTTCATTGCCTCTGAGGCTGTCGAGTGCATTACCAATCTTGTAATTACTAACATTTCACGAACATCTTTAAGGTTTTGTCGAAAGACGACACGGAAACATTGGATTTCTGTAAGAATATGATGGAAAGAGGAGAATGGCCACCGCTTATGGTTGTTTTTGATCCTCGGGAAGGGTTCGTTTAACATTCTCCATTGTCCATTTCATTGCTCTTTTATATTAAAGATGATAATGCAGATTCTGTTTTTCCGTTTTGGATCAAAACAGATTCACCGTGGAAGCTGATAGACATATAAGAGATTTGACGATAATCACAGAGTACGTCGGAGATGTTGACTACCTTAAAAACCGCGAAGAAGATGATGGAGATAGCATGATGACGCTCCTCACTGCTGATGATCCTTCTAGAAGTCTCGTTATCTGTCCAGATAGGCGAAGTAACATTGCTCGGTTTATCAACGGCATCAACAACCACATACCGTATGTCTATTATACTCCTTACTCGTACTAGATTTAAATGTATAGATAACATGTCTTCTTGCTTGTACGAAAGTGGTTGGATTTTTTAAACTAAATTTATTCTATCGTACATTTATGTACACGATAGCTGGTATTCAAGGAGTGTTTCCAAAAGCTCTAGAAGTTGAATTAGTAAAAAGAGAGTTTGGTTAAATAAATTATTTTATTTGCCACATTAAGTGATTTATTGTAGCAAAAACTAGAAAAAAGTTGTGGAGAATCAAAAGATGTTTCTATCTACAAATAGAATTTAAAAGTTGAATTACTTAAAAGAGTGTGTGATAATTAAGTTGTATAAATACTTATATTTTATTTTTTAAAAGTCGAGCCAAAAGTTTAAGATTATTTTGTCCTTTTTTTTTCCAGCTAAAAGCTTACAACCACTTTTTTTCCTTCTCGCGATTGAAATGCTTCTTTAATCTCAACCATGTGATAAACTTGATTTTGATTTGAACCTACGATGTAGGGGTGGGAAGAAGAAACAAAACGTAAAATGTTTAAGGTTTAACGTCAATGGTGAATGCCGAGTTCTTTTGATAGCAAGCAGAGACATCCGGAAGGGAGAGAGACTCTACTACGACTACAATGGATATGAAAACGAGTACCCCACTGAACACTTTATTTGAGAGCTCGTTTAGGAACTCTACTACGACAGATCCTATCACATAGGAATACTCGCACGCAGTAGTTTCATTTGTATTTTTTTTTGGAAAATCATTTGTATTAACCTTAATTATATGTATTAATTCGTAGCAATAGCAGCTCAAAAGAATTCAAAAATATGGGCACTTCATTCCCTAATATTCTCATCTGGTATTAAACTAGAGCCTAACATTGTAATTTAATCCTATTTGGGTCTCATCTCTCTCTTGCTTCCATTATACAATTTACATAATTTTTATGCACGAAAGTGAGAATGGTTCTTATCTTGCGAATTGCGAATATGCATGAGTTTTGTACTAATTATGCATGAAGTATATGTATTTCGTGCATCAAAATATCGACGTATTAAAATATGCATTATATGTATCAAATTTTTGTGAGAATAAATCTAGGCCATCAATTTATCAAGATCTATGGATGAAATTTATTCTTATTTTTTAACTTAAATTACATTCTCCCCACCCCTATATATATATATAATATACTTATATTTATATATAGGGATCTCTCCTTTTTAGTACCAAAACATAAAAGTAACAAGTTATATATCCCCATTCATAAAACTATAAGTTTTTGATACCAAAATGTGTTAAAAGATTTTATTACCCTTAAAGTCTACCACTAAAAGATAAAAAAATATAAAAAAAAGAAGATTATTAAAATGAAACAACAATAAAAAAACAGTCCCACAACTCAATATTTTCCTCTGCAAAAAAACTCTCCTCATCTCTCTGCAAAAAAACTCTCCCGTCGTGAAACCCTTCGCCGGCCAGAAAATGTCGAACTCCGACTACCACAGAGAATCTGAAGACGCCAGAAGTTCCGCTAGTGACACTCCATCTGAAGAGGAATTCGTCAATGAGCCGCCGATTAGTGTATTTTCATTCACACACGATCGTGCCACGACGGTTGTTCATCGTCGCACGATCGTGTTGAAGAAGATGTCACCATCGTGTACACGATGGTCTTTCGTGGGCACGATGGTTACACACGACGGTCGTCGATCGTGTGTGCCGTCGTGTGCTAGAAGATCAAAGGCTCCTGCCTTGCACACGATCGCAGGCACACGATCGATGCCCGTCGTGTGAACCGTCGTGTGGCACACGATGGTCTTCACACGACGGGCATCGATCGTGTGCCTGTGATCGTGTGCAAGGCAGAATTTTTTTTTCGTTCTCTTAAGCATTCTATCATATTCTTATGAGTTGTATGTCCATATTGCAGACTGGTTGCGTATGGAAGAGACCTACATTGCGTTTTATTACACATCAAGTGAATTTTTACATACGAGGGACGGTATTTAAAGAGATTATTGAGACACTAAGAAGTATGGGCCGCAATTCCGCAGTTGCTGATCGAGCTATCGAGAGCTTGACCGAGGGGGTCCTGGGGCGCTTGATTAAAGTTAGGAGGAATGGGAGTTCAAATACTGTCCTACATCACTTGATTGCTCGTCAATTGGAGGGTGATCAAATCCCCCCGGATGAGTCGTGGTTCCAGGTTTGCGGGAGGACCATTCGTTTTACGGCCCGTGATTTTGCCATGATCACTGGACTCCATTTTGGAAACTCTACCTTCCATCCCCAGGACGACCATCTCCTTCCGTCTGACGGTATTTTCCACAGAATACTCCATGGCAAAAATATTAAGGTTAGTGTTCTGCGGAAGAGGTTCAATGCTCGAGATTTTGGTAGAGACATAAGAGATTAAGTGAAGGTTGCCAATTTGCTTATATACTACTACTTTATCCTATGCCGTGACGACATGATGGTCGAGATATGAGCATGGGCATTAGTTGAGGATTTCGAGCAGTGAGATATGTTTTCTTGGGATTCTTATGCCTTTGGGGTTTTATCTTACTACATAGGCAACGTTGCCATGAAGTAGGGAAAAGAGCACAAGGACTATCACTTCTATGGTCCTGTTTGGGCTTTACAGATATGGTCGTCTGAGATGATTCCTTCATTGGGAGCATTGTGTGGTATTCGAGATAAATCTGTCCAAGTCCCCCGGTGTTTGATGTGGACTACGAGGAAGATGTTTTGTGATTTCACTCATTTCTTCGACGATAAGGTACATAAATTTGTAAACGTATTTTCTCCTGACTTCATCTCTTAAACGTTATGTGATTGTCCATCTAATGGTATGATTTAATGACTAATTTTGCAGCACATAGTACTTCCCTCTTTACCGCATTTGGAGGAGGATGATGCTGAGTACTACTACCTGAGCTTTGAGAATGGCTCGCCATATGACGTTAAGTTCATTAAGCCTGTAAGAATAGCTGTGAAGAATAAGGAGGATGAGCCTGCACCGATCCCGAGGAAGAAAGTTATGGATAGGTTGAAGAAGGCTGCTGGAAAATTGATTACATATGAGTCGGCACATAAAGTGTCGAAGCGACGCCGGCAGAGTACCCCACCAGTAGATGGTGCAGAGACATCGGACCGGGAGAGGCAGCCAGAGAGGGTGTGTTGTGTCCACGGACTTCCTTGTCCGGACCACACCCAGGACACGAGCAGGGATGAGTACTTCGATCGCCGTTTGAAGGCGATCTTGTACGACGATTCTGAGTCCGGATTTATTGCTCGAGTTTCTCGCCGGGTGCTTTCTGGGATCGTGGATTTCTTCGGACCTATGCATAGACGTTCTAGGAGCCCGGTGCACTACTCAGCTGGGAGCCATGATAGGCCTCGTCATTCTGTATCTGTTAGCAGCGCCCAGCGGAGGATTCCTGATCCTCCACGTCACTGAGTCTCTGGCGCAACCCACAGTCACCATTCTCAACGTCAGCCTAGTCATCATTCTCAGCATCAGCCGAGTCACCATTCTCAGCGTCAGCCGAGTCACCATTCTCAGCGTCCGTCTACCCACCATTCTGAGGTCCGGCACAGTCACCATTCTCAGATTCATCATTCTTTTGAGCGGACTCAGCAGCCCCTTGATTACGAGCATCAGTATGAGCCATTTGAGGCGCCGTTTCAGCAGTATGGGACGATGTTCGACTGGTTTCAGGACGAGCATCATTATAGTGCGATGTTTCGAAGTGAGGGTGGTGGTCCTGAGCAGCAGCCTCCATTTCAGATCGAGCAGCCAGTTTTTGAGATCGAGCAGCCGGCTGTACAACTCTCTGATCGTTATAGTTGTGAGAGGGATGCTGAGGGTGATGAAGATGGTGAGAGTGCCGGAACGCAGCATTTGGGTGAGCGTAGTCTTCCACCGCGAGTGAGTCGACCATATGCTGCTCTTCGGGAGCCTTTTGTGGTTGCGCCTCCAAGAGATAGCGAGGCTCTGAAGAAGTCGTACCTACAGTTTAGGAGGGAGCAGCCACGTGATGCTATTGTCCGGTGTTTGGAGACTGGGCATGCTCTCACCCAGGCGTTATTTGACCCGATAGAGTCTAGCCGTGAAGACTTTGATGCCGAGGTGATAGACTGTTATGTGCTTGCGACTCGAGCGAGGCTTCGGAGGGGAGTCCGTAGTGTTGGTGTCGGTAGAGTTGGCACTGTACTTACCGGCTCCCTATTTTACGTAAGTTCTATAACCTACTCGCTTGTATATCATTGGTGTGATATGGATTTTTTTTAATTTTGTGGTTTGGCTTTTTGTAGTTAGTTTTGGCCAACGAGTTTGCAAGACTCCATCCGGATGATCCACTTGGTATCAAGGTGACGGGGAAGTCGGTTTACAAGGATTGGAAAATTCTTAAATGCATCGAGGACTACATGACAGGTCTTGATACACCACATGCGGTTCCATGGTTAAATTGCAACGAAGTAAGTTTGAAATTTATATTTATAAATAATTGACGATTTGTTGCCATTTGAAATTTATATTTATAAATGATTCGTTATTTATAAATGATTCGCTATGTTTGATGTGATGATCTTATATGATTACATATTTTGTTTCAACAGATCATTGCCATTTGTTGCCTCAACCAGAGCCACTGGGTGACTATCAAGATTGACATCATAACATGGACCGTGGAGTTGTACGATTCCTTGTCACACCACCACGAAGATGGTCGATACCGATTCAACCAACTGCGATCGATTATGCGTCTGATGCCTCGTGTGCTAGCTCAATCCGGGTATTGGCTGAACAACCAATCGAAGAAGAAGTATGACACGGAGATGAGTTTCAAAATTATGCCACGAGAGCTACAGTTCATACAAAACGACAATCACAGTTGTGGCCCCTTCGCGTGCATGTACTTGGATCGACTCGTCTCTGCAAACCCAGGAGCAAGGCACCAAATCAAGGAACTTAATGAGAAATATATTAAGAAATATCGATATGGTTTAGCTGCTAAAATCTCTATGTTGTCTTTAGACATGTAAAATGGTTTATGGTGTGTTGTGTTGTGACAAGATTAATGTGTCGTGTTGTTAAATATGTATGTTGTATTTAGACAGTTTTGGCAATATGAATGTGTCGTGTTGTTAAATCTTTTTGTTTTGGCTCTGTGTTACACACGATGTATGAACACGATCGTGACCATCGTGGGTCACGATCGTGTTGTGTTGTTAAATCTTTATGTTTTGGCTCTGTGTTACACACGATGAATGCACACGATCGTGGCCATCGTGTGTCACGATCGTGTGCAACCTACCCACGGTCATGGGTTGATGCTGTCGTGTGCGCACGATGGCTGCCATGACCGTGTGCACACGACCGTGAGTACCATCGTGGGCACGGCCGTGCACACGATCATGTGTCCCATCGTGGGCACGACCATGTGTCCCATCGTGTGCATAAACTTTTGGTATTTTTGCCAATTTGATTTATTGTGTTATCTAGAAGTATGTTTTGTGATTCAAACATCGCTTGTTCAAACATTAATTACTATATAGCTTCTTATACAAACTCCTATTTGTCATTTCGTTGTAATTCATTAGTATATGAGATATTTCATCCAGATGATTGAACTTATCCGTACGAACTAATACACTGAGAATAGATAGACGACACATGATGCAATATATTATGTTAATTCAATCAATAACTTTTTAAATAAGTGTATCGTTAACAAATAATTGTTAATATATAAGTAACAACACCTAAATTAGTATATGAGATATTTCATCCAGATGATTGAACTTATTCGTACGAACTAATACACTGAGAACAGATAGACGACACATGATATGCAATATATTATGTTAATTCAATCAATAACTTTTTAAATAAGTGTATCGTTAACAAATAATTGTTAATATATAAGTAACAACACCTAAATTAGTATATGAGATATTTCATCCAGATGATTGAACTTATCCGCATTTAACTAATACACTGAGAACAGATAGACGACACATGATATGCAATATATTATGTTAATTCAATCAATAACTTTTTAAATAAGTGTATCGTTAACAAATAATTGTTAATATATAAGTAACAACACCTAAATTGACGAGTAATTTGAGAAATTGGTGAAATTTTTGATGTTCTTGTGCACATGATCGTGTGTTCCATCGTGGACACGACCGTGTACACGATCGTGTGCATACGTGGATACAGTGCCAATTTGACACGAAAGACAACGTGACACCTGGTTGCCAACGTGTCACACGATTGGAACACACGATCGCGGCGATCGTGTGCACAATCGTGTTTACTGCAAAGGTCAACATCAAATTATTTTATTATAAAATCTCATCGTGGGTCGGTCCCCCCTCCCCCCTTTTCAATATAAGCCCATCTTCATTGACTGAGAGTGAAATACATGTACCGTAGCCCCCCTTTTCACTACAAACCCTAATCAATTAACATCAGTTAAAATCCATTAAAATCAAATACGCGAAATGAGCGGCCGATTACGAGAAAGCGATTTAGGAGTAATCGAAGCACCACCACCAAAAATAAGAAGGAGGATACCTCCTCCCAACCCACCATACTGAACTAGGCCGAGAGGAAGATACTCAATGCTCAGAGTAAGTTTTTTGATTTTGTTGTATGTGTAGTGACTACCATTGCGAATTAATGTGTTCCATGAAACAGGGCCTATTTAAAAACACTGCGAGCACTCCAGTCATACTAGATGGTGATGATGATAATGATTTGGAGATTTCTCAGAAGAAAAGCAAAGAAGTTATTTTAGAAGAGGAAGTTCATGAAGATGGTGATACAAGACTAAAGATACAACAGCAGATGGGGGAAAAGGGATCCAAGTGATTGTTTTTTTATGTTATTATTAGATATTTTTGTGTGATGGTGATTAAATTTTGTTTTGTAAAGTTATATGCTTTGGATATCCCTTTGCTGTAAACTATTGCTCTTTGAAGTGAGCTACTTTGTTATGGTTAATGTTTGGCTCCATAATCACCTTTATTTGCTTTACATAACTGAACACTTAAATTTCAATTCAAAGATAAAGAAAATAGACACAAAATTATGCATTTCAACTAATAATCAGAATACTGAATCAATACATGGTCCATCGAGGATCAAAATATCAGCACATGATTGTTGCTAGTAAGTCACAAAATATAAAAATACATAAGCAATTTAAGTTTCACGGTATGGACATCCCCTTATGTCATGGTCATCATTACGGTAAATGCTACACCTCTTCTTCTGTCGGCGCCTTTGCCTCGTTTGTTCATCCATTTCTTGAGTTTCTTGAGGGATATTCAAATCCACACCACCTATGGGAATGAATGCTTTGCAAGATTTTCTATTGTGGCCGGTTCCTTTACACCTACCACACACCTCAGGCCGTCCACCTGCGGGCAAATTTCCAACAGCGGACCGTGCGCGACTCATCTTTGGTCGGCCGGCTTGTCGTACCCCCTCTGGAGGTACGCAAACGATGGATGAGATCTCCGGTGGGACATTCTACTCATCAGGATGTGGGATGAGACTATATCTCTAAGGCCTTGTTGCTTGAAATAACGACTAACAAAATCATACACGGACAAACCATTGCCGGCGCGCCTGTTATAATAAGCAATTATGTCAATGATGTTGTATAGGATAATGTATTTTTGATATTGATGAGGTGTAGGATAAATCCAGACCAGCCCTGTTTTCCACACGATGGCAGAACACGATCGTGCCGATCGTGTGTTACGATCGTGTCGATTGTGGGTTACGATCGTGCCGATCGTGTCCCATCGTAGGTTACGATCATGGCGATCGTGGGTTACGATCATGGCGATCGGGGGGTTACGATCATGGCGATCGTGGGGTTACGAACGTGCTCATCGTGGGTTACGATCGTGCCCATCGTGGGTTACGCTCGTGCCCATTGAGTTACGATCGTGCCCATCGTGGGTTACGATCGTGCTCATCGTGGGTTACGATCGTGCCCATCGTGGGTTACGATCGTGCCCATTGGGTTACGATCGTGCCCATCGTGGGTTACGATCGTGCCCATCGTGGGTTACGATCGTGTGCATTCTGCCATGACTGTGTGCACACGACAGCATAGACAAAAACATTGAATGGCCATGACCATGTGCACACAACAGCATAGACAATTACCTTATAGCGGCAACGGCATGACGACATGGAATCTGATCCAAATCAAACTCACGACAACAACATGTCTATGTTCGAAGGTCGACCTCATAAGAAAGTTTGTTTTCTTCGACTTTATAAACAAGTGGGGTGGTAGCTCGAACGGTAAGAGTCAGACTGGCTTGCACAGAGTTAGAAAGCTTTTCAAAAGTGTGCATTGTCAACTCAGGGTCTCTTGATGTATCTTCTCCCCGCTTCTCATCAAACCAATTTTCTAAAATTAGGCGAAATATCTCAAGTAACGAGCAAACAGGTAAACGCCTCGCCCACAACATACGATTATTAAAACATTCAACAGCATTGGATGTCAAGAAGTTATAGCGTCGTACCGGACACTTCGACCTAGCCCACCTCTGTGGTCCAATTTCAGAAAGGCGCCTGTGAGCCCCATTAGGGTTTTCGATATCTAGTTTCGAAAAGTAGTTTTCAAAAACTTCTTCTCGATGCGTGTAGGGAGCAGTTCTAAAGAGTCCTATAGCATGCGCACCGTAGGGGGTCAGATTTTTTGCAAGATAGTGATAGCACAACCCGTGGAATGCATTTGGATAGACGGCTCGAACAGCATTCTGAATGCTCTTATGTTGGTCACTCACAATCAGCAAATCTTCCATCGGATTGTAGCATCTGCGCAGGTTATACAGAAAATAAGTCCATGACTCGTCGTTCTCTATCGGACCGAGACCAACAGCAAGAGGACATACTTGCTCGTTCCCGTCAAATGTGACGGCCGCAAATAGAGTTCCTTTATTCCTTCCCTTCACGTGGGTCCCATCAACTATAATCACCAGTCGAAGGCACGTATCAAATGCCCTAATACTTTGTCCGAGTGCAACGAACATGTGGCAAAACACTCCCTCACGACTCGTCTACAAATCATAAATTGTCCCTGGATTACGCTGTTTTAACAAATACAGATAAGATGGGAGCATCTGATACGACTCATCAAAGCCGCCATATGTATTCTCTATCGCTATATTCCTCGTCCGGAGAGCAAAACTGTATAGCATGTCAATGCCGTACTCCCTACACATCTCTGCAATCATCTCCTTTGGCCTCAAAGTGACCCCCTCACCGGTCAATCTTTTAGCAAAATAATGGGCGACAACATCAGAAGTGACCGATCGTGCGGCAGCACGGTTCAAATCAGGGTGACAGCTGTGCTCCAATGTCAACTTAGTAATTCTCCAAATAGTTGCACCCTCAATAGCACACAACCTAAACTGACAATTTTTTCGCCCACTCTTACAGACAAATGATAACACTCATTTTTACACATATATTTACATCGATTTTCTGGGTTTTAAGATCCTAAAATGTGTAGAACTGTGTCGTTTATACTCGTATTATGTTTATTGGACTCGATCACGCTTGGGTACGTTTTATTGATTTTATAGGTACTTTATGGACATAAATCAAGCAAGAACGAAGTCTCCAACCCCAATACATATCAAGCAATGCGGAAACGAGAGATCGGAGTCAAAACGGTGTCAAAACGAGCCGACACGAGCCCGGCCGTGTCAATCGACACGGGCCGTGTCATTATCCCGGCCGTGCCATATTGATACGGTCG
The DNA here is from genome assembly GCA_033398695.1 of Orobanche coerulescens. NCBI lineage: Eukaryota > Viridiplantae > Streptophyta > Magnoliopsida > Lamiales > Orobanchaceae > Orobanche > Orobanche coerulescens. The sequence continues at coordinate 4,587,072 of CM065816.1, forward strand.
GGTCTCACTTCCAGGGCCTGTCGTGCTTATCCAGACGAGTATGACACGGGCCGTGTCATTTGACACGGGCCGTGTCATTTGACACGGCCGTGTCATTTGCTCGGCCATGTCATTTGACACGGTCGAGTCCCCTGTCCAGCAGGTTTTTGGGCTTTTGAGCATACTATGACACGGGCCGTGTCATTTGACACGGGCCGTGTCACTTTTCGGTGGAAATATCTCCTTTTGACATTTTTGAGAGATTTTTGTGGAAAAAGTGGATGTTTTATCCTTATAAAAGGGATATATGGGGTAGGATAGAGGATATGCTGAAGATTGAGGAGTTTAGAGAGAGAGAATAACAAAGAATCAAAGGAATTTCATTCCAAAAAGAAGAAGTTTTGAAGAAATTCTTGAAGAACAAGAACAAGTGAAGGTTTCAACCGGGATCGACCAAGACACACCACGAGTTTTATCTTCTTCCTATCTTTTCTTCATTTTGTTGTTTTTATTAGCATGAACATGGTGATTATCTATCTTCCTTTCAATTCCATGTCCGGCTAAACTCTTTAGATTCCGGGCATGGGAGTACATTGATTTACTATGATTTTGAGGGATTGATAATTATATTTACCTAGTGTGATTTCTTTATCAAATACTTGGTTTGATTCATGTTTAGACACTTGATCAATGTTTTTACATGTTAAACTTAATTGCTCATAATTCGAGAGAAGAGGGAATTAATAGGTTTCGAGTATTTGACGTAGTAAATTACGGGATTGAGAAATCGGTGATGAACTATGATGATATCTAAATCTTATGAACATTTTGGAGTTAGATAATTTATAGTAAACGGAGACGTTGTTGTAAGTTGTTTAATCTACGTTTTAATGCATCTCGAGAGGGACTTTAGAATATTATTGTGATTATCATTTTGGAAACACACTTAGAACTTTTGAAACCAATCCCGACTAAATTTAGTAATCAACGGAAACCTAGCCTTGGAATCTACCGTTCTAAACTCTTGCAATTCGCTTCCATTCGGATATTTTCAATCGCTTCAATTTATTGTGATTATTGTATGTTATTTCATTAATCGTCCATTTTACCTTTCGATCGTCTAGATAAGGCGAGAACACTACAATCTAATACTCAACACAATAAAAATATTTAGTCTCGTGGAATACGACCTTGCTCGCCGCTTTCTACATATTTTCCGTACACTTGCGGATTGGTTAAAAATATAGCGAACAAGTTTTTGGCGCCGTTCTGGGACTAAATTAATTTTTGTGTTGATATTACGATTAGTGTTTTTAGTCTTACTTTAGACATTTTCTTATTTGTTACTTAACTCATACAATTTCTACTCGGAGTGCATGAACACTCGTTCATCTCGAGTGCCGTTAGAAACTTTCATCCTAAGTAGAAGCATTTGCCCGAAGAACAAGTGCTACCTCAAGGAAACTAAGAAGGGATCTTTTTGAAGACATGGAGAGAGCAGGAGACAACGTAGAAAGGGGCAACGCAAACGAGAATGCGGTAATCCAAGACAACGAGGCGAAGGATGGAAATTCCACCAAATAGGGTGCAATCAATTCGGGATGGATTCCGACCAAACTCGACCGAAACTTTGGAGGAATCACTCATGTCCCCATCAACGCTAATAATTTTGAGTTGAAGCCGGCCTTAATTTCAATGGTTCAACAAAATCAATTTGGAGGATTTCGTCGAAGATCCACATGCGCATCTCACTCATTTCATGCAAATATGTGATACTATCAAAATGAACGGAGTCTCGGATGATGCTATACGCTACGATTGTTTCCATTCTCTTTGAGGGAGAAAGCAAGAAATTGGCTTGGAACTTTAGCTCCTAAGTATAAAGACATGGGAAGAATTGAGCGAAAAATTTTTGTTCAAATTTTTCCCACCAAACAAGACGATGAAGCTAAAGGGTGAGATTACTCAATTTCATCAATTGGATTCCGAACCATTATATGAAGCTTGGGAACGTTTCAAAGATCTACTAAGGCGATGCCTCGACATGGTTTCCCCGAAGACCAACAAATGTGTTTCTTCTACAATGGTCTTATGGGGAAACAAGGAATTTTATTGATGCTTCATGAGGGGCATTGCTAGCAAGAAGTGCTGAAGAAGCGTATGGATTGATCGAAGAAATGGCTATGAATAGCTATCAATGGCCAACGGAAAGATCAAATATTAGAAGGGTGGCTGAGATATCCGATTCGGATCCCATAAAGGCATTAACCGCACAAATGACGATGCTAACTACTCAATTGGGGCTCTAACAAAAGGAGGTGATTCAAGGAGTTTCTCAAGGAAGTTCAAGTTCACTACCATCCGATCCATTGGAAGAGGCACACTACATTAATAATCGGAGTTACAACAATTACCGAAATAATCCACCACCGGGCTTCTACCATCCCTCAAATCGAAATCATGAAAATTTTAGCTATGCCAATCCAAAGAATGCTTTGCAACCACCGGCCGGATTCAAGGTATCAAATGGGGAGATAATTGAAGAATCAAAGCCGACGTCGAATCTCGAGAATATTCTAGCTACCTTCATGATGGAGACGAAAAGTCAATTTAGTCGAGACGAGGAGAAATTAGACAAAATCGAAGGCCATGTCACTCAACTAGCTACCACCATGGGAGCTCAAATGAAAAATCTCGAAACTCAAATTGGACAATTAGCTAAAGTGGTCGGGAGTCAACATAAACGGGGACAATTTCCAAGCAATACCGAAGTGAATCCCAAAGAGTCGTGCCAAGCGATCACCTTAAGAAGTGGAACGAATTATGAAGGGCCAAAGATGCCAAGTGAGGAAGTCAAGGAGGATCAATTCAAAATTGAAAAGGAAGAAGGGAAGCATGATACAACTAAGGGGGCTGAGAAGCTTAAAATATCTCCTAACTCTACTCTTAACGTTCCTCTACCTTTCCCTCAATGTTTCAAAAAGAAAAAGTTAGATGCACAATTCGCAAAATTTTTAGACATCTTCAAGAAAATTAATATCAATATTCCTTTTGCAGAAGCTTTGGAACAAATGCCTAACTACGCAAAGTTCTTGAAGGATGTGATGTCAAGAAAAAGAAAGATGGAAGATCATGAGACAGTTAAACTAACCGAAGAATGTAGTGCTATTATCCAACGCAAATTGCCTCAAAAGCTTAAGGATCCCGGAAGCTTTACCGTTCCATGCACTATTGGAAACGTCTCATTCGATAAAGCTTTGTGTGATTTAGGTGCCTCGATTAACCTCATGCCGTTATCTATTTTCAGGAAATTAGGTGGCGGAGAAATGAAAACCACAACGGTTATGCTCCAATTGGCGTATCGATCCATAACACATCCCAAGGGGATTGTTGAAGATGTGCTTGTAAAAGTCGACAAGTTTATTTTTCCAGCGGATTTTGTTGTCCTTGATATGGAAGAAGACGGAGATTTACCACTTATCCTTGGACGTCCATTTCTAGCAACGGGAAAGGCTCTTATTGATGTTGAAAGGGGAGAATTAACACTACGTGTTAACGACGAGCATGTTCTATTTTCTATTTTCAAAGCTATGAAATTTCATGATAATACGGAATATTGCAATGTTATTGACCATATAAGCTCGTATGGAAAGAAAAAAAATCCTACACTCATTATCGTCGGATCCGTTAGAGTTCGCTCTTACGAATTCATGTTTTTCTAGTGATTCAACTTTGGAGTTTGACGATTCTGACTTGTTTGATTACGTTTCTGAATTGAATTCTCTACAGGAAAAAACGCAAAGCAATGCGTTCGATGATTTAGACGAAAGGGAGCATGAAGTAGTTGCGAAATCAAGGCGGACGAATCAAACGTGTCCAACGACATGGACAAAAATTTGGGGTCCGTTCATCTCAATCGAATTCATCTCAACCAAGCTTGGACCTTAAAACCCTCCCTAACACCTCAAGTATGCATTTCGGATGATAACAAATCCAATCCTAATTGTATCCTCTTCACTTTCATCCACTCAACTAGATAAATTGCTTCGTATTGAGAGCACATAAGTCGGCTATAGGGTGGTCTATCTCAGATTTGAAGGGGATTAGTCCCTCCATATGCATGCATAGGATTTTGCTAGAAGAAAATTTTAAACCTAAAGTGCAAAATCAACGGAGACTTAATCCCATAATGAAAGAAGTGGTGAAAAAGGAAGTATTAAAACTTTTAGATGCCGGATGATATATCCAATTTCCGATAGTGAGTGGGTAAGTCCTACTCAAGTGGTGTCAAAAAAGGGAGGGATGACCGTAACCAAAGACGAAAAAGATGAATTAATTGCTATGAGAGTAGTTACAGGATGGCGAGTATGTATAGACTATAGGGCTTTAAATGCGGCTACTCGCAAAGATCATTTTCCTCTTCCCTTAATTGATCAAATGCTTGATAGATTGGCGGGGCATGAATTTTTCGTTTTCTTGATGGATATTCAGATATAATCAAATCTATATAACAGGAAGATCAAGAAAAACGGCCTTTACATGTCCTTTTGGAATTTATGCTTATCGTCGAATGCCGTTTGGTTTATGTAATGCTCCAGCCACATTTCAACGTTGTATGATGGCTATATTTCACGGTTTGATCGAAAATATAATGGAAGTTTTCATGGATGATTTTTCGGTGTTTGGAAATTCATTTGATCATTGCTTGCATAATCTTACTTTAGTTTTGCAGCGATGTGAAGACACTAATCTCGTGTTGAATTGGGAGAAATTCCACTTTATGGTGCAAGAAGGAATTGTCCTAGGCCATCGAGTGTCCGCTGCCGGTTTGGAGGTTGATAGGGCGAAAATTGTCGCCATTGAGAAACTTCCCCCACCAAAGAATGAAAAAGCAATTAGGAGCTTCCTTGGACACGCGGGTTTTTATAGGAGATTCATAAAAGACTTTTCAAAAACCACTAAACCTTTGAGTAAATTGCTAGAAAAAGACACCTCTTTCATTCTTTCTAACGAATGTTTGCAGGCATTTGAGACTCTAAAGAAGGCATTAGTGAGTGCTCCTATCCTCGTGGTACCATATTGGTCTCAACCTTTTGAGATCATGTGTGATGCAAGTGATTATGCGGTCGGTGCTGTGTTGGGACAACGTCGTGAAAAACTCTTTCGGGCTATTTATTATGCAAGCAAAACATTGGACGGAGCCCAACAAAATTACACAACAACGGAGAAGGAAATGCTTGCCGTAGTATTTGCTTTTGATAAGTTCCGATCATACTTAATTGGGACAAAGACGATAGTACACACGGATCACGCAACTATTAAATACTTGTTTGAGAAGAAAGACTCTAAACCTCGCCTAATTCGATGGATTCTTCTTTTACAAGAATTTGACGTGGAAGTCCGAGACAGAAAGGATGTGAAAACGTGGTAGCCGACCACCTATCTCGCCTCGAGTACATAAAGGAGGAGGAACCGGAGATCGTAGGGATTAAAGAAGAATTTCCGGACGAGCGGCTCTTTATGGTAGAAGCTAAATTTCCGTGGTTTGCCGACATTGTTAATTTTTGGTCGCAGTGTGCTACCCGGATTTATCTCATTACCAAAAGAAGAAATTCCTACATGATATTAAGTTCTATATGTGGGATGATCCATTACTTTTTAAGAGATGTGCCGACATGATCGTGAGGAGATGTGTACCACAAGAGGAATGGGATGAAATTCTTCAACAATGTCATTCATCCCCAACCGGAGGATATTTCGGAGCAACACGGACAGCTGCAAAAGTGTTGCAAAGCGGATTTTATTGGCCTACGCTATACAAAGATTGCTATCTCTTTATTCAACAATGCGATAGATGCCAACGAGTAGGAAATATTTCAAGACGTCACGAGATGCCCCTAACCAACGTAATTGAGGTTGAACTATTTGACGTTTGGGGTATCGACTTCATGGGTCCATTCTCATCATCATTCGGAAATAAGTACATTCTCCTAGCGGTCGAGTACGTATCTCGATGGGTCGAGGCAATTTGTTCTCCAACAAATGATGCTCAAGTAGTAATGAAATTTTTAAAGAAGAACATCTTTTGCCGATTCGGAACTCCAAGAGCATTAATAGATCGGGATCGCATTTTGTCAACAAAATCATGGATAAACTTCTTCAGAAATATGGGGTCCGATCAAAAAAATCATTGGCCTATCATCCACAAGCAAATGGACAAGCCGAAGCGGCCAACAAAGAGATCAAGCTAATCTTGGAAAAGACGGTGAATACATCTCGGAAAGATTGGTCATCCAAGCTCGATGATGCACTTTGGGCTTATCGTACGGCTATAAAACTCCTTTGGGAACATCGCCTATCAACTCATTTTTGGGAAATCATGTCACCTACCTTTGGAATTGGAGCATAGAGCGATGTGGGCGGTGAAAAGAATAAACTTGGATTTTGAGGCCAGGAAAGAAAAGATTGCTAGAGTTAAATGAATTGGAAGAATTAGGGATGAATGCTACGAAAATTCTCGAATTTACAAAGAAAGGTCTAAAAGATGGCATGATAAGATGATCATTAAACGTGAATTTATGCCGGACAACAAGTACTTCTCTATAATTCAAGATAAATTGTTCCCGGAAAGTTGAAATCAAGATGGTCGGGTCCATTCGTGATTAAGAAAGTACTTCCACTGGAATAGTCGAGCTCATGAGCAGAGACGGAGAGCTATTTAAAGTTAACGGTCAACGAGTCAAACATTACTATCATCCCTATCAAAAGGAAGCCGTATCCGCAATAACTTTAATCGAGCCATAAAAGACTTTCAGATGAGAACGTCCGGCTGAAGACGTTAAACTTAGCGCTAGTTGGGAGGCAACCCAATAAATTTTATTTGCATGTTTTAAATTTTTTTCGCATTTTGTTGTATTTTTTGTTGTATAACTAACCGGTTCAAATTTTGGTGTTCAAATCGCAGGAAAAACACACCGAGGACAAAACTGCGTTTTCCAGGACAGCATGGCACGGGCCGTGTCAAATGACACGGTCGGGTCGTGCAACCAGTCGAAATTTTTACTTTCTGGCGTAGTACGGCACGGGCCGTGTCGAATGACACGGTCGGGTCCGTTAGCCAGCCGATTTGAAGAATCCAAGAAGGTATGGCACGGGCCGTGTCAAATGACACGGTCGGGTCGTGCAAACAGGTCAATTTTCACTTTCTGGCATAGTACGGCACGGGCCGTGTCATTTGACACGGCCGGGTCAGTTGGACAGCGGCAAAAGCTTACAAACGAAGCAGGGATGACACGGGCCGTGTCATTTGACACGGGCCGTGTCGATCGGGGGGTATAAAAAGGTGCTGTACGGAAACGGCGCCAAAAACTTGTTCGCTATATTTTTAACCAATCCGCAAGTGTACGGAAAATATGTAGAAAGCGGCGAGCAAGGTCGTATTCCACAGAGACTAAATATTTTTATTGTGTTGAGTATTAGATTGTAGTGTTCTCGCCTTATCTAGACGATCGAAAGGTAAAATGGACGATTAATGAAATAACATACAATAATCACAATAAATTGAAACGATTGAAAATATCCGAATGGAAGCGAATTGCAAGAGTTTAGAACGGTAGATTCCAAGGCTAGGTTTCCGTTGATTACTAAATTTAGTCGGGATTGGTTTCAAAAGTTCTAAGTGTGTTTCCAAAATGATAATCACAATAATATTCTAAAGTCCCTCTCGAGATGCATTAAAACGTAGATTAAACAACTTACAACAACGTCTCCGTTTACTATAAATTATCTAACTCCAAAATGTTCATAAGATTTAGATATCATCATAGTTCATCACCGATTTCTCAATCCCATAATTTACTACGTCAAATACTCGAAACCTATTAATTCCCTCTTCTCTCGAATTATGAGCAATTAAGTTTAACATGTAAAAACATTGATCAAGTGTCTAAACATGAATCAAACCAAGTATTTGATAAAGAAATCACACTAGGTAAATATAATTATCAATCCCTCAAAATCATAGTAAATCAACGTACTCCCATGCCCGGAATCTAAAGAGTTTAGCCGGACATGGAATTGAAAGGAAGATAGATAATCACCATGTTCATGCTAATAAAAACAACAAAATGAAGAAAATATAGGAAGAAGATAAAACTCGTGGTGTGTCTTGGTCGATCCCGGTTGAAACCTTCACTTGTTCTTGTTCTTCAAGAATTTCTTCAAAACTTCTTCTTTTTGGAATGAAATTCCTTTGATTCTTTGTTATTCTCTCTCTCTAAACTCCCCAATCTTCAAAGATATCCTCTATCCTACCCCATATATCCCTTTTATAAGGATAAAACATCCACTTTTTCCACAAAAATCTCTCAAAAATGTCAAAAGGAGATATTTCCACCGAAAAGTGACACGGCCCGTGTCAAATGACACGACCCGTGTCATAGTATGCTCAAAAGCCCAAAAACCTGGCCGATAGGGACTCGACCGTGTCAAATGACACGGTCGAGCAAATGACACGGCCGTGTCAAATGACACGGCCCGTGTCATACTCGTCTGGATAAGCACGACAGGCACTGGAAGTGAGACCCGACCGTGTCAATATGGCACGGCCGGGATAATGACACGGCCCGTGTCGATTGACACGGCCGGGCTCGTGTCGGCTCGTTTGGACACCGTTTTGACTCCGATCTCTCGTTTCCGCATTGCTTGATATGTATTGGGGTTGGAGACTTCGTTCTTGCTTGATTTATGTCCATAAAGTACCAATAAAATCAATAAAACGTACCCAAGCGTGATCGAGTCCAATAAACATAATACGAGTATAAACGACACGCTTCTACACATTTTAGGCTCTTAAAACCCGGAAAATCGATGTAAATATATGTGTAAAAATGAGTGTTATCAAAATCCCCAAACTTGAACGTTGATCGTCCCGAGCAATGCACTTTAAAATAACCACTCTTAAGGGACCTCGTCCCTCAACATACCTCAAAGGATCATTTTGAAAATTTATCAATACGCCTCAAGAAATCAATAAGTCGAGTTCTATAAAGTATTCAAATCTCGGGGTGCTTCCTTAACATCATAGCTAATACTTGAATAATACGAACCTCGCCGGTCAAGTGTATTCCCTCACTCTCAAAGTGTATAAAGGGATAAGTAACGCTCAAAACTCATTCAATGAAATAAGAATCCCCATAGGCTTGCCAATCGTCTACATCTCTACCACTAGTTGTGCATGCAAATTTGGTGAATCAAAAAGGACTTTAATGGTTGTATTGTAGGCTTTTTGGTCGGGGTAGGATACATATGGCTTAAAGTGACTTGACTTGAGCAAATTAGAACATTATCTCCTCAATCACTTCGCTCAATTAGAAGCTCAATAATCCCTTAGGATTTTGTTTCTTCCAACCCCTTGATTTGAATATCATGGCACTAAGTAGTTTTGAAAGTGAAATCACAACCTTATTCCTCCTTATTGCTTCATACATCTCGTTTCTTTTGTGTCCACCATTTTATTTTTTTTTTTATTTTTTTCTTTTTGTTTTCATGTGGTGGACAACATCATCATTAAATCACACCAATCTTCTTTCAAATTTATTTTGATAAATCATTGCATTTCGAACCAACAATCTTCCCCGTCGCCTCCACATATCTTTTCATTCTTTTGCCAATTTGTTCTAAGTAGCTCAAGTATAGGGACAAAAGTTTATAATGGAACGGAAAGCTCATAATGTGGTTAACAAGAAATAGGCTTTAAGCTCAATCGGGCTAACTAGGGAAATAAAATTTTCGGGTTGGCCACAAGGTTTGAAAGGTTGTCAAATAAAAATTGCCTTAAATCATTTTCACTAATTTGCAAGCACACTTGTAGTTTCGAATAAGATACCAGGGCAAGTTCTAGAGTCTTAAAACATGAATGGAACACTCGACAATGAAACTTGCATATTTAATGATGCACGAAGGCTCAAAAGCTCACAAGTTAGATTTGTTCATATTTCCAAGAGATTAGGCTATTTATTCAATTTCACACCCTTTTGATTATTGTACAATTTTTCCTCTTCAAATTATCTTGTATATCAAAATAACAAAATAAATCCCGAGGCATCCAAGACAAGAGTTCATTCTTTCGAGTTTCATCAAAGTTCATCATCATCAAAACACACCAAGTTCGAAATAAAACACACCAAGATGAAACACACCAAAGTAAACAATTCAAACCAAAACGTAAAACAAAATCCAAACACACCAAAGTAAACAATTCAAACCAAAACATAAAACAAAATCCAAACACACCAAAAAAAAAAATCAAACAAACAATGTAGGTATTTCTTGACCCAATATCTCCCCCCAAACTTGAATTAAAGATTATGCACACAAAAGGGGGTATAGTATTTAAACAACGAAAAACCTTGGGTCAAGATATACTTACAACCGGTCCTAATGACTTGGCGGAGGATAATGCCCTTGTTGGACATGCCAATCTTCCATTCGTTGTAAAATTGCTTGCATCCCGGCTAGTGTTTCACGGGTCTCCTCTCGGAAAGCCTCGAATTCTTCACGAGATACGGCACTTCTTGATTCGGCTTGTCTCGACGACTCGGGCCGATCTCTCCTTCTTTCTTCTTCCTCCCCCGATTCTCTTTCTTCTTCCGGACCTCTTTCATACTCGAATTCCTCCTCCATTCTCTCCTCTCTCTCTTCTTCTCTCATCCTCTCGTTTTCATCCTCAAACTCCGTACGCCTAGGACGGACATTACGGGCAACATATCTTTCACTCGGGGAAATTAATCCAGCTGCCTCCCGGGCCAATTTGTGCGCTTCCGTGGACATTTGTAAATTTCCTATGTCCCGAATACTAGAAATAGTTGTCAGAGTTGTATTCGGGAGTAGGAAGTGATCACCGTCATTCTGGAGAAAAATAACTCGGGAGTCGTAGTCCAGGATATTCATCAACTTCATGACTTGGATTGATAGAAGCATATTTCCCGGGAGGGGAGTTCGGTTTTGTAGAGGTACGTCAAGATGAAGTGCGATAGGGGTAATTAAACCCCTATCCAAATTTCCTCTCGGTTTAATAGCAACGTCCTCGAAATGGTCCATAATAATAGCTCGGTTGGGATTTGTTCCACGAGTATATGAGCTAGGACATAAAGTTCTCGCTGAGTTATCGGCCCCGTCTCTTTCCGCCCAAAGATAGTGCTTGCGATGACTTTGTGTAAATAGCGGAGAATAGGATTACGAAGAGATGATCCTTTCGCCGATTTGGGAATGTAGGGACGTGCACCGCTCCCCGGGTACTCAATCATTGTCCTCCAGTAAGTCTCACACTCAAACCGATTGATTCGGTATTCTCCGTGTCTTCGAGCGTCATATATAGTATCCACCCGCCGGACCCAATTTTTCATTTTTGTTGTTGAGCCGAAATTCCAAGGCGGTCGGCTCATGCGTAATTGGGTCTCTCTTAACGGAGAGTGTGCTAAGAAATTCCAGTGTGAGACATCGGTAAGTGGGCCAATGTTGAGTCATTAGCGTCGTCCAGCTGATACGTCCGAGTAGCCGCATAACATCTTCTTTTATCCCCATCGCAGTCATACACTCATCGTCCGACCATCGCGTGGGGAGCATTTTTTTTCTGTCCCAATGTCTCCCATCGTGCTAAGCGACTCGGCGGAAGCTCAATCCCATACGTCTCGGGCGTCTCGACACCCCTTGAGTAGGTATTCTCTCTGGTTGTTCGATTTCTGTTGCGGGCCTTCCTCTTCCTCGTTGAGTTGCGCCTCGTCCTTGGGCATTTCCTCGTCCTCGTTGAGCATTTCCTCGTCCTCTGGCCATTTCCTACAAGAGAATTATCAATTATCACTTATTCACACAAGCTCCGAATCACTATTTTTCGATAATACACGTACCCCCACAATATGTGTTTTCTTCAAAATATCCCAACCACAAATTTCAACCCCAAATGTAAGTAAAATCCCAAACATGTAATGACATCAATCATATATATCCATCATGTATGATAATCACCAACAAAAATTTCAACTCCTTTAATTCATGATAAATTTCCCAAAATCTCAAAAATATAATCCATTCAAGAACCCTAAGTTGCTCAATAAATCATGTTCCACACAATTTGAATGCAATGAATAATTAAACCTTCCAAAATCGTGAATCATACCTTGAAGTTGGAGTGAAAATTGAAAAAAAACTCAGAAAAATCGCGACCCAACCCGGATGTATTCGTCCGATTCTCACCCTTGAAGCTTTAGGATTATGGGATAATGATGAGCACTTTGTTTTTTTGTGAGATTTGACACAATTTTTGCCTGATTTTGCCGGATTTGATGATAATCGGGACTAGGGTTTATGATTTGGGGAGGAGGAAAGTTTTGGGGAAGAAGATGAAATGTTTCGGCCGTACAACAAACACTATACATTTATCGGCGGAACGATCAGTGATACACTGTAGCATATTTTCCAAATGATACATTCCTACAGTTATCCTCAACTCTGTCTTGGAACGAAAGGTGGACCCCACCTCTAGCTGACCGGTAACCGGTGGAGGCTGCTCGACCCAACCCAAAGTCCCGGCACTACCGGGGTCCGGAAATGGAATGATCCAGTTACGCATTGATTGTAGATGCTCATGCTCGCTCGCAGATTGATGGTCGGATGAGAACTTCCGACGACTCATAATCCTATCCATTTGGGCCGGTTGGCGAACCCAAGCAAGAAATTCCGCAGATAGTGACTCAAGCAAGTCTTTACAACAATCTTCATCTTCGGATGTATGCACCTCCTCATCTTCCTCGTCTTTCTCATCTTCCTTGTATTGATACTCTTTGGAAGGCATGTCATAATTTATGTTGCCGGGCTCTACTATCGAGCTGCTACATCCCATATTAACTTCGGGAGTGGAGAAGCTGCTGTTCTCAACATAGACCTCAGGATCCTCCTTGTATTCTACTAGTAATCGAAGTATCTCGGTATCGCCCCGTAATAGAACTTTTACTTTGTTTCCCTTGGCCATGTGTGTCAAATACCATAATTTGTAATCGGACTCATTTGGACCACTCTGATAACCCCCACGAGGTTTGCACGACTAACTTTGCTCGTGTCGATATAGACAAAAAAGGAGTCCCCGTCTACATATGTCGATCGCTCCCAATGACCACCGTGATGTATCAAAATACACTGCCACGACATCTGATTACAAAAAGATGAATAACTATTCAGAAAAATGAGCGAACAATATTATAAAACGGTCTGCCTTGGACACGACCGATGCACACGGTCGTATACTACCGTGTGCAGTGATCGTGTGCAAGTTTCTGTCCATGAACACGATCGCTGCACACGATTGTAGACGATCGTGTTAAACGATCGTGTATACGTTAGTGGTGCGCACGATGTCAAGGTCGTTGCACACGATCGTTGCACACGGTGGTTTCCCATCGTGTGCAGCGATCGTGCCCGTAAGAACAGATCGGGAATTTTTTTTTTTCATCGTTCAAATACTGATGCATACCTTCTTTATGAACTCAGAAGCACGACAAATGAAGTCCTATTTCAACGTCAACTTTTCTTTTCGAACAATCTTGTGATTTCTATAAGATTTTTGAGAGACCCTTTGTCAAAAATAAAATGGTTGTGTTGTTTTGATGTATATGTTTGTAGTTAAATTTTGATTGTTGGACATTAATATCAATCAGGGCTCCTCTCTACTCCATCTCCATCGATCAACGACGGAAGTCCAGCCCGAATCCATCGCGAATATTGCTCCGTCCATCTCCGTTGCGACTCAGTCCATCTCCGTCGTGACTTGCCGCCTCTCTTCCTTTGTTCCTGAAGTGAATCCATTGTTGTTGTAAGTTTGCTCCGTTCGAATTCTGAATTTTCAAATTTACTATTTTCTTAGAACTCACGCCACTCTCTTTGTAATTTGTATCACACTTTTGGACGGGGATTACTGAATACTAACATACTAAAAAATAGCAGTGCAGTAGTGAATGTTTTTTTAATTAAAAATATACAGTTTTTTTTTTAAGAATAAAATGAGTTTTTAGACTTAGGGGCTGTTTGTTTGGCTCTTAATGGTTACATTAAGAGTCTACCTCTGAATCACTAAGAGGTCGGGACTGTTTGCCAAAAAAAATATGACCTCTTAATGGTTACAATAACCTCTTAACCATTAAGCATTCATACCCTCTCTCAACCATTAAGAGGCAAACAATTTCCACCTTTACCCCTCCTCTTAAATTAAGAATTATTATTTATAATTATTATCATTATTATTTTTTAAATGAATTTAAATAAAAAATATTAGACATAATTATATTATAATTTTCCAAATTAATTAAATTAAAAAATATTATACATAATTATTATTTAAATGAATTAAATTAAAAAATATTATGCATAATTATTATTATTATTTCAAATGAATTAAATTTAAAAATATTATACATAATAATAATAATAATTATTATTATTATTTTAAATGAATTAAATTTAAAAATATTATACATAATTATTATTATTATTATTTTAAATGAATTAAATTTAAAAATATTATACACAATTATTTATAAAAATTAGGGTTTTTATTTATAAAAAGGAGAGGTTTTGGTATGCAAGGGGAGGAAAAATGAGATTTTTAATCGCTACTTTTATACAGAAGGGTAAAATGGTAATTTGTGACCATTCAGAATTACCACTCAGAACAGTTACCAAACAACCAAATTTCATTCTGCATTCAACCATACAGAGCCTCTCAACCATTCTGGCCTCTCAACCATTCTGCACTAAATCATTCAGCAACTATCACACAGCCCCTTAACCCTCCGTACTTTATCCCTATTTTGAGTTACCCTCATAATTAAAATTTTTGAGTTCCCACCTTATCATTAGCTTCAGCCTTCCGTTCAATTTTTCGTCCAAGCTAATTTTTATTTTCCTAAGTGCCATATATATATATATATATATATAGGGAAGAGTTCAAATAGAAACTTTTCCTTAGGTGTTAACTAGGAACTGATTTGAGCCCTTCAATTTTTTCGATCAATGGTTACAATTAATTAGTGATTAATAATTTAGTAAGAGCTTAATTTCTATACGTAAGGGCATTAGTGTATTTGTATAAACATTTATATAGGGTGATTCACGGCTGATTGGGGCCATCTTAATTATCCTTCACACATTGTATTAAATGTGGAGATATTTATTTTCTCTCATAGTAGGTTATTAACGTTTAAATTAATTGCTTCACCCTTAATTAGTGGGATGCTTCAAATCTTCTTTTTTTAGGGGCCGATGCTTGCTATCTTAAAATTAAATGTGTAGAAATTTGCTATCTTTAAAAAGAAAAACAATAAGCAATAATTAATATTTTAATAAGCAAAGCATAAACAAAATATAAGCAATGTATATATAAATAATATGTTAATAAGCAATACATAAAATAACATATAAGCAATGTATATATCAATAATAAGCACTACATCAATATTAATAAGCAATACATAAATAAAATATAAGCAATGTATATATCAATAATATGTTAATAAGCAATACATAAATAAAATATAAGCGATGTATATATCAATAATAAGCAATAACATATTATGTTAATGAGCAATAGATAAATAAAATATAAGCAATGTATATATCAATAATAAGCAATAATATTTTATTTTCATAAATAATACAAAAATAAAGAAAAAATATTAAGCAATGCATTAACAACATGTTGGATACATGCCATAACTAATACAATAAAAAATAGTATCATGCGATTTAAATAAAAATACCTCAATTTTTAGTTGTACTCCTTGTACAGCGTTTCCACAAATCACGTCTGAAGAAATTATGGTAAGTTTGATGGTAACACAATTTGACATCCTTAACCTTATTTGACTAATTTAGGTAATTTTCGGTCAAAGTTATATAGTCTTCCTTATTTTTGAAATAAATCTCATCCATCTATATTGATTCAATAAATGGTTAATATTGGTTCCTAGTTAATATATAGGGGATGGTTTTTATTATAACCCTTCCCTATATATATATATATATATATATATATATATATATATATAGGGAGAAGTGTGTGTGAATGTCACACTTTGAGTTAGTGAAAACCCTCACATTTAATTTTTAACATTAAATTTTGGGGGCCCATTTTGTTTTAAATTAATATTAAAAATTAGATGTGAGGGTTTTCACCCAACTTGGGTGTGTGTACACACACTTTTCCTATATATATATATATATATATATATATATATATATATATATGGGCGTGTTTTATGCAGTACCAATATTAGATGCAATACTTTACAGTATTAATTTATACATGAGTTTTGTACTAATTATGCATAAAATATATGCATTTCGTGCATCGAAATTTCAATGCATTAATTCTCACAAAAATTTGATGCATATAATCCAATATTTTAATGCATCGATATTTTGATGCATATATTGAATCTTTTAATGCATTGAAATTTTTATGCACGAACCGCATATATTTCATGCATAATTAGTACAAAACTCATGCATAAATTAGTGTTGTAAAGTACTGCATTTAATATTGGTACGGCATAGAACGCGCTACTATCAATATTATAAAAAAAATTATATATATATATATATATATATATATATAAAAGAGAGAGAGAGAGAGAGAATTGGTGTTCAAATATATATATATATATGAGAGAGAGAGAGAGAGAGAGAGAGAGAGAGAGAGAGAGAGAGAGAGAGAGAGAGAGAGAGAGAGAGAGAGAGAGAGAGAGAGAGAGAGAGAGAGAGAGAGAGAGAGAGAGAATATATTTTGCTAGTATCCAACCCGCCGAAATTCGACGGAAAAATCACAATATATTATAATTTGTAAATATAAATATAACAAATATTAATATTTAGTTATAGTTCAATCATCAGAAATTGTTTACTGTGCGAATGGAAGTGTCAAAATAATAATATTAGGGTTCGGCTATCAAAACTCGTTTATAATTTGTATAATGTACACATCTCAAACTCAATTAAAGGGTGACTACCTACTCGTTTGTGTTCTAACAATATACTAATACCCCAAGTGATGAGTATAAGGTTCAGCCATCCAAATCCCTTTATAATTCATATATTCGTACTCATACAATATCAGATTGAAATGTGATTTTATTACTCGTTGACATCTCAAATCTATATAGTATAACCCGTTAATTACGCAAATTCATTTAAAGTTATAAAATATCTAACGAATTAAATATAAGTAATTAAAATAATTGGTTATTCATCTCGATAAAAACGTGAACACTGAAATATCGGCATTAAGAACAAATAGTGTAAATGGTAAAAGATTAAAAATTCAATTTGAATTACTAATTTGGAAATAATACAATCTACGAAAATCTATTTAGAATTTATTAATTTATATACTCAGATTCATTTGAAATTGGTTAAAATTAATTTTTTACTATCAATTTTATATGAAACCCATATAAAACAAATGCTAATTATTTGAACTCGTTTAAATTTATAAAATATCTAATTACTTGAAACGAAAAATACATGTTTGTATAACCTTTTTTGGTCCAAAACGTTTATTTTGAAAAGTTGTGTAGATGAGCTTTTTACCTAGAAAAAAATGTTAATTATATGAATTTGTTTAAATTTATTAAATATATAATTACCTCAAACGAAAAATAGAAGTTTAAATTAATTTTTTGGTCCAAAATGTTAATTTTGAAAAAATTGTAGAAGAGCTTTTACCTAGAAATATTTGTGTACATGATTTAAGATGATACTTTTTTCCTAAAGTAACCAAAATTATACTCTTATAGCTTTAGAAATACTTATCATTTTGCATATAAAAATTATCTACAACTGATTTAATTTTTTAACTACATTTAATATTTATCTATTTGTAAAATTTCGCACTCATCCATTTACGGATAATTTCATACTTTATTCACTTATAAGTATACATACTCAAACCTGGATAAATGTCAGCCTTCAATTAGAATGGCTATTTTACTGAAAAATATTTGATTCTTTAATTATCAAAGTTCAATATTAATTGGTATGTGCCTTATTTCAAAAAAATATGGTGATTAAAATAAGTTTTGTGAATTTACAGATATACAAATAAATATATTATTAATTGGTGTAAAATCGTGTGAGTTATAATTTATAAGGGAATTTTAAATTAAAAATTTATAATACACACAAATATGTAACAATTTTATTAAATTTGGAAGATGTGTGTTAAACAAAAGTTTTTAAATAATTATATTTGAAAATATGTGTCTTATTTCAGAGATATAGAAATAAATATCTTAATTGGTCTATTTTAAATTTGAAAAATGTGTTAAATTTAGCATTAAAAATGAGTTGGAAAAAAATATGATATGTAATAGATAGTTTTTATTGGGCAATAAAATATGACATGGAGTAACTTCCAACTTGTTGACATGTGTTAATTGGTTTTAGAATTAGTATAGGGGGAGATGGTAATAAAATCACACACATATATATGGCACATTAGGTAAAATACAAAATTATTTTGTTATATATTAATTTCTAAAATAGAGTATAAAAGGATATTTCTTTTTACTATGAGAGTTAAGTCTAAAAATTAAAAAAAAAAATATGAACAGCTCTCAAAATAAAGGCACCCTGCACGAGGCATGCTTTAAAAGCACGCATCAACGGCATTATCAATTTCTTTTCTTTGCTGATTTTTTTTATTTCTGAAAATAATAAATGTATTCAAATGAAGTTTTGTTTTTATATCGATATAGATATTATTAATAGTAATAATTATTATTATCATATATTTTTAAATAATACTATGATTATTATTATTTATTATGAGCTCTTCAACAGCTTTTTACTATCACTTTCAACATTATATGCAATGCATTTGTTGGGCAATCTGGTGGATGATATTTGTAGAAATTATAAATATAAATATTCTTCATACTTATAAGTTATAATCTGCTTAAATGATTTTTAAGTTATATATATATATATATATATTTTAAAATTAAATGAAAAACTTTTGAATTCACGTTTTCTATTTAGGAGGAAATCGAGAAGAAAAATATTTTCCAATCGGAAATCAAAATAAATACAGAAACCTGATTTTGGATTAAAGTTTATTCGATACCAAAAGGATATTTGAAGTAAACGACCCCTAGGTCAACAGCTGCTGAAGCGCTCATTATCCATACTTAATATTAAAAGAGAGTCGCAAAAAAATTTAAAGGACACGTGTCGTCACCATATTATTTCTCTTTTTAAAAATCTTAAAAAAAAAATAGATATTTAGTTTGGAATGGAAGTTAGAGGGTTATTCCATATATAATATCTACAAATTAAAAATTTCCTCTCATTTTATTCCTTTTATTTTTAACTTAATAGTTTAAACAATTATAACATTTTCGTATCAATTTTATTTTTGATAAAAAAAATATATCAAATTAATTATTACTTCGTACTCTTTAATTTACCATCCATATAGTATATATATAAAGTAATTTAAATATAATAATAATATATTAGATGATTAAAATATTACCATATAAAAATATAAGAATATTAAAAAAAAAAATTTAGTTTTTTTTCATACTTTTGTACTTCAACAGTTATTTGATTTTTCAGAATTATTTTGTTCTGATTGTAAAATAATAAAATAATTATAATAATGTCGAATCATATAAAAAAAATTATGTAGTAAAAATATGGGTTGGATACTTTTGATAATAATAAATATAATTTAATTTATTATTTATAAAATTAGATATAAGACTCATATTGTCCTATATCAAAAATAAATATCTATCATATGCCCTTAGATTTATAAGTTAAAGCAAATTAAATAATAGTTTATGTGTATGTGTGTGTATATTGGTCCATGTATATTTTCTAATAAACATACAATATTATTGAAATTCAATCATATATTACTAATATAATAAAATATTTAATATTTTACGCCGTGCATCGCACGGAAGGACATCTAGTAAATAATAATAATGGAGTCCAATAAACTTCAATCCAAAATCCCCCCCTCCCCACCCCCCAAAAACTGCTGCCTTGTCCCATCACAATTTTAATCCCAGATACCCCACCAAGTTACCCTCCCCCTGCATCAGCGTTTCGGTGTTTAGGCCCGTCCTCGATCTACGGTCCACTATTTATTTACCTCCAAAAGTAATATACTCGCTAAATTCTCATTATTTTTTATAATTCAAATCGAATAATTATATTTTAATTTTTAATTCCCTTCATATACTAATACTTTTTATTATTTGATTTTTACCACACATCTACCATGATTATTTATATTAATATTATTTGAAATTCACTAAATATACAAACTCTCTCAATTCTTAACTAGGACAGATATTAGTATACATGGGAACGCATAAATAATATAATGTATCACTATTATTATAAATCTATTTTGTAATCTCTATTCATAAATTTATTATTAATATTTTTTATTTTTTAATTTCTACTAAATATTTAATATCGTTTCATATCCCAACTATTAGCTGGGACCAAGATGGAGCATTGGTTCCAATATTAAGGCAAAAATATCGACAACTAAGCGAAAATCAAATAAATCATATAACCAACTGCCTTAGTCACGGGTTCAATTTTTAGTGGCAACACTTTGTAATTGGATTTCTCAAGGCCCAATGATAGGTCCTAACCCCGGGGTAGCTGACGAATAGTTATAATATCATATGCTGGGTCCAACATGAAGCAATCATTTGGGGGATAACTCCTTGTGTGCGGAAGTGGAGTATATTTAATTATTAGTCGAGACATTATCTCGCGGTTTAACTGGAAACTGTTGGGGCTGGAGCTGTTTCTCATAGCATACGAAATATGGATCACCTATCTATCAAATAAAATAAATAAATCCTATAGTATATGATTATGTGGGATTATTGAGTGTGACGTTGCTTTATCGCACGGAGCTCGAGATCTGAATTCTTCAGCCTAACATAACTATTCACGGGTTTTTTCAAGAAATTTTATTTTTCCTGAACCCTCCCATTTCTCTCTCTCTCGCGCACGGAGCTCGAGATCAGAATTCTTCAGCCTAACATAACTATTCCCGGGTTTTTCAAGAAATTTTATTTTTCCTGAACCCTCTCATTTCTCTCTCTCGCGCGCGCGCACGGGGGCTGGAGATTTGAATTCTTCGGCCTAACATAACTATTCACGGGGTTTTCAAGAAATTTTATTTTTCGTGAACTCTCTCATTTCTCTCTCTCTCTCTCTCTCTCTCTCGCACGGAGCCCGAGATCTAAATTCTTTAGCCTAACATAACTATTCAAGGATTTTTCAAGAAATTTTATTTTTCCTGAACCCTCCCATTTCTCTCTCTGTCGCACGGAGCTCGAGATCTGAATTCTTCAGCCAAACATAACTTTTCCTGAGTTTTTCAAGAAATTTTATTTTTCCTGAACCCTCCCATCTCTCTCTCTCTCTCTCTCTCTCGCATGGAGCTCGAGATCTGAATTCTTCGGCTTAACATAACTATTCACGGGTTTTTCAAGAAATTTTATTTTTCCTGAAACCTCCCCTTTCTCTCTCTCTCGCACGCACCCCGAGATCTGAATTTTTCAGCCTAACATAACTATTCACGGGTTTTTCAAGAAATTTTATTTTCCTGAACCCTCCCATTTCTCTCTCGCACGGAGCTCGAGATCTGAATTCTTCAGCCTAACATAACTATTCCCGGGTTTTTCAAGAAATTTTATTTTTCCTTAACCCTCCCATTTCTCTCTCTCCCTCTCTCTCTCTCACTGAGCTCGAGATCTGAATTCTTCAGCCTAACATAACTATTCACGGGTTTTTCAAGAAATTTTATTTTTCTGAACCCTCTCATCTCTCTCTCTCTCTCTCTCTCTCTCTCTCTCGCACGAAAGGCCGAGATCTGAATTCTTCAGCCTAACATAACTATTTATGGGTTTTTCAAGAAATTTTATTTTTCCTTAACCCTCACATCTCTCTCTCTCTCTCTCTCTCTCTCTCTCTCTCTCGCATGGAGCTCGAGATTTGAATTCTTCAGCCTAACATAACTATTCCCGGGTTTTTCAAGAAATTTTATTTTTCCTGAACCCTCCCATCTCTCCCTTTTTCTCTCTCACGGAGCTCGAGATCTGAATTCTTCAGCCTAACATAACTATTCACGTGTTTTTCAAGAAATTTTATTTTTCCTAAACCCTCCAATTTCTCTCTCTCTCTCTCTCCCTCTCTCTCACGGAGCCCGAGATCTGAATTCTTCAGACTAACATAACTATTCACGGGTTTTTCAAAAAAAATTATTTTTCCTGAACCCTCCCATTTCTCTCTCTCTCTTTCTCTTTCTCTCTCTCTCTCTCTCGCTCGGAGCTCGAGATCTGAATTTCTTCAGCCTAACATAACTATTCCCGGTTTTTTCAAGAAATTTTATTTTTCCTGAACCCTCCCATTTCTCTCTCTTTCTCTCTCGCTCGCCCTCTCTCTCTCTCTCACGGAGCTTGAGATCTGAATTCTTCAGCCTAACATAACTATTCATGGGTTTTTCAAGAAATTTTATTTTTCGTGAACCCTCCCATTTCTCTCTCTCACTCTCTCGTACGGAGCTCGAGATCTGAATTCTTCATCCTAACATAACTATTCACGGGGTTTTCAAGAAATTTTATTTTTCCTGAACCCTCCCATTTCTCTCTCTCTCTCTCTCTCTCTCTCTCTCTCTCTCTCTCTCTCTCTCTCTCTCTCTCTCTCTCTCTCTCTCTCTCTCTCTCTCTCTCTCTCTCTCTCTCTCAAAAAATGCTTCTCTCATATTATTTCAACCTTGAAATTTTGTTAGATTTTTGGTTCTTTTTCCATTCTCTCCTCACGCTTCCCACTATATTCCTTCCTCTTTAATGCACGATGAGGAAAAGAAATGTTCTTTGCAGTCGGGAGTATTTCATGTGTATGATGAGGAAAAAAGATACTCTTAAACTCTGAAACAGGTATGTTATTACTATCTCTTCATAAAAATATTTGCAGTCACAAATACAGAAATTAATTAATCGCTTTATGAAAGCCTCTCTACCTTTCTGCAAATCTATAATTTTTAGTGTAAGGATTTATTGAAGTCATGAAGCTCTCTATTTTTAGCCCCTGGGATAGTGTTACGTGTGTGTGTGTGTGTATATATATATATATATATATATATATATATATATATATATATATATATATATATACCGTCCCTTGGGCATTTTTGGAGATGTTCACGTCATTTCTTCACCCTTCAACCATTCGAGACCGGTTTTGGCTCCTCCAAATAAATTGGGAACTTGAAGGCATGGATGTGGAGCTTGAGATATAAAGATATCGCGTATTCTTGAGGTGTTTGATTGTGTTTTTGAGGTATGTTGATCAACTCTACACCTTACTTTCAGATTCTTGATGTTGTTATCATTGTTTGCTTCGTATGACGATGAATATGGTAGCAATGTTGTGGTTCTTGATGATGTATGAACTGTATGTTGAAGGAGATGATGATATGTGTGTATTGATCGGAATATGAGGGGAATTTGATAGACTAGAGGTTAGATAACACAATGGACTATGATATCCTGATGATTGTGAATAAGTGATGTTAATTGGATATGATTAATTCATGTTCTTGAGGAATTCTTGAATTATATGATGAACATATGTAAGGTGTTGGTATTTGGGGTATGAATATGGAATACTCATATCTAGAAACAAGTTATGTGATTGTTGGTATAATATCCGTATAGGAGTACGAATATGATTATATATGACGATAACCGGTAATTGTATTTCTACGAATTTACAAGAAGTAACCTTGTTAATCCGTAATTAAGATTGAAGTTGGAATCGAGAATGTTGAGACACTTGTTAGAATTGATTGATTATCGAACTGTGACTTGTATTCGTAATTGTATGAGTTGAATGGTTTGGTTTTGTATATGATCGATGTATCGTTGAACCGTGAGTTTGATTGGTTGATTATATCAGTTGTTGCTTGTTATCATATGCGTTGTTAATTGATTATTGCATTAGGTTGTCATAAGTGCTCGTAGATTTAACCATTGTGCCGCGATTGAGATTGAAAAATGCATGGATCGCCTTGGTCGGGGCTGAGGAGCTTGTAGATGAAGGCGATGTGATTGGTAACGGCTTCGTCGTATCGGTATCAAGGCAAGTTATGCTTGCTTAGTTCATAATGATTAGTAAATAGTTTTGATTTCATTTCATTTATGATTCATATAGCAATGATATTAAGAATATGAATTATCGGGATGATGGTATGTATATTATGCTTGGACTGGGATAGATCATAATGTATATGATTTAAAGATGTCTAGTGGAAACGGAGATGCGAATTATCTTCGGTCTGATATATGAAATCTTGGATATCGAGGACAGTTTACCGTGCCGACATTGACCTCGAGGTGGTGGATTGTTGATAGTGATGAAATGTACTTCATTCCGGACTGTTCGTATAATTGTGTATTCATTCAGGGATGTTGGCCGTGGAAGGGTTAGTCTCTCCGGCTTTGAGGTAATATAGTATTGCTGAATTATGATAATTATCCTGTTGCATTGTTGTATATGTGTGTTGATGTTTCATGTGATGAGTGTGCATCATTGTTTGGTATATTTTGTGATGTGCTCTTTCTTTGAACTAAAATTTTAATTGGGCCGATGTGTTGGGGATAAAACCTGAATGGTACACATATGGAAATATGTCGAGGGATAAGACCATAATCTGGCACCCACGGTCCGGGGTATTCCCGAGAAGATACTTCTGTGACCCTTGGCTGCGGCCTTGGGAGTTTATGTGATAATGTCCGGAGTATTCCTGAGTAGATACTTCCGTGACCCTTGGCTGCGGCCTTGGGAGTTTATGTGATAATGTCCGGAGTATTCCCGAGTAGATACTTCTGTGACCCTTGGTTGCGACTTTGGGAGTTTATGTGCTAATATTATATGCATTGTTGAGCATTCTGTGAACCGTTGTCTGACGGGAATACGACATTGTGGTCGGGTCGGTCTTCATGATCGAGCTATCATTGCTCACTTGGAAAGTCTTCTGATTCTTGTTGGATATACGTTTCTTCGAGTTTCGTTGTCATGTTGTATTGTGAGATATCTGGAGTCAGATACGTACTGATTGGTCATGTGTAGGATTTTCAGGGCGGACACGTGTTGTCATGTGTTGGTTTCAATCTCACATTGAGCTGTGCACACGAGACGTACTTCACGAGACTGATTAGGTACAAGACGAGACGTGTATTCGATCGATACCCGTGGGTGGCTTGTGCACGGATACATTCCGGATCGGGCGTATCGTGACGACCATCTTGAGTCATATTGATTGGTCGTTCATAGTCCATATATGGTCGGAATGTTCGATAGTCGGGTTTTTCTTCGGGATCCCACATAAGTGATTTGTATCTGGTTGACGATTTTATTCTCTCGTGTATCTGTCCCTGTGGCCCTTTATTAATCTTGTTGGAGTTTACTACGTCGTTGGTGTTCTCGTTCGCTGTTGATCCTTTATTGATCTCGTTTGAAGTTCACCCTATCGCTGGTGATCTCGTTCGTTACTAATCTTTTATATATTCTGTTTGGAGTTTACCTTACCGTTGGTTCGGTCGTCGTTGATCCTTTATTGATTCTGTTTGGAGTTTGCCTTATCATTGGTATTCTCGGTCGTCGTTGATCCTTTATTAATTCTGTTTGGAGTTTGCCTTACCGTTGGTATTCTCGGTCGTCGTTGATCCTTTATTGATTCTGTTTGGAGTTTGCCTTATCGTTGGTATTCTCGGTCGTCGTTGATCCTTTATTAATTCTGTTTGGAGTTTGCCTTACCGTTGGTATTCTCGGTCGTCGTTGATCCTTTATTGATTCTGTTTGGAGTTTACCTTACCATTGGTATCCTTGGTCGTTGTTGATCCTTTATTGATCTTGTTGGAGTTTACTATATCGATGGTATTCTCGTTCGTGGTTGGTCGTTTATTGATCCTGTGTGGAGTCATTATGTCGATGATATTCTCGTTTTGATGCATTGGTTGTTTATTATTATTGCTTGTGTGAGCATTCATACTTTTATCGATATCCGGGACTTGTTATTGTTTCGGGCAATTGGTTTACAAAGGTATCCAGTATTATCGGATTTATCAGAATTGAGATTCGATTGTGCAATCCAGTGGACATAATTGGACATGAACCGATTATTCCATATTGGGGATATATTTATGTTTTTAGGATCTTGGGATTGTTTGAATACAGAACATATGGTTATTTAAATTCATTCATCACTTGAGAATGCGAATTGTGGATTGAGATAAAGATTGTTTTGATATGAGTTACCACGAATTGGTAAGGTTGCTAGGGTAAGAGTATATTGTAAGTATTCTTACCTTGTAGATACATTGATATGTAATTGTTTATGTTGATGTGATCGCCATCATTGTTGAGTATTGTGGTTGGCCCCTTGTGGGCTTTATCTTTTAGGTACTCGGAGATCGAGCTAGTAGCGGTCGTGAAGGGATGAGCTTCACGGGTGATACTGGCTATGGCATGGTTATTTGGAATTCGACTATTCTTTTCTAGTTGTTATGATTCCGCTGCAAATGTATTTCCTACTGTGTTTATATCCGCTGTGTGTGTATCTTTCAATGGTTTTCGGTATTTTACCAGCCCGTGTACATTTTCAAAATGCCCCTTTTGGTATCTTTGCCTTGTACTTTTAAATGGTATTTTATGACGGTATTTGGGAACTATGTTTTGAAAAATATTTGAGTATTTAAAATATTACCGTCTTTGCTTCTTTGGCGAGTTTGAAACGTTTTGAAAATGATTTAGCCTTGTGGTTCCGGCGCGGGCCCACGGTGATGTAATATCCCCGGTTGGTTTTAGGAGTGTTACAATTATACAAGATCTTGGTCCTTGGCTAGAATGGCATTAGAATGGAGTGTTGCGTGTAATTTGTCCTTGGGAGTGAATTGATGTGGATAGTTGGGTTGTGAACTTCGTGTTTTGTGAAATGATTTGTATTTGGGAAAACATACCTTGGGTTGTGACCCTAAGTGGTTTTTGATAAACTGAGGATTATTCAATTCCAAATATTTTCGAAACTCCCGAAATTTTAAATTGATTTCCAAAATGACCTTTTGTTTCATTTATACTTTTTCGATTTGAACTATTTTATTCGAATGAGAAATCTCGGGAAAGCTTTTGTTGTGACTGGGTCGTGGATGATTCAAGTTATTGTATTCTCTGAATGTGTTGTGTATGGTTTGTATTTGTACTTTATACTTGTACTAGCAAAACAGTGGAGTTTTGCTAACCCCCGAGTATTCGGGGGGTGGGTGTCTGTTCTGTATCCAGGTACATACAGGTTTTGGGAGCAAACACAGGATCGGTACGAAGGATGATAGAAGACGAATGATACTAATCACATGAAGGTCAGTTTTGGGTGCAGTCAGTCGGGGTTCATTGTATGGCCTTTGCTGCTGTCGTACTTTTGTTGTGAGTGTATTTGACCCTTGCATGGATATGAGTCCAGACAGAGTTTTGTATATTAGAGTTGTATGATAATGATGTAAGATCATATCAGTATATTGAATCGTTATTCTATCACGTCGGTATGTAATGTATTGTATTGTTTCGATGTCTAGCTTGGTGGATCTTTACGGAGGGGGTCTGCGGCGTGTAATATTCCCGGTTTGATTCTGTGGATGTTACAGAGATCCCACAATTATAATTAGTTCATTTATATTATTATGACGTAATTAAAGAAGAACAAATCAACTTATTATATTACTATTAATATAAATTTTTCTTTGTGCAAAAAATAAAATTTTTTTGGGGAGATGTGGGGGTTAAGGATAACTCAGAAGTAGGGTTTATAAAGTTGTTGGGATGAGAAAGGAGAAGAAAGGGATTTTTTTTTCCAGTAAATCCGTACTATTTTATAGCCTCCATTAAAACCCACTATACTACTACCTCCGTCCCGTCCAAAGGTTTACATTTCTATCAAAAAGTAATCCCTTTAGTAAGTTTACATATATCACTTTTTATAATCAAATCAAACAATCACTTTTTACTTTTTAATCTCCACCACTCATTCATCATCAAATATAGATTGGACAGAGGGAGTACTAACTTTCCATTTTATAATTTTTGCTTATATATATAAGGCTAAAATGCTCCTGGGGTCCCTTAACTTAATTTCAGATAACGATTTAGTCCTTTATCTCTTTTTTGTCCCAACTAAGTCCTTTGTCTTTCAAATCTTAAGCAAAGTTAGCCTTTTCCGTTGGTCTCCGTTATAATAATTGATTAGACGCTTATTTTATTCCTACATGGCTATAAACATTTCTACGTGTCAAATTCCTAACCTATGTGTCCATTTTCTAACCTATGTGTCTATTTTCTAACCTACATTCACTTTGGGAGATCCACCCAGCCCAATCTATGAATAACAGTTTGGGGTTTTAAATTAAATAACCCAACACTCGTTTTCTCTCACACAGACACGCACTAAACCCAATCAATGGCGCTTTCCAAGCTCTCACTCCTCAACCATCTCGCAAGAACCCTAAATAAACCCTGCCGCCTGCAATCACACGCGCGACCAACCTTCCTCCCGATCTGCCTCCTCTCCTTCGCCACGCCGGAAGAAGCCGCTGCCGAACGCCGCAAACGCAAACGCCGCCTCCACATCGAGCCTCCTCTCTCCACCTTTCGCCAACAACAGCAGCAACAACCTCGCCCTTATCCGTCCTCTCCGCGGCAAAATCCTAACGCTCCCAAGCTCCCTGAACCTGTCTCCGCGCTCTCGGACAACCGCTTCAACCTCCACAACCGCATCCTCAAGCTAATCCGCGAAAATGATCTCGAGGAAGCGGCGCTATTCACGCGCCACTCCATTTATTCCAATTGCCGCCCCACCATTTTCACCTGCAATTCGATTATGGCCGCGCAGCTTAAGCAATCTAAGTACTCCGAGCTGCTCTCTCTACACAGGTTCATCAAAGTCTGAAAAAATAATGGTGACAAAAAAAAGTGAAATCTAGGATTGAAATGGTGAGTCAGCGTCTGATTTGGCATCAATGTGACCAACTTAACAGCCACCTGGACAACAGTTAACGACGTTACCAAAAAAGCATAACCAAAGCTAATTTTGCTTTAAGATTTGAAAGATAAAGGACTTAGTTGGGACAAAAAAAAGATAAAGAACTAAATCGTTATCTGAAATTAAGTTAAGGGACCCCAGGAACATTTTAACCTATATATAATTGTAAAGTGTACTATATATTTATATACACCATTACTTTCCTATTGTTTCATTTTCTTTACAAACTTTCCAAATATAGATTTTTAATAAACTATTATTAAAATAATATTTTAAACCAAGATATATTATAATATTCCTGAAAAGTGACTTACACTTAAAAATAATATTTTAATTATATGTATGTATAATGGATGTTAAATTGAATATCGTTAAAAGGATTAATTCAGAATATTTATAATAATAAATGGAGTTGAAATGATAAAGTAATTATCTTTAAGTATTGAGAGGAAAATTAAAAAGAGAAAAACAAAAACGAAAAAATGGTCGCCGTTAACTCTTATTTGTATGTGTTTAGAAGTTGATGTATTGTTAGAGAAAAAATAATTACTCCAAAAAACACGTGTCTTGTGCGACTCTCTTTTAATAGTAAAACTAGATGTTCTTCGGTGCGATGCACCGCATAAAATATTATCTTATTAAAAACTAATTTTTTGATCTCTAAATTTATTTTTGATGATCTTCGACATGAGTATCATATTAGCGTAATATTAATAAAGAGCTTATTGAGTGTATTATGAGGTTTAATATAATTCAAGAAAGAATATCACATTAGGGAGTGTTAAGTCAGTTAGTCTCCATTACATAAACCGAATATACCGAAAAAGTAGGAACAGATTTTGGTGACAAAAGTAGTATGTTATTAAGTCTTAATATATGTGTGTGCAATATATGTCTTTATTATTTTAGTTATAATTAAATAAACATCATACTTTATTTTTTATGTAAGCAATATGAGTCTTGAAATCTAATTTCATAAAAATGAGTTAATATATTTTTATTTTGCATCAATTAATTTATTGAAAATTAATGTTCATATTTTTTCTAATATAATTTTTTTGTACAATCGGTCATTACTGTAAATCCATCAAATTTATTATATTCAAATGGATGTCTAGTTGAAAATTATGAAACAAAAATTAATTTTATATATTTTTTATTAAAAATAAACTTGATATAAAAAATTCTAAACATTTAGAATTTTAAGCTAAAAAAATAAAGGAAGAATTTTTTTATTTGTAGATGAGGTGTAAGTTGTGGAATAAAACCCCACAACATATATCTTGATTTTTTTAGAAATTTAAGAATAATTTCTATGTATAAGCTATATTTTAAAATAAAAAATCAAAAAACTTATAAATGACACATGTCCACAACTCTCTTTTAATAGTAAGGTAGATATATAAGAGCAGATGGTAATAAAATCACATATTTATATATATATATAAATGGTACATTAAGTAAATACAAAATTATTATATATTAATTTCTAAAAATAAAGTATAAACATGATATTTCGGGAGGATAGTTGAAAATTCAAAATTTTCAATCATGAGTTTTAAATTAAAATAGGGATCAACAATGAGAGTTAAGTCTAAAAATTAAAAAAAAAAATAATATGAACAGCTCTCAAACTAAAGGCACTCTGCACTAGGCATGTTTTAAATGCACGCATCAAAATAAAGGCACTCTAAAAATCTTTGCTTTAGCCCAGCGGTATCAAAGCCCCTTGCTGAAGGATTTTTCTGCCAACGCAGGTTCAAATCACGGGGAGGGCAGGATTTTACTTCAATTAAAGCGTTGCCTTTATTGAAAGTTTTCCCCCCTTCGGGTTGTCTGGTGCTTTCCTAGAGCTCTCTAGCGCGGATCCGGTTAAGACAACGTAGTCTAGACCCCCCTTTATGAAAGTCACTTTTCAAAAAAAAAAAAAATCTTTGCTGTTTTTTTATTTTTGAAAATAATAAATATATTCAGGCGGGAAGTGAAGTTTTGTTTTATATAGATATTGATATAGATATTACGGATACTAATAATTATTATTATCATATACTTACTCCGTCCCACGAGAATATGCTTAATTTGTCATTTTCATCTGTCCCACGAGAAAGTATGTGCCTTATTTAAAAGATATGGTGATTAAAACAAGTTTTGTTAATTTAGAAATATACAAATAAACATATTATTAATTGGTATAAAATCGGGTGAGTTATAACTTATAAGAGAATTTTTAAATTAAAATTTTACAATACACACAAATATGTAACAATTTTACTATTAATTTTGGAAGATGAGTGTGTAAATAAAAGTTTTTAAATAATTAGATTTGAAATTATGTGTCTTATTTGAGAGATATAGAAATAAATATCTTAATTGGTATATTTTAAATTTAGAAAATGTGTTAAAATTAGTATTAAAAATGGATTGGAAAAAATATGATGTGTAATAGATAATTTTTATTGGGCAATAAATATGACATGCAGTAACTTCCAACCTGTTGACATGTGTTAAATTGATTTTAGAATTACTATAGAGGGAGATGGTAATATGGTAATAAAATCACACACACACACATATATATATATATATATATGGTACATTAGGTAAAATACAAAATTATTTTGTTATATATTAATTTCTAAAAATAAAGTATAAAAGGATATTTTGGGAAGATAGGTGAAAATTCAAATTTTTTAAATAATGAGTTTTAATTTAAATAAAGGACCAACTATGAGAGTTAAGTCTAAAAATTCAAAAGTCGCGTGGTAATTTCATTTGATTCTGGCGTGATTCTTCTGAAACGCATGTTCGAGTCCTGGGAGCCGCAGTGTGGAGTTTTATCCCTCCAATATGGGAGATAGCTTCTTGTGGACATCAGGCATTGTTCCTCACACCTAGTCGGCCGTTGAGTCACCATAATTTAATTCCTCCACAAATTCCTATCGGGCCGGAGGTGGGTACCCTGGGGGCGAAGAATTTCGCTTTTTACTACAAGTCTAAAAATTCAAAAAAAAAAATATGAACAGCTCTCAAAATAAAGGCACCCTGCAGGAGGCATGCTTTAAATGCACGCATCAACGGCATTATCAATTTCTTTTCTTTGCTGATTTTTCTTTTTTTATTTTTTTTTTATTTCTGAAAATAATAAATATATTCAGGCGGGAAATGAAGTTTTTTTATATAGATATAGAAATTATTAATAGTAATAATATTACACCTTCCGTCTCATTCATCTTGAGCATTTGCTTTTCGGCACGGAATATAAGAAAAGTTGAAAAGTAGTGTATAAAATGATGGTATGAATATATATTATTTAAAGTTGTGAGAGATAAATGTGTCTTAAAAAAAAATGACCAAGTATCTTGGGACGGCCCAAAAAAGAATATGAACCAAAATCGGTGGGACGGAGGGAGTATTTATTGGGGTTGGTTATTGGTACCCCCTAAAATACTATTGGTAACCCCCTACCCCACTTACTCCCTACAACCCTCCTAATAAGTTTTTATTTGATTTTTTTTTTAGTTTTACTCTAATTTTTTTTCTTTTAACTTTTATAAATTTAGTTTCAGATTTTAATTTCAGATTTTAATTTCAGATTTTAATAAAATTTTGAATTTATAATTTAAATTTTAAAATATAAGTTATTTTAAAATTTAAATATCGAAATAATATTTAAATTTTAAAAATTTCAGAATTTCGATTTCGATTTAAAATTTCAAAAATAAAAAATTTAAACTTTAAAAAATTATATTTAAAATATTTCTTACATAAAATATTATCAGAATCAAATAGTGAAGAAAAAAATAAATTGGCTATTAAAAAAATAGAAACATGTAACGACTATTTTTGTTTCATTTATTGTGTGTTTTTTTATTTATTTTTCTAATAAGTTTTTATTTGATTTTTGTTTTTGTTTTACTCTGTTTTTTTTCTTTTAACTTTTATAAATTTAGTTTTTTTTCGGATGTGTTATCAGAATCAAATAGTGAAGAAAAAAAATAAATTGGCTATTAAAACAATAGAAACATGTAACGACTACAATAATTTTATAAACTAAAAAGTAACGATTACATTGATGAAAATGCTGCATTCGTCTTTAATTATTAATATCTGCAGCATACGCGTTTTGTCGACTTAAATAAATGTCTTGCCATTCGGGCGCATTCCCAATTGCGTACCTCCTCCATTGTAGGTGATTTGGCGGGATTGGACTACTTTCATATAACGTCAAATTAATGTAATGAATATTCCCCACAAGTGCAATCACAATAGGATCATTTGGTTTTGGCCAGTTTGGACCGTGCCAAAGTGGAAAACACGTATGACTTAGTTGCGGGGATATAAATATAACTGGTCGGTTATAAAGTGAAGCAATAACCAACCCTGTATTTGGCATAGACATCCATTTAGCATGCGGCGCAAATCCAGATTCAAAATGATCCACGGTGAACCGAATCTG
This sequence comes from Orobanche coerulescens, assembly GCA_033398695.1. Classification (NCBI taxonomy): domain Eukaryota; kingdom Viridiplantae; phylum Streptophyta; class Magnoliopsida; order Lamiales; family Orobanchaceae; genus Orobanche; species Orobanche coerulescens. Next base: position 4,620,680 of record CM065816.1, read on the forward strand.
TTGAAATCCATCGTCGTGCCACATCTCTTTGAAAAATGGTTGGTTATGATCCAACGCTTGCAACAAATTTTGTCGAATTGCAGGCCACATATTTTCGCTCATTTTAAGGCCGACGGCAACTGAACGAAATCCACAATTTCCATCACCGTCGACATTGTTTATACGAAAGATGTGTCGTCTGAAAATCTCTGGAATATGATCGGTCAAATTATTAGTTTGAGTTTGTTGCCTCACGTAAGAACTGTGTCTCGCGGGTTCTTGGTTCAAGTCTGGGACTTTTGTAGGTTTCGAATAACTTCGACGATGAGGATCTGCAGTTGGTGGAACAAACTGGTTTGATTGTTTCCTTTTGTCCTTTGCGCTCGGACGTCCACGAGTATTTTCGTGAACAACAGGTTCACGAATTGATACAGATTCCGGTTCGTGTATCCCTCTTAACTTTGTTAACCAGTTCTTTTTGACAAACGTCGTAACTTTGGACAATGCATTCTGGAATTTTCGAACATCATTTTGATAATTAAGACCATCATCTTCACTGTATGTGCCACGAAACATCTAGGGTTCTCCAGAAAATATCAACACGCTCTATTGGAATGGACTGACCTGCATTCATTAAAAGTGACTCATGTAAGTTGCTGATATTTATGAGGATAATAACGTGATAGTCAGAAATTTAATATAATTACCGTTAATATCGTGGAAAAGCAGTTCATGCGCACATGGTAACCCATAACTTGTCCGCAACTGACAACCACATTCCTCACCGTTCGGTCGTCCGAGTTCTTCTAATATGTAATCCAAAGCATAATGTGAAACTTGACCCCACAACTCTTGAAATTGTGGTATATTAAATTTATGTTTTCTCACGTTTATGCTTCTATTAAAAGATTCTTTTATAGCGCTTTCTTGCCCAATGATAATTTTATCGATCGAACTCAACAACGTGTCTAAGTTGGATTGTGCGGTGCCCAAGTATTTTTCAACAACGCATGTTGACTCGACTCTACATGTAGTTGATTCACCATAACTAAGATATTGATCGGTGAACACAGACAAACTTGTATCTATAGTTTTCTAACCGATTATTCAGATACTCGAAAACATGTGAAAAAAAAACAAAGAATTAATAAAAGAAACATATTAATAAAAAAGTGAATCAATATGTAAATATTAAAATAGTACCTCGATGTCCGACCAATAACTCTTTTAGTTTTTCGTAATAGTGCACGAATCCTGCTTCAGTTGGAGCTTTAATCATATGTTCCCATGTTCTTTTAACGGAATCCCACTCCTTTATCGTTTTAAATCTTTGTCTACAATGCTTAAGCATATTATTTGAAATATGTCATCTACAAAGTAATTTCTTAGCATTCGGGAATTCAACGTCACATGCCCCCATCAAAGCCAAATCTCTATCGTGATTTATAACACGCGGGTAATGAACTTCGTCTATCACCTTCATCACACATTGCAATACCCAACGAAAATTGGGTCCTTGTTCTTTATCTAAAAAACTAAACCCCATTGAAAATGTTTTATTTGTTGAAGTAAATCCGACAATTTCAAAAAAGGGCAATTTAAACAATGTGGTATTGTAAGTGGAGTCCATTAACATGATTTGTGGGAATGTACACCATACCGCATACGACGTCGGATGAACAAAAACTAGTTCCTCAAGCTCATTAGTTCGGTCATTTACCCTATCGTAGTATGCATAACCTGTACGCGTCAAATGTGACATAAGAAGTTGGATTTGAGTTCTATCACCTCTTATGACTGCACGGATCTTAGTTTGTGCATTATATACATTTCTAACGTTAGACACGTTATCCGGGTTACGAGCCTTTATTGTCGAAAGTATATAACGTGGTTGGACGTTATACTTTGACAATTCTTCCACCAAATGGAACTCATCGTCCTCAAGTCGCATTGCATATGGGTGACCTTCCAATGTCGATGCATATGGATGATTATGCTCATCACGTTGCACCCTCAACCTCCAAATATCATTAGTTTTATAATAATTTGCCACTAATCCGAATGGACAATCGGTTTTAACGGTACCGGTTCCCCGTTGAATACTAGATTCTGAACGTTGAGATTGATATTCCTTAACTTTTTCACACATAAACTCGATTTTGAACATATACCCGTTCTTTTTTTTGGTTCTTCGTTTAACAATTACAAATCCGAGCGTTCGAGCGATATTTTGCGCCCAATCAGTCAGTTCTTTGTGAGAATTGAACGCCTACAATATGCAAAACAAACTAACGTTACATACACGTTTTAATATATGTTTATAATAATACTACCTCCGTCCCATATATATCTTCCTCTTTCCTTTTTTGTATATCATGTTCAAAAATTAATATAAAATATATAAACTATCCCATTAAAAAAATAAAAATAACATAAAATATTAGACCGCTTGTATATTTTATATTGATTTTCTTTTTTAAAATCGGATTATTTATATATTATCTATTATTTTTTGAATATGATGTGCAAAAAATGAAAGAGGAAAATATACATGGGACGGAGGGAGTACCTATATATTATCTAATAGATTGATGTATATCATGAAAAAATAATTTAAAATAAAAGAATAAAAAACGTGCAATAAATAGAAAATTTAAAAAATTACTTCAAAAAACAACAAACTCTTAAAAAAATATACGAGACTAAAAAAACTTAAGTCATGAAAAAAAGAATCTAACACTTCAAGCATTTGAAAAAACTTAATGCTGTGCAGTGGCATGCATTTCAAGCATCGTCTAACACTTCCATCATGGCAATGATCAACTCATCTCGAGATTAAGGATTTCATAACAATCATGACATATAATTTAATAGCTCTTCAAGAACACGAATTATCCAAATTCACGTTCATGATCCATAAAATGATAAAATCCGATGTGTTCTAACATCTAAAAATCCTTATTCATCATGTTCTTCGACATACAATTCATATAACTTCAAGAATCACAGTAGCATCACCATAATCGTTACCATACGAAGTAACCAACGACAAAACATCAAAAATCCGAATTGAAGAAGGGAATTACATCAACATATATCTTGAATTCCATCCAAAACCATACGAAACATATCAATACTCATATATTGATAACAACGCTAACTTAGTACGGTAATCCAACTCGTTGTCATGCTCATCAACTTGTTTATATGATAATCATCAACTCAAGAACATCATATACAATCCAAAACGAAATCTCAAAGTGAAGAGTAATTACCTTTTTTGAAGGAAAGGATTGATTTCCAAGAATCACCAATGATTTCAAGAACAAAGCTTTACTCCATGATTTCCATCTTTAATCTTGTTAAAGAGGATCATCCTCGGTGTTTAGGAACTCCAAATGTTCTCACAAGGTTGTCTCTATCGGGTGAAAGGAAAGAAATGGACGAAATGTTTCATGACACCCGTTTGTCCCTTTATATAGAATGCACCACTAGCGTGCGCTAAACCCTTATGTTTAGCGTGCGCTAGCCTTAGCGTGCGCTAACTGACTTTGTTAGCGTGCGCTATCTCAGTCCAGAGGCTACTGTCTTGCTTCGTAAACTACCTTACGACGTAATGCCCATGCATTAACGTCGTAAATCATCATGTCTAGCGTCGCAAGTCCTTACTCTTAGCGTGCGCTACCCAAGTTGACTTACTACGGTGTTCACCTACCACTCGCCCCCACATTCCGACAAAGACATCGGCAAGGATAAGATTCCTTGTTGGTGATACATAGTTAGCGTGCGCTAAGCCTAATATTTTAGCGTGCGCTAATACTTCAGGACAACAACCGTTGACTTACGAACGTGCGCAGCGGCCGGTCCACACGCAGATTCCTTCCGACCATGCGCACTAGCGTCGCTAACCTATAAACGTAGCGTGCGCTAATCTCGCGATAGCGTGCGTTATGCATGAATATCGGCGTGCGCTAATAAGGCTATACTTAGCCATTTTCCGCGATTCTTGTCCAACGTCTCGACATACCAAAAGCGAACATAAGACACACTGAACACAAACACTGAATCCAATAATATCATCATACGATATACCCAATATCAAAAGTACGACAACCTGATACACAATATCCTCAAATGTAATTGTCGACCAAATACGACAATTATACCGATACTGATATCTCAGTCCTTTATTTATTTTATCTCTACTGTACAGATTCCACGCTGTACAATATAACTCGGATAAAATAATATTAAACATCAGTAGTAGAAATTCCGGATATTACATTCTACACCCCTTAAAATAAGTTTCGTCCTCGAAACTTGCAATCCATCATAGACAACAAACAAACATACTGTTCAACCCAAAATATCCCAAAACCATCACGACACTGATCAATCATCATTATTCTGAATAGCCAAAACCGCATACTTACAAATACGCAGGTCGACGATCTCCGGAGATACTAGCCAGCGATCTCACTGTACAATCTCAATACGCTTACGATCACAATTCCCTGAGTCTCAACAAAATATATCATCTTCGGATCAAACAATCTGCCCGAATCAAATCATGTCTGCCTGATTACATAATCAAGTCTCAATTCTGATAAAACGAATAATATCCGATGTATCTGTGAAACAACTGCTCAATACAATGGCAACGAATCCCGAAACATCGATAGACAATCTGAACGCTCAGATGATCACCAACAATGATCAACAATCAACCGAATTTATCATCGACATGATAAATTCCAATCTGACCAACCAGAGGTCAAAACACAATCGAGAATATCATCAACGTGATAAACTCCAATACAACCAACGAACGATCAACGGAAATCGAGAATACCTTCACACGGTAAACTCCAACACTATCAACACGAACCACGTAAATGTATATACGAAAAGCAAAATTCTCAAAACGACACACCGATCACATACAATGGATCTCAATAAACATATCCGACTGGCGAACATACCCCTCGGCATATGAACAACCAATCACAAACTGACGAACATACCCAATCATACACGGAGTGGAAACGACCACTCACTATCTAAAACAACCAGTATGGGGTCACCATCCCCAAATCTACGCTTACAAGGAAATCATTCCAGAATCAGTAAGGTAAAATCACGCTACTACCATACCAATGGAATCACATAGCACATATGTTCCGGTTTCACAAAATCCCAAGTTTCCAAAATAATATTATGTGCATGAATCTACAACACGCAACATATTTCTCTTATCGATAACTCAACCGATCATCACCGGATAATCAAACTAACATCCGAAGTTCGAATTCCTTTTCCATCGTACCATCAATATGATATGCACTATGCACTAAATGCGTATGTATATCAATCACATTTTCAAAACCAGTTTGAAATCATATATTCTTGTCAAAAGACAAATTTTGAAAATTCTTTCAAGAGTTTGAAAACTCAAAACATAAATTTTGGTAAGACCACAAAATCAATTTTCGAAAAATTAACTTGGCTCGATGGTGCCAAGTATTTGATAATTTCCTTCGAATCCACACGATTTGAAGTTTTAAAATGAAAAGTATGCAAATGCTCGACTATATCCATACTCCCGTATACAAATTCGGTTCGACACCAAAATCCACTTATAATCCATAGGAAAAACACACGATCGAGTTCCAAAATCAAAATATAAATTCGACTAAACTCCTTTTCCACACATGACTTGCAACGTCAGTCATTAACCCATCCTGGATCACCTTAAATATGATATGACAAAATATTGAAACAAATCCACACAGCGAAAGACTTCCCGAGAGGTTCAATTTGAACAAGTAAACCAAAGCCTCGAAAGGCGTAAATAACATAGGTAAACGATTGGTAAAGTGTTTTACAAGTCTCGGGAGTTTTAAGAAAACAGAAAAGCCGTTTGAAACATTAGGGTCTTAGCCCGTAACTCGTTCCGCATTACAAAAAGTTTAAAAAGTAGAAAACCCCTTTTCGGACTTCAAGTCCTGAGTTATAAAACCATTTCAAAATCGATTTGGGTCTCGGCCCAAAATCATTTTCCGTAAAACATCCGTAAGACATTCATTTTGAAAAGTATCATTTTCAAATGCTCAAAAACAGTTCATATATCTCAAATGAATTAACATGCTACATGTTCTTCTCAACAATCCATAGTCCTTCTCCCGATTACACAATTCCGTTCCAAAATCTAGCTGATATACTGATTTCCAAAATCATAACTTCTCAAGATCATCAATCCTATCCCAACTCTGTCACCTTATATTGAAATGCATAGTATCTGCTGAATCTCAAAACATATCAACTTAGAACGGCAGTAAATCTCAATGAAATTCAAAAATCCGAATACTTACAGATCGTGAAGCCGACGATTCCCCGTGATACTGGCACATGTCTAGACTCAAGAAAATACTCGACACAGGTATTTTCAAAACTCACGTTTTGCAAACTCAGTGCAACTCAAGAACACAATATATCACGTAAACACCATTTGGAAAAGTTATAACAAGCCCAGTACGATACTGGCAAATCCGATAACGCACAAGCCTGAGTGAACAACAAAGACTCACGGCTCTAGTATTTGTCAATCGACAACTCGAATGACGCAACAAAAACACGACCCAACTCGACCCAAATGCCTAGGTTTTCTCAACCTAAGCTCCGATACCATATTCTGTAACACCCCCAGATTTAACCGGAAATATTACAGCGTCGTGGGCCCCGAGATGGAACCCACAAGGCTAAAAAGAAATTTTCACAAACATTTACAAATGCCCAAGAGGCCAACGACGGTACTATCTTTAAAAAATCACAAAGACTTATAAAATCCATTTATCAAAAACCGTCGTAAAACTCATTTGAAATCGCAAGGCCAAACAGCCGATACTCAAAAGTTTAGAAAACGATTTCCAAAGTAACCTCAGTTACCAGATACCAAAAGAGCGTCTCAAAATACTCACGCAGCGGAAAAAGACCAACCAAAACGATACTCTAGCAGCGGAAAACAAGAACCAATCAAGAAACTCAATGTACAGAACATGTCCTAGCCAGTATCCTCCGGGAAGCTCATCTCTTCACGACCGCTACAAGCTCGATACTCCGAGAACCTAAAAGAAATCCCACGACGGGGTCAGCCATAATATCCAACAATGATAACTGTCACAAAACATCAATAATAACATACCAATGAGAATACAACATAAGAATACGACCAACGTAATCTTTACTTACTCAAGAAATCCTCATCAGAATAACCATTATCACATTTCACAACCTGTACTCGATTAACCAATAAACTCGAACATAATATCTGTATTGTACCTCAAACAATACTCAAGATCCTCAAACTATCAGAACCAACTCACGATACGGAAATCTACCATATCTGACCAATACGATCCATCGAATAATATCATCAAATCCCAAGACGATAATCGATTGTCCACCAAAGACAAGACCAAAGAAAATATGGAACATACCTCGAGATATGATTTGCCACGATAATCATATCAGTCTAATCCGATATCAGAACAATGCAATGCGGACAAGGTCCCAACACAAGACCTACAAATGCATACTCATATGACAACGTCAATATGCTCAAAAACAATAACAACTATGTATACTCAATGGAAATCCCATGATCCAGCGCCCTCAGCATAGATCCCAAGATGATCCTACAAGATCAACACGAGGTGGATAACCAACAATATACATATGCACAACAATAACACAATACTGGGTAATCCAACGATCCAGCGCCCTCAGCATAGATCCCAAGATGATCCCGTCGGACCAACACGAGGTGGAAAAACCCGTCCAATGATCCAGCGCCCTCAGCATAGATCCCAAGATGATCCCGTCGGACCAACACGAGGTGGACATCCGATCCAGCGCCCTCAGCATAGATCGCGCGATCCCATCGGATCAACACAACATAAACAACACAATATGCATACACATATGCAAAACAATATGTTCATCATCATGAACAACGCAACATGAAGACAATATGACAAATCAATTAAGACGACCTCATGTTCGACAACATGAATGATAATACGCATGATCAAATCACTAACTCTAACTGAATCGATATAAGATACTTGCCCCGAGTCCTTCGGGAGAAATCTCGATGTCCAATCATCACCGACGATTATCCTCAATGCTCGGCGATCCATACGAACAATGAACTATAGATACTCATATCCTCGTCTTTACCATAATGTAACCTTGATACTCGAACATACCAATAACTGAGATAAGCATATACATTATGATTTATCTCCCAGAATCGAAAGAACGATATGCGATCCGAATACCCAGAGTTCACAATAATAATCATCGCTATATGCATTATAAACGAAATGAAACTGAAACCATTCATTAAATATTATAACTGAGCAAGTAATAACTTGCCTCGATACCGATACCACGAAGCTGCTGCCGAACACATTGCCTTTGTCTACGAGCTCCTCAGCCTCGATCAAAAGCAATACAATGGACATACTCGAACACGACCGCAATATCCGTTTATAATCACCGATCAATAATCTCAACCTATCGAAGAAATCAAATAACACATATCCGATAACGGTCAACAACTGAGAAAACTAACCAATCAAACTCAACGGTTCAACACAACCTCGAATAAACACAGTCAGAACCAACCAAGTCAAACCATCACGAATTCCTAATCAAAACACAAAAATCAGCCTTTGTCGCCTACTTAGCGCACGTTAATCACCTAACGTAGCGTGCGTTAAGTTGCTCCCGTTAGCGCGCGCTAGGCGATGGCGTAGCGTGGCGTGCGCTAATTTCAAGCATCGTCTAACACTTCCATCATGGCAATGATCAACTCATCTCGAGATTAAGGATTTCATAACAATCATGACATATAATTTAATAGCTCTTCAAGAACACGAATTATCCAAATTCACGTTCATGATCCATAAAATGATAAAATCCGATGTGTTCTAACATCTAAAAATCCTTATTCATCATGTTCTTCGACATACAATTCATATAACTTCAAGAATCACAAGAAGCATCACCATAATCGTTACCATACGAAGTAACCAACGACAAAACATCAAAAATCCGAATTGAAGAAGGGAATTACATCAACATATATCTTGAATTCCATCCAAAACCATACGAAACATATCAATACTCATATATTGATAACAACGCTAACTTAGTACGGTAATCCAACTCGTTGTCATGCTCATCAACTTGTTTATATGATAATCATCAACTCAAGAACATCATATACAATCCAAAACGAAATCTCAAAGTGAAGAGTAATTACCTTTTTTGAAGGAAAGGATTGATTTCCAAGAATCACCAATGATTTCAAGAACAAAGCTTTACTCCATGATTTCCATCTTTAATCTTGTTAAAGAGGATCATCCCTCAGTGTTTAGGAACTCCAAATGTTCTCACAAGGTTGTCTCTATCGGGTGAAAGGAAAGAAATGGACGAAATGTTTCATGACACCCGTTTGTCCCTTTATATAGAATGCACCACTAGCGTGCGCTAAACCCTTATGTTTAGCGTGCGCTAGCCTTAGCGTGCGCTAACTGACTTTGTTAGCGTGCGCTATCTCAGTCCAGAGGCTACTGTCTTGCTTCGTAAACTACCTTACGTACGTAATGCCCATGCATTAACGTACGTAACTCATCATGTCTAGCGTACGCAAGTCCTTACTCTTAGCGTGCGCTACCCGAAGTTGACTTACTACAGTGTTCACCTACCACTCGCCCCCACATTCCGACAGCATCTGGCGAGGATAAGATTCCTTGTTGACTGATACATAGTTAGCGTGCGCTAAGCCTAATATTTTAGCGTGCGCTAATACTTCAGGACAACAACCGTTGACTTACCAGAACGTGCGCGCAGCGTAGGGTCCACACGCAGATTCCTTCCGACTGCATGCACTAGCGTCGCTAACCTATAAACGTAGCGTCGCTAATCCGCACGCGATAGCGTGCGTTATGCATGAATATCAGCGTGCGCTAATAAGGCTATACTTAGCCATTTTCCGCAATTCTTGTCCAACGTCTCGACATACCAAAAGCGAACATAAGACACACTGAACACAAACACTGAATCCAATAATATCATCATACGATATACCCAATATCAAAAGTACGACAACCTGATACACAATATCCTCAAATGTAATTTTCGACCAAATACGACAATTATACCGATACTGATATCTCAGTCCTTTATTTATTTTATCTCTACTGTACAGATTCCACGCTGTACAATATAACTCGGATAAAATAATATTAAACATCAGTAGTAGAAATTCCGGATATTACATTGAAGACCTATTTCCCGTTGACGATTTACGCTAGTTCGGCTAGAGCTTGCGTGTCTGCAAGGTACTGAGTCGCTTGAAGCATTAGTTGCAACGAGATACTCGTGGATATCTCGTCGGACGAAGACGGAATAATGCATTCGAATTCGGAAGAATCGGAAGACATTTTAGTAATTATTTTTTATTTTTGAGAGATTAGTGTGTTTTTATTTTGAAAAAATGAGTTGAAAAGGTTTGATTTTATAGGGATTTTTTTTTTATTTGAACTAGCCGTTCAACGGCTAGATTTTTTAAAAAGAAACCCCCCCACCGATCGGCTTCAGAAGCCGAATGATAACACCGCCCGCCTTACTCGAGGCCCCGGCGGCGGTGTTACCGCTCGGGTAAGGGTACCCGATTCCCTTACCCGAGCCCCACTCCCTCCCCCCTTAGAGTCGAAGCCTAAAAATTCAAAAAAAATATGAACATTGTTATAAAACCGAAATATTATAGAGAGAGTTTAGAGAGAGAATAGAGAGAATGATTTTGAAGTATGTTTTTCATTAATAACTGAAGTCCTATTTATAGGAAAACTTCAGATGGCACAATCGTAATTACATAATTACATCAGGGGCATAATAGTCATTCACATATTATAATACATTATCTTGTTACGCATTACGAGAAGTGATATACTTCAACAATTCTTAACATTCCCCCTTGAATGACTATTTACATAAATATCTGCCGAACTAGTTTGAAGAAAAACCCAATTGGAGAAAAACTCTCAAACTTTTTGTATCGAAGCGTGTGACAATCATATCACGTTGTATCATAACGTTGGTAGGAAACCTCTGTTAGATAAAACTTCAGCAATCTGTAATCTCGTAAATTTGCTCCCACTTATCTTGATAGTTCTTGTATGAGTATTCTTGTGCCGTCTCAGTAAAACCTCGTGGGATAAAAACTGAGTGAATCTGTCATGTATATCATTCGTTGTTGGAGTATCCACGTGTTGCCTCATTAAAACCTTGTCAAGAAAACCCAGTGGGAAAAACTTGATCGAAAGAAAAAGAGTACAACTACTCCTTCTGTTTTCAAATCTTTGAGGAATAATCTTGATCTTTATAATTTTCCTCATTATGCTATGAATATGCCTCGTTAAAACCTTATTAGGAAAAACCCAATGGGAAAAATCCTAACGAAGGAAAAAGAGTACATTATTCATACTAATACGCCATTCGTGTTGCCTCATTAAAAACCTTGCTAGGAAAACCCAATGGGACAAAACCTCAGTCAAGGAAAAAGAGTGCAACGCATATTTTATAAATTTATCCCAGGCATTTTAATAATCCTCCAAGGATTAGTACGGGTATCGTATTCAGTGCAATTTGTAATCCCGTACTCATATTCTTTGCAATACGTTTCAAATCTCTTTGGAGATTCTATATTAGTTGTGATTAAGCTGCCTCGTTAAAAACCTTGCTAGGAAAACCCAGTGGGATAAAACCTTAGTCAAGGAAAAGAGTACAGCATATAATTTTCTTTCACAACACCTTATTTTGGGTGATTGCACGCACTGATAATACTTTCAAAATCTCTTCAGGAGTCACTTTTAGTAAGCCCATATGTTTCATTTTATTATAAGGGCATATGTTTCAATTTCGATGGATTTCAATATCCTCATTTCAAATATCTATATTCCACAACCATGGATTTCAATATCCTCATTTCATTTATAGCGCTATATTGTGTCGACACTTTTCAATATTTATTTCTCCATGGCAACATAACTTGCCGAGATATCTCATTATCAATTATCTATTGGAATTACACATTGTGGTTATGTCTATATACTTCTCAAAAGTGTATGCCTCCTTTTATCATTTGCTTTGATTCATATTCGGGGAATTATTATGTGTTTATCAAAGCAGTTGTAGTTAGTACCAAAGATTAATAATCTGTCATGCATCTTTGAACTTCAAGTTTATATAGTTGTGAGGATATAGTGTGATGCATTTCACATATTTCCAACTACTAATACTCCCCCTCATGCTAAGAGATTTCTTGAGCATCAAACTCATATGCCAGTACCTCAGTATTCATCTTCAGTCATGGGGGTTTATATATTATGTTCTCGATATTGGCAGGAGGACTTCGAATAGTATGCCAATTAATATCCCACTTGTATGTGCATATTTTGATCCTTTCTGGGATCTATTCAAGTTTATTTGGGATATATTACTAGCTTAATCTGATATGGAATATATGCTCCAACCATGAGCAAATCATCTCGTAAGTTTCCGATTACGAGTCATATACACATGTGACTATCTAGTGGATCCATAATATCTAGTAGTTCACATATAGAGGAAGTGGGCCCATACTCCCCCTTAATATATTCCAAATTTATTAGGAATTCATTCCCAACATTGGCTAGTATTGATATTAATCGAGAACAAATATTTGAAGACATGATGTGTCTATATCATCATATAGATATTTTACCGACATATCACATCATCTTTTCGGTGTCATTATTGCACATCATTATCAACATGGAGTCGCCGCTCCCACATGTCATATTATGTTTATTATTCAAATATAAAATTGTAGTTCATACGCTTCGGGATATGAACTATTGAAACGCGGAATCAAATCTCATACGCGTAATTTCAATCTATAAATAGATTAGCATTGTATTCACAATCACCCATATCGAGGGTTTGATTATTATAATGGATTCAATGCTTTCTAGTCTTCGCAATATTACCCATCTCTTCCAGTGAATATCATAAAAAGAATTTATCGAGCTCGACTCGAAAGATTAAGGGTGCTAATGAGAAATGGCATCCCAGAAGATATTCGATAGTTAATCGAAGCACATGTTCGATTATCTGGCGAATTTTCAAATTCATTTAAATACATGCCATGTACAGGTAGGAGTAATTTTGCAAAGAAACGAAGAGCAAAAAGACTAGGTGGATGCTATACATGTGCTCGGTGGACATGTGACACACGGTGCAAATCGGTAGGGTTTGTATCCAAAAATCGAGAAGATAAAATCGCATTTATCAGGGATGGATTGAGTAAGGAATCTATGGATCACGATATCCAACAGATTCTTGATACACATCCCAGTGGATACTTTCATAGTGAACTATTGGCTTTGTGGACACAATTTAAGGATGAACTGGAACGCTATAGTCATGAAAAATTAGTCTCAAAAGATCCAGTTTGTAAGTCCGTTCTGTTAAAGACGTATAAGGTAAATGGCAAAAAAATGCAACTTGATGAATATTGTTCCCCAATATTTAAATTTCTCAGCTGCCGATAGATAACATCATTTTCTTCTGCAATTTTGTCTCAAAAAGAAAATAGTAAAAGCAGTGACTTATCTGCTGCTCATTTCTCAATGAAAATAGTGAAGTCATTTGTCTTCTAGTAAGAAGTTTGTTCTTTAAATTTGGGATCCACAAATCAGAAATTGTATATTTCATAAAAGTACTTTGAAAATATAGTGTAGAGAGATGGAGTTCTTAAAATTCTCGTACAAATATCATCCAATTAAAACATATGTATTTTAGATGGATCCAAATTGATAGGTCATATCCAGCATATAGATTAGGGGTGTTCAAAAATACCCGACCCGAACTACCCGGCCCAACTACCCGATGACCCGAACTAAATATTCCGGGTATTTTTAAAAATTTTAAATTTTTTTCGGGCTGGGTACCCGACCCGGAAAAAAGTCATATAATCGGGCCGGGTCATGGGCCGACTTGTTGCGTAAATTCGGGTACCCGAAAACCCGATTATTTTTTAATAACTAGTTTTTTTTTATAAATTTAATTATTTAATTTGTAATTATATGAAATTTTATCTTTCAACAAATATGATATATATTTAATATGAGAATCCATGTTAATGTATTTTCACTCATGGTATTTATTCTCACAAGTTTGGAAATTTATAAAATCTTTAAATAAAAAATAATATATTCTTTCATATATATAATTAAATATTGAATTAAGCATAATTATATAATAAAAATATGATATATATATAAAAAAAATTAGTTAGTTTTGAAATTTACTTATTGTACGGAAAATATTTATAATGTATTTAGTACTCGGGGAATTAATTTATATAATAAATTTTAAAATAAATTTATATTAAAATTACAAATTATTTATAAAAATTGAAGTAGTATTAAATTTTGGGCCGGGTACCCTATGACCCGACCGAAAAATAAGTACCAGCTTTTGGTGCACTTTTCGGTCGGGTCACGGGCCGAATTTTTCATTACCCGAAAAAGCGGGTACCCGTAAATTCGGGTACCCGGTTATGAACACCCCTAATATAGATATGTCATATCAATTCGTAAAAGAACTAGGAAAACACAAAATCAATATATTGTATGGTGTGAGTGATCATAGATTTTTTTTTTTTTTTGGGTTGCCTTTTAGAGGCTGCACAAAATGGGGAAAATAAGAGTAACAAGTGCCTTACACTTTCCCACACCATATGTTTATATGGTGAATAATAGTGATGCCTTTATTGTACTTCCAGATGGCTATGGCACACTCAATGAGATATTCAATATCAAGTCATGGGCTGAGCGAGACTTCCATACCAAACCTATAGGTTAATAATTTCTTCAATGATTTGCTTGCCTTTCTGGGTCAAGGAGTAAATCACAAGTTTATCTCTCAGCCATTAAGAGATATTATTATATGTGCTGTTACAATTGCTGATCTACTTATAAAGTTTCAGGCATATATTTCAGTTAAGAATTTGGAAGTCAAAGCCCATCAACCACAAACTATTGGCGCCAAACGAAAAAGAAGTTTAGATCATTTAGATATTTCATTATGAACCCTAATGCCAGGGGGCGGCAGAGTTACGGAATTTTATACTCTCGAGACGCACCCCTTCTTATGGGTTTCATATGTATTTTTCTTTTCGCATATTGTCGAGTGTTTATTTCCTTTTTGGCTAGTTTCAATATTTTCCACTTCGACTGTTTTATGCTTCTTCCAGCAATAATAAGATCATCTTTTTGCCTCTATGCAAATATATTATTCTCACGAATATGTGATATATGCTTCTCTATTGTGATATTGATATGATTTCAATGATCCCACCATGTGATATAATCAATATGGAATTTATTGAGCAATTACCTTTTGGTGATAGTTTTTCATATCACTTGTCAGATGATCCCACATGGGATTTTCTTTAATTTGATCGATTATAACTTCTGGTATCATTTGCTCAATTCTCTCCATCTGCATTTAATAATTGTGGAGATCGGATATTATTTCTATCAACTGATTCTTCTTTCGAGAGCATGATTTGAATCATTGATCAACTACTTTTTCAGAGTATGATTTATTTTTATCAACTGCTTCTTCAAGAGCAGGATTTAGATAATCGATCAACTTCTTTTCCAGAGTAGGATTTATATTTATCAACTGCCTCTTCGAGAGCAGGATTTAGATAATCGATCACCTACTTCTCCAGAGTAGGATTTATATTTATCAACTGCTTCTTCGGGAGCAGTATTTATGAACCATTCATATGGTATAACCAACCACGATGATGATATATATAAATTGCGTATATGTAAAACCATCCATCTTGTGACAATTACATTTATCATATAGGAGGCATCACCATCCATCTTGTGATAATTAAACTTGTCACATAGGAGGTATAATAAATATGTAAAACCGTCCGTCTTGTGACAATTACATTTATCATATAGGAGGCATCGCCATCCATCTTGTGATAATTAAACTTATCACATAGGAGGTATCACCATCCATCTTGTGGTAATTAATTATCATATGGGAGGTATCACCATCCATCTTATGATAATCAGACTATCACATGGGAGGTATAGTAATATAATGTAAGCTCAACAAATAGATGGTTTCAACCACCACTTGGAGATAATCATAATAAAGTTAGAAATTAGATTAGTAAATATTTAACTGCTTCTTACGGAGCGAGGTTAAATCATCATTTTCTCAAAGTATAATCGTGTGGTAGTTGGTTGAATCATTTAAAAGTCATCATCGACCCCAGGTTGTCGGCATCGGTCTGCGCAGTCGTCATGATATTACACATACCACTTTATAAATTTCGCGGTGCGAGGACATATATCAACAAGTCCTTTTAATATTTTGGAGGGAATCAATGTACTAATTTGTACATTTTAATAAGTTTTGATAATGACAGATATTAAAAGAGTTATAATCAATATATCAATATTAGTGTCAAATTGAAGCTCTCGTAAAATGGATCACGATGGTATCAAGAAAAATCAATTCTGATATCATATGTATCTTATATGTAAGAAAAATCGAATTAATAATTTAATAAATTAAAAGAATATTATATTTTTATATTTTATTTATTTTTCTTCTTACCTTCGCCGCTATCCACTGGAGGATGCCGTTGGCGGAGAACTTCAACCGCCGTGCCATCGGAGAACTGAGGCCGTCGCGCTTGCCAAAACCGAAGCCACTTCCAGCCACCCCGAGCCACTCCCTGGACCCGCATCGTGCGTCGGACCTGCACCGCGAACTCACCGTCGCCCGGTAGCCGAGCGCCTGTGTGTGTGTGTGTGTGTGTGTGTTTTGTGCGGTTTGGGAAGAAGGCCGAGAGAGAGAGTCGGGGGGTACTGTAATGAGAAAGGAGGAAGGGATTTTTCTTATCGGCCGAGCTGAAATTTTAGAGAGATGTTTGATATACATAAATCGAGCTGAAGAATTTGGAGAAGAGGAGAGAATCGTGTTTTTGTATTCTCTGTCAATTCTTGTTCCGATCGAGAGGAGTGGGTGGGGCGGTGACGGGAAGTAGAAGAATTTGGAGAAGAGAGGAGAGAATCGTGTTTTTGTATTCTTGGTTAGAGCATCGTGCTGATAACGTGTTATAAAACGAAATATTATAGAGAGAGTTTAGAGAGAGAATAGAGAGAATGATTCTGAAGTATGTTTTTCATTAATAACTGAAGTTCTATTTATAGGAAAACTTCAGATGGCACAATCGTAATTACATAATTACATCAGGGGCATAATAGTCATTCACATATTATAATATATTATCTTATTACGCATTACGAGAAGTGATATACTTCAACAATTCTTAACAAACATAACTATTTACGGAGCTCGAGATGAAACTCATTATGTTCCGTGCGACAAAAAAAATATGAACATAACAATTCACGGAGCTCCCTGCACGAGGCATGCTTTAATTTATCACGAAACTCGAGATCTGAATTCTTCACCAACATAACTATTCACGGCTTATGACGAAATTTTACTACTTTACTCTGTACTATAATTTTCAACAGTTAATGCTAGGAGTACTACCCTGAACCCTCTCAGGAGGGAGAGAGTGGAAATTTACTACCCTAATACCCTAAGGGTGCCACCTCTGTCCAATAAAAACCTTCCAATTCAAAACTACCCTAATACTACCCTAACTAGTGGGAGTAGTACCCTAGTACTCGAATTCATTTTTTTTTAAATACATAAAATCACATACAATATTTATAATAAAAACATACCAATTAATTAAAAATAAAAAACATTACATAATACTTAAAAAAACTACAACTTAAAAATTGAAACTACAACTTAAAAAAAAAAAAAACATTACATAAGTTGAAATTAAAATAACTTGAAACTATAATTTAAAAATTGCAAGCCCCATCCGTGTTTGGCCGCAAGTTCACGTTTCTGGGTAAGAACTAATTCCAACATAGCGGGATCGCGAATGTGATCATGCGGCTCCAAAAAAAACTTCAACTCCCGTTGTGTATTCTTGAACTTCGCCCCCTCAAGTTGTGTAGCAAACAATTGTTTCGCCATCTCGCGTTTTTCTTCCAAATATTGTGTCTTCTTTTGTGTGTAGGCGTTGATTTCATCCGCAACGCTTGAGATCGACGAGGAGGATGCAGCTTGCTTCTTTTTCATTTTTCTTGATTCAATTGGAGGGGTGGAGTCTTCATTCATGTCGGGAATGGTGTTGCTTGCCGAGTCATACTCCCCCGACCTCCTTTTTGAAGAATTGCTTGCAGCACCGGCAATATCTTGAAAACATTCTTGCTCCAACCATTTCTCATGACCTCTGACAATCTCCCACGCTCTGGTATGAGTAAATTGTTTTTTTCTTGCTGTATAGAAATCCATTTCAGCTTGCCTCACCACGTCCAAGTCGTTGCACCCACTAGTCTTACCACGTTTCTACATTATATACGAAATAATGTAATTGTAAATAAAAAGTACAAATTACGTAAAATAAAAAAGTATAGCTAAAAACAAAATAATGTAATTGTAAATAATAAAGTATAGATTATATAATTGTACCGCTTGGAGGTAGTAGCCGTTGAAAATACCCATGGCCGTGTTCATTGCTCTCCACTTGGTATTCAACGCATGAAATGTTCGTGAACTCGAACCCAAAGTTGCCTCGTAATGCTCGAGAATCCGTTTCCAAAAACCGTCGGACTTTTGTTCATTACCGACAACACCACATTCGGAGATTTGAACCCATGCTTTCGCCAAAGCCTCCTCTTGTGCCGGCGTCCAAACTTCACGGGGCCTCCTCCCGGTGAAAGCTTTTTTCTTCCCTCTCGGATCGACTTCTTGAACTACCTCATCTTCGTCTTCTTCGTTTGGTAGTGGTTGTGTTTCGGGTACGTACTCTACGTCTTGACTAAGGTTTTCGAACGGGGAAAACTCGCTTGTAGCAGTGATGTTGTAGTGTTGTGGATTCAATTGAGGAGGACCCATATTATATTGGAAAAAATTGTGGAGATTGGGGTTGTGGAACATAAAATTGATTCGGGGATGGTTGAGAATAAAATTGGCTAAATCCTAACGGAGTTTGTTTTGGTTGATTCGGAGATGGTTGAGACCGACCTTGATGCGAGGTGAAAGTTTTTTTACCTCTCATTGGATCCATAGTTTGGTGTTTTTGAAAGATTATTGTGTGTTGTAATTTATGTTGTGTGTTTTTATTTAGAAAAATGAGGTGCAAGTTTATGGTTTAAATAGGAGTGAATTTTTTTTTTTTTGGCTCAAAAATAGCCGTTGAATAACGGCTCAAAACTTTTGCAATGTATACTTTTGCAACGTTAACATTTTTTTTTAACACTTTTTGCAACGTTAACATGCAGCTTCCCAACTCGCAAATATTACCCGCCCCCCCTACCCGACGTCCACGGTATGGTGTAGCCCAGCGGGATCGTGAACTCGCATGCCAACCCGACTCCCACTCCGTCAGCTCTCATTAGTCATTTCTCTCTCTCTCTCTCTCTTTCTCTCTCGG
Organism: Orobanche coerulescens; assembly: GCA_033398695.1. Lineage (NCBI taxonomy): Eukaryota > Viridiplantae > Streptophyta > Magnoliopsida > Lamiales > Orobanchaceae > Orobanche > Orobanche coerulescens. Next base: position 4,640,331 of record CM065816.1, read on the forward strand.
AATAAATGCTTCTCTCATACTATTTCTTATGGTTGTTGACTAGTTCATTTCTAGAGAGAAGAAACACTCCTCCCTCTCCCTTATAGGGGAGTTATTAAGACCCCCATATTACTAACCAAACCCTTCTTAGGGAGAGTTTGTCTTTTTTTTTTTTTTTTCTATTCTTTTGTTGTTGTTGTTTTGTTGTGTGTTATGTTTTTTTAGTGTTTATTTGTTATGTGTTTTTTGTGTAATGTTTTTTTAGTGTTTATTTGTTATGTTTTTTGTGTTATGTTTTTTGTATTCGTCTAATGTATTTCTATTTAATTAAACAACAACAATAATACGTTAAAGATTAACACATTAAATAACTACAACAACTGTTATTATTCAACTAAACAACAACAAATTAACACATTATTTTAAAACAACACCATCAAATATAGTGCATTTACTAGGTTTGTGCTCTTATATTTAGAGAAAGGAGTGCGGCCGTCTGCGTCGTTCAGTGCCGAGGGAAAAAAGTGTTGCCACGTCAGCAAAAAGCTCCATGACACCAGAAACCCCACGACACCACATTTTGCCCGTATCCGTCGGCACCAGAAATTTTGGTGTCGTCGGCCATTTTTTTTTCTTTTATATAAAATAAAATATACATAATATAAATTAAAATAAACTTCATTACTTAAAAAAAAACACATTACAGAAAAAAAAACATTGTATTAAAAAAAATACAAACTAATTATTCAAGTTCCATAAATGCTCCACAAGATCTTGTCGAAGGTCGTCGTGAACTTTTCTATCTCATAGTTCTTTATATTTTCTAATATGTAAATCACATCTTTCGATCCAAGTATCAGGCATGTTCGGGCGTGGATCGACGAATGCACCACTTAAACTCACTTCGAATCCTTCGTCTTCTTCCAATATCATGTTGTGTAACATTATACAACAATACATGATTAGTTTCAAAGTGTTGATTTGCCAAGCACGTGCGGGTTGTCGTATAATCCCCAACGACGTTGTAGGACTCCGAAAGCTCGTTCAATATCTTTTCTAGCACTTTCTTGAACCCTTTTGAAGTTCAAATATTTTTCCGACCTTGCAACACTAAACGTTTTCACAAACACGGACCATGTTGGATAAATGCCGTCGGCTAAATAGTAACCTTTTTTATAAAAAAGGCTAAATAGAACTGAACACCTGAAAATACATTACAACTTTTATAAAAGATTAATCGAACCAAACCGTGACCACCCGTACTAAATATAACAAAAAAGTAATCGAACCAAATAAAAAAATATTTTTATTTGTTACAACTTTAAAAAAAAATACTCCTCACTTAAAAAATACTCCTCACTACAAGACCGAAACAAAAAAGTAATCGAACCAAATAAAGGAGTACTTTTTTTGTTACAACTTTTTTTTGTCTTTGAAATTAAAAAAGAATATATATATATATATATATATATATATATATATTATAGGGGGTTTTTGATAGGAGGGTTTTTGCGGGGGGGGGGGGGTGTCTGTATAACAGACCCCTCACTTATTTCAACCTTGAAATTTTGTCAGATTTTTGGAGAGCTCAATCCAAAATTCTCAACCCCCCCCACCCCCCCACCCCCCAACGGCTGTCTTGTCCCATCACAATTTAATCCCAGATACCCAGCAAGTTACTCTCCCCCTGCCTCGTCCCATCCCATCCACACAGGGATGTATGTAGTTTCTGCATCAGCATCTCGGTTTTTGGCCCCTCCTCGATCTACGGTCCGCTATTTATTTACCTCCAAAAGTAATGTAGTACTTGGTAAATTCCTATATAAGTATTATTTTTTATAATTAAAATCAAATAATTATATTTTAGTTTTTAATTCACTTCATATATTAATCACTAATAATTTTTATTATTTGATCCTTACTACACATCTACCATGATTATTTATACTAATATTACTTGAAATTCACTAAATATGTCAACTCTTAACTAGGACATATATTAGTATACATGGGAACACATAAATAATATAATGTATCATTATTATTATATTTTAATCTCTACTCATAAATTTATTATTAATATTTTTTATTTTTTAATTTCTACTAAATATTTATTATCGTTCCATCTCCCAACTATTAGCTTCTCCCAACTATTAGCTGGGACCAAGATGGTGCGTTGGTTCCAATATTAAAATAAAAATATCGACAATTAAACAAAAACCAAATAAATCCTATAATATATGATTTTGTGGGATTATTGAGTGTGACGTTGCTAGAGATCTGAATTCTTTCGCCTAACATAACTATTCACGGTTTTTCAAGAAACTTTTATTTTTCCTGAAACCTCCCATCTCTCTCTCACAGAGAATAAATGCTCTCATATTCCTTGTGGTTGTGGAGTACTACTTGCATTTCTAGAGAGAAGAAAAATTCCTCCATCTCTCTTATTTTAATCTTGAAATTTGGTCAGATTTTTGGTTCTCTTCTTTTTCCATTATCTCACGCTTCCCGCTCTCTTCCTCCTCTTTAATGAATGAGGAAAAGAAAATGAGGAAAAGAAATGTTCTTTGCAGCGTCGGGGAGTATCTCATATGTATGAGGAGGAAAAAATATACTCTTAAACTTTGAAACAGGTATGTTATTACTATCTCTTTATAGAAATATTTGTAGTCACAAATATAGAAATTAATTAATCGCTTTATGAAAGCCTCTCCACCGTTGCGCAAATCTCTTTTTTTTTTTTTAGTGTAAGGATTTATTAAAGCCATGAAGCTCCCTATTTTTACTCTTCTGGTACGCAGAGGAGGATGGTTTGAAATACTAATATATATATATATATATATATATATATATATATATGCAAGTCAATTTTGTTCGAATCCTTTCACTTCCCACAACAAATTTTCATTTTATTGTCAGTTTTTTTTTCTTCTAGTGATCTTCTTCAACTTGTTTTTTTATTTTTTTTCTTCTAATATTTTATTATGGCCTCTTCATCCAAGCCTGCTTCCAAATATATTGGATTAGAATTAGTAACAGTAAGTTTCAATACCGAATTATCTACTAAATAATATTACGAAACTTATTGACGAGTGTCTAAATTTTTCGTCTTCATCTACACATTTGGATCTAAACAATTTATTATTTTTAGTTAAATGTATAAATTAGTTAAATGTATAAATTTTATACATTAGTTAAATGTATAAATTAGTTAATTAGTTAAATTTTATAAAAAAAGTAATTACAGTACGAGTGTCTAATTAGTTAAATATATAAATTAGTTACAGGTATCCTCTATCTAAATTTTATACATTGAACTAATTAGATCAATAAATTTAGATATTTTTTTTTATAAATTTAGATAAATTTAACTAATTACACATTTGGATAAATATTTTTATAAATTTTTTGACGAGTGTCTAAATTTTCGTTTGTTGCTAATTTAACTAATTACTTTTTTATAAAATTATTGAATGGAATTCAACGAAATCATTTTGGTACCCTGGAAAAGTGATTTATATATTATAATCAACTTAATAAAGAACCTAATATTAAGTCAGTCTCGATAATTTCAATTAAATAATATCTACTTAATCAATAATATGAATTAAAAAATCTTTCTATCTTATTAATTTATTGAGATTCGACTACACATGAGATGCATTTTTTAATTTTATTATTTAATTAATTTCTACTTTAGGGGTCAACTTATACAATGATTTTATGCAAAAATCAAGCTCTTGTTATTGATTGAGATTTTTTTTTAACTCATGATGCAAGCTGTAATGGATGATATAGAACAATATTTTAAAATTTCAATAGAAGATAAAATATAAAGTCGAACTCGAACATGCAAGTAATTACAAATGAAAACACAACAAGAAAAGAAGAACCGAAAAAAAACCCGACTACCAACCCTCAGCAAAAACAGTAAAGACACTAAAATTCTCTAAAGCCGGTATTGTTCTTTTTAACCTAAGCCAATAAATAAAATAAAAATTATTGCTTGACCAAATTTGAAGAAATTATGTGATCAAATTTAATAAATACCATAAAAGATTTATAATCAACCCCCCTCTCTCCTTCTCTCTCTCTCTCTCTGAGCCGATACTATTAACCTGGTTCAAAATTAAAATTAAAAATAATAAGAAAATTAGAAGTGGAATAAAATAATAACTAATAGATAAATTAAGAAGTTAGTTTCAAATATTACATTTCGGTAGCGAATTAAAAATCTGCACAATATTTCTAACTTTTTCAACATTATCAAGAACAGACATTCAACATCTTCATTATCTGCATCTAATTTTCTCGGTAAATCGAACAAATCACTGGGATTTGATTTCTCGAACGATTTCTTCGACATTGTGCCCCAACTGTTTTGAGAGCTCATGTCGTAAGCATCTGGTTGTATGGTGAGAAAGATGCCATTCTTACGCTCAACAACCTCTGGAACCTTATTATTAAATTTTTAACCGAATTGGTTCGAATATCAATTGAATAAAAATTAAAAATACTTTAGCAATACTCTCGTTCCTAAGACGATCATCTCTCCTAAGCTTATACAAGACCGAAATAAAAGAACTAAAATTTTTCTAATCATTAACCCCTACCAGCTACCATTATCGCTTTAGCTTTAAGATTGTAACACCTCAAATCTCATAAGTGATATTACACGTCCTATAACCTCCAACAAGGTCTACCAGGCTAAATACACCACACACAATACACAATAATCTCTTAACAACACATTAATAATCTAAATAGGGCCGTGGTCTAGATCAAAATATTTTATTCAAATTTAGAAAGACAGAGAGTAAAATAATTTCATTGTCCATGTAGGAGACTTCAACATCCTTAAAATAATAACAAGTTTACTCGACTAACTTCAGCAAACTGAATAAGCATAATAAAATAAATACACAGACTCAAGCCCCATCATCATGCTTGGTGTATTTGCGTGGTAGACCTTGTTGAAGGTTTTACGGCATGTAATATACCTGAGATTTGGGGAGTTACAATCTTGAAGTAAAGCAAAAATGGTAACTGGTAGAGTCATTATCGATTACTAATAGAAAATTTTAGTTCTTTCATTTCGGTTTTGTATAAGCTTAGGAGATATGATCGTCTTAGGGACGAGAGTATTGGTAAATCATTTTTAATTTTTATTCAATTGATATTCGAACCAATTCGGCTAAAAAAAATTAATAAAAGGTTGTAGAGGTTGTTGAGCATAAGAATGACATTTTTCTCACCATACAACCAAATGCTTACGACATGAGCTGTCAAAACAGTTGGGGCACAATGTCGAAGAAATTGTTCGAGAAATCATATCCCAGTGATTTGTTTGATTTATCGATAGAATTAGATGCAAATAATGAATATGTTGAATGTCTTGTCCTTGATAATGTTGAAAAAATTAGAGATGTTGTAGATTTTTAATTCGCGACCGTAAGGTAATATTTGAAACTAACTTCTTACTTTATTTATTAGCTATTATTTTATTTTGCTTCTTATTTTTTTTTTTTAATTTTGGACCAGATTAATAGTATTGGTTGTGAGGGACCTCATTTTGACTCCCAAGAGAGAGAGAGAGTTGATTCTAACTCGAGTATAAATATTTTATGGTATTTATTAAATTTGATTCTAGAATTTCTTCAAATTTGGTCAACAATCAATTTTATTTTATTTATTGGTTTAGGTTAAAAAGAACAGTACGGGTTTTAGAGATTTCTCGTGTCTTGTGTGTTTATTTAGTAAAAAGGCATATCTATCGGGGTCCATCATGGAGCAATCACTTGGGGGACAACTCATTGTGCGCGGAAGTGAAGTATATTTAATTGTTAGTCAAGTACATTATCTCGCGGTTTAATCGAAAGCTGTTCTGAGGGGTCATAACTGTTTTTCATAAGATTAGTCATACGAATTATGGATGTATAAAAAAAAATCATATAGTATATGATTTTATGGGATTATTGAGTGTGAGGTTGCTTTATCGCACGGAGCTTGAGATCTGAATTCTTCAACCTAAGATAACTATTCACGATTTCTCAAGAAATTTTATTTTGCCTAAACCCTCCCATTTCTCTCTCTCTCACACATTCTCTCATATTCCTTGCGGTTGTGGACTAGTACTTGCATTGAGAAGAAAAATTCCTCAATCTCTCTTATTTCAATCTTGAAATTTGGTCCGATTTTTGGTTCTCTTCTTTTTCCATTATCTCACGGTTCCCGTTCTCTTCCTCCTCTTTAATGAATGAGGAAAAGAAATGTTTTTTGCAGCGAGCAGTCGGGGAGTATCTCATGTGTATGATGAGGAAAAAGATACCCTTAAACTCTGAAATAGGTATGTTATTACTATCTCTTTATAGAAATATTTGCACTCACAAATATAGAAATTAATTAATTGCTTTATGAAAGCCTCTCTACCGTTCTCCAAATCTTTTTTTTTTTTAGTGTAAGGATCCATTAAAGTCATGAAGCTCCCTGTTTTGTTCGAATCCTTTCACTTCCCACAACAAATTTTCATTTTATTCTCTGTTTTTTTCTTCTAGTGATCTTCTTCAACCTGTTTTTTTATTTTTTTTTCTTCTAATATTTTATTATGGCCTCTTCATCCAAGTCTGCTTCCAAATTTATTGGATCAGAATTAGTAACAATAAGTTATAATACAGAATTATCTACTAAAGAATATTACGAAAATTTTATTGACGAGTGTCTAAATTTTTTGTCTTCATCTACACATTTGGATATTCCTGTTTTGCCTTCTAAGCCTTCACATGTTACCAATTTAACTAATTACTTTTGTATAAAATTATTGAATGGTATTCAACGAAATCATTTTGGTAGCCTGGAAAAGTGATATATATCTTATAGGAAAAGTGATTTATATCTTATAGCTAGAAAATGTGATTTATATCTTATATCTGACTTGTAATTCTTAAATCCTCCCATAAAATATAATTTATGTAGTAATTTTATATTTATTAATCCATATTGTATTATTGATCCTTGTCTGTTTAAGTATCGAACCGATACCCAACAACATACTCACTTTATTGACCAATATTTATATCAAGACAAATGAAACGGCTGCTATGCTAAACAACCGTTAACTCGGAGGACGTGGAAATATCAACTTAATAAAGGACCTAATATTAAGTCAGTCTTGATAATTTCAATTAAATAATATCAACTTAATCAATAATTTGTATTAAAAAATCTTTCTATCTTATTAATTTATTGAGATTCGACTCCACATGAGATGCATTTTTAATTTTATTATTTAATTAATTTCTACGTTAGGGGTCAACTTATACAAGGATGTTATGCAAAAATCAAGCTCTTGTTATTGATTGAGATTTTCTTTAACTGATGATACAAGATGAAATGGATGATATAGAATAATATTTCAAAAATTTCAATAGAAGATAAAATACTAATTCGAACTCGAACATGCAAGTTATTACAAATGAAAACACGACAAGTAAAGAAGAACCGGAAAAAAAAGTCGACTACCAACCCTCAGCAAAAACAGTAAAGACACTAAAATTCTCTAAAGCCCGTATTGTTCTTTTTAACCTAAGTCAATAAATAAAATAAAATTACTGCTTGACCAAATTTGAAGAAATTCTGTGATCAAATTTAACAAATACCATAAAAGATTTATACTCGAGTTAGAATCAACCCCCCTCTCTCTCATGGGAGTCAGAATGAGGTCCCTCAGAGCCGATACTATTAACCTGGTCCAAAATTAAAAATAATAAGAAGATTAGAAGCGGAATAAAATAATATAGCTAATAGATAAATTAAGAAGTTAGTTTTAAATATTATATTTCGGTAGCGAATTAAAAATCTGCACAACATCTCTAACTTTTTCAACATTATCAAGAACAGACATTCAACACTTTCATTATCTGCATCTAATTTAATCGGTAAATCAAACAAATCACTGGGATTTGATTTCTCGAACAATTTCTTCGACATTGTGCCCCAGCTGTTTGACAGCTTATGTCGTAAGCATCTGGTTGTATGGTGAGAAAGATGCCATTCTTACGCTCAACAACCTCTAGAACCTTATTATTAATTTTTTAACCGAATTTGTTTGAATATCAATTGAATAAAAATTAAAAATTATTTAGCAATACTCTCGTCTCTAAGACGATCATCTCTCCTAAGCTTATACAAGACCGAAACGAAAGAACTAAAATTTTCTTTTCCTAATAGATATTGATCCCTACTAGCTACCATTTTCGGTTTATCTTCAAGATTGTAACACACCAAATCTTATAAGTGATATTACACGTCGTATAACCTTCAACAAGATCTACCAGGCTAAATACACCACACACAATACACAATAATCTCTTAACAACACATCAATAATCTTAGAAGACAGTAAAATAATTTCATTGTCCACGCAGGAGACTTCAACATTCTTAAAATAATAACAAGTTTACTCGACTAACTTCAGCAAACTGAATAAGCATAATAAAATAAATACATAGACTTGAGCCCCATCATCATGCTTGGTGTATTATCCTGGTAGACCTTGTTGAAGGTTCTACGGCATGTAATATACCTTATGAGATTTAGGGTGGTACAATCTTGAAGTAAAGAAAAAATGGTAGCTGGTAGGTTATTATCGATTACTAATAGAAAATTTTAGTTCTTTCATTTCGGTCTTGTATAAGCTTAGGAGATATGATCGTCTTAGGGACGAGAGTATTGCTAAAGTATTTTTATTTTTTATTCAATTGATATCCGAACCAATTCGGTTAAAAAATTTAATAAAAAGGTTGTAGAGGTTGTTGAGCGTAAGAATGACATCTTTCTCACCATACAACCAAATGCTTACGACATGAGCTGTCAAAACAGTTGGGGCACAATGTCGAAGAAATCATTCGAGAAGTCAAATCCCAGTGATTTGTTTGATTTACCGATAGAATTAGATGCAGATAATGAATGTGTTGAATGTCTTGTTCTTGATAATTTTGAAAAAGTTAGAGATGTTATGTAGATTTTTAATTCGCGACCGAAAGGTAATATTTGAAACTGACTTCTTACTTTATTTATTAGCTATTATTTTATTTTGATTCTAATGTTCTTATTATTTTTAATTTTGGACCATGTTAATAGTATCGGTTCTGAGGGACCTCATTCTGACTCCCATGAGAGAGAGGGGGTTGATTCTAACTCGAGTATAAATCTTTTATACTATTTATTAAATTTGATACCAGAATTTCTTCAAATTTGGTCAATCATCAATTTTATTTTATTTATTGGCTTAGGTTAAAAAGAACAGTACGGGTAGACCTTGTTGAAGGTTCTACGGCATGTAATATATCTTATGAGATTCGGGGTGTTACATATCCGAACCAATTCGGTTAAAAAAATTTAATAAAAAAGTTCTAGAATTTGAAACTAACTTCTTATTTTATTTATTAGCTATTATTTTATTTCGCTTCTAATGTTCGTATTATTTTTAATTTTGGATCAGGTTAATAGTATCGGTTCTGAGGGCCCTCATTTTGGACCTTCGGAAACTTCATTTATTAATAATTTAAGTAATTATTTTTTATAAAATTATTGAACGAAAATCATGCAATCATTGTGGTTGCTAGAAAAATTGATTTATACCTTATAGTCACCAAGTGTCCTATCATAATTTGGTATTTTTTTTATATTACTATTAATATAATGGAATCAATTTTTCAAAAGACAAACTCTTTTTTTCTCATGTTAAAATTAGTTTTGAAACTTCTTACTTACATCTTTGAAATAAACAGAAAACAAGGGATGGTAGTAGGGGTTATTAGTATTTAGGAATAGATAATTTGGGCTCTTTCAGTTATGTCTTGTACAAACTTTAAAATAGAGGGCCGCAACAGAGGCGAGAATATTGTCAAAGTATTTCTAGCGTTTATTTAATTGATATACGAGCCTATTAAATTAAAAATAGAATCTATTAAAAAATTTAATAAAAAATTCTTGGGCGTAAAAATAGAATCTATTTGAGTATAGTACTTAATGTTTACGACAAGAGTTGTCAAAACAACTATGTACTATGGTGATGAGATATATCCCATTTTTTCGCCAAACAATCTCGAGGCTTTTTTTATTAAATTTTATTAATTCAATTAGCTCATATACCAATTGAATAAAAGCTAAAAATACTTTGCCAATGCTCTCGTCTCTGCCAGTGCCATCACTCTTGAGCTTCAAGATATACGTAAGAAGCTTCAAAATTAAGTCTAACATAAGCATATAATTTATATTTGTCCTTTGGAAAAATTCTATTCCATTATATCAATACTACTGTACTCAAAATACCAAATAATGGCATGACACTTGGGAGCTATAAAATATAAATCACTTTTTCTAGCTATCAAATAATTTCATGTCTTTTCATTAAAAAATTAATAACATGTGAAGGCTTCAAAGGTAAAACGGAAATATCCAGATATTTAAAATAAGACCGAAATTTGGAACACTCATCACTAAAGTTCTCATACTATTTTTTAATTAACAATTTCGTATTAAAATTTATTGTTATTAATTTTAATGCATTAAATTTGAAAGCAGACTTCTAGGAAGATGGCATAATAAAAAACTAGAAGTAACAAAATAAAAACACAAGTTGAAAGAAGATGAGTAACAAAGAAACTCGGAGTAAAATGGAACTAAGGTGTGGGAAGTGAAAGAATTGGATGAAAGTTGGTTTGTATATATGTTAGTATTTCAAACCATTCTCTACTTACCAGAAGAAAAAAAACGGACAGCTTCATGATTTTAATAAATCCTAACTCTAAGACATAGAATCGCAGAAAGGTAGAGAAGCTTTCGTAAAAAGATTAATCAATTTCTATATTTGTGAATGCAAATATTTATAATTAGGGTAGTAGTGACATACTTGTTTCACATTTTACACCATCTTTTTTCCTCGTCATACACATGAGATGCTCCTCTCTTTCGCTTGCTGCAAAGAATATTTCTTTTCCCCATGCATTAAAGAGGGGGAAGCCGATGCTCACCTCAGTCCTCACTGCGGATATTTTTTTCTCCTCAGACTCCTCAACCGCATCTCACCTCAGTCCTCGAACTCCTCAATATGTTCAAAAATCCGCCACATGACTACCTCAGTCCCTCACGACCTCACCTCTTTTCTTTAGATTCCATCATCTATGATCACTTTCATCCATCATCTATGATCACATGAAGATTGCAGCGATCTTCCGTTTGGAGCTATTGAGTTGCGAATTCATTTGTTGGTATGGTCTTCATTTTGAGTTTATAATTAATTCAGTTACTTTGTATATGACTGTATTTAGTTACAATTAATTCAGTTACTTTGTTTTACTTTATATATAATATTTTTTAAATTTGTGTAATAAATATTGAACTTACTAAGTTGTCATTTGAAGATTTCTCGACGACTCCCTTGACGTCACAAGATTCATACATTCAAATAGATTGGTCAATATTTGGAATTAGTTACCACTGACCACTTGATGTCTGATAGCCAAACTAACGGGTCAATTGCTGCCGGGAAATCGATCGGAGCTATGGATGACCATTCAAAGAATGGATATAGGAAGCGTGAAGGAAACAAAAAAATCAGTCGTCCACACAGAGAAGATTGTTCTCACTCTCCCAGATGGCACAAAAGTGTGGAAGTATAAGTGGTATCCAGCCAAGTACATTGTTGATCTAGAAATTGGCAGTACTTCAAATGCTATAAGCATTTGACAACAAAATGTATTCCAAGAAACATGTGTTGGAAATTGGTTTATTAAAATAGGTTTGACCCAAACTTTGACCAAATATTTAAATGGATTCTATTTTTCATAAATAGAAATAAATTGTGAAATCATAATCTCCATAATTTTTCTCAAAACTAACTTCAGGGGAATGAGAAATTAATGCATAATGTGAGTCACTTAAATAAATGGAGAATGTGAAGAGTCACTATGGTGTACCATAGTGGACCAAGTTTGTTTTGACTAACTCAAGGCTAACTCAAAATGCAACGAGGATGGTGCATATCACCGTCCGAGCTCGAGGCTGCGACCGCGACATCTACGTCGCACGTCACACTTGTCGCATTGGGCTCTTTTGAAGCTCACTTTGCATGTGTGCATCACCCCAAGGAGCTATAAGGAGCCTTAAATTTTTGATATCTCGAATCAGGGCCAGTTCACTGGCTCAGTGACGTGGCTAGACAGTCTGGAGTACGTAATTGGGGTCGGACACGCCAAGAGGCGCGTTGTGGACGCGCTTGTCCACATGATGGGCACCATGATTGGACATGACTGTCCAGCATGCAAAGGGTGTCTGCACCGTGATAAGACGCGTCTGTCCACTAATGAGATCCGAACCAAGGGGTGCAGTCATTCCCAAGAGGCACCTGAAACTCTATATAAAGACTAGAAGTGGCAAAATATACCGAAATGCCGAAATACCGAACTTACCATACCGAAGGTATAATAATACTAAAAATAATAATACTAGATATACTAAAGAGGGGTGATTGATTTAAAGTAAACAAGATAAAATGAAGTAACAAGTACGCAAATAAAAATAGAAAGAAAAAATTAATAGGGAAAACGATTGTGATTGATATCCAGTTCTTAGTTCTGTTATCCCCTGTTCTAATTTATTTTATGAATTAATGCAATACTTTATCTTTCCTTAATTCTTAATGAACTCCGACTTCGAAATCAACAACAAGCTCGTTAACTCCAACCATTTCTTAAGTTTATTTAATCAAAACAAGCTATTCAATTAAAGATATCTAGACCAAGGATTCAAAATTACTCTTCAAATCTTGTTCGTTAGATGCATTAGGAACCAAAACGATGGAAATAGACAGGATATTGAGTTTACAAGCTCGACCCAAGGGATCCTGATTTTGTGTTACCAAAATAGACAGGATATTGAGTTCACAAGCTCGACCCAAAGGATCCTTATTTTGTGTTACCCAACTGAATAAAATCAATTGTTGCTACTTATGATTTAGAATTATAACGATTACGTAATATAAACCTCCTTTACCTATTAAAATCAATCACCCCTTTTACTATTATTGTTAGTAAATCAATCACCCTCCTTTATTTGAGTTGGATTATTATTTTTAGTACTATTAGTTATCCCAATAAGGTATGAATTTTTTTTATTTTTGGTATTTTATTTGTTCGGTCTATCGGTATATAATTAGGTATTTCAATAAGTTCGGTGTATACCGATACCGAAATAAAATTCGGTATACATAAATTTCGGTACGGTATCGGTATGAACCGGATGCTATATCGAAATTTTGGTATACCGAAACTTTCGGTACGGTATTGGTATGAATTTTATTGTATTGAAATTTTCGGTACGGTACACGATATTGGCAAAAAGTTCGGTACGGTACAATATACTACCCCTAATAAAGACCCCCATCTGAATGATCAAAACACTCTAGAAAACCATAAAACCGAAATTCACATATTCATTAGCATTCGAGCATCTTGAGTTCTTCCATTCTTTGAATATTCGAAAGTTCAAAATACAGGGTTGTTCGCTGAAGGTTTAAGTTTTATAAGTGCTGCTATCTTAAATTAGGAAGTTGTTGTTTCTTAGGGATGATTACCAACAACCGTTAGCACTTTGTAAGGGGTAATTTCGTCTTACGGAGATAATATCGAATACTAGCCTCGACTTCATTCTCAGTTCAAGAAAACCATCAGATTCACAGTCAATTCCTACCAACAGGAAAGAAGCATTCAATCAAAATTAAGTGGCAATACAATAGTTGGTAATGATAGTGGTCCATGTCTTGCTACATGGCAATACAATCATGGTAATGTTAGAGAGCTTGCTGCTCATATAGGGTATGAGTTCCTATTTCTGAAGATGGAGGGTGTAATCTTTAATCGTTTTTCGAGAGAAATGTATCCAGGATATAGAAAGATAACACGTCATATGGTAATGTCTGATAGTGAGTTCTTTTATCATACTGGGAAGGGGAAAATGAGACGAGCAATGTCTAAAATTAATAGGGTTAGTTTAACTACTAATTTGTGGTGGTCTGGTGAACAGAAAATTGGTTACATGACTGTTAGAGGCCACTTTGTTGACTCAAAATTGCAACTTCATAAGAGGGTCTTAGCATTCACTAATGGACAAAGTGGCCTCTAACAGTCATGTAATCAATTGATAAGGGTCATGGATGATTGGCGTATAAGGGACAAAGTTGTGTCTATTAGTGTTGATAATGCATCCATCGACGATTATTGCATTGCGCGATTGAAGGTAGACCTTACTAATAAGAAAAACCTAGTTTTAGGTGGCTAGTTATTCCATGTTCGTTGTTGTGCACATATCTTAAACTTGCTTGTTCAAGATGGCCCTGATGTTATCAAAACAGTGGTTGATAAAATAAGATGAGGTGTCAAATATTTGCTGAACTCTGAGGAAAGATGCAAATAATTTGCAAAAATAGTTAAAGAGTTGGAACTTATGGGTAGAATGCAAGTTATGGACACTAAAACAAGATGGAACTCAACCTGAAAAATATTGTCCACTGCCTCTTGCTATAAAATTGTTTGGCCAAGGAATACGGATGAGAATTCGTCATTTCTACACTATTTGCCAAATGATAGTGATTGGGAAATAGTTGATGATATTTGCAAGTTTCTACTTGTGTTTGCAGAAGTTACGTAGATTATAAGCGACACTTCTTATTCGATTGTAACTTTATTTTTTCCGAGTTTTGGCGGGTCAAGAGGTTGTTGGATGAGAATGCGCAATTGACCGCCAAGCCTCACTTGCAAATGATGGTTGTTGAAATGAAAATGAAATATGACGAAGTATTGGTCGCAAATTAATATCTTAATATTAGTTGGTGATTTTCTTGATCCAAGGTAAACAAACATGATTCTCTATATGCCAATGCTATTTTATTAGTTTGTTCTTATGTGAGCTGCCTATATGACATTGCTTGTACATGTATAAAATACTTTTTATCACGTGGGTTTATATATCCATGTATCCAGATGGCGATGATGCAGAAGAAAATAAGGAATTGGTGTCAAACTGCATATCTTCTTTGTTTAAGGTTTATGAAAGTACATACAAGAAAGATGATGGAATCCAAAGTTGGTAAACAAGTACGGGCTAGTTCAAGTTTTGGGTTGGAAAAAAGAGTTTTGAGATGTACCTAGACATTGTTGTTTTAGTTGATAATGTGAAGTCTGATCTTGATATTTATCTTGACGAGAAACCCATTAAAGATCCAACTGGGGGGAATAAGTTCGATGTGTTACAATGGTGGATGGTTAACGAACTAAAATATCCAGTTCTTAGTAAGATGGCCAAAAATATTCTCTCTATTCCTATCACTAAGTGTTGCTTTAGAATTAATTTTTAGTGCAGGCAAAAGAATTATTGATGCAAAGAGATCTTCTATGAAAGTTGAGGCGGTTGAGATGCTTCTTTGTGGAGGTGATTGGGTGAAAGAGTTTTATGGAATGAAGAAAGGGGGAAGTATTGTATGTTTTTCTTCATTTAGTTTTTCCCTTTTTAACTTATGGATGTATATGCTTTGTTCTTTCTTTGGTTGGTTTTAACTTGATTTTGGATGTAGCTTGAAGAAGAAGAAGAAGATGATGTGCATTTAGAGTATGGCTTCGCCAAGGTAATATTCTCATTGTTTTGGTTCATATCCTTTAAACTTGACTTTGAAACTGTGATTTTGTGATACTAATTTGTACATGTATGATGATTGTAGTATTGTTTGGGAGAAACTACTTCAACCACTTGAGTCAAGGTCAAGATTCAAGATTAAAGATGCATCGTTTCTCATCTTTTGTTTTTGCTACTAGCCAATAATGAAAATATATTTCTGAGTAACTATGAATGTAATTATTTTGAAAGTACAAGATGGATGTGGACGTGGTTGTCTTTAAACTTCAAATTTGAGTGTCTATGATGAATTGTGATGAATGGTTTTATGGATGTATGGTTTTATTGTACACTTCCAGGCTATTGTATTGCCAACTGTATATTGCCAGAGAAGGTAAATGAAACTTGCACACTATTGATCATATTGTTTTTGTTGTATATGTTCCAGGCTTTCAGGCTCTAGCAAGTTATAGGAGTCGAACCTAATTCGATTATGTTGGGAGAAATTACACTTCTTTAGAAAATAGTGTCAAAATAATTGACATTTGCGCAGCGGAATTAGGATAAATATTTTTCCACTATCTGGAATTAAAAATGGGATATTAAAATATTAAACAAGACACAAGAATTTTACGTGGAAAACCTAAATCGGGAAAAATCACGGGAGGATTTTAGTTCGAAAAACTTTCACTATGACTGTAATAGGCTTACAGAATTCTTCTTAAATAAATTAGGGGATACACAATCTCTCAAGAGGATATCTTTCAGAATACAAATATATCTCAAGTATTTAACTTGGAATGCCTAAGAAAATAGGAAACACTCCTTTTGAGGGAGATAGAAAAATACTCTATATTTTTCTCTCGTTTTCTTCTCTCAATACTCTTTACTTTCTCTCTCTATATTGCATTCTTCTTGGTACACTTTCTTTGGCATGAATAAGCTCAATTTATAGAAGAATTGAGCTGCCAAAGTCTTTGATTTTAGCCGTAACTGAAGGAAGAGTAAATTGAACACAATTTCCATTCCACATTTTTCTCTTCTTTCTTCACGTGAGATTGACATGATTTTTCTCTTATTCAAACATGGGTGGAAGACTTTCCTCATTTTAAGAGGCTCGTGATTAATGCATCCATCATTTGTCTAATGTGAATGCAATATTTTGTGATCAACATATCATCAACGTAGAGTAACATTATGATAAATTCACCTCCTGTGAACTTTTTGATGAAAACACAATGATTTGAGGTGGTTCTGTTGTAGCCATGGTTAGTCATGAAGGACTCAAACTTCATGTACCACTGTCTAGGAGCTTGTTTCAAGCCATACAAGCTCTCCTTCAATCTACATACAAGGTTCTCTTTTCCTTTAATTTTGAAACCTTTTGGTCGGCCCATGTAGATTTCTTTATCTAAATCTCCATGCAGAAATGCAGTTTTCACATCAAGTTGTTCAATCTCTAGATCTAGATTGGCAGCAATTGCGATAACAACTCAGATTGAGGACATCTTCACCACTCGTGAGAAAATCTCTTCAAAATCGACACCCTTATTTTGACTGAATCCCTTCACAACCAGCCTCGCTTTGTACCTTGGTTGTGAGCTATGTTCTTCAGTCTTCAACTTGTAGACCCATTTTGTTTTCAGTGATCTCTTTCTAACTGGCAACTCAACTAGGTTGTAGGTGTCATTATCTTCCAAGGATTGCATTTCTTCTTCCATGGCTTCTGACCATTTTTTGTTTTGATCATTTTCCATGGCCTCTCTAAAACATTGTGGCTGTAACACCCCAAACTAGGAGGATATTACAGTGCCGTGAATCCCCGACTGGGACCCACCAGGCAAATGAAAATGATGAATTAAATAATATAATTGTAGTACCGAACCACATTATATTACCAAGTACTCCGATGAGGAGTTTAAGTACAACACACCAGGACAAATCCGAATACTAGTATATTTTATATGGAGATAAAATACACCACCCTGAACAATTAAACATCTCAAACGGAATTTGCAGCGGAAAATACAAATGACGGAATAACTGCAATGACTGAAATGACTGAAACGAACGAAATGTCTGGGGCCCCCTACTAGTATTACTGGGACTCCTCGCCGTCAGCATGCTCTTCCCGTGCCTTTGCCTTGCCGTGACCTGAAAACAAAATCCCCCAACGGGGTCAGTTACACAGAACAACAATCCTCAAGGGTTGAAAATACACAATCATGAATTAACTGAAGTTATGAAATACTCTTAGTTATGAATTACGTTGAAAAGGAGTATCATAGTACGCCCGTAATGTGATGTGCAAGTGTACAAGACGAATGTCCGGACACACCCGTCCTTGTACCTAATTAGTCTCACGGAGGTAAGCGTTACCGTGTGCACGGTCCAATGTATCGGTGAACCCAATACATGACCATCGTGTGCCCGACTAAAAATTCCACACATCCACACCCGGCCACGCAATATGAACCCAGAAGGTCATGTGAACGAGAATGACCACAATGAATATCAATGAATAATAATTCGACAAGGCCAAGATGACTCACCGAGATGAAAATAATAGTGACGTGATTGATAACCCAACGAAATGATTTGGAACCGTCGTTCCTCGTGAATGAAATGATTATCCGACAATTACAAGTCTCAATATGATTAATACCATGATGAATGAGTTATGATTATGAGCAATCAACAACAAAAGGAATGAGTATCCTTTTAACCGAGTAAGAGTTAACTTACTCAACAACGATGAAGAATGTCCGTCCACGAACAACGTCCTAAATGAAATGTCGGTCGCTCGAACAACCTTGAATAACACAATATACCAAATATTCGATCATTACACGAATCAAATACGATCATAACCGACTCAAACGTCGATACAACAATATCCGAACTCGTAGATGTACTCTAACGAAAACGTTGAGAAAATCCTTCCCGTTGGTTATAACCAAACCCAAATTATCGAACCAACTTCAAATGATTGATTCAAACCAGCAAAACACTATCAATGACATCAATAATCTCATAGAAATCCACAATTCAAGTTTACAACAACAACAATCGGAAAATCCCCAAATTAACCGAAGTCAACCCTAAGGGTTCTTGAAATAATTCCGAAAATAGCCATTAAATCCGTAGGAATACATTTATCCAAGGTAGATAATCCATATCTAATGTATTCCAACAACAATCCAAGCTTACACGAAGAAAACAGAAGGAAAAACCCAAAAATCCGAAATTCTAGATCCAAGAGATTAATACCTTTGATTTGATGTTAAGGAGATGATGAAGTGATGATAATCTAACTCAAAGCCTTGAATATGATGATAGGTGATAGCAACAAGAGAACACTCCAAGTCGCCCGAAATCGCCCAAGTCGCTCCAAAAACGAAGGGAAAGGAGAAATGACGAAACTCGCTAATCGTCCAATATATAGTCACTCCGTGTTAGCGTGCGCTAGCCTCAGCGTAGCGTGCGCTAACGGGTAATTGGGTAGTCCAAGACCCACCGTCCCGCAAACGGTAGCGCGCGCTACGACCTTTTGTAGCGTGCGCTACAACCATACCATTAGCGTACGTTAATACACATGGTTAGAGTGCGCTAACGAATTATTAGATGCCCGATCTGGAATCCGTAAACCGTGCCCTCTCGATTCGACTCGGTAGCGTGCGCTACAACCAATATTTAGCGTGCGCTACTACACCGCTTGCGTACGCTAAAAATCACTCATAGCGTGCGCTATGAATTAATCGATGCGATCCGGAGCCACTGGACTCAACCTGATCCGTCCTTAGCGCGCGCTACAGCAATTATTAGCGTGCGCTACTACAACCCACTAGCGCGCGCTACTTACCATTCGTAGCGTGCGCTACTTATAACTCACCTGCAGTCCAGTACCTTCTGGACTGCAGCCAGGGTAACCTTAGCGTGCGCTAATGCTGAGTGGTAGCGTGCGCTACCTATACTCAATTAGCGTGCGCTAAAAAGAGTACGTAGCGTGCGCTACTCCTCACGCACAGTCCACAATGAAAATGACGATGATGATAAACACGGCACGGAACTCCAATTAGATTAGTGATGAATGACGATTGATACACGATACAATTACTCTGAATGATGAATACCATGATTGAATATGAGTGACAAATGATCATTAATGAGTGAAATTACTGAATGACAATCACTGAATGATAAATACTGAATCATAATAACTGAATTACAACCGGGTATTACATACACCCCCCCTTAAAAGAGTTTCGTCCCCGAAACTAAGGGTCAAACAACTTGGGATAACTCTCCCGCATACTATCCTCGGTTTCCCAAGTAGCCTCTTCGACTCCGTGTCTAGACCACTGAATTTTAACCAAATGAATCGTCTTATTCCTCAACTGTTTGATTCGCCGCTCTAAAACTCGTATAGGACGCTCCTCATATGAATGATCGTCGGCGATCTCGATTTCGTCGAACTGAAGTATGTGACTCGGGTCGGCAATATACTTCTGCAACTGAGAGACGTGAAACATATTATGAATTCGGCTCAACGCCGGAGGTAAAGCCAATCGGTAAGCTAACTCGCCTACTCGATCCAGAATCTCAAACGGTCCAATGAATCTCGGACTCAACTTACCCCTTTTCCCAAAACGGAAGATCCTACGACTCGGGGATACCTTGACCAACACGTGGTCACCTGCCTCGAACTCTAATGGTCGACGACGGTTATCTGCATATGATTTTTGTCGACTCTGAGCTGTCAACAAATGACTCCTGATCAAAGCTACCTTCTCACGGGCGGCTATAAGCATATCGGGCTCGGTGCCGATTGATTCTGATAGGTCGTCCCAACACAACGGAGATCGACAACGACGACCATACAAGGCCTCGTAAGGTTCCATCTGAATCGAAGCATGCCAACTATTATTATACGTGAACTCGATCAATGGTAGTTGGGCTTCCCAATCGTCTTTCCAATCGAGGACGCATGCCCTCAACATGTCCTCTAATGTCTGAATTGTTCTCTCTGATTGTCCGTCGGACTAAGGATGAAAAGTGGTACTGAGATTAAGCTGGGTTCCCATAGCACGATGAACTGATTTCCAAAAATGCGACACAAACCGTCCGTCACGATCGGAAACGATACTTTTAGGAGTACCGTGTAGTCTGACTATCTCTTTGATGAACAGTTGAGCAAGTCTCTCGGGACCCCACGTCTCCTTGATCTCAAGGAAATGAGCTGATTTAGTTAAGCGGTCCACGATCACCCAGATCGTATTCATGCCACGACGACTCGTCGGCAAACTCGTGATGAAATCCATAGAAATGTCTTCCCACTTCCATTCGGGAATAGGAAGAGGTTTCAGCATACCCGTCGGCCGCTGATGTTCAATCTTGACTTGTTGATAGGTTAAGCATCTCAAAACAAATTCTGCGACTTCTCGTTTCATATTACTCCATCAGTAGTTTTGTTTCAAGTCCTTGTACATCTTGCTAGACCCTGGATGAACAGAATAAGGGGTAGCATGAGCTTCTTTCAAAATCGAGTTTTTCAACTCGTCATTCGCCGGTACGCACAACCTATTCTTAAATCTCAAAAGTCCATCCTCGTGGACCACAAATCCAGGGCTTTCCCCTGAACCACATCCTCACGGATGCGTAACAATGATGGGTCCGAACCCTGATTCTCCCTGATTGCCTCCTCAAGTGACGATGAGATCTCCAACATACAAAGTCGTCCTCGAACTCGCCGGGCTGCACTCGATCTCGGGTCTAAGGAATTCTGCCAAGCTCCTTCGAATCGTTAAACGAGCAAGCATCTGCTCCTGAACGGACTTACGACTCAAGGCGTCGGCGACAACGTTCGCCTTGCCCGGGTGGTAAAGGATCTCAATATCATAATCTTTGATTAATTCCAACCACCGTCTCTGACGCATATTTAACTCCTTCTGAGTAAATATATACTTTAAACTCTTATGATCGGTGAATATCTGACAAGTAACGCCATAAAGATAATGACGCCAAATCTTCAATGCGAACACCACGGCTGCTAGCTCCAGCTCGTGAGTCGGATAATTAACTTCGTAAGGTCTCAATTGCCGTGAAGCATAAGCAATAACCTTCCCATTCTGCATGAGTACACATCCGAGACCCTGTCCGGACGCATCACTATAAACCACAAATCCCTCTGTCCCTTGCGGCAATGAAAGTACAGGTGCTGACATTAACCGACTCTTGAGTTCCTCAAAACTCCGCTGACACGCGTCGGACCACGTGTATTTCTTATCCTTTCGAAAAAGGTTCGTCAAGGGTTAAGCGATTCTAGAAAATACCTCCACAAATCGCCGATAATAACGCGCTAATCCGAGAAAACTTCGGATTTCCTTAACATTCTTCGGAGGTAACCAATCTCGGATAGCCTCCGTCTTCTGAGGGTCGACACGAACTCCGTCTGATGAAATTACATGTCCGAGAAAAGTCACTTCAGACATCCAGAACTCACATTTGGAAAACTTTCCATAAAGTTGCTCTCGTCTCAACACGTCGAGTACTTGATGAAGGTGAAACTCGTGTTCCTCTCGGTCACGAGAATAAATCAAAATGTCATCGATGAAGACAACAACAAACTGATCCAAAAAGTCGATGAAAACCCGATTCATTAACTCCATGAATACCGCAGGTGCATTAGTTAGCCCGAACGGCATAACTACGAACTCATAATGACTATAGCGTGTTCAAAACACCGTCCTCGCGATATCTGACTCTCGAATCCGCAACTGGTGATATCCAGATCTTAAGTCGATCTTTGAAAATACTGAAGCTCCCTGAAGTTGATCTAAGAGATCATCAATACGGGGTAAGGGATACTTATTCTTGATTGTCACCCTGTTCAACTCCCGATAATCAATACACAAACGAAATGAACCATCCTTCTTCTTAACAAACAACACTGGTGCTCCCCACGGAGACGCACTCGGTCGGATATAACCCTTCTCGAATAACTCCTCAAGTTGGTTCTTTAATTCCTGCATTTCATTCGGGGCCATCCGGTACGGTGCCTTCGATATCGGAGACGTACCAGGCTCCAACTCAATCGTGAATTCCACATCTCTCTGTGGAGGCAAACCAGGTAACTCGTCTGGAAAAACGTCGGCATACTCCCTCACTACCGGAATATCCGTCAACATTACTGATGATTTCTCGGTTTTGGTCATGTAGCACCAATAACCAACACATCCCTGACTGAGTAATCGCACTGCTTTCATCAAATTAATGACCTTACCAGAACAGCCGGGATTACCTCCCTGAAACACACATTTAACCCCATCGTCTGAAATGAGAGTGATCATACGCTTACGGACACTAATGATGGCATCATGACGATCCATCCAATCAATACCCAAGATGACGTCGTCCCTCGACAAATCTACTACGATTAGGTCCGCTGGCCATATACGACCATGAAACTGAATCGGACAATTCTGAATCTCACGATTACCGATAATTCGTCTACCATCAGGTTGGCCAATGATATAAGGCTCACAACTAGTAGCACTACCCAGACGTAGTCTACTCAAACATGACTCGGAAATGAATGAATGCGATGCACTAGTATCAAAAAGGGTACACACAGGTTGAGATAGAATATCGAGTGTACCTGAGATCATTCGGGCCTCTGGATCATCGGTCTTCTTCATCTCATAAATCCGGGGCTTGCTAGTCCCGGCACCGGACGCTCCCGTCTGCTGGCTATAGGCTCCACCTTTAGTCGCTCCTGTCGTTTTAAACGACGCTGATTGAGTGGCCTGATTCTGAACGGCTGACTGCTTAGGGGCCTGAGATGACGTCTGAGTAGGTTTGGAGTCCCTACGGCAAAAACGGGCCTTATGCCCAGCAATCCCACAATTATGACACGTGATAGTCTGTCTCGGACACTTGGTACTGAGATGACCAAGATCCCCACAGTTAAAACAGGTGATGGCCGAACTGGCCGCTCGAGACTGAGATTCCGCGGGTTTAGACGTCACAGGGGGTCGCTCAGAAAAAGCAGAGCCCGCACGCGGTTTCTTGAAAGCGGCCTGACTGCCGTCAGACTGATTACGGTTCTTGGACTTCTTGCTAGCAGATGAAGGTTGCTGCTTAGCAATCTCCTTAGCAGTAAGCTCATAGGTGAGAGCTTTCTCAATGAATTCGGCCAACGTGGTGCAATTATGATTAAGCAACTGAAGTCTCATACGGGGTTTCAGCCTCTTGCTGAAATACTTGATTTTAGCCGCCTCTGAATGAATGATGGATGAGGCGAAAGGGATAAGTTCCTGAAACGTCTCGGCAATGGCGAGAACATCCTCGTCTGCTGAGGGGTCGGGTGTGAGTAATTCTAACAGCTTGGCCTCTCTGAGTGGGGCCGGATAATACCTCTCCATCATGAGAGTCTTGAACTGATCCCAAGTACATGATCCTTCGGTGGGCTTCAACGACAACCACCAAGAATGAGCGCTCTTACCCAGGTAGTAAGCCGCAACAGAAACTTTGTGTCCTTCGGGATACTCTACCATAGCAAACAACTTCTCGAAATGCTCGAGCCAATGAATAATATCCGCCGGCTCAGACGAGCCCTCAAAAGTAGGTGGCCTCTGGCGAGAGATGTCACTGATGATATTGCTCACATTCCTTTCTTGCCTCTGAGGTGGCGGCGGAGGAGCCTGTTGATTTTGATTGACGGAGTTATGCATCGTCTCCATCAGTTGTGCCATCTGAGTCATTTGGGCCATCATGCCCTGCATAAAAGCGAGTGGGTCAACCCGGACACCTTCTGACTGAGCCGTGTACCGGGTACGACTCCCCGTTAGTGAATGATCGCGTCCAGGTGAAAGAGTGGCAGCGTCGCTGCTCGATGAATTAGCATTATTTCTCGCGTTTGCACGTGTATTCACACGAGCTCTCGGTATTCGGCCCGCTCCACGGCCTCGTCCTCCACGTCCTCTTCTTGCCCTCTCCATACTGAAGTAGGAAAGTCACATGATGATTATATTTCCCGCATGAATATCACGTTATGATTATGACATGAGATGATGAAAATGAGCATACGCGCTCTAACACAGTGCTTACATGAATGATTAACTAAGATGACCTGATTATCTTGAATAAGTTAACATGATTAATGATTTGATCTTCCTGATCAACAAGTGAATAATGAAATGAATTGAGTGATTAACGAGTTAGCATGACCGTTCTGGTCAAATTAAAATGATGGTTGAGGATTGTTAACTGATGAATTATGAATGAATGATTCTTGCCAGAAATTATACCATGGCGTTAGAAATCTTACAGTTCTTGGTCTGATTGGCTCGGCATTTGCACAGGTCACACGTGACGCGAAAGTCCAATGATACTAGTCCGATGACGATGATTTCAAATGAGACATGACTTGGAGGGTAGTATTCAAAACCACGCTCCGATACCAACTCTGTAACACCCCAAACTAGGCGGATATTACAGTGCCGTGAATCCCCGACTGGGACCCACCAGGCAAATGAAAATGATGAATTAAATAATATAATTGTAGTACCGAACCACATTATATTACCAAGTACTCCGATGAGGAGTTTAAGTACAACACACCAGGACAAAACCGAATACTAGTATATTTTATATGGAGATAAAATACATCACCCTGAACAATTAAACATCTCAAACGGAATTTGCAGCGGAAAATACAAATGACGGAATAACTGCAATGACTGAAATGACTGAAACGAACGAAATGTCTGGGGCCCCCTACTAGTATCATCGACTCCTCGCCACAAGATGCTCTTCCCGTGCCTTTGCCTTGCCGTGACCTGAAAATAAAATCCCCCAACGGGGTCAGTTACACAGAACAACAATCCTCAAGGGTTGAAAATGCACAATCATGAATTAACTGAAGTTATGAAATACTCTTAGTTATGAATTACGTTGAAGAGGAGTATCATAGTACGCCCGTAATGTGCTGTGCAAGTGTACAAGACGAATGTCCGGACACACTCGTCCTTGTACCTAATTAGTCTCACGGAGGTAAGCGTTACCGTGTGCACGGTCCAATGTATCGGTGAACCCAATACATGACCATCGTGTGCCCGACTAAAAATTCCACACCCGGCCACGCAATATGAACCCAGAAGGTCATGTGAACGAGAATGACCACAATGAATATCAATGAATAATAATTCGACAAGGCCAAGATGACTCATCGAGATGAAAATAATAGTGACGTGATTGATAACCCAACGAAATGATTTGGAACCGTCGTTCCTCGTGAATGAAATGATTATACGACAATTACAAGTCTCAATATGATTAATACCATGATGAATGAGTTATGATTATGAGCAATCAACAACAAAAGGAATGAGTATCCTTTTAACCGAGTAAGAGTTAACTTACTCAACAACGATGAAGAATGTCCGTCCACGAACAACGTCCTAAATGAAATGTCGGTCGCTCGAACAACCTTGAATAACACAATATACCAAATATTCGATCATTACACGAATCAAATACGATCATAACCGACTCAAACGTCGATACAACAATATCCGAACTCGTAGATGTACTCTAACGAAAACGTTGAGAAAATCCTTCCCGTTGGTTATAACCAAACCCAAATTATCAAACCAACTTCAAATGATTGATTCAAACCAGCAAAACACTATCAATGACATCAATAATCTCATAGAAATCCACAATTCAAGTTTACAACAACAACAATCGGAAAATCCCCAAATTAACCGAAGTCAACCCTAAGGGTTCTTGAAATAATTCAAAATAGCCATTAAATCCGTAGGAATACATTTATCCAAGGTAGATAATCCATATCTAATGTATTCCAACAACAATCCAAGCTTACGAAGAAAATGAAGGAAAAACCCAAAATCCGAAATTCTAGATCCAAGAGATTAATACCTTTGATTTGATGTTAAGGAGATGATGAAGTGATGATAATCTAACTCAAAGCCTTGAATATGATGATAGGTGATAGCAAACAAGAGAACACTCCAAGTCGCCCGAAATCGCCCAAGTCGCTCCAAAACGAAGGGAAAGGAGAAATGACGAAACTCGGGCTAATCATCGATATATAGTCACTCCAGGTTAGCGTGCGCTAGCCCTTGTGCGTAGCGTGCGCTAACGGGTAATTTGGGTAGTCCAGTACCCACTGTCCGAAAACGGTAGCGCGCGCTATGTACCTTTTGTAGCGTGCGCTACAACCATACCATTAGCGTGCGTTAATACCCATGGTTAGCGTGCGCTAACGAATTATTAGATGCCCAGTACTGGAATCCAGAAACCGTCTGTCCTCTGATCTGACCTCGGTAGCGTGCGCTACAACCAATATTTAGCGTGCGCTACTACACCGTTTGCGTACGCTAAAAATCACTCATAGCGTGCGCTATGAATTAATCCAGTGCAGTCCAGTAGCCACTGGACTCAACCTGATCCGTCCTTAGCGCGCGCTACAACAATTATTAGCGTGCGCTACTACAACCCACTAGTGCGCGCTACTTACCATTCGTAGCGTGCGCTACTTATAACTCACCTGCAGTCCAGTACCTTCTGGACTGCAGCCAGGGTAACCTTAGCGTGCGCTAATGCTGAGTGGTAGCGTGCGCTACCTATACTCAATTAGCGTGCGCTAAAAAGAGTACGTAGCGTGCGCTACTCCCCACGCACAGTCCACAATGAAAATGACGATGATGATAAACACGGCACGAAACTCCAATTAGATTAGTGATGAATGACGATTGATACACGATACAATTACTCTGAATGATGAATACCATGATTGAATATGAGTGACAAATGATCATTAATGAGTGAAATTACTGAATGACAATCACTGAATGATAAATACTGAATGATAATAACTGAATTACAACCGGGTATTACAGTGGCTCTCCTCCATGAGTCAGCATTACATACTCATGTGGACTATATCTGGTAGAAGGTTGTCTTTCTCGAGTTGACCTTCTAACTGGAGGGACATCATTCTATACAGTGGGTTTTGATTGTCACCTGCTTCATCATCAACCGTATCACCATTCTCTGGTTGGGTATCTCTCCCGTAATTCTGAACCGTCGGTGAAGGCACTGGATCTAAGTTCACAGGAACTTCTAAATTAGATCCAGGTTTTTCTTTGACTTCATCAAGAACTTGATCTTCAAGGAATACAACATCCGTGCTTCTGATAACCTTCCTGTTAACTGGATCCCATAATCTGTAATCAAACTCTTCATGGCCATATCCTAAGAAGATACATGGTTTGGTTTTGTCATCAAGCATGTATCTTTCATCTTTTGGAATATGTACGAGAGTTCTACAACCAAACACTCTCAAGTGTTTGTAAGAAACATCTTTTCCTCACCATATTCTATCTGGAACATCACCACCCAGAGGAGTTGATGGAGAAAGGTTGAATAAGTGGACTGCAGTCCTCATAGCTTCACCCCAAAATGATTTTGTTTGAAAATGCTTAAAGACCTCTAATGTTTGGTCTTTTGTTTTCAAAGCAAAGCACCACACTTTTCTCGAAAAATCATCAATGAAAGTGACGAAGTACAATGCACCACCAAGAGTCCTATCTTTCATATAGCACAGTTCTGTGTGCACTAAATCAAGAGGCTGAGCTCTTCTTGAGGGAGAGAAGCTTTTAAATGCAACTCTGTGTTGTTTCCCGGCCAAACAATCAACACATGTTTCCAAGTGCACGCCTTTTACTTCAGGGAGGAGGTTCGTTCTTGCCAAAATTTCTAAACTTTTTTTGCTCAAATGTCCTAGCCTCTTATGCCATAACTCAATGGAGGAATTTTTGACGACTGTATTCACCTCTTAATTGGACAGATTCGCATGCATTAAGTAGAGAGAATTTTCTTTTCTACCTCTTCAGTCACTTCAGTCACACCATGATTGGCCATTCTGACTTGCCAAAGCTTCCACCAGTGCAGGATACAAACATATCACGATATGGTGTAATGTGATAAGATTCACCCGAATCTACAATCCAGTCGGTTTGTTGGCATGACGTACTTATAAGAGTATCATCACAGACCATGATGATATCGCCATCAACTGCAACTGCTGTCATGTCTTGATGTGTATTTCCTTTATTTCCGTGCTTTTGTTCCCTTTTCTTCTTTCTACAGTCTTTCTCATAGTGGTTTAAACCACCACAATAATAGCATTTGAAGTCTCTTCTAGGCTTAGACTTCCCCCAATATTTATCTCTTGTAAATTTAGAGCTTTTATTTTTGCTTATCCCTCGATCAATATTTTCAGCAACCATCGCCTTTGTCTCAAAGGGCGATCTGGATTTTTCATTATGAAGACAATCTTTGACCATCTCCAAAGTCATAGCTCCGTCTGGAGCCGAGTTTCTGATTGAGACCACAAGAGTGTCCCAACTATCCGGCAACGAACTCAGTAGTAATAAAGTTACAACTTCATCATCAATGGAAATCTTCATATTGATGGATTGATTGATAAGACCCTGATATGCATTTAGGTGCTCCGTCATGTTGGCACCTTCTGCATATCGCAATCGAACAATTCTTCTGATTATTGAAGCTTTGTTTATGGCATTTTTCTCTCAAACATAGACTCGATTTTCTTCCAAAAAACATCGGCTTTTTCCTCATTAGAAAAATGATGAAAAATACTGTGTTCAATGAAACGTCGGATGTAGCCAACAGTTTTTCTATGCATTATCTTCCATTCAACATCACTTGTATCTTTCGGTTTGGCATCATCACCATGTAAGGGTAAATAGAGATCCTTACAGTAGAGAAGATCCAACATGCTTGGTTTCCAAATTGAGTAATTTGATCCGTTCAATTTGAACATGCCGCCAAGGGACGACGATTCTTCCATTTTTACTCCGTCTTCTCGACCAAATGTCTCTGATACCACTTGTTGGGAAAAAAATACCTTTAGAAAATAGTGTAAAAAAAAAATGACACTTGCACAGCGGAATTAGGATAAATATTTTCCCACTCTGGAATTAAAAATGGGATATTAAAATATTAAACAAGACACACGAACTTTACGTGGAAAACCCAAATTGTGAAAAACCACGGGAGGACCTTAATCTGAAAAACTTTCACTATGACTATAGTAGGCTTACAGAATTCTCCCTAAATAAATTAGGGGATACACAATCTCTCAAGAGGATATCTTGTTGGAACATTTTGTTCCATACATAAATTAAAAGTGTTTTGATGATTAATGTTGATAAGCAAAACAACTCAACGAAGAGACGAAGCAAGCATCGAAGGAAAACGAAGTGCAAAAAGCTGGAAAAACACAAAGCTAACGTACGTAACTCAGCATGTTTAACGTACGTAAATGAAGCAGCTTAACGTACGTAATGGAGGTTGTATAACGTACGTAAAGGAGTTCAAACAAGTGAACGTTGGAGGAGTCAAAGTCAGCAAAGCATACAACGGATATATGACGTCATCAGTGATGTAATGTTAACGTACGTAACGAGGTCTATGCTAGCGTACGTAACCCAAAATGACGAAACTCACTGGACTGATTTGTGAAGATGCTAACGTACGTAACCAGCCACGATTAACGTACGTAATGAGGCTTACGTACGTAATGGAGAGCATATATCGTACGTAAAGAAGGTTCAGCAGCTAACGGCTAGTTTGAAGATGGAGCCTATAAATACCATCCCTATGGTATTGTTTGAGAACAACAACCTTGAGCAAATTGTCTATTCTTGTGATATTACTATACACATTCTTGTTGTTGATATTGAGCTTAATTGTAAGTGTTTGAGTGAGAATTCACGAAAACATATACGAGTGGTAAAAGAAAAGATACGATTGGATTCGGTGTTATTAGGATCAAGGATCCGGCATTATTAGAATCGCAATCGCTATCGAGTGAGGTTTATCTAGTACCCATCGAAAGCTAGAGAGGTTGATTCCTTGTCCGATAGAAAAGGAAAACGGTTTAACTTGGACCGACGCAAAGACAAGTACGAGTGGTTTATCACGGACCAATAGAAGACGTGATTGTAAACGGTTATACCTCGACCGATAGAAGAGAGGAGAAGATGTTGCTATCTTTAACCTATTGAAAAAGATAAAGAGAGGACGTATGCTCGTTTATAGCCGAACCTCTATAAATCCTCGTGTCCTTTATTTTTCCGCACTTTTTATTTACGCTTCCGCAAACGGCGCAAATATCCGAATCGGTACCCAACATATCTCTCGGAATACAAAAATATCTCAGTATTTAACTTGGAATGACTAAGAAAACAAGAAACACTCTTTTTGAGGGAGATAGAAAAATACTCTATATTTTTCTCTCATTTTCTTCTCTCAATACTCTCTACTTTCTCTCTCTATATTGCACTCTTCTGCACTGCTTGGTACACTTTCTTTGGCATGAATAAGCTCAATTTATAGAAGAATTGAGCTGCCAAAGTCTTTGATTTAAGACGTAACTGAAGGAAGAGTAAATTGATCACAATTTCCATTCCACATTTTTCTCTTCTTTCTTCACTTGAGATTGACATGACTTTTCTCTTATTCAAACATATGTGGCAAACTTTCCTCATTTTAAGAGGCTCGTGATTAATGCATCCATCATTTGTCGTGCCGGTTCTGGGTCTAAAAATGGATCCGGCATTCTTACTGGTCTGGTCTGGGTGCATTCGATAAGTTGTTGGACCGGTCCCTGTTGTGTCGAAACTCGTGCCCAGTCGGTCTGATAACAGCACCTAAGGACGGTTTTAGACTATTGATCGTTTTCTCAATGATGCGAGTTGTCTTTTTTTGTTTTTATTTTTTATGGTTTTAGACTGGTATCTGATACATCATTTTGTAATATACTCTAAATTACGGTCAACGTCGTTCATACATCTTCGAAAACATATATATTCGTATTCCTCAACACCTAGAGAGACTTCACAAATTGAAGGATTTTTTCTTGAATGATTCTCAATAAATCTTTTTCAATCGATTTTTTTTACTTGCAAAAGATGGAACAATTAAAATTTTCATCCAAAATGAAATTATTTGATTTTGCGGCAAATTAGAGTATTTTTAACCAATAAATCTTCTTCATGATTAAACCATTCTATTATTCAACCAATATTGCTTAAATGTAGACTTATTCGCAAATTAGAGTATATTTTTATGGATGATTCTCGATGAATATTTTTTAATCGTTTTCTTTAAAGTTGTATTTTCTGAAAAGAGAAATATTAGGCTAAAATCTTTAAGATTAGATTCTATTATATTTTTACTAATTTAATAAAATATATTCTTAAAAATATTAGCAATTTATTTTCAGAATAGCGTATGAATGATTGGAATTATTTGTTAGAGGATAAATATTGATCGTAAACATTTTACTATTGTTTTCCATATTATTTTGGTAAGCCCGTAAACTTATTATCTCGATCCAATTTTAGGACCACCCTATGCCAACCCGCTGCAAAGGTCGCCAAGTCCATGGCGTGGTCCAATTTAACCCTTACTGTACATAATTGGGTAAATTAAAATATATAATAATATACATATTTTGTAATTATTAAAAAAGGACTAAATTGCATAAAAATTGCCAACTTTTTTGCAATTCTGGTTTATTTCCCCACCTTTTAATTTTAGGCTAAAATTGTCAACCTTTTAATTTTTCTCAATTTTCACCCGCTTTATCATTTCCCCCAAATCGAAGTTGAGCTGGACATCGGCGTTGCTTACATGGGAAATCGGTCCAATTCGATAAACGACGTCGGTTAAAGGAAGGAAAACGTCTATTTGGCCAATTTGCTTAAAAATTGTTCACTTTTTTTTGAAATTTTGGTTTATTTCCCCACCTTTTTTTCATTTTAGGCTAAATTGCCAACCTTTCAATTTTTCTCAATTTTCACCTATTTTTTAGACGACGTAGTTTTAATTTGTGCCACATAATCGACCAATTCAAGCCACCTTAGCGCCACATGAGTAATTAGACCATGTCAGTAAATAATTTCACCGGAAAATCGGAATCGGGTGAAAATTGAGAAAAATTGAAAGCTTGACAATTTTAACCTAAAAATAAAAGGTGGAGAAATAAACAAGAACTGCAAAAAAGGTGAGCAATTTTTATGCAATTTAGCCTTAAAAAGTATGGCAGTACTAAAATAATTAGGCCTGAAACTTTTTAAACCAAGAACTGCAGAATCGATCTGAACCGTTGTGGAATTGATAGTTCGGTTCCTACAAGCAAAATTTATAGATTTTAAGCGGTTTGTCTCCTTCATTTTACATCGTTTGGTTCGCGGTTCTTGTTAAAATTTAAAAAATAAATCGTAAGAACCGAAAAGAACCGAAGGAACAGAGAGGAACTGATGGCTATTATGAATTTGACTATATTATATAATAGACATTTTCGTCGGAACCGCATCGCCGAACCGATCTGAGTCGTGTAAGAACTGAAAGAACCAAACAGAACCGCATCAAAACCGAATGGGACCACGACAGAACCGAATTGGGACCAACTTATAGATATTTTCTCAGATCTCACAGAACCGCGAAACCGCTTGGAACCGTTAGTTTTTTTCGGTTCGGTTCCAGTAAAAGCGAAACGATTTTTTTGCAACGGTTCGATTCCGGTTCTTTTACTTTTTACAACGGAACCAATTTGTCCCAAGACTAAAAATAATTATAAAAATTAAGATTTGAATTGATATCGTTTAGGTAAATCAAATTATTACTTCCAAGTATCACAAAAAAATATTACTTCATTGAATATTGGGGTGTTGGTTACCAAATAATTAATATTCAAGTGTTATTTTAAATAATCAAATTATTAATTATCGGAATCCAATGATTGATTTTGTAGGTATTCTTTTTATGTTACATTTATGTAATTAATTCATAAACTGTATAAAATATATGAAAAAACCCTACATAAACCCCCAGTCAGATTTTGGGATCATATCACTCCCATAAGCAAAATTGTCCCATCTTAAGACGTAGGAGTGAGCATGGATGGGTATGGGACTGGATGGGACAGATTATAATATCCCGAATTTTTGAAATTATATTATCGGTGATTGAAATATTGATGTGAAGAATGTATTTTCGCAATTTTGAGTGAATGAAGTTTAAGATGTTGGATGGTATTTTCTAATCTCGTCGAATAATTATTGGTAAGAATGTGGTGTGGCCAACGTTGTATTATTCGATAAATTATTCAACGAATGTTAGAAAAATTACCATTGGTTATTGAAAACTTCAAAAATTATGAAACTTAACAGTTTGAAAGAGTATCAAGTTAGCTTTCTAATGGTCCAAACAGTGAGTCAATCCAAGTTTGGACGAGAAAGTTATGGTCGAATTAGTAGAAACTTTTTGCAGAAATTTAGTTCCGCCAACGAACATTCACCCGTGCAGCAATATTACAGACATAATTCATAAAAATCCAACTGTTAGATTGATATGAAATTTTGGCAGTCAGTTCTAAATACCGTAAAGTCTATTTTGGATGGTGGAGATTGGATTTGGATGTAAAATATGACCATAATAATTAAAAGAATGAGAGGTTCCTGTTTTTCGAATTCATATTGAGAAGTCTCGGTATTTTATGAATTTCCAAAGATTTAACGGTTGGATTGCGCTGAATTTTGGATATGTTATTTACCAAATAGTTTGATATAATATGAACAGTGGAGATTATATTTGGATTTTGTTAGTAAGAGTTATGACTGTCGGACAGTAGTTGTGTTTTGAATGATATGTTTTGTCCCACATCGGTTGAGAATAAAGATGAGAAGCCTTGCTTATGCTATAAGAATGTATTTATATCCCACATCAGTTGAGAACAAAGGGGGAAAAGGCCTCTTATTCTATATAAGGTGTCTTGGTGTCTTTCTTACAAGTACACCCAAGTAATACACTTTAGTCTTATTTGATTCAAATTAAATTTCTTTCTTGTATTCTCTTTAAAGAGAGCGGTGAGAAGGGTGAGAATCATGTAGACTTGTAATAGTGTAGGGGTATTGAGTTAAAAGAAAGAAATTCTATATGATTGTAGAAATTTATCATCTAGTGAAGTCTCTTTTGAGTGGATCGTGGGTTTCTTCCGTATTTGGAGTTCCATTTTTGGTGGAGCAGTCGTGATTGAATAGCTCGATGAAGGGTAAGACGTGGTCCGATTTTCCTGAATTTTGGATAGCTTGTTTCCGACTCATGGTCCTTCATTTTGACAAGTTGGATCGTGATTTAGAGTTCTAGACCGTGAGTTATTGATGCTGCACGTTACTGGGCAGATTCGGCTTTGTCGTATCGACATTGAGGCAAGTTATTACTTGTTCAGTTATAGTGTTTCGATAAGTAATTTCATTTGCATTTCATAAGTGTTTTGTGTTATATTGGATAATGATGAATGAATAAGTAGAGTTCTATGAGGATTGTAGTGTATAGTTGGTGTTGGTGAGATTTTGGATATACTTGGTCGATTGTATACATTTGGAAGGGATGCGTATTGAGGTATGTTTTTGTGATTTAGTGTTGTTTGTGGTATTCAGTTTATGTTGTTGGTTTGGATATGGATTTATAAATGTTGGAACATTTTGTTCCATGTATAATTTAATAATGTTTGTTTTTGTGATTTAGTGTTGTTTGTGGTATTCAGTTTATGTTGTTGGTTTGGATATGGATTTATAAATGTTGGAACATTTTGTTCCATGTATAATTTAATAATGTTTTGATGATTTAAGTTGCTAAACAAAACAAAACAACGAAGAGGCGAAGCCAAGAATCGAAGAAAACGAAGCTGGAAAATATTGTTCTGCACAAGCCTAACGTACGTAACTCAGCATGATTAACGTACGTAAATGAAGCAGCCTTACGTACGTAATGGAAGTAATATAACGTACGTAATGTAGTTCAAACCAAGTGAACGTTGGAGAAGTCAAAGTCAGCGAAGCATACAACGGATATATGACGTCATCAGTGACGTAATGTTAACGTACGTAACAGAGGAAAGTTAACGTACGTAACTCAAAATGACGAAACTCTCTGGACTGAATCGGAAAGAGTCTTACGTACGTAACCCGTGATGGTTAACGTACGTAACGATGCTTACGTACGTAATGGGATGGATATAGCGTACGTAACTAAGGTCCTGGCAGCTAACGGCTAGTTTGAAGATGGAGGCTATAAATACCATGTCTATGGTATTGATTGAGGACAACAACTCAAGCAAACGAGACATACATTTGAGAATCATATTGATACTATTGTTGTTGTAATATTGAGCTTACATTGAGTGATTGAGTGTTATACACAAAATCATACACGAGTGGTAAAAGAAAAGATACGATTGGATTCGGTGTTATTAGGATCAAGGATCCGACATTGTTAGAATCGCAATCACTATCTTCGTGAGGTTTATCTAGTACCCATAGAAATCTAGAGAGGTTGATTCCTTGTCCTACGAAAAGGAAAACGGTTTAACTTGGACCGACATAAAGACAAGTACGAGTGGTTTATCACGGACCAATAGAAGACGTGATTGTAACGGTTATACCTCGACCGATAGAAGAGAGGCGTAGAGGTTTTTATCTTGATCCTATAGAAAAAGATACCGAGAGAGGACGTAGGCTCGTTTATAGCCGAACCTCTATAAATCCTTGCGTCATTTATTTTCCGCAATTTTATTTACGCTTCCGCAAACGGCGCAAATATCCGGATGCCGTACCCAACAATTGGTATTGGAGCAGTACTCCAATACGCGGCTTAACACCCGCTAGAGAAAAGATCCAATGGCGTTTCAATTCTCTCCAGTCGAAGGCCTTGCTCTCAACCGACCACCATTCTTCGATGGCTCAAATTATTTGACATGGAAGAAAAAAATGTCAATCTTTATTCGTGCCTACGATATAGAGATTTGGAAGATTATTTGTCTCGGCCCGAAAGTTCCTCTCAAATCCGACGGTACGCTCAAATCTTTCGAAGAATACGACGATGCCGATTGGAAAAATGACCATCTAAATTGTAAGGCTACTCAACTCTTATTTTGTGCCTTAAATCCGGAAGAAGTCAATCGAATCTCATCGTGTGAGAGTGCGAAAGAAATATAGAAAATTCTAGAAATCACACACGAAGGGACGACTCAAGTCAAGGAGACGAAAATCAATATACTTCTCCATGACTACGAATTATTCATGATGAAAGGTGACGAGTCCATCACCAATATGCTCGACCGATTCTCGGTCATCACAAATGGACTTGCGTCATTCGGAAAACCATTATCTAGTAGTGAAAAAGTTAAGAAAATTTTACGATCACTACCTAGCGAGCGGTACGGCACCGTGACCGCGATTATGGAATACAAAGATCTCAACACGCTCGATTTTAGCGCACTCGTTGGTTCGCTAATTAATTATGAGATCGTGTTAAAATCACGAAGTGTCAAGCCGAAACCGAAAGAAAAATCGCTAGCCATGAAGGCTAAGATATCGAGAAAGAAGGAAGAAATCTCGGTGGAAGAAAGCGACGAAGAAGCGGCATATTATGCCAAGATATTAATAAATTCCAAACCTTATTAAACCGGAGGAAGAAGGATATCTCGAGCGAAATGAAGAAGTTCGACAACTCTTGTCGACAATGTGGAAAACCAGGCCATTTCGCTAAGCATTGTCGTGCCAAACCCAAGAAGGAGGTTCTCGTGGCTACTTGGAGCGATGAAGATGAAGACGATGATTTCATCAATCAAAATAATCTCGCTCTCATGGCCCGGAGTTCGTTCGACGACAGCGACGTCGAAAGCCAAGTAAGTACATCCTCCCGTGACGAAATTTTTGATGCATTTGAGTTATTACATACGGATTTCTAAAATGCTTTATCCGAAATTAAATCCCGTAAGTCTAAAATTAAATCTTTGGAAATTGAAAATTCCAAAATTATCGAGAAGGGAAAATTTGTTGAAATCGATCATTCGAAATGCATTGAAAATGAGAATATTTTGAAGAATGATCTTTTAAAAGTTCAAGATGAACTAAAATCTTTGACAAGAAAATTCTCGTGCGGCAACGATAAATTTGAACAAATGTTATGTGTTCAAAAATATACTTTAAATAAAGAGGGGATAGGATTCAAACCACGTTCGAAAAACGAATCCATTAATTTTAAAATATCCCATTGCGAAAAGTGTTTAAAATTCGGGCATCATATTTCAAGTTGCAAAAGCCCGAGGCAGACGATAAAAATTAAGAAAATTTGGGTTCCTAAAGGAACAATCGTTTCAAATATCGTCTACGTTTCTAAACAAAAACCAACTATAGGTCGGATCCCCAAAAATTGATTTTTGTATTTTACTCAGGGGGAGTATTTTTTTGGGGAGATATTATTCTCAGGGGGAGTTTTTACCCTTTATGCAATTATTCATAAATTGTATCATGCATATTTTATATTTTGGTATTATTTTCAATTGATATTTTATCCACTTTTTGATGAAAACAAAAAGGGGGAGAGAATGGAGAAGGAGAAAAAGAAGTCGAAAATGTGATTAACCTTGAAAGGGGGAGAAAATCGAAAAATGAAGAGGAGAAGTCGAAAAAATGACAGAAAAAGAAAAATGAGGAGACGTCGAAAAGATGATGAAAATTTGAAAAGTCGAAAAGAAAAAGAAAAGGAAAGAAGGAGAAAGAAGAAGTCGAAAAAGAAATGCGAGAAGAAACTAATGAAACGGACAAAGTCGAAAACTTTGGTCTGTACACATATACATATATTTATATTTCTTGCAGAAAAATCCCATTGACAAAGTGTTGTTTTGTAATCATCAAAAAGGGGGAGATTGTTGGAACATTTTGTTCCATGCATAATTTAATAATGTTTTGATGATTTAAGTTGCTAAACAAAACAAAACAACGAAGAGGCGAAGCCAAGAATCGAAGAAAACGAAGCTGGAAAATAGTGTTCTGCACAAGCCTAACGTACGTAACTCAGCATGATTAACGTACGTAAATGAAGCAGCCTTACGTACGTAATGGAAGTAATATAACGTACATAATGTAGTTCAAACTAAGTGAACGTTGGAGAAATCAAAGTCAGCGAAGCATACAACGGATATATGACGTCATCAGTGACGTAATGTTAACGTACGTAACAGAGAAAAGTTAACGTACGTAACTCAAAATGACGAAACTCCCTGGATTGAATCTGAAAGAGGCTTATGTACGTAACCCGTGATGGTTAATGTACGTAACGATGCTTACGTACGTAACGAGATGGATATAGCGTACGTAACTAAGGTCCTGATAGCTAACGACTAGTTTGAAGATGGAGGCTATAAATACCATGTCTATGGTATTGATTGAGGACAACAACTCAAGCAAACGAGACATACATCTGAGAATCATATTGATACTATTGTTGTTGTAATATTGAGCTTACATTGAGTGATTGAGTGTTATACACAAAATCATACACGAGTGGTAAAAGAAAAGATACGATTGGATTCGGTGTTATTAGGATCAAGGATCCGGCATTGTTAGAATCGCAATCGCTATCTTCGTGAGGTTTATCTAGTACCCATAGAAATCTAGAGAGGTTGATTCCTTGTCCTACGAAAAGGAAAACGGTTTAACTTGGACCGACATAAAGACAAGTACGAGTGGTTTATCACGGACCAATAGAAGACGTGATTGTAACGGTTATACCTCGACCGATAGAAGAGAGGCGTAGAGGTTTTTATCTTGATCCTATAGAAAAAGATACCGAGAGAGGACGTAGGCTCTTTTATAGCCGAACCTCTATAAATCGTTGCGTCATTTATTTTCCGCAATTTTATTTACGCTTCCGCAAACGGCGCAAATATCCGGACCCCGTTCCCAACGATAAAGCTAATAGTTATGAAATTGTGATGATGTGGAGTGGTAGGTGTTGATTGAGGAGGCTAAATCTCGCAAGTAGTTTGATTATATGTTTTATAGTTCCTTGTATTTGGAAGTCTTGCATTCTTTTGAGTGAGAGTGTATATGTTCACTCTGGGAAAGTCCGATGGGGCCTCGAAGGGATACACGCATGGTTGGGTCCGTGAATATTGGGGTTAACCACTTCTAGCGGGTCCGATGGGGCCTCGTAGGGATTCACATATGGTCGGGTCCACGGTTAATCATGAGCATTTTTGTAACTAGATGATATGTCTGTAATATCACAATGCTTGACTTTTTATAATGTTTGGAATATAATACATATTTTTCAAAGGTACTTGGCTAGAATGACATTTGAAATAATAAGGTATTTTGGATTACTGTATTGATGGCTTGAATATGGACTTCGGATCGAGGTACGTTTCAACAGTAATTGTACATGGAGATCATGTATAAGAAAGTATCAGTGTTTGAGTATTGTACCGTAGTGATGTGATGTTGAGATAATATTCGATATATTGGCGAGAATCGAATTACCGTTGGATTACCAAGAGGTGGTAAGATTATATTGGGGTTATCATTTTCATGATGCATAACATATGAATATTTATGTTTATGTAATTGCGGTTATTTGTTGGGCATTATGACTGACCCAGTCGTGGGACCTATTTTTTTCAGGCATTGGTGATCTCGTTAGCAACAGTCGTGAAGAGACGAGGATCCCAGATGATGCTAGCTATGACATTTATTTTGAGAATCGTGTACATTGATTGTTAATTATATGCCGCTGCAAATGTATTTTTAACTATGTTTATATCCGCTGCACGTACATTTTAAAAATGGCCTTTTGGTATTTTGCAAACTTGGGTTTATTTCGTAAAATTGATTCCCTAAACTATTTTGTTGGTATATGTAAGCGGTGGTTTAACGAATATGTTAATCAATCATCTATTATGTACGCTAATTATACGTCATTGCTGATGTCATATGTCCGTTGCCGCTTTTCTGACTTTGACTCTTCCAACGTTCATCTGGTTTGAACTACATATTACTTACGTTAAGTAACATTCGTTACGTACGTTAATCTTCCCTTTTTACGTACGTTAAGCTATCTGCATAGCGTATGTTATCTTCCTTCAGTCCAACTTTTTGCACTTCGTTTCCTTCGATGATTTGCTTCGCCTTTTTGTTGTTTTGTTTTGTGTAACAAATTAATCATCAAAACTTTATCAATGAATGTATGGAACAAAATGTTCCAACAAAAGCTTGGCTTTCGAGTAATTTATCCATGAAAGACTTGGGAGAAGCAACCTATATTCTTGGTATTCGGCTCTACCGGTATAGAGCGAAAAGAACAATAGGTCTTTCCCAAGCCCTCTGTATAGATAAAATCTTAAAGCGATTTAAGATGGATGATTCTAAAAGAGGGTTCCTTCCGATGCGACATGGAATAAAACTCACCTCGAAGATGTGTCCTCAATGAGGAACAACGAAGGGAAATGAGCAATATACCATATGCTTCGGCCATGGGTAGCCTTATGTATGCTATGTTATGTACGAGACCTGACATTGCGCATGTTGTAAGCGTAAGTAGGTTTCAGGCAAACCCAGGTAGAGAACATTGGACTTCCGTAAAGAACGTTCTCAAGTACTTAAGAAGGACTAGAGATATAGTTCTGATGTACGACGGTGGATAATTGGATGTGGTGGGATTCACTGATTCGGACTTCCAAGGACAGAAGGACGACTCGATGTCTACTTCTAGCTACATATTTACTCTTAATGGAGGAACAGTATCTTGGCGTAGCGCCAAGCAAAGCGCGACTGCTGATTCCACCTGTCAGGCTGAGTATCAAGCAGCCTCGGAGGCTTCCAAGGAAGGGTTCTGGGAGAACTTCAAGTGATACCATGTCTTTGAAATTGCTGTTAGTTGTCTGCGACAACGACGGAGGCTTACGAGGCCAAGGAGCCGAGGTTTCACAACAGCACCAAACACATTGAGAGGAAGTATCATCTCGTAAGAGAATTTGTTCGCAAGGGATACATTGTGCTGCACAGAGTAGACTCGGTCGGTAACGTCGCTGACCCACTGACCAAGCCACTTTCTCAGACTAGCTTGGAGCGTCATCTGGAGAACATGGGTATTAGATGCCATAGTGTGTAGCATTGATTGCAAGTGGGAGATTTTTAGGAGTATGCCCTCAAATGTCACTCAGAGGATGTTGAGTGAGGGCATTGTACTTGTAATTATGTAAATCATTATCATAAGGCAAATGAATGTTTCTTTATGTACTGGTAGTTACTGCGTTCATATATATATATATATATATATATATATATATATATATATATATATATATATATAAACTAGTCCGTGTATTTGAGAGCAAAACATTCCACTCCTTATTGGATAAGGGGATCGGCGCTGGAAAGGTTTATAGCTCAAATACTTAATCGTTCGCAAGTCGATGAAACTTGACTGGGCGTTGAGTTTATGTGAAGACTTGTATGACGTGTTCTTTGACATGGAGAGTGCCTGTGGAACAATAATGGTTAGTGGGAACACACGTTATAGGTATGCTAATTGGATTAGTATACTCGAACCGACTCACCCTCGATTCGTCACACGGATTTCACTCCGGGACAGTCAATGACGGAATCGAAAGGTTGTGATAGGTATTTGTGAACCTTCGACTTGAGGATTTAGTAGGGATGTGCTTGTGACATTAAGATTTTCATTAGAGTAGTTCGACCCAGAAAACTGGATGGTGGGGGTCAACCTCGACGTGCGTCTTGACGGGCAAGTAGCAGGTCCTACTGAATACCAAGATAGGATTCTTTCTCTTGTTAGTGAACGGGTTATATGTCCTATGCGGTTATTGACAGATGAGATCATAAGTCTTTGGCCAAAACATTGGAGCTAGTTGTATTAGATACACGAGAGCTCGATGATCTCTATTTGCATTAACACATGCATAGAGTCAAGTACAGATAGGGTTTGACTGACCGTGACCCTATAACTTGATCGGGACATTTAAAGAAGGGTTTATACGTATACTGGTATTCACGACAGAATGGTTCTTGAATGATCCCATCATCCGTTCTCAGTTGGGGTACAGTGTAGGCCGCCAGGCTGGCTAGGTGGTGCTACTACTCTTTGGTTCCTCCCATTGCTGACTGAGACGGACCTACCGATTCACGCAATAGGATTGACGACGGAATGAATCGAGCTTAATTCTCTCTTTAGAAATATTAAATATTAGATATCTAATTTATTGGGACATTGGATGTCTAAATTGATTTATTGGATAAATTAATTTACGGCCTAATGACTTAAATAAATTACTAGGTGATTAATTTAATTCATGAATATAATTATTTCTTGGAGAAATTAATTATGTTATTATGTATTTGATATGATTAATTAATTGATATAAATACATCAGAATGGAATAAGTGTTTATCTGTTTGGACTCACGGGAGTTCGAAACGAACCGAACTCGTCCGATTCCTTCTAGAGGCCGCCCCACCTTATCCCTTCCCTCTTTGTCTTGGTCTTGTCCTTGGTAGGAGGAAGACTAAAGACCTTAGAGATATGATATCTCTTAAAATAAGGAAAAGGGGATTTGGTGGGTGAAAGGTGTGATTTGAATGAGAATAAAAGAGAAGACTACAATCTCTCTTGGTCACCTTTTGAACACACGGTTCATAGCAAAAGAGAGAGAGAGAGAGAGAGAGAGAGAGAATCCTCTTCTCAAGTCCTCTTCATCTTCTACACCTTCTTCTTGTTTTTCTTAGAGGAAAAATCAAGAGATTATAGAGAGAGTAAGGTTAAAACACTTAGAGTGTAATAATCTTAAAATACATAGCTTCATCATCCTATTCTAGCCGTAACATTAGAGGTTGATTGGGTGATCGTCGTTCCGTTCATTTCTCCGGCGCGTGGCAAGTAGAGACGCGGTCATTTCGGCGTTGGATCGTCCAAGAGCTTGGAGTGGATTGGATTCGTGGGGAACAATTAAAGCTTGGGGAATAGCTCAAGAGAAAGACACCATTTAATCAACGTACTACAAGGGTATGTTTTTCGTATCATCTT
The DNA here is from genome assembly GCA_033398695.1 of Orobanche coerulescens. Lineage (NCBI taxonomy): Eukaryota > Viridiplantae > Streptophyta > Magnoliopsida > Lamiales > Orobanchaceae > Orobanche > Orobanche coerulescens. The sequence goes on from CM065816.1 coordinate 4,683,981, forward strand.
GTATTTCATTTTATATTCGTATATACGTAGCTTGATCGATCCTCGTAGGGATCCAGATCGAATTAATTTTCGTTTTACCGCTTCCGCTGGGCCTTCATTTTAGGCACCGAATCCCAACACCGAGGACCCGTTGGTCCGTCCCAGAGTGAATATATACAATCAATAAAACTCAAAACTAGTATTTCCGGAGTACTAAGTCTCATTGTACGTCACATTTCATTTATATGTGTGATTAACCATGGAACCGCACCAGAGACAACGGAACCTTCTGAGGCCCATTGGACCCTCTCAGAGTGGTTAACCCAAATATATTCCTGGAATCGCACCAAAGGCAACGGAACCCTCCGAGGACCCGCGTCGGTCCGTCCCAGAGTGAATATATACAATCACACTCCACAAGGAGATATATTTCCCGAACAATGTCGAATAGTATTACTTCCTTACAAAGGACTCAACAACATTACGTACTCACCCAACCTATACACATCCCAACATACAACCCTTAACAAGGGAAGAGAAAGAGAGAGCTTTTATAACCACACAATACGAAGACAATGTATTCCAATTCACAACCACGATATAGCATATCCATAACACTCAATCATTCTCAAAACGCATAAGGGTATTAGTGAAGGACTCCTTTGAGTATATATATTTCTCTTGAAAGTTCATGTTAGATAATCAAGTAAAAGCACATAGTCGATTACTGAATCGTTATATCCATGAAACACAAAATGTATGGGTAAGATACTTGCCTCGATAATCGATGCAAATCCCCCGAAGAACACGGTTCGATTGGACAGCCCCGGAAACCTACAACCTCCATGAAAGACAATGATAACACAATCACTACGAGGATAAGGATCAATAACAACGGAAATCACAACCAACAACCGAAGGAAACTCATTGAAACATTTAATCGAACATTAAATATTCAGGGTTCTTCAAGAACACCCAAAATCATCAACCGGGCGGAATGAATCCAAGGTATGGATATTCAATCCATAGAATACGATTAACAACCTCTGACAACATCAACCGATTCATCATAATCGGGCTAGAATCAAAATCAAGAGGAAAACCCTACAAAAATAGTTGGAAAGGATTTTCAAAGAATTACCTAATTCAGATGAAGAATCAACAAGGGATAATGTTAAACATGATCAAGACCTCAACATATGATGATAATCTGCTCAAGAATTGACATTCTCGTCAAATCGCCCAAAAACCGAGAGAGGGAAGTGAAATGGGGTTGAAAACACGACTGTCCTATTTATACACCTGGACAAAACGGCCCAGCAAAACGGCTGAATTAGCGCCATGTTCCAGCGCCGTATTCTGACAGTAGGCAAAATGAAAAACCTGAACAAAACGGCGCATATTAGCACCGTGTTCCAACAGACGTTAATTATGCACTATACGCTGACAATGTAGACTTTGCTATTTCAACCATAAATCCTTCGTCCGGATTCCGATTGATGCACCGTTTGAACCATTAGAAAGCTAACTTGATGCTCTATCACATTGTAAAGTTTAAGAATTTTTAGACTTTATAAGTGCCGGTAGTGATCTTACAAAGTTGACCCAAATGCACAACAATGATACTCCTCGACAAAACAACGATCATTCCACATGCAACGAAATACTAATGTACAACACCAACGATCCAAATAAAAAACAAAAAAATAACAAAGCACGACATATGATTACATAAACACAGGCACCACATATCCATTTTATATCGTAAATACGATAGCACGATACCAATACGTATCAATCAACGAGTAAATAATACAAACCGCTCGACAACAGACAAACAATATACTGCATAAAATGACAAACAATTCAATATAACCAGAAATAAAATCTCGGATATTCCAAAAACAACAGCTGCTAATTCCAAATCATGTGTTGGATAATTGACTTCATATAGTTTCAACTACTGTGAGGCATAGGCGATTACCCTATCATTCTGCATTAGCACACAACCTAGATCCTGATTTGAGGCATCACTGTAAACCATGAACCCTCCAGTTCCCTATGGTAGTGATAAGATTAGGATTGTCGTCAATCTCTTCTTGAGTTCGTCAAAACTGACTTGACACTTCTCATTCCATTCGAACCTCTGGGTTTTCTGCAATAATTGAGTAAGTGGGCGGGTGATTTTAGAAAACCCTTTCACGAACCGATGATAGTACCCAGCAAGTCCTAAGAAACTTCTAACCTCTTTCACATTCTTAGGAGACTCCCACTGTGTGATAGCCTCGACTTTCTGCGGATCTACTCGGACTCATTCTGCTGATACTACATAACCAAGGAACATTACTTCCTTCAATTAGAATTCACATTTAGAAAGTTTGGCGTGCAACTATTCGCTCCTCAAGAGGTTCAACACAGTCCAGTTGTTGCGCATGCTTGTCCAGACTCTTTGAGTAAACCTGTAGCACCCCCAGAAATCAAAAAGCCTCGACCTACAAACTCCGCAAGAAACAATGACGATACAATCACTATGACGATAAGGACCAATAACAATGAAAATCACAACCAACGACCGAAGAAAACTCATTGAAATATTTAGTCGAATATTAAATATTCACGGTTCTTCAAGAACACAAAATCATCAAGGGGATTGATGATGGAATAATGCTCTAGTCCATAATAATAATAGTATCTCTATGCTTTTATTATTACATATAATTTAATTGGTGATTATATTTCATGAATAATTATTCTGCTTACGATCATCAATTTTGTGACTTGATAGTAAAACTCGATAAAGCATAAAAAGAATATTATTCTACAATATCCCTAGTTCTATTGAAACTAGTATGATGAGTGATAAATGACTATGTTTTACTAGTCATGGATATGGGATATCATATCATATCATAAATACATGTTTGGAACATGATATTTGATATGACCCATCATGGGAATTCTTCATGGATCGCGTCATAAGAATTTCTCATTATGTTATGTAATATTTAAAGCCCTTTAACCCGAATGCACTATAATTTCCTACATAACTGGTATCATGTCTTGACACCATACCAACATCATCTTTGACCGGGTGACTATAAAGTATGATTGTTGTATATAATACGAATTATGCAGAGGAATGGGAGTATCTAGAGGGGACTTGTCCCTCTCATGCTAGAGAGAGATATCCATGGGCCCTTGATATGTTAAATTGTGGAAATGCATGGCCATGCTCAGATATTATCAATAAAGAGTTATTGATATATAATTGATTGGACAGTTTAACTAGAAATAAAGAATTATATAATTAAGTTATATAAGGATGACTTGACCATGTCTTATGCTTAATTGGGATATCGTGTGGCAAGAGGATTTGATATTAATCTATAACAAGGTTTATTCGGACCATCGAATTATTCATTTAAACTGGGTAATCATAACGTCTTGCTAGAGGCCGATTTTGATTTGTGAGTTTGATAAAATTATTTTATGCTCCCTGCCATTTTCAATGAACCTATAGGGTCACACACTTAAACGAACTCGACGGGCATTTATCTGTTATTATCAATTTCGAATTTATATATAATTATATATAAGTATATATATATATATATAATATCAAAAGGAATCAGATTCCTTGATATTGTGTCCCCTCCATCTTTTGACTAGAGAGGCCATGAGAGATGAGAATTGATTCCCCATATCTTGTCTCCTAGTTGGCTAAGACTTGTGAAGTAATCAGATTCCTTCACATATTATATAGGGGAGAGGGGTGTAGTGAGAGGGCACATGAAATATTCTGATTGCTTAAGAAATCTATTTTCTCTCACCTTTGGTTTTCGAAAAACCAAAAACGAAATACACATAACGGTTCTAGATTTCGTAAATCACAAGGAAGATAGGAGCTAGCACACCGAGCATGTTCGTAGCTTATTCGTTGTGTGGATACCGGTAGAGGTCGTTCGCAATTCGCAACATCTTGAGGTGCTCAAACAAATTCTAATTCAAGGTAACCATCTCCACCATCGATCTTTCATAATATACTTGGATCCTCAGATGGGTTTTACAAAATTAATTTAATTCCGCTGCGTATTTATACTCGTAAATCCCTAACAGCATAATGAATCCAAGATATGGATATATAATCCATAGAACATGTTCAATAACAACATTTGACAATAATATAATCATCAAAATTGGATTGGAAATGAGATCGAGAATAAAACCTCAAGGAAAGTCAACTTTAGAAAAATCAAGAGATACCTCGATCTGACGAAGAACAACGGATTAGGTGATGTTATAATCACCTAAGACTCTCCAAAACACCTTCAGATGGAGCAAAATCGGCCAAGAACTCAAACCCAGATCACCCTCGTCTCAAACGTCGCGGAAGGAAGAAGAAATGAAATAAAATGGGAAGGAAATTATGCTATCCAAACTTATATATTGCACTGAGTTAGTGCGCGCTACATCCATTACTTAGAGTGCGCTAACGAATCTGCAGAAGAACAGGACATTCTGCCTCAGACCATTAGTGCGCGCTAATCAAAGCATTAGCTTACGCTAACGAGGCAATCTAGTGAAGGTCAGAACGCTCTGTCCCTATCAATTAGCGCGCGCTAATAGCTCCGATAGCGTGCGCTAATTATACATTTTATACTGACAGTGCAGTCTTTGATATTTCGACCATAACTCCTTCGTTCGGCCTTCAATTGACTCACTGATTGAACCATTGGGAAGCTAACTCAACTCTTTATTAAAAAGTTCATTTTCAGAACTTTTGGACTTTATAAGTGCCTGTGATGATCTTACAAATTTGACCCAAATGCAAAACAACGATACTCCTCGACGGAACGACAATCACGCACATGCGATGAGACACTAACGTTCAACACCGACAATCCGAATTGCAAATAAACACATGACAAAGCATGACACACAATCATATAGACACAATCACCATACAATCCACTTAAATGATAAAAGTTCAAGGCAACTGGAAATGAAAATCTCGGGTATTACAAAACCAAAATATCATCGATATAGACAACTACGAATTTATCCAAGTACTCTATGAATAGTAGATCCATTAACTGCATAAACACAGCAGGCGCATTGGTGAGACCGAACGGCATTATCACAAATTCATAGTGCCCGTAGCGGGTCCTAAATGCTAACTTTAGAACGTCGGATTCTTTAATCCTCAACTGCTGGTATCCCGATCTCAAATCGATCTTCGAAAATATTGTCGCTCATTGCAACTGGTCGAACAAATCGTCAATTCAAGACAACGGGTACTTATTCTTTATTGTCACTTTGTTTAGCTCTCGATAGTCGATGCACAACCGAAGTGATCCATCTTTCTTTCGAATGAATAATACTGGTGCACCCCATGGGGAAACACTTGGCTGGATATAACCTTTGTCCATCAGTTCTTCAAGTTGCTTCTTCAACTCATACATCTCGGTGGGGGCCATACGATACGGCGCCTTAGAAATAGGTACGGCTCCCGGCTCTAGCTCGATGGCAAACTCTACATCTCATTGTGGAGGTAATCCAGGTAATTCATCAGTGAATACATCTGGTAATTCGTTTACAACAGGAATAGATGAAAGTTCTACTGTTTATTCTTCTTTCTTCATTGCATAACACAAGTATTCGACACAACTCTGTTTCAGCAGTTTGATAGCCTTCATTGCTTTAATCACTTTTCCTGATCTCCCTGGTCTCCATCCTTCAAATAAATATTTAGAGCCGTCCTTAGCTATCATCGGATGTTTATCTTCCGGTAGTTCATAATAGCTCCATAACAGCTAAGCCAATCGTCTCCGAGAATTAGGTCATCTCCTTGAATTTCCACCACGATCAAATTTGAAGGCTAACCTTTGCCTCTGATTGATACAGGAAAATTTCTAGCTTCTAAGTTCCCCACAATTCTTTCCCCACTCGGTAACCCCACAATATAAGGTTCACATTCATGGAAATAAGAAATTTTTAAATGATTACACAAGACAGTGATATAAACGAATGTGTAGCTCCGGTATCGAACAAAACACTAACTAGTTGCGAAAGGATTCGAATCGTACCTGATGCAACCTATGTATTTTGATAGTCTGTCCTTCTCATTTCATAAAAGCGCGGAGGAATGGACCCAACACTCGATGCTTCCTTTCGGTCATACTGTCATCTACCTCTTCCTCGGCTAAAATTCTGATGTGGCTGAACACTCTGCTGCGTTGGGTTGACACTTGCCTCTTTCTGGACCGATTGTGAAGTATGAGCTCCAAAATATTTAGCAACATCCCCACAGTATATTGCACGATGTCCTTCCTGTCCACATTCATAACACGCCACGCAGGGGAGCGAGCAGTCACGCCGATAATGTCTTGGTCGACCACAGTTGAAGCATTTCCTCGCTGCATCATTAAAAGTGGGCGCTGATCTGGAACTCTTTCTACCTCTAGATGGATGCGGGGGCTTCCTAAATGAGTGAAATGATGACTGGGCTTTACGGGCCACACTATTCTTGTGCTCTGCAAAACCACCAGAGACTTTCTGTTTCTTAGACTCGGAAAACTTCCCCACGGCTACTTCCTTCATCTCATAGGCCAGGACTTTATCTTGATATTGACGAAGGGTGGTGCATTCAAATCCCGACATGTATCGTTGTATCTCCAGTTTCATCCTCATGTCAATGAAACATCATTTCTGCATCGGTCCTCACAAGGTATCAAACAAATGCCAATTGCTGATTAAAATTCTTAATCACTTGAGCCACCGGTAAGTCTGAAGGTTGCGCAGAGAAGAATTCTCGAATTTTAGCTTCCCTGATCGGACGAGGGCAATGTTGAGCTTCCATCATTAGCTTGAATTCTCTCCAATTGGCATCTTGGTCAATATGAGGATGGCCTCCCACCACTCGGACGCTTCTCCAGTCAGAAAATATTGGGCAATGGGAGCTTTTCGGTCATTGGGCAGTTGACTCTCACAAACACTTTCTCTAATTCCCTTAGCCAGTGATCCCATGTCGGCACTTCAGAAAAACCATCAAACTTTGGTGGATGCATCTTCGCCACTTCTTGAAGCCATTTGACTCCTCGATACCCCAGGTTTGGAACATCCGGATGTCCTTCACACGGTTGTAAACCTATCGTCACTTGCATTCCATCCACCACTTGAGCGAATTGGGTCATCTGGTTGACCACTTGACAAAGCACATCGGGAACAGCAGGATTATCATATGCCTCTATTGCAACACCCCCAGAGCCATCCGGGAATATCACAGCGCCGTGGGCCCCGCGCCGGAACCCACAAGGCTAAAACACATTTTTAAAAACATTTCAAATACGCCCAAGCGGCGATGACGGTAATATCTTTTAAAAATATTTAAAGACTATATAAAATCCATTTATCAAGTACCGTCGTAAAAACTCATTTGAAGTTACCAGGACAGAATGCCAAACTCAACGGTTTCAAAAGTAACGTTAAATCATCGTTTAAATGTACCGACAAAATAGTTTAGGAAATCGGTTTTCCAAAATAAACACAAGTTCATAAAATACCAAAAGGTCATTTTGAAAATACTCACGCAGCGGATGATAATTCCACAATTAAAAGTACAATTGCAGCGGAATAGTAACTAGACAAAATACTCAATCCGTTAAACACGCATAATAGTCAGTATCCTCCGGGAAGTTCATCTTTTCACGACCGCTACAATCTCAATATCCAATAACCTAAAAATAAAGCTCACGGCGGGATCAGCCATAATACTCAACAATGATAACGATCTCATCACATCAATAATTACATACCAATGAAAATACTAAGTAAGAATACTATCAATATAATCTTACCGTCATAACCTTACCAATTCGTGATAATCCTCATCAAAATAATCTTCACCATATTCCACATCTCGTATTCTAAAAAACACACTAAATCGTACACAAACATTTGTACTGTATCCCAGACAATACCCAAGATTCTCAAAACATCATCATAACTCACTGATACGAAATATACCAACTCTGTCCAACCCAATCCATCGGATAATATCATCAGATCTCAACATGATAAGCGATTGCCAATCAACAGACAAGTACCAAGAAGAAAATACGAAACGTACCTCGAGATACGCAATGCCACGACAATTCATGTCAGTCTAATCCGAGATCAGATCAATACAACATACGGACCTGGTCCTACAAGAGACCTACAAATGCATACTCACATGACACCATCAATATGCCCACAACAATAACAACAATGTATACTCATGGAAATCCGATGATTCAGCGCACACAGCAAAGATCCCAAGATGATACTGTAAGATCAACACGAGGTGGATAACCAACAATATACATATGCGCAACAACACATGGTAATCCAACGATCCCGCGCACACAACATAGATTCCCGCGATGATCCCTTCGGACCAGCACGTGGTGGAAAACCCGTCCAACGACCCAGCGCACACAGCATATGTAACACCCCCAGAGCCATCAAGGAATATTACAACGCCGTGGGCCCCGATATGGAACCCACAAGGCTGAAAGAAATTTTCGCAAATATTTACAAACGCTCAAGAGGCTAACGACGGCATTATCCAGTTAAAAACATTCGAAAACTTTATAAAACTCGTTTATTAAATCCGTCGTAAAATTTCATTTGAAATCACAAGGTCCGAAATGCCAAAACCCAACAGTTTAAAACATACGTTAAGCTATCACTTACACGTACCGACAAAATAGATTTAGAAAACGATTACCAAAGTAACTTAAATTACCAGATACCAAAAGACCATATAAAAAATACTCACGCAGCGGATAAAGATAAACAATTAAAATACTCTAGCAGTGGAATACAACAACTGATCAGAAACTCAATACACAAATACATGCCCTAGTCAGTATCCTCCGGGAAGCTCATCTCTTCACGACCGCTACAAGCTCGATATCCAAAGAACCTAAAAAGAAAGCCCACGACGGGGTCAGCCATAATATCCAACAATGATAACCATCACATCACGTTAATAATTACATACCAATGAAAAACGCTAAGTAAGAATACGGCCAATGTAATCTTACCGCCATAACTTTACGAAAATCCACGATTCGTATTCTTAACAACACATTAAGATAACACCGAAATATCTGTACGGTATCTCAACAATACCCAAGGTTTCTCAAAACATTATCATAACTCGCAATGCGGAAATTATACCAACTCTGGCCAATTCAATCCATCGGATAACGTCGACAATTCCCATACGATAATCGATTGTCCATCAAAGACAAGTACCAAGGAAATACGGAACATGCCTCAAGATACGAATTACCATGACAATCACGTCAGTCTAATCCGAGATCAGATCAATGCAACATACGGACATGGTCCTAACACAAGACCTACAAATGCATACTCATATGACAACGTCAATATGATCACAACAATAACTACAATGTATACTCATGGCAACCCATAATATACATATGCACAATAACAACAACACATATGGTAATCCAACTATCCAGCGCACACAGCTATAAATTCCCATGATCCCGTCGGACCAACGCATGGTGGCATTACCTGTCTAGCGATCCAGCGCATACAGCTATAGATTCCCATGATGATCCCGTCGGACCAACGCATGGTGGACATAAGACAACAATGCACGACTGCACAAAACAACAGTACACAATGCACGACAACAAAGATACACGAATGTATCACAACATGATCAACACAAATGACATAAATGATTAAAATACTCGCTCCGAGTCCTTCGAGAGCAATCTCGATATCTAAACCATCACCAACCATTATTCTGAATATTCACCGATCCAAAACATCACGGACGATAGATAATTCACGTTTTCTTCAATACCATGATGTATCCTCGATAACAAGTATACCAACGACAATTGTAAATCATATACATTATGATTTAAATTCCCAAAACTCGAATACAACCTATAATCCCAAATCTCCTGTGATTACGATTTATAAACATTGCTATACGAATTATAAACGAATGAAACTGAAACCATTCATTAAATATTATAAACTGAGCAAGTAATAACTTACCTCGATACCGACACGATGATGATGAAGCCGTTACCAACTCCATTGCCGTCATCTACAAGTCCCTTGGCCCTGATCAATGCAATTCACGGACATTCTCGAACACGACCGCAAAGCATGGTTCTAATCACCAATCAATAATCTCAACCTATTACAATAATCGATAGACAACAAGTTCGATAACAATCAACAATCGATAAAACCAAATCACAAACCCAACGGCTTGACAATATCTCGATTAAACACTAGTCGGATCAATCCAACTCAAACCAACACGAATACATAACCACAACACGAAAATACTGCACTTTCTGCCTTCTTAGCGCACGTTAATCACTTAACGTAGCGTGCGCTAAGTTGCTCCCGTTAGCGCGCGCTAGACAGTAAGCTTAGCGTGCGCTAATGCTGTACAGTGGCATGCATTCCAAGCATCGACTAACACCTTGCGACTACGAATCCGAATGAAAAGGAAATCATACTCCAAGATTAACAATAACTTTTTCCAAATTCAATCTCATCATCATGATACACATCTTATCAAGAACATACAAAACTAAAATCAACATAATGTTGGTTTTAATCATCTTATCCATATTTATAATCAAAACCATTATATATCCTTATATCATCTTAACATCAAAATCCGAAATGAAGGGAGACATAAATCTCCATATCTCTTGAAGATAAACAACACCATAACCATCACAAGGATCATATCAATGTCCATATCTCAATAACAACATCAACAGTCAAACCAACTCGATAACAAGGATCATATCATACTCAATCCGGAATTCAACCTCATAAAGTTAAACGAATCACCATAAACATGAAGAATCTTAAATAACATCCGAAAACTCTTATCATAATCCCATTAGGTCTCATAAAAATCACCACATGATTATCCAACATGTTCTCTCACAAGTAATCGTCCTTAAAAACGAACTACTATCAAAGAGATACGAAAATTACCTGGATTAGACGAACCAAGAAGAAGAACACTTGAACTTCATTCCAAGAATCATGAATAACTTGAAGAACAAGGCTTTAATCCATGCTCTCTATCTTAATCTTGATAAGGATCATCATCTCGGAGTGTTTCTGGACCTCAAGTACCTCCCAAAGCTCTCTCTATCGACTGAAAGGAAAGAAATGGACGAAATGCTTCATAATACCCGTCTGTCCCATTATATAGAATACATTACTAGCGTGCGCTAACATCTCATGTTTAGCGTGCGCAACAGCCTTAGCGTGCGCTAATTGACTTTTGTTAGCGTGCGCTATCGCAGTCCAGAGGCTACTGTATGGCTCGTACATGTGCTTACGTACGTAATGCCCATGCATTAGCGTACGTAACTTACACTGTCTAGCGTACGCAAGTCCTTGCATTTAGCGTGTGCTAATATCAGTTGACTTGCTACAGTCTACACCTACCACGAAGATGCTCGTGACCCACATGCCGAAAGCATCTGACAAGGATAAGATTCCCTTTTTGTCCGATATATCATTAGCGTGCGCTAACCTTTAGGGTTTAGCGTGGGCTAGTACTACATTACAAACATTCGTTGACTTATCAGAACGTGCGCCGAAAGTGGCCTGGTCCACACGTAGATTCCTTCTGATCTGTTCTGCACTAGCGTGCGTTATCTTATATCCGTAGCGTGCGCTAAACCTGCACTAGCGTGCGCTACTCATGATTATTAGCGTGCGCTAATAATATTACACGTAGCCATTTTCAGCTATCCTTGTCCAATGTCTCAACATGAAAAATACGAACATACGGCATATTGAATACACATACTCCTTCCAATAATATTCTCATACGATACACAATATCGTCAACTGCAAATTGTCGACCAAGTACAGTAATAATACTAATACAGATGTCTTAGTCCTTCATTTATTTTATCCATACTGTACAGATTCCATGCGGTACAACATAACTCGGATAAAATAATATTAAACCATATTAGTAGAAATTCCGGATATTACATACTACACCACTTAAAATAAGTTTCGTCCTCGAAACTTTCAATCCGTCATAGAAAACAAACAAACCGTTAAACCAACATATTCCGGAACCATCACAACAACGATCAATCATCATCATTAACGAATAACCAAAATAGTACACTTACAAATGCGCAAAGTCGACGATCTCCTGAGATACTAGCAAGTGACTTCACTGTAAAGCCTCAATACGCTTACAATCACAATTCAATGAGTCTCAACAAAATATATCCTCTTCGGACGAAATAATCTATCCGTGTCAAATTCTGTCTGATTACACAATCAAGTCCCAATCTGCTAAAAACCAATAATGTACGATACATCTGTGAAACAACTACCCAAATCAAAAACATAAATCCCGAAACATCGGCACAAAATTCGAACGCTCATACGATCATTAATAATGATCAACCAACAAATTAACTGAGTATATCATCGACATGATAAACTTCAATACGACCAATCTAAAGGTCAAAACGCAGCCGAGAATATCATCAACCTGATAAACTCCAATATGACCAACCAGAGGTCAAAACACAATCGAGAATATCATCAACATGATAAATTTCAATATAACCAACGAACGATTAACGATGATCGAGAATACCTTCACACAGTAAGCTCCAACGTGATGAACACAGAACTACAGAGACCGATATACAAAAGAACAAAATTCTCAAAACATTAAACAATTCACATACAGTGAATCTCAACAAAACACAACCGACCGGTGAACATTCCCCTCAGCATACGAACAACCAATCGCAAATCGATGAACATGCCAATTCATACAAGGAGTGGGAACGATCACTCATTGTCCAAAACAACCAGTATGGGGTCACCATCCCCAAATCTACACTTACAAAGAAATCATTCAAAAATCACTATGGTAAAATTGTGCTACTACCATACCAATGGAATCACATAGCACATATGCTCCCGTTTCACAAAATCCAAAGTTCCAAAATTACATTATGTACCCGAACCTACAACACGCAGCATATTTCTCTTATCTGATCGATCAACCGATCATCCTTGGATAACCAAATTACCATACTAAAGTTCGAATCTCTATTCATCGTTCCATACTGATGTCTTATCTAGTTCGTGAGTCACACTCATAACTTCACCATGATATGCATTATGCACTAAATGCGTATGTATATCGATCACATTTTCAAAACCAGTTGAAATCATATAGTCTCGTCAAGAAGACAATTTTCGAAAGTTCTTTCAAAAAATTTCAAAACTCAAAACATAATTTTGGTAAGACCACAAAATCAATTTCCGAAAAATTAAATCGGCTCACTGGTGCCAAATATTCGATAACAGTTTCCTTCGAATCCACACGATTTCGAAGTTTTTAAAATGAAAACTATGCAAATGAATGACCACATCCATACTCCTGTATACCAATTCGGTTCGTCACCAATATCCACTGATATTCCATCGGAAAACCATACGATAAAGTTCCAAAATCCCAGTATATAAATTCCGACCAAAAACTCCTATTTCACATATGACTTGCAACGTCAACCATTAACCCATCCTGGATCACCTCAAATATGCCATGACAAGACATTTAATAATCGATAAATCAAACACAACGAAAGACTACCCGAGAAGTTTCATTTGAACAAGTAAATCAAAACTGCGAAAGGCAGAAACGAAATAGATAAACGATTGATAAAGTGTTTTACAATTCTCGGGAGTTTTAGAAAACATGAAAAAGCCTTTTGAAACATTAGGGTCTCAGCCCGTATTTCGTTCCGCATTACAAGAAGTTTAAAAAGTAGAAAACTCTTTTTCGGACCCCAAGTCCTGAGTTATAAAACTATTTCAAAAATCTATTGGGTCTCGGCCCAAAAATCATTTACGGTAAAACATCCGTAAAATATTTATTTTGAAAAGTATCATTTTCAAATGCTCAAAAACAGTTCATATATCTCAAAATGAATTAACATGACTACATGTTCTTCTCAACCATTCCCAACATTCCTCCCAAATGCACAACTTTGTTTCCAAAATTTAACCGACATATTGATTTCCAAAATCATAACTTCTCAAAATCATCAATCCTGTCCCAACTCTGTCACCTTATACTGTAACACATAATATCTTTCTGAATCTCAAAGCATATCAATATTATAACTGCAAATATCCTCAATGCAATTCAAAAATCCAAATACTTACAGATCGTGAAGCCGGCGATTCCCCGTGATACTGGCACATGTCTCGACTCAAGAAAATACTCGACACAGATATTTTCAAAACACATATTTTGCAAACTCAGTTCAACTCGAGAACACAACACAGGTCTATCTGAAGAAACACGTTGATACCATTTGGAAAAGTTACAACAATCCCAGTGCCACACTGGTAAATCACATAACGCACAAGCCCGAGTGAACAACAAAATCCCAGAGCTCAAACACTTGTCAACCGACAACTTCGAATGACACGACAAAAGCACGACCCAACTCGACCCGACTGCCTAGGTTTTCACAACCTAAGCTCCGATACCATATTCTGTAACACCCACAGAGCCATCCAGGAATATTACAGCGTCGTGGGCCCCGATATGGAACCCACAAGGCTGAAAGAAATTTTCGCAAACATTTACAAACGCTCAAGAGGCTAACGACGGCATTATCCGGTTAAAAACATTCGAAAACTTTATAAAACTCGTTTATTAAATCCCTCGTAAAATCTCATTTGAAACCACAAGGTCCGAAATGCCAAGACTCAACAGTTTAAAACATACGTTAAGCCATCGCTTACACGTACCGACAAAATAGATTTAGAAAACGATTACCAAAGTAACTTAAATTACCAGATACCAAAAGACCATTTAAAAAATACTCACGCAGCGGATAAAGACAAACAATTAAAATACTCTAGCAGCGGAATACAACAACTGATCAGAAACTCAATACACAAATACATGCCCTAGTCAGTATCCTCCGGGAAGCTCATCTCTTCACGACCGCTACAAGCTCGATATCCAAAGAACCTAAAAAGAAAGCCCACGACGGGGTCACCCATAATATCCAACAATGATAACCATCACATCACGTTAATAATTACATACCAATGAAAAACGCTAAGTAAGAATACGACCAATGTAATCTTACCGCCATAACTTTACGAAAATCCACGATTCATATTCTTAACAACACATTAAGATAACACCGAAATATCTGTACGGTATCTCAACAATACCCAAGGTTTCTCAAAACATTATCATAACTCGCGATGCGGAAATTATACCAACTCTGGCCAATTCAATCCATCGGATAACGACGACAATTCCCATACGATAATCGATTGTCCATCAAAGACAAGTACCAAGGAAATACGGAACATACCTCAAGATACGAATTACCATGACAATCATGTCAGTCTAATCCGAGATCAGATCAACGCAACATACGGACATGGTCCTAACACAAGACCTACAAATGCATACTCATATGACAACGTCAATATGATCACAACAATAACGACAATGTATACTTATGGCAACCCATAATATACATATGCACAATAACAACAACACATATGGTAATCCAACTATCCAGCGCACACAGCTATAGATTCTCATGATGATCCCGTCGGACCAACGCATGGTGGCATTACCTGTCCAGCGTTCCAGCGCACACAGTTATAGATTCCCATGATGATCCCGTCGGACCAACGCATGGTGGACATAAGACAACAATGCACGACTGCACAAAACAACAGTACACAATGCACGACAACAAAGATACACGAATGTATCACAACATGATCAACACAAATGACAGAAATGATTAAAATACTCGCTCCGAGTCCTTCGAGAGCAATCTCGATATCTAAACCATCACCAACCATTATTCTGAATATTCACCGATCCAAAACATCACGGACGATAGATAATTCACGTTTTCTTCAATACCATGATGTATCCTCGATAACAAGTATACCAACGACAATTGTAAATCATATACATTGTGATTTAAATTCCCAAAACTCGAATACAACCTATAATCCCAAATCTCCTGTGATTACGATTTATAAACATTGCTATACGAATTATAAACGAATGAAACTAAAACCATTCATTAATATTATAAACTGAGCAAGTAATAACTTGCCTCGATACCGACACGATGATGATGAAGCCGTTACCAACTCCATTGCCGTCATCTACAAGTCCCTTGGCCCTGATCAATGCAATTCACGGACATTCTCGAACACGACCGAAAAGCATGGTTCTAATCACCAATCAATAATCTCAACCTATTACAATAATCGATAGACAACAAGTTCGATAACAATCAACAATCGATAAAACCAAATCACAAACCCAACGGCTTGACAATATCTCGATTAAACACTAGTCGGATCAATCCAACTCAAACCAACACGAATTCATAACCACAACACGAAAATACTGCACTTTCTGCCTTCTTAGCGCACGTTAATCACTTAACGTAGCGTGCGCTAAGTTGCTCCCGTTAGCGCGCGCTAGACAATAAGCTTAGCGTGCGCTAATGCTGTACGGTGGCATGCATTCCAAGCATCGACTAACACCTTGCGACTACGAATCTGAATGAAAAGGAAATCATACTCCAAGATTAACAATAACTTTTTCCAAATTCAATCTCATCATCATGATCCACATCTTATCAAGAACATACAAAACTAAAATCAACATAATGTTGGTTTTAATCATCTTATCCATATTTATAATCAAAACCATTATATATCCTTATATCATCTTAACATCAAAATCCGAAATGAAGGGAGACATAAATCTCCATATCTCTTGAAGATAAACAACACCATAACCATCACAAGGATCATATCAATGTCCATATCTCAATAACAACATCAACAATCAAACCAACTCGATAACAAGGATCATATCATACTCAATCCGGAATTCAACCTCATAAAGTTAAACGAATCACCATAAACATGAAGAATCTTAAATAACATCCGAAAACTCTTATCATAATCCATTAGGTCTCATAAAAATCACAACATGATTATCCAACATGTTCTCTCACAAGTAACCGTCCTTAAAAACGAACTACTATCAAAGGGATACGAAAATTACCTGGATTAGACGAACCAAGAAGAAGAACACTTGAACTTCATTCCAAGAATCATGAAGAACTTTAAGAACAAGGCTTTAATCCATACTCTCTATCTTAATCTTGATAAGGATCATCATCTCGGAGTGTTTCTGGACCTCAAGTACCTCCCAAAGCTCTCTCTATCGACTGAAAGGAAAGAAATGGACGAAATGCTTCATAATACCCGTCTATCCCCTTATATAGAATACATTACTAGCGTGCGCTAACATCTCATGTTTAGCGTGCGCAACAGCCTTAGCGTGCGCTATCGCAGTCCAGAGGCTACTGTCTGGCTTCGTACATGTGCTTACGTACGTAATGCCCATGCATTAGCGTACGTAACTTACACTGTCTAGCGTACGCAAGTCCTTGCATATAGCGTGCGCTAATATCAGTTGACTTGCTACAGTCTACACCTACCACGAAGATGCTCGTGACCCACATGCCGAAAGCATCTGACAAGGATAAGATTCCCTTTTTGTCCGATATATCATTAGTGTGCGCTAACCTTTAGGGTTTAGCGTGCGCTAGTACTACATTACAAACATCCGTTGACTTATCAGAACGTGCGCCGAAAGTGGCCTGGTCCACACGTAGATTCCTTCTGATCTGTTCTGCACTAGCGTGCGTTATCTTATATCCGTAGCGTGCGCTAAACCTGCACTAGCGTGCGCTACTCATGATTATTAGCGTGCGCTAATAATGTTACACTTAGCCATTTTCAGCTATCCTTGTCCAACGTCTCAACATGCAAAATACGAGCATACGGCATACTGAATACACATACTCCTTCCAATAATATTCTCATACGATACACAATATCCTCAACTGCAAATTGTCGACCAAGTAGAGTAATAATACTAATACAGATGTCTTAGTCCTTCATTTATTTTATCCATACTGTACAGATTCCATGTTGTACAACATAACTCGGATAAAATAATATTAAACCACAGTAGTAGAAATTCCGGATATTACAGCATAGATACCCAAGATGATCCCATCGGACCAACACTTGGTGGACAAACAACAACAATTCACAAATGCATGATAACAACAATACACACATGTCTGACAACAACAATGCATGAATGTATCACACGATTGACACTAAATGACAAAAATGATTAGAGTACTTGCCCAGTCCTTCGAGAGCAATCTCGATGTCAAAACCATCACCAACAATTTCCTCAATATTCGACGATCCAAAAGTACCACATATTGTAGATAACTCATATCCTCGTCTTTACCAAAATATATCCGCGATACTCAAGCATATTAATAATGAACATAAACCATATACCTTATGATTTAACTCCAAAATCCGGAACACAACATACTATCCAGATCTCAAAAATTCATACTTATACTCATTGTTATATGAAATATAACCGAAATAAAACCGCAATCATTCATTGAATATTATAAACTGAACAAGTAATAACTTGTCTTAAATAGCCGAGTTGGTAAAGCAGATCCGTTTTGGTCTCTGAGGTTCGGTTTCCATGCCTAAACAAGGTATTGATAGTCTGATATCAAGAACTCACTAAAGACAATATATTACGCATTCGATTTCCGCAATTAACGACTATCCCCCAATTTTATAATTTTAGTTTCCCCTTTCTCAAAAATGACGATCAGAACTTCAACAATTTCATTACTGAAACTCCAGCATATTATTTTATATATAAAAATAGTATTCGATATTTTTCGGCCGTATTTATGGTATAACCGCTATTTATATCAATTTAATCGAATGAAAACTTCGTATTATTTTAATACGGAAAATATTTCAAAATCATCAATTTCAAAAACTCATGATCCTCGTATAGAAAAATACTAACAATCATCGTTATTAAATTTTCCATCCTTAAACACAAATATAAGGTATTCAACACGTTCACATACGAAATATATAGAGTTGATTCGATAATATATTGATAAATACAGGAGTCTTAGCAGTTGAGAAAAATCAAAATAAAAACTGATTTATGATAACATGTATTTCAGAGACAAATTTCGTGAAACGTTATCAAGATTCTACGTGCATGTTCAAAGATATACGTGTTTAAGTTCGACACCTCGATCAACTTTTAAAGGACAAGTTGCTGGAAATGACTGATACGAACATGGCTGACTCGGTATAAAATGGCTTATTTTGTTTAGGTATTATGCCTCAATACCGATGACACAAACTGCATTCATATTAACGTGTATTTTATTTACAAAATACTCGAGAGGTATTTTCAAAATAACTTATAGGTTGTGAGATAATCGAGTTCAAAGAAGGCAACCTAGTCTGGATTTCTCACTCAATGGAGAAATTCATCGAATAGGTTCGAATCAGTCTCCTAGAAAAGCTTGCCTGACTCGCCAGAAAACGACCTTTTATCGTCAGGAAAAGTGACTTTGATCGGAAATCTAAAGACGTATATTAATATAGGAAGAGTTTTTGTATACAGATAAGTTGTGTAAAGAAATGAAGTCCGGAAGGGCTATATTTATAGGCCACAAAACAAGTAATCAGTCAACTACGCGGCATGAAATAAGGGCATACATCAGCGGACCGGACGTCAGGCTGTGCGTCACGCTTGGCGACTTTCGACCGAATTTCGCACGTCACGCTCGACAACTCCGCGCGGAAGCTTCCAGCCGCCTACCGACAGCTGACGCACGCAGTAACGCACGGTGCTCGACAGTTGGCAGTCTCCACTTATTCGGTCATAACTTCTTCGTACGGACTCCGATTGGCTTGCCACTTGAACCATTGGAAAGCTAACTCAATTATCTACAATAGTGTTAATTTTCAAAACTTTTGGACTTCTCAAATATCCATGGTGATTTTTCAAAATTGATACTTGTTCAAGACACTTCCGAGAAAATGTTCAATCTTATTTCCACTAAAACTTTCAACATTTCCTTCGTATTTTAGGCGTTCCAAGATATAATTGCATCTCCAATATATTTATGACAACTTATGAGTCCAATACTTAGTCCGAATAATTTCTCTAACATTCGTTGAATAATTTATCGGAGAATACAATGTTGGCCACCATCATATTTTTTACCAATAATTATGCAACGGGATTAGAGAATACCATCCACCATTTTAAATTTCATTCACTCAAAAATGTGAAAATAAATTTTTCACATCAACATTCCAAACATCAATAAATACTATTGTTGAAAGATTCCTGTTGCTCGCCAGAACTGAGATCAACCGAATTCGACAAAATCAGGGGCAACAGTTAAGCTTCTCTTCCAGCATTTCCACGCCCGCGTCCACGACCGCGACCCCTTCTCAACATACTGTTGCTATACATACTCAATATACGAGAAATAATATCGTTATAAAGTTTAATTATCGTAAAGGATATTACACTAAAGGACAATAATAGAGTTTTAGAAACTTACAATCACAACTCGCATGAAGACGTAAGCGCTACAGTGATGTATTCACTAAATTAACCCGACTGTCAAGATATCCATAAATCTTAGCTCTGATACCATATTCTATAACACCCCGATATATTCGGAATTAGTACAGCGCCGCAAACCCTTTATATAAGGATTTACTAGGCTGAGAATTTAAAACAACAATTATAAAATACTACAAGCGAGTTTTTCAAATAAAAGACAAACACCGAATAGAAGTTTATCAATACATGACCAGTCCAATCAACACAAAAAGAAAAATGTACTCGAGTACTTATTCAATCACGACACAACTGAAAGGACTTTACAGACCATTAACATCACTTTGCACCCTCGTCATCATACTGCTCTTGTGGTTGTTTACCGATTCTCTTGGATCCTGAACATAAAACACATGTCCACCCCGAAGGGGTTAGCACAATGATGCTACTACAAGTACAATAACTATACAACAACAGATTATTCGACAATTCATGAAGAATAACAATAACAACAAGCCTCTCTTACGAGAAGACTAACAATGCATTTCACAACATGACAATCACAACATACACATGGTAATAGCGTTCACTGCATAGATCTCAAGATGATCCCGTCGGACCAACACGAGGTGGAAAACCCACCCAATGATCCAGCGCACGCTAGCATAGATTCCAAGATGATCCCGTCGGACCAATACGAGGTGGATAAATGACGACACATGCACGACAAGACGAATAACATTAATACGGAAAACCTATTTAAAGTACTTGCCTGGAGAAAGACCACAGGGATTAAATACTTCGACGAACATCAATACACGGTCGTCCCTTTGCTCAACCACTTGCAAGATTCGAACCTTATACAAAATAATTATCGAAGAGTTCAATTTGTGTATACATGACTAGTACACGAGCATCTAACCTTCCTAACTATGATTGGTTTAATCATCCTACGTAAGATCGATTCACGGTTCAACTACCCGATGAACACTTAGTCGGACTTTCAATATACATCATGTGAATTGAATTCCAATAATGGGGATAACTCGATGACGTCTATGAAATTCAAGTATATTCATGTCGTCAAGAATTTAATACTCGAATCGATGATTATCAACTTATACATGTACGGTGCAGCTACTCATCGGTCCTTATCAAAAACGTGATTGTGATGAACATATTCCAAACATCATACGAACGAACATATTCACTTGGTTCTTCTGTGTTTAATTCAAAGTTTAACGAAAACTCCAATCCTTCTCCAATGATCAAACCTCCTACAAGAGTGCTAATAGATCAACATACCCATAATCATCACCTTCACCTTCTAACAATGATCGATATAGGAAGGATGCTAAATCAATGATTTTCTTCAAAGGACAAAGATCACATTCTTGGTGAAGGCTTCTATAATTATCATAATCATTCACCCGTTATGAATATTTCAACTTTAAGTCATCCAATCTCTACTTATTTCGAAATCATCAAGGAGAGGACATGAATATTTCTGAACTTGTGATATCTAGTTCAAGCATGATTAATAAATCCTTATAACATCATCAACATGTCCAGAACAAGCTTCTTAAAACGAGAATGAGCTGAGATGATCGTAACATACCTTACACGAAGAATAACGATGAAAACGACCGGTAGAACTCGACACTGTAGGCTTGAATACCAATCCGAGATGCGTATGATCTTCAAAATCAGGTAGAGATGATAATATAAGGAGGTATATTCATTGGAGTAACTCTTGAGTTTGCAGAGGTCGGACCAAGAGGAAATAACAAATTACAGTACTCGGGGAGTAACGTTCACGGGAGGTGGCCACTTTCCCCGGTGTAATTATGGAATCTTATAATATGTGCAATGACATGAAATGATTTAGTAAACAGGGGCTTTTCTTAAAAACCCACGTGTGTTACTGCTTGTATGCATGATGAAAAATACGAAAGCATGTTTTATCTTTTGGCAATATGTTCACGGAGTACTTTGTACTCAACCCTGTATAAATTTTAAATGTGCAATTTGAGCAAGGGATGTGATGAAGGGTGTTGAGTGGAAGTATTTTATCTACAAACGATATTCAGCCCTGGTTACATATCTTCATATATGTAACCAACCATATTTTTCCGCTGCAAACACCTTTTATAATTTTGCTTTATAAGTCATGTCGTTTGTAATGTACTATGAAGCATTTCCTAAACTTCAAGGCTATTATTATTATTATTATTATTATTATTATTATTATTTTGTATTCTTGTTTTGGATTCTAAGTCATTCCTATGGGTTTGATTCCCCTTCTTGATGCCTTAATAGGTTATTCGTGGAAATCCACCCATCTTTCTTATGAAACGTATGTTTTCCCCCTTTCTTCCCCGCTTCTTAATTCCTACCCCGTGTCATGCCCTGGTTGTGCCATCTTTAGGGATAAAGGGTTGTGACACAAATAATACGCAAAGATATACACTGGAAATTCTACAAGCATCGCAAAGAGCTAAGTTCAAGGATACATAAAAAAGAAGCTCTTAAGATATCCTCTCAAAAGTGACACTCAAGCTCATTGAAGAAAAACAAACTCTCATCAAACTAATTTGAGTTGGGGTCCTTTCTTGAATGAGGTTCTTGAAAGAGAAATGCGCGACATCCACGGGTTCTTAATTAGAAGGTGATAAACAACTTGCAGAGTTGTGAGGCATCCAAGGGCTTTTAGTCAAGAGGTGAAAAGCAACCAAGTAAGATTTTGAGACATTCATGAGTTCTTAGTTTAGTTTGGGAGGTTCTAGTAGCCAAGAAAGAGTTGCAACCACCAAGAGTTTTCAATGGTTAAAAGTTGCAGTAACAAAATTTATTGGTGAATGGCTATCTTCGGCCAACTATGTAAAGATGAAGTACGCTACCAAGAAATTAACAAGCATGAATAAGTCATGAAAAGGAAATGACTGAAGTCTACAGGAATGAAAGCAGTATACAAGACCAAGATGGAGCATTGGTTCCAATATTAAGACAAAAATGTTGACAACTAAGTGAAAATCAAATAAATCCTATAGTATATGATTTTGTGGGATTGACACAGTACTACACAATTGAGTGTGACGTTACTTTATCGCACGGAGCTCGAGATCTGAATTCTTCAACCAACATAACTATTCACGGTTTATCAAGAAATTTTATTTTTTTTCTTTACTCTGTACTACAATTTTCAGGACTTAAATTCTAGAAGGTACTACCCTGAACCCGCCCATTTCTCTCTCTCTCTCTCTCTCTCTCTCTCATAATTTGGTATTTTGATGACATTACTATTGCTGTAATGGAATCAATTTTTTCAAAAGACAAACATAAATTATTTTCTTATGTTAAACTTAGTTTTGAAGCTTCTTACGTATATCTTGAAGTTAAAGCGAAAATGGTAGCTGGTGGGGGTCATTATCGATTAGGAATAGAAAATTTTAGTTCTTTCATTTCGATCTTGTATAAGCTTAGGAAAGAGAACCGTCTTAGGGACGAGGGTATTGCTAAAGCATTTTTAATTTTTATTCAATTGATATCCGAACCAATTCGGTTAAAAAATTTAATAGAGGTTGTTGAGCATAAAAATGGCATCTTTCTCACTATACGACCAGATGCTTACGACATGAGCTGTCAAAACAGTAGGGGCACAATGTCGAAGAAATCGTTCGAGAAATCAAATCACACTGATTTGTTTGATTTACCGATTGAATTAGATGCAGATAATGAAGGTGTTGAATGTCTTGTTCTTGATAATGTTGAAAAAGTTAGAGATGTTGTGCAGATTTTTAATTCGCGACCGAAAGGTAATATTTGAAACTAACTTCTCAATTTATTTATTAGCTATTATTTTATTACGCTTCTAATGTTCTTATTATTTTTAATATTGGACCACATTAATAATATCGGCTCTAAGGGACCGCATTCTGACTCCCATGAGAGAGAGAGAGAGAGAGAAAGAGAGAGAGGGGGTTGATTTTAACTCGAGTATAATTCTTTTATGGTATTTATTAAATTTGATCCAAGAATTTCTTCAAATTTGGTCAAGCAATAATTTTATTTTATTTATTGGCTTAGGTTAAAAAGAACAGTACGGGCTTTAGAGAATTTTAGTGTCTTTAGTGTTTTTGCTGAGGGTTGGTAGTCGGCTTTTTTTCGATTCTTCTTTTCTTGTCGTGTTTTTCATTTGTAATTACTTACATGTTCGAGTTCGACTTTGTATTTTATCTTCAATTGAAATTTTGAAATATTGTTCTATATCATCCATTTCATCTTGCATCATCAGTTAAAGAAAATCTCAATCAATAACAAGAAATTCATCTCATGTTGATTGATAGATATTTTCTTTAACTGCTAATGCAAGTTGAAATGGATGATGTATAAACAATATTTCAAAATTTCAATAGAACATTAGAAGCAGAATAAAATAATAGCTAATAAATAAATTAAGAAGTTAGTTTTCAATATTAGCTTTCGGTCGCGAATTAAAAATCTGCACAACATCTCTAACTTTTTCAATATCACCAAGAACAAGACATTCAACACCTTCATTATCTGCATCTAATTCAATCGGTAAATCAAACAAATCTGTGAGATTTGATTTCTCGAACAATTTCTTCTACATTGTCCCCCAACTGTTTTGACAGCTCATGTCGTGAGCATCTGGTCGTATGGGGACAAAGATGTCATTCTTACGCTCAACCTCTAGAACCTTTTGATTAATTTATTTAACCGAATTGGTTCGGATATCAATTGAATAAAAACTAAAAATCCTTTAGCAATACCCTCGTCCCTGAGACGGTCCTCTCTCCTAAGCTTATACAAGACCGAAATGAAAGAACTAAAATTTTCTATTCCTAATCGATAATGACCCCTACCAGCTACCATTTTCGCTTTAGCTTCAAAATATACGTAAAAAGCTTCAAAACTAGGTTTAACATAAGAAAATAATTTGTGTCTTTTGGAAAATTGATTTCATTACAGCAATAGTAATGTCATCAAAATACCAAATTATGAGAGAGGGGGAGCGAGAAATGGGAGGGTTCAAAGTAGTACCTTCTAGAATTTAAGTGGTGAAAATTGTAATACTGAGTAAAGAAAAAAAATTCTTAATAAATCGTGAATAGATTGGCTGAAGAATTCAAATCTCGAGCTCCGTGCAATAAAGCAACGTCACACTCAATTGTGTAGTACTGCCTCAATCCCACAAAATCATATACTAAATGATTTATTTAATTTTCACTTAGTTGTCGACATTTTTGCCTTGATATTGGAATCAATGCTCCATCTTGGTCCCACCTAATAGTTGGGATATGGAACGATAATAAATATTTAGTAGAAATTAAAAAATAAATAATATTAATAATAAATTTATGAGTAAAGATTAAAAAATAAATTAATTATAATAATGATACATTATATTATTTATGCTAATATCTGTCTGAATTTCAAGTAATATTAGTATAAATAATCATGGTAGATGTGTGGTAAGCATCAAATAATAAAAAGTATTAGTGATTAATATATGAAGGGAATTAAAAACTAAAATATATTATTTGATTTTAATTATAAAAAATAATATATGTGAATTTACCAAGTATATTACTTTTGGAAGTAAATAAATAGTGGACCGTAGATCGAGGAGGGCTGATGCAGAAATTACGTACAAGTGTGTGTGGATGGGATGGGACGAGGCAGGGGGAGGGTAACTTGGTGGGGTAAAAACCAAACCAAACCAAACCAAACCAAACATACCCAGTATATCCCGCACAGAGCAGGGTCTAGGGAAGGTAGGATGTACGTAGACCATGCCCTACTTTCTACGGTAGGGAGGTTGTTTCCGTGAAAACTCTCAGCTTAGTGCACGACATATAGAGTGGGTGATATATCCAAAAGAAACATATGTTTCGAAAATTCTCATAATCAAACCTGAGCCCACGACTTTCTCCGCATGGACTTACCTGCGAGGATTCTGATTACTCAGATCTTGATGCGCTCCACTCTTCTAGAACGGGAAGTTGGCTTCGCTCGAGCCCTCCTGCAAGAAAACACCACAAGCAAAAGACAATAGAAAAATAAAATAATAATGCAATGTTCTATGCCAAAACTAACCGAGAGAACCCAACCCTAAGGGGGGAAGGCAGCAGTTTTGTTTTTTCGGGGGGGGGGGGGGGGCTGCGGGGGGATTTTGGATTGAAGTTTCTTCGACTCCATTATATATAGGCCCATGGAGAAATGACACGGGTTTTAATAAAAGTTGAAATGATGGTAGTTTGAGTCGAGAGAGAATATCACTTTATAGAAAGAATGGATGTTTTAATTATGTGTTCAAGACTTAATTAAGCTGAAATTAAAAGTTGTCGACTCCATTAGTTATTTTGACTTTTTATTAAATTAAGAAAAATAAAAATAGAAATAATTTGAAGAGAGGTCATTAATTACCTTAGATCAACCGCAGCATTAATAATTTCGGTAAGTTTAACATTAAAATGAATAAAAACAGTAAATACACTTCGTATGACTGAACCAAGCAACCACATCTTCAGTCGGTCTATGATTCAGTCCTTTGCCTTTTAGGGTAAGATCGGTCATAAGGAGCAACGAATGAGGCATACTCCTTCTCCCATTGATTTTTGAACGACTTAACCTAATCATTAAGGATATAGTGAGCCTAGAAATAATGAAGATAAATAATTTGAAAATAGTTCATTAAAAAAATTCAACAAACCTTGTTCAGTAATGAATCAAGAGTGTGATTCAATCCATTCGAACTATGTTCTTTGCCATTGCCCTTGCTTATCAAGGAAGGGGACTAGTGAACATAATCATTAAAAGAGGTTTAGATTCAGTGAAAATGGCATCTAAAAGAATATTTAATTTGGCATCATAGACATAAAACCATACCTCTTGGTATCGTCGCCAAAACTCCATCCTTGCTCTAATCATAGCACGAACAATACTAGAAATGTAATTTCTGGCTTTTCGTAACATCTTACGGTTGCTGTTAATGGGGGAAATTTTAGCAATCAGCTCTTCAACTTCGAGATATAATTCCTCAACAGGCAACTTCTTTAGCAACTACAATCGAGATGATACGCATTGTAAGTAGCCCAATTAGACGAACAACATAAGCAAAAACTAAGATTGACTATAGGCCAAAAGATTTACCTTAATTTGTTTTTCTATCTGCTTCCTGGAAGAAAAAGGGTCGAGCAGTTCAGCAGATTTCTTAGCCTTTTGATGTTCAGTCTCAATCTCTAAAATCTCTTGAAGAAGGCCATTAGCCTTATCCTTAACTTTGCTATTCCGGTAATGGAAAACCTGCAGAAGGAAGTCCACAAAACTCAAGACATAATTTTTCAATTAAATGGAAAATAATGTCAGTATATATAAAATTTATAGCAAGTATCTCAGTTTATAACAGAGATTTTATACTCGGTCTCCATCCTAGCCCCAAGGTGCGTGACCTTATTCAGGAGGTGCACTTTTTTGGTGCACCTCAATCCACCTGGGCGAAAATTGTTTCTTATAATACTTTTAAAATTGTTTTCCTTGTTGTGTCACTTTAATTTTGTTACTTATTAAGTATTCTGAGGATAGTTATATTTTCTTGTCATTGTGTTTATATGTTTTATAATCTAATTTAATTTATTTTGAATTTTTTGTGCACCTCACCTCTCAGGCGCGTGCGGCTCAGGCGATAGTAGCCCCTATCGCCTTGCTGTGCCTTTATGAACAATTATGTTAATAAAAGAGAGAAACCAAGGAACCAAAATTAGTATATTATCTAGTAAAAAAAAAAAGATAACTGACTGATAATACTGGAGTTTGCATGAAAAGTTGTGTTCCATTCACCATTAGTGTTCTAACAAAGGTATCCAATGGAGTTCCATACCTGTTCATATATTTCTATTCTAAAAGAACTGAATCTCTAATACAACAACTTACCCCGGTATCGATTTCATCAGCTATCTCATCTGAATCTGCAAAATGGGAAACCTCTGTCTCCTGCTCAGGATCATCACAAGCCTCACTTGCATCTGCAACCCCATAGTCCCTACTATCTGATATCAATTTAACTATTCCCAAATCTACATCTTCCAGTTTGGCGGCTGAATTAGTTCTTTTAAGAGTCGATGAGACTCCTAACTTCTGAAACAAAAATAATACTCTTAGAAAATTAGGAATTTTACGAAAAACAAACGTGGATGAGAAGGGATTTACTACCTCAGATACTGATTTGAGGTTTTTGTGAAGCAAATCAAACATCTTCTTCGTCCACTCAGCTGCGCAAGAGAGAGAAAGACAATGTTCCTCTGTAGTTTGTATTCGACGTTCTAATTCCTGTTTACAAAACAAACAGAAAAAACCAAAAAAAAAAAAAAAAAAAAAAAAATCAATTTCAGATTAATTCCTGTTGCACATATGTGACCTTTTTTTCTGCATACCGTAACGAGATTAATTTTAGACTTAATCTGTTTCTCGAAATCCAGGAGCTCCATTATTTTGGTAGAACACTCGTCGCAGGAACAAGCCTCGGTGAAATCATATTCTGGTGGAAATAGACGACAATCATTTGTTTGGTATATTAGCTCCAATGCATCCCGAAATGCTTGATAGTCACACTTTCGTGCTTCGGAGATGCCTGAAGATTCATTTGGGATCGATCCTGCTACACCAGACATGCTTAAAATTGCTTCAGGGGTATCAGGGCTAAAGAGTAAATAAGCAGGAGAGGATAAAGGAGATGAAAACCCTAGGATAAGGGGGGCAGAGAGAGAGAGATGGAGGGAGACAGAGAGAGACCGGGAGCTAGGGGAACCGGGTTGTTATATGCCTTGGGCAGAATGAAATGGGCCAAAGTTTAAAGTCCACTGTCATTTCAAGCCCACTGTCATCTCCGAGAGCCTTAACTTTGCTCATCGAAATGAAATTCTGTGTTGATTTTTTAGGACAGTTTCATACTCCTCCCGTCCCAAAAAGTATAATGAATTAGTATCCAACTAGTCGAAATTCAACAAAAAAATCATAATATATGGTAATTTATAAGTATAAATATAATAAATTAATTAAGATTTAGGTATGGTTCAATCATCATAAATCGTTTACTGTGCGAACGAATGTATCGAAATAAATATTAGGGTTCGGCCACCAAAATCCCTTTAGAATTTATATATATATATATACTCGTCTCAAACCCAATTAAAGAGTGACTTTACTGCTCGTTTGTGTTCTAACCATATAGTAATACCCCAAATGATAAGTATCAGGTTCAGTCATCCAAATTCCTTTATAATTCATATACTCGTACCCGTACCATATCAGATTGAATGATTTTACTACTTGTTCTCTTCTCAAATCCATAAAATGTAATCTGTTATAAAAAATTAAATATAAGTAGTTAGAATAATTGATTATCCATCTCGATAAAAATCTATACACTAAAATATAAATATTAAGAACAAATAGTATAAATGGTAAGAAATTAAAAATTCAATTTGAATTACTAATTTGTAAATGAGTAAATTGCAAAAATTGTTCTTCTAGTTTGGCCAAATTGCACGTTTCGTCCTTATGGTTCAGTAAGTGCAAAGATCGTCCTTATTTTTGACTGTTACATGCACTTTTGGTCCTTCAACAGTGAAATTTGGCAAACCACAAGGACAATTATTGCAATGATGGAGGAACAAAAGTGCACGTAACAGTGCAAAATAAGAACGATCTTTGCATTTAATGAACCACAAGGACAAAACGTGCAATTTGGCCAGACCACAAGAACGATTTTTGCAATTTACTCTTTGTAAATAATACAAAGTACAAAAATCTGTTAGAATTTAATAATTTATATACTCGTACTCCTCGTAAACTGGTTAAAAACTGACTTTTTACTATGAATGTTATTTGAAACCCATATAATGATACATGCTATATATTTAAGCTCGTTTAAATTTATAAAATATCTAACTACTTGAAACGGGAAATAAATGTTTATATTAATTTTTTGGTTCAAAATGTTCAATTTGAAAAAGCTGGGTAGATGAGCTTTTTACCTGAAAATAATGTTAATTATATGAACTTGTGTAGATTTATTAAATATCTAATTACCTGAAATGGGAAATAGAAGTTTAGATTAATTTTTTTTTGTCCAGAATATTAATTTTGAAAAGGGTGCAGAAGAGCTTTTACCTATAAAGACTTGTGCACTTGATTCAAGATGATAATTTTATCCTAAAATAACCAAAGTTATACTCTTATAGCTTCATAAACACTTAGCATTTTGTATATATAAATTATTTATAATTGATTTAATATGTAACTACTATTAACATTTATCTATTTCTAAAATTTTGCACTCATCCATTTACGAATAAATTCATACTTTATTCACTTATAAGTATACATACTCAAACCTGGATAAAACTATTAATATTTTTATTTATATATCTATCATGAAACACCACAGCCGAGAACCACCATTGATGACTCCGAGTAATAGTGGATTGCCAGAAAAAAACTCGAATAACCTCTATTATTAGCGTACAGTGATGCCCACTCGAGGTTGTTGGATTATTACCTATTCCACTAACAGAGGTTTTCTCGGAAATTTGTATTTTACTCAATTTCATAGTTACTTGATAAACATATAATTTTGTGATACCAATTATGGAGTTTAATTATTTGAAATAATTCACTATTTATAGTTGAAAATTTGGACGTATATATGGAATTGAGTATATTACTATATACTTGTTATAAATATATTATATATTCGTCTGGGTATTGCATATTTATTATTATAATTGTTCTTTTTAAATTCCTTAAATATGAATATATGATATTTTAGAATAATCATTATTATCTAATTAATCATATAAAAAACTAAAAAAACAAAATTATAGTAAGTTTATATTTGATAAGTTATTAATTAATTAAAGTTAAATTAAAAATAAATAACAGCCTTCAATCGGAATTGCTTTTACAGAAAAAAATATTTGATCCATTAATGATCAAAGTTGGGTATTTATTATACAAAAGTATGTGCCTTATTTTAAAATTATGGTGATTAAAATAAGATTTATTAATTTAGAGATATACAAATAAATATATTGTTAATTAGTATAAAATCGTGTGTGCTATAACTTATAAGGGAACTTGTAAATTGACTTTTATAATACACACAAATATGTAACAATTTTATCAAATTTTGGAAGACGTGTGTGCAACAATTTTTTTTTTAAGGAATTGGATTTGAAAATTTGTGTCTTATTTAAGAGATATTGAAAATGTGTTAAACTTAGCATTAAAAATGAGTTGGGAAAAAAAGATGATCTTTAATAGATAGCTTTTATTGGGCAATAAAATATGACATGGAGTATACGCTTCCAATTTATTGACATGTGTTAAATTGGTTTTAGAATTAGTATATAAGGGGGATTAGTGAGAATACTCTAAAATATCTAATGTTTAAAGAATTAAATCAAGAACAATTATTAAAATTCAAGGATAAAAAATTTATTATCTTAATAAAATTATTACAATTGGAAGGGTAATTATTATGATCTTAAATTTAGATAAAATTAATTTATAAATTTTGTTAATTTTACAAAATTGGTGATTAATTCGTGCAATTTAAGTATTCATATTTTATGATCAGCGGAAATTATGATCAAATTATCATGTCGATTGCCAAACGTCGTGTTATGGTGCTTCGGTTGCTTATGTGTCAATCTCGCATGCTTCGGTCAAACACATAACCCACAATCAATTAAATAATGAATAAAAAATAAAATAATTATAGTCCGCAGGATTTGAACTCCAATTGATATGAAATAGAAAATATTTTGATGAAAAACCTTAGAATAATCTGCGATTTTTCTTCTTACAAAATAAAATCAGATTTTTTGATTAATTGCTTGGAGTCTTAGCATTTATTAGAATAAAAATCCAGGAACTGTGCTTCTAATATATTTGTTGATGTATGTTGGTAATTTTATGTTAATTACATATGTTAATCACCTGTCAAAAGAAAAAAAACTTATATTAGTAATTGATGTATCCGAGCTGATCGGACACCAAGAATCAAATTTCTCCCTCTGTTCCGAGCTAGAAAACCACCGGAATTCCTGCAGAAGACGCCGGGATGGTCCCGGCACAAACTATCCGATGCTTAATCTGGAACAAGTTTTGAGAAAAATTCAAATGTAATATGTGTATGTGTGTTTTCTTCTCTGGTCCCTAAAGGAGGACAGGCCTTCCAATAGAAGAGAGGGGAACCTGTCCCTGAAATTTTGCCTTTGATTGGGGGAGATCCGTGATTTTCACGGATAGGGGTGTAGCCACAATTCCCTTACTATCAAGGATTCTGCTTTTATGATGAAATCCGAGCTTTCTACGGACTTTGTCCTATTTGAGCTGAATTATTTCTAACTTGCCTAATTGACGATGCCGAGGTCTATCTAGTTATGAGCTCTAAATATAGACTTGGAGGTAGGATCATCTTTACGGGAAAGTTCTTCTCCGAGCTCATCCGCCCCCCGACCTACTCCAGGTCGGTAGTTCAGTTGGGTTTACTTGAGAGTCGGGTTTAGTGGAACATGTTAGTTAACAGACCTGAATATGATGTCATCTGGGAGAGATGGCCTGTGGAATGACCTGCTGGTCTAGACCTGGCAGGTCTACACCTGTTGGGTAGACCTGTGGGGACCGAGCTGCGTCTACTAGAGCTAGGCTCTGAGCTCTACTCTCCAAGTTGATACTAGGTCGGTGGGACCTACTGGACCTTCACACAATAAGCTGGGTCTTCAGTAATTTGACTTTGTTCCGGTACTCCGAGATGAACCGCAATAAATTGGGCAGATATATTTTGGGTCGTATCAGCCAGTCTCCCCTACTCTGGTCGAGCGAAGAATGAGACCGAGTATAGTAGACTAAAGATGCCTTTTCTTTTTATCCACAAGCACAAAAGTTAAGCTATAAAACATGACAAGACAAGATGTAGTTGGTCATTTTGTAGCTGATGAACACAGGGGCCTCACAGACACGCCATCTTGGACTCATGATATAGATGGGGCGATATTAAGATCGAGGTGATGAGAGGCTAAGCCAATGCCAAGAGGATACGATTCCGAAATGAGGCCTTCTATACCGAAAGACCTGCAGATGCCGAAATAATAAGAGGCCGAGCTGAGCAAGCAATATACTGAGGGTGTTTCAGCCGAGCGATTTTTAGGGTAAGTCACCTGATCTTGAAATTTTGAGGGCAGGTCACCCAATCAAATTTCAGGGCAGGTCACCCGATCTTCAAATTTGATGGCAGGTCACCCGATCAAATTTTAGGGCAGGTCACCCCATCTTCAAATTTGAGGGCAGGTCACCCGATCAAATTTTTGGGTAGGTCACCTGATCTTCAAATTTGAGGGCAGGTCACCCGATCAAATTTTAGGACAAGACACCCCATCTTCAAATTCGAGGGCAGGTCACCCGATCAAATTTTAGGGCAGGTCATCCGACCTTCAAATTTGTGGACAGGTCACCCGATTAATTTTTTGGGCAGGTCATATGACCTTCAAATTTGTGGGCAAGTCACCAGATTTTCAAATTTTTTAGTAGGTCATCCGATCTTCAAATTTGAGGGCAGTTCACCCGATCAAATTTAAGGGCAAGTTACCCCATCTTCAAATTTGAGGGCAGGTCACCCGATCAAGTTTTAGGACAAGTCACCCCATCTTCAAATTTGAGGGTAGGTCACCCGATCAAATTTTAGGGCAAGTCACCCCATCTTCAAATTTGAGGGCAAGTCACCCGATCAAATTTTAGGGCAGGTCACCCGATCTTCAAGTTTGAGGGCAGATCACCCGATCAAATTTTAGGGCAGGTCACCCCATCTTCAATTTTTAGGGCATGTCACCCAATCTTCAAATTTGTTGGTAGGTCACCCGATCAAATTTTTAGGGCAGGTCACCCAATCTTCAAATTTGAGGGCATGTCACCCCTGTAACACCCCTAGAGCCATCCAGGAATATTACAGCGTCATGGGGCCCAAGATGGAATCCACAAGGTTGAAGGAAATTTTCGCAAATATTTACAAACGCCCAAGAGGCTAACGACAGTATTATCTATTTAAAACATTCGAAGACTTTATAAAACTCGTTTATCAAAACCGTCGTGAAATCTTATTTGAAACCACAAGGCTCGAAATGCCAAAGTAACCCAAGTTACCAGATATCAAAAGGCTTATTTAAAAATACTCACGCAGCGTGAAAGACAAACAATTAAAAATTCTCTAGCAGCGTAATACAACAACTAATCATGGAACTCAATACACAATTACATGCCCTAGCCAGTATCCTCCGGGAAGCTCATCTCTCCACGACCGCTACAAGCTCGATATCTCAAGAACATAAAAAGAAAGCCCACGACGGGGTCAGTCATAATATCCAACAATGATAACCGTCACATCACATTAATAATTACATACCAATGAGAATACAAAATAAGAATACGACTAATGTAATCTTATCGTCATAACTTTACCAAAATTCACATCTCGCACAGTACTCAAGGTTCTCAAAACATCATCATAACTCACTGTTATGAAATCTACTAACTCTGTCCAACCCAAATACGTCGGGTAACATCATCACATCTCGACACGAAAACCAATTGTCCATCAAAGACAAATACCAAGGGAAATACGGAACATACCTCGAGATGCACAATACCACGACAATCATGTCAGTCTAATCCGAGATCAGATTAATGCAACATACGGGCACGGTCCTAACATAAGACCTACAAATGCATACTCATGGACAACGTCAATATGCTCAAAACAATAACAACATTGTATACTCAATGAAAATTCCATGATCCAGCACCCTCTGCATAGATCCCAAGATGATCCTACTAGATCAACATGAGGTGGATAACCAATAATATACATATGCACAACAACACATGATAAAATCAATAATGCGAACATGATTCCATCAACACAACACTAGGTAATCCAACGATCCAGCGCCCTCAGCATAGATCCCCATGATGATCCTGTCGGACCAACGCATGGTGGAAAACCTGTCCAACGATCCAACGCCCTCGACATAGATCCCCATGATGATCCCGTCGGACCAACGTATAGTGGACATCCGATCCAGCACCCTCATCATGTAATATCCGCATTTTTCTTTCCCTTGTATTTTCATTTTCGATGTATTTTTCGAATGTAGTAACCCTCGTGTATCTTTCAGTGTATCTTTCCTGTCATCTATTGATCTGATTCTCGTTATTGTTGTGCGGAACCGCCGTTTTGGGGTTGCCGTGGATCCATTTCGTGTTATTGTTTCCCAAATATTGATTCCTATTGCTTCTATTCTCTTCCCGGATCATTTTTCATCATTTTAGGACCCAAATAGGGTGTGGGCCGCGGCACAAGGAGTGTGCGCCGCGGCACACACATTTGCCAGTTTTTGGCCGAGCGGCCTGTACTGTGTGCCGCGGCACACTGCCGAGTCAGTGCCGCGGCACACCCGTCCGGGCCGCGACACACTCGTGTGGCATCTTCGGCCAAACCCGTCTGTACCTTGTGCCGCGGCACATGCCGGCTGGGCCGCGGCACACGGCCGAGCCCTGGGAGCAGTTTTTGGGTTTGTGCCGCGGCACACTTCAGCTGGGCCGCGGCACACAATGCGGTCAACAATATAATTACGTTTTTTGGGGCGAAATCAGCCATTTTTCTTCCTTTCCTTCACCTGCGCACGAGAGAGAGAGAGAGAGTTGAGGGGAGAACTTCTCATCATTCATCACTTGAGGGTTGATTTTCATCATTTTCATTCGGTTGTGAAGCCCGGATAATCGATCTAACGCGTGTTCTACGGATCATAGTACTTGGATCTTCAAAGGTAATATCTCTTAGAACCCTACTTTTGGATAATTTGGGGGTTTTGGGATTTTCTTCCGATTCGTTCCGTTTTGTTGGTGGACTCATGATGAATATGATTAATCTTGTTGATATCATTAGTTTTCCTACGGATTCATGGTATATTTTCATAGTTTTGCGAAATCGGGAGGGTTTGGTTGTGGTCCGCCCTCGTTGTTATTTTTATACAAATATACATGAATCGTAGGCGGGTTTTCGGGTGTATTCCATTTCCGTAATCGTTTAGGAGTGGTTGTGATTGTGTTATTGGAATCGTTAGGTTCATTCGTCGGTTCCTCGCGGTCGTGCTTGATTCTTCCGTTCCGTTCGTGTCACCGTCTATTAATCGAGGCAAGTATCCTTATGAACTTACGATCTTGACATAGTAGTATTGTATGGGAATTGTGTGTGTATACTCACTACGGGTTAGATTCGACGGGGTCTCGGTAGGGCTCCACGAAGCTGTGGAACCGCGAGTTGCTTTTAACCACTATGGGTTAGATCCGACGGGGTCTCGGTAGGGATCCACGAAGCTGTGGGTCCGCGGTTATTGTGGTGCATTTTTACAAATGTGATTTGATTATGGCATTTCCGGAAATGAGTGTCTTGGAACTATGATTTCTTGATTGCATGCATTTACTATATGTGCAAGATGTAAGTTGATCATTTGGTTACTTGTACTAGCGTAATTGCTAACCCCTCTGGGGACCCGTTTTGGGGAAATTCGTTTTATGAATTTCAGGTCAGGTTTATCGAGACGAGCGGGTGCTGGACCAGTATGTGGATGATGGCCTTGCGTGATGATTGTGCACGAGTGGTGTCTTATTGCCTTCTATCTTTTTACCTTTTGTGGTCTTTAAACTAATAGAAGTACTCGAGTACTTAAGAATTTTTACCCGTCTGGATTGTATTGTTGTTTATTATGTTTGTGTTGGATTATGGTGTTATGTTTGACCGGTTGAACCGGGTGGATTATTTTGTTGGGCGTCTTTATGACGAGGTGTTATTCTGTTGTTTCTGTGAGTCGATGAGTATGATGTTTGTTCAGCCTGGTGGGTCCCATATAAAGATTCACGGCGCTGTAATATACCTCGAATATCTTGGGGGTGTTACAGAAAATGGTATCAGAGCACTAGGTTTATGGATACCTAGGCTTGTCGGTTTATTGGGTCTTGTTGTGTTTTGTTTTGCACATCATCATCACGCTGCCATGATTCCGGTACTACCAGTGCCCGTAAGTTTCCCTTCCTCTGTTCCTTATATCCTTGTATCATACCTTTGATTCTCGATTCGTGATTGTTCTTTTCTTGTACTTACCATCGTATGGCTTTGGCTACTTATTTAACTCCATTATGGATGCTGGAAGAGGTCGTGGTCGTGGTCGCGGTCGTGGTCGTGGACGCGGCCAGGGACGTGGGGCAGCCGGTGGGGCGGCCACGTCGCAGTCTTCGGGAGCCGGCAGTACTGGTGACCGTCACAGTCATGCTTCTTCTCAGGAGCGCGCCGACCTTGGTATTGCGGCAGTTATGCAGCAAATGGTGAACCAAATGGCGGCGATAGCTCAGGCGGTTCAGAACCCGGATCCGGCCCACGCTAACGGGGCGGAGCGGATCGCTGGCTTCAGGATGTCATCAAGATGCATCCTCCTCAGTTTTCGGGAGCTTCGGACCCGATCGACTGGGAAGGGTGGATCAAGGAGATATCTAAAGTCTTCACTGCTACCAACTGTCCCGAGGACCGTAAGGTCCCTATTGCCCAGTACTTTTTCACTGGGGACGCTACGGATTGGTGGGAGGCCGTTGGGCCCAAAGATCATGTTGCTTCGTGGGCCGAATTTCAAGAGTTGATGGAGACTGAATATTGCCCGTGGCCGGTCAGACAGGCTCGGGTACATGCTTTCTATGATGCTCAACCACGGGATGTTCCCGTATCTCAAGCTATTGCCGATTTTAACAAAGATTTGGGTTATGTGAAGACCCAAGTTGTCGAGGAAAGCGACAAAATTTTCCATTTTTCCAGGCGGATGAAGTTGTCGATTCGGGACTATATGTCGGGGCTCGTCTGTACTACCTTGAAAGATTACCAGAGCAGGGCCCTTGCTTACGATATGTCTGTGACGGCGAGTGAGGCGGCCCGCGAGAGCAAGAAGCAGAAGTCCGCCGGGAATTTTTCGGGCCACAAAGGTGGGGGTCAGCGGAAATTTCAGTCTGCTAACTTTTCCGCTGGTGGTGGCCCATCTCGATCTACTGGGTTTCCCCGTAGGGCTGCCAGTTCCCCTTCTCGAGAGGTGAAGTGTTTTAACTGTGGCCATCAGGGCCACATCAGTCGTATTTGTCCGAACCCTTTGCTGACGTGTAATCAGTGTGGCCAGTCGGGTCACAAGGCTGCTTTCTGTGCTGAGAGGGAGAAAATCCTTGGTGCCCGGGCTTCCATTCCAGCGCCTAGGGAACCAAGTGTGAATCAAGGATCGTTTGATCCTCAATCTCCACCGAGTGCTAGTCGGGGGAGAGGTCGGGGTCAGCCCTCTAAGGGGGGAGCTTCCAGTGTCGGCTCAGCCCACCCACGTGTCTATGAAATGCGGAGAGCTGATGACCCAGCAGCTACTGTGGTGACAGGTACCGTTCATATTCTTTCTCATCCTGTCAGTGTGCTTTTCGATTATGGTGCTACACATTCGTTCATATCTCTAGAGTGTGTGCGCCGTTTGAGTCTCGACTGTTTGACGCCTTGTGAGCCCTTCATCGTTAAGCTTCCTAGCGGTGATAGGATCGTCGGTGATCAGGAAGTTCGAGACTGTTCTGTACTTATTTGCGAGAGGGCTTGGCCCTATAATCTTATTGTTGTGGGTATTGAGGGTGAGGATTTAATTCTCGGGGATGATTGGCTTGAGCGGCATGGTGCAATCATGAACTACCGCACGACGATCATCACCATGCTAGCCGAAGACGGCACCGAACACTCTTTCGCCGGGCGAAAGAGGGGGAACCAGAAGTTTGTTATTAACGCCTTGAATGCGATAAGACTCCTGCGAAAGGGGTGTAGTGGTTATTGGTGCTACGCCTTGAAGGCGGAGAGTGGTGGAGTCGAGCTTTCGTCGATTCCAATCGTTAGTGAGTTTCTTGATGTATTTCCTGACGAGTTACCGGGATTGCCACTGGATCGTGAGGTCGAGTTTGCTATAGAGTTAGAGCCGGGCGCGGCTCCTATTTCAAAGGCGCCCTATCGCATGGCACCTTCAGAGATGTCCGAATTGAAGAAGCAGTTGAGTGAGCTTCTTGAGTCGGGGTATGTTCGACCGAGCGCCTCGCCTTGGGGCGCACCGGTCCTGTTTGTGCGGAAGAAGGATGGTTCACTACGTTTGTGTATCGACTATCGCGAACTAAACAAGGTGACCATCAAAAACAAGTATCCTTTACCGAGAATTGATGACCTGTTCGACCAGTTGCAGGGAGCTGCAGTATTCTCGAAGATTGATTTGAAATCGGGGTACTATCAGCTCCGAGTGAAGGAGTCCGATGTGCCGAAAACAGCTTTTCGGACAAGATACGAACATTATGAGTTTGTAGTTATGCCTTTCGGGTTAACTAATGCGCCAGCGGTGTTCATGCAGTTGATGAACAAAGTCTTTATCGAGTATTTGGATAAGTGTGTCGTCGTCTTCATTGACGATATTCTTATTTATTCGAGGAACGAGGAAGAGCATGCCCATCATTTGCGGGTAGTGTTAGACATTCTGAGGACCGAGCAACTCTATGCGAAGTTCTCGAAATGTGAGTTCTGGCTGAAGGAAGTGATGTTTCTAGGTCACGTGATTTCAGCCGAGGGGGTTCGTGTAGATCCGCAGAAGATCGAGGCAGTGTTGGATTGGGAACCGCCCAAGAATGTGAAGGAGCTCCATAGTTTCTTGGGTTTGGATGGCTACTATCGTAGGTTCGTCGAGGGTTTCTCGAAACTAGCTCGGCCACTTACACAGTTGCTCCAGAAATCCGAGAAATTTGTCTGGAATGACGAGAGACAGTCGAGTTTCGAGGAACTGAAGAGGCGTTTGACTTCAGCTCCAGTTTTAGCGTTGCCGTGTGGCAACGAGGGTTTTGCTGTTTATAGTGATGCTTCGGGTCAGGGTCTCGGGTGCGTATTGATGCAGCACGACAAGACCATTACCTATGCGTCGAGACAGTTGAGGCCATATGAGCTGAACTACCCTACTCATGATTTGGAGTTAGCGGCAGTCGTTTTTGCACTCAAGGTTTGGCGTCACTATCTTTTCGGCTCTGCATGTCAGATTTTTACCGATCATAAAAGTCTGAAATACATATTTACTCAGCGGGAGTTGAATATGAGGCAGAGGAGGTGGTTAGAGCTGATTAAGGATTATGACCTCGAAATCCTTTATCATCCGGGCAAGGCGAACGTCGTGGCCGACGCCTTGAGTCGGAAACCGGTTGCGTTGCGAACACTTGAGATTCTTACGTCTCAGTCGGAGCTCCGGCGGGCTTTGATCGAGTTAGATATTGAGGTTTTGTTGCCTGGAGCTGTCGGGCAGCTTTGTGCTTTAGAGATCTCGTTGTCCTTGGTCGATGAAATTAAGCTGAAGCAGTTAGAGGATCCGATGATTACTCAAATCCGAGAGAACGTTCTTAAGGGAAAGTCTCCTGGGTTTGTGATTCATGAGGATGGTGTCTTGAGATTCCAGAGTCGGCTTTGTGTGCCGAACGACCCAGAGTTGAGACAGAGTATTCTGCGCGAGGCCCATGCTACGCCTTACTCCGTTCATCCTGGTTCGAGTAAGATGTACAAGGACCTGATGAGGAATTTCTGGTGAAATGATATGAAGGAAGAGGTCGCGCAGTTTGTAGCGAGATGTTTGACTTGTCAACAGGTCAAAATCGAGCATCAGCGACCGGCCGGGTTATTGCAGTCACTTCCCGTTCCGGAATGGAAATGGGAAGATATATCGATGGATTTCATTACGAGTTTGCCGAGATCGAGGTCGGGCATGAATATGGTCTGGGTGATTGTAGATCGTCTGACTAAGTCGGCACATTTTCTGGGCATCAAGGATACTTGGGGCCCGGAGAAATTGGCTCGTGTATTTATTGCGCAGATTGTGAGGCTTCACGGTACTCCAAAGTCTATTGTTTCGGATCGTGATGGCCGTTTTGATCGCACTTCTGGGAGGCGGTGCATAAGGCGTTGGGTACCCATTTGCATTTGAGTACCTCTTTTCATCCCCAGTCAGATGGACAGTCGGAACGCACTATCCAGACATTCGAGGATATATTGCGTGATTGTGCTCTCGATTGGAGTAGTGATTGGGAGGAACATTTGCCATTGATCGAATTCACGTACAACAACAGTTGGCACGCGTCAATTCGGATGGCACCGTATGAGGCACTTTATGGGCGGCGATGTCGATCACCGATTTGTTGGAATGAGACGTCCGATTTGGTCAGGACCGAGTCGGATGTCGTTTTAGAGACGAGACGGAAGATAGAATTAATTCGGGAATGGATGTTGACTGCCCAGAGTCGACAAAAGTCATATGCCGACGTCCGTCGTCGACCTTTGGAATTCGAGGTGGGAGACCACGTTTTACTAAAGGTGTCGCCGACGAAAGGAGTTTTTTGTTTCGGGAGGAAAGGGAAATTGAGCCCGAGATTTATTGGACCCTTTGAGATTCTCGAGCGAGTCGGAGGGTCGGCATACCGTTTGGCGTTACCTCCGGCCTTGAGTCATGTTCATAGCGTTTTTCATGTTTCCCAGCTGAGGAAATATGTTCCGGATCCTAGTCACGTCATAGATTATGGCGAGATTGATGTCGCTGAAGATATTACTTTTGAGGAGCGTCCTTTGAAGATTTTGGAGCATCGTGAGAAACGACTGAGGCATAAGACCATCCCTTTGGTCAAAGTGCAATGGTCGAGACACGGTGTCGAGGAGGCAACTTGGGAAACCGAGGATAGCATGCGTGCTAGGTACCCTGAGTTGTTTGTTTCTTAAGTTTCGGGACGAAACTTATTTTTAGAGGGGTAAAATGTAATATCCGCATTTTTCTTTCCCTTGTATTTTCATTTTCGGTGTATTTTTCGATTGTAGTAACCCTCGTGTATCTTTCAGTGTATCTTTCCTGTCATCTATTGATCTGATTCTCGTTATTGTTGTGCGGAACCGCCGTTTCGGGGTTGCCGTGGATCCATTTCGTGTTATTGTTTCCCAAATATTGATTCCTATTGCTTTTATTCTCTTCCCGGATCATTTTTCATCATTTTAGGACCCAAAGAGGGTGTGGGCGGCGGCACAAGGAGTGTGCGCCGCGGCACACACATTTGCCAGCTTTTGGCCGAGCGGCCTGTACTGTGTGCCGCGGCACACCCGTCCGGGGCCGTGGCACACTGCCGAGTCAGTGCCGCGACACACCCGTCCGGGCCCCGGCACACTCGTGTGGCATCTTCGGCCAAACCCGTCTGTACCTTGTGCCGCGGCACATGCCGGCTGGGCCGCGGCACACGGCCGAGCCCTGGGAGCAGTTTTTGGGTTTGTGCCGCGGCACACTTCAGCTGGGCCGCGGCACACAATGCGGTCAACCATATAATTACGTTTTTTTGGGCGAAATCAGCCATTTTTCTTCCTTTCCTTCACCTGCGCACGAGAGAGGGAGAGTTGAGGGGAGAACTTCTCATCATTCATCACTTGAGGGTTGATTTTCATCATTTTCATTCGGTTGTGAAGCCCGGATAATCGATCTAACACGTGTTCTACGGATCATAGTACTTGGATCTTCAAAGGTAATATCTCTTAGAACCCTACTTTTGGATAATTTGGGGGTTTTGGGATTTTCTTCCGATTCGTTCCGTTTTGTTGGTGGACTCATGATGAATATGATTAATCTTGTTGATATCATTAGTTTTCCTACGGATTCATGGTATATTTTCATAGTTTTGCGAAATCGGGAGGGTTTGGTTGTGGTCCACCCTCGTTGTTGTTTTTATACAAATATACATGAATCGTAGGCGGGTTTTCGGGTGTATTCCATTTCCGTAATCGTTTAGGAGTGGTTGTGATTGTGTTATTCGAATCGTTAGGTTCATTCGTCGGTTCCTCGCGGTCGTGCTTGATTCTTCCGTTCCGTTCGTGTCACCGTCTATTAATCGAGGCAAGTATCCTTATGAACTTACGATCTTGACATAGTAATATTGTATGGGAATTGTGTGTGTGTGTGTGTATACTCACTACGGGTTAGATCCGACGGGGTCTCGGTAGGGCTCCACGAAGCTGTGGAACCGCGAGTTGCTTTTAACCACTACGGGTTAGATCCGACGGGGTCTCGGTAGGGATCCACGAAGCTGTGGGTCCGCGGTTAATTGTGGTGCATTTTTACAAATGTGATTTGATTATGGCATTTCCAGAAATGAGTGTCTTGGAACTATGATTTCTTGATTGCATGCATTTACTATATATGCAAGACGTAAGTTGATCATTTGGTTACTTGTACTAGCGTAAT
This sequence comes from Orobanche coerulescens, assembly GCA_033398695.1. Classification (NCBI taxonomy): domain Eukaryota; kingdom Viridiplantae; phylum Streptophyta; class Magnoliopsida; order Lamiales; family Orobanchaceae; genus Orobanche; species Orobanche coerulescens. The sequence continues at coordinate 4,728,022 of CM065816.1, forward strand.
TGCTAACCCCTCTGGGGACCCGTTTTGGGGAAATTCGTTTTATGAATTTCAGGTCAGGTTCATCGAGACGAGCGGGTGCTGGACCAGTATGTGGATGATGGCCTTGCGTGATGATTGTGCACGAGTGGTGTCTTATTGCCTTCTATTTTTTTACCTTTTGTGGTCTTTAAACTAATAGAAGTACTCGAGTACTTAAGAATTTTTACCCGTCTGGATTGTATTGTTGTTTATTATGTTTGTGTCGGATTATGGTGTTGTGTTTGACCGGTTGAACCGGGTGGATTATTTTGTTGGGCGTCTTTATGACGAGGTGTTATTCTGTTGTTTCTGTGAGTCGATGAGTATGATGTTTGTTCAGCCTGGTGGGTCCCATATAGGGATTCACGGCGCTGTAATATACCTCGAATATCTTGGGGGTGTTACACATCATAGATCACACGATCCCATCGGATCAACACAACATAAACAATACAATTATGCATGCACATATGCAACTCAATATGTTCATCAACATGAACAACGTATGAATCAAAAACATGAACGACACTATGATGAAACAACTTGGACGAATTCATGTTCAGCAACATGAATGACATTTGGGATTCGGTGCCTAAAACGAAGGCCCAGCGGAAGCGGTAAAACGAAAATTAATTCGATCCGAATCCCTACGAAGATCGATCGAGCTACGTATATACGAATATATATAAACGAAATCAACAAGAGATATAGAAACTCACCCTTGTAGTCCATTGATTAGATGGATAACCTTCTATTGAGCTATTCCCCAAGTTTTGCTTGATCTCTACGAATCTATTCCGCTTCAAGCCCTTGAACGATCCAATGCCGAAAGCACCGCGTCTCTACTTGCCACGCGCTGGAGAAACGACCGGAACGACGATCACCTTGCTATCCTCCGAGGATACGGCTAGAGCTAAGTGATGAATCTATATATTTGTGATTACAACACTCCAAGTGTAGAACTCACTTACTCTCAATGAATCTCTCAATTTTCTCCAAGAACAATTAAGATGATATGAAGAAGATGATAAAGAGAATTGAGAAAATGGTTTTTCTCTCTCTCTCTCAATCTCACTTTCACGTAGGAATCATGTGTGTGTGGGAGAGTTTGTCAAAGACATCATCTTATATTATTTCCACCATCATGTGTACAACCCATGTAACATGAAGTCTTGTCCCACCAAGTCATTATCATATATTAATAAATGGAAGAAAAGACAATGGGAAAGTGGGTGGAAGCAAAGGTGGTGGCTATCATGAAAAACGAATGAGTTCGGTTCGTTTCGGACTCCCGTGAGTCCAAACAGATAAACTCCGATTCCGTTCCGATGTATTTGTGTCGATTAATTAATCCAATTAATTAAACCTATCAAATACAAAATAACATAATTAATTTCTCCAAGAAATAATTATATTCATGAATTAAATTAATCACCCAGTGATATATTTAATCCATTAAGCCGTAAATCAATTTATCCGATAAATCGATTTGAACATCCAATGTCCCAAATTTAGATATCCAATATCTAATATTCATAATGAGAGAATTAGCTCAATTCATTCCGTCGTTAATCCTAATGCGCGACTTGGTAGGTCCGTCTCAGTCAGCAATGGGAGGAACCAAAGAGTAGTAGCACCACCTAGCCAGCCTGGCGGCCTACACCGTACCCCAACTGAGAACGAATGATTGGGATCATTCAAGAACCATTCTGTCGTGAATACCAGTATACGTATAAACCCTTCTTTCAAATGTCCCGATCAAGTTATGGGGTCACGGTCAGTCAAACCCCATATTTACTTGACGCTATGCATGCGTTAATGCAAATCGAGATCATCGAGCTCTCGTGTATCTAATACAGCTAGCTCAAATGCTTTGGCCAAAGACTTATGATCTCATCTGCTAATAACCGCATAGGACATATAACCCGTTCACTAACAGGAGAAAGAATTCTATCTTGGTATTCAGTAGGACCTGCTACTTGCCCATCAAGATGCACGTCGAGGTTGACCCTCGCCTTCCGGTTTATAGGGTCGAACTACTCTAATGAAAATCTTGACGTCACAAGCACATCCCTACTAAATCCTCAAGTCGAAGGTTCACGAATACCTATCACAACCTTTCGATTCCATCATTGACTGTCCCGGAGTGAAATCCGTGTGACGAATCGAGGGTAAGTCGGTTCGAGTATACTAATCTAATTAGCATACCTATAACGTGTGCTCCCACTAACCATTAGTGTTCGACAGGCACTCTCCTTGTCAAAGAGCACGTCATACAAGTCTTTACATAAACTTAACGCCCAGTCAAGTTTCATCGACTTGCGAACGATTAAGTATTTGAGCTATAAACATTTCCAGTGCCGACCCCCTTATCCAATAAGGAGTGGAACATTTTGCTCTCAAATACACGGACTAGTTTCTACATGTATATTTACGAGTTAGGAATGCCAGTAACTACCAGTAAATAAAGAAACTTCAATTGCCTTATATTGATGATTTACATAATAACAAGTACAATGCCCTCACTCAACATCCTCTGAGTGGCATTCGAGGGCATACTCCTAACAATCTCCCACTTGCACTCAATGCCACACACTATGGTATCTAATACCCATGTTCTCCAGATGACGCTCCAAGCTAGTCTGAGAAAGTGGCTTGGTCAGTGGATCGGCGACGTTGTCGGCCGAGTCTACTCTGTGCAGCATAATGTATCCCTTGCGAACAAATTCTCTTACGAGATGATACTTCCTCTCAATATGTTTGGTGCTGTTGTGAAATCTCGGCTCCTTGTCCTGCGCTACAGCTCCGTCGTTGTCGTAGTACAGCGGAACAGGCAGCTCAGCACATGGTATCACTTGAAGTTCTCCCAGAAACTTCTTAATCCAGAACCCTTCCTTGGAAGCCTCCGAGGCTGCTTGATACTCAGCCTGACAGGTGGAATCAGCAGTCGCGCTACGCCAAGATACTCCTCCTCCATTAAGAGTAAATATGTATCCAGAAGTAGACATCGAATCGTCCTTCAGTCCTTGGAAGTCCGAATCAGTGAATCCCACCACATACAATTCTCCATCGCCATACATAAGGACCATATCTCTAGTCCTTCTTAAGTACTTGAGAATGTTCTTTACAGCAGTCCAATGTTCCCTACCTGAGTTTGCCTGAAACCTACTCACCACGCTTACAGCATGCGCGATGTCAGGTCTTGTACACAACACAGCATACATAAGGCTACCCACGGCCGAAGCATATCGTATATTACTCATTTCCTTTCTTTGTTCCTCATTTTGAGGACACATCTTCAATGTGAGTTTTATTCCATGTCGCATCAGTAGGAACCCTCTTTTAGAATCATCTATCTTAAATCGCTTTAAGATTTTATCTATATAGAGGACTTAGGAAAGACCTATTATTCTCTTCGCTCTATCCTGGTAGAGTCGAATACGAAGAATATAGGTAGCTTCTCCCAAGTCTTTCATGGAGAAATTACTCGAAAGCCAAGCTTTCACAGAACTGAGCATTCCCACATCATTTCCTATTAGTAGAATGTCATCTACATATAGTACTAAGAATGCGATATTGCTCCCACTAACCCTCTTGTATACACAAGGTTCCTCCTCATTTTGCATGAAGTCAAACTCTTTAACTGTCTCGTCAAAACGAAGGTTCCAACTACGCGACGCTTGCTTCAGTCCATAAATAGAATGCTGAAGCTTGCACACTTTCTGAATATCGACTTCGGACACAAAGCCTTTAGGCTGCTCCATATAGATTTCCTCCTCAAGGAATCCATTAAGGAAATCCGTCTTTACGTCCATTTGCCATATCTCATAATCGTGGTAGGCAGCTATAGCAAGCATCATGCGAATAGACTTGATCATGGCTACGGGCGAGAAGGTATCGTGGTAATCGATCCCTTCCTTCTGGGTATAACCCTTTGCCACAAGCCTGGCCTTATAGGCGTCAACCTTGCCATCACCATCAGTCTTTCTCTTGTAGATCCACTTGTTCCCAATAGGCACTATGCCCTTGGGGCGGTCTACTAGAGTCCAGACCTGATTGACATGCATCGAGTCTATCTCAGCTTCCATAGCTTCACGCCATTTCGCGGAGTCTACATCCACCATCGCTTGGTCATAGGTCGTCGGGTCGGTCTCTTGGCTATCACTTGGAACCTCATGGAGATCCAGCTCCTCCAAGTGCACAAGCCCATACCTCTCAGGTAAATGAGACACCCTACTAGACCTACGAGGTGGTTGTACTTGTGTTTCAGAAGGTTCAGTTCCAGTTTCTTGCACAGGTGTCTCCCGAGGAGTTTCATTGTATTCTTCTAAAGAAATACTTCTACCTGCTCCGCCTTCCTGAATGAACTCATCTTCGAGGAAGTGTGCTTGTAAAGCAACAACGATATTTCGATCTTCGGGCATGTAGAATAGATATCCCATCGTCCCAGATGGGAATCCAATGAAATGTCCCTTCGCGGACCTAGCTTCCAACTTCTCCACCTTAGTCTTCTTGACATAAGCGGGACATCCCCAAATCCTAATGTGATTAAGACTTGGTTTCCTGCCCTCCCACATCTCATGTGGAGTTTTAGGAACAGATTTGGAAGGACATCTGTTCAAGATGTAAGCGGCAGTCAGGAGTGCATACCTCCACAGGTAAATCGTCAAGTCAGTATAGCCCAGCATGGAACGGACCATGTTCAACAAGGTCCGGTTCCTTCTTTCTGACACACCATTTAACTGAGGAGTACCTGGAGGTGTTAGTTGTGAAACTATTCCATGTTTCTTAAGGAACTCGTCAAACTTCGTACTCATATACTCGCCAACTCGGTCCGACCGAAGTGCTTTGATATGATTACCAGTTTGTTTCTCGACTAGGGCCTTGAATTCCTGGAATTTCTCAAAGGCCTCGGATTTATGTTTCATTAAGTATACATAACCATACCTAGTATGATCATCTGTAAACGTAATGAAATATTGATATCCGTCACATGCTGCTTCCAAAGCACCACAAACGTCAGTATGGATTAATCCCAGTTTATCAGCGGCTCTTTCAAAAGTCCCTGTGAAGGTGGACTTAGTCATTTTGCCTTAAGGCAAGATTCACAAGTAGGAAAGGGATCCGATCCCAATGGACCCATAAGTCCATCTTTTTTCATCTTGTAAACCTTGGTCTGACCAACATGACCAAGTCTAAGATGCCATTTCAAAACTTGATTGGTTTCATCCCTACCATGTTTTCTAGTCATAATATTCACAACTACTTTGTTGTTGAGATTGATACAATCCATTCAACAATGTAGGAGTACCCAATAGTTTATTTCTAAAATAAATTTTGCAGGAACCATCACCAATGAAAAATGAAAAGCCTTTTCGGTCCATGACTGGAATGGATACAATGTTTTTGTGCCCCTTGGGCAAAACAAGTACATCTTCTAAAGTCAAAACAAAGCCGGATTCTAAACCCAAAAGAAGTGATCCTATGTCGGTCGCCTCGACACTATGCCCGCTTCCGACTGTGATCAGAACTTCTCCAGCTCCAAGCTTCCTACTTTGTTCCAGATCCTGATTCACGGTACAAATATGAGAACTACCACCAGAATCCAGTATCCAGGAAGTAGAAAATACAGTAGCAGAACAATTTGTTTCCAAAACTAAAAGTTCTCACGAAGTGCCATGAAGAATCGGACAGTCTCTAGCCCAGTGGCCCAGCTCACCGCACTTGAGACAAGCATCCTTCTTCTTCTTGTTCTTCGGAACCATCGGGGCCTTGCCCTTTCCCTTAAGGTCCTTAGCTTGCGGTCCAGTTCGCTTCTTGGTCTTTTTCTTCTTATTCTTAGACCTCCGAGGTCCAGAAGAAATCACAAGAGCAGACTCCTTCATCCGCGGAGTCTTCATCTGAGACTGAGCGGTCACAAGTTTGTTCATTAGCCCAGCTAAATTACATGCAATCTCATTACAGTTGAAGTTCATAACAAACTATGAGAAGGAATCAGGGAGAGACTGTAGGAAAAGGTCGGTTTGGAGAGAAGTATCCATTTTAAAATCAAGAGCCTCCAATCTCTCGATCATGGATACCATTTTGAGGACGTGTTCCCCAACCTTCTCACCTTCCTTCATCCTTGCACCGAACAGTTGCTTGGATATCTCATATCTAGCGATTCACTGTGCTCACCATAAAGTTCGGTTAAGTGAGATAGAATCGCCTGCGAAGTCATTTTCTCATGAGCTCTCTGAAGCTCATTAGACATGGAAGCCATCATATAAGCACGGACTTTCACGTCATCCTTAACCCACTTTTCATGGTTTTCAATCTTTTCTGATTGGCTCGGTCCGCACAGAGGCGCCGAATGTCCGTCTCCAAGACGTATCCTAGTGCCTCTATACCGAGGACAATCCTCGATTGGAGCCAATCCACAAAGTTAGGTCCCATTAAGGTATTCTTTCGAGTAGAATTGCGAGTGGATTCATTGTCATATTGAGATTTGTCTGCATTAAGTATAACAGATTAATTAGTGACTTGTTATATTATGATCTGAGTATAGAATTAAGGTCCTTTCTATTCTTATTACCCAGCTCCCACTATTTTTATCGGAATAACACACTCCCATGTGATATCCGGAAGTATCGTCGCTCTACTTCATAGTGGTGATCGAGTTCTTTATAAATCTTAATAGAGGGCAACCGAACAGGTTTCTAGTCTATTAATTTTCATAAAGTGGTGTCCAACACCAACCCATCTAATGGATGATTCGATCTTCTTTTCCCCTTGTTCACTCCCATCAACCTATACGATTTCTATGGTTCGTGAACAAGTTAAGTTTATACCATCGACGCAAATCAGTTTCACAATTGAATCTTATCCGGCAACCTATCAGGTTCCTAGGGATAAAATTTGCTCCAACCGAAGGCATCCAATGCGCTCCCGGTAATTTATCCGTCCTCCCTGAACGAATACCTCGATAATTCGGAAGCATAGCACATCCGGTTTAGATTTCAATTTCCCGAAAACTCGATGGAGGGAAGGAAAACCTTGAAACCTTATAAACTTAATAATTTGTCGTGGGAGAATTTTCGCGATTAATGTTACACTTTGCACATTAATCATTTAAGTGCGTTTGTGGCATTCATACAATATGAAACAACCATTCACAACCTAGTTGCTACCAACATGTGGTTCATGGACCGTTCCTAGAAAATAAAAACTTCGTAATCTAATTACAAGTCTTCGTCTTGAATCTTCGTCTTCTCGAAATGGATCTTCCTCCGGTCTTCGTCATTACATATAAATTTTACATTGAAAATTGCATCCTAGATACAAATTTTTTCTAGTAAAATAAATAAGCTCAAAACGGCCTTTACAACCCAATCGAATAAAACGAACGATTCAAAAACTAAGTCCACGAACCACATCCCCATTCAAAAGCATTCATCCAATAAATACTAAATAAATGGAAAGCGTAGAGATACATTGATCCAATCAACAATACGAACCGATCAAATCGATTCACACAATCGGTAATATGATAACGTTCAAAATAATTCGGTCGACCATAAATATTCCAATTAATCAAATTTCCCTTATAAAAGGAAATACCATAAATCATTTTAATCATATTAAATCCAATTTAATATGCGGGAGATTAATTTTCAAGAATACACGAAAAAATCGAGCCGGGGCAAATATGGCCTGCCATGGCCGAGTCACCCTCAGGAGCATGCCGGCAGACAGGCCTGGCATGGCCGAGTCACGCTCGGCAGCTGCCTGGGCCGTGGCCCCCAAGATGATGTCCGCCTGTGCCGACCGCACAGCCTCGGGCCGCGGCCCCGAGCCCCGGGTCGCGGCCCCGCCTCCGACCCCTCCCGGACCGTCCAACGGCATTTCGGGGCTAGTTTTTCGATCGGATATCCAATATCTATATTCTCCAACATTCATATCTTCAATATAAATCATATTTCCAAGAAATTAAGATTTATATTTAGACATAAACTTACGAAAAATATAACTACAACGAACGTAAAAAACATATACCACGATTATGACTAAAATGATTCCAAATCATTCACCATCTAATAAAGCATTCCAAATGCTAATATCGTATATACGATCGCAAGACCTACGCTCCGATACCACTGTTGGGATTCGGTGCCTAAAACGAAGGCCCAGCGGAAGCGGTAAACAAAAATTAATTCGATCCGAATCCCTACGAGGATCGATCGAGCTACGTATATACGAATATATATAAACGAAATCAACAAGAGATACAGAAACTCACCCTTGTAGTCCGTTGATTAGATGGATAACCTTCTCTTGAGCTATTCCCCAAGCTTTGCTTGATCTCTACGAATCTATTCTGCTTCAAGCCCTTGAACGATCCAATGCCGAAAGCACCGCGTCTCTACTTGCCACGCGCCGGAGAAACGACCGGAATGACGATCACCTTGCTATCCTCCGAGGATACGGCTAGAGCTAAGTGATGAAGCTATATATTTGTGATTACAACACTCCAAGTGTATAACTCACTTACTCTAAATGAATCTCTCAATTTTCTCCAAGAACAATTAAGATGATATGAAGAAGATGATGAAGACAATTGAGAAAATGGTTTCTCTCTCTCTCAATCTCACTTTCACGTAGGAATCATGTGTGTGTGGGAGAGTTTGTCAAAGACATCATCTTATATTATTTCCACCCTCATGTGTACAACCCATGTAACATGAAGTCTTGTCCCACCAAGTCATTATCATATATTAATAAATGGAAGAAAAGACAATGGGAAAGTGGGTGGAAGCAAAGGGGGCGGCTATCATGAAAAACGGATGAGTTCGGTTCGTTTCGGACTCCCGTGAGTCCAAACAGATAAACTCCGATTCCGTTCCGATGTATTTGTGTCGATTAATTAATCCAATTAATTAAACCTATCAAATACAAAATAACATAATTAATTTCTCAAAGAAATAATTATATTCATGAATTAAATTAATCACCCAGTGATATATTTAATCCATTAAGCCGTAAATCAATTTATCCGATAAATCGATTTAAACATCCAATGTCCCAAATTTAGATATCCAATATCTAATATTCATAATGAGAGAATTAGCTCGATTCATTCCGTCGTTAATCCTAATGCGCGACTTGGTAGGTCCGTCTCAGTCAGCAATGGGAGGAACCAAAGAGTAGTAGCACCACCTAGCCAGCCTGACGGCCTACACCGTACCCCAACTGAGAACGAATGATTGTGATCATTCAAGAACCATTCTGTCGTGAATACCAGTATACGTATAAACCCTTCTTTCAAATGTCCCGATCAAGTTATGGGGTCACGGTCAGTCAAACCCCATCTTTACTTGACGCTATGCATGCGTTAATGCAAATCGAGATCATCGAGCTCTCGTGTATCTAATACAGCTAGCTCCAATGCTTTGGCCAAAGACTTATGATCTCATCTGCTAATAACCGCATAGGACATATAACCCGTTCACTAACAGGAGAAAGAATTCTATCTTGGTATTCAAGAGACTGCTACTTGCCCATCAAGATGCACGTCGAGGTTGACCCCGCCTTCCGTTTATAGGGTCGAACTACTCGATGAAAATCTTGACGTCACAAGCACATCCCTACTAAATCCTCAAGTCGAAGGTTCACGAATACCTATCACAACCTTTCGATTCCATCATTGGTGTCGGAGTGAAATTCGTGTGACGAATCGAGGGTGAGTCGGTTCGAGTATACTAATCTAATTAGCATACCTATAACGTGTGCTCCCACTAACCATTAGTGTTCGACAGGCACTCTCCTTGTCAAAGAACACGTAATACAAGTCTTTACATAAACTTAATGCCCAGTCAAGTTTCATCGACTTGCGAACGATTAAGTATTTGAGCTATAAACCTTTCCAGTGCCGACCCCCTTATCCAATAAGGAGTGGAACGTTTTGCTCTCAAATACACAGACTAGTTTCTACATGTATATTTACGAGTTAGGAATGCCAGTAACTACCAGTAAATAAAGAAACTTCAATTGCCTTATATTGATGATTTACATAATAACAAGTACAATGCCCTCACTCAACATCCTCTGAGTGGCATTCGAGGGCATACTCCTAACAATGACAACTTGCATGATCAACATCATCAACACTAAACCGAATCAAACTAAGATACTTCTCCCGAGTCATTCAGGAGAAATCTCGATGTCAAATCATCACCGGTGATTATCCTCAATGCTCGGCGATCCAAATATACCATGGACTATAGATACTCATATCCTCATCTTTATCGCAACGTAACCTTGATACCCGAATATGCCAATAACTGAGATAAAGCATATACATTATGTTTTTAACTCCCAGAATCGAAAAGACAACATATAATCCAAATCTCCAGAATTTGCAGTAATAATCATTACTATATGCATTATAAACGAAATGAAACTGAAACCATTCATTAAACATTATAACTCAGCAAGTAATAACTTGCCTCGATACCGATGAAGCTGTCACAAATCCCTTGCCGTCGTCTGTAAGTTCCTCAGCCCCGATCAATGCAATCCACGAGTATCCTCGAACTTGACCGTAAGGCACGATTATAATCACCGATCAATATTCTCAACCTATTACCATAATTCGATGCACAACAAGTTCAATAACAATAAATAACCGACATATCCAACCAAACAATCACAACGGTTCAATGACACTTCGATCATATACAAAACCAAATAGTATAACCCAAGCCGTTACGAACTCATATCCACAATACGAACCGAAATTCGCTAATCGATATTAACGATCAATATAACCGATCAACAAACCCAACGATTTCACAATATCTCGATTAGACACAAGTCCGAACAATTCAACTCAAACAATTACGAATTTATGACCAAATACGATTATGGATACGAATGTAAAGGAAATCATATTTGGTGATCAATCACAATCTTTTCGGATTCCAAATTGATATCATGATTTGTATTTCATCAAGAACATACGAATTCTACCACTACAATCAACGAACATTCGATCTTCATATCTAAAATACTGATAATTCAACATACGATCATCTTGCTATGTTAAATTCATCAAGGAGTTCTCCAAGAACACTAAATGATTCGAAACCTTGTTCATAGCCATCAAAACAACGTAATTCGATATCCTTTAACACGTAGATAATCATCCAATTCGAAATCCAAGTCATGTATCATCATATCCTTCAATATACACTTCACATAACTTCAAGAATCATAACAACAATACCCTAATCATCATTATACGAAGCAAATACGGGTAACAATACCAATAATCCAAAATCAAGGTGTAGAGTTCATCAACATACCTCAATAACATGAATAGCACAATCAAACTCTTCAAGAATTATCAATATCTTCATATCCAAGCTTCTAATCCATGCTTCCAAGCTCATAACCAAGATAGAAGAGGTTTATTCTCACTTTCATGTGTAGAGGGACGAAGTTGGAGGAAGGATATCGATTTTATCTCGTGAAGAAATGAAAGAACGAACCTTATTTTTAAACTGCATCGCTCATTACGTACGTTATCAATCCATATTAACGTACGTAATGCACCTTACGTACGCTACATGTCTCTCATAGCGTACGTAACATCATTCCAGAACTCACAGACCTATTTCGTTAAATCGATTACGTACGTAACATATCCTTCATAGCGTACGTAATATGTACATTGACTTGCTACAGTGAAACTCCATTTAACGTACGTTATACACTTCCTGTAGCGTACGTTAACCTCAGCGTTGACTCGTTCGTCCACATCTGCGCCGAAAGCTGCCGACCACGGGTCCCACCTATCGGCCATAGCCTGAGCTGTCCGATTCTCTGGTGATGTACGTAATGCCTTATACATAGCGTACGTAACACTTAGCATCTTAACGTACGTTAACTATACTCATTAACCTACGTAATCCTTGTGCCTTAGCGTACGCTAAGTATACATCGTAGCGTGCGCTAATGTGGCTGTACTTAGCCATTTTCAGCTATTCTTGTTCAACATCTCAACATACTATATACGAACATACGACATACTAAATACGTATACTATGTTGTGTCGAGAATTATACATATCGACAGGCGATCGCCTCAGAGGCCAGGCAACCCAGCCATAGCCGAGCAGCCAAGGCAGACTGGCCGATCGAAGGTCCCAGGATAAGTCCCGGTGCCGAGCGATCAACATCTAAGACGATCGTCTCTCGGTACTTGGCGATCGACTCCTGGTGGCCGACTAGCTGACGACCGAAGGTCCCAGGACAAGTCCCGGTGCCGAGCGATCAACATCTAAGATGATCGTCTCTCTATACTTGGCGATCGACTCCTAGTGACCGACCGAATGACGACCGCCTCATGCCGCGCGAAGCCGTCGATCGTCCAGTCGGCAAGGGCCGAAGCTCTGACAGAGTCCCACGTGCAGTTCCGAGACAAGATCCGCATTTCATAGATCATTGACCACAGCCTGTCAGCATCTTTCCACCAGCCGACAGACCCACCGAAAGGTGTCAGTGGGACCGCCCGTGACAGCAACTCAGGACGCGTGCCATCTCCCCATTGGACCGCATGGCTGGCTGCCAGCAGCAGCCGCAAGCTTTATGCAGACAGCCCATGTGACATAAAGACGATCGTCCCTTTATTATATTGCACAAAAGGCGATCGCCCGCCAGGAAACAGGGCATCTCAGCCCCTATAAATAGATGGCTGCCTGCACTTGGACAACGCCCGGATTTTCCCCCGCTGAACGGTCTGTCGCCTTCGGATTCAAGACACAACTTGGCTTTCTCACTCTTGGCAATAGCTATCTCTCGGTTCTTTCTTCTCTCTCAGCCTCTCTCACACAGAAGACGATCGGCAGAGAGCAAGAACACCAAAGCTTCGCTCAAGAGTTAGATAAATAGGATCTTTTACACTCATTGTATTTAGATTCTTACATTAATACTTGTATCCACGAATATTTGTATTAATAACATCTCGCGAGAGCATTTAAGCCCGGGCCTAACAAACCCGGCAAATCTTGTGTTTTTTTTCATTCCCTCGGACGTGCTCTCGCAATTTGCTGTTGCTCGACCATTCCAGCAATATCTATCTTCGGATAATATTTCGGGCAACAACAATTGGCGCTAGAAGGAGGGGATCTAACCCTCATTTTCATTCCTACCGTCTCGAAGAACACTCACTGTTCTCCGGGGCATATACCTGAAGAAACACTCACTGTTCTTCAGAGAAAGCTTTCAGAATCATGTCTTCCGCCTCCGCATCGAAGAAAGCCGCTGGCCGATCCACCAGACGCCTCCTTCCATCTCAGTCCGAGCTACAGCCGATGGCGGAAGTAGCCGCCGCGGTCCGACACTCTCGATCCCACCCCTGAGGGACGGCCCAAGCCTCTCGCTCGATCAGTTCCAAACCGCGGAACAGATCGAGGAGTCCATGGCCATCCTACAGGAGCGACGGAGTGCTCTCGACGCGCCGCCCGCTATAACCCCCTCGGCCGTCCGCCGCATGACCAAACGGAAGTTCAAGGCGTTACTGACCAAGCTATCGCCAGGAGGCTCCCATTCGCAAGAAGAGGCGCTCGCCAGCCGGGGCACCTCTGTTTTTGATCGCCTAGGTAGGACCCATCATGGCGACCGGGGCGTCCGGCCCCAGCCACGAGACGACGGAGCTCGAGTCCGTCACCAGGAGTTCGGCGTATCCAACTCCCAGAAGGCAGGCCAGCCATCTGGATCCCCCTCGCCAAAGAGCCGAGGTCGGCAGTAGTGGAGTCAGGAGATCGGTACACGATCGCCTCAGCTCCCGCTCCAAAAACCGATCCACGAGCGACCAAGCTACAGCGATGGCCGCGATGCAACGCCAGCTCGACGACATGAAGGCGCTCCTGGAATCTGGGGCAGGCGCCAAGAGCAAGATCGCCGGGCCGAGCGAGCCGCTCGCGGTCCACATCGATCTCGCCCCCGTACAGCATAAGATCGCTCATCCGCAAACACCTCTGTACGAGGGGAGATCAGACCCCGAAACTCACCTGAGCAAGTTCTACATCTACATGACCGGGTGTGGGGCATCAGACGCGACCAGGTGTCGAATGTTCCCTCTGACGCTGGACGACCTTGCCCACAGGTGGTACACCTCATTGCCGCCTTGATCCATAGGTTCATTTAATCAACTGGCGAACGACTTCACAGCATACTTCGCCACCAAGGTCGCTCAGCCAGAAGGTCCCCATCGCATGATACAGATCAGGCAAGGGGAAGAAGAGTCCGACTCGGACTACATCGACCGGGTAGACGAGATCATCCTCAACGGCGAGCCTGTAAGCGATGAGATCGCCCTATACTCGGCCCTAGGAGGATTCCATGGTCTTTCGCCTATGTTCAGGCATCTTACGAAGGACCATACCCTGAACTACGCGATCTTCCGCGCTAAAGCCGCAGACTTCCTGGCCAGGCAAAGGTTTCTCCTTAGCCTATGAGCAGCGCGATCGGCGCCCGAACGACGATCACCAGTCTCCCAGCCCGATCGCCATTATCAAGCAACATCACCCAACCGGAGGACTCGTTCGCCATCTACAGTTCATCATCTAACATGGTGGACTACGGCACGAGATCTCCTCCACCGCACAACGTACACCGTCGAAGGTCGGCATCTACATGACGATCCGAGGTAGAAGAGTGCAGCCATGGTCCTGGTAGTCGATGGAACCGACTGCTTCGGCCATGCAAGGTCCCTTTGGACCAAGATCGTCCGCCCTTCGTTTAAATACGAGGCCGGCGTAGTCTGAGGGCCCTCCAAAACTAATCAGTAGACACGATCGCCCGCCCTCAAAGGTTCATCATCTAACATGGTGAACCCGGGCAATGCGACGTGCCACTACCCCCGTCTCAACGTACACCGTCGAGGGTCGCCATCTTCATGGCTGGCCAAGGTGGAAGCAGAGCTAACAAGCCGCGGAAGTGGAGTTGATTAATCCGACGACGCCCCGCGCAAGGACTCCTCTAGACCGAGACCGCACGCCCTTCGTTTAAATAAGAGGCGAGACGCAGCCTAACAGAGGACCCTCACAATAAAATGAGTCACGAGACAGACAATGTCGTTCGCGCACAAGACACAGTCATGGAGTCGGTCCATCGAACTCCGCGACTGTGCATGGTTCCTCAGCGACGAAACAATCAAGTTTCTACGAGGGACCGGTCAATATTATTTTTTGCAGGTACAAGACCGAATATAGCTAGCCAATCGACCAGATCGCCCAAGTCCGAAGCCAAAGTCCGCTCAACAGGTCGCTTGTCTTCATCCTACACGATCGCCAGCAAGAACCACCTCGCCCCATGTCTTTAACATCAGAGCAAGCTGGGGGGCAATTATTGTGTCGAGAATTATACATCTCGACAGACGATCACCTCAGAGGCCAGGCAACCCAGCCATAGCCGAGCAGCCAAGGCAGACTGGCCGACCGAAGGTCCCAAGACAAGTCCCGGTGCCGAGCGATCAACATCTAAGACGATCGTCTTTCGGTACTTGGCGATCGACTCCTGGTGGCCGACTAGCTGACGACCGAAGGTCCCAGGACAAGTCCCGGTGCCAAGCGATCAACATCTAAGATGATCGTCTCTCGGTACTTGGCGATCGACTCCTGGTGACCGACCGAATGACAACCGCCTCATGCCGCGCGAAGCCGTCGATCGTCCAGTCGGCAAGGGCCGAAGCTCTGACAGAGTCCCACGTGCAGTTCCGAGACAAGATCCGCATTTCATAGATCATTGACCACAACCTGTCAGCATCTTTCCACCAGCCGACAGACCCGCCGAAAGGTGTCAGTGGGACCGCCCGTGACAGCAACTCAGGACGCGTGCCATCTCCCCATTGGACCGTACGGCTGGCTGCCAGCACCAGCCTCAAGCTTTATGCAGACAGCCCGTGTGACATAAAGACGATCGCCCCTTTATTATATTGCACAAAAGGCGATCGCCCACCAGGAAACAGGGCATCTCAGCCCCTATAAATAGATGGCTGCTGCACTTGGACAAAGCCCGGATTTTTCCCCACTGAACGGTCTGTCGCCTTCGGATTCAAGATACAACTTGGCTTTCTCACTCTTGGCAACAACTATCTCTCGGTTCTTTCTTCTCTCTCAGCCTCTCTCACACAGAAGACGATCGGCAGAGAGCAAGAACACCAAAGCTTCGCTCAAGAGTTAGATAAATAGGATCTTTTACACTCATTGTATTTAGATTCTTACATTAATACTTGTATCCACGAATATTTGTATTAATAACATCTCGCGAGAGCATTCAAGCCCGGGCCTAACAAGCCCGCAAATCTTGTGTTTTTTTCATTCCCTCGGACGTACTCTCGCAATTTGCTGTTGCTCGACCATTCCAGTAATATCTATCTTCGGATAATATTTTGGGCAACAACATACTACTTCCAACAATATTCTCGTATGTTATGCCCGACACACAATATCTTCAAATACAACTGTCAACCAAATGCAGTAATTATACCAATACACTCAGTCCTTCATTTATTTTATCCATACTGTACAGATTCCATGCTGAACAACATAACTCGGATAAAATAACATTAAATAACAGTAGTAGAAATTCCGGATATTACATACTACACCACTTAAAATAAGTTTCGTCCTCGAAACTTGCATTTCGTCATAAAGAAACAAAGAAACCGTTCAACCAAAATATTCCGAAACCATCACAACAACGATCAATCATCATCATTAACGAATAACCAAAACAGTATACTTACAAATGCACAAAGTCGACGATCTCCTGATATACTAGCAAGTGACTCCACTGTAAAGCCTCAATACGCTTACGATCACCTTCAATGAGTCTCAACAAAATATATCATCTTTGGATGAAATAATCTATCCGTGTCAAATCCTGTCTGCCTGATTACACAATCAAATCCGAATCTTGATACAAATCAATAATACACGATACATCTATGAAACAACTGCCCAACACAATGACAACGAATCTCGAAACATCGACACAAAATCTGAATGCTCAGATGATCACCATCAATGATCAACCAATAAATTAATCGAGAATATCATTGACATGATAAACTCTAATACGACCAATCCAAAGGTCAACACGCAGCTAAGAATATAATCAACATGATAAACTCCAATATGACCAACCAGAGGTCAAAACACAATCGAGAATATCATCATCATGATAAACTCCGATATTACTAACGAACGATCAGTGATAATCGAGAATACCTTCACACGGTAAACTTCAACACGATCAACACAGGACCACATAAACCGATATACGAACGAATAAAGTTCTCAAAACGACACAACAATCACAAACAGTGGGTCTCAATAAACACAACCGACTGGTGAACATACCCATCGGCATACGAACAACCAATCACAAACTGACGAACATACCAAATCATACATGGAGTGGGAATGACCAATCAATATCCAAAAACAATCATCCTGGGGTCACCACCTTCAATTCTATACTTACTAAGGAATCATTCAAAATCACTATGGTAAAATCGTACTACTATCATACCAATGGAATTACATAACACATATGTCCTGGTTTCACAAAATCCAAAGTTCCAAAATCACATTCTGTACCCGAATTTACAATACGCAGCATATTCTTCTTATCCGATCAATCAACTGATCATCCCTGGATAACCAAACTACCATACTGAAGTTCGTATCTATATTCATCGTACCATACTGATGTATTATCCAGTTCGTGAGTCACACTCATAACTTCACCATGATATGCATTATACACTAAATGCGAATGTATATCAACCATATTTTCAAAACCAGTTTGAAATCATATAGTCTCGTCAAGAAGACAAATTTTCGAAAGTTCTTTCAAAAATTTCAAAGCTCAAAACATAAGTTTTGGTAAGACCACAAAATTAATTTTCGAAAAGTTATTCTGGCTCGCAATGCCAAGTATTCGATATTAGTTTCCTTCGAATCCACACGATTTCGAAGTTTTAAAATGAAAACTATGCAAATGATTGGCCACATCCATACTCCTGTATACCAATTCGGCTTGTCACCAATATCCACTGATATTCCATTGGGAAAACCACACGATAGAGTTCCAAAATCTCAATATATATAAATTCCGTTAAAACTCCTTTTTCCTCACATGGCTAGCAACATCGACCATTATCCCATTTTGGATCACCTCAACCATGCTATGACAAAACATTGAAATAAATCAACACAGCGAAAGACTTCCCGAGAAGTTTAATTTGAATAAGTAAACCAAAACCCCGAAAAGCAGTAGGAAAATAAATAAATGATTGGTGAAGCATTTTACAAATCTGGGGAGATTTAGAAAATAGGAAAGTCTTTTGAAACATTAGGGTCTCAGCCCTTATCCCTTTCCACATAACAAGAAGTTTAAAAAGTAGAAAATCTTCCTAGACCTCAAGTCCTGAGTTATAATTCTATTTCAAAATCGATTGGGTCTCGGCCCAAAAATCATTTTCCGTAAAACATCCGTTGAAATATTCGCTTTGAAAAGTATCATTTTCAAATGCTCAAAAGCAGTTCATATATCTCAAAATGTACTAACATGACTATATGTTCTTCTCAACCATCTACAACATTCTCCCAAATGCACAATTCCGTTCCAAAATCTACCCAACATACTGATTTCCAAAATCATAGTTTCTCAAGATCATCAATCCTATCCCAACTCTGTCGCCTCATACTGTGACGTATAATATCTCTTTGAATCTCAAAGCTTATCAACTTAGAATGGCAATAAATCTCAATACAATTCAAGAATCCAAATGCTTACAGATCGTGAAGTCAACGATTTCCCGTGATACTGGCACATGTCTCGACTCTAGAAAATACTCGACATAGATATTTTCAAAACACACATTTTGCAAACTTAGCTCAACTCGAGAACATAACACATCTCTATCCGAAGAAACACGTTAATACTATTTGGAAAAGTTTATAGCAAGCCCACTACTACACTGGCAAATCACATAATGCACAAGCCCGAGTGAACAACAAAACCCAGAGCTCAAACACTTGTCAACCGACAACTCGAATGACACGACAAAAGCACGACCCAACTCGACCCGACTGTCTAGGCTTTCTCAACCTAAGCTCCGATACCATATTCTATAACACCCCAAGAGCCATCCAGGAATATTACAGCACCGTGGGCCCCGAGATGGAACCCACAAGGCTGAAGGAAATTTTCGCAAACATTTACAAACGCTCAAGAGGCTAACGACGGTATTATCTATTTAAAACATTCGAAGACTTTATAAAACTCGTTTATCAAAACCGTCGTGAAATCTCATTTGAAACCACAAGGTCCGAAATGCCAAAGTAACCCAAGTTACTAGATACCAAAAGGCTTATTTAAAAATATTCACGCAGAGGAAAAGACAAACAATTAAAAATACTCTAGCAGCGGAATACAACAACTTATCATGGAACTCAATACATAATTACATGCCCTATCCAGTATCATCCGGCAAGCTCATCTCTCCACGATCGCTACAAGCTCGATATCTCAAGAACCTAAAAAGAAAGCCCACAACGGGTCAGCCATAATATCCAACAATGATAACCGTCACATCACATTAATAATTACATACCAATGAGAATACAAAATAAGAATACGACCAATGTAATCTTATCGTCATAACTTTACCAAGATTCACATCTCGCACAGTACTCAAGGTTCTCAAAACATCATCATAACTCACTGTTACGAAATCTACTAACTCTGTCCAACCCAAATACGTCGGGTAACATCATCACATCTCGACACGAAAACCAATTGTCCATCAAAGACAAATACCAAGGGAAATACGGAACATACCTCGAGATGCACAATACCACGACAATCATGTCAGTTTAATCCGAGATCAGATCAATGCAAATGCAACATACGGGCACGGTCCTAACATAAGACCTACAAATGCATACTCATAGACAACGTCAATATGCTCAAAACAATAACAACATTATATACTCAATGAAAATCCCATGATCCAGCACCCTCTGCATAGATCCCAAGATGATCCTACTAGATCAACATGAGGTGGATAACCAATAATATACATATGCACAACAACACATGATAAAATCAATGATGCAAATCCATATGAGTCCATCAACACAACACTGGGTAATCCAACGATCCAGCGCCCTCAGCATAGATCCCCATGATGATCCCGTCGGACCAACGCATGGTGGAAAACATGTCCAACGATCCATCACCCTCATCATAGATCTCCATGATGATCCCGTCGGACCAACGCATAGTGGACATCCGATCCAGTGCCCTCAGCATAGATCACACAATCCCATCGGATCAACACAACATAAACAATACAATTATGCATACACATATGCAACTCAATATGTTCATCAACATGAACAACGTATGAATAAAAAACATGAACGACACTATGATGAAACAACTAGGACGAATTCATGTTCAGCAACATGAATGACAACTTGCATGATCAACATCATCAACACTAAACCGAATCAAACTAAGATACTTGTCCCGAGTTCTTCAGGAGAAATCTCGATGTCAAATCATCACCGGCGATTATTCTCAATGCTCGGCGATCCAAATGTACCATGGACTATAGATACTCATATCCTCATCTTGATCGCAACGTAACCTTGATACCCGAATATGCCAATAACCGAGATAAAACATATACATTATGTTTTAACTACTAGAATGAAAAAGACAACATATAATCCAAATCTCCAGAATTTGCAGTAATAATCATTACTATATGCATTATAAACGAAATGAAACTGAAACCATTCATTAAACATTATAACTCAGCAAGTAATAACTTGCCTCGATACCGATGAAGCCGTCACAAATCCCTTGCCGTCGTCTGTAAGTTCCTCGACCCCGATCAATGCAATCCACGAACATCCTCGAACTTGACCGTAAGACACGATTATAATCACCGATCAATATTCTCAACCTATTACCATAATTCGATGCACAACAAGTTCAATAACAATCAATAACCGACATATCCAACCAATCAATCACAACGGTTCAACGACACTTCGATCATATACAAAACCAAATAGTATAACCCAAACCGTTACGAACTCATATCCACAATACGAACCAAAATCTGGTAATCGATATTAACGATCAATATAACCGATCAACAAATCCAATGATTTCACAATATCTCAATTAGACACAAATCCGAAAAATTCAACTCAAACAATTATGAATTTATGACCAAAATATGATTATGGATACGAATGTAAAGGAAATCATATTTGGTGATCAATCACAATCTTTTCGGATTCCAAATTGATATCATGATTTGTATTTCATCAAGAACATACGAATTCTACCACTACAATCAACGAACATTCGATCTTCATATCTAAAATACCGATAATTCAACATACGATCATCTTGCTATGTTAAATTCATCAAGGAGTTCTCCAAGAACACTAAATGATTCGAAACCTTGTTCATAGCCATCAAAACAACGTAATTCGATATCCTTTAACAGGTAGATAATCATCCAATTCGAAATCCAAGTCATGTATCATCATATCCTTCAATATACACTTCACATAACTTCAAGAATCATAACAACAATACCCTAATCATCATGATACGAAGCAAATACGGGTAACAATACCAATAATCCGAAATCAAGGTGTAGAGTTCATCAACATACCTCAAGAACATGAATAACACAATCAAACTCTTCAAGAATCATCAATATCTTTATATCCAAGCTTCTAATCCATGCTTCCAAGCTCATAACCAAGATATAAGAGATTTATTCTCACTTTCATGTGCAGAGGGACGAAATTGGATGAAGGATATCGATTTTCTCTCGTGAAGAAAGGAAAGAACGAACCTTATTTTATAAACTGCATCGCTTATTACGTACGTTATCAATCCATATTAACGTACGTAATGCACCTTACGTACGCTACATGTCTCTCATAGCGTACGTAACATCATTCCAGAACTCACTGACCTGTTTCGTTAAATCGATTACGTACGTAACATATCCTTCATAGCGTACGTAATATGTACGTTGACTTGCAACAGTGAAACTCCATTTAACGTACGTTATACACTTTTTTTTTAAAAAAAAAAGTGATATATTATAGCACAAAGATGATAGGGGGCATATTCCTTTACATAGCCGATATTTTTCTGGGGGCCAAATCCCAAACATAGCCCGAAAGAAATTAAAACAAGCTAACTAAGAACAAGAAAGCAAGTAAATTATAGAAAGGCCAAATCCCTAACATAGCCACACGACAAACGACACAAACAAATATCTTCAGCTGAGTGTCTGGTTCGAGCTTGAATATTTGTTGAAATGCACCATGAGCCGTGTTAGAATTAGGTACTTTAACGACATACCTAGGTCAAGTTTGAGCGCCAACTGAGTATCAGGCCTTGGTTCAGAGCCAAAACTGGATACGGCAAATCACCAGGAGCCATCATCAACGAGTCTGAAGCGCCAGCTAGAGCTTCTTGGAATATGCAGATTCGAACGGACCATATCTAAAGCCAAATAAAGGTCTAACAAAATCCCCCACCAATACCTACTTCCTCATTACTGCAATGCATATAGGCAAACCGACTCCACGCCCCCATACGTAGAGTATAACTAATAACCGCATTTCTTCATGATTCTTCGATATCTCAGGGTTCATTCCAAATTCCCAATCCAGCTATTGAACAGGAGCCATCCGTCATGATCCTTAGCGAGAGTTTGAGCATCTTGGAATATGCAGATACGAAAGGACAATATCAAAAGCAAAATAAGGTCTAATAAAATCCGCCACAAATACCTACTTCCTCATTACTGCAATGCGTATATACAAACCAACTCAACGCTCCCCAACACAGAGTATAACCAATCTCCGCATTTCTTCATGATTCTTCGATATTCAAGGTTTCATTCAAAATTCCCAATCCAGCAATTAAACATGACCCATCCGTCTTTGATCCGGAGCGAAAGCATGCGCATCTAGAAATGCAGATACGACATGACTCCTTCAAGAGCCAGATACAGGTCACACGAAATCGGCCATAAACACCTACTTCCTCACTACTTCAATGAGCAAATGTGAACCACCCTAGCGCCCCTCATACGCATGGTAGAACAAATATGCACCAGATCTTCGTGATTCTTCGCTATTCAAGGTTTCTTTCGAGGAACCCAATCCAACCATTTACAGAAAGCCAACCATCGCATAACCTTACGAACAGTTATAGAGTAGGCTGAAAACAAGTCCTAAAACAAAACCCAAGCACCTACTAAGACACTTCTCAAATTCGGGTCCCGGACCAACCCAATGCCGGCCGTACACTGGGAAGGTCCATTCCGTCATCTGCCTCGTGGCCTTCGATATCACTGAGAAGAATTCCTGGACCCGAATCAGCCACTAACAAGTAACCAGTGCCATTTTGGATATGACAGGAGATAACGTCTTGGAATCAACAAGCTCAAGCCGAGAGCCAAATGCAGATCAAAAAAACACAACCACCAACACCTACTACATCACTACTGCAATGAGCACAGATGCACCAACCCAGCGCCCCCATACGCAGGGTAAGATTCTCGTGTAACACATATCTTCATGAATTTTCGATATTCGAGGAAGCGATTGAAGACCCATCCAGCCATAAATCGAATCCAGTCGCCAAGTCTTTAATAGTAACCATAGCAAGGCCGGCAGCTATTCCGACCCTGCCCGAAGGGCAGTTCGATTGGGTCGTTTGTTGTTTTGACCAATCTCCCCACCCCCGAGGCCGTTTCAAGACTTGCCTAGGTCTCTTAGGGCCGTTTCAAGACTTGCCTAGGTCTCTATGGGCCTTTTAAAGGTCCTGCCCAGTAGGGGTGGCATTTCAGAACCGAAAATCGAAAACCGAACCGAGAAAACCCGAAAAAAGAACCGGAAAACCGAAACTGAAGAAAACCGAACCGAAAAATAGAAAAACAGAACCGGACCGAAACAGTTCGGTTCGGTTCTCGGTTCTGGGACGGACCGAACCAAACCAGACCAATATGGACCGAAATCAAACCCAGGCATATTAAAACGACGTCGTTTTGTCATGTATAGTAAAACGACGTCGTTTTGTTAAGTAAGAAAAAAAAACTTAAAATCGACTAAAGCCACTGGACACTGTGTTAGGAACAGATGTGTTAGGAATTAGGTTTCTTCTATTCTCATCGACTAAAGCCACTGGACGCTGCTCAGTTCTCTTCTCAGTTCTTTCTCACCGCGCAACCTCTCCGGTTCTCCCTCACAAACAAATCGCTTCGCCTCACATCTCCCTTCTCCCTGTCAGACATCTCATCTCCATCTATCCGCCGTGTGTCATCTCTGCCTCCGTCTCCGTCTCGCCGCCACTCAACTCCGTCTCGCCGCCACTCAACTCCGTCTCGCCGCCACTGTACTATAGGTAGGTTTTTCATATACTGGTCTGCTATTATGCTAATATGTTAGTAGTTATAATTGATCTATTTTAAAGGTGATAGAGTAGGATAAGAAAATACTGCTATTATGCTAATGTGTGGGTTTTTCATATACTGTCTAAGTGTAAGTGCCTACTGCCTATTATGCTAATGTGTGGGTTATTCTTCTACCTATAATTGATCTATAGGTAGGTTTTTCATATATTGCTATTATGCTAATGTGTGGGTTATGAATATATATATTTGATTAATATTTGAGTTTTTATATATAGGAAAATGAAAAGATCAAAAAATACTATCACTGAGTCGGGTGATGGAAGTTGTAAAAAGAAGAAACCATGTTCTCAATTAAAGGTAAATTATCATATGCTTTGAACTTTTAAAGCATTATTTTAAAAGTGAATACATAGAATTAACTTATGTTGTTTCTTATTATTTTGTATGTAGGCACCAGTTCTAACTCCTAGTGTTGGTGAATCGGCAACACCGGGTACACAAGAAAGCTATAATCCACTTGTAAATGAAACCATGGAAGAGGTTGAAGAAATTGGTCAACCAAACAAAAAGCTAAGCGAGGAAGAGTATTTGGCATTGTTGGAATCTCAGAGTAGATCAGGAATTTGGGAGCATTACAAACGTAAGATGAAGAATGGTCTAGTTAAGGGCAATTGTAATTATTGCAATAAGGAGTATTGTTGTGGTACCATCGGGAATGGGACATCTGCGCTTAAGAAGCATATACTTAAGTGCGTGAAGTACCCGCCGAATATTGAGTTGAGGAGGAAAAATGGTACGAAATTATTCTTTTCTAAGACCACGTCCAAGGGGAAGGAGTTGACCTTAGGTGATTTACCAACACTCGAGAGGATGACTAGGTTGTGTGCTAAGTTTATTATTCTTGATGAACATCCTTTTAGTGTTGTGGAAGGGATCGGTTTTAGACAAATGCATGAAGAAGCTTACCCCTATTGGAAGATTCCTAAGAGGAAGAAAATGGCAAAAGAGTGCCTACAAGTGTATGTAGAGGAGAATAAGAAGTTGAAGGATGCCTTGAAAGGGAGAAGAGTGTGTCTTACTACGGATATTTGGACATCCAAACAAAATATGAGTTATATGGTTGTGACCGGACATTGGATTGATGAGGTTTTTGTGTTGTATAAGGTGGTTCTTAACTTTTATAACATTCTAGATCATACGGGAGACACCATAGCTACTAAGTTAGAACAATGTATGTCAGAGTGGGGGATAGAGAAGATTCTTACCATCACCGTAGATAATGCTTCTGCAAATGATGTGGCAAGGAGAGAGATAAGGAGAAGGTTACTTGGTTATGGCTATTCTAATGCTCTTTTGAATGCAGGGGCTAATATGCATATGCGTTGTGTGGCTCATATTCTCAACTTGTTGGTGAATGATGGGTTGAAAACAATGAATGCTTCTATTGAGAATATTAGGGAAGCGGTAAGATTTGTAAGAAAGTCGGACAAAAGGAAGGATACTCTTAAAAAGCATGCCGAGAGAGTGAAGATAGAGACCAAAGGCTTTGTGATATTGGATTTGCCTACTAGATGGAACTCCACTTTCTTGATGTTGTCATCGGCTTTGAAGTTTCAAAAAGCTTTTGATAGAATGGGGGAGGAAGATAGGAAGATCAAGAGTTTCATGCCTTCTCGTGAAGATCGACGAATGCGTAAATTTTTGCCACCTTCTTGCAACCATTTTATGAAGTCACCTTAAGGGTATGTTGCTCTAACACTCCTACCATTAATAATACTTTTGGCGATTTACTCATTCTTTACAATCTCCTGCAAGAATATAAGGTGCATCCTCAATTGCTACACATTGCACCTCCAATGGAGGAAAAATATAATAAATATTGGGGTGAATTTGACCAAATAAATGATTATATCTTTGTTGGTCTTGTACTTGATCCGAGGAATAAGATGCCAAAACTTGAGGATTATTTAGAGCTTGTGTTTGAAAGTGAAGGTGTTGATGCTCAAAAGTTGGAGTGTAAGGTGGGAGAAGTATTACAAAGGGTGAAAAGTTTCATGGAGAGACTTTATAGAGATTATGAGAAGGAGTTTGGAGATAATGGGACTCATGATGAAGTTGAGTCTTCTCCACAAGGTGAGGATCTTAGTTTGCCTAAGATGACGAAGTTCGAAGCAAAATTGAAAGATAAGGAGTTAAAGAGAAGAAATGATGCCAACATGATTAACAATGATTTTGATAGATATTTGAAGGATCCTATTGAATTTGATGAGGAGGATTTTGATTTGTTGTCTTGGTGGAAGAAGATTGGGGCCCCAAAGTATCCTTTATTAGCCCGTATTGCAAGAGATGTTTTAGCCATTCCCGTTTCTACCATATCATCGGAGTCTTCTTTTAGTACAAGTGGAAGGATCATTAGTCCTCATCGTTGCTCTCTACGTCCAAGAACGGTGCAAGCTTTGATTTGCACACAAAGTTGGCTAAGAGGTGAAATCTCATCATTGGAACTTGATCCTTCTTTAGAAGAGATTGAGTTTTGTGAAGAAGCAGAAAAAGGTAATTATTTGTGATTTTTAGTTTATTACTTATTTTTTGAGTTTTTGTTTGATTATTATTATTTCTTGTTCTCTAACTGTCTAACATTTGTATTTTTTTTTTGTGCATGATCTATGAAGAAATATTGGACAAGTCATGTATTACAAGTGAAATGTCGTCTCCAAGGAGTGACCAAGAGAATGAAAGTTGTAACACCCCCAGAATACGACCGGGAATGTCACACGCCGTAGACCCTTATCACAAGGATCTACCAGGCTAAGCTCCAAAAGACTACTCAATGGTTGACCGACCGGGGTCAAAATTAAATGCAAAGCAGACCGACAAGGTCATTAACCAATTCAGAAAATAACGACATTCACATTACAATGACAATAATAAACTTGAACACCGAAAAGAATGACAACTCAGTTTAATAAATGCAAACTACACCCATACAAGGGTGAATACTCGAACGACAGAGAAATACCGACCAACTGAAACAAAGGAAAAGACTCGACTCGCGTGATTAGTATCATTGTCCTCCATCTCCTTCCAAGCCAATCTGGATCGCTCCCGAGCCGCCAAAACTCGAGCGCATAACAGCACCCACCCCCGAAAACTCGGGGTTAGCTAACTGGAATTTTGCTAGTGCAAGTACATAATATACAAGATATACGAATAATAACAATACAAATCTCAACAGTCGTGAAGCCTTAACACAAACCACACACATTCCCATAGTCCACACCGAATAACATCACATACACAAAGTGAAAGATAATCACATAGTCATATTCTCTGTATGGAACATAATACCAATGAAACTTTAAACGAGTCCAAGGAGTCAGAAAAATCCCTTTTATAAAAGGAAAAGTATTTTGATAAGAAAGTTTGAAAACATTATTATTGACTCAGGCCATCATGGGATTTTGAAAATCAAACGGGAATACTTTTAGAAAATACTTCAAAACTCTCGGATCCTCGACCCAAAGATGTGGAAAACAATTTACAAGAAAACCATTACAACGTTATTCGGGTCCTCGACCCAATGCAGTAATAATCATCACAAGACAATCAAAGGCACACCTCTCATTCGACAATTCCCATCAAGACCCTTTGATTAATTAACCCTGAGATTTCACAAACATCCTTGGTTAATTAACCCCAATACCAACGTCTTAAAAACAATTTGAAACAAGCTTTCAAAAACACGAATCACACTATATCGAGACCAAGATTTTAAAAGAGTTGAAAGAACTTTGAAATACGAGGATTGTTGATAACGGGTCTTAGCTATCACTCGAATATCCGTTACCAATAAGCCCGCCAGCGCCTCCTTACACACATTGCACCGGCGTTCACTCCACTATGTTGGCCGCCCTTGAACATGTCACCGCGCCGGCGATCACTCCCGACAGAGCCGCCTTGCACGCGCATTAGGTAACACCGGTGTTCACTAAACATATGGAGCCGCACATTGCAGCGTACACCGTGCCGGAGTACACACCCCGCCTCGTAGGTTCCTTGATACGACGTCTCTCACAACAAGTATTCACATTATTACAAACATCAAGTACACAATCAATCAATTCAACAATTATCAAATCAATACACCAATTCACACAATTTATCCGATACCATAACCACACAATAAACAATAACACGTACATTATCAATCAAGATCCAACACAATAAGCCTTCGGCACAACCAACCAACGCTACACATATATCCTTGTATTGCGACTCAACCGAATATATATATATATATATATATAGATATATATATGTATATATACATATAACCTTACTATATTATATGAATAACTATAGTTCATCCATCAATCCAAGTTGAGTACGCCAACTAGTGTTAGCATTCACCACTCGTCGTTCACCGACATAGGCATATATATCAATATACGTATATACATACATATATTTAACATATAAATATATATAAATCTATATATATATACACACATATATATATATATACACACACATATATATATATATATATATACATATCCGTATAATTTCATACACTTCGACAACGATGATTTCACGCAGTTACAATTCGTATATCAAGGTACTTGCCTTGGTAATCTCTCGCGGATACTCCGAAAGTACGGTCGGTTGGCAAAATCCGGAACTCCAACGAAAACAACGATCGGAAGGGCTCAACACCAGATTTTTTTGTAGGGAAATCGTCCCTAATATCCTATCATCGAATAAACAATCAATCATACGAGGAAAAAAACATCACAAAACGACCAAATTCCTCTATGCGGCATTTCCCCGGACACTTTGAAGGCGTCAAACGGAAGTTCATATAATCGACGAATCGGAAATGGTAAAACCGTGGAAAGATGATGAAAATGATAGAATACAACTTAATCTACAATTATCCATCGTAATTTAAGTTCATAAGGCTCAAACGGACGAAATCTACCAAGATCCCCAAATTTCCCAAAGTTTGGATTTTAGGAAAAACTAACCTTGATTCGGTCGATTGAAGGATGTTATGGATTGATCGATCAATGATATGGACTCAGGATCTTCGTGGTTTTGTTGTTCAACAACATGCCTTATCGCTCTCATAACCTCCGCCGCGGAAGGAAGAGAATGAAATGAAAAAGGTGTTGAAACAGTGCTTTCGGCCAAATATATATCGGCCCGACTAGCGTGCGCTAGGTTGTCGGGTAGCGTGCGCTTATCGGCCGGCCACGCCGATAAGCGTCGCAAGTCATCGGCAAGGCGGCGTGCAATCGGCCGTCAGACCTCATCGACTAATCTGTCCGGCAGTAGCGTCGCCGGCCAGCCGTGCGCGTGCGCTAGCTCGCTGAAGTTAGCGCTGCAGTATCAGAAGCGTGCGCTACTGGCTGTCTGGCGAAGTCAGACCTCTTGCCTAGATCGCCGGTCCGATTAGCGTGTGTTACCTCCCGTGATGGCGTGCGCTACTCTGCGGTTTAGCGCGCACTGTCCGGCCAGAAGCGTACGCTAGGCCGGTCCCTCCCTGAATCGTCCGTGATGCCCGGATCCGTGCGGTTCCTCCGCAACCGTCCGGCTGGGCGCCTACTGTCGTGGCCCGACGACTCGACTCCTAAAAACGCACGGACGAACACGACCAACGCTCGCGGACAACAACACCGATCCGAAATGAAATTAACATACAACAAATCACCACCTATGGCCATAAACACAAAATCGATTGTCGAGAAAAATAATACCGACTCGGAAACCGAAATTTCGGTCTAAGAAAAAGAAAAATTCAATAAATCAAAATAAAAATCTCGGATATTACATTCTACCCCTTAAAATAAGTTTCGTCCCGAAACTTAAAATAGAGAGCGGCGAACAATCAAGGAAATAACTACTTGCTCAAATTCCAAATCAACACGAGCAAAGCGCGAGTGCAAGGTTCCAGAATACGATGAACCGACCTAGCAAGTACAAGGCGCTTTAAAATGGTCGAAAGGTGCGCAGATGAACTACCAACAACGAAAGTCGTCCCATACCGAAAATACTAAGAAGAGTACGGGTAATACATTCCCCATACTAAGAGGACATTATGATCCCGAAACTTAGAACAACAAGAGTTGGAAACGTAAAGCAATGAAACGAAATACGATCGAAGTCACGATTGTTTGAAATAAAGAACGATTAAGACATAGTACAAAATCTTCATTCTCCCATGCTAGGATCTTCAAGGAAACATAGGATATCGGGACACTTCCCGGTCCCTAGTTCTGCTCTCTCTTAGGCGGCATTCTTTGCCAATTCGGAAACTGTCTCACAATGTTTCTCCCGATGACCTTCACACCCACACCGGTAACAAGTCAAGAGTGGAAAGGGACAATTTGCACGATCATGTCCCTGACGATTGCAGTTGAAGCACCTTCTCTTCTTACCGAGAATCACCGATGTTGGCTTGGGATCCCCAGCGCTCACTCCCGATCGCAAAGACGACGCGTCCGAACGACGCGGGGTTTGGGAGCCTTAGACTCTTCATCGCCCAAAAATTTCCCGGATGTCCTCGGTCTCTTCGTTTCGCTCGTGGGCTCGACCATTAAGGACATTTCATAGGATATCGTTTGATCTTGATACTCCTTCACCGTAGCAAGAATAGTTGTCGTACGAACCACCTTGTCGCTTCCACTTCCGTCATCACACTTACGTCCGCCAAGGCCCGACATACTAATACGTATAGTACCGTTCAGCATCAATAATCGGTTGCACAAGATACCACAATTATCAACATAAGGTTTAGTTAACATCTATAGAATATCGTAAAGCGTTAAGTTTTATGAAGTTAATTTGAGTCCTCCGACGATGACGATCATTATATGTATGCACTTAATGAAAATAAATTTTTGGAAAAGAGGGCTAGTCACGTTGCGCCCAAGACTCATAAATACCGTCTTTTATTTCTAAGAGGAAGTTTATATAACGACTCTAAAAATTATTTTCGAGTGATGTATAAAAGAAAAATCGGAAAATGAATTGTAACTAATTTGAAATATTTCAAAAGTGTTGAGTCCCAAATACCACAATTTTGAAAATCTTTCCTCTTCTTCCAAAATGTTTATTCGAAAGAATTTTTTTTTTTTTTTTTTTCCGAGATACGTGACCATTTAACATGACAACATTAAATCATGGTTTTTCACAATGTTAGAAAATTTCAAAGCACCACTTTAAAATATTCGTGATACTACTGTCGTGGGCCGTCTGCAGGAACCCACTGTGCTAAGAATCATTTAAAATATGTTCAAATTGCCAAAAAGGTCGATGTTGGTAATATTCTCGAATACTCACTAAGTCATTTATAAAAATATCAAATACCGTCATAAGAATACTATCAAAACGTGAAAGACCAAAATATCAAAATTCGGTTTTAAAGATACCAAAAGCAATCTTAAAATACTAATGCGGAGGATAAAATTAACAATAATAAGAATATACTAATAATAGTATATACAGATAAATATGATCGACTTCCAAACATATTACATAACCATTTTTGCTCGGACCGCATACGCATGTTATATCCTAAAACAATAATATCACCAACAAGTTCCAATCCTTAGTTCACATTAAACACGTTAGCACAATATAATCAAATACGTATATAAGGGGACTTACGATCGGGAGGCTTACCATCACAGATTGCCGGAAGATGATATCGGAACCACGATACTAATCACAACTCTGATGCGCGCGACTTACACAAGACATGGACTTGACCCAACGGCCTAGGTTTTTCGCAAACCTAAGCTCTGATACCATAAATGTAACACCCCCAGAATACGACCGGGAATGTCACACGCCGTAGACCCTTATCACAAGGATCTACCAGGCTAAGCTCCAAAAGACTACTCAATGGTTGGACCAAGGGTCAAAATTAAATGCAAAGCAGACCGACAAGGTCATTAACCAATTCAGAAAATAACGACATTCACATTACAATGACAATAATAAACTTGAACACCGAAAAGAATGACAACTCAGTTTAATAAATGCAAACTACACCCATACAAGGGAGAATACTCGAACGACAGAGAAATGCCGACCAACTGAAACAAAGGAAAAGACTCTGACTCTGGCGTGATTAGTATCATTGTCCTCCATCTCCTTCCAAGCCAATCCTGTGACTGCTCCCGAGCTGCCAAAACCTGAGCGCATAACAGGCACCCACCCCCCGAAAACTCGGGGGTTAGCAAACTGGAATTTTGCTAGTGCAAGTACATAATATACAAGATATACGAATAATAACAACACAAATCTCAACAAATGTGAAGCCTTAACACAAACCACACACATTCCCATAGTCCACACCGAATAACATCACATACACAAAGTGAAAGATAATCACATAGTCATATTCTCTGTACGGAACATAATACCAATGAAACTTTAAACGAGTCCAAGGAGTCAGAAAAATCCCTTTTTATAAAAGGAAAAGTATTTTGATAAGAAAGTTTGAAAACATTATTATTGACTCGTGCCATCATGGGATTTTGAAAATCAAACGGAATACTTTTAGAAAATACTTCAAAACTCTCGGATCCTCGACCCGGATGTGGAAAACAATTTACAAGAAAACCATTACAACGTTACTCGGGGTCCTCGACCCAATGCACAGAATAATCATCACAGCACAATCAAAGGCACAGCCTCTCATTCGACAATTCCCGCTCAAGACCCTTGATTAATTAACCCTGAGATTTCACAAACATCCTTGGTTAATTAACCCCAATACCAACGTCTTAAAAACAATTTGAAACAAGCTTTCAAAAACACGAATCACATCTATATCGAGACCAAGATTTTAAAAGAGTTGAAAGAACTTTGAAATACGAGGATTGTTCCGAACGGGTCTTAGCTATCACTCGAATATCCGTTACCAATAAGCCGCCAGCGCCTCCCTTACACACTGCACCGGCGTTCACTCCACTATGTTGGCCGCCCCTTGAACATGTCACCGCGCCGGCGATCACTCCCGACAGAGCGCCCCTTGCACGCGCGCATTAGGTAACACCGGTGTTCACCAAACATATGGAGCCGCACATTGCAGCGTACACCGTGCCGGAGTACACACCGCCCTCGGAGGTTCCGGATACGACGTCTCTCACAACAAGTATTCACATTATTACAAACATCAAGTACACAATCAATCAATTCAACAATTATCAAATCAATACACCAATTCACACAATTTATCCGATACCCATAACCACACAATAAACAATAACACGTACATTATCAATCAAGATCCAACACAATAAGCCTTCGGCACAACCAACCAACGCTACACATATATCCTTGTATTGCGACTCAACCGAACATATATATATATATAGATATATATATGTATATATACATATAACCTTACTATATTATATGAATAACTATAGTTCATCCATCAATCCAAGTTGAGTACGCCAACTAGTGTTAGCATTCACCACTCGTCGTTCACCGACATAGGCATATATATCAATATACGTATATACATACATATATTTAACATATAAATATATATAAATCTATATATATATACACACATATATATATACACACACACATATATATATATATATACATATCCGTATAATTTCATACACTTCGACAACGATGATTTCACGCAGTTACAATTCGTATATCAAGGTACTTGCCTTGGTAATCTCTCGCGGATACTCCGAAAGTACGGTCGGTTGGCAAAATCCGGAACTCCAACGAAAACAACGATCGGAAGGGCTCAACACCAGATTTTTTTGTAGGGAAATCGTCCCTAATATCCTATCATCGAATAAACAATCAATCATACGAGGAAAAAAAACATCACAAAACGACCAAATTCCTCTATGCGGCATTTCCCCGGACACTTTGAAGGCATCAAACGGAAGTTCATATAATCGACGAATCGGAAATGGTAAAACCGTGGAAAGATGATGAAAATGATAGAATACAACTTAATCTACAATTATCCATCGGTAATTTAAGTTCATAAGGCTCAAACGGACGAAATCTACCAAGATCCCCAAATTTCCCAAAGTTTGGATTTTAGGAAAAACTAACCTTGATTCGGTCGATTGAAGGATGTTATGGATTGATCGATCAATGATATGGACTCAGGATCTTCGTGGTTTTGTTGTTCAACAACATGCCTTATCGCTCTCATAACCTCGGCGCGGAAGGAAGAGAATGAAATGAAAAAGGTGTTGAAACAGGTCGCTTTGGCCAAATATATATCGCGGCCCGACTAGCGTCGCTAGGTTGTCCGGGTAGCGTCTTATCGGCCACCCGGCCGATAGCGTCGTGCGCAAGTCATCGGCGGCAGCGTCGCAATCGGCCGTCAGACCTCATCGACTAATCTGTCCGGCCAGTAGCGTCTGCCGCGGCCCGAAGCGTGCGCTAACTGCCTGCGAAAGTTAGCGCAGCACTGTCCATCAGAAGCGTCTTTATCCACGGCCGGCGATCGACAACGAGCCATGTGTGCGCAGACGTCGCCGCAGGTGCCGAGGGACCGGCACGAGCAGGACGCCATGGATGGCATCGGGCTGCATGGGGATATTCAGCCTTCGGGACGGCGTGACCGGACGGAGAGTCACGCGAGTAAGCCGTGGGAGGAGCACGGACGCCGCTATTGGAAGCGGATCGCCCAAGGGGCATTGCGGACGGGACATGTCCGGGACTGTCCGGCAGCGCAGGGGGCGCGGGCAAGGCCGGACGAGCAGCAGTCGTGTGGGACAAGGCACGACGGGACAAGGCCGAGTCTGGGAATAGGACTCGAGCTGGGCGGCCGGACGCGGGCATGGGATGCCGGGCGCGGCCGACGTGCGCGGGCGCGCGCGCGCGAGGTGCGAAGGAGACCCTCCCCCCCTATAATAGGCTTAGACGGAAAAAGCCTTGTGGGGGCAGTAGACATTGAAAAGCTGAGGAGTCACTCAGCAGGAAAGACTCGACCGGAAGACGCTAGAAGCGGACCGACTTGGTCCAGGAGGTTCGGGAAGAGTCTGGAACATTGTAGAGACGGGCCCAGGTGGTCGGGCCGAGACGGGCCGGTGCGGGCCGGGCCGGGACGATGCGGGCCGGGACGGACAGAGACGGGTCGGGGCGCCCGGGATGATGGAAGAACCTTCTAGGACCCTCCTAGAAGGATGTAGTACTTGAAGATTGTGGAGCATTCTAGATTGTACTTGGTAGAATACTCTAGAATGTGTTTGTAAGCCTTGTATGTAGACTTGTGTGGATGATTCTAGAGATAGGTTCTAGAATATGATAGAAGTATGTGGATGTTGTAGATAGGTCTAGAACCCTCCAAATGAGGAGGTGGAATGGAAGATTCTAGGTTCTAGGAGTAGTATAAATAGGCAAGGGGGAGGCTCATTTGCAACCAACCCTCAAAGACTCAACATTCTTGTATACTTGTAAAGTTTGTGAAATAGTGAAGTTTTCTCTCAACTCCCAAGTGTTTAAACCCCTTCTTACATACTTAGCAACCGAGTGAGTTAGGCTTACTAGCTAGATCGAGGCAATTCTAGTCTAGTGCCGCACGGGTCCGAAGAGCTTTCGAGTGCTCAAACCCAACCCCGTGACAAGTGGTATCGGAGCCACGCTAGTGGTTCAAGGAACTTCCGCATTGAGACGTTGCTGAGAGGTATTGTGCAAGGAGGACCGATGGAGACTACGTCCAGCGTCACCAAAGTTCAACCCGGCCAGGAGAAGGACAAGTCCAGGAAAGGGTCTAGGGACAAGTCCGTGGAAAGAGGTGTTGCCATGGAAGCACGAGTGGCTCGGCTGGAGGAAACCATGGGCAAGCACGCAGATGTTCTCGAGGTATGGAGCAACGTGGCCGATCAGGTGACGGAGATGAGCGAGTCGTTGGAGGAGCTTGAGAATCGGGTGACGGGCACCCTTAACGCGTTGCGACGCGACTTGTGTGAGGAGATCCTTGAGTCTGTCAGGAAGGAGGTTCGGTCCATGATCGCAGCCTTTCGAGAGGAGATCATCGGGAGGATCGAGACCATCGAAGGAAGGACAAGACCTGCATTTAGCGGGCGATGGCCACGGTCGGGACAGCGGGTGCGGCACCCCATCGAATCGACATCCCCCGGCCGTGTTCGTTCCAAGGATCGCGGAATGGTAGGGAAGTGGATGACTTCCTGTGGAACATGGAGCGTTACTTTGGTGCATCGGGGATAGTAGATGATGCGACCAAGTTGCAGACGGCTCCATTCTTTTTAGCCGATGTGGCGCTGTTGTGGTGGAGAAGGCGCGAAACAGAGATCGCGCGTGGTACATGTCGGATGGAGACATGGGAGGATTTCAAGGCCGAGTTCAAGCGGCAGTTTTACCCGGAGAATGTTGAGTTTGAGGTCCGGGCTAGGTTGAAGGAGTTGACACACAGCAAGGCGATCAAGGACTATGTGAAGGAGTTCCAGGAGATCGTGCTGGAGTTGCCTAGCCTTAGTGAGCAGGAAGCTTTGTTCGCGTTCGTGGATGGGCTAAAACCGTGGGCAAAGTTGGAGGTGCAGAGGGCCAAGGCACAGAACGTGTCCGAGGCGATTGCGATAGCGGAACAGCGATCGAGTTGAAACCACCGGGAGAGCCGGAAGTCCAGGAGGGACGAGGACGGCATCGGTACGCAGGACAAGTCGTACCAGGGTACGGATAGGGGCGCGAGGATGGCCAGGCCCAAGGAAGGCAAGCAGTCAGGATGGGCTCGGACTTGCCATGGGTGCGGGAGTGCAGACCATCTCGTAGCAGCGTGTCCGAAGAAAAAGAAATGTGAGATTTGCTGGAGCACGGAGCATTCGACGAGGCAATGCTCGAAGTTTCCGAGGGTAGCCGCCATGGAGTACACCAAGGCACGGACGATGCCGAGGGTGATGGGACATCGATGGCGCTTCAGTGTTGAACTCGGCCATAGGGATGGCATCGCGGGACGGAGCACCGGAGAAACTCTTTGTATGCGACGGGCTGATCAATGGGAAACCCGTCAAGGCGTTAGTCGACACGGGGGCCGATTACAACTACATTGGCAGTGAAGCACGAGGTTGGGGCTTGTGTCATTGAGGGACGGGGCTGGATGAAGTCGAATAATGCACCACCCGTTCGAGTTACAGGAGTCGCCAATGGGGTGCGACTAAAGATAGGCACGTGGGAACCGCGCGTGCACTTCAAGGTGACGAGCATGGATGATCGGGACATTATACTGGGCATGGACTTCCTGAGGAAGAATAATGTTGGCGTTGTTCCGCATAAGAGGGCGCTGTACGTGTGTGATCAAGCCAAGCTGCAGGAAATACACTTGACCACAGAGCCTTCAAGACAAGCCATGTCGGCACTCAAGTACGTGAGGAAGCTTGAGGAGGAGCCGAGTTACCACCTTGGAGCAGTTCGGTTCATCGAGGGACCGCCACGTCGCCGAGGACGTCGACGAAATGGGCGGGGGAGAATGTCACGGCCGACAGTCGACAACGAGCCATGTGTGCGCAGACGGTCGCACAGGGTGCCGAGGGACCGGCACGAGCAGGACGCCATGGATGGCATCGGGCTGCATGGGGATATTCAGCCTTCGGGACGGCGTGACCGGACGGAGAGTCACGCGAGTAAGCCGTGGGAGGAGCACGGACGCCGCTATTGGAAGCGGATCGCCCAAGGGGCATTGCGGACGGGACATGTCCGGATCGCCCATACAGCAGGCGGGCAAGGCCGGACGAGCAGCAGTCGTGTGGGACAAGGCACGACGGACAAGGCCGAGTCTGGGAATAGGACTCGAGCCGGGCGGCCGGACGCGGCATGGGATGCCGGGCGCGGCCGACGTGCGCGGGCGCGCGCGCGCGAGGTGCGAAGGAGACCCTCCCCCCCTATAATAGGCTTAGACGGAAAAAGCCTTGTGGGGGCAGTAGACATTGAAAAGCTGAGGAGTCACTCAGCAGGAAAGACTCGACCGGAAGACGCTAGAAGCGGACCGACTTGGTCCAGGAGGTTCGGGAAGAGTCTGGAACATTGTAGAGACGGGCCCAGGTGGTCGGGCCGAGACGGGCAGTGCGGGCCGGGCCGGGACGATGCGGGCCGGGACGGACAGAGACGGGTCGGGGCGCCCGGGATGATGGAAGAACCTTCTAGGACCCTCCTAGAAGGATGTAGTACTTGAAGATTGTGGAGCATTCTAGATTGTACTTGGTAGAATACTCTAGAATGTGTTTGTAAGCCTTGTATGTAGACTTGTGTGGATGATTCTAGAGATAGGTTCTAGAATATGATAGAAGTATGTGGATGTTGTAGATAGGTCTAGAACCCTCCAAATGAGGAGGTGGAATGGAAGATTCTAGGTTCTAGGAGTAGTATAAATAGGCGGGGAGGCTCATTTGCAACCAACCCTCAAAGACTCAACATTCTTGTATACTTGTAAAGTTTGTGAAATAGTGAAGTTTTCTCTCAACTCCCAAGTGTTTAAACCCCTTCTTACATACTTAGCAACCGAGTGAGTTAGGCTTACTAGCTAGATCGAGGCAATTCTAGTCTAGTGCCGCACGGGTCCGAAGAGCTTTGAGTGCTCAAACCCAACCCCGTGTGACGGCGCTACTGCTGGTCCGGGCGAAGTCCAGACCTCTTTCGCTAGATCGCCGGGCGATTAGCGTGCGTTACCTCGGCAGCGATGGCGTGCGCTACTCCGCGGTTTAGCGCGCGGTGTCCGGCCAGAAGCGACGCTAGGCCGGTCCCCTCGCCCATCGTCCGGCAGGTGCCAAGATCCATGCCGGTTCCTCCGCAACCGTCCGGCGCCCATTGTCGTGGCCCGACGACTCGACTCCTAAAAACGCACGGAACGAACACGACGAAACGCTCGCGGACAACAACACCGATCCGAAATGAAATTAACATACAACAAATCACCACCTATGGCCATAAACACAAAATCGATTGTCGAGAAAAATAATACCGACGCTCGGAAACCGAGAAATTTCCGGTCTAAGAAAAAGAAAAAATTTGAATAAATCAAAATAAAAATCTCGGATATTACAAAAGTGACTAAGAAACGTTTATTGTACTGCTTTTTTAGTTTGCTGTACTGCTTTTTTAGTTTGTTGTACTGCTTTAGTTGATATTTTAGTTTGTTGAACTGCTTTTTTTTCTGTCTGCATCGCTCGACTCCGGTGAAATCATATCACAAATTGCATCTGCTTTTATGCTGTACTGCTTGATTGCTTGTTGGTATTTCATTTGTTTCATTATGGCTATTATGATAAGTAGTTTGGATCAGAGTAATCCTTTGCATCTTCATGCAAATGATTCCAATTGTGCTTCTATTGTTACTGTGAAATTAACTGGTGTTAAAAATTATAGAATAAAGAATAAAATGGGCTTTTTAGATGGTTCTTGTATTAGAACTGCTTATGCTGCTAGTCCTTTGTTGGAAGCTCAATGGGATAGGTGTAATGTTGTTGTTTTGAATTGGATTTTGTCATCTCTGTCCCAAGATGTATATCTTGGTCATGTTTTTTCTGATAATGCTTCTGTTGTTTGGAAAGATTTGAAGGATACTTATGATAGAATTGATGGTTCTGTTGTGTTTAAAGGAAACCAATGATTCTAAAACTACCTCTGTGTTGAATAATAATGGTAAAACTGCTGTTGGGAATCTGTCTTTTAGTAATGAACAGGTTATGAAGTTGATGAGTCTCTTAAATGAGAAACCTGGTTCATCTGCTCAGGCCAATATGGCAGGTAGTGGACATTGTTCTTTTTTCAATGGAAGTGTGTTCTTTAATCAGCATTTTTATCATTTTTTCTGTGCTAATTTGAAAGTTAATGGGATCAATTATCATCTTGGTTGGATAATTGATTCAGGGGCCAACCAACTCATCTTTAAACATGTTTAATTTGGTTGATATTTCTGATCTTAAACTTACTGTGGGTCATCCTAATGGGACATTAGCTAATATTACACATGTAGGGAACTTAAGACTTAACAGTACTGTCATCTTCTGAGCGTTTTATAAAGGATATTGATAATTTTATACATATAAAATATTTTTTATTATAATTATTATAGGCTCTTCTGAGACTTGAATTAAAATATCGAAAATATGTAATGAAATGTTTGAATGTATGACTACTCATGGATTTCTTGAAAGTTAAAAAATGAACCGAAAAAACATCAAACCAAATTGAAACCGAACCGAATATTTAAAAAACCGAACTTAACCGAACCGAACTTCAAAAAGAACCGAACCAAACCGAAACTGAATATTTAGTTCGGTTCTCGGTTTCAGTCAAAAACCGAACCGAATGGAACTGAGTCCACCCCTACTGCCCAGGACCAACGTACGTTATACACTTCCCGTAGCGTACGTTAACCTCAACCTTGACTCGCCCGTCCACATCCGCGCCGAAAGTTGCCGACCACGGGTCCCACCTATCAGCAATAGCCTGAGCTGTCCGATTCCTCTGGTGACGTACGTAATGCCTTATACATAGCGTACATAACACTTAGCATCTTAACGTACGTTAACTATACTCATTAACGTACGTAATCCTTGTGTCTTAGCGTACGCTAAGTATCCATCGTAGCGTGGGCTAATGTGGCTGTACTTAGCCATTTTCAGCTATTCTTGTCCAACGTCTCAACATACTATATACGAACATACAGCATACTGAATACGTATACGACTTCCAACAATAATCTCGTATGTTATGCCCGACACACAATATCTTCAAATACAATTGTCAACCAAATGCAGTAATTATACCAATACACTCAGTCATTCATTTATTTTATCCATACTGTACAGATTCCACGCTGCACAACATAACTCGGATAAAATAATATTAAATAACAGTAGTAGAAATTCCGGATATTACAACCCCATCTTCAAATTTGATGGCAGGTCACCTGATCAAATTTTGGGGCAGGTCACCCAATCTTCAAATTTGTGGGTAGGTCACCCGATCAATTTTTTAGGACAGGTCACCCAATCTTCAAATTTAAGGGCATATCACCCAATCTTCAAATTTGTGGGTAGGTCACCCAATCAAATTTTTAGGGCAGGTCACCAAATCTTCAAACTTATGGGTAGGTCACTCGATCAAATTTTTAGGGCAGGTCACCCAATCTTCAAATTTGAGGGCATGTCACCCCATCTTCAAATTTTAGGGCACGTCACCCGATCAAATTTTAGGGTATGTCACCCCATCTTCAAATTTGAGGGCATGCCCTAAAAAATTTGTGGATAGGTCACCCGATCAAATTTTTAGGGCAGGTCACCCGATCAAATTTTTAGGGCAGGTCACCCGAACAAATTTTAGGGCATGTCACCGCATCTTCAAATTTGAGGGCAGGTCACCCGATCAAATTTTTAGGGCAGGTCACCCAATCTTCAAATTTGAGGGCATGTCACCCAATCTTCAAATTTGGGCGTAGGTCATCCGATCAAATTTTAGGGCAGGTCACCCAATATTCAAATTTGAGGGCATGTCACCCAATCTTCAAATTTGTGGGTAGGTCACTCGATCAAATTTTTAGGGCAGGTCACCCAATCTTCAAATTTGAGGGCATGTCACTCAATCTTCAAATTTATGGGTAGGTCACTCGATCAAAATTTTAGGGCAGGTCACCAAATCTTCAAATTTGAGGGCACTTCACCCGAAAATAAAGCTGATGTATAACTACAATTTTAGATTTCTAATTTAGACCCAAAAATAAAAAGTTTTGTCCCAATTCCTATCCAAACCAACACATCTGTTCTTCTTACCCCATAACTATAAGCAGATATGAAATTTTCTTGAATAATTTTACATTGCAGCAATGACTAAAGATTAAAACTTATCTCCAATGGAAATTCATGGTCGATAACAACTTATCTTTGCCGCTGATGAAATAATCCGTGTTTGGTTGAATCCAGGTATGAACATTAAGTCTCACATCTCAACTCAATGAATGACTCGATATCACTGGTTCCCACATACGGCGCCACTTGATGTATCCGAGCTGATTGGCCACCAAGAATCGAATTGCTCCCTTTGTTCCGAGCTAGAAAACCACCGGAGTTCCTACAGAAGATGCCGGGATGGTCCCAGTACAAACTCTTCGATGCTTAAGCTGGAACATGTTTTGAGAGAAATCCAAATGTAATATGTGTATGTGTGTTTTCTTCTCTGGTTCCTAAAGGGGGTCAGGCCTTCCAATATTTATAGAAGAGAGAGGAACCTATCCCTGAAATCCTACCTTTGTTTGGGAGAGATTCCTGATTTCCAGGGCTAGGGGTGTAGCCACAATTCCCTTAATATGAGGGATTCTTCTTTTATGATGAAATCCAAGCTTTCTAGGGACTTTGTCCTATTTGAGCTGAACTCTTTCTAGCTTGCCTAATTGACGATGCCGAGGTCTATCTAGTTATGAGCTCTAAATATAGACTTGGAGGTAGGATCATCTTTACGGGAAAATTCTTCTCCGAGCCCATCCGTCCTCCCACCTACTCCAGGTTGGTAGTTCAGTTGGGTTTACTTGAGAGTCGGGTTTAGTGGACCATGTTCTTTAACAGACCTGAATATGATGTCATCTGGGAGAGCTGACATATGGAATGACCTGCTGGTTTAGACCTGTGGCAGGTCTCCTACACTGGGGTAGACACTGGGGACCGAGCCGCCTAGAGAGAGCAGCCTCAGCTCCACTCTCCAAGTTGTATACTAGGCCGGTGGGACCTACTGAACCTTTACACAATAAGGTGGGCCTTCAGTAATCTGATTT
Organism: Orobanche coerulescens; assembly: GCA_033398695.1. Lineage (NCBI taxonomy): Eukaryota > Viridiplantae > Streptophyta > Magnoliopsida > Lamiales > Orobanchaceae > Orobanche > Orobanche coerulescens. Next base: position 4,771,340 of record CM065816.1, read on the forward strand.
TGTTCCGATATTCCGGGATGAACCGCAATAAAACGGACATGTATATTTTGGGTCATATCATTAATTCTATGCTAACTAGCTTGTTAGTAGTGATTGTGTTCTTTTTATGTTATGTCATTTTACTAATTCTAGAGAGAAGAAAGACTCTCAATCTCTATTATTGCAACCTTGAAATTTCCATCTTTTTCCATTATCCCACGCTTCTCGCTCCCTTCCTCCTCTTTAATGCATGACGAAAAGAAATGTTCTTGACAACTATTTAATAAAAAATGGGATCTACCCCATCACCATATTACAGAACTGTTTTGACAACTCTTATCGTAAGCATTTGGTAATATAGTTAGATAGTGAGAATTTTTTATCAAATCAACTCGGATATCAATTGAATAAACAGTAGAAATGCTTTGGCAATATTCCCCTCTGTTACGGCCCTCTATCTTAAGTTTGTACAAGACATAAATGAAATGATAGAGCTGAAATTTTCTATTCCTAAATACTAATAACACTACCACCATTTCTCGTTTTTCACTTGTTTCAAAGATGTATGTAAGAATCTTCAAAGACGTTTGGCCTTTGAAAAAGATTGATTCCATTATATTAATAGTAATGTAAAAAAAATACCAAATTATGGTAGGACACTTGACGACTACAAGGTATAAATCAATTTTTCTAGCAACCACAATGATTTCATGATTCTGGTTCAATAATTTTATAAAGAAATAATTACTTAAATTAGTAATGAATGAAGTTTTCGAATGTAAAACGAGAATATTCAATTGTTTAGAATAAGACAGAAATTTTAAACACTAATCAATAAAGTTTTTATATTATTTTGTAATAGATAATTCTGCATTAAGATTTATTGTTTTTATTCCGATCCAATACATTTGGAAAAGATGCCATAATATTGGTTTGGAACACCAAGGGGCGGAGCCAGGTTTATTACAACCTGGCCTGTAGGCCGGTTGGCCCATCCCAATATTTTTATAAAATGTTGAAGAAGTGGGCTTTTAGTTTTAGCCCACTTCTAACAAAGTGGCAAATTAAAATGAGAAAAAGAATAAAACACAAAGTTATGCAGCCCACCGAAGAAATTCCAGGAAGAAAAATAGAAATACAAACGAGAAGTGAGAATTCTCATGCTTCATCTGATAATCGAATTCAGGTTTGTTCATATTTTCTTATTATATTGTTCTATTTTAGTATTTTGGTAGTAATTTATTGTATACTATTCATTATTTATTGTTGACCATATGTTAATTAAATATTAAGATGGCCGATTTACATCTGACTATCTTTTTAGATGGCCTAATTATAGTTTAGACTTTATTGTTTCAGATATTACAATGAAGGACAATCTATGCTATGTCGAGAAACTATATTTACAACGAAGGATAAAAATCAAGCTTTCAGGTGATGTCACATGAGAGAGAGTATTAATATTCCGAATTTGCCATTTTATATATTGTATTAAGATGTACAATCAATCTAACGATTAATAACTAATACATCTTAATTTAGTGTATGTTCACTAAGTACAATATCGGTGGACCGCAGAACTATCCAAGTATTGTATGTATTTCTTTATTTAGTTTTTCCCTTTTAGCTTATGGATGTATATGTTTTGTTCTTTCTATGGTTGGTTTTAACTTGATTTGGATATAGCTTGAAGAAGAAGAAGATGATGTGCAATTAGAGTACGACTTCGTCAAAGTAATATCCTCATGTTTTGGTTCATATCCTTTAAATTTAACTTTGAAATTCTAAATGTGAAACTAATTTGTACATGTATGTTGATTGTAGGATTGTTTGGGAGAAACTGCTTCAACCAATAATGAGAATATACTTGTGATGCATTAACTATGAATATTATTTTGAAAGTACAATGCGGTTGTGGATGCGGTTGTCTTTAAAATTCAAATTTGAGTGTTGCCATGAATGGTTTTATTGTACACTTCCAGGTTATTCTATTGCTAGAGAAGGTAAATGAAACTTGCACAATGTTGTGGACTCAAACCTGATTCAGTTCCGGATCTCGGGTTCTGGGTTCGGTCCGAGCTTCCACCAGGTATTTGTCGGGCCGGTCCCAGGTTTGAAAACGGATCCAACATTCTTATCGATCCTGTCCGGGTGCATTCGATAAGTTATCGGATCGGTCCTGGTTGTGCCGAAACCCGGTCCGAACCGATCCGATAACAACATCTGAGGACGGTCACTTCAGACTAGTGATCGTTTTTTCGATGATGCCGGTTTTTTCTTGTTTTATTTTTTTATGCTCTTAGATTGGTATCTGATAATCATTTTGTAATATACTCTAACTTAATTAAAAGATTTTTTCCTTGAATGAATCTCAATAAATCTTCTTCAATCGATTTCTTTTAATTACTCTCAAAAGATGGAACAATTGAAATTCATCCAAAAAAAATACTTTTTCGGTGAAATTATTTGATGTGTGGCCTCTCCTCGTGATTAAACCATTCTATTATTCAACCAATAATGCTTAAATGTAGACTTATTCGCAAATTAGAGTCTATTTTTATGGATGATTCTCTATGAATATTTTTTAATCGTTTTCTTTAAAGTTGTATTTTCTGAAAAGAGAAATATTAGGCTAAATCTTTAAGATTAGATTCTATTATATTTTTACTAATTTAATAAAATATATTCTTAAAAATATTAGCAATTTATTTTCAGAATAGCGTATGAATGATTTGGAATTATTTGTTAGAGGATAAATAAACCAAACCAAACCAAACATACCCAGTATATCCCGCTCAGAGCGGGGTTTGGGGAGGGTAAGATGTACGCAGACCATGCCCCTACCTATTACGGTAGGGAGGCTGTTTCCGTGAAGACCCTCAGCTTAGTGCACAGCAACATATTGAGTGAAAAATACAATGGGAAGCAAATGCTACGAAAAAAAATAAAAAAACTCATTTCATTATCTTACCTGAGCTCATGGCTTAATTCACATGGGACTTACCTAAGAGGAATTTGGCTACTTCACTCCCGATGAACGCTGCTCAAACAGAAGAGAGGTTGACTCCGCGCACAGCTCCCTGTCGAAAATACACCACACGCAAAAGGCAATAGGATAAAATATACAATAAATTAATAAAATGCAATGCTCTAGATCAATGATAACCGAGACAACCCAACCCTGAGACTCTCAACTACAGCACCACTCCCAACTAAAGAATCCACAACTCTGATCTGCCGCCTCCAAGCGCACCTATCAACAGTCATGGTCTCGGAAAGGTTTAAGGCCTTCAAATCTAATCTCAGCTGATCCTCCCACGTCCTCCTCGGTCTGCCTCTCCTCCTCTCCCCGACAACTACTAAACTCTCGACCCTCCTCACCGGAGCAGAAGCCTGCCTCCTGCGGACGTGGCCAAACCATCTCAATCTCCCTTCCGTAACTTTCGCTGAAATAGGCGCCACTTCTAGCGCTTGCCTGAAGACCCCGTTCAAGATTCTATCTAACATTGTGCGACCACACGACCAGCGTAACATTCTCATTTCAGCCGCTTCCAACTTGCTCTCAAGCGACTTCTTCATCGCCCAACATTCAGAGCCATACAACATTGCAGGTCGGATTGCCGCTCTATAGAATTTACCCTTCAGCTTTAGAGGGACTTTCTTGTCGCACAGAACCCCTGTCGCTGCTCTCCACCTTAGCCACCCCGCCTTGATGCGATGTGTGACATCATTTTCACACTCACCTTCCTTCTGAATGATCGAACCCAAATACTTGAACTTATCCGTACGAGGAACGATCTGATCCGCAATCATAACCTCTACATCTTCCTCGTTGGCCTCACCACTAAAGTTACACCAGAGATACTCTGTCTTAGACCGGCTCACACGCAAGCCCTGTGATTCTAACTTAGAACTCCAAAGCTCCAACTTCGAGTTCACCTCTCTCCTCGACTCCGCCACTAACACAATGTCGTCAGCAAAAAGCATGCACCATGGGACGCCATCTTGAATCCCCCGCGAAATGACGTCAAGGATCAGAGCGAAGAGAAGAGGGCTTAGCGCCGACCCCTGGTGTAGCCCTATCTCAACCGGAAAATACTGGGTGTCACCAGCTGGGGTCCTAACGCACGTCCTAGCTTGGGAATACATGTCTTGGATCGCCCTAACGAACTGCAACGACACCCTCCTCTCTACTAGGCTCCTCCAAATAACATCGCGCGGAATGCTATCATAAGCTTTCTCTAGATCTATGAACACCATATGGAGGTCCTTACGCCGCTCTCTAAACTTCTCCATAAGGCGTCTGACGAGATGAATGGCCTCAGTCGTGGACCTCCCCGGCATGAAGCCAAATTGGTTCTCTGAGATCTCAACTTCTCTTCTAACCCTGCATTCCACCACTCTTTCCCAAAGTTTCATAGTATGACTGAGGAGTTTAATACCCCTATAGTTACTACAACTCTGAGCATCGCCTTTGTTCTTGAAAAACGGCACGACAATACTATGCCTCCACTCCGTCGGCATCTTAGAACCTCTGAGGAGGATGTTGAACAGCTCTGCTAGCCACTGAACTCCGACTTCCCCCAGACAAAGCCAAACTTCAATAGGGATCTGATCCGGGCCTACCGCCTTAGCTCTACCCATTTTCATTAGAGCACCCTTTACTTCCTCCTTGCTGATGCTTTCACATGAACTAAACGAACGGGCAGAAGATAGACTAACCCCTTGCACCACCGAGTCACTACCCCTAGCCTCATTGAAACGTTCAAAAAAATACTTATTCCACCTCTCCTTAATAGCCACATCGTTTACTAATACTTGACCCAAATCATCCTTAATAAACTTAACGGGACCCAGGTCGCGCCGCCCTCTTTCCCTAGCTTTCGCTAGTTTAAAAATAGCATTCGCTCCTTGTTTGGTGTCTAGGCGCTTGTACATCTCCTTGTAAGCCTCCCCTTTAGCCTTAGCCACTGCCTTCCTAGCCTCTCTTTTCGCCACCTTGTACGCTACAATCTTCAAGATTCTCTCCTCCCCAGCACTAACCGACAAAAGCTCCTTAAATAGCGCTTGTTTATCTTTAACCTTTTTTTGGATCTCCTCATTCCACCACCAAGCCTCCCTAGGTCCACTAGACCTGCCCGAAGAAACCCCCACCACCTTCTCGCCCACCCTCCTAATAGCATTGGCCATGCTGGTCCACATAAGGTTAGCATCGCCCCCTTGCAAAAAACTTCCTTCGCGGGTCAGAGACTCCTTGAAAATTGCCGCCTTCTCACCCTTCAGATCCTTCTAGAGAATCCTAGGTCTAGCTTCTCTATCCCTGCTAACAACACGACCTCCCATGGATAAATCCATAGCCAGCAGCCGGTGTTGAGAAGCACATGCCTCGCTCCGGAACACCTTGCAGTCCACGCACGCCCTAGCATCACGACTGCGCAAAAGAAGGTAATCAATTTGGGTGTTGTGCCCCCCACTACTGAAGGTGATGAGGTGCTCAGCTCTCTTCTGAAAAACAGAGTTTGCAATTACCAACTCATGTGCAGTGGCAAACTCCAACAGTGCGGAACCACCTGCATTCCTAACTCCAAAGCCGAAACCCCCATGCGCACTATGGTAACCATCCAATCCATCACCAATGTGCCCATTGAAATCGCCCCCCAAAACAATAAATTGATCGTCCGGAATACACCCGACCAACTCATCTAAACAGGCCCAAAAAGTTTCCTTAACAAGCTCACCCAAACCAACATGAGGGACATACGCACATACCACGTTAACCACCTTCTCCCCAACCACCACTGCAACGGACATAATCCTATCATTACACCTCTTCACTTCCACGACGTTGTCCTTGTACTCTTTAGACAAAAGGATACCCACACCATTACTCGAGTTAGCAAGACCAGAATACCACAATTTATAACCGTTCGCCTCCCTGGACTGCGCCCCCTTCCACCTTGTCTCCTGAATACAAGCCACATCAACCTTTCTATTACCCAAAACATCCACGAGCTCCAAAAGTTTACCCGTCAAGGTACCCAAATTCCAACTACCAACTCGCAAACGTCGCGACATCAACCAACACAAAATAACAAACACACTACGAAAATAAATAAAATGTGATAGTGTGAAGCAAAAGTGAAAATACGATGAGAATGTAAAAACAATTTAAGCAGGAAAAACGCAGAGCGAGCACAGTAAATAATAGATATATATAAAAAATGAAATTTAACGGAAAAGATAATGATACCAAATTCTTCGAGACGACTTGGAAAAGAGGAAGCCTTTGAGAGGATTCCGAGCAGCTTGAAAAATCGGCAAGGGAACCTGCAATACAGCCAGCTATATGCTATACTACTGTTAGATTGAAGGGGAGAAAATAAATGCAGCGTTGTATTATTAATTTTCCGGCGATACGCCGGCTAGAAATGGCCAATGCCGGTGCAAACATATTGAACGTAAACATTACTATTGTTTTCCATATTATTTTGGTGATAGGCCCAGGAGTAGTAAAGAGGTAAGCCCGTAAACTTATTATCTCTCGATCCAATTTTGGGACCACCCTATGCCAACCCCCTGCAAAGGTCGCCAAGTCCATGGCGTGGTCCAATTTAACCCTTACTGTACATAATTGGGTAAATTAAAATATATAATAATATACATATTTTGTAATTATTAAAAAAGTATGGCAGTACTAAAATAAATAGGCTTGAAACTTTTTAAACCAAGAATTGCGGAATCGATCTGAACCGTTGTGGAACTGATAATTCGGTTCCTACAAGCAAAATTTATAGATTTTAAGCGATTTGATTCCTTCATTTTACATCGTTCGGTTCGCGGTTTTTGTTAAAATTTAAAAAATAAATCGCAAGAATCAAAAAGAACCGAAGGAACAGAGAGGAACTGATGGCTATTATGAATTTGACTATATTTTATAATAGATATTTTCGTCGGAACCGCATCGCCGAATCGATCTGAGTCGTGTATGAACTAAAAGAACCGAACAGAACCGCATCAAAACCGAATGGGACCACGACAGAACTGAATTGGGACCGACTTATAGATATTTTTTCAGATTTCACAAACAGTGGAACCGCTTGGAACCGTTAGTTTTTTTCGGTTCGGTTCTTGCGCAGTTCCAACAAAAAATCTAGTAAAAGCGAAACGATATTTTTTGCAGCGGTTCGGTTCTTGTTCTTTTACTTTTTACAACGGAACCGATTTGTCCCAAGACTAAAAATAATTATAAAAATTAAGAGTTGGATTGATATTATTTAGGTGATCAAACTATTACTTCCGATTATCAAAATAAAATATACTTCATTGAATATTGGGCCGTTGGTTATCAAATAATTAATATTCAAGTGTATTATTTCAAATAATCAAATTATTAATTATGGAATCCAATGATTGATTTTGTAGGTATTCTTTTTATGTTACATTTATGTAATTAATTCATAAACTATATAAAATATATGAAAAAACCCTGCATAAACCCCCCAGTCAGATTTCGGGATTATATCAATATCACTCCATAAGCAAAATTGTCCCATCTTAAGATGTAGGAGTGAGCATGGATGTTTATGGGACCGGATGGGACAGACTTGGCGCCATCCCACATCTCGTCACGTATAATAACAAGCGGAACATGACGGGATATGGTTGGTGATTTGTAGATTTCATCTTTTATAGATTTCATCTATAAAAAGTTCAAAATATAAATTAAAAAAATAAGAAATTTACAATCTTATAGTGTTTATTTTAATTTAATATATTTTTACATATACATATAATATATAAATACAAGTCAAACACAATTTTAAGAAAATCTAAGTTGAAAAATGAAACATAATCTTAAATTTTTTTTATAAAAGACATGATTCAATTACTCCAAATATTAAGCATCTATATATATAAAAAAATTATATTATCGATCATTTTATATTTTTCAAGAATTATTTTGTCAAACACTAAATATTCTTATAATTTATTTGTAGTTTAATGGTATATATTTAATAAAATAAATGTATTATTTTAAATGGGACTGGACAGACTTAGCGGGATAGAAATTTTTCGTTCCACGTCCCATCCAATTCATCGCCGGACGAGACGAGCAGGACGTTTTCAAATTTAAGACCCACATTGGGGTGAGATCGTGATGGAATCGGGATGGGACGAGATTTTAGTTTTTCTTGCCAGCCCCTACTAAGATGAATTCCATAACTGAGTTTACTTCATTCCTTTAGAATCACATTGTTGAACCTTTTTTTTATGACGGGAGAATTCACGGCCATTAGTCTTTGAGTGTGCACTGAATAAATCCTCGGGTTAGACGTAATAGTTTGCAAACTATGTCCTCCATTTAGGGGTGATATACCGTATTGTACTGAATTTTTTTGTCCATACCGTATAACGTATCGAAAATTTTGGTATAACAAAATTCATACCGATACCGTACCGAAAGTTACGATATACCGAATCCGAAATTTCGATATGGCTTTCGGTCCATATACCGATACCGTACGGAAATTTCGGTATACCAAATTTTATTTCGGTATCGGTGTATACCGAACTTATCGAAATGCCAAATTACCAAAATATCGAAAAAATATTGATATACCGATATATACTGAATAAAAAAATACCGAAAATATCGATATATATATATATATATATTGAAATACTGTTTTTTTTTGTATCTCGGTATATACCGAAAAAAAAAATCATACTGTTATCGTACCAAAAATTCGGTACACCGAAATTTTCGGTAATTTCGGTAATTTTTCGGTACGGTAAATTCGATATTTTGGTATTTCGGTATATTTTGCCACCCCTACCTCTATTCCAGATGAATATTTTATATTTAAAATATAATTTTATAACCAATACTATTTTCTTATATTTCGTATTCTTTTTATATAGTCCACATTGAGTTCACAATTAAAAGGAGTAAGAATATAATTGAAAAATAATAGTACGAAAAGTTTGTTTTGTACATTTGACGTTACAATCAATGAAAAAGTGTACATTCAACAATATATATTCTTCGAATATGACAGATGAAATATTAATTTTACTAATTAGATTAGAATTAATGTTAAAATTTAAAAATAATAAAATACAAGTGGTTAGTATTTAGATTAGAATTAATGTTAAAATTTAAAAAATAATAAAATACAAGTGGTTAGTATTTAGATTAGAATTAATGTTAAAATTTAAAAAATAATACAATACAAGTGGTTAGTAATTAGATTAGAATTAATGTTAAAATTTAAAAAATAATACAATACAAGTGGTTAGTAATTAGATTAGAATTAATGTTAAAATTTAAAAAATAATAAAATACAAGTGGTTAGTATTTAGATTAGAATTAATGTTAAAATTTAAAAAATAATAAAATATAAGTGGTTAGTAATTAGATTAGAATTAATGTTAAAATTTAAAAAATAATAAAATACAAGTTGTTAGTAGTTAGATTAGAATTAATGTTAAAATTTAAAAAATAATAAAATACAAGTTGTTAGTAGTTAGATTAGAATTAATGTTAAAATTTAAAAAATAATAAAATACAAGTGATTAGTAGTTAGATTAGAATTAATGTTAAAATTTAAAAAATAATAAAATACAATTGGTTAGTAGTTAGATTAGAATTAATGTTAAAATTTAAAAAATAATAAAATACAAGTGGTTAGTAGTTAGATTAGAGTTAATGTTAAAATTCAAAAAATACTCAATTTACAGATATCAGTTTTTTGTACATTTTCCTAGATTTGAATGTTGAAATGAGTTTGTTTAAAAAAAGAAGCACTTATAAACAAAAAAGAAAGTGGTGGTATTTATAGGGGTGTTGACATTATTATTATTAAAAGAAAGTGATGAGATGACGGTGGGGTCAGGGTGTTTATGAGGGGTGTTTATTTAGCACCACCCCCTAAATAAATCACCACGTCTGATGGATCTCTTGTTATATTACGTCGGTTGTGCCATCCAAAATATTATCGCTTTAGTGCGAAATTGTAATAACATTATTGACGTTTTGAGATTTATATGTATAACGAGTTCAATCTTTCTAAGATACTCAAACTTTCTTGTGTCAATATACGTAGATTTGTTGTTGTTTTAGACAAAGGATGTTGGAAAAATAGCTTAATTAATACCATAATTAATTATGGTAATTAATGACATTAAATGGTATATTTGGAATCTACATTTTGTGTAGATTAATTTAGTGTATTTACTTGTTCAATTTCGTTAAGAAATGAATGAGTAATTAATAAACAAAGTTAAGCCATTTAATAGTTGGGGATGTGGTGTGGAATCTCATCCCACATCGGTAAGAAGGAAAAGTTGATTTATTTATAAAAGCGACTTTCCATAATAAAGGAAAGAATCAAGTGCGCTCCATTAAGCACAAGACCCTAGTTGGCTTTAATTAATTTTTAAAGCTAGAATCCGAATCCTACGAGGAAGGTGCAAAGCACCTTCCGAGTCCGAGTCCGAGCACGTGCACGTCGCACTTGTCGCAACGGGCGCTTCGTAGGCGCACTTTGCACCCCTGCAGATGATGATTACACACACATAACAATCAAGATAATAATCCTGTCATACTAGCCTAAGTTCATACTACAAAGTCCCAAATATCCAGTAGTTCGCCCGGAATTCGATTCCTAGTACAGGGTATCGAGTTCATCGAAAAAACCGTTGTATCTTGGGGACGTTTGCCGTTCAACCGTGTGTACTGTGCGGGGCAATTTCGTCTTACGGAGAGAGAGTCCAACTCTTGCCTCGGTTTACATTCATTTGTCATTTTCTACAGCATTACATATCAACAATCGTAAGACGAAATTTTTCTGTAGAAGATGGCATCGTCAAGCAACAATGTTCATGCTCCTGCCCATGCCGAAAAACCAGAGAAGTTCTCAGGTACCGACTTCAAACGTTGGCAATCAAAAATGCCGTTTCTACCTTACTACTCTCAATCTCCGCCGCTTCCTTTCCGAATCTCCTCCCGTTGTGGGGGATGATGAAATCGACACCTGTAAACGCACGGCGTTGGATGCATGGCATCACAGCGACTTCTTATGTCGAAACTATATTTTGAATGGGTTGGATGACACACTTTACAGTGTTTATTCCACAATCAAAACGTCCAAAGAGTTGTGGGACTCGTTGGAGACAAAATATAAAACAGAAGATGCCGGCTTGAAAAAGTTCATCGTGGGTCGTTTTCTTGACTTCAAAATGGTGGACACAAAAACTGTTCTCGAGCAAGTGCAGGAAATACAGTTGATCCTGCACGATATTTTGGCAGAAGGAATGAGCTTGTCTGAATCCTTTCAAGTTGCTGCCATAATCGAGAAGTTGCCCCCGATGTGGAAGGACTTCAAAAACTACCTCAAGCACAAACGCAAGGAAATGGGCCTTGAAGATCTAATTGTGCGACTGAGGATCGAAGAGGACAATCGGAAGACCGATGTCAAGATGAACAAGTCATCTATGGAGGCAAAAGCAAATCTCATCGAGTCAAGCAACAACAAAAAGCGGAAATTTAACGGGAAGAAGCAAGACTCGAAGAATCAAAAGAAGATCAAAGGAGAATGCTACAACTGCGGTAAATTCGGGCATATGGCGAAAAATTGCCGCAAACCAAAGAAAGACAAGAAGAGAGATCAAGCAAATATAATCGAGAATAAGTATGTTCCCGTCGATTTGTCCAGTCTTGATCTGTGTGCAGTTGTAGATGAAATCAATATGGTTGGAATCCCAAATGGATGGTGGGTGGACACCGGCGCTACTAAACATATTTGTGCCGATAAAACCATGTTCTCCTCATACGAGCCCGTCACCGAAGAAAGAAAATTGTACATGGGAAACTCCACGCCTCAAATGTTGTCGAATCGAGAAGTTATACTCAAGATGACGTCTGATTGAAATTGACGCTCAAAAATGTGCCGCATGTTCCGTACATTCGTAAGAATCTTGTGTCCGCTCAAGATTGAGCAAACCCGGATTTAGGCTAGTGTTTGAAGCGGATAAAGTTGTAATAACTAAAAATGGTCACTTTATCGGAAAAGGCTATATAGATAACGGCCTTTTCAAACTGAATGCTATCAATGTACGTGGAGGAAATGAAATAAACGATAAAGTTGTTTATTTGGTTGAGTCTCCTAATTTATGGCATGATAGATTAGGACATGCAAATCTAAATATACTACGCTGCTTAGTACATTTAGATTTATTGCCAAAAATGACTTTCGATCAACACAAAAGGTGTGAAATATGTGTTGAAGCAAAAATGGCAAAATCTCCTTTTCATTCAGTGGAAAGATCGACAAAACCTCTTGAATTGATTCACACCGATCTGTGCGATTTAAAACTTGTGCAAACAAGAGGTGGAAAGAATTATTTTATAACTTTTATTGATGATTGCACAAGATTTTGTTATGTGTATCTTTTGAGAAGCAAAGACGAAGCATTCGAAGCTTTCAAAACATACAAAACAGAAGTTGAAAATCAACTCAACACCAAAATCAAAATGATTCGAAGTGATCGAGGCGGTGAATATGTTGCACCTTTTGAAAAATATTGTCGTGAAAATGGCATTATTCACCAAACGACTGCACCTTATGCACCCCAATCAAATGGTGTTGCCGAACGAAAGAATAGAACATTGAAGGAAATGATGAATGCTATGTTGATAAGCTCGGGCCTATCACTTAACATGTGGGAGACGCTATTCTTTCGGCCAATAAAATTCTGAATAAATTACCCAAAAAGAAGCAAGATAAAACTCCATATGAATTATGGAAAGGAAGGAAGCCCTATAAGTACTTAAAAGTGTGGGGGTGCTTAGCAAAAGTTGAAGTACCGAAACCCAAGCAAGTAAAAATAGGACAAAAACGGTTGATTGCATTTTCATAGGATATGCAAATAATAGTAGTGCGTACCGATTTTTGGTACACAAATCGGAAGTACCGATATTAATGAGGGAATGATTATAGAATCAAGAAATGCCATATTTTTGAAACTATATTCCTAAGAAAGAAAAGAATGAAATAAGTCCGAAAAGAGGACTTATGATGAAATCTCGCCAAATCGTAATGGACCAACACCTAACTAAGGCGAGGAAAAAGAATAAAAACTGCAAAAACCTTTGGTCCGGATTTTGTAGTCTATTCTTTAGAAGATGAACCAACGACAATCAAGGAAGCATTGTCTGGTTCCGATGCCGATCTATGGCAAGAAGCTATCAATAGTGAAATCGAGTCAATCTTGAACAATCACACTTGGCACATTGTTGATCTTCCTCCGGAAATAAACCTTTAGGTTGCAAGTGGATTCTCAAGAAGAAATACAAAGGTGATAAATCTATTGACAAATACAAGGCACGTTTGGTAGCCAAAGGATACAAACAAAAGGAAGGGTATGATTACTTTGATACATACTCACCAGCTACTCGGATTACATCCATTAGAATGCTACTTGCAATAGCGGATTGTACAATCTTGAGATACACCAAATGGATGTAAAACGGCCTTTCTAAATGGAGATTTAGAAGATGAAATTTATATGGAACAACCCGAAGGGTTCGTGATTCCTACCAAGAAAACAAAGTTTGCAAACTTGTTAAGTCTTTATACGGACTTAAGCAAGCACCCAAACAATGGCATGAGAAATTGGACCAAGTAATGATGTCAAATGGTTTCAAGATCAATGAATGCGATAAATGTGTGTACATCAAAGGTACATCTGACAATTTTGTCATTGTGTGTCTATACGTTGATGATATGCTAATTATGGGTAGCAACAATAAAATCATCATAGGCACTAAGGAAATGTTAAAGAAGAACTTTGACATGAAGGATATGGGATTAGCCGATGTGATTTTTGGAATCAAGATCTCCGTAACACCCGATGGAATAGTCTTATCACAATCTCACTATGTTGAGAATGTACTTAAGAAATTCAAGGCATACGATCTACCTCCGGCTAAGACACCTGTTGACTTAAGTTTACACTTAGCCAAAAATCGAGGAGAACCCATATCACAAATGTAATATGCTAGGATTATTGGAAGCCTAATGTACTTAGCAAATTGTACAAGGCCGGACATAGCATATTCTATTAGTAAACCGAGTTTACGAGTAATCCCGAAAGGATCATTGGACCGCATTGACAAGAGTGTTGAGATACTTAAAACACACTGTCAATCATGGTATACACTATTCAAGATATCCAAATTGCTTTGGAAGGATATTGTGATGCCAATCGGATATCCAATACTAAAGACTCTAAATCCACAAGCGGTTATGTATTTACCATTGGTGGAGGAGCAATATCATGGAAATCTTCTAAGCAAACATGCATAGCCCGATCTACAATGGAATCGGAGTTTATTGCTTTAGACAAAGCCGGTGAAGAAGCCGAATGGTTAAGAAACTTCTTAGAAGATATTCCTCATTGGAAAAACCTTTGCCTCCCGTTATGATACATTGTGATAGCATGGCAATGCATAGGAGGGCAAAGAACAAGATATATAATGGTAAGTCTCGACATATTCGTCGAAGACACAATACCATTAGACATTTGATCACTACAGAATAATGTGTATTGACTATGTAAAGTCAAAAGACAATATAGCGGATCCGTTTACAAAAGGTATTAACCGTGATCAATTATATAATGCAAAGAAGGGGAATGGGATTGAAATCCACGCATTGAGAATTTTCATAATGGTAACTCAACCAGATGATTGGAGATCCCAAGAACTTGGTTCAATGAGACAACTAAGTTGTGAAAGTTCAGTTAAAGCACTTGAAAATCCATTCTCGTAGTCGCTCAAGTGCAAGCCTCAGCTTGTGGTAAAGGGTAAGCCTTTTAAAGCTTTTAATGATTCCTATAACCTTTTATAGGTGGAGTATGGCAGATACTCTTCATAGGAGGTCACTTATATAAGTGAAGAAGTAAGGCCGCTTCATAAAATTAGTAACACTTATGAATCCAAGAAATGGTCCAAGGCCAAAATGGACACAACGTGAGAACGAAAGATATTAGATCTATTATTGTGTGTATATTATTGTCTTGGTTTACACAAAAGTTGACCGGTTCAAGACATCACGTTCACCGAGCAACGAGTAAATCCGATAGCATTACACTAAGGAAGGTTCAAGGCTAACTACCACCTATCCTGAAGCAATAATAGGTCGGGACTTAGTGCATGTTGCATTTGCATTAATCATCATTCATGTGGGGGATTGTTGGAAAAATAGCTTAATTAATACCATAATTAATTATGGTAATTAATGACATTAAATGGTATATTTGGAATCTACATTTTGTGTAGATTAATTTAGTGTATTTACTTGTTCAATTTCGTTAAGAAATGAATGAGTAATTAATGCACAAAGTTAAGCCATTTAATAGTTGGGGATGTGGTGTGAAATCCCATCCCACATTTGAGAAGTAAGGAAAAGTTGAGCTATTTATAAAGGACTTTCCATCATAAAGGAGCAATCAAGTGTGCTCCATTAAGGTGCACCCTAGTTGGCTTTAATTAATTTTTAAAGCTAGAATCCGAATCCTACGAGGAAGGTGCAAAGCACCTTCCGAGTCCGAGTCCGAGTCCGAGCACGTGCACGTCGCACTTGTCGCAACGGGCGCTTCGTAGGCGCACTTTGCACTTCGCTCGAACGCCTCGGAGCGAGGAGCCTTTCGTTTTGACAACTAAGATAGTGGCTCGGATGACTTGGATGACATGTGGTAGTGACATGGCGGGAGTGACACACAAACGGGCGGTTAACGGCCGAACCAATGCATTGGTTCGGACCATTCAGTGTGAATCGACTAAAGACAATGGTTCACTATTCTCAACCAATGCACCCTTCCCACTGACCACAAGGTGTCTATCCAAATGTAAAGACACACCAATTCGGACAGGGTGCTTTACAGACTATAAATCAACCCCTGCAGATGATGATTACACACACATAACAATCAAGATAATAATCCTGTCATACTAGCCTAAGTTCATACTACAAAGTCCCAAATATCCAGTAGTTCGCCCGGAATTCGATTCCTAGTAGAGGGTATCGAGTTCATCGAAAAAACCGTTGTATCTTGGGGACGTTTGCCGTTCAACCGTGTGTACTGTGCGGGGCAATTTCGTCTTACGGAGAGAGAGTCCAACTCTTGCCTCGGTTTACATTCATTTGTCATTTTCTACAGCATTACATATCAACAATGGACAACAATTTTGGGTCGTGTGTGAGTACTGCATAAGTGTACTTAGGCTCTGTTTGTTTGGATAGAACTGAATTGAACTGAACTGAAATATATATTAAGAGTAAATAATAATAATAATAGTAATAAACAAAGCAACAATAATAATAATAATCAAGATGATTATTAATAATAATAACAACAATAGCAATAATCGAATTAATAATAATAATAATAATGGTTATTACTATTATTAATAATGTTATTATTATTATTAATAATAATATAATAAATATTATTAGTAATAATAATAGTAATCAACAACAGCAACAATAATAATCATCATTATTATGAATAGAAATAATAATAACAATAACAATAATAACAGTAATAGATTGTTAATAATAATATAATAATCACTATTAGTAATAATAATAGTAATCAACGAGAGCAACAATAATAATAATAACAATAATAATAATCAAGATTATTAATAATAATAATAATTACTATTATTATTATTATTATACAATCCAGATTATTACCACTACTAATAATAGTCAAGATTACTATTAATAATAATAAAATTATTATTATATTAATAATAATAATAATATAATAAATATTATTAGTAATAATAATAGTAAGCAACAAGAGCAACAATAATAATAATATTAACACCAAAAATTACGAAAATGATTAATAATAATAATCAAGATTATTATTATTAATAAAAAATTATTATTATTATTATTAATTTAATAAATATTTTATTAGTAATAATAATAGTAATCAACAACAGCAATACTGATAATAACAATAATAATAATCAAGATTATTATTAATAATAATAAAAAATATTAGTACTATTAATAATAATAATAATAATAATAATAATAATAATGAGTTTTCCTCCTTTCCAATCTGCTCCTCCTTTACCCGACATACCTATTGATCAACATCATCTTACCGCATCACCTGCTACGGTTATTGACATGATCAGGAGTTTTCCTCGTGGTACTTCTTGTGGGCGGGATGGGTTGCGCGCCCAACACCTTTTGGATTGTTTAAATGGTGCTGATGTGGCTATTTCTGATGAGTTGGTCGCTTCTATTACCCAAGTGGTGAACCTTCTTCTTGCTGGTAAATGCCCTAGGGCGTTGGGTGAGTACATTGCTAGTGCACCTCTCACACCCTTAGTCAAGCCGGGAGGAGGTATCCGTCCCATTGCTGTTGGAACTGTTTGGAGGCGTTTAGTTTCCAAGGTATGTGCGTCCATGATTGGCCACTCTTCAGACGGGTATTTAGATGATTTACAATTTGGTGTTGGGGTATCGGGGGGAGGGGAGGCTATTCTTCATGCTGTGAACCGTTTGGTTGAGGACCGTGGGGGTGATGTTGGTCTTTCCATGTTGTTGGTTGATTTCAAAAACGCCTTCAACATGGTGGATCGGGCTGTTATGTTGCGTGAGGTCCGCCTTCATTTTCCGGCTATGTCATGTTGGGTGGAATTTTGTTACTCCAGTCTGCATTATATTATGGTGAGCATACTCTTTGGTCTCATCAAGGTGTGCAACAAGGTGATCCTCTGGGCCTCTTCTTTTTGCTTTAGTGCTACATCCTCTGGCATGTAAGATTAGAGACTCTTTTAACCTTTCCTTTCATGCTTGGTATCTGGATGACGGCACTATTATTGGTGATACTTTGGTGGTTGGAAAAGTTTTAGAGTTGATTATGATGGATGGACCTAGCCGGGGCCTACACCTCAATGTTGATAAAACGGAGGTTTTTTGGCCACATGAGGACCCAAGAAGCAGACTGGTAGGTGTTTTTCCCCCTAATATTTCGCGTCCCCTACGCGGTGTTAAATTATTAGGTGGGCCGGATTGTATGGATTTTGAGTTCGGTAGTACGCTTGTCCTGAAAAGGGTTGCTAAAACTATTGAACTTATGGATGCAGTTGCTACATTTAATGACCCCCAATGTGAGCTGTTATTGCTACGTGCATGCGCTGGTATTTCGAAGTTATATTTTTCTATGCGTACATGTTCACCTCGGGTCTTTGAGTGTGCCCAGGTTTCTTTTGATGCGGCTCTTCGTTCTTCCTTGGAGCGTATTGTCACGGCTTCTGGGCCTGGTTTTGGTGACTGGCAATGGAGACTTGCCACCCTGCCCTTTGCTTTTGGGGGGCTTGGTTTATATTCTGCAGGTGATGTTTTGAACTATGCTTTTCTTGCTTCAAGACTTCAATCTGCTAGTCTGCAGACTAAGCTTCTCCATAGTGCTGGTATTGTGACTACTGGTCCCTCTTTTGATGATGCTCTATGTACTTTTAACGCTAATATGGATATTGACCTTTTGAGTAACCCTAGCGAGGTCGCTGCCCCCAAACTTATGAAGAAATCGCGACATATATTTCGATCGGGTTACCCAAAATGTTGAATCTACGTTCCACCTATCTCCTCGACAGTGGCGCTATGGAGCTCACTAAAGGAGGAGCATACTTGATTGGCTTAGGGTGGCTCCTATATCGATTGGGACAAACTATGAACGCCAGACTTATCGTTGTGTGTTGTGTTACCGATTGGGTGTTCCCCTTTTCACCTGTCCGTACCGTGCTCGGCATGTTCTAAGGTTTTTTGGAGATATTTATGGGGATCATCTTTGTTTCATGTGCGGGTATTGTTGGTATTAAACATCGCCACAACGTTAGACGTGATGTTCTTGTTGATATATGCTCTCGATGCAGGATTTACATTCGTAAGGAGGTAGATATTGGGCTTCATGGAGATATGGATGATCCTGCGACCGGTGATATATTGCTTTATTCTTGGGATGGCGGGCGTGATGTTTGTGTTGATCTTACAGGTTCGTCTCCCTTGACGCAATCGGGGTTGCTTGATTTTGTGCCAGGGCGGGCGATTAGTGAGGCTGCTCGACGTAAACGTGTCAAGTATGAGGCTAAATGTGCGGACATCGGTTATGGCTTCCTCCCTTTTTCTTTTTTTTCATTTGGAGAACTTGAGAAAGAGGCGGTAGCCTTACTAAAGCGTATTAGACTTTTCTCCTTGACGCAAGACATTGGTGCTCGTGCTGCGGATCATTTTTTTAGTCGTATTAGTTTCGCTATTGCTAGAGGAGTGGGGGCCCAGTTGGTCTCTCGGCTTCCCACTAATTTCTTGTAAATCCTTTGAGTTTTCAATAAAGTGATTTTACTATAAAAAAAATAATAATAATAATAATAATAAGGAGAACTGAACTAAATGTACCTGAACTGAATTAAACTGAACTGAACTGAATGACCTGAAAAATTGAAAAATAAATCTAAAAAAATAGAGAAAAGTGGTCCTTTTGGTAGCAACTTTATGCACTTGTGCGTGGGGATTATTAGCTATTACAACAATATACAAAGGAAGTGATCCTAAATTGCCAGCAACAGAGTTAGCAGAGATTTTGGATCAGAACTCAAATGTCCCCACAAACTCACTTCTTGTGTTTTTTGGGTCTCAACTTTATGTACTTGTTAGATTTTTTTTTATTTTTTGTTTTTTTTATATACCGAGCTTCCAACTTTACACCTGATTAGTTTTTGGAATAACAGCTCTGACTCCACAATACTGCTATCAGTTAAATCGCGAGATGTGTATCTGGCTCCCAGATTCTTAAATATCATCGACTACTGCGCACAATGAGTCGTCCCCCAAGTGATTGCTCCATGCTGAACCCCCTCAAATCCAACCACAGGGTCCCACCGAGATCTGACCTCCCACACTGGCGCTTGAAGCTCTCAATATTTAATACCAGTATACCCCGGAGGGCTAGAGTCTCTTCTTTAATCATAGATTAAAGAAGTCATAAAGCCTTGAAAATTCTCGGGTCTCTCACTTCAAGTGAGAGACCCGTAGCTAGTGAATCAAGGTCACTGGTTAAATTTTTTTTTCTTTAATTACATCATTATTCAAAATTTAACATAAAGAAAAAAGATGGTTCTTTTTCGGGAAGTTATTTATTTTAATATATATTTTCGAAATTTAACTTACATTATCATATATTCTTTATATTTATCTAAATTTATGATATAAATTTGATCGTAAAAACGTCAAAATATGATAAATTTTAATAGAGGGAATTTGTATCATCATATTGATATTTGAAAATATATCAATCAATCACGAATTATGAGTTTTTATAAGTTCCACGTGTCAAATATCTATGCGAAAGAAATAAAAACAACACATTATTTTAAAATAAACATCTTGTTATTGTCGTTGTCAAGTAAAGGTTTGAATCTTGTGGAAAAAAACCTATCCACTCGTGCTGCTTCAACAAATTATAAAGAACCAACATAATGGTGTACCCAGCAACATACCGGAGGGGGTCGGGATGAACCTTAAAACTCTTATTGAAATATTAATTTTTATTTTATTTTTTATTCTTTAAAAAGTACTTTCTCTGTCTCGTTTAAATATTTAATTTTTCTTAAAAAATTATCACTTTAATAATTTACATATATCAATTTTCACAATCAAATCAAATAATCACTTTTTATTTTTTAATTCACCCCTCACTCATTATTAATACTCTTTATATTTAATATCCACCATATGTTTATCATCATTCTTTATATTAATTATTATTTAAAATATGTCAAATATACATTCTCTGGGGACAGGAAAAATAATTTATATAATCATGTTTTTTAAATGTGGGAGTCCGGTCCCGACCCGAGATGGTCCCTAGCTAAACCCTTGGTCCAACCCAGAAGAAATTAAATATCAAAAATAAAAATATCAATTTTCGTCATTTGTTTATCTACTTCCGATTGGGAACAATAATGGGACAAAGTTACAAAAAATCGCTTTAATAAAGCTTATCGTATCCTTTATTTTCAACAAAATTTTAAATACCGTGTTTTTTTCCAAACCAATTGACATATTTGTATCCTATCCAGATTCCAAAATAGTGGTAGATTTGGATTACGATAGAACTTCGATCAAATAATACTTGTTGATAAATTTCAATCATGATGGAATCTCGATAAAGTAATACTTGAACAAATTAAGAATTTCAAGTAAATAATATTTTTTGTCGCATCATGATATGAAAAATTGACGTTCAAGTGAGAAAAATAGGATCGGAGAATAGTACATCCATAATAAGAGAGCGTCTGGTTCGCAATGAAAAAATCAGACGGAATGAAAAAAGAGAAATAGGGAGAAAGCAAAGAAAGTGTGTTTATTTCATAACCTATTTGGTTTAAATGGAACCAAACCAAAATTGTGTGTTGTTTTAATATGTGGAAAATTTTAATAGGAGTATTAATCATGTGAAAATTCGTCTTGCGCGAAAAAGTCTTTTTTCCTATACGCTTTAAAAATCTTCCATCAATTTTAACTTGTACTCAAAATGTCCTTTTTCATGTACGTTTAATCCGATATAAATGTATAAATATCTTTGTGTATCAGTATAATATATTTATAATCGAATCTAATACGAATTGTCTAGAAAATCTTAAACTTGTTTCTGTTCCGGGAATTATTATTCCCGTGATGTGTCTTAACTAATACTGATTGTAGATACATAGATGGAAGGTTCTAGATCCTTCTAGAGGTAGTAGGATCCTATTACATGTCTTAACTTATCTATGAATCCTATGTATGGAAGGACTCTCATTGTAATGCCTATATAAAAGTCCTTCTATAAGTGTTATGAATACAATTGATTGACTCGTATTTACAGTCTTTTACTTTCTCCTGAAACACAGTATCAGCACGTAGTCTCCCAACTGAGCAAGAAAAAAAAATCGTCCGAATTTTTTGACTCGCAAAAAAACAAAAGTTCGTCTTCGCCCGATCCAAATCACCGGAAACCCTAACTGCAACATCCGGCCGCCAGCCTCGCATCCACATCTTTGTCTTCTTCAATCCTGTCGATTCATAATGAAACAACCCTGTCGCCGCCCTGCTATAGTTCGTCACTTGCGAACCTTCGCTATTTTAAGAAACTTGCAAACCACCATCAACCTCCGCCCGCATCAAAGCCACGACCCCAGATCCGCGAACCACCGCACCAGATCCGCGACATCCCTCCGTCTCCTGCTCCAACTTCAACCCGCCGCGACTGCCTCCGCCGCCTGCCCGATTT
Organism: Orobanche coerulescens; assembly: GCA_033398695.1. Lineage (NCBI taxonomy): Eukaryota > Viridiplantae > Streptophyta > Magnoliopsida > Lamiales > Orobanchaceae > Orobanche > Orobanche coerulescens. Next base: position 4,793,681 of record CM065816.1, read on the forward strand.
GTACTGACCGGTTCTTTGCCCAGCCCGACCCGACAACTTTCAATCAATTTTTTTTAGCCCGACTAACGAAGTAAGAACTACAAATCCAACGGTGGAGATCTGATTCGGAACAGTATTATCGACAAAACTGTACGCGAACAGAAGCAGATTTTTACACAAAGAAAAAAAACGAGAGACGAGAATTTCCGCGCGTAAATTTTCTGCACAGCGCAGTCGTACTAAAAACATATTTATGATTCGTTAACCGTCGGATCGGTGTGAAATTTTGGCAGCATCTTCCCAACACAAATATCTGTATATTCAACGGTCAAGATCGGATTCTGAGCAATATTGATTACTGAATCTGCTTCTGAACAGAAGCATATTTTTATAAGGAAATTTGGAGATCCGACCTCATCCAATACCGAGCTGCTGCATCGCCGCGCTCGAGTCCTTTTTCGGACAAATTATCGAGCCCAGTAGCCCTATCCGGGCATTTCTCAACTCTCTATCTTTTCCTAATTAATGATTCATTTGTTTATTAATTTGTATGTTTTACATGAATATAGGAAAATAGGTTGTTCATGATGATGTGCAAAATATAGAGAAAAGCCATATTTATCCCGTTCAAGGATCAAAATAAATATGGAACCGAATACCACGAAAATATTGCTCATATGGAGAGAAGCTCCCGTTCAAGGATCAAAGCAAATATGGAACCAAGTACCCGTAAGACTTTATTAAAGTTCCCGTTTTTCAATTCCTCTCTTTTGAGAAATTTTTTATTTAGGGAATTGGGTATTTGGGTTATTTATCTCCCACGCTACTTTGAGGTGGATGAGACTATGAGAGGTGGTATCACTCTCGGATGTCGAAGTAAACTGTGTGATGGTCCTGGGGGAGTCACGGATAATTGTTGAAAGTCGATATTTGTGGTTGTTGCATACACCACGTTTTGGGTGCGATTTGACGTTGTCGTTTTGTCAATTTTAAACCAACAATTAAATAAAACGAACATTGTCGATAACAGTAAAGTTATGACTTGTTTATGATTAGTCACGAAATTGTGACGTACAAATGGGAAACATCGATTGTGACGGATATATCATGGTTAAAATCGATTTGTGACGGATTTGTCACGATGAATTGAGCGACCACCACGTTGGTTTTGACCCAATCTCATACTTGGAAAACTCCATCTTTCATCCTATTAAAATAAAATATTGCATGTGGATGTAGTCATGCACCGTCTCCTTGCAATATAATATATGAAAGAGTGTAAGAGTAATTCTCATGAATTTCAACATTTAAAGCAATGGCATATTGCGGTAAATACATGAATTCGTTGACCTCGATTATAGTTCGTATGACTATAGGTCCGAATACTTTTTCGAGTATTTGTAAAGGCATGTGCCTTATACATTTGACTATGTTTAGTCAATCTTATTGGATGGTCAAGACAAGTTGGTTATGGTATATTCATTATGTCTCATGGTTCAAAATGCTTAATTATGATGCAACGCGTTGTATCTATATAACATGGCTATTATGACGTATACTTGCAAATTGAGAATTAAAATTCTTGGTTGATTTGATGCACTTTGGTGGATTTTGTCTACACCTTGATCATGACTAGGCGCATCCTCCTTGGTATTTGTTTATGCTTTGAAAGTTCAAACAGAATCAGTGGTTTTTAAACAGCCTTAGCTGTACCGATATTCCTACTTTCTCTGCAAGTCTACCAAGTTGGAGTTACCGAAAGGATCATCAGTCGAGATAAGAAATCGAATACCCTAATGCGTTTAAACGCACCTATGTCTGTCATTGCCATGTTTTTGCATCAACACTTATGCCATTGGATATGGTCTCAACCTTGTTTTCTCACTAAACTTGGGAAATACTAAAGCAGCCAATTAAAATATGCACTGTGATCTGAGTTTAAAGATCCGTGTGGTGCACAATATATGGATAGAAAGATACGGAAGTCTAGTTTCCAGAACATCTGATCGTTCGTCCATAGACTTTCTAACAAGGGAGTTATCGCTGTTTTAGTGAACAAAGGTCAAGCTGCGCGGAATTTTATTTCCAGCGATTGTGCTAACTTTTGTCCCAACCAACTTGGTTCCCATCTTAAATTTGCTAGTGGTCTTATGACACATATTTTTCAACCTCTTTTTGGCCGAATTTGCCATAGATGATGAAGTTTTTGGTATGCGTTGTACGCTAAACTATCATCTTTCAAATGTTGAAAAACAGTTTCCTTGGGGAAGCCCAAAATACGCACCCTTATAAGAAGGTCGAGTGTGTGCATGGTAGTGTTACACCATGCTTGTGTCGTAATTTTTCCCCTTAGGCATATAACCTTGTCATGTTATGCACTCAATATGATAGATCATTTTGATCGTATCTAGTATAAAATCTCTATATTGTTAGAGTGTTCGCTATGCTCATATTTGTAAAATTTTGCAAGCGAAATTGAGTGCGTATTAAGCTATTTTCAAGGAACACGATATTTTTGGATTTCGGTTTATAAATCCATTGTGACTATGATGAATAGGTTATCACAATCAATGAGTGGTATAATGCTCAAGTTGTTGAATGCCGAATGGCATTTTCTAGTCACATATGTTCCGTAACAATTGAACCATGTTATGACTCGATGATACATATGCCAAAGTGTATCACTCATAGCATCTCATTGTGATTTGTGAGAATAAAATCTTATGCATCACTTGTATTTGATATGTGAAAGGAAAAATATTCATGAGTCAACATGGTCCGGCTTGCATCGGTTTTTGTAACCAGGAGATGTATTGGGACATTGACACATTTAGGCTTTAATGGTCCGGAGTTTGAACAGTTTGATGATCCATATATCACGGTATTGTCATGGACATCATTTTCTTTGAACAAATAAACTAGTTGGATCAAAGACACCAAAGTACGTTGGTGGAGTCATGAGCAGGGCTCATGACCGATGATGATATTTATGTCATCCGCATCTTGTTTTCATAAACATGTGTGACGCCAAAGACCCCCCCCCCCCAATGATCCTTCTTAGCCATGTTCATTGATTTAAGCCTATTCTTTGGCACGATTAGGAGATGGCACCCTCCTATGCTAAAGAGAATAATGTAGCGACTCGCATAAGCATAGTGCTGAGTCCTCCCTTTTCACCGAGTCCTTATATATACATGATCATAAGTATTAGCCTGGATGACTTATGATGCTATGATGGTGTTCACAAATATTCGTACTCAAGTAATAACATTTATATATTATGTTGTTCCTTTGACAATGATTGATAAGTTGATGAAACCTGAGTTTATGGTTGTCCAACTTGCGGACCAGTCATTGTAAAGGTCGGTTCACCCACTTTTTAGACCAAGTCTTAAAGTGAAATTTTAACAAGTACTTCCTAACATCCAAGGCTACCTTCTCACAGATTTTGATGCCATTTGGAAACTTGGAAGGAGGTGAACCACTTAAATGAAGTTTTCACATACCACCAGCCGTCCCAACAACCAGTTCGATGTCATTTCGATCGGTTTTTGACCACAAGGTTGATGGTTTTGGAATCCTAAACACCCGTTTATACATGCTCATGAAATTTTGAGGTGTTTGGGGCTGGTGAAGGGAGTGAACTCTTCAAAGAAAGCACTAGAGGTTCGATAAAACCAACGGCCTATCATCGGTTCAATCGTTTCTTCATGTTCGAACCCGGTGGTGCATGGTGGCGGTTTTGTTGAATTCTCAAGACCAGTAGCTACGGCTACGTAGCATAGGTCAATATGTCATATTCACCTATACCTATCATCATTCAAATGCTTAGTTACGAATGTAACAGTATGCATTTTGTTAACTAGATTGTGTTAACAATGAAAACCTTTATCGTCCACATGTTCATGTGCCAAACTGCGTCACCACAACGCATTATGATGGGTTATAAATGATGAATATGACATGCGCTTTCACTCATAGTCCGCTTAAAATATACCTTGGCAGACGATCTCGTAAGTCACTTTGATGAGCCAGTCTTCCCGTCGTTAGGGAGAGATGCGAACGGTCATGTTCGAGTAGAACGACTTGGAATTGTCGTAGTTTGTCCCTACTATATCTCACCAAGTTCCCTAAGGTGACGAGATTAAATACATGTTGCAAACATGTCTGCAAGGATTGTGTCCGGTCATGGACATTCGTCACCTATAAATGGTGATATGGTAAGACCACAAATTGTGGTAGATGGTGTTACTAAGTCGTGGATCTCATAGAGTATTGGGATGCCACTTAGTTCGATAAATACTCTCGCTAAGAATGTATGCGATTTTGGTACATGAAACTTGATCATCTGATCAAATGAACTCATCCGTCTCATGTGATTCTGGATTATAGTCATTATTGGGGGACGCCTCAATGAATGCCAATTCATAAAGAGTACTCTATGAATAAAGCCGGTTCATGAGGACGTGGAATGTGAGTTTAATCAAACCATACTTCGTTGAAAATCTACAACGTTGTAGCCTTGACCTAAAATGGAAACATATGCGACTCGAGTATAAACAAAGTGATAGCCCTTTGTTGAAGTGGTACCGACACTCCAAAGATAAGATCTATCCGTATACTTTGTTAAAGCGAGTGAGAGAATGAGTTAAACTCACCTCATGGCGCGAGGTTTATCATGAACGCACTGGAATCGACTACGATGACATGAAACTTAGTTGTGCTATCGTAATGGATGTTATATCATCCACTATCTTTTCAGTTAGATAGTTTCCCAAAAACTGACGTACGGCTTGTGGTTAAATCTTATCTTAGTGGGGAACTAAGTGTAACACCCCCAATCCGCTCAGGGATATTACACGCCGTAGAACCTTTCCTCAAGGATCTACCAGGCTGGTAACGACATATAACAACTCAACCATGCCTTTAAGGCTAAAATGACTCAGTAGACCGATTTGGTCTTTCAACAAATACATACAACTCAAATACAACTCATGCCCACGCAGGAGTCAAAATACAACCACACCCGTACAACGGGAAAATATAACAGCGGAAAAATAGAGTACAACTGAACCAATAAACAAAGTACGGTTCCTCATGTGATTAGTATCGATCATCTTTCATCATCCTTCGTGCCGACCCTGTGTTATGCTCCTAAACCTGAATGCAAAAACAGACATCCACCCCCCGAATACTCGGGGGTTAGCAAAACTCCACTGTTTTGCTAGTGCAAGAACAAAGTGCAAATACGAGCCATACCATTCACATTCCACGAATAATAATAACCAAGGATCCTCAAAGATCCAAATGAAACGAAAAGTACTTCCCGAGGCAAGAGTTTGAGAAAACATTTCAAAATCGAAATATCATAAATCAATGGAAGTAATTTATAAAACGGTTTAGAATGCCATCGAGAGTTTTAATAGAAAACAATTTAGGATTATCAAATCCTACTTTTCAAAATCCAAAAGACAAAAGGGGTCACCGCCCCAAAGGTTTACTTTCTGAAAAATGACATTTACCAAACCGTTGGGATTTTAGCCCCAAATCCGTAAAATGACTTTTACAAAACCATTGGGATTTTAGCCCCAAATCTCATCAATTCACAGTACACAAGAACGACCACAAGGTTCGTCTCCCAACATCAAAATCCACAAATAAAGGATTTAAAACAAACAACAAAATACTCTAGTGCCATCCTAGCCAAGTAAGCCAAACGAACAACTTACCTCTTACACACTTAGTCGATGCATGCAATCATGAAAACCATTCAAAATCACTCATTTCCGGAAATGCCATAGTCAAATCACATTTGTAAAATGCACCACAATTAACCGTGGATCCACCCCTCCGTGGACCCCTACCAAGACCCCGTCGGATCTAACCCATAGTGGTTAAAAGCAAGCTCGCGGATCCACCCCTCCGTGGACCCCTACCGAGACCCCGTCGGATCTAACCCATAGTGAGCACACACACACACACACGTTACTCATGCAATACTAATATGCTAAGAATGTAAGTTCATCAAGAATACTTACTAGAGATGGCCACTAATCCGACACCATTAACAAACTCTTCAAAACACAATAACAAGATTAAACACGGAATACACGATTCCATAACTTTTAAACAACAAGGATATCATCAAAGCCTCCAACGTTCAAAATAATCAAATCATAATCAATTCCCAAAACACAACGTTCACAAAACACACACGCGTTTTGAAAGAGAGCCTTTAACGAGGCCAAACCGAAATCTTTTGAAACTCCATTTCAAATAACCAAACAAACACATCAAGACGACCACCGATCATCATATCCATAAAACGAGAAAAGTATGGGCAAGGTACTTGCCTCGAATGACCACAACGCGGAGAATCGGCCGAAGTAGGTTGGAACGAACCGACTACGAACTCGCCGACTCCACCGAACGACAATCCACAACAATGAACTACGAACGAAAACAATAACAACGAAAATGAATTCCAAAGTACGACCCAAAGCCGCTGAATTCAAAGAACAAATGACGAAGGTTCAAGGATTTCCCCCAAAACGGCCAAGAACACGATTCGTCCCACAAATCACGAAACGAATTCCAAGTTGAAATATGGATATACAATCCATAGAATATCTTTAACAACATCATTTAACCATAATCGATCCATCGAAAACGGATGAAAAACGAGATCGAGGACAAATCCCCCAAAAAGTCAATTCGAAGGAAATCAAGAAATATACTTCGATTCGACGAAGAACAATGGATTAAATGATGTTAAACACAAGAATACTACCAAGATTAATCATGCCCATCATGAATTAATCAACAACACGGAACGAATGGGACAAAAATGCAAACCCCCCCAAATTCACGAAATTAGGGTTCTAAAAAAGATTACCTTGATTCGCTGGATCAAAGGATGATATAGGATGATTTATTGATGTTATGAACTCAAGAACTTCGTGTATTTGTTGTCAAACAACATGGCTTCGCCACCCTCGAATCGCCAACCGCGGATAGAAGAGGAAGGAAGTGAAAATGAATGAAAATGTGACTGCTCTGTCATATTTATACTGGGCCGGAACTAGCGTGCGCTAGCCTTCCCGGACTAGCGTGCGCTATCGGCCGGTATCGGCCAAGTACCCTCGGCCAGGGCCCGCACGACCCGGCACCACCGACCAAACCTGCCGACCCGACTCCCGCTAGCGTGCGCTACGGCCGGAAGCCTGCGCGCGCCAGCCGACCTGTCCAGTAGCCTCTGGACTACACAGCTCGCCCTGGTAACGTACGCTAGTCGGCCGACAGCGTGCGCTACCCCTGCCGGTTAGCATGCGCTACGACCGACCGTAGTGTGCGCTACCTGCCGATCCTGACCGAGTCCAGAACCTCACAACCCCACTGCCCAGACCCGATAACGTGCGTTAGGCCAGCCGATAGCGTGCGCTACACCTGCCGGTTAGCTCGCGCAGCCTTCCGGCCGTAGCGTGCGCTCTGGCCGGTTCTGCCGCACTGTCCGGCGGTGCCGCAATCGTCCGGCGATCCATAACCGTCCGGCGATGCAGACCACTGTGGCTCAACGACTCGATTTCCGAAAATGTACGGAACGAACACGAGGAAAAGTTCGCGGACAACATCAACGACCCGAAATGAAAACATAATACCATAATTAATCATACGCGACCAAGAAACGGGTCGAGACAACAATTACAGATACGGATACCCGTAACTTTCAAGAAATTACAAAATGGCCCAAAATGCCCGTAAATCACGATACGTGATCGAATAACCAAACCGAAGTTCACAACACGCCTAACAAAGTTAAACGGACTTACGGAAAACTTCGAAGCAATGATTTGAATGAGATTCGCAAGAATCGAACTCAAGTCGGAAAAGTCGCTAAAAGCACGGAACTCAACAAAAGCGACACGAAACGAACTCGGATGTCAAAAGTGTAGAATTAATCATTCTCGTAATGACGAAAGCGGTCATGAGCGAGTCGTCAAAACGGACTCGACCGAAAAAGAAATTTACCGAAAATCGAAAATTGCGGATATTACATTCTACCCTCCTTAAAAGAAGTTTCGTCCCGAAACTTAAAACAAGTAGGGAGAAGCAATATCCCGCCAGGAAAACTCAACGAGATATGCAAGAAACGCGTAACTAACGCCCAACGGCGAAACGTTACAAACAACGCAACGAAATATACGGTGTGAAAACACGCTCCACGACGACCAACACAGCGTCGCCGTTAGGGATATAATAAAACCAACAAATGACAAGCGTCATCAAATGGATAATACAATCAAGTCAATTATCCGAACAATCACAAAACACAACGAATGAAAATGAATACGATTGACCAACCCAACGGTACATCAATCAAAACGCGAGCCAACCGCTGAACAAATACGGAATTCCACTACCCAAGGGTTGGAAGATCGAAAACGAGACAAATTTCCCGAACTTAAGGGAATTACGAAGGAGCCTGAAAGCTCAACAATCACGAAACGAGAACAAAAACCGAACAAACAAACGATCAAGACAACAAAAATCGAACAATCATGTCCGAAACACGAAGGATAATAAAATTCAAACAACAACTCCCAGGATGATCTGGTGAGAACTACAAGACATGCATTCCCATAAGATCCACAGGAAAGGGAATAGCGATTGAAAAGTCACAACGACAAACGAATTATTCCGAAACGATACCACACTCGTTCGATAAACAAAAACAAGGGGCAGGACAAGCTCAGAAATGTCAACGAACATAAATGAGTCGACAAAGTAGAATATACAGAAGTTCAAAATCCGATCCACTTCGAATAAAAGAACTAGTAGAACCAAATGATGTCACTTCCGAACAAGGTTCACAAGAATCGAACCGAACTCGAAAAAGTCACAGTGATAACCAGATCGACCCACAACAAGATCACAGTTCGTTCAGACGATGAAATCGAAATACAGAACAAGTTCAGAAAGTATCAACGAACATGAGCGAATCGATAGACTGGAGAAAGAGAAAATACCGAAGTCAAAATAGTACGGGCATTACCTCCGACCTCGTCCACGAAATTCACAAAAACGGGAGCAAGGTAACAAGACATTAAACAACCGACACATAACGGAACCATCACCGATGCACACGGTCATACCAAACCAAGCTCTAACAGCTCGCACATACGCGACAACGCAGAAATCACCACGAGGCGACAACATTCAACACCAACATCTCGCCTCTCACAGGGGGCTAGCACAACCAATGTGTGGAAAGCGACTCAACGCTCACACCGCCAATTCGATCATACTCGGGAGAAAGTATCAAAATGACAACGCGAACATCATACATACATACCCAGCCCTCAAACGGGAATGGATAGGTTTTAAAAACGAAAACTCCATTTTGAAAATAATTTGAAGAATACCGGTTGATCTTGAGTATCACCTTTCAAAAAAAATACAAACGTGAAACATCGTTATCGAGACTTTGGAGAACCATTTCGCTTTTGATAAAAATGAGGACACTTTCTCTTAGTGAAAACTTTCAAAATATTCGACCCTCGGGTCTAAATAAAAGTGTTTCTAAAACATTGAAAATATCTCAAAGCATTTTGGTCCTCGAAGTAGAAATTTTTTGAAATATATTGTGGCACCTAGGATGTACCACAAGAAAATAACTCATTTGAAAAGTATGTCTCGAAATTTATTTTTCTAGGATACTCAAGGTTCTCAAAAATCCAATAGGTCAGAATGCCCAAACTCACACATATCGACGTTCACTAAAACAACTCATAGTACACGCATCAAAACGTTTAAAATCAAGACAATACATGTGTTTAAACGGAAGTAAACGAGAAAATACCACATCCAGAACAAAACCACCGAACCCATTCGAGGCCTCTAAGGACCCTCCCGCACTGGCTAGTGAACAAGTCGAACGCGTATAAGCACAAAGCTTCCACAATAGAACTTGTAAAACGTGCAAATCGATTCGAAAACCATCAGCAACGGACAAAAACAACAATAAAAAGACATCACAAGCGACGACACTCCTCGTGTAAATCAAATACGAGAGTCGACTAAATACATATCGTGAAATCAAAATCCACATAAGGATTCCACCACTTAACAAATAATCATAAAAATAGCTTGTGTCACACGAGGCACAACACAAAGAAGGGAGACTTACTTCCACAGGTCGCACGAAGATGATGATCGCCCCACGATACTAATCACGACCAACAAACTCAAACGACGCGTCGCAACACGACTCAGTCAGATAAAATCCGACGAAACAAGACTCAAACAACACGACTTGACCCGACAGCCTAGGTTTTCCTCAACCTAAGCTCTGATACCATTTATGTAACACCCCCAATCCGCTCAGGGATATTACACGCCGTAGAACCTTTCCTCAAGGATCTACCAGGGTGGTAACGACATATAACAACTCAACCATGCCTTTAAGGCTAAAATGACTCAGTAGACCGATTTGGTCTTTCAACAAATACATACAACTCAAATACAACTCATGCCCACGCAGGAGTCAAAATACAACCACACCCGTACAACGGGAAAATATAGCAGCGGAAAAATAGAGTACAACTGAACCAATAAACAAAGTATGGTTCCTCATGTGATTAGTATCGATCATCTTTCATCATCCTTCGTGCCGACCCTGTGTTATGCTCCAAAACCTGAATGCAAAAACAGACATCCACCCCCCGAATACTCGGGGGTTAGCAAAACTCCACTGTTTTGCTAGTGCAAGAGCAAAGTGCAAATACGAGTCATACCATTCACATTCCACGAATAACAATAACCAAGGATCCTCAAAGATCCAAACGAAACGAAAAGTACTTCCCGAGGAAAGAGTTTGAGAAAACATTTCAAAATCGAAATATCATAAATCAATGGAAGTAATTTATAAAACGGTTTAGAATGCCATCGAGAGTTTTAATAGAAAACAATTTAGGATTATCAAATCCTACTTTTCAAAATCCAAAAGACAAAAGGGGTCACCGCCACAAAGGTTTACTTTCCGAAAAATGACATTTACCAAACCGTTGGGATTTTAGCCCCAAATCCGTAAAATGACTTTTACAAAACCATTGGGATTTTAGCCCCAAATCTCATCAACTCACAGTACACAAGAACGACCACAAGGTTCGTCTCCCAACATCAAAATCCACAAATAAAGGATTTAAAACAAACAACAAAATACTCTAGTGCCATCCTAGCCAAGTAAGCCAAACGAACAACTTACCTCTTACACACTTAGTCGATGCATGCAATCATGAAAACCATTCAAAAGCACTCATTTCCGGAAATGCCATAGTCAAATCACATTTGTAAAATACACCACAATTAACCGTGGATCCACCCCTCCGTGGACCCCTACCGAGACCCCGTCGGATCTAACCCATAGTGGGTAAAAGCAAGCTCGCGGATCCACCCCTCCGTGGACCCCTACCGAGACCCCGTCGGATCTAACCCATAATGAGCATACACACACACGTTACTCATGCAATACTAATATGCCAAGAATGTAAGTTCATCAAGAATACTTACTAGAGATGGCCACTAATCTGACACCATTATCAAACTCTTCAAAACACAATAACAAGATTAAACACGGAATACACGATTCCATAACTTTTAAACAACAAGGATATCATCAAAGCCTCCAACGTTCAAAATAATCAAATCATAATCAATTCCCAAAACACAATGTTCACAAAACACACACGCGTTTTGAAAGAGAGTCTTTAACGAGGCCAAACCGAAATCTTTTGAAACTTCATTTCAAATAACCAAACAAACACATCAAGACGACCACCGATCATCATATCCATAAAACGAGAAAAGTATGGGCAGGGTACTTGCCTCGAATGACCACAACGCGGAGAATCGGCCGAAGTAGGTTGGCACGAACCGACTACGAACTCGCCGACTCCACCGAACGACAATCCACAACAATGAACTACGAACGAAAACAATAACAATGAAAATGAATTCCAAAGTACGACCCAAAGCCGCTGAATTCAAAGAACAAATGACGAAGGTTCAAGGATTTCCCCTAAAACGGCGAAGAACACGATTCGTCCCGTCAAATCACGAAAATGGAATTCCAAGTTGAAATATGGATATACAGTCCATAGAATATGTTTAACAACATCATTTAACCATAATCGATCCATCGAAAACGGATGAAAAACGAGATCGAGGACAAATCCCCCAAAAAGTCAATTCGAAGGAAATCAAGAAATATACTTCGATTCGACGAAGAACAATGGATTAAATGATGTTAAACACAAGAATACTACCAAGATTAATCATGCCCATCATGAATTAATCAACAACACGGAACGAATCGGACAAAAATGCAAAAACACCTAAATTCACGAAATTAGGGTTCTAAGAAAGATTACCTTGATTCGCTGGATCAAAGGATGATATAGGTAGAGGTGTTCGGCGGTTCAAAACCGCCGGTTTTTTGAACCGCCGGTTCATGAACCGCCGGTTCCGGTTTGCCAAAAATCGGAACCGGAACCGAACCGCCTTATAGCGGTTCACGATTCTGACGGTTTTGAACCGTGAACCGCCGTTCGAACCGAACGAACCGCGGTTCGGCGGTTCGCGGTTTTTTTTTTTTTTAATTTTTAAATTTTAATTTGAAAAAAATGGGGTAAAATCGACTTGAGCTTAATTCAGATATTAAAGTCTAAGCTTGAATTTTGTAATTTTAAATATTTGAATTAAGCGCCTACGTATTTGATATCCGTAACTTTAGAGTTTAGAAATCAAAATCAAAGTCCTCGTAGTTCATTTTTAAATTTGTTGGGGGGAAGGAAAAAAAACAAAATGGACTTGAGCTTAATTCAAATATTCAAAGTTAAAATTAAGAATTTCAACTTTAAATATTTGGATTAAGTTGCCTACGTATCCCCTTACCTTAGGAATCAAAGTCCTCGTAGTTCACTTACCTTATACTTACCTTAGGTAGCGGAGGTGGAGGCGGAGAGGAGATGGTTCAATCACCCAAGTCAACCGAATCATTGCTAGATCCGGTATCATATGTATCCGTCTTCTTGTTCATTATAGTTTGGTTCTTGTTGGCGTAACTCGGCTTTCACCCAATCATTCAATAATGCTTGGGCTTCAAGATTTTGAGGCGTCAATCGAGATCGTCGTTCATCCGTAATGTATCCTCCTACATCAAGGCTTGTTCAATGTAAACCGTTGAGGCGGGGACAATAGTATTTCCTTCGCAATCGTGGCAACTACGAAATATTGTAGACCTTTTGCCCACCACTTAAGAAGATTGTTATTACCATCCGAACCACGTTCTAAAGCTCCCAATTCACAAGTAGTTAAATAATTTTCAAGTTTTTGATAAGCATTACTTTGGTACCTTGTTCGTTTTGGATAAATCTTCTTGATAGGCATTCCATTCACTAAGATCCGAATAGCAAAACCAAAAGAAGATGTACTACTACTAGAAGGAATGTGAACAGGAGAAGAAGAACTCGTACCAAGATCAAGACTACCACTATAACTACATGCATATTCACGATAAAGAGTAGATAATAAATATAATGCATTTTGTACTAACTCGCTAGGATTTGGAGGAATAAAATTAGAAATAGGATTAGGAAATAAAGCATTATAGTAAAGTGAAAGTAATATTAGCAAAACTTCCTCTCTAACTTGAGGATCTAAAAGTTTAGCAACTAAAAACCGGAGGAATGTAGGCGAAATATTTAATCCATTTGTCTCTCATTTCTTTTATACAATTAAATAACTCGAACTTTAATTAAAGACTTTAATACAAGTACAATTTTAACACAATGTTCAAAAACAAGTGTAGAATTATGATAATAAACACCGGTAAAAGTTTCAGTTGAATCTTTAAAGATTTTTAAAAGTGCCATTAAACTAGAGAACTTATCCCATTGAGATGGCAATAAGCAAACAGGTACTTGTTCTTCGTTATAAAAATTGCATAATGCAATACGATATTCATAACTATCATTTAACAAATTGTAAGTAGAATTCCAACGATTTGGCACATCTTTTGAAAAAAAATTTGGATGCATATTATTTTTTATGCAATATCTTTTCCATTTTTTACCTAGAGCCGAATGTCTAATTAAATACATTATTGCTTCACGAATAGGAGCATATGCTTCTTGTAAAACAGTTAAACCATCTTGAACACATAAATTAAGAACATGACAAATACACCTAACATGAAAAAATTTACCACCAAGAGATGGCTCACATATTGCAATAAGTGATTCTAAACTAGCTGTATTGGAGCTAGCATTATCAAAAGAAATTGAAAAAATTTTTTGTACTAAATTATATTCAGATAAAATTGTATGAATTTTATGCGAAATATTTTGAGCGGTATGTGGGATATTAAACTCTCTAAAACCAATTAAACGTTTTTGTATAGTCCAAGAATCATCAATCCAAATACAAGTAATTCCCATATATGAATTTGCTTCCCAATGATCACTCCAAGCATCGGAACAAATACAAACTTTATGATCTAAGTTTAAAAACATATTTGCTAAAATTAATTTTGCCTCGCTAGTAGTTTTTCGAATATCACGAGTTACGGTGGAGCGTGAAATTTTTTTACTAGCGGGATTAAAACTTAGTTGAGTGAAATTTTCATACATTTGGTCGTCGGCAAAGTTAAAAGGAAGAGATTTACCACAAACAAACTTAGCTAATTCTTTTCTAGCGGTAATTGGATTAAATTTAAATAAAGTACTATTACCTTGATTGGGGGCATTAGGCAGCGTCGCCGTGCCTCGAAGTTGGGTTTGATTAGACTCGATGCCAACTTTATCGGGATGTTGTCTTTGTATATGGCCATTGAGTGTCCCGTAACCTCCTCCTTTTTTAAACTTGTACACTTTATCGCAATAGTTGCACTTGGCCAAGAAATGACCGGGACCGGATGCAACGTCGTCCATTTTTGTATAATGGATCGCAAATAATGGAGATTTCAGCTCGGATGGTTTCCTTTGTTTTGGTTTTGTTGGTTGCTCTAGCTCATCATCTTCATGAATCGATTTTGAGGCTTCAAACATTTCGTTGATTTGTTCATCGGTTAATTCATCGGGAACATAATCTCCAAAATTCGGACTTGGTATAGAATGAGAACTCGGAGTATGAGTAGGAGGGGGAGTACTACCACTGGCACCGCCTCTTCCACGTCGAGGAATGCCGGTGATAGCCTTTCCCTTTCCCCGATTGAATTGACCACTTGACATTTTTTCGAATTAAAAGTGTATACTTGATAGTTGAGATAATAGAAATTAGAGAGAAAGTTGATAGTTGGTGTGAGTAAAATGAAGGATGTGAGGGGGGTATTTATAGGTGTAAAAATTTAAAAAAAAAAAAAAAAAATTGAAAATGTGACCGTTGAACCGCCGGTTCCCGGTTGAACCGCCGGTTCCGGTTTGAACCGCCGGTTCACAACGGCCACATTTTTGAATTTTTGATTTTTTTTTTTTTTTTTTTTTTTGAAACCGCCGGTTCGCGGTTCGTCATTTTGACGAACCGGAACCGAACCGTCTAAAAACGGTTCACGGTTCCGGTTTTGAACCGAACCGCGGTCAACGGTTAACCGAACCGCGGTCAACGGTTCAAAACCGGCGGTTCGGCGGTTCGAACCGGAACCGTGAACACCTCTAGATATAGGATGATTTATTGATGTTATGAACTCAAGAACTTCGTGGATTTGTTGTCAAACAACATGGCTTCGCCACCCTCGAATCGCCAACCGCGGATAGAAGAGGAAGGAAGTGAAAATGAATGAAAATGTGACTGCTCTGTCACATTTATACTGGGCCGGAACTAGCGTGCGCTAGCCTTCCCGGACTAGCGTGCGCTATCGGCCGGTATTGGCCGAGTACCCTCGGCCAGGGCCCGCACGACCCGGTACCACCGACCAAACCTGCCGACCCGACTCCCGCTAGCGTGCGCTACGGCCGGAAGCCTGCGCGCTAGCCGACTTCCCGAGAGCCTCTGGACTACACAGCTCGCCCTGGTAACGTACGCTAGTCGGCCGACAGCGTGCGCTACCCCTGCCGGTTAGCATGCGCTACGACCGACCGTAGTGTGCGCTACCTGCCGATCCTGACCGAGTCCAGAACCTCAGAACCCCACTGCCCAGACCCGATAACGTGCGTTAGGCCAGCCGATAGCGTGCGCTACACCTGCCGGTTAGCTCGCGCAGCCTTCCGGCCGTAGCGTGCGCTACGCCGGTTCCTGCCGCACCTGTCCGGCCGGTGCCCGCAATCGTCCGGCCAGTCCGGCAACCGTCCGGCGATCCATAACCGTCGGCGATGCAGACCACTGTGGCTCGACGACTCGATTTCCGAAAATGTACGGAACGAAGACGACGAAAAGTTCGCGGACAACATCAACGACCCGAAATAAAAACATAATACCATAACTAATCATACGCGACCAAGAAACGGGTTGAGACAACAATTATAGATACGGATACCCGTAACTTTCAAGAAATTACAAAATGGCCCAAAACGCCCGGAAATCACGATACGTGATCGAATAACCAAATCGAAGTTCACAACACGTATAACAAAGTTAAACGGACTTACGGAAAACTCGAAACAGCAGTTTCGAACGAGATTCGCAAGAATCGAACTCAAGTGCGGAAAAGTCGCTAAAAAGCACGGAACTCAACAAAACGACACCGAAACGAACTCGGATGTCAAAAAGTGTAGAATTAATCATTCTCAGAATAACGAAACGGTCATGAGCGAGTCGTCAAAACGGACTCCGACCGAAAAAAGAAATTTACCGAAAATCGAAAATTGCGGATATTACACTAAGTTAAGTGATGGAAGGATCTCGTGGTGGATCAGACTCAAATCAAGTGGCTCCTGACCACGGAGCGCGTCGACAAGTGATTGTCGGGAATGCATACTAAGTATATACTTGATTTGGAAGAGATATGAAGCTTTTGCGTGTAAAACTAAGGGTTTATAGTGATGTACTCTTGTGAGACTAAGAGATTCCGCTAAATCCAGAGTTTAGAATGAAAGGATCTTGGGGACACTTGATGATGCGTATTCATGAATCGGTTTAAGGCAATCTTAGGGACGGTTTCCCTAAGAGACGATAAAGTAATGCCTATATTAGTCGAAGTCATCATAAGACTTGGCTCACTTAAGTGATGATGCAATCTTAAGAGAAAAGTACGATATTATGTACTCATGTTTGACTCGATGTACTCATTCATAATAATCCGGTAAAGCCACTGTGATGATGGCCTAGGATGCGCTCACGCAGTGTCTGTGATTGACAAGAAGCTTGAAGCCCGTTCTATCTCAGTAAAAGGACACTTGAAAACTGATACCTGGATTTGCCCAGAATGTGTTGGTCTATCTCCCATATGACCTACAGGGCAGCTCACTTGATGAAAAATGGTGAAATTGGTGCCATTAGAAAGGTTTGTGTCTACTTTCCAAGGAAACCAACCATTTGATCACATCCATCATGTTGAGTGACATATGACTATTGTTGCAAAGTAGGACAGGATATGTCCGGTAATTTGCTAAGTCAACTTCGATAGAGCTTTGTGATCTGCTCAGGTCGATCTAGGTTACGTACCGTATGTGAATGAAAAGCTATGGGTATCTAGTTTTGATAAGTTCTTACAGTTTCGTTAATGCCTATTGAATCGAAGAAGTTATGACTGATTTAGTGCATGGAGGTCAAGACTTTAGAAAACTTGATTTTTCAGATAAGTCTTTAGCGACTCTGTACTTTGGATGTGTCGCGCTCTTTTTGTCATTAGACCAAGGTTTGTTTTTTCCCATTGGGTTTTCACTTTGTAAGGTTTTTAACGAGGCGATCTATGAGAACATCCATACAATGATCCGTTGTACTTCTGTTCAACTTAGACCAAGAGGTATTTTTCCCACTGGGTTTTTCTTGGTATAGTTGTGAGGGCAAGTTGGCATCCGACTCCTATGATTTGAGGTACTCATCAGGGGGAGTCGTTATGTATACATCAGGGGGAGTATACATGACATGTTATCCTGGTGCGTTGCAATCTTTTCCTCATCAAGCCTTTATTTTTCCCATGGGGTTTTGTTTTGGCTTGGAATAGGTTTTTACGAAGGCAACATCTTCTGCACCATTGTTATATTAGTGCTCGACACAGGGGGAGTATTCCGGGAATTATTATTCCCGTGATGTGTCTTACCTAATACTGATTGTAGATACATAGATGGAAGATTCTAGATCCTTCTAGAGGTAGTATGATCCTATTAGATGTCTTACCTTATCTAGGAATCCTATGTATAGAAGGACTCTCATTGCAATGCCTATATAAAGGCCCCTATATCAGTGTTATGAATACAATTGATTGACTCGTATTTACAGTCTTGTACTTTATCCTGAAACAGTTTCAAAATTTTGCTAATCGTGTTAAAAAGAAAAAGAATTTTAAAATCTAACTAATGTTAAATTTCAATATAATTAATAAGGAATTGTATATTTTAATGAATTTAAAAATTGATAAAAAAAAAACTTCTTTTAGGAAATCTAAAAATAGTTTAAGTTGTTAAAATAAAAATGCACACGTCCAAATAGTTTAAAACTTAGAGAAAAAAACAAATAAGAATTGGCGTAAGAAATCATTTCAATAAATTGAGATTGTTATATTTTTTTTCATTTTCTACTGATTTATATAATTACATATTTTAATATTATCTTTTGTGTATATTTAAAAAGAAACTGAGGGTAACTTTATAAATATTTATTTTTAGATTTTAACTGTTGAATTAAAAAATACAACAAAAAGAACCATTCCTTCCAACAACGACAAATAACAGGACCAAAAGTACAACTAACGAAATTTATTAACATAATTAACAGATATGTTGAAGGGAAAATAACTTGAGACAAGAAAGTAGGGCAAAAGTGTTGTTGTATTATTCCATCAATGAGATCCCTTAAATAGAGTGAAGTACATACAAACAGGCCTCAGCCAAATTCTATCTAGGAAAGCTCATAAACTAACAGACTTAGGCACACAATGGGTATTATTCCTTTAACAAGATATAAATTTAATCAAAAGTACAACAACAATAACAACAACTTCCAAATCCGAAGAATTCTTTTACTTAACCAATATTGCAATGCTCTCTTTTACTCTATATACTAGTACAACACCCGTGTAATTACACGGGAACACAAAAAAGAACTCTTATGTAAATATATAATAGGTAAATCGTTCATTATAAATTTCATAATACTTCTTTATAAATTACATTATTTGTCTGTTTATGATTACACCATTCTCATCGCAACAAAAGATTTCTAGTCTTTCCTGATCTTCACTCTTGATATGGCTACATAAAGCTAACCATGACCGAATACGGGTCTTGAAAGATACATACTGACATGAGAGAGCGTGTTACATTGACTCTTAAATATAGTCATGGTAAAACTCATAATAAGTGGGAACTGACGTATTTGAAATTTAAATGGTAATCTGCTATCTAACGAGCTTAATATTAATTGTGGAATAAGTACTTTACTCTCAAAATTATTCCCGAATTTTTTGTTCAATAATATGGTTACGGATTTGGATAATTATTAATGATGTGATATTTCATAATCCTGATGATTGATCCATATTTTGAATTAGCATAATTGAGACTCTAACTTACGATTTCAAGATGTGATTTGGAATTCTAAAACAGTTGATGCTATTCAAAAAATCCATTGAATATACTTGATTTTGACTTTAGAGGTCGCAGAGATTTTGCATATACTATCAAAACTGAGATATATCCATTTGTCTTTTGAAATTATAGACGTCACGTAATCATTTACTCTCTCCACAATGTCGTTTGTTGGCGTCACGATTGCTCTTTTTTCAGAAAATTAATTTATGAAAAGTTACTTATAAGTAAATGACGGTGCTTTCAGCAATGGCTGTAATATGATCTTCGGCATTCTATATTAGTAAATATCAATAATATCAATCAAGATTTCTCTATCGACTTCTTCATCCAGTTCACCATCTACAATTTTGAGGATTCATTCGGAGAAGTCCTTAATTTCTTATAGATAGTGAGATGACATTATCTGTCCAATAATTAATCTCATATTCTTGGTCAGTCTTATGAGTTTGCAATGATGCCAAAGTGAATAAGAACTTATACTTGAATAAACGAATATGTATTGTCATTTAATACAACTCCATGTAGAATTATACTAAATAATTGTGGCTAGTTTTAGTAATGTTTTTGGAATTTAAAAAACTTTTGGAAATACATAATAGATATTGACTTATAACTTAAAATAAAGCATTCTCAATCCTTATATTTGAAAAATAAATACATAAATTGTTTGGATATAATTTAAAATACAAAAAAAATTCAAAACTTTCAAAAATATATAGTTGATTTCAAAAGTAGATAAATTAACAAATCTTTTAAAACTTAAAAAATAAAAATTCACTTAAAATTATTTAAAAAATCACTTCGAGTACCTTTTTGATTATATATATATTCAACACTTCTTTCAGTTGATATTTCTTTTATTGATATACATAATTATAGTGACTAACTAATACAAACTAAGTAATTAATAGAATATTTTCGCGAGATTTTAGGTTTAAGTTTTTAATATATAGTGCACACTACTATATTAAATTCTCTTTGTTTGGAATTTATATTTTTTAATTAATGAAAACGTAAAATATTTCTGTAATATAATAAATTCCTATTTATTCATAATTCATATTCCTTAATTCGTAGAAATTAATAAGGTATGTAGGAGTTATTTGAGATATAATTATAATGTAATTAAGACAATGATGATTAGACGAGTAATTGATTATGTGTCAGCTGAAGCATGAAAGGGTGACACATAAGCACACGAAGCACCGGCAGAAGACATGTGGCAGCCGAAGCATGAGAAGCTGCCATTTAGGCTCAACGTATTCTGCATTAGTATATAAGAGACATTTATAAACTATACATGTTGAGAATCTCAAGAAATATGTAAATTTTGTAACATACTTTTATTTGAGCTTACTTGGAAATGAAATTAACTTGAAGGGATTAAGTAAAATTAACAAAAAAAAAAATTAAGAATTATCTGAAAATTAAATATTAAGAACTCTGAAGGCGAAATAGACAGAATCGATTATATGTTTTCAAAGGAAAAGACTTAACAAAGAACAAAATTTGTCTGAATGTTTTTTTCTATGTTTTTCTTGCTTTTATTTTACCGGAGAAATTGATTATATTTATAGAAATATTTCATATTTTCATTAATTAACAACATAAATCCCAATCAAAGACAAATTTAATATATCAGTTTGCACTATATATTAAAAACTTAAACCTAAAATCTCGCGGAAATATTATATATTCCACTAATTAGTTAGTTTATATTATTCAATCACTATAATCATATATCAATAAAATAAATATCAACTGAAATGAAAGATGCTTGAGAGTATTGCAAAAGAAGTATTGAATATATATAATTAAGAAGGTACTTGAAGTCCTAATCAATTAAATAAATCAAAATACTCTTATTAAAAATATTATTGAAAGTGTAGAAACAATGGTTTTAATCATTATTTATAAATAAATCAAAGAACTTATGAAATAAATCAATTAGTCTATTTTAGTTTTAATCTTATTTAATTAATATAAAATAACAAAATAAATGAAAAACTTATATTTACGAAATTATATAATTACTCACTTTATGAATTTTCAAAGAGATATTCAAAATATATAAGAAATTAAATTGTTCGAGTGTTTTCTTTCCTCTGTTTTTCTTGACTAATTGAATATCACTTTTATTGTGTTTTTATAGCTTTTCAATTTTCATAATTTCATAATTTCTAGCTTTCCTCTGCAGACCTATTTTTTAAGCGGCAGTAAAGGATATGCTTGCTTCTTGTGCAGATTTTTTTTAAGCGGCAACCAATAATTTAGGTAACATTATTTACTACTTATTAATTGAGGTAATTAATTTAGGTAATTAATAAATAGGTTAGGAAATGATGATGTGTTAACCAAAACATGAGAATATGACACATGAAAGAATCGAAGATCGTGGCATTTACACGCAATAAACATGAAAAGGCTACATGTAGGCCAAAGATATTCTCGTTAAGATATAGGAGGGATTTAATGCTTTTAGATATAAAGCCTTATTTTGATATCTTTCAGTTAAACTTTAAATTTTTTTACTGTAAATTACGATTAATATATTAAAGTAGTCACGTAAGTTATATTTTGAAAATACACATTAAGATAAATTTATCAAGTAATTACATGATTATAATTATTATGTACGTTGATCATAATTTACGATTAAAAATTTTAAAATTTGTGTGAAAAATATTAAAATAGAAATTTATATCGTGAACGGAAAGAGTAATATGTTATGCGGGGACGGAGAACGTTGGGTTTATGAGAAACAAAACTTTACGTAGATCAAAAAAACGAGAAAAGGTACAGAAATCCAATTGAATTGACTGAAATTCCCTATTTTTAATTTTTTTTCCCCTCCCATTTTCCTATAGTTAATGAGTATTAATTGATCGGAACTCTTGTGTCAATATATGGTCGTGAACAAATTTGATAGTTTGATTATGTTCGAATGATTCGGCTCGAAAAAGTTCGATTCGTGGATCGATTTGTGACACTAAATGTAGAGCCGTATCGTATAAAATTGGATTCGAGAATCGGACCGAATTGTTCGGCTCGGTTCGAGGGGTTTTGACCCAAGACATAAATCCCTCCATCCCAAGCCGAACCGTTCGGCTTTGGCGAATTAGACCAAACCGTTCAGCTTGATATATTTTGAATTTTGGGCTTATGGAGTTATACTGGACTTCAACTCGAGACAAATTGAATTATGTTCGAACGGTTCGAAGATTCGAGCAAAATCAAATCGAACTATAAAAAAAATTACCTTCGAGTCGAATCGAACCTCAAATTCTGATATAAATTAATGGCTCAAAAAAAAATTTGTATTAACATAATTGTATTTCTCTATTTTGTGTATAATCTTATATAAATTTATTAAGTTTTTTTTTAGTTGAGCCACATTATATAAAATTTATCTACTTAGATAATATTTTTTATTTTACAAAAATTGTATATATTTATAATTATATATATTAAATTAAGAAATTATAAAAAACAGCTGCCACCAGAAAACAAATAAAACATGATGGAAAGGGAAGGGTATGTAGTGGAAGAAAACAAATAAAACATGATGGGGCAGCTTCGAAAATATGCTGGGAGGGGTAAACTCTCGGAACAAAATGGTTTGTGTCGCATCACATAATAAATATTTAATTATATCGCCCAAATTTACTTCTTGGCATGAAAAAGATATTTTATCCTTTCAGTCTAAAATTTTACATTAATTCAACTTTTCTTATGTTATTTAAAACTTTTGTACTTTTTGTATCCGGAAATTTATGGTGGAGATTAAAGAATAAAGAATATTCATAGTGAGTGTGTGGTAGAGATTAAAAAGTAAAATGTAATTTTTTAATATGATTTATATAAACGTGATAAATGTAAAGTTCCTAAAATGATAAAATATGGGTACGTGTAAAGATCTGAACTGGACGGAGAAAGTACTATTTCTTAGGGCTGAGACCGATTCGGTTCTTGGTAAAAAATTAAAGAACCGGAACCGGTTTTTAAATACATAAACCGGTTCGGTTTTTGACCACTTTTTTCAGGAATCGAAACCGAAAAAACCGGTTTTTTCTTCAGTAACCGAATTAGGAACCGGAACCGAATTTAATGTGTAAAACCCGAGTTTTTCGGTTCTTTTAGGAACCGAATTGTGCAAAAAAACTGAATTTTGTAAAAAAAAAACGAATTTTAAGTAGAAATCGAATTTAATGTGTAATATTTTGAACAAAATACATTTAATTTGCTTTATTTAATACCTATATTATGTAAAAAATTATATATAATATTATTTTTATTATTATATATATATAATATATATAGAACCGGTTCCAAATCGATTTTTTCTAACATCATAAAATAGGAACCGGAACCGAAACCGAATTATTAAAAATGAACCGAATTAAGAACCGAAACCGGTTAATAATAAAAAAACCGGGACCGGAACCGAATTTTTCGGTTCGGTTCTTATTAAAATTCGGCTCTTCGGGTAAAAATCTCAGCCCTACTATTTCTCTCCCATTTAAAACTTTACATTTATGTATCCATTTTGTCCATTTAAAAGTTATACATTTATCATTTTCACACAGTCACATCAGACAATACAATCAATATATTTTAGCTTTTAATCTTCACTCCACACTCACCATCATTACTTACACAACTTGCAAATCTATCATATCTAATCATTTACCTAAAAAAGTATCAGAATTACATCACATATCAAGCTTTAAATGGACAGAAAGAGTATTATTTGTAACTCTAAGACACTCATATCAAACAATCGCAATCATATTTTTTTGCGCACAATTTTTACATAATTTTGTAATACCCGAGATTTTTGTTCCGGAATCATTGAGTTTTCGGGATTTTATCGGATTGTTATTGTCCTCATCGTTGGAATTTTGTGCCATATTTGGGTGTGCCTCGTTGGGACAGGTGTTTGGAGGCGTTACGGATCACTATGTGAGTTTTTGAGTTTTTCTGGTGTAGCGCACGCTAATGCTTGAGGCACAGCGCACGCTACTGCGTGGTGTTTAGCGCACGCTACTGAATGTGTAGCGCACGCTAGCGGCGATCGAGAGCGATCCAGAACTACCGAATCGGGAGGCTTTGTTAGCGCACGCTAAGGTCGATAGCTAGCGCACGCTATCGACTGCTTAGCGCACGCTCTTTCTTCTTTCTAGCGCACGCTACCCGGTAGGTGCAGTTCTGTCCAGGGGCTACTAATCTGGTTTTGTGACCCGTTAGCGCACGCTACGGCTTTTGGCTAGCGCGCGCTAACTGTGTTAGGCGGTTTCTCTAGAGCGTTGACCCCGTTAGCGCACGCTAATGCAGGGTGTTTAGCGCGCGCTAATAACTGTCCAGTATAAATACTGGACAGCAGCATTCAGTCGTCATTTCCTTTCTTTTCTTCATCCCTCCCGACGGGAGTGAGCTCCAGAGGCGATATTGAGCGATCTTCTTCTTCTAGCTTCATCTTCGAGCGGATTTGTAGATGTTTAACAATATCTAATCGTCTTCTTTGTCCAAATCAAGGTAATCTCTTTTTAGAACCCTATTTTCTTAAATTTGGGGTTTTTGCTTGGATTTGTGATTCTTAACCGATCTCATCCGATCGGTTATTTGTTCTTATTTGTCTTGACCGTAATCTTCAGATTTTGTTAACCGTTCATCGATTTTTATCGCCCGGATCAACAATTCTTGATTTCTTTGAGAACGCTTAGATCCTTGTTGTTTTTAGGATCGTTTCGGTTTTCAATTAGTGTTATTGATTCGTGGTGATGTTATTTTCATAGTATTTGTGGGATTGCCGAATCCTTGGTCGTTTTTGGAAGCTCGAGAACTATCTGACCGTGTCCGTTCGTTGTTCGGTTGCTCGTGGTGTTGAGGCAAGTATCTTGTCCATACGTTTCATGTTTCGTAGGCGTAATTATCGATAAATGATTTTATGCGAAACCCAATGTTTAATGAACGTAAAAATGGATCGGTATGTTCTCGATAAATATTGTCTTTTAACGATAATTCGTGTACTTCGTGAATATATGTGTTCTTAGAATATGTGTGTTGGTTTTGTATGTTGAAAGATGCTATGATCACTTCGAATGAGTTTAATAGACCGTAATCCTTTGCCGGGGATTACGTAATGTTATGTGTACTTGTTCGGTAAGAACGTATTGTGTGTGATATTAGTTGTTACTCCATTGAAAGGAGGTTGTGATGTTTAAGTGTTGCTTGGCTTGATGTTCTGCTCATTGTTATGTGATTGTTGAAAGTGATGTGCCTCCGGGTAGAATTGTTGAATCTCCGTGATCCATACTTGCTAGTTTGGGTCAGGCGTGACCGTAGGGTTATCCAATCCGGGTATGTCTTGCGGGGACTCCGAGGTTCGGAGCTTGCTAGCCCGATGCCGGGATAACTTGTGGGGGTTATCATCGGGTATGTCTTGCGGGGACTCCGAGGTTTTTGGCTTGTTAGCGCGATGCCGGGATAACTTATGGTTGTGGTTTAGAATGATTCCGTGACTGTTGTCACAAGGACATATGATTTGGTATAGTTTCCTATTGAGTTATTCACTCGGGTATGTTCTTCGGGAGCATCTGAGGTTCGTGACTTGTTAGCACGGGACGTGAATAATCCTTAGGAACATGTGTTATGTGATTTGGGTCGTGGACCCTGTGTTCAATGATTTGGGTCGTGGACCCTGCGACTTATAATTTGGGTCTTGGACCCCGTGTGTTGTGAATTGGGTTGTGAACCCGCGTTTTATTATTGGAATCGTATTTTGGAAAGATGATTTTGGGCCGTGTCCCCAAGTGTTTTCTAAATACTTGAGAATTCTTAAAATCCCAAATGTTTTCAAACTCCCGAGATCCTAAAATATTTTGTATGAGATACATGGTTCTATCCCTACTTTTTATAAATCAAACTGTTTTGATTAAGTGAATTATCTCGGGAAATATATTCAAGATTATTATATTCTTGAAGCACGTTGTGTATGGCTTGTACTTTTGTTTTATATTTGTACTAGCAAAACAGTGGAGTTTTGCTAACCCCCGAGTATTCGGGGAGTGGATGTCTGTATTGCGTCCAGGTACTTACAGGTTGCTGGGGAGCGAACTACAGGATCGGTACGAAGGGTGATGGAAGACGACGATACTAATCACATATAGAGCTGTTATCGGACCGGTTCGGACCGGTTTTCTCCAGATCCGGATCCGGTCCGATAGGTTACCGGGTAGATCCGGTCCGGACCGATAAGGGTTTCGGTTCAATGTTTAGAACTCAAATCCGAACTCGTTAGTTTCCGGGTGAGTTTCGGTCCCGGATATTTCGGTCCGGTTCATGACCGGGTTTCGGGTTCACTCGAACCGCTAACAACCCTATGTGGGATGGATCTTTACTAGGAAAATGAAGGAAAAACAGCAAAATAAATCACATAAATGGGGGTTACATGATTCAAACTTCAGACCTTTTGTTCAAAGGTACAACGTCTTAACTACTTGACAAGCATGCTACTTGTGTTTAAAACACGCAAAACGTATTAATAATATATGTATAAAATATATAAATTATAAAATACATATAAACTTTTTTTTAATTTATTACCGGGTTTCTTTTCGGTTTTATCGGTCCGGGTCTTATCGGTTTCGATTCAATGTATAGAACTCGAATCCGAACTCGTTAGTTTTCGGGTGAGTTTCGGTCCCGGGTATTTCGGTCCGGTTCATGACCGGGTTTCGGGTTCACTCGGACCGCTAACAGCCCTAATCACATAAAGACCAATCCTAGAGTATGTTGGATAGTCGTGTTGATTATTTCTCTGATGTATTGTTACCCCGATTTATGGGAGCGTTATTGTATTCTAGCCCCTGCGCGGGTATGAGTTTTGAGAAAGAATCCTGTATGTAATGTTATGTGTGTTGTGACAAAAGACCAAATCGATCTAATGGTCCTTACGTAGACATGTCGGCATGTGAAGTGATGCAATGTTTTGTTTTTAGCCTGGCTAATTTAGGGTACTATGTTATCATAACTATAAGAAATTCTTAGATAGAATGGCTAATTGATGCTTCTAATGTTTAATCACGCAAACTGGTCTCCAATATTTTAGATCGACACCAAATTCCAAGAATAGATAGGAAATCAAATCACACGTAATGAAAGTAAGTAATAGAATAAGTTTACTCCATGTGCTTCATTTTCTTCGCCGCGTCGATGGAGAAGAAACAATCCAATATATAGCAATTTAGGGCAAGAATTTTTGCAAAAAATCATATAGATACATGGTAGAATGAGAAAAATCCGTCTGAGGAGAATAATATTTTGATGATAACAAAGATTAGAGTGGGAAAAAAATCGGCCATATTAGGTTGAAGAAAAAGGGAAGATATCGAAGAGAGAGAGAGAGAGAGAGAGAGAGAGAGAGACTCGTTCTAATAAGAACACAATTTTTTCTCAAAAATAAATAATATTTTTCTACTAAATATAATTATGCAGCGCACAAGTATAAAATGATGGCAAAATATCGGTAGAGTTAAAATTTGATTGAGATTGTGTTATTTATGTAATATTTTACATACATGTACTTGAGTTTGTAAATACTTCCTCTGTTCGCCACCCATGTGCAACAATTTTCTTTTCCATCCGTCCGCAACCTATGTGCATTGTTTATTTTTGGCAATTTTTTTATCCTTTCACAACACAAGTGAGTCCATTTACTCCACTCACAACACATTTTACGAACTAAGTCAACTCAAATATTAAAACCCGTGTATATGGGTGGTGGACGGAGGGATTAATATTTTTCTACTAAATATAATTATGCGGTGCACAAGTATAAAAGGATGACAAAATATCCGTAGAGTTAAAATTTGATTGATATTGTGTTATTTATGTAATATTTTACATACATGTACTTGGGTTTGTAAATAATATTTTTCTACTAAATATAATCATGCGGTGCGCAAGTATAAAAGGATGGCAAAATATCAATTACTAATAAATCCCTATTTACTATGAAAAAAATCGGCTATATTAGGTTGAAGAAAAAGGGAAGATATGGAAGAGGCAAATAGAGAGAGAGAATCTCGTTCTAATAAGAACACAATTTTTTCTCAAAAATAAATAATATTTTTCTACTGAATATAATCATGCGGTACACAATTGTAAAATGATGGCAAAATATTGGTAGAGTTAAAATTTGATTGAGATTGTGTTATTTATGTAATATTTTACATACATGTACTTGATTTTATTAAATAATATTTTTCTACTAAATATAATCACGCAGTGCACAAATATAAAAGGATGGCAAAATATCGGTAGAGTTAAAATTTGATTGATATTGTGTTATTTATGTAATAGTTTACATATATGCACTTGAGTTTGTAATTTTCCCGATCTTTTTTTCCCACACAAGGAAGGACCCAGAAAAATTTAGGGCCGGCACTGCCATCCTCCATGGCCCATTTTTCATTAATTCTACATCAAGCCCACTAATTATTACTACATGGCAACACATTAATAACATTCATCCTATTCTAAAACAGTGGACAAATTCATAAATAAATCCATAATTTACTTTTTTTACTTGTATCAAATTATAGGATAAGATAATGGAGAAAAAAGGGTTCACACTCGAGTCGATTTTCCATTTACTATTAGTTGCAATACTTTACTATTTCATAATATATAATGACTCTTATTTTTAACCCATTGAAATTACAAATAACATCGGTCGGTGCAATTAATGCACGTAATTAATATTTGTATATAGCTCTAAAGACTATTTTCTTCGTCCCAATTATATAGATTTGTATTTCTTTTTTGGATGTCCCAAATATATAGGCTTATTTCTATAAATATCAATATTTTTTTAGTTCATTTACTAATAAATCCCTATTTAATATTTTGATAGGCTCTAGGCTCTAGCATTAATTCATCATTAAACAATAATAGGGGGATATTATGAATTACTTCTATAATTTTCTTTTCAATGTATTCTTTAATCCTTGTAAAAATTTCAATTAACTTATATAATTGGGACATGGGAGTATTATTTTCGTATTATTAATATATAAATGAAATATTTTGACGGTCAAAATTTACATTGAAATACGTATTTTTTTTAATTGCACCTATTAACAAACTGAGGTACTAGATATCTTGACCACTTGGGGTACCGTTCATGGTACACCCCCATTGTAATATCCGTAATATTTATATTTTTAGCAGTTTCCATTTTTGGTGTATGTCTATTTTTATCGACTCGCTTGTAACCGTTTCGACATTTTGAATCTATTTTGTTCTTGGAGTTTTTCCATTTGGACGAGTTTTGATGATGTTTTCACGTAATTTCATTTTTATGACATGTTTTGCCGTATGAACGTTCGATTCTTGTAAAACTCGTTCGTTTCCGTTGTTTCTTGGTTTGTGCAAGTTCGTATGGTTGAGTTGGTCATGTGGAGACTTTCGGATTGTAAATCCGACGTCGTTTCGTGATTTTCGGGCACTTGGGCCATTTTTGTAATTTCCTAATAGTTTAGGGAATCTCGTTTTCGTTGTCGCATTACGGACCCTTCGGTGGTCGGAATTGCATTTTTCTTTCAGCGCTTAGCTCCGTCGTCTTGTATGCATCGCGTTCATGTTCCTGGATTCTGGTTTCGTCGTGTGTATCGTGTATCGTACCTCGGCAAAGCCTTCATCGGCGATATGACATCGCCAGATCAATCTTTGTGTAGGTAGCGCACGCTACCTGTTGCCTTGCGTGCGCTATCAAGAACGATTAGCGACGCTAACCCTTATTGTTAGCGTACGCTAACGAATGGTGGCGAGCCATCGGACTGCCGCGCCCCGTTAGCGCACGCTACATATGGCGATTAGCGTGCGCTAACTTCACACTATATAAGCCAGTGCGCTTTTGAGAGCAATAGTTTCATTCTTTTCCCTTCGTTTCTTCGACGTGCGACCTCAGAGGCGATTTCCATCAGTTCCAATCGGCGTTCTATTCACATTCCATCACCGTAGAATTGTGCTAACATATTATCATCAGCATAATCGTCATCCATCATCCGAAATCAAGGTAATTTCGTCTAGAACCCTAACTCGTCAAATTTGGGGGCTTTTCCGGGTTTTACTAATTGGAACCGAATTATTCCAGTATGTTACGATATTCTTCACCGATTGTGATTGTTGAATGATTCCAAATCCAAATTCCTTGATTTTAATCCGCGAATTATCGATACGGGAAGATTTTGCGTAAACCCTCGCCCGTATCAATTGATCGCCTATTGTCGTATATTGTAACCGGGGTTATGGGTGTATTCCAATAGAGTATTGTTGTCCGTTGGGACTGAACTGTGTTGATCCTTCGTTTAGGAACCGTCGTTTTTCACCCGGACCGTTCGTAGTCGTGTTTCATCTCCGTTTCTTCAAGAATGTCTCAAAGGCAAGTACTTTACATTTGTTTACATGTTCTAGTATTTGAATTATGGCTATATGTGGTTGTTGTGGGAAGATATGTGTATGTTCACCTAGGGACGGTCCGACGGGGCCTCTAGGGATACGTATTGCCGTGAGTGTGCGTATCGTGAGCGTGGTTAGCCACCTGGGGATGTCCGACGGGACTCATGGGTACGGTGGCCGTGAGTCTCGTACAACGGTTAACTTTGAATTATGATTTATCGGAGATAATGTGTTTTGTGTTTGTACAAAGATAAATATTCCTAATATAAAATGTTTTCTAAAATGACTTTTGGCGCATATATTCATCCGATTAGAATGTAGTTCAAATGGATTGTACTTGCACTAAGCATTGTCGCTAACCCTTAAATGGGGAAATACTTTTGTATTTCAGGTATTGATCGTGGGGACAAGCGAGCACTAGAGCCGTATGAGGATGATGGGCGAGCATGATACTGTCCAGAAATTTATTATTGGTGTTCTATCTGTCGAATATTTTGATATCTTGTTTTGGGGATTTTGTTTTATAAAAACTGGTTTAAGTACTCGAGTACTTCTTTTTACAAAATTGTTAATGTTGTGTTCCTGTTTGGGAAGTGGATTAATGTCGGATTTTATTGTCGGATTGTAATCTTATTCGAATTGTCGTATTACCGATGTTTGTTGTCGTTGTCGAATGTCTTGTTTGGTATGTTAGCCTGGTGGATTCCACAGTGTGGGGTCCACGGCGCTGTAATATGCCCTGAATGTCTTGGGGGTGTTACACCCATGTAGTACATCTTCTGTCGAATTTAGTACACGGACGTGCATGAACGGTGCAGATTGATGCAATAGATGAAGAATCGATCTGCACCGTCCATACACGCCACGTATAGTGCATCCGGCAAGAAATGCACCACATGATGGTGTACATGGACCCAACCCCACTGTGGTCGTGTTCTTGGTAGGTGTTGAATGAAACATCAAACATCTATAGGGATGGCAGTCGGGTACGACGGGCGCGGATAGTGCCTATCCACATCCTTACCCGCGAGGTAAACATGTACCCGCGACCCGCGACGGGTATGATTTGCCAACCACACCCGCGACCCGTGGGTATCCGCAATCCGCCACCCGTCGGGTATCCGCGGTGCATATAAATGAATTCAATATAAATAAAAATTTCACACAAATTAATATCCATAAATCAAACTCATAAATTCATATATAGTATATACAAAAAGATTAAAATACTTGTACATCATACCGAATTCAAAATCTGTTCGAATATTTTATGGGTATTTCGCGGGTATTTTTTGTGGGTATTTCGCGGGTATTTTCGCGTGTGTTTTTCGCGGGTAAATGGGTTTTACGGATACGGATAGTAGCTATCCATATCCGTACCCGCGAACCTAATGGATAGTAATTTCATACCACGAAACTATCCGTGGATACCAAATGCCCACCAAATCCGCACCTATTAGGGTCGGGTGTCCGCAGTTATCCGTTACCCGCGGGTAAATTGCCATCCCTAAACATCTAAGACTAAAACAAGTGACAACTGTATCCAGTGCAAGACGATGCAACTCTATATGTCTTTTAAAAAGGATTATTAATTTAGAAGGATTATTAATTAAATACTAGGAATTTAAAAGGTCAACCCTTAAAATAATCCGGTTCTGCTCGAGATGGAAGTGAGCATCGTGCAACTAAATACCAGAAACTGGCAGAGGATAACATATTTTGACGTATCCATAAGAATGATTTAGTATTGCTTAAGAAGCAAGTCAACCCTTACTAGAAAGAGGCAAGTGAACCCCTTACTAAAAAAAGCAAGTCAACCTCATTAATAATCGACAGTGAACTTATTTTGTCCTTTTAGATATAATATTTTTTTTGTTTCAAGTTTAGCAGCAAATCTTTTGATACTCAAATTGTTGAAATTGACTTTTATTTGAATACATTCGAGTCATGTATTGTATTTTCGAGTAACATAATTTCGAGTCAACTTCAAAAACTAAATAGTGAGGAAAGTAGACAATCGGGTAACACAATTAGACAATTGAGTTACCCGAATGCAAGTTACTCGATAAGAATTGAGTTACCCGTAACAAAATCGAGTTACCCGAAATTGAATTCGAGTTACTCGTATCTGAATTCGAGTTATCCAAAATTGAATTCGAGTTACCCGAATTAGAAATTCAAGTAACATATTTTGACATTTCGAGTAACCCGAATCCGACTCGGGTAACTCGAATTTCTATTTGTGTAACTCGAGATAGTTCGAGTAATAGGTTTCCTTAACTCGATTGTCTAATTGTGTTACCCGATTGCCAACCTTCCTCAATATTATATATTTTTTAAATTGACTCGAAATTGTGTTACTCGAAAATACAATATATGACTCGAATGTATTCGAGTAAAGGTCAATTCCGACAATTTGGGTATCAAAATACTTGTTGTTAAACTTAGGGTAAAAAAGAATAAAACTATATGTAAAAAGGCAAGACAAGCTACTCCCACTTGATAATTATACTTTTTTTTCCCTAACCATTAAAGAAGATGACCGTGCATAGTCCGAATATTTCATGAGGTTCAACCTCATCCCCACTCTGGAGTTAAATTTTTCAGTATGATATGTTTGTCTCGTAGTCCTCTGTTTGGGTAACAGATTAGTTCTTATTGCGTCCGATACTCGGGTTAAGGTTTCATTTCCTGACATCGTCTTCATAAGTATATACTTGTATATGTTCATTTTGAAGTTATTGTCCTGCATTTAGTATTTACAGTTCGATGTTCATTATATTAACTAATTATTTCTCCTAATAAATGAATTTGGAATATAACGAATTTTGAATTGATTCTTTGATTAATTTCTTCTCCTAGTAATTATTAGAGGGAACATATATATATGTTTTTACATACATTGCTAGCGTTGAAATATTTGTATAACATATTTCTTTAATAGTATTTTTATCATTATCATTATTATTATATGTAAGGAGATAATCTGTGCTTAAATGTCAATTTTGAAAAAACGACAAATAATACGAAACATGTGGAACAAAAATGCATGACATACTTAAGTATTTGAACTACGCGGTTTGGGTGATACTATAATGAATCCCACAAGTATTAAAGCCTCTCAGATTTAATACTACCTCCTCTTTTTATAAGTGCCGTTTGACTTTTTTAATAATAAACTTTAACTATTTGTTTTAATATTGAGTTTAGCCGACGACAACTCCTAGCCCTCGACTAAACCCTTAAGACTAAAGTTTAGCCAACGATCTTCCATCGTTGCCGTCGGCAAAATTTAGACGACCCACTTGGCCGACCAACTTTTAACCGACGACCGACCACTTTAGCCGATAATTATCGGCCTTAGCCGACAATTTTTTGCTGTCTAAATATTGTAGTGATAAAGATTACATCATTTTCTTAAAGTATTTTAAATACATTAATTTATAATTTTTTATGATATAATTAGAAAGATATTTTTACGGTCAAAGTTTCATCTCGAAAGTTAACAAACACAATTACCGAAAAACAAAAATAGTAGGTAGACATAGACGGATCCAACATCCGAAAACTACACCGGCGCACCGAAGTATCAGAAAAAAATAACGGATGACAAAAAAAATCTCAATTTTTCACCTTTTCTAATAAAGAACGACCAAAACGACGCCGTTTCAACCAAAATAACGTCGTTTTCATCAAAACGACGTCAAAACGACTTGTTTCGGTAAAATTTTTGGTGGTGCACGTGCACCACCAAGCAATGAGTGGATCGATCCGCCTATGTACGTAGATGTATTAGCTCGGATATAGTCTTATATTTTGAAATGGTGTTATGCATAAAAGAATTTTCACTACTTTCATGTTAATTTAACTTGAAATATAAAAATTATAGATATTTTTTATAAGATTTTTTACACGTAACAATGAGGAAAACATTTGGGTTGTTTTACGACAACTTTAAAAGAATATTTGATGACATTACTTCAATGGTTAGCTTCCATAATTGATAATTTATCTATGTTTGTAGCCATTCAAATATCCCAAACAATTGCTTTGGTCATTACTCCCCACACGATGAAGTTCTAAAAAATAAAAAATGTTGTCTCCGTAATTGTTATATTATTTTTACGAAATACTTGATGTTTTTCAACGAATGTAATTTCAACAGATTATGTTCGAATAATTGATTTCCCATTAAAGCTGTTATGCGAAACGAGCTGCTCGAATGCTCGAAAGCTCGTTAAAGCTCGACTCGAATATTAAATGAGCCGAGCTCGAGCTCGACTTGTTGCTCGATTTATTAACGAGCCGGCTCGAACTCGACTTGTTGCTCGATTTATTAACGAGCCGGCTCGAACTCGACTTGTTAGGCTCGATAACTAAGATTTTTCTTATAATTACATTAGGCTCGTTGGGCTCGGCTCGATAGGCTCGTTAGGCTCGCACAGTCGAGTCAAGCTCATCTCTTTACTCGTGAGTGTTATCGAGCCGAGCTCGGCTCGGCTCGTTAAGAGCTCGAGCCGAGCTCGAGCATCAAGTACTCGAGCTCGGCTCGGCTCGAATAACAGCTCTATTTCCCATGATCTTATAAAATCGTACTGATGTTTGAATAAACTAGTTTTATTGAAGATTTACTTACTAAAATGCTTTCGCAAATACTCCGAATTTA
The DNA here is from genome assembly GCA_033398695.1 of Orobanche coerulescens. Lineage (NCBI taxonomy): Eukaryota > Viridiplantae > Streptophyta > Magnoliopsida > Lamiales > Orobanchaceae > Orobanche > Orobanche coerulescens. Next base: position 4,829,531 of record CM065816.1, read on the forward strand.
TATAAAATTTTTAAGGAAAAATTGAACTGTGTAACATGCTTTTTAATTAAGAAGGTCAGGACGTTACAGATATACTTCTCGGACAACCACAAATAGCACCACCTCCTCACAAAAGAGTCCACAAACAATACAACACAACATTATGCACTCACCAATTAAATACACATTCTAACATACCACCTGCAACAAGAGAACTTTTATAACTACACACAACACGAAGTCCCTTATTCTTTTTGGGCAGCATTTTATTTGGACCATTAAAGACAAACCCTTTTGATCCTCTTAATATTTCCTTTGCAACTTGTGGTCATCAAGTCAAAACTTGCTTAATTAATGACCGTATAAAAGTGATTACGACCACCACACTCTCATTAGTCGTACAAAAAAATATATTTGACTATTAAGAAATTTAATAATATATAACTAAACATTATAAAATTCTTAAATATATATCAATATTAATTGCGAATAATTTTGCGGAACGGAGAGAATAAACCATTGTTTCATTTGGCTCTATAAAAGAAAGAAAATCATTTGGTTCACAAAATTGGTTAACCGAGTATAGTTAATGAATTTCTAGAAATATTTTATGCTTTGTTTGAACAAAAAGGAACGGACAACGGAAAACTAGCTCATAGCGGATAAACTAATTTATAGCGGATGAGCTAGTTGATTAAATTTAAAATGTTTGATAAAATTAGCAGTTGAAATAGCTTATAAAATAAAATTATGAAAGCAGATATTTATAAATAATGCTTAAAAACGAGAGAGAGAATTATTTAATAGATAGAAATTTAATTAAATTAATAAGCTATAAGATCAAATGCTACTTCAATTAGCTTTTCAAAACAAATGCTACTCACTCCCTTCGAAAATTACTTATCCCTTTTGCCATTTTGGTTTGTCCATAAAAACTTACTCCTTTTTATTTTAATAAGTATACCCGACATATTTCACTTCAAAACTATAGTAAAAACGAACTCTTATTCCAATCACACAACACACTCAACTAATTTATTAAATCCCCGCCGAAATTAAAGGAGTAACTTATTGGTGGACGGAGGAGGTATAAGCTACTGAAAAATGCTAGAAACTACTATTGTCGAACACGTATTAATGACGTATCCTGTATAAGTTGTCCGCTATAAGCCACTAAATTGTACTACCTCCGCCCCGCCCAAAGGTTTACATCTCTATCAAAAAATAGTCCCTTTAGTAAGTTTACATATATCACTTTTTACAATCAAATCAAACAATCACTTTTTAATTTTTAATCTCCACAACTCATTCATCATCAATACTTTTTACTTTTTAATCTCCACCACACATTTAATCATCATTACTTATATCAATCATTACATAAAATACACCAAATATACACCCTCTATCAACTTTTGATTGGGACAGAGGGAGTAATTGCGAAACGGAACTTTAATAAAGGTTTTGCTATATTTAGATAGATTATTGAGCACTCTATTAGTTAATGATTGTTTTCACGGCATAGCATATAATGTCAAGAAAGGTGCATGCATGGCAAAATTAACGATTTACATATTTTGGACAATATTTGTTAGTACTTTCTCCGTCCCATCTATCTTGATCATTTATTTTTTCAACACGAGATTTAAGAAAAACTGAAAATTAGTGTGTAAAGTGATAGTATGAATATATATTATTTAAAGTTGTGATGAATAAAGGTGTCTTAAAAAGGAAATGACCAAGTATCTTGGGACGACCCAGAAAGAAATATGAACCAAGATCGGTGGGACGAAGGGAATACTATTTTCCTAATTATATGTTGATTTTTAAAGCTTAATTACCCGTGATTCAAACACGAAGACTTGCAGTAAAAAAAATATTGCATTTGGACTTCAGATAAAATAAGCGAGATTCTAAAAAACAGTCAAATCAAGAGAAACTCTTTAATTTGTTCCATTACCATTATGTAGTTTTTTTTTTTTTTAATGACGCAGGTTTAATTCTGGGGTTGTAGGTCTGATCCCTCATTTCTACCTCCGGTTAAATCACAGGTTATGCCTCAGCAACCCGGTTTTGAGGATGCTTCAACTGAATAAACACAAGGTCCAAATCCCTGAAAAGAACGGATGCTCCCACGAGGATTCGAACCCACACTACGTACCACCAACGCGAAAGATATCTCTCTCATTTGTCACTAAGCTATGCCCTCGGGATCCATTATGTAGTTCATGTCATATGTAGTGGCGGACACATAACGAGCAAGTGGGGCTGATGCCTCCCCCAATATTTTTTTCTCATATATATATATATATATAGATGATATGAAAATTAATTATCTTGTGAAATCTAAAAACTTTTGTAGACATTGATATTAGTGATCTAACAGCTGTAGATGAGTAGAATTATATGCATTTATATATTTTTTTTATTGCATTATTTGTTGCATATACTAGCGACCAGTTTGATGCAGCAAATAATAACAAATATGTAATGAAATTACTTAATAATACAATTGGTTTCTAGATTTCACCATTAAGGGTGTTTCCACCATAGTAAATCCATATATATATATATATATATATGATTGAAAATCAAATTAAACTATTCAATACTCGATTCGAGTTTGATTGGTAAAAAACACGTTTGAGCTCAGTTCGTTAATATAATGAAACAAGCTTGAACACCATTTTTTGTTCGATAATGTTGGGTATCGGGTCGTACAATGGCTAAAGACAGGATCGATAATTCAAGCGGATTAACGAATATAACTATTACAATTATATTCAACGGGAAAGGGATTAAGGATTACAGGCCAACTAATGAACCTATAAACACAATATAATTATTGAAATAAACCCCAAGAACAAGCTGACCCCAAAAAGAATTCGATCGCCCAAAACCAATCTGAAAATCACAAAGATTTGTTTAAGTTAACCGAGATAACTTAATACCGATCGAAATACACCAAGTAATTAAGGCAACAAGAATGCAGTATATATATTATAAATATATATAACAAATATATAGTGTAACTTTATTTTAAGAACCCTGTTAAGTGCGAAAACTGCGAAAACCACCTTTTGTACTCTTAATAATACATAATGTACATCATGTCAATGCACACAACCCCTACTGATCATAACCCCTACTATATAGTAGGGGTTATAGATATAGTAGGAGTTATCATCAGTAGGGGCTATTATATTTAATAAAAAAATTTCAAAAATAATATAAAATTTGTATTTTACTATAATACCCTTTGAATTAAAAATATTTTTTAATATTTAAAAAAATCTCATTGGTTTAGAGGAGTTCTCGCAGTTCTCGCACTTAAGAGAGTTTTGAAAATAAAGCCCCCAGATATATATATATACTATATATGTATATGGTATAATACGAAACTGCAGTATATATATATATATATATATATATATATATATATATATATATATATAACAGATATATATATATATAATACGAAAAAACGGAGGAAAAATTAGGGACAAGAAACCCCATTTGTGAAAGAGATCTTTAGCCTCAGATCTTCCGAACCCTTTGCAATTTGACACCAAGAATGTTCGATTCCACGAAGGACGAACGCCGATCCACCGCCGGCCGGCACACAGCCCCGGTAGCACCTTTCCTAACCCAGAAAACCTCAAAAATCTCAAAAACCAAACCCGATCTCCCTCAAAGATATCACACCACATATATCACTCTCGATTTCACTCGGATTCTCAAGGCACAAAACGTTTTTCTCTTCTCGGTGTATATCAACTCCCTTCCCCAGTGAAGTCTTATATACCCACAAGGATGGAATCGGTCACGGGATTCCATAGACATATTCAAGAGCTCACGGGGGAGAGGAGGTAGTGAGAATCGGGAGCAACAACGCGGCGGGGAGAAGTTGACCGAGGTAGGTGAACTCACGGGAGAGAAGAGAGAAAAAGAGAGACGGGTGAGAGATGGAGGTATGAAGAAATGAGGGAGTAGGGTTAGGGTTAGGGTTAGGTTTTTATAAGGGAGATCGGACGGTCCAGATTAGGAGTAGAAATTAAGTCTGGATCGGACGGCTCCAATTAAAGGGCTGTCAATGGGCTGGGCCGGCATGGCATGGGCCAGAGGGAGATAATAATTCTGGGCCAAATCGGGCCAAAATAATAACATTTCTCCACCTTTTGGGCAAACCAGTCAAATTGCATTTTCGGGTTTCGGAGAAGACTCATCATCGCCTAACTCCGGGGTTATGTGCACTCACACACAATAGATAAGGTAGAGTATTCACAAAGAAGACTAACTCACAAAGAGATCCCCTAAAAAACACACAAACACAGCAAATATTTTAGCAATAACCTAAAATTGTACAAAACACACAAATACCATAATATTCAAAAAACACAAACACATTAAGGGAAATGAATGATATAAGCAACACATAGATTTGAGGGGACACCACTCCACCTCAAACGCAAAGTATTAAGCATGTTGCTCCACCTGAAAACGGGACGGGGTTTTACACAAAACCGCCAACACATGAAAGCTACAAAACACAAAAGGTTGGTCGATCGAACCACAACACCACAGCCAGAACAAAGAACACAAAGTTCAAGGAAAAATAATCACAAAGATTATACTACCTACATCCACAAAGGAATAGAACCACGAGTAATTCATATAAGTCACACAGATATATAAATCAGACACAAGTCACAAATACGCTCCACAGCCCACTAAGGAGAAGTCACAAAGACACTCCACAGCCCACTAAGGACAAGTCACAGAGACACTCTACAGCCCACTAAGGACAAGTCACAGAGACACTCCACAGCCCACTAAGGACTAAAAAACCACAAGGGTCAACTAATATACATCACTAAGATTGATATCAGATGTAGCTAAGTTAGCCTTATCGTCGTTTGTGCACTTCTTCCACACTCCCGCCGCCACTTCAACCTCCAACCGCACCCCCGTCCGGCCATCTTCTCCGGCCAACTCACCCACCAACCCGATATCACGACAGCAAGCCGAACACACCAGTTATACAAATTCATGTTCGCCGGCTCTGTCTCCGGCGACTAAGAAGCCGCATCCATGATAAAGAAAAAACGGGCGTCGCGGACGCCCGACAACCCACCTACCGTGACCAACGCCCAGCACAACATTTTGCAACACAGGCCGGATCCGTCGTCGGCAAAAGAAAAAAGAAAGTCAGAAGAAGCAAACAGAAAATCGGAAGAAAAAACGGAAAAAAACGCCGTGGCCATCGACTTCGCCGTCGCCGCGTTCGCCGCCAGAGAATTCTTCCCGACTCCTAAGAGTTTCGCCGCTCGCTCCGCGCCTCCCCGTAGCAAAGGTTTCCCTATCACTAGTTCTCATGGAGACGCTCGTCCGGTCTCTATCCGAGTCCCAGACTCGCGCCGCCGCTGCTCCAAAATCCCTAGCTGGAAATCCGCGCCGCGTGTAACCCTAACGGCGGAAGAACGAAACCTTACAAAGGTTTCTGTGAAAAGTGTACCGTCGATTCTAGGGCCATTTCCTCCAGCCGCTCGGATCTACCGGGCCATGCACAGGAGCCCATCGCAGCAGCCCAATCACCTAAGGTAAGGCCCACTATCCCTAACCATACTGGGCCAGCCACTATTTGGCCCTCCTCCTATATGCTAGCCAGCCCAACCCATGCACCAAATATAAGCCCAGAGATAATTGTCGGCCCATTCAATTTTAACCCTTCCCAATTAATCCCGGCCCAGCTTTCGATCCACCCTCCTTATCTACCCAGTTCTAACACCCAACCCAACATTATTGACCCCAAACCCAAACAATCCACTAAGCCCAATTCTATACTTAACTATTTTCTACCCATTACTAAAACCCATACAGCCCAACCCAAATACAATACACTAAACACAACCCACCCCATCCTACCTAATCACCCCAACCCACCTGCTATGGCCCCTTCCCATGCATCCCAGCCCAAACCTTCCAAACACCACCTGACCCATAATCCATCTCAGTCCCCAGAACCAAACCCGTTCCCTCCAGCCAACCAATTCCGAGCAGCACCATTTCAGGCAGCTCCGATTCGAACCGAACGATCGGCCGACCCGCTGTCAGCACTCAAGACCCTCCCGCCGACCAAGTTCGACCGAAATCCTACGCCCAGATGGTGAATAATTCATCCGGCTCGGCACAGCAGCCCGGTTTAATCCAGAATACCAGGTCGACAGTTAAAAGTTTCAATTTCGACGGAGCGAAGGTATGTCCGTTTGGTACTCTTTCCTCCGTAAATGAGAAGACGCGTGTTACCTTTTCTTCTTCTGATATGATTACTCTTGCCGCGTCATGGGAACGCACTTTGATTCTTAAATTTTCACATGCTATTCCCACCCCTCGAGATGTGTCTTCGGGATTGATTGACATGAAACTGAGGGGTAAATTTAGTTGGAGTTGGTTGAACTATCGTCATGTAGCAGTTAGGTTTGATAATGATGAGGACTTTAGACGTATTTGGTTAGGTTCTACCTGGAATTTTTCTGGATGCCCTGCACGTGTATTTAAGTGGTCACCTAGTTTCTCGGTTAGGACAGAGACGTCTATTTGTCCGGTCTGGATTAGACTTCCGGGTCTGCCTCTACATTTATTTCATCCACGTGCATTATACACGATTGCCAAGGCTGTTGGCACTCCCATTTTAGTTGATGCCCCGACGGCCACACATTCACGACTATCAGTCGCCCGTGTGTGCGTCGAGATTGACCTTCTGGCACCCAGAGTGCCTGAGATTGAGGTTGAGTTTGGCGATCAGGTTATTACGCAGCGCATTATTTTCGAGAGAGTGCCACTTTATTGCTCTCTTTGTTCTCACGTTGGGCACGAGCCGTCCAGTTGCTACATAGTTGGCAACAAAGAACGACCCCCACCGCCCCAGCGTAAGAAACCTCAGGTTGCCTCTTCTCGTCAGCAGAAGACGCAGCTAGCTCCTCCTAAAGCCACTAAGGCTAGTACTTCCCAGGCAGCCACTAAAGGCAAGGAGCCTGCCGTTTGGCAAGTGGTTGCCAAAAAAGGGCCCAAGGAGACGGGATTGATTCCCAAGGGCATAGCTGCTACCGGCCAGCACTCCTACTTTGCATCTTTGGACTCCTCTGCTAGAGAGGAGGATGATTTAGTTGGCACTGACGATATCATTAGTGTGGGTGATAAAAATAGTGTGTCGGGTAGCGACTGCAGTGGTCACGAGATTCATGATGATCATGTTTTAGAGGATGACACAGAGTCCTCTACCGTCCCTCACTATTCTAGACTCTTTGAGTCTACCTCCCCCCGCCATGACGGTGACGGCCGCATCGACGACCAGATCGTCGTTCAGCCCGAGTCCTTGGCCTTGGTGGTTTATGAGCCTCCCTCTCCACCCCCTTCTTCTCTTCCCTCTCTTTCTCAGACTGAGTGCGGTCTTAAACGCACTCAATTTGAGATCTCTGAGTCCTGTCTCTTTTCCTCGGCGATGGTGCCTCTCGCGTCGGCACCAAAACCCCCGGTTAAGAGACGTTTGATGTCTACTACTGCTGCCCCTGGTGTCACAACTAGGGGTAAAGCTGCTTCTGATTCCACGATTTCCACACGAGGAAGAGCAGCTTCTCGCGGACCCTATTCTTCCTCTAAGGGGCGATCTTCATCGCCCCTGAAAGGGGGAACCGCCCGACAGATACTCCTCGGAGACGGGGCCGCTCCGGTCGGCGTCCTAGGTCTCCGTCTGAGTTGGTTCTTTAGTTTATGTCGATACCCATTCTTACATGGAACGCTCGTGGTCCAAGCACACCGAGCACGAGCGCATTCGACACCTCAACCGTGTTCAGAAGTTTTCTTTTATTGGCATTTTAGAACCCATGGGTTCCAATGCTAATTTTGATTTTTATATTCGTTCTTTAGGTTTTGCGTCGGGACTTTATAATCGGTCTAACAAAATTTGGTTCTTTTCTTCCACTCACTTTCAGCACCAAGTTTTGTTAGATACCGATCAAGTCCTTCATCTTTCTATTTCTTCTTCCCTCCTTCCTCAGTTGATTTACGTCACTTATGTCTATGCCAGCACTAACCGTGTTGGTCGTCACGCCCTTTGGGACACCCTCCGTGAGATTGCTTTAGAAGTAGAGGGGTTGCCGTGGCTAGTCAGCGGTGACATCAACATCTTCCTGCATTCACATGAGCGCGAGGGTAGTACCACTGACCGTTCTCCAGAGATTGTGGACTTCGCACAGGCTATTGCTGACTGCGAGTTGATTGACGCGGGCTGCGAAGGCGATATTTTCACTTGGGAGCGCAATGGTTTGAGGGAAAGGCTAGATCGTGCTTTATTTAATGAAGCATGGTCGAACGTGTTTGCGGTCTCGACCGTCACTCACCTGCCTCGACTTAGGTCTGACCATGCGCCTCTCCTTATCCAGTGTCACTTCTCCGCGACTCGTCACAAGTCGTCATTCCGTTTCCAGAGTATGTGGGTCCGGCATCACACATTCCTGGACACTGTTAGGGATGTCTGGCTTACTCCGACTGGATTATCTGGCATGTGTAACCTACAGGCCAAACTCCTTAGGGTTAAGCGTAGACTGAAACAGTGGAACTGGTCTGTTTTTGGTAATCTTCATACGAAGTTGGATGAGGCCTTGAGGGCTGCTGAGGAGGCCGAGCGGCGATATGATTCGGATCCTACTCCGGAGAATAGAACCGCTATGCACCGTTTTCGTGCTGAGTACCATCTTCGTCTCTCTATGGAAGAAGATTTCTGGAAACAGAAGGCCGCAGTTCGTTGGGTTACTGAGGGCGAGCGCAACACCCGGTTTTTTCAGGGTTTTGCGAAGCAGAAGCGTTGTCAGTCGTATATTCACAGCATTGAGGATGGTGGTACGACGATCGCTGTAGAGTCGGACATCCGATCATCCGCTGTGAATTTCTTTAGGACTCTGCTTACATCCGATGGTGATGTTCTCGTCCCACCGTATGACACTTGTTTCCCCTCTTCTTTTGATTCTGATAGTTTGTGTGTCCCTCCCTCTCCCCAGGAGATTCGTGTTGCGGTATTTGATATCGATCCTCATAGCGCTTCTGGGCCTGACGGGTTCTCGTCTTTATTTTTCCAGCATTGTTAAGAGATTGTATCTTCCGACGTGGAGGGGGCTGTGCTCGAGTTTTTTGAGGGTCATCCTATGCCTCCGGCTTTCACGGCGACTACGGTCGTCTTGATCCCGAAGAAGCCTGTTCCGAGCGGTTGGTCAGATTATCGGCCCATTAACCTGTGTAATGTGACCAATAAGATTATCACGAAAATCCTTAACGCTCGGCTTGCTCCTCTCCTCCCTCTTATTATCTCTCCGAACCAGAGCGGATTTGTTCACGGGCGGGTTATTTCTGATAATATCCTTTTGGCCCAAGAACTTATTCACGACCTCCACGTCGCGGACATTCATGGTGTCCCGAACCTTGCGCTAAAGCTTGATATGGCTAAGGCGTATGATAGGGTACACTGGCATTTTTTACGTGAGGTCCTGGTGAGGATGGGATTCCCGGCTAGATGGATTTTGTTCATCCGTCATTGCGTCGAGAGTTGCACGTTCTCCATTTTGGTTAACGGCAGTCCGGCCGGCTATTTTGCCTCTAGCCGGGGTTTGCGTCAGGGCGACCCTATTTCTCCTTCGCTCTTCGTGCTTGCCGCTGATTATTTATCGCGCTGCTTGGATCGTTTCATACGAGATCATCCTTTGATGAGGTATAGGACGGCTGGACGACCTTTCCCCATCTCGCACTTATCCTACGCCGATGACATCATTATATTCACACGGGCTGTGGATGATGGTCTTGTTGATCTTATGCGTCTCCTGGATCACTACTCTATGGCTTCGGGCCAGATGGTTAGTACCCAGAAGAGCACTTTTATTCTCGCTCCCAAGCATGTGCCTCGTTGGCATCAGAGAGTTCACGATCTTACTGGTTTTCGCCAGGGCGATCTCCCCATCACATATCTAGGTGTACCCCTTTACAAAGGCTTTAAGAGACGAGAGCTCTTTGCTGGGGTGAAGCAACGGATGTTGGATAGGATCTCTGGTTGGTCCCATCGCCACCTTGCTTTTGGGGGACGCTTGGCCCTTATTAAGAGCACTCTCTGCACGATTCCTCTTCACCTGCTTCAGGTTTTGGATCCCCACGGTACATTATACAGAACTCGAGCGAGATCATTGCGAGATACTGGGTCTTGTTGGTCCAAAGAGGAAGACGACCGGGTCCGTTGGCGCAGATTGTCATCCGGTCTCCGAGGAGGCCTCGGGATTGAGCCTTTCGGATATGGCGAGAGCTTTTAGTTATAAGCTCGTGGCGCCTTCGCCAGCACGTCTCTGTGGCGCAGTTTATGCTCCGCAACCGCTCTGCTGGCCTTTATACGCCTATGCGTACTGCTCTTAAAACTCGTGCCAGCCACCCTTGGCGCCGTCTCCTCCGCGTGGGTATTGAGGCTCAGGAGTGCATTCGCTGGACTCTTGGTCGTGGCTGCGGGAGGTCGGCTGGGACGATACTTGGATTGGGGATAGGCCGATTTCTTCTTCTTCACAAGTTTACGTAGACCCCACCTTAGGATTAATGAGTTATGGGTTGATGGGTCTTGGGACATGGGTAGGTTGGAGTCTATTGTTGGAGAGGAGCTAGGATTTACCCCTCAGTTCATCCAGGAGATCTCCGAGATTCCCATCGCCGAGGAGGATTCGGATAGTATGTGCTGGACTCTTACCTCTTCGGGTGCGTTCTCATTATCCTCAGCTTGGTCTCCCATCCGGGTGAGGGGTCGGGCTAATCTTATTTACGGGCCATATGGATACCTTTCACACCGACCATTTCGGTGTTTATTTGCGTCTTCTCATGCGACGGATCCCGACCGATGACATCCTTCGGAGGAGGGCGTTTCATTGGCTTCTAGATGTTTATCCGCTCGCATACCCGCACTGCACCTTTCATACCGAGACCATTGCCCACCTTTTCTTGGAGAGTGATGTGGCTCGTGACGTGTGGGAGTATTTTGGCGCTTGGACACATTTATCCCTACCCCATACTCGTAATATTTTGAGCTCCCGAGTTTTTCGCACACGGCACACACTTTAGGCACGCGACTTTCATTATTCCTTGTCCGATCCTTTGGTTCATCCGGACGAAAGGAATAGTGCAAAGCATGTGGCGGTTACTTTTGTTTCCTCTCATGTTATTGTGCGGGTGGAGCGCCATGTTGCTTTATTGGGTCACTGCGGGGCTTATTTGCTCGACTTGGGTGGGTTGCTCGCCGCTGATCGTTTCAATGAGCTTCACCTTCCCCGCTCGGACTCGTCGCCCGTTACGGTGGTTTGGCTTCGACCCGAGACCCCTTGGATCAAGCCGAATACGGATGGTTCGTTTGATAGAGACACACGGATCGCAGTGGGGAGGTCCGATTAGAGATCATCACGGAGAGCTCCTTCTTGCTTTCCATTCCTCTTTTCGTGCCTCTTCGAGTTTTGATGCAGAGGTCCGGGCGTTGGCGATTGGTTTGATTCTAGCTTCCCAGAGATCGAGATATGTTTGGATTGAGCTTGATCTGCTTCTGTGGTGACCCTGCTATCATCGGCCATCGGGGCTCTTGGCGGGTTTGTCACACTCTTATGCGTATCCGACACATTCTCGGAGATATTCGATTGAGTCACTCATATTTTCCGGGAGGGCCACAGGCCGGCCGACAATATTTAAGAGCTCGGCATGTCGTCCCTCGGCATTCAGACCTATACTTACGATACTGCTCCTCCATTCCTCCTCTCCCTTATACGGATGGATCAGCTTGGTTATCCGTCATTTAGATTTAGATAGGTTTTAATTTTATCGATTGCTTGATTGCCTACTGTCCGCACATTAGCCCACGGTTTTAGTGGTGCAGCTTGTACTGATCTAGCGGGCAGTAGGCACTTTAGATTTTAGGTTCCGGATTATGGCCCATTTTTGGTCACAATTCGGGGTTGAGTTGTTTTGTTCTACGGGTCCGCACATTAGCCCACGATTTGTGGTGCACTTTGTTGTTATTTAGCGGACCGTAGATTTCTACGATGTTTGGACCCGAATTATGGCCCTTTTTGGTCATAACTCGGGGTTGATACTTTGTATTTCTTGATTTTCTTATCTACAGGTTGGTGGGTCCGGCCTCAACCCCCCGTCCACTCTGGACGTTTTTTTTTTTTTAAAAAAAAAAAAAGTTAGCCTTATCGTCAGGATTTTTACCCTTTTTGTTCCTATTAGGACAATTACTAGCAATATGACCCTTTTTACCACAACTATAGCAATTCCTAGAGTTCTGTCGAAAATTAGAATTTTGACCATCATTCTTAGTGAAATATTCATAGCAATTTTCATTCCTAACCATCGAAACTGATTCAAAATTCAAATTATTACTCACATTGTTTTTTAAGTCTAATTCCTTACTCTTTAGACCGGACACAATAATATCTAAAGATATGTTATCTCTACCATACTTAATAGCAGATTTAACATCATCATAGGACTCAGGAATAGCATTTAACAGTACAATAGCAGAGTAATCATCAATATGTTTACCACCGGAATTTTTAATATCTTGAACTAACTTGGTAAACACATCAAGGTTTTCATCAAGACTCTTATTCAAATCAAGTTGAAAACCAAAGAATTTTTCAAGCAAAAAAAAAAAGTTTATTTGGCAAAGAGGTTTCAACATATAATTCTTCCCATTTTTTCCAAAGTTCCTTGGCCGAATTTTGTTTACCAACTTTTCTTATCACAGAGTCAGACAAGTTCAAGATAATAGACGAGTAAGCAAACTCATCCAATTCAGCCTTTTTGTCGGTCGTAGTATCGTTGGCAAAAGTTTGATCAATGGCTTTAAAAACTTTTTGATGTATTAAAATACCTTTCAATTTTTGCTGCCATATTTGAAAATCCGATTTTCCATCAAACGGGGCCAAGTAAAATGTAGAAGTCATGCCCATTTTGGAAACACAAAGTTTAACCCAATAACAGTAAAACCTACAGCAACACAAAGCACACACTGCAATAGTACAAAAAACAGTAGAATCACACTGCACTATACAACGGAGTTTAAAAAAAATACCACAACCGAGTCTGTAGATTACAACCCCAAGCCCCTACAAGATCCAAGGACGCTAAACGGTCCAGGCATGAGGGTTTATACGCAAGGAGTTGAAAAACGTACAACACTCCACCCAGAAAAAACTCCGAGTGTAGAAAAATACACAGTGGAAATCAGAATAAGCAATGTGCCCAGATTAATCACACAGATTAATACACCATGATAAATCACACGGATTAAGAATGCACAATAATCAACCACGGCAAGCGGTATCCACGAAAACAGTAAAAGAGTGGAGTTCAGCCAAAATACCAGAACGGAAAACCCGAATGGTTATTCCGTATCACCAAGACGCCACAAGACCCGACACCCGAAAAAATGGGCTCCGATACCACTGTTGGGTATCGGGTCGTACAATGGCCAAAGACAGGATCGATAATTCAAGCGGATTAACGAATATAACTATTACAGTTACATTCAACGGGAAAGGGATTAAGGATTACAAGCCAACTAATGAACCTATAAACACAATATAATTATTGAAATAAACCCCAAGAACAAGCTGACCCCAAAAAGAATTCGATCGTCCAGAACCAATCTGAAAATCACAAAGATTTGTTTAAGTTAGCCGAGATAACGTTAATACCGATCGAAATACACCAAGTAATTAAGGCAACAAGAATGCAGTATATATATATATATATTATATATATATATATATATATATATAGAGAGAGAGAGAGAGAGAGATAAATACCAAAAACTGCACTATATATATATATATATATATATAATATATATATATATATATATATAATACGAAAAAAAATGGAGGAAAAATAAGGGACAAGAAACCCCCTTTGTGAAAGAGATCTTTAGGCTCAGATCTTCTGAACCCTTTGCAATTTGACACCAAGAATGTTCGATTCCACGAAGGACGAACGCCGATCCACCGCCGGCCGGCACACAGCCCCGGTAGCACCTTTTCTAACCCAGAAAACCTCAGAAATCTCAGGAACCAAACCCGATCTCCCTCAAAGATATCACACCACAGATATCGCTCTCGATTTCACTCGGATTCTCAAGGCACAAAACGTTTTTCTCTTCTCGGTGTATATCAACTCCCTTCCCCAGTGAAGTCTTATATACCCACAAGGATGGAATCGGTCACGGTATTCCATAGACATATTCAAGAGCTCACGGCGGAGAGGAGGTAGTGAGAATCGGGAGCAAAAACGCGGCGGGAGAAGTTGACCGAGGTAGGTGAACTCATGGGAGAGAAGAGAGAAAAAGAGAGACGGGTGAGAGATGGAGGCGCATAAGAAATGAGGGAGTAGGGTTAGGGTTAGGTTTTTACAAGGGAGATCGGACGGTCCAAATTAGGAGTAGAAATTAAGTCTGGATCGGACGACTCCAATTAAAGGGCTGCCAATGGGCTGTGCCGGCATGGCATGGGCCAGAGGGATATAATAATTCTGGGCCAAATTGGGCCAAAATAATAACAGATAAAATATAAAACTCGCTTCGAGCTCGGCTTGATTTGAATAAGCATTATACAATATATATAAAAAATCAAACTATTCGAGCTCGATTCGCGTTCGGATCGATCAGGGCCAACCCTGAAGGCGGGAGGACCTGGGCTGGCCCAGGGCCTCAAAATTCCAGGGGCTCAAATTTTAGTTACATACCATTACATATGCGGCCATAAAAAAAATTACTGAGCGCAGCCCAAAAGAAGAAGGCTCATTCTTAGGTCCAAAATATAATCCTAATTAGTAAACAATTAATGATTAGGGAGTTATTAGTCGCTGGCAGCAGTATTTTTATTATTTCGTCCAGGGCTTCAATTTTATCAGGATCGGCACTGGGCTCGATAAAAGCTCGTTCAAATTCAATTCGATTTGCGTTCGGTTCATTTGAATTGATTTGCATCTGTGTGTGTTAGATCTAAAGAAAAATTCTAAAACCGTGTTTCAAATTTTCAATTTTGCGACCGCCACTGCATGTGCAATATATACTCGATACGCTATGTTGATCTCACGTATAGAAAGCGTTTGGAAAGTTAGAGGTGTGGAGGAATTCTGATATGTTTGACTAATGTAATAAGTTAGTTAGGACGTTTGGTTATAAGAAGAAAGTTTTTGCGGTTGCAAAAGCTTAATTTTTTCGAAAAATTACAACTGTGAAATTTTAACATTGATATGTTATTATTTCCGTTAACGAGATTGTTATTGTTGTCGAGTATGTAACGGATTTTTGATTTAAAAATTCATGTAAAAAATGATGTTTTTTTTGTTATTTGATTTTGATTGATGACGCTCTTATTTTGGTCCCCTTTTACCGTATTTTATTTTGTGTTAAATTTTCTTTTTCTTTTTCTTTTTGTCTTTATAATATTTTTCAGTAACTTTGTGTTCAAAAATAATTATTTAATAAATTAATATCATTCTATATTTATATATTAGTAATTTTAGGATAATAATATTCTTAGTTGAATAAATTGATTATGTATAATTAATTATTAAAAATATAAATAACAATTTTTTTTAATATTGAGTTGATAATTCAATAAACTCACCTTATAATATATATTACAAATAAAGAGAAAATGGCAATAACTCATGTAAATGACTTTTTTTGATCATTTACATAGTTAAATAATTATTAGCAATCAATTATTTACAAAATATGTATGAACACCCAGTTAATATAATCAATTAGTCAAACCAACTAATACAATTAACTAACAATTAGGGGTGTTCTTGGATCTGGTATCTGGTATATGACCAATTTTCATGAATTGACTCATTCTTATTGATTCGCCAAAAATTGAACCATGAATCGATCGGTTCGTATACGATGGATGCCCACCACTTCAATTACACGCGTAATCCATTTGGGTAAGTCGGGTACCTGAACAAATCCATCATAATAAAAAAAAAATTTAATAAAAAATGTAAAATATCACAATCTTTTGTATTAATCTTTTAGAAGTATCAACGCGTTGATATATGGAATTAAAATTCAAATTTTTTTATTATATCTTCAATCAATGATAACACAATAATAGAGTCAAAGTAAAAAAAAAATAGAGTTATTTTAGTCTTTTTTACAAAAAAAAAATATAACAATGTCACTATATGTAGAGGAGTAGAGTTATATTAAATACCAAACTTTTCTTACATACCAAGGGACTCATCTCCACCATCCATCCAAAAAGAAATCAATGGTTAAGATTAAAAGCATTTAATATTTCACACATTTTTTATAATTTAAATATCTCTTAAATCGTTAATCGTTAAGCGAAAATAATTACACCATCGCGACGAGCATTTAATTATCTTTCTATAGACGAGCACTTTGATATACTTTCGACAAAAAAAAAATTTCGTCTTTTTCGTGGCCGAAAAAATCACATGTGATATATCATATATGATATCATATATGATATTACATATCATATATGATATATCACATGTGATTTTTTCGGCCACGAAAAAAAAGTGAAAAAAAGCGAAAAAAAAAAATTGTCGAAAGTATATCAAAGTGCCTATCTATAGAAAAATAATTAAATGCTCGTCGTTACGGTATATTTTTTTTGACTTAACGATTAACGGTTTGAAAGATATTGATATTTGAAAAAAAAAATGATGAAAGTGGGTTTTTTAAATTGTCGGAATTAATCTCACCCATTAGATCAAATAAAGATGGAGAGAAGATGGAGGGTGGAGATTAGTCCATTGATATGTAAAAAAAAAGTTTGGTCCTCAAATAATCTTAAATTATAAACTTGTTGGGGGTACCCAACGGTTCGTAGAAATGAGAATTGTGAGTCGGTTTTCTCATTTTTCTCAACTTAAGTTTGTAACAACCTTACTAACATCTAATTAATAATTGCCAAACATGATCATCAAGATGTTGTTATTATGTTTATGGACATTCATACAGTTTAATGGTGCTAAGTTTTCAAATGGTTAAATAATCAAAATAGGACGTCAAGTTTACTAATTTTGGTACCCGATGACCTAAATTTAAGGTATCAAATTGGGATCTAATTTTTGATCCGTTAGATCACGTTAGGACATCCATTAACTTTTGTCCGTTCAGTACTAACATGGCGCTTAGTTGACACTTAAATGACACACACGGATGTTTATTGGCTGGTCAATATATGACGTAAAACAATAATAAAAAAATATAAAAGTCTAAAAAATATAAAAACCTAAAAAATCTGAAAAACCTGAGAAAAAAATCAGAACTTAATTTTTTTATTTAAAAAATCTGAAAAATAAAAAAAATCGGAACTTCAAGTATTTTCTTTAAAAATCTAGAATACTAATATTAAATTGGAAGCTTTTATTTAAAATTCAAAAATAAAAAATTTAAAAAAATTATGGATTTTATTTAGCAACTATATTAATAAAAACAAAAACTAGAATATTATTTTCCATAAAATAAATAAAATCTGAATTATTTTATTTTATTTTTAAAAGAAAAACCTGCTATTAATTTATTTTTTAGGAACTTTTTACTTATCACAAAAAACTATTTTATTGGGTATGGTCTACCGTAAAAAGTAGGCATTGTCACAGACATCTTACTCCTCCCTGCACTCGCTCCGGGATATCTTGGGTATGTTTGGTTTGGTTTGTTTTTAAAAAACTATTTTATTTTTTAAAAATAAAATCTTCTAAAAAAGGAGATTAAAAATTAATAATTTAAAGTCAGCTTCACCGGATAATCGGATCAGATTTTTTATTTATTGTATGCATAATAATATTCTAATTTTTGTTCTTATTAAAATAGTTCATAAATAAGTTCCAAATTTTTGTTTTTATTTTTTCGAATTTTTAAGTAAAAACTTCTGATTTTTTAATATTAATGATCCAGAATTAAAAAAAAAATATACATGAAGTTCTGATTTTTTTTTTAATTTTCAGATTTTTTAAATAAAAAATTAAAAGTTTATTTCTTAAGTTTTCCAAATTTTTTAGATTTTTCATATTTTTTAGACTTTTATATTTTATTATTATTATTTTATTGACCAGCCAATAAACATCTATCACGTGTCATTGAACTGACAACTAAGCACTTTGTTAGTACTTGACAAAAGTTAATGGAGGTTCTAACGTAGTCTAACGAATAAAAAATTAGGTCACAGTTTGATACCTTCAAAAATTAGGTTCTTAAATGCTAAAATTGATAAACTTGAAGTCCTATTTTAGTCATTTAACCTTTTCAATTTTATGAATTTAAAAATTAATATAAACACTTTGTTTCAAATCTCCATAAAAATAAAGATTTTCAGTATGTTTGGTTCGCGGAATTTTGATACAAGTGGATAAAACTAATAATATGAGTTTGCTTGATAAGATAATAAATTTTAAACTCGAACCTTAAACTTTATGGTATGGGTTTAGAAACGCATGAACGAGAGGCATGGGATCCTCTGTCCCACACATTGTTTCATTCATAATTTTTACTATTTTGAAAATATTTTGTTATAACATAAGATTTTATTATTATATAATATATCATGATTAATATTTATATAAAAAGATTTAGAATTTTAAAAAATCATATACCATAGATTTGGAATATTTTGATAAAAGTTATTATTTTGATTGATATACCAAAACTATGGTATATGATTTTTTAAAATTCTAATTTTTTTGATATAAATAATAATAATGATATATTATATAATAATAAAATTTTATTTTATAACAAAATAATTTTAAAATAGTAAAATTATGAATGGGACACCGTGTGGGACAGAAAATTGTGGGATAGAGAGTAATAATAATAATAATAATAATAATAATAAAATAAAGAGTTACAAAATACGCAAACTGGTATGATTGATTTTGTGCTTGGTCGGTGCGTGCTGCTACTCATATCTTTAGTAGGATTAATCGCTTATAGCAGTGAGTGGGGGCCCAGATAGTATCTCGGTTTCCGACTAATTTCTTGTAAATCCTATAAATTTCTAATAAAGTGATGTTATAATAATAATGATAATAATCTGAAATTTTCAACCACGAGGACGAAATATGCAATTCGACCAAACCATAGGGACGATTTTTGCAACGTACTCAAATAATAATAATAATAATAATAATAAATATATGAAAAGCCGAAAATACCCTTCAAATTAACGATCAACTAACAGAATTATTGGTCAAAGGACTAAACCCGTAACAGATCAAAAATCACAAGGACATGACCCGCTGAAAAAAAAGTATACGGACTAAACCTGTGAAACCCGACAAACTACAAGGACTAAACCCGTAACGGATCAAAAACCACAAGGACATGACCCGCTGAAAAAAAGGTATATGGACTAAACCTGTGAAATCCGACAAATCACAAAGACGATTTATGTAATTAACTCTAAAATTAATAGTAAAAAAAATCATGTTTTGGCCACTTTTGGACGAGTGTGAGTATATAAATTATTAAATTCTAAATTGATTTCGTCTATTGTATTATTGAATTTAGTAATTCAAAATTGAATTTTTAATCTTTTACCATTTACACTGTTTGTTTTTAATGTTATATTTTAGTGTTCACATTTTTATCAAGATGGATAACCGGTTATTCTAACTACTTATATTTAATTCTTTAGATATTTTATAATTTTAAATGAATTTAGATAATTAATAGGTTATATTGTATGGATTTGAGATGGAACGATTAGTAAAATCACATTTCAATCTGATATGGTACAAGTAAGAATATATGAATTATAAAGAGGTCTAGATGGCTGAACTTTAACTCATCATTTGTGGTATTACTATATAATTAGAACACAAACGAGTAACAAATTCACTATTTAATTGAGTTTGAGAAGGGTACATGTATATGAATTCTAAACGAGTTATGGTTGCCAAATCCTAATAATATTATTAATAATAATAATAATAATAAAAACGAATCAATCAATCGAATCAATCGAATGGACCAATTGAATCAATCGAATGGACTGAATCGAATCAAAATCAAAATAAATCCAAAAGAACAGGGCCTAAGTTAGTTAAACAAAAATTTATTTGATTGAGTGTGTTGTGGAGATCAAAAAGTAAAACGTGGTTGTTTGATTTGATTGTGTAAATGTAAATTTTTTAAAAAGACAATTAAAGGGTAAGTATAAAGTTTTGACCAAGACGGAAGTAGTAAGTATAGAGTTTTAACCAAGACAGAAGTAGTACACTAGTAATTCACACTGTTTATTAATCCATACTGTTATTTTATTATTTTGCACTGTTATTTTGTTAATTCACATATTTGTTGTGTAAAAACAAATAAATTATTTATTTTTTATTTTGCCGTGAAATCATGATGGATAGAAAAAGCATTAGATTGAATAAATTTAATTGTAAATCTAATTTCATGACTTCTATTAGTATTAGACATAATGCTTAATATAAGCTTAAACATGTACTTTTTATTGGGATAAAGAAAGTAATGCAACCAACTGCTTTGGCGCATTTGACCAGTCGTTCAATTCCTAGTGACAACACTTTGAAATTGAATTTCTCAAAACTCAATGATCCTTTAGTATTTGACTAAAAGTTAGGTCCTAGCCCCCCGAGTTAGCTGACGAATAGTTACAATATCATGTGATTCAAGCGACAGTGTGGGAGGCCTGATCTCGGTGGGAACCTGCGGTTGGATTATGGAGACCCGACATGCCTATCTATCGGGGTCCAGCATAGAACAATCACGTGGGAATAACTCCTTGTGCGCGGAAGTGGAGTATATTTAATTGTTAGTCAGGTACATTATCTCGCGGTTTAACTGGAAGCTGTTCTGAGGGGTCAAAGCTGTTTCTCATATGATAGTCATACGCAATATGGATCACCTAATGCAATTGATTTTTTTGTTCATCCTAATCCCTATTATATATATATATATATATATATATATATATATATATATATATATATATATATATAGTGAATGAATCGAACGAAAATGACTTTTTGAGTAAAAATTACAATATATATGAACTATTAACTTTGTGTGATTTGCCGTATAGATAATTGAATGTATACATTATATCATATGGATCTCATGCATCAAAATGTCAATACATTAAAATTCTGTTATATATATATATATAGAGAGAGAGTTCGGGATATAGGGTGACACCTTCTTTTTGTGAGGTTTCATGTGCGTACACGATTGGAGGTGAGTGTTTTAATTATAACACCTGGCCTACAACACTTGGTGGGTGAATGTTATAATTAAAACATCACCTCCAATCGTAATACACGCATGCATGACTCACAAAAAAGGTGTCACCTCCCTTCCCGAATTCTCTATATATATATATATATATATATATATATATATAAGAATATCGATGTTTAAGAATAATATATTATATACATGACTTGATCATTCATTTAATCAATATTTATGAACTAAAAACATTCTTATTTTTTAATTTAAACTTCATTTCCACCTAAACCATTTTGAACAGCAAAATATAGAGTGTGTGTTAAACCCCCCAAAAATTAAAATCTATTTTTAGCCACATAGGGGAAAACTTCCTCTGTAATATTTTCCTTATATAGATGGGAAAACTGAGGCGAGTAAATTGAGGCATAATTATTAATTACACTCACATAGTTACTGCTCAGTACACACACTATTCACACACACAAATGGTAGCGTCCATGCAGAAGGCTCCTGCACTACATCCCCATCCCAATGGGCGACACGTGGCAGGAGCCTTATTTATTTATTTTTAGTTTTATTTTTATTTTTGCAAAATTAATATGCTTACTCTATTTATTTTATCAAAACTGCTACACACACAAATACACACACAAATGCACATCCTGCTTTTTAGGGGTTGTACCTGCGTAGTAGGGGTTGTACACCTACACAACCCCTAGGTCCCCTACTACCCATAAAGTAGGGTACAACCCCTACTACGCAGGGTACAACCCTACAAAACAGGGGTGTGCGATTGTGTGTGTGTGTAGCATTATTCTTATTTTATGTGTAGTAGGGGTTGTGTAGGTGTACAACCCCTACTACGCTGGGTACAATCCCTACAAAGCAGGGTGTGCATTTGTGTGTGTAGCAGCTTTGATAAAATAAATAGAGTAAGCATATTAATTTTGCAAAAAAAAAATAAGAAAATAAATAAGGCTCCTGCCACGTGTCGCCCATTGGGATGGGGATGTAGTGCATGAGCCTTCTCCATGGAGTGAACCCACACAAATGGAGCTCGAAATCTCTTTTACCGGGCCACCGGTTCCACGTATATCAAATAATTTGTGCCGTAACCTGTCAGTTGGCCACCCGACCTTCAATTTAGTTGGAGGTCAGAGATTCAATTCCTAGTGGCAATATTTTGGAATTGAATTTCTCAAGGTTCAATGGTCTCTTAATCTTTGACTAAGAGTTAGGTTCTAGCCCTCTGGGGTACGCTGGTGGAACAATTAAATATTGAAGGCTTCAAGCGGCAGTGTAGGAGGCCAAATCTCGGTGGGACCCTGCGGTTGGATTTGAAGACGTGAAGAATCACTGAGGACGACTCGCATGCGCGGTAGTTGAAGATATTTAAGAACTTGGTAGCAGTACTGTAGGGCCGAGACTGTTATCTCGAGGAGTAGTCAATTGTAAGCATGTAACCTCGGTATAAAAAAATAAATAATAATTTGTTCTGTTTTTTCCCTGTTCACGTTTTACAATTTTTTGCTTTTACATTTCAACCCCTTAACTTTCTATTAACTATAATTTCTCTCTTCTCTCCCATTTTCTTTTAATGCGTCTCAGTCCTCTTCTTTGCTACCTTTTTCTAGAGAGCGAAACTCCTCGATCTCTCTTGCTTCCATTCGATCTCGTCAAATCGACTCTAACCCATGTGAGCTTTCTGCAAAATTCTCATCTTTTTAATTCATTGAAAATGGTATTGATTATTGTGTATCATTTTTGTTTTAGATTTTTTTTTCTGTGTACCTTGAATTGAAATAATCTGGTGTTTGGAGTGCCTAAAGCCGTTATCTTGGTAATGGGTTTTCGTTTGTAGGGCTAATTGCATCCTCTGATTTGGTCCCTTTTTTTTTCGGGCGTTGTGTCTCAAAGGCGTGGTTATATGAATGGAGTGAAGAGATTTTTTTTTCTTTTTTTTTTTCTTTTTAAATACATTATTTCTTTATTTTTTTATTGGTGGAAAGTAATATTTCATATGTTGGGGACATATGAAATATTGGGATCCATGTTGGATTGGATCTGTTTATATTTTTCTGTAAGTTATTATCATCTGTTGCTGTTTATGTTTGTGTTCTTGCTGGAGTGCAAATACTATTTTTTTTTAAAAATATATTATTATATTTTTGCTAAAACCTTAAACTGTGTTGCTCTTGTCTTGTTGAGTCAGTTAATATTTTTTTAATTAACTTTAAATAATTACTATACCTCTGTTGTTACAGGTTTTAAGAAAGTCGCTTTGTTGCAGAGAGCTTTGTGTTATTTATTTTTTCTGTTATTTCCTTAAATGGCTTGAACTCAAGAAAATCATGGACAGCTTCCGTGAGGACGACACGGAATGTCGTTTTTTCGACGCCCTGGAGCACATTACACAAGAACCGGATCTTCTTTCGAACTTCCATTCTCTAGAAAATCTCGATTATGATGTGTGGACTAACATCCCTCAAAGTGTTAGAGAGAGAAGAAGGAAATTCCATAGATGGATGGGTTTGAGCCCAGATGGTCTAGAAAGAGAAAATCATGTAGAATACAACACTCATGAGAACAGCAACGATGGTGCTTTTGTGGGTGATTTTGATAGAATTATGGGAAATAATGGGGCTGTTCTGAGAACCTCGAGTTTTGAGAACGAGCTCTCGCCTAGCCGCTCGTCCGTCTCGAGCTGGGATACTGACGATTCCGATCTGTCCCATTTAAATAAATGCCATAATTCGGACCGATGGCCTCCATCCGGTGAATTTGAGGGAATCGGGGACAGCTGTTACACACCAAGAACAATGGACAAACTGAAGAACAAGTGGCTGAAGAAATGGAAAACCATGACTTGTATGATTAAGAGTGAGGTGGACGACGACAGGGCAGGATCAGATAATTTCATCCCGGCGCGGGGGAGAAAGATCAGACGCGTGAGGGTGCGCCACTGCCGGAGAAAGTTGAAAGAGCTTTCTGCCCTTTTCGCTGGACAAGATATCCGGGCCCATGAGGGTCCGATACTGGCGATGAGGTTTAGTCCGGATGGACGGTATTTAGCTAGTGCCGGTGAAGATAGGATTGTGAGAGTGTGGAAGGTGATTGAGGACGATAGATCGGATATAATTGACGTCCCGGATGAGGATCCTTCGTGCGTTTACTTTTCGGTCAATCATCTTTCTGAATTGGGTCCTCTGATGGTGGAAAAAGATAAGGTTAATAAATGTAAGGGTTTGAGAAAAACGCCCGACTCGGCGTGCATTGTTTTTCCTCCGACGGTTTTCAGAATTTTGGAGGAGCCGACGCATGTTTTTAAAGGACATAGTGGGGAAATTTCGGATCTTTCGTGGTCGAAGAATAATGTATGTTATTTTTTTCTAGAGAAAAAACATGTGATCTTATTTGTAAATATTTTGTGATTTTAGGTTAGGTTGAACTAACTAAATAGCTTATTTTATTTTTTCCTTTTTTTTTTTAATTGCAGTGTCTGCTTTCATCGTCAGTTGATAAAACCGTTCGTTTGTGGAGGGTCGGATTTGATCAGTGCCTCAAGGTCTTTTCGCATACCGATTATGGTAATCAGCAACTAACGAATTCTAATTCTTTTTTAAAAAAATTAATTTTGGCTTAGTTTTTGCTGATCTTTTATTCATATGCATGATAATCTTATGCAGTGACGTGCGTTCAGTTTAACCCCGTGAATGATGATTGCTTCGTTAGTGGGTCGATAGACGGGAAGATCCGAATTTGGACGATTAACGGCTCTCAAGTTGTTGACTGGACCGAAACTAAGGACATAATCACTGCCGTTTCTTATCGACCAGATGGTCAGGTGTGTCGATACTACTCTTATACATGTTATGTAATATAGCTTTTAAATTTTCTTTTTTTGAGGTATATTTATTTATCTCTTAGTTTGGTTGATATACTTGTACAGGGTGGGATTATTGGCTCAATTAGTGGTTCATGTCGGTTTTTTAACATATCAGGTAATTATTTAGAAATGCCCTTTTTATTTTTATTCGGGTAATGTTATGTGGTAATTACAAATTCGGCATGAATTCGACATTCACCTACAGGGCCATTGATGGTTTACGTTTTGCTTGTGTCAGATAATCACTTCCAGTTAGAAGCTAAGATATGCTTAACCAATAAGAAGAAGTCCCCCTGCAAAAGAATAACCGGCTTTCAGGTAACTGCCGACTGACTTTGGCTTATTTGTTTTCTTCATCGAACTTTTTTTCCCCTCTCTCTCCTAATTTTGTTCAACGAATGCAGTTTTTACCGCAAGATCCGACCAAAGTATTGGTAACTTGTGCTGATTCGCACGTTAGAATTATAGATGATGGGTTGAATGTTGTCCGGAAATACAAAGGCACGTACTTTATTATTTTCGTTCATTTTACCATGTATTCTCCGTCGAACTTTACAAGTACCAAGGGCGTGTTTGTAATTTTCAAAGATAATTGGGTATTTCCTGCAAGAGAGAATTACCAAACAGACTGAAGCCTTCCACTTTTTTCAGAAATTCTAGCTCAACCTTCAAAAATTTGCAATTAAATACCAACTTTCACTATTTTTTCACACGATAGCCTTTGGTCATTTTCGAAAAGTAAAAAAGTTAAAGCATTAATTGCAAAAGAAATTTTTCTTGAATATATTTTTGAAAATAATAATAAAATAGAGTAATGAATTGCAAAAAGAAAAAGTTATGAGAAGCTATTTTTTAAACTAATTGGTAGTTAGAGTAATTAATTGCAAATTTTTAAAGGTTGAGCAAGAATTGTACAAAAGTCGGAAGTTTGGGATATTTTTTTGTTATAAACTCGAATCGGGCCAACAAACTTCATTCTAGTTTTTGCAACTACACTTGATTTTTATTACGATATTTTCTAAGTTGCCATAATTCACTCCAATTAGGCCTTCGAAATGCGGGCAACCAAATTTCCTCCTCGATTACTTCCGATGGGAAGCACGTTATCTCGGCATCCGAAGATTCAAATATTTACGTGTGGAACTACAATGATCAACTCGGCCCGTCTTTCTCAAATCCAAAAACAGTCATTAAATCATTCGAATGCTTCTCATCCGATGCCTCCATTGCCATACCATGGTGCAGCTCGAAATCGAGCACACTCCACGACACAATTAGTTTGTTGCCGTTTTCCTCATCCACTTGCTTCTCATTAGGTCAAGACTTTCTATTAGACGCCGGCCCGAGAGGGTCGGCGACTTGGCCCGAAGAGAAGCTTTTCCCTATCGCGAGCCCGAAAGCCGTGAAGCCTCCTCCAATAGGCAAGTCTCTGTACAAACTTTTCAAGACTTCTTGCCAGAGTTCATCGAGTTCCCACGCATGGGGCCTAGTGATCGTCACCGCCGGATGGGATGGACGGATAAGATTGTTCCATAATTACGGTCTACCCGTGCCCGTTTAAGAGAAGGTCGGGATGAATATTTAAATTTGTATGGTGACTTGTGGAAAGTTTGCACCATGGTCTGACACATCGAAAAAAAAAAGGCAACCTAAGAGTTTTGGCCACATTGGAACTCGCCGGCAGGGACCTTAAAATCAGTAAATTGGTCTATATTCCGGGGTATTTGAGTAATTTTGGACAATTGTGTCCCGTTCGGATGGTGCAGAGGGATTCGAGTTCTCGGGTAACACCAGCTGCCGGGGAGGTCAAAATGCAAATAAGCTGAGGCTCGACGAAATATTTTGGGTGGGAAATCAAAGAGACTTTAATGAAATTTTTTACTTTTGGTGGTATGTATATGTAAATAGATGTTTTAGTTGTGTACAGAATTTTAGATTTTCTCGTTGTGTATGTTTTTGCCTTCCAAGTCTAATTACAGGTGATGATATTTATTTGGTAGAAACCATTCTCGCTTTTTCTAAGTCTCCTATTTTGTAAGTTTCGACAAAAACTAAGTAAAGGGAGTTCGATCTTCTTCTTCTACGTCCGGACGATGTTCTTCACTTACGATCTATTTGGCTCGATGAACTGTTCATACGTATATGGCTCGATGTTCGTATGTATATGGTTATGTGTGTATAAGTTTTTTCATCTGGCTCGATGTCGATACTTTGTTGTCTTTCCTTTCGTGGAGTTTGATTTGATTTTGGCTCGATGGCTACAAATGATTTAGTACGAGTAGTATAATTTGATTTGACTCGATCGGTGTATAAATTATCTGACTTGACGTCGATACTTTTTGTTTTCTTTCCTTTCTTGGAGTTTGGTTTGATTTGACTCGATCGGTGGATTATTTGGCTTGATGCGTACAGATAATTTGGCTCGAGCACCATAATTTTATTTTCTCGTGGTACATAATTTGTACTGGTCGAGTCGAATCGTGATTTTTTTACCGCTTTCTTCTCACAGACAAACATAAAGCTAAAAGTAAGAGTATTTTAGTATTTTTACCCTTTAGAGTTGAAACATCTTCTATTAACATATGGCTAAAAAAATCCATACCGGCTAAAAGGAATACTTCCTAAAAAACAATGTAGGGAAGAAAAGTGCTATGTTATTAAATCAGAAGGTGCACTGTGTGTACACTTAAAACGTTAAAATCGAACCATTATATTAAATTATAACGAGCTTTGTTCGGGATTTACTACGTGTAATTTCTGTAAAACAAATTCAACATGAATCAACGACAAATCATATTTTACTGTAAGTACGCTTATTAAAATCAAATTATTATTTGAAAATGTACTGTGAGCTCTCTGACCACCCTGTTCACGATCCGTTAATGGAGTTATCTACGAGCTAACAAATTGTGGATGCCGTTAAGCTTGAGTTTGGTTCTTTATATTAATGAACAAGCTCAAATGATTTTTCTAATTGAGACGCAATTTGACTAGTTTACGTGTGGTTTGATTCACTTATAGTCCACTGATAAAGTATCAATTTTCTTAAGACTGGAACAAAATACCGGAAAATTGATTCGCACCGGCAAGCCCAAACTGAATGAAATTGGTTACCGAAATGCAAACCGGATATTTTGGACCGAAACCCGATGTAATTCGGTCCGGTTTTGCATTTTATAAATTAAAATCAATACCGCACCGAAATCAAAATAAGGCATTTACATGAATAAAATAAATATTATCAATATTGTTTGTTTTTACTATTTCGGTAGCTCTTTTCTACCGCTTTATTAATATCAAGTGAAAGTTCTCATTCACTTCATTCATCATATGGTATGCTATATAAAAATCTATATTTAGATATATTTTTTATTTTTTCTGGTGACTACAGAGTAAAGAGTTCTAAAATGTGTGTGTGCGCATCTGCTATTGATAGACAACATATTTTGGACTATTTTATCTAAGTGAATGATTTGTTTTAAATATATCATTTAAATTTTGCAC
The DNA here is from genome assembly GCA_033398695.1 of Orobanche coerulescens. Taxonomy (NCBI): domain Eukaryota; kingdom Viridiplantae; phylum Streptophyta; class Magnoliopsida; order Lamiales; family Orobanchaceae; genus Orobanche; species Orobanche coerulescens. The sequence goes on from CM065816.1 coordinate 4,858,207, forward strand.
TACGAATTCAAATTAAAGTGTGTGTAGGTTTATCTTATAAAATATGGACGATTATTTGTTGGAAAATATTCTAGACCATTATCAAGGGCATTAATTCTTTTAAATACATTATAAAAACTCGGGATTATCAATTTATATTCAAAGCGTGTATTTCATTTTTAAAATATATTCTAGGTGGATTTTGATTAGATCTATTTCTTGCCAAATAGTTTGTATTTTCTTCTTCTTTAAATTTAGTTTCATGATTATTTTATTTAAAAGAAAAAATTTGGTCAACCGCCGGAACCGAAACCGACCGAACCGGATTTTCGAAAATCGATTGCTTTGCGTAACTACTATTGAAATCCGATTTTAAGTAAATTACGTTTGCGTTTATAATGTGCGATTCATTTATCGAAACAATGTCACCCCTAAACTTTCTAACAAATCCGCTCACGAGTTGAACGAACTGATTATCGTTAAGTTTGAGTTTGATCCATTTGTTTCAACGAACCATATTAAACGAGCTCGAACTGTATTTTTATCGAATCGCGACCCGAATAGCTCATGGACAGTTCGAATCATCTACTGATTCTTTTAAGTACTCCTTAGGGGAGAAAAAAAGATTACTAGTGCCCAAGCTTTTCGAGACATGTTCAGACAACACAACTTTTTGTTGACTTTTTATCATACATCACTTTTTTAGGGCTCGAGAGAAGAAAAGAGACACAAGCATTCAAGTTGGGAGTCGGGAAAGAATTGCTTGCTGCGCGGATTTTATTGGTTTCGCAGTTGCCAATTTATTTTGAATAATTCGAGATAGAGAAACAGTCGGGCCACATCGCCAAATACACTTCGTGCTTTACAAAAGCTATACGACGTACTTTATAATTAAGTTTATACTGCATTCAAGTTTATTTCTATTATTTCCAATGGAGTCAAAGACTCCTTATTCTTTGATTCTTGATTATAATGAAATAAAACAAAATGACTCACTAAACTGCTTGCACTTCTTTTTCTCATGAAGTACTAGTCATTCCATGCAATTCTCGATGCAATTTTTATTTTGTATCATCCGGAAACAGTCTCTCTGTGTTAAGACAGGAGTAAGACTGCGTACATCCGATCCCCCCTTACCCCGCTTTTTGCGGGAGTCATTGAGGTATTGAGATAATATTATTGTATAATATTATTATGGTCATTTCATCTGTAAAGCATACGTTCCGATCCCTATAAAGTACGGGGTGTGATTGAGATGTTTTGGGGGTGTTGCTCCATATTCCTCTTCAAGATATTATGGGGCCCCGGGCCCGAGAGACAGTTCAGGGTACATTGATTTTAACTTTTATTTTTTTCTCTTTTTTTCTAACAGGAAAACAAAACATCCCCAAAAAATAAAAGATGATGTGGGGGCCCTGGGCCCGGAAGCCAGTTTGGGGACATGACTTGGGCTGCGTTTAAAAGGAACAAAAAGCATCAGGAATAAAAGTATATACTTTTTTTTTTTTTTTACTTGAATTCTCATTTGATGCCTTACAATAATAATATGGTAGTTTACTATTCACTCCGTCTCACCAATCTTGAGCATTTACTTTTCGCCACGAGATTTAAAAAAATTTGAAAAATAGTATATAAAGTGATTGTATAAATATATATTATTTAAAGTTGTGTAATATAAATGTGTCTTAAAAAGAAAATGACCTTGGGACGACCCAAAAAAGAACATGAACCAAGATCGGTGGAGCGGCGGGAGTATTTTTTATTTCTATTTTTTTTTTAAAATTACAATTCACATAATATCCCTATTATTTTAAATTTTATTTCCATTACTATTGTAATTATTATTATTATTATTTCTGTTTTTTTATTTTCAAGATAACCCTATTTAATTTTACATCTTCTCGTATATACTAATTTTGTAATCAATTCGACTCATGTCAGGAAATTAGATATCCATCTTCCAAGATATAGTTTATTGTCCAATCAAATCTCCCAATACACATCATTCCTTATAGCCGCATAATAATTAATTTATTTTAATTTATAGAAAATTGAAATGGAACATACTTTATGGATGAAAATCTTATTATAGTTACCGAAAAATACACTTGTGACATTTGATTTGATGGGTGGCTGGCCCGCTTTTTAATTTTTTTATTTAAAAGCTGTTTTTCTTTAATAGTATTAATTATTATTTTTAAAAGTATTAGTTGTTTTTGTGATAGCATAGCCGCTGTCGGACGCTATTTTTTATTTAATGTTTCAGTTCAGCCCATTTATTTTTATTTACTTGCTATATTAATTTTATTTCTCTCCAGCCCATTTTTTATGATAATCTTTTAATGGTAAAAAAATTTCTCATGCACAACAATGAAGATGAACCACGACGAAAATGGTAAAAATGGACAAACATGAAACACGACGGAAATGGTAAAAAATAAAAAAACTAAAATTCAATATGAAACGATTGGTATATTAGTATTTTTTCTGCTGCCGTTTTTGTTTTTCAGCCTGAAATATACGTACACGTTACGATTCATACTTTGCTTGTAATTTTTTTGTAGAGCCTGAAATATACGTACACGTCCAGATTTGCCACATCAGCACTATAACTTGTGTCTGAATTGTATATTTATTAGAGTGTTGCGTATTTATTATTGTGGTTGTTTTTTAAAAAAAAAATTAATTATGATATATAATATTTAAATTAATAATATCCTTCAAGATTTTGAAGTATATCAAAATTAATCTACATAGATTCGATATAGATGATTAATCTACATGTATATACAATGCCTAAAATAACAATCTTACTACAAAATATTTAAGTAGTCTTCAAGTACAATTGCTATTTAAAAAAAACATTTGATCATTGCATATACACTCTTGCTTCTCTTAATTACCAAAATTAAAATTCAAAATTATAAACATTCAAAATTTTAATTATCAAAATTAATACAAAATATCATAAATTAAATATCAGTACTAAGATATTTTAATTAACAAATTGAGCATTGAATATACAAAAAATGTATGTCATATTCAAAAGACATGATAATTAAAATACATTAATTGTATCTTTAAATTCGGTAACGATAATAAGATTTTCATCCATAAAGTATGTTCCATTTCAATTTTCTATAAATTAAAATAAATTAATTATTATGCGGCTACAAGGAATGATGTGTATTGGGAGATTTGATTGGACAATAAACTATATATTGGAAGATGGATATCTAATTTCCTGACATGAGTTGAATTGATTACAAAATTAGTATATACGAGAAGATGTAACATTAAATAGGGTTATCTTGAAAAATAAAAAACAGAAATAATAATAATAATAATTACAATAGTAATGGAAATACAATTTAAAATAATAAGGATATTATGTGAATTGTATTTTTTAAAAAAAAAAATAGAAATAAAAAAATACTCCATCCGTCCCACCGATCTTGCTTCATATTCTTTTTTGGGTCGTCCCAAGGTCATTTTCTTTTTAAGACACATTTATATTACACAACTTTAAATAATATATATTTATACAATCACTTTACACACTACTTTTCAACTTTTTTTAAATCTCGTGGCGAAAAGTAAATGTTCAAGATTGGTGAGACGGAGGGAGAAGTAAACTACAATATTATTATTGTAAGGCATCAAATCAGAACTCAAGTGTATTTTTTAAAAAAAAAGGTCAATAGTGTGCTTTTAGTCACACTAAACAAAAAGCAAATGCAGTGGAAAAAAAACTGAATGGTGTTATAAAACCGAAATATTGTAGAGATAATTTAGAGACAGAATGATTCTCAAGTCTGATTTTTATTAATAACTGAAGTCCTATTTATAGGAAAAAATCAGATGGCACAAACGTGATTACATAATTTCATCAGGGGCATAATAGTCATTCACATATTATAATATATTATCTTATTACGCACTTCGAGAAGTGCACATTTCAACAACTCATAATACTCCCCCTTGAATGACTATTTACATAAATATCTGCTGAATTAGTTTGAAGAAAAACCCAATGGGAGAAAAATTCTCAAACTGTTTGTATTGGAGCTTGTGTCAATCATAGCATGTTGCATCAAAATGTCGGTAGGAAATTTCTGTTGGATAAAACTTCAGTAATCCGTGATCTCGTAAATTTATTCCCCCTTATTTTGATAGTTTTTCTATGAGTATTCTTGTGTCGTCTCAGTAAAACCTCGTGGGGCAAAAACTGAGTGAATCTGTCATGTATATCATTCGTTGTTGGAATATCCACGTATTATCTTATTAAAACCTTGTCAAGAAACCCGAGCGGGAAAAAACATGATCGAAGGAAAAAGAGTACAACTACTCCTTCTGCTTTCACATCTTTGAGGAATAATTTTGAGCTTTGTAGTGTTCATCATATTTGCCATGAATATGTCTCGTTAAAACCTTATTAGGAAAAACCCAATGGGAAAAATCTTAATGAAGGGAAAAGAGTACATTATTCATACTTACGTCATTCCTGTTGCCTCATTAAAAACCTTGCTAAGAAAACCCAATGGGACAAAACCTCAGTCAAGGGAAAAAGAGTGCAATGCGTATGCGCAAATATGCCTCGGGCATTTCAATAATCCTCCAAGGATTAGTACGAGTATCTTATTCAGTGCAGTTTGTAATATCGAATTCATATTTTTTGCAATATATTCTGAACCTCTTTTGGAGATTCCGTATTAGTTGTGATTAAGCTGTCTCGTTAAAAATCTTGTTAGGAAACCCAATGGGATAAAATCTCAGTCACGGAAAAGAGTACAACATATAATTTTCTTTCACAACACCTTATTTTGAGTGAGTGCACGCACTGATAATATGTTTAAAATCTCTTCAGGAGTCACTTTCAGTAAGCCTATTTGTTTCATTTTATTATAAGGGCATATATTTCAATTTCGATAGATTTCAATATTCTCATTTTCAATATCCATATTTCACAATCATGGATTTCGATATCCTCATTTCATTCATAGCACTATATTGTGTCGACATATTTCAACATTTATTTCCCCATAGCAACATAACTTGCCGAGATATCTCATTATCAATCGTCCATTGGGATTACACATTGTGGTTATGTCTATATAATTCTCAAATGTATATGCCTCCTTTTATCATTTTGCTTTGATTCATATCGGGAATTATTATGTATTTATCAAAGCAATTGTAGTTGGTACCAAAGATTAATAATCTATCATGCATATTTGAACTTCAAGTTCATATAGTTGTGAGGATATAGTGTGATGCATTTCACATATTTCCAACTACTAATACTCCCCTTCATGCTTGGAGATTTCTTGAGCACCAAACTCATATGACAGTATCTCAGTATTCATCATTCATGGGAGTTTATATATTATGTTCTCGATATTGGCCGGAGGACTTCAAATGGTATGCCAATTAATATCCCATTTGTATGCGCATATCTTGATCCTTTTTGGGATTTATTCTAGTTTAATTGAGATATATTACTAGATTTATCTGATCGGGAATATTAGCTCAAACCGTGAGCAAATTATCTCGTAAATTTTCGATTACGAGTTATATACACATGTGACTATCTAGTGGTTCCATAATATCTAATAGTTTACATGTAGAGGAAGTGGGACCCATACTCTCCCTTAATATATTCCAAATTAACTAGGAATTCATTCCCAATGTTGGCTAGTAGTGATATTAATCGAGAACAAATATTTGAAGACATGATGTCTCTATATCGCCATATAGATATTTTACCGACATATCACATCATCTTTTGGTGCCATTATTGCACATCATTATCAACATGGAGTCGCCGCTTCCACATGTTATATTATGTTTATTATTCAAATATAGAACTGTGGTTCATACGCTTCGGGATATAAACTATTCAAATGCGGAGTCAAATCTCATACGCGTAATTTCAGTTTATAAATAGATTGTCATTGTATTCACAATTACCTATACCTAAGGGTTTGCTTATCATAATGGATTCAATGCTTTCGAATCTTCGCAGATATTATCCATATCTTCCAGTGAATATCATAAAAAGAATTTATCGAGCTCGACTCGAAAGATTAAGGGTGCTAATGAGAAATGGCATCCCAGAAGATATTCGATGGTTTGATCGAAGCACAAGTTCGATTATCTGGTGAATTTTCAAATTTATTTAAGTACATGCCAGGTACAGGTAGGAGTGATTTTGCAAAGAAACGGAGAGCAAAAAGATTAGGTGGATGCTATAAATGTGCTCGGTGGATATGTGACACACGATGCAAATCGGTGGGGTTTGTATCCAAAAATCGAGAAGATAAAATAGCATTTATCAAGGATAGATTGAGTAAGAAATCTATGGATCATGATATCCAACAAATTCTTGATACACGTCCCACTGGATACGTTCATCGTGAACTTATGGCTTTGTGGACACAATTTAAGGATGAACGAGAACGCTATAGTCATGAAAAACTAGTCTCAAAAGATCCAATTTTTAAGTCCGTTCTGTCAAAATTGGTATAAGGTAAATAGCAAAATAATATAAATTGATGAATATTGTTTTCCGGTATTTAAATTTCTCTGCAGCCGATCGATAACGTCATTTTCATTGAGAAATATAATATCATATCTTCCGTTTTCTTCTGCAATCTTGTCAACACAAAATAGTAAAAGTAGTGACTTGTCTGTTGCTCATTTTTCAATGAAAATAGCGAAGTCATTTGTCTTCTAGTAAGAACTTTTGTTCTTTAAATTTGGGATCCACAAATCAGAAGCTATATATCTCATAAAAGTATTCTGAAAATCTAGTATAGAGAGATGGAATTCTCAGAACCCTCATATAGATCTCATCCAATTAAAACTATATGTATTTTAGGTAGATCCAAACTGATATGCCATATCCAGCATATAGACGTGGCATATCAATTCGTAAAAGAATTAGGAAAGCACAAAATCGATATATTGTATGGTGGAGTAACCATAGATTTTTGGGTTATCTTTTAGAGGCTGCACAAAATGGGAGACTAAGAGTAACAAGTGCCTTACACTTTTCCCACAGTTAGAACCAGTAGTATAGGAGGTTCAACTGGGTTGATGCTTCAAGCACAATCTGTGCATGATAGTATGATGTATATGGTAAATAATAGTGATGCCTTTATTGTTCTTCCAGGTGGCTATATCACACACTCAATGAGATTTTCAATATCACATCATGGGCTGAGCGGGACTTCCATACCAAACATATAGGTTTGTTGAATATTAATAATTTCTTCAGCAATTTGTTTGCCTTTATGGATCAAAGTGTAGATCACAAGTTTATCTCTCATCCATCAAGAGATATTCTTATATGTGCTGACACAGTTTCTTATCTACTTATAAAGTTTCAAGCATATATTTCAGTTAAGAATTTGGAAGTCAAAGCTCATCAGCCACAGACTATTGGCGCCAAACGAAAAAGAAGTTTAGATCCTTTAGACCTTTCATTATGAACCCTGATGCCAGTGAGGGGGTGGCAGAGTTACGTAGTTTTATACTCTCGAGACGCACCCCTTTTTATGGGTTTCATATGTATTTTCCTTTCGCATATTTGTCGAGTGTTTATTACTTTTTCGGCTAGTTTCAATATTTCCACTTCGACTGTTTTGTGCTTCTTCCAGCAAGAATAAGATCATCTTTTGCCTTTATGCAAATACATTATTCTCATGAATATGTGACATATGCTTCTCTATTGTGATATCAATATGATTTCAATGATCACACCATGTGATATAATCAACATGAGATTTATTAGGTGATAATTTTTCGGTGATAGTTTTTCATATGACTTGTCATATGATCCCACCATGTGGTGTATTTGACTGAGATTTTCTTTAATTAATCGATTATAACTTCTGGTATCGCTTGCTCAATTTTCTACATTCGTATTTATTAATCATGGAGATCGGATATTATTCTATCAACTACTCCTTGAGAGTAGGATTTGCTTTTATCAACTGCTTCTACAGGAGCATGATTTATGAACCATTCATGTGGTATAACCAACCACGATGGTGATATATAATATATTAAATTGCATATATGTAAAACCATCCGTCTTGTGATAATTGAACTCATCACATAGGAGGTATAGTAAATATGTAAAACCATCCGGCTTGTGACAATTATATTTATCATAGAAGGTATCACCATCCATCTTGTGATAATTAAACTTATCATATGGGAGGTATCACCATCCATCTTGTCATAATTAAACTCATTGCATGAGAGGTATCACCGTCCATCTTGTGATAATTAAACTTATCACATGAGAGATATTCTAGTATTTAAATTACATAATGTAAGCTCAACAAATATATGGTTTCAACCACCACTTGAAGATAATTACAATAAAGTCATGTATTAGATTACTAAATATTTAGGGCTCGTTTGGTAAGTTGCATGGGATAAAACTTGATAAGATTGAGTGAGATTTCTTATACAATATAAGAAACTAATATCATATTTGGTACGATGTATTAAATTCCCTGCAAAATATAAAATTATGGTAGTTTATTGAATTTATTAGTTGCATTATTTTTTAATATCACCTAATACCACCTCTTAGGTGGGATATGTAATACCATATATCAGTATTATTTATACGGGCCCGAATTTTATCAAGGGACCTATACTTTATACCAAACAAGATATAAATATGTATTAGATATATTATACACCTTAATCACACATATCAAACAAGCCCTTAACATACTTCTTTTGGAGCAGGTCCCTCCAACCATTTTCTCAAAATATAATCATGTGGTAGTTGGTTGAATCATTAAAAGTCATCATCGACGCCAGTTGCCGACATCAGTGCCGCCTGACCGACCCGTAATATTACACATACCACTTTGTAAATTTCCATAATACAAGGATATATATATATATATATATATCCACAAGTCATTTCAATATTTATGAGGGAATCAAGGTATTAATCCATATATTATAATGAATTCTGATAATAATATATATTAAAAAATTACTAATTTATGGTGTCAAATTGAAACTCTTGTAAAATAGATCGCGATGGTATCAAGGAAAATTAATTTTGATAATGCATACTTGTTATAATTTGAAAACCTAAATATAGGATTTAATGAATTAAAAGGAGTAATAATTCATTTTCATATTTTATTATTTCTCTTCCTCCGTTGTTATTGCCCGTGAATTACTTTTTTTTTCACCTAACGTGACTTGGTGAGTCGTGACCTTATCTCTTCCCCTCCCCCTTTTTTTTCGTCTTCTTATCTGTTCTTCTTCTTCTTCTTAATTTTGTTCTTGTTCTTTTTTTTTTTCTATTACGTTTTCTTCATCCATGTTTTCTCCTTTCTCTTTATTTATTTACTTCTTCTTCATCCGTTAACAGAAAAAGGCATATTTACACCGTTTATGACTTATGATTATACCGCTTCAAGCATTAATAATAATAGGTACATAACTTGGGGTCATACCACTCAAGCATAATAATAGTATATAATATATGTAGCTTGGAGTCATACCACTCAAGCATAATAATAACATATACGGTAAATAGCTTGGGGTCATATCGCTCAAGCATAATAATAGTATATAATATATATATAGCTTGAGGTCATACCACTCAAGCATAATAATATGTATAGTTTAGAGCTTGGGTAATCCACACAAGCTAATGATATGTATATACAGAATAAAACCATAAAAAAGTTCTTACCGTTGAAATTCTATAATAAAGATTAGAGTCTTCGTGCTGATAACGTGTTATAAAATCGAAATATTGTAGAGAGGATTTAGAGAGAGAATAGAGAGAATGATTCTCACATCTGATTTTCATTAATAACTGAAACTCTATTTATAGGAAAACTTCAAATGGAACATACATAATTACATAATTTCATCGGAGTCATAACAGTCATTCACATGTTATAATATATTATCTTATTACACACTTCGAGAAGTGCGCATTTCAACAACTCATAACAAATGGAATATATCATGACTAGTTTGGAACCAATCGAAAATCGACAGACACATAGGTGGATGATTTAGTTAAAATATTAGAAATGAAAAAAATCACAGTAATACTATAATTATTTAAAAGAATTGATATAAGGGTGATTCATTCACGATAAATGTCGATAAATCAAGAGCTTGTTTTGATGCTCTTTCAAATAGCTATCGAACATATGCCATTAAAATAAGAATATTAGTGTAACTAACACAGTGCATATAAATGATGGCCATTTTAAGTTCAAACATACCGAAAATTAATAAAATACTACTTAGATAATATATTAATGTTTGTGTGGCACTTTTTTTATAGACCACATAAGTTGTCTCGATGTACAACCAATCATAGTCGAAGACATGTTGGGGAGAGTAGAGACCTACATACGAAATAGTCTGCCGTTGACTCTTGTTCATAACGAGGCAAACAGTCAATGAAAATTGTATCCTTGGCAACCTCATAGGGAGTTTTGTGAAATTCGATGAGTTCATGATCACTCGAGTTGAAGGCATTCTGGCATCTATCCCTAGCAGGTATCAGTAGTGCCTCATTATTTGTTTTTCGTGCGTAATGGTTGTCATCCTGAGTATGTTACATGTACCTCGAGCTTGATCAATATTCATGAGCATCATGAGCAAATAATCAACCTTCAACTTGATCATGTGGTTTAATAATCCAGGATATTTTATCGTTTTAAGGAATCCAGAAGAAAAGACATTCATGTGTGGTCAGACACATCTCCATCCATTTCCCAAATATTATGAGTACTAAGATACTCCACCTCTACACCTGCTATCTTCGGCATCATATTTTTGTTGATTTTCTCAATGTCATTATTCAATGAATATATCTCTATCTTATAAAAATTATGGATCAGACACTGCATACAAATTGACGGGTTCGTACTGTTCACAATGACAGATAGATGATCATCAACATCTCGTATAGAAATATCGTACGATCAATTAATACTAGACTTCTCCATCATTTTTCTCGCTGATAATCACATTCACTTTTGTAATATCTAATCAACAAAATAGTATGTGCAATCCTACCTTTGAAAAAAAAATAGCGAAATAATACTACTGAAAATTCTTGGAAAGGATAACATCATCCTTTCCTCTTAAGGCAGAAATCCTATATATAAAAGTTTTTTTCTTACCATTGTATTCATAAAGTACTCCATCCACTCCCTCATCCCTCATTCACCCACACATGATCTTCTCAAAACTATCATCTGCTTGTCAGTCAAAATCTATCAATCTTATTTTCAGCATCAATAATGACAAATTCATTTCATAAAGTCATGGAGTCGAAGCTGCGCGTACTATTCGAATTATCTGCAAGTAACTTTTCAATTTCATCTGAACCAAAGTTATGAACATGTCCATCCGTGGGACGTAAATCTATAAATATTGGAAATAATTATTAAAATAAAATTATATAATAGGCAAAACATTGTTATTCTTATCAACATGTTATTCTTATCAAACCATTAAAATAGATTTTTTTACCGAGTGAAGAATAATAAAATAATATGATTCGATAATAATAATAATAATATATGTATTAATGTTAATCATAGTATAATTAAAAAATAATAATGAGTTATAATTCATATAATATCAATACCAGGATTTCTTGAAATTTGGCACCTCATGTGAATTATGCCATGTGAAAAGAATGTCATGTCTTCCTCCACACCTCATCAACTTTCGACATACTATTGGACATCAGTAACATAGTAGAAGCACCCCAACTCATATCCTGATGCCCACATATGTCCTAAGTAAGTTCGCGCTCATCCTTCCTAGCGTCATCCAATAATCCCAACACGTAGCATGCTTATTGGTACGATATGTACCATATTTAGGTAAATAAGAATGTGATATTTCAAAAATATTATAAGTGAACCGAGTTGAAAATATCATAATAAAACCACCAGAAGCATGAGTTGAGACTGATAGAGTTTTACTAATTTTTCTTATCACCATCGACGTTTCTTTCACCTTCACCTGATCCAAAATACATAAGGCTACAAATCAAGTGAGATAAATATTTTATTGAAAAATATAGTTTGAAATTTAAAGAAAAGTTGCATATGACTACTGAATTTCCTTGTTTTGTTGCACCCGATTATTGCACAAAATAATAATTTGTTGAACATTAAAAAATAATACATAAAAAGCAAAAAAAAATAGTAATTGGTAACATTAGGCAAAATATATTATAGCCCGTATATAATCAAGTAATCTCGCAAAGGATTGCAGATAAATTCGGCTTTTTTATAAAATGTTCTCTTTTTCGTAGACCGATGTTATCAATAGTGCATGAAACTCATGCTCACTCAACACAGAAATATTGAGTAATAAATTGCATTTTACAAAAAAAACAGTTTTTACCGACGCCATTTACCGACGCCAGTACCGCCGTTGTTAAACTTATAATTTACCGACGCCATTTACCGACGCCCGTACCGCCGTTGTTAAACTTATAATTTACCGACGCCATTGCCGACGACTAGTTCGCAGACTTATTTTTTACAATTACCGACGCCGTTTACCGACGCCATTTACCGACGCCATTTTGGCGTTGGTATTTTTTTTTTTGATTTACCGACGCCGTTTACGCCATTACCGACGCCATTTCGGCGTCGGTAATTTTTTAACACAATCCCACATCGAAAAAACATCAATGTTTTTGGTGGTTTATAAACCAAAATCCTTCTCAACCATTTGAAATTGAATGGAGCCCGAACCTGATCTGCCCAAACCCGCACCCGACCCGCCCGGACCCCGACCGTGACCTGACCGAACCCTCACTTTGAGCCGGACCTAACGTCGAGCCCGCCTGAGTCCTGACCTGACTTTTTTAATTTTTTTTTTAAATTTAACGACGCCAAAAATGGCGTCGGTAAATGACGGCGTCGGAAAATGGCGTCGGTAAAAAATTACCGTCGAGCGTTTTTCCAACGGCGGGTTGCCGTCGGTAATGGCGTCGGTAATTTTTTTACCAACGCTATTTTCTGTTTTACCAACGCCATTTTGGCGTCGGTAAAAACTGTTTTTTTTGCCATAATTTGTACAATAACAACAAAAAAATTGTTTGATAAACTTGTACCATTTTCCGAACGAAGAGGTTTTAAGTCTGTTCTCTTTATTATAATTTAAACTAAGTTAAAAATAGTATATTAAACAAAGTCACAAAAGCATAACATTAGACTGATAAACTTTCTTTCATCAAATTTTCCTTCATTTTCGCCATAGATTTCCTCACTCCAATATGTGTGCTTCAGACATCTCAGATTCTTAATAAATAATATCAATACAAGTTTGTATATCAAATCATATCAATGTTATGTATATATAGCTCGTCGAATTATGAGAGGTTTGTACTCTACCTAAATTAGTGTATAAATCAATAACGTCTTACACTAATATGGAAGTAATATGTAAATAAGTTAAAAACTCAAAGTTTGTGCATCTCACTTTGTATACTAAAATAAAACATAATACATAAATAATTAAATCGATAGTAATTCATGCGACTCATGTACTTTTTGATACAAAAATGTATAATAAGTTACATGTTGCATGATTAAAAGATATTATTGAATAGAATTTAACCATTTTTGGCGTGAGATTTTTTTCTAAAGATTTTCTTCCTATTCGATCTTGCAAGCCTCGCAACAATTCGTGTTTATTATGGGTCATAAATAAGTAATATCAACACAAACTCATGAGTAGTGTAGTATGTAGAAATATTTTGAATCAGTAAAATGGCATGCAAAGAGTTATATAAATCCTTATATTTACTCTCTCGAGAGTGGCCAAAGTAATAGCATATTTAACCAAATCAAAATCATTTATAAAAAAAAATTAAAATATATAGTAACCGGTTACTTAAAAAATAGTATGATATAATAACTAAATAAAATATTTAAATTAAGAATGCATTTCGAAGTTTTAAAAAAATAATTGATATCATAAATATGTACATAAAAACTCAATATTCATAATGTTAGACAATGGAGTTCTCTGAATAATAGACGTGACTCTAGAATTATGGCTATTGTTACCAAGCATTCGTCGTTTTTTACCATATTATTTGTCAATTAAATTGTGTATATTTATAAATAAAATTCACACCTAATCTGTTTCGAGTACTCTTAAATATGTGCTATGAATGTGGTGCAAGTTGAAAATTTTCGATATTTCTTTTAGTATAGATAGATAAAAAAATAAAATAATAGTAAAAGGCATAATGGTATACATTATTTAAATAGGACCGAAAATAAAATAAATAAATAATGAAAGATGATTATATGAATTATTTAATTAGGGCTGAAATTAATAAAATAAAAATAAATTAGAAAACCACTGTAATGTGGATTATTTAATTAGGGTTGAAAAAATAAAAAATAAATTACAAATAAACTAATGATGATGATGTGGATTATCTAATTTTGATTGGAAAAGAACAAAAACAAATTAAAAAAGCTTGATGATGTGGATGTCCTTAGAAGTCCAGGTGAATATGTTAGTGTTGAAATATATGTAATATAGATACATAACGATTGTACAAAATATATAAGGGATAAATAAATAAAGGGTATTACTAAATACCGTCCTAAATTACTAGTCATCGTCCTTAAAAATTATATTTTTGCCCTTCATTACTATTGAACCTATCTCTCTTCTATCTCACTACTTTTCTCTCTCACTACTATCTCTCACTTCTCTCTACCCGCCATCGCCGCACCACCGCTGTTGTGTCGCCGCACCACCGCCGCCGTGCCGTAGCACCGCCACACTACTCTCACTTCGGTGAAATTGACGCAGACGTCTGGAATTTCCGCTTGTACCATAGTACAGGCGGACGCCTGTACCATGGTACAGGCATCTATTGTAGACGCCTGCACCATGGTGTAGGCGTCTATTCCAGACGCCTACGCCATGGTGGAGGCGGAAACTTAGAGCTCGCACCATGGTGCAGGCGTCTACAATAGACGCCTATACCATGGTGCAGGCATCTGGAATTTCCGTCTGTACCATGGTGCAGGCATCTACAATAGATGTCTGCACCATGGTATAGGCGTCTATCCCAGACGCCTGCACCCTGGTATAAGCGTCTATCCCAGACGCCTGCACCATGGTGCGGAATTTAGACGCCCACCATGGTGCGGGCTCGAATAGACGCCACACCATGGTGCAGGCGTCTACAATAGACGCCTGTACCATGGTACATGCCGAAATTCCAGACGCCTGCACCATGGTGCAGACGGAAATTACAGACGCCTGCGTCAATTTCACCGAAGTGAGAGTAGTGTGGCGATGCGACGGCACGGCGGTGGTGGTGCGACTGCACGGCGGCGATGTGGGAGTGATAATGGTAGGTAGAGAAAAGTGAGATACAATAGTGAGAGAGAAAAATAGTGAGAGAGAAGAGAGAGAGAAGTTCAATAAGAATGGCAAGAAAATGTAATTTTTGGCGCGACTAAGAATTTGCGCTGCTTAAGAATCCGTAAAATAAATGATATAAATATTCATTCAATTGATATAACGATTTAAGATGGTTTTTGCGTGTCTAAATAATTTAGCTCGTTTTGAGTAGTTTTTAATTTCTCACTAAATTAGTATAATATTACTTGTGTGTTCTTATTAATTGTTTCGTTCTGTCGAACATATAGGGAATTGGTTTATCCTTACCAACGAGACCGAATATATATATATAGAGTGTGTTTGGTTTGCAATATTGAATTCAATCTATGACAATTCAGATAAGCCCAAAAAAGATGAGCCCAAGATTAATTTAATCTTAGGGGGGAGCCAAGATTAAAAATGTTAGACTAAGTATGATTAATCCTATGTGGCAATCCCAGAAGAATAAATCTCGGGGCCTATCTATCAAACCAAACACGATTACATATGATTAAATTATCTAATCTTGCAAACCAAACACACCCATAAACAGCTAGAATGAGTCACTCTAAAGCAACAAGTGGCGAGTGAAGAGACGGATAGGCCCAAACTATATAGAATCCCCTTATGTAGTGCTCCTACTATTTGTTTCGAATGGACCGATTGAGTTAGAGGCTCTTTAAGACTTGAACAACGCCCTTAAGCATTTCTAGCCATTTCCAACTCTTCAAATCAAACTCTTTCTTTTCCAGCAAATCGAAAGGGGCAATATAACAAGAAGTATTACTCAGCCCCTATCATTTTGGCGGCGTGGACGAGCGGTAAGGTCTCACTTTTAAGATGAAATTTCAATTGTAAATAACTTATACATCATAAATTTTCTTAGAAGATAATATCATGAAAATATTTTAAAAAATAAATATAACGATATGATTTATATATATATATATATGTATGCGGATATCTGAAAATAAATATATGGTCAAAGTTTAATTTATAAAAATCAGATTTTATTTATTAAAAAAGGTATAGTACTAAATAGGACAGGGGGATATAGTAGTTTTTAGAATTTAAAAATAGCGTCCAACAACATCTAATAAAACTAGCATTTTGGAGTCGTTCTTGACGAAAACTAGCAAATTTAGCTATATGTATTTTACCATTTCAACATATAGTTCACAATGAATATTTATATCAAATAACTGAATTGGAAGTGGGGATATTTTAATTATGCAAATACAGTCGGGATATTCATACATTGAGAGGGTTCAAATGATTAAACAAAGAAAATATTAAGGTCAATGGAAAACAGTACGATGTAGTTATTATTATCCGAAATAAATGAAAAAAATAATTTTTACAAATTGCGGAAGACCTCCTTATCCCACACCGTTATCTTTGCAGTTGTTGTAGAGTTTGAAACTTTCATATAGCGTCTATACCCAAAACTAAAATATTTTATAAATTCTATTTAATTCAAGTTGGTACACAATGTTTTTTTCGGCTGCTTAATTGGCAAATGAAGTTTCATAAGAAACAATATGGCAATTTTCTATATAGTAAAATTGGCAGTAATCTATCCCACTTGGACAATTTAAAGGCAATAATAAAAATAATAATCTAGGGTTGTGTGTGTAAATATTGAGTAGTAAAAATCGGTAGTCAATCTTATTCAATTTAATTTTTGAAAAAGAGTTCTGAGATAATTAGAGAGTACTGGGAATGAATACTCAGAAAATTAATCGAGATAAAAATATTTTTTTTTTTTTTTTATATATTAATAAAAAGAACAAATTTTTAATTTTTTAAGTATTATCAATTTAATTCAATTTTGTTGTCGTAGATAAAAATTTAATAATTTATAGCAATAAAAATTAAAAAAATTGAATTGAGTATATTTAAAAGTATTATTTCTATATTTGAGTATTATTCAATTATAAATTTATTTAAATACTTTTAGTAGAATATATCTTTTTATCTTAGTTTTTTATTAGGATAAAAGTTTTTCATTATGATAAATTGATGTGTATAGTCATTATGACATATCTTTGTAAAGAAAAGTTGGATCACTTAATTTGCTCGAATCTATATATATATATGAAAAGTGGTGATGAAAATGAAAGGAGAGACATGCCACATGGGACAAAATCCTAGGTGGCGAATTCTAGCAAAAATAAATGATTTAAAATGATTTCAATTATATTTTGCCATTCAAAATAGTTTGTTGAGTTTTCCACATTTTTAGCCAAAACCTTACGTGGCAAATTCCAGCAGAAAAAAAAATAGTCTAATATTATTTCATATATAAAAAACAATTCAAATTATATTCTGCCACAATTTTAGTTATTTATAATATTTATCATATTATCCATTAGTTAGTTAGATTTATAAGATTTTGTAGGGCACCAATAGTCATCATAAATCCTATAGAAAATTAATTGATTTAAAAATATTTCAGCTACAAATAGGGACCCGAGGGCAACTTTCAGTTAGATTTATGAGATTTCTTGGGAGCAGAATATTTATCACAAGAAAAACCGAGTGCTATATAAACGATTCGAAATGTTTGATTATCTCAAAATGTTTGATTCGAAAAGAAGGATGATTATCCATAACTACGCAATTACAAATCTGCCACATGATTTAATCATATGCATTATGGAAAAGCTTGCACGTCAATCACCAACTACGGCAAACGCTATCGCGGTGTAATTTGCGTGTTTCATAGGCTCTTCATTCATTGCGCGTTATTGTGTATATATATATATATATATATAAAATTATTATTTTCTAACTACAAACAATACTACGTTTCCCAGCTGTCGGCTCTTCTAATAGTTTGTTGAGTTTTCCACATTTTTAGCCAAAAGCTTACGTGGCAAATTCCAGCAGAAAAAAAAATAGTCTAATATTATTTCATATATAAAAAACAATTCAAATTATATTCTGCCACAATTTTAGTTATTTATAATATTTATCATATTATCCATTAGTTAGTTAGATTTATAAGATTTTGTAGGGCACCAATAGTCATCATAAATCCTATAGAAAATTAATTGATTTAAAAATATTTCAGCTACAAATAGGGACCCGAGGGCAACTTTCAGTTAGATTTATGAGATTTCTTGGGAGCAGAATATTTATCACAAGAAAAACCGAGTGCTATATAAACGATTCGAAATGTTTGATTATCTCAAAATGTTTGATTCGAAAAGAAGGATGATTATCCATAACTACGCAATTACAAATCTGCCACATGATTTAATCATATGCATTATGGAAAAGCTTGCACGTCAATCAGCCAACGGCTGGGCAAACGCTATCGCCAGGTAATTTGCAGGTTTCATAGGCTCTTCATTCATTGCGCGTTATTGTATATATATATATATATATATATAAAATTATTATTTTCTAACTACAAACAATACTACGTTTCCCAGCTGTCGGCTCTTCTATGAGTTGGGTAACACAACAAGCATTTTGCAGCAGCTTAGTTTTGACATGCAACATGATGTTTCTCCTCCAATGTTAGATAAACTGGTGGCTTCAGCATTTGAATTAATGATTATCGCCCTAAACCTCAATCACCATGAAGCCTCATACTGTTTAAACTTCATGAAGTTGTTTAGTGGTGATGAAAAATACAAAGAAGAGGGAATTCACGGGTTGTCGATGTTGGAGGATAATTCTAAGAGCGCATACTATGTGACATCATGCAGATGGCAACTGAAAAAAGACTCTCAAAAATGAAATTTAAGCTTCCTAACTACCTTGGCGTTCCACTATTCTGTAATTCAAGTGACGAAGAATTTCTATCGCATCTAGAAAGACAACTTCCGCACAACCAGTGCCCTAGATGTGTTGCTGATATTGAAGTGGTCTATATGAATGCTATAAGTACATGCGAGCACGACGCCAAAACCTAGGAGTATTTCAATATCGTTGCAATTGTCTCGATTCACATTACTAAAACAACTTATATTTGTGAATCATATTCACTTATCTTGGGTTTCAAATTCTCACTTTTCATTTCATGCATTTCAAACATGTTAAACGATTCTCCTGGGAGCGTATAACATTGACAATTAGATATCTAATAGATAATTGACTTTGTATAAATAATTGAAACCAAGATCCTAACAACTATAGCAAGATAAATAACTTATATTTATAAAAGTTATAAATTACCTGTATTAGATAATTCTCATGTTTCTATAATTATTTTTATTTAATTCTAACTAAATAAAAAAACCGAATCAATTATTTTTATAGATAATGACTTGAATATTTTAAATGCTCGAATCAAATTATAAATTAATCTAATCAAAATTATTAACGGTCTTTCAAAAGAGAAGGACTGTTTTAATATTTAATAGAAACTGACATACTAACAACTCTACAAAAATAAACACCTTACATTAATAAAAGGTTATAAATAAGCTTTTTAGCTAATAAGATATCTACTATATAATCAAAACAATGTTCGTTTAATTCTAATTTGTTCGATCTTTTAACGCGCACAGAAGGACTGATTTATAATATTGTCAAAGACCATATCAAATTAATATTTAAATAACTAAAATTCGGATAATCTTAACTGAAACCTAGATCCTGAAAACTCTAGAAAATTGAACCACTTCCGATTGTTTTGTTATATTTTCGAAAAGCAGATCAAATTGAAATTCAAATAACTAAAATTCGCGTAATCTTAACAACTGATACCTGTATCCTAGAAACTATAGAAAGTCCAATTCGGACTGTTTTATAATATTTTAAAAGACCACATCAAATTGATATTTAAATAACTAAAATTCGAATAATATTAACAACTGAGACCAAGATCCTGAAAACTCTAGAAAGTTAAACGACTTCAGATTGTTTTAAGATATTTTAAAATACCTACTTAAATTGATATTTAAATAACTAAAATTCGGATAATCTTAACAATTGAGACCAAGATCCCGAAAACTCTAGAAAGTTAAAACACTTCAGATCGCTTTTATGATAATTTAAAAGACCACATCAAATTGAAAATTAAATAACTAAAATTCGGATAATCACAACAATAATTGAAAACCATATCCTAAAGTCTTCCACCGAATCAACTTTCTAGAGAACTAAAAATTCGGGTAATCTGAATCATTGAAAACCATATCCTAATAACCCTACAAGTTTAAACCACTCGATTATAATGACTTAGATAATAAAATATCTATCATCAATCCGATTTTATTTTATTTAAATAACTAAAATTCGGATAATCTTAACAATTGAGATCAAGATTCTGAAAACTCTAGAAAGTTAAAACACACTGTTTTATGATAATTTAAAAAACCACATCAAATTGAAAATTAAATAACTAAAATTCGAATAATCACAACAATAATTGAAAACCATATCCTAAAGTCTTCCACCGAATCTGTAACACCCCCAAGTTATTCAGGGATATTACAGCGCCGTAAGCCCCGCCGTGGGACCCACAAGGCTAAACATACGCGGAACCATAATTTTTTTGACCGATAAGGTCTACACACATTGGGATGAAAAACAATACAAAGGTATTCGAAAAATAACCAATGTACTTACAAACATCACAACTCAATTCAATACTTCGGCAAACACAGGCCGGAACATCAAGGAAAAAGGAAAACAATACTCGAGTATTCAATAGTCAATCCAGTACAACAACACTGAACGGGAATTCCCAAAGAAAATAAAACTGGAAGAAAGACACGGATCACACTTGCCCACCATCTTTATGCCGACCCGATACCCGCCCGTCCGCTCTCCTGGAACTCAAATACATGAAACGTATTTCCCCCATAAAGGGGTTAGCCGTCGAATAGCTAGTGCAAGTATAACAATATGAAACATAATACTTCTCGACAATAAAGTAAATGTAATCCGTCAATTCATCAATATCCGTCAATTCATCAATTTCCGTCAATTCATCAATTTAAGACTAGTATTCCGGAATAACTAAAATCTCATAAGACGTATGTGAATGCCGTAGAAACGGTTCGTTCACCTCATACGCTGCTACGTATGTGAATGCCGTCAAAACGGTTCGCTCACCTCATACGCCGATACATGTAGGAATGCCACAAAACGGTTCGCTCATTACATGCCAATCAATATATCTATGAATGCCGTAAAACGGTTCGTTCATGATATGCCATCAATATTTCTATGAATGCCGTAAAACGGTTCGTTCATATCATACCATCAATTCCTCTTACTTTCAAAGTCGAGAACGCATAATCATAAATTTATACTTGCCTTTGAGACATCGTGAAATCGAACGGAGGAAAGGTATGAGTTCGGTAGGTCCGAGAACGCGCTCCGGCACCTAAACGATTCGCAAGGAATATGATAATCGATTATCCATATCCAAATTACACGAAGAAACCCCGAAAACCCGCCTACGATTCATGTATATTCGTATATAAACAACAACGAGGGCGACCACAACCAAACCCTCTCGATTCCGTAAAATCACGAAATATACCATGAATCCGTAGGGAAACTAAGAATACCAACAAGATTAATCATATTCATCATGAATTAATCAACAAAACGGAACGAATCGACAAAAACACGAAAACCCCCAATTTTACCAAAAGTAGGGTTCTAGAAATCTAACCTTGATTCACTGGATCAAGGGATGATATCGGACGGATTATTGATGATATAACCTCAAGAAATCCATGGATGTGTTGTTAAACAACATGGATTCAAGCTTAGAACACGCCAGTGCGGAAGAGGAGGAGAAGAAGGTGAAAAATGGCAAGAAAACGTCTGCGGGGCCTTTTATAGGTTGATCGCTGCCGGACACGGCCCGCGGCCGACCGCACGGTCGTGTCGCATACCTGGCCGACAGGACTCGACCGTGTCCGGCTTGACACGGTCGCGGCGCGTAGGGCCTTCCGACGCTGACTCCGTCCGACAATGACTCGATGACTCGACGCGCTGCACGACACGGCCGGGCGTGCTCGGCAGACGATTCTCGCTTATCCGGAAGGGGTTCGACACGGCCGTGTCGGACGACACGGCCGAGTTCGCCGGCGTAAACTTCGCATTTCCGGCGAGTACGGCACGGGCCGTGTCGACGACACGGCCGGGTCCGGCCGGCAGTTGATCGCCATTAACGAGCGGGTGAGCTAAAATGACCATAACTCTCTCGTCCGACTCCGATTGACTCACCGCTTGAACCATTGGAAAGCTAACTCGATGCTCTATAATATTGCAAGATTTAGAATTTTTGGAGTTACCAAAAATTAATGGTGATCTAATAAAGTCGAACTCATAAGAGGAAAGTTGAAACGATGAACAATAACGATACACAACTCAAGTTTTTCCGAACGGTGAACACGGGTGAATGAACATGATTGATGAAAGATTATAAATGAGTGAAAATCCACTGAGTGACAATCACCGAATGAAATTATGAATGATAATGACCGAATTACAACCGATATTACATTCTCCTTCTAAAAGAAGTTTCGTCGAAACTTAAGAAATAAATAGTTCGGGGTATTCAACTCGCATCTTCTCTTCCGTCTCCCAAGTCGCCTCTTCGACTCCATGCCTCGACCATTGTACTTTAACCAAAGTGGAATGGTCTTATGCCAAGTTGTTTCTCACGGCGTTCAAGAATCTTCACGGGTTTCTCCGGAAAGGTAATATCCTCGCCACGCCAATCTCACCGTAGTCGATAATGTGGCTCGATCCTAGACGTACTTCCTTAACTGGGACACATGGAAAACACTATGGACGTGACTCAAAGCTGGAGGCAACGCCAAGCGATAAGCTAAATCTCCAACTCTGTCCAAAATCTCGAAAGGTCCGATATACCTTGGACTGAGTTTTCCCTTTTTCCCGAAGCGGAAAACTCCTCTGGTCGGTGATACTTTGAGCAAAACTTTGAGCTCTGATACCATATTCTGTAACACCCCCACTTCAAACTCCAAGGGTCGACGACGAGTATCAGCGTAAGATTTCTGACGACTCTGGGCAGTCAGTAGTCGATCTCGGATAATAGAGATCTTTTCCTTGGTCTCCAATAACATATCCGGTTCCGTCCCAACTAGCTCAGAAGCCTCGTCCCAACATAATGGCGACCTACATCGCCTACCATAGAGTGCCTCGAAGGGTGCCATTTTGATCGACGCATGCCAACTATTATTGTAAGCAAACTCGATCAACGACAAGTGAAGCTCCCAATCATTACTCCAATCCAAGGCACAAGCCCGTAACATATCTTCCAATGTCTGAATCGTCCTCTCTCGTCTCGACCGTCCGACCGAGGATGAAAGGAAGTGCTCAATCTCAACTCCGTACCCAGAGCCCGATGAACGGCCCGCCAAAATGCGATATGAAACGGCCGTCTCGATCGGAAACAAAGGTCTTGGGGCTACCGTAATCTCACGATCTCAGCAATAAAGGTTCGAGCTACCTATCCGGTCCCCAAGTCTCCTTACTACCCAATCAGTGTGCAGACTTGGTCAAAGGATCGATAATTACCCAAATCATATTCATTCCATCCAGTTCTCGCATGCCGATGATAAAATCCATCGAGATGTCTTCCCACTTCCACTCAGAATGGGGAGTGGTTTCAACAATCCCACTGGTCGTTGATGTTCGATCTTGACTTGTTGACACGTCAAGCACCGTAGTACAAACTCCGTAACATCCTTCTTCATGTTATTCCACCAAAATTGCGCTTCAAATCTTTGTACATCTTACTCGCTCCGGTGGATTGAGTAAGGCGTAGCATGAGCTTCTGAGAATCCTCTGTCTCAATTCCAAATCATTCGAACGCAAAGCCCGCCCAAATCTCAAAATACTATCCTCGTGTACCATAAAG
Source organism: Orobanche coerulescens (assembly GCA_033398695.1). Lineage (NCBI taxonomy): Eukaryota > Viridiplantae > Streptophyta > Magnoliopsida > Lamiales > Orobanchaceae > Orobanche > Orobanche coerulescens. Next base: position 4,882,505 of record CM065816.1, read on the forward strand.
CTCGGAGCTTTTCCTTTAATTACATCTTCCTTTAGTTGAGAAATCATCGGTCACTCCACTGCTTCCTTTGATATCACAACCAAGGACGAAGTAATTTCGAGAGTACACAACTGTCCCTCGTACTCGCCAAGCCAAACTTCGATCCCTTGTTCAATTAAATCTTGACGAATCTTCGCCTCGAGACGTAAGAACCTCAAGCATTTGAAGAGATGCCGATTTGCGGCTCAAAGCATCCGCAACGACATCGCTTTTCCGGTGGTAAAGAATCTCCAAATCATAATCCTTTATCAATTCTAACCAACGCCTCTCGCCTCATATTTAGCTCCTTCGATCAAAATATATTTCGTGCTCTTGTGATCGGTATAAATCCGACACGGTGAACCGTACAAATAATGCCGCCAAATCTTGAGTGCGAAGACAATTGCGGCCAACTCTAAATCGTGAGTAGGATAATTCATCTCATACGGTTTTAATTGTCGACGCAAAAGCTATTGTCTTATCATGCCGCATAAGAACACAGCCAGTGCCTTGACCAAGCGTCACTATAAATCAGAAGCCTTCGCTACCATGTGGTAAAGTTAGAATCGGCGCTGAAGTTAATCGTCTCTTCTTCATCGAAGCTCGTTGTCTCTCATCCGTCCAAATAAACTTTTCGGTCTTCCGGAGTAATTTCGTAAGTGGTCGAGCGAGTTTCGAGAACCCTCGACAAACCGACGGTAATACCCAAAGAAGGCCCAAAAAGCTACGAACCTCCTTAACATTTTTAGGCGGTGCCTAACACTCGCCTCGATCTTCTCGGGTCTACACGAACCCTTCTACCAAATCACATGGCCGAGAAACATAACTTCTTCCAACCAAAACTCACATTTCGAGAATTTTGCATAGAGATGCTCGGTTCTCAAAATGTCTAAGACCAAACGCAAGTGCCGGCATGTTCCTCCTTATCTCGAGAATAGATCAAGATGTCGTCAATAAAGACGACTACACACTGTCGAGGTACTCGATGAATATTTTATTCATTAATTGCATGAATACCGCGGCGCATTCGTCAACCCAAAAGGCATAACTACAAATTCGTAATGTCCATATCTCGTCCGAAACGCCGTCTTCTAACGCGTCGGACTCCCTCACCCCGAGTTGATAATACCGGATCTTAAATCAATCTTCGAGAAAACCGCACTCCTTGCAATTGATCAAATAGATCGTCTATACGAGGCAAAGGATATTTATTCTTGATGGTTACTTTATTCAGCTCACGGTAGTCAATGCACAAACCTAGTGAACCATCCTTCTTCCCGACGAAAAGAACGGGCGCGCCCCAAGGCGAAGCGCTCGGTCGATGTACCCTTTTTCCAAAAGTTCTCCCAACCGAGTCTTCAATTCCCGCATCTCGGAAGGTGCCATCCGATAAGGTGCTTTAGAAATCGGGCCGCATCCGGCTCTAAATCCACGGAAAAATTTATCTCTCGATGCGGTAATCCGGAAGATCGTCCTAAAACATCGGATACTCATTAACAACCGGAATTGAAGAGAAATCGACTTCAATTAGTTCCGTTTTCAACGCATAACACCAATAGCCCGTATAACCTTTATTCAAAAGTTTTACGGCCTTCATGGAACCGATAAGTAACTTGGATTGGCCCAACTTACGTCCCAAAAATGAGTACTCGTATCCGTCCTTAGTCATCATAGTGATAACTTTGGTACGGTAATTCATAATCGCCTGGTGATTATTAAGCCAATCCTCGCCGAGGATTACGTCCTCGCCTTCCATATCAACTACAATTAAATTTGATAACCATTCCATACCGGATATAACCACCGGAAATTCTCTAATCTCCCGATTCCCCACAATCCTATCCCCGCTAGCGCCTCACGATAAAGGGATCGCAAGCGCTAAACAAGTTATATTCAAACGGCGTACACACTCCAAATAAATAAAAGAATGTGTAGCACCCGAATCAAAAAGTACACGGACTGGATAGGATAGAATATGGATGGTACCTGAAGCCACCGCCGCATCGGGTTCGTCTGTTCGACGCATCTCATAAACTCGTGGTTGTACCGAACCGATGCTAGAGTTCCCCCTCCGCTCGACCCGTCCCGGCCCCGCCAAAATTCTGCGAGGTTGGACCGAAAGATTGCGCCGATTAACACCTTGATCAAGGGTGTTGGGGCAGAAGCCCGAGTGTCCAAAGTCTGGTTCGGCTCGGAACAATAAACCGCTCTATGCCCCATCTGACCACACGTGTGACACTTTAATAGTGGGAAGTAGCATTCCGAACTAAAGTGGCCTGGACGGCCACAATTATAGCAAGTCACTGTACGATTTGAGGTACCCGTAGTGGGACGGTAACCCCTTTTCCCTTTATTAGAACGTGACGACTGTCCGGTAAAACGGTTAGTCGTCTGTGACTTCTGAAAGTTGCCACCCTTAGAGCCAGAAAAATTTCCCCCGACTTTCTGCTTCTTCGGTTCTTCAACGGTATCATTGTCGGGGCTCAACATATCATGGGCTAAAGCTCTGTCCTGATATTCTTTCAGTGTGGTGCAAGCAAATCCGGCCATGTACCGCCGTAAGTCCAAATTCATCCGCATATCAAAATAACGGATCTTATCGCGCTCGTTACGTACTTGATCCTTCACATGGATTAATTGTTGGTTATACTCCACAATCGCCTGCGAAACGGGAATATCTTGTGGTTTAGCCTCGAAGAAGGCTCGGATTCGGCTCTCTCGTACCGGCCAAGGACAAAACTCGGCCTCCAAGAGCTCCTTAAATTCATCCCATGAGGCAATACGATCCTGTGGCTTGATGACCTTCCACCAGGTAGCGGCCTCCTTAGTGAGGAAATACTGGGCAATCGGTACTTTCCTCACCTCGGGGCAATCAACTGCCTCGAAAATCTTTTCCAATTCTGCTAGCCAATCCTCCCAGCTTAACGGGTCTGTGGCACCACCAAACTGTGGAGGGTGCATACGGATTACATTTTGAAGCAGGGCATCCGTGTTTGGGTTCGGGTTATTCACCAGCAGTTTGGGCAAATATAGTCATCTGAGTAGCCAATTGTTGAAGTGCATTCTCCACTCCAACTTCTGCGTTGTTCCACGACCATCGGTCGTCGTCCGACTCTCGGTATCGGGATGCACCGAGTTCGACAAGCGGGGTTGGCGACCCGCAATCGCCCGATGGAAACGGCGCGCCCACGCCTCTTCCTCGCCCACGGCCACGACCACGGCCACGGTCCCTACCAGCTGACATACTGAAGAACACACAAGTCACGTAAGCACAATTCAGTCACGCATCAACAAAGTGTCCGATTCTCAAGAATACCGATAAAAGGAAGCAAAACGAATAAGGAAACACCCGAAGAGTGAGAGGTCTTACAAGTACCGGTCGCACTGTGATGATGGCAGAGTAGTGATACTGTGGACAATTAACGACTCGATCGACCCAAAAGACCGACAGCCTAGGTATCCATAGACCTAAGCTCGATACCATATTCGTAACACCCCAAGTTATTCAGTGGATATTACAACCGTAAGCCCCGCCGTGGGACCCACAAGGCTAAACATACGCGGAACCATAATTTTTTTGACCGATAAGGTCTACACACATTGGGATGAAAAACAATACAAAGGTATTCGAAAAATAACCAATGTACTTACAAACATCACAACTCAATTCAATACTTCGGCAAACACAGCTTTAACATCAAGGAAAAAGGAAAACAATACTCGAGTATTCAATAGTCAATCCAGTACAACAACACTGAACGGGAATTCCCAAAGAAAATAAAACTGGAAGAAAGACACAGTATCACACTTGCCCACCATCTTTATGCCGACCCGATACCTGCCCGTCCGCTCTTCTGGAACCTGAAATACATGAAACGTATTTCCCCCATAAAGGGGTTAGCCGTCGAATAGCTAGTGCAAGTATAACAATATGAAACATAATACTTCTCGACAATAAAGTAAATGTAATCCGTCAATTCATCAATATCCGTCAATTCATCAATTTCCGTCAATTCATCAATTTAAGACTAGTATTCCGGAATAACTAAAATCTCATAAGACGTATGTGAATGCCGTAGAAACGGTTCGTTCACCTCATACGCCGTTACGTATGTGAATGCCGTCAAAACGGTTCGTTCACCTCATACGCCGATACATGTAGGAATGCCGTCAAAACGGTTCGTTCATTACATGCCAATCAATATATCTATGAATGCCGTAAAAACGGTTCGTTCATGATATGCCATCAATATTTCTATGAATGCCGTAAAAACGGTTCGTTCATATCATACCATCAATTCCTCTTACTTTCAAAGTCGAGAACGTACAATCATAAATTTATACTTGCCTTTGAGACATCGTGAAATCGAACGGAGGAAAGGTATGAGTTCGGTAGGTCCGAGAACGCGCTTCCGGCACCTAAACGATTCGCAAGGAATATGATAATCGATTATCCATATCCAAATTACACGAAGAAACCCCCGAAAACCCGCCTACGATTCATGTATATTCGTATATAAACAACAACGAGGGCGGACCACAACCAAACCCTCTCGATTCCGTAAAAATCACGAAATATACCATGAATCCGTACGGAAACTAAGAATACCAACAAGATTAATCATATTCATCATGAATTAATCAACAAAACGGAACGAATCGGACAAAAACACGAAAACCCCCAATTTTACCAAAAGTAGGGTTCTAGAAATCTAACCTTGATTCGCTGGATCAAGGGATGATATCGGACGGATTATTGATGATATAACCTCAAGAAATCCATGGATGTGTTGTTAAACAACATGGCTTCAAGCTTAGAACACGCCCACCGCGGAAGAGGAGGAGAAGAAGGTGAAAATGGCAAGAAAACGTCTGCAGGCCTTTTATAGGGTTGATCGCTGCCGGACACACGGCCGTGCCGACCGGCACGGTCGTGTCGCATACCTGGCCGACAGGACTCGACCGTGTCCGGCTTGACACGGTCGCGCGCGTAGGGCCTTCCGACAGGACTCCGTCCGACAATGACTTCGGCATGACTCGACCCGTGCGCGACACGGTCGGGCGTGCTCGGCACGATTCTCGCTTATCCGGAAGGGTTCGACACGGGCCGTGTCGGACGACACGGCCGAAGTTCGGCCGGCAGAACTTCGGCATTTCCGGCGAGTACGGCACGGGCCGTGTCGACGACACGGCGGTCCGGCCGGCAGGATCGCCATTAACGAGCGGGTGAGCTAAAATGACCATAACTCTCGTCCGACTCGATTGACTCACCGTTTGAACCATTGGAAAGCTAACTCGATGCTCTATAATATTGCAAAGATTTAGAATTTTTGGAGTTACCAAAAATTAATGGTGATCTAATAAAGTCGAACTCATAAGAGGAAAGTTGAAACGATGAACAATAACGATACACAACTCGAAGTTTTTCCGAACGGTGAACACGGGTGAATGAACATGATTGATGAAAGATTATAAATGAGTGAAAATCCACTGAGTGACAATCACCGAATGAAATTACTGAATGATAATGACTGAATTACAACCGGATATTACAGAATCAACTTTCTAGAGAACTAAAAATTCGGGTAATCTAAATCATTGAAAACCATATCCTAATAACCCTACAAGTTTAAACCACTCGATTATAATGACTTAGATAATAAAATATCTATCATCAATCCGATTTTATTTTATTTCAAGTCGAGATAATCAAGTCTTTTGAAAAAGATTTACTGTTTTGATATTTTCGGATAACGACAGAAAATTCAATGGGTCGTCTTTTTAATAGACGTAAATTAAGATTTGTTCCAAATTAAGACTCCTACAAAATACAGTCACTCGAGGCAAGGGCCGGTACTACACTATAAATAACATAGTACATCTAGGTTTTAATAACACACCTTATAAACATGTCAAATATATTTGTTCGAGGAATTAACGAGGAGACCATCAACAGGACCATCACAGTAAAGATCTTGCATTTATGGATTCCAACTGACCAACAAAAGAAACCAGTTTCGATCGAGGCAATTCTTATGGACAGCGAGGTATAAGGACTCCACAAATTTTTTATTATTTCCATTCAATATTTTCATCATAAACTAAACCGCTATGTATCATAGGGATCCAAAATACCAGCTTACGTGAAAAGAGGTTTACTATCAAATTTCAAAAAGCAATTAACCGAAGGAGATACAGTGAGTATTTCTGCTTTTGGTGTTGAGGACAACCACCAAAGCAAATGGAACAAGGCCAGAGTAGAATGCTGAGTAAAATTGATATTCAACTATATTACAAAAGTGGCCAAGTGTAAGCCCGACATGTGGATTCAGTCAAATGGACTCGAACTGATTCCTTTTGATGACATTCCTTCCTTTACTAGAGAATATTTTATTGGTAGGTTGTATGTTATTGTATTTTTATGATCTCTTGATAAATATTATTATGCTGATATATTATCAATATTTTTCAGACGTAATAGGACGCGTTATACGAATTGGCAACATTATTTATATCGATAAGGCACATGCTCGAAAGTTAGACATCGAAATTCAAGATGAAAGGTGACTTAATTTCGATGTTTTTTCTAATTTGAATAGTTATTTTTAATATTGCATTTTACCTTAGACTGTATAACATTAATGTAGGAATGAAGAACAGTTGAAGAATTTTACTCTTGCTGAGATAGAAGAGTTTCTTTCTAGGAATGGATTTAGCTTGACTCAGATTGAAGGTATGCCCGTTCCCGACAATGTCGTCATAGATAATGGTATGAATAATTTGATTGCCGAAGAAATGTCGTACGATATTGATGAGATGAATGAGTTGCATAGCCGTTTGTATCCATGTCTCACGGACGAGCAAAGAAGTGTGTACGATACTATTATGGATGCAGTCGATTCCGGTAATGGTGGAGTTTTCTTTCTATATGGTTACAGTGGCACAGGAAATACATTTTCGTGGAAGACACTTTGTTCTGCATTACGTAGTAGACGTGATATTGTTCTCCCAGTTGCATCGAGTGGTATAGCTTCTCTACTTCTTCCTGGAGGCCGCACTGCTCACTCTAGGTTTAGTATTCCTTTGCAAGTCGATGAAACAACCATGTGTAGTAGGATAACTCCAATAGCGATCTGACAGGAGTTTTGAAGAGTACAAAGCTAATTATATGGGATGAGGCACCCATGACTAATAATTTTTGCTTTGAGACATTGGATCGCAGTCTAAGGGATATGATGAAAGATCATCATGGTATGGAATCTAACAAGCCGTTTGGCGAATTGGTCGTTGTCTTTGGTGGTGATTACAGACAGATATTGCCCGTCATACCAAAGGGTAGTAGGCAGGATATAGTTCACGCATCCCTTTGCTCATCTAAGGGCCTGTTTACTTTTTACTTAATCAGCTTAATGCTTAATCAGCTTAATCAATCAGCTATATTTTGTTGTTTACTTTCTACATAATGATCTTAATAATGTTTTTTTCATTAAGCAACTTTTGGGGTGTCCTTACCATTAAGACAGAAATACTTCCCCAATATACCAAAATTACCCTCTTTAATAATAAAAGAATTGAGTATATATAGTATAAATTATCATATAATCTTAATTATAATTAAGTATATATAATATAAATTTAAAATATATATTAATATTATATATTTAAAATTCATAAAATATAAGCTATTTATTGATAAAAAATTAATATAACTATATATTAAAATATAACTTAATATATTTATAAAAATATTGTCTGATTATTTAAATATACCTGAGAATTATAATATGATTTATGAATATAAGTATATTATAATATAAATTAAAATATATATTATTTTATATTTTATAAATTGATTTTTTTTTATATTGACTATTAAAAAAATTAATATAACTATATATAATAAAATATAACTTAATATATTTATAAAAATATTGTCTGATTATTTAAATATACCTGAAAATTATAATATAATTTATGAATATAAGTATATTATAATATAAATTAAAATATATATTATTTTATATTATATAAATTGATTTCTTTTATATTGACTATTAAAAAAATTAATATAACTATATATATAATAAAATATAACTTAATATATTTATAAAAATATTGTCTGATTATTTACATATACCTAAAAATTATAATATGATTTATGAATATATATTATAATATAAATTAAAATATATATTATGTTATATTATATAAATTGATTTTTTTTATATTGACTATTAAAAAAATAATATAATTATATATTAAAATATAACTTAATATATTTATAAAACTATTGTCTAATTATTTAAATATATCTGAAAATTATAATATAATTTATGAATATATATTATAATATAAATTAAAATATATATTATGTTATATTATTTAAATGGATTTTTTATATTGATTATTAAAAAATTAATATAACTATATATATATATATATTAAAATATAACTTAATGTATTTATAAAAATATTGTCTGATTATTTAAATATATCCAAAAATTATAATATGATTTATGAATATATATTATAATATAAACTAAAATATATATTATGTTATATTATTTAAATTGATTTTTTTATATTGACTATTAAAAAATTAATATAACTATATATATTTAAATAATATTTATAAAATATTGTCTGCTTATTTAAATATACCTGAAAATTATAATATGATTTATAAATATATATTATAATATAAATTAAAATAAATATTATGTCATATAGTTTAAATTGATTATATAAACTAAAATGCTCAATCCGTCCTTTATCAAAAAGGACTTAATTCATATTGAGGGGTAAAATGGTCATTTTTGTCATTCAGATAGTTCATTCAGAAAAGAAAGAAACAACATGATATTTTTTCAAATCAGACAGATTAATCCACCCAGACAGCTTAATCCATTCAGGTATTAATGGAAAAAAAGTAAACAACCCCTAAGACAATTTGGAGTTCCTGTCGTGTCCTGAAGCTTACGAAGAACATGCGTCTGCAAGTACTTTTCTAAAATTTTGATGCTAGATAATTACTTTTTATATAAATAACTTATTTTAAATGTATATAAATTGTTGACTTTGTGCTATTAAATTACAGTCTGGCGGCTCATATGATGAGACCGAGAGCATCAGGGAGTTTGCTGAGTGGCTGCTGAAGGTTGGAGATGGTGAAATTGGTGTTGATAATGATGGTGAGGTCGAATTCAAACTGCCTGATGATATTCTGATTCGGTCTATTGATGAACCAATTGCTGCAATAGTTAAGAGCACATATCCGAGCATATTAGACCATGTCGGTGATGGTCGGTACTTTCAGGATAGGGCTATTCTTGCTCCCACTAATGAGATCGTCCAGGAAGTAAATGATTATATAATGTCTCTTTTACCTGGAGATGCCACGGAATTCATGAGTTCAGATAGCATATGCCCTGACGAAGATGATACCGTCAATAGAGAAGATGTCTATTCTGTCAAGTTCCTGAACACTAAAAGGACTTCTGGGATACCAAATCATATAATTCGACTTAAGGTCGGTTGTCCTAAGACGATACATGGAAAGAACGCTGGAGTGAAGGTTTTCATACCAAGGATGGTACTTTCACTTTCTGATATTACCAAGTTTCCTATTAGATTTCAACGAAGGCAATTTCCTATATCAGTTTTTTATGCAATGACTATCAATAAGAGTCAGGGACAGTCTTTATCTCATGTTGGGCTCTACCTCCCAAAATCTGTTTTTAGCCATGGCCAGCTCTATGTTGCATTTTCCAGAGTAACAAGCAGAAAGGGACTCAAGGTTTTAGTATTGGATAAGGAAGGCAATCCCACCGACACGATCACCAACATTGTATACAAGGAGGTGTTTTTAAAACTTTGAGGTATGTTTTTATCATATTAATACACTTTATGTCTAAAGTAGCAATATACATTTATTTGATTTTGTTATTGCTTATTGATTTGTACAAATATCGTTTTGCAGTTGGCGATTATTCAGATGTCTACTGTGATTGTACACGTTGACTTTGCATTCTCTTTCATATTTTTCGATGTACTGAACCTTTGATTCTATTTAATATTATTTATTGTTTGGATGATATTTTATTTCACGTATTACTGATTTAAAGAAAATCATGCCGTGGCAACGCCACGGGTTAGTACTAGTTAAAACAAAAAATCAAGTATTTTTTCGGTGAAAAACAATAAAAGTTGAGTAGTCTCCCAAATAGTCCGGATTTGACCAATTTTGATCCGAATTTGGTCAAAAACGATTTTTGATCCGAGTAGTCTCAACTCGGCCAGGTTGACGACCGACTTCCGAGTACTCGCCCGAGTACTCAACGACTTTACCGATTTTTACAAGACTAAACTAAATATAAGATTGAAGACGAAGATTCATATTTAAAAAATACAAAAAAAAAATCCGAAAATAAAAGGGTCATTTTCGACGAAATCATTCAAACAAATATGATTCTGATATTTTAGTAAACAATATAGAACTATAAATTGAAATATTGAAAATGAAAACATCATCTACCAGTGTTATTCAGACAATCTCAACAAAATTGTTACCAACGGTTAAAATCCTTTTCAAGTATAATTTGCTTCCTTCGACCTTGCCCAACAAATATTTTCAAGTATAACAGTACAACAATCGAACATCAAATGATGACGGATATGGAAAAAACACACAGCTATACTTGGCTTTCGCATGCTTATACTCCAGACTTCAAGACGATACAATGTAACCAGGAATCCCTGAAAATCAAAAGAAAGTTGATCTCAGCATCTTATGCTCCAAAATAGCTCATAAAATAACATAATGCTTCCCATCACATTTCCCGTGCGCGCACACTTGCAAGTACATTTTGCGACATATTCAACAAAAAAATGAACAAGATTATTTCACATGCGCTGATGCGCGCACACTTGCAAGATATCCGATACATTTTGCGACATGTTCAACCAAAAATGAATAAGATTAGGCACAACGAATGCAGAAAAGCTGCAACTCGATTCTCTTATAAAAGCATTCAAAATTTCACCCACCCACAATTAGGCTATAGTCGTACGTACCATCTGACTTTTTTATATTCAACTTAGACCATTTATTTCTTTTTGCATATTGCACCGGTAAATTTAAAAATTACTATATCGTATTCATTTTTTAAATATTTTATTTTTTACAATAATACTATTTTTTGATAATTTTTCGTAACATAATTAAAAAGTTATTTATGTTCAAAATTTCATCCGGAAAAGCGAGACATAGAATTAACAAAGGCAGAGGTAGTAGTTGTCATAAATCATGTCTAGAACTTGATAGCATCATCATCACATCATCCTAATCACACGTAAAATCCATACTTACATGCATCATATAGCAATGTTTTGGGGCCAGTATTCTGTTCTGTATGGGTTCATGTTGATCTATCTACATGAAAATGAAGCATTACGAGGGAAATCCCTGGTAAGACTAATCACATTAGGTATTAGGAGACAGCAGTTAGGCCAAACTTGCTTCTTCGTGAAAAAATAAGGGTAGCTCGTCGTGAAAGAAGGAAGCATAAAAAAATTCAGATGGTATCCATAATAGGATGAACAAAATAGAAATGAATTGCCTACCTGCTATCCTTCTTAAAACCAAATCTCTGGATAATTAGTATTTGTATATTCGAGACTTTAAAAATGGGTTCAAACCTAAATGAAATATGATTCCGAATTTTAACCAGCACGATAATTAGGTTTTACTTAATTATGCCGTCACATTTCAATTCTGAGATGAATTTACTAATCACTGAATCCCCATACGAATTGTCTTCAGGAAGCAAACTTTTTATTGAAATATACTTCTGTTAACGTTTAGTTCATAATGTTGTCGGCTACAAAATCAAGCACCTGCAACACAAATTTACCTACGACTTTGGACCAAACCTTACCTATATGCAATCAATCCCCACTTTCATGGAGCTAGAGACTGACCTTCGTATAGCATAATTGTTTAAAATTATTATATTGTCCTCGTGACTCATGTGACTACGAACTACCTTTCAACATCTCTCCAGATAACAATCTTACAAATTTAACAGCAGACAAACACAACTACACAAGTAATCTTCAGCAAGAAAGCAGATATACAGGGCCGGCCAAGTCACGCGGATGCCCGTGGAGGCAATTTCTTTATGCCCGTTTTTGAGGAAAACAAACAGCAACAAAATGTAGATTCAAGATTCAGTAGTATATTTTGCTTTAGCCTTCAAAGTCCATGAAATCTTGAATACATTATAATAATATCGAAACCTAAAAACCAAAATATTTATTAACAAACTACCAAAAATGCTTCTAAAGTATATGTATCAGGGTGCCTGTATGGGGGTCGGCTTCCCATGGAGCCGCCACCCCTCCGAGCCAGGCTGCTCATATAGTAGCTAAATGATCAATAACTCTTTACGCCAAGATAGTACCACTTCACTTCAATGTCATCTTGAGACCAAGAAAAAAACTACTTGCGTATTTCATCATTGGACAAGAGAAAAAAATCTTACCGCTTTTGGGTGATTGCAGTCACCTGAAACAAGCACTAACAATATATAATCACCACAAGTTTCCCTAATGCAAAACAACCTTTATTAGGAAAACTGATAACACCAAAAATCACGCACGATCATTAAAAAAAGTAGAAGAAGAAAAGAAAATAGAAGATAGCAATACAATTTACCAACCATAGAAAGATGTATCACGACCGTGATCAGACAGGTAGATTGTCAACAGCGAAGGGAGGATTGCTCGCATTCACATTGTGATTAGCCGGGAATGAAGAAGAAGAAGAAGAAGAGGCGTTGGAATTCATGGACGGGAATGAGGTGAGCATCAGCGGACGGTCCTTGGCTTCCTCTTCGCCATCGTCGTCGGTGTCGAATGTGGTGAGATTGACGCAGGAACACCGCTCGAGGGAGGCGAAGAACGCCGCCGCGACGCTCATACCGAACCACCGCGCGAGGCCGTCCATCTTTTCGTAGTACGAAGCCCCGTTTGAATTCTCCATTGCTTCAATCCTCTTTCGATCGTTTAAATTGCTGATCAATTAAGATAATTTGAGAGGTCGATTTGGGGAAAGAGAGATTGCCCAAAATTAGGTTTTCTGATCTTTCCTCTTTGCTCGTCGATCAGAGGATAAGCAATTTCTACTTCTTTGTAAGTTGTAACGAGGTGTCATCTCGTACGGTGCCGAAACTATTTATAAATATTGTATAATGTTTCAAAAATTTTGATACAACAAAATTCATATCGATATCGTTTTGAAAATTTCGGTATAATAAAATTTGGTATATTGGAATTTTTTGGTATGGCTTTTGGTCCATATCAATACGGTACTGAAATTTTGGAGTCCCGAATTTTATATCATATCGGCGTATACCGAACTTATCGAAAAACCGAATTATCAAAATATCGAAAAAAATTGATATACCGAAATACCGAATAATCAAAATACCTAAAAAAATCGGTATACCGATATATATTGAAATACCGACTTTTTTTGGTATTTTGGTATACCGAAATACCAAAAATAAAAAAATCATACCATTATCATACCAAAATTTTTCGGTACGTAAGAGACCTTACCTAAAACATCGATACATATTTTCGATAATTTTTTGATACGGTGAATTTGATATTTCGACATTTCGATATATGTTGCCACCCCTTGTTGTAACTTGTCGATTGTATCTGTCGGCATTCCAATTAAGACCGAACTTACTATCCCTAATAGTTTCATTAATGTCTTTTTTTTTTTCTTTCGAGTAAATCTTTCACTACAAATATTTTTTCTTAATAATGTTACCAAAAAGTATTTGGAAATAATATTATGATAAACATTTTCAGAAATAAATATAATAATATAGTTTTTATGTTTATCTATAATATTTAAGAAAATAATCAAAAAATTTAATAATGACAATTCAAACGTCACATATTAAAATACAGATAAAATATGGGATAGATACACATATCAATTTCTCAATACATCTTAAATATTAAAAAGATAAATATAAGAGTATGTAGGCTAACTTTTTCTTTCTTTATGTGGTACACTTCAAAGGACGATTATAAAAGAAGTCATTCACTGTCAATTTGAAAGAGAAAATTCATCCACTTGTGGAAAAACGGTTCACTCGGTTTGCTGGCAGAGTAAAATACAAATAACAAAGTTATGCAAAAGTCATCTTTGATATTCGAATATGAATCTCAATGATTATGAAAAGAGAGCATGAGCAACTAGGGGTGTTCTCGATTCGGTTCGGTTCGGATATTGTCTTTTCGACTCTGGAACATTAAGGTATCGAGTATTATCGGTTTCGGTTCTTACCGGTTTCGGGTCCCAACTTCAATACTTGTATCCGGACCGCTAATGTCTCGGGTGAATATCGATCCCGGGTATTTCGGGCGGGTTCTCGGATATATTGGATCGTTAAAAGCCCTAATCACTAAAATCTCATAACTGAAACAAGAATGGAGGTTTTTTTTCTTCAAATGTATGCTAAGGAAATTAACGCTTAGTTCCCGAGTTTTAGTAAAGGAAAGAAAAGAAAGGGAAAGAAAGTTAGGAGAGAAAAGAAGAGAAATGAAAGTGAAAGAAAATTGTATTTTGTGTTCTCGAGTTGGAAAGAAGTGAAAGGAAAATTAATCATTTTGTTCTTTTCTCTCCAAATCCTTCCAAATCGGAAGGAAAGTTAGGAGGGAAAGTTTTCCTTCCATTTCTTTCCGTTTCTTTTCATTAAAAACCTCCGGAACATCAAATACTTTTTTTTTCTTCTTATTTCCATCAATTTCCCTTATTTTCCCTCGTTAAGTTAAACTCGGGAAGAGAGGGTAAGAGATAAGATCTTTTAAACTTATTTTTTTCTATAGGTATAAATACCTTATACAATTTTTTGTACGATGTATGTTTACGAAAAATTACCGATTTTATTATCGGGTTAACGGTTTCGGTTCTAACTTCGGTATCAGTATCTGGACCACTAATGTTTCGGGTGAGTATCGGTCCGAAGTATTATCGAACGTTTCTCGGGTATAGTTGGATCGCTAAGACCCATATCAGCAACCTCGTATCCGAAAATAACACATAAGGGTCAGTGGAAGTGTCAACCAAAAGACCTGCATCGCTCAAGTAAATAGACCGTTACAGATGAGCAAAAATAAAAAGTAGTATTCCATATAATCCTCGAAGGATGTGAATGTCAAGATTGTAGTATACAGTGGCATGGAAACGGTGATCAAGAATGACGAGAGGGGTGAGGCGACCTGGTGGAAGTATGTCAGTTGGACTCGTACTTATTAAAGAAAAAAATAAACTAAGTAGAGGGATAGAGAGGGAGTGTATGAGAGTCATGAGAGTGGAGTGTATGAGAGTTAGAGTGAGGCTGACATAAGACACTCGTTTTATATATGATGTATGTGAACCTTATAGGTTTTTCTCTCTCTTGCCTCTCTTCCATGTATATCTATGAGCATGTTTCCTAGTATTGCTGACTTAATGGGACCACTGGACGGGAAGTGAGCATATTGTCACGATCCGAAATATCGTGACCGAGTTGACCGACCAATTAAGACGTGCCTTCTAGTTAACTTGCCACAAGAGGGTTAAAGGGGGCGACATTAGCGTTAAGATGTTGTTTGTCCGGATGCATCGGTATGGCCGAGTCAGGCATGCCAACCCGATTTAGTCCGGAGAGTTTGTCGCTCACTACCAAAATTCACACTTTAGCCGACGACTTAAAGTGGTCGGCTAAACCCCAAAGTCGTCGGCTAATCACGCCAGCCGTCGGCTAAAAAACCGTCGGCCGATATTCGTCGGCCAAGGTTTAGCCGACGACTTTTTTGGTAGTCGTCGGCTAAAGTTCAAAGTTTAGCCGACCACTACAGCAAGGTCGTCGGCTAAACCTGTTGGAAAAAAAAAAATTTAGCCGACGACCTTATCGAGTCGGTCGGCTAAAACCTGATTATTAAAAAAAATAAAAAACTTTAGCCGACGACCTTATCAAGTCGGTCGGCTAAAACCTGATTATTAAAAAAAAAAAAACTTTAGACGACCTTTACAAGTCGGCTAAAACCCGATTATTAAAAAAATAAACAAAAACATTAGCCGCCGACTTTTAGATATCTCGTCGGCTAACACCTCTTTTAAAAAAACATAGACTTTAGCCGACGACCGTCTCATATGTCGTCGGCTAAAACCCTTTTTTAAAAAAAAATAAATAAATTACTTTAGCCGACGACCTTTGTAAAGTCGTCGGCTCAAACCTAATATAAAAAAAAAAAAAAAAAATTCAGATTTTGGGATCCCAAAACCTGTATTTTTTGCACCTGCAATTTTTATACACCAACTCTCATTATCAACAACAATCATCGCGCAACACATTCAACTAATACCATCAATAATATGCCCAACATTATATGCAACACAACGCACAACACATTCAAGAACATTAATTTCATCAACATACTAGTAGCGTCAACAAAATCACTTACACAATTGTAACACAAATATAAATATACAAGAGTACTACAACAACACAACTACAATCCACTGCCAAAATCATCTAAATATCGAAATGTAGTAGTAGAAGGATTACCACCATCTCCTAGATCCTCGTCACGAGGCTGTGAAGATGGGGTCTGTCCGAAGAGAGAAGGCGGTGGACCAGGTGCCTGCAGTCCAGCCTGAGTAATGGTCTAAGTCAGCGTCATCATATAGTCCATCATGGCCTGCTGCTGTCTCTGGAAACTCTCTAACCGCGACTCAGTCCTCTGTTCGCTCTCATGTAACCGCGTCTGAGTCCTCCTTTCATTCTCAGCTCGGAGCTCCCTCTCCGCCCTCAACTGCTCCTCGAGATAGGCAGTCCGTGCATCCCGTCCGCGAGGGCGCTGGAAGCCGGGGGTATCTTTCAATACACGGTGACCCTCGGATCCCATCATCTTAGTGCGGTACCGACTACCTCTAGGAGGGTAGACCCTAGCGCGAAGATAAGGATCGGCCTGATCGATCTGTCCAATGGCAGAATCGAGGTCGGTCTCCGCTAAGTCCGGATACTGCTCCCGAGCAATCTCAGCAAGCATCCTCTGAGACTCTTCCTGCACACGCTCCTAAGTTAATATGAAAATAAATATTTCAATATCAATAAAAGTATGATACAAAGGCATTTATTTTATTACCAAAATAAAATAAAAAAAGACTTACATGCTCCTCGGGACGGTTCTGATATGTTTTCTGAGTCACGTAGGCAAATGCGTCCAACGAATCAGAAGAAATGGCCTCGTGCGCAACTCTGGCTAACGATCGAACCCGTGATGTGATGGTCGGTCGAGCGGCCACGATTGGTCGTGTTGGTCAAGCTAGTCGCCTTCAAAAAAATATTATTTAGAATTGAGTTTATATTTAGAATTCAAAAAAAATAAAAGCTCAAATATTGTTATTTTTTATTAAATACTAGCGCTTTTTTAATAAATAAAATACAATATTCGATTTTTATTTTTATGGAAAATAATATTCTAGTTTTTATTTTTATTAAAACAATTTATTTCCACTTTTGAATAAAAATTCCGATTTTTAATATTAATAATATTCCAGAATTTAAAAAAAATACCTGAAGTTCCGATTGTTTCTAATTTAAAAAAATCGGAACTTCAAGTATTTTTTAAATTCTGAAACATTAATTTAAAAAAATCGAGTTTATATTTAGAATTCAAAAAAATAAAAACTGAAAGAGAAAGAATGAAATGAGGGTATTTGAGTCATACCATGAACTCTGGGTCGCAAAAATGGGCGCGTAGCCACTTCCACTCGTACTCCCGGAACTTGAATTCTTCCTGGGTAGCCTCTCGGGTATCACCCCAAGCTGTCCAGAACATGTGCATCTCATTTTTCCAAGATTTGTACCTACAACACACGTTGCACAATATATATCATTCGTAAGAAAAAAAATACGCAAACAATGTAGATACAAAATAAATTAAAATGACTTACTTGGAAGACTGCACCTCGTCACACCAAGTATGTAGTAGAGAGTCGGGAATGACAAACCACACCTATGAACAGCATAAATATGCAATAATTCAAAAACATCACATATTGCATTTTCATGAACTACGTGTTGATTGAAAAACACTTATTAAATATTTATTAACTTACCGACATAGCATTGTTCAAAGCATCCTTCACGCACTGCGGCACGTCCCCCCAATCGGGCCACAAAACGAGGACTCTGTCTCGAATGACAAAGCCAACATTACGGCTATATAACGCCGCAGCGTCAGAAGACATCACCGGCCGGCCGTGTCTGTCTAGAGGAATCTCATTACGGCCATGCTTACTTATGTACGAGTCGAGCGCCAGACCCTTTGCTGGGCCACGAGTCTTCTTCTTTTTCTTCTCATCCTCGACTACATTCTTCCCCTTCTCCTTCTCCTTCTCTATCTCCTCGTACAGTTTCGTCTTCGAAACCCGACAACTCCGCCAAAACATGTTGTCTGGCCAAGACTCGTAGACGTACGTCTCGTCAGGGCTAATCAATCGAACGGGAACTCGGACTCCCGTCTCATCGACCTCTGGAATAGTCGGAACCATCGGAGGCATGAATAGAGTCGGCGGCGGACCGTGGGGCACCGCGGACGAGGAACTCCGTACATCTCCTGATGTGTGAGGGCTAGACATGGGTCGGTGGATGGGAGGCATACGAGTCTCCGGCTGCGAGGGGGTCGGCCGCGGTGTCTGAAAGGATAAACGCCGCGCTAGTGCAGCGGGCTCATCTGTCGCCCTAAAAAAATCGTCAGCGTTCATGCCGGTAGCTTCTAGTATCTGGCGGGCACGAACGCTGCTCTGAGATATGTATAGTGTAGCGGGATCTGCCTTACTAGAGGCTGCCGAACTCCCCCCCGAATCGGGAGTGATCGACTTTGTCGACTTCTTCCCCAACGCTTTCTTTATTCTATCCATAATTTAAACAAATAAAACAAATTCACAACTCAACACAACAGTAATTATCAATGCCATACCACTTTAATCTTTCGATTAGCGCCGGCGACAAAATTCCTTCCTCCTTAAACAAATTCATCAAATATTTCATCAAAACTCATTACACAATTGACCTATTTATCAAATAATTTAAACAAATTCATCAAATTCACAATTCAACACAACAGTAATTATCAATGCCATACCACGTTAATCTTTCGATTAACGCCGGCTATACAATCCCTTCCTCCTCAAACAAATTCATCAAATTCACAACTCATTAAAAACAAAATATTGAAAATACTAAATTCATCAAATATTGCATCACAACTCATTAAACAATTTATCTAATTCATCACATAATCTAAACAAATTCATCAAACAAATACAATAAATTCAACAAATAAAATAAAAAAAATAAGGAAAAGGGTTACCGCGGCCGGGCTGGCGGGCGACGGGATCCACCAGCGTTCAGTCTTTTCGTACCCGCCCGGTTGTGTCTCGCTTGGTTCCACTGCTTACCATGTCGATTCCGCTTGCTCCGGGAGGGCGTCGGGCAGGCGGGCGGGCGACGGGACCGCGGCCGGGCGGGCGCGGGTGAGCCTCGTCTGACAGCGGGGCCAAAGTGGGCGACGGTTGGGTGACGGGGGTTGGGGGCTGGGTGACGATCGGCGGGACGGGGGTTGGGTGACGATCGGCGGGACGGGGGCTGGGTGACGATCGGCGGGACGGGGGCTAGGTGACGGGCGGCTAGGTGACGGGCGGTTGGGGGCTGGGTGACGATCGGCGGGCGACAGCTAGGTGACGGGCGACTACTAGGTGAAGAAGAAAATAATAAAAGTTGGGAAGGAGAAAACGTATAAAAGGTAGGGGTTTAGCCGACGACAAGATCTACGTCGTCGGCTAAAGTTTTTTTAAAAAAAAATTATACTTTAGCCGAAGACATTCCAATAGTCGTCGGCTAAACCCCAACAATGACCCGACCATGTTAGACAACACGGTCGGGTCAGGCATACAGTGTGTTTTCCCTTTCTGTGCAGGTGCGACACGGCCCGTGTCGTTGGACACGGTCGGGGGTTTAGCCGACGACTCTATTCATGTCGGCTAAAGTTTAACCTTTGTTTTTAAAAACTTTAGTCGACCGTGCCAGAGACACGGGCCGTGTCGCACCCGCCCAAGGGAAAACACATCAGTATGCGACCCGACCGTGTTGTCTAACACGGGTCATTGTTGGTTTAGCCGACTATTGGAATGTCGTCGGCTAAAGTATATTTTTTTAAAAAACTTTAGCCGACGACGTATATCTTGTCGTCGGCTAAACCCCCGGATTTTTTTTTTAATAATATTATTGATATTATATTAATGTTATGATTATGATTATTATTATTACTATTTTTTTATTATATTTAACAAATGAAAATATACATCTACTAAATTTATGGCTCATAGTTTGAGTCATCACTACAGTCTGTCTCATTATTTGAGTTGATATCCAGCAACATATGCCTGAAGTCGTCCACATTATCGTCATCAGAATTTTCAAGTAATTCGTGTGTATCAACGTCAACATACCCGCGGGCATCACCACGGAGTCGGACGACTCGTCCTTCAGGAACATTATTCATTGTAATTGTCGTTGATGGTGGAATATTTGCTGTATTTGGCTCTTGATAAGCATCATCGTCATCAGTACCTGTTGTTTCTCCTAGTGTAGCAGCACTAAAAATATTCCTCGTTGTCACAACGTTCACTATCTTCCATGTGCCTTTCTTCACCAAGTCGTCCAAATAATACACCGACTTTGCTGATGTAGCAAATACAAAAGGATCACTTTCATACCATGAAGTGGAAGTGTCAACAGATAATGACCGTAGTCGTCTTGCATAACGGTTCCAAGACTGGTGTCGTACCATCGACACTTAAACAAGTAAATTGTCATGCCTTCCCCGTAAATTAGTTCTACCACTTCCAAAAGAACACCGTAATATCCACCATCTATCATAACCCCAGAATTTTGACATCTTCTTTTTTGGTCTCTCTCAAGGCATACGAATGTGACACCGTTGACTTTGGCCATCGAATAAATTCTTGACATAACCGGCTTCATAGAAAGAAGCATAAGTTCACGCGACCAGTTAGGGTGTCCGTCATCTTGTATGTGTGTCATTTGTCGTAAATAAACTTTTTATGTAAAAAAATATCTTAAGTCCAAAATCAATAGCAACCGAATGTATACGTACCCATTCTCCAAAATAGTCGGTAAAAGTGTCATTGTGGAATCTAGTGTCACCACGCACCATATCGCATGACAAGTGGATGTCTTTCCAGTACTGAACTTCTGGACAATTGAGCAATATCCACCAATGTGCAATTCGTGACTCGTACGGGTCTAATTGTCTTCCTGGCAACCTCCCATAGACGTCAACCTCACTGGATATGATAGAAAGATTGAATTGTATTT
This sequence comes from Orobanche coerulescens, assembly GCA_033398695.1. NCBI lineage: Eukaryota > Viridiplantae > Streptophyta > Magnoliopsida > Lamiales > Orobanchaceae > Orobanche > Orobanche coerulescens. The sequence goes on from CM065816.1 coordinate 4,903,993, forward strand.
TATCTGCTGGAATAGAGCGGGAAAGGGGCTCGAAGGTGCCCAAATACAACTTGATATGCGTAATACACTCCGACGCAAGGTAAGATTCTGCAATGCATCCTTAGGTCTGCACTTATTGGCCACAGAGTCTTTGTAATCACCGAGTTGCCTGTAATATTGTCATTGTGTTAGAAATCATACTTAATTTGACAATATATATATATATATATCATACAAAATTATGTTACCTTTCAACCGGGTACATCCACGTGTAGTGCACTGGACCAGTGACCAATAACTGCCGGGGAAGGTGGATCATGAGGTGAGGCATGGGGTCAAAAAAGTTTGGAGGAAATATTCGCTCAAACTTGCACAAGATATAGATGATCTCATCTTGCATTTTACGCAAATCAGATCTCTTCACTTCTCTCGTACATAATTTCTGGAAAAATCTTGACGATGCAACACACGGCTCGACCACCTGTTTTAGTAAGTACGGTCGAATAAATACCGGAAATAGGCGTTGGAGTAGGATATGACAATCATGACTCTTCAAACCAGTTAACTTGTTCTCCCTGAAATTAACACATCTTCCTATATTTCCAAAGATACCCGGTAGGATACCTAGCGATCTTTATCCAAAGAAAATATCTCGATTCTCTCGCTCAAGTTGATGGTGTAAGCTGCCTTAGGCATTTTTTGTTTTTCCTTGACAGTTTTCAACCACAAATGTTTTCTTATGCTCATTTCTTCCAAACTTTTGCGTGCTTTTGGCCCGTCTTTGGTCTTTCCATCCCAACCTAAGGTTGTCCCAACCACACTTTCGCAAACATTCTTTTCAATGTGCATGACATCCAAGAAGTTCCTTATCAGTAACTTGGACCAGTAAAGCAATTCCCAGAATATACTTTTGTGCGACCAATACTTATACCTGTCAGGCCTTTCAGGGGTTGCTGCAATCACACAAGGATGGTTGCTAAGCTGACCAAAATCGTACTCATTAAGAATCGATAGTATTTCATCACCTGTCCACTGTCGTGGTGGCTCGCCAATTTCTACAGTGCCATCAAATGTTGCAGCATCCATACGCCACTCATGTTCCCTCTGAAGCCATATCCGATGACGCATTCGGATAACTTTCCTACAGTGGTAACTAGCACAATCTGCATTCAAACACACTGGACAACCTCTATATCCGCTAATAACAGATCCATACAACATTCCATATGCTGGACAATCACTAATAGTGCCGATACACATGGCGTACAAGTAGAACGTCTCGGACGAATAACTGTCGTACGTGGGATGACCTTGCTCCCACAACAATTTCAGCTCCTCTATCAAAGGTCTCATATACACATCGATACACTTTCCCGGATATCCCGGCCCCGGGACTAACAAGGTCAACATATTATACTCCTTCCGCATACACATCCACGGAGGAAGATTGTAAGGAATCACTACAACAGGCCATATGGTATATGAAAGACTCATGTTACCAAAAGGGTTGAAACCATCAGATGCAATCCCGAGCCTCACATTTCGGATATCTGAAGAAAAATTCGGATACTCCCTATCTATATGCTTCCACGCCTCTCCATCTGAAGGGTGTATCATAGTATCCCTGTCATTAGTGCGCGGCTCGGTGATTAGTGCATAATTGATCTAAAATTCATATACAAAATATTCATTTTTCCGGGCATAATTGTACTGATTTGTGATTAAAAATATATATTTTACAGATATGTCCAAACATGAGCTAAAAATGGTTATTTTACAGATTGCTGACATGAAGCATCAAAAAGAACGGAAAACAAGATCAAATCCAACGACGGGAATTTTTCCAGGACAAACGACCATACAAAACGGCGCAAAATGGACCGTGTTCTGTCGGCCGTTTCACATACGGCGCAACAAGGGCCGTGTCTTAGGCCGTTTCACACACGGCCGGCATTTAGCGCCGTGTCCTCGCGCGTATTCCGGAAGAGACCGAGTCACCACAAAACGGCGCACAACACGGGGCAAACTCGGCCGTTTTTCATCGCCGTGTTTCAGCAGATGCCATGCAAAATTAGTCCACTTTTGACCAACTTGTGAAATCAACCACAAGATATTTTTTTGGTCAAAAATCTGAAAATTCAAAGACATGGGTGAAGTGTGAACAAAGAATTAAAAAAATGATATTACAATAGATATTTTGAATTAAATAATCAATTGTATTCTTGAAAATCACCTATAAAAGGACATGTTCATCCATTGCAAAAATCCCAACACACATTCTTACCAAGAAATCCTCAACTTCTTGCTAAGAAATACTCCTTTCCTTTAGCAATATATTTTCCTTAGAACTTTCAATTTTAGTTTGTATTTTATTTTTGGTTTGAAGTTTTTCTTTCATTTAGTTTGTAATTGAAAAGTGCTTGATCAATAAGCACTTAGTATTTTACTTTCAATTTTTGTAAGCTTGTAACCTTTAAACAAGTTTGAAGTTATATTTTGAAGTTTGTTTCTTGCACTTTGATTCATCATATTCAAGTAAGTTTTATCTATTGTCATTAAGTTCTAGTAATTAAAAGTTTCTATATATATATTATATATATCATTATTTCTATTATAATTTTAGTTTCTATAAACCAATGAGTAGCTAATCTTTCTTCCTAGGGGAAGGGGGATTTCTATTAGGTTATATATTGAGTATTTGATTGATTTAAACTATTTTTAGGACTAATTGGTTTAAATAGCGATTGATCATATCCTATTTTTACTAATGAAACCTTCTTGATTGATTGTTGAGTGAATTGGAAACATATCTTTTCAATCTATCAAATGTTAATCTTGTTATCAACATCTTAAGATTGCGAAAGTGGTTAAGACATCTTTGATTACGAAAGTACGGAGGTGAAAAGTTGATTACTCGATGAACGATCGTTTATCCTAAAAATAGTCAAGTTAGAGAAATGAAAGGACTAATTGGTTTAAATAGTGATTGATCATATCCTATTTCTACTAGTGAAACCTCCTTGATTGATTGTTAAGTGTATTGGAAACACATCTTTTCAATCTATCAAGTGTTAATCTTGTTATCAACATCTTAAAAAGTGACGATTAAGACATCTTTGATTACGAAAGTACGGAGGTGAAAAGTGGATTACTCGATAAATATTCATTTTTCTTTTATATCCATATAAATCAATTCCTATACTTAATTAAATACCTAATTTAATGAACCCGTAATCCCCTAGATTTTATAAATTCCCAACTCCTTTTAATTCTATTTATTTTCACTAGTTAAAAATAGTCTAATATAAATAGTCTAATATAAATAGTCTAGTATAAATAGTCTTAATATAAATAGTCTAGTATAAATAGTCTAATATAAATAGTCTAATATAAATAGTCTAGTATAAATAGTCTTAATATAAATAGTCTAGTATAAATAGTCTTAATAAAAATAGTCTAGTATAAAAATAGTCTTATATAAAATAGTCTTATTAAAAATAGTTTAAATTAAATATAGTGCAATTTAATTTAGTTAATATTTAAAAACCCAAAAATATCTTTTTAATATTTTAGTATTTATTTCTGTAATCTATAACAAAAAATTATACGAAGCCACGTTGGACAATCCTCGAGAGAAAGACCTTGGTAGAACTTACCACAAACTACTTCTACCTCGTATATATTTGCGGCGACTCAAAACTCCTATTTTTAGGATAAGTTTTTGGCCGATCAAATTTTGGCGCCGTTGCGGGATTGTTTTAGGCCAAATATAATTTTTCCATAGGTCAAGTGGCGGATAACGGTACTCCGTGACTATCAAAGTCGGATTTTTCAGTTTCCCACAAACAACTGATATTTGTAGATATTTTATCGTTTTTCATTTTAATTTTTTTTTTGTCATGGAAGAAACATTGTATAAAATTGGAAAAAGATTTCCCTTTCTAAGCAAAAATGCAATTTTAAATATTTACAAGACAAGGCTTGAAAGGATGAGGTTGCTTACGAATAAAAGCATACATTTTGACATAAGATTCATTATCGAAGCCAAAGTAAGAATAGAAGGTGAATTCACAGAAACACCAACTAGATTCTTACCAGGGCTTGGAAAAAGTTCATATGCCAAGAAACGACGAGCAAAGATTCTAGCCGTTTGCTATAAATGTGCTAGATGGAACTGTAATGCAAAATGTCGATCTTTAGGAATTCCATCTACAAACAGAGAAGATAAAATTCAGTTCATTAATGATGGTCTGAATAAGGAGAATTTAGATAATATCGAAATTTCTCTTGACACGCATCCTAGTGGACTTGTGTATTACTGAATTCAATGTTTGTGGAATAAATTCAAACCAGAATATGAACAACGTCTTGGGAATCTGACGTTAAAAGACCCTGTTTGCCAATTTGTAAGAAAATTGGATGGGAAGCTTCTCCCCGACTCATAGAAGGCGTTTAAGCCGTTTCTGAACGTAAAATCGGAGGAAGATGTGAGCCACAATCACAACTACTGTACATACGCGTAAGTATCTTTTATTTTTGTCGTGTGGTGAGATTTTCTGAATAAAAAATGTGATACGCGATAAAAGCTTTCATTATTCTATTGAGTAGTTGAAGCACAATCAAACGCAATCACAAACTTGTTAAACAATTTTTCCTCATTTTTTCTTCTATAAATAACCTTTGTGCTTGTTTCTTTTATTCATCCCTCAAACTTGTACTTTTCTATTTTTCTCTCTAAATAATTTCTTTTCAAAAATGGAGTCATCATCTTCCACAAAAAAATTTTACACACTGCATTTTTGGTGGATCTAGTTCTGGAAAAGAGGCATGCTTCATCATGACGGCCCACGACTTGGGTCGTACCTTAGGAGAAAAATGCATTCATGTAGTTTACGGAGGAGGAAGTCTAGGATTAATGGGACGAGTGCTGCTTCGCCTATATGGAAGGAGTAAGAGTATTGGGAGTAATCCCAAAACCTCTGGCCGAAAGTAAAATCACCGGTCAACTATTGGAGATGAGTTTAGATCGTGAATATGCAAGATCGCATAACTCACATGATAAATAATTCGCGCCTTTATCGCCCTTCCCGTGGTTTTGGCACCCTTGAGGAACTTTTTCATGTGGTTACTGGAGCCCGGCTAAATGTTCATCAAAAACCAATAGGAGTGCTTAATGTCAATGGTTTCTTTGATGGTTTCTTGTCTTTCCTCGACTACTCTGCCGAAAAGGGCTTTATTTCCGAGCGTGCAAAACGAATCATAGTCGTTGCAACAACACCAGAAGAACTAATCAAAAAACTCAATGAATTTGTTCCTCAACCAGATCCAGCTCTAGCTAAAATTGTCTGGGTAGAAGATTTTACAGTGAGAAAACGAAAAGTGGATTCATTCCTCTCCCTTTGATAACCCATGACGGACCTCTTGTATTTTTACTTTCTGTCGTGTGTAATAATCGTGCTAAATGATGGCAGCTTAAGGAGTTTCTTCTTGATCTCTTGACGCGCATCTATTCGCGATTTATGTATTGCTGTAATTTTTATTTCGTGTTTTGCTTTTTTTTAAAAACTTTGATGGCAGCGTAAGGCGACTCTTCGGACTTTCTTGATGCGCATCTAAAAAATTATGTTATACTTACGAGTATATTTTATTTTCTTTTGTGTGTGCCTCGTATATTTATTCTCTTGCAGATTCTAAAAGGCGTTAGGCTCAGACATCAACTTTCTTAACAGGGAGTATTCTGCTTTTCTGCATTGATTTTTATTTTTTATTTTATAAAGCGAGACGCTTTTATTTTCAAGTTTGGGGGTGGTTTGTTGTAGTATGTTTTAGTGTGTTAGTATTTTGGTGTGTTTTCATTTGCCTTAAATTTTTTTTTTTTAGTATATATATATATATATAGTATTTTGATTTTTGAGATTTTTAGATCTGGCCATAACACCAATAAATTAACTATATACAAGCTTCTAAAATTGTTTTAACCGGTAAAAAAATTGTATATTCCAAATTTTTTTTTTTGAGCCTTAATCTCTCTTTCCATGCCTTGTAATTATCATATAAAATCGAGTCATTCGTTACCTTGAGAAAAGAAGAATCAATTGGTTGATGAAAAATAAAACTGAAATTTACTTAATTTGTGGAGTTTTTGATTTTTCATGCTTAACTAAAAAAGGATTTTCTGCAAAAATTCTATTCCCTAAAAAAAAAATAGGAGTCATTGGTGAAAAGAGCTACACGTTAGCAAATAACGGTGTGAAAGCTATCACCTAAAAAAATAAATGACGAAAAGGAGAAGTGTTGAGCGAGAACAATGCCTAATTTTGGAAGTCTTAAATTTTGCGAAAAATAAAGGACTAACCATTGTTGGTGCGTAGCTGCCGTCTCAGAAAAATTGGTGAAAAGAGCTACACGTTAGCAAATAACGGTGTGAAAGCTATCACCTTTTTACGAAAGAAAAATAATGAGATAGAAATTGTGTTAGTGAAAAGAGCTACACGTTAGCAAATAACGGTGTGAAAGCTATCACTAAAAGGGATGTAGTTTATGAGCGATTTGAATTAATTAGCGGTGAATTTCAATACACTCAATTTTGCGAAAATCACAATATTTGATGGCCGATGAAATTCTTCTTCATATTGAGTCGAAAAATAAACGAGTGATCGAGAGCAACCATTAAAGGGAGTCGTGTGAAGTCACGAGTGGGAAAGAAATAATCAACCTTTTGGGTGGAAAACCTTGTATTTTGGAATTACAAAAATAAAAACCGTGTTTTAACTTAAAAATCGTTAGTAGATTTATTTTGAATCTTGATTCATTTCTATCTACTGTATAAAGTTGGTTATTGTGTATTAATGGCATTTTGATCTCTTTTTATCTTTATATATAATTATTTTTCTTAAATTTGTGTGTATTATTTTTATTTTTTACTTTATGTCTTATTTTAATTTTTATTTTGTGTGTGATTAATAAAGAGTCTTGCTCGGGACTAGCAAAAATTAAGTGTGGGGTATTTGATTAGTGCATAATTGATCTAAAATTCATATACAAAATATTCATTTTTTAAGGCATAATTGTCTTGATTTGTGATTAAAAATATATATTTTACGAGATATGTCCAAACATGAGCTAAAAATGGTTATTTTACGATTCTTGACATGAAGCATCAAAAAGAACGGAAAACAAGATCAAATCCAACGACGGGAATTTTTCCAGACAAGCGACCATACAAAGCGGCGCAAAATGGACCGTGTTACGTCGGCCGTTTCACATACGGCGCAACAAGGGCCGTGTCTTAGGCCGTTTCACACACGGCCGGCATTTAGCGCCGTGTCCTCGCGTATTCGGAAGAGACCGAGTCACCACAAAGCGGCGCACAACACGGCAAACTCGGCCGTTTTCATCGCCGTGTTTATTGAGATGCCATGCAAAATTAGTCCACTTTTGACCAACTTGTGAAATCAACCACAAGATATTTTTGGTCAAAAATCTGAAAATTCAAAGACATGGGTGAAGTGTGAACAAAGAATTAAAATGATATTACAATAGATATTTTGAATTAAATAATCAATTGTATTCTTGAAAATCACCTATAAAAGGACATGTTCATCCATTGCAAAAATCCCAACACACATTCTTACCAAGAAATCCTCAACTTCTTGCTAAGAAATACTCCTTTCCTTTAGCAATATATTTTCCTTAGAACTTTCAATTTTAGTTTGTATTTTATTTTTGGTTTGAAGTTTTCTTTCATTTAGTTTGTAATTGAAAAGTGCTTGATCAATAAGCACTTAGTATTTTACTTTCAATTTTTGTAAGCTTGTAACCTTTAAACAAGTTTGAAGTTATATTTTGAAGTTTGTTTCTTGCACTTTGATTCATCATATTCAAGTAAGTTTTATCTATTGTCATTAAGTTCTAGTAATTAAAAGTTTCTATATATATATTATATATATCATTATTTCTATTATAATTTTAGTTTCTATAAACCAATGAGTAGCTAATCTTTCTTCCTAGGGAAGGGGATTTCTATTAGGTTATATATTGAGTATTTGATTGATTTAAACTATTTTTAGGACTAATTGGTTTAAATAGCGATTGATCATATCCTATTTTTACTAATGAAACCTTCTTGATTGATTGTTGAGTGAATTGGAAACATATCTTTTCAATCTATCAAATGTTAATCTTGTTATCAACATCTTAAGATTGCGAAAGTGGTTAAGACATCTTTGATTACGAAAGTACGGAGGTGAAAAGTTGATTACTCGATGAACGATCGTTTATCCTAAAAATAGTCAAGTTAGAGAAATGAAAGGACTAATTGGTTTAAATAGTGATTGATCATATCCTATTTCTACTAGTGAAACCTCCTTGATTGATTGTTAAGTGTATTGGAAACACATCTTTTCAATCTATCAAGTGTTAATCTTGTTATCAACATCTTAAAAAAGTGACGATTAAGACATCTTTGATTACGAAAGTACGGAGGTGAAAAGTGGATTACTCGATAAATATTCATTTTTCTTTTATATCCATATAAATCAATTCCTATACTTAATTAAATACCTAATTTAATGAACCCGTAATCCCCTAGATTTTATAAATTCCCAACTCCTTTTAATTCTATTTATTTTCACTAGTTAAAAATAGTCTAATATAAATAGTCTAATATAAATAGTCTAATATAAATAGTCTAGTATAAATAGTCTTAATATAAATAGTCTAGTATAAATAGTCTAATATAAATAGTCTAATATAAATAGTCTAGTATAAATAGTCTTAATATAAATAGTCTAGTATAAATAGTCTTAATAAAAATAGTCTAGTATAAAAATAGTCTTATATAAAATAGTCTTATTAAAAATAGTTTAAATTAAATATAGTGCAATTTAATTTAGTTAATATTTAAAAACCCAAAAATATCTTTTTTAATATTTTAGTATTTATTTCTCGCAATCTATAACAAAAAAATTATACGAAGCCCTGTTGGACAATCCTCGAGAGAAAAGACCTTGGTAGAACTTACCACAAACTACTTCTACCTCGTATATATTTGCGAGCGACTCAAAAACTCCTATTTTTAGGATAAGTTTTTGGCCGATCACTCGGCATGCCATCTCATTGCTTTTGCCATGTGAGGAGACATAAAAAACTGTTCCAACCTGTCTTTCAGTGGAAAATACCAAAGTACCTTCACCGGTTTCTCTTTTCCAGAAGGAGTGATCCTATATCTCTCTGTATCACATACAGGACATCTCGTGAGGTCTTCATTAGGATGCCCCCAAAATAGAACACAATCATACATGTAGACATGGATCTTAATGTAGGAAAGACCAAGATCTTTCAAAATTCGTCTCATTTTTGAATATGTATTAGGAAGATGATGACCCTGTGGAAGCATATTACTCGTAAGCTCCAAGTAATCATCTACAGACTTTATGGATGATTTGTTTTCCACCTTTAATCTCATCGTTTCCATGACACAATCAAGAACAGTCATGTTACACCCTGGGTATAGAGGGGTCTGTTGGAGTTGAATTAGCTGGTTGTACCTGTCAAGCCCAGCAGTATTGCAAGGCAACGGTCTACGGGGTCGTGGGATTGGCTCAGTTGGTACAAACGTCTCGGAAAAACCAAACACATCATCAATCAACCTCCTCTTCGGATCGGTGAACCCGTCGTTACCACTAAATTGTCCGTGATCATACGGAACAACAGAATTCGGTGCTTCACCGTGGTATATCCAACATGTATATTTACTCCAAAAACCATTCTTCTTTAGGTGTTCCCAGACCTCATCAAATAGAAAACGAAACATATCACTGCGACATCTATATTTATTACACGGACAGTAGTGCAACGTATTACCACTGTCGTGCTCTTTTACAAATCTCATAAACTGCTTCATCCCATCCATTACACTTGGATCCCATTTTCGTAACCCAATCCAACTCTTGTCCATCCTGAAAATGTATACGTTCTCCAATATTAATCCAACTAACTAATATTGTTCAAATTATAAATGAAATCACAACAAACAATTAATCATAATGATTATCATCATAAAACTTTATCGTTTTACATAAAAGCTATCGAATGTAAAATGAATAATACAAAGTTTCGAAATCACAATAAAAAATACAATAAAATACATACCTTAATCGAAATGGTGATTATAACAACCGGTAGAAACCTTCATCACTCCAGCTAGCACAACTCAAAGTAGCAACTCACAAGTTTTTTTCGGGAATAACTGACAGGATCGAGAATAGAAATGTGCTCTTTAGCGGGGAGAGGGGCAAGATTGGGTTGGTGTTCCCTGAACTATATATAATTTTCACTTGGAGGTTTAGCCGACGACTTGATCTAGGTCGTCGGCTAAACGCCATTTTTTATTTCCGAAAGGCTTTAGCCGACGGCCTAGATCTTGTCGTCAGCTAAAATGTGATTTTTTTTGGGGAAAGGGTTTTAGCCGACGACTTGATCTGGGTCGTCGGCTAATACCTTTCTTTTTTGGGAAAAGGTTTAGCCGACGACCGAGATCAAGTCGTCAGCTAAAACATTTTTTTTTTCGTCGGCTAAACGTTATCTCGGTCGTCGGCTAAACCTCTTTACTATAGCCGGCGACTATTTTGCACTTTAGTCGACGACCTAGATCAAGTCGTCGGCTAAAACCCTTTAGCCGACGGCAACCCGAGTCGTCGGCTAAAGTGCAGAGTTTAGCCGACGACACTTTAAAGTCGTCGGCCGTTTTTTTTCGGGTCGTCGGCTAAAGTACTTTTTTTGGTAGTGGCTGGTCGATGGCTTGACCATTAAGGGGATCGTTGATGATAGGGCACAACTGGTCGGGGGGCTACAGCCATCTACCTGATGAGCCCATGGCAGAGCGGAACCAGTTGGTATGCGTATGTGGGATAGGCTGGTCTCGAGGTGTGAGGGGCCCCCGGTGTAACACCCCCAAGACGTTCAGGGCATATTACAGCGCCGTGGACCCCACACTGTGGAATCCACCAGGCTAACATACCCACAAGACATTCGACAACGACTAACTATCATTAATAAAACGACAATTCAAATAAAAGACTACAAACCGACAATTAAAATTTGACATCAAATCCATTTCCCAAAACGGGAACACAACATTAACAATTTCAAACAGGAAGTACTCGAGTACTTAAACCAATTTTATAATACATAAATCCCAAAATCAGACATCAATAGCAACCGACAGACATAACATCGAAAAGTCAAATACTGGACAATATCATGCTTGCCCATCATCCTCATACGGCCCGAGTGCTCGTTTGTCCCCACGATCAATACCTGAAATACAAAAAGTATTTCCCCCATTTAAGGGGTTAGCGACAACTGCTAGTGCAAGTACAATCCATTTGAACTACATTCTAATCAGATGAATACATGCGCCAAAAATCATTTTAGAAAACATTTTATATTCCGGAATATTTATGATGTTCAAACACAAACACATTATCTCCAACAAATCATAATTCAAAGTTAACCGTTGGCACGAGACTCACGGCCACCGTACCCCGCAGAGTCCCGTCGGACATCCCTGGGTGGCTAACCACAGTTCACGATACGCACACTCACGGCAATACGTATCCCTAGAGGCCCCGTCGGACCGTCCCTAGGTGAACATACACATAACCATCCACAACAACCACGATAAAGCCATAATTCAAATACTAGAACATGTAAACAAATGTAAAGTACTTGCCTTTGTGACATCTTCGAAGGATCGGAAGTGAAAAGTGACTACGGATGATCCGAATGGACAACGACGGTTCCTAAACGAAGAATTAGCATAACTCAGTCCCAACGGACATCGATGTCGAAAGGAATACTCCCAAAACCCCGATTACTAATAACAACAATAGACGATCAATTGATACGGGCGAGGTTTACGCAAAATCTCCCGTATCGATAATTCGCGGATTAAAATCAAGGAAATTGGATTTGGAATCATTCAACAATCACAATCGGTGAAGAATATCCTAACATCCGGAATAATTCGGTTCCAATTAGTAAAACCCGGAAAACCCCCAAATTTGACGAGTTAGGGTTCTGGCGAAATTACCTTGATTTCGGATGATGGATGACGATTATACGATGATAATATGTTAGCACAACTCTACGGTGATGGAATGTGAATAGAACGCCGATCGGGCGATGGAAATCGCCTCGAGGTCGCACGTCAAGAAACGAAGGGAAAAGAATGAAATCTGCGCTCAAAATCGCATTTGGGCTTATATAATGTGAAGTTAGCGCACGCTAATCGCCATATGTAGCGTCGCTAACGGGGCGCGGCAGTCCGATGGCTCTTGCCACATTCGTTAGCGTCGCTAACAATAAGGGTTAGCGTCGCTAAGCTGTTCTTGATAGCGCCAAGCAGCGAGGGTAGCGTCGCTACCTACCGCAAGATTGATCTGGCGATGTCATATCGCGATAAGCTGGCACAGCCGAGTACGATACACGATACACCGACGAGACCGTAATCCAGAACATGAATACGAAGCCTACAAGGCAGCGGAGCTAAGTGCTGAAAGAAAATACAATTCCGACCACCGAAGGGTCCGTAATGCGACAACGAAAACGAGATTCCCTAAACTATTAGGAAATTACAAAAATGGCCCAAGTGCCCGAAAATCACGAAACGACGTCGGATTTACGAACCGAAAGTCTCCACAAGACCAACTCAACCATACGAACTTGTACAAACCGGAAATAACGCAACGAACGAGTTTTACAAGAATCGAACGTTCATACGGCAAAACATGTCATAAAACGAAATTACGTGAAAACATCATCAAAACTCATCCCAATGGAAAAACTCCAAGAACAAAATAGATTCGAAATGTCGAAACGGTTACAAGCGAGTCGATAAAAATAGACATACACCAAAAATGGAAACTGCTAAAAATGGGAAAATTACGGATATTACATTCTCCCCCTCTAAAATAAAGTTTCGTCCCAAAACTTAAGAATCAAAAAGCTCGGGGTATCTCGAACGCATATCCTCCTCTAACTCCCACATCGCTTCTTCTACTCCGTGCCTCGACCATTGCACTTTAACCAAAGGAATGGTTTTGTGCCTTAACTGTTTATCACGACGCTCCAAAATTCTAATGGGTCTCTCTTCAAACGTAACATCCTTCTCAATCTCCACGTCCCCAAAGTCAATAATGTGGGACGGGTCCTAACGCACTTCCTCATCGGGAAACGTGAAATACGCTATGTACATGACTAAGCGACGGAGGTAAAGGCAAACGGTAAGGTAACTCACCGACTCTCTCCAATACCTCGAAAGGTCCAATATATCTCGGGTGAGTTTCCCTTCTTCCCGAATCGGAAAACTCCTTTCGTCGGAGATACTCTCAACGCGTGATCTCCCACCTCAAACTCCAAAGGTCTACGCCTAACATCCGCATAAGACTTTTGTCGACTCTGGGCAGCCAACATCCTCTTTCTAATCAATTCGACTTTCTCCCTCGTCTCCAATACCAGATCCTGCTCAGTGCCAACCAAATCGGACGGCTCATCCCAACATATCGGTGATCGGCAACGTCGGCCATAAAGTGCCTCATATGGTGCCATCTTAATCTACGCGTGCCAGCTATTATTATAAGTAAACTCAATCAAGGCCAAATGATCCTCCCAGTTACTACTCCAATCTAACGCACATGCGCGCAACAAATCCTCGAACGTCAGATGGTGCGTTCGGACCTTATCGATGCAGGGATGGAACAAGTGCTCAAACGTAGCCGAGTCCCCAATGCCTTATGCACCGCACGCCAAAAATGCGATACAAATCGGCCATCTCATGCGAAATAATGGTCCTCGGCGTACCATGAAGCCTCACTATCTGAGTGATAAAAATACGAGCCAACTTTTCCGGACCCCAAGTATCCTTGATGCCCAGAAAATGTGCCGACTTAGTCAGTCGGTCTACAATTACCCATACCATATTCATACCAGTCTTCGTCCTCGGTAAACTCGTGACAAAATTCATAGAGATGTCCTCCCATTTCCATTCCAGAACGGGAAGTGGTTTCAATAATCCGGCTGGCCGCTGATGCTCAATCTTGACTTGTTGACAAGTCAAACACTTAGCTACAAACTGAACTACCTCCTTCTTCATATCGCTCCACCAGAAATTCTTCCTCAGATCTTTATACATCTTACTCGAGCCCGGATGGACTGAGTATGGTGACGCATGAGCCTCTCGCATAATGCTCATCTCGATTCAGTCGTTCGGAACACACAACCGACCTCGGAATCTCAACACGCCGTCCTCATGAATAACGAATCCCGGGGCTTTCCCCTTCTCTACACTCTCCCGCAGCTGAATAAACATCGGGTCCTTCAACTGTCCCGATTTAATGTCCTCGACCAGAGACGAAGAAATCTCAAGAGTACGCAACTGCCCGGAACTCTCTGGCAGTACAATCTCAATGCTCAACCTCATAAACTCTCGCTGAAGTCCCAGTGGTGTGAGTAACTCAAGCACCGGCGATACCGATTTCGGCTCAAGGCATCTGCTACCACATTAGCCTTGCCCGGATGATAGAGGATCTCAAGATCGTAATCCTTAATCGGTTCCAACCATCTCCTCTGTCTCATATTAAGCTCCTTGCGTGAAGATGTACTTGAGGCTCTTGTGATCGGTGAAAATCGACACGGCGAGCCATACAAGTAATGGCCGATTTTCAACGCAAACACAAGCTGCGGCCAACTCAAGATCGTGCGTAGGGTAATTCAATTCATACGGTTTCAAGCGACGGGAAGCATAGGCAATCGTCCTCCGTCTTTGCATAAGTATGCATCCGAGCCCTTGGCCCGAAGCATCACTATAAACAGAGAAACCATCATTACCACTCGGTAAAGCCGACACGGGAGCGGTCGTCAACCGCTTCTTCAACTCCTCAAAACTATTACGCCTCTCATCGGTCCACACAAACTTCTCGACTTCAGTAACAGCGAGTCGGAGGTCGAGCAAGTTTAGAGAACCCTCGGCGAACCTACGGTAATACCCGGCTAATCCCGAAAACTACGGACCTCTTTCACGTTCTTGGGCGGCGCCCAATCCAACACTGCCTCTACCTTATGTGGGTCCACACGAACACCCTCGGCCGAGATCACATGACCGAGAAACATAACTTCCCGTAACCAAAACTCGCACTTTGAGAACTTCGCAAAAAGATGCTGAGTTCTCAAAATATCTAACACAATATGCAAATGACGGGCGTGCTCCTCCTCGCTCCTCGAGTAAATCAGGATGTCATCGATAAAAACGACTACACACTTATCGAGGTACTCGATAAAGACTTTGTTCGTAAGCTGCATGAACACGGCTGGTGCGTTGGTTAGCCCAAAAAGGCATAACCACAAACTCGTAGTGACCGTATCTCGTCCGAAAGGCCGTCTTCGGAATATCGGTATCCTTCACTCGGAGCTGGTAATACCCCGATCTCAAATCAATCTTCGAAAACACAGTTGCCCCTTGCAACTGATCAAACAAATCATCAATCCTTGGTAGCGGATACTTGTTTTTGATGGTCACTTTGTTCAACTCTCGGTAGTCAATGCACAAACGAAGTGACCCATCCTTCTTCTTTACAAATAGGACCGGTGCGCCCCAAGGCGAAGCGCTCGGTCGAATATATCCCATGTCCAGCAACTCTCCCGACTGTTTCTTCAACTCAAGCATCTCGGCAGGCGCCATACGGTATGGCGTCTTAGAGATGGAGTCTTTGCACCCGGCTCTAAATCGACAGTAAACTCAACCTCTCGGCCGGCAAACCCGGCAACTCATGCGGAAAAACGTCGGGATACTCACATACTACCGGAATAGACGAGCTCGACTCCCCTTCTTCCGATCTCAAAGCGTAACACCAATAGCCCGTGCAACCTCCCGAAGAAGCCTCACCGCCCTCAAAGCGCGATCGGTAATCTCGACTACCCGCTTACGCCCCACAAAAGAATGCTCGGTACCATCGGAGGCTAACATCATGTGATCCTCGTTCTATAATTCATGATCGCCCCATGACGGTCCACCCAATCCTCACCCGAATCAAGTCCTCATCTCTAATATCTATCGCAATCAGTTAGAAAGCCAATCCCTCCCCGCGATACTCACATAAAAATCTCTAATCTCACGGTCCCCACGATGCTATCCCCGCTAGGAAGTTTAACAACAAAAGGCTCACAAGCAACAAGGCAATCAACATGCATTTACGCACGCAATCCATAGATATAAAAGAATGCGTAGCACAAGAATCGAACAATACGGAAACAGGATGGTCAAGGATGTGGACGGTACCTGTAGCCACCGTCGCGTCGGGATCTCCGGCTCGCCTCATCTCATACACACGGGGCGGAACAGACCCCGCACTAGAAGCTCCCCCTCTAGAAGGCTGACCACGACCTCGACCTCTACCAAAACTCTGCTGCGGCTGAGGAACTGTCGGTGCCTGATTCACACTCGGCTCTCCTGCAGCTGGAGCAGATATCTGAGTAACTGGAGCCCGAGCTGCATCCGTACAAAACTGTTGGGATTCGGTGCCTAAAACGAAGGCCCAGCGGAAGCGGTAAAACGAAAATTAATTCGATCCGAATCCCTACGAGGATCGATCGAGCAACGTATATACGAATATCAAAACGAAAAGCAAGAGTCGTAAGAAACTAACCCTCGAAGTCCGTTGATTAAATGGAAACCTTCTCTTGAGCTATTCCCCAAGCTTTAGTTTGATCTCTACGAGTTCAATCCGCTCCAAGCCCTTGAACGATCCAACGCCGAAACCACCGCGTCTCTACTTGCCACGCGCCGGAAAAACGACCGGAACAACAACACTTGATTAACCTCTAAGGTTACGGCTAGAATCAAGTGGTGAAGCTCTTGTTATTACACTCTAAGTGTATAATATATCTCTCTTAATGTATCTTGAATTTTCTCCAAGAAAACTCAAGAATAAAAGTGAAGAAGAAGATGAAGATGAAGACTAAGAAAAATAATTTTCTCTCTCACTCCTTCAAAGCTCACGGCTGGAATTCTTTTTTGCAAGTGAGAGTTTGTCTCCACTTATATTCTTATTCAACTCCCATGATCTCCTACTTTAGACAATATCACCAAGGTGTGATATTTGTCCCCTTGTCTTGGTCACTAGTCCACCATCCTAGAAAGTGTAGACCAAGACAAAGTAAGGGAGTAGGTGATGGGGTGGCCATCTAGAAGGAATCAGATGAGTTCGATTCGTTTCGGACTCCCGTGAGTCCAAACAGATAAACTCCTATTCCGTTCCGATGTATTTGTGTCGATTAATTAATCCAATCAATTAATCACATTAAATACATAATAATATAATTAATTTCTCCAAGAAATAATTATATTCACGAATTAAATTAATCACCCAGTAATTTATTTAATCCATTAGGCCGTAAATCAATTTATCCAATAAATCGATTTAGACATCGATGTCCCAAATTAGATATCAATATCTAATATTTATAATGAGAGATTAAGCTCGATTCATTCCGTCGTCAATCTGTCTGGCGACTCGGTAGGTCCGTCTCGATCGGCAATGGGAGGAACCAAAGAGTAGTAGCACCACCTAGCCGGCTGGCGGCTACACTGTACCCCAATCGAGAACGAATGATTGGGATCATTCAAGAACCATTCTCGTGAATACCGATGGCGTATAAACCCTTCTTTCAAATGTCCCGATCAAGTTTTAGGGTCACGGTCGGTCAAACCCTATCGTACTTGACGCTATGCATGCGTTAATGCAAATCGAGATCATCGGTATCGTGTATCTAATACAACCGGCTCCAATGCTTTGGCCAAAGACTTATGATCTCATCGCCAATAACCGCATAGGACATATAACCCGCTCACTAACGGAGAAAGAATTCTATCTTGGTATTCGGTAGGACTGCTACTTGCCGTCAAGATGCACGTCGAGGTTGACCCCGCCTTAGGTTTCTGAGGTCGAACTACTCTAATGAAAATCTTGACGTCACAAGCACATCCCTACTAAATCCTCAAGTCGAAGGTTCACGAATACCTATCACAACCTTTCGATTCCGTCATTGGTATCCGGAGTGAAATCCATGTGACGAATCGAGGGTGAGTCGGTTCGAGTATACTAATCTAATTAGCATACCTATAACGTGTGCTCCCACTAACTATTAGTGTTCGACAGGCACTCTCCATGTCAAAGAACACGTCATACAAGTCTTTACATAAACTTAACGCCCTCAAGTTTCATCGACTTGCGACGATTAAGTATTTGAGCTATAAACCTTTCCGGTGCGACCCCCTTATCCAATAAGGAGTGGAACGTTTTGCTCTCAAATACACGGACTAGTTTCTATATGTTTATTTACGAGTTAGGAATGCGGTAACTACCGGTAAATAAAGAAACAATCATTGCCTTATATAAATGGTTTACATAATTACAAGTACAATGCCCTCACTCAACAACCTCTGAGTGGCATTCGAGGGCATACTCTAACAATCTCCCACTTGCACTCAATGCCACACACTATGGTATCTAATACCCATGTTCTCGGATGACGCTCCAAGCTAGTCGAGATAGTGGCTTGTCGGTGGATCGGCGACGTTGTCGGCCGAGTCTACTCTATGCGGCCAATGTATCCCTTGCGAACAAATTCTCTTACGAGATGATACTTCCTCTCAATATGTTTGGTCTTTGTTGTGAAACCTCGGCTCCTTGGCTGCGCTACTGACTCCGTCGTTGTCGCAGATGCAGTAGACAGCTCGGCACATGGTATCACTTGAAGTTCTCCCGAAACTTCTTAATCCAGAACCCTTCCTTGGAAGCCTCTGAGGCCGCTTGATACTCGGCTGACAGTGGAATCGTGATCGCGCTTTGCTTGGCACTACGCCAAGATCTTGCTCCTCCATTAAGAGTAAATATGTAGCAGTGGACATCGAGTCGTCCTTGATCCTTGGAAGTCCGAATCGGTGAATCCCACCACATCGATTCTCCACCACCATACATCGAACCATATCTCTAGTCCTTCTCAAGTACTTGAGAACGTTCTTTCTGGCGATCAATGTTCCCTACAGGTTTGCACGAAACCTACTCACCACGCTTACGGCATGTGCAATGTCAGTCTTGTACACAACATAGCATACATAAGGCTACCCACGGCCGAAGCATATGGTATATTACTCATTTCCTTTCGTTGTTCCTCATTTTGAGGACACATCTTCAAGGTGAGTTTTATTCCATGTCGCATCGGTAGGAACCCTCTTTTAGAATCATCCATCTTAAATCGCTTTAAGATTTTATCTATATAGAGGGCTTGGGAAAGACCTATTGTTCTCTTCGCTCTATCCGGTAGAGTCGAATACCAAGAATATAGGTAGCTTCTCCCAAGTCTTTCATGGAGAAATTACTCGAAAGCCAAGCTTTCACGGGCGAGCATTCCCACATCATTTCCTATTAGTAGAATGTCATCTACATATAGTACTAAGAATGCGATCTTGCTCCCACTAACCCTCTTGTATACACAAGGTTCCTCTTCATTTTGCACGAAGTCAAACTCTTTGTTGCCTCGTCAAACGAAGATTCCAACTCTGCGACGCTTGCTTGATCCATAAATGGAACAGCGAAGCTTGCACACTTCTCGAATATCGACTTGGACACAAAGCCTTTAGGTGCTCCATATAGATTTCCTCCTCGAGGAATCCATTAAGGAAAGCCGTCTTTACGTCCATTTGCCATATCTCATAATCGTGGTAGCGGCTATAGCAAGCATCATGCGAATAGACTTGATCATGGCTACGGGCGAGAAGGTATCGTGTAATCGATCCCTTCCTTCAGGTATAACCCTTTGCCACAAGCACGGCCTTATAGGCGTCAACCTTGCCATCACCATCGGTCTTTCTCTTGTAGATCCACTTGTTCCCAATAGGCACTATACCCTTGGGGCGGTCTACTAGAGTCCGCACTGATTGACATGCATCGAGTCTATCTCGGCTTCCATAGCTTCACGCCATTTCGCGAGTCTACATCCACCATCGCTTGGTCATAGGTCGTTGGGTCGGTCTCTTGGCTATCACTTGGAACCTCATGGAGACCCGGCTCCTCCAAGTGCACAAGCCCATACCTCTCGAGTAAATGAGACACCCTACTAGACCTACGAGGTGGTTGTACTTGTGTTTGAAAGTTCGGTTCCAGTTTCTTGCAGTGTCTCTCGAGAAGTTTCATTGTATTCTTCTAAAGAAATACTTCTACTGCTCCGCCTTCTGAATGAACTCATCTTCCAGAAGTGTGCTTGTAAAGCAACAACGATCCTTCGATCTTCGGGCATGTAGAATAGATATCCCATCGTCCCAGACGGAATCCTATGAAACGTCCCTTCGCAGACCTAGCTTCCAACTTTTCCACCTTAGTCTTCTTGACATAGGCGGGACATCCCCAAATCCTAATGTGATTAAGACTTGGTTTCCTTCCTTCCCACATCTCATGTGGAGTTTTAGGAACGGTTTGGAAGGACATCTGTTCAAGATATACGCGGCGATCAGTGCATACCCCACGGGTAAATCGGCAAGTCGGTATAGCCCGGCATGGAACGGACCATGTTCAACGAGGTCCGGTTCCTTCTTTCGACACACCATTTAAGCGAGGAGTACTGGAGGTGTTAGTTGTGAAACTATTCCATGTTCCTTAAGGAACTCGTCAAACTCCGTACTCATATACTCGCCACCTCGGTCGACCGAAGTGCTTTGATATGATTACCGGTTTGTTTCTCGACTAGGGCCTTGAATTCTGGAATTTCTCAAAGGCCTCGGATTTATGTTTCATTAAGTATACATAACCATACCTAGTATGATCATCGTAAACGTAATGAAATATTGATATCCGTCACGTCTTTGCTTCTAAAGCACCACATACGTCGGTATGGATTAATCCCGATTTATCGTGGCTCTTTCAAAAGTCCTGTGAAGGGGACTTAGTCATTTTGCCTTTAAGGCAAGATTCACAAGTAGGAAAGGGATCCGATCCCAATGGACCCATAAGTCCATCTTTTTCCATCTTGTAAACCTTGGTCGACCAACATGACCAAGTCTAAGATGCCATTTCAAAACTTGATTGGTTTCATCCCTACCACGTTTTCTAGTCATAGTATTCACAACTACTTTGTTCTTGAGATTTAGATGATACAATCCATTCAACAATGTAGCGATACCCACTAGTTTATTTCTAAAATAAATTTTGCAGAACCATCACCAATGAAAAATGAAAAGCCTTTTCGGTCCATGACCGAATGGATACAATGTTTTGTGCCCCTTGGGCAAAACAAGTACATCTTCTAAAGTCAAAACAAAGCCGGATTCTAAACCCAAAAGAAGTGATCCTATGTCGGTCGCCTCGACACTATGCCCGCTTCCATTGTGATCATAACTTCTCCGGCTCAAGCTTCCTACTTTGTTCCAGATCCCGATTCACGGTACAAATATGAGAACTAGCACGAGAATCCAGTATCCGAAGTAGAAAATACGATGGCGAGAACAATTTGTTTCCAAAACTAAAAGTTACGTACGAAGTGCCATGAAGAATCGGACAGTCTCTAGCCCGGTGGCCCGACTCACCGCACTTGAGACAAGTATCCTTTTCTTCTTGTTCTTGAACCATTGGGGCCTTGCCCTTACCCTTAAGGTCCTTAGCTTGTGGTCGATGCACTTCTTGGTCTTTTTCTTCTTATTCTTAGACCTCCGAGGTCCGAAGAAATCACAAGAGCAGACTCCTTCATCCGCGAGTCTTCATTTGAGACGAGCGGTCACAAGTTTGTTCATTAGCCCGGCTAAATTACATGCAATCTCATTGCGGTTGAAGTTCATAACAAGCGTGAGAAGGAATCGGGGAGAGGCGTAGGATAAGGTCGGTTTGGAGAGAAGTATCCATTTTAAAATCAAGAGCCTCCAATCTCTCGATCATGGATATCATTTTGAGGACATGTTCCCCAACCTTCTCACCTTCCTTCATCCTTGCACCGAACAGTTGCTTGGATATCTCATATCTAGCGATTCTTTGTGCTCACCATAAAGCTCGGTTAAGTGAGATAGAATGCCTAGCGAAGTCATTTTCTCATGAGCTCTGAAGCTCATTAGACATGGAAGCCATCATATAAGCACGGACTTTCACGTCATCCTTAACCCACTTTTCGTGGTTTTCAATCTCTTCTGATTGGCTCGAGTCCGCATAGGAGGCGCCGGAATGTCCGTCTCCAAGACGTATCCCAGTGCCTCTATCGAGGACAATCATCGATTGCGGAGGCAATCCACAAAGTTAGGTCCCATTAAGGTGTTCTTTTCGAGTAGAATTGCGAGTGGATTCATTGTCATATTGAGTTATATGCATTAAGTATAACAGTTAATTAGTGACTTGTTATATTATGATCGAGTATAGAATTAAGGTCCTTTCTATTCTTGTTACCCGGCTCCCACTATTTTTATCGGAATAACACACTCCCATGTGAAATCCGAAGTATCGTCGCTCTACTTCATAGTGGTGATCGAGTTCTTTATAAATCTTAATAGAGGGCAACCGAACGGGTTTCTAGTATATTAATTTTCATAAAGTGGTGTTTAAGACGAACCCATCTTATGGATGATTCGTTCTTCTTTTTCCCCTTGTTCACTCGCCTCAACCTTTACGGTTTCTATGGTTCGTGATCAAGTTAATTTTATACCATCGACGCAAATCGGTTTCACAATTGAATCTTATCCAGCAACCTATCGTGTTTCTAGGGATAAAATTTGCTCCAACCGAAGGCATCGATGCGCTCCCATTAATTTATCCGTCCTCCCGACGACTACCCCGATAACTCGGAAGCATAGCACATCCGGTTTGGATTTCAATTTCGAAAACTCGATGGAGGAAGGAAAACCTTGAAACCTTATAAACTTAATTATTTGTTGTGGGAGAATTATCGCGATTAACGTTACACTTTGCACATTAATCGTTTAAGCGCGTTTGTGGCATTCATACAATATGAAACAACCAATCACAACCTAGTTGCTACCAACATGTGGTTCATGGACCGTTCTAGAAAACAAAAACTCCGTAATCTAATTACAAGTCTTCGTCTTGAATCTTCGTCTTCTCGAAATGGATCTTCCTCCGGTCTTCGTCATTACATATAAATTTTACATTGAAAATTGCATCCTAGATACAAATTTTTCTAGTAAAATAAATAGGCTCAAAACGGCCTTTACAACCCAATCGAATAAAGCGAGCGATTCAAAACTAAGTCCACGAACCACATCCCCATTCAAAAGCATTCATCCAATAAATACTAAATAAATGGAAAGCGTGAGATACATTGATCCAATCAACAATACGAACCGATCCAATCGATTCACACAATCGGTAATGTAATAACGTTCAAAATAATTGATCGACCATAAATATTCCAATTAATCAAATTTCCCTTATAAAATGAAATACCATAAATCATTTTAATCATATTAAATCTAATTTAACATGCGGGAGATTAATTTTTAAGAATACACGGAAAAATCGAGCCGGGGTGAAAACAGGCCGGCATGGCCAGTCACCCTCGGCGACTACCGGCATCACTCCGGCTTGGCCGAGTCACCCTCGGAAGATGCCGGCCAGACACGACCGAGTCACCCGGGACACGGTCGGGTCGCTCAGCGATGACTTGGCGGTGCCGGACACGGCCGTGTCATCCAGACACGGTCGAGTCACTTCGGCGGACACGCCCGTGTCTCGACACGGATCGGGTCTCTAGGCGATGGCACAGCCACCTTTGTCGGACACGGCCGTGTCACCCAGACACGGTCGAGTCATCCTCGGCCAAAATACCCTTTTTGTCAAAAAGTCGTCAAACGACGATTAGGGCTAGATTTTCAATAGGATATCAATATCAATATTTTCCGACTTTCATATCTTCAATATAAATCATATTTCCCGAAATTTAAGATTTATATTTAGACATAAACTTACGAAAAATACAATTATTACGAACGAAAAACATATACCACGATTATGACTAAAATGATTCCAAATCATTCACCATTTAATCGAGCATTCCAAATGCCAATATTGTATATACGATCGCAAGACCTACGCTCGATACCCTTTGTTGGGATTCGGTGCCTAAAGCGAAGGCCCAGCGAAGCGGTAAAGCGAAAATTAATTCGATCCAATCCCTACGAGGATCGATCGAGCAACGTATATACGAATATCAAAACGAAAAGCAAGAGTCGTAAGAAACTAACCCTCGAAGTCCGTTGATTAAATGGAAACCTTCTCTTGAGCTATTCCCCAAGCTTTAGTTTGATCTCTACGAGTTCAATCCGCTCCAAGCCCTTGAACGATCCAACGCCGAAAACACCGCGTCTCTACTTGCCACGCGCCGGAAAAAGCCAGGAACAACAACACTTGATTAACCTCTAAGGTTACGGCTAGAATCAAGTGGTGAAGCTCTTGTTATTACACTCTAAGTGTATAATATATCTCTCTTAATGTATCTTGAATTTTCTCCAAGAAAACTCAAGAATAAAAGTGAAGAAGAAGATGAAGATGAAGACTAAGAAAAATAATTTTTCCCTCTCACTCCTTCAAAGCTCACGGCTGGAATTCCTTTTTGCAAGTGAGAGTTTGTCTCCACTTATATTCTTATTCAACTCCCATGATCTCCTACTTTAGACAATATCACCAAGGTGTGATATTTGTCCCCTTGTCTTGGTCACTAGTCCACCATCCTAGAAAGTGTAGACCAAGACAAAGTAAGGGAGTAGGTGATGGGGTGGCCATCTAGAAGGAATCAGATGAGTTCGATTCGTTTCGGACTCCCGTGAGTCCAAACAGATAAACTCCTATTCCGTTCCGATGTATTTGTGTCGATTAATTAATCCAATCAATTAATCACATTAAATACATAATAATATAATTAATTTCTCCAAGAAATAATTATATTCACGAATTAAATTAATCACCCAGTAATTTATTTAATCCATTAGGCCGTAAATCAATTTATCCAATAAATCGATTTAGACATCCAATGTCCCAAATTAGATATCCAATATCTAATATTTATAATGAGAGATTAAGCTCGATTCATTCGTCGTCAATCTGTCTGGCGACTCGGTAGGTCCGTCTCGATCGGCAATGGGAGGAACCAAAGAGTAGTAGCACCACCTAGCCACTGGCGGCTACACTGTACCCCAGAACGAATGATTGGGATCATTCAAGAACCATTCTGTCGTGAATACCGAGAACGATAAACCCTTCTTTCAAATGTCCCGATCAAGTTTTAGGGTCACGGTCGGTCAAACCCTATATCTGCCTTGACGCTATGCATGCGTTAATGCAAATCGAGATCATCGAGTGCCGTGTATCTAATACAATGGCTCCAATGCTTTGGCCAAAGACTTATGATCTCATCTGCCAATAACCGCATAGGACATATAACCCGCTCACTAACGGAGAAAGAATTCTATCTTGGTATTGATAGGACACTACTTGCCGTCAAGATGCACGTCGAGGTTGACCCCGCCTTAGGTTTACGTGGTCGAACTACTCTAATGAAAATCTTGACGTCACAAGCACATCCCTACTAAATCCTCAAGTCGAAGGTTCACGAATACCTATCACAACCTTTCGATTCCGTCATTGGATCGTCCGGAGTGAAATCCATGTGACGAATCGAGGGTGAGTCGGTTCGAGTATACTAATCTAATTAGCATACCTATAACGTGTGCTCCCACTAACTATTAGTGTTCGACAGGCACTCTCCATGTCAAAGAACACGTCATACAAGTCTTTACATAAACTTAACGCCCAGTCAAGTTTCATCGACTTGCGAACGATTAAGTATTTGAGCTATAAACCTTTCCAGTGCCGACCCCCTTATCCAATAAGGAGTGGAACGTTTTGCTCTCAAATACACGGACTAGTTTCTATATGTTTATTTACGAGTTAGGAATGCCAGTAACTACCAGTAAATAAAGAAACAATCATTTGCCTTATATAAATGGTTTACATAATTACAAGTACAATGCCCTCACTCAACAACCTCTGAGTGGCATTCGAGGGCATACTCCTAACAAAAACTTAGCACGGTGACCCATACGGCCACAAGCAAGACACTGAATCGGAGGCCTATCACACTCACTCATCATGTGGCCCGGACGACTGCAGTTGAAGCATGTAGGACCACAAACGGAACCAGCAGGAGTAGACCTAGAACCGTTCCCTCGACCAACTGATGGCGACTGACCCCCGAAGACTCGCGAACCGGACTGAGCCTTCGGATACCCTCCTGACTTGCCTCCGGCGACGGAGGTCTTCGCTTCTTTCCTTCACTGCCGTCTCTGTCGCGAAAACGACATCTCGTAAGCCATCGCTTTATTCGATAATCTTTCAAAGTCGTGCACCCCGCACTGGACATGTAGTGGCGCACCCTCGGCTTCATCCGCATATCAAAGTGGCGGATCTTATCTAGCTCATCTCGGACTTGGTTTCTCACGTAATGCAGCTGTTGATTGTAGTCCTTGATAGCTTGAGAAATAGGAACATCTTGGGGTTTAGCCTCAAAGAAGGCTCGGATCCTCCCCTCTTTCACTGGCCAAGAACAGTATTCATCTTCCATCAGATCTCGAAACTCTGCCCACGTAGCTGCCCGGTCACGCGGTTTCACCGCTTGCCACCACGTCGCTGCCTCCTTGGCGAGGAAGTACTGAGCAATGGGTACTTTCCTCTCCTCGGAACAGTTAGCGACCTCAAACACTTTCTCCAACTCGAATAACCAATTCTCCCAACCGGAAGGGTCAAGCACCATCAAAGCTGCGGAGGACGCATACGAATCACGTCTGAAGTAGCTTATCATTACCGGCTCCGGTGGCGGAACCGGGTTGGCATTAGCATGGCCGACTGAGCGGCTGAGTCGATGGCGTCATCGGTTCGCTACTTCTTTGTAATATGTTGGCCACTCCAACATTCTCATGAGCATTAGGAGCTAGCGGTGGTCTGCCGACCTCCGGAACTAAGGGAACACTGTTCGACAAAGAGGGCATCGCCGATCGGTTCCCGAGTGATCGGACATGGCCGCCCCACCGGCTGCGCCACGTCCCCTACCGCGTCCGCGACCAGCGTCGCGACCGCGTCCGCGTCCTCTACCAAGCAGGAATTAAGAAGCAACGGGTAAGTACAATTCAAACGCAAAACGCAAAAGATACTAAGACAGAATAGAACAGAGCGGTGAAACGAGTCAAGTTAGGAAAACTTACGAGCACCGGCGTCTTGAGATGATGGCATAGCGGTGATCTTATCCCAGCGACACTTAACTAGACCCGAATGACCGGCGGCTAGGTATCCATAAACCTAAGCTCGATACCATATTCGTAACACCCCAAGACGTTCGGGGCATATTACGGCGCCGTGGACCCCACACCGTGGAATCCACCAAAGCTAACATACCCACAAGACATTCGACAACGACTAACTATCATTAATAAAACGACAATTCAAATAAAAGACTACAAACCGACAATTAAAATTTGACATCAAATCCATTTCCCAAAACGGAACACAACATTAACAATTTCAAACAGAAGTACTCGAGTACTTAAACCAATTTTATAATACATAAATCCCAAAATCAGACATCAATAGCAACCGACAGACATAACATCGAAAAGTCAAATACTGGACAATATCATGCTTGCCCATCATCCTCATACGGCCCGAGTGCTCGTTTGTCCCCACGATCAATACCTGAAATACAAAAAGTATTTCCCCCATTTAAGGGGTTAGCGACAACTGCTAGTGCAAGTACAATCCATTTGACCTACATTCTAATCAGATGAATACATGCGCCAAAAATCATTTTAGAAAACATTTTATATTCCGGAATATTTATGATGTTCAAACACAAACACATTATCTCCAACAAATCATAATTCAAAGTTAACCGTTGGCACGAGACTCACGGCCACCGTACCCCGCAGAGTCCCGTCGGACATCCCTGGGTGGCTAACCACAGTTCACGATACGCACACTCACGGCAATACGTATCCCTAGAGGCCCCGTCGGACCGTCCCTAGGTGAACATACACATAACCATCCACAACAACCACGATTGACCATAATTCAAATACTAGAACATGTAAACAAATGTAAAGTACTTGCCTTTGTGACATCTTCGAAGGATCGGAAGTGAAAAGTGACTACGGATGATCCGAATGGACAACGACGGTTCCTAAACGAAGAATTAGCATAACTCAGTCCCAACGGACATCAGTAATCGAAAGGAATACTCCCAAAACCCCGATTACTAATAACAACAATAGACGATCAATTGATACGGGCGAGGGTTTACGCAAAATCTCCCCGTATCGATAATTCGCAGATTAAAATCAAGGAAATTGGATTTGGAATCATTCAACAATCACAATCGGTGAAGAATATCCTAACATCTTGGAATAATTCGGTTCCAATTAGTAAAACCGGAAAAACCCCAAATTTGACGAGTTAGGGTTCTACACGAAATTACCTTGATTTCGGATGATGGATGACGATTATCGATGATAATATGTTCGCACAACTCTACGGTGATGGAATGTGAATAGAACGCCGATCGGGCCCGATGGAAATCGCCTCGAGGTCGCACGTCGAAGAAAGCGAAGGGAAAAGAATGAAAGCTACGCTCAAAATCGCATTACTGGGCTTATATAGTGTGAAGTTAGCGCACGCTAATCGCCATATGTAGCGTGCGCTAACGGGGCGCGGCAGTCGATGCTCTTGCCACATTCGTTAGCGTCGCTAACAATAAGGGTTAGCGTCGCTAATCGTTCTTGATAGCGCACGCAAAGCGGCGAGGGTAGCGTGCGCTACCTACACACGGCCGATTGATGCTGCGATGTCATATCGGCGATGAGCTGGCCGAGTACGATACACGATACACACGACGAGACCGTAATCCAGAACATGAATACGAAGCCTACAAGGCAGCGGAGCTAAGTCTTTGAAAGAAAATACAATTCCGACCACCGAAGGGTCCGTAATGCGACAACGAAACGAGATTCCCTAAACTATTAGAAATTACAAAAATGGCCCAAGTGCCCGAAAATCACGAAACGACGTCGGATTTACGAACCGAAAGTCTCCACAAGACCAACTCAACCATACGAACTTGTACAAACCCAGAAATAACGAAAACGAACGAGTTTTACAAGAATCGAACGTTCATACGGCAAAACATGTCATAAAACGAAATTACGTGAAAACATCATCAAAACTCATCCCAATGGAAAAACTCCAAGAACAAAATAGATTCGAAATGTCGAAACGGTTACAAGCGAGTCAATAAAAATAGACATACACCAAAAATGGAAACTGCTAAAAATGGGAAAATTACGGATATTACACCCGGAACGCTGCACGGGCTTCAAAACTCCCGTCCCATGACACATGGTATCAGAGCCAAAACCTCTCTCAATACGGTATGGTTCGGGTGTGGTCAACTTCTGTCGGGTCCGATGAGGACGGGAAGTGAACCACGGTCAAAGTGCGGCTCCTGAATTAAGTAGATAGATTCTATAGTAACAATGTTTTTTGTGTTTTACATGAGGAAAATGATAAACTTTGAATTACTATTTTCTTCGTTAAAACTTATTAAATAAGACCCAAAGCAATAGAAAAATTAAGGCAATGAAATTTGATAAGTAGTTTGAAAATTTTATGTCGTGAGAAGCGGGTGGGTGTGTCGCACTACCTAATAAACATAGTCATTGTATTGATCCAAATATAGATTTAAACCATAACTGTGATAGAAATTTGGTAGTATTAATTTGAGACAAATCAACAAGGAGAATATGGGCATGTTCTTTTGGACTTATTTTTCATTTTTCGATTCGATTCGATTCATTCGATTCATTCGATCAGCTTCTTCTTATTATTATTATTATTATTATTATTAATTTTAATTATTATTATTGTTATTATTACTAATAATATTACTATTATCGTTGTTGTTGATGATTACTATTATTATTATTATTATTATTATTTACCATTATTATTATAATTAATTACCCTTGATATATATTTGATTCGATTCGATTCGATTCGATTCATTTCGATTCGATTCGATTCATATTCATTCAGTCCAAAAGAACATAGTCATTCTATTTATTGAAGAGCAATTTATATCATTCATCCAAGACTATATATCATATATAATATCATATATACATGTGATTTTTCCGGCCACGAAAAAAAACGTGAAAAAAACGAATTTTTTTTTTGTCGAAAGTATATCAAAGTGCCCGTCTATAGAAAGATAATTAAATGCTCGTCGTAACGGTATATTTTTTTTGACTTAACGATTAACGGTTTGAAAGATATTGATATTTGAAAAAAAATGATGAAAGTAGGTTTTTTAAATTGTTGGATTAATCTCATCCATTAGATCAAATAAAGATGGAGGGAAGATGGAGGGTGGGGATTAGTCTCTTGGTATGTAAAAAAAGTTTGGTCCTCAAATGATCTTAAATCATATATACACTCCTTCAACCTTTCCCATTTTCCACATCATTCTCAATATAATCTATCTATCTCTCATTATTATTTTTATAATCTAATATCTCATTCTTTCTACTATCATTTACTACTTTTTAAGTAAAAGAAATACGTATGACTTTGATCCCTCACGGAAATACATAGATAATTTAATTTTAAGTGAAAACTTAAAATTAAATACAAACTCATTTTTTTTATTATTTATTTTGTTCATTAGTTGTTATTTCACGTACAAAATTATAATAAATAAAATTTTAAAAATAATTTTTGAAAAAGAAACCACAGGTCGGACCGGCCCCGGATCCGTGGCCAACCCCTGAACCTGTCGATCTGCACATTTTATATGTACGGGTGGCATATGATTCCTGATCGACCGAGTCGTGGACCCGATCGATCGGACCCGGAACCGTGAATGGCCACCTCTAACACCGGCCTCTCAAAAGCGGAATACAGTTAAAATATTCAGCTGCAGAAGGCTGTTTTCTCTTATTGGGCGCTTCTCTGTTCCTCAGCCGCCGACGCCCCCATTCGAATATTGTAGTTAAATTTATTTTTCATTCTCATATGCAATAGAAAGTATCTTCATTATTATACTTTCCGTAATCAAAAGCTTTTATTCGTCTCGCAACTGCTAGGGTTTCTTCCCATCTTGTCCTCTCTTTTAGTCTGTGTATTCCATTTTTTTTTTTCTGTTTTCTATGGCTGATTGGCAACAATTGCTTCAATCTGTGTTTTTCGGCGTCGTTTTCTCGTATCTGCTCGCGTGGCTTTTCTCTGTAATCTTCGCCTTTCGTGATGAGAATCTCAGAATCACGCGTTCTCGTTCTCCCGAACCAAAACCCAAACAGAGATCTGTTGAATCTTCGTCTAGTGTTTTAGAAGAAAATGAGCCGTTGATTAGTGGAACAGATTTGAATTCGGGTAACGAAAGTGAGGTGATTAATGATGATCAGAGCGACAGCGATGATGATTGGGAGGGCGTGGAGAGCACTGAGTTGGATGAGTTATTCAGTGC
The DNA here is from genome assembly GCA_033398695.1 of Orobanche coerulescens. Taxonomy (NCBI): domain Eukaryota; kingdom Viridiplantae; phylum Streptophyta; class Magnoliopsida; order Lamiales; family Orobanchaceae; genus Orobanche; species Orobanche coerulescens. The sequence goes on from CM065816.1 coordinate 4,935,583, forward strand.
CGCCACTGCTTTTGTTGCGGCCACGGTTGCCGGTCGGGCGGGGATGAAGGTGTCGAATGACGTCCAGTTGCAGCTTTACGGTTTGTATAAAATCGCGACTGAGGGACCATGTTCTGCTCCTCAGCCATCCGCTCTAAAAATGACTGCTCGTGCCAAATGGTAATTTTCGAATAATTTTGAATGCCTTTTCTCTTTGTCACAGTTAATTTCAGTGATTCTCATTTAAGTTGTATTATTGGGGATATATCATATATGTGATTTAAATTTGATGATGGAGAAAGACGTTAACTAGCTACGACTACCTACTGTTGTGATTCGGAAAATTAATTGTAGGCACATGACACCGATTACATTTTTATATGGGACCTGAAAAGTTTGATATCTTCTTAGTATGAAGGTGTGGCTGCTACTTTGTTTTTTGAATGAATTTATGGTGGTCATTTAATTTTAGACCATTAATTGGTACTATAATATTCATGCTACCGACTCAAACACGGTTGGGATTAAGGTGCAGTTATTATTATTATGATGATGATGATGACTTGGAAAGTTTGATAGCTTAGTTACTTTGTTGAGGCGTCAAGCTATTCTACTGCATCATGTTTGTCATCTTTAAACTCGAACCAGTCTGCTAAGGCATTTTAGTGCAATACAGTCAGTGTTTTCAGTTGCGTTGCGTAGGTCTGTAGCGTTTTTGTAAAGAATTGCGTAGCGCAAAATAGCGTAGCGCATAGCGTAAGTAATTCGAACATGACATTTTTAAGTGAAAAAATAAAATAATTATTCTTGTGTAAGATCAATAGATAAATAACCCAAGTAAAATAGCCATGAAATAATTTCAAATAAACAAAACAACTTAGAACAATGATAATAATCCAAAATAACAAACTTAAATAAGCCACAACATGAAAATATTCAATTCTAGAAACACTTAAAAATTCTAATTTCTAGTAGTAGTCGTTCTCATCCAATATGATATCACTATCATCATCATCGAGAGTTTGTATTTCGGGAAAAGTTGCACTGTCAAAGATTTGAGGGTCCACACCAACATGGTCTTCAATCTCCACATCTTCATCAACAAGTCCAACAACTCTCACTTGCTTCTCCTTGCCCCGACCTATTATATATGAAATGAGATGTAATAAGTGATAGGTCATTTGCCAAGTGAGAACTGAATAAAAATATCAACATATACTTACTTGGGCATTCACCAACTCTCTTTCTGGAAGGCATAATCAAATCCCCAACTTCTCTATCAATATCTTCTTCTATTCTTTTATCTGAATCCAAGAGACTATCAAAGGGATCGGATGGCACGGTCATAATAGGATCTCCCGAGAATAACTCATCATTTTCAAGCCAAGGACTACCCTCGGGAAGGACCGGATCTTCTTTCTCAGTTATCCATTCATCGTCCGAATCAATCTCATCTACTACGATCGGATCAATTTTATCTCTCCTTCTAATACTTCTCTCCCTTAGCTTGAAGTTATACTTTACAAAAACCAAAGCATTCAATCTTTGATGTTCAAGCCTATTCCTCTTCTTTGTATGTATCTAGAATTATAAAGAAGTGCAAATTACAATTAAAACGAGTATTCAACAAAATGGAACTCTTCAAGTTTAGTAGCAGTTAGACTAATTACCGATTCAAAAGTACTCCAGTTCCTTTCACATCCCGAAGCACTACAAGTAAGACTTAGCGCTCGAATAGCAAAACCAGAAAGCTCGGGTGTCTTATGTCCGAATCGTTCCCACCATTTTGCTGAAAAAATAATATCATTGAATTTATATAAAAACATGCAAGTCCCAATATTATTTGAATAATATAATTGAATATACAAAGAAAAAGACAATTATAATATGTTAGAAAAATATACCTGGAGCCCGCAACATTCTAGACCTCTTTGCCATTGGACTTCCAAATTCACCTTCAGCTTTATCATATAAGTCCAATTGAAGATCAGCTTTAAGACGATCATCCGGAGATAACATTTTATCCATACAAGTGTGGAGCCCATCTCTAACTTCATCACAGTTTGAAAACCTGTCTTCATAACGCAATTGCGGATGAAGTTGTGGAGTCCACCGAGCATCTATTTTCCTCCAAATGGGCATATACTTTCTTTGAACCCCCCCACAATTAAATTTGATGGTTTCCTTTGCCTTATCCATAAGCTCATATATATATATATATATATATATATATATATATATATATATATCCCATGGCTGGTCTCTCCTCCGAATCAACCTCCCTTAACACACTAACAAGAGGGACAACACTCTTAACACAAACTGCTACGTGTGGCCAAAAATTAGGGTCATTAATTACAATTCTTTTAACTATTTTCCCTTCGACTTTTTGCGCTTGAGGAGACTTAACCCATTCTTCGGAAGCGAACATAATTTCAAGTGCTCTTTTTTGCTTGTACATATTTTGAAGTGTGAGAAAGGCAGTGGCAAAACGAGTTACCGCGGGACGGAGAAGTTCCCTATCTTTTCTATGCACCCTCATCAACGAAAGAATAGTTCCATGCCCGTAAATGAACTTCACAACTCTCTTAGCATTTTCAATAGTATCTGAAAATATTTTCAACTTTGCAATATCTTCTAACATTAGATCGATGCAATGAGCCGCACAAAGTGTCCACCATATTGCCGTTCTAGTCTCCATAATTTTTTTCCCTGCCTTGACGCAATTTGAAGCATTATCCGTGACAATTTGGATCACATTCTCCTCTCCTATCTCATTTATAACTTCATCAAGATATTTATAAATCAAATCACCATTTTTAATTGAAGCGGAGGCATCAATAGATTTTAAAAAGAACGTGCCGGCGGGACTATTTACTAAAAAATTCATCAAAGACCTATTCTTCCCATCAGTCCATCCATCCGACATAATAGTGCACCCATGCAATTTCCACACCTTTTTATGTTCTTCGTAAATAAGGTTGATATCATCAATCTCGGCTTTAAGTACCCAAGTTCTTAATTCATGCATAGAAGGCGGCTTAAACCCTCTACCATATTCAGCAATACCATCTACCATAGGCAACCAATAAGGATCATTCACAACATTAAAAGAAAGTGCGGCAGAAAAAATAAATCGACCAACTTTTCGACATACTTCAGTTCGCAATTCTTTCTTGAATGCAGAATTGATGGTAGTTTGTCTAGGTGTAGAGCTAACAAATTTATCCATTGTGCCTGAAGATTGAGTGTTACTACCAGCCCCCCCATCACTTTGGAGAGAAAGCATACTCCTACCTGCTGGACCCTCACCAATTTCACGCAACAGTTCAGTTCTTTTGCTTTTTGAAAGCCTGGCCTTTTCAATACATTCAAGAATTTCTTTCTTAACATTATCTGGAACACTTGGGCAAGGTGATACACCTTTGTGTGTTTGAGCCAAGTGCTCTTTAATACGAGTAATCCCCCCATTTGATTTGTGATTACAAAACTTACATATAATATATTTATCTCCTTCATTCTGAAAAGCATACTTCCAAGCAATATCTTTCTTTGAATTTGAGCCGGAGGAAGACATTAGAAAAAATTACTTAACTGTCAAAAGGAGACCTGTTATGCTGGCCGGCTGCTTCTCTTTTCTGCTGGCCGGAACTTTTTTCTTTTCTGAAGTCTGAACTGGTCTGATGCTACCCTTTCTGCTGGACTGGCCGGAGGTTTTTCTGCTGTCCGGAGGTTTTTCTGCTGGCCGGAATTTTTTTTGGCTGGCCGAAACTTCTTTTTTTTGCTGGTCGATAGTTTAGGTTGCTGAAGTTTTCTGGTTTGTATTAAGTATTGTGGTTTGTATTTATTTATAGTATAAACTTTATATTACTAAATTAGTAATTAGGGTTTCTGCCAGAATAATAAAACCTGCGCCGCCGCCATCCCAAATAGCGCAAGAATAGCGCGCGCAACACCAGATAGCACAAGAATAGCGCGCGCAACACCAAAAAGCGCTTGAATAGTGTGCGCAAAACAGGCATCTGCGCGAGTAGGACCGCGCTATGTCGCGTTTTTCCTCAGATTTGCGCAAAAGCGCGCTACGTAGCGCGCTATTCAGCGCCTTTGAAAACACTGAATACAGTTAACAGTAGTAAGTAGGTTAGTATTTTGAAGTGTACCGATGTCTACACTGGTTTGGACTTTCTGTTCTTAGGCACATGTAGTGTAGAAATTTTAATCTTATTTCACATTGGATAGTTATGCAAATGTTCGTTTAAGATCTTGAATTTTAAGTCTGATTTTTGAACCCGCATGTACTCTGTTGTATGCTATGTATTTTTGATATACAAATGTTCTTCATATTGTTGTGTTAAAAAGTGTTTTATTTTAATGACACCAGAAATTTGTGGTGCTGTATGGCTTTCTCGCTCATGTATGATGGATCTTTTCACTTACCCTGTGAGATTGAAGATCTATCCGCTAACCAAATTAATGACCTGTCTTGTTGGTGTGTTAGGCAAGCATGGAAGAAGCTGGGCACCATGCCTCCTGAAGAAGCAATGGAGAAGTACATTGACATTGTTACCGAGTTATATCCAAATTGGGCTGCTGGTGCTGCCACTGTGAGATCAGAATCATTAATACAATTTCTACTTTTACCAAATAATACATTTGCTAGCTCTCATCTTGATTATTGTTGTTGTTGGCTTTCCTATGTGTTGTGTAACAGAAGAAAAGAGATGAAGGGAGCAGTGAAGCACATAATGCAGGCTCCCATGGACCAATGGGGCCTGTATTTAGTAGCTTCATATATGAGGAGGAATCAGAGTCTGATTCGTAAGTATCCTGAGGATTATCCTCTTTGTTGTAGTCCCTTTTTAGCTGGTTATTGACATTCTCCATATATTATCATAATATTTAGCCCACTAAACAAGGTCACAGAGGAAGGTTATTTCTTGTTGATATTCGTATTAATTTTTTTTGTTTTTTTTTTGGGAAATCTTACTCTTGAACTGATCCAGCATTCTCCACCCCCATCTACACCCACATAGGGAGAGGTCAATTCAATAATGTTGAGTGAAAAATTAGTTACATGCGGAGTTGAATGGCATTAATATCAAATAAATAGTGATTTTTCTCTTCTTATTATGGATGCCTTTGCGCAAGGATGAGTCGCTCCACTAGTGACCTACAGGTCACGGATTCGGGTCGTAGAAACAACCTCTCTGCAGAAATGCAAGGGGAAGGATGCGTACATATATGACCAATCTCCCCTTATCCTGCACTACCGGAGCGCTTTAGCGCACGGTGTTTGTCCTTTATGGATCTCAGTCCCTACCGCTTCTCCTCTCAGCAGCTTCCAGGTTCCAACAGGCCTATATCCAACTTCCCATATTGTTCCAACACCCACTTTAGACCTGCATTGTATGTAGGTTTGACTGGAACATGACATTCACTTCTGTTGTTATTGGGTCTCAGATATGTTCTTGCCAAATCTACAATTTGATTTGATTAGTGGAGAGTTATACTTTGATGCTGGGCAAGTGAAACTTATCTACTGGTCATTTTATTCATCACCATGACTTGAGGGGTAGAATTTAAATTATGTGTTTCCTATTTTCACCACAGGAAAATGGATGCTATACATGCCTTTGCACGAGAAGGAGATGAAGAGAAGCTGCTCAAGTGCATCGAGAGTGGTGTCCCCTTAAATGTAAAAGGTTGGTAAACATGCATTTCCCTAAATCCTTCCTTGGTTGCTTTTCCTCGCCTCTGATAGAGTAAAGAGGAATTGAAAGGTTAATTCAGTAGAAAAGACAAAATCAGGAGACTCTTGGGCACGTGCCGATAAACTTACTAGGGTTTTTCAATGAAAAATAAATAAAGACCTACATCACTTATTTATACCCACGCAGGGCCAATAATAATAATAATAATAATACCTTAATTACTTAAAAGACCTAATAATAATTATAATAATAATAATATTCAGCCGCGTCCCTACCTGTCGCGGCCCCAGTCCTGCTCGGCTCTTTAGCCGGCCCCGTTTTTTGCCTTTCCTTGCCTCTGATAAACTCGATCCATAACAACTCCATCCTCCTTCCAAGCAGCCTTGTCCTCAAGGCTGAATTCTGGAAATTGTGCCAACATTTCCGACTCATCCATCCATGTCGTCTCATCCACTCCTTTTCCTTTCCACTGTACCAACACTTGTCGAACTCGCTCGTCCCCTCGCCGTTGATTAGAGGCTCTCAAATGCTGTCTGGGCCTCAGTCGACCACGTGAATTTACTCACCATGTCCTTCTTCAATAGCTGGGTCGCTGATGAACCGACGGTAATACCCTGTTAGCCCCAAGAATCCTCGAACCCCTTGGACCGATAGCGTACTGGCCAGCGCATGATTGCCGTCACCTTTCCCGAGTCCATGCGCACCCCCGATTGGATACCACGTGCCCGAGATATCCCACCTCCTCTTGTCCCCATGAACACTTATTTGGGTTAACCACATAAGCCTGGTCCCGCAATATGCGTCTGCCACAACGATTCGGAGCTGATCAACATGCGTCTGCCAGTCAACGCTGTATACCAAGATGTCATCAAAGAAAATCAGGACGAACTTACGTAGATGCGGGCGCAATAGATCGTTCATGGCCGACTGAAACGTAGAGAATGCATTCGTCAGTCCAAACGGCATAACCAAGAACTCGTAATGTCCCGAGTGAGTTCTGAAAGCCGTCTTGGTAATATCCTCCGGAGCGATTCTATGTGATGATAGCCGGAACGAAGATCGAGCTTACTAAACCTACGCGCGCCACAGAGCTCATCTATGTCACTAATAAAAGTAGTTAAGTTAGTTATTAACTCTAGTGATGTTAAAAAGTGTCACTACAATTCACTTTTATGACGCCAAAAAGTGTCACAAAAAATGACAAAAAGCGTCACTAAAGCTTACTCATGTGATGCATGAAATGCGTCACAATATGCAAGAAAGCGTCACATTAGATATCTGTTGCAACGCCTTTTAAGTGTCACAACAACGGTTTATTGAAACGCCAAATCAGGTGACGCTTTCGAAAAGCGTCACTATCACTGGGATGGGGTATTTGTGTGGCACCGTACTCTTGTTCAATTCCCTGTAATCGGCGCAAAACCGTCAATTGCCATCTTTCTTGCATACCAAAAGCACGGGGCTCGAGGGAGTTGTTATGGATCGAGTTTATCAGAGGCGAGGAAAGGCAAATAAGGGGGGCGGGCTAAAGAGCCGAGCAAGACTGAGCCGCGGCAGGTAGAATTATTATTAGGTCTTTTAAGGAATTAGGGTACTCTTATTATTATTATTATAGGCCCCTGTGTGGGTATAAATAAGTAATGTAGGTCTGTATTTATTTCTCAAGTGCATCGAGAGTGGTGTCCCCTTAAATGTAAAAGGTTGGTAAACATGCATTTCCCTAAATCCTTCCTTGGTTGCTTTGGTGCAGTATTTATTGAGATGTTGAAGTAATGAATTGTAGTTTTTTCGGTGGTGACCATCTATGACTATGAGAAGGAGAGATGCCAACTTAACTTTGAAACCAGTGAAACACCTCCTTACTTTTAAAAAATTTCGACCTTGGGAAGGTGGAGAAGGGATTTAATATCTAAAAAATAAAAGGAAGAAAAGAGGAAGAAATAAAATGAAAAAAGCTTGTTGAAATATTTGAGACTAATCATGTCGACTAAGTGCTTACCTTGATACAATTTTCTCAAAATATTGTAGATAGTGAGGGCCGTACTCCTCTGCACTGGGCCGTAGATCGAGGACATCTGAATGTAACAGCATTGCTTCTGGGCAAGAATGCTGATGTTAATGCTCAGGTAGATGAAAGTTTTTATTTATAGTAGATGAAAATAATTTTTTTTTTGTGAAATTTTTCTGTGTTTACTATAGTAATCGAATTTTCTCATCCGTGAATACTTGCACAGGACGGGGAAGGTCAAACTGCATTGCATTATGCTGCTGTGTGTGAGAGAACTGCCATTGCCGAGTTACTTGTGAAGCACAATGCTGATAAAGATATAAAGGATAATGATGGAGATGCCCCTAGGGATCTTTGTGAGTCGAGCTGGCCGGGGTTGGAGCTTCTAGATAAAAAGACTGATTAGTTGTTTGTTTTATGTAATTGTAAGTCTCATGTTATAATCGTTTCTAAAAATCCCACTCGTCTTGTACATATGCTTATACTATAACTCTACCAGGAGTTCTTCCATCGGTCTGCTCTCCGTCTGACCGTGTTTTTGTTTTCCAACCCCAGTGGTTTTCTCGTATGTTGAGGGTTTCTTCGAATGTCTACCTAAAGGGCGTTGTTGTCCTGGTTCTTTCGTAAATTCATAAAATTTACGGATCAGTTTTACATGATGTGTACAGCGACAAGTATTTTTTTGCTCATATGATAAAATAATTATGCTAGTGAATAATCATTTTCTCGTGTTCGTTTCATTTATGATACTCCCTCCTTCCTAATTTAAGCGGGTGTTTTTTATTTTCTCGAATCATTAAAGATGGCAAATATATATTATATTCAATTTATGCTTTTAGATCCCTAATCAAATAAAGACATAACATATAAACTCAGAAAATGAAACTCAAAAATAAAAAGTGAATGAAAAAATTACACATTTTTTGTCCTCAAGAAAATGAGAAAATAATATGTGTAGTTTGAGTATAAAGATATATTCTATCCAAATATAAATAGAAACTTCTAAAAATGTGAAACCTCCCACTTAAATTAAAAAAAAAAAAACAATATTATGCTAAAAATTGCAATTACATCCACATGAATAATACATTCATGTATTTAAAAAAATGATCTCAAAAATATCTATTATCTTTTCAATGTTTTCATAAAGATGAAAAGTACGATAAATGAATATAATCGGTACCAGAGAAATTATTCATTTATCCAAAAAAATTTGAACATATTATAAAGAGTTGTGACCGAAAAAAATTATTCATTATTCGTTTATCGAACATTCATTTATCGAGTTTTAACGGTACGGAACTCCCAAGTCTTATAAATAATAAGAGGATATTATACCAAAAACATCAACTTTTTTACCCTACTGCCCAAAAACTTTTTTCACGAAAAAAGTAACGATAGAAATAAAAATCATGAATATTCGAGTTTCATGCTAATAAATCTAAAAAAAAAAAACAGAATATCGTTTACAGCTCATCATGTTCATCCTCCTCATCCTCCTCCGCCTTCCCACCAGGAGCACCACCACTCCTCTGATAAACAGAGGTAATAATCGGGTTACAGACAGCCTCAACCTCCTTCAGCTTCTCATCATAATCCTCCTTCTCCGCATTCTGATTATCGTCCAACCACTCGAGGGCCTCTTTGGTCGCCGTCTCAATCTTCTCCTTCTCGTCCGCCTCCAGTTTATCGGCAAGCTTATCCTTATCATTGACTTGGTTCTTCATGTTGTAAACATACGTCTCCAGGCTATTGCGGGCGTCGATTCTTTCTTTGACCTTCTTGTCTTCCTCGGCGAATTCCTCGGCTTCTCTGACCATACGTTCAATCTCGTCTTGACTCAGACGGCCTCTGTCGTTTGTTATCGTGATCTTTTCGGATTTCCCAGAGGCCTTGTCCTCCGCTTTGACGTTCAGAATGCCGTTGGCGTCAACTTCGAAGGTGACCTCGATCTGAGGGGTTCCTCTGTTGGGACCGAAAATATGCAATTAACCATTTCAATTAATTTGCCAAAATTCCCAGGGTAGCTCTCGAAATCTAATCTAAGAATACATAAATGGAGACGAACCTTGGGGCTGGGGGTATTCCAGTGAGATCGAATTTCCCAAGCAACCTACAGTCCTTTGTAAGACTTCTTTCACCCTCGAAAACCTGTAATAGACAATCGGTTTCGCATGACCCATCAAGCCACAGAATGTGAAGTATTCCTCATTTATCTTTCAAAAGAGAAACAGAAAAATCAAACTTCAATACCTGAATACTAACGGCCGTCTGTTGGTCCTGGTAAGTAGTGAAGACTTGAGACTTCTTGGTCGGGATAACAGTGTTTCTCGGAATCAATTTGGTCATCACTCCCCCAACGGTTTCAATTCCAAGGGTCAATGGAGCCACATCCAAGAGAAGAACATCTATTAAGAGCATTGGAAATTAATTCCAGTTAGTTGCATGAACTTTCAACTCTGAACTAAAATAGAATAAAACAATCAACTAATTGGGGAAATAGTATTATAATGTTACCTTTGGTCTCATCACCACCTTCTCCACTAATGATTGATCCTTGAACTGCGGCACCATAAGCCACTGCCTCGTCCGGGTTAACACCCTTGTTGGGTTCCTTCCCGTCAAAATAATCCTTAAGAAGCTGTTGAATCTTTGGAATCCTAGTGCTTCCACCGACAAGGACGATTTCATCAATCTGGCGTTTCTCCAAGCCGGCATCATCCATGGCCTTCTTAACAGGACCCATCGTCTTTCTGAACAAATCGTTGTTTAATTCTTCGAAGCGGGCTCTGGTGAGAGGCTCGGAGAAATCCACGCCATCGAAGAGAGACTCAATCTCCACTCGGACTTGGTGCTGACTGCTCAAAGCCCGTTTCGCACGCTCGGCTTCTCTTCTCAACTTGCCAAGTGCTCTGTTATCCTTGCTGATGTCCTTACCGTGCTTCTTCTTGATCAACTTAATGAAGTAATCCATGATCCTATGGTCAAAATCCTCACCTGCGGATCAAAACATGTCTTAAAAGTATTAAAAAAATCCACCCATCATGCGAAATCGTTTATGTTCATACTTTGCAGCCCATTTTTTCACTAGAATAATCTTTACCTCCCAAGTGAGTATCTCCATTTGTCGAAAGAACCTCAAAAATGCCATTATCAATTGTCAAGATGCTGACATCAAATGTTCCACCACCAAGGTCAAAGACAAGAATGTTCTTTTCACCGCCTTTCTTGTCCAAACCGTATGCAATTGCTGCTGCGGTTGGTTCATTAATGATTCTCACAACATTCAGCCCAGCAATTGTACCAGCATCTTTAGTAGCCTGTCTCTGAGCATCATTGAAGTAAGCTGCACAAGATAAGATGCGAAAACAAAACATTAATAATGACATAATATTACATCATAATTATTTGAAAAAATAAAATGAGGGCAAAATATTTACCAGGGACAGTCACAACAGCATCCTTAATTTTCTTTCCAAGGTAAGCCTCGGCTGTCTCCTTCATCTTCGTCAAAATCATGGCACTGATCTCCTCAGGACTGAAAACCTTGGTCTCGCCATCTTTGATCTTAACTTGTATGTATGGCTTTCCATCCCTGTTAACAATCTTGTATGGAACAAGCTTCATGTCCCTTTGAACTTCTTTGTCTTCAAACCTGTTATACAACTCGAGTTAATAATCACGATTTGATATCCACCTGCGTTATATACAACTCGAGTAGGAAAAATACTGAGACATTACTTTCTTCCAATGAGTCTCTTGACATCAAAGACAGTCCTCTCGGGATTAATAGGTGCCTGATTCTTTGCAGCTTCCCCAATCAACCTCTCATTGTCGGTGAAACCGACCCATGAAGGGGTGATACGGTTACCTTGATCATTCGCTATGATTTCGACATGCCCATTTTTATAAACACCAACGCACGAATAAGTTGTACCAAGATCTATGCCAATAACAGTTCCAACCTTGGCAGCCTCCTCTTTAGCTATGGTAAATGCAACTAAACTTCCTGTTACAAAACACCGATCCCCACATTAACACAAACTACAGTGAAACAACATGCCATAAGATAGTAGAGTTCAAAAACAACCCAGTATTAAAACATTGGATGCATAGATTGCGGGGAAAGCATCTAAGACCTCCAAAATCCAAATCAATGGAGGAGACAAAGGGGGTGGGGGAAACCCGGACCCCACCCCACCCCATTTCCTTCCAAATAGTGCGAGATAAATAAAAATAATAAAATTAGTGGACTTGAATGAGATTTAAAAAAAATCCCTTTCCAAACAGTTTAAAAAGCTTCAAACGTAAGCAGACTTATATCATCATTGCTGGAAAAGCAATGGACTTCAATTATCAATATTAAACGAATACAGGAAAAGGCAAAATAATATTTTCGTCATTAAATAACTCAATAAACAGATAAATCAGACATTCAGTTACATTATTTTCGATTCAACTTTTAAGACAGTTCTCAGTCAATCACAGATACAAATAAGAGTAATCCCGCAAACAAAATACAGAGGAAAAACATATAAATATGCCTGTTTTATAAATGTCACTGTTCGAGATCAAATCTATTCATTAGTCAGAGCTATTTGTTGTTCATCCTTACTTCTGAAGAAAAAAATGCAGATCTCAAACAAACTAGCGCAACGGGAACTCGGATCTCCATTTTTTTCATGAAGAGATTGGATAAATTCACAATTTTAAAGAATGAAACAGCAGTGTGCAGAAACAAAATTGCTCAAAATTTAGAGGGAAAAAAGCAGAAACTTTCGCATGATAGAGATTAACAAATGCTTACCGATAAGAACGATTCCAAAGACGACAGAGGAAGCGCGTCTCTCCCACGCACCGGCCATTGTTGCGAAGCTCACCAATTTACGTTGCTCTTGTTTTTTCCGTCTCTCTGCGCAATCCTGATTTTGGATCTCTCTATATATATATAGCTAGCAGGGTGCTGGGTTCACACGTCATCCATGTCGACGTGGACCAATAAAACATCGAGTATGATTTGTGCTCGATAATAATGTTATATACTCGCACTGTGCAAGTTTTTGAATTCGGATCGTCATCGGTGCTAGCGTGGACCAAAAGCAGGGGATCGTCGTGTCACCTGTGCTGTCGTGGACCAATAAAACTCGAGAAGAAACGTGCATGCCAATTAGATCTTCGGTGTCTGGGGTGATCCAGACCGTTTGTTACGGTCGGACGTATGTAAAAAGGGTGAACACCCATCCAAAAAGCGTTTACGGTAACCAACACGCTTTTGTGTCTTTGTAATCATATTTTCTTAATTATACATGTATAGGTCTAGACTTGAGACGAAGCCCAACAAGCTAAGTACTCCTTCTGGCCCAGTCAAAGGTTGACAGAAGGTGTATATTTGGTGTATTTTAGATAATGATTGGTATAAGTAATGATGATTAAATGTGTGGTGGAGATTAAAAAGTAAAAAATATTGATGATGAATGAGTGGTGGAGATTAAAAAGTAAAAAGTGATTGTTTGATTTGATTGTAAAAAATGATATATGTAAACTTACTAAAGAGACTACTTTTTGATAAAAATATAAACCTTTGGGCAGGACGGAGGGAGTACTATTTAGGGCCTCCAATATGAGAGCCACTTTTCAGGGTACCGTCCATGTTCCACCTTATGTAGTGTATTTCCCGGCGAATGTACTATATGTGGCGTGTATGGACGGTGCAAATCGCTGCATTAGATGGAGCATCGATCTGCACCGTCCATACACGTCACGTGTAGTGCATCCGATAGGAATGCACTACATGGGGTGTATCATGAACCCAACCACCCCCTCCAATATTTTTATACACATGTCACATCATATTTTTTTTATATTTTTTAAATGTCCTTTTATTTATCTCCAATTTTATTTATATATTTATTAAATAAATATAAAAAATAAGAAAGAAATCTAAATTTTATTTATTTGTATTTTTTTGTTTGCTTTTATAAAGTTTTAAATTTTAGTTATCATTATGAATCGACATTGTAGTAATAATTATTTTTATTAGTGTAAATTTAATAATGAAAGAATTAATAAGTTATTTATTGGTTAATTAATTATATAAAAAATAAATAAAGACATCCAATTTTTTTTTGGTATTTTCTTGTTCGTTTTTTACAATATTTATTAATTCTATCATTTTAAAATTTACACTACTACAAATAATTATTATTACAATGTCGATTCAGAATGATAACTAAAATTTAAAACATAATATTAGTACATAAATTAGTAGAAAGATAAAATAATTAATTTATGATGTTTAAATAAATAACATACTATAAATATAATTAGTATACTAGTTGTGCAACATGTATTAATTATACTAGCTCTTTTACTCGTGCGCTGCATGGGTAGACACATCAATTAGTGATAAAAATAATAATAATGCCTTTTAAAAAATTCCAATATAATATTATTTTTATACATTCAACATTTCTAATAAGTATATTTTTTGTTCATTTACTTAATACAGAAAATGCATAATATAAATTGATACAAAACAAACTATCTCAATCAAGTATTTAGTGAATGATGCAATGCATTTATGCATCACATTCATAATCCATCATGAGTAAACTGTCTTTTGCTCTTCATTCACCATTTCATCTCCAACACAGAAATATCACAAAATAATACTCTTCCGTCAACGAGAATGTGTCTCGTTTTTTATTTTTTCGGTCAAATTTTATAAATTTTGGTCATAAATTGAGGCCAATATATAGAAATTTAAAAATAATATAAATACTTGATAAATTTATCTTAATATGTATGAACAAATATAACTTACATGACCAAAATTTTTTATATATATTATATATATATATATATATATTGATCACAATTTATGGTCAAAGTTTATAAATTTTGATATCCAATATATCGATTTATTCGGGAGAGATTTAGCATATAATCTGTTGCATAACGGAAAAAAGATATTGTGAAGTAAATTTATTTGGATTCTATCCAAAATATGATTTCATGCTTAAACCATATGTTCAAAACTCAATAAGGAGTCAAATATACTATAATCCAAAAATAAGAGAAAAAAAGGACAAACAACCTATAAAAACAGAAAAGGTATCACATGCATGCTTGTAATGTCATCTACTAACGTGATACCGAATTTTCTAATGTAGCTTGTGTAATGAAATGAACAACCTAGGTTATAGTTGTAAAAATTACCAATGATTTTAGCTTAATTACAAAATAAAATAAATAAAACAATTATTTGTCTTTTAGAATTACAATACCCCCTTAAAATTGATATTACCTTACAAATACTGCTATTAAGAGCGAAAACACAATTTGATAACAGAATCACAATATATGCATTCTAGTGTCCTCAAAGAAAACAAACACAAGTTGACATTAAGAATCTCAAGCATCATTTTAAATGACAACAAAAAAAAACTACTTGAAAAATCTACCAGCATAATGTTGAGCTACAGAAAAATAGTGGAAAAAATAACATACAAAAAAATATCGATAAAAGTTATAAACTAATGTGTAATAAAATGAAATAAAACCACAATGTTGAGAAAAAAAAAATCTAGATTACTCAAATCAAATTACTTTTAAAAACCTCTCATCTCTACTGTTATTTTCTTTCTTCATAATTAGATTTGATAATACAAAACATCGACCGAGTTGGTAAGTTTTGCATCATCATCATCATCATCATCATCATCACCATTACCACTTTAAAGAGAAATTAAAAACAACAATAAAAATTAGAAAATTAAAATAGAAATTCAAAATAAAAACAAAAAACAGAAAGTAAGATAGAAATTCAAAATATAAAATTAAAATAAAAATTTAATGTACAACAAAAATTGAATAAACATCGAAACATAACATAATAAAGAAATTAAAAAAGCCCTAATTTTCACGATTTTCCCACATTCTCAATAAAATAAGAAACTTAGAAAGAGAAAATAAAACAGGAATTAAAAATAGAAAATAAAACCATAATTTAAAACAGAACTTACAGAAATTAAATCAGGAACTAAAAACAGAAATTAAAATAGAAATCAAAAATATAAAATTCAAATGGAAATTAAAAATGAAATTAAAATAGAAAATAAAAAGAAATTAAAACAACCTTAATTTTCATGATTTCCTTTTCAATAAAAAAAAATAAAAAAGAGAAGAAAATTAAAACATAGTTGAAAATATAAATGCAAAGCAGAAATTAAGACAAAGAATAAAAACACTATTATAATAGAAATCAAAAATAAAAATTCAAAATAGAAACTTAAAACAGGAATATAAAATTAAAATTAGAAAAAAAAAATTAAGAGAAAAAATAAAAAGAAATTAAAACAGCCCTAATTTTCACGATGGATGAAAAGGAAAGGGAAAAAAATGAGAAAGGGTGATGAGGAAAAAGAAACGAAAAATCTGAAGACTGCTAAAAAGGTTGTAAGATTGCGAAGAAGGAAAAAGTGAGATAAGGGAAAAATCGAATAAATATGAAGGGGGCGATAAGAAGGAAAAGAGAAGGGTGGAGAAGGAAGATGAGGAAAATAAGGATTTTTTTTTTTTTACCAAAATAGGATAGAAGTGTTTGGGCGGAAAATTTAAAAGAAAATGCAAAAATAAATAAAAAATAATTACAATGATTTAATAAATTGTGGAAAAACTTTCATGTTATATAATATAGATTAATTATGAAAAAATATGTGTTAAATAATAATTGTAAGTAAAATTAAAAAGGGCATTTTGGTCTTTTATTATTGAGTTAATTACATGTTTGGTCCCTGTGGTTAGGTCAAAGTTACAGGTTTAGTCCTAAAACACAATTAATTACACCAATAGTCCATGTGGTTGTCAAATATTAACATGCCCGGTCCTTGGACCCAATTTCCATCCAATTGAAAGTTACAGTCAGGGGTATTAACGTCACTCCATCTCAGGGACCGTATTTGCAACCCCTTTCTTACCCTAAAATCCCGCCTCACCTTATAACTCCCACCCGCCTCATTTGTGCAGACTTTACTCCGAAGAACCCTAATCGAATGGCCTTATGTCATTGTCAGCATGTTGCACTCACTCGAACTTCATGGACGGATGCTAATCCAGGTCGTAGGTTCATTTCATGCCCACAGATCAATGGTGAGAGTTGTCATTATTTTGATTGGGTGGATCCACCCATGTGTCAAAGATCAATGCTGATAATTCCCGGTATGTTAAGGGCAAGGAATAGGATGGAAGCTGATCGGATGGTGCTTGTGCAAGCAAACAGGAAATTGAAGATGTATTTGATTTTCAGTTGGTTGGCATTTGCTTTTTTCCTACTTTTATCTTAGGTCTAGTGGTTGTCTTTTGGTTTGGTTTGATGGGAAGATTTGTCTGTTGGTGTTTGTGTTTATGTCTGTTGGTGCTTGTGCAAGCAAACAGGAAATTGAAGATAGTGTTTGTGTTTATGTAATATGTTCGAAGATGTTGTCTGTTGGTTAGGATTATCATCCAAATGATGTAACAAGCAAGCGTTTTGGTTATGTAGTAATGAAAATTGTTCTATTGTATATACATTGTTTTTTTTTAGTTTGTTGGTTGATGTGCACAGTTAGCAATTGGTTTTGTTGTCTAATTGAGGAAAAAGCTTCAGTTGCTATAGTTGCAAATCACTTGCAACTGTTGTTTATAACACTTGTTAACTTTTGGTGCACTGATGAGTTTTTGTAAACCACTGAAATGTATAGATTCAAATGAATAAGAAGCACAAAAGTTGCTAAAAAGTTGAAACATTATTCACCAAAAGTTATATGAGATATATGCATTCATTGAAACATTATTCACCAAAAATTGTTATTAAACTACAAATGCTCATCACAATTCATAAACCACCAAAAACAAGATGTAAATTTGAGATACAATTCAACAAGGTACTGCAACCTTAATACAGTTATTACATGAAAAATACAAGGTAGTGCAACCTTAATAGAGTTAATACTTCTAATCCAAAATACATGAAAGTTAATAGAATTCGTAATGTTCAAAGATCACTGCCTAATAACTGAACTAAAATGGTGGCTAGAACCACCAGCTTGACTTGCACCACCATGACCCTTGCAGCCTTTCCTGTTATGACCCAAGTTTCCACATTTACCACACTTGACTGATTTGCCCTTCCTAGAAAGCTTGCCTGATGAACAACTTTGACTTGCAAGCTCATCAACTGACTTCTTCCTCTTCTTTTTTGGCCTGCCAACTTGTGATTTGTGAATAGGTGGTATTATGACTGTTTTAGACTCAACTGGTGGCCACATCTCCATGCCATTACATGGGTTGATCTTGAATGAGTATACATGTCTCCATGTTTCAAGTCTGTAAGCAGCATGAACCCACTGTTCAGGTATACCAACTCCCATTCCATTCTCAGACATGTTGTATATTGCAGCCACAACATGTTTACATGGTATTCCAGTCAGCTCCCACTTCCTACAAGAACCCTCCCTTCTATCCATGTTAACAACACACTGATCCCTGAAAGGGCCAATTACTTGATATAAAGAACCTCCATTCCAATCAACAATGTAGTCAGTAGCTGCTTTTTTTATGGCATCAAACATGGTTGTCACAGTAGGAGTAAGTGGTCCAACAGTCTTTGCTATCACTTTCTGAACTACAACAATCCTCTTCATCAAGTACTCTCTGATATATTCCAGACAAGTAATGATGGGTTGATCTCTGCCATCAACTAACTGCTTATTGAACACCTCACATATGTTGTTTAACAGTAGATCACAATTGGCTGTGCCTGTTAAACAAATCACACACTATATAAGTATATGACCAATTATTAGTTAGCTTTTGTCCAGTCTAAGTTAGTTAATTACATGAAAAATGTGACCTGCTCCATTGTTCAGCTGGAATCCTCATCAACCAATCATAAGCAGCAGAATTGTATGACTTGAGCTGATCCATCATTCTCTTGAATTCAACAACAGTAGTGGTTGTAGCTGCATTCCAAAGCATGTCCTTGTAGACACCTCCTCTAAAATGTGACTTCATATTCTCATGAATATGCTTAACACAAAACACGTGTTCGGACTTGGAAACACACTTGCAATGGCTTGTATAAGTCCACTGTAGACGATTAATGTTAAGGATGTTATTAAAACTGAACCTGTTCTCTTTTTACATAAAACACATTACAAATTACTGA
Organism: Orobanche coerulescens; assembly: GCA_033398695.1. Classification (NCBI taxonomy): domain Eukaryota; kingdom Viridiplantae; phylum Streptophyta; class Magnoliopsida; order Lamiales; family Orobanchaceae; genus Orobanche; species Orobanche coerulescens. Next base: position 4,954,487 of record CM065816.1, read on the forward strand.
ATTATACAATAAAATGTGTACCTTTTGCCTATCAGAAATGAAAGTGAAATTGAAGTTGGTTTCTATATGAAGATCCTCTCCAAGTAATTTCAAAAACCAACACCAAGATGCCTTATTTTCTGCTTCAACTACAGCATATGTTACTGGATAAATACCATTGTTTGCATCAACCCCAACTGCTGTAAGTATTTGACCTGGAAAAGGACCTGACATGAAGCATCCATCTACTCCTAAGATTTCTCTGCCACAAGCTTTGAAACCTTGTTTAAGAGCTCCCAAACAAACATACACCCTTCTAAAAGTTCTTGTTGGATTGTCTGGATGTGGTTCTTGTTGTACATCAATCCTAACAGTTGTGCCTGGATTTTGATTAATCAATTCTTGGGCATATTATCTAAGCATTGAATACTGCTCCTCGAAACTGCCTATCATTTTATCATCTCCAATTCTTTTTGCCCTAAAATCTTTCATCTTTGAAACTCCCATATCAAATTGTTTTTGCATCTGATCTTGAACTGCCCTCACAGGAATATCAGGATTAGTAGCAAGTGTTTTTGTAACATGATCTGAAAGAAACCTAGATGTGCATGCTTTAATCTCTCTTGATTGTAGGCAGTTGTGATCTTCATTTAATGTTCTTACCTCCCATCTGCCTTCATTAGTGTATGTAACAAGCATCTTCCATGGACATGAGTATTTGTCTTCTTTCTTTTATTTATTGACCTTTTTACCCTTACCCTTGACTGTTTTTTCTTCCCCCAAAATATTCTGCTTGGCACTATTCTTGTTCCATCTAGTGACTCCACCACATTTGGTATCACTGGCAACAAAAGGGACCAAGGCTGGAATTATCCCTTCACATCTAACTCTCACCCTTTGTTTATCATTTTTTACCAATATTAGCTTTCTCCTAGTTTCAACCGAATGTTTCTTAACTCTTCCCTTCACAATTTCTTTAGTAGCAAATTGTTGGCCTAAGTAGAAGTAATACTTATTGGGACCCTCATTTTTTGCCTTGCCTATTCTTCTTAATTCCCTAAGTTGAGTTCTCCTCTCAAAATCAATTCCATCATCTAAGTCACTGCCAAATGAGTCATAATCAATGACATATAGATCATTTTCATGAACCTCAACAGCAGCTGCACTCAAATCACATGTAGGGTCTGGATTGAAATTGAAATGATTCATACTTACAGGAACATCTTCAAGTATATGCCCATCATCATCAAATACTTCATCATGCTTTGGATCATAATCAAAATCCTCTGAATCACTACCACTTGTGTCACTTGTGTCCACCTCTACTTCTTTGAAATTTCCCATAGGACCAACCCCTTCTGTCTCATATAGCTTATCACAGACATGAAATATCTCATCAAGATCATCAAAGGGATCACCAGTCTCTACTACAATTGGTCCTTTATCAGAACAAGCAAGCTGTTTATTACTCAATTTTTTCATTACTTCACCAATGCTTGATGTCTTAGAGCTAACCTCTTCCCACTCTTTTCTCAAATTCTTATTCACATCCGGACTGCTATCAACATTAGTACTTCCATGTTAAACATTGTACTTCCATGTTCAACATACACTAAAATGATCTTATTGTCCTTAACATACTTTGCCAACTCTAACACATCAACATCACTAGTCAAAGGGTGTAGACCATAATCTAAGCCTAATCTTGGTCTTAAAAAATAGTAGTACATTAAGTCCGTTACACCATAACCCAGCTTAACTACCATTTCTTTAAGGTCATGTAAACAAAACTCATCAATATCAAGAACATCAACAGATGATACCTGTCCACCAACGTAAGACCTCCTAGGTGTTGGTATAAACAACCCGCCATGGTGGATTTCAAATGAGACTGAATTAGGGTTACCGCCTCCAATTATAACCCCATAACATTAACAACAAATTTACCTTCTTTAAAAACCAAGAACAAAATTGAAGTAAACACCAAAATGCAATGTGTTCTTTACGCACCTGATCTTTCTTTAGGCACATTCAAATCAAAACTAAGCTGCTCCATGATCAATCGAGGAAGGAGGTGAAGAAGGAGGGACGATCTGTGTAATAAACGAGAGTGAGGTGGAGAAGGCGGGATTTTAGGGTAAGAAAGGGGTTGAAAATACGGTCCCTGAGATGGAGTGACGTTAATACCCCTGACTGTAACTTTCAATTGGATGGAAATTGGGTCAGGGCCAAGGCGTATTAATATTTGACAATACGAATTATTGGTGTAATTAATTGTGTTTAGAATTTAAACGCATAACTTTGGCCTGGCAGGGACCAAACATGTAATTAACTCTTTATTATTTTTGTCGGGGAAATTAGTAGTTTGGGGAAGGGGGAAAAGAGGCTCCCCTCCAATATTTTGGGGACACTTTTCTCTCTCATTGTCGTCATCATATTTTATCTTTTTTTCCTCTTTATGAGGTTCATCTTCCTTTCCCGCCTTCCTCACTCATCTTTAGATTATACAGATGTTTTTCCCTCTTTCCGCTCCGGCTTTCTGATCTTCATATTCCTTACCCTCATTCCTCACTCATCTTCATATTATACAGACGCTTCTCCCTCTGTCTGCTCCGGCTTCTATCATCTGCCGCCACCAACCGCAGTAAGCAGATACCCGACACCGTCCGCACCATCGGTACTTCTCTTCCCTTTGGCCTTTATTTCTTTTTGTTTTGTTTATTTTTCAATTTATTTCATTTTTGAGTTTTACAATTAATATGGGATTCAATTTCGATTGAAAGCATTAGGGTTGTAAACGAACCGAGTCGAGCCGAGCCGAGCTTTGACCTAAACGAGCCGAGCTCAATTTTTTTCCCTGACGAGTCGAGCCGACCCGAGCTTTGTTATCGCACAAAAAATGTGTTCGAGCTCGAGCTCGTTAATAAACGAGTCGAACTCAAATTCGCGAACAACTCGAAGTGAGTCGAGCTCGAAATTCGCGAATAATTATATATTTTTAAATTATTTAAATAATATATTTGAATTATTTAAAATAAATATTTTAAAATAATCATTAAAAATTATATATTTTTTAAATATATATATATATAAAAATTAAATATTTTTTCCATTGTTTCCAATGGAGCCAAAGACTCCTTAATGGAATAAAACAAAATGACTCACTAAACTGGCTGCACTTCTTTTTCTCGTGAAGTACTCGTTATTCCATGCAATTCTCGATACAATTTTCATTTTGGATCATCCGGAAACAGCCTCTCTGTGTTAAGACATGGGTAATGCTGCGTACATCCGATCCCCCCTTACCCCGCTTTTTGCGGGAGCCGTTGAGGCGTGCATTGGGGTAATGTTGTTGTTGTTGTTGTTGTTTGTATATAAAAATTAATTTAAAAATATATCTATTAATCGAGCTTAACAGGCCGAACCGAGCTCGAGCCGATCTCGAGCCGAGCTCGAGCCGCACATGCCCAAGTTCAGCTCGAGCTCGTTTTCTTAAAGCACAGATTTTTTGTGTTCGAGCTCGAACTCGAGTTGTTAACGAACCGAGACGAGCCGAGCTTTGTTCGCGAACAACTCGATTCGTTTACGGCCCTAGAAAGCATGATTCTCTTTTGCTGCCCCTTTTCTTTGTTTTTGAGTTTTGTTGGCTCCTTGTTGTAGTCTGTATGTGTCGTCATTCACCATTTGTAGTCGCTCCTTTTTTGGTTGTGCAATTGTTCAAGAATATGTCACCTTCCATTTGTTTGTCGTCTGTGTGGATTATTGGTTGTTTTACTTTTCCTTTTCATGCTTGTGCACTAATATTAGTTTACGCAAGTTCTACATATATTTGGTGGTCGTCTCTGTATATTCATAGAGAAGGTATTCTTTCTCGACACTTAGGGTGTGTCCGGATTAGTTAGAGGTTTTTATCTAACTGTATGTGCTTTTGCTCAGGATAGTAGAATGCAGTTTGGAATTTGGAACATTGACTCTTTGACGAGGAGATCATCAGAGGTGGGAAAGGTTATGAAAAGGATGATGATTCTCATAATTTGTTTACAAGAGACTAAAGGCTTAATTTGGTATTGTTGTAACTTGAAAAAAATAAGTTGTGATGTAAAAATAATCAGCTGTGATTTTAAACAGATTATTGTTTAATAAGTTTCATTTTTTAGTGCTTTTAAGATGTAAAATATTAAGTTTGAGTGTATTTTATAACAGCTTGTAAAAGCAACTCAATATACGGTGCTGGTGACTCATACATTCTAAAAAAATTGCCTTTCCCATCTACGAAACACTATCAAATTTAAAAGTTCATCAAAAAGTTGATTAACTTTAAAGTTGAGCAATACCAAACGGGGCGTAAGTGTGCTGGATAAAAAACAAGGGTATTAGCTCCTTGGGCTACAAACTTTGGTACTCGGAAAAGGATAGAGTTTGAAATGGAGTGCTTATTGACGATGTGGTGGAACTTGGAAGTATCAAGAAAGAGTGACATAATTATGAGTATTAATCTTATCATATGAGATGAGGTATATGTACCACACGTAGGATTGAATGCATATATTATTCAAGAATTTTCGGAAGATTTGGCGGAGGTGGTTGAACGAATTCGTGAGAAATTGATCGTTGGTGGTGACCTCAACAGTCATGTGGGTGCTAACCATTATGACTTTGAGAGGGTTCATGGTGGCTATGATTTTGGGATATGAACGAAGCAGGAAGCAGTATATTAATTTAATACTTTTTCGGTTGTTATATCATTTGATATATTTAAGTTTTTACTATATTTCATTTTCAGATAATTATCTAGAAATAGACTTTTGTTAAGAATTGTTGTACGCATTTCTCGTAGTGTGTAATAAGATAATGTATTATAATATGTGAATGACTATTATGCCTCTGAAGTAATTATGTAATTACGATTGTGTCATCTGAAGTTTTCCTATAAATAGGACTTCATTTATGAATAAAAAACCAGACTTGAGAATCTTTCTCTCTATTCTCTCTCTAAATCCTCTCAATTATATTTCAGTTTATAACACGTTATCACCTCGGAAGAAAAAAATGCCCCCAAATGGTAAACACTTCTGCGCTCGCGTAAAAAAAAAAAAAGAAACCTCCACCGTTTCAGTTTTGCGGCTGCGTTTCTTGGCTCTAGAAACTCTTCTTCCCACAATTACCCACTAACGTCTACTTGCACCAATTTTCTCCAAAAAATTCTCCTATCGTTTAATTTTCACTTCAAACTTCCACTATTGAGATGTCTTCCAACTTTCACCATAGTTCTTCAACTCTCTTCCAACAATTCTAAATAATTTGCTATGCTGCTGCGGCAATTCTTCTTCAAGGCTTTCTTAATCTGTCTTGTGGCTTAATCTGGCTGCGGCAATTTAGAAACTGCAATTCTTCTTAATCTGGCTTGTGGCTTCTTTCAATCGGCAACCAAGCTTCTGGTTGTTTCTGTCGGCAACCAAACAGGGCTCAGACGCAGCAGGTAGAGAGTGATTGGCGAAAGCGAAAAAAATTAAAGGTCCACCTCCGGTTCCCTGGAAATTTAAAATGGAAGCTCCGGCGTAAGTCTCGACGTGCGCAAGCAACGACAAGAACAGAAATAAATTTCGAAGTTCAGACAGGTACATATTCTAAACCAAGAAAAAAAGGCGGTGAATCGAGGAAGAAGAAAAAAAGAAGTGTGAAGAAGACGTAAGAAGATACGGGGAGGAGATGAAGAGCAGAGAAGGAAAAAAAAGGAGAAAACACGAACGGTAAGAAGCAAAAGAAAAATAAATAAAATATAAAAAATATAATATTCTTTTAATTCATTAAATTATTAATCGATCTTTCTTACATATAAGATACATATGATGTCAGAATTGATTTTTCTTGATACCACCGTGACCCATTTCACGTGAGTTTCAATTTGACATTAATATTGATATGTTGATTATAATCCTTTTAATATATGTCATTATCAAAATTTATTAAAATGTACAAATTAGTACTTTGATTCCTTCACAAATATTGAAAAGACTTGTGGATATACGTCCTTGTATTGTGGAAATTTATAAAGTGGTATGTGTAATATTACGGGACGACCAAGCGGCACTGATGCCGACAACTGGGGTCGATGATGACTTCTAATGATCCAACCTAATACCACATGATTATACTTTGAGAAAATAGTTGGACGAACCTGCTCCAGAAGAAGCAGTTAAATATTTACTAATCTAATTCTTGACTTTATTATAATTATCTCCAAGTGGTGGTTGAAACCATCTATTTGTTGAGCTTATATTATGTAAATATTACTATACCTCCCATGTGATAGTCTAATTATCATAAGATGGATGGTGATACCTTCCATATGATAATTAATTACCACAATATGGATGGTGATCCTCCTATGTGGCAAGTTTAATTATCATAAGATGGATGGTGATACCTTGTTCGCTATTATTTTAAACAATCCGCAAGTGTACGGAAAATATGTAGAAAGCGGCGAGCAAGGTCGTATTCCACAGAGACTAAATATTTTTATCGTGTTGAGTATTAGATTATAGTGTTCCCGGCTTTATCTAGACGATCGAAAGGTAAAATGGATGATTGATGAAATAACATACAATAATCACAATAAATTAAAATGATTGAAAATATCCGAATGGAAGCTATTTGCAAGAGTTTAAAAAGGTAGATTTCAAGGCTAGGTTTCCGTTGATTACTAAATTTAGTCGGGATTGGTTTCAAAAGGTTCTAAGTGCGTTTCTAAAACGACGATCACAACAATAATCTAAAGTCTCTCTCGAGATGCATTAAAACGCAGATTAAACAACCTATAACAACGTCTCCGTCTATTATAAATTATCTAACTCCAAAAAATGTTCATAAGATTAGATATCATCATAATTCATCACCGATTTCTCAATCACGTAATTTACTACGTCAAATACTCGAAACCTATTAATGCCCTCTTCTCTCGAATTATGAGCAATTAATTTTAACATGTAAAAACATTGATCAAGTGTCTAAACATGAATCAAAACCAAGTATTTGATAAAGAAATCAAACTAGATAAATATAATCATCAATCCCTCAAAATCATGGCAAATCAACGTACTCCCATGCCCGGAATCTAAAGAGTTTAGCCGGACATGGTATTGAAAAGAAGATTAATAATCATCGTGTTCATGCTAATAAAAACAACAAAATGAAGAAAAGATAGGAAGAAGATAAAACTCGTGGTGTGTCTTGATCGATCCCGGTTGAAGCCTTCAAATGTTCTTGAAGTATTCTTCAAGAATTTCTTCAAAACCCCTTCTTTTTGGAATGAAAACCCCTTGATCTTTTGTTTTTCTCTCTCTCTAATCTCCCAATAATTCAGCATATCTCTTATCATGCCCCATATCCTCCTTTTATAAAGCTAAAACTATCACTTTTTCCACACAAATCTTTCAAAAATGTCAAAAGGTGATATTTCCACCGAAAAGTGACACGGCCCGTGTCATAGTCTGCTCAAAATGATAAAAACCCACTGGACATGGGACTCGACCGTGTCAATTGACACGGCCGAGCAAATGACACGACCGTGCCGAATGGCACGGCCCGTGTCATACTTGTCTGGATAAGCAAAAACTCGTTTGATGTAAAACCCAATCGTGTCAATATGGCACGACCGGGATAATGACACGGCCCGTGTCGATTGACACGTCCGGGCTCGTGTTGACTCATTTTGATACCGTTTTGACTCCTTTTTAAGCCCGATCTCTCGTTTCCGCATTGCTTGATATGTATTTGGGTAAGAGACTTCGTTCTTGCTTGATTTATGTCCATAAAGTACCTATAAAATCAACAAAACATATCCAAGCGTGATCGAGTCCAATAAACACAATACGAGTATAAACGACACAGTTCTACATATTTTAGGATCTTAAAACCCGGAAAATCGATGTAAAAATATGTATAAAAATGAGTGTTATCAAAATCCCCCAAACTTGAACGTTGATCGTCCCGAGCAATGCACTTTAAAATAACCACTCTTAAGGGATCTCGTCCCTCAACATACCTCAAAGGATCATTTTGAAAATTTATCAATACGCCTCAATAAATAAATAAGTCGAGTTCTATAAAGTATTCAAATCTTGGGGGTGCTTCCTTAACATCATAGCTAATACTTGAATAATACGAACCTCGCCGGTCAAGTGTATTCCCTCACTCTCAAAGTGTATAAAGGGATAAGTGACGCTCAAAACTCATTCAATGAAATAAGAATCCCCATAGGCTTGCCAATCGTCTACATCTCTACCACTAGTTGTGCATGCAAATTTGGTGAATCAAAAAGGACTTTAATGGTTGTAATGTAGGCTTTTTGGTCGGGGTAGGATAAGTATGGCTTAAAGTGACTTGACTTGAGTAAATTAGAACATTCAACAATCACTTCGCTCAATTAGAAGCTCAATAATCCCATATGATTTTGTTTCTTCCAACCCCTTGATTTTAATATCATCACACTAAGCACTTTTGAAAGTGAAAATCACAACCTTATTCCTCCTTATTGCTCCATATATCTCGTTTCTTTTGGGTCTACATCTCAAAGTGTATCAATGTTTTTTTTCATATTTTTTTTTGTGGTGTACAACATCATCATTAAATCACACCAATCCTCCTTCAAATTTATTTTGATAATTCATTGCATTTTGAACCAACAATCTTCCCGATTGCTTCCACACATCTTTTCATTCTTTTGCCAATTTGTTCTAAGTAGCTCAAGTATAGGGACAAAAGTTTATAATGGAACGGAAAGATCATAATGTGGTTAACAAGAAATAGGCTTTAAGCTCAATCGGGCTAACTAGGGAAACAATTTTTTTTTCGGGTTGGCCAAAAGGTTTGAAAGGTTGCCAATAAAAATCGCCTTAAATCATTTTCACTAATTTGCAAACACACTTGTAGTTTCGAATAAGATATCAGGGCAAGTTCTAGAGTCTTAAAAATATGAATGGCACACTCGACAATAAAACTTGCATATTTAATGATGCACGAAGGCTCAAAAGCTCACAAGTTAGATTTATTCATATTTCCAAGAGATTAAGCTATTTATTCAATTTCACACTCTTTTGATTATTCTACAATTTTTCCTCTTCAAATTATCCTCGATTTGTATATCAAAATAACAAAATAAATCCCGAGACATCCAAGACAAGAGTTCATTCTTTCGAGTTTCATCAAAGTTCATCATCATCAAAACACACCAAGTTCGAAGTAAAACACACCGAAATAAAACACACCAAAATAAAACACACCAACCAAAAAAAATTCAAACCAAAACGTAAAACAAAATCCAAACACACCAAAGAAAAACAAACAAACAAACAATGTAAGTATTTCTTGACCCAATATCTCCCCCCAAACTTGAATTAAAGAGTATACACACGAAGGGGGTACAGTATTTAAACAGAAAGAAACTTTGGGTCAAGAAATACTTACAACCGGTCCTATTGATTTGGCGGAGGATAATGCCCTTGTTGGACATGCTAATCTTCCATTCGTTGTAAAATTGCTTGCATCCCGTCTAGTCTTTCACGGGTCTCCTCTCGGAAAGCCTCGAACTCTTCTCTCAGCGTAGAACGAGATGTGGCATGTCTTGTTTCGGCCTGTCTCGATGACTCGGGCCGTTCTCTCATTCTTTCTTCTTCCTCCCCCGATTCTCTTTCTTCTTCCGGGCCTCTCTCATATTCAAATTCTTCCTCCATTCTTTCCTCTTTCTCTTCTTCTCGCATCCTCTCATCTCTATCCTCAAATTCCGAACACCTAGGATGGACATTCCGAGCCGCATATCTTTCATTAGGAGAATTTAATCCAGCTGCGTCCCGGGCCAATTTATGCGCTGCCGTGGCCATTTGGAGATTTCCTAAGTCCCGAATACTGGAAATAGTTGTCAGATATGTATTTGGGAGTAGGAAGTGATCGCCGTCATTCTGGAGGAAAATAACTCGAGAATCGTAGTCGAGAATATTCATCAACTTCATGACTTGGACCGATAAAAGCATATTTCCCGGTAGGGGAGTTCGGTTTTCAAGAGGTACGTCAAGATGAAGTGCTATAGGGGTAATTAAACCCCCTATCCAAATCTCCCCTCTTGGCTTAATGGCAACGTCTTCGAAGTGGTCCATGATAATAGCTCCGGTTGCGGGATTTGTTCCGTCGAGTATATGAGCTAAGACGTAAAGCTCTCGCTGAGTAATTGACCCCGTTTCTTTTCGGCCGAATATAGTGCTTGCAATGACCTTGTGTAGATAGCGGAGGATGGGGTTGCGGAGTGAGGATCCTTTCGCCGATTTTGGGATGTAGGGACGTGCACCGCTTCCCGGGTATTCAACCATTGACCTCCAGTAAGTATCACACTCGAACCGATTGATTCGGTATTCTCCGTGCCTTCGAGCGTCATATATAGTATCTAATTCACCAGGACCCAATTTTTCGTTTTTGTTGTTTAGCCGAAATTCCAAGGCGGTCGGCTCATGCGAAATCGGGTCTCTTTTAACGGAGAGTGTACTAAGAAATTCCAGCGTGAGACATCGGTAAGTGGGCCAATGTTGGGTCATTAATGTCGTCCAACTTATTCGTCCAAGTAACCGCATAACATCTTCTCATATCCCCATCGCTGTCATGCATTCATCGTCCGGTCATCGTGTGGGGAGCATTTTTTTCTGTCCCAATGTCTCCCATCGTACTAGGCGACTCGGCGGAAGCTCAATTCCATATTTTTCGGGCGTCTCGATAGCCCCTTGAGTAGGTATTATCTCCGGTTGTTCGATTTCTGTTGTGGGCCTCCCTCTTCCTTGTTGAGTTGCGCCTCGTCCTTGTTGGGCATTTCCTCGTCCTCGTTGAGCATTTCCTCGTCCTCTGGCCATTTTCCTGCAAGAGAATTATCAATTATCATTTGTTCACACAAGCTCCGAATCACTATTTTTAGATAATATACGTACCCCCAAACCTTGTTCACAAATTATCCATTTTCCCAATTGCATAAGTAAAATCCCAAACATGTAATAGCATATCTCAATCATATATATCCAATATGTAATTCATGATAATCAACATTTCAACTCACGACAAATTCCACCAAAAAAATCCATTCAAGAACCCTAAATTGTCCAATAAATCATAATCCATATAATCTCAATGCAATGAAAAATTTAAACCATTCACAAATCGTGAATCATACCTTGAATTCGGAGTGAAATTTGAAGAAAAATTCAGAAAAATCGCGATCCAAACCCGGCTGAAATCGTCCGATTCGTACCCTTTGAAGCTTTAGGATTGTAGAATAATGATGAACACTATGTTATTATGTGAGATTTGACACTGTTTTTGCTTGATTTTGCCGGATTTAATGGGTTTTGGGTCTAGGGTTTATGATTCGGCCGTGTAGGAAAATTTTGGGGAAAAAGATGGATGAAGTCGGCCGTACAACTCCTTTTATATCCCCCGACCGACACGGCCCGTGTCAAATGACACGGCCCATGTCACACTTGCTACTTTTGTTAAAATTTGCCGCTGTCCACCTGACCCGGCCGTGTCAAATGACACGGCCCGTGCCGCACTACTCCAGAACGTGAAATTTGATCTGGGTACCTGACTCGACCGTGTCAGTTGACACGGCCCGTGCCGTGCTACTCCAGAAAGTGAAATTCGACTGGCCTTCAGACCCAACCGTGTCAGTTGACCCGGCCCGTGCCGTGCTACTCCCGAAAGTGGAAAATCATCTGCCTACACGACCCGACCGTGTCATTTGACACGGCCCGTGCCGTGCTACTCCAGAAAGTGCAGTTTTGTTCTCGATGTGTTTTTCCTGCGATTTGAACACCAAAATTTGAACCGGTTAGTCCTACAACAAGAAAAAGAATACAGAAAAAATAAAAAAAATGAAAAAATGAAAATAAAAATTATTGGGTTGCCTCCCAATTAGCGCTAAGTTTAACGTATTCAGCCGGACGTCTTCAACTGGAAGTTTTTATGGCTCGTTTAAAGTTATTACGGATACGGCTTCCTTTTGAGAGGGATGATAGTAGTGTTTGACTCGTTGTCCGTTAACTTTAAATAGCTCTCCGTCTCTGCTCATGAGCTCGACTATTCCGGGTGGAAGTACTTTCTTGATCACGAATGGACCCGACCATCTTGATTTCAATTTTCCGGGGAACAATTTCAGTCTTGAATTATAGAGAAGTACTTGTTGTCCCGGCATAAATTCACGTTTAACGATCATCTTATCGTGCCACCTTTTAGACCTCTCTTTGTAAATTCGAGAATTTTCGTAACATTCATCCCGGAATTCTTCCAATTCATTTAGCTCTAGCAATCTTTTCTTTCCGGCGGCCTCAAAATCCAAGTTTATTCTTTTCACCGCCCACATCGCTCTATGCTCCAATTCCAAAGGTAGGTGACATGATTTCCCAAAAATGAGTTGATAGGGAGATGTTCCCAAATGAGTTTTATAGGCCGTACGATAAGCCCAAAGTGCATCATCGAGCTTGGATGACCAATCTTTCCGAGATGTACTCACCGTCTTTTCCAAGATTAGCTTGATCTCTTTGTTGGCCGCTTCGGCTTGTCCATTTGCTTGTGGATGATAGGCCAATGATTTCTTTGATCGGACCCCATATTTCTGAAGGAGTTTATCCATGATTTTGTTGACAAAATGCGATCCCCGATCACTGATTAATGCTCTTGGAGTTCCGAATCGGCAAAAGATATTTTTCTTTAAAAATTTCATTACTACTTGAGCATCATTTGTTGGAGAACAAATTGAATCGACCCATCGAGATACGTACTCGACCGCTAGGAGAATGTACTTATTTCCGAATGATGATGAGAATGGACCCATGAAGTCGATACCCCAAACGTCAAATAGTTCAACCTCACTTACGTTGGTTAGGGGCATCTCATGACGTCTTGAAATATTTCCTACTCGTTGGCATCTATCGCATTGTTGAATGAAGAGATAGAAATCTTTGTATAGCGTAGGCCAATAAAATCCGCTTTGCAACACTTTTGCAGCAGTCCGTGTTGCTTCGAAATGTCCTCCGGTTGGTGATGAATGACATTGTTGAAGAATTTCATCCCATTCCTCTTGTGGTACACATCTCCTCACTATCATGTCGGCACATCTCTTAAAAAGTAATGGATCATCCCACATATAGAACTTGATATCATGTAGGAATTTCTTCTTTTGATAATGAGATAAATCCGGGGGTAGCACACCTGCGACCAAAAAATTAACAATGTCAGCAAACCACGGAAATTTAGCTTCTACCATAAAGAGCCGCTCGTCCGGAAATTCTTCTTTAATCTCTTCGATCTCGGGTTCCTCCTCCTTTTTGTACTCGAGGCGAGATAAGTGGTCGGCTACCACGTTTTCACATCCTTTTCTGTCTCGAACTTCCACATCAAACTCTTGTAAAAGAAGAATCCATCGAATTAGGCGAGGTTTAGAGTCTTTCTTCTCAAACAAGTATTTGATAGCTGCGTAATCCGTGTGTACTATCGTCCTTGTCCCAATTAAGTATGATCGGAACTTATCAAAAGCAAATACCACGGCAAGCATTTCTTTCTCCGTTGTTGTGTAATTTTGTTGGGCTCCGTCCAATGTTTTGCTTGCATAATATATAGCCCGAAAGAGTTTTTCACGACGTTGTCCCAACACAGTTCCGACCGCATAATCACTTACATCACACATGATCTCAAAAGGTTGAGACCAATCCGGTACCACGAGGATAGGAGCACTTACTAATGCCTTCTTTAGAGTCTCAAATGCCTGCAAACATTCGTTAGAAAGAATGAAAGAGGTATCTTTTTCTAGCAATTTACTCAAAGGTTTAGTGGTTTTAGAAAAGTCTTTTATGAATCTCCTATAAAAACTCGCGTGTCCAAGGAAACTCTTAATTGCTTTTTCATTCTTTGGTGGAGGAAGTTTCTCAATGGCGACAATTTTCGCCCTATCAACCTCCAAACCGGCAGCGGACACTCGATGGCCTAGGACAATTCCTTCTTGCACCATAAAGTGGCATTTCTCCCAATTCAACACGAGATTAGTTTCTTCACATCGCTGCAAAACTAAAGTAAGATTATGCAAGCAATGATCAAATGAATTTCCAAACACCGAAAAATCATCCATGAAAACTTCCATTATATTTTCGATCAAACCGTGAAAGATAGCCATCATACAACGTTGAAACGTTGCTGGAGCATTACATAAACCAAACGGCATTCTACGATAAGCATAAATTCCATAAGGACATGTAAAAGCCATTTTTTCTTGATCTTCCGGTGTTATGTAGATTTGATTATACCCCGAATATCCATCAAGAAAACAGAAAAATTCATGCCCCGCCAATCTATCAAGCATTTGATCAATGAAGGGAAGGGGAAAATGGTCTTTGCGAGTAGCCGCATTTAAAGCTCTATAGTCTATACATACTCGCCATCCCGTAACTACTCTCATAGCAATTAATTCATCTTTTTCGTCTTTGGTTACGGTCATCCCTCCCTTTTTTGACACCACTTTAGTAGGACTTACCCACTCACTATCGGAAATTGGATATATCATCCCGGCATCTAAAAGTTTTAATACTTCCTTTTTCACCACTTCTTTCATTATGGGATTAAGTCACCGTTGATTTTGCACTTTAGGTTTAAAATTTTCTTCAAGCAAAATCCTATGCATGCATATGGAAGGACTAATTCCCTTCAAATCTGAGATAGACCATCCTATAGCCGACTTATGTGCTCTCAATACACGAAGCAATTTATCTAGTTGAGTGGATGAAAGTGAAGAGGATACAATTACCGGATTGGATTTGTTATCATCCAGAAATGCATACTTGAGGTGTTCCGGGAGGGTTTTAAGGTCCAAGCTTGGTTGGGATGAATCCGATTGAGATGAAACGGACCCCAAACTTTTGGCCACGTCGTTGGACACATTTGATTCATCCGTCAGCTTAATTTCTGCAACTACTTCATGCTCCCCTTTGTCTAAATCATCGAACGTATTGATTTGCGTTTTTTTCTATAGAGAATTCAATTCAGAAACATAATCAAACAAGTCAGAATCGTCAAACTCCAAAGTTGAATCACTAGAAAAACATGAATTCGTAAGAGCAAACTCTAACGAATCCGACGATAATGAGTGTAAGATTTTTTTCCTTCCATACGAGCTTATATGGTCAATAACATTGCAATATTCCGTATTATCATGAAATTTCATAGCTTTGAATATAAAAAATAGAACATGCTCGTCGTGTTATTTCAACATCAATAAGAGCCTTTCCCGTTGCTAGAAATGGACGTCCAAGGATAAGTGGTAAATCTCCGTCTTCTTCCATATCAAGGACAACAAAATCCGCTGGAAAAATAAATTTGTCGACTTTTACAAGCACATCTTCAACAATCCCCTTGGAATGTGTTATTGATCGATCCACCAATTGTAGCATAACCGTTGTGGCTTTCATTTCTCCGACACCTAATTTCCTGAAAATAGATAACGGCATGAGGTTAATCGAAGCACCTAAATCACACAAAGCTTTGTCGAATGAGATGTTTCCAATAGTGCATGGAACGGTAAAGCTTCCGGGATCCTTAAGCTTTTGAGGCAATTTGCGTTGGATAATAGCGCTACATTCTTCGGTTAGTTTAACCGTCTCATGATCTCCCATCTTTCTTTTTCTCGACATCACATCCTTCAAGAACTTTGCGTAGTTGGGCATTTGTTCCAAAGCGTCTGCAAAAGGAATATTGATATTAATTTTCTTGAAGATGTCTAAAAACTTTGCGAATTGTGCATCTAACTTTTTCTTTTTGAAACATTGAGGAAAAGGGAGAGAAACGTTAGGAGTAGAGTTAGGAGATATTTTAAGCTTCTCAGCCCCCTTAGTTGTATCATGCTTCCCTTCTTCCTTTTCAATTTCGAATTGATCCTCCTTGATTTCCTCACTTGGCATCTTTGGCCCTTCATAATTCGTTCCACTTCTTAAGGTGATCGCTTGGCACGACTCTTTTGGATTCTCTTCGGTATTGCTCGGAAATTGTCCCCGTTGATGTTGACTCCCGACAACTTTAGCTAATTGTCCGATTTGAGTTTCGAGATTTTTCATTTGATCTCCCATGGTGGTAGCTAGTTGAGTGACATGGCCTTCGATTTTGTCTAATTTCTCCTCATCTCGACTAAATCGGCTTTTTTTCTCCATCATGAAGGTAGCTAGAATATTTTCGAGATTCGACGTCGGCTTTGCTTCTTCAATTATCTCCCCATTTGATACCTTGAATCCGGCCGGTGGTTGCAAAGCATTCTTTGGATTAGCATAGCTAAAATTTTCATGATTTCGATTGGAAGGATGGTAGAAGCCCGGTGGTGGATTATTCCGGTAATTCTTGTAACTCCGATTATTAATGTAGTGTGCCTCCTCCAATGGATCGGACGGTAGTGAACTTGAACTTCCTTGAGAAACTCCCTTCAAATCACCTCCTTTTGTTAGAGCCCCCAATTGAGTAGTTAACATCGTCATTTGTGCGGTTAATGCCTTTATAGGATCCGAATCGGATATCCCAGCCACCCTTCTAATATTTGATCTTTCCGTTGGCCATTGGTAGCTATTCATAGCCATTTCTTCGATCAATCCATACGCGTCTTCAGCGCTTCTTGCTAGCAATGCCCCTCCCGCGGAAGCATCAATAAAATTTCTTGTTTCCCCCATAAGACCATTGTAGAAGAAACACATTTGTTGGTTTTCGGGGAAACCATGTCGAGGGCATCGCCTTAGTAAATCTTTGAAATGTTCCCAAGCTTCATATAACGGTTCGGAATCCAATTGATGAAATTGAGTAATCTAACCTTTTAGCTTCATTGTCTTGTTTGGTGGGAAAAATTTGAACAAAAATTTTTCGCTCAATTCTTCCCATGTCTTTATACTTCCGGGAGCTAAAGTTCCAAGCCAATTTCTTGCTTTCTCCCTCAAAGAGAATGGAAACAATCGTAAGCGTATGGCATCATCCGAGACTCCGTTCATTTTGATAGTATCACATATTTGCATTAAATGAGTGAGATGGGCATGTGGATCTTCGACAGCAAATCCTCCAAATTGATTTTGTTGAACCATTGAAATTAAGGCCGGTTTCAACTTTAAATTATGAGCGTTGATGGGAACATGAGTAATTCCTCCAAAGTTTCGGTCTAGTTTCGATCGGAATCCACCCCGAATTGATTGCACCCTAGTTGGTGGATTTTCAATCCTTCTGCCCTCGTTATCTTGGATTATTGCATTCTCGTTTGCGTTGCCCCTTTCTACGTTGTCTCCTGCTCTCTCCATGTCTTCAAAAAGATCTCTTCTTAATTTCCTTGAGGTAGCACTTGTTCTTCGGGCAAATGCTTCTATTTCCGGGATGAAAGTTTCTAAAGGCACTCGAGATGAACGAGTGTCCATGCACTCCCTGAGTAGAGATTGTATGAGTTAAGTAACAAATAAGAAAATGTCTAAAGTAAGACTAAAAACACTTATCGTAATATCAACACAAAAATTAATTTAATCCCCGGCAACGGCGCCAAAAACTTGTTCGCTATTATTTTAAACAATCCGCAAGTGTACGAAAAATATGTAGAAAACGGCGAGTAAGGTCGTATTCCACAGAGAGTAAATATTTTTATCGTGTTGAGTATTAGATTATAGTGTTCCCGGCTTTATCTAGACGATCGAAAGGTAAAATGGATGATTGATGAAATAACATACAATAATCACAATAAATTAAAACGATTGAAAATATCCGAATGGAAGCTAATTGCAAGAGTTTAGAAAGGTAGATTCCAAGGCTAGGTTTCCGTTGATTACTAAATTTAGTCGGGATTGGTTTCAAAAGGTTCTAAGTGCGTTTCTAAAACGACGATCACAACAATATTCTAAAGTCTCTCTCGAGATGCATTAAAACGTATATTAAACAACCTATAACAACGTCTCCGTCTATTATAAATTATCTAACTCCAAAAAATGTTCATAAGATTAGATATCATCATAGTTCATCACCGATTTCTCAATCACGTAATTTACTACGCCAAATACTCGAAACCTATTAATGCCCTCTTCTCTCGAATTATGAGCAATTAAGTTTAACATGTAAAAACATTGATCAAGTGTCTAAACATGAATCAAAACCAAGTATTTGATAAAGAAATCACACTAGATAAATATAATCATCAATCCCTCAAAATCATGGCAAATCAACGTACTCCCATGCCCGGAATCTAAAGAGTTTAGCCGGACATGGTAAATAATCATCATGTTCATGCTAATAAAAACAACAAAATGAAGAAAATATAGGAAGAAGATAAAACTCGTGGTGTGTCTTGATCGATCCCGGTTGAAGCCTTCAAATGTTCTTCAAGAATTTCTTCAAAACCCCTTCTTTTTGGAATGAAAACCCCTTGATCTTTTGTTTTTCTATCTCTCTAATCTCCCAATAATTCAGCATATCTCTTATCATGCCCCATATACTCCTTTTATAAAGCTAAAACTATCACTTTTTCCACACAAATCTTTCAAAAATATCAAAAGGTAATATTTTCACCGAAAAGTGACACGGCCCGTGTCATAGTATGCTCAAAATGATAAAAACCCGCTGGACAGGGGACTCGACCGTGTCAATTAACACGGCCGAGCAAATGACACGACCGTGCCGAATGGCACGGCCCGTGTCATACTTGTCTGGATAAGCAAAAACTCGCTGGATGTAAAACCCGACCGTGTCAATATGGCACGGCCGGGATAATGACACGGCTCGTGTCGATTGACACGGCCGGGCTCGTGTTGACTCGTTTTGACACCGTTTTGACTCCTTTTTAAGCCCGATCTCTCGTTTCCGCATTGCTTGATATGTATTTGGGTAGGAGACTTCGGTCTTGCTTGATTTATGTCCATAAAGTACCTATAAAATCAATAAAACATACCCAAGTGTGATCGAGTCCAATAAACACAATAAGAGTATAAACGACACAGTTCTACACATTTTAGGATCTTAAAACCCGGAAAATCGATGTAAAAATATGTGTAAAAATGAGTGTTATCATACCTCCCATATGATAATTAATTACCACAAGACGGATGGTTTTACATATTTACTATACATCTTATGTAACAAGTTTAATTATCACAAGATGGATGGCGATGCCTCCTATATGATAAATGTAATTGTCACAAGACGGATGGTTTTACATATTTACTATACATCCTATGTGATGAGTTCAATTATCACAAGACGGATGGTTTTACATATATGCAATTTACATATTATATATCACCATCGTGGTTGGTTATACCATGTGAATGGTTCATAAATACTGCTCCCGAAGAAGTAGTTGATAAAAATAAATCCTACTCTGAAGATGTAGTTGATCGATTATTTAAATCATGCTCTTGAAGAAGCAGTTGAAAGAAATAAATCCTACTCTCGAAAGAAGAAGTAGTTGATAGAAGTAATATCCGATCTCCATAATTATTAAATACGAATGGAGAAAATTAAGCAAGCAGTACCAGGAGTTATAATCGATTAATTAAAGAAAATTCCATGGAAATACACCGCATAGTGGGATCATCTGACAGGTGATATGAAAAACTATCACCGAAAAATTATTGCTCAATAAATCTCGTATTGATTATATCCACATGGTGGGATCATTGAAATCATATTGATATCACAATAGATAAGCATATATCATATATTCGTGAGAATAATATATTTGCATAAAGGCAAAAAGATGATCTTATTATTGCTGGAAGAAGCACAAAACAGTCGAAGTGGAAAATATTGAAACTAGCCAAAAAGGAAATAAACACTCGACAATATGCGAAAAGTAAAATGCATATGAAACCCATAAGAAGGGGTGCGTCTCGAGAGTATAAAACTCCGTAACTCTGCCGCCCCCTGGCATTAGGGTTCATAATGAAAGATCTAAAGAATCTAAACTTCTTTTTCGTTTGGCACCAATAGTCTGTGGCTGATGAGCTTTGACTTCCAAATTCTTAACTGAAATATATGCCTGAAACTTTATAAGTAGATAAGCAACTGTATCAGCACATATAATAATATCTCTTTATGGCTAAGAGATAAACTTGTGATCTACGCCTTGATCCAAAAGGGCAAGCAAATCGTTGAAGAAATTATTAATATTCACAAACCTATAGGTTTGGTATGGAAGTCCCGCTCAGCCCATGACGTGATATTGAATATCTCATTGAGTGTGCCATAGCCACCTGAAAGTACAATAAAGGCATCGCTATTATTCACCATATACACAGACTATGCTTGAAGCATCAACCCAGTTGAACCTCCTATACCACTGGTTCTAACTGTGGGAAAGTGTAAGACACTTGTTACTCTTATTTTCCCATTTTGTGCAGCCTCTAAAAGGCAACCCAAAAACCTATGATTACTCACACCATACAATATATCGATTTGTCTTTTCCTAATTCTTTTACGAATTGATATGACATATCTATATGCTGGATATGACCTATCAATTTGGATCCACCTAAAATACATATGGTTTTAATTGTGTGATATCTGTACGAGGATTCTAAGAACTCTACACTAGATTTTCAAAGTACTTTTATAAGATATACAATTTCTGATGTGTGGATCCCAAATTTAAAGAACAAACTTTTTTCTAGAAGACAAATAACTTCACTATTTTCATTGAAAAATGAGGAGCTGATAAGTCACTGCCTTTACTATTTTCTTTTTGACAAAATTGCAGAAGAAAACAAAAGATATGATATTATATTTTTCAATGAAAATGACGTTATCTATAGACAGCTGAGAAATTTAAATATTGGAGAATAATATTCATAAACTTTCATTATTTTGCTATTTACCTTATACCTGACAGAATGGACTTACAAACTGGATCTTTTGAGACTAATTTTCATGATTATAGCGTTCCAGTTCATCCTTAAATTGTGTCCATAGAGCCAATAGTTCACGATGAAAGTATCCACTGGGATGTGTATCAAGAGTCTGTTGGATATCGTGATCCATAGATTTCTTACTCAATCTATCCTTGATAAATGCGATTTTATCTTCTCGATTTTTGGATACAAACCCCACCGATTTGCACCGTGTGTCACATGTCCACCGAGCACATTTATAGCATCCACCTAATCTTTTTGCTCTTCGTTTCTTTGCAAAATTACTCCCACCTGTACCTGGCATATACTTAAATGAATTTGAAAATTCGCCAGATAATCGAACTTGTACTTCGATCAACCATCGAATATCTTCTGGGATGCCATTCCTCATTAGCACCTTTAATCTTTCGAGTCGAGCTCGATAAATTCTTTTTATGATATTCACTAGAAGAGATGGGTAATATTTGCGAAGACTAGAAAGCATTGAATCCATTATGATAATCAAATCCTCGATATGGGTGATTGTGAATACAATGTTAATCTATTTATATAGTAGAATTATGCGTACGAGGTTTGACTCCGTGTTTGAATAATTCATATCCCGAAGCATATGAACTACGGTTCTATATTTGAATAATGAACATAAAATGAAATGTGGGAGCGGCGACTCCATATTGGTAGTGATGTGCAATAATGGCACCGAAAGATGATATGATATGTCGGTAAAATATCTATATGGTGCTATAGACACATCATGTTTTCAAATATTTATTCTCGATTAATATCACTACTAGCCAATATTGGGAATAAATTCCTAATAAATTTCGAATATATTAAGGGGGAGTATGGGCCCACTTCCTCTATATGTGAACTACTGGATATTATGGATCCACTAGATAGTCAAATATGTATAGGACTCGTAATCGAAAATTTACGAGATAATTTGCTCATGGTTGGAGCATATATTCCATATCAGATTAAGCTAGTAATATATCCCAAATAAACTTGAATGGATCCCAGAAAGGATCAAGATATGCGCATACAAGTGGGATATTAATTGGCATACTATTCAAAGTCCTCCTGCCAATATCGAGAACATAATATATAAATCCCCATGACTGAGGATGAATACTGAGGTACTGGCATATGAGTTTGGTGCTCAATAAATCCCTTAGCATAAGGGGGAGTATTAGCAGTTGGAAATATGTGAAATGCATCACACTATATCCTCACAACTATATAAACTTGAAGTTCAAAGATGCATGATAAATTATTAATCTTCCGTACCAACTACAACTGCTTTGATAAATATGTTGTTGCCCGAAATATTATCTGAAGATAGATATTGCTGGAACGGTCGAGCAACAGCAAATTGTGAGAGCACGTCCGAGGGAATGGAAATAACATAAGATTTGCCGGGTTTGTTAGGCCCAGGCTTGGATGCTCTCGTGAGATGTTATTAATAAGAATACGTTTGAGTACAAATATTAATGTAAGAATGCAATTACAATGAGTGTAAAAGATCATATTTATCTAGCTCTTGAGCGAAGCTCTGCGTGTTTTTGTTCTCGTTTCTGCCGACCGTCTCAGGATTGAGAGGTGCTGAGAGAGAGAAAAGCTGAGAGATAGCTGTTGCAAAGAGTGAGAGAGTCAAGTTATGAGCTGAGATTCTGAACTTCTGAAAACCGTGAATCCGAGTGCAGGGTCCCTACTATTTATAGGATTGGCCACTGCTGGGCGATCGCCTTTCTTATGATATAATAAGGGGGCGATCGTCTTTCTAGCACATGGGCTGTCTGCCTTAAAGTCTGCGGCTGCTGCTGGCAGCCAGCTGTGCGGTCCAATGAGGAGCCAGCACGCGTCCTGAGTCGCTGTCCAGGGCGGTCCCACTGTGCACCTTTCGGCGGGTCTGTCGGTAGGTGAGAAGATGCTGACAGGCTGTGGTCAATGATCCATGTCTTGCGGCGCCTTTTTCGGATCTGCATGTGGGACTCTGTACGAGCTTCGGTCTTTGCCGACTAGACGGCCGTTGGCTTTGCGTGGCATGAGACGGTCGTCATTGGCCGGGCACCAGAGTCGATCGCCAAGTGCCAAGAGACGATCGCCTTGGATGTCGATCGCTCGGTACTGGGTCTTGACCTGGGACCCGAGATCGTCCAATTCTGCCTTGGTCTATTTGACTCCGGCTCGGTCGCCTGTCGTCTGTGCCGATCGCCTATTGGGGTGTATGAATCTCGACATAACAAAATACATAATAATTTCCCGAATATAAATCAAAGTAAATGATAAAAGGAGGCATATACTTTTGAAGTATATAGACATAACTGTAAAGGAAGATAATGAGATATCTCGGCAAGTTATGTTGTTATAGGAAATAAATATTGAAATTGTTGACACGATACAGCACTATGAATGAAATGAGGATATTGAAATCCATGATTGTGAAATATGGATATTGAAAATGAGAATATTGAAATTCATCAAACTTGAAATACATGCCCTTTATAATAAAATGAAACATATGGGCTTACTGAAAGTGACTCCTGAAGAGATTTTAAAAGTATTATCAGTGCGTGCAATCACCCAAAATAAGGCGTTGTGAAAGGAAATTATACACTGTACTCTTTTCCTTGACTGAGGTTTTATCCCACTGGGTTTTCCTAGCAAGGTTTTTAACGAGGCAGCTCAATCACAACTAATATAGAATCTCCAAAAGAGATTTGAAATATATTGCAGAGAATATGAGTTTGATATTACAAACTGCACTGAATATGATACTCGTACTAATCCTTGGAGGATTATTGAAATGCCTAAGGCATATTTGTATATACGCATTTTTTTCTTGACTGAGGTTTTGTCCCATTGGGTTTTCCTAGCAAGGTTATAACGAGGCAACTAAAATGGCGTATTAGTATGAATAATGTACTCTTTTCCCTTCATTAGGAATTTTTCTCGTTGGGTTTTTCTAATAAGGTTTTAACGAGGCATATTCATGGCGAAATGAGGAACACTACTAAGATTCAGATTATTCATCAAGTTTTGAAAATAGAAGGAGTAGTTGTACTCTTTTTCCTTCGATCAAGTTTTTCCCACTGGGTTTTCTTGACAATATTTTAATGAGGCAACACGTGGATACTCCAAAATGAATGATATACATTACAGATTCACTGAGTTTTTGTCCCACAAGGTTTTACTGAGACGGCACAAGAATACTCATCAAGATAAGGGGGAGCAAATTTACGAGAATACAAATTGCTGAAGTTTTATCCAACAGAGGTTGCCTACCAACATTATGATGCAACATGATATGATTGTCACACGCTCCAATACAATCAGTTTGAGAGTTTTTCTCCCATTGGGTTTTTCTTCAAACTGGTTCATCAGATATTTATGTAAATAGTCATTTAATAGGGAGTGTTAAGAATTGTTGAAATACGCAATTCTCGTAGTGCGTAATAAGATAATATATTATAATATGTGAATGAATATTATGCCCCTGATGTAACTATGTAATTACGATTGTGCCATCTGAAGTTTTCCTATAAATAGGACTTCAGTTATTAATAAAAAAACCAGACTTGAGAATCATTCTCTCCATTCTCTCTCTAAATCCTCTCTATTATATTTCGGTTTTATAACAGTTTTATCCATTTTATCGCGAATCAAATGATTAAGTGAGTCTTAGATAGGAATGGCAATGGGGCGGGTTCGGAGAAGGGCAGGCTATCTCCGTCCCTGAACCCGAAATCTGAAATCTGCCCCGTTCTCGCCCGTTCCCCATCGGGGATCTTATCGGAGCGTCCCATTGGAGCTACTAGGCCTGGGCATGGGACGGGACGGGACCATTTTTAAGGTAATCCCATCATGTCCCATTTGAAAAATATGGGACGGGACGGGACGGGATTGCACTTTTGAAGAACTGGTCCCGATCGTCCCGATCCCATTTGGGATCGGGACGGGATCGGGATACGAACGGGACGAAAACTGGTCCCATTGACCAATGTTGACTCTCAAATGAACTTTTATTTTTTTTTATGTAACTCTATACTTTAAACTCAAAACACAAGTTATCCAACCACGCCATGGGAGCATCATGCAGCAACTAATTATAAATCCAACGAGAAAGAAAAGAGGATGCGAAATATTTTTCTTACAAAACTAAAAAAAAACATTTACCAAACGGCCTCCAGATTTCTTTTGAACAAAACTCCAAACAGCTCAGATTAAATAAAGTACCAAAAGTAAATGTAGAAACAAAACTTCAAACAACAGAGTCTTCAAATTAAATAAAGCACCGAAAGTAAAGCAGTGAGTGTGCGTGTTCTAGGCCTTTGAACAGCATAACCCTTCTTTGGTGGGCGCACTATCCTTCTGGAAGTAATAAGAACCACTTCCTTTCCGCTAAATTTCTTTCCAAGCTCTCTCACAAGCCTTGGATGAATCTTGCGGAAAGCCTTGACTCTCAAATGAACTTGACATTATAAACTTGTTACATGACAATAAATTCAAATTAAATATTCAAAGTTTCAAATTCACAACAATACAACAATTGAAACTAAAGACGATACGAAATAGATTGCAATTCTTGAATTGTTAAAACTCAAACATTTGTTGCAATACTCTTGGACTTTCCTTTTGAGTTTGGCACTTTGGGAGGAAGCGCCTTGCCCTTACGTCGGCTAGATACACTACTTTCGAAATCTGCAAAATATTCTCATCATATCAGTCTCATCAGTCACCAATTAAGCGAAGCAGTAAATAAACGTAGTATAATAAATAAGCAGTATAGTCAATTAGGTGAAGCAGTACAGCAAGGTGGTTTTTTTACTATCTACTAAATAAGATAAGTAGGCAAGTAGTACTAAACTATTACTAAATATTAAATAAGAGGAGCAGCATAAATAATATTAGTGAAGAGAAGCAAGCACCTAAATATTATTAATGAATAGAAGCAAGCAACCAAGTATTAGTGAAGTGAAGTGGACTATATATACCATACCTTCTTCAATAGATTCATAAAACTCCAGGTTATCAATTGTCGGTTCTTCAACCTCAGCGACATCATCCCCAAGCAACCAATTCTGCGTGCAAATCAGTCCCTCAACTGTTTTAGCAGTTAACGAACTCCTAAAACAGTCGATAACTCTGCCCCCGGTTGAAAAACAAGACTCTGAGGCCACTGTGGATGTTTGAATTGCAAGAACATCCTTTGCAATCGCTGCCAAGACTGGAAATTTATAACCATTGACCCTCCACCATAACAGGATGTCAAATTGATCCTCATCTTCTGTTAGTTCTAATGGAGCATCCAAGTATTGATCGACTTCATGTGTTGTCACTGCGTCTTCTGTTTCTTGAACAACCTTCTTCCAATTACTAAGGATTTGATTTCGGCTATTTGAACTTCCGATGCTCGTAATACTACCAGACGATGAACTTGGAGAGGTTGGTCGTGGTAGGTGTTTGCCTCCATCTACAACAACAACATACTAGCAAAGTAGAAAGCATAATTAGTGGTAGAAAACATATTAGCAGCTTAAGTTTCATATTTAAATTACTTGGCAGCAAATAGAAGATGCGTCTCGTTACAAACAATTACGAACATGTGATTTATGAATTGCGTTCTTCATTTGATCCGAAGTAATTAAGAGGTTGGAAAAGAAATTATAGTTTGTCTCATTGCGTGATAAAACCGACTCGGCAATGAGTTAAAATTTAATTTTGAGAAGATTCTGACTTGGGGGCACCTTCACAAAGAATAATAGAGAATAAAACTATATATGCTAATAGAAAGGAGGCATTTATATATTTAATATTAAAAACAACGAGACGTCACATGCATCGTATATTTTGATGAAACAACTTGACAGGTAAACTTGTGTTCTTTTTGTAATTAAGCTAAAGTTACGGGTAGTTCTTTTTTACACCATTCTTTTTTATACCATTCAAATACAAACACATTCACAATATAAATAAATAAATACCTGATTGTTATGATAATGAAAGAAACGAACACTTTCACATCATATTGCACAGATTAAGAAAAAAAATGGAATAGACAAGAAAAATACCTGATTATAAAGATCAATTAATAACTTCCTGATGTCGGTGGTTCTTTGCTCCACCTCATTTTCCATTAAACCTTCTATGCGAAAGTTAAAAGTCACATTCTTCAATTTGAACCTTGCATCTAAAACCAGACCAATGATCACCATATGATTGATGTTCGACCATGTACCAAAGTACTTCAGCCATTTGCTTCTCATATTGATTGCCATTTCATTCAAAGTCAACTCTGTCTCTGCTCCACTAGACAACTCTGGTAATACAAACATCCCATTTATTTTGTTTTCCATGGTAATCACATCCTGGAAGGTGGTATGAACCGTAGGCTTTGTTGATGCACTAACCCTCAAAGTGACATCATAAAATACTTTTAAAACATCCACAAATACAAAGACCTTCATCCAGTCTTCTTCTTGTGGTGGTCCTACTTTACTTCTGTTAGGTCTTACAGGTGGAATCAGATCTCCATCTTCATTAAATACCTCTTCCGGTTCCCTGAAATATGCCACGAAATTATTATCTCCATCATCTGGATCACCTAACACATCAAATACTCTTTTGAACCTCAAAGCTGCTTCTAACATTAGGTAGGTGCTGTTCCATCTAGTCTGGACATCCAAACACACAAGTCTCCTGCTTGGAACTTTCTCTCTCTCCACAACTTTCTTAAATATACTCAATCGGTTAGGAGAAGACCTCACCCATAAAACAGCATTTCGAATAGCTAACACCGATTTTTGCAATCTCTTTAAGCCATGCCCCACTATTAAGTTAGTGATGTGAGCAATACATCTCACGTGCATATATTTTCCACATAGAATCTGATCGTAAGCTGCCGACTTGTTCATTTTTGCTACTAGCCACTCCATCGCAGATTTGTTTGCAGAGGCATTATCGATTGTGACACACATAACTTTCTCAATTCCCCAAAGCACTAAGCATTGCTCTATCAGCTTCCCTATTGTCTGCCCTTGATGATTCTCAATCACAACAAAATTAATTACCCTCTTGTGCAACTTCCAATCCACATCAATGAAATGGGCGGTAAGAACCATATAATTTACATTCTGGAGACTAGTCCAAGTGTCCGTGGTCAAACTCACTCTATATTTCTTCAAGGTCTTCTTCAAATTAATCTTTAAATTGTCATACCGTCTAAGAAAACTCTGCATATTGTTCTTCTAGAAGGTACGTCAAATAGAGGACATACCCGTTTACAAAACCCCCTGAACCCCTTCTTCTCCACAAAACTAAACGGCAGCTCATCAACAATAATCATATCAACACAAGATTCTAAATAATCTGCTTGACTAAAGGCTACCATACTCAGTTTATTGGTCTTTGAATTATCGCCAACAAGATTCTTTTGCGACTTATCCACCACTTTCGGGAAAAAACGACAGTTATTATTCATGTGCCTAAGCATACCAGAAGTGCTATTTCCATCCCTGTCAATGGCATAATCACCGATCTTTCCCCTTGGACAATGAATACAATAAGCCCTCTTTTGAATGATCTCACATTCTTTTCCATCAGCATCTACTCCAACAGATTTCTTCTTATACACATTAAAATGATCCCAAACAATGCTCCGCTTAACTCCTGACTTTGTAGACACACTTTCATTTCCATCATTTTCTTGGCTTGTAGGTTCACTTGCTTGAGTAGGCACACTTCCATGTTCACTTGCATGAACAGATTGAACATCATGGTCAGAGTCGACAGACTCATTAGAATGACTAGTATCAGATTTCTCATAAAATTCTGGAACTTCAGGTTCTCCACTAGAGTCATTCTCAAGACCTTCAGCATTCGGTTGAGGTCGAGCCATACGTTTCTTTGATCTAGCCATATGATATAGCTATGCAGTAATGAAATCTGAAACTTCAATAAAAAAACTATAAGAAATTGGAAGACATAGTATATGCACTCTACTATAAAGACACAAAGTATACAAAATATAACAAATTTGGGGCATAATCTGCATATGTTTTGGGTTTTCAATAAGAGTATCCTTAATATGCATTTCCTTAAACGGCATAATCAGCCATTTCCTTAATCTGCATTTGCTTCTCATATTGAAAAAAGTATCCAACATTAAATCCAACACTTAATTACTGAGCAGGTATATGAGTAAACCACGTCAACTACCATCAAGCATCTAGTTATAACTTCAATCATTCATAGAGAGTATCTACATAATTCACAAATAACTATCATTGATGCAAACGATCAAATAATTATGTACCATCCTAGGTAAGATCCTCGAACAAATATCTCTAATCAAATATATATATATATATATATATATATATATAATCAAACGAATGTGTTATTTTCAAATCGGGTATTTACCTCAAATCGAAGCACCACAACTGGATATTAGAAGCCCTATTGGAAGCTTGAACTGTAGAAAAGTTGAATCGAAGCCTGAATCTGAGAGTATAATTTTGAGATGAATCAATTTTTGGAGAAAAAAAAAATGGTAAGCCCTAGTTGTTGAGTGGCGGCGGGGGGTGGTGTCTTGTTTTGTGTACTCACCCTATTTTTTCTGGAGGGGACCGAGGGCAAGGGGGGTGGAGTGGTTGGTTGGGTAATGTTGTTCAAGAGCAAGACTTTTGAGTTTTGAGATGGGGAATAATATTAGAAGTGGGTCGATTGATGTTAGATGTGGGATTTGGGCCAGGTGTGGTTGCGGTTGGGTTACTAGGTGGCAAGGCTTTGGGGGCATGTATGTAATATATATTATATAAATTTAATAATTAAATATTTTACGGGACGGGACGGGATCCCATCGGGATTCAATATATGGGTTTGCGATCCGTCCCAAATATTTAAAACGGGACGGGACGGGACGGGCCTTGAATTTTAAGAATTTGGTCTCGTCTCGTCCTGGGGTGGGACGAGACGGGCTCGAGACGGGCCCGGGATTTCGGGATTAGTTGCCCAGGCCTAGGAGCTACAACTTACCCCGAACCCCGCCCCATTTTCCGTTTTGCCCCGAAACCCGAAATTGCTGGGTAGCAATTATCAAAATATAAACATAATATGTAGCTAAAATAAAGATGCATGCTGGAATACAGTAAAACCTCTCAAAACGAATACTCTATTAAGGAATAAACTCTATTTAGGAATAAAAATTTATGGTCCCAACTTGGGACTAGTTATAATTTGGAATAAACTCCATATTGTCATAATTCATATATTTTCAAATTACAACCTAAGGAAATACACCTCCATTTAGGAATAAATCATAATAAAATACACACACACACACATATATATATATATATATATATATATATAATTTTTACAATAGATTTAAGTTGATCTAAAATACTTGTTCAAGGTTGATTGTGACAAAGATTTAATCTTTTGTGTTGTAACCATATCCTTCAACTTGCGTGTGCCCATTAGCTCGTCTAAATGACCACCTTTTTGTCGAACCCAAAACATTTCCAACTTGTCGAGTAAGCTTAAAGCTTATTCACATGAAATTTTTTGTACTTCTATGCTATCATCCTCCGGATTATTTTCCTCATTTTCTTACATAATTCCTTCAATGATTTCTTATCGGTTAAAGCATAAATAATTTTCTTGCCTAATTCCCAAGTTTACAACATATTACATACATGTATCTACTAATTATAATATTTATATATTATACATGCACTTTAAAATTTAAAAAAAATCTTTTTAAAACTCTATTTAGGAATAACCTCCATTTAGAAATATTTTTTTTATGTTCCCAAGGATATGACTTTATAGAGGTTTTACTATATATATATATATATATATATAATAATGAAAAATATATATAATATAATATCGAGGCAGGACGGAGCCGGGCACAATTACCCCAGTCACTACCCCGAATCCCAAAAAAATCCACGTGAATGCCCCAATCCCCGCTCCGTAACCCGATAATATCTGCCCCGTCCCACTCTTTAAGATCGAGTTTCGAATTTCCCCGTCAGGTTCGAGTTTTCTTGCCATCCCCAAGATACAATTGAACCGATTATTAAGATTGTGACCAAAGATTTATATTAATTAATCAAACATTATTAATTAATTAAGATAGACATAAAAGTCTTTAACATAGTAAAATATATATTAATTGAAATTATAAATTTATCGAATATTAATTAATTAAGTTTATGTATTTTAATTACCGATTACCAATTATAAAATCTGAAAGAGCACTGAGCCACGGGAGAGAAGAAACTTATAATATAGAATCCTTAGTTTGCATAATTAAAGTCCAGCTTTTTATTTATTCTCTCTCCAAACACTTTTTTTTTTCTCCCTCTAGAGCTCTCTCTGATTAGGGTTTCAGGGGCGCCGCTTTTGAATTTACCTGTTTTCGAGAGCGAACTCTTCTCTCGATCTCCTCTGTCTCCCTTCTCATCGTTTTGACTTCGGTAACTTATACAATTTATCACGTTTTTTATTGATTTTGTTCCTTTTTCCTTTCCGTATGTTTCAGTAATCAACTAGTATATATATAGTTTGCTGTGGAGTAAGTGAAATTTGAATAAAGGTGTCGATCGTTGGAGGATTTATGGATCTACGTGTTCGATCGATCTATCATCACTTTAATTTGTTGAAGGCTAAAGAACTGATGATCTATTTCTTTTGCTAGCAAATGTGAATTTGTGTGATTGTTGGGTATCGGTGTTCTTGTTGACAGATCGAATTGTTTTTTAATTAGTTTTCACCATGAATATGCTGTTAGCTGTCAGGATTTTTTTTAATCTTTAGCGTACGATTTCAATGTTTTATTTACCGTCTTTGATTGATCTGCTGTCGTGGATTGTCATGAATGAACAATTGTTTTTTTGGGAACATTTAGGTTGGCTATAGATCTGGATTTTTGTTTCATCCTGAAAAGATGTGCATTTATTCCCCTCTTTAACTCTTATGATAAAAAAATTTCTTCTGCCTATGTTTATTAGTTGCCAAGGATGTCAGGTTAGTGGCGTGAGATTGTTTTTGTCTTGGCTGTTACTTTTTTTTTTCCTCCCTCCATACAGCGTCCTTTTTTGAATACCAATTATGACTCGTATTTTATTTATTTTTGGGGCATTGGAGAGAAAAGCTCTGTCATTGACTGTTTAACTGCCAGATGTTTGCTTGGTTGTAGTTGCAGAGGCTGTGTTAAACATCTTTTAGCCAGTTGAGATCTTTGTTATTTATTTACATTAGAATATAATGTAGCCTGAATCATATTTCAGGTGCCCAGTTGTTACGGGAATTGTTCCACTTGTATAATACAGGCAGGGAGAATTCGGCCATGGATGTCACTCAGGTCCTTCTAAGTGCTCAAGCTGTTGATTCAACAATAAGGAAGCATGCTGAAGAAACCTTGAAGCAGTTTCAGGAGCAAAATCTTCCTGGCTTCTTGTTGTCCCTCTCCACGGAGCTCGCTAGTGAGGCGAAACCGGTAGACAGCCGTAAATTAGCAGGATTAATTCTTAAAAATGCTTTGGATGCCAAGGAGCCGCATAGAAAATTTGAGCTTATGCAAAGATGGTTGTCATTAGAAGTGGTTGTAAAGAGCCAGATCAAGGCATGCTTGTTGCAGACACTCTCGTCTGGTGTTGCTGATGCTAGATCAACTGCATCACAAGTGATTGCGAAGGTCGCACGGATTGAATTGCCACAAAAGCAGTGGCCTGAGCTCATAGGATCCCTCTTATCAAATATTCACCAGGTCCCACCTCATGTTAAGCAAGCCACCCTTGAAACTCTTGGATACTTGTGTGAAGAAGTTGATCCAGAGAATGTTGAGCAAGATCAGGTAAATAAGATTCTAACGGCTGTGGTTCAAGGCATGAATGCTAATGAAGGTAATGTTGAGGTGCGGCTTGCTGCGACCCGAGCTTTATATAATGCTCTTGGGTTTGCCCAGGCTAACTTCTCCCATGATATGGAGCGGGACTACATAATGAGAGTTGTTTGTGAGGCCACACTTTCTCCAGAGGTGAGAATCCGTCAGGCTGCATTTGAGTGTCTGGTCTCAATTGGCTCAACATATTATGAGAAATTAGCTCCGTACATACAAGATATTTTCAACATCACATCCAAGGCTGTCCGGGAAGATGAGGAGCCGGTTGCTCTTCAGGCAGTTGAATTTTGGAGCACAATTTGTGATGAGGAAATTGATATTCTCGAAGAGTATGGGGGTGATTTTACTGCGGATTCTGATGTTCCGTGCTATTATTTTATCAAGCAGGCACTTCCTGCACTTGTCCCTATGTTATTAGAGACACTTCTTAAGCAAGAGGAAGATCAGGATCAGGATGAAGGTGCTTGGAATCTTGCAATGGCTGGCGGAACTTGCCTTGGTTTGGTTGCCCGTACAGTCGGTGATGACATTGTGCCACTTGTCATGCCATTTATTGAAGAGAATATAACAAAACCCGATTGGAGGCAGAGAGAAGGCGCCACTTATGCATTTGGTTCCATATTAGAAGGTCCTTCACCAGACAAATTAACCCCTATTGTCAATGTTGCCCTGAATTTCATGCTTACTGCTTTGACTAAGGATCCAAGCAGCCATGTGAAGGACACAACTGCTTGGACCCTGGGGAGAATATTTGAATTCCTTCACGGTTCAACTATAGAGGCTCCCATAATCACCCCAGCAAACTGTCAGCAGATTATCACAGTTCTCCTTTTCAGCATGAAAGAGGCTCCAAATGTTGCCGAAAAAGCCTGCGGTGCTCTTTATTTTCTGGCCCAAGGTTACGAGGATGCGGGCCCAACATCACCCTTGACTCCTTATTTCCAAGAAATTGTCCAGTCCCTTCTTAATGTCACTCACAGAGAAGATGCTGGGGAATCGAGGCTTAGGACGGCTGCCTACGAGACACTGAATGAAGTGGTTAGGTGCTCAACTGAGGAAACTGCTCGCTTAGTGTTGGAACTTGTTCAAGTCATAATGACAGAGCTTCACAAGACTCTTGAGGCACAGAAACTCTCATCCGATGAGAGAGAGAAGCAGAGTGAAGTGCAAGGCCTTCTTTGCGGATGCTTACAGGTCATCATCCAGAAATTAGGAGCATCTGAACCCACTAAATATGCGTTTTTGCAGCATGCTGATCAGATAATGAATCTCCTACTACGTGTGTTCGCTTGCAGAAATGCGACTGTACACGAAGAAGCTATGCTTTCAATTGGTGCACTTGCTTATGCAACGGGTCCTAACTTCGCGAAGTACATGCCTGATTTTTACAAGTATTTGGAGATGGGTCTTCAGAATTTTGACGAGTACCAAGTTTGCGCTGTTACTGTTGGTGTTGTGGGGGATATCTGCAGGGCATTGGAGGATAAGGTTCTGCCTTATTGTGATGGAATAATGACCCAGCTCCTGAAAGACTTGTCGAGTAACCAATTGCATCGGTCTGTGAAGCCTCCTATTTTTTCGTGCTTTGGAGATATAGCTCTAGCAATCAGTGAGAATTTTGAGAAGTATTTACTGTATGCCATGCCTATGCTTCAGAGTGCTGCGGAACTGTCTGCCCGCACAGCAGGCGCTGATGATGAAATGATAGAATACACTAATCTACTGAGAAATGGAATTTTAGAGGCGTATTCTGGAATATTTCAGGGCTTCAAGAACTCTCCCAAAACACAACTTTTAATTCCATATGCACCTCACATCTTGCAATTCCTGGATGGCATTTACATGGAGAAGGATATGTGAGTGTTTTATCTTCTCTTATTTATTTAAAAAAAAAACATCTTGGTTATGCTGACTTTGTTGTTTTATCCCAATTGTGTTTTTGGTTTGACTTTGTTGTTTTATCCCAATTGTGTTTTTGGTTTGATTTCAGGGATGATGTTGTGATGAAAACTGCTATTGGTGTCCTTGGAGATCTAGCAGATACTCTGGGAAGTAATGCCGGTTCTCTGATTTCACAATCTGTGTCGAGCAGAGACTTTTTAAACGAATGTTTGACTTCGGACGACCATGTGATTAAGGAATCTGCCGAGTGGGCCAGGATGGCCATTCACCGTGCGGTATCTGTTTGAGGTGTACCCCCCTGTGCATATTACTTTTACATGCATGCATATGGTCGTGTTGAGTCGGGGTCCAGGTTGGACAGTAGTCATGTCAAGTTGGGTCATCAGCAAAAGCATTTTTGCATTTGCTGTTACTAACTCATGCATAAGCATCATGGGGTGGGGGGTGGCGGTAGGGTGGGTGTCGGGGTCGGGGGGGTGTCGGGGGTGGTGGTTGGGGTTGGGGGTGGGGTGGGGTGGGGTGGGGTGGTAGTCGGTCAGTCAGTCAGTGTCGCTTCTCAGATTATTTCTGGAAGGACTGATAAGTTTCAAAGTTTTATTCTTGGTGAGCCGAATTTGAAAACCACACTACATGCTTAATCCAAACTACGTCTTAAGGGTCTGTTTTGATGTTGGTAGTGAAATGAGCCTTGGTCTCATTTTGTTCTGCCTGCTGTTAGTTGCTTAGTTCGTGCAGGGCTTGTGCAAGAATTTCCGTTTTCATGTTATACTTGAAAGTCAGCTAACCTGCTACATATTTTTTTTTTCATTATGCATATACTTTTTGCCCATATTTTCAGATTGGTCTGTCTTGCATTTGTCCAAAAATTCCAAACATTGCATACAAATCTCATTCATATATATATATATATTTATATTTTTTTAAGGTAAAATTGCATGGGGTGGTATCATCCTTTTTTAGGTAGGGCATTACATTCATTAGTCGGTATGTGATTTTCACAGTCATTTAGAGTCGCTTTACCATCCTTGAACTGGAAATAAAAAAAATAATATTATGATTGCCTGCACCGGTGGAGCAGTTTTCCTTCTATCTTGCTTTTGAATATGTAATCTGTATTTTTGGTTGAGAACTTCCCCCAGACTGGGATAAATTGTGATTTCATGAAATTGTGATGACATTTTGAAGAAGAGATTCACCGAAAAGGATTGGTGATAAATACCAAAGGTAGTGTATTTGTGGCCTTATGGTATTTTTCATGTGTTATTATATATGTCATGTATATGCAGTTGGTTTTTGCTCTTGTATCATATGCTCAAGACATTTCTTCTTCTTTTGAGGTGTATTGTTTTGTTTTCAAGTTGTGGTTGTTACGAACACCGGCATTGTGCGTTGTTTATGGCTTGTTTTACTCGACTTTTAGGTCGTTTGTTTGTTATTAGTGTATGTGTATTTTCTGTTTGGATGGGAACAGCGAACTGAAGCCACTATCCTACATTGTGGATTGGGCAAGTTTTTGCCTAGCTTAGCTGATATTGTTGATCTTGTTATTGGTTATCAACAAATGTCATGGAACATGGGTTAAAAGCCTAATGGATTTTGTTGTTTGACCTTCTTTTATATCGAAAATAAGTTAAAAAGTGCCGATAAAAAAAACATGGTCATATATATATATATATATATATATATATATATATATATATATATATATATATATATATATATATAAGGATTGATTATGGTGGAAACACCCTTAATGGTGAAATTTAGAAATCAATTGCATTATTAAGTAATTTCATTGCATATTTGTTATTATTTGTTGCATCAAGCTGATCGCTAGTATACGCAACAAATAATGCAATAAAAAAAATACATAAATGTATATAATTCTATTCATCTTAGATCACTAATATTAATAGTTTACAAAAGTTTCTAAATTTCACAAGGTAATTAGTTTTTATATGATTTATTTTCTATATATATGTATATATATTTCCTTAAAAGTCTTTTTTCGTCCGTGATATTTGTTCACGGATTCTTTTCTAATATAGTATTTGAAATCAAATATTTGTTAGGCTCCTAAATCAAGCATCTCTCTCCACATTTTCTAGTTATGCTTTACTTTAATTTTCACATTAATAAAGTCTCAAATGACTTTCACTTAGAATTGGATTGGTCTCAAAATCGGACGGAGTTTTTACTAGCCCCAGAATCAGGACCGAGTATAGTTTGGACTGCAGAATTTTTACTAGCCCAAGAACTAGTACCGAGTATAGTTGGGACCTCCTTGTAATATTAGTACAAAAATCCAGGACCAAAATGAAGTTCTGATCAGCCCAAGTTTTTTTCCTAAATTTGCTGTAGTTTTCCGATCATAGTGATAAATTTTGTAAATTTTGGGATCGGATACCGGATGCAGTTGGAATTGGCCCGGAACATTAGCAAAAGGGTTCGAGACCGAAATAAAGCTCGCGCCGTCCGGATCAGTTCGGTTTGTTTGTTTTACTATATCCATTCTTTTGTCCAACCCTAGCTTTCATGTAGTTGAATTGAACTGAACTTGAATGCATTACATTTCAATCGATCTTTTTTATACTCCGGTAAATGAATGTATGAGTTTGGTTGATGGTAAAGCATTTTAGACTGCTTTTATCATAAGCTCGAATTAGGGTATTTGAATAGATTACGGCATTCCTCAACTTCCTCAACTTTGTACCTGATCAAGCCATGATATGTATATAACTATTTATTGTCCAATAAAAATGACTCTTTAACAATCAGCGTCATATAAAGTCATACTTTATTTTAATATATAAACTCCACATGTTTTATACTATGAGTTTATTCTACAAACGTAGTAGATGTTGTTGATTTACTGTTGCGTAGCTATCAGCCGTGTTGAATTGCTGCAACTCGTAGCCGATAGCTGTTTGAAATGAAACAAAATTAAAAAATAAATAATATTCTAGATCAAAATTTTGGTAGCTTTTATCAAATTCTATTCCGAAAGCTAATTTTACTAGCTTTTATGATACACCAGAACAAGAGCTAAAAGCTGTCGTCCGCCATATCAAACATGAGTATTCTTATTTAAGTCTTACTCTCATGATAAATTGCGTGGCGTTTTGATTTATTTGGTCGATAATTTTGTTTGACTATAAGTTAATCTCAACTATAATGGTAAAATATTTAACAAAATTATATTATGAAACTTTAGATGGTGAAGTTTCATAATATAATTTTGTTAAATATTTTACCATTATATTTTGAGATTAATTCTTAGTCAAACTTGAAAATTATCAATATAAAAGCTCAAAATCTTAACCTTGACGGAAAGAAGTATTTTGACTAGCTATTCCAAAAGATATTGGTGATCACGCCCTATATTAAACTCTATAAAGTCATACTGGTTTACGAATAAAAACTAATGGTCCCAATTTGGACCAATTATAAATAGGAGGTATTTTTTTCAGGTACTACTTTAAAGAAACACACCTTCATTAGTGAATAAGTAATATATCATCATCATCATCAACCGCACCTTAATCCCAACTCATGAAGATTATAGTCTCAATTAATCGTCTAAAGTTAGTTAACACTATAAATTCATGAAAAATATAAAGTGATAAAATTTTACGCTCCATCCCTTCCCGTCGCGACCTTCATGCGAAGGAGAAGTGGGATGAAATTCAGAAACCATCATCAATTCAACATCATAAGCTTTTCAATTTAAATGAAGATTATCACGAGACAGTGATAAATCGAGATAGTTATTACTGTCAGGTTACATATCGTAATTGATATTGCAAAATTATCACATATATCTTAGAACATGATTCGAATAAATTATATATTAAAAAATATATGCATTTACTTTTTAGTGGTTGATTCTACACATTTGTAGGTGAAATAAATCATATGTACTTGCAGAGAAGATATTATATATCTCAATTTGACCATATATGTGTTCTGTATGTGTGTGCATATATTATGTTTTGTTTAAGATTCTTTTAGGTGTACGTATTTGTATCACCTTTATATATTTTACATACATATATGCACTTTAGAATTTGAAAAAAGGAAATCATTTCAATCTTCTATTTAACATTAATCTCCATTTAAGAATACTTGTTGTAGCCGCCCGCGAACAAAGCCATCCCCGACTCGTGTGATGCTCATGACGGCTATTATAATTTTTCCCATCATGAGAATAAAAACACACACAAAAAAAAAAAAAACGATAACAATTTATAAATCCAAGATTCCATTGTATATTCCGCTTTTAATTAGACCCGATAATTTACCACACGACACGAAAACACGACATGAAAACGACACGAAAATTTAGTGTTTGAGTTTGCATTTTGAGTACACGACACGGAAATACACGAACACAAAAATACACGACCGAGATTTAGTGTCGGGTTTGTGTTTACCCCTTGGGTACACGACACGACACGACACGACACGAGGTACACGAAATAATAAATAAGTAAATAAATAATATAATATTTTATATTTAATTTCATAAAAATATATATTTTATGAATTCTGTTTATACTAAACTTTAAAATTTGAAAATATAATGTGAACTTTCATAAATTTCGTATAAATATTCGTGTTTTCGTTGCCATTCGTTTCATTTCGTCTACTAAAACCTATAAAAATAATATTATAATAGTAAAATTATTATTTTTATAATATTTGAATATGTACTTTATATTATGTGCCTGACACGAAAACACGGCACGAAACGACACGAATTTTCGCGGTACACGACATGACACGAATTTATCTAGTGTCGTGTATGGGTATGAACTTTTGGTACACAAATCACGAAAGTACACGACACGAACGAATTATCAGGTCTACTTTAAATATTCATAAAATTTCGAATATATCAAAATAAAACATAATACCAACAACTAAAACTTGTACTCATAAACTAACTAAAACTAATGAAGAGTGCTTCTTTCTTAATTTACTTGTGCCTCTATTTTCCTATATATATATATATATATGATTTAAAATACATAATATTATATATGTGTAGCTTTTTTTTTTTTTTTTTTAAAATTTGAGTTGCCCACTTGGCCTTGGGGGTGGGCGTGGGCTGTCCCTGGCCGTAGCCAAAACCCACCCCAATTTGGGCGGCCGCAAATATATGACTTTGTAGAGGTCTATCGAAAATTAGTTTTAATATCTAATCCTAAATCATCTTATTTGAGATAATCATTAAATTTATGAAATGGTATTTATTAGATTTTCAAATTTTTACAATATAATTTGCCAGTAATAATACTTATCGTTATTATGATTGAAAGATAATTTATAATCACTATTTAATTCACAAAAGTAAAAAGGACCATTAATGTACTTTTACTAATTACGTGGAGTTCGAGTAGAGCTAAACACGCTACTCAATGTGAAGTATGTCTAATATTATTTATTAAAATGCTAATAATTTGAGTTTAAGATTATTAATTTGGAGCCCAGCATAGTAGAATAATTTGATCGCTTCGATTAGGTGGATTATATGGTTTGGAAATCGAAATAGAATCAAAGTAGAACCGAAAAATAATTCCTAAACTGCATCGAATTAATAGTATCATATCAATTTGAAATATCTCCTCAGTTCACCCAAACCCACCCCTATGAACCCTATCTGCATCACTCAAGTCTATCTATATATACATGTATATATTATATATTTAATCGATAAGAAAATAATGGACTTATTTCTATTGATGTGAATTATGTGTAAGACTTAAGTGATTATGAATTCCCTAAATTTTAATTTTATGAATGCTTAGTATTTGTTTGATTGTTGATGCTTGATTTAATTTATTTATACGACATATTGAACTTCAATCCGACCTGAAATACAATCGGCACGCATCGAAATGCAATTCACACCGTTAATACAGTTCAGATCAAAATTAAATCTATTTCAATATTGAAATATTTCTAACCACGTATATGATATGTGAATATGATTCTGAGTCCTAAACCGCACGGAACGAACCCGCGCCCACCCCTAACTCCAAGTCTCCAACTTACCCATTAAGCTGAAACGACGCCGTGGGGAGCATCACGTGTAGGGATGTCAACTTTATCCGTATCCGATTCTACCCGTCGGATAAACCCGAAATCGGGTCGGGTTTCGGCCGAACCCGAAATTTTATGGTTGGGTATGGGTAGGGTATGGGTATAGTATATTACCCAAATACCCGACCCGATTTTACACGACCCGCGTACCCCTTTGAATTATATAAATACATTATTTTTATTACATATTATACATAAATATTATATTGTATTATAAATTATATATATTATTATATAAAATATTATATTTTAAATATTTATTATACTAATTTAAATTTATTAATTATATTATATGTATATATGATATATATTAAAAATATTTATATTTTTAAATATAGGGTATATGAGTACCCAAATACATACCCGATTACTCGATGTGCAATACCCGAATCGATTCAAATTAAATAGGATAGAGTATGGAAGAGACATATACGTACCTACACGCACCATTGACATCCCTAATCACGTGAGGTGAGGACCGAGATGACACATACGCCATCATTTGTACGCGCAATTTGGCTGCAATATTGCACACAGTACACCTACCAACAATAAAGTTTACTTCAGTAAAAGTAACATATGTTATTTTACGGTTAAAAAGGCAAGAATATAGCGTCGCAGTAAAATTCAAATTATGCAGATCATAGATTCTGCTCTTCCAAGCTTAGAACTCAACTAGAATGGTTAATCTTTACCGTTTGCAGTTTTTAGTGGAGAAAGAAGCTTAAAATAGTATAGCGGAGATTTGAATTCTGAAAAACCCTAATTTCCTCTGCTTGTGGGCTTGAATTACATTCCACTGAATCTCGGATTGGACTGTGGTCTTGAACTTTTTTTTTTTTTTTTTTTGGTTTTGATTTACCAATTCTCTGGAAGAGAATAGTCGCAGCATGGATAGATCGAGATCTAAGCGATACTATTATGACCAGGACTATGAATCTGAGGCCCTACACTCACGGAGTAAACCGCGCTACGGCAGCAATTCGTACGGCGGCGGCGGCGGCGGTGGTGGTGGAGGTGGTTACCATTATGCCCCGAGTTACCACCGGCGCTCAGCCTCCTCGTTAAGCTTAGGCGGTAGTGGAGTAGGAGGAAGGAAAATACAGGAATCTACACTGACGGTGACAACGAGTTACCGGATTTTGTGCTACGACGTCAAGGCGGGCGGCGTGATTGGGAAGTCTGGGAGTATTATTAGAGCAATTAGGCAGCACACTGGGGCGTGGGTCAATGTGCACGAGTTGATTCCGGGGGATGAAGAGAGAATTATTGAGATTTCCGATACTCGCCGGCGGGATCCAGATGGGAGAATCCCTTCGTTCTCGCCTGCTCAGGAGGCTCTGTTTTTGATACATGATAGGATCTTGGAGTCTGAGATGGGAGGTTATGGGAATAATGTGGGTTTTGGGGATGATGAAAGCAATGGTAGTCGAGTGGTGACAAGGCTCGTGGTTTCGCGGGTGCATGTTGGATGTTTGCTGGGGAAAGGAGGGAAGATAATCGAGCAAATGAGGGTGGAAACTAAGACTCATATTAGAGTTTTACCCAGAGATCACACTTTACCGCGTTGTGTCTCGATGTCGGAGGAGATTGTTCAGGTTTTTTGGTTGTACTTCATTCTTTGGAGCTTTGCGTATTTGTTGGCATGAAAACATGATATATGGTACAACATGGGATTACATTGTGTAAATCGAAGTTCAAGCTCAGTTTATGATTCCTAAACTTATATGACTGCAAGAATTGCTTTATGACTGAGAAATTTGCGCAGTTGAATGGTTACGAGCTCAATTGGTTTGTGAAACAAGGACCATTATTCTTGTGCATTAAATTTTAAAATTTTGTGATGATGAAATGTAGTTAATCTGTTCAATGACTCCATTTGTAGGATGCCAATAATACTTGCAGAATCTGATATTATGCTGATTGGCTGATAACTTTAACTGGAGTCGATGACCTATGCAAAATGATTAGAAATTATGAATATTTATTTTTGTGGCATTCTTCAGCCTTTTTTTTTAATCGTACGTGCATATTGTAAGCATCTGAGTCTTGTACTTCATGCCATTACCATTAGTGCATACTCACATCTTCACCTGGCATTATATGGTGACTTGTGAAATTGATAAAGTCCTTAGTTTTTGTCACTCTTGAGAAGAAATAAATAGGGCAATCAACTATCATAGTGTGTTCTTATTAGTTGGTTCCAACTTATTTATGGATCAAAGATCATGTGATGTATATTTGAAGGA
Organism: Orobanche coerulescens; assembly: GCA_033398695.1. Classification (NCBI taxonomy): domain Eukaryota; kingdom Viridiplantae; phylum Streptophyta; class Magnoliopsida; order Lamiales; family Orobanchaceae; genus Orobanche; species Orobanche coerulescens. The sequence goes on from CM065816.1 coordinate 4,997,563, forward strand.
GAGGTTCCCAGAAGTTCTATATCTAATTATTCTAAGTGAATAAAGAAAATTCTGCCGTCGGACGATTATGTATCTAATTGCTTCGCTCTTGTTGTAAATAAACTCTATAAGAAATTTACTCCAGCCTGGTTGGAATAGCCTTTTCATTTGTGTAATAGTACATCTGAATTTATAATTTATTACAGGTGGTTGGTGATCTGAATGCTGTGAAAAGTGCTATAGCAATTATTTCGTCACGTTTGAGGGAGAGCCAACATCGTGACAGAAGCAATTTTGGTAATCGACTACCTTCACCTGACGGTTTTTATCCTGCTGATGATGATTTCCATATAAACAGCAAAACAAGGCGGCCATCACTTGAAGGGCCTAGTTCTGGATCAAGGTATGCTGATGGTTCAAGGACCAATGACTATTCCTCACGTTCATCTGGACCTACTGCACTAGCTGATAATGCTCATACTTCTTCTGGTGAGGAAATCGTTTTTCGCATGCTTTGTCCTGTTGATAAGATAGACAGTGTTGTTGGGGAGCCAGACGGGATTGTGGATTTGCTTCAAAATGAAATAGGTGTGAATGTTGAGGTTACTGACCCACTTACTGGCTCGGATGAGCATGTAATAATCATATCATCTGACGAGGTAAGCTTCCCTCGGTATTCATCGATCTATGTATGGGGTTCGTCTTATTGGCTAAATTGCATCTGTAGTCATATAACTCTTGGGGGTTGGTAATTTTAGTCCTCTAACTTCTTGATGTGACAATTTGGGACCTTGATAATCACGCCCTTTAGTCAAAATAGTAATTCCACTTTTATAATTTTCTTGTGGGATATATTGGCATTTATGGGCATTTTGGAATAAATCAAATAGTGAAACAATTATTTCGGACAAAAATTGCACCCAATTGAAACTCACAGGACCAAGAGGCACTTAACTAAAACTTATGGGGCTGTTATTGCAAAATCTCAACTCACAGGACCAAAATTGGTATGTGACCAATGGTATTAGCTGCTTATAGTTAAAGACCAATTCTGTAATTAAGCCTTGTCGTATTCTCGAGATCAATTTTTAAAAAATGCTAAATTATTATATCAGCTCATTTGTTTTTCTAGAAGATCTTGGAGTTGATTCGACTTGTATGTCTATTAGGGTCCAGATGATATGTTGTTTCCTGCCCAAGAAGCTTTGTTGCATATACAAACCCGTATTGTTGATCTTGTCCCAGACAGAGAAAATATTATTACCAGCCGATTACTTTTGCAATCAGATGAAATTGGTTCTTTACTTGAGCTGGACAAAGTAGGTGGTGCAAATGTAAAGATTTTATCTAGAGGAGAACTTCCTGCCGGTTTATCAGGGGCAGATGAGATTGTACAGGTTTGAGTTGTATTATATTTTAGGTCTACTGAATATTAGTAGCATTTTCTTAAAACATATTTGGGATGATTACAAAAACCACCCCCAAGGTTTTTGGTAGTTACAATTTTTTTGGGAAGTTACAAAAATTATCCTTGAAGTTTGATTTCGTCTTATATTTTGCGCCAACCGCTAGTTGACATGACGGTTTGCTCACGTCATCAAGTATTTTACAATTACGCTCTACATCCCTTAATTCTTCTAAATATTACAAATAGCCCCTACTTTTTTTTCTGGCTATTTAAGAATATTTAGAAAAGCCGAGGATTGTAATTATACAATAATGTTAGACGAAAACTTGGTGTTAATCGTAATGTCTTGGAAAGTTTAGTGATGTGGTTGAAAAATGTTTGTTGATGTGATGAATTTCCATTAGCTTCACGAACGCGAGGTGCAAAACTTAAGGCGGATACAAACCTCAAGGGTGTTTTTTTTTGGTAGTTTCCAAAGTTCTTTTTTTTTTTTTGAGGGAATTATGTCAGATCTCAACAGTATTTTTTTTCTTGTAATGGTCCTTTTTTTCTGATTTTACCATTTATGTATGTGATTAACCCCGTGAAGGGTCTACAAAAATGTCCTCATGTCGTGAATATTTGGATCTACCTGGTGCTGCCCGCTTGTTTCATATGTTACCAGTACAATTCTGGGAAAACTCATGTATCAATTTTCTAATATATAGATAGTTGGGGAAATCAGAGCGGCTCGAGAGGCTCTGGTGGAGGTGACATCAAGGGTCCGAAGTTACATGTACCGGGAGATTCTTGAAAAGGGTGGTGCTGTGGAACCGGAGGCAGCTTCTAGAACCAATATACCTCCATCTTCGGAAAATGGTCCTGTTGTTTCAACTTCTCAGAGCTTTTCAGTTTCTGCAGCACCACAGAAACCTAAGGTACCCGACCTTTCTCCTCAGGAATCCCTAATAAATAACTGGCTAATATTATGAAGGGTTAAAATCTACAAAAATTACCCTTGATGCTTCACTTGATTACATAATGCTGCAGCTATTTTGAAAAAAAATTGTGTTGCTTGAAGTAAATATTTACGCCGCAAATACGAGCCTGGAGATTTGAAACATAGTGATTTTATTTGTTTTTTCACTGTCAGACTGAATATCAAGTCCATTATTTTATAAATAACCCCGATTATTGATTTCCACTGCTCCAGTCATTAAGATTCTAGTCCATTATCTTAGGGTTTGGGTCCGTTTGAACAAATTTTATTCTCTTGATTTGCAGTACTTGTTGTTTCAGTATGAGATTGAGTTATTGATTATGTCTGTTTCCCGCTTGTGAAATTTCCAGCACATTGATCTCTCAACTCTTGGATAATTTTCACTTAATTTGCAGGAAGTAGGGTCACATAACGTCGAGACAGGAAAGCAGAACGAGAGTGAGAGACGCGAAGATCAGCCCAGCGGATTGCATAGGTAGGTGCATCCCAGTTTATTGTTATTATTATTAATAATAATTGTGACTTTGTAACCTATGTATATTTGCATTCAGATTAATCGTGTTCTTGTCTCTTTTTTTTTTTTTCTTCTAAATCCCCATTTTCCCTTCAGAATCTCCGTTCCACTTGTCACCAGAAGTACACTAGAAGTTGTTATACCGCCTCATGCAGCAAATGAACTCGCCAAAAAATCGAGGAAGCTCGCTTTGATCAATGAGGTGAATGGTGTAGAAGCTTCTGATGCTCTAATAAAATCGTGATTCTTGTTCGAGCTTCTATACCTAATTGAACGTAATTTATGCAAACAGCTATCAGGAGCAAGCGTGAAACTTATTGATGACAGAGCAGAGGTAACAGAGAAGATTATTCAAATATCAGGCACTCCAGAGCAAGCTGAAAGAGCTCAGAGTTTGCTTCAAGGATTTATTTTGAGCAGTAAGTCCACCCCTCCCTCCCCCTCCCCTCCACCCCCTCCCCCCTCCCCCCTCCCCCCTCCCCCTCTCTCTCTCTCTCACACACACACACACACTGCGTAAGCTGGACCCCTGAGGTCCAGCTTAATTACAAAATGTTCAAATTAGGTTTGAAAGTTACGAATACCCCCTTAACCTATTACAAGCAGCCCCTTAACAAATGCCCCCCTTCTTGAGGGCGTGATTTGTAAATAGAAACAAAGTCTACCAGATATTTGTAATTTCGGAAGATTGTTACATTTTTTGTTTATAGACTGGACTTCAAGTGTAGTTTTTGTAATTAAACAGAAAAAAGAAAGAGAGAAAAATTACATATATCTCGACACGTTTCCTAATATGTTCCATCACTGTGATTTTTTCTTTTTCTTTTCCCAGCTGAAGAAGATGGCCCTTAGGTGTCATGGAGTTGTATATTGCAGCAAAAAATTTCGCAAGTAGTCGTTGATTTATCGGTATGATCGTCTTCCATAAAGATTATTGTGTTGCTTCATCATTGGGTAGTTTTTATATGTTCTTTAGCAATATTTATTGAGCTATAAGTATGTACAGAGATGGAACTACTAGCTAGATATGGTATCAACTTGATGTTTAATTGCATGAAGCAAATGTGTGACTTTTACTTTCTGCCCATTTTGGCTTCTTTTTAGCCGAAATTTTACTCCGTTCTGTGCATTACGATTGATAATGTTGATTTTGAAACACAAGTTTAACGAGGGGCGGATCCACCATTTGCTTGGTGGTGCACGCTGTTTTGGTTAAAAAGACAAAAACGACGTCGTTTTGGTCGTTCTTATTAAAAAAAATGGAAAATTAAGAAAAAACCGTCCGTTGATTTTTTTTTTTGTGGTACGTCGGTGCACCAGTATTTTTCGGATGTTGGATTCGTCTACGAGTTTAATCCGTCGAAGAGGGGGGAATTCTTTTAAGAATTACAAAGATAGTTATAAGTTGTGTTTGTTCTTTGGAACATTTGTAAATGATAAGTATTTGTCACTTCGACAGCGTAAATATATTCTGGGAAAATTCTTATGTACCCATGTATCGTATATGTATGTATATTCATTATTGAATCTGTATCAAATGATTTTCATCGTGAATCCAATAGTAAAAATATACACAACGTACCATATCCGCATATTACCGTAGCATTTCTAGATATTCCCTATATTCTGTCATGGATGGTCGATTTTTAAGAGAATCTGTTAAACTATTATTTGGAAAATTGCATGCTTCTATTCTATATACCACGAGATCACCTACTGGAAAATCTCATGTGCAGTTTTCACTTTTCAATTCCAATAGGTATACTTTGGAAAAAAAAAATAACATGAAAGCTTTTAAAGGTAAGTTTTAATAACTCACGTGCTTCATATTTTTAATTTCAGTTTACATTAATTGATATGAAAAATATTTATTTGGAAATACTGATTTAGTTTGAAAAAAAGACATGTACGAGATTAATTAAGGTTACATTCTTTTTTGAATGAATCGAATGAATCGAATCGAATTGAAATATATATATATATATATATTAAGGGTAAATAATAATAATAATGATAATAACATAATAACAATAAAATAAAAATAATAAAAATAATAAAATAATAATAATAAAAATAATAATATAATAAAATATAAATGATCAATTGAGATCTATTTGATCAGAGTAAATTAGAAAAAAATCTAAATTATAACTAAAATATCAAATAATTTGCCAAATTCAAACTTTTATTTTTAAGAAAATATTATTACTATTCATGCATATGCCTAATTAACTTCTAATACTTTACAAACTTATGTATCTGAAAAAAAAAATTCTGAAAAATTATGCAAAATTTAAAAAATTTGAAAAAAAAATCGGAACTTTTTTTTTTTGAGAAAAAAAATCTGGAATAAATATTAAAAGTCAGATCTTTTATTTAAAATTCAAAAAAAAAAGTAAAAAATAAAAAAAAATCTGAAAATTCTGGAAAATTTAAAAAATCTCACATAAAATCGGAACTTTTATTTTTCAAGAAAAAAAAAATATGAACTAATATTATAAATCAGAATTTTTTTATTTAAAATTCAAAAATAAAAAGTAAAAAATAAAAAAATCTGAAAATTCTGGAAAATTTAAAAAATCTGAAAAATAATCGAAACTTTTATTTTTTAAAAAAAAATATCTGGAATAATAATATTAAAAATCAGCTTTTATTTAAAATTCAAAAATAAAAAGTAAAATTTCTGATTTTTAATAATATTATTTTCAGAATTTTCAGAATTTTATTTTAAATTTTCCAGAATTTTCCAGAATCGGAAATTTTATTTTAAATTTTCCAGATTTTTTTATTTTTTACTTTTTATTTTTGAATTTTAAATAATAGATCTAATTTTTAATATTATTATTCACGATATTTTTTCTTAAAAATAAAAGTTCCGATTTTTTTTTTCAGATTTCTTAAATTTTGCGGAATTTTCCAGAATTTTGAGAATTTTTTTTTTTCAGATTTTTTAGATTTTCCAGAATTTTCAGATTTTTTTTTACTTTTTATGTTTTTGACGGAAATTCTTAACTTCATCCACAACATTTATGTGATTTCAAAATTTTTGAAAGGTTTTGGTGTCGGATGAGAAAAAAAGGTTGTGGTGTAATTTCAAATTAGCCCAAAAGCTTTTAGTGTAAAAAAAAATCTCTAATAACAATAACGATAATAACTATAATAATAATGATAATAATAATGATAATAATAATAATAATCAACAACAACAACAACGATAATAATAAATATTATTATTAATAATAGTAAATATTATTTAGTAATAATAACAATAATAATAACCTAGATTATTATTAATAATAGTAAAAAGGCTAAAATGCTCCTGGGGTCCCTTAACTTAATTTCAGATAACGATTTAGTCCTTTATATTTTGTTTGTCTCAACTAAGTCTTTTATCTTTGCAATTTTAAGCAAAGTTAGTCTTTTCCGTTGGTCTCCGTTAACTGTTGTCCAGGTGGCTGTTAAGTTGCTGACTATCATCTTCTTCATTTAATGGAGACCAATGGAAAAGGCTGTTGTCCAGGTCAGCAACTTAACAGCCACATGGACAACAGTTAACGGAGACCAACGGAAAATGCTAACTTTGCTTAAAATTGGAAAGATAAAGGACTTAGTTGGGACAAAAAAACAAGATAAATGACTAAATCGTTATATGAAATTAAGTTAAGGGACTCCAGGAGCATTTTAGCCTAATAAAAATTAAAAAAATAATAATAACTGACCGAATCGAATGAATGAGACTGAATCAACTAAATGAATGAACTCGAATCGAATCAAATTGAAAAATAAGTTCAAAAAAACAGGGCCTAACTGGAGTAGGGAATGATTTTAATTGGATTATAAATTCATAAAATTGATAAATTTTATCTGAATAAATGATATAATTTAGTAATAAAAATAGATATAAAAGCTTAGAGGTAAGTTTTAATAATTTACACGTATAAAAATTGATATGGACAAATATTCACTTGGAGTAAATGATTTAATTTGAAGGAAAATATGAAAGTTTTAGAGGTAAGTATTAATAATTTACACGTTTCATATGTTAATTTAATTCGTAAAAATTAATATGAAAAATATATACTTGGAATAAATGATTTAATTTGAAAAAATGAAAAAAATGTAGGATAGTAATTGGAAAAGAATAAGAAATTTTTAGAGTAAGTCTTAATAATTTACTTACCTCATGTAAAAATTTAATCAATTCAGAAAAATTGATATGGAAAAATATTTATTTGAAAGTAATGTTTAATTCGAAAAAGAAAGACATTTAGGATATTAGTTGGAGTATGGAATAATTTTAACTGGATATAAACTATTGATATCCTAATTCATTGATTGTGCTAAATTAATATAATCTGGGATCTCTCTTTTTTAATACCAAAGCATAAAAGTAACAAGTTATATATCATCATTCATAAAACTATAAGTTTTTGATACCAAAATGTGTTAAAAGACTTTATTACCTTTAAAGTCTACCACAAAAAGATAAAAAAACATAAAAAAAAGAAGATTATTAAAACGAAACAACAATAAAAAAACGGTCCCACAACTCAATATTTTTCTCTGCAAAAAAACTCTCCTCATCTCTCTGCAAAAAAACTCTCCCGTCGTGAAACCCTTCGCCGGCCAGAAAATGTCGAACTCCGACTACCACAGAGAATCTGAAGACGCCAGAAGTTCCGCTAGTGACACTCCATCTGAAGAGGAATTCGTCAATGAGCCGTCGGTTAGTGTATTTTCATTCACACACGATCGTGCCACGACGGTTGTTCATCGTCCCAGGATCGTGCTGAAGAAGATGACACCATCGTGTACACGATGGTCTTTCGTGGGCACGATGGTTACACACGACGGTCGTCGATCGTGTGTGCCGTCGTGTGCTAGAAGACCAAAGGCTCCTGCCTTGCACACGATCGCAGGCACACGATCGATGCCCGTCGTGTGAACCATCGTGTGGCACACGATGGTCTTCACACGACGGGCATCGATCGTGTGCCTGCGATCGTGTGCAAGGCAGAATTTTTTTTTTCGTTCTCTTAAGCATTCTATCATATTCTTATGAGTTGTATGTCCATACTGCAGACTGGTTGCGTATGGAAGATACCTACATTGCGTTTTCTTACACGTCAAGTGAATCTTTACATACGGGAGGTGGTATTTAAAGAGATCATTGAGACACTAAGAAGTATGGGCCGCAATTCCGCAGTTGCTGATCGAGCTATCGAGAGCTTGACCGAGGGGGTCCTGGGGCGCTTGATTAAAGTTAGGAGGAATGGGAGTTCAAATACTGCCCTACATCACTTGATTGCCCGTCAATTGGAGGGTGATCAAATCCCCCTGGATGAGTCGTGGTTCCAGGTTTGCGGGAGGACCATTCGTTTTACGGCCCGTGATTTTGCCATGATCACTGTACTCCATTTTGGAAACTCTACCTTCCATCCCCAGGACAACCATCTCCTTCCGTCTGACGGTATTTTCCACAGAATACTCCATGGCCAAAATATTAAGGTTAGTGTTCTGTGAAAGAGGTTCAATGCTCGAGATTTTGGTAGAAACATAAGAGATTATGTGAAGGTTGCCAATTTGCTTATATACTACTAATTTATCCTATGCCGTGACGACATGATGGTCGAGACATGGGCATGGGCATTAGTTGAGGATTTCGAGCAGTGGGATATGTTTCCTTGGGGTTCTTATGCCTTTGGGGTTTTATCTTACTACATAGGCAACGTTGCCATGAAGGAGGGACAAGAGCACAAGGACTATCACTTCTATGGTCATGTTTGGGCTTTACAGATATGGTCGTATGAGATGATTCCTTCATTGGGCATTATGTGGTATTCGAGATAAATCTGTCCAAGTCCCCCGGTGTTTGATGTGGACTACGAGGAAGATGTTTTGTGATTTCACTCATTTCTTCGACGATAAGGTACATAAATTTGTAAACGTATTTTCTCCTTACTTCATCTCTTAAACGTTATGTGATTGCCCATCTAATGGTATGATTTAATAACTAATTTTCCAGCACAGAGTACTTCCCTCTTTACCGCATTTGGAGGAGGATGAGGCTGACTACTACTACCTGAGCTCTGAGAATGGTTCGCCATATGACGTTAAGTTCATTAAGCTTGTAAGAATAGCTGTGAAGAATAAGGAGGATAAGCCTGCGCCGATCCCGAGGAAGAAAGTTATGGATAGGTTGAAGAAGGCTGCTGGAAAATTGATTACATATGAGTCGGCACATAAAGTGTCGAAGCGACGCCGGTAGAGTACCCCACCAGTAGATGGTGCAAAGACATCGGACCGGGAGAGGCAGCCAGAGAGGGTGTGTTGTGTCCACGGACTTCCTTGTCCGGACCACACCCAGGACACGAGCAGGGATGAGTACTTCCATCGCCGTTTGAAGGCGATCTTGTATGACGATTCTGAGTCCGGATTTATTGCTCGAGTTTCTCGCCGGGTGCTTTCTGGGATCGTGGATTTCTTCGGACCTATGCATAGACGTTCTAGAAGCCCGGTGCACTACTCAGCTGGGAGCCATGATAGGCCTCGTCATTCTACATCTATTAGCAGCGCCCAACGGAGGATTCCTGACCCTCCACGTCACTCAGTCTCTAGCGCAGCCCACAGTCACCATTCTCAGGGTCAGCCTAGTCATCATTCTCAGCGTTAGCCGAGTCATCATTCTCAGCGTCAGCCGAGTCACCATTCTCAGCGTCCACATACCCACCATTCTGAGGTCCACCACAGTCACCATTCTCAGATTCATCATTCTTTTGAGCGGACTCAGCAGCCCCTTGATTACGAGCATCAATATGAGCCATTTGAGGCGCTGTTTCAGCAGTATGGGACGATGTTCGACTGGTTTCAGGACGAGCATCATTATAGTGCGATGTTTCGAAGTGAAGGTGGTGGTCTTGAGCAGCAGCCTCCATTTCAGATCGAGCAGCCAGTTTTTGAGATCGAGCAACCGGCTGTACAGCTCTCTGATCGTTATAGTTGTGAGAGGGATGCTGAGGGTGATGAAGATGGTGAGAGTGCTTAACGCAAAGATTTGGGTGAGCATAGTCTTCCACCGCGAGTGAGTCGACCATCTCGCTCTTTGGGAGCCTTTTGTGGTTGCGCCTCCAAGAGATAGCGAGGCTCAAGAAGTTGTACCTACGGTTTAGGAGGAGCAATACGTGATGCTATTGTCCGTGTTTGGAGATCGGGCATGCTCTCACCTAGGCGTTATTTGACCGGATAGAGTCTAGCCGTGAAGACTTTGATGCCGAGGTGATAGGCGTTATGTGCTTGCGACTCGGCGAGGCTTCGGAGGAGTCCGTAGTGTTGGTGTCGGTAGAGTTGGCAATGTACTTGCCGGCTCCTATTTTACGTAAGTTCTATAACCTACTCGCTTGTATATCATTTGTGTGATATGGATTTTTTTAATTTTGTGGTTTGGCTTTTTGTAGTTAGTTTTGGCCAACGAGTTTGCAAGACTCCATCCGGATGATCCACTTGGTATCAAGGTGACGGGAAGCCGGTTTACAAGGATTGGAAAATTCTAAATGCATCGAGGACTACATGTGAGTCTTGATACACCACATGCGGTTCCATGGTTAAATTGCAACGAAGTAAGTTTGAAATTTATATTTATAAATAATTGACGATTTGTTGCCATTTGAAATTTATATTTATAAATGATTCGCTATTTATAAATGATTCGCTATGTTTGATGTGATGATCTTATATAATTACATATTTTGTTTCAACAGATCATTGCCATTTGTTGCCTCGATCAGAGCCACTGGGTGACTATCAAGATTGACATCATAACATGGATCGTGGAGTTGTACGATTCCTTGTCACACCACCACGAAGATGGTCGATACCGATTCAACCAACTGCGACCGATTATGCGTCTGATGCCTCGTGTGCTAGCTCAATCCGGGTATTGGCTGAACAACCAATCGAAGAAGAAGTATGACACGGAGATGAGTTTCAAAATTATGCCACGAGAGCTACAGTTCATACAAAACGACAATCACAGTTGTGGCCCCTTCGCGTGCATGTACTTGGATCGACTCGTCTCTGCAAACCCAGGGGCAAGGCACCAAATCAAGGGACTTAATGAGAAATATATTAAGAAATATCGATATGATTTAGCTGCTAAAATCTTTATGTTGTCTTTAGACATGTAAAATGGTTTATGGTGTGTTGTGTTGTGACAATATTAATGTGTCGTGTTGTTAAATATTTATGTTGTATCTAGACAGTTTTGGCAATATGAATCTGTCGTGTTGTTAAATCTTTATGTTTTGGCTCTGTGTTACACACGATGGATGAACACGATCGTGACCATCGTGGGTCACGATCGTGTTGTGTTGTTAAATCTTTATGTTTTGGCTCTGTGTTACACACGATGGATGCACACGATCGTGGCCATCGTGTGTCACGATAGTGTGCAACCTACCCACGGTCATGGGTTGATGCTGTCGTGTGCGCACGATGGCTGCCATGACCGTGTGCACACGACCGTGAGTACCATCGTGGGCACGGCTGTGCACACGATCGTGTGTCCCATCGTGGGCACGACCGTGTGTCCCATCGTGTGCATATAAACTTTTGGTATTTTTACCAATTTGATTTATTGTGTTATCTAGAAGGATGTTTTGTGATTCAAACATCGCTTGTTCAAACATTAATTACTATATAGCTTCTTATACAAACTCCTATTTGTCATTTCGTTGTAATTCATTAGTATATGAGATATTTCATCCAGATTTTTGAACTTATCCGTACGAACTAATACACCGAGAACAGATAGACGACACATGATATGCAATATATTATGTTAATTCAATCAATAACTTTTTAAATAAGTGTATCGTTAACAAATAATTGTTAATATATAAGTAACAACACCTAAATTGACGAGTAATTTGAGAAATTGGTGAAATTTTTTGATGTTCTTGTGCACACGATCGTATGTCCCATCGTGGACACGACCGTGTACACGATCGTGTGCATATAAACTTTTGGTATTTTTGCCAATTTGATTTATTGTGTTATCTAGAATGATGTTTTGTAATTCAAACATCGCTTGTTCAAACGTTAATTACTATATAGCTTCTTATACAAACTCCTATTTGTCATTTCGTTGTAATTCATTAGTATATGAGATATTTCATCCAGATGATTGAACTTATCCGTACGAACTAATACACTGAGAACAGATAGACGACACATGATATGCAATATATTATGTTAATTCAATCAATAACTTTTTAAATAAGTGTATCGTTAACAAATAATTATTAATATATAAGTAACAACACCTAAATTGACGAGTAATTTGAGAAATTGGTGAAATTTTTTGATGTTCTTGTGCACACGATCGTGTGTCCCATCGTGGGCACGACCGTGTACATGATCGTGTGCATATAAACTTTTGGTATTTTTGCCAATTTGATGTATTGTGTTATCTAGAAGGATGTTTTGTGATTCAAACATCGCTTGTTCAAACATTAATTACTATATAGCTTCTTATATAAACTCCTATTTGTCATTTCGTTGTAATTCATTAGTATATGAGATATTTCATCCAGATGATTGAACTTATCCATACGAACTAATACACTGAGAATAGATAGACGACGCATGATATGCAATATATTATGTTAATTCAATCAATAACTTTTTAAATAAGTGTATCGTTAACAAATAATTATTAATATATAAGTAACAACACCTAAAATGACGAGTAATTTGAGAAATTGGTGAAAATTTTTGATGTTCTTGTGCACACGATCGTGTGTTCCATCGTGGATATGACCGTGTATACGATCGTGTGCATACGTGGATATAGTGCCAATTTGACACCAAAGACAACGTGACACCTGGTTGCCAACGTGTCACACGATTGGAACACACGATCGCGGCGATCGTGTGCACAATCGTGTTTACTGCAAAGGTCAACATCAAATTATTTTATTATAAAATCCCATCGTGGGTCGGTCCCCCTCCCCCTTTTTCAATATAAGCCCATCTTCATTGACTGAGAGTGAAATACATGTACCGTAGCCCCCATTTTCACTACAAACCCTAATCAATTAACATCAGTTAAAATCCATTAAAATCAAATACGCGAAATGAGCGGCCGATTACGAGAAAGCGATTTAGGAGGAATCGAAGCACCACCACCAAAAAGAAGAAGGAGGATACCTCATCCAAACCCACCATACAGAACTAGGCCGAGAGGAAGATACTCAATGCTTAGAGTAAGTTTTTTGATTTTGTTGTATGAGTAATGACTATCATTGCGAATTAATGTGTTCCATGAAACAGGGCCTATTTAAAAACACTGTGAGCACTCCAGTCATACTAGATGGTATGATGATAATGATTTGGAGATTTCTGAGAAGAAAAGCAAAGAAGTTATTTTAGAAGAGGAAGTTCATGAAGATGGTGATACAAGACTAAAGATACAGCAGCATATGGGGGAAAAGGGATCCAAGTGATTGTTTTTTTTATGTTATTATTAGATATTTTTGTGTGATGGTGATTAAATTTTGTTTTGTAAAGTTATATGCTTTGGATATCCCTTTGCTGTAAACTATTGCTATTTGAAGTGAGCTACTTTGTTATGGTTAATGTTTGGCTCCATAATCACCTTTATTTGCTTTACATAACTGAACACTTCAATTTCAATTCAAAGATAAAGAAAATAGACACAAAATTATGCAATTCAACTAATAATCAGAATACTGAATCAATACATGGTCCATCGAGGATCAAAATATCATCACATGATTGTTGCTAGTAAGTCACAAAATATAAAAATACATAAGCAATTTAAGTTTCACGGTATGGACATCCCCTTATGTCATGGTCATCATTACGGCAAATGCTACACCTCTTCTTCTGCCTGCGCCTTTGCCTCGTTTGTTCATCCATTCCTTGAGTTTCTTCAGGGATATTCAAATCCACACCACCTATGGGAATGAATGCTTTGCAAGATTTTCTATTGTGGCCGGCTCCTTTACACCTACCGCACACCTGAGGCCGTCCACCTGCGGGCAAATTTTCAACAGCGGACCGTGCACGACTCATTCTTGGTCGGCCGGCTTGTCATACCCCCTCTGGAGGGACGCAAACCATGGATGAGATCTCCGGTGGGACATTCTACTCATCAGGATGTGGGATGTGACTAATATGCTCCTTATAAGTATCTCTAAGGCCTTGTTGCTTGAAATAACGACTAACAAAATCATACACGGACAAACCATTGCCGACGCGTCTGTTACAATAAGCAATTATGTCAAGGATGTTGTATAGGATAATGTATTTTTGATATTTTTGAGGTGTAGGATAAATCCAGACCAGCCCTGTTTTCCACACGATGGCAGAACACGATCGTGCCGATCGTGTGTTACGATCGTGTCGATCGTGGGTTACGATCGTGCCGATCGTGTCCCATCGTAGGTTACGATCATGGCGATCGTGGGGTTACGATCGTGCTCATCGTGGGGTTACGATCATGCTCATCGTGGGTTACGATCGTGCCCATCGTGGGTTACGATCGTGCCCATCGTGGGTTACGATCGTGCCCATCGTGGGTAACGATCGTGCTCATCGTGGGTTACGATCGTGCCCATCGTGGGTTACGATCGTATGCATTCTGCCATGACCGTGTGCACACGACAGCATAGACAAAAACATTGAATGGCCATGACCATGTGCACACAACAGCATAGACAATTACCTTATAGCGTCAACGACATGACGACATGGAATATGATCCAAATCAAACTCACGACAACAACATGCCCATGTTCGAAGGTCGACCTCATAAGAAACTTTGTTTTCTTCGACTTTATAAACAAGTGGGGTGGTAGCTCGAACGGTAAGAGTCAGACTGGCTTGCATAGAGTTAGAAAGTTTTTCAAAAGTGTGCATTGTCAACTCATGGTCTCTTGATGTAGCTTCTCCCCGCTTCTCATCAAACCAATTCTCTAAAATTAGGCGAAATATCTCAAGTAACGAGCAAAAAGGTAAACGCCTCGCCCACAACATACGATTATTAAAGCATTCAACAGCATTGGATATCAAGAAGTTATAGCGTCGTACCAGACACTTCGACCTAGCCCACCTCTCTCGCCCAATTTCAGAAAGGCGCCTGTGAGCCCCATTAGGGCTTTCGATATGTAGTTTCGAAAAGTAGTTTTCAAAAACTTCTTCTCGATGCGTGTAGGCAGCAGTTCTAAAGAGTCATATAGCATGCGCACCGTAGGAGGTCAGATTTTTTGCAAGATGGTTATAGCACAACCCGTGGAATGCATTCGGATAGACGGCTCGAACAGCATTCTGAATGCTCTTATGTTGGTCACTCACAATCAGTAAATCTTCCATCGGATTGTAGCATCTGCGCAGGTTATACAGAAAATAAGTCCATGACTCGTCGTTCTCTATCGGACCGAGACCAACAGCAAGAGGAAATACTTGCTCATTCACGTCAAATGTGACGGCCGAAAATAGAGTTCCTTTATTCCTTCCCTTCAGGTGGGTCCCATCAACTATAATCACCGGTCGAAGGCACGTATCAAATGCCCTAATACTCTGTCCGAGTGCAACGAACATGTGGCAAAACACTCCCTCACGAGTAAATCGCAAATCATAAATTGTCCCTGGATTACGCTGTTTTAAAAAATACAGATAAGATGAGAGCCTCTGATACGACTCATCAAAGCCGCCATATGTATTCTCTATCGCTATATTCCTCGTCCGGAGAGCAAAAATGTATAGCATGTCAATGCCGTACTCCCTACACATCTCTGCAATCATCTCCTTTGGCCTCAAAGTGACCCCCTCACCGGTCAATCTTTTAGCAAAATAATGGGCGGCAACCTCAGAAGTGACCGATCGTGCGGCAGCACGGTTCAAATCAGGGTAACAACTGTGCTCCAATGTCAACTTAGTAATTCTCCAAATAGTTGCACCCTCAATAGCACACAACCTAAACTGACAATTTCTTCGCCCACTCTTACAGACAAACACTATACGTTTATCGGCGGAACGATCAGTGATACAATGTAGCAT
The DNA here is from genome assembly GCA_033398695.1 of Orobanche coerulescens. Taxonomy (NCBI): domain Eukaryota; kingdom Viridiplantae; phylum Streptophyta; class Magnoliopsida; order Lamiales; family Orobanchaceae; genus Orobanche; species Orobanche coerulescens. Next base: position 5,013,523 of record CM065816.1, read on the forward strand.
GTTTTCCAAATGATACATTCCTACAGTTATCCTCAACTCTGTCTTGGAACGAAAGGTGGATCCCACTTCTAGCTGATCGGTAACCGGTGGAGGCTGCTCGACCCAACCCAAAGTCCCGGCACTCTAAGGGTCCGAAATGGAATGATCCGATTACGCATTGATTGTAGATGCTCATGCTCGCTCATGATTGATGGTCGGATGAGAAGTTCCGACGACTCATAATCCTATCCATTTGGGCCGGTTGGCGAACCCAAGCAAGAAATTCCGCAGATAGTGACTCAAGCAAGTCTTTACAACAATCTTCATCTTCGGATGTATGCACCTCCTCGTCTTCCTCATCTTCCTCGTATTTATACTCTTTGGAAGGCATGTCATAATTTATGTTGCCGGGCTCTACTCTCGAGCTGCTACATCCCATATTAACCTCGGGAGTGGAGGAGCTACTCTTCTCAACATAGACCTCAAGATCCTCATTGTATTATACTAGTAATCGAAGTATCTCGGTATCGCCCCGTAATAGGATTTTTACTTTGTTTCCCTTGGCCATGTGTGTCAAGTACCATAATTTGTAATCGGACTCATTTGGACCACCCAAACCCTCTCTGATAACCCCCACGAGGTTTGCACGACTAACTTTGCTCGTGTCGATATAGACAAAAAAGGAGTCCCCGTCTACATATGTCGATCGCTCCCAATGACCACCGTGATGTATCAAAATACGCTACCACGACATCTGATTACAAAAAGATGAATAACTATTCAGAAAATGAGCGAAGAATATTATAAAACGGTCTGCCTTGGACACGACCGATGCATACGGTCGCATACTACCGTGTGCAGTGATCGTGTGCAAGTTTCTGTCCATGAACACGATCGCTGCACACGATTGTAGACGATCGTGTTAAACGATCGTGTACACATTAGTGGTGCGCACGATGTCAAGGTCGTTGCACACGATCGTTGCACACTGTGGCTTCCCATCGTGTGCAGCGATCGTGTCCGTAAGAACAGATCGGGATTATTTTTTCATCGTTCAAATACTGATGCATACCTTCTTTATGAACTCAGAAGCACGACAAATGAAGTCCTATTTCACCGTCAACTTTTCTTTTCGAACAATCTTGTGATTTCTATAAGATTTTTGAGAGACCCTTTGTCAAAAATAAAATGGTTGTGTTGTTTTGATGTATATGTTTGTAGTTAAATTTTGGTTGTTGGACATTAATATCGATCGGAGGAGAAAAGTAAAAAAAAAAAAAGAGAGAAGAAAAGTAGTTTAAATTAAATAAAAAAAAAGTGAGAAGTCAACAATACAACAAAAGAAAGGACATTTTAGTCTTTTTAATCAAAATGGTGCTAAAAACTTATAGTTTTATGAATGAGGATATAGAACTTATCAATTTTATGATTTGGTATTAAAAAATTAATTCCCACATATAATCTCGATAGCCTTAGTGATTAACATGTGAAAAATAATTTTATTTGAAGAAAAAAGATATGTAGAATATCAGTTGGAGTATAGAATGGTTTTAATTGAATAATAAATTATTGACAATCTAGTTGATTGACATGAGTTAAATACTTTATTTGAACAAAAAAGACATGTAGAATATTAGTTGGAATAGAGAATGGTTTAATTGAATAATAAATTATTGATAGGTTAACTGATCCAAACTTATTATATTAGACCTTATAAATAATATATATAGGGATAACTTAATTGAGTGATATGTGTAAAATAAATTATATTCTAAAAAAATTATAGGATATTTATTGGAGTACGAAACAATTTCAATTAAATAATAAATTATTGATATCTTAATTAATTAATATATATTAAGCTAAACTTCATAAATAATATACAGGGAGCTGATATATTAGATTTTGATTACTCACATGATACTATTTTCAAATATTAAAATCATTATTTTTAAGAAAATTAAGAAAAATAATATTTTAAAAATTTATTCAATAAACTATGAACCTAATTTAGTCAACATTTCTAAATATAATCAACGTTTTAGGAAAAAAAAACAATGAAAAACATCATGTCATGAGGTCACTATAAGACCCTAATTAGCCATAAAACACAGACTAATAGAAGTATGAAATAAATAAATATAAACCCTAGATAGGAAGAGGTGTAAACCTTAAAAAATAAGTTCTAAAATATGAAATATTAAAATAGTATAGATAAGTTCTAAAATGTGAAAATATGTATGAAAAAATTAAACCCTAAGAATAAAGTATAAACCCTTAAAAACAAGTCATGACACATTAAATCGCAGAGAGACAAGTCTAAAAATACGAAAATAATCGAACACGAAATTTTAAATCACGAAATAAACCGACACAAGCCTTAAAATATAAGAAACATGTAAAATAAACCATAACACATTACGTTAATATGAAAATCACTCATGAACTTGATTATATATGTTAGAATTCTGGATACAATGGGTTACAGATTCGAGTTTCATAGACATTCATGTAAGTCGGATTTATTTTTTCAAAAAGTCTAACATATATCGATTGCGGATGATTAAATTAAATTTCAATCCACAACGCTTCTGTACTGATTCGAAATATGAAATGTTACCGCCAACCGCAACTAACTTGTAATTTTCCATTATTTAGATAATACTATGGGTTCTATCTTTTATAATACCAAATCATAAAAATAATAAGTTATATATCCTCATTCATAAGAGTATAAGTTTTTGATACCAAAAGACATTAATACCCTTAAATCTATCACTAAAAGGTAAAAAAATGAAAGTCAACATCAACACCTTTTTGGAGGACATTTTAGTCTTTTTAAGCAAAATGGTATCAATAACTTACACTCTTATGAATGAGGATATATAACTTATCAATTTTATGGTTTGGTATTAAAAAATTGATTCTCACTAATACTATTGTCTTATTTGTTACTTTTAGATGTACCGATTAATTTTCTAAGATATTATTTGTTTTTCTTAATTTTATAGGATTTTTAAATGGGTCCAAACTTCTGGCAAAATTTTCAAATTTTCTAATGGAAATTGAGTATCTAATTACGAGCTCTTTGACAACGTCAATCTTCTAACCTATAGTGGATAGCTTATAACGCATAAATTATTGATAAATATTTGCAATTGTAGCTTATAGCAATTTAGCTTATAGCGCTTTTTAAAACGCGATGTGAAGTAGCGTTTGAGCTTATAACTTATAGCGTTTCGTTTTTTCTCTTAATTTTACCCTCATTATTTCAATTAAATTCCTCATTTATTCTATATGAAATAATTTCTCTTATTTTAAGTATTAATTATAAATTTCTACTTATATAATTTTATATTATAAACTACTTCAATCACTAATTTTATCGAACACTTTAAATTTGATCCGTTATTTTATTTATCATAAATAAGCTGAGGGTGCAAGCCGGATAGGCTGAGGGACATGTTTTTGCAGATTCCTTTTTCTTCTTGGACCAGTTTTTGCGAACTCTGAACATGTTTCGATTGGGCCAACGTTTTCTCGAAGCCCATATCTCAGCCCACCCTTTTTTTTCCCACTCCCAGTATATTCCTCCTCGGTTCACCGGAGAATAGAATAGTCCAAGCTTCGTCAATGGCGTCCGTCTTCTCTACCTCAACCTCTGCTACTATCAGGTATTAATTATAATTCGACTTTACATATACCTAAGCGTCCGTATTCCTTTATTTTTTAGTCAGGTTGGATGTTCCTGGTGCTGACACCCCCACCCCCCCTCTCCCCCCCCAGGATGACCCCAATGTTTCTGAAAACTCAATCTGACCACGTACAAGTGCAGAAATTGTTTCTGTATTCCTGCGCCCAATTCAGTTTTCGGTTTCCGAAATGTAGTGTTACTCTTTATAGGGTACCATTTGACTGCTTTTATCATGGACGGCGTGGATTGAGAAGTTTCACCATGGATAGCTCTTCCGAACGGCATGTAACTTCAGGTGCTCTGGTTCCGGAAAATTCCCAAAGGTAAAAATAACGTAATCTTGTCTAGAATAAATGTTTGCCACAGCTAGTGAGTAAGGACTCCAGTTAGTTATATTTTAGCATCACATGTCATTCATCATTCATGATGTTTGATGTTGGTAATATCGATTTCTGACCTATATTGCCGAAAAATCTGCATTGTATTTTTATGCTTATCATCATTGTCACCGAAATTGTATGTTAACGATGGCCATAGCAAGTGTGAACATTTTTATTTTAAAGTTTTTTATGAACAAGAAGCTTTGTAAGGAAGAAATCACACACACACACACACACATATATATATATATATATGTATATATGTATATATATATATATGTGGGTTCTGGTGAGAATGATACTTAAGTTAAGAAATAAGAATGAATTTGATCCATAGATCTTGATTAAATGGATGGTCTAGATTTATTCTCACAAAAATGTATGCATAGAATGTAAAATTCTAGTGCATCGATATTTGATGCATATAATGCAGAGTTTTTATGCATTGCAAGTTTGATGCACGAAATGCATATATTGCATGCATAAGCCAATCTGGACCGTACATCACACACAGATCAATGATTCAGATTTATTCTCAATTCACAACATAAAAACCATTCTCATATGATCCTCTATATATATAAGATGCCGCACTTTGAGAATGTTTTACTACTTCACTTTAGATTTATTGACTTAGTTTAACCAGCACGTTTATCTCTCAATTGGTCCAAAAGATACTAATGACTCCTGCAGGAACTTACCTGGCAGCTCGAACGATCTTGAAGTGCAGCTTCAGGAATTATTTAATGAAGTTAAGACTATGATTAAATTGGGAAAGAAAGATGATGCTTTGGATTTGCTTCAAGCGAATTATGAAGGTGTTAAGGAGCAGCTGGATTCGGGTGCTCAAGGAATAGAAGAAGCTTCAGTTCTTGATGTCATAGCCTTGGGGTACATGGCCCTTGGGGACTTAGGGACTGTAGGGTCCCTAATGGATGCGGTAATTTAATTTTCAAAAAGTTTAGGTTTTTTGTTTTTATGTTTTTGGGACTTCGATTTTATAGTATTTTAAGACTTTTAATTTACAGAGAGAGGATAAATGTTCATAAATGATCTGTAGTGGAGATAAATATCTGAAGTTTTGAAAATTTATTTTGCCAACATGAATAATACACTTTATTTTTGCATAAGGTTAGTATTTATAGCATCTGTTGCCAAATACAATGTCTTGTTTAAATACATCAACTCTTGTCACCTTCTCATGTTGACCTGGGGTCTCGTGAATCTGTTTCCAGTTGCACAAGATTGTGATTGGGTTAAACGATGAGGAGATGTTTCTTGATTCAATACTCATGCATATGGGAAGTATGTACGCCAAGTTGGAAAAGTTTGAGTTGTCCGTTAGTTTCTACAAGAGATCTCTGCAAATTTTGGAAAGAAAATACGGTAAGTTAAAATCTTAACATTTTAAATACCGTCAGTTCCACTAGCAATACTCCTCGTGTGTGTTGGGGGGAGGGGGGTGTTTGTGGTGTGTGTTTGTGTACTTGCAATGACACATTGCTTTCGCTTTTTTTACTGCTTTTAAATGCTCCCTCCATCCCACTTGAAGAGGGTACCTTGGTTAAAGTACAACTTTTTAATTTTAACCATGTTATCGAAGGTACAACTCGTTTTAAACCATCTATTTCACTTTTTTTCTTTTTTGGAGTCGACTAATATTGTAATTTATTTAATGAAAAACTTTAATTTTAAGGAATCTTATATAAATTTTAATTAGTTATTAAGGTTTTATTTTGATGATAGACTATCCTATTGGGACAAAATCATGTTTTGAAAGTGCTCACATCATATTGGGCGGACGGATGAAGTAGCATATATTGCAGCTCTTGCTTTTTTAGTTGCATTGTTTTAGCAAAATTTCGGCAAACAATATGATAGAAGTAGCTTCATGCATGAAATTATGTTGTTGCCTGTAGGAGCTAAGAGCTCATTCCTCTGCACACCATTGCTGGGAACAGCGAAAGTTCTGTCCACTAGTGGAAAAGCCACCGAGGCTATCAAAATGTACCAACAAGTTATTAAAATTCTGGAATCTAGCAGAGAAGGAGAGGACAAGGAATTGATAGTGCCGTTATGTGCGTTGGGCAATCTTCTAGTGAAGGAAGGAAAAACTTCAGATGCTGAACGCTCGTTCAGTAGGTTAGTACATCATGAGGCATAAGAAGTATTTTTCTACACAGAACCTCGATTTACTGTTTCCTCTGCTCCCATTTGGATCAGAGTTCTAAATATTTTTATTGGATTATATGGGGAAAAAGATGGAAGAGTGGCATTGGCTATGCGTTCATTGGCCAAGGTGAAATGTGCAAAAGGTAAATTAGAATATGACAAAAAAAATTCCCCTTCATTTGAAATATTGTGTTCTTAGAATCAACCAGGCCCTTTGAAATTAAGTTTTAGTTGGTGGTTATCTCATGCACTTATTTTCTAATGCACAGAATCAACTAGAGTCGGAACATTTTCTTTATAAGACATTATCTAAAACCTTTTTTTTTCCTCTGTAAAGCATCTTTCTTTTCGTTAAAATTTTTTTTTACCTGCAGGAAATGCGAATGAGGCCATTGATCTATACAAGAGTGCTATCCAGATCATCAGGGATTCAAAAGACATGGCATTGGATGATAAAGTCGGGCAGAAGATGAGAGTAGACTTGGCTGAACTACTTCATGCAGTGGGAAGGTAGGACATGTTCTTCGACTATTATAATTAGTTAGTAAACCGACCTCTTTGCATTTCAGAGCAAGTGACACAACTCAAACCAACACTTTTCACCATTTTCTTGTTTTTTCAATTTTTGCTTTCGGTTTTAATTTTTTGCATCAAGATCTTTCGTCTAAGTGGAGAGTTTACATTGTCACTAACTTAAGAAAAAAATATATAATCTTGTTCTGTTTACTCAACACGTTTTCTTCAGTTTCTAATAAAAGAGAAGATATTATGATAATAAAATAGAAGATATCTATAATATAAAGGACAACAGTGTTTTTTGGTGGTAGTCCGCACCTGAAAAGACTATTGTATCCCTGCCCTCTCCTTACCTTCCTTTTGTGTTGAATTTAATAATAATAGTATTCAACAACAAATTTTAAATATACCTGTAGAATATTAAATTAAATTAAAGGGACAATTATTTTTCAATTATTTTTACGGGGATCTCCGATGGAACTCCGGCCGCGCCTGTCGCCGCCGGACCTTCGGCGGCCGGCCAGTTTTCTTTTCTTTTCTTTTTTTTTTCGCATGGCCCGCCGGCCTGCTTTCTGGCGGACCTCCGGAGGCTGGCTATTTTTTTCTTTTTACGCCAGGCCCGTCGGCCTACTTTCCGATGATCCTTAATTTTTTTTTAACGGCAGGCTCATTGACCGCCGATAGAATTTTGGAACCAACATGTTTTTCTATAGCAAGTAATATAGTAATTTAATTATTTTAATTCAATTATATCACCATCACCTAGCCATTATGGCACGGGTAATCTCTAGTATTAAATAAGTTACAACATGGAAAAGTACTTTATACCTATGAAGGCATTGACACGGGCTTGTAACACGGTGCACGGATGCAATACGATAAGGGTATGAGAATACGTCAAAATTTGAAAGTTTAAGAATATGCGTACAACATTCAACATATACTCCCTCCGCCCCACTAATATTGCCCATTTTGACTTTTTGTGGTCAATAATTCTCAAGTTTGACCATGAATTAATCTCAAACTATAATGGTAAAATGTTTAATGAAATTATATTATGAAACTTTAAATCTCAAACAAGTGCAAGGTGTGATTCTCACAATTTATTTTCTTCTCAGAGGAGGAGAAGGCCGAGCCCTGCTAGAAGAATGCTTGTCAATAACGGAAAAGTCTAAAGGAAAAGATAGTCCCAGCTTAGTTCCCCACCTTATAAATCTTGCAACCTCCTATTCACGCTCTAAGAATTTTGCTGAAGCGGAACGCTTGCTGAGATTAAGTTTACAAATTATGATGAAGACTGTGGCCCCTGATGACCCGTCTGTAACCTTCCCCATGCTACATTTGGCAGTTACTCTCTACAATCTACACCGTGATGAAGAGGCAGAAAGACTTGCTATGGATGTTTTGTGCATCCGTGAAAAAGCATTTGGAAAGGAATCTCTACCCGTTGGTATGCAATAACGTACTCGATGCAGTTGATTGAATATGTTGGACTATATATTATATATTGTGGCATTATGAAATATAATTCTTTTGTTAATTTTCAGAGGGTTGATTACGGGAAAAAATATATGGAGGTTAAATCTAAAAGAAAGCTGCTATTTTTCAAAATTACAAATACATCCCTGATATTTTTTTTATATTTTACAAATATCGCACCTTCAGCAGGGGTTTGTTTAGGAAAATACAAACTTCCCGGGGGTAACTGTAATTTTGAATAATGTGTGATTATACCGAACCTCACCTGAGCCGCACTTGCATGCGGCGGTTTGGCCCGCACCAGGCGGTTATACCCTTTTTTTTTAACTGATTAGATAAAGAGCAGCTCGATTCACAAAGCATCCCCGCGCAGGTAGGTTCCGGGGAAGGGTCCCGACCACAAGGGTGTTACCCTGCATAAATGCAAGAGGCTGCTTCCAGGATTCAAACCCGTGACCTCAAGGTCACACGGCAACACCTCAACCCGTGCGCCAAGGCTCCCCTTCTTTGAACTGAACAAATAATGAAAATTAAAAAAAGAAAAGAAAAGCCTTACTACACTTAAAATCTTGAACCCCCCTAAATGTGGAGAACCCCAAAAAAAGAAACTGAACCCCCTAAAAAACGAAAAATAAAAATAAAAATACCAAAGAACCCTAAAAACCGAGATATTATAAACCCCCAACCCTAACAAAAATTAAAAGAACTAAAAGAACTGGATAAAAAACCCCTAAACACTGGAGAGAAAAAAAAAACTGAAATTGAGACTGCCTTACGGAACACATTCTATAAGATGGTCTCACATAAGTGTTTATACATTGTACTTTTCTTAATGTAGACATATGGGACCCTACCGTTAAATATTAGCCGCTCAAGGGCAATTGGAGTTTCCTGGTTTTCATATCTTGGTGCTCAAATATTTTTCTTGTTCTTGCTTAATCTTTTTGTACATCCCTTATTCAAATCGTTTCGACAATTTTTTCTTCATGTTTCTCTCATATAACTGATTCGAACAGGAGAGGCTCTTGATTGTTTGGTGTCCATTCAGAAGCGACTAGAGAAGGATGAGAGTGAGGTATTGGAGCTACTCAAGAGAGTCCTAAGAATTCAAGAGAAAGCTTTTGGCAATGACAGTGGGGAGGTTATTGAAACACTGAAAAAAATTGTGCATTACCTGGACAAGATGGGGATGAAAGATGAGAAGTATCCTTTGCAGAGGAGATTGTCCATACTCAGAGACAGATACAAACAGATGGCTGTATATTAGTGGCTTTTATCTGTTGTTTCAATTGCAGTCAGCAAGCTCTAGAGGTCACACATGGCATGAACATCTCGAGGTACATTTCGAGGTATATTTAAAATTTAGTTCTTTTAGTTTTTTCCCTCTTTTTTTAGTATCTTAGTTATATTAGTTTTTCTTTGAGTTCTTTTTTTTTTTTTAGATTTAGTTCTAATGGACCGGTACATTAAGGTTATAAACGAATCGAATCGAATACCACTGTATTCGATTCGTATCATGAAACTATTCGAATTATTCAATTCGATTCGATTCGTTATGGATATTCGGATATACTTGATTTGAAATTCGAAATTCGATTTTTTTGTTGTAGTTTTTTCAATTAAATTATTTAAATATATAAACTTCAAATAAATATAATAAATATACAGTATATAATAAAAGTATAATCGATAAATAATTAAATATATAATAAATAAAGCATCTATACATTAAATATACATGTATATTATATAATAAAACTACATTTAATAGGTATATATATATATATATAATATTATATATATAAAATATTATATGTATATATAAAATAAATGAATCGAATATTCGAATTGAATACAATTATATTTGTATTCAGATTCAAGTATTATATGAATATGAAAAAAATATTCTTGTTCGAATTCGAATTCGATTTTTTTGAATAAAGATAAATGAATTCGAATCACGAATCGAATCAAAGCAATTTGATTTGTTTATAACCCTAGGTTGAGACCAACCTATTAGGTCTCACAAGAATACTACTAGAAAAAAAATGGTGTGATTGTTTCTGGAGTAAACTTTACTTCTAACACGTAATTTTATTTCTATTTGTTCTCTTGTAACATTCTCTAGATGCTCATTTAAGTTGCCGTTTTTGCATTGTGAATGAATGTGTGACGGGAACCTGGACATAACCAACACCACTAGGTAGGGTGTGTTCGTTAAAAAAATAAGGAAGAAAAAACGGGATATATATATTTTTGGTGTTCATTTCCACTGGTAAAAAAATGTGTGAATTATGTGCCTTCTTTCATAGAAAACGGAATACCAGTTTGAGATGGAAGAAGAAAAGATTAGCCATGATGATAGGTACTAAGGTCCCTCAGGTGCATCTCATGCTCTCCTCAAGCTTGTTAGAAAGAAAAGAAGACTTGTGTAACTTCCGAGCGCTGAGACGGTAATTAACCCCTGTTTTCTTGCGTAATAAATTTGAAATATTCTTACGACTTTGGATGTAGCTGTCGAAAGCCGACTATTGGAACCAGCCGCCCGTCCACCACTCTCTATTTACCGGCAGTCAACACAACCCATTTTATATATTAACGATTCGGGCCGCAGTTGATAAGTACTCGTGTTCGGCGTTTCACTTTGGAAATGTCAATACTTGGTTTCAGAAAACAATGAGTTAGTTTACTTAAATTGTGAAATATAATGTGTGATATGAAACCTTTTTTTTACAATGTAGCTTTTATGATAATTAGTTTATTACTTAATAATTAAGTAATAAAAACTTGAACATATAAAACCTTTATAAATTAATATTATTGGGACTGGAGAATTTATTAATTTTGAGATATTATATAATCAATAAATTACTAATTGTTAATTTAGAGAGGTAACATAACCTCTATAAATTAATATTGTTGGGCCGGATAATTTTATTAATTTAGAGATATATTATATAATTGCTAAATAATAATTTGTTAATTTAGAGAGGTAACATATATACATAACTAACCTTCAAAATTCCGGGGTTGTATAATCCAGTATATTAGTTATTTATGCTAAATAATTACTATACATTATATTATTTCTAATTACATTCATAGAATGTATATTCATATGATCATGTTAATTCGCAGTTTGAATGATTTCATTTATTGTTTTTTGTCAAAGTAAAAGAATGGTTCATGGACTTACGTATAGGGATGGCAATGGGTCGGGTCGGGTCCGGGTTTCATACTCCCCAAACCCACGCCCGAAATCACCACCCGAACCCAAACCCAAACCCAAAGACTGTTTGGGTGGCAAAACAAAACCAACACCCACACCCATTGGGTTCGGGTTTTTTCACCCAAATCCAAACCCGCAGCTTGATCAGGCAGAATCAAAATTCAAGTTTGGTGCTCATCCAAATTCAAATTTGATAAAATGCAAAATGTAGCATGATTTAACATAGTTTGCAAATGTCAATAGAATAATAAAATAGTTTACAAATGACAATACAATAGTAACATAGTTTAACATAGTCTTCAATATAGACTCTTAAGAAATTAAATTACAATAACATACAATTAACATAGGCAGAGTAAGTCGTGAGATGTGTAGGAAATGAATGGGTGAAAAGTGAAAATCCTAATTTACACTTATATATACATAGGGTAATTATGTAATTTAACATATAACTGGGGCGGGTGTCTGGATTTCGGGTGTGGGTTTGAGTGATCCCAAACCCGCACCCGTAATATCGGGTGTCGCCCGAACCCAAACCCAAACCCAGTCAACTCGGGTTTCGTTTGTTGACTTTGGTTCGGGTTCGGGTGGGCCCCACGGGTTTGGGCTTTCCTATGTATAGGGGTGTAAACGAGACGAGACAACTCGCGAGCTACTCGAGATTGACTCGGTCAACACTTGACTCGAGTAGGCTCGACTCGAACTCGAGATCGACTCGAACTCGAGATGGACTCGACATACTAACGAGTCGAGTTGAGCTACTCAATACTCGATTCGATAAGCTCGTGAGATACTCGAATTTTTTTATATATAATTAGTTTTTATAATATACTTCATAAAATATAATATAAAAAATATTAATTGGCCAAAAAAATAAAAAATTAATAATACATATTAGATTTCTATTTTAAATAAAAGAAATAACAATTTATTGGTCAAAAATTAAAATTACTAGCTAGATAATAAAAAAAACGAAATTATTCTATATTGATTAAGGGTGTTTGAAGTAGGCCTGGGACTTTTCGGTTCCAGGGAGAAAAATACAGGAACCGGAACCGAATCGCATAATTTTTTCGCGGTTCGGTTTTGCCAGTTTTTTTGTCCGAACCGCACAGGAACCGACCCGCACAGGAACCGAACCGGAATCGATTTTGTATGGTTCGGATGAAATATATTATATTATATTTTATTTTATTAAGAATATATTATATTATATTATATTATATTAATTATGTTTAATAAGAATATATTATATTATATTATATTCAGAGGGTCAATTTCTCGGTTCGGTGCGGTTCGGACGGTTCCTTGCGGTTCAGATCGGTTCTTCTTTAAAACGGACAGGAACCGCGAACCGAACCGAATCGAATACTAACAGTATGAACCGAACCGAAAAAAAATTTGTTGCTAGGAATCGAACCGAACCGTCGGTTCTAATGCGGTTCGGATCGGTTCCGCGGTTCCCGGTTTCAAAAGTCCCAGCCCTAGTTTGAAGTGTTTACACAAGTTAAAAGCAAAATAGCTTCTCCCACATCGGTTGGGTGCTGTTTATTTTGGCTCACAAGTGGGTAATAAATTTAAGTTAAATTTCTTGTCCCACATCGCCCATGTAATTATTATCGCGACTCAAATGAGATTTTTAAAGGAGGTTGGAAGGCTCTTCTTTAATATAGTTGGCTATAGGTCCTCACTCAAGGGTACTATGTGTGGGTGTAAACGAGACGAGACAACTCGCGAGTTACTCGAGATCGACTCGGTCAAAACTTGGTCAACACTCGACTCGAGTAGGCTCGACTCGAACTCGAGCTCGACTCGACATACTAACAAGTCGAGGCTTGGATTTTAACTGCTCGCGAGTTTTCGAGTCGAGTTCGAGCCTGAGAAATGACTATCGAGTTCGAGTTGAGTATACCAATACTCGAGCTCGACTCGCATCATTTACACCCCTACGTATGTACATTGTCTAGAAGTAGATCAATATATAATTATCTGTTGTGTCATTTTAAACTACACGCGACAATAGTTTCTCATCTAAAATGTGTCTAAAAATCAACTATGACCAACCAACAAAAAAAATATTATGCGAGTATAAGAGGGATCAGTTTAAGTGCACTCAGAAAAACTTGGTACACTGGGTTGAAAAAAGTTTCAATCTGAGAGTTGGTCAAGCAACAATATAAACAGTCTCAAGCAATCAACGGAGATCCTATCGATTGACTTTAAGAAATGTGGTTCATCTAAGCATCAATAACCAATCAAGTATCCGAACGTGCAGAAGGTCGTTTATGAGTGATTAACATATATATATATATATATATATATATATATATATATATTAGGATGAAAGGAGAATGGTTCTTATCATGCGAATTGCGAATATGCATGAGTTTTGTACTAATCATGCATGAAATATATGCATTTCGTGCATCAAAATTGCAATGTATTAAAATATGCATTATATGCATCAAAATATCGATACATTAAAATATTGCATTATATGCATCAAATTTTTGTGAGAATAAATCTAGGTCATCCATTTATCAAGATTAAATTGCACTCCCGCCTGAACTCACCCCTATATATATATATATATATATATAGGGATTTTACATTCAACAATCTTTTTAAATGCCATATAAACGTTTGGGTATCTATATTTTCAAAAATAACGATGAGGTCTAATTTCAGGCAATGGTTGACTTTCTGCGTAAAGTCCATTTTACCTCTGGAATAAAATATTTCTTTAAAATTGATTTATTCAATATTACTGAATAAAATATTTCATTTAAAACAAAAAAATAAGATGTTTTTAGTGAAGGGGTTTTGATTTTTTGGCTTCTGAATTTGTTCTCTTACTTTATCATCTTCTCTTCTTTTTCTGACTAATGCAAGGACGCTTGGAACGGATTTTGTTGATTTCGGCCGCGACCGGTTTTCTGCAGATTTCGGCTGCTCGTGCCTCCTCCTCGGTCGCGCACCACCGCTGTCGGAACCACCTCCTCGCGCTGGTTCTTTTGATACATATATTGGCCGGTGCCTCTCCTTCTCCGGATTGCCTCGTTTTGCAGGTCACCGGCGGTTTTTTTCGGCCAGCCCCGCCCAGGTTTTTTTGGCCAGCTCCGCCCGCGAGTTTTCTGGCCGGTCCTCTCATGGCAGATTCGGGTCGCCCCCCACCTAATCCGCCCTCGTCTCATGGCAGAAATATTACAATGAAGTCCATAAAAGTTAAATAATATTACAGTCCAGGTAAGTATACACTAAACAATATTACAACAAAGAACGACATGTGCGGCTCACGTGACATTTCATTTAAAAGAAAATAAAAAATAAAAGGCAGTAAGGGGCACAAAGGGAATAGAAAATGGATTTTCCTCTCTGTCTCTCCGCTGACATCAGCACCAAAGTTGGTTTTTGTCCTTAACTGTAAATAAAAACATTCAGTAGTTCAAATTTTGTCCTTCGTTGTAAAATATAAAAATATAGGGACCCAAACGTTTATATGGCATCTAAAAAGGTTGTCAGATGTAAATCACCTATATATATATGTGGGAATTTTGAAATAATTATTTTATAGTTTCATCGGACCTTATATATATTAGGATTTCCAAAGAAAAAAACTATTATGTTATTATTTAATTGATTGGTATTCAATTTTGAACTGGTCCGAAGTTGGACCAGGCAAATTATTAATTTTATCGAGATTATTAATTTATCGAATATTATTTTATGAAGGTTTTACCGTATTTTATCGATGAAATGCACATATATAAATGTTCATTATTGAAAGAAATAGAAGAGAGAGAAATACATATAAAATGTCATGCTAGAGAAAGCTACTCGGCAGATTAAAGTTTTACTTGATGATGAAACCAATTTATATCACAACTCAAATTCAATAAAATAAGTATCAAAATTGAACAATGACTACTTATTGTTTTAGATATTGTACACACAAGTAGATCCGGCAATATACAAAAACACGATACGAAAACGACACGAAAATTTAATTTTTGTGTTTGTATTTTGAGTACACGATACGAAAATATACGAACACGAAAGTACACGATCGAGATTTAGTGTCGATTTTGTATTTACCCTTTGGGTACACGACACAACACGAGGTACACGAAATATATATATATATATATATTTTATAACATAATTTAATATTTAACTTTATAAAAACATACTTTTGTTGAGTTATGTTTGTACTAAACTTTAAAGTTCTAAAATATAATGTGAACTTTCATAAATTTTGTGTGAAACATTCGTGTTTTTGTTGCCATTCATTTCGTTTCGTCTATTAAAATCTATAAAAATAATATTAAAATTTTAAAATTGTTATTTTATAATATTTTAATATTTATTTTATATTATGTGTCTGACACGAAAACACGCCACGAAACCACACGAATTTACGCGACATTACACATTACACGAAATAAATTTATTTCGTATGGATTGGATTTGATTTTAGACACAAACACGAAAGACACTAAGACGACAATTTACCGAGTCTACACACCAGTATAAAACTATATCGTTGGGCTTATTTTTAAAATGGATTCATAATTTTTTTGTGTGTGATATAAATGGAAAATCATTCGTAGTCAAAGTCTCTTCTCAAAAGATAAAAGTAACATTTATGTAGAACAAGCGGGAATATAAGTTTTTTTTTTTTTTTTTTGGCTTTTTAAATTTTGAGTTGTGCTTTGTTTCTCAAATTCACTAGATTATGTGCACATGCAATATATATTATTTATATCATTATATGTAGCACTGGATCTGAAAAGAAGATTAGTAAAAAATAATAGTTTTTATTGTATGTTATTATTATTACTGTTATTATTATTATTATTATTATTATTATTATTTGTTTTGTTGTCGGGTAGGGGCAGACATATTCATGAGTATGGTCGTGAAAGTGCACCACCAAAATTTTATAGAAAAAATCCTCCATATCTATATGAATATCTATTTAATTTCCACTTTTAGCACTTATGTATAGACGTGTATACGTATCTATGTGTGTTTAATATTTTTGTATTTTTATCTATCCAGTATTTGAAGTGGTTTAAGAGTTGAATCATTTCTATTATTTCTTTTATCAAATTATATAGAATGTTTACATTATATTCTCTTAGTGTCGAGTACCTCCTCTCGTAATTCTTCGGCATTACTGGAGGTGCTATGTGAAATCCTAAATGTGTTCCTATATAAAATGCTTTAATATTCCATAATATATTTATCAAAATCTTAATACTAAATAAATTAATAAATAAATAAATAAGGGAGCATATAGCAATCATAAATAAAGCTCAATATTAAATTGAATAACTCTAATCAAATGAGCTACCATTTTAACTTTGTTAATGTTATGTATTAAATTGAATCCTATGAGGATTCGAACTTGGATCTATTAATAAACTTAATATTTAAATACAATTTTTAATCCAATCACAATACGAAATTTTAATCTGATTTTTTTTTATATTTTTTTTGGAAAAAACATTATTTATAGCCCTAGAAAATTGGAGATCTTATATGAGGCATAAGTCGCACCTCCTCATTACCTCATCCCCGTAGTCGATGCACCAGTAGAAATTCGGTGCTGGATCCACCTATGTTGTCAGGATATTATACTTGGGCTCTCCATAAATTATCATGTTATATTATATAAAACTATAACGATTGATACAATGACCATACAATGTTATGCCAAAATGGCGAGACACCGGAACTATTCTAATTATATATTAGAAAATGTATGTACTTTTAGTTTTGGAAACTTGAAAGATATTTTAAATATTGGGATTTCATAACTTTTTATTTATTACAATGTACAGAAAATTCTTGATTAGTATTATTATTATCATTATTATTCAGGCATCTTCACTTTTAGAATTACAAGGATATTCCATAATTTATGGGATTCAAAAAAAAAATTATTGATTACAACTGTAAAAATATTATTGTTATTATTATTGTTACTACTACTAGTCGTATACTACTACTATTACTATCAACATCGTACTTGGACTCCCAGACAAATTATCATGTTATATTATACAAAATGAGTAGAGTTATATTAAATATTAAACTTTTCTTACATATCAAGGGACTCATTCCCACCATTCATCCAAAAAGAAATCAATGATTGAGATTAAAAGCATTTTATATTTCACACATTTTTTATAATTTAAATATCTCTTAAACCGTTAATCGTTAAGCGAAAATAATTACACCATCGCGACGAGCATTTAATTATCTTTCTATAGACGGGCACTTTGATATACTTTCGACAAAAAAAATTTTTTTCGTTTTTTTCACGTTTTTTTTCGTGGCCGAAAAAATCACATATGATATACATATCATATGTGATTTTTTCGGCCACGGAAAAAACGTGAAAAAAGCAAAAAAAAAATTTGTCGAAAATATATCAAAGTGCCCGTCTATAGAAAGATAATTAAATGCTCGTCGTAACGGTATATTTTTTTTGACTTAATGATTAATAGTTTGAAAGATATTGATATTTGAAAAAAAATAATGAAAGTGGGTTTTTTAAATTGTTGGGATTAATCTCATCCATTAGATCAAATGAAGATGGAGGGAAGATGGAAGATGGAGATTAATCTCTTGATATGTAAAAAAAGTTTGGTCCTTAAATGATTTTAAATCTATACAAAATTTATAATAATATAAATAATATAAAATATAGATATTAAGGAAAAACAAATAAATATGATTTTGAACAGATATGCTGATGTGTCCTTCTTGAGAGGCTTCGACGAACATTCTGAAAGTTAATAAAATTTTGAAAAAGTAAGCTGGCGTGTACGTGTTGATATACTACGTCGAACGTAGTAAAACATGTGAAATCCATACTTTTTTTCGTCTATAAATATAGATGCTTGTATATTAATATACTAGTGTATAGCCCGTCGAAACTCGACGGGTAATCACTTTATTTTGTAATTTATAAGTAAAATCTTAAAAATAATTTAATACTTTATTAGGATTCAGTCACTTACAATCGTACCGCAGCAGAACACACCAATAAACAGAAATAATGGGGGTGAAATTCAGCCACCCGAACTCATTTAGAATTTATGTACTTATAGTCGTCCTAAACTCGATTGAAAGATAATTTTACTACTTATTCCAGTTCAGAACTCATATAGTAACACATGAAACAACGAATGTATGCTACAAACATTCAGACCTGTTTAAAATTTTTATACTCATATTCATGAAACTCGATTACAAGATAACTTTATTATTCGTTTATATCTCATACCCCTATGTGATATATGCTAATTATTCAGCGTGTTTAAATTTATATAATTTAAGCAACTAAACATAAGTTGCTATAGTAATTAATAGGTTAATCCATCTCAATGAAAACTCAAATATTGCAAAATAAAGGTTAAGAATAAATATTATTGTTGACGTCTGATTTGGTCAACGTCACGTGTGCTGATCTGGACGAATGGATCGAAGCCACGTAGAAAATAATAAGCGGGACGTATGAACAGAATGAAAAGTATCGGACCATTAAATTTTATTAATGATCTTGATAAAGAGTAGAGCCGGGCCGAAAATATTTTGGCCGGTCCGTCTGATTAGTCTTGTTATTTACAAGTCTTATCCTTTCTCTTTCTCTTTCTCTCTCTTTTTATCTCTCTTTATTTCTCTCTCTATATCCTGTCTCTATATCCTGTCTCTATATCTGTATTTCTTTTCCTTTTCCAAAAGTCCCTTCTTTGTACATTCTCTTGACATATATATAGCCAATATTAGTCATTCATGAGATGACAGCTAGAAGATTCAGGTGAACAGGCTTATGACACTTGTCGCAGTGTAGTGACTTATTTGACGCGTGTCACCTTCTTAGCTTGCTTTGGGAAGGGATATGACAGCCTCCCTAATTGTCCCGTCTGCTGTTCTTCGTGCTTTTGGCAATACTTATCTGCGGCCAGACAATGTCGGCCCTCGAGCTTCCCGATGTTCAGTCGGTCCTGTCATGTTTACTGTTGAGCGTATCCATCCAGTGGTCCGCTCGGTCCTCCCGGGTCGGATCCCGGTCGGCTCTAATGTCTCTGCCGGTCCGGCTTCTTTGTGAGCCCGAGAGACAGCCGGTCTATGACCGGTTCGGCCTGTGATCTCGCCGGTCGGCCGCTGGAGCGCTTATGTGGATGTCACGGTGGATCGACTACCAACAAGGGCCCCGAGTCCGTGGCCGCGTGCCGGGTTGGCGGCCGGAATCGCTTCGCATTGAGGTCGATCCGGTTTGGGGTGGATAAGATCTCTTAAAGGGACGTATCTTCGAGAGTCGTTTTGATTTGACTTCGGGGTCTTCAAGAGTCATAGAAAAGGGGACGCGTGGCGGGACGTAATTCGTCATTGTGTTTCACGCGTCTTCGATCTTTACAATGAATCGCCGCTTCATGTGCTTCGGCGTTTAATGCCCTTTTTTCTCACCTAAATAAAGAGAGCCTTCTTCTCTATTGCTTCTTTCGTCATTTTTATGTGTTGTTGCAGAGAAGGATTTTTTCCGGCAATTTATCTTCTTCTCCGGGTTTCGCAGACTTCCCCGGTAAGCTTGCTCTTCCTCCTCTTTTTTCTTATTTTACGATGTCGGAGCGGAGGAATACGGCGGAGGAGGCAGTTGTGTCCCCAGACCGTACGGGAGTGGCGGGTTTGTCGATAGGTGATGCTCCAGTTGACTGGAGCGACGAGAATGGAGGCGAGGTCGCAAGGTCGCCGGATTCGGGGGATGCAATTTCTGGAGACGTGGAGGTGGCGACGTCGTTGTCAGCGAGTGGCGAGATCGGTCGTTCGGCCTCGGCCGTCTCCTTTTGTCGAGGCGGAATGGGATTCGGCCTCGATATGCAGCATGGTCACTGATGGGCAGTTGGAGGCTTGGCGGGGGCGATTTAAGATACCCGCGGTGGTGCGGATGTTTGTTCCGAACCCAGAGGAGAGACCCCACACCCCTCCTGTTGGATGCACGGCGGTGTACTACCGCTCTCTGTTGTCTGGGCTAAGGTTCCCTCTGCCGTTGGTTCTTTCCCGGTGGTTGAGGCAGTGGGGCCTTTGCATCGCCCAAATTCATCCGAATTCTTGGGCCCGGATGGTGGGTCTTCTAATTCTTTTTAGTCAGCATGGGTCGCCCGAGCCTGGGCCAAGAGATTAACAGTCTCTTTTTATGGAGGTCGGTCGATCCTGGTTCCTACTGGTTTTATTTGACAGCCCGGCACGCGATGTATAAGGATTTGGTGGAGGTGCCGGAGACCATACATAGCTGGAAAGACCAGTGGTTTTATGTGGGGGGGCCGTGGCTGAGCTCGGTTGATGAGTGGGAACCTGGCGTGATGGACGCCGAGCTCCGGGTCCCCGAAGACTTTGTTGCCAAAATGAGTAAGTGTTGTGTTCTTCGCTGCTGTACCTTTTTTGTCTAACGCTCATAATTTGTTGTTTGTGCAGAACGTATCCCGGCTTCAGAGACCTCTTCTTTGTTCGACGATCGGGTTGAACAGCTTTTGGGTCTTCCCGTTGATCGGAGGAAGTCATACCTTCTGATTACTGAGGACAATCTTTGGGCCGCGGGACTTCGATCCACTAATCCGAGTAGAATGTCTTCATCAGGTGGCTCTTTTTTTTTTTTTTTTTTTTTTTACATATCTTCTTCATCCAGGCCCCAGGGGTAGGAGTTCGTCTGGACGGAAGGAGACGCCTGCGCTGCGGGTGGCGAGGCTGGCTGCAGGGGCCGCCGAGCATAGGGAGCGTGCAGACAAGCGGAAGAGAGTAGAGGCCGGGTCTGAGGATAACATGACCAGGACCGAGGGTTTTCCCCTTCCTGAGAATGCCGCGCCTTCCTTGAGCCCCGTACGGACGGGTCGGGCGAAGGGTAAGGAGCCCTTGATTGATCTGGAGGGCCACTATCTCCCTGTGAATAAGGATCGGGAAGAACCTTGTGCCCGGATGAAAGGGCGGAGGCCGCGCTGGTTCCTCGACTATGTCCGAGCAGCCTCTCCAACCGCCGAGCTGCTCGATCGTGTCCCCCCATCGGTGGTTGAGTCCAGCCATGTCCCCATTTTGGGCTGGACGCCAAAGATGGAGATGGTGACCAATGATATGGATCCGGCTGAACAGATCCATTTTGGAAACGCTATTTTGGGCCGGGCGTTGTGCACTTATGTGAAGGCCGCTGGGGAGCTGACTGCCTCGGCTGGGAAGCATAAAAAGGCAGAGGCCGATCTCAAGGCCTTACAGGAGGAGCACCATCTCTGTCCTTCGCTTATCAAATCTTTGGAGGAGGAGATGGCTTCTCTGAAGAGTAAGATGGAGCTTCTGGAGAGCCGGGCCGTTGAGGCCGATATATGGAAAGGGAAGGCTGATGAGATGGCCACGGCGGCTGGGAAGGCGCAGAAACAGTGCCTGGATATCAGGGCCGAGTACGAGGCCCATTTGCAAAGGGCTAAGGCCCAGCTTGAGCAACTGACCGAGCAGGTTCAGACTTGCGAATCTGCCGGTTATGAGAGGGGCCTTGCTGACGGAGCGGCTGCTTTTCAGAAGACACCCGAGTACGAGGAGTTGATCAACTTTAACTACGTCTCCACTTGTTATGAGATGTTGGATCTCATGAAGGAAGGGAAGACCATTGAGGAGGTCCAGGCCTACATAAAGTCTCAGGCGGCCGACCTGAAGGTTGAAGCTCTCGTGGATGATGAGCCGAAGGTCGCCGAAGCTGTTGAAGATCTGGTGGAGGCCATGTCTGGCGAAGGTGGGGGGCAATCTTCTCAGGCGGCCGATCAGGAGGACAAGGCCGAGTAGACTTTTTTATTTTATTCCATGTATGGCCTGCGCGCCACTTCTCCTTGATTTCTTTTGTATGGAGCTTATTTTGAGTGAATAAGATCTTTTTATGGCCTTTGTTGCTTTTTTGTGTTTGGGCCCTATTGGTTAGACCGCCGTTTTTCTGCCGGATGGACCGGTCTTTTGAGGCGCCGAGGCGAGTTCGGACTTTTAGTGCCGGGTGGACCGGTCTTATGAGGTGCCGAGGCGAGCTCGGGCTTTCAGTGCCGGATGGACCGGTCTCATAAAGTGCCGAGGCGAGCTCGGACTTTCAGTGCCGGGTGGACCGGTCTTATGAGGTGCCGAGGCGAGCTCGGACTTTCATTGCCGGATGGACCGGTCTTATGAGGTGCCGAGGCGAGCTCGGGCTTTCAGTGCCGGATGGACCGGTCTCATAAAGTGCCGAGGCGAGCTCGGACTTTCAGTGCCGGATGGACCGGTCTCATAAAGTGCCGAGGCGAGCTCGGACTTTCAGTGCCGGATGGACCGGTCTCATAAAGTGCCGAGGCGAGCTCGGACTTTCAGTGCCGGATGGACCGGTCTCATAAAGTGCCGAGGCGAGCTCGGACTTTCAGTGCCGGGTGGACCGGTCTTATGAGGTGCCGAGGCGGACTCGGTCTTATGAGGTGCCGAGGCGAGCTCGGACTTTTAGTGCCGGGTGGACCGGTCTTTTGAGGTGCCGAGGCGAGCTCGGACTTTTAATGCCGGGTGGACCGGTCTTATAAGGTGCCGAGGCGAGCTCGGACTTCTTCAGGTGGGCCAGGTCTCATAAGGTGCCGAGGCGAGCTCGGACTTTTAGTGCCGGGTGGACCGGTCTTATAAGGTGCCGAGGCGAGCTCGGACTTTTAGTGCCGGGTGGACCGGTCTTATAAGGTGCCGAGGCGAGCTCGGACTTTTAGTGCCGGGTGGACCGGTCTTATAACGTGCCGAGGCGAGCTCGGACTTTCAGTGCCGGATGGACCGGTCTCATAAAGTGCCGAGGCGAGCTCGGACTTTCAGTGCCGGGTGGACCGGTCTCATAAAGTGCCGAGGCGAGCTCGGACTTTCAGTGCCGGGTGGACCGGTCTTATGAGGTGCCGAGGCGGACTCGGTCTTATGAGGTGCCGAGGCGAGCTCGGACTTTTAGTGCCGGGTGGACCGGTCTTTTGAGGTGCCGAGGCGAGCTCGGACTTTTAATGCCGGGTGGACCGGTCTTATAAGGTGCCGAGGCGAGCTCGGACTTTTAGTGCCGGGTGGACCGGTCTTATAAGGTGCCGAGGCGAGCTCGGACTTTTAATGCCGGGTGGGCCGGTCTTATAAGGTGCCGAGGCGAGCTCGGACTTTTAGTGCCGGGTGGACCGGTCTTATAAGGTGCCGAGGCGAGCTCGGACTTTTAATGCCGGGTGGACCGGTCTTATAAGGTGCCGAGGCGAGCTCGGACTTTCAGCGCCGGATGGACCGGTCTCATAAAGTGCCGAGGCGAGCTCGGACTTTCAGTGCCGGGTGGACCGGTCTTATGAGGTGCCGAGGCGGACTCGGTCTTATGAGGTGCCGAGGCGAGCTCGGACTTTTAGTGCCGGGTGGACCGGTCTTTTGAGGTGCCGAGGCGAGCTCGGACTTTTAATGCCGGGTGGACCGGTCTTATAAGGTGTCGAGGCGAGCTCGGACTTTTAGTGCCGGGTGGACCGGTCTTATAAGGTGCCGAGGCGAGCTCGGACTTTTAATGCCGGGTGGGCCGGTCTTATAAGGTGCCGAGGCGAGCTCGGACTTTTAGTGCCAGTGGACTGTCTTATAAGGTGCCGAGGCGAGCTCGGACTTTTAATGCCGGGTGGACCGGTCTTATAAGGTGCCGAGGCGAGCTCGGACTTTCAGCGCCGGATGGACCGGTCTCATAAAGTGCCGAGGCGAGCTCGGACTTTCAGTGCCGGATGGACCGGTCTCATAAAGTGCCGAGGCGAGCTCAGACTTTCAGTGCCGGGTGGACCGGTCTTATGAGGTGCCGAGGCGGACTCGGTCTTATGAGGTGCCGAGGCGAGCTCGGACTTTTAGTGCCGGGTGGACCGGTCTTTTGAGGTGCCGAGGCGAGCTCGGACTTTTAATGCCGGGTGGACCGGTCTTATAAGGTGCCGAGGCGAGCTCGGACTTTTAGTGCCGGGTGGACCGGTCTTATAAGGTGCCGAGGCGAGCTCGGACTTTTAATGCCGGGTGGGCCGGTCTTATAAGGTGCCGAGGCGAGCTCGGACTTTTAGTGCCGGGTGGACCGGTCTTATAAGGTGCCGAGGCGAGCTCGGACTTTTAGTGCCGGGTGGACCGGTCTTATAAGGTGCCGAGGCGAGCTCGGACTTTTAATGCCGGGTGGACCGGTCTTATAAGGTGCCGAGGCGAGCTCGGACTTTTAGTGCCGGGTGGACCGGTCTTATAAGGTGCCGAGGCGAGCTCGGACTTTTAGTGCCGGGTGGACCGGTCTTATAAGGTGCCGAAGGAGCCAGTCATTCGAGGGGCCGAGGTGAACTCGGTCTTATAGTGCCGGAGGAGCCGGTCATTCGAGGTGCCGAGGCGAACTCGGTCTTACGGTGCCGGAGGAGCCGGTCATTCGAGGTGCCGAGGTGGACTCGGTCTTATAGTGCCGGAGGAGCCGGTCATTCGAGGTGCCGAGGCGAACTCGGTCTTTATAGTGCATTTTATTTCCGAGGTGAACATAAAATCAAATTTTATTGACTGTACCCTAATGGCATTCAACAAATGAATTGACCCTTGGTCACTTACATATTCTAGCTAGCAACCTCCGTTCTGACGGGCTTCGTTACTGGGATTCAGGAGGTCCCGTATCGGGCCCCAGTGCTCATTTTAACAATGAGGTCATTAGCCCGAAACTCGATAATCCTCGGATGTTTCGTAGAATACGTTCCGCCTTTTTGGGCGACGAGGTCCAAGTTCTCGGGATCATATTGACCTTGTTCTTTGAAACGACTTCTCCTATGGGTGTATCCCAATTTCGACCGGGGTCATCGTAGAACGCCTGGGATTCTTGTTGGGTCGGCCGTCGCGGTACGGTCAGTGACTCGGTCGGTCGGGCCCCTCTTTTCTTACAGATTACTCCTCGGCTCATTTTTCACCGGGATTTTCCACTTTTCACGGCTTTTTCATCACTTGGAGTTTTGAGTCTCGCCGGTGGTCTCCTAACGATCGCCGGTCGGGTGATTATGGGGAAACCTCCTTTATGGATTACTTTTGCTTTGACTTCCAATTCCCTGGTAAGGGCCGCCACGGCTCTTCTAACACATGGCTCAATACTTGGAGATGCCTTCGGTAGCGGGTCCATTACCGTTCGGATTACCAGGACCCTCGCGGGTGGATGGGAATTCCGAAGGAGTTTTCAGATGTTGCAGTGTATGTTGACTGCAACTTTAATTTGAAGGACACGAGGGCTCTTTGAGACCTTCCCTGGAATTTTGAGCGACGCTCAATATCCTTCAAATTATGACCTCTCAGGGGTCAGCCGAGTCGAGTAGGAGCCCGTGGTCACAATGGCTCCTGTGCTTTCAACTTCATATTACGATGATTCCTATGCTTTCGACTCGTAGTTACGATGATTCCTATGCTTTCATCTTACCCTCCCTTGGTGGGCGTGGTTATTTCCGGATGAACACAAGGTGTGTCAAAATGCTCCGTCATCAGACTGTCTTTCAAAACATCTGCGTGCTGATTGCAGTTTGGCGCGAAGCCGTGTTCGTCCTGTGCACACTAAGAACAGTCCGATACGTCCATGCATGATAGAGAACTTCTTAGCGTGTATACCTCATAATGGTGTCCTCTATTGCATAACGGGCCCTTTGGACGGGCCTGATGGTAAGTCGTCTCTTGTGGTTAGAGATGGAGAATCCTATACTTAACAAGGAACATTTTAAAGAAAAGTATAGGATTGGCTTGCAATATGAACGAGAAAAGCGTAGGTTGTGGCGGTTAACCACAAGGTCGCTTGCAATATGAACGAGAAAAGCATAGGTTGTGGCTGTTAACCACAAGGTCGGAGGTTCAAGCGGCCCTCCTTCTAGCGCCATTCTGTTGACGTCTGATTTGGTCAACGTCACGTGTGCTGATCTGGACGAATGGATCGAAGCCACGTAGAAAATAATAAGCGGGACGTATGAACAGAATGAAAAGTATCGGACCATTAAATTTTATTAATGATCTTGATAAAGAGTAGAGCCGGGCCGAAAATATTTTGGCCGGTCCGTACAGTTGGTGCTTGTTATTTACAAGTCTTATCCTTTTCTCTTTTCTCTTTCTCTCTCTTTTTTATCTCTCTTTATTTCTCTCTCTATATCTGTCTCTCTATATCTGTCTCTCTATATCTGTATTTCTTTTCCTTTTCCAAAAGTCCCTTCTTTGTACATTCTCTTGACATATATATAGCCAATATTAGTCATTCATGAGATGACAGCTAGAAGATTCAGGTGAACAGGCTTATGACACTTGTCGCAGTGTAGTGACTTATTTGACGCGTGTCACCTTCTTAGGCTTGCTTTGGGAAGGGATATGACAGCCCTCCCTAATTGTCCTGTCTGCCTGTTCTTCGTGCTTTTGGCAATACTTATACATTGCGGCCGACAACGAGTCGGCCCTCGAGCTTCCGATGTTACAGTCGGTCTGTCATGTTTCTGACGGTTGAGCGTATCCATCCAGTGGTCCTTTCGGTCCTCTGGTCGGATCCCGGGTCGGCTCTAATGTCTCTGCCCGGTCCGGTTCTTTGTGAGCCCGAGAGACAGTCGGGTCTATGACCGGTTCGGCTCCAGGATCTGCTCGGCTGGTCGGCTGCCTGGAGCGCTTATGTGGATGTCACGGTGGATCGACTACCAACAATTATGAATGACAAAAAATTAAAGTTAAATTCCTTGTGTAATTTTAGAATTATACGATCTTCAAAAATCCTTTACAATTTATATACCTATACTTTGATGTGGGATTCAAGATTTTAGATATATAAGAATAAAAATATAAAAAACTTCATGTAGGAGAGAGAGTTAACGTGGTACTCCGAACTCATATTGCTATTAGATAGTTTATAAATTTATTTGTAAGTGAAGATAATCGAGCTTATTAAAAAATATAAAAAATATATAAAAAAATATTTATGCAAATATAAATTAGATATTAGAAAATAAATATGTATATATTTGGCCAAGAGGTTTAATTAATAATTTGCCAAATATAATTTTCTAAAAGATTAAACTAATTCATTTGACCAACTC
Organism: Orobanche coerulescens; assembly: GCA_033398695.1. Taxonomy (NCBI): domain Eukaryota; kingdom Viridiplantae; phylum Streptophyta; class Magnoliopsida; order Lamiales; family Orobanchaceae; genus Orobanche; species Orobanche coerulescens. Next base: position 5,041,060 of record CM065816.1, read on the forward strand.
AATATATGATGAAAATAAAGTGGTGGTGTAAAATAATTGTGGATAGAATACATACTTATTTTAAATATTTATTCAGTTATTCAATAAGTAAAACTAAATATGAATCTACAAAATAAAAATACCACATATGAGAGAGTTAACGTGGTGCTCCGGATACGTAACAGTATATATAGATATAATAAAAGTATATTTCAAATCAAATTTGTTAATGCAAAAAGCTCGCCAATTTTACTTATTAGTTAGATTCAACCATTCGGAGTTCCTCACCGCAGCAGAACACCACGAAAACCAAAAAGATGAGGCAAGGATTCAGCCACTCGAACCCGTTTATAATTTATATAACCGTACCAGTTCAAAATCTGTCTTAAAGGTGAATTTACTACACGTTTTCATCCTCAATCCATATAGTGATACCCGAAACAATACAGCTAGGATTTAGTCATTTGAAACCCATTTATATATTATATAGCTATACCCATTCCAAAAAAAATAATTTTTCTACATGCTCCCCTCGCAAATCTGTATAGTTATATGTACTAATTTCCAAATCTATTAAAATATACAAAATCTAAATAATTAAATTTAAGTTGTTATACTAATTGGTTGTTACGTCTGGCTTTAAAAAAAAATTAAAATTTGCTCAAATTGCTATATATTGATAAAAAATTAAATTAAATATCTATAAATTAGTCAAATTAATTTGTTAATTCAAAATATTTATATGGCCAACTTAGTGATTTGTCAAATTATATTTTTAATAAAAATAATACTACTTATTTGGTCAACTCGATAATTGGTCAAATTAATTGGTAATAAGAAATATGATAGTAAAATACATATTGAATATATGAATGAATTACCCAAATCTATTAAAACTTATAAAATCTACATAATCAAATATAAGTTATTACAATAATTAGTTGTTATGTCTGACTTTAAAAAAATTAAAATTCGCTTAAATTGTTAGACATTGATAAATTGGACAAATTAAATATAATAACAATAATATTATACAAATTTGTTATGCCCAGGCAGAAAAAATATTGATCAAATTAAGTTTTTCAATAAAATAAAACTATTAACTGGTGGTGCAAAACAATTGTGAGGTGCAAAAATGCATATTATTTGTGTGTATTTACTTAGATTATCCAATCGATGGAGTCTCATTTTAAACCGAAGTGGGATTTAAATTTATATATAAATATTATTAATACAAACTTAATAATTCGCCAAATTAAATTTTCAATGGAAATAAAACTTTCCATTTAGCTTAATAGTCGGTCAAATTAATTCGCCAAGTAATTATGGATTAAAAAATAATATTAATTTTAACTATTTATTTAGTTCCCCGATCGGCAGAGCCTCGTTTAAGATCGACGTGGTATTCAAAATTTTAGATAAAACACAAGTTTGATAATTGGTCAAATTAGATTCTCAAATAAAAAATAAAGTAAATTATTTAATAACTGATATTATTAATATTGGCCAAACTAAAATTTTCAATTAAGATAAAACTACTAAATAAAACATATGTGATATTCAAATATTAGACAAATAAATTAATATAAATTTAATAATTGATCAAATTAAGTTTTTACTTAAAAATTTAACTATTTATTTCTCCAACTTAATGATTAGACAAATTAAACACAATAAAAATAAAATTCTTAAGCTTATATGTGAAATATAAATATGGAACCGAAAACTACACATTGAATTTTAAGTATTTATTTTAAGTTCTTAATTGATGAAGTTCTATTTTAAATTGATGTGGGATTCAAGACAATGAATTCTATTTATTTAGAAATTAGATGCTCAAATAAAAAATAAAGTAATTTATTTAATAATTGATATTATTAATATTGGCCAAACTAAAATTTTCAAGTAAGATAAAACAACTAAATAAAACAAATGTGATATTACAAATAAATTAATATAAATTTAATAATTGATCAAATTAAATTTTCACTAAAAAGTCTAACTATTTATTTCTCCAACTTAATAATTGGACAAATTAAACACAATAAAAATAAAATTCTTAAGATTATATGTGAAATATAAATATGGAATTGAAAAATACACATTGAATTTTAAGTATTTATTTTAAGTTCTTAATGGATGAAGTTCTATTTTAAATCGATGTGGAATCCAAGACAACGAATTCTATTTATTTAGATCGTCTATCGGTTAAGTAACATTTTAAATAGATGTGGGATTCAAGATTTTAGATAAACACGAATACAAAATTCACAGAATGCCACAAATGAGAGAGAGAGTCAATGTGGTGCTTCAAATCCGTAACACTATTATATAGATTTTTAATTATTATAAACTACTAAATAAAATAGATATGAGATTCAACTTTAGACAAATAAAATTAATGTGAATTTAATAATTGGTCCAATTAAATTTGCACTAAAAATTTAAACTTGTATTTGTCCAACTTAATAACTGGCCAAATTAAACACAACAAAAATAATATTCTTAAGTTTGTATGTAAAATAATTATATGGTTGAAAAATACACAATGTTTCTGAGTATTTATTTAGGTTCTCCATTGGTGGATTCTTATTTTAAATCGATATGGGATTCAAGATATCGAATTCTATTTATTTGGATTGTCCGTTGGTTAAGTATCATTTTAAATTGATATGAGATTCAAGATTTTAGATAAATAGGAATCCAAAATTAAGAGAATGCCACGCATGATAGAGAATTAATGTAATGCTTCGAATCCGTAACGCTATTATATATATATAGATGGGGAGGGATATATCAACACAAAATATATCAACACCTTATCTCACACATTAATCTCCATCCTTCATTTTAATATTTTTAATTCTCCCTATCTCTCTCCTTTTTCAGGATATTTGTTTTTTAGTTATTTTAACTCTCTCTTTTCTCTCTCCCCAATTCAACTCTCTCCCTCCACTACTCCCTCCCTCTCTCTTCCCTGCAAAATCATCTCAGATTCAAATATGCTCTCTTTTCTTTATTGACTCTCTCTCTCTCTCTCTTCATTTCTCTCTCCCGGATTCAACTCTCTCCCTCCTCTGTCTTCTTTTTTCATTCTCATTTTTCGATTCCAGTCTCCAATCTCCCGTTCAACCTCCCGATCCAGATTCCAGACGCTCTCTCGGGTTTTTTCTCGATCTGTGTTTTTTTCTTGATTCATGTTTTTTTTTCTTAATTTTTTTTTCTTAATTCAGGTTTTGTTCTGTCAATAAAAGGAGCTCATAAAAGATTTTGGTTTTCTTACAAATCTTCTTCTTTCTATTTTCCCATTTGTTAATTTGCTGTCTACTTCTTTCTCCTTTTTCTTAATTTTTTTTCTTCTTAATTCAGGTTTTGTTCTGTCAATAAAAGTTGAAAGTCCCAAAGGTTGAAGCACATATGAGTACAAATGTTCCCAACTCGTCATCGCCTAAAACACAATCAAATGTTGTTACTGAGATTGATGATTGGAAAGTCATCAAACATCGCCTTGGGATCCTGTTATTAGTGTTGATTGTTTTTGTCGTTGTTTTGAGTGCAGCCATAGTGAAATCGTTTTTATTGTAAAATGCTATTGATGTAAGTTATTTGCTAATGACCAAGATTTGCTTTCATTGTAATGTAATGTGACCTTGTTTTATTATGCAATGCATCTTTTATTTTTTCTCTGCTGCTGTAATGTCCCTAGAGAAATTGTATTGACTGCAGTGTAGTCTTGCCTGATGAGAATTTTCAAATTAATGATTTTAATACAGGAAAATTTTCCCTCATCAAACATTCCAAATTAATGATTTTAATACAGAAAAATTCAATAATCGAAAATATACTGAAAAACGAGACCTAGTTCCCGACACTGAAACCGCCAAGAAGACCACGCACCCGCCTGGCAGCCTTACGAGGCCACGCACGGCACTTACAGCCACGCCCGGCCACAGACAGAAAGGCCCGACCATGCCCGGACACGCCGGCAGATACAAAGACGTGCGGCCGGATACAAGAAGCGCTCGGCCGATCCAATGAGCACTCTACTGATACAAGAACGCGCTCGGCAGATACAACAAGCGCTGGCCAGATCCAATGAGCACTTTACCGGATACAACAACACGCTTCGGCCGGACATAAAGAAGCGCCACGGATTCAAAGCGCTACTGGATACAAAGAACGCTCGGCAGATACAAGCAAGCGCCACGGATTCCAGCGAGCACTCGACCGATACAAGAACGCTTCGGCCGGATCCAAGAAGCGCCGGCGGATCAAGAAGCGCTCGCCAGATACAAAGAAGCGTCCGGCCACGACTTCGGAGATACAACAAGCGTCCGGCCATACCGGACGTGCTTTCAGCTTATCGGCACTGTATGGAAAATCGTCCAACGATTCGACATACTCGTTTTAGGCATTTCTAAAATCCTGTTATTCCTGATCTGAATATTATTAATATAAATCATATTTCCAAGAAAAATAAGATTTATACCATAACATAAAATTACGATTATCAAAGTGATTCTAAATCACAAAATAAGCATTCCAAAATGTTCAAATTAAACAAGACACATAAATTTAACAGGTCACTTCTTTCTGTTCGGGCAAGACCGCATGTTATGGCCAAGATGTTTACACACCGAACATTCCCTTTGCTTGTATTCTCTCTTCCGTTGATTTTTCTCCAAACCATATCTATATCTATCATTCTCACTTCTGTGGGAGTTCATGTCTTTCTCTTCTTGTGTTTCCCTTCCTTTGTATTTTGAGATTCTAGGATTACCAACATTAGGCGGTTGAGATTGACTGACATCAATAGGAGGAGCTTGGGTATCAAGAGGTACCGTATCAGCAACTACATTGTTACAGCCCATGGATGACACTGTCTTTGCATTTATAGTTATCGCCTTGTACTCCTTATATTGCTCTGCTAGATCCTGGAGCTTTTGTGCCATGAAAGTGTAACATTCATCCTCATCCGCAGCATCATATACCAAAGCATTGGCCAATTTTGCTAAGTGAGTAGCTCGAAGAACTTTTGAATTTTGATGCCCACTAACAACTCCACCATCATACTTGGCTCTGTACTCATTTGTTCCTTGTAACCACCTCCTTGCAATAAAAGACTCTGGTATTACATCTAGATCTCGACTTTGAAATACCTTTATAAGATGTCCACAAGGTATGTTCATGCTTTCAAACAACTTGCACTCACACTTTCCTTCAAGAGTCTTGGTGTTGAACTCCACTTTCCACTCCCTTGGGTCTTTTTCATTTATTGACCTATAGATGAACTCATGACACTCGTCTACATGACTTGAAGAGACAAGCTTGTAACGACTAGTAGCCAACTTCCATTGTTGTTTAAATTTTACATACACCCCTCTTGTGTATAACTTTGAAGCAAATTGCAAGAGATAAGCCGCACCATCTACAACGCGGTCCTTGTGCTCAGAGATATAATCTTCTTTCTTTTCCCTCTCTACCTTTCTTTCCATACTCTGCTCATTTTTTAATGCAAAATCTCTCAAGGTGGTATGACGTGAGAAAAATCTTTTGTAAAATGAGTTCATACCTTCACTACGCCCTGTAGTATTCATCCCTGCATAAAAAATATCCAAATGATAAACTGGGACCCACTTCTTCCTTATGGCATATAGATTCTTTAGCCATTCATTCTTTGTCAAGTTATATACATCCATCAATTCATTCCACCTATTTTCAAATTCAGCAATCCTATAAAATCCTCTTATACACCATTTCATTTCCTTCTTGAAATTTGAGTTCTTCTTATACAAATGATTCAACTTCTCGGGAAACTTCTTCATTACATGCCAAAGGCAAAAGCGATGTGTAGTGTCTGGAAAAACTCTAGCCACGGCTCTACTCATAGCCGGATCTTGGTCAGTGATTATTGACTTTGGCGCCTTACCACCCATTCCCTTTAGCCATGTCTCGAAAGTCCAAACAAAGCTCTCATCGGTCTCATCCAATAAAAGTGCACAACCAAATTGAATTGACTGCAAGTGATGATTTACTCCAGTAAACGGAGCAAACGACATTTTGTAAATTTTTTTTTATATGTTGTATCAAAGTACAACACATCTCCAAAATGTTGATATTGGCTTCTCGACCTTCCATCAATCCACAAGAAATTCACACCTCTTGAGTCTTTATCAAGTAAAATTGCATAGAAGAACTGCGGATCTTCGGTTTGCTTTTTGCAAAAGAACTGTGCCATTGCATTTGCATCCCCCTCAATTGGTGTTTTATATGGCTTGTTTTTACCCAAGTGATTATAGCAATCACGCTCATCAAATCCAACAGATTTCCCATCAAGAAGTGACACAACCTTGGAAACTGGAAGATTGCATTGCCGAAAAGATTCAACTAGAGCTTTTGCAGCCATGGGCATATGTCTTCTCTGTTTCATACAAATTTGCTTGGAAGGGGTAACAGGATTGTGATTGTGTTGTTCATGAAAGTCAGTTACTCTCCATCTACCACTCTTGACAATGGCAATCACAAACCGTGCCATACACCCACACTTTTGAGTTGAAGTGTTTCTTCTTCGAACGGGTCTCTCGAGATCTTGTATGATGAACTTGGAGAAATAATTCCCTTCACGGTCACAAACTAGGCATAGTCTTGTAAGCATATTATCTCGTGCTTTGTCTCTCCGGGAATCTCTAATGCGAACACCAAAACCCCATCTACGAGCATATTCATTATAAAACTCTTTAGCTTCGACAACACACAAAAACATTTGCCCCTCGTATGGTTTTTCCACAGGAACCTCCTTCAAAGACACAACCTCTTCACTACGGATTTCTGTAGCGGATTGACTAACAGCAACTTCGTCAAAAATAACATTATCGATTGGTGTTTCGAATATGTATTGAACTTCCTCAATATCGAACGAATCTGAATCCAAATCAATATCCGACTCACTTACAGAAGATGACTCAGTACCACACACTTCATAATAACTATCCATCGTGTAGCCTGACAGATCAGGAAAAAAAAAACAGAGATTAGCCCCTGTAACTAACTCAATATGATTCTTTCAGTAAAGACACACATCAGTAAAAACAGAGATTAGCCCCTGACATACATATATTACTACATCGACATACGTAATAAACTCAAACTTCAATTGAATGACCTTTCTTATTACTGATGGCTCTATCAAGAAACTACTGCAATTTATGGAGGGGCAAATCATAATACATATACATATATTTAAAATCGGAAGCAAACGTGACAAATATTTCCGGATGGCGGGTAGCTGTAATCGGAGCTATCGGAGCTGAAAAATCGGAGCTGGAAAAATCAGAGCTGGAAAAATCGGAGCTGTAATCGGAGCTGGAAAAATCGGAGCTGGAAAAATCGGAGCTGAAAAATCGGAGCTGGAAAAATCGGAGCTGAAATTGACGGATGAAAAGAAAAAGACAGAGGGAGAGAGAGAGGAATAAGGGAGAGAGAGGAATAGGGAAAGAGAGAGAGGACGGATGAAAAGAAAAAGACAGAGGGAGAGAGAGAGAGGAATAGGGGAGAGAGAGGAATAGGGAGAGAGAGAGGAGAATAAAAAATATTAAAATGAAGGGTGAGGATGAATGTGTGAGATAAGATGTTGATATATTTTGTGTTGATATATCCCTCCCCTTAATATATAACATATAGTATTTGTTTGGCTAAAATATTCTTGGAATCCCTTAACTTAATTTCAGATAACGATTTAGTCTTTTATCTTTTTTTTATCCCAACTAAGTCCTTTATCTTTCTAATTTTAAGCAAATTTAGCCTTTTCCGTTGGTCTCCGTTAACTGTTGTCCAGGTCAGTGGCGGATCCAGAAATTCCGACGACCGGGGGCACACTAATGACAAGGTCCTTTAATCAAATATTTCCGCCTTATTTCATCACTTTGATTAGGGTGATACTCTAAAATTCTTTTCCCTTCGGTTGGATTCCAAGAAATATCATCCAAATCAATTTCCGTAGGCATAAAAAGAGTAGAACTAGGTTGGGAATATTATCTGCACTTGAAGATCCGGGTGTCGATATTTTTCTTTTTAAAAATCTTTCCATTCTTTTTTACAAACTCTAAAAATTAAAATCAACAATAAATAAATTAATTTTGTACATACTCTACTACTGATTAATATTGACAATTAACAAACAAAAAATTTATATAAATACCTCAAACTCAAAGAAAAAAAATTAGCAGCACACTTCGATCGGAAAGGAGAGAGAGAGAGAGAGAAATACCTCAAAGTGGGTCTGGTGGGTTGGGGCGGGGCGGGCGGCTCTTCGGGTCTTTGGCCGGGCGTCGGGGCGTGCGGTGATTTTTCGTCGGGGCGCTGCGTGCTGGACGGGCGTCGGCAGTCAGTATCAATAAGCAGCACAGAGGTAAAGAAAAAAAATAGAAAAGAAAAGGAAAAAAAAGCAGAATTAAACGGGAGGGATAAGGAATAGGATAGTCAACAAATATATATATATATATATATATATATATATATATATATATATATATATATATATATATATATATATATATGTATACACATTTTATATATAAATAAAAAAAACACGCATCCCGACTCCCGCTATCCGCTCGGGCATGTCTCCCAAAGAAAAAAAAAGAAGCTGCCTGCAGGTTTATAATATATATATATATATATATATATATATATATATATATATGTATTACCTTTTTTTTTTTTTCACCGGGGGCATGTCCCCCCATACTATGAACATGGATCCGCCCCTGGTCCAGGTGGCTGTTAAGTTGCCTACATGGCTAAACATACCTGCGTAGAGAACAAAGTCAAATTTTTAACCTATGTGTCCATTTTCTAACCTCCATTTCCTAATTTTACCTGAATTTATATATATATTTTTTCAAGAAAATAATTTTATTTCGAAAAAATATTATTTTGCCAAAAAATATTTTTTTTCTCCAGAAAATATTTTTTTTAAAGTTTTCAAAAAAATATGTTTTTATTTTTTTTCCAGAAAAAAATTTTATTTTGTCGAAAAAATAATATTTTTTTCCAGAAAATAATTTAATTTCGAAAAAATATTATTTTGCCAAAAAATACCTTTTTCTCCAGAAAATATTTTTTTAATTATTTCGAAAAAATATTTTTTTTATTTTTTTTTCCAGAAAATAGTTTTATTTTTTTGAAAAATAATATTTTTTCCAGAAAATAATATTTTTTTCAGAAAATAATTTAATTTCGAAAAAAATATTATTTTGCCAAAAAATATTTTTTCCTCCAAAAAATATTTTTTAATTTTTTTTTGAAAAAATATTTTTTTTTTCAGAAAATATTTTTTTTTCGAAATTAAATTATTTTCTGGAAAAAATATTATTTTTCGAAAAAATAAAAATTTTTTCTGGAAAAAAAATAAAAAAATATTTTTTCGAAAAAATTAAAAAAATATTTTATGGAGGAAAAAATATTTTTTGGCAAAATAATGTTTTTTCGAAATAAAATTATTTTCTTGAAAAAATATATATATATATATATATAAATTCAGGTAAAATTTGGAAATGGAGGTTAGGAAATGGGCACATATGTTAGGAAATTGACACATAGGTTAGGAATTTGACTTTGTTCTCCACGCAGGTATGTTTATAGCCACGTAGGCAACTTAACAGCCACCTGGACAACAGTTAACGGAGACCAACGGAAAATGCTAAATTTGCTTAAAATTAGAAAGATAAAGGACTTAGTTGGGACAAAAAAAAGATAAAGAACTAAATCGTTATCTGAAATTAAGTTAACGGACCCCAGGAGTATTTTAGCCTATTTGTTTCATAGGTGTATATATTCTGCTATGTCCACGTTGGAATATCGGTCGTAGAAACTTGCTGGGCGGAAAAATTAAATTACAACTGGAAAATAAAATTACAACTCGAAATCCAGAAACTACAGAACTCGAGACATAATTGAAAATACAATGAAAAAAAGGAAATGGAATCTGAACTAACAAGAAGCAAACTATAAATACAAGTAAATAACCAAAACAACAAAAACTAGAAACGAAATCAGATTGTTGTAGAAGTCGCCCGAAGATGCCTTCTGCCCGCAAGACGAGAAACGCCCCGGTAGTGTTCACGGATTGGCGGCTCGTCTCCAAAGGTCAACGACTTTACGTCTCTACATTAGCAACACCGCAAACTGGAGAGCTCCGACGAACTGGAAGAGGTGAGGACAAAGCTCTGACTTATGAAATGCAGAGAATGCAGAAAAACTGTTTGAGTGTAATGTTCGTTTTTCCAAGTGTATGGAATGAATGCAATGAGCATGCACCTATATATATAGGCATCTCACCTGCAAGGGATTTAAACATAGCACTAATGGCTGTCATAATGCAGGCATTCATGCCTGCATTGAACATTGGAGTTACACAATTCAAATGCAGTGGTTACTGCCCGTTTTGAATTTGAACAGGCAACCTTAACTCCTCCTCATAACACAGGAGGTTCTTGCCGTTTTTATCGAGTTTGAGCAGTCGGGATGCACACAGGTATGTCGCCTACTTAACCGCTTGGGGGATGTACCTGGACATCCTTATGTGTACATACGAGCCCAACTACATTGTTGAACTTGTCCAAAAAATTCTTTAGGCAAGCCAAGGCCTAGCCCAAAGAACAGCCCAAAGACCACCCAAAGACCAATTGCCAAGATCCAAGATCCAAGATCAAGATCAAGATCAAGATCACGGCCAAGGTCCACGGTACGCGGTCCACAGCATGCGGCACGCGGCACACGGCATGCGGCCGCGGCCGAGGCCGAGGTGAGGCGGACGAGCGGCGGCGGCGCGCGCGTGTGGGCTTTAAGCCCATACACATGTGCCATTAATTATTACATGAATAAAGGTAACTCCTTATATACTAGAATAATGGTGGTTCATTATTCAATGTGGGATATCATCCCTCATTAATTCACAATTAAGTGACAAACTTTAATTCACTATTTCTCACTCACCGGGAATCTGTTTACAGAAATTGAATATACCACGATCATTTACTCGGAACGTAGATCGATCCTATGATATTTAATTTTATAAAATAAAATTAAAATCATTAACGATTCCAACAATCCCCCACATGAGTGAAAATAGCCCAAATGCAATATGCAGACTCAAGCTCAATCCTCAAGAGGCGTTAAAGTATAAGGATAGGTAGTTCGTGAATTTGAACCTTCCATAGTTAACATCATCGGGTACACAGGAGGATTAGTGGCTTGATGCTTTGAACTATTCCCCCACGGCGTGCACCGAGACAATGGTGCTAACACTTGAACACCTCAACCTCATCCGTTCGCACATTTTGTGTCCTTTGCGGGATTTGGACACCCCTTTGGATTCATAAGTGTATTTCATGAAGTGGTGATTCTTTATCGAGTATCTTGTCATACTCAACCTCCTCGAGGTCTTTAGGAATCATTAAAAGTCATAGACTTAACCTCACCACTAGGCAAGCTTTCAACACTCAATTGCTCTATAGGGAAAAAACTTAGATGAGTATTTCACACGAACTCTCATAGCATAGTTCTCCCATCGAACCAAGTTCTTGGGATCTCAAGTCATCTTGGTTGGGTTACCACTATGATAATTCTAAATTTGTGGATTTTAAACCCATTCACTCTAGCAATTTATTCATTTGATCACGGTTTAACCCTTTGGTTAGCGGATCCGCTAGATAATCTAGTGACCTCACGCAGTCAATAGAGATAATCCCACTTTTGATCAAATATCTCACGGTATTATGTCGTCGTCGAATATGTCGAGACTTTCCATTATACACGTTACTTCTCGCCCTACCAATAGCAGCTTGGCTATCACAGTGAATCATCACTGCAGGCACTCGCTTTGACCAACATGGAATATCTTCTAGAAAGTTTCTGAGCCACTCGGATTCTTCACCAGCTTTGTTCAAAGCTATGAATTCCGATTCCATGGTGGATCGGGCTATACACGTTTGTTTCGCGGACTTCCACGAGCCAGTTCCACCCCAAATGGTAAACACATAACCACTTGTAGAAAATGAACTTTTGGTATCGGATATCCAATTCGCATCACAGTACCCTTCAAGTACCGGGGGGTATCTAGAATAGTGTAGCCCAAGATTTTGAGTATATTTTAAGTACCTCAAAACTCTAACGAGAGCTTTCCAATGCTCTTTGCTTGGATTGCTCGTGTAACGACTCAATTTGTTCACAGCGCAAGCTAAATCGGGTCGAGTGTAATTTCTGAGATACATTAAACACCCAATGACTCGTGCATATTCTTCTTGTGCAACGGGCTCCCCTTGTTTTTTGCTCAAGTGAACATTTAACTCTATTGGAGTCTTAACTGGCAAGCTATCAAAAGTATGAAACTTCTTGAGAACTTTCTCGACATAGTGAGATTGTGTCAAGATGATTCCATCTGATTTTCTCAAAATTTTCATTCCAAGAATCACATCGGCTAGCCCCATGTCTTTCATGTCAAATTTTTTTTTTAACATGTTCTTAGTATCGTTAATCACTTGTATATTGTTATCCATGATTAACATGTCATCTATATAAAGACACACAATAACATAGCCGTTATTAGTGTTCTTAATATAAACATATTTATCACACTCGTTATTTTAAAATCATTTGATAATATTACATTATCAAATTTCAAGTGCCACTGTAGTGGAGCTTGTTTCAATCCATATAGAGACTTAACCAGTTTGCATACCTTTTTCTCTTATCCAGGTACTACAAACCCTTCAGATTGTTCCATATAGATCTCTTCATCCAGATCACTGTTCAAAAAAGCAGTCTTAACATTCATTTGATGAATCTCAAGTTCGTACAAAGCAGCAATCGCGAGAAGGACTCGAATAGATGTAATTCTCGTTACAGGTGAATAGGGATCGAAAAAATCGTACCCTTCCTCCTGCTTGAAAAATTTGACTACTAAACGAGCTTTAGACTTGTCAATTGAACCATCAGCCTTGTACTTTCTTTTAAGGATCCATTTGCATCCTTAGGGCTTATAACCTTCAGGTAAATCAACCAAAATCCAAGTTTGATTTTGTAAAATTGAGTCAATTTCACTCTGAACAGCTTCTTTCCAGAGCAACCCGTCTGATCTGGCATAAGCTACTTTGATCGATGTTGGTTCTTCATCCAACATGCATGCTATGTAGTCAGGTCCAAATGTCTTTGGTGTCCTAACCCTACTACCACGTCTCGGTTCTACATCTTCCAGATTAGACCTCGATCGCTTACGTGACTTTGGATCTACATCCACAGGTTTTGAACTTGTTTCTTCATTTTCAACTCTATTGCTAGAATTTTTCTCAACTTTATCATTGTCCTTACAAGAATATATATTTTCAAAGAATACAACATTCCTTGATTCAATTGTTGTTCCCACAGTCATTTCAGGTACTTCTGACTTGTAGATAACAAACCGATAGGCACTACTGCTCAGTGCATATATAATAAAGATACAATCGACCGTCTTAGGACCGATTTTAACTTGTTTAGGTAGAGGTACCTCAACCTTAGCCAAACACCCCCACACTTTGAGATATTTGTATGAAGATTTTCTTCCTTTCCACAACTCATAAGGAGTAACATCCTTACCTTTGCGTGGAATCTTGTTCAATATGTAGTTGACTGTCAAGACAGCTTCCCCCCACATGTTCTGGGGCAAACCTGAACTAATCAATAAGGCATTCATCATATCTTTAAGTGTACGATTCTTACGTTCAGCTACGCCATTAGAGTGGTGCATATGGAGCTGTTGTTTGATGAATTATACCACTCTCGTTGCATAATTCCTCAAATGGGGCTACATATTCGCCACCTCTATCGCTTCGAACCATCTTAATATGACAGCCTAATTGATTATCGGCTTCATTCTTGAAGTTCTTAAAGGCTTCAATAACATCATCTTTACTTCTCAAAGGATAAAGATAATAATATCATTTGCAGTCATCGATAAAAGTGATAAAGTACTTCTTACCACCTCTAGTTTGCACAAACTTTAAATCACACACGTCTGTGTGAATTAATTCAAGGGGTTTTGTGTTCCGTTTTACCGAATGAAACGAAAGTTTCGTCATTTTTGCTTCAACACAAATCTCACATTTGTTTTGAGTATTGACTTTATTTAATTTTAGTAAATCTAAGTTTACTAATCTTTTTATATCATTTAGATTCACATGACCTAATCTACAATGCCATAAATCAGAACACTGAGTCAAATAAGAGAAAGCAGTAGCATTTTCATTAGCAGACTTGGTTACATGGCGTTTAATCAAAGCATTAAGTTTAAAGAGTCCCTCCGTGAGGTAACCCTTACCAAGAAACCTATCAAATTTTTTTATGATAATTCTACCTGACTCAAACACTAGTTTAAACCCCTTACTAACTAGTATAGAGCCCGAGATCAAGTTCTTCCTCACATCCGGAACATGAAGCACATTCTTCAAGGTGAGTGTCTGTACGGACGTAAATTTGAGGTCCACTTCTCTAACTCCGATAATCTCAGATGAAGCTGGATTCCTCATGTTGATCGTCCTCCCCTCAACAGCTTGATAGTTCTTAAACTGGCTCCTATCGGCACCAACATGGGCGGTCGCACCGGTGTCGACGTACCAACCACCTTGGTTCTCAACGTGGTTGACCTTCTCGGTGACCACAGCAGCAAGGTCATCCTCTTTCCATTCGCCATTAATCTCGGTGATTTTGGCAACATGTTTCTTCTTTTTGTTGTCCTTCGGCTTCCGACAGTCCTTCGCCGCATGCCCATGTTTACCACAGTTGAAGCAATCGCTATCAAACTTCTTGACTGGTTGTTTCCCTTTGTTCTTAATTTGGACACTTGGTCGAGCTCTTTTATTGGATGGGCCACCATGCTCTAACAGATTGACCTTAGCATCAATCAGACCTTTTGGTTTATGATCATTCTTGCGCACGTCAGACTTGATGTGCAATTTCACAATCAAGTCTTCAAGAGTCATCTCCTTTCGCTTGTGCTTGAGGTAGCTCTTGAAGTCTTTCCAACTGGGGAGCAACTTCTCGATCACAGTTGCAATAGTAAAAGCGTCTGGCAGGACCATTCCCTCGGTATTGACATCATGAATGATGAGTTGGAACTCTTGCACTTGTTCCATGATTGGTTTTGAGTCAACCATCTTGTAGTCCAAATATTTGGCAACTACAAACTTCTTTATACCTGCATCATCACTACGGTACTTATTTTCAAGTGCATCCCACATCTCTTTTGATGTGTTTACAACAGAGTATACATTGTACAAACTATCTTCTAAAGAATTCAGAATAAAGTTTTTACAAAGAGAGTCTCAATTGTGCCAGTTTTCATAGGCAGATCGGACTGTGAAACTAGTCTCTTGCGCACTTGGCGCCGGTTGTAATATCCGCATTTTTCCCTTCTCTTATTATTCTCATCTTGGTGCATTTTCGTTTCTAGCAACTCGTTTGTAACCGTATTAACATTTTGAGGATATTTAATATTGAACTTTTGTCGTTCGAGCTTGTTTCGGACTCGTTTTACTCGAGTCGGTGGTTCATGTTGTTTCCGTCGCTATTCGGTGTGTTATCATAATCATCGTTCGGAACCGCCGTTTTGGGGTTGCCGAAGATCGATCTCATGTTATTGTGGGCGTTGTGAGTTTTGTTGGTGTTTCGACCATGTTTCGTATATTTCACATGTTTGGATCGTTTTGTAAATTTCCCAAAAGTTTGGGAAATTTACGTTTGATGTTGTTTTCTGAACCTTTGGGTAGTCGGGAATATGTTTTCCTTCGGTACTTAAGTTCGCTGTTTGTGCCCCTTACGTCCGTACCATCGTGAATTGTTCACCGTTGTATTTCGATTCTTTTGGTACCTCCCTCTTTCATTCCCGGCCTCGTACTCATGAGAAGGAATGTTACGTACGTAACACCCTTTTTGGTTACGTACGTAACGTCTAGTGTAAATCGGTGCAGCATTCGCCTTTTTGGTTACGTCGTAACACCCTTTTGATTCGTACGTAACGCCCTAGTGTATTTCGGTCCAGCGATTACGCTTTTTTGGTTACGTCGTAAGGCCCTTATGGCTTACGTCGTATCGGCTTTACGTGCGTTAGCATGTGGTGGCTAACGTGCGTAACGAGGCCTGGGGTTATAAACCCGTGAGTTGACCGATTTGGTCATTCTTCATCCCTCTCCTTCCCATCCGACTCTAGGCGACCTTCTTGGTATTTCCGGCGATTTGAAGCTTTGTAACTCCGAGCCATCATCTTCTTCGAGTTTTGGTGTATATTATCAACCTCTAATCGTGTTCTTCATCATTATTCAAGGTAAACTCCTAAAAACCTTGTTTTGGGTAAATTGAAGGGGTTTTCATGTTTCGTCCGATTCGTACCGTATGTTAGATTAATTCATGATGTACATGATTAATCTCGTTAGTTTTGTTGGTTTCCCTACGGATTCATGCTATATTTCGTAGTAACTTTGTAATCGAAAGGGTTTGGTTGAGGTCCGCCCTCGTTGTTGTTTTTATACGAATATACATGAATCGTAGGCGGGTTTTTGAGTGTTTTCCAATTCCGTATTCGTTTAGAATTGGTTGTGATTGTGTTCTTCGTATCGTTAGGTTCGTGATTATCGGATCCTAGCGTCCGTCGGTGTTTCCTTTCCGTTCGTAGCGTCGTCTATTATTCAAGGCAAGTATTTTTGGAAACCTTTAAGCTTAACATGAAATGGTGATGTATATTACTTGTGTGTAACTCACCTCGTGTTGGCTGACGGGTCAAGGAGGAAATCTATGCTTTGCCCGGATTTCACGAGTTTGTTTAGCTAGCCAGTGCGAGAGGGTCCTTAGAGGCCTCGTGCGGGAATCTATGATATTACTCTGTTCCCAAGGCGATGCATGTGCGTGTTTTGTTTTATAATGTAGCCAGTGCGGGAGGGTCCTTAGAGGCCTCGTGCGGGAATCTATGATATTACTCTGTTCCCAAGGCTAATTGTTTGACTGTTTATTTTCCGGAAAAGACATGTCTGGTTTTGACTTTTGAAATTGATATTGGTGCATGTACTATGAAATGTGTAAGCGATTGGTTTGCCTTGAATACTTGTACTAGCGTAATTGCTAACCCCTTTGGGGACCCGATTTGGGGAAATTCTTGTTATGGATTTCAGGTTATGATTATCTGGACGAGCGAGCACCAGGACAGTACGAGGATGTTGGCCAGGGTCGTTGACATGTGCATTTGGGTCTATTCATTTCCTTTGTCCATTTCGATATGGTTGTTCCCATAGTTTTAAACTTATAGATTGTACTCGCGAGTACTTAGGCTTTTCGTTTCAAACTCCGTATTGTATTACTTTAAATTGTCATGTTGTTGGTTGATGCTTATTTTGCCGGTTGCTCCGGGCGTATCTTTATATGTCATATTATTTAATTGTGTATCCTCGTTAACCAAGATGGTTAGTCGAGTGGAGTTTTCCTATTGTAGCCTGGTGGGTCCCATGTAGGGGTCTACGGCGCTGTAATACACCTCGAATAAATTGGGGGTGTTACAGAAAATGGTATCAGATCCCTAGGTTTATGGATACCTAGGCTTGTTGGTCATTTGGGTCTAGTCGTGTTTTGTTTTGCACATTGTCACGCCGCTGCCAGCATCCCGGTACTTCCAGTGCTCGTAAGTTTTCCTATTCGGCTCTTTTGTTTCTTGCATTGTATTTCTGCTTCTGAATCGTAATTGCTTTTCCCCTTACTCATCATCGATATACTTCTGTTATCTCTCAACATCAGTATGGATGCCGGAGGAAACCGTGGTCGTGGTCGTGGTCGTGGCCGTGGTCGCGGCCGAGGACGTGGGGCACCGGTGGGGCGGCCACGTCGCATTCTTCGGGAGCCGGCGATGCGGTGACCGTCACGGTCATGCTTCTTCTCGGGAGCGCGCCGATCTTGGTATTGCGGGCATTATGCGGCAAATGGTTAACCGAGATGGCGGCTATAGCTCAAGTGGTCGTAACCCCGATCGTGCCCACGCTAATCGGGCGAGCGGATCGGCGGCTCCAGGATGTCATCAAGATGCATCCTCCTCGGTTCTCGGGAGCTTGGACCCGATCGGGTGCGGGAAGGGTGGATCAAGGAGATATCCAAAGTCTTCACTGCTACCAATTGTCCCGAGGACCGTAAGGTCCCTATTGCTCAATATTTTCTCACGGGAGATGCTACAGATTGGTGGGAGGCCGTTAGTCCCAAAGATCATGTTGCTTCGTGGGCCGAGTTTCGGGAGTTGATGGAAACCGAGTATTGTCCGTGGCCGGTCAGACAGCTCGAGTGCATGCTTTCTTCGATGCTCAACCTCGGGATATTCCCGTATCCCAAGCTATTGCCGATTTCAACAAGGAGTTGGGTTATGTGAAGACCCAGTTGTCGCCGAGAGCGACAAAATTTTCCATTTTCCAGAGAATGAAATTGCCCATTCGGGACTATATCCGGACTTGTATGTACTACCCCTGAAGGATTATCAGTCGGGCCCTTGCTTATGATATGTCGGTGACGGCTAGCGATTTGGCTCGTGAGAGCAAGAAGCGAGTCGGTCGGAAATTTTTCGGTCCCAAGAGTGGAGGCCAGAAATCTCAGCCGCAACTATTTCTACGGCGGTTCGGCTCGTTTTTAGGAGCTTTGAGTGCACTGAACCTCCGCTCGTGAGCCCACATGTTTTAACTGTGGTACACATGGCCATAGGAGCCGATGTTGTTCTCGTCAAGTTTACTGTCATACTTGTGGGCTAGGCCACAAGGCCCCTTTTGTGAGCAGATCAAACGGCTTCGCGGCGCCGTTCTTCTCAACCGATTCCGTTGGAGCCGAGTGTCAACCAGGGCTCATTTGCTCGCCGCCCCCGAGTGCCGGCCGAGGTAAGGGTCGGGTCAGCCCGCTAGGGGTGGAGTTTCGATGTCGGCTCCGCCCGGTAGCGTATATACGAGATGAGGAGGGCCGATGACCCAAGAAATGCCGTGGCGGCAGTGCCGTTCATATTCATTTCCATCCTGTCAGTGTGCTTTTCGATTCGGGTGCTACGCATTCATTCATTTCTCTAGAGTGTGTACGCCGTTTGAGTCTCGACTGTTTGTCACCTTGCGAGCCTTTCATCGTTAAACTTCCTAGCGGTGATAGAATTGTCGGTGATCGAGAGGTCCGGGACTGTTCTGTGATTATTTGTGAGAGGGCTTGGCTCTCTAATCTTATTGTTGTGAGTATCGAGGGCGAGGATTTAATTCTCGGGAATGATTGGCTCGAACGGCATGGTGCAATCATGAACTACCGCACGAGAATCATCACTATGTTAGCCGAGGACGGCACCGAACACTCTTTCGCAGGGCGAAAGAGAAACCAGAAGTTTGTTATTAACGCCTTGAGGGCGATGAAACTCCTACGAAAAGGGTGTACTGGTTATTGGTGCTACGCCTTGAAGGCGGAGAATGGTGGAGTCGAGCTTTCATCGATTCCAGTCGTTAGTGAGTTTCCTGATGTATTTCCTGACGAGTTGCCGGGATTGCCACCGGATCGTGAGGTTGAGTTTGCTATAGAGTTAGAGCCGGGTGCGGTTCGATTTCAAGATGCCGTATCGCATGGCACCTTCGTGAGATGTCGAGTTGAAGAAACAGCTTAAGTGAACTTCTTGAGTCGGGGTATGTTCGACCGAGCGCCTCGCCTGGGGCGCACCGGTCTTGTTTGTGCGTAAGAAGGATGGTTCACTACGTTTGTGTATCGACTATCGTGAATCGAACAAGGTGACCATCAAGAACAAGTATCCTTTGCCGAGGATTGACGACTTGTTCGACCATTGCAGGAGCGGCGGTATTCTCAAAGATTGATTTGAGATCGGGTACTATCTCCGGTGAGGGAGTCAGATGTACCGAATACGGCTTTTCTGACGAGATACGGACATTATGAGTTTGTAGTTATGCCTTTCGGGTTAACTAACGCGCCGGCGGTGTTCATGCAGTTGATGAACAAAGTCTTTATCGAGTATTTGGATAAGTGTGTCGTCGTCTTCATTGACGATATTCTTATCTATTCGAGGAATGAGGATGAGCATGCCCATCATCTGCGAATAGTGTTAAACATTTTGAGGACCGAGCAACTCTATGCGAAGTTCTCGAAATGTGAGTTCTGGCTGAAGGAAGTGATGTTTTTGGGTCACGTGATTTCAGCCGAGGGAGTCCGTGTGGATCCGCAGAAAATTGAGGCAGTGTTGGATTGGGCACCGCCCACTAATGTAAAGGAGGTCCGTAGTTTCTTGGGTTTGGCTGGCTACTACCGTAGGTTCGTCGAGGGTTTCTCAAAACTAGCTCGGCCACTTACACGGTTGCTCCATAAATCCGAGAAGTTCGTTTGGAATGTTGAGAGACAGTCGAGTTTTGAGGAACTGAAGAAGCGTTTGACTTCAGCTCCGGTTTTGGCGTTGCCATGTGGCAACGAGGGATTCGCCGTTTATAGCGATGCTTCTGGTCAGGGTCTTGGGTGCGTATTGATGCAAAGACGGCAAGACCATTGCTTACGATCGAGACGCTTGCGCCGTATGAGCCGAACTACCCTACCCATGATTTGGAGTTAGCGGCCGTTGTGTTCGCGCCAAGATCCGCGTCACTATCTTTCGGCTCGGCATGTCGATTTTTACCGATCATAAGAGCACGAAATACATATTTACTCGGGAGTTGAATATGAGGCAGGAGGTGGTTAGAATCGATTAAGGATTACGATCTTGAAATCCTTTATCATCCGGCAAGGCGAACGTCGTGGCCGACGCCTTGAGTCGAAACCGATTGCGTTGCGAACGCTTGAGGTCCTTACGCCGCCCGAGCTTCGGAGGGCTTTGATCGGGTTAGATGTTGAGGTTTTGTTGCCTGGAGCTGTCAGGCAACTTTGTGCTTTAGAGATTTCATCGTCTTTGATCGATGAGGTTAAGCTGAAGCAATTAGAGGATCCGATGATTACCCAAATCCGAGAGAACGTTCTTAAGGGAAAGTCTCCTGGGTTTGTGATTCACGAGGATGGTGTTTTGAGATTCCAAAGTCGGCTTTGTGTGCCGAACGATCCAGAGTTGCGACTGAGTATTTTGCGTGAGGCCCATTCCACACCCTATTCCGTTCATCCTGGTTCGAGTAAGATGTACAAGGACACGAGAAGAAATTTCGTGGAATGATATGAAGGAGGAGGTCGCACGCTTGTAGCAAGATGTTTGACTTGTCGCCAGGTCAAAATCGAGCATCGGCGACCGGCTGGGTTATTGCAGCCACTTCCTGCTGGAATGGAAATGGGAAGATATATCGATGGATTTTGTTACGAGTTTGCCAAGATCGGGTCCTAATGAATATGGTATGGGTGGTTGTTGATCGTCTAACCAAGTCGGCACATTTTCTGGGCATCAAGGACACTTGGGGCCGGAGAAATTGGCTCGTGTGTTTATCGCGCAGATTGTGAGACTTCACGGTACTCCGAGTCTATTGTTTCGGATCGTGATGGCCGCTTTGTATCGCACTATCGGGCGGTGCATAAGGCTTTAGGTACCCGCTTGCATTTGAGTACCTCTTTTCATCCCCAATCGATGGATACTAACGCACTATCCGGACATTCGAGGACATGTTGCGTGCTTGTGCCCTCGATCGAGTAGCGACTGGAGGAGCATTTGCCATTGATCGAATTCACGACAACAATAGTTGGCACGCGTCGATTCGGATGGCACCGTATGAGGCACTTTATGGCGACGATGTCGATCGCCGATTTGTTGGAATGAGGCATCCGATTTGGTGGGACCGAACCGGATGTCGCTTTTAGAGACGAGACTAAGATAGAATTAATTCGAGAACGGATGTCGATCGCCTGCAGTCGGCGAAGTCATATGCCGATGTCCGTCGCCGACCTTTAGAATTCGAGGTGGAGACCACGCTTTGTCAAGGTGTCGCCGACGAGAGGAGTTTTCCGTTTCGGGAAGAAGGGGAAGTTGAGTCCGAGATTTATTGGGCCCTTCGAGATTCTCGAGAGAGTCGGTGGGTTAGCATACCGTTTGGCATTACCCCCGGCCCTTAGTCATGTTCATAGCGTTTTTCATGTTTCCCAGCTGAGGAAATATGTCCCGGATCCTAGTCACATCATCGACTATGGGGAGATTGACGTTGCCGAGGATATTACTTTTGAGGAGCGTCCTTTGAAGATTTTGGAGCACCGTGAGAAGCGACTGAGGCATAAAACCATTCCTTTGGTCAAAGTGCAGTGGTCGAGACATGGTGTCGATGAGGCGACTTGGGAAACCGAGGATAGCATGCGTGCTAAGTATCCCGAGTTGTTTATTTCTTAAGTTTCGGGACGAAACTTGTTTTTAGAGGGGTAGAATGTAATATCCGCATTTTTCCCTTCTCTTATTATTCTCATCTTGGTGCATTTTCGTTTCTAGCAACTCGTTTGTAACCGTATTAACATTTTGAGGATATTTAATATTGAACTTTTGTCGTTCGAGCTTGTTTCGGACTCGTTTTACTCGAGTCGGTGGTTCATGTTGTTTCCGTCGCTATTCGGTGTGTTATCATAATCATCGTTCGCAACCGCCGTTTTGGGGTTGCCGAAGATCGATCTCATGTTATTGTGGGCGTTGTGAGTTTTGTTGGTGTTTCGACCATGTTTCGTATATTTCACATGTTTGGATCGTTTTGTAAATTTCCCAAAAGTTTGGGAAATTTACGTTTGATGTTGTTTTCTGAACCTTTGGGTAGTCGGGAATATGTTTTCCTTCGGTACTTAAGTTCGTCGTTTCAGGCCCCTTACGTCCGTACCATCGTGAATTGTTCACCGTTGTATTTCGATTCTTTTCTACCTCCTCTTTCATTCCCGGCCCGTACTCGCAAGAAGGAATGTTACGACGTAACACCCTTTTGGTTACGTACGTAACGCCCTAGTGTAAATCGGCATGCACTTCTCGCTTTTGGTTACGTACGTAACACTTTTCGCCACGCATTCGTAACGCCCTAGTGTATTTCGGTCCAGCGATTCTCGCTTTTTGGTTACGTACGTAAGGCCCTTATGGCTTACGACGTAATACACCTTACGACGCGTTAGCATGTGGTGGCTAACGACGTAACGAGGCTCCGGGGTTATAAACCCAGGAGTTGACCGATTTCGGTCATTCTTCATCCCTCTCCTTCCCATCCGACTCCTAGGCGACCTTCTTGGTATTTCCGGCGATTTGAAGCTTTGTAACTCCGAGCCATCATCTTCTTCGAGTTTTTGGTGTATATTATCAACCTCTAATCGTGTTCTTCATCATTATTCAAGGTAAACTCCTAAAAACCTTGTTTTGGGTAAATTGAAGGGGTTTTCATGTTTCGTCCGATTCGTACCGTATGTTAGATTAATTCATGATGTACATGATTAATCTCGTTAGTTTTGTTGGTTTCCCTACGGATTCATGCTATATTTCGTAGTAACTTTGTAATCGAAAGGGTTTGGTTGAGGTCCGCCCTCGTTGTTGTTTTTATACGAATATACATGAATCGTAGGCGGGTTTTTGAGTGTTTTCCAATTCCGTATTCGTTTAGAATTGGTTGTGATTGTGTTCTTCGTATCGTTAGGTTCGTGATTATCGGATCCTAGCGTCCGTCGGTGTTTCCTTTCCGTTCGTAGCGTCGTCTATTATTCAAGGCAAGTATTTTTGGAAACCTTTAAGCTTAACATGAAATGGTGATGTATATTACTTGTGTGTAACTCACCTCGTGTTGACTGACGGGTCAAGGAGGGAAATCTATGCCGCCGCCCGGATTTCACGAGTTTGTTTAGCTAGCCATGGGAGGGTCCTTAGAGGCCTCGTGCGGGAATCTATGATATTACTCGTTCCCAAGGCGATGCATGTGCGTGTTTTGTTTTATAATGTAGCCAAGTATGGAGGGTCCTTAGAGGCCTCGTGCGGGAATCTATGATATTACTCTGTTCCCAAGGCTAATTGTTTGACTGTTTATTTTCCGGAAAAGACATGTCTGGTTTTGACTTTTGAAATTGATATTGGTGCATGTACTATGAAATGTGTAAGCGATTGGTTTGCCTTGAATACTTGTACTAGCGTAATTGCTAACCCCTTTGGGGACCCGATTTGGGGAAATTCTTGTTATGGATTTCAGGTTATGATTATCTGGACGAGCGAGCACCAGGACAGTACGAGGATGTTGGCCAGGGTCGTTGACATGTGCATTTGGGTCTATTCATTTCCTTTGTCCATTTCGATATGGTTGTTCCCATAGTTTTAAACTTATAGATTGTACTCGCGAGTACTTAGGCTTTTCGTTTCAAACTCCGTATTGTATTACTTTAAATTGTCATGTTGTTGGTTGATGCTTATTTTGCCGGTTGCTCCGGGCGTATCTTTATATGTCATATTATTTAATTGTGTATCCTCGTTAACCAAGATGGTTAGTCGAGTGGAGTTTTCCTATTGTAGCCTGGTGGGTCCCATGTAGGGGTCTACGGCGCTGTAATACACCTCGAATAAATTGGGGGTGTTACACCGGTGGCGCATCTTCCTTAAGGAAGTTTGCAAAACCCAGTGTTCTCAAATAGAACATCTTTTGTTGCCACCTTTTAAAGTCGGCTCCACCAAACTTTGGCGGCTTCTCGATGGTAGGCATCATCTAGGCCCTGAGGTTATTCCAAAAAAGGAACCACTCATGTTGAACCCGTAGGCTCCAACACTAGATCCTAACATGGATCAAACGGTGCCACTCGAGGTGGATCCACCGGTAGTCATAAAGGGGTTCAAAAACACCCATGGAGTTGTTGATGAGGTAGTTGATCTCATAATACTGGACATGATTGCGGCAATAGTGTTTGCCACGGTCGAAGCGGCGGTCGCGGAGGCAGTAGCAGCGAAGGTGTTCGAGTTGGTGGAAGCAGCGGTCGTCATCTCCAGTTGTAGGATTTAGCAAGTACGTTTCTCGTCTTGTGCTTGTTTGGAATTGCGGTACAACTGGAAAATAAAATTACAACTCGAAATCCAGAAACTACAAAACTCGAGACAGAATTGAAAATACAATGAAAAAAAGGAAATGGAATCTGAACTAACAAGAAGAAAACTATAAATACAAGGAAATAACCGAAACAACAAAAACTAGAAACGAAACCAGATTGTTGTAGAAATCGTCCGAAGATGCCTTCTGCACGCAAGACGAGAAACGCCCCGGTAGTGTTCATGGATTGGCGGCTCGTCCCCAAAGGCAACGACTTTACGTCTCTACAGTAGCAACACCGCAAACTGGAGAGCTCCGACGAACTGGAAGAGGTGAGGACAAAGCTCTGACTTATGAAATGCAGAGAATGCAGAAAAACTGTTTGAGTGTAATGTTCGTTTTTCCAAGTGTATGGAATGAATGCAATGAGCATGCACCTATATATAGGCATCTCACCTGCAAGGGATTTAAACATAGCACTAATGGCTGTCATAATGCAGGCATTCATGCCTGCATTGAACACTGGAGTTACACAATTCAAATGTAGTGGTTACTGCCCGTTTTAAATTTGAACAGGCAGCCTTAACTCCTCCTCATAACACCTGGGAGGTTACTGCCCGTTTTTGGCTGAGTTTGAACAGTCAGGATGCACCTGGACTGTAATTAGCTACTTAACCGCTTCAGGGATGTACCTGGACATCCTTATGTGCACATACGAGCCCAACTACGTTGTTGAGCTTGTCCAAAATATTCTTTAGGCAGGCCAAGGCCTAGCCCACGACCAGGCCCAAAGAACAGCCCATAGACCAATTGCTAAGATCCAAGATCCAAATCCGAATTCAAGATCAAGATCAAGGCTACGACACGCGGCTCGTGGCACGCGGTCGAGGCCGAGGAGAGGCGGGCGGGCGGGCGGCGGCGATGCGCGCGTGTGGGGTTTAAGCCCATACACATGTGCCATTAGTTATTACATGAATAAAGGTAACTCCTTATATACTAGAATAATGATGCTCATTATTCAATGTGGGATATCATCCCTCATTAATTCACAATTAAGTGACAAACTTTAATTCACTATTTCTCACTCACCGGGAATCAGTTTAGAGAAAGTGAATATACCACGATCATGTTGGTGATTTTAGTGTCACCATTCATTTTGTGTAATTGGAACTAATATGTGAGCTAAGGGGTTTCATAATTTGTATTATAATATATGTTCGGGTATGTGCGGAGTGCACACATGTATAAGATCGAATTATAAGCCGGTACGATTATGTCGGGGGTCCGGGGCCAGAGCCCCCGGTGGTGGTCGGACACATATTAGTTCTAATTAACTTTGATTCAAGAAAAAGCCGAATTTAAGTTACTTTCGGGTTTGGGGATGTCGGGCAGTTGTAAAACTTACCGAACCCAAAAGGAAAACTTTGGGTGAACGTGGAATAGATTGTATATTCATTGGATATGCTGAACATTCCAAGGCATATAGGTTTTATGTAATAGAACCTAATGATTCGGTATCGATTAACACCGTTATCGAGTCACGGGATGCGATTTTTGATGAAATGCGTTTTTCGTCGATTCAAAGGCCTAAGGATCTGATTTTTGGCACTAATGAAGTGCAAAATCCAGGAAATTCAGATGGTGTTGCTATACCAACAACACAAGAGCCTCGGAAAAGCAAAAGAGGCCGAATTGCGAAAAATTCCGGTTCCGACTTCCAACTCTATTTGGTAGAAGGGACAAGGGACGAAATTGGTTTTCAATACTGTTATTGTTACAGCATTGAGGATGATCCTAAGACTTTTCAAGAGGCCATGGAGTCTCGAGATGTTGTCTTTTGGAAGGAAGCTATTGATGACGAAATGTCGTCAATTCTTGAAAATGACACTTGGATGTTATGTGATTTGCCTCCGGGTTCTAAACCACTTGGTTGCAAATGGATTTTCAAAAGGAAAATGACTGTTAATGATACTATTGACAAGTTTAAAGCCCGGTTGATCATTCAAGGTTTTAGACAAAACCCCGGTGTTGACTATTTTGATACTTATGCTCCGGTGGCGCGTATTTCTACTATTAGATTGTTAATTGCTTTGGCAAGTATTCACAATATGATTGTCCATCAAATGGATGTTAAGACATCCTTCTTGAATGGTGAACTTGATGAAGAAGTTTACATGAAACAACCAGAAGGTTTTGTTATGCCTGGTAAAGAGCATATGGTATGTAAACTTGTGAAATCATTGTATGGGCTGAAGCAAGCACCCAAACAATGGCATCAAAAGTTTGATGAGGTTATTTTGTCCTCTGGTTTTAAGTTAAACCAATGTGACAAATGTGTTTATAGTAGATTTGATGAAACTACTAGTGCTGGAGTGATCATTTGCTTATATGTAGATGACATGCTGATTTTCGGTACTGACCAAAATCAAGTAGATGAAACTAAGAAATTATTGTCATCTAAGTTTTCCATGAAAGAGTTGGGAGAGGCTGATGTAATTCTTGGAATAAGAATTAAGCGGGTGAACAAAGGTTTAGTAATGACTCAAAGTCATTATATTGAGAAAATTCACAAACGGTTTAATTTCAGTGATTGTTCTCCCGTCAGCACTCCTATGGACTCTAGTGTGAAATTAATGCCTAACACTGGCATTCCCATTTCACAATTGGAATACTCTAAGGCCATTGGTAGCTTGATGTATGCCATGACAAGTACCAGGCCTGATATTGCTTTTGCTGTGGGAAAATTGAGCAGATACAGTAGTAATCCTAGTGCTCAACATTGGCAAGCTTTGAATAGAGTATTTTGAAATCGCAACAAAATTTGGCAGATCATTTGACTAAGGGTCTGTCAAGAGACTTAGTGCACAAGTCTGTAATTGGGATGGGATTAAAGTCCATCTAATTCTGTAATGGTGAGACACCCAATTCCCTTCTAATATGACATTAGGAGTTGAATTCAATGAGGAAAGCTCACACTTATAGATTGGAACACACAAATTATTCATCCCAGGTATGTGTTCGGTTCTGCAGTTGGCTAGGTTGAAGTTTAACTTCTTAATAATTCCTTTGATAAAATGTATGTGCAGATACATGAAGTAAAGGAATTACCTACGTGATTGTGAAGTGTAGCCGCATTTCAAGAGGTTGGGTACTTGGCCTTGATACAGTCATGAGAGGATTAGGACACTCGGCTTTATAATAGTGTCGAGTTGTATTTTGTTAGAGAAATTCAATAAACTAGTATGTATTTTACCTTCAGGTATTCAAATGGGTTGAAGGGTTCAATTCTTAGAACACTCTAATTCTCGAGTATCTGAAAGTGCATGATACTGAGATAGAAATTCAATCGTTTCGATATTTTTATTTATGTACTAGTTTGGTTTGTTTGGATAAATATTATGTTGGTTCATGGGTTACACTAAAATGGGGGAGGATTGTTGGTGATTTTAGTGTCACCATTCATTTTGTGTAATTGAAACTAATATGTGAGCTAAGGGGTTTCATAATTTGTATTCTAATATATGTTCGGGTATGTGCGGAGTGCATACATGTATAAGATCGAATTATAAGCCGGTACGATAATGTCGGGGGTCCGGGGGCAGAGCCCCCGGCGGTGTTCGGGCACATATTAGTTCCAATTAACTTTGGTTCAAGAAAAAGCCGAATTTAAGTTACTTTCGGGTTTGGGGATATTTAGATTGGTAACTTAGTGATATTTCCAAATTTAGAGGGAGATTATGGTAAAATTGACTAATTTCGTCAATTTGGTATAGCCATTCGTCTAACCCTAATTTCGGATCACTAATAAAGACCTAATGACGGCGCCGCCTCAAGTAACCCTAAAAATCGACCTATTGTAACCCTAATCCGATATGTATAAATAAGACTCTCCTATTGAGTCTTATAAAAACTTTTGAAGCTCTCTGTCTTTCTAACAAACCCAGAATTCTCTAGCAATTTGGCTTACGTTTCTGTGCCTAGATTCGTAAGTGTCCCTTTGGATTATCCTAGGCTGAATTTCTTGTAACCCGGGCATATGGTAGAAATATCAGTTCGGAAAATGTTTACACAATCCATTGGAAATCCGGATCTCCATCTTAAACCCTAATACCCCAACAGATCATCTACTCGGAACGTAGATCGATCCTATGATATTTAATTTTACAAAATAAAATTAAAATCATTAACGATTCCAACACACCTTATAGTGAGATATTACAATATTGCCTCTATATTAATGCAAGGTATGTTGAGTATTTTCATATTTCATCTGTCACATGTCATATTCTAATGTTTTAGATGGTCAATTTGCTAGCTGCACAAACTTTGGGTTGATACATAAGTCACAAGTAATTAAATAATAAATAAAACTTTGTAGCTCATAGGATTTAAACTCCAGTTAGTATGAAATATCCAACTACTTGAGTTAAGACTTCATCACTCGACCTAATTAAGTTTATGGTAGTGATATTCTACAATAATAATTAATTCATGAGAGAGTTAATTATTTTTTTGTGATTTTGCACATTTACGCTATGTTGGTGTATACTATTTATATATATTTTTACATATTTAATTAATTTAATTGTATAAATATTACTTTTATAAATTTTTTAATGATATGTTCCTAAATATATAAACAATTAATTTTTAGTAATAACATATTAATTAATAGAACCATCTTCATAGCAAGAATTTTTCAGATAATTGGAAATTTTTGTAGATGTGATTGGATAAGTCATAAGTAAACTCGTTATCTTAAACTTTCTATCATTCGAAAATGAAAGATTTTTGTGAAAAAATAAGAAAACTATTGATTGTCTTAATACCAGAGTAATTGATTTATTAAGAGAATTTTTATTTGTGTTTTATTTTCTAATACTCATGTATCATGTTCATCTAACTATACAAAATGACAGTATTATTTAACTTGAGCAATTTATTCATTTTTTTTATTTGAAAGTGAATGAAAGAACTTAGGCATTCTCCATAAAATTTGTTTACAAAAATCTTAATGAAGCTAATTAACACATATGCATAGATTCAAAGAAAATTAAATGCATTAAAGATATTCTAATAGATACTGACATGCAAGTATGTGGACTACTACGACTCCTTTCCCTACTGCCTACTGTCCAAATCACCCATACTTCACACACACACAAACACACACACACATTTCACAAATTACAAATTTCACCCCTCCCCCATCTTTAATTTCTAATTCTTACATGCCACTATGCTTTCAAAATCAAAATACAGTAGATAAATTGCAACAGAGAAGGAGTATATTCACATATAAAAATAAACGAAGATGAACGAATTGCGAAGTGCGAAGATGAAGAAAGAGCAAAGATGAACAGAACAGCGACCCTTCGGTGGAGAATAGAACTATGTGCGTGATTTTGGAGGAACAAATGGGTTAGTTGCAAAACCTAATAAAAAGGGGGAAATAAGGGATAAATATGTAATTTAATGGGTAGAAATCAAATCCTCCTGAGAAAACGCTGCAATTTGCAACATTTTGTATTTTGGAGGATTACTCCCAATCCGTGCTCTCACCCTCTATTTACCAAACACATGAAATAGCTTATTTAATGGGTCAAACCTCTAAAATGGAGGTTTTGAGGCCAAAACGCCAATTAGCAAAGAGGGCCATTGTCTTATTACAAATGTAATTGATTTCATGAGGGAATTTAGTTTTATGTACTTTATTTTATAATATAAGTTTGATGATGAAGACGCTCAGAAATCTACAATTATTTTTGAGTGAAGAGAGAGCACCATCAACATGCATGGCAATACAGGAGCAACACTACAGAAAAAAGAAGTTTTTACCGATGCCATTTATCGACGCTCGTACCTGCCGTTGTTAAACTTATAATTTACCGACGCCATTACCGACGCCCGTTATTTAATTGATTTACCGACGCCATTGCCGACGACCGGTTCACGGACTTATTTTTTTTTTCTTTTTTTTCACAATTAACGACGCCCGTTGGTAATTTTTTTTTTTTTTTAATTTAACGACGCCATTTATTCCATTACCGACGCCATTTCGGCATCGGTAAATTTTTTACACTATCCCATATCGAAAAAACAGTAGTGTTTTATGTAGAGGTGCCCAACGCCGGGTCCGGGTCCGGGTCGGACCCGCCAGGTCGGCAGGACAGGACCCGGACCCCACCCGTACATATGAAATGTACGGGTTGGCGGGTCGACGGGTCGGCCACGGGTCCGGGTTCGACCCGCCGGGTCACGGGTCCGACCCGTCTCAATTTTTTATTTTTTTTTAGTATATAAAATTTTTATTTGTTATCATTTTATACACGAAAAATAACTATAAGTGAAAAAGAAAATCATTTGAAAAAATTAGCTTGTATTTAATTTTAAGTTTTTACTTAAAATTAAATTGCCTACGTATCCCCGTGAGCAATCAAAGCTCCACGTAGTTCTTTTACTTGAGAAGAGTTAAAAAAATGGGCTTGTATTTAATTTTAAGTTTTCACTTAAAATTAAATTGCCTACGTATCATCGTGAGGAATCAAAGCCCTACGTAGTTCTTTACTTACCTGACTTACCTTACTTACCTTTAGTCGAAGTCGATGTCGTCGTCGTCTTGATCATCAGTTTGACTCATTTGACTAGACTCTCCTTCAGTAGTGCCTTCTTGATAGGCATCTTGGTCCGCTAATAGGTCATCCCATTTATTTTCTTGATCTTGTAACTCGACTTTTGTTGCGTCTTTAAGTATCATTTGAGCCTCGAGATTTTTTGGCGTCATTCAGGATCTCCGCTCGTCCAACATATAGCCTCCTTCACTAAAAGCACTCTCAACTGGGATCGGATGCGGCACCGCAAGAATTTCTTGTGCCATAATGGAAAGTATGAGAAATTCGGTTCCCCTTCTCTTCCACCAATCCAATGATCAAAGGTACCTACATTGTCATCCTCCCAAGACAAAACTAGTTGCATAATATCTACTAAGGTCATTTCTTTGACCGACGTTACTACCACCCCTATTTCTTGCTATATTATAGAGTTGTTGTTGAAATGGGTTAGTGGGAGTTCTTCGAATTCCATGTTAAATGTATTTGTAGTTCTAGTTCTTGTTTTTTGAGTTTGAATCTTATCACCATATTTAGAAGAATATTCAGAAAAAACAGTTTCTAAACTATTTTTCAAATCAATTTTTACTTGTTCAACGTCAGGAATATTTTCAAATAAAGTTTGACTTTCAACACTATCCACAATATTAAGAAAACCCAAATTTTTAAGAATATTATAATATATTTCAAGTAATTGTTCTACTTGAGCTAAATTCAAATCGGGAGATAAAACTGCACTAATCAAGAAAACATCATGAATACGATTAAAGTATTTTAGCCATTTTAAATACATATTGTAAATAGCATTCGATAATCTTTCGGATTTACTACAAGCATCCATTTCAGATACAATAAAACAACAATAAAATAAAACTTTAGGAGATGTGGGATAATAACAACCACTTAAATCTTTAGTTGCATTTTCAAAAACCCTTAATAGTTTTATTAAATCTTTAGTTTCATCCCAATACGTTGGCAATAAATAAAATCATTCTACGCGAAAATACGTATCAAAAAATTTACACAATAATTCTTTATATTCATTAGTTGAATTTAACATCTCGTAAGTTGAGTTCCATCTATGTTTTACGTCTGGAGTAAAAAAATTGGGTTGCATTTGTTTTGACTTTAAAAATTTTACCCATTGTCTAGCTAACTTAGTGCGATTATGTAAAAACAAGACACATTTTCTAATTAGTTTTATTGCCTCATCTACAAATTTTAATGCAGCTTGTACACATAAATTTAGAATATGACATATGCATCTAGTATGAAATAATCGACCCGCTAAAACAGGATTGCAAGCTTGTATTAAAGCTGGTACACTTGCAGTATTAGAACTAGCATTATCAAAACCAATTGTGAAAATTTTATCTTTTAAGTAATAAAAAGTTAAAATTTTAATAATTGCTCTAGCTATATTATCAGCACTATGTGCACAATTAAATTTTTTAAATGCAAGTAATCTTTTGTTTAAGTTCCAATTTTCATCAATCCAGTGTATAGTTATTCCCATATAATCATTTTTTTTATTTAAAATCACCAAGTATCTGCCAATAAAGAAACTCTATGATTTATAGATCTAAAATAAGCTCGTAGTGCAAGTTTATGTTGTTTGGCTAAGTATACTACTTGTCTAGTCATTGTGGTACGTGGAATTCTTTTAATAGCAGGATTATAGGCATTTTGCATCCTGTATTCCCAACCCGTACTATCCGCAAAATTAAAAGGTAAAGATTCTTGTGCACATAATTTTGCCATTTGTTCTCTAGCAATTTTTTCATTATAATTATAAAGTTGAGATTCAGACATACCTTGATTGCCGACTGGCCCGACTCCAGTAGAAGGTTGGAAGTTGAGTTGACTTTGTGACTTTTGTTCTCCGTGGACCGAGGCATGGTTATTCTCAAAATGCCTTTTAAAATTTCTATATCCATCTCCGGCTTTATACGGATACTCTTTCGAGCAGCAGTTGCAAGATACTTTCATCGAACCATCCGACATTTTTTCCTTGTTAAAGTGTTTTGAAAAAAGTTCGGATATCGGTTTCCTTTCTGCAACAGGGGCATGCTTCTTTCTTGCTTTAGTTTTCTTGCTTCCTCTGCCTTTCACATTTTCTTCCTCCTCGGACGATAACTCTTCAACATAAGGAGGTTCTTCTTCAGCTTGGCTTGCCGCAGGACGCTTCGACTTTGATTTTTGCGTCGGAGTTGGTACGCCATGAAGAGTGCGCTCGAATGTTGCACATGTTTGATTTAACATAGCTTCATCAATTTCATGGTCCATTTCTTCGTCGATGTTTTGCAGTTGTTGACGATTCGGGACACGTCGAAATCCCCGGAGATCAACTTGTTCTTCACTGGTAGTTGTTGTACTACCGTAATAGATATTTTCATGTATAGCATCATATTCAGCTTCTTGACTTTCATTTTCAAAACCGGGTGGAGTTTGGTTTTGGGGCTCCCAAATAATTATTCCAGATGGTTTATTCGATTTGCCCCAAAGACCCATTCGCTCGAACTTGGACATTTTGGATTTTTTGGGAGATGCAGCAATACCCTTTCCCTTGTCAGAACTCGACATAATGATTAAATGCGAAAAAAAGAGAGAGATTAAGTAGTATAGCAATTAGCAATGAGAGTTTGAGAGATAGATAGTATTGAAGGTGTGAAAAAAATGTGTTGGAGAGTGAGGTATTTATAGATAGGATTTTTTTTTTTTTAAAAACTGGACTAGCCGTTAGATCCGCCGGGTCACGGGTCCGACCCGCCGGGTCCAACGACCATTTTTTTTTTTTTTTTAATATTTCCACGGTCGACGGTGGACCGGCGGTCGCCGGTAGGAGAACTCGACCGGACCCACCCGTGTATACCACGGTCCGGTCGACGGTCGCACGGTCGCAGACGGTCCGGGTTCTGACGGTCGGGTCCGGTCGGCGGTCGACCGGGTTGGGTCGTTTTGCGCACCTCTAGTTTTATGTGGTTTATAAACCAAAATCTTTCTCAACCATTTGAAATTGAATGGAGCCCGAACCTGACCCGCCCAGACCCGGACCCGACCCGACCGGACCTGGACCTGACCGAACCTGACCCTCCTGAGCCCCGCCTGAGCCCGGACGCGACCCGCCTGAGTCCTGACCTGACTTTTTTAGATTTTTTTTAATTTAACGACGCCAAAAATGACGTCGGTAAATGGCGGCGTCGGTAAAAAAATATCGTCGAGCGTTTTTCCAACGACGGATTGCCGTCGGTAATGACGTCGGTAATTTTTTTACCGACGCCATTTTCTGTTTTACCAACGGCGTTTGGCGTCGGTAAAAACTGTTTTTTTTATAGTGCAAGATCGAAAACGTAAGGATCCAAGGGGACACCGGTGTGGTGCCAACCGTATGGATTCCGATGTTCAAGTCAATAAATTTGCAGAAATGAAAGGTACATGAAAATAAAATAATTAAAGTGGGACTTATCCTATTCACAAGGATTGACCAAGAGGGACCGGAGATCCGTCTGCCTGATCTATAGAACCGTGAGTTTGATCACCTCGAAACCACAAACACCATACTTGGAGATGTCCGATGATCTTCTGGTGGCATCGATGAATATCAGAGTCAGCCGGAATATGGAGCTCACACAGAGAGAGAGAGAGAGAGAGAGAGAGAGAGAGAGAGAGAGTTATCAATTCGATTGCTTGATGGCGTCTGGAGTCCGGACTACCCCTACTTATAGGTGAGGTGGGACGAGTTCTGTTTGAGTGTATCTCTCGTAACTTTTCCCATGTTAGAAATCAACATTAGAAATATGAGAATTATATAATCATGTTACTATGGTAATAATTAATTTATCGAAGATTTCATTTATTTTATTTTTGATACATTTTGCATGATATACATTTATAATATTTTTGTACATTCAGCCCCAAATATTTATATATATTTTAGTAATTTAATTTTACTTAATACACAATTGATTAATTTTACAATTTTTAATGTATATTTCTAAAACATAAAGTAATTAATGTTAATAATAGTGTATGGATTAATAGAATTGATTTTTAGAGAACAGATTGATTATTTTTAAGTATAATTGAATAACTATATTAATTCTCTTTACATTTTATTGATCCAGAAAATCAAAATTTCATGTGAGAAAAGATAAAGATTATTGATTATGTTATTACATCAACAATTGACTTCATGAGAGAGCTTAACTTTGTTATTTTATTTTCTTATACTATATTTCTGACTATGCACAGCTCTAGTTTTGTCAACAAATATAGTGCATATATATATATATATATCCGACAAATGAGAATGGTTCTTATCATGCGAATTGTGAATATGCATGAGTTTTGCACTAATTATGCATGAAATATATGCATTCCGTGCATCAAAATTGCAATGCATTAAAATATGCATTATATGCATCAAATTATCGATACATTAAAATATTGCATTATATGTATCAAATTTTTGTGAGAATAAATCTAGGTCACCCATTTATCAAGATCTATGGATGCAATTTATTTTTATTTCTTAACTTAAATTGCATTTTCACTTGAACCCGAGATATATATGAATAATTTAAAAACATTAAATCATAAGTTACTGATTTTACAAATTTTTAACGATCTCTTCCTAAAAATATATGAGGAAATAACTTTTAATAATATCATATTAATCACTAGAACTAGAATCATCCTTTTACACATGAAAAGTTTTTAGAGCTAAAAATTGATGTGCAAGTTTTTGCAAATGTGGTTGACTACATATTTTATTATCTTAAGATTTCAATCAATTCAAAAAGCAAGAAAGCTGAGTGTGTGATTGCAGCAATTAGGGGTGTTCAAAAATACCCGACCCGAACTACCCGGTCCAACTACTCGATGACCCGAAACAAATATTCCGGGTATTTTTAAAAATTTTAAATTTTTTTCGGGCCGGGTACCCGACCCGGAAAAAAGTCATATAATCGGGCCGGGTCATGGGCCGACTTGTTGCGTAAATTCCAGTACCCGAAAACCCGATTATTAATAGTTATTTTTTTTATAAATTTAATTATTTAATTTGTAATTATATGAAACTTTATCTTTCAAATAATATGAATTATATTTGATATGAGAATTCATGTTAATTATATTTTCAGTAACGATATTTATTCTCACTAGTTTGGAAATTTACAAGAAGATAAAATCTTTAAATAAAAAATAATATAGTCTTTCATATATATAATTGAATATTGAATTAAGCATAATTATATAATAAAAAAATGATATATATAAAAAATTTAGTCAGTTTTGAGATTTACTTATTGTATGGAAAATATTTATAATGTATTTAGTACTCAGGGAATTAATTTATATAATAAATTTTAAAATAGGTTTATATTAAAATTACAAATTATTTATAAAAATTTAAAATTAGTGGTATTAAATTTTGGGCCGGGTACCCTATGACCCGAGAAAAAAAATAGACTCGCTTTTCGCACCGACTTTTCGGCTCGGGTCACGGGCCGAATTTTTCATTACCCGCATAACCGAGTACCCGTAAATTCGGATACTCGAAAAACCGAGTACCCGGTTATGAACACCTCTAGCAGCAACTATTGATTTCATAAGCGAGGTTAGTTTATTATTTTATTTTTATAATATTTTATTGGTTTAATGAATGTTTGCGCTGTTTAAATACAACTGTTGTTATAAGATTTATGTATAGTTAAGCGCTTATAATTATATTAAATTATATACTTTACAAGTAAATATTTATTTCAAAAATAATATTAAGCCTGTTGTCATTTAAATTTTCAAAGACAATAATTTTTATTTAATGTATGTTTCGTCATGACTAGATGCTCTCATATGTATGTGCATATCTACTAATCTAATATTCAGTTATGTTATGTTTTATGTAGTTTTATCAAAATGAAGAGCAGCGGTTAGCGGTCCAAGTATACTCGAGAACCGTCCGATAATACTTCGGATCGATACTCACCCGAAATATTAGCGGTCTGAATACTGGTACCGAAGTTAGAACCGAAACGCGATAAGGACCGAAATCGTTAATCCGGTAAAAAATCCGGTAATTTTCGTAAACATACATTGTACAAAATATTGTATAAGGTATTAGTACATATAGAAAAAATAAGTTTAAAAGACCTTATCTCTTAATTTCCTTAGCATAAATTTGAAAAAACCCCTCCATTTTGTTTCGATTATGAGGTTTTGATGATTAAGAATTTTAATGATCCAAGATACCCGAGAACCCGCCTGAAATACCCGGTATCGATACTCACCCGAAACGTTAGCAGTCCGGATACAAGTATTGAAGTTAGGATCTGAAACCAGTAAGAACCGAAATCGGTAATACTCGATATCTTAACGATCCAGACCCGAAAAGACAATGCCCGAACTGAGGACCGAGAATAGCTCTAGATACTCTAGATTTTAATTTTCTACAGTCAACAATTTTCAGATTTGATTCCAACAAAAATCAATTTAGACCTTTTCTTAGTGTCTTCTTGTACCAGATACTAAAACAATGAACTGAATAAATCAGATAACCATTTTTGACCCAAATTAAAAAATAAAAAATAAAAATGGCATGTGGTATGTAATGCATATAAGCATTCTACAATTTGTTCGTCTCGCATTCTCGAAGATTTGATCTTTCATGTTCCGTTGAATTCGATACGAACACCACCCGTGCGCCGCCTTCCTCTCCCTCCATTTATCTGTATTTCTCTCTCTAGAATTCAAAATTATCTATTTAACAAGAAGCGTAAAAAATGCCGTTCTGTAACGTGGCTGCGCATGATAACAAAGATGGGGACGCACCAAATAGCAATGGCGGAATCAACATTTTCTACCGAACCTACGGCCAAGGACCAGTCAAAGTTCTTATGATCATCGGTGAGGCATTTCATTTTTTTTCTTCCATTTCTTAGAATTGTCTTCCATGGTTGTCGTCCTCCTTTTTTTTTCAATGATTTTAATCTCTTTGATAAATCGTCTGAGATGGTTTCTGGATTGAAATTTGTGAGATCGCCAGGATTGGCTGGGACCCACGATTCTTGGGATCCTCAGATTAAGGGTCTTGTCGGTACGGTGACTCCAAACGATAAAACGTTGGCCGTTGGTCGGAGCAATGGGAGCTGCGGAGTTTCTGATGTGGAGGTTTGTGCTTTTGATAATCGTGGAATGGGTCGGAGCTCAGTTCCCACCAAAAAATCGGAATATACGTGAGTATTACCAGTTATTGTATATCCATATATATACATCCACACATACATACATTTGAAGGATGAAGTTTCTATCGGGATTGTATGCTTATATCAGAAGTCAGTTTCAGTTTCTTTGTTTACTTATATTAGTTTTGTGAGTGTGTTGTTACTTGGTAGATAA
This sequence comes from Orobanche coerulescens, assembly GCA_033398695.1. Classification (NCBI taxonomy): domain Eukaryota; kingdom Viridiplantae; phylum Streptophyta; class Magnoliopsida; order Lamiales; family Orobanchaceae; genus Orobanche; species Orobanche coerulescens. Next base: position 5,080,046 of record CM065816.1, read on the forward strand.
CACTGATATTTTCAATATGGAATTGCCTTTTGTGTTGTTTGTATGAAATTTTGAGTCAATTGTTGGAATATTTTCAAAATTTGAAGGCATGAATCATGATTGTGAGATACTATTTTGTGTGGATCAGTATCACAAATGGAAAAGCCCCCACCAACATAGATTCAAATTTCCTCTTCCACTTTGTCTTCTGCTTCATATTTCATTCATCCGGATGAATGACATGCATACCGATAAACCATCCATATTTATCTCAATACGTATCGACGGAGTGGACGATAGAACTCACCAAAACTGAATATCCCAAACTTAGATTGGATTTATCCTTTTTTTGCCTATTTACCCCAAAACCTTTATAGGAGGAAGTAAAGACAAGATACTCCCCCTCCACTTGATAGCATTTTTTGTTCAGGTTCGAGCTCTCGTACCTGATAAGATACAAATCATCGATAAGAAAGTATAACCCTGATTTGCTTCCTCGTCAGGATAAATATGCACATCAAATACCATACTTTTAATATTTTCGAATATCTTCTCCAGTCTCCTAACGAGACACCCGTCAAGAGTTGTTTGTCCACCTTGACCATCCAGTGGAACTTCCTTTCTTAACCCTTCAATAAAAGAATGATATAGTTTTGGGGTATTCTCATTGAGATCCAACATACCCAAAACTTCGTAGGGCGGTAGAGAGAGACAAAAAGAAAAAAGAAAAAGAGGAGCACTATGAACAAAGAAAGACGTAAAAGCACCCCTTTTGTCATTGTCTCAGTAAGAGGGAAAGATGGGCAACCAATACTTAATCATGGATGTCTCCTCCTTAGGAGACGGGAGAAGACGTTTGAAAACATTAGAATTATGGTAGTTTATATTTTTGCGCGTTTGTCTCCGCGAGGAAGAAAATAAGGGAACCTTATATTTTTGTGCCGATAATTTGTATCTTACCGGGTATAAAAGATTGAACTTGAACAAGAAATGTTATCAACTTAATATTTGGGTGGGAGGATAGGATCTTGATAACACTTCCTCCTATAAAGGTTTGGGGGCAAATAGGTAAAAAAAGGGTAAAACCAAACTAAGTTTGGGATATTCAGCTTCGGTGAGTGCTATTAATACACTATGGAAGAAGAATTCACTCGCTGATTAAAACAAGAAGGATGTGGCGCTTGCTTTAATGGCCGTCATCGTCACCACCAACATGGATTCAGATTTCCTGTCCCATTTTTGTCTTCCACTTCATATGTCGTTCGTCCGGATGTATGAGACTTGAAAATACCTTTAAACCATCAACCATCCAGATTTATTCGAAGATACTTGTCACTCATCCGGATGAGTAGATATGAAGTAGAACACAATAGTGAAATAGGAAATTTGTTCCCCAACCGGATGAGCCTAGGCATGGCAATTGGATCGGTGTTTTAAATAGCGCTTTTTACATGTGTAGCGTTTTTGTTCCGTCGTGGCGTAGGCGTAAATAGCGTAGCGCATAGCGTAAGCTATTCCAGCATGTAAATTATCAATTTTTAAAAAATAAAAATATACTTATATTGATAAATCAACGAGATAATTAATCATAAAACCATAAAGAAGTAAAAATATACTTATACTAGTAAATTATGTGCAATACCAAGAGAAGCGCAGCTCTTTGAGTTCTGAGACGCACCGAAAATCGCACATCTCAGTCTCAAACCTTCTACGCGTGCGCCGGCCTTCTCCTAGGGTTTCATTCCATTTTTTTGGCATGTGGATGTTTTCATTTCTAAAGTCGATCAATGTGAAAATAAACTATTTTGTTTGAGTGGATTATTAAAAGACTACTTACCCTTAAAAAATTATGTTATCAGGTATTCACAGTTTTTTGCACAAATAGCGCAAGTTTTTGCCTAAATAGCGCAATAGCGTACGCTATAGCGTAAATAGCGCGCTACATGAGCAAAAAGCGCACGCTATTTGTGCAAAACGCTATTTAGGCCGCGCTACGTCACGCTTCGGCCCCGTAGTGCGCAATAGCGCGCTACGACTCGCGCTAAAGCGCGAATTTGAAAACACTGAATTGGATTCAAATTGATGTTTGACAAATCCAACAATGCTTGAAATGAAGCTCTTGAATGGATGAATTATACATCTTCAGTGCATATGTGTATTGTATATTAACTAGTTTAGTTAAAATTAAGTGTCTCTTTTACAGGACGAAAATTATGGCAAAAGATGCAATAGCTGTAATGGATCATTTGGGATGGAAAAAGGCACATGTAGTTGGCCATTCAATGGGTGAGTTATTGACCGATTTGTTTTAGTTGGCATTAGTGAAGCTAAATATGATCACCTTAAACTTGTATTAACGTAAAAGATGTCATTCTAGGAGATGAAAAGAGAGAGTGCTATTTTTGTATTCTTTTAAGGTGTGGATAGTTGATTCCATCGGTTATGAGATCTTTTGCCCTGCTTAATACTATATTTGAATACTTATCTAGGATTCAATCAAATGGTATTTTAAGCTTGCTTTGTTTTTTCGTCACGACCTTTACTAAGGTGCTTTTGCGAAATTACAGCATTGCTTTCCATTTTCTCTGGACAATATGCTTATCTGGAACTTTCTTGTAGGTTTGATATCTCTTTGATAGATGTGGATTATAAGTACAAGCATATATGACAAGCTCAAGTTTTTTTTTTTTTTTTTTGGCAGGTGCTATGATTGCTTGTAAGCTTGCTACCATGGCACCTGAAAGAGTTTTGTCTTTGGCTTTATTGAATGTAACTGGTGGAGGTTATGAATGCATACCAAAGGTATGAACACTTTTTGGAGCCATACAGTTAAACCAGTGATAACTGCCTTTGTTTTTTCTTATGTTGAGTGGTGGTGATTCTTTCCTTAGAAATTCTTCATATTATCTTTTAATGTTCATTTCAGTTTGATCGTCAAACTCTGTCAATTGCAATGCGTTTTCTGAAGGCTAAAACTCCTGAGCAGAGAGCTGCTGTTGATTTAGATACCCATTACTCACAGGTAAATGGATTTCTCATTCCACAAAATCGAGCCAAATAATTTTCTCCTCTTCTATTTTCTTGCTCCAACACTAAAATCTTCATTCTCATTCCCGCGCTTGGTCTTGATGTAAGGTTTATTACTCGTTAGAAATCGCCGAGGATTGATTGATTTTTCTTCTTCTTTTTTTCTTGTGTGTGTTTCCTTTACGCAGGAATATCTTGAAGAGTTAGTTGGCCAAAAGACCAGAAGATCAATCTTATACCAAGTAAGCATGATTTTAAATTTTGTGTATATGCTTCTTATACCTTGAAATTGATTAAGGTTCATTTTTGCTGGAAAAAAATGGAGCAAAATACCGGCACCTGAAATTTTTACCATTTATGCAATTTATCCTTATCGTTTCTGGAACATGATGTATTACAATTGTTTCTTGTATTTCGTTTTGTTAATAATCATTGGGTGAATTACAAAAAAACTTCCCCTGAGGTTCACCTAAAAATACTAAATTCATCCCCTTATGTTTAACACATAATCAAACCTGAGGATAGGTTTTGTACTTCCCAACCCAACTTATTGAAGTCACTGTTAAAAATTTATTAAACAAATTGCTAGCTAGTAGGATTACTGTGAGTTTCAAGATGCAACTTACAACGTATTTTCTTTAATTCTGCAGGAATACGTAAAAGGAATATCAGCTACTGGTATGCAATCGAGTTGTGGATTTGACGGTCAGGTAAATGCTTGTTGGACTCATAAAATGTCACGAACTGAGATAGAGTCTATTCGTGTAGCTGGTTTTCCTATATCAGTAATTCATGGCAGGTAACTCTAGCATAAAAGATCTGCCAGAGATTTTTTTTGTTTACATTGATCTTATGAATTATAGTCGATATGCTGACTGATTTTTTTTTTTTGGTGTGTAGACATGACATCATTGCTCAGATGTGCCATGCAAAACGACTTGCAGAAAAATTGTATCCTTGTGCAAGAATGGTTGAACTTAACGGCGGGCATCTTGTGAGCCATGAGAGAACTGAAGAGGTAAAACGCCTCTTGGTGTCACGTCGCTTAATAGTAGCTGAAAGAATCAAATCAAGAAATTTAGGATTAACAACAAAATAATGCAGGGAATCCAAATTAATCTTTGGGATGACTACAGAAATTTTTGCGCAGGAAAAATAGCTAACTGTAAAAATTACAAAAACCATCCTTGAGGTTTGATTCCGTTAACATTTTAGCCCAACAGCCCCAACTTTTGATCTTGTTATTTGTAATATTTAGAGAAATGGAGGGGTATAACTGTAAAAATAAATTGCAAGATGAAAAGTTGGGTTATTTTTATTTGTAATATTTTTAAGAAAAGTTGAGGGATGTAATTGTAAAAGTACGATGACGTCAACAGCATGTGTAAACTATAAGGCGGGAGTAACCTTAAGGGGTGGTTTTTGTAATTTCCAAAGTTAGCTGGGAATCTTTGTGATTCGGCCAAACCTCAAGGTAGTTTTTGCAATTCTCTCTTAAACCTTTTATTGCAAAACTATTTGTTATTAGTTGTTCGGGTGAATGGTGCATCACAAAGTTCTCGTGTTTATAATTAACGGATAATTACAAAACTACCCATAAAGTTTAGCCTGATTGCCAAAAAAAAAATCACTTAATTGATAAATACAGATAGGCGAATGGTTTTGAAAGATGATGAGGTGTGTTTGTAAACAAGTTGAGTTAAGTTGTAAATACAAGATAATGAGGTATCTGGTAAATACAGATACTTCTCATCTTTTAGATACAAATACAGATATTTCTCATCTTTTAGATACATATACACGAACAAGTTATAAAATACTCCTTCCGTTGCAAAAAGATTGTCCACTTTGACTATTTTCTTATTTTTTAAAACTAGTCCCATTTGACCAATTCCTTAAACATTTGGAAAAGTCAAAACCTCACAATCATTTTGAAACAGAGGTAGTAGAAACTAGGGGTGTAAATGATGCGAATCGAGTTCGAGTATCAATATACTCGACTCAAACTCGATAGACAATTGCGAAGCTCAAACTCAACTCGAAAACTCGCCAGTAGTAAAATTCAAACTCGACTCGAACTCGATAGCAAGTTTCAAAACTCGAACTCGAACTCAAACTCAAACTCTTTTAAAGCTCGAATGAAGCTCGAAACTGGGCTCAAACTAAGCTCGAAAGAAGCTCAAAACCAAGCTGTAAAAAATATGCTTTAAAAATTTGAAGCACCTCTTCTTTTATAAAGGCCTCTCACTCCTAATATCTTCCGACCCACCGATGTGGGATGAGAGATATATTCAAACTTATCTTTCATCTCACCTCTTCTTTTATGCTTGGCTCTCCTCTAAACCACGGATGTGGGATGAAAGTAACAAGGCTTTTTTCTTTTTGTATATTATTACTAGAATCTTCAAACTAACAAATGCTAGGAATTTAATTTGTTCAACATAGTAGTTATATTTATGTTATTATAATTCTTTTAATTATATCTAATAAATTGTATTACAAACTAATTATATATGAAAAATATTTCGAGTATCTTATGAGCTTGTCTAGTCGAGTATCGGGTATCTCGACTTGACTCGTTACTATATCGAGTCGAGTTCGAGTTTGAGTCGAGTGTTGACCGAGTTTTGACCGCGATCTCGAGTAGCTCACGAGTTGTCTCGTCTTGTTTACACCCCTAGTAGAAACATGTGTCAATGGGGTATTCGTAATATGAAAGACAAGGAACTTTTTTTTTTTCTGTAAATTAAACAAACTGAGTTAACTAAACCCTATAACTTATGGATCCATAATCTTCTCTTGTAATGAGCAATGTACATTAATTGAGTGGCCGGAATGACTTCCAAATTTGATGCTTACATGGTCTACTCCGTTAAAATTTCAGGTCAATGAAGCCCTTATTGAGTTGATCAATGCATCACAAAATAGGATAAATATATACGAGTGGACAAATTTGTCCAGTAAAAGCAGTGGTGTGTGCTACATATATGTAAATGTTCCAGTTCTTCTATTTATCATCTATAAAAAATTCTAAACGTGTCTATCATTTTTTAAGGGTCTAAAGGTACTCGGATATCATTATGGAGAGCAGTCAGTTCGACTTTCATTGTTGAGAGTGTAGAGAAGCTGCGATTTTTCCTGCTTTACGTTTTTGGCCTTTTCGTATTTGCATTTGATCACTTGAGAAGAGGCGTGAGGCGGCTTAATCCCGTCAGAGTTGGACCTGCTCTTACTTGAGCTAACTATCTGAGGAGCTTTTTCTGCTGGTAATCCACTTGGTGCTTAAGTTACATTTATATCCATGAGCTTTAAATATCGATTATCTCTCCAAGTTATAAATATCCCGTTAACATTTGTGTCTTCTCTTTTACAAGTTGCACCTTCGATGGGGAAAAATTTTATTCCGCACCCTAGGAGTACTTAGCTTGGTATTCCCCTATGATGTGGTCGTGATAAGTGTATAAGTGTATGAGGTTTTCAACTTAGGACAAATATGACAAGTGTACTGTGCCGTTATGGCAATGTTAGCATCTTGCTAGGTGCTCTTGTGGAGCGTGATATACGTTTTGCTCAAAGGAGGATATTAATTATACTCAACTTCAGGAGTAGTTTTTGTAATTATCTCTTTTTATAGATTACCATTTTGGTTTTAAAGAAAAAACGAAGCAGGTATTAGTAGTTTCAAAAGATAAGGGGATTTACGTAATTATACTCGATTTGAGGATAGTTTTTGTAATTATCTCTTTTTATAAATTAGCATTCCCTTTTTATTTTCTCCCTTTTTAAAGAGGTATTTGTAGTTTCGAAAGAGAAGGGACTTATGTAATTATACTTAACTTCAGGGGTATTTCTCTTTTTATAAAGTACCATCCCGTTTTTTGAAAATACGAAGGATGTATAAGGAGATTTATGTAATTATACACCTTTCTCCTAGATTGAAGTGAACACCTCTCTCTTTTATAATGGGGGTATTTTCGTAACACACCCTTATAAACAGATGCGAGTTGAAGTGAACACAGATAACCTATATTAGAACTTTCCACAATGATATCCCTACCCTGTATAATTATCCAATACATTGGATACAAAGGGTATCTCACTTTTCTCCAACGTAAACCGACCCTTATCTAGATTCACTCTTGATTATGATTTTTTTTTTTAACTCAGACAACCGACTTAGTAGTGTTGGTGGGGTTTGAATTCGTGACCTTTGGCCTCCGAGAAACACCATTCTACCACTAGGTCGACGATTCACCATTGATTATACATATGTGTTTGTGCAAAGAGATAACAAAAATATTACTTCAAAAATAAGAATCACATAAATCATCACATAAATCCCAAATATATTAGGCTCGGTGTCGTGAAGAGTACTATAATGCCAATTATTTTATGTCCAAAATTAAATAACATTATAATTCATGCGATAATAAGAATCACGTGACGCTGATAGTAAACAAGTGTTACAATTATTTAATCAAAAGTAAATTAAAAAAAGAAAATAGATTTCTTGGGAGATAAGTTTAGAGAATATACTTTACTTTTTGGGTTTGGGAGGAAATAGAGACTTCTTGAGCCAGTCCTATGTTCTTATCCTCACAAAAAATTGTAATGCTTCTCAACTCGTGCTAAGGCTGCCGGAGTACATATCGGATATCGCCATGTTTGAGGGGCCAAGGTGGGTAGCGCCAGTGTAGGAGCTCAGCCACCATTGTGGAGAGAGAGAGAGAGAGAGAGAGAGAGAGAGAGAGAGAGGCTTTTGTGTGGAGCTCAGCCCGAGAGAGAGAGAGACACTTTTATGTATATCTGGGTTAATAAAGTAATATATATATATATATATATATATATATATATATATATATAGCAGTTGGGCCAATGGAGTAATATACTGTAAAACCTCGATAAATGAATGTGATCGAGACCGGAGAAAAATATTCATTTAGCGAAATTATTCAAAAATTTGAACAAGTTTTAAAGAGTTGGGACCGGAAAAAATTATTTATTTGGTGAGGTTATTCGTTTATCGAACATTCATTTATCGAGATTTAACTGTACCAGAAGAATGTCCTAATATGCTGTTTCGCCCAAAATCAGTTTCAGCCTGATTTACGTAATTATACTAAACTTGAGGATAGTTTTTGTAATTATCTCTTTTTTTAAATTCCCATACCGGTTTAAAAAATGGAGGAGGTATTTGTAGTTTCAAAATATAAGGAAATTGATGTAATTATACTCAACTTGAGGTTAGTTTTTGTAATTTATTTCTTTTTTTTTTTGTAAATTATTATTAACAGCTTACATGCTGCTTATGCCACGAAACTATATAAGCAACATACATTAAAACCTCGATAAATGAATATGGTTGGGATCGGAAAAAAATATTCATTTAGCGAAAGAAAATTTGAACATGTTATAAAGAGTTGGGACCGGAAAAAATTATTCATTTAGCGAGGTTATTTGTTTATCGAATATTCATTTATCGAGTTTTAACTTTAGTTTTTCTCCTGTGTGCATGGACTCCCCCCCTTCTTTTTTCTTTTTATTCTTGCATACGCGTAAAAGTGTGTGTTTCAAACCACACGATGAGATGAGGGCAATGAGATTGTACACGTATAAAAACATTTCAAATTCATAAAAAAAAATTAGATATTTCTTTGATATTTCACTATAAAATTATGTACAGAAATTATTTTAGTCTATTAATTATTGATTAGTCCGTACCGGAGGCGGATCCAGGAACCGTGTACTACTGGTGCACCGAACAATCCACATGAAGAAGTATTCAGAGGCGGAAACAAGCCCATTGCAAGTCTCGTTGACTGACTGTTCAGATAAAGAATTATTCTACTATTTTTCCCACTTAAATACATCCTTCAAATTTATTCCTAATTATATACATATAATCTTGCTCGTCCATTTTGTAAATTTTAGCTCTTGTTCTGGAAGTAAAGGCACTAGAATATGACAAGATCAACACCAATATTTACAATTTCAATATTTGGCTCTCTATCGAAGTGCAACCGACTTTCGTTGTGGCTGTTCGCTATTTATTTTGTTACACGTAGGTGTACGGAGTAGATGTAAGAAGTAGCGAGTAAGGTCATATTCATAGAGATTAATTATTCTTGTTGTATCAAGTACTAGATTCTAGTGTCTCCAATATTATCTAGACGATCGAAGTTTTGAGAAAGTTAACAATTAAAGACTAGAATAATGAAACAAAAATAAACAAGTCGCAGTATTTAAAACGAATGAAGTTTATGGGTTTAAAAGATAGATTCCAAGACTAGGTTTCTATTGATTGTTAGGGTTAGTCGGGTTGGATTTCAGTTAAAGTTCCACTAATCTTCCCAGTATGATGATCACACAAGTATCTTAAAGTCCATTTTGAGATGTATTAAAACGAAGATTAAATAGACTATAATGATGTCTCCATCTACCATAGATTATCTAACTTCAAAAAGCTCACAAGACCATTAATTCATCATAATCATTCACCGATTTCTCGATCATGTAATTAATTATGTCGCTTACTTGAGACTTATTAATGCCTCATCTCTCGAATTATGAGCAATTAAGTTAAACATGTAAAAATATTGATCAGAAATAAAACCAACTAATTGAAAAGGGAATCAACGTAGCAAGTAAATATAACAATCAATCCTCAAAAACCCATCACAAATCAATGTACTCCCATGTTTGGAATCTAACAAATTTAGCCGGACATGGTGAAAAGAGAAGAAGAAATCCTACTCAAGTTCAACATGATATAACTAAATAAAAAGAAAATGAAGAAAGGAAGAAGTGAAAAACTCGGATGATGATCTCTCGATCTTGACTTGATCTTCGCACTTGATCTCCCTTGATCCTTCCAATACCGATAGTGGTTATAGCCTCCTAAACCCTTCTAGACTTGATAATCCCAAAAATTAGCCTGTTTTGGACCCTTTTATAGCTGCCAAATAGGGTTTAGGGCTTTTAATAGGCGTCAAACTCGTCAAACGAGGGAATTAGCACCGCCCAGTGACTCGGCCGTGTCATTTGACACGGACCGTGTCGAACTGCTCCAGAAAACATATTTTTTTCTGCACTTAAACACGATCGGGGCCTCAGCAGTGTCGTTTGACAGGGCTAGTGTCGTTTGACACGGTCCAAACTGTTTCGACTTGTTCGTCTCTGTTTTTCAGTCTTTTTCTGCCCGTTCTCTTATCCATGCATCATCTGATTTTTTTGGGGGGTCGGGACTTCGTTCATGCTTGATAATGACCTTAAAAATGCCTGTTAGCACAATGAGTAACACCAAAGCGTAATTGAGTCCAACAGACGGATAACTAAGTATAAACACAACAAATCCACACACTCAATATCAATAAGTATGAGAAAATACTCCAAACAAATGTGTAAAATTACGTGCAAACAATGGCTTGCTTAAAAGTTGAGCTCTCGGTACGTCTGAATGTACTTAAGCACTTGAGCGAGCTTTGTATTTAAGACGTACGTTAAAAAATCTTTCCATCTTATTATACAAACCTTAAATAAAATAATCTAAGTATTTGGGAAAAATTTAAGATTAAACAAATAAAGAGTTTAATTGAGAAAGTAAAATAACTCTGCTCCTAATCTAATTTAAATACTGTTCAATGAAAAATGATCGGAAAACAAGAAATGAGAGGAAATGTGGTCTTTTTCCAAAAAAATCTGGTGATATACGTGCACCATCAAATTATATGTGCATCCGCTTATAGTTCGTATTCAGTTGCCCATTTTCTGATTTATATGCAGCCTTAAGAAACATGTTACCTTAAACTAGAAATCTCGCATCGTGTCAGATGGAGTTTAAATTTTAGTTTTTAGGGTTTTTGTTTAGGGTTTTTCTTTTTAATATTCTAAGGTGGATTCTAATTAATTTACCTTTCTTCTATATAGCTAATATTTTCTTATTTTTTTGTAATTTATTAATGACCACCAAATCATAGAACCACACATATATATAATTATTTTTTATTATTATTAATTTGAAAATAAAATAAAATAACAGAAGATAATTAAAGAAACTTAAATATTAGGTTCGATCAATTATATAAAATATAAATATATATTTTAATACCTAAAGTTAACACAAGTGCAATGAAAAAAAGAAAAAAAAAGGGAGGGGAGCGAATTTGCTATGCGGGTAAGGTCCACCTCGTGTTGGTCCGACGGGATAATCTTGGGATCTATGCTGAGGGCGCTGGATCATTGGATTACCCCATTTTGTGTCGATGGAACCATATGGATTCACATTGTTGGATTCCGGTAGCAGAAGTCCGTGTTATGTATTTTGCTATGCGTCGTTGTTGCATATCTGATTTTTGTATATTATTGATACTTGTACTAGCATCGTTTTGATAACCCATGCGGAGGTGGACATTTGTTTTGATGTTCAGGTAGCCGAGGAGCGGGGAAGCAACCACAGTACTGACATGATGACGAAGGGGCCCAATGTTGTTATCCGTTGGGTTATTTTGTTATTCTGGTTTGATTTTCAGTACTCGAGTACTTGTGTCCTGTCGATTATTTGAGATGTTTGTAATAATTGGATTGATTTGAGTTGTTTGAACCGGTTACCGAATTACTCAACTTCTAGTGGTACTTGTGTATTATTTCAGTATTTCTTTAATTTAGCCTTGTAAATTCTTATATAAAGGATTTACGACGCTGTAATTATTCCGAATATCCCGGGGTGTTACAGAATATGGTATCGGAGCTAAGATTCATGGATATCTTGGCAGTTGGGTTTAGTTGGGTCTGTTTATGTCGTTTGATTTATCAGACGTGTATTACATCACTGTACAACCAGCGTCGTCATGTCGACCGTGGTTGTAAGTTTCCTAATCTCATATACTACCATTTTAATTATTTCATGTTGTGTGGATATTGATGAATTTTAGAAGATTTTGCTCTGGTATTGAGTATTTGTGTTTACAGTATGTTGAGAGGAGGTCGTGGGCGCGGACGTGGTCGTGGACGCGGACGTGGAAATGTGAGACAAGAAGATTCGTCGTCTACTCCGGATTTGTCGGCTAATCGAGCTGATTCCCGTTCTGGCGGACAATAGGAATCGGTAAATAATGACCGAACATGAACTATGGAGGAAGACGCAAATCCTAACGTGCCTGGAGTGCTTCAACAAGTGGTCACTCAAATGACCCAATTTGCTCAGGTGGTTGACTGCATGCAAGCGACGATGGGTCAACAGCGTAACGAGGACAATCGGGGAGACAAGTGACTTTCAGAAGTGGTCAAACTACACCCACCGAAGTTTGACGGTTCTTCAGAGATGCCTACATGGGACCACTGGATGAAAGAACTGGAGAAGATATTTGCGGGGATTAATTGTCCCGATAACCGAAAGGTTCAATCGCCCAGTATTTTCTGACTGGGGAAGCTTTCGATTGGTGGAAAGCCATTCGACCTGAGGATCATCATGCTGACTGGACATAATTCAAGTTAATGATGGAAGCACAATATTTCCCTCATCCAGTTAGAGAGGCTAGAGTCCGAGAGTTTTTCTCACCGCAAAATATGGAGGCATCTGTGACACACATGATTAAGACTTTTAATCACCAGCTGACCTGTGTATGCCATTTGGTCAGGATCGAGGCGGAAAAGATTTTTCACTTCGACATGTGGATGAAGCCGGAGATCCAACAATATATGTCCGGATTTGAATGTACTACCCTTCGGCAGTATCAGGACAAAGCACTGACTTACGAGATGAAAGAGACAGCAGTGGAGAAATTTGCGGAAGCAAAGAAGCAGAAAGTGTCTGGAAACTTCACCGAGAGCAAGAGTGGTGGGTCCCGCAAGGGCCAGTACTCATTCCATTCATCCAGAAGGCCTCCGTATCCTTCTCTAGGCGGAAAGAAGTTCAGAACAGCATCGACGGTTTCAGATGCAGCGAAGAAGCGTTATAACTGTGGGCGAGCATCCTGTGACCTGTTTTGAATGTGGGCAGGAAGGGCATCGTGCGACTTTTTGCAAAAATGTGACTAGATCATTTGGTACTCGCACTCCAGCACAAATGCCGACTCCACACCTTTATGATATGAGGAGGTCAGATGATCAGAACACTACTGTTGCATCAGGTATGATTCAGATTCTTTTGCAACCAGTTAATGTCTTATTCGATTCAGGAGCTACGCATTATTTCATATCATTGAACTGTGTTAATCGTTTGAAAATCTCGTGTTTGCATGATTGTGAACCTTATGTTGTGGGTTTGCCGAGTGGAGAGAGAATTGTGGGAACTCTAGAAACTAGAGATTTTCCTGTGTCTATAGGAGTGAGCAATTGGCCGTCGAATCTTATTGTGGTCGACATCCAAAGTGACGATTTAATTCTTGGAGACGATTGGCTCGACCGTTATGGAGCTATTTTGAATTACCGGAAGCAGGTTATCTCGATTATTGCTGATGACGGATCTGAATACTTATTCGAAGGATGGAGACCAGGGAGATCGGGAAAGGTGATCAAATCCATGCAAGCGGTTAAATTGCTAAAACAGGTTGTCACGGATTTTGGTGTTATGCCATGAAGAAGGAAGAAGGAGTAGAGCTCTCATGTATTCCAGTTGTGAACGAATTCTCAGACATATTCCCTGACTACCTACCTGGGTTACCTCCACGAAGATCCGTAGAGTTTAATATCGAATTGGAGCCTGGGGCCGCACCTATTTCCAGAGCACCATACCGTATGGCGCCAACCGAGATGTATGAGTTAAAGAAATAGCTTGAGGAATTATTGCAAAAAGGTTACATTCAACCTAGCGTTTCTCCTTGGGGAGCCCCCGTTCTTTTTGTCCGGAAGAAAGATGGATCCCTCCGATTGTGTATTGATTACAGGGAGCTAAACAAGGTGACGATCAAGGATAAATACCCACTGCCTCGAATTGACGATTTATTTGACCAACTGCAGGGGGCGACGATATTCTCAAAGATCGACTTGAGATCAGGATACCATCAGTTGAGGATTAAGGAATCCGATATACCGAAATCTGCTTTCATATCCCGGTACGGGCACTATGAGTTTGTGGTAATGCCATTTGGACTTAAAAATGCTCTTGCAGTGTTTATGAAATTGATGAATCGGGTATTCTTACAATACTTGATAAATTCGTGGTCGTTTTTATTGATGACATCTTGATCTATTCGAAGGATCCAGAAGAGCATGCAGAATATTTGCGTATCGTTTCGAATACTTTGAGGAATGAACAGCTTTATGCGAAACTTTCTAAATGCGAGTTATGGCTTAAGGAAATAACGTTCCTTGGGCACGTGATATCGACCGATGGAGTTCAGGTAGACCCGAAGAAAGTTGAGGCAATCTTGGAGTGGGAATCTCCTAAGAACGTGAAGGAAGTCCGAAGTTTCTTAAGACTTGCTGGATATTATCGTCGTTTTGTGGAAGGATTTTCCAAAACTGCCCGTCCGCTTACTCAGCTGTTACAGAAGGCTCAAAAATTCGCATGGGATGAGAAATGTTAGACTAGTTCTGATGAACTTAAGATAAGACTGACAACGACGCCAATATTAGCACTACCAAATGGAACTGATAGGTTTATGGTTCACAGCGATGCTTCGAATCAGGGTCTAGGTTGCGTATTGATGCAAAAGGATAGGGTGATTGCCTATGACTCTCGTCAGTTGAAACTGTATGAGGTTAACTACCCGACTCATGATTTAGAGCTAGCAGCCGTTGTCTTTGCCCTGAAGATTTGGCGATATTATTTGTATGACACTCATTGTCAGATCTTCACCGACCACAAGAGTCTCAAGTATATTTTCAGTCAGAAGGAATTAAACATGAGACAGAGGAGATGGCTGGAATTGATCAAAGATTACAACCTGGAAATTCTTTATCAATGTGGTAGCCGATGCACTGAGCCGCAAACCAGTTTCTATACGAATGTTGGAAACACTTACATCACAGTCCAGCATCCTACGAGAATTGATTCGCGAAGGAAATTGTAATATCCGGATTTATTATTGTGTATTTCATCTGTATTTGAACCCTGTATTATTCGGATTTGTGATCTCGATAATTGGAGTATGATATTTCTCACATTGGTATCTTTGTACATAAGTATATCGTCATGCAAAATTTCTCATGCAAACTCGTGATAGCGCATGCTAAGAATGTAGCTTAACGCGCGCTATTGGCTACAACTAGCGCACGCTACGAATGTAGGATTTGCGTGCGCTAGGCAGTCAATTATTGAGCTAGGCGGCTAGCACATGCGCCATCCGGGACATGGGTCCGGATAAGATTCCCGCAGACGAACTTGGACAGATTTGGAGTCAACGCTCATTAGCGTACGCTAAGTATTGTATGTAGCGTGCGCTAATTAGCTAGTGTGCAGAAACTTTATATAAGGGACAACACTCCATTTTCTTCTCATTTTCTTCGAGTAACCTTCGTACTTTACAGTCCATATAGCATTTTATCCTCCTTAAACACACTTAGAACACATCTACTTGATCATTGGAGATTGGATATTACTTGTGATTGATCATTGAAGTGGAGTAGCACCTTGGAGTGGCATACAACCAACCGGAGTCAGATTCTACCTGTTTGGTTCAGTGATTTCGTCATATTAAGGTATGTTAATTCTATCTCCAGCTTTAGATTCGGATTCTAAAGAATAAAATGATCATACTAGCAAGATATTGAGTTCTTTTGGTGAATTATTCAATAAATATCATGTTTAGGAGATTGGAATGTTTATGCTTATGATATTGTCGTTGGAACCTCGTAGTTGGAATCTTAGTATGTCAAATGATGAGAGGAACATTCTGAAGATGATTATCCGTATGATTTATGTTGTTATATTGACCATAAACTTGGAGGTGATAGCACTTTTGGTTATAAGGACTTAAGAAGGACTCATCTTAGATTGCATCCTTTCTTATAAGCTGGAATTATTAGTTTATCTCCATGGTTAAATCAGGATGTAATGATGATATTGAAATCTAGTGCGTCGACCTTAAGAACATCAACTTCGCATGAGAATTTGTAATCAAGATGGATTATGGTGTTGTGATGATTATACGTATCCTTGTATCTCAAAATTGTTTAATCCGTAAGATCATTTCATAAGTTATGAACATGATATGTAGACGGATAACGTACGTTAATCCCTAAGGAGTTCGTAAGTTTCATCACTGTTAGAACAAGTTTGCTGCCCAGTAATGATACTGCCATGCACGCTTAGCGTGCGCTAAGCTATTGAGATTAGCGTGCGCTATCGGGCATGAGTTAATGTATGCTACATTTGGTACGTAACGTACGTTAGATCATCAGGCGAGTCAGTAGGCTGATCAGTGAGGTACTGACCATGCATGGTTAGCGTACGCTAGTCTGTGTGTAATTGCGTGCGCTAACGAGTAGCCTTAACGAACGCTACATAGGATGCGTAGCGTGCGTTAAGAAAACCAGACAGATTTCTTTTAAAAACTTCCAACCGTATTTTGGATTGATAGATGTTCGTTCGACGTGAGATGAATTCTATATTATTTCTTTTGCTAAGGTTCGAGCTTGCTACGTGATTGATCGAAGGAGCGACCTTCGAGTATTTCATTTTTCGTGGAAGTATTGTTCTTGTCTTCGAATCGAGGCAAGTACTCTAATTAGAATTGTTTATATCATGACAACTTTATTGTGATTGTATTGTGTATTATGTGTTGTGATTAAATGTCCACCATGCGTTTATCCGACGGGAATCATCATGGGAATCTATAGCTGTGTGCGCTGTATCATTGGACCGGTAGTTCCACCATGCGTTGGTCCGATGGGATCATCATGGGAATCTATAGATGTGTGTGCTGGATCGTTGGAATGCCATCAGTATGTTGAGACTGTTATATGTGTTGTTGTTATTTCTCGTTGGAGAAACTTGTTATGATATAATTGTTGATTATATCACTGTTGTATAATTATTGTACTTGTACTAGCATCGTTGTGCTAACCCCTTCGGGGTGAACATTTTGTTTATGTTCATGATCCAAGAGAGCGGGGAAACAACCACTGGAGTTGCATAACGACGAGGGTGCAGAGTGATGTTCTGGCCGGGTTTAATTGTCTGTTGTTTGTACCGTTTTAATAAGTACTCGAGTACGTAGTAATTTATGATGATTGGATTTGGTGATGTATTAATACTTTTCCATTGAACATTCGTATTTTCAGTATTTGGTCAGAACTGTTGTATTTTAATTCCGTTATTTTCATACGTTGGTACCTGTTTATGTCTTTTCAATTCTTCAGCCTTGTAAATCCTTATGTAAAGGATTTACGGCGCTGTAATATTCCTGAATATATTGGGGGTGTTACAGAATATGGTATCGGAGCTAAGATTATGGATATCTTGGCCATTGGGTTAAAATAGGGGTCATATACGTCTTTTGAGGTAACCGGCCGTGAATGACATCACTGTACTGCCTACGTCTTCATGCGAACGGTGGTTGTAAGTTCCTAAACTCTATCTCTTTCTTTACATGTTGTATTTCTTTAGACTTGAACATTAGAACGATATTGTTTCCTGTATATTGAGTATTTATGCTTACAGTATGTTGAGAGGCGGGCGTGGACGTGGTCGCGGTCGCGGACGCAGACGAAGGAATGCCGAAAGAGAAGCTTCGCCTTCTAATCAGGCCAGCCACAGTTCAGGCGAGCCACAGAGATCTATCAATAATGAATCGGAACCTGCTGTACCCGAAATCTTTCTGAGACTCCTACATGGGACCATTGGTTGAAAGAATTGGAGAAAAATTTTGCTGGAATTAATTGCCCAGACGACCGGAGAGCCTCTATTGCTCAGTACTTTCTGATAGGGGAAGCATCCGAGTGGTGGGAGGCCATTCGGCCTGCAGATCATGATCTTGTTGGGCCAATTTAAATTGATGATGGAAGCTCAGTACTGCCCTCGTCCTGTGAGGGAAGCCAAAGTTCGGGAGTTTTTCTCCGCTCAGCCGTCAGACGAACCTGTATCCCAGACAATTAAGACATTTAACCAGCAACTGGTATTTGTTCGACATCTGGTCAGAACAGATGCCGAAATGATGATCCATTTTGATATGAGGATGAAACCAGAAATCGAGAGGTACATGTCTGGTTTTGAATGTACCACTCTCCGTCAATACCAGGATAAGGCGTTGGAGTACGAAATCAAGGAAGCAGCAATGGAGAAGTTTACGGAGTCCAAGAAGCAGAAAGTCTCTGGTACTTTTACAGAGCACAAGAGAAGCGGGCCCCGCAAGGCTCAGTCATCTTTTTATTCTTTCAAGAAACCTCCGCACCCATCTAAGAGCGAAAAGAATTTCGGAACAATGTCAGCCACGACGGATACAGCTAGGAGGTGCTTTAACTGTGGTCGCCCAGGCCACCTTTGGCGTAATTGTTTACGCACTCCAGTTACGTGTTTTGATTGCGGACAGGAAGGGCATCGCGCGATGTTTTGCAAGGATGCCACCAAATTCAATGGAATCCGTACATCACAGCCAGTTCAGAAGGAAGCTAGTATCCAACAGACGCAGCAAAGTGTTCAGATGCCTCAGAATTTTGGCCGCGAAAGAGGCAGAGGACAATGGGACCGAAAGGGGACATCGAGTGCCGGATCTATTCCCCCACGTCTGTACGAGATGAGGAGGACAGACGATCAGGATGCTGTTGTCGCATCAGGTACTATTCAGATCCTTTCCCAGCCAGTTAGCGTTTTATTCGATACAGGAGCTACGCATTCATTTATATCCTCATCTTGTGTAAATCGTTTGAATATTTCTGGTTTTCATTATTGTGAACCTTATGTTGTTGGTTTACCGAGTGGAGAGAGGATTGTTGGAAACTTAGAAACTAGAGATTTTCCTATATCATTTGGAGGCAGAGAGTGGCTCCCAAATATGATTGTAATAGAAATGCAAGGAGACGACCTGATACTTGGAGACGATTGGCTTAATCGATATGGAGCTATTGTAAACTACCAAAGGAGGAATATCTCGCTGATCGCTGACGATGGTTCCGAAATATTGTTTGAAGGATGGAAACCAGGAAGCTCAGGAAAGTTGATCAAGGCGATGAAAGCTGTCAAATTATTGAAACAGTATGCAGGATCTTTGGTGTTATGCAATGAAGAAAGAAGACGAAATTGTGGAACTTTCATCTATTCCTGTTGTGAACGAATTTCCAGATGTATTTCCTGACGAGTTACCTGGACTACCTCCACGACGGGATGTAGAATTCACCATTGAGCTGGAACCCGGAGCTACACCAATTTCTAAGGCGCTGTATCGTATGGCACCTACTGAGATGTATGAACTGAAAAAAGCAGCTAGAGGAGTTACTGGACAAAGGCTATATCCAGCCAAGCGTTTCGCCCTGGAGATCGCCCGTTCTTTTTGTCTGGAAGAAGGATGGATCGCTTCGACTGTGAATTGACTATCGGGAGCTGAACAAGATGATGATTAAAAACAAGTATCCGTTGCCACAGATTGACGATTTGTTTGACCAGTTGCAAGGAGCAACAGTATTTTCTAAAATCGATTTGAGATCAGGGTACCATCAGCTGAGGATTAAGGAATCTGATGTTCCGAAGTCAGCATTCAGAACTCGTTACGGACATTATGAGTTTGTAGTGATGTCGTTTGGTCTCACTAATGCACCTGCAGTGTTTATGCAATTTATGAATCGTATGCTCATAGAATATTTGGACAAGTTTGTAGTTGTGTTCATTGATGACATTCTAGTTTATTCCAAGAGGCCGGAAGAACATGCGCAGCATTTGCGGATTGTTTTGGAACTTTTGAGAAGCGAGCAATTGTACGCCAAGCTTTCTAAGTGTGAATTCTGGCTGAAAGAAGTAATGTTCCTCGGTCATGTGGTATCAGCTGAAGGAGTCCGAGTAGATCCTCAGAAGATCGAAGCAGTTATGGATTGGAAGCCTCCAAAGAATGTGAAAGAAGTCCGGAGTTTCTTAGGACTTGCTGGATATTATCATCGATTCGTGGAAGGGTTTTTTAAAATTTCCCGCCCACTTACTCGACTCCTGCAGAAAACTCAAAAGTTTGATTGGAGTGAATCGTGTCAGAAAAGCTTTGATGAATTGAAGAAGAGATTGACGACAGCACCGATTTTAACACTTCCACAGGGGACTGGAGGATTCATAGTTTACAGTGATGCTTCGAATCAAGGACTCGGATGCGTATTGATGCAAAATGATAAGGTGATCGCTTATGCGTCACGACAACTGAAACCTTATGAAGTGAATTACCCAACGCATGATTTAGAACTGGCAGCAGTAGTTTTTGCTTTGAAAATCTAGAGGCATTACCTGTACGGGACTCACTGTCAGATCTTTACGGATCACAAGAGTCTCAAATACATCTTCAGTCAGAAAGAGTTGAACATGCGGCAAAGAAGATGGTTAGAGCTGATTAAGGACTACGACTTGGAGATTTTGTATCATCCAGGCAAAGCGAATGTAGTGGCCGACACACTTAGCCGCAAGCCTGTTTCTATTCAGATGCTGGAGACTCTAACCTCCCAACTTAGCCTTCAACGAGAGATGATTCGAGAAGAAATTGAAGTATGGTTACAAAGAGTCCAAGAACAACTGTGCGTGATGGAACTTCATCATTAATCGAAGAAATTAAATCTATACAGACAGATGATCCTCTGATGATTCGATTACGTGATGAAGTGATCAAGGGGAAGGCCCCCGGATTCGTAATTCATGATGATGGAGTTTTGAGATTTCAGAACCGACTCTGCGTTCCCGATGTCGATGTTCTGAAACAGACGATTATGAGGGAAGCTCACAGCTCGCCCTATTCTATCCACCCAGGCACCAGTAAGATGTATAAGGACTTGAAGCAAAATTTCTGGTGGGGCAACATGAAGAAAGATGTAGCGGACTATGTTTCGAAATGCTTGACTTTTCAGCAGGTTAAGATAGAGCATCAACGACCTGCCGGGATGTTGAAGCCGCTCCCGATTCCTGAATGGAAGTGGGAGGACATATCGATGGACTTTATCACTAATATGCCGAGAACCAAGACAGGAATGAATATGATTTGGGTGATAGTTGATCGTTTAACCAAATCAGCTCATTTTCTAGGCATTAAGGACACGTGGGGACCAGAGAGGTTGGCACGAGTATTTATTTCGGAGATAGTTCGATTTCATGGTACGCCAAAGACCATTATCTCTGATCGAGATGGCCGTTTTGTGTCTCACTTTTGGAAAGCAGTTCATAAGGCCTTGGGGACCGAATTGAACTTCAGCACAGCTTATCACCCACAGACTGACGGACAATCCGAGAGGACCATTCAAACGGTGGAAGACATGCTAAGGGCCTGTGCCTTAGATTGTTCAAACGATTAGGAAGTTCATCTACCGTTGATTGAATTTACCTACAACAATAGTTGGCATGCTTCCATTAAGATGGCACCGTTTGAGGCATTATACAGGAGGAGATGCAGATCGCCCCTATGTTGGGACGATTCATCAGACTTGATCGGGACAGAACTAGAGTTGATCGTGCAGACACGAGAGAAAATAGCCTTGATTCGTGAAAGGCTGTTGACCGCCCAGAGTCAACAGAAATCTTATGCAGACGTACGTCGTCGCCCATTGGAGTTCAATACTGGAGACCACGTACTTTTAAAGGTTTCTCCTACTCGGGGAATCTTTCGTTTTGGAAGGAAGGGAAAGCTGAGTCCGAGATATATCGGACCATTCGAGATCTTTGAGAGAGTTGGAGAGTTGGCATACAGATAGGCATTGCCGCCGTCGTTGAGCCATGTTCATAACGTGTTCCACGTATCCCAGTTACGGAGATATATACCGGATCCTAGTCATGTCATTGACTTCGGCGAGATCGAAGTCGCTCGGGATGGAACGTTTGAAGAGAGACAAGTTAAGATACTCGAGAGTCGAGTTAAGCATTTGAGGAATAAACCAATCGTTTTGGTCAAAGTTCAGTGGTCACGCCACGGAGTGGAAGAAGCCACTTGGGAAACGGAAGATAGCATGAAGTCCAGATATCCAGAGTTATTTTCGTCTTGAGTTTCGGGACGAAACTCCTTTTTAGTAGGAGAGTATGTAATATCCAAATTTATTATTGTGTATTTCATCTGTATTTAAACCCTGTATTATTCGGATTTCTGATCTCGATAATTGGAGTATGATATTTCTCACATTGGTATCTTTGTACATAAGTATATCGTCATGCAAAATTTCTCATGCAAACTCGTGATAGCGCACGCTAAAAATGTAGCTTAACGCGCGCTATCGGCTACAACTAGCGCACGTTACGAATGTAGGATTTGCGTGCGCTAGGCAATCAATTATTGAGCTAGGCGGCTAGCACATGCGCCAGCCGGGACATGGGTCCGGATAAGATTCCCGCAGACGAACCTGGACAAATTTGGAGTCAATGCTTATTAGCGTGCGCTAAGTATTGTATGTAGCGTGCGCTAATTAGCTAGTGTGCAGAAACTTTATATAAGGGACAACACTCCATTTTCTTCTCATTTCCTTCGAGTAACCTTCGTACTTGACAGTCCAGAGAGCATTTTATCCTCCTTAAACACACTTAGAACACATCTACTTGATCATTGGAGATTGGATATTACTTGTGATTGATCATTGAAGTGGAGTAGCACCTTGGAGTGGCATACAACCAACCGGAGTCAGATTCTACCTGTTTGGTTCAGTGATTTTGTCATATTAAGGTATGTTAATTCTATCTTCAGCTTTAGATTCGGATTCTAAAGAATAAAATGATCATACTAGCAAGATATTGAGTTCCTTTGGTGAATTATTCAATAAACATCATATTTAGGAGATTGGAATGTTTATGCTTATGATATTGTCGTTGGAACCTCGTAGTTGGAATCTTAGTACGTCAAATGATGAGAGGAACATTCTGAAGATGATTATCCGTATGATTTATGTTGTTATATTGATCATAAACTTGGAGGTGATAGCACTTTTGGTTATAAGGACTTAAGAAGGAATCATCTTAGATTGCATCATTTCTTATAAGCTGGAATTGTTAGTTTATCTCCATGGTTAAATCAGGATGTAATGATGATATTGAAATCTAGTGCGTCGACCTTAAGAACATCAACTCCGTATGAGAATTTGTAATCAAGATGGATTATGGTGTTGTGATGATTATACGTATCCTTGTATCTCAAAGTTGTTTAATCCGTAAGATCATTTCATAAGTTATGAACATGATATGTATACGGATAACGTACGTTAATCCCTAAGGAGTTCGTAAGTTTCATCACTGTTAGAACAAGTTTGCTGCCCAGTAATGATACTACCATGCACGCTTAGCGTGCGCTAAGATATGTAGATTAGCGTGCGCTATCGGGCATGAGTTAATGTATGCTACATTTGGTACGTAACGTACGTTAGATCATCAGGCGAGTCAGTAGGCTGATCAGTGAGGTACTGACCATGCATGGTTAGCGTACGCTAGTATGTGTGTAATTGCGTGCGCTAACGAGTAGCCTTAACGTACGCTACATAGGATGCGTAGCGTGCGTTAAGAAAACCAGACAGATTTCTTTTAAAAACTTCCAACCGTATTTTGGATTGATAGATGTTCGTTCGACGTGAGATGAATTCTATATTATTTCTTTTGTTAAGGTTCGAGCTTGCTACGTGATTGATCGAAGGAGCAACCTTCGAGTATTTCGTTTTTCGTGGAAGTATTGTTCTTGTCTTCGAATCGAGGCAAGTACTCTAATTAGAATTGTTTATATTATGACAACTTTATTGTGATTGTATTGTGTATTATGTGTTGTGATTAAATGTCCACCATGCGTTGATCCGACGGGAATCATCATGGAAATCTATAGATGTGTGCGCTGGATCATTGGACCGGTAGTTCCACCATGTGTTGGTCCGACAGAATCATCATGGGAATCTATAGTTGTGTGCGCTGGATCGTTGGAATGCCATCAGTATGTTGAGACTGTTATATGTGTTGTTGTTATTTCTCGTTGGAGAAACTTGTTATGATATAATTGTTGATTATATCACTGTTGTATAATTATTGTACTTGTACTAGCATCGTTGTGCTAACCCCTTCGGGGGTGAACATTTTGTTTATGTTCAGGATCCAGGAGAGCGGGGAAATAACCACTGGAGTTGCATAACGACGAGGGTGTAGAGTGATGTTCCGGCCGGGTTTAATTGTCTGTTGTTTGTACCATTTTAATAAGTACTCGAGTACGTAGTAATTTATGATGATTTGGATTTGGTGATGTATTAATACTTTTCCGTTGAACATTCGTATTTTCACTATTTGGTCAGAACTGTTGTATTTTAATTACGTTATTTTCATACGTCGGTACCTGTTTATGTCTTTTCAATTCTTCATCCTTGTAAATCCTTATGTAAAGGATTTACGGCGCTGTAATATTCCTGAATATATCGGGGGTGTTACAGAATTGAAGTATGGTCGCAAGGAGTCTAAGGGCATCTGTGTATGATGGAATTAACTTCGTCATTAATCGAAGAAATCAAATCTAAACAGTTGGATAATTCTCTGATTTTTCGGTTACGTGATGAAGTAAATAAAGGAGAGGCCCCAGGATTTGTGACTCATGATGATAGAGTTATGAGATTCCAGAGTCGACTTTGCGTCCCCGATGACGATGTTTTGAAGCAGACGATCATGAAGGAAGCTCACCCTATTCTATTCATCCAGGGCGCCAGTAAAATGTATAAGGATTTAAAGCAGAATTTCTGGTGGGGAAATATGAAGAAGGACGTAGCGTAATACGTCTCGAAGTGTTTAACTTGTCAACAGGTTAAGATCGAACATCAACGACCCGCAGGAATATTGAAACCACTTCCGATTCCTGAATGGAAGTGGGAGGATATATTGATGGACTTTATCACTAATATGCCAAGGACCAGAACGAGGATGAATATGATTTGGGTGATAGTTGATCGTCTAACCAAGTCGGCTCATTTTTTAGGTATTAAGGATACTTGAGGACCAGAAAATTTGGCACGAGTGTTTATTGTGGAGATAGTCCGATTGCACGGTACGCCGAAGACTATTGTTTAGGATCGGGATGGTCGCTTCGTGTCACACTTTTGGAAAGTGGTTCATCGAGATTTGGGAACTGAGCTGAACTTTAGCACAGCTTATCATCCTCAAATGGACGGACAGTCCTAAAGGACTATTCAGACAGTAGAAGATATGTTAAGAGCTTGTGCCTTAGATTGGTAGGCTGATTGGGAGGTCCATTTGCCGTTGATTGAATTCACCTACAACAATAGTTGGCATGCTTCCCTTAAGATGGCACCGTTTGAAGCATTGTACGGAGAAGGTGCAGATCGCCCCTGTGTTGGGATGATTCTTCTGACTTGATCGGGATGGAACCAGAGTTGATAGTTCAGACTCAAGAGAAGGTAGCTCCGATTCGTGGAAGGCTGTTGACTGCCCAGAGTCGACAGAAATCTTATACAGACGTGCGTCATCGCCCGTTGGAGTTCGACCACATGCTATTGATGGTTTCTCCTACTCGGGGAAATTTTCGTTTTGGGAAGAAAGGGAAACTGAATCCGAGATATATCAGACCATTCGAAATCCTGGAGAGAGTTGGGGAGTTGGCGTACAGGTTGGCCTTACCGCCATTGCTGAGTCACGTTCATAATGTGTTCCACGTATCCCACTTACGGAAATATGGACCGAATCCCAGTCATATCATCAATTTCGGCGAGATTGAAGTGGCTAATGATGGCACGTTCGAAGAAAAGCCAATCAAGATATTCGAGAGTCAAGTCAAACAATTGAGGAATAAACCGATCTCCTTGGTTAAAGTTCAGTGGTCTCGACATGGAGTCGAAGAAGCAACTTGGGAGACTGAAGAGAGTATGAAGTCGAGATACCCAGAATTGTTTTCGTTTTAAGTTTCGGGCCGAAACTTCTTTTTAGAGGGGTAGTATGTAATGTCCAGATAATTATTATGTATTTTACCTGTATTCGAACTTGTAACATTCGATTATGTGGTGTTATTAATCGAAGTGTGGTTTTCCGTATTCGTATCCCTACGTTTTTGTATTTCCTAACATTCATGCATGCATGCTTCTGCACGTCATAACGTGCGCTAGATGATAAGCATAACGTACGCTACGTACGGAAGATAACGTAAGTTATAGTTGTAGCATAACGTACGTAAAGCTTCAGTCAATTTCAGATCAGACAAGGTCGGTGTGTGGGGGCCGGATGAAGATTCGTTGATGATGCTCCGAGTGAACCTGCAAGTCAACGAGGCTTAACGCACGTCAGGTAGGATTGTTAACGTACGCTAAGTACCTGGTTTTACGTACGTAAACGGGTTTGGATAGCATACGTAAGCAAAGCCAAAATCGAGGTAGTGAGCTATTGCCAGACATTAACGTACGCTAATGTTTGAGGATAGCGTACGCTAAGGCTTTAACGTACGTAAATGATTGCATATAACGTACGTAATGCTTAAAGTTCTATTTATAACCCACAACCCCCGTTTCATTTCCTCCTCACTTCCTTGACGATTTTCGCAATCTGAGAACTCCCCAGCACCATATACCTCTCATATCATCATTCTAGCTCGATTTTGAAGATCATAGACCTTTATGGATTGGTGTTCAAGCTTCCGGTGTTGAGTTCCTTCAAGTCCTTCGTTGTTCTTCACTATATTGAGGTATGTGATCCTTCACCAACTAGATTTCGTGTTCTGGTGATGTTTTGGACCTGTTTTGAGTTTACCAGGTCAGTTATTATCATGAGGAGTCGAACATCATGTTTTTACAAGAATAATTTTGGTTATGCTTCGGTTCTCCTTCATTGTTAAGAATATTAATCGAACCTTGTAGTATTAAGGCTCTTAAACGTGGTATCCTGAGATTATGAACCTGATTATGGCAAGTTTATTGAGATTATCAAGTTCTTACGTATTATATGATTGAACAATGCGTATAGGGGAACTTAATGGATTGAACTTAGGGTTATATCCTTGAAGAAGAAGATGATAATCAAGTTGAACCTAGTAAATAAGTTCTTATGGTGTTCGTCGAGGTATTTCCGATATCTTGTTGCTTTGGATTAATGAAGAGTATGATTATAATCCTTGTAAGACGAATTATCATGTGGTATAATTGAATAATCCGACCGAATGATGCATTTGATCTTAGATGGAATACTATGAGCTTTTATTCGGTTAAGTAGCATAGTGTTGATTCAACCGAAATGGTTTGGGGCAGATTAGTACGCTTGTATGATTGGGTAAAGCACGCCTTTTGATGTTCATATGATGTTTAGAACGATTATCCGGAACCGTTAGTTATACCGATGTTATTGTTCGCTGAAGGTTTGGGTTTTGATGGATTGATCGAGTGAGAGCTCTTCGAGCGGGTTGAAGATTTTTCGTAGGTAGCAATCATTGTCGCCATTTTTAAGGCAAGTATCGTATTTTAAATATTGGTTTAATATTTAGGATTTCGATCATGCATATTGTTATTCATATTGTTGAACATGAGGTCATTCCAGTTGAATTGTCATAATATCGTTATTGATTTATTATATGTTCATGTTGATGGACATATCGATTTTGCATATGTGTATGCATAGTTGTGTTGTATATGTTGTGTTGATCCGAATAGATCGTGTGATCTATGCTGAGGGCGCTGGATCAGTTGTCCACCTCGTGTTGGTCCGACAGGATCATCTTAGGATCTATGCTGAGGGCGCTGGATCATTGGACGGGTTTTTCCACCTCGTGTTGGTCCGACGGGATCATCTTGGGATCTATGCTGAGGGTGCTGGATCATTGGATTACCCCATTTTGCGTCGATGGAATCATGTGGATTCGCATCGTTGGATTCCGATAGTGAAAGTCCGTGTTATGTATTTTGCAATGCATCTTTGCTGCATATCTGATTTTTGTATATTATAGATACTTGTACTAACATTGTTTTGCTAACCCCTGTGTGGGTGGATATTTGTTTTAATGTTCAGGTAGCAGAGGAGCGGGGAAGCAACCACAGTATCGACATGATGACGAAGGGGCCCAGTGATATTATCCGTTGTGTTATTTTGTTATTCTGGTTTGATTTTCAGTACTCGAGTACTTGTGTCCTGTCGATTATTTGAGATTTTTGTAATAATTGGATTGATTTGAGTTGTTTGAACCGGTTACCGAATTACTCAACTTCTAGTGGTACTTGTGTATTATTTCAGCATTTCTTTAATTTAGCCTTGTAAATTCTTATATACAGGATTTACGGCGCTATATTTATTTCGAATATCTCGGGGTGTTACAGAATATATAACTGCATTATATATATCCCAAAGCTTTATTAGATATCCAACTTTCTTCCATTTATATGTATAAAAGTGGATCAAATAAAAATAATTTTTTGCGTAAGAATTAAAAATAAATCTAAACTATTGATCTTTGTATGATCTACACTCCATATTAGCTTATACATAAACTATACACATTTCATGCATCAAAATATTAAATCATTGATGGCTTGGAATGTCAGAGGTCTCAACAAACAGTTGCGACAAAAGGAGGTAAATAAGGTTATAAGGGATAATAAAGTTAGTATTATAGGACTTTTGGAGACAAAGGTAAAGCAAGCTAAGGTAGTATCAGTTAGGAAGATGTTTGGGCATAATTGGGAATGTGAAGATAATTATAAAGATGCAATCAATGGCATGATTTGGGTGGCCTGGGACAAAATAGAGGTTAATTTCAGGTTGATATCATGCATTTCTCAACTTATACATGGTATCATAACTAATATCAAGAATGGTGTTGGCTTCTTCATTTCTTTTATCTATGGTCTGAATGAACTTAATGATAGGCAGGATTTATGGGATCAGTTGAGAAGATTAGCATCAGGAATTAATACAGCTTGGTTGATCATGGGGGATTT
The DNA here is from genome assembly GCA_033398695.1 of Orobanche coerulescens. NCBI lineage: Eukaryota > Viridiplantae > Streptophyta > Magnoliopsida > Lamiales > Orobanchaceae > Orobanche > Orobanche coerulescens. The sequence goes on from CM065816.1 coordinate 5,109,035, forward strand.
TAAAAATGTGCTGAAATCTGATGATAGAATTGGAGGGAATGCTGTAACTGAAGCTGAATGTGAATGATTGATATATGTCTTAGTGGATATAAAGTTAGATGAACTGAGAAGTATTGGTTGGAGACACACCTGGTGTAATCAATAACCAAGATAATCTCATTTACTCTAAGATAGATTGGTGCTTTGGAAATGAAAAATGGTTTGAGCATTATGGGCACCTGATTGTGGATAGTAAACACCCAGGTGGGTCAGATCACTCCCCACAGCTGATTCAGATTGGGGGCTTACCAATCACAAAAAGGAAGCAGTTTAGGTTTCTGAAATATTTAACTGAACACAAGAGGTTTAATGCCATTGTATCTGAATCTTGGCTTACACCAGTTGAAGGAGTGAAAATGTACAGAATTTGGAGTAAGCTGGAGATATTGAAGGAGGAATTCAAGAAGAGTAGCTCTGAATATTCTCATCTGGATATAAAGATACAACAAGCTAGACTTAAACCGGAGTCTCTCTCTCTCTCTCTCTCTCTCTCTCTCTCTCTCTCTCTCTCTCGCTCTACTACAGTTGGCTCCACTAAATGATGTGATATTCTGTGAGTCAACCACTGCTCGGAAGGAGCTGGAACATTGGCTACAAAATGAAGAGAAAATTTTAAAACAAAAATCAAAGATCCATTGGCTGAAAAGTGGTGATGGCAACAATCATTACTTCCATGCTAGCTTGAAAACAAAAGGGAGATCAGGGATTGTAGCTTTGTTTGATGCAAATGGGAATAAGTTGATAGAAGATATTGATATAGAGAATGAGATGACAGGGTTCTACAATAATCTACTGGGTACACCGGCAAATACATCAATTGTTGTGGATACTTCAGTTGTGCAAAATGGCTACATATTAACTCTGTTACAAAGGAAAGAATTGGTGAAACCTATCACATCTGCTGAGGTGTATAATGCTCTTAAATCTGTAGGTGATGACAAGGCCCCAGGTGTGGATGGATTTTCTTCAAAGTTCTTCAAGATCTCATGGGCCATGATTGGTAGAGATGTAACAGAAGCAGTTCAGGAGTTTTTCAGAACTGGAGCTTTAACACTACTATCATTACTCTAATTCCCAAACATAGTAATGCTAGTACGATAAAAGAATACAGACCCATTGCATGCTGCACTGTGATCTATAAGATTATATCTAAGATTCTAACTACAAGGATGAGTCCTGGAATGCAATCCCTTGTTAGTAAAGAGCAAGCAGTCGTTGTCCCAGATAGATTCATACATGATAATACCATATTGGCTCAGGAGATAATAAGAGGGTATGGTAGAAAAGGGATTTCTGCAAGATGCATGGTGAAGATGGACCTCCAAAAAGCTTATGACTCTGTGCAGTGGAGCTTTTTTGAACAACTCTTGAAATCTTATGGATTTCCTTCTCCATTTGTCCAGTGGATAATGGTATGCTTAACAACTGTTAGGTATCAGATCAACATGAAGGATCACTACCTTTCAAATACTTAGGGATTCCTCTCAATGCAAAAAGGCTCTCAATAGTTCAATATCAGCCTTTGCTAGAGAAAATTATGAACAGAATCAACCATTGGACATCAAAGTTGTTGAGTTATGGAGGGAGACTTCCGTTTGTCCAGAGTGTTTTGTACTCTATTCAAAACTACTGGAGCCGAGTTTTTTGTCTACCTAAAAAGGTGCTGAAAAGGATTAATACTTTATGCAGACATTTTATGTGGTCAGGCACAAGTGAGGGTAGGAAGAGTCCTGTGGCCTGGGATGATGCTTGCAGACCTAAAACAGAGGGAGGTCTGGGAATTATGCATCTTGAAACATGGAATAAATGTTGTATGATGAAAATGCTATGGGCAATAAGTTTGAAATCTGACAAACTCTGGGTACAATGGATCCACTCTGTGTACATTAAGGAAAGAACAGTGTTTCAGATGGAAATTCCTGGTGATGCCTCTTTTTTCTTTAAGAAAATTATGAAACTCAGAACTGTGGTGGATGCTAACTCAGACTGGGTGCCTCTCTTGAATGAAAGACAGTTCCATATGAGGAAAGTGTATGATGTATTTAGGCCTCCAAATGAGAAAGTGGAATGGAGGGAACTGTTATTCCACAACATAGCCACACCAAAAGCTAAGTTTATACTATGGTTGTCTCTGAGGAATAAACTAGCAACAAAGGAGAGACTGTCTCAGTTTTTAACTCTTCATGATTTGAATTGTGTTTTCTGTAATCATAATGTAGAATCAGTTGGCCATATCACTTTGGGTTGTCATAGGATCAAACAGCTGTGGGAAGCCTTGTTTGACTGGTTGGATATACCTGGTGCTGTAACAAATTGACAAACAGGTGTCTCCCAAATAAGTCATAAAGTGAATGGCAAAACACCAAAGAACAAATTATTGAAAGGGCTTGTAGCTGAACTGTTGTATGGTGCTTGGACGGAGAGAAATAAGAGGATTTTTCAGACTGAAACGCAAAGTCTACAGCAAGTTCTGAATGCTGCTGTTCAGACAGCTCTGATTAGAGCTTCTATGCATATTAAGCTGCATGATCTATGTAATTCACTTAGAATGTTCCTTGTACTTACTTAGCTGGTTTACGGTCTGTTAGAAGCTGTGTAATAAGTGTTTGTACTTCATTGTTCTACATGGAATGAAAAAACTACTTTGTTCCAAAAAAATATTAAATCATTAAAATTAAGCATTATATGCATCAAAGTGACGATACATTAATACAATGCATTTCATACATAAATTTTCGTAAGAATAAATTTTGACAATCTATTTAGTCAAGATCTATGCACGAAATTCATTTCAATTTCTTAATTTAAACCCATTCTCGCCAGAACCTTATATATATATATATATATATATATATATATATATATATAATAGGGATTGACTATGGTGGAAACACATTTAATAGTGAAATCTAGAAAGCAATTGCATTATTAAGTAATTTAATTACATATTTGTTATTATTTCTTGCATCAAGTTGGTCGCTAGTATATGCAACAAATAATGCAATAAAAAAAATACATAAATGCATATAATTCTACTCATCTACAGCCTTTAGATCACTAATATCAATGGCCTACAAAAGTTTCTAGATTTCACAAGGTAATTAGTTTTCATATAATCTATTTCCTATATATATATATATATATAGTGTAACTTTATTTTTAGAACCTTGTTAAGTGCAAGAACTACGAGAACCACTTTTTGTATTCCTAATAATACATAATGTACATCATGTCAATGCATACAACCCCTACTGATCATAACCCCTACTATATAGTAAGGGTTATAGATATAATAGGAGTTATCATCAGTACGGGCCATAATATTTAATAAAAAAAATTCAAAAATAATATAAAAAAATTGTATTTTACTATAATACCCTTTGAATTAAAAATATTTTTTAATATTTAAAAAAATCTCATTGGTTTAGAGGAGTTCTCGCAGTTCTCGCACTTAAGAGAGTTCTGAAAATAAAGCTCCCCTATATATATATAAGCCTTTTAAATCTGAGTATTCCATCAAATGTACGATCAGAAGAAATTGAATTAAGGAAATCATCGAGGATACCAATTGACTACTAAAATCACGAATCATAAGATTGCAACAAACTATTTCAGTTCTCAATAGCAATACTTGAAATGTCACTATCACACTGGTAAGAATGTCACTATCACACCATCTCTTAACCAAATTCTTCGACCGTCTTTGTGGCGAGTGTAAGAACATCAACAAAAGCGTTATATTCGACTGCCTCAAAATGTCTGCACATAAACAAAATGAGCAAGAGACTATGAAAATGTGGGGAAAAAATGATTTTGATTGAAACTTAGTTGCATGCAAAACTAGACGCATAATCTAGCTATGCTACTTTCACTTCTAAGATATGGGAAGCCAATTGGCATTACTTGCTATCTTTCTACTACAACCATTAGAGGTACTCATGTCACACCGTCTGACAGATTTGACAAATCACGGTCCCATAAACCTGATTTTTGAAATAAAGAAAATACTAAATAGGGCTGGGACTTTTAACCCGAAAAACCAATCCGAAGAGTCGGGTTGGGATCGGGTTGGTTTTTCTTCATTTCAGGTTATGTTTTGATATCCATGGGCCGGGTTCGGGTTTCGCTTTTTTTCCCCGAAAACCTGAAGAACCTGATCCTATTAAGTGCGTATTTCATACAATATAAATGCATATTTCATACAATATTATACAGGTTTGAAGCAGAACGAACTCAACCCGAGAACCCGAAGAACCCGATCGTATTATCTCGGATTCGGGTTTTCACGGGTTCTGTCGGATTTTGCAAGGGACCTGAGCCTGACCCGAAATATACACTTTGGGCTCGGGTTTTTTCCCAAATTTTAACCCTATCCCAGTCCTAATACTAAAAAAATAGAGAACTCCAAAAGAACTAGAATAATTAAAACAAAGAAAGAAAAGAGAAATAAAAAAATGAACCTAAAAACATTGAAAAAGTTGAAAAGATTTAAGAGAAACTAAAACACTAAAACGAATATAAAACTCACCAAAAATTTGGAGAAGAAAAAAAAAAAAACTAAAGTCTTGGTCCGCGTCTGACGAAATGTCTAACAAGTTTTTGCTTATTATTTAGGTTCGCCAATAAGGGAAGAAAAGAAAGTGTTTTTCCAGCTGCTGATAGTTGTGATGCATGCCTTGGGGATGAAGCTCGGAAAAGCAGTGCAGTGCAGTTTGTTTTGACAGGTGAACATGGATACTAGATAAAATGGCAAAACAAACAGATAATTCTTCGGAAAAAACAAATATTTGCTGATCTTAGAAGTAGAAGGACAAGGCGCACTCACACTAAGAGCTTCCCACCGGACACAGACATCTGCCTTCTCACCTTATCTGGCTGCAACTGGTATTCCCAAACAAAATAACAAACCTCAGAGAGGATTCAAGAAAAGAGTAGCCAGGTAATTATTAGCTTGCAGTATTACCTCCTTATCAACGGCTAATGCAGCATAAACAATGAGGGCAATTTCCTCGGACTCATAATCTACTTCCAAGTTGCTACTCGACATGAAAAAAAAAAAAAGCAACACTTTAATATCAATATATTTGATAAGAAATACTCCTGTTAAAGTCTCAACAACAAAACTGTACAAAAACCAGAAAGATGGGATTACGAGAAGATTTTGTCTCTACAACAGAAAGGAGGGATTACGAGGATCTCTAAGACTACTATGAAGCTGTAGCTGAAGAAAGTGAGGGTCATGATGATGACGAACCAGAGAGACTGAATATGAAAACGGGAAAGACCGGGAGGGATGAGAGAGAAATTATCAAGAAACAATGCATGAATTTCAATATTGCAAGGTACCAAAGCCAAGAGCAAAGGTTAGTTTCTCCAATCATCTTCTGCTGGAGATTTTGGTAATGGATAATAGGCTAAAAATACTATGCCACTCTTAACTATAAATGAATCGTCAATATATGCAACTTAATTTATATGCGGGTGAAAACAAACACATTCCGGTACGAAATCAATAGTGACAGAAATACCTGCTTGCCCTTGGCAGCATAGTAACTTATTGACATATAATTTGGTCTAAAGAAACAGACTGATTTAGTAACATCCGAAATCGAGCAGACACACAGGGCAGAGGCTCCTTCTGGTATAAGGGGCCACTAGCCCCCCAAATTTCTCCCTTTTTTTTTAATAAATCTTTTACCAATGTATATTTAGTATTAAGTGTATTGAATGTTTATCATTTAACCTCCTCAAAAATAAAGATCTATTTTTTTTCTATAGACCCCCAATTAAAAATTTCTAGCTTCGCACCGCTGGATACACAGGAACGAATATGAAACATATCACCAACTTAGAGGAAAGAGTTGATATCCTAATTCTTACAATACACACACATACGGAGAGAGGGAGGGAGGGAGGGAGAGAGAGAGAGAGAGAGAGAGAGAGAGAGAGAGGGATTACCAACTGAAATCCAATTTGCTCGGGGCTTCTGTGGTGGCGCCAACAGCTGAAGTTTCCATCTTCTTGCAATACAGATTGCAAGGCCTTTATCGGTTGTGGTGACCCGAAGTCAAAGGGGAGTATTCTTCCCTTTATTTTTGTGGTGAAAATATCAGATAGATTGCATTTTTCACATAATTATCCAATGCCACGTTCAAAGAACAATTGTCAACTCATGCACTATTTATAAAATTGAAAAAAAAAATGGATAAATAAGAATTAAGTGAAGTGTCAACTGTACAGTATAAACCCTAGGTAGTGCATTTGTTCCCCAAATCCACATAATTAATTTTTTTCACACAATAAAATATCCAAGTTCAACCAAACCCTTAAATTTTAGGGTACCTGATGGTGTGAGTCCGAAACTCCGTGGTAGTGGACTGTCCAGGCGCGCGGTTGCACCGTGCACGGTGGACACTGGAGAGGCGACTCAGCAAGACGCCAGACGCCGAAGGCGGAGAGAAAGCCCAGAAGGGAGTGACCGACTACGGAGAACAGGAGACTGGAGAAGGGGGGGAGCCAATCAGGCAGGGCAGCGCCGCAACGGAGAGGTGAGATGGAGAGTTTGAAACGGACGGCGAGAGGGCAGGGCAGGGGCTGAGAGAGTGAGACTCACACATTACCCATTACAAAAAAATGTGGGTGATAGCGGGGCACCAAGCACTGTTAATGGGTCAGCATTTAATTTCTCCACCAATTCCTGTCCGACCGGGGGTGGGGACTTGTGGGCGAAGGATTTCGACTACCGAAGACAAAGTTCCGTCTCAATTCATTGAGAGGACTGAGAGTGGGTGCGTGAAGGAGCGGTGCAGGGTGGTTCACTCGCGGGAACACCGCCGCCGGTCCTTCCTTCACTCACGGGTGGTCATGTTTAGTGAGGAGGTCACGCACGGGGAGGAAGTGAGTGAAGGCTACAAAAAGTAAATGTACTGTTTTTTTAAGCATAAGGTACAAGTGTTTATTGTTTTTTTTAATTGTATATAAAGAAGTGAGTGAGGGTGAGTGAAGTGGCGCCTGTAAAAATATGAGTGAGTGAAGAAAAAAGTGAAGAATGATGTGGCGTGAGGGAATTAGTTGGGAATGAGTGAAGGGAGAAGGGGTGGGTGAAGCACTCCCTCCCCCGTAATCAGACAGACCGCGGCACCATGAGATGGGAAAGAGACCACCAAGTCCCTCCATTTTTAATATTCAAAAAAAAAAAATAGTCCACGTGTCAATTATTTATTGATTGTATATAGGGATAGCAATGGGGCGAGATGGGGCGGGGTTCACAACTCCCGACCTCGGCCCCAGTTTTTGATTCCTTCCCCCGACCCCGGACCCAGCCCCGACCGGGTATGGGGATTAATATCCCGTCCCCGGTCAAACCTCGGTCAAACCTCGGTCAACCCCCGGTCAACCCCGGTCAAATCCCGATCCCGTTCCCCAATCCTTACCCGATCCCCCAGTTTGCTGCTGTTTTTATAGCTATTTTCAGCTATTTTTCTAATGTCTTTTTAGTTAAAACACATAAAATAGTAATTAAGTCATTGTAAAAAATTACATAAGTTCATAAAGTTCACAATAAAAGATTACATAACTTAAGTTCATAACAACAATAAAGTACACATCATTCGACATCTTCATCGTATTCAATCATTTGATCATATCCTTCCGGCTCTCCATCTATCTACGATTAAAAAAAATACGAGTTAGAAGTGATTCATATAAGTATACGAATTACGATATAATAATTCTATAATTCAATTTTCTTTTAAAATTAAATATTTAATAAATATATAAAAAAAATTTAATTATATATATACTGGGTCCGGGGCGGGTCGGGGATAGGCAGAGATGTTAAACGGGCTCGGGCCCGGCGGGCTGGCCCGTTTAACCCGCCAAAAAACCGGGTTAGATCCGATATTTCCAAGCCCATTTAAATTCGGACTTTTTTGGCCTGGATCGTTTAGCCCGAAGCCTTTTATATATATATATATATATATATATATAGTGGGGCCGAGCTGTCCACCACCCCGACGATTGCCAGTACCACGTGGTCTTCCACGTCCACGAGGAAGCCATTAGTACCTAGAATCCGATACCAAATAATGCCCAGGAATATGAGTGAATGAACGTGCAGAACAAACACGAGATAAGAACTATGAAAATTTGGATTCCAGATTGGAAATCACGAAATTGTTATTTAATAAAATATCAAAATCTGTCTAAAACAAACCCTAAATCGTCCTTATAAAGGAGAAATTAGGTCTAGAATAATAAGGAAAGCAAGCCCATGCAAAAGAGAAATAAAAAAGTCCAAAATAAAGCCCAAAAAACATTAAAATGACCGTTGTGCCGTTTCCGAGCGACCATGCAAATTTCAGCCCAATCCACCACTGAAGTTTGTTGCCGCAAAATAATATCCAAGCGTATTTGTTGCCGCAACTACATCATCCTATATATATATATATATATATATATATATATATATATATATATATATATATATGAACTGTCTTAAGTGCGAGAACTCTCTTAAGTGCGAGAACTACTTCAGAACTCTCTTAAGTGCGAGAACTGCGAGAACTCCTCTAAACCATTGAGTTTTTTAAATATTAAAAAATATTATTAATTCAAAAGGGTATTATAGTAAAATACATTTTTTATTACGGGAGATAACCCCTACTGATGATAAGTCCTACTATAATAGCCCCCACTGATGATAACCCCCACTATATATATAACCCCTACTATATAGTAGGGGTTATGATCAGTAGGGGTTGTATGCATTGACATGATGTACATTATGTATTATTAGGAGTACAAAAGGTGGTTCTCGCAGTTCTCGCACTTAACAGGGTTCTGAAAATAAAGTTACACTATATATATATATATATTGTTAATTTCAACTTACAGTAATACTATATTTATATAACATATATTAATATTATATATATAATATATATTAATATTATATATGTAATATATTAATATTATATATAATATATATTATTACTGTATTTGTTAATATAGTGTGTGTATATATATATATATGTGTGTGTGTGTGTGTGTGTATACATAAAAGTGTAATTTTTGTTATATTTATTATAGTATAGTTGTCACTATATATACAATATATTATTACTGTTTTTTGGGGGGTTTATGACTTATAAAAAATAAAAAATAGATTTTTTAAATATTTAGCTCGTTTAGCCCGAAGCCCGTTAGGATTAGGGTTAGGGCCGATATTTCCTAACCCGTTTAAATCAGGCTTTTTGGCCGGACCGTTTAGCCGAAGCTTAGCTGGCTAGGCTGCTAGCTGGCAGTTTAACATCTCTAGGGATAGGCATTCCGGCCCCGGCCTCGGCCCCGGTTTCATTTAAGCGGGTGTCCCCGGCCCCGACCCCGACACTCGATTTGGCGGGGAATCCCTGGCCCCGGTCGGGGCGGTCGATCGGGTTCCCCACCGGTCGGGTCAAAAGCCATGTTGTATAGATTTCATTGGATATTAAGATTAAATTTTATCCTTTTTACATGTTTTGTTAAAAAAAATCAAAAATCATAAAAGAAATTTGGGTATGAAGATAGAATGTGTAATTTTTCACTATTTGTTTGAAGCACAAGCAGTTTGTTTGTAATATCATATTGCTATTATTGTATTAATATGTTAAGTATTATTTTAGTTTGTAATTTTTGATATTAGTGTATTTTTTATTTATTGCTAAGTTTTACTTTTTGGTATTTTTAGTTTTTTCTGTAATATTTATATATTTTTTATTTTACTTATATGTCATTTTGATGTTTAAAAAATAATACATAATAATTATATAAGATATTGTGGTTGAATAATGGGATTGTGTTGGATGAATATTGGTGATATGGAAGAGAGATAAATTAATTAAATCAAACAAAACCAAATATACCAGTATATCCCACTCAGAGCAGGGTCTGGGGAGGGTAGGATGTACGCAGACCATGTCCCTACTTATTACGGTAGGGAGAATTTGTTTAGTGAAGACCAGCTTAGTGCAGCGAGAATCTTGTGTGATAAATACAAAGGAAAACATATGATTCAAAAAAACTCGAGACCATACCTGAGCCCATGACTTGATCCACATGGGACTTACCTAAGCGGAATTTGGCTACTTCACTCCCGATGAACGCTGCTCTAACAAAAGAGAGGTTGGCTCTGCGCACAGCTCCCTCTCAAAAATACACCACACGCAAAGATAATGGGATAAAATATACAATAAAAGTAAAAATGCAATGCTCTAGGTCAAAGCTAACCGAGACAACCCAACCCTGAGACTCTCAACTACAGCACCGCTCCCTATAAAAGAATCCACAACTCTGATCTGACGCCTCCAAGAGAGATAAATTAATTAAATACTGTAAAATTTGGATGGTTGGGTAGTTGGGGTGGTTGTTATTAAACATAGTCTGAGACCAAGTTTAGTGGCGGGTAGGGGTGTTTAAAAATATCCAATATCCGATATCCGATCTGAAATATCCGAAAATCCGAAGTTCCGAATATCCGAAAATTCGGATATCCGAAGTTCGGATATCCGGAACTTCGGATTCGGATATCGGATAGTACTTTTCAGAAAAATCGGATATTCGGATATCCGAAATATCCCAAAAATCTAAAAAAATTATTTTTTTATATTTTAAATAATATAAGGTATTTGGATATTCGGATATCCGATATCCATATCCGCAGTTTTTTTTCCGGATATTCGGATATCCGATATCCAAATCCGAATATTTTTTTCGAATATAAGGATATTCGAATATAATTCTTATTTTTTCCGGATATTCGGATATCCGAAATTTCGGATACGGATATCGAATATCAAAATATACTATCCGAATTTTCGGATATCCAAAATTTCAGATATCCGGTTTTGAACACCCCTAGTGGCGGGCACTTCAACCATGTGGGCGCAAGCCATTTAAGGAAAAATATTTTTTAAAAGAAATTGATTTTGATCCAAAACTACAATCATAAACTATTTTTGCCCCAAAACATGATATTTTAATTTTTTGACGGAAACGTAATTCTTATAGTCCTTAAGACACATAACTAAAATAATAATATTTTGAGAATTCCTTAAATGCCCCTTGCATGAAATAATAGTGAAATATTTGTTATCAAGTGGTAATTGTACACGCGGGTCGTGTACCACCACCACCACCGGCTGCCGATGGCCGTCGATCGTCGACCAATCTCCGATCACCGATATCTTCTTTTTGGGTTTCTGCCAATATTTTTGTAAAACATACCTTGATTCAGATTATCAACTCATATCTCCAAATTACCATATGGTAATAACAAATATCAATGTCGGTATGCCAGATGTAGCAGCCTATCAACACCAACAGTGTTAAAATTCCCAAGTGGTAATTTAGATGACAAACATTTATTCTGAATTCAACCAAGTATTTTAATTTTTATTTTAATTTTTCTGTCAGCACTTCAGTAAAATTTGTCGTAATTTAGATTACCAACTATTTTTTTTTAATCATGAACTGCTATTTAACATATTAGCATTTGGATTACTCAACCAAATTATTACAAGATAATTCAAAAAATTACCAAAAATCATTAAGAAAATCTTATGGTATTTTTAATAATCAATAGTATTACTAATGAATAATATAAATTGTCGGTTGGTAATTTAACAATTGTCGGTCAGTATACCCAGTAAATAACGACACTGTCTAATTTGCGATCAGTAATTTAAATAACCAACAATATCTTAAACTACCAGAAGACAATTCAAAATACCATACAATATTTTTGAATGGATATTTTATCAACACTAAGGTATACAAGAAAACATAACATTCGGTTTTACAAAATATGTCTCCCAAAATTTACAAAAAAAAGAAAAAAGAATAAAGAATAAATGAGGAAAACTCATATCTTATTTAAGAAAAGAAAAAAATAAAATCTATACTTCTATTAAAAAAGAGTCGTAGACATGTGTCATTTGTAAGGTTTTTGATTTTTTATTTTAAAATATAGCTTATACATAGAGATGGTTCCTTAAATTTCTAAAAAAAAAAATCAAGATATGTGTTGTGGGAGTTTTATTCCACAACTTACACCTCATCTACCAATAAAAAAATTCTTCTTTTATTTTTTTAGCTTAAAATTTTAAATGTTTAGAATTTTTATATCAAGTTTATTTTTAATAAAAATATATAAAATTAATTTTCGTTTCATAATTTTCAACTAGACATCCATATGAATATAATAAATTTGATGGATTTACAATAATGACCGATTGCACAAAAAAATTATATTAGAAAAAATATGAACATTAATTTTCAATAAATTAATTGATGCAAAATAAAAATATATTAACTCATTTTTACGATTAGATTTCAGACTCATATTGCTTACATAAAAAATAAATTATGATATTTATTTAATTATAATAACTAAAAATAATAAAAACATACATTGCACACCCACATATATTAAGACTTAATAACATACTACTTTCGTCCCTAAAATTTGTTCCTACTTTTTTGGTATGTTCGATTTATGTAATGAACACTAATTGACTTAACACTCTGCTAATGTGATACTCTTTCTTGAATTATATTAAACCCCATAATACACTCAATAAGTCCTTTATTGATATTACTAATATGATACTCATGTCCAAGATCATCAAAAACAAATTTAGAGAACGAGAAATTACTTTTTAATAAGAGAATATTTTGTGCGATGCATCGCACCGGAGAACATCTAAGTATACAAAAAGAATACTTTTACAACTTACACCAAGTGAGAACGATCAAAAATATATATAATAAATCTGCTCAACCTATCACAATCATCTTCCGACCGCCTCATAATTTACAGAAAAAATACAGAGTAAGAGGGAAAAAAATTAGTTCCACCACAATCACCGAGACAATCGCGAACCCTACTGCCACAAAAATTTAGATACGCAACGGGCCAATGAAAATGGATCAGCAAGGTGGGTAGCTGGAGATGGTGATTGCAATTGATGATAAGCGGCGGGGTTTCATTTGTTCGCCGCATTCACGCAACGCTGTGGCGCGACAGAGGCGATAGAGAGGGAAAGAGCGAAAGAGCGAGAGAAGCAGAGAGAGGAAAGAGATGGAGAAAAGAGACGGCATGTTTATATATATATATATATATATATATATATATCATATTTAATGGTATTTTAGGTGTAAACTATAAGAATTAATTTTTAGGGCAAAAATTAAAGTAATTGAGTTTTGAGTAAAGTAGGTGTTTACTTTGTAGTTTTCTTTTTTCTACAAGAAAAGCAGAGGTTGAACAACAACCGACTATTTTTTTTAAAAGCCAGACTACTTTTCGGCGTGCTTCCACTGGCGAACGACCAGTTTTCTTTTAAAACTAGGTACGCCGACCTACTTTCTGGCGGTTCTTAATTTTTTTTACGGAAAGCCCGTTGGCCGCTAATAGAATATTGAGAACCAATATATTTTTTTCTAACAAGTAATTTGATAGTTTAATTATTTTAATTCAATTACCGCCACCATGCCATTATGGCACGGGTTATCTCTCATTATGATAAGAACTGGTCTTAATAGTGTGCACCTTAAAAAAACTATTGTACCCATTTTCTCTTTTTTTTGTGTTGAATTTAATAATAATAATATCAAATGTTCAACAAAAATAAATTTTATAAATACCATTGAAATATTAAATTGAGTTAAATTAAAGGGACAACTAATTTTCAAAAAATAAAAAAATTCGTGACGGGGATCTCCGACGAACCTTCAGCCGATCCGTTTCTCCCGCGGGGCAGTCGCGGGCCTTCGGCTACCGGCCATTTTTATTTTTTACGCTAGACCCGCCGGCCAGCTTTTCGACGGCTGGCATACCTCCAATGACTGGCCACTATTTTTTTTGGCATGGTGGGTTCATATGCCACTAAATTAGGAATCATACACCACCCACCTTACGCATAGGTCTAATTATTATGTTCAATCATTAAACAATCATTACTATTATTTTTATTATTATTTTTGTTTTCTAACAATTAATTATTATATAATAATCAACTAATCATAACAAATATACAAATAAAAAGTAAACATATAAATATATAAATAAAAAAGTAAACATATATACAAATCAAAAGTGAACTAATAATATATTTTTCAGTGATAAAAATATAATTGGAATTACAAAACTGCAGGAGTTATTTCTGAAATATAGGCTTTCTTGGAGTCGACTGGACTCCGGACCGCGGCACAAGCCCTCCGGGCCGCGGCACACATTTTTTCTTCAGCACTCTCGTCCCCACTGTACTCCGGGCCGCTGCACAAGATTTCTAGGCCGCGGCCCCCTGCAATCCTCCACACACACCTGTCGAGCCTCTGCACTCCGGGCCGCGGAGCTTTGTCTCCCGGCCCGCGCCCCCCTGGGACTTCATTAAGCCGATTTTGTTGAGTGTGCCGCGGCACACCCTGCTCAGTCCGCGGCACCCGAAGTCAACCCAGCACTTGGGTTTCTTTAGGCAGATTTCTTCTGCGTTTTTCATCCCTAACCTACACCATTTTGAGAGCACAAGAAATAGAGAGATACAAGAGAGAAGAAAAATAGAGAGATATACTTGTTCGATTTTATGGAGTTGTATCGATCGGATCGTCGTGATATTTTGACAAGAGCTTGGTAGTGATTAGGCAAATCTTTTCACCAGAATAGATCGAGGTTTTGAGTCCGAAAGTTCGAGTACTTTGTTAGCCTTTTGTATAAGCTATTTACGGTGTTTTTCTTTCTTGATCTTGTTGTTTTGTTGTATTCCAAATACTCGAAAATTGTTTATTACCAAGTATTTGAAGATTATTGTTGTATACTTCTAGTTTGTACTAGGGACGAATTGTGTATTGTGAATTGGTGATAGTGGATTTAAGCGGTTTCGGTCCCGTAGTTTTTACTCTCGTCTTGAGGGGTTTTACACGCTAAAAATTGTGTCTCGTTGTTAAACATTTTTGGATATCATTTGTATTGTTTATCGAGTTGTAGTTTATTTACTCTACTCGTCGGTAACCTCAAAGTTACAATTGAAGATTGGGAAAGTTGTCAAACGAGTTTCCGCGTTTCGTTGTGACGTCTTTGTGTAGTTTTTCCCAACAAAGTGGTAGGGATTTTTGTTTCGTGGTTGTATTATCTCAATTGTAAGATGAAATCCAATACAAGTAGAATGGTGAATTTGAATGGTTCGAACTACCATGTATGGAAAGGCAAGATGAAAGATCTTCTATATGTGAAGGATTATTATCTACCGGTCTTTAGCAAAGACAAACCGGAAGGCAAGTCCGACCCAGATTGGGCTATTTTGCATCGCCAAGCGTGTGGCTATATTCGACAATGGGTTGATGATAATGTGTTGAATCATATTAGTGGAGAAAAGGACGCTCGAGAATTGTAGCACAAGCTCGGGCAATTGTATGCTCGGAAGACGGGGAATAATAAACTATTCCTTATTAAACAAATGTTGAACCTAAAATATCTAGATGGGACTCCTCTGTGGGATCATTTGAATGCATTCCAAGGCATCATTAATCAACTTACAGGAATGGGCATTAAATTCGAAGAGGAGGTTCAAGCTTTGTGGTTGTTGGGCACATTGCCGGATACTTGGGAGACGTTTCGTACGTCGTTGTCTAACTCTGCCCCTGATGGTGTCATTTCGATGGAACTTTCTAAGGGGAACGTAATGAACGAGGTGGTCCGAAGAAAGTCACAGGGATCTTCGTCACAGTCGGATGTTCTTATTATCAAAAGACGGGGGAGAGGTCAAAGCAGAGGTCCGAGTAATAGAGGGCCACAAAAAAGTAATTCTAGAGGGAAGTATGCCAATATTAAATGCTACCATTATGGTAAGAAAGGGCATACGAAGAATTTTTTCCGAACAACTCAAGAAGGAAAATTGCCAAGGCAGAGAAAACTCTCAAAAGAAGGAGAGCGGGAGTAATGAAAAAGCCGAAGTAAATACGACTACTGAGGAGTTCTTTGTATGTTGCGATTATGATATGGTGAACCTTGCCAGAGATGAGTCGAGTTGGGTGGTCGATAGTGGAGCTACGTGTCATGTTACATCACATAGGGATTTTTATTCCTCTTATACTCCGGGTGACTATGGGATAGTCCAGATGGGTAATGATGGATTATCTAAGATTTTTGGAGTAGGAGACATACACTTAAGGTTCGACACCGGTGTGAAACTTGTTTTACGTAATGTGAAACATGTTCCGGATATGAGGCTAAATGTGATTTCCGTTGGCTTATTCGATGATGATGGCTATTGTAGCGGTTTTGGCAAGGGAGTGTGGAAACTCACTCTAGGTTCCTTAATTGTCGGAAGAGGAGAGAAGACAGAGAAACTGTAGGTGACACTTCCAAAGGTCACGATCAATGCCGTGAACATAGTTGACAATAATGACGTAACCAAGCTATGGCATAAGAGGCTCAGTCAGATGAGCGAGAAAGGAATGGCGTTATTGTCAAAGGAGGTGTTATCGAGGGTTCACGATGTACATCTTAAAATGTGCTCTCATTGTCTATCCGGGAAGCAAATGAGAGTCACGTTTAAGAGCCATACCCCTTCACGGAAGGAAAATGTTATTGATCTTATACATTCTGATGTTTGTGGTCCTACGAAGACTAGGACGCTTTGTGGTTGCCTATATTTTGTCACATTCATCGATGATCATTCGAAGAAGGTGTGGGCATACACCTTAAAGACCAAAGATCAAGTTTTGGATGTTTTTAAACAGTTTCATGCCTCGGTGGAGAGAGAGACCGGGAAGAAGTTGAAGTGTATTCGGACGGATAATGGTGGAGATTACACTGGACCTTTTGATGAGTATTGTCGAGAGCAAGGGATCCGACATCAAAAGACACCACTGGAGACTCCGTAACTTAATAGCTTGGCGGAGAGGATGAATCGGACTTTGGTTGAGAGAGCTCGATGTTTGCTCTCACATGTCGGATTACCAAAGTCATTTTGGGGAGAAGCTTTGAACACGGTGGTTCACGTGATTAATTTAACGCCGTGTGTTCCTTTGAAATTTGATATCCCGGACAAAGTGTGGAGCGGTAAGATATTTCATATTGCCACTTACGGGTTTTCGGATGTAAAACATTTGTACACATTCCAAAAGATGAGATGCCGAAGCTTGATTCCAAGACGAAGTCATGTATTTTTATTGGTTACGGGCTTGATGAGTTCGGGTATAGATTGTATGACCCGGTGACTAAGAAGTTTGTTCGTTCGATAGATGTTTTTGTTGAAGATCAAACAATGAAGGATGTTGAGAATGGAGAGTCGGCTCCACAACATGATTATGATCTTATTGATTTGGACCCGGTTCCTCCACAACATGTTAAGACACCTGGTGGAGATGGCGTCCAAAATGATGAACAACATGATACCGGTGACAATGATGAGTTGGTACAAGATGATACCGATGGAGTTCATCCCGATCTACCCGTGACGAACATTCCCTCATTTGTTCCACTTAGACGGTCGATGAGGGACCGTCATCCCTCCACTCGTTATTCGGCCGATGAGTACGTTTTACTCACCGACGAGGGAGAGCCCGAATATTTTGAGGAGGCTATGGAGGATGAGAATAAGAAGGAGTGGATGGATTCCATGCAAGACTGGATGAGTTCTTTGCATGAGAACACATACGAGTTGGTGAAGTTGCCGAAGGGCAAGAGAGCTTTGAGAAATAAATGGGTGTATAAGGTGAAGTCGGAGGAGCATACTTCATTGCCCTGATACAAAGCTAGACTCGTAGTCAAGGGCTTTAATCCAAATAAAGGCATTGATTTTGATGAGATTTTTTCTCCAGTTGTGAAGATAGGATCGATTCAATTGGTCCTTGGTATAGCGACGAGTCTTGACCTTGAGATTGAGCAAATGGATGTCAAGACGGCATTTCTTCATGGAGACATTGATAAAGAAATATATATGAAGCAACCTGAAGGGTTTCAGGTTAAGAGAAAAGAGGATAATGTTTGTAGACTCCGTAAGAGTCTATACCACAGAAATGGTATAAAAAGTTCGAGTCGGTTATGGGGGAGCAAGGCTACCGGAAGACGACCCTGGACCATTGCGTGTTTTTCAAGAAATTTGGAGATGATGATTTTATCATCCTATTACTCTATGTGGATGACATGTTGATCTTTGACAAGAATGCCGAAAGGATTGCCAATTTGAAGAAAGAGTTGAATAAGTCTTTTGCCATGAAAGACTTGGAGGCCGCTAAACAGATTCTTGGGATAAGAATCACTCGAGATAGAGCAGCCCGGAAATTACACATGTCACAAGAGCAATATATTGAGAAGGTGCCTAAACGCTTTAACATGGATAAAGCTAAAGTTGTTAGTTCACCTTTTACTAACAATTTTAAATTGACGAGTAAAGATTACCCTACGACGAAGAAAGAGATTGAGGAAATGGATAAAGTTCCTTATGCTTCTGCGGTCGGGAGTTTGATGTATGCCATGGTATGTACGAGACCCGACATTTCTCATGCCGTGGTAGTGGTGAGCCATTTTTTATCGAATACGGTAAAGAAGCATTGGGAAGCCGTAAAATGGATATTTAGATATTTACGGGGTACTTCCAAATTGGAGATTACATTTGGAAATGGGAAAGCGATGCTTGTTGGTTATTCCGATTAGGATATGGCAGGTAACGAAGATATCCGAAAATCCACATCTGGTTATTTGATGACGTTTGCAGGGGGAGCTGTGTCATGGCAATCGAGATTGCAAAAGTGTGTTGCATTGTCAACAACGGAGGCCGAGTATATTGCGGTGGTGGAAGCGAGTAAAGAGCTCTTATGGTTGAAAATATTTTTACGAGAGATGGGCTTCCGACAACGACATTACATGGTTCTTTGTGATAGTCACAGTGCGATTCATTTGGCGATGAATGCGACTTTTCACAAAAGAACAAAACATATCGATGTGAGATATCATTGGATTTGATATGCATTGGAGGATGGTTTGTTTGAACTTGATAAAGTTCACACCGATGATAATGGTTCTGATATGTTAACTAAGGCGTTGAGTAGAGAGAAGGTTAAAGTATGTTGCTCGATTGCCGGGATGGCGAACTCTTCCTATATTTCGGATGGGGGAGATTTGTAGGAGTTATTTTCGAAATATAGGCCTTCTCGGAGTCGACTGGACTCCGGGCCGCGGCACACATTTTTTCTTCAGCACTCCGTCCCCACTGTACTCCGGGCGATGGCCCATTGGATTCAAAGATTGAGCGATGGCCCATTGGATTCGCTCAAAGTTGAGTCATTTCCATCCTGCGATTCCTGTCTAGAAGGTAAAATGACTAAAAGGGCTTTTCAAAGCAAAGGAAATCGTGCACAAAATGTGTTGGAATTGGTTCATACCGATGTATGTTGTCCAATGAACATCCAGGCTAAGGGTGATTTCGAATATTTCATCACGTTTATAGATGATTATTCGAGATATGGATACATCTATTTAATTCGACGTAAGTCTGAATCTTTTGATAAGTTCAAAGAATTCAAGGCTGAAACGGAGAAGCGTCATGGGGAGAGTATCAAGTCACTACGATCTGATCGTGGTGGCGAGTACCTTAGTGGAGAGTTTTTGAATTTCTTGGCACATGAGGGGATTACTTCTCAGCTCACTGCGCCTGGTACACCACAACAAAATGGTGTTGCTGAACGAAGGAATAGTACTTTATTAGAGATTGTTAGGTCAATGATGAGTTATTCTGATTTGCCTATTTCGTTTTGGGGATACGCCTTGGAAACAACGGCGTACATTCTAAACTTTGTGCCTTCGAAATCAGTTCCAAAAACACCCACAGAACTGTGGAATGGGCGCAAGCCCAGTCTAGGACATGTTCGGATTTGGTGTTCACCAGCACATGTGCTGAATAAGGAAGCTGATAAGTTGGCATCTCGTACATAAGTACGAGTGTTTGTGGGGTATCCTAAGGGAACGAAGGGTGGCTTATTCTATAGTCCTAAAGACCAGAAGGTCATCGTTAGCACCAATGCCCGGTTCTTAGAGGGGGACTATGTAATAAGCCACAAGCCTAGGATTAAGGTCATTCTAGAAGAACTTAGGGGCGAGATTTCGACAATACCAATTGTGCAAACACCTAGTGTACCACGTATCGACACTATTGTGGATACGCAAACCAAGGACACGCCTCGTCGTAGTGGGAGGGTTGTTCGTCAACCTGAACATTTCAACGGCGTGGGAGCGTCTTCGGACCACTCCCCGAACCAGGATGAAACGGATCCATGTACGTACAAACAGGCAGTTCAAGACAAGGATGCTGAATCCTGGCAAACAACAATGGAATCCGAAATGGGATCTATGGATTCTAACCAAGTGTGGGAGCTAGTAGAGCTACCCAATGGGGTAAAACCCATTGGAAGTAAGTGGGTCTACAAGCGTAAGAGAGGATCGAAAGGGAAGGTCGAAACCTTCAAAGCAAGGCTTTTCTTCAGCACCCCGTCCCCACTGTGCTCCGGGCTGTGGCACAAGATTTCCAGGTCGCGGCCTCCAGCAATCCCCCCCACACACCTGCCAAGCCTCTGCACTCCGGGCCGCGGCGCTCTGCCTCCCGAGCCGCGACCCCCTCGGACTTCACTAGCACACCCTGCTCGGACCGCGGCACCCGAAATCAACCTAGCACTTGGATTTCTATTAAGAGTCCTTACCATATCCTCCTTAAGGTCCTTAGAGTAGCCCAACACACATATAAATAGGACTACAAGGTTGGCGGAATTTTCCACTAATTCTTGCTCAAAATTTTCGATTTTTTGTGTGTGTTTAATTGTGGATCTTGACTTGTGTCTTGGATTCCATAATTTAGTTAACACAATATTTTTCTAAAATACCACAAATATTCAAGAAAAATAGAGAGAAAATCGAAAAGAATTTTGGAAGAAAAATTTCGGCCGTTTTCCCTTGGTATCCAAGTTCAGTCCGGTAGATTATTGCCCACACGACATCCGGACGTAGGCGGGATATACTCTAGAAGATCTTGAGGTAGAAATACAAGAAGATCGGAGAGGAGTACGAAGGAGACAAATCGACCAAAAGGGATCTTCTACCACTTCGCGTCAAAGGTATAAATTACCAACTCCCATGTATAGATATGTTTATTTAATTGTTTATTAATCCGTTTAGTTAATTAATTGACAAGTCTAAATAGATCCGGTTTTTATGTTGGTTAGTTTATAAAACCTTTCATTAAATAATTTTCACCAACTAGCTTCCGCTGCGTTTTATATTCCAACACTAACGTTCTCCAAAATATATCTATTGAATCCAAGAGAAATACACTCACCTGCATATATTTTTTTGTCTCAAATATTGAAAAATAAAGACTTCAAAATATTGAATCAATCAGGAGTAACTGTATATACGGACCTGAAGTCATGTACAATGAAAGTCTGCAAGCACACAGTATGCCACAACTGTTATGTAGTTGACAACCACGAGTTGAGGAATCTAGTTGAAAATCATTCGACCGATTAATCTCTTTCACCATTAAATCGAGAGCTTCATTTGAGGTGAAACCCCATAGTAAATTGAAGCATTGTGTATTGTGTTTATGATAACGAGAAATTTCACTTTTCCCAAAACTTTCTTTGATTGTCGTGAGTTGTGACTTTGCAATCTTATCAATACAACGAATAAATTTATCCAAAGTACAATTTCGAGTATACATGTACTTTTTCAACTTGGCATGTTGGATCCCAACTCTGTTGGATGCGGGATTTCCAAAGTTCAAAGACTGGCCAATCGAGGCAGACACACAATAATTTTTATATTTGTCCAACCAGTTATCATTTACGTATCTTAAAGCACCTGAAAGGAAAGAGAAATAAATATTGGATAGGAGGTATGGATAAAATTCTCGGACTATAAAGCAGTCCTTAACTTTTTTCAAAGTAGGCCACGCCCGTTGGCCTACTTTCTGGCAGTCCTTAAATTTTTTTTCTTTTTTTATAAAGCAGACCTGTCGACCGCCGATAGAATTTTTAGAACCAACATATTCTTTTTCTAACAAGTTATCTATTAATTTAATTAATTAATTAAATTATATCACTGCCACCGTGATATTATGGTACATATTATCTCTAATTATTATTATATAGTGGGAAGTGTTATACTTAAATATATAATCCCTGTACTTCTTCCTCCTAAAATATTCACGAAAAAAAAACATGGAGTTGTACCTCGTCGGAGCTGTATTGATGACAACAGTTCCGATGATGAAGGGGTGCACAGGCTAGACAACAACTCCCCATAAATTTTGAACCACTTACGTCCAGAAAAAAAAAAAATCAAAGCCTGAATCAAAAGGGAATATCTCTTGTCAGAAGCAACCACTGTGTAAAATTTCCTGTTAAATCATTGTTTGCTTTTATATCAAAAGATTTCATAAACCCTAAACCTCCCTTTTTATTATTATATAGTGGAAAGTGGGAAGTGTTATACTTAAATATCCCTGTACTTCTTCCTCCTAAAATATTCACGAAAAAAAAAAACATGGAGCTGTACCTCGTCGGAGCTGCATTGATGACAACAGTTCCGATGATGAAGGGGTGTGCATGCTAGACAACAACTCCCCATAAATTTTGAACCACTTACGTCCAGAAAACAAAAAAAAAAAAAAAAAAGCCTGAATCAAAAGGGAATATCTCTTGTCAGAAGCAACCACTGCGTAAAATTTCCTGTTAAATCATTGTTTGCTTTTATATCAAAAGATTTTATAAACCCTAAACCCCCCATTTTATTATTATATAGTGGAAAGTGGGAAGTGTTATACTTAAATATATAATCCCTGTACTTCTTCTTCCTAAAATATTCACGAAAAAAAACATGGAGATGTACCTCGCCGGAGCTGCATTGATAACAACAGTTCCGATGATGAAGGGGTGCGAAGGCTAGACAACAACTCCCCATAAATTTTGAACCACTTACGTCCAGAAAACAAAACAAAAAATCAAAGCCTGAATCAAAAGGGAATATCTCATGTCAGAAGCAACCACTGTGTAAAATTTCCTGTTAAATCATTGTTTGCTTTTATATCAAAAGATTTCATAAACCCTAAACCCCCCTGTTTATTATTATATAGTGGAAAGTGGGAAGTGTTATACTTAAATATATAATCCGTGTACTTCTTCCTCCTAAAATATTCACGAAAAAAAAAGCATGGAGCTGTATCTCGTCGGAGCTCCATTGATGACAATAGTTCCGATGATGAAGGAGTGCGCAGGCTAGACAACAACTACCCATAAATTTTGAACCACTTACGTCCAAAAAACAACAACAAAAAAAATCAAAGCCTGAATCAAAAGGGAATATCTCTTGTTAGAAGCAACCATTGTGTAAAATTTCCTCTTAAATCATTGTTTGCTTTTATATCAAAAGATTTCATAAATCCTAAACCCCCCTTTTTATTATTATATAGTGGGACGTGTTATACTTAAATATATAATCCCTGTACTTCTTCCTCCTAAAATATTCATGGAAAAAAAAAACATGGAGTTGTACCTCGCCGGAGCTGCATTGATGACAACAGTTCTGATGATGAAGCGGTGCGCAGGCTAGACAACAACTCCCCATAAATTTTCAACCACTTACGTCCAGAAAACAAAAAAAAAATCAAAGCCTGAATCAAAAGGGAATATCTCTTGTCAGAAACAACCACTGTGTAAAATTTCCTGTTAAATCATTGTTTGCTTTTATATCAAAAGATTTCATAAACACTAAACCCCCCTTTTTATTATTATATAGTAGAAAGTGGGAAGTGTTATACTTAAATATATAATCCCTGTACTTCTTCCTCCTAAAATATTCACGAAAAAAAAAACATGGAGCTGTACCTCGCCGGAGCTGCATTGATGACAATAGCTCCGATGATGAAGGGGTGCGCAGGCTAGACAACAACTCCCCGTAAATTTTGAACCATTTACGTCCAGAAAACAAAAAAAAAAATCAAAGCCTGAATCAAAATGGAATATCTCTTGTCAGAAGCAGCCACTGTGTAAAATTTCCCGTTAAATCATTGTATGCTTTTATATCAAAATATATCATAAACCCTAAACCCCCCTTTTTACTATTATATAGTGGGAAGTGTTATACTTAAATATATAATCCCTGTACTTCTTCCTCCTGAAATATTCATAAAAAAAAACATGGAGATGTACCTCGCCGGAGCTGCATTGATGAGAACAGTTCCGATGATGAAGGGGTGCGCAGGCTAGACAACAACTCCCCATAAATTTTGAACCACTTACGTCCAGAAAACAAAAAAAAAAAATCAAAGCCTGAATCAAAAGGGAATATTTCTTGTCAGAAGCAACCACTATGTAAAATTTCATGTTAAATCATTGTTTGTTTTTATATCAAAAGATTTCATAAACCCTAAACCCCCCTTTTTGTTATTATATAGTGAAAAGTGGGAAGTGTTATATTTAAATATATAATCCCTGTACTTCTTCCTCCTAAAATATTCATGAAAAAAAAACATGGAGATGTACTTCGCCGGAGCTGCATTGATGACAACAGTTCCGATGATGAAGGGGTGCGCAGGCTAGACAACAACTCCCCACAAATTTTGAACCACTTATGTCCAGAAAACAAAAAAAAAAAATCAAAGCCTGAATCAAAAGGGAATATCTCTTGTCAGAAGTAGCCACTGTGTAAAATTTCCTGTTAAATCATTGTTTTCTTTTATATCAAAAGATTTCATAAACCCTAAACCCCCTTTTTTATTATTATATAGTGGAAAGTGGGAAGTGTTATACTAAAATATATAATCCATGTACTTCTTCCTCCTAAAATATTCACGAAAAAAAAACATGGAGTTGTACCTCGCCGGAGCTGCATTGATGACAACAGTTCCGATGATGAAGGGGTGCGCAGGCTATACAACAACTCCCCATAAATTGTGAACCACTTACGTCCAGAAAACAAAAAAAAATCATAGCCTGAATCAAAAGGGAATATCTCTTGTTAGAAGCAACCACTGTGTAAAATTTCCTGTTAAATCATTGTTTGCTTTTATATCAAAAGATTTCATAAACCCTAAACCCCCTTTTTTTATTATTATATAGTGGAAAGTGGGAAGTGTTATACTTAAATATATAATCCCTGTACTTCTTCCTCCTAAAATATTCACGAAAAAAAAAACATTGAGTTGTACCTTGCCGGAGCTGCATTGATGACAACAGTTCCGATGATGAAGGGGTGCGCAGGCTAGACAACAACTCCCCATAAATTTTGAACCACTTACGTCCAGAAAACAAAACAAAAAAAAAAAATCAAAGCCTGAATCAAAAGAGAATATCTCTTGTCAGAAGCAACCACTGTGTAAAATTTCCTGTTAAATCATTGTTTGCTTTTATATCAAAAGATTTCATAAACCCTAAACCCCCCTTTTATATTCAATAGCGTCGTCGTTTCACCCAGCAACCGCTCATTTAATAATCTCTTTTAGGGGGAAGGGAGTGGTCACGTGAAGGCACGGGACGGGACCCTTGTGGCACGGGAACACCGCTGTCGGTACCTGGATCACGCACGGGATCGGTGCCGTGAGTGAAAGTTTCACGTGCGTGATAGAAGGAAAAGTGAACGTTGGGATTGGAAGAAAAAAAAAAAAGAAAGTGAGTGAAGGGTGAGTGAAGTGTTGCCAACAAAAATATGGGTGAGTGATGGAAAAAGTGGGTGAATGATGTGGCATAAAGGGATTGGTTGGGAGTGAGTGATGGGAGAGAGAATGGGTGAACCACTCGCTCCCCACTTATCTGTAACCAGAGAATCTGCCAGTGTACGTTCTAAAAGTTGATAGAGGAATTCATGATTCAAACAAAAAGCAAAAACAAGATAGAGCTTACCAATTTTTGGCTGAAGTAAAATATTTTTTTTTTAAATGAAGGCTGAAATTATCCAAAACTATTATTTTTTTTAAATCATTGTTTGCTTTTATATCAAAAGATTTCATAAACCCTAAACCCCCCTTTTATATTCAATAGCGTCGTCGTTTCACCCAACAACCGCTCACTTAATAATCTCTTTTATATGTAACCAGAGAATCTGCCAGCGTACGTTCTAAAAGTTGATAGAGGAATTCATGATTCAAACAAAAAGCAAAAACAAGACAGAGCTTACCAATTTTTGGCTGAAGTAAAATGTTTTTTTTTTTTAAATGAAGGCTGAAATTATCCAAAACTATTATTTTTGGCTGGTTTTATTAATTTAATTGAAAACATACGATTAATAGAAAAAATATTTTAATCTAAGTAATGTTAAATATACTTATCTTTAGTTATAATTAAAAAATACTCTCTCGGTCCCATAAGAATGTGCTCACTCTTTATGGGAATGAGTTTTAATAAAAGCTAGGCAGTTGTGTATTTGAGTGGCAAAAGTGTTCCATTTTTGTTTTATAGATATGTTAATTATTGTTGTTGATTAATTAAAGGATAAAGAGTGTGAGCTATCCTTGGTATTGTTGTAAAGAAGTTGAAAATATGAAGTAAAAGTATAAGAGATATTTTCTATAAGTGGAATGAGCACACTCTTGTGGGACGGACGAAAATGACAAATTGAGCACACTCTTGCAGGACGGAGGGAGTATTAAAATATTAATGTATCTCTTTTTGATTTACGCTAGGCCCTCCGACCTGCCTTCCGGCCGCCACCGACGGCAGCATGCCAGCTTTTTTATTAACGTCAATCTATTTTTCGGAGGGTCACTGCGACCGGTCTTTTTTTTTTTTTTAAATTTCAGGCCCGTCGACCTGCCTTCCTCCGGCGGCCAGTCATTTTTTTTTATGAAGGCCAGATCCGTCGGGTGTCCTTATTTTTTTTTTCAGCAGGTCCGTCGTCTGTCGATAAGTTTTTGGAAACCAACATATTTTTCTTCGAGCAAGTCAATCTGGTAATTTAATTATCCAATTCAATTATGGTACCGCCGTGATATTATGGCACTAGTTATATCTCTATTATCATTTATTGTATAGTAATAGCAAGTGGGAAGAGTTATAGTGGGTGTACGTACTTCTTCCTACAGTATTCACGAAAAGAGAACACATGGAGCTGTAACTCGCCGGAGCTGCATTGATGACATATAATGAATGGTTGCGCAGGCTACAGACAACAACACAAAAAGGAAAGATCTCTTGTCAGAAGTAATAAAATTTCACCCAACAATGTCATCATTTCACCCAACTACCCCTCACCAGAGAATATGTTGAAGATTTCGGAAAACTTGATATAAAATTCATGGTCTTCAGCTTCACTTTCTTTTCATATCCGCCATCAAAAACTCGGATCTGTACTCACCATCCCCTCAAAGCGCGCGAGTGACAGCTGGTATATCAATTTATCGCTTCTCATACCATTTTCACTCTTCTTCTTCGACGTGTATTCTTCTTTATGAGTATCCTCTCATTTTTTTTCCAGAATCTGTGATAGAAAGTTAGCATTGAAATCAAGTGTTATATATATAAAAGAAAGCGAGTGGATTTTTTTTAACAGATTTATTTTGTTTGTCATTTGAAGGACAAATGATGATATGATTATGTTAACTTTTCCATGCAGCAAAATGAACAGATGGAACAACCATCGGGTCGTAGCTACGCAGGTCATGAAAGACATTCTCCAAGATGGCATTCAACAATCAAAAGGTATATATATATATATATATATATAGTGTAACTTTATTTTCAGAACTTGTTAAGTGCGAGAACTGCGAGAACCACCTTTTGTACTCCTAATAATACATAATGTACATCATGTCAATGCATACAATCATAACCCTACTATAGTAGGGGCTATTATAGTAGGGGTTATCATCAGTAGGGGTTATCTCCCGTAATAAAAATTATATTTTACTATAATACCCTTTTGAATTAATAATATTTTTTAATATTTAAAAATAATCTCATTGGTTTAGAGGAGTTCTCGCAGTTCTCGCACTTAAGAGAATTCTGAAAATAAAGCCCCCCTATACATATATATATATATATATGGATTGACTATGGTGGAAACACCATTAATGGTGAAATTTAGAAATCAATTGCATTGTTTAGTAATTTCATTGCATATTTGTTATTATTTGTTGCATCAAGCTGGTCGCTAGTATATACAACAAATAATGCAATAAAAAAAATACATACATGCATATAATTCTACTCATCTACTGCCGTTAGATCACTAATATCAATGGCCTACAAAAATTTCTAGATTTCACAAGATAATTAGTTTTCATATGATCTATATATATATATATATAGTGGCGGAACCAGGGGGTCAGCATAGGCTGAGGCCCCGGCTAACCTACAAAAATTAATTGATAATTTTTTTTTCAAGTCCCGACTTTTGTTGAAAAAACAGTAGAAATTTTATTTTAAGCCTCGGCTAACCTCCAAATGTTAGTCATAAATCTTTTTAGCTTCGGCTTTCATGAAATCTTGGTTCCGCCTATATATATATATATAGGGGAGGGTTTATAATAGACTACACTCCCTATGTGTTAACTAGAAACCAACCTACACTCTTGATCGAATTTATTTAGACGCCTCAGATTGATTTCATTTTATTTAGTTATGAATATTGAATTGCTCAGTATCTCTAATTAGTCAACTATGAAGGGTAGTTATGGATTTGACTTATAACTCTCTAATTATCTCATGCAATGATTATGGAAAAATAATTATGACATTAATCATCTTCCTATATATATATATCCATAATCAAGCATACATTTTATTAGGGCTGGGCAAAACAAACCGCCCCGCCCGCCCCGCACCGCAAAATAGCGAGGCGGGGCGGTTTCAAATGTTGATTTCGCCCCGCCCCGCACAAAACCCGCACCGCACCAAAATTGCGGGGCGAATGCGGTTTTATTTTTTTCCCAACCGACCCGCAAAACCGCCCGCCCGCATATAACAAGGGAAAACACTTAGATATTTATATAAATATTGTATTTGCCCCGCCCCGCCCCACAAAACTATGATTTTGTGCGGTTTTCAATATCAAAAATGCCCCGCCCCGCAAAAACCCGCACCGCACAAAAATTGCGGGGCGGATGCGGTTTTACCTTCGCCCCGCCCCAACCCGCCCCGCCCCCAGCCCTACATTTTATTAGGTGCTTAAATTATTATGATATCAAGAATTTATCTAAATTCGTATTTATAAGGTTCTTAATATCGTATTATTAAGCTTGTTATTATAATTTTAATCAAACAAGGAATATTAGTTGCTTACCTCATACATAATTTAAGCTTACATACGACTACTACAATGCTTATAATTTTATTATGGCACTGAAGATTTAATTATATTGGTACATATAAAGGTTCTTGTAATAGTTTATTAGGCAAGAGGTATGCTTATTTATACAAAATCAAATATTTAGTTTTGATTGTATAGCTTGCTATTTTTTAAAGTGATACAGTTTGCTATTTAATAGCTTATCGATTGCTTATTTATAATCAAATTGATGCTTAAATCATATAAATACAAAAGTTTTATTGTTGGTTAATTTGCCTACATGTTGCGCTTTGAAGCAAAAGCTTTTACGAAATTAATGTCTATCTATTTATTTAATTTAAATTTGTAAATTGAATTTATATTATTTTAATGTAAATTTACCTGTAATTTACATGGAGATTGTAGTGCTGGTTGTATATGGAGGTTGTTTACAAATTAACATTTAAATGTGGTTTATTTTGGTTGTGTGAATTGCTTAGATAATAAATTTTGAATTGCTTATTAATAATGAGAAAGATATATTTACTTTGAATTGCTTAATTATATAATTTTTATTGGTTAAGATAATTGGATTGCTTATTTATAGTTATTTGCTTACATTGCTTATTTACAATAAGAATGAGGCTTAAAATTTGCATACACATTGCTTACCGATAATCTTGAAAGTGTTGAGTTAGTCGAATAGATAAAAGTTTATTTTCAGTTAATAATATCGAAATGGGTGAACGACAAAATAAGGAGAAGAAATATTGATTTTTTTTTATTAAAACACAATAATCTGTAAAATATCCACCAAAATGAGAGATGAGAGTAATGAAATAGAAAATTTATGATTGAGAATAGATTAATGAACCTACCAATTAAGGATTCTACGGTTACCATTAAGCTTAAGTTACTATAATGCCATTTTGTATAATAAAATGAATGAAACAAAAATGAAACAAGCAATAAATATCATCCGTTGATTTAAAAATTTGAATGGATTAGATTAGTTCCTAGTTAACACATAACAAAAATACTATAATGCCATTTTGTATAATAAAATGAATGAAACAAAAATGAAACAAGCAATAAATATCATCCGTTGATTTAAAAATTTGAATGGATTAGATTAGTTCCTAGTTAACACATATATATATATATATATCACTTTTATGCTCATATTACTCCACAAGCATGTACTGTGTATATTATTATGCATAAAATATCAACACAATACGAACTTCAAAATTTTGCTGTATTAATTATTTTCAAATTTTGTAATTTGTTGTATGTGGACTAGCTAGTATACATAATTTTATCCTTTGTTTCAAACTAGGATAGTTAATCATTTTTTTCTCAAACTAATATATATTTTTATATATTTCTTATATTTATGTTCTTGCATAGGAAATTAAGGATATATTATATAGACATCGGGATATAAAGTTGTTTACGTGTAGAAATATGTTTACCGACTCCTTTTCGTTCCGTAAAGATAGCCACGTTTTTCTTTTTATCCGTTCCAAATGATAGTCTTACTTCATTTCTAGGATGTACTAAAACTTTTGGTTTTCTACTATATCCCTACTAAATATGTTTTGTTACCAATTATTATAAGCAACCATCATCTAATATAGGAATATATTTGACTATATACAACTAAATATTGTCTTTTCAACAATGTTAATTATAACTTCTTAAATTGTGTAAAAGCAAGTGGACTATTTTTGGGGGAGGAAGAGAGTATTTAATATAAATAGAAAAAAATGAATCTTAATATATCAAGTTATAAATGACTTTCATATAAAATATATTTTTTTGTATTTACAAAAATTTGTTGAGATACAACTGTACTTAAGATAGCAAACAAAAATTGGAATAAAAAAGGTTTGGATAGGATGAATAGATTAGGTGAACTCCAAATTTATGCATATTTTTGGTGCCCAATTCGATCCGTCCAAATTAGAATTCAAAGCAAATGTTACACTAAAGACATGATTTTTCAAATCATTATTTGGTTAATCCATACTACTACAACAACTACTAAAAGATTTAAGCAAAAATAAAAATTAAATTCATTCTGCTGGTGGCTACGGTGGTGCGTGGAACTGCCGCCACTCATGAGGAACATTTGGATCGGGGAGCGCCAGACGAGCTGCATCCTGCTGCATTCCTTCTTGTAGCGTACGCGTCCAATGCTGAATCCAAGTATCATCACCCCTTGCTAACACGGGAGGAGGAGATGATTCGCTAGAATAGGCCTCGATTATGCAACTTTTCCATATGCAACTCAATCTTTGCCCTAATAGACTGTCCTGGCGATCATGCGAGTTTTGGTACACGAAATCCAATAGTGGCCCCCTTTCGAACTTGGTCTTCGATACATGCGGGAGTATCGAAGTGACCAAAAGTCTCAATAAAATGAGCCCTCCCCATACCGGCACCCCACTAACTCTTGCCCAGGTGAGAAGCCTTGCTGGAGTTGGTAGTCGATTACGAAAAATCCAGTATGGCATCAGCCACATCTTTTTCCCATTAGAGATGGTCAAACAGGAGTCCGGTCGGTATATGAATGTTTGGCTGTATGGTTAAGTAAGCTATTCTAATGTCGTAGTCAATTTAACGACTGACAGCAGCGTAGCAACAACCATCTATTAAAACAAAAAGGAAAAAAAAAAAGATGTTTCTCAATCGAGATAAACAGCACATCAAAACATTCGTTTTCAAATAAAATGATCCGACTTCAAATAAAAAGGCTTAAAATGTCCTAATTATTTATATTGTTGAGGATCATAAGTAGTAAAGGATTTACAAATCGGTCGGACTCCATTGTAATATTACGCTTTTTTTTCATTTTTTTTAAGACGGTTGTTGCTATACTGTCGTCATTCGTCAAATTGAGTACGACATAAGTAGTAAAGGATTTACAAATTGGTCGGACTCCATTGTAATATTACGCTTTTTTTCATTTTTTTTAATAGACGGTTGTTGCTACGCTGTCGTCAGTCGTCAAATTGAGTACGACATTAGAATGACTTACTTAACCACACAGCCAAACGTTCATATACAGGCCGGACTCCTGTTTGACCATCTCCAATGGGAAAAAGATGTGGTTGACACCATACCGGATTTTTGTAATCGACTACTAGCTCTAGCAAAGCTTCTCACCTGGACGAGAGTTAGTGGGGTGCCGGTATAGGGAGGGCTCCGTCATTTTATTGAGACTTTTGGCCACTTCGATACTCCTGCAAGTATCGAATACCAAGTTCGAAGGGGGGCCACTATTGGATTTCGTGTACCAAAATTCAGATGGTCGCCAGGACAGTCTATTAGGACAAAGATTGAATTGCATACGGAAAAGTTGCATAATCAAGGTCTATTCTAACGAATCATTTCCTCCGCTCGTGTTAGCAAGGGACGATGATACTTGGATTCGGCATTGGACGCGTACGCTACAAGAAGGAATGCAGCAGGATGCAGCTTGTTTGGCGCTCCCCGATCCAAATGTTCCTCATGAGTGGCGGCAGTTCCACGCACCACCATAGCCACCAGCAGAATGAACTTAATTTTTATTTTTGTTTAGATCTATTAGTAGTAGTAATAGTAGTTGTTGTAGCAGTAGGGATTAACCAAACAATGGTTAGAAAAATCATGTGTTTAATATTGTAACATTTGCTTTGGTTTCTAACTTGGACGAATTGGGCACGAAAAATATTAATAAATTTGGAGTTCACCTAATATATTCATCATACTCGTACCATTTTTTATTTCAATTTTTTTTGCTATCTTAAATATATCTCAACAATTTTTTTAAATACAGAAAAAAGAAATATTTTTGTCTGAAAGAAGCCTTACCTAGGTAAACTGTATCATTTTGGGGTTTAAATATCCAGCTCAACACACAAGATCATGTAAAAAAGTGAACATCAGTGCAGGAACATAATGTGAGAT
The DNA here is from genome assembly GCA_033398695.1 of Orobanche coerulescens. Taxonomy (NCBI): domain Eukaryota; kingdom Viridiplantae; phylum Streptophyta; class Magnoliopsida; order Lamiales; family Orobanchaceae; genus Orobanche; species Orobanche coerulescens. The sequence continues at coordinate 5,142,315 of CM065816.1, forward strand.
TAATAAAATATAAAATGATTAAATAATTTTTATTTATCTTTAAAATATGTCAAAAGTCAAAAATTATGCTTATTTTACAAAAATATTGTTGTTTTTCTCTCTATAAATCTAAAATATATTACATATATTTTCTGCAGAAACGTTCTTTTTTTATTTCCCTCAAATTTTTTCCCGGTCCGGAGATTTAAAATTTTTTGCAGAATTTGTTTACTTCAAATTTCACCGAAGAAAAATATATATATTAGCAATCTAATCATTTGTTTTTTTATTGATGCTGCAACGTAATTATTTTTGTTGGGGAAATTGTTCATATATACGTAGTGAATCGATAATTCAAATAATAAATGATTAAAAATAGATGCTGATAATAGACAACCATTTATTTTTTAAGACGAATTTCTACCTCACAAGTGTTCTCAGTTTTCAAACAATTGTCTCCCAAGATAGAACTATATGCTCGTCCTTTTAATAGTAACACAACTAGTGTTGCCACTTTCTAACCGGAACCGGTGGTTCCGGCCCGAACCAGCCCAGGGCAACGGTTCGAATCGGAACCGTTAACCACGGGCCGGTTCCGGAACCGGAACCAGTATGACGGGCGGTCCAATTACGGGCCGCAATTTCTGGGCCCATGAACCAGCGGGCCGAACCGCAGGTTCAGGGGCTAGGCGCACATGGCTATGCGGCAGGGCTTGCCGAAACCGGCGGTTTTCCGCCCAACCGCCGATTTTGCCCATTTTTAAAAAAAAATTTCAAATTCAATTTCATATTTCTCCCCACTCCCACCCAATTTTATCTATAAATACCCCCCTTCTTCCAACAATATTCTACACTCTCTTCTCTTCTACTTCTCCTCCATTCTTTAAATTGTTCTTGCTCTATAATTCTATTATACTAAATACTATACTATATATTACTATCTACTATACTATATATATATATATATATATCTAAATAACAATAGTATAAATTGAAAAATATTTATTATGAGCTCTTCAGCAGCTTTTTATACTAAATATACTAAATACTAAATATTATTGATAAAATACTATCTACTATATATATATACTATATTTTTCAATTTTTTATATAGGAGTATTAGACTATACTAAATATAGGAGTATTAGACTATTATACTAAATACTAAATACTATATATATAAATACAATCTACTAAACTATATATATATATATAATATATATATATATATATATATAATATATATATATATATTATATAGGAAATAGATCATATGAAAACTAATTATCTTGTGAAATCTAGAAACTTTTGTTGGCCATTGATATTAGTGATCTAACGGCTGTAGATGAGTAGAATTATATGCATTTATGTATTTTTTTATTGCATTATTTGTTGCATATACTAGCGACCAGTTTGATGCAACAACTAATAACAAATATGCAATGAAATTACTTAATAATACAATTGGTTCTAGATTTCACCATTAAGGGTGTTTCCACCATAGTCAATCCCTATATATATATAATATCTACTATAGTATATACTATCTACTTTACTATATATTTTAATTACACTAGCACTACACACTCTTGCTTTATATTATTGTTCTATACTCTTCTCTACTTGTTTATTTGTTATCATGTCTCATTCTCGTGGTAATCGTGGCAAGTCTATCAATGTCGACATATAGCACTCCCACTTTTCCTCAAAATGTTCCTTCATCCTCAAGCCCTTTATTCATTTTTTTCCTTGTAAAAAAATTTATTTTCCAATTAGTATAGTGAATTAGTTAGTATTAGTTAGTTTACTTATTCAATTTTAAAGATTGTATCATTGTAACATTTCTTTTGTATAGTGAATTAGCTAGTATTAGAGTTTACTTATTCAATTTTAAAGATTATATCATTGTAACATTTCTTTTGTATAGTAAATTAGTTAGTATTAGTTAGTTTACTTACTCAATTTTAAAGACCGTATCATTGTAACATTTCTTTTGAACATAGATTTAATCATAGAAATCAATAAAGATATCAATTTTAATGCATTATTCTGATTGTAAATATTTTAGAACTATTTTTACTTTATTGCATTTCAAATTGTGAAAATCAATTTTTTAATACCAAACGATAAAATTGACAAGTTATATATCTTCATTCATAAGAGTGTAAGTTTTTGATACCATTTTGCTTAAAAAGACTAAAATGTCCTCCAAAAATTGGTGATGTTGAATTTCTTCTTTTTGTATTTTATTTAATTTAAATCCTTTTTCTTTTCTTTTTATTTCATTCATCATCTTCTCCATGACTAACTACCGAATCCAACAACTAAAATTTAATGTCTAAATGGTTCTTTCAAAATCCTTATAAAAATCACACAATTTTGCGAAGAAAAGAAGTTGACGTTCTAATAAGACTTCGTTTATTGTGCTCATGGGTTCATAAAGAAGGTATGCAACTATATTTTATCGCCAAACTTTTTTTTGAGGAGTTCTTTCGCACACGATGGCTGCACACGATAGCAGAACTGCACACGATGGTTGCACACGATGGTTGCACACGATGGCTGCACACGATGGCAGCCATGGTCGTGCACACGATGGACTAGCCATCGTGTGCACATGAACTTTTTAGTTTTTTGGCCAATTTAATTGAATGTGTTATCGATACGGATGTTTTGTGATTCTAAAATTGCTTGGTCATACATTAACAACTACATGACATCGTATGCAAACTCATATTTGTTATTTCGTGTAATTCAATAGTGTATGAGCTATTTCATACAGATGATGAACTTATATATACGAACTTATACATTGAGAACATATAGACTACACATAATATAAAATAGATTATGTTAATTCAATCTATAACTTTACAAATAAGTATATCGTTAATAAATACTTATTAATATATAAGTAACAACACGTAAATGACGAGTTATTTTAGAAATTAGTGAAAATGTGCATGTTCTTTTGCACGCGATGGCTAATCCCATCGTGGGCACGATCATGACTGCCATCGTGTGCACATGAACTTTTTAATTTTTTTGGCCAATTTGATTGAATGTGTTATCGATATGGAGCCATATATTGCATATAATCTAATATTTTAATGCATCGATAATTTGATGCATATATTGTATATTTTAATGCATTGAAATTTTGATGCACGAAATGCATATATTTCATGCATAATTAGTACAAAACTCATGCATAAATTAGTACTGTAAAGTACTGCATCTAATATTGGTAATGCATAGAACGCGCCACTATATATATATATATATATATATATATATATAATTATTAAAGGTTGAAAATGAAGATGGGAGAGAGGGGGTGCCTCCTCAGAGGCGCGCTAGGCGCACAAAGGCGCCCGCCTTTCTCCCCGCGCCTCGGGCGCACCTCTAGCAACTATGCACCCTATTCCAGCAAAGTAATGATTGGACACTACTAGTTTTTCAACATTTCACAAGACTCCAAAGTGGGCTATATGGAGAGAGAAACAACTTAAAAAAACCGAGTAATATAGAATACGATAAAGCCTTACCGTCCAAAAAGCAGCTTTGGAAGACTTGGTAATTTCTTGATCCTTTGGCTGGGCGTGGGCGCAAAGTACGAATACGACCCAAATCGAGCTCGTAACGCCCCTTCTTGAAGCCAGTAGTGGGATGAACAAGGGGTCCCTCTATATGGCAGCCATGACAGCCAACGATTTGTTTAACGCCTTCACAGAAAACGAAAAACAAACACCATAATACATCTATCCAAGACAGAAAATACATAAGCATTACATTCTACCAGGAGTTCTAAAACCCGCTACTGGCCATTAATAGGAAAAATAACAACAGCTCAACAAAGATAAGACAGCTCAAACATGTTAGCAAGTGCATACAAACGCAAAAACCAAAGTTCAAACAAAAATTAGAATGAAAAACAACTTCAAACAAAAATAAGCATAAAATTCACAAGATCGTTATCTAGATTAAACGTGAACCATGTTATTCGGGCTTGTCGATTCTATTTTTTTTTCCAGTCTGTACCAACTAAGTGTAATAAAAATTTAAAAAAAAAAATAAGAAATTAAAAAAAAAAAAAAAAAAAAAAAGAGTTGACTGAGCGACCCGCGTTTTGATCGATTAACCCGAGTTTTGACTTTGTCTATTATTCCAAGCGATTGTTAAATTCTACTTGGTAACGCGAAATTTCCGATTAATCAGCCATGTTTTAGAACCAGATTACAACAATCATATAAACCCAATTTAGAAATGCTGAATTTGGACAAACAAGACACAATATAATAATATAAGCAACATACTCAATTAAAGAGTATGAAGACGGCATAGGTATTTTTCTAGTCTTACCGTCTAAAATCCGGCAAGCCGTCACTTTATATTTTTTTTCCATACCAGGAGGTGCTTTTCGAATCTTCAGTTCCGCAAAGAAAAGCTTTATTGGCAATTCGAAAACTGATTTGTCCTTCGCTTTAAAGTTGCAATGGAACCATATACTATCGTGTATGATTGTATTAATTCCCAACGTTTCAACAAGCTCATAATTAGCTCTCTGCAGTTTAACCAAAAACCAGACAACTAAATAAAGAAAAGGCCAAGTTCAATTAACAAAACAAAAAAAAATTGTTATGCCAACTTTAGGGTTTACAGGTTGCTTGTTATAATGTTCAAGAGCTCTTTCAGACACTTTGAGCGATAGGACTCCTCTAATTTTTTTTTTTCAGATGAACTCTTTGGCCGAGGATAAGTACCAGCGGAGCATAACTGCATCATGAAGGAGAAATTCATAAAGGAAAAAACATCAATTGCCGACGATATTGAATCAGAAATTGAGTCAAACCCAAAGAGACATATAGAAACAGTAGCAGATATCAATGATATTAGACTCATATTAAAACCAGTAAAGCGAAGTAACTACCTTGGCCTTGTGAAACTATAGCCAGGGCAAAAGACATCCTTCGATGTCATTTTCCAGTGATGGTATACAAGATATAACAACGAAAATTAATCAGGCCAAATTGAAAAGTGCAAGGGCAGAATCTCAAAATGAATTTCATACTAAAAAGTGAATCAGACAGCATGCTCGTTAACTTTTGAGCATAATATACAATAAGAAATACGTCTGTCTCTTCTCGGTAATAGTAAAAGTTTAATACACCTTGTGGTCTTCTAAGTTTGTGAAAATTTTGGAAAGTCAACGCCAATATATTCAACTCTGTCGTGTATACCGTACTCCCCCCTTTCTAAAATTTAGGTAACTTCTACAGGATAAACAAATTCCATGACATAAGACACATTAATAATTCCAACAAACGTTTATTTTTTTATGCATATGATTAAATTGTCTAATGCATTTTTCTCATCTTTTTAGAATTAGTCTGAAAAGATGGACTCCAATAATAACCAAGTGGAAAGGAAATTATATCTATCATTTAAAAAATAATTACTTCCCATTATTATCTTCATATTTGTGAATTTGCAAGAATGCCTCATATTGTGGAATGGAGGGAGTACTTTACTACTGATCATACATATCTTTCAGTCAAATTTAATTAAGCTTTTGTAACCCTACCTATGATATCTTCCGGTCAATAACTTACAATTGTTTGGCCATATACACATATATGGATTAATAACCTGATAAAGGTACGACGAAGAAAACAGTAGAGAAAATGATGACAACAAAAAATATCGTTTCCATGAGAATACTTGCACAGAAAGTTTAGTTTATACAGTAAAATATCAATTCATAATTTCACATTCAACAAATATTTATCAAATCTACTCCGGAAATATATTGGATCAGACTCCAAATATATCCAATAAATCGACAAAGATACCTATTTGGTGCCGGAACTTTGGGACAATATGAAGAGGAATCACGTATATTCATTTTCCTGTGATGCAGAAACTAAATACCTGCAGAGAATAAAATCATGGATAAAAAACGGTATAACAACGAAATTAAAAATCAGCTGATCCTATATATAATAAACTACAACCTCACAATGAATTATATATATATATATATAATAAACCTGTAGGGATTCGTAGTGATGTAGACGGCATGACCGTTCACTTTTAAGTAATGTTGTGCTGATAATAATGTATACTTCTCAGTCTTTTCTCCTTTCTGGTCTGCCGTGTATATCGTGCTTTGCTACTGATATCTTATGATTCATAACGATTATTACAAACACTCAAAACCATATTCTAATTTGTTACATAGATACGAGAAATAGGAGATACAAAATCAAAGTTGAGAGGTTGATAAAGTTTCTGGTATAATATTATTGTTTCCATGACAATATATACGAATGCGACAAGTTCATATTATATAACTAAAACATCAATTCATATTCAACAAATATTTACCGAATCTACCCTGGAAACATAATCAAATGAATTAAGCAGAATTAACTATTCATTCCGGAAACAGATAAAGGAAACTAAAAAACTTTATTCAACTAAAACTCGAATATCGCAGAACTGACAAATTAATCAAAATATAAGAGAATCAGAGTAGGGAATATGCGTTGATGAAACTAACAAGTTGATAAAATAAAATCACAGCATAAGATAATCAAGGTACGGACTGAGACATCAGTTTCGCACAAAGCCCAGATAAAAAATCCGAAATCATATGTACGCATGTACGCCCAGAACCAGCTAAAATTTTGAATTAAGCACATGAAATTGTTCATTACCGGCTAAAATCTGGAGACAGAAAAAAACGAAAAGATCTAACTTAATCAAAGGCAGCCTTAATCGAACTTTAATTATTTAGAGATTGTTTTGGATTTGGGAAGAAATGAACACAAAGTCGGAATTACTAGATGATGGAGAAGAAGAACGCGGACCGGCAATAGCAGTGCGGCGATGGTAATCACGTCCAACAAAACCGGCGCTGAGAGATGCAAGGGTGAGATTTTTTTCTTTTGTTGTGGAAAAGGAAAGTGTGAGCAAACCCTAATAAGTATTCTTTTTTTCCTTTTCTAAACTAATTTTTACTCCCTCTCAACAAAGCTCAAGTGCTACATTTACACTAAAATTATTGTATTTTAAAGAATAATTTAATATCATAAATATATTTTTATAAATATTGATAATAAATATTTGAAAGATGTGTTCAGTTAACCAGGATCCGCATGGTCGACCGTCGACCCGGGCCCATGCAACCTGGACCCAACCCGTGAGATCCGGGTCCCGGCTCCAACCGGACCCGTTCCTAGGTAGACGACGTGTGGGGTCCGGGTCTAGGTTTTTTTTCCGTAACCCGCCGGGTCCAGCGGCGGAACCAGGGGGCTATCACTAGAATTTTTTTTAGCTTCGGGTATTCATAAAAAAAACAAAAAGAAATTTTTTAAGCTCCAGCTAATTTTCGCTGTTAAATTTTTTAGCTCCAGGTAATTTAAACTCCTGGCCAAATCAATTCAAGTTTTGAACATTTCTTTAATTCTGATAGTTGAAAATCAACGACTTGAAGAAAATAGCAGTTGAAATAGAACGATCCAGATTAATTGGACCCACCACCGACACGTGACAAATATATACACACATGTATATAGAAGCTTACATTGTGTGTAAAAAGTTTTGTTAATTTCTGCTATTATGCGATACTCTTATACCATAAGTGACTGCAGCTACAGCTATGCACTACTCATGTTGTAAAAGTGAAATGGCCCTCCCATAGGCTTGAAAACTGCTAGTGCTCCGTGACGTTGAAATATATCGATCCGGCATCATCATGATAACTAATCTTCGTGTGGTCGTTTTGAAAGCAGTGGCGGATCTTACTTTAAGTATTTGAAAGAAACATATTAAGAACGTCATTGTGTGTGAGCTGAGTTGTACATTTCATTTCCCATCTCTATGCAAGTTATTCAATTCAATATACGATAAAATTTTCACTGACCATTCTACAATTTGCTTGTACCTATTTGTTTTAGGGATGATTGCAAAGACGACTCCTGAGGATTAGCCTAAATAGAAGAAGCCCAAAAAACAAAAATTGTCACTTGAGGTTTGCACTTATTTTCCAGATGACCCCCTTAACATATCATACAACTGATGAAATTAAATCACACCCAAAGTGAATAAAAATAGGGCATAAGTAAATATCGTAAAACTAAAAAATAAACAAACCAAAAACCATATTAGAGAATCAGCTTAGGAAATCAGATTAGAAAGTCTAGTGTAGGTAGGTCAATTTGAATCCAGATAAACTAAATATGATACTCCAAAGTCTGCTCAGTTGCCATCCCTAATTAATTGCAAATTCATCACAACATTATAATAAAAAACAAAATACATGAGTTGTTTGATATCACAGATGAAATCAGCCCGTCAAAATAAGCGCCGAAGCTTGCACAAAAGGTGGTGGTGGCCTAAAGGGGCAGCATCATATTTCACCCTATTCGGAAAAGGCAAAGTAATGATTGGACACAAGACTCCAAAGTCGGGTACACGGAGAGATAAAATACTTAAAAAAAAATATGAGTAATATAGAATATGATAAAGCCTTACAGTCCAAAAAGCAGCTCTGGGAGACTTAGTAATTTCTTGATCTTTTGGCTGGGCGTGGGCGCAAAGTACGAATACGGTACAAATCCAGCTTGTAAAGCCCCTCTTTGAAGCCATTAGAGGGGTGAACAATGGTTCCCTCTCTATTGCAGCAATTACAGCCAACGATTTGTTTAACGCCTTCACATAAAACGAAAAACAAACACCATAAATACATCTATCCAAGACAGAAGAAATACATAAGCATTACATTACACCACAAGTTCTAAAACTCATTACTGGCCATTAATAGGGAAAATAACACCAGTTCAGAAAAGATAAGATAGTTTCAAACATCTCAGCAAGTGCAAACAAAAGCAAAAACCAAAGTTCAAACAATTATTAGAACGAAAAACCACTTCAAACAAAAACAATAATAAAATTCACAAGATCGTTACTTAGATTAAACTTGAACCATATTGTTCGGTCTTGTCGATTCTAGTCTTTCTTTTTTCAGTATGTACCAACTAAGTGAAACATAAATATTAAAAAATAAATTAAAAAAAAAGTGCTGACCCAGCAACCCGGGTTCTGATCGATTAACCCGAGTTTTGAATTTGTCGATTACTGCAAGCAATTTTTAAAATACAACTTGGTAGTACAAAATTTCCGATTATTCGGCTATGTTTTAAAATATAACTCAATTTAGACATGCTGAATTTAGACAAACAAGACATATTAATAGAATAATATAAGCAAAATATTCACAAAAAGAGATTATGGAGAAGGGATAGGTATTTTTCTAGTCTTACCGTCTAAAATCCGGCAGGCCGTCACTTCATATTTTACATTCATACCAGGAACTGCTTTTAGAATCTTCAGTTCCGCAAAGAAAAGCTTTATTGGCGATTCGGAAACTGATTTGTCCTTAGCTTTGAAGTTACAATGGAACCATATACTACCATGTACGATTCCATTACTTCGCAACGCTTCAACAAGCTCATAATTAGCGTGCTGCAGTTTAAAGAAAAACAGACAAATTAATAAAAAAAATGCCGAGTCCGATCAACAAAACAAAAAAGAAAAAATTATGCCAACTTTACATGTTTCTTGTTATAATGTTCAAGAGCTCTTTCAGACACTTCTATCAGATGGGAGCGATAGGACTCGTCAAATTTTTTTATTTCAGATGAAGTCATTGGAGGAGGATAAGTACCAGGCGGAGCATAACTGCACCATGAAGGAAAAAATCATAAAGGAAAAAACATCAATTACTGATGATACAGAAGAAACATATAGAAACAGTAGCATATAACGATGATACTAGACTCATTGAAACCAGTAAAGCAAAGTAAATACCTTGGCCTTGTGAAACTATAGCCTATATTCTTCGGTGTCATTTTCCTGTGATGGTCACGGTATTATGAATACAAGATAGAACAACGAAATTAGTCATGCCTAATTCGAAAATGCAAGGGCAAAATCTCAAAATAAATTTAATACCAGACAGCCTCCTCATAGTAAAAGTTCAATACACCTTGTGGTGTTCCAAGTTTTCGAAAAGTTTGGAAAGTCAACGCTAATATATTCAACGGTGTCCTGTATATCGTACTCCCTCCTTTCCAAAATTTAGGTCACTTCAAAAGAATAAATAAATAACATGATATAAGACACACTAACAATTCCAAGACACCTTCATTTTTTGTATGCATATGACTAAAGTGTTTAATGTATTTTTCTCATCTTTTTAGAATTAGTTTTGAAAAGATGGCCTCCAAATAAAGGTATAACAACGAAATAAAAAATAAGCTGATTCCTATATATAAGAAACTAAAACCTTGTAATGAATTAAACGTGTATATATATATATATATATATATATATTAATCAACTTGTAGGGATTCGTAGTGATGTAGAAAGCATGACCGTTGACTTTTAAGTAATGTTGATAATAATGGAAACTCATACTTCTCAGTCTCATCAAATGAATTAAGGAAACAGATAAAATTCAAATATCACAGAACTGACAAATTAATCAAATCATAAGAGAATCAGAGAAGGGCATATGCGTGAATGAAACCAACAAATTGATGAAATAAAATCACAGCATAAGATAATCAAGGTACGGCATCAAACAAGTATCATAAACCTGCTGAGACATCAATTTCGCACAAAGCCCAGATAAAAAAATCCGAAATCATATGTACGCATGTAAGCCCAGAACCGGCTAAAATTTTGAAGTTAGCACATGAAATTGTTCAGTACCGGCTAAAATCTGGAGAAAAAAAAAACGAAAAGATCTAACTTAATCAAAGGCAGCCTTAATCGAACCCTAAATTATTTAGAGATTGTTTTGGATTTGGGCAGAAATGAACGCGGAATTACTAGATGAAGGAGAAGAAGAACGCGGACCGGTAATAGCAGTGCGGCGAGGGTAATCACGTCCAACAAAACCGGCGCTGAGAGATGCAAGGGTGAGATTTTTTCTTCTGTTGTGGAAAAGGAAAGTGTGCGCAAACCCTAATAAGTACTTGGCTTTTCTTTTTTCCTTTTCTAAATTAATTTTTACTCCCTCCCATCAAAGCTCAAGTGCTACTACATTTAGAATAACATGATTGGATTATAAAAGAATATTTAATAACATAAATCTATTTTTTTTGTAAGTATTGATGATAAATGTGTGAAGATGTGTCCAGTTAATCAGGATCCGCATGGTCAACCCGTCGACCCTGGCCCATGCAACCTGGACCCAACCAGTGAGATCCGGATTCCGAGTCCAACACGGACCCGACTCTAGGTACACGACGTGTGGGGTTTGGGTCTAGGACTTTTTTACCCGTGACCCGTCAGGTCATTTCAAGTATTGAACCTTTCTTTAAATCTGATCGTTCGGAATCAATGGTCTGAAAAAAAAATAGTAGTTGAAATAGAACGATCTAGATTAATTGGACCTACCGCCGACCCGACGTCGACCCATGACAAATATATACGCACACATGTATATAGAAGCTTATGTTGTGTGTAATAAGTTTTGTTAATTCATGCTATTATGTGATACTCTTGTACCATAAGCGACTGCAGCTACAGCTATGCACTACTCATGATTGTAGAAGTGAAATGGCCCTCGAGTTGCTCGTACAAGAATTTTTAAGGGTTTATGATTTTTTAATCTATGCTCAAAGAAAAGACTCTAGCCCTACAGGGTACGCGGTGGAACAATTAAATATTGAGGGCTTCAAGCGGCAGTGTGGGAGACCAAACCTCGGTAGGACTGCGGTTGGAATTGAGTGTGTCCAGTATGGAACAATCACTTGCGGGACGGCTCCTTGTGCGCGGTAATTGAGGATATTTAAAAACCTGGAAGTCGGATACACATCTCGCGATTTAACTGGTAGCAGTTCTATGGGGTCGTAACTTTTGTCCCGAGGACTAGTCAAGTGTAAGATTGGAACTCGGTATTACAAAAAAAAAAAAAATTGAAATTGCCCTGTTGGGTTATAAGGGTTTATTATGGAGATCTGGATTTCCAATGGATCATGTAAACACTTTCCGAACTGATATTTCTACCCTATGCCCGGGTTACAAGAAATTCAGCCTAGGATAATCTAATGGAACACTTACGAATCTAAGCACAGAAACGTAAGCAAATTGCTAGAGAAATTCTGTGTTTATCAGAACGAGAGAGAGCTCAGAAAAATGGTGTATCTAAGACTCAATAGGAGAGCCTTATTTATACATGTCGGATTAGGGTTACATTAGGTCGATTTTTAGGGTTTACGAGAGCGGCGCCGTCATTAGTGATCCGAAATTAGGGTTTGACGGATGGTTTACCAAAATTGACGAAATTAGTCAATTTTACCATAGTCTCCCTCTAAAATTCGGAAATATCACTAAATTACCAGTCTAAGTTTCCGAAGACCTTTTGGGGCGCTGCCCCAAACCCCTCCGCCAGGGGCTCTGCCCCATGGACCCCGCTAGGGGCGCTGCCCCTAGATCCCGTCACCAGGGGCGCTGCCCCCGGACCCTCGACATTTGGTCGTGCCGGCTTATAATTCGATCTTATACATGTGTGTACTCCGCACATATCCGAACATATATTAAAATACAACTTATAAAACTCCTTAACTCACATATTAGTTCCAATTATACAAAATGAATAGTGACGTTAAAATCAGCGAGAGGCCCTCACATAGGCTTGAAAATATGTATCTGACATCATCATGATAACTAATCTTCTTGTGATCGTTTTGAAAGCAGTGGCACATATCATTAACGTCAATTGTGCGTGACCTGAGTTGTACATTTCATTTCCCTTCTCTATGCAAGTTGTTATTCAATTCAATATTTGCACATAACAGACATTGGATATTAAAATGTGCTACACTTTTAATGGACTGTGGAAGTAAAATTTTCTGATTGTTCCGGGAATTATTATTCTCGTGATGTGTCTTACCTAATACTGATTGTAGATACATAGATGGAAGGTTCTAGATCCTTCTAGAGGTAGTAGGATCCTATTAGATGTCTTACCTTATCTAGGAATCCTATGTATGGAAGGACTCTCATTGTAATGCCTATATAAAGGCCCCTCTATCAATGTTATGAATGAATTGATTTGCTATCTTTTACTTTCTCCTCAAACACGTTATCAGCACGTATTCTACCACTGAGTGAAAAAAAAAAAAAAATCCCGTCCGATTTCTGAAAATGTGGAAAAAAAAAAAAAAAAGGAAAATTAGCCCGTGAAACCCTAGCCCCTCCACGCCGCCGTCGCGGATCCAAACCAGCACCAGATTGGTCGCCCCCCATACAGCCGCTGGTCACCTTCTTCGCCAGTCCCGCGGCCGCCAAACCTAACTCCCGTCACCCATAGCCGCCGCCCTGCGTTTTTCAGAACCCTAGCAGCCGGCAAATCTCAGTCTCCCACATCTACCGCCCTGCGGTTTCCAGCCTTCAACCCCATCGCCTCATTTCCACGCACAAATCCGGTCATCACGCACAGATTCACATCGTCAGAAAGTCGCCCCCTGCAAATCGAAACCCTAGCGTTCCACCTCTAATCGACGACGCATATCCCGTCGCCACTCGGCTGGTTTCGATGCGAAAGCCTATATGCGCTGATAAGACTCATAGCCCTCCTGCTTTGAGTGTGATGGCCGAGCAAAGGGAAATTGGAATACAAAAACGGCAATTGAGAAAGGGGAAATTTGAAGCTCCGCCCAAATCCACACGGAAATTGAGTCGAGAAAGGAGAAGATCGGTGTGAAATTTTGGCAGCAACTTCCCAACACAAATATCTGTATATTCAACGGTGGAGATCGGATTCTGTGTAATATTGATTATCGAATCTCTTGCCCGAGCGATGCATTTTACGAAGAAATTTGGAGCTCCGACCTCATCCAATACCGAAGCTCTTTGCATCGCGCGCTCGAGTCCTTTTCGGCCGAATTATTGAGCCCAGTAGCCACTATCCGGGCGTTTCTCAACTCTCCATTTTTTTTCCTACTCAATGATTCATTTGTTCATTAATTTGTACACTTATGAATCTTACATGTTTATGTTTTACGTGTATATAGGAAAATACGTCGCTCATGATGATGTGCACGCTATGGAGAAAAAGCCATATTTATCCCGTTCAAGGATCAAAATAAATATAGAACGGAGTACCCACGGAAATATGTTGCTTATATGGAGAGAATCTCCCGTTCAAGGATCAAAGCATATATGAAACCAAGTACCCGTAAGACTTTATTAAAGTTCTCGTTTTTCAATTCCTCTCTTTTAGGAATTTTTTTTTTGGGGGAATTGGATATTTGGGTTCTTTATCTCCCACGCTACTTTGCGGTGGATGAGACAATGAGAGGTGGTATCACTCTCGGATGTCGAAGTAAACTGTGTGACAGTCCTGGGGGAGTCACGGATAATTGTTGAAAGTCGATAGTTGTGGTTGTTGCATACACCACGTTTTGGGTGCGATTTGATGTCGCCGTTTTGTCGATTTTAAAACCAACAATTAAATAAAACGAACATTGTCGGTAACGGTAAAGTTATGACTCGTTCATGATTAGTCACGGATTTGTGACATACAAATGGGACAAACATCGATTGCGACGGATATGTCGTGGTTAAAATCGATTTGTGACGGAATTGTCACGTTGAATTGAGCGACCACCACGTTGGTCTTGACCCAATCCCATACTTGGAAAACTCAATCTTTCAGCTTATTAAAAATAAAATATTGCATGTGGGTGTAGACATGTATCGTCTCATTGCAATATGATATATGGAAGAATGTACGAGTAATTCTCATGAATTTTAACATGTAAGGCAATGGCATATTGCGGTAAATACATGAATTCGTTGACCTCGATTATAGTTCGTATGACTATAGGTCCGAATACTTTTCCGAGTATTTGTAAAGGCATGTGCCTTATACATTTGACTATGTTTAGTCGATCTCATTGGATGGTCAAGACGAGTTGGTTATGGTATATTCATTATGTCTCATGGTTCAAAATGCTTAATTATGATGCACCGTGTTGCATCCATACAACATGGCTATTATGACGTATGCTTGCAAATTGAGAATTAACATACTTGGTTGATCGATGCACTTTGGTGGATTTTGTCTACACTTTTGATCATGACTAGGCGCATCCTTCTTGGTATTTGTTTATGCTTTGAAAGTTCAAACAGAATAAGTGGTTTTTAAACAGCCTTAGCTGTACCGACATTCCTACTTTCTCTGCAAGTCTACCAAGTTGGAGTTACCGAAAGGATCATTAGTCGAAGATAAGAAATCGAACACCCTGCTGCGTTTAAACGCACATATGGTTGTCATTGCCATGTTTTTGCATCAACACTTATGCCATTGGATATGGTCTCAACCTTGGTTTCTCACTAAAATTGGGAAAAACTAAACAGCCAATTAAAATATGCACTGTGATCTGAGTTTAATGATCCGTGTGGTGCACAATATATGGATAGAAAGATACGGAAGTCTAGTTTCCATAACATCTGACCGTTCGTTTATAGCCTTCCTAACAAAGGAGTTATCGCTGTTTTAGTGAACAAAGGTCAAGCTGCGCGGAATTTTATTTCCAGCGATTATGCTAACTTTTGTCCCAACCAACTTGGTTCCCATCTTGAATTTGCAAGTGGTCTTACGACACATATTTTTAAACCTCTTTCTGGCCGAATTTGCCATAGATGATGCAGTTTTTGGTATGCGTTGTACGCTAAACTATCATCTTTCAAATGTTGAAAAACAGTTTCATTGGGAAAGCCCAAAATACGCACCCTTGTAAGAAGGTCGAGCGTGTGCATGGTAGTGTTACACCATGCTTGTGTCGTAATTTTGCCCCTTAGGCATATAACCTTGCCATGTTATGCACTCAATATGATAGATCATTTTGATCATATCAACCATAAATTCTCTATGTTGTTAGAGTATTCGCTATGCTCATGATTATGAAATTTTGCAAGCGAAATTGAGTGCGTATTAAGCTATTTTCAAGGAACATGATATTTTTTGATTTCGGTTTATAAATCCATTGTGACTATGATGAGTAGGTCATCACAATCATTGAGCGGTATGATGCTCAAGTTGTTGAATGCCGAATGGCATTTTCTAGTCACATATGTTCCGTAACAATTTAACCATGTTATGACTCGATGATATATATGCCAAAGTGTATCACTCATAGCATCTCATTGTGATTTGTGAGAATAAAATCTTATGCATCACTTGTATTGGATATGTGAAAAGAAAAATATTCATGAGTCAATATGGTCCGGCTTGCATCGGTTTTGGTAACCAGAAGATGTATTGGGACATTGACATATTTAGGCTTTAATAGTCCGGAGTTTGGACAGTTTGATGATCCATATACCACGGTATTGTCATGGACATCATTTTCTTTGAACAAAGAAACTAGTTGGATCAAAGACACCAAAGTACATTGGTGGAGTCGTGAGCAGGGCTCATGACCGATGATGATATTTATGTCATCCGCGTCTTGCTTTCATAAGCATGTGTGACGCCAAAGACCCCCCCGATGATCCTTCTTAGCCATGTTCATTTATTAAAGCCTATTCTTTGGCACGATTAGGAGACGACACCCTCCTATGCTAAAGAGAATAATGTAGCGACTCGCATAAGCATGGTGCTGAGTCCTCCCTTTCACCGAGTCCTTATACATACATGATCATAAGTATTAGCCTGGGTGGCTTATGATGCTATGATGGTGTTCACAAATGGTCGTACTCAAGTAATAACATTTATATGTTATGTGGTTCCTTTGACAATGAGTGATAAGTTGATGAAACCTGAGTTTATGGTTGTCCAACTTGCGGACCAGTCATTGTAAAGGTCGGTTCACCCACTTTTTAGACCAAGTCTTAAAGTGAAATTTTAACAAATACTTCCTAACAGCCAAGGCTACCTTCTCAAAAATTTTGGTGCTATTTGGAGACTTGGAAGGAGGTGAACCACTTAAATGAAGTTTTCACATACCACCAGCCGTCCTATCAACTAGTTCGATGTCATTTTGACCGATTTCTGACCACAAGGTTGATGGTTTTGGAATCCTAAACACCCGTTTATACATGCTCACGAAATTTTGAGGTGTTTGGGGCTGGTGAAGGGAGTGAACTCTTCAAGAAAGCATTAGAGGTTCGATAAAACCAACGGCCTATCATCGGTTCAATCGTTTCTTTATGTTCGATCCTGGTGGTGCATGGTGGCGGTTTTGTTGAATTCTCAAGACCAGTAGCTACGACTATGTAGAATAGGTCAACATGTCATATTCACCTATACCTATCATCATTCAAATGCTTAGTTACAAGTGTAACCATATGCATTTTGTTAACTGGATTGTGTTAACAACTGAAAATCTTTATCGTCCACATGTTCATGTGCCAAAAGTACGTCACCACAACGCATTATGACGGGTTATAAATGATGAATATGACATGCGCTTTCACTCATGGTCCGCTTAAAATATACCTTGGCAGACGATCTCGTAAGTCACTTTGATGAGCCAGTCTTCCCGTCGTTAGGGGGAGATGCGAACGATCATGTTCGAGTAGAACGACTTGGAAATTGTCGTAGTTTGTCCCTACTGTGTCTCACCAAGTTCCCTAAAGTGACGAGATTAAATACATGCTGCAAACATGTCTGCAAGGATTGTGTCCGGTCATGGACGTTCGTCACCTATAAATGGTGATATGGTAACACCACAAATTGTGGTAGATGGTGTTACTAGGCCGTGGATCTCATAGAGTATTGGGATGCCACTTGGTTCGATAAATACTCTCGCTAAGAATGTATGCGAGCTTGGTACATGAAACTTGATCATATGATCAAATGAACTCATCCGTCTCATGTGATTCTGGATTATAGTCATCATTGGGGGACGCCTCAATGAATGCCAATCCATAAAGAGTACTCTATGAATAAAGCCGGTACATGAGGACGTGGAATGTGAGTTTAATCGAATCATACTTCGTTGAAAATCTACAACGTTGTAGCCTTGGCCTAAAATGGAAACATATGCGACTCCAGTATGAACAAAGTGATAGCCCTTTGTTGAAGTGGTACCGACACTCCAAAGATAAGATCTATCCGTATACTTTGTTAAAGCGAGTGAGAGAAAGAGTTAAACTCACCTCATGGCGCGAGGTTTCTCATGAGCATTTGGAATCGACTACGACGACACGAAACTTAGTTGTCTTTATCGTAATGGATGTTATAGCATCCACTATCTTTTCAGTTAGATAGTTTCCTAAAAACTAACGTGCAGCTTGTGGTTAAATCTTATCTTAGTGGGGAACTAAGTTAAGTGATAAAAAGGATCTCGTGGTGGATCAGACTCAAATCAAGTGGCTCCTGACCACGGAGTGCGACGACAAGTGATTGACGGGGACGCATACTAAGTATATACTTGATTTGGTAGAGATATGAAGCTTTCGCGTGTAAAACTAAGGGTTTATAGTGATGTACTCTTGTGAGACTAATAGATTCCGCTAAATCCAAAGTTAAGAATGAAAGAATCTTGGGGACACTTGATGATGCGTATTCATCAATCGGTTTAAGGCAATCTAAGGGACGGTTTCCCTAAGAGACGATAAAGTAATGCCTATATGATTCCCAATGATTAGTCGAAGTCATCATAAGACTTGACTCACTTAAGTGATGATGCAGTCTTAAGAGAAAAGTACGGTATTATGTACTCATGTTTGACTCGATGTACTCATTCGTAATAATCCGGTAAAGCCACTGTGATGATGGCCTAGGATGCGCTCACGCAATGTCTGTGATTGACAAGAAGCTTGAGGCTCGCTCTATCTCGATAAAAAGGACACTTGAAAACTGATACCCGAATCTGCCCAGAATGTGTTGGTCTATCTCCCATATGACCTACATGGCACCTCACTTGATGGAAAATGGTGAAATTGGTACCATTGGAAAGGATTGTGTCTACTTTCCAAGGAAACCAACCATTTGATCACATCCATAATGTTGAGTGACATATGACTATTGTTGCAAAGTAGGACAGGATATGTCCGGTAATTTGATGAGTCAACTTCGAAAGAGCTTTGTGATCTGCTCAGGTCGATCTAGGTTACGTACTGTATGTGAATGAAAATCTATGGGTGTCTAGTTTTCATAAGTTCTTACAGTCTCGTTGATACCTATTGAATCGAAGAAGTTATGACTGATTTGGTGCATAGAGGTCAAGACTTTGGAAAACTTGATAAGTCTTTAGCGACTCTGCACTTTGGATGTGTCGCGCTCTTTTTATCCTTAGACCAAGGTTTGTTTTTCCCATTGGGTTTTCACTTGGTAAGGTTTTTAACGAGGCGACCTATGAGAACATCTAGACAATGATGCGTTGTACTTCTGTTCAACTTAGACCAAGAGGTATTTTTCCCACTGGGTTTTTCCTTGGTATAGTTGTGAGGGCAACTTGGCATCTGACTCCTATGATTTGAGGTACTCATCAGGGGGAGTCGTTATGTATACATCAAGGGGAGTATACATGACATGTTATGTTGGTGCGTTGCAATCTTTTCCTCATCAAGCCTTTATTTTTCCCATGGGGTTTTGTTTTGGCTTGGAATAGGTTTTTACGAAGGCAACATCTTCTGCACCATTGTTGTATTAGTGCTCGACCCAGGGAGAGTGTTCCGGGAATTATTATTCCCGTGATGTGTCTTACCTAATACTGATTGTAGATACATAGATGGAAGGTTCTAGATCCTTCTAGAGGTAGTAGGATCCTATTAGATGTCTTACCTTATCTAGGAATCCTATGTATGGAAGGACTCTCATTGTAATGCCTATATAAAGGCCCCTCTATCAATGTTATGAATGAATTGATTTGCTATCTTTTACTTTCTCCTCAAACACTGATTTATTTTCCAGATGACTGCGCCTTAAGGTGTAATATGCAACTTATTTACACATCAAGGGGGTACTTGTAATTTTTAAAATATTTTGAATTCTTTTTTAGTTACCACTTTGTTTTATTGCTTTAACTCGATTTCTCGTGGCTTTAGCTGTATTCATATATATATATATAGAGAGAGAGAGGAGCGCGTTCTATGCAGTACCAATATTAGATGCAGTACTTTACAATACTCATTTAGACCAATAGGAATTTAGTATTAATAACCATTTTTATTTAATTGAAAAGGGCATAATAGTCAAAAACACATTTTTAGTTTCTTTTTGAATTTTTTAATTAAAAAACGTTTTTAAATTCCCTTAATTTTCGGAATTTTTTTTTTATTTTTTTTCAGTATACATGTTTTCAGGAAAATGAAGTGCATATGTATTTTTTTTAAATATTTAATATTGACATATGTTTCTTGTGTGCAATTGTTTATACATCAAACTTGTTTTGCTTAAAATGGTAATTGCACATATGTTTCTAGTGTACATTATTTAATCGTCGAAATTTATAACAAAACACATAAACATAGACATATACATGTAACCTTTAAATTCATAATAGACCAAAAATATAAATAGTATACACAAAATTGATATCAAATGAAATACAAGTTAAATACAAATGTATCTTGTTAAGTATATATGTACACGTCAACCAAAAACATGTGTACACTCTTTTAAGAACATGTGTGCACTCTTCCATGAACATGTGTGCACGCTTCACTTTCTCATCAAATTCATTAGAACATATGCCCTTCCTTGAACATATGTGCATGTTGCGCCTCTCATCACACACCATCTTTCTTATGATTGAGTCATCCCACTGAAATAAATATAAAACAAAAAAAGAGCTAGTTATATCAAATTATGCAATGTTAAATTAATTGTAAAAGTAGTCAAAAAGTTACGCATACACAATCAGACATATCAAGTATCAAGAGTAATGTACAAAGTAATCACATACGATAAACATGTACATCAAAATCGAAAACATACAGAGGTTGCATGTTTCGTGACTAACTCAAACTACAACAGAGGTTAAATTAAAACATACCTTGAATTATGCTTGTCTGCGGCTGCTCCCATGACAAGCCTTCTGACATTGTGCTCGAGTATGAAGTAAACAATACCTTTCTCAATACATCCCATTTCAAGATGATGCACCTCAACGCAGAGCTAATTAATTTAAAAACATCATATCCCACAAAGTAAGTTAAATTTTGTTTTTAAAACGTAATACAAATAAAAATCAATACAAAATCAAAATCGTTAAAACCAATACAAAATCAAACGTAATAAAATCATAAGTTCTTTATTTTATGATTCTATACTCTTTTAAATCTGAATCTATACTTCACAAGAACTTTATTTTATGATTCGGATCCACCATGACAGGCGGCGCCACCAAGTCGGAGAGACAAACCACAATCACAACCGCCGCCATAAAAATCATATAATCCTTATCTTTAATTGAATTTGTGTCACTCTTATTAGATCATTGGTAGTGGCGGCGGTTCAATCGTTTGAGTGGTGGTTTCTATATGTTTTCAGGTAAAGAGAAAAAGATAGATTAAGATAAAGAAAGAGGGGAAAGAAAGTGAGGAGGGTGGTTAGAGTTTTGAGTAACAGAGATGACTTTTCAGTTTTCCCCTATAATATTCAATCTAAAAAATATAAAGTTGTTATAAAACTGAAATATTATAGAGAGGATTTAGAGAGAGAATAGAGAGAATGATTCTCAGGTATATCTTTCATTAATAACTGAAGTCCTATTTATAGGAAAACTTCAGATGGCACAATCGTAATTACATAATTACATCAGGGGCATAATAGTCATTCATATATTATAATACATTATCTTATTACGCACTACGAGAAGTGCGCATTTCAACGATTCTTAACATTCCCCCTTGAATGACTATTTACCTGCTTAACTAGTTTGAAGAAAAACTCAATGGGAGAAAAACTCTCAAATTGTTTGTATTAGAGCATGTGACAATCATATCATGTTGCATCATAGCGTTGGTAGGAAACCTCTGTTGGATAAAACTTCAGCAATCTATAATCTCGTAAATTTGCTCCCCCTTATCTTGATAGTTCTTGTATGAGTATTCTTGTGCCGTCTCAGTAAAACCTCGTGGGACAAAATCTGAGTGAATCTGTCATGTATATCATTCGTTGTTGGGTATCCACGTGTTGCCTCATTAAAACCTTGTCAAGAAAACCCAGTGGGAAAAAACTTGATCGAAAGAAAAAGAGTACAACTACCCTTTCTGTTTTTAAACCTTTGAGGAATAATCTTGATCTTTAAAATTTTCCTCATTATGCTATGAATATGCCTCGTTAAAACCTTATTAGGAAAAACCCAATGGGAAAAATCCTAATGAAGGAAAAAGAGTACAATATTCATACTAATACGCCATTCCAGTTGCCTCGTCAAAAACCTTGCTAGGGAAACCCAATGGGACAAAACCTCAGTCAAGGGAAAAAGAGTGGAACGCATATTTTATAAATATGTCCCAAGCATTTCAATAATCCTTCAAGGATTAGTACGAGTATCGTATTCAGTGCAATTTGTAATCCTGCACTCATATTCTTTGCAGTACGTTTCAAATCTCTTTGGAGATTCCATATTAGTTGTGATTAAGCTGCCTCGTTAAAAACCTTGCTAGGAAAACCCAATGGGATAAAACCTCAGTCAAGGAAAAGAGTACAACATACAATTCTCTTTCACAACACCTTATTTTGAGTGACTGCATGCACAGATAATATGTTTAAAATCTCTTCAGGAGTTACTTTTAGTAAGCACATATGTTTCATTTTATTATAAGGGCATATATTTCAATTTTGATGGATTTTAATATCCTTATTCCAATATCCATATTTCACAATCATGGATTGCAATATCCTCATTTCATTCATAACGCTGTATTGTGTCGACAATTTCAACATTTATTCCCTGTAGCAACATAACTTGCCGAGATATCTCATTATCTTCCTTTATAGTTATGTCTATATACTTCAAAAGTATATGCCTCCTTTTATCATTTACTTTGATTTATATTCGGAAAATTATTATGTGTTTATCAAAGCAGTTGTAGTTGGTACCAAAGATTAATAATTTATCATGCATCTTTGAACTTCAAGTTTATATAGTTGTGAGGATATAGTGTGATGCATTTCACATATTTCCAACTACTAATACTCCCCCTCATGCTAAGAGATTTCTTGAGCACCAAACTCATATGCCAGTACCTCAGTATTCATCTTCAGTCATGGGGGTTTGTATATAATGTTCTCGATATTGGCAGGAGGACTTCGAATAGTATGTCAATTAATATCCCACTTGTATGCGCATATCTTGATCCTTTCTGGGATCTATTCAAGTTTATTTGGGATATATTACTAGCTTAATCTGATATGGAATATATGCTCCAACCATGAGCAAATCATCTCGTAAGTTTTCGATTACGAGTCATATACACATGTGACTATCTAGTGGATTCATAATATCTAGTAGTTCACCTATAGAGGAAGTGAGCCCATACTCCCCCTTAATATATTCCAAATTTATTAGGAATTCATTCCCAACATTGGCTAGTATTGATATTAATCGAGAACAAATATTTGAAGACATGATGTGTCTATATCATCATATAGATATTTTACCGACATATCACATCATATTTCGGTGCCATTATTGCACATCATTATCAACATGGAGTCGCCGCTCCCACATGTCATATTATGTTTATTATTCAAATATAGAATTGTAGTTCATACGCTTCGGGATATGAACTATTGAAACGCAAAGTCAAATCTCATACGCGTAATTTCAATCTATAAATAGATTAGCATTGTATTCACAATCACCCATATCGAGGGTTTGATTATCATAATGGATTCAATGCTTTCTAGTCTTCGCAAATATTACCCGTGAATATCATAGAAAGAATTTATCGAGCTCGACTCGAAAGATTAAGGGTGCTAATGAGGAATGGCATCCCAGAAGATATTCGATGGTTGATCGAAGCACAAGTTCGATTATCTGGCGAATTTTCAAATTCATTTAAGTACATGCCAGGTACAGGTAGGAGTAATTTTGCAAAGAAACGAAGAGCAAAAAGATTAGGTGGATGCTATAAATGTGCTCGGTGGACATGTGACACACAGTGCAAATTGGTGGGGTTTGTATCCAAAAATCGAGAAGACAAAATCGCATTTATCAAGGATGGATTGAGTAAGGATTCTACGGATCACGATATCCAACAGATTCTTGATACACATCCCAGTGGATACGTTCATCGTGAACTATTGGCTTTGTGGACACAATTTAAGGATGAACGAACGCTATAGTCATGAAAAATTAGTCTCAAAAGATCCAGTTTGTAAGTCCGTTCTGTCAAAGTTGGTATAAGGTAAATAGCAAAATAATGCAAGTTGGTGAGTATTGTTCTCCAATATTTAAATTTCTCAGCTGCCGATAGATAACGTCATTTTCATTGAAAAATATAATATCATATCTTTCGTTTTCTTCTGCAGTATTGTCAAAAAGAAAATAGTAAAAGCAGTGACTTATCCGCTGCTCGTTTTTCAATGAAAATAGTGAAGTCATTTGTCTTCTAGTAAGAAGTTTGTTCTTTAAATTTGGGATCCACATATCAGAAATTGTATATCTCATAAAAGTACTTTGAAAATCTAGTGTAGAGAGATGGAGTTCTCAGAATCCTCATACAGATCTCATCCGATTAAAACCATGTGTATTTTAGGTGGATCCAAACTGATAGATCATATCCAGCATATAGATATGTCGTATCAATTCGTAAAAGAACTACGAAAACACAAAATCGATATATTGTATGGTGGGCGTAATCATAGATTTTTGGGTTGCCTTTTAGAGGCTGCACAAAATGGGAAAATAAGAGTAACAAGTGCCTTACACTTTCCCACAGTTAGAACTAGTAGTATAGGGGGGTCAACTGGGTTGATGCTTCAAGCAAAGTCTGTGCATGATAGTTTGATGTATATGGTGAATAATAGTGATGCCTTTATTGTTCTTCCATGTGGTTATGGCACACTCAATGAGATTTTCAATATCACGTCATGGGCTGAGCGGGACTTCCATACCAAACTTATAGGTTTGTTGAATATTAATAATTTCTTCAACGATTTGCTTGCCTTTCTGGATCAAGGAGTAGATCACAATTTTATCTCTCAGCCATCAAGAGATATTATTATATGTGCTGATACAGTTGCTGATCTACTTATAAAGTTTCAGGCATACATTTCAGTTAAGAATTTGGAAGTCAAAGCTCATCAGCCAAAGACTATTGGTGCCAAACGAAAAAAAAGTTTAGATCATTTAGATCTTTCATTATGAACCATAATGTCAGGGGGTGGCAGAGTTACGGAGTTTTATACTCTCGAGACGCACCCCTTTTTATGGGTTTCATATGTATTTTCCTTTTCGCATATTGTCGAGTGTTTATTACCTTTTTGGCTAGTTTCAATATTTTCCACTTCGACTGCTTTGTGCTTCTTCCAACAATAATAAGATCATCTTTTGCCTCTATGCAAATACATTATTCTCACGAATATGTGATATATGCTTCTCTATTGTGATATCAATATGATTTCAATGATCCCACCATGTGATATAATCAACATGAGATTAATTGAGCAATTATTTTTCGGTGATAGTTTTTCATATCACTTGTCAGATGATCCCACCATGCGGTGTATTTGCATGGGATTTTCTTTAATTAATCGGCGATAGCTTCTGGTATCATTTGCTCAATTTTCTTCGTTCGTGTTTAATAATCATGGAGATCGGATATTATTTCCATCAACTGCTTCTTCTTCGAGAGCATGATTTGAATCATTGATGAACTACTTCTTCAGAGTAGGATTTATTTTTATCAACCGCTTCTTCGAGAGTAGGATTTAGATAATCGATCAACTACTTCTCCAGAGTAGGAATTATATTTATCAACTGCTTCTTCGAGAGCAGGATTTGGATAATCGATCAACTACTTCTCCAGAGTAGGATTTATATTTATCAACCGCTTCTTCGAGAGCAGGATTTAGATAATCGATCAACTACTTCTCCAGAGTAGGATTTATATTTATCAACTGCTTCTTCGAGAGCAGGATTTAGATAATCATTCATGTGGCATAACCAACCATGATGGTGATATATAATATATAAATTGCGTACATGTAAAACCATCCGTCTTGTGATAATTGAACTCATCACATAGGAGGTACAGTAAATATGTAAAATCGTCCGTCTTGTGATAATTGAACTCATCACATAGGAGGTACAGTAAATATGTAAAATCGTCCGTCTTGTGATAATTGAACTCATCACATAGGAGGTACAGTAAATATGTAAAACCGTCCGTCTTGTGACAATTGCATTTATCATATAGGAGGCATCGCCATCCATCTTGTGATAATTAAACTTGTCACATAAGAGGTATCACCATCCATCTTGTGGTAATTAATTATCATATGGGAGGTGTCACCATCCATCTTATGATAATCAGACTATCACATGAGAGGTATAGTAATATTTACATAATGTAAGCTCAACAAATAGATGGTTTCAACCACCACTTGGAGAAAATTATAATAAATTCAGGAATTAGATTAGTAAATATTTAACTGCTTCTTCTGAAGCAGGTTCGTCCAACCATTTTCTCAAAGTATAATCATATGGTAGTTGGTTGAATCATTAAAAGTCATCATCGACCCCAGTTGTCGGCATCAGTGACGCCTGGTCGTCCCGTAATATTACATATACCACTTTATAAAATTTCACAGTACAAGGACATATATCCACAAATCCTTTAAATATTTTGGAGGGAATCAAGGTACTAATTTGTACATTTTAATAAGTTTTGATAATGACAGATATTAAAAAGGTTATAATCAACATATCAATATTAGTGTCAAATTGAAGCTCTCGTGGAATGGGTCATGGTGGTATCAAGAAAAATCAATTCTGATATCATATATATCTTATATGTAAGAAAAACCGAATTAATAATTTAATAAATTAAAATAATATTATATTTTTATATTTTATTTATTTTTCTTTGGCTTCTTACGTTTTCTCCTTCCCCCTTTTTTTTCTCTCTCTTCTTTATCTGCTATTCATCTCCTCCCCGAATCTCCTTGCCGTCTTCTTCACACATTTTTTCTTTTTCTTTTTTTTTTTATCCGCTTTTTTTTTTTGGTTTAGAATATGTACCTGTCTGAAGATCGAAATTTATTTCTCTTCTTATTGTTGTTCGCGCACGTCGAGACCTACGCCGGAGCTTCCATTTTAAATTCGCAGGGAATCGGAGGTGGACCTTTAATTTTTTTTCGCTTTCGCCAATCACTCTCTACTGCACTGCTTGCCTGCTGTGTGTGAGCCCTGTGTGTGGCGTGAGAAATCGGAAGGGAGAGAGAGTAATTAGAACTGTTTTTTTAGAAACTCTTTACTAAGTATTAGAACATTCGTGCTGATAACGTGTTATAAAACTGAAATATTATAGAGATGATTTAGAGAAAGAATAGAGAGAATGATTCTCAGGTATATCTTTCATTAATAACTGAAGTCCTATTTATAGGAAAACTTCAGATGACACAATCGTAATTACATAATTACATCAGAGGCATAATAGTCATTCACATAGTATAATACATTATCTTATTACGCACTACGAGAAGTGCGCATTTCAACGATTCTTAACAAAAGTGACGGGTATTTTCTTTAAGGCATTAATGTGTTTTGTGAAAGTTCCATAATACCCTTTCGGCCTTTTGTTTAATTGAAAAACAAACTTTTATCTTTTGTTTAATTGTAATTTTGGCACTTTTAATCTTAACCTTTGATCAAACTCATCTAATGGTCCAGATTCATTTTAAGAGTACTGTAAAATACTGCATCTAATATGGGTACTGCATAAAATACAACAATATATATATATATATATATATATATATACTATGAAAGACCTGTTATTTGTATCAGCAAACCATGTATATGTAGTATTGTGACTGGACTTCATTTGTATGTAGGAAACTATATTGTCTCATAAAGGGGAAAAATAGATAATACACCCTTGTGTTTTATAAGACCCGCACAAAATACCCTTGTATTATTTAAACTGCATAAAACACCTTTGTACTAAAAAATATATAAGTTTAAAAAAATAAAATATCTAAAAAATCTGAAAAACTTAAGGTATATTTTTAAATTCTGGAATATAATTAATATTAAAAAATCGGAAATAAAAAATTTATAAACTCTGGATATTATTTATAAATTGTTTTAATAAAAATAAAAACTAAATATTATTTTCCATAAAATAAATAAAAATCTGAATTATTTTATTTTATTTATTAATGAAAAGATGAAAATACACCCTCCTAACTAACGGTCAAACCTAGTCAAACTAACGGTGTTAGTAAAAACGGACTGAAACTGAAACGGGTCTTTCACTTTTAGACCAAACTCAAAACTTTTAAAAAAATTGGATTGAAAGTGAAATACCCGACAAACTATAAGGACCAAAAATATAGTTAACTCTAAAAAAAAGGCCAAATTTGATCAAAGAAACAAAAAAATCGATAAGCCTTATAGTTTAAAAAAAAATATTACTAATTTCTTGATCTTTTGGATGGGCGGAGAGTACGAAGATGAAATCCATCTTGTAAAGTCCTTGAATTAAGAAGTGGGATGAACAAAGGATCTAAGTATACTAGTGTATAGTCCGTCGAAATTCAACGATTAATCATTTTATATTGTAATTTACAAGTAATTTAATAATTTGTTATGATTCAGCCATTCAGGATCGTTTACCACAGGGGAACAAACCTATAAATCGAAATGATGAATATAGAATTCAGCCACCGAACTCATTTAAAATTTATGTAGTTTATATTCGTCCTAAACCCGATTGAGAGATAATTTTACTACTTATTCTCGTTCAAAACTCGTATAATAACACATAAAACAAATGAGAGTATAATTCAGTCACACAAACCCGCTTAAAAACTATATACTCGTATTCATCACAATCTCGATTAAAATATGACTTTATTACCCATTGTTGTCCCAGACCCTTATAATAATATCTGCTAATTACTCAATGTATTTAAATATGTACACTATTTAAATTACTATACATAAGTTGCTATAGTATTTGGTTAATTCCAAGTTTATTTATAAAGGTATTTATAACAATGAGGTTGAAAAATACACATTGAATTCTAAGTTTATTTAGGTTCTCCATCGGTGGACTCTATTTTAAATCGGTGCGGGATTCAAACTGAATTCTATTTATTTAGATATCGGTTGTGTATCATTTTAAATTGATGTACGATTAAAGATTTTAGATAAATATAAATATCAAGTTAAGAAAATGCCACAGAAGAGAGAGAGTTACTATGGTGCTTCGAATCCATAACGCTATTATATATAAGTATATGTACACATAAAACAAACAGTCTAAATATATGTTACCAAGATAAAAAAAGGCTAAATAGCACTTTTGGTCATTTATCTTTGCTCTAGATTTCACTTTGGTCCTTTATCTTTTTTTTGGTCCGTTTTGGTCCCTCATATTTCATTTTTGTTTTACTTTGGTCCCTGCCGTCTGTTTTTGCTAACAGACGCCATGCTGGCAGTTAACTGCATGTGGCGTAATGACGTGGCAAATATATTGTTTTTTAATGGTTACTTATTTTACACATCAGCAATACATAATTTTAATTGTTTAAACTAATTTTAACTAATTTAAATGAAAAACAGAAATGAATTAAAACAGAAAACATAAGTAATCAACAAAAACTAAAATCAAAACAAGAAATCTGAGAACCTTGAAGAACGCCATGAACAGGACCCATTTATATAGTACTCCCTCCGTCCCAAACTTAATTGCTACCTTTTTCTGGGCACGAGTATTAATGAAACCAAATTATAAACCCGAAGGACCAAAATGAAACTTACCATACAAACTTAATGTCAATCAAAAGTGACCAAATATGTCTGGCATCAGGTCTATGGGCTATTAATAAACTACATCCAGCCAATTAAACAACAATAAGGGAATTGAAAAAGAGGATTGAGATTCGACACAAAGTAACAATCACTAAAACATTCACTGCCTCTTCCATGTTGGAAGTTTTGGCCTAAAAGTTCTTGTTTGGACAGCAGCAGCAACAGATGAGACTTTGGTAGATGTGTTCCTTTTGGCTACAGTAGGTGTGTGTGTGTGTGTGTAGATGTAGTTGGAGCATTTTGGCAAGACCTTTCTGGACCACTCTCATCACTATCATACTCTTCTTCATCTTCCACTACATTATCAGTGTTGGTTTCATTTTGGTCCCTCTAACCATCAGTGTTGGTTTCAACATCTATTACAATATGAGCTTTGGGGAACTTACTAGCTTTTCTCAAAGGTTGAGATATTGGATGAATTGTGTACAAAGTGCACATATCCATTACTTTGAGCCCACTTCAGTATCTCCATGGCTCCTTGGTCATTTTTAAACCCGGCGATACGAAAACGCGACACGAAAACGACACGAAAATTTAGTGTTTGTGTTTAAGTTTTGAGTACACGACACCAAAGTACACGACTCTGATTTAGTGTTGTGTTTGGGTTTATCCCTCGAGTACACGACACGACACGATGTACACGACATATTTAATTAAATAAAATAATAATAAAATAATATATATTAATATATTGTAATAATATAATTTAAAGTATACAATTTGATGCTAATTATGGAATTTTATAAATAAAATTTATAAAATATCAACTAGTATGTCTAAATTAATTAATTATCAATATTTAAAATAATAAAAATATAAATTGATTTTTTATTTTTTCGTTTCGTGTACTTTTCGTATACATTGGTGTCGTGTACTTTTGTGTACACAAAAATTTCAGGTACTTTCGTGTCGTTTCGTGTTGTGTCGTTTTTTTTCGTGTCGTGTTCGTGTCTGGGTTTCAGGTACATAAATTCATTTCGTGTCGTATTTGTGTTTGGATTTCAAGTACACGACACGAAAGTACACGACACAAAATAAACGACACGACACGAATTGCCAGGTCTAGTTTCTCAAGCAGCTTTTTTACCCCATCAATATCATACAATGTTCATTATTTTTAACAAAATTCATTAAATTTCTAGTGAAAAAATAATTAATATTCTCCTATTAATAAATGAATGAACACCATATTAAAAAAATAACGAATATCCATCAAATACGATAAAGTATGATAGCGGTATGCTGGTTGGTACCCTCAACCTATAACTTAGAAAGATATTTGAATTTTTTGTAATTAAATCAAACTTCAGGGGTAGATCTTGTAATTATCCTATCAGCAGGGAATGCCAAAGAAACAAACATCTTGCAATGTTTGCATTAATGATAGATATTAATAGTTTTCTGGAAAAAAAAAATTACACTTGTAATAAAATATACTGTGAAACAAAAATCTAAGAGAGGAAAACAAAAAGGTGCCTTCAAATGGATTTCCCTAAAAGGAAAACTCTACTTCAGCTTTCTTTTCTCTTAACCTCTATTAAAAAAAAAAAAATCCACTAATATTCATCCAAATAAGTATACAATGTATCATCTTTCTTCGTCTTGCGTCGACTAAGCAAAGATTTGAGTAGACGTTTACTTTTGCTCGGATGTTGCTCGCCGTCTCTCGAGCTTTCCTTCCCAACACGAATCCGCATGGAAGCTGATTTTCGAGGATCAGAAATATACTGCGATATTAAAAAAAAAATACGAAGCCACAATACATTATTAAACTCAAGAAATGGAGGAGAAGAACGTGATAATATGGTCGATAGGAAAAAATGATCTTTGTATACCGATTGTCTTCCGAGTGAAGGGTTTGGAGTGGTCGACCGGCTCCGATTTGGGGTGCTTGAATTTGAGCTTTTTGGAGTCGTGGGCTTACTAGAGAGCGAACCCGAACGAGTAAGTGGAAACCGGTGTGGTGATTTTGTTCTCTTTTCTGATCATCATCAGTAAAACCATCATCATTATCGAGTCGGTCTTGATTAGTAAAAAAAGGGATAATTACGAAAAATAACCTAGAGGCTAGAGGCTTAGTGTATGTTTGGCACAGATAAGTTATCTTATTTTTTGAACTTATGCCGTTTAGTACGCCATAAACTAGCGTATAAGCTATCTTAATAAACTGTTACTCACAACAGCATCTCAATAAGCTAGCTTATGAGTCTACGGGTAGACTGCCAAACACACCCTTAGTCATTATTAAAAATAAAAAATAAAATTAAAAACTAGCTACCGCTTAAAATTGGAAATACCCCTTTGATTGAATCTGCTTCCAAGTTGCACCTCAAGTGGAACGGGATAAATAAAACCTCAAAAAGCAATTTGTAATACTTTTAAGGGGGTATTTTGTAGTCTTGAGAAATAACGGGGCTGTTTGGAGTTAGGCCAAACATCAAGAGTAGCATTTCTTTATTATTTCAATTTGTAATACTTTTAAGGGGGAAGAATGACACCACAGGAGCATGGTATGTAATATTTTAAGGGTGGCATTTGTAATTTTGAAAGTTAAGAGGATTTTTCTTTGTAATTAGGCCAAACATCAAGGGTAGCATTTGTAATTAATATAATTATCATGCTAAATCTAAAGAAAATAGTTGTTTAAGATGAGGGTGAAACAAACAAACCTAAATCTTTGTTCGGCATGTTGTTAGAAAACGAGAAGTTGAGGTGTTCGTCGGCAAGTTTCGGTGCGGGGGGTGGAGAGTACCCCTTACTGCAAAAGATACAATGCGGACAAATATTCCTCATTACTAGTAGCTTTTAAATTGTAAAAAAAAAAAATAAGTGGTAATTTAGTTGAGTAGAAATCTCACCCGACTATAGATGGCGGTGGGGTTTCACGGACCGTAGCACGAATAGCTGCAAGGTGGTTATTAGCTCATTAGAGCAAGCACTTGACAATAAAAGCTCACAAAAACCCATGTTAAAACGGGAAGTCGGAATGGAGAAAGCTAGAAATGCACCTATACATGTAAAAGAAGCAAAATATGTAATATCGGAAGCGTTACCATTCTTAAATTGATACCACTCATCTCTATCATCTAAGCTGCATCCTCGGTATTTTGATTTGGCGCGAACGGATCCATGCATAGTCTCGCCGACTAGACGTGCGCACACACAGAAAATGATTTTTTTATTTATGTAAAAACAAGTATCATATTTATAATTTGAAAAACTAATCATATAATTTCATTAGTCGAGTGGTTATAACCTGGCAAGATGTATCGTTTATGGTAATTGGGAGTGTTTATCACCAACGACTGCTGAGAAATACCTTCACGATCCACATACTCTTGGCACGTCCGGAGTCTCTAAATCACCACATAATAAGAAATAAAAAGTCAATACAAATAGACGATACATCTCTTCGAACTAGTAAGAGTTCACAGCAAAGGATTATCGTACGAATTTATAGTTGACGAAACGGTTTTCTTCTTTTATTTTTCTCTTATTCGTTTCCTTTTTTTTTTTTTTTTTGGGCTAAATACAACAGGTTCAGTCCATGTAGCTTGAGATATTCAGTGAAATCAGTTTGAATATTTGTGGACGTGTATCGTTTTGCCAAAAATAGTATCGTGTATTGTAATGTATCGTAAGATACACTTTATTTCAACATTTATGCAAGTATTAGATTTTCTATACACAAACACATGCATACATGCACCAAATATACATATAAATCAATAAAATAAAAGTTAGTGGTCTACTACATATTTTCCTGTGTGCAATTTTATTTCTGGTAAAGTTTTATTAATTAAAAAAAGGACAAAAAAGGCGTCGTTTTGACTGGCAGAGGCAAAAAAAAAAAATATTGCCCGATATGGGACGATATTATGATACAAACCTATGTACGGGACGGTATGCTCTAATATAAGATACGTATCTAAATCACGAGGATACGATAAGTATATTACGTATCCCGTATCATATGATATTGGCTACCTTGGTTATCGAACATATCAAAAATGTAATTACTCATATTCTTACTTCCAACTTATCAAAATTATTTACTACAGAGAAAAACAAATTATCACAATACTCCAAGTACATGAGAATAAGAAACAAAACCACCTAATTAGTCAGAATATATGCTCACCGGTGGTTGTAAGAAGAGCACGATTGTAGCAATTTATCCAGAAAAACAAATAAATAAATACCTGCTCAATGCAAGACACGCGAAGCTCAGTTCCCGATACTTCATCGACATTTTCATCCAACATGTCATTGACCCTAAAGGTCACAGAGCCCAAATGGTCCACAGTATTGACAAGAGCTTTAATTGCGTAATCTTTCAACGTGTTCACCACTCTGTACATCCCAAAAAAAAAAATCGTAGAGGGAGAAAAAAACTAAGAAAAGTCGCTCACTCGACAAAATTAAAAATGATAAAAGAAAAGCTTCAATAGTCTACGAGAAACTCACGCATCCTTTTGGTCGTCATTGGAGTAAGACAACTCGAAGTATTCTGCAGCTGAGTACAGTTGTTTCCTAAGATTCTTCAAGTCCTGAAGAAATAAATCCAAATAATATTAACTCACACCTTTTCTTTTTCTTTTTCTTTTTCCGAATGGAATTCTTTTGCTGCGTTTTCGAAAAAAGTCAAGACCCTCTCATATATGAGTAGTATGTTTGGTGAACATAATTACATACTATATACGAATTAAATCCAACTCAGAAAAGTTGGTTTACACATGCAATTTCAAAACAAATCGTCCAAAATTTGTAACACTATTTAGATAAAACTTGTCTACATAGTTTCTGCAATTTCTTTTGGATTTTTGGTTTTTTTAGCCATTTTTCGACCGAATCGTCCATTTTACTCTCAATATTAGTTCTTGCGATACATTTCTAGGATCCGAAGAATGTATTTCCTGACCAAACATGCTTCGGGGATCCTAGAGATCATTTCCGAGATCCTAAAAATGTACCGTGCTAATTTTTTTCAAGGGATATGACAGTCATATTTTGGTCAAAACGGCTAAAAAAAACTATTTTCTTCAAAAAAACGTCTAGAAAACATTGTTTAAAAGATAAACGGCTAAAAGAACCCATCAACACACATTTCTTTTTCACCGTTACTAGTTCACGGCAGATGTTGGTATAACTATTGACTAATTCAGATCGTAAAAAGAAAAATGCACGAAGGACCAAAAAGTAAATAAAAAATAATAATAGTAAAGAGCTATGAGGAATCACTGAGTACCTTCAGACTATCAGAGAAGAGCATGCTTTGCTGCATAGAAACCTCATCGTAATTTGCTGGCTCACGAGGAAACGGAATCGAAGCACTTGAGGTCATTGTCTCCATTTAAGGAGTAGTGACTAAAACTAGTAGTAGCTAAAAAGTCCTTATCCTGTAATCAATCATATCCATTAATTAAACAAACAAATGAATCTAGGCTTCTCATCTAAAGAACTCCAGAAGAAAATATATATAGCAGCAGTAAGAACTGTGAGTGCGAACATAATAGTGAAGTGGGGTTCAGAGAATCAGATGATTAAGAATGATAAGTAAAAGAACTTTAACCCCAGGGAAAAAAAAAAGAAAAAAAAAAAAAAAACAGAATTCAATAATCTTGCTTTTCCTCTGAGTGTGTGAAGTGTGAACAACAGCCAGAATCCCATCCCAATCTTGAAAAGCAGCAACAAGAAACAAAGACCAAACAGTGTAATGCCCCACCCCCCACCCCCACCCCCACCCCACCCCACACACACACACACACAAAAATATATGAATGACAAAAATCCATAACTTAAAATACTAAGAAATAAAATTCCAAATTTCATCACTGACAGTGTAATTCTCAGAAAATAAGCAAAAAGCAATGCAATCTTTATCACAAAAGTTTCAATTCACACCCAAAAACATCAGCAACACACACACACACACACACCAAAAAAATGATTTGGACAGCAAAAATAAAATATAAATATAAATAACAAAAATCCAAAAATTAAGATGCTAAGAAATACAATCCCAAATTTCATCACTGAAAGTGTAATTCTCAGAAAATAAGTAAAAAGTTGCAATCTTTATCACAAAAGTTTCAATTTCACACCCCAATAAATCAGCAAAACACACACACACACACAAAAAAAAAATGATTTGGGCAGCAACACCTATAAGATACACCACTCTATAGAATTAGAACTTAAAATAAAGCTGCAATCTTTATTTTTTTTTCCTTCAAAACCACCAACTGTCGACCAAATTTTATCAACACAAGTTAAAATCAAATAAAGAAAATCATAAACCCAATTTCCAGAATAAAATCCCAAAAAAAAAAAATATGAGAATCAATATAACTCACCTTAAATCCTCCAGAATCAAAAACTATCTTTCAGTCTCCCCAGTCTATTAAACAGACAATAAGTAATACTGAAAAAAACAAAGAAATAAACTATATGTGCAAGTATTTAATCATTTTGGTTACAAAGATTTTTTTTTAAAAAAAAAAAATCCAGATGAAAAATGACAAGTATTTAACTGAAAGGGATTCGTTTATTTCTCCTGCTTTCTATTTTGTCGAAAGAAACATTTGCTCATATATATATATAAAATAATGCAAGAGAATTTGAAGAGTTTTCTCAAGTTTGAAATGAAACCCCCTTTTTTGGAGCAAGAATGAACGAAGCACATAGTCGTATATCATCATTGCACTGATGGGTCACCCACTAACCCGTGAAATTTGTTGTTTTTTATTGAATAATAATAATATTACCCTTTTCGGCCACAAGAACAGGGAAAGGGAAGGGCCACGAGAACAGAGACATTGTCTTCTGAGTCTACTCTTTGCAATGAAACATATTTTTTTTCTACCATCTCTCGAATGATGTTGAACTTTCTCTCTATATGCTTGGTGTTGTGGTGAGCCCTCGGCTCCTTGGCTTGGGCGACAGCTCCATCATTATCAGAATATAGTGATATAGGCAACTCCGCGTTAGGCACCACTTGAAGTTCTTGTATAAACTTCTGCATCCAAAATGCTTCTTTGCTAGCCTCTGAGGCAGCTTGATACTCTGCTTGGCAGGTGGAATCTGCAGTAGCGGTTTGCTTGGAGCTTCTCCAAGATACTGCTCCTCCATTGAGAGTAAACAAATACCCAGATGTCGACTTAGAGTCGTCATTGTCTCCTTGAAAATCAGAATCAGTGAATCTAATCACCTTCAGTTCTCCACCACCGTAAGTAAGAACCAAATCTCTAGTTCTTCTTAAGTACTTAAGAATGTTCTTTACGGCAGTCCAATGTTCCCTTCCCGGGTTTGCTTGAAATCGACTTACCATACTCACAACATAGGCTAAGTCTGGTCTAGTACACAACATAGCATACATGAGGCTACCCACTGCCGAGGCATAAGGTACCTTACTCATCTCTCTCTTGTCTTCCTCACTTTGAGGACATATTTTCGTGGTGAGATGAATTCCATGTCGCATAGGAAGGAAACCTCTTTTAGATTCATCCATCTTGAATCTTCTCAGGATTTTATCTATATAGAGGGCTTGGGAAAGTCCTATCATTCTTCGCGGTCTATCTCTGTAAAGACAGATCCCTAGAATATAGGAAGCTTCTCCCAAGTCTTTTATGGAGAACGTTTTAGAAAGCCAAGATTTCACAGTGCTGAGCATTGCTACGTTATTTCCTATAAGTAGAATATCATCTACATATAGTACTAAGAACGCAATGTTGCTCCCACTGACCTTTTTGTAAACACATGGTTCCTCTTCATTTAAATGCAGTCAAAGTCCTTGACTGCTTCGTCAAATCGAAGGTTCCAACTCCGAGAAGCTTGCTTCAGCCCATAAATGGCTCATTGCAGCTTACACACTTTATGAATATTAGCTTTGGACACAAAACCCTTAGGCTGTTCCATATAGATTTCTTCCTCGAGATATCCATTTAGAAAAGCCGTTTTGACGTCCATTTGCCATATTTCAGAATCGTAATAGGCAGCAATGGCAAGCATCATGCGAATAGACTTGATCATAGCTACGGGCGAGAAGGTATCATGATAATCGATTCCTTCCCTTTGAGTATAACCCTTTGCCACAAGCCTGGCCTTATAGGCATCAACCTTGCCATCCCCATCAGTCTTTCTCTTATAGATCCATTTATTTCCAATAGTCCTCATGCCAGTTGGAAGATCTACTAGAGTCCTGACCTGATTGGTATGCATTGAGTCTATCTCAGCTTCCATTGCTTCTTGCCATTTTTCGGAGTCTACATCCACTATCGCTTGGTCATAGGTGAGAGGGTCGTTTTCACTGATATCAGGTGTGTCGTGGAGACCTAGTTCCTCAACATGTGTATAGCCATACCTTTCAGGTAAGTGAGACACCCTATCAGACCTTCGAAGTGGAGGTTGTGTTACAATAGGTTCGGTTCTTGATCCCTGATCAGATGTATCCTTAGGACTTTCATTATGATCTTCCAAAGAGATATTTCTACCCAAGCCACCTTCCTGAATGAATTCATTCTCAAGGAAGTGCGCTTGTAATGCCACAACGACCCTATGGTCTTCTGGAATGTAGAATAGATAACCCATTGAGTCCTCTGGGTATCCAATGAAACGTCCTTTGATGGATCTCGCTTCCAGTTTTTCCACCTTAGCCTTCTTGATATAGGTTGGACATCCCCAAATCCTTATGTGATTAAGGCTTGGTTTCTTACCTTTCCACATCTCATGCGGAGTGATAGGAACGGATTTGAAAGGACATCTATTTAGGATATAGGCAGCGGTTAGTAAGGCATACCCCCAAAGGGAAATTGGTAAATCAGTGTAATTTAACATGGAGCGAACCATGTCCAACAAAGTCTGGTTTCTCCTTTCTGAAACACCATTTAACTGTGGGGTTCCTGGTGGCGTGAATTGAGACACTATTCCATATTTCTTAAGGAACTCATCAAACTCTGTGCTCATATATTCGCCACCTCGGTCCGACCGAAGTGCTTTGATATGACATCCAGTTTGTTTTTCAACTAGGGCCTTAAATTCTTTAAATTTAATAAAGGCTTCGGATTTATGTTTCATTAAGTACACAATCCCATACCTAGTGTGATCATATGTGAACGTTATGAAATATTGATATCCGTCTCGAGCTACTTCTAAAGCATCACAAACGTCGGTATGTACCAATCCAAGTTTATCGGTAGCCCTTTCAAAAGTCCCTGTGAAGGGGGACTTAGTCATTTTGCCTCTAAGGCAAGATTCACAAGTTGGATAGGGTTCTACACCCAATAGACTTAAAAGTCCATCTTTCTCCATTTTCTGAACCTTGGTGTGACCAACATGACCAAGTCTAAGGTGCCATTTAAGAGCTTGATTAGTATCTTGCCTACCACGTTTCCTAGTTATAGTGTTAACTGCTGTTTTATTTTGCATGTTCAGATGATATAAACTATTCAACAATGTAGCTATGCCAACCAATTTATTTCGAAAATAAATTTTACAACTACCATTGCCAATGAAGAAACAAAATCCTTTCCGGTCCAAGACTGGAATGGATACAATGTTTTTATGCCCCTTGGGCAAAACAAGTACTTCATCTAACGTCAAAATAAAACCGGATTCTAAACCCAGTAGTAGTGATCCAATATCGGTTGGCTCGACACTATGTCCGCTTCCGACAGTGATCATTACTTCCCCAGTTTTTAGTTGCCTTCTTTGTTCCAGATTTTTATTCATAGTACAAATATGAGAAGTTGCACCTGAATCCAAAATCCATGAAGCAGCATATACAGTAGAGGAACAATTGGTTTCAAAAATATAATTTTCCGTACATAATGCTCCATTTATCTTGGGACAAGTCCTACGCCAGTGGCCCAGCTCACCGCATTTAAAACATTCGTCCTTAGATTTAGGAACGCCTACACTTTGAATCTTTTGGGCCTTGCCATTTCTTTTCTGCACCCCTTTCTGCTCATTGGTCTCTTTCTTCTTATTATTGAACCTCCGAGGTTCAGAAGAAATCACAAGAGCAGTCTCCCTCGGATTAGTCTTCATGTTAGACTGTGCCGTAGCCAATGTATATGAAATTTCGTTACAGTTGAAATTCACTACAAACTGCGTGAAGGAGCCAGGTAGAGATTGAAGGATGAGATCAATTTGAAGGGATAAATACATATGAAAGTTGAGCACCTCGAGCCTCTCAATCGTAGAGATCATCTTGAGGACGTGGTCTCCTACTTTCTCCCCTTCTTTCATCCGAGCACTGAATAACTGTTTTGATATCTCATATCTAGCAGTTCTACTATGCTCTCCATAAAGTTCAGTCAAATGTGTAAGAATCTGCCTAGCAGAAGCCATTTTCTCGTGCGCTCTCTGAATCTCATTAGACATAGAGCCCATCATTAAGCCACGGACTAACACATCATCCTTGACCCATTTTTCATGGCTTTCAATCTCTTCTTGATTAGCCCTGGTTCGGAATGGAGTCAGTGGAATGTCCGCCTCTAAGACGTATCCCAGAGACTCCATACTGAGGACAATCAACAGATTCCGCAACCAATCAACAAAGTTGGGGCCAGTTAATTGATTCTTTTCAAGTAGATTTGCAATTGGGTTCTTAGCCATTTTTAGAGAGATTTGTTTCGATTTCTGCAAAGATTTAGACAAGATT
Source organism: Orobanche coerulescens (assembly GCA_033398695.1). NCBI lineage: Eukaryota > Viridiplantae > Streptophyta > Magnoliopsida > Lamiales > Orobanchaceae > Orobanche > Orobanche coerulescens. The sequence goes on from CM065816.1 coordinate 5,182,983, forward strand.
AAATTAGTGACTTGTTTAATTACGATCGAGTATAGAATTTAAGGACTTATATAATTCTTGTCTCCGCTCCCACTAATTTTATCGGAATTATACACTCCCATGTTATAATCCGGAAATCATTATAAAAACAATTTCTTAGTGGTGATCTGTAATACCCGTACTTTTTATTGACTGTTTGTCCTTACCGTTCTTCCTATTTTGTCGCTACGTAAACTCTTTGTGATGTAGTCGGCGTTGATCTAGAGTTTCATGCCTTGTTAGGATCATGATCGTGCTAGTTATGTAATACCCGGTTGTAATTCATTCATTTTCATTCAGTAATTATCAGTCTGTAATTGTCACTCAGTAATTTTCACTCATTAATAATCACTCATCATTCATGAATTATTCATTTGCGTTCACTGTTGGCATGTTGTAATCGTATATCAGTTACCGATCGTCATTTCATCTCCGTTTATAGATCGAGACGGGAGTATTATCATTTTCATTGTGATTGATAGCCTTGTACTGGGAGTATCATCTTTGGCTTGTGTTAGACTTGTTCACTTTCACATTCGTATGATATGTCGGATCATTCATCAGTCGTAGCGAGGAATCGGAGTTATCGGATTTTTCACCTTGGCCAGCATTGAGTTACGGCCGTAAGGACTTTAGGTTACGGCCGTAACAAGGGTTCGTTGATTTCAGGCCATTTTGGGCCGAGCGGGACTTACGGCCGTAAGGTTTGAATACGGCCGTAAGTTGGCGAGTGCGGCCGTAAGGCTTGGCGATTCTGGCCGTCGTGGTCCAAGAGGCTACCCGGGCATTTTGGCGAAGGCGAGTTCTGGCCGTAAGGAGGGTTGGATACGGCCGTAAGTGATCTTCGTAAATTCGGGTGTTGTCGGGCAAGGGGACTTACGGCGTAAGGGTTGCGGCATACGGCCGTAAGTCGAGGAAGGTACGGCCGTAAGGCTTGGCGGATCTGGCCGTCTGGCTGCAGCAAGGTGCCTGGTCATTTTCGACGAAGGGGGCTTACGCCCGTAAGTTCGGCCGGATACGGCCGTATCATCCGAGTTACGCCCGTAAGGTGTGCGGGTACGGCCGTAAGGATGTCGGCAGATGTTTTTGACGAAGGCGAGTTACGCCCGTAACTCAGGAGCGGTTACGACCGTAAGTCTGTCGGCAGGCTTTTGGACGAAGCCGAGTTACGGCCGTACGAGTTGGCCGGTTACGGCCGTAAGGCCGTTGACCTGGAATGTTACGACCGTAAGAGGGCCGAGTTACGGCCGTAACTTTCGGCATATATAAAGATTTGGCCGGGACATTTTTCCTCATTTCTTCATTTCTCCAACTTTTATCCGAGAGAGAGGGTTGAGGGAGAGATTTTGCCATCATCAATCATTTGAGTGTGTAATTTTCATCATCTTCATTCATTTGGGAAGCTTGGATACTCGTTTTAACTCGTGTTCATCAGATCGAAGTGGTTGGATCTTCAAGAGGTAATTTCTTCAACATCTTGGATTTCGATTTTGTGTTGAGATATGATGTTTTGGACGTTATAATCATGTTATATGAAGGTATATGTATATGATTATGAGTTTGTATAAGGATTCATTGGATTATTGAGGGATTATTCAAGAACACTTTGAATATCGAGTTGAAATTGGGGGGTTTTCGATTGATTGTCGTTATAATCACGTTTTCGGATATTCATTTTGGATTATTGATTATTTGGAAGATGTTTGTTGGTTTGAAACACTTCTTGGGGGAATTTGATAATGGCATATTGAGATTTGATTGTAAATAATCGGAGTTTGGCCTCAACGTATTCGATATAATGCCCCAATGAACTTGGTTTAATCGTATCGACGTTTTGAGTTCGTTATATGCGTGTTTGATTCGTATATTGAACGGGTTGTTGGATATTGTATAATTCAAGGTTGTTCGAGCGACCGATAACTCAATTAGGACGTTGTTCGTGGAAGGATAATTGTCACCGGTGTTGTGTAAGTTGATTCTTACTCAGTTAAAAGGATATTCGTTTCCTTTTGTTGTTGTTCATTCATAATCATAACTCATTCATCATTGTGTTAACCGTATCAAAACTTGTCATTGTCAATTAATCACTTCAGTCATAAGGAACGACGGTTCCAATCATTTCATTGAGCTATCATTCATTTCACTATCATTTCATCTCGGTGAGTCATTATTCGTTTCCGATGTCACTTTTGTTATATCGTGGCATTCCGGGTCATACTGGCGTGCCGGTTGGTATGTGTAGGATTTTCATGTCGGGCACATTTATGTCGTGTGTTGGTTGTTGGCCTCACATTGGACTGTGCACACGAGTCGATTGCTTCGTGAGACTGATTAGGTACAAGACCACACGTGTATTCGATCGATACTCGTTGGTGGCTTGTGCACGGATACATTTCCATCCCGGGCGTAGTGTGGCGCCACCCTTTGAGCCGTACTGTTAGTTGATTCATACAGCATGTTTGATTGCGTATGTTTTCAACAAGATTGGGTTATAATCTAACCGATTCATTTTGATCGAACTTGTGGTTTATACTACATATATATATGATTGTGTTTATTCAACTCTTGAGGATTGTTGTTCTGTATAACTGACCCCGTTTGGGGATATTGTTTTTCAGGTCATGGCAAGGCAAAGGCACAGGGAGAGCACGTTGACGGCGAGGAGTCCCAATGATACTAGAAGGGGGCCCCAGTCTTTTCAGTCATTTATGTTTCTTTCATTTATTCCGCTTCAGACATTCCGTTTGAATACTCATTTCACTTAGTGTTGTATATTTTATCTCCATATAAAATATACATGTATTCTGAAATATCCTGGATGTGTTGTATGAAACTCCTTATCGGAGTAATTATTGTTGTAATGTTGTAATTAGCTTTATTCATTCCGTCGTCGATCCTATTGCGCGACTCGGTAGGTCCGTCTCAGTCAGCAATGGGAGGAACCAAAGAGTAGTAGCACCACCTAGCCAGCTTGGCGGCCTACACTGTACCCCAACTGAGAACGAATGATTGGGATCATTCAAGAACTATTCTGTCGTGAATACCAGTATACGTATAAACCCTTCTTTAAAATGTCCCGATCAAGTTATAGGGTCACAGTCAGTCAAACCCCATTTGTACTTGACGCTATGCATGCGTTAATGCAAACCGAGATCATCGAGCTCTCTGGTATCTAATACAGCTAGCTTCAATGCTTTGGCCAAAGGCTTATAATCTCATCTGCCAATAACCGCATAGGACATATAACCCGTTCACTAACAAGAGAAAGAATTCTATCTTGGTATTCAGTAGGACCTGCTACTTGCCCATCAAGATGCACGTCGAGGTTGACCCCCGCCTTCCGGTTTATAGGGTCGAACTACTCTAATGAAAATCTTGACGTCACAAGCACATCCCTACTAAATCCTCAAGTCGAAAGTTCACGAATACCTATCACAACCTTTCGATTCCATCATTGACTGTCCCGGAGTGAAATCCGTGTGACGAATCGAGGGTGAGTCAGTTCGAGTATACTAATCCAATTAGCATACCTATAACGTGTGCTCCCACTAATCATTAGTGTTCGACAGGCACTCTCCTTGTCAAAGAACACGTCATACAAGTCTTCACATAAACTTAATGCCCAGTCAAGTTTCATTGACTTGCGAACGATTAAGTATTTGAGCTATAGACCTTTCCAGTGCCGACCCCCTTATCCAATAAGGAGTGGAACGTTTTGCTCTCAAATACACGGACTAGTTTCTACATGAATATTTACGAGTTAGGAATGCCAGTAACTATCAGTAAATAAAGAAACATCCATTGCCTTATATTGATGATTTACATAATAACAAGTACAATGCCCCCACTCAATATCCTCTGAGTGGCATTCGAGGGCATACTCCTAACAACAATAAAGTAATACCTATATGATTACCAATGACTAGTCAAAGTCACAATAAGACTTGGCTCACTTAAGTGATGATGCAGTCTTAAAAGAAAAGTACGGTATTGTGTACTCATGTTTGACTCGATGTACTCATTCGTAATAATCCGATAAAGCCACTGTGATGATGGCCTAGGATGCGCTCACGCAATGTCTGTGATTGACAAGAGGCTTGAAGCTCGCTCTATCTCGATAAAAGGACACTTGAATATCGATACTCGAATTTGCCCTGAATGTATTGGTCTATCTCCCATACGACCTCCAAGGTAGCTCACTTGCTGGAAAATGGTAAAATCGGTACCATTGGAAAGGTTTGTGTCTACTTTCCAAGGAAACCAACCATTTGATCACATCCATTATGCTGAGTGACATATGACTATTGTTGCAAAGTAGGACATGATATATCCGGTAATTTGCTGAGTCAACTTCAACAGAGCATTGTGATCTGCTCAGGTCGATCTAGGTTACGTACTGTATGTGAATGAAAAGCTATGGGTGTCTAGTTTTCATAAGTTCTTACAGTTTCGTTGATACCTATTGAATTTAATAAGTTATGACTGATTTAGTGCATGGTGGTCAAGACTTTAGAAAACTTGATAAGTCTTTAGCGACTTTGCACTTTGGATGTGTCGCGCTCTTTTTGTCCTTAGACCAATGTTTATTTTTTCCCATTAGGTTTTCACTTGGTAAAGTTTTTAACGAGGCGACCTATGAGAATATCCATACAATGATGCGTTGCACTTCTGTTCAACGTAGACCAAGAGATATTTTTTCCACTGGGTTTTTCCTTGGTATAGTTGTGAGGGCAACTTGGCATCTGACTCCTATGATTTGAGGTACTCATCAGGGGGAATCATTATGTATACATCCGGGGAGTATACATGACATGTTATGTTGGTGCGTTGCAATATTTTCCTCATCAAGCCTTTATTTTTCCCATGAGGTTTTGTTTTGACTTGGAATAGGTTTTTACGAAGGCAACATCTTCTGCACCATTGTTGTATTAGTGTTCGACACAGGGGAGTGTTCTGGAAATTATTATTTACGTGATATGTCTTACCTAATACTGGTTGTTGATACATAGATGGAAGGTTCTAGATCCTTCTAGAGGTAGTAGGATCCTATTAGATGTCTTACCTTATCTAGGAATCCTATGTATAGAAGGACTCTCATTGTAATGCCTATATAAAGGCCCCTCTATCAGTGTTATGAATACAGTTGATTGACTCGTATTTACGGTCTTTTACTTTCTCCTGAAAAAACTTGATCCATTTTTTTTTGTGCCCCTTATCTTTTAAATTAACGAGTCATTCGGACTCGTGCGATGCACACGGGCTCGATCTAAATGTTCAAAGCGTATTGTTCAGCACTAATTTTCGTCATTTTGATCATGGATGGATTTTGTTGATCAATAAGTTTCTAAGTTGTGTTTGTTAGAATGACATGAAAATTGTTTGTGCCGTTATTTCGTAAATTTTAATTGAGGTCGAGTCAAACACTCAAAATACAATATATAACTCGGGCTGCCTCAGGACCTGTGCGATGTACACAACTTTTTTATTTGTTATTATAATTTATAAATGATTTTGAGCCAAAATTATGTAATTTTTCCTTTCTAATCATTATTCAAGGTGATATTTTTAATATGCCATATTTTGTTATTGTAGCAAACTCTTTTAATTTATCTGTTCAAATCGGATGTACTAAAACTCATTAACCCGTGCGATGCACGGTTTTTGTTTACCATTATAAATTCTAACTCTTGGTATTTTCAAAAACTAATTTTTATAGGATGTATGTTTACGAATCAAAAGGATTAAGCCATTAACCATTTTGACAATTTCGAACCACTCGAGTATCCTTAGGTTTCATTAATTATAGTATGATTTCAATGTTTCAATCCGTTACACTCAATTTATACATCTCAAGTAATGATCTCTTAATTCATTTCGTTTTGTCATTACTAGTCCAAGACGTGCGATGCACAACTTTGAAATAAGTTGTTTAATTGTTAACAGATATAACTTGTCGATGATTATTTTGTACGGCGATTTATATTATCATTTGAGTTCCTTAGTTGATTTTGTAAGTAGTATATCTAATCCCAATCACCCCAACATTAAAAATTTCAACCCAACTACTAAGTTAACAACCCAATTTCTAGTTAACAGTTTAGCACCCAAGTTTAACTAAAAAATGGTATTTTTATAATAAAAGAAACCTAAGAATATTAGGTAATTATTAAGGTATATATTTTATGTGAGTTACATAATGAAGCCTTATAAGAGCAATGTTGGATCAAGTGGTTAACACCCTTGCCTCTGGAGACAGAGGTCAAGGGTTCGATCCTCACCCCTTGCAAGGCCGGAGGTCCTTTTCTACCGTTGGTAGAACCAGAAGCAGCCTCTCTACCTTAGGTAGGGGTAGGGCTGGAACTTTTGGAACCGGGAACCGCAGAACCGATCCAAACCGCATCGGAACCGACGGTTCGGTTCGGTTCCTAGCAACAATTTTTTTTTTCGGTTCGGTTCGTACTGTTAGTATTCGGTTCGGTTCGGTTCGCGGTTCCTGTCTGTTTTAAAGAGGAACCGATCTGAACCGCAAGGAACCGTCCGAACCGCACCGAACCGGGAAACCGACCAGCTGAATATAATATAATATAATATATTCTTATTATACATAATTAATATAATAAAATAATATAATATATTCTTAATAAAATAAAATATAATATAATATATTTCATCCAAACCATACAAAATCGGTTCCGGTTCGGTTCGGTTCCTGTGCGGTTCGGTTCCTGTGCGGTTCGGATAAAAAAACTGGAAAAACCGAACCGCGAAAAAACTATGCGGTTCAATTCCGGTTCCTGTATTTTTCTCACAGGAACCGAAAAGTCCCAGGCCTAGGTAGGGGTAAGGCTGTCTACGTCTCAACCTCCCTCATACACCATGGAAGACGATATTGGGACTAGACCTGGCAATTCGTTCGTGTCGTGTATTTTCGTGTCGTGTACTTTCGTGTTTCGTGTACCAAAAGTCCAAACCCATACACGACACTAAATGAATTCGTGTCATGTCGTGTCGTGTACCGCGCAAATTCGTGTCGTTTCGTATCGTGTTTTCGTGTCAGGCACATAATATAAAATAAATATTAAAATATTATAAAAGATAATAATTTTAATATTATAATATTATTCTTATAGGTTTTAGTAGACGAAATGAAACGAATGATAATGAAAACACGAATGTTTACACGAAATTTATGAAAGTTCACATTATATTTTCAAATTTTAAAGTTTAGTATAAACAGAATTCATAAAATATATATTTTTATTAAATTAAATACAAAATATTATATATTTATTTATTTATTTCGTGTACCTCGTGTCGTGTCGTGTACCCAAAGGATAAACACAAAACCGACACTAAATCTCGGTCGTGTACTTTCGTATTCGTGTATTTTCGTGTCGTGTGCTCAAAATGCAAACCCAAACACTAAATTTTCGTGTCGTTTTCGTGTCGTGTGGTAAATTGCCGGGTCTAATTGGGACCCATAACCCTTGGAAGATGGTATTGGGAGTTACCTTACTTTACTTTTTTTACATAATGAAGCCTTATACTTGTAATTCTTTATGCACATGTTGGCTTATTATATTAATTATTTTCAATGGTCAGATATGAAAGGGAAATTTGTCATATTCGTGTAGTTTAGTAAATGTGAGATTTGATACTTTCACTTATTTATTCTGAATAAAACAAATCATAGCATTTTTTATTATGAATATGTCGTAGGGTAAATAGATGGAAATTCACTTGAGAAAAAAATCAATAAGTTACAACAAATCTTCAACACCTCATAACAGTCCAGATTTTCATGGTCCATTAGTTAAATCCAAATCAGATCCAATAATATAAGGGCAGCACAACTTGACAACCCTAATCTCATTCCTGAAAACATCTGCCCCTTCCAACCTTTTCTATTCACAACTATCATCTAAACCAAACTCAGCTTCCTTCTCTCTTCATTCATATGATTCACGAATCTCTACAAACCATACACAAAGCTATGTTGCACAGGGGCGGATGCGGGTGCGGGCAGATACGGGTGCGGGGATATGGTTTTTTGAAAATGTTAGGGTGCGATACGGCAATGATACGTCTGTTTATTTTATATTTTATTATATATAACACTTGTTAAATATAAAATACAAAAATTCAAATATCACCATAAAACCAATTCAAATGCATAAAACAAGTCATACAAAAAATAATTCAAAATGGCTTTGAGAAGCGGAGCTTTCTGATGCTGTTCGTGAATGCTGCTAAAGGTAAAAGTAATTACTTATTAAATAATTTACTTTTTGTATTTTAGTTTATTTGATTTACTTTTTAAAAATTACAAAAAAAGAATAAAAAAAAAAAAATCACCCACGCCCCCTCCACGCACCGGATACGCGTATCCTGTGCAAGGATACGCGAGTCCGATTTTTTTTTTTGCACGGATTCGCCACATGGCGAATCCCACGCGAATCGCACCGCACCCGCACCCATGCAGTATCCGATACTGCATACTGGTCAATTTTGAAGAATCCGTGCATCATAGACACAAAGCAATACTCTTTTCTTTCGGTTTTCCTTAAAAACCGAGCACCAAACCGATCGATACGTTTATTTTATGCACGTTAGCCTTTAAATGAAACCCATAAAACAAAAACCATGGTTGTTTGAACCGGTCATTAAACAAAAACCCTTCATCTTTTTGCTTCTTGGTTCGTATTCAACAAACCAGTTTACCCGACTTCAAGATCTTTTTATGGTCTCAGGTAGGTATTAATTATGTTGTTGTTCTTGGGTTTTGATTATAGATCGATGTGGAAAGAGTTTCACACTTATAAAATCGATAAACATTTTTAAATAAGGGTGAAAACAGATCTGAGATCGTTTTTACTTTATTCTTTTAAGTCCGGGTCTTGATGTATGGAGATGAGATACTACGGTTGTGGTTTTGAGGAAGATGGGATTAGGGTAGATATTGAAGTTTGTTGTTGTGGATGACTGTTGGTGAACCCGATAGTTTGTGAAGATGCAAATGTGGTATTTATAGGATCCATAAGACAGACTTGACACATTTAAAGTGAGGAGATGAAAGGATTTGGAATTACATGATGAAACATGTTTTTGAATAAATCGATTGAATTTAATTTGAGAGGGGCAGTGAATCGGTTTGGTGTTATTGACTCAGAAATAAATGGCAACACTTCATACTCATCTCACTAAAATGAGTCTGCTCAACTTGTTTTGCATTCAAGAATTATGAGGCTGCATTGAATTCGAAGCTTTAGGTCTTGAAACATTTAACGATTAATATGCATATATTTTCACTTCAAAATTAGTGTCATTAATACTCCCCAATAATTTTGAGGGCTCAATCAATTAGTGCCTCACACCCCATATCCTCTTGAAACGTTTACGATTAATCTGCATATGTTTTCACTTCAAAATTGGTGTCATTAATGTTGTTACCCAAAATATTATTCGGAACGATTTGCTGGATATGGCTACGGGTGAGTAACAAACAAAATGCAAGAGCACGAGCGATGGAATGAAAATAACACAAGATTTGCCGGGGTTGTTAGTCCTGTAATATCCGTAACTTTCCATTTTTAGCAGTTTCCACTTTTGGTGTATGTGTATTTTTATCGACTCGCTTGTAACCGTTTCGACATTGTGAATCTACTTTATTCTTGGAGTTTTTCCATTTGGACGAGTTTTGGTGATGTTTTCACGTGATTTCATTTTATGACATGTTTTACCGTATGAACGTTCGATTCTCGTAAAACTCATTCGTTTTCGTTGTTTCTTGGTTTGAACAAGTTCGTATGATTGAGTTGGTCGTGTTGAGACTTTCGGTTTGCAAATCCGACGTCGTATCGTGATTTTTGGACACTTGGGTCATTTTCGTAATTTCCTATAAGTTTAGGGAATTTCATATTCGTTGTCGTATTTCGGATTCTCAGGTAGTCGGATTGATGTTTTCTTGTGATGGTTAGACACGTCGTCGAATATTCTTCGTAGTCGTATTTTTGGTTCGATAGCAGGTCCGGGTTTCGGGGTCGTCCGGAATCGTTTGGGCCGGTGCCCGATCTTCTTTGTCCAAAGGGTGTTACGGCCGTAACACCCGAGGTTCTGATCGTAAGTTGGCCATGTTACGGCCGTAAGTGTCCCTATTCTGCTTGTAACGGCATTTTTTAAAGCAGTGGCGAGAGTCCAACACCTCATTTTCTATCCTTTCCTTTCGTTTTCTTCACGGGGCAACTCCAGAGGCGATTTCCTTCAGTTTTGATCGAAGAATTCTTCGTGTTCCATCACCGTAGAATCGTAGTAGTATATCACCATCAGCGTAATCATCCTCCATCGTCTGAATCCGAGGTATTTTCTTCAGGAACCCTAACTTGTATAAATTGGGGGTTTTTCGGGTTTTTCGTGATTGATTCCGAATTGTTCATGTATGTTGCGTAACTTCTTACCGATTGTTGTTATTGGGTGAATCCCAATCTGTTTTCTTCGAATTAATCCGTGAATTATCAATACGGGGATATTTTGCGTAAACCCTCGCCCGTTGATCGTCTATTGTCGTGTATTGTAATCGGGGTTATGGGAGTATTCCTTTCGTTTATTGATGTCCGTTGGGACTCAGTTATGTTAATTCTTCGTTAGGAACTGTCGTCTTCCACTCGGATCATCCATAGTCGTTTTTCACTTCCGATTCTTTGAAGATGTCACAAAGGCAAGTACTTTACATTTGTTTACATGTTCTAGTATTTGAATTATGGCTATATGTGGTTGTTGTGGGAGGATATGTGTATGTTCACCTAGGGACGGTCCGACGGGGCCTCTAGGGATACGTATTGCCGTGTGTGTGCGTATCACGAACTGTGGTTAACCACCCAGGGATGTCCGACGGGGCTCTGCGGGGTACGGTGGCCGTGAGTCACGTACCAAGGTTAACTTTGAATTGTTTTGGTTGGAGAAAATGTGTTTGTGCTTGTGCATCGTAAATATTCCGGAATATAAAATGTTTTCTAAAATGATTCTTTTTGGCGCATATATTCATCTGATTAGAATGTAGTTCAAATGGATTGTACTTGCACTAGCAGTTGTCGCTAACCCCTTAAATGGGGGAAATACTTTTTGTATTTCAGGTATCGATCATGGAGACAAGCGGGCATTCGAGCCGTATGACTATGTGGATGATGGGCAAGCATGATACTGCCCAGTAGTCGATTATTGGTGTTCTGTCTGTCGGTTATTATTGATATCTTGTTTTGGGATTTCTGTATTGTAAAACTGGTTTAAGTACTCGAGTACTTTCTTTCAAAATTGTTAATGTTGTGTTCCCGTTTTGGGAAATGGATTGATGTTGGATTCTATTTATTGGGTTGTAGTCTCTTATTTTAAATTGTCGTTTATTGATGATTGTTTGTCGTTGACGAATGTCTTGTTGGTACGTTAGCCTGGTGGATTCCACAGTGTGGGGTCCACGGCGCTGTAATATGCCCTGAATGTCTTGGGGGTGTTACAGAATATGGTATCGGAGCTTAGGTTTATGGATACCTAGGCTATCGGTTATTTGGGTCTAGTCGAGTGTCGTTTTTTGGGACAGTATCACTGCTATGCCATCATCTCAGTACGCCGGTGCTCGTAAGTGTTTCCTAACTTGACTCGTTTCATCGTCCTGTTCTATTCCTGTCTTAGTATCTTGTTGCGTTTTGCGTTTGAATTGTACTCACCCATTACTTCTTCAGAATTCCTCCTGGTTGTAACACCCCGAGATATTCGGAATAATTACAGCGCCGTAAACCCTTTAAGTAAGGATTTACAAGGCTAGTTTTAAAAGAAGTGTAAATATAGAACATCAATATCACGGAAATGCAAGTTTACAAAACCGTACAACTGGTTCAACGAGTAATTAATACAACCATATCGAAATGATATTAATAAGACACGTGTACTCGAGTACTGAAATCAAACCAAGAAAACAAATCACCAACAACATCAAACATCACTGAACCCCTTCGTCGTCACGTCGGTACTGTGGCTGTTTCCCTGCTCCTCGGCTACCTGAACATCAAAACAAATGTCCACCCCCGAAGGGGTTAGCAAAACGATGCTAGTACAAGTATCATTTAAACAAATCAAATATGCATCAGCAATACATAACAAGATACACCACACGGACTTCCGCTACCGGAATCCGATAATGCGAATCCACAAGATTCCATTAACACAGCATAGGTATTCCAATGATCCAGCGCCCTCAGCATAGATCCCAAGATGATCCCGTCGGACCAACACGAGGTGGAAATAACCCGTCCAATGATCCAGCACCCTCAGCCTATATCCCAAGATGATCCCGTCGGACCAACACGAGGTGGACATCCGATCCAGCGCCCTCAGCATAGATCGCACAACAAACACAACATAACTCATGCATACATATATGCCAAATCGCCATGTCCATCAACATGAACATACAACACTAGATAACGAATATCATGACCATTCAACGCAATAAATCTCATGTTCATCAACATGAATAATCACACGCATGCTCAAAATACCAATATTAACATATTATGATACTTGCCTCGAAGATGGCAAGAACGAAACACTTCAATGATCTCAACACACTCGAAGGCCGCCTCCTTCGATCAACGTAGCAAGCTAGAACCTTAACAAAAGGAATGATATACAAATCATCTCAAGTCGAACGATTGCCTAGCAATTCGGTCTACGGCCAAAAGCTCAAAATAAACAATCTGCCTGAACCACTTAGCGTACGCTACGTACTCTACGTAACGTGAGCTAAGCCTACCTGTTAGCGTACGCTATCGTCTAAGCCTAGCGTACGCTAGCCATGGGTAGCGATTCTCTCGATCGGTGGCCCGACTCGGCTGATATCATAACGTACGTTACGTACCAAACGTAGCGTGCGTTAACTTATCCCCGATAGCGCACGTTAACTTACGTATGTTAGCGTGCGCTAACCGTGCATGGCAGATTACTACTGACAGAAAACTTGATCTAATGGTGATGAACTCAAAAATTCTATAGTGATAATACATGTCATCCCCGTGCATATCATGCTAAAAAGGTTTGTGAAAGTTCTATACGGATTAAACGACTACGAGATACAAGGATACGTATCATCATTACTACACCATCATTCATCTTGATCTTCAAGAAAATATTCTAAGTTCCGTTCGTCCTACGTTCCAAAACGCATGATTCCACTGTGTAAAACGTAACAACTAGGTAATATCCATCTACTGATCACAAATTGGTTTGAAGCTTCAGAATATGCTAGGAGTTCAAACACCAAGAGGTTCAATGGTTTATACGGTGAATAAGTATCGAAACATCGAAACTATCCTTCTAACACATGATGTTCGACTACTTAAGAATCTAACTGACAAGATAAACATGATCAAACGTCCTTCAGAATACTACTATTATTGGTGAAGAATCACCTACCTCAAAGTAGTGAAGAGCAAGGAGGGAATTCGAGGCAATCCAACACCGAAGGCTTGAACACCAATCTCCAGTGATATACGATCTTCAATCACGAGCTAGGATGTTGATATGAAGTGTTTAGGATGTAGAGAGTAATACTCTAAGTATAAGGATTCGGATGTGGGAGAAGAAAGGACTAAAATTACGAAAAAGATGCTGTCCTATTTATAGGAAATGGTTATTAGCGCGCGCTAGTCCATGCTCGTAGCGTGCGCTAACGACTTACTAACCTCACTGTACTCAGCACTTAGCGTGCGCTATCCTCATGTCAGTAGCGTGCGCTAAGGCGTTGACTTGGCTTTTCCCGAAAGCCGTCCAGGTTCATCCCGACACAATCCGACCAAGATCCCCGGCCTGATCTCACCTACCACACGTCTCAAACATGCTGACCACGTATAGCGCGCGCTAAGGTCATGCACAGCGTGCGCTATGGATCCAACTTAGCGTACATTACACATAGTCGATAGCGTGCGCTACATACGCAAAATCACAATTTCATCACATTCATGAAACCATACGCTCAACAACATCGGATTATGAAATACGGAGAAAAATACTCAGATAAAAGTGCAACAATAACAATGTCACAAGTTCTAAATACATAACAGAAACCTCGGGTATTACATCCTTCCTTCCTAAAAGGAAGTTTCGTCCCGAAACTTAAGATGAAAACAACTCCGGATATCTAGTCTTCATACTGTCCTCTGTTTCCCAAGTGGCCTCTTCGACTCCGTGTCGTGACCATTGTACTTTAACCAAGTGTATTGGTTTATTCCTCAACTGTTTGATCCGACTCTCAAGTATCTTGATTGGTCTCTCTTCGAAGGTGCCATCATTAGCTATCTCGATCTCGTCGAAATCAATGACGTGACTGGGGTCCGGTACATACTTCCGCAGTTGGGATACGTGAAACACATTGTGAACGTGACTCAGCGATGGCGGTAAGGCCAACCTGTATGCTAAATCTCCAACTCTCTCGAGGATCTCGAATGGTCCGATATATCTCGGACTTAGCTTACCTCTCCTCCCAAAACGGAAAATCCCTCGTGTAGGAGACACCTTCAATAGTACATGGTTCCCAACGTTGAACTCTAAAGGGCGACGACGCACATCTGCATAAGATTTCTGTCGACTCTGGGCAGTCAATAGTCTTTCTCGAATCAAAGCTATCTTCTCTTGAGTCTGAATTATCAATTCCGGTTCCATCCCGATCAAGTCCGAAGAATCATCCCAGCACAGGGGCGATCGACATCTTCTCCCGTACAAAGCTTCAAACGGTGCCATCTTAATAGAAACATGCCAACTATTATTGTAAGTGAATTCAATCAACGGCAAATAAACCTCCCAATCAATCGACCAATCTAAGGCACAAGCTCTAAGCATGTCTTCTACTGTTTGAATAGTCCTTTCGGACTGACCGTCCGTTTGGGGATGATAAGCCGTACTAAAGTTGAGCTCAGTCCTCAAAGCCCTGCGAACTGCTTTCCAGAAGTGCGACACGAAGCGACCATCTCGATCCGAAATAATGGTCTTCGGCGTCCCATGCAATCTGACTATCTCTGCAATAAATACTCGCGCCAATCTCTCGGGTCCCCATGTATCTCTAATTCCTAGGAAATGAGCCGACTTGATTAGTCGATCAACTATAACCCAAATCATGTTCATTCCCGTTCTAGTCCTTGGCATACTGGTGATGAAATCCATCGAGATGTCCTCCCACTTCCATTCAGGGACCGGAAGCGGCCTTAACATTCCGGCAGGTCGCTGATGTTCAATCTTAACTTGCTGACAAGTCAAGCACTTCGAAACATACTCTGCTACGTCCTTCTTCATATTCCCCCACCAGAAATTTTGTTTTAAATCCTTATACATCTTACTGCTGCCCGGGTGAATAGAATAGGGCGCGCTGTGAGCTTCCTTCAGAATAGTCCGTCTCAAATCATCATCATCGGGAATGCAAAGTCGACTCTGGAACCTCAGAACTCCATCATCTTGCATCACGAATCCTGGGGCTTTTTCTTTCTTTACTTCATCACATAATCGAAGGATCAGAGAATCGTCTAACTGCTTAGATTTGATCTCCTCGACTAGTGATGAAGTCAGTTTCATCACATATAGTTGCCCTTGGATTCCTGGTGCCCATACTTCAATCCCTTCGCGGATCAGTTCCCGTTGAATGCTGGTTTGGGATGTAAGTGCTTCCAACACTCGAAGAGAAACAGGTTTGCGGCTCAAAGCATCGGCTACTACGTTTGCTCTCCCCGGATGATAGAGAATCTCGAAGTCGTAATCCTTGATCAATTCCAGCCATCTCCTCTGCCTCATGTTTAATTCTTTCTGACTGAAAATGTACTTGAGGCTCTTATGATCGGTGAAGATCTGACAATGAGTGCCGTACAAATAATGTCTCCAGATTTTCAAAGCAAAGACTACAGCTGCTAGCTCCAGATCATGAGTCGGGTAATTAACCTCGTATGGTTTCAACTGCCGAGAAGCATATGCAATCACCTTATCTCTTTGCATCAACACACATCCCAGGCCCTGATTTGAAGCTTCGCTGTACACCATGAATCCATCCGTTCCATCTGGTAATGCTAATATAGGTGCTGTCGTCAGTCTCTTCTTAAGTTCATCAAAACCAGCCTGGCATTTCTCATCCCACTTAAACTTTTGAGTTTTCTGTAACAGCTGAGTGAGCGGACGAGCAATTTTGGAAAATCCCTCTACAAAGCGGCGATAATATCCAGTAAGTCCTAAGAAACTCCGGACTTCTTTCACGTTATTAGGAGCTTCCCATTCCAAGATTGCTTCGACTTTCTTGAGTCCTTTGAACTCGTCGGTGATATCACATGCCCAAGGAAAGTTACTTCCATAAGCCAGAACTCACATTTAGAAAGCTTTGCATACAGTTGTTCCTTCCTCAAGGTGCTCAAAACCACTCGCAAATGTTCGGCATGCTCCTCTGCATCCTTCGAATATATCAAGATGTCATCAATGAAGACGACCACAAATTTATCCAAGTATTCCAAGAATACTCGATTCATCAATTGCATGAATACCGCAGGAGCATTGGTAAGCCCAAACGGCATCACTACGAATTCATAATGCCGTCTTAGGACTGAAAGCAGACTTCGGTATATCCGATTCCTTAATTCTCAACTGATGGTATCCTGATCACAAGTCAATCTTCGAGAATACCCTTGCCCCTTGCAGTTGATCAAACAAGTCGTCTATCCGAGGTATAGGATACTTATTCTTGATCGTCATCTTGTTGAGCTCCCTGTAATCAATACACAGTCGGAGGGATCCGTCTTTCTTCCGGACAAAGAGAACGGGCGCTCCCCAAGGAGAAACGCTAGGTTAAATATAACCCTTCTGTAACAATTCCTCCAGTTGCTTCTTGAGTTCATACATCTCGGTTGGCGCCATGCGGTATGGTGCTCTGGAAATCGGAGCTGCTCCAGGCTCTAATTCGATGGTGAATTCCACTTCTCTCTGCGGAGGTAACCCAGGTAGTTCGTCAGGAAATACATCTGAGAACTCATTCACAACTGAAATAGACGAGAGCTCTACTCCTTCCTCTTTCCTCATGGCATAGCACCAAAGTCCGTGACATCCCTGCTTCAGTAATTTCACGGCTTTCATTGCTTTGATCGATTTTCGAGCTTCTGGTCTCCATCCTCGGAATAAGTGTTCAGATCCGTCATCAGCAATGATAGAAATGACTCTCTCTCGGTAATTCAGAATAGCTCCATAACGGTTGAGCCAATCGTCTCCGAGAATTAAATCGTCACCGTAGATGTCAACTACAATAAGATTCGATGGCCAATCTCTCCCTCTTCTAGACACTGGAAAATCTCTAGCCTCTAGGGTTCCCACAATTCTCTCTCCACTCGGCAAACCCACAACATATGGTTCACAATCAAATAAGCACGAAATTTTTAAACGATTTACACAGTTCAATGATACGAAAGAATGTGTCGCTCCGGAATCGAATAAAACACTAACTGGTTGCAAAAGGATCTGAATCGTACCTGATGCAACAGCAGTGTTCTGATCGTCAGATTTCCTCATCTCGTACAGGCGCGGAGGAACGGACCCAGCACTGGATGTCTCTCTCTTCCCAACGTTCTGCTGCTGAAATCCACTCTGTTGCGTCTGGTTCACACTTGTCTCCTTCGAAATTGGCGCTGGAGTGCGAGTACCAAAAGATCTAGTAGCAGCTCCATAGAAGGCCGCACGATGCCCTTCTTGTCCACAATCGTAACAAGTCACAGAAGATGCGGGGCAGTCACGTTGAATATGCCCTGCTCGACCACAATTGTAGCATTTCTTTGATGCGTCCGAAACTGCTGATGTAGTTCGGAACTTCTTTCCGCCTCTAGAAGGATGTGGAGGTTTCCTAGCCGAATAAAAGGAAGACTGGCCCTTGCGGGGCCCACCACTCTTGTTTTCTGAAAAGTTGTCGGTCACCTTCTGCTTCTTTGCTTCCACTGATTTCTCCACCGCCGCCTCTTTCATGTCATAGGCCAGCATTTTGTCTTGATACTGTCGCAAAGTAGTACACTCGAACCCGGACATGTACTGCTGAATCTCCGGCTTCATCCGCATATCGAAATGAAAAATCTTTTCTGCCTCCGTTCTGACCAAGTGTCGCACACAAGTCAGCTGATGATTAAAAGTTTTGATTACATCATCACGAGATGCTTCGAACTCTGTGGTGAGAAAAACTCTCGGATCTTTGCCTCTCTAAGCGGGCGAGGACAATCGTGCTTCCATCATTAGTTTAAATTCCGTCCATCCGCATTATGATCCTCGGGTCGAATAGCTTCCCACCAATCAAAGGCCTCCCGGTCGGAAAATCTTGGGCAATGGGAACCTTAGGTCCTCGGGACAATTAAGACCCGCGAATATCTTCTCTAACTCCTTAAGCCGGTGATCCCAAGTAAGTGCCTCGGAGATCCGTCAAATTTTGGCGGGTGCAATTTGACCACCTCGGCAAGCCATCTGTCCCCGGTTATCCTCGTGGTCTTTCTTTGTCCCATCGCCGTCTGCATGCGGTCGACTACAGGCGAACTGGTTTATCTGCGCCACCACTGTTGAAGCACTCCGGCATGTTAGGATTTGCGTCGTCATTCGCTGATCCTTGCGCCCTCGAATGGGAATCGGTTCGACTAGGCGATAGTGCAGGGTAGTTGTGGAATCCTCTGTCTCATGTTACCCGTCGCGTCCACGACCGCGTCCGCGTCCACGTCCTCCTCTCAACATACTGTAAACACAATTCCTCAATATCCAGGACAAAGTTTTCGAAATAAAGCCCGTCAATACTCACAAAACAGTAATTAAGTAAAACGGTAGTATAAGAGATTAGGAGACTTACAACCACGGTCCACATGACGACTTTTGGCTGAACAGTGATGTTACGAACGACCTGTGAATCAATAACGTAAACAGACCCAACTTAAAACCCGATTGCCAAGTGTAACACCCCCAAGTTATTCAGGGTATATTACAGCGCCGTGAGCCCCGCCGTGGGACCCACAAGGCTAAACATACGTGGAACTATAAACTTGACCGAGAAGGTCTACATACAATGGAAAGAAAGACGATACAAATGGTATTCAAAACCATAACCAATGAAACCATATACATCACTGCACAAATCAATACCTCGGCAACACAGTAGGAACATCAAGGAAAGCGAAATACAATACTCGAGTATTTAAAAATCCATTTCAAAGATAACAACACCGAATGGAGGAATCGAAAATAACCGAGACAAGACACGGTATCACACTTGCCCATCATCTTCATGCCGGCCGGTAACCATCATCAGCTCTCCTGGAACTGAAATACATGAAACGTATTTCCCCCATAAAGGGGTTAGCCGTCGAATAGCTAGTGCAAGTATAACAGTATGAAACACAATACTCCTCGACAATAAAGTAAATGTAACCGTCAATTCATCAATTCAAGACTAGTATTCCGGAATAACTAAAATCTCATAAGACGTATGTGAATTCCGTAGAAACGGTTCATTCACCTCATACGCCGATACGTATGTGAATGCCGTAGAAACGGTTCGTTCACCTCATACGCCGATACATGTAGGAATGCCGTCAAAACGGTTCGTTCATTACATGCCAACAATGTAATATCCGCAATTTCGAATTTCGGTAATTTTCTTTTTTCGGCGGAAGTCCGTTTTGACGACTCGCTCATGACCTTTCGTCATTTCGAGAATGATTAATTCTACACTTTTTGTCATCCGAGTTCGTTTCAGTGTCGTTTTGTTGAGTTCCGTGTCCTTAATCGACTTTTTCGCGTGGGAGTTCGACTTTGTAAAGTCACCATTAATTTTTGGTAACTCCAAAAATTCTGAATCTTTGCAATATTATAGAGCATCGAGTTAGCTTTCCAATGGTTCGAACGGTGAGTCAATCGGAGTCCGGACGAGAGAGTTATGGTCGTTTTAGCTCACCCGCTCGTTATTGGCCGATCACTGCCGGCCGAACTCGACCGTGTCGTCCGACACGGCCCGTGCCGTACTCGTCTGGAAATGCCGGAAGTTTCTGTCTCAGGACTCGACCGTGTCGTCCGACACGGCCCGTGCCGTACTCGTCTGGAAATGCCGGAACCGACTGCCGACACGCCCGACCGTGTTCCAGGACACGGTCGAGTCGTGCCGAGTCGCTGTCGGACGGGTCACTTTCGGAAGGCCCCTCCGCGCCGCGACCGTGTCTAGCAGGACACGGTCGAGTCCTCGCCGGTCAATCTGCGCGCCACGGCCGTGTCGGGCGGACATGGTCGAGTCTCAAGCTTTATAAAAGGCCCTGAGACGTTTTTCGTGCGATTTTTCACCTTCTTCTTCTCCTCTTCCGCAGCTGGGCGTGTTCTAAGCTTGAAGCCATGTTGTTTAACAACATATCCATGGAGTTTAGAGGTTCATAACATCGATTAATCCTTCCATAACTTGCTCCGATCGACCGAATCAAGGCAAGTTTTCCTAAAATATAGTTTTGGGGATTTTGTTCGATTTGTCCGTTTAATTCGTTTTAACTCAGAATATTGATGGATTTATGATTGTTAAGATATATTATATCTAATTTCTTGTTATTCCACGGTTGGATCGCCACGGATTTGTCGTTTTATTGAGTATTTTATCGACGCCTTGAAGGTGTTCGATAAAATGTCTTAGAGGGGTTTTGGGCGTTCTACGATTATCCTTCCTCGTATGATCGATGATTTATTGATTATATTGTTGTTAGGGTCGAGTTTCTTGTGAAGAAACCGTGTTGAACCCTTCCGTTCGTTGTCGTCTTCCTTTTCGTTAACATCGGGCGTTCCGAAGCTTTCCGGTTGAGCCGTATCCGTTCGTGGTTCCGTGCTCGTGGTATCGAGGCAAGTACCTTGTCCATACCATTCTTGTTTTGTGGATATGATAATTGGTGATCATCTTGGTGTGTTTGTTTATTTGTTTGAAATGAGTTTTCAAAGGATTCGGCTAGCCTCGTTAAGGCTTACTTTCAAAACGCGTGTGTTTTGTAAATTGTGTGGGTTGTAAGTGATTACATGAATCCTTTAGATATAATTGATGTTGATGTTGCGCTTGATAATGCGTGTGTACGAGTATTGCTTATTTCCGTCGCGTTATGGTTGACGTGCGTGTTGTTATTTATTCGTGTGGTCGTGGACTGACGGATGAATTATGTGAATTGGTGAATCGATTTGATAATTGTTACAACGATTGGTGTGTGCTTGATGTTTGTGATAATGTGGATACTTGTTGTGAGAAACGTCGTATCCGGAACCTCTGAGGGCGGGCGTGCACTCCGGCACAGTGTATCTTTGCAATGTGCGGCTCCATATGGGTGGTGAACGCGGTGTTACCTAATGCGCGCAAGGGGCGGCTCTTGCGGGAGTGACGCGGTGCGGTGACATGTTCAATGAGCGGCCAACATGATGGAAGTGAACGCCGGTACAGTGCGCAAGGGAGGCGCTGGCGCTTATTGGTTCTGGTATTTGAGTGATAGCTAAGACCCCGTTACCGAACGATGTTCGTATCTCAAATTCTTTCAACTCACTTTTAAATGTTTGTCTTGATATAGACCGCGATTCGTGTTTTTGAAAGCTTGTTTCAACTTGTTTTTAAAGCGTTGGTATCAGGGTTAATTAACCAAGGAGGTTTGTCGAAATCTCAGGGTTAATTAATCGGGGGTCTTGAGCAGGATATGTCGAATGAGAGATTGTACCTTTGATGGTATTGTGGTGCTATTCTGTGTTTTGGGTCGAGGACCCTGTGGAATGTTGAGATGATTGATCTCGTGTTGATATTATTTGGGTTTGGGTCGAGGACCCTGTGGAATGTTGAGATGATTGATCTCGTGTTGATATTATTTGGGTTTGGGTCGAGAACCCCGTGTGATGTTGAGATGATTGATCTCGTGTTGATATTATTTGGGTTTGGGTCGAGAACCCCGTGTGATGTTGAGATGTTTGATCTCGTGCCGATATTATTTGATTTTGGGTCGAGAATCCCGTGGAATTATTTGTGAAGACTCGTTTGTGTTGATTGAGTGGCTTTCTTGCAAATTGTTTTCTATTAAAACTCTCGATGGCATCTTTAAAACTGTTTTATAAATGGTTTCCCCTTTATCGGTGATCTTTCGGTTTTGAGAAATGTTTATCAAACTCATGCCTCGGGAAGTACTTTTCGTTACGTTTAGATTTTTGAGGATTCCTGGTTATTGTTATTCGTGAAATGTGAATGGTATGGCTCGTATTTGCACTTTGTTCTTGCACTAGCAAAACAGTGGAGTTTTGCTAACCCCCGAGTATTCGGGGGGTGGATGTCTGTTTTTGCATTCGTGTTTGGGAGCATAACACGGGGTCGGCACGGAGGATGATGAAAGATGAGCGATACTAATCACACGAGGATCCGTATGAGGTCATTGGTATAGTTATAGTTTATTTTCATTGTGGTATTCTTTCCGTTATGCGGAGTGTGTTGTACTCGACCCCTGCGTGGGCATGTAATGAGTTTGAGTTGTATGTATTTATTGAGAGACCAAATCGGTCTACTTAGTCATTTTAGCCTTAAAGGCATTGTCGAGTTGTTCTATGTTGTTACCAGCCTGGTAGATCCTTGAGGAAAGGTTCTACGGCGTGTAATATCCCTGAGCGGATTGGGGGTGTTACATTTATGGTATCAGAGCTTTTAGGTTGTGGAAACCTAGGTTGTCGGGTCAGTGGTGTCTATTGAGTTTTTGTCTCGTCGGATTTTATCTGACTGAGTCGTGTCGCGACGCGTCGTCTGAGTTTGTTGGTCGTGATTAGTATCGTGGGCGATCATCATCTTCGTGCGACCTGTGAACGTAAGTCTCCCTTCTTTGTGTTGTGCCTCGTGTGACACGAGCTATTTTTATGATTATTTGTTAAGTGACGGAATCCTTTTATGGATTTTGATTTCGTGATATGTGGTTATTTGACTCTCATATTTCGTTCATATGAGGAGTAGTGTTGTTGGATTATGCATGTTGAACAGTATTTCTTTTATCCGCTGTGTGAGTTCTTTTGTAATGACTTTCGGTATTTTACCGACCGAGTTTTATTTCGAAAACCGATTCCCTTAACCGAGTTTTTGGCATTATGGCCTTGACCACTTTCACGAAATTCTTATGAATGTATTTAGTATTTTGTAAATGGCTTTCGTTAGTTTTTGAAATATTACCGTCATCGTCCTTTTTGGCATTTTTGTAAATGGTTTTTAGTCCGGTGGGTTCGGCGTGGGACCACGGCGCTATAATGTTCGTGAAATTACGAAAATTTTGGGCATTCTAGCCCATTGAATTATTTTTGAAAACCTTGAGTATCTTAGAAAATTAAAATTCGAGACGTACTTTTAAAACGAATTATTTTCTTGCGGTGTTTTCAAGGTGTTTTCTAATGCAATACATTTCAAAAATTTTCCGGTTGAGGACCAAAAACATTTTTGAGATATTTTCAAATGCAGTTGCTTAGACCCAAGGGTCGAATATTTTTGAAAGTTTTTCACTACGTGAAGGTGTCCTCATTTTTGTTCAAATGCAAGATGATTTTCAAAGTCTCGAAAATGATGTTTGTTCAACTTTTTGTAAAATGATACTCAAGATCAACTGGTGTTTCCAAACTGTCTTCAAAGGTGGTTTTCGTTTTTAAAACCTATCATTCCTGTTTGCGGACCGGAAATGCGTGTATGGTTTTCGAACTTTCGTTACGGTGTCAACCCCGAATTGTGATTGAATTGGTGGCGTGAGCGTCGAGTCGTTCGCCACGCATATGTTTTGTTGGCTCTCTATGAGAGGTGTGAACTGGTGTTTACTGTTTATCGCCTCGTGGTGATTTGCGTATTGTCGCACTAGTGTGAGTTGTTATAGCCTGGATTTTTGTGCGTTATACACATGGGTGATTGTTTCATGATGTTTGTGATTGTGTGCTGACTGTCGTTCGGGATGTTGTAATCGTCGAATGATGCCGTTGTTGTTGTGATTTTTGTATGCGTTGATATGTTATGCTGAGTTGGCATCTCCGGTATGTTGTTTTGCGGTGTTTTGATCCATTGTATCGAGCATTTGTATTTTCGGTATGCCGAGCCGAGACGTTTCAACCGTAATGTGCCGGGCATGCACGTGTATATTGTCCTTCTCGTCGGTAACACATTTCAAGTGTGGACTCGAGGACACCGAATTCAATTTTGCGAATTGGCTACCGAGACTTTTGGAGTTCGCGCTTGGACAATCATCGGAATCGGCCTCGAGAGGCCTTTGAAGGATGTTTCTGTCGGTTGCTTGTTGTGTCGTCACCTTGATTTCGCTGTTGTGAGTTGCGGGGGCGACCTTCTTTTATAAGAGGTCGAATGTAGTACCCGTGTTGTTTTTAGACTCCTGCATTTTTTCTTTCTCGAGTCTATCGACTCGCTCGTGTTCGTTGATACTTTCTGAACTTGTTCTGTATTTCGGTTTCGTCGTTCGAACGAGCTGTGATCTTGTTTTGAGTCAATCTGGTTATCGCTGCGACTTTTTCGAGTTCGGCTCGATTCTTGTGAACCTTGTTCGGAAGTGACATCATCTGGTTTTACTAGTTCTCTTATTCGAAGTGGATCGGATTTGGAACTTTTGTATATTCTACTTAGTTGACTCATTTATGTTCGTTGACATTTCTGAGCTTGTCCTGCCCCTTGTTTTTGTTTATCGAACGAGTGTGGCATCATTTCGTTTGTCGTTGTGACTTTTCAATTGTTATTCCCTTTCCTGTGGATCTTATGCGAGTGTGCATCTTGTTGTTTTCACCGGATCTTGTTTTGTCTCGAGTCGAGATGTGAACCTCGGAGTTGTCGGTTGAACCTTATTGTTCTTCGTGATCCGAACATGATCGTTCGATTTTTGTTGTCTCGATCGTTTGTTTGTTCGGTTTTGTTCTCGTTTCGTGATTGTTGAGCGTTCAGGCTCCTTCCTAATTCCCTTAAGTTCGGGAAATTAGTCTCGTTTCCGATCTTCCAACCCTTGGGCGGTGGAATTCCATATTTGTTCAGCGTTTGACCCGCGTTTAGATTGATGGACCGTCAGGTTGGTCAATCGTATTGATTTTCGTTCGTTGTGTTTTGTGATTGTACGGATAATCGACTTGACTATATTATCCGTTTGATGACGCTTGTCATTTGTTGGTTTTATTGTATCCCTAACGGCGACATTGTGTTGGTCGTCGTGGAGCGTGTTTTCACGCCGTATGTCTCTTTGCGTTTCTTGCAGCGTTTCGCCGTTGGGCGCGAGTTTTCTATTTTTGTGTATCTCGTCGAGTTTTCCTGGCAGGTATATTGCTCCCCCCTACTTGTTTTAAGTTTCGGGACGAAACTTCTTTTAAGGAGGGTAGAATGTAATATCCGCAATTTCGAATTTCGGTAATTTTCTTTTTTCGGCGGAAGTCCGTTTTGACGACTCGCTCATGACCTTTCGTCATTTCGAGAATGATTAATTCTACACTTTTTGTCATCCGAGTTCGTTTTGGTCGTTTTGTTGAGTTCCGTGTCCTTAATCGACTTTTTCGCGTGGGAGTTCGACTTTGTAAAGTCACCATTAATTTTTGGTAACTCCAAAAATTCTGAATCTTTGCAATATTATAGAGCATCGAGTTAGCTTTCCAATGGTTCGAACGGTGAGTCAATCGGAGTCCGGACGAGAGAGTTATGGTCGTTTTAGCTCACCCGCTCGTTATTGGCGATCACCGCCGACGATCGACCGTGTCGTCCGACACGGCCCGTGCCGTACTCGTCTGGAAATGCCGGAAGTTTCTGTCTCAGGACTCGACCGTGTCGTCCGACACGGCCCGTGCCGTACTTGTCTGGAAATGCCGGAACCGACTGCCGACACGCCCGACCGTGTTCCAGGACACGGTCGAGTCGTGCCGAGTCAGCCGTCGGACGGGTCACTTTCGGAAGGCCCCTCCGCGCCGCGACCGTGTCTAGCAGACACGGTCGAGTCCCTCGCCGGTCAATCTGCGCGCCACGACCATGTCGGGCGGACACGGTCGAGTCTGTCGAGCTTTATAAAAGGCCCCCGCAGACGTTTTTCTTGCCATTTTTCACCTTCTTCTTCTCCTCTTCCGCACTGGCGTGTTCTAAGCTTGAAGCCATGTTGTTTAACAACATATCCATGGAGTTTAGAGGTTCATAACATCGATTAATCCTTCCATAACTTGCTCCGATCGACCGAATCAAGGCAAGTTTTCCTAAAATATAGTTTTGGGGATTTTGTTCGATTTGTCCGTTTAATTCGTTTTAACTCAGAATATTGATGGATTTATGATTGTTAAGATATATTATATCTAATTTCTTGTTATTCCACGGTTGGATCGCCACGGATTTGTCGTTTTATTGAGTATTTTATCGACGCCTTGAAGGTGTTCGATAAAATGTCTTAGAAGGGTTTTGGGCGTTCTACGATTATCCTTCCTCGTATGATCGATGATTTATTGATTATATTGTTGTTAGGGTCGAGTTTCTTGTGAAGAAACCGTGTTGAACCCTTCCGTTCGTTGTCGTCTTCCTTTTCGTTAACATCGGGCGTTCCGAAGCTTTCCGGTTGAGCCGTATCCGTTCGTGGTTCCGTGCTCGTGGTATCGAGGCAAGTACCTTGTCCATACCATTCTTGTTTTGTGGATGTGATAATTGGTGATCATCTTGGTGTGTTTGTTTATTTGTTTGAAATGAGTTTTCAAAGGATTCGGCTAGCCTCGTTAAGGCTTACTTTCAAAACGCGTGTGTTTTGTAAATTGTGTGGGTTGTAAGTGATTCCATGAATCCTTTAGATATAATTGATGTTGATGTTGCGCTTGATAATGCGTGTGTACGAGTATTGCTTATTTCCGTCGCGTTATGGTTGACGTGCGTGTTGTTATTTATTCGTGTGGTCGTGGGTGACGGATGAATTATGTGAATTGGTGAATCGATTTGATAATTGTTACAACGATTGTTGTGTGCTTGATGTTTGTGATAATGTGGATACTTGTTGTGAGAAACGTCGTATCAGGGAACCTCGAGGGCGGGCGTGCACTCCGGCACAGTGTATGCCGCAATGTGCGGCTCCATATAGGTGGTGAACGCCGGTGTTACCTAATGCGCGCGCAAGGGGCGGCTCTTGCGGGAGTGACGCGGTGCGGTGACATGTTCAATGAGCGGCCAACATGATGGAAGTGAACGCCGGTACAGTGCGCAAGGGAGGCGCTGGCAGCTTATTGGTTACGGGTATTTGAGTGATAGCTAAGACCCGTTCTAGAACGATGTTCGTATCTCAAATTCTTTCAACTCACTTTTAAATGTTTGTCTTGATATAGACCGCGATTCGTGTTTTTGAAAGCTTGTTTCAACTTGTTTTTAAAGCGTTGGTATCAGGGTTAATTAACCAAGGAGGTTTGACGAAATCTCCGAGGGTTAATTAATCGGGGGTCTTGAGCAGGATATGTCGAATGAGAGATTGTACCTTTGATGGTATTGTGGTGCTATTCTGTGTTTTGGGTCGAGGACCCTGTGGAATGTTGAGATGATTGATCTCGTGTTGATATTATTTGGGTTTGGGTCGAGGACCCTGTGGAATGTTGAGATGATTGATCTCGTGTTGATATTATTTGGGTTTGGGTCGAGAACCCCGTGTGATGTTGAGATGATTGATCTCGTGTTGATATTATTTGGGTTTGGGTCGAGAACCCCGTGTGATGTTGAGATGTTTGATCTCGTGCCGATATTATTTGATTTTGGGTCGAGAATCCCGTGGAATTATTTGTGAAGACTCGTTTGTGTTGATTGAGTGGCTTTCTTGCAAATTGTTTTCTATTAAAACTCTCGATGGCATCTTTAAAACTGTTTTATAAATGGTTTCCCCTTTATCGGTGATCTTTCGGTTTTGAGAAATGTTTATCAAACTCATGCCTCGGGAAGTACTTTTCGTTACGTTTAGATTTTGAGGATTCACAGTTATTGTTATTCGTGAAATGTGAATGGTATGGCTCGTATTTGCACTTTGTTCTTGCACTAGCAAAACGGTGGAGTTTGCTAACCCCGAGTATTCGGGGGGTGGATGTCTGTTTTTGCATTCAGGTTTGGGAGCATAACACAGGGTCGGCACGGAGGATGATGAAAGATGAACGATACTAATCACACGAGGATCCGTATGTGGTCATTGGTATAGTTATAGTTTATTTTCCGCTGTGGTATTCTTTCCCGTTGTACGGGAGTGTGTTGTACTCGACCCCTGCGTGGGCATGTAATGAGTTTGAGTTGTATGTATTTATTGAGAGACCAAATCGGTCTACTTAGTCATTTTAGCCTTAAAGGCATTGTCGAGTTGTTCTATGTTGTTACCAGCCTGGTAGATCCTTGAGGAAAGGTTCTACGGCGTGTAATATCCCTGAGCGGATTGGGGGTGTTACAAACAATATATCTATGAATGCCGTAAAAACGGTTCGTTCATGATATGCCATCAATATTTCTTACTTTCAAAGTCGAGAACGTACAATCATAAATGTATACTTGCCTTAATAAACGTTACCGAAAATCCCGAAGAACACGGTTCGACCGGGAAGCTTGAACCACGAAGAAGACAACGAACGGAAGGGTTCCGACTTGAGTTCTTCACAAGGATTTCGTCCCTAAGTCATATCAATGATAAATCAACAATCGTACGATGAATAATAATCGTACAACGCACAAACCCCCCTCTTAGACCTTTTGTCGGACACTTTCAAGGCGTCGACTAATAACTCAACCAAAACGACGAATCAATACAATCCAACCGTGGAATAACGATGGAAATGATAGAATACACCTAAATAATCATCAATCCATCATTAATCTAAATTACTACGGATTAAAAGGATGAAGTCAAACAAAATCCCCAATTTCCAACACCAGATTTAAAGTGTTCTTGAATAATCTTTCAATAATCCGATGAATACTCAAACATGTCCATAATCATGCGTATATCACTTCATACCCCGTGATTTTAACATCCAAAACATCATTACCCAATACAAAATCGAAATCCAAGATGTTGAAGAAATTACCTCTTGAAGATCCAAGCACTATGATTCGAAGAGTACGCGATAGATCGATGATCCGAGCTTCACAATCGAAAAGAGATGAAGAGAAATCACATGCTCAAGTGATAGGTGAAGAAACTTCTTCCTCTCAAGCCTCCTCTCTCGTGCCCAAGTGAAGAAATGGGGAAAAATGAGGTGATCCGCTCAAGAAAACGCAGATATAGGGTTAACTGTCATGTGTGCCGCGGCTCAGTAGAAGTGTGCCGCGGTACAGGCCCAAAATTGCTCCCAGGGCTCGGCAGTGTGCCGCGGCTCAGCCGAAGTGTGCCGCGGCACAGGGTACAGACGGTTTTGGCCGAATCTGGAAAATGAGAGTGACTTAGCTATTTCGACCATAACTCCCTCGTCTGGACTCCGATTGACTCACCGTTTGAACCATTGGAAAGCTAACTCGTTGCTTTATAATATTGCAAAGATTTAGAATTTTTGGAGTTTCCAAAAATTAATGGTGATTTAACAAAGTCGAACTCGTGCGTGGAAAAGTCGCTAAAGAACACGGAATTCAACAGAACGATACCGAAACGAACTCGGATGACAAAAAGTGCAGAATTAATCATTCTCGAAATGACGAAACGGTCATGGGCGAGTCATCAAAACGGACTTCCGCCGAAAAAAAAAAGAAATTATCGGAAATCGAAATCAAGTAGGGAGAAGAATTATCCCGCCAGGAAAAACTCAATGAGATACACAGGGACCAAAAACTTACGCCCAAACGGCGAATCATCAGTATAGAACACAACAATACATTACCCGAAGGTAAACCAAACCAACGTCGAAATAAATACGAATCACAATGCCCAAAGGCTCCAACGGAAATACCAATACATCACAATGGCCTGAAAACCGAATGTACCCCAAAGTCAGAATCATCACGATACAGATCTCAAAGAAACAAACCTGACTGTCGGACATACCCATCGGCGTATGAACAACCAGTCGCAAATCGTCGGACATATCCAATACAACATGGACTACGAACGACCAAACAATAAAGCTCAAGAGGGACATCACAGTACGCCCGATCCGGAAATGTTTCCGTGCACATGTCCACCCCGTATACGGAATCCAGAATATACGTGTGACAATGTACCTAATTAGCCTCACGAACTACGCCTCGTGTGCACGGTCCAATGCGGAAACATCCACGCATGACCATCGTGTGCCGGGCTAAAAATCCTACACATAACCAATCGGTACGCAGACATGATTCCAGATATGCCACGATACAACAAGACAACGAAACTCAAAGGATAACATATCCAATACGAATCATGCGACTCACCAAGTGAACGATGACGCACGAATAATGAAAGACCGACACGACCAACAATATCCAAACCAACCATCCTGGAATCAAAATCCCGAAGGACCGATTAACACGAGCAACGATCACAACACAACAGTCCGGGAAATCCCCAACCCTCAACGATCACAAAATTACCGAGTTCACAAGAATAATAGTGTGCTGCCTTGAGTCGGCAAACACGGCAATAATAATTCAACGGATGGGAACTATCCTCGACAGTCCCAATTCAATATTTCGATTACCGTAGAATGCCAATCGGTGACAACGATACAACGGATGAGAATATCTTTGACAACGGATGGGAATTATCTTCGATAATCCCAATTCAATACCTCGATTACCTTAGAACGGTCAATCGATAATCAATGATACGATAGAATAGATGTCCCAGTGTCTTAAACCGACCACCGAAATGGAGATGACAAAAGGATATATCAAACGTCTCCAATCGGTTAATATAATATTAATAGAAAAACACCGATATCAATAACGACGATCACCACAATATCTCAATGGAACATCCATCACAATCACAATCGATACGTCGATACCGCGAACCGGCTATCGACAGCGACTTTACCAACAAGTATCGTAATGCCTTGAACCGGCCTTTTACAAACAACAGTAACATTTGGCATAAATTGCCGACGGGTGTCGTGTCAACCAATCCCCTGATATCAATACGATCATAAAGAGGCCAAGTCCCGAAATGATACACACATTCGTACACCTACAGATAACATTAATCTCATTGATTAGTACAAGTATAAAACTTGCCTCGATATCAATACAACGAATCACATTAATTCAGTTGGTTTCGTCTACGGGTTCCTCAATTCCGACCAAGCTAATCTACGAACTCTTCAACATCAACCGCAACTCAACAGTCATAATCCACGATCAAACATCATATCTTATTGTAAAACGAAGGCTTAATAATCAACAAGTTCGATGATGATCAATATCAATACAACTAGGCCACAAACTCATCAGTTCCACAATATCTCGATTAAATACAGTCTGAACTGTCCAACTCAGACCCTCACGAATCCATGTCCACAATACGAGCCGAAATCCGATGATCATATCAGCAACCAATTCGGACCAATAATAAGGGTCTAAATGTTATCGGTTCCAAACTCAATTCTTAAATACGAATTGACAAGGTTCCCTTCTCGTAAATCCGTAGTTAAAATTTTCCGATGATCATCGTTAATTCGAACCATCCAATTAGTCCAACATTATAGATAATCATATTCTAAGGTTATCAAACAATCCAATCATTCGACTTGAATATTTGCTCCATACGTATGGGCTTCCAAATTCAGAGATGAAATAATAATTTCATCAAACTCGTAATCACAATCGTATTCCTATACGAATATTATTTCAAACACATAGTTTAGCTCTAGATATGAATATTCCATATTCATATTCAAAACATCAACACTTCTTAAAAAATTTTATCACCTCGGATAATTCAAGAGTTCTTCAAGAACATGAAATATCCGAAATCACGTTCAGAATAACATATCCGAGGTATATATCTCCATGTTACCATTTTCTTCGTCATGCCATTCATACAACCTTAAGAGTCGCAACAATACTGTTATCATCATATGAAGAAGATCTCAATAATCATATCAACATCCGAAATCTCTTATTACAATTCCAATAAATCTCGTATACATTATCACATGATAACATAATTGTAACACCCCCAGATCCTCCTGGGAATATTACACGCCGTAAACCCTTCTCACAAGGATTTACCAGGCTAAGCACAATTTTCCACATCATTTCAAAAATGCCAAGAAGACCGATGACGGTAATATTTTTCAAATACTAAAAAATCATTTTCCAAATACCGTCAAAACGATCAAGGCCAAAATGCTAAAAACTCAGTTTAGGGAATCAGTTTTACAAAAATAAAATTCAGTTGGCAAAATACCAAAATCCATTTCAAAAATACTCACGCGGCGGATAAAAGTACAGTCCAATTTATGCATTTACATTGAAATGAGACGAACATCAAAACACACGATTCCCAACATACTCCCTCCCAAGTAGTAATCCTTAAAGAAAAAAAATGAGCCACTATCAAAGGGATACGAGGATTACTTTGTATGGACTAACCACGAAGAAGAATAATTTGAACTCCATTCCAAGAATCATCAAAAACTTCAAGAACAATACTTAAATCCGAGCTCTCCGTCTTAATCTTGTTTAAGAGAATCATCTCTCAATGTTTAGGAACTTCAAGTACTTCCCAAGGTTCTCTCTATTGACTGACGGAAGGAGAATGGACAAAATGCCTCTCAGCACTCGTCTATCCTCTCTATAAAACACATCACTAGTGTGCGCTAGACCTTACATTTAGTGCGCGCTACAGGACTAGCGTGCGCTATCCTTCCTTGATAGCGTGCGCTATCGGGCAGTCCAGAAGCTACTACATTGCTTCGAAATTCATCTAACGTACGTAATGCCCATGCATTAACGTACGCAAATAGGCGTTGACTTGCTACAGTGAAATGCTCAGTAGCGTGCGCTATTCTTCGACCTTAACGCGCGCTAATCGTCGTTGACTTGTTATAGTATTGTGCCCCCACCTGCCGAAAGCATCCGCGATT
This sequence comes from Orobanche coerulescens, assembly GCA_033398695.1. Lineage (NCBI taxonomy): Eukaryota > Viridiplantae > Streptophyta > Magnoliopsida > Lamiales > Orobanchaceae > Orobanche > Orobanche coerulescens. Next base: position 5,216,064 of record CM065816.1, read on the forward strand.
ATCAGGATTCCTTTGACCGATATGGAAATAGTGTGCGCTAATCATACGGTTTTAGCGTGCGCTAGCTCTACACAACAAGTATTCGTTGACCTTATCTGGGCACGCGTCGAACATGGCTGGGTCCACCCTCCGAAAGCTAAGATTCCAATATTGGCGATCTGGTGTTAGCGTGCGCTAACCAACATGCGTTAGCGTGCGCTAACTGAATATAAAAATCAACCTGGGCCTACCTGTCGGCCACCTTCCGAAACTAACCCAGCAAGTCGTTACGTACGTTAGGGGTCCTCCTTAGCGTACGTAACCGAATCTCTTAGCGTGCGCTAAGTATGCACCATAGCGTACGTTAAGTATATGTCTTAGTGCGTGCTAGGCATACCTTGTAGCGTGCGCTAACGTAGCTGTACTTAGCCATTTTCCGCTATTCTCTACCAACATCTCGACATACCAAACGATCATACGGCACAAAGAGTACATATACGCATTCAGCAACATTGTCATACGTTCACATCATCCTCAAGCACAATTATCCATCAACGACATCCAACAAATAAACGAAAAAAAAAATATATCCGAAAAATCAGGGTATTACACTCTACCCCCCTTAAAAATAAGTTTCGTCCTCGAAACTTGCAATCACTCGCACAACCAACATTTCAACGGGAATTCAAATTCACCAAGAATTATCGAATAATCCGAACAACATACTTACAAGTTTGTGAAGCCGAAGATCTCCCGTGATACTAGCATGCGACTCTTAAACAAAGTCTCAACATAATACCGATACACACCAATATCGCAATTAGCAACTTAACAAAATCTCAAGGAAGAGTTCACGTCCGTGACCACGGCCACGATTCTTCCTACTTTCAGTCAACATTCTGAAAGGCACACACGTGCGTAAGTATAATCCAAATCGCACATTCTCGAAGTGACCAATTCCCAAGAATACCAAGCTATAAACGAAACGATTAAGAAAAAATACAAGAAGAGTGAGAGGACTTACAAGTACCGATCGCACTGTGATGATGGCAGAGTAGTGATACTGTGGGCAAATGACGACTCAATCGACCCAAAAGACCGACAGCCTAGGTATCCATAAACCTAAGCTCTGATACCATATTCTGTAACACCCCCAAGTTATTCAGTATATTACAACACGTGAGCCCCGCCGTGGGACCCACAAGGCTAAACATACGCGGAACTATAAACTTGACCGAGAAGGTCTACATACAATGGAAAGAAAGACGATACAAATGGTATTCAAAACCATAACCAATGAAACCATATACATCACTGCACAAATCAATACCTCGGCAACACAGGCCGGAACATCAAGGAAACTGAAATACAATACTCGAGTATTTAAAAATCTATTTCCAGTACAACAACACTGAATGGAGGAATCCAAGAAAATAACCGGAGATAAGACACAGTATCACACTTGCCCATCATCTTCATGCCGACCCGGTACCCATCTGTCCGCTCTCCTGGAACCTGAAATACATGAAACGTATTTCCCCCATAAAGGGGTTAGCCGTCGAATAGCTAGTGCAAGTATAACAGTATGAAACACAATACTTCTCGACAATAAAGTAAATGTAACCGTCAATTCATCAATTCAAGACTAGTATTCCGGAATAACTAAAATCTCATAAGACGTATGTGAATTCCGTAGAAACGGTTCGTTCACCTCATACGCCGATACGTTTGTGAATGCCTTAGAAACGGTTCGTTCACCTCATACGCCGATACATGTAGGAATGCCGTCAAAACGGTTTGTTCATTACATGCCAACAATATATCTATGAATGCCGTAAAAACGGTTCGTTCATGATATGCCATCAATATTTCTTACTTTCAAAGTCGAGAACGTACAATCATAAATGTATACTTGCCTTAATAAACGTTACCGAAAATCCCGAAGAACACGGTTCGACCGGGAAGCTTGAACCACGAAGAAGACAATGAACGGAAGGGTTCCGACTTGAGTTCTTCACAAGGATTTCGTCCCTAAGTCATATCAATGATAAATCAACAATCGTACGATGAATAATAATCGTACAACGCACAAACCCCCCTCTTAGACCTTTTGTCGGACACTTTCAAGGCGTCGACTAATAACTCAACCAAAGCAGCGAATCAATACAATCCAACCATGGAATAACGATGGAAATGATAGAATACACCTAAATAATCATCAATCCATCACTAATCTAAATTACTACGGATTAAAAGGATGAAGTCAAACAAAATCCCCAATTTCCAACACCAAATTCAAAGTGTTCTTGAATAATCTTTCAATAATCCGATGAATACTCAAACATGTCCATAATCATGCGTATATCACTTCATACCCCGTGATTTTAACATCCAAAACATCATTACCCAATACAAAATCGAAATCCAAGATGTTGAAGAAATTACCTCTTGAAGATCCAAGCACTATGATTCGAAGAGTACGCGATAGATCGATGATCCGAGCTTCACAATCGAAAAGAGATGAAAAGAAATCACACACTCAAGTGATAGGTGAAGAAACTTCTTCCTCTCAAGCCTCCTCTCTCGTGCCCAAGTGAAGAAATGGGGAAAAATGAGGTGATCCGCTCAAGAAAACGCAGATATAGGGTTAACTGTCATGTGTGCCGCGGCTCAGTAGAAGTGTGCCGCGGCACAGGCCCAAAATTGCTCCCAGGGCTCGGCAGTGTGCCGCGGCTCAGCCGAAGTGTGCCGCGGCACAGGGTACAGACGGTTTTGGCCGAATCTGGAAAATGAGAGTGACTTAGCTATTTCGACCATAACTCCCTCGTCTGGACTCCGATTGACTCACCGTTTGAACCATTGGAAAGCTAACTCGTTGCTTTATAATATTGCAAAGATGCAGAATTTTTGGAGTTTCCAAAAATTAATGGTGATTTAACAAAGTCGAACTCGTGCGTGGAAAAGTCGCTAAAGAACACGGAATTCAACAGAACGACACCGAAACGAACTCGGATGACAAAAAGTGTAGAATTAATCATTCTCGAAATGATGAAACGGTCATGGGCGAGTCATCAAAATGGACTTCCGCCGAAAAAAAAAGAAATTACCGGAAATCGAAATCACGGGTATTACACCAAGATATCCATAAATTTAGCTCCGATACCATATTCTGTAACACCCCGAGATATTCGGAATAATTACAGCGCCGTAAACCTTTTAAGTAAGGATTTACAAGGCTAGTTTTAAAAGAAGTGTAAATATAGAACATCAATATCACGGAAATGCAAGTTTACAAAACCGTACAACTGGTTCAACGAGTAATTAATACAACCATATCGAAATGATATTAATAAGACACGTGTACTCGAGTACTGAAATCAAACCAAGAAAACAAATCACCAACAACATCAAACATCACTGAACCCCTTCGTCGTCACGTAGATCGTGGTCGCTTTCCTGCTCCTCGGCTACCTGAACATCAAAACAAATGTCCACCCCCGAAGGGGTTAGCAAAACGATGCTAGTACAAGTATCATTTAAACAAATCAAATATGCATCAGCAATACATAACAAGATACACCACACGGACTTCCGCTACCGGAATCCGATAATGCGAATCCACAAGATTCCATTAACACAGCATGGGTATTCCAATGATCCAGCGCCCTCAGCATAGATCCCAAGATGATCCCGTCGGACCAACACGAGGTGGAAATAACCCGTCCAATGATCCAGCGCCCTCAGCCTAGATCCCAAGATGATCCTGTCGGACCAACACGAGGTGGACATCCGATCCAGCGCCCTCAGCATAGATCGCACAACAAACACAACATAACTCATGCATACATATATGCCAAATCGCCATGTCCATCAACATGAACATACAACACTAGATAACAAATATCATGACCATTCAACGCAATAAATCTCATGTTCATCAACATGAATAATCACACGCATGCTCAAAATACCAATATTAACATATTATGATACTTGCCTCGAAGATGGCAAGAACGAAACACTTCAATGATCTCAACACACTCGAAGGCCGCCTCCTTCGATCAACGTAGCAAGCTAGAACCTTAACAAAAGGAATGATATACAAATCATCTCAAGTCGAACGATTGCCTAGAAATTCGGTCTACGGCCAAAAGCTCAAAATAAACAATCTGCCTGAACCACTTAGCGTACGCTACGTACTCTACGTAACATGCGCTAAGCCTGCCTATTAGCGTACGCTATCGTCTAAGCCTAGCGTACGCTAGCCATGGATCGATAGCTTCTCGATCACCGATCGACTCATTGATATCATAACGTACATTACGTACCAAACGTAGCGTGCGTTAACTTATCCCCGATAGCGCACGTTAACTTACGTATGTTAGCGTGCGCTAACCGTGCATGGCAGATTACTACTGACAGAAAACTTGATCTAATGGTGATGAACTCAAAAATTCTATAGTGATAATACATGTCATCCCCGTGCATATCATGCTAAAAAGATTTGTGAAAGTTCTATACGGATTAAACGACTACGAGATACAAGGATACGTATCATCATTACTACACCATCATTCATCTTGATCTTCAAGAAAATATTCTAAGTTCTGTTCGTCCTACGTTCCAAAACGCATGATTCCAATGTGTAAAACGTAACAACTAGGTAATATCCATCTACTGATCACAAATTGGTTTGAAGCTTCAGAATATGCTAGGAGCTCAAACACCAAGAGGTTCAATGGTTTATACGGTGAATAAGTATCGAAACATCGAAAATATCCTTCTAACACATGATGTTCGACTACTTAAGAATCTAACTGACAAGATAAACATGATCAAACGTCCTTCAGAATACTACTATTATTGGTGAAGAATCACCTACCTCAAAGTAGTGAAGAGCAAGGAGGGAATTCGAAGCAGTCCAACACCGAAGGCTTGAACACCAATCTCCAGTGATATACGATCTTCAATCACGAGCTAGGATGTTGATATGAAGTGTTTAAGATGTAGAGAGTAATACTCTAAGTATAAGGATTCGGATGTGGGAGAAGAAAGGACTGAAATTACGAAAAGGATGCTGTCCTATTTATAGGAAATGGTTATTAGCGCGCGCTAGTCCATGCTCGTAGCGTGCGCTAACGACTTACTAACCTCACTGTACTCAGCACTTAGCGTGCGCTATCCTCATGTCAGTAGCGTGCGCTAAGGCGTTGACTTGGCTTTTTCCGAAAGCCGTCCAGGTTCATCCCGACACAATCCGACCAAGATCCCCAGCATGATCTCACCTACCACACGTCTCAAACATGCTGACCACGTATAGCGCGCGCTAAGGTCATGCACAACGTGCGCTATGGATCTAACTTAGCGTACGCTACACATAGTCGATAGCGTGCGCTACATGCGCAAAATCACAACTTCATCACATTCATGAAATCATACACTCAACAACATCGGATTATGAAATACGGAGAAAAATACTCAGATAAAAGTGCAACAATAACAATGTCACAAGTTCTAAATACATAACAGAAACCTCGGGTATTACACTGGTATAGGACGCGGACGCGGTAGGGGACGTGGCGCAGCCGGTGGGGCGGCCATGTCCGATCACTCGGGAACTGATTCGGCAATGCCTTCTTTGTCGAACAGTGTTCCCCCTAGTTCCGGAGGTCAATAGGACCAGTCTGCTAGCTCCGGTAATGCACATGAGAATGTTGGAGTGGCCAACATTTTGCAGCAAGTAGCGAACCAGATGACGCTACTGACTCAGGTCGTTTTGGTCGGCCAGGCTAATGCTAACCCGGTTCCACCTACTGGATCCGGAAATGATAAGTTACTTCAGGACGTGATTCGTATGCGTCCTCCGCAGTTTGATGGTGCTTCCGACCCTTCCGGTTGGGAGAATTGGCTATTCGAGATGGAGAAAGTATTTGAGGCTGCTAATTGTTCTGAGAGGAAAGTACCCATTGCTCAGTACTTCCTCGCCAAGGAGGCAGCAACGTGGTGGCAAGCGGTGAAACCGCATGACCGGGCAGCGACGTGGGCAGAGTTTCGGGATCTGATGGAAGATGAATTCTGTCTATGGCCAGTGAAGAGGGGAGGATCCGAGCCTTCTTTGAGGCTAAGCCCCAAGATGTTCATATTTCTCAAGCTATCAAAGACTACAATCAACAGCTGCATTATGTGAGGAACCAAGTCCGAGATGAGCTTGACAAGATCCGCCACTTTGATATGCGGATGAAACCGAGGGTGCGCCACTACATGTCTGGTCTGGGGTGCACGACTTTGAAAGAATATCAGAATAAAGAGATGACTTATGAGATGTCGTTTTCTGCGAGAGAGACGGCAACTGAAGGAAAGAAGCAGAAGACCTTCGGTCAATTTTCAGGAGGCAAGTCAGGAGGATATCCGAAGGCTCAGTCTGGTTCGCGAGTCTTCGGGAGTCAGTCGCCGTTAGTTGGGTGAGGAAACGGTTCTAAGTCTGCTCCTACTGGTTCCGTTCGTGGTCCTACGTGCTTCAACTGTAGTCGTCCGGGCCACATGATGAGTGAGTGTGATAGACCTCCGATTCAGTGTCTTGCGTGTGGTCGGATGGGTCATCGTGCTAAGTTTTGTACGGAGGCAGCTCGGGCCCCATCTACTCAAATATCAGCCCCAGCTGCGGGAGAGCCGAGTGTGAATCAGGCACCGGCAGTTCCTCAACCGCAGTAGAGTTTTGGTAGAGGTCGAGGACGTGGGCAGCCTTCTAGAGGGGGAGCTTCTAGTGCGGGGTCTGTTCCGCCCCGAGTGTATGAGATGAGACGAGCAGGAGATCCTGACGCGACGGTGGCTAGAGGTACCGTCCACATCCTTGATCATCCTGTTTCCGTATTGTTCGATTCTGGTGCTACGCATTCTTTTATATCTATGGATTGTGTGCGTCGTCTGCATGTTGATTGCCTAGTTGCCTGTGAGCCTTTTGTTGTTAAACTTCCTAGTGGGGATAGCATCGTGGGGGACCGAGAGATTAGAGATTTTTCTGTGAGTATCGCGGGGAGGGATTGGCCTTCTAATCTGATTGCGGTAGATATTAGGGATGAGGATTTGATTCTGGGTGAGAATTGGCTGGACCGTCATGGGGCGATCATGAATTATAGAACGAGAACCGTTTCGATGTTAGCCTCTGACGGTACCGAGCATTCTTTTGTGGGGCGTAAGCGGAGTAGCCAGAGATTACTGATCAGCGCCTTGAGGGCGGTGAGGCTTCTTCGGGGAGGTTGCACGGATTATTGGTGTTACGCTTTGAGATCGGAAGAAGGGAGAGTCGAGCTCTCGTCTATTCCGGTAGTGTGTGAGTATCCTGATGTCTTTCCAGACGAGTTGCCGAGTTTGCCACCGGACCGAGAGGTGGAGTTTACCGTCGATTTAGAGCCGGGTGCAGCCTCGATTTCTAAGACGCCATACCGTATGGCACCCGCCGAGATGCTGGAGCTGAAGAAACAGTTGGGAGAGTTGCTAGACATGGGATATATTCGACCGAGCGCTTCTCTTTGGGGCGCACCGGTCCTATTTGTAAAGAAGAAGGATGGGTCACTTCGTTTGTGTATCGACTACCGAGAGTTGAACAAAGTGACCATCAAAAACAAGTATCCACTCCCGAGGATTGATGATTTGTTTGATCAGTTGCAAGGGGCAACTGTGTTTTCGAAGATTGATTTGAGATCGGGGTATTTTCAGCTCCGGGTGAAGGATACCGACATTCCGAGGATGGCCTTTCGGACGAGATACGGTCACTACGAGTTTGTGGTTATGCCTTTTGGGCTAACCAATGCACCAGCCGTGTTCATGCAGCTTATGAACAAAATCTTTATCAAATACCTCGATAAGTGTATAGTCGTTTTTATCGATGACATCCTGATTTACTCGAGGAGCGAGGAGGAGCACGCCCGTCATTTGCATATTGTATTAGATATTTTGAGAACTCAGCATCTTTTTGCGAAGTTCTCAAAGTGTGAGTTTTGGTTACGGGAGGTTATGTTTCTCGGTCATGTGATCTCGGCCGAGGGTGTTCGTGTGGAACCACATAAGGTAGAGGCAGTGTTGAATTGGGCGCCGCCCAAGAACGTGAGGGAGGTCTGCAGTTTTCTGGGATTAGCCGGGTATTACCGTAGATTCGTCGAGGGGTTCTCTAAGCTCGCTCGACCGCTGACTCAGTTGTTACAGAAGTCAGAGAAGTTTGTATGGACCGATGAGAGGCAGAATAGTTTCGAGGAGTTGAAGAAGCGGTTGACGACCACTCCTGTTTTGGCTTTACCGAGTGGTAATGAGGGTTTCTCGGTTTTCAGTGATGCTTCGGGCCAAGGGCTCGGATGTGTACTTATGCAGCACGGAAGGACGATTGTCTATGCTTCCCGTCAGTTGAAACCGTACGAGTTGAATTACCCTACGCACGATCTTGAGTTGGCCGAAGTTGTATTTGCGTTGAAGATCTGGCGTCATTACTTGTATGGCTCGTCGTGTCAGATTTTCACCGATCACAAGAGCCTAAAGTATATTTTTACGCAAAAAGAGCTTAATATGAGACAGAGGAGATGGTTGGAGTTGATTAAGGACTACGACCTCGAGATTCTATATCATCCGGGTAAGGGAAATGTGGTGACAGATGCCTTGAGCCGGAAATCGGTAGCGCTTCGGGCGCTTGAGTTGCTTACGGCCCAGTCGGGACTTCATCGAGAGTTTATGAGGTTGAGCATTGAGGTTGTACTACCAAAGAGTTCCGGGCAGTTGCGTACTCTTGAGGTTTCTTCATCTCTGGTCGATGACATTAAATCGGGACAGTTGGAGGACCCGATGTTTATTCAGCTTCGAGAGAGTATAGGAAAGGGGAAAGCCCCGGGATTCGTTATTCATGAGGACGGTGTGTTGAGATTCCGAGGTCGGTTGTGTGTTCCGAACGACTCGGGATTGAGACAGAGTATTATGCGAGAGGCTCATGCGTCACCGTACTCAGTCCATCCGGGCTCGAGTAAAATGTATAAAGATTTGAGGAAAAATTTCTGGTGGAACGACATGAAGAATGAGGTAGTTCAGTTTGTGGCTAAGTGTTTGACTTGTTAGCAAGTCAATATTGAGCATCAGCGGCCAGCCGGGCTGTTGAAACCACTTCCCATCCCGGAGTGGAAGTGGGAGGATATCTCTATGGATTTTGTCACGGGTTTACCGAGGACGAAGACTGGTATGAATATGGTGTGGGTGATTGTAGACCGACTGATTAAGTCGGCACATTTTCTGGGCATCAAGGATACTTGGGGTCCAGAAAAGTTGGCTCGTGTTTTCATCGCACAGGTAGTGAGACTTTATGGTACGCCGAGGACCATTATTTCAGACAGAGATGGCCGATTTGTATCGCATTTTTGGCAGGCGGTACATAAGGCATTGGGGACACAATTACGTTTGAGCACTTCGTTCCATCCCCAGACCGATGGACAGTCTGAACGTACCATTCAGACGTTCGAGGATTTGTTGCGCGCGTGTGCGTTAGACTGGAGTAGTGACTGGGAGGAGCATTTGGCCTTAATTGAGTTTACTTATAATAATAGCTGGCACGCGTCGATTAAGATGGCACCATTTGAAGCACTTTATGGCCGCCGTTTCCGATCGCCGATATGTTGGGAAGAACCGTCCGATTAAGTTGGCACCGAGCCAGACCTCGTGTTAGAGACGAGGGAGAAAGTTGAATTGATTAGAAAGAGAATGTTGGGTGCTCAGAGTCGACAAAAGTCTTATGCGGATGTTAGGTGTCGACCTTTGGAGTTTGAGGTGGGAGATCATATTCTGTTGAGAGTGTCTCCATCGAAGGGAGTTTTCCGTTTTGGGAAAAAGGGGAAGCTCAGCCCGAGATATATTAGACCTTTCGAGATATTGGAGAGAGTCGGTGAGTTGGCATACCGTTTGGCTTTACCTCCGTCATTGAGTCATGTGCATAGCGTATTTCACATTTCCCAGTTGAGGAAGTACGTTCCGGATCCATCCCACATTATTGACTTTGGGGACATGGAGATCGAAAAGGATGTTACGTTTGAAGAGAGGCCCGTCAAGATTTTGGAGCGTCGAGACAAACAGTTAAGGCACAAAACCATTCCTTTGGTTAAGGTGCAATGGTCGAGACACGGGGTAGAAGAAGCGACGTGGGAGTTAGAGGAGGATATGCGTTTGAGACACCCCGAGCTTTTCGATTCTTAAGTTTCGGGACGAAACTTTATTTTAGAGGGGAAGAATGTAATATCCGTAACTTTCTATTTTTAGCAGTTTCCACTTTTGGTGTATGTGTATTTTTATCGACTCGCTTGTAACCATTTCGACATTGTGAATCTACTTTATTCTTGGAATTTTTCCATTTGGACGAGTTTTGGTGATGTTTTCACGTGATTTCATTTTATGACATGTTTTACCGTATGAACGTTCAATTCTCGTAAAACTCATTCGTTTTCGTTGTTTCTTGGTTTGAACAAGTTCGTATGATTGAGTTGGTCGTGTTGAGACTTTCGGTTTGCAAATCCGACGTCGTATCGTGATTTTTGGACACTTGGGTCATTTTCGTAATTTCCTATAAGTTTAGGAATTTCATATTCGTTGTCGTATTTCGGATTCTTAGGTAGTCGGATTGATGTTTTCTTGTGATGGTTAGACACGTCGTCAAATATTCTTCGTAGTCGTATTTTTTGTTCGATAGCAGGATGGGTTTCGGGGTCGTCCGAAATCGTTTGGACAGCAGCTGCCAATACTGCTGTCCAGTAGGATGTTACGGCCGTAACACCCAGAAGTTACGGCCGTAAGTTGGCCATGTTACGGCCGTAAGTGTCCCCTGTTACGGCCGTAACAGCCCGCTGTGTTAAAACAGCGGGCAGAGGTCCAACACCTCATTTTCTATCATTTCCTTTCGTTTTCTTCACGGGGCAACTCCAGAGGCGATTTCCTTCAGTTTTGATCGAATAATTCTTCGTGTTCCATCACCGTAGAATCGTAGTAGCATATCACCATCAGCGTAATCATCCTCCATCGTCCGAATCTGAGGTGTTTTCTTCAGGAACCCTAACTTGTATAAATTGGGGTTTTTTCGGGTTTTTCGTGATTGATTCCGAATTGTTCATGTATGTTGCGTAACTTCTTAACGATTGTTGTTATTGGGTGATTCCCAATCCGTTTTCTTCTAATTAATCCGTGAATTATCAATACGGGGAGATTTTGCGTAAACCCTCGCCCGTATCAATTGATCGTCTATTGTCGTGTATTGTAATCGGGGTTATGGGAGTATTCCTTTCGTTTATTGATGTCCGTTGGGACTGAGTTATGTTAATTCTTCGTTAGGAACTATCATCTTCCACTCGGATCATCCATAGTCGTTTTTCACTTCCGATTCTTCGAAGATGTCACAAAGGCAAGTACTTTACATTTGTTTACATGTTCTAGTATTTGAATTATGGCTATATGTGGTTGTTGTGGGAGGATATGTGTATGTTCACCTAGGGACGGTCCGACGGGGCCTCTAGGGATATGTATTGCCGTGTGTGTGCGTATCACGAACTATGGTTAACCACCCAGGGATGTCCGACGGGGCTCTGCGGGGTACGGTGGCCGTGAGTCACGTACCAAGGTTAACTTTGAATTGTTTTGGTTGGAGAAAATGTGTTTGTGCTTGTGCATCGTAAATATTCCGGAATATAAAATGTTTTCTAAAATTATTCTTTTTGGCGCATATATTCATCTGATTAAAATGTAGTTCAAATGGATTGTACTTGCACTAGCAGTTGTCGCTAAACCCTTAAATGGGGGAAATACTTTTTGTATTTCAGGTATCGATCGTGGAGACAAGCGGGCATTCGAGCCGTATGAGGATGATGGGCAAGCATGATACTGCCCAATAGTCGATTATTGGTGTTCTGTCTGTCAGTTATTATTGATATCTTGTTTTGGGATTTCTGTATTGTAAAACTGGTTTAAGTACTCGAGTACTTTCTTTCAAAATTGTTAATGTTGTGTTCCCGTTTTGGGAAATGGATTGATGTTGGATTCTATTTGTCGGGTTGTAGTCTCTTATTTTAAATTGTCGTTTATTGATGATTGTTTGTCGTTGACGAATGTCTTGTTGGTACGTTAGCCTGGTGGATTCCACAGTGTGGGGTCCACGGCGCTGTAATATGCCCTGAATGTCTTGGGGGTGTTACAAGTCCCGGGCTTGAATGTTCTCGCGAGATATTATTAATAATAATAATACTCTAGAGTACAACTATTAATGTTAGAGTACGATTACGATGAGTGTAATGGCCCTAGTTATCTAGCTTTCGAGTGCTGATGATTGCCGAAAGAACCAGAGGTAATGCTCTGTGAGTTATTGTTATAAAGGTGAAGTGTTGTGTAGGATTCAACTCTCCCTTTTTTTAACTGTTGGAAGTCTCCTATATAGAAAATGAGGTAGTTGGGATGTCTTAATTCCAAACGGGTGATCGCCTTTCCCGTATTAAATTAAACGCGCAATCGTCTCAGCACGTGGGTCTGTTTCCTTAAAGTCGGCAGCTGCTACTAGCAGTCAAATGTGCGAACCAATGAGAAGACAACACGTGCCTCACGTCGCCGTCTTGGGAGGTCCCACCTAGGGACTTTCGGCGGGTCTGTCGGTAGGTGAGTGGCTGTCCTTGTCACCAACAGCTGGCGATGGTATGGAGTAAAAAAAAGCCTTTTCTTGCGGCGCCGTTTGCGGGTCTGCACGTGGGCCTTCTTCCTGAGATTCAGTCTTCGTATACTTTGACGGATGTTTGGCTTTACACGTGGCATAAGACGGTCGTCTTGGTCGGACACTGGAGACGATCGCTAGGTGCCAAGAGGCGATCGTCCTGGACGTCGATCGCTCGGTACTTGATCTTGATCTGGCATCTTCGTTTGGCAAGTCTGCCTTGGTTCATTTGACACTGACTTTGGTCGCTCGGCCCTTGTGCCGATTGCCGTTGAGGCGTATTAATTGCCGCACAACAATTAATACTCCCCAATTATTTCTAGGACTCAATATTTCAATATACGAGGCATTCAGAACCCGTGCTATGCACAAAGTTTGTATCTAAGTGTTCATCGCGTAATGTTTATGTAAATTGCCGAATATACAACAGTCTATAACTAAGGTTGCCGCGGGAGATCTTTGTTGATTTGTTGAATATACAACAATCTATAACTAAGGGGTCTTCATAGTCGAACCACTGTTAATACTATTGTCTCGGTGTGATCTTTTCATACTCTTATTTATTTACCTTGCATCTTATTTATTATTCTGTTTGTGTTGTTACTTGGATTGGGAGTTAGGTAACTTTTAAATTATGTTTGGTTTCTTATTTGCATTGGGCCTCTAGAGTATGTTTTATTTGTGTGTAGCCCTGTAGGAGCAATTTGATTTTTTTTATCTGCTTCGATATGACATTTTTGCATGGGCGCAATGATAATAATGAGTTCCTATTCATGGCCCGTGCGATCCACCGATTTGTTTTTGAATAAACCATTGAACTATTGCTTATGTCTAAAACTCAAATTTTTATTTGTTATTATAATTTACAAATGATTTCAAGCCAAAATTATGTACTTTTTCCTTTCTATTTATTATTCAAGTTGATATTTTTAATATGCCGTATTTTTTTTATTTTAGCAAACTGTTTTAATTTTACTTTTCAAACTGGATGTACTAAAACTCACTGCTATAAAAGAGCGTTATTTTACCTTTATCGGTGATATTGTTCCTACATTACATGTAGTGTACCAACATTATTATTCATGCAAGTGATGCAAGCATATTCTTACATAGTTCACTACTAATCTTTGTCCGATTGCTCATCATAGTTACGCATTACCAGATGTAATCTTTTAGTAGCTTACCGATAAAGCAACACTCTATATGATTCCTTGATGTCAAAAGTTATAGCATTTCCTTGTCAATACCGCGTATATGTAAAAGTTAGTGTAATCATGTATATATATAATAATGCCACATAAACTGTATAAAAATCGTTACAAACATTTTTGGCTTCATCTTATTTTACTGTACAACTAATTGCATTGAATTAACATTGAAGTCTAACTAATATTAATAAATTTATCAATAAACTCAATTCTAAATAGTTAACCAAATGAATATTAATTAACACACTATTAATAATTCATAAAGCCTTTGGACTCCACTAATAATGGTCTTAATTTGTATTCACTGTATATATATTCCAATGAATAGACATGTTTATGTGTATGGACAATATATGTACATTTCAACTTAATTGATTTCCTACTTTTATCAAAGTGCTATTGAAGTATTTAAGAATTTTTTTGTAAACCAAAGCGCTATATTTGTGTTTTGCTTACAATGCTAAACTTAACATTAGTTGTTAGTAGTTGTGTAAGCAATTACCTATAAAAAATACCACATGTTATTATTTGTTGAAATTTTACATATAGATTTCACATAACTTGAACGTGCTTATAAGACGCTCTTAGTGCGAACATCTGATCTTCACAGCCTCTAAATCTAATTTCAAAAGTCTGCGTGGGTGACTACTGTAGTTTGCAACATGACTTGTTTTTTGTAGTCCTAGTAACTGCTAAAGGCACACGCGTTGCACATAGATATAATCTTAAAATTAATAAACTCCAAGTGAAAAAAAGAATACACATAATTATGTTAAGAAGGTGAAAGTAAGAAATTGTTTGGTTTATAGCACAACCAGATATGAGAAAAATAGAGTTGTATTTGGCGCTTTGTAAGTAGTGTTAGAAACAGTAAAAGTGATACTTACGTAGATATATACTTACATGTCTCTCGTTAATATTGTTGACACTCGCATGAGATCACGACTAAATGAAAGTCACTTTATAAAAAATTAAATTAATGCTTGCATGTCTCACATCAATATTGATGGAATTTGCGTGATACGTTACGTATATCAAGTATATGAAAGTATGATACATTTGTTTAATTGGTCATGAACAATAGTACATGCTATGTTCATCTTAATTGACCGAATTTGGAGATGGGAGATTGTTTGTAATGGCTTTTTCCATAGCTGAATCAAGGTAGTCTTGAGCTTCTTGCATTGAGTTATCAGCTTCTGCTAGTTTTTGATCATGTTGTATTACCTGCACACGAAAAAAAAAAAATCAAAAAACAATTTCAACAATAAATTACAAAATAAAGTAGGAGGAATGAAGATTCGAACTTTTGTGTTTGTGCATGTGATTTTGACCGGTTTATATAGGCATGAATTTGGTTAAATCATCAATTATTTTTGCAATCTTTGCAACTTCGTCTCAATCCATAACCGACTTTTAATTCTATACTAAATCCCATGTGATCAATCAATTCCGGCAACCCTTGCACTTCCATCTCCTTTTATGATTGTATATTTCACATTAAATTAAGGGACTCCATCTTGAATATCTTGAATACTCCACATTAAATCAAGGGACTAAATCTTATAGTATTATAGATATGATAATAACAATATTTATTAATAAATTCAATAATTCACTTATTCACTGAGCATCACAAACAATATATAGAGTTTTACAATGTAACATCACTTGTGTACATTTTTTCTTTTTTGTGATCAGTAGACCTGGCAAACGGGCGGGCTAGGCCCAAACGGGCCGGGCAAAAAAACGGGAGGACTTTTTTTGGGCTGGGCCCAAAAGGACCGTTTTTTTCTGGGCCAAAATTATTAGGCCCATGGCCCGCTCCGGGCACGCTCGGCCCGGCCCGCGGGCCTCAATTTTTTTTTTAAATATTAATTATGAACAAATATACAAATATTTTTCGATACTTAATTATTATATTATTCACTATATTATCACAATCAGATAAATATATATACAATTATTTTTATTTGATAATTACATTATTTACTACACTACCACAATCAATAGACAAACATACAAATATTTTTATTTGATCATTATATCATCTATCACTACTACTTTCTTGTAAAAATTATAAAATAATATTATTATTGACATGAGATGCTACAAAGTAATCACAAAGTCCCATACAAAAATAAAATTACATCAATAATTAACATATAGATGTAATATAATATAATAAATAACGAATTTTTTTAAATATTATAATTATATATAACATAAATTAAATTAAAAAAATTGAGAAAAAGGGGGTCCATTTCAGCGACATGAATATATGAAAGTATGATACATTTGTTTAATTGGTCATGAACAATAGTACATGCTATGTTCATCTTAATTGACCGAATTTGGAGATGGGAGATTGTTTGTAATGGCTTTTTCCATAGCTGAATCAAGGTAGTCTTGAGCTTCTTGCATTGAGTTATCAGCTTCTGCTAGTTTTTGATCATGTTGTATTACCTGCACACGAAAAAAAAAAAATCAAAAAACAATTTCAACAATAAATTACAAAATAAAGTAGGAGGAATGAAGATTCGAACTTTTGTGTTTGTGCATGTGATTTTGACCGGTTTATATAGGCATGAATTTGGTTAAATCATCAATTATTTTTGCAATCTTTGCAACTTCGTCTCAATCCATAACCGACTTTTAATTCTATACTAAATCCCATGTGATCAATCAATTCCGGCAACCCTTGCACTTCCATCTCCTTTTATGATTGTATATTTCACATTAAATTAAGGGACTCCATCTTGAATATCTTGAATACTCCACATTAAATCAAGGGACTAAATCTTATAGTATTATAGATATGATAATAACAATATTTATTAATAAATTCAATAATTCACTTATTCACTGAGCATCACAAACAATATATAGAGTTTTACAATGTAACATCACTTGTGTACATTTTTTCTTTTTTGTGATCAGTAGACCTGGCAAACGGGCGGGCTAGGCCCAAACGGGCCGGGCAAAAAAACGGGAGGACTTTTTTTGGGCTGGGCCCAAAAGGACCGTTTTTAAGGCCAAAATTATTAGGCCCATGGCCCGCTCCGGGCACGCTCGGCCCGGCCCGCGGGCCTCAATTTTTTTTTTAAATATTAATTATGAACAAATATACAAATATTTTTCGATACTTAATTATTATATTATTCACTATATTATCACAATCAGATAAATATATATACAATTATTTTTATTTGATAATTACATTATTTACTACACTACCACAATCAATAGACAAACATACAAATATTTTTATTTGATCATTATATCATCTATCACTACTACTTTCTTGTAAAAATTATAAAATAATATTATTATTGACATGAGATGCTACAAAGTAATCACAAAGTCCCATACAAAAATAAAATTACATCAATAATTAACATATAGATGTAATATAATATAATAAATAACGAATTTTTTTAAATATTATAATTATATATAACATAAATTAAATTAAAAAAATTGAGAAAAAGGGGGTCCATTTCAGCGACATGAATATATACAAAAAAAAGAACTCGAGAAAAAGGGGGATGGCTGGTGGTGGGGGTGGGTGGCCACTGGCCAGTAAATCAATAGCAATATCCAACAGGTATTCCCCAATTCTCAATGTGGGTAACATATGTTTATTGATATTATTATCAAAAAATATAAAAATGAAACGATGAAACTTATTCCTTTTTGTCCGTCAACATGTTCGTCTAATCATTTGTTGTATGCTTTCATTTGTTAATATTTCCATACTAATAAGGGATTGTGTAGTTTTTTTTGTTAGTCGTCACTTGACTATTTTATCGATTCTCTCTCTTTATATAGAATTTAATATTAATATCAAATGTCCAATAATATTAATATATTATCATATCTTATCTTATATATATAAAGATTCAGTCATGTGCTATAAATGTTAAATCTTAATGACTTTAATTTTTATCTAATGACACTATATTAATTGAGTTTTTAATTAGATGAGTAAATGACTCTAAATTTGGTTACAAATCATCGATCTATAAGTAGAATTACAAAGGTCATGTTATTATTACTATGAAATCACACGTTTCAGAATATTCATGTAGGTTATTACTATGAAATTACAAAGGTCATGTTATTATTACTATGAAATCAAACATTTCAAAATATTCATGTAGTTTATTACTATGGAATTACAAAGGTCATGTTATTATTACGATGAAACCACACGTTTCAAAATATTCATGTAGGTTATTATTATGTATTTTGCGCATCTTATGATTGCTTCTGCTAAGTAGTTGTTTTCGAATGCTCTTTGAGAAATATTATATTGAATTTATCATGTGCAATGAATTATTATTGAAAAGAAAGAAGGTCGGCGCATCGCAAAGTGTTTTCTTTTTCTATATGTAGATTCATTAGTGATAAACCAATATTTACACCCTTTTGCGGTGATTGTTAGTACATCCGATTTGAACAGATAAATTAAATGAGTTTGCTATAATAACAAAATACAACATATTAAATATATCACCTTGAGTAATGAATAAAAAAGAAAAAATACATAATTTTGACTTGAAGTCATTCCTAAATTATAATATCAAATAAAATATTGAGTTTTAAACATAAGCAAAAGTTCAAATTTTTATCGAGACACAAAACTGGTGCATCGCACGTGTTAGAATGCCTCGTTTTATTAAATTTTCTATCCTAATAGTCCAAATCTGAAGTGTATTTCTCCACAATAAATATATGAGAAAATAATAAATTTTGAAGAATAAATGTGATATTTAATCAACTAATACACATTTAAAATTGTGTTAGTTTCTAAAATAAAAAATCCTTTTCATTTTAAATTTAAGGATAAGATGGGGTATTGTCTCTTTTTCTTAAAGTAGGGTTTTGGAACTTGTTTTAGTTAATTTAATAATCAGTGCCGTGAATGGCGGGTGGATCCGTAATCTAATGATAACCTGGTGGTGGAATCTGTTATTGGACAAATTTTCTTTGCCCATTTGTTCCATATTCCTAATGACCATATTGGCCCCCGCCACTAACTTTTTTTCTTACAAAAAATATAAAATCAATATACCTTTATAGAGAGAAAACTTGAAGTGCCCTTTTAAATATAGTTTTTCTTTTTTTTTTTCTTCAAGTTTAACATCAACTCTTTTGATACCCAAATTGTCGGAATTGACTTTTACTCGAATCCATTCGTGTCATATATTGTACTTTCGAGTAACAAAATTTCGAGTCAACTTACAAAAATATACAATATTGAGGGAAGATGATCACCCGGGTAATATGAATACAAAATCGAGTATCACGAATGCGCCGGTCGAGTAATACGAATACACCGTCGAGCAACACGAATGCCGCATTCGAGTAACTCGCTTTTATTCGAGTAACACGTATGACTTCTTCGGGTAACTCGAATTCCTATCCGAGTAACCCATAATCGTAATTTGAGTAACTCAAATGGTCAAGATACGCCAATCGAGTAACTCGTATTCATTCGAGTAACCCATAACTCTTACTCGATTGTGTAACTCGTGTTACCCAAAAACTGATATCGTCTATTTTTGTAAGTTCACTCAAAATCATGTTACTCGAAATTATAATATGACTCAAACTTATTCGAGTAAAGGTCAATTCCGATAATTTGAGTATCAAAAGAGTTGCTGCTAAATTTGAAACAAAAAAGAATAATGTTATATATAAAAGGACAAGACAAATTAGTCTTTCACCAAATATATTTATTTACGGCACTCTATTTGAATGACATTTGCATAAATATTGTTGAAATAGTTTGAAGAAAAATTCTATGGGGGAGAAATTTCCAAATTATTTATAGCGAGACTTGTGACAATTATATGTTGTTGCTCCATGATATTGTTAGTAAAAATTTATGGGAAAAGTCTTGAGGAATATCTAATAGCACATTTGCTCTCTCTCGTATCAATTATTCTTGTATATGTATTAATGTGCCGTCTCAATAAAACTTCATGAGACCAAATTAAGTGACCATAAGAATTAAAGCTTCACTAAAACATTGTCAAAAACACCTAGTGGAAAAAACTTAAAGAAAATAGTACAACTACTCTCCGTGACTTTGAATCTCGAGGTACAACATACTTGGAGTGTTCTCATTTTATCGTGAATATGCCTCGTCAAATTATTATTAGAAAAAACTTGGTGGAAAAAACAACTGCTCGGAAAATTCAATTGGATAGGGGTGGGCATGGGACGGGATGGGGCGGCGCAAGGTCATCCACGTCGTCGTGTTATAACAAGCGGGGCCAGGGCGGGGCCAGGATTGGTGATTTTAAAATTTCATCCTGCGGGCCTTATCCGGTTGGGGCGGGACGAGCAGGGCGGGGCCAGTTTAGTCCCGCATAAAAAAGTTCAAAATATACATTAGAAAAAAGTAAGAAAATCTACAATTTTATACATTTAAATTCGGAAAAATATCCAACAAACTAATTTAATAGCCTAAATTAAATTTTTAAAATATCAATTATTAACATTGAATACAACATATTCATTTTTGAAAAATATCAGTTACTAACTTTATATCAGATGATTAAGTTTGTGAATAATTATAATATATAGATAGTAAAAAATAAAAATAGTTTATTATTAAAAATTAATTAAAAAATGGTTACAAATAATAAAAATATATGATTTTAAAAAGGGTTAAAAACTTAGCGGGACGGGACGGGCCTTACGGGCCTCAGATTTTTTGTCCCGTGTCCCGTCCCGTAGTTACTCTAATGGGACGGGACGGACCTAGTATTTTTAATTTTGGATCCCGTCCCATCCCGAGTAATTTTGGGACGGGATCGGGACGGGATCGGGATTTTGATTTTTTTTGCCCACCCCTACAATTGGATAGGATCCCAATCAAGGGATTTTTCTTCTATATAAATATGCTCTACTTGCGTGAATCTTTGAAATAAAGGGTGTATTAAATCTGGATTTTAAAGAATTTTTTTTATTTAAAAATTCATGTGTATTTAATTTGAATTTTAAAAAATCCATTAAATCTGGTGGTATTCAATAAGGATTTTAAAAAGTCTTTTAAAAGCTGGGTGTATTCAATCAAGATTTTAAATTATCCTTAAAATTCTGGAGTATTCAATTAAGATTTTGAATTATTCTTTAAAATCTGATGGTATTCAAAATACTCATGAATTTTTTTTGGATTTGATAAAATGATGGATTTTAGTGAAATACATATGTTTATATCCTGATTTAGTGGTTCATGTATATCAAATCATTCTATAATATCCATAAGACATATATTAGGTTTGTCACGTACTGTAATTCCTCTTAATAAAAAAGGACTGATCTCCAAAATAATTCCGACTACAAGTCATACTTCATATATATATATATATATATATATATATATATATATATATATATAACTCTTGAAGAACTTCAATTATCACAATTTTATAAAATATCAATATTAATTTAATATTTAACTAATTTAATTTAATATGTTATGTTGGATCGGAGATCAAATAACAAACTATTACAAAATGATGATTGTAAACCTCCACAGTGAATTTTTTATAAGATGTTTTTCTTTTTACTACATACACGCACCTGAAATGACTCGAACCTCAAATATATTGATTAGAGGAGAACGTCTTGCCAATTGAGCTACGCTTCGTTGTCTTGTCTCAAAAGCTATTTAGGATTGGAGAAATTCGTCTTTAAATTTTATGGGATGTTTACACAAGGACACAAGTCAAGAATACGATTTTGTGAAATCCTATTTTCTAAAAGTCCTACTTTTTAATTTCTTTTTCTTCATATACTAATGCAGAATACGCTGAGCCTAAGTGGCAGCTTATCATGCTTCAGCTGCCACATGTCTTCTGCTGGTGCTTCATGTGCTTATGTGTCAGTCTCTCATGCTTCAGGTGACACATAATCAATTACTGACCTATTATCATTGCATTAATTATATTATAATTTCTCAAATAACTCATACCTGCCTTATTAGTTTTTACGAATTAAGGAATATGAATTACAAATAAATAAGAATCGATTATATTTACAGAAATATTTCACATTTTTATTAATTAAAAAATATAAATTCCAAACATTTTTTTTAATATAGTAGTATTGTCACAAAAAAATTAAAAACCTAAACCTAAATATTATATATTTCCACTAATTAATTAGTTGATATTAGTTAGTCACTATTATTAGATATATCAATAAAAGAAATATCAACTGATGAAAGATGCTTGGGCGTATTGCAAAAAAAATGTTGAATATATATAATTAAAAAAGTACTCGAAGTCTTAATCAATTAAATAAATCGAAATAATCTTATTAAAAAATATTATTGTAATGGTTTAGTTATTATTTATAAATAAATCAAAGAACCTATGGAATAAATCAATTAGTCTATCTTAATTTTAAATCTTATTTAATTAACATAAAATAACAAAATAAATGAAAAAACTCATATTTACTAAATTATATAATTGCTAATTTTATGAATTTTCAAAGAGATATTTCTAACCACATAAGCAATTAAATTTAATAATAATATGCTAATCCTTAGATTCATCTTTGTACAAAGAAAATTCAGAAAATAAAAACCGTATCGTTTTAAGTGATTTTTTTTTTAATTTTAAAAGATTTGCTAATTTATTTACTTTTGAAATCAACTATATATTTTTAAAAGTTTTAGATTTTCTTATATTTTATATTATATCCAAATATTTTTTTTTCAAATATAAGAATTAGGTTATCTCTTTTTTTGACCATTTAACAGAAACCGTTAAATACTGAACGATTTGGACTATTTTGACCAAAAAAAGGACCAAAAAAGAATATGGAACCAAATCTATTTTAAGAAATTTCTCATAGGACCATAGTGTAATTTTTCCTCCTAAAATATGTAAGCAATTTTTTTATAACAACATATTTATCAATAGAATAATCTCTATATAAAAGAGGGTTATAGAGAATAAAAATTGACTATAAAGTCACTCAAAAAATAGAAAATTCATGTGAGAAAAGAAGGGAATATTGTGCTATTGCAACAACAACTAATTATGTGGGAGGCTTTAGTTTATTTTATTTTATTTCTAATATGCTTTGGATGATGCATATTTACAATAATTTAGTACAATTGCTTCCATAATATTTATTATGTTAACTATACATTTAGGAGTAAAGTATTTATTCCACAAATGATATTAAACTCATCAGATAGTAGATTGTCATTTAAATTTCAAAGACGACAATTTCCACTGATTATGTTTTTCCATGGTTATGCACTCTCTCATGTTGGCGTGCATCTGCCAAGACTCGTATTCAATCGTGGTCAGTTTTATGTAGCCGTATCAAAGCGAAGAGCACGAAAGACTTCAATTTTTTATTACGACAATAATCATGTAATTGTAAATAGAACAACTAATGTAATTTACAAAGAAGCGCTATAAAATTTATGATGAATGATGTTTTTCTTATCTTCTCGTATTTTATGCGGGGGAGAAGGGGTCAAATGCAAGTTGCCTCCTGGGTTGTGTAGGTTCAGGTAGAGGTGGCCAAAAAAATCAGAATCGGGAACCGAACTGTGAAACCGGACCGTATAGGACGGTTCTGGAACCGGAACCGTGTTAGACGGTTCCGAACCGGAACCGAAATCGTGTCCAGACGGTTCGGTTCCGGTTCCAGAAAATGTAACCGGCGGTTCTCGGTTTGGAACCGTAACCAAACCGTGGAACCGCGAACCGTTCGGAACTGCCGGTTCACACGGTTACGGAATCGGGAACCGTTGAAAAAAGGGAACCGGCCGTGTATCAAGGCAGAAATTCTGAACTATTTTGTTGCAACAAGTTTGAAGTTTGAAGTTCCCTTTTTACAATGCCGCAGAATCTGCTTCCAAGTTGGAAGTTCCAACTTTACAGATTTGTTTTTTATTTTTTGAAACCAACTTTAAAAACAATTAAAGTATAGTAAAAAAAAAAAAAGGTTCGGACGGTTCGAGCAAGAACCGGCCGATTCGGAACCACCGGTTCGGAACCGGAACCGAAACCGCCGGTTCCCGGTTCGAACCGAAACCGTAGCACTAAGTTATCGGTTTGGTTCCGGTTCCCATTTCCAGAACCGTGGAACCGGCAGTAACCGGAATCGGAACCGTGGCCACCTCTAGGTTCAGGGCCTGTTAGGTTAGGCCTACTTCGAGTCTCATGTTTTCTTATGGGCCCAAGAATGGGTCATGGATCGGCAGTTAATGAGCCTAAAGTAGCATCATACCCTATTAGGATTTGGTAGGGGTGGGCATGGGACGGGATGGGGCAGGCGCAGGTCGTTCTACGTCGTCCGTGTTATAAGCGGGACGGGGCGGGGCGGGATTGGTGATTTGAAATTTCATCGCGGGACTTATCCGGTTGGGGCGGGGCAGGCAGGGCGGGGCGGGTTTAGTCCGCATAAAAAGTTCAAAATATAAATTAAAAAAAGTAAGAAAATCTATAATTTTATACATCTATATTCGGGAAAAATATCCAACAAACTAATTTAATAGCCTAAATTAAACTTTTAAAATAACAATTATTAACATTGAATACAACATATCCATTTTTTTTAAAAAAATATCAATTACTAACTTTATATCGGTTGATTAGGTTTGTGTATAATTACAAAATATAGATAGTAAAAAATAAAAATAGTTTATTATTAAAAATTAATTAAAAAGGGTTACAAATAATAAAAATATATGGTTTTAAAAAGGGTTAAAAACATAGCGGGACGGGACGGGCCTTACGGGCCTCAAATTTTTTGTCCCGTGTCCCGTCCCGCAGTTACTCTAATGGGACGGGATGGGCCTAGTGTTTTTAATTTTGGATCCCGTCTCATCCCGGATAATTTTGGAATGGGACCGGGACGAGATCGAAATTTTGATTTTTTGTGCCCACCCCTAGAATTTGGGATGTGAAGTTGGTTAATTTATCGGACCATGTATCTTAACTTCACATGTTAAATATCCCCAGCTATTATGCATAAAAATTCGTTTCCCAAGTAATTAATGTGGCTAGATTTCTCCACAGGCAAAAGCATAAAAATTCTTCTCCAAATAAAATTCGAACCCAAATTTCCCAGTTGAATCGAAAGATCCGTGACTAAGGTCACCAATTGAATTCAAATCGATCTTGATTATATCATTGTATACTTTAAATTAGGAATTTTATACCTACCATATTATTATATCATGTCTTATTTTATGTATAAATTAGCATATTAGTATTGTCCATATACCTTGTCACATATCTACTAACCGAACACTCTGATTTTTTTTTTAAATCGATTAAAACTACACAACAAACGCCAATATTGTGAACAAAAAAAAGACAATAATGAATTTCGAAAATGAATATATATATATATATATATATATATATATATATATATATGAAATCATAGCACCATGCACCAATTTGATGTTCTACGGTGTGATTGTGGTGCCGGTCGGCTCTACATATGAGTCCCATGCTATAGTTTTTGTCTTTGCCCTTAAAAACGACTTCAAATATCAAACCAACAACTTCTCATCATTGATATTTCATCGTCTTCGCCTCCATGAAACCGCTTTCTTGAAGCTTGCATAAATGTCGAGCCTGAGGCAATATCATTACAACCAAATAAGTTATATAAAACCAATTAAATATGAGTTTTGTTATATCATAGATTCACGTTCATGATACATTATGGACTAGAAGTAGTACATAATCCATGTGTGCGATATTAATGTCATTCATCTCTGAATATTCAACGGGGTCTATAATGCATCACGGACCCGAGTCCATGATGCATGATAAAAGTTTTATGAAAGAAAAGAAAATATCCAAAAGATTTAGAGAGAAAATGACAATTACAAGTTAGAATTCATGCCGGACAAATTGAATAAGCTCCTCCTCTTCCTCCTCCTCCCAACTCTTGTGATCTTCACATTCTTCTCTCTCTTGAAAACCTCGCCCATCGTGTGCGAAAGGTCTAAATTACCCCTTCCCACCTTTTCCTCATCCTTGAAGCTCCCCCACCTCCCAGAACCGAACCTCCCGCCACCCCTCGTCATCACGGGCCCGAACCCTATATCATCCCGACCCACCACCACCCCTTTCCGGAAGGAAAACGTGCACGCTAGGGACAACGACCGGCCCACGTAAGGCCCGTCGAGAACAGTCGCCGGTGAGGGCATCGTCGTAATTTCCGCATCATCCCGCAACAATCTCGGAGGCAGGTCCAAGCACCTGGCCACCTTGCTCTTGGCCACCGGCGCCGGTTCCCTTGCCGTCACCTCCGCGGCGGCTCTAGGCTTTCCGGGCGCCTCCTCCCACCGGAACGGAACCGAAAGCAGCGGATGTATAGGTGGTGTTAGCATTTGTACCGGCTCTCTCGGCTTGCATGGTAATTTAGATAGGAAAAGTTTAGGCGTCGAGCTTGGTTCACGGTGATCGTCTACTTTTGCACCCATGAGATGATGATGATGATGATGATAATAAGCTATAAGCTACTATCTGATATAAGCTATAGGCGTTGAGGTTTGTTGTGGTTGAAAAATATGAAGAGGCTCCGAGTTTTAATTATTCACGAGTTATGAAATGGATTGTAACGGATAGTCCAACTACTTGGGATGTTTAAATGACTATAATGGCCTTCATATATGAACATACATGAACACTATTGCAGTATTGGTCAATTTGAATAAATAAATGACCATAAAAGGTAATGGTTTGATAATAAATTAATTTGTGTTCTATCCCTCTTGGGCATATAAGTTTTAATTAAGCATTGAATAGGACCTCATACTGAATACATCCGTATGGGTTCGATTCGGGGGAGGACTTCATGTTCTCTTTATTTGGGAGGTTACGGTTGTCGTCGTGAGCACGACAAGATCTTGATCGATTAAATGCGTCTCGCGACTTAAGTTGGTGGCAGTAATGAGAAAGCTGATCTGTTACCCTCGGATCTAATTAGATGTAAACCTAGAAACTGAGTTATCAAAAAAAAAAAAATTAATTTGGGTTTTGGTGTCCTTGAAACGTCCAGATCAATATGGTTAAGACATGTAGAAGGTGTTCTAGTTAATATTTTGTAGATCTAATACATCTATACTATATAATACTTATCCCCCTTAATTTAATGTGGAAGGGGGATTTAATTGTAACTTTTAATTGTAAATATATGAAGAGACTATTTTAATTGTAACTTTTAATGTAAATAAACTAATTTAAATACAAAAGTTATGATAAACATCACAATGCAAATGCACCTTCTAATTCACAAGGTGATTAAAATGAACTTTTAAATGATAGTATAAATTACAAGATGGTTAAATTTTAGCTATGAAATCTTAAATACAATCGGTGCATGTGCGGGTTGAATAAACCAAAACAACTCAGGAAGCATACGGGTTAGTAAGCGCCATTTCATATAACTAATTTCATGTACTAATATAAAAGGACATGATAATAATAAAAAACATATAAAAACCTGCAAAAGCGTTTAAATTGGTAATCTGCTTATTCAACCGTTTGCCCCAACATTACGTACAAAATACGTAGATATTCAACCAAAGACCGTGCATCGCACGAGTCGGATAATGCCTCGTGTACAATATAAGTAGGTTTTAGTGAAGTGCGTAATAACTTCTCGAGGAGGTGTTTACGATATGGTTTGCTGGGATTTAGAACTTTACAATGTTAGAAATACTTGTTTCTCGTAGGATGGAGAATTCTTACTTTTTACTGTACGTGTCAAATTGTGTTCGAGAAGGTGGATGGCGTAGTATAAGAGTAGGCAGGATAATAGTGGAGCGGAGCAAAGAAGTCGACTAGGTAGGGTAAAATTAAATTGTTTGTGGTTCGGGGTATTGTTCCGTAAATTCTTTTACACCTCAATTAAGGTTTGAACGTTTTTTTAACATATTTTGTGTGTATCTCCAATTTATAGTGTTTCTAGTTTATAATTTTATTTATCAGCTGTTTAAAAAAATTACAATCAATCTTAACAGAGTTTTATACAATCTATTTAAGATACAATTTAAACTATAAAATGCACCATTAACATGTTCAAAAATTTTAAGATAAACAACAGTAATCTTACCAACAAAAAATAAAATGAGATCAAAAACCCGCAATCTTAGTTATGAAAAAATAAAAAAAATAAAATAAAAATAAATTGAGGGCTATTTTATGGGAAAAATAAAAAGTAAATGGTGTGATTAGAACCTTAGATGTCATCATATTTACAAGTTAACTATTTTACCAATTGAATTATGTACAATTATTGAAATATGGTAGGTATATTCTAAAAAAAAAAGATTATTTATATAAAAGGTAAAATTTAAAAATTTGTGTCGGGGCCCCTTTGTATCCGCCTCTGGCTCCGTCCTTGATTTAATGCAGATTAAATCTATTTGTATTTTCTATTTTGCACACCCAAAATGTGACATAATATATGACCTTAATAATATGCACTGATACGATTATTAAAGTCTCGGGTTCCATCTTAAAACCAATTGACAATGAGAGGAATAGTCCAGGATCTTTATATATTATTTGCAAGGCTTCACGCATTGTCGGAGTCAAGGCTTACAACGTGGACTTTCTAACTCGGGCGGCGCGGAGCTAGAATATCATGGGCCGTTTGGCTTGCACGTATAGAAAGTCTGCTCTGATACCATCTTAAAGTCTGGAGTTCCATCTCAAAATCAATTTACAATGAGAAGAGTAATCCAGGATCTTTATATATTGATTGCAAGGCTCGTAATGATCATACTTGATAAGAATAATTATAGAAAATAAAAAATAACATATTGAAATTTTGTTTCAAATATGCTTCTCAAGTTGCATATTGAAAATTCTGCCAAGTTAGCGCCAACTTTACTATCTAAAAATCATTATAATTTGGAAGTGAGCGGTAATAAATCTCTATAGCCTTTAGAAAAAAAAAAAAAAAAAAAAAACTTTTCTACTGACCCCCATATTCCCATTATTAACAGTTGTAAACTATTTTTTGAAATGTATGATACCATCACAGGCCAGGGTCCCCTCAAGATCCCCGATCGTTCGTGATATTCGTATTTCAAGGCCCCTTTGAACTTCTTGGAACAAAGCTCTGATGCTGTCGGCGAATCTCGTCATGTCGAAGCTTTCGGGCTTCTCTAGCTTTTCTGCATCAATAACAAATCCAGAAGCAATCTTTGCCTGAACTTCCACTAATTTTTGCCCCGTTGCGACTATGTATCTCTGTAGTTGAAAGGTTTCCTCGAGAAACTGCTCTAGCCGTTTGGTTTCGTCCTCTGTTTTAGCAATAGCGGACTCCCCGCAGTTCAACTTCAGGTCGTCTTGTTGCTGTTGGTTCATGCAGAGAATAAAAAATAAGCCGATACGTACATGTACATTGTAACCATGGAAGTTCCACAATTGATACAGAAGGGGGTATTAGTTATTTTTGGATCGAGTAATCTGTCGAAAACCCTAAAAAGTTTATAAAAAGTGATTTAGAATGAGAAGTTGGTAATGTTTGTGAGCATAAGTCCAAAGTTAAGAAAAGCGTTAAAAGAGTGTTTCGGTGAATAAGCTGCAAAAGTGCTTTACTTGTTTGTAAAATTCGAACCACATGCATAATCATCAAATCTAAGATCATCATCATTGGTATATACGGAACGTTAACAAACAAGGTAGGCTCCAAATTTGGGCAAAATTCGTAAGTAAAATTCGGTTTGAATATTCAGTAACGAGTTAAGGCATACCATTCTTTGGCAAAGATCATCGGCTTTTCCCTGAAGCGACTGGTACCTGTCGACATGTTTGTTCAGAAGGGATATAAGTGCATAGAAACCCTTCATCTCAAAACGCCCATTTCCATTTTCACCATCTTCACTACTTTCTTGCTTTCCGGTCAATCTCTCAAGCATGACAAATTGCTGCTTAAGTCTCTTGATCTTGTATGAGACTCCAAGAGCTTGAATATCCACCTTTAACGCCGAGTTACTTCTCTTAGTCGACCCTGAGCCAACCGTTATTTGATATTTGATATCCTTGACCTGCTCGTTATTTGATATTTCATTTATATTTTCGTTTCCCACCGGTCGTGAATTCTCCTCGGCTATTGCATACATTTTCTGCATCTTTTCTCGGGATCTTCTTTTAACGACTTTCACTTCAGACCACACTGTTTTGTGGTTTACGGATGCCTCATGTGAAGGACTGAAGTTCAATTTTTGGAGATTTGGAGGACTGAACTGCAAAACTAACTGTTCTTTCAGCGAATGCAGTTGGGATTCGCGGTCGATTAATAGGGCCTCCAACTTAATGTTGTCCCGCCTGAGATTTGTGATGTCGTGGTCGAGATTTTCGATATGTGAATGGAGCCTCTTGGACTCTATGTCCATGCTCAAGAGACGCCAACGGAAAGCTCCTATCTCTTCGTCTTTTAGTCGTAGTTGCTCTGCGAAAGCGTTTGTTTCCAGGTTACGTCTTTGCTCGATTGCAGCAGTCTTGTACGTTTCTGCCTCGGAGGTGACTGAGTTCTCCAAATGTTCGATGACATCGGCTACTATCTCTATAAAAAATGGAAAATGCACACAGCTAAGGGAAGTCGGACCGAAATTCCGACTTAATATTGAACATGATAAGCATGAGGTAGAGCAATATTGATAACAGGCATTGATGTTGGGGTTTGCTAAGGAAGCGTTTGGAAACATATTTAAAAAGTCATATTCAGCATACAAATAAAGCACTTCTAC
The DNA here is from genome assembly GCA_033398695.1 of Orobanche coerulescens. Taxonomy (NCBI): domain Eukaryota; kingdom Viridiplantae; phylum Streptophyta; class Magnoliopsida; order Lamiales; family Orobanchaceae; genus Orobanche; species Orobanche coerulescens. Next base: position 5,246,731 of record CM065816.1, read on the forward strand.
AACTTATTTTTACCAAACACTCCTTTTTAACTTGGACAGATTGGAAATCATGGGAAGGGGTACTTTAAATTCTGATTCTGCTCGTGATGCGACTTCTAAACACGAGTAGAAGTACTTTTCAACTTATCCACCACACTCTCTCTTTAACTTAAAAATTAATTTTCAACTTCTATCTGCAAAATACTACCAGCTAGAGTCCTCAATCACTTCCGCTTCTGCGACAATAAAATCACTTCTTCCGAAAGCATAAGTGTGTGCAAACACAACCTTAGACAGAAACACGAAAACTAAATATTCAAATAAAACACTTCTACAACGTAAACCAAATGGTCCGTAAGTTAAGCACACGTGCGTTTATGCAAATGCAAGTATCCGTTTTCAAGATTGTGATCTTACTTGGTTCATCGGTCAAAAACGGGTCAGATACAAGTGAAGGAACTTCGATCCCTTTCCCGACCTCACGTCGCACTCCTTTTCCTCTCGAGAATACATCCGATTTCACATTCACACGCTTAGACAACATACTTCTCAACGAATGTCTTCCGGGCTTATAGTCTGAAACTGTTTTCCACGTCGCTGTCTCTATCTCGGCCTGCTTTCTCATAACATTGGACGATCTCGCTTCCTTTAAAAGCATTTCCTTCTCGTCTGTGTCCAATTTCGATTTCCTCAGCATAGCCGACAGAATCTGGTCTTTTCGTTCCAAATCTTTCCGCATCTTAACGAGCTCCATCGATAGTGTTTGGGCCATCAACACAGACTGGTCTTTCTGATCCAATACCGAATCAAGCTCTTGCTTTGCGGATTCGAATTGCCTGAGGGTCCGGCCCAACTCAGCCTCAAGCTGTCGCTGATTAGATACGAGCTCGATAAAAGCTTTCTTGTGTCTCAGAATTTCATTAGAATGACGTCGGGCTTCCTGATTTAGATTTTCCCTCAACTCATTTACGAGATTTTCGGCTTGGTTCAGATTCTCTTCAATTTCTCGTCTTTTTCGCTCGCCTTCCTCAATGATTTGATCCTTTGAGAGCAAAATTTCCTCGATTTCCCTTAATTTATCGTTCGATTCGGAAATGGATTTCTCCCTCGAAATCTCGGTAGCTCTTAATTCGTTCATAAGATCGTCGATTTGCTCCCTGAGTTCCTTTCTCTCACTAAACCAGCTGTGCTCTCGGGAGGCAACTATGCTGACGACCTTCTCATTGGCTCTTCCGTCTTCACTTCTCATTTTCTTCAATTCTTCGATCTGTTTTCGTGAGCTTTCGAGCTTCTGAAGAAGGTCGGATTTTCCGGTTTTGGCTTTCTCTTTTTGAATTTTCCAAATAAGTAAGCCCATCAGGTGGGCAATTCCTTTGAGCATCATGTTTCTTATTTCTAACCATTGGTCCTCACATATTTCAGGGTCCGGCATGAGTTTGAGCGCGGAAAATGCACAGGAAACACCGAAGAACATAGGATACAAGCTATCAATGGTATCCTCGGATAAAACTGTTAAGGAATCTGGGATACTATTTTCATCCATATCACCCAGTTATAATATCAGACAACTCTGCACATTTCCCCCCAAAAAAAAATTAAGAAAGAGAGAGAGGGAGAGAGAGAGAGAGAGACACACACACACACACACACACACACACACACACACAGAGAGAGAGAGAGAGAGAGAGAGAGAGAGAGAGAGAGACTAAAATGGAATCAAGAACCTAAAATTCAAAATACACCACTGAAAAAACTGAATAATGTAACAGTAACAATGATATTAAAAATTAAAAATTAAAAAAAAAAAACTTTTTAAAAAATGTGATAATTGAAATAGAGTCAGGGTTAAATTACATAAATCGTTATCAAGTTCAGCAAATTATGAAATTCAAGAGAGGGAAAAAAGAAATGGAAAAATTTTTCATGTGTGGGCTTAGCTTACTTACAAGAACCGAAGTGTTCTTCAATCAGAGCACAGGAAACACTCTTCTCCAGAAAGAATTTTTAGCCCGAAAAAAAAAAAAAAAAAAAACTTTCGGATAGTAATTTTAGCTTAAACTACGAGTTTTTACCCTTCGGCCCGAAGTTCTATCTCCTCTATATAAAATCGTCAGAGAACGCCAACGCCAAACTCATGAAGATGCTTTACACGTGCGAACGCTGCAAAATCAGTTAAAAGAAAGCTTCTTGTACAGTTGTCCTGCAACCGACTATAAGAAAGGAAAAAAAAATATGAAGCTGGTATTGTTTTCAGCGTTGGCCCCATGAATCCTCACTTCCTGCAAATACTACCCCTTTTATCTTCCTCATTTCCTTCTCGGCACAAACATTAAAAAAATAAAATAAAAACGTTTATATTTTTATTTTGTTAGCTATTATATATTTAGTATTTTTTTTAAAATACGTAAGAACTACATTATGTTTAATTTTATCTGATTTGATTGAGAGTAGGGCTATAATTCGAGCGAGCAGCTCGAGCTCGAACTCGTTTATCAGGATTCGGATCGACTCAAGCTCGTTAATGAGTCGAGCTCAAACATAAATAGGGCTCGTTTAGCTAAACGAGCCAGCTCGGCTCGAACTCGTTTATAATGCGAGCCGATCTCAGACACAAGATTAAGATCCTTTAAGGGTAATTTTAAACGAGTTGCTCGACCGACTAGGCTCGATTCGTAAACGAGTCGAGTTCGATCAATACTTTGAGCTCGTTTACCTAAACGAGCCGGCTCCACTCGTAAAAAAAACTTGAGCTCGCCCAACTCGAATGACAGTCCTAATTGAGAGTGATAAATTCATACTACTTCCGTCCTACTCGAGGAGGATATTTTGTGAACATAATTTTGTTCTGATACAATAATTTTTTCAAAATAAAACTTTAATATTTAACCAAAGTTTTTCGTCATAATTTAAGATCAGTTGAACATTTCAACAAATAATTAAAATTAAAAAATATATTTTCATTAAAATAGTTTTCTTTTAAATAAAACGGATAGAGTCATTTGTGTTATAAGTATTTTTCTTTTTCTAAACCATTTCTACGATGAATTTTATAAAAATATTATAAAAATATCATAACACTAAAATAATTATGAAAATCATGATTTGAGCTGGTAAGCGGATTACTATTTGAAATCTAAACACACACACTTTGTTGAGGGAGTGAGCTCTTCCCTCACAGGACCGTTGGCCCCTCGGTTCTGCAAAAGATAAACGAGGGATGTGCCATAGTGGTCAGAATCTGAGCGAGAGGATCCACGATACCGACCCCCAGCACAGCCCCACATCAAGGTGAGGAAACTGCACCACACGAGAATCGAATCGCGATTGCCGGGATGATATCCCACGTCATCTCAGCCTTAACCACTAGGCTATGCCTCTTGGGCTAAACACATACACTTCATTGGGCGTTGGGGCGCCATATTACTGTTATTTGTGGGTGCTGGAAATAATGGAAATATATAAATACAAGGAGAACAAATAATAGAAATGAAAACTTATGACGTAAATGCCGAGGCGAGAATTGGATTCTCTTTCCGTAAGACAAAATTGCTCCGCACTTGTACACACGGTCTATAGCAAATGTCCCCAAGATACAACGACAAACTTTGAATACGAAACGCTGCACCGCGGGTCGTAGTTCTGGTCGAACAATATAGATACTCGGGACTGAGTATAGACTCCTATACTTCCACTAGGATGATGAATGGTCCGAGTAGACTAATATGAATGTAACGCTCGAATTTGTAGACGAATTTATGTTCGAATGAGTGTATTCGAATTAATTTTTAACCATCAACTGTAGGGGACTATTTATAGTCATAAGTGACTTTTCGCGAAGTGGTGTGACCTTTCATCCCACCTTTAATCATGAACTAATGTGTTTGTTCATGAAAAGGTGTGATCCATTTTCCATAATTAACCACAAAATGTGGCTATTCGCGAATCGGTGCGACCTAGTAACCATCATACATTATCTTATTTCAAGTATTATTATTTGTAATTTAATTGCTCATTCATCCGAATTTGGATATGAACAAATAAATACGTAAAATATATCTACTCGAAATAAATACCATATTAGAATATGGTTCTACTAGGATTTTCATATCAAAATTTCCAACAATCCCCCACATGAATGACGATTAATGCACAATATGTACTTAGTCCCGACGACCTGTTATTGCATCAAGATATGTGGTAGTTAGCCTTGAACCTTCCTTAGTATAGTGTTATCGGATTTACTCGTTGCTCGGTGAACGCGATGTCTTGAACCGGTCAGCTTTTGTGTAAACCTAGACAATAACACACACAATAACAGATCTAATATCTCTTGTTCTTATTTTGTGTCCATTTTTGGCCTTGGACCATTCTTGGATTCATAAGTATTTTGCGTATTGTAACGTTTAGAAGCGGCCACACTTCTTACTTATATAGGTGATCTCCTATAAAGAGTATTCTGTCATACTCCACCTTAAAGGCTATATGAATCATTAAAAGCTTTTTAGGCTTATCCTTTACCACACGCTGCAGGTTTGCACTTGAGAAGCTACGAGAATGGATTTCAAATTTCAAGTGCACAACTTGAACATTCATAACTCAGTTGTCTCATTGAACCAAGTTTTTGGGATCTCCAGTCATCATGGTTGCGTGTCATTTATAAACATCCATTTGATTGTGGTTTTCAATCAATTCCCCTTACTCCATATTTGACCACATTTTATCTCAAGTAATGGCCATATTATTGTATTTGACATTTCTTAGTCAACATACATATGTGATCAAATATATTATCTGAAGATAAATATTTGCTTTTTCAATCATTACTATACAACCTTTCTTTCTTTAGTCGTCTTAGTAATTTTACAAGTGTGAAGTGTTTACAAGACAAATTTTCTTTATTGTCCTTGTAACACACTTTCCAACATGTGATTTTAACTAAACGACATAAACGTTTGTCATACTAGTAATATTGAATTTCATTTTTCTTTTGGGTATATTAACTGTATTTTGACATGTTAGTCAAGATACCCCCACATTTTATTCGTATCTATCTAGATGTTTTTGGTTCTTTGGATGATGATGAATATTAAATATCATTCCAAATCGATTTCTTCATTTGATGTGCTAGTACACTTGTAGTTTTTCAATAATTTTCCCACTACCAAATAGCATGATTATTTCCTTGAAATAAACCATCTATCATTTAATTTGTTCCAAAAATTAAATGTTTGGATTTATATTGAAATCATTGATCTAAACTTACAAAGTACTTAGCTACGTTCCCCCATATTGATTATCTATTTAAAATAGACTAATCAACTATTGTTATTGATACGGGGTCAACTTGATCATTTAACTTTTTAAATGATATTCGTATTTTCTACCGTGATTATCTACTTCAAAGTAGACTAATCAATTTCCTCTATCGCTTTAAATAGAGTAATTAACACCTTCATTATCATAATTAAATGATCAATGCCTTCATTTAATTCTTAAAATTAAATGTGCATTTCCCTCTATTATCTTATAATAGAGTGATTAATACCTCTATTTAATTTTTAAAATTAAATATGCATTAATATTACATGTCTAGGGTAATTAATATCTTCATTTAATTCTTAAAATTAAATGAGCATCAATTCCACATGCCTTTTGATTATCTACTTTATTGTAGATTAATCAAGATAACCATTTTCATTTAATTCCAATGAATTAAATATATAAATTATTTCTCTACTTGAATGTAGACGAAGCAATTTTATTCATTTAATTGTATCAAATTAAATGAACATGCATCAAATACTAAATATTTGATTATATATATATATAATATTATATATATATTTTCAAGGAAGGCTTTATTTATTTACAAGCCTTTATTATAGATAGTCCTATACGACTTTCTATATACAAGTTTAGGACAAGTCACACGGGACTTTCCTTGAGTCGGAAGCGTGAGCCTAGCAGACTCGCCTTGAATCCGATAATTGTTCTGTGGCCAATCCTCTTCTTGCGTAGGCGCCACTTGTAGCCTAGCGGGGTTGTGCCTGAAACGTTCTCAAGTAGGTCCCATTGGAACTTTCAAATGATCCCCTCCATTTCTTCCATGAGGAGATTCATCTCATTGCGGATTTCTTCCCTCCAGAAGGGAGCATCCTTGCCTGTCAAGGCTTCCTCGATCTTACGAGGATCATCTTCCGTGTCTTCAAAGTGTGGGCCATCGACCTTCGCCTTCTTGGCTTGGTGGGAGTGGTCGATGCCTCCAACGTCGAACGTTATCTAAAAGGCATCCCAGAGTTCCTTCGAGGTGTGGCAACCTGTAAATATGACGTAGATAGGAAAACTAAGTTGATAAAGAATTTTGATTACGACATTCAAAATCACCATTACTCCAGACGGTCGTTCTGGCGAAGTTGAGGTTGTCAGAAACCTCCGGTTGGGCAGCAAGTGAGTATTCCGTTAGGAATCGAGCCATGTCGAATATTGTGAGAAACAACAGCATTTCGTCCCTCCAACGATGGAAATCAGTTCCGCAGACGGCAACTTCCTCGTATAAATAGTAAACTCCATCTTCCAACATAAACTAGTCCAGAAAACAGCCTCATTACAGCCCCTTGAACACGAAACTATGGACCTCCAAATCCGATCTCCACCGTTCAGAATTTAGATAGAGACCTTATGAAGTTATCATTCAAAATTCAAGACGATCCAACGGTTGAAACTTCGGAAAACGTCAAAACAAGATGGCTGACCTGACCAGAAAAAATACCTACGAATTATCAATATTTTGTCTTACGATTGTTATTTGTGGGTGCTGGAAATAATGGAAATATATAAATACAAGGAGAACAAATAATAGAAATGAAAACTTATGACGTAAATGCCGAGGCGAGAATTGGATTCTCTCTCCGTAAGACAAAATTGCTCCGCACTTGTGCACACGGTCTATAGCAAATGTCCCCAGAATCTGACAAACTTTGAATACGAAACGCTGCACCGCGGGTCGTAGTTCTGGTCGAACAATATAGATACTCGGGACTGAGTATAGACTCCTATACTTCCACTAGGATGATGAATGGTCCGAGTAGACTAATATGAATGTAACGCTCGAATTTGTAGACGAATTTATGTTCGAATGAGTGTATTTGAATTAATTTTTAACCATCAACTGTAGGGGACTATTTATAGTCATAAGTGACTTTTCGCGAAGTGGTGTGGCTTTCATCCCACCTTTAATCATGGTAATGTGTTTGTTCGTGAAAGGTGTGATCCATTTTCCATAATTAACCACAAAATGTGGTATTCGCGAATCGGTGCGACCAATAGTAACCATCATACATTATCTTATTTCAAGTATTATTATTTGTAATTTAATTGCTCATTCATCCGAATTTGGATATGAACAAATAAATACGTAAAATATATCTACTCGAAATAAATACCATATTAGAATATGGTTCTACTAGGATTTTCATATCAAAATTTCCAACAATTACCAAATACCTAGTATACGAGAATATTATTGCGAGCAACCAACTATTATTAAAAGTATCAAATATATTAATTTTATAATAATTTAATTCATATTAGATTTATGTAATTAATTTATAAAAGAAATGAGTTATGAATCTGTCGAGCGTATGGGCCATATTTCTGTTAATTTTGCAAGTAGTGTTTGATGTTTGAGAAAATAATTTGAGTATACAAACAAGGAAAAACTAATTTTTAACTGTCTTTGTCAAATTATCAAACAGGTTATGTGCACTTCACTTGTATTGTAGACTGTAGTAATATTATCTTTCCAGCCCTTGGTTTAGTTGTCCATCTCTTTCTGTCCCCTTAGCCCCACAACATGGATATAAATTCGTATGCAGAATTGAACATACATATAAAACTATATCAGATATTGATGTCTTCTCCAATTATGGCAATAATTACCCCTTTCTTTCGAACTCTCATCATGACATAAACATGTGTAGATGCACTTAAACAACTCACAACCGCATATATCCAAAAAAAAAAAAAAAAAAGTAAACTCAAAACACTTTAGGGTCATCATTTAGATACCTAATGTCTCAGTCATAATAAGATTTATTTAGTAATTTTACATTATATTTTATTTTTAATTAATTTCAAAAATTAAGGTATTTTGTGTATGAATTTTCTTATCCTTTAACTATTTTAATTTAAAGATTACAATAATATTTGATTTAATTATCCATCATCTCTCACTACTTCAGTCCTCTCTCTTTCTCCAATCTCGTTCTCTCTCTTTGAACCTCTCTCCTCTCCACTCTCAATCTCGACGTCTTCCATCCCTCAGGCGAATAATTTCCTAAGGCCACATCTTTTCATTTTGTCCAATTTGAATAACAGCAACATAAGTTTTTTGACCAAATATTTGAAAGAAAAAATAGTTATTCATATATTTCTTGTATTTAAATTCTAATATTATATTACAAAAATATACTCACATATCTCCATCCAAAATAGCGTAAGCGTAATCCCCCAGGGCATAGCTCAGTGGTAAAGGAGGGGGATATCTTTCGCGCTGGTAGCACGCAGCGTGGGTTCGAATCCTCGTGGGAGCATCCGCTCTTTTCAGGGATTTGGACCTTGTATGTTTATTCAGTTGAAGCATCCTCAAAACCGGGTTGTTGAGGCATAACCTGCGATTTAACCAGGGGTAGGAATGAGGGATCGGACCTATAACCCCCAGGATTAAACCTGGGTCATCAAAAAAAAAAAATAGCGTAAGCGTATATTAGTCAATACATATAATTATGGAAAAAAATTAGGGATATTATGACATAGAGATTATGTGAAAAAATCTTTTTCCAACACTTTATATGTATCACACGCTGACACGTGTGATACATAATAGGAAATTTTTAAATAGCTTCAAATAAAATGCATAATTAATTATTTTTGGTAAGTGAGAGACGAGAAATTTCCCCACTTGTATTAGAGGTCTTTTGACCAGGCGTGTTGTAAATCGAGGGATGTGCCTGAGTGACAGACACATATGAGAAAGAGCCAATAGGATTTAAACCACAGGACAAACATCCACAATATTTCAGTAAAAAATTATCCCACACGAGATTTGAACCTGCATTGCTGGAGAATTTCTTCCCACATCACCATATACCTTACCACTCGACTATGCCATGCGGACTGCACAATTGATTATTGTTGCAGTGTAAGAGAGCTCTATAAAGAACACCATTAGAACTCATTAGAAATTTCTTAGTTGGGCCTTTTTTGGTAGTGCGTTTTTATTGTTGAGAACATTTATTTACGAATAGGAATGACAATTTTTTGTCCCGACCCGTATTACTCTTCTTGAGCCGTATGTAGGGTTGCATCGCCCCGTGACCCACAACAAGGTGGGAGGGCGGGGGTATCGCTCGGGTACCCGCACCGTCTGTCCCGCCTAGGTTTTTGTTGTTTATATATATGTTCAATATATATATATATATATATATATAATATATTTATATAATATATTTATGTTAATAATGAGCAATTTTATAAATATTTATTATAAACGTAAACCATTATAATAAAAAGTTCATAGAAATATATATTTATTAATTTTAAAATAATATCTTTTTCTATCCGAATTGGTCCGCCACGTCCCGTAATTTATGGTGGATCAACCCACTCTGCCTCACCTCATGCGATGAGTCTGATCTTTAAGTACCGACTTGACGATCCGATCCGACATGACGACCCGACCCCTACTTATGAGGGATGAAGTACGAAATATTGAGTAGAGATTGAATCTCAACGCACACTTCCACACGGCGAGCGAGATATTACTTGAAATGCAAATAGGGGCGGCTCAAGTGGATGCAAGAAATGTACCCGCATCCGGCTCAGGAGCCCCCCTCCCCCTTTGTATTTTTTCCCCTGAACTAAATATGAAACAAATCCTCCAAATTTCCTGAAAATTGCTCACATGATTTGAATCAGATATTTATGTTCTTTAAATTTATATACTGCAGCTTAATTTAGATTTTTACTGAAACTAAAAGATTAACTTTAAAGTTACTGGTGTTTTTAAGTAAAATAGTAATCAATGTCCCGAAAATATAGTCCTATATTTAATTAAATAATTTTATGAAGAATAAATCTTGTAACTAAATTTGTTTATCAATGTTCTACCTCAAGATTCATACCACGAGGCATTATCCAACCCGTGCGATGCACGGTCTTTGGTTGAATATCTAAGTATTTTGTACGTAATGTTGGGGCAGACGGTTGAATGAGCAGATGGCAGAATTTAAATGCCTTTTAGAGAAATTTATATGTTTACTTATCCAATGACTGTAATCTGTATTTACTCTTTAATTTCCATACACACTCATACTTAATTATCTTAGTATTCTTTTGTTATAAAATGAAGTCTAGTAGTAGGTATTTTCACACAACCTAAGAGAATAAAATTTTCAGCACGCTCCCAAAGCCATATTGATATTTTTGACAAATGCTTCACATGAAAGAAATTACTTATTAATTCCAATAATTTCATATTATTTTCTGAGCGATAAATAGAAGTACATAAGATGTTACTCAGATATATGTATATGTTATTTGGTTAACAAAATATAAAGTCAATTGAAAACATTTTATGTAGTTAGGATAAATATTTGTGGCAATATCAGATATTATTGATTGTATGTAAATTCGTCTAAAATCAATAAAAACAATTTTTTTTTTGGTAAATAAATTTTTATTTCACCGACTAAACGTTGAAATCAGCCACTTACAAACCATCAAACATCTATACAAGAAAGCAATTAACTTCTCAAAGCTCTAGCTAACTTGGGATATTTAAAACACCTAATGGCTAATTGAATTTGACATTGCATAATAATCTCTTGCGCGCTGCTATTTTGGCCAATAAAAACAATTTGTTGAAAATAACATTGTGTAATATTGAATAATAATACACCAATACATATTATTTAAGCATGTTTTGATTGTACTAAAATAATATATATTTAATAATGATATACCAACAAATAAACTTAATAATAACAATATATTGAACATTAACATACATAAATATATTTAGTAATAACATCTGAAAAGATATATTTTTTTATTAATAGCATACTTAACAATAAAAATATCTAATTGTAATATAATATACCATTCATGTTTTACGTAGCAAATAGTATAGTTGGGTTGTTATGATATTTTCGAGTGTTTCCGGTATAAAAGCTATTGAATATACAAATAACAGATAATAAATATATAAATAATATTTATCAATTTCTATTTGCACATTCATCACTGTGATAATATAAATGAGAAGTAATGTGTAACGAATATTTAGTAATATATCATTAATATTTATCACTTGTATTTTGAGTTTAGCAGATGATTGTTTTTTTAAATAATTTTATCACTGGTAAATAATTAAATCTGATATTAATAAATTATGTAAATAGTGAGTAGTAAATATATGGTAAAAAGTAAGAGATAAAAAATAGTGGTAATACTTTATTGTGCCCTTTTGAATATAGTAGAATTCTTTCGTGCCCTAAGTTTAACACCAACTCTTTTTATACTCAAATTATCATATTTGACCGTTACTCGAAGACATTCGAGTCACCTATTCGAGTAACACCTTCGAGTCACTTACTCGATTAACATAAAACAGATTCATATCACTTACTCGAGTCATTTAAATTGCATTCGAGTCACCTATTCGAGTCACTTAATTACATCCAAGTCACCTAGTATACATTTGAGCCACCTATTTGAGTCACTCGAATAGGTGACCCAAATGTTCCTGAGTCACTCGAATAGATGATTCGAATGTATATAAGTCGCTCGAATATATATGAGTCACTCGAATAGGTTCGAGTCACTCGAATAGGTCACTCGAATGCAATATCGATGACTCGAATAAATGACTCGAATGCAATTTCGATGACTCGAATAGGTGACTCGAATAGGTGATTCGAATAAGTGACTCAAATTTCTTCGAGTTAAAGGTCGAATCTGATAATTTGAATATAAAAAAGAGTTGTTGTTAAATTTGCGAGTTAAAGGTCGAATATGATAATTTGAATATAAAAAAGAGTTGTTATTAAATTTGAGGTAGAAAAAAATGGTACTCCCTCCGTCCGCCACTCATGTGCAACAATTTTATGTTCCGTGCCGGTCATAACACATCTTACCAACTAAGTCAACTGAAATATTAAAACCCGTGCCGGTCAAAATAATGCACATGGTTGGTGGACGGAGGGAGTATATATATATATATATATATATATATATATATATATATATATATATATATATGACAAGTGTTGTTGAAATTGAAAGGAGAGACATGCCACGTGGGACAAAATCCTACGTGGCAAATTCCAACAAAAAATAAATGATTTAAAATCATTTCAATTATATTTTGCCATTCAAAATAGTTTGTTCATTTTTCCACAATTTTAGCTAAACAAATCCTACGTGGCAAATTCCAGCAAAAAATAAATGATTTAAAATCATTTCAATTATATTTTGCCATTCAAAATAGTTTGTTCATTTTTCCACAATTTTAGCTATAAGCCTACGTGGCAAATTCCAGCAGAAAAAAATGGTCTAAAATTATTTCATATATATAAAATAATTCAAATTATATTCTGCCACAATTTTAGCTATTTATAATATTTATCATATTATCCATTAGTTAGTTAGATTTACAAGATTTTGTAGGGCACCAATACTCATCATAAATCCTATAAAAAATTAATTGATTTAAAAATATTTCAGCTACAAATAGGGACCCGAGGGCAACTTGCAGTTAGATTTATGAGATTTCTTGGGAGCCGAATACTTATCACACAACCACTCCTCATTCCTAAAAACTATTGGTTATATAAACAAGAAATGACATTCCTCATACCACAATGTCAAATACCTGTGTTTATCTCAAAATGTTTGATTCGAAAAGAATGATGATTATCGATAACTACGTAATTACAAATCTGCCACATGATTTAAATGAAAGGGGAGACATGCCACATGGGACAAAATCCTGCGTAGCAAATTCCAGCAAAAAATAAATGATTTAAAATCATTTCAATTATATTTTGCCATTCAAAATAGTTTATTCATTTTTCCACAATTTTAGCTAAACAAAATCCTACGTGGCAAATTCCAGCAAAAAATAAATGATTTAAAATTATTTCAATTATATTTTGCCATTCAAAATAGTTTGTTTATTTTTCCACAATTTTAGCTATAAGCCTATGTGGCAAATTCCAGCAGAAAAAAATGGTCTAAAATTATTTCATATATATAAAACAATTCAAATTATATTCTGCCACAATTTTAGCTATTTATAATATTTATCATATTATCCATTAGTTAGTTAGATTTACAAGATTTTATAGGGCACCAATACTTCTCATAAATCCTATAAAAAATTAATTGATTTAAAAATATTTCAGCTACAAATAGGGACCCGAGGGCAACTTTCAGTTAGATTTATGAGATTTATTGGGAGCCGAATACTTATCACACAGCCACTCCTCATTCCTAAAAACCGTTCGTTATATAAACAAGAAATGACATTCCTCATACCACAAGGTCAGAATACCTGTGTTTATCTCATGTTTGATTCGAAAAGAATGATGATTATCGATAACTACGAAATTACAAATCTGCCACATGATTTAATCATGTGCATTATGGAAAAGCTTGCACGTCAATCACCCAACGATTGGGCAAACGCTAGAACCAGGTAATTTGCAGGTTTCATAGGTTCTTCATTCACTGCGCGTTATTGTATATATAAACAAATTATTAATTTCTAACTACAAACAATACTACGATTCCCAGTTGTCGACTCTTCTATGAGTTGGGTAACACAACACGCATTTTGCAGCGGCTTAGTTTTGACATGCAACATGATGTTTCTCCTCCAATGTTAGATAAACTGATGGCTTCTAGAAATCCTGAAGCACTGTTCAGAAAATCATTGGTACATTAATATCTAATTAGTTACTAATTATTTTTATCTCATCTTCTCCTATTACTATTTCATTTTTTTTGTAGTTAAAGTTCTTCGTCGAACAAAATAAAAATGAAGCATTTGAATTAATGATTATCGCCCTAAACCTCAATCACCATGAAGCCACATATTGTTTAAACTTCATGAAACTGTTTAGTGGTGAAGAAAAACACAGAGAAGAGGGAATTCAAGGGTTGTCGATGTTGGAGGATAATTCTAAGAGCGCATACTATGTAACATCATGCAGATGGCAACTGAAAAAAAACTTTCAAAAATGAAATTTAAGCTTCCTAACTACCTTGGTGTTCCACTATTCTGTAATTCAAGTGACGAAGAATTTCTATCGCATCTAGAAAGACAACTTCCGCACAACCAGTGGCCTAGATGTGTTGCTGATATTGAAGTGTTCTATATGAATGCTATAAGTACATGCGAGCACGGCGCCAAAATCTATGAGTATTTCAATATCGTTGTAATTGTCTCGATTCACATTTCTCTAGCAACTTATATTTGTGAATCATATTCACTTATCTTGGGTTTCAAATTCTCACTTTTCTGCTCATGCGTGTTTCAATTATTCCAAACATGTTAACCGATTCTCCTGGGAGCGTATAACATTGCCAATTAGATAGCTAATAGATAATTGGCTTTGTGTAAATAATTGAAACCCAGATCCTAACAACTCTAGCAAGATAAATAACTTATATTTATAAAAGTTATAAATTACCTTTATTAGATAATTCATGTGTTTCTATGATTATTTTTATTTAATTCTAATTAAATTAAAAGACCGAATCAATAATTATTATAGATAATGACTTGAATATTTTAAATGCTCGAATCAAATTGTAAATTAATCTGATCAAAATTATTAACAATCTTTTAAAAGATGAGGATTGTTTTAATATTTAATAGAAACTGAGATCCTAACAACTCAACGAAAATAAACATCTTATAATAAGTTGTTTAGCTAATAAGATATCTACTATATATTCAAAACAATGTTCATTTAATTCTAATTTGTTCGATCTTTTAACGCGCAGTGAATGACTGTTTTATAATATTGTCAAAGTCCATATCAAATTTATATTTAAAAAACTAAAATTCGGATAATCTTAACTGAAACCTAGATCCTGAAAACTCTAGAAAGTGGAACCACTTCCGACTGTTTTATGATATTTTCGAAGACCAGATCAAATTGATACCTGGATCCTACAAACTCTAGAAAGTCCAATTCGGACTGTTTTATAATATTTTAAAAGACCACATCAAATTGATATTTAAATAACTAAAATTCGAATAATATTAACAACTAAGACCAAGATCCTGAAAACTCTAGAAAGTTAAACCACTTCAGACAGTTTTAAGATATTTTATAATATCAGATTAAATTGATATTTAAATAACTAAAATTCGGATAATCTTAACAATTGAGACCAAGATCCTGAAAACTCTACAAAGTTAAAACACTTCAGACTGTTTCATGATGTTTTAAAAGACCAGATCAAATTAATATTTAAATAGCTAAAATTCGGATAATCCAAACAACTTAAATCTAGATCCTATAAACTCTAGAAAGTTAAAACACTTCAGACTGTTTTATGATATTTTAAAAGACCAGATCAAACTGATATTTAAATAGCTACAATTCGGATAATCTAAACAACTTAAACCTCAATCCTATAAACTCTAAAAAGTTAAAACACTTCAGACTATTTTATGATATTTTAAAAGACCAGGTCAAATTGATATTTAAATAGCTAACATTCGGATAATCACAACAATAATTGAAAACCATATCCTAAAGTCTTTTACCGAATCAACTTGCAAATTGGAGAACTAAAGATTCGAGTAATCTAAATAATTGAAAACCATATCTTAATAATCCTACAAGTTTAAACCACTCGATTATAATGACTTAGATAATAAAATATCTATCATCAATACGATTTTATTTTATTTCAGGTCGAGATAATCAAGTCTTTTGAAAAAGATGGACTGTTATGATATTTTCAGATAACGACAGAAAATTCAATGGCGATCTGACAGGACTTTTGAAGAGTACAAAGCTAATCATATCGGATGAGGCACCCATGACTAATAAGTTTTTCTTTGAGGCACTGGATCGCAGTCTAAGGGATATGATGAAAGATCATCATGGTATGGAATCTAACAAGCCGTTTGGTGGATTGGTCGTTGTCTTTGGTGGTGATTACAGACAGATATTGCCCGTCATACCAAAGGGTAGTAGGCAGGATATAGTCCACGCATCCCTTTGCTCATCTAAGACAATTTGGAGTTCCTGTCGTGTCCTGAAGCTTACGAAGAACATGCGTCTACATGTACTTTTCTAAAATTTTATGCTAGATAATTACTTTTTATATAGATAACTTATTTTAAATGTATATAAATTGTTGACTTTGTGCTATTAAATTACAGTCTGGCGGCTCATATGATGAGACCGAGAGCATCAGGGAGTTTGTTGAGTGGCTGCTGAAGGTTGGAGATGGTGAAATTGGTGTTGATAATGATGGTGAGGTAGAATTCAAACTGCCTGATGATATTCTGATTCGGTCTATTGATGAACCAATTGCTGCAATAGTTAAGAGCACATATCCGAGCATATTAGACCATGTCGGTGATGGTCGGTACTTTCATGATAGGGCTATTCTTGCTCCCACCAATGAGATCGTCCAGGAAGTAAATGATTATATAATGTCTTTTTTACCAGGAGATGCCACGGAATTCATGAGTTCAGATAGCATATGCCCTGACGAAGATGATACCGCCAATAGAGAAGATGTCTATTCTGTCGAGTTCCTGAACACTATAAGGACTTCTGGGATACCAAATCATATAATTCGACTTAAGGTCGGTTGTCCTATAATGCTTCTTAGAAATATTGACCAGTCTGGCGAGCTTTGTAATGGAACTAGATTGATTGTTACTGCGATTGGCAAGCGCGTTATTGAGGCTAAGACGATACATGGAAAGAACGCTGGAGTGAAGGTTTTCATACCAAGGATGGTACTTTCACCTTCTGATATTACCAAGTTTCCTATTAGATTTCAACGAAGGCAATTTCCTATATCAGTTTGTTATGCAATGACTATCAATAAGAGTCGTGACAGTCTTTATCTCATGTTGCCTACCTCCCAAAGTCCTGTTTCAATGGCCACTCATGTTGCATTTTCCAGAGTAACAAGCAGAAAGGGGCTCAAGCTTTTAGCATTGGATGAGGAAGGCAATCTCACCGACACGATCACCAACATTGTATACAAGGAGGTGTTTTCAAAACTTTGAGGTATGTTTTTATCATATTGATACACTTTATGCATAAAGTAGCAATATACATTTACTTGATTTTGTTATTGCTTACTGATTTGTACAGATATCGTTTTGCAGTTGGCGATTATTCATATGTCTACTGTGATTGTACACGTTGACTTTGCATTCTCTTTCATATTTTTCGATGTACTGAATCTTTGATTCTATTTAATATTATTTATTGTCTGGATGATATTTTATTTCACGTATTACTGATTTAAAGGAAATCATGCTGTGGCAACGCTACGGGTTACTACTAGTTAGATTTAAAAGAGCGATACACTTTTTTCCCATAAAAAATATAAGTGTTTTGATAAGATTAAATATAATTATAATTATTTAATATAAAATATATAAAACGCGCATACTTCGAACAGGACAGACGTAGTACCAATTTTTGGGTAACCCGGTCACACTTAACCGATACGCTGGTGGCGCACGATTTACTTTTACCACCACCACCTTCTTTGATTAAACGCTCATCTGAAACCAAAACCACGCCCTAAATAAAATCAAATTAACACTCGATCTGTAAATTTTGTAGTAGTTTTCAGTTCCAATCTAAATCAATGGTGGAATTAAAAATGGAGGAGATGTCTTTACCAGTTCTTTTCGAGCAGGCTCGAAAAATTCACCAAACCGCCGCCGATTCTTCCGCCGATCAGGTTTTTTCTCATTTTCTCTGTGTTTTTTTTATTACATAAAGCTATTCGTTTGTATTCTGTGTTGAATGATTTGTCTTGTTTGTCATTATTGTTTATTATAAAGGATACCGTGAGAAAAGGCTGTGAGCTGCTGAAGAAATGCGAGGAGATGATTGGAAAACTAGGGTTATTTTCGGCTAATGAGACAAAGGATGATATCAGCACTGCTAAGCTCAAATATCTCCTCGTGAGTGTTGTTTATGATTTTTTTATTTCTGTTTTGTGGAATATGAACCAGTGAAATCCGATTAAGCTTTCTATATATAATGTTCTTTTGAATGATTACAGATATCTATGCTTTTAGTTTCATTTCGGTTACAGATGATTTGAATGTGATTTCTGCTTACTTTTGTGTACTGTTAATTGCTTTGGAGAAGGAATACAAAGCTTCACGGTATTATATTGGTTATAATCGACAACTTCGTGTCGTGGTTTATTTTTGTCTTTGTTTGATCAAGATCAAAATGTTTGTGATAACCCTAGCTTGTTTTCCTGTTAATTTTAAGAAAGCTAACTCAGGAAGACTTAGGAACTGTTCAGACATGTGACAGATCTGATGTCCTTACTATTTTTACTTTATTGGTTCTGGATCTCAATTATTTGCTATTAATGTATTTGGTGTAGTTCCGGTGAAAACTATTAAGCTTAGTTTGAAAAAAAAACTAGCTGATTTGATAAGCTAGGGCAACTGATAGCTGGTAGCAGCTGATAGCTGATGAAATCCAGCCGAGACAATAAGCTAGACGGAGTTGATCAAGCAACTGATTGAACTAAATGTTTGGCAAAGTAGCTGATCCAGATAGTTAAAAAGTATAACTGTATAAGTGATATAAAAGGACATGTTAGTTCATAATACTTGTATTTTTTAAAATATAACCAGGATAAATTTGTAAAATATACTTTAATTTTATTGGATAAGCTACTTTTATAAGCTACTCCTTGTAGCTTGCCAGATAAGCTAGCTTATACAATAAGCTAACGCGTTACCAAATAAAGATTATCAAATAGGTTAGGTAAAGGCCAAAATAAAATCAACGCATACTAAATAAGCTAGCAAAATAAGTTGTTCCAAACATACACTTAACGGGGTGCAGTTTTTATGTTGGGGAGAATTCTTGTTTGTTTGTTTTACCGTTGGGAGGGGAAAAGGCCGACGTATATTATCTTCCTGTTAATATATAAGATCAATTGGCCATGGTGTTTAATGCAGGTTCCGTATTATCTCGGTGAGATTGCAGAGAAAATTGCTCAAGAGGATAGGATTCAAGTTCTTAAAGCTTCACAGGCCAAGTTAAAGGTACTAGTTTCTGGTTGGATCATGTGTAAGGCTATTACGCTTGTTGTCTCTGGTTTTTGTTCACATCAAAGATGTATCTAACAAGTTACTGATTATTGTATGAATCTTTGATTTACGTGGCCATAACCCCCAGGAATTTATATCATTCTGTGAGACGATGGAGCTTGTACCAGAAGAGGAACTGGAATCATCTGGCCGAGCAATGGGTAATACATTTGCTGATCGGAGAGCTCAGAAGGTAGATAGGGAATACTGTCTTTAGGTTCACACATTTTATCTGATACTTGATATTATTATTGAGGGTATTTGGGACTTTTGAGTTCTAATTTTGCTGCTCTAAACTAAAATGGACGTGCTTTGAAGCTGTAACTGCAATGCTGTGTATCTAATTGTACTGGGTTACTTCAGATTGCTCGATTCAAACGGCAGAAAGCTGCTGAGTCAAAATTGCTTGAAATAAGAGAACGGAAGGAACGACGTGGGCGTTCGACTAAGGCTTCTGCATTATCTACTCCTGTTGAGCTAGGAGAAGAAGATATGGAGGATGATGATGGAGAAGAAGAAAGGGAGGTCTGTTCTCTCATGAGTTCTTTAGTTATTAAATATATCTTTTTTTATGAGAAATATTTCCTCTATATTTTTGTTTGCTTCCTGGCTGTCCGTCCATCTATGTCGCAAGGATTTTTTTTTCCTTCTTCAGTTTTACTATGCATTGCATTATCTGCAATAGTTAAACTGACATGAACGGCTTGAAATTAGATGTCATGATGGTGAAGAGAAACATTGATAACTTATAAATGTTATGTTATAGTACAATGTGACTATGATTGGGTCTGAACTGTGATGAAATAATGTATGGCATCAAAGTACCAATTTTTCTAACACGTAGCCCATTTGTTTCTGGTCTCTACTCCATTTTTTCCTCCATCATGAATACCATTAATAATAATTTTGTTCTTCTCAGGCATGGCTGACCACCATCTCACTGGCACTTTGTAAGGTTGGGCTTCTAACCTATGTCTATAATATAAACTACCGACCTATATGCATAATCATTTTTTCACTTTATTCCAGGCATTTGATCTGCTGGAAATGCTGAAGAAAGAGGAAGAGATGCTTTCGGCTATAAAGGAAAGGCGGTCTCAGGTATCAATTTGTTAGACTTGGAACTTCTTTGCCAATGTTCTTTTTTCTGAATTTTATTACTATTACTTTATTAATATTATACTTTTTTCATGTTAACGTATTCTTTTATAATACCAATACGTATCTTACGTAGCTTCTGAATATGATAAGTAGTTTGCACGTATCTATATGTTAAGTCCATGTACTCTGCCTTCATGCACATGAACCTATATTCACATAAGAAATTGCAGCTGTCGAGGATTATATAATTACATTTGAGGAACAGTAGAAATAGTCGATTTTGGGATTTGTTGCATGCATCCGTGTGTTCTGTAGTCAACTTTATTATGATTAAAACCTTGTCAGCATCAAACTGAATTTTGATGCTTTAATAATGGTGGCGACCTTCATCTGCAGGAAGGGGATGGTGAATTTTCACAGTCGCTTGACGAGCGGAGTAAGAAAGCCGAAGCCTGGCATCGAGATGCCGCCACAAGGGCTCGATCTTCAAAACCTGCAGCCCCAATCACGTGTGCTACTTTTGCTCAAGATGTTCTGGAGGGGAGAGCCAGAGTTTCGCAGGGTCACGAACACAAGCACCAACCTATGATATTTGGACCGGCAAGCCTTATAGGTAAAAACCCGACAAGCGAGAGGGAGAAAATTGCTGCTCAAGTCTTCCAGCCTCACCACAGGTATGTTCATACATGAAAGGATAATTACAAAAACTACCCCTGAGGTTTGGCGTAATTACAGAAGGAAACAAACTAAAT
This sequence comes from Orobanche coerulescens, assembly GCA_033398695.1. NCBI lineage: Eukaryota > Viridiplantae > Streptophyta > Magnoliopsida > Lamiales > Orobanchaceae > Orobanche > Orobanche coerulescens. The sequence goes on from CM065816.1 coordinate 5,267,962, forward strand.
TTGAAAACTAAAGGGTTTGGCGTTATGCTTCAACCGATTAGTTGATATGACCCAATTGGTTGATGTCATCAAATATTTGTAATCACTCCCCTCAACTTTACGCATAAGCTCATTTTTTCTGGCTATTTATAATTTTTAGAGAAGTTGATGCATGTTATTGTAAAATATTTGATGGAGTCGGCAATCTCCATTAGCTCCACAAGTGGTAGGTGCATAATGTAAAACGAATACAATCCTCGAGGATGTTTTTTGTAATTTCCGAACTTGGGTGATTTTTTCCCCCTTGTAATTAGACCAAACCTCAATTTTTTTTTTTTGGTAATTATTATCCCACAAAATAATAAAACTGAAATCACGATAAAGAAGATTTAAATGGCTGTATTGAAGGACAAGCATCTGCATACATTTTCAGAATTTTTTATATTCATTTGATAGATTACCAACGATGAGCATAGAGGAAGCTGGCTTAAAGGAGATGGAGATTATGAATAAGTGGCAAGAAAGGAATGTGAAGCTTATGGAAGAAGCCAACTCATCATGGCACAAGGATAACAGGCTGTTGTCGAGGCCAGGCGAGGAGGAGGATGAAGATGATGGTGATGATGCCCAAGAGAAGGCAAGGGCATGGGACGACTGGAAAGATGATAATCCTCGCGGTGCAGGCAATAAGAAACTCACTCCGTGCGGCTGATTTCTATAAAAATATCACAATCTTCATTGTAATTGTGCACTTCAACTTGCACAATTACAACTTTTTTTTTTTCCTCTTTTTTTTTATTGGCTTTTGCCGTGTGATATATGTATCCGGTGCTGGTAACATTATAATACTGTATAGTAGCTATAGCTGATGAGTTGAGAGAGCTTAAACTTATCCATGTGTAGGGATGCAGTTGAATGTACCATATGCTTCATATTATTCTTGCTGCATAATTTTCTCAATTTGGTGTGGATATCTGAATTCATGAGCTTGCTTTCGAGTTAAGACAAAAGAAACAACAATAGATGCTACATAAAAGATGAAGTCTATGAGCTTTTTTCCCCATAAAACCTGCTAGTAAACATATATATGATGTTATTATCCGCTTATATAACATGGTTATAGGCGCGAGTTTGTTAACCAAGCGGGGGACTACGGGGACATTCTAGTCATGATGGAGAATTTAGGGCATGTTCACTTACATAGAATGAAATAAGTCATGAATGTAAATAAGTCATGAATGGATATTAGAACGGATAGGTATGGAATTAAATTATTTTCATTCACATGTTTACTAACTATCTGGAATGAGCCATGAATCGGAATAAAATAAATCTAAATTACCATGATATCCTATAATTCCATGAGAAATTCCAAATACATACTCCCATGGGTATCAGATTCCATCAAATAGAGAAATCAATTCCTGATTTGGCGGTGGACTCAGATTGATGCCAAAGTTCACTTTTTTCAAGTAAACACAAGAATTGAAATTGAGGTTGAGTCGAGTACTCAGGATTAGGGACAAACATCGTCGTCCGAAGAGGCGAAAGAAATGTATAACAACATTTTACATAAATTACTAATAACATTACAAATACAACACGGTTACTAACAGGTCTCATTCAACTCACTCTGTATCTCTCTTACATTATTACCAGCTCAAAGCAGAAAACATAAGCAGATCATGGAGAACCAAACACAGTTTTTTTTTTTTTTTTTTCTCAGGTATGATCCATGCATTTAAGCCCGCTACAAACCCACAACCAAACTCCAAACAAGATCAAGCAAATGACCAAATCAAGTGACAATACAATCCAAACATGCCTTTTCCAGATTTTCTTCGCCTTCTGGTTGTGGTGCCCCGCGGCCACCTCCGAAGAGTATAATTCCCCATTCTTATGCACAATCAGCGGGAATTCACGGCTCAAACCGATCCCATCACCCCCATTTTCATCATTCTCCTTCTCCCCATCGAATCTGCCGATCTTGATTTTCCCGAGCCACCGATTCTTCATCTTGTTCACCATCTTCTCTCCATCGGGCCTGGGCCTCCCGCACATCGGCCCCGACCCGGCCGTAGAACCCACGCATTGGGACGGCGACCCGAATCCGTCCGAATTGTACAGGGACTGGCCGAGCAGCTGGCGGAAAACGGGGTTGAACTCGCCCTGGAAACAATGAGACGTCAGCTTCTCGAGCTTCCTCTGACCGGCGTTGAAAACCTCGCGAAACGCGCCCCGTGCGCTTTTCAGAAACGCCAAGCCATCGGAGGTCTCGAGTCTGGCGTCGAAGATGGCGAAGTAGACGAGCGGATCGTCGATCAGGAAGGTGTAGGTACGCGAGCGGACGGTGTGGGTGAACGCGGCGTGGTACGGCGGCGTCTTGTCGAGGCATCTGGCGGCGACGGCGCCGAGCGCGGCGTCCTTGGAGTTGAATTCGGCTAACACGGTGGCGCCTTTCGCGATGCAGGCATAGTGGATTAGATCCAGATTGGGAATCATTTGATTTTAAAAAAAAAAAAAATCCGGAAAAACTCAACCAGATTTATTTTTTTTAATGGGAAAGTGAAAATTCAAACGTTCGGGAATTTATATACCGGTTTGTATCTGAGAAAGATAAAGAGAACGTTACACAGAGGGCAACATTTTTTAGGGTTTGGGGAAGATGATAGCTTCACCCATTGGAAAATGATTTTTTTTTTTTTTTTTTTTTTAATGTTTTCTCCTATTTTTCCGGAAAAAAGATCACGTTTTGGGCCATTTGTTGGTTTTGTTCAACTTTGATCTATTGATGAATCATAATCTCAATATTACCCCTCCAGGCATGTGTGGCTAATGGCATAAATTTTGAAAGGCTATACATTCCTTCACAACATGCAAACTCTTTTTGTTATATTATTAGAATTTTAATTCAAACAAATTAGAATTTTATTGAATAATTGTAATTTACACATATATTATATACTTAATTATTTACCACACAATAAATCCTTTATGTCAATCGAATTTTATTGAATAATTGTAATTTTATTGAATAATTGTAATTTACACATATATATATATTATATACTTAATTATTTACCACACTAAATCCTTTAAATAAATTAGAACTAGATGTCCCCCGTGCGATGCACGGCATAAAATGTTAAATATTTTATTATATTAACAATATGTGATCGAATTTCAATAATATTATAAAATTATTATAAAATATCCATGAGTCAGTATACACATACATATACTATTATTTGATTTAATTTTATTTATAAACTCTTATCATGTGATGTAAAGGCACATAATAGAAAAATCATAAATTAATTAAGCACCGGCATTTATTTTTCATATAGGACAATATGAGACTTATATCTAATTATATAAATAAGAAATTAAATTATGTTTATTATTATCAATTTTTATTATAGCCGATCCTAAAGCATTTTGGAACTAAGTCTCTGATGATGTTGTTGTTGGTGATGTATCATCAACTTTCATTAAAAGTATACAACCGATATTTTTACTAATATAATTTTATATGATTTGACATTAATGTAATATATTTTACTATTTTATAATAAGAACAAAATAATTCTTAAAAATCAAATAATTGTTAAAAAATTATGAAAATAAACTAAAAATATATCTTTCTTCGATAGTCTTTTTATATTGAAATATTTTAATCATCTAAATATATTATAATTATATTACTTTATATATACTATATGGATGTCAAATTAAAGAGCACGAATTTAATATATTTTTTTCAAAAATAAAATTGATACGTAAAAGTTATAATTGTTTAAACTATTAGGTTAAAAATAAAAGGAATAAATGAGAGGAAGTTTTTAATTGGTAGATAGTATATAATGGAATAATCATCCATCCCCTCTCAAATTAAACGTCCATTTTTTTAAGATTTTTAAAAAGAGGATTAACGTGGAGATGATACATGTTTCCTTATATTTTCTTGCGACTCTTTTAATATTAAGTATAGATGTGTAAAAGTTAGGGCTGGGACCGGTTCGGTTCTTGGTAGAAATTTAAAGAATCGGAACCGGTTTCTAAATACATAAACCGGTTCGGTTTTTGACCACTTTTTTCCAGGAACCGAATTAGGAACCGAAACTGAAAAAACCAATTTTTCTTCAGGAACCGAATTAGGAACTGGAACCAAATTTAATGTGTAAAAATCGAGTTTTTCGGTTCTTTTAGGAACCGAATTGTGCAAAAAAACTGAATTTTGTAAAAAAAAAAAAAAACGAATTTGAGTAGAAACCGAATTTAATGTGTAATATTTTGAACAAAGTACATTTAATTTGCTTTATTTAATACATACATTATGTAAAAATTTATATATAATATCATTTTTATTATTATATATAATATATATAAAACCGGTTCCAAACCGGTTTTTTCTAACATCATAAAACAGGAACCGGAACCGGAACCGAATTATTAAAAAGGAACCGAATTAAGAACCGGAACCGGTTAATAATAAAAAAAATCGGAACCGGAACCGAATTTTTCGGTTCTGTTCTTATTAAAATTCGGTTCTTCGGGTAAAAATCCCAGCCCCAGTAAAAGTTCGATATAAAATATACAAACATGACATAAATCTATATGATCATTGTATATTTGTAATATTTATATTAATATACTAATATAATTACATATCGGTATAGATGTGAAAGAACGTCATATATTTTTGATTAATATTTTGATTAAAGTCACACATTTATACTTAATAATATACCATGATATCCACAATGATAGTAATTCATTAGGCATAGGGTGATAAAGTATATTATTGTGACTTACTTAAATAAAAATATAATCAGCTTATTATATTTGTTTATATAATTTTTCTTTTCATAAAAAGAAGAATCAATCAAAAAATTATTTTAACGAATAATATATCTTTCTACTCGGATGTAAATCTAACATGTCTCTAATTCTTTTCCCAAATATTTTTAAAATAAAATAACTCGGTAATCTAAAATTGTTATAAGAAGATGAAAACTGAAGTAAAAATATTGATCTTGTAAAAATATAGATTTACTTCGATGAAATTATTTGGAAATTATCTGATTTTTATATTTTATATACAAATAATCTAAAATCGAGATATAATACAATAATTATTCAAAAACAACTCATATTCAAAAAAGAATATTTTAATTATATATATGCCTAATGAATGTTAAATTAAAATATCGTAAAAAGAAGATTAATTTAAAATATTAATAATAAAAAATAGTGTTGAGACGATAAAACTATTAACTTCTAAACATTGAGAGAAAAATAAAAAGAAAAAAGAAAAAAAAAATTGATTCCATCAACTCTCATTCAAATGATAGGAGTTAGTATATTTAAAAAAAATAATTAATTCAAAAAATTTAGATAAAGACATGTGTCTTGTACAACCCTCTTTTAATAATAAAATAGATGACGACAATCTTTAGCACTTTATATTTTCATTATTTTTCTTCAAGATACTTTGTGAAGTCCCGAGGCATCCACCTACCATATCTGCATATGGATGCAGGTCTGATATCTATTATTGGATATGTGGTAAATAATTTTAATCATAAATCTAGTGGTTAATATGGATGCAGGTATGATATCTATGTGAATACTTTAGAACTTCCCAAAATTAGGCTTGAGAATCGGGACATTCCGAGGTCCCGGTCCCGAGTTCCGAATGTCCCGGTCCCGAAAATCACCAATTTGGTGGTCCCGATCCCGATCCCGATCCCGATCGGGACTTCGGGAGTCCCGATTCCCGAAATGGGATAAATGTAAGTCTCGGTCTCGGTTCCGATCCCGAGGATAATTTTCCGAAATGTCCCGAATGTCCCAAAATATTGCGAACTGTCCCGAAATTAGAAAAGGAAAAAAAAAATTGATTGAAATTAGAAATTTCAATCGGGACTTCGGGACTCCCGAGTCCCGAAATTACCAAAATCTAAGGTCCCGGTCCCGGTCTCGTAAAATTCGGGACTCGGGGTCCCGTTTCCTGTCGAGACTCGGGGCGGGACCGGGACTCCCGATCCTAAATTCTCAGCCCTATCCCAAAATGTTATGGCAACTAAATTTATAATTATTATTTTCCTTTAGCTTTTCATTATGGCAACAAACTTGATTAATGTATAACTTGAATATTTTATCTAATATCGCAATATGACGAGTCATAACGAGGGGATGTTCTAAGATACTTGCATGGATATCATAATGTTCACCGTTAGATTCATGATGGAAATTATTTGTCACAAATCCGATAATGAATATACATGTATGTATGGTACCTATATGGGTATTTCGAATTTTCCTAATATTCCACTAGTGGTGTAAGCAAATTTGCTTGTCATTCACAACTTAAATTCCATAATTTTTTTAACTTGGAAAAATGATGAATTGGTCTTGAGCCATAATTTTATGCCAGGAACACTGAAGTCTGAACACTGCATTAAAGGATATCCCTTCCAGATACTGTTGAGGGCCTAGGACTAAGCCCACTGAACAATGCATTACCCTAGTCAAGTAAGGAGCCCCTTTTAGATACTCTCGGGTAGACTGTAATTCAAGGAGCCCCTTTTAGATACTCTTGGGTAGAACTGTAATTCGAGCCGAGCTGCTCGTGAGCAGCTCGAGCTCGTTTATCAGGACTCCACTCGACTCGAGCTCGTTAACGAGTCGAGCTCGAACATAGAATAGAGCTCATTTAGCTAAACGAGTCAGCTCGGCTCGAACTCGTTTATAATACGAGCCGATCTTGGACACAAGATTAAGCTCGTTTAAATGTAATTTTAAACGAGTTGCTCGACCGTCTCTGCTCGTTTAGCTAAACGAGCCGGCTCGACTCGACTCGTGAATTAAATGAGTCGAGTTCGATCAATATTCTCGTTTACTTAAACGAGCCGGCTCGACTCGTAAAAAAAAGCTCAAGCTCGAGCTCGTTTATCTAGCCCGGCTCGAATGACACCCCTACCGGGGGGCTCAGTTAGATGAGACTCAGATGAGAAAGTTATATAAATATATAGTGTAACTTTAATTTCAGAACCCTGTTAAGTGCGAGAACTGCGGGAACCACATTTTGTACTCCTAATAATACATAATGTAAATCATGTCAATGCATACAACCCCTACAGATCATAATCCCTACTATATAGCAGGGGTTATATATATAGCAGGGTTATCATCAGTAGAGGTTATCTACCGTAATAAAAATTGTATTTTACAACAATACCCTTTTGAATTAATAATACGTTTTAATATTTAAAAAAATCTCGATTAAAACAATCTCGGAGTTCTCGCAGTTCTGACACTTAAGAGAGTTCTGAAAATAAAATCTATATATATATATATGTATATATAGCCAACTTAAAATGGATTTTTTATTTTAATATTGATGTCCAAAGAAGTCGGTGTTTGCATATTAATGTGGGACAAACAAACACATCCGAAGCACAGAAATCTTTATTAGACATTATGTGAGAGCTCTACAACTTCCGCGGCTCCTTATCGATGTGGGACAGAGAAGTACAACTCCGAATTATAGGATGAAAAAACATCAAACTGGATGAGATTAAGATATTTATTATGGATTAAATATGGTCGTCAAGAATATGGCGCTCACAATGAAAATTGGCATTTACGGTCTCGAAGAAAATTTAGACTGTGGATTGTAGGGCTTTACCCAGATTAAGGGAGCCCTTCCAGAAATTCTCGAGAGCCTGAGCTGAACCCAGGCCCAAGAGGGGGTTTGGAAATAGTTTTCAACCAGCAATAGACGCGCATCGGTTAGAACCTCACTTGCTGCGTCATTGCCCCAAGCGCAAAGATACTTGAATAGCGGCCCAGCTACCCCTTTTATATTACCAAGCTCCACAAACTCCGTCTGGCGGACCGATGTGGGATAAACAACATACATCTTTGAAAGTACTCCTGCAAGGCTACAACGAACAAACATTATCCCAATCCCATCAACTCAAATGCCATCAAATACTTCTTCTCTTAACATTATACTCCCCTACATAGTCCTCCCGTGCGATGCGCTGCGTAAAATATTAAATATTTTATTATATTAATAATATGTAATCGATTTCAATAATATTATAAAATTATTATAAAATATACATGAGTCATTATACACACACATATACATAGACTATTATTTGATTTAATTTCATTTATAAACTCTTATCATGTGATCTAAGGGCACATGATAGGAAAACCGTAGATTAATTAAGCACCGGCATTTATTTTTTCATATAGGATAATATGAGTCTTATATCTAATTTTATAAATAAGAAATTAAATTATGTTTATTATTATCAACTTTCATTATAGCCGACCCCAAAGCATTTTGGGACTAAGACTCTGATGTTGTTGTTGTTGTATTATCAACTTTCATTAAAAGTATACAACCGATATTTTTACTGATATAATTTTTTATATGATTTGACATTAATGTAATATATTTTACTATTTTATAATCAGAACAAAGTAATTCTTAAAAATCAAATAATTGTTGAGAAGCTGTGAAAATAAACTAAAAATATATTTTTCTTCAATATTCTTATATTTTTATATTGAAATATTTTAATCATCTAAATATATTATAATTATATTTATTTTACTTTATATATATTGTATGAATGTCAGATTAAAAAGCACGAAGTAAGAATTAATTTGATATATTTTTTCAAAAATTAAATTGATACATAAAAGTTATAATTGTTTAAACTATTAGCTTAAAAATAAAAGGAATAAAATGAGAGAAATTTTTTAATTGGTAGATAGTATATAATGGAATAACCCTCTAACCCCCTTCCAAATTAAAGGTCTATTTTTTTAAGATTTTTAAAAAGATGATTAACGTGGAGATGACACATGTTTTCTTAGATTTTTTGCGACTCTCTTTTATTATTAAGTATAGATGTGTAAAAGTTCGATATAAAATATATAAACATGACAGTAATCTATATGATCATTGTATATTTGTAATATTTATATTAATATACTAATATAATTACTTATCAGTATACAGGCGAAAGAACATCATATATTTTTGATAAATATTTAGATTAGTCACACATTTTATACTTAATAATATACCATGAGATCCACAGTGATATTAATTCATTAGACATAGGGTGATAAAGTATATTATTATGACATATTTAAATAAAAATATAATCAACTTATTATATTTGTTTATATAATTTTATTTTTCACAAAAAGAAGAATCAATCAAAAAATTATTTTAACTAATAATATACCTTTCTACTAGGAATTGTAAGTCTAACATGTCTATAATTCTTTTCCCACATATTTTTAAACTAAAATAACTCAATAATCTAAAATTATTATAAGAAGGTGAAAACTGAAGTAAAAATATTGATCTTGTAAAAAGATAGATTTACTTCAAAGAAATTATTTGAAAATTATCTGATTTTTGTATTTTATATACAAATAATTTAAAATCAAGATAGAATGTAATAATTATTCAAAAACAACTTATATTCAAAAAGAAATATTTTAATTATATAATGTTAAATCAAATATCGTAAAAAGAAGATTAATTTAAATTATTAATAATAAAAAATAGAGTTGAGATGATAAAACTATTACTTTTAAACATTGAGAGAAAAATAAAAAGAAAAAAGAAAAAAAATTACTTTCCATTAACTCTCATTTAAATGTATAGGAGTTAGTGCATTTTTAAAAGAGATATTTTGAGAATGCAACCCACATTTTACCCCATATTTTGAGATTGCAACCCACATTTTAAAATAGGGCTTCTTGCAACCCAAACACAGATAAAATAGGGCTTCTTGCAACCCAAACACAGATAAAATAGGGCTTCTTGCAACCCACATTATCTGTGTTTGGGTTGCAAGAAGCCCTATTTTAAAATGTGGGTTGCAATCTCAAAATATGGGGTAAAATGTGGGTTGCATTCTCAAAATTTCCCTTTTTAAAAAGAAAACTAAATAATTAATCCAAAAAATCCACATAAACACGTGTCTTGTACAACTCTCTTTTAATGGTAAAATAGATGGTACCCACGGCAATTGGTTCAATGAATTTGAATATCAGATATTAGTGGTGATTAGGGTTTTTCGGCTCTGTTTATTTTTGTGATTACTAACTGATCGGTGTGTCATAATATTTGAGGACTGCTTGAAATTCTACATGTTTGAGCGTCGATTGAAATTTTTCTTCACACTGCATTGGTTGTCCGATTAATCTTTCTAATCTACTTCCGATAATTGTTAGCTATTTGTTAGACTGTCTGTAATCCCTAAACTCTCTCACGTAGAATATAATTTTGTAATAGTTATATTCGTTAACCCTTATTATATTATTGATCCTTATTTAGTTTAATTATTGGATCAATACCCAACATTAAATATGAAGTCCACAACTTCCAATACATCAACTCATATGAAGAATTCGAAAAAAAAACTTAATGAAAGATATAATAGCGATGAGAAACAACCACTTCGACTAAGATCACAAAATGTTTAATGTTGGAAAAATCAGTTTAACAACTTATTTAATCTTTTATGTACACTTTCGTTCATGTTATGTGATATGGTCATGTATTTTTCGTTATAAAAATAAGGATACACTACTACAAAAGAGAGTTTTTACGACGGTTCTAGGAGGATTTTTACGATGGTTTTGAAACCGTCATAGAATATATCGTCATAGAAAGTGGGCCATATTTTGCAATGATTTTGAAGCTGTTGTAAAAATCCACATCGTACGGTGGTTCTTTTCAAAATCATAATAAAATGTAGTCATTTTACGATAGTATTTAAAAGAACCGATGAATTAATCTTTTTACAGTGATTCTGGAAAGAACCATAGTAAAATGTCTACATTCCACTGCAGTTTGATAAGAACCGATGTAAAAAAAAAATTGAAAGTTCCAACATAAATTGTGAGCACTCCCACTGTTTTAGACTTTTAAAAGGAAAAAGACTGGAAATAAATAAATAAATAAAAGAATAAAACACCCAAACAATTAACAACAGAAAAGGGAAAGAATACAAGTAGTCTCTACTGAGTGACTTAGTCGAACAACTCGAGTAATTACACAAAACCGAAGGGAAACTAAACCTCGGTTCATGCTCGGAAAATGGAAAATTACGTCAAGGAAAATGCCTATCGGTGTCTAGTTCATTGAATCTTCCATATGCAGTCGCTAATAAGATCCCTATGGATATTTATATTTGAAACTACCAGAGGGTTTTAACAAATTTGGCAGAGGAACAGGGGAGATATTGAGTATGGGAGTCGAATAATGTGGAGACAGTAAAATAAAATAAAAATCCTAAATTATTAAATTCTACACCGGTTGTAAGAAAATCAATATAAAATTAAAACTACGGCCAATCTACATCAATTATAATTAAAATCGACGTAAGATTGGCAAAGAATCCAGCAGCGGTATAAATAGAAGAAAAACACTAAAAATTTCTATATTCTAGATTGATTGTTATAAAATCAATGTATAATTAACTAAAAAATGCGGCAAATCGGCATGAGTTGTAATTAAAATCAATGTAGAATGGCGAAAATGCGGATAAGAAAAACTCTAAAAGTTTCCAAGTTTTGCATTGGTTTTCTTCGGTTGTAAGAAAACCGGTGTAGAATTAAAAATACGGCAAATCTATATCGGTTGTAATTAAAACCGATGTAAAATAACGAAGAATGTGACTGCGGTGTAAATAGAAGAAAACTTCTAAAAAAACTCCATATTTTACATTGGTTGTAATAAAACTGAAATAGATGTAAAAATAGGCAAATCTACATCAGTTGTAACTAAATCGATGTAAAAAGACAAAGAATTAAGTAATTTGCTCGAATATATTACTCTAATAGATGACTCAATGTAGATTAAATTACTCGTATGTAATTTGAGTCACTCGTGTTTTATGTTGATGGAGTAAATTACTCGAATATATTACTCGAATAGATGTCTCGAACGTATTCGAGGAAGGACCAAATCTAATATTTAAATATTAAAAGAATTGTGGTTACACTTATAGTAACAAAGTCTATTATTTAAAACGACACTGTTCAGTCGAGTATGGTTCAGAATAAATTCGTAACAAAAATTAAGTATACAAATACGAAAAAGATAATAAGTTACAAAATTGCCTGTTTATCAATTTATACTACTCAAGTGGAAGAGATAGTGCAAATTTTTATAAATAAACTAATTATTTGTGTTCGACTCGATCAAAATTTGTTCCGATAAAGTTTGTTCCGACTCAACTCGACTACTAATAAAATCAAGCTCAAGCTAAAACATAATATTGAAAGCTCGATAAAATGTCAAATAGAATTCGATACAAGCACTCCTTAAATGGAAAGGATAATTTGATGTAAGATAGTTAATGCGTTAAAGCAAAAAAATAAAGATCTTTATTAAAATCGAGATTGTTTCTTCGATTCAACAAGGAGAAAAGAATTTGGGACACCAAGTGAAAGACGACATACAACAGCGAGTAAAAATTTCAGACTAGAGATTGTAGGGCTTTACCCGATTAAGGGAGCCCTTCCAGAAATTCTCGAGGGCCTAGGATGAACCCAGGCCCAAGAGGGGGTTTGGAAATAGTTTTCAACCAGCAATAGACGCGCCTCGGTTAGAACCTCACTAGCTGCGTCATTGCCCCAAGCGCAAAGATACTTTAAGGACAGGCCCAGCTCCCTCTTTTATATGCGTAAGCCCTACAAAGTCCAGTTTGCTATATCGATGTGGGATAAACGTATTCACATCCTTGAACTTGAAGGCTTGTGCTCTTTGATCGTCCCAGCGACTATTCTCGATGTTTAACATGCGGTTCCAATCTTGCAATGCATTAGAAATAAATACTCGGTTTAATTTTTAAAAAATGAGTACTCTTTAATTTCTTATATATAATAAAAAAAATAACTTAAATTTATTTATTTAAGCATTATTAGTTTAATTCAGTTTTATTTATAAATTGATAAAACCTAATGATTTAAAGTAATAACAAATGAAAATATTAAATGATTTTGAGCATATTTACAATTATAAATTATCTCTATATCTGAGTATGTATCCAATTATAAGGTTATTCGAATAATTTTAATAGAATATATTATTTTATCGTAGTTTTTTTTATTAATGGAAATTGATATGTAGTTATATTGATATAAGTTTGTAAATAAAATAGACCATTTAATTTGTTTGAATAGAAAATGTAATTTTTAATAAAAACAACAAAATCCGAGACTCTCTCGATTAGTCCGAATTTGGCCGAATTTGACCGAGTTTGACCCGAGTAGCCTCAAATCGGCTCGGTTGAGAACCGATTTCGAGTACTCGCCCGAGTACTCATCCAATTTTACTGATTTTTATAACACAAGCATTTTTCAGTAGCTTATAGCGTTTTCTGAAATATTTCTTGAAGTAGCATTTGAGTTTATATCTTATAACATTTCATCTTTCTGTATATTTTACCCTCACTACTTTAATTAAATTCCTCATTTATCTTCCATTGAATGAATTTCTCTCTCATTGTTAAGAATTAATTACAAACACCTATCTACGTAATTTGATTTTATAAGCTACTTCAACATCTAATGTTATCAAACACTTTAATAATCATTCAGCTTATCCACTATCTGCTACCTCATTTGCTATAAGCTAACTTATCTGTTATCCGCTACTTTTGCCAAACAAAGTCTTAATAATATAAGCAATTTAAATTAAACATTATCATTAAGTGACCCGTATTTTTTTCTTATGGGGTTAGACTTAGATGTCACGCCCCGAGAGTAACGACCGACAGATTGCTCGGACAGACCCGCACAGAGAGGTGCGAGGTCCGGCGGATCAACGTGCACGGGGCACGTTCGGGACTACAAGGCCGTGTGAAGCGGCACAATCAATCAAGGGACTTAGCCGTGTGGTGCGGCATGCATGGAATTATGGCCGAACAAGCAGGCCATACGGGCAAGGCGCCCAACCGAGGGACAAGGTCATTGGGCCATGCGTGGAACTACCTGGGCGGCGAGACAAGGCACGCCGGGAACTGAGCGGGCGAGTGCAGCAGACAAGCACGCTGCATGGAGTATTACGGGGCGAGTTGAGGCATATTCGAGGGCCAAGGCTCGAGCACGAGCGACGGATACCCGCGAGGGGTGCGCACGAGGCGTTGGGCGCGCGCGCGGGCTGCACGAGAGAGACACAAGAGGAACCCTCCCCCTATAATTGTAACACCCCCAAGACGATCAGGGCATATTACAGCGTCGTGGACCCCACACTGTGGAATCCACCAGGCTAACGTACCAACAAGACATTCGACAACGACATACAATCATTAACAAAACGACGATTCAAATAAAAGACTACAATCCGACATCAAATCCATTTCCCAAAACAGAAACACAACATTAATAATTTTAAAAAGGAAGTACTCGAGTACTTAAACTAATTTTATAATACAGAAATCCCAAAACAAGACATCAATAATAACCGACAGAACAGAACACCAACAATCAACTACTGAACAGTGTCATGCTTGCCCATCATCATCATACAGCTCAAGTGCTCGTTTATCTCCATGACCTGTACCTGAAATACAAAAGTATTTCCCCCATTTAAGGGGTTAGCGACAACTGCTAGTGCAAGTACAATCCATTTGAACTACATTCTAATCAAATGAATATATGCGCCAAAAATCATTTTAGAAAATATTTATATTCCGGAATATTTACGGTGCACAGCACAAAAACATATTTTCTCCAACAAAACAATTCAAAGTTAACCTTGGTACGAGACTCACGGTCATCGTACCCCGCAGAGCCCCGTCGGTCATCCCTGGGTGGTTAACCATAGTTCGTGATACGTATCCCTAGAGGCCCCGTCGGACCGTCCCTAGGTGAACATACACATATCCATCCACAACAACCACGAATAGCCACAATTCAAATACTAGAACATGTAAACAAATATAAAGTACTTGCCTTTGAGACATTCTTGAAGAAACGGAAGTGAAATATGACTACGAACGGTCCGGGTGGAAAACGACGGTTCCTAAACGAAGGATCAACATAGTTCAGTCCCAACGAACAACAATAATCGATTGGAATACACCCATAACCCCAATTACAAACTACGATAATGAACGATCAATCGATACGGGCAAGGGTTCACGCAAAACCTCCCCGAATCGATAATTCACGAATTTAACTAGGTGAAATGGATTGGAATCCATCCGATAACAACAATCGATGAGGAATATCACATCATACTAGAATAATTCGAGTCTAATAAGCTAATCCCGGACCCCCCCACAAATTGACAATTTAGGGTTCTAGACGAAAATACCTTGAATCGGAGTGAAGGAGATGGATTTAGATGATGATGTGTTAGGTTTGAAACACAAGAATCGGACTAGAAGGAGACTCCACTAATTACTCTCCACAATCTGCTTTGAAATCGCCGAAATCGCCCGTAGGAAGGGAAAGAAAGAAAAAGAATGAAAAAATGCTGAATCTGAACTGCCGCTTATCTATTTAAATTGCATAGTTAGCGCACGCTAACTATCACAAGTAGCGCGCGCTAACGGGGCTTATAAACAGTCCCGAAGTTACTGACCGACATCGTTAGCGTGCGCTAGACAGGCTTAGCGCGCGCTAAATACTACACGATAGCGCACGCTAACAACAACTAGTTAGCGTACGGTAACTGCACATCGATAGCGCACGCAAGGGAAAAGGAGTAGCGTGCGCCACCTACGCAGCAGTACGCTGCTGCCGAAGGTACAATTCTCGAAACGCACGACAAGACCAGAATCCAGAAACATAAACATGAAGCATACAAGACGACGGAGCTAAGCGCTGAAAGAAAATATAATTCCGACCACCGGAGGGTCCGTAATGCGACAACGAAAATGGGATTCCCTAAACTTATAGGAAATTACAAAAATGGCCCAAGTGTCCGAAAATCACGAAACGACATCGGATTTACAAACCGAAAGTCTCAACATGACCAACTCAAACATACGAACTTGCACAAACCAAGAAACAACGAAAACGAACGAGTTTTACGAGAATCGAACGTTCATACGGCAAAACATGTCATAAAATGAAATCACGTGAAAACATCACCAAAACTCGTCCAAATGGAAAAACTCCAAGAATAAAGTAGATTCACAATGTCGAAACGGTTATAAGCGAGTCGATAAAAATAGACATATACCAAAAATGGAAACTGCTAAAAATGGAAAGTTACGGATATTACAATAACAGGCCTAGAGAAAATAAAGGCATGTAGGCGCAGTGGATATTGGAAAGTTGAGGAATCCACTGTATGGCAGTTGCGCCCAGAACCTTATATAAATGGACCGAGGTGGTCTAGAACATCAAAGAATGATCCTGACGCATGGATAGAAGGTCTGGATAGATCAGATCGAGTTACATTGAGTCGAGTCGGGCCGAGCTGTAATATCCGCATTTTTCTTCCCCTTGTATTTTTCTTTTTCGACGTATTTCCCGATAGTAGTGACCCTCGTGTATCTTTTAGTGTATCTTTTCTATTATCTATGGATTTTATCCCCGTTATTGTTGTGCGGCACCGCCGTTTCGGGGTTGCCGTGGATCCATTCTATGTTATGATGCCTGTTGAGATGTTCCGTTGGATGTTTCGTTCACCTTCCGGTGTTTTGAACCGTTCATATTTCATACCTAGCACACGCTATTTTTCTGCATAGCGCACGCTAGGGGTCCCTTAGTAGCGCACGCTACGTTTGTTTCATAGCGCGCGCTAGCGAGTAGCCCTGGGAGTGGCAGTGCTGTTTTTCCAGCCTTTTGGACTAGCGTATCAGCGTACGCTACGTATACTAGCGCACGCTAATGTCGAGAGGCTAGCGCACGCTGATGATGCCCGGTAGCGTGCGCTAGCGTGGGTGTCGATCGGGCCAGTTTATTTCGGAATCGGTCAGTGCCGGTTAGCGCCGCTACGCTCGTATGGTAGCGCACGCTAACGGGTCGAGTGAGTTTTGGGCGATTAGCTTCGACTCGGTGATGTCCGTAGCGCACACTATTGGTCGATAGCGCGCTCTGGATAGGTTGTTAGCGCACGCTACGCTGGAGTAAGCGCACGCTAACGGCCGTAACTCTTTGGATCGACGCTAATTATTTTGGCACGTAATTTTACCGTTAGCGCACGCTAACCTTGAGGATTAGCGCGCGCTAACACTCCCCTGGCTATATAAACCGGGGAGTTGACCAGATAAACGCACCATCTTCATTTCTTCTCTCCCATGACGAGAACACCTCGAGCGAATTCAGCGATTCTTCCCTTCAACTATTTCTGCATCCTCTACCTTGAGTTTTGAAGTAGATTAACAACACCTACTTGTGTTCTTCATCATCAATCCAAGGTAAATCTCTTAGAACCCTACTTTTCGATAAATTGGGGGTTTTGGGATTTTCTTCCGATCCATTCCGTTTTGTCGATGGATTCATGATGAATATGATTAATCTTGTTGGTATTCTTAGTTTCCCTACGGATTCATGGTATATTTTCATAGCTTTGCGAAATCGAGAGGGTTTGGTTGTGGTCCGCCCTCGTTGTCATTTTTGTGCGAATATACATGAATCGTAGGCGGGTTTTCGGGTGTATTCCATTTCCGTATTCGTCTAGAGTTGGTTGTAATTATGTTCTTCAAATCGTTAGGTTCGGTTCCGTTGATTCCTAGTGTTCGTCGGTGATTATCCTTTCCGTTCGTTGCGTCGTCAATTATTCAAGGCAAGTATTTTTGGAAACCTTTATGCTTAACGTGAAATGGTAATGTATATTGTGTGTGATTGCTCACCTCGGGAGGGTCCGACGGATCACGGAGGGAATCGATGGTATAGCCACAGATTCACGAGTTTGTTTCGCTAGCCAGCTCGGGAGGGTCCTTAGGGATCACGGAGCGGGATCAATGGTATAGCCCTATTCCCAAGGCGATGCGTGTGCGTGATTTGTTTTATAATATGGCCAGCTCGGGAGGGTCCTTAGGGATCACGGAGCGGGATCAATGGTATAGCCCTGTTCCCACGGCAAATTGTTTGACTGTTTATTTCCGGAAAAGACATGTCTGGTTTTGGTTTTCGAAATGATATTGGTGCATGTACTATGAAATGTGTAAGCGATTGGTTTGCCTTGATTACTTGTACTAGCGTAATTGCTAACCCCTTTGTGGTCCCGTTTTGGGGAAATTCTTGTTATGGATTTCAGGTTATGATTATCCGGACGAGCGGCCTGGGACGATGCGAGATCTTGGCGAGTCGTTGACATGTGCACTTAGGTTTACTTATTTCTTTTGTCCACTTGATTTGGTTGTTTTCTATATTCATAAACCGATAGACTCACTCGAGTACTTAGGCTTTTCAATTCAAACCCCGTGTTGTGTTATTTTAAATTGCTACATTGTCGATGGTTGCTCATTTCGTCGGTTGCTTCGGGTGTATTTTTCACATGATGTATTGTTTGATTGTGTATCCTCGCTAACCGAGATGGTTAGTCGAGGGGTAACCGCTTGTTGTAGCCTGGTGGGTCCCATGTAGGGGTCCACGGCGCTGTAACATACTCCGAATATCTTGGGGAGTTACAGAAAATGGTATCGGAGCACTAGGTTTATGGATACCTAGGCTTGTCGGTTATTTGGGTCTAGTCGTATTTTGTTTTGCACATTGTCACACCGCTGTCGGCATCTCAGTACTTCCAGTGCTCGTAAGTTTCCTTACCCGATTGTTTACTTTCTCATATTGTATTCCGTTTCTTGAACTGTGGTTATTCTCCCTCTTTTGCTTATCATCGTAGTTGTTTTTTTTTTCCTTCCTTACTCATCCTCGACATGCTCCTGTTATCTTTTAACACCAGTATGGATGCCGGAGGAAACCGTGGTCGTGGTCGTGGTCGTGGGCGCGGCCGAGGACGTGGGGCAGCCGGTGGGGCAGCCACGTCGCATTCTTCAGGAGCCGCGATCTGGCGGCCGTCACGATCACGCTTCTTCTCGGGAGCGCGCCGATCTTGGAATTGCGGGCATTATGCGAAAATGGTTAACCAAATGGCGGCTATAGCTCGGGTGGTCGTAACCCCGATCGAGGCCCATGCTAATCGGGCGGAGCAGATCGGCCCAGCCGAGGATGTCATCAAGATGCATCCTCCTCAGTTTTCGGGAGCTTCGGACCCGATCGGCTGGGAAGGGTGGATCAAGGAGATATCTAAAGTCTTCACTGCTACCAACTGCCCCGAGGACCGTAAGGTCCCTATTGCTCAATACTTTCTCACGGGAGACGCCACGGATTGGTGGGAGGCCGTTGGTCCCAAAGATCATGTTGCTTCGTGGGCCGAGTTTCAGGAGTTGATGGAGACTGAGTATTGTCCGTGGCCGGTCAGACAGGCTCGAGTGCATGCTTTCTTTGATGCTCAACCACGGGATATTCCCGTATCCCAAGCTATTGCCGATTTTAACAAGGAGTTGGGTTATGTGAAGACCCAAGTTGTCGCTGAGAGCGACAAAATTTTCCATTTTTCCAGGAGAATGAAACTGCCCATTCGAGACTATATGTCTGGGATCGTCTGCACTACCTTGAAGGATTATCAGAGTAGGGCCCTCGCTTATGATATGTCAGTGACGGCGAGTGATTTGGCTCGTGAGAGCAAGAAGCAGAAGTCGGTCGGAAACTTTTCTGGTCCCAAGAGTAGAGGCCAGCAGAAATCTCGAGCTGCGAATATTTCTACGGGCGGTTCGGCTCGTTTCTCTGGGAGCTTTCGGGGTGCCGCCGGAACCCCCGCTCGTGAACCCACATGCTTTAACTGCGGCTTTTCGGGTCATAAGAACCGGGACTGTCCTCGTCCGCCTTTAACTTGTCATACTTGTGGTCAGTCGGGCCACAAGGCTTCTTTGTGATCGGCTCGAGACGGCTTCGCGGTGCCCGTTCTTCTCACCCGGACCTATGGAGCCGAGTGTGAACCAGGGCTCATTTGCTCCGCCGCCTCCACCGAGTGCCGGCCGAGGTAGGGTCGGGTCGGCTGCTAGGGGTGGAGCTCCCAGTGTCGGCTCTGCTCAGCCGCGTATCTATGAGATGAGGAGGGCCGATGATCCAGCGGCTCTTGTGGCGGCAGTACCGTTCACATTCATTTCCATCCTGTCAGTGTGCTTTTCGATTCGGGTGCTACGCATTCATTCATTTCTCTAGAGTGTGTACGCCGTTTGAGTCTCGACTGTTTGTCACCTTGCGAGCCTTTCATCGTTAAACTTCCTAGCGGTGATAGAATTGTCGGTGATCGAGAGGTCGAGGCGCTCTGTGTTTATTTGTGAGAGAGCTTGGCTCTCTAATCTTATTGTCGTTAATATTGAGGGTGAGGATTTGATTCTCGGGGATGATTGGCTCGAGCGGCATGGCGCAATCATGAACTACCGCACGAGGATCATCACCATGTTAGCCGAGGATGGCAAGAGCACTCCTTCGCGGGCGAAGGAGGAAATCAGTCGTCATTAATGCCTTGAAGGCGATGAGTCTCCTGCGAAAGGGGTGTAGTTATTGGTGCTATGCCTTGAAGGCGGAGGATGGTGGAGTCGAGCTTTCGTCGATTCCGGTCGTTAATGAGTTTCTGATGTATTTCTGACGAGTTAGGATTGCCACCGGATCGTGAGGTTGAGTTTTCTATAGAGTTAGAGCCGGGCGCGGCACCGATTACGAAGGCGCCGTATCGCCTGCCACCTTCAGAGATGGCAGAGTTGAAGAAGCAGGTGAGTGAGCTTCTTGAGTCGGGGTATGTTCGACCGAGTGCCTCGCCTTGGGGCGCACCGGTCCTGTTTGTGCGGAAGAAGGATGGCTCACTACGTTTGTGTATCGACTATCGCGAACTAAACAAGGTGACCATCAAGAACAAGTATCCTTTGCCGAGAATCGATGACTTGTTTGACCAGTTGCAGGGAGCTGCGGTATTCTCGAAGATTGATTTGAAATCGGGGTACTATCAGCTTCGGGTGAGAGAGTCCGACGTGCCGAAAACAGCTTTTCGGACGAGATACGGACATTACGAGTTTGTAGTTATGCCTTTCGGGTTAACTAATGCGCCGGCGGTGTTCATGCAATTGATGAACAAAGTCTTTATCGAGTATTTGGATAAGTGTGTCGTCGTCTTCATTGACGATATTCTTATCT
Source organism: Orobanche coerulescens (assembly GCA_033398695.1). Taxonomy (NCBI): domain Eukaryota; kingdom Viridiplantae; phylum Streptophyta; class Magnoliopsida; order Lamiales; family Orobanchaceae; genus Orobanche; species Orobanche coerulescens. The sequence continues at coordinate 5,289,151 of CM065816.1, forward strand.
ATTCGAGGAATGAAGAAGAGCATGCCCATCATTTGCGGATAGTGTTAGACATTTTGAGGACCGAGCAACTCTATGCGAAGTTCTCGAAATGCGAGTTCTGGCTGAAGGAAGTGATGTTTTTGGGTCACGTGATTTCAGCCGAGGGAGTTCGTGTGGATCCGCAGAAAATTGAGGCAGTGTTGGATTGGGCACCGCCCACAAATGTGGAGGAGGTCCGTAGTTTCTTGGGTTTGGCTAGCTACTATCGTAGGTTCGTCGAGGGTTTCTCAAAACTAGCTCGGCCACTTACACAGTTGCTCCAGAAATCCGAGAAGTTCGTCTGGAATGTCGAGAGACAGTCGAGTTTTGAGGAACTGAAGAAGCGTTTGACTTCAGCTCCGGTTTTGGCGTTGCCATGTGGCAACGAGGGATTCGCCGTTTATAGCGATGCTTCGGGTCAGGGTCTTGGGTGCGTATTGATGCAGCACGGCAAGACCATTGCTTATGCATCGAGACAGTTGCGGCCGTATGAGCTGAACTACCCTACCCATGATTTGGAGTTAGCGGCCGTTGTGTTCGCACTCAAGATCTGGCGTCACTATCTTTTCGGCTCTGCATGTCAGATTTTTACCGATCATAAGAGCACAAATACATATTTACTCAGCGGGAGTTGAATATGAGGCAGAGGAGGTGGTTAGAGCTGATTAAGGATTACGACCTCGAAATCCTTTATCATCCGGGCAAGGCGAACGTCGTGGCCGACACCTTGAGTCGGAAACCGATTGCGTTGCGAACGCTTGAGGTCCTTACGCCTCAGTCTGAGCTTCGGCGGGCTTTGATCGGGTTAGATGTTGAGGTTTTGTTGCCTGGAGCTGTCGGGCAACTTTGTGCTTTAGAGATTTCGTCGTCTTTGATCGATGAAATTAAGCTGAAGCAATTAGAGGATCCGATAATTACTCAAATCCGAGAGAACGTTCTTAAGGGAAAGTCTCCTGGGTTTGTGATTCACGAGGATGGTGTTCTGAGATTCCAGAGTCGGCTTTGTGTGCCGAATGATCCAGAGTTGCGACAGAGTATTTTGCGTGAGGCCCATGCTACACCTTATTCCATTCATCCTGGTTCAAGTAAGATGTACAAGGACCTGAGGAGGAATTTCTGGTGGAACGATATGAAGGAGGAGGTCGCACAGTTTGTAGCGAGATGTTTGACTTGTCAGCAGGTCAAAATCGAGCATCGGCCATTTGAGTTATTGCGATCACTTCCGTTCCGGAATGGAAATGGGAAGATATATCGATGGATTTTGTTACGAGTTTGCCGAGATCGGGGTCGGGCATGAATATGGTATGGGTGGTTGTTGATCGTCTGACCAAGTCGGCACATTTTCTGGGCATCAAGGACACTTGGGGCCCGGAGAAGTTGGCTCGTGTGTTTATCGCGCAGATTGTGAGACTTCACGGTACTCCGAAGTCTATTGTTTCGGATCGTGATGGCCGTTTTGTATCGCACTTTTGGCAGGTGGTGCATAAGGCGTTAGGTACCCGTTTGCATTTGAGTACCTCTTTTCATCCCCAGTCAGATGGACAGTCGGAACGCACTATCCAGACATTCGAGGACATGTTGCGTGCTTGTGCCCTCGATTGGAGTAGCGACTGGGAGGAGCATTTGCCATTGATCGAATTCACGTACAACAATAGTTGGCACGCGTCGATTCGGATGGCACCGTATGAGGCACTTTATGGGCGATGTTGTCGATCGCCGATTTGTTGGAATGAGGCGTCCGATTTGGTCGGGACCGAACCGGATGTCGTATTAGAAACGAGGCGGAAGATAGAATTGATTCGAGAACGGATGTTGACTGCCCAGAGTCGACAGAAGTCATATGCCGATGTCCGTCGTCGACCTTTAGAATTCGAGGTGGGAGACCACGTTTTGCTGAAGGTGTCGCCGACGAGAGGAGTTTTCCATTTCGGGAAGAAGGGGAAGTTGAGTACGAGATTTATTGGACCCTTCGAGATTCTCGAGCGAGTCGGTGGGTTAGCATACCGTTTGGCGTTACCCCCGGCCCTGAGTCATGTTCATAGCGTTTTTCATGTTTCCCAGCTGAGGAAATATGTCCCGGATCCTAGTCACATCATCGACTATGGGGAGATTGACGTTGCGAGATATTACTTTTGAGGAGCGTCCTTTGAAGATTTTAGAGCATCGGGAGAAACGACTGAAGCATAAGACCATCCCTTTGGTCAAGGTGCAGTGGTCGAGACACGGTGTCGAGGAGGCAACTTGGGAAACCGAGGAGAGCATGCGTGCTAGGTACCCTGAGTTGTTTGTTTCTTAAGTTTCGGGACGAAACTTGTTTTTAGAGGGGTAGAATGTAATATCCGCATTTTTCTTCCCCTTGTATTTTTCTTTTTCGGCGTATTTCCCGATAGTAGTGACCCTCGTGTATCTTTCAGTGTATCTTTTCTATTATCTATGGATTTTATCCCCGTTATTGTTGTGCGGAACCGCCGTTTCGGGGTTGCCGTGGATCCATTCTATGTTATGATGCCCGTTGAGATGTTCCGTTGGATGTTTCGTTCACCTTCCGGTGTTTTGAACCGTTCATATTTCATACCTAGCGCACGCTATTTTTCTGCATAGCGCACGCTAGGGGTCCCTTAGTAGCGCACGCTACGTTTGTTTCGTAGCGCGCGCTAGCGAGTAGCCCTGGGAGTGGCAGTGCTGTTTTTCCAGCCTTCTGGACTAGCGTATTAGCGTACGCTACGTATACTAGCGCACGCTAATGTCGAGAGGCTAGCGCACGCTGATGATGCCCGGTAGCGTGCGCTAGCGTGGGTGTCCAGTACTGGACAGTTTATTTCTGGAATCGGTCAGGTGCCAGTTAGCGCACGCTACGCTCGTATGGTAGCGCACGCTAACGGGACAGGTGAGTTTTAGGCGATTAGCTTCGGACTCGGCCGATGTCCGGGTAGCGCACGCGATTGGTCGATAGCGCGCTACCGATAGGTTGTTAGCGCACGCTACGCTTGAGTAGCGCGCTAACGCCGTAACTGCTCCGGACTGGACGCTAATTATTTTGGCCTGTAATTTTACCCGTTAGCGCACGCTAACCTTGAGGATTAGCGCGCGCTAACACTCCCTGGCTATATAAACCAGGGAGTTGACCCAGATAAACGCATCATCTTCATTTCTTCTCTCCCCGCGACGCAGAACACCTCCAGGCGAATTCCGAGCGATTCTTCCCTTCAACTATTTCAGGCATCCTCTACCTTGAGTTTTTGAAGTAGATTAACAACACCTACTTGTGTTCTTCATCATCAATCCAAGGTAAATCTCTTAGAACCCTACTTTTCGATAAATTGGGGGTTTTGGGATTTTCTTCCGATCCATTCCGTTTTGTCGATGGATTCATGATGAATATGATTAATCTTGTTGGTATTCTTAGTTTCCCTACGGATTCATCGTATATTTTCATAGCTTTGCGAAATCGAGAGGGTTTGGTTGTGGTCCGCCCTCGTTGTCATTTTTGTGCGAATATACATGAATCGTAGGCGGGTTTTCGGGTGTATTCCATTTCCGTATTCGTCTAGAGTTGGTTGTAATTATGTTCTTCAAATCGTTAGGTTCGGTTCCGTTGATTCCTAGTGTTCGTCGGTGATTATCCTTTCCGTTCGTTGCGTCGTCAATTATTCAAGGCAAGTATTTTTGGAAACCTTTATGCTTAACATGAAATGGTAATGTATATTGTGTGTGATTGCTCACCTCGGGAGGGTCCGACGGGATCACGGAGGGAATCCAATGGTATAGCCCTGGATTCACGAGTTTGTTTCGCTAGCCAGCTCGTGAGGGTCCTTAGGGATCACGGAGCGGGATCAATGGTATAGCCCTGTTCCCAAGGCGATGCGTGTGCGTGATTTGTTTTATAATATGGCCAGCTCGGGAGGGTCCTTAGGGATCACGGAGCGGGATCAATGGTATAGCCCTGTTCCCACGGCAAATTGTTTGACTGTTTATTTCCGGAAAAGACATGTCTGGTTTTGGTTTTCGAAATGATATTGGTGCATGTACTATGAAATGTGTAAGCGATTGGTTTGCCTTGATTACTTGTACTAGCGTAATTGCTAACCCCTTTGGGGGACCCGTTTTGGGGAAATTCTTGTTATGGATTTCAGGTTATGATCATCCGACGAGCGGCCCAGGGACGATCGAGGATCTTGGCGTGGTCGTTGACATGTGCACTTGGGTTTACTTATTTCTTTTGTCCACTTCGATTTGGTTGTTTTCTATATTCATAAACTGATAGACTGTACTCGCGAGTACTTAGGCTTTTCAATTCAAACCCTGTTTTATATTATTTTAAATTGCTACATTGTCGATGGTTGCTCATTTCGTCGGTTGCTTCGGGTGTATTTTTCACATGATGTATTGTTTGATTGTGTATCCTCGCTAACCGAGATGGTTAGTCGAGGGGTAACCGCTTGTTGTAGCCTGGTGGGTCCCATGTAGGGGTCCACGGCACTGTAACATACTCCGAATATCTTGGGGTGTTACACGAGCGAGCCAGGATGGCCCGAAAATATGTGGAAGGTGTTGGAACCTTTTGGATGAACCAAGAGACATGGAACTAAGTAAAACTTTCTAGATATTGTCCAAATGTTTAATACATAGAATGCTCTAGAATGTGCTAAGTGGTAGGAGGATCTAGAAACCTCTAATTGAGGAGGTGGAAGAAGGTTCTAGTGACTAGGTATGAAGTATAAATAGGAGTCTTGTGGCTCATCTGCAACCATCCCTTGGAATCCTAGACATTTAAGAAATCCCTCACTGTAAACGCTCTTGTAAAATTATTTTGAACTAGTGGAATAAATTTCAATTCACTCTTGCTATCTCTCTTTCATTGTGCCAACTAGCATACTTAGCCATTTGTTGGAGGTTTTTAATGCCGGCTAGCAAGAGGGTTGCTAGGCCGCATGGCGCTTACTGCAGAGCGATCTCTAGGCGCGTGACAAGTTGTATCGGAGCAAGTTTCATGACTGAGTAAAGAACCTCGATGTGATGACGAGAATATGCTATGCAGATGTTTTCAGGAAGAAGGGCATCCAACAGACAGAGTGATGGCATACTTTTCCTTAAACAAACTGAAACTGCCCTTCTGCTGCCGTCATCACAAAACAACAGGCCCCAACATACCGCCATTGATCAACTTTGACCTACTTTCTATATTCTATAATACAATGCACTGTGGAGGACGGACGAGTCATAGAGGCTCACAAGGTCCGGTGATGTGGAAAAATCCTAGCGGAAGGAAAATAAAAGCGTGGCAAGAGCAAGGCACGTGGTGGGTGATAGGTGGTAATTTTACCACATTTTTCTAGGATTTTATACTAGGTTTTTATCTCGTTTCGTGATTAATGTGCTCGTATTTGGCTTAATTATGATTAGTCGAGCCGTATTACGCGTTTGGGTTGGTTTTAGTATGTTTGCAGGTTTTTAGAGCCAAAAGGACCCAAAACGAGACAAAGGACCGAGAGTCGAGTCAAACGGACGGAAGAAACGGATTTTTGCAAAAGTCAGACCACCTATCGGGCCAGCCTATCGGCCGATAGGTGCGTCCGACAGGTGTTCCGAGCCCTATCGAGTGAAGTCGACCGACAGACCAACTATCGGGCCAGCCTATCGGCCGATAGGTGCGCCCGATAGGCTGCTCCGTGGGTTCTCGAGTTTTGACATATTGTGACTCTTTTGGATAGATTTTGTTTCCTAGATTAGTTCTAATCGGGAGTTTAACTCCCATAGGCTATATACACCTCCTCCTAGACCTAGTTTAGGATCTTTTATCATCTTTTATCATCTTTGATCATCTTTTATCATCTTTAGCACACTTTTATATTTTTTTGGGCAATTTTAATTCCTTTGATACTAGAACTTTTTACAAGGCAGCAATTATTATTGTTTTTCTACTTTCTCGGAGATTGAAGACTCAGAGTTCATCCGGAAGGGTTGTAATCTCTCTTTTCATATTAATAATATGTATTCTCCATCTATTTCTTGTTTAATTTCAATTATGTCTAGCTAAATCCATTGATTGATTCTAGGGTTAGTAATTTTAATTGATGTTCACATGATGTCCCTTTGATTACCTTTTTACCTTTCATCCTAGGCTTGTGATCAAGATGTGTTAAATCTCATGCTAGATTAAAGGGCCCTTAATCGATGCATGTTAGCTAATTAATTTTGCCCGGAAGGATTAATTAATTAGTGGAAATACTTGATGCACAATATGATTTGATCTTAAGACTTGAGTGGAGTAAGATAAATCATAGATAAATAAGTTGACGCTTTTTAAGTGATTTAAATTCTTTGAGCCTTGCGGGAAAAGGGTTTAAATTAACTATCTTTCTAGGTTGCCTTGATCGGAATTCTAGATCGGCTGAGTGATTATTTCTAGGATTGAATTAAAATTTGGGGAAAAGGAATCAAGTGAATGGATTGTGTGAACTCAATTAGACGATACTACCCTAGGATCAATTAGCTTTCAACTTGTGATTTTATCTTGCTAATTTGCTTTATTTGCTTGATTTAGATAATTCACTTTATTTTGCTCTCTTTGCATAATACTTGGAATTCTTATCTTATTGTTCTAGATTTTTATTTTTAGGATTAATTGTTATTTAATTTTTATTTTTCGATTTTTGAAGTTAGATAATTAGAAACAAACCAAATTTTCGGATTCCTAAATAGCAGTCAAATTTTGAGTAGAGTTACTTCCTTTATTTTCGACATATCAATTCCCTTGGGTTCGACACCTTGGAAATACTTCGAGGTTTTACAAATTTTAAAATTGATCGGATTTGAAAACCATACTACGCGAATTTGATCAATTTTTGGCGCCGTTCTTGAATTGATAGAAAACTTAAAGGGATAATTCGAAAAAAAGAGATTGTTACTTTAGGTTGTATACTATTATTATTAATATTCGATCTCGTTTCCTCACATCTTGTTTTCTCTTCCTGATAGGCCGTGCATGATCACAAGATCCCAAGGAAAGGACTTATTTCCTTTGGATCTGGAAATCGAGAAGTCTTTGAGGAGGAAGAAGCAAGAAGCGAGAACCGAGACTATGTCTATACCTATCGTTGATACCATGGCCGGCATTGTTGACCCACCACTAGAACTCGCTCGTCCCGAGAAGATCCCTTTGAATGCCCGCTTTCGACCGGCGGACGATTATCAAGAAGGAGGTTGGGGGAAGATTGATGCCAACAACTTCGAGCTTAAGCCGTCCCTCATCGCTACGGTGAAGTCTCAAACATACGGAGGAGGAGTTAATGAAGATCCAAACGCTCATCTTGAGTCGTTTTTGGACATATGTGCCACCATCAAGCAAAACGGAGTGCCTCCGGATGTCATTAAGCTCCGCCTATTCCGGTTCTCCTTAGAAGACGATGCGCTAGATTGGTACAAGAGCCTAGATCGGAAGGAAATTGGTACTTGGAGAGAGATGACTCGGTTGTTCTTAGCAGTTCTATCCTCCTCGAAGGTGCAAAAACAAATCAACGATATCTTGCAATTCGAGCAATATGAGGATGAACACTTATACGAGGCATGGATCCGATTTAAGAAGCTACTTCGCAAATGCCCACAAAGATGGAATTGACAAGGAGGAAATCTACATTCGGTTTTATCGGGGTTTGACGAGGAAGGCTAGAAGAGAGTTGGACTATTCCTCGAAAGGGGATTTCTTGCTAACGATTATGAAGAGGCCAAGAATCTCATCGAGCTAGCGGTCAACAATGATTACGAGGAGGTGACCGATAGGAAGATGACGAGAAGAAAGGTCCCATCCGGTGACGGGACGCCTACGGTGATTTGAAGGCGAAATTTGAAAGACAACAAAAAGAGCTTGAGATGCTAAGAAAGAAGACTTTGGGAGTCAATGCGGTTTTGAAGAGCTAAACGAGCTGTGCAATTGAGGAGGATGTAAATTACGTGCAAGGAGGAAACTTCGGCAAGGGGGAAATAGGGGAACTATTATCCGAACAATCGAAACCACCCTAATTTCTCCTATGCCAACCCGAACAATGCTCTTCAGCCACCACCGGGATTTAACATAAAAAACGGGGTTATTCAAGAGCCGATTGCTAAGACACCGATGGAAGAGATGTTGGAACGGTTAGAGGCGAGTCAAAAAGATTTTATTTATAAAGCAGACAAGAGGTTCGGGGATCTCGAGCATAGTGTGACATCTATTGGAAACTCAGTGATAGCCTTGACAAAGCAGATGTCGATGGTGGAGACCCAAATGGGTCAAATGGCGAACGCCCAAGCCGGAATTCATAAGCCGGGCCATTTTCCGAGCAGTACCGAGACCAACCCGAAGACGCAACAATGCAACGCAATCGAGCTTCGGAGTGGGACAAGGTACAGTAATCATGGGGCTGAAGTTGAGGAATCTGGAAACGAGGATGTACTAGAAACGAGAGCCGAGAACGAGAAGGCAGATGAAACGCAGCAGGCCTTTCGGCCAAGACTATCGGCCGATAGTCTCACCCGATACCCAGACAGAATACCAGAAATTGAGCCTATCGACCCCCCTATCGGTCGAAAGGCTCCTTTAGGTTCGAATGTGAAGGATTTTGAGGTAAAAGCTCCATTTCCACAGCGATTGGCCAAGTCGAGATATGATGAAAAGCTTCAACGGTTTATCGACATGTTTCAAAAGGTGAATATCAACATTCCACTTCTAGACGCTTTGAGAGACATGCCGGGGTACGTTAAATTCTTGAAAGACGCTGTGGCAAGCAAGAGGAAGTTGGCGAAGTTTGAAACAATAAATTTGACAGAGGAGTGTAGCGCTATCATTCAAAACAAGCTCCCGCTCAAGCAGAAGGATCCGGACGTTTTAATTTGACATGCATGATTGGCGACCAAACGTTCCGTAATGTGTTGTGTGATCTCGGGGCAAGCATCAATCTTATGCCTCTATCCATCTTTAAGAGGTTGAGGATTGGGGAGATGAAGCCGACTACCATTTCTCTACTCATGGCGGAACGGTCGATCTCTTATCCGAGGGGAGTTGTGGAGGATGTGTTCGTTAGAGTCCAACACTTAGTCTTCCCGGCCGACTTCGTAGTTCTTGATATGCCCGAGGACGAGAATCAACAATTGATCTTTGGGAGACCGTTTCTAGCGACGGGGAGAGCACTTATCGACGTCCAAGAGGGTGATCTTACCTTCCGGGTTAATGATCAAAATCTGAAAATTTCCATCTATGACGCAATGAAGAAGCCCGAGGATGCGCCCGAGGAATGTTATGCAATTGAGTCTATTATGCCGCCCCCGACCGACTTGTTGGAGCATTGTATTTCACAATCCATTTACTCACATTCCGATGTTGAAGAAATTTCCGAGGATTTGCCAAAGTATGTTCGAATGTTGGAGGGGAACGAGTTTCGATCTAATGAGAGGGACGTATGCTATCTTGATGTCAACAAACCCGTTCAAGGGGGAGTTGTCGCTGAGGACCGATCGATCGAGGTGCCGAAGTTAGAACTTAAGCCGTTGCACCACGAAGAGAAGTATGTTACTTACCTCGAAGACCCGGAATGAATGAGGTATCGTCTAGCTAAAGACGTTAAACGTAGCACTTGTTGGGAGGTAACCCAACGTATGTATATTAGTTCGTTTTATTCGTTTGTTTTCGATTGTTCGTTTGCGTGATTTTTGTAGTTTCTAGTTTCGTAGTAGCTTTGTTAGTTTTGTTTAGTTCTAATCCATGCACGCCGAGTTTTGGATACTTGCAGGTCTTTAATCGCCATATCCAAGCGAAAACGGGACCAAGTATGCGAAATAGAAAAAGTTGAAAAATTTTTTAAACGAACAACCTATCGGGCGAGCCTATCGGCCGATAGGCTGAGGAAAATTGAAAAAAATTAAATGTTACAAGCAGTGGTCGATAGGCAGACCCTATCGACCGATAGGTCCCGCCCGATAGTCAGTCGTAACTTTACATCATCTATCGGCCCGGCTATCGGCCGATAAAGCCCGATAGGACATACCCGGTCCAGTATCCGCTTCGACCCGGTTGATTAATAACCCCTTTTAAACACCTTAACCACCCGTTTTTCTCATACACACACACACATCGGCCGATAGGAAAACAAGGGGCGATTTTCTCTATTGTTCTTCCTTACAAATTCGATCAAGGTACTTAATTTCGACACTTAATCCTCTTGTTTTTCAATTCTATACATGTTTTGAAGCACTTTGACGGATTCTTTTTTGGAGTTTTGATGAAATTCGAATTGGGGATCCACTTTTGGGGCTTTTGTTAGACTTTGATGTTCTGAATTTTATGCCCGATTGTTGATAGAATCTTGATGGAAACATGTTATCTATGCTTGATTGTTCATGGGTACTTGAATTGGGGGATTAATTGATGAAATTGAGCAATTTTGAAAAAAACCCAAATTGGAAGAACCCTAATTTCGAATTTGTTGAATTGAATTGTTAATTGGGATTGATATGAGTTGAATTGTTGATGATGATTCGAATTTTGAATGAATTAGATTGGATTTGAGAGAATTTGTCCTAATATGATCGTAGTGTGTAGTTTTGTTATTATGGGTTGTGATTTTGATCCTTTGAATATGAAATGGGGGAGTCGAAGTTTGGGGAAGGTTGTGTGATTTGTTGATCGTAGTATATGGTTGTCGGGTCTATGATTTTGATGTTTATTGGACATTATAGGGCTCTTAGTTGATATTGTGGGATTATTGGATTATGTCGACACTCGTTGAATGTTTGCATTATGAGTTGCTTATTGGATATTGATTGGATGGTTGTTCTGTAGGAACTTTGAAATGGCTGGAAATCAAAGCAAGAAATCGAAGCCGGGTAAGGCCGGAAAGTCTAAGGCAACCACAGTGATCAGGTACTCCGTTAACAAAGCCACTCCTTTCTCTTTTCAAACTTATTCCTCCTTTGGGATGCGAAATAAGTTTGGTGGGGGGGAGTGCGGCTTTGTTAATTTCGGCACGTGTGAGTACCTTGTATGCCTTGTATCACTATTTGCTTGTGTTGGTGCCCGTTGTTTTTATTTGTGCTTCTCATATTGGTGTTGCGTGGATTTGGCTTTTGTTGCTTAGTTTTTAGATTTTTATGTTCATTTTCGTTTGGTGTGTTTGCTAGTTTCTATTTTTTAGGTCGTAGTAGTTTTTTTTGCTTTCGTGTTTGCTTTTATTTGCTTTTCGTTGTTTGCTTTGATGCCTTGCTTGGTAAATAGTTTTTTTTTTAGATTTTGGTCTACTTTGCGTAAAATTTTTTTAGATAGCCTTGCTTGTCTTAGTTTTTCTTTATTCGTGAATTTTTCGTGCTACTATTTGTGTGATACCGATGTTACGACACTTTGTTTTCTCTCAAGAAAGCGGTCGAGTTTTAGTCGAGTTGTAGTCGATTATTTACATTTTGCATAGTATTCATTTAGGTCCAAAATTTTTCGTGATTTTAGAGGTCTTGGCGTATAAGAGACGATACATACTTGTTTTAAAATCACCGTCAATACGTTTGGTTACATCTTCCGGATAGTGAGTCGTACTGTTTCTTTAGTCGTGTTGGCACTTACATTGAGTTTAGAGTCGGTCAGTTTTTCCCAAAAGTCGAGATAATGTTGTTCTATGAAGGGAAGACTAGTAACCGGGGGTATTCGCGTGACCCGTTGTTTACTCTCGCGTAAAATGACGACCCTGATTAGACTAGTGATTTAGATATTTCACATGTGCCAATGATAGGGAGCCTAGTAACCGGGGGTATTCGCGTGACCCGCTGTTTACTCTCGCGCAAAACGGCGACCTTGATTCGGACATGCGGAAATTATATATTCGAGTTGTTTCTCCGCTGTAGACGGGAACTTAGTAACTAGAAGCATCCATGTGCCCCATGAGTGTCTTTTACGTCAAACGGTTTCCTAATACATGAGAATGGAAGTTCCACCCTAGGATTACCCCGATGAAACATCCCGAGATCCTAACCTAGTGGTCAACTCGAATCAAATTCTTGAACATATATATAAGGGAATACTGTCCGAGGTTTATTTGTTATGAAACTCGTGAAAATTGTGCCACTAGATCGTAACGGGACGAACTAGCTTGTTTATTTTAGCCTTTCATATTGACGGTCGATTTGACTCACGTTTTGTTAATCTTTGAGCTGGATTTTCTTCATGAACGAGTGATTAGGACTGAACTTGATTACTTTGCGGAATCATTATTCTGAGTGCAACTCGCTTTTACGACACTCGGATTATTTAGAGAGAATTACAGGATAGTATTGATTAGGTTGAACACTATGAGTTGCACGATGATTCACGACATTCTTTTATTGAATTGAATTCTTTTTGCTTGAGGACAAGCAAAGGCTTAAGTTTGGGGGGGTTTGATAGGTGGTAATTTTACCACATTTTTCTAGGATTTTATACTAGGTTTTTATCTCGTTTCGTGATTAATGTGCTCGTATTTGGCTTAATTATGATTAGTCGAGCCGTATTATGCGTTTGGGTTGGTTTTAGTGTGTTTGCAGGTTTTTAGAGCCAAATGACCCAAAACGAGACAAAGGACCGAGAGTCGAGTCAAACGGACGGAAGAAACGGATTTTTGCAAAAGTCAGACCACCTATCGGGCCAGCCTATCGGCCGATAGGTGCGTCCGACAGGTGTTCCGAGCCCTATCGAGTGAAGTCGACCGACAGACCAACTATCGGGCCAGCCTATCGGCCGATAGGTGCGCCCGATAGGCTGCTCCGCGGGTTCTCGAGTTTTGACATATTGTGACTCTTTTGGATAGATTTTGTTTCCTAGATTAGTTCTAATCGGGAGTTTAACTCCCATATGCTATATACACCTCCTCCTAGACCTAGTTTAGGATCTTTTATCACCTTTTATCATCTTTGATCATCTTTTATCATCTTTAGCACACTTTTATATTTTTTTGGGCAATTTTAATTCCTTTGATACTAGAACTTTTTACAAGGCAGCAATTATTATTGTTTTTCTACTTTCTCGGAGATTGAAGACTCAGAGTTCATCCGGAAGGGTTGTAATCTCTCTTTTCATATTAATAATATGTATTCTCCATCTATTTCTTGTTTAATTTCAATTATGTCTAGCTAAATCCATTGATTGATTCTAGGGTTAGTAATTTTAATTGATGTTCACATGATGTCCCTTTGATTACCTTTTTACCTTTCATCCTAGGCTTGTGATCAAGATGTGTTAAATCTCATGCTAGATTAAAGGGCCCTTAATCGATGCATGTTAGCTAATTAATTTTGCCGGAAGGATTAATTAATTAGTGGAAATACTTGATGCACAATATGATTTGATCTTAAGACTTGAGTGGAGTAAGATAAATCATAGATAAATAAGTTGACGCTTTTAAGTGATTTAAATTCTTTGAGCCTTGCGGAAAAGGGTTTAAATTAACTATCTTTCTAGGTTGCCTTGATCGAATTCTAGATCGGTGAGTGATTATTTCTAGGATTGAATTAAAATTTGGGGAAAAGGAATCAAGTGAATGGATTGTGTGAACTCAATTAGACGATACTACCCTAGGATCAATTAGCTTTCAACTTGTGATTTTATCTTGCTAATTTGCTTTATTTGCTTGATTTAGATAATTCACTTTATTTTGCTCTCTTTGCATAATACTTGGAATTCTTATCTTATTGTTCTAGATTTTTTATTTTTAGGATTAATTGTTATTTAATTTTTATTTTTCGATTTTTGAAGTTAGATAATTAGAAACAAACCAAATTTTCGGATTCCTAAATAGCAGTCAAATTTTGAGTAGAGTTACTTCCTTTATTTTCGACATATCAATTCCCTTGGGTTCGACACCTTGGAAATACTTCGAGGTTTTACAAATTTTAAAATTGATCGGATTTGAAAACCATACTACGCGAATTTCAGCGATCAGTGGGGTGCCGCAGCCGCCACCCGATGAGAACTCAGCATGAAACCGTCTCCTTGAAGACGAAGATATCCGGAAAATCATACTCGCCTTAGCCGAGGAGAACCCAATATCGAAGACGACATGGAAGCTCTTAGGCAGCGCATCACTAGCGCCCAATTGAGTACGGAGGAATGTGTGGGTACTCTCAAGAAAGCTGTTGGCCAACTGGAAGAGCACACGTTGGGCCAGCTCGAGACCTTCAACAGGGAACAACTCTCGTTGCGCAAGGAGCTAGCAACGATCTTGGCAGCCAGTATCACGGAGATGCACAAACAATATGACGAATTTTGCGAGGTAAGTGCAAAAAGTTTCGAAGAATTTAGCGAGAAAGTCTGCCGGGCATGCTACTCGGGCACTAACTCGAATCGTGGGCCGAAATGGAATAGTTTTTTTAGCGGGTCGAGAGTCAAGGGACCAAGGGGCGAGATCTCAAAACCTAAAGAATTCATTGGCAAGAGCGATGCCAAGTCAATCGAGAAGTTACTTTGGCGAATGGAACTCTAATTTGAGATCAGCCCCCGATAATAGAAGTGCATGAAGTGTAAGGGACGATTGGGCCCATGGGCGGTGGCTAAGACTCAGGTCGGTAGCACATAGCCGACCATTGTAGACTTAATATTTCCTACTGCTTTATTTACCAAGACCAATGTACCAGATAATTTGCTTCCGCTGTTTATTTGTTTTACGATGCTTGCAATTGATTCTTTTAGGAGCCCCTTTAATTAAGTTGTACTTCCTCCGTTCGTGAATAAGTGTCATATTTACCACGTTTTTTTTTGTTCACCAATAAGTATCTTCACTTTTTACAATCACATCAACACTTTTTACAATCAAATCAGTACTACTTCCACTTTAAGTTTAATTTTTTCCACTCAAAATAAGTAAAACCCTTATTCCATTCACAACTTTAACTTTATTTTAGATTTTCCACTCACAACAAGTGAGACCATTATTTTCTACTCCACCACAACTTTACCAGCTTTCTTAATCTCCAACTTTACCAGCTTTCTTAATCTCCGTGCCCACTGATTTCTGAACGGATGGAGTAGCAATTAAAACTGGACGTGGTCGATTTTATACTTTATATCGGTGAATCATTTGAATGTGAAGGATTATTTTTTACATCTTACAAACCATGTGTTGCCTAATTGATGTGGGACAAACAAGTGCGCATATTCAAAAGTTCTCTTACATGCTACAACCGAAAAGACCGACCTTGTCTCGGCAAGTGAAATGGCATCAAAAACTTGTCTCACGTAACATGGTACACAATACATAACAAAGGGACAATAATAAATATCATAAAATTGAAGATTCAATATATGAAATTCATTGAACTTTTTATTACAATTATCCCAATAGTATCAATGAAACTTGGATATATAATATATGAATGAAGTCCACAATTTCAAACACATCAACCCTGTGAAGAATTTAAAAAAAAAAAAAAAAAATAATGAAAGATTTACTGGAGGTAAGAACAACCACTTCGACTAAGATCACAATGTGTTCCTCATTTTAAATAAGTAGAAGCTATATCCCCAAAGTCCGGTACCTAAAAAGAATGTAGGAAAAAAAATCCTCGATCTTACACTCCCACCAGATTTTACTATATAAAATAACTCAAAAAAAAAACATATAACCGTTTCTTTTCCTCGTCAGCTCAGGTAGCATACGGCGGATCCATAAGGGCCCACTCAAAAACTTGTTCGTATCGAGTCGCCGCATTATCCCAAGAAGAGTCCCTCTCCATCCCACGCTTCATTAATCCTTCCCATGAAGACTTGTGCTCTCTGTACGTCCCAACGGCTATTCTCAACGTCTGTAAACATGCAGTTCCAAAATAGTAGTGAAATAAAAAAGAAAGACTGGTGAAAAATAACACGAGAATAATTTCGAATTTCACGACCATCGACAATAGATAGTTATATCGAGGACTTACGGCCAGTAAACTTTCTCTTGATAGAGGAGTAAAAGTCCACCTGTAGTAATATAAACAATTTAAATTAAACATTTTCATGAAATGACCAAAGATTCATACCTAATTATACACAAAAAGAAAAGCACGGATTCCTTAAGAAGCGATACTTACCCGGTACCGTCACCACAGCCTTCATTGGCGTACGGATTGAAATTCTTGACCGTGTCCTAATTAATACAAAAGAATCATAAATTAGAACATCGTTTTGCTGTAATAAGTGAACAAAAAGCCTCGAGATCTAAGAAACCTATCTCACCCTAAGCCCACCCGTGTGATGGACAACAGGGACGGTGCCATATTTCATTGCATACAGTTGGTTTAGACCGCACGGTTCGAATCTCGAAGGCATTATTAGTATGTCACATCTGCAAATTATAGTACTCATCAATACACAATCATTGAAAGGGTTATTTACAAAACTACCCCTAAGGTTGATATATGTAATCACTAATCATCCCTTTATTGAAATGTAGGGAATAAATTTTTTAAATTACCCCGCTGTAATCCTATGAGAAATCGGGACATTGAAGCCAACCCAACCCCGGTACTTGTCCTTATAAATCGACTCTAAACGTCTCATCCAATCTTCATATTGTTTTTCTCCGGATCCAAGCATTACCTGGTGCACACAAACTTCATTCAGGGTTTTAAACCAAACCAAACCAAACCAAACCAAACCAAACATACCCAGTATATCCCGCTTAGAGCAGGATCTGGGAATGGTAAGATGTACGCAGACCATGCCCCTACTTTTTACGGTAGGGAGGCTGTTTCCGTGAAGACCCCCAGCTTAGTGCAATATACAAAGAAGCATATGATGCGAAAAATGATAAAATACTTAACACCAGACATTTAAATTTCCTAGTTGAAGAGGGGGAAAATGAAATAAAATAAAAAAATTATAATATAATATCTTAAACAAAACGCAAATTTAATACTAAAAAATAGAAGACTTCCAATACAGAAACAATGATAAAAACTATGCGAATAGATTAAAGGGTTAATGGCATTTGGCCCTCAAACTACGACATTTTTTTCCATTTTTTTGGCAATTTGCCAACTGAAACCTTGAAAATACATATTCAGCCCTCAGAATTATATGATTCGTCGCACTTTACCCCCCTGGATTGACCAAAAGTTGAAATGTGCCAACTTAGGGATGCAAAAGAGAGAATTTCAAAGTTTAGTAGGCAAAGTGCAAAAAAGAAAATTTATCGTCCATGAATTAGAATGTTGACGAAAAACGCCTTACAAATTGGACATCATTGTGCATAAGATCCGGAATGGCTGAAAGAGTAATGTCGACACCTTTCTGGAAGTCGAGTCTCCCAATAAAACCAATCTGTCAAAAGAATAGCTTTTTTAAAACCGTTCCAAATCGCAAAAATATTCATATAGTTACAAAAATATTCATATAATTACAATCTAATCCAACTGGTATAGATAAGTTCTCACCAGTGGACAATCAGGTCGAACCGGAAGGCCGAGTTCTTTCTGCAATTCAATCTTACATTTGACCTATAACAACCGGCAACAAAAAATAAAGAGGATAATTGTACCACAATATTAAGCATACATAATAGACTATGGTTCTGACATCAAGCCTAGTAGTAAAAAGATTATGCAGATGTAAAATGACGATTGTAACCTTTCCCGTGAGGTCATGAACTGAGTATGGGGAAGCAAGATGCTCGTCGGTAGATGGATCCCATTCGTTGCCATCGATTCCATTTGTAATTCCTATTATGTAAACAAAAATTAAAAAAAAAAGGAGAAAAAAAAAGAAAAGAAAAGGACCGACATAGAACTGTTTCTAAACTAAAAAAATACCTGTTAGAACTGTTTTTCGACCACTTAATAGCCCATTTAACCCGTATCCACCGTCAGGGGTAGTTATTTCCCAGGAATAACCCTACACCAGAAAGGAATAAAAATAAGTTGAAAAAAATCAAAGAAAGAAATGACAGAAGTTGGTTTTGAGTTGATTCCCACATCCCAGTCGGAAAACAAATTTCGGACAATTTGTGACATAAAGTACCTGGCTAACTGTCACTATCCGGTCGGCAGTCACAATTGCAGCTTTCAAAACATTGACTGCTTCACCTGGGTCAAGAGCATGTGTTCTTGCCCAAGTGGGGAAGACCCATTCCAGTGCCTTGTACCAGCCTGGTGGCAGTCCCAGATTTTTATATGTGGCTGCTGGCTCAACTCCCTTGAGACATAAACAAGTACATCGTGCATCAGCGTTTATACCTTCTTAGAATGTAAAGCCATCATTTCAACTTTATTATAAAAGAGATGAATTTTATTTATTGTCCTTGAGTGAATTAAAAGACTTGCATGCGTCATTACGTTCGTTTTGTTTCAGAGCCTTTAAGATTACGACTTCTAAATCGTCGGACAAAATAATGCAAGATGTATATAAACAACTATATTGTCACTAATTTGAGCCATATCATATATTGTAATAGTGTAATCTAACCTGATGAGATAAGTTATGTATTACAGTGATACTTCGAGCATCCTTGTAAACACCATATGGACGATACTTGGCTGCCAACAGTCTGAAATCATGGAACAGGTGAATAACTAATCACTACTTATCCAGCTTTATCAACTTAACAAAACATTGGACGACTACTATGTAAAAGCTCAATCCTTTGTTTCTTTCATTTCCGTACTATTGCATGATTCACAAACGCGAAGGATCCTTGCATAAGCTATTTGTGAATAAATGTATTTTTTTTAAATGTTAATGGGTCAAAATGGTCATTCAGCTTATTAAAAAAAATGTTTCGAGTCATTTTCTTGAAGAAACATATTTTGATATGTAGAAAATATGATTTCGTACGAGAAATACCCCGTCCCCAGAAATCAAATGGGAGGTGAAACGAACAATTCAACCAAATAAATGGCAAAAAAAAAGAAGAAACTCATTTTTTTTTTTTTGGTATAATGTTTAAAAAAATTCCGAAAATTGGATGGCCAAAAATCCACCGGACTCGGAGATAAAAGATTAACATACTAGTCACATACACAGGAACTAAGCCAGCATGCCAGTCATTCGCAAGAAATAAGCATTTCTCTCCGTAAGTAAACCCTCCCAAAGGCAGCACTAAGGGAGCTTCACAAGCCGCATGACAAAGCAATGTAAATCGAAACTGTTAAGGAAAAAAGGGGAAGAAAAATATTTAATACTTAATTTAGAATAAAAAAATTTATGTATCCCACGGGTTACAGATCCATACAATAAGTTCCCTTCATGGAGAAATCAATTATTTCACCTGATTATCGCCAAATGCACCATAAATATCACCATATGGAGATCCTGGTCGGTGGTATGAAGGGTGATCAACAAAGACCTAGAAGCCAGAAAGCTTAAGATTGTGTATGATACATGATAATTACGAACAAGATAGGTGAAGTGTCGGTAATTTGTCTTCAAAATTGTAGATATTCTCCCTCCCCTCCCAAAAAAAAGAAAAAAAAACTTCATATTTGGTTCCTTCCTAGTAGGGGTGTTCAAAAATATCCGATATCCGATATCCGATCCGAAATATCCGAAAATCCGAAGTTCCGGATATCCGAAAATTCGGATATCCGAAGTTCGGATATCCGGAACTTCGGATTCGGATATCGGATAGTACTTTTCAGAAAAATCAGATATTCGGATATCCGAAATATCCGAAAAATCCTAAATTTTTTATTTTTTTATATTTTAAATAAAGGTATTCGGATATTCGGATATCCGATATCCATATCCGAAGTTTTTTTCGGATATTCGGATATCCGATATCCAAATCCAAATATTTTTTTTCGAATATAAGGATATCCGAATAAAATTCATATTTTTTCCGGATATTCGGATATCCGATATCCGTATCCGAAATTTCGGATATCCGAAAGTCGGATATCCGAAATCTCGGATACGGATATCGGATATCAAAATCTACTATCCGAAATTTCGGATACCCGAAAGTCCGGATATCCGGTTTTGAACACCCCTACTTTCCTAGTTCAGACATTTCCCTGTTCATAAGCAAAAAAAAAAAAATCCAAAAAAAAAAAAAAACTATTAATAGAAATATTATAATTATCCGATTAAATTAAGACGATGTCAAACATAAAGTTTGGGTTCTTTTATAACTATCCCAAACGTAGGGGAGGTTTTTGTAAGTATCGCTTTCAATTTTTCAGGAGAAAATTCCTTAAACCCCTCACCATCACAATAATCAAAAAGAATAAAATACCAAAGTCTATGTTCTTCTTTTTTTTTTTCTTCTATGTTTTGTCTATCCTTAAAAGAAAATGTATGAATTCACGATAGCTAAAAACTGTTACCCAATCGACACCAGCCCTGTATTCGTGAAAATATCCAACCTCCTGCATGCAGCCAAAGCAGTAGATCTTCGACCTCTGTTCCATTTCAACACCATTGGCGAATTTCTTATCCAATGAACTTCCATTCAAATACCGAGGAGAGACAACCATTACGCGGTGCCCACGCCTAGCTAGTGCTATGGGTAAGGAGCCACAAACATCTCCCAAGCCTCCCGTCTTAGAATACGGAGCTGCTTCCGAAGTTACGAAAATGACATTGTGTGTTGTCCTTATTGAAGCTTCATCTTTTGGTTCGACGTCTTCGGAAAGCTCGGCTCCTTCTTTAGGTTCGGTTTCTTTAGTTTCCGAGATTTTTTTGTGGCTGGTTGCTGGAGTTAGACGAACTTGTCCTGAGAACTTGAATTTCGTCACATTACCGTACTCTAAAAAAACAAATAATTTAAGCCAAGACAACTCAATCAATGGCTAATAATCCTCCAATAGTATCTTAAGGAATCAAAACTTGAGGATCAAAACTTTTTTTCTCTCTCTCCCTTTTATTAGAATTATGAATCTTTAACTATTTTATTTTGTGGAGAAACGGGTGCCAATTCAGTGAATGCGGAGTTTTCTTTGGTTGCCTGCTACCCAAATTACAATGCAACATTGTGATACCCTATCAAATCATCAGCTTTTCAATTGATCATGTAACTGCAAGCCGCAATAGTCTTAGCCTACTAAAAACACATACACACGAACAGAGATAGAGCTCTAGGCTATAACGAAAGTACTCTATAACAAAAGTGCTCTATCCGTCCCATTTGAAGAGTCTACTTTCAAAACATAATTTTTGTCCCAATAGAAGAGTCTACTTTTAGAATAAAATCTAAATATTTAACTAAAATTTATAATAATATTCTTTGGAATTAATGTTTTTTGTTATACAGATTATCATACGAGTTGATTGGGGAAAAAAAAAAGCGAGAATAGATGGTTTAAAAAGAGTTATAGGGCTGTCAGAAATGGGTTTGATTTTTTTTTTTTGCAGGAACCGAACCCAAACCGAATTGTGTATTTCGCGTTCAGTTCCATATTTTTTTTCATTCGGAACCGAACACAACCCGAACCGAAATTTTCGGTTCGGTTCCGACAATATTTCGGTTTCATTTTTTCATGTCTATATGAATCTATTCATCTGTTTCAATCTAAAAAAATTCAATGTTAAACCACAATAGTCTATTTTAAAATCAAAGTTTGACTCCAATTTAAATTTCTAAACAACAATAATTCAATTAAAAACAAGATAGTGAAGATAAATATTGAATGTTTAGTTGATACAATCAAAATATCAAACAAAATAATGCAAGAAAAGAGTTACTTGAACTTCAATAAATTAAGTAAGACGGTATACTTCTAATTTTTTTTTTATTTTTCTTTATAAATTAACTAATATTAATAAAAAAAAGGTAAATAGGTAATTTCGGGTTTTTATGATTTTTTTTCGCAGGAACCGAACCCGAACCGAATTTCTAAATTCGGGTTCGGCTCCAAAAAAAATACATAATTTCAACACCCAGGAACCGAACCGAACCGAGAATTTCGGTTCGATTCGGGTCGGTTCCACGAGTTTCGGGTTGAAAATTCTCAGCCCTAGTTATAACTTATACATTATTGTTTTATAACGAAAGTATTCTATAACAAAAGTACTCCATCCGTATTCCGTAGTAATAGAAGAGTCAACTTTGAAGACATGATTTTGTCCCAATAAAAGAGTCACTCTTAAAATAAAATATTTAATCAAAATTTATAAAATATTCTTTAAAATTTAAGTTTTTGTTATGTCCATTATAATATTAATTGATTTGGGAAAAATATTAAAAAAAAAATAAGTGAGAACATACGGTTTAAAAAGAGTTCTATGTTCTTGTTTTATACGAGACTGTTGGAGGGGGACAAATAGAGTATATTATAGTAAGCCCACACCACAGAGACAGACAAGAGTGAGAGAGAATCAGGGATTGCCAACATGAGAAGAAAAACAATAAAGTCTATACTTAAAAGTGGAAAAGAAATGCTTATTTATTTTTTTAGTACCTGAACTATAAAGATTCTTCCAGTTTGATACCCAAACATTTGAGATTGACAAATTCAGTATCCATCATACTTCACAAATTTGATAAGAAGTGGTTCGGTTCCGGTTAACCGAACCACAATTTTCGGTTAACCGGAACCGCCCCAAAATAGAAACCACTAACCACACCACTTTAAATTTCGGTTAATCGGAACCACACCGATTATATATGGTTCCGATTCGGTTAACCTTAAAAATCATTTTTCTTTTTTTTTATCCGAAAAAAACTAAATGATCAATTCTAAAATGCTAAAATTAATCTTTTAAAACAAAAATAGTAGACAACAACACAATTAATCCACATATCCAACAACTATAAGTCAAAATTAATCCATAAATCCAACAATTAAAATACAAAACAGTTACAAACGGAGAATTGATGTGGGGTAATTAATTTACATATTATTAATTCAATTGAATTTTTTTTAGGATAAAAATATATAATTATGATTTATTAATTTATCATAATTTCGGTTTGTGGTTACGTGGTTCTGGAACCATTCGGTTCCGGTTAACCACTAACCATATTTTTTTGGAAGTAGGAACCACAAACAACACCCTAACCACAAATAGTGGTTCTCGGTTAACCGGAACCACGTCGGTTCGGTTCGATTCCGGTTAAAACCACTGACCACGAACCTTTTAAACAGCCTTATAAGCTGCTACCTACTCGAACTCGATTCAAATCCGGAATGTGGGTACCAAAATGCAAAACGTCTATAGTTCAGATACTAAAACTCAATATCCCACCAAAAAATACTCCGTTCGTCCTTTAAGTATACACACTCTTTACCATTTTCATCTGTCTCAGACATACTTCAAAATCAATTTACCTTTCTCTCTATAATTTCATACTCTTTTTCCACTCAACACACCGTTTATTAAAATTCAGTGTTCCACACCTCATCCCTGTGCGAGGGACTGAGGGAGTAGATAGTAATACAAAATAAATCAACATCCATACTTCTTCTTACCAGAATGAGGAATCAGATTAAACCCAACAACAGTGCCACCACTATCTTTCTCAATTCCGAGTAAAAGACCCTCTTCCTCTTGTTTCTTATCTTCAGCACGATTTCTACTACTTCCACTGATGAAACCACCTCCATTTCCATCTCCAGTACACGATCTTGTTGTTTTCACGCGAATCGAGGACTGGTGACGGGTTTCTCTGTTTCTTGGAATCAAAGAAGCAAAGCCCACTTGCCCGACGCCACTAGAAGAGCTGCAAAACGTAATTTCTGTTAATTTTCGGGCATGAATTCTTGAAGGGACGATCTGCAGCAGAGCCTCCATTATAGAGAGAGAGAAAGAGAGAGAGAGAGAGAGAGACCAAGAGAGGCAGCAAAGAATCTGTAATTTGTGGGTTCTTTGGGCCTAAAATAAAAAGAAAGAAAGAAAACTAGGAGGAAAAAACAAAAGTAAAGGAAAGATCTTTGAGGCAACTGACGGTTGTGTGTAGGACTCGGTGTAAGCGCGAAGAAAGAGAAAAAGAAAGGGTGTGGCGTGGGGTTATGTTCTGTTGCCAGAATGGAGATCCTCTCAAGTAACTGGACGGTCCAGTTCGATCTGGACCGTCCAAATCACACACACCCGTACGGGTGTATGTGTGGATCTGCATCGGACGGTGCAGCCCGTCGAGAGGATCCGGACTCCTGTTGCCAAGGTTCGTAAGCCGCTCGAAGGCTTGAAATGAGACACGTGTCTATACATATAAATAATTAATTAAAAATATAATCGCTGCACATGATGAGTAGGGCCCAATATTTCTTTCTTCTTTTAGTGACTGACGAGGTAGACGAATAATAATTGATAGTAGTAAAAATTCGTTGCAATATATTTAAAATTATATATATACGAGGCATTATCCAACCCGTGCGATGCACGGTCTTTGATTGAATATCTACGTGTTTTGTACGTAATGTTGGGACAGACGGTTGAATGAGCAGATGTCAGAATTTAAATGGCTTTTAGAGAAGTTTATATGTTTTTTTATTGTTATTGTCCTTTTATTTTAGTCTATCTAATTAGTTATATGAAATGAGGCTTTACTAACTTGTATGTTGCTCCGGGGTTGTTTTTGGTTTATTCAATACGTGCGATGCACCGATTGTATCTAAGATTTCATAGCTAAAATTTAAACATCTTGTAATTTATACTATCATTTAAAAGTTAATTTTAATCACCTTGTGTATTAGAAGGTGCATTTGCATTTTGATGTTTATCATAACTTTTGTATTTAAATTAGTTTATTTATATTAAAAGTTACAATTAAAATAGTCTCTTCATATGTAATCCTTTAACATGAATAAGTGACATAAATCCCCCTTCCACATTAAATTAAGGGGATAAGTTTTATATAATATATATATATATATATATTGTAACTTTATTTTCAGAACCCTGTTAAGTGCGAGAACTGCGAGAACCACTTTTTGTATTCCTAATAATACATAATGTACATCATGTCAATGCATACAATCCCTACTGATCATAAACCCTACTATATAGTTGGGGTTATACATATAGTAGGGGTTATCATCAGTATGAGCTATTATAGTAGGGGTTATCATCAGTAGGGTTATCTCCCGTAATAAAAATTGTATTT
This sequence comes from Orobanche coerulescens, assembly GCA_033398695.1. Lineage (NCBI taxonomy): Eukaryota > Viridiplantae > Streptophyta > Magnoliopsida > Lamiales > Orobanchaceae > Orobanche > Orobanche coerulescens. Next base: position 5,314,176 of record CM065816.1, read on the forward strand.
TACTATAATATCCTTTTGAATTAATAATATTTTTTAATATTTAAAAAAATCTCATTTGTTTAGAGGAGTTACCATGATTCTCGCACTTAAGAGAGTTAAATAAAATAAAGCACTTTTATATATATATATATATATATATATATATATATATATATATATACTCACTTAATTTATTGTGGAAGTGTAATTGTTCCTTAAATTTAATGTGGAACTCATCAATTTTACAAAATCATTAAACCCCATCATATCATATATACTTAAAGATTGAGTACCTTAATTTATCGTGGAAGTGTAATTGTTCCTTAAATTTAATGTGGAACTCATCAATTTTACAAAATCATTAAACCGCACGCACTAAATTTGATTACCCACGCATCCTTGCGCGCCTTTTCAAGAAACCACCACGTCTCTTCGGATTCATTTTCTCTTGCCTTTCATCTTCTAAAGCTATGTTGCTTTCTCTTTCTTAACCATTTTTCTTTTATTTTTATTTTTATGTTCCTCTCTCTTCGAAGAACTGCGCAGTTATTCATCTCTTTCTTACACTATGTGATAACTGCTTAGAGGTTATTCGACACAGGTGAAAGAAAATCTTGGGTTTGTTTTTCCTTTTCTTTTCTCAACTCCACATAATACAAATGAACTCTAAATTTAATGTGCACAACTCTATAGAATACAAACGATCATGGGGTTACGAAAGGTAAGTATAAATATGTATTTTGATTCCTGATTTTACAGGTCTCCTCCTCCCAAGCTGGAGACGAGCATGTTTACGAAATGCAGGTTTTAATCATATATATCAAATGGAACTGGTGACTATCGCATTTGGGATCATTTGGGGTCATATAATATATTGTTTATGAATTGTAGGTTTTAACATGTATAGTTGACGACCTGCATGCATATCATACGGAGGGATCATTTAATATATTGTTTACGAAATGCAGGTTTTAATCATATTGTTTATGAAATGCAGGTTCGTCTAAAAATGCAATCAATTAATATATTGTTTACGAAAATATATACTTAAAGATTGAGTACCTTAATTTATTGTGGAAGTGTAATTGTTCCTTAAATTTAATGTGGAACTCATCAATTTTACAAAATCATTAAACCGCACGCACTAAATTTGATTACCCACGCATCCTTGCGCGCCTTTACAAGAAACCACCACGTCTCTTCGGATTCATTTTCTCTTGCCTTCTCATCTTCTAAAGCTATGTTACTTTCTCTTTCTTAACCATTTTTCTTTTATTTTTATTTTTATGTTCCTCTCTCTTCGAAGAACCGCGCAGTTATTCATCTCTTTCTTACACTCTGTGATCACTACTTAGAGGTTATTCGACACAGGTGAAAGAAAATCTTGGGTTTGTTTTTCCTTTTCTTTTCTCAACTCCACATAATACAAATGAACTCTAAATTTAATGTGCACAACTCTACAGAATACAAACGATCATGGGGTTACGAAAGGTAAGTATAAATATGTATTTTGATTCCTGATTTTACAGGTCTCCTCCTCCCAAGCTGGAGACGGGCATGTTTACGAAATGCAGGTTTTAATCATATATATCAAATGGAATCGGTGACTATCGCATTTGGGATCATTTGGGGTCATATAATATATTGTTTATGAATTGCAGGTTTTAACATGTATAGTTGACGACCTGCATGCATATCATATGGAGGGATCATTTAATATATTGTTTACGAAATGCAGGTTTTAATCATATTATTTATGAAATGCAGGTTCGTCTAAAAATGCAATCAATTAATATATTGTTTACGAAAATCTGCTGCAAATAAATATCGAACGGGTTTTATCTTTAATTTGTACTTTTCTCTATGTATATTACATATATTTTGTAAAGATTAGTATCCTGATACGTTTATGAGGGAAAATGAAACAATCGATATGCAGCAAATAATGGCATTTGGAGGAGGGAAAAGGGTGTGTGCCGGTTCTCTTCTAGCAATGTTGATTTCTTGCATAGGAATAAGAAGAATGATGCAAGAATTCGAGTGGAGATTTAAAGATTTTTTTTTTTATTTAATCATCTCGATTAGTTAATATTGTTCTACAGTCCTGGGGGTTTTTTTTTTTTTTCCCACCAACCTGTAGATAATAAAATCAAGAAATACAGAGTATCAGCCCCGAGTTATGACCAAAAATGGGTCATAATTCGGGTCCAAACATCGGATAGATACACGGCCCGCTAAGGAAATACAAAGTGCACCACAAATCGTGGGCTAATGTGCGGACCCATATACCAAATAACTCAGCACCGAATTATGACCAAAAATGGGCCATAATCCGGGACATAAAAACTAAAGTGCCTACGGCCCGCTAGATCAGTACAAGGTGCACCACTAAAACCGTGGGCTAATGTGTGGACCCATAGGCAACCAATCAATCGATTAAAGTAAATCCTATCTAAATCTGAAGCACGGATAACCAAGCTGATCCATCCGTATAAGGGAGAGGAGGTACGGAGGAGCAGTATCGTAAGTATAAGTCCGAATGCCGAGGGACGACACGCCGAGCTCAGAAAGATAATCGGCCGGCCTGTTGCCCTCCCGGAAAATATGAGTGACTCTGAACTGAATATCTCTGAGAATGTGTCGGATACGCATAAGAGTGTGACGAACCTGCCAAGAGCCCCGATGGCCAGATGATAGCAGGGACACAACCGCAGCAGCATCAAGCTCAATCCAAATATGTCTCGATCTCTGGGAGGCAAGAATCAATCCGATAGCCAACGCCTGGACCTCAGCATCAAAACTCGAAGAGGCCTGAAAAGAGGAGTGGAAAGCAAGAAGGAGCTCTCCGTGATGATCTCTAATCAGACCTCCCCCACCCGCAATCTGTGTGTCTCGATCGAACGAACCATCCGTGTTCAGCTTGATCCAAGGGGACTCGGGACGAAGCCAAACCACCGGGACGGGGCGACAAGTCTGAGCGGGGGAAGATGTAGCTCGCTGGAAGCGATCAGGAGGCGAGCAGCCCGCCCAGAACTCAGAGCAAATAAGCCCCGCAGCAGCTAATAAAGCAACATGGCGCTCCACCTGCACAATAACATGAGAGGAAACAAAAGTAACCGCCCTATGCTTTGCACTATTCCTTTCTGTCCAGATGAACCATAGGATCAGACAAGGAATAATGAAAGTCGCGTGCCTAAAGTGTGTGCCGTGTGCGAAGAAACTCAGGAGCTCAAAAATATTCTGAGAATGGGGTAGGGATAAATGAGTCCAAGCGCCAAAATACTCCCACACGTCACGGGCCACATCACTCTCCAGGAAAAGGTGTGCAATGGTCTCGGTATGGTAGGTCTGGGTAAGGGTATGCGAGCAGCACAAACATCTAGAAGCCAATGAAACGCCCCTCCTCTGTAGGATGTCATCAGTCGGGATCCGACGCATGAGAAGTCGCCAAATAAACACCGAAATGGTCGGTGTGAGTAAGGTTGTCCAAATGGCCCCGTAAATAAGATTAGCCTGACCCCTCACCCTGATGTGAGACCAAGCCGACGATAATGAGAACGCACCCGAAGAGGTAAGAGTCCAGCACATACTATCCGAATCCTCCTCGGCGATGGGAATCGCGGAGATCTCCTGGATGAACTGAGGGGTAAATCCTAGCTCCTCACCAACAATAGACTCCAACCTACCCATGTCCCAAGACCCATCAACCCATAACTCATTAATTCTAAGATGGGGTCTACCAGAAACCTGACAATAAGAAGATATCGGCCTATCCCCAATCCAAGTATCGTCCCAAAAGCTGACCTCCCCACAGCCACGACCAAGAGTCCAGCGAATGAACTCCTGGGCCTCAATACCCACGCATAGGAGACGGCGCCAGGGGTGGCTGGCACGAGCTTTAAGAGCAGTACGCATAGGCGTATAAAGGCCAGCAGAGCAGTTTCTGCGGAGCATAAATTGCGCCCACAGAGACGTGCCCGTGCGGAGGCGCCACCAGAGCTTATAACTAAAAGCTCTCGCCATATCCGATAGGCTCCGAATCCCGAGGCCTCCCTCAGAGACCGGACGACAAATCTGCCGCCAACTGACCCAATGCGTCTTCCTCTTAGGACCAACAGCACCCCAGAAATATCTCGCAATGATCTGCTCGAGTTCCTGGATAATGTACTGTGGGGGATCCAAAACCTGAAGCAGGTGAAGAGGAATCGTGCAGAGAGTGCTCTTAATAAGAGCCAAACGGCCCCCAAAAGCAAGGTGGCGATGGGACCAACCAGAGATCCTATCCAACATCCGTTGCTTCACCCCAGCAAAGAGCTCACGTCTCTTAAAGCCTTTGTAAAGGGGCACACCTAGATAGGTGATGGGGAGATCGCCCTGGCGAAAACCAGTAAGATCGTAAACTCTCTGATGCCAACGAGGCGCATGCTTGGGAGCGAGAATAAAAGTGCTCTTACGGATACTAATCATCGGCCCGAAGCCATAGAGTAGTGATCCAGAGACGCATAAGATCAACAAGACCATCATCCACACCCGTGTGAATATAATGATGTCATCGGCGTAGGATAAGTGCGAGGCAGGGGAAAGGCCGTCGGCCGTCTATACCTCATCAAAGGATGATCTCGAATGAAACGATCCAAGCGTAGCGATAAATAATCGGCAAGCACGAAGAGCGACGGAGAAATAGGGTCGCCGACGCAAACCCCGCTAGAGGCAAAATAGCGGCGGACTACCGTTCACCAAAATGGAGAACGTGCAACTCTCGACGATGACGGATGAACAAAATCCATCTAGCCGGAAAACCCATCCTCACGAACCTCACGTAAAAATGCCGGTGAACCTATCATACGCCTTAGCCATATCAAGCTTTAGCGCAAGGTTCGAGACACCACGATTGTCGCGACGTGGAGGTCGTGAATAAGTTCTTGGGCCAAAAGAATATTATCGGTGATAACCCGCCCGTGAACAAATCCACTCTGGTTCGGAGAGATAATAAGAGGGAGGAGAGGAGCAAGCCGAGCGTTAAGGATTTTCGTGATAATCTTATTGGTCACATTACACAGACTAATAGGACGGTAATCTGACCAACCGCTCGGAACAGGCTTCTTCGGGATCAAGACGACCGTAGTCGCCGTGAAAGCCGGAGGCATAGGATGACCCTCAAAAACTCGAGCACGACCCCTCCACGTCGGGAGATACAATCTCCCAACAATGCTGAAAAAACAAAGAAGAGAACCCGTCAGGCCCAGAAGTGTTGTGAGGGTCAATATCAAAAACCGCAGCACGAATCTCAAGGGGAGAGGGTGGGGCACACAAACTATCAGAATCAAAAGAAGAGGGGATAGAGGGAAAACAAGTGTCATCCGGGGGGACGAGAACATCACCATCGGATGTAAGCAGAGTCCTAAAGAAATTCACAGCGGATGATCTGATGTCCGACTCTACAGCGATCGTCGTACCACCATCCTCAATGCTGTGAATATGCGACTGACAACGTTTCTGCTTCGCAAAACCCTGAAAATATCGGGTGTTGCGCTCGCCCTCAGAAACCCAACGAACTGCGGCCTTTTGTTTCCAGAAATCTTCCTCCATAGAGAGACGAAGATGGTACTCAGCACGAAAACGGTGCATAGCGGTTCTATTCTCCGGAGTAGGATCCGAATCATATCGCCGCTCGGCCTCGTCAGCAGCCCTTAAGGCCTCATCCAACTTCGAATGAAGATTACCAAAAACAGACCAGTTCCACTGTTTCAGTCTACGCTTAACCCTAAGGAGTTTGGCCTGTAGGTTACACATGCCAGATGATCCAGTCGGTGTCAGCCAGACCTCCCTAATAGTGTCCAGGAATGTGTGATGCCGGACCCACATACTCTGGAAACGGAATGACGACTTATGACGAGTCGCGGAGAAGCGACACTGGATAAGAAGGGGCGCGTGGTCAGACCGAAGTCGAGGAAGGTGAGTGATGGTAGAGACCGCAAACACGTTCGACCATGCTTCATTAAATAAAGCACGATCAAGCCTTTCCCTCAGACCATTACGCTCCCAAGTGAAAATATCACCCTCGCAGCCCGCATCAATCAACTCACAGTCAGCAATAGCCTGTGCGAAGTCCAGAATCTCTGGAGAACGGTCAGTGGTACTACCCTCGCGCTCATGTGAATGCAAGAAGATGTTGAAGTCACCGCTGACTAGCCACGGCAACCCCTCTACTTCCAAAGCAATCTCACGGAGGGTGTCCCAAAGGGCGTAACGACCAGCACGGTTAGTGCTGGCATAGACAAAGGTGACGTAAATCATATGAGGAAGAAGGGAAGAAGAAATAGAAAGATGAAGGACTTGATCGGTATCCAACAAAACTTGATGCTGAAAGTGGAGGGAAGAAAAAAACCAAATTTTGTTAGAACGATTATAAAGTCCCGACGCAAAACCCAAAGAACGAATATAAAAATCAAAATTAGCATTGGAACCCATGGGTTCTAAAATGCCAATAAAAGCAAACCTATACACACGGTTGAGGTGTCGAATGCGCTTCTGTGCTCCGGTGTTAGCCAGACCACGGGCGTTCCATGTAAGAATGGGTATCGACATAAACTAAACAACCAACTCAGGCGGAGACCTAGGACGCTGGCTGGAGCGGCCCCGTCTCCGAGAAGTATCCTGTCGGGCAGATGTTCCCTCTTTCAGGGGCGATGAAGATCGCCCCTTAGAGGAGGAATACTGTCCGCGAGTAGCTGTTCGACCTCGTGTGGAGACCGTGGAATCGGAAGAAGCTTTGCCCCTAGTCGTGACGCCAGGGGCAGCAGGAGTAGACATCAACCGTCTCTTAATCGGGGGCTTTGGTGCCGACATCAGAGGCACCATCGCCGAGGAAGAGAGACTTGACTCAGAGATCTCAAATTGAGTGCGTTTAAGACCGCACTCGATCGATAGAGGAGGGAAAAAGAAGAGGGAGGAGGGCGAGGCTCGTAAACCACGATGGCCAAGGACTCGGGCTGAGCAGCGATCCGGTCGTCGATGCGGCGTGACCATCATCACGTGGGGAGATAGACTCATAGAGTCTAGATGAGTGAGGGTCGGTAGAGGACTCTGTGTCATCCTCTTTATCGATATCGTCATTTATCTTTTGAATTCTGCTATCGCTACCCGACACACTATTTTTTTCTCCCATACTTATGATATCGTCGTGCCAACTAAATCCTCCTCCTCTCTAGCGAGAGGAGTCTAAAGATGCAAAGTAAGAGTCTTTGGCCGGTGGTAGCCGTGCCCTTGGGAATAAATCCCGTCTCCTTGGGCCCTTTTTGGTAACTACTTGCCATGCGGCGAGCTCCTTGCCCTTAGGGACCGCCTGAGAAGTATTAACCGTAGTGGCTTTAGGAGGGGCAAGATGCGTCTTCTGCGACGAGAAGGCGATCGAGGCTTCTTCTGTTGGGCGGTGGAGGCCGTTCTTTGTTGCCAACTATGTAGCAGCTGGACGGCTCGTGCCCCACGTGAGAACAGAGAGAGCAATATAGTGGCACTCTCTCGTAAATAATGCGCTGTGTAATAACCTGATCGCCAAACTCAACCTCAATCTCAGGCACTCTGGGTGCGAGAAGGTCAATCTCGACGCACACACGGGCGACGGAAAGTCGTGAGTGTGTGGCCGTCGGGCCATCAACTAAAATGGGATTGCCAACAGCCTTGGCAATCGTGAATAATGCACGTGGATGGAATAAATGAAGAGGTAGGCCCGGAAGTCTAATCCAGACCGGACAAACAGACGTCTCTGTCCTAATCGAGAAACTAGGTGACCACTTAAATACTCGTGCAGGACATCCAGAAAAATTCCAGGTAGAACCTAACCAAATACGTCTAAAATCCTCGTCACTATCAAATCTAACCGCGACATGACAATAATTTATCCAACTCCAACTAAATTTACCCCTCAATTTCATATCAGTCAAACCCGCAGACACATCTCGAGGGGTGGGAATAGCATGCGAAAATTTAAGAATTAAAGTGCGTTCCCATGAAGCGGCAAGAGTAATCATATCAGAAGAGGAGAAGGTTACACGCTTTTTCTCATTTACGGAGGAGAGATTACCAAAAGGACTAACCTTAGCTCCGTCGAAATTAAATGAATTTATCGTCGAACCGGGTAGTTGGGTGAAACCGGGCTGAGTCGAGCCATTTTGGTTGTTGACCATTTGAGCGTAGGACGGCTTCAACCTTGGCTGCTCGGTTGCGCCTGGGTCAGCATGGTGGGATGGTTGAGATGAGCTCGCGAAAGCATGTGTGTTGTTTACGGCTGGTGGTTGATGGAAAAGGTTGAGTGGAGAAGGAGGTCGTTGGGGTGGGTTTGAGGAGGTAGGCTGCACTGGTGGGTTGGGGATAATAGGGGTTATGGGGACTGGGCTGGGATGGGAAGCAGCCGACTGTGGGGGAAGGCTGGGCTGGGGGTTATGGGGGTTGGGCTGGGATGGGGAAGCTTGTGCAGGGGCAAGGGGCGGGGGTTGGGCCGATTTTTGGGGGGATGGGTTGAGGAGATTGTGGTGGGGGTTTGAGGAGGGGTGGAGTTTGTGGGCCGGGGGATGGGTTGGGGAGCCTCGGAAGGCTGGGCCGCAGAAAAGCGTGGGCTGGGTCAATTTCAATGCGGGTGGGCCGGCCTGAGTTTTAGGCTTGAAATAATTTAAAAGGGTATTGGGTTTAGAAAAGGAAGTTTTGGGCTGAAGAGGTTTAGAATAATTTGTTTGGGCTGATAAGTTGTATGGTTGGTTAAGATTAAGTGGGATGGGTTCAGAGGATTTAGATATTAGGTTGACTGGGCTAGCAGTAGTATTCTCTGGGCTTAAAGGAGATAGAGAGATTGGGCCAGAATGCATATAAGAACTGGGCCAAAGAAGAGCAGGCCCAGTGTGATTAGGTAAAAAGGCAGTTGGGCTAACCTCCATTTTCAAGGGCTGGGCTTCATCAATTAATTGGAGGCCCGACGAAATCCGACCGTCAGATGGAAAAGGCCCTAAGATGGACGGCTCTCCTCCGTCCATCGACTTGCTTGCAGCATGAACACCATCCGCCGCTAGGGTTGTCGACGGCGCAACCGGCAGCTGGTGAGGAAACTGGACGGCGTCGCCGGAGCTTTGGAGAGGCGTAGGAATAATATCTGCGGTCGTTTCAAGCGACGGCACCACCAGCGGCGGACGCGATGGCGACCGAGATGGCGACGAGAGTGGCGAGGAAGATGGAGCCGGAGTCGAGACCGGCGAACTGCAGGAGACGTCTAATGATGCTGGAGGGATGACATTAGATTTGGCGGGCGAGCGCGACTTTCTTTTTTTCTTCGGCATGGTGACGAAGCTTCAGTCGTCGTGAGCTATGGCGACGGACATGGAAACGGCGATGACAGATCTGGTTTCGGTTGGTATGGAACCGGATCAGGCTAAAAGTTGCAGACGAAGGATCGGGCGGTGAAGATGGTGGGTGAGATGGTCAGAGACGGTTGTCGGACGGCGGTGAGGATGAAGAGAGAAGAGGCCGGAGACGGAAGAGAGAGAGAATCTTGGACGACGGGAGTTGGTTGGTTTCTGAGTCCGCCTGGAGCGCTTAAGGGTGTAATTCTACAGTCCTGGGGTTATCAGTTTAAAGAGGTTTAATTGTATATCACTTAACGAAACATGAAACTCAATTAAGGATGAAGAAGATATCAATACACTCGGACTTACCAAACGAATGTTTCGTAGTTTTGATCAAGTTTCATGTTTCGTTGATGTCACAATTTGGGATCATTGCAGGATACCTCTTAATTAGTTTCCGTTTTTTATGATGTTTTGCAAAAATTACATCTACATATTTCTTTCAATACTGTGTCTTTCACTATTCATAATTAATTTCCTCAACGGAGGCTTATCAAAGGTAGACAATGTTTTTTTCAATAAATTCATTTTTTTTAGAATTACCAGAGCGAATTCTCAAGTTATCTGCCTAATCTTATACATTAAGTATGTTTGAAAGATATATGATTAAATAACAACATAAAAGAGTTATTGTGATTACTAATAAAATTATACGGTTTCTTTGATGCGACCAATTCTAAATGAGTGTGTACAACATGGTCCAACAATAGCATTTTTAGGCTGAACTGAACCTATTTCTTTGCTACTAACCGGGTTAATGTTTGAGTCAATTGGGACAATTTCTTGCACAAAATATAAGACACCTGAGATTGGATTGCATGGGTAAAACTCAATTTTAATATGAAGACTTTCATGAATGTTGGTGACCAGTCGTATGCGCTTAAGCATCGTTGAATTCAATTTCTAACTCAACATATTATATAACTATTTAGCTAAACATTACAAGGCATGTTTTAATTAGATGCACCATCATACTTATACTTCAACATTTTACGCAAACATTACGCAATCAACAAGTATATTAATATCGAACACAATTTAAAGAAGTAAATGTAGATTTATTTTGGTATACGCCCATAGAAAAAGTGCCAAAGTGTCAATCAGATAACATTAATTTACATGACAATAACTAATGTTACATGAGCTTTTTCAACCCACCATTACAATATTTGTTTTGCCTATACAACTTCGAGATATACCGATGCAATCGTATCAGATGATAAACAAAACTCGAAACTGATGTTGTGCGGCATTTAAACACGCCTCGAAGGCGATCGTCATAGCAGTCGGGAAGTCTACCATGAGAAATATGCTCGGGGCAAACACCCTGAGCTCGGTACCCACGGCGATCGTCTTCTATTAATTGGCGATCGTCTTTTGTTGATTGGCGATCGTCTCGTGCCGTGTATTACTCCAGCATCCGTCAAAAGTCATCAAAGCCCAAATCTCGGGCTGGAACCCGCATGCAGATCTCAAAAGGTACTGACAGACAAGATCGGTGCCCACAGCCTGTCACCTACTTCACCTACCAACAGGGCCGCATTTATTGCGAACAGTGCTGACAGACAAGACCTGTGCTCACAGTCTGTCACCATTTTCACCTACCAACAGTACCGCCGAAAAGGTGGGTGACAGCGGCTCAGGACGCATGCGAGTTCCCCGTCAGACCGTACAACCGACTGTCAGTAACTACCGCGGACTTTAAGGGAGAAGCCCCACGCGACGAGGCGATCGGCCGTCTTATTATAATATAAATAACGACGATCGGCTGCGATCGCAGGAGGGCCCCCAGGAGCTTGGTCTGCTATAAATAGAAGGTCCATAACACAGAACAAGGACCGCGAAATACACAGCAAACAAGAGAGAGAAAAGAGAAAGACATTCTCACACATAGAACATCCATAGCAAGAATTCACAGAACTACATATCTGATTCTTCCGGCATTCTATACGCTCCACAGCTTAGAAAACTAGAATCCTTTACACTCTTTGTGATAGATTCTAACATTAATATTTGTACTCAACAGTATACTTATTAATAAAATCTCGCGAGAGCATTCAAGCCCGGGATTAACAACCCCGGCAAATCTTGTGTCATTTAATTTCTCACGGACGTGCTCCCGCACTTGTTGGTTACTCGATCATTCCAGCAACATTATCTTCGGGTAATATTTTGGGTAACAACAATTGGCGCTAGAAGGAGGGCGATACCTTCACTTTTATTCCGATCGTCTCGTAGAACACTCATTGTTCTTCGGACTCACACTTGAAGAAACACTCACTGTTCTTCAAAAGAAACAAACCTCCAGAAAAATGACGTCTGCTACAACTTCCAAAAGAGCCACCCTGAGATCCGCCGGAAATATCATTCCGACACGGACAGAATCCCAGCCCGCGACGGAAGGCGATCGCGGCGACGCTAGATCATCACTCCCGCCCCCAAGGGACGGCCCTAGTCTCTCACTCGATCAGTTCCAGACCACGGAACAGATTGAGGAGGCCATAGCCGTCCTCAGGGAGCGACGGATTGCATGCGACTCGCCCACCATCACTCCGTCAACCATCCGCCGAGCTGGCAAGCGGAAGCTCAAGGGGATATATGTTGAAAAATCAACAGAAAACCCAGAGCCACAGTCAAAGGCTCTCGTTAGGCGGGACGACTCCGTCTTCAGCCGCCTAGGGAGTGATCCCTCGTGGCGACCCGGACAGTCGGGCCCGAGTCGGGAGGCATCGGAGTCCGAATCCTTCACCAGGAGTTCGGCATATCCGACTCCCAGAAGACAGTGGCCGACAGCCCCCACTCGCCCAGAAATGAGTCTGCGGGCGAGAACTCGTCATCCACCATGGGGCAGGGATCGGTACATGATCGCCTCGGCTCGCGCTCAGATAGCCAATCGGCGAGTATCGAGCCACGGCGATGGCCGCAATGCAGCGCCAGCTCGGCGAAATGAAGGCGCTACTAGACACCTGGGCGGCGCCAGAGATCGATCTCTGGACCAAGTGAACCACTCGCGGTCCAAATCGAGCTCGCCCGGTTCAACCAACAATCAATCCCCACAGACACCTCTATATGAGGAAGATCGGACCGGAGACCCACTTAAGCAAATTAGGATCTACATGACCGGATGCGGAGCATCGAGATGCGGCGAAATGTCGGATGTTCCCGCTAACTCTGGCGACCTCGCCCACGGTGGTACATCTCACCGCCTCCTCGCTCAATCAATCGCCCTTGAGAAGTTGGCGAACGACTTTACGTCGTACTTCGCCGCCAAAGTCGCTCGCCACAAGGCCCCACCGCATGATGAAAATCAAGCGGGGAAGGGCGAGCCGATGCAGATTACATCGGCCGGGTGGGCGAGATAGTCCTCACCGGTGAACCCATTAGCGACGAGCTCGCCCTCTATTCGATCTGGGGGATTCTACGGCCACTCACCCATGTTCAGGCATCTCACAAAGGATATCCCCCCGACCTACTCGGTCTTCCGCGTCAGAGCCGCCGATTTCCTGGCCAGGCAGAGGATGCTCTCCCTCCGTTTAGATGAGGAACCCACCGGAGAAGGGAGGATGCCATCCCATGTTCAGAAGAAGGCGGTCGCCAAGCCCAGAAAGGCGGTCGCAAAGCCGCCTGGCGAATTCAAAGCTTTCGGTGATGTAGAGGTTCACCTCCTCCACAACCTCAACTTGTCTCCAGCCCACATCTTCAACGCAATTAAGGGGCGGGAGTGGCTTTCCAAGCCGAAGCCAATAAGGGACCACGGTCATCTAGACCGTAGCAAGTTCTGTGCCTATCACAAGAGTCCCGGCCACAACACCAGCCAATGCCGCGACCTCCTCAGGCAACTCTGGCGACTGTTCGAAGAAGGCAAATTAGACAACCTGGTCACCAAGCCAGAACCTCGACCAGAGAGGACCGGAGGGCGCGAGCGCCGTCAGATCGAAAGGACGCCTCCCAATCCGGTCGCCAGGATCGAACACGAGCCAGAGCATTCCGATGAATCGATTCCTCCGATCAACCCAGGCGGTCGGATTAATATGCTCCAAGCGGGAGGTGGGAGCCTCGGGGGCCTCTCCCCGGTTTCCACCGCGTCAAACAGGAAGCGGAAGGCCGAACTGAGGGCATTCGCCGGAGTCCATATCGTGGTGCCCCCAGAGCCGACCATCGCTAGAGACGCGCTCATCACCTTCTCCAATAAAGACAGGGAGGGGGTACAATGCCCCAAAGAGGATGCATTGGTGATCTCTGCCTGTATCCTGGGGAAGGCGGTCGACCGCGTGCTGGTCGACAACGGGAGCTTCTGCAATATCATTTTCAAAACAGCTCTGGATCAGCTCGGAAACCTGACAAAATTCATCAAGCCTTTTGACACCGTGCTCCAAGGATTCGGCGACAGCACTGTCCAAGCCTATGGGAGGATCAAGCTCTCCGTCGAGCTGATATGCATTTACGATCCCAAGGTTAGGATCACTAGGAACCTAAATTTTGTAATAATAGATAGACCCAGCATCTATAATGGGTTCCTAGGTCGTCCATTCTTAGAAACCTTTGAGGCGGTCGCTTCTTCCTTCTTTTATTGTATCAAATTCCCCACTGCCGATGGGACGGTCGGTACTGTAAAGGGGGACCAGCTAATGGCAAAGAGATGTTTAAATTACTCCTATGTCGTTACTGTTTTCAATACCTCCCCCGATATGTGTAACGTTGAAACAATCGACGATCGACCCATGGAGATCGACGAACCAAACACGTCATACCAACCCAACTCGAGAGGACGCCATTTCGGATCGATTAACGGACGACATCGAGCCAAGGATCGGTTTGAGCCGAGTCTCGGCGTCGATCCAAGGATCGAGTCCGAAGTCGTTCAAGCAAGAAGCGACCGTCCCCATCGAAGAGTTGGAGAGTATAGCCATAGATCCGGCTCGTCCAGGCGGGAAGTACAGATCGGCGCTAGCATCGACCTCGCACCGAAAGGAGATCTGGTCAATTTGCTACGTAAGAACATCGGAGTCTTCGCACAGTCGCATCAAGATATGGTTGGCATAAGTCCCGAGCACGCTTGCCACTATCTCGAAGATCGACCCGGCGAAGCCCTGTTCATCAAAAACGTAGGAAATTCGGCCCCAAAAAAAATCTGTGGCACTCGACATAGAGGTCCAAAAGTTGCTCGACAACAAGTTAATCGGGGTAGCTACGGACGACCCACAATGGGTCGCTAACGCGGTACTCGTCAAGAAGCCGACCGGTTCCTGGAGGTTATGCATCGACTTCACCGACCTCAACGCGGCTTGTCCAAAAGATCACTTTCCGATGCCTCATATTGATCACTTGGTCGATAGTACTGCAGGCTGCGAAATGATGTCGTTTATGGATGCCTTCGCCGGATATCATCAAATCCCAATGGCGGAGAAAGACATAAAACACACATCTTTCCACACGGAAAAAGACATATACTTTTGGGTCCGGATGCCTTTCGGCTTGAAGAATGCGGGGGCGACCTACCAGCGCCTGGTCAACAGGATGTTTGCTAATCAGATCGGCAAGACCATGGAGGTCTACATCGACGATATCGTGGTCAAAAGCCTCAAGAAGGAAGATCACCTCAATGATCTCGCCGAGACATTCGCCATCCTCGAAAAATTCAACATGAAGCTGAACCCCAAGAAATGCAACTTTGGGGTGGGCTCCGGGAAATTCCTGGGGCACATTGTCAGCCAGAGGGGGATCGAGGCAAATCCCACCAAGATACAGGCGATCCTCGACATGCAGGAACCTCGGAACATCAAGCAGGTACAACGCCTCACAGGTTGTCTGGCCGCCCTCAACCGCTTCATATCTCGGCTCGGCGATAAAAGCAAGCCTTTCTTCGCGACCATCAAAAACAAAAAGTTCGCATGGACGAGGAGAGTCGGTGGCGTTCGCCAAAATAAAGGAATATTTATCCAATCCCCAGATCCTGGCAAAGCCGATCCCCGGGGAGAAATTATTCCTTTACCTAGCGGCCTCGGAGGTCGCGCTGAGTGCGGTCTTGGTGCGAGCGGAGGGACTAATCTATCTGCCGATCTACTATGTCAGTCAAGCGCTCCACGACGCTGAAACACGCTATACACCTTTGGAGAAGATCGCCTACGCTCTGGTCATGAGTGTCCGTAAGCTAAGAGCCTATTTTTTCGACCATCAAGTGGAGGTTTTGACAACTCTCCCTCTAAGGCAAGTTCTACATCGACCGGACACCAACGGGCGACTCCTCAAATGGTCACTAGAGATCGCCCAATACGGCATCACATACGCTCCGCGCACGGCGATCAAGGGCCAAGCTCTGGCGGACTTCGTGGTGGAGCTAACATTCCCTCACAGTCCGACCCATGTCGGTCGACCTGCCTGGAAGCTGTATGTTGACGGTTCGGCAACCAACTCGCGATCAGGGGCAGGGATCGTCCTCATTAGCCCCAACGGACAAAGCTTCACAAATGCCGTGCGTTTCGGGTTTCGAGCGACCAACAATGAAGCCGAATACGAGGCCTTGGTAGGCGGGCTCGACCTGGCTCTCGCCCTAGACGTTCGTCGCCTCCATATCTTCATGGACTCCCTCCTGGTCGTGAACCAAGTCAAAGGAGAATATGAGGCACGTGGCGAACAGATGATCAAATACCAAGAGCTGGTCGCCGAGATATGCACGAAATTTGAAGAAGTACAAATCGAACAAGTCCCGAGAGAGCACAACTCTCAGGCCGATGCCCTATCCAAGCTAGCATCGTCGGATGGGGCGTGGATTTCTCTAATATCCAAATTACAAAGTCCGAAAGGCCGGCAATCGAAAGAAACCTGGTGGCCACGATTGCCGTTGCCGAAGAAAGCCGGATGACTCCGTTCATCACATACTTAAAGGACGGGACGGTCCCTGACGACCGTGTCAAAGCTCGCCAACTCCGGCTCCGGCGACCGGATATACGCTCATGGACGATCGTCATTACACGCGATCTTTCAGCCTTCCCCTCCTCAAGTGTCTTACTCCGGAGGAAGGTCAGCTCGTTTTCGCCGAGATCCAAGACGGAATCTTTGGAAATCACGCTGGTGGGCGAGCTCTCATCCATAAGACAACCAGCAAGGTTTTTCCGCCATCACTTGAAGGATGCGATCGCTATGCCAGTCGTGTCATAGATGCCAAATAATGGGACCGGTATTAAAATCTCCCCGAGCGGCTCACCTCAATGTACGGCCCATGGCCGTTCGCTCAATGGGGCATCGACCTTATAGGTCCCCTACAGAAGCGGCTCCCGGGAGGCATAAGTTCGCCATCGTCGGGGTCGACTATTTCACAAAATGGGCAGAGGCCGAACCGCTAAACAAGATCGGCCAAGAGCAAGTGATCAAGTTTATCTGGAGAAACATCATATGCCGGTTCGGTCTACCCCAGGCCATCATCTCCGACAATGGAAAGCAGTTCGACGGCTTAGAAGTCATGCAATTCTGTGATAAGTGGGGAATCAAAAGGTTGTTCTCGGCTCCCTATCACCCTCAGACGAACGGGCAGGTAGAGGCAGTGAACAAGATCCTCAAACACACAATTAAAACACGACTCGAATCCAGGCTAGGACGATGGGCGAGCGAGCTCCCAGACGTTTTGTGGTCTTACCGAACAACGACCCGCAATTCAACGGGCGAAACCCCATTCGCCCTAGCCTTCGGAACAGAAGCGGTGATTCCCTCGGAGATCGCCGTCCTCAGCCATCGAACCGAGCAAGAGATGACGATCGACAATGATGTGGCCCGGCGGATCGACCTCGACATGCTCGAAGAACGTCGACTAACCTCGGAAATGAAGAACACTATCCACAAAAGGAGATCCGAAAAGTTCTTCAATTCGAAGGTCAAGGAAAGACGGTTTCAAGTAGGCGACCTCGTCCTCAAAAAGATCCAAACCCACACAGGTGTCTTTGGACCAAGTTGGGAAGGCCCCTTCAGAATATCGAAATGGCTAACTAAGGGAGCCTACGAGCTGGAACACCCCGACGGTACTCCGGACCGGTATCCCTGGAACGCTGTACATCTGAAGAAATACTATCAATGATAACTTTGTATTCATTTTCAACTACCAAATGTACAAGGAACATAATGAAATATTTTTGTTCTCTATCCCATCTATTCTGGCGACCGCCCCACAAGCATATTACATACCGTCGAGGATCGTCGTTCAAGAATGACAATCCAAGGTAGAAAACAATACAGCCATGGCACTGGAGGTCGATGGAACCAACAGCTTCGCCCATGCAAGGTTCCTTCGAGCTTAGATCGCCCGCCCTTCGTTTGGATACGAGGCCGGCGTAGCCGAAGGACCCTCCAAAACTAATCAGTGGACACGATCGCCATCCCTCAATGGTTCATCATCTAACTTGGTGAACCCGGACAATGCGACGTGCCACTACCCCCGTCTCAACGTACACCGTCGAGGGTCGCCATCTTCATGGCGATCCGAGGTGGAAGCCGAGCTGACAAGCCGCGGGCGTGGAGTCGAATAAACCGACGACGCCCCGCGCAAGGTTTCCTCCAGACCAAGATCGCCCACCTTTCGTTTTAACACAAGGCAGGCGTAGTTTAACGGAGGACCCTCACAAAAAGTGAGTCGCGGGATACACAACATCCCTCGCACACAAAGACACGATAAGGGAGGTCGATCCATCGAACAACCCAACCGTACATAATTCTTCAGAACCAGCGAAACTGAAGATAGCCCGCCGGACGACATAGTTTTTGTTTCCTTACTTACAATAAGTAAACAAAAACAAGGGGGCGAAGAGGGTCGAGCTAATCCCTAACACGATCGAACAAAAGGAACCACACACGATCGGCCTAACTCAAACACGCCGGGGACGATCGAAGTCGTCCAACAAAATTACAAGTAAGAATTCCGATTCAAAACATATCAATGCTTTCAACAATGACAATCGATCGGATGAACAAAACGTCAAAGCAATCATACACATATTTGTAAAGTTGCACGCAAACATTCGAAGGCGATCGTATGAAAAGAAGAACACTTTATTCATGGCGCAAGTCTAGTACATGACGGGGCCGAAGGCATTACAAAAGGAAAGCGAAAAGTACATAGTCTTTGGAGGAAAACAAAATGCCTCTCAAGGCTCACTTTCTTGATCTTCGCCCTCGGCTTGCGGATCGGCTTCCGCCTCGGGATGAATGAGTTTACCCGTGTACCAACTCAAGTCGATCCCGAAGTCGGCCAAATCAAGGATCGGCAAGGAGAACTCCGGGTGCAAAGGATGCGCGAGGGCGTAGGACTTGAAGCTCTCCATCAAGGGACCGATCTCGATCCCTGCCTCTTTTGCGGCTCGGACGGCGTCAGCATATGCCAAGTAATAGGCAAACTCGCCGGCGAGCGCCACACTTTGGTAGGGATCGGTCTCGATCGCCTTCAGTTGGCCCTTCAACTCCGCGGCCGTCTTCTCAGCCTCCGCCAACTCGGCAACCTTGGCGGCATTCTCGCCCTGGGACTTCTCCAGCTCTTTCCTTGCCGCGTCGGCTCACACTTCAGCGTCAACCATCGCCTTCAGTCCGGTCGCCTCCTCCTGCGACGCCGCAAGCTTCTGGCGGGCTTCGCGCTCCTCGTCACGGGACCGATCGGCAGCCTCCTTGGAGCGGCTCAGCTCCTGCATCAATCTATCCACATCCTGCTTGGCCCTTTTGGCCGTCTCCTCGTACTCCTTCTCCATAGCCCGGATCCTGTTGGCATCCTCGATATTTCTGTTCCGGGCGGCCTCGAGGTCGCGATGGAGATGAGCAGTGGAGGGTCGCCCCTCAAAGTCCCTTGCAGCTTGGACGGCCATCGTCGCCGTCTGACGAGCTGTGGCAACGGCCGCCGCATGGCATCTCCGGATCGCCGACGAGCGATCGCATCGAGGTCGGCCGCCCAAGCCTTGGGCAAAGAGGTGGTGGCACAGCGAGCGTAGCGGGGATATCGAGAGGTTGTTGCGGAGGCTTGCTCGACAGAAAGTCCGGCACCATAGGAGAAAGCGTCCGGATCGGCCGGGCCAGACCTGCGGCGCAAACCAAGGAAACCAAAAGAGTTAGCCTAAGACTTACTCGAACGCTTAGCTCGGAAAGTTCAAAACATTCTCACTGTTGACCCGGCTGGATCGCGGCCAAAAAGGGCTTTCCCAGGAGTCTCGGCGTCGGCGATCGCCGTCCTTTTCAAGTAGCCGGAAGACGACACTGAGGCTGGGCCGGCGATGCAGGACCAGACCCCTCCGCCATCGGAACAGAAGAAACGGGGGGAGCGGCGATCGGCGGCTCCAGAATAGTTAAATCCGCCTCAGCCGACGGAAGGGACGCCTCCGGCCTCCGCCTCTTGCGGTTGCGCTGGAGTTGTTCCTCACCTTGAGTTTCCGTTTCGGCGACCGGCACCGCAACGGGCTTCACCACGGGGGCAGGGCGAGACGACGTCGCGGCAACGCGACCCGTTTGCTTGCCCATATGAAGGCGACCGAGAAAACCGGGGTTGGACATGGCGATCTCCTGAGGTAGCTCAGTGATACGGGGAAAATAAGTCTCTGTCAAAGAAGAAACTAAAACAAGTTAGACACTTACGTAAACATGGCGACCTCTTGGAGACGATCGCCTCGCAGAAAAAAATGGATGAAAAGTCATACCAGGTGCTTTCAGGTGGCGAGGATAGCGAAACAGTCGAGCTCCCAACCGGTGAGACTCGTGGCTGACTGATCGAACGTCTTTATAGGAGATCGGCAACGCGCGAATCCGCTCCCAGACGATCGAGAAATCAAAAGGAAGATCGTCGGCCGACGGAACAAGGGATCCTGCAAAAAGGGAGATAAAATTAGATCAGTCCAAGGAGTATCCAAACAAAGGGAGAAAGGAAACCCTTACTTGGATTCCTCTCCCGAAAATTGGTAGGGATATCCAACTCCTCCTCCGGCGGTTCGCTCGATGCCGACCTCCATGCACCACCAACCCGGACCACTTTTTGTGTCGCCTCGAGTCTTGCTCGGCACCCTGTAACCACCCTACCTGGCGACCTTGGATATGGTACCCGCCGATCGACCCTTTCGCACGGTCGGTTTAAAAAGATAAGTCATCTCTCCGCATGAAGGCAAGCGAAACAACTGTGGCCGCCAAATAACGTCAATGTCTTGATAATGCTGACCGGGCGTTCGGCGTCAGCGAAGAGGCGCCAAATTCGAGCGATCAGCAGTGCAAGCGGCGACGGCAAGGAAAACCGCAGAGCCGGCGACGGTGGTCATTTCGTTAATGGCGACCATACCCTCGGGAGGCTGGTCGGCACGTTCGTTCTCGGCGGGCACGTGCAATGACACATCGGAGGGAATATGATATTTGGCCCTCCGGTAGGTCGTGTCCTTCCAGTCGCCGAACTCGAATCGACCAAGAGACCGGTGAGACGGTTCAGCAGCCCGAAACTCCGTCCGCTTCACATGTACATAGGGATGAGCGGCGGAATAAGCCTCGAAATCAAACTCCGGGCAGGGCCCGGCAATCCCCTCCATAAGCTTAGCAAAAGCCGTATAGACGGGGCCAGAGATGCTATCTTTTTCCCAAGACAAACGCCTCAGTTCGTCTTCCTCCACCGGCGACACATCTAGCTCCTCCGCCGCCGCGAGCTCCGCCACTGACCTCATTGAAGAGCTCCTCAAGCTCTGCGGGTGCAATCCCCGCACGAATAGCCTCTACGGCCGTGTCCACGGGGATTCCCACAGGAATTTCCTCCCGGTCCGGCGAAGCCGCAGCGGCAGAAGTGCATCCGACCTCGAAGGCTTTAGATCCTCCCGACATATTCTCAAAAGATAAAGGAGAGAGAAAAATTGGGTTTCTTACCTAAAGAAAGGAAGACGGTCGGCACAGCAAGCTACGGAAATTTTTGCAGAGTTTCAGCAGGATGGCAAGGACGCGTAAAAGATGAAAATGGAGTAGCCCTAAGCCCTTTTATAGATGGAGACAGGGGTCTCTGGGCAAATAGGCGAAAGTCTGAGGGCTGGGATGCAACCGACAGCCAGGGCGCAATAAATGCGGCCCTCGAGTCCCGCGTACGCGTCATTTCGAGGGCGCGCCAATCGACAAAGTCTGACGAACCGTCGGACTCCCTCAATAGAAACGCGACGCGTGTCCTTGCATTGTTTCGAGAGCCCGCGTCTCTTTTCCCGCCGCTCCCAGCGCAAAAGGAGATCGTCCAAATTTGAAATCAGATCGCCCGGTCGTCTAAAACATTGGCGATCGCCAAAAGTGCCACCTCACCCCGTGTTTTCAACATCGAGCCGAGCTGGGGGGCAATTGTTGTGCGGCATTTAAACACGCCTCGAAGGCGATCGTCATAGCAGTCGGGAAGTCTACCATGAGAAATATGCTCGGGGCAAACACCCTGAGCTCGGTACCCACGGCGATCGTCTTCTGTTAATTGGCGATCGTCTTTTGTTGATTGGCGATCGTCTCGTGCCGTGTATTACTCCAGCATCCGTCAAAAGTCATCAAAGCCCAAATCTCGGGCTGGGACCCGCATGCAGATCTCAAAAGGTGCTGACAGACAAGATCGGTGCCCACAGCCTGTCACCTACTTCACCTACCAACAGGGCCGCATTTATTGCGAACAGTGCTGACAGACAAGACCTGTGCTCACAGTCTGTCACCATTTTCACCTACCAACAAGATCTGAAAAGGTGGGTGACAGCTGCTCGGGGCGCATGCGAGTTCCCGTCGGAGCATAACCGATCACCGGTAACTACCGCGGACTTTAAGGGAGAAGCCCCACGCGACGAGGCGATCGGCCGTCTTATTATAATATAAATAACGACGATCGGCTGCGATCGCAGGAGGGCCCCCAGGAGCTTGGTCTGCTATAAATAGAAGGTCCATAACACAGAACAAGGACCGCGAAATACACAGCAAACAAGAGAGAGAAAAGAGAAAGACATTCTCACACATAGAACATCCATAGCAAGAATTCACAGAACTACATATCTGATTCTTCCGGCATTCTATACGCTCCACAGCTTAGAAAACTAGAATCCTTTACACTCTTTGTGATAGATTCTAACATTAATATTTGTACTCAACAGTATACTTATTAATAAAATCTCGCGAGAGCATTCAAGCCCGGGATTAACAACCCCGGCAAATCTTGTGTCATTTAATTTCTCACGGACGTGCTCCCGCACTTGTTGGTTACTCGATCATTCCAGCAACATTATCTTCGGGTAATATTTTGGGTAACAACAACTGATACATCTATTTTGATATAACCGACACAAAAAAAACACTTAAGTTGCGTGTCGTAGCAACATAACGTTTGAAATAACATGTTTTGTGTTGCAATAAAGAGTTTTTTTTAGAATGCCATTTTATTCTAACCCTTTTTTTGATAGCACCGTATGCGTTTAATCCCTTTAAATCAACTAATAACTAATCTTATTTCATAACTACTTACTTAAACATTATGTAGCATGATTACACAAACATTACGCAATGAACAACCAGGTGCAACCTGTGTGCATCGCACGGGTCTGAATGACTCGTACATTAAAATAAGTGACCATATTCACGATTAATAAATCAAAATAGTAAAATAAAATTATTATTTTTGAAAAAATAATAGATATATTATGCGTGTTAGGAAAAAATTGTATTAGTTATGTTGGAAATGAAAATTATTTTAATCTATAATCAAGATTTGCCAATATCGTTTCGGCTCGATGATGTTCGGAAAATTCGCAGTCATCAATATATTCAGTAAGCTCAAAACTCTCTAAATTCCGAACCTATTAACTTTTCATAATCCTATCTTTATTTTTTATTGTATTTTCTAAATATACTCTTATATTAATTGATGGTAATAAATTTTTTAAGAAATTATTAAGAATATAATTAAAAATTAAAAAAATTTAAATAAATAAATAGGAATACAAATAAATCTATATCTTGGAACCAGAAAGGGGTAAACTAAACCTATAATAAAGTATAATAAGCATATAGGTGTTATAATATCATCAATATTGATATGTGGGATCAACAATCAATAATTCAATCAATTATTGGATTGAAATATCTAATATAAAGACAAGTGTGTTGTATAATAAATAATATTAATTTGTTGTATAGCATGTAAATTTTGAGCTATGAAGACCTCTTTGGTAGAGCTTTGTAGATATAATTCATTCTAATAAAAGCTCAATTTCTTCATCTTCTTTCATCCTCCTTTATGCTTATATTGTAGTAATATATATTACAATATATATAATATATATATTGTGAAGTGATAAAATATCCAATTTTACAACACGTTATCAGCACGAGCTCTACCGATTTAATCTCATTCTGCAGCCGGAATCTGTAACACCCCCAAACCGTTCGGGAATATTACAGCGCCGCAGACCCTCTCCGTGAGAATCTACCAGGCTAAATACAGAAAACACAACAACACAATACATACCGACATGGGTAATTAACAGACCATTAGACCGATTTGGTCTTTTACCACAACCTACACATCAACCATACATTACTCTTTCTCGTAGCTCATACCCACGTGGGGGTTAACATAAATCAACGTTCCCACATAGGGGAAAATAAACACAACGGAAGGACAAAACCAGACATCACCAAATACCCAACACCGGTCTTCATGTGATTAGTATCGCCGTCTTCCATCATTATTCGTAACGATCCTGTGAATTGCTCCCCAACAACCTGCAAGTACCTGGATGCAAAACAGACATCCACCCCCCGAATACTCGGGGGTTAGCAAAACTCCACTGTTTTGCTAGTGCAAGTATAAATACAAAGACGAGCCATACGTATCATACTCCAAGAACATAGAAATCGTGAATATACTTCCCAAGATAATTCGCTTGATCAAAACAGTTTGAATTATGAAAGATAGGAATAAAACCATTTTATATCTTACAAAACATTTTACGATCTCGGAAGTTTTGAAAGCATTTGGGGTTTAAGAATTTTCAAGCCTTTCGAAACACTTAGGGACACAGCCCAAAAATCATTTATTTCAAAATACGATTCCGATAACAAAATACGAGGTCTACAACCCAATCATAACATTCTAACCACAAGCACGGGGGTCCGTGAATCAACTTATTCACATCACATACTCACAAGAATAACCCGACATAAACTACACCATGTCAAACATTACTATGACAAGTCTCACAGAACGACAACAGAGAGCACAACTTTGCAACTTGACCATAAGGCCAAACTCAATACACCACAGAGCTACAATACACAGAGCAACCATAGGACTCGCGTACCCTTACCAAATTATCACAGTCAAGGGACAAATCACACACAACACATTTACTGGTGCCATTCCAGCCAAGTACGATAACATTTGGACTGCCATTCTAATCAGACGAAATATGCACCAAAAATCACAATTCTCCAACAAAACATTTCAAAGTTAACCGTTGGTACGAGACTCACGACCGCCGTACCCCACAGAGCCCCGTCGGACATCCCTGGGTGGTTAACCCTAGTTCGCGATACGCACACACACGGCAATACGTATCCCTAGAGGCCCCGTCAGACCGTCCCTAGGTGAACATACACATATCATCCACGACGCCACGGAAAGCCATAATTCGAATACTAGAATATGCATACAAATGCTAGGTACTTCGCTAGAATGGCCACTTTAGTCGACGTATACTCACGACTAATGTCACACAACCACAAGCAATTACCAGTACCAAACAACACCAAGCGCCACAACCTCCTTACGAAGGAATAACAACTAATATCACACAACGTCACATATTTACCGAACATTTACACACATCAATACACAATCCTCGGCAAATAATTTCGGTCTACTAACATCACTAAATATTATTGTAACATCACCAAACATATGCAACCAACACACATATACCGAAAACACATTTGTTTATGAAGTATACGAGTTATCTTTTGAAAGACAACATTTATCGAGAACATACCGATCCTTTTTAAAGTTCATTTAAACATTGCTCATAAAATCATTTATCAATGATTCCGTCTACGAAACATGAAAAGTATGGGCAAGATACTTGCCTCGATACCACAAGCAATGAAACGACGAACGGAAACGGTCGGGTATCCCTCAAACCTCCAAGAACGAACAAGAACTCGACAACTCCAGAAAACTACGAAAATAACATCACCACAAATCAATAAAGCTAAACGGAATTCGAATCAACTCGAAAAACAACATGGATCCGAGGGTTTCTTCAAGACAAATCGAGAATCAAGTTCCGGGTGATAAAAATTGATAAATGGGTCACAAAATCCGAAGACCATGATCAATACAACAAGAATACCAAGAACAATTCATCAATCTCGGACAAAATCAACGAATCATGAAGAAAACCCCCAAAATACCCGAAATTAGGGTTCTAAGAATTTTACCTTGATTAAAATGGGGAAAGATGTTGGGATGTTGTTAAATCCATACTAGAAACTCAAAGATGTTGATGGGTGATGATATCTGGCCAAAATCCATGCTTATACGCCCTCAAGATCGTCTAGATCGCCGGAAGGAAGAAAGGGGAGGAAGAAATGACGAAAGTTGACCTCTGTGATCCTATATATATTAATGATTAGCGCACGCTAAGGTATGTGTAGCGTGCGCTATCGGCCTCAAAAATGCACCAGAACCCTCTGCCAGACATCGTTAGAGCGCGCTAATACATGCGTTTAGCGTGCGCTAATTATACATTGTGCAGTCTTTGGTATTTCGACCACAACTCCTTCGTCCGGACTCCGATTGACTCACCGTTTGAACCATTGGAAAGCTAACTTGATGCTCTATCATACTGAAAAGATTCAGAACTTTTAGACTTTCCAAGAATCGATGGTGATTTTACAAAGTCGAACTAATACGTCGATTAATCCGAAACAATATCAAAACTTGCTCGAATGACGAAATGTGCTGAACAAACCATGTCTGAAATGTGTCAATGAACACAAGCAAGTCAATAGAATCGAAAAATATAGAAATAGAAAGTATGGGTATTACAGAATCGATATATTGGTACATCATCCTTAAATTCTAAAGGTATGTAATTAACTTTATTTATATTTAATTTATGTAATAATAATATTTAGATATGGTATTAATCTAACATCATTATTGATGATAATTAATATATTTAAGCAAATATAATAATTATGTAAATATCATCAATTTAAATTTATATGCGTAAGGACCTAAGCTCAATCTCATTTTTAAGATGATTCTTTATTGACTAATTATATGTAGGACCTAAATAATAATGAATTTGTGTGAAGTGTAAAAAATCTTCACCTATTTTTATTTGAAGAGTTAAAATCTCCATTTATTAGTGAAGAGTTGAATCTTCATCTATATTTTGTAGAGAATTACTAATGGAGGAATACAAAATTCCCATTCATAAGACCACGAAAGATTTTATAATCGAGTAGTGATATTTTTATTTTTAGTAGTTATGAAAGATTTTATAATCGAGTAGTGATATTTTTATTTTTAGTAGTCATGAAAGATTTTATAATCGAGTAGTGATATTATTATAACTAACTATATATATTATTATATATATATATATATGAATTTTCATTCCCCAAACTCTAATTACCAACGGTTGGTTCATTAAAATATATAAGAAAATAATCACCAATTTTAATGATAATTAACAATAAAATAATTTTTTTTTTCTTCTTTTCTCCAACGGTCATAAATTTTAAAAATCAAATCTATAAATACTCATATTATACTCCACACTTATTAATCATCTCCAAAATATCTACCTATTTTTATAAAATGAGTAAATATTTTATGACTTTCCTCACTCTTATTACATTTTTCAATTTCATCATATGCTACACTCAAGTCGATTGCTTTAGTGAGACATATGTGATCATCATTATGATGGTCACGATTCTTCTTTTAGTTTTTAGTTGGTTTGTTGTGTTTAATATTTAAGCATGAATGGTATTTGTATTGAGTAATAATTTCAATTATACTTTTGTTTAGCTAACATCATTAAATGTAATAGCTATGTGTTAATTATATTTCAATATTATGTTTTGTAATAGATAACCATGTCCAATCTTAAGCTCGATTTCGCTCCCTTGAATCTTAATGGAGACAATTATATGTCTTGGACAAATGATGTGAAGACACATCTCAGGTGCAAAGGACTCGAAAATATTCTAACAAGACCATTTTCGTGGTCGAGGTCGAGGTCGTGGCCGTAATTATGGAAATTACTTTAGGCCTCCCAAAAATGAAATGATTAATAAAAACCAACAAGACAAAGGTAAGTATTTCCAAGAAGGTTCATCCAATAAAAATGAAAATTCTTGTTTCAGATGCGGGAAAAAGGGACATTGGGCTAAGGCATGTAGAACGCCAGACCATATTTGTAAAATGTATAAGGCATCTCTGAAAAATAAGGAAAAAGAAATCAATTTTCATAAACATGAACCTGAGGACGACTCAACTTACCTAGAAGCTGCAGATTTTTACTGAGGATGCAAACGTGGACATGGACATAGAATAAAATAAATAAATAAATAAATATATATATATATATATATATATATATGTGATTTCCAAATTTGTTGCATCTTTATTATACTTGTTTGTGTTCTCTTGTTTGTATTCTCTTGTTTGAAATGTGTATTATCTCATTTGAAGTTTGTATGAAATATTTAATAAATGTTATTATATTAAGCTAACTTACCATCTTTTAGTCTTATATTCTTATTCATTAAGGAGTTTGAGTATGGAAGGTATTGGAGACATTTGCATCCGGACAGTGGCACAACTCATACAATCCTCAAAATAAGAAATATTTTATTGAGGTACAATCTACAAAAGCAGTAATAAATACAATTTCAGGTCCCGCAGACTTGATTGAAGGAACATGTAATGCTAAATTCATATTACCAAATGGAACAAAATTTGTCATTAATAATGCTTTATTTTCTCCAAAATCTAAGAGAAATTTGTTGAGCTTTAATGACATATACCGTCAAGGATATGATACTGAAACAGTAACTGAAGGTAATATGAAATATATGTACATTACTGTTAATATTTTGTGAAAGAAACAAATACTGGAAAAACTACCACAATTATCTCGTGGATTACATTATACACATATTCATGAAACTGAATGTAATTTGATAATAAAAGAGGATCCCAAAATATTGACATTATGGCATGAACGCCTAGGTCATCCTGGCTCCACGATGATGAGAAAAATAATTAATAGTACACATGGTCACCCAATGAAAGGTGTAAAACTCATAAATAATAAACTATGTGAAGCTTGTTCTCTTGGAAAGTTTATAACAAGGCATTGACCAGGCAGACTTGAAAAGGAATCACCTACATTTCTCGAAAGAATTCAAGGTGACATACGTGGACCTATTGATCCATCATCAGGACCTTTTAGGTATTTTATGATTTTAATTGATGCATCTAGTAGATGGTCACATGTTTGTTTATTGTCAAGTCGTGATATAGAATTTGCAAGTTTCCTTGCACAAATAATAAAACTAAAGGCACAATTTCCTGATTATACTATATGTAATGTGAGACTTGACAATGCTGGTGAATTCACATCACAAGTATTTAATGATTATTGTATGTCAATTGGAATTACAGTCGAACATCCTGCTCCGCATGTGTATACACAAAATGGTTTAGCTGAGTCATTAATTAAACGCCTTCAATGTATTGCTAGTAGGCATGTCCACGTGTCGGACCCGCCGGGTCACCGGGTCCGACCCGCCGGGTCACCGGGTCCAATAAGAAGGACCCGAACCCTAACCCGGAAAAAAGAACAACCCGGCGGGTCAGCGGGTCAACCCGCGCGGGTCAACGGGTCTCGGTCGATTTTTTTTTTTTTTTTTTTTTGTAATATAATTTTTTTTTTTGAAATACAATTGTTAATTTGTAATATAAACACTCAAAATTTTTTTTTTGAAATACAATTTTTTTTGTGCTTGTACTTTGAGCTACAAAATCTACATTTAACCATAGACACTTGATTAATATCGGGATCACTTTTAGTAAACCAGAATAGAAATACCGCCGCTCTAAGTTGAGATTTTTCGATGACGTCCGTCTCCTCGGAGCCGGGCACTTGAGTCTCGGATTCTTGGGTGTTCAAGAAAGGAGGTGATTTCATATCGAACTCCTCCTCGTCCCTTAGTCCGGACATGCTTGAAGAACCGCTCACGGAGTTACGTCTTCGGTTTGACATTATGAGAATAATTTGAATTTGTAAACTTGAGAATTAAAAATTGTGAACTTGAGATTATGATAGAGTATAAGAGTATAAGTAAATGATTGTATGAATTGGTGTGAGATGAATGAAATGAATTTTGGGTATTTATAGGAAAAAATGTTAATTTGTTATAAAAAAAAAAAATCTGCACTGCACAGTGCAGTGCAGAATGCCGTTGCATGAGCAAGCAACAGCTCTATTATTTTTTCTAACGTTTCATTTCATTTCAGGCCCTGAAAGCACAAAAAGGTGGGGCCGGCCATTATATATATATATATATATATATATATATATATATATATATATTTTTAAATTGGACCAGGCCAAGCCGTTGCCAACGGGTCCAAAGTCCAAGAGCAGATTCTGCTCTGCTGTCAGTGTGGACTGGTGGGTGGGATGGGGTCAGCTGGCAGTTTTTTTTTTAAAAAATGGTCGACCCGGTGGGTCGACCCGGCGGGTCAGCGGGTGGGAATTAGGTCGACCCTAACCCTAACCCGCAACCCGCAAGACCCGTGACCCGTATGACCCGTGACCCGGCGGGTCCGGGTCGGGATGGGTTCCCGCCGGGTCGTAACCCGCCGGGTCCGGGTCGACCCTTGACCCTTGGACATGCCTAATTGCTAGACCACTAATAATGAGAACAAAGCTACCAGTTACTATTTGGGGTCATGCGATTTTACATGCTGCTTCACTAATAAGGTTAAGACCAAGTGTTAATCATAAATATACTCCATATCAACTTGCATTTGGTCAGGAGCCAAATGTTTCCTGTAAAATCCTGAAATTCTACTGCGATTGTTTAATGTTATTTTATCCGAGTTATATTGTACAGGATGGAATCTGTACAGTATGGATAAAATAATAGAAAGACTGAGGCAACTGTACTTGTATAATTGTCGTATTTGGTAGACAATTACAATTGAGGATATCGTGTATCAGGTTATCGCAATTTTGATATTGGGTATATCGTATGAGAATATTATTGGATTCAGTATATGTGTTCAGTGTGTCGTATGTTCGTTTTTGGTATGTCGATACGTTGGACAGAAATTGCGGGAAATGGCTAAGTATGGAACTTTTACCGTACGTTAAGACTGTGAGATAGCGTACGCTAAGTTGTCATGTGTTACGTACATTATGCATAAGGCATTACGTACGTAGCGAAGGGAATCGGACAGGATCGAGTCATGGTCGGCAGGTGGGGCCCGGTGTCGGCAGCGGATGTGGACAAGCGAGTCAACCTCGGCCATTACGTACGCTACGCATGTAGTATTACGTACGTAATATGGGTATGGTACTGTAGCAAGTCAACGTACGTATTACGTACGTTATGAAGGAATTGTTACGTACGTAAGCATGTTAACGAAACAGGTCAGTTAGTTCTGGAATGAGATTACGTACGCTATGAAGGACACATAGCGTATGCTAAGCTGCATTACGTACGTTAGTACTGATGGTTAACGTACGTAACGATCGATGCAGTTTATAAAATGAAGTTCGTTCTTTCATTTCACATCAGCACCTCACTTCGTTTTTCGTCTCCAAACACTGAGAGAGAGAGAGAGTTAGCTCTCCTAAGTCGATTTTGAGCTTGAGTACTTGGATTTGAGGCTTGGATATGGAGCTATGGTTGATTCTTGAAGTAATTGCTAGTGTTTTTCATCTTCTAAGAGGTAAGTTGGATAATCCTCCCTTTTATTTTGGATTTTCGATGTTGTTATTGATGAATGATTCGTATGAAGATGATTAAGGGCTTGTTGTTACGATTCTTGAGGATATATGAGGTATTTGTTGAAGGAAGATGATGATATGTTGGTTTATGTCCTGAACATGTTGATTATGATTATGAAGTCATAGAGTTCTCGATGTTCTTGGTATTGTTATTGTGATTTTTGACATTAGGAAGATCGTATGTTGAAGAACATGATGATATACACCTTGAATTATGATTAGGGATTGTTTAGATGTTAGAAAACATCGGATTATGTTGTTTTATGGATTATGAACGTGAATTCGGATAATTTGTGTTCTTGAAGGATTCTTGAACTATGCATGTTATGATTTTGGAAGGATTTCGGATAATTTTAGAATACGAATATGATTAAGGGTTTGACAAGATTATTATTCACCGTTGAGTTTGGAAATTCATACATTTCGAACAAGTGTTCAAATCGAATGTTTGAGTTATTTGAAAACCCTTGGATCATGATTATCTATAATGTTGAATTAATCGGATTATGAATCGTGTTGTGGTTTTGAGTTCGTAATTGTTTGAGTTGGATTGTTCGGACTTGTGTCTAATCGAAATATTGTGAAATCGTTGAATTTGTTGATCGGTTATTGATTATTGTTAAGTATGATCATCGAGTGCAGTTTGTATAGTAGATATGAGTTCTTATTTGTTGAATTGGATTATTTGGTTTGTGTAAGATCGAGATATCTTTGAATTTTTGAGTTGGTTGGTTGGTCGTGTCGGTTGTTGATTGTTATCGGATATGTGTTAATTGATTACTTCAATAGTTTGAGATTATTGATCGGTGATTATAACCGTATGTCGCGGTCGTGTTCGAGTATGTTTGTGAATTGCATGGTCAGGGCCGAGGAGCTCATAGACGAAGGCAATGAGATTGGTAGCGGCTTCATCATCGTCGTATCGGTATCGAGGCAAGTGATTACTTGCTCAGTTATAATGTTTAATGAATGGTTTCAGTTTCATTTCGTTTATGATGCATATAGCAATGATTATTACTGCGAATTCTGGAGATTCGGATTATATGTTGTTTTTCCGATTCTGGGAGTTAAATCATAATGTATATGCTTTATATCGGTTATTGGTATGTTCGGGTATCAAGGTTACGTTGCGATAAAGACGAGGATATGAGTATCTATTGTAACACCCCGAGATATTCGGAGTATATTACAGCGCCGTGGACCCCTACATGGGACCCACCAGGCTACAACAAGAAAACACCACTCGTCTAACCATTTAACGGTTAGTGAGGACACACATTTAAATAATACAACATATAAAGATACGCCCGGAGCAACCGGCGTAATAAACATCAACCGACAATGTAACAATTTGAATTAATACAAAATGAAGTGCGAAATGAAAAGCCTAAGTACTCGCGAGTACAATCTATAAGTTTATAAATGTGGGAAACAACCAAATCGAAGTAGACAAAAGAAATAAGAAGACCCAAATGCACATGTCAACGACCCTGACCAACATCCTCATACTGTCCCAGCGCTCGCTCGTCCGGAAGAACATAACCTGAAATCCATAACAAGAATTTCCCCAAAACGGGTCCCCAAAGGGGTTAGCAATTACGCTAGTACAAGTAATCAAGGCAAACCATTCGCTTACACGTTTCATAGTACAATGCACCAATTCATTTCAAAACCAAAACCAGACATGTCTTTTCCGGAAACAAACAGTCAAACAATTTTCCTAGGACCGGGACGAAGCCACGAATCCCACCCGAGGCCTCTAAGGACCCTCCCGGGCTGGCCATATCATAAAACAAATCACGCACATGCATCGCCTAGGACAGGGATGAAGCCACAAATCCCACCCGAGGCCTCTAAGGACCCTCCCGGGTTGGCTAGCTAAACAAACTCATGAATCCAGGACTCAACCCTTTGGACTCCCTCCGTGATCCCGTCGGACCCTCCCGAGGTGAGCAATCACACACAATATACATTACCATTTCACGTTAAGCATAAAGGTTTCCAAAAATACTTGCCTTGAATAATTGATGACGCAACGAACGGAAAGGAAAATCACCGACGAATGCTAGGAACCGACGGAACCAAACCTAATGATTCGAAGAACATAATCACAACCATTTCTAAACGAATACGGGAATGGAATACACCCGAAAACCCGCCTACGATTCATGTATATTCATATAAAAATAACAACGAGGGCGGACCACAACCAAACCCTCTCGATTTCGCAAAACCATGAAAATATACCATGAATTCGTAGGAAAACTAATGATATCAACAAGATTAATCATATCCATCATGGATTAACCAACAAAACGGAACGAATCAGACGAAAATCCCAAAACCCCCAATTTATCCAAAAGTAGGGTTCTAAGAGATTTACCTTGGATTAGGATGAAAGAGTCGTGTTGATATTGTTATTATACACCAAGAACTCAAGGAAGTTGATGGTTGAGATGATTGGAGGAAGAAATCGCCAAGAAATCGCCCAAAGGAGCTCTAAGCCGCGGGAAGGAGAAGAAATGAAAATAATATGTTCTCTCGGTCAACTCCCTGGTTTATATAGCCAGGGAGTGTTAGCGCGCGCTAATCCTCAAAGTTAGCGTGCGCTAACGGGACAAAACTTCAGTCCAGATAGTTAGCGTCCCAGTCCAGTAGCCAGATTTCTGGTCGTTAGCGTGCGCTACTCGAAACGTAGCGTGCGCTAATAGGCTCTCGGTAGCGCGCACTATCGGCCATAGCGTGCGCTACCTGGACATCAGCCGAGTCCAGAAGTGAACTGCCCAGAACTCACCTGACCCCGTTAGCGCACGCTACCAGCCAAACGTAGCGTGCGCTACCTGGGCACCTGATCGAGTCCAGTAGCAAACTGCCCAGTACTGGACAGTCATGCTAGCGCACGCTACCGGGCATCTTAGCATGCGCTAGCCCCCGACATTAGCGTGCGCTAGACTACGTAGCGTACGCTAATCTGCCAGTCCAGAGGGCTGGAATCAGCAGTGCCACTCCCAGGGTTAGCTCGCTAGCGCGCGCTACGAAGCAGACGTAGTGTGCGCTACTAAGGGACCTCTAGCGTGCGCTACGCAGGAAAAATTAGCGATAGAAAACGGCCATCATGATCCGAAACAATAGACTTCGGAGTACCGTGAAGCTTCACAATCTGCGTGATAAACACACGGGCCAACTTCTCCGGGCCCCAAGTGTCCTTGATGCCCAGAAAGTGTGCCGACTTGGTCAGACGATCAACAATCACCCATACCATATTCATGCCCGACCTCGATCTCGGAAAACTCGTAACGAAATCCATCGATATATCTTCCCATTTACATTCCGGAACGGGAAGTGACTGCAATAATCCGGCCGGTCGCTGATGCTCGATTTTGTCCTGCTGACAAGTCAAACACCTCGCTACGAACTGCGCGACCTCATTCTTCATATCATTCCACCAGAAATTCCTTCTCAGGTCCTTGTACATCTTACTCGAACCAGGATGAACGGAGTAAGGTGTAGCATGGGCCTAACGCAAAATACTCTGTCTCAACTCTGAGTCGTTCGGTACACAAAGCCGACTCTGGAATCTCAAAACACCATCCTCGTGAATCACAAACCCAGGAGACTTTCCCTTAAGACCGTTCTCTCGGATTTGAGTAATCATCGGATCCTCCAACTGCTTCAGCTTAATTTCATCGATCAAAGACGACGAAATCTCTAAAGCACAAAGTTGCCCGATAGTTCCAGGCAACAAAACCTCAACATCTAACTCGATCAAAACCCGCCGAAGCTCAGCCTGAGACGTAAGGGTCTCAAGCGTTCGCAACGCAACCGGTTTCCGACTCAAGGCGTCGGCCACGACGTTCGCCTTGCCCGGATGATAAAGGATTTCGAGGTCATAATCCTTAATCAGCTCTAACCACCTCATCTGCCTCATATTCAATTCCCGCTGAGTAAATATGTATTTCAGACTTTTATGATCAGTAAAAATCTGACATGCAGAGCCGAAAAGATAGTGACGCCAAATCTTGAGCGCAAAAACGACTGCCGCCAACTCCAAATCATGAGTAGGGTAGTTAAGCTCATACGGCCTCAACTGTCTCGACGCATATGCGATGGTCTTGCCGTGCTGCATCAATACGCACCCAAGACCCTGACCCAAAGCATCACTATAAACCGCAAAACCCCCTTTGCCACACGGCAACGCTAAAATCGGGGGTGAAGTCAAACGCCTCTTCAGCTCCTCAAAACCCGACTGTCTCTCGTCATTCCAGACGAACTTCTCGGATTTCTGGAGCAACTATGTAAGTGGCCGAGCTAGTTTCGAGAAACCCTCGACGAACCTACGGTAGTAGCCGGCCAAACCCAAGAAACTACGGACCTCCTTCACATTCTTGGGCGGCGCCCAATCCAACACTGCCTCGATCTTCTGCGGATCCACACGAATCCCCTCGGCTGAAATCACGTGACCTAAGAATATCACTTCCTTCAGCAGAACTCACATTTCGAGAACTTCGCATAGAGTTGCTCGGTCCTCAAAATGTCTAACACTACCCGCAAATGATGGGCATGCTCTTCCTCGTTCCTCGAATAAATAAGAATATCGTCAATGAAGACGACGACACACTTATCCAAATACTCGATAAAGACTTTATTCATCAACTGCATGAACACCACCGGCGCGTTAGTTAACCCGAAAGGCATAACTACAAACTCGTAATGTCCGTATCGCGTCCGAAAAGCTGTTTTCGGCACATCGGACTCCCTCAGCCGGAGCTGATAGTACCCCGATATCAAATCAATCTTCGAGAATACCACTGCTCCCTGCAACTGATCGAACAAGTCATCAATCCTCGGCAAAGGATACTTGTTCTTGATGGTCACCTTGTTTAGTTCGCGATAGTCGATACACAAACGCAGTGAACCATCCTTCTTTCGCACAAATAGGACCGGTGCGCCCCAAGGCGAGGCGCTTGGTCGAACATATCCCGACTCAAGAAGCTCACTCAACTGCTTCTTCAACTCTGACATCTCTGAAGGTGCCATGCGATACGGCGCCTTCGAAATCGGAGCCGCGCCCGGCTCTAACTCTATAGCAAACTCGACCTCACGATCCGGTGGCAAGCCCGGTAACTCGTCAGGAAACACATCAGGGAACTCACTAACGACTGGAATCGATGAAAACTCGACCCCACCATTCTACGCCTTCAATACATAACACCAATAATCAGTACACCACTTTCGCAGGAGCCTCATCGCCTTCAAGGCATTAATAACGAACTTCTGGTTTCCCCTCTTTCGCCCCGCGAAAGAGTGCTCGGTGCCATCCTCGGCTAACATAGTGATGATTCTCGTGCGGTAGTTCATGATTGCGCCATGCCGCTCGAGCCAATCATCCCCGAGGATCAAATCCTCACCATCGATACTCACAACAATAAGATTAGAGAGCCAAGCCCTCTCACAAATAAACACAGAACAGTCTCGGACCTCTCGATCGCCAACGATCCTATCACCGCTAGGAAGTTTAACGATGAAAGACTCGCAAGGCGACAAACAGTCGAGACTCAAACGGCGTACACACTCTAGCAATATGAACGAATGTGTAGCACCAGAATCGAAAAGCACACTGACAGGACGAGAATGGATATGAACGGTACCTGTCGCCACAGTGGCTGCTGGATCATCGGCCCTCCTCATCTCATAGATACGCGGCTGGGCAGAGCCGACACTGGAAGCTCCTCCTCTAGCGGGCTGACCCCGACCTCTACCTCGACCGGCACTCGGCGGAGGTTGCGGAGCAAAGGAGCCCTGGTTCACACTCGGCTCTCTAAGTGCTGGAAAAGAATCACGGGACTCGCGAATATGTCTGATCTGATCACAAAAGAGGGCCTTGTGGCCCAACTAACCACAAGTATGACAAGTAAACTTCGGACGAGGACACTGCCGGTTCCTATGGCCCGGCTGGCCACATTTAAAGCATGTGGGTTCACGAACAGAGGTTCCGGTGGCACCTCGAAAACTCCCAGAGAAACGAGCCGAACCGCCCGTAGAAATATTCACAGCCTGAGATTTTTTCTGGCCTCCACCCTTGGGACCAAAAAAGTTTCCGACTGACTTCTGCTTCTTGCTCTCACGAGCCACATCACTAGCCGTCACCGACATATCGTAAGCAAGAGCCCTACTCTGATAATCCTTCAATGTAGTGCAGACGAGCCCAGACATATAGTCCCGAATGGACAGTTTCATCCTCCTAGAAAAATGAAAAATTTTGTCGCCCTCCTCGACAACTTGGGTCTTCACATAGCCCAACTACTTGTTAAAATCGGCAATAGCTTGGGATACGGGAATATCCCGTGGTTGAGCATCATAGAAAGCATGGACTCGAGTCTGTCTAATCGCCACGGCGATTCGGTCTCCATCAATTCAAATTCGCCCACGAAGCAACATGGTCTTTGGGCCCAACGGCCTCCCACCAATCCGTGGCCCCCAAAGGAGAAAGTACTGGGCAATAGGGACCTTACGGTCCTCGGGACAGTTGGTGGCAACGAAGACTTTAGATATCTCCTTGATCCACCCCTCCCAGCCGATCGGGTCTGATGCTCCCGAAAACTGAGGATGCATCTTGATGACATCTTGGACCCAACGGTCGGCTCCGCCCCGATTAGCATGGGTTTGATCCGGGTTCTGAACCACCTGCGTAACGGCTGCAATACCAAGATCGGCGCGCTCCTGAGAAGAAGCATGACTGTGATGGTCACCGGTACTGCCGGCTCCCGAAGAATGCGATGTGGACGCCCCACCGGCTGCCCCACGTCCTCGGTCGCGTCCACGACCACGGCCACGACCACGACCACGGCCCCTTCCAGCATCCATGCTGGTGATAAGAGGTGGCAAAAGCAACTCGATGATAAGTAAAAGAGGGAGAATAACTACAGTTCAAGAAACGGAAATACGGTACGAGAAAGTAAAGAATCGAGTAAGGAAAACTTACGAACACTGGAAGTACTGAGATGTCGGCAGCGGTGTGACAATGTGCAAAACAAAATACAACTAGACCCATATAACCGACAAGCCTAGGTATCCATAAACCTAGAGCTCCGATACCATTTTCTGTAACACCCCGAGATATTCGGAGTATATTACAGCGCCGTGGACCCCTACATGGGACCCACCAGGCTACAACAAGAAAACACCACTCGTCTAACCATCTCGGTTAGCGAGGACACATATTTAAATAATACAACATATAAAGATACGCCCGGAGCAACCGGCGTAATAAACATCAACCGACAATGTAACAATTTGAATTAATACAAAACGAAGTTCGAAATGAAAAGCCTAAGTACTCGCGAGTACAATCTATAATTTTATAAATGTGGGAAACAACCAAATCGAAGTAGACAAAAGAAATAAGAAGACCCAAATGCACATGTCAACGACCCTGGCCAACATCCTCATACTGTCCCAGCGCTCGCTCATCCGGAAGAACATAACCTGAAATCCATAACAAGAATTTCCCCAAAACGGGTCCCCAAAGGGGTTAGCAATTACGCTAGTACAAGTAATCAAGGTAAACCATTCGCTTACACGTTTCATAGTACAATGCACCAATTCATTTCAAAACCAAAATCAGACATGTCTTTTCCGGAAACAAACAGTCAAACAATTTTCCTAGGACCGGGATGAAGCCACGAATCCCACCTGAGGCATCTAAGGACCCTCCCGATCTGGCCATATCATAAAACAAATCACGCACATGCATCGCCTAGGATAGGGACGAAGCCACAAATTCCACCCGGGGCCTCTAAGGACCCTCCTGGGCTGGCTAGCTAAACAAACTCATGAATCCAGGACTCAACCCTTTGGACTCCCTCTGTGATCCCGTCGGACCCTCCCGAGGTGAGCAATCACACACAATATACATTACCATTTCACGTTAAGCATAAAGGTTTCCAAAAATACTTGCCTTGAATAATTTATGACGCAACGAACGGAAAGGAAAATCACCGACTAACGCTAGGAACCGACGGAACCAAACCTAACGATTCGAAGAACATAATCACAACCATTTCTAAATGAATACGGGAATGGAATACACCCGAAAACCCGCCTACGATTCATGTATATCATATAAAAATAACAACGAGGGCGGACCACAACCAAACCCTCTCAATTTCACAAAACCATGAAAATGTACCATGAATCCGTAGGAAAACTAATGATATCAACAAGATTAATCATATTCATCATGGATTAACCAACAAAACGGAACGAATCGGACGAAAATCCCAAAAACCCCACTTTATCCAAAAGTAGGGTTCTAAGAGATTTACCTTGGATTAGGATGAAAGAGTCGTGTTGATGTTGTTATTTGTAATATCCGTAATTTTTCCATTTTTAGCAGTTTCCATTTTTGGTGTATGTCTATTTTTATCGACTCGCTTGTAACCGTTTCGACATTTTGAATCTATTTTGTTCTTGGAGTTTTTCCATTTGTATGAGTTTTGATGAGGTTTTCACGTAATTTCGTTTTATGGCATGTTTTGCCGTATGAACGTTCGATTCTTGTAAAACTCATTCGTTTTCGTTGTTTCTTGGTTTGTATAAGTTCGTATGGTTGAGTTGGTCATGTGGAGACTTTCGGTTTGTAAATCCGACGTCGTTTCGTGAT
The DNA here is from genome assembly GCA_033398695.1 of Orobanche coerulescens. Taxonomy (NCBI): domain Eukaryota; kingdom Viridiplantae; phylum Streptophyta; class Magnoliopsida; order Lamiales; family Orobanchaceae; genus Orobanche; species Orobanche coerulescens. The sequence continues at coordinate 5,354,243 of CM065816.1, forward strand.
TTTCGGTCATTTGGGCCATTTTTGTAATTTCCTAAGAGTTTAGGGAAATCTCGTTTCGTTGTCGCATTACGGACCCTTCGGTGGTCGGAATTGTATTTTTCTTTCAGCGCTTAGCTCCGTCGTCTTGTATGCTTCGCGTTCATGTTCCCGGATTCTGGTCTCGTCGTGCGTTTCATGTATCGTACCCTCGACAGCAGCCCACTGCTGATATGACATCAGCAGTACTGAACTGCTGTGTAGGTAGCGCACGCTACTCCTGCTACCTTGTGTGCGCTACCGATAAGCAGTTAGCGTACGCTAACCCCTATTGTTAGCGTACGCTAACGAATGGTGGCAGTAGCCACTGGACCTGTCACGGCCCCGTTAGCGCACGCTACATGTGGCAATTAGCGTGCGCTAACTTCACAAATTATATAAGCCCAGCGGGCAGTTTCAGAGCAGCAGTTTTGTTCTTTTCTCTTCGTTTCTTCGACGTGCGACCTCAGAGACGATTCCCACCGGTCCTGATCGGAGTTCTCTTCAAATTCCATCACCGTAGAGTCGTGCTATCATATTATCATCAGCATAATCGCCATCCATCATCCGAAATCAAGGTATTTTCGTCTAGAACCCTAACTCGTCAAATTTGGGGGGTTTTCCGGGTTTTGCTAATTAGACTCGAATTATTCCAGTATGTTACGATATTCTTCACCGATTGTGATTATTGAATGATTCCAAATCCAATTTCCTTGATTTTAATCCGCGAATTATTAATACGGGGAGATTTTGCATAAACCCTCGCCCGTATCAATTGATCGTCTATTGTCGTATTATGTGATCGGGGTTATGGGTGTATTACACTAGAGTATTGTTGTCCGTTGGGACTGAACTGTGTTGATCCTTCGTTTAGGAACCGTCGTTTTCCACCCGGACCGTTCGTAGTCGTGTTTCACTTTCGTTTCTTCAAGAATGTCTCAAAGGCAAGTACTTTACATTTGTTTACATGTTCTAGTATTTGAATTATGGCTGTATCGTGGTTGTTGTGGATGGTTATGTGTATGTTCACCTAGGGATGGTCCGACGGGGCCTCTAGGGATACGTATTGCCGTGTGTGTGCGTATCGCGAACTGTGGTTAGCCACCCAGGGATGTCCGACGGGGCTCTGCGGGGTACGGTGGCCGTGAGTCTCGTACCAACGGTTAACTTTGAATTGTGATTTGTTGGAGATAATGTGTTTTGTGATTGTGCATTGTAAATATTCCGGAATATAAAACGTTTTCAAAAATGATTTTTGGCGCATTATTCATCTGATTAGAATGTAGTTCAAATGGATTGTACTTGCACTAGCAGTTGTCGCTAACCCCTTAAATGGGGGAAATACTTTTTGTATTTCAGGTATCGATCGTGGGGACAAGCGAGCACTAGAGCCGTATGAGGAGGATGGGCGAGCATGATACTGTCCAGAAGTTGGTGATTGGTGTTCTGTCTGTCAATTATTATTGATGTCTGATTTTGGGATTTATGTATTATAAAATTGGTTTAAGTACTCGAGTACTTCTGGTTTGAATTTGTTAATGTTGTGTTCTCGTTTTGGGAAAATGGATTTGATGTCAGGATTTTATTTGTCGGTTATAGTCTTTTATTTAGCTTGTCGTTTTATTTATGATGGTTTGTCGTTGTCGAATGTCGTGTTTGGTATATTAGCCTGGTGGATTCCACAGTGTGGGGTCCACGGCGCTGTAATATGCCCCGAACGTCTTGGGGGTGTTCCAGAATATGGTATCAGAGCTTAGGTTTATGGATACCTAGGTTGTCGGTTATTTGGGTCTAGTTAAGTGTCGTTTTTGGGACAGTATCACTGCTATGCCATCATATCAGTACGCCGGTGCTCGTAAGTTTTCCTAACTTGATTCGTTTCGTTGTTCGGTTCTATTCCTGTCTTAGTATCTTGTTGCGTTTTGCGTTTGAATTGTACTTACCCGTTGTTTCTTCAGAATTCCTGCTGGTAGGGGACGCGGACGCGGTCGCGGACGCGGTAGGGGACGTGGCGCAGCCGGTGGGGCGGCCATGTCCGATCACTCGGGAACTGATTCGGCGATGCCTTCTCTGTCGAACAGTGTTCCCCTAGTTACGGAGGTCGGCAGGACGATCTGCTAGCTCCGTGTACACATGAGAATGTTGGAGTGGCCAACATTTTGCAACAAGTAGCGAACCGGATGACGCTCTGCGGCTCGAGCCGTTACAGTCGGCCACGCTAATGCCAACCCGGTACCGCCCTGGGTCGGCAATGATAAGCTACTTGGGGCGTGATTCGTATGCGTCCTCCGCGGTTTGATGGTGCTTAGGCCCTTCTGGTTGGGAGAATTGGCTATTCGAGATGGAGAAAGTGTTTGAGGCTGCTAATTGTTCCGAGGAGAGGAAAGTACCCATTGCTCAGTACTTCCTCGCCAAGGAGGCAGCGACGTGGTGGCAAGCGGTGAAACCGCGCGACCGGGCATCTACGTGGGCAGAGTTCCGGGATCTGATGGAAGACAGTGCATCGTGGCCAGTGAAAGAGGGGAGGATCCGAGCCTTCTTTGAGGCTAAGCCCCAAGATGTTCCTATATCTCAAGCTATCAAAGACTACAATCAACAGCTGCATTATGTGAGAAACCAAGTCCGAGATGAGCTAGATAAGATCCGCCACTTTGATATGCGGATGAAACCGAGGGTGCGCCACTACATGTACAGTGCAGGGTGCACGACTTTGAAAGATTATCGAGAATAAAGCAATGGCTTACGAGATGTCGTTTTACTGCGGCAGACGGCAGCGAAGGAAAGAAGCGTAAGACCTCGGACGGTTTCGGGAGGCAAGTCGGGAGGGTATCCGAAGGCTCGGTCAGTTCGCGAGTCTTGAGTCGATCGCCATCGGTTGGTCGAGAAAGCGGTTCTAAGTCTGCTCCTGTGGTTCCGTTCGCGGTCTACGTGCTTCAACCTGATCGTCGGGCCACATGATGAGTGAGTGTGATAGGCCTCGATTCGATGTCTTACTTGTGGTCGCATGGGTCATCGTGCTAAGTTTTGTACGGATGCGGCTCGGGCTCCGATTACTCGGATATCGGCCCGGCCGCGGGAGGCAGTATGAACCGAGCAAGCAGTTCCTCAGCCGCAGCAGAGTTTTGGTAGAGGTCGAGGTCGTGGTCAGCCTTCTAGAGGGGGAGCTTCTAGTGCGGGGTATGTTCCGCCCCGTGTGTATGATATGAGGCGAGCCGGAGATCCCGACGCGACGGTGGCTACAGGTACCGTCCATATCCTTGATCATCTTGTTTCCGTATTGTTCGATTCTGGTGCTACGTATTCTTTTATATCTATGGATTGTGTGTGTCGTCTGCATGTTGATTGCCTTGTTGCTTGTGAGCCTTTTGTTGTTAAACTTCCTAGCGGGGATAGCATCGTGGGGGATCGTGAGATTAGAGATTTTTCTGTGAGTATCGCGGGGAGGGATTGGCCTTCTAACCTGATCGTGGTAGATATTAAAGATGAGGATTTGATTCTTGGTGAGGATTGGCTGGACCGTCATGGGGCGATCATGAATTATAGAACGAGGACGGTTTCGATGCTAGCCTCTGACGGTACCGAACATTCTTTTGTGGGACGCAAGCGGAGTAACCAGAGATTTCTGATCAGCGCCTTAAAGGCGGTGAGACTTCTTCGAGGAGGTTGCACGGGCTATTGGTGTTACGCTTTGAGATCGGAAGAAGGGGGAGTCGAGCTCTCGTCTATTCCGGTAGTGTGTGAGTATCCTGATGTTTTTCCAGACGAGTTGCCGGGTTTGCCGCCGGATCGGGAAGTTGAATTTACCGTCGATTTAGAGCCGGGGGCAGCCCTGATTTCTAAGACGCCATACCGTATGGCGCCTGCCGAGATGCTCGAGCTGAAGAAACAGTTGGGAGAGTTGCTAGACATGGGATATATTCGACCGAGCGCTTCACCTTGGGGCGCACCGGTCCTGTTTGTGAAAAAGAAGGATGGGTCACTTCGTTTGTGTATCGACTACCGAGAGTTGAACAAAGTGACCATCAAAAACAAGTATCCGCTCCCGAGGATTGATGACTTGTTTGATCAGTTGCAAGGGGCGACCATGTTCTCAAATATTGATTTGAGATCGGGGTATTATCAGCTCCGAGTGAATGATACCGATATTCCGAAGACGGCCTTTCGGACGAGATACGGTCACTACGAGTTTGTGGTTATGCCTTTTGGGCTAACCAACGCCCTAGCCGTGTTCATGCAGCTTATGAACAAAGTCTTTATCGAGTACCTCGATAAGTGTGTAGTCGTTTTTATCGACGACATTCTGATTTACTCGAGGAGTGAGGAGGAGCACGCCCGTCATTTACATATTGTGTTAGACATTTTGAGAACTCAGCATCTTTTTGCGAAGTTCTCAAAGTGCGAGTTTTGGTTACGGGAGGTTATGTTTCTCGGTCATGTGATCTCGGCCGAGGGTGTTCGTGTGGACCCACATAAGGTAGAGGCAGTGTTGGATTGGGCGCCGCCCAAGAACGTGAAAGAGGTTCGCAGTTTTCTGGGATTAGCCGGGTATTACCGCATATTCGTCGAGGGGTTCTCTAAGCTCGCTCGACCGCTGACTCAGTTGTTACAGAAGACAGAGAAGTTTGTGTGGACCGATGAGAGGCATAATAGTTTTGAGGAGTTGAAGAAGCGGTTGACGACCGCTCCCGTTTTGGCTTTACCGAGTGGTAATGATGGTTTCTCAGTTTATAGTGATGCTTCGGGCCAAGGGCTCGGATGCGTACTTATGCAGCACGGGAGGACGATTGCCTATGCTTCCCGTCAGTTGAAACCGTATGAATTGAATTACCCTACGCACGATCTCGAGTTGGCCGCGGTCGTATTTGCGTTGAAGATCTGGCGGCATTATTTGTATGGCTCGTCGTGTCAGATTTTCACCGATCACAAGAGCCTGAAGTACATTTTCACCCAGAAAGAGCTTAATATGAGGCAGAGGAGGTGGTTGGAATTGATTAAGGATTACGATCTCGAGATCCTTTATCATCCGGGCAAGGCTAATGTGGTAGCAGATGCCTTGAGCCGGAAATCGGTATCGCTTTGAGCGCTTGAGTTGCTTACGGCCCACTCGGGACTTCAGCGAGAGTTTATGAGGTTGAACATTGAGGTTGTACTGCCAGAGAGTTCCGGGCAGTTGCGTACTCTTGAAATTTCTTCATCTCTGGTCGAGGACATTAAATCGGGACAGTTGGAGGACCCGATGTTTATTCAGCTTCGGGAGAGTGTAGAGAAGGGGAAAGCCCCGGGATTCGTTATTTATGAGGACGGTGTGTTGAGATTCCGAGGTCGGTTGTGTGTTCCGAACGACTCGGAATTGAGACAGAGCATTATGCGAGAGGCTCATGCGTCACCTTACTCAGTCCATCCGGGCTCGAGTAAAATGTATAAAGATCCGAGGAAGAATTTCTGGTGGAACGACATGAAGAAGGAGGTAGTTCAGTTTGTGGCTAAGTGTTTGACTTGTCAGCAAGTCAAGATTGAACATCAGCGGCCAACCGGATTATTGAAACCACTTCCCGTTCCGGAATGGAAGTGGGAGGACATCTCTATGGATTTTGTCACGAGTTTACCGAGGACGAAGACTGGTATGAATATGGTATGGGTGATTGTAGACCGACTGACCAAGTCGGCACATTTTCTGGGTATCAAGGATACTTGGGGTCCAGAAAAGTTGGCTCGTATTTTTATCACTCAGATAGTGAGGCTTCATGGTACGCCGAGGACCATTATTTCAGACAGAGATGGCCGATTTGTATCGCATTTTTGGCAGGCGGTACATAAGGCATTGGGGACACAGTTGCGTTTGAGCACTTCGTTCCATCCCCAGACCGATGGGCAGTCCGAACGTACCATTCAGACGTTCGAGGATTTGTTGCGCGTGTGCGCGTTAGACTGGAGTAGTAACTGGGAGGATCATTTGGCCTTAATTGAGTTTACTTATAATAATAGCTGGCACGCGTCGATTAAGATGGCACCGTATGAGGCACTTTATGGACGACGTTGCAGATCACCGATATGTTGGGATGAGCCGTCCGATTTGGTTGGCACCGAGCCGGACCTTGTGTTGGAGACGAGGGAGAAAGTTGAATTGATTAGAAAGAGGATGTTGGCTGCTCAGAGTCGACAAAAGTCTTATGCGGATGTTAGGCGTAGACCTCTGGAGTTTGAGGTGGGAGATCATGTTCTGTTGAGAGTGTCTCCGACGAAAGGAGTTTTCCGTTTCGGGAAGAAGGGGAAACTCAGCCCGAGATACATTGGACCTTTCGAGGTATTGGAGAGAGTCGGTGAGTTGGCATACCGTTTGGCTTTACCTCCGTCGCTGAGTCATGTGCATAGCGTATTTCACGTTTCCCAGTTGAGGAAGTACGTTCCGGACCCGTCCCACATTATTGACTTTGGGGACGTGGAGATCGAGAAGGATGTTACGTTTGAAGAGAGGCCCGTCAGAATTTTGGAGCGTCGTGACAAGCAGTTAAGGCACAAAACCATTCCTTTGGTTAAGGTGCAATGGTCGAGGCACGGAGTAGAAGAAGCGACATGGGAGTTAGAGGAGGATATGCGTTCGAGGCATCCCGAACTTTTTGATTCTTAAGTTTCGGGACGAAACTTTATTTTAGAGGGGGAGAATGTAATATCCGTAATTTTTCCATTTTTAGCTGTTTCCATTTTTGGTGTATGTCTATTTTTATCGACTCGCTTGTAACCGTTTCGACATTTTGAATCTATTTTGTTCTTGGAGTTTTTCCATTTGTATGAGTTTTGATGAGGTTTTCACGTAATTTCGTTTTATGGCATGTTTTGTCGTATGAACGTTCGATTCTTGTAAAACTCATTCATTTTCGTTGTTTCTTGGTTTGTATAAGTTCGTATGGTTGAGTTGGTCATGTGGAGACTTTCGGTTTGTAAATCCGACGTCGTTTCGTGATTTTCGGTCATTTGGGCCATTTTTGTAATTTCCTAAGAGTTTAGGGAAATCTCGTTTCGTTGTCGCATTACGGACCCTTCGGTGGTCGGAATTGTATTTTTCTTTCAGCGCTTAGCTCCGTCGTCTTGTATGTTTCGCGTTCATGTTCCCGGATTCTGGTCTCGTCGTGCGTTTCATGTATCGTACCCTCGACAGCAGCCCACTGCTGATATGACATCAGCAGTACTGAACTGCTGTGTAGGTAGCGCACGCTACTCCTGCTACCTTGCGTGCGCTACCGATAAGCAGTTAGCGCACGCTAACCCCTATTGTTAGCGTACGCTAACGAATGGTGGCAGTAGCCACTGGACCTGTCACGGCCCCGTTAGCGCACGCTACATATGGCAGTTAGCGTGCGCTAACTTCACAAATTATATAAGCCCGGTAGGCGATTTGAGCAAGGCTTTGTTCTTTTCTCTTCGTTTCTTCGACGTGCGACCTCAGAGACGATTCCCACCGGTCCTGATCGGAGTTCTCTTCAAATTCCATCACCGTAGAGTCGTGCTATCATATTATCATCAGCATAATCGTCATCCATCATCCGAAATCAAGGTATTTTCGTCTAGAACCCTAACTCATCAAATTTGGGGGGTTTTCCGGGTTTTGCTAATTAGACTCGAATTATTCCAGTATGTTACGATATTCTTCACCGATTGTGATTATTGAATGATTCCAAATCCAATTTCTTTGATTTTAATCCGCGAATTATCAATACGGGGAGATTTTGCGTAAACCCTCGCCCGTATCAATTGATCGTCTATTGTCGTATTATGTAATCGGGGTTATGGGTGTATTACACTAGAGTATTGTTGTCCGTTGGGACTGAACTGTGTTGATCCTTCGTTTAGGAACCGTCGTTTTCCACCTGGACCGTTCGTAGTCGTGTTTCACTTTTGTTTCTTCAAGAATGTCTCAAAGGCAAGTACTTTACATTTGTTTACATGTTCTAGTATTTGAATTATGGCTGTATCGTGGTTGTTGTGGATGGTTATGTGTATGTTCACCTAGGGATGGTCCGACGGGGCCTCTAGGGATACGTATTGCCGTGTGTGTGCATATCGCGAACTGTGGTTAGCCACCCAGGGATGTCCGACGGGGCTCTGCGGGGTACGGTGGCCGTGAGTCTCGTACAAACGGTTAACTTTGAATTGTGATTTGTTGGAGATAATGTGTTTTGTGATTGTACATTGTAAATATTCCGGAATATAAAACGTTTTCAAAAATGATTTTTGGCGCATTATTCATCTGATTAGAATGTAGTTCAAATGGATTGTACTTGCACTAGCAGTTGTCGCTAACCCCTTAAATGGGGGAAATACTTTTTGTATTTCAGGTATCGATCGTGGGGACAAGCGAGCACTAGAGCCGTATGAGGAGGATGGGCGAGCATGATACTGTCCAGAGTTGGTGATTGGTGTTCTGTCTGTCAATTATTATTGATGTCTGATTTTGGGATTTATGTATTATAAAATTGGTTTAAGTACTCGAGTACTTCTGGTTTGAATTTGTTAATGTTGTGTTCTCGTTTTGGGAAAATGGATTTGATGTCAGGATTTTATTTGTCGGTTATAGTCTTTTATTTAGCTTGTCGTTATATTTATGATGGTTTGTCGTTGTCGAATGTCGTGTTTGGTACGTTAGCCTGGTGGATTCCACAGTGTGGGGTCCACGGCGCTGTAATATGCCCCGAACGTCTTGGGGGTGTTACATTATTATACACCAAGAACTCAAGGAAGTTGATGGTTGAGATGATTGGAGGAAGAAATTGCCAAGAAATCGCCCAAAGGAGCTCTAAGCCGCGGAGAGGAGAAGAAATGAAAATAATATGTTCTCTCGGTCAACTCCCTGGTTTATATAGCCAGGGAGTGTTAGCGCGCGCTAATCCTCAAAGTTAGCATGCGCTAACGGGACAAAACTCCAGTCCAGACAGTTAGCGTCCCAGTCCAGTAGCCAGATTTCTGGCCGTTAGCGTGCGCTACTCGAAACGTAGCGTGCACTAATATGCTCTCGATAGCGCGTGCTATCGTCCATAGCGTGCGCTACCTGGACATCAGTCGAGTCCAGAAGTGAACTGCCCAGAACTCACCTGACCCCGTTAGCGCGCGCTACCGGCCAAACGTAGCGTGCGCTACCTGGGCACCTGATCGAGTCCAGTAGCAAACTGCCCAGTACTGGACAGTCATGCTAGCGCACGCTACCGGGCATCTTAGCGTGCGCTAGCCCCCAACATTAGCGTGCGCTAGACTACATAGCGTACGCTAATCCGCCAGTCCAGAGGGCTGGAATCAGCACTGCCACTCCCAGGGTTAGCTCGCTAACGCGCGCTACGAAACAGACGTAGCGTGCGCTACTAAGGGACCTCTAGCGTGCGCTATGCAGGAAAAATTAGCGCGCGCTAGGTACGGAATATAAACGGTCCAAAACACCGGAATATGAACGAAACACCAAACGGAACACCTCAAAATGCATAATAACATAGAATGGATCCACGACAACCCCGAAACGGCAGTTCCGCATAACAATTACGAGAATCAGGTCAATAGATGACGGAAGAAATACACTGAAAAATACACGAGAGTCGCTACCAGCGATAAATACACCGAAAAATGAAAATACCAGGAAGAGAAAAATGCGGATATTACATCTATAGTCCATGGTACGTTGGGATCGCCAAGCATTGAGGATGATCATTGGTGATGATTTTACATCGAGATTGCTCCCGAAGGACTCGGGACAAATATCTTAATTTGATTTCGGTTTAATGTTGATGATGTTGATCATGCAGGTTGTCATTCATGTTGCTGAACATGAAGTCGTCCTTGTTGTTTCATCATAGTGTCGTTCATGTTTTGATTCATATGTTGTTCGTGTTGATGAACATATTGATTTGCATATGTGTATGCATAATTACATTGTTTATGTTGTAAATGATCCGAATGGATCATGTGGATCTATGCTGAGGGCGCTGGATCGGATGTCCACCATGCGTTGGTTCGACGGGATCATCATGGGGATCTATGCTGAGTGCGCTGGATCATTGGACAGGTTTTCCACCATGCGTTGGTCCGACGGGATTATCATGGGGATCTATGCTGAGGCCGCTGGATCGTTGGATTACCAGTATAGTGTTGATGGAATCATGTGGATTCGCATCATTGATTTTTATCATATGTTGTTGTGCATATGTATATTGTTGGTTATCCATTTTGTGTTGATCTAGTAGGATCATCTTGGGATCTATGCTGAGGGCGCTGGATCATGGGATTTCCATTGAGTATACACTGTTGTTATTGTTTTGAGCATATTGACGTTGTCATATGAGTATGCATTTGTAGGTCTTGTGTTAGGACCGTGCCCGTATGTTGCTTTGATCTGATCTTGGATTAGACCGATATGATTGTCGTGGTATTGTGCATGTTCGAGGTATGTTCCGTATTTCCCTTTGTATTTGTCTTTGATGGACAATCAGTTTTCGTGTTGAGACTTGATGATGTCATCCGACGGATTTGGGTTGGATAGAGTTAGTAGATTTTCGTAATGGTGAGTTAAGATGACGTTTTGAGGATTTTGGGGTATTGTGTGAGACACAGTACGAGATGTGAATTTTGATGGAGTTATGACGATAAGATTACATTGGTCGTATTCTTATTTTGTATTCTAATTGGTATAGAATTATTGATGTGATATGATTGATATCATTGTTGGATATTATGGCTGACCCCGTCGTGGGCTTTCTTTTTAGGTCCATTGGATATCGAGCTTGTAGCAGTCCTGGAGAGATGAGCTTCCCAGAGGATACTGGCTATGGCATGTGTTTGTGAATTGAGTGTTCTGATTTAATGTTGTATTTCCACTGCTAGAGTAACTTTATTTGGTTGTCCTTTCCGCTGCGTGAGTATTTTAAATGGCCTTTTGATATCTAGTAACTTAGGTTACTTTGGCAATCATTTTCTCAACTATTTGGTCGGTACGTGTAAGCGATAACTTAACGTATATTTTCAAACTGTGGAGTCTTGGCATTTTGGGCCTTGCGGTTTCAAATGAGATTTCACGACAGTTCTGATAAACGAGTTTTATAACGTCTTCGAATATTTTTAAAGATAATATTGTCGTTAGCCTCTTGGGCATTTATTTTTTTGTTTGCAAAAATTTCCTTCAGCCTTGTGGGTTCCATCTCGGGGCCCACGACGCTGTAATATTCCCGGTTAAATCTGGGGGTGTTACATTTCCCATCTAAAAATTTTTGATTGTGCAGTATATGTACCAATAGCTACCCCACAAAGAACAAAAATGGGACCTCAAAGAAGGTTGGGAATATATATTGGGTATGACTCACCCTGTATTATTAGATATCTTGAACCTCTAACAGGTGATGTTTTTCAAGCAAGATTTGCTTATTGTCATTTTGATGAGACAGGATTCCCAACCTTAGGGGGAGGTAATAAACAGCTGGAAAAGGACATAACATGGTATGTACCATTATTATTACATTTGGATCCATATACAAAATTGTGGGAAGAAAATGTAAGAAAAATGGTACATTTACAAGGTTTGGCAAATGAATTGCCAGATGCATTTACTGATATGAAAAGAGTGACAAATCACATGTGCCAGCTGTTAATACTCCTGCTCGGATTGAAATTCCAAAAGAAAATGAAAATAGAAGTACATCTAAAGCACGCTTAAAGCGTGGAAGGCCTGTTGGTTCCAAAGACAAAAATCCCCGAAAAAGAAAAATAGTCAATATAAATGAATGTGCTAAAGAAGCACAAAATGATGAAAAACATGATCATGTTGAAATACAAGCCGAGGCAAATAAGGAGGTCATTGAAAATGAAACTGAAAATACAAATGATCTCGATATATCTATTAATTATATTAATACGGCGAATTTATGGAACAGGAGAAATAATCACATTGATGAGATATTTACATACTCCATTGCGTGTGATATAATAATTGGAGATGACGATCCTGAACCCATATCTATATTCGAATGTCAAAATAGACCTCATTGGCCAAAATGGAAAGATGCAATAGATGCCGAACTAAATTCTCTTAGAAAACGAAAAGTGTTTGGACCGATTGTTGTCACACCCAGTAATACGAAACATGTTGGGTATAAATGGGTCTTTGTAAGGAAACGAAATGAGAAAAACCAGATTGTAACATACAAGGCTCGTCATGTTGCACAAGGTTTTTCACAAAGACCTGGGATTGATTATGAGGTAACATATTCCCATGTTATGGATGCCATTACTTTTCGTTATTTAATTAGTTTATCGATATCTTATAATGTTAATATGCATCTCATGGATGTTGTTACAGCATATTTATATGGATTACTTGATGCTGATATATATATAAATATATATATATATATATATGTATGATAATTCCTAAAGGATTTAAGTTGCCTGAAGCATCGAAACCCAGAGAAATTTATACAATTAAATTGCAGAGTTCTTTATATGGGTTGAAACAATCTGGACTCATGTGGTATAACAGATTAAGTGAATATTTGATTAAAGAATGCTATGTGAATAAACCTATTTACCCTTGTATTTTTATAAGAAAAACAACATCCGGATTTGTAATCATTGCTGTATATGTTGATGATTTGAATATCATTGGAACTAATGCAGAAATTTTGGAAGCAATGAATTACTTAAAGAAAGAATTTGAAATGAAAGATTTGGGGAAAACAAAATTCTGCCTTGGTCTACAAATGGAACATACTAAAAATGGAATATTAGTACACCAATCAAATTATACAGAAAGGGTATTGAAAAGATTCCACATGGACAAAGCAACACCTTTGAGTACCCCAGTGGTCGGCAGAACACTTAATATTGAAAAGGATCATTCAGACCAAAGGAAGAAAATGAAGAGGAAGTTGGTCCTGAAATACCATACCTTAGCGCACTTGGAGCCCTCATGTAACTTGCTAATTGTACACGGCCGAATATAGCTTTTGCAATAAATTTACTAGCAAGATTCAGTTCATGTCCTACAAAGAGGCATTGGAACGGAATAAAATATATATTCAGATATCTACGAGGTACGATTGATCTTGGTTTGTTTTATTCTAACAATGCAAAACCAATTTTGCTTGGCTATGCAGATGCAGGTCATCTATCTGATCCACATAATTATAAGTCACAAACTCGATATGTATTCACATATGGAGGCACTGCAATATCCTGGAGATCTCAAAAACAGACAATCGTGACTACTTCCTCAAACTATGCTGAGATAATAGCTCTTCATGAAGCAAGTAAAGAATGTAGATGGTTAAGATCAGTAACACAACATATTCAAGAAACATCAGGCTTGCCAGTCGATAACGGTCCAACAATAGTATACGAGGACAACTCTGCATGTGTTACTCAAATGAAGGAAGGCTACATCAAAAGTGATAAAACCAAACATATCGCCCCAAAGTTCTTCGCATTCACTCACGAACTTGAAAGAAATAAAGAGATCGACATCCAATATATTCGATCTTGTGATAATGCAGCAGATCTCTTCACAAAATCACTAGCTACGAATGTTTTCAAAAAATATTCAATTGGAATGCATCATCTTCGAGATCTTTAAAGAATAACTACCCATGCTGGGTTGAGGGGGAGCATACAACTGTACTCTTTTTCCCTTATTAAGTTTTTATCCCACTGGGTTTTTCTTAATAAGGTTTTTAACGAGGCAGCTTGTGATGCTCCCAAATGAGATATCATGATATAAGATATTTCAAAGGGGTAGTGTTATAATATCATCAATAATGATACGTGGGATCAACAATCAATAATTCATTCAATTATTGGATTGAAATATCTAATATAAAGACAAGTGTGTTGTATAATACATAATATTAATTTGTTGTATAGCATGTAAATTTTGAGCTATAAATAGACCTCTTTGATAAATCTTTGGAGATACAATTCATTCTAATAAAACCTCAATTTCTTTATCTTCTTTCATCCTCTTTTATGCTTATATTGTAGTAATATATATTACAATATATATATATAATATATACATCGTGGAGTGATAAAATATCCGATTTTACAACAATAGGAGGTTAATTACACTATTGAGTCACACTTTTTAAGTATGACTTTATTCAATTTTTACAGATTTCGAATAAATTATCATCATCCAATTGATGCTAATCATTCTATGCTACTCTCTCGAATTCATTAGTATGTCGTTTTACTTTTTGAATTAAAATTTTGACCAAGAATAAATTTTAAATATAAAAGACAATATTATTGAAATATTGTTTAGTTCAGAATTCAATCGTCTTTTTTATTATTATCTAAAATTAGATATAATTAAAGTTTAATATTGGAAAATTCAAATAATATAGATTTTGGACTTCTGGAGGGAATATTATAGGAGGATGAAACACATGATTGAGTTCCTAACTCAACGCTTATTACAGGGTGTATTATATCTAGATTTTCATAATTTTTTAAATATTTTTTTATAAATTTCAGAAGTTAGAAGATATTTAATTTGGATTCTTGTTAACATATTTCAAATCCATGAAAGTGCTAGAGTATTTAATAAAAACTTTGTATTATTTTAATAAGTTCATCATCGTGCACGGATATTCAAAAAAATTTGTGAATTATAAAGATTCATAAAATGATGGATTTTAATGGATTGTCAATTCTTATTTAGAAAGAAAATAAGTCTGAAAAAATTAACCTCTAGACTCAATATTTACACAGGTTTATAACTTTTATTTGTTTTTATTATTTTATTTTATCGATGTTGCTGTCAAACATCATCATTATTTATCGAACCCCATTACTCATTCTAATTGTTGCCCCCTATTTATTTTTCTCTTTAATTACATGATATTTAATTTATCTAACTCTACATTATATTTTATCAATGGTCACTAATCAGAAAAATTTTTATGCAGTTTTTTTTATTTAATATATTTCACTCAATTACACCTACAATGAAGATTTTCACAAAAACAAGTATCACGTTTTATATGTTTAATCATATTTGGAAAGAAAATAGGTCTAACAACCTCTAGACTTAATATTTACTCGAATTTCTAACTTTTATTGTTTTTTTTTTATTTTTTGTATTTTGTCTTGTTTTTTATTATTTTTTTGTATTTTGTCTATCTCTCAAAATTTTCCTACTCTTTCAAACATCATCATTATTTATCGAACGTCATCACTCATTCCAATCATTGCCGTATATTTATTTTTCTCTTTCAAACATCATCATTATTTATCGAACGTCATCACTCATTCCAATCATTGCCGTCTATTTATTTTTCTCCTTAGTTATATGATAATTTTTTTATCTAACTTTACATTATATTTTATCAATGAAATAATCAGACAATTTTTTATTCAATTTCTTTTATTTAATATATTTCACTTAATTACACCTGCAATGAAGATTTCCACAAAAACAAGTATCACGTTTTATATGTTTAATTATATTGACTCAGATCAAGTTCATCCTTTGTTCAAAAAAAAAAAATGATCAAGTTCATCCTATTATTATATCAAAAAAAAAAAGTACAAAACCCTTAAATTTCAAATTAACATCAATGTAACGCCTTCATCACAAATACACACACATCACAAAAAATAAAATAAAATAAAAAAATCACCCAAAATTTTGCCTCCAACCATGGGCTCCCAATCCCAAAGCCCTATCCTCACTGCTTGCCGGGCTACACATCCACTTAGCCGGCCCACGAATATTATCTTTTGGGTTTGGGCTTCTTAGAGCCTGACGAGTTGTTGTATCTCCACCTGAGCTTGATGATTCATATCCCGACACAACAACACTTCCTCCTCTCTTCGTAGATGGGTTCCATTGGACTCTTGGCGGGCTACGCTGCTTGACTGGGCCTTGACCTCGCACTTTTGCTTTTGCAGACTGAGTTGGGGCCATGTAGCTAGGGATATCGTCCAAGCCTGGCCGCCGTAGCTGTCGTGATGTATTAAATGGCATGACAAGATCCATTTGAACTGTTTTATCCGTCATGCTATCTATTGTGTTTTCCCGCGCCATAGCGTGCCGACGATGGTCCGACTGGGCCACCATCCGACGCTCGAGCCAATTCCAACCGCATTGGCCCTCTCTGTTCCCGTTATCGTCGCCGGTACTGTACTGTAACATTTGTTGTTGCTGCTGATAACATATACTCCATATTTTAATTCCAATTTAATGTGAACATGAATCGAGTTCGATCAGTTTGATTTTTTATGTGCATCTTATATTGTTTATTCAGATGGAATCGAGACCAAACCGAGATTCATATCTCATCAAACCAAAAATCATTTTAGGTTGTTATATTAACAAATTGAATTCAAACATGCTTTCAACCAAACAAGTTTTAATCAGATATCAAGTGGTTTGATTTAATTTTCACCCCGACAATTAGAGCTGTAAACGAACAGAGCTGTTCCCGAACAAAGCTCGGCTCGGCTCGTTAAGGGCTCGGTTCGGCTCGGTTCGTTAAGAACTCGAGCTCGAGCTCAAACACAAAAATCTGTGCGTTAAGAAAACGAGCTTGAGCCGAGTTTGGGCATGTGCGGCTCGAGCTCGGTTCGAGATCGGCTCGAGCTCGGTTCGACTCGGTTCGGCTCGTTAAGCTCGATTAATAAATATATTTTTAAATTTATTTTAATAATATTTATATATTGTATTATAGATTAATAATTTTTAAATAATTTTCATATATTAAAATATAAATTTTTATATATATTTAAAAATATATATAATTTATAATGATTATTTTAAACTATTTATTTTAAATAATTCAAAAATATTATTCAAATAATTTAAAAATATATAATTATTCGCGAACAGCTCGAGCTCGGCTCGAGTTCGACTCGTTTTATTAACGAGCTCGAGCTCGAACACGTTTTTTGTGCGATAACAAAGCTCGGCTCGGCTCGGCTCGTCAGGGAAAAAATTGAGCTCGGCTCGTTTAGGTCAAAGTTCGGCTCGAATCGGTTGAGTCACCATGATTTAATTCCTCCACCAATCTCTGTCGGGCCGGGGTGGGGATCCTCAGGGCGAGGGATTTGCTACAAGAAAAGAAAAGAAAAAAAAAATAAAGGACAAGCAGTGCATTAAAAATATTCAAAACCTCGTAGGCCAATGCATAGGCAAGGGCTCCATCCCTCTCCATTTCAGGATCATGTAATTTTCTTGAAGGGCTCTCTCTCAGTTTACTTGTGCTATATTTCCTCCTCTCGTATTGTTCTTTATCTACCTTGTTCATTTGATTTACTTTCTTTTGAGCTTCTTCACACCTGATCTCTTCTTCATATTGTAACCTGCAATCGCTTTTGTTACGGACCGATTGGAGCCTACGGGCCTGGACACGTGCCTGCACGCGCACCAATGCTTGCATGCACCGCATTGTCGTATGTGCCTGCTTTCGCACAATGTAACCCCTCACTAGAGCTTGTAGCCTCACCAAGCCCTTCAAAGCACGTAAGGCTCGTCTCGCCTACGTATAATATTGTTCAAAGTGATATTATTATTCAATGAATATCGAAACTCGAGACATGATTAGGGAAAAATAATAAAATTTTCGACCTGAATTGAGAACGTTGAGAAGTTTGAGTCCCGGAGTGAGACGAAAGAGAAATAAAATTTTACCAACAAATATGGGTATAAATCTATCCGAACGAGCCGAACGTTTGTATGTTCAAATTTATTTGAAATTATATCGAGCTTTAAATACTATATCTGAGCTTGATCCGGTTAGTATCAAGCCCAACCTAAACGAGCTTTAATCAATCCAAACACGAATCGAGCTCGAGTAGTTTGATATTTTATACTTTTTTTGTAATTTTAATTCAAATCAACCCGAGTTCGATCCGAGTTTTATATCTTATTAAAAAACAGTTATGTTTAAACTTAATTCTTTATATGAACAAACTGAGCTAGAACGAATTTATCAGCAATCGAGCTCGACTCGAGTATCAAATAGTTTAGTATGATTTTCAATCCTACGAACAAGAATTGTCTTATGAATTACTTGGGGGGCCTAAGTTCAATTTTCCTTAAATTTTACAAATGTTCCCTTGTAAATTGTAACACCTCACATAAGGTTTAATAAAAACATTTATAAGAGATGGGGTTATTGTGTATTTATATACTTGTTCTTCTCCTTGGAGATCTAAATCTAAAGATATATTTTTCAATACACTAGTTATATGACATATAGTGTGGACCTCTACAATAAGTAAAAAATATAAAAATATACTAAAAGAATAGAAAATTCTTAAAAATACAAATAATAGTAAAAATATATCAAACCACAAATAAGGAGTAAAAGAAACTGAAAAAAAAAAACTAAAAATTCAAAACTAAGAATAAATACATAAAAAAAGTTAAAAGAACACAAACTAAACAAATTCATAAAATACTTTTTTATTTATTATTTTCAAAAACTAATATCGATGTCTTTTGCCATATATATATATATATATATATATATATATATATATAATTAACATTATTATATTCTGTGTGAAAGCAAAAACATATATATATATATATTTACCAGATATCCTCTGTAATAAGATTGTACAAGAATTGCAGCTCCGTCTTCCTTAAACGGACACCCGTATCCGGCAAATCTAACCACTTTAACGGCAGATTGAGCGGCGACAACAGCCGCCTCAGCTGCAGCTGCAGTGGCCACAACCACTGTCATATCGTGATTTTGATCCTCAGGCACCGGAGACGACTGGACGCTTTCTTCATTAGTCAGTGAACTTTCTGCTAAGAAATGCTCTAGGGAAACTACCTCGGGTGCTTCATATTGCCATTTTTCAACGGTTTCTTTCTGAAATATTTTTCCATCAGACCGAGAAATGAGGTGTAGTTAATTTATGAGCCAAAAATAAATATTTGGTAAAAATATGAGTAACATTTAAAATATGTTTATCAATGTGATTAAAATAATCAATATTTCTATTAGTGATGCATATCACTCTTTATCTCAATTTCCTTCTCATTATAAAGATTAAAAAAAAAATCAAGATTTCGAGATTCCTTAGGCATAGATTAATCTTTTCTAATGAAAAAGCTATAATTAAAAGTAGGGGTTTCAAAATCGGATATCCGGAATTTCGGATATCCGAATATCCGGAAAAAATATGAATTATATTCGGATATCCTTATATTCGAAAAAAATATTCGAATTCGGATATTGGATATCCAAATATCCAAAAAAAAATCGGATATGGATATTGAATATCTGAATATCCGAATACCTTCTATTATTTAAAATATAAAATAAATTTTTTCGGATATTTCGGATATCCGAATATCCAAATTTTTTTAAAAAACATATCCGATACCCGAATTCGAAAAAATGGGTATCCGAATTTCGGATATCTGAAAGTTCGAATTTTCGGATCGGATATCGGATATCGGATATTTTTTAACACCCCTAAGTAAAAGCAATTCATATTATCGAACCGGATCATAATGCACGGTAAACTAATAATCAGTACATAAAGGGTAAATAAGTAAATGATTTAAATACTTTGATCGAACAATGATCAAATTATTTACTTTTTTCGTTCTCTAAATATTGCAACGTGTTGATTATTACACTGTTTATATAATTTCTTTTGATCATCTTTTGTGATTTATACATATAAAAAAATATAGTCTTATTAGAGTTATCTCGAAATATACTTTCAAAATATCGACTTCTTATAATTTTTAAAAGTAAAGAATCGAAGATATTAATAACTTGTATTGGGAGGCTTGAAAATGTTACCGATCGATATATAACGACTCACGATACCGCATGTTTGAATGTGTATGAGCATAGTCGTAAAGCTCAAAATAGAACGATTTTGGATCAGAACGAAAACCGCACATGATGATGGATGTGGTTGGATCATGGATGTAATGGGCACGGTTAATGATTGGAAGTAGAGATGTTAAGCGAGAAGTCACCAATGGTTTGAAATTTAGCGAGCTTAATTTGGTCATTAAAAGCCGGATTTAAAATTCTGATTTAAACTATTAAATATTAGGCCTAACCCTAACGGGTTTAAACGGGCTAAGCAATTTAAATATTTAAAATATCTATTTTTATTTTTTATGAGTAAAAAACAATAACAATATATATTATAGATATAAAGTAACAACTATACTATAATAAATATAACAAAAAAAACACTTTTATGTGTATATATATATATATACACTATATTACCAAATACAGTAATAATATATATTATATATAATATTAATATATATTATATATATATATAATATTAATATAGTTTATATATATAATATTAATATAGTGTGTGTATATATATATATATATATCGGCAGCCATTTCTACTGTGAACTAAATTTCAGCAGTCAGTAAAAAAGTCGGATTTAAGCAGTTGAAATATCGATCCTGTAGGTTTTTGTCGGGTTAAATGGTGGCCTCTGGTGGCCGTTTAACATCTCTAATTGGAAGGATGGATACAAGCCCATCTGTTCTGCTTTTGGCCTTTGCAGAAAAGTGGACCATAATCATGGCCCAAACGTTGATGGACTTGCAAAGAGGGGTGATGGTCGCTTTCTTAAGAGTGTGATGATAACGTGCGGAGAAAATAGTACTCTTTCCGTCCCAGCTAATATGAGTATTTTGATTTTATATGGTCAATAAGTTTGACTAAGAATTAATCTCAAAATATAATGGTAAAATATTTAACAAAATTATATTATGAAATTTCACCATCTAAAGTTTCATAAGATAATTTTGTTAAATATTTTACCATTACAGTTTGAGATTAATTTATAGTCAAACTTGAAAATTATTGACCATATAAAGTCAAAATGCTCATGTTAGATGGGACGGAGGGAGTATTAAATTGTGGATTAAAAACTAAAATATATTTATAATAAATTTGTGGTGGAATATATTTATAAAATATGAGAAATATTTTATATAAATATGTGTTGGAGATCAAATGATCCGTGATTATGATTGTTTGATGTGAGTATTGTTGGAAATTTTGATATGAAAAATCCTAGTAAAACCATAAGCCGACATGGTGTTTATTTCGAGTAGATATATTGTACGTACTTATTTGCTCATATCCAAATTCGAATGAATGAGCAATTAAATTACAAGTAATAATACTTGAAATAAGATAATGTTTGGTGGTTACAGGTCACAACCATTTGCGAATAGCCTGGTTAATTATGGAAAATGGATCATATCTTTTCATGAAAAGTCGCATTAGTTCATGATTAAAGGTGGGATGAAAGGTGACCCCACTTCGTGAAAAGTCACTTATGACTATAAATAGGCCCTTACAGTTGATGGTTAAACATTATTTCGAACACACTCGTTCGAACATAGATTCGTCTATAAATTCGAGCATTACATTCATATTAGTCTACTCGGTTCATTCATCATCCTAGTGGAAGTCTAGGAGTCTATACTCAGTCTCGAGTATCTATATTGTTCGGCCGGAACTACGACCCGCGGTGCAGCATTTCCGTATTCAAAGTTTGTCGTTGTATATTGAGGACATTTGCTATAGACCGTATGCACAAGTGCGGAGCAATTTTGTCTTACGAAAAGAGAATCCAATTCTCGCCTCGGCATTTACGTCATAAATTTTCATTTTTATTATTTATTCTCCTTGTATTTATATATTTTCATTATTTCCAACGCCCAAAAATAATAAATATAAGACACTTATCAGCGTAAAAAATCTATAGTGAAAAAAATAAAGGTAAAGTTTCACATGAAGAAAATTTAATCGGGAATAAAATAAAAATAAGAATATTGTTAAAAAAAATATCACATTTCACTTTTTTTTTTTTAACTGAACAAACAAATCGTCAAACTGGCAATTAATTAAAAATAAAACAAAAAACAGGGAAATCAACTAACCTTCTTCTCAGATTGGTCTTTATGTGGAGAGTGCTTGAAAACCTTCTTCACCGACCAAAACCAGCCGCTGCCGCCGCCTTTCTTTCCCATTTCCGGCCAACAATAATTTTCACTTGAATGGCTGAATCCCCATAACAAAAAAAAAAAAAAAAAAAAAATCGGAAAAAAGTACCTTAATTTTCTTGCCTGGTTCTTTTTTATTTCAATTGATGTTCCATTGGAGCTAAATAGCATTGTAATAGTATGAGGTACTGAATAACATGTGACTGCGTTTAAAGAAAATTAAAAAGATGGATAGAAAATTTAAGTACTCATACTTAGAGAGAGAGAGAGAGAGACTGTTGGCCCGCGCAATTGGCCGTTGGTATTTAACCATTCTCACGAGGGGGAGCTGCTTTTTTTTTTTTTTTTTTTTTCTGGTGGAGGGAGAGACGAGAAACACACCCTGTATCAAAGGTCCCTTGATCAGGCGGGTGTTAAATCGAGGCTTGTACACTAATGGCGACGAGAAACTCCTCTGATCGAGTCGCCCTCGATCGCGCGGGTGTTAAATCGAGGTTGTGCACTAATGTGATTCTGCAGAGAGAACTAACGGCACGAACCCAAAGAACAAATCTTGCAATATTTCAGCAAAGTATTGTCACCACACGGATTCGAACCCGCGATATCGGAGTGTTTCCACCTCAATCACCTTCCAACTTACCATCAGCCCGGGACGAGGGACTGCTTTTAGGGTAGGTTTTCCTGCGTCAACGTTGAAAGACAGAAAGAATAATAACACGGCTTTTTTTTCCGGGAAATCTGCTAAGAAAAACCTTGCAATATTTCAGCAAAATATTGTCACAACACGGATTCGAACCCGCGATATCGAAGTATTTCCACCTCAATCACCTTCCAACTTACCATCAGCCCGGGACGGGGGACTGCTTTTAGGGTAGGTTTTCTTGCGTCAACGTTGAAAGACAGAAAGAGTAATAACACGGCTTTTTTTTTTTCGGGAAATCTGCTAAGAAAATCCGTATTCACATGAAAGAGCATAATTTTTTGTATATATATATATTCCTCTCTTTTAAATTTAACATCAAAAAATTTAAAAAATGTAAACTTCCAAATATATTTTTAGGATATTAAATTAAAATGACAACTAATCTTTTAAAGAAAATTCGTTCCGATGGGTCGTCCGGCGGATCGTCGGCCGGCTGACGGCGGACCTCCGCCGACTAACTTTTATTTTCGCACACCAGCCCTCCACTGGCGGACAATTTTTTTTTTTTTTATATTTTGCCGTCGTCTGCCGACCTGCGGGGTCCCTGACGGTAACGGCTGATGGCGGAACTGTTACTCAGTGGGGGTGCCTGACGGTAGACCCGACAAAATAGGCCCAGGCCCGCGGGCCGGGCTAGCCCGCCCGTTTTTGGGCGGGCATTGGGATCCACATTTGTGGCCCGAAAAAACGGGCCTTTTTGGCCCGGACCAGTTTTTGCCCGCACGATCAGGCCCGGCCCGCGGGCTGCACGCCCGGCCCAATTTTTTTTTTTAGTTATGAGTAATTATAATATTTAAATTATTTTCCTTATGTATTTTATTAGATTATATTACATATATATGTTAATTATTGATGGTTTTTTTATGTGACTTTGTGATTACTTTGTAGTATATCACATCAATATATACTATTATTTTATGATTTTTTTAAAACATTAGTAATAATAAATGATATAATGATCAAATAAAAATATTTGTATATTTATTTTTTGATTGTGGTAATATAGTAAATAATGTAATTATAAAATAAAAATAGTTGTATATTTATTTTGTTTGATTATGATAGTGTAGTGAATAATATAATGATTAATGATCTAAAATTTTTCGTACATTTATTCAGAATATTATATTTCTTATTTTTCTTTAAAAAAAATAAAAAATAACTTAAGGCCCACGGGCCGGACCAGGCCCGCCCTGTGCGGGCCACGGGCCTAATATTTTAGGCCCAGAAAAAAAATGGCCCTTTTTGGCTCAGCCCAAAAAAAGCCCGCCCATTTTTTACTCGATCCATTTGAGTCGAGCCCGTCCGTTTGCCAGGTCTACCTGACGGCCACCAACAAGCATTTGGTGACATGACCATTTCTTTTTTCGGCCGCCGGCTGGCATGTTCTCCGGTGGGCTCCTGACGGTCGTCGACATATCTCCGATGAGTGGACATTTACTTCTGCGGATGTTTGCCGGCCACCGGTGGACCTCCCTCAACTGGCTAGTTTATTTTTTTTGCAGCTTCGTGCTGGCCTGTTCTCCGACGGAGCCCCTCACGGTCGCCCGGTAAACCTCCGACGACTGAGTATTTTTTTTGCGCCAAACCTCCGATGACTGAGTATTTTTTTTTTGCGCCCATCTGCCGGTCTACTCTCCTGCGGGACGCTTGGTGACCATCGGTGGACCTCAAACGAAAAGTCAGGATTTCTTTTTTTCTTCCGCTTGGCTGCGTATTCTCCAAAAAATTCCCGCCGACGGTTAACATACCTCATTGACCGATATTTTTTCCTCCAACGGCTTTTTAGCAAGATAATCTGGTAATTAGATAATTTTAATACAACTATGGCTCCTCTATCATGTCATTATGGTACATATTATCACTAATGTATAATATAAAGAATATCGATATTTTTTATCGTAATTACACATGAAATGACCACGTTACCCTTCACATCTGTGTTGAGATCTAATATCAAATTAATAAACTTTCAAAAAAAATATTAAAATATTAAATTAAAGTGACAGCTAATTTTCTAGTATTTTTTTCATTCCTATTGATTCTCTGGTTGACCTCCAGTGAGTCGTCGACTGGCTGCTGGCGAATTTGAGGCGACCGGACAACCTTTTTTTTTTCCATGGGCTAATCCCAGGACACTAAGTGCCAACCCATCCAGCGTCGGCTCGGGTACGGCCATGGCCACTCCTATCCAGTGGACTATATGGTGGAGAGGTATGCTAGACCCACAAAGAAACTCCCACAAAAACATCCACAAGCTGATGTGTCAGCATTTTATTGGTGTACTGTGTGACAATTTCTCTCTCCTCTCTCTTCCCGAACCAATCAGTCTCTGCCACATCAGTTTGTGGATTTTTTTATGGGACTTTCTTTGTGGCCCTAGCATTTCTCTATGGTGAATGCCCCTTTAGAGAAAAATCCGATTTTGGTCCTTTATAGATGTATGTGTTCGATTTTGGTCCTTTATTGACGTTCTGTCCGATTTTGGTCCTTTATAGATGTATGTGTCCGATTTTGGTCCTTTAAGTTATAATATTGTCCGATTTTGGTCCTTTATGTTATAATATTGTCCGATTTTGGTCCTGCGATGGAAGAGAGTCGGCTGGAAAAAGACAAGTGAACTACACTCTCCGGTTGAGGACTAAAATCGGACAGTATTATAGCTTAAATGACCAAAATCAAACAACTGTATACTTAGAGGACTAAAACCGGACAAGCATACTTAAATTGGATGTTCCTTTTTCTTATTTGCATTATGGATTCTGTTTCTTTATGATAAAGTTGAATTCTTGGTCTCAATTGGGGTTCATTATATGAATGGGAAAGAGAAAATAACTAGGCCTGAGACTTTTCGGTTTCATGGAGAAAAATACAGAAACCGAAATCGAACCGCATAGTTTTTTTGTGGTTCGGTTTTGCCAGTTTTTTTTATCCGAACCGACTCGGAACCGAACCGCATAGGAACCGAACCGAACCGGAACCGAACTGGAACCGATTTTGTATGTTTGGACGGAATATATTATATTATATTTTACTTTATTAAAAATATATTATATTATATTAATTATGTTTAATAGGAATATATTATTCAATATACGAACCGCGAAAAAACTAAGCGGTTCGGTTCCGGTTTAATTAATAAAAACTATGCGGTTCGGTTCCGAAAAAACCGTGAAAAAACTATGTTTAATTAATATAATATAATATAATATATTCTTAATAAAATAAAATATAATATAATACATTCCGTCCGAACCATACAAAATTGGTTTCGGTTCGGTTCCGGTTCAATTCGGTTCCTATGCAGTTCGGTTCCGAGTCGGTTCGGACAAAAAAAACTAGCAAAACTGAACCACGAAAAAACTATGCGGTTCGATTCCGATTTCTGTATTTTTCTCCCTGGAACTGAAAAGTCTCGGGCCTACTTATTTTCTCTTTCTCATTCATATAATCAACACCAATTGAGACCATGAATTCAACTTTATCATCAAAAAATAGAGCCCATAATGCAAATAAGAAAAAGGAACATTCAATTTAAGTATGCTTGTCCGATTTTAGTCCTCTAAGTATACACTTGTTTGATTTTGGTCCTTTAAGTTATAATACTGTCTGATTTTGGTCCTCAGTCGGAGAGTGTAGTTCACATGACTTTTTCCGACCCTCTTTCATCGTAGGACCAAAATCGGAAAATATTATAACTTAAAGGACCAAAATCGGACACATACATCTATAAAATCCAAAATCGGATAGAGCGTCAATAAATGACCAAAATCGGACACATACATCTATAAAGGACCAAAATCGAATTTTTCTCTGCCCCTTTACTTGTTAAGTTAAAAAAAAAATGGAAAGACACGGAGTTAAAATGATAAGGTATTATCTATTATACTAAAAGATTGAGTCTCCTTATTAATGTGGAGGCTTCAAGAATATTATTTAATGTAGAGTCTTAATAAATTCAATTTTTATCTAAAAAATTATAAAATATCAATTTTAATAATTTGAAAAGTCTCTTCTTAATAATTTGAAAAGTCTCTTCATATGAATAGTCATTTCATATCCGCAAGTTACACAAATAATTTAACTATAAATAACACCTTTGCTCGACATCAACATCCATATTGTGATGTTCTCGGTATGCTTGCATTTCGACTCACAGTTGATCAATTTTCGTAGTATGTTTTTTACCGACTACAACAATATGTCATCCACTATCCTATCCCACCTCACGGCTACCAACAGTCACCAACAACACTCTCTTTGCCGCCCAGACGTAACTGATTATGTAACGAAAGAGAACAAAATGAGGTTGTGATTTATACTAAATATTAAGCAACAGAAAGTGAGAGAGAGAGAGAGAGAAGAAAGTTACTAAAAGTTGGAAATTTTAACAAAGAGTCGAAGCAAATTAAATCTTAATGACTTTAATTTTTATCTAATGACACTATATTAATTGAGTTTTTAATTAGGTGAGTAAATGACTCTAAATTTGGTTACAAATCATCGATCTATAAGTAATAATAATAATATCCATTTAGGTTATTACTATGGAATTACAAAGGTCATGTTATTATTACTATGAAATCACACGTTTCAGAATATTCATGTAGGTTATTACTATGGAATTACAAAGGTCATGTTATTATTACTATGAAATCACACGTTTCAAAATATTCATGTAGGTTATTACTATGGAATTACAAAGGTCATGTTATTATTACTATGAAATCACATGTTTCAAAATATTCATGTAGGTTATTACTATGTATTTTGCATCTTATGATTCTTACTGCAAGTAGATCTTTCGAATCTTTCTTTGAGAAATATTAGATTGAATTTATCATGTGCAATGAATTATTATTGAAAAGAAAGAAGGTCCGCGCATCGCAAAGTGTTTTCTTTTTCTATATGTAGAATCATTAGTGAGAAACCAATATTTAAAGGACTAAATAGTACATCCGAATTGAACAGATAAATTAAATTAGTTTGCTATAATAACAAAATACAACATATTAAACTATCACATTGAGTAATGAATAGAAAGGAAAAAATACATAATTTTAACTTGAAGCCGTTCGTAAATTATAATATCAAATAAAATTTTGAGTTTTAAACATAAGCAAAAGTTTAAACTTTTATCGAAAAACAAAACCGGTGCATCGCACGGGTCAAAATGCCTCGTTAAATAAATAATAATGTGTAATGGTGAAAAAAAAAAAACTTGCTCGTAATGGGCTAGGGGACAGCCGGTTTCACTAACCGATCGTATCATGGACAGAAAGAAAAGTACGCCGATGATGGCAGCTGAGGCTAAGAGCTGGTACTTTTAACAAAAAATAAAGAGGAAAAAATAAGCAGGAGAAGGTTAAGGCTTAACGTTACCACTTCCAGAAAGGAAAGTCTCCACCCTTCTTTAATAAAATGGTGATAGGCTTCAATGTTCATTCATATTAAGCTCAAAT
This sequence comes from Orobanche coerulescens, assembly GCA_033398695.1. Classification (NCBI taxonomy): domain Eukaryota; kingdom Viridiplantae; phylum Streptophyta; class Magnoliopsida; order Lamiales; family Orobanchaceae; genus Orobanche; species Orobanche coerulescens. Next base: position 5,382,415 of record CM065816.1, read on the forward strand.
ATTACATAAACTAAGAGGTTGAGGCCAAATTAGAAGAGAGAGGAAAGAAACTCGATTATGGTATAATGTACCCATTTATGAAACAATTTCCAACTGCAGAATATCTATACCAAGGGAAAGAAAGAAGAGGGACAGATTTGAGAAGTGAAAAAAGATAATAATAACAACAATAATAATAATAATAATAATAAAAATAAAAAATGATGTAATAAAGAATTCATCTGAGGCCACAACATAACTCTTACCATTTGATAGTAGTTCTCATTGGGTTGTGAGCTAAATGGCTTTAAGGGCTTGTTTGCTAAGTTGTATGGGATAAAGCTTGATAAGATTGATTGAGATTTCTTATACAATATAAGAAATTAATATCATATTTGGTACGATGTATTAAATTCTCTGCAAAATATAAATATTATGGTAGTTTATTAAATTTATTAGTTACAGTATTGTTTAATACCACCTAATACCACCTCTTGGGTGGGATACGTAATACTAAAAATCAGTATTATTTACACGGGCCCGAATTTTATCAAGGGCACTATATTTTATACCAAACAAGATATAAAGGTGTACTAAATATATTATACACTTTAATCACATATAGCAAACAAGCCCTAAGTATTAAGTTCGGAACAAATTTAATGTGAAATAGTTGATCGTTTGACTGACCATTTATAAATAACATGGAATTATAAAGTTAAAAAATAAACAAAATTTGTACTTAGAGTAAGAAAACTCTCTATCGGTCAAACAGACGGACTAATCTACGGTGTCGTGGCCCAAAGAAATTGATTGGCGGCGACCGATGGCTGCAAATGCTGGTTCGCAAGAGGTCGGTGGTGGTTGGTAGGTATAGTTTGTTGTTGTAGATGCTGTAGAAAATGACGAATGATGCAAAGTGCGCTTACGAAGCGCCCGTTGCGACAAGTGCGATGTGCACATGCTCAGACTCAGACTCGGAAGGTGTTTTGCACCTTCCTCGTATGATTCGGATTTTAGCCTTAAAAAATAATGGGTTAATGACGCCAAAATCCACAACCTTTCACCCGACTTTCATTTTTTCCACAAACTTTTCAAAAATCCTGTAAATCCACAACCTTTGGCACTTGTTCGATTTTTTCATAATTTTGATTTAGCTCCAAATTCGGTCCTATGTGGATCCTACGTGGACGCCGGGAGTGTGTCGCCGCCGAAAATTCAAACTGCGTCGTTTTAAGCTTAGGGTTAATAACGCCAAAATACACAACCTTTGATGCCCTTTCATTTTTTCCACAACATTTGGCACTTGTTCGATTTTTTCATTAGCAACATCTAAAAAGTTGAAAAATATTTTCAATTTTTAGTTTTTTTGCACAATTTTAAGGACGGCTTTATAATGTAGTTCTATTTTTTTTTTTTTGGTTTTTCCAAAAAAAATATCCGTTTGTAGAGTTTCTCTTTTTAGATTTTGACTAGTTAGTTTTCCAATTAGTATATCATGATCTTAAAACAATATACTTCCTAAAAATTGAAAGCTACCCCCCCAAAAAAAAAATAGTTGAAATATGGGGAAAAAATAGATTATATTATATAAGTGCAAATAATTAAGGAAAACATTCTCGCCTATTTATTGCCATGAAACCAAATACCTTACAAACAAACAATTGACATCCAAAAAATACACACACACAAGAAAAAAAACACTAATTATGTTGAGATGCATACAAACAAATGAGTGTTTTAATACTATCTGAAACTTTACAAACTGATTTTTATTTTATTTTTGGTAAACCAAAAAAAAAAAAAATAGAACTACATTATAAAGCCGCCCTTAAAATTGTGCAAAAAAACTAAAAATTAAAAATATTTTTCAACTTTTAAGATGTTGCTAATGGAAAAATCGAACAAGTGTCAAAGGTTGTGGAAAAAATGAAAGGGGCATCAAAGGTTGTGAATTTTGGCGTTATTAACCCTAAGCTTAAAACGACGCAGTTTGAATTTTCGGCGGCGACAGCGTCCACGTAGGATCCACGTAGGACCGAATTTGGGGCTAAATCAAAATTATGGAAAAATCGAAGTGTCAAAGGTTGTGGATTTACAGGATTTTTAAAAAGGTTGTGGAAAAAATGAAAGTCGGATGAAAGGTTGTGGATTTTGCCGTCATTAACTCAAAAATAATTAAAGCCAACTAGGATGCACCATAATGGAACACACTTGATTGCTCCTTTATGATGGAAAGTCCTTTATAAATAGCTCAAGTTTTCCTTGTTTTTCCAATGTGGGATGAGATTCCACAGCACATTTCCAACTATTAAATGGCTTAACTTTGTGCATTAATTACTCATTCATTTCTTAATGAAATTGAACAAGTAAATACACTAAATTAATCTACACAAAATGTAGATTCCAAATATACATTTAATATCATTAATTACCATAATTAATTATTGTATTAATTAAGCTATTTTTCCAACAATCCCACACATGAATGATGATTAATGCAAATGCAATATGCACTAAGTCCCGACGACCTATTATTGCTTCAGGATAGGTAGTAGTTAGCCTTGAACCTTCCTTAGTGTAATGCTATCGGATTTACTCGTTACTCGATGAACGTGATGTCTTGAACCGGTCAACTTTTATGTAAACCAAGACAACAACATATACACAATAATAGATCTAATATCTTTCGTTCTCACGTTGTGTCCATTTTGGCCTTGGACCATTTCTTGAATTCATAAGTGTTACTAATTTTATGAAGCGGCCTTACTTCTTCACTTATATAGGTGATCTCCTATAAAGAGTATCATGCCATACTCCACCTATAAAAGGTTATAGGAATCATCAAAAGCTTTAAAAAGCTTATCCTTTACCACAAATTGCAGGCTTGCACTTGAGCAGTTAAGAGAATGGATTTTCAAGTGCTTAGCTTGAACTTTCACAACTTAGTTGTCTCATTTAACCAAGTTCTTGGGATCTCCAGTCATCCTGGTTGAGTTACCGTTATGAAAATTCTCAATGTGTGGATTCAATCCCATTCCCCTTGCTGCATTATATAATTGATCACGGTTAATACCTTTCGTGAACGGATCCGCTATATTGTCTTTTGACTTTACATAGCCAATACACATTATTCCTGTAGTGATCAATTGTCTAATGGTATTGTGTCTTCGACGAATATGTCGAGACTTACCATTATATATATATACTGTTCTTTGCCCTCCCTATGGCTGCCATGCTATCACAGTGTATCATAACGGGAGGCAAAGGTTTTTCCCAACAGGGAATATCTTCTAAGAAGTTTCTTAACCATTCGACTTCTTCGCCGGCTTTGTCTAAAGCAATAAACTCCGATTACATTATAGATCGGGCTATGCATGTCTGCTTAGAAGATTTTCATGATATTGCTCCTCCACCAATGGTAAATACATAATCGCTTGTGGATTTAGAGTATTTAGTGTCGGATATCCAGTTGGCATCACAATATCCTTCCAAAACAGCTGGATATCTCAAATAGTGTATACCATGATTCACAGTGTGTTTTAAGTACAACACTCTTGTCAATACGGTCCAATGATTCTTTTCGGGATTACTCATAAACCGACTCAGTTTACTAATAGAATATGCTATGTCTGGCCTTGTACAATTTGCTAAGTACATTAGGCTTCCAATTATCCTAGCATATTCTGTTTGTGATATGGGTTCTCCTCGATTTTTTGCTAAGTGTAAACTTAAGTCAACAGGTGTCTTAGACGGAGGTAGGTCGTATGCCTTGAATTTCTTAAGCACATTCTCAACATAGTGAGATTGTGATAAGACTATTCCATCGGGTGTTCTGGAGATCTTAATTTCTAGAATCACATCGGCTAATCTCATATCCTTCATGTCGAAGTTTTTCTTTAACATTTCCTTAGTGCCTATGATGATTTTATTATTGCTCCCCATAATTATCATATTATCAACGTATAGACACACAATGACAAAATTGTCAGATGTACCTTTGATGTATACATATTTATCACATTCATTGATTTTGAAACCATTTGACATCATTACTTGGTCAAAAATATCGTGACATTGTTTGGGTGCTTGCTTGAGTCCATATAAAGACTTAACAAGTTTACAAACTTTGTTTTCTTGGCCGGGAACCATGAACCCTTCGGGTTGTTCCATATAAATTTCATCTTCTAAATCTCCATTTAGAAAGGCCGTTTTTACATCCATTTGGTGTATCTCAAGATTGTATAATGTTGCTATTGCAAGTAGCATTCTAATGGATGTAATCCGAGTAACTGGTGAGTATGTATTAAAGTAATCATACCCTTCCATTTGTTTGTATCCTTTGGCTACCAAACGTGCTTTGTATTTGTCAATAGATTTATCGCCTTTGTATTTCTTCTTGAGAATCCACTTGTAACCTAAAGGTTTATTTCCCGGAGGAGGATCAACAATATGTCAAGTGTGATTATTCAAGATTGACTCGATTTCACTATTAATTTCTTCTTGCCATAGATCGGCATCGGAACCAGATAATGCTTCCTTGATTGTCATCGGTTCGTCTTCTAAAGAGTAGACTATAAAATCCGGACCAAAGGTTTTTGCAATTTTTATTCTTTTTCCTCGTCTTGGTTCCGGTGTTGGTCCATTACTATTTGGCGAGATTTCATCATAAGTCCTCTTTTTTGAACTTATGTCATTCTTTTCTATCTTAAGGAATAATCTTTCAAAAAATATGACATTTCTTGATTCTACGATCATTCCCTCATTTATATCGGGTACTTCCGATTGTGTACCAAAAATCGGTACGCACTACTATTATTTGCATATCCTATGAAAATGCAATCAACCGTTTTTGGTCCTATTTTTACTTGCTTGGGTTTCGGTACTTCAACTTTTGCTAAGCACCCCCACACTTTTAAGTATTTATAGGACGACTTCCTTCCTTTCCATAATTCATATGGAGTTTTATCTTGCTTCTTTTTGGGTAATTTATTCAAAATTTTATTAGCCGAAAGAATAGATTATCCTCACATGTTAGTGATAGGCCCGAGCTTATCAACATAGCATTCATCATTTCCTTCAATGTTCTATTCTTTCGTTCGGCAACACCATTCGATTGGGGTGCATAAGGTGCAGTCGTTTGGTAAATAATGCCATTTTCACGACAATATTCTTCAAAAGGTGCAACATATTCACCACCTCGATCACTTCGAATCATTTTGATTTTGGTGTTGAGTTGATTTTCAACTTCCGTTTTGTATGTTTTGAAAGCTTCGAATGCTTCGTCTTTGCTTTTCAAAATATACACATAACAAAATCTTGTGCAATCGTCTATAAAAGTTATAAAATTAGGAGACTCAACTAAATAAGCAACTTTATCGTTTATTTTATTATCACCACGTACATTGATATCATTAAGTTTGAAAAGGCCATTATCTATGTAGGCTTTTCCGATAAAGTGACTATTCTTGGTTATTACAACTTTATCTGCTTCAAACACTAGCCTAAATCCAGCTTTGCTCAATGCTGAGCCAGACACAAGATTCTTACTGCTGTCCGGAACATGTAGCACATTCTTGAGCGTCATTTTCAATCCCGACGTCATCCTGAGTATAACCTATCCATTTCCGACAACATTTGAGGCAGCGGAGTTTCCCATGTACAACTTTCTTTCCTCGGTGACGGGCTCGTAGGAGGAGAACATGGCTTTATCGGCACAAATGTGTTTGGTAGGGTCGGTGTCCACCCACCATCCGACTGGAATACCGACCATGTTGACTTCATCTACAACTGCACACAGATCAAGACTGAACAAATCGACAGGCACATACTTATTTTCGATAACATTTGCTTGATCTCTCTTCTTGTCCTTCTTTGGTTTGCGGCAATTTTTCGCCATATGCCCGAATTTACCGCAGTTGTAGCATTCTCTTTTGATCTTCTTTTGATTCTTCGAGTCTTGCCTCTTCCCGTTAAATTTCCGCTTTTTGTTGTGGCTTGAATCGACGAGATTTGCTTTTGCCTCTATAGATGACTTGTTCATCTTGACATCGGTCTTCCGATTATCTTCTTCGATCCTCAGTCGCACAATAAAATCTTCAAGGCCCATTTCCTTGTGCTTGTGCTTGAGGTAGTTCTTGAAATCCTTCCACATCGGGGGCAACTTCTCGATTATGGCAGCAACTTGAAAGGATTCAGAAAGGCTCATTCCTTCTGCCAAAATTTCGTGTAGGATCAACTGTATTTCCTGCACTTGCTCAAGAACAATTTTGTTGTCCACCATCTTGAAGTCGAGAAAACGACCCACGATGAACTTCTTCAAATCGGAATCTTCTGTTTTATATTTTGTCTCCAATGAGTCCCACAACTCTTTGGACGTTTTGATTGTGGTAAAAACACTGTGAAGTGTGTCATCCAATCCATTCAAAATATAGTTTCAACATAAGAAGTCGCTATGATGCCATGCATCCAATGCCGTGCGTTTCTGGGTATCAGTTTCATCATCCCCCACAACAGGAGGAGATTCGGAAAGAAAGCGACAGAGGTTGAGAGTAGTAGGGTAGAACAACATTTTTGATTGCCAACGTTTGAAATCAGTACCTGAAAACTTCTCGGATTTCTCGGCATGGGCAGGAGCATGAACATTGTTGCTTGACGACGCCATCTTCTACAGAAAATTTCGTCTTACGATTGTTGTTGTAGATGCTGTAGAAAATGACGAATGATACAAAACCGAGGCAAGAGTTTGACTCTCTCTCCGTAAGACGAAATTGCCCCGCACAGTACGCACGGCTAAACGGCAAACGTCCCCAAGATACAACAGTTTTTCTATGAAATCGATACCTTGTAGTAGGAATCGAATTCCGGGCGAACTACTGAATACTCGGGACAAGTGCAAAGTGCGCCTACGAAGTGCCCGTTGCGACAAGTGCGATGTGTTGGAACATTTTGTTCCATACATATATTAAGAGTGTTTTGATGATTAATGTTGACAAACAAAACAAAACAACGAAGAGACGAAGCCAAACATCGAAGAAAACGAAGTGCTAAAACCTGGAAAAACACAAGGCTAACGTACGTAACAAGGGTATGTTAACGTACGTAATATGGGCAAGCTAACGTACGTAATGGAGGTTGAATAACGTACGTAAAGGAGTTCAAACAAGTGAACGTTGGAGAAGTCAAAGTCAGCAAAGCATCCAACGGATATATGACGTCAGCAGTGACGTAATGTTAACGTACGTAACAAAGGAAAGGCTAACGTACGTAACTCAAAATGACGAAGGCCACTGGACTGAAACTGGACTAGGCTAACGTACGTAACCTAGGGAGGTTAACGTACGTAATGAAGCTTACGTACGTAATATGAATGTGATAGCGTACGTAAAGCAGTGTGCAGCAGCTAACGGCTAGTTTGAAGATGGAGCCTATAAATACCATCCCTATGGTGTTGTTTGAGTACAACAACCTTGAGCAAATAGTCTATTCTTGTGATATTATTATACACATTCTTGTTGTTGATATTGAGCTTAATTGTAAGTGTTTGAGTGAGAATTCACGAAAACATACACGAGTGGTAAAAGAAAAGATACGATTGGATTCGGTGTTATTAGGATCAAGGATCCGGCATTATTAGAATCGCAATTGCTATCGAGTGAGGTTTATCTAGTACCCATAGAAAGCTAGAGAGGTTGACTCCTTGTCCTACGAAAAGGAAAACGGTTTAACTTGCACCGACACAAAGATAAGTACGAGTGGTTTATCACGGACCAATAGAAGACGTGATTGTAACGGTTATATCTCGACCGATAGAAGAGAGGCGTAGAGGTTGCTATCTTTAACCTATTGAAAAAGATACCTAGAGAGGACGTAGGCTCGTTTATACCAATAAATCTTAGCCTTCATGGGATCGGATATTTGCGCCGTTTGCGGAAGCGTAAATAAAATTGCGGAAAATAAATGACGCAAGGATTTATAGAGGTTCGGCTATTAACGAAGCCTACGTCCTCTCTCGATGTATCTTTTTCTTAGGATTAAGATCAAAACCTCTACGCCTCTCTTCTATCGGTCGAGGGATTACCGTTACAAGCTCGTCTTCTATCGGTCCGAGTAAAACCGTTTTTCCTTTTCTATTGGATAAGGAATCAACCACTCTAACTTTCTATGGGTACTAGATAAACCTCACTTAGATATCGATTGCGATTCTAACAATGCCGGATACTTGATCCTAATAACACCGAATCCAATCGTATCTTTTCTTTTACCTCTCGTGTATAATGTTGAATGTATAAACACTCAAACTAACAAAATAAGCTCAATATTACAACAACAATGTAAGTATATGATTCTCAGATGTATATCTCGTTTGCTTGAAGTTGTTGTACTCAAACAATACCATAGGAATGGTATTTATAGGCATTTCCCACAAACTAGCCGTTGCTGGCTGTTTTGACTTGCTAGCGTGCGCTAGCCTTCTTTTGTAGCGTGCGCTAGATCTTTCCAGATTCAGTCCAGTAGCTTCGTTTCTTCTTTAACGTACGTTATGCCTTCTTCCTTACGTACGTAACCTTCTTGTATTAGCGTGCGTTAATAACACATTGTAGCGTGCGCTAATCCAATATATCCGTTGCATGGATTGTCAAAATATCCGTTTGATATGCTGACTTTGACTTGCTTTTCCCAACGTTCGGATTGACTAGATTCAAACAACTTAGCGTGCGCTAATCATATTTTGTAGCGTGCGCTAATGATGACTTCATTGCATACGTTATTCTGTGTTTGAATTCTTCCACAACAGTAACATGGCTCGATAGCGTGCGTTAATAATGAAGTGTAGCGTGCGCTATCCATCAGCTTACTTCACTGCAGCTTACTTCGAAACTTGGCTGGAATGCAGCTTACTCCTCGTTAGCGTGCGCTAACATATATGCCTTAGCGTGCGCTAATGCAGTCCAGATTGCAACTTTTTGCGTCTTCGTCTGCTTCGTTGATTTGCTTCGCCTCGATGTTGTTTTGTAGTTTAGCAACTTTAATCATCAAAACATAAATTAAATAATGTGTGGAATAAATATTCCAACAATCTCCCCCTTTTTTATGATTACAAAACAACTTTTGAATTGGATAATCTGTAAAAAATAATATATGTATATTTTTACGAATCAAAGTTTTCGGCTTTGATCGTTTCGTTAGTTTCTCCAATCCTTTTCTTTTCGACATCTCCTTTATTTTTCAACTCCCCCTATTTGTATGCTTTTCTTCTCTTTTCGACTTCTTCGATTTTTCTCATTTTTATCTCAATTCATCTCCTTCTCCCCCTTTTTGTCTTCATCAAAAAATAACAAAAATATGAAGGATACCAAATGAAATATAAATATGCATGATACCAATTTATGCATAAGGGTATAAACTCCCCCTGAAAATATTATTTCTCCTAAAAGGAATTCCTTCTCCCCCTTTATAAAATATAATTTGTTAAAATTTCTTTTTGGGGATCCAACCTATAGTTGGTTTTTCTTTTGACACGTAGACGATATTTGAAATGTTTGTTCCTTTAGGAACCCAAATCTTTTTAATTTTTATCGTCCGTCTTGGGCTTTTGCAATTTGAAATGTGATGCCCGATTTTCAAACATTTTTCGCATCGGGGTATTTTGAAATTGACGGATTCATTTTTCGAACGTGATTTGAATCACAACCCCTCTTTATTTAAAGTATATTTTTGAACACATAACATTTGTTCAAATTTATCGTTGCCGCACGAAAATTTCTTTGTCAAAATTTTTAGTTCATCTTGAACTTTTAAAAGATCATTTTTCAAAATATTTTCATTTTCAAGGCATTTTGAATGATCAATTTCGACAAATTTCCCTTTTTCAAGTATTTTGGAATTTTCAATTTCCAAAGTTTTATATTTAGACTTGAGGGACTTAATTTCATTTAAAGCATTTTGATAGTCCGTATGTAGTAACTCGAATGCTTCAAAAAGTTCGTCGTAAGAATTACTTACTTGGCTTTCGACGTCGCTATCGTCGAATGAACTCCGGGCCATGAGCGCGAGATTATTTTGTTCAAGAAAATCTTCATCGGGATCTTCGTCGCTCCATGTTGCGATTAGAACCTCCTTTTGCTTTACTCGACAGTTCTTAGCAAAGTGGCCTGGTTTACCACATAATCGACAAGTATTGTCAAATTTCTTAGGTTCGCCCGCTTGAATGTCCTTCTTTCTCCGGTTTAATAAGTGTTGGAACTTATTAATATTTTTGGCATAATATGCCATTTCTTCGTCGCTTTCGTCCACCGGGGTTTCTTCTTTCTTTTTTGACATTTTAGCCTTGAAGGCTATCGACCTCTCCTTCGGTTTCGGTTTGGCATTCCGAGATTTTAGAACAATCTCGTAGTTGATAAGAGAACCAACGAGAGCACTAAAATCGAGAGTATTTAAATCTTTGGATTCCATTATTGCCGTAACCGTACCGTCCCATTCTCGAGGTAGTGATCGGAGAATTTTCTTTACTTTCTCACTACTCGAAAGTGGTTTTCCAAAACATGCTAATCCATTAGTGATGACCGAAAATCGGTCGAGCATAATCGAGATGGATTCGTCGTCCTTCATTTGGAATAATTCATAATCGTGAAGGAGCATGTTTATCTTCGTCTCCTTGACTTGAGACGTACCTTCGTGTGTTACCTCAAGCATTTTCCAGATTTCTTTGGCACTATCACACGATGATATCCGGTTGTGTTCTTCCGGATTTAAGGCACAATAAAGAAGTTGAGTTGCCTTACAATTGAAATGGTCGTTTTTCCAATCGGAGTCGTCATATTCTTCAAAATTTTTAAGCGTACCGTTGGAATTCATTGGGATTTTTGGACCAAGACAAATCACTTTCCAAAGTTCGATGTCGTAAGCTCGAATGAATATTGACATCTTCTTCTTCCAAGTCATGAAGTTCGCGCCATCAAAAAATGGTGGTCGGTTGAGAGCAAGGCCTTCGGCTGGAGAGATTTGAAACGCCATTTTGGATCTTCTCCTCAGATGTTAAGCCGCGTATTTGAGTACCGCTCCGATACCAATTGTTGGGTATGAGATCGGATATTTGCGCCGTTTGCGGAAGCGTAAATAAAATTGCGGAAAATAAATGACGCAAGGATTTATAGAGGTTCGGCTATTAACGAAGCCTACGTCCTCTCTCGATGTATCTTTTTCTTAGGATTAAGATCAAAACCTCTACGCCTCTCTTCTATCGGTCGAGGGATTACCGTTACAAGCTCGTCTTCTATCGGTCCGAGTAAAACCGTTTTTCCTTTTCTATTGGATAAGGAATCAACCACTCTAGGTACTAGATAAACCTCACTTAGATATCGATTGCGATTCTAACAATGCCGGATACTTGATCCTAATAACACCGAATCCAATCGTATATTTTCTTTTACCTCTCGTGTATAATGTTGAATGTATAAACACTCAAACTAACAAAATAAGCTCAATATTACAACAATAATGTAAGTATATGATTCTCAGATATATATCTCGTGTGCTTGAAGTTGTTGTACTCAAACAATACCATAGGAATGGTATTTATAGGCATTTCCCACAAACTAGCCGTTGTTGGCTGTTTTGACTTGCTAGCGTGCGCTAGCCTTCTTTTGTAGCGTGCGCTACATCTTTCCAGATTCAGTCCAGTAGCTTCGTTTCTTCTTTAACGTACGTTATGCCTTCTTCCTTACGTACGTAACCTTCTTGTATTAGCATGCGTTAATAACACATTGTAGCGTGCGCTAATCCAATATATCCGTTGCATGGATTGTCAAAATATCCGTTTGATATGCTGACTTTGACTTGCTTTTCCCAACGTTCGGATTGACTAGATTCAAACAACTTAGCGTGCGCTAATCATACTTTGTAGCGTGCGCTAATGATGACTTCATTGCATACGTTATTCTGTGTTTGAATTCTTCCACAACAGTAACATGGCTCGATAGCGTGCGTTAATAATGAAGTGTAGCGTGCGCTATCCATCAGCTTACTTCACTGCAACTTACTTCGAAACTTGGCTGGAATGCAGCTTACTCCTCGTTAGCGTGCGCTAACATATATGCCTTAGCGTGCGCTAATGCGATCAGTTGCAACTTTTGCGTCTTCGTCTGCTTCGTTGATTTGCTTCGCCTCGATGTTGTTTTGTAGTTTAGCAACTTTAATCATCAAAACATAAATTAAATAATGTGTGGAATAAATATTCCAACAATAAATCTTAGCCTTCATGGCTAAAATTTATCATCAAAAGTGAAATAAAATTTATAAGCAAACAAAATTTATAAAATTTTATCGCAAAATTTATAAAATTTTATCCCATTGACGAAGGGTTGTTTTGCGATAAATTTTATCGCAAATAAAATTTATAAGCAAACAAGTGGAATAAATATTCCAACAATAAATCTTAGCCTTCATAGCTAAGATTTTATCTACTCTCTTTATTTTGCGTCTTCGTCTGCTTCGTTGATTTGCTTCGCCTCGATGTTGTTTTGTAGTTTAGCAACTTTAATCATCAAAACATAAATTAAATAATGTGTGGAATAAATATTCCAACAATAAATCTTAGCATTCAAGCGGTACTCCACGTATTGGAGTACCGCTCCGATACCAATTGTTGATCAAAAAGGAGCATTTTCCAAATCACTTTACGTAAGCTATCACATTCATATTACGTACGTAAGCTTCATTACGTACGTTAACCTCCCTAGGTTACGTACGTTAGCCTAGTCCAGTTTCAGTCCAGTGAGTTTCGTCATTTTGAGTTATGTTATGCCTTCTTCCTTACGTACGTAACCTTCTTGTATTAGCGTGCGTTAATAACACATTGTAGCGTGCGCTAATCCAATATATCCGTCGCATGGATTGTCAAAATATCCGTTTGATATGCTGACTTTGACTTGCTTTTCCCAACGTTCGGATTGACTAGATTCAAACAACTTAGCGTGTTGAGAAAGGAGGAAAATAAGAAAAATGGGATTTACCCTAAAAGGGGGAGAAACGAAGGAGTTGAAAAATGAAAAGGAGAAGTCGAAAAAATGACAGAAAAAGAAAAATGAGGAGACGTCGACAAGACGATGAAAAAATTAATGAAAGTGAGAAAAGAAAAAGAGAAAAGAAAAGAAGGAGTCGAAAAAGAAATGGGAGAAGATTCTAACGAAACGGACAAAGCCGAAAACTTTGGTCTGTACACATATACATATACTTGTATTTTTTCAGGAAAATCCCATTGACGAAGGGTTGTTTTGTAATCATCAAAAAGGGGGAGATTGTTGGAATATTTATTCCACACATTATTTAATTTATGTTTTGATGATTAAAGTATTGTTGGAACATTTTGTTCCATACATATATTAAGAGTGTTTTGATGATTAATGTTGACAAACAAAACAAAACAACGAAGAGACGAAGCCAAACATCGAAGAAAACGAAGTGCTAAAACCTGGAAAAACACAAGGCTAACGTACGTAACAAGGGTATGTTAGCGTACGTAATATGGGCAAGCTAACGTACGTAATGGAGGTTGGATAACGTACGTAAAGGAGTTCAAACAAGTGAACGTTGGAGAAGTCAAAGTCAGCAAAGCATCCAACGGATATATGACGTCAGCAGTGACGTAATGTTAACGTACGTAACAAAGGAAAGGCTAACGTACGTAACTCAAAATGACGAAGGCCACTGGACTGAAACTGGACTAGGCTAACGTATGTAACCTAGGGAGGTTAACGTACGTAATGAAGCTTACGTACGTAATATGAATGTGATAGCGTACGTAAAGCAGTGTGCAGCAGCTAACGGCTAGTTTGAAGATGGAGCCTATAAATACCATCCCTATGGTATTGTTTGAGCACAACAACCTTGAGCAAATAGTCTATTCTTGTGATATTATTATATACATTCTTGTTGTTGATATTGAGCTTAATTGTAAGTGTTTGAGTGAGAATTCACGAAAACATACACGAGTGGTAAAAGAAAAGATACGATTGGATTCGGTGTTATTAGGATCAAGGATCCGGCATTATTAGAATCGCAATCGCTATCGAGTGAGGTTTATCTAGTACCCATAGAAAGTTAGAGAGGTTGATTCCTTGTCCTACGAAAAGGAAAACGGTTTAACTTGGACCGACACAAAGATAAGTACGAGTGGTTTATCACGGACCAATAGAATACGTGATTGTAACGGTTATATCTCGACCGATAGAAGAGAGGCGTAGAGGTTTTGATCTTAATCCTAAGAAAAAGATACCTAGAGAGGACGTAGGCTCGTTTATAGCCGAACCTCTATAAATCCTCGTGTCCTTTATTTTCCGCACTTATATTTACGCTTCCGCAAACGGCGCAAATATCCGACCCCGTACCCAAAAATTGGTATCGGAGCGGTACTCCAATACGCGGCTTAACATCCAAGGAGAAAAGATCCAATGGCGTTTCAATTTGCTCCTGTCGAAGGCCTTGCTCTCAACCGACTGTAATATCCGCAATTTCGGATTTCTGGTAATTTTATTTTTTCGGCGGAGGTCCATTTCGACGACTCGCTTGGGAGCGTATCATCATTCTGAGAATGATTAATTCTGCACTTTTTGTCATCCGAGTTCGTTTCGGTATTGTTTTGTTGAGTTCCGTGTTTCTTAACAACTTTTCCGCACTCGAGTTCGATTCTTGTGAATCTCGTCCGAAATTACTGTTTCGAGTTTCTCGTAAGTCCATTTAACTTTATTAGACGTGTTGTGAGCTTTGGTTTGGTGTTTCGATCGCGTATCGTGATTTTCGGACGTTTTGGGCCATTTTCGTAATTTCTCAAAGTTTTGGGTAATTACTTCTGTTGTTGAATTCCGAGCCTTCGGGTGGTCGGAATTGTGTGTTCTCTTAGCCCTTAGATTCGTCTTTGCGAGTACTTCGTGACCGTATCTTCGATTCGTATTCAGGTTCGGGTTTCGGTGTCGTTTTCTTGAGTTCAGTGTTATTAAACGACTTTTCCCAAATATGAGTCGACTTTGTAAAATCACCATAAATTCTTGAAAACTCCAAAGACTTTGAATCTTTTCAATATTATAGAGCATCAAGTTAGCTTTCCAATGGTTCAAACGGTGAGTCAATCGGAGTCCGGACGAGAGAGTTATGGTCGAAATAGCTCAGACACTCATTTTCCGATTTTGGCGAGCGGCTGTACCTGTGCCGCGGCACACTTAGTATGGGCGCGGCACAGTCAGTTAGCCTATTTCTCATGATTTTGTGAGATGAATGCTCATTTCATCTCTTCCTTCATTCCTCCTCCTCTTGGGCGATCTTATGGGCGATTTTTGGGCGTTTTGCATCATCAATCCCAGAGAACTTCATATTCTTCAAGTTTTTGGTGTGGATTAACAACTCCAACAATTGTTCTTCATCATTAATCCAATGTAAATTCTTGAAACCCTACTTTTGGGTGAATTGGGGGTTTTTGTTCGTTTTGTCCGATTTAACCGTAATAACTTAGATTTGTGATGTATTGATGATTATTTAGATGTATTCTATCATTTCCCTTGTTATTCCATGGTTGGATCATTTCGATTCGTTATTTTGGTCGAGTTCTTAGTCAACGCCTTGAAGGTGTCCGACAAAAGGTCTTAGAGGGGGGATTGGGCGTTGTATGATTATTATCCATCGTACGATTGTTGATTTATCATTGGTATGACTTAGGGACGAAATTCTTGTGAAGAACTCGAGTCGAAACCCTTCCGTTCGTTGTCTTCTTCGAGTCCGAGCTTCCCGGTCGAACCGTGTTCTTCGGAACGTTTGGTAGCGGTTATTAAGGCAAGTATCTTATTATACGACTTGTATCTTGTGACTAGTAATTACGTATGATATGTATGACGATTTTGCTTGCCTCCGTAAATATGTTCCGTTTGAGTTGGTTGTGTTTTCCGAAATTTGAAGGTTTTGTGGTAATAGTGATATATTGGTATCCGAGATAGGCTTCGTGCCATTTGTGCAGGATTGCGATGTAAATAAGAGATGGTTGTACACGTGGTTGTTCAATGTATTGTGTAGAATGTGTGTTATGTTGGTTAAGAGTCGTTGTGATGATCATGATATTTGTGTTGTTTTGGTTTACATACTTGATTGTACATTTCAAAGGTAATGTGGAATGGCTTGACATTTAATGATTATGAATTGTGTCGTGTCGATGTGTGTGTGTTCGGTAGGGTCCGGCGAGGCCTGCGGAGTTCGGTACATGATGTGTACGAACAAAGTGTGTGATCCGGGTAGAGTCCAGCGAGGCCTCGGAGTCCGGTACATGACGTGTACGGACAAGGTGTGTGATCCGGTAGGGTCAGCGAGGCCTGCGGAGTTCGGTACATGATGTGTACGAGCGATGTTGTGGCGGGTAGGGTCCGTTGAGGCCTCGGAGTTCGGTACATGATGTGTACGAGCAGTGTGTGTGGCCGGGTAGGGTCCGTTGAGGCCTCGGAGTTCGGTACATGATGTGTACGAGCAGTGTGTGTGGTCGGGTAAGGTCCGTCGAGGCCTCGGAGTTCGGTACATGATGTGTACGAACAATGATCGTGTAGCAATGATTGTTCGGGTAACATTTTAAATATGGATCTCGGACTCATAATGATATATTATTTAGTATGCTTTGAAACGAGAATCGGGCTAAGGCCTAATGTTTACGAAAAGGTTTTGTAAATTGGGACTCGAGGTCCAAAAGAATTTACCTTTAAAAATCCCGAGATGATGTGTTCCTTTTCAAATATCTCTTACTTGAGTTCGAAATTCTAAAACTTCTAGAACATTTTGATAATTGATTTACGTATTAAATTCGTAGTTGCTATTTGCTTGTTACATTTCGTATGGTTTGATACTTGCACTAGTAAAGCGGTGGAGTTTTACTAACCCAGTATTCGGGGTGGATGTCTGCTCTGCGTCCGGTACATGCGAGTTCGGGGAGCGATCACGGGATTGGCACAAGGGGATAACGAGTGCGATACTAATCAAGAGTTGAGAGTTGGTAGAGTTTATTTGTATTGTTAGAGTTGATTCGGTCTTCCGTTGTATTGTATTTCGAACCTGTGTGGGTAATGTTGTTAGTCGATCCTGTTGATAGAGTTGTGTGACCTCATCGGTGCTGTGTGTTTTTGTGTAAGTGACCTTAGCAGTGCTGTATTATTATATTGTTTGACCACTGGCCGGGCAAGCATTTGGTTGTTTATGGACGTTTGCTTTGGTAGATCCTTGCGGAAAGGGTTTACGGCGTGTAATATTCCCATATGGTTTTGGGGTGTTACATTTATGGTATCGGAGCTTAGGTTGCGGAAACCTAGGCCGTCGGGTCGAGTCGAGTCGTGGTTTGTCGAGTAATGTGTTGTCTTGTCGTTCGAGTCGTTAGGTGACAAGTTGAGTTGTGCGTAGTCACTACGTGTCGGATATGTTGTCGGATGAGATTAGTATCGTGGGCGACCGTCATCTCCGTGCGGCCCGTGGATGTAAGTCTCCCTTCTTTGTGTTGTGCCTCGTGTGACACGAGCTATTTTTATGATTATGAGTTAATTGACGGAATCCTCTTATGGATTTTGATTTCGTGATATGTGTTCATTTGACTCCATTTTTTCGTTCTTTTGAGGAGTAGTTTTGCTGTCTTTTGCATGTTTGATTTTATTTATTCTATCCGCTGAGTGAGTTCTTTTGTAATGGCTTTCGGTATTTTACCGACTGAGTTTTATTTCGAAAACCAATTCCCTTAACCGAGTTTTTGGCATTATGGCCTTGATCATTTTGGCGAAATTCTTATGACGGAATTTAGTATTTTGTAAATGGCTTTTGTGAGTTTTTGAAATATTACCGTCATCGACCTTTTTGGCATTTTGTAAATGGTTTTTATCCTGGTGGGTTCCGGCGCGGGACCCATGGCGCTATAATGTTCCGTGTAATTATCTGAAATTTTTGGGCATTCTAGCCCATTGAATTATCTTTGAAAACTTTGAGTACCTTAGAAAATAAATTTCGAGACGTACTTTTAAAATAAATTATTTTCTCGTGGTACATCCAAGGTGCCACAATATGTTTCAAGATTCTTCTACCTCGAGGACCAAAATGTTTTGAGATATTTCCAATATTTTAGAAACACTTTTACTTAGACCCGAGGGTCGAATATTTCCGAAAGTTTTTCACGAAAAGAAAGTGTCCTCATTTTTATCGAATGCGAAATAGTTTTCCAAAGTCTCGATAACGATGTTTCACGATTGTACTTTTTTTTTTTTTTTTTTGAAGGGTGATACTCAAGATCAATCGGTGTTTCCAAAATTGTTTTCAAAAGGAGGTTTTCGTTTTTAAAACCTATCTATTCCCGTTTGAGGGCTGGGTATGTATGTGTGATGTTCGCGTTGTCGTTATGATTTTTGCTACCGAGTATGATAGAATTCGTCGCATGAACCTCGAGGCGTTGCCACGCATTTGTTGTACTAGCCCTCTGTGAGAGGTGTGAATTGGTGTTTACTGTTTATCGCCTCGTGGTGATTTGCGTGTTGTCGCACGAGTGTGAGCTGTTGAATCTTGGGTTTGTACGTTTGTGTACATGTGTGATTGTTTCATAATGTTTGTAATTATGTCTGGTTATCGTTCGGGCCGTTGAGGTCGCCGAGCGATACCGTCGTTGTTGTAGTGTTTGTGTGTGTATTACTTTACGATGGTAATCGTTGTATATGATATGTGTTATGATTCTTTGTTGTCTTTGAGTTGGCATCTCCGCTATATTGTTTTGACGTTATACCCCATTGTATCTAGCATTTGTACTTTCGGTATGCCGAGCCGAGGTGTTTCAACCGTGATGTGCCGAGGCATGCACGTGTAAATTGTCCTTCTCGTCGATGCTGCGTTTGAGGACACCGAATTGATTTTGCGAATTGGCTCACGAGACTTTCGGAGTTCGCGCTTGGCACGAGATATCGGGATCGACTCGAGAGACCCATGGGAGATTTTCTGTCGGATGCTTTTGTGTTGTGACCTTGTTTCCGTTGTTGTGAGTTGCGGGGACGACATTTCTTTTATAAGAGGTCGGATGTAATACCCATACTATATTTGACTTCTGCAGTTTCTCCTTCTAAATTCTATCGACTTGCACGTGTTCGTCGATACTTTTTGAACTTGTTTGATGTCTCAGTTGTCATCGTTCGAACTGGTTGTGACCTTGTTTCAGATCGACCTGTTTATCATCGTGACCTTCCCGAGTTCGGTTCGATTCTTGTGAGCCTTGTTTGGAAGTAATATCTTTCACTTTCTACGAGTTCTTTTAATGCCTGGAGTTGAAGTGGGGACTTCGGAGTCATTGTTCGACTGTTGTAATTCGATCATTGTTATTTGATCATTATTGTTCGATCATTGTTATTTGATCGTTGTTGTTCGATCATCGTTATTTGATCATTGTTGTTCGATCATTGTTATTTGATCGTTGTTGTTCGATCATTGTTATTTGATCATTGTTGTTCGATCATTGTTATTTGATCGTTGTTGTTCGATCATTGTTATTTGATCATTGTTGTTCGATCGTTGTTGTTCGAACGGGGTTATCTGACTGTTGTTGCCTGATCTCGTACTGCGAAGAATTGTCGTTCACCGTTAGTCAACTGTTTCGAGTGTGGCCAAGTGGGTCACCGATCAGTGCATTGTGAGACCGTTGCCAAGATGTTCGGGAATTGGGTTTTCGTTCCTACTCGGGGAGTGCCTGGTGGTGTCCCGTGATGCAGTTGTGTATCGTACTTCGTGCTGTAATTCGTGTAGAAATTGTTATTTGTTGCGTGAACTTTTTGGTTTTTTTTGTATTCTACCATGATGTTTTATTTTAAGTTTCGGGACGAAACTTATTTTTAATAGGATAGAATGTAATGTCCGGTATTCTCGTTTTCTGTTATCTTGAATTCTTTGTGTCTTGTGTCGGACATTTTCTTGTTGACGAGAATCGGAGTGAATTCTATCATAATACTATATTTGTTTCTACCGCATAGTCGTTGTGGTCCGGTGCGACTTGTTGTCGCGTGCGTTTCTTTGATTAAATGTGTGCATGTGATGTGTTGTTAATTACTCGTTATTGTTTTGAATCATTGTCGGTGGCGTTGTTATGGTCGTCGTGGGGCGTGTTTTCACGCTGTATGTTCTTTCGCGTTGCTTGTAACGTTTCGCCGTTGGGCGCGATTTTTTTTCGGTTCTTGTGTATCCCGTTGAGTTTTCCTGGCGGGATATTGCTTCTCCCTACTTGATTTAAGTTTCGGGACGAAACTTCTTTTAAGGAGGGTAGAATGTAATATCCGCAATTTCGGATTTCTGGTAATTTTATTTTTTCGGCGGAGGTCCATTTCGACGACTCGCTTGGGAGCGTATCATCATTCTGAGAATGATTAATTCTGCACTTTTTGTCATCCGAGTTCGTTTCGGTATTGTTTTGTTGAGTTCCGTGTTTCTTAACAACTTTTCCGCACTCGAGTTCGATTCTTGTGAATCTCGTCCGAAATTACTGTTTCGAGTTTCTCGTAAGTCCATTTAACTTTGTTAGACGTGTTGTGAGCTTTGGTTTGGTGTTTCGATCGCGTATCGTGATTTTCGGACGTTTTGGGCCATTTTCGTAATTTCTCAAAGTTTTGGGTAATTACTTCCGTTGTTGAATTCCGAGCCTTCGGGTGGTCGGAATTGTGTGTTCTCTTAGCCCTTAGATTCGTCTTTGCGAGTACTTCGTGACCGTATCTTCGATTCGTATTCAGGTTCGGGTTTCGGTGTCGTTTTCTTGAGTTCAGTGTTATTAAACGACTTTTCCCAAATATGAGTCGACTTTGTAAAATCACCATAAATTCTTGAAAACTCCAAAGACTTTGAATCTTTTCAATATTATAGAGCATCAAGTTAGCTTTCCAATGGTTCAAACGGTGAGTCAATGGTCAGTCCTGACGAGAGAGTTATGGTCGAAATAGCTCGGACACTCATTTTCCGATTTTGGCGAGCAGCTGTGCACTGTGCCGCGGCACACTTAGTATGGGCCGCGGCACACAGTCAGTTAGCCTATTTCTGGATTTTGTGAGATGAATGCTCATTTCATCTCTTCCTTCATTCCTCCTCCTCTTGGCGATCTTATGGGCGATTTTGGGCGTTTTGCATCATCAATCCCAGAGAACTTCATATTCTTCAAGTTTTTGGTGTGGATTAACAACTCCAACAATTGTTCTTCATCATTAATCCAAGGTAAATTCTTGAAACCCTACTTTTGGGTGAATTGGGGGTTTTTGTTCGTTTTGTCCGATTTAACCGTAATAACTTAGATTTGTGATGTATTGATGATTATTTAGATGTATTCTATCATTTCCCTTGTTATTCCATGGTTGGATCATTTCGATTCGTTATTTTGGTCGAGTTCTTAGTCAACGCCTTGAAGGTGTCCGACAAAAGGTCTTAGAGGGGGGATTGGGCGTTGTATGATTATTATCCATCGTACGATTGTTGATTTATCATTGGTATGACTTAGGGACGAAATTCTTGTGAAGAACTCGAGTCGAAACCCTTCCGTTCGTTGTCTTCTTCGGGGTCCGAACTTCCCGGTCGAACCGTGTTCTTCGGAACGTTTGGTAGCGGTTATTAAGGCAAGTATCTTATTATACGACTTGTATCTTGTGACTAGTAATTACGTATGATATGTATGACGATTTTGCTTGCCTCCGTAAATATGTTCCGTTTGAGTTGGTTGTGTTTTCCGAAATTTGAAGGTTTTGTGGTAATAGTGATATATTGGTATCCGTGTTAGGCGTCGTGCCATTTGTGCAGGATTGCGATGTACATATGAGATGGTTGTACACGTGGTTGTTCAATGTATTGTGTACCGAATGTGTGTTATGTTGGTTAAGAGTCGTTGTGATGATCATGATATTTGTGTTGTTTTGGTTTACATACTTGATTGTACATTTCAGTGTAATGTGGAATGGCTTGACATTTAATGATTATGAATTGTGTCGTGTCGATGTGTGTGTGTTCCAGGTAGGGTCGACGAGGCCTCCGGAGTTCGGTACATGATGTGTACGAACAAAGTGTGTGATCCGGGTAGGGTCAGACGAGGCCTGCAGTCCGGTACATGGCGTGTACGGACAAGGTGTGTGATCCGGGTAGGTCAGCGAGGCCTCCGGAGTTCGGTACATGATGTGTACGAACGATGTTGTGGCCGGGTAGGGTCCGTTGAGGCCTCGGAGTTCGGTACATGATGTGTACGAGCGATGTGTGTGGCCGGGTAGGGTCCGTTGAGGCCTCGGAGTTCGGTACATGATGTGTCTACGAGCAGTGTGTGTGGTCGGGTAAGGTCCGTCGAGGCCTCGGAGTTCGGTACATGATGTGTACGAACAATGATCGTGTGATGATTGTTCGGGTAACATTTTAAATATGGATCTCGGACTCATAATGATATATTATTTAGTATGCTTTGAAAGCGAGAATCGGGCTAAGGCCCTAATGTTTACGAAAAGGTTTTGTAAATTGGGACTCGAGGTCCAAAAGAATTTCGCTTTAAAAATCCCGAGATGATGTGTTCCTTTTCAAATATCTCTTACTTGAGTTCGAAATTCTAAAACTTCTCGGGAACATTTTGATAATTGATTTACGTATTAAATTCGTAGTTGCTATTTGCTTGTTACATTTCGTATGGTTTGATACTTGCACTAGTAAAGCGGTGGAGTTTTACTAACCCCGAGTATTCGGGGTGGATGTCTGATACTGCGTCCGGTACATGCGAGTTCGGGGAGCGATCACAGATTGGCACAAGGGGATAACGAGCTGCGATACTAATCAAGAGTTGAGAGTTGGTAGAGTTTATTTGTATTGTTAGAGTTGATTCAGTCTTCCGTTGTATTGTATTTCGAACCCTGTGTGGGTAATGTTGTTAGTCAGTCCTGTTGATAGAGTTGTGTGACCTCATCGGTCTGTGTGTTTTTGTGTAAGTGACCTTAGCAGTGCATGTATTATTATATTGTTTGACCCTGGCCGGGCAAGCATTTGGTTGTTTATGGACGTTTAGCCTGGTAGATCCTTGCGGAAAGGGTTTACGGCGTGTAATATTCCCATATGGTTTTGGGGGTGTTACACCGACCACCATTCTTCGATGGCTCAAATTATTTGACATGGAAGAAAAAGATGTCAATCTTTATTCGTGCCTACGATATAGAGATTTGGAAGATTATTTGTCTCGGCCCAAAAGTTCCTATCAAATCCGACGGTACGCTCAAATCCTTTGAAGAATACGACGATGCCGATTGGAAAAATGACCATCTAAATTGTAAGGCTACTCAACTCTTATTTTGTGCCTTAAATCCGGAAGAAGTCAATCGAATCTCATCGTGTGAGAGTGCGAAAGAAATATGGAAAATTCTAGAAATCACACACGAAGGGACGACTCAAGTCAAGGAGACGAAGATAAATATGCTTCTCCATGACTACGAGTTATTCATGATGAAGGGTGACGAGTCCATCACCAATATGCTCGATCGATTCTCGGTCATCACCAATGGACTAGCTTCGTTTGGCAAACCATTATCTAGTAGTGAAAAAGTCAAGAAAATCTTAAGATCACTACCTAGCGAATGGGGCACCGTGACCGCAATTATGGAATCCAAAGATCTCAACACGCTCGATTTTAGTGCCCTTGTTGGTTCACTAATCAATTATGAGATTGTTTTAAAATCACGAAGTGTCAAGCCGAAGCCGAAGGAACGATCGTTAGCCATGAAGGCTAAGATTTCGAGGAAGAAAGAAGAAACCCCGGTGGAGGAAAGCGAAGAAGCGGCATATTATGCCAAGAATATTAATAAATTCCAAACATTATTAAACCGGAGGAAGAAGGATATCTCGAGCGAATCTAAGAAATTCGACAACTCTTGTCGATTATGTGGTAAACCAGGCCACTTTGCTAAAAATTGCCGTGTCAAACCCAAGAAGGAGGTTCTCGTAGCAACATGGAGCGATGACGACGAAGATGATGAGTTCATCAATCAAAATAATCTCGCTCTCATGGCCCGGAATTCGTTCGACGATAGCGACGTCGAAAGCCAAGTAAGTACATCCTCCCGTGACGAACTTTTTGATGCCTTTGAGTTATTACATACGGATTTCCAAAATGCTTTATCCGAAATAAAATCCCTTAAGTCTAAAATTAAATCTTTGGAAATTGAAAATTCCAAAATTATCGAAAAGGGAAAATTTGTTGAAATCGATCATTCAAAGTGTATTGAAAATGAAAATATTTTGAAGAATGATCTCGTTAAAATCCAAACCGAGCTTAAATCTTTGACAAAGAAATTTTCGTGTGGAAACGAGAAATTTGAACAAATGTTATGTGTTCAAAAATATACTTTAAATAAAGAGGGGTTAGGATTCAAACCACGTTCGAAAAATGAATCCGTTAATTTTAAAATACCCCATTGCGAAAAGTGTTTAAAAATCGGGCATCATATTTCAAGTTGCAAAAGCCCGAGACGGACGATAAAATTAAGAAAATTTGGGTTCCTAAAGGAACAATCGTTTCAAATACCGTCTATGTTTCCAAACAAAAACCAACTATAGGTTGGATCCCCAAAAATTGATTTTTGTATCTTACTCAGGGGGAGTTTTTTTTTTTAAAAGGGGAGATAATATTTTCAGGGGGAGTTTTTACTCTTTATGTATTTATTTATCATAAATTGATATCGTGCATATTCTACATTTTGGTATCACATATTTCAATTGCTATTTTTTTTACTTTTTGATGAAAACAAAAAGGGGGAGAGAAAGGAGAAAAATAAGAAAAATGGGATTTACCCTAAAAGGGGGAGAAACGAAGGAGTTGAAAAATGAAAAGGAGAAGTCGAAAAAATAACGAGAAAAGAAAAATGAGGAGACGTCGACAAGACGATGAAAAATTAATGAAAGTGAGAAAAGAAAAGAGAAAAGAAAAGAAGGAGTCGAAAAGAAATGGGAGAAGATTCTAACTTAAACGGACAAAGCCGAAAACTTTGGTGCAGTACACATATACATATACTTGTATTTTTCAGAAAATCCCATTGTGAAGGGTTGTTTTGTAATCATCAAAAAGGGGAGATTGTTGGAACATTTTGTTCCATACATATATTAAGAGTGTTTTGATGATTAATGTTGACAAACAAAACAAAACAACGAAGAGACGAAGCAAACATCAAGAAAGCGAAGTGCTAAACACGGAAAAACACAAGGCTAACGTCGTAACAAGGGTATGTTAACGTCGTAATATGGGCAAGCTAACGTCGTAATGGAGGTTGAATAACGTCGTAAAGGAGTTCAAACAAGTGAGCGTTGGAGAAGCCAAAGTCGGAAAGCATCCAACGGATATATGACGTCGTGATGGCGTAATGTTAACGTACGTAACAAAGGAAAGGCTAACGTACGTAACTCAAAATGACGAAGGCCACTGGACTGAAACTGGACTAGGCTAACGTACGTAACCTAGGGAGGTTAACGTACGTAATGAAGCTTACGTACGTAATATGAATGTGATAGCGTACGTAAAGCAGTTTGCACCAGCTAACAGCTAGTTTGAAGATGGAGCCTATAAATACCATCCCTATGGTATTGTTTGAGCACAACAACCTTGAGCAAATAGTCTATTCTTGTGATATTATTATACACATTCTTGTTGTTGATATTGAGCTTAATTGTAAGTGTTTGAGTGAGAATTCACGAAAACATACACGAGTGGTAAAAGAAAAGATACGATTGGATTCGGTGTTATTAGGATCAAGGATCCGGCATTATTAGAATCGCAATCGCTATCGAGTGAGGTTTATCTAGTACCCATAGAAAGCTAGAGAGGTTGATTCCTTGTCCTACGAAAAGGAAAACGGTTTAACTTGGACCGACACAAAGATAAGTACGAGTGGTTTATCACGGACCAATAGAAGACGTGATTGTAACGGTTATACCTCGACCGATAGAAGAGAGGCGTAGAGGTTGCTATCTTTAACCTATTGAAAAAGATACCTAGAGAGGACGTAGGCTCGTTTATAGCCGAACCTCTATAAATCCTCGTGTCCTTTATTTTCCGCACTTATATTTACGCTTCCGCAAACGGCACAAATATCCGACCCCGTACCCAACAAAGGGGGATGGAGCGGTACTCCAATACGCGGCTTAACATCCAAGGAGAAAAGATCCAATGGCGTTTCAATTTGCTCCTGTCGAAGGCCTTGCTCTCAACCGACCACCATTCTTCGATGACTCAAATTATTTGACATGGAAGAAAAAGATGTCAATCTTTATTCGTGCCTACGATATAGAGATTTGGAAGATTATTTGTCTCGGCCCAAAAGTTCCTATCAAATCCGACGGTACGCTCAAATCCTTTGAAGAATACGACGATGCCGATTGGAAAAATGACCATCTAAATTGTAAGGCTACTCAACTCTTATTTTGTGCCTTAAATCCGGAAGAGGTGAATCGAATCTCATCGTTTGAGAGTGCGAAAGAAATATGGAAAATTCTAGAAATCACACACGAAGGGACGACTCAAGTCAAGGAGACGAAGATAAATATGCTTCTCCATGACTACGAGTTATTCATGATGAAGGGTGACGAGTCCATCACCAATATGCTCGATCGATTCTCGGTCATCACCAATGGACTAGCTTCGTTTGGCAAACCATTATCTAGTAGTGAAAAAGTCAAGAAAATCTTAAGATCACTACCTAGCGAATGGGACGGTACCGTGACCGCAATAAATACAAGTAGCTATGAAGGCATCTAATCTCCCCCTTTTTGATGATTACAAAACAACCCTTCGTCAATGGGATTTTCCTGAAAAAATACAAGTATATGTATATGTGTACAGACCAAAGTTTTCGGCTTTGTCCGTTTCATTAGAATCTTCTCCCATTTCTTTTTCGACTCCTTCTTTTCTTTTCTCTTTTTCTTTTCTCACTTTCATTAATTTTTTCATCGTCTTGTCGACGTCTCCTCATTTTTCTTTTTCTGTCATTTTTTTGACTTCTCCTTTTCATTTTTCAACTCCTTCGTTTCTCCCCCTTTTAGGGTAAATCCCATTTTTCTTATTTTTCTCCTTTCTCTCCCCCTTTTTGTTTTCATCAAAAAGTAAAAAAAATAGCAATTGAAATATGTGATACCAAAATGTAGAATATGCACGATATCAATTTATGATAAATAAATGCATAAAGGGTAAAAACTCCCCCTGAAAATATTATCTCCCCTTTTAAAAAAAAAACTCCCCCTGAGTAAGATACAAAAATCAATTTTTGGGGATCCAACCTATAGTTGGTTTTTGTTTGGAAACATAGACGGTATTTGAAACGATTGTTCCTTTAGGAACCCAAATTTTCTTAATTTTTATCGTCCGTCTCGGGCTTTTGCAACTTGAAATATGATGCCCGATTTTTAAACACTTTTCGCAATGGGGTATTTTAAAATTAACGGATTCATTTTTCGAACGTGGTTTGAATCCTAACCCCTCTTTATTTAAAGTATATTTTTGAACACATAACATTTGTTCAAATTTCTCGTTTCCACACGAAAATTTCTTTGTCAAAGATTTAAGCTCGGTTTGGATTTTAACGAGATCATTCTTCAAAATATTTTCATTTTCAATACACTTTGAATGATCGATTTCAACAAATTTCCCTTTTTCAAGTATTTTGGAATTTTCAATTTCCAAAGTTTTATATTTAGACTTGAGGGACTTAATTTCATTTAAAGCATTTTGATAGTCCGTATGTAGTAACTCGAATGCTTCAAAAAGTTCGTCGTAAGAATTACTTACTTGGCTTTTGACGTCGCTATCGTCGAATGAACTCCGGGCCATGAGCGCGAGATTATTTTGTTCAAGAAAATCTTCATCGGGATCTTCGTCGCTCCATGTTGCGATTAGAACCTCCTTTTGCTTTACTCGACAGTTCTTAGCAAAGTGGCCTGGTTTACCACATAATCGACAAGTGTTGTCGAATTTCTTAGGTTCGCCCGCTTGAATGTCCTTCTTTCTCCGGTTTAATAAGTGTTGGAACTTATTAATATTTTTGGCATAATATGCCATTTCTTCGTCGCTTTCGTCCACCGGGTTTCTTCTTTCTTTTTGACATTTTAGCCTTGAAGGCTATCGACCTCTCCTTCGGTTTCGGTTTGGCATTCGAGATATTAGAAAAATCTCGTAGATGATAAGAGAACCAACGAGAGAAATAAAATAGAGAGTATAAAAATCTTTGGAATCCATTATTGCCGTAACTGCATCACCGTCCCATTCTCGAGGTAGTGATCGGAGAATTTTCTTTACTTTCTCACTACTCGAAAGTGGTTTTCCAAAACATGCTAATCCATTAGTGATGACCGAAAATCGGTCGAGCATAATCGAGATGGATTCGTCGTCCTTCATTTGGAATAATTCATAATCGTGAAGGAGCATGTTTATCTTCGTCTCCTTGACTTGAGACGTACCTTCGTGTGTTACCTCAAGAATTTTCCAGATTTCTTTGGCACTATCACACGATGATATCCGGTTGTGTTCTTCCGGATTTAAGGCACAATAAAGAAGTTGAGTTGCCTTACAATTGAAATGGTCGTTTTTCCAATCGGAGTCGTCATATTCTTCAAAATTTTTAAGCGTACCGTTGGAATTCATTGGGATTTTTGGACCAAGACAAATCACTTTCCAAAGTTCGATGTCGTAAGCTCGAATGAATATTGACATCTTCTTCTTCCAAGTCATGAAGTTCGCGCCATCAAAAAATGGTGGTCGGTTGAGAGCAAGGCCTTCGGCTGGAGAGATTTGAAACGCCATTTTGGATCTTCTCCTCGGATGTTAAGCCGCGTATTGGAGTACCGCTCCGATACCAATTGTTGGGTACGGGGTCGGATATTTGCGCCGTTTGCGGAAGCGTAAATATAAGTGCGGAAAATAAAGGACACGAGGATTTATAGAGGTTCGGCTATAAACGAGCCTACGTCCTCTCTAGGTATCTTTTTCAATAGGTTAAAGATAGCAACCTCTACGACTCTCTTCTATCGGTCGAGGTATAACCGTTACAATCACGTCTTCTATTGGTCCGTGATAAACCACTCGTACTTATCTTTGTGTCGGTCCAAGTTAAACCGTTTTCCTTTTCGTAGGACAAGGAATCAACCTCTCTAGCTTTCTATGGGTACTAGATAAACCTCACTCGATAGCGATTGCGATTCTAATAATGCCGGATCCTTGATCCTAATTACACCGAATCCAATCGTATCTTTTCTTTTACCACTCGTGTATGTTTTCGTGAATTCTCACTCAAACACTTACAATTAAGCTCAATATCAACAACAAGAATGTGTATAATAATATCACAAGAATAGACTATTTGCTCAAGGTTGTTGTGCTCAAACAATACCATAGGGATGGTATTTATAGGCTCCATCTTCAAACTAGCTGTTAGCTGGTGCAAACTGCTTTACGTACGCTATCACATTCATATTACGTACGTAAGCTTCATTACGTACGTTAACCTCCCTAGGTTACGTACGTTAGCCTAGTCCAGTTTCAGTCCAGTGGCCTTCGTCATTTTGAGTTACGTACGTTAGCCTTTCCTTTGTTACGTACGTTAACATTACGTCACTGCTGACGTCATATATCCGTTGGATGCTTTGCTGACTTTGGCTTCTCCAACGTTCACTTGTTTGAACTCCTTTACGTACGTTATTCAACCTCCATTACGTACGTTAGCTTGCCCATATTACGTACGTTAACATACCCTTGTTACGTACGTTAGCCTTGTGTTTTTCCAGGTTTTAGCACTTCGTTTTCTTCGATGTTTGGCTTCGTCTCTTCGTTGTTTTGTTTTGTTTGTCAACATTAATCATCAAAACACTCTTAATATATGTATGGAACAAAATGTTCCAACAATCTCCCCCTTTTTGATGATTACAAAACAACCCTTCGTCAATGGGATTTTCCTGAAAAAATACAAGTATATGTATATGTGTACAGACCAAAATTTTCGGCTTTGTCCGTTTCGTTAGAATCTTCTCCCATTTCTTTTTCGACTCCTTCTTTTCTTTTCTCTAATTTTTTCATCGTCTTGTCGACGTCTCCTCATTTTTCTTTTTCTGTCATTTTTTCGACTTCTCCTTTTCATTTTTCAACTCCTTCGTTTCTCCCCCTTTTAGGGTAAATCCCATTTTTCTTATTTTCCTCCTTTCTCTCCCCCTTTTTGTTTTCATCAAAAAGTAAAAAAAATAGCAATTGAAATATGTGATACCAAAATGTAGAATATGCACGATATCAATTTATGATAAATAAATGCATAAAGGGTAAAAACTCCCCCTGAAAATATTATCTCCCCTTTTTAAAAAAAAACTCCCCCTGAGTAAGATACAAAAATCAATTTTTGGGGATCCAACCTATAGTTGATTTTTGTTTGGAAACATAGACGGTATTTGAAACGATTGTTCCTTTAGGAACCCAAATTTTCTTAATTTTTATCGTCCGTCTCGGGCTTTTGCAACTTGAAATATGATGCCCGATTTTTAAACACTTTTCGCAATGGGGTATTTTAAAATTAACGGATTCATTTTTCGAACGTGGTTTGAATCCTAACCCCTCTTTATTTAAAGTATATTTTTGAACACATAACATTTGTTCAAATTTCTCGTTTCCACACGAAAATTTCTTTGTCAAAGATTTAAGCTCGGTTTGGATTTTAGCGAGATCATTCTTCAAAATATTTTCATTTTCAATACACTTTGAATGATCGATTTCAACAAATTTTCCATTTTCGATAAATTTGGAATTTTCAATTTCCAAAGATTTAATTTTAGACTTAAGGGATTTTATTTCGGATAAAGCATTTTGGAAATCCGTATGTAATAACTCAAAGGCATCAAAAAGTTCGTCACGGGAGGATGTACTTACTTGGCTTTCGACGTCGCTATCGTCGAACGAACTCCGGGCCATGAGAGCGAGATTATTTTGATTGATGAACTCATCATCTTCGTCGTCATCGCTCCATGTTGCTACGAGAACCTCCTTCTTGGGTTTGACACGGCAATTTTTAGCAAAGTGGCCTGGTTTACCACATAATCGACAAGAGTTGTCGAATTTCTTAGATTCGCTCGAGATATCCTTCTTCCTCCGGTTTAATAATGTTTGGAATTTATTAATATTCTTGGCATAATATGCCGCTTCTTCGTCGCTTTCCTCCACCGGGGTTTCTTCTTTCTTCCTCGAAATCTTAGCCTTCATGGCTAACGATCGTTCCTTCGGCTTCGGCTTGACACTTCGTGATTTTAAAACAATCTCATAATTGATTAGTGAACCAACAAGGGCACTAAAATCGAGCGTGTTGAGATCTTTGGATTCCATAATTGCGGTCACGGTGCCGTCCCATTTGCTAGGTAGTGGTCTTAAGATTTTCTTGACTTTTTCACTACTAGATAATGGTTTGCCAAACGAAGCTAGTCCATTGGTGATGACTGAGAATCGATCGAGCATATTGGTGATGGACTCGTCACCCTTCATCATGAATAACTCGTAGTCATGGAGAAGCATATTTATCTTCGTCTCCTTGACTTGAGTCGTCCCTTCGTGTGTGATTTCTAGAATTTTCCATATTTCTTTCGCACTCTCACACGATGAGATTCGATTGACCTCTTCCGGATTTAAGGCACAAAATAAGAGTTGAGTAGCCTTACAATTTAGATGGTCATTTTTCCAATCGGCATCGTCGTATTCTTCAAAGGATTTGAGCGTACCGTCGGATTTGATAGGAACTTTTGGGCCGAGACAAATAATCTTCCAAATCTCTATATCGTAGGCACGAATAAAGATTGACATCTTTTTCTTCCATGTCAAATAATTTGAGCCATCGAAGAATGGTGGTCGGTTGAGAGCAAGGCCTTCGACAGGAGCAAATTGAAACGCCATTGGATCTTTTCTCCTTGGATGTTAAGCCGCGTATTGAACCTCTATAAATCCTCGTGTCCTTTATTTTCCGCACTTATATTTACGCTTCCGCAAACGGCGCAAATATCCGACCCCGTACCCAACACGATGTGCACGTGCTCGGACTCGGACTCGGACTCGGAAGGTGCTTTGCACCTTCCTCGTATGATTCGGATTTTAGCCTTAAAAATTAATTAAAGCCAACTAGAGTGCACCATAAACGGCAAACGTCCCCAAGATACAACAGTTTTTCTATGAAATCGATATATTGTACTAGGAATCGAATTCCGGGCGAACTACTGAATACTCGGGACAAGTGCAAAGTGCGCCTACGAAGCGCCCGTTGCGACAAGTGCGATGTGCACGTGCTCGGACTCGGACTCGGACTCGGAAGGTGCTTTGCACCTTCCTCGTATGATTCGGATTTTAGCCTTAAAAATTAATTAAAGCCAACTAGAGTGCACCATAAACGGCAAACGTCCCCAAGATACAACAGTTTTTCTATGAAATCGATATATTGTACTAGGAATCGAATTCCGGGCGAACTACTGAATACTCGGGACAAGTGCAAAGTGCGCCTACGAAGCGCCCGTTGCGACAAGTGCGATGTGCACGTGCTCGGACTCGGACTCGGAAGGTGCTTTGCACCTTCCTCGTATGATTCGGATTTTAGCCTTAAAAATTAATTACAAAGCCAACTAGGGTGCACCATAATGGAGCACACTTGATTGCTTCTTTATGATGAAAAGTCCTTTATAAATAGCTAAACTTTTCCTTGTTTTTTCAATGTGGGATGAGATTTCACACCACATTCCCAACTATTAAATGGCTTAACTTTGTGCATTAATTACTCATTCATTTTTTAATGAAATTGAACAAGTAAATACACTAAATTAATCTACACAAAATGTAGATTCCAAATATACCATTTAATGTCATTATTTACCATAATTAATTATGGTATTAATTAAGCTATTTTTCCAACCTAATTTTGGGTTTAATTTAAGTAGGATTTAAATATGTAGCGAGTAACTATCCTCTAATCGTTTGGGTAGAGTGTTGAACTTTGTTCTTACTAAACAGATACCTCACGCCAAAAAGAGTTCAAATCCACCAGCCACTTTTCGGGGATAAAGTAGTGAATCTAGAAGTAGGGCTGTCAAAAAAAATCCGAAAAATTCGACATCCGTCTAAAATATTTGTATTTGTATCCAAAAAAAGCGGATATTATCTGTATTCGAAAAAAAACGGACACGAATATTATCCGTATCCGAAGATTCCGGATACGAATATGGATATAGGCGCATCCGTATCCGAAAATATCCGTATCCGAAATTAATTATATATAATATATATTTTTAATATAATTTTAATATACAATTATAAAATATAAGAATGCTACTCCCAATAATACTTTGTCACATATCTTCATTCTTTGTTTCTTAATATTAAAATATAAGCATGCAGTATAAGTTATCTTTACTTATTAGTTATTTCTCTTTCTAACACAACAATCAGGTCAGCCAGCCGAAGTGATATTGACTGGTAAGGAGAAAGAGCTCCACCAGGGTTCAAGTCCCTCCTCCTACATTAAACTTTTGAAGATTAAAATAAAAGTGGCGGATACGGATAATATCCGTATCCGGATAGCATCCGCCTGATATTATCCGTATCCGATCCGTCCGGATATTTCCGAATTCGGATACGGATTCGGATACCTCTACTAAATGCCGGATCCGGATACGGATATGGCCATATCCGGCTCCGTATTATCCATTTGACAGCCCTATCTAGAAGACTGGTCCTTATTTTACCATTACGAGAAAATTGTCCGTCATTGTTTGATATAAACCTAGCAAAATAGGCCCAACCGTTTGTTTTTGGGGGGTATTAGACTTCATATTTTTTGCCCAAAAAAATGGGCCTTTTTTATCCGACACAGATTTGGCCCGCCCGTGGAGGCCCGGCCCGCAGGTGGCCCGCACGGCCCAGAATTTTTTTATTTTCTTTTTCATTTATTTATGTTATATGTAATTATAATATTTAAAAAATTTCCTTATTTGTTAGATTATATTACATATATTTATTAATTATTAATAATATAGTGAATAATTAATGATCGAAAAATATTTGTATATTTATTAAGAAAAAGGAGGTGACAATACAAATTTGAAGCAATGAAAAGAAGGGATAGACTTTGCAAGGCTTTACCTACCTTGTAGATAGATTTCTTATTCTATCCCGTTTTTTGAAAACATTAGAAAGTCTTCTTTCGGGGTCTCCAACCTTGAAGAACGTCGTTATTAAGATAGCCGCCTTTTACTTACTTATGACATTCACCTTGGGAGCAGGTGAGTCAAAAAAGTGCTTTAGCATTTGCTTCAGTTCGTGAGTTCTCGAGCGTTGAAGAAGCTGAGCTTTGACCACGGCGCTTGGTCGACTGCTAAGTCAATGCCAGGGTTCGAATATTTCAAAAAAAAAAAAAAAAAAAAAAGTTGAGGCCCATGGGCCGGGCCGGGCCCGCCCAAAGCGGGTCACGAGCCTAATAACTTTGGCCCAGGAAAAAACAAGTTTTTTCTTTTTTGCAAGGCCCGCTCGTTTTTTGCCCGGCTCATTTGGACCGAGCCTGTCCATTTGCAAGGTCTAAATTGATATATTAAGAACATGTTTATACTAGATTCAGAATTCAAATCAAAATATTGTATTTGGATTTGGGATATAAATACCCATTTTTTCTAATACTCGAGTTTCAATTACTCGGTCAACAAATTCTTACACATCGCACTATGACGATTTCTTTTTTCTTTTTTTTTTTGTTAAAAGAGGTGCCTAGAAGAGACAACCAAAAAGAAAGCAAAAACTAAATGCTAAAGACGTTGCCAGATCTTCTGGCTCTAGCAAGTGCGCAAAGATCAATATGATGATCTTTTTCCTTTGACATCACATCTCTTCTTTCAATCTTTATATAATACTAGGGGGGAGCGACGCGCTGTGCGCGTCGAGCATTTTCGTTTTGTGTTTGTTTGCGTGGTTAGTTATGTGAAGAAGTTGTTTGAAGCACAAAATTAAATTTTAGTTATTTACTCGATTTAGAAATAAGGAAGGCAGAAATATAGTAATTCACGTAGGTGAACTTACTCAATGTTCTGCATGATTTTCTTTATGATGAAGAAAATTGAATTTAACCTTAGGTTGCCCTTATATTTTTTATCAAACATTTTATAAGTACAATCAATGTCCTACTATTTCTTGGGCAGTGGAGGAAGGAAACAATGGTCGGATGCTGTCTGGAATTGGACCTTTGTGGCCAGCGGTCATGATAGGTTCAAGTGCTTCTCAAGCAGGCGCATCTACTGTTAGGGTGACACGGTTCGGGCTCAGGAAAATTGAATGAGTTTTTAGCATCATCTGCGTTGTCATGAGGTAGCATGCCTGCAATACCATGATTGGATTGCTAGGTGAATATAAAGGGGATGAAAGTTTTCTAGGAATTAACAATATTTGAATGCATGATAAATAAAAAAATCTTACTGATAGCGGAAAGGAATTCTATATGTATGAAAAAGTTGATGATGAGGGAATAGCAGTTGTGAAACTAACTATAAGAACAAAGAACAACTTGAGTTAGAGTAGGTAAATAATTGAAACGCCACATGTTCTTGAAGGAGAAAAAAAAAAGAGAAAACAGGATTAAGATGTAACATGTCCCTTTGGAACAGGGTATTTGATAAATTAACAGTAGTCTGTGCAAACAAATATTTATCATCATATTTATTCATTTCAATTGTTGCATCGAAAAGAAGTATGCTGTTCGAAAACATTAAACTCTTAAGAAAAATCTAAACTCACTGTGGCTATTTTTTTTCGTTTCCAAGAAGAGTTACAACAAATTTCAACATAAATTTCTGGAGCATATTGGTATAACAGGACAGAAAACCCAAATCATAATGGAAAGGAAATAAAACTTTCTCTAAAGATGCCACCAAAAAGAGGATGAACAGGAAACCTGATTGAAGGATAAAAACCTCCAGAAATAGATAAAAACTCCCCGATTCTGTTTTCCGGAAATTTAAACGTCCACTTACCACGATCCATATGTGCAACGAATACATACACAAATAGTATTTGTTCCAACTGATAGCAACAATAACTCTATTGCAATAGTTACGAAATTAAACAAATCCCTTAATAGCAAGACTAATCAGATATCGAAAGATTTAAACTAATAAGAAACTCTATGATAACCGATAAAAAGATTAAGAGTCCTTACAATCCCATTCCAGCAGCCAATTCATTATAAACAAACATCAAGAGCCGGGAAGTAAAGAGTGCGATATAATCAACCTAAGAATTTCAAGACAAGAACCACGATAATAATATTAAAAACCTCCAGAAATAGATAAAAACTCCCCGATTCTGTTTTCTGTAAATTTAAACGTCCACTTACCACGATCCATATGTGCAACGGATACATACACAAATGGTATTTGTTCCAACTGATAGCAACAATAACTCTATTGCAATAGTTGCAAAATTAAACAAATCCCTTCATAGCAAGAGTAATCAGAAATGGAAAGATTTAAACTAAGATCAAACAGGGAAAAAGATAATGTTACTCAAGAAATGAAATCTTGAAAACCCACTGAATCATTAAAAAAAATTATCTACAGTTTTCATCAAAAGGATACATGCTTGTAGCAAGCATAGACAAGAAGAACCCATCATACCTGCAAGAAACGCACGTTCAAAATAACGATTCTAATGCGAAAAAAAATCAAAACCCACTGAACATAACTGCACAAAACTTGAAGAAATCAAACAGTAATCACACGCGGATTATTTTCGCATTGCAGAAGAAGTTTTATTTTATATCTTAAGAGGAAACAATGGAAGGTATTCTCGAAGAACTTACCACTTGAAATCAGCGTCTTTGATCGCCATCCAGAAATAAAAGAACCCAACTCTCAATCCAAGATTTGATTCTCATTTGACAAGTGTAGACATTCAATCACACCGAGTCGACTCAACCACCACGAGCCGATTAAACAAAAAAGAAAAATTACGGTGAGAAGAGTGGGAGGTTAATGAATGTCTGAAAGTAGAATAAGAAATCAAATCCGCAAATGAAGAAGAAAGGGAGAAACGCAAAAGGAAGAGAAGCGAAAGATTCGCCCTATGAAGAAATGCGATTTCGACCATCACCAACATACGCTCTTTTAAGATAGTAGGACATAAGAAAAGTTGTGCCACCGAGTCACCGACAGTAACACCCAACAAAATAAGCCCTCAAGGCAAAATATGAGAATTAGGTGGGAAGCATAAAAATAAAAATCTGCAAGAATTTTTAATCCTTATTATTTTGAGCGGTCTTACAGTAGATTTATCTTTATTTTTATCCTTTGTAGTATTAATATTATTATCCCATTTTTATACCATGCTTTAGGAGCACCACACCATAAAGGAGACCAATCTATCATTGGTATACTTGCTATGCGTAGCTGGAGGAAGCATCGGAGGTGGGTCCATTTTCATCCCAACAATCTCAATCCTCATAGGCATTCCATCCAGTTAGACATTATTGTATCTCATAATGGCACTCTCTGCATCCCGACGTTGAGAAAACACTACCTCTGCAGCCCCACTACAAGGAAGAAAGGCACTTTTATTGTGGAAGTAAGTAAAAGAAAAAAGAGTTAAAGAACCACCACATCTCATGAAAAAAATAAGATACCTCTGATCTTCCACTCCTATCATAATATATTGAACATCTTTTCCGCACACCTATCCCCGATATTAGCTCTTGAATATTTTGACAACACGTAGAGTGTTAAATTTCCAACTTTGGCCAGTAGAAGTAGCCAAGTCAGATCAAAGAAAGCCAACACGGTCTATCAAGTGTCAAGTAACTTTCTACGCTTTTGGTGAAACTCTGTACGAGTATTTACCGTTTGGAGAAAAATATCAAACAACATGAGCTATAATTCTTACCAGGAAAAAGTAATATAAAGGGAAGAACAAAAAGGACAATGAAATTCCTAACTCCTCCCTTCAGTAAGTATAGTTTTGTACTTTTGTCATTGGCTACCCGGAACTAAAGATGGAGTTATTTCTCTAAAAAAGTACAGAATACAAACAAAATTTAGACGAATTTCACAGTTTACGTTCCTTATGTGTGTTCTCAGTTGACATTATGTATATACTATGTAGATGAGTACCTCATAGCATTACATAATCTGAACCCAATTAACCTTATTTTTCAGAAATGGAGTAGAATAATTGAAAGAATAGCAACACTTGTAATGCCGGCATGCACCAGTCAGGCAATATTGGAGCGAAGAGACCTTACAATTTGGTGACAGCCTCAGTATTATTTGAGAATTTATACAATTGCTAAACCGTGTCCTGCGAAACAAATAAAACCCCTTTAGAAATACATTATAAACATTTTCATAGGCGAGGGAAACAAAATATAACAAAACTATAATTTCGCTTTATATTTTTTTCTTTGGCTACTCCCAATAACCAATACCCAAGATTTTGAATATCCAGAATCTAAAAATCCCAACAAACCATAGCCCAAAATACCGAAGTAAGTGTAATTTTGAAAGATCAACTAAATTTCTTTTTTATTATGATAGTTTATCATAATTTCATACTTTAATTTCAGTATTTTTGGCTACTCAGAGAATCACCTTGATTGAATGAAAAAAAAAAAGAAAAAAAAGAAGATGATAACCTCATTTCCGACGCGAAACTCTTCCAAGGGA
Source organism: Orobanche coerulescens (assembly GCA_033398695.1). Lineage (NCBI taxonomy): Eukaryota > Viridiplantae > Streptophyta > Magnoliopsida > Lamiales > Orobanchaceae > Orobanche > Orobanche coerulescens. The sequence goes on from CM065816.1 coordinate 5,421,112, forward strand.
AATGAAACCATTAGATAGAACTCTTCTGTTTCTTAAATGTGACACCTCTAGCATCTCTCTGTTCTTTATAACCTGAAATAAGAGCATGTTAAATATTATAAGCAACAATAGTAAAACTGACATATCGGAATTAATTAACAACTCAACAGAAGAAATCAACTGTTCATTCATTCATTCATCTAGTTTATCCTTTGAGGAGAGGAAGCATGTCAAAATAGCAAGCGAAGAAAAGTAACTGAGATAGCTATTAGCTACTACGAGATGCAAAAAGAATATAAAAAATAAAGAACCAACACTCAAGACAGAGAATGAAGATAAAAGCAAAAAAAAATCGCCTGAAGACAGATTTTGACAAAACAGTATAATAATACCTGATTGATCCATATTCCCATCGTTGTTGGCAAATCCATTATAGTACATAACAGTATGAGCACTCGTGTTGTTAGCAGACATATACCAACTGTTCATCCCTATGGTGATATTTGAGCTAACATGAAATGGGGTTGAGGTTATAACAAAAACTTATTTCAAAACAACTAAAAAAAACCACTGAATAAACAAGCCGACAGGCAAATATAATTCTGACCATCATATTCGACACATTCCGAATGATTTCTGATAAATACCCACCGAATCAATCACAAGAATTCGGTGAAGAATTTCAATTCTTGTCTCAACTATTAATCAGCAAACCGAGGAAGCATGTCAAAATAGCAAGCGAAGAAAAGTAACTGAGATAGCTATTAGCTACTACGAGATGCAAAAAGAATATAAAAAATAAAGAACCAACACTCAAGACAGAGAATGAAGAAAAAAGTACTGCATACATACGCATACCTTTAGGTTATTTATGTAACGATTATTGACGGTTTCAAAGTTTGATTCATGTTAGCCGACCCCAAATCATTTTGGGACTAAGGCTTAGATGTTGTTGTTGTTGTTGTTGTTGTTGGGTCTTAATTGACACACATAACATGGTTTTGAGTCAAAATTATCATGTTAATAGTAAAGAATGCTGAAAATACTATCTTTTGATATAACTTTCACCAATATATTGTATAACATATATAAATATACTTGATTTCAAAATTTAAAAAGTGAACCCATCAAAATTCAAATGTGCCCATCGTTTTGGGAAGGAGGGAGTATGAAATATCAGACATTCTAATAAAGGTGTAGTAAATTAGGATAAAAGTTGTTCACTATCTCAGACCTACCAGTTTTTTTGCTAGCTCAACTTCCTTCTTTTGCAAAGCAGCCTTATAACCAAAGAAAAATGGGGAGCTATCAGCATCAAACATTGTGTTTCCTTCTTCTCTATCATACCTACACAATAACAATTATATATTCAGTGTTAATGGAAAAAATATCATAAGCCAGTGCTTCAATAGATAACCAACATATGATGATTAAGGACGTTAGAGATGTAACACTGGTTTCAAGAACTTGATGTGTCTTTAATGAAAAATAAACTTTAAGGTTATTCTGATTCTGGGAAACTAACATATAACAGTTGCCAAGAAATTCTATTCCACAATTAAATAGAACAACTCTATTGGTTCTCTCATTAGGATTTAGACTTCCTCACTTGCTAATGTATAATCCATTTAGCAAGCATGAAATTCACAGAAATGTTACCAGGCCCGATCTAAATCGTACTCCATCTCCATGATCATACTTCCTAAGATCTCCTGATTGTAATATTTAGAGGAATATGCATCAATGTGTCCATCCTACACAGGAAATACATAAAAAGGTCCATATCAAAAACAAACAAAAATATGAAATCTCATAAGAACTGAGCAGAGAAGCCTAACTTTGGAGGGCAAGTAACTTTGAAATTACTATAGCGCATCAAATGTTTATTATATGCAGATCATACATGTTAAGACAAACTTAATTAAAATACCTCAGCTAACTCTGCACCGTCTGAAGAATATGCTAGTGAACTGGACCTAGGACCACATCGAGAACCTGCAGATTTAACTGATCCAGATGCACGTATTGGAGTTGGAGAAGGAGTAATGCTGTCCCATGAAGAAGCACTTCCTATGGACCACAAATTTCATCTCAAGTTTGAACATATAAGACGTTATCCTGAAGATAATAGCAGCATAATGCAAAATGAAAGATATATCTAATTAACATACCAGATGGATGAGGGGAATGACCACCCAACCATGGAGACACAAGTCGTGCATCAGGAGAAGCACAAATGAACTTCGGGGATCGCGAAGGCTGTTCACGCTGGCTGTTGCAGGAGTGACTTTCCCTGTATGACACAACTTCACATCCCCATTTTCCATCATCCCTGTCAGATCTACCTACATGATCAACAAAATTGATAGTCATAGTCATTTACTACTGATTACTTTTCATCTTTCCCACTACTGGTACTTAAAGTTACTATTATGAAGTGGCCTGAGAAAGAAGAAAATCCATGGTACTAATACAAAGAAATCAAATGAAGAATTCATTCCAACAGACACGTAAAATGATAATAAAATCAACATTAGATAAATTAGAGAAACATATATGCAGTCTACAAAACATTACAACTTTTAAGTTTTAACAAATGACACCCTTAGAAATTCAGGAAACAATATGATTAAGAAGGTTAAATACCAGGGGTAAAACGGGAACTACTGTATCTATTTCGTTTTTGGTCATACTTCCAATTGTAATCTCTTCCATCACCACATGATGACTCTCTATGATGAATCTCTTCACGATCCTCACGGACACAGCCTAAAATGGGAGTTAGTACATAACAGTATGAGCACTCGTGTTGTTAGCAGACATATACCAAATGTTCATCCCTATGGTGATATCTGATCTAACATGAAATGGGGTTGAGGTTATACCAAAAACTTATTTCAAAACAACTAAAAAAAACCACTGAATAAACAAGCCGACAGGCAAATATAATTTTGACCGTCATATTCGACGCATTCAGAATGATTTCTGATAAATACCCACCGAAACGATCACAAGAATTCGGTGAAGAATTTCAATTCTTGTCTCAACTATTAATCAGCAAACCGAGAAAGTAATTAAAGATCCAATGGTTCAACCGAAAAATCATCAGAGTTGAAAAATCCATCCAAGATTTCCCCTCCATATCAATGAATATTAAAAGGAAGAAGACTAACCTGAAGCCGATATCAAGTGTGATTGAGTCAGTAAGGACACTAAAAATTTATCCCTCATACAATTTGGGAGAACGGACCGTGTATGCAGACGACTGATGAGTCGACGGAGATGATGAAATGACGAGGATGAGGAGCGACGGAGACGCGAATCTGAAGCAGCAGAAGAAGGCGTCATGCCGCGGTCGAAATGAAGGGTTTGAAGAAGGGCAAGAGAAGAAGTGGATAGATGAAGAGAGAAGAGATGAAACACACATGTCAAAAAGATGAAGCAGAGAAGTCGACCGAATGAAAGGAAGAGGAAGAAAGCGTGAAAAGAAAATGAAGAGAAGCGACGGTTTCAGCGATGAAAAAGGAGGAGGGAAAAAAACGGAGAGAAACACGCTTTCCTTCCACCTACCCTTCACACTTTTAGAGTAGTAGGAAATACTACTACTTTCGTCTTTTAATAAGTGTCGTTTGCCTTTTTCAAATTAAATTTTGACCATTTATTTTTCTTAAATATTATACCGAGAAATATAAAAGTTATATCATCATATTTATTTTTTAAAATATTTTCATGATATAATTTTTCATAAATTTCCATAAAAAGTTATTTACAGTACAAGTTTTATCTTGAAAAATACAAAAATAGTTATTAATGAACAGAAATACATCATCATATCTCTTATTCATCCCGTCCCATTCAAATATTTCTAATTTACTTAGAATTTTTCACTTTATAAAGTCTATCATAATCATATTTATATAATTAAATTAAGCAATTATTTTTTTATTTTTTAATATTTATTATATAATTACCATCGTTACCTTTTAATTTTTAATGTGAATTGCATACTTTCCATTATTATTTACATTATATACTAATACATCATGATTCATATCCAAATATTTACTTAAAATTTTGTGAAAATAGAGTAAATATGATTATTTAGTGAAAGGTATGCAGTAGCTTTTTATCTTTAAACGGTCCTCGCTCACCCTCACGCCCAAATATATACAGGGGCATAAATTGATGGTAAATTATAAGGTGATTGGGGTGAAAATACTCCGATATCGCGAGTTCGAATCCGTATGATAACAATATTTTCCTGAAATATTGAAAGGTGGAGTCTCTCACCATATATATATATATATATGGGGAGGGATATATCAACACACAATATATCAACACCTTATCTCACACATTAATCCCCACCCTTCATTTTAATATTTTTTATTTTCCTCTCTCTCTCTCCTTATTCCTCTCTCTCCCCTATTCCTCTGTCTCTCCCTCTGTCTTTTTCTTTTCATCCGTCCTCTCTCTCTTTCCCTATTCCTCTCTCTCCCATATTCCTCTCTCTCCCCCTCTGTCTTTTTCTTTTCATCCGTCGATTTCAGCTCCGATTTTTCCAGCTCCGATTACAGCTCCGATTTTTCAGCTCCGATTTTTCCAGCTCCGATTTTTCCAGCTCCGATTACAGCTCCGGTTTTTCCAGCTCCGATTTTTCAGCTCCGATAGCTCCGATTACACCTACCCGCCATCCGGAAATATTTGTCAGGTTTGCTTCCGATTTTAAATATATGTATATGTATTACGATTTGCCCCTCCATAAATTGTAGTAGTTTCTTGATAGAGCCATCAGTAATAAGAAAGGTCATTCAATTGAAGTTTGAGTTTATTACATATGTCGATGTAGTAATATATGTATGTCATGGGCTAATCTATGTTTTTACTGATGTGGGTCTTTACTGAAAGAATCATATGGAGTTAGTTACAGGGGCTAATCTCTTTTTTTTTTTTTCTGATCTGTCAGGCTACACGATGGATAGTTATTATGAAGTGTGTGGTACTGAGTCATCTTCTGTAAGTGAGTCGGATATTGATTTGGATTCAGATTCGTTCGATATTGAGGAAGTTCAATCCATATTCGAAACACCAATCGATAATGTTATTTTTGACGGTTCTTTGTTAGTCAATCCGCTACGTAAACTGTAGTGAAGAGGTTGTGTCTTTGAAGGAGGTTCCTGTGGAAAAACCATACGAGGGGCAAATGTTTGACAGTGTTGACGAAGCTAAAGAGTTTTATAATGAATATGCTCGTAGATGGGGTTTTGGTGTTCGCATTAGAGATTCCCGGAGAGACAAAGCACGAGATAATATGCTTACAAGACTATGCCTAGTTTGTGACCGTGAAGGGAATTATTTCTCCAAGTTCATCATACAAGATCCCGAGAGACCCGTTCAAGAAGAAACACTTCAACTCAAAAGTGTGGGTGTATGGCACGGTTTGTGATTGCCATTGTCAAGAGTGGTAGATGGAGAGTAACCGACTTTCATGAACAACACAATCACAATCCTGTTACCCCTTCCAAGCAAATTTGTATGAAACAGAGAAGACATATGCCCATGGTCGCAAAAGCTCTAGTTGAATCTTTTCTAATGCAATCTTCCGCTTCCAAGGTGTGTCACTTCTTGATGGGAAATCATTGGATTTGATGAGCGTGATTGCTATAATCACTGGGTAAAAACAAGCCATATAAAACACCAATTGAGGGGGATGCAAATGCAATGGCACAGTTCTTTTGCAAAAAGCAAACCGAAGATCCGCAGTTCTTCTATGCAATTTTACTTGATAAAGACTCAAGAGGTGTGAATTTCTTGTGGATTGATGGAAGGTCGAGAAGCCAATATCAACATTTTGGAGATGTGTTGTACTTTGATACAACATATAAAAAAATATTTACAAAATGCCGTTTGCTCCGTTTATCGAGTAAATCATCACTTGCAGTCAATTCAATTTGGTTGTGCACTTTTATTGGATGAGACCGAGGAGAGCTTTGTTTGGGCTTTCGAGACATGGCTAAAGGGAATGGGTGGTAAGGCGCCAAAGTCAATAATCACTGACCAAGATCCGGCTATGAGTAGAGCCGTGGCTAGAGTTTTTCCAGACACTACACATCGCTTTTGCCTTTGGCATGTAATGAAGAAGTTTCCGAGAAGTTAAATCATTTGTATAAGAAGAACTCAAATTTCAAGAAGGAAATGAAATGGTGTATAAGAGGATTTTATAGGATTCTTTGAATTTGAAAATAGGTGGAATGAATTGATGGATGTATATAACTTAACAGAATGAATGGCTAAAGAATCTATATGCCATAAGGAAGAAGTGGGTCCCAGTTTATCATTTGGATATTTTTATGCAGGATGAATACTACGGGCGTAGTGAAGGTATGAACTCATTTTACAAAAGATTTTTCTCACGTCATACCACATTGAGAGATTTTGCATTAAAAAATGAGCAGAGTATAGAAAGAATGGTAGAGAGGGAAAAGAAAGAAGATTATATCTCTGAGCACAAGGACCGCGTTGTAGATGGTGCGGCTTATCTCTTGCAATTTGCTTCAAAGTTATACACAAGAGGGGTGTATGTAAAATTTAAACAACAATGGGAGTTGGCTACTAGTCGTTACAAGCTTGTCTCTTCAAGTCATGTAGACGAGTGTCATGAGTTCATCTATAGGTCAAGAAATGAAAAAGACCCAAGGGAGTGGAAAGTGGAGTTCAACACCAAGACTCTTGAAGGAAACTGTGAGTGCAAGTTGTTTGAAAGCATGGACATACCTTGTTGACATCTTATAAAGGTATTTCAAAGTCGAGATCTAGATGTAATACCGGAGTCTTTTATTGCAAGGAGGTGGTTACAAGGAGCAAATGAGTACAGAGCCAAGTATGATGGTGGAGTTGTTAGTGGGCATCAAAATTCAAAAGTTCTTCGGGCTACTCACTTAGCAAAATCGCCAATGCTTTGGTATATGATGTCATGGATGAGGATGAATGTTACACTTTCATGGCACAAAAGCTCCAGGATCTAGCAGAGCAATATAAGGAGTACAAGGCGATAACTATAAATGCAAATACAGTGTCATCCATGGGTCAGAATAATGTAGTTGCTGATACGGTACCTCTGGATACCCAAGCTCCTCCTATTGATGTCAGTCAATCTCAACCGCCTAATGTTGGTAATCCTAGAATCTCAAAATGCAAAGGAAGGGAAACACAAGAAGAGAAAGACATGAACTCCCACATAAGTGAGAATGATAGATATAGATATGGTTTGGAGAAAAATCAACGGAAGAGAGAATACAAGCAAAGGGAATGCTCGGTGTAAACATCTTGGACATAACATGCGGTCTTGCCCGAACAGAAAGAAGTGACCTGTTAAATTTATGTGTCTTGTTTAATTTGAACATTTTGGAATGCTTATTTTGTGATTTAGAATCACTTTGATAATCGTAATTTTATGTTATGGTATAAATCAGATTTTTCTTGTAAATATGATTTATATTAATAATATTCGATCAGAATAACAGATTTTAGAAATCGCCTAAAACGAGCAGATCGAATCGTTGGACGATTTTCCATACATGCCGATAGTGCCGAGCACGTCCGGACCGTGGTCGACGCTTGTCAGATTCTCGCCGAAGTCGTGGCCGACGCTTGTCAGATTTCGCCGAAGTCGTGGCCGGACGCTTGTTGTATCTGGCGAAGCGCTTTGGATCCGGCCGAGCGCTTTGCCGGATCTCGGCCGAAGCGCTGTCAGATTCAAATGAAGGCCATTGATCCGGCCGAGCGCTTTGCCGATCCGGCCGAAGCGCGCGTTGTCGTATCAAACGAGTGCTCATTGATCCGGCCGAGCGCTTGTCAGATCCGGCCGAGCGCTGTCAGATCCAGTGAAGCTTAGTGGATCCGGCCGAAGCGCTTGCGTATCCGGCCGGTACGTCTTGTATCCCGCCGGCGTGTCCGGCATGGGCCCCCTATCCTGTCTGGAGCCGGCGTGGCTCGTAGCCGCCGGCGTGGCTCGTAGCCGCCGGCAGGTGCCTCGTGCCGCTGGGAGTTTCAGTGTCGGGAACTAGGTCTCGCTTTTCAAGATATTTTCGATTATCAATTTTTCGTATTAAAATCATTAATTTGGAATGTTTGATGAGGGAAAATTTTCCTGTATTAAAATCATTAATTTAAAAATTCTCATCAGGCAAGACTACACTGCAGTCAATACAATTTCTCTAGGGACATTACAGCAGCAGAGGAAAAATAAAAGATGCATTGCATAATAAAACAAGGTCACATTACATTACAATGAAAGCAAATCTTGGTCATTAGCAAATAACTTACATCAATAGCATTTTACAATAAAAACGATTTCACTATGGCTGCACTCAAAACAACGACAAAAACAGGATCCCAAGGCGATGTTTGATGACTTTCCAATCATCAATCTCAGTAACAACATTTGATTGTGTTTTAGGCGATGACGAGTTGGGAACATTTGTACTCATATGCGCTTCAACCTTTGGGACTCTCAACTTTTATTGACAGAACAAAACCTGAATTAAGAAGAAAAAAAAAATTAAGAAAAAGGAGAAAGAAGTAGTGAGCAAATTAACAAATGGGAAAATAGAAATAAGAAGATTTGTAAGAAAACCAAAATCTTTTATGAGCTCCTTTTATTGACAGAACAAAACCTGAATTAAGAAAAAAAAATTAAGAAAAAAAAAACATGAATCAAGAAAAAAAAACCTGTATCGGAGCTGAAAAATCGGAGCTGGAAAAATCGGAGCTGAAAAAATCGGAGCTGTAATCGGAGCTGCAAAAATCGGAGCTGGAAAAATCGGAGCTGAAAAATCGGAGCTGTAATCGGAGATGGAAAAATCGGAGCTGAAATCGACGGATGAAAAGAAAAAGACAGAGGGAGAGAGAGAGGAATAGTGAAAGAGAGAGAGGACGGATGAAAAAAAAAAGACAGAGGGAGAGAGAGAGGAATAGGGAGAGAGAGAGAGGAAAATAAAAAATATTAAAATGAAGGGTGGGGATTAATGTGTGAGATAAGGTGTTGATATATTGTGTTTTGATATATCCCTCCCCTATATATATATATATATATATATATATGCCAAATCTTCTCTCGTACGCCTCCCAATCCAATAATTACACGCACCGCGAAGCGCGTTCCCAGGCTACCCCAATACGACTTTGGCTCCGAGTTGCATATGGTTCGCCCCACCCATGTTCACTTACACGTGGTGACATTCCAGCTCAAGTGGCGCGCCTTTGTCAAGATGTTTTTGTGGTTGGGGATTGGGTTTGGATTACACACATTAAAAAATAAGAATGATTGCATACTTATGTTTTTTATGACTCACGTTGAATCTTGGAATCGTAGTTTCGGTTTCTCTTCCCTATCACTAGTTAAATCGTGAGATGTGCCTCAATAACCAAAGTCTGAGTACAAGTTAACTGATAACACATGCAAGGTCCAACCTCAGAAAAAAAGATTGATCAAAAAAATCAAATTAAGCCTATTTTTGCAATATGGGAGGAGTATTAAAGGAAAATTCTTATATTCCCACCACCACAACTTTCTTCCTACTAGACCCGACAATTTACCACACGACACGAAAACACGACACAAAAACGACACGAAAATTTAGTGTTTGGGTTTGCATTTTGAGTACACGAACACGAAAGTACACGACCGAGATTTAGTGTTGGTTTTGTGTTTACCCTTCTGTGACACGATGCATTACCTATGACACGAAATAAATAAATAATAAATAAATAAATAAATATAATATTTTATATTTAATTCAATAAAAATATATATTTTATGGATTCTGTCTAAACTAAACTTTAAAATTTGAAAATATAATGTGAACTTTCATGAATTTCGTGTAAACATTCGTCTTTTCGTTGCCATTCGTTTCATTTCGTCTACTAAAACCTATAAAAATAATATTAAATATTAAAATAATTATTTTTTATAATATTTTAATATTTATTTTATATAATGTGCCTGACACGAAAACACGACACGAAACTACACGAATTTGCGCGGTACACGACACGACATGACACGAATTCATTTAGTGTCGTGTATGGGTTTGAATTTTTGGTACACGAAACACGAAAGTACACGATACGAAAATACACGACACGAACGAATGGCCAGGTCTACTTCCTACATCCATCATTTCCACAATAGTGATCTCTAGATTGAGATCATTACTAAAAGACAAAACGCCTTTAAATAAAAAAAATAAAATAAAAATAAAATTGAGATTGCAATCCTCAACGATCTGGCTCACCGGACGATCCCGGGCGCAATCTCACAATCCCAATTTTAATGCCACGTGTCACTTTGCTATTGGTTATCTGAATATTGGATGATTATAAGTTTTTAAAGAACAAATCTTATTTAATAAAAGAAAATAACTTTAATAAAATAAAAATTAAAAAATATATCAAAATTCATGGTTTTCAATTCCTTACAAATAGAGATCGATATGAAAAATATATGACTTTTATAAATAATATTTTAAATTGGATTAGATTGTAGAGGATCGTGGTTGGAGTATGAAAAAATTAAGATTGGATTGGATTGAATTGTTGAGAATGAGAAAGAAATTAATATTTTAATTGAGATTGGATTGGTTGAGATTTGAACCTGTTCATTTTGAAATTCTACCTCCTCCGCCACTACCCTTTCCCCTCATCTGCCACCGCTAGCCTTTCCTTCCCTCCACCACTGCCTCACTTCTCTTTTCCTTCATCGACGATCAATTTCTCCTCGATTTGAAGGTAATTTTTTCTCTGTCTTTCTTTCTCTTGCAAATTTAGTAATAATTTTCGGGTGGGACGGTGGCGGTTTTAGGTGGCGGAGTGGTGAACGGTGGTGGTTCCGATGATGGAGTGGTGGTTCGGGGTAAATGGTGGTTGTTATAGGTGTTGAAGTGGTGGTTTGGGGGGTGGCTAAGTGGAGTGGTTAATGGTGGTTTCCAGTAGATGGGTCGTGGTTACGGGTGGTGGATGGTGGTTTGGGGTGGGGTTAGGGGTTATGTTGGTGGAGTGGTGGTTTCAGGTGGAGGGTGGTGGTTACGGGTGGTGGAGTGATGGTTTTGGATGGGGTTGGGGGTTATGGTGGTGGAGTGGTGGTTTTAGGTATGATTGATGGTTTCAGATGGAGCGGTGGTGGTTCCGGTGGTCAAGCAGTGGTGGAGTGCTGGTTTCTATAAATGGAACCGTAAAACTAAAAGTATATATTTTTACTTAGATTCATTTTAAAAATATATTTTTATATTAACATCCATCTTTCCCACTCGAAAATCGCCATTTCAAAATAAAATTTTAAGAGTAATGCTACTTTCACAATACACTTGACAACGGCGCGACAATTGTTTACGCCAAGACGATCACGCCAAGTGAGATAAAAGTGAAATGTCACAATCACATTTATCTCACTTCACGCGATCGCGCCACATACTCAAATCACAACCTCGCTGCCGTCAGACGCGAAAGAAGATTACTCAAATTTTAATATCTAAATAAAGTGTATATAATACTCCCTCCATTTTTCTTTGAGTTAATTACATAAATCGTCCTTGTGGTTTGTCGGATTTCACAGGTTTAGTCCATATACTTTTTTTTCAGCGGGTCATGTCCTTGTAGTTTTTAATCCGTTACGGGTTTAGTCCTTGTGGTTTGTCGGGTTTCACAGGTTTAGTCCCTATACTTTTTTCAATGGCCACGTCCTTGTGGTTATTGATCCGTTACGGGTTTAGTCATTTGACCAATAATTCTGTTAGTTGATCGTTAATTTGAAGGATATTTTCGTCTTTTCATATATTTTATTATTATTATTATTATTATTATTATTATTATTTGAGTACGTTGTAATTAGTTCTTTATTTTATGATTGTCTTATACATATAAAGATCGAAATTTTAAATTTATCATGTACTTAATGACTCCAATTTTTATGTCTTAATTATTATGGACTCTTAAATCTTCAACTCGTTATCTTTAACATCCGAATATAATACACAATCATCAATACAAGAAAACCAAAAGACCATAAAACACAAATAACCAAACGATTGGGACATGATAGGTTAACAATTTCATTTCCTTATTAATTGAGGATAGTTAATTACAATCATTCATAAGTTACATGGAATGGGGCCTATAAATAACACATATATTTCTTTAGCTTGCAACACCTCCGAATTGATATTAAAGGCTTGAATTACTGAAAATAAGCACATGTTTGATTGGTAAAGTTTTATCTATCTTATCATATCTTATATAACGGTTGGTTGTTACAAAAACCCATGAAACATACGTAGTTGGGGATGCGCATGTTGCAAATGGTGCCAAGTCGATTGGATCGGTCGAAGCTGGACTCACACCGCTGTGCAAAGATGGGTTGGTGACTCGCCAAATCCTAATAATGAGGACATGAGTAACTTCTACTTCGCGGGGTATGACTCTTTGTTTTACGTTCACCATTCGAATGTCGACCGTATGTGTAAACTCTGGAAGTATTTGGTCATTATATGGACTAAACCTGTGAAACCCGACAAACCACAAGGACTAAACCCGTAACGAATCAAAAACCACAAGGACATGACCATCTGAAAAAAAAAGTATAGGGACTAAACATGTGAAACCCGACAAACCACAAGGACTAAACCCGTAACGATCAAAAACCACAAGGACATGACCCGATGAAAAAAAAGTATAAGGACTAAAACTGTGAAACCCGGCAAACTACAAGGACGATTTATGTAATTAACTCTTTTTCTTTAGATGTCGTTTGACTTTTTGACACATTTTTAGGTGCTTTGACCGTATAGTTAAAATTATTATCTTTAAATATATTTTTTTTGTGAATTAAAATTTAGATTGTATATTTTTATTCAAAAAAATAAAATTTAAAAAATGATAAATTTAACTACCCGGTCAAAACACCTAAAAACGTGTGTCAAAAAGTCAAACGACCTCTAAAAAAACGGAGGGAGTACTTCTTTAAAGTTAAAATTTTAAAAAATATATAAATTAGGATATTTATTTAAAATAAATTATACCTCATTAAAATAATTAAATTTAAGAAATTATACTTTAAGTAATATGAGACTGGATTATTAAACTATACTGAACTAGTATATACACCTGTGCGATGCACGGGATATTATTCAGGATAATCATATACCGACTGGGAATGAAAGAGAATAATAATTTCATTGACGCGTGAAACTCCATAATTATGGAAGATCTCTTTATAAACTAATGGTGAGATTTCCATTATCATCACCAATCAACATGTTTAGTCCATCCCTATTTGTTACTCTAGATACCGCAACGTACAATTGGTCGTGAGTAAAAACCTTCCTCCTTGGAAATACACCAACTATTGAAAGTCACTGTCCTTGACTTTTATTTTTTGTCATTGCGCATGAAATCACCAATAGGTACGGATGTCAACTTTATCCGTACTCGATCCTACCCGTCGGATAAACCCGAAATCGGGTCGGGTATCGGCCGAACTCGAAATTTTATGACCGGGTATGGGTAGGGTATGAGTATAGTATATTACCCGATTACCCGACCCGATTACCCGACGCGCGTACCCGTCTGAATTATATAAATATATTTTTATTATATATTATACACATATTATATTATATTATATTATACATATTATATAAAATATTATATTTTAAATATTTACTATATTAAATTGAATTTATTAATTACATCATATGTATATATGATATATATTAAAAAGTATTTACATTCTTAAATATAGGGTATACAGGTACCCGAATACCCATTGAGTACCCGATTACCCGATGGGCAATACCCAAACACGATCTGAATCAAATAGTGTAGGGTATGGAGGAGGCATACCCGTACCCTACCCGACCCATTGACATCCCTACCAATAGGAATTGTCTTCGTTGGAAACGAAAAGGCAATCTCGAATCAGATGGACTTAATGTCATTCGAGAAATATACACCAATTCACCCGCGTTGCCAATATTTTGGCCTCAAGTACATAAGTACCCAATTGTTATAACCAATCGCGTCCCATTGCAAAGACCAGAAGTAGGATCAATATTTCGCAATAACATCACTGGAACACCCACCTCCATACAAAAAATAATATTATCAATAATTTTTATTGAGAAAAAATACTATTGCAAAAAGTATCATCCATTCCAAACAATCAAATATACAATATCAGCAGGTCCACTACAAAGTTACCATGGAATATTGCACTTATAATATGAGATCCACGTTATAACAGAAACTTTTATTGTTAAAATAGTTCAAGATTCCAAGTACAGTAGTAAAATTTATATAGTAATTAAATGCATGAGTGCATCACTAATAGCATATGTCATTAACAATTTACTAAATGAAGACATACAGTAGAAAATGCGTACCTTCAACTTCAATTGATGATTTGATAATCCAGAACACTTAATAGTATTTAAGAACTCAACTGAATGCATATTTTCAAAAGTACTAATACCACGATCTATAGGTGCAATAGAATCTGAACTTAGATAAATTCGTTTATCACTATGATGCATCGACACCATATACTCATTAATACTATTAATCTCGTCCAAAGTTGGTGCCAGAATAGCTCGACCTTGTAAATATGATATATCACCGATATGATCAACAAAAGAAGGATAAGTGGCATCAACCGTAGAACGAATAAAATCATCAGATTTGGTTATTAAGACATCATTTGATATCTCAATCTCGGCCTCGCTGTCATTCTCACCACCTAAAGTGCCATCACCAATTGAAGTCAACCAATCCGATAAAGCACGCAACTCAAGACCAACTTAAATAGATGTTCTGTCACTTGAAAGTTTATCGCTCTATCAACAACTGAGAATTTCTTAATGACATAAAGTGCACCTTCATTTAACAAGTGATCAAATGCAGAAAAAAGAAAAGCCTTGATAGTTGATTGAATACGTGTCCCATTTGAAACAAAAAATAAAAAGAATATATTATAAAAATATAATATGAAATCAGAAAGATGTAAAAAGCCATATACTTGAAAAATGAAATACACTCACTTCAATATCAACCAACAACAGCTCCAGTGTTTCAGGAATATTTTCATGACTGGAGATCTTTCCTTTCCTGCACACTCGAACGATGATTTTCCAATCAATCTTTGTTTTGTTTAAGTTAGCGAGAGCCGTGATTTATTTTCCATTTAGAATGTAAAATATGCTTGTATAAAAGAGTGCAAAGTTGAGTATGAAAAATACTAACAAATGATCGAGAATAAAAAAATGATGAGAACCCAACCATCAAATATAACATTTGGAAAACAGAAAAGAAAATAAAAATAAAAATAAAGAGATAAAAGAGGTCTACATGCATTTCTAAAGTCGGTTGTTGCTTACCAACACGAAAGATTTATCGGGGAATGGTGAATTGTGGAGAATTTAAAGAAAGTATGATTTAAGTCTGCATGAAAATGAAGAAGAAGGAGAAACCATGCGACTGTTTGTATTCTTCTGCTTCTGAAAACACATTAAATGAGCCTTCTTTTTAATATATTTAATCTTTCTATGCGGACTCTATCCAACGATAATTATATATCTCCTTTAATGTGTTTTCAGTTTTCTATTGTGAGAAAAAAGGGTCTTTAAGAGGCGGTGAGAATGTCAAGAATAAGAAAAAAAGGATGACAGAGAGGGGTTATTGCAAAGCAAGGATGCGATAGTTAGCACTAATGGGGATAAGGCAATGAAGTTTTTATTGTCTTTGAAAATTGATACCTCATGTTTAAATTTTATTATGGTAAAAAAGAAACTCAAGTTAATAGTAAAAAAAATGTCTTATTAAAGTAATTGTTAATGAATAAATTATTTTTCTAACTAATAATTACAATATTAAGAGAAATTCAGGCTGTGAAAAGGATAAATTGACAAATTCCCTCCAAAATTGTTCTTGTTTTATATATTATGGAGATGTTTAGTAGGGTGTAATTGGCGGAATAAAGCCCTATACCATTTTATATCATAACTTAATCCATGTTTAGTAAAGGTTATAAAATTTCGGGCCATTAGAACTTATGCTCGGCTCGCATGTAACTCTTTATTGTAATTAGGACATCGGGAGATATATTACTCAATACTTATCAATATGAGTTTGTGCAAATCCTAATGTCTACTAAATATAATTTAATATAATTAAGAATATATATTTATATATTAGAAATATGGATTTATATATCATGCACCGTCTCCTATATAGATTCCAAATATGTCCCTCTCAAGCAAATAGTACAAACTTAATAAGCCTCGCCGACTTTTCAGTATCCATTTTTTTTTGAGCAATGCTACATATACACACATTCATACACACTTAACATTTCATCCATTCATTTAATGTGGTCCCACAATAAATAAATGGATCCCACAATAAATAAATAGATGAGATGTTAGTGTGTAGAAAAGTGTGTATAAATATGTGTATGTGTAGCATTTCTCTTTTTTTTTATTTTCCAAATAAGGACCCGCCCCTCAATATTCCACTCATTACCGTTGTCCTTTACAATTCTCGGTGGACACTTTCACAGTCACACAGACTCTCTCTCTCTCTCTCTCTCACACACACACACACTACTTATCTTCCATCATTCATCTCAGAACTGAGGAAGAAGAAAAGGCTATTAGCAATGGTTTCCATTAAGTTTTAAAGTTTTGCCTCTTTATTTGAAAGAAAATGTAAGTCAATATCCAGAAAAGGTCCTCTATCTCGGTGTTCTTTTATATGTTTCAACTTTCGTATGATCACGATGTCTGTTATTTTTACTCCATGCATGCGTGTGTGAAGGTGTGTGCGTTTATGATGCTGGCATCACTGATTCTTCTCTGTTCGGAAGGATTATATTTTGTTTTGCGTCGACAGATCAATTTTCTTTTTTCACTGTTTGTTACTGTGTCTGTGTGTGCTCTGAGGACATTCGTACTCCATATTAAGCTTTTGTTTGGTGTTTTTATTTTCCTTTTTTATTTTTCTATTAATTTTTTCCTGATACATATCATATACTGTGTGAAGTTACCTCTGTGTGAAGTTATTGAACTGAGTAGGTTGAAGAACCGAAGAGACGAAAGAAAAAGGTAGCCCTAGCAGCCTTTTGATTTTCCAGGTGTTTTCCTCATGTATCTACTCTTAGTGGATTTGACAAGAGCCGTGATCCCCCCAAAAAAAAAAAAAAAACAATTTTTTTTTAAGAACATGCTTTTCCTTTCAATAGAAATTGATTCCCATGACTAAAGATTCGAATAATACTGTGTTGTTTGACGTTTTCTTTATGTTGCCCAATTATTGCAGATGTACTCAAAGACGCCCCAAAAAACAATGAAGAAGAGGCCTCTGGAAGAGACCAGCACGCAGAGGCCAAGAAAGAGCCCATTTGGACTCGTGAAGGCTGAAGATGGTTTATTTAAGGAAACAAAGGTTTTTAAGTTCCGCATACTCATGCCAAACAGCACATCTCTGGAGTTCAAAATAACTGAGCTGCGGACGGGGATGCCTATGGAGGAGTTCTTAGATGTTGTGAAGAGAGAATATTTTGCTCTTGTAAAGCAGCAAAGTTCACAGCCGCAGAGAAAAATCAATTGGAAGTACCCGGATATACATTTTACGGATGTTAAAGCAAAGAAGATAAGGATGAAAGTTGATTTTTGCAATTTGCTACCTAATGAGTGGAACATATTATGTCTTCATGTAAAGATTTTGCTAGCACATTTGGTTGTTCTACTATTTATGCTTTCAGTAATGAGTTTATACATTCTTTCTTTTTCTTCTTCTGTAGGATGGGTCACCGGTACCTGACACATATGAGGTACGCTCTCAATTTGGTTTTGAACCATTGTTATTCTACGATATAGGATTCTTGAGGTGTTCTTGGTGACATCGGGTGCTAGTATTGGCTATTTTAATTTCTACCTCATGATATCATTGTCTTGTTCCCTTTTGCTGCGCAGGGCATGTGGGATCTTACTCCAGATACCGATTTATTGAAGGAGCTACCCGATGACTATACATTTGAAACTGCCCTTGCGGACCTCATAGTGAGGATGCGATATGATTGTCTTCTTTGTTTGATATTTTCTTAATTGGATGCTAAAGACATTTCTCTTTTAATCAGGATAATTCCTTGCAAGCTTTGTGGTCAAATTCCAAAGGTGAAGATAAATTGATAAGGTATGACATTGCAATTTAGGTTCTTGTCCTGCATATATGTAATAACATCAGCATATGAGATGCTATAGTGAAAAGACTGTTAAACTTGACAAGTTATTAATGACTTGCCTATTGGGTTTTATATTCCGAGTAGTTAATATAGTCAACTCTGGGAAAGTTGGCGCAAAGCTTGAAGGACAATTTTCCTAAGAATGTAATGAGACAAAACTTCCATGTCTCTATAGGAACTTCAAGCTTATGGAAAAATATTATGTTCCTGCAGGTTAATTGTTTCTTTGAACTTTTTTCTATTTCCTCTTAATTAAGCTTTCTCTAAACGTAGTATGTTCTGGACTCGAAAGCGAACCGTCCAAGTTTTTTCTAGCGCATGACGCATTTCCCAGACATTGTTCAACCATGTTCCAGCTGCAGTGTAGTTGGAAAGAAATTGCTGAAGTCTTTCTCTATTTATGGATGCCCTGTATTTCTCATATTAAGTATTTGCTGTTCATGCTTGTCAATAATTTCTGCTATTTACAGTGTGGAATGGCATCCAGACAGAATATCAATTTTTGACTCAGGACCCGGAATGGATGGCACCAATGGGAACCTGGTGAAATGGTAGGGTATTTGTACATTTTCTGATCTATTGATAAAGTTTTCTAAAGTGTTGTTTGTAACCTTTGCTTAGATTTTAGTTTGGTGAATCCCCCACCCCCAAATAGCACTGTGTAGCTATCTTTGGGAGTTGGATAATAGGTACCCATTCCTTCAATGTTTTTGGAAGTACTTTGTAATGATTATTTGAATTGAAATATGGTCCTTTTACATGGATTTATTAGCCACCATCTTATTGAATGTTAAAAGGTTTGTTGACTATATAGTCAGATTGTTATATTGATCAGTGCATGCAAGCATGACACAGATGTTTTTTGTTATTCATTGTTCTGCCCTCTCTTGTACTTCGAAGTTACTGAATGTCACTGAAAGATATCATCATGGGGTATACCAGTTTTGTTCTAGGATTTTACAGCTTTGCTTTCATATCTTTTATTTGTTTGGTTGATTTTCTCTTCCTTATCCTTATGCACTGTTTCTTTTTGCAGGGGAAAGATGGGAGCATCTTTACACAGATCAGCGAGAGAACAAGCAATCGGGGGCAAACCTCCATATTTGACGGTAACAGTGAAATGCTATTAATGCTATCTACCTCTGTTTAATTGACCTCTCTAAAACGTAGAGTATTTTTATTTTGGCTAGCATTGTAGGATACCAGAAAAAAAGCAATGCATGGACTCCGTGCATGCATCTTCTTGAATGTCCGATCTTCTCATGATATATTTGTTATTCTTCTTGTACTTTATTATGAATCTTGTCCTAAATAACTTGTGTAGCATTCAATTCATCGAGGTTCACATGAGGCAAACCTAGTATGGTGCTTGGTAACATAAAGGACATGATATCTCGGCCAGAGAAAAAAAATGAAAATTGTTTTAACTTACTATAACTGGAGAGACTTGATTTTGGAATTCTTGATTGAATGAGCTTTAACTGAAGCTGGATAATTTCTGTAATATGCACTGCGGTGTTATGTCACGTGACTGTGTCAGTAAGAAGGTTTAACGTACTTTCCGGAAGTCTCGTGCTAATAAGCATTATTTTGTTTTGGGATCACAGCCTTTCTTTGGCATGTTTGGATATGGGGGTCCTGTTGCTACCATGTGTTTGGGAAGGTATCAATTGCTGTAACTATTTGTCTTTATTCTCTATAACCATGATAAATTGGAACCACATCTTTATTTATATTTTTGCAACTGCTATACAGGCGTGCTGTCGTTTCATCGAAGACCAAGAATTGTAACAGAGTCTTTACTCTACATCTGGAAAGAGAAGCATTAATGAATGCGTCACGCTCAGAAAATTGCTGGAGGGTAATTGACTTATTGCAGTCCGTTTTCTTTGGTTAATCATCATTTGTTCTCCGTAGCTGCTTAGTGAAGGTTTTCTGTTGTTTTGTGAAGACAAAAGGTGGAATGAGAGAGCCTTCTGAAGATGAAAATCGGAATTCCCGTCAGGGAAGCTTCACAAAAGTAGGTTTTATACGTTTTTTGCAGTGTTTGAAAAATTTAGGTTCATCTGTAATTCTCTTAGGGGGAGACGAGATATGTTATGAGATCTCCATTGTAAATTTTTTCCTCCAAAATCGATTTGTTTTTTGATGAATTTTTTCTTAAATTACATTATCATTCATTTTGACCTTTTTTTCCTCCCAGCAATCACTTCAACTTATGTATTTTTTTGAAAAGAACCCATCAAATCACTAATTGCTATTTCACATTTTCCCATACATTCCATCATTTACCAGCTCACATATGATTAGCTACCAACCATATCCAATCATTATTTCACTATTTATATCAAATCAATTTCATCAATACATTTTCATCTCATATCCACTCACCCTACCAAAATTTATCATTCATCTTTCTAAACAAAAGTACCACTGTTTTCTAACAAACAATTCATCACCGTGTTTCTATATATCACTGTAGATGGACGTTTACTTAAATATTTACAGTTATTGTTGTTTTACTTATTATCAGGTTGAAATTTTTGAGCCTAAAGTGAATAAACAGGACGTTGAACATCTCCAGTGCAAGTTGAAGGACATTTACTTTCCCTATATACAGGTTTAACTGCACATAAGGCTCTTACTGTTTAGTTTGTCATATACCAGCTAGGTAATAAGCACAAAGAGGACTATGAATGATTCTTAACTAATTATGTCTTATATCAAAGAGTATCGTTTTTTTTCTTCTGGTTTTGCTACATTAACTTACTTTAGGAGAATCAAGGGTGTATTTTTTTTAACAACGATGTTTCAATTATAACCGGTGATGGATCCATCTCCCTAATCGTTTTACAAAATAAATAGTTTATGTTGCTCCCTGTAAGCTTATCTACTAATCCCTTTTGTCTGATTGAACAGTTTGATGACATCTCTGGCAAAACAAGAAGACTCATCGATTTCCAGGTTATTTTCTATTTATGGGTTCTTTTTATTGCTGGTCTCTTAACTTGACGCATTATTTTTCCTAATACATTTGGTAACTGATAATTCTCTGCATTTGCTCGTTTTGAGCTTAGTTTCTTCTTCCCTCTTCGGTCTTTAATACACTTTGTTTCCTTGTACTATTTTTTCATGAATGGTGTTGCATTTCAAAGTTAACCTTTTCCCCACTGAACACTGGTTATGCATCTGCAATGCTTTTTGACATTTATTGGATACAAGCAAATAATGTTATGAATTAAGACGAATGAAATGCATCACACATTCACACTGGATTGCAGGTTTGAATCTTGGCGTTTAAATTTGTTGTTGATCATCATTTTTTATCCAGGGCCGGTCCAATCATTAATGAGGCCCAAAACGAGTTCAAAAATGAAGCCTTTCAATATTTTAACAATTTTTTTTCGATCTTCTTGTGATAAAAAATCATTTATCAAATTAAATTAAAAATTAAATGTTGTGGAAAAATTTAAATAATATACTATTTTTCGAGCTTTTTGTGATGCGCAAAATATCAACGTGGTGAGTAAATTTTAATAGTAAACTACTTTTTATATATAGAATTTTAAAAAAAAATTACTAGAAAGAGAATTTCAATTGTATTTTATACGAATAAATTCATCTTAATATAATTATTTAAAAAGAAATATTTTTTTTGGGTACTCAATGGGCCAACATAGAAAATGAATGATATATTTCCTTTTACAAAAAATCAATGGCGTATATTGGGCCAAAAAGAATATCAAAATGTTGTTTTCACAAATTGAACCTATGACATTGTGGAAAATGGATCATTGTCTACCAACAAGCTACCTTAATTTTAGAAATATAATCCGAAATTTCTTTTACCTGACAATTTATTTGAGGCCCTCTTTTGTAAAAAAAATATGAGGCCCAAAGCCCTTGCCTTGGTAGCTTGGGCCTTGGGCCGGACCTGTTTTTATCATATGTGACTGTTGATCAAACCATAAAGACTAGTGAGAAAATGGTAAAGATTTCTGGAGACTAGATCTACATAAATCAGGCCTATCCATGTTGTATTCTTTAGGAAAACTTCTATTCAAAAATGAAAGTTACTAAATGGAAATATTATTTGGGGATAAATACAAAAACCACCTCAAGTATCTTCTTTTTTGTTGTTTTGCAAGTTCTCTGATTTTTAGGGGTAATTTTATACAATTTGTTGGACTATAACATCAAGCTGTGACTACTTATTTAAATTTCAGCACCTAAATTGTACGCATGGTTGTGATTTTAAATATTGGTATAACTTTCAGGTAAATGGGGAAGACTTGGCTGAAGTATGCGGAGGTGAAGTAGCCACGACGAACTCACATTCGTGCAGAGGTCCAGATTTTACTTTGCAACTTCATTTTAGCATTAGTCAGGATCCTTCTTCTGTCCATGGTCAAAGTAAGCACAAGTATTGTGATGCTCTTTTTGTTAGGATGTCTAGTAATGTCACCAATGTTGCGTACTTTCATTCATAGAAGATGAGCCTAATAGTTTGTTCATATAATACTCCTGTTATACAGGTCAAGGAGTGCTTCTAGAAGCAAATGCCAGACTGAAGTGTGTTTACTTCCCAATAGTGGAGGTTACTATCCGTTTTTCATTGACATCTAGAATTGGAGTTGTAGAAAATGCGTTACGCGCAAAAATCTGAATTTGGTTGATCTCAGGGGAAAGAGAGCATTAATACAATCATTGATGAGTTAAAAGCTGCTAATTGGGAAATCAGAGAGAGCTTTGAAAGCTTTAGTCGTGTAGCTGTGAGGCGGTTGGGTCGGCTCCTGCCAGACACTCGATGGGTCAGTCGAAATAGATATTTTTTCTCATCTTATTGTGAGTTTTGTATTAGATATCTTAAAGTTACAAACAAGTATAAATCCTTCATTCAGCAATGTGTTTAGTCCTATGGGTCATATTGTTAATGGTTCTCACTTTTCATAGGCATTGCTTCCATTTATGGAGCCGAAACAGAAAAAAGGTGAAAAGGCTAAAATCTTTAAAAGATGCTGCTCTAGAGTTAAATGCTTTATAGGTAAGTATCTGGAAATTATGGGGGCCATATGATTTTGCATAATGCTACATTCATAATCAATGTTGGCCTGAAATATATATTTTAAGCAAGAATTTGTATGGCTGCAGACACGGACTCTGGCTTCAATCCAACACCGCATAAGGTATGAATTAATGTTACATCCTAAAATCCTCGAGATTACTGAATTTTTTGTTGGTGTATGTTCTTACGTTTCATCTTAAAAATAAGTTCATGGTGCTAGAATCAGAGAATCTCTAACAACCTACAAGATAGTCTGATTTTGGTAAACACATGTGCTAATAAGGCAAAACGACCAACTTGAGCATGAATGTAATTACTATTTTTGTTTATAGCGCTTGTGATAGAGTTTTTATTTTGTGTTGGTTGCTGTAAAGACCGACTCGATCCACATAGCTTATTGAGAGGAACACTGCTAGTTGTCCCTTGCATATTATTATTATTATGTGTTTTTGGGCTTTAGATAATGTTATGCTTGATCACTAAAATACAGATATAATTAAACTTATTCATGTTTAACAGATGTTTAACATAGTTACATACATACAGTTTTACTAGAAAATAATTCTACTAGATACTGTTTCCTTTATGGATAAGTTAAGTAGTAAAGCCTCTATAAATAATGACCTTTGGACCTGGTAAACTTGATAATATATAGAGTTTTTAATTTAAGTGATCAATTCCCTTGCAATGTCAGTCATGACTTCTAAGTGATTATATTATAAAGACGATCAATTTATCGGGTATTAATTTGTAGATGTTCAACTAAATTACTTATTATGAATTAACTTTAAATTACAATATTTGAATTTTTTACTTAAAACTACACTACGTGTAGAACATACATGGATACAAGATTGCACATGTACGTTACTATGTATTTAGATAATAATTTTTACTATGTAAAAGATGTGGATAAACTTGTGCAGTTAAACTAAGTTGGGAATGTGTGGACTCCTACTTATTTTTTAGGATCTTATAAAGTACTGAAAGCTTAATTTGAGAATTAGTGACCTTGTTAGTCAAAGAATTTAGGAAATATTATAAAGAATCTATAAGGTTATCTAACATCCAGCTTATGTTTCTGAAGTAGCAGTCCAGCATGTGCAGGGAATGCTGTTTATAGAACTGAATGAAATATATCTAAAATATTATCAGAATAAACTGAATGAAATACATCTAAAATATTATCAGAATAACACTTCATGTAAAACATCTAAAATCTTATCAGAATAACACTACATGTAAACTTGCCATGTGTCAGCTTCATCATAATGATGATATTTGTTATACATCTTTCTTTATCAAACTTGTGCGCTGGCAACTTTCCGTCCTTATGATATAATGAATTTTTTCCTTGCTACTCGTGTTGTTTGTCTAACTATGTGTCAGGCTATTTTTCCTTATTTTGATTGAATCACAGATTTGCCTATAATTTTATAATTTTGAAGCTTTTTATTTCTTGCTTTTGTATCTCAGACAGATTTGGCTCAGCATCACCCCTACACCAAGGCCTTAAAGAATTTTGGCAACAGAGCACCTGAAAATGAGAAGGGTGAAGTTATTTATATATTTTTATATTGGAGATATATTCTTCTAGCTTTTCAAGACCTATAGTTGAAAAGTATACAAGCACGATTAACTATACTTTTTGATGTTATGGTATCGTTAGAGTACATTATTTTTAGGATTTATATACCTGTATTAGTAAACAAATGTATATCTTGGGTTCGAAAAATATCTTGCTATGCAGAGGTGCAGATTGATATCACTAGAGACGGAAAGAAATTGACACTCCAACAACTAGAGAAGCTGTATGCAGAATGGGTTGCGGATATGCATGAGCGTTATGATGAGGAAGTAGATAGGGGCCTCGATGAACCTACTCTTGTTATTGTTTCTTCAAAGATTAAAAATCTAGGCACATCTTCTGGTGGTAAGCTTAATAAAGAGCAATCTTTCTGCTTCTTTCCCCACATTCTATGACACTAATATAATTAATGTATTGCCCCCCATTGTATGACACCAATATCATTCTTTGTGCATTTTTTTTTATGTCATTGTTGGTATTTCTATACTTGTCCATCTAATTCGATAATTATCTCATGTATGCTAGTCTTGAGAGTTCATAAAAAGATCCAGAGGAAAGGAATGCGCTGGACTGCGGGTATGAAAATCAAAGTTTTAAAAGGAGCATGTGCAGGTGTTCATAGCAACAATTTATTTGCCACACTGGAATTTATAATCCTTGAAGGGCTTCCGGGGGATGCTGGTGGTAAGTGTGCATTAGGTGGACAGTTGCTTGGGTAATCTTGGCTGGTATATAAATGTGAAGGAGGTCTACTGACTATGGTGTTGTACTGTATAAGCCGCTAACGGTCCAACATCTTAATTTTGTTGAATAGAAACTTTAAAGAATCCTCCTTTAATTTTATGTCTGCATGCTGATTTTATATATTATTGGTAGTCGAAGTTGCTTTAGACATTTCTTTTAATACTGAATTTGGGTTGATTCTTTATTTTTCTGATTATCTAATCCTTTTCTTCATAAATCAAATCAGGTGAGGCTCGATTGATTTGCAGGTATTTGATTTTATTAAATTTCATACAACAAAATCCGTATGAGACATTTTTTTTCCAGCGGAATAGAAACTCTTTACAATTTTTGATATCTGAAAAATCTCTGTTAGGCCGATAGGTTTACCAGCAAACAAAGGTTGCCATATTTTGAATGAGAATGGGAATAAGACCATTAATATTGGTGAATCTATGGCCTTACCAATCAGAGTCATCGATTCTGAGAAGGTTATCTGTTTACTTTGATAGTGCTCAAGTTATGGTTCTATCTCTATTATAATATTGTGCTGATAAGTTTTTGAATCTGTGGGCAGTGCTTACAAGCTGATGAAACTGAGTGGAAGAACAAGCTTCACTCATACTGTCAGAAGTTGCCTTCTGCAATTAACTTATTAAGCCACATAGATTGCCAAGAATTGGAGATTGAAGGGGTTAGTTTGGTGGTTCTTTTATGTACCTCTAGATTTTCTTTGAGTCTTTTCACTTTCCTCTTGTTCAATTAATAAAGGCAAGTTGGTCAGTCCACTAATAAAACAACACCCTTATTTCAACTGGCACGAAATTCGCATTAGCACAAGTTCCGTGTCACTTTGAAAATGGCTTGCCAACTGCATGAGACGCCAGTTTTGGCAGACTGTGGAAGGGTGAAATTGTTATGGCCTTGATAACCTTACAAAGAGGAGAGTTGGTCAATCCTGTTATACACCTTAGTATAGTCTACTCTTTTTTTTAGAGTTATGAGTACTTATAAAACTGCTCACTTGTTCATTGAATTTCACTTAGAATATAATATGAGATTTGCTGAAAGAGAAGAAGTTGATTACATTTAATAAGGATAATGGAATTCTCTCATTTTTTTATTGTTATATAAATGGTGTAGAGATTTATACCCAAACTAATTCTCTCCTTGTTCTAAGACGGTGAGGAAGGAAACGAATCCCAAATTTATAAGCTTACTTTTAAAAATAAATAAAATTAACTTCCTTTGTTTTACAGGGTTTGCCTAATGTTGTAGAAGCTGGAGATGCTCCTCCTGAGAACATTGTTGCTGTCATTCGCCCAAAATCTTACACTTCCGGGAACAGTTCTAAGAGTTTGGACCAAAAATTCATTGTTAGAGATATGCATGAGATGAGCCTACAAGTCAAATACAGAGCTGATAAAAATGTAGAGGAGGGTGATCAAGTTTTTTCTACGAGGCCAGCACCTTCATCACTTAAAGGCCTTCATGGCTTATACTTATTTACAGTGAAGAAGAATTATCCTTGGTTATTCGAGAAAGCTGGCTTCTATACTTTTTCATTCGCTGCGGTAACTGTTTATTAAAACATTTACTTTCCAGTTATAACAAAATGAAACTTTAAAACTGATAAGTCTCTGGTACATTTAACTTTTTTTTTTTTTTATTTGCTTTTTTCTCTACTTTTTCCCCTCTTTTTTTCCTATTATGTTATTTATGTAATGATCATTGACTGTTTCAAAGTTTGATTCATGTTAGCCGACCCCAAATCATTTTGGGACTAAGGCTTAGATGTTGTTGTTGTTGTTGTATTAGAATAATCTGAAGGATGTACGGTTTGAACAAGTTGTGCAAGTTCGGGCATCAGCTGAAGTTGGCTCTTGGAAAATTGTTAGTCATAACCCGAATGAACTGTACACAATTAAGTGAGTAACTTTTATATTTTCAATTTATTCTCTCTCTCATTACCCTTGTCTTGACGAAGTGCATCTCATGCACAAACATTTTAATCCTTTTAAGAATTTTTTGAAATCTTTTTCTATCACATCCAACGATTTTCATGAATCCTATGTTAAAATGAGGTAATGGTTTCTCTCATTTGGGTGCAAAAGCCAGTATTTTGAACTTCGTAGACCTAAGGTCTACTTAGCACGGTTACTATTGAACATCAATATTAAATTTCTCTTCATGGAGGGAGGAACACTTCCAATTTTCTCCGCATTTTAATTTTGATCTCAGTGTGATTGTTGTACAGGGTTGGTTCTTGTTTTGGACCTCTTTCTGTGGCATGCTATGATAGATTTGACAACTGCGTCGTATTCACTAGTGTTCCAAAACTAACTATCGAGCTCAGCTCCAATAGCACAGTTCTTGCTCAAGTACGCAGTATGAAAGTGGATCTCACAACTGACAAGTCAGTTATGAAAGTTAAGGTAGTTTTTAGTGCTCCACTGGATATATTTTATCCGCAAGTGCCTCCACTCATTAGTTTTAAATCTTGTAGGACATTGTTGTAAAAAGCAGTAAATTAGATAATATTCGACCAGATTATGAAGCTACTTTATACATAAGCACCCTAGATGAAGCTTTCTCTGTGGCTTTTCCATGTCAAGGTAACACACTTCTCTTTGTGCATTTCTAATTTTTTAAAAATGTAATCAAAGAAGGTTGTGATTGGATTTCCATTCGGAAGTTTTTGTTTTGCTAGAGAATAGTGATAGAATTTGTTTGAAAGAAAGTAACTGCATGTTGAGAGTGTGATTGGATATGAGCTGAAAATGTACTGATGAAATTTCAGTTGATATAAAAATAGTAATATAGTGATTGGATATGATTGATAGTTAGAAATATGTGAGTGAGTGAATAGTAGAATTCGTGGGAAAATTAGTAATAATGATCTGTTCTATTTTTAAAAAAAATTGTAGATGTATTTGGTGAGAGACAGAAGTGAAAGTGAGTGGATAGTGTATTTTCTTTTTTGGGAAAATTTTGCTGGAGAATCACAATCGATGTTATTTTTTTTTTTTCAAAATGAAATGAAATGGTATCTAAGCACCAACTTCCCTTTTATTAGCCATACTGAGTATCTCATTCATGGTCCTTCCTGTTGGCAGTTTTACCTGGAACTCCACGAACGATCACTGTTCACCCCCGAGAACTGAAAAAGTCATTGATTCCAGGCCATATCATCGAGAAGCTCATGCTAGAGGTATGCATATTGTCTCTGTCCTTTTTATTACTCGCTATTTGTGTTTATTCTTTTAGAGCAGGTTAGATGTTTATACAGTCATTGGTGGAAAGAAGAGAGCAAGTTAAATTGAAGTTCTGTTTGCAGGTCTATGATGAATATGATAACCATGCCAGAGAAGATGAAAACATTTTGTTGAGTGTTGATGGGTTCTCATTTCAAGATGGAACCGGGGTTGTGCATAACAAGGGTACTAATTGCTATAAAAAGGTTGGTCTGCAATGCGTCCTTGAAGTTTTTCTGGATAAGCTCTTTTGCATTGACCTCTACTGTTTTTCTCTAGAGCATTATCTTGTTAAACATAATAGAGTTGAAAATACTGAAGGTCACAGCGTAGGTATTTAAGGGGACATAGTATCATCATCAACAGCACCTTAATCCCAACCATGTTGGGGTCGGTGGCATGAAGATTATAGTGTCGTTTAATTGTCTAAAATTAGTTAACACCATAACTCATGCAAATAACAAAGTGACAAAGTTTTACGCCGGATGCCCTTCCTGTCGCAACCTTCATATGAAGGAGAAATAGAACGAAATTCCAAAACCGTCAACATCATAGGTTTTTCCATTTATATGGAAAATATCATGAGACGACGATGAGTTTGAGATAATTGCTATTGTCATGTCACAATACGTGATTGATATTGTAAAATCAACACATACATCATGGAACATGACTCGTAAAAAAATTAAGGGGACATAGTAAAAAAATTAATTATTTAGCTGTGCCTGCTGTTAGGTTTATAATGTTTGCCATACAACAACAACAACAATATTACCCCAATGCCTCAACGGCTCCCGCAGAATGCTGGGTAAGGGGGATTGGATGTGCGTAGCCATAATGTTTGTCATGCTTGTGCAAAACCCAATTCATACGGGCTAAAATGAAAATCGTTGTAGTTGTTTCTTTTTTGAATTATGGAATAAAGAGACTGGAATTTTCTATCATATTGAAAAATATCGAGCTACTTGTGCTCAATTCATTTTTTTCCAACTTATGCTTGTCTAAGATTAACATTGGGGTGCCATTTAATTGCCATCACCTTGTTTAATTTTGAATTTATCAATCCATTTTAGTTTCCTTACCCTGACATCTTTAACTGATAGGTGAACGCCAATGGATTTGTTGATCTGAGCAATCTTCTAAAGGTTTCAAAAGGATATGGAAAAGATGGTGAGCACCTTCATCCCTTTATTTTGTTCCGCTGGTATTTCCATTCTTTTGCTGTTATGTAAATGATAATTTGCGTTTTATGTACTCAAACATGGACATTCTGTTCCGTGTCCATTTGTAGTAAAAAACAATCTAATTTAGTTCTTCGGTTGCAAAAGACACTGAGAATGAGAAGACCCCCCTCGATCCCCAACCCCACCCCAAAAAAGAAGAAAAGAAACAGTAATAGAGAACACCAATCGAAGAGCTACAATCTAATAAATACGTATGCTTCTCATAATTGAGACATGCTGTTGATCCCAAATTCACATAGTTTGACTTTATTCATTTTTAATCATGTCATTTTGACCTGTGATGAACCTCCCAAGAAATCATTTTATTCGACTCTGATAATCATACACTATAAGGGGATTGTTAAAACATCTTGTAAATGGTCGTTTTTGCATAGGTTTATAACTAACCAAGCATTTTCTGAATTTTGTATTTTTGTTTTTTACTTAGCTGGAAAACATTTTACAAATTGATTCTCTCTGTTCATTATTTCTCAGACAAAAACAGGTAATCATGGAATTGTTTTTCTTTTTTTACATGCAGTTTCCCTTGGTGTAATATCTGAAAAGAAGGTTATTTTAAAGTTGAACTTTCAAACTGAAAAAAGAAAGCTCCGGTCTGTGCTTAAGGTTTGTATCTATCTCTTTTTTCAACCTGTTCCTTATCTATAACTATCACTTTGAAGCAGTTCCTTTCATTCTCTCTGTTTTTCTCTGTAATTTTACATTAATTGTTGCTTGTATGCAGGTTATTAAGAACTGTGAAGCAGGTTCTGAATTGGAAAACATTGTGTTTGAGATTGTTAATTCTGACGGCAAGGTTGATGAGAGTATTCATCACGAAGAAAAACACGGACAGTCTCATACTCTCACAATTAAGTCAAATTCAATTTCATTTGATATTGATGATACTGTGCGATACAGCTTCCGCCATGGACGTTGTACTATTCGGTCTATTCCTCTCCCTCACATAGAAGGGATTTACTCATTTTCAGCTTCTCATTCACGTTATCCTGAGCTAAACTTGGATATAGAGGTTGCAAACAACTCCAAAAAACTATATCCAATTCATTTTTTTTTTCAATTCTTATGCAAGTTAATCCTTCGATATAGGTTCACATTAAGAAGGCCTTGGAGGATAATCGTGAATTTACATTGAACCATGAGGGTTTAGGGAATCCAGTACCATCACCTAGAATACCTTGTGAAAGTTTACAGATTCCCCCATGCTTACCTTTGTCGAAGAATTTACGAACGGGGCATAAAAACGTATCTCCACTAATTTCGAATGAGGAAAATCATCAATTTAAAGTGAATCATGATGATGCAGGAAACCCAGTACTGTCAACCATAATTCCTTGTGGAAGTCTACAGATTCCTCCACGCCCACCTTTGTTGAAGAATCTACGAACTGGGCATAAAAACGTCTCTCCACTAATTATGAATGAGGAGAATTATCAATTTGCAGTGAATCATGATGATGTAGGGAATCCAGTGTCGTCACCAGGAATTTCTTGCACTAGTTTACAGATTCTTCCACACTCACCTTTGTTGAAGGATTTACGAACGGGGCATAAAAACCTCTCTCCACTAATTTCGGATGAGGAGAATTGCCAATTTACAGTGAATCATGATGTAGGGAATCCAATACCGTCACCCGAAATTTCTTGCAGAAGTTTACAGATTCCCCCACACTCACCTTTGTTGAAGGATTTACGTACGGGACATAAGAACGTCTCTCCACTAATTTCGAATGAATATGCATCGCCCGTCAGTTACTCACAACCTTCTTGGAAATCTCCAAAAGTGGAGGATACTAATGCTCAGAATAAAAATTTTCATATATTGCCTGTTCAGGTCTCAGCTTCTCAAAATGTAAAAAATTTGAAGGTAAACTTATATTTGCATCTGAGTTCTTTTCTAAAGATTTACAGGCAGCAACTGCCTACTTGGTTTCACTTGTAAAGTTCCACCGATATCATGAAGCTCCATAATTTACTCGCCTAATTCGTAAGTGCTGGTTTATAAAGAACCAACATAGATGTGATTGCTACTGAGAGTTGGAATGATACGACTCGTTTTCATTATGGCTTTTACTAATTGTGAATGTTCCATTTCTGAGAAAAAAGTTCGCCATACAGGAAATAGAAGATGACCTTGCTCTATGGGGGTCAAAAATGATGGATCATCAGAGAAAGTTAGTGTTGCTGAAGAATAGCCAGTCACGAATTCAGCAACAAGTATCAGATTTGCAAGGTTTCTAGCTCTTATACTTTATTCTAAATTTTCTTCTGCTACATGTCTTTTCAAATCCCTCCTCAATCTCAGTTTATTTTTGGTGGACTAAAAACCATCCTGAAAACCAAGCCATATGGCATCCATCCTTGTGTTCCTTATCTATACAATTACCACAGTCTCTCTCTCTCTCTCTCTCTCTCTCTCTCTCTCTCTCTCTCTCTCTCTCTCTCTCTCTCTCTCTCTCTCTCTCTCTCTCTCTCTCTCTCTCTCTCTCTCTCTCTCTCTCTCTCTCTCTCTCTCTCTCTCTCTCTCTCTCTCTCTCTCTCTCTCTCTCTCTCCCTCCCTCCCTCCCTCTCTTGCATTGGATATGTTTCTTGATAATAACTACGAGAACTAATTTGGTGAGAAGCGCAAACGTGTGTTGTTCCAATGCACGAGAGTTTAACTTGCAGAATCACTTTCATGGATGTTTCTCTCTGTGATACATCGTTTAAAATGATCTTTTCTCCAGTATCTTTGGCTCGCAATAATCCAAGTGTGACTAGCATGTTTGGAGATGAGTGGACAGTCGAACAAATCAAAAGCAAAATCCAATCTGCAGCTGCTGTTGTTTGCAAAATGCTTGAAGAGGCACCGTTTGGATCAATACCTCGAGACATACTTGGTGTCGTAGCACTTCTAGGAACAACTCAAAGCATTGAGATTAGCAGGTTACTATTTCTACTTATCAAGACTCTCTCTCTCTCACGCACACATACACACACGACAGATGACACATGGGCACGTATACACACATGTTGGTTGATCAATTTCTTTGTGGTTGAACCATTGTAGAGGACAAATTCAATAAAAATCTGAAACTGTATTTTCATCATGACGCAGTATATTGGCACAATATCTTGGTGAGGATCTAATGCTTGCAATTGTGTGCGAAAACTACTCAGCAGCACATGAATTTGAGGTCAATACCCGTCACAAGTTGGCGAATAAACCGATTAGTGGAGGATATATGGCATTGTGCCTTGATGATATTAGGTATTGGAAGCAGTGCACTTTCCTTTATGTCGTGTTTGGATTGAAGGGTTTGGGCAGAAGTATTTGACAGTTCATAGGAAATACATTCCTTTATATAATTACGCAGTCTCTCCATCACACACACCACACATATTTCACACTCTGGACACATACACTAAAATTATAAATTCTACATTTTATATTATTTATTAAATAACAATTGAGGAAAAAGCTTCAAAACTTGGAATGGATTTGAAGATCTCACAAATTCACATTACACCCTAATTTTTTTTTTTTCAAATGAATGGAATTGAAAACCAAGGTTTGAAATACTTTGAACTTCAAATACCTCAATCCAACCTTAATGCTCGTGACAACATTAGTAGGTTCTGCAGTATCATCCAACTTCACATAGTTGTGGACTTGTGGTCTTTGGGATGCTTGTGAAACAGTACCACTACCATGAGGTATAGTTTATGTAATTTACCCTTTTCCTCAAATTTAAGATAATGCTAATAAATTGACAGGGCGGGCATCACAGAGACCAGCATTGGTCCGCAAAACCTACTGCCTTTGCAGCCCCCTACTTTGCCAGGGGGTGATATACCACAAGGATTTATGGGGTATGCAGTTAACCTGATAAGTATAGAGACTAGTTATTTACAATGGAGAATGAAGAGTGGTCATGGTCTTCGGGAGATATTATTTTATCGTCTTTTTGGTGAGCTTCAAGTCTACCGAGATAGGGAGTGCATGATGATGGCAAAATCCTGCATTAAAGACAGCGCTGTCTCTTTGGATGGAGGAATCTTAAAAGGAAATGGACTCGTCTCTTTTGGACGTTGGTATGAATTTTTTACACTTGTTATGTGATGGTGACATGGTGTTTATCTTTCTACAGACGGTATTTTGTTATCTCTCTGCACAACATAATAGAATCCATAAGGAGATGTTCATTCTCCTGTATTTCTTATGTATAAAATTATACACTCTCTCTCTCTCTCTCTCTCTCTCCACACGCATAGGCATAGACATAGGCATAAAGAGAGAGAGAGGGAGGGAGGGAGAGAGAGAGAGAGAGAGAGGACTTGTAATAAACAAGCAATAAGGATAGACCGGTTTAAAAATTCGGCTCGGCTCTATCACAGATTACGATCATTAATAAAATTTAGTGATCCAACTCATTTCATCTTTTTTATTGTTTTCTACGTGGCTTCGATCCACCTAGTCCAGATCAGCACACGTTATGTTGACCAAATGAGAGTCTCATTTTCACAGACACTTCACATATTTCGCGCTTACTCACACACAAACACAGACACAAATATACTATTTCCCCCACACACTGCTTAGAAGTTCTATATTTTTATAAATTTATATTTTCCTTATTTACTGAATAACTACAAATAAAAAAATGTAGTGGATTTGAAATTTCATTTTCCCTTTGTATGAAGGTGGCAAAACTTTGTTGGGATTGAGGTGCAGATGTCGTTGATGATGATGATGATGATGATGATGATGATGATGATGATGATGATGATGATGATGATGATGCTTGCATTTGAAATCCTGAAAAATTCACATTACACTTGTACATTTAATTTAAAAAAAAAAACATTATACTTGTATAAGAAATTATCCCTTGAATTTCAATTCCCTCAATACAGAAAAAGTCTCTAGTTATCTTTCACAAAATTTAAGCTATTTTTCTGACATTTGAACAACCTTCTACCTTTTTTCTTGAATTCACATCACATGATCAATCCTTTTACTCACAACTATGAAAGTCACTCTGTTTATTGTTTTGGTTCTTTAAAATTTCAGGGAACCAGGTATTATATTTCCAGTAAAAAACATGGCTGTTACTCCACAAAGCTCACAAACTCAGCAGATGTTGGAAGCAAAAAAGCTGGAGCTTATGGAGATAAACCAACAATTAGACAAGGAAACGGAGTCCAATGAAATAGACAACGAGAAGTTTGTGAAATCTCTGAATAGGTATAATAACAGCCTCCCCTCATCTCATAATGGACCCTCTCCCGAAGCTAGAAGCTCTCAAAACCCCACGCGCTAGGTGTGCTATTTTAGCTACATTTTGGCAATGTATAGCAAATGAGGGTAAACGCCTTAAGTAAATATGTGCGTTTTTGTAGCTTGTTTTCTTTATTGGATTTGTGTATAGGCCGAGCCAGTCCTCGCTAGGAAAGGAGAGCTAGTGGGAAATGAGTTATTTTTTCTCTCTCTCTAGGAAATAGTTGAAATGTAATTGACAAGAACTGATGAGCGCTGTTCGAAATCTTAAGTGGAACATTTTTCGATCTTCCATTTTCAATTGATTGCTACATATGTAAAATCTTTAATAATCAAGAATGTATTTATGGGTTTTAATATGGGATAATTTTAGAAATAAGATTATTGATTTTTTGGGTGTTATTGTCAAAAGCACTTCTCCACCACTAAAAGCAGCTAAAAGATGCTTCAAAGAAGTGCATTTGATTGTAGTATTGGAATTTGCAAACTCACCCTTTGTATTTTATGCCAGTCTACTAACAGAACTCACTATTGATAGGCATTAACTACACTTTAATGAAAGAAGTTGAACTTGTTTGCCCCATTTCAATTAAGTAATCAATTAGCTTTGTCTTGAACCCTTGCAACGATTCTCTCAAACCGTTGCATCTTTTTAGTTGATTCAAGTTTGAGACTAAAGGGAGGCAAATGTTATTTCAACAAAATGCAAATGTTCTAATATGAGTATGTTCGGATTTTGCTACGGTGCACGCGGTTGGAATGTTTATGTCGGATTGTGTAACTACGAAGGATTATATAAGTTAATGATCCAAATAAATTGATGAGTGAGAAAAAAAATGATGATACTATAATTCATCATGAAATTTTTATTTGTTTTTATTAAATTTGCATAAAAAATACAGATTTTGAAACTTGAAATAGGTCTCAAAATCAATGGGTTAATTGCGCGAAATCCCCTTGTAGTTTGTAAATGTTGCGCGAAATCCCCCGTGGTTTGAAAATTGTGCGAGATCCCCTTGTGGTTTAATAAATCATGCACGAAATTCCCTAATTTGTTAAACTCGCGTGCGTATCACTCTCCCTTGTTCGTCTAAAATTTGGGGTTTTCATTTCATTTATAAATAATTCCTATTTTGCCCTTCATTCACTATATAAACTCTTTCATTTTTTGGGCATTGATTGGGACGTAAAAAGCAGGCCATTTCTTTTTTCATTTTGTTTCTAAAGAGGAGCAAAGGTTAGATTTCTTACTCCTTTTTTTCTTTCTTAATTATTAATAATTATTGTTAAATTTTTTTATTTTTATTGTGTTTATAGGAAAAATGTCTTGTAATTCTAACCAAACCAACTTCAGAAAAAGATGATTATTAGGATTTGAGATATTCAATACCAAATTGCTATTGCCGACAAACTGCTACAATTAGGATAGTTGGTTCAAATAAAGATATGCGTGGCAAATTATTTTGCAATTGTCGCAATCACCATTGTAGATTTTTTGCGTGGCTATAACCTACTTCAGTTGCATGGATAAATGGTAGAAATGAAGTGACAATACCAAATGTAGAAGAAGATGTGGACTTCATGCTGTTGGACAAAACGTGATTGAAAAAATCAACGCAAACTACAAAGAATTATCAAGCACGATTGGGAAGCTTGAGAGAAATCAAAGGACAATTAAAACAATTAATTTTATTGTTTTGATTCTATTGGCTATTGTAGTATTAAAGTAGATGTCTTGATGTATTTTTTTTTTTAATGAAGAGTTTTGGAACATATTGTATTAGTTTAAGCATTATTATTGCTTGTGGTTACACCCAAACAAAACTCATTTAGTAAATCAAAAAGAGTTTGGATCATTGTACCACTGACAAAACTATAATATCTGTTGGATTATGTGGCCCAAATGAATAAAATAATGAGGGCCCAAAATAATCTATCTCCTGCAGCCCACTTAAAATCGGACTCAAAGGAATCCTTTTGAGCATTAAAAATTTGGATTAATCTTACTGCTCATCCCAGCATCTTTAATCCTGGCCATTGGTTTATATTAAACCTACATATAAAACCCCTAAACCTAACCCTACCCCTCATTTCCTTTCTCACCCCCCCGCCGTCTGCTCACTCTCTCCCCTTCTCTCACCCCCCGATTTTCTTTCCTTCTCCTCGGCTTTGACCTGCTCTCCCGATGGAAAGTAAATCCGCCCGATTTCTTCTCTTTGTTTGGTTGTTCCGATTCTCCTATAAATCCCGTTTTCGGTGGAGATGAAAGCACAACGAAATAAAAGAGAGCAAGATATATTTTCCCTTTGAATCCTTCGGTTTTTCTGAGTGAAATATTTGAGGGGTTTTCTTGGTGAGCTTTGTGAGAAAGGGGATCTGATATTTCTGGGGTTTTCTGAAGCTTTGTGCTTCGGGTTTTTTGGGTTTGGGGTTTTGGACCAGTCGGATCTTGCTTTGTGCTTGGATTCGCCGGAGGTTGCTTCCGGTTTCCGGTGGTGGGTTCGGTTCGAGGTGCTGGCCGCGGGTCTTGTGAGTCCAGGACGTGGCTACGGGACGGAGAGGATCGAGCCGGAATTTTCTCCGACAGTGTTTTTCTTCGGCTTCGGCCGTGTGATTTGATCTTCCTATTTCTCACTGTTTCAGTTTATTTTTTCCTTTTTTGTTTTGATTCGTAAAATTAGAAGTTGTGTAATCCCTAATCCCTATCCCGAGTAGATTCGTGTAATAGTTATATTTGTTATAATTATTGTAATCTTATTTTTCACCCGATTCGGACCAATACTCAACATTGGTACCGGAGCTTTGGTTTGGATCTGTCCGAATCGGGTCAACCCGGATCACTCAGGTATATCGGCTAACCCTCTTTTCATTTTCTGTGTTTTTTGCTTGCTCGTTGCCCTTTGTGATAGTATCCCGTTCGTTTCTTGGTGATTTTTTTTTCTTTGTGATATTTTTTCCGGATACTGCTGCTCTTCGTGTTTGTTCGCTGTTCTTCGTGTTTTTTCCTGGGCTGTCCGTCTCGGCCGGCTATACTTCGTGTTTCGGGTCATCTGTCTCATTATTTATTTTTGCATTGTTAGTAATATTCTGTGTGTTTATTACTGCAATTTTTTACTTCGTGTTGAATCTGGAATTTTTTCATAATCGGGCATTTAAACCCTCCTGCCTGGACCGCTTAAGTGTCCTCGGATCTTGTAGGGGCCTGGTATTGGATTTTTCCAGATTCGTTTAAATTTAATCATCTGTGTGATTGATTACTTTGTGCTTGTGAGGTTTGATAAAATAAACCGTCTTCTCCTGTTTGTGTTTTTCCTCAAATTTTTCCAAAAAAAAACTTGTTCTTTTTTGAAAATTAAAATGGGTTCAATCTCTGCCTTCTCTGTGGCACCATTTGATGGAAAAGGTGATTTTGCCATTTGGCAACAGAAAATGAAAAGCATACTTATTCAACAAAAATGTTTCAAAGCTATTGATAATTCTTTTGCCTCTAATGTGACGGCGGATAAAAAGGCTGAACTTGATGAGTTTGCTTATTCTGCGATTATCTTGAACCTTTCTGACTCTGTGATAAGAAAATTAGGTAAACACGGTTCGGCTAAAGAGTTATGGGAAAAATTGGAAGAAATGTATACTGAAACTTCATTGCCAAATAAATTATTCCTCCTTGAAAAATTTTTCCGCTATAAGCTTGATCTTAATAAAGACATTGATGCCAATTTAGACTTGTTTACAAAGCGGTTCAAGATATAAAGTTAACGGACATAAAAACATCGATGATTACACTCCGATTGTTCTTTTGAATGCTATTCCAGATTCTTATAGTGATGTGAAATCTGCCATTAAATATGGTAGAGATCAGGTAACCTTAGATATTGTTGTAAACGGCTTAAAAAGCAAAGAGCTAGATTTGAAAAACAATAAAGGTGCTGCCCTTAGAAATCTTGGCGAGGTTAATTTTGTCAAAGGAAGACCACAAAAACGCTTTCAAAATAAAAAGTCTTCCAACACTCAAAATAACCAAGCCAACAAGAAAAAGGGCAATGAAAAATTTCGGTTTAAACCTAGACCTAATAATCGTAAGTGTTACAATTGTGGTGAGTATGGTCACTATATTCAAGACTGCACTAAACCTAAGAAAAACCAGCAATCTGATCAGGCTAACTTAGCTGTCGGTGAAAATCTGGGTGATGTGTTTATGATTTCTGATGCTATGCATTCTTCTGTGAACTCTGTGTTAGCTGACCTTGGTGAAAATGATTGGCTGGTTGATTCTGGATGCACATTTCACATGACTCCGCATAAACAACTTTTTTCTAGCTATCGTGATTTGAAAAATCGATATGTGTCTATGCCGGATCATGTAAAACGAAATGTTGCTGGAATAGGAACTGTGTGCCTTAAATTCGAATCTGGAAATTCGATAACTTTGGAAAATGTTAGGCATGTTCCTCACTTAGCTCATAATTTAATGTCATGTGCATGTCTTGAAGATGATGGTTTTGAAGGTACATGGGGTAAGGGTGCTATGAAAGTTACGAGAGGTCCCAAAACCTTTTTTGTCGCCATTCGTAAAATGAATTTATACATTTGTTCCACTGTAAGTAACTTTTCCGTTAATGCAGTACTTGGAGATAAAACTGAAATCTGGCATAAACGGTTGGGTCACATTAGTGGTAAAGGTCTTGAAATACTGCACAAAAATGGTTGTTTTGGGAATGATAAAATATCTGACTTACCATTCTGTGATAACTGTGTATATGGTAAGCAACATCGTGCTAACTTTCCCCATTCACCTTCCCCGAATCCCCCTAAGAGTTCAAATGTGTTTGAATGTCTGCATGCTGATGTGTGGGGGCCTGCCAGTGTTCCGACACACGGTGGAAACCGATATTTTTTATCTGTGATTGATGATTATTCCAGGAAAGTCTTTGTGTTTCTCCTTAAGAACAAATCTGATGTGTTTGACACGTTCAAAACGTGGAAGATTTTAATTGAAAATCAGACCGGTAAGAAAATTAAAATTTTAAGAACTGACAACGGCCTGGAATTTTGCAATAATTTGTTTGATACTTTGTGTGCGGAAAGTGGTATTCAAAGGCATAGACGGCACCTACACCCTCAACAAAACGGAATTGCTGAGCGCATGAACCGAACCCTCCTTGATAGGGTAAGGTCTATGCTCGTCAGCTCCGGATTGTCAAAACGTTTTTGGGGTGAGGCTTTATCTACAGCTGCCTATATTATAAACAGATCTCCATCTGTCCCTTTGAATGGAAACTATCCAGAATCTGTGTGGACTGGTAGTAACATTGATTTCTCTAATCTTCGTGTATTTGGGTGTCCGCATATGTTCATCAAAAGCAAGATAAATTAGAACCTAGATCGATAAGATGTGTGTTCTTAGGCTACCCGGAGGGAGTTAAGGGTTTTAGGTTATGGCTTAAGGGCGATCCAGGGTTTAAGGTGCTGATTAGTAGGGATGTAATATTTAATGAAGATGAATTTCCTTGTCTTGATCATCCTGCACCCGCACCCGCACCCGTGCACATGCCTAATTCAGAATTTGTTTCTAACTACCCTACCTTAAGTGAGGTGGAGCCTGAAAATGATGAAACTTTGCATGCTGAAAATGAAAATCATTCTGGAAATTCTAGTGATGAAGTTATTGAGAATGTTGATGAAAGTACTGAACTAACCAACTATCAGTTGACGAGAGATAGGCCTAGAAGAGAGAATGTTAGGAGGCCTCATCACTTTGATGATTTTCATATGATGTCCCATGCTTGCAATGTGTTTGAATCCTTAGATAATAACGAACCTAAAAGCTACAAAGATGCTTTAAAATCTGAAAATGCTTCTGATTGGTTAAATGCTATGAATGATGAAATGAATTCCCTGCATGTTAACCAAACCTGAACTCTTGTTCCAAAACCTGAACATTGTTCTCTTGTGGACTGTAAGTGGTTATATAAGGTTAAAAATGAAGTAGAGAATATCAGATTTAAAACTAGGTTGGTTGCAAAAGGTTTCACTCAAAAGGAAGGAATTGATTACACTGAGATATTTGCTCCTGTTGTGAAATTCACCACTGTGCGTATCATGCTTGCTTTAGTTGCTCACTTTAATTGGGAATTAAAACAAATGGATGTTAAAACAGTCTCCAAGGCAATGGAACAAGAAGTTTGACTCTTACATGCTTTCTTTAAAATTCAAACGTAGTTCATACGACCCTTGTCTCTATTTTAAAGTAGACTCCACTATTCCTATCTTCTTACTTATCTATGTGGATGACATGTTACTTGTGAGTCCGTGCATAAAATTAATTGATCATGTTAGGTCTTGTCTTAGTGATCAATTTGACATGAAATACCTTGAGACGCCTTAAAATTTTAGGCATGAATATTGTTAGAGATAGGAAAAACTTTTCTTTGTTTCTAAATCAGTCTTCCTACATAGAGAAAATACTTGAAAAATTTTCTATGATCACGTAAAACACGCTTCGTGCCTCTTGCCGCCCATTTTCTTAAGCAAAGATCAATCTCCAAAATCTAGTGAAGAAGAAAAATCAATGGAAAAATTCCCTACGCTAATGCTATAGGATCAGTCATGTATCTCATGGTTAGTACGAGACCCGATATAGCCTATCTTTGTCGATTGCTTGAGTAGATACATGTCTAATCCTGGTATGCCTCATTGGGAAGCCTTGAAGTGGCTTCTCCGTTATTTGAAATCCTCTGTGGATGTTGGTATTAAGTTTTCTAAATCTGGTGATGGTGTTAAACTTGTTGGATATGTGGATTCTAACTTTGCTAATGATCGTGACAATCGAAAATCCACGACTTCTTATGTGTTTACCCTTTGTGGCTCTTGCATTAGTTGGAAATCTCGATTCTGAGAATGTTGTTGCTTTATCTACAATGAATCAATATGTTGCTACAACTGAGGCATTTAAAGAAGCCATATGGCTAAAGGGTCTTCTGTCCGAAATTGGTTTTCTGAAAGAGAAAGTCGTGGTATTTTCAGATAGTCAATCTGGAATTCAGCTTTGTAAAAATCCTGTCTTTCATGATCGCACTAAACATATTGATGTCAAATTTCATTTCATTCGTGACATTGTTGAAAAAGGTGAACTTGATCTTGGAAAAATTCCTTCAGAATTCAATCCTGCAGATATGGGCACCAAATGCTTACCTTTGGAGAAGTTTGTGTCCTGCACTGATCTGCTGAACTTGGGAACTCAAGACTAACTCTTAGTCATTGCCTTCTTTGTGAAGGCTTTACATTCCTAGTGAATTATTACATCTTTGTGATAGTCCTGCTTTCTTAGTGATTGCTTTCTTTGTGATTACTTGTACTTACTTTGTGTTTTGTGTGCAGGTGATGTCCGGCGATGATGACCTCCGTCTCCATTATGTACCCCGATGACTCATGTGGCCACCGTGGTGATTTGTCGGTTTATGGGGCCCAAATGAATAAAATAATGAGGGCGCACAATAATCTATCTCCTGCAGCCCACTTAAAATCGGACCGCAGGAATCCTTTTGGAAGCATTAAAAATTTGGATTAATCTTACGTTCATCCGCATCTTTAATCACGGCCATGGTTTATATTAAACCTACATATAAAACCCCTAAACCTAACCCTACCCCTCATTTCCTTTCTCACCCCCGTCTGCTCACTCTCTCCCCTTCTCTCACCCCCGATTTTCTTTCCTTCTCCTCGGCTTTGACCTGCTCTCCCGATGGAAAGTAAATCCGCCCGATTTCTTCTCTTTGTTTGGTTGTTCCGATTCTCCTATAAATCCCATTTTCGGTGGAGATGAAAGCACAACGAAATAAAAGAGAGCAAGATATATTTTCCCTTTGAATCCTTCGGTTTTTCTGAGTGAAATATTTGAGGGGTTTTCTTGGTGAGCTTTGTGAGAAAGGGGATCTGATATTTCTGGGGTTTTCTGAAGCTTTGTGCTTCGGGTTTTTTGGGTTTGGGGTTTTGGACCAGTCGGATCTTGCTTTGTGCTTGGATTCGCCGGAGGTTGCTTCCGGTTTCCGGTGGTGGGTTCGGTTCGAGGTGCTGGCCGCGGGTCTTGTGAGTCCAGGACGTGGCTACGGGGACGGAGGACTGAGCCGGCCGGAATTTTCTCCGACAGTGTTTTTCTTCGACTTCGGCCGTGTGGTTTGATCTTCCTATTTCTCACTGTTTCAGTTTATTTTTTCCTTTTTTGTTTTGATTCGTAAAATTAGAAGTTGTGTAATCCCTAATCCCTATCCCGAGTAGATTCGTGTAATAGTTATATTTGTTATAATTATTGTAATCTTATTTTTCACCCGATTCGGACCAATACTCAACAATATCTATGTGACATACTCGACAAAATATGCCCAAATCATCACATCACATGTTCAAAAGATTACTAAAGAGTCAAATGTCATGCTCTTGTAGAACACAAAAAGAAATTAAAATGTTGCCACTCTTGTAGAACACAAAAGGAAATTAAAATGTTGTCACCACAAACATTCC
This sequence comes from Orobanche coerulescens, assembly GCA_033398695.1. Taxonomy (NCBI): domain Eukaryota; kingdom Viridiplantae; phylum Streptophyta; class Magnoliopsida; order Lamiales; family Orobanchaceae; genus Orobanche; species Orobanche coerulescens. Next base: position 5,465,030 of record CM065816.1, read on the forward strand.
CTAAAAATACCCCTGGCTATACCTTTTCATTTTTTTCTTCTTGAATTTGCTAGTTTGAGATCCAGAAACAGAAGGTTGTGTTTATGTTGTGTTTCTCTTGGAGGGTTTTTGTTGCTTTCTCGATTTCGAACGTTTTGGAGCTGCAACATTGCTTGGATTCTCAACATTTGATGCAATTATGTTCTGAGAATTTTGCTGGGGCATCTACAAAGTTCAACAAATCTTTTTTAAGGGCTGATAATTAACAAGCTGAAATAATATTTATAAGATAAAACAATGATTCTAACAACAAGGATATTCAAGTAGTCTTAACAAAAAACCTAAGGTATATATAATCTTTAATTAATGTCGAAAAATACCTTGTCATGATAGATTGCCCATTCAAAATTCTCATGAAAAGCTCGAGATAGTCTTTCCTCGTCAGTAGGCTCAGTGGGTTGATGAATCACCTATACAATAAAATACAATGTTATTTTCAATAGTTAATATTTAATGAAGATAGATTAAAGTTTCTAAAAGATCTCACTTGCTCTAAAATTTCCTTTTGAACGTGTGAGTGAACGATTTCAGAAACTTGAGAAGGCACCTATACCATTATTAAAAAATCAGCCTCATAATATCAAGATAACAAAATTAAGGTTCGACAATAAAATAAAAGTTAGAAAGAAAATAAACCTGATTTTCTAGTACTACACTAGTTTGAGCATCTTGTTTCTTGGGGCAGCTTCTTTTATTGTGGCCTAAACCACCACATGCACCACATGTGGTTGTTAAGCCCTTTCGTGAGGCTTTTCCATAAGGCATGTTGTCATTCCCATCTAATCTTCTCTTCTTCTTAGGTCTACCTCTCTTGATTCTCACATCTGGAGGGTCAATTGGCCCCTTGCCTGATTCTTCATAGTCATTCATGCCAGGTACAGGGTTTATCATGTGTGAATACACCCTCATGTACACTTCCTTCTTAAAGAAATCACTTACGAATTCTGTTATATCTGGCCTATGGAGACTTATGCATGCAATCGCATGACAACATGGACAACCACACAACTGAAACATGCCACAAATGCAATGCCCTTCTTTCAGATACACAATGTAATTGTCCAAATTGTGATTCACCTCAAATTTGTCTTCCCCTGCCCAACTTGCATAACAATGTGGAATTATGTTAGGACATACAATTTCAGTGTATCTTTCCATCCCAGCTCTCTTCACTTGCAGTCTTGTCATAAACTTATTTCTTATCCACTCAAACATGTCAATGATTGTCAAGTCTCTTGCTGGCAAGATATAAGAATTAAAAGACTGAAAGATTGTTGAAAATTACATCACACTATGAGGTTATTGGAAAGAAACATCTAGCCCAATGTTGTGCAGGGATATTTGTCATCCACTCATAAGGTGTTTGTTCCTCACCTCTTTTGGGAGGCAATCCTTCAATCTCTTTCATAATCCTGAGGTGATGCTTAACAGAGTAAGTTGATGCAGCTTTCCAGAATAGTTTCTTCAACTCCAATCCACTGAACTTTGATTTGAAGTTGTTGTATATGTGTTTTAAACAAAATCGGTGCTCAAAATTTGGGGCTAATTCATGCACAACTTCAATTAAGCCCTTCTGCCTATCAGGAATGAAAGTCCAATTGCTATCATTTGGTGAGCCAATATCCCTAAATAACAACTCCAAAAACCATTTCCAAGTGTCTTGTTTCTCCACCTCCACATATGCAATAGCTATTGAAAGCATATTATTATTTCCGTCTCTTCCCACTGCTGACAACAGTTGGCCTGCATGCATGCCCTTCAAGAAACAACCATCTAAGCCAATGATGGGTCTGCATCCACTCAAAAAAGCTTCCTTCATTGGGGCCAAACACACATACATCCTTTGAAACTTGGGAGGAGATAAGGCTCTATTCTTTTGGACTGAATGAATCTGATCTGAACTGAACGGACCTGAACTGAACTGAAATGAAATATATATTAAGGGTAAATGATAATAATAATAATGGTAAATAATAATAATAATAATAATAATAAACAACAACAACAATGATAATAGTAATATTATTAGTAATAATAATAATAATTAAGATTAATAATAAGAAGAAGAAGAGGAAGAATCGAATCGAATCGAATCAATGACCGAATCGAATCAATCAATCGAATGGACTCGAATCAATCGAATCGAATGATCGAATCGAATCAATCGAATCAAAATCGAAAATAAGTCCAAAAGAACAGGGCCTAACTCATTGTTCACCTTAACAATTAGAGAACTCCCTGAATTGTGTTTCTCAACCGTTAGACAATAATCATATAATCTGGCATATTGCAAATCAACATCAACACTAAGCAAAGAAAGTGCATGCTTCTTGGCCGTGTAAACCTTGTGAAGACTACAATCTACCCCACAATCTCTTGAGATTTTCTTTTGTAAGAGATCCACTTTCTCGGTTGGATTGTCTTTCACTATTTCAAAGATTCTTGTCCCAAGATACATGTAGTTTGCTTGTATGTTTGTTGTTCTGTAAGCGCAAGTATGCGTTCCTTTGATGTTTTGATTTGGAATGTGGAATCATTTTGTATGGTTGATGCCCTCAAGGACCAATTACGCCCACTCTTGTATTTTGCAGTGATTATCTTCGCCTCACATTTGGGGTATTTCAAATCAAACTCATTTCTCACTGACCAATCCTTCAATACTCGCTTGAATGTTTCCCTATTTGGGAACTTAAACCCAACTGTCAACTCAAAATTCCTCATGTCAATTGAGTCATCCCATTCATCTAGCCCATCAAAGATTCTTGCATTATCCGCCTCAACATCACTATACCAACCTTCATCTTCATTCCTTATATTAGCTAGCTCAACTGCCCTTGCCTCAGCTTTCTTCTTCTTCTTCTTGTTCCTTATATAATCTTTAACCATCTTCAAGATTTTTCTACCATGGTTAGAAGGTTTGTTTACAAAGATATCATCATCATTTGGACCCTCTAGATCCTCAAGCATCCAAGAGGGGGTCGAAGAGTCGCTTGAAGAATTGCTCGATGAATCTGATTCATCACTACTAGGTATATATTCTTCATCATTCTAAATATTTGCACAATTGCCTTGTTGCACTTGAGGTTCTTGTACAACCGGTTGTTGCTGAAACCCCTCTTGTTCAGTCGGAAGTGAGTGTCCCTCAGCATCTAAGTCATGTTCATCATCAAAATATAGTGCAATGGTGGGCAAACCCTTATAGTCCTCCAACCACAATAACAAATCATCATTTGTCTTCAATATCACCAGGCCATTACCTAAATCTTTTCCAGGTTTGTTGCTATATACTTTGACAGATGTTGCTTTCCCATTAGCCTTGCTATACATATCAAGTAGATTCGAGTAACACAATTATCCCTATCATCACATGAAATACCCACTCTCCGCCCCCCAAAATATTTTATGGTTGGTAACCACACAATTTCACCTCCAATTCATACATCTAGCACCACACTGTTATCCATTATATATTCTGTCCAATTCAAAAAACAATATAAAATTACTTCATGTAATGAAAAAAAACAGAAGCACAACAAACAATAAGTATTAATAAAAAATAAATATTAAAATATAAAAAGCTGGGAGGTTTCGTCCCCATCTATATCTAACAACATCAAATTAGTTTATTTAACATATCCAAACTCTAGATGTGCGAAATACCAGTTTGGAAAACCAAAATTTGGAGCAACAATATCGATTCAAAAAACCAGTTCTTCCATATCTTTAAAAAAAATGTGAACATACCGTGTCGATTTCCCTTCCAAATCGACGAAAATTGAAAGGTTTTCTTGTTTTAAGCTTCAATCATCCGAACCAGCAACTTGAATTTGAAAAATTGGGTTGAACACTTGAGTTTTAGGGTTTTCTCTTTTTTTCCCAAATGCTGGCACTGCTGTTTGGCGAAAGTTATGACGGGAAATGATTAAAAAAAATAACAATGTTAAGTCTATTTTGGAAAAGGGGAGAGTGTGTTTTATTTATTAAACACAATCGGATCTCGCACAACTTTCAAACCACGAGGAGATTTTGCACAATATTTTCAAACCACAAGGGGGTTTCGCGCAATTAACCCAAAAATCAATGGTCACAATTAAGCCCCAATACGGGTGATGCATCCCAATTTCATCCTTAGCTCTATATGGTCAACTCGTTTGATATAAAAACTAAGAAAATACTGCATGGCTTGACACGGGTCCATTTTTCGATCGCCATGACTAATGCGGTTAATGGGTCGGCTCGAGTAAGATATTATTATACTCAGCCTAGTTTGAAAATCTACAGTCGGATATTGAATTTGTCAATTATGGAATCGGATGATAAGTTAGGATCGAAATTGCCTTATTAAAAAATTGGATAGTCCATTAGATTAAGTATTTGATCTGGCCCGCGATCTGGTAACGAGTAGCTTTACCATAGCTCGGCCCATTTGACTGGACTATCAATATTGGGTTAAGTCTAATTAAGAGATCTACAAGTATTTTGCAGACGATTACCAAAAATGCACATTTTTACTATCGTGTAGCAAGTCAGGGCCGACTAATTAGAATATTTCGAGACTGACTGCTAGATGAACACGAGATGAATCGATCGTAAACAACACTAGCCATGACGAATTCTTACAATATTTCATTTTTTTTTCTCAACATTCATAATTCGGACTGATACTTGTTATTGAAAAAAAGACCGAGAACCGAACCGACAACGAAAACAAATACTAGTAGTAGCTGATTTTTGATAATCGACTGAAAAAAATACCGATAGGTGCTGGTATTGAAATGATTCGATTAATGGGACACTTATTTTGGATAATCCACACATTATAATATATTTTATAAAGGTATTAAGAAACTATCACCATACTACAATAATAACAAAACTTACTTGGTATACAAATGTAATATTCAAGTAACTAAAGTACTATTTGCAAGTATCCAAATGTCCATTTGGACATTGCATTATCAAATAACTCTACTCAAATGTAATACTTTGGACAAAGAAACTACTAATTACAACTATTTAATGTGCTAATTTTATAATTATTTTTTTGTTGGTTAGATTTGTGTAATAAATTTGTAAAAGTTGTACCCCTAAAAGAACCGAAGAAAAGCTTTAAGCCATGCCCGTCAGCCATCAGCCCATTAGCCATCTACTCAGTTTGGCCCATTTGGTCTCATCGTGTGGAGAGTTCGAGAGTCGAGTCATTCTTCAATCTAGCCGTCACCCGCCGTCCGCCGCGTCCCAAGCAGCGAAGCAGCGCACACAACCATCTCTCTTTCTCTCATTAAGGAATCTCTTTCACCGCCATCCCGACCTCCACCGAACCACTCGGCGATCTCCAATAGTCCACTGTCCAGGCGCCGACCAATCTCTCTCTCTCTCTTGCTGGTAATTTGAAGAAATTGTGCTTTTTTTCCTGGTCTTTTTCCTTTGTTGGTGCTGTTCAGTATTTGGTGTTTTTCTTGGCTGGTGTTGTGTACATTGTACAACCATTTGCAGAGTTTTGGTAGAACCGAAATTATTACACATCATACACATTTTTCTGTTACCGAATAAAGTTTGATCCGGAATCGGTCGGATATTTTGTATTAACGCCAAAGTCGGTTTCGGTGTATCATATTGCAGTTCACTTTGGTCAGAGAATAGGAACCACCCCTACTCATAATTGCTGTTTTGGATGGAAACTTCGAAATGATTTGGAAAACCAGCCGTGTTCATACTTGCGTATAATCTGTTTGTGTTTTTGATGAAGAGAAGTACATAAGAGTCTCGCTGAATGGCAGCTTCAAGTCCAGGTGCCATGCTGTCTATGCTATCGACCCACTTATTCTGTTTGGTATTTTGTCATTGCAATGTAATTTCTTTTCTTAACACAAAAAATTACTTGAGCTTTGCTTGATAACGGTGATGTAATTTGCGGCCAGTATAGATATAGCGCTGCCAGTGGATAAGTTATCCTTGGGATTTATCGGAAAAGGTGGTTTATCAAGCTCCGAGAGCAAGTAGGTCTTTTGGTCTTTACCAATTTAATTTTTTTTAGTTCTTTTGGCTGCTTTTTTTTCTTTTCTCACCTGAAAGTTTCACTTACAAGATTGATATGGAAATTTTCGTTCCTATCTCCTCATACAGGCAAAAGCTTTATGTAGTCTTGGTATCAACCGGGAGTTTTAACCCTCCTACATACATGCACTTGCGTTGTTTTGGTAAGCACTTGCCACCTTAAATATCCATTTCCTTTCCTTTTGTTCTTTTTTCTTTTGAACATGATGGTTTCTTTCAGGTTCTCTCATAGTTGTTTCAGGCGCGCCTCATGCTACAGACGCGTAGAAAAAAACCACCATCACCGCTCAAAACAAAAGGCGGGCGATGTGGGTGGGGGGCGCCTCGGAGCGCCTCAGGCATGCTGCCTCTGTGTCATTGGATTATTTTGTTTTTTGTTTTTTTGGACACTTTTAAAGGTTGCTTTTTATTGTTTTTGACACTTTATTTTTGTTAACTTTTACGTTCTTTTGGATAGTTATACTTTCTTTTGATTATGTGCTTATGAGTTTTATAACTAAATTTTTTCTTTTTTGCGCCTCTCATTCATCAGGCGCGCGCCTCGCCTTGCGCCATAGGCGATAGGAGCACTCATATGTTGGCGATAGGAGCACTCATATGTTGTTTCGCCTTCCGCCTTTAACAACTATGAGTTCTGTACGTTTGATAAATGGTGTCAAGTATTGTGAAAATACTGAAATAAGTAGAAACAAACATGTTTTACGAATGTGTTTAATCTTTTCATTTTGTCATGTATCTGTAGGCAAAGATTACAATATGCAATTAAGATACAAAATTCTGTTTATTAATCTAAGGATTGGATTGTTGCAAATAATGATATTTAATTTATCCTATAATAACATATATTCACAGTATTATCTGAAAATCTTAAAAATCTGCAACTCCCGCTTTTTGTCCAACAAGTGTATTGCAACATCTTGAGTTGTGTAGTTAAGTAAAATGTAGATATGAAGTTACTTAACGGGTGTGCTAATAAGTTATGCACCTACATCGTATTCGCCTTTTTTCTGGTCAAGTTGTATTGATTACTGTTTTGATGCTCAGAGTTGGCAAGAGATGCTCTAAGTTCGAAAGGGTTTTGTGTCATTGGAGGTTACATGTCACCTGTAAACGATTCATACAGGAAAAAGGTATTCAGGATAATACAGGGTTAGTCAGATTTGTGTGAAATTCATATAAGAAAGGCTATCTAACATATTGTGGGTGTGCCATTTGCTGTGTTCACTCTCAGAAATTAGAAAAAGGGTAAAAGGATGTTGGTTAAATAGGATGTAGGCATTTTGACATTCCTTACAGCTTTAATCACGGAATTTAAATAAAATGTATGTCGGAAATATTTGTCATGATGTGGAATCCTTTTCCTTAGTTACGTCCTTGGTATTGAGACATGTCTTGCATTAATTATATGCAACGTGTGGTTGTGTTCCATTACCTCATCACTAGGAAGCACCAACACGATACTCGCATGCATATGGTGAGGGTGTGGCACATGGCATTTTTCAAAATGTATAAGACACGGGTACGGTGGGGACATGCCAATCTTTTGATATATATATATATATATATATAGGGTGGTTCTGGTGACAATAGATTTTCAGTTAAGAATTTTCAGTTAAGAAATAACAATACATGCAAGGGTTGAGATGTATTCTTATTTCTCAAAATAAATCTCATTCTCATATAGTCCCTCTCCTCTCTCTCTCTCTCTCTCTCTCTCTCTCTCTCTCTCTCTATATATATATATATATATATATATATATATATATATATATATATATAAACCATAAATACATTCATAAGTCATTATAAACCATAAGTAACATCCACAATAATTAATTGTGTCATTAGTTCATCAAAGAGAAACACCTAATACATTAAATATTTAAACTACTAAATCTAAAAACTATTCTAAGATATTTAATTAAATATCTAACTTTAAGGTTTTACTTTTATTTTTTGTGTATCAACCCCTCTTTTTTGTAAAACTAGTAAAAAACTTGTTTTTAAAAAAAACTCAGAAGTAGTGTCCCCAAAATGTCCCTGCGTTCCCCGAAGTGCCCCCGCGTGTTCCCATATTAAAGAAACACTTACTTTGGAGTGTCCAGTAGTACGTACCCATGCATGTCCCCACCGGGTCCCCATGTTCGAACTGTCCGAAACTCGTACGTTAACCTTCTAGAAGTATCGGTGCTTCATAGCCTCATCAATATTGGTTCTAAAAGAAGGTTTTGTAGTGTTCTGTGATATGCTTTTGGATGATGAGTCAAGCTTCAGTTCTATAACCTTCTAGAAGTATCGGTCCCCACCGGGTCCCCATGTTCGAACTGTCCGAAACTCGTACGTTAACCTTCTAGAAGTATCGGTGCTTCATAGCCTCATCAATATTGGTTCTAAAAGAAGGTTTTGTAGTGTTCTGTGATATGCTTTTGGATGATGAGTCAAGCTTCAGTTCTATAATGAAAACTTTCACCTACTTTTCAGGGTCTCATACAGGCTGAACATCGAATTGCTATGTGTTATCTTGCTTGCAAAAGTTCCGATTTCGTTATGTTAGATCCATGGGAGGTATCTCTCTCTCTCTCTCTCTCTCTCTCTCTCTCTCACACACACACACACACACACACACACACACACACACGATAATATTTATGTAGTTCAGTAGGTTTGATTAACCCACAAGTGCCTCTACCTTTTTAATTATGTTAGTAATGTTTTGGGATAATTACGAAAAGTACCCTTGAGGTCCTAATCACAAAAGACTCAACTCTTAGAATTACAAAATTAATACCGTTGAGGTCTGATTCAGTGGTAAAATTAAGAGGCTAAACTGTATTGCTTTTATAAATATGAAGGGGGGCTTTGAAAGCTTCTGATGAAGGGGCAAGTGTCGGACAATAAAATCTCAGGGGTAGTTCTTTATAAGTTTGAAAGTTACCTTTTTTTTTGTTGCAAATAGGTCAGACCTCTGGCATAATTTTAGTTGACGCTATTTATGTAGTTATCTCGCTATGTTATTGACTATTACTTGCATTTCTACTATACATCAACAGGCTAGTCAGAGCACCTACCAACGCACGTTGACGGTTTTGTCTAGAGTTAGGAACTCATTATGCCAGAGTGAAGTTGTATCCAGTGGTAAGTATAGTGATAGCACATGAAAGTGCTATTAGTTTGTTGAAACATATTAGTTGCATTAGTTTCGAGAATAATGTCTACGGTAAACAAAAAATACCCTTGAGGTATCCAAAAACCCCTGCACATTTACAAAAATATTTGAGCTATCCCTTTATTTCTAACACTGAAGCATACCTCAAGGGTATATTTTGTAATTTCGAAGTTACTTTTTTTTTTGGAAAATATGTCGAACATCAAGGGCACTTTTTGTAATTATCCCGGTTTTGCTGAAGCTTGAGATCTTTGGAGTGTGTGCTGATTATACGACACATATTTAAGGCTTAGCTCCCTGTTTGTGTTCAGTTCTCAATCCAACCGCAAGCCTGTGATTTTTTCTTCTCTTTGTAGAGTCGCTTAAAGTCTTGCTTGTTTGTGGTTCTGATCTGTTAGAGTCTTTCAGTATTCCTGGATTTTGGGTCCGCGATCAGGTAAAAAGTCGAGCCAAATTCATTATATAAGTTTATCGTCTACAATATGATGGTTAATTTAACGTGAAAATTCAATTACATTTATGATTGCATGGTTTTTTTTTTTTTGCTTAGGTTGAAACTATTTGTCGAGATTTTGGTTTGGTTTGTATACGGAGAGGTTGCCAAGATGTTGAGAGCATCATATCTAAGGATGATATTTTGAACGAATACAAGGTAATACCGTCTTAAACTTTACATTGACAATTTCTTGGGCTACACAATATCTGGGAGATTTCGTGTAATTTATTGAAGAGATGAAAAAAAAAAAAACAGCTATTTCTTAGAATTACAAATATCTTCTTGATGTTTAAACTGCACCTCAAGAAATGTGTATTTTGTTAAGCAAATCAAAACTAGCCATGTTTATTCGGTTTGTGATATCTTAAAGGGTATGTTTACGATTTGGCTTTGAATCCCAAAACTATAATTTCAGATACTTAACCAACAAGTTCTTGCACATCTTGTATCTACTTTATATCATATCATTTCTCTCCTCTTTTTATCTTTAAATAATACAACTAAATAATGTACAATAGTACAACACTCTCTCTCTCCTCTTTTTATCCTTGAATAATACAACTACATATTATACAATAATACTACATAATCTATTTTTTTCAGACATAATTTGACATATACAGTAAAAAGTGAAGATTCTCAATCTTATAAATACAAGTATTCTTACTTTTCATAGCATCAAGTACCCAAGATTCTGAATAACAAAATTCTAAATCCCAATCGAATCCTAGTGTAAACATCACCTGATGGTACTTGTAAATTTTTTTTAATCCTTTTAACTAACCTAAATCTATATTTTCGTTTCTGTAACTTAACATGGTACTGAAGTTAGAAAATTCTAGTTTTTTTCCTCAATGAATACACATGTTTTCCGTGCAGAAAAATATCACAATTGTGGACGAAGTGGTACCGAACGGGATCAGTTCAACCGGATTGAGGTAAGAAAATAAACATATTTTTCCACTTTAGTAGTTGTTGGAGGATATTAATCTTCTTTGCTCATGTAGAGCGCTTCTTCCAAATTCACCACTTCAGGGATTGCATTTCAAGGGGATTGTCAGTGAAGTATTTGACAGCTGATGAAGTGATTGATTATATCAAACAGAATGGGTTATACATGGAACATAATGAAGATAATCCCCACTAATTATTGAAAGTCTTATTACAATCTGAGACCCCTTCATGCCAAGATACTATATGCACAGCTGAATCGGGAACAAGAGCGGGCGAGCTTTACCGAAGGGGAAAATTTAATAAATAAAAGAACACCTTGGAGCACCCCTCTCTCTCTCTCTCTCTCTCTCTCTCTCTCTCTCTCTCTCTCTCTCTCTCTCTCTCTCTCTCTCTCTCTCCCTCCCTCCCTCCCTCCCTCCCTCCCTCCCTTGAGAAGCTATCTTGGTGAGTGTATAACTTTTTGTTTCTATTATGCAATTTACACGTGATTATGGTATCCATGTAATGAACAAAATCTTGTGTTTAGTGGTAGGACCCAGTAGTGGTCATCTATATATATATATATATATATATATATATATATATATATAGAGAGAGAGAGAGAGAGAGAGAGACGCGTCTACGCAAAGACTAATATTGTGTAGACTTTACAATCACTAATTTATGCAGGTTTAGCCAGATTAATTATGCATGAAATATATGCATTTCGTGCATCAAAATTTCAATACATTGAGAGAGTTGAGAGAGTTGAACCTATAAGCAAATAAAAATTGAGAGAGTTGAAGCTATAAGCAAATAAAAATTGGAAAGCAACATCATATGTTAAACTTAATATAACCTAGTTTTGATAATTGACAAATATCACAAGTAAAACGAACATACAGAACTAATATGGATCTCGACGGGATGCACATTTTAAATTTTGTAAAACCGAAAGTAATATAGACTAAACCATCAAATATCACTTTCCAACTATTTATTTTTTTGAAGTTGAAACTTCGAAGGCACATCTACGTGCAGGCTGCAGTCACAGACGATGTTAAGAAGTAGATATACATAAAAATGCACTAGTTTACTTGTAAAAGAATTCACCAATCCATGGTCTCATTTTTTCCTCTGAAAATGGTGTTTGATCCCCAGAGGGAGCATCTCCAAAAAAAAAAAAAAAAAAGATGTTTGTATGTGTGTTGCAAATAATGGAAATATATAAATACAAGGAGAACAACTAATAGAAATGAAAATCTATGACGTAAATGCCGAGGCGAGAATTGGATTCTCTCTTCGTAAGACAATATTGCTCCGCACTTATGCACACGGTCTGTAGCGATTGTCCTCAAGATACAACGCCAATCTTGAACACGAGACGCTGCACCGCGGATCGTAGTTCCGGTCGAACAATATAGATACTCTGGACTGAGTATAGACTCTTAGACTTCCACTAGGATGGTGAATGAACCGAGTAGATTAATATGAATGTAGTGCTCGAATTTGTAGACGAATCTATGTTCGAATGAGTGTGTTCGAATGAATGTTTAACCATCAACTGTAGGGCCTATTTATAGTCATAAGTGACTTTTAACGAAGTGGTGTGACCTTTCATCCCACCTTTAATCATGAACTAATGTGTTTGTTCATGAAAAGGTGTGATCCTTCATTCACCATTAAACATGAACCAATGCGACTTTTCATGAAAAGGTATGATCCATTTTTCATAATTAACCACCAAATGTGGCTATTCGCAAATGGTTGTGACTTAGTAACCACCAAACATTATCTTATTTCAAGTATTATTCCTTGTAATTTAATTGCTCATCATCCGAATTTGGATATGAACAAATAAGTACGTACAATATATCTAGTCAAAATAAACACTATGTCGAATTATGGTTTTACTAGGATTTTTCATATCAAAATTTCCAATAGTCCCCCACATGAATGACGATTAATGCAAATGCAATGAATTTAGTCCCGACGACCTGTTATTGCATCAGGATAGGTGGTAGTTAGCCTTAAATCTTCCTTAGTATAGTGTTATCGGATTTACTCGTTGCTCGGTGAATGCGATGTCTTGAACCGGTCAGCTTTTGTATGTAAACCTAGACAATAACACACACACAATAACAGATCTAATATCTCTTGTTCTTATGTTGTGTCCATTTTTAGCATTGGACCATTCTTGGATTCATAAGTATTATGCGTATTGTAGTGTTTAGAAGCGGCCACACTTCTTACTTATATATGTGATCTCCTATAAAGAGTATTCTACCATACTCCACCTTAAAGGCTATAGGAATCATTAAAAGCTTTTTAGACTTATCCTTTACCACACGCTGCAGGTTTGCACTTGAGAAGCTACGAGAATGGATTTCAAATTTCAAGTGCACAACTTGAACATTCATAACTCAGTTGTCTCATCGAACCAAGTTCTTGAGATCTCCAGTCATCATGGTTGAGTGTAATTTATGAACATCCATTTGATTGTGGTTTTCAATCCATTCCCCCTACTGCATATTTGACCACATTTGACCTTTCTTAGTCAACATACACATGTGATCAAATATATTATCCGAAGATAAATATTTACTTTTTCAATCATTACTATACAACTTTTCGTTCTTTAGTCGTCTTAGTAAATTTTCAAGTGTGAAGTGTTTACAAGACAAATTTCTTTATTGTCCTCGTCACACTTTCCAACACATGATTCTACTAACGCATAAACCTTGTCGTAATATTGAATTTCTTTCTTTAGGGGAATTTTTCTTATTAATTGTATTTGACCTTTCCGTCAAGATACCCCCATATTTCCTTGTATTACATATCTTGTCTAGATACTTGTGGTCTTGGATTACACAAATCATTAAATGTCATTTCCAAACCAATTTAGTCGTTTGACTAGCTCACAACTTGATTTGTAAATATATTTGTAATTTCCAACGACGTTCTCATCACCAAAAGCATGATTATTTCATTGAAATAAATCATCTATCATTTAATTTGCTTGACAATTAAATGTTTGGATTTATAGTGAAATAATTTGTATTTACTTATAAAGTACTTACTCCTCTTCCCCCATATTGATTATCTATTTAATATAGACTAATCAACCATTGTAATTAACACGGGTCAACTTGATCATTTAACTTTTTAAATGATATTCGTATTTTCCACCTTGATTATCTACTTCAAAGTAGACTAATCAATTTCCTATATCGCTTTAAATAGAGTACTCCCTCCCATTCAAAATATAAGTCTTTTTTGCTATTTATACTATTTTCATTTTATATGTCGTTTTGCATTTTTCAATGATAATTAATTATATTTTTTCTCAAATGATGTGCAAACTTACTAAAAATAGCTTAGTTATTGGTAATTTTAAATGTATAGTGTGAATTTCAAAGCAATTTATTAAGTGAAAGTAGAAAGTCAATATTTTCTTAATATGTGTGCATTCATCTAAAAAGACTTATATTTTGAATGGGAGGGAGTAATTAACACCTTCATTATCATAATTAAATGAGCATTAATTTTATATATATTCATTCAATCTTATAATTAAATGATCAATGTCTTCATTTAATTCTTAAAATTAAATGTGCATTTCCCTCTATTCTTATAATAGAGTGATTAATGCCTCTATTTAATTCTTAAAATTAAATATGCATTAATATTACATTTCTAAGGTAATTAATATCTTCATTTAATTCTTAAAATTAAATGAGCATTAATTCCACATGCCTTTTGATTATCTACTTTATTGTAGATTAGTTAAGATAACCATTTTCATTTAATTATAACGAATTAAATATATCAATTATTTCTCTACTTGAATATAGACGAAGCAATTTCATTCATTTAATTGTATCAAATTAAATGAACATGCATCAAATACTAAATATTTGATTATATATATACACAAGGAAGTCTTTATTTATTTACAAGCCTTTATTATAGATAGTCATACACGACTTTCTATATACAAGTTTAGGACAAGTCACACGAGACTTTCCTTGAGTCGGAAGCGTGAGCCTAGCAGACTCGCCTTGAATCCGATAACTGTTCCGTCGTCAATCCTCTTCTTGCGTAGGCGCCACTTGTAGCCTAGCGGGGTTGTGCCTGGAACGTTCTCAAGTAGGTCCCATTGGAACTTCCAAATGATCCCCACCATTTCTTCCATGAGGAGATTCATCTCATTGCGGATTTCTTCCCTCCAGAAGGGAGCATCCTTGCCTGTCAAGACTTCCTTGATCGTACGAGGATCATCTTCCGTGTCTTCAAAGTCTGGGCCATCGACCTTCGCATTCTTGGCTTGGTGGGAGTGGTCAATGCCTCCAACGTCGAACGTTACCTCCAAGGCATCCCAGAGTTCCTTCGAGGTATGGCAACCTGTAAACATGATGTAGATAGGAAAACTAAGAAGATAAAGAATTTGATTACGACATTCAAGTTCCGCTGAATTTCGGTAACCTCCTCGTATAAATAGTAGACTCCATCTTCCAACATAAACCAGTCCAGGAAATAGCCTCATTACAGCCCCTTGAACACGAACCTCTGGACCTCCAAATCCGATCTTCACCGTTCAGAATTTAGATAGAGACCTTATGAAGTTATCATCCAAAATTCAAGACGATCCAATGGTTGAAACTCCGGGAAATGTCAAAACAAGATGGCTGACCTAACTAGAAAAATACCTACGAATTTTCTGTTATGTTTTCTATTTGATTTCGAATTTTGTCTTACGATTGTTATTGGTATGAGTGTTGGAAATAATAGAAATATATAAATACAAGGAGAACAAATAATAGAAATAAAAATCTCTAACGTAAATGCCGAGGCGAGAATTGGATTCTCTCTTCGTAAGACAATATTGCTCCGGACTTATGCACACGATATGTAGCAATTGTCCCCAAGATACAACGACAATCTTGAACACGAGACGCTGCACCGTGGATCATAGTTCCGGTCGAACACTATAGATACTCGGGACTGAGTATAGACTCCTAGACTTCCACTAGGATGGTGAATGAACCGAGTAGACTAATATGAATATAATGCTCGAATTTGTAGACGAATCTATGTTCGAATGAGTGTGTTCGAATGAATGTTTAACCGTCAACTGTAGGGCCTATTTATAGTCATAAGTGACTTTTAGCGAAGTGGTGTGACCTTTCATCCCACCTTTAATCATGAACTAATGTGTTTGTTCATGAAAAGGTGTGATCCTTCATCCACCATTAAACATGAACCAATGCGGCTTTTCATGAAAATGTATGATCCATTTTCCATAATTAACCACCAAATGTGGCTATTCGAAAATGGTTGTGACCTAGTAACCACCAAACATTATCTTATTTCAAGTATTATTCCTTGTAATTTAATTGCTCATTCACCCGAATTTGGATATGAACAAATAAGCACGTACAATATAATTACTCGAAATAAACACCATGTCGTATTATGGTTTTACTAGGATTTTTCATATCAAAATTTCCAACATATGTAAGATATTTTAATCCAGTGAAATTGATTATAATAATTAAATATATTTCAAAAATAACAAAACCAAACCAAACCAAACCAAACATACCCAGTATATCCCGCTCAGAGCAGGGTCTGGGGAGGATAAGATGTACGCAGACCATGCCCCTACTTATTATGGTAGGGAGGCTGTTTCCGTGAAGACCCTCGGCTTAGTGCACAACAACATATTGAGTGAAAAATACAAAGGGAAACATACCTGAGCCCATAGCTTAATCCACGTGGGACTTACCTAAGAGCAATTTGGCTACTTCACTCCCGATGAACGCTGCTCAAACAGAAGAGAGGTTGACTCCGCGCGCACAGCTCTCTGTCAAAAATACACCACACGCAAAAAGCAAAATGATAAAATATACAATAAATGTAAAAATGCAATGCTCTAGGTCAAAGCTAACCTAGACAACCCAACCCTGAGGCTCTCAACTACAGCACCACTCCCAACTAAAGAATCCACAACTCTGATCTGGCGTCTCCAAGCGCACCTATCAACAGTCATGGTCTCGGAAAGGTTAAAGGTCTTCAAAACTAATCTCAGCTGCTCCTCCCACGTCCTACTCGGTCTGTCTCTCCTCCTCTCCCCGACAACTACTAAACTCTCGATCCTCCTCACCGGAGCAGAAGCCTGCCTCCTGCGGACGTGGCCAAACCATCTCAATCTCCCTTCCCTAACTTTCGCTGAAATGGGCGCCACTTCTAGCGCGTTCCTGAAGACCCCGTTCGAGATTCTATCTAACATTGTGTGACCACACGACTAGCGTAACATTCTCATTTCAGCCGCTTCCAAACGTTTCTATTATTTCGATCAACGAGTACAAGTCGCTAGAGGTTTAGCATATATGGCCACCGAGGATTAACTATATATATTTTATGTAAGAAGAGTGTGCCATTGGAGTGATGCAAAAGTAAGAGATTCTCTATAATTAGATTAGTCGAATGATCGACTTCACAAATGAGGGTGATCATACTCGTCGAATGAATAAGTACTTTTCAAATGAGTGACTGCAGACTTCTTGAATGGTTTCACTTCAATACTAAGTACATTTAAACTTGTCGAATAATAGACTTTACGAATCAAGCTAAATGTACTATGCGACATCTTGACTTCTCGAGAAAGCATATTTCTAGACCACTCGAATGAAACAATTCTCGAACGAACCACTTGACGAATAAGTCACATCACTAATGGAATTGTAGCACTTCTCGACATAGTGTAATTTTGACTTCTCGACATAGCTAGGACTTAGGCCCTGTCTTTTGGACTTATTTTTCGATTTTGATTTTGATTCGATTCGATTCGATCAGATTCAGTCCATTCATTCGATTGATTCGATTCGATTCAGTCCGTTCGATTGATTCGATTCGATTCATTTCATTTCAGTTCAGTTCACTTCTTCTTCTTCTTCTTATTATTATTATTATTAATCTTAATTATTGTTATTGTTATTATTACTAATAATATTACTATTATCGTTGTTGTTGTTGATTACTATTATTATTATTATTATTATTTATTATTATTATTATTATTATTATTTACCCTTAATATATATTTCAGTTCAGTTCAGGTCCATTCAATTCAGTTCAGTTCAGTTCAGATTCATTCAGTTTAAAAGAACAGAGCTTTAGGCAATTTCTTCATTTTGCAACTTATTATTTCCATTACATTATTTTACATGCTTCTATCTTATCGGAGTCTATACCTCTATCTCTAGACTATGATTCAGTAACTGCTTCCTATTTCTTTTTCCTTGACGGGGCATTTGGTTCGTGGAAATCCTTGGGATTATGATGGAATTGGAATCCAATTCCTAGGAAATCTCATGTTTGGTTGTTTATAAAAGGTGGAATTGGAATTGTTTGGAGGGAATGAAATCCCATAGAGGAGGGAATCTAAATTCAAGGGCTGGTGGGGATTTTAAAATCCCTCCATCTGGAATTTGCATAATTACCAATATACCCTCCATACTTTCTCTTTTCATCTCTTTTATTAGAACTAAACAATAACGCAACCTCCATATACTCCTTTCTGTAGCTCGACATCGCCTCCATACTCCATCCCGTCGTCGATCGCCGAACGTCGCTCTCGCTCTCCACTCACCGATTAGGTATGTTCCGATCGAGATTATAAATATGCAAATGACATAAATCTACTGGAATGACATAAATCTACTGAAATCCTTCTTTAATTTCCATGCGTTGTGAGGCTTCCGATGTGAGAAATCCGTCGGAATCCGGCGAGTTCGACCGGAAAAGCGATAGAGGAAAAAGAAAGCTAGGTTTTTGCGGGTTAGGATAAAAATAAGAAAATGACCCGAATAGATTTTTTTTGCGGGTTAGGAAAAAGAAAGCTAGGTTTTTGTTGTTCTTAAATCTGGTACATACTTAAGCAGGTATGCAACTGTTATACAAAATGCTAATCTATTCTACTGTTGGAAAGGCAGAAACTGAAGAAGCTTATGGAAACAATATTATACGTATGACATAATATATTTTATGAGAGTTGCTTCTCCCCCCTCCCACTTTTTCTTTTTCCAGTTTTGTCCTTTTTTTAGTTTTTTTTTTGTTTTTTTACATTCTTTTTTATTTATTCTTTTTTTCTTTGAATGAGCAACATATATATATATATAGGGGAGGGTTATAATAGAAACCAACCCCTATATGTTAACTAGAAACCACTATAAACCATTGATTGAATTATTATAAGTGGATGAGATTTAAATTTGAAAATAACGACAAAGCTGTAGAATTGCTATGTTGACCACAAACTCACCTAAAATAAACAAATAAGGATAAAAATATAACATTATGTTAGCTTCAAACTTACCATATTTTTATCAAACGTGATTTGTGGAAGACCAAAATAAATAGCCCAAAATAAAAGCTTGACATTTTCTTATTCATGTATTTTTATTTAAAAACTTCTGAATGCCATTTTAATTATTTTAGCTACGGCATGTATGGAACTTTATCTTCAATCTTTATATCTTAATGGCTTGATATATAAGAATATTTTCTTGACAGGTCCGCTAGTAAAATGATTTACAAGCTATCCATTTACGTATTGCATATTTGAATTTTGTTTATGCATTGCTTAGTATGTTGTTTCTTATAGAAACATTGCTTATATTTTGTTGTGTGTTGCTTATTAGAATATTATGATTTTGCTTATTATAGCTTTATCCATTGCTTGTATTGTATTAATGCATTGTTTGTTTTAAATTACATATTGTTCATAATTGGTGTTGGTATAGCTTATTAAGACACACGACAAGTGTATGTCTTAATTAATTGAAAATTAATATATTCTAATGAATAATGAATGAGTGAACTCTATTTTGATGGATACGTTGTTTATATATTGCTTATTATAAATTCTTTTATCTATGTTTTGCTAATTAAAATAGAATTTTGTTGCTTATTATTGATGTATACATTGTTTAATTTTTTTTATGTATTTATTAGAATATTATAATTAGTTACATCATGTGTTGGGCTTCTCATGTTCAACCTTGATCATAGATGGTAAATTCACTAGTAAAATATTTTATAAATTATATATTCATGCATCTCTTAAATGCGTAACTTATTTTTATACATTGCTTATTATTTATTATTTTATTTATGCATTGCTTATTAAAATAGTATGTTGTTTACTATTAATGTATA
The DNA here is from genome assembly GCA_033398695.1 of Orobanche coerulescens. Taxonomy (NCBI): domain Eukaryota; kingdom Viridiplantae; phylum Streptophyta; class Magnoliopsida; order Lamiales; family Orobanchaceae; genus Orobanche; species Orobanche coerulescens. Next base: position 5,484,943 of record CM065816.1, read on the forward strand.
TATTGCTTATTAAAACAGTATGTGTTGCTTACCAATTAAATATTATGACATGGATTATTGTTGGTTTATATTGTGTATATACCACTTATTAATATACCATGCTATAGATTGTTTATTATTGGCTCACATATTGTTTATATTTTGTTTATGATTTGCTTTATTAGAATCTTATATTATTACTTATTGTTGTATATTAAGAAGAACAACTATGTAATTATGAAATATGCATTCACTTTAACTTTATATCAATTTACTTGCATTAGCTTGATTTGTATCAATATTATACATTGGTGAAATTTTGTTTATGTATTGCTTATTACAATTATGTACTTGTTTTTTGTTGACGTTAAATAGTTAAATACACACATTCTAATAAATGATAATTTATAATGCTTACATTAATCTATTAAAATGCTTTCATCAGATAAAGATAATGCTTAGAAAGAAAATAGAAATCCTATTGAAAAATAAAATAATATAAACAATAGAAAAGATATACATTACAGAAAATATAATATCAAACTCATCATATAACCATTTAAACTAAATTATAAAACTCCTTAGGAATTGGATAGTTAAAGATTAAGAAATAAAAGCACACTATTCTATAAAAAAAGAAAAGAAAAAAAAAAGAGCACCCTATGCTATATAAGAAAAAAAACGAGAGAGAGAGAGAGAGAGAGAGAGAGAGAGAGAGAGAGAGAGAGAGAGAAACTAGCTAATTTTTTAAGATTGTAATTAAGATATGAGTAATTGAAAGGAAAGGATACCATCAATTAAGGAATGTAAACTTATTGTCTAAAATTATTATTACTTCAATACTCTTTTGTCTAATAAATTAACTCAAATAAATTAGCAAGTATCAATAAATCTTGTCCATTGATTAAAAAAATAAAAGGCTTAGATTGATTTCTAGTTAACACATAGAAATAAGTTTTTATTTGAACTCTCCCCTATATATATATATATATATTACTTTTTTATTTGAAAATATATTAAAAATGTATTTAATACATATTTTTTTGTTTTTCTCTTTTCATTTAATTAATTTAGTGTATATATATATACCAAAAAAAAAGAAACATGAAAAAAGAAGATATTTACACGATATGTTCTCATTATTTGCTGAATTATATTCTTCTATTTATTATAAACAGAATAGTGTTTCAGAAATGTGAACAAATAAGTGATATTACATGAGAAATTTAAATAATATATATCAAGATAATAATGGAAAAAATACATAATACACCCTTGTGTTTTATGAAACCTGCACAAAACACCCTTGTATTCTTTAAACTACATAAAATACCCTTTTATTTTAATGAACCCTGCAAATAAGACCCATTCCGTCAAAACTAACGGAGAGTGAAGTTCACTCGCCCTCTATACAACTATTTCATGTTTTTACGCATTTAAAATGTAGAAATAATTCAAAATACCCCCAACTATTAGTTCTAAACAACATACTCACTGTGAGGATGCAGCTGTGGTCGATTAAAGGTGTGAGACAACGGTGTAATTTGTTCACGCGAGAACTTCAAACTGTTATATCAACTTCAATTCGGTGGTATTGTTAAATCGTGAAAAAGTTGTAATAAATGTTAAATTTATTTATCTAGGAAAAATTGTTATTACGCGTCCATTCCAATATATTATTTGTATAGATGACTACGTAAATATTTTTTAAATCTAAATATATCGTATAAAAAAATTATAGTCATAATAATACATTCACAAAAAAATAATAAATATAAAATAGTAAAAAAAATTATCGAAAAATGTCAGTAAAAAAATTAAAAAAATTGAAGGTATTATTATGTATACATACATATTATTCAATATATATATATATATATATATATATATATATATATATATAAGTAAAGAAGCGGAAGGGGTAAAAAAGACATTTCTCTCTTTTTTGTCAAGAGGGGAGGGGAATTAGTAAAAGGGGAGGGGGATTAGCATAACCCTATTTGTAACTCATTATATTATATTTAAATATACTAAGTCTTTAAGATTTAATAATAACAGCTCTTAATCTTATTATATTTAATTTGTTATTTGTATTTTTTTAGACTAAAATTCTTTATGTTCTTAGTATATTATAAACAGTGGCGGATCCAGAATTATGAGGTCGCGGGGGCAAAGTACAAAAATTTTGAAAATTTTTATAAAGTAAAAATATTTAAAAGATAAAAAAATCGTAATTTCATTCATAAATGGTGACAAAATCATTAATAAAAGTCAATTGCCACATATTCAATCGATCGTTCGACCACGAGTGAAATAATTTTTTAATAATTCATTTGCTCTTCAATATAGTTGCAATTGTTTTAATATATATATATATTGTATTTTTTTTTTCAGGCTCAACTATTGAAAGATGAAATAGAAAAATTCCAAACAAACGTGCAATTATTTTCTATACTTTCGAGTTGGATTTAATATGGCACTTAAAATTTATGCGAAATTTCTAGGAAAAGTTTCTTGAGAAACAACTCTGTTGGTAAAATTATTTCTTCCTGTATGAAATGAAAGGAGGTAGCGGAGTGACCGAAAGAAATAAAAATATCAGTTGTATGATTTGTCTTAATTATTTTTTTTATTTTTTATTTTTGACTTCAAGGGGTCAATTGACCCCTTTTGCCCCAAGCTGGATCCGCCAGCGATATTTTATAAATACATTTATTTATATTAGTTATTATTATTGAGCTATTATTTATATTATATATATATAGATAGATATTTAGGATCAAATGAGAATGGTTCTTATCACGTGAATTGCGAATATGCATGAGTTTTGTACTAATTATGCATGAAATATATATACATTTCGTGCATCAAAATTCTAATGCATTAAAATATGCATCAAAATATTGATGTATTAAAATATTGCATTATATTTATCAAATTTTTGTGAGAATAAATCTAGGTCATCCATTTATCAAGATCTACTGATGAAATTCATTCGTATTTCTTAACTTAAATTGCATTCTCACGAACCCTCTCTCTCTCTCTCTCTCTCTCTATATATATATATATATATATATATATATATATATATATATATATAGGGTAGCTTTATTTTAACTCTCTTAAGTGCGTAATCTGAGAACTCCTCTAAACCAATGAATTTTTTTAAATATTAAAAATATTATTAATTCAAAAGGGTATTATAGTAAAATATAATTTTTATTACGGGAAATAACCCCTACTATAATAGCCTCTACTGATGATAACCCCTACTATATATATAACCTCTACTATATAGTAGGGGTTATGATCGGTAGAGATTGTATGCATTGACATGATGTACATTATGTATTATTAAGAGTACAAAAGGTGGTTCTCGCAGTTCTCGCACTTAATAGGGCTCTGAAAATAAAGTTACACTATATATATATATAATATATATATATATATATATATGTGTGTGTGTGTGTGTGTGTATGTGTGTGTTTTATAATTAGGAATTTGTTTTAGAGGGGTGTATTTTCAATTGGGATTTTGTGGGATTTTAGAAATACTAGGTATTCAATTTGGATTGTTTTGAATCCATTAAAATGGGTATTCAAAAATTATGAATTTTTCTGGATTCATTAAAATTGTGGATTTTGATGGATTTGTTAGTGTTTTTTTTTGTAAGTTTTGAAATCTCACCAAAATAAAAATTTCTGAAAATTTATACGTAAATCCAAAAGATCTCTAACAACTTTATAAAATTCTACCATAATTATTATTAATTCATGCATTATTTCTAATCTGTCAAAATTTTCAAAAATCCATTAATTATTATTAATCCACAAAAAACCAACTGAAGACCTAGCTATTATTTTATCAGTTCAAATACACCACTTCTTTCACCCACAACAGCGGCGGGGCGTGTCTGTTTCTCCTGTTTTAGTCGGCTTCTTGCACCTCCGATGGGGAAGACAAAGCCCAGTATTTCGTATGATAAAGATAATGCTTACCTTGAAGTTGTCATATCAAAACGAATCGACCTCTTTGAATCAATTAAGGCTAAGCAGCAAGCTCACCTCCAATCAATCGGCGGTGACACCATCAAGTAGTTCTCTCTCTCTCTCTCTCCCTCTCTCTCCCCCTTCCCTCCCTCTCTCTCTCTCTCTTTCTCTCTCTCCCTCCCTCCCTCCTCCCCTTTCACACACATGCGTTTGCTTGACTATGTATTTGGTTTGGGTTGTTAGGATAACTTTACCGGATGGGAGTGTCAAGGAGGGGAAAAAATGGCTATCGACTCCCTTTGATATCGCAAAGGAGATATCAAACCATTTAGCATCACATTCATTAATTTCACAAGTGAATAATGTGCCCTGGGACATGTTTAGGCCACTTGAAGGTGACTGTGATCTCAAGTTATTCACTTTCGATACTGATCTCGGTCGAGACACACTCTGGCATTCAAGTGCTCACATCTTAGGCCAGGTCTCAACAAAACCCATCTGCTTTTCATTTATTTGTAGGCCAAGCTAAGCAAGCATTGTCTTATCTGCCTCGATTTATTTGTTTGCAGTCCCTTGAAAGGATCTATGGATGCAAACTGTGCATTGGGCCTTGTACTACAAGAGGAGAGGTAAGTTCATTTATGTCACTCTTCTCATCCTTGAAGGTTGCATTTTTCTCATCTGTATCAATGAGCAGAGCCGAATTATTCGTACGCGTTATATTATTTTTATTACTGTGTCTATGCTTAATGTTGCCTCAAACTAATGATTTTGTAGGGTTTTTATTATGATGCATTTTTTGGCGAGACCAGTTTGAATGAACTACATTTTGAGGAGATTACAGCAATGGCAAGAAGAGCAGTATTGGTATTCTTTAATCTCTTTTCTCTCATTTTTTCCATTATCCTGTTAGTTCATCTTTTGTCTCTGCCTCGATGCAGCTTAGTTCAACTGATCCCGATCATCCCGATGTAGTATTGTTAAATTGATTTATGTCAGTGCTGCCGGTCTCTTTGCGAGTCTTGTAAATTTTTTTACTATTGATTTTAATCGCGCTAAGGTGCACTTGTGTTGTATGTAAAATATGTGTTACTATTATCTTCAATTGACAATCATAGTTACTTAACATATCTCTGTTCCTTCTCGGCCATTTCTTGTAAACTCTCCTCCCTGTAAGGAAAGGAGGAGGACCCTGGACCCTGATTTATTACTGTTTACCTGATATCATCTCGTCATATCAGGAAAAACAGCCATTCGAGCGAATTGAAGTATCTAGATCAGAAGCCCTTGAAATGTTTTCTGAAAATAAATTTAAGGTCAGTTAACATCATTTGCTCAAGCATCACATCTATTCCTTGCTTTCTATTCTTTTACCAATGTAATAATTTATCAGGTTGAAATCATCAACAATTTGCCTGAGGACAAACCTATCACGGTGTACAGGTGTGGTCCTTTAGTTGATTTATGTCGTGGACCACATATACCAAATACATCTTTCGTCAAGGCATTTGCGTGTTTGAAGGTGAGGGGCTTTGCTTGAGTCTACAGATTACACAATAATTTCTGGTGGTACTTATGAAATGTAAATTTCAGGCCTCATCTGCATATTGGCGGGGTGACAAAGAGCGAGAGAGCTTGCAAAGAGTTTATGGAATATCTTATCCAGATCAAAAACGTTTGAAGGTGATTCTATTTGGCATCTTATTCTAAAGTCTTTTATTTATTTGCTATGCCCTCCTCCCATCATGGATAAAATTCCACCTTTTATTTAATGCTAAATTTTTTTATTACTTTTCAAAAAAAATAATAATTTAAAATCGAGTTTACCATGTTAACTGAACTTCAACAATTATTTTGGGACAAAAATTTGAGGAAACAAGGCCAATATAAACGGGACGGAATATTTGTTAAGGCGTTGTCTTGTCCCAGCCGTATTTTAGTTATTATATATATATATATTATATATATATATATATATGGACATGTACCTAAAATACATGATTTGGAATTTCGTCATACTAACCACTAACTAATGAGAACCACTAACTAACGAATACAGGGAACTTATTGTCTTGACTTTTAACTTCCATCGTCGTTATTAGTTTGGCTTGTATGTAAAGGTTAACCTTGAACTGAAGCTGGATGTAGATATTCATGGTAGAGAAGTGTTCGAGATTTTACCTCTGTATGCTTGTTATAATATAACTTTTGCAGGAATTCTTCGCCCTGTTGGAAGAAGCAAAGAAATATGATCACAGAGAGCTGGGAAAGAAGCAAGAACTATTCTTTTTTCACAAACTTAGGTAGAACTTCTAATAAATTTAGATTTTGTTTCATGCAGTGTAAAAGATATTTGTTAAGATATACTAGTGTTTTGGATGAATTTCAGCCCAGGAAGCTGTATCATTCTTCCTCATGGTCGCCGAATTTGCCTTAAGTTGCTGGAATTTATAAGGACACAGTATTGGAAGAGAGGCTATGAAGAAGTTAGTTTCTATTTGATGTTACCATGCAGGTTGCTCCATTTTTAGTTTACTTCTTCAGTTTGGAATTTGATGCCCGCCTACTTGGTTCTTGGCAGGTCTCGACTCCCACTATGTACAATATGCAACTTTGGGAAACCTCTGGTCATGCAGCAAACTACGCGGAAAACATGTTTGCGTTTGAGGTAAGATATATAGTTACAACTTACACATGATTTGCATGTTTGTCAAACCATACAAATGAGGTGATTGCTTCATGCTTACATTTTGCCTCGTTAAGATTATATTGTGCAAGGGAAAGATGAAGCTAGATGGAGACCATATTAGCCTTGTACTGTGTGGTTACCTATATGTTTATCACTCTTAGTAATTGCCATATCTAATCCATATTGTTCTCTAACTAGACAGATGAGTTGGTATAGCTGATCAGAGTATTTTTCTACTATTCTTTTATGTGCTTTTAAGATATGTTCATACGATATTTCTAGACATAATTGCTCCTGCGGATGTTAAATGTTTTCCTATCATTTGGTACTTAAACGTACACTTTGAAATACACTGACATTTATGCATTTGTGGTCGGCATAATGGTTTTAAAGATGGGCTAATGGATTTGCATGCTGCAGGTTGAGGGACAGAAGTTTGCGCTTAAGCCAATGAATTGCCCTGGACACTGTCTCATTTTTGATTGTAGAGTACGTTCATACAGAGGTGAGATTTGTTTCCCATATTACTTTCTCTTGCAATTACGTCTGGTTTTTTATTTGTAATCTATAACTCTGGACACATTGGCCAATATATATTACAACCTGGATTCATTGTGCTAGAGTGAAGACAGAGAGAGGCACAAAACAAGAGATATTTGATTGCCAAGACTTTACTAATAATTCTCTCTTGCTGTCCATAATGAGTACAACTGATTATATTAATAAATCGATAGCCTTAGCGGAAAATATTTCCATCCCATTAATCATGGATTTGATCTTAATCTCCTATCTAATTTATTTTGCACGATGTCGATCCCAATTATATGGGAGTTGTCTGACATCTTCCAAACTATTTTGTTCCAAATTCATATTAAGAAAAATACTTGGAAACTGTAACAATCCTAATAATGGTCCCATTTAAATGTTTTCCCGTTCAATTCTTATGTGATCGTGTTTGTTGCCACATGCCTTCACCAGTTCTAATATTTAGAGGATGGTCTTGCTCGACGCAGATCACAAACGTAGATTAGATCTATTATTGGCATACTTTCTAGGTTTTTTGACCCGACCCCATCCATAAGCTTCAATCATATGATACTCTGTGCGTCTTTGTGCATGAATAGACTGGGAAATCTGCAGCCAATATTTTAAAATGAAGTGCAAGAGATTATTGAGAGATCAGTAATCCCATGCAATAGTTAACCGTCCGAAATAAGCACACGCTTATGATTAAGTTGTAAGGAATGGTATCATTATTTGATTGTCCACTTCATGGACATCATTAAAGATTGCTTAAATCATTTGCTGCACACTGCAGAACTTCCTCTTCGTCTTGCTGATTTTGGCGTTCTTCATAGAAATGAGGCCAGTGGAGCGCTTACGGGATTGACTCGTGTGAGGAAATTCCAGCAGGTATATGCTAGGCCAGGATGGTCATTAGAATTTGTTAGGAGTAGCTTTTGTTTTTATTAGTCTGAGTATTTTTTTTAAATAAAAATTATCCTATATTATCTAGTTTGAATTTTATTCATGGTACAGGTTCATTTAGCATTCGTTATTTAAAAAACGATGCCCAATGTTTTTGGACAATAGAGTGTTGTAGTTTCTCGCCTTTCTTCTCACACAACTATTCTTACTGTTACAGGATGATGCTCATATATTTTGCAGGGAATCCCAGGTTAGTCAAAGAAATTTACTCAAATGAGCTATTTCTTATCATCTCCTTCATATGAAGGTTGCGACAGGAAGGGCATCCGGCGTAAAACTTTGCCACTTTGTTATTTGCATGAGTTATGGTGTTAACTAATTTTAGACAATTAAACGACACTATAATCTTCATGCCACCGACCCCAACATAGTTGGGATTAAGGTGCTGTTGATGATGATGATGATGATGAGCTATTTCTTATCAAGCTCTTCACTTAATTGTGATCTGACCATTGAACTTTAACTTTTTCCAGATAAAAGATGAAGTCAAGGGTGTTCTTGAATTTATTAGTTACACCTATGATGTATTTGGCTTCAGTTTTGACCTAAAGCTTTCAACGGTATGAAGCCACGTGCAAGTAAATTTATTGATCGAGATGCTTCTTCCATCTTCCATTTATATATAGCACACGGAGTAAAGTAAAAAGATCTGTATGTATCAATATGTGTTAGTATTTGGTATTCGCAAACATCATTTATGGCATTGGGTTTACTTGGTTTGTATGCTCTGGAAGCTAGCCTCTTTCATGGCTAGTGATGTGTAAGCACAGTAATGCTTGTATAATATTTAATATGGGCGAGTTAAAATTTCTAGCTTAATTCTAGTGTTAAATCATACATAAATTACAGAACACACCAAAAACACACACCAATACACTTCAGGAAGAGAGTTCCTGAAAGAAAGTTTGTACGTGAGTGAGAATGAACCAATTAGAATGATGAGAGTAGAAGTTGATACCCAAATTTTGCATAAAGGACATACTTTAAACATCTTTTTTCAGTGTGGTAGAGGAGAGGGCCTATTTTGTTTTCATTCATGTCTTGTACAAGTTCACAATGAATGTCTTATTTTTTTTTTTTTTTTTTGGTTCTTTCTGGCACTCATATATTGCAGAGGCCAGAGAAGTATATTGGAGATCTAGAAACATGGTGTAAAGCAGAAGCTGCTCTTACTGAAGCACTGAATGAGTTTGGTAAAGACTGGCTGGTATGAACATTCTTGTCATTCTACTTCTACTTCAACTTATTTCATAAGAACATATTTTCTAGATGTTGGTCATCCATAGCTCTTTCCTTGCCTTTTAAGTCCATAAATCTCGTAATTTCTGCTCAATCATATTTTTTATATTGATATAGAGCATGCAATGATTATGTTTAGAATCTTTTGCATGGCCATGCGTGTCAGGGATAGAGAGTTTTACATATTACTGGTACCAATAGAGTCAGACCTAGAAAGCAGGGGTGCGGCTGTTTGGTACCGAACTGCGTAGGGGATACGTAGGGGTGCGGGGGTGCGGCAGAGTGCGTACGGGGTGCGCCACATGGCGTATCTCCGTATTTTGGAGCAGGGGTGCGGGGGGGTGCGGGAGGGGTATTGGCCGTAATTTTTTGGTCAAATTTTGAAGATATTAAAAAAGTCGGGACATGCCTCAATTGAAGCCCTAATTTCCAATTGACGACCCATCGACCCATCTGATGCGTTCGTTCGACCCATCTGTATCAACGGCGGCAACCATCTCTTCGCTTCGTCGCCTCTTCGATTCCGATAAGCCTTCATCAGCTCATCTCTTCGTCGTCCCTTCGATTTGATTTGTGTATGTTTCATCGATTCGCCTTTCCTCGTTTCATCGACTGTTTCAGTGCTTTGTATATGTATGTTTGATTGATATCGTGACTCAATGTGTTGTATAGTGTATCTTTATTAGTGTTAGTGTGTCTATATTAGTGTATATATTATACTGTATTTCTTTTCCTTTTTTTTTTTTTTTTTTTTAATAAATTGCCTTCTATTTATGTACTGTTCTGTTCAAGAGGATTAATGTTATAATGTTCTAAACTATTAAGGATGGTTTAAGTTATGCTTTGCATTATTTGTTACTTTAATGAAACTCTTCACTCTTGCTTTCTAATATTTTTTTATTACATCTAAAATCATATATATATATATATATATATATTTAAATATTTTTATATATGCCGTATTCCCCCGCACCCGAATCCCCATATTTTCAAATTTAGCGAATCCCCGTATCCCCGTACTACGCACCCGCACCCGCACCCCCGCACCCGTGCTTCCTAGAGTCAGACTAGTAGCAAAGTAAGGGTATTCAAGTCATTTACCAAGTAGTAGAAGTCTCTAAATAGCAGTTATCCTTTGTAATTTCGTTATGTTGAAACTATTATAAAAAAATGGAAATGTTTTCGACCAAACCTTTCTCTCTCTAGTTCTCTGCTCTTTCTCTCTGTAACTGACTTCTCTCTGGTATGTGGTCCTGTTGAAACTTCTGTTTCGTATTAATCATATGTATAGGATTTTTATTTTTATTTTTATTTTGCGAAATGACTGTTTATGGTATTTTGGCATGTTCTATTAAATGAAATCAATAGTCATGGACAGATGATTTTAGTATTTCGCTCTTGACTAGGTTTTCTCTAGGAGTTTTTACTATTTTCTACATGACCACAACTCACCTTTAAAAAACTATTTTTCAGATAAATGAAGGCGATGGGGCATTTTATGGGCCAAAGATTGATATTAGTGTTTCTGATGCTAGGAAAAGAAAGTTTCAGTGTGCTACCTTACAGGTAATTTTGCATATATAGAACATAGAATCCATCTTCCATCTGTCATTTCTTAATCAAATCAACATTCAATTGTACCTTCCACAGCTAGACTTTCAACTTCCTTCTCGTTTCAACTTGACGTACTCGGCAGAAGATGAAAGTAGTGGGGACACACCTGTCATAATACACAGAGCTGTTCTTGGGTCGGTTGAACGCATGTTATCTATACTTATTGAGAACTATAAGGGGAAATGGCCTCTGTGGCTTAGTCCACGTCAAGCCATTGTTTGCTCAGTGTCTGATAAATCACAAGCATATGCTGTACAGGTTGTGTTCATCTTACTGTCTTTTTCTGTTTTATTGTTTACCTGCAACTTCTCTATATTTGTATTGTCTAATTTGGGAGTTGCAATAATGCCAATACGGAGGAAGCACAGATTGAGGGGGGTGTATTGGATTGAGACTCTGTAGGATTTTAAATGATTTTGAAAGTCTGGGTGTATTCGATTCAGATTTTTAAAAGTCCTTTAAAATCCAGAGGTATTCAATCCAGACTTTTTAATGTCTTTTAAAATTCAGAGGTATTCAAACTGGACTTTTTGAAGTCTTTAAAAATCTGGTGGTATTCAACATTATGTGGATTTTAACAATCCATGGATTCTGATGGATTTTTCAAAAAAATTACAAAGGACGAAATCTGAGCTTCACACATGAGATTTCGATGGATTCTGCCTCAGCGCCCGTTGTCACCCAACGGTCGCTTATGTCATTTGAGCTTCCCCCTTATATCCGCCGCCACTCTCCGCCTTCGGAATCTCGTCGGACCCGCCCACACCGCCGTCGACGTCACCATTGTTAAAATTGTCGCTGTTGCTGCCGGATCTGAGAAAGATGAATCGGAGCCGTGGTGGAGGCAGGGTTGTCGAGCGTCGCCGGAGAAGAAGAGGGTGTCACCAGAAATCTAAGGGAGTCCATCCCAGCCGTTGTTGATGTCCAACGGCTGCTGGGAGTGCATTCCCACCCGTGGCTGAGACCCAGCGCGAGCGTTGGGTTAATGTATTTGAACTCCAACAAAATCCACGCGAAGTCGATAACAAATTCCCCAAAACTCCACGTGGAGTCTATAGAATTCAACTAAACTCCATGCGGAGTCTATAGATTTCAAAAGTCCATGGACTTTTAAAAGTCCAAAAAAAATCCTACAGAATCCCAATCCAATACAATACACCCCCCTGAATGTGTCTCCCCTACTTAACTAAGGTCAAACTGGAAAGTTAAGCTTTAACCAAGAGATTTCATCTGAGTTTTCCTGCCAAAATTGTGACAGAATATATTAACTTATTTAACGACCTATATTATATCATTGTTAGAAAAAATATGTTTTTTTTTTCTGTTCGATTATATCGAGATATTACTGATCTCTCCTATGTAACTTTTGATAGGTAAAGGAGCAGATTCATGAAGCTGGATATTATGTAGATGTTGATATAAGTGATAAGACCGTGAACAAGAAGGTGATACAAATTTTGCTCCAGTGCTTAATAATACCATGTTGTAGTTCTTCATATAACTACGTACATAGATATTACTCTTGTTCGACAAAAAGGAGTCCCATTTGAAACTGTGTTTGTTACATAAGAATGAGTTGACTATTTATTAACTGTATTAAAATGTGATACAGCATCGTCAAGTTTATTAGTCATGTCTTCCTGTCGATCTATATATTAGAAGTTCCTAGACTTGGGTTGGAGTAATCATGGAAAAAAAGTACATCTATAAGAAGTATAAATTGGAAAGTTTACTGTTTTACATGGAATTATGGGGGCAATATCTACTGCTTTAGCAAAGCGTTTCCAGAATTTGGCTTTCCTTATATTTAAACGGAAAACCAATTGCTTACAAGCAGTGGATATCAAGAATCTGTTCCTATATCTTGTGGTTAACTTGTGTATGTGGTCGTTGATATATATATATATATTTGGCTGCAGGTCTGGGAAGCTCAAGATAAACAGTACAACTACATACTTGTGGTTGGCAAGGAGGAGATTGAAAACGGAAAGGTTGTTTCTCTGCCTAATAATAATATCATGCTCTATACCTTATTATTAGGTATATGCATTATTGTGTACAAGATAAGGTTATGGTGGATTTTTCGGATCAAATTGAGAGTCGAATTGTTTTTCCTTTTGATTATTCCAGGTAAGTGTAAGAGTAAGAGATGAGAAGAATTTCTCGGTCTTTAGCATAGAGGACTTGCTTAAACTTTTTAAGGAGAAGGTTGCTTCATTTCAGTAAGTAGTGATTTGCTTGTGCACGAGTACAAGATATGGTAAAACCTTTATGTGAGAACCTGTCGGATTCTAGGATGATCAATATTAGTTTAGTACTTATTCTAGGTTATATTTTTTCTGAGATATACATGATATATGCACCTGCATGTGCTATATGGACATATTTATGATTACACAATTCTCATCGCAATAAAAGATTTCTAGTGTTTCTTGATCTTCACTCTTCATGTGGCTACATAAAGCTAACTATGATCGAATACAGTTCTTGGAAGATACATATCGACATGAGAGAGCGTTTGACCTTGACTCTTAAGTATAGTCATGGCAAAGCTCATAATAAGTGGGAACTGATGTATTTGAAATTTAAATGGTAATCTGCTATCTAACGGGTTTAATATCCAATTGTGGAATAAATACTTTATTCTCAAAATTATTCCCCGAATTTTTTTGTTCAATAATATGGTTACGAATTTGGATAATTGGAATTCTACAACACTTGATGCTATTCAAAAAAATCCAACGGGTATACTTGATTTTGGCTTTTAGAGGTCGCATAAATTTTGCATATACTATCAGAACTGAGATATATCTGCTTGTCTTTTGAAATTATAGACATCACATAATCGTTTACTATCTTCACAACATCGTTTGTTCGCTCTAGGATTGTTCTTTCTTCAAAAAATTACTTTAAGGGAAGTTACTTATAAGTGAATCATAGTGCTTTCAATAATGACTGCAATATAATCTTCGGCGTTCCAAATTAGTAAATATCAAGAATATCAATCAAAGTTTCTCTATCGACTTCTTCACCCAGCTCACCATCTGCAGTTTTGAGGATTCATTCGGAGAAGTCCTTAATTTCTTGTAGATGGTGAGATGATATTGTTTGCCCAATAATTAGTCTCATTTTTTGTCAGTTTTATGAGTTTGCAATGGTGCCAAAGTGAAGAAGAGCTTATACTTGATTAAATGATATATGTATGTCCTTTGGTACAACTTCATATGTAGAATTATACTAAATAATTATGGCAATGATAATTTTAGTAATATTTAAAATAACAAAAGCTTTTGAAAATACATAAGAAATTTTGACTTATAGCTTAAAATTAAGCATTTCTCAAATTGCAATAAAAAAACATAATAGTAGTATATATAATTTAATTACTTGTACGACCTATTATAAATATACCTGTTAATTTAGAAAACTACATCCAAGTCTTAGCCTTAAAATTATCAAGAAATTTAACAATTTAGATTGTAATATAAAATAGCTTGGATAACTTAAAAAATAAAGAAATGATACAGCAACACACTGGACTACATCCTCAAACGCACTCGTGCTTTATAGGGGTTCTACTGCGTGTTTCACTATTGATTTTATTATAATATTATTGTGTGGTCCGGGTGTTGCTGTATCAATTCTCTAGAAAATATACATCAAAATTTTATCCTTATTACAAATGACCTTTAGATTTTAGAAAATTACAAAAGAAAAAACTCAATTGATTTGATTGAAATGAAACAGCATATTTATGCTTATATGATATTTTTTCGAACATTAACCTTCATATTTAAAAGTATTAAATTCTACTCATTTTACATTAAAAGAATAAAAAAAATAGTTGAAGTATTTTTAGTAATTTCTGAAACTTGTATTATAAAAAATCTCGACGGCATTTGGTTGAAGTGTAATTATATGTATATTCATTTTAAAATAAGTTTTGAAAGTACAAAGTAAGGAGATTATGACTTATAACTTAAAATTAAGTACTTCCCAAATCGTCAAACAAAAAAAACAGCACTATCATAATATATATATATATATATATATATATATATATATATATATAAAAGTGAATTACTTGTATGACTTATTATAAATATATTAATCGCGGGGTTGACTAAGAAAACTACATCCACATCCTAGTCTAATTAAATTATCCTCATTTTTTAAAAGTAAAAATGTGTCCAATTTTGTTTGTAATATAAGATGAGCTTGGAAAAAATGTAGGGTACTTTTCAGGCATTAAACTTCATATTTATGAGTAATTCAAGAAATTTTACATTCAGAAGAAGAGAAAAATAATTAAAGTATTTTTAGTAATTTGTGAAACTTGTATTATAAAAACCCTAAGTAACATTTGGTTCGGTTGAAACTTTATATCATTTTTATATGATATTATTTTCAAACATTCAACTTAACATATATAAATATTAAAATTGGCATATTTTACATTTAAGATAACACATAAATAGTTGGTCACTTTTAGTAATTTCATAAACTCGTATTAGAAAAAACTTCAATTCATATC
Organism: Orobanche coerulescens; assembly: GCA_033398695.1. Classification (NCBI taxonomy): domain Eukaryota; kingdom Viridiplantae; phylum Streptophyta; class Magnoliopsida; order Lamiales; family Orobanchaceae; genus Orobanche; species Orobanche coerulescens. Next base: position 5,500,475 of record CM065816.1, read on the forward strand.
GGATTGTGTTAAACTGTATTTGATGAAATTTTGGTTCCACGTTGTTTTTTGGTCCCTTGTTTGCCAAAATGGTCCAAATCATTAAGTATTAACGATTTCTGTTAAATATCCAAAAAGGAGATAATTTAATCATTATATTTAAAAAATTACATAAATTATTTAGATATAATTTAAAATACAAAAACAAATCTAAAATTTTCAAAAATATATAATTGATTTTAAAAGTAGATAAATTAACAAATCTTTTAAAACTAACAAAAATAAAATCACTTAAAATTCACTTACAACAATCAATTTTTATTTTCTGAACTTTTCTTTGTACAAAGATGAATCTACGGATTAGTATATTATTATTATATTTAATTTTTCGTATATTTAGAAATATCTCTTTGAAAATTCATATAACCAGTAATTATATAATTTAATAAATATGAGTTTTTCATTTATTTTGTTCTTTTATATTAATTAAATAATATTTAAAACTAAGATAGACTAATTGATTTATTCCATAGTTTCTTTGATTTATTTATGAATAATAATTAAAACCACTATTTCTACACACTTTTTAATAAGTTTGATTTATTTAATTCATTTAGACTTCGAGTTCCTTTTTAATTATATATATTCAATATTTATTTTGTAATACCCCAAGCATCTTTCATTTCAGTTGATATTTCTTTTATTGATATACCTTATAGTGACTAACTAATATGAACTAATTTATTAGTGGATATATATAATATTTTCGCGAGATTTTAGGTTTAAGTTTTTAATATATAGTGCACATTACTATATTAAATTTCTCTTTGTTTGGGATTTATATTTTTTAATTAATGAAAACATGAAATATTTTTGTAAATATAATCAATTTCTATTTATTCGCAATTCATATTCCTTAATTCGTGAAAATTAATAAGGTAGGTAGGAGTTATTTGAGGTATAATTATAATGTCATTAATGCAATGATGATTAGGCCAATAATTGATTATGTGTCAGCTGAAGCATGAGAGGCTGACACATAAGCACACAGAGTACCAGCAGAAGACATGTGGCAGCCGAAGCATGAAAAACGGTCGCTTAGGCTCAATATATTCTGCATTAGTATATAAGGGAGTTAATATGATATGTTTTTTTAAAAGCCTCAAATTAAAATATAAGTAATATTACTTTGACGAATCTGCGTAACGGTCTTTATTTTAGTTTGATTATAATCCAAGATTAATTTGCCAATGATTAAAAATTTATCTAAGATTATTTTGTCAACGATTAAAAATTAATTCAACATGAAACTGGACCGTATTTTTCCAATCGAAAATAAAATCTGAATCGAATTTGATCCTAATCGATATTAACCTTATCTTAATACGAAATTCATTCGATTTTAATTCGAATTAGACCCGAACCGAATCAGATTCGACTCAATCCAAATGAATCCAAATATTACGTTAGACAAAAGTTGATCCGATCCGGTTACGCGAATAACAGGGTCAATTCAATACTAGTTGTAAATTGCAACTAGGTACGCGAATAGTGGGGTCAATTACTACTATGTCACAAACAAGTTCTGAAAGACACCGTTGAAGGATGATCGGGCGAATCGTCTCGTGAAGATACAATTTTTGGAACACAATACAAGTTTTCTTTTTTTTTTTGCATTACTATTAGGTACAAAACATTATGCAAAATACCCAAAACACCTTCCAACTCAACTATAATATATTCCCATCTCCCACAAATTGGTTTTAGCTAAAAACGAGGGATATAAAAATCCCTCTGCACATTAGAAAATCGGTTTCCTCTTTCTCCACTTCGCCTCGGTTCTCGCTCTTCCTCTCAGATTTCTCCCTCTCTAAAATCTGAGATTTCTCTCTCTAACACAAGCCACCCACACTCACAACTGAAAAAGAAAACATACACAGAAAATCGATCTCTCTGAATCGCACTCACCATTTACACGGCCGGAAACAGCGGCGGGTGACTCGGAGTGGCGCAACGGTAGTTGGCAAGACTTTGGGTGTTGGGGTCCTGGTTCAGTGTTCACGCTTAGGTTCGGGCCGCGGGTTTTTGGATTCTGAACATGGTTGATAGCTTGTCAGTATTGTGATAGCTTGTCCAGATCTTCATCGGCGACGTTCTCGGATTCAGATACCACCGATGCCTTCTTGCGCCGTTTTCGCCGTTTGCGGTGGCGGCTTGTTTCCGCTGTTTTGGTTTGCGGTGGTGGCTCATTTTCGATCTGCGATTTTGAGGTATTTCTGAATCCCACCAAATGTCGATGTTAGAGAGGAGATATTTTGGTTGAAAGGTACTGCTCATCAATTCTACTTTTGCTCAATTTTTTGTCAAAGAAAGTTTTTTTATCAATTTTAAATCTGGAACTTTTTTTATTATAGATATGTAAGATTCAAATTTCAAATGAATAAATTCAAATTCCAATTTTCAAATGAACATAAAAAAAAGGCGAAGAAGGGTAAAATGGTCTTACTAAATACAACTTTGTATCTAGTAGTAATGCCTCAAAAAAAAATTGTATCTAGTTGTAATACTTGCTCCTACTTTGTACCTACTTGTAATGGACTCTTTTTGAATTTAACTAATTTTTTATATTTTTCACTTTCATATGAAAATTGATCAATTTAAATTTTATTTTCTAGTTAAATAATGACGTGACAATGATTTCTAGTTAAATATAAGTTTTTTTATATTTTTCACTTTCATATTGTCCGAGTCGAAAACTGAGAATCATGTCATCATCGGAAGATCTTTTCTTTCGTTTTCCCTTTTCTTTTTTTTTATGTTTTCGAAGTTTGATGGTTGACGTGTGTCTTTGTACACATATTCTTAGAATAATACTAGATGTCCTCCGGTGTGATGCACGGCGTAAAATACTAAATATTTTATTATATTAATAATTTGTGATAGAATTTCAATAATATTATAAAATTATTATAAAATATACAATTATTTGATTTAGTTAATTTATAAACTCTTATCATGTGATCTAAAGGCACATGATAGAAAAATCGTAAATTAATTAAGCACCGGCATTTATTTTTTCATATAGGACAATATGAGTCTTATATCTAATTTTATAAATAAGAAATTAAATTATGTTTATTATTACCAACTTTCATTATAACCGACCCTAAAGTATTTTGGGACTAAGGCTCTGATGATGATGTTGTTGGTGTTGTATTATCAACTTTCATTAAAAGTATACAACTGATATTCTTACTAATATAATTTTTTATATGATTTGACATTAATGTAATATATTTTACTATCTTATAATAAGAACAAAATAACTCTTAAAAATCAAATAATTGTTAAAAAACTATGAAAATAAACTAAAATATATCTTTCTTCAATAGTCTTATATTTTTATATTGAAATATTTTAATCATCTAAATATATTATAATTATATTTATATTACTTTATATATACTATATGGATGTCAAATTAAAGAGCATGAAGTAAGAATTAATTTGATATATATTTTTCAAAAATAAAATTGATCCGTAAAAGTTATAATTGTTTAAACTATTAGGTTAAAAATAAAAGGAATAAAATGAGAGGAAATTTTTAATTGGTAGATAGTATATAATGGAATAATCATCCAACCCCCTCTCAAATTAAACGTCCGTTTTTTTAAGATTTTTAAAAAGAGGATTAACGTGGAGATGACACATGTTTCCTTAGATTTTCTTGCGACGCTCTTTTAATATTAAGTATAGATGTGTAAAAGTTCGATATAAAATATATAAACATGATATGATTCTATATGATCATTGTATATTTATAATATTTATATTAATATACTAATATAATTACATATCAATATACAGATGAAAGAACGCTACATATTTTTGATAAATATTTAGATTAAAATCACACATTTTATACTTAATAATATACCATGAGATCCACAATGATATTAATTCATTAGGCATATGGTGATAAAGTATATTATTGTGACGTAGTTAAATAAAAATATAATCAATTTATTATATTTGTTTATATAATTTTTCTTTTCATAAAAAGAAGAATCAATCAAATAATCATTTTAACGAATAATATATATTTCGTCTAAAATGTCTCTAATTCTTTTCCCAAATATTTTTAAAATAAAATAACTCAATAATCTAAAATTATTATAAGAAGGTGAAAACTGAAGTAAAAATATTGATCATGTAAAAAGATGGATTTACTTCAATGAAATTATTTGAAAATTATCTGATTTTCGTATTTTATATACAAATAATTTAAAATCAAGATATAATACACTAATTATTCAAAAACAACTTATATTAAAAAAGGAATATTTTAATTATATTTATGCCCAATGAATGTTAAATCAAATATCGTAAAAAGAACATTAATCTAAAATATTAATAATAAAAAATAGAGTTGAGACGATAAAACTATTAACTTCTAAACATTGAGAGAAAAATAAAAAGAAAAAAAAAATTGATTCCCATTAACTCTCATTCAAATGGTAGGAGTTAGTGTATTTTAAAAAAAAGATAATTAATTCAAAAAATCTACATAAAGACACGTGTCTTGTGCAACCCTCTTTTAATAGTAAAGTAGATTAATAAATTGGTAATAATTATAAAAGGATTAAAATGATGAATTAAAATTGGATTATAAAAATGGGTCGAAAATATCGATTTGATTTGAATGTGGATTACTTGTAGATTTAGAACTAGGATTTTAACACATGTCCTTATTTGGAAATACATATCTTCAATTACTCTCACAAACATCCATGACACTATTATATTTTGTAGAATTTTATATAAAATTTTACGAGTAACAATATTATTTGCCTTCTATAATACTGTAAGCACAAGATCTTCACACGATATATTCTTTATATTTCTACATTAGACGAATGAGATAAATCGTCTCGATTATCGACTTTCGGGGCACGAAAGCATGTTGGTTTAAAAAACATCTGCTTCTCCACGAACTCCACATTCAGTACGCTTCCAAAGTTTCATAGAATGACTTAGTAATTTTATGACGCGATATTAATTTTATAAACACTCTAACATAATAACTTATATAAATATTTTTTTAATTCAATAAATAAATAATAAATAAGGAAGTGATCAATTTATATATTTTGTTTTATCTTATATTTTAAGTTTAGTTTTTTAAGATTAACTCTATAAATAGTAACAACTAATGAATATATTACATATAGTTTTTTTTTTTGTGAATAAATCATAGTTTTTAAACGTAAAATCTAATTAAATTTTCCGTATACAATTCTGTTGGGATTATGTGGCCCAAATGAATAAAATAATGAGGGCCCAAAAATAATCTATCTCCTGCAGCCCACTTAAAATCGGACCAGAATCCTTTTGGAGCTTGATTAAAAATTTGGATTAATGTGGCCATTCATCTGGTATCTTTAATCCTGGCCATTGGTTTATATTAACCCTACATATATAAACCCCCCTAACCAAACCCTACCCCTCATTTCCCTTTTCTTCACCCCCGCCGTCTGCTCACTCTCTACCTTATCTCTCCACCCCCGATTTACTTTCCTTTCTCCTCGGTCTTTGACCTGCTCTTCCGATGGAAAGTAAATCTGCCCGATTTCTTCTCTTCGTTTGGTTGTTCCGATTCTCCTATAAATCCCGTTTTCGGTGGAGATGAAAGCACAACGAAAAAAAGAGAGCAAGATATATCTTTTCCTTTTGAATCCTTCGGTTTTCTCAGTGAAATATTTGAGGGGTTTTCTGGGTGAGCTTTGTGAGAAAGGGGATCTGATATTTCTGGGGGGTTTCGGTTGCTTTGTGCTTCGATTTTGGTTTGGGGGGTTTTGGACCAGTCGAATCTTGCTTTGTGCTTGGATTCGCCGGAGGTTGCTTCCGGTTCCGGTAGTGGGTTCGGTTCGAGGTGCTGGCCGCGGGTCTTGTGAGTCCAGGACGTGGCTACGGGGACGGAGGACTGAGCCGGCCGGATTTTTCCCGACTGTGATTTTCTTCGGCTTCGGCCGTGTGGTTTGATCTTCCTATTTCTTACTGTTTTTTAAGTTTTTTTTTTTTCAGTTCTTTTGTTTGTTTCGTAAAATTAGAAGTTGTGTAATCCCTAATCCCTATCCCGAGTAGATTCGTGTAATAGTTATATTTGTTATAATTATTGTAATAATATTTCCACCCGATTCGGACCAATACTCAACATTGGTATCAGAGCTTTGGTTTGGATCTGTCCGAATCGGGTCAACCCGGATCGCTCAGGTATATCGGCTAACCCTCTCTTCATTTTCTGTTTTTTTTTCTTGCTCGTTGCCCTTTGTGATAGTATTCCCGTTCGTTTCTTGGTGATTTTTTCTCTGTGATATTTTTTTTGTTCGGATACTGCTGCTCTTCGTGTTTGCTCGCTGTTCTTCGTGTTTTTAAAGTTTGTCAGTCTCGGCTTTCTTGTGCCGTGTTTCTGTCCGTCTCGGCCTGTTATTTTTTGCTTCACTGCATTGTTAGTAATATTACGTGTGTTTATTACTGCAATTTTTTTTTACTTCGTGTTGAATCTGGAATTTTTTCATAATCGGGCATTTAAACCCTCCTGCCTGGACCGCTTAAGTGTCCTTGGATCTTGTAGGGGCCTGGTATTGGTTTTTTCCAGATTCGTTTAAATTTAATCATCTGTGTGATTGATTACTTTGTGTTTGTGAGGTTTGATAAAATAAACCGTTTTCTCCTGTTTGAGTTTTCCACAAATATTTTCAAAAACTTTGTTCATTTTGAAAATTAAAATGGGTTCAATCTCTGCCTTCTCTGTGGCACCATTTGATGGAAAAGGTGATTTTGCCATTTGGCAACAGAAAATGAAAAGCATACTTATTCAACAAAAATGTTTCAAAGCTATTGATAATTCTTTCGCCTCTAATGTGACGGCAGATAAAAAGGCTGAACTTGATGAGTTTGCTTATTCTGCGATTATCTTGAACCTTTCCGACTCTGTGATAAGAAAATTAGGTAAACATGGTTCGGCTAAGGAGTTATGGGAAAAATTGGAAGAAATGTATACTGAAACTTCGTTGCCAAATAAATTATTCCTTCTTGAAAAATTTTTCCGCTATAAGCTTGATCTTAATAAAGACATTGATGCCAATTTAGACGTGTTTACAAAACTGGTTCAAGATATAAAGTTAACGGGAGATAAAAACATCGATGATTACACTCCGATTGTTCTTTTGAATGCTATTCCAGATTCTTATAGTGATGTGAAATCTGCCATTAAATATGGTAGAGATCAGGTAACCTTAGATATTGTTGTAAACGGCTTAAAGAGCAAAGAGCTAGATTTGAAAAACAATAAAGGTGCTGCCCTTAGAAATCTTGGCGAGGTCAATTTTGTCAAAGGAAGACCACAAAAACGTTTTCAAAATAAAAAGTCTTCCAACACTCAAAATAACCAAGCCAACAAGAAAAAGGGCAATGAAAAATTTCGGTTTAAACCTAGACCTAATAATCGTAAGTGTTACAATTGTGGTGAGTATGGTCACTATATTCAAGACTGCACTAAACCTAAGAAAAACCCGAATCGATCAGGCTAACTTAGCCGTCGGTGAAAATCAGGTGATGTGTTTATGATTTCGATGCTATGCATTCTTCTGTGAACTCTGTGTTAGGTGACCTTGGTGAAAATGATTGGGTGGTTGATTACGGATGCACATTTCACATGACTCGCATAAACAACTTTTTTCTAGCTATCGTGATTTGAAAAATCGATATGTGTCTATGCCGGATCATGTAAAACGAAATGTTGCTGGAATAGGAACAGTGTGCCTTAAATTCGAATCTGGAAATTCGATAACTTTGGAAAATGTTAGGCATGTTCCTCACTTAGCTCATAATTTAATGTCATGTGCATGTCTTGAAGATAATGGTTTTGAAGGTACATGGGCTAAGGGTGCTATGAAAGTTACGAGAGGTCCCAAAACCTTTTTTGTCGCCATTCGTAAAATGAATTTATACATTTGTTCCACCGTAAGTAACTTTTCCGTTAATGCAGTACTTGGAGATAAAACTGAAATCTGGCATAAACGGTTGGGTCACATTAGTGGTAAAGGTCTTGAAATATTGCACAAAAATGGTTGTTTTGGGAATGATAAAATATCTGACTTACCATTTTGTGATAATTGTGTGTATGGTAAGCAACATCGTGCTAACTTTCCCCATTCACCTTCCCCGAACCCCCCTAAGAGTTCAAATGTGTTTGAATGTCTGCATGCTGATGTGTGGGGGCCTGCCAGTGTTCCGACACACGGCGGAAACCGATATTTTTTATCTGTGATTGATGATTATTCCAGGAAAGTCTTTGTGTTTCTCCTTAAGAACAAATCTGATGTGTTTGACACGTTCAAAACGTGGAAAATTTTAATTGAAAATCAGACCGGTAAGAAAATTAAAATTTTGAGAACTGACAACGGTCTGGAATTTTGCAATAATTTGTTTGATACTTTGTGTGCGGAAAGTGGTATTCAAAGGCATAGAATGACACCTACACCCTCAACAAAACGGAATTGCGAGCGCATGAACCGAACCCTCCTTGATAGGGTAAGGTCTATGCTCGTCGGCTCGGATTGTCAAAAGCGTTTTAGGGTGAGGCTTTATCTACACTGCCTATATTATAAATGGATCTCCATCTGTCCTTTGAATGGAAACTATCCGAATCGTAATGGTGTAGTAATATTGATTTCTCAAATCTTCGTGTATTTGGGTGTCTTGCTTATGTTCATCAAAAGCAAGATAAATTAGAACCTAGATCGATAAGATGTGTGTTCTTAGGCTACCCGGAGGGAGTTAAGGGTTTTAGGTTATGGCTTAAGGGCGAACCAGGGTTTAAGGTGCTAATTAGTAGGGATGTCATATTTAATGAAGATGAATTTCCTTGTCTTGAACATCCTGCACCCGCACCCGTGCACATGCCTAATCCAGAATTTGTTTCTAACTACCCTACCTTAAGTGAGGTGGAGCCTGAAAATGATGAAACTTTGCATGCTGAAAATGAAAATCATTCCGGGAATTCTAGTGATGAAGTAATTGAAAATGTTGATGAAAGTACTGAACTAACCAACTATCAATTGACGAGAGATAGGCCTAGAAGAGAGAATGTTAGGAGGCCTCATCACTTTGATGATTTTCATATGATGTCCCATGCTTGCAATGTGTTTGAATCTTTAGATAATAACGAACCTAAAAGCTACAAAGATGCTTTAAAATCTGAAAATGCTTCTGATTGGTTAAATGCTATGAATGATGAAATGAATTCCCTGCATGTTAACCAAACCTGGACTCTTGTTCCAAAACCTGAACATTGTTCTCTTGTGGACTGTAAGTGGTTATATAAGGTTAAAAATGAAGTAGAGAATATCAGATTTAAAGCTAGGTTGGTTGCTAAAGGTTTCACTCAAAAGGAAGGAATTGATTACACTGAGATATTTGCTCCTGTTGTGAAATTCACCACCGTGCGTATCATGCTTGCTTTAGTTGCTCACTTTAATTGGGAATTAAAACAAATGGATGTTAAAACTGCTTTTCTTCATGGTGAATTAAATGAGAAAATTTATATGAGGCAGCCAGAAGGTTTTGTCGACTCTAAGAAACCTGATCACGTTTGCCTTCTTAAAAAGGCCCTTTATGGCCTAAAATAGTCTCCAAGGCAATGGAACAAGAAGTGTGACTCTTACATGCTTTCTTTAAAATTCAAACGTAGCTCGTACGACCCTTGTCTCTATTTTAAAGTAGACTCCACTATTCCTATCTTCTTGCTTATCTATGTGGATGACATGTTACTTGTGAGTCCGTGCATAAAATTAATTGATCATGTTAGGTCTTGTCTTAGTGATCAATTTGACATGAAATACCTTGGAGACGCCCAGAAAATTTTAGGCATGAATATTGTTAGAGATAGGAAAAACTTTTCTTTGTTTCTAAATCAGTCTTCCTACATAGAGAAAATACTTGAAAAATTTTCTATGATCACGCAAACACCGCTTCATGCCTCTTGCCGCCCATTTTACATTAAGCAAAGATCAATCCCCAAAATCTAGTGAAGAAGAAAAAACAATGGAAAAATTCCCTACGCTAATGCTATAGGATCACCATGTATCTCATGGTTAGTACGAGACTGATATAGCTATCTTTGTCGATTGCTTGAGTAGATACATGTCTAATCTGGTATGCCTCATTGGGAAGCCTTGAAGTGGCTTCTCCGTTATTTGAAATCCTCTGTGGATGTTGGTATTAAGTTTTCTAAATCCGTGATGGTGTTAAACTTGTTGGATATGTGGATTCTAACTTTGCTAATGATCGTGACAATCGAAAATCCACGACCTCTTATGTGTTTACCCTTTGTGGCTCTTGCATTAGTTGGAAATCTCGATTCTGAGAATGTTGTTGCTTTATCTACAATCAATCAATATGTTGCTACAACTGAGGCATTTAAAGAAGCCATATGGCTAAAGGGTCTTCTGTCCGAAATTGGTTTTCTGAAAGAAAAAGTCGTGGTATTTTCAGATAGTCAATCTGGAATTCAGCTTTGTAAAAATCCTGTCTTTCATGATCGCACTAAACATATTGATGTTAAATTTCATTTTATTCGTGACATTGTTGAAAAAGGGGAACTTGATCTTGGAAAAATTCCCTCAGAATTCAATCCTGCAGATATGGGCACCAAATGCTTGCCTTTGGAGAAGTTTGTGTCCTGCACTGATCTGCTGAACTTGGGAACTCAAGACTAACTCTTAGTCTTTGCCTTCTTTGTGATGGTTTTACATTCTTAGTGAATTATTATATCTTTGTGATAGTCCTGCTTTCTTAGTGATTGCTTTTCTTTGTGATTACCTGTACTTACTTAGTGTTTTGTGTGTGCAGGTGATGTCTGGCGATGATGACCTCCGTCTCCCTTATGTACCCCGATGACTCATTTGGCCCAGGTGGAGATTTGTTGGGATTATGTGGCCCAAATGAATAAAATAATGAGGGCCCAAAAATAATCTATCTCCTGCAGCCCACTTAAAATCGGACCCGGCCTAATCCTTTTAGGCAACCCATTAAATTTGGATTAATCTTGGCCATTCATCTGGTATCTTTAATCGTGGCCATTGGTTTATATTAACCCTACATATATAAACCCCCCCCCCCCCCAACCAAACCCTACCCCTCATTTCCCTTTTCTTCACCCCCGCCGTCTGCTCACTCTCTACCTTATCTCTCCACCCCCGATTTACTTTCCTTTCTCCTCGGAATATGACCTGCTCATCCGATGGAAAGTAAATCTGCCCGATTTCTTCTCTTCGTTTGGTTGTTCCGATTCTCCTATAAATCCCGTTTTCGGTGGAGATGAAAGCACAACGAAAAAAAGAGAGCAAGATATATCTTTTCCTTTTGAATCCTTCGGTTTTCTCAGTGAAATATTTGAGGGGTTTTCTGGGTGAGCTTTGTGAGAAAGGGGATCTGATATTTCTGGGGTTTTTCGGTTGCTTTGTGCTTCGATTTTGGTTTGGGGGGTTTTGGACCAGTCGAATCTTGCTTTGTGCTTGGATTCGCCGGAGGTTGCTTCCGGTTCCGGTAGTGGGTTCGGTTCGAGGTGCTGGCCGCGGGTCTTGTGAGTCCAGCATGTGGCTACGGGGACGGAGGACTGAGCCGGCCGGATTTTTCCCGACTGTGATTTTCTTCGGCTTCGGCCGTGTGGTTTGATCTTCCTATTTCTTACTGTTTTTTAAGTTTTTTTTTTTCCAGTTCTTTTGTTTGTTTCGTAAAATTAGAAGTTGTGTAATCCCTAATCCCTATCCCGAGTAGATTCGTGTAATAGTTATATTTGTTATAATTATTGTAATAATATTTCCACCCGATTCGGACCAATACTCAACAAATTCATGTTTATAATTTGTTAGTATTAAGAAAATTTTGCCGAGCCGATGCCGCGTGGGTGGCGGCGGTGTTGATTTGCAGCGTGGGTCATGCCGGAGACCATGCCGAGCCCACTGCCACCGCCCTTACGCTTAGTTCTCGAGTTTAACTTAACGAGAGAAAAAAAGGGAAATTGATGAAAATAAGAAGAAAGAAAAAATATTTGGTGTTCCTGAGTTTTTTAATGAAAAGAAACGGAAAGAAATGGAAGGAAAACTTTCCTCCTAACTTTCCTTCCGATTTGGAAGGATTTGGAGAGAAAAGAACAAAATGATTAATTTTCCTTTCACTTCCTTCAAATTCGGGAACACAAAATATAATTTCATTTCACTTTCCTTTCTCTTCTTTTCTCTCCTAACTTTCTTTCCCTTTCTTTTTTTTCCTTTACTAAAACTCGGGAACTAAGCGTTAATCTAGTTCTTTTCAAGATTATAACTTGACTAATTAATCATTATATATGATATAATATCATGTGTTAGTTGAAAGGAGAGATGGTTGGCATCTTCCCTGTCAGGGATGAGAAATGCTCACATGAGTATTACCTGTTATCGCTGTTCACCAGTGGTGTTCAAAAATATTCAAAATCTAATTCGAAATATCAGAAAAATTTGAAGTTTGGATATTTGGAACTTCGGATTCGGATATCGGATAGTACTTTTCAGAAAAAATCGGATATTCGGATATCTGAAATATCCGAAAAAACCTAAAAATTTTATTTTTTTTATATTTTAAATAATAGAATATATTCGGATATCCGATATCCATATCCGAATTTTTTTCGAATATTCATATATCCAATACCTGAATTCGAATATTTTTTCCGAATATAAAAATATCCGAATATAAGTCATATTTTTATTAAGTAAATTTTATAGTCAAGTAGTAGTAAAATTTTCCACGTTCACAATTTCAAATATCTATCACAATTTTCTGAGTTGGATGCCCATTTGGATTTATCCATTATTCCCTCCGTCCAAGAGCACAGAGGTTAACGAAAAATATAAAATAGTGATGAAGTGTAAGCAGACTATATATAATACATCATTAATTTATACTTGTTATAAACTTGAGAGAAAAAGAGAGAAATTGGAAGAGAAGAAGAATAATGTTTGTATTTTTATGAGGGCCAAAAGCCTTTATTTATAGGTACACATTTAGGGTTTCAGGGGTATAAAAGTTATTCATTAATAAATACATTAATTACAACACTCCCCCTTGAATGACCTTTAATACATGCTGCCTCATTAAAACCTTGTCGGGAAAACTCAGTGGGAAAAAACCCGATCGAAGGAAAAAAAGTACAGCTACTCCCCCTGAAATCGATTACATAAGATCTTTGAGTTGACGCATTCCGATCTTGTGTACTAGTCTTCTGAATGTTGATGTCGGCAACACCTTTGTGAATAAGTTCGCCGACTAATCACTTAAGTGAATATTTGATGTATCTACCATTGAGATACAAGTGACATCGTCTTCATACAATATTTCCTCTTGAATATTATGATGTTCATGCCTCATCAACTCCTTCGGAAAAACCCTGTGGGAAAAAACCGATAGAGAAAAAGAGTACATAGTATAAATTTGCTCATGTGTTACATTGGTTGTCTCGTTAAAAACCTTAACTAAGAAAACCCGGTGGGAAAAAACTTAGAAAGAGAAAAAGAGTACAACTATTTGGTCTTCAGGACCTTTTGACCTTCAGGGTCGACATAATCTTCAAACTGATTTAAAAGTTATCACTTCTCCCCCTCAAGATAACAATCTTGCACTCCAATACCATGAATATAATTTTCACATGGAGAGATTTAGTGAAATAATCTGCTAGATTATCATTATTGCTCTTTTGAAGCTCGTGTGGAAATAAATTTCATCTTACTTGCCTAAACATTATATGCAACACATAAATGGAGAATATTTATCATCACAATAAATAGGCAGTATGAGAACAAATATGAGATCCCTAATAGCCACCAATATCAAATCTCGTTCTCTTTCATGTAATAAACCAATATGGTTAACACCATTCCACATTCTCCTTCCTGGAGAAATATTAAATTTTGCTAGCATGTTAACTTCAAATTGTATATCAGGCCTGATAATGTAATGCTTCAATAGCATACAAGTACGGAACTTCTGGTCCTCTTATATCTTTGTTATTTTCTTGAGATCTATATGAGTTGGTATCCACTTCAAGTGGTAAGACAACCTTTAGGTAGCTAAATGGATAAAAACTTTCCATCATATATGCTCGATCTACAAGTCGAGACAATACTAATACTTAGTTTTATCTAAGTTTTTCATTTTGAACTTGTCTTTAGACACGAGTTCAAATAATTCACATATATCCTCTTCAGGAGGAATTCACTTAGTCGGTTGATCCACCAGACTATTTCAAAATGTGTAAATATTTATAACTCAAAATAGTACATGTTGCGAATTTCAGGTTCCTATTACTTTAGGAACCTCAAGTCCGCCAGGGACTTTCATATAGATATTCGCGTCCAATGACCCATAGAAAAATGTGGTGATGACGTCACTAATTGAATATCTATATTCATAATAATTGTCATATATATATTAAATGACGAGATGTAGTGCCAACGAGAGAATATGTTTTGGGTATGCGCTTAAACCCTTGCTATGATAATCTCGCTTATCTTTCACCACTTTATTTTATTTTGCGAGTTAAGCTCTGTCTCAATTGCTTATATTTTATTTAGTGCTTCAGGCACTCCACTAGCAATTATTGAGACACAAAATGTTGTCGACAACTATCATTCTTATAAACAATTCTCTCATATTCACAAAGTCCATGACAACTACAACAAAATCAAATATTCATATTTCCCATAAAATTTGATTTGGTCATTCCATAATCCCAATACTGTAATTATTTGGTGCACGTGCAAATTAAGGTATTGAGATTCTCGTCTTCGAGACGATCCTCTTCAAGAGATTTTTGAAGTGATGTTATAGTTTAATCTATTTGTATTCCGTGGATTTTATCTTTAATACCAATAAAGAATACGTCTCGCGCGCTTCTGGCGTCGAGGGGTATCAACAAATATATTTTCTTCACATTCGACTTTAATTCTTTATGGTACATATACAGCTGGTATATGAGATTTCATCACTCATTTGGCAATCAATAACTTGTTGAACTTCGAGTTCATAGTGCGTAAATTTAAATATCCAACCCAACGAGAATTTTCCGACTTTCTCTTATTTATATTTCATATCTCCCCCTAATGTCGGAGATAGATTGGAATTGGATTAAAAAATCAATCCTCTTCGGGAGATGCACTAATAACAGAGGGGGTGACCCAAATATTGTGCCTTTGATATGGACACTTGAATTTGAAATTCATCGCAACATGATCATTGGATAAAATAATATATCGCTTATAATTAATTCGATACTTATTGAATAAAGCTCCTTTTAGAGCCGACAATAAGAATATTGACATATGAAATTATACCAATCCTTCGGGGATTGTCTTTCCATTCCTCAAGTAGAAATTGAACGAATCAATATGACATAAAGTTATGTATTTTTCATTTGAAATAAATACATGCAACTTCAAATGTAAATTGCTCTCCGGGAGCATGTATTTTTCTTCAAAAATATTAATTGTGCTAACTCAGGAGCAATAATTTAAATCAAAGATAATCATATATTACCGAAAATATGAAGTACTTATCAAGATTATGTGATATTCTTCAAAAGGATCAATTATGCTACCTTGGAAGCAACAATTTATAAGCATATACCACCCAGAAGATAAAATACTCTAAAAGAGTATGTAAATATTAATTAAAAGTATTAATTGTGCTACATCATGAGCAACAATTTATATCAATATGGTGATAATAAAAGCAATTCAATAACACAAGGCCATATAGAAAATATTCAAAATAATGCCTTTTTTTTAATATTCTCCAGGAATATTAACTTTAATTGATGTGTTTATCATAAATACTGTCATAAAAATATGACTATATATCGTTGTGTTTTATCAAGAACATCAACAATTTCTTTTATCGTGCTGATAACGTGTCATGAACTTGAGAGAAAAAGAGAGAAATTGGAAGAGAAGAAGAATAATGTTTGTATTCTTATGAGGGCCAAAAGCCTTTATTTATAGGTACACATCTAGGGTTTCAGGGGTATAAAGGTCATTCATTAATAAATACATTAATTACAACAATACTACTATATTACAATATGTTATTGATGAGTCGATTGTTGATCAACTCATTCTGTTCTTTCTAGTCGTGTTTTTGTTTGCTTTTTAGTATTTTTGTTCTATTTTATGCGTGGTATGTTGTGTTTTTAATTTATAGGTATCCAAGCGAAGATTGTGGTGAAATATGCGCTTTCATAGCTAATATTGGAGTCTATGACGATCAAAAGCTAAAACGGGGCCTAAAACGACGAAAGATTTAAGCAGTATCGGTCAAATCTCCTAAATCCCAGAATCTCCACTCCGAATTGAGATGTATTCTCCTTTGATATAAATCCCTCGTGAAATTAGCTTCGAAACGGTATATCATATGCTAAAATCCGAGGTGTATTGATACATGAACGAAGGATCAAGCCGAAGAAGACCAAAAATCGGACTTGGCTGCACCAGGCGACTCGACTTGGCTGCACCAGGCGACTCGAGCCACATCAGGTAACTCGTCCGTGTCATAAGACATGGCCGGGTCTCATTCCAGTCGGAATTGCATTTTCCGGATGAGAACAACTCGACCGTGCCTTTTGGGACACGGCCGAGTCACGATCGGCCAATTTGCTTTCTGGCGCAGTACAACACGGCCGTGTCATGGGACACGGCCGAGCCTCAGTACAGAACCCTTTTTCGTTTATCCTGTGTAGTTCGACACGGCCGTGTCCCAGGACACGGGCCGTGTCACTTTTCGGTTCATGTCACTTTCCTTGACATTTTTGCACACCTTTAAGCCTTTGTCTTGATTTTTTTGGCTATAAAACAAAGTGTGGAGACCCTAGGTGAGGGACACTCATCATCTTGAAGATATTCTTGGGTGAAAAACACAAGATTGAGGGAGAAAACACCAAAAAGTGAGGATTGAGGGAGATTATTTCATCATCTTCCTTGTATGTTCTTGGAGTGAAAAATACTTTTGTGAGATATATTAATTCCTTGTATCATTTTGTTGTGAATTCTGGTAAGAAGATCATCAAACCTTCATCGGGAGTTCGATTTCGGCATTTACAAGGGAAGTTTTTACCATGTTTTGTTCTTCAATTTCCATTATTGTTGTTGAATTAATCATGTGTGGCTAGACACTTCATATGGGTTTTTAGATATAGCCACACACATGTTTTTGATTGTTAGTTCCTTTTGATTTTCCGGGTAAAAGTTTGGGATTGTTCCTCTTGTTCGTTCTTCGTTTAAGAACTTTTGAATTAGATCATCAAACCTTTTTCATTGTTGTTATTATTATTCGAATCGAGGGTTTTTTTCGGTGTTCGCCATCAAACGACCCGAAAGAAACAATTGTGAATATTCTCGAGCTTTTTCGCGCGATCTTTTAACGATTTACCTCATCAAAAGTAGTCGGTTAATTGATTGTTAGTTAGGGATTCATCCCAATCAAAAGAGTATCTCTTAATTTTGGTTGAGAACAATCGTGATTTTTAGGATTTCCGCCGTCAAACGGATTTCTTTTAATCGTGAGCAATCGATAATTCCAAACCTTATTTATTTGAGTATCGGAACTAATAATTGATTATGTGTGTGTCGGTGAATCTAAATTCCCATATCAATCTCATTATTGTTATCTCTCATTTATCCAACGATCGAATTGGTGTTGTTACCACTTAGTTTATTTAAATTTTATGCACTAGTAGTTGTAATCCAATCGAACCTATGATGTATTTTAATTTATTTTACTTTTGTTCATTCGACTATTTGCCGAACATTATCAAATTTTAAACCGTTTCCAATTCCTCGAGAGATCGACCTCGAAGTTACTTGCCGCTTCCTACAAAAGCGATTCGTACACTTGCGAGTATATAATTTGAACCATCAAGTTTTTGGCGCCGTTGCCGGGGAATTGGCGTTTAATTTTTAATCTTGTTTTAATAATAGTTGAATTGTTATTCTTGATCAATTCTATTTCGATAAAATTCGCTCTTACTTCCTTTGTTTATGCTTGGTAGGAGATCGTTGGGTAACCCGATTCTTCCGCCCATAGACGAAGTTAAAAGGATTAGAGTACCAAAAATAATGGCCACATCATCAATGGCAAATGACGAGGTGAATCCGGACCTTGAAGAGCTACTTTTGATCCAAGAAGAAAACACTCGTCAACCGAGGGTTGAAAATGTTGCACAAAATATAGATGAGGAAGAAATTCGTCAACCAAGGTTTCCGAGATATGATAATATTGGGCGTAATCAAGGGATACCCGAAGCGCAACAAGGGAGATACTTCTATCCGAGACAACCACCCGTTGGAATGCAATATGGAGCGAATTATTATCCCGGACCTCAATATGGGATGGAGGCAGACTACAACATGCCGCAACAACCTCCGATCGAACATCTAATGCGGGACTATGCAAAACCCGTGGTGAACACCACCATTTCATGCATCCAATTAGCACCGGCCGCAAGGAATTACCACATAAGCGGATTTCACATCGAACAATTGCCCTCATTTCACGGATTAGCACGAGAGGATCCGTTATCATTCATCCGAGACTTCTATGTGGCGATTGATAACTTTCCATTGAACGGGTTGAGCGAGGATCAACTACGGATGAAGTGCTTCCCTTATACACTCAAGGATGGGGCGAAACAATGGTTGATGACTTTGGCGCCCGGATCACTAAGAACATGGGATGAAGTTTACGATAAATTCATTACTAAGTACTTCTCCCATTCAAAGACTACGCAATTGAGAACTCAAATCTCAACTTTCGGACAACAAGACGAAGAGGCATTTCACGAAGCTTGGGACCGATTCAAAATGCTACTCATTCAATGCCCACACCATCACTATCCGCTTCAACTACTTAATCAATTCTTCTATGACGGATTGACTCAATATTGCCAAGGAGCGGTAGATAATGCAGCCGGTGGTTCGTTTTGGGGTTTGACGGAGAGGCAAGCGTATGATGTGTATGAAACATTGGGAGCAAATTCTCAACAAAAAAGTGTACGTGTTCGTAGGGGATCCGTGCACTAAGTGAGCGAGAAGGATGAGATGCAATCTAAAATCGATGAGTTGACAAATGAACTAAGACAACTCAAGACTCAAAATAAACCTTCTAGCTCACGAGTTTGCGAGATTTGCGGAGCACCCGGACATGATGCCAAATTCATGCCCTCATACTTTTCCGGGAGAACAAACCGAGCAAGTTAATTGGGCTATGTGACAAAGCACGGGAAGGCCCGAATGGGAAGAGAGGAGAAATAATTATGGCGGGAACGCAAGAAATGCACCTCTCCCAAATACTTATCATCCTGGGCTAAGAAACCATCCGAATTTCTCATGGAGAAACAACAACCCGATGCCATACGACACAAACGTTCAAGCTCAATACAATAGAGGAAACCGAGCCCAACAACCAACGCGAAGTGAACCACCTCCACAACAAAGGAACTCTCTTGAGGAGAGTATAGCTGCATTCATTAAGGAGAGCAAGGAAAACCGAGAGGAGAACAATAAAAGGTTCGAATCTTTAGAAGCTTCGATGAAGAAAATGGAGATCCAAATTGGGCAACTTGCTACCGAGGCACATAGACAAGAAAGGGGTAAACTACTGAGTCAAACCGAGCAAGCTCAAGCCATTACCACTCTCCGAAGTGGTAAAGTGATTAATAGAGAAGTCAATTCCGAAGTAAAAGAAAGAGGGGATGAGAAAGAAGATGAGTCGGGAAATCAAGAGGAGAAAATAGACGAAGCAACTTCAACTTCCAAGCTTCACAAATCCGCTCAACCATATAAGCCACCAATTCCTTTTCCGAGCCGGCTTAGAAAAGCAAAGCAAGATGAGCAATTTTCCGAAATCTACGACATGCTTTCAAAGGTTCATGTCAACTTACCTCTTTTGGATGTTGTGAAGGACATTCCCGCTTACACAAAATTTTTCAAAGAGTTGACCTCGAACAAAAGAAGATACAATGGGAACGAAAAAGTGGTGCTCTACGAGGTAGAAGCAAGGGGTCAAAAGAAAGGCGATCCCGGAAGTTTTATGATCGACATTACTATGGGAGACAAGAGAGTTGCTCGTGGGATGTTAGATTTGGGGGCAAGTGTGAATCTCATGCCATAATCGACCTATTTGAGTCTTGGACTCGGGGGAATCAAACCGACAAGAATGACTCTTCAAATGGCGGATAGGTCGGTGAAATACCCCAAGGGAGTCATTGAAGACCTATTAGTGCAAGTGGACAAGTTGGTGATTCCGGCCGATTTTGTTATCTTGGAAATGAGCGATCTCGGGACAAGCGAAAATGAAGGGACAATACTTCTAGTACGGCCATTCATGCGAACAACAAAAACAATCGTCGATGTTGATGAAGGAAAGGTCACCATGACCGTCTTGGGCGAAACCGTGGAAATCAACGTGTTCGGTTCATCTCCTATCCCTTCTCATATTTATGCTTCCCATGATGTGAATTTTGTTGATTGCATTGATTCTTTGGTTGATGATATATATTTTCATGATGATGTAGGTGACACGTTGCATGATGCTCTAACCGTTGAGCATTATATGGGGCTTAATAATCTAGAAATTGAAGAATATGTTGCATTGTTAGATAATTCCGAAATAATTGATGAAGTTGACGGTTTTAAGATACCATTGGAATTAAAATTTGAGGAGCCCGTTGAAATCACCCCACCCCAACTTGAATTGAAAGAACTTACGGCACATCTTAAATATGTTTTCTTAGGCAAAAGTGACACTTACCCTGTAATTGTCTCTTCCGAACTAACTCCCTTGCAAGAAAACAAATTAGTAGAAGTTCTAACTAAGTTAAAGGAAGCGATTGGGTGGAGTATTTCCAATATAAAGGGAATAAGTCCTGTTAGGTGCATGCATAAAATAATTCTTGAGGAAAATGTTAAACCGGTTAGGCAACCTCAAAGGCGTTTGAATCCGAACATGCAAGATGTTGTGAAAAAAGAAGTTTTGAAATTGCTAGATGTCGGAGTCATCTACCCGATATCCGACAGTAAGTGGGTGAGTCCTGTGCATATAGTGCCTAAGAAATCTGGAATAACGGTGGTTCGTAATGATAAAAATGAATTGGTGCCCACTAGAACGGTAACCGGTTGGAGGATGTGCATTGATTACCGGAAATTAAATGTCGTAACAAAAAAGGATCATTTTCCTCTTCCTTTCATTAATCAAATGTTGGAACGTTTAGCTGGGCATGATTATTACTGTTTTCTAGATGGTCTTTCAGGTTTCTATCAAATTCCCATTGCTCCGGAGGATCAAGAGAAGACCACTTTCACTTGCCCTTTTGGCACTTTTGCCTTTAGGAGGATGCCGTTTGGTCTTTGCAATGCTCCCGCTACTTTTCAAAGGTGCATGCTATCCATATTCTCCGACTTGTTAGAAAAATCCATCGAGGTATTCATGGACGACTTTTCTGTGTTTGGAACCACTTTCGATGATTGTTTAAATAATTTAACTATTGTGCTAGAACGATGTATTGAGTGTAACCTTACACTTAGTTGGGAAAAGAGTCATTTTATGGTAAAACAAGGTCTTGTTCTAGGTCATATGGTTTCCAATAAAGGAATGGAGGTTGATAAGGCTAAAGTCGATTTAATTGTTAAATTACCTCCGCCTTCATGTGTCAAAGAGGTTCGAAGCTTTTTAGGGCATGCCGGGTTTTATAGGCGTTTTATTAAAGATTTTTCGAAAATTGCCCGCCCTTTGAGTAACCTTTTGTGCAAAGATGCTAAATTTGATTTTACCGAGGAATGTTTAGTCGGTTTCAATGTTTTGAAAGAAAAGTTAACTTCCACACCTATTGTTGTCGCTCCCGATTTGTCTCTCCCGTTTGAAATTATGTGCGATGCGTCTGACTTTGCTATAGGTGCCGTTTTGGGGCAAAGAGTGAATAAATTTTTCCACGTGATTTACTATGCGAGCAAAACGCTCGATGAAGCTCAGGCTAATTACACCACCACCGAAAAAGAATTTTTAGCCGTTGTGTTTTCTTTAGACAAATTTCGATCCTACTTGGTTGGCTCAAAAGTGATTGTGCATACGGATCACGCCGCATTGAAATATTTATTAAAAAAATCCGATGCAAAACCAAGATTAATTCGGTGGGTTCTTCTGCTGCAAGAATTTGATTTGGAATTTAAAGATAAAAAGGGGTCGGAAAACGTAGTGGCCGACCATCTATCTAGGCTAACCGAGGGAGATAATTTTAAGCTTGATAATCATTTGCCAATTGTTGAAACTTTCCCGGATGAGCAATTATTCGATGTAACAAAGGACACCTTGGTATGCTGATATTGTCAATTACATTGTTAGTGGTGTTTTGCAGCCCGACTTAACCTATCAAGGGAAGAAGAGGTTTGTTTCCATGTGCAGGCATTACTTTTGGGAGGAGCCCTACTTATTCAGGTTGGGGCCTGATCAGATATTCCGACGTTGTGTCCCGGAGGAAGAGCACGAGAGCATATTGTTATTTTGCCATGAGTTGCACTGTGGGGGACATTTTAGCGCAAAGAAAATGGCTCACAAGGTCCTTCAATCGGGATTCTACTGGCCAACATTGTTTAAGGATGCCTATTTCCATTGCAAGAGTTGCGATCGTTGTCAACGAACGGGGAATATAAGCAAAAGGAATGAGATGCCGTTGACAAACAACCTTGTTGTGGAACTTTTCGATGTTTGGAGAGTGGATTTTATGGGTCCTTTTCCAATTTTCCAACCCGAACTAACGATGCTAACGTGGTTTGCAATTTTTTTAGGGATGTGATTTTCTGCAGGTTCGGGACGCCTAGAGCTGTAATCAGCGACAGAGGCACGCATTTTTGCAATAAACAACTTGCAGACTTGCTTAAGAAGTACAATGTGATGCATAAGGTCGCAGCGGCGTACCATCCACAAACTTCCGGGCAAGTAGAAGTAAGCAATTGGCAAATAAAGGCAGTGCTCGAAAAGACGGTGAAACCAACAAGAAAGGACTGGGCATTAAAGTTGAATGGCGCTTTATGGGCATACCGCACGACCTACAAAACTCCAATTGGAATGAGCCCGTATCGCCTAGTATTTGGGAAAGCATGTCACCTACCCGTTGAGTTGGAACACAAGGCGTATTGGGCAATCAAAGCGCTCAATTTGGATCAAGAAAAGGCGGGCGAGGAACGACTTTTGCATTTAAATGAGCTTGACGATATGCGATATGAGGCGTACGAAAACGCTAAACTCTACAAAGAACGGCCGAAACGGTATCATGATAAGCGCATCGTTCGTAAATCTCTTGAACCCGGGATGGATGTTCTTTTACATAACTCCCGTCTTAAGCTCATGCCCGGAAAATTGGTATCGCGATGGGGCGGTCCGTTCAAAGTCGTTAAAGTATGGCCGCATGGAGCGGTAGAACTTCTTGATCCTCGGAAGAACGAGCACTTTAAGGTAAACGGGCATAGAGTGAAGCCGTATTTCGGACGAATCGAAGAAATCAATGTGTTTGAGTGCATAGAGGTGCACGATGTTGAAGCTTGAGCAAAACGGGAAGAAGTCGAGCTAATGACTATAAAAAAGCGCTACTTGGGAGGCAACCCAACGTTTTAGTTAGATTTTTTTTTCTATCTTCTATTTTTCGCATTTTGTTTTCCTTATTTGTTTTTATTCGATTCAAAACTGAGCGGTTCAACTGTGGGTGTTAAAATTGCAGGAAACGAGTGCGTTTTCAGAAACTAAAAATCTGGGCAGGTAGGACACGGCCGAGTTACCTTTGGCACGGTCGAGTCTCAAAACAAGAGGTTTTGGGCTTATTTTGAATAGTAGGACACGACCGGGCCTCAGTACAGTCAGAATTTGATTATTTCGAACAGCACGACACGGCTGTGTCACAGGACACGACCGGGCCTCAATACAGTGAGAATTGGTTTTCTGAGGGAGTACGACACGACCGTGTCATAGGACACGGCCGAGTCGGCCGACAGTAAGTTTTGGGCTATTACGTACAGCACGACACGACCGTGTCATAGTCAACACGGCCGTGTCAGTCGGTCAGGTATAAAAGCACGGCACGGCCGATTCCCCATTTTTATCTTTGCCAAATTTTATTTTTCTTCTTCCCTGCGAAACCGGCGAACCCTAGCATCTATATTTCCGATTTTTCTCTTCGTTTTTAAAGAAATTTTGTGCAAAATCGAGGGAAGATACAAGAATCTACTTCGTAATCATCATTTTTCAACAAATTTCTCTCTTCAAATGAGCAAATCGGACGAATTGGGACCGGGCTTTAATTTTTTTTCTCTTCAATTTCTCCGAAATAAAGGTATGTTCCTCATGTTTTAGATGATTATTCTTTGTTATGAACATGCTATGATGATTTGAATCGCTAGTCCTTAATTATCTAGGGTTCTTGAATAAATTGAAGGTGATGAAATTTGGGGATTTTGGATAATTCTTCATGCATTGATGATTAAATTTCTCGATTGAAAATTCTTGTAATTAAGAGATGATTTCCATGATGAAGATGATGAATTTAAACGATAAATTTTGCTTGGGAGTTGTTTTGATCGATAATGTTTATATTGGGGGAATTTTATTATTTTTGGGGGAGGAATACGTTCTCAAGTCCTTGGATAATGATAGATTAAAATTTTGCAGAAAATGGCACGAGGAAGAGGACGAGGAAATGCTCAACGCGGAAGGGGTAGGAATGGCGGGGAACAAGTGCAGCCGGCAAGAATGGCTATTCAAAGGGCTGTGGAAACCCCGAAATCTTATGGAATCAATCTACCTGATACACAATATGAAAGGTGGGAAATGTTGGGGCATAAAAAAATGCTCCCTACAAGGTGGCCCGATGACGAATGCATGAATGCAATGGGGATAAGGGAAGATGTGATAAAATTCCTTGAAAGAGTGCATTGGGCGTGAATGATGACTCAACAATGGCCGACTTATAGGTGTCTGATGATGGAGTTTCTCAGCACTCTAACTGTAAGAAGAGATCCGGTGACTCGAGAACCGACCGAAATGACATTCCGGATCAACAACAACGAAGAGACACTGACTATCGTCCAGTTGGAGGAACTTTATCATGCAAGACACGACGGCCATTACCCGATAAATCATTTCGCTTGTGAAACCTACTGGAGGTCCATGGTAGAATACCCGGGTAGTGAGGCGCGATATTATATTGCAAGATTAGCTAAAGGATCGAACATTCGCAATCCCGTACTCAGATACTTACACAAGGTGATTGCGAATACCATATATGGCCGAAAGGAAACCGGGCCCATTTCACTCTGGGAGCTATATATCCTGACTCACATGCTCGACAACTCGATTCCGGCAACTGGGGCTATGGTAGCGGAACATTTTGAGGATGTAGCGACAAAGCCTAAGGGGGAGATATGGATAGGGGGTTTGATTACCCCTATCGCACTACACTTCGGTATTTCCTTAGCCCAGAGGACCCCCATTCCTGGAAATAAGCTTCTCTCGATCTCCGTAATGAAGGTGATGAATATCCTGGACTATGAGCAGCGCATGGTCTTCATGCAGACCGACAACGATCACTTCCTTCTCCCGAATCCGCATTTGACAACCATAAATAATATTCGGGATATGGGAAATCTTCAAATGGCTACGGAGGCACACCATCGAGCACGGTGGGCAGCCGACTTGGCTCCCCCGGGTCACAGCCCTGTCGACCGAAATGTTCGACCTAGGCGCATTATGGATGAGGATAGAGCCGATAGGATGGAAGAGGAGGAGGCTTATGAAAGAGGCCCGGATGACGAGGAAGAAGAAGAGAGCGAAGAAGAAGAAGAAGAAATCACGAGAGATCGGCCCGAGACATCAAGGCGGGCCGAAATTGGACGTGCCCCCTCACGCCCAACATTAAGGGAGGAGTTTGAGGCCTACTGAGAGGAGGCGAGACGGGAGCGACGCGAGATATTGTCTCTTGTGAGACAAATACACGAGTGGCACGTCCAGCAAGGCCACTTTCCCCCGCCCCACCAGTAAACCGGTTGTAAGTATTTCTTGACCAATGAAATTCTTTTGTTTAAATACTATACCCCCTTCGTTCGTATATTCTTTAATTCAAGTTTGGGGGGGATTGGTCAAGAAATACTTCATTACTCTTCTTCTTTTTATTTGTTTTCGGATACTATTTTGCTTGTTTGCTTATTTTTGGTGTGTTTTGGACATTTTGCACTTATTTGTGGTGTTTTTTTACTTGGTGTGTTTTTACTTGGTGTGTTTTTATTTTGCAAACTTGAAGAAAAACTTTGAAGTGTGAATTTTTTTTGGAATGCCTCGGGATTTATTTCGTTGTTTTGATATACAAATCGAGGATAATGTGTTGAGGACAAATTATTGATAATTGAAACGGGTGTGAAATTGAATAAGTGGTTTTAATATCTTGGAGGTATGAGCAAACCTACTTGTGAGCTATTGAGCCTTCGTGCATTTTCTAAAATGCAAGTTTCATTGTCGAGTGTTTCATTCTTGATTTAAAACTCTAGAACTTGCCTTGGTATCTTGTTTAAAACCACTGGTGTGTGTATGTGCAAATTGAGTGAAAATGATTTTTGGCGCCTTTGATCCTAACCCTTCGATTTTTGCCAACCCAACATTTGATCATTCCTTAAATAAACCCAATTGAGGTCATTATCTATTTTCATTTTTCAACCACATATAGAGCTTTCCATTACTATAATCCTTCGATCCATACTTGAGCGATTAGAAAATATTTTTGACGAGGATACTAAGATTGTGGTGACATTGGGTGGTATACATATTGTTGGGAGTCTTGATTTGGTGAAAATAATTACTCCGCTATTTTTGAGAACTTAGTAGCCGGGTGTATTCATGTGACCCATGTTTATATTCGCGTAAAACGGATCCCTTAGATATGAGTATGCTTGGAAGCAGTTGTGTATGTTTTGATCCTAGTAACCGGGTGCATTCATGTGACCCATCGTTTACATTCGCGTAAAACGGATCCGAAAACAACCCAAGCCAAAAAAAAAAAAAAAAAAAAATCGGAGTAATAAGGAGGGGTTTGACGCTGCGTTCGATAGTGCTTGTTAGTGATTCATAATTAAGGGGATGAAAGAAGGAAACTTCAAAAATCTTGAGCTTCTAAAGCGATTATGGTGATATAGTTCTAAAAATTGCTCAAGTAAAGTCACTTTAGCCATATTTATCCCACATCGACCCAAGCCTACATTACAAACCGAGTAAAGCCCTTTTTGATTCACGAAAATTTTGCATGCACAAAACAGTGGTAGAAATTAAGACGATTGGCAAGCCTATAGAGTTCCTTATTTCATTGAATGAGTTCCGAGCGTTTACTTATCCCTATCATTTTGAGAGTGAGTGAATACACTTGACCGGTGAGGTTTATATTGCCAAGTATTGACTATGATGTTGAGGAAGCACCCCAGAGGTTTGAAAACTTTGTAGAACTCGACTTGTTTTACTTGTGAGTATTGATGAAAATTTTCAAAAAGGATCTTTTGAGGTATTTTGACAGTTGAGTTCCCCTTTGTGAGTGATTATTTTCAAATGATTTGCTCGGGACGATCAAAGTTCAAGTTTGGGGGGATTTGATGAGTCGATTGTTGATCAACTCATTCTGTTCTTTCTAGTCGTGTTTTTGTTTGCTTTTTAGTATTTTTGTTCTCTTTTATGTGTGGTATGTTGTGTTTTTAATTTATAGGTATCCAAGCGAAGATTGTGGTGAAATATGCACTTTCATAGCTAATATTGGAGTCTATGACGATCAAAAGCTAAAACGGGGCCTAAAACGACGAAATATTTAAGCAGTATCGGTCAAATCTCCTAACTCCCAGAATCTCCACTCCGAATTGAGATGTATTCTCCTTTGATATAAATTCCTCGTGAAATTAGCTTCGAAACGGTATATCATATGCTAAAATCCGAGGTGTATTGATACATAAACGAAGGATCAAGCCGAAGAAGACCAAAAACCGGACTTGGCTGCACCAGGCGACTCGACTTGGCTGCACCAGGCGACTCGAGACACATCAGGTAACTCGTCCGTGTCATAAGACACGATCGGGTCTCATTCCAGTCGGAATTGCATTTTCCGGATGAGAACAACTCGACCGTGCCTTTTGGGACACGGCCGAGTCACGATCGGCCAATTTGCTTTCTGGCGCAGTACAACACGGCCGTGTCATGGGACACGGTCGAGCCTCAGTACAGAACCCTTATTCGTTTATCCTGCGTAGTTCGACACGGCCGTGTCCCAGGACACGGGCCGTGTCACTTTTCGGTTCATGTCACTTTCCTTGACATTTTTGCACACTTTTAAGCCTTTGTCTTGATTTTTTTGGCTATAAAACAAAGTGTGGAGACCCTAGGTGAGGGACACTCATCATCTTGAAGATATTCTTGGGTGAAAAACACAAGATTGAGGGAGAAAACACCAAAAAGTGAGGATTGAGGGAGATTATTTCATCATCTTCCTTGTATGTTCTTGGAGTGAAAATACTTTTGTGAGATATATTAATTCCTTGTATCATTTTGTTGTGAATTCTGGTAAGAAGATCATCAAACCTTCATCGGGAGTTCGATTTCAGCATTTACAAGGGAAGTTTTTACCATGTTTTGTTCTTCAATTTCCATTATTGTTGTTGAATTAATCATGTGTGGCTAGACACTTCATATGGGTTTTTAGATATAGCCACACACATGTTTTTGATTGTTAGTTCCTTTTGATTTTCCGGGTAAAAGTTTGGGATTGTTCCTCTTGTTCGTTCTTCGTTTAAGAACTTTTGAATTAGATCATCAAACCTTTTTCATTGTTGTTATTATTATTCGAATCGAGGGTTTTTGTCGGTGTTCGCCATCAAACGACCCGAAAGAAACAATTGTGAATATTCTCGAGCTTTTTCGCGCGATCTTTTAACGATTTACCTCATGAAAAGTAGTCGGTTAATTGATTGTTAGTTAGGGATTCATCCCAATCAAAAGAGTATCTCTTAATTTTGGTTGAGAACAATCGTGATTTTTAGGATTTCCGCCGTCAAACGGATTTCTTTTAATCGTGAGCAATCGATAATTCCAAACCTTATTTACTTGAGTATCGGAACTAATAATTGATTACGTGTGTGTCAGTGAATCTAAATTCCCATATCAATCTCATTATTGTTATCTCTCATTTATCCAACGATCGAATTGGTGTTGTTACCACTTAGTTTATTTAAATTTTATGCACTAGTAATTGTAATCCAATCGAACCTATGATGTATTTTAATTTATTTTACTTTTGTTCATTCGACTATTTGCCGAACATTATCAAATTTTAAACCGTTTCCAATTCCTCGAGAGATCGACCTCGGAGTTACTTGCCGCTTCCTACAAAAGCGATTCGTACACTTGCGAGTATATAATTTGAACCATCATTTATACTATAATTCGAATCAATAAATGTAAAAAGAAAATCATGATTAAAAAATTACTAATAAATCGCAATAATTAAAATATCAAATGTTTCTTTTTACGTGGCAAATACACACACATATCATCTGCATAATCCATACTTGATATTAAAAAAGACTCAAAAAAATAATTAAAGAGACATGTGTCATCTTCACATTATTTTTTTTTTTAAATTTTAAAAAATAAATATTTAGTTGGGAGGAAAGTTAGAGGGTTATTTCATATATAATATCTACCAATTAAAAATTTTCTCTCATTTTATTTCTTTTATTTATAACGCAATAGTTTAAATAATTATAATTTTTTCGTATCAATTTTATTTTTGATAAAAAAATATATAAAATTAGCTCTTACTTCGTGCTCTTTAATTTGACATCCATATAGTATATATATATATATAAAGTAATTTAAATATAATAATGATATATTAGATGATTAAAATATTTGCATATAAAAATATTAGAATATTGTAGAAAAATTTATATTTTTAATTTATTTTCATAGTTTTGTACTTTAACAGTTATTTGATTTTACAGAATTATTTTGTTTTAATAGTAAAATAATAAAATAATTACATTAATGCCAAATCATATAAAAAATTATATTAGTAAGAATATGGATTGGATACTTTTAATGAAAAATTGATAATAATAAATATAATTTAATTTATTATCTATAAAATTAGATATAAAACTCATATTATCCTACATGAAAAATAAAATGCCTATGCTTAATTATGCTTTTCCTATCATGTGCTATTAGATCACAAGATAAGAATTTATAAATGAAAACAAATCAAATAATAGTTTATGTATAGGTGTGTATTGACTCATGTATATTTTATGATAATTTACAATATTATTGAAATTCAATCACATATTACTAATATAATAAAATATGTAATATTTTACACGTGCATCGCACGGGAGAACATCTAGTTGAAATAACATAATACTGAGTGGTTTGTGTAACACCCCCAAAATCGTATGGGAATATTACACGCCGTAGACCCTTTCCACAAGGATCTACCAGGCTAAACATCCATAAACAACCAAATGCTTGCCCGGCCAGGGTCAAATAATATAATAATACAGACCGTTAAGGTCACTTACACATAAACACACAGACCGATGAGGTCACACAACTCTATCAACTGAACTGACTAACAACATTACCCACACAGGGGTCGAAACACAATACAGCGGAAGACTGAATCAATTCTAACAATACAACCAAACTCTACCAACTCTCGACTCTTGATTAGTATCGCAGCTCGTCATCCCCTTGTGGCAATCCTGTGACTGCTCCCCTGAACCTGCATGTACAGGACGCAGCAGGACATCCACCCCCGATTACTCGGGGGTTAGTAAAACTCCACTGTTTTACTAGTGCAAGTATAAAACCATACGAAATGCAACAAGTAAATAGCAACTACGAATTTAATATGGAAATCAATTATCAAATGTTCCCGAGAAGTTTGATTAATTTTGAACTCAAGCAAGAGATATTTGAAAAGGAACACATCATCTCGGGGATTTTTAAAGCAGAAATTCTTTTGGACCTCGAGTCCCAATTTACAAAGCCTTTTCGAAAATATTAGGGCCTTAGCCCGATTCTCTTTTCAAAACACAATAGATGAGATATCATTATGGGTCCTAGACCCGTATTTAAAATGTTATCCAAACAATCACTGCTATACGACCGTTGTTCGTACACATCATGTACCGAACTCCGGAGGCCTCGACGAACCTTACCCGGACCACACACTCTGTTCGTACACATCATGTACCGAACTCCGGAGGCCTCGACGGACCTTACCCGACCACATACATCGTTCGTACACATCATGTACCAAACTCCGGAGGTCTGGACGGACCTTACCCGACTACATACATCGTTCGTACACATCATGTACCGAACTCCAGAGGCCTCGTCAGACCCTACCTGGATCACACACCTTGTTCGTACACATCATGTACCGAACTCCAGAGGTCTCGTCAGACCCTACCTGGAACACACACACACCTCGACACGACACAATTCATAATCATCAAATGTCAAGCCATTCCACATTACACTGAAATGCATAATCAAGTATGTAAATCGAAACAACACAAATATCATAATCATCACAACAACTCAACAATGAACAATCACGCCCGGCACAACTTAGATGATTTGCACATCGACCTGATTCCACGATGTTAACTAGGTGATGGTATTATCGCTACCATCAATCATTCATGAAAATCAATTCATACGAAACATATTCACGAAAGTAAACCAATGCATCACAACCATAACACGACGTCCCTATTTACAAGACACAATTCGTATAGTAAAATACTTGCCTCGAAACCACGACGCGGAGAATCGACCGAAGTTGGTTGGCACGAACCGACTACGAACTCGCCGACTCCACCGAATGACAACCCGCAACAATAAACTACTAAGGACAACAATAACAACGAAAATGAATTCCAAAGTACGACCCAAAGCCGCTGAATTCAAGGAACAAACGATGAAAGTTCAAGGGTTTCCCCCAAAATGGCCAAAAACACGATTCGTCTCGTCAAAACATGAAAACGGAATTCCAAAAAAAATATGGATATACAATCCCTAGGATATGTTTAACAACATCATTTAACAACAATCGATCCATCAAAAACGTATGGAAAACGAAATCAAGAACAAATCCCCCAAAAAGTCGATTCGAAGGAAATCAAGAAATATACCTTGATTCGACGAAAAACCATGGATTAAATGATGTTAAACACATGAATAATACTAAGATTCATCATACCCATCGTGGATTAGTCAACAACATGGAACGAATCGGACAAAAACGCAAAACCCCCAAATTTTCCCAAAATAGGGTTCTAGGAAATCTCACCTTGATTCGCTGGATCAAAGGAGGTTATGGAGGGACTAATCGATGATATGAACTCCCAATCTTCGTGGATTAGTTGCTTAACAACATGTCTCCTGGATCGACAAGCCTCCAGCCGCGGAGAGGAAAATATGGAAATGAAAAACGGGTGAGAATATGACTACTCTGTCATATTTATACAGACACGGCCTAGCGTGCGCTACACCTTCCGGACTAGCGCGCGCTAATGGGCAGCCTCGGCCGAGAACCTTCAGCCGGGCCCCGCATGGCCTAGTACTGAAGACTTAATCTGTCGGCAGGATCCTGCGTGCCCGACCGCGATAGCGCGCGCTGCGCGGGCGCTAGCGTGCGCTAGCCGATCTGTCCAAAACCCTCTGGACTGAACTGCCCGGCCAGGTAACGTACGCTAGCCGTCCGACAGCGTGCGCTACGCCTGCCGACTAGCACGCGCTACGCTCGGCGTAGCGTGCGCTACCTGCCGATCCTTCCCGAGTCCAGAACCCCAGAAACCCCACTGTCCGGTCCGATAGCGTGCGTTGGTCGGCCAAACTAGCGTGCGCTATACCTGCCGAGCTAGCGCGCGCAGACTTCCGGCAGTAGCGTGCGCTACGCCGGTTCCTGCCGTGCCTGCTCGGCCAGTGCCCAGCACTTCCGACAGTGCCGCACCTGTCCGGCCAGCTGCCCAGCCGCCACGACTCGACGACTCGATTTCCGAAACGAACATGACGAAAAGTTCGCGGACAACATCAACGACCCGAAAAGAAAATATAATGCAATAATTAATCATACGCGACCAAGAAAAGGGTCGAGACAACAAATACAGATACATGTACCCATAACTTTGGGTAAATTATAAAATGGCCCAAAACGCCCGAAAATCACGATACGTGATCGAATAACCAAACCGAAGTTCATAACACGTCTAATAAAGTTAAACGGACTTACGGGAAACTCGAAACAGTAGTTTCGAACGAGATTCGCAAGAATCGAACTCAAGTGCGGAAAAGTCGCTAAAAAGCACGGAACTCAGCAAAACAGCACCGAAACAAACTCGGATGTCGAAAAGTGCAGAATTAATCATTCTCAGAATGATGAAACGGTCCCAAGCGAGTCGTCAAAACGGACCTCCGCCGAAAAAAGAAAATTACCGAAAATCCGAAATTGCGGATATTACATTCTACCCTCCTTAAAAGAAGTTTCGTCCCGAAACTTAAATCAAGTAGGGAGAAGCAATATCCCACCATAAAAACTCAACGAGATACACAAGAACTGAAAAAAATCGCGCCCAACGGCGAAACGTTACAAGCAACGCGAAAGAACATACAGCGTGAAAACACGCCCCGCGACGACCATAACAACGCCACCGGCAATGATTCAAAACAATAACGAGCAATTAACGACGCATCACATGCACACATTTAATCAAAGAAACGCACGCGACAACAAGTCGCACCCGACCACAACGACTATGCGGTAGAAACAAATATAGTATTATGATAGAATTCACTCTGATTCTCGTCAACAAGAAACTGTCCGACGTCAAAACACAAACAATTCAAGATAACAGAAAACGAGAATACCGGACATTACATTCTATCCTATTAAAAATAAGTTTCGTCCCGAAACTTAAAATAAAACATCATGGTAGAATACAAACAAAACCAAAAAGTTCACGCAACAAATATCAATTTCTACACGAATTACAGCACGAAGTACGATACACAACTACATCACGGGACACCACCAGGCACTCCCCGAGTAGGAACGAAAACCCAATTCCCGAACATCTTGGCAACGGTCTCACAATGCACCACTCGGTGACCCACTTGGCCACACTCGAAACAGTTGACTAACGGTGAACGACAATTCTTCGTAGTACGAGATCAGGCAACAACGATCAGACAACCCCGTTCGAACAACAACGATCGAACAACAACGATCAAATAACAATGATCGAACAACAATGATCAAATAACAATGATCGAATAACAACGATCAAATAACAATGATCGAACAACGATCAAATAACAATGATCGAACAATAATGATCAAATAACAATGATCGAACAACAACGATCGAACAACAATGATCGAATGACAACAGTGGAACAATGACTCCGAAGTCCCCACTTCAACTCCAGACATTAAAAGAACTGGTAGAAAGTGAAAGATGTTACTTCCAAACAAGGTTCACAAGAATCGAACCGAACTCGGAAAGGTCACGATGACAAACAGGTCGATCTGAAACAAGGTCACAACCAATTCGAACGATGACAACTGAGACATCAAACAAGTTCAAAAAGTATCGACGAACACGTGCAAGTCGATAGAATTTAGAAGGAGAAACTGCAAAAGTCAAATATAGTACGGGTATTACATCCGACCTCTTATAAAAGAAATGTCGTCCCCGCAACTCACAACAACGGAAACAAGGTAACAACACAAAAAGCATCCGACAGGAAAATCTCCCATGGGTCTCTCAGAGCCGATCCTGATATCTGTGCTGAAGCGCAAACTCCGAAAGTCTCAGTAGCCAATTCGCAAAACTGAATTCGGTGTCCCTCGAGTCCGCACTTGAAATGCGTTACTGACGAGAAGGACAATTTACACCTGCATGTCCCGGCACATCACGGTTGAAACACCTCGGCTCGACATACTGAAAATACAAATGCTAGATACAATGGGGCAAAACGTCGCAAAACAATATAGCGGAGATGCCAACTCAGCACAACAAAGAATCATAACACATATCATATACAACGATTACCATCGTAAAGTAATACACACGCAAACACTACAACAACGACGGTATCGTTCGGCGACCTCAACGGCCTGAACGATAACCAGCACATAATTACAAACATTATGAAACAATCACACATGTACACAACGTACAAACCCAATCTTCAACGGCTCACACTCGTGCGACAACACGCTAATCACCACGAGGCGATAAACAGTAAACACCAGTTCACACCTCTCACAAAGGGCTAGTACAACAAATGCGTGGCAACGCCTCGACGTTCATGCCACTAATTCGATCATACTCGGGAGCAAACATCATAACGACAACGCGAACATCATACATACATACCCAGCCCACAAACGGGAATGGATAGGTTTTAAAAACGAAAACCTCCTTTTGAAAACAATTTTGGAAACACCGATTGATCTTGAGTATCACCCTTCAAAAAAAGTACAATCGTGAAACATTGTTATCGAGACATTGGAAAACTATTTCGCATTCGATAAAAATGAGGATACTTTCTATTCGTGAAAAACTTTCGGAAATATTCGACCCTAGGGTCTAAGTAAAAGTGTTTCTAAAACATTGGAAATATCTCAAAACATTTTGGTCCTCGAGGTAGAAGAATCTTGAAACACATTGTGGCACCTTGGATGTACCACGAGAAAATAATTCATTTTAAAAGTACGTATCGAAATTTATTTTCTAAGGTACTCGAAGTTTTCAAAGATAATTCAATGGGCTAGAATGCCCAAAAATTTCAGATAAGTACACGGAACATTATAGCGCCATGGGTCCCGCGCCGGAACCCACCAGGCTAAAAACCATTTACAAAATACCAAAAAGGTCGACGACGGTAATATTTCAAAAAGTCACAAAAGCCATTTACAAAATACTAAATACCGTCATAAGAATTTCGCCAAAACGATCAAGGCCATAATGCCAAAAACTCGGTTAAGGGAATCGGTTTTTGAAATAAAACCCAGCCGGTAAAATACCGAAAGCCATTACAAAAGAACTCACGCAGCGGAAAAAGGAATACAGTCCAACATGCACAATCCAATTGAATACATCTCACAGCATCTAGTTTAAACATACAACAAAACCATTCCTCGGAGTTTCTCACAAACTCAATCGTCGATACCTTATTCGAAACCCAACAAGGTTCTCAATTTTCACACCATACCACCCCTCACAGTGGTTCAAAGGTAAAACAACAATAGGCCCAGTTTTATACATATACTATATGTCACACGTATTAAATACAACTATATTCACAACACCGTGCAAATAAAATTATGCACCACAATTAACTCATTTAGATAAAATCATGATACACAGGTACTTCGCATAAAAGAGGAGACTTACATCCACAGGTCGCACGGAGATGACGGTCGTCAGCGATACTAATCTCATCCGACAACATATCCGACACGTTGTGACTATGCACTACTCAACTGGTCACTGACGACTCGAACGACAAGACAACACAATACTCGACAAATCACGACTCGACTTGACCCGACAGCCTAGGTTTCCGCAACCTAAGCTCTGATACCATAAATGTAACACCCCCAAAATCGTATGGGAATATTACACGCCGTAGACCCTTTCCACAAGGATCTACCAGGCTAAACATCCATAAACAACCAAATGCTTGCCCGACCATGGTCAAACAATATAATAATACAGACCGTTAAGGTCACTTACACATAAACACAGACCGATGAGGTCACACAACTCTATCAACAGAACTGACTAACAACATTACCCACACAGGGGTCGAAACACAATACAGCGGAAGACTGAATCAATTCTAACAATACAACCAAACTCTACCAACTCTCGACTCTTGATTAGTATCGCAGCTCGTCATCCCCTTGTGCCAATCCTGTGACTGCTCCCCTGAACCTTCATGTACCTGGACGCAGAACAGACATCCACCCCCCGATTACTCGGGGGTTAGTAAAACTCCACTGTTTTACTAGTGCAAGTATAAAACCATACGAAATGCAACAAGTAAATAGCAACTACGAATTTAATATCGAAATCAATTATCAAATGTCCCGAGAAGTTTTATTAATTTTGAACTCAAGCAAGAGATATTTGAAAAGGAACACATCATCTCGGGGATTTTTAAAGCAGAAATTCTTTTGGACCTCGAGTCCCAATTTACAAAGCCTTTTCGAAAACATTAGGGCCTTAGCCCGATTCTCTTTTCAAAACACAATAGATGAGATATCATTATGGGTCCGAGACCCGTATTTAAAATGTTATCCAAACAATCACTGCTATACGACCGTTGTTCGTACACATCATGTACTGAACTCCGGAGGCCTCGACAGACCTTACCCGGACCACACACTCTGTTCGTACACATCATGTACTGAACTCCGGAGGCCTCGATGGACCTTATCCGACCACATACATCGTTCTTACACATCATGTACCGAACTCCGGAGGCCTCGACGGACCTTACCCGACCACATACATCGTTCGTACACATTATGTACCGAACCCCAGAGGCCTCGTCAGATCCTACCTGGATCACACACCTTGTTCGTACACATCATGTACCGAACTCCAGAGGTCTCGTCAGACCCTACCTGGAACACACACACCTCGACACGACACAATTCATAATCATCAAATGTCAAGCCATTCCACATTACACCGAAATGCATAATCAAGTATGTAAATCAAAACAACACAAATATCATAATCATCACAACAACTCAACAATGAACAATCACGCCCGGCACAACTTAGATGATTTGCACATCCAACACAATTCCACGATGTTAACTAGGTGATGGTATTATCGCTACCATCAATCATTCATGAAAATCAATTCATACGAAACATATTCACAAAAGTAAACCAATGCATCAGAACCATAACACGACGTCCCTATTCACAAGACACAATTCGTATAGTAAAATACTTGCCTCGAAACCACGACGCGGAGAATCGACCGAAGTTGGTTGGCACGAACCGACTACGAACTCGCCGACTCCCCCGAATGACAACCCGCAACAATAAACTACGAAGGACAACAATAACAACGAAAATGAATTCCAAAGTACGACCCAAAGCTGCTGAATTCAAGGAACAAACGACGAAAGTTCAAGGGTTTCCCCCAAAACGGCCAAGAACACGATTCATCCCGTCAAAACATGAAAACGGAATTCCAAACCGAAATATGGATATAAAATCCCTAGGATATGTTTAACAACATCATTTAACAACAATCGATCCATCAAAAACGTATGGAAAACGAAATCAAGAACAAATCCCCCAAAAAGTCGATTCGAAGGAAATCAAGAAATATACCTTGATTCGACGAAAATCCATGGATTAAATGATGTTAAACACATGAATAATACTAAGATTCATCATACCCATCGTGGATTAATCAACAACACGGAACGAATCGGACAAAAACGCAAAAACCCCAAATTTTCCCAAAATAGGGTTCTAGGAAATCTCACCTTGATTCGCTGGATCAAAGGAGGTTATGGAGGGACTAATCGATGATATGAACTCCCAATATTCGTGGATTAGTTGCTTGACAACATGTCTCCTGGATCGACAAGCCTCCAGCCGCGGAGAGGAAAATATGGAAATGAAAAACGGGTGAGAATATGACTACTCTGTCATATTTATACAGGCACGGCCTAGCGTGCGCTACACCTTCCGGACTAGCGCGTGCTAACGGGCAGCCTCGGCCGAGAACCTTTAGTCGGGGCCCGCATGTCCTAGTACTGAAGACTTAATCTGTCGGCCGGATCCTGCCTGCCCGACCGCGATAGCGCGCGCTGCGCGGGCGCTAGCGTGCGCTGCGCGGGCGCTAGCGTGCGCTAGCCGATCTGTCCAGAACCCTCTGGACTGAACTGCCCGGCCAGGTAACGTACGCTAGCCGGCCGACAGCGTGCGCTACGCCTGCCGACTAGCGCGCGCTACGCTCGGCGTAGCGTGCGCTACCTGCCGATCCTTCCCGAGTCCAGAACCCCATAAACCCCACTGTCCGGTCTGATAGCGTGCGTTGGTCGGCCAAACTAGCGTGCGCTATACCTGCCGAGCTAGCGCGCGCAGACTTCCGGCAGTAGCGTGCGCTACGCCGGTTCCTGCCGTGCCTGCTCGGCCAGTGCCCAGCACTTCCGACAGTGCCGCACCTGTCCGGCCAGCTGCCCAGCCGCCACGACCCGACGACTCGATTTCCAAAAACGTACGGAACGAACACGACGAAAAGTTCGCGCACAACATCAACGACCCGAAATGAAAATATAATGCAATAATTAATCATACGCGACCAAGAAAAGGGTCGA
Source organism: Orobanche coerulescens (assembly GCA_033398695.1). Lineage (NCBI taxonomy): Eukaryota > Viridiplantae > Streptophyta > Magnoliopsida > Lamiales > Orobanchaceae > Orobanche > Orobanche coerulescens. Next base: position 5,540,037 of record CM065816.1, read on the forward strand.
GACAACAAATACAGATACAGATACCCATAACTTTGGGTAAATTACAAAATGGCCCAAAACGCCCGAAAATCACGATACGTGATCGAATAACCAAACTGAAGTTCATAACACGTCTAATAAAGTTAAACGGACTTACGGGAAACTCGAAACAGCAGTTTCGAACGAGATTCGCAAGAATCGAACTCAAATGCGGAAAAGTCGCTAAAAAGCACGGAACTCGGCAAAACAGCACCGAAACAAACTCGGATGTCGAAAAGTGCAGAATTAATCATTCTCAGAATGATGAAACGGTCCCAAGAGAGTCGTCAAAACGGACCTCCGCCAAAAAAAGAAAATTACCGGAAATCCAAAATTGCGGATATTACAGTTTGATGGTGTGGTTGTTTAAGGGAACTATGTATATATAATAAACTAGTATAACACCCGTGTAATTACACGGGAACACAAAAAAGAACTTTTATGTAAATATATAATATGTAAATCGTTCATTATAAATACTTATTTATAAACTACACTATTTGTTCTGTTTGATCATTCTCATTGCAAAAAAGATTTCTGTTTTTTTTTATCTTCACTCTTGATATGGCTACATAAAACTAACCATGACCGAATACGGAATTTGCAAGACACATACCGATATGAGAAAGTGTTTGACCTTGACTCTTAAATATAGTCATGGCAAAGCTCACAATAAGTGGAAACTTACGTATTTGAAATTTAAATGGTAATCTGATATCTAAGGGGCTTAATATCAATTGTGGAATAAATATTTTACTCTCAGAATTATTCTCCGAATTTTTTTGTTCAATAATATGGTTACGGGTTTGGATAATTATTAATGATGTGACATTGCATAATTCTTATGATTGATCCATATTTTGAATTAGCATAATTGAAACTCTAACTTACGATCTTCAACCAACCGATAAAACTTCTTAGTCTCTGCATCAGCCACACCTCCTACCCCTTCGAGATTGTGCGGAAACCTTTCTGCAATATCTCTATGAGTATCATATATGAGACCGTCCATGTCATCTTGGGTGACATTGTCTTCACCTAAACTCTCCAAATTTAACATTGAGGAGATACCCTTCTCACGAAAATTCCATCCTTAAGTGCCGGGTTGAGTTCCATTCGCAATCAAATGATTATACACTTTCTCTCTGCGGTGCCAAAAACGGTTATAACACACCTTACATGGGCAAGTGATCTGATCACCAATTGCTTGGGTAGCAAATGCTTTATCTAGATAATCCTCCACTCCCTTCTCATACTCGTTGCTAGATTGTAAGAAATTGGTCCAACTACTCATTCTGTCACCTTTACAATATGCAAAGTCAAATATACACTCATATATAAATTTGGTAACAATAATTTAAATATAAAAATCAAATTAAGTATGCTTGAAAAATGATGTAGATGGAAAGGACATTGAATAAGAAGGAAATGATGGAAAAAGTATGTACTTTGTAACTAATATGAGATGGAACAATAAGCCCTACTAAAGAACAATATGGAACAGTAAAAAAAAAGAACAGCATACACACTCTTCTTACTGGGTCCGATCATTGAATATCAATTCTGCAAGAAAAGAGTATCGTGAGCCACATTTGAGGCATTCAAGCATGTTTACGATAAATTTTCAGTTTTACGATCTTTTCTTGTCTTCTCCGTATGTATTTTTAGTTCCATTTTTTTTGTTCTTCTTTTCTTCTTTGCATAATTTCAGCTCTATTTGGTTTCTTCATTTTCTTCTCTTCTTTTCTTCTTATATTCTTCTTTTCTGACCATTTTTTCTTTCCGTTTTCTAGTTTTGTGTTTTCTTTTTCTTTTTTAGCATACCTCTTCTATTTCTTTCTTTTTCTCTACTTCCTTTTCATTATTTTTTTTCTTTCTATTCTTCTGTTTGTTCTGTATTTTATTTTCTTGTTCTATTTTTTAATAGTTATCATAGTATACTCGTATTCTAAAATGTCTATCATACTGAAAAGAAAAAATGAAAAGTCCTAATATTCCGTGAGTCGAACTGGTTTTTCAAAAAGCAAAATAAAGATAAACTAATGAAAAAAAACTAAATCCAAGTAATAAAGAAAGATACCGCGAGTTCCGCTTCGGAAATTCTGCAGATTATGTGCGCGGTCGGAAATTCGCCGGTAGTCGAATTTCTTTCCGTCGCTGAGAGTTGCTGGGTTGATTTTCTTTTCAGAGTTACTAGGTAAGTGAGATTTTCTTTTCCGCAGAGATTTTCATTTTAAACAGCCCGTATAAAAAAACGGCAGAAAAAGGATGGCGCCTCTTGCGCCTCAAACGCAACGCTTCGAAGCGTGCGTTTCTTCCGCGCCTCAATCGACTGAGGCGGCCGCCTCAGATTTTTGTTGAATTACAACGCCCCGAGGCGTTTCTGCCTCGCCTCACCTTGAGGCGCGCCTCGAGGCGTACGCCTCTTACGTTTTTTAAAACATTGGTAGAGAGAAATGATAACCAAGCCCAACTAACACCCATCTCCACTTCCCCCAAATGGCCCAATCCCCTGCTCATAAACTTTAAAGGGTTAAGGATCAGAAAACTACAGACCATAAAAAAATGGCAAAAGAGACACGTAGCTACAATGAAACTTCTTAACCACTACCAAATTTTATCTTACGAAACTCGGTCAGTCAAAGAAGAACAACGAGTTAATTGGAAATAACTACATTAAAATAAAATAAAAATTTGGTCAACTGGGACTGAAGCACAGAATGAGTTGAACCTAGAGTTTTGAATGCATCATGCATCCTAACAAATCCAATGCAATCGTTCCAATTTTATCGAGTTACAAGGAATCAAATCCTAACATAACTGTAAAGATCACTATGATGAATCCTGGAATACCTAGAAGTTCAACTAAACTGAAATATTCAGCATTCTAAAATAAATAATATATTCCAAATTCTTGAACAAATCCTTTTAATTTCAAACAGTTAGTAATTGGTTGCAAACTGTAATCCAACATGATTGTACTTTAAAATTTTACGAACATTCCAAAGATCAAATCCTCTCTCCTAAAACAATTTCATGTCACCATCACCATTATCATTTTCATAAGCAAATACAGTCAATGCCATCGCAAAAAAACGTTAAAATGAAACCAGGGAACAAACGAAATTCTGAGCGGGCAGATATAGAGACAAGAAATTGGTGGTCGTCTAGTTATGAACTATGGTAACCAAGAAAATAAAATCAAGCGAAAAAAACCAAATTCAGAAATTAATGTTGCTCAATTAAATCCTCAAACAGAAAAAAACCCAAATTCAGAAATTGAAAAAACCTAAACAGAAAAAATTTCCGCTACTGAAACATATACCTCAACCAGAAAATTTTCGCCGGAATGACTTACCCGTGCAATCTCTCCTTGAGGCGTGGAATCGGTTCTTGAGTCCTGAAGAAACAGAGCCTGCCCGTGGAATCTCTCAAATCGTGAAGAACAGGCTTGAGTCGTGGTTGTGTGCGAGGGAATTTTGGGAAGAGTCTGTCCAAAAGTCATGGAGAAATTTTCAGAGTCTTTTTTTTTCGTTCAAAATATTTATTAATTATATGAGAATTCATAAATCACCAATGATAATGTATGTAGCCTTGATAAATCTGCCATCACTTGGCCACATTTTCGATGGCCCTGATCACTTCTTTTTTTTTGGTGGGACGGCCCTGATCACTTCTTATAATTAAAAAAACATTAAGTGATACCTAAAAGTGTTACTACAAATGCAACCTATTTTAAAGTGTTACTTCAAAGTGTTACTCAATTAAAAAAGTGTTACTTCAAAATGTTACTAATAAAAAAAGTGATACATTAAGTGTTACCTATTGATTAAGTGTTACCAAGGTGTTACTTAAATATTCGATAAACTTGAATTTCGGAAAGTGTTACCATACATATGTTACCTTAGGTCAATTATGCACTAGTGGCATAATTGAAACTCTAACTTACGATTTTAAGATGTGATTTGGAATTCGAGAACACTTGATACTGTCCAAAAAAAATCATTCGATATACTTGATTTTGACTTTTAGAGGACAGAAATTTTGCATATACTATCAAAACTACGATATATCCGTTTGTATTTTGAAATTATAGACATCATGTAATCGTTTACTATCCCCACAACGTGATATATCCGCTTGTCTTTTGAAATTATAGACATCACGTAATCGTTTACTATCTCCACAACGTCGTTTGTTGGCATCATGGTTGCTCTTTCTTCAAAAAATTACTTTATGGAAAGTTACTTTTAAGTGAATGATAGTGCTTTCAACAATGGCTGGAATATGATCTTCGGCATTCCGAATTAGTAAATATCAAGAATATCAACCAGGGTTTCTCTATTGACTTTTTCACCCATCTCACCATTTACAATTTTGAGGATTCGTTCGGATAAGTCCTTAATTTCTTGTAGATGATGAGATGACATTATTTGTCCAACAATTAATCTCACAATTAATCTCATAATTATGAGTTTGCAATGATGCTCAAGTGAAGAAGGGCTTATACTTGAATAACCAATATATGCATTGTCCTTTGGTACAACTTCATATGTATAATTATACTAAATAATTATGGCAAGGATAATTCTAGTAATATTTAAAATAAAAAAAGCTTTTGGAAATGCATAAGATATTTTGACTTATAGCTTAAAATTAAGTACTTTTCAAATTGCAATAAAAAAACATAATAGTAGTATATATATATATTAATTACTGTATGACTTATTATAAATATACCTATTAATTTAGAAAACTACATCCAAGTCCTAGCCTTAAAATTTCTAAGAAATTTAACAATTATAATATAAAAATAGCTTGGTTAAGTTAAAAAATATACATCATAATTTTGTTCTAATTAAAAACGACCTTAAAATTTTAAAAAATTACAAAATAAAAAACCAATTGATTTGATTGAAGTACTTCAATGATATTTATGCTTATATGATATTTTTTCAAACATTTAACTTTATATTTAAGAGTATTAAAGTCTACCCATTTTACATTAAAAATAGAAAAATAGTTGAAGTACTTTTATTAATTTCTGAAACTTGTATTACAAAAAATCTCGTTTGGTTGAAGTGAAACTATATGTATATTCAATTTAAAATAGATTTTGGAATTACAAAGTAAGGAGATTATGACTTATAACTTAAAATTAAGTACTTCCCAATTTGCCAAAAAACAAAAAAGAAGCATCATCGTAGTCCATATATAAGTGAATTACTTGTATGACTTATTGTAAATATACTAATCGCGGGGTTAACTAAGAAAACTACATCCACATCATAGCCTAATTAAAATTTCGCCCATTTTTTAAAAGTAAAAAAATGCCCAATTTTGTTTGTAATATAAGATGAGCCGTAAAAAGTTATAGGGTACTTTTCAGGCATTGAACTTCATAATTAAGAGTACTAAATTCAAGAAATTTTACATTCAAAAGAAGAGAAAAATAATTAGAGTATTTTAGTAATTTGTGAAACTTGTAATACAAAAAAACTAAGTGACATTTGGTTCACTTGAAATTTTATATCATTTTTATATGATATTATTTTCAAATATTTAACTTAATATATAGAAGTATTAAAGTTGGCACATTTTACATTCAAGAGAACACATAAATAGTTGGACACTTTTAATAATTTCGGAAATTCGTATTAGAAAAAATCTCAATTCATATCTCATTGTGTTAAATGAAATTTTAGTTCCACGTTTTTTTTGGTCCTTTTTTTTGCCAAAATGATCCAAATCGTTAAGTATTTAACGGTTTCTGTATATGGCCAAAAAAGAGATAATTTAATCCTTATGTTTGAAAAAAATTACATAAATTATTTGGATATAACTTAAAATACAAAAGCAAATCCAAAACTTTCAAAAATATATATTTGATTTTAAAAGTAAATAAATTTAAAACAAAAAAAAATAAAAATCACTTAAAACGATCAATTTTTATTTTCTGAAATTCTCTTTGAACAAAGATCTAGGAATTAGTATATTATTAAATTTAATTTCTTATATATTTTGGAATATCTCTTTAAAAATTCTTAAAATCACTAATTATATAATTTATTAAATATAAGTTTTTTCATTTATTTTGTTATTTTATATTAATTAAATAAGATTTAAAACTAAAATAGACTAATTGATTTATTCCATAGTTTCTTTGATTTATTTATAAATAATAATTAAAACCATTGTTTCCACATTTTTAATAATATTTTTAATAAGATTATTTCGATTTATTTAATTTATTAGGACTTCAAGTACATTTTTAATTATATGTATTCAACACTTCTTTTTGCAATACTCCCAAGCATCTTTCATTTCAGTTGATATTTTTTTTTAATATACCTAATTAATGTGACTAACTAATATAAACTAATTAATTAGTGGAATATATAATATTTCTGCGAGATTTTAGGTTTACGTTTTTAATATATAGTGCACACTACTATATTAAATTTCTCTTTGTTTGGGATTTATATTTTTAATTAATGAAAATATGAAATATTTTTGTAAATATAATCAATTCTTATTTATTCATAATTCATATTCCTTATTTCGTAAAAATTAATAAGGTAGGTAGGAGTTATTTGAGATATAATTATAATATAATTAATGCAATGATGATTATGCCAGTAATTGATTATGTGTCAGCTGAAGCATGAGAAGCTGACACGCTAAGCACCCGAAGCACCAGCAAAAGACATGTGGCAGCCGAAGCATGGGAAGCTGCCACTTAGGCTCAAGGTATTCTGCATTAGTATATAGGGGAGATTTTGATAATTAATATTACTTTAACACTAATTTAATAAGTTTAGGAATGTATAAAACATACTGTGTATTGTAATATCCGCAATTTCGATTTCCGGTAATTTTCATTTTTTCGGCGGAGGTCTGTTTTGACGACTCTCTTATGACCGTTTCATCATTTTGAGAATATTTAATTCTGCACTTTTTGTCATCCGAGTTCGTTTCAGCATCGTTTTGTTGAGTTCCGTGTTCGTAAACGACTTTTCCGCACTTGAGTTCGATTCTCGCGAATCTCGTCCGAAACTGTTGTTTCGAGTTTCTCGTAAGTTCATTTAATGTTATTGCTCATGTTGTAAGCTTTGTTTTGGTGTTTCGATCGTGTATCGTGTATTTCGGACGCTTTGGGCTATTTTCATAATTTCTCAAAGTTTTGGGTAATTACTTCCGTTGTCGAATTTCGAGCCCTCGGGTGGTCGGAATCGTGTGTTCTATTAGTGTTCAGATTCGTCTTTGCGAGTACTTCGTAATCGTATTTTCAGTTTACGTTCAGGTTAGAGTTTCGGGATTTTTCGGACTGTCGGATCGACCGAGTCCTGGCTGGCCAGACCTGGCCGAGTAACGGCCGTAATGGCCCAGCGATGGCCGTAAGGCTATTACGCACGTGCGTAGCCTGCCGGTTACGTACGTAACATGTCGGCAGAATCAGTACAGGGAGTTCGTGTAACACCCCCAATCCACTCAGGGATATTACACGCCGTAGACCCTCTCCTCGAGGATCTACCAGGCTGATAACTAAAATCAAACATCTAAACATCGCCTTTAAGGCTAAAATGACTCAGTAGACCGACTTGGTCTTTCAATAATAACATACAACTCATTCCCAAACACATACCCACGCAGGGGTCAAAATAAAATAAACTCCCGTACAACGGGGAAAAGATACCGCAGCGGAAAAGAAAATACAACTGGACCAATACGACATCAACGGAACCTCGTGTGATTAGTATCGTTCATCTTTCATCATCCTTCGTGCCGACCCTGTGCTATGCTCCAAAACACGAATGCAAAATAGACATCCACCCCGAATACTGGGGTTAGCAAACTCCACCGTTTTGCTAGTGCAAGTACAAGTGCAAAAATACGAGCCATACAATACAAGTTCCAAGAACAATAATAATCAGGAATCCTCAAGGATCCAAACGTAAAGAAAAGTACTTCCCGAGGCAAGAGTTTGGGTAAACATTTCCAAAACCGAAAGATCGCAAATAAGGGAAACAATTTACAAAACAGTTTAAAATGCCATCGAGAGTTTTAATAGAAAACAATTTAGGATTATAAAATCCTTCTCTTTCCAAAAGATCATTAGGGTCACACCCAAATGTTTTGTTTTCGCAAATAGGAAATCACCAACAATTTACGGTGGTCGAGCCCAACATCACGTGTCCTCAACGGACGTAAAATCAACGAAACATAATCATGCACGCGCATCGCCAGACCGGACGATACCACCGACGCCCCACCCGTGGCCTCGAAAGACCCTCTCGGAGGCTAGCGAAACAAATCACACACATCTCACGGTTGGATCAATCGCTTGTTGCATCCTCGGCCACATGATCGCATGCCATGTGCCACCGTAGATTATCTCGAGCTCTCACGGTTGGATCAATCACTTGTTGCATCCTGACCACATGATCACGTGCCATGTGTCACCGTAGACCTTCAACCGTATCCACACATTCACACAAATAACATATCACATCAAGGATATTCAAACAATTCACCCAGAGCATCAAACACTTAGCAAAACACCACGTCAAACCACAATGCACCGAAATGAAACAATATACGTCCACACGCAAATACCAAGTGCAACATCAACGCCAAACATATCCATAGAGTTCACATAATCATTCTCAAACCACACCATTCATAAAACACACGCGTTTTGAAAGCAAGCCTTTAACAAGGCTAAACCGAATCTTTTGAAAACTCATTTCAAACAATCAAACAACCACATAAAGACGATCACCAATTATCATATTCACAAAACAAGAATAGTATGGACAAGGTACTTGCCTCGAAATCGGCACGCAAGTATTCCGACAAACACGGCTCAACCGGAGAGCTTCGAAACGCCCGATGTTTTCGAAAAGGAAAACGACAACGAACGGAAGGGTTCAACTTGGTTTCTTCGCAAGAAACTCGACCCTGATTCGCTCGATCAAAGGATGTTATAGGACGGATGATTGATGATATGAACCTCAAAACTTCATGGATTGATTGTCCAACAACATCTCTCCATGATTACACCATCTCCAGCCGCGGAATGGAAGAAGAAAAGTGAGAAAATGCTGAAGAAAAACGCTGCCAGGCCTTTTATAGTGATTGCCGTAGGGTTACGTCGTAGCAGCCGCCAGCTTACGTGCGTAACGCCATGGCGAACTCTCTGCACGAAAATGCGGGCGTTACGTGCGTTACGGCCAGGGCCTTACGTGCGTAACCGGCCTTACGTGCGTAATGGCGATCATTACCGCCGCGTTACTCGGCGGGTGGCTGGCGATCATGCCCGGCCATGACTCGGCCGGGACCAACTCCGACGGCCCGAACGACCCCGAAACCCGAACCTGAGTACGAATCGAAGATACGGTTACGAAGTACTCGAAAAGACGAATCCGAGCACTAATAGAACATACGATTCCGACTACCCGAAGGCTCGAAACTCGACAACGGAAAGTAATTACCCCAAACTTTGGGAAATTACGAAAATGGCCCAAAACGCCCGAAAATCACGATACGTGATCGAAACACCAAGCCAAAGCTCGCAACATGAATAATAACATTAAATGAACTTACGAGAAAGTCGAAACAACAGTTTCGGACGAGATTCGCAAGAATCGAACTCAAGTGCGGAAAAACCGCTAAAAAGCACGGAACTCAACAAAAGCGACACCGAAACGAACTCGGATGACAAAAGTGCAGAATTAATCATTCTCGAATGACGAAGCGGTCATGAGCGAGTCGTCAAAACGGACTTCCGCCAAAAAAGAAATTACAGGAAATCAAAATCACGGGTATTACATTCTACCCTCCTTAAAAGAAGTTTCGTCCGAAACTTAAAATAAGTAGGAGAAGCAATATCCATTGTCAGAAAACTCGACGAGATACCCAAAACCGAAAACTCGCGCCCGACGGCGAAACATTGCAAGAAATGTAACGGAACATACGGCGTGAAAACACGCTCCACGACGACCAACACAACGCCACCGATAGAGAAATAATAAAACCAACAAGTGACAAGCGCCATAAAATGGATAATACAATCAAGTCAATTATCCGAACAATCACAAAACACAACGAACGAAAATCAATACGATTGACCAACCCAACGGTACATCAATCAAAACGCGAGCCAATCGCTGAACAAATACGGAATTCCACCGCTCAAGGGTTGGAAGATCGAAAACGAGACTAATTTCCCGAACTTAAGGGAATTAGGAAGGAGCCTGAACGCTCAACAATCACGAAACGAGAACAAAACCGAACAAACAAATGATCGAGACAACAAAAATCGAACAATCATGTCCGAAATACGAAGGATAATAAAATTCAAACAACAACTCTCAGGTTCACGTCTCGGCTCGAGACAATATATGATCCGGTAAAATCAACAAGATGTGATCCACATAAGATCCATAGGAAAAGGAATAGCAATTGAAAAGTCACAACGACAAACGAGTAATTTCGAAACACCACACTCGTTCGATCAATAAAAGCAAGGGATAGGACAAGCTCAGAAATGTCAACGAACATAAACGAGTCGACAGAGTCGAAAATACAAAAGTTCAAGATCCAGTCCACTTCGAATAAAAGAACTAGTAGAACCAAAAGATGTTACTTCCGAACAAGGTTCACAAGAATCGAACCGAACTCGGAAAAGCCACAGCGAAAACCAGATCGACCCAAAACAGGATCACAGCTCGTTCGAACGATGAAACCGAAATACAGAACAAGTTCAGAAGGTATCAACGAACATGAGTGTATCGATAGACTGGAGAAAGAGAAAATATAGAAGCCAAAAATAATACGGGTATTATATTCGACCTCTTCTAAAAAGGAGTGTCGTCCCCGAAACTCACAACAACAAAATCAAGGAGACGACACAACAGTGCAATCAACGAAACACCCTTCAAAGGCCTCTCAAAGCCGATTCGATATCCTGTCTTTGAGCGCGAACTCCGAAAGTCCCGGTAGCCGATTCGCAAAACTGAATTCGGTGTCCCTCGAGTCCACACTCGAAATGTGTTACCGACGAGAAGGACAAATTGCACGTACATTCCCCCGGCACATCACGGTTGAAACACCTCGGCTCGGCATACCGAAAATACAAATACTAGATACAATGGGGCATAACGTCGCAAAACAACATAGCGGAGATGCCAACTTAGCACAACAAAGAATCATAACACATATCATATACGACGATTACCATCGTAAAGTAATATATACACATACACCACGGAACAACGGTATCGTTCGCGACCTCAACGACCCGAACGATATCCAGCACGTAATTACAAACATCATGAAACAATCACACATGTACACCAACGCACAAACCCAAGCTTCAACATCTCACCCTCGTGTGACACACGCAATCCACCACGAGGCGACAACCATTAAATACCAGTTCACACCTCTCACAGAGGGCTAGTACAACAAATACGTGGCAACGCCTCAACGCGTTCATGCCACCAACTCGATCATATTCGGGAGTTAACATCATAGTGACAAAGCCAACATCATACATACATACCCGGCCCTCAAGCGGGAATGGATAGGTTTTAAAAACGAAAACCTCATTTGGAAAATAATTTAGAAAAACACCGGTCGATCTTGAGTATCACATTTCCAAAAAAGTAAAAACGTGAAACATCATTATCGAGACTTTGGAAAACCATTTCGCATTTGATAAAAATGAGGACACTTTCTTTTAGTGAAAAACTTTTCAAAAATATTCGACCCTTGGGTCTAAGCAATCGCATTTGAAAATATCTCAAAATATTTTGGTCCTCAATCGGAAAATTTTGAAATGTATTGCGGCATTAGAAAACACCTTGAAAACACCGCAAGAAAATAATTCGTTTTAAAAGTACGTCTCGAATTTTAATTTTCTAAGATACTCAAGGTTTTCAAAAATAATTCAATGGGCTAGAAAGCCCAAAAAGTTTAGGTACTTACGGAACATTATAGCGCCGTGTGTCCGCGCCGGAACCCACCAGCTAAAAACCCTTTACAAAAATGCCAAAAAGGCCGATGACGGTAATATTTCAAAACTCACGAAGCCATTTAGAAAATAATAAATACCGTCATAAGAATTTTGCCAAAGCGATCAAGGCCATAATGCCAAAAACTCGGTTAAGGGAATCGTTTTCCAAATAAAACTCGGTCGGTAAAATACCGAAAGCCATTACAAAAGAACTCACGCATCGGATAAAAGAAATAAAGTCAAACATGCACAAGACAAAGAACACTACTCCTCATATGAACGAAAAAAATGGGAGTCAAATAATCACGTATCACGAAATCAAAATCCATAAGAGGATTCCGTCACTTAACAAATAATCATAAAAATAGCTCGTGTCACACGAGGCACAACACAAAGAAGGGAGACTTACATTCACAGTCGCACGAAGATGATGATCGCCACGATACTAATCACGACCAACAAACTCGGGCGGCGCGTCGCGACGACTTAGTCGGACAAAATCCGACGAGACAAAAACTCAATAGACACCATCGACCCGACACCTAGGTTTCCACAACCTAAGCTCCGATACCATTTATGTAACACCCCAATCCACTCGGGGATATTACACGCCGTAGACCCTCTCCTCGAGGATCTACCAGGTGATAACTAAAATCAAACATCTAAACATCGCCTTTAAGGCTAAAATGACTCGATGAGACCGACTTGGTCTTTCAATAATAACATACAACTCATTCCCAAACACATACCCACGCAGGGGTCAAAATAAAATAAACTCCCGTACAACGGGAAAAGATACCGCAATGAAAAGAAAATACAATGGACCAATACGACATCAACGGAACCTCGTGTGATTAGTATCGTTCATCTTTCATCATCCTTCGTGCCGACCCGTGCTATGCTCCAAAACCCGAATGCAAAAATAGACATCCACCCCGAATACTCGGGGTTAGCAAACTCCACCGTTTTGCTAGTGCAAGTACAAGTGCAAAAATACGAGCCATACAATACAAGTTCCAAGAACAATAATAATCGGGAATCCTCAAGGATCCAAACGTAAAGAAAAGTACTTCCCGAGGCAAGAGTTTGGGTAAACATTTCCAAAACCGAAAGATCGCAAATAAGGGAAACAATTTACAAAACAGTTTAAAATGCCATCGAGAGTTTTAATAGAAAACAATTTAGGATTATAAAATCCTTCTCTTTCCAAAAGATCAATAGGTCACACCCAAATGTTTTGTTTTCGCAAATAGGAAATCACCAACAATTTACAGGTCGAGCCCAACATCACGTGTCCTCAACGGACGTAAAATCAACGAAACATAATCATGCACGCGCATCGCCTAGACCGGACGATACCACCGACGTCCCACCGTGGCCTCGAAGGACCCTCTCGAGCGCTAGCGAAACAAATCACACACATCTCACGGTTGGAACAATCGATTGTTGCATCATGGCCACATGATCGCATGCCATGTGCCACCGTAGATTATCTCGAGCTCTCACGGTTGGATCAATCACTTGTTGCATCGACCACATGATCACGTGCCATGTGTCACCGTAGACCTTCAACCGTATCCACACATTCACACAAATAACATATCACATCAAGGATATTCAAACAATTCACCCAGAGCATCAAACACTTAGCAAAACACCACGTCAAACCACAATGCACCGAAATGAAACAATATACGTCCACACGCAAATACCAAGTGCAACATCAACGCCAAACATATCCATAGAGTTCACATAATCATTCTCAAACCACACCATTCATAAAACACACGCGTTTTGAAAGCAAGCCTTTAACAAGGCTAAACCGAATCTTTTGAAAACTCATTTCAAACAATCAAACAACCACATAAAGACGATCACCAATTATCATATTCACAAAACAAGAATAGTATGGACAAGGTACTTGCCTCGAAATCGGCACGCAAGTATTCCGACAAACACGGCTCAACCGGAGAGCTTCGAAACGCCCGATGTTTTCGAAAAGGAAAACGACAACGAACGGAAGGGTTCAACTTGGTTTCTTCGCAAGAAACTCGACCCTGATTCGCTCGATCAAAGGATGTTATAGGACGGATGATTGATGATATGAACCTCAAAACTTCATGGATTGATTGTCCAACAACATCTCTCCATGATTACACCATCTCCAGCCGCGGAATGGAAGAAGAAAAGTGAGAAAAATGCTGAAGAAAAAAGCGCCCGGAGCCTTTTATAGCCGATTGCCGTAGGTTACGTACGTAATCGGCCACGGCTTACGTGACGTAATCGCCATGGCCGAACTCTGCTGGAAAATGCCGGGCGTTACGTGCGTTACGGCGAGGGCCTTACGTGCGTAACCGGCCTTACGTGCGTAATGGCCGATCATTACCGCCGCGTTACTCGGCGAGTGGCTGGCCCGATCATGCCCGGCCATGACTCGGCGGGACCAACTCGACGGCCCGAACGACCCCGAAACCGAACACGAGTACGAATCAAGATACGGTTACGAAGTACTCGAAAAGACGAATCCGAGCACTAATAGAACATACGATTCCGACTACCCGAAGGCTCGAAACTCGACAACGGAAAGTAATTACCCCAAACTTTGGGAAATTACGAAAATGGCCCAAAACGCCCGAAAATCACGATACGTGATCGAAACACCAAGCCAAAGCTCGCAACATGAATAATAACATTAAATGAACTTACGAGAAAGTCGAAACAACGATTTGGACGAGATTCGCAAGAATCGAACTCAAGTGCGGAAAAACCGCTAAAAAGCACGGAACTCAACAAAACGACACCGAAACGAACTCGGATGACAAAAAGTGCAGAATTAATCATTCTCAGAATGACGAAACGGTCATGAGCGAGTCGTCAAAACGGACTTCCGCCGAAAAAAAGAAATTACCGGAAATCAAAATCACGGGTATTACAGTTCGGCCATGGCCGATTACGTACGTAGGCCTTGGCCGATTACGTACGTAAATGGTCGGCCAGGGTCGGCTATTTAAAGGCCTCGACTGAGTCACATCCGGCATTTTTCACTTTTCTTCGTTCCTTCCGCGATTTTTCACCATAGATTGATGGTTTTGAGTAGAATCAACTTGTAGCAACATATTTTGGAAGTTGGATTCGTGTTTAACATCATCTTCCGCCCGGATCGAAGGTAAGAATGCCTAAACCCTTGGTTTTGGGAAATTTCGAGGTTTCTCTATGTTTTGGCCGATTTGATTCGTTTTAGTTCAGATTATTGTTAGAACTTGGTTATTTACTCGAAATCATTCATAACCCTTGAAGTTTTGTGGAACGAATTTGAGTATTTCTTTGAATAATCGATTGAATTGGACTATGCCTTCAAAGTGTCCGATAAAATGCTTCAATGGGTAGAACTTGGGAAGTTCCATACGTTTTCATAGAATTGTGATTGAATTGATATCGTTGTGACTTAGGAACGAATTATTGTGAAGAACTCGAGTCGGAACCCTTCCGTTCGTTGCCTTCTTTGAGCTTCGAGCTTCCCGGTCGAACCGTGTTCTTCGGAGCGTTCGGTAGCGGTTATTAAGGCAAGTATCTTATTATACGACTTGTATCTTGCGACTTGAAATTACGTATTAGGTTATGATGATTTTGCTTGCCTTCGTAAATATGTTCCGTTTGAATTGGATGTGTATTCCGCAATTCGAAGGCTTCATGATAATAGTGTTATATTGGTATATGTGATTGTTGTTGTGCAATGTATTGTGTACCGAACGTGTGTATGTTAGTTGTGTGTCGTTGAATGATGATAGTTGTTGAGAGTGTTGAGATTGTGTTATGTGCGTGTGATTACGATTTTGTGGTGATCAACGTGATTGATTAACTGTGCTCATTGTTGTATGTAATGTGAATGTGAATGTGGTGTGCTAGAACGCTAAGTTCACTCGTGCGGGTTCGAGAGGGCCTACGAGGATTCATGGCACAGGTCCATGGGATCAGAACTTAGTGTGTGGTGCTGAGGTCCAATCGTGCGGGTCTAACGAGGCCTACGATGATTCATGGCACAGGTCCATCGAATCAGGACACAGTACATCCAACCGTGCGGGTTCGACGGAACCTACGGTGACACGTGACACAGGTTCACGGGGTCAGGACTGGTTGTTGTGATTGATGTGTTTGTTTCTTTCCGTGCGGGTTGTTGAACCTACGGAGACACGTGACAGTGGATCACGGTGTCAGAATTGATTATGCTTGTTTAATTGTGCGTGGTGTAGTCCGTGCGGGTTGTTGAACCTACGGAGATACGTGACAGTGGATCACGGTGTCATGAGCATGTTTATTTTCAAATCAAAGTTTTGAAAGGAAAGTTTTATGAAATGAATGTTGGACCGAGTCCTAAGCTTGAGTAAATGTTTCCCGTATTGTAAACTGTTGAGTTATGAAACAAGTTTTGGGTTAAGACCCTAAAGTCTTTCGAAAGGTTTTGTGAATCCGGACTTGTGGTCTTGAAGGTTTTGAAATTCTAAAAATTCCCGAGATGATAATCTTATTTTCGAATGCTTCATAGCTTATCTTCCCTTGTGAAAACCTCCCGGGGATATTTTGATACTTGATTATTATATTTGATTCACGATTATTACTTGCTTGCATTTCGTATGATTTGATACTTGCACTAGTAAAACAGTGGAGTTTTACTAACCCCCGAGTAATCGGGGGGTGGATGTCTGTTTTGCGTCCAGGTACATGCAAATTCAGGGGAGCAGTCACAGGATTGGCACAAGAGGATGATGAGCTGCGATACTAATCATGAGTCGAGAGTTGTTTGATTTTTGTTATGTTTTCAGAGTTGATTTCAGTCTTCCGCTGTATTGTATTTCGACCCCTGTGTGGGTAATGTCGTTTAAGTCAGTTTTGTTGATTGGGTTGTGTGACCTCATCGGTCTGTGTATTCACGTGTAAGTGACCATAACAGTCTGTATTATTTTATTGTTTGACCCTAGTCGGGCAAGTATTTGGTTGCTTATGGATGTTTAGCCTGGTAGATCCTTGTGGAAAGGGTCTACAGCGTGTAATATTCCCATATGGTTTTGGGGGTGTTACATTTATGGTATCGGAGCTTAGGTTGCAGAAACCTAGGCTGTCGGGTCGAGTTAAGTCGTGATCTGTCGAGTAATGTGTTGTCTTGTCGTTCGAGTCGTCAGGTGACAAATTGAGTTGTGCGTAGTCACAATGTGTCGGTTATGTTGTCAGACGAGATTAGTATCGTGGGCGACCGTCACCTCCGTGCGGCCTGTGGATGTAAGTCTCCTCCTTTATGCGTAATACCTGTGTATCTCGATTTTATCTTAGTGAGTTAATTGCGGTGCATGATTTTATTTACACAGTATTGTGTAATGTAGTTGTGTTTAATACTCGTGGCACATAGTATGAGTATAGCTGGGCGTATTGTTGTTTTACTTTTGAACCACCGTGTGGGGTGGTATGGTGTGAAAGATGTAAACCTTGATGGGTTCTGTGAAGGTATCAACGGTAGAGTTTGTGAGAAACTCCGATGAATGATTTTGCTGTGTGTTTAAACTTGATACCACGAGATGCATTTGATTAAATTGGCGACCCTGGTTGCCATTTGAGTATGCGGTTTTAAATTCGACTATTTTTGGAATGTTGTAATTTTTGTCCAGTTTGAGAATATTTTCTGTAGGACTTTACAGTTTGAGAATTTTTGTAGAAATCGATTTTTGGAAAATATTTTGGTGGTGCGGTCAAACCACGGTTTATGTGGATTTTTAAAATTTGTTAAATTTTGACAAATGGGCCGTGTATTTCCAATGACACAATCAGACAGTATTTGAAAAATGTGTTTTGAAGTACTTCGGACAATGTAAAATATTACCGTCGTTTTGGTTAGGAACTAAAGGATTTTGGGAAATTTTTATTTTGCAAAACGATTTTTGGTTTTCGGAATTTTGAACTTCTTATGTCCACGTGTTGGGGCTAAGTGGTTGTGATAAGTTTGTAGTGTTGTTGTGCTTGCCGGAGGATGTTTCAGTGTTTACTAAATGTTGAGATACATGGTTTTGATTAAACGATTGAGGTATTAAAAGTGTTTTCAAAAATTTCATTTTACCAAATTTTTCAAACTTGAGAATTTTAAAATTTTATCATTTGAATAATACCCCAAAAATATTTTATTTTTGCTGCTAGTGTTTGATCCTTACGATACGTGTGTGGTTTTGACTGTGTTTGATTTGATAAAATCCAAACACCTCTGTTGATGTGAATGTGTGAATTATTTTTGAATGAAGTTCTTAAATTACAGTGTTAGTTCGTGCACTTGTGTGATGACTTGGAGTTGATGCTTTATCGTGCTGCTACTATCGTCCTATGTTGACGTTGTGACGTTTGTTTGGTTGCGTTATTCTGTTTGGTCGTCCGTTCAGTATGCCGAGAGGTCGTGGCCGAGGACGTGGTCATAGTCGTGATCAGGAGCGTGAGAGGGCGACTCCCTCTTTGCCGAGTACCAATCAACTCAGTACAGATCAGGGACATTCGACTAGCGTTAATATTGATGTTGGCGCCGCCACCATCCTTCGTCAGGTGGTTGATCAGTTAGTGCAGATGAATCAGGCCGTACATCGGAATGAGAATCCAGATGGGGATAACGGGGCTAGTAAGTGGTTACGAGATGTGATGAGGATGCAGCCGCCCCGTTTTGTGGGTTCGTCTGACTCGTTAGGTTGGGAAAGCTGGCTCTTCCAGTTGGACAGAACATTTGATGCTGTAGCTTGTCCGGATGAAAAGAGGGTACCCATTGCTCAGTACTTGCTTGATAAAGAAGTTGCAGACTGGTGGCAGGTTGTAGTGCCTGCAGATCGTACACCTACATGGGCTGAGTTTAAGACCGCCATGAAGGCAGAGTATTGCCTGTTGCCTGTTCGTGAATGCATGATCGTTGAGTTTTTCTCGGCTACGCCCCAGGATGTGTCGATATCCCAGATGATAGTCGATTTTAATCGACAACTGGCTTATGTTCGTGATCAAGTGAGAAGTGAAGCGGACAAGGTCCGATACTTCAATATGTGCATGAAACCCCATATCCGTGAGAGTATGGCTCCGCTCATGTGTACCACCTTGAAAAATTATCAGGACCGAGCTCTAGCCATCGAGATGGCTGTTTCCATGTCAGAGGGTAGCTCAGGAGGTAAGAGGCAGAAGACCTCGAGTAACTTTTCAAGAGGCCAGAGAAGTGAGATTCGTGAGCCTATTACCTTGTATTGCCCTTCTGGGAACACTTATCATTCATTTGATCAGTCTAAGAATCCTACTCACGAGCCGAGTAAGACAAGCGGCGTGAAGTTATGTTTCAATTGTAGCCGTGTGGGCCATAGTCGGAAGAATTGTCGCTCGCCGCAAGTTAACTGTTTTAAATGTGGACATGTGGGACATCAGGCAGTACACTGCGAGACCGTCGTTGAGATGTTCGGGAGCCGAGATCCCGCCCCTACGCGTGGAGAGCTCAGTGGTGCCCAGTGTTAGAGATATGCCCTCGAATGCCACTCAGAGGATGAGAGAGTGAGAGCATATGTATTGTAATTATGAAAATTTAACAAGGCAATAATTATTTCTATATTATTGTATATCACTGGCATTGTGATTTGATATATAGAATAATAGTCCTTGCATTTGAGAGCAAACATTCTACTCCTTATGGAGATAAGGAGATAAGCACTAGAAGTGTTTAGAGCTCGAATGCTTAACTCGTTCGCAAGTCGATAAAACTTAACTGGGCAATAAGTTTAGACAAGACTTGTATAATGTGTACTTTGACATGTAGAGTGCCGGTATTCACTAAGGGTTAGTGGTAGCACACGTTATAGGTATGCTAGTGAGATTAGTATACTCGAACACGACTCACCTCGATTCGGTCACATGGATATCACTCAGGGATTGTCAATGACTGGATCGAAAGGTTGTGATAGGTATACGTGGACCTTTGACTTGAGGTTTCAGTAGGAGATGTGCTTGTGACATTAAGTTAGTCATTAGAGTAGTTCGATCCAATCGCGGTGGGTGGGGTCAACCTCGAAATGCAACTTAGTGGGCAAGTAGCAGCCTCTTGAATACCAAGATAGAATTCTTTCTCCCGTAAGTGAGCAGGTAAATGTCTATGCGGTTAATGGCAAATGAGATTATAAGTCTTTGGCCAAAGCATTTAGAGCTAGTTGTATTTGATACACGAGAGCTCGACGATCTCGGTTGCATTAACGAAAGCATAGTGTCAAATTCTGATGAGGGTTTGACTTTTCCGTGACCCTAATACTTGGCCGGGACATATGATTGAAGGGTTTATACGTATACGGTATTCACGACATAATGGTTTTGGAATGATCCGATCATTCGTTCTTAGTTGGGTTCTGATGCGAAGCACTAGACTGGCTAAGTGTTACCCGTACTCCTTGGTTCCTCCCATTGCCGACTAAGACGGACCTACGGAGTCGCGCACAAGGATATTTGATGGATAAATATGTAATTATTATCTCTTCATTAATATTGGATATTAGATATCTAATTTGATTTATTTGATAAATCATGCGGTCTAGTGAATTGAAATTAATTACTGGGTAATTAATTTAATTCATATATAATTATTTCTTGGAAATATATTATTATAATTTTGTATTTGATAAAATTAATTAATTGGATTAATTAATTAAGTATAAATACATTTGGGATAAAACGAAGTGTATTTAACGGACTAGACACGCGAACGTCCGGTACATGAACCGAGTGGCTCGGCTCGTTTTTTCACCTAAAATCTAGTGGGCCGCCCCCTCATTTTCCTCCCTTCCTTCCATGTGGTGTGTGTTGTGTGTTTAATTGTTTAATGGGTTGAAGACAAAAGGATGAGATTTCATATCTCATCATTTTGATATCATCTCCATTATATAATGTATTTATCTTCACATTATGTGAAGACTAAGTATAACAAACAAACACACTCAAAAAAAAAATCAGCCGTGAGTTCCTTAGGGAAGGGAGAGAAAAATTTATTTCTTTTCTTGTTCATCTTTGAGAGAAAGAAAAGGAAGAAGAGAAGAGAAGAAAAATACCGTATCAATTCCTAGCCGTGTTCTTTGAGAACGAATTGATATTTTATTTTTCCGATCAATATCCGACGCGTAATAACATAGAGACATTCGGCAATTTCGGTGTTGGATCATTCAACAAGCTACAACGAATTGGATTCGTGTTCGTGTCGGTAACCGGAGAAAGTTTGTTCGGGTTTCACCTTCGAAGATTATATCATCAAAGGACTACGAGGGTAAGTATTCTTTGATTCTCTTCCTCGTTGTTTATATTCATTTATATGATGCTTGATCGGTCCGTTTTTGGGGTTTGGTTTTATCCGGTTGGACCGTTTTATTTTCCGCTGCGTAATTCGATTTTAATTACCGAATCCCAACAGTGGCATCGGAGAAAGGTCTATGCAATCGTATATTCGATATTTGCATTTGGAATGCTTGATTTTTTTTTTATGATTTAGTATCATAAAAATTTTAATTGTTGATGTTTAATTGTTCATCTAAAAATTATTTTTCATGATTTTATGTTACAATATAAATCTATTTTTCTTTTGAAAAATTGATTTATTTGTGTAATATAAAAATTAGAAAAATATTATTTTTGGATTCGGGACGAAAAAAATGAGCGGAAAATTGGCTAGGACCCGAAGCTCTGGTCACGGATCACTGGTCAATAATTTAGGCTTCTTGGCTGAGTCAATGGTCAATTGGGCTGTCGGGCCGCGGACTTGGCCCGGGCCTTGTGTTTTCCGACTCCATTTTTATATTTCGTTCGGTAAATTAATTTTCCGCAAATTAAATTGGATTTAATTTGACTAACATATAATTATGGTAATTTTATTTTAAGGGAATTAATTTAATGAAATATTTATTTTGTCCGGAGCAAATTAAAATTAACGGTTAAGTGAATTAATTGGATTAATTCTAATTGTTGGATTAATTTTTATTGATTAGATCAATTTTAGATTAATTATTATTGCCATTTATTTTAATGTAATTGTTGCATTAATTTTGAATGGGGATGTAGTTCATGGACCTAGTTTTGAATCGTTTGTTTTGTTCGATTGGGTTGTAAAGGCCGTTTTGAGCCTATTTATTTTACTAGAAAATTTGTATAGGATGCAATTTTTCAAATGTAAAATTTATATGTAATGACGAAGACCGGAGGAAGATTCGCTCGAGAAGACGAAGATTCAAGACCGAAGTCATGTAATTAGATTACGATGTTTTTGTTCTAGGAACGGTCCATAAACTGCATGTTGTTAGTTTTAGGTTGTGTATGTTTTCATATTGTATGACAAACAAACAAACCGACAAACCGCGCTTATAAACGGATTAATGTGCAAAGTGTAACATATATTCGCGTTAATACTCCCACTTACAAACACTAAGTTATAAAGGTTACGAGGTTTCCTACCCTCCGTCAAACTCATGGAAAATTGAAATCTAAACCGGAATATTATTCTTCCGAGTATGTCGGGGTAATATTTTTGGGGTAAGTTGATAAATTCCTAGAGTGCATTAGATGCCTTTGGTTGTGACAAATCAAACCCCTATAAACCGTATGGGTTGCGGGTAAGATTCAATTGTCGACTAATAGGAGTTGATGGTTTAAACTTAGATAGTTCAATGAGCCATAGAAACCGAATGGGTTGAGGGCAAGTGAACTAGGGGTAAAGAAGATCGAATCATCCATTAGATGGGTTGGTATTAGACACCACTTTATAAAGAATAATAGAATAGAAACCGTATGGGTTGCCCTCTATTAAACTTTGTAAAGAAATTGATCACCACTATGAAGTCACCCAAGACTTAGGATTTAACATTGGAGTGTGTAAATACCGATAAAATAGTGGGAGCCGAGTTATGAATAAAGAAAGTCCTTAAATTCTTTACTCGGATCATAATTAAATAATCACTAACGAATCTTAAATTATTCTGCGTTAGCAAAACTCTCAATATGACAATGAACCCACTCGCTATACTACTTGAAAAGAACGTCTGATCGTCCGAACTATGTGGGTAGCCGGAACTTGAGGATTGTCCTAACTATGGAAATCTTTGGGATACGTCTTGGGCGGACATCCCCGGCTCCTGCAAGAACCCGAGCCAATCGAAAGATGTCGATGCCCATGAGAAATGGGTAAAAGACGACATAAGAGTGCGAGGGTACATGTTAGGCTCAATGACCAATGAGCTTCAACGTGCCCATGAAAAGATGACGTCTTCGAGAGCCATCTTATCGCACCTGGCCGAGCTCTATGGAGAGCATAGCCGAACTGCTAGATATGAGATATCGAAGCAATTATTCGGCGCTGGATGAAGGAAGGAGAGAGGGTTGGGGACCATGTCCTCAAGATGATCTCGATGATTGAGAGATTAGAAGCTCTTGATTTTCGATGCATGCATCTCTCCAAATGACCTTATCCTGCAGTCACTTCGACTCCTTTTCACAATTTGTCATGAACTTCAACCGCAATGAGATTGCATGTAACTTAGTGGCTAATGAACAAGCGACGCCTAGCCTCGGATGAAGACAAAGGGAAAGGAAGTCGCACTTGTGATTTCTTAGGACTTGGAAGTCCAAGAATAAGAAGAAAAGAACAAGAAGCGATTAGGTCCAATAGCCAAGATCGACAAGGGAAAGGGCAAGGCCCCAATGGTTCAAAAGAGCAAGGGGGCCAAGAAAACGGATGTATGCCTCAATGCGGTGAGCTAGGCCACCTGGAAGAGGTACTTGTCCAAAGCTTGACCGTAATGCGCCTTCAGTACGGAACTACCGGTTTTAGAAACAAATTGTTCTCAGAATCGTATATTCTACTTCTTGGATACTTGATTCCGGTGCGAGTTCTCATATTTGTACAATGAATCGGGATCTGGAACGGGCAAGTAGGAAGTCGGATTCGGGGAGGTGATGGTCACCGTCGGAAGTGGGCATAGTGTCGAGGCTTCGATATCGGATCCCTTATGTTGGATTTAGAATCGGTTTTATTCTTACTTTAGATGATGTACTTGTTTTGCCCAAGGCACAAAATATTGTATCAATTTCGGTCATGGACCGAAAGGGATTTCACTTCTTTATTGGAGATGGGTCTGTCGTATTTATTTTAGAAATAAATTGGTTGGTATTTGCTACATTATTAAATGGTTTATACCATTTAAATCTAAAGAATAAAACAACCGTGAACACTATAACTAGGAAGCGTGGTAGGGATGAAACGAACCAAGCACTTAAGTGGCATCTTAGACTTGGTCATATCGGTCGGACCAAGGTTCATAAAATGGAGAAAGATGGGCTTACGGGTCCATTGGGATCGATCCCTATCTAACTTGTGAATCTTGCCTTCAAGGCAAAATGACTAAGTTACCCTTCGCAGGACTTTTGAAAGAGTCGAAAAACTTGGATTGATCCATACCGACGCGTCATGGCCCTTTTGAAGTGGCACGAGACAGCTTTCAGTATTTCATTACATTCACTGATGACCATACCAGGTATGGATTCGTGTACTTAATGAAACATAAGTCTGAAGCTTTTGATAAATTCAAGGAATTTAAAGCCCTAGTTGAAAATCAAACAGGTAACCGTGTTAAGACTCTTGATCGAATAGGGGTGGTGAGTACATGAGTACCGAATTTGATGAGTTCTTAAAGGGACTAGGAATAGTGTCACAATTCACTCCTCCAGCTACTCCACAATTAAATGGTGTATCAGAAAGAAGGAACCGAACCTTGTTGGACATGGTTCTCTCCATGCTTAACTATACTGATCTACCGATTTATCTGTGGGGTTACGCACTCCTTACTGCTGTGCATATCTTGAACAGATGTCCTTCCAAATCCGTTCCTAAGACTCCCCACGAGATGTGGAGAGGAAGGAAACCAAGTCTTAATCACATTAGGATTTGGGGATGCCCTGCTTATGTCAAGAAGACTAAAGTAGAGAAATTGGAAACTAGGTCTGTGAAAGGTCGTTTCATAGGATATCCAGGGGATTCCATGGGATATCTATTCTACATGCACGAAGATCATAGGATCATCGTTGCTATACAAGCACACTTCCTGGAAGATCAGTTTATTCAGGAAGGAGGGGCAGGTAGAAATATTTCTTTTAGAAGAAATAAAAGAAACACCAAATGAGGCACCTATGCAAGATATTAGAACCCAACCTTCTGAAATACAAACACAACCTCGCAAGTCTAGTAGAATTTCTCAATTACCTGAGAGGTATGGCTATCTGCATCAAGAGGAAATGGGTGTCCATGAGATGACAGAAAGTAGTCAAGAGAATGATCCTTCTACATACGACCAAGCGATGGTAGATGTTGACTCCACCAAGTGGCAAGAAGCTATGGAAGCTGAGATAGACTCAATGCATGCTAATCAGGTCTGGACTTTAGTAGATCGTCCTAAAGGCATAGTGCCTATTGGAAACAAATGGATCTATAAAAGAAAGACTGATGGAGATGGCAAGGTTGATACCTATAAGGCCAGGCTTGTGGCAAAGGGTTATTCCCAAAGAGAAGGAATCGATTACTTCGAGACCTTCTCACTTGTAGCTATGATTAAGTCTATTCGCATGATGCTTGCCATAGCGACCCACTTAGATTATGAAATATGGCAAATGGATGTGAAAACGGCATTCCTAAATGGATTCCTCGAGGAGGAGATTTACATGGAGCGACTAAGGGATTCATATCTCAAACCAATATTCATAAAGTATGCAAACTTCAGCGTGCCATTTATGGATCAAGCAAGCTTCACGGAGTTGGAATCTTCATTTTAACGAGACAGCCAAAGAGTTTGATTTTGTCCAAAACGAAGAGGAGCCCTGTATTTACAAGAAGGTTAGTGGGAGCAAAATTGCGTTCTTAATACTATATGTAGATGACATTCTACTTATAGGAAACGACGTAGGAATGCTCGATTACGTGAAAGCTTGGCTTTCTAAAGAGTTCTCAATGAAAGACTTGGGAGAAGCTACCTATATTGCAGGTTTTCGTCTCTCTACCGGGATAGAGCGAAAAGAATGTTAGGTCTTTCCCAAGCCCTCTATATAGAAAAGATCCTGAAGCGATTTAGGATGGAAGTTTCTAAAAGAGGGTTCCTTCCTATGCAACATGGTGCAAAACTTTCCTTAGAGATGTGTCCTCAAAGTGAGGAAGACAGAAAGGAAATGAGTAAGGTGCCCTATGCTTCGGCGATAGGTAGCCTCATGTATGCTATGATTTGCACTAGACCGGACATTGCCTATCTTTGTGAGCGTAGTAAGTCGGTTTCAGTCAAATCAAGGGCAGGAACATTGGAATGCTGTAAAGAACATTCTTAAGTACCTAAGGAGGACTAAAGACTTGGTTCTTACATACGGCGGTGGAGAAATTAGAGTGATGGGCTATACAGACTCAGATTTTTCGGGGGACATGGATACTCAGATGTCCACATCAGGGTATATCTTCACTGCGAATGGTGGGGCGATTTCTTGGACAAGTGCCAAGCAAAGTTCGGCTATCTCTACATGTTAAGCCGAATACCGAGGCGGCCACGAGAGGCTAAAGAAGCTTTTGGATTAAGAAGTTCGAGGAACTTCAAGTGGTTTCTAATGCGGAGAAGCCCGTGTGCTGTTTTGTGACAACGACGAGTCATTGCACGAGGCTAAGGAGCCTAGGGCTCACCACAATACCAAACATATTGCGAGAAAATATCATTTTGTGAGAGAAATGGTTCGGGAAGGAAATGTTATCTGCGAGAGTAGACACGACAAATAACGTTCTTTGATCGCTTACCAAGCCACTATCTCGGAAGGTCTTAGAGAGACATCTGGAGAGTATGGGTATTAGATACCATAGTTTGTGGCATTGAGTGCAAGTGGGAGATTGTTAGAGATATGCCCTCGAATGCCACTCGGAGGATGAGAGAGTGAGAGCATATGTATTGTAATTATGAAAATTTAACAAGGCAATAATTATTTCTATATTATTGTATATCACGCATTGTGATTTGATATATAGAATAATAGTCCTTGCATTTGAGAGCAAACATTCTACTCCTTATGGAGATAAGGAGATAAGCACTAGAAGTGTTTAGAGCTCGAATGCTTAACTCGTTCGCAAGTCGATAAAACTTAAGCTGACAATAAGTTTAGACAAGACTTGTATAATGTGTACTTGGACATGTAGAGTGCCGTTATTCACTAAGGGTTAGTGGTAGCACACGTTATAGGTATGCTAGTGAGATTAGTATACTCGAACACGACTCACCTCGATTCGGTCACATGGATATCACTCAGGGATTGTCAATGACTGGATCGAAAGGTTGTGATAGGTATACGTGGACCTTTGACTTGAGGTTTCGTAGGAGATGTGCTTGTGACATTAAGTTAGTCATTAGAGTAGTTCGATCCAATCGCCGGTGGGTGGGGTCAACCTCGAAATGCAACTTAGTGGGCAAGTAGCGATCTCTTGAATACCAAGATAGAATTCTTTCTCCCGTAAGTGAGCGAGTAAATGTCTATGCGGTTAATGGCAAATGAGATTATAAGTCTTTGGCCAAAGCATTTAGAGCTAGTTGTATTTGATACACGAGAGCTCGACGATCTCGGTTGCATTAACGAAAGCATAGTGTCAAGTTACGATAGGGTTTGACTTTTCCGTGACCCTAATACTTGGCCGGACATATGATTGAAGGGTTTATACGTATACGGTATTCACGACATAATGGTTTTGGAATGATCCGATCATTCGTTCTTAGTTGGGTTACTGATGCGAAGCACTAGGTGGCTAAGTGTTACCCGTACTCCTTGGTTCCTCCCATTGCCGACTAAGACGGACCTACGAGTCGCGCACAAGGATATTTGATGGATAAATATGTATTTATTATCTCTTCATTAATATTGGATATTAGATATCTAATTTGATTTATTTGATAAATCATGCGGTCTAGTGAATTGAAATTAATTCTTGGGTAATTAATTTAATTCATAAATAATTATTTCTTGAAAATATATTATTATAATTTTGTATTTGATAAAATTAATTAATTGGATTAATTAATTAAGTATAAATACATTTGGGATAAAGCGAAGTGTATTTAACGGACTAGACACGCGAGCGTCGGTACATGAACCGAGTGGCTCGGCTCGTTTCTCACCTAAAATCTAGTGGGCCGCCCCTCATTTTCCTCCCTTCCTTCCATGTGGTGTGTGTTGTGTGTTTAATTGTTTAATGGGTTGAAGACAAAGGATGAGATTTCATATCTCATCATTTTGATATCATCTCCATTATATAATGTATTTATCTTCACATTATGTGAAGACTAAGTATAACAAACAAACACACTCAAAAAAAAAATCAGCCGTGAGTTCCTTAGGGAAGGGAGAGAAAAATTTATTTCTTTTCTTGTTCATCTTTGAGAGAAAGAAAAGGAAGAAGAGAAGAGAAGAAAAATACCGTATCAATTCCTAGCCGTGTTCTTTGAGAGAATTGATATTTTATTTTTCCGATCAATATCCGACGCGTAATAACATAGAGACATTCGGCAATTTCGGTGTTGGATCATTCAACAAGCTACAACGAATTGGATTCGTGTTCGTGTCGGTAACCGGAGAAAGTTTGTTCGGGTTTCACCTTCGAAGATTATATCATCAAAGGACTACGAGGGTAAGTATTCTTTGATTCTCTTCCTCGTTGTTTATATTCATTTATATGATGCTTGATCGGTCGATTTTGGGGTTTGGTTTTATCGGTTGGACCGTTTTATTTTCATTGAGTAATTCGATTTTAATTACCGAATCCCAACAGTGGTATCGGAGAAAGGTCTATGCAATCGTATATTCGATATTTGCATTTGGAATGCTTGATTTTTTTTTATGATTTAGTATCATAAAAATTTTAATTGTTGATGTTTAATTGTTCATCTAAAAATTATTTTTCATGATTTTATGTTACAATATAAATCTATTTTTCTTTTGAAAAATTGATTTATTTGTGTAATATAAAAATTAGAAAAATATTATTTTTGGATTCGGACGAAAAAAATGAGCGGAAAATTTGGTAGGACCGCTGACTGGTCATTTCTTGGCATGGCTTCATTGGCTGGTCATTAAATTTGGCTTGGTCAGGCTGTCGGGCCGCGGACTTGGCGGGCCTTGTGTTTCCGACTCCATTTTTATATTTCGTTCGTAAATTAATTTTCCGCATAAATTAAATTGGATTTAATTTGACTAAAATATAATTATGGTAATTTTATTTTAAGGGAATTAATTTAATGAAATATTTATTTTGTCCGAGCAAATTAAAATTAACGGTTAAGTGAATTAATTGGATTAATTCTAATTGTTGGATTAATTTTTATTGATTAGATCAATTTTAGATTAATTATTATTGCCATTTATTTTAATGTAATTGTTGCATTAATTTTGAATGGGGATGTAGTTCATGGACCTAGTTTTGAATCGTTTGTTTTGTTCGATTGGGTTGTAAAGGCCGTTTTGAGCCTATTTATTTTACTAGAAAATTTGTATAGGATGCAATTTTTCAAATGTAAAATTTATATGTAATGACGAAGACCGGAGGAAGATTCGCTCGAGAAGACGAAGATTCAAGACCGAAGACATGTAATTAGATTACGATGTTTTTGTTCTAGGAACGGTCCATAAACTGCATGTTGTTAGTTTTAGGTTGTGTATGTTTTCATATTGTATGACAAACAAACAAACCGACAAAACCGCGCTTATAAACGGATTAATGTGCAAAGTGTAACATATATTCGCGTTAATACTCCCACTTACAAACACTAAGTTATAAAGGTTACGAGGTTTCCTACCCTCCGTCAAACTCATGGAAAATTGAAATCTAAACCGGAATATTATTCTTCCGAGTATGTCGGGGTAATATTTTTGGGGTAAGTTGATAAATTCCTAGAGTGCATTAGATGCCTTTGGTTGTGACAAATCAAACCCCTATAAACCGTATGGGTTGCCGGGTAAGATTCAATTGTCAGACTAATAGGAGTTGATGGTTTAAACTTAGATAGTTCAGCGAGCCATAGAAACCGAATGGGTTGAGGGCAAGTGAACTAGGGGTAAAAGAAGATCGAATCATCCATTAGATGGGTTGGTATTAGACACCACTTTATAAAGAATAATAGAATAGAAACCGTATGGGTTGCCCTCTATTAAACTTTGTAAAGAAATTGATCACCACTATGAAGTCACCCAAGACTTCCGGATTTAACATTGGAGTGTGTAAATACTGATAAAATAGTGGGAGCCGAGTTATGAATAAAGAAAGTCCTTAAATTCTTTACTCGGATCATAATTAAATAATCACTAACGAATCTTAAATTATTCTCTGCAGTTAGCAAAACTCTCAATATGACAATGAACCCACTCGCTATACTACTTGAAAAGAACGTCTGGTAGTCCGAACTATGTGGGATCGGCCGAACTTGAGGATTGTCCTAACTATGGAAATCTTTGGGATACGTCTTGGGCGGACATCCCAGCGGCTCCTAAGAACCCGAGCCAATCGGAAAGATGTCGATGCCCATGAGAAATGGGTAAAAGGCGACATAAGAGTGCGAGGGTACATGTTAGGCTCAATGACCAATGAGCTTCAACGTGCCCATGAAAAGATGGCGTCTTCGAGAGCCATCTTATCGCTTTGGCCGAGCTCTATGGAGAGCATAGCGAACTGCTAGATATGAGATATCGAAGCAATTATTCGGCGCTGGATGAAGGAAGGAGAGAGGGTTGGGGACCATGTCCTCAAGATGATCTCGATGATTGAGAGATTAGAAGCTCTTGATTTTCGATGCATGCATCTCTCCAACCGACCTTATCCTGCAGTCACTTCGACTCCTTTTCACAATTTGTCATGAACTTCAACCGCAATGAGATTGCATGTAACTTAGTGGGCTAATGAACAAGCTTGACGAGTCTCGAGATGAAGACAAAGGAAAGGAAGCTGCACTTGTGATTTCTTAGGACTTGGAAGTCGAGAATAAGAAGAAAAAGAACAAGAAGCGATTAGGTCCAATAGCCAAGATCGACAAGGGAAAGGGCAAGGCCCCAATGGTTCAAAAGAGCAAGGGGGCCAAGAAAGCGGATGTATGCCTCAAGCTGCGGTGAGCTAGGCCACTGGAAGAGTGCATCCAAAGCTTGACCGTAATGCGCCTTGGTACGGAACTCTGGTTTTAGAAACAAATTGTTACAGAATCGTATATTCTACTTCTTGGATACTTGATTCGGTGCGAGTTCTCATATTTGTACAATGAATCGGGATCTGGAGCAGTAGGAAGGCTGGATTCGAGGAGGTGATGGTCACGTCGGAAGTGGGCATAGTGTCGAGGCTTCGATATCGGATCCCTTATGTTGGATTTAGAATCTGGTTTTATTCTTACTTTAGATGATGTACTTGTTTTGCCCAAGGGGCACAAAATATTGTATCAATTTCGGTCATGGACCGAAAGGGATTTCACTTCTTTATTGGAGATGGGTCTGTCGTATTTATTTTAGAAATAAATTGGTTGGTATTGCTACATTATTAAATGGTTTATACCATTTAAATCTAAAGAATAAAACAACTGTGAACACTATAACTAGGAAGCGTGGTAGGGATGAAAGCAGAACCAAGCACTTAAGTGGCATCTTAGACTTGGTCATATCGGTCGGACCAAGGTTCATAAAATGGAGAAAGATGGGCTTACGGGTCCATTGGGATCAGATCCCTATCTAACTTGTGAATCTTGCCTTCAAGGCAAAATGACTAAGTTACCCTTCGCGAGGACTTTTGAAAGAGTGTGAAAAACTTGGATTGATCCATACCGACGTCATGGCCCTTTTGAAGTGGCACGAGACGACTTCGATATTTCATTACATTCACCGATAACCATACGGTATGGATTCGTGTACTTAATGAAACATAAGTCTGAAGCTTTTGATAAATTCAAGGAATTTAAAGCCCTAGTTGAAAATCAAAGCAGTAACCGTGTTAAGACTCTTCGGTCGGCCAAGGTGGTGAGTACATGAGTACCGAATTTGATGAGTTCTTAAAGGAACTAGGAATAGTGTCACAATTCACTCCTCCATTACTCCACAATTAAATGGTGTATTAGAAAGAAGGAACCGAACCTTGTTGGACATGGTTCTCTCCATGCTTAACTATCTTGATCTGGATTTATCTGTGGGGTTACGCGCTCCTTCTGCTGTGCATATCTTGAGCAGATGTCCTTCCAAATCCGTTCCTAAGACTCCCCACGAGATGTGGAGAGGTAGGAAACCAAGTCTTAATCACATTAGGATTTGGGGATGCCCCTTATGTCAAGAAGACTAAAGTAGAGAAATTGGAAACTAGGTCTGTGAAAGGTCGTTTCATAGGATATCCAGGGATTCCATGGGATATCTATTCTACATGCACGAAGATCATAGGATCATCGTTGCTATACAAGCACACTTCTGGAAGATCGGTTTATTCGGGAAGGAGGGCGGTAGAAATATTTCTTTAGAAGAAATAAAAGAAACACCAAATGAGGCACCTATGCAAGATATTAGAACCCAACCTTAAATACAAACACAACCTCGCAAGTCTAGTAGAATTTCTCAATTACGAGAGGTATGGCTATCGCATCAAGAGGAAATGGGTGTCCATGAGATGACAAAAGTAGTCAAGAGAATGATCCTTCTACATACGACCAAGCGATGGTAGATGTTGACTCCACCAAGTGGCAAGAAGCTATGGAAGCTGAGATAGACTCAATGCATGCTAATCAGGTCTGGACTTTAGTAGATCGTCCTAAAGGCATAGTGCCTATTGGAAACAAATGGATCTATAAAAGAAAGACTGATGGAGATGGCAAGGTTGATACCTATAAGGCCAGGCTTGTGGCAAAGGGTTATTCCCAAAGAGAAGGAATCGATTACTTCGAGACCTTCTCACTTGTAGCTATGATTAGTCTATTCGCATGATGCTTGCCATAGCAGCCCACTTAGATTATGAAATATGGCAAATGGATGTGAAAACGGCATTCCTAAATGGATTCCTCGAGGAGGAGATTTACATGAAACAGCCTAAGGGATTCATATCTCAAACCAATATTCATAAAGTATGCAAACTTCAGCGTGCCATTTATGGACTGAAGCAAGCTTCACGGAGTTGGAATCTTCGTTTTAACGAGACAGTCAAAGAGTTTGATTTTGTCCAAAACGAAGAGGAGCCCTGTATTTACAAGAAGGTTAGTGGGAGCAAAATTGCGTTCTTAATACTATATGTAGATGACATTCTACTTATAGGAAAGCAGCGTAGAATGCTCGATTACGTGAAAGCTTGGCTTTCTAAAGAGTTCTCAATGAAAGACTTGGGAGAAGCTACCTATATTACAGGTATTCGTCTCTCTGGGATAGAGCGAAAAGAATGTTAGGTCTTTCCCAAGCCCTCTATATAGAAAAGATCTGGCGATTTAGGATGGAAGTTTCTAAAAGAGGGTTCCTTCCTATGCAACATGGTGCAAAACTTTCCTTAGAGATGTGTCCTCAAAGTGAGGAAGACAGAAAGGAAATGAGTAAGGTGCCCTATGCTTGGCGATAGGTAGCCTCATGTATGTTATGATTTGCACTAGACCGGACATTGCCTATCTTTGTGAGCGTAGTAAGTCGGTTTCACCAAATCCGGGCGGGAACATTGGGCTGTAAAGAACATTCTTAAGTACCTAAGGAGGACTAAAGACTTGGTTCTTACATACGGCGGTGGAGAAATTAGAGTGATGGGCTATACGGACTCGAGATTTTTCGGGGACATGGATACTCGAGATGTCCACATCGGGGTATATCTTCACTCGAATGGTGGGCGATTTCTTGGACAAGTGCCAAGCAAAGTTCTCTGCTATCTCTACATGTTAAGCCGAATACCGGGCGGCCACGGAGGTGCTAAAGAAGCTTTTGGATTAAGAAGTTAGCGAGGAACTTCAAGTGGTTCCTAATGCGGAGAAGCCCGTGACGCTGTTTTGTGACAACGACGAGGTTGCACAGGCTAAGGAGCCTAGGGCTCACCACAATACCAAACATATTGCGAGAAAATATCATTTTGTGAGAGAAATGGTTCAGGAAGGAAATGTTATACTGCAGAGAGTAGACACAGCAAATAACGTTGCTGATCCGCTTACCAAGCCACTATCTCATAAGGTCTTAGAGAGACATATGGAGAGTATGGGTATTAGATACCATAGTTTGTGGCATTGAGTGCAAGTGGGAGATTGTTAGAAATATGCCCTCGAATGCCACTCAGAGGATGAGAGAGTGAGAGCATATGTATTGTAATTATGAAAATTTAACAAGGCAATAATTATTTCTATATTATTGTATATCACTGGCATTGTGATTTGATATATAGAATAATAGTCCTTGCATTTGAGAGCAAACATTCTACTCCTTATGGAGATAAGGAGATAAGCACTAGAAGTGTTTAGAGCTCGAATGCTTAACTCGTTCGCAAGTCGATAAAACTTAACTGGGCAATAAGTTTAGACAAGACTTGTATAATGTGTACTTTGACATGTAGAGTGCCGGTATTCACTAAGGGTTAGTGGGAGCACACGTTATAGGTATGCTAGTGAGATTAGTATACTCGAACACGACTCACCTCGATTCGGTCACATGGATATCACTCGGGGATTGTCAATGGGGATCGAAAGGTTGTGATAGGTATACGTGGACCTTTGACTTGAGGTTTCGGTAGGAGATGTGCTTGTGACATTAAGTTAGTCATTAGAGTAGTTCGATCCAATCGCCGTTGGGTGGGGTCAACCTCGAAATGCAACTTAGTGGGCAAGTAGCGATCTCTCTTGAATACCAAGATAAATTCTTTCTCTGTAAGTGAGCAGTAAATGTCTATGCGGTTAATGGCAAATGAGATTATAAGTCTTTGGCCAAAGCATTTAGAGCTAGTTGTATTTGATACACGAGAGCTCGGCGATCTCGGTTGCATTAACGAAAGCATAGTGTCAAGTTCTGATGAGGGTTTGACTTTTCCGTGACCCTAATACTTGGCCAGGACATATGATTGAAGGGTTTATACGTATACGGTATTCACGACATAATGGTTTTGGAATGATCCGATCATTCGTTCTTAGTTAGGTTCTGATGCAAGCACTAGGCGGCTAAGTGTTACCCGTACTCCTTGGTTCCTACCATTGCCGACTAAGACGGACCTACGGAGTCGCGCACAAGGATATTTGATGGATAAATATGTATTTATTATCTCTTCATTAATATTGGATATTAGATATCTAATTTGATTTATTTGATAAATCATGCGGTCTAGTGAATTGAAATTAATTACTGGGTAATTAATTTAATTCATAAATAATTATTTCTTGAAAATATATTATTATAATTTTGTATTTGATAAAATTAATTAATTGGATTAATTAATTAAGTATAAATACATTTGGGATAAAACGAAGTGTATTTAACGGACTAGACACGCGAACGTCCGGTACATGAACCGAGTGGCTCGGCTCGTTTTCTCACCTAAAATCTAGTGGGGCCCCCCCTCATTTTCCTCCTTTCCTTCCATGTGGTGTGTGTTGTGTGTTTAATTGTTTAATGGGTTGAAGACAAAAGGATGAGATTTCATATCTCATCATTTTGATATCATCTCCATTATATAATGTATTTATCTTCACATTATGTGAAGACTAAGTATAACAAACAAACACACTCAAAAAAAAAAAAATCAGCCGTGAGTTCCTTAGGGAAGGGAGAGAAAAATTTATTTCTTTTCTTGTTCATCTTTGAGAGAAAGAAAAGGAAGAAGAGAAGAGAAGAAAAATACCGTATCAATTCCTAGCCGTGTTCTTTGAGAACGAATTGATATTTTATTTTTCCGATCAATATCCGACGCGTAATAACGTAGAGACATTCGGCAATTTCGGTGTTGGATCATTCAACAAGCTACAACGAATTGGATTCGTGTTCGTGTCGGTAACCGGAGAAAGTTTGTTCGGGTTTCACCTTCGAAGATTATATCATCAAAGGACTACGAGGGTAAGTATTCTTTGATTCTCTTCCTCGTTGTTTATATTCGTTTATATGATGCTTGATCGGTCCGTTTTTGGGGTTTGGTTTTATCCGGTTGGACCGTTTTATTTTCCGCTGCGTAATTCGATTTTAATTACCGAATCCCAATACCCAGTAGCATAGTTGTGTGTTGTATTTGTGTTGTAATTCGAGTAGATATTGATATTTGTTGCGTGAACTTTTGGTTTTGCTTGTATTCTACCCTGATGTTTTATTTTAAGTTTCGGGACGAAACTTATTTTTTGTGTGATAGAATGTAATATTCGGTACCCTCGTTTTCCATTATCTTGAATTGTTGGTGTTTTGACGTCGGACATTTTCTTGTTGATGAGAATCGGAATGATTTCTATCGTGATACTCTATTTGTTTCTATCGCATAGCCGTTTTAGTCGGGTGCGACTTGTTGTCGCGTACGTTTCTTTGATTAAATGTGTGCATGTGATGTGGTATGTGATGCATCATTAATTGCTCGTTATTGTTTTGAATCATTGCCGGTGGCGTTGTTATGGTCGTCGTGGGGCGTGTTTTTACGCTGTATATTCTTTCGCGTTGCTTGTAACGTTTCGCCATTGGGCGCGATTTTTTCGGTCCTTGTGTATCTCGTTGAGTTTTCCTGACGGGATATTGCTTCTCCCTACTTGATTTAAGTTTCGGGACGAAACTTCTTTTAAGGAGGGTAAAATGTAATATCCGCAATTTCGATTTCCAGTAATTTTCATTTTTTCGGCGGAGGTCCGTTTCGACGACTCTCTTATGACCGTTTCGTTATTCTGAGAATATTTAATTCTGCACTTTTTGTCATCCGAGTTCGTTTCGGTATCGTTTTGTTGAGTTCCGTGTTCGTAAACGACTTTTCGGCACTTGAGTTCGATTCTCGCGAATCTCGTCTCAAACTGTTATTTCGAGTTTCTCGTAAGTTCATTTAATGTTATTGCTCATGTTGTAAGCTTTGGTTTGGTGTTTCGATCGTGTATCGTGTATTTCGGACGCTTTGGGCCATTTTCGTAATTTCTCAAAGTTTGGGGTAATTACTTCCGTTATCGAATTTCGAGCCCTCGGGTGGTCGGAATCGTGTGTTCTATTAGTGTTCAGATTTGTCTTTGCGAGTACTTCGTAATCGTATTTTCAGTTTACGTTCAGGTTAGAGTTTCGGGATTTTTCGGACTGTCGGATCGACCGAGTCTGGCGAACTGGCGAGTAATGCGCCGTAATGGCCCGGCGATGCGGCCGTAAGGCTATTCGTGCGTAATGTACCTACGATTACGTACATAACATTAATCAGTACAGGGAGTTCGGTCGTGGCCGATTACGTACGTAGGCCTTTGCCGATTACGTACGTAAGCGGTCGGCCATGGTCGGCTATTTAAAGGCCTCGACCAAGTCACATCCGACATTTTTCACTTTTCTTCGTTTCTTCCGTGATTTTTCACCATAGATTGATGGTTTTGAGTAGAATCAACTTGTAGCAACATATTTTGGAAGTTGGATTCGTGTTTAACATCATCTTCCGCCCGGATCGAAGGTAAGAATGCTTAAACCCTTGGTTTTGGGAAATTTTGAGGTTTCTCGATGTTTTGGCCGATTTGATTCGTTTTAGTTCAGATTATTGTTAGAACTTTGTTATTTACTCGAAATCATTCATAACCCTTGAAGTTTTGTGGAACGAATTTGAGTATTTATTTGAATAATCGATTGAATTGGACTATGCCTTCAAAGTGTCCGATAAAATGCTTCAATGGGTAGAACTTGGGAAGTTCCATACGTTTTCGTAGAATTGTGATTGAATTGATATCGTTGTGACTTAGGAACGAATTCTTGTAAAGAACTCGAGTCGGAACCCTTCCGTTCGTTGCCTTCTTTGGGGTTCGAGCTTCCCGGTCGAACCGTGTTCTTCGGAGCGTTCGGTAGCGGTTATTAAGGCAAGTATCTTATTATACGACTTGTATCTTGCGACTTGAAATTACGTATTAGGTTATGATGATTTTGCTTGCCTTCGTAAATATGTTCAGTTTGAATTGGATGTGTATTCCGCAATTCGAATGCTTCGTGATAATAGTGTTATATTGGTATACGTGATTGCTGTTGTGCAATGTATTGTGTACCGAACGTGTGTATGTTAGTTGTGTGTCGTTGATTGATGATAGTTGTTGAGAGTGTTGAGATTGTGTTATGTGCGTGTGATTACGATTTTGTGGTGATCAACGTGATTGATTAACTGTGCTCATTGTTGTATGTAATGTGAATGTGAATGTGGTGTGCTAGAACGCTAAGTTCACTCGTGCGGGTTCGACGGGGCCTACGAGGATTCATGGCACAGGTCCATGGGATCAGAAATTAGTGTGTGGTCTTTGAGGTCGATCGTGCGGGTGCAGCGAGGCCTACGATGATTCATGGCACAGGTCCATCGAATCAGGACACAGTACGTCCAACCGTGCGGGTTCGACGGAACCTACGGTGACACGTGACACAGGTTCACGGGGTCAGGACCGGTTGTTGTGATTGATGTGTTTGTTTCTTTCCGTGCGGGTTGTTGAACCTACGGAGACACGTGACAGTGGATCACGGTGTCGGAATTGATTATGCTTGTTTAATTGTGCGTGGTGTAGTCCGTGCGGGTTGTTGAACCTACGGAGACACATGACAGTGGATCACGGTGTCATGAGCATGTTTATTTTCAAATCAAAATTTTGAAAGGAAAGTTTTATGAAATGAATGTTGGACCGAGTCCTATGCTTGAGTAAATGTTTCTCGAATTGTAAACTGTTGAGTTATGAAACAAGTTTTGGGTTAAGGCCCTAAAGTCTTTCGAAAGGTTTTGTGAATGAGGACTTGAGGTCTTAAAAGTTTAGAAATTCTAAAAATTCCCGAGATGATAATCTTATTTTCGAATGCTTCATAGCTTATTTTCCCTTGTGAAAACCTCCCGGGGATATTTTGATACTTGATTATTATATTTGATTCAGGATTATTACTTGCTTGTTACATTTCGTATGATTTGATACTTGCACTAGTAAAACAGTGGAGTTTTACTAACCCCCGAGTAATCGGGGGGTGGATGTCTGTTTTGCGTCCAGGTGCATGCAGATTCAGGGGAGCAGTCACAGGATTGGCACAAGAGGATGATGAGCTGCGATACTAATCATGAGTCGAGAGTTGTTTGATTTTTGTTGTGTTGTTAGTAGGGTGTTCAAAACCGGATATCCGGACTTTCGGATATCCGAAATTTCGGATATCCGAAAATTCGGATAGTAGATTTTGATATCCGATATCCGGATCCGAAATTTCGGATACGGATATCAGATATCCGAATATCCGGAAAAAATACGAATTATGTTCGGATATCCATATATTCGGAAAAAAAATTCGGATTTGGATATCGGACATCCGAATATCCGAAAAAAACTTCGGATATGGATATCGGATATCCGAATATTTGAATACCTTATATTATTTAAAATATAAAAAAAATAAAAATTTTAATATTTTTCGGATATTTCGGATATCCGAATATCCGATTTTTCTGAAAAGTACTATCCGATATCCGAATCCGAAGTTCCGGATATCCGAACTTCTGATATCTGAATTTTCGGATATCCGAATTTTTGGATATCTGGAACTTCGGATTTTCGGATATATCGGATCAGATATCGGATATCGGATATTTTGAACACCCCTAGTTGTTAGAGTTGATTTCAGTCTTCCGCTGTATTGTATTTCGACCCCTGTGTGGGTAATGTCGTTTAAGTCAGTTTTGTTGATTGGGTTGTGTGACCTCATCAGTGTGTGTATTCACGTGTAAGTGACCATAACGGTCTGTATTATTTTATTGTTTGACCCTTGTCGGGCAAGTATTTGGTTGTTTATGGATGTTTAGCCTGGTAGATCATTGTGGAAAGGGTCTACGGCGTGTAATATTCCCATATGGTTTTGGGGGTATTACATGTATCATGTATTATTAATTTATATTATATTGTATTATAATCTGAATCAAGAAATGTAAAAATAATCATGATTAAAAAATTGTTAATAAGTCGCAATAATTAAATTACCAAATATCCTTTCATTCATGCGATATATATATATATATATATATTATGTATGAGTTAAAATGTATAAGATTGAGTGGTGGTGTGGTAATAAAAATAATTAACACAAGGGTAAATAAAAAAATAATTAACACAAGGATAAATTCGTCATTTAAATTGAATAAAAGCATTCAGATTGAATAAAATGTAAATCAACACGAGGGAATACAAGCAATATATATATATAGGAAATATATCATACGAAAATTAATTACTAGAAATTTTTATAGGCCATTGATATTAGTGATCTAACGATTGTACATGAGTAAAATTATATATATTTATGTATTTTTTTTATTGCATTATTTGTTGCATATACTAGCGATCAGCTTGATGCAACAAATAATAACAAATATGGAATGAAATTACTTAATAATGCAATTGGTTTCTATATTTCATTATTAAGGGTGTTTCAACCATAATATCTCTCTCTCTCTCTATATATATATATATATATATCAGTTCAAAACTATATAGCAACACATGAAACAACGAATGTATGCTACAAATATTCAGACCTGTTTAAAATCTTTATACTCATATTCATTAAACTCGATTAAAAGCTAATTTATTATTCGTTTATATCCCATACTCCAATATAATATCCGCTAATTATTCACTGTATTTAAATTCATATAATTTGAATAACTAAACATAAATTGCTAAAGTAATTAATTGGTTAATCCATCTCAATGAAAGCTCAAACATCTCCCCATATATCTTAATGCGAATACGGCTGGCAAGTGGCGGCCTCTCACGCTTGGTACCACATGTCTTCTGCTGGTGCTTCGTATGCTTATGTGTCAGCCTCTCATGCTTCAGCTGACACATAATCAATTACTGGCCTAATCATCATTGCATTAATTACATTATAATTATATCTCAAATAACTCTTACCTACCTTATTAATTTTTACGAATTAAGAATATAAATTACGAATAAATAGGAATTGATTATATTTACAGAAACATATATATTATATATTAATTTATACATGTATTTATATCTACTATATATTAAAAGAAATTTTTCATCCACATTGCTTCCATAATTTTTCTATTAATAAACTATTATTAAAAAATATATTTGTATTGAATAAATTTAAATAAAGAAGGTTAATTAATGAAATGAGGTTTACATAAAGAAATAATATTAATTTTTTGTTGGAAATATGTAACTGTCAATCGACAGAGCCTCATTTAAGATCGATGTGTTTTAGATAAATACGATTAACACAAATTTGATTAAAAATTGACCCAATTAAATTTTCATTAAAAATTTAAATTATTTATTTGTCCAACTTAATAATTAGCCAAATTAAACACAATAAAAATAGTATTCTTAAGCTTGTGTGTAAAATAACTATGTGGTTGAAAAATACACATTAATTCTAAGTACTTATTTAGGTTTTCCATTGGTGGAGTCCTATTTTAAATCGATGTGGGATTCAAGATATCGAATTCTATTTACTTGGATTGTCCATCAGTTAAGTATTATTTTAAATTGATGTG
Source organism: Orobanche coerulescens (assembly GCA_033398695.1). Lineage (NCBI taxonomy): Eukaryota > Viridiplantae > Streptophyta > Magnoliopsida > Lamiales > Orobanchaceae > Orobanche > Orobanche coerulescens. The sequence continues at coordinate 5,581,796 of CM065816.1, forward strand.
GGAATCAAGATTTTAGATAAATAAGAATCCAAAATTAAGAGAATACAACGTAGGAGAGAGAATTAATATAATGCGTCGAATCCGTAACGCTATTATATATATATATATGTGAAATTTTAATTTTTAAAAAAAATTATGGTCGCTTTTTGGTCACCACTAACTAATTGTGGTTGGGCTGGAGTTCCGTAGAGAGAAAGCTGAGGTTACCACTAGACCTGACAATTCGTTCGTGTCATGTATTTTCGTGTCGTGTACTTCCGTATTTCGTGTACCAAAAGTCCAAACATACACGACACTAAATGAATTCGTGTCATGTCGTGCCGTGTATCGCGCAAATTCATGTCGTTTCGTGTCGTGTTTTCGTGTCAGGCGCGTAATATAAAATAAATATTAAAATATTATACAAAATAATAATTTTAATATTATAATATTATTTTGTAGGTTTTAGTAGACAAATAAAACGAATACGAAAACACAAATGTTTACACAAAATTTATGAAAATTCATATTATATTTTCAAATTTTAAAGTTTAATATAAACGGAATTCATAAAATATCTATTTTTATTAAATCAAATATAAAATATTATATATATATATATATATATATATTTATTTCGTATACCTCGTGTCATGTCGTATACTCAAAGGGTAAATACAAAACTGATATTAAATCTCGGTCGTGTACTTTCCTGTTCGTGTATTTTCGTGCCGTGTACTCAAAACCCAAATACTAAATTTTCATGTCATTTTTGTGTCGTGTTTTCGTGTCGTGTAGTAAATTGTCGGGTCTGCTTACCACCAGCATTAGCCTTATAGTGGTGCTCCCTCCCTCGTTCAGTCATTCTCTTTACTTGCTCTGCCTCAACTCTCACGTGTCTCAGCAGCGCCACCGCCATCGCCACCGCGGCGGCCAACGATGTCAGGCGGAGGTGATCTGCGGCGAATGGCTATAGATAGTGAACACTTAAATCCGGTATGATTCTTATTTTCTTTTTCGTTTTTTTTTTTCCTTTTTTTTTTTTACTTACGTCAATTGGTTTATTTTTCGTCAATTTTCTCATGAACTGGGGCTCAAGGTTCATCTAAGATGTTAAGTCTAAAGAAGTTCGAGGAACCCTAGATGCTAGACATGCACTTGTGTCTGTGTTGGGTAGTGGTCGAAATGTCATGCTGGAACTTGAATTTGGGGATATTTTGAAATCTGGATATGAATAATGCTGAGAGTTTGGTCCTTTGACGAATGACTTCATTTCCTTGCAATTGTGATCTGTGTGTATAGCAGTCACGGAGTTGGGGTTTTATCGGAAAATTGTGTAATTTCCGACTTTTGAGTTAATTTGATGAATTTCTATTAGCAGTTTTTGATTTTTATTTATTTATATTTCCTTGTGAACCTTTGCCCCACATTTGCTTTTACTGTTTCGGTCAAGTAACTCTCTTTTTCAAAATGCAGTTCATATTGAGTTTTTAATGCTAGAGATGTTTGAAGCTCGCAGTAATGTTTGAATCAGTACTCAATAGGCAATTTTTCTTGGTGTTGGTGCGGAAGTGGTGCATCTTTCAAGCACACTGCACGCATTTATGTAGCTTGTTCGAGTGAAGTTGCCCGAGTCGTTTTCTCTGTCTTGTAGTTGTATGCTGGTACAATTATTGCATTCTGTGCTGTGTAATATTTATAGCTTGTGAAACTTATTCAAATTTTGTTTATTTGCCTACGTTTTTTGGGGCTGGTCCTCTAGAGTTATTTACTTATTTGGTCTTGCTGGTCCTAAGTGGGTTCAAAACAATTCATCACTCTGTGGAATTGCCGCAATGATCCTTTCACCTTTATAAGGATTTAACTTTGATTTAAAAAGGAACCAAATTGTCTTGAAGAGATGTCTTTTTAGTTTTTACCTGGTGGTATATTAATTTCTTCACATAAAGAAACTTTTAGCTCCTACCATACTTGCCTGTGTGAATGTTCCTCATGTGCATAAGTGTGTGTATGTACTTCCATGTGTTTGTAGGTATTTAAGGCTGATTAATGCTGTTTCTATGCCAGATGCCAATCAACTCTAGAGCGTTGGTCGTTTCTGATCCATCAGCACTAAGACATATTGGACAAAATAACCCCTTTCCAAAGGAAGAGATGCAAAATGGATTGCATGGTCAGCCCCCTGAAGCCGTCGTAAACCGCTCTCAGGTTTGTCGCTTATTTTTCTCCTCTATGGTGAAGTTATGTGATCATGCCCATGAATCTGGGACCGATACTGTCTTGGTATTCAAATGACAGGATTAGTTGCCTCTGTTATCTGAACTTCTTTTAGTATGGATCTTGCTAAGATAATGACATGAGTTGATGTAATTGTTGCAGAAAATTCAGAACAGTCTGCAGGAACTTGGTGAAAAAATTAAGCATCATGAGGATAATGTCAAACACTTAAAGAAATTGAGGAATAAATTAGAGGACTCAATTCTTGATATGCAAGGTATCTGAATTTCCGAGTTCCATTGCAACGGTCTCAAAGTAGTGTCCACAATAAAATAAAAATAGTAATCAAATTTTAGGGCTTTGTTGCCTACAGTAACATAATTTGTGGCATATTTCACTCATGTATATATCAGCCCTCAGATGTTTGTCGAAATTTTATAATCTGCACCTATCCTACATCTGTTTTTTTTTTTTTTTAGAAAATTGTAATCACTTTTCTAATGATTAATCTTTATTCTACCCCTACTTGTCCTTACAGTTGCTATTGGAAAGTATCATACAAGTAGTGTCTCCAAAGGGGAAAGTGAAGACCCTGCCTCGATGGAGAGTGAGGAAGAAATACTTCCGCATATTCTGAAGTATGAGAATTCTGCAGCAGCCATTTTGATTAAGATGAGATGTAATTTTGAAGCTCAGGTTTCTGATCATTCATTGACCAAAGATGTGCTCGGTGTTGTTGCTACACTTGGCAGAGTTGATGATGCTACTGTTAGCAGGTTGGTCTACTTTGTCTACCTTTCTCTTTCTTTTATTCCCCTATTCCCATTCTAACAAACCTGTTGCTGACATCGTGATACTTGGACATATCGGTTCATTACACAACTTAGCAAGATAGCATCAGCCTTCTACTGCGTGATGGTTCCTTCTGTGATGCAGTTTTTCTCTAATCGTGGAGAATTGAGATATGATTTGCTTGCACAAGAGTGTTTATAAGTCGTGTGCAAATGAATGAAAACTGGTTTATTTTTATTTTTGTCAATGAGTTGTACAAGTTATTGGATATCATCCAAACAGTTTGATTTCTTTTCTGTTAAAAGAGGCAGCAGTTCTTGAAAATATGCGGGAACGGTTTTTGAGAAACTACAGAAGCAAAAAAAAAAAAAAAGAACTTAAAATGGAAACAAGACAAGAAATACGAGTTATCCTCGTCTTTGATTTTTTTTTTTTTGTTGTTTAAATTTGTGTAGACTTCTTTCAGAGTATTTGGGTCTAGAAACCATGTTAGCAGTGGTCTGCAAGACTTATGAAGGAGTCAAAGCCCTGGAAGGATACACCAAAGATGGTTCAGTAAATAAAGGTTGGGGCATTCATGCACTAGCAGCGTTAGCTGGACGGCCTCTAGATGACCGATACCTTGTCATTTGTCTTGACAATCTAAGGTGTGTTTTGAAATCTTTATTTTGCATTTTAATCAGTTAACTTCCAATTACAAACTTTACCTTTTGTTTTAACATTTTCCCCTCCTTGGTTTCTTGTTCAGGCCATATTCTGGTCAGGTAATAACCGATGACCCCCAACGGAGGCTTGATCTTCTAAAGCCGAGATTAATTAGCGGGGAAACTCCTCCTGGATTTCTTGGTTTTGCTGTAAATATGGTGACAATTGACAGCACTCACTTATACCGTACCTCCAAAAATGGGCACAGTCTAAGGGAGACGCTATTCTATAACCTTTTTTCAGATTTGCAAGTATACAGATCTAGGGAAGACATGCTGAAGGCTCTGTCTTATATAACACATGGAGCCATATCTCTAGATGGAGGAATGATCAGAAGTCCTGGGATTTTCTCCTTGGGTCATCATAGGTGAGAAGCTTGCCTTAAACTCATAATTGTCTAATGTTTTTTATGAAGAGTATATCTTTCTCAATATTTGTAGTTTTCACATTTTAGTACAAATGGACATGCCTTTGTCGGCGCAAGCTTCTCGTCGTTATCGACTCGAAGCTTTCTCCTCGCTCTTGCTCGGCCAGCCTAGCCCCTTTCGCTTTTATGCTTTCGGGGCTCGGCTGCCCTCGTAATTACCGCTCCACCTTGCAGCGCCTTCCCGTCTCGCATACTGGAGTCGGTCGGCTTTCAAGGTCTCACTTACTTCGGGATACAAGAAATTGTCTCCCTCGTTCTCTCGCCCCTTCGGGTTACGCTTGTTTGATCGCTTGCAGGGAACAACCCCCTGGATACAAGCCGCCCAAAGGGTCGGCTAAACGGGGGTTGTGCCCTTCAAGCTCCCCTTTTTTCTTGCTTATCTCGCTTTTGAAGACTTTTCTATTTTATCTTCTTTATTCCTCCCATCTTTTTTTTTTTTAACAAAAAAAGAGGCTAGATCCCTCCCTTATTTTAAATTATTCTATTTTATCTATCTATTAATTATTTAAAGAGTTAATCACAAAACTCCCCGACTCCTGAGGTTTAGTCTAAATACCCCCAAAAAAAAAAGAAGAAGAAAAAACACGTCTTTGAAAATTACAGCTACCCCATTGCATTGTTCTCTCATTCACAAAATTGCACTCTTGAAGAGATTTTAATTACACCACAAAAAATAAGAGAAAAAAGAAAGGAAGAAAAAATATCCTTTAAAAAATTAGTACCTGGTCGACATACGATTATCCTTTTCAAATTGCAACCTCAAGAATTGGGATATTTGCTAGGTAAAACACAAGCCCCTCAAGGATTTGTTTGTAACACTTTGAGGGGATATTACCATTTTGAAAGATGACTGAAGTTTATTTGTAATTGGGTCAAATCTCATGTAGTTCTTGTAATTATCCCTAAATTAAATGTCACACCTCAGTTTTTTTCTCATGTTTCTATTTATTTTCGAATTTTGCTTATGTATTCCGATTGGTTTCCGTTCATGTTAGTGGAGATATAGATGTCAAGTTTCCCTGCGACTCCAGAAGGAGTAGCCTCCCGGCGAGTTATTTTGAAATTGAAAATCAATTGAAGGAGACAAAATGGAAGAAGGACCGTGCAGAGGAAGATATGCAGAGAGAGCAGGCCCTATTAGACCATGCAAAGTTCAACTATGAAATTAAAAAGAGAGAATTTGTCCAGTGTATTGCTGAAAGTTCATCATATGCTGCTCAGGTAATACCTCAGATACGTGCTATCACTCTTTTCACGTAGCCCGAAATCCTTGTTGTCTTTCTTAAGCACACTGATAAACGAAAAGAAAACTTTTAGTATTGCTTTATGCATTTTATTACCTGAATACAAGCTGGAACAACAACAACAACAACATTTAAGCCTTAGTCCCAAAATGATTTTGGGTCGGCTAACATGAATCAAACTTTGAAACCGTCAATAATCGTTATATAAATAACATAAAAGGAAAAAAGAGGGAAAAAAGTAGAGAAAAAAAGCAAATAAAAAAAAGAGAATGAATGTTAAAAAAAAAGAAAAAAAAAGAAAAAAAATGAAAAATCCTGAAAAATAAATTAAAAGATAACATGGAATAAAAGAAAATAGGAATAAAAATACAGATAAAAAAAAAGGATCAGATCCTGTTAGAATGTCAATTGGGTCCAAACTTGAATTCATTCCTGCCCTCTAGCCACAAACCTTCAAAATCATAAACGAGTCTATTTTTTTTTTAATTATCATGTATGCATTCAGTGGTAATATTTTAATTGATATATTTTTTGGGGTAGTCTTAAGACTCCTTCGGTCCTCTGCCCGAAGAGTCTACCTCCAAAACATGATTTTGTCCTAATAGAAGAGTCTATTTTCAAAACAGTATCTTAATATCTAATTAAAATTTATATAGTGATCCTTATAATTAAAGTTTTTTGTTATATAAATTACCACAGCTGATTGAAAAAAAGTAAAAAAAAAATGTAAGAATAGATGGTTTAACGTGAGTCGTACATTCGTCAGAATAACTAAAATTAAAAAGTTGTACCTTAACTAAAGTAGACAATTCAAGTTGGAGGGAGGGAGTTGTATACATAATTTTAAAGTTTTTTTTATACTTTTGAAAAAAAATATATTTTTCTGATAGTTTTTAGTCTAACAGGTCTAGCCCACGGAATTTGGGATAGTCTTGAGAGGCACACTTCGATCTCATGGTCCGACTCATCTTGGCCCGTCTGAGGGTTCCCTAAAATTAAATCTTAAAATTAAAAATTACCAAAAAAAAAAAAAATAGAAAACTCTAGAATAACTAAAGCACAGAACCCTAAAGGAATTGGGAAAGCTAGAAAAAAAAAAAACTAAAAGATTCTTAAAAAACTGAAAAACCTTAAGAATAACTAGAAGAACTAAAAACTGAACCCCCCACCCCCCATAAACTGAAATAAACCTAAGAACTAAAATTTTGATTCCGTCACGGTACGATCCAAGTTTTTGTCTGGTCTTAATATTTTTTTCTCGTCTTAACTATTTGGCGACCGAAGATTAAAACATATTATATCTTCAGTATCAGGTGGGACGTGTATCGACCCCTAGATGATTCCATGGTGGCAAAGACTCGCCCGATAGCAGATGAAGATTTTAAAACGCGTCAATGATTCACCATGTCGACATAAATGAGTTTTTATCTAGGGAGGTATGGTTAGTAATGACTTGATCATGCATTTTTTTTTATTTTGCTTGACAGCACAATCAGCTTAGTTATAACATTCTAATTATAAGGTTTCCCCACACCGTGGTCATAAGTGGGGTGGTCGAGCTTCATCACTTGATATTTAATTATTTATTTACTGTTGTTCATCCAAAGTTATGTTTTACGAACGAATTTTCGAATGGTTTTAATTTCACATCAGAAAATATTTTTGTTTATCGATGACCTAAGAATATTACTTGCGATTGTTAAGTTTGGCTTCTGAAATATATTTCCGCTGTAAATATTTATTATTCTTAAAAATTTGAAGAATTATTTTTCCTAGAATATGGTTATTATCTGTGGTGTAAAAATCGGTAAACTCGGATGAGTATTCGGGCAAGTACTCGGAAATCGGTCCTCAACCGAGCCGATTTGTGGCTACTTGGGTCAGAAATCGGTTTTGACCAAACTCGGTCAAATTTGGACTAATAGGGAGAGTATTTGGATTTTGTTGTTTTTCCAACTAAAATTACTTATTTCTTTATTCAATCAAATTAAATGGTCTATGTTGTTTACAAAGTTATATATCAATATAACTACATATCAGTTTAATTTAGTAGTTTTTTACCTTAATAGAAAAACTACGATAAAAAAATATATTCTACTAAAATCATTCGAATAACTTTATAGTAATTGGATACATGCTCAGATATAGGGATAATTTATAATTTTGATTATGCTCAAAATCATTTAATATTTTTATTTGTTATTATTTTAAATTATTAGGTTTTATCTATTTATAAATAAAACTGAATTAATTTGATAATGCTTAAATAAATAAATTAAAGTTATTCTTTTTATTATATATAAGAAATCAAAAATATTTTTTTATTTTGAATAGTTCTCTGAGTACTCATTCCATGAGCTCCAAGATTATTTGAAATATTTTTAAAGAACTAAATCGAGTAAGGCTGAATACGAATCTTACACTCTTGGTCAGTAAAATTTTGATAAATGAATGTTCGATAAACGAATACCTCGTCAAATTAATAACTTTTTTCGGTCCTAATTCTTTATAACATGTTTAAATTTTTTCTCGATAAATGAATAATTTTTTTCAGTACCGATTATATTTATTTATCGAGATTTTACTGTATGCATCGGAGTTTATTTATCGAGATTTTACTTTATTTATCGAGATATTTATTTATTTATTAATAACTTTTTTCGGTCCTAATTCTTTATAACATGTTTAAATTTTTTCTCGATAAATGAATAATTTTTTTCAGTACCGATTATATTTATTTATCGAGATTTTACTGTATGCATCGGAGTTACTATTAAACAATGGCCGAATAATGAAGGGATTGTGAGAATGTTTGACATTTCCTTGAAATATATATTGATTAAAATTTGGATAGATTCGATATGTTGTAGTCATTTAATTGGATAGCGACAATCGTGCCGTCAGCCGTGTGTGACCTGTTGTAGTCATTTAATTATGCCAATCTACTACTTTAAATTACTGCCATATCTTTAATTTATGAGGACAGGGATATAATTTAAAAAGGTAATCTTTTGAAAAACAGGAATGATAGTTTCACGCCCAAATATAATTTTAAAATAATACTAATTAATATTATAATAAAATATTTATAAAGCACTCGAAACAATCATTCCTCTTTTTTATGTACTTTGGTTATTATCCCTAAGCCCCTATGCCCCTAGCAATTCATAAGTAGGTCTGGAAATTAGATTAAATTATTCGTTCGAGTTTGATCAGTCAAAAATCCATTTAAGCTCGATTTATTAACACAATGATTAAAATTGAACATTCTTTTTTTTTTTTGGTAAGATATGAATTCGAGTTTGTCTTGATTAGAAAAAATAATCATAAAATGCGCATGGAAAATCGTACCACTTGAGTTCGTTTTGTTTTCGGCTCGATTAAAGTTCGTATTAGTTTGACTCACTACTCAAATCAAGTTCAAATATAAATATTAAATTTCGATAAAATTTCCAGAAAAAAAGAGAATCAACAAATATACATTCGATTTATTTGAATAGATTTATACCTCTACTTTATTAAGCTTAGTTAAACACAAGAAATCGATTCTCATTTAGTTTCTAAACTTTAGTATCCGTGTGTTTGATACTATCGTAGAGTGCGTAACTAAAATTTTCAATTGGGTAAATAAGTTAATATAGTAATAAATAAAATTTAATTTAAACGATTAAAATCCGGTCAGAAACCAACTTGAAACCGACCAAGAAGCAATTATAATGTTTTCATTTTATTTTTCACCTTTTCAAAAAAATATTGATTATTATATACTTAATATTGATTATATCGATATTATCTTTTATTTTATTGTAAGCTATCTATTAAATATATTTTTCATCTAATATTATTACATGAATGTATGGTTCACATATGGATACATACCAATTTCCTAAGATATTAGATACATAAATATTTTAGATTTCACTAAAACCAACTGGACCAACCAACAACTATATAAAACCGTTGAGGGACCGGCTCGGCCACTCGGCGATCCATCCGATTTCTAGAAAACCCGTTCCAAAAGTTAGAAACGGTTCAACCAAATCCATCCCTTTAACGTTTGCATGAGCATTGAAATCTTGGGGTGGCAAAATTTACCGAAATACCGAAATACTGAATTTACCATACTAAAAAATTACCGAAATTGAAAATTTTGGTATATCAAATTTTCGGTACGGTACGGTAACGGTATGAAATTTTTTTATTTTCGGTATTTCGGTATATACCGAGATACCAAAAGAAATTCGGTATTTCATTATATATATCGGTATATCGATATTTTCGGTATTTTTTTTATTCGGTATTTCGATATATCAAGTTTTTTTCGATATTTTGGTAATTTTGTATTTCAATAAGTTCGGTATACACCGATACCGAAATAAAATTCAGTATACCGAAATTTCGGTACGGTATCGGTATGGACCGAACGCCATACTGAAATCCATCGAAATTTCGGTATACCGGATTTCGGTATACCGAAACTTACGGTACAATATCGATATGAATTTTATTGTATCGAAACTTTCGGTACAATATACAGTATCAATAAAAAAATTCGATACGATACGATATACCACCCGGTGATACCCATCTCGCACAAACCCAAAACAATAGATAAAATATCACGTCGATCTAATCCGCAACTCCTCTACAGTTTCGCTCTCTTCAGTTTCCTCCAATTCCAGCTAGACTCGCATTACCTCCCAAAACCCCGCCCAAAACACCGTTGTCAAAAAAAGTAGGTGGCCACTTCCATTCAATACCCAAGAAAAACCAGACAAACAAACTGGTTTTTACCGTGTGCTGACACACAACAGGGAGTCAGAAGATTCGAAATCCATGTCCTGCACCGTATGTTCCCGAAATACGGCGTACAGTATTTAATACCACCTAGTATTATGCTACAAAAGTACAAATAGCAGGAACCGTAGTACTGTCATTTAGTAGAGGTATGAATTTAATTTTGCACCGATTTAATGGGTACGAGCCATATATGATCTGAATTTTAGTCCCTTCTCATTTTTGGGTTCTTTTCGGGGCTTAGGGTTTTATAATTTTAAGTTTTTTTCTTTTTTTGCTGATAAGTTATGGAGGTGGCGGCGGGTTGTGGTGGTGGTGATGGTGATGGTGGTGATGGGTTGAGATGCCGGAAACTTAGCGGCGGAGGGATGTGGAGATGCAATTTTATGGCTATGAATGGAAATACCCTGTGTGAGAAACACGCCGTGTCGGCTCATAGGCATGGCGAAATAGAAAAGGCGCAGGAAATTGGAAGTGTAGAAAATTGTGGTGAGTTTTTATCTGATGGTGGTCAAAAGCGGAAGCGCGGTGAGGAGGAGAAAGCCGAGGTTTTTGACGGCAATGGAGGTGGCTTGAGGAAGAGAGGGAGACGGAAGGCCTTGGAGAATAAGGAGGAAAATAAGGTTGTTGAAGAAAATAAGGATGTAATGAAGATAGAAAGAAGGGGGATATCGAATGGTTCCAAAAATAAGCCAAAAAATGATGCTGTTGAGGTCAGTGATAGTGTGATTAGGATAGGAAGGAGGGGGAGGCCAAAGGGTACCAAAAATAAGCCGAAAAAGGAGACTGTTGTGGTTAATGATGGTGTTATTAGGATAGAAAGGAGGGGGAGGCCCAAGGGTTCGAAAAATAAGCCGAAAATCGGCATCGGGAATGGAGTCGGGGCAATGCTGGTGGAAGGTCGAGATAATAAGGAAGAAAGAGGGAGTAGCAATCGTGATGAAATTAGGGTTGGTGGAATTAGTGGAGGAGGAGAAGAGTGTGATATGTTTCGAGGTGGTCATGGTGTGGTTTCAGATGAGGATGTGATTAGATTAAATGCAGACAAGGGAAGTGGAGTGGATAAGGTTGTGAAAAATGATAGCCATGGGCTGGCGGAGGTATTAGGGGATGAGAAAGAAAGTTTGGCGATCGACGGTGAACCAATAATGTCTGTGCAAATTAATGAAGGTGATAGGGAAATAAGAGAGGTGATCGTCGAAACCGCGAAAGAGAATGGGAAAAGTGATTTTATAGAAGGTGGCGACTCTTATGGTAATGCTGGTAAAAATGGCGGTCCCGTGCAGACGGTTCGTCGGATGGGAAGGCCAAAAGGTTCCAAGAATAAGAAGAAAAAAGTAAGCCAGACTGAAAGGAGTGACAGTAATGAAGGTAATGTTTCTTGCTGTGATGCTGGTAAAAGTGCTGGTATTGTTCAGATGGTTCGTAGGAAGGGAAGGCCAAAGGGTTCAAAGAACAGAAAAAAAATTCCAATTGGATCTGAAGAGTATCAGGCGGCGTCAGGTGCTATTACAGGCAACAACAGTGATGAAATGAAGGTTGGTGGAATTAGCGAAGGTGGAGAAGTGTTCGATATTTTTCGAGGTGATCACTGTGTGGTTTCAAGCGAGGATGTCATTAAAGTAAATGCGGGCAAGGGGAGTATAGTGGATAAGGTTGTGAAAATCGATAACCATGGGCGGGCGGAGGTATTAGGGGATCAGAAAGAAGTTTTGGCGATCGACGGTGAACGGGTAATGTCGGTGCACATTCATGAAGGTGATAGGGAAATAAGAGAGGTGATTTTGGAAACAATGAACGAGAATGGGAAAAGTGATTTCATAGAAGGTGGCGACTCTTATTGTAATGCTGGCAAAAATGGCGTTCCGGTGCAGACCGTTCGTCGGATGGGAAGGCCAAAAGGTTCAAAGAATAAGAAGAAAAAAGTAAGCCAGACTGAAAGACGTGTCAGTATAGAAGGTGATTTTTCTTGCGGTGATCCTGGTAAAAGTGCTGGTATAGTTCAGATGGTTCATTGGATGGGAATGCCAAATGGTTCGAAGAACAAAAAGAAAATTTCAATTGGCACTGAAGAGTACCAGGCGGCATCAGGTGCTATTACTGGCAACAACAATGATGGAAACGGGAGGCCCAAGGGCTACGAGAACCAAAAGAAGATATTATCTGCCATTGAGCTGACACAAGTTATGAGAAATTACAGTTCCAATGGGGATATTCAATTCCTTGGAGAAACTGACGGGTCAAAAGTGAATAATATGACGATGTGCATCCAGATAACAGAAGAGAATCAAGAAAATATAGCCATAGCAGTTTCTGGCAATAACGACGGAGAGGAAATTACCTTAGGGAAGGATCTGGATAAAGATCACATCGTATCTGGTGATATTGAGCGACTCGGAAATGCTTTTATGCTTGGTGCTAAGATAAATGGGAGAAACAAGACGGATGATGGTAAAAAGAAAACCATTTGTAGTGGCAATGTAAAGAAAAAGGATGGGCGTGGGAGGCCCAAAAAGGTTAAGGTACAAGAGGCTTTGGGTACATGTGATGATGTCTTGGTGTTCTCCAAAGAGAAAGATGTTGTCTCGGAGAAGGAATCTGGGGAGGTGTTAGGTGAATATAACCAGGCTAAGAAAAGATCTAGAGGAAGGCCGAAAAAGAACGTAAAAGAATCCTACGGATTTGCATGCATGGGAGAGGAAATACCTAATGGTCGTGTAATAAAGACAAAGTTGTCAGTTTCGGGAATGCTGGTGAGTTTTTTTTTTTAATTCCGTAATAAAAATTCCGTGCTTGAGCCATATTTGGTATAATGAGAGTTAGATATTGTGTTAGTAAAGACTAGTGGTCAACAGGCATGGGGTAACAAATGTTATTTTGACATCTTGTTGTCATAGATTGGGCAGCCGTTGCCAACTATTGTCATAATTACTTGGTCCAAAATTAGAAAATAGTATGAAATACACCGACACATGTTGTTCACTGGCTTTAAAAGGCAACCTTATTTTTAGCGTTGTTGGACAAGATCTGAGGACTCCGGCTCTTCCGTAGTGCTGATATTTCTTTTGGTGGCTATTAATGGTCGTTTAGATAGGTCTTAAAGGTTTAATGATTATAGGACAAATAAATGTTTTTCCATTTCGAGTAAAACACCTTTTCGAGGGCAATGGCTAACATTAACAGATCTTATATCATTTATGATAATTTGTTCTTACTTATTCTGGAAATACATTTAGATTGACTGTCAGATTTGGAATTTCATTTGTCCATGAAATCATTAAGTAACTATCAAGCAATCCGACAAAATTGGGGTCTAATGCTAACGCATTTATGTTGCGTGGAAAGATATTTATGTCGTGTACAAAATCTTTAAGATTTCTTTTGTTCAGGGTCATGCTGCGTATCTAGTTTTAGGAAACATTTGTACATCAACCTGTCCAAACAACTATCTTACGTTGAATTCGCAATGTCTTTTTTGAAAATGTTTGGGTTCTGGGTTATTTTATTGCCTTTTAATGGGTTTTATTTAAAAAAATTTATCCGTGCAGGATTCCACCATCCAAAGAGAGCAACGCGGACTGATGTGCCATCAATGTTTGAAGAGTTATAAAGATGGAGTTATCATTTGCTCAAATTGCAATAAGAAACGCTACTGCTCTGAGTGCATTGCGAAGTGGTAAATAAAAATGCTAGTTATTCTGAACTTCCTCGTTTGGCTGAAACTATACTAATTCCCGTATATGTGCCTAGATGATCCATTTTTATGATACATGCTTTTTTCTGAATGATCAATGATTAAGTAAGTATATACAACTCTTGGAAATAATAGGAACTTGTAGTATTACATATCTCACACTCTTTTCTGAAGCATTGCGATTGCTACAGATAGTCGTTGTTATATACTTCCCATTAGTATTTTCTAAGATCGGAAAAGTTTGGATAACATAGGTATCCTAAGAGAACGAAAGAAGAAGTTGAGAAATCATGCCCGTTTTGCTGTGGGAATTGCAACTGCAAAGCGTGCCTTCAAGCAGATGTGCTTTTACAGGTTTATAACTTAAGTCAGTTAATTCTTGTACTATATTCTGATCCTATGTTATGTTATAAGTGCCACTTTCACACTTTGATGCAATTTTGTTTTCGTAGGGCTGCCAAAAAGAAGCGGATGAAAATATACGACTGCAAAGATCTCTGTATTTGCTATTCAGCGTTCTTCCGCTCCTTAGGCTTATACAATTAGAGCAGGAAACTGAGCTCAATGTTGAGTCCAATATAAGCGGTATTGAATCCTATTGTGGACTTTGTCCCTCTGCTTTTTCTTTTTTTCACAATTTGTAATGGTTGAAGAATTTCTGCTCTTTGTTACTAAGGTGTTCAAATGAATGAAGAAGATGTGCAAGTGGCTGTATTTGAAAAAGATGATCGGGTATACTGGTATGTTCATTCAACAATGTACCTCGGGTTATTGTTTAACTCTCAGTGGATGACACAACTATAGCGAATATGGATGCTGTTGTTTGAGTTCAACTAATAGTTTTGCTCTCTTAATTTTTTTCCAGTATTAGGTTTTCTAAATTAGGGGGGAAATCATATACTCCCTTCGTCCATAATAAACGCTCCTAGACTTTATTGGCACGGGTTTTAATATTTTGTGATGAGTGAAAAGTGAGTGGAGCAGGGGACACGTTGTTAGGTGTATTATATAAAGTAATTGTGTTAAAAGGTGGGCCCAACTTGTTTTTTTTGGTAATTAAGTGGTTTATTGGGAGTAAAAACTAGGAGATTATGTGGGGTCCATGTCCAAAAACAGAAAGAGAGCAGTTTTATGGACGTCCCGAAATGGAATTAACACGGAGGGAGTACTATTTTGCCAAAATTGATTTTTTTAAGTTGTTCTCTTTTCTAATGAAAATGACGGTTTGAAGCTGTTGTCGCTAAACTATAACACACATTAATGTTGTACAGCTCTGAACTCTTTTTTTACTAAAAAGTGAGAAGGCCTTAGCTTACGGAGCGATAGCGAACACAAAGAACTTAAAAGAAAACATGAATAAAAATTGAGAAAATTTCAACATTCCTAATTCAATGTCAATAATACTAAAAAATGAATAAAACACAGCTCTTGAGCCTTTATTTATAGGCGCTGAGTCCCAACTAGACTAGAATACTGAATGAGATCAAATTCTAATACTACTAAAATACTAATATTCTCCTAATTATATCAATTATTATATTCTACTTTCCATACGGAGTCTTAGTCTTCAATTTGTGACTTTAGCCACGGAATTGTACTCATATTGGATGGGAGGATTAGTTGATCCTCTTTTAATATTTTGTGCACTACTTGAAATATTTTAATGTTGAGTGTTTTGCGCGGACTTATATTTGTTTAGGCTCTCTTTTTTATTCTAGAACTAACTTACGCGGCTGGCAGACGTTAAAAAAGACTTCACTGTGTCCGTTTTTCAGTATCAACCTCTTACAGGATGTTTGTAGAATAGTTGGAGGTTACTTCTCGGTTTTGATATAAAATTCTTACTCAACAGTGATAACTGCATGACATCGATCGTCAATTTCCATCGAAGCTGCGCCGCTTGTTTTTATGATATTTGTCTTGATTGCTGTCATGAACTTAGAAAAGGACGTCAACCAGGAGGTATGGAGGCGAAGTCTCTGCCCAGGTCCGTCGGAACAAGTTCAGATATACAAAATTCTTCAAATAGCACGAGCATCGATGTCCCTAAATGGGAAGCTATGAATGACGGGAGTATACCCTGTCCTCCGGAAGAACTTGGCGGCTGTGGAACTCAGAATTTGCAATTGAAATGCATTTTAGATGCTAATTGGGTGGAGGATTTAATTGTGACTGCTCAGGAATTTACTTTCAATTACCAATTACCAGATATAGACTTCTCCCAGAAATGTTCGTTGTGTGTCGGTAACGACTTTTGTGAAGTACGCAGAGCAGCGCACAGGGAAGACAGCCGAGACAACTTTCTGTACTGTCCTAATGCTCTTGATATGGGGGATGGTGCATTCGAACATTTTCAGGTGCACTGGAGGAAAGGCGAACCTGTTGTTGTTAGAAATGCACTTTTGAGGGCTTCTGGTCTTAGTTGGGAGCCGATGGTTATGTTGAGGGCTTTTAGGAATGCAAGCAAAAAACTAAATCAAGACACTTTCTGTGTGAAGGCTATCGACTGCTTGGATTGGTGTGAGGTACTTGTTTTAGCTCCTTTTTTAAGCTGATATCATGACAACATGGGAAATGGCGCGTTTTATTTTGATCGAGTTCATTTGTTGCCACTTGTTCATGGCTTTGTTTGTCATGGCCCATTTTATTCTGATCGAGTTTATTTGTTGCCACTTGTTCATTCAGTAAGTCATTAGATTTGTTTCTGAGAAAGCATAATCATTATTTATTGTGCTAATTACAAAAATACCTTCGAGGTTTGACCAAATAAGAAAAGACCCTGACCATCTTCAAAGTTACAAGGAATACATTTGTGGTTTGATCAAGTGTCAATTTTCATCAGGCTAGCTGTAATATATTTATAAATGTCACGAGGGGTTTTGAAATGTTTTTTTTCCCTTATGAAGGGGATAAACTGTAAATACAAGACAATGAATCCTAAGGGTTTTTTTTTTTTTGGTAATTTTAAAAATTTTGGGACTAAGGCTTAGATGTTGTTGTTGGTAATTTTAAAAATTAGCCCTTTTTTCTTTTCTCTTTTTTTTTTTTGTAATTATATCAAACATCAAGGGTACATTTTGTAATTAACCCTTAATAATATTAGGCGTAACGCGTAAGCTTAGGAATTTGAAATTCAGAAACCAGAGACTTGGGTGGTTGAAAATGTTATTTCCAAAAGAGTCACATGCTGATTTGCTTATTTAATTTATTATTATTGTTTGTGAATAAACGCCACCGTTTGCTCAGTAGTTCCTGTCTTGTAGTGAATTAAGATCGTTTTTTAGCTGTACATTTTTTTTTTCATATTACAGGTCGAGATCAACATTCACCAATTTTTCAGAGGCTACGTAGAAGGGCGTAAGCATCGAAATAGGTGGCCTGAGATGTTGAAACTAAAGGATTGGCCACCCGCTAATTTATTCGGAGAATGTCTACCGAGGCATGATTCTGAGTTCTTGGCTATGCTTCCCTTCAGTGATTATACTCATCCTAAATCTGGTCTCCTGAATCTTGCTACAAAGCTTCCTGACGGTGCTGTAAAGCCAGACTTGGGACCTAAAACCTATATCGCCTATGGATATCCAGACGAACTTGGCAACGGTGACTCCGTTGCTAAACTACACTGTGACATTTCTGATGCGGTACTCCTTTTATTTAATGCGATATGTCTCGTTTTTTTTATCATTATTATTCTTTTTTTAATTGCTTTGTTTGGTTGGAAATTAGAGATATTTCCTCCCGACCTTCCATTTTTGTTGATAAAAAAAGTTGCTTTTGAATTTTTGAGGCCATAATTTCTCAGCACTATGATGGTTTGTCAGTTGTCACGTCAAGAAAGGCGTTGCACGTGCTCTAATACGTGGGATTTGATTCAGGTGAACATCTTGACACACACAACCGAGGTGAAAACGCCCTCATGGCAAAGGAAAATAATTAATAAGCTGAGGAGGGAAGGGGAACTCGAATTGGCTGACTTAAACAAGTATTGTAATGGGGTGCCCGCATGTCAGAAGAAATCAATCGACGGGACTGAAAACGGTGAAACCTCGAGAGAACATACTCACGAAATGGAAAGAATGTGTGAAAATGAAGCTTGGAGTCCCGACAGTACTTTTGACGGTAAACAAATAACAGCACCTAAAGATGATGCCGGAAACTCGTCGGGAGGAACTGTACACGGTGCCGCTGTTTGGGACATCTTTCGGCGGCAAGATGTGCCCAAAATATCCGAATATTTGCAGAAGCATCGGAAAGAATTTCGTCATCATAACAATACTTTTGTGGATTCTGTGAGTACTTGGGCTTGCTAGTCTTCTTCTGCTTGCACATAGAAAAAAGAAAAGGAAGTAGAAAACTGTTTTTTTATTTTTATTTTTTCTTTTGTTTTAGGTTGTGCATCCTATCCATGACCAGATTTTTTATTTGGATGAGAAACACAAAAAACAATTGAAGGACGAGTTCAGTGAGTTTTTTGTAAAGTATTAATGTAAATGTGGCTGAAATGATTTTTGATGCAGTAAAAAAATTCACAGAAATTTTTATACCTTTGATCTAGATGTTGAAGCTTGGACGTTCGAGCAACATCTCGGCGAGGCTGTGTTCATTCCTGCGGGTTGTCCACATCAAGTGAGAAATAGACAGGTGGGCTCTCATATAAATACAACTAAATGCGGATACTAGAAATTTTCTCTCTCTTTTTTTTTTTTATTTCCTTCGACAAATTATCATTTTTTATTAGTTGATCAATGTTTCTGGTATGCATTTTGGTAAGGTTAATGGGATGTCGACTCATTATCATTATTATTGTTATTATTATTTAGGTTTTTAACTGCCTGATGTTTCTTCATTGTAAATCAATGTCAATAAAGTGGCCACGTTAACTTCTGACATACTGCTATCTTGCTTTTTTTTTTCCGTCAGTCGTGCACTAAAGTTGCTGTGGACTTTGTC
This sequence comes from Orobanche coerulescens, assembly GCA_033398695.1. Taxonomy (NCBI): domain Eukaryota; kingdom Viridiplantae; phylum Streptophyta; class Magnoliopsida; order Lamiales; family Orobanchaceae; genus Orobanche; species Orobanche coerulescens. The sequence goes on from CM065816.1 coordinate 5,600,601, forward strand.
TCCCCCGATAACGTTCAAGAATGCATCCGATTAACACAGGAATTTCGGTTGCTTCCTCGGTTCCATAGATCGAAACAAGATATACTGGAGGTACTTTGCTACTGGATCTTTTTTTTTCTACTAATGCATTTTAATCTCGACTATGCTGGGGTAGGCGGCATGATGACTAGTAGTGTCAGTTACAAGTTCCAAAATTAGTTCACACTATAAATTCATCCAAAAAAGCCAAGTACCAAAAGTTTTACCGGATGCTCTTTTCCGTAGCAACTTTTCATACGGTTGAGTAATGAGATGAAACTCCAAAACCTGTCATCATCATAAGTTTATCATGAGGCGATGGTGAGTCGAGATAATTGCTATAGTCATGTCCCATTAGATGATCGGTATTGTAAAGTTAACATGTACATCTTGGAATATGACGAAAATTGCAAAACAATTGAAACAAAATAAAACCTTTTTTTAAAAAAAAATGACAAGTACGTTGTTGAAAATTGTTTCTCTTTCTCAAATCGCACTCTTGAATCTTGATCTGTTTGCAGGTGAAGAAGTTGGCTATATATGCTGCAAGTGCTGCGACTGACGAGGCCAGAAATCTTATGTCCAAATTAAAGTGAGTTCTTTGTTTTTTTCCCTTCTCCCCCCACCCCCATCTAAAAAAAAAAATGGTGTTATATTCTCTTTTATTCCGACATTAATAAGAATGTTCCTCTCGTATTTATTTTAGCTACAAAATGTTAACTTGTTGACGTTTCCGCAAAATGAGACGGTATTTTGCTGAATGAATTTCAATTTTGTGACTGCTAATGTTACTATCAACACATTTCCCTCACCGGTCTTTTTCCTTTGGGCAGCAATAACACTGGCGATCGGGGGAAATGTCAGATCTAGCGGCCAAATATATCTCTCGAGTATTTTTTTTTTTTTGGTTGGCTGATAGATCATATATAGATGATGATGTTAGGACAGTTATGGGTTAGCTGCTGTGCACCATTTGTGGTGCCATACAAAATGCATTTTAGAAACTAAATACTATAGGTTTTGTTGCAACATTGTGTGGTGTTGGGAAACAGACTATTATTCTGTCAACCTTTCCAGAAAAATTAATAGGAACCGCGAACCGAACTACAATAAAATCAAGCAATCGAATCGCCTAAACAATATTAATTTTTCTTTTAGGAATCGAATCGAACCGTCGGTTCCTGCACGGTTTGGATCGGCTCCGCGATTCTCGGTTTGAAAAGTGCCAGGCCTAATTATTATTAAACTTAATTTATTTGAACTGCATGTCTAGAGCAAAGATTTCTCAAATTTATATTTTATTATTTAATTCCTACACCATTGAAGAGTTTTTTAGCCCAAAAATTTAATTCTTATGAATCTAATCTAATTATGTTTGTTATAATTTCATATTGCATAATAGCGAGTTGGTATCGTAAGATTTTACAAATTCATTATATAAGGACAATTAAATAATTGATTAAGAATTCCTAATCATTAAATAGAGTTTATCGATCGCTATAAAACTTCAAGTCTCCATCATCGCTTAAAATTCTTCTACTTTCTTACTGGATAAAGAGTTCGGTTCGTTGCCGGATTCTACCATCCAAGTGATATACACTGCAAAATATAAATCGTCAAAATACTTATACAATATATACACACACTGCGATTCCAAGAGAAGAAGAGAGGAAAGAGAATTTTACTATTTTTCCTATCAAAAAGACTACGCCAAAAGTAGAAAAATGACTGATTTAGGCCATTTATTTTGGTCTAGTTAATAATTATGGACATCTAATTTTTTTAACAGTTATAAACATCTACTTTAATCGTTAAACACGTTGGGACAAAACAGTAATTCCGTGAAAAAAGTCAAAGACAGGGTTACTGTTTTATCCCAACATGTTTAACGATTTAAAATAAACGTCTATAACTGTTAAAAAAAAAGTAGATTTCCGTAAATGTTACTTAGATCAAATACATGAGCTAAATCAGTTTTTTTTTCAACAAAATATCGGAATACTTGATAGGGGTCTTAAATTACTTTTTTTATTTTATAATATATCTGGAATAATTTAGATCTATGCATGAGTTGTTTTGTTTGGTTCGTATTCTCAAGGCGAATATTTTGATGTAGGCATGATTTTAATAAGAAACCGTCTCAGAAAAGAAAATTATTGTGCACGAGTGTGCAGAATTTAATAAACCACGAGGGTGTTATTAGCTATTTTTAAATCATAGGGATGAAACGTGCAAATTTTTTAAACCACAAGGGTATAGCGTAATTTACCTTTTTTATTAACGTCCGTTTAGCTTATTTTAACTGAAGGGGCGAGTGTGCAGAATTTAATAAACCACGAGGGTATTACTAGCTACTTTTAAACCACAAGGATGAAACGTGCAAAATTTTTAAACAAGGGGAGAATAGCGTAATTTACCCTAATTTCTTTGTAATTTTGACTCGAGCCCGCACTGTTCAATCCACCGAGTTTGGATATCACTTTTGCCTCATGAATATTCGTCTCGTCCCGTCCAAATTTTAATAAGTACTTTATACATATATTATATATTTTTTTTATATTTTTATATATATTAATATGTATTATATATTGTATGTTATTAATGACAAGTTATAAATAATATGTATTATAAAAATAAAATACTAGATAAAAAACTCATAAAAATATTAATTTTATTAATTTTAAAATAATATTTTTTCTATGCGGGTCCCCGTCCCATCCCACGACCCGCAACAGGTCGACTCGTCCTGCCCCGTTCCCCTCGTGAGGCGGGTCTTTAGGTACCTGCCCCGATCCGCCACCTTGTCACCCCTAGTGTGAGGTAGCCTTCGCTTGTTTAATTCTAGATAATTTATCTTTTATCATTAGACTTTAGCAAATTGATTAAAATTTATAGAATAATCGTGCTTTGCACAATGGCAGTACACTGCATTGGTGTAAAATCATTATATCCTACAAGGTTCGATTTTGATAAACCAGATTAAGTTATGAGGGGTGATAGGACAACACCCTGAACTATACTCCATATACACCCCGTGTTTTATGTGTGTTGTACCACATGCTTTACATATAAAATATTCATAATAATATTATAATAAAATTAATAGTAAAGCACGTGGTACAACACCCATAAAGCACGAGTGTGTTTGGGGGTATGGTTCAGAATGTTGCCCTATCATTTCTCTTAAGTTATAGATCATCCTCTACACAAAAGCAATTGCAGTAAATTATTTTACTATTGTTAATCTCATGATTTTTTCCAGAATGTTTTAAAATAATTTATAAATACTCGACCTTTTATATTGCAATATTTTGAAATTAACGTACTTTAAAATACATCGGTCGTTAGGTGATTTAGCTGTCTGATTTCAAAAAAAAAAAAAAATGTATTAATTTCTCTTGTTCTTGTCATTTTTCTTTTTTTTGGGTGGGGTTGAGGATGTAATCTAAATAAATACTTCATCCACTCTAAAACTTTCTGTATCCAGAGAGAAATCACACTATTTATATACTTATTTTTAATTTATTTTTTAAATAGTATATATTTGTAATTTTTATTAATAAATAATTTAATATATTAATGACTAAATTATATATTGAAGTGCATGTCCTTTCTTTATGTAGAATCCATTTAGAAATAGAGGAATTAGTAATATGATAAAATATCAAGATCTTATTTTTTCTGTCCCCTTTTCTCCCTTTTTACTTTTTTTTTTTTTAAAATAAAACTTATTTTATTGTTAATGTTTGGCCATCCATTTTAAGTTTGTCAAAAAATAATAAATTCAGAATTTCTTTCTCTCTTTTTACTTTTTTATTTCAATCTCATATTATCATTATCAGAGAGATTTCTTTTCTTGGGAGGAAGATCAATACACATATTTCAAGTTAATTACAATGACACCAAAAAACTAAGACAAAAGAAAGACATGCATTTCTAATTGTATATTTCCTTTATCTTTATGGTAAACATAATGTCTCGCAGAAACTAATAAAACTAGTTTTTTAAAATAATTTTTTCGAGAAAAATAATATTAAATTATGTTTGAAATGTCATGTTATTAATTTATTTTATTAATATTTCAATAGTTATTTGTACCAAATGCTTATATTATACTATTTATTTTTATATATATCTTTGTTGATTATTAATTATTACTCGACAGTTAACAATCATTCAAGAAGTGCAGATTCAATATGAAAATGCATATTATCAATTAAATCAATTTACACCTAAACTTTACCCAATTATCATTATGAGCCCTAAAAACCTCGTCTTTTTTGCATTTGCCTTCAATTCACGCGGAAAAAATTCCTTCCTTCTGGATAATCTAACCAGAACCCACTCATCTTTCCCACCTTTTCTCCCAAACCCATGTGCCGGTTTTCACTCTGATGCCATATTTTATCTCAAAATTTCATAATCTGATCGTAGCCCGGTTGATTTCCTTTTCTTTTTCCTCCAAACAGATGCTCCATATTTCATCCTGTACTTAGAATCCGAAGTTTTTATTTATCTTTTCTTGTTATACTGAATAATCCCTGCCATGGCTGCTGCGTTGCGGTCAAAATCGTCGAGGGACACAGCTTCAGCTGCTGTTTCGCAGTTCAGATACTTTGTTCAGAACTATATGCACGCGGGTCGGGCTAATCGATTTGATAATAATTGTCACAATAGTCATAAGCTCCTCTCCAGCTCCCCATTTCCTTTCAAACCTCTCTCTCTGCGCGGCGAGTATATCGACAGGGGCAACATTTTCCCCAATTTCTTCAGGAAGAGGAAAATTGAGAACCTTAGCTCTCAGGGGGACCCACCCGAGGTGTGGCACCCACCTGACAGGCTTGTGGTTACGCATATGCAGTTTGGTGATGATGGTGGTGATGGTCCGAGTGGGGGCTCCGGTGGCGGTAGGTTCGGGCCGGGCCAGAAAGATGGTTGCTGGGGAGGGTCGAATCTTGGCCCGAATTTCCCGACCCCCAAGGAGATTTGTAAAGGGCTTGATAAGTTTGTGATTGGCCAGGAGAGAGCTAAAAAGGTTTATCTTTTTTTTTTTTTTTTTTGTGTGTGTGTGTGTGGATTTTGATATTTGTTTGATTGGGGGCTTGATGTGTATAATCTTTAGTTTGATGTTATCCGTTCTATGGAATTTATTAGTTTGATCGATTTGATACTACTGCAGGTTCTTTCTGTAGCTGTTTATAATCATTACAAGAGGATATATAGTGATTCATCACAGAGGTGATTAGTTTTTTTATTCAGTCTCCAGCTTGGCTTGATTTACCGTTCTGCAGTTTGTAGTGTTATAGGTTATAAAATTCTATTTAGCTTAATCTAAAGGCGTAAACCATTTCCATAAGCTGATTTTCAGGTTTCTTGGATTAAAGAATCTTTACAAATGTTGACCGGCATGTTGTCACATTGTTAACAATAAAGTCTTGATTAAAGAATATCTGATGTTATTGCTATATCTTGAAAGTTAGGCCTGGTGGGGATACAGATGGTAGCAAAGCGGAAGGCACGGATATCGAGTATGTGGAACTTGAGAAAAGTAACATTCTTGTTATGGGGCCAACAGGGTCAGGTAAAATTACTCTATGACTGGGTCCTTTGCCGCATCATGTAGAAAGTATTTCTTGTTTTTATAATTCTATGTGTTATTTGTAATGCAGAGCTGTTTAGAAAAAGATTAGTGAGTGTTCATTTTGTGACATTATGAGAGAAGTAAGTGATATGATTTAGAGGACTTCTTTTAGTTAGATTAATGATTTCAGATTAGTGTAACACGTGTGAGAAAATGTACAAGGTCGTTTGAGTTGGTCTTTATACTGATCCGAAATCATGTTATTGGTGTGATTCAATTCTCTTAAGCGTTGAAAGTGGTTTTCTTGTGAGTTTCAACTTCTGTGATGAATGTGAAGCTGTGAACCTTTGAAACGTACTGGAATGACGAGAGAGTAGCTATCCTTTTTTTTTTCTGTATCGATTTTGAGTATATATATTTTCTTCTCCAATTTACTGTTTCACTGTGTTTTTAATGTCATTTTAAGGACAGGGAAGACATTACTCGCAAAAACTTTGGCACGGTTGGTAAATGTTCCCTTTGTTATAGCTGATGCAACTACACTTACTCAGGCAAGTTGTTTTATCCTTTATACGATACAGAATGACTTTTTTTTTTTTTTTTTGAAAATTTGATTATTTTAATGTGTTTTGATCTAGGATTACTGCCTAGACTGTGGAATATATTAAGAAGGTGTTTGCATCAGACAACATAACAAGCTTTGTCTGTAGTCTTACTGAAGTTGAATAATTAATTTCTACTCTGATATATTTCCCATTTTGCAGGCAGGATATGTCGGGGAAGATGTAGAGTCCATTTTATACAAGCTGCTTACTGTGAGCTATACATAGTTCAAAATTGTTAAAACTTTATTGGTAATTGCAAATTCTTGAAATTTCTTTATCGTGTTAATCATCTATTTCAATATCAGGTCGCAGACTATAATGTGGCAGCTGCTCAGCAAGGCATAGTTTACATTGACGAAGTTGATAAGATCACAAAGAAGGTGTCTCACTGTGTAGCTGCCAAAAATTAATTTGCCTAGATCATAATTAGCAGTCTTGAACTATGTTACCCGGACTCTTCAATTCCCCTTTTGTACCCGTGTCGGACACTCAACACTCCGACATGGGTATGTCACTTGTACATTTCACTTTAGTTGAAAAATTGAATTCTTTTCATGAATTCGCCTCTGTCCGGCACTTAAATATGCACCTGTACCCGACACCTGTACACGAGTCCAGGTAACATAGGTCTTGAAATTCTTGTTTAGTGCAGCTAATTTATTCTTTGTTGACTCTGTAGGCCGAGAGCCTCAACATTAGTAGAGATGTGTCTGGGGAGGGTGTTCAACAAGCACTTTTAAAGATGCTTGAGGGAACTGTGAGTACTTTATCTACTTCGTCTTTCATAATCGTCTTTATGTATTTCATCTCATTACATAGTACGTCAGTAAAATTACACACTTATCTAAAGCTTTGTCAAGAATCAAGTGCAAATATCAAGTTATACATTTTATATGAAGATTCTTTATGGACCTCGAACTATTTTTCTTTCCGACATTATGTGTGTTTAGACATAATAAATTCTTTGGGGATCAAAATACGATCAACGGTTCTAATTATTTTGCCCTTTTATGCCATCTTCTAAGTTAACCTTATTTTGGAAACTCAATCTTGATTCCTTTTGAACGCATTTAAAGGAAAACTAACAAAATATATTTATATTTATAATCCTATCGCTGAACCTTTTTTTGCCTATCAGGTTGTCAATGTCCCAGAGAAGGGTGCTCGGAAGCATCCTAGAGGTGACAATATCCAGGTAAAGACTAAATGTAGTTGCCTTTTATGACCTGATATCCCTTTGAATGCGGAGCATCTTTTTTTTTTTGTTTGTTTGGTGATTATTTCGTCACTTATTGTACTTCTGATTGTAGTAATAACAGATAAATTACAAGAGGATTGAATACACCGTATATTCTTTTGCTCTCTCTGTCTCTCTCTGCAGATTGATACGAAAGATATTCTCTTTATATGCGGTGGTGCTTTTATTGACTTGGAGAAGACAATCTCAGAAAGGTCATATAACTTTTAGCAACTTAATATATAAACTTTAGTTGGTTTTTCAACTGCTCTATAAAACTTAGAATTTTGGAAATGCATTTTCAGACGTCATGATTCCTCTATTGGTTTTGGTGCTCCAGTACGCGCAAACATGAGAACTGGTGGGGGTGTTACAAGCGCTGCTGTGACATCATCCTTGCTGGAAACTGTAAGCTTAATAGTTAATAGCGTCATTTTTTAATATCTTTTTCATTTTTTTTTTATCTTTTTGGGTTATATATGTGTGACACTCGGTAAATTGGACTGGAACTGAGTATTAAACTTGAAGTAGATGCCTTGAATACAAATATCAAATATATAGATATATAGCTAGATACATGGATGGATGGATGGGTGGGTGGGTGTGGGTGTGGTGGGTGGGTGGGGTGTGGGGGGGTGGAGTTGATGGACCGAGCGATGGGTGAGAAATGAGAATGATGATGGGAATAGATCTTTGGGTGAGAAATGAGAATGATTTGTAGACTTAGATCTTTGTGGTTTACTTTTTCATTATTTAGGTTTTGGAAAAATAAAAGGAGTATAGTAAAATTTTTATTATTGTTAATAGTTACTAAATATTTTTTTTTTAATTTTTCTATTTTTGTAAATAAATTATACAAGTATATACATATATATGGTCAAGCTTCAGTGAGACTGATCCTTATGTGAGGAGTGGAAATAATTTATGGCCCATAGGTTCAAGAGATCAATATATTACGTATTGGGTTTTACTTTTGCAGGTTGAAAGTAGTGATCTAATTGCGTACGGGTTAATACCTGAGTTCGTTGGGCGATTCCCTGTCCTTGTTAACTTGTCAGCACTTACTGAGGAACAACTTGTTCAGGTTGAAATTTTATTTGCAAAATCACAAATGTGTAGTATCCCATTTTTTATCTTGGATTCAATTTCTGCTACTCTCTCTCTCTCTCTCTCTCTCTCCCTCTCTCTCCCTCTCTCTCCCTCTCCCTCTCTCTCTCTCTCTCTCTCTCTCTCTCTCTCTCTCTCTCTCAATTATATTTATGCCAATAACCCTTGGTGATATTCCTATATAAATTCTGAAGCTATTAGTTCTAGTAACATGGTTTATGCGGTGCTCGCCATTTTGTTTTCCAGGTTTTAACAGAGCCTAAAAATGCATTAGGCAAGCAGTATAAGAAAATGTTCCAGATGAATGGCGTAAGTAATTTTCCCCCCTCTTCCACTAATTTAATTTATCCTTTTTTTTTCAATTAAGGTAAAAAAGAATTATTGTCTCATCTTCTTTTGTTTTGATGTATGTTCTTGTTTTGTCAGGTGAAGCTGCATTTCACCGAGGATGCGTTGAGAATGATAGCTAGAAAAGCAATAACCAAGAATACGGGTGCTCGAGGTTTGCGATCCATGTTGGAGAACATTTTGATGGATGCTATGTATGAGGTTTGTGATTCTTCTTCTCTTTAATAAATTGGAACACCATTCATGCTCGTTTTGTACATTTGTCATTATAATTCTCGAATACATTCTCGGCTGTCTTTTATACACAAAAAAAAATATTGAGGGTTTATTTGTAATTGAAAGTTTTTTTTTTTCGAATTAAAGTAACTTCAAGGGCATTCTTTGTAATTAAACCGTAAAATGTCTTATTTTCTTCCTTATTTTTGGAAGAAAAAAAAAAATCTTTTGCTGTATTGATGAAATGTGATGATTCCTCTTGCAGATCCCTGATAATAGAACCGGAGATGATATAATAGATGCAGTTGTAGTAGACAATGAATCCATTGCCTCTGAGAGTCGTGGGCTCGGAGCTAAAATTCTTTACGGTAAAGGGGCTTTGGACTGCTATTTATCACAACAAACAAAGGTTAAAGATTCAGAGGTATAATAACCAAACGGACGAGAAAGTTAGATTATTCTCCCTTCGTCCCCCCCCCCCCCCCCCCCAACAAATATTTATAAATATTTGTTAACGTTTTGCTTATTTGTTACAGATATCGTCAGAAGGGTCCGACGGTGAACCTGAGGCCGAACACGAGTTTCCTTCTATCGTTGCCTTGTAAAACTTTCATGGTATGTAACATCGTAAAATAAACGAGGGACACATAACATATTGTTTAGTATGTTTAGAAGCTCGGTTGTTGCTTATTTGTTGTGCTTCTATTGTCCTAACGTAAAAATAGATTTGTGGATATTTCATCGTCTTTTGGAAAATTTTCACTCTAAAAACATGAAAGTAGGAATATAGTCGAACCTGGACGAGCGGAGCTTTTGGGATAGTTTGAGCTTGACTCCTCGGCGAGCTTAATCATCGAATATATGATGGCTTAAAAGTTTTATCGAGTCTCATTTAGTAAATATTAATTATAAAATAAATTGTTCTTCTGTTTATTGTGCAAGTACACGTATAAAAGTTAATATTAAAATTCTATCATTATTTTAAGTTGTATGAGCTCTCTAACGAGCCGCCTGTTTGTAAGCCCACTAACGAGTAGTTCACGAGTTAACAAGCATAACATCCTTAAACTCGAGAGGTTTATTTACCTTTAACGAGCCTTATTGTTTGAATAAGTTGTTAGCAAGTCGGATCCAAATAGCTCATGACCCTCTTGGCCCATTTACACATTTACAACTCTACTTGAAAGACTAGTCATTTGTTGTTTCTATTAAGTGGTTGCTGTCAAAAATATCAGCTAGGATTGTGATTTTATTGTAGAATTAATTACAAAAACTTCCTCGAAGTTTAGCCTAATTACTAAAAAAATCCAGTTATATTTCGAAATTACAAAAAACTCCCTTCACGTTTGTTTCTCTTTTTCATAATGAGGTGTTTGTACTTTGTACCACTTGAAGAGGTGAATTTGTAAATTCGAATAATAAGTGGGGGGTTTTGTAATTAAGATAAACTCCAGGGGTGTTTTTTTTTTTTTTGGTAAAATCGCCCCATCATTGTATGCGCACGGAACGTCCTCTAGTTTTTATTTGTATAGTAGCTTTGAATTGTTTCTCAAGTGTATTATCGAATCTATAGTCATTTTACTGGCTAATAGGCAGGTGGTGGCCTGGTGGTAGCGGCATCATTACTCCGGCAACCGGCAACTATGGTAGGGGCGAAGCTGGGCTAGAAGTCCATTATGCCCTTCATGGTCTCTGAACACTAATGGGATTACCTACAGTTGGCAAAGCATTACTTTTTATCTTCATAAGACCAAAATGACAATTCATGTTAAGGAAAAGTACCTCTAAAACCGAATTTTACATTTTATGGCATGCATGCATGTATTTATGTATGTATGTGAGTACATATGTATGTATGTATTCATGTACATATATGTGTGTGTGTGTGTATGTATGTATGTATGTACGTATGATTAAATACGAGATAAAACACCAGTCTGTAATTAAAAAAAATGCCATTGGCTTGAAATTAGAATATAAAAATGCAAATGTAGCTGGTTTTCGGTTGAATCAACTAAAACATAAAACAAGTAATATCGTATTGAATTTAGCATTTGGAGATTATATTTATTTTGAGCTGGAAATAAATTTATTCAAGCATAATATATACTACCTCCGTTCTTTTATAACTGCAACATTTGGACTTTCACGCTTGTTAATATACAACTTTAATTATTAATATCTTCAATTCTTTATTTTTAAAAATGATAAGATCGTTGATATTTTGAAAGTATATTTCAAGATAAATCTAACAAGATTTCACATGACTATAATTTTTCATATGTATAAATCATAAAAGATGGTCAAAAGAGAGTATGTGAACAATGTAATAGTCAACACGTTGCAATAATAAAGTAACGGATGAAGTATATATATAGGGGCGCGTTCTATGCAGTACCAATATTAGATGCAGTACTTTACAGTATTAATTTATGCATGAGTTTTGTACTAATTATGCATGAAATATATGCATTTCGTGCATCAAAATTACAATGCATTAATTCTCACAAAAATTGCATATAATCTAATATTTTGATGCATCGATATTTTGATGCATATATTGTATATTTTAATGCATTGAAATTTTGATGCACGAAATTCATATATTTCATGCATAATTATTACAAAACTCATGCATATATTAATACTGTAAAGTACTGCATCTAATATTGGTACTGCATAGAACGCGCCACTATATATATATTATGTTTGTGTGTGTAACGCCCTTAGGTATTCGGAGCATATTATAGCTGTCTTAAGTCTTTCTTTAAGATTTTATCGGGTTAATTGTAATATAACTGATAGAGATTCCTCTTTGAGGCTCTACAAGACGAAACATGTACAACATAACACCACATTGAAGGATAAAGTTGAATAATAAAATTGACGAACACGCGTCAACCGACAAGGTCGAATACAGAACAATAACCAATAAAATCAACCAACACATATTGCATTGACTCGAAGACTGAACTTAATATAACTTTGGACAACAACATGCCTCTCATACAGGCTTAGTATACACAGATATAGAAGGGGTTGTTTACGTTTGAATATAAAATGCAGCGGAAGCAAGTTGGTGGAAATTATTTAATGAAATATTTTATAAACTAACCAACATAAAAACCGGATCTATTTATACTTATCAATTAATTGACTAAACGGATTAATAAACAATTAAATAAACATATTTACGCATTGGAGTCGGTAATTTATACATTTGACGCGAAGTGGTAGAAATTCCCTTTTGGTCGATTTGTCTCCTCTTCGTGTTCCTCTCCAATCTTCTTGTATTTCTACTTCAAGATCTTCTAGAGTATATCACACCTATGTTCGAATGTCGTGTGGGCAACAATCTACCGGACTGAACTTGGACACCAAGGGGAAACGGCCGAAATTTTTCTTCCAAAATTCCTTTCGGTTTTCTCTCTATTTTTCTTGAATATTTGTGGTATTTTAAAAAAATATTGTGTTAACTAAATTATGGAATCCAAGACACAAGTCAAGATCCACAATTAAACACACAAAAATCGAAAATTTTGAGCAAGAAGAAGTGTTAAAATCGGCCACCCATATGTCTCTATTTATAGGTGTTTTGGGCTACTTTAGGGACCTTAAGGAGGATATGGTAAGGACTCTTAATAAATGTCATCTTCCTATATTAGAACACTTCCTAATATAATGACTCTATTAAATATCAACTTACTCCACTAATAAGTTAATATTGCACTTCCTACCAAAATCCTAAATTACGAAATTGAGCTCCTTTTTGAATTAATTATTTCCCATGTTTAAGATATTCCATGTCCATTAATTAATTTAATCTACTGACAGCTTTTAATTAATTAATGTGTTATACATGAGTATACCACTCGACCTTTATTATTATTATCAGAAAATTAATTCCATCTGTAGGGTTAATATAATAATTTTTTCGAGTGCCTCAAGGGACATGATCAACCCGACTGGTCGGGACACGATTTCTAGCTATAATATTAATTATCAAATAAATAATAATATTGCCCAAAATCTTATAGTCAGTACAGAAGAATCTATCTCACCTCGATCCTGTTCAACGTATACCGAATACGCTAATATATGCTAATGGTCAAGACCAACCAATCTCAAACATATACTACAACCTCTCACATAACGGTCTAATGTTATATAGGTAGTGAACTAAATATTACTATATAAGGAACCGATAATGTGATCTTCTGTGTGACACGACACACCACATTATCTACAATATAAAGTAATTTAGACTACATTTGCATAACCATAACGTGAATAAATATGCAAAATATGTGATAAATGAGTTAAATATTCTCATAGATAAAGATCAAAAAATTAGATAATACAAGCATAAAGTATATTTTGACGTATACAACCTAATAATTTAAAATAACGAAAAACAAAAAGCTAAGAAATCAATTTGATTCGAACCATAAAAATGGGTAACTGAACCACTTAGAACAAACATGATGGGCATAGAGAAAGGAACACATGGTAGTGGATGGGTTCACGGTCCTCACTTTTGTGAACCGGTGAGCACCGAAGTGGTCCATCTATAGTATTTTTATATTTTTTTTGTATGAATAGGCTAAAAAAAAAACTCTTATTTTATTATAAAAACTTGAATAGGGACTTTGTCTATCAACATGTCAATGTGGGTGCCATTTTATAATTTTTTATTTTTTTTAACAAAAAGAAGTTATTTTTATTATGATTTACTGGGTCGGGTACTCGATCAATCTAACTGATTTTACGGGTAATAGAAAAAGTAGGTGTCCGTCCATATGGACTTATTCATGGTTCGAATTTTTTTGAACCGATAGAAGCGGATCGATTTGTGAAAATTAGTCGTGAATCAGATATCGATCCATAAACACCCCTAGTTTGTCGAGTATTGTCTTAATAATTATTCATTTTTTAACTTTTGAAGTAGTTAAATAAGAATAATGGTGTTTCCATTTATTAATTTTGTAGGAAAGATTAATTAATTGTCCGCCAAAAATCAGTAGTTATTCGACCCCGAACAGGGAATTTCAAGCTATGCCATACGCGCACATGTTTTATATTACTCCATCCGTCCCAATAGTAATGTCCCGTTTGACTTATATCTGATCAAACGAACAACATTTTGATCATGATCATTTATAATATTATAATTATAAAAATTACAAAATTATATCACCTCCGTTCTTTTATAACTGCAATATTCGGACTTTCACGCTTGTCAATGCACAACTTTGATTATTAATATCTTTAATTCTTTATTTTTAAAATTATAAGACGTTGATATTTTGAAAGTATATTTCGAGATGAATCTAACAAGATTTCACATGACTATTTTTGTTATATGTATAAATCACAAAAGATGGTCAAAAGAGAGTACGTGAACAGTGTAATAGTCAACACGTTGTAATAATAAAGTAACGGAGGAAGTAATACTTTGAAAATATATATCATGATAATTTTATTTCTAATAATGTCATAATTAAATATATTTATTTCATAATTTTATAGACAAAATTTAAGATGTTTGACCAGAAAAAGTCAAATGAAATATTGTTATTGAGACAGACGAAGTATTATTTAAAAGTCCAATTATTAATTAAACCTCAATACAAGTTTTATGGCCAAAGAAGGGCTTTTCTACCGTCAGGCCAGGAAAACTTGGCCTGATGTTAGGCCGGTGTTAAAATTACATATTTTTTTTATATTTGTCGATTCCAATTTGTATATTCTTCTTATTAGAGTTGAGCTGTGCAGATTGGAATCAACAAATATGAAAAAAAATGCAATTTTAATCTGAATATCTGAGCAAGTTTTCCTGACGTGACGATAAGAAAATACATCTTAATTACATTACATATTTTTTCATATTTGTCGATTCAAGTTGTATATTCTTCTTGTTAGGATTGAACTCTACGAATTGAAATCGACAAATATAAAAAAATATGTAATTTTAACACTGACCTAACGTCAGGTCAAGTTTTCCTGGCCTGACGGTAGAAAAGGCCGCCAAAGAAAATCTAATCTTGTGACAGGTTTGATCTTTGGACAACTATCGAGAAAAAAAAAGACTAAAGAATTAGAAATATTAGGAAAGAATCTCAACTTTTTGAGTATGATATTTGGGAAGACGGAAAAAAAAGTCCCAAATCCTAATTTTATTTTATTTTAATACGGAGGTTTCAAAATTTCACCTGATTAGTTTTCGGGATAATAATCCTGATCCCACAGTACTGCTACCAGTTAAATTGTGAGATGTGTATATGGCTCCCAGGTTTTTAAATATCCTCAACTACCGCGCACAAGGAGTCATCCTCCAAGTGATTGCTCCATGCTGGAACCCTCAAATCTATCTGCAGGGTTCCACCGAGATCTAGCCTCCCACACTGCCGCTTTAAGCCTCCCACACTGCTGCTTGAAGTCCTTAATATTTAATTGTTCCACCAGCGTACCCCGAAGGGTTAAGGAGAATCTCTTCTTTAATCATAAACCCTTAATTCTTGTTTTCAGAATGACTCGAATCCAGGTCTCCTACTTAAAATGAAAGACCCGTGGCCAGTGAGCCAAGTTCACCGGTTCCAAATCCTAATATTTTACTTAAAATCGGTGAACAAAATCGAAGACCGTCGACAATATTTATGGCTGTCCAACTACAAATTTAGAAAGAAAAAACAACAATTTTCCTGTTTTTTTTTTTAAATATATACAGGACAGTATTAGAGACAAATTCCAAAAAAAAAAAAAAGACAAATATGTTACTTATATGCCTTCACTTCAAATATGACAGAGTTAATATGAATGTCTTCTCATGATATTCTCTCCGACTCTCTCCCTGATTATTTTTCTTATACCGAGATTTTATATTTACACAATTATCAAAACAACAGTCCTGATCTCTCGGAATTGCTTCCGGCTAATCAAACATAATATATGTAGTTCCTTAGAGCATCCACAACAGATCTCTCAAAATTTTACTCCTAAAAATACTCCTAAAGCCTCTCCTAAATTATTTTTAATCCCTATTTTACAATTGCACATAACAGCTCTCCTATATTTCATTGCCTAATTTATAAAAATGACAATTTACTCTTTTTTGTCAAACCAAATCTGTATATAACAGAATTTTTATTCATTCTTTTCATCTTTCTCAATCAAACCTAGCGAAAACTCCAGATTAAAGG
This sequence comes from Orobanche coerulescens, assembly GCA_033398695.1. Lineage (NCBI taxonomy): Eukaryota > Viridiplantae > Streptophyta > Magnoliopsida > Lamiales > Orobanchaceae > Orobanche > Orobanche coerulescens. Next base: position 5,616,912 of record CM065816.1, read on the forward strand.
ATCTCAAGCCATCACTCCAGATTTCTCATAAATTTCACAGGTATACAACCTCAAGTAGTCGTTTTATGTCTGTTTATAATGGATTTATTTTTCGGAAGTGATTCAAATTCATCCTCTAGTGATGATGAGGAAGTTGAATTAACAATTGTTGTTGGGGAAACAATTTTTGAAAGTCTGACTACCAAAAGAAACCCAAGATCAAGTTATGGATCGATCCCAGGTCGTATAACAAAAAATCGAAATCATATAGAGGCGCATAAAGGATTATTTCGGGATTACTTTGCGGACCCTCCTGGTTATCCAGCAAGTGATTTTAGAAGGCGCTTCCGCATGAATCGTGATTTGTTTCTTCAGACATGATGATGTAGTAGCACATGACTCGTATTTCGTTCAAAAACGCAATGCTGCTGGAAAATTGGGATTATCTTCTCTTCAAAAAATAACAGCTGCACTTAGAATACTTGCTTACGGAGTCACAGGTGACTTGTTTGATGAGTACATTAAAATTGGAGAAACCACAGCAACACAAAGTTTGAAAAGATTCGTTAAAGCTATTGTTTCTATATGGCGATGAATATCTGAGAAGACCAAATAAAGATGACACGGCTAAATTGCTCGCTGATGGTGATCAACGTGGATTTCCAGGTATGTTAGGAAGCATTGATTGCATGGAGTGGGAGTGTAAGAACTGTCCTACTGAATGGTCAGGGATGTATACTGGTCGGGGTGGCAAGCCAACAATTAAGTTAGAAGCTATTGCTTCTTCGGATACTTGGCTATGGCATGCATTTTTTGGTTTGCCGGGATCTCATAATGATATAAATGTCTTAGAAAGATCCCGTTTGTTAAATGAGTTAGTCGATGGACAAACTGCTCCAATTAACTTCTCTATTAACGGCCATAACTATAGCAAGGGATATTATCTTGCTGATGGTATATATCCTACATGGGCTACTTTTGTCAAAACGATCCCAGTTCCTATAGGAGTGAAGAGACAATATTTTGCTAAAGTTCATGAAGCATTAAGGAAGGACGTTGAGCGTGCATTCGAAGTTCTACAATCAAGGTTTGCAATTGTACGTGGACCTGCACGCTACTATAATCAAGATGATCTAAAACAAATAATGACAGCGTGCGATATATTGCATAATATGATTGTTGAAAATGAGAGACATCTATACCTAAATGCGACAGCTGATGAATATGATCAAGATCTTCAAGGTCCACCCAATCCTGAGGTTTCAACTCCAGGGACGAATATAGTCCAAGACTTCGTAGCGCGCCATATAGAAATGAGAGATTCAACAATTCATACTCAACTTCAAGATGATCTTGTTGAGCATCTCTGGAAAGTTTATAGTGAATCGTAGAAGTGTTATTATATTATTGTTAAAGTTCAAGAAGACTGGTGTTTACTGGAATTGAATTTTGAAAGTTGTTAGTGCTATTTCATTTCTTGAGATGGTTTCAAAATTTTTGTCTTTTGAGATTATGAAAGATTTTATTTTTGAGCATTTTTTATGCTCGACTTTAATATTATCTTGCTGTTTCTTTTTATTTTGACTTGTATATTTGGATTTCTTGTATATGTATACTAAATAGTTTATCCAGCTTTCTTAGTTAATTTGTGAGAAGTCATTGCCCATTCACATAGCTTCCCTGATAAATTAACTATGAAAGTTGTGATAATTAATTATCTTTCCTCGCCATTGATTCTTATCAAAAAAAGAGACTGGAGAGAGATGCGGCAACATGAATGCATGGTGGCTGGTGTGGGTTTAGAGATTATCGCACCATAAACCAAAGTCCACAAGTAATAGTTCAAACCAAACAACATTTCTTATAAAACTTCAATGTGAAATGAGTGTATAAAATCAAAGCTCCACATGGATTAAAGATTAGCATTTACTCGTCCCAGAATCTTCATTCGACGCATTTGACAGTACTTCTTTTGTTCAGCATCTAATGAACTTAAATCTTTCATCATGATGTTCATGTCTTTTCTATCTCGCTCCAATTGAAGCTTTTCATTCTCTATACGCGCCTGCATTTGGAGCTTCTCATTTTGAATCCGATTTGCTTCTCGTGCTTCCAACAATTGTGATTTTTGTAGTTGAAGAAACTCAGTTTTTTGTTCAATCGATAAATTGATTTTCTCAATTTTCTCAACACGAGCTTTCTTCTTTTCACCCTTAAGCTCATATAGGATATTTGTGAATCCAGAAACATCACCAAGCAACTTCTTCCTTTCCTTTGCAGCTTTTCGGCCATCTGGTCGTTTATTGTAATTCTCTTTGTTTGCTTCATCACAATCTTCACCAAGATTAACAGTTTCCTGAGTTAAATGATTAGACAGTGCTGGTAGCTTTTTCCTTTTAATACTAGCCAATTGATCGCGACTCTTCCATTTTTCCTGATCCTTCAAAAGAACCCAACAATGATCGAAACGAAAAGCACTTTTCACGAGACCTAGATACCATCTCCGTGCTTCTTGAATCTGTAGAATAACATTTACTTCAGCCATTAAATTCAAGAAAAATAAACAAGACTAACATAACATAAATCTAATATATTAATGCTTACATTATTTTCATTACTAACACCACTTCTGTGTAGTCCTTCAACTTGAGTTAAGAAACCACAAAATTTATTGACATCATGTTGGATGATACCCCAACGATGATTTAAAGAGCTACGAGTACGGGAAGGCCAATCAACATTTTTCCATTGGGTGTAGTAAGTTTCTATTTGTTTCCAAAAGCGATCCCCTTTCATGTTATTTCCATCTGCTGCATCCAAACTAGTAGTAAGCCAAGCTGATACTAGTAATTTATCTTCATCCGAATTAAAGTTCTTTCCACGTTTTTCAACTGAACTCGATTTTGTAACATCAGATAACATATCAAATGACCCATTCTCCATTAACACTTGTGAGCCTTGTTGCAATAGAGTGGTGAAGTTGGAAATGTCATCCTCCATTTCTGAATACAAAATATAGTTTCATTGATTTAATATAACCAACTACAAGTAACCATTTTCACAAATATAATCACATTCAAGGAATAGCTGGAATTGCTGACTCCAAAAGTATAAATTTCTCACTGTCACACAAAACAAACAAATCAACATACTATATATCACTATGCAGCATCAATTTCTAAACTGAGTATGCTTCAATATAGAGCATGGATTTAGTAAATGAACCACAATCTCATATAGTAATTAAAACCTATCATGTTTGCCAATTCATAGCTCTGTACTTCCCATTTTTCCTACTCCCTTACACAAGCGTTGCTTGATCACTCATTCCAAACAAACCCTAATAAGGTAAATAAGAACACTGCATAATTTGGCAGTAGCAAAGTGACGAAAATCAGAAAATATCATGCAATTTCGCCTTTACCAATGAATGCATAATTGATTAATAAGAAATACCTTGAGATGAAATTGTCTCATGGGGCTTCTTTTCTCTTAATGGAAATACACTTCACACGTTTTTTTTTTCTTGAATGATAGAAGAAAAGTGAAGAGAGATGATAAAGATTTTGGAGGGAGACAAAAATTATTGGCGCGGGGAAGTGAAAAATTGTGGCGCAAGAATAAAAATATTTACGCCAACAAAAAGTGAGTGTAGATTTAGGATTAAATTTGAGGGGGTGTAAAATTTTTTGTGGGCCCAACTTAAAATAGGTGATCTGTTGGATGCTCATTTTATCTCACTTTTTATTATTTTAGCTCAAATTTAAAGTTAGGATTACTTTTGAGAGATCTGCTGTGGATGCTCTTAATATCATCAATTATCGCGCACAAAGAATCCTCAATATAATATCAATGGTCCTACTAAGATCTGACTTACCATGCTATCGCTTGAAACTCTCAATATTCTATTATTTCCACTAAAATGTGACCTCTCGTACTATTTGTTACAACCTTCAATATTTAATTATTCAATCACCATCATCTGGAGTCTATGGCATACACCTTATTCCTGAAAAATTCGTGTTTTAAGCGGGACTCGAATCTAAGGAGATTTTTGGGAGTGCTTATTTAAAATGACTTGTGCGTTTTTGTAGAAGTGTTTATCAACTTGTATGTGGTGGCAAATCGGAGTCAGGGCCGGCCCTCCTAGTGGGCGGCATGGGCCATCGCCCAGTCTAGGGCAGCAGAGCCCAAATTTCCCTTGAGTATACTTAGGTTCAGTTTTTTTTTTTTGGAAAGAAAAAAATTAAGTTGGGTGTATTCAATTGAGATTTTGTGGAATTCTTTTGGATTTTAGAAATCCTAGGGTATTCAATTTGGATTGTTTTGATCCATTAAAATCTTGAGGTATTCAATTTGGATTTCAGAATGTCATTTAAAATCTTGGTGTATTAAATCTGGATTTAAAACAATCCATTAAAAATCTGAGTGTATTCAAAAATTCATGGATTTTTTTGTTCATTAAAATGGTGGATTTTGATGGATTTGTTAGTGTTTTTTTTATGTTTTGAAATCTCACCAAAATCAATGAGATTTTGAAGGATTTCTAAAAATCCATTTCTAAATCCGAAAGATTCTCCATCAACTTTATAAGATTTTACAATGATTATTATTAATCCATGCATTATTTCTAATCCACCAAAATCTTTAAAATCCATGGATTATTATTATTCCACCAAAATCTGAATTTAATACACCCTTCTAAATTTTCATTCAATTTTTTTGGCTCAAAAGCTGGCGCCAACAACTTACAAATTATGTCATCTGTAATCCGTGTTAATGTGATTATTAACTGATTAAGTGGTTTATTGGTTATTTGATGTTCATTATCACTATCATTGATTCATTGTTTAAAAACATAAAATATGTTTCTTAGATCACAACTATCGGCAGTTCAAAATAAGAAAAGAAAGAAAAAGCAACAAGAAATTGCTTAACTTTTACAAGGATCATTAAATAAGTTTTTTGTTGGGCAAGAAAAACCTATTGAAAATCCTACATAAGAGGTTTTAATAATCCTAATACCAATGATCATGTTGAGGAATGTGTTGATGAAAAACTTATTGACGAATAACTTGATCCTAATTCTAATGATGATGTGGAAAATCTTGTTGATGAAAAACTTATTGGTGATCCTAATTCTAATGATAATGTGAATCTTGTTGATGATAAACTTGTTGGTGATTCTAAGTGTGATTAAAGGAGTTTTTCAAAATTAAAGCTATTGAAATCATATTCGCGGACTACCACGAGTCAAGGTAGGCTTAACGAGTTAGCAATTTTGAGCCTCGAAAGTAAGTTTTTGGCATATCCAGACTATGATAGATTAATTGATGATTTTGCTTCACGAAGTGCACGAAGGCACCATTTTAAGTGATCTTATTTTCGTTTTATTGTTCGGGGTTTTGGTTCATGTCTCCCGTTGTAACTCCTTTTTTTTCAATAAGAATCGGGTGAGCCGCCTAGCTTGAATATGTTTCAAACCCCTTAAAAAAATTGTGTGTTATGTGTTGATTGGATTAGGGGCATAATTTTAGTTATTCGCTCAGTGCATCGAAAACGATTGGACCGGCCCTGATCGGAGTTCTATAAGAAGTATTTGGATTAACTTAGATGGTGGCAAATTTTGCTGATACATATAAAATGACCAAAAAAGACATTGTTTCATTTCATGTATTAAGATTGAAAAAAGGGATAAAAAGGTAATTTGGTTATCACTGTAATAAGGTGCTTCTAATAAGTCACAATTGAATGATTTATCAAAAACTACTTATTATCGATTTGGCATCGATATAATCAGCTTTTAATTTTTTTTCATTCAAACACTTCAAATAAACACTCACAAACACCTTCTAATGGTGCGCTTGGTTCAAAGAGGGTAATGGGAGTAGCAAAGGTAAAGGGAATACAATGGAATATAAATGAATGGAATGGAGATTATCATTATCTTTGATATTGCTTGGTTAAGGAAAAATACATTAACCTCCAAAATGGTGGTGGTGGTGGCTGCTGGTGGTGGTGGTGGTGGCTGCTAGTGGTGGAAGCAGAGCATTTACTCGGGAGGGTCCGGAGTTATAAAAATTACGGAGGTCGGACAACTATATATATATATATATATATATCTTTCCCTATTTTATAAGGGGATCTCCATTCGCCGGGGGGGCCGTGGACCCCCTTGGACCCCCCTCCCTCCGCTCTTGGTGGCTGCTGATGGTGGTGGCTGGTGGTGGTGGTGGATGGTGGTGGTGGTGGTTATGGGTAATCATTACCTTTCCTCCCAATTTACTGAGTAATGCCCTATTACCCACTACTAAACAATGATTGCATTCCTTACTCCTAACCAGGCATGTTTATTCATTGACTTTCTCATTCCCTCCCCCCAATACCCCCAACCAAGCACCCCCTAAATCTTCCACTTAAGAGTGAAAGTCATTACACTAGTGTCGGAACGACGGACCTTGGAGGCCTATTTTTCAAGTGTATCCAGGCTCCAAGTTCATTGACATCTTATGTAGTCCGACTCGCACCATTTTTTTCTTAAACCGTAATGATCAACTTCCTACTTCAATTATACCAAAACTAGCACCAATCCTCATTTCTATCTCCTCTCATAAAACCAGAGAGAGAGAGAGAGAGAGAGAGAGAGTATAACTTGTTTTCTGGCGTATGATCGATCCTTTCTGTTTCATTTCGAACCGATCTCTCATTCTTTCTCCTCCATCTTCCTTTTTCAGTTTCTTTTTTTAATTCAGCTTGCCTGAAAATAACAATCCGAAGAAAGTAAGTGAGGGGAGAAGGATAAATGTCCCATTAAAATCGAAAGATTTGATTTTTCGAAACGGGCATCTCATATTTCCATCAAAGATCAATTCTTTTGAAATGGGTATCTCTTATTTCTCGAAATAATTCAATTTCTAGAAATGGGTCTTTGAATTTTTTGTGTTTTTTTTTCCTCTTTTTTTTTTTTTATATAAGAAGTGCATCAGTTGAAAAAGGGATTGGATCTTTGGGATCCTGTGGTGGCAGGGATTTCTGAATCTTGAAAGGGAAGAATTTTTTTTTTTATTTTTTATTTTTTAATTTTTGTCACCCCAAATAATGGCAGCAATTGAAATAGAAAATGTGGAGTGTGTATCTTCATCAGATGGAAATGAAGATGAAGAGATCCATTCATCTGTCTCTTCAAATCCCCATCAATATTCTTCAAAGCGTCATAATATGATTTCCTCTGGGATTGGCCCCACAAGCGTCCATGAATTGCTGGAATGCCCTGTTTGCACTAATTCTATGTATCCACCTATCCATCAGGTATCTCTCTGTGTGTTGTCTCTTTTTTCCTTTTACATTAGCATTTTGCAAGCTAATCTTCTCCGTTCGTATTAGAATTGTATATACATTGTGTTGGTGAATGCATTTTTTTTTGCTTTGGAATTAATAGTAAGTAGTACGATATATTATTCCTTCTTTTCCGGTTTAGAAAACAATGTCTTGGGCTAGAAATAGAATCAAAATGTTCTCCTATAGATGAAATATTAATTTCTATGTAGTTTGATTGGCTGCGAGAATTTTCTCGTCAACCATGGACAAACAATAGTGAGTACTAATAGTTTGTGTTAGTTGTGTTTGTATTAGTATCATTGACTTGGGAACTTAAACTTGGAGCTTCGATAGATAGAAATGATTTGATTTCTCATAATGCGTCGGGAGAATGTGGAAGAGGGATTTTCAGGCAAATGTGGAGTTTCAGGCACTCGGACTTGAATGACTTATTCTCGAATGAAGTATGTATTTCCCATGAGCACAATGAATTTTAATTGAAGAGTTGAAAGATGCAAGTAGTCGGACAGTTCCCTAAGTCCAGGTGGCTTTAAGTTCATTATTTTACCAACTTTTTTGGATCTAATGGGTAAGATATTTCCGGAGCTGTTGGTTTGGTGCCAAAATGCCACGAAGGATTTGAGCCAATCACTATGCAAAATGTTTTGAAATATAGTTATGTCTAAGGTTCTAGCAGCTAATATAGATTAAAAAGTAATTATGACCTCTGTTATTCCGGATACGCAATCGACATTTTTGAGTTTTTGAGGGGCAGATTAAATGTTGATAATTTGTTTATGGCGTTTGAGTTTTACACATATGAAAAATTAATTAAAAGATGCGTTAAATATTGATATTAGTAACCGTATAATAAAACTGATTATGTTAACATTGGGTATGAAGAATGAGAACTTTTCAAATGGCATGGACATGTAAATGAAGACATGAACGAGATTTTTGGTAGAGGGGGATTTTTAGTAGGAAGAAGATTTTTTAGGATTTTCAGGTGGGCAGAGGTTTTTCTGGCATCGTAGTATTTTTAGGCTCATGGCTGCGAAAAATAAAAAGCTGAATGAAGTGTGATAGTGGTTAAGAGAGTAGTGTGTGAGTAGTGTGATGTCATGTGCCCCCGTTTATGGTTTTCCAACTCATGTTTTTTCCACTAAAAAGGGAAAAGATCAAATGTTTTTTGGAATTGAGAAAAATAAATAAATGATATGTTTATTTTGAAGAATTAGATCTTGCATTTTCTATTTATCTTTCTCCATAGAATTTTCTGTTATAGATTTGCAGTGGAAGAAGAGTTGATTACAATACAAATTAAGGGGGCGTTCTGTTTGTATTTTGTTTTGTATTTTCATTTTGCAAAATGTTTTATGTTTTCTGTTTTTATTTTTGTTTTCAAAGTTGTTGAAAACACGTTCTGTTAAATTTATTTTGCAAAATATTTTTTTTTGTAATATTAATATTAAATTCATAAATCTTTATTTTAGACTTGGTTTCAAATTAGGATAATCCAAAAAAAGAAAAAAACTCAAAATGCATTTTGAGCATTTTGAAGATTTTGTGTTGAAATACACACAAAACGCTCAAAACGAGGTTTTGGGCATTTTGCGTTTTGTGTACAAATATTTTTTTTGTTTTCCAAAATACATTTTCGAAATGATAAAAAGAACGCGTTTTTAGTGTTTTCGAAAATAAAAACAGAAAATGACCTCAAAACAGCAAAGAGAACAGGGCCTAAGATGCTGTCAAATGTGTATTTCACGTGTTGTTTTTGCATATAACAAGATGATGCTAAATGCAATCTTTGCTCCCCCCCCTCCCCCCCCCCCCATATATATATATATAGGGTTAGGTATTCAATAAGTCGACTTACAGGACCCCTCCTAAGCCATTCCCTCCTTTTCTTCTTTTTGATTATTCTGGAGTTGTGTTCCTATGTATAAGATTTGTTGTTTGAGTGCCCTAAAATGGCAACTTTGGTACAACGATTACTTTCTCAGGTTTGTATTAGATTACTGGTCCTTTTTTGGAGTACAAAACAAACACTACTAGAACAAGTACTCCATGCGTTAACTATAAAATCTGAAAATTTTAGAAGAGCCACTCTTTCTGCTTCATCTGGTGAGTGTGAAAGTTACACTACTGTAATCTCTCGTTCCCTTCAAGTCTCTCTCTCTCTCTCTATCAAACCGTTGTTAATTTGCAACCTTTAAGTAATCACCATAGTGAAGCGGAAATAGTGACTTTTCTGATTTTTTCGGATTTTATAGTTAAACATGTGGAGTATTGTTTTAATGGTGTTTGTTTTGTACTTTAGAAAAAAGGGCCAGTAGTTTAATGCAAACCTGATCGAAGTTGCAATTTTAGGACACTGCTTAAAAAAATCTCTTTCGTTCTTCATTTACATGTCGATATTTACCACCAATTAAAATGTCTCGTTTTTCATCAAAACCCGATTTAAACATAATTAATTTTGTCATACGCCTTGCTAATATTAAATTCTAAAGCACATGTTCTTCATATGTAGAAAACCTCAAACGCCACCAATACATTATCAACAACATTCTTCTCCTCAAGAATGTCGATTGGGCATCCGAAATAACAGAGAGAATATTTACTTTTTAATCTATATTATATTAGCTGCTAGCCTTGTACATAAACATTTTAGCACATTTTTGCTAAAGTGATTGGTCAGCAATCATTCATGGCATTTAGGCACCAATATGGAGCAAACAACCGCTCGAAAAATATCATTACCCATTAGATCCCAAAGATGTTGGTAAAATGACAGATTGAATCCATCTGGACATAGGGATATGTCTGAGTGCTTGCAGCGTTCAACTCTTCAATATAATTTTACAACCATGGAGCCTCAAATGTTTCACATTTGTTTGAAAATTTCCTTCTGCATGAAAATCCCTTTGCCAAAAGATCTCCTTCTGTCTGAAAGTGGTACTCTGCAGATAAAAACTAACTCAAGAATTCGTGTTTTAGGCTACTTTGGATGGTTAATTCGAAGTTGTGTATTGGCTTCTTAATAGTTCCTTAAGCTAATGGATTGAATCACTAAACTATTTTTTTTGGGCCCAAATCTGCATAATCTCCACCGATCACAATCTGTGCATTAAGACAAAACCTCGATTAGTTTTATAATAATCCGAAAATTATTATATGACTGGTTATTTTTTTCGGCAGTGTCACAATGGGCACACTCTCTGTTCCACTTGCAAAACAAGAGTGCATAACCGATGCCCCACTTGCCGGCAAGAGCTTGGGGATATAAGGTGTTTGGCATTAGAGAAGGTTGCCGAGTCACTAGAGCTGCCATGCAAGTACTACTCGTTGGGCTGCCCTGAAATATTTCCCTATTACAGCAAACTTAAGCATGAAGCGCTTTGCAATTTCAGACCGTACAGTTGTCCGTATGCTGGATCGGAGTGTGTGGTTAGTGGGGACATACCTTTTCTTGTTTCCCACTTGAGAGACGATCATAAAGTGGACATGCACACTGGATGCACCTTCAATCACCGCTATGTTAAGTCGAATCCTCGTGAAGTAGAGAATGCGACGTGGATGTTAACTGTGAGTTAAATACATTTCTATAGTAGAGGTTTTTAAAACACTGGTTTGAGCAGAATTTTATAATTTCCTGTTTGAGAGAATTGCACTTTTGGTCCCACAATTTACATTTTGAGTCCCAATATCGAATCAGTTGTTGCATTTTGAGTATCAAAAGTGCATATAAAAAGGGGGTGGACCAAAAGTGCGATTTTCTCGATCTTATAGGGGGTATTTGTTCTCGTTCGCGCTATTATCAAACTAGCCCCCTCAAAGTATCATAATATTCCCCGAAATTCTGATTTTAAGTGCCTAGGGATTTCCAAATGCTCTTGTTATTCCCCAAAGTATTACACAATGCAGATGCAGCAAGGAACCTGAAATATTCTTTATCAGTTTCCCGACCCTTAAAAAGGGGTAAAATTATGTCTGCTTTAGGTCTTGTTGTTATTGCTACTAATGCGTGATCATCTTCGTTCCCTTAATTGTATTCTTCCCTATGTCTGATTCCATATATGGGGAGTTTGATGGTACTTTTGATTGATGTTTTGCTTAGGGATAATTACAAAAACTACCCCTGAAATTTGGTGTAATTACTGAAAAGCCCAAAAAATTTTCAGGAAAAATAAAGTAGTTGTTTGAATTTGCTTAAATTTAAGGGGGTGACTAACATTTTTTGAAACGTTTGTTTGCTTATGAAATGGGACAAAATAAGAGGGAACCTAACCTGAATGGGATTTTTTTTATAATTTTAGGACTTTGCTAAGTGTTTGTCTGTAAATACCCCAAACTTCAGGGATGCTTTTTGTAATTATCCCATTTATTTAATTATTTTAAAAAATGGTTTTTTTTTTTCTACTTCTACTGAATGCATGAGTAATATTATTCTCTACTCCATATGTTTCATTAGGTATTCCATTGTTTTGGGCAATATTTCTGCCTCCACTTTGAAGCTTTCCAGCTCGGAATGGCCCCCGTTTACATGGCATTTCTCCGTTTTATGGGCGACGAAAATGATGCCCGTAACTACACCTACAGTTTAGAGGTAGGAGCAAATGGCAGAAAACTAATATGGGAAGGTACACCAAGAAGCATTCGTGACAGCCACCGCAAGGTGAGGGATAGTCATGACGGACTTATTATTCAACGGAATATGGCGCTGTTTTTCTCGGGAGGCGATAGGAAAGAACTTAAGCTAAGGGTAACGGGACGGATTTGGAAAGAGCAACAGAATACTGATGCCGCCGGGGTTTGCATACCGAATATTTGTAGCTAAAGTAAGGATTTTTTTTCTTTTGGTGGGGTTTTAACTTTGATTTGGTTTTTGATTTATGTGTGTATGTGAGACACTGCACGGATGAATGTGTGTGTTGATTGGAATCTCGTATTCCAGTTGTTTAATGCATCGAATGGGTTATGAATTTCTTTTGCGTTTGGATGCAAAAGGCTAAGAATCCGCTCGGCAAGAACTAGTTATAGATGTTGGTTGTTGTTTGCCGTGATAGTTGTCAGTCGGTCGTTGGGTAGCTCTTAGCTAGCAGCCGGTAGCTATTAGAGGTAGCTGCTTGATAGTTGATACATATTGTTCGACACAAACTAGCCGTTGAAATAGTAAAATATATAAATAGAACGATACGTAGCACTACTTCAAAAGCTATAAGCTACCATGTATCACTACGCACACTACTATTTTTATTTAGTAGTGTTTTGGACTATGTCACTACATTAAGATCTACTTCAAAAGCCGATGCCGGACACCTACCTAAATTTGTGACACTGTTATTTCTATTTAGTAGCGGTTTTTACTATGTCAAGTTACTACGATCTACTTCAAAAGCCGATGCCGAACACGCCATTGGTGTATGTCCGATTAGCTTGAGGTAGTAGTTGTGGAGATTGGGACGACCGTCGGAGAGCGTGGTAATGGGCTTGGGGAGTTTGTGGGCTCGCAGACAACGGGGTTCCGGTGAGATGGTTGAGGAGTGATCTTTGGAAAAGTGCCATTGAAGGGGGTTTAGTTTGTGCTCTCACTTGTGTGGGAGAGAATGAGTTTGGGGGGATTTAATTGGACTTTTTTTTCAGTCGAATATGCCATCATAAACGGCGAAGAAAAATAGTACTCATTTCGTCCTGTAAAAGTTTGCATAGTTTGATTTTGAGTACACCTTTGACCATAATCAATTTAATTTTATATGAATAAAAATTATAAAAAGATAATATTTGGAAAATACACGTTAAGACAAATCTAAAGTAACAAGTAGTTACATGGTTATAATATTTTTAGTATAATGATTATAATCCATGGTTAAAATTTATCAATTTTGATCAAAAAAATCGAAATTAGCATACTTTTAGGAGATGGAAGGAGTAATATGCAAATCAAATAAAGAATCATAGGGAAATATAAGGGGCTGTTTACTTGTGGAAATTTTTTCCACTTTTCTTCTCCAAAATTTTCTAAAATTTTCTGAGTTTTCTATTTCTAAGAAAATTGTTGAAAATTAGGAAAATATGTTCCAAACATGCAAATAGAATCTATCAGTTTTCTACCTTTTTTGTTTTATAAATTATATACATATTTTTTACATTAGAGGAGTGATAGGCAACACCCTGAATTACACCCCATACACACCCCGTGTTTTATGGGTGTTGTACCGCATGCTTTACAGATAAAATATTCATAATAATATTATAATAAAATTAATAGTAAGACGCTGCATAACACTCATAAAGCGAGTGTGTTTGGGGTGTGGTTCAGTGTTACTATCATTTCTCTTTACATTAACATATAACTAATTATTATACATTACATTTTATTATACCTCTATAAATCTACTCAATTTTACAAATATATATATATATATATATATATATACTCAAAAGATGGTCTTTTTAATCTAAAAAATGAATCTGACTAATCAATATATTCATATATCCGTCCACAGTTTAGTAGATATAGTTGTTCGCCACTGATTAGCGTTTTCTCTTTGTTGTTCTTGACTCTCAAAAAATAGTTTTGTAGTATCCTCTCAAAAGTTTATATACATACTTTTTACATTAACATATAACTAATTATTATAGATTACATTTCTAAATATAGGAATAAGATTTTTATTTTTTATAATAATGGAGACCACTGTCACATGAACACAGTAAAATAATAATTAACAAATAAATAATATTTATACTATTTGATGTTTCATTTTGTTTGTTAGATTTTTTTATCATATAAAAATACTAATTATGTAACGTATTCATAACTACAAGTATGACTCATAGATTTTAAAAAAATGTTAAAATATGTGTATTTATTGAGGCTCGATTGTTCGAAGAGTGTCTAGCTTGTTTTTAGCACAACTCTAGCGTGTTTTCTAATTTTCTAAATCTAGAAAACAAGTCAGGACTGTTTTCTATAATTTTTTAAAGTACAGTTATAGTTTGGAAAATCGTGTATTCCAGTTTTCTAGTTTTCTTTTTAGAAAATATCTAATTTGAACGTGTTTTTATTTTTTTTCTGTTTTCTTAGAAAAAATTTCTAGAAAATTGGGGAAGTAAACAGGCCTAATAAGTATCTCTACTTTGCCCACATTCTCTAGTTTTTTTGTGTTGATGAGTGCGAGTGTATGAGTCAGTGTTTGAGACTTGAGTGTGGTTTAGAGCATCTTCAAGAAGCTCCTAAATGACTCCTAAGTATAATATAAAATACTAAGCTCCTAGTAATTTAGTATATTTTTAAGAGTATCAACTCCAATAATGCTCTTTATATTTTTTCTTTATTTTATTTTTTTATCATATTTGGACCCCACTATGACAAAGATTCAAATTCAAATTTGTACAAGTGAAAATTAATTAAATACTCATGTATAGTTAGTCATTTATAATATAATATAATATAATATAATTAATATTTTAATATTATGAACTAACAAACTAAATATTAAATTACTGCAATATATTTATATATTATTTATAAATTTTGAATTGTTGATGTAATTAACGATCCAAGGGTTATTTATAAATATATATCATAGAATTAATAAGAAATATATTTTCAAAATAATTTGTCTAAAACAAAAGAGGGAAAATAAAAGAAAAAGGAGGGAAAGTGAAATAAAAGAGAGGGAAAAGTAATGAATAATTTGGAGGGAATGTAATTTTTATTAATAAAAACTAGTTAAGAGCACGTGTTGGTCTTAAATAGAGGAGAGAGAGAGAAAAGAGAGATTAGACTCTTAATTTTATAAAAGCAGTAGGTATCGAGAGCTGTTAAGCTCGCGCCATGGTTCCAGCCCAAAAACAAGCTCGGCGCACCACACCGTCCCTCGCGCCATAGCTCCTTGCGCCATGATTGCCAGCCAACGCCATCGTGCGTTTTCCTTTTTTTTTTTTTCTAGAATCCGAACGTTGGAATTGGATTTTGAATGTTTTTTTTTTTGACCGTTGCTAGCTACATAACGGGTATATACCCGTTTTTTTTGTCCAATACAAACTTTTTAACACCCAAAAAAATTATAAATACTCCCCCAAATCAATTCTAAAACTCATACACTTATATAAAACTTATCTCTATTATTTCTTTTGCAACCATATAAACTCTATAAAAAACCATACTCACTCACCCTTTAATCCACACCCATTCCTATCAATCTTTCTTTCAAATATGAATCCAAATAATAATCCCAACGATCCTATGTACGACCCTTATTATGATGCTTTTTTTAATGATGATCGAGAGCGATATCTTCAAAGTTATGCGGCGTACCAGCAATTTGTAGATTTGCATGATCAAGAAGCGGGGGGCTCCAGTTCACATGAAAAGAGAACAAGGGCATACATACCACGCGAACGGGAAAAGGCGGAACAACGTTTAATCGAAGACTATTTTGGCGACGCTGAGAATGATCCTAAATATCCCGAAGATAATTTTAGGCGAAGGTATCGTATGAGTTCAAGACTTTTTAATAAAATCTCAACGATATTTTAAGCTATGATGTTCAACCTCTTCCCGAGTACTTTAATTTTTTTAGACAACGTCTTGATGCATGCGGTCGTTTAAGTATTGGTCCTCTTTTGAAGTGCACATCCGCCATCCGCCAATTGGCGTACGGCACTGCACCTGATGCATTAGATGAGTATTTGCAAATTGGTGAACGTTGTTCCCGACAATGTTTAGATGCGTTTTGTAAATGCATACATGTTTTATACAACGAAAAATATTTAAGGCAGCCCAATGCAAAAGACGTTGAAAAAATATATGCATTGCATGAATAAAAACATAAACTTCTGGGAATGCTCGGGAGTATTGATTGTATGCATTGGGACTGGAGAAATTGCCCAAAGGCCTTACAAGCTCAATTCAAAAGGCGTGATCATAAATACCCAACTCTTATGTTAGAAGCGGTTGCAGATCAAAGATTATGGATTTGGCATGCATATTTTGGGGTTCCGGGGGGAAATATGTAACACCCCAATTCGCAACTGGGACATTACACGCCGTAGAACCCTCGTGAGGTCTACCAGGCTAACACATGACACATAAACCACAATGTAATCCCAAATGATACACTCAAAAAGTAAATAAGGCCGTGGCCTCGGCCAAAACATTTTAACGGAGTACATGAACATAAGTTAGATACCAATTCATTGCCCACGCAGGGGACTTAAACCAAGTTCAAAATAAACAGTCTAACTCCATTACTCGACAATGCAACGACAAAACATAAAAACACAAACTCGAGCCACATCATCATGCCAGCTTATCCTTTGTGTGCGCGTCCCGTGCCTGCTCCTCAGCCCTCCCAGTACCTGAAATGCATAAGACGCATTTCCCCCATTTAAGGGGTTAGCATTCGAATAGCTAGTGCAAGTACACAATTACACAACATTATATACATACACGATTCAACGCAACAAATCATTAGAAAATCATTTCAAAATCAATATTCCGGAATATCACATTTACACTAAAACAGTATATCAACAAGCTTTCCACATCACAATTATCCACGTTTGGTAACTCGCGACCGTACCCATTAGTATCGGCCCCCAGAGGTCCCGTCGGACCGTCCCCAGGTGAGAAACCACTTCCGCGGCCGTACCCATTAGTATCGGCCCCCAGAGGTCCCGTCGAACCGTCCCCAGGTGGAAGAACATCAACGCACGCACCCAAGTCCACTTCTGTGGCCGTACCCATTAGTATCGGCACCCAGAGGCCCCATGCCATCCCCAGGTGGAAGAGTAACCATCACAATCGTTCAATAAACCAGTTTACATCAATCGCATCAAAACCGTACACACATAATGAAATATAATATATGTACTTGCCTTGGATAATACGACGCGAAGGAAACGACGAAGGAATAGGTTACGGTCCGAACAATCCTCTCAAATCCGACCCTATCACAATAATGATATACAACCAATCTCATCATCAGGAATACGAACAAAAACATCCTAGTTCTACCCGTTGGGATAATTCATCGAACAGCTTGAGTGCATAGGGAGTTGAAATCGGTCAACGGTGTAATAACGGGATTTCATCCCATCCAATAACAAGGAAATCAAGGATCACGAGTAAACTATCGAAATCTAACAACAACTACGGTTAAATCGGGTTAAAAGGCAAGATCACCACCAAACCCTCCCCAAAATCATATTAGGGTTATAGGAGTTCTTACCTTGATTCAAAGCCGAACAATAGATGATTTGATGTTGTGGTGATGATATTATGCCCAGCTATGCTTCCCAAACGGTGTTTGGATGAAAATCTGACGAACCCTCGTCTTGAAAAATCGCCCCGACGTGAAGAAGAGAGGAGGAATGAGAGAATGAGTGAATTTCGCTGAAAGAAAACGCAGTTATAGGTTGACTGCTATGTGTGCCGCGGCCCAGCTGAAGTGTGCCACGGCGCAGGGCCAAAAATCGCGCCCAGTGGTCGGCAGACCGCTCTGTGTGCCGCGGCCCTGTCGAAGTGTGCCGCGGCACAAGGTACAGTAGGTTTTGGCCGATAAGTGCCACACGGGTGTGCCGCGGCCCAGACGGATGTGCCGCGGCACACAGTACAGACTGCTCGGCAGGAACTGGACAATGTGTGTGCCGCGGCCCACACCCCCCTTAGGGTCCCAAAATGATGAAAATGATCCGGGAAGAGAATGAAAGCAATAGGAACCGATATTTGGGCAACAATAACACGAAATGGAAGTACGGAGACCCCAAAACGGTCCGAGGTACCCAACCAAAATCGAACAAGGAACAAATTCCCCAAACTTATAGGAAATTACAAAAACGGCCCAAACATCCGAAAATCACGATACAACGTCGGATTAACAATCCGAAACTCACAACATGCTCTACTCAACCATACGAATTCATGGAAATAGGAAAATGACGAAATCGAACGAGTTTAACGGGAATCGAATACACATGCGATAAAATATAATCCAAGATGAAATTACGTAAAAACATCATCGAGACTCATCCCAACGGAGAAACTCCAAGAACAAAATAGATTCAGAAATCCAAAACAGTGCCAAGCGAGTTGTTCGAAACGAATATACACCGAAAATAGAAATTACCAAAAATAGAAAACTCGGATATTACATTATCTCCCCCTAAAAATAAGTTTCGTCCCGAAACTTACAACTCGAATAACTCGGGGTACCTCGATCTCATACTCTCTTCCGTCTCCCACGTGGCTTCCTCGGACCCATGCCTCGACCATTGCACTTTAACCAGAGGAATGGTTTTGTGCCTGAGTTGCTTCACCCGACGCTCTAAGATCTGAATCGGCCTCTCCTCGAAGGTAATGTCGGGCCCCAACTCGATCTCTCCAAAATCAATAATATGGCTAGGGTCCGGTACGTACTTCCTAAGCTGGGAAATATGAAATACGTTATGCACGTGGCTCAGGGACGGCGGCAAACCTAACCGATATGCAAGCTCTCCAACTCTCTCTAGAATCTCGAACGGCCCAATAAATCTCGAACTAAGTTTACCCTTCCGACCGAAGCGGTAAACTCCCCGTGTCGGCGACACCTTAAGCAAGACATGATCTCCCACCTCAAACTCCAACGGTCGGCGACGTGTATCGGCATAAGACTTCTGCCGGCTCTGGGCCGTTACCAATCTATCACGAATCAGGGTAATCTTCTCTCTCGTCTCAACTACCATATCGGGCTCGGTACCAATCAGCTCGGACGCATCGTCCCAACACAACGGCGATCTGCACCTCCTCCCATATAATGCCTCAAATGGTGCCATTTTGATCGAGGCGTGCCAACTATTGTTGTACGTGAACTCGATCAACGGCAAGTGCGACTCCCAATCATCCTTCCAATCTAAGGCACATGCTCTCAACATATCCTCCAACGTCTGGATCGTCCGTTCTGACTGTCCATCAGTCTGAGGGTGGTAAGACGTACTGAGTCTCAACTCAGTCCCTAAGGCTCGATGAACTGCCTGCCAAAAATGTGATAGAAACCGGCCATCTCGATCTGAAACAATACTCTTAGGAGTCCCATGCAATCTCACGATCTCTGCAATAAACACTCGCTCCAGCCTCTCCGGTCCCCAAGTGTCCTTAATACCCAGGAAATGAGCTGATTTGGTTAGCCGATCAACAATAACCCAAATCATGTTCATTCCAGTCCGAGTCCTAGGCATCCCGGTAATGAAATCCATAGAGATGTCTTCCCATTTCCATTCCGGAATGGGAAGTGGTCGTAGCAACCCCGCGGGCCGCTGATGCTCAATCTTAACTTGCTGACAGGTCAAACACTTCGCCACAAACTCGCTAACGTCCGATTTCAAATTACTCCACCAGTAGTTACTCCTTACATCCTTGTACATTTTGCTCGTACCAGGATGTATGGAATAAGGCGTAGTATGAGCCTCACTCAAAATCTTCTATCTCAACTCAATGTCATTCGGTACACATAATCTGCCGCGAAATCTCAGAACTCCATCATCCTGAACCACAAATCCAGGGGCTTTCCCCTTCCTCACATCCTCCCTCAGCTGGACTAAAAACGGATCATCATACTGTTTTGTCTTGATATCGTCAGTCAAGGACGAAGTGATCTCCAACGCACATAACTGACCCTGAACTCTCTGAACCCAAACCTCGATATTCTGACAAATAAAATCCCGCTGGATCCTACTCTGTGGTGTAAGTAACTCTAACATCTGTAATGCCATCGGTTTCCGGCTCAACGCATCCGCCACTACGTTAGCCTTACCCGGATGGTAAAGTATCTCGAGGTCGTAATCTTTAATTAGCTCCAACCACCTACGCTGTCTCATATTCAACTCTTTCTGACTGAAGATATACTTCAGACTCTTGTGGTCCGTAAAAATCTTACACGACGATCCATAGAGATAATGCCTCCAGATCTTCAAGGTGAAAACGACCGCAGCTAACTCCAAATCGTGCGTGGGGTAATTCGCCTCATACGGTTTCAACTGGCGGGACGCATAAGCAATAACCCTATATCTCTGCATCAAAATGCATCCGAGTCCGAGGCCCGAAACATCACTATATACCACGAAATCTTCGTTCCCCTGAGGCAACGCTAACACGGGTGCGGTATTTGTCGTCTCTTCAGCTCGTCAAAACTATTTTGTCTGTCTGCGGTCCACTCGAATTTTTGAGTCTTCTGGAGCAACTGAGTGAGCGGTTTAGCAATCCTAGAAAATCCCTCAACAAATCGACGGTAATAGCCGGCAAGACCCAGAAAACTTCTCACCTCCTTCACATTCTTAGGCGGCTCCCAAGCCAACACTGCCTCTATCTTCTGTGGATCTACCCGAACTCCCTCTGCTGAAATCACATGCCCGAGGAACATCACTTCCTCGAGCCAAAACTCACACTTAGAGAACTTCGCATACAACTGTTCAGCTCTCAAAATGTCTAATACAATCCGGAGATGTAAGGCGTGCTCCTCCCGACTCCGTGAATAGATCAGAATGTCATCGATAAAGACGACTACGAATTTTTCCAGATACTCAATAAAAACTTTGTTCATCAAATGCATGAACACTGCTGGGGCATTGGTTAGCCCGAAAGGCATTACCACAAACTCGTAATGGCCATATCTCGTCCGAAAGGCAGCTTTCGGTATATCGCTGTCCCGAATCCTCAACTGGTAGTAGCCCGATCGCAAATCAATCTTCGAAAAGACTGTCGCCCCCTGAAGGTGATCGAACAAGTCGTCAATTCGGGGCAAAGGGTATTTATTTTTGATGGTCAACTTGTTTAATTCTCGATAATCAATGCATAGACGAAGCGATCCATCCTTCTTCTTAACAAAAAGTACGGGCGCACCCCAAGGCGATGCGCTCGGTCGAATATACCCTTTATCTAATAACTCTCCCAACTGATTCTTCAACTCTAACATCTCCGACGGTGCCATACGGTACGGCGCTCGAGAAATAGGGGCTGCATTCGGCTCTAGATCAATAGGAAACTCCACCTATCGATGTGGTGGTAATCCCGGCAAGTCATCCGGAAATACGTCGGGGTATTCACTAACAACTGGAATTGACGATAAATCAACTCCACCATCTTCCGCCTTCAGAGCGTAACACCAGTAGCCGACACAACCCTGGTTCAGAAGTTTCATCGCCTTCAAGGCGCTAATCACACTCCCCGATCTACCCGGCTTACAACCGACGAGAGTATGCTCGGTGCCGTCCTCGGCCACTATCGAGATGGTACGAGTCCGATAGTTCATGATAGCACCGTGACGATCCAACCAATCGTCCCCGAGGATCAAATCCTCACCCTTAAGGTCTATAATAATGAGATTCGAGGGCCAATCTCGGCTCCCGATCCTCACTGGGCAATCCCTAACCTCCCGGTCCCCAACCATACGATCCCCGCTAGGCGTACCCACTACAAACGGCTCACACTCAAACAAGCAGTCAAAACCAATACGACTCACACAATCAGAAGCAATAAAGGAATGGGTAGCACCCGAATCAAAAAGCACTGAAACTGGATGAGTAAGGATCTGAGTGGTACCTGACGCCACCAGAATGTCTGCCTCCTCTGTACGCCTCATCTGATACAATCGGGGGTGAACTGAACCCGAACTCGATGCTGCACGGTGATCCGGCCGACCCCGAACTCTACCACGACCCGAACCCTGCGGAACATGAGTAGCTGGAGCGCTGAGATCCTTATGATCGGCAGTGGTAGTCGGAACTCTAGCGGCCCTGGTGGCCCTCTCACAATGAGCTGCTCGATGCCCGGTCTGTCCGCAAGTAAAGCAAGCAACTAACGGAAATGGGCAATCCTTCACAACGTGCTCGGGCTGACTGCAATTAAAACAAACTCTCCCGCCAGGTGCAACAGACTGGACTGAACGGTTACCCTGAGATCCACCGGCCTGATGAAACGGTCTCTTCCCCGGCGTGGAGGCAGAACGAGACCTCGAAAACTGACCACCCTTACCGGCCGAGAATCCGCCAGTAGTCTTCTGTTTCTTAGCTTCCGAAATAGTCTCTGATTCCGGGACGGCCATCTCGATCGCTAGAGCGCGATCCTGGTATTCCTTCAAAGTGGCACACATGAGCGGTGCCATACTCTGCCTTATATGCGGCTTCATGCGCATATTAAAGTAACGGATTTTATCGGCCTCCGTCCTCACCTGGTCTCTCACGAAACCCAACTGCTGATTGTAGGTAATGATGGCCTGAGAGATAGGCACATCCTGCGGCGTAGCGGTGAAGAACTCCACAATTCTGCGCTCCTTAACTGGCGGTAGACAATATTCTGCTTCCATAGCAGTCTTGAATTCCTCCCAAGTTGCTCGACGGTCTCTGGGCGCAACGGCCTCCCACCATTCCGCAGCTTCCTTATCCAGGAGGTACTGGGCAATATGTACCCTCCTGTCTTCAGGACAAGCTACGGCATCAAAGGTCCTGGATAACTGAAAGAGCCAATTCTCCCAACCGAGGGAGTCAGAAGATCCGGAAAAATGAGGTGGATGCATCTTAGTCACCGTTTGAAGCACTTACTAGCTTTCTCTTCAGGTGTCGGGGGCGGATTTTGGCGTCCACCTTGAGCTATCTGAGCAAGCTGGGCTACTAACTGCTGAAGTACGGCAGTAGCCCCGGCGTCGGCATTATTACCCGACGGCACTGAGTGAGAGGCTGAGTCCGCAGAGGACTGAGAAAGTGAGCCCTCTTCATTATCAGCACCCCGACCACGGCCTCGGCCGCGTCCCCTGTAATATCCGGATTTATTACAGTGTATTTCATCTGTATTCAACCATGTATTATTTCGGATTGGTGATTTTGATTATTGGAGTATGATATTTAGTGCATTGATATCATTATGCATAAGTATAGAAACATGCAAAATTGCTCAAGCAACCTTGTGATAGCGCACGCTAAGAATGTATCTTAACGCGCGCTATCGGTCCATTATTAGCGCACGCTATGCAGGTAGGAGTAACGTGCGCTAAGGGCTCAATTATTGAGCGGGACAGCTAACACATGCGCCAGCCGGGACATGGGTCCGGATAAGATTCCCGCTGACGCACCCGGACAAATTCTGAAGTCAACCATTATTAGCGCACGCTAAGGGATGCTTAGTAGCGTGCGCTAACCTGTCAATAATGCAGAATATTATAAATGGGACATCAACCGTGTTGGCTTGCATTTCTTTCGCACTTTCCTCAACCTTGAGAGTTCAGAGAGCTGTAGTAATACTTTTATACACTTAGAACACATCTTGTTGGTGTTTACATATTGGTTATCATTGGGAATGATCATTGAAGAGGAATAGCACCTTGGAGTGGCATACAACCAACCGGAGTTGGATTCTACCTTACGGTTCAGTGATTTTCGTCATTTTAAGGTATGTTCAATCTATCTCCAGACTTAGAGTTGGATTCTAACGATTTGGATGATCATGTTAACAAGATATGGATTTTCATAGATGAATTATCCAAGTATATCATGTTTGGAATATTGAGATGAATAAGTCTTAAATACCTTGATTATAATCATCATGATTCGAATCTCATTACACTGAATATGTGAAGAGAAGCTTCTATCATTGGTAAACCGAATCTATTAGATGATTTCATAGTAATCTTGGACTTGACTTTAACAATCATTAATGTTGGATAAATCTAAAGGTTTGATCATGGAAGGATTTATCTAGTATAGATAAAACGTTTATCAACTTCAGTATGATAATATGGATTGATATAGAGGTGTTGATATCAACCGATAAGCTTTTCGAATTGTCGTATGAAGATTTGAAGTAGAGAATGGATGGTAGAGATAGGTCAACTCACATCCAACGGGTGAGAAGAGAGGAGCCGGGAGTAGTATTAAAACGTCTGGGCCGGGCTGCAAGAAATGCCGGCCCATAACATAAATAATCATTTGGGCCAAAATGTTAACAAATCTCCACCCGGACCAAATGAGCCATCGGGGTACTCTCGTGATAGGGAGGTCATCATCGCCGAATGTCACACCACCTGCACACCACACAAAGTTAGTACAAGTATAAAGACATTAAACAATCACTAAGAAAGGAAAAACTAGGAGTCACAGAGAAAACTAGCAAAGCTATCACAAAGATAGCGACAGGAGAGTCTTCAGTTGAAGGAGTCGATATTTAGTATCGACTTGCAAGATCTGACTTTCTCAACTGGTAGGCACTTCGTGCCCATATCTGCAGGGTTAGACTGGGACGGGATTTTCTTCAAATCAATTATGCCCTTTTCGACTATATCACGGATGAAGTGTCGCCTGACGTCAATATGTTTTGTACGATCATGGAAAAGCGAGGATTTCGCACAAGTGTATGCTAGATTGGTATCGGAAAAAATCACAACATTGTCACGAAGAACACCAATTTCATTAAGTAAACCTTTCAACCAAATAGCCTCTTTAAAGGCTTGATGGTAGCAATATATTCAGCTTCGGTAGTAGACAAAGTAACTATATGCTGAAGTTGAGATTTCCAAGAAATGCATGAGCCACATAAGGTAAACACATATGAAGTTGTGGACTTACATTCATCCCGATCATTGGCATAATTCGAATCAACATAACCTTTAAGGTTAACCCCATCATTAGATTTAGAAAACACAAGTCCATCAGAAACAGAATTCTTTAAGTACCGAAGTAACCACTTAAGAGCCTCCCAATGAGGCTTCCCAGGATTTGCCATATACCTACTTAAACAGCTCACAACATAAGCAATATCGGGTCTGGTACTGACCATAAGGTACATGACAGATCCAATAGCATTAGCATAAGGGATAGTTCTCATTTCTTGAATTTCAGATTCCGTTTTTGGAGACTGAGTTTTGGATAATAAGAAATGAGAAGCCAGTGGCACACCAACAGATTTTGCATCAGCCATAGAAATTTTTTCCAGAATTTTACCAATGTAAGAGGACTGATTTAGAAATAAAGTGCCTTTCGATCTATCCCGAACAATATTCATTCCTAAAATCCTTTTAGCATCCCCCAAGTATTTCATGTCAAATTGTTCACCTAAGCGATTTTGGACATGATTAATAGACTTAATGCATGAACTTATCAAGAGCATATCGTCTACATAAATAAGAAGGAACATAGGAACATCACAATCAATCTTGAAATAAAGGCATGGGTCATAAGCACTTCGGCAGAATTTTAAGGACAACATGCAATCATTAAATTTCTTGTTCCATTCTCTAGGGGACTGCTTCAGGCCATATAAGGTTTTATTCAGCAAGCACACATAATCCGGATGGTTAGCATCCATAAAACCTTCCGGTTGTTTCATGTAGATGGTTTCTTTTAATTCACCATGCAAAAATGCCGTTTTTACATCTAATTGTTTCAATTCCCAATTATGATGAGCAACTAATGCAAGCATGATGCGAACAGTGGTGAATTTAACTACAGGAGCAAAAATTTCGGTATAGTCAATACCTTCGCGCTGAGTGAAACCTTTAGCTACTAACCTAGCTTTGAATCTGATGTCATCCTCATCCTTTTTGACTTTAAATAACCACTTACAATCAATCAAAGAACAGTTCTTAGGTTTTTGGAACAAGTTTCCAAGTATTATTAGCATGCAAGGACGTCATTTCTTCATTCATAGCACTTAACCATTCATTTGATTTATCAGACAACAGAGCGTCATTGTAAGATTTAGGTTCATTTCCATCAAGCATATCAAACACATTGAAAGCAAGAGAAGCCATGTGGAAATCATCTAAATGTATAGGTCTTCTAACATTTCTTCTAGACCTATCCCTAGTTAGTTGATAATCAGACAAATCGAGAGCAGTTGAGACTCGTCTCCATTTTGATTGATTATCGGGTTGATCATTAGAGATTTCAGGATTTTCTATATTATCAGTTCAAGAGCAACTCATTATCACTAAGATGCTCCACCCTAATCAACAGGTGGGGAGTATTTTCAAGCTAACACAGAGCGGTGTAATGGATTATTAAGACAAGGAAATTCAGTTTCATTGAACACCACATCCCTACTAGTGATCACTTTCAACCCGGGTTCAGATCTGACCCATAATCGATAACCCTTAATACCATCAGGATATCCAAGAAAAACACATCTCAAGGATCTCGGCTCAAGTTTATCGACATTTTGATGCACATAAGCAGCACACACACGAATGTTTGAAAAATCAACAGCATGACCCGACCACACAGACTCGGGATAATTACCATTCAGAGGTATAGAAGGTGATCTATTTATAAGATAGGCAGCAGTTAAAAGAGCCTCACCCCAAAAACTTTTGGACAGTCCAGAAGTGGCGAGCATAGCCCTAACCTTTTCAAGGAGGGTTCGGTTCATCCGCTTAGCCACCCCGTTCTGTTGAGGGGTGTAAGGAACTGTCTTATGCCTAAGGATGCCGTTTTCGGAACACATAGTATCAAACTGAGTATTGCAAAATTCAAGACCGTTATCGGTCCTTATCTTTTTAATCCGCTTTCCGGTTTGATTTTCCACTAAAGTTTTCCAAGTTTGAAATTTTTCGAACACATCAGATTTCAATTTGAGTAGAAAAACAAAAACTTTCCTAGAATAATCATCAATGATTGACATGAAGTAACGGTTTCTCCCATGAGTCGGGACACTGGCAGGACCCCAAACATCAGCATGAACATAATCAAGCACATTGGTACTCTTACCAGTTTTTTCAAAAACAGGATCAGGGGAATTGGGAGGTTTCGGAAATTGTGTTTTATGTTGTTTGCCATACATGCAAGAGTCACAGAAAGACAATTTAGAGATTTTATCTTTTCCAAAACACTTTTGTTTATGCAAGATATCTAATCCCTTTATGCTCATGTGTCCTAACCTATTATGCCATAATTCGGTTTTATCTGCACAAACCAGGTTGGAACATGCGGCAATTTGATTTGGCAAATATATAAATTAAATTTCAGTTCCTTTAAACAACATTAAGGAACCTTTGCAAATTTTCATATAACCATTTCCCCATGAACCCCTTAGACCCTCATCTTCCAAAGTAGTACAAGATATCAAATTGTTAGACAAATCGGGATATGTCTAACATTTTTAAAGTAAATTGAGTACCATCAAGAAATTTCAAACAAACATTCCCAACCCCGGCCACAACCCGTTTCATTTTATCAGGCATATACACATACCGATCACCAAGATTAGTATAACTCGTAAAATCTTGTTTATAAGGTGTCATATGGTGAGTGCATCCGAGAATCCGGAACCATTCATTTTCACTTAGACCGAAAGCACAGAATTCACAGAAAGATGCATATTATCAATAACTGTAAAGACATCCCCAAAGTAAAGTTTGCACGATCATTTGGTGAATTCTTTTTAGGTTTGGTGCATTCATGTATATAATGACCAGATTCACCACAGTTATAGCATTTGCGGTTTTTAGGCCGGAACTTAGACTTATCTTTCCATTGCCCCTTTTTCTTATTAGACTTTTCAAAATCGATTTGATAAACGGTTTCTTTTTAAGGTGTGGTTTAGACCTTACAAAATTGACATCGAAACCGGTTTATGGACCTTATTAACTTTCAAGTCTAATTCCTTACTCTTCAAGCCACTTATAACAAGATCTAAGGTCACGTAATCCCTACCATACTTAATGGCGATTTCACATCATTATAAGCATCCGGGATAGCATTCAAGAGCACAATAGGGAATAATCATCAATGTTTTTATCACGGTTGTTTTATATCTTGAACTAACTTTGTAAAGGTATCAAGATTGCCATCAATATCTATAATCAAGTCCAAATAGTAAAGGAAAAACTTTTCGAGGAGGAATAATTTATTTGGCAAAGATTTTTGATGGCGTTTCCTCAAGTTTATCCCAAAGATGTTTAGCATTATCTGTTCTACCTATTCGTCTAATCACAGAGTCAGACAGGTTCAAGATTATAGAGGAATGAGCAAACTCAATTAATTCCTCTCGTTTTTCAGAAGACACATCGGATGGAAAAGTACCTTCAATGGCTTTAAAACATTTTTGTTGGACAAGTATAGATTTCATTTTTTGTTGCCAAATTCTAAAATCTCCTTTACCGTCAAAAGGTGCCATTGTAAATGAAGTTAGAGAACCCATTTTAGTATTTATAAAAAATCACACAAGATTTTAAAAAATACCAGCACAAGGTATTAATTAAACTGGAAAAACAGAGATGACAGATAAATATCACGAAGATACCACAACGAACGAAATCACACCAGATTTTGGAGTCGAATACCAATATCACACAGATAACACACAGTTTAAAAATCACACCAGATTTTAAAAGATGATACGAGCTGGAATCGTATCCCGGAGCCCCCACAAGATCCGAGGAACACTTACGGTCCAGGCAAGGGGGTTTGGTATGCCCAGAGATAACGAATTCAACAGTCTCAACACAAGGTATCAAAAAACCGAAACAACCACAGTCACCAAGATAGAAGCAGACGGAAGCTAAAAAACTAAATACCGAGGAGCAGCAACTCAAAAATACCGAAAACTTAAGGGAGAGTGAGGAGTGTAATACCTGAGCGGATTCCTCGGCCGGAACCCGTATGCCCTTCCGAATAGAAACCCCTTTTAAAGGGGCTCCGATACCACTGTGGGGAAACTATTCGGAATACATAGACGATTACACAACAGCGAGGTAAACAAATTACAAATAAATTCCCGATGCAAACGAATTACACAGCAAACGAATTACACGAAATAAAAACAGGAAAAACTAATTAATCCCGAAAGGCGATTAATGCGAGCGAGAAACAAAAAATGCCAGAAATTCAAACCGAAAGGATCACAAAGATCCGAACACACGGTGGACGGTGGTGAGAGATGACCGGAACTTGGCCTCGGCTCAGTCCTCCTCTATCAAGTACCCGCGTCCAAGGCTCCGTACAAATCCGCGGCCAACAGCCCAGACGAACAATTCCAGACTCACCACGGCTGGTTCCAACTATCCCCGAAAAAACCCCCCAACAAATGCCTCAAGCAGTTTTTCACTCAGAAAAAGGTTTTCACTCAGAAAAATTGTTCACCAAGAAAACACAAATCGATTTCTTCCTCACTTAGAAAATTAGGGTTTTATTTTCGTTCGTTTTTTCCGTATCTCTTCCTCATCCCAGATCGCCGGCCTTAAATAGGCAAAACACCAACCGGTCGAAGCCACCGATTTTAGGGGGATCGAATCCAATCATATCAACGGATGATACGGGTTTCGATCCCCTTCCAAATTGGGGCCGCGAAGCCGAGCAGGAGAAAGGAAAGAAAAACTTTCCCATGGCAGACGGCGGGTGGGTGAGGGGGGGTGAGGGAAAAAAAACCGAGAGAGAAGTGAGGCTAGGGTTACGGGTGGGGGGTTTAAATATGGGGAATGGATGGTAGAGATAGGTCAACTCACATCCAACGGGTGAGAAGAGAGGAGCCGGGAGTAGTATTAAAACGTCTGGGCCGGGCTGCAAGAAATGCCGGCCCATAACATAAATAATCATTTGGGCCGAAATGTTAACATCATGTTTAGGTATATCTGTCATACCATTTTAATGGAGACAGGTTAATTTATGGAATGGAATCATAAGCCCATGTTATTTATTAAAAAAAAAAAAAACAGTTTATTCCTTAAAAGTTCTGATTTGCATCACTTTTCACCGGCGGTACCTTTAACAGTAGAGGCTTCGGGACAGTCTCGCAATACATGAAGCATTGTCTCGGACGGGGTCGAGCATAGAACGCAAGAATCACCTAACAAGCTTTCGATTCTAAGAGTTCACGAAACATTACGATTATTTTTCCAAGGTCAACACGAAATGTATCTGTTTAGATTATCTGCATTATCATGTTCAGATATAAGTGTTTGTTTCTTTTATATCAACCTGGTTAGTTTATGAAATGGAATTTAAATTCAGTTTAGTCCTTAAGGTAGCGTGTGGTACGCAGACATGATTGGACAGGACTGGACATGACAGGACTGGACAGGACAGAACGGGACAGGACGGGACGGGACTGGACAAGAGGATAGGACAGGACGGGACAAAACAAGTGTCTGTCTTGTGTTTGGTAAGACTAGGACTAGATAGGACACGATTAGACATTTTTTCTTAAACTTGTTTGATGATTTTATATATCATATAATAGTTATAAATGACACAAATAAAGAATATATATTTAAATAATTTATTTAAAAGTATTTTAATTTTTTACAGAATTTTCAAACACATAAATACATACATGAATGATAGTACAAAAGGTGGAGGTGGCCGACGGTGTTTTGCGATGGTGGTGACGGCAATGGGTGATGGTGATCGGTGGAGATAGAAATGGTCGATGATCGAAGTGGTGGATATGGTAGACAATGATAAAGGATGGTTGGTGGTGGCTACCGGTGGCCGCCGATGGTGGTGGCGGCCATGGGTGGTGGTGATCGGTGTTACTGTAGGTGGAGGTGGTCAACGATAGTAATGGTGGTGGTGATGTATGAATGGCAGTGAAGATGGTGGAGAAGCTTGTTATAGTGGAGGAACAAGTAGTGATGGCCGAGGGTGGTTGGCGGTGGTTATCGGTGGCCGTCGATGGTGGTGGTGGCGGTGATCGTTGGTGGTGACCCATAAAGTTAATATCATAATAGTTATATATTAAATGAGGGTAGGTCAATGATTTTTTGTTTATGTCTCACTTTTGTCCCATGTTGTTCCAACTATTTTGGTGGAACAAGAAAATGCCCCTTTTTCTCATCCTATTCCACCCTGTCCGGCCCTTGTTCCTGTCCCATGTCGTGCCAAACGTGGGACAGTGAATTTTTACCATGTCCCATGTCACGCCAAATATGGGACAGTGAGTTCTGTCCCATCCTATCCTGTGATGTCCCATGTACCAAATGCAGCCTAAAGTTTTAATTTGCATAATATTTTTTTGACTCTCTTATTCGTTTAAGGTCTCCTTTGGAATTGTTTATCTCTAAAAAGAATCGGCTTTTTGATGAACTTTTATATTAGATAGTGTTTGGTGGATGAAGAAAATCGACTTCTCACTGACAGCAGATTTTAGAAACCACTATCATAAAAACACTGAAAAAATAATATTTTACATCTTAAAAGTACTTTTGAAAAAAAATTACCAAACACAAATATGTTTAAATTTACAGTTGATTATTTTCACATCACAGCTGGAACAGTTTTTTTTTTAAAATCACAATAATACCAAACTAAACGTAAGATAAATGAACTCTGATCAAGGATGGAACTAACATGTTGATATTAACATTGTTACAATATACAAAAATTATTCATAGGACTACAAAATCAACCTACAAATAGACCCACACTAGGGGTGGCCCATGAACCGAACGTTCGCGAACTGTTCGTGAAAAAGCTCGGTCAACGGTCAGTTCGAGCTCGGTTTGACCGAATTGAACATGTTCGCGAACATGTTCGAGTATTTACGAACCGAACATCGAACATTTTATATATTGATCGGATATTCGTGAACTGTTCGCGAACATTAATACACATATATATATATATATATATATATATATATATAGGTGTAATAAGTAATAACTATTAATTAAACCTTAAACCTAACCTAACCTTCAACCATAAAAAATTGTGATACAAGATTTTATTTTATGTTTAAAAAATTTGTAATTTTACACATTTTTTCCGAACATAAACGAACAAAGCGTACGAACAGAACAATCGAACACAAACGAACCGAACACGAAAAATAAAAAATATGTCGAACCAAACTCGAACACGGATTTGTAATGTTCGTCGAACACGAACACGAACCGAACACTACACGAACCGAACGAACGAACAGTCAATAACACTAAAAGCTCGGTTCGTTCGGTTCGTGTCCACCCCTAACCCACACCATACAACATGACAAGTGTCAATTACTTACTATTGATTGGTTAACAAGTGACACTTGTCACATTCTTGTGGTGTAAGTCTATTTGTATGTTGGTTTTGTACGTCTATTTGTCATTGCTCTACGATATATTTCAACAGGTCACTTGGAGTACTCTTTATGTTTTTCTTTTCACATTCACTTTAGCGCTTAATATTTTGATTTGCATAGCTTTCGATTTTTAAGAGGTTCATGCAATTTAACGATTATTTTGGCAATGTCAATATCGAATATATTCCGCTTATAACACCTTAATTTCACAAAATAATCTTTGGCTATGGATTTCAACTTCTCTCGAGAGGATGGTGGTGGACCAAGTAGTATTAATCCGCTTCATTGAAATAAAATAAAAATTATCAAAGATTCAAAGCTTGGTAGGAAATAGTTAGACAGATCTTGTAATAAGCCTACATGACATGAAAACATTTCTTCTGACCATCCCAGAGCAACATTATTAGAAACTAAAAGTACACATCATCATCGTCCTCCACACCATCCCCACTGCATTTCAATTACATAAAATATCACTCAAATGAAGGGGGGTGCCCCTCTTAGGATTATGCTTGAAAGAAACAAAAAAAGTCGAAAATATATCGATTTCATATTCTTGGAGACGAACCCACCTATCGAGCAGCTACCTCCTCACTCACACCATTATCTTCCTTTTCGCCCAACTCCTCTCCATTTCCGTCCTGCACTTCAGTCCCATCATCCTTAGCCAACCCTCCTTCCTCACCATTGTTCTCACTACCCTTATCCCCCAACAATCTCGAAGGCAATAGAGAAGCAACAGCAGCCCTCGCGCTCTCCTTAGCTCTTTCGGCCTCCTCAACAACTTTGGCAGCAGCCTCTGCCTTTTCCCTCTCAATTTCCGACTTAAGATCCGTCAGCTCGTCCTCTCTCCCTTCTTTCCTCAACCCTTCTCTAACAAACTCCTCAACTTCATCTGTGAAATCATTCGGATCCTCTCTCAACATCCCACCAATAATATGCAGCACTTCGTCGTGTTTCCCGACCCCAAACAACGCGTTCATGATGTATTTGTATGATTCGTCGTTCATTCTTAGCTTTGGCAACATCAAGATGAAGAACGACTTTGCCTCGTCAATTTTACCAACTTTAACCAATCCATCAATTAGTCGGTCATAGACTGCCAAGTTCGGCCTCAGTTTTGACTCGACCATGGTCTTGAAGTATTGAGCAGCGTCATCTGGTCTATTTTCCCGAAAGCAAGTGTCCATTAGAGTGACGAAGGTGTACTCGTCTGGGTTTACCTTCTTATCAGCCATACCCTTGTAGAGTTCCTCTGCCTCGGCCAGTTTGTCATTATTACACAAATGATCAATCAACACGTTGTATGATAATGTATCCGGACTGCATCTTTTCTCACCCATACAATTAAAAACTTCAATGGCATCACCGAATTTCTTCTCCCTACAATACCCATCTACCACAATATTATAACTCCCCAAGTCCACGCTTAGTTTTTTCGGAGGATCATGCTCGTTTTTCATCCTCTCGAACAAATTGAGTGCCTCGTCGAATTTTTCGTTCTTGCTCAAAGCCTCTAAGACATAATTATATGCAACGGCACTCATCTTAACAGGAGAGCCTTCACCTACAGCCATCTTATACACTTCCATAGCCTCTGTTTCCAATCCTTTCAGAAAGTACCCTTTCATTAAGTTCCCATAAATTACCCCATCAGAGATCTCATCTGTCCCCATTTTCTGCTTCAATTCCTCATACAACTCAAAAATCCCTTCAGCATTTGAAGTCTTCGCTTGCCCCAACATTAAATAGGAATAGATTGTCGGATCCGGTTTAAACCCCTTTGTCTCCATTTCATCCTTAAGTTCAAGCGCTTTCTCGACTTGCTGGTTATCCACTAATCCTTTAATCAGAATGCGGTAAGTAGTGGGGGAGGGGTTAAATGGCGCATCATTAACTAGCTGCTTGTACTGTTCTAGGGCTAAATCTGGTTTCCGGCAATCTAGATAGACAGAAAGCAGGAGATTATAGGTTACCACATTCGCAGCGACGCCGGCTTGCGTGATGAACCTGTGTAGAGAGAGCAGCTCGGAGTACTTAGATTGCCTGAGCTGCGCGGCCATAACCGAATTGCAGGTGAAGATGGTGGGGCGGCAATTGGAGTAAATGGAGTGGCGCGTGAATAGCGCCGCTTCCTCGAGATCATTTTCGCGGATTAGCTTGAGGATGCGGTTGTGGAGGTTGAGGCGGTTGCCCGAGAGCGCGGAGACAGGTTCAGGGAGCTTGGGAGCGTTAGGATTTTGCTGCGGAGAGGACGGAGAAGGGCGAGGTTGCTGCTGCTGTTGTTGGCGAAAGGCGGAGAGAGGAGGCTCGATGCGGAGGCGGCGTTTGCGTTTGCGGCGTTCGGCAGCGGCTTCTTCCGGCGTGGCGAAGGAGAGGAGGCGGATCGGGAGGAAGATTGGCCGCGCGTGTGATTGCAGGCGGCAGGGTTTATTTAGGGTTCTTGCGAGATGGTTGAGGAGTGAGAGCTTGGAAAGCGCCATTGATTGGGTTTAGTGCGTGTCTGTGTGAGAGAAAACGAGTGTTGGGTTATTTAATTTAAAACCCCAAACTGTTATTCATGGATTGGGCTGGGTGGATCTCCCTCACACTACTTGGGTTCCTTCATCAAGGAAAGGGAGTCAAGTGTAATCAAGCAGCCCATTTTTTTATGGGCCTATGGGTCGACGGATTGATTGAAGCATTTATATTATTTATTTATTTATTTCATATATATTTAATATAATTAGTTCACCAATTAGATTAATATTTATTTTGATTGACATTTTAATTCGGTCTACATCAAAAAAAAAAAAAAATAGCCCTCCGTCCCAACCACATTTTAATTGACAATTAGATTAATATTTCAAACAATATGAATTATATTTAATATGAGAATTCATGTTAATGTGTTTTCAGTAATGATATTTATTCTTGCTAGTTTAGAAATTTACAAGAAGATAAAATTGTTAAATAAGAAATAATATATTCTCTCATATATAATTGAATATTGAATTAAGCATAAGTATATAATAAAAAATAATATATATAAAAAAATTAGTTAGTTTTGAAATTTACTTATTGAACCAAAAATGTTTATAATGTATTTAGTGCTTGTGAAATTAATTCATGTAATAAATTTTAAATAAATTTATATTAAAATTACAAATTATTTATATAAAATTCAAAATTATTTATATTAAATTTTGGTCCGGATACCTATGATCCGATCCGAAAAAATAGGATACCCGCTTTTCAGGTACCCGACTTTTTCGGGTCGGTTCACTGACCGAATTTTCAATTACCCGCATAACCGGGTATCCATAAATTCGAGTACCCGAAAATTCGAATATCCGATTATAAACACCCCAAGTCCCAACTACATCCGATCACAGTTCCGATCCCAAAATTTACTAAATTTACCCGCAAGACAGGAAAACTCCAGCAAACTTATAAAAGAACTACAGTCAAATCGGCTGGGCATAGCAAATTTTGTCCGATTTTATCAAATTAGCCATCTGTTCGTAGGTAGTCCGTCCTAAAAAGACCTTTTTGGCCCATCTACTTTTCAAAATTATCAAACAACACTTTGTACTATAAATCATACTTTTTTAATTTCTTTACTATTGCTTATATCAAATTAGCTCTCCGTCCAACTTTCATCCGTCCTCCGTCGAAAAAACCTCTCATTTTTTACCTATCCATCTTCAGTACCCTGTCTCTTTGTCTCCCCGCTTCCCATCTCTCTGCAACTCGGCCCTAACCGCCTCATCCAACCATCGTCGAAGAGATAGTAAGGGGGGCGAGACGGGAGGAAGAGATAGGGGAGGTGGAGGCCCGAGGGGGGATGAAGAGATAGGGGATTGGAGACGAAGAGGTAAAAAATGAGAGCTGTTTTTCTTATTTTATTACTTTGATAACTCTTTTGGTATCTTTTCTTTTAATTATTTACAATGATAAAATGATAATTTTTGTGAAGTTGGCCGAATCAGCACACGTGTCAGCGAAATTGCCAATGTGGTGCCGGAGCTGAGCATGTGATTTAGTATTTTTGGACGAAGAATGAACAAAAATGAGACGAATGACCGATTTGATGAACATCGCAATAATCGAAGGACTACAAATATATAATTTGTAATACATGACCTGTTTGATAACCTTGTCAGTAAAATGAGCCGGAAAATGTTATTTTTTGGAGGGGGAACAGAAGGAAGTTGGAAGAAAGACTAATTTAATAAACGATCCAATAATAGAGAAATCGAAAATAAATAATTTGTTGTATATAAATTGTCTCATGACTTTACAATGTAAGAATGTTAAAAAGATCATTTTTTTTTAGACAAATTTCACAAACTTTCAAATTGTGATATTAAAAGATGTGTGATGCTCACGTCCACATATCACATAACGTTTTTATATCTAATGTAGACCCGGTAATTTACCACACGACACGAAAACACGACACGAAAACGTCACGAAAATTTAGTGTTTGGGTTTGCATTTTAAGTACACGACACGAAAATACACGAACACGAAAGTACATGACCGATATTTAGTGTCGGGTTTGTGTTTACCCTTTGGGTACACGACACGACACGAGGTACACGAAATAAATAAATAAATAAATATAATATTTTATATTTAATTTAATAAAAATATATATTTTATGAATTCTGTTTATACTAAACTTTAATTTTTGAAAATATAATGTGAACTTTCATAAATTTCGTATAAACATTCGTGTTTTCGTTGCCATTAGTTTAATTTCGTCTACTAAAACCTATAAAAATAATATTATAATATTAAATTATTTTTTATAATATTTTAATATTTATTTTATATTATGTGCCTGACACGAAAACACGACACGAAACGACACGAGTTTGTGTGGTACACGACACGACATGACACGAATTCATTTAGTGTCGTGTATGAGTTTGGACTTTTGGTACACGAAACACGAAAATACACGACACGAAAATACATGACACGAACGAATTGCCAGATCTAACCTAATGATCTAGTCCTGATTAAACGTCGCATGTATGTAGCACAGAAATTGTGCAATAAATGAGCAAGTAAACGCATCCAAAAGGGTTAGTTCCTTACTAGATTCGTTTCTTATCAACTTCAACGGCACCCTTCGGTCAGCGTACGGAAGGTCTTTATCTCAGCGCCTGCGTGGCGGTGTGGCGTCTAGTAGGCGATGTGGTATATTTTAATATAAAAAAATAGTAGGGGTGATCTGAACACTCTACTATCTACACCATCTTTGTAGGGGTTGCAGGATCTTTGTATATGTAGTAAGGTTTTGATAGTAGGGGTGTTTTGTATCACCCTCTTATTTTATATTAAAATATAGCACATCAGCGCCTACTAGACGCCACATCAGCGCCACGTAGGCGCTGGTATAATAGCACCCTTCCAGACGCTGGGACTGGAAGGGCTCCGCAACTTCAACGTCTTTTCATATTGTGGTCTGTCATATGTCATGTTACGATGTTTGGATTGCTTATATATCAGTTTCGTATGTTTTGGTTGACGCATATATCACAACTAATTAAATAATAAATAAAAAAATGTAGACGGCAGGATTTAAACTCCAATTGATATAAAATACCCAAATAGTATACACAAGCTTTCACCACTTGGCCAAAAGAACTAAAGGTTATGGACATACAATAATTTTATGATATGCATACGTAGGTCCTAAACATCGAAATAAAAAGAAATCCTATTTTTTTACAAAATAATATTTTATCTTCTGGATTTTTTTAATATTTGTTCTATTCATCAAAATTTTTCTCTAGCTCAATTGAGATTAACGTCATTCCTGCATCTTTTAGGACGAATATTATTCTTTTTCCCAATATCTCAAGTTGCTATTCACAAATTACATGTTTTTTTTCTTAGTTCATCTCAATGAATTTTCTTCAATATTTTTTTTTGTTTGAAATTCCTTCTCTAAGACGGAATAAATAGAAATTTTAAACAGTAGAAATAAATAAATTGTATTTTTTTAGAAAATATAAATTGAGTTAAATTGTTAAAACTAAATTTCGCTATGGCAGAAAGTCAAAATAGTCTTGCTATGTGATATAACCTATATACAGAATAAAAGACTAATAATATTTTGCGATAAAGTTTAGTTTATTTCTAATATATTTTAGATTATACACATTGCAGTATATTCATACAACCCGTTATATTATTTATATATATTTTGATAATTGAGTTTTATTAAATTATATATTTATAACTTTCACGAGTCTTCAAGATATCTTCATAAAATTATAAACAATTATTTTTAATAAAACATATTAATAAATGAAATTGCCTCCTATAAAAGTTTTAGTGAATAATAAAAAATGATTAAAATATTTTGAGCATGATTGAATAAATAATTTACATTATCTTAAACATCAATTATTCATAAAATGAGAAATTCGTGTGAAAACAGTAAGAACTATTTAATTTTATTATTGCTGCAATAATTGACCATGGCAGGTTTTTGTTTTTTATTTTTATTTTCTAATACATTTTAAATGCAATATTTCGATACAATAATATTGTGATATTTATATAAATTATCAAATTATAATTATTTATGTGATAAATTTTGAAAGGTATTTCTCTAAAATAGGATAAATTGTATTTCTCCTTGTAGAAAAGACGAAATTTCTCGCCCCCAGGGTCCCCACCCCCCGGCCCGATATGGATTTGTGGAGGAATTAAATCATGGTGACTCAACGGTCCACTAGGTGGGAGGAACAGTGTCTGGTGCCCACAAGGAGCTATCCCCACATTGAAGGGATAAAACTCCCACATTACTGGGACTCGAACCGCGTCCCTCAGCAATCTGCACCCAAAACTTGAAGTGCCACGCGACTAAATTGTATTTCTCCTCTCATGAGAGCTCGAGGCTCACGAAAACGATCCTTTTATGAACAAAAATTGTGTGATACGAAATTTTCATCCAATGATCCTATAAGATTTTTTTCTCAATTTTGTTCCACAATCCCTTTTGCGTTTAAATTTATTTATCATTAAATTATATACAAAGTATATTAATTTTTTTAATAATTGTATGTTTTTTCATATTGTTTATTTTTTATCAATAAGTTAAGTTCCTTAAAAAATTTACATAAAGTCTAAAAAGTACAAAAATAAACAAAATTAAAAAAATTATAAATAAGAATCTTCATAATATAAACAATATGTGAAAATATTAAAAAGCAACTAAAATTTTACAAATATTTAAATTAAGAAAGAAAATAATATGAATGTATTGAAAAATAAAACCAAACCTTCAAAAATAATAAAACTAAAAAAGCTATTAAAACTCAGTTGTTTTAAAAAATATAAATTACCAATATCAAAGAAAAAAACATCAAAAATCAATTAGTGCTAAAAAATAAAAAATATTAAAAATCAAACAAATATTTCAGTTCATTGAAATTAACAATTATTAACGTTGTTATATTTGATTGAGTTTCTTAAATTCTTTTAATAAATATCTTATCTAATTTATTTTCACTTTAATTGATTTTTATTTGATAAAATGATTTTATTAGTTTTCATACTTTTTAATTTATTGTTTTCAAGATTTATTTATTTTTTTGTATATTCTTGTTTTCAATTTTTATTTAGCTTTAAGTGATTTTCTATTTTACCTTTAGTTTTAAATAATTTTGTTAATTTATTTACATTTAAAATCAACTCTATATTTTTGTAAATTTTGGATTTGTTTTTTCGGATTTTTAAGTCATATTTAAATTATTTATGTAATTTATAATTCTAAATAAGTATTGAATTACTTCCTTTTGGTCTAACGAAACCGCTAAATACTTAACGATTTGAACTATTTTTGCAAGAAAAAGTGATCAAAGAGGAACGTTAGACCAAATCTGTTTCTACAAGATCCGTATAGGACCAAAGTTGTAATTTTTTTTCTTATAATATGTGAGCAATTATTTTTTTGATCATAGCATATTATTCAATAGAATCATCCCCACACAAGAAAGGTTATAGAGAATACTAATGGATTGTAAATTTGTTTAAAAAATATTTCTGAATAATATTTTATTTATATTTAGTTTTCAGTCACCCAAGAATTAGAATTCGTATGAGAAAAAAAAATTATTTAATTATAATATTACAACAACTAATTACGTGAGAGAGTTTAACTTTGTTTATTTTGTTTTGTGATATGTTTTAGATGATACATATTTGTACTATTTTGGTACAGTTGCTTCCATAATATTTAATGAGCTTTTGTATTCTACTACACAGTTTAGCGGTAAGTGTTTATTAACGAACGATATTAAACTCATTAATATTATGTCCGTATTTAAATTTTAAATACGATAATTTTCACTAATTATGTTTTCTCATGGTTATGCACTTTCTCATATCGACAAGAATAGTGTAATCGTAAATAAAAAACTAATGTAATTTATATTGAAGTGCTACAAAATTTATGATGAATGATTTACATATTATGTGTTTCACTGGAATAAATTTGGCAGTGGGTCATAATTTTTTTTATGTTATTGTGTATTACACAGGCAGTACACTAGTTGTAATCAATGTTGGTGTCACACTAATTTGGTGTTAACACCATATCATTATTAAAAAAATATTGAAATCAAATTATAAATCTAAATTAATTATTAATTATATACTACTCACAATCTTAAATTGTAATATAAATTTATAATT
Organism: Orobanche coerulescens; assembly: GCA_033398695.1. Lineage (NCBI taxonomy): Eukaryota > Viridiplantae > Streptophyta > Magnoliopsida > Lamiales > Orobanchaceae > Orobanche > Orobanche coerulescens. Next base: position 5,657,938 of record CM065816.1, read on the forward strand.
GATTATATTCATTTGTTGAGTTGGGTTTTTAACTATTTATATCAAATCAGAAAAATAAAATACAACTCTAAATCATTAATAATATGCTTAATGATTATATTTGATATATAATTAACGGACATATAGTTATGGTGATTTTGGTGTAACACATATTTTGATGTACCATCATAGTATAATATTAAAATATATTAAATACTAAGTTATAATAATTCATATATTTTCTCTAACATAGAATGAGAGAGTGATACGTGCCATAACAACGTTGGTGTAACACTCCATAATATAATATAACAATATTAATCATAATAATAAGAATAATAATCTTATACATTGTAATGATTGAAATCTCATAATAAATTTACCTTTTCAATTTTTAAAGTTGTGATGCATTAATAATAATAGTGATTATTATACATTATGCTCAATAAATATTTGAAATCCTCTAATTTATAAACTACCCTATTAATTTCTATTTTTTTATATAATAATATTATGTGAAAGTTCAATTTATCATATTTGGTTGTGGTGCTGGTGGAGGTAGTCATAGTTAATAATAATCTTATACATGATACGAACTAAAATATCTCAACCCATTTATTTAATAAAAAATTTCAAATTCCATGATCTAATAACTATCTTTTCAGTTGTCATAACTGAATATGTGAATAATAATATAATAATAATAATTCTTATTCATTATCAATAGAACTTATATAATATCCTAGTTTATAAACTATCCTCTCAATTTTTTTTTAATTTTTATATAATAATTTTATATAGAGATTGAGATATGATAATAAGAATATTAATAATAATGATAATAATAATAATAATAAATAATAATAATCTTGTACATTATACGGACTAAAATATCTCAAGCCCATATTATTAACTACCGTTTAAGTTTTCAGGACTAATATCTCAAGCCCATATTATTAACTACCTTTTAATTTTTCAGAATTGAAGATGCATAAATAATAATAATAATAATAATAGTTATATAGTAATAATAGAATAATAGTAAGGAATAAATTTATACATTTACTCAATAAAATTTATGAAATCTCATAATTTATGAACTACTTTTCTAATTTTTAAAATTGAAGATGCATGAATCATGAAATGAACTAAACTTTCAATATATATTATTCCATCATCAAAGTGCCAACTGTAATATTACTGGAAAGAACTTATTCTTCATATTTTCTTTTCAAATTATATACTATATATAAATAACACATACATTTCATGTATATGAAGTCTAATTTCTTGATATGAAAATAAAGAAATCAGTAAACAATTGATACATTCTAAAAAAAAGAAAACATGATTTAGCCATATAGCTTAGTAAATTCCAATATTTGTCTTGCAACTCAGTTTGTACAAATTGTAGCTAAAAAGGATAAATCTGGACTAATTTACCCTTACTAAATAGGAGGCTTGTAACTCGTTACGAAATGATTATTTTTTTATTGTGTTACTCTATTGTGTGCTGGTACCTCATTAAGAAATGGTCATTTCTTTATTAGGTTAGCCTATTGTGTGTTGGTAAACATTGGTATATATTTTCGTTCCGTTCTCTTCCATGTGCAACAATTAAACAAGATGACCTCATCTGCTCTCTATGTAATGGTAACGAACGTGACGAAAAAATAAATATCATATCCGCTTACTAGTACCTCGTGTACAATATTTATTGTCTTCTTACTTATTAACCGGGTTACATTCCTACATGCTAGTAACTCGTTACGAAATGATCATTTCTTTATTGTGTTATTCTATTGTGTGCTGGTACTGGTAACTCGTTAAGAAATGATCATTTTTTTAGTGGGTTACCCTATTGTGTTGGTAACCCTTGAAAGAAATAACCATTTCGTATTCTGATTACCCTTTTATGTTATCATAATGTCGTTCTGGTCGAATATTATACGCATAGGCGGAATAGGAATTTCGTATTACCACCGCATATATTTTCGTTTCATTTTCCTCCATGCGCAACAATTAAACAAGATGAGCTCATCTGCATGAAATAAGTAACGAATGACCAGCTCTGTATGTAATGGTAACGAACGTAATGAAAAACAAATATCGCAGGGTTTTGGTTTGAAATGAATTTGTGAAATCCTATATTGGATACGATTTGTTTGTGGTACGATTTCTTGTCTTCTTGCTGTAATTCTGGAGTATATAGCATGTTTCTTGATAATTTGTGGCTGAATTGATTTGAATTTCCTGGTTACTCTAATGTGTTGTGGTAACTCGTTACGAAATGATCATTTTTTTATTGTGTTATGAAATAATCATTTCTTTAGGCATTATACATGATTAATTCTTAGCTGGGATGCTCTTGTATGTGATGGTAACTCAGTAGGAAATTATGACTTATTAGTTGAGTTACCTTTCTATGTGATGGTAACTCTGTAATAAATGATTCATTATTAAACGAGTTACATTCCTACATGCTAGTAACTCGTTACGAAATGATTATTTCTTTATTGTGTTACTCTATTGTGTGCTGGTAACTCGTTAAGAAATGATTAATTGTACTGGTAACCCTTGAAAGAAATAACCATTTCGTATTCTGATTACCCTTTTGTGTTACCGTGCAATTTATTGAAAAGATAAGGGTATATTGATCCGGACATGTCCTTTTTTGCTAGAATTTGTACCAACTATAAATCTCTTGACAAATATTGTCATTGACCATGACAAACTCGCTCAAGAAATGGATTTCCACAAAAAAAAAAAATAACGTTATCAACTCCAAATTAAAATCAGACTAGAACTCCAATACGAGAAAGTACAATTTTATATTATAAGATCATGCTTGACATATTGTTGTTTATAGTCTTATTTATTACTCTCCCAGTCCACTCCGAGTTAATACTTTCAAATCATCGGCTACTGTTTGCATAAAATAGAATCAAACCAAAAAATTTGGGTTTGTTTCAGGAGAAAGTAAAAAGACTGTAAATAGAGTCAATCAATAACACTGATAGAGGGGCCTTTATATAGGCATTACAATGAGAGTCCTTCCATACATAGGATTCCTAGATAAGGTAAGACATCTAATAGGATCCTACTACCTCTAGAAGGATCTAGAACCTTCCATCTATGTATCTACAACCAGTATTAGGTAAGATACATCACGGGAATAATAATTCCTAGAACACTCCCCCTGTGTCGAGCATTAATACAACAATAGTGCAGAAGATGTTGCCTTCGTAAAAACCTATTCCAAGCCAAAACAAAACCCCATGGGAAAAATAAAGGCTTGATGAGGAAAAGATTGCAACGCACCAATATAACATGTCATGTATACTCCCCCTGATGTATACATAACGACTCTCCCTGATGAGTACCTCAAATCATAGGAGTCGGATGCCAAGTTGCCCTCACAACTATACCAAGGAAAAACCCAGTGGGACAAAATACCTCTTGGTCTAAGTTGAACAGAAGTACAACGCATCATTGTATGGATGTTCTCATAGGTCGCCTCGTTCAAAACCTTACCAAGTGAAAACCCAATGGGAAAAAATAAACATTGGTCTAAGGACAAAAAGAGCGCGACACATCCAAAGTGCAGAGTCACTAAAGACTTATCCGAAAATTAAGTTTTCTAAAGTCTTGACCTCCATGAACTAAATCAGTCATAACTTCTTCGATTCAATAGGTATCAACGAAACTGTAAGAACTTATGAAAACTAGACACCCATAGCTTTTCATTCACATACAGTACGTAACCTAGATCGACCTGACCAGATCACAAAGCTCTATCGAAGTTGACTCAGCAAATTACCAGACATATCTTGTCCTACTTTGCAACAATAGTCATATGTCACTCAACATGATGGATGTGATCAAATGGTCGGTTTCCTTGGAAAGTAGACACAAACCTTTCCAATGGTACCAATTTCACCATTTTCCATCAAGTGAGCTGCCCTGTAGGTCATATGGGAGATAGACCAACACATTCGCGTATCTGCACGCTTCAAGTGTCCTTTTTATCGAGATAGAGCGAGCTTCAAGCTTCTTGTCAATCACAGACATTGCGTGAGCGCATCCTAGGTCATCATCACAGTGGCTTTACCGGATTATTACGAATGAGTACATCGAGTCAAACATGAGTACATAATACCGGACTTTTCAAGACTGCATCATCACTTATGTGAGCCAAGTCTTATGATGACTTCGACTAATCATTGGGAATCATATAGGCATTACTTTATCGTTGTAACACCCCCAAAACCAACCGGGAATATTACAGCGCCGTGGGCCCCATATTGGAACCCACAAGGCTAAAATCATTTTCGCAAATGTTTAAAAAATGTCAAAAAGCCCTTTGAAAGTACACACACACGCAGCGGATAAAAACACAGTTCAAAGAACACTGAAAGCCATTTTAAATATACACATGCAGCGGATAAAAATACAATTAATTACATTTGCAGCGGAATTAGGAAACCAGAAAAGAATACATAATCCCAACAATCACGCCATAGCGAGTATCACCAGAAAGCTCATCCCTTCACGACCGCTACTAGCTCGAACTCCGAGTACCTAAAAGATAAATCCCACGACGGGGTCAGCCATAATACTCAACAATGATAACGATCACATCACAAAAACAATTACATATCAATGTAATCTACAGAGTAAGAACATTCCCCATGTATTTTACCGAAGTAACCTTACCAACCTGTCACAACCATAACAATTAATTCTTACCATATCCCACGCCTCGTGTCCTTAGGTAATGAACGAATTCAAATGTAATCACCTGTACTGTATCTGAAACACTACCAAGATTTCCAATCATAAACATATCTCGAGTATAGAATAATCTGGCCAAGTTCAACTCTGCTGGCTGGGTCGCACAATTGGATCCCAATACTGATAGGAACTGATATCACAGGATACATCTGCAACTCAACTGTCCCGAAACAATGGCAAGTCCCGAATATCAATACAAGCATGAATGCTCACACAATAAATAATGATAAACAATCAATGCATCACAACGGAAGTATCAATGACATGATATTTCCGCACAAGATCGACAAAGGATCAACCACGAACGACAATACCATTATGTGGTAACTCCAACAAGATCAATGAAGAATCAATAACCGAGAATACCGATTTACACCGTAAGGATCAAGGAAGAATCAATAACCGAGAATACCGACGACACGGTAAGGATCAATGAAGAATCAATAACCGAGAATACCGACGACACGGTAAACTCTAACAAGGTCAATAAGAGTCGACAACCAGAAATACCAACAGTACGATAAACTCAAATAAGATCAATAAAGGGTCAACAACCGAATACCGACGACACAAGAAACTCTAGCAAGATCAATAAGGACCAACAACCGGGAATACCAACGACATCAGAACTCCAACAAGAGCAATAAGGAATCGACAAACGAGAATACCGACGACACGGTAAACTCCAATAACATCAATCAAGGACTAATAACCAAGAATACCAACGGTGAGACAACTTCCAAACGGAATCAATAAGGATCAATAACGAACGAGATTACCAATGACAGGGTGACTTCCAAACGAGATTTATAAAGGATCGATATCAATGAGTTGACCATCGATAAGGTAACTCCAAACGAGTTCAGAAAAGGATCAACGGGGACAGATACACGAGAGAATAAAATCGTCAACCATATACAAATCATATATATACGGGATTTCAAGGACAACCCGAATATTGAATGATCCAATTATACATGGACCGTGAACGACCAAGCAATAAGACTCAAGATGGACGCCACGATACGCCGATCCGACATGTGTCCGTACAAGCCAACCACGGGTATTGATCAATACACGTCTGGTCTTGTACCTAATCGCCTCACGGCACGCCTCGTGTGCACGGTTCAATATGAGGTCGAAACCAACATATGCTACACGTACCCGTCCCGAAAATCCTACACATGAACGATCAGAACGTATCTGACTCCAGATATGCCACGATACAACATGACAACAAATCTCAAGGAATCGCATATCCATTGAGGATCAGAAGACTTCCCAAAAGAGCAACAGTAACTCGATCATGAAAGACCGACACGACCACAATGTCGTATTTCCATCAGACAACAGTCCACATCATGCTCAACAATGCATATAATATTAACACATAAACCCCAAGGCAGCATCCAAGGGTCACGGAAGCATCTCACAGGAATACCCCGGAACATAGGTGCCATATAGGTCTTATCCCCTAACACAGTTCATGCAATTACAAAATACCCCAAGGTCGCAACCAAGGGTCACAAAAGTATCCACACAGGAATACCCCGGAACATAGGTGTCATATAGGTCTTATCCCCTAACACATCGGCCCAACAAATCACTGCTCATAGAAAGAGCACATTACAAAACATAACAAACAATGGTGCACACTCACCGCATGAAATATCAACACACACATGCAATAATGCAACATGATGATTATCATAATCTAACAATATTAATTTACCTCAAGCTGAAGACGCCAACCTTTCCACGACCAACATTCCTGAACGAATACACGGTTTATCCGACAATCCAAAATGAAGTACAGTCCATGACTAATACCAAACCACCATCCCGAGTTCAACATCGACACGACAACTAACCTTGATATCCAACTTCTCATGCAATAGACCAAATTATAATTCACGTTCCCATTTCCACTAGACATCCTTAAAATCATATACATTATGATTTATCTTAGTCCAAAAATACCATACATACCACCATTCCGACAATTCATATATTCCATAATACCATTGCTATATGAATCATAAATGAAATGAAAACGAAATCATTTATTAACATTATGAACTGAGCAAGCATAACTTGCCTTGATACCAATTCGACGGGCCGCTATCAATCCCGCCGCCTTCGTCTACAAGCTCCAGCCCCACTCGTCGCAAAGACAACAGTTAACTTCAACGATCACTAAACGCAACCTAATGCAATAATCGATTAACGATACGTTCAATAACAATCAACAACCGAAATGACCAACTAATCAAACTCGATGTTTCAACGATATCTCGATCATACGAAACCAACCCATATCAACTCTTAACAATACGAACACAAGCCGAAATTCGGTGTTCAATAATCCTAACAATGTCTTCAACATATAGTTCATATAACCGCAAGAATCGTAACAACAAAACCATAATCATCTTCATACGAATCCTTCTTCAACGATAATATCAAAATCCGAATTCAATGAGAGGATTATCGAACATACCTCTTGAAGATGAAATACACAAGTAATCACTTGTTTTGAATAGCACGGTGCGAAGAAATCAACAAAGGGGAAGGGTACCGATTCAACTTCCTTCAAAAGTTCATTCCTAAATCACAATAATATCATTCAATCACCGTTCATGCGAAAATGTATAGAATTTCCCAAGTTCTACTCATTGGGGCATTTCATCGAACACTTTGAAGGCATAGTCCAATTCAATCGATTATTCAAAGAAATACTCGAATTTGTTCCACAAAACTTCAAGAGTATTGAATGATTACGAGTATACAATCAAGTTCTACCAATAATCTGAATCAAAATGGAGCAAATCGGCCAAAACACCAAGAAACCTCAAGAACTTTCAAAAACCAAAAGTTCATGTGTTCTTACCTTCGATCCGGGTGGAGGATGATGTTAATCCATGATTCCAACTTCCAAAACATGTTGTTATAAGTTGATTCTACTCAAAACCATCATATTTGCTGAAGAAATCGCAAAAGGGACGGAGAAAAATGGAAAATGATAAGGGTGACTCGGTCCAGCCTTATATAAAGCCGAGACCTCGGCCACGCACGTAATCGCGGTCCTTACGCACGTAGCCGGCCGCGCCTAACCTTCGTCCAGCTTTGTTCGGCACTTACGTACGTAATCGGCAGCCTCTCTTACGTACGTAATCGGCCACATGGCCAGAATCGCCACCGCCACGTACGTAATCGGCCGATCTAGCCCCAGCCGAGTCACCGCCACCATGCTCGGCCATCCCAACGAGTCACGTCCGGCCATGCTCGGCCATCCAGTCATCTCGCCACGACTCGCCGGGCCGCCCGTAACGCACGTAACACTTGTTCCGCTATGCGCATTTAATACGACGCTGACTTGCTACAAGATTATACTCAGACACGTATGTAATACACCCCGTATAACGTCGTAACTCCATCCGTTGACTCACCCGCCCACATCCGCGCCCGAAAGCCGCCGACACCGCCCAACTGCGATTCCTCTTGTTACGTACGTAATACCTTACACTTAACGTCGTAACACGTACCACTTAGCGACGTTATCTCAAAGTCTTAACGTACGCAATGATCCATACTTAGCCGTTTCCGAATTCCCGTCCAACATCTCGACATAACAAATATGAACATACGACATACCGAACACATATACGAAATCCCGAAAGTATTCTCATACCGTACGTCCGATGCACGATATCCTCAATTACAATCACGACTGTGCACGGAAATCAAACAAATACTCATACGGTATATCCGACATCGAAAACACAACAAGCATGTAATATCCTAGAATCAAAATACCCTCGATAGACATACTGCACGATCACACGGTTTCCAAAATTATCCACTCATATCGTGTCGGTCCCACTGCATAAAGACATCCCGTATAAAATAATGCGAAAAATTCATAGTGAAATTCTAGGATATTACATATACACCCACTTAAATAAGTTTCGTCTCGAAACTCAACACCGTCATAATCGTGATATCAATCCCGAAATATCTCAAAATCACGACACCATACTCAAATAATCATCATCAAAACCGAAATAATCAAAGAACATACTTACAGTGTCCGTGAAGTCGATGATCTTCCGTGATACCAAAGATACGACTCCCATACAAAGTCTCAACACACTAACAACACACCTAAGATCGCAATTACAAAGAATTTGAAAATATTTCAAAAATTTTGAAATCTCCAAAATCGGTTTGACTCAAAAGTCAGAAAATCATTTTCAAAAGTCACGCTACTACCGCACCGGTAGAGCCACATAACACACACGCCCGGGTTTTACGAAACCCAAACTCCGATACCATTTTCTGTAACACCCCCAAACCAACCGGGAATATTACAGCGCCGTGGGCCCCATATTGGAACCGACAAGGCTAAAATCATTTTCGCAAATGTTTAAAAAATGTCAAAAAGCCCTTTGAAAGTACACACACACGCAGCGGATAAAAACACTGCCATTTTAAATATACACATGCAGCGGATAAAAACACAATTAATTACATTTGCAGCGGAATTAGGAAACCAGAAAAGAATACATAATCCCAACAATCACGCCATTGCCAGTATCACCAGAAAGCTCATCCCTTCACGACCGCTACTAGCTCGAACTCCGAGTACCTAAAAGATAAAGCCCACGACGGGGTCAGCCATAATACTCAACAATGATAACGATCACATCACAAAAACAATTACATATCAATGTAATCTACAGAGTAAGAACATTCCCCATGTATTTTACCGAAGTAACCTTACCAACCTGCCACAACCATAACAATCAATTCTTACCATATCCCACGCCTCGTGTCCTTAGGTAATGAACGAATTCAAATGTAATCACCTGTACTGTATCCGAAACACTACCAAGATTTCCAATCATAAACATATCTCGAGTATAGAATAATCTGGCCAAGTTCAACTCTGCTGGCTGGGTCGCACAATTGGATCCCAATACTGATAGGAACTGATATCACACGATACATCTGCAACTCAACTGTCCCGAAACAATGGCAAGTCCCGAATATCAATACAAGCATGAATGCTCACACAATAAATAATGATAAACAATCAATGCATCACAACGGAAGTATCAATGACATGATATTTCCGCACAAGATCGACAAAGGATCAACCACGAACGACAATACCATTATGTGGTAACTCCAACAAGATCAATGAAGAATCAATAACCGAGAATACCGACGACACGGTAAGGATCAAGGAAGAATCAATAACCGAGAATACCGACGACACGGTAAGGATCAATGAAGAATCAATAACCGAGAATACCGACGACACGGTAAACTCTAACAAGGTCAATAAGAGTCGACAACCAGAAATACCAACGGTACGATAAACTCAAATAAGATCAATAAAGGGTCAACAATCGGGAATACTGACGACACAGTAAACTCTAGCAAGATCAATAAGGACCAACAACTGGGAATACCAACGATACGGTAAACTCCAACAAGAGCAATAAGGAATCGACAAACGAGAATACCGACGACACGGTAAACTCCAATAACATCAATCAAGGACTAATAACCAAGAATACCAACGGTGAGACAACTTCTAAACGGAATCAATAACGATCAATAACGAACGAGATTACCAATGACAGGGTGACTTCCAAACGAGATTTATAAAGGATCGATATCAATGAGTTGACCATCGATAAGGTAACTCCAAACGAGTTCAGAAAAGGATCAACGGGGACAGATACACGAGAGAATAAAATCGTCAACCATATACAAATCATATATATACGGGATTTCAAGGACAACCCGAATATTGAACAGATCCAATTATACATGGACTGTGAACGACCAAGCAATAAGACTCAAGATGGACGTCACGATACGCTCGATCCGGACATGTGTCCGTGTACAAGCCAACCACGGGTATTGATCAATACACGTATGGTCTCGTACCTAATCGCCTCAATGGCACGTCTCGTGTGCACGGTTCAATATGAGGTCGAAACCAACATATGCTACACGTACCCGTCCCGAAAATCCTACACATGAACGATCAGAACGTATCTGACTCCAGATATGTCACGATACAACATGACAACAAATCTCAAGGAATCGCATATCCATCGAGGATCAGAAGACTTCCCAAAAGAGCAACAATAACTCGATCATGAAAGACCGACACGACCACAATGTCGTATTTCCATCAGACAACAGTCCACATCATGCTCAACAATGCATATAATATTAACACATAAACCCCAAGGCAGCAGCCAAGGGTCACAGAAGCATCTCACAGGAATACCCCGGAACATAGGTGCCATATAGGTCTTATCCCCTAACACAGTTCATGCAATTAAAAAATACCCCAAGGTCGCAACCAAGGGTCACGAAAGTATCCGCACAGGAATACCCCGGAACATAGGTGCCATATAGGTCTTATCCCCTAACACATCGGCCCAACAGATCACTGCTCATAGGAAGAGCACATTACAAAACATAACAAATAATGGCGCACACTCACCGCATGAAATATCAACACACACATGCAATAATGCAACATGATGATTATCATAATCTAACAATATTAATTTACCTCAAGCTGAAGACGCCAACCTTTCCACGACCAACATCCGTGAACGAATACACGGTTTATCCGACAATCCAAAATGAAGTACAGTCCATGACTAATACCAAACCACCATCCCGAGTTCAACATCGACACGATAACTAACCTTGATATCCAACTTCTCATGCAATAGACCAAATTATAATTCACGTTCCCATTTCCACTAGACATCCTTAAAATCATATACATTATGATTTATCTTAGTCCAAAAATACCATACATACCACCATTCTGACAATTCATATATTCCATAATACCATTGCTATATGAATCATAAATGAAATGAAAACGAAATCATTTATTAACATTATGAACTGAGCAAGCATAACTTGCCTTGATACCAATTCGACGAAGCCGCTATCAATCCCGTCGTCTTCGTCTACAAGCTCCGCAGTCCCAGCTCGTCCGCAGCACAACGGTTAACTTCAACGATCACTAAACGCAACCTAATGCAATAATCGATTAACGATACGTTCAATAACAATCAACAACCGAAATGACCAACTAATCAAACTCGATGGTTCAACGATATCTCGATCATACGAAACCAACCCATATCAACTCTTAACAATACGAACACAAGCCGAAATTCGGTGTTCAATAATCCTAACAATGTCTTCAACATATAGTTCATATAACCGCAAGAATCGTAACAACAAAACCATAATCATCTTCATACGAATCCTTCTTCAACGATAACATCAAAATCCGAATTCAATGAGAGGATTATCGAACATACCTCTTGAAGATGAAATACACAAGTAATCACTTGTTTTGAATAGCACGGTGCGAAAAAATCGACAAAGGGGAAGGGTACCGATTCAACTTCCTTCAAAAGTTCATTCCTAAATCACAATAATATCAATTCAATCACCGTTCATGCGAAAATGTATAGAATTTCCCAAGTTTTACTCATTGGGGCATTTCATCAAACACTTTGAAGGCATAGTCCAATTCAATCGATTATTCAAAGAAATACTCGAATCTGTTCCACAAAACTTCAAGAGTATTGAATGATTACGAGTATACAATCAAGTTCTACCAATAATCTGAATCAAAATGGAGCAAATCGGCCAAAACACCAAGAAACCTCAAGAACATCCAAAAACCAAAAGTTCATGTGTTCTTACCTTCGATCCGGGTGGAGGATGATGTTAATCCATGATTCCAACTTCCAAAACATGTTGTTATAAGTTGATTCTACTCAAAACCATCATATTTGCTGAAGAAATCGCAAAAGGGACGGAGAAAAATGGAAAATGATAAGGGTGACTCGGTCGAGGCCTTATATAAAGCCGAGACACTGCCGCTTACGACGTAATCCGGGTCCTTACGCACGTAGCCGCCCGCGCCTAACCTTCGGTCCAGCTTTGTTCGGCACTTACGTACGTAATCGGCAGCCTCCCTTACGTACGTAATCGGCCATTACGGCCAGAATCGCCACCGCTACGTACGTAATCGGCCGCCCTAGCCGAGTCACCGCCGACCATGCTCGGCCATCCCAACGAGTCACGTCCGCCATGCTCGGCCATCCAGTCATCTCGCCACGACTCGGCGATCGCCTGAACGCACGTAACACTTGTTCCGCTATGCATTTAATACGACGTTGACTTGCTACAAGATTATACTCGTACATGCATTTAATACACCCCGTATAACGACGTAACTCCATCCGTTGACTCACCTGGCCCACATCCGCGCCGAAAGCCGCCGACACCGGCCCAACTGCTCGATTCCTCTTGTTACGTACGTAATACCTACGCTAACGTACGTAACACGTACCACTTAGCGTACGTTATCTCAAAGTCTTAACGTACGTTAATAGATCCATACTTAGCCGTTTCCAGCAATTCCTGTCCAACGCCTCGACATAACAAATATGAACATACGACATACTGAACACATATACGAAATCCCGAAAGTATTCTCATACGGTACGTCTGATGCACGATATCCTCAATTACAACTGTCGACCAAGTACGGAAATCAAACAAATACTCATACGGTATATCCGACATCGAAAACACAACAAGCATGTAATATCCTAGAATCAAAATACCCTCGATAGACATACTGGCACGACTGTCACGGTTTCCAAAATTATCCACTCATATCGTGTCGGTCCCACTCTGTACAGTACATCCCAGATAAAATAATGCGAAAAATTTATAGTGAAATTCTAGGATATTACAATCGTCTCTTAGGGAAACCGTCCCTTAGATTGCCTTAAACCGATTGATGAATACGCATCATCAAATGTCCCAAGATCCTTTCATTCTTAACTTTGGATTTAGCGGAATCTCTTAGTCTCACAAGAGTACATCACTATAAACCCTTAGTTTTACACGCAAAAGCTTCATATCTCTTCCAAATCAAGTATATACTTAGTATGCGTTCCCGACATTCACTTGTCGAAGCGCTCCATGGTCAGGAGCCACTTGATTTGAGTCTGGTCCACCACGAGATCCTTTTATCACTTAACTTAGTTCCCCACTAAGATTAGATTTAACCACAAGCTGCACGTCAGTTTTTGGGAAACTATCTAACTGAAAAGATAGTGGATGCTATAACATCCATTACGATAGCACAACTAAGTTTCGTGTCATCGTAGCCGATTCCAGTGCGTTCATGAGAAACCTCGCGCCATGAGGTGAGTTTAACTCCTTCTCTCACTCGCTTTGACAAAGTATACGGATAGATCTTATCTTTGGAGTGTCGGTACCATTTCAACAAAGGGCTATCACTTTGTTTATACTGGAGTCGCATATGTTTCCATTTTAGGCCAAGGCTACAACGTTGTAGATTTTCAACGAAGTATGGTTCGATTAAACACACATTCCACGTCCTCATGTACCGGCTTTATTCATAGAGTACTATTTATGGATTGGCATTCATTGAGACGTCCCCCAATAATGACTATAATCCAGAATCACATGAGACTGATGAGTTCATTTGATTAGATGATCAAGTTTCATGTACCAAACTCGCATACATTCTTAGCGAGAGTATTTATCGAACTAAGTGGCATCCCAATACTCTATGAGATCCACGGCCTAGTAACACCGTCTACCACAATTTGTGGTGTTACCATATCACCATTTATAGGTGACGAACGTCCATGACCGGACACAATCCTTGTAAACATGTTTGCAGCATATATTTAATCTCGTCACTTTAGGGAACTTGGTGAGGCACAGTAGGGACAAACTACGACAATTCCAAGTCGTTCTACTCGAACATGATCGTTCGCATCTCCCCCTAACGATGGGAAGACTGGCTCATCAAAGTGACTTACGAGATCGTCTGCCAAGGTATATTTTAAGCGGACTATGAGTGAAAGCGCATGTCATATTCATCATTTATAACCCGTCATAATGCATTGTGGTGACGCACTTTGGCACATGAATATGTGGACGATAAAGGTGTTCAGTGTTAACACAATCCAGTTAACAAGATGCATACTGTTACACTCGTAACTAAGCATTTGAATGATGATAGGTATATGTGAATATGACATGTTGACCTATGCTACATAGCCATAGCTACTGGTCTTGAGAATCCAACAAAACCGCCACCATGCACCACCGGTATCGAACATAAAGAAACGATTGAACCGATGATAGGCCGTTGGTTTTATCGAACCTCTAGTGCTTTCTTGAAGAGTCCACTCCCTTCACCAGCCCCAAACACCTCAAAATTTTGTGAGCATGTATAAACGGGTGTTTAGGATTCCAAAACCATCAACCTTGTGGTAAAAAACCGGTCGAAATGACATCGAACTGGTCGTTGGGACGGCTAGTGGTATGTGAAAACTTTATTTAAGTGGTTCACCTCCTTCTAAGTCTCCAAATGGCACCAAAATTTGTGAGAAGGTTGCCTTGGATGTTAGGAAGTACTCGTTAAAATTTCACTTTAAGACTTGGTCTAAAAGTGGGTGAACCGACCTTTACAATGACTGGTCCGCAAGTTCGACAACCATAAACTCAGGTTTCATCAACTTATCAATCATTGTCAAAGGAACAACATAACATATAAATGTTATCACTTGAGTACGACCATTTGTGAACACCATCATAGCATCATAAGCCACCCAGGCTAATACTTATGATCATATATGCATAAGGACTCAGTGAAAATGGAGGACTCAGCACCATGCTTATGCGAGTCGCTACATTATTCTCTTTAGCATAGGAGGGTGTCATCTCCTAATCGTGCCAAAGAATAGGCTTTAATCAATGAACGTGACTAAGAAGGATCATCGGGGGGGGTCTTTGGCATCACACATGCTTGTGAAAGCAAGACGCGGATGACATAAATATCATCATCGGTCATGAGCCCTGCTCATGACTCCACCAACGTACTTTGGTGTCTTTGATCCAACTAGTTTCTTTGTTCAAAGAACATGATGTCCATGATAATACCGTGGTATATGGATCATCAATGTCCAAACTCGGGACTATTAAAGCCTAAATGTGTCAATGTCCCAATACATCTTCTGGTTACAAAAACCGATGAAAGCCGGACCATATTGACTCATGAATATTTTTCATTTCACATATCCAATACAAGTGATGCATAAGATTTTATTTCTCAAAAATTATAATGAGATGCTATGAGTGATACACTTTGGCATATGTATCATCGAGTCATAACATGGTTCAATTGTTACGGAATATATGTGACTAGAAAATGCCATTCGGCATTCAACAACTTGAGCATTATACCGCTCATTGATTGTGATGATCTAGTCATCATAGTCACAATGGATTTATAAATCGAAATCCAAAAATATTGTGTTCCTTGAAAATAGCTTAATATGCACTCAATTTCGCTTGCAAAATTTTACAAATATGAGCATAGCGAACACTCTAACAACATAGAGATTTTATACCAGATACGATCAAAATGATCTATCATATTGAGTGCATAACATGGCAAGATTAGATGCCTAAGGGGCAAAATTACGATACAAGCATGATGTAAAACTACCATGCATACGCTCGACCTTCTTATAAGGGTGCGTATTTTGGGCTTCCCCAAGGAAACTGTTTTTCAACATTTGAAAGATGATAGTTTAGCGTACAACACATACCAACAACTGCATTATCTATGGCAAATTTGGCCAAAAAGAGGTTGAAAAATATGTATCATAAGACCACTTGCAAATTCAAGATGGGAACCAAGTTGGTTGGTCCAAAAGTTAGCACAATCGCTGGAAAATAAAATTCCGCGCAGCTTGACCTTTGTTTACTAAAACAGCGATAACTCCCTTGTTAGGAAGGCTATGGACGAACGGTCAGATGTTCTGAAAACTAGACTTCTGTATCTTTATATCCATATATTATGCACCACACGGATCCTTAAACTCAGATCACAGTGCATGTTTTAAGTGGTTGCTTTAGTATTTCCCAAGTTTAGTGAGAAAACAAGGTTGAGACCATATCCAATGGCATAAGTGTTGACGAAAAACCATGGCAATGACAGCCATAGGTGCGTTTAAATGCAGCAGGTGTTCGATTTCTTATCTCGACTAATGATCCTTTCGATAACTCCAACTTGGTAGACTTGCAAAGAAAGTAGGAATGTCGGTACAGCTAAGGCTGTTTAAAAAACCACTTATTCCGTTTGAACTTTCAAAGCATAAACAAATACCAAGGAGGATGCGCCTAGTCATGATCAAAGTGTAGACAAAATCCACCAAAGTGCATCAAATCAACCAAGAATTTTAATTCTCAATTTGCAAGTATACGTCATAATAGCCATGTTATATAGATACAACGCGGTGCATCATAATTAAGTATTTTGAACCATGAGACATAATGAATATACCATAACCAATTTGTCTTGACCATCCAATAAGATCGACTAAACATAGTCAAATGTATAAGGCACATGCCTTTACAAATACTCGGAAAAGTATTCGGACCTATAGTCATACGAACTATAATCGAGGTCAACGAATTCATGTATTTACCGCAATATGCCATTGCTTTACATGTTAAAATTCATGAGAATTACTAGTACATTCTTTCATATATCATATTGCAAGGAGACGGTACATGACTACACCCACATGCAATATTTTATTTTAATAAGATAAAAGATGGAGTTTTCCAAATATGGGATTGGGTCAAGACCAACGTGGCGGTCGCTCAATTCAATGTGACAAATCCGTCACAAATCGATTTTAACCACGACATATCCGTCGCAATCGATGTTTGTCCCATTTGTACGTCACAATTCCGTGATTAATCATGAACGAGTCATAACTTTACTGTTACCGACAATGTTCATTTTATTCAATTGTTGGTTTAAAATCGACAAAACGGCGACGTCAAATCGCACCCAAAATATGGTGTATGCAACAACCACAAATATCGACTTTCAACAATTATCCGTGACTCCCCCAGGACCGTCACACAGTTTACTTCGACATACGAGATTGATACCACCTCTCATAGTCTCATCCACCGCAAAGTAGCGTGGGAGGTAAAGAACCCAAATACCCAATTCCCCAAAAAGAAAATTCCCAAAAGAGAGGAATTGAAAAACGAGAACTTTAATAAAGTCTTACGTGGGTACTTGGTTCCATATTTGCTTTGATCCTTGAACGGGAGCTTCTCTCCATATGAGCAACATATTTTCGTGGTACTCGGTTCCATATTTACTTTGATCCTTGAACGGGATAATAAATATGGCTTCTCTCCATATTTTGCACATCATCATGAGCAATATATTTTCCTATATGCCACGTAAAACATAAACGTAGTTAGATTCATAAACATACAAGTTAATGATAAATGAATCATGAATTAGGAAAATAAAGAGTTGAGAAACGCCCGGATAGGGCTACTGGGCTCGATAATTCGGCCGAAAAAGGACTCGAGTGCGGCGATGCAGCAGCTCGGTATTGGATGAGGTCGGATCTCCAAATTTCCTCGTAAAAATATGCTTCTGTTCGGCAGCAGATTCAGTATGCAATACTACTTGGAATCTGATCTCCACCGTTGAATATACAGATATTTGTGTTGGAAAGTTGTTGTCAAAATTTCACACCGATCCGACAGTTAACGAATCAGGAAACATGATTTTGGTACGGCTGCGCTGTGCAGAAAATTTACGCGCGGAAATTCTCGTCTCTCGTTTTTTTTCTTTCGATTTTGATAGGTTTGTCTCGACTGCACTAGGTCTTCAAACATTAAATATCACGTGCATAAAACCGTTTGGACGATCCGGCGGTGCTTCGATCAGATCGGGTCGCAGCCTTAGGCAACAGTTGGCTAGATGAAAACGAGACTGTCGAGCGGGTCGTCGCCCAGAATCGGATCGATCGATCGCGAGTCGGGTTCGGGCTGGCAAAGAATCGTCAGTACAAACGGGCGGCCCAAACACGGCCGGGCGAGGATCGCGGCAGCGGCGGCGCCAGTGTGGCGGTCCGACGGCGGGCTGGGCTGGCCGATTTTTTTTTCTTTTTTTTTTTCTTCGAGCTACGTGCTGATAACGTGTTTCAGGAGAAAGTAAAAAGACTGTAAATAGAGTCAATCAATCGTATTCATAACACTGATAGAGGTGCCTTTATATAGGCATTACAATGAGAGTCCTTCCATACATAGGATTCCTAGATAAGGTAAGACATCTAATATGATCATACTACCTCTAGAAGGATCTAGAACCTTCCATCTATGTATCTACAACCAGTATTAGGTAAGACACATCACGGGAATAATAATTCCTAGAACACTCCCCCTGTGTCGAGCATTAATACAACAATAGTGCAGAAGATGTTGCCACCACGACATCATAAATCCGGATCTTCGGATCATGCACACCACGACAGAACCGTGATTTTGGGTAGGGCTTGTTCTTGATCTGACGATAACAACTTGCTGGTCTTCTCCCCATGACGAGATCTCCTGGGTCAGATTTTCAGATTTTCAGAACTCAATAATGGTGAAAGATGAGATCTATGGTTTAAATGAAAGAAGATGATAGTCAGCATCTGATTTGACATCAATGTGACCAACTTAACAGTCACCTGGACAATAGTTAACGACGTTACCAAAAAAGCACAACCAAGGCTAACGTTGCTTAAAATTTGAAAGATAAAGGACTTAGTTGGGACAAAAAAAAAGTAAAGGACTAAATCGTTATCTGAAACTAAGTTAAGGAATCCCAAGAGTATTTTAGCCATAACTAACATAGTCATACAATAAAAAATGAGATTTTTTCTCGACTCAAATTCATTGATATCTAACTTTCGTTAAAACTCATATCCATAGCGAATGAACACATTTTTATAGGACGAGGGGAGTATAGGTAAGACGATACATACATGTTCCCTGTTTTCTCAGGCCGACATGACAACTTCCCTATAGTTTATTATACTACTTTATATAGGCAAGCTGCATGCATCAAGAAAAAATAGTATTAAAAAGGAAAAAAAAAAAAGCCACCACCGCCTCTTCGAAGATCCTTCCCTGCCCTGCGCCTCACGGGTCAGTTCTTTTCTATTCACATCTCTTTTTCAGTATTTCTTCTTGTTTTTTTCAAATTTTCTTTATTGTTTTTATCGGCAGACAAATGTTTTTCTTTTTTTTTTTTTTTTCGCTCGGAGTGTATTTATGGGCTTGATTTTGATTTTGTTTATGGAAATTGGCTTTGAAATAATGGAATTTGTATATTTGTTAATGAGGGATTTAATCATTAATGAGCTTTCCTGTTTTTTTCCTGTTACTAATATATGTGTTCTTTCTTCTGAAATTCGTGCTCAAGATTGAGTTTTTTTTTTTTTTTTTTTTTTTTACAATTTGCAAAATAACCCCTCTACATTTCAGGATGTGTATAATGGATTGACTAGATTTATTCTCACAGAAATTTGATGCATATAATGCAATATTTCAATGCATCGATATTTTGATGCATATAATGCATATATTTGGATGCATTGCAATTTTGATGGACGAAATGCATATATTTCATGCATATTTAGTACAAAACTCATGCATATTCGCAATTCGCAGGTTACGAACCATTCTCATTTGATCCTAAATCTCTCTCTATATATGTATGTATGTATCATATTTATATACATTTGCCAAATTTATATTACATCCAAAACTTTATATATACCAAATTATTTAAATATAGCAGGGGGAACATCTTGCTAGGTGCTCTTGGGGTGCGGTAATATTCGTCCTTCCGTTGATGGTTGGTCCAAGAGAGTATCTGTGACTAAATATTAATCTATATATGCTAGTGTTTTTTTATATTAATCTAAAAAAATACTGACTTCTTTTGTATCATTACTGTGTTATAGCACATAATCTGGGGTTTTTTGTATTAGTATTGTTGTTTATATGTCAGTTGAATCATACTATGTATTTTGAGGATTTCCTTATTCATTAACTTTTAGGTATGTGCTAGCGTTCGTTGGATTTAGTTCCGGTACTCGAAGTCTTGGTTATTAGGAATGTTGTGACTAGTTTTACTTGTTTTGTCGTATGATCGGGCATTCTTGCGTTTTACCGTTGAAAAATGGGTGTTTTTTGTTTTAGTTTTAGTTGTATTTCATTAAAGGTAAAAAGAGGAGAGTGTGACATGATGATGTGAACAAAGATAGGTATGATGAGTATTTGAAATTTGAGTCGGAGCACAAACGGGTATTGAGATTTAGAATCCGAATCCAGTATTACGTGCCCTTAGTTACTCATACTCTCATACGTACTAAGTTATCATGATTCGATTTTGACAGGTGGAAATTCTACAAAATTACGGAGGTTATCACTAGCATGTGTCTATATGATTGTGAAGAAATCTGTGGTAGTTTCACCTGGACAATAATTAACGACGTTACCAAAAAAAGTATAACCAAGGCTAACGTTGCTTAAAATTTGAAAGATAAATGATTTAACTGGGACAAAGAAAAAAGTAAAGAACTAGATCGTTATCTAAAATTAAGTTAAAAAACCCAGAAGCATTTTAACCATAACTAAAATACTCATACAATAAAAAATGAGATTTTTTTCTCCACTCAAATCTATTACTATCTAACTTTTGTTAAAACTCATATTCATAACCAGGGCCGGCCCTCCTAGTGGGCGGCATGGGCCATCGCCTGACAAAGAAGCCCAGAGCGTAGTCAAATTTCCTCGAAGATACCTAGGTTCATTTTTTTTTTAAAGAAAAAAATTAAGTTGGGTGTATTCAATTGGAATTTTGTGGAATTCTTTTGGATTTTAGAAATCCTAGTGTATTCAATTTGGATTGTTTTGAATCCATTAAAATCTTGAGGTATTCAATTTGGATTTCAGAATGTCATTTAAAATCTTGGTGTATTCAATTTGGATTACAAAATGTCATTTAAAATCTTGGTGTATTAAATCTGGATTTAAAACAATCCATTAAAATCTGAGTGCATTCAAAAATTCATGGATTTTTTTGGATTTATTAAAACGGTGGATTTTTATGGATTTGTTAGTGTTTTTTTTTCAGTTTTGAAATCTCATCAAAATCAATGAGATTTTGAAGGATTTCTAAAAATTCAATTTTAAATCCGAAAGACTCTCCATCAACTTTATAAGATTCTACAATGATTATTATTAATCCATGCATTATTTCTAATCCACCAAAATATTTAAAAATCCATGGATTATTATTAATCCACCAAATCTGAATTTAATACACCCATCTAAATTTTCATTCAATTTTTTGGCTCAAAAGCTGGCGCCAACAACTTACAAATTATGTCATCTGTAATCCGTGTTAGTGTGATTATTAACTGATTAAGTGGTTTATTGGTTATTTGATGTTCATTATCACTATCATTGATTCATTGTTTAAAAATATAAAATATGTTTCTTAGATCACAACCATCGACAGCTCAAAATAAGAAAAGAAAGAAAAAGCAACAAGAAATTGCTTAACTTTTACAAGGATCATTAAATAAGTTTTTTATTGGGCAAGAAAAATCTATTGAAAATCCGACCTAAGAGGTTTTAATAATCCTAATACTAATGATCATGTTGAGGAATGTGTTGATGAAAAACTTATTGACGAAGAACTTGATCCTAATTCTAATGGTGATGTGGAAAATCTTGTTGATGAAAAACTTATTGGTGATCCTAATTCTAATGATAATGTGAATCTTGTTGATGATGAATTTGTTGGTGATTCTAAGTGTGATGAAAGGAGTTTTTCAAAATTAAAGCTATTGAAATCATATTTGCGGACTACCACGAGTCAAGGTAGGCTTAACGAGCTAGCAATTTTGAGCATCGAAAATAAGTCTTTAGCATATACATACTATGATAGATTAATTGATGATTTCGCTTCACGAAGTGCACGAAGGCACCATTTTAAGTGATCTTATTTTCGTTCTATTGTTTGGGGTTTTGGTTTATGTCTCCCGTTGTAACTCCCTTTTTTTCAATAAGAATCGGGTGAGTCTCCTAGCTTGAATATGTTTCAAACCCCTTAAAAAAATTTATGTATTATGTGTTGATTGGATTATGGGCATAATTTTAATTATTCGCCCAAGGCATCAAAAACGATTGGACCGGCCCTGTTCATAACGAATGAACACATTTTTATAGGAGGAGGAGAGCATACGTAAGAGGATACATACATGTTCCCTGTTTTCTCAGGCCGACATGACAACTTCCCAATAGTTTATTATAATACTAAATAATCTTTATATAGGCAAGCAGCATGCATCATAAAAAATAGTATTAAAAAGAAAAAAAAAAGCCACCACCGCCTCTTCGAAGATCCTTCCCTGCCCTGCGCCTCACGGGTCAGTTCTTTTCTATTCACATCTCTTTTTCAGTATCTCTTCTTGTTTTTTCAAATTTTCTTTATTGTTTTTATCGGCAGATAAATGTTTTTCTTTTCTTTTTTTCGCTCGGAGTGTATTTATGGGCTTGATTTTGATTTTGTTTATGGAAATTGGCTTTGAAATAATGGAATTTCTATATTTGTTAACGAGGGATTTAATCATTAATGAGCTTTCCTGTGTTTTCCTGTTACTAATATATGTGTTCTTTCTTCTGAAAGGATTCGTGCTCAAGATTGAGTTTTTTTTTTTTTTTTTTTTTTTTTTACAATTTGCAAAATAACCCCTCTACATTTCAGGATGTGTATAATGGATAGTTTAAATTTATTCTCACAAAAATTTGATGCATATAATACAATATTTCAATGCATCAATATTTTGATGTATATAATGCATATTTTAATGCATTGCAATTTTGATGCACGAAATGCATATATTTCATGCATATTTAGTACAAAACTCATGCATATTCGCAATTCGCAGCTTACGAACCATTCTCATTTGATCCTAAATCTCTCTCTCTATATATATATATATATATGTATGTATGTATCATATTTATATACATTTGCCAAATTTATATTACATCCAAAACTTTATATATACCAAATTATTTAAATATAGCAGGGGGAACATCTTGCTAGGTGCTCTTGGGGTGCGGTAATATTCGTCCTTCCGTTGATGGTTGGTCCAAGAGAGTATCTGTGACTAAATATTAATCTATATATGCTAGTGTTTTTTTATATTAATCTAAAAAAATACTGACTTCTTTTGTATCATTACTGTGTTATAGCACATAATCTGGGGTTTTTTGTATTAGTATTGTTGTTTATATGTCAGTTGAATCATACTATGTATTTTGAGGATTTCCTTATTCATTAACTTTTAGGTATGTGCTAGCGTTCGTTGGATTTAGTTCCGGTACTCGAAGTCTTGGTTATTAGGAATGTTGTGACTAGTTTTACTTGTTTTGTCGTATGATCGGGCATTCTTGCGTTTTACCGTTGAAAAATGGGTGTTTTTTGTTTTAGTTTTAGTTGTATTTCATTAAAGGTAAAAAGAGGAGAGTGTGACATGATGATGTGAACAAAGATAGGTATGATGAGTATTTGAAATTTGAGTCGGAGCACAAACGGGTATTGAGATTTAGAATCCGAATCCAGTATTACGTGCCCTTAGTTACTCATACTCTCATACGTACTAAGTTATCATGATTCGATTTTGACAGGTGGAAATTCTACAAAATTACGGAGGTTATCACTAGCATGTGTCTATATGATTGTGAAGAAATCTGTGGTAGTTTCATGCTATAATGGGCTGTTTTCATTCTAAAACCGCAAGAGATCGTTACCCCGGCTATGAGGAGCCCACACTTCTTGCTGCTGAGACACCTTGTGAGTTAGTAGTATGCAACTTCAAACACTCACTTGTTGCCTCTCAATTAAATGGACTCTTATATGTTGTGGCTCACTAACTAACTAACTAACTAATGTTTTTCGGCTTCTCGCCCCAAAAAAAAAAAAGGAAAAGAAAACTCGTAGTTATCGATATTTTCGTATGTCAACTTCTACTTCTGATTCTGCATAAATTAAATTAACCCGAATCCGAACGGATGTCGTTCTGCTTCTGGTTTGACTTTTAACAAACAAGAAAAAAAAGGGATTTTTTTTTTATTTATCTTGAGGAGAAAGAGAGAACTTTTTTGTTTTTGCAAAACACTCCCTTAAGTCTCAGTCTTGATCATTTTGATGTTGCAAGGAGATGATTGAAACATATATTACCATTCTGCAGTCACAGTGAGCGAAGTGGAGGCTTTGCATGAGCTGTTTAAGAAAATAAGCAGCTCCATAATCGACGATGGACTCATTCACAAGGTATCGTCATTATTCACACATTTAAATTAAATAAAAAAAATTAAGCTGTCAAAGTATCAATTTATTTATATATATATATCATCAGGAAGAATTCCAGCTAGCACTCTTTCGGAATAAAAACAGGCGAAATCTTTTCGCGGACCGGATATTCGATTTGTTCGACTATAAACACAACGGAGTTATCGAATTCGGAGAATTCGTCCGGTCGTTGGGCGTGTTCCACCCCGACGCGCCCGTCGCCGACAAAGTCGCGTTTGCTTTCAGATTATACGACCTGAGGAACACGGGCTACATCGAGAGGGAGGAACTGAACGAGATGGTCTTGGCGTTGCTCCACGAGTCGGACCTCGTGCTCTCGGAGGAATTTGTCGGGATGATCGTGGACAAGACGTTCCGCGAGGCGGACACGAAAGGGGACGGGAGGATCGATTCGGACGAATGGAAGGAGTTCGTGTCGGAAAATCCGTCTCTCATGAAAAACATGACCCTTCCGTATTTGAAGGATATAACGCTGGCGTTTCCTAGCTTTGTGGCGCGTTCGGAAATCGAGGACTCGGACTTGTAATTTTCTTTCTTTAGTACTACAAGTGGAGTTGTGTTTGTAGAAAGATGAATCTTGGAGATGGAAGTGTACAAATGGAATAAGGCAACTTCTTTCTAAAAATTATATAAGTTTTAATATCAGCAACTGTTCATAACTTTTTAAAAAAAGTACTATGACTTTTTAAATTTATGTAAATAAATACATGAAAAATGGACTGCGCATAACAGGCCCAACTCGGCCCGTAAGGTAATCGGGTGGATATCTGACTGATAATGGGCTTTTTGGTTCCGGATGCTTTCGTGTTAGGTATCTTAATATGGAACCCTCTTGAGAAATTTGTTTATTTTTTTAATTAATCTCGAATGGATCAGTATGCGAGTGGATTAATGCATGCGATTAGAAAAAATATCTTATTGTTTCTTTCTTTTCTGAATGAACTATCTGAATGACAGAAATGACCATTTTACTCCTCAATATGAATTAAGCCCTTTTTAATAAAGGACGGATTGAGCATTTTAGTTTATATAATTAATTTAAATAATATGACATAATATATATTTTAATTTATACTATAATATATATTCATAAATCATATTATAATCTTAAGGTATATTTAAATAATTAGACAATTTTTTTATAAATATATTAAGTTATATTTTAATATATATAGTTATATTAATTTTTTAATAGTCAATATAAAAAATCAATTTAAATAATATAACATAATATATATTTTAATTTATGTTATAATATATATTCATAAATCATATTATAATTTTCGGGTATATTTAAATAATCAGACAATATTTTTATAAATACATTAAGTTATATTTTAATATATATAGTTATATTAATTTTTTTAATAGTCAATATAAAAAAATCAATTGAAATAATATAACATAATATATATTTTAGTTTATATTATAATATATATTCATAAATCATATTATAATTTTTAGATATATTTAAATAATTAGACAATATTTTTATAAATATATTAAGTTATATAATTTTAATATATATGTAGTTATATTATTTTCTTAATTCAATATAAAAAAATCAATTTATATAATATAACATAATATATATTTTAATTTATATTATAATATATATTCATAAATCATATTATAATTTTCAGGTATATTTAAATAATCAGATAATATTTTTATTAATATATTAAGTTATATTTTAATATATAGTTATATTAATTTTTTTAATAGTCAATATAAAAAAATTAATTTATATAATATAAAATAAATATATATTTTAATTTATATTATAATATATATTCATAAATCATATTATAATTTTCAGGTATATTTAAATAATCAGACAATATTTTTATAAATATATTAAGTTATATTTTAATATATAGTTATATTAATTTTTTTATCAATAAATAGTTTATATTTTATGACTTTTAAATATATAATATTAATATATTTTTAAAATTTATACTATATATACTCAATTATAATTAAGATTATATGATAATTTATCTATACTCAATTTTTTTATTATTAGAGAGGGTAATTTTGGTATATTGGGGAAGAATTTTTGGCTTCATGGTAAGGACACCCCAAAAGTTGCTTAATGAAAAAGACATTATTAAAATCATTAAGTTGAAAGTAAACATCAAAATATAGCTGATCGATTAAGCTGATTAAGCATTAAGCTGATTAAGTAAAAAGTAAACAAGCCCAATATCGAATCCAATAACAAAAACATAAATGAAAAGTTATGTTAGATCTTAAAGGATTTATTCTTGGGGTCTTTGCATAACTATTAGAGATGGCAATGGATCTTGAATCCGGTCCAGATCCGTAGATCCGGATTCATTTTTGAGGATCTGGATCTCAAATTTTTAGATCTGTTAGATTCGGGTCGGATTTGAATCTATAAAGAAATTTGTAGAGCGGATCCGGATCTTAAAATTTTAGATCCGGATCCGTCCCAGATCCTACTCGCGGATCAACATTATATATATATATATATATATATATATATATATATATATATTTTAAAAGTCCTAATTCCTTATGTTTATTAGGATGTCGATAATATTGAAAGTAGTTGTAACATGGAAGACTTGTTCTCATGGACTCAAGATTAGTTGTCGTGAAGACTTATTTTGTGATGTGATGTGACTTTGGACGAATATGTTTGTGTAATGTTTTTCGTGATATGATGTTTGTGTTGTTGATTTATTTTGATTTTTTTTATAGTTGCGTGGTATTGATATTACGTCATTTTAAGTACTATTTTAGCAAAAGAGGGATTCGTGGACCAAATCCGTAGACCCGCAGATCCGATGGATCTGGATCAGGATCTCAGATTTTCGGATCCGACGGATCTGGACCAAATTCGAATCTCAACAACAAAACGAATCTGGATCTGGGATCAACAAGATCCGGTCTAGATCCGGCCCGTTGCTGCTATCCCTAATAACTCTACAACAAATATTTTTTATTTACAAAAACAAGGCAAAAGAAAATTATTTACACCAATGACACAAATTGCACACGTGGGAAGAAAATTAATTCAATGTTCTATAACCTATCAAATTCAGTTTCCAAATAAATAAAATGTCTACCCCTACAATACGTTTATTCATCCCTCTCTCTCTCTCTCTCATATTCAGATACTTCTTCTCTGACTTATATGATTCTTTGATTTTTCAGCAATCCATCCACCTATTCGTCGAAGTTACTTAAAGATGAATGAAATCCACCAATTTCTTGGTTGTGGGATTGACTGGCTTTGTTGTGCATGGTGGTTTGAATATGTGTGGTGGTATGACGAAGGATCTGAGCAGTGCGAATCGGAGGTCGACAGTGGTTTCGATCTGGAAGATGGTTTTGATGTGTGTTACGGATCAACCCAATTTTGATAAAAATTTGAACCGAAAACAGCAATACAGGTCGATGACGGGCGTGGATGATGTCCTGACGTGAATTGAAGTGTGGAGGCTGGATTGAGATTTTTTCTTTCTGATTTTTTTTATAATTTAAAGGTATCCGAATGTGTATATTATGGTAACTAAAGTAGAGCATGATGATATTGAGAGATGTGAGTTTAATTTTACTGTATTCAAATATATTTTCAAGAGAGCGGTAGTTTTGGACGTTTGATTTTGATGTTTTTCAATTTTATCTTATTGTTAATATTTCAAGTTTCTGCTGAACTTGATGAGTAACGATTGTATATTTGGAATCTTGGTGGTGGTGGTCGGCCATTGAAACTTTTTAGTTTTTAATAATGAGTGTATGTATAAATTTTTACTTCAATTTTAGTGGAATCATGTATGAATTATATGTCGTTATGTAGTCGGTACTTAAACATATATGGTTGGTTGATCGAATAGAAGATGTTGGATACTCCAAATATTATTTTAATACGCATTTGGTAATATTGCTAGATATTATAGTGAATAATCTGGATTTTTCATGTGGTATTGCATTATAACTTCATACTAAGATATTAAAAAGAGAACCGTAAATATAAAAATAGTTACTAAATTATAACAAAAATATAGCCATCACAACATAAGAAGAACAAACGGTATCCACAAACAGGTAGAGTAATCAAATACCATTGTTATTTGCATTAAAATATTTATATAACTAATAAAAATTTCAAGCATATGATACTTATGGTATACATGTTTTATATATTTCAGTTATTGTTCGTTACTTTGTACTTTTTATAAAAAAAAATAATTACATACGTTATGATACCAGAATTATGATTAGGGTACAAGAATATTTAGTTTTAGATACTTGTTCACATTATAAAAGATTTTTATAGTCGCTTAGATGCAAGTCATGAAAATTGCTTCCGCTTCATATGTAAACATGTAACCCTTAGACTAAGCCAATCAATCGATAAAGGTAACAATAAAAAGCACATATCTTAACCAAAATATGATTAAAAATATCAACATATCATTAAATTAACTGGTCTCATCGACGAGCAATAGGGTAGCCAAACATTCATTTATAAGTATAAATGTGCATATTTATTGAAATTAAAAAAAAAACATCGAAATTTCTTGACCAAATCTACAAGTAGGAATCAACAAAATCATGTATATATTCTGACTCACTTCAAAAAGATAATCTAATGGGACATCATAGGTAAATAAAATATTATGTAGGTAATTAAAACTTTATTTGTAAATCACAAATAACAGATAACAAAAAGTAACCCAAAATACCATGTCAACCACGAAAGGGTGATACCAGATCTAGTCATTTGGAGAATATCAAATTCAGACCGTCGGACCCAACATTCTTTTGAAAATACATTTGGATACCGTAAAATCATATTGGCATATTTAGGTACCGTCATGCCGTACATTAGTTACCATAATATAAACATCTCGATACCACAAAAAAAAAATTCAGATTATATTTTTGAATTTAAAAGAAAATGTAAAAAACCTAATTCAGCATCCATGATGCAGCTGACGTCGACACATCCATTGACCGCCACCGCTGCGCAATACAATTTCCAATTCTAATATTCGTCAAAGAAATGGTTGGTCATAATACAAATTCCGAACCACCTCCCCAATTGGAACCAGTTGCCAATCTCCGATTAACTCCATTTCGCACATCTCAGACCCTCCGTCGTGCCATCAAGTACATATTCCGATCATCACGCATCCTGAATCCAACCAACCGGTATATCTCATTCACTACCAATTAACTCACTCGAAGCGGAGGAGTGAATTTCTAAAGAAATCCAAAAATAAAACGAGCACCATCATTGATCTGTCGCCGTAATACTCGCCTAACCCATCACCTACTCGCTACGGCCATCAAGTGCGGCATTGGAACTCGCGGTTGCCATCAAGAGTTAAGTTTTACGTTCTTTGAATTGGAGTCTCGCTGCAGTTGTGGGTTTGGTTCAAGGAGTGAGAAAGAGATTTAATCTATACGAAAAAAGAAGAAAAAATGAATGGAGAGAGAGAGAGAACCATATAAAAATTTAAGTAAAAAACTGCTCTCCCATTATTAAGGGTATGTTTGGATGACCACTTAATACAGATTATAATCTTAATCTAAATTAAAGTTGGTCAAATAATCTAATTTGACTTTCAAAATCTTGTTTGTTGGTGCTAATTTAATCTAAATTATAATCTTAGTCTAGATTAAGTTCAAATGCTTTTGAATATAGCTTTCAACCCAAAGCTACCAGATTTTATTTTTTCATTCTGATTTTACCCTTAAGTTTATATATATATATATATATATATATATATATATATATATATATATTCAAATTTTATTTTTTCATTCGGATTTTATCCTTAATAAATATTTGTATAAAATTTGTATAATAATATAAGTGATAACATAAAAAAAAATCCTAAAATACCATTACAAGTTGAAAACAAAATAAATAATAATATTGCATAATGTCAAAGAATAATAAGCAACATAAGAGTTAATATATAAATATTAAGGTTATTTTTGTAATATTATAATATAACAATAAATATAAAAGATGTACCTTTATGTCATTTTATAAATTTCAGCTAGTATGATAGCTAGTTTTGCCACACTTTTAAATACAATAATCTAAATTATCACACTACAACTATATTATCAATTTTCAGCTAGATTTCCAATTGTATTATTTTCATGATTGTATTATCTAATGTAATTTCCCCTTAATTCTTAATGAGCCCAATATTATAGGTCGTGGAATGGTCATCTTAAATTAATCATATAGATTGATTGACGTAGTTTGCAGATTATTACATTCGGTCTGAGGGGTTATCTAGTCCACACTCGAAGAATAGCGGCTGCATATTTTCCATCATAAAAAAAATAGTCATACAGAGCCTCATACTAAATATTTATTTTTACTTGGAGGAGGGAAAGAAAGTGGGAAAGACAAAAATATGCCTAGTGTTTGTAAGAAAAAATGAAAATTAAGGGAGAAATAATATTGGAATATCTATGATTATTTTGTGTGCTTAAAAAATGAGTAAATCAATGTAGAAAATATTGCTATTTTACTTTATGGATGTTATTACCGATTATTTGAGCCGTACTCGATCTTACTACCTCCCTCCCATTTGATGTATATAATATTTATTAATGATAACGTACGTTTTGTTATTATTATTTTTTTTCTTATTTATTAGTTGAGAATTTTAGGGAAGAGTATCGAGAAGAAACTTGTGAATACCTTATAATCAAAATTTAAACTCAAACTAATTTTAAACATTCGATTGTATGATTTTTTTTTCTTTTTGGACGGTCCACGAAAAGTATGATCTTTTATTCGTATCCGGTCCGTCCGGATATTTATGAATCCGGATACGGATTCGGATATCTTTACTAAATGGCGGATCCGGATCCGGATCCGGATATGGCCATATCCGGCTCCGTATTATCCGTTTGACAGCCCTACCCTCATGGGTATCGAATTCAAGCAAATAGAGGAATCAATTCCTAATTTGGTGGTTGGCCCATTTTATTTCAAAGTTCACTTAACACAAGAATTAAAATTAATTTCATTTCGTTCTAGTAAAGTAAATATGCCCTTAATTTCGATTAGAACGAGGCAAATCGAGAAAAAAATGAACTGGAACAGAATCAAAAATATGGTCAGGGCTTGGGTGTGAAAATTTTTAATCCGTAATCGAATCGATCCCAATCCAAAATTTTTGTATTTGGGTTGGGATCGGGGTACACTAAGGGTATGTTTGGCAGTTTAGCTTATAAGCTAGCTTATAGCTTATAAGCTAGCTTATTGAAACGCTACTTTGAGTAGCGTTTGATAATGCTAAACATAATTTGAACTATAAATTTATTTTTAGGTGTTCCAAACAGGCTTAAATAAGTTCAACATAAAATTTCATATAATTTATATTAATTTTACCAAACATACCCTAAATCTCGCCAATAGAAAACACCTCTACAATAAAGTATTCAGACTGTTGGAAATCCGCATAGTTCTGAACATTTTGAGGGCGTTCTAATTTTAAAACTTGGCCCTAATATAAATAGAAGTTTTATACTCCATCCGTTCAATAAAAGTATGGTCCAGAGGAACATGCAACTGAGTTTTAATAAAGCGGAGGAGATATGTAATTTTTTAATGGAAAAAGTGAAAGATGAGTATTTTTAAGTAGAAAAAGAGTAATATCTATTTATTAACAAGTTTAGTAATGAGCATAATGGCCCTGTTGTTCCGATGGAGAGAAGAACTTATGATTATCTTTTCGGGAAATTTCCAAACGAACAATTTCAACGAAATCTTTTAATTTATTATTTTACTATGTTCAACTCTATGTATTCCTCTATCCGTAGATAGAGTACATTGAATGTACAGAAATGGCTATAACAGAGTCTCTCTTATTCGTATTAACAATACTTCATTATGGAATATTTTGAATACTTCAAAAGATTCATATTTATGCTTCATAAGATGAACAAATATATATCGATTAAAATCATCGGTAAAGATGATGAATATTGATATCCGCATCTGGCTTGGGTGCTAAGAGGTCTAAATTGTTGGTGCCTTTACTTCGTCACTTTTAATTGAGGTCGAGTCAAAAACTCAAAATGATGTTCAGACCCGTGCGATGCACACGGGCTGTATCTAAGTGTTCATTAGCGTAATGTTTGGCACTAATTTTCGTCATATATAACTTGGGCTGACTCAGGACCCGATGCAACTATTTTGTTGAGTTTACAGCTTAGTTCTTCTTGTTATGTTTCTTTATTTTTTTTATATGTTTCTAGTCTAAGTTTTAGACAATGGGCTTATAGTATAATGGGTTTAGACTCTATTGAACTCTTGCTTATGTCTTACATTTAACTTTTGTTGTTATAATTTACAAATAGGTTCGAGCCCGTTTAGCCCGTGCCCATTTAAGCCACTGCTGTTCGGGGCGAGCCGTTTAGGCAAGTGGCCGTGCACGCCGGCCCACCAATTTTGCCAGGCCTATGTGTTGTGTACGTTTTTAAATGACGTATAGCCGTATAAATACACAATATCAAAAAGATTATGTAGCGCTAACGTCACGGTCATAACATTGTGAAACATATAGATGCTAATTTAACATATTCAAACATACACAAAACTACATATCTTTTTTGCACAATACGTATCCAAGTTAATACTCCGTACTATTTTACCCGTGAAATGTCATTTCAATTCTAAATAAGCAAATGGTGGAATTACCTCATCAAGTAAACGCATAGTATAATACTTTTGTCTTTACCATGTAGAAAAGTAAGTTATTTTACTATAACTATCATGATTTTCACATTATGGAGCAATATTTATTAAACACTTCTTTATTGATATTTATTTTTATTACGATTGTTATAGGTTAGTGATAAAATATTTTTATCGAAAAGTATTATAACTTTCACATCGTGAAAATTTGAATAAACAAAATACCACTTATTATACCAAATATTATCAAATTATGTATCCAAAAAATAAATATCAGATAACAACATTTGATAGTCCAGTTATTGCTACCCGAGTCCATAACATTTTCGGATATAACTTGCAAGTCCAAAAAAATTGCCAGGCAAATATTAACATAGCCATTATAAATTGAATAATAATATCAATAATAGAACAAATACTATTACTTTTTATGCAACTATCAATGTTATGTGGTCTTTAAACAGATGCATACTCGTATAATATCTATATTATATTTTTGCCTACACCAAAAAGAGAATCCACAACGTCTTTTTACACGTATTATATTTTTGCCGTTCGAAGGAAAAGGGCTCTACTCCGTCTTCTTGCTTTTCTTTGCCTGCAAGAAACACATATAGTAATATGTGAGAATTAACCAAAAAATAAAAACCTTTTGTAGATTTGTGTTTTGTTTTCAAATTGATATTTTTAAATTTTTCCACACATGCAAATTTAACACCTCATTAATTATTGTTAACTAATAAGTGCGGAAACAACCTTTATCGGATTAATATGCATGTAAACTAACTGACTTTTCATATTTTTGTATTTGGAACTTGAAGTCATTCCCTTCACACATCAACCAAAATAGTAAATCATTATGGAAAGAGTATCTTGCATACCAAGTACTATTAATATATGCAAACGATGAAAGCTTAAAGAAAAAGAAGGAAGATGATAAAACCTAAAAGCTACGTACGCTTGTCTATATTGAAGCTCATTTTATATTGACATTTTATTATTTGCTTCTAAGTTGTAATTTATGGAAGTTAAAGAGACGTAACTTTAACTCCGTGATGGTTTGTATTCGCATGAACACTTCATATTCACCGTGATCGTTAATCTCCCTTGCTTAGCTTGTACTCTATGCAGTCTTGAAGGCTAAACATTAATAAGAGTACTCAATCTTATATTAGGATAGATATCCGGCGGATGCTATCCGGATACGGATAATATCCGTATCCGCCACTTTTTTTTTTAATCTTCAAAAATTTAAATGCAGTAGGAGGGATTTGAACCCTGATGGAGCTCCTTCTCCTTACCAAATTCCTAATGCCAATACTACTTGAGCTAGCTGACCTGATTGTTGTGTTAGAAAGAGAAATAACTAATAAGTAAAGATAACTTATAGCGCATGCTTCTATTTTAATATTGAGAAATAAAGAATGAAAACATGTGACAAAGTATTATGAGGAGTAGCATGCTTATATTTTGTAATTATATATTAAAATTATATTAAAAATATATATTATATATATTTAATTTCGGATACGGATATTTTCGGATACGGATGCGCCTATATCCATATCCGTATCCGGAATCTTCGGATACGGATAATATTCGTATCCGTTTTTTTTCGGATACAGATAATATCCGCTTTTTCCGGATACGAATACAGATATTTCGGACGGATATCGGATTTTTTGAATTTTTTTGACAGCCCTACATGAGGGTATGTATTTGGAATCTCTCATCCAGAATTAAATTTTCCTTCAAAAAATATGCTGACTAAAATTTTATAATGCAAAATTATAGGGATATCATGATAATTTAGATATATTTTATTTCGATTTATGGTTCATTTCAGATAATTAGTAAAGAGATTTTGGGGTCTGCTGCAATTTAATTTCAATTATGTTGGGACCGATAACGTTGAAACTTACAATTACTTTACTATTCTCGGTACGTTGCATTTTATAATTTATAGTATATATTTATAATCATAAAAATTTATAAATAAGTTCGATTTATTCGATCTGGTTCGATTTTAGAATCACCAAACTCATACCAATCCAAATTAATTTAACTTTAGTTCGGTTGTGTTTTTTGGTCTTGGAATTTATTTGTTGCACTTTTTGACGGTCTGGTTGATTCGATTCGGTTCGAACCGCCGGTTTTGAGTTCGCCAACCTACTTTAATTAACTCCGTCACCAAAAGCAGCCCAACTCCACGCGCACCTCCTGAACAGCTGTCGCTACGCGCCTTTCTTCTCCCCCAAATGCAAACATTTTCCCATCCATCTATTCATTCAGTTGCATCAAAATCGGTTTTCAATTTTAAGCTTCTCAAAACTTTCACCAAATTCTGGAAATTTGATTCTCTGATTCATGATTCGGTTAAACTTTCATTATCCCTTAGTTTTTATTTGATTAATTCAGTAACTAAAAGGAACCCGAACCCGAATCTCGAACCCGAATTCTATCTTCTCCATTGCCTCATCAGTCATCAAGGACAGGTCAGACTGCTCTTTTTTCTTTTTTCTTTTTGTTTTCTTCAGATTGTTTGTTTATACTTAAATTATTAAGGATTCTTGTTCGATTACGATCGATCAGTATTATTCAGCGTTGCGGTGTCGCGCTAAGTGTTGATTTTGTGCCCCTTTTGTCCTTATTTTCTTCTTCTGGGCTGACAAAGATTTGATTTGATCAGTAGACTGTACTGCTTTGGCCCTTTTGCTGGAAAAAAGCAGCTCAAGAAAGCAGATTTAATTTAGTCAACAAATTATTGATTGTCTCAAGCAACCAGATTTCTAATCAAATTTCATTAGTAAGGATAGATTAAGTGGAAACGAACAGTTTCTTGATTGTTTTTTCCATAGAAATTCATTAGTTCTCCACCGCTATATCCGTATTGTGATTTTTCACTGTACTTAAAATTTTTCTTGTTTTCTGTTATACATGCCGATTTTTCAATATCAAGCTTGTGATGGACATGAGTTAGCAAATTATCAACTCATATTCTAAATTCAACAGTGGAGGAATTTTCCATGCAAGTGGAAGGATTTATGATGATGCCGGTTTCGGACTTCATCTCATTTCTCATTTGATGAAAGTTGCAACTCGAAGGGCATCTGTCGTAGAACTTTGGTATTTTGCTTTTTGCATGAGTTTATAGTGTTAATTATTTTTATACCAATAAATGGCACTACAATGTTCATGCTGACATAGTTGCGGTTGTTGTTGTTGATGATGATGATGATGATGATGATGATGATGATGATGATGCTGTCGTGTTACAAAGTTCTCTATTAAAGTCTAATTTTATTAATTTTGTTTCTCTCTCTTTTTTATTTCGTGCAGAATATTCAGTATGCATGCATTGATATATAAACTACTCAAACTTGGATTTTTCATTTTCTGATGCAATCACCCAATAAGAGTGAGAAGAAGAAGAAGAAGAATTTGAAGCGTTCAAGATCGTTTCCTGAAGAAATGCCTTTAACTGATGCAATTGCTGCAAATGCTCATGAAAATTGCACTATTTTCCCTGTTGAAGAGATAGTTCACTACCCTTTACCAGGTTATGGAGTACCAACTGCAGTTAGTTTTAGCCCCGACGATAGTTTGATAGCATACTTGTTCGGTCCTGATCAGACTTTGAGTAGAAAATTATTTGTATTTGATCTCAAAAGTGGGAAGCATGACTTGTTTTTTAGCCCACCGGATGGTGGTCTTGACGAGGATAATTTATCTGCTGAAGAGAAATTGAGAAGGGAGAGGTTAAGGGAGCGTGGCTTGGGCGTGACACGCTATGAATGGATAAAGACAAGTCCGAAGAGAAAAAGAGTTATGGTACCTCTACCAGCTGGGGTGCGTTCCCTAAATCTCATCTTTGTTTATAAGAGTTCCATCACAAGTTACAATTTGGTGAAAGTGTGATTTTTATGAAGTGTTTGGGTATTTATGCCAAAAGTTTTGATGATTACAAAAAGAACCTCCGAGGCTTGGTCTTCTGTCTTAAATATGGGGGCTAACTGTAGTATTTACATATGAATGGGATCAAGCATAATAAACTTAAAGAACATGATTTGTTTTTGTCTGTATTTCACTCAAACATCATTTTGTTTATCCTTTCATCTTTTGTAATTATCCCTCTTTTATAAATATACAAATTTTGTTGTACATAGTGAAAGAAACTATTACCTTTTCTACCTTTTTGGTTTGATTGCATATTCTTATAAAAATAGTTCCGTTCCGCATGACCTGGTAAAATGAAGTTTTTAGCATAAATTGATTTGTCGTTCGCAATTTGTCGACTCAAGTTTATTTTATATGCATGATGTAACTAAATCAAGACGTGAAAAATGTGCTTCATATTATTTGTCTTTATTTTTTAAACTGATCCACGTTTGCTTCACGTGGCCAGATCTATATTCAGGACCATGGTGTTAAACCACTACTTAAGCTTCCATGTGTCTCTTGCTCGCCAATTATAGACCCACATGTATCCCCGGATGGCACCAAGCTTGCTTATGTGAGGGATAATGAGCTTCACATGTGGAACTTTCTCCACAACATGTCAAAGCAGTTGACTCAGGCGCCAACGAGAATTCATTAGTAAGCAAAGCATTAATGTTATTTATTTTATTTTTATTTATTTATTAACTTAGTTTGTTTCTCCTGTTATTTATGCTGTTGTATCCCTATTCACGTATTTTTGGCATAGCGAGTAATGTAAGTTGGTCTTTCTTACCTCCCTAATCTTTTGTCTGTTATCTGTTTTTAAGGTATTCCATCAAATGATATGACTGAATCTTTTTGTATAAAGAAAAGCATTTATCTTCTGAATTTGAATAGATTTATTGCGAGTCATAATTTTCATTTAGTGCTTCAAAAGGAGACACCGGAAATAAGAAACGTAGAATTTGAAAGAAAAGATTAAAGAAAGTAGAAGCATGAGAAGGAAATTTCTGGTAGTAAATTCAGAACTTTGCATGGGGAAAGACGATTTTTCGTCCTAATTCCCTTAAATTGCACATGCAGATATATACTTGTTTCCGTTCATCCATTGAATATAGTGCTTGTATGATGTTAATCACCTGCCTCAATGGACCACAAGAAAAGTAAACCAACTTAATGTGCATTACTTTGACGGTTCACATCAATATATTTGTTTGTAATGCACTTTCTTTTGTTCTATCCTTCAGTGTTTTAGTTATAAAGTAAAAGCACTCTCAAACATTGTTTATTAAGTTGTCCTAAACATTGTTTCTTATGATGCCTTTTCAGACACACGGGCTCGCAGAGTTCATAGCACAGGTGAGTTACTGTTGAAATATACTTGTTATTATGGTTTTTACTTCCTTTTCCCCATATAGCAGGTAATTACAAAACTATCCCAGAGGTTTGGCCTAATTACGTTTTTGGATGGTAACTGGGATTTTCTTAATTAGGCTAAATCTCAGGTGTAATTTCTGTAATTAACCTTTTATAATAAAAAGTGGACTCACTCGTTCCATTTTTACAACTGAGAAAATGTTATTTCAACACACAGGAGGAAATGGAACGGAAGAATGGATATTGGTGGTCACTAGATAGCAAATATGTGGCGTTCACGAAGTTGATTCATCTGATGTACCTCTCTTTAGGATCATGCACCAAGGCAAACCCTCGATAGGTTCGGATGCACAGGAAGACCATGCTTACCCTTTTGCTGGAGGTCCAAATGTAAAAGTTCGCTTGGGGGTTATTTCCGCTACTGGTGGAGCCCTTAGTTGGATGGACCTCCTATGTGGAGGAGAGAATCACGCAGACGAAGAATATTTGGCAAGAGTCAATTGGATGCACGGAAACATTCTTACTGCTCAGGTTTTGAACAGAACACACTCTAAACTAAAAATCCTCAAATTTGATATTAAAACCGGTGAACGGGAAGTCATCCTGGAAGAAGAAAATGAAATATGGGTAGATTTGCACGATTGCTTTACCCCTTTAGAAAAATTCCTAATAAACCATCCGGAGGGTTTATTTGGGCGAGCGAGAAAACGGGATTCAGACATTTATATTTGCATGATTCCAAGGGCGTGTGCTTGGGACCTATTACTCACGGTGATTGGATGGTCGATCAAGTTGCCGGTGTTAATGAAGCTTCCGGAATTGTTTACTTTGTCGGAACTTTAGAAGATCCTCTGGAATCCCATCTTTATTGTACCAATTTATTCCCAAGCCATTCTTTACAGGTTCCTGTAAGATTAACCCATGGAAAGGGAAAACATGTGGTCGTGCTCGATCATCAGTTGCGGAGGTTTGTTGATATCCACGATTGCTTGGAATCACCTCCCAAATTTACGGTACACTCCTTGCTCGACGGCAGTTTAATTACATCTCTTTTTGAGCAGCCGGTCGAGATACCCAGATTTAAGAAGCTGCCACTCAAGCCTCCGGAGATAATTCAGTTAGAGGGGGAAGATGGAACTATGCTCTATGGGGCTTTATATAAACCTGACGCGTCAAGATTTGGACCACCGCCTTATAAAACAATGATTCACGTCTATGGTGGTCCCAGTGTACAGCTGGTCTGCGATTCTTGGGTGAACACTGTCGACATGAGAGCACAATTTTTGTGTAGTAAAGGCATTTTAGTATGGAAGGTTAGTCTGTCTGCTTTGCTTCGAGAATTATTAATATGTTTCTTACATTTGTGTCATGATTGAGACTTCATCTTTAGCACCTTTATCTACTTGTGGATTGATAGTTGACTCACTTGGCTTTCCACTCTTTACTTTCTTACTTATTACTTGTAACTTTGGGTTAAATACTAAAAAGTCCTTGATGTTTAGCGTACGCCTCGTTGCAACAGATCTCGGGTGTAAATGACAATGCATACCCCTTAATATTTGTTTCTATTTTAAAGTGCACCCTCAATAGGGGAGTTTGTTAAGTCTATACAAACCTCAAGGAGGGTCTTTATAATATTTTAAAGATAACTAGAAATTTTTGAAGTAGCTTCTATAATCCAACCCTACTTTTAAATTAGTAATAAGTACAAAAACTATCCGAGGTTTGGGGTATATACAAAAGAAGAAGAAGTATTATTACAAAATAATCCTTGAGGTTTGATTTCGTCTTATTTGTCGCCCTTCATTAGCAAAAGAACTATGAATATTCCCCCTAACATCACCAACATCAAGTGCACCTTAATCCCAACTATGTAAAGATTATAGTGTCAATGAATTGTCTAACATTAGCTACCACTATACTTCATGCAAAAAATAAAGTGGCAATGTTTTACGCCGGATGCCCTTCCTGTCGCAACCTTCATACTACGGATAAATGAAAAATCAACCTTCATGCTAAGGAGAAACGAAAAATCCCTCCAACATTGATGAAAATATGACAGTTACCCATCAAATTTAAGGCAGAATCAAACAGCAAGTTTTTTATTCTTTAATTGTTATTTTGAAATATTTCTGGGTTTTTGTGTAATTAACCCAAAAGCAGGTGTATTTTTTGTAATTTAACCCTGCTTTCATCATCATTTTTAGGAATACCACATGTTTGCCCCATGCACTTCCATATTTTTGTTATTTGCCACCTGCACTTTACTTCCTAATTTTCTCCCCTGCACTTCCATATTAAAATATCATTTGCCTATGCACTTTATACCCACCTTTCTCCTGCCGCACTTTGGTTTTTGTTATCTTCACCCTTAATGTTTGTGTACTATACGCACCAACATTCAGCCAAGGGCGGAAAAGATAACGAAAATCAAAGTGCAGAGAGCAGAAAGTTACAAATTAAAGTGCAGGGAGCAAATGACGGAGAATATGAAAATGCAGGGGTACAAACATGCGTTATTCCTCCTTTTTCAGCTCCTATCGCGTTTTGCAGATGGATAACAGAGGAACCGCTCGACGTGGACTCAAGTTTGCCGGTGCACTCAAATACAACTGCGGGAAGACCGACTCCGAGGATCAACTAACCGGAGCTGAATGGCTCATCAAGCAGGGTTTAGCTACACCCGGCCACATTGGAATGTACGGTTGGAGTTATGGAGGATATCTCGCTGCAATCACACTCGCAAGATTTCCCAGAGTATTTAAGTGCGCCGTTTCTGGTGCGCCCGTCACGTTATGGGACGGATACGACACTTTTTACACGGAGAAATATATGGGTTTGCCCTCTGAAAATCAAACGGGTTATGTGGAGAGTTCGGTTATCCATCATGTTTGGAATTTGGAAGGGAAGCTTCTGCTCGTGCATGGGATGATTGATGAGAATGTGCATTTTAGGCATACTGCTAGGCTTGTGAATGCATTAGTGGCTGCCGGGAAACCTTATGAGCTGTTGATATTCCCGGACGGCGGCACATGCCTCGTCGGCTTAGGGATCGGATATACATGGAGGAGAGGATATGGGAATTTATCGAGCGGAGTTTGTAGGTGTTGGGTGCCTTCCTTTCTGTTTTGTTTTGCTGAGTTATCTTGAGATGTAGAAGACAATATACAAATAAAATAAACGCCTGATTAGATCGCGTCGGCCGATTTGAAGGACTTTCGATGTTGAGGTGTCGGGACCGGATATTCGGATAGTACGTCGGTTTTGAAATGATTTGGTAATCAAATTGTGCCATGTTAGATCGATCACTAACAATAATCTTAACACTGAGAACAATTTTGGATTTGCTAATCCATTCTTTAAATGACACATTTCCCTATGCGCACTCACCCCAAAGACCTTCTCTTTCCAACTCTAAGAATTCTACTAAAATAGAGTAGGTTCGTCGAGCAATCGGAGGATAAAACTGTTTCGACATCTAGTCATCTGCGGCAATTCATCAAGACTTCGTAAGGGAGTGAACACTCAATAACAAATAGCATACCGTTTCCGGGTTAGAATTGCCAAAAAAAGAATGGAGTTCACATTGGTATTTAGAGGGATAATGTCCCGTCTTTGTAATTTCATAGTAGTGAAATCCTTTTCGAAAATACTCTCCAAGCATAAAACCGTTTGTGTTTTCTATATTTCACGAAATTCTCTGGGGTAGTGTAAAATGTGTTTTCAAATTTCTGGAGTGAATTGCTCCTTTAAAATAATACGAGATGATTTGCAAATGTTTCACTTAAAATACATTAAACTAGATCATGTACCCAGTTTAAATAAAAACAGGAGAATTTCATGCAGTATTTTATTGCATTTTAGCCTATCGTTTCATAAATAGTACTCCCTCCGTCCCACTAATATTGTCTCATTTTGATCTTTTGCGGTCAATAATTTACAAGATATTTAACAAAATTATGTTATGAAACGTCACAATTTAAAGTTTCATAATATAATTTTTTATTAAATATTTTACCATTATACTTTGAGATTCATTCAAACTTGAAAACTGTTAACCGTTAAAAGTCAAAATAGAACAATATTAGTACTAGCGGGACAGAAGGAGTATATTTTTAGTAAAAGTCTATAATATTATATCCTACACCATGAATTCATTCAGGAGTTATATATATATATATATATATATATATATATATAAAGATTGAGTCCGATCATTAATTGTGGAGTGTTAATGACTTAATTTGATAAATAAAATTATAAAATAGATTGAGATTAAATGCAATAATAAAAAATTATAAAATCAATTATGTGCAATTGAGTCTTATTCAACAGTTTACCATTCAATTCATTTGATGTTAAATTGACAAAGTACGTTATTGACAATTAAAAACAAAAAGATGCATTAAATTTAAATAGAGTGGAAAATGTACAAAACTGGTTATGGATGGATAATTAAAAAGACGTGAAGTTCAGTAGCCTCTTCAAATGAGGATTAAATTATAGAGTAAAACATGTATGCGTGGTTTATTAATTGTATTGTTTCTTTGAAGGATAGGACGTCATTATATATACAACTAGGAATGATGCTTCACTTGTAATTGTATTTGTAACAATGTATGTTAATGTCAGTTAGCTTTTCTTTAATATCTGATTAAAAAAATTATTTGCAGTAACTCCATTTACATTAACTTAATTATTCTTTTTCTTTTTTGAGGATGAAGACTGAGACTCTTTTTTTCACGGATGATGATTTTGGAAACAAGTGATAATTTTTCAAGTAAGAGTGTCGATCTACCTTCTATCGTGACTCTCAGTTGCATATTACAAGTTAGATCATTTGTCTTTGAATAGCGTGAGTGAAATTTTTTACTAGCAAAATGTTAAGAGTTAGTAATGTTATAATGAATTAGAATCTTTATTTCGTCTTTTGGTTTTAGTGTAACCCAATTTCCACTGAGTGTCAAAAGATAGTAACATGTGAAAATTCTACTACTTGAAATCAATATTCTTTCGTATTTATAAACTCAACAATGATGCATGAACTTATTACAAAGCTATGGTTGTTTCATGCTACAAATAGCTACTTTGTAGCAATTTGTTTATATATTTGCATACAATGTTTTGCTTTCATGCGATATCATCATGAGTTATGTCTTTGATATCATCCTATTATAAGAAACTAAGTTAAGCATGTATATAAAGAATAAAATCACTTGACTACATAAAAGATTTATACTACCAAATGCCAAGTCTTAAATGTGTTAACTTTTTTTTTTTGTCTAACTTTTAAACTACAATATTTATATGTACTTTTACAAGGAAATATTGATTGTTTAAAAAATTT
This sequence comes from Orobanche coerulescens, assembly GCA_033398695.1. NCBI lineage: Eukaryota > Viridiplantae > Streptophyta > Magnoliopsida > Lamiales > Orobanchaceae > Orobanche > Orobanche coerulescens. The sequence continues at coordinate 5,702,461 of CM065816.1, forward strand.
GAGTTTTAGATATAAGCAAAAATTTAACTTTTATCGAAAAACAAGACTGGTGCATCGCACGGGTCCGAATGCCTCGTATCTATATAAAGATTGAGTCCCAATAATTAAATGTTGAGTCTTAATGATTAATTTCGTTATTAAGATTTAGTCCCAATAATTAATTAAATGTTGACTCTTAATTATTAATGTCATTAATATATCTTTAATTTATTATTTTGGATTTTTAGTACCATGTTAAAAATACTTATCAATAATACCAAAATATCAATGTCAAAATACGTTTTAAAAATGGTTAAATTTCTTTTTTTTCTAAGTTGTCAATATAATACAACTTTTAATTGTTTGGATTATATAGAGGTAATTAAAAGATTAGTCAAAAGTTTTAGGACCACGACTAACTCAATTTTTGTTTATTTTTTACATTTGTAGATATTATGAACTCTTTTTGGTTATGTGGTTGGTTAATAATCTTCAGTTATGTTGAAATTGTTTTTGGATGTTGTCGTCCATCGATTGTAAAGGTATTGCTATTAAACCAGATAAAAACTTAGCAGGCGGCGTACGTATTATTGAAAAGAAAATTGTACCACAATCTATTAGTAAACACCTGCGACTCGATCCGATCCTATCCAATCAATTAAAAAGTTATAATTAACAATTTGAACAATTCTTTTATCAATACTTTTAACTCTTTATGCTGAACATCAAATTTCAAAAAAAAAAAAAAATATGCAATACGTGTGTAACGCACGGATCTGAATGACTAGTGTATATATATATATATATATATATATATATATATATATATATATTATTCTTTCATATCCATACGTGTATACATTTACTAGGCTGACCTTATGAATTGCTATGCCATTTCACTTTATATTTAAATTATTTCCGCGCAACAAAAAAAATTTAAGAGGTCATTACGGTAGATGTTATAATACTGTATTTTCTTGCAGACCAAAAAATAAAATAAAATAATAAATAAAGAATAAATAAATAATAAAATAGAGGACGTGAACAGTAAAAATAAAAATAAATTAATACCTAGATAATGGAAATGAAGTCTGCTATACGTATTTTTTTTTTTCGAAAAACATACAACGAAAACGTGATTCATACAATGTACAAATCATTCTTATTTCTCACAAAAGATCCATTCTAATATGATCATAGCTCTAACTAGAATAACTTCATTTGTGCATAACTAGGGCCGGAATCGATTTGGTAACCAAATTGCAATAGTAAAACCGTCAATTTAATCGGTTTAAATTAGTTCTTCAATAACAATAATACAAGTCTAAATGATTTAAATTAGTTTTGAAGATTTGGTTCAATCGAATCTGTTCGATCAATCTTCAGCATATGTGAAAAATTTAAATATGTTAGTATAATATTTAAGTGCATACATATATTGGGAAAGGAAAAATAATTCACTAGTAATTTCCCCACCAACAAACCACATTTCTCATATGTGACAGAAAGTGTTTGACTTTAATTATTTGTAGATTTTATAAATTTATATTAAATTATAAATTCATAAATACTGATATAGAAAAATATTTATTTAGAAAGAAATATTTATTAAAATATATGAAAGCTTATAAAGTAATCTTACTAATTTACATGCCTCATATAGAAATTTAATTATAATTCATAAAATTGATACAGAAAAATAATTATTTGAAAGAAATAAATTTATTTAAATAAAAAATGCAGGATGTTGTAAAGAAATTTTAATTGAATAATAAACTATTGATAATTTAATTGAGGACAAATATTGAATCAGACATTACAATTAATATATTAATGGATGTATAATTTATGAATATGTAATTTCAAAATTCCCAATTCGATCTATTTTATATGCACCCATTATCCAAATTATCAAAGTGTCGTTTTGATAATTCACTGATAAAAAAATAACATAGATTATTAAATAATAAAAACAACTTTCGAATTTAGAGAGATTTTTTGGTACAGTAAAATCTCGATAAATGAATATGATCGGGACCGAAAAAAAATATTTATTTAGCGAAATTATTCATTTATCGAAAGAAAATTTGAACATGTTATAAAAAGTTGGGACCGGAGAAAATTATTCATTTGGCGAGGTTATTCGTTTATTGAACATTCATTTATCGAGGTTTAATTGTACTCTTAAATTCCAATCGAAGAGCCAAAAACAACTCTCTAATTTTAATTGGATGAATTTATTAATTACTCACAATATAACTGCCATTAAATAATTGCCCTTTCTCACAAAATCTGGGTGTTTTTTTCGACAATTTACATGATTAAACTTTTTTTTTTTGTTTGGATATTTAATTCAATAATTCGATGTGCCTCCGACGATCCAGCTCGGTATCTATAAAAAATAAAATTCATGCAATTTAGCTAAAGGATTAAAACTAAATTTATTGATATTTGGATTTTACATGCCTAATTAACTGTTCTAATAATTTTATATTCCTAATATACTGGTTCGAGGTCGAACCGAGCTAAATAGCACTACTTTTAAATCGACTAGCTTGGGGAAGACGAACACATCATTTTTAACTTCATCCGTCTGTAAACGGTCGTTACGATATTTGTAAAAAACGAATAGCTTTAATGACCTTTCTTTATATTATTATGAGTAAATTACACCGTTCGTCCTTGTGTTTTTCGTTGACCGACACTTATAGTTCTTTGACCAAAAAAGTTGCACCACTCCTTAAGTCAGAAACGTTATGCGCCGTTAGTCCCTTCCTCTAACGGGGTCAACTAACGCTTGTTAACTTGTTTTCTCATGAGGGTATAATCGTCATTTTGCACCATAAGGACGAACGGTGCAAGGACGAACGGTGCAATTTTTCGCTTTTAGTCCTTTTTTTACGCTTTCGTCCGTTTTTTCGTTTTAAATTTTTTTTTTTTACGTTTTTTACGCTACCGCTTATTTTACGTTTTCGCCAATTTTACGTTTCGTCCATTTTTTACATTTTTGCTGTTTATTTTACGTTTTCGCCCGTTTTTTTTACGTTTTCGTTTGTTTTTTTACGCTGTCGTCTGTTTTTTTACTTTTTCGTCCCTTTTTTTTTATGTTTTTGTCCGTTTTTTTACATTTTCTTCTATTTTTTTTACGTTTTCGCCCGTTTTTTTACATTTTTATCCGTTTTTCTTACGTTTTTATCCATTCTTATCCGTTTTCGCCCGTTTTTATCTTTTTTTATCCATTTTTATACGTTTTCATCCGTCTTTTACGTTTTCATCCAATTTTTTATGTTTTCGTCCGTTTTTTACGTTTTCGCTGTTTATTTTACGTTTTCGTCCGTTTTTTTACGTTTTCGTCTGTTTTTTTACGTTGTCGTCTATTTTTTTACTTTTTCTTCCCTTTTTTATGTTTTCGTCCGTTTTTTTACATTTTCGTCTATTTTTTTACGTTTTCGCCCATTTTTTTATATTTTTATCCGTTTTTCTTACATTTTTATCCATTCTTATCCGTTTTCATCCGTTTATATTTTTGTCCGTTTTTTATCTTTTTTTATCCATTTTATACGTTTTCATCCATTTTTACGTTTTCATCTGTTTTTTTATGTTTTATACATTTTATACGTAAAAAAACAGACGAAAACGTAAAATAGAAGAACACGTAAAAAATGGATGAAAACGTAAAAGACGGATGAAAACGTATAAAAACGGATAAAAAAAGATAAAAATGGATGAAAACGGATAAGAATGGATAAAAATGTAAGACAAACTGATAAAAATATAAAAAAAAAACGGGCGAAAACGTAAAAAAATAGGCGAAAATGTAAAAAAACGGACGAAAACATAAAAAAGGGACGAAAAAGTAAAAAAAACAGACGACAACGTAAAAAAACAGACGAAAACGTAAAAAAACGGACGAAAACATAAAATAAACGTAAAACGTAACAAGCGGACGAAACGTAAAAGTGGTTGAAAACGTAAAGACGGATGAAAGCGTATAAAAAGGATAAAAACATAAAAAGAGGATGAAAACGTATAATAATGTATAAAAACGTAAGAAAAACGGATAAAAATGTACAAAAACGGGCGAAAACGTAAAAAAAATGGACGAAAATGTAAAAACTAGACGAAAACATAAAAAGGGGCGAAAAGTAAAAAAGCAGACGACAACGTAAAAAAACAAGCGAAACGTAAAAAAGCGGACCAACGTAAAATAAGCAATGAAAATATAAAAAGCGGACGATAACGTAAAAATTGGGCGAAACGTAAAATAAGCGGTAGCGTAAAAAACTTAAAAAAAGCAGATAAAACGAAAAAAGCGGACGAAAGCGTAAAAAAAGGACTTAAAGCGAAAAATTGCACCGTTCGTCCTTGCACCGTTCGTCCTTATGGTGCAAAATGACGATTATACCCTCATGAGAAAACAAGTTAACAAGCGTTAGTTGACCCCGTTAGAGGAAGGGACTAACGGCGCATAACGTTTCTGACTTAAGGACGAGTGGGCAACTTTTTTGGTCAAAGGACTATAAGCGTCGGTCAACGAAAAACACAAGGACGAACGGTGTAATTTACTCTATTATTATTTAATGTATTCATAGTTCAGAAAAATATATTTAAAGACGATTATTTTGGTATATGATCTGTCTTTACATAAGTTGTTGTTAGGTGTGTTCAAATATATCCGATATCTCATATTCGATTCGAAATATCTGAAAATCCGAAGTTTTGGATATCCGAAAATTCGGATATCCGATAATTCTTCGGATATCCGGAACTTCGGATTCGAATATCGGATAGTACTCTTCAGAAAAATCGGATATTTAGATATCCGAAATATCTGAAAAATCCTAAAATTTTTTTTTTTTATATATTTTAAATAATAGAAGGTATTCGGATATTCGGATATCCGATATCTATATCCGAAGTTTTTTTCGGATATTCGAATATTCGATATCCAAATCCGAATATCTTTTCGAATATAAACATATCCGAATATAATTTATATTTTTTTCCGGATATTCGGATATCCGAAATTTCGGATATCCGAAACTCCGGATATTCGGTTGTGAACACCCCTAGTTGGTGTGCTCCATTTTTACAAAAACTGGTTCCCGTTACATGATAACTTTTATTTTAGCATAACGTAATTAGATAAACTAGTGTATAGCCCGTCGAAACTCGTCGGGTAATCACTTTACATTGTCATTTATAAGTAAAAAAACAAAAAATAATTTAATACTTTGTTAGGATTTAGCCACTTGCAATTGTATCGCAGTGGAAGACACCAATAAATAGAAATAATGAGTATGTGATTCAGCCACCCGAACTTCTTTATAATTTATGTACTTGTACTCGTCATAAACCCAATTGAAAGATAATGTTACTACTTATTCCAGTTCAAACCTCATATAGTAACACATGAACCAATGAAAGTATGGTACAAATATTCAAACTTGTTTAAAATCGTTATACCCATATTCATCAAAATCGATTAAAATATGACTTTATTACCCGTTTATATCCCAGACCCTATATAATATCCGATAATTACTCAACGTATTTAAATTTATATAATTTAAATAAGTAAACATAAGTTGTTATAGTAATTGGTTAATCCATCTCAATGTAAACTCAAACATTGTAAATGAAAGGTTAAGACTAAATATTATAAATGACAAAAGATTAACCGTTAAGTTCCTAATATAATTTTGGAATTGTACAATCTTAAAAACCCTTTAAAATTTATACACCTATACTTTGATGTAGGGGTGGCATTTCAGAACCAAAAATCAAAAACCGAACCGAAAACCCCCGAAAAAAGAACCGAAAAATCGAAACCGAAGAAGACCGAACCGAAAGACAAAAAAACAGAACCGAACCGAACTAATTTGGTTCAGTTATCGGTTCGGGGTCGGACGGAACCGAACCGGACCGAAATGGACCGAAATCAAATCTCAACATACTAAAATGACCTTGTTTTTGTGATTTTGGTGTGTTTCGAATTTTAGTATAATTCGTTTTCCTTTTGTAAGACCCGCATGGGTTCAAAAAGGATCGATAATATGCTCATGAATTTGTGATTCAATTAATTTAGGTTGAGAGAAGGAGCTACTGTGATTTACGATTGTTATATATTTTGAGATATTTGGAAATTGCTATGCAACTATAGCTTTTATCTTGAACATATATATAACTCTTGTTGAGCATTATTACATATAAACTTATTGATTCGTATAATATTTGAATTATATCGTGAAGAATGAAAAATATCAAACCAAATCTGTCCAACTTATAATTTAAAGTTCCGATCGTGGGTACCACCACTCTGCAACCTTTTTATAAGGCCCCAACCAATCGCCTCTCTCTTTCTATCTTCATCAACAGTAAGCATTCTCTGGAAATTTTCACAGAGAGAGAAAACCAGAAGGCCCCCCACCTTCGCAAGAACTACACATTCACAGACGAAATCTTCGCATACAATCATGAGAGACAAACACAAGGAAAGTGAATTTGGTTAGCACTGTTTGTGCGATTCAGCATTTTGATCCATTCAAGAATTCCGATCTAGGTTCGGATTTTCACCTTTTCTTTTTCCCATCCGGTAAGTATGTCAGAGTATTTTTATATAAATGTAGATATTGTCATTTCTTACTTGAGAACTGTTGTAATGTTTGTTATATAAACCCTAGTTTTCGGATGCTATTTTTCTTGGATTAAGTCTGGTCATGGTTGATCTTAGGTTGATGAATGGAACTGTGTCGAAATACTTGAAGCATCTCAAGCATTTATTCCATCTGTACTGTGTAGTGATTGTGCTCTGTTTTTCTTGAAGGCTTGTGCGCATTTTCTTTTATATTTTAGTGGATAATGTGCTTTGAACAAAATCTAGGGTTATGAGGGGGCATTGGCCGAATCCTCGTCTCTTTTCCCCCCACTCTCTGAGCATTCAAGAATTTTCACTAGTCATTTTCTTGGATCTAATTAGTCATTGATAGGTTGAAGGTTTTCTCATGACGTTTTGATGGATTATTATTAATAATAAGAGTTTTTTTTTTTTTTTTTTTTTTGAATATTTTGTGTGTAGGGAGAAGGATCTGATACTCTAGGCTGCAATGTCTGTTGCCAGTGTAGCTCTTAGTCCTGTTTACGATGATTATTGGAACTTCCCAGGCCGCCTCTCGGGCCAGCATGGCCCGTGGTCAAACGACTCCATCTTAATCTACCTAACTGTTGGTGGCTCCGTAATTCCTATGCGGGTTCTTGAATCAGATTCAATTGCCTCTGTCAAACTCCGAATTCAAAAATGCAAAGGGTTCTTCGCGAAAAAGCAAAAACTCGTTTTCGATGGAAAAGAATTAGCAAGAAACAATTCTCCCGTGCGTGACTATGGGGTGGCTGATGGGAATGTATTACATTTAGTTGTAAGATTCTCTGATCTCCAAGCCATCACTGTTCGAACAGTTTGTGGCAAAGAGTTTGAATTTCACGTTCAAAGAAAAAGGAATGTGGGATACGTGAAACAGCAAATTGCTGAGAAGGAAAATTGTTTATTCGATCTTGAGGATCAAGAATTGTTTTGTGATGGTGAGGAGCTTGAAGATCAGAGAATTATAGATGATTTATGTACTAGCAACGATGCAGTTATTCATTTTCTTGTTCGTAAATCGGCAAAGCTCAGAGCCATACCCGTTGAAAAGGATTTCGAGGCGTCGATAGTAGCACGAGAAGTAGTAGATAAAGTATCTGACGAAACTCAAAATGTGAAAGTCCCGATAATTGATGTTTCTTTAAGAAAAGATTTTATCCTAGAACCACTGAATATTAACCCTAAGATTAAATTGTCGCCAGTAATTAAAAAACTCATCGATGCCACTTTTCATGGGTTGGAGATGGGTAACCAACCTATTAGGTCTTCTGAGGGATCGGGTGGTGCTTATTTCATGCAAGATTCATCTGGTCAGAATTACATTTCTGTCTTCAAGCCGATTGATGAGGAGCCAATGGCTGTAAATAATCCACGTGGCCTGCCATTGTCCACCAACGGCGAAGGTTTGAAGAGTGGGACACGGGTAGGGGAAGGGGCAATAAGGGAAGTTGCAGCGTATATTTTGGATCATCCGATGGGGATTTATGATGATGCCGGTTTCGGACTTCATCTCATTTCTCATTTGATGAAAGTTGCAACTCGAAGGGCATCTGTCGTAGAACTTTGGTATTTTGCTTTTTGCATGAGTTTATAGTGTTAATTATTTTTATACCAATAAATGGCACTACAATGTTCATGCTGACATAGTTGCGGTTGTTGTTGTTGATGATGATGATGATGATGATGATGATGATGATGATGATGCTGTCGTGTTACAAAGTTCTCTATTAAAGTCTAATTTTATTAATTTTGTTTCTCTCTCTTTTTTATTTCGTGCAGAATATTCAGTATGCATGCATTGATATATAAACTACTCAAACTTGGATTTTTCATTTTCTGATGCAATCACCCAATAAGAGTGAGAAGAAGAAGAAGAAGAATTTGAAGCGTTCAAGATCGTTTCCTGAAGAAATGCCTTTAACTGATGCAATTGCTGCAAATGCTCATGAAAATTGCACTATTTTCCCTGTTGAAGAGATAGTTCACTACCCTTTACCAGGTTATGGAGTACCAACTGCAGTTAGTTTTAGCCCCGACGATAGTTTGATAGCATACTTGTTCGGTCCTGATCAGACTTTGAGTAGAAAATTATTTGTATTTGATCTCAAAAGTGGGAAGCATGACTTGTTTTTTAGCCCACCGGATGGTGGTCTTGACGAGGATAATTTATCTGCTGAAGAGAAATTGAGAAGGGAGAGGTTAAGGGAGCGTGGCTTGGGCGTGACACGCTATGAATGGATAAAGACAAGTCCGAAGAGAAAAAGAGTTATGGTACCTCTACCAGCTGGGGTGCGTTCCCTAAATCTCATCTTTGTTTATAAGAGTTCCATCACAAGTTACAATTTGGTGAAAGTGTGATTTTTATGAAGTGTTTGGGTATTTATGCCAAAAGTTTTGATGATTACAAAAAGAACCTCCGAGGCTTGGTCTTCTGTCTTAAATATGGGGGCTAACTGTAGTATTTACATATGAATGGGATCAAGCATAATAAACTTAAAGAACATGATTTGTTTTTGTCTGTATTTCACTCAAACATCATTTTGTTTATCCTTTCATCTTTTGTAATTATCCCTCTTTTATAAATATACAAATTTTGTTGTACATAGTGAAAGAAACTATTACCTTTTCTACCTTTTTGGTTTGATTGCATATTCTTATAAAAATAGTTCCGTTCCGCATGACCTGGTAAAATGAAGTTTTTAGCATAAATTGATTTGTCGTTCGCAATTTGTCGACTCAAGTTTATTTTATATGCATGATGTAACTAAATCAAGACGTGAAAAATGTGCTTCATATTATTTGTCTTTATTTTTTAAACTGATCCACGTTTGCTTCACGTGGCCAGATCTATATTCAGGACCATGGTGTTAAACCACTACTTAAGCTTCCATGTGTCTCTTGCTCGCCAATTATAGACCCACATGTATCCCCGGATGGCACCAAGCTTGCTTATGTGAGGGATAATGAGCTTCACATGTGGAACTTTCTCCACAACATGTCAAAGCAGTTGACTCAGGGCGCCAACGAGAATTCATTAGTAAGCAAAGCATTAATGTTATTTATTTTATTTTTATTTATTTATTAACTTAGTTTGTTTCTCCTGTTATTTATGCTGTTGTATCCCTATTCACGTATTTTTGGCATAGCGAGTAATGTAAGTTGGTCTTTCTTACCTCCCTAATCTTTTGTCTGTTATCTGTTTTTTAAGGTATTCCATCAAATGATATGACTGAATCTTTTTGTATAAAGAAAAGCATTTATCTTCTGAATTTGAATAGATTTATTGCGAGTCATAATTTTCATTTAGTGCTTCAAAAAGGAGACACCGGAAATAAGAAACGTAGAATTTGAAAGAAAAGATTAAAGAAAGTAGAAGCATGAGAAGGAAATTTCTGGTAGTAAATTCAGAACTTTGCATGGGGAAAGACGATTTTTCGTCCTAATTCCCTTAAATTGCACATGCAGATATATACTTGTTTCCGTTCATCCATTGAATATAGTGCTTGTATGATGTTAATCACCTGCCTCAATGGACCACAAGAAAAGTAAACCAACTTAATGTGCATTACTTTGACGGTTCACATCAATATATTTGTTTGTAATGCACTTTCTTTTGTTCTATCCTTCAGTGTTTTAGTTATAAAGTAAAAGCACTCTCAAACATTGTTTATTAAGTTGTCCTAAACATTGTTTCTTATGATGCCTTTTCAGACACACGGGCTCGCAGAGTTCATAGCACAGGTGAGTTACTGTTGAAATATACTTGTTATTATGGTTTTTACTTCCTTTTCCCCATATAGCAGGTAATTACAAAACTATCCCAGAGGTTTGGCCTAATTACGTTTTTTGGATGGTAACTGGGATTTTCTTAATTAGGCTAAATCTCAGGTGTAATTTCTGTAATTAACCTTTTATAATAAAAAGTGGACTCACTCGTTCCATTTTTACAACTGAGAAAATGTTATTTCAACACACAGGAGGAAATGGAACGGAAGAATGGATATTGGTGGTCACTAGATAGCAAATATGTGGCGTTCACCGAAGTTGATTCATCTGATGTACCTCTCTTTAGGATCATGCACCAAGGCAAACCCTCGATAGGTTCGGATGCACAGGAAGACCATGCTTACCCTTTTGCTGGAGGTCCAAATGTAAAAGTTCGCTTGGGGGTTATTTCCGCTACTGGTGGAGCCCTTAGTTGGATGGACCTCCTATGTGGAGGAGAGAATCACGCAGACGAAGAATATTTGGCAAGAGTCAATTGGATGCACGGAAACATTCTTACTGCTCAGGTTTTGAACAGAACACACTCTAAACTAAAAATCCTCAAATTTGATATTAAAACCGGTGAACGGGAAGTCATCCTGGAAGAAGAAAATGAAATATGGGTAGATTTGCACGATTGCTTTACCCCTTTAGAAAAAATTCCTAATAAACCATCCGGAGGGTTTATTTGGGCGAGCGAGAAAACGGGATTCAGACATTTATATTTGCATGATTCCAAGGGCGTGTGCTTGGGACCTATTACTCACGGTGATTGGATGGTCGATCAAGTTGCCGGTGTTAATGAAGCTTCCGGAATTGTTTACTTTGTCGGAACTTTAGAAGATCCTCTGGAATCCCATCTTTATTGTACCAATTTATTCCCAAGCCATTCTTTACAGGTTCCTGTAAGATTAACCCATGGAAAGGGAAAACATGTGGTCGTGCTCGATCATCAGTTGCGGAGGTTTGTTGATATCCACGATTGCTTGGAATCACCTCCCAAATTTACGGTACACTCCTTGCTCGACGGCAGTTTAATTACATCTCTTTTTGAGCAGCCGGTCGAGATACCCAGATTTAAGAAGCTGCCACTCAAGCCTCCGGAGATAATTCAGTTAGAGGGGGAAGATGGAACTATGCTCTATGGGGCTTTATATAAACCTGACGCGTCAAGATTTGGACCACCGCCTTATAAAACAATGATTCACGTCTATGGTGGTCCCAGTGTACAGCTGGTCTGCGATTCTTGGGTGAACACTGTCGACATGAGAGCACAATTTTTGTGTAGTAAAGGCATTTTAGTATGGAAGGTTAGTCTGTCTGCTTTGCTTCGAGAATTATTAATATGTTTCTTACATTTGTGTCATGATTGAGACTTCATCTTTAGCACCTTTATCTACTTGTGGATTGATATCTGACTCACTTGGCTTTCCACTCTTTACTTTCTTACTTATTACTTGTAACTTTGGGTTAAATACTAAAAAGTCCTTGATGTTTAGCGTACGCCTCGTTGCAACAGATCTCGGGTGTAAATGATAATGCATACCCCTTAATATTTGTTTCTATTTTAAAGTGCACCCTCAATAGGGGAGTTTGTTAAGTCTATACAAACCTCAAGGAGGGTCTTTATAATATTTTAAAGATAACTAGAAATTTTTGAAGTAGCTTCTATAATCCAACCCTACTTTTAAATTAGTAATAAGTACAAAAACTATCCGAGGTTTGGGGTATATACAAAAGAAGAAGAAGTATTATTACAAAATAATCCTTGAGGTTTGATTTCGTCTTATTTGTCGCCCTTCATTAGCAAAAGAACTATGAATATTCCCCCTAACATCACCAACATCAAGTGCACCTTAATCCCAACTATGTAAAGATTATAGTGTCAATGAATTGTCTAACATTAGCTACCACTATACTTCATGCAAAAAATAAAGTGGCAATGTTTTACGCCGGATGCCCTTCCTGTCGCAACCTTCATACTACGGATAAATGAAAAATCAACCTTCATGCTAAGGAGAAACGAAAAATCCCTCCAACATTGATGAAAATATGACAGTTACCCATCAAATTTAAGGCAGAATCAAACAGCAAGTTTTTTATTCTTTAATTGTTATTTTGAAATATTTCTGGGTTTTGTGTAATTAACCCAAAAGCAGGTGTATTTTTTGTAATTTAACCCTGCTTTCATCATCATTTTTAGGAATACCACATGTTTGCCCCATGCACTTCCATATTTTTGTTATTTGCCACCTGCACTTTACTTCCTAATTTTCTCCCCTGCACTTCCATATTAAAATATCATTTGCCTATGCACTTTATACCCACCTTTCTCCTGCCGCACTTTGGTTTTTGTTATCTTCACCCTTAATGTTTGTGTACTATACGCACCAACATTCAGCCAAGGGCGGAAAAGATAACGAAAATCAAAGTGCAGAGAGCAGAAAGTTACAAATTAAAGTGCAGGGAGCAAATGACGGAGAATATGAAAATGCAGGGGTACAAACATGCGTTATTCCTCCTTTTTCAGCTCCTATCGCGTTTTGCAGATGGATAACAGAGGAACCGCTCGACGTGGACTCAAGTTTGCCGGTGCACTCAAATACAACTGCGGGAAGACCGACTCCGAGGATCAACTAACCGGAGCTGAATGGCTCATCAAGCAGGGTTTAGCTACACCCGGCCACATTGGAATGTACGGTTGGAGTTATGGAGGATATCTCGCTGCAATCACACTCGCAAGATTTCCCAGAGTATTTAAGTGCGCCGTTTCTGGTGCGCCCGTCACGTTATGGGACGGATACGACACTTTTTACACGGAGAAATATATGGGTTTGCCCTCTGAAAATCAAACGGGTTATGTGGAGAGTTCGGTTATCCATCATGTTTGGAATTTGGAAGGGAAGCTTCTGCTCGTGCATGGGATGATTGATGAGAATGTGCATTTTAGGCATACTGCTAGGCTTGTGAATGCATTAGTGGCTGCCGGGAAACCTTATGAGCTGTTGATATTCCCGGACGAGCGGCACATGCCTCGTCGGCTTAGGGATCGGATATACATGGAGGAGAGGATATGGGAATTTATCGAGCGGAGTTTGTAGGTGTTGGGTGCCTTCCTTTCTGTTTTGTTTTGCTGAGTTATCTTGAGATGTAGAAGACAATATACAAATAAAATAAACGCCTGATTAGATCGCGTCGGCCGATTTGAAGGACTTTCGATGTTGAGGTGTCGGGACCGGATATTCGGATAGTACGTCGGTTTTGAAATGATTTGGTAATCAAATTGTGCCATGTTAGATCGATCACTAACAATAATCTTAACACTGAGAACAATTTTGGATTTGCTAATCCATTCTTTAAATGACACATTTCCCTATGCGCACTCACCCCAAAGACCTTCTCTTTCCAACTCTAAGAATTCTACTAAAATAGAGTAGGTTCGTCGAGCAATCGGAGGATAAAACTGTTTCGACATCTAGTCATCTGCGGCAATTCATCAAGACTTCGTAAGGGAGTGAACACTCAATAACAAATAGCATACCGTTTCCGGGTTAGAATTGCCAAAAAAAGAATGGAGTTCACATTGGTATTTAGAGGGATAATGTCCCGTCTTTGTAATTTCATAGTAGTCGAAATCCTTTTCGAAAATACTCTCCAAGCATAAAACCGTTTGTGTTTTCTATATTTCACGAAATTCTCTGGGGTAGTGTAAAATGTGTTTTCAAATTTCTGGAGTGAATTGCTCCTTTAAAATAATACGAGATGATTTGCAAATGTTTCACTTAAAATACATTAAACTAGATCATGTACCCAGTTTAAATAAAAACAGGAGAATTTCATGCAGTATTTTATTGCATTTTAGCCTATCGTTTCATAAATAGTACTCCCTCCGTCCCACTAATATTGTCTCATTTTGATCTTTTGCGGTCAATAATTTACAAGATATTTAACAAAATTATGTTATGAAACGTCACAATTTAAAGTTTCATAATATAATTTTTTATTAAATATTTTACCATTATACTTTGAGATTCATTCATGGTCAAACTTGAAAACTGTTAACCGTTAAAAGTCAAAATAGAACAATATTAGTACTAGCGGGACAGAAGGAGTATATTTTTAGTAAAAGTCTATAATATTATATCCTACACCATGAATTCATTCAGGAGTTATATATATATATATATATATATATATATATATATATATATAAAGATTGAGTCCGATCATTAATTGTGGAGTGTTAATGACTTAATTTGATAAATAAAATTATAAAATAGATTGAGATTAAATGCAATAATAAAAAATTATAAAATCAATTATGTGCAATTGAGTCTTATTCAACAGTTTACCATTCAATTCATTTGATGTTAAATTGACAAAGTACGTTATTGACAATTAAAAACAAAAAGATGCATTAAATTTAAATAGAGTGGAAAATGTACAAAACTGGTTATGGATGGATAATTAAAAAGACGTGAAGTTCAGTAGCCTCTTCAAATGAGGATTAAATTATAGAGTAAAACATGTATGCGTGGTTTATTAATTGTATTGTTTCTTTGAAGGATAGGACGTCATTATATATACAACTAGGAATGATGCTTCACTTGTAATTGTATTTGTAACAATGTATGTTAATGTCGATTAGCTTTTCTTTAATATCCGATTAAAAAATTATTTGCAGTAACTCCATTTACATTAGCTTAATTATTCTTTTTCTTTTTTGAGGATGAAGACTGAGACTCTTTTTTCAGGGATGATGATTTTGGAAACAAGTGATAATTTTTCAAGTAAGAGTGTCGATCTACCTTCTATCGTGACTCTCAGTTGCATATTACAAGTTAGATCATTTGTCTTTGAATAGCGTGAGTGAAATTTTTTACTAGCAAAATGTTAAGAGTTAGTAATGTTATAATGAATTAGAATCTTTATTTCGTCTTTTGGTTTTAGTGTAACCCAATTTCCACTGAGTGTCAAAAGATAGTAACATGTGAAAATTCTACTACTTGAAATCAATATTCTTTCGTATTTATAAACTCAACAATGATGCATGAACTTATTACAAAGCTATGGTTGTTTAAATGCTACAAATAGCTACTTTGTAGCAATTTGTTTATATATTTGCATCTGATGTTTTGCTTTCATGCGATATCATCATGAGTTATGTCTTTGATATCATCCTATTATAAGAAACTAAGTTAAGCATGTATATAAAGAATAAAATCACTTGACTACATAAAAGATTTATACTACCAAATGCCAAGTCTTAAATGTGTTAACTTTTTTTTTTTGTCTAACTTTTAAACTACAATATTTATATGTACTTTTACAAGGAAATATTGATTGTTTAAAAAATTTGAGTTTTAGATATAAGCAAAAATTTAACTTTTATCGAAAAACAAGACTGGTGCATCGCACGGGTCCGAATGCCTCGTATCTATATAAAGATTGAGTCCCAATAATTAAATGTTGAGTCTTAATGATTAATTTCGTTATTAAGATTTAGTCCCAATAATTAATTAAATGTTGACTCTTAATTATTAATGTCATTAATATATCTTTAATTTATTATTTTGGATTTTTAGTACCATGTTAAAAATACTTATCAATAATACCAAAATATCAATGTCAAAATACGTTTTAAAAATGGTTAAATTTCTTTTTTTTCTAAGTTGTCAATATAATACAACTTTTAATTGTTTGGATTATATAGAGGTAATTAAAAGATTAGTCAAAAGTTTTAGGACCACGACTAACTCAATTTTTGTTTATTTTTTACATTTGTAGATATTATGAACTCTTTTTGGTTATGTGGTTGGTTAATAATCTTCAGTTATGTTGAAATTGTTTTTGGATGTTGTCGTCCATCGATTGTAAAGGTATTGCTATTAAACCAGATAAAAACTTAGCAGGCGGCGTACGTATTATTGAAAAGAAAATTGTACCACAATCTATTAGTAAACACTGGTTTGGTGCGACTCGATCCGATCCTATCCAATCAATTAAAAAGTTATAATTAACAATTTGAACAATTCTTTTATCAATACTTTTAACTCTTTATGCTGAACATCAAATTTCAAAAAAAAAAAAAATATGCAATACGTGTGTAACGCACGGATCTGAATGACTAGTATATATATATATATATATATATATATATATATATTATTCTTTCATATCCATACGTGTATACATTTACTAGGCTGACCTTATGAATTGCTATGCCATTTCACTTTATATTTAAATTATTTCCGCGCAACAAAAAAAATTTAAGAGGTCATTACGGTAGATGTTATAATACTGTATTTTCTTGCAGACCAAAAAATAAAATAAAATAATAAATAAAGAATAAATAAATAATAAAATAGAGGACGTGAACAGTAAAAATAAAAATAAATTAATACCTAGATAATGGAAATGAAGTCTGCTATACGTATTTTTTTTTTTTCGAAAAACATACAACGAAAACGTGATTCATACAATGTACAAATCATTCTTATTTCTCACAAAAGATCCATTCTAATATGATCATAGCTCTAACTAGAATAACTTCATTTGTGCATAACTAGGGCCGGAATCGATTTGGTAACCAAATTGCAATAGTAAAACCGTCAATTTAATCGGTTTAAATTAGTTCTTCAATAACAATAATACAAGTCTAAATGATTTAAATTAGTTTTGAAGATTTGGTTCAATCGAATCTGTTCGATCAATCTTCAGCATATGTGAAAAATTTAAATATGTTAGTATAATATTTAAGTGCATACATATATTGGGAAAGGAAAAAGAATTCACTAGTAATTTCCCCACCAACAAACCACATTTCTCATATGTGACAGAAAGTGTTTGACTTTAATTATTTGTAGATTTTATAAATTTATATTAAATTATAAATTCATAAATACTCATATAGAAAAATATTTATTTAGAAAGAAATATTTATTAAAATATATGAAAGCTTATAAAGTAATCTTACTAATTTACATGCCTCATATAGAAATTTAATTATAATTCATAAAATTGATACAGAAAAATAATTATTTTTCTGTATCATTGAACGTGAATAATTCATGAAGATTTGAAGACAAGAATTTTAAAAATTCCTTAAATCCTCTGCATTGGGGATCTGTTTTTGAGATTGGGGATCTGTTTTTGAGATTGGGGATCTGTTTTCAACGAAGGTCGCGATTTATTTTCGCGATTTGCTTCGGTCCTGGTTTGGTTTCCTGTTGCTTGTGATCGATTTGTTGCTCGTCCTTCTATTCACGTTCGTTGTTCCCTTCACTGTCCGCGATTGTTGCTTGCCGTCGCAAGTTGCTCGGAATCGCTGCTGTGTCGGTGTTGTTTCTGGTTTCCGAGTGCGGGTTGGGGGTGGGTGAGGTTTTTGCGGCGTGGTTTTTCGCGATTTTTTTTTTTTTTTTTTTTGGTTTGCTTGTCTCCGTGCGCCTGTGTTTTGCGGCGTGGTTCCTTTGTTGTTCGGTGGTTTCAAATCTGAAATTGGTTTTGTTACTCAATCACAATACACTGGTTTCTGTAAGATAACAGTGTGATTTTTAACTAACTCCTGAGTTTTGCCGTAACTTACGCTTGCGCCGCCCCGGGCTGCTGGTCATCTCTGGCCGGCGTATCGCCGGAAGAATAACTTTACACCGCGACATTCATCCCTCCCCGTCAATCTAACATTAGTATTGCATTTTAGCTGTCTGTTTTGCAGGTTTCCCGTGCTGCTTTTAGGTGTCGTCGGCCTATCGATCGCCTTTTCCCTGTTCAGGAGTCGATCGGTTTTCAGCTTCCGCGGCTTCTCCTCCCTCGTCTCCAAGGCGTGTCGAAGTCCGGTATCATTGTACTTTTCTGTTAAATTTCATTTTTGTCTGCCATATATCTACCATTTACTGCGATTTTTATGCGGTTTGCTTGCTTTTCTATTATCTTTGCCATTCTCATCTTATTTTCATTTTGGCTTCACTACCCCATTTTATTTCTCGTACTGCGTTTGGGTTTTGTATTGGTCGATGTCGCACTGTTTGCGGGTTGGTAGTTGGAATTTGGGCACCTTGTCCGGTAAGCTTTTGGAGCTTGTGGATGTTTTGGGTAAGAGAAGGGTTGATGTGGCTTGTATTCAGGAGACTAGGTGGAAGGGGGCGCAGTCCAGGGAGGTGAACGGTTATAAATTGTGGTATTCAGGCCTTGCTAACTCGAGCAATGGTGTGGGCATTCTTTTGTCTAAGGAGCTTAAGGACAACGTCGTGGAAGTGAAGAGATGCAATGATAGGATTATGTCCGTTAGAGTGGTGGTTGGGGAGAAGGTGGTTAATGTGGTCTGTGCGTATGCTCCTCATGTTGGTTTGGGTGTGCTTGATAAGGAAGCCTTTTGGGTCTGTTTAGATGAGTTGGTCGGGTGTATTCCGGATGATCAATTTATTATTTTGGGGGGCGATTTCAATGGGCACATTGGTGAGGGGGTGGATGGTTATCATAGTGCGCATGGGGGTTTCGGCTTCGGAGTTAGGAATGCAGGAGGTTCCGCTCTGTTGGAGTTTGCCACTGCGCATGAGTTGGTAATTGCTAACTCTATTTTTCAGAAGAGAGCTGAGCACCTCATCACCTTCAGTAGTGGGGGGCACAACACGCAAATTGACTACCTTCTTTTGCGCAGTCGGGATGCTAGGGCGTGCGTGGACTGCAAGGTGTTCCGGAGCGAGGCATGTGCTTCTCAACACCGGCTGCTGGCTATGGATTTATCCATGAGAGGTCGTGTGGTTAGCAGGGTTAGAGAAGCTAGACCTAGGATTCTCTGGAAGGATCTGAAGGGTGAGAAGGCGACAGTTTTCAAGGAGTCTCTGACCCGCGAAGGAGGTTTTTTGCGTGCGGGCGATGCTAACCTTATGTGGACCAGCATGGCCAATGCTATTAGGAGAGTGGGCGAGAAGGTGGTAGGGGTTTCTTCGGGCAGGTCTAGTGGACCTAGGGAGGCTTGGTGGTGGAATGAGGAGGTCCAAAGCAAGGTTAAGACAAAACAAGCGCTGTTTAAGGAGCTTTTGTCGGTTAGTGATGGGGAGGAGAGAATCTTGAAGATTGTAGCGTACAAGGTGGCGAAAAGAGAGGCTAAGAAGGCAGTGGCTAAGGCTAAATGTGAGGCTTACGAGGAGATGTACAAGCGCCTAGACACCAAAGAAGGAGCGAATGCTATTTTTAAACTAGCGAAAGCTAGGGAAAGAGGGCGGCGCGACCTGGGTCCCGTTAAGTTTATTAAGGATGATTTGGGTCTAGTGTTAGTGAACGATGTGGCTATTAAGGAGCGGTGGAATAGGTATTTTTTCGAACTTTTCAATGAGGCTAGAGGTAGTGACTCGGTGGTGCAAGGAGTTAGTCTATCTTCTGCTCGTTCGTTTAGTTCCTGTGAGAGCATCAGCAAAGAGGAAGTAAAGGGTGCCCTAATGAAAATGGGTAGAGCTAAGGTCAGTAGGCCGGATCGAGATCCTATTGAGGTGTGGCTTTGTGCAGGGAAGTCGGAGTTCAGTGGGTTGCAGAGCTGTTCAACATCCTCCTCAAAGGCTCTAAGATGCCGACAGAGTGGAGGCATAGTATTGTCGTGCCTTTTTTCAAGAACAAAGGCGATGCTCAGAGTTGTAGTAACTATAGAGGTATTAAACTCCTCAGTCATACTATGAAACTTTGGGAAAGAGTGGTGGAATGCAGGGTTAGAAGAGAAGTGGATATCTCAGAGAACCAATTTGGATTCATGCCGGGGAGGTCCACGACTGAGGCCATTCATCTCGTCAGACGCCTTATGGAGAAGTTTAGAGAGCGGCGTAAGGACCTCCATATGGTGTTCATAGATCTAGAGAAGGCTTATGATAGCATTCCGCGCGATGTTATTTGGAGGAGCCTAGCAGAGAGGAGGGTGTCGTTGCCGTTCGTTAGGGCGATCCAAGACATGTACTCCCAAGCTAGGACGTGCGTTAGGACCCCAGTTGGTGACACCCAGTATTTTCCGGTTGAGATAGGGCTACACCAGGGGTCGGCGCTAAGTCCTCTTCTCTTCGCTCTAATCCTTGACGTCATTTCGCGAGGGATTCAAGATGGCATCCCGTGGTGCATGCTTTTTGCTGACGACATTGTGTTAGTGGCGGAGTCGAGAAGGGAGGTGAACTCGAAGTTGGAGCTTTGGAGGGTTAAGTTAGAATCCCAGGGCTTGCGTGTGAGCCGGTCTAAGACCGAGTATCTCTGGTGTAACTTTAGTGGTGAGGCCAACGACGAAGATGTTGAGGTAATGATTGCGGATCAGATCGTACCCCGTACGGATAAGTTCAAGTATTTGGGTTCAATCATTCAGAAGGAAGGTGAGTGTGAAGATGATGTCACGCATCGCATCAAGGCGGGGTGGCTAAGGTGGAGAGCAGCGACAGGGGTCCTGTGCGACAAGAAAGTCCCTCTAAAGTTGAAGGGTAAATTCTATAGAGCGGCAATCCGACCTGCAATGTTGTATGGCTCCGAATGTTGGGCGATGAAAAAAAAAAAAAAAAAAAAAAAAAGTTGGAAGTGGCTGAAATGAGAATGTTACGTTGGTCGTGTGGTCGCACAATGTTAGATAGAATTGCGAACGGGGTTTTCGAGAGCTACTGGAAGTGGCGCCCATTTCGGCGAAAGTTAGGAAGGGAGATTGAGATGGTTTGGCCACGTCCGCAGGAAGCGAGCATCTGCTCGGTGAGGAGGGTCGAGAGTTTAATGGTTGTCGGGAGAGGAGGAGGCGGGCCAGGAGGACGTGGGAGGAGCAACCGAGATTAGATTTGAAGGCCTTAAACCTTTCCGAGACCATGACTGTTGATAGGTGCGCTTGGAGGCGCCAAATCGAGTTGTGGATTCTTTTGTAGGGAGCGGTCCGTAGTTGAGAGCCTCGGGGTTGGG
This sequence comes from Orobanche coerulescens, assembly GCA_033398695.1. Taxonomy (NCBI): domain Eukaryota; kingdom Viridiplantae; phylum Streptophyta; class Magnoliopsida; order Lamiales; family Orobanchaceae; genus Orobanche; species Orobanche coerulescens. Next base: position 5,723,753 of record CM065816.1, read on the forward strand.
TTGTCTCGGTTAGCTTTGACCTAGAGCATTGCATTTTACTTTTATTGTATATTTTATCCTATTGTCTTTGCGTGTGGTGTATTTTTGACGAGGAGGCGTATGTGACCAACCTCTCTTTTGATAGAGCAGCGTGCATCGGGAGTGAAGAAGCCTAATACCGCCTAGGTAAGTCCCATGTGGATCAAGCCATGGGCTCAGGTAGTGTCTCGAGCAATTTCGAAGCATATGTTTTCCTTTGTATTTATAACACAAGATTGCCGTTGTCTAAGTGAAGTCTTCACTTGAAACAGCCTCCCTACCGTAATAAGTAGGGGCATGGTCTGCGTACATCTTACCCTCCCCAGACCCTGCTCTGAGCGGGATATACTGGGTATGTTTGGTTTGGTTTGGTTTTTAATTGTACTCTTAAATTCCAATCGAAGAGCCAAAAACAACTCTCTAATTTTAATTGGATGAATTTATTAATTACTCACAATATAACTGCCATTAAATAATTGCCCTTTCTCACAAAATCTGGGTGGTTTTTTCGACAATTTACATGATTAAACTTTTTTTTTTTGTTTGGATATTTAATTCAATAATTCGATGTGCCTCCGACGATCCAGCTCGGTATCTATAAAAAATAAAATTCATGCAATTTAGCTAAAGGATTAAAACTAAATTTATTGATATTTGGATTTTACATGCCTAATTAACTGTTCTAATAATTTTATATTCCTAATATACTGGTTCGAGGTCGAACCGAGCTAAATAGCACTACTTTTAAATCGACTAGCTTGGGGAAGACGAACACATCATTTTTAACTTCATCCGTCTGTAAACGGTCGTTACGATATTTGTAAAAAAACGAATAGCTTTAATGACCTTTCTTTATATTATTATGAGTAAATTACACCGTTCGTCCTTGTGTTTTTCGTTGACCGACACTTATAGTTCTTTGACCAAAAAAGTTGCACCACTCCTTAAGTCAGAAACGTTATGCGCCGTTAGTCCCTTCCTCCAACGGGGTCAACTAACGCTTGTTAACTTGTTTTCTCATGAGGGTATAATCGTCATTTTGCACCATAAGGACGAACGGTGCAAGGACGAACGGTGCAATTTTTCGCTTTTAGTCCTTTTTTTACGCTTTCGTCCGTTTTTTTCGTTTTCGTCTGTTTTTTTTTTACGTTTTTTTACGTTTTCGCCTGTTTATTTTACGTTTTCGCCCAATTTTTACGTTTTCGTCCATTTTTTACATTTTTGCTGTTTATTTTACGTTTTCGCCCGTTTTTTTTACGTTTTCGTTTGTTTTTTTACGCTGTCGTCTGTTTTTTTACTTTTTCGTCCCTTTTTTTATGTTTTTGTCCGTTTTTTTACATTTTCGTCTATTTTTTTTACGTTTTCGCCCGTTTTTTTATATTTTTATCCGTTTTTCTTACGTTTTTATCCATTCTTATCCGTTTTCGCCCGTTTTTATCTTTTTTTATCCATTTTTATACGTTTTCATCCGTCTTTTACGTTTTCATCCATTTTTTTACGTTTTCGTCCGTTTTTTACGTTTTCGCTGTTTATTTTACGTTTTCGTCCGTTTTTTTACGTTTTCGTCTGTTTTTTTACGTTGTCGTCTGTTTTTTTACTTTTTCGTCCCTTTTTTATGTTTTCGTCCGTTTTTTTACATTTTCGTCTATTTTTTTACGTTTTCGCCCATTTTTTTATATTTTTATCCGTTTTTCTTACATTTTTATCCATTCTTATCCGTTTTCATCCGTTTATATTTTTGTCCGTTTTTTATCTTTTTTATCCATTTTATACGTTTTCATCCATTTTTACGTTTTCATCTGTTTTTTTATGTTTTATACATTTTATACGTAAAAAAACAGACGAAAACGTAAAATAGAAGAACACGTAAAAAATGGATGAAAACGTAAAAGCCGGATGAAAACGTATAAAAACGGATAAAAAAAGATAAAAATGGATGAAAACGGATAAGAATGGATAAAAATGTAAGACAAACTGATAAAAATATAAAAAAAAAAACGGGCGAAAACGTAAAAAATAGGCGAAAATGTAAAAAAACGGACGAAAACATAAAAAAGGGACGAAAAAGTAAAAAAAACAGACGACAACGTAAAAAAACAGACGAAAACGTAAAAAAACGGACGAAAACATAAAATAAACAGCGAAAACGTAACAAACGGACGAAAACGTAAAAAAGTGGTTGAAAACGTAAAAGACGGATGAAAACGTATAAAAACGGATAAAAAAAAGATAAAAAGCGGATGAAAACGGATAAGAATGGATAAAAACGTAAGAAAAACGGATAAAAATGTACAAAAACGGGCGAAAACGTAAAAAAAATGGACGAAAATGTAAAAAAACGGACGAAAACATAAAAAAGGGACGAAAAAGTAAAAAAACAGACGACAACGTAAAAAAAACAAACGAAAACGTAAAAAAACGGACGAAAACGTAAAATAAACAGCGAAAATATAAAAAACGGACGATAACGTAAAAATTGGGCGAAAACGTAAAATAAACAGGCGAAAACGTAAAAAACGTAAAAAAAACAGACGAAAACGAAAAAAAACGGACGAAAGCGTAAAAAAAGGACTAAAAGCGAAAAATTGCACCGTTCGTCCTTGCACCGTTCGTCCTTATGGTGCAAAATGACGATTATACCCTCATGAGAAAACAAGTTAACAAGCGTTAGTTGACCCCGTTAGAGGAAGGGACTAACGGCGCATAACGTTTCTGACTTAAGGATGAGTGGTGCAACTTTTTTGGTCAAAGGACTATAAGCGTCGGTCAACGAAAAACACAAGGACGAACGGTGTAATTTACTCTATTATTATTTAATGTATTCATAGTTCAGAAAAAAATATTTAAAGACGATTATTTTGGTATATGATCTGTCTTTACATAAGTTGTTGTTAGGTGTGTTCAAATATATCCGATATCTCATATTCGATTCGAAATATCTGAAAATCCGAAGTTTTGGATATCCGAAAATTCGGATATCCGATAATTCTTCGGATATCCGGAACTTCGGATTCGAATATCGGATAGTACTCTTCAGAAAAATCGGATATTTGGATATCCGAAATATCTGAAAAATCCTAAAAAATTTATTTTTTTTATATTTTAAATAATAGAAGGTATTCGGATATTCGGATATCCGATATCTATATCCGAAGTTTTTTTCGGATATTCGAATATTCGATATCCAAATCCGAATATCTTTTCGAATATAAACATATCCGAATATAATTTATATTTTTTTCCGGATATTCGGATATCCGAAATTTCGGATATCCGAAACTCCGGATATTCGGTTGTGAACACCCCTAGTTGGTGTGCTCCATTTTTACAAAAACTGGTTCCCGTTACATGATAACTTTTATTTTAGCATAACGTAATTAGATAAACTAGTGTATAGCCCGTCGAAACTCGTCGGGTAATCACTTTACATTGTCATTTATAAGTAAAAAAACAAAAAATAATTTAATACTTTGTTAGGATTCAGCCACTTGCAATTGTATCGCAGTGGAAGACACCAATAAATAGAAATAATGAGTATGTGATTCAGCCACCCGAACTTCTTTATAATTTATGTACTTGTACTCGTCATAAACCCAATTGAAAGATAATGTTACTACTTATTCCAGTTCAAACCTCATATAGTAACACATGAACCAATGAAAGTATGGTACAAATATTCAAACTTGTTTAAAATCGTTATACCCATATTCATCAAAATCGATTAAAATATGACTTTATTACCCGTTTATATCCCAGACCCTATATAATATCCGATAATTACTCAACGTATTTAAATTTATATAATTTAAATAAGTAAACATAAGTTGCTATAGTAATTGGTTAATCCATCTCAATGTAAACTCAAACATTGTAAAGGAATAAGACTAAATATTATAAATGACAAAAGATTAACCGTTAAGTTCCTAATATAATTTTGGAATTGTACAATCTTAAAAACCCTTTAAAATTTATACACCTATACTTTGATGTAGGGGTGGCATTTCAGAACCAAAAATCAAAAACCGAACCGAAAACCCCCGAAAAAAGAACCGAAAAATCGAAACCGAAGAAGACCGAACCGAAAGACAAAAAAACAGAACCGAACCGAACTAATTTGGTTCAGTTATCGGTTCGGGGTCGGACGGAACCGAACCGGACCGAAATGGACCGAAATCAAATCTCAACATACTAAAATGACCTTGTTTTTGTGATTTTGGTGTGTTTCGAATTTTAGTATAATTCGTTTTCCTTTTGTAAGACCCGCATGGGTTCAAAAAGGATCGATAATATGCTCATGAATTTGTGATTCAATTAATTTAGGTTGAGAGAAGGAGCTACTGTGATTTACGATTGTTATATATTTTGAGATATTTGGAAATTGCTATGCAACTATAGCTTTTATCTTGAACATATATATAACTCTTGTTGGCTTGTTGTTACATATAACTTATTCAATTGCATATAATATTTGAATTATATCGTGAAGAACCGAAAAAATATCAAACCAAATCTGTCCAACTTATAATTTAAAGTTCCGATCGTGGGTACCACCACTCTGCAACCTTTTTATAAGGCCCCAACCAATCGCCTCTCTCTTTCTTTCTTCATCAACAGTAAGCATTCTCTGGAAATTTTCACAGAGAGAGAAAACCAGAAGGCCCCCCACCTTCGCAAGAACTACACATTCACAGACGAAATCTTCGCATACAATCATGAGAGACAAACACAAGGAAAGTGAATTTGGTTAGCACTGTTTGTGCGATTCAGCATTTTGATCCATTCAAGAATTCCGATCTAGGTTCGGATTTTCACCTTTTCTTTTTCCCATCCGGTAAGTATGTCAGAGTATTTTTATATAAATGTAGATATTGTCATTTCTTACTTGAGAACTGTTGTAATGTTTGTTATATAAACCCTAGTTTTCGGATGCTATTTTTCTTGGATTAAGTCTGGTCATGGTTGATCTTAGGTTGATGAATGGAACTGTGTCGAAATACTTGAAGCATCTCAAGCATTTATTCCATCTGTACTGTGTAGTGATTGTGCTCTGTTTTTCTTGAAGGCTTGTGCGCATTTTCTTTTATATTTTAGTGGATAATGTGCTTTGAACAAAATCTAGGGTTTTTGTTATGAGGGGGCATTGGCCGAATCCTCGTCTCTTTTCCCCCCACTCTCTGAGCATTCAAGAATTTTCACTAGTCATTTTCTTGGATCTAATTAGTCATTGATAGGTTGAAGGTTTTCTCATGACGTTTTGATGGATTATTATTAATAATAAGAGTTTTTTTTTTTTTTGAATATTTTGTGTGTAGGGAGAAGGATCTGATACTCTAGGCTGCAATGTCTGTTGCCAGTGTAGCTCTTAGTCCTGTTTACGATGATTATTGGAACTTCCCAGGCCGCCTCTCGGGCCAGCATGGCCCGTGGTCAAACGACTCCATCTTAATCTACCTAACTGTTGGTGGCTCCGTAATTCCTATGCGGGTTCTTGAATCAGATTCAATTGCCTCTGTCAAACTCCGAATTCAAAAATGCAAAGGGTTCTTCGCGAAAAGCAAAAACTCGTTTCGATGGAAAAGAATTAGCAAGAAACAATTCTCCGTGCGTGACTATGGGGTGGCTGATGGGAATGTATTACATTTAGTTGTAAGATTCTCTGATCTCCAAGCCATCACTGTTCGAACAGTTTGTGGCAAAGAGTTTGAATTTCACGTTCAAAGAAAAAGGAATGTGGGATACGTGAAACAGCAAATTGCTGAGAAGGAAAATTGTTTATTCGATCTTGAGGATCAAGAATTGTTTTGTGATGGTGAGGAGCTTGAAGATCAGAGAATTATAGATGATTTATGTACTAGCAACGATGCAGTTATTCATTTTCTTGTTCGTAAATCGGCAAAGCTCAGAGCCATACCCGTTGAAAAGGATTTCGAGGTGTCGATAGTAGCACGAGAAGTAGTAGATAAAGTATCTGACGAAACTCAAAATGTGAAAGTCCCGATAATTGATGTTTCTTTAAGAAAAGATTTTATCCTAGAACCACTGAATATTAACCCTAAGATTAAATTGTCGCCAGTAATTAAAAAACTCATCGATGCCACTTTTCATGGGTTGGAGATGGGTAACCAACCTATTAGGTCTTCTGAGGGATCGGGTGGTGCTTATTTCATGCAAGATTCATCTGGTCAGAATTACATTTCTGTCTTCAAGCCGATTGATGAGGAGCCAATGGCTGTAAATAATCCACGTGGCCTGCCATTGTCCACCAACGGCGAAGGTTTGAAGAGTGGGACACGGGTAGGGGAAGGGGCAATAAGGGAAGTTGCAGCGTATATTTTGGATCATCCGATGGGGGGCCCGCGCTTGGGTTTTAGTGACGAGAAAGGGTTTGCTGGGGTTCCGCCTACAGTAATTGTCAAATGCCGGCATGAGGTGTTTCACTATTCGGAAGGTTTTAACGGCGGGTGCGATAAATATGGGTCACTTCAGATGTTTGTGAAGAACTGTGGTAGTTGTGAGGACGTGGGTCCGCGTGATTTTCCCGTGTCTGAGGTGCACAAGATATGTGTGTTGGATATAAGGTTGGCTAATGCGGATAGACACAGTGGCAACATTCTGATTTGTAGAGATGGAGAGGATGGGAAAATTGTTCTTGTACCCATTGATCATGGTTACTGCATGCCTGAAAATGTAAGTGTATTTATCTTTTTGGTAGTTTATTTAGTATTATTTGATTGTGGGCTGTGTTTAATGATGTGTTCAAATTTCAACAATTATCTTCTTTGTGCTCTTGATCTTGTCCTGACAGAGTTACTAAATTTCGATGTAGCTGATTTTGTTTAAGTAGAATTCAAAATCAATGTTTCTTGTCTCACTTCTTGGATTCATGCCTCTTAGATTTTCTTGCTGTAATCAATTTCCTAGAAGCGCTTTTGGCTAAAAGGTATGATTTTATGGAACAGGCCGAACGGCCCAAATATCTGTCTATAATCTATTCCATTACAGATTCTTCATTTATTGATATGGACCATTCCTGCTACTCATGTATGAAGTGGTTTTCTGAATAGAACATCTATCCATGCTTGTCTGGGAAAGTAAATAGCATGTCTGGACGTGGCTGGTCTTTGAAGTTCATCTATGTATTAATATGGAATACCCTTGGGATTCAGTCTAATCACAAACATAAAATAGCTCTCTTTTTTCTTCATAACTACAAATCTATCTGGTTTGCAATACTTTCCTGTTATTTTTTGGTAATTTTGAAAATAACTGGATATTTTCTTTCTTGGAATTAAGCTAAACCTCGGCATACTTTTTGTAATTTACCCTTTTTTTTTTATCTCAATTCCGTCCTTTTCATCACTATGCCCTGCAATGCAGTTTGAAGAATGCACGTTCGAGTGGCTCTACTGGCCTCAAGCTAAGCAACCTTTCACTCCTGACGAAATAACTTACATTAACTCCCTAGATGCCGAGAAAGACATTGAGCTTTTAAGATTCTATGGATGGAACATTCCGGATAACTGCGAACGTGTCTTCCGAGTTGCGACCATGCTTTTGAAGAAAGGCGTCGAGAGGGGACTGAGTCCCTTTGCAATCGGAGGCATCATGTGCAGGGAAACCGTGAAGAGCGAATCTGTTATCGAGAAAATGGTCAAAGAAGCACAAGAAGCCGTCTTACCTGGTACAAGCAAGTCAGCTTTTCTTGAATCTATTTCGGCTACTATGGACCGTTATCTTGATGGTATTTCCACTTAAGATTTAATAGAAAATGCGAGAAATACGTGGAACTGTTATGTGCATATGATACCGACTCCTGATGGCTGAGAATCCCATGTTATGGTGTAGTTTTCAACAGGAGGTTTACTCTGTGAGGGTGTATGTGTGGGGGTAAAGTATATATAGACGAATAAATGTGCTTCTGGTATGGTGTATGTATTATCTGAGTGTTTTGTCTGATGATGGTTGGTTTTTTAATTCTGGCCTTCAGACATGAGTTTCCAATATTAGTCTGTTTAATAGTAATGTGCTTCTGCCTGTGTATGACCCTACACTCTCACCAACACTAGCAGAGCTGATTAGTAATTACAAAATCTGGTACTCACTCCGGCCGCTAAAAACTTGCTCCGGTTGAGATGACACGGGTTTTAAGAAAAATTGGTGTAAACTGGTTTTAGTAGAGCAAGGATCCCACTTTTGAGAAGAAAAAGAAAGAGAGAAACTTTCCTTTTATAAATGGGGCAAATTTTTGGCGGACACCCCAATAAAAAAAACTGGAGCATGTTTTTGGCGAACGGAGGAGTATAAGACTGTCACACAGATTGAATTGAGTTGGTATATCCACAACATGATGTACGTTGCAAGATGCATAATAGTTGTAGTTATTGGTGGTATAGTCACAATTAGTGTATAATATAATCATAATGAAATTACAATATAATCACAACTAGTGAATCACATAATTACAGAAAAAATTGACGCATGGTGTTTTACATAATCACATTGAAAATAAGACATAATTATAACTCATGTACCATGCATGATGCATTATATTGTACATTATAATTTTCCGTATAGTTTGAAAATCTTTATATATATATATATATATATATATATATTAAAGTTCATCCGTCATTTTAGTTTAGAGAAATCCCACTCAAAACATCATCCAAAAACAGAAAAGTAATAAAAAAATCTGGAATATCCAAAGATATTTATTTTTACAAAACAAACAAGATCTCTCAAATATCCGAACATATCATTGTTTATTATAATTATTGAGTTGGATAATTTAAATAGATCAAAATATTATTAAATTATGATTAAAATTTTAAATAATAGGTACACTTATTATTATAAGATAACCACAACATAAATGAATGTTACAATTGATATTATTGAGTTGGATAATCTAAATAGATCAGAATATTATAAAATTATGATTAAAATTTTAAATAATAGGTACATTAATTATTATAAGATAACCACAACATAAACGAATGTTACAATTGATCAGATATAATTAATTTATCCTTGATAGTATCAAATTTGTTACTAAATTAAGTAATAGGGTTGTATAATATTTATATCGAACAATATCTAAAGTAAGGGTGTGCAATGGGACAAGAATGATCGTGACCAGGCTTGGAACCCACGTAACTGAAACAAAGCTCCTCACCCGAAGTAATACGGTGCACAAAGCGTTGATTCCTAGGATGTCACTCAAGCATTCTGATTCGAGATTATCTTTCAAATTTACAAGAAGACAATTCCCCCTCATTGTGTCGTTTGCAATGACGATAAACAAGAGTCAGGATCAGTCTTTCTCTCACAAGTTGGACTATTTCTTAAAACATGTTTTATGTCATAATCAGCTCTACGTTGCTCTATCAAGTGTTGCTAACCCTAAGAGACTCAAGATTTTGATATACAATAACGAGAGTAATATGTCCACCACGACGTTGAACGTAGTATATTTAGAGAGATCTTTTGTAATTTACAAAATAATTGTACATGTAAATTTCTTTGTTTCATAAACTAGTGATCACTCTATTTCATTATCTTGTTTTTTATTTTTATAACTTAAATTACAGTCCGGCAACGCACGACATGTTTTGCTAGTATTCATGAGGCATTAAGGTTAATATACAATTTTCAAAATAATATATTTAATTTTTGTTAGTACAAACATGTCATACTTTTGCTTCGGAAATTATTATTTTTGTCGTCCTTGTGACAGGAAAGTACAATGAAAGTAGCGATGGCAAAAAAAAACCACGGGTTCGAATCTGAGTAGGCAATACTCGGTCCCAACCCGCCCCATTGCGATCCCTAAATGAAAGCGGGATTCTTTTAGAAATCAAATACACACATCCAATGTAAGAAGATTTTATTGAAAAATGCGCTTCCAAAAATGATACTAACCAAATTGGGCCACATATGATTATCTGGATTACTAAACACCGCTCAAAATTACTAGCCACCGCCCTATAAGATTACCTTTTTGCCCTTAATTCATATTAATTAGATTTTGGATCCTAATTTAACAATACTTTTCTCTCTAAACAACCCACTTGAACCGCCGCCACACTACCGCCGCACAGTGCCGTCGCCGCCATCTTACCGCCAGCGTAGCCGTGCTGCCCTGCCCGCGCGCCATCATGTCCGAAAAGGAAAAGCGCCGGTAATTTTATTTTTTCGTTTTACTGTTTCATTGGTCGCGGCCGCCGTGCTGGAGTGCGGCCGCGGCCGTTATTTTGTTACAGGCGTCCGACGATGACGCCTGGCCATGGCACAGGCGTCCGCCGATTCCGCCTGTCCATGGCGCAGGCGTCCACGGCGGACGCTCATCCTGGTGTACAGACGTCCACAGCGGACGTCCATACCATGGTTCAGGCGTCCAGATCGGACGCCTAGCCGCTGGAGAAGCGTCTGTCTCGGACGCTTGGACCATGGAAGTAGCGTCCAGACCAGACGCCTGTGCCATGGTTCAAGCGTCCGTTCCGGACGCCCCAATCATATTTTTGGAAAAAAATAAAATTTTCAATTAATAATTAATAATGTGTATTCTTTGTATGATTATTACTTATTAGTTGTATTGTTTGCTAAATGCAGATGAGAGGAGGAGCGGGCAAATCTATGCCGCTAGTCACAGAGTTGATGGGTTCTGGAGCGCGTCACACCAGAGCTCGTGGTGTTGATGCTTCCATTCGTAGACAGCGGGAGGCAGAGCGTAGGGGATTCGAGGACGTACCTTATACTGATTTTGGTACTGAGGATTCGAGCGAGTATTGTTCGCACGATGAGGCCGACGATCAGGAGGGCGGTGATGATTCTTCTTCATTTTCGTGCCGGGTTCGGAAGGGGAGAGGGGGGAGGTTTGTGACTTCTGGGTCTACCAGTAGTAAACGGCGTAGGGCAGAGGATGAGACATCTTGGATGGTTTCTGAGGAGATGCCTGATGGCCCTATCGACGACAGCGTTATCCCGAGTTTCGGTGGGCATGTCGCTGTGCGTATCTGGACTGGAGATAGGAGAGGTTTGCTGAAGTGTCACACCAGGACTGCTGCTTGTCAGAGCTTGAGTCAGTGGCGCTCAGTTATGTCACCCTCTTTAGTGAGTCGGATCAGTGGGACTGGGTTATCCCACCTGACGGACGCCATGTTCAGACATATTGACTCCCCGTTGATTTCTGCGTTCGTTGAGCGGTGGCAGCCCGATACGAACTCTTTTCACATGCCGTTCGGAGAGATGACCATCATGTTACATGATGTGTGGCAGATCCTTCGCATTCCTGTCGAGGGGCGATTGGTTGATGCCGATAGCACATCTACACAGTTGCAGGTGGATGTGATGGAGGTTCTTGGAGTATCGCGGTTGGAGCTACTGAGTACTCACTGGGGGGTGGCGGCGTACTTATAGACTCGATTTTCAGGTCATGTCGCGATGGAGGTCGAGTGGAGGGCACCCAGGCCGTAGCTTGGATGTGGTTGTTATTTGGATCCACCTTGTTTGTTGACAAGAGTGGTAACCGGATTAGGCCTTCCTGCATATTGGAGGTGAGGGACGGTATGGATACTACCGGTCAGTATTCATGGGGTTCGGCCGCATTGGCTTTCATGTACCGTCAGCTCGGTATCGCTAGTCGCGGCGACTCCATGGGGATTTGTGGATGCCTTACCCTCGTTCAGGCTTGGATTTATGAGTATTTTCCCTGCTTTCGACCTCATCGAGAGCGTATGATTGTTGACTCCACGCAGCCTCGAGCTTCTACATGGAGTGTCCAGCCCGAGGGTAGGGACGAGCACCGCCTCCAGTCTTTGCGTCGCCGCATTGATCAGTTGACAGCCGCAGAGGTATAACGATTCCTTCTAACAATCTCACAATTCATTTAAAAATAACTTGTATAACTTGTTGATTACATGTACGCATATACAGTGGTTGCCTTATGGCCCTGATCCGGTGAGGGATGTCCCGAGGACCATATTAATTGGATGGCTACGATATCGGGATATTATCGAGCCATACATGCCTGGTCGGGCATTACGGCAGCTCGGTTATGTGCAGACCATCCCTTTCCCGATCACCAGACCGGAGAAAGCGGTTCGGGCGTGGTCGAGCAGATTGTACCGAGTTGACTATCTCATCCGGATGTCATCTGATGCTTGGATGATGTTTCCGGGTGCATACAGGCTTCCTCTCGCTGACTATAAGGCGGCTACTCATGATCAGGCTGCTTGCGCCGATGATTACCTTGAGTGGTATTATCGGTATTCGCACCCTCAGCTATTGAACGACGGTGCAGCACCTGGATCAGTGATCCCTTCTCGTTCCAGCACCGATTACGTATGTTCTTTAACTTTGTACTTTGTTTGATTTCATCATACATTACTCATTGTATTATATTGTCTCTATTTTTTACAGTGGGTGAGTCGATCCGTCGGTATTACCCAGCACTGTATCAGACACTTTCCCCCAGACCAGGCGGAAGAAGCGACGACGATGCTCGAGGAGTTCATGAGGGATTGACATTTGGCCAACTGATTTTGTATTTTATATTTTGTTTGTGACGGTATTTTGTTTGGCGTTTTCGTTTTTTTTTTGTATTTTGTATATTGATTGACACTTTCGTTTTGCATTTGGCACTTTACTTTTGTTTGTTTTTTTCTGTTCTGCTTACAAAAACGAAAATTTTTCTGTCAACTATCAAGATCAACATAAAAGAAAATCAACTATCAACTATAAAGATCAACAAAAACGAAAATTTTATTAATTAAGGAACATACAACAAATAAAGTTTTACATCATACCGACTAATCTATTCCATTTTTCTCTCCTGCTCGTATACAAATTCTCCCAGCCACCAACACTACTATCATGGATTCTAAACCAGTTACTCGCTATGGGCGGTACAGGAAAATTAGGCATTAAATCTAGACGAATAAAATGTTTGTACGTATCTCCTAAATGACAAATGACAAATGACAATCTTTCAACTTCTGTAACACCCACGCGTAGCTCGATTCGGTCTCATCTTTCATAATTGCATAGGCGATTAGGAAGTTCTTGTTACATGGAGTCATCCCGACTATCTCGAGAAATGGCATCTTGTACTTATTCGTTTTGTAGGTGGAATCCATGCCAATGAACCATCTGTAGGTCCGGATTAAGTTGATTGATGTTGGATGTGCCATGAACACGTGGGTAACAGCATTTGTATCCGGGTCGGCCTGCGTCCAATGTACGTAGTTATTCGTCACAGCCAAATGGTGAAACTGACCGACGACATCTCTTTCTTCAAAATCATGCTTCCTCAAGTGGTCTCTATAATTATAGATATGTCGTCTAGTCGGTTTGTCCTCGGGAAATTTATTCTGAATGGCCGCCAAGATGGCACACGGCTTGGCTTGAGCAGCACTCATCTCACGAACAACTTGTTTGGCCGATTTACTCAGTCCACTCATTTGACGATGCCCCTCCGGATAAACAATAAATGAGTGATTGTGCATACCCTTACTCCCAGAGATCGGTCTGATTATCCAACCACTCAAGTCATGCAATTGTTCGGCCTTTATCTGAAATGTACACTTGCATGCTTTCGTCTTTGTGTCCTTTCGAACAGCGACATCCAAATCTCTTAATACCCCTCTGTACCGTTCACCACGGTTACATCTCAATAGCTTTGTCTTTCCTTTATTCTTGTACGATGAAATGATCAACTCGAAACCAATTTGAAGAGCAATTTTTTTTGCCCAAGCAATCGCATCACAATCACTAGCGAATATTTCGTCATTAACGAAATAACCACTATAATCAACACCGTTGCCTTCAAATTCTTCCAATATAACCTGAATTTTTTAATTGACACAATGTTAATAATAATACCAATAATATTATTATTAATATTTAAAATCAGGCAAAAAAAAGGGCCCACGCGTCCAAAAATTGCGCCTGGACCATGGCCGAGGCGTCAGCCTGACGCCTGGCACAGACAGCGTCTGAATCGGACGCCTAGCCATGGCACAGCGTTCAATCGGACGTCCCGACCATGGTTCAGCGTCTGTTTAGACGCCTAGACCTAGGACTAGACACTGCAAGCGGCGGGCTCGGCCCAAACGGCCGGGCAAAAACGGCGGGCCAAACTGGGCCGGCTAAAGGCCCGTTTTTGGGCCAAAAATATTAGGCCGTGGCCGCCTCATGGCCTCGACTTTTTTTTTTTTTTTTGAAATATTATTTCGAATAATTATAGAAATATTTTTCGATCCGTAATTATTATATTATTCACTATACTATCACAATCAATTAAATAAATGTAGAATTATTTTTATTTGATAATTATATTATTTACTACACTACCACAATCAAAAGACAAATATATAAATATTTTTATTTGATCATCATTTCATTTATCACTACTACTTTCTTATAAAAATCATAAAATAATATTATTATTGATATGAGATACTACAAAGTAATCACAAAGTCCCATAAAAATAAAACTACATCAATAATTAACATATAGATGTAATCTAATCTAACAAATAAGGAAAAATTTTAAATATTATAATTACATATAACATAAAAAAAAAAAAAAAAAAAAAGCTGCCGGGCGGGGCCTTGGCGGCCTCAACGGGCGGGAATGGGCCGGGCCAAAAAGGCCCGGTTTTTGGGCCAAAAATATGAAGTCAATGCCCGCCCAAAACGGCGGGGCTTGGCCCATGGGCTGGGCCTATTTTGCTGTGTCTACCTGGACCGAAGCGTCGCACGCCTGTACCATGGTCCAGGCGGAATCTGGGGACCCCTCTACCATGAAACAGGCGGAATAATCAGACGCCTGCGTCATTTTCTCCGAAAAATTACCTCCAGATGCGAATTCTCGTCCATTTTCGTAGTTGTCGATAATATTGACGATATATATTTGATTGTGTGTTATATTCGAAAAACTTGAGCTTGAAAGATTTTGGTGTGGTGTGGTGTTTAGAAATAATGAAAGACTTGAAATGAATAAAAAGGTAATCTTATAGGGCGGTGGCTAGTAATTTTGGGCGGTGTTTAGTAATACCCTATGATTATTCCATTTCATTGTATTACTACAACAAAATCCCTAGAGTCGTACCCGAGATGATCTATCATACTCCTCTTCTTAACCAAAAAAAAAAGTCATAAACTATTAAATAATAAGTATTTCCCAACACTTTCTTACACACATATTTATGATTTTATTATAATTTTTTCTCTTCTCGTCCATACAAATAATTTTCAACACCTTTTTATTTTTTAATACCGCCATGTAAACATAATCGCTACTAAATATTGATTTTGGATATATAATCCAATATTTGATAGCTTTTAACTCTTATTCTTAATATCGTTATTTCAACACAAATCATTAGGGAAAATTGTCTTTTTCGAAATTTAAAGAGCAACATGTTTGTAAAAGGACCGATTATATTATTCTTGGTATGAAACACTTCACTGACAAAAATGCTAAAGAGTTCTGGTGCGGGATGGGTCATTATTGTAATAGCCATGTCTTTGAATGTATTTTTGTTCGGTATGTTGAAATTTTAAATGATAAATAAATTCTTACACATATTGGGCCCGATTTCCCTTGGCTATGAAAGATCTTTTAGTCATCTTATTTTTCAGACAAAGTTCACATATAGAATGACCCAACCTTGAGCTCGTCCAATAGGCGATCATCTACCAACCATTGAATCATTCTAAAGTTTACATGATCTAATTGTAGATGCCGCAAATATATTTGGTTTATGCTCGAATGTTCCTTTATTTTCTTAGGATTAGTAAAAAAATTAAGCAGTTTGTTATGCGTGGGAGTTTGAGAACTATTAACGATATATAGTTCGTCCGTAGGAGTACATTTGCATATATATCCAATATTTCTTCTAATAATTGCATCATCATCAAAAGAAACTGAATATACAGTTTAGAAACTGATATTGCACTCATTCTAAATTCAGGTACTAGTAATACACTGTTCAGAATTTAAATCTTATCACTAATCTTCAACTTCACAGTTCCACTGCTACAACCATAAGTTTAGAACAATCACTGTAATTGATAATAATCTCGCCGCACTAAGCCGTCTGGTTACTTCAAACCCTGCGAATCGAAACAAACATGATTAGTGGAGTCTGAATCTACTATCGACAAAGTGGTAGAACAAACTGTCAAATATGTTTAGACTATAGTCTGCTCTAAAATGTCATTTTTTGATCGCACTTGTAGCACTTTCTCTTTGAATTTTTATTCACCTCGAGCCTCACCTTTTACATTGAGGCTCGCCAGTTGCTTATGGTCCACTTGCTTCTTCTTTCCTTGTTAGGTTTGTAAGTTGAAGCACGAGTAGCTGCAAGAACTTGAGCCCTGCCTAAAGAGGCATTCGGCTGCTTGAAGCTTTGTCAGCAATTCTGCCAAAGTATATTCCCCAACTATTAATGTTGTGTTTCAGGAAGAATTGCTCAAATCTTCTAGGCAAGGTCCTGAGGACTATATCGACTTGCATTTCTGCATAGAAAGTAGCCCCTAATATATCAAATTAGTTCAAATGAGAAATCATCATTAGAACATGATTCCTTACTGGGATAACCATTTGGGTCATAATCAAGACCCTCATAGCATCCTGCCTAGCCTCGGCTGTAGTGTCCAAAATCTCACGGAGATTTCACATTATCTCAGAGGTCGTGTCCATGCTCTGATGCTAATGTTGCAATATATTTGATAAAGAAGTCAGAATGTAACAGCAAGCCATCTCATCGTATTTTCAATTTGTGGTATTCAGCCACCTCTTGAGGCGTAGAATCCACATCTGATTCTAAAGGGCATTTCTCAGTTAAAACAAATTGTACTCTTGAGCATTGAGGACAATGTTTAAGTTTCTTTCTCAATCAGCAAAATTAATTCCATCTAAATTTTTTTTTGAGAGAATAACTGCAACTTGATTGAAAGACAACTGAGAATAAAATAAAACATTTGTCACATAGTCTGAACCAAAATATATTGTACAACTGCAAATGCATATATATGCTATCAACCAACACCTTGAAAACCATATATGCCTCGTGTGGACGTTTGCACATACATTTCTCAAGTACTTTTACGTGTTTAATTTTACTTTATAGTAAACTTGCGTTATGACAAACAAAATTAATAGTTGGTTCATCTTGTTCATGTATTAAATTAATAGACTTTGATCGGGAGTTTATTAATTAATACACCTAAGTGAACACCATAATTTAACAACTTATAATATTATCTTTAAGCTATCAGGCCTACAGTGGAGATGTCCTATTACAAGAAAAATCAAATTTTGTTATGTTTTGAAGTTTAAAACTAGTGAACCCATAATTACCACATTCGATCTGTTGAAGACCCTAATATCAAGGTACGTTGTTAATTACTTCACAATTGAAATTAATAATGGAAGCCAATTTGATTTTGTTGTGAAAATGTTACATCAATCAGTTAGTTATTTTACCTTAATATTTTCAATTTTCTTGTCATAGAATGCGAGAAACATATCGTGCATCTATTCATACATGTCATGTATTCAAAGCGATAAGAACCATAAAAATTAATAATAAATTTAGCCAATTATCATGGTCTTCATTCTCGATTTGAACCTGAGAAAAATCTTTGCTCGATATCTTCCATTGGATCAAGCATCTTGTCTCATTCTCATAGGGACATAGATTTTCAAATTTACAGTTTTTCTTTTATGAAATTAATTACATAAAAAATATCCATAGTAAAATCGTAGCCACCCACAGACGCAAGGAACAGCGATAAAACAGACGGGACCATACACCACACGACCCCGACCCAAACTGGAAATGGCTTGGACTAGCCCCACCCACGTCCCGACAATGGGCTTGACCACTCGGCATGCAGCTCTGTGTTGCTCGGCGATCAACCCTTCTGGTCGTATTCGTTGTCGCGGATGCGCCATGTCCAGCATTCCCTGTTTCTTGTGTTGTCTTCTCCAACTTAATTATAATTTTATATACTATAATATACATCGTTTATAATAAATTACATGAAAACTATAAACCCTAGACGACCAAAGGATTCTCTCAATGGAAAATCCATTATATGCTTTAAAATGGGCCAAGATTAATAAAATACGTGTGTGTATATCTTATATATTAAAAGCTTAAGTAGTGTTATAAATGTAAGTGGTCATAATAAATGGCTCACAAATTGAAAGTGAAATGTGGAGGCTTCATGTGTTAGTACTTTAATTTAATAGTCATGTATAAGGATAAGTACATAGGAAATGAAGTGTTTGGTGCCATGAATGCATAAATTAAACACACCAATTAGTGTTAGTCTTTTTACCTTCCCGTCCATGAGTTACAAATATTTTATCAACTATATAATGTGTCAAAAATCACACACAACAAACCACAACTTCCTCCACACCGCGTGCACATTAGGCTACAACTTATTATGGTGGTAAAGTAATCATCATATCGTCTTACTTATTTAGCATATTGATTTATATTGTTTTATGTAAATTTCACGTGCGTTTTGTGTGTGTAACAATGTAGGACATAAAGATGGTGCTTAGGAGGTTTGGTAGTAACATCATCTTCTCTAATGGTTTAAAAGATCCTACACATCGTTGTCTTATCAATTAAGTGCTACATGCACGAACATTTTTATTTGATCGAAAATGCAATATATTGATTAACTGTATTTAAGTTACTAACGATCAACTATATCTAATTGTTTTTTGTAGCACGTCAAGAAGCATTAAAGAAAGAGATCGAGAAGTCACAAAATTGTATCAAGAACAAAACATGAAAAAGGCCAATGAACAACAACGACAAAGACAACAACAACAAGAACAACAACAAAAACAAGAACGATGTCACGACCATCGGTGGGATGAATACTTAGCATTCATATTAATATGCGTTACAAATTAAACATGCAATATTTTACTTCATGTAATACCGATAAATGAGCTAATACTATTGATTCGTTAGCAAGTAAGTTTATTGAAAATAATGTGACGAGCATTCAATTTTTAGTCAATAATTATTACTACACTTTGTTGGTGCATTTTAATATTTTTGCTCTTAATGTAGTTTTTTGTCTTGCAGTGTGTTAATGTCACTTTTTTTAATTAAACGTCTTGAAATATTGTGTGACTTTGATACTTGATATGACTGTGTAAGTTATGTCGATGTTACATATTGAAAATGGTAGTATATAATAAAAATATTTTCACACTATCATCTTTATCCATAAATGGTGCAAAGCAATATACTATAGATAAAACAAATACGTATTAATTATTCGGGTAATCATATCCACAATTAGTATCGGCAATTAAGCGATTATGTTGTTTTGAGAATTTATCATTTATATAATTTTACTGTAGTTTAAATATTACATAATAAGTAATATCATTTTGACGATTTATGTAGTTTAAACAATATAGATATATCATTTATATAATCTATTGTAAATTAAATTTAAATCTTACTCAATTAGTAATATCACTATGGAGATTAATTGATTATCTTAATATGATTTTAGTTTCATTTGTAGAATGACAAACAAATTTGGCAAAATGAAATTGTTATATTAGTTATTAAGAGTAGAAAAATTACATGTTGAGATTGATGTCTTCAAATATATTTATATATGCAATATGGTACAAATTAAATATACTAACAATATTGGACCGATTTTCACAACAATAAAAAATATTGAAACTTAAATGATTTTTGTGCATAAAATAAAGTTCGAGTAATTGAGCGTAGTAATGTGGAGCTACCGTATTTGATATGATAAACCAAAAGGATAATTAATTGTCACAAGCTAGATCTCAAAATATAGAGAATATCCACTTTGTTACGATTTTATATAAGGGTTACATTTATTTTGAAAGAATCAGATGCGTTTAACCTCCCTTTGACATTTAGTATGTAACTTCTACATATTAAAAATTACATGGAAAAGACTCTTTTAAATGTAGCATCTTGAAAAAAGTCTCTTCACATATACTCTTTTAATGTCAATAAACTATTTTAAATGTGTGTCATGCTTAGAAAATGTGTGATACTATCACAACTTAGATATATAATGACGAAAATAAGCGCCAAAGATTACGCTATGAACACTTATAGATGACGAAAATTAGTGTTGAACAATACACTATGAACATTTAGATTAAGCCCATGCAGATCGTGACGGTCTCAATGACTTGGCCTAAATATAAAAGTCACCAAACAACTAATTAAACTCATTCATCTTAGGTCACGTTTGGTATGATTATGGGATTAGAATAGGATTTGGATTTGGTATAGATTGAAAGAAATGGAGGAGAGAGAAAATAAATGATTATATAAAATGTTGTTTGTTTTATAAATGTTATAGGTATTGGATTTGAATTTTAGTAATATTGTATTATTATAATAATAATAAAAACAAAAGTTGAGAATTGTTTTTATGCCCAACAAAAATATTCAAAGAATTTAAAAGACAAAAAAAGTTAAGAAGTCTATCATCAAAACCCACATATCACCCTCAGAATAGTGGACACCCATGTCTATGGAAATCATGCAGTGTGTCAACACCCATATGCCTAAAACAAACATTTTTTTTCTTTGATTTCTTTCCTCAAATCTCACACCCCCATAACAAACACACCCTTAAACTCACGTGACGATCATAAAAGTTGTGATACCATCACAACTTACAAACTTAATGACTAAAATAAATACCACATATTACATTATGACCAATTAGATAGTGCCCGTGTGCAACGCACGGGTCTGAATGACTAGTATATATATATAATTAGGTCATTCATTTAACTATGATAACTGAAAGTTGCTACCAATTAATAAACAAAATTAATTAATTAACAAAAGCCTATAAATTGACTCTCATACTAATTGTTGGAAATAAAAATATAGTAGGAGTGTGGTTGAGTAAATGCATTTAATATCAATTATGAGTACATGATCTATTTATGCTTATTAAATAATCAATTACTGTATTAATAAAAATATAAATTAAAAATTTTACTAGCCATGTAAGAATTAATTTAATTTAAATCTAAGACATATAAATTAGTTTTCCTTGAAGTGTAGTGGTTGATTCTCGATCTCACCTTAAGATTTTGAGGATATTTTCCGCCTAGATCCGAGATGAAGGTTAGACAACAAGCTCCAAGATCTTTATTGACTAATTGGATTAGACGAATTTACACAAAGGATGCCTCTCAATTTTTTAACTATTTTTTCTGAATATTTTTGGTATTTTAGAAATATTGATCTGTTATCCAAATTGTGGAAACAAAGACACAAATCAAGATCCATAATTAAATACAATGTAGAAATTAAAATTCATTTATACTTTAATGTTGATTTCGGTCGTCTCCTTGTGTCCTATATATAGATATTTTGGGCTACCCTATGGATCCTAAGTAAGATTAGGGCAATGAGTCAATGACGGGTTGGAGTGCAGTGCAAGATAAAGACCACGCCGCGCACTGATCCGCCGTCGGATCACACACGCTGCACACACACACCCGCGGGTGTGTGTGATCCAATGGTGCAAGAAGACATCATGGTCAGATCGCACTGTGATCCCCTTCCGTCAATGACTCATAATAACATCAAATTTCTATATTAAGTCATTTTTAATATAGTCGAGTCCAATAATATTATTTTAGTCCACTAGAAGATTTAATTTTTGCACTTCGTGACCAAATCATAATTTACGAAAAATCGGGCTCCTTTCTTAAATTAATTATTTCCCATATTTAATATATTGAGTGTCCATAAATTAATTTAACCTACTCGAACTTTAAGTAATTAATTTCTTATCCAAGAGAGTGTGCTCACTCTTTATGTGTGCTCACATCTGTTAACTTATCCGTTAAGTACTAACGGAGTGCTTAGTTGGCAGTTAAATGGCACGTGTCAGATGTTTATTTGCTGGTCAATATATGACGTGTCCTCCATCATCTTCTCCGGTGAAGTTGATTTTCCAGGCATCTTCTCCGGCGAACTTTCCGACGAACATCATTCCGGCCATTTTCTTTTGTACTTAAATCTCTAGCCCAACTCCAAATCCCAATCCGACCCAAACCTCATCCCCCCTCAGCACAACTATTTGAATCGACATCAACCTGAAGAAAAGGGATGTCCGATTAAGGTATCAATTAATCTCTTTTAGCAAGATGAAAGATCTCTCCCTGTACTTAGGGAATATTCAGATCAGTCTCATGGCATCTTCCTCTTTCGAATTCGGTGATAGTCTTTACTGCCCTTCAGTCCGCTGCCATCTCCGGTCGCGAGGGTCCATCACTGCTCACCGGAGGATCTGGGGGGTCGTAGCCCTTCTGCAGCCGTCCACCTGAATCCAGAAACCCTTCAGCCTTTTAACCAGAATCAGAATCCAACTAGAACCCGCGGCCCTGCACCTCCATTTTCGATTCGTGTGCGTGTTTGAGTGTGTATATGTGTATTGTTGTGTGTGTCACTGTGTGTGTTTAGAGAAAGAGAGAAAAAAGTGGGAGAAAAGACCGCAACCGTAGGTTGAAAGGGGAGAAGGGATTTGATTTTTTTTCTCTTTTACGTTGGAATTGGGGATATACATCAGGTGTGTTCAAAAAATACCCGATCCGACCCAACTATTCGATGACCCAAACTAAAATTTCGGATATTTTTATATTTTTTAAATTTTTCGGGCCGGGTACCCGATCAAAAAAAAATATCATATAATTGGGTCGGGTCATGGGCCGACTTGTTGCGTAAATTCAGGTACCCAAAAACCCGATTATTCTCACTAGTTTGGAGACTTACAAAAAGATAAAATCGTTAAATAAGAAATAATATATTCTCTCATGATAACTGAATATTGAGTTAAGCATGATTATATAATAAAAAGAAATGATATGCATAAAATTTTTTAGTTATTTTAAAATTTACTTATTGTACAGAAAATATTTACAATATTTTTAATACTTGTGAAATTAATTTATGTAATAAATTTTAAAATAAATTTATATTAAAATTACAAATTATTTATATAAAATTTAAAATTCGTGGTATTAAATTTTGGGCCGGGTACCCTATGATCCGACCCGGAAAAATAGGGTACCCGAAAAGTGGGTACCCGACTTTTTCGGGTCGGGTCACGGGCCGAATTTTTCATTACACGCATAACCGGGTATCCGTAAATTCGGGTACTCGAAAATCCAGGTACCCGATTATAAACACTCCTAATATATATCCCAAACTTTACATAAACCTCAATTTAACTCTCTACTTTATAGAAATTTCTAATACAAAAAAATGGTCGGAGAAAATGATGTTCGTCGGAAAGTTTGTCGAAGAAGATGTCCGGAAAAGTCAACTTCACTGGAGAAGATGACTAATGACACGTCATGTATTGACCAACCAATAAACATCTGACACATGTCACTTAACTGTCAACTAAGCACCCCATTAGTACATAACGGACGAAAGTTAACGATGTCTTAACGTAGTCTAACGAATCAAAGATATGTCCGAATGTGATACCTTCGAAATTTAGGTCGTCAAGTGCTAAAATTGGTAAACTTGAGGTCATATTTTAGTCATTTTGCCTTTTAATAAAAGTTAGGTAGTCGTAGATTTGAGTGGAGAAAATGTCTCACTTTTTATTTTAGGGGTATATTAATTATTGTTGTCGATCAATTAAAATATAAAGAGTGTGGGTCATCCTTTGTGTTGTTGTAAATAAGCTGAAAATGTGGAGTGAAAGTATAAGGGGTATTTTCTAAAAGTGGAATAAGCACACTCTTGTAGGACAGATAAAAATGGCAAATTAGCACATTCTGGATTGAGGAAGTACTAAATAAGCATATTGAGCAAATCAATGTGATTCTCATCAATAATTAATCAAAGTAATAGGTATATAAACACAAATTTAAATATATTATATACTAGAATTAAGAAATAACAATTATCCTCATATCTTCTTTCAGTCAATACAGAATAATTCAAATGTATACTAATAATTAAGACCAACTAGTCTTAAACATACACTGCAATATCTCACATATTATATAATATTATATAGCTTGTGAATTATTTATACTATTTTATATGTCACTGACAATATGAACTTTTATGTGACATCGACACACCATATTATCTACAATACAAAATAAATAGAAGAGATTTACATAACCATAAAATAATTAATATGTAAAATTTGTGACAAAAATTTAATTAATAATCTTACAACTAAAACCGAAAAAACAAATAGTACGAAAATAAATCACTCTCGAGTATACAAACCTTAACCATTAGTATACTGATACACGCACAGTCTAAACTTTTAACAAAATAAAAATTGGAAAAATATCTTGAAAAGTAATAATTGTATTATAATAGGGATAGGGGTAGAATAGGAATATATTGGACAAGAATTATAAAATAACATGTATTTTAGAGAAAAAAAAAATTAAATGACTTGTGTTTGAAACAAAGTGAGTATGTATTTCTAGCCACAATCAATGGCCAATTGGAAATGGATACAACAATAACATCTAAGTCTTAATTCCAAAATGATTTGGGGTCGGCTAACATGAATCAAACTTTGTAACCGTCAATGATCGTTACATAAATAACATAAAAGGAGAAAAAGAGGGAAAAAAGTAGAGAAAAAAACAAATAAAAAAGAGAATGAATGTCAAAAAAAATGAAAAATCCTGAAAAATAAATTAACAGATAACATGGAATAAAAGAAAATAGGAATAAAATACAGGGAAAAAAAAAGGAATCAGATTCCATCCACCATCTGTATTCTTTCCCGTCACATTTGCCTCTCTATCGCTAGACTTTCTCCAATTCCAAGAAACCGCATATCATTTTCAATCATCTTTATCCAAGTTTTCTTGGGTCTTCCTCTACATTTCACAACATTACTTGTTCCCCAACTTTCTAGCCTCTTCACTGGGGCATCAACAGGTCTTCTTCTCACATGACCAAACCATCGTAATCGATTCTCCATCATCTTGTCTTCTATAGCCGCAACTCTTACCTTGTCTCTAATCACCTCATTTCCGAGTCGATCCTTTTTTGTATGACCACACATCCATCGTAGCATACGCATCTCCGCCACATTCATCTTTTGAACGTGACACTGTTTTACAGCCCAACACTCGGAGCCATATAACAGCGCAGGCCTAATTGTCGTGCGGTAAAATTTACCCTTTAATCTATGAGGCATGTCAGGATCACATAAAACCCCTGTGGCACTCTTCCACTTCAACCACGCGGCCTTTATTTTGTGAGCCACATCGCCATCTAGCTCTCCATCCTTTTGGATAATAGATCCAAGATACCGAAAGAAAGTGGATCTATGAACAATCACATCAAATGTGATCATCCCCGCCTCTCTATCACTGTTTTCGCTAAACCTACACTCCATATATTCAGTCTTACTTCTGCTCAGCCTAAAGCCTCGAGCTTCCAAAGTATCCCTCCAAAGTTCCAATTTCTGTTGCACTCCAACCTTCGTTTCATCAGTCAACACAATATCATCTGCGAACATCATACACCACGGAACGTCATTTTGAATTTCTCTTGTCAATTCGTCCATGACTATGGCAAAGAGAAAATGACTAAGAGCAGATCCTTGATGCACCCCGATCGTAATAGAGAATTCTTCTGTCCTCCCAACATTAGTACGTACACTTGTACTAGCTCCCTCATACATGTCCTTTATATTGCCGGTCCCAAGCCCGGATAAAAGAGGAGGGTTGCGGTAGGTTAGTGGCAGCCAGCGTAAAACTCCTCACATCCCATGGCCAATTGGAAATGGATAATTTAAAAAAAAAAAATACCTATAATTGATGGTAACCTGTATGTTGTTTGAGATATATATTTGATTTACTCGATATTTTTAATTTGAGATAAATAAATAAATATTATTATTCTTTATATTGATAGGTACTTTTTTTTATTATATAAGCAATACGAATATCATATCAAAATCACGTGGCAACCTATATGTTGTTAAATTTTGAAGAAAAACACAATATAATAATAATAATAAATACATAACAGATATACGTCACTTATTAATTCATAAGTATTTAAGTAATTTTGTGCTCAATTTTCTAATAGTTTTGCACATGTATTGATAATAACAAGTGGGAAGGCGCCCGCTGCGTTGCAGCGGGAATTTTCGAGAAATTTTTGCGATAATTCTTTACGAATAATGTTTGGGCGGGGCTTCTCGTTGTAAGATCGTGGTATATTTTGGCCGGCACGTGTTGTATTTGTTTGAAACAAATGTTGCGTCAAATTATATTTGTAGTTGTCGTACGACGTCCTTTTTGGAATAAATGTTGTGTCGGGCACCAATGTGTTGCGGCGGGGCTAATTTTGACCGTTATAGTTTTAAAATTTAGAATAATTTTAAAGTTATTTGATAGGCTAAGGGTGTATTTTGAAAGTTCTTTTATTTAGAAACTTCAAAACAGTACATACGTCAAAAATATATCAATATTGGGCTTGTATTGTTCGTTATCGAAAGGCCTTTTTGGTAGTATTTTTTTATTCACGAAACCGGCAGGTATCTGTTAAATATTTGGTATCTGTTAAATATTTGGTAAATAAAGTTTGTTATCTAAAAAAGTCGTAAATATTAAAAAGTTGAGGGTGTGTTTTGTAATTTTTTATTCTTTATTCCTATGCTACACTGAGTTACAATTTCTTTATCGTTGCTACAGTAAAGTTTGAATTTTTTAATGCTTGCTTGTGTTAAATATAATAATTGGAAAATATTATTTTATGGGGCACGAAACCCTATTTCTTCTCCTATAGTATACAACAAGTGGGAAGGCGCCCGCTGCGTTGCAGCGGGAATTTTCGAGGAATTTTTGCGATAATTCTTTACGAATAATGTTTGGGCGGGGCTTCTCGTTGTAAGATCGTGGTATTTTTTGGCCGACACGTGTTGTATTTGTTTGAAACAAATGTTGTGTCAAACTATATTTGTAGTTGTCGTACGACGTCCTTTTTGGAATAAATGTTGTGTCGGGCACTAATGTGTTGCGGCGGGGCTAATTTTGACCGTTATAGTTTTACAATTTAGAATAATTTTAAAGTTATTTGATAGGTTAAGGGTGTATTTTGAAAGTTCTTTTATTTAGAAACTTCAACATTTTTTATAAAACAGTACGTACGTAAAAAATATATCTATATTGGGTTCGTATTGTTCGTTAGCGAGAGGCCTTTTTGGTAGTATTTTTTTATTAACGAAACCGGCAGGTATCTGTTAAATATTTGGTAAATAAAGTTTGTTATCTAAAAAAGTCGTAAATATTAAAAAGTTGAGGGTGTATTTTGTAATTTTTTATTCTTTATTCCTATGCTACACTGAGCTGCAATTTCTTTATCGTTGCTACAGTAAAGTTTGAATTTTTTAATAATGTGTATTAAATATAATAATTGGAAAATATTATTTTATGGGGCACGAAACCCTATTTTTTCTCGTATAATATATGCAAGTAAAGGGCGCCCGCTGCGTTGCCCTTTTTTTTTTTTTTTAATTGTTGCCCGCTTCATGCAGGGTTTTTTTCTGTTTTTTTTTTCTTTTATTGTTGCCCGCTGCGTTGAAGCCGTTTTTTTTTCCATAGTATGTGAATTTTATATTTGGCACGCATCCCTATTCCTCCGCTTATAGTATGTAGTAGGAATATATATATATTTTTTTTATTGTTGCCCGCTTCATGCAGGGTTTTTTTTTTTTCCCTCTTATTGTTGCCCGCTGCGTTGAAGCCGTTTTTTTTTTTTTTATATTTTTATTTTTTATGGTATGTCAATTTTATATTGTGGCAGGCAACCCTATTCCCTCCCCTATAGTATATAGTAGGAATAGGCGGATAAATCTTTAACTCCTAATACTTATTTATACCTTATTTTGAGAAATTCATATATGAAATATCCTTTTTTTTTATACACATGTAAAAAGTACCATTTTTTATATTTTAATATTATTTGGCTCCACTTCTGCACTCACTTCTGCGTTGATATGCGGACATTTTTCTATAAGTGGTTTCCACATCATATATATTTTTTTAAAATATTTTTTTAATGCTTCATTTTCTTAATAAATACTGACATACGGATGAGTAAATAATTTACTGCTACTGGATATAAAAGGTCCAGTAGTGGTAAATTAGACAGTAGTGGTAAATTTAACTGTCCAGTAGGGGTACGGGCAATATTGATAAATTATTTACCACTTCGTCTCAAAGATGGTAAACTATTTACCCTCTCGTCCAAAGAGTGGTAAATTATTTACCCCTAAAGCCGAAAGAAAATAACATAAGTATTATTATTTTAAAAAAAGGTAGAAACTACATGTAAATTTGGAAATTGGGTAGTTTCAGCATTGGTTTTTTCAAAGAGGGTATTTATAATTTTTGCCCAATTTTTAATCGACACGCATGCACATATCCTGAGTTTCTTATTTTTAATGTTAATATTGAAGAAAATATTTGATATTATTTATATATGACTTGGTTACTATATATATCATATATATATATATATAAAATTAGTATATAATATATTATTTATATATATTGATTAACATGTCATTCCAGTATGTTTTTTTTCACGAAATACAGTTTCTTTTTTTTTTTTTTAATTTGAAAACAAATACCACTCTCCGACTCAACGTTACTCTTTTTGTTTTCTTAAAATAAAACAAAACATATGCCTAATTATTGAGTTTCATATTCTACAAATTCAATCATCAATATTAATTTATGTTGGTTTATAAAATAATCTGTGTTTCAATTTAGATAAGGCTTAAGTAGGAATATCATCAAGGCCGGTCCTGACAAAAGTGAGGCCCGGGCGAAAAAAAAATAATGGGCCCTTTATTACAAAAATATGGAGCCTTTATTTACATCCAAAAGAATCGCTGTAAAACGGTAGCCTAAAATCAGATTTTTTTTTTCGTTTTTTTGAGGTGCTTTTTTTAGCCCTAGTTACATATAATAATATTTTTGGGCCCAAAAGTCAAAAACATTAAATATAAAAAAGGTCCAAATCGAAATATAAGAATAAAACAAATATTTAGGGCCATATCAATATATATATATATATATATATATCCTATAAAATTATGGGCCCTGGCCGTCGTCTATACTGGCCCACCCTCAGGGCCGGCCCTGAATATCATTAGAGTGTAACAAGCGATTATTATCTAGTTATGCCGGATGGAGACTTGGTGTGTTATGCACCTTATGGTAGGGATGTCAATTTTATCGGTACTCGATTTTATTCGTCGGATAAACTCGTAATAGGATCGGATATCGGCCGAACCCAAAATGTTATGATCCTACAAGTAGAGTATGAGTATAGTATATTACTCGATTACCTGACCCGATTACCCGACCCGCATGCCCGTTTGAAGTATATAATGTAATATAATTGTAATATAATTGTATATTATACATAGATATTATATTATATTATATTATATATATAAATTATTACATAAATATAATATTTAAATATTTATTATACTAAATTAAATTTATTAGTTCTATTATATGTACATATGATATATACTAAAAGATATTTATATACTTGAATATAGGGTATGCAGGTATCTGAATACCTATTGAGCACTCAATTACCCGATGGGCAGTACACGAACTCGATCTGAATCAAATAGGGTAAGGTATGGGGGAGGCATACCCGTACCATACGTGACCCATTGACATCCCTACTTATGTGTCAGCCTGACATGTATCAATTGCATAAAAATCGGACCACCAGAACATGACATGTGTCAGGCGAAGTATCAGAAAATTAGAATAGTTGACGATGATTGTGGTGCGAGCATTATCAAGAATAGTATACTTTCTCTGTCCTGCTAAATCTTGACAGAGGGTGTGAATTTGATATTTGCTACCTAAATGATTAGATTTGATAGATTGATAAGTTATAAGTAGTAATGACAGTGTGTGAACGAGATTAAAAGGTAAAAATACATGGATGGTAATTGTGATTGTCAATATGAGCGTGTGAAAATTGTAAAATAAAATTTCTAAAGAGAAAAAAATAAATTTAAATATAAATTTTTTAGTGGGACGGAGAGAGTATAAATTATTCTCGTCTCCTCAATATACTAGAATGTAAAATGTTACCTCCATCTTTCTTAAAAGAGTCTTGTTTTCAAACAAATGATTTTGTTTCAACAGGAGAGGTCACTCTCTCAAACAAAACATAAATATACAATTCATTTATATTTTATTTTCTTAAATATTTTTGTTGTTAAAGAATAAGAATACTAATTTATTGGACAAAAAATATTAAAAAATATACGGTCTAGAAAAAGTATAATTGTTAAAAAGAGTAAAACCAAAAAAAAACAAAACAAAAACTCCACATTCATTAATCTGGGGTCTCCAAGGGAGAAAGTTTAAACCATGATTAAGGGTTATGTTTAGTAGTTACTGCACTTAAATGGGCCAAGAGGCAAGATGAAATGGGATAGATGGACTGTGAATATCATATCAAAATGGTGTTGGGAAAAACACGACTAACGTCACGTCACAACGAATAACGCGGAACTTCGTTTGATAACTTCCCACTTTTCAATTGTAACTTTGTGGTTACCGACGAATAGAGCAAATCAATTACAACTCGATAATCAATACAAATGATATCCGAAAAACAATAAACACGAGACACAATATTTTAGCGTGGAAAATCCCTCAAGACGAGAGTAAAAACCACGGGACCGAAGCCTTGCTCCCCCATAACCGACTCAAACTTCTTATACCATTGCCGTGATGCTTGCTTCAACCCGTATAAACTCTTCCGGAGTTTACAAACATAATCCTCTTTGCCTTTGACCTCAAATTCTTCCGGTTGCTTCATATAAATTTCTTTGTCAAGGTCTCCATGAAGAAAAGCCGTCTTGACATCCATTTGCTCAACCTCAAGATCAAGACTAGCCGCAATACCAAGGATCGAACGAATCGATCCTATCTTCACAACCGGAGAAAAAATCTCGTCAAAATCAGTGCCCTTATTTTGACTAAATCCCTTTACTACGAGTCTAGCTTTGTATCGGGGCAACGGAGTATGTTCCTCCGACATCACCCGATACACCCATTTGTTCCTCAAAGCTCTCTTGCCTTTCGGCAACTTTACCAACTCGTACGTGTTATTCTCATGCAAGGAACTCATCTCGTCTTGCATGGCATCCATCCACTCTTTCTTCTTTTCATCCTCCATAGCCTCAAAATATTCGGGCTCTTCCTCGTCGGTGAGTAAGACATACTTATCGGCCGAATAGCGAGTGGAGGGATGACGGTCCCTCGCCGACCGCCTATGTGGAACAAAAGATGGCATGTTCGTCACGGGTAGCTCGGGATGAGCTCCATCGGTGTCATCTTGTCTGAACTCATCGTTGTCACCGGCATCATGTTGTTCATTATTTTGGACATCCTCTCCACCGGGTGTCTCAACATGTTGTGGAGGAATGGGGTCCAAATCAATAAGATCATAGTTGTGTTGTGGAGACGACTCTCCATTCTCAACATCTTTCATAGTTTGATCTTCAACAAAGACAACATCTCTTGACCGAACAAGCTTCTTAGTAATCGGGTCATACAATCTATACCCGAACTCATCAAGACCATAGCCAATAAAAATACACGGCTTCGTCTTGGAATCAAGCTTCGACCTTTCATCATTCGGAATGTGTACAAAAGCTTTATATCCGAAAACCCTTAAGTGGCGGTATGAGATGTCTTTACCGCTCCATACTTTATCCGGGACATCAAACTCCAAAGGAACACATGGCGTCAAATTAATCACATGAACCGCCGTGTTCAAAGCTTCTCCCCAAAACGACTTTGGTAATCCGGCATGTGAGAGCAAACAACGAGCTCTCTCGACCAAAGTTCGGTTCATTCTCTCCGCCAATCCATTAAGTTGCGGAGTCTTCGGGGGCATCTTTTGATGTCGGATCCCTTGTTCTCGGCAATAGTCATCAAAGGCCCCGGTGTATTCTCCACCATTGTCCGTCCGAATACACTTTAACTTCTTCCCGGTCTCTCTTTCCACCGAGGCATGAAATTGTTTGAAAACATCTAACACTTGATCTTTTGTCTTCAAGGTGTATGCCCACACTGTTGGGAAAAACAATGTTGTTTTGATAATTACCAAACAACAAAGCTTGATACAGCAAGCTAGCATACAGCAAGATGAAAAATGCCCAAAGATACAAGAAGTCAGACGAAAAGTCCGATCGAAGTTGTCAATCCTGTATCGAAGACCTTCTCATAGCGCCAGCATACAGCGAGCTCTCGCTGTACCAAGATACAGCAACAAAGTCTTAGTTGACGCCAAATATGGAAGCTGCCCCTCAATACAGCATCCTTCCATACAGCACCGGACTACTGAAGACCGTTTGGAAAGAAATCTTTAGTATTCGCTAAAGTCAAGTCCCGTTTGATAAAGAAGTATTTAAATACTGAAAGGATAAAGTATTTAAATACTGAAGCTGTTAGAGATCTTCAAATCCAGTAATATCCGGATCCTGGTCTATTCAAGTCAACTATCAAGTTGTCACAGAATCTTGCTCAACGGATCTATCTTAACGGATATATCTAAGAAGGCTATATATATCCCTAGAGTTTGAAGATCAAAGTAACTAACACGAAGAAGAACATATACAAGCTTACAAGCGATATTCAAACCATCGAAAGACTGAATATTCATTATCATCAGATCAAGCTTACAAGAGCAAGTATATTTCTTTCTAGCATTAATCCATATCTTAGAAAGAAGAAATATACTCAGTCATCAAGAACAACCATCATCAGCTCAAGAGCTTTATATTCGAGCTGCTGTTCTTACCTGGTTACCTACCTTTTACCTTTGTGTAAAAACTGAGCTCTGTGTGAACTCAACAAGTTATTCTGACCTGTGTGGGACGAATAAGGACGAAGCTTTGGAACTGTGTGTGAAGAAGCAAGTCAAGAAGGAAGCTTTAACCAAATCTGTGTGAACGGTCGAAAGCGACATTCTTTGTATCAATCTGTGTGAACGATACAAGGATAGGTTTGATTATAAATACATAGTTGTGTACGCAGTATTTATAATAAACGTTTTACTCCTGTGTGGAGGACCAGTGGACGTAGAGGGGTTTACCTTGAACCACTTAAATACTGTGTTATTTACCTTTCGCCGTTACTGTTTTCATAAATTGTGATTTATATAAGTATACACTGCAAAACCCTGTACGCACCAAGCTAACAGGAGAATAGACCGAGTTGCTGTATCGACAGAAACTTACTGTTGCAAGACTTCCGCTACGCACTCCGATTAGAAAATCATACAGCCTGTTGCTTAAAACACTTCCCAAGCTGTATCGTGTATACTTAAAGTGGCCAACAAGTGGTATTAGAGCGGTTGATTCTAAAAAGACCAGTCGTATTTTTAACCGAATCAGATCCTAAATCACTTATTTTTCGAAAACAATTTATTTTTCCGATTTCATCACATATGGATACCTCATTATTAAGCAAGGTACCTATGTTTTCTATTAATGAGTTTGATGACTGGAGAAACAAGATGAAGAACAAACTCAAGGCCTTTATTGGAGAATCAAAAGCTTCACCCGCATCAACAAAGACCGAAGAGTGTCTTCAGGTGGTCACTGACAGTGACTCGTCTGATGATGAGCTAGAAGATAGAGCCTACATGTGCTCTATGGCCGAAGTTAAAGAGGAAAATGAAGACGGCGATGATGATGAGGTAAGCTCTACCTCAACTATTCCTGTAAATACATCTCATACCTTTGAAAATATGTTGAATGAATTTAATAACATTCAAAAAGCCCATGAGATATTGAAAAGAGAAAACATACAGCTTGAAATTTCTAACCTAGAGCTTAAAGAAGAAAATGACTTGCTGAAGGATAATTACGAAAATATGTCTGTCGACTGCGAAAACAGCAAATTCAATTTAGAAAAACTCATGGAGAGCAATCATCAACTTGCTCACGATCTTAATGAGACCAAGTCTCATCTTGAAAGCAAGACAAATGATTTGGCTCTACTCGAAGCCAAAGTAAAATCTCTCGAGAAACGTGAAGGAGAATTAGTGACAATCTTGAATTCTTTCGAGAAATCCTCTACTAGAATGGAAGAGATCCTAAGCACTGGGCAACATGCTCATGATAAACGTGGCTTAGGATACAACTCGTTCTCCAAAACCACTATGATAACCATCATCATCGAGTAAACCAACGGACATAACATTGAGCCTCATATCCGTAACATGTTTTACATTCCGTAAAACAAGTTCCACACCGGTGTCGAATTTCAAATGAACATCTCCCACTCCAACAATTTTGGATAACCCATCGTTACCCATCTTGACTATACCGTAGTCACCCGGAGTATAAGAGGAATAAAAATCCTTACGTGATGTAACATGACACGTAGCTCCACTATCGACCACCCAACTCGAGTCATCTCTCACAAGGTTCACCATATCATAATCACAACAAACAAAGAATTCTTCGGTGATAGTATTTACTTCGGCTTTATCATTACTACCGCTCTCATTCTTTTGTGAATTCTCTCGGCCTTGGCGATTCTCCTTCTTCAATTGTCGGCAAAATTTCTTAGTATGCCCTTTCTTACCACAATGGTAACATTCGATATTGGCATACTTCCCTCGAGAATTACTCCTTTGTGGCCCTCTATTACTCGGACCTCTACTTTGACCTCTCCCCCGTCTTTCGGTAACGAGAACATCCGACTGTGATGAAGATCCCTGTGCTTTTCTTCGTACCTCCTCATTCAAGATGTTCCCCTTGGCAAGTTCCATCGAAATGACACCATCGGGGGCCGAGTTAGACAACGACGTACGGAACGTCTCCCAAGTGTCCGACAATATGTCTAACAACCACAAAGCTTGCACCTCCTCTTCG
This sequence comes from Orobanche coerulescens, assembly GCA_033398695.1. Taxonomy (NCBI): domain Eukaryota; kingdom Viridiplantae; phylum Streptophyta; class Magnoliopsida; order Lamiales; family Orobanchaceae; genus Orobanche; species Orobanche coerulescens. The sequence goes on from CM065816.1 coordinate 5,758,784, forward strand.
AATTTAATCCCCATTCCGGCAAGTTGATTAATTATGTCTTGGAATGCATTCAAGTGATCCGATAGAGGAGTCCCATCTCGATACTTCAAATTCATCATTTGTTTAATGAGGAATAACTTATTATTCCCTGTCTTCCGAGCATACAATTGCTCGAGCTTGTGCCATAACTCTCGAGCATCCTTCTCTCCACTAATATGGTTCAAAATATTGTCATCAACCCATTGTCGAATATATCCGCAAACTTGGCGATGCAAAATAGTCCACTCCGCGTCGGACTTGCCTTCCGGTTTATCTTTGCTAAAAACCGGTAAATAATAATCCTTCACATATAGAAGGTCTTCCATCTTCCCCTTCCATATGTGGTAGTTCGAACCATTCAAGTTAACCATTCTACTCGTGTTGGCTTCCATCTTACAATTGAGATACTAAACAACCACGAAACAACAAATCCCGTGGCTCCGATACCACTTTGTTGGGAAAAACACGACTAACGTCACGTCACAACGAATAATGCGGAACCTCGTTTGACAACTTCACACTCTTCAATTGTAACTTTGTGGTTACCGATGAATAGAGCAAATCAATTACAACTCGATAATCAATACAAATGATATCCGAAAAACAATAAACACGAGACACAATATTTTAGCGTGGAAAACCCCTCAAGACGAGAGTAAAAACCACGGGACCGAAGCCGCTTAAATCCAATATCACCAATACACAATAAACGATTCGTCCCTAATACAAACTAGGGGTATACTCCACTAATCTTCAAATACTTGGTAATAAACAAACTTCAAATTTTTGGAATACACAATAACAACAAGATCGAGAAAAGCAAACACCGTAAATAGCTTACACAAAAAGCTAACGAAATACCCGAACTTCCGGACTCAAAATCTCGATCAACTCCGGTGAAAAGATTTTCCCAATAGCTACCAAGCTCTTGTCAAAATATCACGACGATCCGACCGATAAATCTCCGGGAAATTGAAGAAATGTATTTCTCTCTCTTGTTTCTCTCTCTTGATGTTCTTCAAAAATGTGTATGATGAAGTTGTGAAAAAATCCGCAGGGAATGCTGATAAAAAGGGAACCCAAGGGGGTTGACCCCGTGTGCCGCGGCTCGGGCCAAGTGTGCCGTGGCACACACCAAGAAAACTGCCCAGGTTTATCGGCAGGGGCCGCGGCCCGTCAGGAGGGTGCCGCGGCCCAGAGTACAGGCCGCTCGGCCATTTGAAGCAAATTAGATGGGGGCCGCGGCCCGGCAGGGGTGTGCCGCGGCTCGTAGTACAGGCGGGTCAGGCATCGGCAGGGGTTATCTCCGCGGCCCGGCTGTGCAAGGTGAGAAAATGACTATATTTTGGAAATTACTCCTACAAATGGTTCTTTATATATTTACACTAAATCTCTAATTTAATTATATAAATCTAACATAAAAAATATTCATAATTAGTAGTTTAATTACTCGAAATTGTGCGTTTGAATACCAGTTATTCAGTAAACTCAACGCCTCAGCATCAAGTGGAATAATATTACATTTAAATACTTGCAAGTGGAAGTTTAGTTACATTATTACAATTGGATACCAACTCGAAGCCGCGATTCTTGTAGTTATTTTAATATTTATAATATTTTTGTAAAATATATTAAATAATATAATTTAACCTATCAAACTCTGGCCTTTTCATCAAAATATTATGTACTCTACAATAGTTTTATAATTTTATCCTTGGATCATTTGTCCTAATCTGGTTTCTTTTCCACCTGACCACACTATGAGTTAGGTTCAGGTCTGCCTCCTTCCTAGTGCCTAACGCTTTAATAAAACTGGTAAAATATAAGGTTGCCACAACAACATATATCAAGACAATCTTATAGCACAACACTAGTAAAGATTATGTTATGGATGGGGCTCTACTCGAATCGAGTCGAGTTAGAGCTTTGAAGAATTTGTGTTTGGCTCGTCTATTATCATTACGAGCTGAATTTAATATATCAAACATATTTGTGACTCACAAGTTTTTTCGAGCTTAATCGAGTCTAAACGAGCTCAGTATATAGTATTAATTATAAATTAACTTGTTTTTGATTTATTGTAAAAATAATAAAAAAAAAACATAATATATTCACTAAAAAATCTTCAAACAAATATTTTTATTTTAATATTTTAAACCATTATTACAAGTTTACATGTAAAAAAATTCAAAATAAATCGAACTATTGGCTTCATATACGAGTCTAGAGCCCGCCCGCGAGCTTGTTCATGAGCTAACAAACTGAATGTCGTTAAATTTGAGTTTGATTAATCATTTTAAAACGTCTTATGAGATTCAAAAAAATTTGCGAATGAGTTAGTTCATTTACAATCCTAGTTGTGAACAAGATATACTAAATTAATTAATTGTTCTAAAAAAAATACTCATTTTTAAATTTTAAATTGACTTGTTCAAATATCAGGTCACCTGTGTAATCTAAAGTCCTACTAGGATGGCAATGGCGTAAGAAGATATCTCCATCACTATTGTGTAACTAGTGGTGTAATATAATTATCAATGTATTTTTATTATACTTTAATATCCCAATTATAATTGGTCCCATTCTATTTTACACAAAAAATGATACAGAAAATTTATACAGCAGGCCCGACGGAGTAGTGGTTACCTACTTTTGTACCGTCATCCGCTTCGAAGTGAGTATCCATCACTATGAAGCAGAGATACGGACACTCGATACAAATACTAGATACGCAAATTTCAAAATATAGGACACGGACACGAGGGTACTATAAATATATGATTATATTTATATAATAAGTTGCTACTACAAATAGGAATTACATACTGCAAAATAATTATAAATATAAAAACTCTAAATGAATATTAAAGGTTCGTAAATAAGTAATAACGTACAAAGTTCGAAGTTAAAATAAATTAAAATATTAGGAAAAAAACTAAACAAAAGAAGAGATCTATAAATAAAGAGTAAAAAAATTAATAAATCAACTCGTGTATTAATTGTCTAAATTTATTTAAAATACGGTCTCCAAAAACTTAATTTAGATTAAAGTTGACACACAAACATATTAATATATATATATATATATAAATAAAGGATAACATTATTTTTTGGCTGTAGTCGGCACTCTAAAAGGCCAATGTACCCCTCCCCTCATTCCTCTTTCTTTGTATTGAATTTGATAATAATAATAAAAATAATAATATTGAATGCTCAACAACAATACATTTCAAAAATATTCTTAGAATATTAAATTAAAAGGACAATTAATTTTCAAAACAAAAAACTTTCTTAATGGAGACCTCCGACGGAGCTCCGACTGATCAGTTTTTCCGGCTACACTATCAGCCGGACAATTTTTTTTTTTAGGTAGGCCTATTTTCGGGCAGGCCATCGCCGGCCACCAACAGATTTTTTTTAGCCAGGGCAATCGCCAACTTTCCAGCGGGTCACTCCCAGCGGTTGGCATACCTCCGACGACTAGCTAATTTTTTCTTTTCTTTTTTAAATAGGCCCAGTGGCCTGCCAATGACCGCCATTTTTTTACGCCAGGTCCACCGACCTGCTTTTCAGCGGGCCACTGCTGGCGATCGGTCATTTTTATGACAGGCCCGTCAGCCTGATTTTTGGCAGGGCCGCTGCCGATAGACCCCCGACAGTCGGTCAGTTTATTTTTTTCTCTTAACGCGGTATTCTTTGGTCGTAGCTCGCACCTAAAAATACTAATTTACTCCTCCTCCATCTATGTTGAATTTAATAATAATAATATCAAATATTCAATAACTATAAAATTCAAAAAAAAACTTAGAATATTAAATTAAATTAAAGTGACAATCAATCTTTAAAAAAAAAATCTTTTCTAACGGGGATCTCCGTCGGACCATCGATCGACCCGTTTTTCCCATCGGGCCGCCCGTCGCTGGTAGATCTCTGGGGCTGGCCAATTTTTTCTTACGCCAAGTCGTCGGCCTGCTTTCCGGCGGGCTATTGTCGGCAGCCCTCTAATGGTCGATTTTTTTTTTTGCCACGCCCATCGGAGGCCTGAGCGGTCAATTTTTTTAACCATTCGTGCCGACCTACTTTCTGGTGGGTCATCGCCAACGATCGAATATTTCTTTTTTTTTTTTTTGCGCCAGGCCTGCAGACTGCTTGCCGATGAGTTTTTTTTACCCCGATGTCGCCGCAGCCGGCAAACCTCCAATGGCCGACTAATTTTTTTTTCTCGCCAGGCCACCACCGTCAATCGATCAATTTTTTTATCCCGGGCCCGATGGCGTGCTAGCCAGAGAGCCATCGCCGACGATCGGTCATTTTTATCCTTTTTACGCTAGGCCCACCAACGACCAGCCAATTTTTTTTTTACGCTAAGCCTGCCGATCTGTTTTTCGGCGGGCCACCCCCGGTGGCCTACCAATTTTTTTTCCTTTTTATTCTTTTTATGTTAGGCCCGCCGACCTGCTTTTCGGCGGGCCGTTGTCGATAGACCTTAAGCGGCCGGCCAATTTATTTTTTCCTCTTAACGGCAGGCTTGCCGGCCTGCTTTAAAGCGGCCGACCATTTTTTGGCCTAACGACATGCTTTTCGGCTGTCCATCAACTTATTTATCCTTTTTTTATGGCAGGCATGTCGTTGCCGATAGAATTTTGGGAACCAGTATTTTTTTTCTAACAAAATAATTTAGTAATTTAATTGTTTTAACCCAATTACGGCACCGCCACCGTACTATTATAATACTAAATGAGGAATCCGTCATTAATTAAAAATAATCTAAGTATTCACACAATCGAGACCATCCATCTCATGCAATCAAAGGTTTGAGAATATTCCGCGGTGTGAGAACTAGGAACCAATTTGAGTCATTAAATAATAAAATAAGAAAGGTACATATTTTCCCACATCATCACGGCAGATGGAGAGTGTGAATGACATTAATTAAAGATAATGGTAATTTTGGTCCTTCATAAATAAATTATCCTGATCTAAAATACAATAACTTATTCATATTATCCATTTATAAAAAAAAATATCAAATTAATCGTCTTTTAATGATCTACAATATGCATATTGCACACCTAAAATGTAAAAAATAAAAAAGCAGTGTATTGTAATAATAAAAGTAGTGTAAATTATCTGAGAGAAAAACACTCCTTCATGGAATATACAAATACATTGCTCTATATTGTATAAATGCACTGCTTCACAATGTATAAATGCACTATTTTATAGTGTACAAAGCACTGCTCCTGCTTCAAAATTAACACAAAAATTCTTGATAAAATCGTCAACTTCAATGAATATACTGCTTTCATTGGATATGAATTAGATTCGCTCCATTAAAAAGTCAAATGAGTCTAGTTTCTAACAAATAAAAACGGCAACAAAAATATTAAGTATGGAGAGAGTTATGACGCGTTGAATAGAGACTGTCAGGATATTTATTTTATAAGAATATACGAATGGATTGCTTCAGAGTGTACAAATGCACTAATTCGTAGCGTATAAATTCACTGTTTCATAGTTTATAAAGTTCCGCTTTTGCTTCAAAATTTGACTTATAAGATCTCGATTTTTAACTTATAACTACACTACTTCAATGTACTACTTTATAGTATAAATGCAATGCTTCATGGTATACAACTGCTGCTGCTTCGAAATTTGCAGGAAAATTCTTCCTCAAACCGTCAACTTTAATAAACTATTTTCATTGGATACGAATTGGAAGTCATGCCATATACCATTGAAAAACTATAGGATTGTAGTTTCCAATAAGAAAAAAGGGCACTAAAAATATTAAGTATGAAGAGAGTTATGATACTTTAAATATCACAATGCTTGTTTTATAAAAATATACAAATGCATTGCTTTTTTTGGTTTTTTATTTTTTAGGTATGTAATATGCATCTTAAATTATAGATAATGAAAAGACGATTAATTTGATATATTTTTATTTCAAATAAATAATAAATGGAAAAATTATTGTATTTTAAATGAATATAATTTATTTATGAAAGTACATAAATTATCCTTCTCCTTAATTATTGTCATCCACATATTATTTACTAGTAATTATGTGGCAAAATCTAAACTCTCCTTATTGATTGAACTAATAAATAAGAGTGAATCTTAATTCTCAGCCAAGTGCAATTTTGAATATATCACCCCAATTAGATCATATTCAATTTTCACCGACAAAATAGTATTTGACCTCAGGTCAAATGGTAAAATGGCAAATATAACCTTTCAATTCCTTCCACTTTGTACATCAATCATCATCATATTAATTAATCAATAAACACCAGTCTAACCTTATTGGAGTCGGATGATCAGTAACCTAATTTTGTTTTTGACAAATAGCTACAATATTATTATGTAAAGAGAAAACGAAACAAATTATAATTAAAATTATTATATACCATATCAATTAATTAATTAATCGAGAGCCATATTTCCTATTATTATTATAGAAAGAAAAACATGAACCTAAATATACATATATACGTGACTCAAGTTTGCAACCCCGCCATAAAAGCCACCCCGGTGAAGGGCAACCACGACGAACCCGAAATGAATTTCGCCACCGTGAAATTGCTAGCCTCATGTGGATTCATAATCGCATGATAGCCCGTCCAATTCACCCGCAGTCGTACCCCAGCACCGGGCCCGTAGTTCATGTACTCCCCATAGTACAATGTGTCTAGCCCAAACGTATCGTTCCACGGTAGCCACCCCATAGGGCTAACATGGTCATCAATGTAAGAGAGCATGTAAATCGTCCGAGAGTACAGCTTCCACGGCCGCCCCAAGTACGTTGGGAATACACTTTTGTTGGCCTTAAGGTCTGGCTCGGCCAGGATCCGACAGTTGTGGATCGAGATGCCGGTGTTCTGGTTAGGATCCCTGCGGTTCTGGGCCGTGATAGTATTCTTTTGGAGTTGCATAGGTTTTCGAGCGTGAATGCTACAATTTTGGAAAACGACGGCCGCATTGCCGAATATGAAGTCCACCGTACCGTATATGTCGCACTCGCGGTAGAACTGTCTCTGCGAGTGTACGTATAGCGTGTCCTGGTATCCAATGATGTTGCACCGGTAGATCACTGCGTGGTCGGCCCCGACACGGAGCGCGACAGCTTGGTGCTTGCTCGGTCCGGCCCGATTTTCGAACGTCATGTCCCTTGCGATGAAACCGTTGCCCGTTGCAGCTACATACCAAGAATGGAACTATATAAGTTCCTATTTAAATGAATATGAATAATAGTGATCTCACTACCAAAATCACCTTAATTATTTTTCTCTTTCTTATGTCACACTGAACAAAGCATTATGCATGCTTCAAAATCTAGAACAATGGCAATAATTTGTCCTTTGTCTTGCCAAGAACAGTTAGCCCCTACCTCCACTGAACAAGCATTAAGCTTTTACAATAATGTGGTACAGCCGTAAAAGCTCGCATAGAAAGGGACATTAAAACCCTTACATATGGATAAAGCTTTTTTTTTTTTTTTTTTTTTTTTTTTTTAAATTTTGGAAGTCTAAAAATAACTATTTTGATACCGAGATAGTCGGTTTTGATCTTTGTTCGAATGTATTCAAATAAGACACAGATATATCCTTGTAGATGGATCCGGGATCAAATTTCCATTGATGCATCCGACGACCAGGATCGCCTATGAGGATGTTCAACTTTTTCCCTACACACGCCCCTTCAATAATTTATGTCCTTCGATTCAATACTTAGCTTTCTATTTAAAATTTATTTATAATTGTTATATGCTCCTATATTTATAATATATACTTTATCTATTTATGTATTAGTAAGATTATGATAAATATATGGAAATATATCCGAGCATTTTTTTTATAGGGCCACATTTACTGTTTTGCACATTACATTCATTAACTCACCGACATGCCATATCGAAGAATCACGAGAAGAAGTAGTATAATAGAATATGATGTAAATATTCTGAGTAATTCAATAAAAAACAATAGAAACAGTTCAGCTCCTAAGTAATTTAAATATTACCATGATAAATCATAAATGATAGACGAGGAGATCTTTTTTTTTTTAAAAAAAAAATTGATGGTGCACGAGTACCACTGTGTCACATATGCCCCCGCCTATACACATGAGTAACTTATTCGAGTTACAGAACTTTGATCAACTAGGATTAGATGATAGATCGCTATGTGACAATGGTGATTGCACTATATTATTTCACATGCAACTATTGATCACTATCATAATTCACCTTTTGTATCGCAACATGACATTTAAAATTCAAAGAGTATTCCAAAATATTCCGTTTTCAGAAAAATGTAGGATAAAATCAGAACTTTGATCAACTAGGATTAGATGATAGATCGCTATGTGACAATGGTGATTGCACTATATTATTTCACATGCAACTATTGATCACTATCATAATTGACCTTTTGTATCGCAACATGACATCGAAAATTCAAAGAGTATTCCAAAATATTCCGTTTTCAGAAAAATGTAGGATAAAATCAGAACTTTGATCAACTAGGATTAGATGATAGATCGCTATGTGACAATGGTGATTGCACTATATTATTTCACATGCAACTATTGATCACTATCATAATTGACCTTTTGTATCGCAACATGACATCGAAAATTCAAAGTTAGAATTACCTGAGGCCCTGTTTAGTTCAGGAAAATTATTCCATTATTCTATTCTAAATTTTTCAAGAGTATTCCAAAATATTCCGTTTTCAAAAAAATATGGAAAATTGGAGAAAACATGTTCAGAAACTGTCCAGTTTTCTAATTTGGAATACGCGGTATTCCATTATTCCAAATTTTTGGAATACTCCAGTTCAAATTTGGAAAACAAACTGAGATTGTCTTCCAAATTTTGACTTATTTTCCAGAAAAATGGAATATTGGAATACCGCCTATTCCAAATTATTCCAAATGAACTATTTGTGAACATGTTTTTCACATTCTCTTGTATTCTAGAATATTATTCTGGGAAAGTGGAATAATTTTCCTGAACTAAACGGGGCCGTAATATTTGAGATAGGTCCGATGTTAGGCAGAACTAGGGGTGTCTAAATAGTTCCCGGTTCTCGGTCAGAACCGGAACCGAACTGGAACCGAGCCGGTTCCGGTTAACCGGAACCGTATAATCGGTTTACGGTTCGGTTTTCGGTTCCTTATTACATAATTTTTTGGTTTTCGGTTCAGAACCGGAATCGAACGGTTCCGAACCAAAAACCGATTTTATAATATATTTATTAAATTATTTTTATATTTTATACTTATATATTTTATTATTTTACTGTAAATTAAAAATTTAAAACCCTAATATTGTTAAATAAATATTTTATATTTTGTTAAAAATTTATAATAATATATTATATATGTATTAAATATTAATATTATATTTTATAATTTATAATATATAATTTAACTCGTGTAAAAAAAACGGTTCTGTCGGTTTAACCGAACCGGAACCGAAAATAACCGGTTTGGTTCCGGTTAACCGAAATTTTATATGATTCGGTTTTCGATTCTTATTTTTGGGCAATTGTGGTTCCGATTAACCGAAAATTTTGGTCTGATTAACCGAAATCGAACCGTTAGACACCCCTAGGCAGGACAATCAAACTGTCTGATCGTAGAAAGAACCAAAGAAATCGAATTTAGAAAGTTAATTGGAGATTTACTAAACTCCAAAGGTCAAATTGGTCAAACTTTGTGATGGAAAGAGGATTGGACAATAATTTATCCAAAAAGTCCTCATGACAGCCATGCGTGTCCAATCAAATGCCAAAACAAACTGGCCTTTCATTGAATCATTGTTCTCACTTTTCATAAACCTTTTGGGGTAAAAAAAGTAAATGGTGAAAAAGAGAGAGAAAAGGCCAAAAGAAAAAGGGTAAAAAAAAAAAAGTGGCAAGAATAAGGAAGTTACCAAACGACGCGGTATGAAATGTCGTCATGTTATCTTGGACGCTTTTTCCACTTGAAATGACGGTCTTGCCCTTACCGTCTCCCACGAACATTAGGTTAATCTTTTTCCTCCCCACCTTCAGTATTTTCTCATCGTACCTTGTAAGAATGAAACATTACAGTATTTTAGAATAAAGTTTTATGAAAATAAATGTTAAATATTGAATTTTAGTTTGACACAAATCTATACTTAGTATATTGGAAAAATCGAAATTCATTTTTATCTTGAAGTTATGAACTAGAACACTTAGTAGAAGATAAACTATAGTATTTCAAAATGAGATACGACGACGGACAATTCGGAGGTAGAACATTTACTGTGGGAGGGTCCGATTATAATATAGAAGTTGGTAGCATCGACCGTGAAGGTAAAATATCATTTTCCACTCTGGCTCGATCAACTAGATTTACTGTCCGAAAAACTCAAACCGGAATAACAACAGACGGTTTAATTTTCTGATTTTAAAAACTAAATTTTAGGGTTGGATTTAGTTTTGCATAGTAAGTCCTAAAAACCTAATCAAATCGATATATCTATATATATTTATACATACAATCATATAGTAACTTGTTCCTTTTTTTCAAAAAAAGAAAAAAAAAAAAAATGAAACGAACTCTCAAAACTAAGAACTGAAAAATCAAATATCAAGAAAAATGAACGCTATTGAGTTCGATTTTCATGGAATCGAACTTTTTTGGGATAAAATCGAACCAAATCGGACAATGCATATTCTTAATGTATAGGTCAATTCTCACCGGTTGGAGGAGTCCAGGACCTCCTGACCAACCCCTACCTAGACCATCCCCTACACCCCCTTCCTCCACCACTGCTATTGAGTACTCCTTCAGTCTTGCTAAAGTGTATATTTAATGTATTTTAGGTAATGATCGATATAAATAATAATGATAAATATTTAATAAAAAATAAAAATAAAAAATCTTGATATTGAGCCTTCGATGAATATTAAAATGTGGTTGTTTGATTTGAGCGTGTAAATATAATAAATGCAAAATTTAAAAAAAAAAGTAAATATAAATATTTGAGGTGAGGATGAATAATATTTAAGGAGGATAAAATTAGAGTAAATTGCAAAAATCGTACTTGTGTTTGGCCAAATGGAACGTTTCGTTCTTGTGGTTCATTAAGTGCAAAGATTGTCCTTATTTTGTACTGTTACGTGCACTTTTGGTCCTCCATCATTGCAAAAATCGTTATTGTGGTTTGCCAAATTTCACTGTTGAAGGACCAAAAGAGAATGTAACAGTGCAAAATAAGGACGATTTTTGCACTTAATGAACCACAAGAACGAAACGTTCCATTTGGCCAAACACAAGTACCATTTTTGCAATTTACTCATAAAATTATTAAAACTACCAATACGGTCAATATCATGATTAAAGAGAAGTCAACATTATGACTGGAGGGCAGGTATAGACAATGACATGTAAGAACTTAGTAAAACACAACGCTGGGGGCATTAAAGTCATTTCGCAATTTACGTAGCTGCGAGGAAACAATTAAAAAGAGCCAACGGACCAAAACAAGAAGAGGACTACTTTCTCATTTTTTAGGCATTTCTTTCCAGCTGCATAAAGGATATTACCTTCCTGCCCTCACGTAAATGATAAACCGTCGAGTACTGTTCTCCGGCGCATTCTCGATCGCCTCGGCGATCGTCTTGTACTTTCCGTTGCCGGACTTGGACACGATGATATCAGCATTGATCGCCGACGCCGGCATGTCCAGCAGCACTCTGTCTCTGCGGGATAACCACGTCGGAAACTGCTTGTGCGCCTTCTCGCTGCTGAGTAACCGACGCCGGTTTTGTATCGGAACCCCGGAAAACTCACCGCCGAGAGCGGCGGCGGCGTATATCGCCAGGCAGTTGCTCACGAGCTCCGGCAGATCCTTCAACCGGTCCGACATTTGATCCTTCACGTAGCCGTTCAATTCTTTGAAGCCTTCACTACAGGTGTCCTGGTTCGTCAACGAAGCGCTGAGCCATGTCAGGACGTCCTGTGTGGAAGCAGTGGCGGCGGCGTCCGGCGCGACGTGGGTTCGCGCGCGTGAGAGGAGATCCACCGAGTCATCGAGAAGCTCGAGGCAGGCATCGTACGCCGACCTGAGGTAGATAATCGAGGGAAAATTATTTAAATACTAGGAAAAAAAACCCGTAAATATTCAAAATCCAGTAACAACAAACCTGACGCGATTATCCATGTTCTCTTTCAGATAGCTAATCTCGGAAGCGACATACAGCGCGCGGTCAAGTCGCCGGAGCGTCGTGTCAACCGAAATGTGGACGACGTCCTTCTCCGAGGCGCTAGCTGCACCGGGATAATCGCGCAGAGAGTCGATGCAGAGATTTCGGTACCTAGTCCGGTCGCAGGCTAGGGATATGGCTTGGGACGGCCGCCGGCTGTGCAGCCGCGGTCCGATGTCGGAGTCAGCTCTGTTCTGGATCACAATAACAACCGCGGCGGCGAGTGCGGACGCCGCCACGAGCGTGGCGGCGAGTATGATGAGAAGCTTGGGGCGGGATATTTTCGGCGCGCGGTTTGGGCTAGGAGTTAGGCTACGAGATGAGGAGCCAACACTACCAGGCTCGGGTACTCCCAGCCTGCCGTATTCCATTTTTGATATAAACGGTCGAAAAAAGAAAAAATGTATGATTAAGGAGCGTTTGGGTGAGGAAGGGTTTGAGGGGGTGGCGCATTATAAGAGAAGTGCGCAGATTAATGTGTGTGCTTATTATAGTGCGGGGAAGGTTTAGTGAGATGGTTACTTGTCTAGAAATGATTAGCTGGAGTCTACTATGAAGATTTGCATTTTATTACTGGTAATAATATAGAGTGTAGCTAGAGCTATCTTTACTTTCTTTTGACTTTTTTTGTTTTGTTTGTTTGTGGTATTTGTTGAATAGTTAAAATACAAGTCTTGTAGTCAATATAAAGAGATTTTGGACTATTTTTTGATAGTCAATTAATTTTGAGATAGAACTTCAGACTTTAACAGTATTTTTTGTGGTTTTTACGGCAGCTTTTCATCTATTTTATAAAATGGGTAATTTATTCTTGGAAGCGAAAATCTGATTCGGTGAAACCCGCTTGAAAATTAAATCTATATAAACTTATTAGTTAATCAAATTACTAAATCTATATAAACTAGGATCTGGGGCGACTCCTACTCCTCACCCGATCGGCCCGTCTCAATTTCCCCCAGTGCATAAGGGACTACGCCGTCGACGACAAGCCAGGCGGTCTGTCCTCCTCCGCCGCCCCCAGGAAGAAAGCCACCGAGGTTGGAGCTAGGGTTGACGCGTGGCTCATACTCCTCACCCGATCGACTGTCTCAATTTCCCTGAGTGCATAAGGGATTACGCCATCGACGACGAGCCAGACGATCTGTCCGCCGCCGCCGCCGCCAGGAAGAAAGCCACCAAGGTTGGATCTAGGGTTGACGCGCTGCAAGCCGCGGGACATTCACGAGTCGATCCGAACAAACTGGGTCGGGTTCTGGAGAAGCCTGACTTGAATGAGTATCTGAGACTAGAGACATGGAGCGGATCCGAACAAACCAGGTCGGGTCTTCTTTTTTTTCTCCCCCTTTTGGTGGTTCTCTGTAGTATCCACCGAAAAAGCCAATTGAATTTGCACAGGAAAGACAGAACTGTAGGCACACTTCGACTCTCACCAGGGTCGTAACAATATTTTTTTTTTCGTTTTTCGCTTATTGTTACATATAAATGAATTTCTTGTACATGCTTTGACGCGGATGCCACTACCGGACAAGGTGGCAGGGGCTCTATCACATTTTCCCTAGGTATAGCGTACGACTCTCACGAGGGTAGTAGCAATATTTTTTTTTCCCGTTTTTCTCTTATTGTTACATATTCAACGATGTAATCTTTTTCTTTAGGATACCATTGATTCAACACTACAGTTTCAGTTATCTTGTATCTCTCTGGTACACCACCAATATTTTCAAGCAGACTTGAATTGCAGTTCCACATCTTCTTAATTTGAGCCTGGAACATTACCATAATATTGTTAGTGTATTCCCTTGCAAATTGACCTTCCCACTTGAAAGGCGACATACAAATAATGGGTTCACACTTCGAGAAAAATTCAGCATTGAGCTCCTTTCTGAACTTCTCCACGACTGCGATCTCATATTGCTCCACAAATGTCTTCAAAATACTCCTATAATTAATATAATGGTCAAAGAAGACATGCATGGATTCACTTCTTTGCGTAGAAGATATACCAGCCCAGAATATGTGATTGGAATAGATCGGCACCCAACTTTACCTCTCAACATACAAGTCCCTCAACCACCTGCTGTTTTCTAAACCATATTTCGCCTGGAAGGTAGACCAACTCGATTCAAATTCAGAAATGCTGTTGCACTCGTAAACCATGCATTTGAAATCATTTTTTGCGGCATTAACATTAGCTAGCCCCCTAACTTTTTGGAAGTCTTAAAAACTATGTGCCATATACAGAGGCGATGTATGCTTTCAAGCATGATCTCCCTCAAAGAAATTTTTATACTCTCATCTTGATCAGTCAAGATTGCCGTGGGCTGAAGTCCACCCACTGCATTTAGCCAATTTCTAAAAAACCACTTGAAGGATTAAGATTTTTCGTTTGTCAAAAGAGCACATCCTAATAGTATTGACTGATTGTGATGATTCACTCCTACGACACTAGCAAATGGCATGTCATACTGATTCACAAGATACGTCGTATCAAAACTCATAACATCGTGAAAATCCTCATACGCAGCTCTGCTACGAGCATGTATCCACATTACATTGTGAACTCTAGATTCGTCATCGACATCAAATAAATAGTAGAAATCTCTATCTACCTGTTGTAGCCTCTTGAAGAGCTGTTTAATGGCAGCTGCATCCCCGTCTCCAAGTCTCAGCCTTCACATCTTCTCGACGTAGTTCCTACAATCTTTTACCGATGCTCCTAGATTGGGATGTCCCCCAGCAAGAACTTCAAGCATTCTTACACTCGTACTGTAACACCCCCAGATTTAACCGGAAATATTACAGCGCCGTGGGCCCCGAGATGGAACCCACAAGGCTAAAAGAAATTTTCGCAAACATTTACAAATGCCCAAGAGGCCAACGACGGTACTATCTTTAAAAATTCACAAAGACTTATAAAATTTATTTATCAAAAACCGTCGTAAAAACTCATCTGAAATCGCAAGGCCAAACAGCCGACACCCAAAAGTTTAGAAAACGATTTCCAAAGTAACCTCAGTTACTAGATACCAAAAGAGCATTTCAAAATACTCACGCAATGGAAAAGACCAACCATGAAGATGCTCTAGCAATAAATACAAGAACCAATCAAGAAACTCAATGCACACAACATGTCCTAGCCGGTATCCCCAGGAAGCTCATCTCTTCACGATCGCTACCACTCGATACTTCGAGAACCTAAAAGAAATCCCACGAGTCGGTCAGCCATAATATCCAACAATGATATCAATCACATCCCATCAATAATACATACCAATGAGAATACAGAATAAGAATACGACCAATGAAATCTTACCGTCATAACTTTACTTACTCAAGTAATTCTCATCAGAATAACTCTTATCACATTTTACATCCTGTACTCGATTAACCAATAAACTCGAACATAATATCTGTATTGTACCTCAAACAATATTCAAGATTCTCAAACTGTCATCACCAACTCACGATACGGAAATATACCATTACCGACCAATACGATCCATCGATAACATCATCAAATCCCAAGACGATAATCGATTTTCCATCAAAGACAAATACCAAGGAAATACAGAACATACCTCGAGATATGAAGTGCCACGACAATCATATCAGTCTAATCCGAGATCAGATCAATGCAATACGGACACGGTCCTAACACAGGACCTACAAATGCATACTCATATGACCACGTCAATATGATCACAAAGAATATCAATCATGTATACTCAATGGAAATCCGACGATCCAGGCTTCTCAAGATAGATCCCTTTGTTGATCCTATCGATCAACATAAGGTGGATAACTAACAATACACATATGAACAACAACATATGATACAATCAATGATGCGAATTCACAAGATTCCATCAACACAATCTTGTAATCCAACGATCCAGCGCCCTCAAGATAGATCCCCATGATGATCCCGTCGAACCAACGCATGGTGGAAAACACATCCCAACGATCCGGCGCCCTCAAGATAGATCCCCATGATGATCCCGTCGAACCAACGCATGGTGGACATTCGATCCAGCCAAAGATAGATCTCATGATCTCACGGGATCAACACAACGTATAAATCACATGATCTCACAGATCAACACAACATAAACAATACAATTATGCATACACATATGCAACTCAATATGTTCATCAACATGAACAACATAACATGCACGATAACATGACAATTTACTAGAATGGCTCCATGTTCAACAACATGAAAGAAAATGTACGAGACCAGAATAGATAACACTAAACCATAACCAATATGGAATACTTGCCCCGAGTCCTTCGGGAGCAACCTCGATGTCCAATCATCACCGACGATTATCCTCACGTCGGGCGATCCAAATACCCAGAGTTCACAATAATGATAATCATCGCTATATGCATATAAACGAAATGAAACTGAAACCATTCATTAAATATTATAACTGAGCAAGTAATAACTTGCCTCGATACCGATACGATGATGATGAAGCCGCTACCAGTCACAATGCCTTCGTCTACGAGCTCCTCGGCCCTGACCATGCAATTCACGAACACGCTCGAACACGACCACAACATCCGGTATAATCGCCGATCAATAATCTCAACCTATCGAAGAAATCAAATAACATACATCCGATAACAATCAACAACCGCTAAAACCAATTCACAAACCCAATGGCTCAACAATATCTCAGTTAACCACAAGTCTGATCAAACCAACTTAAACGATCACGAGTTCATAACCGAAACAGAATATAATACTCTGCCTGTTGACTTAGCGCACGTTAATCTTTAACCGTAGCGTACGCTAAGTTGTTCCCGATAGCGTGCGCTAGCCAGTAGGCTTAGCGTGCGCTAATAACGTGCAGTTACATGCATTTCGGATACCGATCAACATCTGGCGATTATTAAAAACTCTAAGTGATTCTGAATCATGATCATAGCTATCAAACAACGAAATCCAATATCCTTTAACATATAGGTAATCATCCGACTTTTAATTCAAGTCATATATTCATATTTCATCTCTCTTAACATGAACAACCTAAACACCAAGAACTCATAATCATGCCATGTTCATCATCATATGAAGGAACCAACAACAACGACATCACAGATCCGAATTGAAGGAAGACATTATCCAACATATCTCTTTGAAGATAACAACTCATTCGAAACCATCTACTTCATATCAATATCTTCATATCAACAATAACATTATCATAATCCGGTAATCCAACTCATAATCATACTTATGAACTTGTTTATATGATAATCATCAGCTCAAGAACATCATATATAATCCAAAACGAAATCTCAAAGTGAAGAGTAATTACCTTTTTGAAGGAATGGATTGATTTCCAAGTTTGAATCCATTTCCAAGAATCACCAATGATTTCAAGCTTCAAACGTTGTTATGGATGATCAACTTCACCTTAATCCAAAGGTTTGGAACCTCAAATATATCCCAACTCTCTCTCTCGGCTGAAAGAAGGAAGAATGACGAAATGTTTAATAACACCCTTCTGACCCCTTTTATAATATTCATTATTAGCGTGCGCTAACATCTCATGTTTAGCGTGCGCTACCGCCTTAGCGTGCGCTAACTGACTTTGTTAGCGTGCGCTATCGAGGCCCAGAGGCTACTGTCTTGCTTCGTAAACTAACTTACGTACGTAATGCCTATGCATTAACGTACGTAAATCATCCTGCTTAGCGTACGCAAGTCATTTACCTTAGCGTGCGCTAATACCAGTTGACTTGCTACAGTCTACACCTACCACGAAGATGCTCGTGACCCCACTAGCCGAAATCGACCAATAAAGCCAAGATTCCCTGTTGACCGATATATAGTTAGCGTGCGCTAATCAACATGCATTAGCGTGCGCTAACACTACATTACAACATCCGTTGACTTATCAGAACGTGCGCCGAAAGTGGCGTGGTCCACGCGTAGATTCCTTCTGATCTGACTGCATTAGCGTGCGCTACATTCTGCCTCTAGCGTGCGCTAACCATGCACGATAGCGTGCGCTATACTTGACCATTAGCGCGCGCTAGTCAGGCTATACTTAGCCATTTCCAACTCTTCTCGTCCAACGTCTCAACATACAGAATACCAACATACGGCATACTGAATACATATACTTATTAAATGTAATTGTCAACCAAATATGACAATTATACCAATACAGATGTCTCAGTCCTTTATTTATTTTATCCCTACCGCATGCATTCCATAATTGTACAATATAACTCGGATAAAATAATATCAAACAACAGTAGTAGAATTTCCGGATATTACATTCTACACCCCTTAAAATAAGTTTCGTCCTCGAAACTTGCAATCCATCATAAAACAAACAAACATACCGTTTAACCCAAAATATCCCAAAGCCATCACAACACTGATCAATCATCATTATTCTGAATAGCCAAAACTGCATACTTACAAATACGCAGGTCGACGATCTCACTGTACAGTCTCAATATGCTTACGATCACAATTCCCTGAGTCTCAACAAAATATATCATCTTCGGATCAAATAATCGCCCAATCAAATCCTGTCTGATTACATAATCAAGTTCCAATTCGAATAATATCCGATATATCTCGTGAAACAACCGCCCCAAACGACACGAATTCAAACATCAACACAAAATCCGA
The DNA here is from genome assembly GCA_033398695.1 of Orobanche coerulescens. Lineage (NCBI taxonomy): Eukaryota > Viridiplantae > Streptophyta > Magnoliopsida > Lamiales > Orobanchaceae > Orobanche > Orobanche coerulescens. Next base: position 5,777,708 of record CM065816.1, read on the forward strand.
ACGCCGATGATCACCAACAATGATCAACAATCAACCGAATTTATCATCGACATGGTAAATTCCAATATGACCACCGTAGGTCAAAACACAATCGAGAATATCATCAACGTGATAAACTCCAATATTACCAACGAATGATCAACGAAAATCGAGAATACCTTCGCACGGTAAACTCCAACACGATCAACACAGAACCACAGAAACAGATATACAAAAAAGCAAAGTTCTCAAAACGACACACCGATCACATACAGTGGATCTCAATAAACATATCCGACTGGCGAACATACCCCTCGGCATATGAACAACCAATCACAAACTGACGATCATACCCAATCATACACGGAGTGGAAACGACCACTCAATATCCAAAACAACCAGTATGGGGTCACCATCCCCAAATCTACGCTTACAAGGAAATCATTCCAGAATCACTAAGGTAAAATCGCGCTACTACATACCAATGGAATCACATAGCACATATGTTCCGGTTTCACAAAATCCCAAGTTTCCAAAATAATATTATGTGCATGAATCTACAACACGCAACATATTTCTCTTATTCGATAACTCAACCGATCATCACCGGATAATCAAACTAACATACCGAAGTTCGAATTCCTTTTCCCATCGTACCATCAATATGATATGCACTATGCACTAAATGCGTATGTATATCAATCACATTTTCAAACCAGTTTGAAATCACAAAGTCTCGTCAAGAATACAAATTTCGAAAGTTCTTTCAAAAATTTCAAAAACTAAAAACATAAATTTTGGTAAGACCACAAAATCAATTTTCGAAAAAATTAACTTGGCTCGATGGTGCCAAGTATTCGATAACAGTTTCCTTCGAATCCACACGATTTCGAAGTTTTAAAAATGAAAAGTATGCAAATGCTCGACTATATCCATACTCCTGTATACCAATTCGGTTCGTCACCAATATCCACTGATATTCCATCAGAAAACCACATGATCGAGTTCCAAAATCTCAATATATAAATTCCGACTAAACTCATTTTCCACACATGACTCGTATCGTCAACCATTTACCCTTCCTGGATCACCTCAAACATGATATGACAAAACGTTGAAACAAATCAACAAATCAAACACGGCGAAAGACTTCCCGAGAAATTCCATTTGAACAAGTAAACCAAAGCCTCGAAAGGCGGAAATAACATAGGTAAACGATTGGTAAAGTGTTTTACAAGTCTCGGGAGTTTTAAGAAAACAAAAGCCGTTTGAAACATTAGGGTCTCACCGTAACTCGCTCCGCATTACAAGAAGTTTAAAAAGTAGAAAACCCTTTTTCGAACCCAAGTCCTGAGTTATAAAACCATTTCAAAATCAATTGGGTTTCGACCCAAAAATCATTTTCCGTAAAACATCCGTAAGACATTCGTTTTGAAAAGTATCATTTTCAAATGATCAAAAGCAATTCATATATCTCAAAATGAATTAACATGTTATATGTTCTTCTCAACCATGCACATATTTCTCCCAAATGCACAATTCTGTTCCAAAATCTAACCACCATACTGATTCTCAAAATTATATCTCCTCAAGATCATCAATCCTGTCCCTACTCTGTCACCTCATACTATAACATATAATATTCTCATGAATCTCAAAGCATGTCAACTCTGAACGGCAATAAATCTCAATGCAATTCAAAATCCAAATACTTACGATCGTGAAGCCGACGATTCCCGTGATATCGGCACATGTCTCGACTCAAGAAAATACTCGACGTATATTTTCAAAACACACGTTGCCAAATCGGTTCGACTCAAGAACACAATACATCTCATTCCGTGGAATCTCATTAACACCATTTGGAAAGTTATAACAAGCCCAGACGCGATCGCAAATCCGATAACGCACAAGCCCGAGTGAACAAAGAAAGACTCACGGCTCTAATATTTGTCAATCGACAACTCGAATGACGCAACAAAAACACGACCCAACTCGACCCAAATGCCTAGGTTTTCTCAACCTAAGCTCCGATACCATATTCTCGTAACACCCCTGCATTTAACCGGAATATTACAGCCGTGGCCCCGAGATGGAACCCACAAGGCTAAAAGAAATTTTCGCAAACATTTACAAATGCCCAAGAGGCCAACGACGGTACTATCTTTAAAAATTCACAAAGACTTATAAAATTCATTTATCAAAACCGTCGTAAAAACTCATCTCAAATCGCAAGGCCAAACAAATTGACACCCAAAAGTTTAGAAAACGATTTCCAAAGTAACCTCGATTACTAGATACCAAAAGAGCATTTCAAAATACTCACGCAATGTGGAAAAAGACCAACCATGAAGATGCTCTAGCAATAAATACAAGAACCAATCAAGAAACTCAATGCACACAACATGTCCTAGCCAGTATCCCCCGGGAAGCTCATCTCTTCACGACCGCTACCAGCTCGATACTCCGAGAACCTAAAAGAAATCCCACGATGGGGTCAGCCATAATATCCAACAATGATATCAATCACATCCCATCAATAATACATACCAATGAGAATACAGAATAAGAATACGACCAATGAAATCTTACCGTCATAACTTTACTTACTCAAGTAATTCTCATCAGAATAACTCTTATCACATTTTACATCCTGTACTCGATTAACCAATAAACTCGAACATAATATCTGTATTGTACCTCAAACAATATTCAAGATTCTCAAACTGTCATCACCAACTCACGATACGGAAATATACCATTACCGACCAATACGATCCATCGATAACATCATCAAATCCCAAGACGATAACCGATTTTCCATCAAAGACAAATACCAAGGAAATACAGAACATACCTCGAGATATGAAGTGCCACGACAATCATATCAGTCTAATCCGAGATCAGATCAATGCAATACGGACACGGTCCTAACACAGACCTACAAATGCATACTCATATGACCACGTCAATATGATCACAAGAATATCAATCATGTATACTCAATGGAAATCCGACGATCCAAATACCTCAAGATAGATCCCTTTGTTGATCCTATCGATCAACATAAGGTGGATAACTAACAATACACATATGAACAACAACATATGATACAATCAATGATGCGAATTCACAAGATTCCATCAACACAATCTGGTAATCCAACGATCCAGGCGCCTCAAGATAGATCCCCATGATGATCCCGAACCAACGCATGGTGGAAAACTCCGTCCAACGATCCACGCCTCAAGATAGATCCCCATGATGATCCCGTCGAACCAACGCATGGTGGACATTCGATCCAGCCTCGAGATAGATCTCATGATCTCACAGATCAACACAACGTATAAATCACATGATCTCACAGGATCAACACAACATAAACAATACAATTATGCATACACATATGCAACTCAATATGTTCATCAACATGAACAACATAACATGCACGATAACATGACAATTTACTAGAATGGCTCCATGTTCAACAACATGAAAGAAAATGTACGAGACCAGAATAGATAACACTAAACCATAACCAATATGGAATACTTGCCCCGAGTCCTTCGGGAGCAACCTCGATGTCCAATCATCACCGACGATTATCCTCAATGTCAAGCGATCCAAATACCCAGAGTTCACAATAATGATAATCATCGCTATATGCATATAAACGAATGAAACTGAAACCATTCATTAAATATTATAACTGAGCAAGTAATAACTTGCCTCGATACCGATACGATGATGATGAAGCCGCTACCAGTCATAATGCCTTCGTCTACGAGCTCCTCGGCCCTGACCATGCAATTCACGAACACGCTCGAACACGACCACAACATCCGGTTATAATCGCCGATCAATAATCTCAACCTATCGAAGAAATCAAATAACATACATCCGATAACAATCAACAACCGCTAAAACCAATTCACAAACCCAATGGCTCAACAATATCTCAGTTAACCACAAGTCTGATCAAACCAACTTAAACGATCACGAGTTCATAACCGAAACAGAATATAATACTCTGCCTGTTGACTTAGCGCACGTTAATCTTTAACCGTAGCGTACGCTAAGTTGTTCCCGATAGCGTGCGCTAGCCAGTAGGCTTAGCGTGCGCTAATAACGTGCAGTTACATGCATTTCGGATACCGATCAACATCTGGCGATTATTAAAAACTCTAAGTGATTCTGAATCATGATCATAGCTATCAAACAACGAAATCCAATATCCTTTAACATATAGGTAATCATCCGACTTTTAATTCAAGTCATATATTCAGATTTCATCTCTCTTAACATGAACAACCTAAACACCAAGAACTCATAATCATGCCATGTTCATCATCATATGAAGGAACCAACAACAACGACATCACAGATCCGAATTGAAGGAAGACATTATCCAACATATCTCTTTGAAGATAACAACTCATTCGAAACCATCTACTTCATATCAATATCTTTATATCAGCAATAACATTATCATAATCCGGTAATCCAACTCATAATCATACTTATGAACTTGTTTATATGATAATCATCAGCTCAAGAACATCATATATAATCCAAAACGAAATCTCAAAGTGAAGAGTAATTACCTTTTTGAAGGAATGGATTGATTTCCAAGTTTGAATCCATTTCCAAGAATCACCAATGATTTCAAGCTTCAAACGTTGTTATGGATGATCAACTTCACCTTAATCCAGTGTTTGGAACCTCAAATATATCCCAACTCTCTCTCTCTCGAAAGAAGGAAGAATGACGAAATGTTTAATAACACCCTTCGGACCTTTTATAATATTCATTATTAGCGTGCGCTAACATCTCATGTTTAGCGTGCGCTACCGCCTTTAGCGTGCGCTAATCGACTTTGTTAGCGTGCGCTATCGAGGCCAGAGGCTCTTGTCTTGCTTCGTAAACTAACTTACGACGTAATGCCTATGCATTAACGTCGTAAATCATCTGCTTAGCGTACGCAAGTCATTTACCTTAGCGTGCGCTAATACCGATTGACTTGCTTGCTACAGTCTACACCTACCACGAAGATGCTCGCGACCCCACTAGCCGAAATCGACCAATAAAGCCAAGATTCCCTGTTGACCGATATATAGTTAGCGTGCGCTAATCAACATGCATTAGCGTGCGCTAACACTACATTACAATATCCGTTGACTTATCAGAACGTGCGCCGAAAGTGGCCTGGTCCACGCGTAGATTCCTTCTGATCTGACTGCATTAGCGTGCGCTACATTCTGCCTTTAGCGTGCGCTAACCATGCACGATAGCGTGCGCTATACTTGACCATTAGCGCGCGCTAGTCAGGCTATACTTAGCCATTTCCAACTCTTCTCGTCCAACGTCTCAACATACATAATACCAACATACGGCATACTGAATACATATACTTATTAAATGTAATTGTCAACCAAATATGACAATTATACCAATACAGATGTCTCAGTCCTTTATTTATTTTATCCCTACTGTACAGATTCCTTGCTGTACAATATAACTCTGATAAAATAATATCAAACAACAGTAGTAGAATTTCCGGATATTACACGTACACAGTCTCAATCCGGCACGATCTTGAGCTATTAACTGGCGCTTCACATTGGGGGTTAAGGTCCTATGACATGGCATGAAATCCGTCATGTCCGTGACAAGTTCGTGATTGTGCTCGATAATGACCTTCCCTACCTTCCAAATATCGCCACCCATGTGTATATCATTAAGTTTGGCTTCACATCCAGTCATCTTACTGTATTTTTTACACTCAGACCTCCTTCCCTTTTTCACATATTATGCGGACATACTTGTCTGCTCTTCTACGACTATTTCTAATCGCGACACCAAATCCTTTCGCCTTACCATAAGCTTTACAGGCCTCTAGCAGTCTTTTTTCACTATAAAAAAGTACTCCTTTTTTGGGGCCATTTCGCGCCATCTCATCAAACGCATCATTATCTTCGTAGAAACCCTCATGCTCTGATGGATCTTCATGCATTTCATCTTGCTCCATTTCATATTCATCTGCCATGGCTTGTTCCTCTTCTTTTTCATTAACTTCTTCTTCTTCATTAACTTGTTCTTCTTCTTCTTTGTTTTGTTGATCCATTTCATTATCTGGATCCTATTCTTCTACATGGAGTGACAACCCAAGGGATACAAATAACCGGAACATTAAAGCCTCTTTCACAGGATCTGCCATTGAAAGTTTTTTTTTTCTATTTATCGCACTTATGCTTATATAGAGGGAGTTGAACTGGAGATTAATGAAGATCAGTGATGCCGTTAAACTGGAGATTGAACTGGACATTCCATGCCGGACGGCTATTGAGAAGGAGTTGAACTGGATATTAATGGAGATTAATTGAGATTAACGTTAGGTTTTTGGGTAAACACAAGTGCAATAATTGCACTTTAATCCATATGCGGCGGTGGGTTTCCAAAAAAAATATGTAGGCTGATTATATATATATATATATATATATATTTTAATTTCATATTTAATCAAGAATTATTATTTTTACTTAAGCATTTATTTCATAAATAATATCATATTATCAATTAAATATTACTCTATTTACAACAAAGTATGAAGAAATAACACAATATGACATTACAATAATAACACAATTAATAAATATTTTTTGTGATAACTTATTTTTACATTTGTACGAATTAGAACATCTAAATTAATTATATGTGACTAGTAACATTCTTGAAATCAGAGAGGTTAGTTATGTATGAAAAATCGATAAATTGTATCATAAAAATTACTTATATTTATAAAAACTTTAGATTTGAAATTAATAATAATAACTTATTTATACTAACCTTAATTATACCGAAATTAATAATATAATTAAAACGCTTAAAATGTAAATTTTTTCAAACTGAATAAGTATTAATACTATTATGTAGAATTATTGGGCGGGATTAAATTAGTTCGTCCGTATTATAATGGAGGGAAAAAAAATAATTGTGTAACCTCTAAATGGTTAAAAGGAAAGAAAAAAAAAGAAAGAAAAAACGTTCAACAATTTGAGAGCAAAAAATAATTAGGCTATATCGGTTTGGAGCGAAAAAATATAATTGGAGCCAAAACCTCTTTTTTTGGAGCCAAAACAAGTAAATGGTAGATTAGTCACTTAAGAAAATTGTTTTATTAAACAATTAATAAAAGAAAGTTTTCGGGCTTTTAATGAGCCGGGCCGGATTGTGTCTAGACATAATGTGTCTATTTAGTCCATGATAATATGTACTACAATTTCATGTTTATTGTTTTTTTATGACGGGGAACCCGCAGCCGCTACTCTTCGAGTGCGCACTGGATAAATCCTCAAGCTGGACGTATTAGTCTGTAAACTACGCCAACCAGGTAACCCACACCAGTCAAGCCCTGTGTGACAGGCTCAATCAAGAAAGTGTTGGTAGGGGGAATCGAATTCGTGCCTTTCAGTCCCGCACTCACCTACTCCACAACTTGATTACCTTTACGAGAATTTTATGTTTATTCTATATTCTAGTGATATAGTTTAAGGGCACTACTAAATGTACCAAAAAAGTAAATCCTGTGCCAAAAAAGTCAACCTTGTACATTGACAGCTAATTATATTTAGCCAATCTCCTTCCGTGCAATACTATTGACAGCTAATTTGTTTTTTTTTTCTTTAAAAAGCACATGATATTGCGTGAGACAAATGAAGTCATTAGTTGTTTTTTTTTAAAAGCACATGGTATTGCGTGAGACAAATGAAGTCAATGGAGTGGTTTACAGAGTTACAAACATGGGGGGCGGCTGGACGGGAAAGACATGGGGGGCTGGAGGTTCATTTTTTTTCTTCCCCAACACACACACACACAACTCTATATATATAGGGGATATTGCACACACATCATGTATACACACAACTAAACACACATATACATTCACGCCCACAGATGTCGATTTTTAACGAAAATAATTTAACTGAAGATGCTGGATTTTTCACGATGACGCCAGAATTTGCCAGTAATCAGGTACAATTATATGGTTTTATCTTTTGTAAATGTCGATTTTTTATACACTTGCAATTTATTTTTAGGTGTTCGGGTCTCGTGAAGAATTGATGGATTGGGTACAAAATATGGCGCACTCTCTAGGTGTTGTCATCGTCAAAAAAAGATCAAATAAGAAATCTTGTGGTTTCGTGTATAAAGTTGTACTCATGTGTGATCGTGGCGGCGATTATAAAGTTAAGGATTCAAGTAAAGTTTCTGGTACCAAAAAAAATAATTGTCCATTTGAATTAGAAGGAAAATATTTAGATGAATATGATTCGTGGAGGTTAAGGGTGATATGTGATAAACATAACCATCAACCTGCACAGTATATGGAGGGGCATCATTTGATATTTGGCGCGCATTTCCACACGTATTGATGATAGATGTCACGTACAAAACGAACAAGTATAATATGCCTTTTGTTGAAATTGTTGGCGTAACTTCAACAAAGAAGACATTTTGCATAGCTTTCGTCTTTATGCTTAATGAAAGGGAGGTTAACTATACTTGGGCATTAAATTGTCTAAAGTCGACACTAGACAAGTGCATGCACCCACGTGTTATAGTTCTGATTCGAGTTGGCTCTAATGAATGCATGCAAAAAAGTCTTCCCGAATGCTGCTCAATTACTTTGTAGATGGCACATTAGTACAAATATTTTGAAGAATTGCAGGCCATCTATTAGGTCACCAAATGATTGGGAATCATTTCTTTCATTGTGGAAGTTACTAGAGGATTCCGCAACACGTGCAGCTTACACAGAAAACTATATGCGACTTCAATCACTGTTGATAAAATATCCACGTATGTTTTATATATTTCACATTTAATATTTATTTTTCTATGTCCCAAAGTTATTTTTTATTATATATTTTCTCATCCAAATTTACGTTACTTTTCATGTGTTTTAAATTACGTAAATGGGAGTTGGTTGAACAAATACAAGGAAATGTTTGTGTCATTCTGGATTGATCAGCATCTCAACTTTGGAAATAACACAACCAATAGAGTTGAGAGCCAGCATGCGAAGCTAAAAAAATATTTGAATTCTGCAAAGTCTAGTTTGGATAGATTTCTGGGTTGTATTGATCGAATAGTACAGTCGCAACTTACATCAATTAAAGAAAGCTTGGAAAAAAGCAGAATTGTCCGCATTCATCAACACAACATTCAGTGCTTCAAACTATTGTGTGGTTTTGTTTCAAATGAAGCTCTCGATATAATTCTTGGAGAACGTAAACGATGGAAGGATCTTCAGATAGGCTCCTCAAACTGTGATTGTCGACTTTGCAACAGTTGTGGGTTACCACGTTCTTGCGAACTTTTAATGTATATAAGTACGGGTAAGTATATTTTCTTGGATTCGATTGATATCTTTTGGAGGAAGCTAGATATTTCACCGTCAACATATGTGCAAAATGATGATATTAGTTGTGACGGTGAACTAGAACATTTTAAAGAAAACTTTTACAAGCAGTCCAAAGTTGAGAAAAAAAGTTTGTTAAGAAAGCTAAAGGATATCATGGGCCGAACTACAACCGACATTCAAGTACCTCGAGTTCAAAAAAATACTCGTGGACGACCAAGCTTAAAGAAACCACAACAAAAAGGAATGTCGATCCCGTGATGGACTTGAACAAGAAACCAGTGATAGACTTGAATGAGGTCCCAGATGAGTTCGAGAGTTCATACGTGATAGACTTGAACGAGATCCCAGATGAGTTCGAGAGTTCGGATAACTCTTATATTCTAGAAAAAATTCCAAAAATTTTTCGTCTTTACATCACGCAGGTAAATGATGTAAAGGGAGATGGAAATTGTGGGTTTAAAGCGCTGGCTACGTTCTTGGGATTAAGTCAACATCAGTATTTTCAAATTCGGATGGAATTATTAAACGAGTTAGTTATGCACTATAACGTATAGAAAGACATATTCGGAGCTGCTGAGATAGCACGACTGCAGTACACATTGAGTCTCCAAGTACCCGGTTCTGTGCCGCCTGATAAATGGATGATTATGCCAATGACTGGTTTATTAATTGCTTCACGGTTTGACATTGCTGTTATTTTTTTAAGCGAGTCATCAGTATACTGTGCTTACCACTTTGGTCTAGTCCGCCATGATCACAACAACATAATATAGGTGTGATGGCATTGGTCGGTAACCACTACGTCCAAGTAGAATTACAAAAAAATTCTCCATTACCTCTTAACCATCCGCAATGGTTTCGTTACAATTATGACCCGGCATGGCCTTCCCGTATATAAATCGGCAAAATTTGTATAATGTACTTTTGCACTCCATGTCGTGAAGGAATTAATTTTTTTCTTGTATTATCATAATTGTACTTCTCTATTTTTTTGTATTATCTTACGTAATGTATTTAATAAACATGATGTATAATATTTATCTATTTAAATAATATATTTTTACGTAATTTTTTTGATATTATCATAATTGTATTTATCTATTTTTAAAAATAACAAAAAAGCAAAAAGCTAACAAAAAAAAAGTAAAAAACTAACAAAAAAAACTGCCAGCGAAATGCTGGCACCAAAGGGAGGGAGAAGGGGGGACAGCAGGGGGGTGGAGGGGAGGGAGGGGTAAAAAAAAAAAAAAACTAAAATTTTTTTTTTGACTAAGTTGGTATCTATGTTGCACAGGTGCGGGGGGCGAGTGCGGGTGCGGGCAAATACAGGTGCGGGGATACGTTTTTTTGAAAATATTAGGGTGCGATACGGCAAGGATACGTCTGTTTATTTTATATTTTATTATATATAACACTTGTTAAATATAAAAAAAACTATTCAAATATCACCATAAAATCAATTCAAATACATAAAACAAGTCATACAAAAAATAATTCAAAATGACTTTGAGGAGCGGAGCTTTCTGATGCTGTTCGTGAATGCTGCTAAATAATTCAAAAGTAATTACTTATTAAATGATTTACTTTTTGTATTTTAGTTTATTTGGGTTACTTTTTAAAAATTACAAAAAAAGTAAAAAAAAAAATCACTCACGCACCCTCCCACGCACCGGATACGCGTATCCTGTGCAAGGATACGCGAGTCCGATTTTTTTTTGCACGGATTCGCCACGTGGCGAATCCCGTGCGAATCCCACGCGAATCGCACCCGCACCCACACCCATGCAGTATCTGATACTGCATACTGCTCAATTTTGAAGAATCCGTGCATCCTAGGTGTCACGTGATGAGATTTTGTTATTTTCAAGAGTCTATCACATGTAGATCCGTCGAATATATCCCGGAATGTGCCATTCCTTTTATTTGAGCCTCTCATCATGAATTCGGGAATCAAAATTAGATTTTGATTTTTTATATCTATAGGAATTTGATTAATCTTTCCAACGCCGCTTGATCCGACCCAATCGGACGAGTAACGAAGGATATATGGCCAAAATAATGGAGGAACAGCAATTGAGAAACGGCAAAAGCCACCCCGAAGTGTCCACAAAATTGAAGATTATCGAATCGATCTTGCCCCATGTCGTAGACCTTTGAATTAGACTCCCAGAACAGCAAGAATCGACCCAATCCGATAAATAACGAAGGAGATATTGCCCAAACGGTGGCATGTGCCGGACAAAGAAGCTGATCGCAGGCCTCATCTAATTGCGTCGTCGTGGCCCCAGTTTTACCATAATCTGTTTTGACCATATCTCCTTCGTTAATTATCCGATTGGGCCGATTCTCAAAGCGTTGGAAACCTTATTCGAAGACCTACAACTTTATGTGATCAAATATTGGTTATGCATCTCAATCCAAAACTTCCAACTTTCGATCATATTCTCTAGGGGTACCCCTAGGGAAAATCACCTCAAAAATTTCGAAACAAAAATTTAATTTTTTTCGTCCAGGATTGCACGGATATTTATTTATAGTGTCCCGTGATGAGATTTTGTTATTTTCAAGAGTCTATCACATGTAGATCCGTCGAATATATCCCAGAATGTGCCATTCCTTTTATTGAAGGAACAACAATTGAGAAACGGCAAAATCCACCCCGAAGTGTTTACAAAATTGAAGATTATCGAATCGATCTTGCCCCATGTCGTAGGCCTTTGAATTAGCCTCCCATAACAGCAAGAATCGACCCAATCCGATAAATAACGAAGGAGGTATTGCCCAAACGGTGGCATGTGCCGGACAAAGAAGCTGGTCGGAGGCCTCCTCTAATTGCGTCGTCGTGGCCCAACCTTTACCATAATCTGTTTTGACCGTATCTCCTTCATTAATTATCCGATTAGGACGATTCTCGAAGCGTTGGAAACCTTATTCGAAGACCTACAACTTTATGTGATCAAATATCGATTATGCATCTCAATCCAAAACTTCCAACTTTCGATCATTTTCCCTAGGGGTACCACTAGGGAAAATCACCTCAAAAAATTTCGAAACAAAAATTTAATTTTTTCATCCAGGATTGCACGGATATTTATTTATAGTGTCCCGTGATGAGATTTTGTTGTTTTCAAGAGTCTATCACATGTAGATCCGTCGAATATATCCCGGAATGTGTCATTCCTTTTATTTGAGCCTCTCGTCATGAATTATGGAATCAAAATTCGACTTTGATTTTTTATATCTATAGGAATTTGATTAATCTTTCCAACGCCTCTTGATTCGACCCAATCGGACGAGTAACAAAGGAGATATTGCCAAAACAATGGAGGAACAGCAATTGAGAAACGGCAAAAGCCACCCCGAAGTGTCCACAAAATTGAAGATTATCGAATCGATCTTGACCCATGTCGTAGGCCTTTGAATTAGACTCCCACAACAGCAAGAATCGACCCAATCCGATAAATAACAAAGGAGATATTGCCCAAACGGTGGCATTTTCCGGACAAAGAAGCTGATCGGAGGCCTCCTCTAATTGCGTCGTTGTGGCCCCACTTTTACCATAATTTGTTCTGACCATATCTCCTTCGTTAATTATCCGATTGTGCCGATTCTCGAAGCGTTGGAAACCTTATTCGAAGACCTACAACTTTATGCGATCAAATATCGATTATGCATCTCATTCTAAAACTTCCAACTTTCGATCATTTTCCCTAGGGGTACTCCTAGGGAAAATCACCTCAAAACATTTTGAAACAAAAATTTAATTTTTTTCGTCCAGGATTGCACGGATATTTATTTATAGTGTCCCTTGATGAGATTTTATTATTTTCAAGAGTCTATCACATGTAGATCCGTCGAATATATCCCGGAATGTGCCATTCCTTTTATTGAAGGAACAACAATTGAGAAACGGCAAAAGCCACCCCGAAGTGTCCACAAAATTGAAGATTATCGAATCGATCTTGCCCCATGTCGTAGGCCTTTGAATTAGACTCCCAGAACAGCAAGAATCGACCCAATCCGATAAATAACGAATGAGATATTGCCCAAACGGTGGCATGTGCCGGACAAAGAAGCTGATCGGAGGCCTCCTCTAATTGCGTCGTCGTGGCCCCACTTTTACCATAATCTGTTTTGACCATATCTCCTTCGTTAATTATCCGATTGGGCTGATTCTCGAAGCGTTGGAAACCTTATTCGAAGACTTACAACTTTATGTGATCAAATATCGATTATGCATCTCAATCCAAAACTTCCAACTTTCGATCATTTTCCCTATGGGTACTCCTAGGGAAAATCACCTCAAAAAATTTCAAAACAAAAATTTAATTCTTTCGTCCAGGATTGCACGGATATTTATTTATAGTGTCCCGCTATGTTGCACAGGTGCAGGGGGCGGGTGCGGGTGCGGGCAGATACAGGTGCGGGGATACGGGTTTTTGAAAATATTAGGGTGCGATACGGCAAGAATACGTCTGTTTATTTTATATTTTATTATATATAACACTTGTTAAATATAAAAAAAAAAACTATTCAAATATCACCATAAAACCAATTCAAATACATAAAACAAGCCATACAAAAAATAATTCAAAATGGCTTTGAGGAGCGGAGCTTTCTGATGCTGTTCGTGAATGCTGCTAAAGATAAAAAGTAATTACTTATTAAATGAATTATTTTTTGTATTTTAGTTTATTTGGTTTACTTTTTAAAAATTACAAAAAAATGTAAAAAAAAAAAAAAAATCACCCACGCACCCTTCCACGTACCGGATACGCGTATCCTGTGCAAGGATACGCGAGTCCGAATTTTTTTTTTTGCACGGATTCGCCACGTTGCGAATCCCGTTCGAATCCCACGCGAATCGCACCCGCACTCATGCAGTATCCGATAGTGCATACTGCTCAATTTTAAAAAATTAGTGCATCCTAAGTTGGTATACTTAGTCATTAGGTTGGTATATTTAGCCAACCCCTAGTTTAATTGGAATCCAAAAACAATTTTACAGATTTACGAGTAAAAAAAAATGATATAAATTTAGCTTTGACGCGTTTTTATGTTTGGTAGGAAAGGACAAAAATCTGACGATTTTTGAATTTCAAAAATATTGTAAAGACAACCACTACTTATTTACTTACTATGATTTTTGGAAAATGCTACTTCCTTGGATAACTTGATTATGATTTTACATGTAAGCGCGTCATGTGAAGTGAGATAAATGTGATTGTGACATTTCACTTGCGAGGATCGCGCGCATACTGCTATTACGCTTGTTATCAGTGAATTGTCTGCGATGGCATTACTCATGATTTTTTACCAGTTCAACTGGGCATATCCATGGAACAACTTGTCTGATTCGTGTGAATCGGAATATACGTTATTCTTTTTTTTTTTTTTTTTCTAAAGCAGCGTTCGGTGGATAAATGACACCCTGTTCAATATATTTTTTTTTTCGGTTAATGTATAATAATTAGTATAACACCCGTATAATTACACGGGAATACAAAAAAGAACTCTTATATAAATATATAATATGTAAATCGTCCATTATAAATTTCATAATACTTCTTTATAAACTACATTACTTGTCTGTTTATGATTACACCATTCTCATCGCAACAAAAGATTTCTAATCTTTCTCGATCTTCACTCTTGATAGGGCTACATAAAGCTAACCATGACCGAATACGGGTCTTGGAAGAGAGTGTGATTTTGTTCACCCTCCTAAAAAGAGGGTGAACTTACCCTCCATAATTGGAGGGTAATTTTGAGATATAAAAATTAAATTTTTTAATTTTTATTTCTTCTATGTTATTCTATTTGTCGAGGTCTTTAATTTGAGTATAATTTTGATACATAATTTTGTAGTTTTTTTTATTTTTTTTATTTTGAGTGATAAATTAATATTTTTTATTTATGAAAATAATTTTTTTCAAAACTACAAAATTATGTATTAAAATTATACTCAAATTAAAGATCTCGACAAATATAATAACATAGAAGAAATAAAAATTAAAAAAATTATTTTTTATATCTCAAAATTACCCTCCAATTATGGAGGGTAAGTTCACCCTCTTTTTAGGAGGGTGAACAAAATCACACTCCTTGGAAGATACATACCGACATGAGGGAGCGTGTGACCTCGACTCTTAAATATAATCATGGTAAAGCTCATAATAAGTGGGAACTGGCGTATTTGAAATTTAAATGGTAATCTGCTAACAGGCTTAATATCAATTGTGTAATAAGTACTTTACTCTCAAAATTGTTCCCAGAATTTTTTGTTTAGTAATATGGTTACGGATTTGGATAATTATTAATGATGATATTTTATAATCGTGATAATTGATCAATATTTTGAATTAGCATAATTGAGACTCTAACTTACGATTTCAAGATGTGATTTGGAATTCTAGAACAGTTGATGCTATTCAAAAAAATCCATTGAATATACTTAATTTTGACTTTAGAAGCCGTAGAGATTTTGCATATACTATCAGAATTGAGACATATCCGTTTGTCTTTTGAAATTATAGAAATCACATAATCGTTTACTCTCTCCACAATGTCGTTTGTTGGCGTCACGGTTGCTCTTTCTTCGGAAAATTATTTTATGGAAAGTTACTTATAAGTAAATGATAGTGCTCTCAGCAATGGCTGCAATATGATCTTCGGCATTCCGGATTAGTAAATATCAAGAATATCAATCAAGATTTCTCTATCGACTTCTTCACCCAGCTCACCATCTACAATTTTGAGGATTCATTCGGAGAAGTTCTTAATTTCTTATAGATGGTGAGATGACATTGTATGTCCAATAATTAATCTCATATTCTTGGTCAGTCTTATGAGTTTGCAATAATGCCAAAGTGAAGAACTTATACTTGAATAAACGATATATGTATTGTCCTTTAATACAACTCCATATGTAGAATTATACTAAATAATTGTGGCTAGTTTTAGTAATATTTTTGGAATTTAAAAAATATTTAGAAATACATAATAGATCGGGTTCTATCTTTTATAATACCAAAGCATAAAAGTAACAAGTTATATATCCTCATTCATAAGAGTATAAGTTTTTGATACCAACAGACATTAATACCCTTAAATCTATCACTAAAAGGTAAAAAATGAAAAAAGTCAACATCAACACCTTTTTGGAGGACATTTTAGTCTTTTTAAGCAAAATGGTATCAATAACTTACACTCTTATGAATGAGGATATATAACTTATCAATTTTATGGTTTGGTATTAAAAAATTGATTCTCACTAATAGATCTTGACTTATAACTTAAAATAAAGCACTTCTCAATCCTTATATTTGAAAAAAAAATACATAAATTGTTTGGTATAATTTAAAATACAAAAGAAAATTCAAAGCATTCAAAAAATATATAGTTGATTTCAAAAGTAGATAAATTAACAAATTTTTTAAAACTTAAAAAATAAAAAATCACTTAAAATTATTTAAAAAATCACTTTGAGTACATATATATTCAACACTTCTTTCAGTTGATTTCTTTTATTGATATACATAATTATAGTGATTAACTAATACAAACTAATTAATTAATGAAAATATATATTAAATTCTCTTTGTTTGGAATTTATATTTTTTAATTAATGAAAACGTAAAATATTTCTGTAATATAATCAATTCCTATTTATTCATAATTCATATTCCTTAATTTGTAGAAATTAATAAGGTAGGTAGGAGTTATTTGAGGTATAATTATAATGTAATTAATGCAATTATGATTAGGCGAGTAGTTGATTATGTGTCAGCTGAAGCATGTGTAATATCCGCAATTTTCGATTTTCGGTAAATTTCTTTTTCGGCCGGAGTCCGTTTTGACGACTCGCTCATGACCGTTTCGTCATTTCGAGAATGATTAATTCTGCACTTTTTGTCATCCGAGTTCGTTTCGGTATCGTTTTGTTGAGTTCTAAGCTTTTTAGCGAATTTTCTGCACTTGAGTGCGATTCTTGCGAATCTCATCCGAAACTGTTGTTTCGAGTTTCTCGTAAGTTCATTTAATGTTATTATTCATGTTGCGAGCCTTGGTTTGGTGTTTCGATCGCGTATCGTGATTTTCGGACATTTTGGGCCATTTTTGTAATTTCCCAAAGTTTTGGGTAATTACTTCCGTTGTCGAATTCCGAGCCTTCGGGTGGTCGGAATCGTGTGTTCTCTTAGTGCTCGGATTCATCTTTGCGAGTACTTCGTAACCGTATCTTCGATTCGTACTCAGGTTCGGGTTTCGGGGTCGTTCGGGCCGTCGGAATTGGTCCCGGCCGAGTCATGGCCGGCATGCTCGGGCGGGCCCCGCCGAGTAACGACGTTAGTGCTCGGCCGTTACGCACGTAAGGGCGATTACGTCGTAAGGCCTGGCCGTAACGCACGTAGTGGCCGGCGATTTGGGGCGATGACTTGCACGCACGTAACCCTTGGCGACGCACGTAACGGCCGTGATCGGCCTATTTAAGGCTGCGGACGTTTTTTCACCCATTCTCTCACTCTTTCTCTTCTATTCCGCGGATGGAGGAGTGGGAATCTTGGAGCAATGTTGTTATACATTTAATCCATGAAGATTTGAGGCTCATATCATCAATCATCCCTCCTATAACATCCTCCGATCTACCAAATCGTGCCGATTTCCTAGAAATCTAATTTTGGGGATTTTGGGTATTTTGGTTGTTTTCGTCCGATTAATCCGATTTAACTTGGTATTATGATAGATTGATGATTATTAAGATGTATTACATCTTTTCCTTGTTATTCCATGGTTGGATCGTATCGATTCGTTGTTTTGGTCGAGTTCTTGATCGATGCCTTGAAGGTGTCCTAAAATGTCATAGAGGGGTTTTCGGGCGTTTCTACGATTATTCTTCCTCGTATGATCGATGATTTATTGATTATATGTTGTTGTGGTCGAATTCTTGCGAAGAACTCGAGTCGGAACCCTTCCGTCTCGTTTTCTTCAAGCTTTTCGATCGTGGGCGTATTCTTTGTCTTCACGAGAATTGTAGGTGTTCGAGGTGTCCCGACTGAGCCGTGTTCGTATGAGTGTCCGGTGTCGATTATCGAGGCAAGTATCTTGCCCATACATTACGTGTTTTGTGGATATTATGGTTGTTAATCGTCGATATGTGCTAAATAAATATTAATAACCATTTTTCAAAAGAATCGGAATATTTACCATCATGCTTTTTGTAAAGGTGACCCATGTGTGTCGGGAATTAATGTTCTTAGTTGAATATGTGAGCTAGTGTCGAGTATAGAATCACCTTACTTTCTTGTGATGTCATTGCGTATGATTATGTCGTTGGTAAATGTAAAGTGTAATTCTTTTGTCAAATGATGTGCTTGGAGTCACGTGTTTATGGATGAATATGTGAGTTTGTGTGATATTAGTTGTATCGTTCGGTGATGTTGAAATCTTGTGCTTCCTTGTGAATCGCATCATTACTTGGTCGTGAGTATATGTTGGATGAACTGGCCATTCTAGTAAGGTACCTCGACTATATATACTGTGATTGACCTTCGAGGCTTGTGGTTTGCAAAAGTGATTTTGGAACGTGTGTGTGTGTTGTTCCTTCCACCCGGAGTGTCCGACGGGATGTCTGGGGGTCGATACTAAGGGGTACGGCCACGGAAGTGGACTTGGGTGCGTGTGTGGATGAACTTCCACCCGGAGTGTCCGACGGGATGTCTGGGGGTCGATACTAAGGGGTACGGCCGCGGAAGTGGTTTCCCACCCGGAGTGTCCGACGGGATGTCTGGGGGTCGATACTAAGGGGTACGGCCGCGGGTTACCAGTTGTGGTTTTCATCTTGAGGATGACGTTGATGTTTTCGTTAATTGTGATATTGTCCGGAGTATCACAATGCTTTGTGCTTGGGGTCGAGAGACATTATATATCGAGTCTTGGTGCTTGGCTAGAATGGCATAGGAATAATGTGTTATGTGTAATGTGTCCTTGTAAGTGAATTGAAGTGGATGATCGGGTCGTAGACCCTGTGTTTTGTGACCGGAATGGTTGGGTCGTGGACCCCGTGTTTTGTTAAATGGACTTGTATTTTGAAAAATGAACTTTGGGGCTGTGACCCTAAATGGCTTTCGAGGAATTAAGAGCATTTTCAATTTTTGATGTTTTCAAAAATCCCGAGATTTGGAAATATTTTCAAAATGCTTACTTGCTTCATTTCTGCTTTCAAGACTTGAACTATTTTTAACTAAATACACCTCGGGAAGTCTTTCGTTGTATTCTCGGAATGTGTTGTGTATGGCTCGTATTTGCACTTTATACTTGCACTAGCGAAACAGGAGTTTGCTAACCCCGAGTAATCGGGGTGGATATCTCAGATTGTGTCCGTGTACATGCGGGTTTTCGGGAGCAAGACACGGGATCGGCACGAGGATGATGAAAGACGAATGATACTAATCACACGAAGGCCGCTTTGGGTTCGATTAGTGAGTCCATTGTATTGTCTTTTCCATTGTCTCATTGTTCGTTGTTGCAAGTATTTTACCCTTGTGTGGGTATGAGTCTGGATGAGTTTATGTATTTTGATTTTTATGTCAGTGACGAAAGACCAAATCGGTCTATTGGTCCGTTATTTTGATTCGTCGGTATGTAATGTAATGTGTTGTTTTGATGTCTAGCCTGGTGGATCCTCACGGAGAGGGTGCGGCGTGTAATATTCCGGTTTGATCTCGGGGTGTTACATTTATGGTATCGAGCTTAGGTTGAGGAAACCTAGGCCGGGTCGAGTTATGTGTTGTTGAGTCTTGTATTGTCGATTTTGTCTCGATCGAATGTCGCGACGCGTCGTCTGGGATGTCGGTCGTGATTAGTATCAAGGTGCAGCCATCATCTTCGTGCGATCTGTGGATGTAAGTCTCCCTACTACATGTTGTACCACGAGCTATACGAGCCTGTATGATTCTGTGTTATGTAGTAGTATTTGAAGGTGCATCGTGAGTAGTGACATATATTTGTTAATTCCCGTTTTGTGTTAGAATGAAGAATGATATTGCCAAATGTATCCTTGTATGAACTGTTTTTCTTACAAGAGCAACAACCTTGGAATTTTTAGTTTCGAGGGCTTCCGGGGAGCCACGTAAATTTTTAAAATGTTCTCCAAGGGAGGAAAAATTTCGATTTTTGTATGATGACCTCAAGGTCGAAAATTTTTAGACTTCAAACTACCGATATTTCATTTTCATCTCATACTATAAGTTTTCAAAACTCGAGTTTTTAACTCAAATAAGGTCTACAAATATACTCAAGACGTGACTCTCGTTTGTAACTTTTCGGTTTCATGATTGTTGGTCAGAAGATGTGTATTGATGATGCTCGTTGTTGAGCAAGGTGGCCCGCTTTATGATTAAAATAGTAACGTGAATGTTGAGTCCATCGGTATGTATGTGTTGAGATAGTCCTCCTTATTGAGAAATAAAATTTTCGTTTTTGTAAGATGATTTTCTTTTGATGGTTGCTTGTGAGATGTTATAATTATGTGAATCGATGACATTTAGACTCGTATGTTGTTGCTTATTTGTAACCTTCGAGTTTAGTATTACCTCGTATATGTTTGCAATCGTGTTGGTGATTAGAGCAGTTAGCACATGCTTAATACGAGCCTAACGCGCGCTAACGTGGCGTGTTTAGCGCACGTTAATCTTTGTTGTAACGCGCGCTAATCAACCTGGGCAGAAGCTATGGAACCGCATTATAGCCGTTAGGTCTAACTTTTGCGGCCAATCACCTGTAGTTGTATTCTCTATGTGGTGTCTAGTGATAACAACTGTTGTGCGTGAATGTATGTTAAGATTTTTCGTATTGCTAGGTGATATTTGATTGTGTTTGATGAATTGATAAATTATGTCTGCTGTGTGTTCAAAAACGCTTTCCTGGAAACTTCACAAAGTTTTGACGGTTCGATTAATCGGCGGCTCCGTGTATACTTTGAAAATTATTTGGAATTGGCAAGCCGGCCTTGGATTCTCAAATAAAACCTCGACGGTATTTGAAAGAGTTGTTTTAAAGTACATGTAGACATTTTGTAAAATATTACCGTCGTTGATGTTTGTGAAGTGTTGGGAGAATTTTCGAAAATGATTTTTAACGTATTGTTGTATTTTCAAATAATTCGAGTAAATGATTTTCAAAAATCTTTCACACCATAAAAATATTTTATTTCAAAACCAATGCGATTTTTATTTTCAAAAATATATAGTGAAAGATGAAAAATCTCACTCGATGTAAAATTCAAACTCGGATTTGGAAATGTTAGAGTATGTAAGAATGATTTGATGATCTTGCATGGTTAACTTGTTAGTTGTTAACGGTGATGATGATACGTAGGGGCATGATGACTTCAAATGATTTCAAATGAGACGGTTTAAGTATGTTGTTTACAAGTTTTGACGAAACAACCCGAGGTACCAAAAGTACTTTTAAAGTTTATTTTAAATACCATACAAATCCAAGGATTTTCAAAAGATTTCCTTTAAAAGGATACCTCGTGGATTTTCTTTTCGAGTTGTTATTGGTTACCTTATGTGATATGTCGTGCTGAGTTGGTACTTTAGTATAATATTTTGCGAAGTCGTGCAATCGTATCGAGTGAGAATCCGCTTAGTATGTCTAGGGACAGAGGATACGGTCGTGACCGCGGTATAGATTGTCGTGGAGATCAGATATGGGACCAAGAGGATATGGTCGGAAGGTTGCTATTCCAAAGACTTCGTTTCGTTGTTTAGGTTTCGGGACGAAACCTCTTTTAAAGGTGATATGATGTAATACCCGCATTTTTCTTTCTTTCTCTTCCGTTTCGGCCCAACCGTATCGACTGACCGTGTTCGTTGATGCTTCGACCAGTGTTGTTTCTCACCTTTGTCATTCGAGCGAGTTCGATATTGTCTCAAATTAATCTATATATCGTTGTGACCTTTCCAAGTTCGGAAAATTAGTCTCGTTTTCGATCTTCCAACCCTCGGTGGAATTTCAGTATTTGTTCAGCGATTGGCTCGCGTTTTGATTGATGTACCGTTGGGTTGGTCAATCGTATTGATTTTCGTCCGTTGTGTTTTGTGATTGTTCGGATAATTGACTTGATTGTATTATCCATTTGATGACGCTTGTTACTTGTTGGTTTTGTTATATCCCTAACGGCGACGTTGTGTTGGTCGTCGTGGAGCGTGTTTTCACGCCGTATATTCCTTTGCGTTGCTTGTAACGTTTCGCCGATGGGCGTAAGTTACGCGTTTCCTTGCGTATCTCGTTGAGTTTTCCTGGCGGGATATTGCTTCTCCCTACTTGTTTTAAGTTTCGGGACGAAACTTCTTTTAAGGAGGGTAGAATGTAATATCCGCAATTTTCGATTTTCGGTAAATTTCTTTTTCGGCCGGAGTCCGTTTTGACGACTCGCTCATGACCGTTTCGTCATTTCGAGAATGATTAATTTTGCACTTTTTGTCATCCGAGTTCGTTTCGGTATCGTTTTGTTGAGTTCTGAGCTTTTTAGCGAATTTTCCACACTTAAGTGCGATTCTTGCGAATCTCGTCCGAAACTGTTGTTTCGAGTTTCTCGTAAGTTCATTTAATGTTATTATTCATGTTGCGAGCCTTGGTTTGGTGTTTCGATCGCGTATCGTGATTTTCGGACGTTTTGGGCCATTTTTGTAATTTCCCAAAGTTTTGGGTAATTACTTAGTTGTCGATTCCGAGCCTTCTGGTGGTCGGAATCGTGTGTTCTCTTAGTGCTCGGATTCATATTTGCGAGTACTTCGTAACCGTATCTTCGATTCGTACTCGGAGTCGTTCGGTCGTCGGAATTGGTCCCGCCGAGTCATGGCGGGCATGCTCGGGCCGATCTGGCCGAGTAACGACGTTAGTGCTCGGCCGTTACGCACGTAAGGGCGATTACGACGTAAGGCCTGGCCGGTAACGCACGTAGCTGGCCGGCAGCTTTAGGCGATGACTCGTTACATACGTAACCCTTGGCCGACGCACGTAACACGTACAATCGGCTCATTTAAGGCTGCGGACGTTTTTCACCCATTCTCTCACTCTTTCTCTTCTCTTCCGCGGATGGAGGCGTGGGAATCTTGGAGCAATGTTGTTATACATTTAATCCATGAAGATTTGAGGCTCATATCATCAATCATCCCTCCTATAACATCCTCCGATCTACCAAATCGT
Organism: Orobanche coerulescens; assembly: GCA_033398695.1. Classification (NCBI taxonomy): domain Eukaryota; kingdom Viridiplantae; phylum Streptophyta; class Magnoliopsida; order Lamiales; family Orobanchaceae; genus Orobanche; species Orobanche coerulescens. The sequence goes on from CM065816.1 coordinate 5,801,325, forward strand.
GCCGATTTCCTAGAAATCTAATTTTGGGGATTTTGGGTATTTTGGTTGTTTTCGTCCGATTAATCCGATTTAACTTGGTATTATGATAGATTGATGATTATTAAGATGTATTACATCTTTTCCTTGTTATTCCATGGTTGGATCGTATCGATTCGTTGTTTTGGTCGAGTTCTTGATCGACGCCTTGAAGGTGTCCTAAAATGTCATAGAGGGGTTTTCGGGCGTTCTACGATTATTCTTCCTCGTATGATCGATGATTTATTGATTATATGTTGTTAGGGTCGAATTCTTGCGAAGAACTCGAGTGGAACCCTTCCGCTCGCCGTTTTCTTCAAGCTTTTCGATCGTGGGCGTATTCTTTGTCTTCACGGAGAATTGTAGGTGTTCGAGGTGTCCCGACCGAGCCGTGTTCGTATGAGTGTCCGGTGTCGATTATCGAGGCAAGTATCTTGCCCATACATTACGTGTTTTGTGGATATTATGGTTGTTAATCGTCGATATGTGCTAAATAAATATTAATAACCATTTTTCAAAAGAATCGAATATTTACCATCATGCTTTTTGTAAAGGTGACCCATGTGTGTCGGGAATTAATGTTCTTAGTTGAATATGTGAGCTAGTGTCGAGTATAGAATCACCTTACTTTCTTGTGATGTCATTGCGTATGATTATGTCGTTGGTAAATGTAAAGTGTAATTCTTTTGTCAAATGATGTGCTTGGAGTCACGTGTTTATGGATGAATATGTGAGTTTGTGTGATATTAGTTGTGTCGTACTGTGATGTTGAAATCTTTTGCTTACTTGTGAATCGCATCATTACTTGGTCGTGAGTATATGTTGGATGAACTGGCCATTCTAGTAAGGTACCTCGACTATATATACTGTGATTGACCTTCGAGGCTTGTGGTTTGCAACTGTGATTTTGGAACGTGTTGTTCCTTCCACCCGGAGTGTCCGACGGGATGTCCGGGGTCGATACTAAGGGGTACGGCCACGGAAGTGGACTTGGGTGCGTGTGTGGATGAACTTCCACCCGGAGTGTCCGACGGGATGTCCGGGGTCGATACTAAGGGGTACGGCCGCGGAAGTGGTTTCCCACCCGGAGTGTCCGACGGGATGTCCGGGGTCGATACTAAGGGGTACGGCCGGGTTACCATTGTGGTTTTCATCTTGAGGATGACGTTGATGTTTTCGTTAATTGTGATATTTTCCTGAGTATCAAAATTATTTGTTCTTGGTGTCGAGAGACATTATATATAGAGTCTTGGTGCTTGGCTAGAATGGCATAGGAATAATGTGTTATGTGTAATGTGTCCTTGTAAGTGAATTGAAGTGGATGATCGGGTCGTAGACCCCGTGTTTTGTGACGGAATGGTTGGGTCGTGGACCCCGTGTTTTGTTAAATGGACTTGTATTTTGAAAAATGAACTTTGGGGTGTGACTAAATGGCTTTCGAGGAATTAAGAGCATTTTCAATTTTTGATGTTTTCAAAATCCCGAGATTTGGAAATGTTTTCAAAATGCTTACTTGCTTCATTTCGCTTTCAAGACTTGAACTATTTTTAACTAAATACACCTCGGGAAGTCTTTCGTTGTATTCTCGGAATGTGTTGTGTATGGCTCGTATTTGCACTTTATACTTGCACTAGCGAAACAAAGGAGTTTGCTAACCCCGAGTAATCGGGGTGGATATCTCAGATTGTGTCCAGGTACATGCAGGTTTTCGGGAGCAAGACACAGGATCGGCATGAGGGATGATGAAAGACGAATGATACTAATCACACGAAGGCCAGTTTTGGGTTCAGTTAGTCGGAGTCCATTGTATTGTCTTTTCCGCTGTCTCATTGTTCGTTGTTGCAAGTATTTTACCCTTGTGTGGGTATGAGTCTAGATGAGTTTATGTATTTTGATTTTTATGTCAGTGACGAAAGACCAAATCGGTCTATTGGTCCGTTATTTTGATTCGTCGGTATGTAATGTAATGTGTTGTTTTGATGTCTAGCCTGGTGGATCCTCACGGAGAGGGTCTGCGGCGTGTAATATTTCCGGTTTGATCTGGGGGTGTTACAGCATGAAAGGGTGACATATAAGCACACGAAGCACCAGCAGAAGACATGTGGCAGCCGAAGCATGAGAAGCTGTCATTTAAGCTCAATGTATTCTGTATTAGTATATAGGGGAGATAACTCTTTTATATTTAAATTTTCGGTTTCATCTTGAGTAAAAAATACATTCAAGTAGGGTCAAACCTTCCGTCAGTGGAAGAATCCGTCGACTCCATCTGTCCACGAATTAGTGTGGCCTTATTTTTTTATTCGATTGTCCATATTACTATGTTCTTGCCATAAATAGAAATAACTACATTTAAAATATTATTTTTTTCAAAACATTTATCCTTCACTTTCTCCACCGACATGCATCTCTCCTCTATTTTATTAAAACTCGTGTCACTCTTTTTAGAGCATACTTTTTGTGAATGTTGAGAATAAATTTTAAGTGTTTTGGATTTTTAGTTTATATATATATATATATATATATATATATATGAAAGAGATCAAATGAGAATGAGATTTACTTTGAGAAATAAAAATACATCTCAGTCCTTAATTGCATGTGATGGGTGATTAAGATTGTATGAATACTTGAATTGTTTTTTAATTAATGACTAATTCCTCATTTGTTAAACTCATCATTAATATATAGAAATGATCTTTTCCTCATTTCGTGCATTTAATTTGGATCATCAAAACTAGTTAAATCAATGGTATGAATGTATTCTTATTTCTTAGGGGGAATTAATTTTTTAATACCAAATCATAAAATTGATAAGTTCTATATCCTCATTCATAAAACTATAAGTTTTAGTACTATTTTGATTAAAAAGACTAAAATATCCTCTCTTGTGTTGTATTGTTGACTTCTCACTTTTTTTTATTTAATTTAAACTACTTTTCTTCTCTTTTTTCTTTTTTATTTTCCTCCTCCGATCGATATTAATGTCCAACAACCAAAATTTAACTACAAACATATACATCAAAACAACACAACCATTTTATTTTTGACAAAGGGTCTCTCAAAAATCTTACAGAAATCACAAGATTATTCAAAAAGAAAAGTTGACGTTGAAATAGGACTTCATTTGTCGTGCTTGAGTTCATAAAGAAGGTATGCATCAGTATTTGACCGATGAAAAAAAAATTCCCGATCTGTTCTTACGGACACGATCGCTGCACACGATGGGAAGCCACTGTGTGCAACGATCGTGTGCAACGGTCGTATCCAACGCCCTCGACATCGTGCGCACCACTAACGTGTTCACGATCGTTTAACACGATCGTCTACAATCGTGTGCAGCGATCGTGTTCATGGCCAGAAACTTGCACACGATCACTGCACATGGTAGTATACGACCGTGTGCATCGGTCGTGTCCAAGGCAGACCATTTTATAATATTGTTCGCTCAGTTTTCTAAATAGTTATTCATCTTTTTGTAATCAGATGTCGTGGCAGCGTATTTTGATACATCACGGTGGTCATTGGGAGCGATCGACATATGTAGACGGGGACTCCTTTTTTGTCTATATCGACACGAGCAAAGTTAGTCGTGCAAACTTTGTGGGGGTTATTTTGAATGTCCTGTTTAATTAAAGCTACTCGCAACTTCAATTAATTATTTTCTTTTCCTAGTATCATCGAACCTTATTGTTATATAGGAAATAATTGACCTGTAGAGTTTAATATAATATTTCTTTTTGAACTTTTCTATGGGACAACATCAACATGAATAAGTCGGGGCACGATTTATAGCTATACATATTCATTATCATATAAATAACTCTTGACAAAATATCGAGTCATGACTCTCATATATGATAAATCAAAATAATAAATATTATGAATACATAATTAAATAGTGTGCACTGGAAATAAGAATAAGAATTATCTAAGATATCCGCTATTTTTTAGCTAGTACATAAGATACTAACTCATGATGATCCAGTTCCACGTATACAAGTACGTTAATGTATGTTAATAGTCAAAACGAATTAATATCAAGCATACACTACAACCTCTCACATAACTGTCTAATATTATACAGGTTGTGAACTATTATAAGATACAAACTTCTCTCTGACACTAATACAACATATTATCTGGAATATAAAATAAATAAATGATATTTTTATAACCATGACGTGAATTAATCTGAAAAATATGACGAAGATGCAATTAACAATCTCGAATATATAATAGAAAAATAGGTAATAGTTAAAATTAAATATATTTATAAATTTATATAATTATTTTAATTTTGTAGTAGTTTGTTAAATTCTTCAGATTTTTTATTTCTCTAGAGTTCTTCCGACTTATGCTTGGATGAATTTTTCTAGATAAATTTAAATTGTTTTCTAGTATGTTAATTTCCGTATTTTTTCATATGTTTGTGATTTTTTAATATCTAATAAAGTTTGTATTTTTCTTTGTAATGTTCGTCGTATTTGTATATTGTATTTATTTCATTATTTCATGTCTAAATTTTATGTCTATTTTTTATAATTGTTGTATATCTATTATTTGTAGGTCTGATATTTATAAATTTCCATCTCTTTATTATTTTGGTTATTGTCTATATATTTAATATAAAATTAATAAATAAATAAAAATATGAATATAAATATTTAATGATTAAATTAAAGATAGTTGAAGATAGATGGGATCCATGATAATATGTATAAGTTTATGTTTATTTTATATTCTAGTGATATAGTGTATTGGGAATCAAAAACATAATTTTACACATTTATGGGTAACACATGGTACACGCTCCGTCCCAATAGGCATATTGATTTTTTTGCACTTAATAATTTTTAAATTCAACCACGAATTAAACTCAGATTATAATGATAAAATATGTAATAAAATTTTATTATGAAGTTTTTATTGTGAAGTTTCATAATATAATTTTATTAAATATTTTACTATTATAATTTAAGATTAATTCATGAACAAACTGAAAAATTATTGATCGTAAAAAATCAATACGGCTCAAGATTGTCGGGTCGGATGAGTATAAACTATAAACTTAGCTTTGACGCGTTTTTATGTTGGTAGGATAAGACAAAAATCTGACGATATTTGAATTTCAAAAAATAGCGTAAGACAACCACTACTAGTGATATATGTTTTTTTTATGACGGAAGATTTGGATAAATTTTTGGATCGGACGTAATAGCCTACAAATTAGGTTAATTAGGTAAATCATATTAGGTAAGCCCTTTATGACAAGCTCAATAAAAAAAGTATTGGTACGGAGAATCGAAATAGTGATCTTTCAGTCCTGCGCTCACCTACTCCACCACTTTAACTACATTTAAGGATAACTCGGAATATATGTTATTTCAAAGTAGAGATCGGTGGATAAATGACACCATGTTTAACATTGTTTTTCGGTTAAATTCTAAGAATAACACTTTTATATTTAAATTTACGGTTTGGTCTTTAATAAAAAGTACATTCAAGTAGGGTCGAACCTTCCGTCACTGGAAGAATCCGTCAACTCGGGTTTGAAAAAATAATACTACATCCATCCACGAATTAGTGCGGTCTTATTTTTTCATTCGACTGTCCATATTAATATGTTCTTTCCATAAATAGAAATAACTCCATTTAAAATATTTTTTTTTTTTCAAAATATTTATCCTTCACTTTCTCCACTAACATGCATCTCTACTCTACTTTATTAAAACTCGTGTCACTCTCTTTACACCACACTTTTTGTGAATGTAGAGAATAAATTTTAAGCATTTGGATTTTTAACATATATATATATATATATATATATATGAAAGAGATCAAATGAGAATGAGATTTATTTTGAGAACTAAGAATACATCTTAGCCCTTAATTGCATGTGATGGATGATCAAGATTGTATGAATACTTGAATTGTTTCTTAATTAATGACTACTTCCTCATTTGGTAAACTCATCATTAATATATAGAAAAGATCTTTTCCTCATTTCGTGCATTTAATTTGGATCATCAAAACTAATTAAATCAGTGGTATGGATGTATTCTTATTTCTTAACTAAAAATTTATTTTTACCAGATCCCAATATGAGATGTATTCTTAATCAATAATTATTCTAAGATGTATTCTTATTTCTTAAAATAAATCTCATTTTCATATAATCCTCTCCCTCTATATATAAAAAAAACAGCTGATACGATAAATATATATTACAAAATGGTAAATATATATTACAACATGGTAGGCTGTGAAAAATTTATTGTACTCCAAGGTGAAGAATGCATGCGCAACAATAATTGTAAAAAATTGTAATCATTATATTGTTTCAATAAATACGAAAAAGAATCTCAATCAAATACAATCATTATGAACTTTTTTTTTGCTTTTTAAAAGTATATGAATTAAAAAAAATAAACAACAAACTTTATTTGTAAAATCTAATTATATAAAATTGTAAGAAATAAAATTGCAAATATATTTATCTAATAATGATTTAAATAATTTTTTAACAAGATTTAAATTATTTTCCGCACGGATTAAAATTAGTACCTACAATAGCACACTCATTCATTCTTACTCACTTCTAAAGCATCAAATACTATCAATAATTCCTATTAATTATAGTAACTTGTAATTAGTTTGAGTGGAAGCTTTTTATTTTTATTTTATTGTGTTTGTGTTAATAATTACTTGAAAAAGTGTAGTAGTTCAACGTTGGTAATATTAAATCATCAAAATAGAGTTCAATATATGAATAAATTTATCTTATTAAAAAATAATCTTATGTCAAAATAATATAAAATATGTACTGCGTGATCTAATATCACCTCAAACCCTCACTCATAGTATATATTAAATACTTCTTTCGTTCCTAAAATATTATTTATTTTTTACTTTTTGATAGTCGTACTTTTTAAATTTTAACCTTAAATATATTTATTTGTATTATATATTAATTGATGAGAAATATATCAATGGATAATATTTGAAATGTATTTTCATTGGTGTAGTTTTCATCAAATATTATACAACACAAACAAGAATATTTACGGTCAAAATTTAAAAAATACAATTATCAAAAAGTCAAAAGTATACAATCTTTTAGGAACGAATGGAGTATGGCTGTTAGCGATCCAAGTATATCCAAGAATCGCCTGAGAACCGCCCGATAATATCTCGGACTGATACTCACCTGAAACGTTAGCGGTCTGGTTAGTGGTACGAAAGTTAGAACCGAAATCGATAAGGACCGAAACCGTTAACCTGGTAAAAAAACGATAATTTTTTATAAACATACATCGTACAAAATATTATAAAGATATTAGTACATATAAAAAAAATAAATTTAAAAGACATTGTCTCTTAATTTCCTTAGCATACATTTGAAAGAAACCCTCCATTCTTGTTTCTATTATGAGATTTTAGTGATTAGGGCTTTCTACTATCTAAGATATACGGAACTGATACTCACCCAAAACGTTAGCGGTCCGGATACAAGTATTGAGGTTGAGATCTGAAACCGGTAATGACCAAAACCGGTAATACTCGATACCTTAACGGTCCAGACTCTAGAAGATAATATCCGAGCCAAACCGAACCGAGAACAGCCTTAGAAGGGAGTATTGAATAAGAGATTACTATCTCGACAATATTTAATCTCATCATTTTATTTTTAGGATTTCATAATATCATTTATTTATTTAGAATAAGTTAGTATTCATACTAAACTACATAATTATCTTTCATTTTATATTCTCTGTTTTTTGAAAAATATATCCCACCTATTTCTTTTTTTGGTTAAAACATCTATTTAATCATTACTTTGATTTTTGTGATTTCCGACACATATTTCTGGGATCCTAAAAACATATTGTACCTATTTTGTTAAGTCGCATGATTGCATATTTTTATGGGGAATGATAGGCAACATCATGAACCACACTTCCAAACACATTCGTGTTTTATGGGTATTATACCGCGTGCTTTACTATTAATTTTATTATAATATTATTATGAATACAATACGAATAAAGCACGAGGTGTGTATGGGGGTGTGGTCCAGGCCCTTCACGGTATTGCCATATCACCCCTCTATTTTTATTCAAACGGTTAAAAAACTTGTTCTAGAAAAATAACTTAAAAAATATTTTTGAAAAGATAAATGGCCCTAAATATAATGACCATCAACACATGAAAGTATTCATTCTTTATTCTATGGATATATTATTGTATTGGGTAAATATCTACATAGAACTTAATAAGTACCAATAATTTATAAAAGGCAAAATGACCAAAATGGGACTTCAAGTTTGCTCATTTTAGTAGTTGAGGACCTTCTTTTTAAAAGGTATCATACAAGGCCTTGTAATTTGGTCCGTTAAGTGTTTACCAAGTTAGGACATCCGTCCAAACTGGTCCGTTAAGTGTTAAAAATCGTCCTACAAGACAGTTAAGTTACACATCATTAATTCCACATCATCTGATTTTAAATATTAAACTGGTTATTCATCTTAATTCCACATCGTCCTTCACTTTCATTCATCTTCTTCACATCGCGCTGGTACATCGCGCTGGTTCTTATATGGCGACACTTTGATAGAGCTGGTTCTTATATGGCGATTTAGACTTCAGTCTGTGAATCTTTGACAAGACTTCCGATAGCTACCATCGATCGATACAAGTACGAACAGTAGGAAGACACCGTCGAGCTTGGTTAGGGTTTCAAAAATATATTTTGGGGCTTTTACTGCTAAGAGGTTAGATTCTCTGACATAATATCTCTCGTGTCTTCTGAATACAAGATTTGTACTTTGGTGAATGATTATGTGATATTGGTTTCGACAATAAGCATATAAATGACATCGGTAGTCAGGCATCAACGAACTCACGAGTTACATGCTTTTGCAAGAAAGAGTCTCCCTTACGAACCGCAAAAATAGATTCTAATCGAGGCGTAAATTCTATGGATGTGGCAATTATGGTGTTAAGGATAAGTCACCTTGTTCCTTCTTTCAATGGGTGTGAATGATATAGGAACATCGAAAGCGAGTACAAGAGTTATCGAGAAGCATGGTTTGCAGAAAGGAACACTGAATTGAAGAGTGAATTGGCTGACTTGAAAAAGGAACTTGAAATTGAAAAGAAGAGTAACTCAGAGTTGAAGATGAAATTGTTGGTTTTAAAGATCAAATTTTTTATGTTTACTGCTTGTTTGATTTGTATTTTGTTTGCTATGTTAAGTTGATGAAACTATGGTTCTTGGAGACTTTTAGTGTAATGAAGGATTTGTGTGATTTGTGTTTACAATTGTACTCTTTTTTCTGTTAAGTTGATTCAATTGTACTCTTTCTTCTATTAATACCATTCAATTGTACTCTTTTTTCTGTTTAGTTGATTCAATTGTACTTTTTGTTTTGGTAATTTGGTGTTGTATTCATATTGGTAATTTCAAATGCATGGAAAGTTCTATGCTCAGAATGTGGTAACAATTCAGCAATGGCATTCTCCAGCCCTTTCTGTTGGTCTAAATTTACAACATCATGCATAAGTTAAGAAACACATATACAACATAACAATGACAAATAATGCATGTAAAAGACACAAGTAAATAAAACAAGAATACCTGTAATTAAAGTGAGACCAATTACTTGGTCCAAACATAGGTCATCCTTCAATATTTCTACAAACCACTTCCATGAATCAGTTGATTCCACTTCTACAACAGCCCATGCCACAGGGAACATCTGGTTGTTGGCATCTCTACCAACAGCAGTCAAGATTTCACCACAACAATAGGACTTCAAAAATGACCCATCCAATCCTAGCACTGGTCTACAACCATCAATCCAACCCTTTTTCAAAGCATAAAAACATATATACATTCTCTTAAAAACAGCAACTCCATTAGGTCCATCTCTTTGCACACTTATTCTGACAGTGTTTCTTTTATCGATTTGTAATTTCTCTCCCATAACTCCTAATATAAGAGTAATCTTTGTTTAAGACCATTCTCAACTTCCCTAAAGCTTTCTTTTTAGCTCGTAACACCGTAATTTTGTCAGTCATCTTGTAATTTTCATTCACTTCCCTCTTAAAGTCCTTTGTCTTCCAAATAGGGTTATTTCTAATCTTATCACCATATATTTTTGCCAACCAAGAAGAGGTGGCCATCTTAACCTTATCCTCCCTGCAACACTTGTGGTAATCAACTAAGGTCTTTACTTGAAAAGATTTTTCTTTGTTCATCCAACTACAATACATCTTCCAAGGGCACCCCTGTTTGCGACCAACTTGAACCAAATTGGGTTTGTTCTTTACAAACTTGAGCATAACCATTCACTCCGCATAATTTCTAACAGCTTCTTTTAGTTGCTTAGGGTTGGAAAACCTCAATCCCACTTCAAACTTTATTTTTTGGATGTCAATTTTTGTGTTGAAAACTGGGTAAGAAATCTTAGTTGCTTTTGAATCAGCATCAGCATCATCATCACTTTCAGTTGCAGTGTGATAATCACTAGATTACAGTGGTTCTGACTCATAACCCTCATTATGTGCACTAGATTCAACATGGTCCATTAGCAATGGAACAGATTCAGTTGTTTTTGGATCAACCCCCAATGATGCAAGTTTATCTTTTTCCATTCTTAACTTATCCATTTCTTTTCTGATTTCTAATAACTTCTTCCTAATGGAATGCAATTCCTCATCATCATCATTTGAACAATGTTCCATGCTGTTTATGTCACTTAGGTCATCAAATTCCATGTCTTCATCAAATTCTTGCACATCTTCAAATATAGTATCATCCCTAGCACTACCTGTGACACATTCATTATTTACTGTAGCTTCAACATTGACATCTTCATTTTGAACTCCATCAGACAAATGTTCTACATAAACCATGACCCTATTGGTTTCCTTTCCAGCTTCTAAGAACATAGGGATTTGGTCATCATTGTACATCATTTTCAACCCAGATTCATTTGACCCTAAAGGGGATTTGAAATAAAGTTTGCACAAGTCAGAGTACCCCAAGTCCTTAACATGTCCTAAGATCTCAAAGTAAGAAATTAAGTCCACATCAATGTTCCTTAAAGTTTTGATCTGCCCCCCGATATACATCTTGGTTATACTATGGAGAAATAACCCCTGTGTTTCTACAAATTCCCCGCCATGATGTATTACAATGGTTAACTTGTCACCCATAATGTATTCAGAAAAAACGAGAGATATTATGTCAGATAATCTAACCTCTCAGCAGTAAAAGCCCCAAAATATGTTCTTGAAACCCTAACCAAACTCGACACAGTCGCCTTCCTACTCGTACTGCCTTCCTTCGTACTCGTATCGCCTTCCTGGGAGCTATCGAATGTCGTACTGTGCAAGATTCATAGGCTCAAGTCTAAATCGCCATATAAGAACCAGCGCGATGTACCAGCGCGATGTGAAGAAAATGAATGAAAGTGAAGGACGATGTGGAATTAAGATGAATAACCAGTTTAATATTTAAAATCAGATGATGTGGAATTAATGATGTGTAACTTAACTGTCTTGTAGGACGATTTTTAACACTTAACGGACCAGTTTGGACGGATGTCCTAACTTGGTATGACGGACCAAATTACAAGGCCTTGTATGATACCTTTTAAAAAGAAGGTCCTCAACTGCTAAAATGAGAAAACTTGAAGTCCCATTTTGGTCATTTTGCCTTTATAAAATGAGAAATACACATACATGTTAGTTTTGTATTACGTGGAAGTTGGAATATATTCGAGTCATTTAAATTGTATTTAAGTCAACTATGCGAGTCACTTACTTACATCCAAATCACCTTATATATATTCGAATCACTCGAATATATGAATCGAATGTATTCGAGTCACTCGATAGGTGACTCGCATGTGTATTAGGTGACTTGAATATGTGACTTATATGTAATTAGGTGACTGGAATAGGTGATCAAATGCATTTTAGGTGACTTGAATGTATATTAAGTGATTCATAGATAATTAAATGGCTCGAATGTAATTTAGATGACTCAAATATGTGACTCGAATGTGTTACTCGAATGTGTTACTCGAATGACTCAAATGTCTCCAATAAAGATGAAATTTAATAATATAAGTATTAAAAGAGTTGTTATTTTGAAGTAAAAAAAAAATCTATTATATTTAAGAAGGGACTTCATATTTTTTCCCTAACATAGATTTCAAAATTATCTTTTTGTATCTTCATCCATGTCACCATTTTCCTTGCAAAGTTGCATTGTTATTGACCAACATCAAATTAAGATTCCATAAATCATTATTAACATTAATTTAATGCTACGATTGTTGCATTAATTCCTCTTGCCTTGGATGGCTGCACAAAATAATTAGTATTTTTTTTTTTTTTGAAGATTTCGGCCACCAATTAGATTCAGAAAATTTTGTTTATTAAAATTATTGATATTGTTTCAGGAAAAGCAGTAAAAAAAGCAAATGATGTAGACCATTCTATTGATAACACTGATACAAGGACTTTTATATAGGTTTTACAATAATTTTTTTTTTCATACCTAAGATACCGTACAAGAAAAGACATCAAGTAGAATTCTGCTACCTCTCGAAGGATCTAGAATCTCTATGATCTCTAACGCTTAGTTCCCGAGTTTAACTTAACGAGAGAAAAGAAGGGAAATAGATGGAAATAAGAAGAAAGAAAAAATATTTATTGTTCCTAAGTTTTTTAATGAAAATAAACGGAAAGAAATTGAAGGAAAACTTTCCCTCATAACTTTACTTCCGATTTGGAAGGATTGGAGAGAAAAAGAACAAAATGGTTTATTTTCTTTTCACTTCCTTCAAACTCGAAAATACAAATTCACTTTCCTTTCTCTTCTTTTCTCTCCTAACTTTCTTTCCCTTTCTTTCATTTGCTTTACTAAAACTCGGGAACTAAGCGTAATAGTTAGTTTAATCAGTATTAGGTAAGACACATCATATGAATAATAATTCCGTGAACAAATATTACTATTTTCGAAAATCATGACATTATGTGTAATAACATTATAAAATCCTTAAGAGCATTTTGATGAGGAATTGTTAGCATGCGATTTTATTAAACTTGCTCTATCTCATAAGAAAAAATAATAATTCTATATATGATGTGAAATTACGTCCTAAATATTTTTTTGGGCAACATTATTTAAGATGTCCATGGTTGGCAGTCTAAATGTCATGATGTGTAGCTGGTAATTAGTTGTCTTACTTTAGCTTAATCATTACTAATCGAGTTGTTTGATTAATCTTGCGTCTACCTACTTATATTCGAAAGGGAAAACTACACTTATTGTCCTAACGTATAGATCTTTTTACGTCCGTGTCATAATCTAAGCATAATTGCAAATTGCCATACAACGTATTTAAAATTTTAATGTCCGTGTCCTAATGACCGGAATCGGGCCAATTTGATGTGACGTGACTTGATTACATCATTTTAATAACATAAAATTGGTCACATCAGCTCTAAATCATCAATTATCACTTAAAAAAAATAAAAAATTAAAATATTATAAAATAAAATTGAAAAAGTAAAATTATAAAATACAATTGTAAAATAAAATTATAAAATTAAAAAAATATTAAAAATTATAAAAAATTTAAATGTGGTCAATTAAAATTTTATAATTTTATAATTTTTTAAAATTAAAATTATAAAATAAAACTGTAAACTAAAATTATAAAATTAAAAAATTATAAATATTATAAATGTGGTCAATTTTATTTTATAATTTTCTAATATTTTAAAAAGTAAAAAATAATTATAAAATTGTAAAAAAATAAAAAAAAATAAAAAAATGTAAAATTATAAAATAAAATTGTAAAATTATAGTAAATAAAATTTTAAAATAAAATTAAAAAATTATAAAAAAATATAATTTTATAAAAATTTCCACATGTGTGGAATTGATAACTGATGATTTGGAGCTGACGTGGTCAATTTTATTTTATTAAAATGATCTAATCAAGTTATAAAATATGTGTGGCATTATATATTAAAGTATCTTCATTATTGAAAAAAACAGACAATGCCATACATGTTTTATAACTTGATTAGATCATTTTAATAAAATAAAATTGATCACATCAGCTCCAAATCATCAGTTATCAATTCAAAAAAATTAAAAAAGTATAAAATTATATTTTTTTTAATTTTATTTTAAAATTTTATTTTCTATAATTTTAAAATTGACCACATCAGCTCCAAATCATCAATTATCACTTAAAATAATTAAAAAATTAAAATATTATAAAATAAAATTAAAAAAATTAAAATTATAAAATATAATTGTAAAATAAAATTATAAAATTAAAAAAATATTAAAAATTATAAAAATTTAAATGTGGTCAATTAAAATTTTATAATTTTATAATTTTTTAAAATTAAAATTATAAAATAAAACTGTAAACTAAAATTATAAAATTACAAAATCATAAATATTATAAATGTGGTCAATTTTATTTTATAATTTTACATTTTTTATTTTTTTTTTTAATTTTTTACAATTTTATAATTATTTTTTACTTTTTAAAATATTAAAAAAATTAAAAAATAAAAAATTATAAAATAAAATTGACCACATTTATAATATTTATGATTTTGTAATTTTATAATTTTAGTTTACAGTTTTATTTTATAATTTTAATTTTAAAAAATTATAAAATTATAAAATTTTAATTGACCACATTTAAAATTTTTATAATTTTTAATATTTTTTTAATTTTATAATTTTATTTTACAATTGTATTTTATAATTTTAATTTTTTAATTATTTTAAGTGATAATTGATGATTTGGAGCTGATGTGGCCAATTTTATTCTATTAAAATGATGTAATCAAGCCACGTCACATTTCCGGGGTGCCACATAGGCAAATTGGCCGGATTCCGATCATTATCACACGGACATTAAAATTTTGAATACGTTATATGGCAATTTGCAATTATACTTAGGTTAGGATATAGACGTAAAAAGGTCCATACGTTAGGACAATAACCGTAGTTTCCCTATTTGAAAATGAAACAGCTATCAAGTGTTTGAATATTAATGTCATTTTCAAGTTTGTTTATGATCATCTATACTATATAAAACTTATCACCCTTAGTTTAATGTGAAAGGGGGATTTATGTCACTTATTTAAATATATAATATAAAAGAATCTAACAAAATACATAAAAAAGATTTAAAAATTATAATTATACCTAACTTCAAAAGATGGGCAGGCCGTATTTGGAGGTTCTGTAAGACGAAATAGTTGTCTCATTTATTGATTTTTATTATCATAATTTCATATTTTCATTTATTAATTTTTGGTTTTAGCAAAGAGATTGCAGAAGGGTATTTTGGGTAGAGAAACATCAATAGAACTAAGCGGAATTATCGTGGAATTACATATGAAGAGACTATTTCAATTGTAACTTTTAATGTAAATAAACTAATTTAAATACAAAAGTTATGATAAATATTCACAATGCAAATGCACCTTTTAATACACAAGGTGATTAAAATGAACTTTTAAATGATAGTATAAATTACAAGATGATTAAATTTTAGCTATGAAATCGTAGATACAATCGGTGCATCGCACGAGTTGACTAAACAAAAAACAACCCCGGAGCAATATACGAGTTAGTAAGGCCTCATTTCATATAACTAATTACATAGACTAAACTAAAAGGACAATAACAATAAAAAAACATATACACTTCTCTAAAAGGCATTTAAATTCTAAGATCTGTCCATTCAACCGTCTGCCCCAACATCACGTACAAAACACGTAGATATTCAATTAAAGACCGCATCGCACGGGTTGGATAATGCCTCGTTTGTAACAAACGTGGTATATTTTTGTAGAACGTTTTCAATAAGTTATTCATAAAAATATATTATTTGATGAAATAAGACATATATATATATATATATATCTTATTTCATTATATATATATATACATATATATAGTTCCACGAGGGCTCAACTGGAAGTCGATAACATCTCCTATCAGCTCGGAGAATAAAAAAAGTGTGTATCCTCTGGTGGCCCGACCTCATGACGTCTGACCGATCGGCTGGATTCATACTCAGGATCCGAGCTATGAGATGAGTAAGCGGGGCAAGCAACTATCATAGCTCTGAGTAAATCCAAATTGGATGAGATTCTTAATATTCAGGATGCAGTTTCCTTATTAGAGTCTTGGGATATAAGGAAATTGTCATGGATATCGTGATGCCTGAAAATCAGGGATTTTGGGTAAAGATGGAAGGAAATCATGGCTTTGAAGAGCACGCTGCTCTCTATAAATAAAGGCAATCTCTTGATTGTTGATGTGTTGGAAGTGTTTGATTAAAGTCCTGAAAGAACTTCGAGTTTTGATAATAGTATGTTGTTAAGTTTGATATAAGTTGTGTTGAAAATATACACCGTTAGAAATGTTGGATCACATTCACCGCACCTTACCATCTGTTAAGCGTATTTTTATACGTTTATTTATCATTATTGTGCATTCTTTTTGTGAGTAAATCTGCATAAATGAGTCTTTAATCCACTATTATTTTATGTTTTATGAATCGAAATTCAAAGTTCAAACAATGAAAACTGACGAAACGGCGAATTTTACTGGGCCGCAGACAAGGCAAGCGGGCCGCGGCACACACAGAGGACCACCAGACACCAGAGTAAACTGTACTCTGAGCCGCGGCACAAATATAGTGAGCCGCGGCCCAGAAAAAAAAAATAGCGCCCAGGTTTTAATCTGCGCGCCGTGTGCCGCGGCACAGATTAAGTGAGCCGCGTGTCACGGCCGACAGTCGACAACGAGACATGTGTGCGCAGACGGTCGCACAGGGTGCCGAGGGACCGGCACGAGCAGGACGCCATGGATGGCATCGGGCTGCATGGGGATATTCAGCCTTCAGGACGGCGTGACCGGACGGAGAGTCACGCGAGTAAGCCGTGGGAGGAGCACAGACGCCGCTATGGGAAGCGGATCGCCCAAGGGGCATGGCGGACGGGACATGTCCGGGACTGTCCGGCAGCGCAGGGGGCGCGGGCAAGGCCGGACGAGCAGCAGTCGTGTGGGACAAGGCACGACGGGACAAGGCCGAGTCTGGGAACAGGACTCGAGCTGGGCGGCCGGACGCGGGCGTGGGATGTCGGGCGCGGGCGTGGCGGGCGCGCGCGCGAGGTGCGAGAGAGACCCTCCCCTATAATAGGCTTAGACGGAAGAAGCCTCAGGGGCAGAGACATCAAAGTTCGAGGAGCCACTCAGCAGGAAAGACTCGACCGGAAGCAACTAGAAGCGGACCGGCTTGGTCCAGAAGGTTCGGGAAGAGTCTGGAACATTGTAGAGACGGGCCCAGGTGTTCGGGCCGAGACGAGCCGGTGCGGGCCGGGACGGGCCGATGCGGGCCGGGACGGACAGAGACGGGTCGAGCGCCCGGGATGATGAAAGAACCTTCTAGGACCCTCCTAGAAGGATGTAGCACTTGAAGGATGTGGAATATTCTAGATTGTACTTAGTCTTGTACTTGTAGAATACTCTAGACTTGTGTTTGTAAGACTTGTATATTGTAGACAAGTGTGGATGATTCTAGAGTTAGGTTCTAGAATTGTAATGTTGTAGATAGGTCTAGAACCCTCCAAATGAGGAGGTGGAGAGAAGGTTCTAGGTTCTTAGGAGTAGTATAAATAGATGAGGAGTGGCTCATTTGCAAACCAACCCTCAAAGACTCAACATTCTTGTGTACTTGTGAAGTGTTTGTGAAATAGTGAAGTATTTTACTCTCAACTCCCAAGTGTTTAAACCCCTTCTTACACACTTAGCAACCGAGTGAGTTAGGCTTACTAGCTAGATCGAGGCAATTCTAGTCTAGTGCCACACGGGTCCGAGGAGCTTTCGAGTGGTCAAACCCAACCCCGTGACAAGTGGTATCGGAGCCACGCTAGTGGTTCAAGGAACTTCCGCATTGAGACGTTGCTGAGAGGTTTTGTGCAAGGAGGACCGATGGAGACTACGTCCAGCGTCACCAAAGTTCAACCCGGCCAGGAGAAGGACAAGTCCAGGAAAGGGTCTAGGGACAAGTCCGTGGAAAGAGGTGTTGCCATGGAAGCACGAGTGGCTCGGCTGGAGGAAACCATGGGCAGACACGAAGATGCTCTTGAGGCATGGAGCAGAGTGGCCGACCAGGTGACGGAGATGAGCGAGTCATTGGAGGAGCTTGAGAACCGGGTGACGGGCACCCTTAACGCGTTGCGACGCGACTTGTGTGAGGAGATCCTTGAAGCTGTCAGGAAAGAGGTTCGGTCGACGATCGCAGCCTTTCGAGAGGAGATCATAGGGAGGATCGAGACCATCGAAGGAAGGACAGCATTTAGCGAGCGGGCGATGGCCCACGGCGAGGACCAGGGGTGCGGCACCCCATCGAA
This sequence comes from Orobanche coerulescens, assembly GCA_033398695.1. Lineage (NCBI taxonomy): Eukaryota > Viridiplantae > Streptophyta > Magnoliopsida > Lamiales > Orobanchaceae > Orobanche > Orobanche coerulescens. Next base: position 5,819,817 of record CM065816.1, read on the forward strand.
TCGACATCCCCTACCGTGTTCGTTCCAAGGATCGAGGAATGGTAGGGAAGTGGATGACTTCCTGTGGAACATGGAGCGTTACTTTGGTGCATCGGGGATAGTAGATGATGCAACCAAGTTGCAGACGGCTCCATTCTTTTTAGCCGATGTGGCGCTGTTGTGGTGGAGAAGGCGCGAAAGAGAGATCGCGCGTGGTACATGTCGGATGGAGACATGGGAGGATTTCAAGGCCGAGTTCAAGCGGCAGTTTTATCCGGAGAATGTTGAGTTTGAGGTCCGGGCTAGGTTGAAGGAGTTGACACACAGCAAGACGATCAAGGACTATGTGAAGGAGTTCCAGGAGATCGTGCTGGAGTTGCCTAGCCTTAGTGAGCAGGAAGCTTTGTTCGCGTTCGTGGATGGACTAAAACCGTGGGCAAAGTTGGAAGTGCAGAGGGCCAAGGCACAGAACGTGTCCGAGGCGATAAGGAGCAGGAACTACCGATCGAGTTAAAACCAAATGGGAGAGCCGAAAGTCCAGGAGGGACGAGACGACATCGACGCGGACAAGTCGTACTGTGGTAATGCGGATAGGCGCGAGGATGGCTGTGCCCAAGGATGGCAAGGCCAGATGGGCTCGGACTTGCCATGGGTGCGGGAGTGCACCATCTCGTAGCAGCGTGTCCGAAGAAAAAGAAATGTGAGATTTGTTGGAGCACGGAGCATTCGACGAGGCAATGCTCGAAGTTTCCGAGGGTAGCCGCCATGGAGTACACCAAGGCAAGGGACGATGCCGAGGGTGATGGGACATCGATGGCGCTTCAGGTGTTGAACTCAGCCATAGGGATGGCATCGCGACGAGCACCGCTTGAGGGAAATCTTTGTATGCGACGGCCGATCAATGGGAAACCGTCAAGGCGCTGGGTCGACACGGGGCCGATTACAATTACATTGACGCGCGAAGCACGAGGTTGGGGCTTCGGTCATCGAGGACGGCCGGATGAAGTCGAATAATGCACCACCCGTTCGGTTCTGTGGCTCGCCAATGGGGTGCGACTAAAGATTGGCACGTGGGAACCGCGCGTGCACTTCAAGGTGACGAGCATGGATGATCAGGACATAATACTGGGCATGGACTTCCTGAGGAAGAATAATGTTGGCGTTGTTCCGCATAAGAGGGCGCTGTACGTGTGTGATCAAGCCAAGCTGCAGGAAATACACTTGACCACAGAGCCTTCGAGACAAGCTATGTCGGCACTCAAGTACGTGAGGAAGCTTGAGGAGGAGCCGAGTTACCACCTTGGAGCAGTTCGGTTCATCGAAGGGCCGCCACGTCGCCGAGGACGTCGACGAAATGGGCGGGGGAGAATGTCACGGCCGACAGTCGACAACGAGACATGTGTGCGCAGACGGTCGCACAGGGTGCCGAGGGACCGGCACGAGCAGGACGCCATGGATGGCATCGGGCTGCATGGGGATATTCAGCCTTCAGGACGGCGTGACCGGACGGAGAGTCACGCGAGTAAGCCGTGGGAGGAGCACGGACGCCGCTATGGGAAGCGGATCGCCCAAGGGGCATTGCGGACGGGACATGTCCGGATCGTCCCGGCAGTCAGGGGCGCGGCAAGGCCGGACGAGCAGCAGCCGTGTGGGACAAGGCACGACGGACAAGGCCGAGTCTCGGGAACAGGACTCGAGCCGGGCGGCCGACGCGGCGTGGGATGCCGGGCGCGGCCGGCGCTGGCGCCGCGCGAGGTGCGAGAGAGACCCTCCCCCCTATAATAGGCTTAGACGGAAGAAGCCTTGTGGGGGCAGTAGACATTGAAAAGCTGAGGAGCCACTCAGCAGGAAAGACTCGACCGGAAGCAACTAGAAGCGGACCGGCTTGGTCCAGGAGGTTCGGGAAGAGTCTGGAACATTGTAGAGACGGGCCCAGGTGTTCGGGCCGAGACGGGCCGATGCGGGCCGGGACGGGCCGATGCGGGCCGGGACGGACAGAGACGGGCCGGGCGCCCGGGATGATGAAAGAACCTTCTAGGACCCTCCTAGAAGGATGTAGCACTTGAAGGATGTGGAGTATTCTAGATTGTACTTAATCTTGTACTTGTAGAATACTCTAGACTTGTGTTTGTAAGACTTGTATATTGTAGACAAGTGTGGATGATTCTAGAGTTAGGTTCTAGAATTGTAATGTTGTAGATAGGTCTAGAACCCTCCAAATGAGGAGGTGGAGAGAAGGTTCTAGGTTCTTAGGAGTAGTATAAATAGATGAGGAGTGGCTCATTTGCAAACCAACCCTCAAAGACTCAACATTCTTGTGTACTTGTGAAGTGTTTGTGAAATAGTGAAGTATTTTACTCTCAACTCCCAAGTGTTTAAACCCCTTCTTACACACTTAGCAACCGAGTGAGTTAGGCTTACTAGCTAGATCGAGGCAATTCTAGTCTAGTGCCACACGGGTCCGAGGAGCTTTCGAGTGGTCAAACCCAACCCCGTGACACGCGGCACACGGGGCGGTTTTGGTGTACTCCGCGCGGGTTTGGGCCGTTTTGAAGCCAGTTCTCGACCTAATCACACGGACGCGATTTGGAGGCTGCTGGGAGCTATAAATAAGGGTTTAAGGCCATAATTAATCATCTTGGATCTTGAAAATCTTTTGGACGATCGATCAATCTGGGAGGAGGAATATCGCAGAAGTAAGGATAAGCAGAAGACATCAAGAGCAGAGGGCGTAAGCCAGAAGAACGGAGGAATCCGAGCTCTTCATCTGCGTTTGATTTTCATGCTTTCATTCATTATTTCTGTATTTTTATCTTTTAGCATGTCGGGCTAAAACCATGTTCTAGGATTTTGATGAAACCTAAGTTTTGACGGATTTGCTTTTGATTATCTATATAATTCCCTTTTCTATTGAGTTTTCCCAATCAATTTTAATGCTTTCAATTGTCTGGCCAATAATTGAATTATTTTAATTATGCAACTCGAATCGGGAGAGGAGAGTTGGTGAGGAACTATTGGTGAGAACCGTTTTATCTTGTGAGATAGGAATATACTCATAGGGACTACGTGGCCTTTTGGAGATTTTGTGCTTTTTGCCTATTGTCGAATTAATTCACCTAGGGATAGAGTGTGTTATTCGCCTTTAGAAAAATCTATTGACCTCGGGAGAGGCGGTAGAGTATTTTAGCAATCTCCGCGTTCAATAAATTGGGGAAATCATTAACTTCAGATAATCGAAAGTAAATTCGGATAAACCAAGGTGGATTCAGAACCCTAGACTTGCAGAAGGTACGAAAATCGAAACGCAAGGCAAGGCCAGAATCCAGAAACATAAACACGAAATATACAAGACGACGGATCGAAGCGCTGAAAGAAAATACAATTCTGACTACCGGGGAATCCGAAATACGACAAATAAGATGAAATTCCCTAAACTTATAGGAAATTACAGAAATGGCCCAAATGTCCGAAAATCGCGATACAACGTCGGATTCACAAACCGAAACTCACAACACGAACAACTCAACCATACGAACTTATGCAAACGAAGAAACAATGAAAACGAACGAGTTTAACGAGAATCGAACGTACATACGTCAAAACATAACATAAAGTGGAATTACGTAAAAACATCTCCAAAACTCGTCCAAATGGAAAAACTCCAAGAACAAAGTAGATTCAAAATGTCGAAACGGTTACAAGTGAGTCGATAAAAATAGACATACGTCAAAAATGGAAACTGCTAAAAATAGAAAGGTACGGATATTACAGGTGTCATCCGTAGGCAAAGGGAGAGGCAAAAAGGCATGAAGCAAACAGGTGATGGAGAGAAAGCGGCGCGAAGAAAGAAGCAGGAAAGGGGCGGCGATGTTAAGCTTGCGGTAGTGAAACAGGAGGAGGTAAGGAAGGAGGTTTGTGCGAGAAAAGAAGCAGGAGAAGGGCGATAAGGCAAAAGATGGGAGACCTAGAAAAGGAAGCAATTGAAAGAGGCAGCAAACGGACGGCAAAACATACACCCTTATTATATATATATATATATATATATATATATATATTTATATATAATAAAAACTCGTTCATGTACAACAATTAAAAGAAAAAAAACAAGATCGAGATGGAGAAATAAAATACGGGGAGACGAATAATTTCTCAATCCGTCTTGATTTCTTGTAGGAATTTTTCTTTTTGTTTTGAATCTTCTTCTCTTTGGCCTTTCCAACTCTCTAATCTATACTTAATATTAAGAGAGAGTCGCAAAAAAAATATAAGGAAACATGTGTCATCTCCACCTTAATCCTCTTTTTAAAAATCTTAAAAAAGGAACGTTTAATTTGGGAGGGGGTTAGAGGATTATTCTATTATATATTATCTACCAATTAAAAATTCCTCTCATTTATTTTTAACCTAATAGTTTAAACAATTATAACTTTTATGTATCAATTTTATTTTTGAAAAAAATATATCAAATTAATTCTTACTTCGGGCTCTTTAATTTGACATCCATATAGTATATATAAAGTAATATAAATATAATTATAATATATTTAGATGATTAAAATATTTCAATAGAAAAATATAAGACTATTGAAAAAAGATATATTTTTAGTTTATTTTCATAGATTTTAACAATTATTTAATTTTTAAGAATTATTTTGTTCTGATTATAAAATAATAAAAATATATTATATTAATGTCAAATCATATAAAAAATTATATTAGTAAGAATATTGGTTGTATACTTTTAATGAAAGTTGATAATACAACACCCACAATATCATCATCAGAGCTTTAGTTCCAAAATACTTTGGAGTCGGTTATAATGAAGTTGATAATAATAAATATAATTTAATTTCTTATTTATAAACTTAGATATAAGACCCATATTTTCCTATATGAAGAAATAATGGCAGTGCTTAATTAATTTATGTGCCCTTAAATCACATACTAAGAGTTTATAAATAAAATTAAATTAAATAATGAAATAATAAAATATGTATATGTGCGTGTATACTGATTCATGCATATTTTATAATAATTTTATAATATTATTGAAATTCGATCACATATTATTAATATGATAAAATACTTAATATTCTACGCCGCGCATCGCACGGGAGGACATCTAGTGATGAATAATAATAATGATGAATATTGAACTATAATTATACATATAGCTTTTTATACGAGTTTTAAATCGAAATTTGTGTATTGACCGTATCAGCATCGCCCGACGACAAAGACCATGTCAAATGACGTGCGGTGTCGCTAAAATTTTTGAAAAAACTCGTTCGCCGGGAATAGACACGTCCAATGTCGCCCGTCATAGCCTATATTTGGAGTCGTGTTTTCTGTATGACTGGTGTTATCATATGTTTGGGCTTACACGAGTTGGATTGGGTTACACGTTTCATTTGCGAGGAAATATGGACTAGATGGCCCATTTCGAAAAAGATGCTTAAACCGGAACAGATCACTCGCCCATGATCCGCACTGCACCGACCCCACTCTATGGCATCCGTTAATAAGCATTGCTTTTCCCCAAAGGAAAATCGATCCATGACCTCCATGAAGTGGAGGATTACTCTTTATTGGGCTATTTTTGAATTTTGTTAATTATTTTGTATTTTTTTATAGTTATTGTACATTGTTGAAAATTTTTATTTTATAACAATAAATAATATTCGATGGTTGAGAAAATAGTTTATTTTATATATAAATAATAAAAGTTATACTATATGTTATTGACAAATATATTTTCCGTCCTAAATAGAATAAAAATAAAAAAAAACACTGCAAAAACATTAAACAAATGATTAGAAATATAAAAAGACGTCGTCTTGTGACATTAAATACTAGTAGGCACGGACACATACATACGTGAAATTCGGACACGAAGACACTATCTATAATATAAAAGACAATAATATTTTGTTGGTGGTCGTCGTAGTCTGCACCGAAAAGGAATATTGTACCTCTTTCATATCTCTTTTTTCTTGTGTTGAATTTAATAATATTTAATAATACTAATATTAAATATTTAACAAAAATAAAATAAAAAATACACCTAGAATAATAACTTAAATTAAAAAAACACTTCATTTTAAAAAAAAAACTTTTTTTTACACTACGCAGCCGGCCTGCTTTCGGGAGGCCCACCACCGACGACAAGCGAACCTCCGGCGATCGGTAATTTTTTTCATTTTTTTATACAACGCCAGACCGTCGGCCTGTTTTTCGGCAGACCTCCGGCAACCGGCCATTTTTTTTTCTTTTTGTTTTTCTTTTTATGGCAGGCCACCGGCCTGCTTTCTAGCGGACCTCAGGGACCGGCCACTTTTTTTTTTTTACGCCAGGGCGTCGTTCTGCTTTCTTTTTTGGAAAACTATATTTTCTTATTTTTGTTCAATCAACCGATATTATAATTTATATAACCAAAAACATTACTTTTAAACAAATTATATAATTTTAAACTAGATATCAAAAAAATTACTTTTAAACAAATTATATAGATTCTAATATTTTATTCTGACAATAGATTGTTCTGCCGAGATAAGTATTTTGGAAGTGTGAATGAGTTTTTTTTATTTTTTTTATCGAGCAATTAAAAATCCAATAGAGAATACTGAGAAAATATAGATTGGGACAGGTAACTATATGTACTATGGTTTATGGGCGGGTTCATTTATATAGGGACAAAAGCTATAAATCAAAGTAGGTGGGAAAATTACTGAAGACTTTAATTGTGGCTATGGAATTAGGTAAGAAGGCCTGCTTGTCCAAAATTAATTCTCATGAACTAATAAAAACCCTAATTTATAAACCAATTTCGGGCCTCCAATCAATCGTTACATGAAATAAACCGTTTTTACTAATACCATTTTTACATTTTGATTATTTTATCTTTTTATTAACATATAATATGATATGTCATCAATATTTTTTTCTATATACAAATGATATAAATATTAGTCCAAACGGGAAAGTAAAGGAAATATTTGAAGAATATTACTAAATAGTTTCACGAACTTACTCTCTGTACACATAAATTAATAAGGTACCTAAGTACGAGAAAAATTATCCCAGTTGGATGGTTTAGTGGTCGAGTGTTGTTGCTCGGATGCCAAAGATCACGATTTCAAACCCCACCAGCACAACTAGGTCGGGTGTGTGAATTAAAAAAAAAATACTTGAAAAATTAAATTTATAAAAATATAAATGTTTGTGCGAAAGTGTGTTCTGAGTAAAGTGAGTGTTGCGTGTGTTTGTATGTGTCCAGGGGCGGAGGGAGGGGGTGGCCGGTAGGGGCTGTGGCCCCCCTCCCTACCGATATTTTTCTATTATAATTATATTTTGTAATTTATAAAATATTGACCCCAAAGTAAGAAAAGTAGTCGGTCAAATTTTGTAACCGAATGTATTTTTGTGAGTTATATTAGTATGGTTTTACGTATTAATATGGATTCGTTTATTTAATGTGATTTTTGTTGTTAATAACTCATTTAAAAAAAATTAATGTCGTCGAAAACAAATTTAATATCGCCCCCTACCAAGAAATCCTGGCTCCACCACTGTATGTGTAATTGTAGCAAAAGGCGAAATCCTCGCTCGCGCCCCACCCCTAGACAAGTGGTAGAGAATTAAATCATGGTGACTAACTACCACTAGGTGGGAGGAACAGTGTCTGCCCACAGCGAGCCTATCCCCACATTGGAGGATAAAACTCCCACATCAGTGCCAGGCTCGAACTCGCGTCAGAAGCAATCTGCCATCCAGAGGCAGGTTGAGGCTTGATACGGACACACTTTATGTGTCATTGTGTACAATGCTTGTAGAGGGTCAAATATGTGTAGTATAAGGGTCGTGTTAAATGTGTGCAATGTGTTCTATGCGTTAACTGTGTATACTGTATGTGAGATGTGTGCGGTATGTTTCGTGGGTGAAATGTGTAAAATGTTTTTTTTTTTTTTTTGGGGGGGGGGGGGGTGAAAGTACATTGTCTATTTTTTTTTTTGTGTATATATAGTGGATTTTGTGTATAAGTGAGTAAAATGTGCATAGTGTTAAATGCATGTAGTTAGTTTTTTTGGTGTGTATAACATGTAGTGTTTTCTGGTATGCGTGTTGTGTGTATGCGTAAAATGGATATAATTTGTATATGAGATTGAGAATTGTACGTTTATTAAGTTTGAAACTGTATTATTCAATATTTTTATGTAAACTCGTATATATTCTATTACTTATTAGATAAACGTTGAAATAAAATGAAATTTATAGTGGAACTGACATCCACATTAGGAAAAATAAGAAAAGTAAATGAATGTGACGTGCTCGAAAAGAGACCGAACACAAAAAATTATATCGAACACACGAAATGGTCCTTATGTGTTCTCGTCCTTATGTGTCCTTATGGTGCTCTCCACAACATTGATTTCTTGCGCTGAGATGCTGGAGGTGCGTTCCTGAGCTGCCCGCTAATGGTCCTTATGTGTTCTCGTTCATCTCCCTCGCAAAGGAACTTTCAAACAGTAATGGTAAATAGAGTCAGCGTCCCCTAGGTGATGTGGGGCCGATCTGCCAATAAGAGCTTTGTGTTTGCTTGGGGCGTCAATTATTTGAAAGTGGTCTTCATCATCCTCATATCTAGGTGTTCCCGAATTGGCAATGTAAGTCGATCTTGCCACTGTCTGGGTGGTTCCGGTTGCCCCGAAGCCCCAAATCTAGTCCGGACAAGGACATATATGATTCGTCTATGTGCATCTATCTAAACATTTACAGATAGAGGAAAATCGCGTACGCCGTATTGCCGACCATAACCTGATGGACAAGGATACAACAAAATGTGAGGTGTGATGATGAAGGCATCGTTATGCGGATGCTACCATCTCAGCATCGTGTTCGCGGAAGGAAATCAGGCTTTCATCTTCCAGCTTGGCCTTTGATTTTTGAATTTAGGTCACATCTCAAGTATCTCGCCCAAAAACCGTTAGTAGGATGTGGCCGCCTCCCTGATCGTCAATTTCTCTTGCGGTTAGATTTCTCGTCAACTTTCTCATTGCCGCCAATGAGAACGAGAATTTCGTTTGGGGCGCCCTCAAAATGTCTTAGATTGCCGTTGTCGCAAGCTCGGATGAGAGCGTTGACAGGTCGCGAACTCCTTAGTTTTATGCCCGACCTGGTTATGGTAGGTGCATAACCATTTTTTGTCCAACTGGGATAGGGCCTTCATGATTGGCCTCGGCGCGGCAGAATCCCAAGACTCTTGATCGGCTTAAAGATGGCGGAGTAGATTTCACTAGAATTTTCCATGAGCTTGGAAGAGCTTATTTGAGTCCGAGCTGTTACTTGTTTCCTTCTTTTGTTCATGACCCTAGTTGTGCTGGATTGGCCCTTGAGGAGTGGCCAAAATCGGGATCGCCATGGACTCTCCCGGTCATCATCCATATGTGTGGAGCGACCCGCCCATTCAGCAGGAAATCTCAGATGCTTGGTCCCCAACCGATCAAACACGGAGATGAGGGAGACGTAACTTGGGGCCGATTTAGATGTGGGCGGTGTGCCTCTGATTTGGTGATCATGGTGATGGGTCGTACCTGGTTGTCCTGCTTGTGCCCTGGTCGTTGGGATCTTGAGGGAGCGGGGGCAGACTAAGACTCTGTTGTGCGGCGATTAGTACGCCTGGATAGGCGATCGGTATCACGATCAGAGAAGCCAATCATAGAAGACATGCTCGGGGCAAACACCCGGAAATCGGCACATACGGCGATCGTCTTTTGATACCCAGCGATCGTCTTTTGATGACTGGCGATCGTCTTTGATGTCCGAACCAGAGACGATCGTCTCGTGCCGCGTATGGATCCAACATCCGTCAAAGTCGTCGAAGACCGAATCTTGGACGGTGGCCCACGTGCAGATCCACAAAGGGCGCCGACAGATAGGACATTTGACCACAACCTGTCACCTACCTCACCTACCGACAAGGCCGCCGAAAGGTACAAAGTGGGTCCTCCCCGGACAGCGACTCAAGACGCGTGCTGGCTTCCCATTGGTTCGCCAGCTGGCCACCAGCAACGACCTCGGACCTCAAGGGAACAGGCCCACGTGACGGGACGATCGGCCATCTTATTATATTATAGAAAACGGCGGTCGCCCACGATCGCCTGAGGGGTCCCAACTACCCTGTCCCCTATAAATAGAGAACTCACTGCAGTGGGAGAAGAGAGGCGATTTTACTGTGAATTCAGTGCAAAATACACACAAAAAGAGAATCAAAGGCTCTTCTGGCAACCACTTATACATTCATAGTGATATTCATACGCATTTATCATATATCCCAAGCAAGAACTCACAGATTTACCTATCTGGTTCTTCCGGCAATCTACGCGCTCTACAGCCTAGATAACTAGAAGTCTTTACACTCCTTGTAATAGATTCTAACATTAATATTTGTACTCGACAGTATATTTATTAATAACATCTCGTGAGAGCATTCAAGCCCGGGATTAACAACCCCGACAAATCTTATGTTATCTATTTTCTCACGGAAGTGTTCTCGCATTTGTTTGTTACTCGATTATTCCAGCAATACTATCTCCGGATAATATTTTGGGTAACAACAGACTCTAAGTCCTGGATCGGCTCCCTGCTTTTCTACATCTGCCTAGGAGGAGGCATTAGGGTGGGGCATCTGGGCGGTCTGAATAGCCCGAGTTATGAAGAAAGCCATCCACGCCGCGATGGTTGCGGTGGGCGGAGCTCTGGTTGGTGGGGAATGAGGCTCGTTGGCTAGAGCGATCATTCTTTCCTGTATTTCCGCGGTTTCCAGTTTCAGACATTTTTTTTGGAAAAAAATATAAAAACTAAGTGTATATCTCTTTTTTTTTTCTCACCACAAGGATTTTGCACTCCTTCTAGTGCCAATTTTTTGATGCCTATGCTGGTCAACGAATTCACGTAAATATTTATAAATGACGTCAATAAATAATCCATACATATAAGCATGAACATTCCACACAGGAGTGTCTAAATACAATAAAATATTGAATTGCAAGAAAAAGACATAAGTGACAACAAGAAAAAAAACTGTATTATTGAACTTGCGCACTGAAATCTAGATCGGTTCTTAGCTATTTGTCTTTACAGTGTTGAGTTCGGTTGCAAAAATGTCTATCCTTGGTAATGACCCGAGCTGAGAATATTTATAAGAAATCCTGCTCGGACACGTGTCATTCCTTGGTTAACTGTTGGATATGCAGGGAGGTCAGTGGCATTGATTAGACCTTTGTCTCTTTGTTGTTGCGACCGCTGGCCTGGTTTGCATGTGTTGGGCTCCCGCGATTTTGGGGGTCGGATACGTAGCGTCCTGCCTCTATTCGTTGTCCTGGACTGGTCGTCTCTCTAATCGAGGCTATTAGGTTTTGAGTCCTTCCTTGGGTGCGTAGTCAGATCCCCATATGGTCGATCTGAGCAGTCGTTGGTTTCGATCCCCTGAGCCAGATATCCAGGTCGGATAATATCCTGCTCGCCCTAAGTGGGGCGACCTGGGGAGTGTTGGTATAGCCTGAGGTTCTGGTCTGGACCAGATATTCATGTTGGATAATATCTGGCTCGCCCACCATGGGCGATCTGATGCGCTTTGCACTGTCGGTCACTCTTCCACTAGACATCCAGGGGCGGATCACAAGCCTTTCAACCGCGGGGGCCGAAGCTAATATCTTATATATTTTTAAAAATACAAAAGATACATCATTCAAAGTTATAAATATCAAAACATTAAAACTAGACGTTAAATATAAAATACCAAACATTGCTCATCAAAGTGGAACTCGTCGATCCTTCGCGGCCTTGAAATCTTCTATAATTTCATCCAAAGTAATCTTTTCAGCAAGTTCTCTTTCGATATACAAAATCGACGAGTCATTTAGAAACACATCTTCCATTTTACTCTGTATCCTTGTTTTCACAATATTCATTGCTGAAAATGGTCTCTCGGTTGTCGCGGTAGAAATTGGGAGAGTAAGTAACAGACTGATTACTCGATAAATAAGATCAAAAGTGATTTCTCTTCTAGTCCTGACCAACCATTGACATAATTCCGCAATAGATGTCAATTTCTTATAATCTGCATGTTGAACGACATCAATATCATAATGTTGAAGTTGCATTGAATTGTTTTTCTCATGATCACTGAAATCTTAAGGATAAAACTTCTCTACTAGTTGACGTACATCAACACTTCGAAAAGTCTCATATGCATCTTTGGGATCTAGAGATGAAGCAAGACGAAGCAACTCCATGGCACTATCGGTAAAACGATGATCTAATTCCATTTAGAGGTGGCATTCGGGTCGGGCCCGGTCCGGGCCGGGCTGCTAAAGCCCGCTCTATTTAAGTCCTTTTTTTTGGCGGGCCGGGCCGGGCCGGTCTTTTTTTGGCGGGCCGGGCCGGTCTTTTTTTACAAACATAAGGCCCGGCCCGGCCCACAACCCATTGTGTTCATGGGTCGGGCCGGGCTGTTCACGAGCCGGGCCGGGCCGGGCCGGGTTGAACATTTTTTTTCTTCATTGTAAGACAGAAATTTTATTACAAAGACCAACAATGAACTTGAGATTTATTATAATAAAGAACAAGTCTCTCTCTCTCCCCCTCTCTCTGTCTCTCTCTCTCTCTCATTTTACTACTCTTCAAGTTAATTGCGAAGTGCTTCTATAGTGAATCGGACTATTGTCGGGTGTGAAATGTTAGTGGACATAAAATGCTGAAATGTACTCTCACTACTGCATGCCTCTTGGACATAATAAGATGTGATTTACTAAATGAAAACTGGATTTTGTACCTTTTTCAGGCTATAAATTGATAGAAAAAAATAAAAAACCCTATTGGGCATTCCCAGTTCACGGTCTTTAGACGGGCTAAACGGACCGGGCCTTCCCGGTTCACGGGCTAACACGGGCTCGGGCCGGTCTGGGCCGGGCCTCTAAAACAAAGGCCCCTAAGGCCCACATAACCTAAATGTACACGGGCTGGGCCGGGCCAAATAGTAAACGGGCCGGTCCGGGCCGGTTTTTAAGCGTGCCGGGCTGTTCTGCGACCGGCCCAGATACCACCTTTAATTCCATTAATTAAGGTCCGGGCCGGTTTTTAAGCGTGCCGGGCTGTTCTGCGACCGGCCCAGATACCACCTTGAATTCCATTACTTAACAATTAATTGCTTCATAGAAAATATCCACTCGATAATGATGCTCAAGTGTATTATCATCTAAATTTGTTGTCTCTTCGGAATCTTGAGAAGAAGAACTAACATGTTTTCTTTTAAAAAACCGTGAATGGTAGATTGAGTTTTCTTCATCTACTGATCTACATATCAAACAAAATTAACAATTTTATCACATTTTAAACCAATTGAACTATCAAAGTATTAAAACAAAAGAGACAAAGAGCGAAAGAGTAGAGGGCAAAACCGAATCGAATCAATCGATGGCCGTCTTCTTTCTGCTGGTCTGCTGTCGGAGGCTTCGAATCCTTCGATCTTAAGCTGGAAGCTTGGAACGGAATCGGACTCACGGAGAATCGATGGCCGCTGCCTGTGCTGGTGCGATTGCAAAGCCGAATCGATGGAGTTTTGCTCGCTGCAGTCAGAACTCAGAAGAAGGTCGACGAGCGACGAATGGATTCTCAATTCTGGAAGAAGGATGATGTGTTGTCGGCTTTAGGGTAATATTAGTGTTGTAGACTTTACTCTTTAGGGTAATATATCTATTAATTATTTGTAAAAAAAAGCCGAGGGGCCTTGGGCCCTTGGCCCCTAAAGGCCTCTGTCCCTGTAGACATCCAAGTCAGATAATATCCAGATCAGCTCTTCGATTATTGGTCTGTTTGACCTTACGGTGACGTGACAGACGGATCGCCTACATCAAACCGATCACCAACAATGGGAATGAAAAAAAAAAAAAAAACACACAAAAAAACCATGAGTTGTCACATCTATTTACAGTTTAGATTCTCACCACGTTCTTCATTTATACGGGTCCGCACATTTTTCACCTACCTTTTCCAATAAACAAAACCAATTTAATGCATCAACCTATCTTATTTCATATGGTCTGCGTAATTATTCCTATCTATGGCAGTTTAATAGATTTTGCAATCCTTCAAGCAGGAGTATATTACATTTCATCTCATCAGCAAGCAAGCAAATTAAACTCCACATATATTTGATATATAATAACAATATGTCACACGAAGAAGAAGAAGAAGAAGAGCCAGCAAGCCCAGGAGCCCGTTTGATGCAGGCACCAAGCTTCAATCTCTGCATATTAGCGGTCATGGGTTATATGACCACCATCAACCTTAACTTGTTCAAGGAAGAGATAGGGCGAAGTCTAGCTAAGCATCCTCGTTTTTCTAGCTTGCTGGTACGTAAATACGTTTGACACTACAGTACAGTAAAACATCGATAAATAAATATGGTGGGGACCGAAGAAAAATATTCATTTAGCGAAATTATTCATTTATCGAAAGAAAAATTGTACATGTTATAAAGAGTTGGGACCGGAGAAAATTATTTATATTATCGAGTTTTTCTAATTTTTTCGAGAGATTAGGGTTTGTAGTATTTTTTTTATCAGTTCAACTCCCCTCTTTTTTTTATATATATTTTAGTCATTTTTTAAAATTTTCTATCGTTAGTATATATATTTTTAATTAAGATTTAGTTTGAGGAAATACGAAACAAGATTAGTAAAACCCATTTATTATGCTCTCGGTCCGGGATTTCTGTTCGTAAGGAGGTGGATATTGGGCTTCATGGAGATATGGACAGACCCTTGCGACCGGCCGATATATTGCTTTATTCTTGGGATGGCGGGCGTGACGTTTGCGTTGATCTTACAGGTTCGTCTCCTTTGACGCAATCGGGGTTGCTTGATTTTGTGCCAGGGCGTGCGGTTAGTGAGGCTGCACGACGTAAACGTGTCAAGTATGAGGTTAAATGCGCAGATATCGGATACGGGTTCCTTCCCTTTTCTTTTTCTTCTTTTGGAGAACTTGAGAAAGAGTGCCTTACTAAAGCGTATTAGACGTTTCTCCTCGACTCAGCATTGGGGCACGTCTTTGCGTCATATTTTTAATCGTATTAGTTTCGCTATTGCTAGAGGAGTGGGGGTCCAGTTGGTTTCTCGACTTCCCACTAATTTCTTGTAAATCCTTTGAGTTTTTAATAAAGTGATGTGTTATAATAATAATAATAATAATAATACTAATAATAATAATAAACAGTAATAATGATAATACCACTTCAATTCTTAACCTAATCCTTCTTTTGTGAATGTTATAAGATTGTGAACAACAAGAGGCGTGGCACGTTTTCATGGAAACGAACAAAAGTCGACTTGGAAAAACACGTGATTGCTCCGGATCTGGATCCGGAAATGGAGAACCCGGACGAGTTCATAGACAATTACATATCAGGTCTTTCGAAAAACCAGATGCCCTTCGAAAAGCCATTATGGGAAGTTCACGTTCTTAACGTGAGAAACTCGGATGCGAACTCGACAATTGTATTCAAAATCGATCACTCGATTGGTGACGGGGTGTCTCTGATATCACTTGTACTTGCATGCGCTAGGAAAAACCCGGACTCCGAATCCCTACCCGTTGTCCGGCCCAAGAAACATAAGAAGACGGCGAACGACGGGTTGATGATGAAGAGGTTACTTGTGTTGGTTTGGACATTATTAACGGTAATGTTCAACACCTTGGTCGATTGCATACTGTTTGTGGCAACAATATTGTTCTTGAAAGACACGAAGACCGCGATTAAAGCCGGACGAGGGGTGGAATTATCTCCGAGGCGATTCGTGCGCAGGATAATAAGCCTTGAGGATGTTAAGTTTGTCAAGAATGCCATGAATGTGGTATGTACGTACAAAATAATATTCCATTTTTTTAATTGTGTTTATTAGGGTTTTAGTTTTTTTTTTTTACATCACCTTTTTTTTTTTTACTTTTTCTTTAGAGTTTTTAATGAATTTTCATTAATTCGTAACAACCCTTCTACTGTTTTTCATGTTTTTTTTTTTACAGCTAATATTATGATATTAATCTTCTTGTGTTTGAATTACTCAGAGCATTAATGATGTGGTACTTGGAGTCACAGAAGCTGGCCTCAGTCGTTATCTCAACACGAGATACGGTAAATCTCATCCCGGAGGTAAATTAATGCATGCACATACAGTCAAAGCTCGATAAATGAATGTTCGATAAACGAATAACCTCGCCAAATGAATAATTTTCTCCGGTCCCAACATGTTCAAATATTCTTTCGATAAATGAATAATTTCGCTAAATGAATATTTTTTTCCGGCCCCAATCATATTCATTTATCGAGGTTTTACTGTAAATTAAAAAAAATCTACAAATTAATTGGTATAATTGACCTTTATTGAATATAATCCTCCCTTCGTTTGATTTGAAAAGTATATTCCGATTAATTTATAATTTTTAATTTAAACCATGTTACTAAAGTTATAATTCTTTTTTAACAATCTATTCGATGGTAAATTTTTTATTTTACCTCAATCAGTTAATAATATAATTCATATAATAAAAAATATTGTTAAAGTCTGGAGTTCCATCTCAAAACCAATTGACAATGAGAGGAGTAGTACATGATCTTTATATATTGATTGCAAGATTTGTATTTTTCCAATATGGGATTAATGCTTCAACACGCCCCCTCACGGGTAGCCGGAGTCAAGGCTTACAGCGTGGACTTTTTTTTTTTAACTCGGGTGGCGCGGAGCTACAACATCGTGGGCCGTTGGGCTCGCACGTGAAAGCCTGCTCCGATACCATGTTAAAGTTCAGCCCATCTCAAAACCAATTGATAATGAGAGGAGTAGTCCAGGATTTTTATATATTGATTGCAAGGCTTGTATTTTCCCGGTGTGAGATTAATGCTTCAACACGCCCTCTCACGCGTAGCGGGAGTCAAGGCTTACAGCGTGGACTTTTTTTTAACTCGGGTGGCGCGGAGCTACAACATCGTGGGCCGTTGGGCTCGCACGTGAAAGCCTGCTCCGATACCATGTTAAAGTCTGGAGTTCCATCTCAAAACCAATTGGCAATGAGAGGAGTAGTCCAAGATCTTTATATATTGATTGCAAGGCTTGTATTTTCCCGATGTGAGATTAATGCTTCAACAAATATTACTGAAAATATTATATAAATTTCAATTAGTTACCATTTGTAAATTGTGGCACTGCATTTTCAATTCTTGAATCAAATGATGAATTTAACTAATTAATCTCCAATATTTCCACAGAGAAACATAATGAAAATGGTGCAGAAATTACGAAGAAGAGTACTACTAATCATTTACCCAAAAATCTCCGCATTAGATCAGCCTGTGTTTTTAATCTGAGGCCATGTGCAAAAATTGAGGTAAACTCCCAACAGATTGACAA
Source organism: Orobanche coerulescens (assembly GCA_033398695.1). Classification (NCBI taxonomy): domain Eukaryota; kingdom Viridiplantae; phylum Streptophyta; class Magnoliopsida; order Lamiales; family Orobanchaceae; genus Orobanche; species Orobanche coerulescens. Next base: position 5,837,258 of record CM065816.1, read on the forward strand.
TATCTAATTTTTTTATATAATTATAAAAAAATTATAATTTATTTGTTTATAATGTCTGGATAAGTTTGCTACACTACTAGACTTTTTAACAGTTTAAGAGTGTATTTGGCAGTTTAATTGATAAGTTTGTTGATGATTTATAATTTTGCTGATAGTTTATAAGTTAGTTTGTAGCGTATCAAACCGTAATTGAACATGCTCCGATAGTTGAAAACACCAATACGGTAACTAAAAATTCTATCTTCAGTTACCCTAATAACAATTAACACGATAATTATAAAATATTGTTTTTTTAGTTTTTTAGTTACTGAATATTTCAATTACCGTAGTATTTTCAAATATCGGTGAAATATAGTTGTATAGTACTTACTTTTCCAATTGTCATATAATAATAGTCTGAGCTAAACAAGCTTATGCCCTATTCTCTTCACTGGATTTTTACCGTACTGAAATTATTTTTTACGGATTAAAATTGATTTGAACTCTATAAAATTGTTTTCTACTGATTCATTAGTATATTTGTTATATGAATTTAATAATTTTTACTGACTTTTACGTTTTACTGAATATTGATATTATTTTAAGTTGAATATAACTTGGCCTTATTTCGCGCCAGGTTGAAACTTGGAAAAACTTGACATTGCACAAGTTTTCCTATAATATAGATACATTTCATTCCAATCACTTACCACAATTAATAATGAATTTTGCGCAATTGAAAATATATATATATATATATATATATATAGGATTTGGCCGAGATGATGGAGAAGGAGAAGTTATTAAAGGGAATGTGGGGCAATTTAGTCGGTATAGTCGTGCTTCCACTTACTATTGATCTTTCGGACGATCCCTTAACCTACATACGTAGAGCTAAGGCGACGATGGATAAAAAGAAACTATCACTTGGACACAAATGTGCGTTTGGTGTGATGAAGCTAATGCTGTTGATATTCGGAAACAAGGTGAGATATAATTTTTCAATTTTATTTACTTATGTTATTAATCCATTTTCTATTATATTGATCGAAGATTTTCATGTTTCAGTCATTCATGTTTGCTTCTATGATGTTTGTTTATTCTTTTTAAGATGTATAGTAGAAAAAACGTGTGTTTGTTTCTTATTTGAATTTCATTTTTGCTTCCAATAAGTATGAAATGATGAAACAACTATGAACATATTCTGAAAAAACAAACCCCATATTTGGAACACACTTAGGGTATATCTGGAGCACATATTTTTTTAATCTTAAGCTCTTAAGGGTATGTTTGTTTTAAGGTTCGTTCAGATTTAGAATATTTGGTATTCAGAGTTTTAGGTATTTAGAGCGTTGTGAATAGTAAAAATATAATTCCTTCGTCTCATAAGAGTCTGGTCACTTTTTATGGGCACGAATTTTCATAAAAGTTATATAGTGATGGTTTTGATTGGAGAAGAGTCTGTTGTGAGAGTATATTAATTACTGTTGTTGATTAACTAAAATATAAAGAGTGTGTCATTATTAATATTATTGTAAATAAGTTGAAAATGTGAATTAAAAATATAAGGGGTATTTTCTAAAATAGAATGAACACACTCTTGTGGGACGGATGAAAATGACAAATTGAGCAACTCTTGTGGGACTAAGGAAGTATGTTTGTTGTAGGACTCATAATTTTTATTTTCTGTCATAGATATCAAATCATGTCCGTAAAAATGGATGATATATTATTATTACATAATAACATATAGTGTATTATTATGTAAGATAAGAAAAAGATAGAGATGATACTATGTTATTATAGAATCTAGTTGTATTATTTAAGGATAAAAAGAAGAGAAATGATGTTGTATTATTATATAGTATTCAGTTGTATTATTTAAAAATCTAAAGAGAAGAAAAATATGATGTGATATGTAAAATGTATAAGAAAAATATTGTTTGCGTATTTGAAATTTGAATCTTATAACAAATACTAAGAATTTGAATTTAATAGCACCCGACAAACATGGCCTTAAGAAAATTAGGCCGGGGCTTTATGCCATGGGCTTGTAAAATCCAATAAAATGGTTATATCTTGAATTCTTTACGTATTTATATAATATTTATAAGTTAATTATATAAATTTAATATAAAAAATAATTATAAATTGACGCATTGAATACTTGCAATTCAAATAAAATATCGCATTTGGATACCAGTTATTTGTGTATCAAATGCTCAACATCTACTGAAATAAAATGTAGTCAGATACTTTTAAATATTTGGTTAGCCGAATATTATATTTAGATACTAACACAAGTCGTTATTCTCGTAACTGTTTTGATTTTGTGAGATTTTTGTAATTTGTATATTAGAATGTATAATATCCCCTTAATTATATCTTGGATAGAATAATAAAATGTTAAAAAATTAAATAAGAAAAATTAGCTGCGTGTGTGTTACAGATAGCAGCTGGAGTGTCGACAAGAGTTTTCAGGAACACAACCTTAACTTTCTCGAACGTGGTCGGGCCACAAGAAGAGATCAATGTATTTGGTCATCCCTTGGCTTATATTGCCCCTTCTGTGTTTGGTTTTCCTCAGGTATGTTTAAATATATAGGTTTTTTTGGATGTATATTTTCTATTTTCTTGTAAATTTTTGTTAATATGTAGAAGCAGGGGCGGATCTATACTAGGGCATGGTGGTGCACGTCCCCAAAAAAAAAAAAAAAACGACGTCGTTTTGACATTTTTCAGTTAAAATGCCGTCGTTTTAATTAAAACGACGTCGTTTTGACGCCTTTCAGCTAAAACGACGTCGTTTTGGTTAAAACAACGTAGTTTTTTTTATTAAAAAAGTGAAAAATTTAGAAAAAAAATTCCGATCGTCCGTTTTTTTTTGTGGTGCGTCGGTGCACCAATAGTTTTCGGATGCTGGATCCGCCTATGTGTAGAAGAAGATATTAACATTTCAAGTTATACATTTAACTCTCTCTCTCTCTCTCTCTCATGAACTATATGTTTTTATTATTCATCAAGTATACGTTGATTTTACAATATCAATAAGATATGACGGATTTTTTTAATTTGATCACAATTTTCATTCTTATGGACAGAAAGATCATCGGACGTAGATTCTTTAGTATTTTAGTTATTGTATGAATTTATAATATTTACTAGCCGCAGACAATTAAATAATACTCTCTCCGTCCAAAAACTAGTTAGGCTGTGTTTTCTTCGTCTGAACATAACTGAACAGAACAGAACTTACCCCCTTCCATTTTTAGTAAGTATACATCACACGTTTCACTTTAAAACTACAATAAAAGTGGGACCCTTATTCCAATCACACAACACGCTCAATTAATTTCTTAAAACCCGTGTCGAACTCAAAGGGATAACTTCTGGGTGGACGGAGAGCGAGCGGTACATTGTTGCAAGTTGAAGTTGAGGATTTTTTTTTTAACTATTAATAAGGTGAAGTTGAGGGTGTTTTTTACTATTAATTTTGGATATATTGTTGCAGGGATTGGTCATACATTACCAGAGCTATGCTGATAAGCTTGTTATAGCCATGGCAGCTGATGAAAAGTTGATCCCAAATCCTCATCAACTGTGTGATGATTTGGTGAAGTCTTTTGAAAATATTAAGGAAGCTGTTATAAAGAAAGGGATTGTTAAGGGCTCAGAGCTTTGTTGATCAATAGTGTGTGAGGTTATTATAATCTCAATTATTACTACATTTTATTTCACTGAGATTTAAGTTATATATATATATATTAATAGATGTTGAATGACATGTCACTTGATCAACATTCCTATATATGTTATGAGATTATTGTGATGTGATAATTAAAAAAATCCCATTTTGTCCTCCCAAAAGTGTAACAATTACCATGCTACTTGTTAACAAATTTCTATTTTAAAAGCTGTATTCATTAATTTTCAAGACTACACGATGTGATCGCGGTTTAATCTTATGTGAATTTTTCTTTGTACCACTTGCCGCAGTGTGATTTGTTGTGCTTAATTGTTCTTAACCTTGTGAATTAAATTTTCGGAAAACCACTTGGTTATTCAAAATTAAAAGAACTAATTAAAACCCTAAAGTCTTGAAACATCCAAACCTTACGCAACGAGGACCGGTAAGTGTCCTTCGAATCTTTGTCAATGGCTGAGTGATTTTATTGCTTAGTCCTCTTTATCCATAAGATTGTGGAACATCCAATCAAAGGCTCACATAGTCTATTATTCATTGAACCATGCATGCAACACAAATTAAACATGATCAAACAACTTAAGGCTCATCCCCTCAAAATTTCACCATCAATCCATTTCACTTGTACTGATACAATTTATACTTCAAGTCCAAATCAGGCTTCCACCATTGATGAATCCCATGAGCTTCCTTAAAACCCGAACAAGGGCTACAGTTAGTACTCACGTAAGCGGACGGGATAAGATGTGCCGCCTCGGAGTCCTTCCCTCTAGCCTTCGACACTATGCTTCCCAACGAATGCTTAGTCGCCAGCCTCCCAATTTTACCGGCACCAATAGACTCCATTTTCTCCCTATGTTCGAAATACCCGATATACTCCGAACAAATCATGTCGGATTGGTTAAGAAACAAATAAGGTATCCACGGCGAAAGCACACGAAAAGGGTCGTTTTCCTTGGCCTTGGAGCCCGCAGCCACAGCCAGACCGGCCGTCAGGACGCTGTTCGCCAACCTCAATCCGAGTTTAACCTTCTCGTTTTTGATCCGTTCGATCGGAGGAGAGGCGAACGGTGGGTTGAAGAGGTAGGTTTCTAGATGAGCTCCCGTGTTTTTCGCCATATGACGTCCGATTAGTAGTGCTATCGACGATCCAATGGAGTGTCCGGTTATCCAGACATTTCCCGGCCCGACACGCGAGACCGTCTCCCCGACCAACTCTGTTCCGATCTGGAAACGTCGGCTGTCGTGGAGATTGTTGATCATGCAGTTGAGATTCAGCTTGAGGTCCTCGCCCCGGGTGCCGGATTTGTTGGTTGGGCCTCGGAAGGCGAACACGTACTGTGGGGTCCGTTGGCCGGTATAGTTGGGGTTGGGATATGGGGAGGTGATGAACTCGTATATGGCGCCGAAATACGATTGGTCGTGGTCGTCTATTAGTGCTTGGGTTAGTTTGAAATTGAAAAATCCCCACCACGGTGGAGCTAGAGCTTGAGGGCCTTGCCGGTTTTGTTGTCGATCACATTCGAGTACATACACTCCTTGGACTAGGCTGGCGGCGACCGACCGTTTATGGTTTGAATTGGTCCTGCGAGTATAACCTCAAATTTCTTAGTTCAAGAGGAAAGAGGTTAGTAAAACATAGACCTCGCAATTCGTTCGTGTCGTGTATTTTCGTGTTTTCATGTTTTGTGTACCAAAAGTCCAAATCCATACACGATACTAAATGAATTCGTGTCATGTCGGGTCGTGTAATGCGTAAATTCGTGTCGTTTTGGGTCGCGTTTTCGTGTCAGGCACATAATATAAAATAAATATTATAAAATATAATAATTTTAATATTATAATATTATTTTTATGGGTTTTAGTAGACGAATGACAATGAAAACACGAATGTTTACACGAAATTGATGAAAGTTCACATTATATTTTCAAATTTTAAAGTTTATTATAAACAGAATTCATAAAATATATATTTTTATTAAATTAAATATAAAATATTATATTTAGTTATTTATTTCGTGTACCTCGTGTCGTGTCGTGTACCCAAAGGGTAAACACAAAACCGACACTAAATCTCGGTCGTGTACTTTCGTGTTCGTGTGTTTTCGTGTACTCAAAATGCAAACCCAAATACTAAATTTTCGTGTCGTTTTCGTGTCGTGTTTTCGTGTCGTGTGATAAATTGCCGGGTCTAGTAAAACACCTTACGGGAAAGTAAAAATCAGATTTTTTTATTTAAAATTCAAAATAAAAAGTAAAAAAAAAAAAAATCTGAAAATTCTGGAAAATTTAAAAAATCTGACAAAAAAAATCGGAACTTTTATTTTTTAAGAAAAAAAAATATCTGAAATAATAATATTAAAAATCAGAATTTTTATTTAAAATTCGAAAATAAACAGTTTGGTTAATAATGTTTAAACTTGTCTACTTTATGCTTGAATTTGGCTACTTTATGTTTGAACTTCTTTGTGTTTGAAATTGGATTTCTAAGTACTTTATGAATTTATGTTTTGATTTTTGGATTATATCATTTATATGGCTTAAAAAATAAACAGCAATTTATAAAAACGGATTATAATTCATATTCAGAGGTAAATCGATCATTTCTGTTATTCAGACAGTTTATTCAGATGAAAAAGTAAACAACAGCATCAATTTAACTAGATAGACCCAGACAGACACACAACCCCTTAGCTCAAGTGGTAAGAACGTCCACAAAGGAGGACTTAGATCATGACTTCCGAATTGATCTTCTTTTACATAAGAAGAATAAGGAATTTCTACAACTTAATCGCCAAATATACTCTTTCGACTAATTAAGCTTTTAATTTTCATTTGCAAACACTATCAACTACCGATTTTCGAAAAGCACACCGCTAGTCTCGTCCTTTTCGCATTGTGAATAATCCGACACATTGCGAAAACGGAGTATTATGTATAAAATAGTGTTCGATAAACTCTAAAACGAAGTGATTCTCGGCTTTTAGTCGAAACAAAGTAGAAAAAAGAACTCTTACCAATCAACAACAGTAAGAAATGATGGCCCTGCCATGCCAAAAGTTTCCTTCTCGGAACCCATATCTCGTGAAGAATGCCGACAGAAACTCTGTGAGAAAAGGAGCTATCTAATATTAGTACAAAACTCATACATAAATTAGTACTGTAAAAATACTGCATCTAATATTGGTACTGCATAGAACGCGCTCATATATATATATATATATATATATATATATATATTGAAATTAAATTATACCTTCACAGATGAAGAAGCTATCTTTCTATCAGATCAGAGATGTTACTCATCCATCAACTCTCATGTAAGTCTAAATGAGTTTCCCTTATGAATAATACGCGACTATAAGAAGAAAAAGAACCGTTGACGTCGAGCTCGTGACTAAAGTCAATGGATATTAAAAAGTCTACAATTATAATACTTCCATTCATTTGGACATTTTTTTAGAGGAATACTATACCCATGAATAAACTCCCACAAAAACAACTACAAAATGACATGTCAGCGGATGATTTGTGTAATTAAATAAAGGAGAGAGAAACTGTCACAAAATACATCAATCACCCGCTGACACATCATTTTGTGGGTGTTTTTGTGAAAGTTTGTTTGTGGGTAGCATTCCTCATTTTCTTATACTAGTGAGTAGTGACTAACCAACTGCTAGCCCAGTTGGCCACTTCACACAGATATGGGGTGGAGGTTAGGGGTGCATTTGATAGGACCTCATACTGAATATCATCCGTGTGGGTTCGATTCAGAGGAGCACTTCATGTTCTCTTTACTTGGGAGGATCTGGTTGTACGTCAGCAGAACCCCACAAGACACTAGTCATTTCGTACACATCCCGATTTACCTTGGTGGCAGTAATTAGAAAACGGAGTTGTTGCCCTCGGTCATAGTTAGGTGTAAGCTTAGAAAGTGAGTTATCAAAAAAAATAAAATAGAAATAGTGAGTTGTTGCGTTAAGCCTTTGACATGACCTCATACAGAATATCATCCGTGTGGGTTCGATTCAGGGGGAGGACTTCATGTTCTCTTTATCTGGGAGGATCTGGTTGTACGTCAGCAGAACCCGACAAAACACTAGTCATTTCGCGTACATCCCGCGATTTACCTTGGTGGCGGTAGTGAGAAAACGGAGTTGTTGCCCTCGGTCATAGTTAGGTGTAAGCCTAGAAATTGAGTTACCGAAAAAAGTAATAGAAATAGTGAGTTGTTGCAAGTAAAAGAAAATGGATTAATGATATACTTGCACTAGAGTTGTATAATTAGGAGAGTAATCAAATCAAGCTATTCGATATTTGATTTGAACTCGATTGATAAAAAAATTCGTTTGAGATTCATTCAGTAACATAATGAGCCAAGCTTGAACATAATTTTTGTTCGATAAAATATAGAGTTCGGATGACATGAATAATAATTATGAATTACATATAAGAAATGTTAAACTGTTCGAGCTCGATTTGCGTTCGGGTCTATTAAAATTCTTTCGAGTTCGATTTGATATGTAGTCGAATCAAACTCAACCATGAAAGTAGACATGGACGAAGTCAATGGTGCTAATAATCAACTTTGTGTATTTTTTTTTTTTTTTTTTTTTTGGTACTTGGACAAATTAGCCACCAAAAAGTCTATCGGAAGTTGCCTGGCTTGTTCTCTTCCATTGTTTGACTTGAGAATTGAGATGCTATTTAGTATAGTTGCTGTTTTTTATTTCACTATATTAAATTAAGGGGTGAAGGGGGTGCAGGCCCGGCCCTGGCCTAGGCCCGGAGTGCGACGGCCCAGGCCCAAGTTGGAAGGGGCCCATATTTTTTTTTTAAAAATCCTTATATATATATATATATATATATATTACTAGGGCTGGGCGCGGGTCGGGTTGGGGCGGGGCGAATGTAAAACCGCATCCGCCCCACAATTTTTGTGCGGTGCGCGTTTTTGCGGGGCGGAGCATTTATGATATTGAAAACCGCACAAAATCAAAGTTTTGCGGGCGGGCGGAAATACAATATTTATATAAATATCTAAGTGTTTCACTTGTTATATGCGGGCGGGCGGTTTTGCGGGCGGTTGGGAAAAAATAAAACCGCATTCGCCCCGCAATTTTGGTGCGGTGCGGGTTTTGTGCGGGGCGGGGCGAAATCAACATTTGAAACCGCCCCGCCTCGCTATTTTGCGGTGCGGTGCGGTGCGGGGCGGACGGGGCGGTTTGTTTTGCCCAGCCCTATATATTACTACCAACGTTAAATATGAACACGCGTGAACTTTTCATCTGGCCGCTCTCAACGTTCTTCTCTTAATTATTGTTCAGTGTCTTCGGTTCCCAAAAAAATTATAGGAGATTGTTCTCTTACTTAGGGCTGGGCACAAAAAATCAAAATCCCGATCCCGTCCCGATCCCATCGCAAAATTACTTGGGATGGGACGGGATCCAAAATTAAAAACACTAGGTCCGTCCCATCCCGTCCCATTAGAGTAACTACGGGACGGAACACGGGACAAAAAATCTTAGGCCCGTAAGGTCCGTCCCGTCCCGCTAAGTTTTTAACCATTTTTAAAACTATATATTTTTATTATTTGTAACCCTTTTAATTAATTTTTAATAATAAACTATTTTTATTTTTTACTATCTATATTTTATAATTATACACAAACCTAATCAACCGATATAAATTAGTAACTGATATTTCTTCAAAAAAGAATAGATATGTTGTATTCAATGTTAATAATTGTTATTTTAAAAGTTTAATTGTGGCTATTAAATTAGTTTGTTGGATATTTTTCCCGAATTTAGATGTATAAAATTATAGATTTTCTTACTTTTTTCTAATTTATATTTTGAACTTTTTATGCGGGACTAAACCCGTCTGGTTACGTTTCGTCCCGTCCCAATCGGGATAAGGCCCGCGCGGGATGAAATTTTGAAATCATCAATCCCGTCCCATCCCATCCCGCTTGTTATAATACGGGACGGGATGTGGGATGACCCCAGGCCCGCCCCATCCCGTCCCATGCCCACCCCTACTCTTACTTATTATAATATTACTTGATCTCTTGTTTCCAAAAAAAATATAATTATATAAATCTCATTCACATTAGAGATCAACTCCTTCTCTTATTTCACTGCATTTGAGGAAGATAGAAATTACAAGAACGTCCTATTCACATCTGCTAAATCATCGGCCAAGAAGTCAAGAACATTGTTTGGAGTTGCCTTATTTTACGAGATTGTTTGGAGTTGCCTTTGACAAAGGTATGCCCTATTTATGATTTCATTTCTATTAACCTTTTATCTTTTTTTTTTTAAAGATTGTTTAAATTAATTTCTCACTACCTTATAATGTTTACTCTTTGTTTACTGTTCCATTCTTTTTTTTTTTTACAAAACAATTATTGAGTGAGAAAAGTTTGTTCAAATTGAGAAAATTGGCGCTGGATTGTCCGTAAGTTCTATATATTAATCTTTTCTTTTTACTTATTTTGATTTTATTTATTTTACAAATTATTTATTGGAGCTGCTCTTTTTTTTACAGAATAATTGTAGGGAGAAAAGTTTATTTTTCTGGACAGAAACAAGAAACATTGGTGAAGAAAAGTTTGGCATTTAGTTGTGGAATATGTGGGATTTTTTTGGAGTTTAAAAAGTTTGTGGATTTTTTAATTCCACATACGCCGCGCATAGCTTGGCAGACTTTTTATAATTGAATTACATGAATTTTCATCTACTTTGTAAGAAGGTGACTCCAGTTGAAGTCATGAAATAAAACCAACTGCCTCAAATAATAAAAATAATAATAATAATAATAATAATAATAATAATAATAATAATAATAAATAAAAATAATAAATAATAATAATAAATAATAATAATAAATGAATTCAAATATGAAAATAAGAAATTAGAACTGATGAAGAAATTGTGTCTAATTGATTGGGGATAGGGGCTTTAGATGTGGATGTCGAATAGGGGAGGGTCGTGCGTAGAGAGAAGAAAGGTGAAAAATCCATCAAAATCTCGTGTGATGAGGTAAGATTCTGGAGGATTTTTCTCTTTGTATTTTTGAATAAAAATCCTATAAAATCCATGAGATTTTAAAATCTTTAAAAGTCTATGGAGTTTTGAATACCTCAAGATTTTTAAGGACTTTTCAAAATCCGGATTGAATACCTCAAGATTTTTAAAGACTTTTCAAAATCCGGATTGAATACTCCAGACTTTTAAAGTCCAAAAAAATCCAACAGAATCTTAGAAGAGTGTATTCAATTAAGATTTTGGTGGATTAATAATAATCCATGGATTTTTAAAGATTTTGGTAGATTAGAAATAATGCATGGATTAATAATAATCATCGTATAATCTTATAAAGTTGATGGAGAGTCTTTCGGATTTACAAATGGATTTTTAGAAATCCTTCAAAATCTCATTGATTTTGGTGAGATTTCAAAACTTACAAAAAAACTAACAAATCCATCAAAATCCACCATTTTAATGAATCCAAAAAAATCCATGAATTTTTGAATACCCTCAGATTTTAATGGATTGTTTTAAATCCATATTTAATACACCAAGATTTTAAATGTCATTCTCAAATACAAATTGAATAACTCAAGATTTTAATAGATTAAAAACAATTCAAATTGAATATCCTAAGATTTCTAAAATCCTAAAAAATCCCACAAAATCTCAATTAAATACACCCCCTTACTCTAATACACCCCTATGATAAAATCCATAGATTTAAGAACGGCAGAGACCCAAGGATCATCTCAGTAGTCTGGTTCTCCTCAGGGAAAACCGTCTGCTAATAATAGATCAAAAACCGATGGAAGCGGTCAAACAAGAGTCGGTTAGAACAATCAATTTTATTATGTTTTATATTTTAATATATATACAATATATTATATTTTGACATAAGTAAAATACATAAACAAAATATCTTTTAGATATAATAATTACAGTAAAAACCTCGATAAATAAACACTCTTTACATTAATAAAACTTTCAGAAATAATAAAGTTCTCCGGTCCGATTTGTGCCAATGTAAAAAAATCATCAAATCGATAAGATAATAATATAGTAATTTTTAGGAGATGCCCTTTATAAATATAAAGGTCCCATCATAACTATAAGTTTATAATTCATAAATATTACAATTACTACTATGGTAACTTGCTAAAAATATGAATCTATTTATTTTCTTTCCTAAAATTCAAATCTAATTCAATGTCATCTCTACCTTTCTAATTGCATCCACTAGTTCCGGCATTGAGCTCTCCAACTGCAATGAAAAATTATGAAGAGTTGTTGCCGCGTTCAATGCTTCCTTTCGCGTGACTGGTTCAAGTGGTGTTGAGTCATCTTCAACCTCATCATTAGTAGAAGCTTTCAACAATAGTTGCCACAATTTCCTCCAACTTTTGGAACTTGTAAACATTCGTCATTTTTATCGAAATAATCCAACATATTGACGTCCATTTTATTGTGATAGCCAATATTATTGATCATATTCTCAAGTTCATGTAAACCTTCTTCAAAAGTTGCCTAACTAAGTCCCTTAAGACTACTTCATCATTTGAGCGGATTTTGCAGTGTCGAAAGCAATTTGCTATTGCCACTTGAGAAATATTGGTTGTCCAAGCAGAGACCGCAAAATTGATGGCATCTAAAATATTAGTTTTTTAATTAATAAATTATTAATTTATCGATATATTAATATCTCTCTAAATTAATAAAATTTCATGATTCTAAGGATATTAATTTATAGAGATTTTACTGTTCAGTCATTGGATTCAGTAGTTTAGTAGTGTGGAACTCGTGCCTCATTCATGCAATGATGATCATACTTTTAACAAAAAAATTATAAATGTACAGTATGACCAAGACTATACCCGTCTTAGAGGTGGCTAGACCATTATGCTCACACGCGCTCCCAACGCACGTTCGACTCAGCTCAGCTCGGTGACATGCGCGCACGTGCTCTATCGCTCGTCCGGGCTTGCTCGACCTCGGCTTGGGTTGTGGATATTGTCCAAATTACATTTTTTGATAACTATAGCTACTTATTTGATCGCTTTAATAATATGTTGGAAAATATGGATAATTATCGATTTACAATAAATATAAATCCATTTATTGGATCAATTTAATAATTGGCTAAAATAATATTGGATATGTAATTTCCCAATACCAATAAAACTATTTACTTGGACAATTTAATCAACCAAACTAATTATTATCCAAATTAAATTTCTCAAAAAAATATTTTTTTGGCCAACACAATTTCATGCTAAATCAATAATCAAAATTTCAGTCAGTGTCATAATTAAATTTTGCAATAAATGTAGAATCGAAAATTCTTATTTAATCAATATAATAATTAATTAAATTAAATTGGTGTAAGAATATTATCGTGGGTTGAAACCATAATCACTTATTTAAATATTTAAATTTCCCAATAAAATAATATTATTTCTTTGACCTACTTAATAAGTCTGATTATATTATTCAATAAATATAAAACAAAGTTATTTGGTTAACTCAATAAATGGTCAAAATAAATTGACTATGAGTAATAATGTGTGATAAAATACATAATAATTATAAGCATTTAAATTTTCTAATAAAATAGGCCAACTCAATAAATGGCCAAATTAAATTGGCGGTGGCGAATATTTATGAAGTAATAAAATATACATTAGTTTTAAGTATTTAGGTAAACAAGAATATAAAAACTTAAAAATTCCACGTAGGAGAGAGATAATGTGTTTTTTGATTAAGTAATGGTATTATACACAATAAAATCATATATTATATGCATAAAAATATTAATGTATTAAAATAATACCTTTCATGCAAATATTTACGTGAGAATAAATCTTAGTCATACTTCCTCCGTTAATTTATTATTGCAACGTGTTGACTATTACACTGTTCACATACTCTCTTTTGACCATCTTTTGTGATTTATACATATGAAAAAATATAGTCAGGTGATATCTTGTTAGATTCATCTCGAAATATACTTTCAAAATATCAACGTCTTATAATTTTTAGAAATAAAGAATTGAAAATATTAATAATCAAAGTTGCGCATTGGCAAGCGTGAAAGTCCAGATATTGCAGTTATAAAAGAACGGAGGTAGTATTAATCAAGATCTATTAACTAAGTTAATTTATATTTATTAATTGAAAACTCATTCTCATTAGAATTATTTATATATATATATATAAATATATATATATATATATATATATAGAGAGAGAGAGAGAGAGAGAGAGAGAGAGAGATGAAATATATAATATACTATTATATCTTGTACGTCAATTTTACTATTGTCACGGAGTAACTAAAACTTAACTAAATTGGTAATAAAAAATATAATGTGTTGAAGGAAAATCGTAAATGATAAAGAAGTAAGGCAAAATTAATATGTTATTCTTATTAACGATCCTCATATATATTGAGCATAGTATATAATTACACTGCTACAAATAGTATATAATTACATCAAGGCCTGTCAAAATCCATAAATAAATAATAAAGTAATTGTTTTAGCAGAAAGTAAAAAGACTGTAAATAGAGTCAATCAATTATATTCATAACACTGATAGAGGGGCCTTTATGTAGGCATAACAATGAGAGTCCTTCCATACATATGATTCATAGATAAGGTAATACATCTAATATGATCCTACTACCTCTAGAAGGATCTAGAATATTCCATTTATGTATCTACAATCAGTATTAGGTAAGACACATCACGGGAATAATAATTTCCGGAACACTCCCCCTGTGTTGAGCACTAATACAACAATGGTGCAGAAGATGTTGCCTTCGTAAAAACGTATTCCAAGCCAAAACAAAACCCCATGGGAAAAATAAAGGCTTGATGAGGAAAAGATTGCAACGCACCAATATAACATGTCATGTATACTCCCCCTGATTTATACACAACGACTCCCCATGATGAGTACCTCAAATTATAGGAGTCAGATGCCAAGTTGCCATCACAACTATACCAAGGAAAATCCAATGGGAAAAATACCTCTTGGTTTAAGTTGAACAGAATTACAACGCATCATTTGTATGGATGTTCTCATAGGTCGCCTCATTAAAAACCTTACCAAGTGAAAACCCAATGGGAAAAACAAACCTTGGTTTAAGGACAAAAAGAGCGCGACACATCCAAAGTGCAGAGTCACTAAAGACTTATCCGAAAATCAAGTTTTCTAAAGTCTTGACCTCCATGCACTAAATCAGTCATAACTTCTTCGATTCAATAGGTATCAACGAAACTGTAAGAACTTATGAAGACTAGACACCCATAGCTATTCATTCACATACAGTACGTAACCTAGATCGACCTGAGCAGATCACAACGCTCTATCGAAGTTGGCTCAGTAAATTACCGGACATATCCTGTCCTACTTTGCAACAATAGTCATATGTCACTCAACATGATGGATGTGATCAAATGGTTGGTTTCCTTGGAAAGTAGACACAAACCTTTCCAATGGCACCAATTTCACCATTTTCCAGCAAGTGAGCTGCCCTGTAGGTCATATGGGAGATAGACCAACACATTCTGGGCAGATTCGGGTATCGGTTTTCAAGTGTCCTTTTTATCGAGATAGAGCGAGATTCAAGCTTCTTGTCAATCACAGACATTGCGTGAGCGCATCCTAGGCCATAATCACAGTGGCTTTACCGGATTATTACGAATGAGTACATCGAGTCAAACATGAGTACATAATACCGTACTTTTCTCTTAAGACTGCATCATCACTTAGGTGAGCCAAGTCTTATGATGACTTCGACTAGTCATTGGGAATCATATATGCATTACTTTATCGTCTCTTAGGGAAACCGTCCCTTAGATTGCCTTAAACCGATTGATGAATACGCATCATCAAGTGTCCCCAAGATCCTTTCATTCTTAACTTTGGATTTAGCGGAATCTCTTAGTCTCACAAGAGTACATCACTATAAACCCTTAGTTTTACACGAAAAAGCTTCATATCTCTTCCAAATCAAGTATATACTTAGTATGCGTTCCCGACAATCACTTGTCGACGCGCTCCGTGGTCAGGAGCCACTTGATTTGAGTCTGATCCACCACGAGATCCTTCCATCACTTAACTTAGTTCCCCACTAAGATAAGATTTAACCACAAGCTGCATGTCAGTTTTTGGGAAACTATCTAACTGAAAAGATAGTGGATGCTATAACATCCATTACGATAGCACAACTAAGTTTCGTGTCATCGTAGTCGATTCCAGTGCGTTCATGAGAAACCTCGCGCCATGAGGTGAGTTTAACTCATTCTCTCACTCGCTTTGATAAAGTATACGGATAGATCTTATCATTGGAGTGTCGGCACCACTTCAACAAAGGGCTATCACTTTGTTTATACTGAAATCGCATATATTTCCATTTTAGGCCAAGGCTACATCGTTGTAGATTTTCAACGAAGTCTGGTTCGATTAAACTCACATTCCACGTCCTCATGAACCGGCTTTATTCATAGAGTACTCTTTATGGATTCGCATTCATTGAGGCGTCCCCCAATGATGACTATAATCCAGAATCACATGAGACGGATGAATTCATTTGATCAGATGATCAAGTTTCAAATACCAAACTCGCATACATTCTTAGCGAGAGTATTTATCGGACCAAGTGGCATCCCAATACTCTATGAGGTCCACGGCCTAGTAACACCATCTACCACAATTTGTGGTATTACCATATCACCATTTATAGGTGACGAACGTCCATGACCGGACGCAATCCTTGCAGACATGTTTGCAACATGTATTTAATCTTGTCATTTTAGGGAACTTGGTGAGGCACCGTAGGGACAAACTACGACAATTCCAAGTCATTCTACTCGAACATGATCGTTCGCATCTCCCCCTAACGACGGGAAGACTGGCTCATCAAAGTGACTTACGAGATCGTCTGCCAAGGTATATTTTATGCGGACTATGAGTGAAAGCGCATGTCATACTCATCATTTATAACCCGTCATAATGCGTTGTGGTGACGCACTTTGGCACATGAACATATGAACGATAAAGGTTTTTCATTGTTAACGCAATCCAGCTAACAAAATGCATACTGTTACACTCGTAACTAAGGATTTGAATGATGATAGGTATAGGTGAATATGACATGTTGGCCTATGCTACATAGCCGTAGCTACTAGTCTTGAGAATTCAACAAAACCGCCATCATGCACCACCGGGATCGAACATGAAGAAACAATTGAACCGATGATAGGCCGTTGGTTTTATCGAACCTCTAGTGCTTTCTTGAAGAGTTCACTCCCTTCACCAGCCCCAAACACCTCAAAATTTCGTGAGCATGTATAAACGGGTGTTTAGGATTCCAAAACCATCAACCTTGTGGTCAGAAACCGGTCGAAATGATATCGAACTGGTTGATAGGACGACTGGTGGTATGTGAAAACTTCATTTAAGTGGTTCACCTCCTTCCAAGTCTCCAAATGGCACCATAATTTGTGAGAAGGTAGTCTTGGATGTTAGGAAGTATTTGTTAAAATTTCACTTTAAGACTTGGTCGAAAAGTGGATGAACCGACCTTTACAATGACTGGTCCGCAAGTTGGACAACCATAAACTCAGATTTCATCAGCTTATCAATCATTGTCAAAGGAACCACATAACATATAATGTTATTACTTGAGTACGACCATTTGTGAACATCATCATAGCATCATAAGCCACCCAGGCTAATACTTATGATCATGTATGTATAAAGACTCGGTGAAAAGGGAGGACTCAGCACCATGCTTATGCGAGTCGCTACATTATTCTCTTTAGCATAGGAGGGTGTCATCTCCTAATCGTGCCAAAGAATAGGCTTAAATCAATGAATATGGATAAGAAGGATCATCGGGGGGTCTTTGGCGTCACACATGCTCATGAAAGCAAGACGCGGATGACATAAATATCATCATCGGTCATGAGCCCTGCTCACGACTCCACCAACGTACTTTGGTGTCTTTGATCCAACTAGTTTCTTTGTTCAAAGAAAATGATGTCCATGACAATACCGTGGTATATGGATCATCAAACTGTCCAAACTCCGGACTATTAAAGCCTAAATGTGTCAATGTCCCAATACATCTTCTGGTTACAAAAACCGATGCAAGCCGGACCATATTGACTCATGAATATTTTCTTCATCACATATCCAATACAAGTGATGCATAAGATTTTATTCTCACAAATCACAATGAGATGCTATGAGTGATACACTTTGGCATATCGAGTCATAACATGGTTCAATTGTTACGGAACATATGTGACTAGAAAACGCCATTTGGCATTCAACAACTTGAGCATTACTCATTGATTGTGATGACTTAGTCATCATAGTCGCAATGGATTTATAAACCGAAATCCAAAAATATTGTGTTCCTTGAAAATAGCTTAATATGCACTCAATTCGCTTGCAAAATTTTACAAATATAAGCATAGCGAACACTCTAACAACATAGAGATTTTATACCAGATACGATCAAAATGATCTATCATATTGAGTGCATAACATGGAAAGGTTATATGCCTAAGGGGCAAAATTACGACACAAGTATGGTGTAACACTACCATGCACACGCTCGACCTTCTTATAAGGGTGCGTATTTTGGGTTTCCCCAAGGAAACTGCTTTCAACATTTGAAAGATGATATTTTATCGTACAATGCATACCAAAATTTGCATCATTTATGGAAAATTTGGCCAAAAAGAGGTTGAAAAACATGTGTCATAAGACCACTTGCAAATTCAAGATGGGAACCAAGTTGGTTGGGACAAAAGTTAGCACAATCGCTGGAAATAAAATTCCGCGCAGTTTGACCTTTGTTCACTAAAACAGCGTTAACTCCCTTGTTAGGAAGGCTATGGACAAACGGTCAGATGTTATGGAAATTAGACTTCCGTATCTTTCTATCCATATATTGTGCACCACACGTATCATTAAACTCAGATCACAGTGCATGTTTTAATTGACTGCTTTAGTATTTCCCAAGTTTAGTGAGAAAACAAGGTTGGGACCATATCCAATGGCATAAGTGTTGATGCAAAAACATGGCAATAACAGCCATAGGTGCGTCTAAACACAGCAGGGTGTTCGATTTCTTATCTCGACTAATGATCCTTTCGGTAACTCCGACTTGGTAGACTTGCAGAGAAAGTAGGAATGTCGGTACAGCTAAGGCTGTTTAAAAACCACTGATTCCGTTTGAACTTTCAAAGCATAAACAAATACCAATGAGGATGCGCCTAGTCATGATCAAAGTGTAGACAAAATCCACCAAAGTGCATCAAATCAACCAAGAATTTTAATTCTCAATTTGCAAGTATACGTCATAATAGCCATGTTATACAGATACAACGCGGTGCATCATAATTAAGCATTTTGAACCATGAGACATAATGAATATATCATAACCAACTTGTCTTGACCATCCAATAAGATCGACTATGTAACACCCCCAGATCCAACCGGGAATATTACACGCCGTGGGCCCCGCGCCGGAACCCACCAGGCTAAAAACCAATTACAAAAAAAACGCCCAAAAAGGCCAATGACGGTATTTCAAAATTATGTTTTTGAAAATATTTGAGTAACCATCCGGGATATTACAGCGCCGTGGGTCCCGCGCCGGAACCCACCAGGCTAAAAACCGTTTACAAAACCAATTCAAAAGCGCCAAAAGGCCGACGACGGTAATATCTTAAATACTCAAATATTTTCAAAAACATAATTTTGAAATACCGTCATACAATACCATTTGAAAAATACAAGGCGAAGTGCCAAATCTCGACAGTTTAAAATGTACGTTAAGACGCCGCTTAAACGTACCGATAAAATAGTTTAGGAAAAGACTTTAACGAAATAACTCAAGTTCACAAAATGTCAAAAAGGCCCTTTTAAAATACACACACGCAGCGGATAAAGATACCGAAAAGCCATTTTGAGATATACACACACAGCGGATAAATACAGTTCAAAATACACATTTGCAGCGGAAATAAATAACCGGAAAAGAGTACTCAATTCTCCGAAAACAAGCCACAACCAAGATCACATCTGAAGCTCATCCCTTCACGACCGCTACTAGCTCGATCTCCGAGTACCTAAAAATAAAGCCCACGACGGTCACCACAATACTCAATAATGATACCGATCACATCATCATAAATAATTACATACCAATGTAATAATACTGTAAGAATACTACCAACGTAATCTTACCGTTATAACCTTACCAATCCATAATAATCCAATCCTTACCATAATCCACATTTCGCATCCTCAAATGACGAAATGAACTCAACAATAATTATCTCAGACCGTATTCCAAAAAACCGACAATCCTCAAAACATCATCATAACTCATAAGTGTGGAAATAATCCAACTGTGTCAAATCTCGTCCATTTGATTACACAATCAAATCTCAACATGTATAAACCAATAATACACAACATATCTCAGATCAACTACCACATGATAATGATAACAAATCCCGAAACATCGACATATAGTCCGAATGCTTATACGATCAATAACCAGATCAACCGATAAATCAACTGAGAATATCGTCGACATGATAACTCCAATACGACCAACGAAGGATCAACGATGACTGAGAATACCATCAACATGATAACTCCGACACGATCAACAAAGGATCAACAATAACCGAGAATACCATCAACAAGGTAAACTCCAAATGATCAACAAAAGACCAATAATAACTGAGAATACCATCAACAAGGTAAACTCCAAATGATCAACAATAACGGATCTCAAAGAAATAACTCTGACTGTCGAACATACCCCTCGGGCGTATGAACAACCAGTCACAAACCGTCGAACATACCCAACCATAAATGGAGGATGAACGACCAAACAATATGGCTCAAAGATGGAAATCATAGTACGCCCGATCCGAATATGTGTCAGTGCACATGTCCACCCCGTATACGGAATCCAGGATATACGTGGGACAATGTACCTAATTAGCCTCAACGAACTACGTCTCGTGTGCACAAATTTTCACGGAAAATATTCACGCATGACTATATATGTGCCCGCTAAAAATCCTACACAATATCCAATCTAACGCAGATATGACTCCGTATATGTCACGATGCAACATGACAACGAAACTCAAAGAAACACATATCCAATAAGGATTAAAAGACTCACCGAAGTGAACAACAGATCGACAATGAAAAGTCGACATGACTAATCAATATCCAAAACATCAATCCAGGGATCATCATCCCCAAATGAATGACCAACATGATCTACGATCTCAATACAACAGTCCTGGGATCAACATCCCTCAACGAATAACCGATATGAGACTCATTACACGAAACCTCAACATACACAACAACTCAACATACTAATTATCCACATGACTGAACAAATACTTAGATTACCTCAAAGCCGAGGACCATATCCATCAACATCCCCCAATGAGACGATCAACACAACCATTAATACCAACAATAGACCTGGGATCAACATCCTCAACGAACAACCAAGATTTAATCTCAATATATGAAGCCTCAACATACAACATATACAACAACTCCACATAATAATTATCTCATAACTGAACAATACATAACTTACCTCAAAGCCGACGACAATATCCTTTCCACGAACAACATCCCTGAACGAATACACAGTTATACAAATAATCTCAAATAAAGTACCATCCATTCAATACCAATAACCCTTTATCCCGATACTTATGTCATCACGATAACTATCCTCGATATCCGATATTCTATATCCTTGACCAAAAATAAATCACGCCTTCCTTGAACACAATTAAATCATATACCTTATGATTTATTACAACCAGAGCACGATATACAAACCATTATCCCGACAACTTAAATTTCTAACAACATTGCTATACGAATTATAAATAAAATGAAAACGAAACCATTCATCAAATATTATGAACTGAACAAGTAGAAACTTGCCTCGATACCGATACCACGAAGCCGTTACCAAAATCCATTGCCTTTGTCTACGAGCTCCTTAGCCCCGACCAAAAGCAATCTACGAACTCTTCGACTTCAACCGCAACACAACGGTCATAATCCACGATCAAAACATCACAACCTATTGCAATAACCGATTAACACACATTCGATAAAAATCAATAACCGACATACTCAACCAATAAACTCAACGGTTCAATGAAACCTCGATCATATACATAATACCAAATAATCCAACTCAACCGATACGAACCCATATCCACGATACAAGCCGTGACTCGATGGTCACAAATAACAATCAATAACCGATCAACAACGGTTCTACAATATCCCGATTAAATACAAATTCAAACAACCCAAACCAATCAAACACGAACTCAAAACCAAAATACGATTCCACAATCCGAAGATTATATCAATAATCAATTTAAACCAACAAGGGTCTAACATTACCGATTCCAAATTCAATCTTAAATACGGATACAAGTTTCCTCCTTGTAAATTCATAATATAAACCAATTACCGGTTATCATCATCAATCCGGACGATCCGATTAATTCAACATCATAGATAACCATATTCCAAAGGTTTCAAATAATTCCATTATCCGAATTGAACACTTGTTAAATACTTATGAATTCTCAAACTCAAGAGTGAATCCTAAACTTATCAAATCCGAAATCATATTCGTATCCCTATACGAATATTGTACCAAAACACATAACTTAGTTCTAAATGTGAATATTCTATATTCATATCCAAAACACCAACACCTCTTAAACATGTTCAACAATTCATATAATCCAAGAGTTCCTTAAGAACACAACTAATTCCGAAATCATATTCAAAATCTCCAATACGACATAATCCGATGTGTCCTAACATCTAAACAATCCTTATTCACAATTCAAGGTGTATATAATCATGTCCTTAAACATATATACTTCTCATAACATCATGAATCGCAACAAACCACCAAGAACATCGAGAATACTACGATTCCATAATCATAACGACATAATCAAGGCATTTGATCACCAATTCATTATCTTCCTTTAACAAAATTCCCATAATTACCAAGAATTATCACAACAATATCATTTCCATCACCATTCATACGAAAACGTGTAGAATTTTCCAAGTTCTACTCATTGAGACATTTCATCGAACACTTTGAAGGCATAGTCCAATTCAATCGATTATTCAAAGGAATACTCGAATCCGATCCACAAAACTTCAAGAACAACGAATAATCTCAAGAATACAACAAGATTCCATCAATAACTGAGTTAAAACGAATCAAATCGCCAAGACATCAAGAAACTTCAAAATATCCAAAACCAAGTGTTTAGGTGTTCTTACCTTCGATCCGGTGGAAGATGATGTTAATCCATGATTCCAACTTCCAAAACATGTTGCTAGATGATGATATTACTCAAATCCATCCACTTTGATGAAGAAATCGCCAAAAACGAAGAAAAACATGAAAATGCCCGGATGACTCGGCCTGTGCCTTTAAATAGGCGGACTCGCCAAGACGTTACGTACGTGAATCGCCACCGCCTTACGTACGTAATCGCCATGGCTCGCTCATCGCCCACTCGCCGAACCCTTACGACGAATCGGCACCGCTTACGACGTAATCGCCCTTTACGGCCGTAATCGCCATCGCCTTACGACGTAATCGGCCACCCTAGTCTCCGAAGTCACCGCGACCGTGATCGGCCACCCCCACGAATCACTGCCGACCATTCCCGGCCATTCCAACGAGTCACGACCGGCCATGCTCGGCCATCCAGGTCATCTCGGCCACGACTCGACCGGCTACTCCGTAACGTACGTAACACTTAATCCGCTGCGTACGTAATACGTACGTTGACTTGCTACAGTATAATACTCGTATTACGTACGTAATACACCCTGTATAACGTACGTAACTCCGTCCGTTGACTCACCTGTCCACATCCGCGCCGAAAGCTGCCGACCACGGGCCCCACTTTCCGATTCCTCTTGTTACGTACGTTATGTACACTATATAACGTACGTAAGCTAACACATTTTACGTACGTAAGCTCCAAGACTTAACGTACGTAATGGCTTTTATACTTAGCCAAAAATCCAACTGTTCCTGTCCGACGTCTCGACGTACAAAATACAAACATACGGCATACTGAATACACATACTGAATCCAAAAATATTCTCATACGGTATACCTGATATCCAAATTAGTTCAACCTGATACAACATATCCTGAATATATCTGTCAATCCAAAAACGATAATCACACTAGTATAACTGTCTCGTTTCTCAATTTATTTTATCCATACTGTATAGATACCAAACTATACAGTATATCTCAGATAAAATAACGCGAAAAATTTATACTGAAAATTCGGGTATTACAGACTAAACATAGTCAAATGTATAAGGCACATGCCTTTACAAATACTCGGAAAAGTATTCGGACCTATAGTCATACGAACTATAATCGAGATTAACGAATTCATGTATTTACCGCAATATGCCATTGCTTTACATGTTGAAATTCATGAGAATTACTCTTACACTCTTTCATATATTATATTGCAAGGAAACGGTGCATGACTACATCCACATGTAATATTTTATTTTAATAGGATGAAAGATGAAGTTTTCCAAGTATGGGATTGGGTCAAGACCAACGTGGTGGTCGCTCAATTCAACGTGACAAATCCGTCACAAATCGATTTTAACCACGATATATCCGTCGCAATCGATGTTTGTCCCATTTGTACGTCACAAATCCATGACTAATCATGAACGAGTCATAACTTTACTGTTACCGACAATCTTCATTTTTTTTTTCAATTGTTGGTTTAAAATCGACAAAACAGCGACGTCAAATCGCACCCAAAACGTGGTGTATGCAACAACCACAAATATCGACTTTCAACAATTATCCGTGACTCCCCCAGGACCGTCACACAGTTTACTTCGACATACGAGAGTGATACCACCTCTCATAGTCTCATCCACCGTAAAGTAGCGTGGGAGATAAAGAACCCAATTCCCCAATTCCCAAAAAAATTCCCAAAAGAGAGAGATTGAAAAACGGGAACTTTAATAAAATCTTACGAGTACTTGGTTCCATATTTGCTTTGATCCTTGAACGGGAGCTTCTCTCCATATGAGCAACATATTTTCGTAATACTCAGTTCCATATTTACTTTGATCCTTGAACGGGATAATAAATATGGCTTTTCTCCATAGCTTGCATATCATCATGAGCAACGTATTTTCCTATATGCACGTAAAACATAAACATGTAAGATTCATAAGTGTACAAATCAATGAACAAATGAATCGTTAAGCAGGAAAAGATGGAGAGTTGAGAAACGCCCGGATAGGTCTACTGGGATCGATAATTCGTCCGAAAAAGGACTCGAGCGCGGCGATGCAGCAACTCAGTATTGGATGAGGCTGGATCTCCAAATTTCCTCGTAAAATTCTGCTTCTATTCGGTGGCAGATTCAGTAATCAATATTACTCAGAATCTGATCTCCACCGTTGAATATACAGATATTTGTGTTGGGAAATTGCTGTCAAAATTTCACGCCGATCCGACGGTTAAGGAATTGAAAAACATGATTTAGGTACGACTATGCTGTCCAAAAAATTTACGCGCGGAAATTATCGTATTTTCGAGAATAGGGGCAGAAACGGGCTAAAAACGGGTTAGCAACCGGATCTGGTTTGGTCAGCAAACGGGTCGAAGATTGGACTGGCACGAGTCGGGAATCGCGACCTGGATCCGCCGGCATCTGGAGTGGATTTGGACTTCGACTTCGATGAGGCGACATCTGAAGTCGACTTCGCCGATCGGGAGGTTACGTCAGGGGTTGAAGTTGCAGACGGGTTGCGTCTCGGCGAAATCGGGTGCAGGATCTAGTGGTGCAGACCAGGCAGGCTGCGGAAGGTGTTGGATTCTGATCGGTGGTGCTCTGGTCTGGGTCGCGAGTGGGGGTGAGCTGCTAGATCGGGACGATCTTCTTGGTGAAGAAGGTGAAGGTGCGGTGGTGGGGCTAGGGTTTGTAGCAATACAGCGGCGGGGGTCTGGTTTTCATATCGGAGGTGGGAGAGATTGAGGCGGGATGCAAGCTAGGTTTTTCGGCTGCGATTTTTTTTTTTTAATTTCGGACGATTTTTTTCTTGCTCAGTTGGGGGACTACGTGCTGATAACGTGTTTCGGAAGAAAGTAAAAAGACTGTAAATAGAGTCAATCAATTGTATTCATAACATTGATAGAGGAGCCTTTATATAGGCATTACAATGAGAGTCCTTCCATACATAGGATTCATAGATAAGGTAAGACATCTAATAGGATCATACTACCTCTAGAAGGATCTAAAACCTTCCATCTATGTATCTACAATCAGTATTAGGTAAGACACGTCACGGGAATAATAATTCCCGGAACAGTAACAACCCAATTAATTGTAGTACTCTGGAATTTTTACTTTTTGTCTTGAACTATTTCTCTTTTTGTCAATTTTTTTTTTGTTGATGATTAATTATAGTTATTTTATATACAATGTGTTGCGAATTTGTGATTGTGTCGTGATATTCATCGACTGTGATATGTTAGCGCATGTGTCATGTTATTTTACATGCATGCATGTGATATTGCGTGTTGTATTTCATTGTTGTTACGGATAGGGATGACAATGGGGTTGGTCCGGACGGGTCGACCCACCGCGGGTCAGGAGGGGGGAATCCACCTGCATAGGAAAAAATATTGGTTTAAAAGTAAATAAAATTTCATATTTTAATGAGTGTTTATCTAGTATTTTATTTTCATAATACATACTCCCTCCGTCCACCAAGTTAGTGCACACTTGAGAGGCACGGATTTTAATAAAAAAGGTATGATGTGTGTTTAGTTAGTTGAGAAAGGGTCCCACTTATTATTTGATATGTTACTTAATGTGCATATGATGATTTCTTAATTATTCTCTAATCAAATTACAACATTTATACTAACTTTTTTTTAATTATTGAATAGTCGTAAAAATAAATGACAATAAAACTTGATAATATTTAATTAAAAACAAACAGATCAATATTTAGATGAAAGAATAATAAAAATAAAATTAATTTCATTTGTTGATAGGTGCGAAATTGTGGACCGAAAACAGTAGCTGTATACACAAATCAAGAAAAATGGTGATAGCTAGCAATAAAATTTTTTTGTCCAAAAATAGAAAGAATGAAGTGTGCACTAAGTTGCTGGACGCCCTTAAATGGAAAACTGTGCACTAACTTGGTGGACGGAGAAAGTATTATTTAAGAAATTTATCAATAATAACATAAATATATAAGATATATTAATAAATGTATAAAAATGTGTATAAATACAATACTATATATAAAAAAATATATATCAAATACATTTAAAATAATTAAAAAGCAATGCGGGGCATGACGGAGTAGGTATCCACGGAGGAAAAATAATACCCAAACTCGGACGGGACAACCCATACGCCACGGGTCAGGACGGGGCAGTACGGATCGGGCCAAAATTGCCATCCCTAATTATGGATGTGGGTGGAGATGGTCGTTAGAATGTTTGACACGAAGGATTCCTTTGTTTATGGTTTTTCTTCTAACAAAAAGTGGATTGTTCATGGTGATTGGTGAAGATGGTTTTGACCCCTTAGATTCAGTCTTATTTGCACGATCATTTATATCTCAATTTAATACGGCGAATTTCTATTTCGCGCCCTCTCTGGGACGGTGAGGCAATCAAATTCTAATGAGGAGCGGATCCCTTCGGATAAAGGACGTATTTAAGGTGAACCTCAACACATGTTTTTACAAGTCGTCATTTGATCGGATTAGGCGTTCTTGTAGAAAACCTCGCTCTGCTCTCACCTCCACCTCATCCGACCGGACGATTAATTAAATCACATGATTGGCTACCACTGGCGAATACAGTGTCGATGCCTACAGCGAGCCTATCCCACATTGGAGGATAAAACTCCCACATCATGCCGGTGACTCGAACTCAGATTTGTAGCAATCTGCCACCCAAAAACCAGTTGAGCTGCCCACGCGGACAATCGAACTAGGCGTTCTGACCCATAATATTGAAGAGTTTGGTCTTACCAGAAATAGCGGAGATGCTAGCGGCTCCGGAGGCATTTTTACTCACAACTAAGAATGGATAGCCGGATATTATTATTGAATGAGATTGTTTCGTGATCAAGAAAATTCAAGCGGGTGATCATAATCACTCTACTGTTAGCAATATTTTTGATGAAATGAATAGTTGAGTATTTATTCACGATAAAAGAAAGAAATTTATTTAGATATGGGGTTCAAATTAGAGATGTTAAACGGGCTCGGACTCGGGCTGATCCGTTTAAACCGCCAAATAACCGGGTTAAGGTTGATATTTCCTAACCCGTTTAAATTCTGCTTTTGGCCTGAAATTTAGCCTGCCAGAATGGCAATTGCCCGATATATATATATATATATATATATATATATATATATATATATATATATATATATATGGGATATAGGGTGACACCTTCTTTGTGAGGTCGCCACATGTTTCTTACGATTGGAGGTGAGTGTTTTAATTATAACACTCACCCTACTGCCCACAACACTTGGTGGGTGAGTGTTATAATTAAAACACTCACCTCCAATCGTAATACGACACGCCATGCAAAAAAAGAAGGTGTCACCTTCCTTCCCGAATTCTCTCTATATATATATATATATATGTGTGTGTGTGTATGACTTATAAAAAAATAAAAAATAGAATTTTTAAATATTTAACTGCTTAAATTGCTCACCTGGTTCAGGCAGTAAGCATGACCGATATTTCCTAAATTTCGCTTAAATTCAAATTTTTTTACCGATCGTTGAAATTTGCCTCGCTAATCCAAATTTCAAATCACTAGGGCTAAACCGTTTAACATCTCTATTTCATATGGGAGGTCGATTACTCCAAAACAATATTTTTACCGAAACGATTTGGTGTCGTGTTTTCGTATTGGTAAATTGACAGGCCTACCAAAACCCAAGGTCCATACTGCAATTCCCCGTAAACCAAGGGCTTTCTGGAGTATTCCTCCGCCTTCGTATATAATCTCCAAGTCTCCCTCTCTACGCATCTCTCTCCTACGTTCCAACTTATTTCACTAGCGTTTCGTAAGCCCCAAAATCGAACCTGTTCAAAAACCCTAAATTTCAAACTCGATTTTCCGCTTCAATCTTGAACCAACTTTCTGATGGCGATACTCTCCGAGTTCCAAGAAGAAGAGCAGAAGAAACCGTCGCCATCGGCGTCGACGGCGAGGAAGACATTTAACACCTCTCTCGATCCGTCTAATCCACTGGGGTTTCTAGAAAAGGTCTTTGAGTTCGTCGCGAAGGAGAGCGATCTGTTCAAGAGCGACTCGCTGGTGAAGGATGTGAATGCGGTGTTGAGGATGGTGAAGGATAAGGTGGAGGCGGAGGATAAGAAGATGAAAGAAGTGAAAGCCGAGGGCAGTGGTAACGTTGAGAAGAAGATTAGGGAGAAGGAGGCGGCGGCGCCAGCAGTGAAGAAGGAGGAGGTTTTGAAGGAAGAGATTATGGAAGAGAAGGGAAGTGAGACTAAACCGGAAGCCGAAGCGAAGGGGCCTCGAGGTAATAAATATTAGTATTAAGCTTTCAGTTTGCTACGTTGCTATGTACATTATGCGCTTTGCTTTAGTTACATGAAGCTTGAAGTCTTTTATGATATAATGTTTCTGAATTCTTCTTAGCTTTATTTCTGGCGTAGGGTTATTCATGAGTTTGGCACTGATGATGTTTTGAAACTTGTCTGGGATTGGAAACTTTATGATATAATAATTTTGATGTTTGCCTCACACAGGCGCTAGAAAGAGGCACCAAAGTATTCTGCAAGTTGGAATTCGATGTAGGCAAAGGAACATTATGTGATTCATTTGGATATTTAGAATTCTTGATTTCTGTTATAGATTGAATCTGGAATAGGGTTATGCACCGATATAGATGCCGTTCTATAAAGTATTTAGAATTCTTAATTTCTGTTATAGATTGAATCTGGAATAGGATTATGCGCGGATATAGATGCCGTTCTTATGCAGAAAGTGTTTTTTGCTTGCTTGTAGTCCTATTACTGGGTTTACGTTCTTTATACTGGGTTTATGTTCTTTATACCGGGTTATGTTTTTTATACCAATGTTATAAAAGGCGTGAGGCGTGATTGAGGCGTTTTGTGAAAATGAGGTGAGGCGTAAGCATCGAGGCGTAAGCCTCAGTTTTTATTGAAAAAAATATATTAGAAGCTTCGTAATTAACAAAACAACATAGCCTGAAATTTAAAAAAAATGTTGGTGTAATAATGTTAAGAATATTTGAAGATACTTTTTAGTTGTTGCACAAAAGTATTATTGAATATACTACTCACACTAATGATGTTATAATTGTTTCCTCCCTAAATATTAGAAAACAGATATTTTAAATAAAACTATGTTATACATGCAAACATATTAAATTATTAAAATTTAATTACATAATTCAGTTTTACAATTAGTTAATTTGATATGTAATTGCAATAACATAAAATTACAAACAGAAACTTATGTAAAGTTTAGGGAGAAAAGACAAAAAGATAAAAGATAAATTGAAAAGAATATCATGTAAATTTTAATTAAAAGTAATACTAAATGCATCAGGATAAAAATTCGAATTCTATATCAAACTTCAAATGTAAATTCTAAATAAGGGACCCAAAGAAGGAAAATAATAATATAACTAATTAAATTTGTCATGGAAAAAGAATATAATTCAACTAAATAAGGTGAATCCTAAAAAATTATAAAAAATTAGTAGCGAAATGAAAAGAAAATAGTTACCACCTGCAGTAGCTAAGATAGGGTATCCGTGTAGATCGCTCTCTCTTTCTATGCGTCTTTATCTTTTCCGCTCGAAGCGAGGCTTCTCTATGTGCTGGGCTAGGGTCCGGTAGGAAAAAAAATCATCAGCAGAGCCTCAGCCTCAAGGCTATGCCTACGTACGTCTCAACCCAAAGAGGCGTAAGCCTCATATTTGGCCTAAAAATTACCGCCTCGGAACTCTTTGTCCACGCCTCATCTTGAGGCGCGTCTCAGTCCGCCTTTTAAGACATTGCTTTATACCTCTGTAAGGCCACTGCTTTGCTCCTCGGAGCTCTTGGCAAGAGGCTCTGTCTATTGATTTGTAACAGACCATGTGTTTCTGAGCAGCTCCAAACAAGGGAAATGGCCTCGATCTGGATACACACTCTTGGGGTCAATCTTTGCAGGAGGTCAATGTTACTGTTCCTGTGCCTCCTGGAACAAAGTCTAGATTTATTGCATGTGATATTAAAAAAAACCATCTAAAAGTTGGGCTCAAAGGCCAGCCTCCAATCATCGATGTAAGTGTCTCCCGCTGTGCGATTTTCCATGATTTTGTAATTCAACTAATCAATTCGAAGAAAAACATACAAAATATTTTTACCTTCAACTTCCCGCCTACACATCTCCATTTATTGGTTCCACGTAACTGTCCGGAATTGTTGTTGTTGATGTTCTTTTTTGAAGTACACTCAGTTGTATTACTTGTAATCTGTAGGGCGTACTATTCCGGCCTGTCAAGGTCGAGGACTGCTTCTGGAGTTTGGGTAAGTATGTACAACGTATTCTAGACGTTCTGTGTTGATAATGGCCTTATTTTTGTAGTGATTGAATGTGAGGATTTCTACTGGAAGCCATGAAAGTATTACTGAGTGACTGGTATTTAATTTTCTAGAGGACCAGAAATCTATCTCCATTCTCCTAACAAAGCAAGACCAGATGGAGTGGTGGAAATACATGGTGAAGGGAGAGCCAGAGATCGACACTCAAAAAGTCGAACCAGAAAACAGCAAATTGGCTGACTTGGACCCTGAAACGCGTTCGACTGTTGAAAAAATGATGGTAAGATTATAGTAAATCCCTTGATTTCGTTCTTATGGTTTGTAGGCTATTTGATCTGTAAAAATATTTTCTATTATGTGAGATTGCCCCTTGTTTTTGTCCAAACGTTTGTTTTCAATCTAGTTAAGCGTGATTTGCCGAGATGTGGTTGACAGTGCCTGAGTTTTCTGGTGCCCTGCTTTTCTTTCGTATTGATCTTGATACAGAAAAACATTAAAATAAATTTCGGCCTTCTGAGGATTCTTCAGCATTCAACCTTGTTAACTGTCTGGGATTTTGTTTCTTCAGTTTGACCAACGGCAGAAGCAAATGGGCCGTCCGACGAGTGACGAGATGCAGAAGCAGGAGATACTGAAGAAGTTTATGGCAGAGGTGAACGCCAGTTATCATTTTCTACTCTCTCTTTTCTTGAAATTTCTACTTTTTTACTGACCTAAATTAAATTTCCATACAGCATCCGGAAATGGACTTCTCAAATGCTAAGATCAGCTAAGGGAGCTGTTTTTGTATTTAAGTCAGTCGTGTTATTCAAAGGCCGATAGAACGATTTGCATAAGTCGCTTCTTGCTCTGAGTTTTTCTGGTTTTAATTTTGAAGGACCTATCCGTCCGCCTGGCTTTTTTTCGTTTATGCTCTGTAAGTAATTTCTTTTAAATGGTTTTCGGATGTCCGTGGTACTTAAAACATCATTATCAAGTCGGTTTTTGGGGTGGCTTTCTTGGATTACTATTTCTCTGGGTTATTATTTCGAGGAAATGGATCAAGTTGAGCTTACAGTTATTAGAACTTAAACCACACGATTAATTTAGCTTAGAGTGATTTTCTTGATTTTTCTGTTTCAAATTGATGTTCAATCTTTCTGAATGTCACCATTTATTAGTGAAGTATTCTGTTCGCGGAATGTATTTGTATGACGGTCTCATACAAGGGGCTGCCTGTTTAAATCAGGGGGTATAATTTGACCGAGTCAAGCCCAGACTCGAGCTCTATTATAGAGCTTGAGCTGGCTCTAGTTCGTCAGGATTTTTTCAAGCTCGAGCTTAATTATAAAGCTGGTCGATATTTTTTGAGCTCGAGCTCGACTCGCTTGGAAATTTGATAAGCTCGAGCTTGACTTGTCTGATGTCTCGACCCTAGTTGTATAATATTACTTACTGTAGACTCAAAATATCAAAGATAGAATTTAAAATCTCAGTTTTTTTGTTATTCATAAATGAATTATGTTGAAGCTTGATTAGGTTTTCGAGCTTGTCAAGTCAAGTATAGCTGATTTTGAGTTCGAGCTCGACACCTACTCGAGTAGTTGTAGCTCTGTCTTGGATCGTTTCACCACGAGCTGAATTTGAATTTGTTCCGAGTGTTTAGGAAAAAAAGAACCACCCTTGGAAAAGAAAAAAGGGGAGTATTGCCGGAATGTTGAATTAACCCCAGTAACATTGTGATTTTGTGCACATTTCCAAAGGTATAGTCATTTTAGTTCTTCTGCACATTTAATAGAGTACTCGTTTATTTATTACGGTCCGACCCTTTTTATTTTGTTTTCTCATCGAGTCTTTATTCTTTACGAGGCGTTACGAACCCGTGCGATGTACCGGCTGTACTTTTGGTTGAATATTTACGTGTTTTGTACGTAATGTTTGTGTAGATGTTTATATACTTTATATCAAGGTTGCATTAATATGTGTAATATAAGTTATATCACTATGTAACGTCCCGACTTTCTAGGGGTAATTACTGGAGAAAATAAATAAAAGGTAAATTTGACGAAGAATAATGCCTACAAAGTTGAGTCGCTATACTGACATAAATTAAATACCTTTAATTAAGGCAATAACACGTCATAGATACGAAATAAAATTTGCGTCGGAAGAATAAATTATAAATTGTTAATTTCTAACAAAAGTTTCCCCAAAAGAATTTCGAAACATTTAACATAGGAAAAACATCATTTAATAAATTTCATTCATATGCCCTCTCGGCTCGCTCCTTCGTTCATCCAGCTTGATTTAATCTGTGGGATCAATAAAGGTGGGGTTGAGCTTTCTCTAGCTCGTGGAAATCTCACTTATCACAGTAATATATAATCTGATGGAAAAGCATAAAATGAATAATCTATAATATTTTTTCCTCAACATGAATACATACACACAATATTACGTATAGCATGAATCTAGCACGCATAACATGAATATTGAGGTTGCGCCGGTGTCCCCCAACAACATGAAACATACACAAAATACCACATATAACATGAATCGAGCACGCATGTGAATATTGAGGTTGCGCAGGTGTCCCCGCAGATTTGTGCTATACACCCCTAAAATTGGTCCCAACATATGTACCGAATGACACGTGTCGTGTTTTTATTCGTGGGACTCATATTTATACATGAGGGGTCCAATTAGAATCCATCTAATTAAGATGTTGGGGGAAATTAGGGACTTGTAGAGTGGGTAGTATAGCATTTTCCGTCCTCGCAACAACATATATCTTAAGATAGCCTCTTTACACGTATACATGTGAGTCTGATTCACAACATGTATCGTCAATTTTTAAACATGAATTGAATATCACATATTGAATTGAATATCACATATACAATCCAATTAAAGCAATTAAAGTGATAGTGAAAATTCTACGAATAAATGATCTGTCGACTTGAATATGGAGATGCTCGACTCACAGTCCTAAACCCGTAAATCCTCGATAAAGTCTACATGTAATAATATTTTAATCATTATAAAATATTACGATATAATGACGGAAATTAAAATATATATGCATAAAATCGGACTAATTATTAATATTAATTAAAAGGTCAATATTTTAATGTCTTGGTCAAAATGGGACTGAATTGGAGGTTTTAAAGTTGAGTGGGGTCAAATTGTAAGAGTTGAGAAGCTGACTGGGTTAAAATCGAAGAATCATAAATCAAAACAGGTTTAAATTGAAGTATACAGAATTTCTAGGGTTAAATTGAAAGTTGCAGGAAAATGTGAGGGCTAAATTGCAAAACCCTAATAAATGTTTCAAAATTGATGTCATTAATACTCCTCAATCATTTTTAGGACTCAATCTTTCATTATATATGATACTTTATTCCGAAGCCTCTTTAGCAATTCAAGAAAGTGAGGTATAGTCTCGGTTGGTGGTGACATTGTTATCAAAATATCTAAAAATTAATTACAATATGAAATTCTTATTGAAGTATCGAATAATCTATGGATATGTTCGTATTTTTTGTGAATCATTTATTAAAACGATTTTCAGGTTCTATTTTTATGAAGAAAGATTTTTGTTGAAAAACAGTACTATACTTGTAATCTACTATGGCATCGAGTCCTTACGCATAGATTTTGAATATCTAGTAGGCCTATCGTTTGATGGAGCATTGTCAGCGGCGTATATGAAAAAAGTTGCGCAATACCCATAATCCTAATTCCCAAATCTGTCTCATCTTTATGATTGGGGTATCGGGCAAGAAATTAGGATGTGATCAAACACATGTAATTAATATTTTTTGCACACACGATTAAGTATCGATCCTCGCTCAAACACATGTAATTATTATCTTTTACGCACATGATCAAGTATGATACTAAAAAATCGAGGACTCGAATAGGGAATTTCCGTCTTCTACTTGAGGAACTGAACTAATGTACGAGGACCTCATACTGTACTCGGCTTCAATAGCCGTTGGGCTAAGGAGTGAAAAATAGAAGTTAAACCAATCCGTAGTTGATGGTCAAGGTCGTGTATCAACGGTAACACAAATTGTTTGATTTTTTAAGCGATTCCGAACGACGTCAACTTCTTCTTTATAAATGGCTAAACAATCTGTAGCCATATCCCATCGAGGAGGAATTTCTTATGGTCATGTCGCATGAGTCATCCGTGCCAAATAAAGTGATGGGAAGATCTTCATTTCACCTTGTCATTCATTTGCATTTCACGTTCTCAGTCTCGGCCTTATTTCTAAAGTTCAAGCTCTCATATCGATTTTCGACATCACCATTCCTTCCATCTACAAAATTACACAAAAAACGGATATATGTTGAGCATCAACTCTGCATCGGGTAATCTAAAGCATCGAGTTATTCATCTCATTATCAATTGGTTTTGAGATGGAATCTAGATTTTATCATATTTGTTGGGTTTATTTGGCCCAAATGATTAATATTATGAGGGCCCAAATATTAAATCTCCTGCAGCCCACCTCAGAAACGGACCCGGCCCGGTACCTTTGGAAGCAGCCCATTATGACCGGATTAATCTTGGCCATTTATTTGGCTCCCTTTAATCCTGGCCGTTGGTTTTATATCTTACCCTAATGTTGTTACCCAAAATATTATCTGGAGATAGTATTGCTGGAATGATCGAGTAACAAACAAATGCGAGAACACTTCCGTGAGAAAATAGATAACACAAGATTTGCCGGGGTTGTTAATCCCGGGCTTGAATGCTCTCGCGAGATGTTATTAATAAATATACTGTCGAGTACAAATATTAATGTTAGAATCTATTACAAGGAGTGTAAAGACTTCTAGTTATCTAGGCTTTAGAGCGCGTAGATTGCCGGAAGAACCAGATAGATAAATCTGTGAGTTCTTGCTTGGGATATATGATGAATGTGTATGAATATCACTATGAATGTATAAGTGGTTTCCAAAAGAGTCTTTGATTCTCTCTTTTGTGTGTATTTTGCACTTAATTCGTAGTTAATTCGCCTCTCTTTGGCCATTGCAGTGAGTTCTCTATTTATAGGGGACAAGGTAGTTGGGACTCCTCAGGCGATCGCGGGCGACCGCCGTTTTCTATATTAAAATAGGATGGCCGATCGTCCCGTCACGTGGGCCTGTTCCCTTGAGGTTCGAGGTCGCCGCCGTGCCACCGGGCGAACCAATGGGAAGCCAAAGACGCGTCTTGAGTCAGCCGTCCAGGAGGACCCACTTTGTACCTTTCGCGGCCTTGCTCGGTAGGTGTGGTAGGTGACAGCCGGGGTCAAAGGTCCTATCTGCTTGCACTTTGAAGATCCGCACGTGGGCCACCGCCCAAGATTCGGTCTTCGACTTTGACGGATGCCGGATCCATACGTGGCACGAGACGATCGCCTCGGTTCGCTCATTACGATTTATCGCCGATATCAAAAGACGATCACTGGTACCAAAAGACGGCCGCCAGACAGCCGAACTCTAGGAGTTTGTCCCAGTATGTCTTCCATGGTTGGCTTCTCGATCGTGATGCCGATCGCCTATCGAGGCGTATTAATCGCCGCACAACAATTGCCCTCACTCGCCTCGATGTTGAAAACACGGGGTGAGGTGGCACCGTTGGCGATCGCCAATGTTTAGCCGATCACCGATCTCGAGTTCAAATCTGACGATCTCCTTTCGCGGGAGCAATGGAAATGAAGGCGGGCTTTCCAAAAGTGGCAGGACACGCGTCGCGCCATTGTTGGGAGTCCGACGGTTTGTCGGACTTGTCCGGGCATGCCCTCGAAAAGACGCGTACGCGGGATTCGAGGGCAGCATTTAATGCGTCCCCACGTGACGGTTGCGATCCAGCCCTCGAGATTTCTCCTATTTGCATTTAGACCCTCGTCTCCATCTATAAAAGGGCCAGGGCTTCTTCTCCTTCACTTTTTACGCGTCCTTGCATCCATAGCCGAAATTCTGCAGAAATTTCTGGAGCTTCTTGTGCCGACCTCCTTCTTTTCTCTAGGTAAGAAAAATTAATCTTCTCTCTCCCTTTACTTTATAATATGTCGGGAGGATCCAGAACCTTCGAGACCGGAAGTTCTTCCGCTGCCGCAGCGTCGCCTGAATGGGAGGAGATTCCCGTTGGAGTGGATATGGAGACGGCCGTCGGCCGTTGAAGCTATTCGTGCGGGGATTGCACCCGCAGAACTCGAAGAACTTTTCAACGAGGACGAAGTGGCGAGGACGGCGGCGACAGCAGAGCAGGGGGGCTCGCCGGTGGATGAGGATGATTTGGTGCGGGAAGCCTGGGAACGAGAGAGTAGATTCGGTCCTGCCTATGTGGCTTTTGCTCAGATGATGGAAGCGATCGCCGGACCCTGTCCGGAATTCGACTTCGAAGCCTACTCCGCCGCTCACCCTTACGAACATGTGAAGTGGACGGTTTTTCAGGCCGTCGTCCCGTCTCCGTGGACTCTCGGAAAGATCCGGAGTACGGCGACCAAGAAAGACCTGAGCCGTTGGAGGGCCAAATATCACATCCCCTCTGACGTTTCCTTGCACGTGCCCTCGGAGAATGAACGTGCCGACCAACCGCCCGAGGATATGGTTGCCGTCAGCGAGATGATTATGGAGGCCGGTCTGCGATTTCCTCTGCCATTCGCCGTCTCCTACTTGCTGATCGCCTGGAATTTGGCGCCTCTTCAACTGACGCCGAACGCTTGGCTACAGATCATCTGCACGTTGACATTGTTTGGCGGTCACCGGTTGTTTCGCCTCCTCATTGCGCTGGAGATGAATTATCTGTTTAAACTGGCCGCGCAGAAAGGGTCGATCGGCGGCAATCATATCCAAGGCCGAATCGGGAGAGTGGTCCTCGGTGTGCCAAATAAGACCAGGGGAGACCTGGCTAAATGGTGCTGGGTCGGCGGGGCGTGGCGATCGGCATCGAGTGACAGGCCGAATGAGGAGTTGGAGATCCCCACCATTTTCCGGGAGAGGAATCCGAGTAAGGATTTTAACTCTCCCCTTGATTGAGCTTGTCTTGGACTGATCTAATTTTGTTTTCTTTTTGCAGGACCTCTCGTTCCAGCGATCGGCGACCTTCCATTCGATTTCTTGATCGTTTGGGAGCGGATCCGTGCCTTGCCGAACTCCTTTATTGACGTTCGCTCGCTTGGTACCGAAGCTCATCGGTTGGGAGCTCGATTGTTCTGCTTCCCCCGTCACTTGAAAGTTCCAGGTATGAGCTTAAGTGGTGCTTCCTTGCTTGACGATCGTCTCCAGGAGGTCGTATCGTTTAAGTTGTTGTCTAACTTGTTCGTATCTCTTCTTTGACAAAGGTTCATTTTCCCCGATTTGCCGAGCCACCGCCAGAGATCGCCATGTCAAACCCGGGACTCATCGGTCGCCTTCACTTGGGTAAGCAGATCGTCGCCTCGCGACGACGTCTCGCCCTACTCCGTGACGAGGCTCGCCGAGGTGCCGGGCCGAGCCGGTGGTTCAGGAGAGGAATAGCCTTGGCGCCGCAAGAGGCGGAGGTCGGAGGAGTCCCCATCGATTTCTGAGGCGGATGTATCCATTCTTGAGCCTCCGGTTGCTGCGGCACCTATCTCTGCCATCCCGATGATGGAGCGATCAGGACCTAGGCCTTCGGTCCCTGGCCACGGCCATCCGCGGCTCGATGAAGAAGGTGGCGATCGCCGAGGCGGAAACCTCTCGGGGCAAGCCTTATTTTGGATGCGATCCCGAGCTGGTCAACAGGTAAGAAAGGATCAAAATTTTCTGAGTTAGGCATTCTGGGCAAGGTATAGGCTAACTCTTTGGTTTCTTTGGTTTGTGCTGCAGGGTTCGTCTTGCCGACCCGGACGTTGCTCCTATGGTGCTGGACTTTTTGTCGAGCAAGGCTCCGCAAACATCTCTCGACGTACCCACTTACATCCAGCAGGCTATCTCCTCTCTGCCCAAGGCCTGGACGACCGATCTTGATGCGATCGCTCGTCGTCGATCTGGAGATGCCATGCAGGCGACCCTTGCCCTGGCTCTCCACACGGCGACGATGGCCGTCCAAGCCGCTAGGGATTTTGAGGGGCGACCCTCCACTGCTCGTCTCCATAGCGACCTCGAAGCCGCCCGGAACAAAAATATCGAGTTTGCCAACCGGATCCAGTCTATGGAGAAGGAGTATGAAGAGACGGCCAAAAGGGCTAAACAGGACGTTGACCGATTGAAGCAGGAGCTGAGCCGCTCTAAGGAGGCTGTCGACCGGTCCCATGATAAGGAGAAGGAAACCCGTCAGAAGTTCGCGGCTTCGCAGGAGGAGGCGGCCGGGATGAAGGTGATGGTGGATCGGCTCAGCGGTGAGCTGGAGGCGGCGAAGAAGGAGCTGGAGAAGGCCAAGGGTGAGAATGCCGCCAAGGTGGTCGAGCTGGCGGAGGCTGGGAAGACGGCCGCGAATTTGAAGGGGCAGCTGAAGGCGATCGAGGTCGATCCCTACCTCAACGTTGCGCTCATCGGCGAATTCGCTTATTACTTGGCCTATGCTGACGCTGTTCGAGCCTCTAAAAAGGCAGGGATCGAGATCGGTCCCCTGATGGAGAGCTTCAAATCCTATGCCCTCGACATCCTCTGCACCCAGAGTTCTCCTTGCCGATCCTTGACTTTGTCGACTTCGGGATCGACTTGAGTTGGTATACTGGTAAACTCATTCATCCCGAGGCCGATGGGGGGCCCCAAGCCGATCCGCAACCTGAGGGCGATGACCAGCCGGCGGGGCCTTGAGAGGCATTATTGTTTTCCTCTGTAACTTGTACTTTTTTGTTTTTGTTTTGTAATGCCTTCGGGCCCCGTAATGTATGAAACTTGCGTTATGAATAAAATGTTCCCCTTTTCATACTGTCTCTTTACATACGATCGCTTTTGAATGTTTGCGCGTGCAATTTTTACAGGTACGTGTATGATTGCTTTCGACGTTTTGTTCATCCGAACGATTGTCTGAGTGTTGAAAGCATTGATATGTTTTGAATCGGAATTCTTACTTGTAATTTTTGTCGAACGACTCCGATCGTCCTGCGTGTGTTTGAGCGAAGCCGATCGTGCGTGGTTCCTTTTTGTTCGATCGTATTTGGGATTAGCTCGACCCATCTCTGCCCCCTTGTTTTTGTTTACTTATTGTAAGCAAGGAAACAAAAACTAGTTTGTCTGGCGAGCTATCTTCAGTTTTGCCGATTCTGAAGAATCATGTACGATTGGGGTGTTCGATGGACCGACCTCCCCATTCGTGTCTTTGTGTGCGAGGGATATTGTGTATCCCGCGACTCACTTTTTGTGAGGGTCCTCCGTTAGGCTACGCGTGCCTTGTGTTAAAACGAAAGGCGGGCAATCTTGGTCCGGAGGAGTCCTTGCGCGGAGTGTCGTCGGCTTATTCGACTCCACGTCCGCGGCTTGTCAGCTCTGCTTCCACCTCGGCCCGCCATGAAGATGGCGACCCTCGACGGTGTACGTTGAGACGGGGGTAGTGGCACGTCGCATTGTCCGGGTTCACCATGTTAGATGATGTACCTTGAGGACGTGCGATCGTGTCTACTGATTATTTTAGAGGGTCCTTCGGCTACGCCGGCCTCGTATTTAAACGAAGGGCGGGCGATCTCAGCCCAAAGGAACCTTGCATGGGCGAAGCTGTCGGTTCCATCGACCTTCAGGACCATGGCTGCATTGATTTTACCTAGGATCGTCGTGATCAGCGATCATCGGCGGTATGCGATATGCCTGGTGGGGCGATCGCCAGAATAGATGGGATAGGCAAAAATCTCATTATATTCCATGTACATCATTGAAATTGAATACAAAATTATCACTGGTAGTATTTTTTCAGATGCACGGCTGCCTGTGGGTATTGATCCGAGTACCGTCAGATGTTCCAGTAGGCTCCTTTAGTTAGCCATCTGGATACTCAAAGGTCCCTCCTATTCGACCGAAACGCCCGTGTGGGTTTGGATCTTCTTGAGGACGAGATCGCCCACTTGAAACCTTCTTTCTTTGACCTTTGAATTGAAGAACTTCGCTTTCCTTTTGTGGATTGTGTTCTTCATTTCTCGAGGTCACCGTCGTTCTTCGAGCATGTCTAGGTCGATTCGCCGTGCCACATCGTTGTCGGTCGTCATCTCTCTGCTCGTTCGATGGCCGAGGACGGCGATCTCTCAAGGAATCACCGCTTGCTCAAGGCAAGGGCAAATGGGGTTTCGCCGGTTGAATTGCGGGTCGTCGTTCGGTAGGACCACAAAACGTCTGGGAGCTCGCTCGCCCATCGTCCTTGCCTGGATTCGAGTCGCGCTTTAATCGTATGTTTGAGGATCTTATTCACTGCCTCTACCTGCCCGTTCGTCTGAGGGTGATAGGGCGCTGAGAATAACCTTTTGATTCCCCACTTTTCACAGAATTGCATGACTTCTAGGCCGTCGAACTGTTTTCCATTATCGGAGATGATGGCCTGGGGCAGACCGAATCGGCATATGATGTTTTTCCAGATAAACTTGATCACCTGTTCCTGGCCGATCTTGTTTAGTGGCTCGGCCTCTGCCCATTTGGTGAAATAGTCGACCCCTACGATGGCGAATTTACAGCCCCCTGGAGCCGTCGGCAGGGGACCAATAAGGTCGATGCCCCATTGCGCAAATGGCCAAGGGCTGTACATGGAAGTGAGCTGCTCGGGGGAGAGTTTGATGTTTGGGCCCATTATCTGGCACCTGTGACACGACCTGGCATAGGCGATCGCATCCTTCTGAAGTGATGGCCAGAAAAAACCTTGCCTGGTTGTCTTATGGATGAGAGCTCGCCCGCCCGCATGGTTTCCGCAAATCCCGTCATGGATCTCGGCTAAAACGAGCCGGCCTTCCTCCGGTGTAATACACTTGAGGAGGGGAAGGCTGGAGGCTCGCTTGTAAAGTTGGTCGTCCAATATGGTATATCTGGTCGCACGGAGCTGGAGTTGGCGGGCTTTAACACGGTCGTCGGGGACCGTTCCATCCTTTAAGTATTTGATGAACGGAGTCATCCAGTTCTCCTCGGCGATGGCAACCGTGGTAACCAGGCTTTTATCGATCGCCGACCTTGTTGACTTTGTGATTTGGATATTGGAGAAGTCGGCTGCCCCATCCGATGATGCTAGTTTGGAAAGGGCATCGGCCTGGGAGTTGTGCTCTCTCGGGACTTGTTTGATTAGCACTTCTTCAAATGTTGTGCACATTTCGGCGACCATCTCTTGGTATTTGACCATCTGTTCGCCGCACGCCTCATATTCTCCCTTGACTTGGTTCACGACCAAAAAGGAGTCCATGAAGATATGGAGGCGACGAACATCTAGGGCGAGGGCTAGATCGAGCCCGCCTACCAAAGCTTCGTATTCGGCTTCATTGTTGGTCGCACGAAAATCGAAACGCACAGCATTTGTGAAACTTTGTCCGTCGGGACTGATGAGGACAATCCCTGCCCCTGCTCGCGAATTGGTCGCCGAGCCATCCACATATAATTTCCAGGCAGGTCGGCCGATCTGGGTCGGACTGTGAGGGAAAGTTAATTCCACCACGAAATCCGCCAGAGCTTGGCCCTTGATCGCTGTGCGAGGAGTGTATGTGATACCGTATTGGGCGATCTCCAGCGACCACTTGAGGAGTCGCCCGTTAGTGTCCGGCCGGTGTAGGACTTGCCTTAGAGGTAGAGTTGTTAGGACTTCCACTTGGTGATCGAAGAAGTAAGCCCTCAGCTTACGAACACTCATGACAAGGGCATAGGCGATCTTCTCCAATGGTGTATAGCGTGTCTCAGCGTCGTGGAGCGCCTGGCTAACATAGTAGATCGGCAAGTGGGCTTGTCCCTCTGCTCGCACCAGAACGGCACTCAGCGCGACCTCCGAGACTGCTAGGTAAAGGAATAATTTTTCACCGGGGATCGGCTTTACCAGAATCTGGGGGTTAGATAGATATTCCTTTATCTTGGCGAACGCTATCTGGCTTTCCTTCGTCCATGCGAACTTCTTGTTCTTGATGGTTGCGAAAAAAGGCTTGCTTTTATCGCCGAGCCGTGATATGAAACGGTTGAGGGCGGCTAGACAACCTGTGAGGCGTTGCACCTGCTTGATGTTTCGCGGTTCCTGCATGTCAAGGATCGTCTGTATCTTGGTGGGGTTCACCTCGATCCCCCTTTAGCTTACTATGTGCCCCAGGAACTTCCCGGAGCCCACCCCGAAGTTGCATTTCTTGGGGTTCAGCTTCATGTTAAACTTCTCAAGGATGGCGAACGTCTCGGCGAGATCGTTGAGGTGGTCTTCCTTCTTGAGGCTTTTGACTACGATATCGTCAATGTAGACCTCCATGGTCTTGCCGATCTGATTAGCGAACATTCTGTTCACTAATCGCTGGTAGGTCGCCCCTGCATTTTTCAAGTCGAACGGCATTCGGACCCAAAAGTATATGTCTTTTTCCGTGTGGAAAGATGTGTGTTTTACGTCTTCCTCCGCCATTGGAATTTGATGATACCCGGCGAAGGCATCCATAAATGATATCATTTCGCAACCTGCCGTACTATCGACCAATTGATCAATATGAGGCATCGGGAAGTGATCTTTTGGACATGCTGCGTTGAGGTCGGTGAAGTCAATGCATAACCTCTAGGAGCCAGTTGGCTTTTTGACGAGCACCGCGTTGGCGACCCACTGTGGTTCATCTGTGGCTACTCCGATCAATTTGTTGTTGAGTAACTTCTGGACTTCTATGTCGAGCGCCGCGTATTTCTCGGGACCGAACTTCCTACGCTTCTGGTGAACAGGCTTCATTGCTCGGTCGATCTTTAGATAATGGCAAACGTGTTCGGGACTTATGCCAACCATATCTTGATGCGACCAGGCAAAGACTCCGATGTTCCTACGTAGCAAGTTGATCAGATCTCCCTTTAATTCGTGGTCGATGCTTGCGCCGATCTGTACTTCCCGTTCTGGATGAACTGGATCCATCGTAATGCTTTCCAACTCTTCGGCGTGGACGGCCGCCTCGTTTGGTGCGATCTCCGGACTCGGTCCTTGGATCGATGTCGAGACTTGGCTCGAAACCGATCCTTGGCTCGATGTCGTCCGTCAATTGATGAGAGATGACGTCCCCTGAGTCGAGTTGGTACGATGTGCTCGGCTCGTCGATCTCCATGGGTTGATCGTCGATCGCTTCAATATTACATATAGTATGGGAAGTATTGAAAGAAGTAACAACATAGGAGTAATTCAAACATCTTTTTGCCATTAGCTGATCTCCTTTTACAGTACCGACCGTCCCGTCGGCAGTGGGGAATTTGATACAGTAAAAGAAAGACGAGGCGACCGCCTCAAAGGTTTCTAAAAAGGGGCGACCTAGGAACCCATTATAGATGCTGGGCCTATCTATGATTACAAAACTTAGGTTCCTAGTAATCCTAA
The DNA here is from genome assembly GCA_033398695.1 of Orobanche coerulescens. Lineage (NCBI taxonomy): Eukaryota > Viridiplantae > Streptophyta > Magnoliopsida > Lamiales > Orobanchaceae > Orobanche > Orobanche coerulescens. Next base: position 5,882,168 of record CM065816.1, read on the forward strand.
CCTTGTGATCATAAAAGCATATTAGCTCGACTGATAGCTTGATCCTCCCGTAGGCTTGGACTGTGTTGTCGCCGAACCCTTGGAGCACGGTGTCGAACGGCTTGATGAATTTGACTAAGTTGCCGAGTTGGTCTAGGGCGAATTTGAATATGATGTTGCAGAAACTCCCATTGTCGACCAGCACGCGATCGACCGTCTTCCCAAGGATGCAGGCGGAGATCACCAGTGCATCCTCTTTGGGGCACTGCACTCCCTCCCTGTCTTTGTTGGAAAAGGTGATGAGTGCGTCTTTAGAAATGGTCGGCTCCGGAGGAACCACGGTATGGACCCCGGCGAACGCCCTCAGCTCGGCCTTTCGCTTCCTGTTTGACATGGTGGAAACCGGGGAAAGACCCCCGAGGTTTCCATCTCCTGCTTGAAGCATGTTGATCCGACCGCCCGGGTTGATCGGAGGGACCGACTCATCAGAGTATTCCGGCTCATGCTCGATTCTGGCGACCGGATTGGGAGGAGCTCTTTCGTTTTGTCGGCGATCGCGCCCTCCGGTTCTCTCCGTCCTAGGTTCTGGCTTGGTGACCAAGCTGTCCAATTTACCTTCCTCAAATAGTCGCCAGAGCTGTCTGAGGAGGTCGCGGCATTGGCTGGTGTTGTGGTCGGGACTCTTGTGGTATGCACAGAATTTGCTGCGATCTAGGTGACCGTGGTCCCTTATCGGTTTTGGTTTGGAGAGCCACTCGCGACCTTTGATTGCGTTGAAGATGTGGGCCGGAGATAAGTTGAGGTTGTGGAGAAGGTGGACCTCCACATCCTCGAAGGCTTTGAACTCACCAGGTGGCTTTGCGACCGCCTTTCTGGGCTTGGCGACCACCTTCTTCTGGACATGGGAAGGTGTTTTCCCTTCTCCGGAGGGTTCCTCGTCTAAGAGGAGTGAAAGCATCCTCTGCCTGGCCAGGAAATCAGCGGCTCTGACGCGGAAGACCGTATAGGTCGGGGGAATATCCTTTGTGAGGTGCCTGAACATGAGCGAGTGTCCGTGGAATCCGCTCAGGACTGCGTAGAGAGCGAGCTCGTCGCTGATGGGCTCACCGGTGAGGACTATCTCGTCTACCCGGTCGATGTAATCCTCATCTGATTCGTCCTTCCCCTGCCTGATTTTCATCATGCGGTGGGGACCTTCCGGGCGAGCGACTTTGGCGGCGAAGTACGACGTGAAGTCGTTCGCCAGCTTCTCAAAGCAATTAATTGAGCGAGATGGTAATGAGATGTACCACCTGTGGGCGAGATCTCCCAGAGTTAACGGGAACATTCGACATTTCGTCGCATCTGATGCTCCGCATCCGGTCATGTAGATCTGGAATTTGCCCAAGTGGGTATCTGGATCCGACCTCCCCTCATAGAAAGGCGTTTGTGGGGGAGCGATCTTTGGTTGAATTGGGGCGATCTCGATCTGAACCGCCAGTGGTTCATTTAGCCCAGCGATCGATCTCCTGGCACTCGCCTGGCTTTCAGGAGCGCCTTCATCTCGCCGAGTCAAGGCTGCATGGCGGCTATTGCCGCTCGATCGCCGCCGATTGGCTCTCAGAACGCGAACCAAGGCAATCGTGTACTGATCCCCTAGCTCCGTGGTGAATGACGAGCTCCCTGTCAGTGGGTTCCTTCCTCGGGCGAGCAGGGGTTCGCTGACCGACCTGTCTCCTGGGAGTCGGATATGTCGAACTCCTGGTAAAGGATTCGGATACCGATGTCTCCCGGCTGGGGCCTGAGTGCTCGGGTCTCCATGAGGGATCGCTCCCCAGGCGGCTGAAGACGGAATCGTCCCGCCTCACGAGAGCCTTCTCCTGCGGCTCGGGGCTTTCTGTCGATTTTTCAACATAGATCCCCTTAAGCTTCCGCTTGCCTGCCCGGCGGATGGTCGATGGAGTGATGGTGGGCGAGTCGTAGGCCTTCCGTCGCTCCCTGAGGATGGCTATAGCCTACTCAATCTGTTCCGCGGTCTGGAACTGATCGAGTGAGAGGCTAGAACCGTCCCTCGGGGGCGGGAGTGAGATCCTGGTGTCGCCACGGTCGCCTTCCGCCGTGGGCTGGGATTCGGTCCGCGCCGGAATGAGATTTCTGGCAGATCTTAGGGTGGCTCTCTTGGAGGTCGTTGCTGATGTCATTTTTCTGAAGGCTTTTCTATTGAAGAACAATGAGTGTTTCTTCAAGTATATGTCTGGAGAACAGTGAGTGTTCTTCAAGACGGTAGGAATAAAAATGAAGGTTTAGATGCCCTCCTTCTAGCGCCAATTGTTGTTACCCAAAATATTATCCGGAGATAGTATTGCTGGAATGATCGAGTAACAAACAAATGCGAGAACACTTCCGTGAGAAAATAGATAACACAAGACTTGCCGGGGTTGTTAATCCCGGGCTTGAATGCTCTCGCGAGATGTTATTAATAAATATACTGTCGAGTACAAATATTAATGTTAGAATCTATTACAAGGAGTGTAAAGACTTCTAGTTATCTAGGCTTTAGAGCACGTAGATTGCCGGAAGAACCAAATAGATAAATCTGTGAGTTCTTGCTTGGGATATATGAAGAATGTGTATGAATATCACTATGAATGTATAAGTGGTTTCCAAAAGAGTCTTTTATTCTCTCTTTTGTGTGTATTTTGCACTGAATTCGTAGTTAATTCGCCTCTCTTTGGCCATTGCAGTGAGTTCTCTATTTATAGGGGACAAGGTAGTTGGGACTCCTCAGGCGATCACGGGCGACCGCGGTTTTCTATATTAAAATAGGATGGCCGATCGTCCCGTCACGTGGGCCTGTTCCCTTGAGGTCCGAGGTCGCTGCTGGTGGCCAGCTGGGCGAACCAATAGGAAGCCAGCACGCGTCTTGAGTCGCTGTCCGGGGAGGACCCACTTTGTATCTTTCGGCGGCCTTGTCGGTAGGTGTGGTAGGTGACAGGGTGGGGTCAAAGGTCCTATCTGTCGGTACCCTTTGAAGATCCGCACGTGGGCCACCGTCCAAGATTCGGTCTTCGACGACTTTGACGGATGCTGGATCCATACGTGGCACGAGACGATCGCCTCTGGTTCGCTCATTACGGACGATCGTCAGATATCAAAAGACGATCGCTGGGTACCAAAAGACGGTCGCCGTATTGTGCCGAACTCTAGGAGTTTGTCCAGAGTATGTCTTCCATGGTTGGCTTCTCTGATCGTGATGCCGATCGCCTATCGAGGCGTATTAATCGCCGCACAACACCTAATATAAAACCCCTAACCCCAGCTAACCCTACCCCTTATTTCTCCTTTTCGGTCGTCCGCCTCCACCCCTCCCTTATCTCTCCCGATTTTCTTTCCTCTTCTCCTCGGTTGACCCTGTTCTTTCGATATGGAAACTAAATCAGGTCCGATCTCCTCTCTTCGTTTGTTGTTCCGATTCTCCTATAAATTTCATTTCCGTGTGAGATGAAAGCACAACAAAAACGAAGAGAGAGCAAGTGAAAGTTTTTGATTACCTCGATTTTTCTCTGTGAAATAATTGAGTGTCTTGTGGGTGAGGCTTGTGAGATAATTCGGGATCTGAGTTTTCTCGGGTTTGTTTCGGTTGAATCTTGCTGAGTTCTTCGATTCCTCCGGTGGTTGCTTCCGGTCCGGTGGTGGGTTTCGTTTTCTGGTGCTGGCCGCGGGTCATTTGAGTCCTGGACGAGGCTACGAAGACGGAGGACTGAGCCGGGCTGTTTTCCGACAGTGACATCACTTTCCGATCGGCTACGGCCGTTTGGTTTGCATTTTCTTCACTCACTGTTCTTAATTTTTTTTTCCCCAGTTTTTTGTTTGATTCATTTAAATAGAAGTTGTGTAATCTCTAATCCCTATCCCGAGTAGATTTGTGTAATAGTTATATTTGTTATAATTATTGTAATAATTTGCCACCCGATTCAGACCAATACTCAATGTTGGGAATACTTTGGTATCCAGCGTCCTCACCTTCGACTCGGGAGAACGTAACTGGCCGGGCTTAACATCCCGACCCGCGGCATCCTAGTGGTGCAGCCCCTCATGTCCGCGTGTCGCTTAGTATGGGGCTCTGCACTGCCACTAGATAGTGGTTAAATGAATTGATTTGGACTACTCATACCAACAAGATGCATCTTCTTTTCTGGTAGCCATCTCATAGAAACTCCAAAGTTAAGCGTGCTTGGTCTGGAGTAGTTATGGGATGGGTGACCCCCTGGGAAGTTTCTCAGGTGCGCGTGAGTGAGGACAAAACGCGCTAGAAAAGACTCGTGTTGGTACAGTGAGGACAGTCTTCATCATTCTCAGGGACCAACAATTGGTATCAGAGCGAGGCGCGGGTTCGAGTCTTCTGGCGTACGCTGGAGGGGGGGATTGTTGGGAATACTTTGGTATCCAGCGTCCTCACCTTCGACTCGGGAGAACGTAACTGGCCGGGCTTAACATCCCGACCCGCGGCATCCTAGTGGTGCAGCCCCTCATGTCCGCCTGTCGCTTAGTACGGGGCTCTGCACTGCCACTAGAGAGTGGTTAAATGAATTGATTTGGACTACTCATACCAACAAGATGCATCTTCTTTTCTGGTAGCCATCTCATAGAAACTCCAAAGTTAAGCGTGCTTGGCCTGGAGTAGTTATGGGATGGGTGACCCCCTGGGAAGTTTCTCAGGTGCGCGTGAGTGAGGACAAAACGCGCTAGAAAAGACTCGTGTTGGTACAGTGAGGACAGTCTTCATCATTCTCAGGGACCAACACTCAACATTGGTACCGGAGCTTTGGTTCGGATCTGTCTGAATCGGGTCAACCCGGATCGCTCAGGTATATCGGCTTAACCCTCTCCTTACCGTCTGATTTTTCCTTGCTCGTTGTTCTTTGTGATATTTTTCCGATCGTTGCTCTTGGTGATATTTTTCCTTTGTGATATTTGTTCGGGTCTTGCTGTTCTTCATGTTGTTCTCGGCCCACTGTTCTTCGTGATATTATTTTGGGTTGACTGTCTCGGTCTTGTTGTTATTGCTTCTGCTGCGTATGTTAGTTGACGCATTGTTGGTAATATTTTGTGTGTTTATTACTGCGATATTATTTCGTGTTTATTTTGAATCTAGAATTTTTCATAATCGGGCATTTAAACCCTCCTACCTGGACCGCTTAAGTGTCCTCGGATCTTGTAGGGGCCTGGGATTGAATTTTTCAGATTCGTTTAATTTTATTTATCTGTGTGATTTTATTGATTAATTTGTGTTTCTGAGTTTTGATAAAATTAACCGTTTCCTCCTTGTTTGTGTTTTTCACAAATTTTCAAAAACTTTGTTCATTTTGAAAATTAAAATGGGAACGATCTCTGCCTTCTCTGTGGCTCCATTTGATGGAAAAGGTGATTTTGCCATTTGGCAACAGAAAATGAAAAGCATACTCATTCAACAAAAATGTTTCAAAGCTATTGATAATTCTTTCGCTTCTAATGTGATCATGAGAAAAAGGTCAACTTGATGAGTTTTCTTATTCTGCGATTATCTTGAACCTTCTCGACTGTGATAAGAAAATTAGGTAAACATGGTTCGGCTAAAGAATTATGGGAAAAATTAGAAGAAATGTATACTGAAACTTCGCTGCCCAATAAACTTTTTCTTCTTGAAGAATTTTTCCGCTACAAGCTTGATCTAAATAAAGACATCGATGCTAATTTAGACGTGTTTACAAAATTGGTTCAAGATATAAAGTTAACGGGAGATAAAAACATCGATGATTACACTCCAATTGTTCTTTTGAATGCTATTCCTGATTCTTATAGTGATGTGAAATCTGCCATTAAATATGGTAGAGATCAAGTGACCTTGGATATTGTTGTAAACGGCTTGAAAAGCAAAGAGTTAGATTTGAAAAACAATAAAGGTGCCGCCCTTAGAAATCTTGGCGAGGTTAATTTTGTCAAAGGAAGACCACAAAAACGTTTTCAAAATAAAAAGTCTTCCAACAGTCAAAATAACCCAGCCGACAAGAAAAAGGGCAATGAAAAATTTCGGTTTAAACCTAGACCTACTAATCGTAAATGTTACAATTGTGATGAATACGGTCACTACTACATTCAAGACTGCACTAAACCTAAGAAGAACCAAAGAATCAACAAAGCTAACTTAGTCAGCTTATGAAAATCTAGGTGATGTGTTTATGATTTCTGATGCTATGCATGCTTCTGTGAACTCTGTGTTAGCTGACCTTGGTGAAAATGACTGGCTGGTTGATTCTGGATGCACATTTCACATGACTCCGCACAAACAACTTTTTTCTAGCTATCGTGATTTGAAAAATCGATATGTGTCTATGCCTGATCATGTAAAACGAGATGTTGCTGGAATAGGAACTGTGTGCCTTAAATTAACTGAAATTCGATAACTTTGGAAAATGTTAGGCATGTTCCTCACTTAGCTCATAATTTAATGTTGTGTGCATGTATCAAGATGATGGTTTTGAAGGTACATGGGGTAAGGGTGCAATGAAAGTTACGAGAGGTCCCAAAACCTTTTTGTCGCCATTCGTAAATCGAACTTATATATTTGTTCCATCAGTAAGTAACTTTTCCGTTAATGCAGTCCATGGAGATAAAATCAAATCGCATAAACGGTTGGGTCACATTAGTGGTAAAGGTCTTGAAATACTGCACAAAAATGGTTGTTTTGGGAATGATAAAATATCTGACTTGCCATTTTGTGATAACTGTGTGTATGGTAAGCAACATCGTGCGAACTTTCCTCATTCACCTTCCCCAAACCCCCCTAAGAGTTCAAATGTGTTTGAGTGTCTACATGCTGATGTGTGGGGGCCTGCCAGTGTTCCGACATATGGCGGAAACCGATATTTTTTGTCTGTGATTGATGATTATTCCAGGAAAGTCTTTGTGTTTCTCCTTAAGAACAAATCTGATGTGTTTGACACGTTCAAAACATGGAAAATTTTAATTGAAAACCCGACCGGTAAGAAAATTAAAATTTTGAGAACTGACAACGGCCTGGAATTTTGCAATAATTTGTTTGATACTTTGTGTGCGGAAAGTGGTATTCAAAGGCATAGGACAGCACCCTACACCCCCCAACAAAACAGAATCGCTGAGCGCATGAACCGAACCCTCCTTGATAGGGTAAGGTCTATGCTCGTCAGCTCCGGATTGTCAAAACGTTTTTGGGGTGAGGATTTATCTACAATCGCTATATTATAAATGATCTCCATCTGTCCCTTTGAATGGAAACTATCCGTAACTGTGTGGACTGGTAGTAATATTGATTTCTCAAATCTTCGTGTATTTGGGTGTGCTGCATATGTTCATCATAAACATGATAAACTAGAACCTAGATCGATAAGATGTGTGTTCTTAGGCTACCCGGAGGGAGTTAAAGGATTTAGGTTATGGCTTAAGGGCGAACCGGGGTTTAAGGTGTTAATTAGTAGGGATGTTATATTTAATGAAGATGAATTTCCTTGTCTTGAACATCCTGCACCCGCACCCGTGCACATGCCTAATCCAGAATTTGTTTCTAACTACCCTACCTTGAGTGAGGTGGAGCCTGGAAATGATGAAACTTTGCATGCTGAAAATGAAAATCATTCCGAAAATTCTAGTGATGAAATAATTGAGAATGTTGATGAAAGTGCTGATCTGACCAACTATCAATTAACTAGAGATAGGCCTAGAAGAGAGAATGTTAGGAGGCCTCATCACTTTGATGATTTTCATATGATGTCTCATGCTTGCAATGTGTTTGAATCATTAGATAATAACGAACCTAAAAGCTACAAAGATGCTTTAAAATCTGAAAATGCTTCTGATTGGTTAAATGCTATGAATGATGAAATGAATTGTCTGCATGTTAACCAAACCTGGACTCTTGTTCCAAAACCTGATCGTTGTTCTCTTGTGGACTGTAAGTGGTTATTTAAGGTTAAGAATGAAGTAGAGAATATCAGATTTAAAGCTAGGTTGGTTGCTAAAGGTTTCACTCAGAAGGGAGGAATTGATTACACTGAGATATTTGCTCCTGTTGTGAAATTCACCACCGTGCGTATCATGCTTGCTTTAGTTGCTCACTTCAATTGGGAATTAAAACAAATGGATGTTAAAACAGCCTTTCTTCATGGTGAATTAAATGAGAAAATTTATATGAGGCAGCCAGAAGGTTTTGTCGACTCTGAGAAACCTGATCACGTTTGCCTTCTTAAGAAGGCTCTTTATGGCCTGAAACAGTCTCCAAGGCAATGGAACAAGAAATTTGACTCTTACATGTTTTCTATAAAATTCAAACGTAGTTCGTATGACCCTTGCCTCTATTTTAAAGAAAACTCCATTGTTCCTATCTTCTTGCTTATCTATGTGGATGACATGTTACTTGTGAGTCCGTGCATGAAATTGATTGATCATGTTAGATCGTGTCTTAGTGAGCAATTTGACATGAAATACCTTGGAGATGCCCAGAAAATTTTAGGCATGAACATTGTTAGAGATAGGAAAAACTGTTCTTTGTTTCTAAATCAGTCTTCCTACATTGAGAAAATACTTGAAAAATTTTCTATGATCACGTAAACTCCGCTTTTGTGCCTCTTGCTGCTCATTTTCTATTATGCAAAGATCAATCTCTAAAAACTAGTGAAGAAGAAAAATCAATGGAAAAAGTTCCCTACGCTAATGCTATAGGATCAGTCATGTATCTCATGGTTAGTACTGCACCCGATATAGCCTATTCTCGTTAGTTGCTTGAGTAGATACATGTCTAATCCTGGTATGCCACATTGGGAAGCCTTGAAGTGGCTTCTCCGTTATCCGAAATCCTCTGTGGATGTTGGTATTAAGTTTTCTAACCGTGATGGTGTTAAACTTGTGGATATGTAGATTCTAACTTTGCTAATGATCGTGACAATCGAAAATCCACGACCTCTTATGTGTTTACCCTTTGTGGCTCTTGCATTAGTTGGAAATCTCGCCATGTAATGTTGTTGCTTTATCTACGATCAATCAATATGTTGCTACAACCGAGGCATTTAAAGAAGCCATATGGCTAAAGGGTCTTTGATCGTAAATCGGTTTTCTCAAAGAAAAAGTCGTGGTATTTTCGGATAGTCAACTGGAATTCAAATATGCAAAAATCCTCGTCTTTCATGACCGCACTACACATATTGATGTTAAATTTCATTTTATTCGTGATATTGTTGAAAAAGGTGAACTTGAGCTTGGAAAAATTCCTTCAAAATTCAATCCTCGCAGATATGGGCACCAAATGCTTGCCTGGAGAAGTTCGTGTCCCGCACCGACCCGAACTTGGGAACTCAAGACTAACTCTTAGTCTTAGCCTTCTTTGTGATGGCTTTGCATTCTTAGTGAACTATTTTGCTATCTTTGTGATAGCCCTGCTGTCTTAGTGATTGCTACCTTTCTTTGTGATTACCTGTACTTACTTTGTGTTTTGTGTGCAGGTGATGTCCTACGGCGATGATGACCTCTGTCTCCCTTATGTACCCCGACGACTCATTTGGCCCAGGTGGAGAATTGTTGGGTTTATTTGGCCCAAATGATTAATATTATGAGGGCCCAAATATTAAATCTCCTGCAGCCCACCTCAAAAATGGACCCGGCCCGGTACCTTTGGAAGCAGCCCATTATGACCGGATTAATCCTGGCCATTTATTTGGCTCCCTTTAATCCTGGCCGTTGGTTTTATATCTTACCCTAATATAAAACCCCTAACCCCAGCTAACTCTACCCCTTATTTCTCCTTTTCGGTCGTCCGCCTCCACCCCTCCCTTATCTCTCCCGATTTTCTTTCCTCTTCTCCTCGGTTGACCCTGTTCTTCCGATATGGAAACTAAATCAGGTCCGATCTCCTCTTTTCGTTTGTTGTTCCGATTCTCCTATAAATTTCATTTCCGTGTGAGATGAAAGCACAACAAAAACGAAGAGAGAGCAAGTGAAATTTTTTGATTACCTCGATTTTTCTCTGTGAAATAATTGAGTGTCTTGTGGGTGAGGCTTGTGAGATAATTCGGGATCTGAGTTTTCTGGGGTTCGTTTCGGTTGAATCTTGTTGAGTGCTTCGATTCTTCCGGTGGTTGCTTCCGGTCCGGTGGTGGGTTTTGTTTTCTGGTGCTGGCCGCGGGTCATTTGAGTCCTGGACGAGGCTACAGAGACGGAGGACTGAGCCGGGCTGTTTTCCGACAGTGACATCACTTTCCGATCGGCTACGGCCGTTTGGTTTGCATTTTCTTCACTCACTGTTCTTAATTTTTTTTTTTCCGAGTTTTTTGTTTGATTCATTTAAATAGAAGTTGTGTAATCCCTAATCCCTATCCCGAGTAGATTTGTGTAATAGTTATATTTATTTTAATTATTGTAATAATTTGCCACCCGATTCGGACCAATACTCAACAATATTAGCAGATTTTCCATGAGTGCGAGCAATGGTCCACGATCTCTAACTTCGTGAGTTAAAAAGTCTACGCAACTGTTAGAGCACCGTCCTCAAGATGCTTAGTTTTCAGTTTCAAGTTCGCCATAGGGGGTGTTGAGTACTACTCACATCGGGTAATTAAAAACTTTGCATTGAGTTGAAATCTCAGTATATAACAAGGTATATTGTTTCCGAAACACCAAAATCGGCGAGTGTTTGGTGTTTCGGTTTCGGTTTCGGTTTGGATCTCGGTTTTGGTTTCTGGGATTCTGTTGCTCACCTCTAGTGTTAATTGAGACACCAAAATAGAACGGTTTAATCTGTCGATCCGCTCCGGTCTGGCAGACACAAACAGCAACAGGTGAAGCTCAATAATGTTAACTACTTTTTTCGTAATTTGTCTATACTTCCAATAATTTAGAGAATTAGACAAAAAATGGCACCTGGAAATTACGAATGGCATCTTATCTTTGTGTGAAGTCAGACAAGAGTTGTTGCGAGTTACAAAGGGGTAATGAGACTTACCTGTGGTACCCCCACGAACAGAGAATTTCATCGCCTGTGAGGTATACTGAGACCCCCTGAGTTTTTCTCTTGTCTCTGTCTCGATAGTATGACTATTTCTATCCGGACCCGTGGGGCTGATCCGGGCCCGTGTGATTCTGCGATCCCGACTCTATGGGTTCGTGTGTTGATATTTTGGACCGGCGACTTGCCAGGTTCACTTCAATTTTTTTTTAATAATCTGACATTTGGAACCCGGCGGGTCCAGCGGCTATTTTTGAAAAAAGAAAATCAAAACGACGATCTCGATTTCGACTAAAGGCAAGTAAGGTGAGTCTTATAAGTAAGAAAATTACGTAAGACTTTGAATACATGATAATTTAATTTTAAGTGAAAATTCATAATTAGATATTAAGTCCATTTTTTTTTCTTTTGTTTGTTAGTGCATTTTTTTGGATATAAAATGATAATACATAAAGTTCTAAAATATATTTTTCTAAAGAGAAAAAATTCACGGATCGACACGGACCCGGACTCGTACTCGAGCATTTCATATGTATGGGCCGGGTCCGGTCTATGTATGTCCGGCTCGTGACCCGAGGGGTCGGATCTAGACCTGGATTTGTGCACTCTACTTTTAGCTGGCCGAACATGCAAAGTTAATTAATTTGATTAGATTTTGGTTAGTTTTGTTTGGTAATGACAATTTATTAAAAGCAGTTGCTTACTAAGATAATTGATGAGTTTTTTGTTTTTAATTTTGTCCCTTATTTTTGAATAAATTTACTTTTTTTTTTTTTGAACGATAACTTTCATTAACACCGGCAAGTCCTCACAACGAGGACCGCCAAAACAACTAACACAAATACAAGGGGTACTCAACCCAATCCTTCCAAACGATACATTTAAATTTCGACCTATGCTTTAACCACAAGAAAGAAAAAGACTTAACTTCGGCTACCACCTCTCTAACTTGTGTCTTAGTTTGTTGAAAAACCATAGCATTCCTTGTTTTCCACAAAACCCAAATGGTGACCATCACAATACCCCTTATGATCTTTTTCCTCCATTTACCCCCATGTACAGTTTTATATAGCAGCAGCAGATCTTCACAGTCATAAGCAAAAAAAGGATCAATCTTACACCACTTACAAATAAAGCTCCACACTCCATAAGCGTGGCCGCATCCCACGAATAAATGGTTCAGATCATCAGCATTGGCTGCACATAACGGGCATGAAGTGTCCATAATTTGTACTCCTCTTCTGGCCAGCGCTATCCGGGATGGAAGCCGGTCGAACTCGGTCCTCCACGCAACCAAGTTCACCTTTACAGGAACCCAACTTTCCCACTTCATCTTTTGGTCTCTACTTTGATCTCTTCCCAGGCGTAACATAGCTTTGAAGTTTGCAACCGAAAACGCCCCATTTCCATCATCCCAAACCCATTTGTCAGCTGACCCGTTAACATAATACGACTGCAGCAGCCTGTTAAGGTCCTGCATTTCGGACAACTCCTCAACTGTTGCTGGGTGACGATACCAGCTCTCAGTGAACCGGAAACCCTCGCTGCACTGCTGGATACGATCTTTAATGCTGCATTTCTTCTTTCTATCCAACTTATAAAGGCACGGCCATCTATCTTTAAGCACCACTGATCCGAACCAATGATCCGTCCAGAAGCAAACCTCTTCCCCATTCCCAACCACGGCCCTAATTAATTGATGAAATTTCTTTCCTTGAATCGTAACATTTCCCAAAAACGCTGCCATCGTCTTCCAACAGCCTGTGATCGATTTCTTAAGCGGAAGAAAACACCAATTCCCTCTACCTCCATGGATCGCCTCGATGATCTTACGCCAAAAAGACTTCTTTTCAACCGTGAACCGCCACGCCCATTTAGCCAGAAGCGCCATATTAACATCGGCCATTATAGAAATGCCTAACCCTCCATCTTTTTTCGATGTACACTTGTTTACTTTCACCTTGTATAATAATATGCTCTGCTGAAATGCTCATTTTTGTGACATAAAAAAATATGTGTTTTAATATATGAAAAAATGTGCAATATGATATTAACGGCGTACAATTTTTTTTTTTAAAAAATTACAATATTTTTTCTTAAGAAGATATTTCTACTAGCATTACTACTAATAATTACTACGACTATTATCACTAATAATAGTAACAGTAATGTTAATAATAATAATAATAATATATTGTGTCTTTTTATGTTATTTTATCAAGTATTAGTTGTCTATCAGTTGGTTTGTCAAATATTTTCTATAAAATCATATACCTTATTACTCAATTACCTTATCAGATATTAGTACATTATCAAGTTTCAATCATCTTATTAGTTTTCAATCACTTTATCAAATGATTTTACCAACAGACTCGTATGTGTTTGCATCAAATGTGGAGGTGCCCAGATTCGGATCCGAGTGTTGAGTCAAGGGTTGGCTAGAACTAGACCTTGAACCAACCCGTACATATGGGCTAGAACTAGACCTGGGTGGGGTACGGGTCCCGATTGGACTCGCCGGATCACGGGTTGACTCGTATATTTTTTTAAATAAATATATTTTGTCTAGATTATACGTAATCATCTTTTTGTAGACCAAAATAAAATAAAAATAAACTTATGAACGAAAGGGGACAATGGTCTTGTATTCAAAATTTTAAGTCTACACTCAAAATCACTTAATATTAATTTACCTATATATCGTCGTGAGAAATTAAAGCCACATATAGTTTTCTTATTTATCTGAACTTAGAACTTACATTTAGTCAAAGTCGATGTCATTGTCTTCTTAGTCGCCCCTTTGCCTAGACTATCCATCAGTAGTGCATTTTTGATCGGCGTCTCGGTCAGCTAAGAGGTCCTCCGACATATTTTCTTGATCTTGTAGCTCGGCTTTAAAGCGTCTTTAAATATCATTTGAGCCTCAAGATTTTTTGGCGTCATTCGAGATCTCCGGTCGTCCGACATATAATCTCCTTTAATGAAAGCGCTTATTTGAGCTAGCTTGTTGAGTTAAAGTAAGCGACTCAATCGAGACTACGGGCGCGGGCAATGCAAGAAACTCTCTTGCCATAATGGAAAGTATAGAAAATTCTATTTTCCTTCTCTTCCACCAATCCAACAAGCAAAATGTATCTGTATTATCACCCTCGCCCTACAACAAGTCGCATAATACCGACTTGGGTCATTTTTGACCGACGTTACCATCATCCATATTTTTTGTTATATTATTAGAGTTGTTGGTGAAATGATTAGTAGGGTTCATTTTAGTTCTATGTTAAATGTACTGCTCGTCTTTTTTTTTATCTGAGTTTGAAATTTATCTTCATATTTAGCTATATCTTCAGCAAAAAGATCGTCACAATTATTTCTCAAATCTATTTCTAGTTGTTCAACTTAGGGATATTCTCATATAGAGCTTGACTCTCATTATTTTCAATATTATGAAAATTCATATTATAAATAATGTTATAATATATTACAAGTAATTGTTGTACTTGTGCAAAACTCAAATCTGGGAATAACATAGGATTAATCAAGAAAACATCCTAAATATATTAAAATATTTTAACAACTTTAAATACAAGCAACCTTTTGTGTAGGGTCCAATTATCATCTATCCAATGTATAGTTATTTCCATAAGTTTTTCTTATTAAAGTCAACCCAAGTATCAGCAGCTAAAAAAACTCTATTCTCTATAAATTTAAAAATTGTCCTTCATGTCAGTTTATATTATTTGGCAAGGTACACTACAGTTTTAGTCGTTGTTGTACGTGGAATCTTATTAATAACAGAATTATAAGCATTTTGCATCTTATATTCCCAACAAGTACTATCCATGTAATTAAAATGTAAAGAATCTTGTGCACATAATTTTGTCATTTATTCTCTAACAAGCAACAGTACACTTATAATGTTGAGATTCACACATACTTTGCGAGTCAGCTCCAGTAGAAGGTTGGAAATTGAGTTGACTTTGCGACTTTATATCTCCATGGATCGATGTGGTTATGATCAAACTGCCTTGGAAAACTGTCATACTTATCTCGGGACTCATATGAATATTCTTTGGTGCAATAATTGTAAAGAACCTTCAGTGGATCATTCGTCATTTTTTTCTTCGCGAAGTGTTTTGCACATACTTTTGTCATTTATTTTCTAGCAAGCAATGTAGTACACTTATAATGTTGAGATTCAAACATACCTTGCGAGTCAGCTCGAGTAGAAAGTTGGAAATTGAGTTGACTTTGCGACTTTATATCTCCATGGATCGATGTGGTTATGATCAAACTGTCTTGGAAAATTGTCATGCCTATCTTGGACTCATATGAATATTCTTTGGTGCAATAATTGCAAAGAACCTTCAGTGGATCATTCGTCATTTTTTTCTTCGTGAAGTGTTTTGCACAAGATTCGGATATAGACTTCATTTCTACAATATGGGCACACTTATTTGTTGCTTTGTTTTTTGGTTTTCGTCTCCCTCTTCCTTTGACAGTTGTTTCTTGCTCCTCTTCGAATGACACTTATTCAACATAATGGGTTTGTCATATAGGCACTTGGCTTGCCGCAAAATGCTTCGAGTTTGATGTTTGTATAGGAGTTGGTATATCATGGAGAGTGTGCCCAAATATTACATATGTTTGTTAACATGGATTCATCGATTCCGTGATCCAATTTTTCTTGAATGTTATGCAACTGTTGATAATTTGGAATACGTCGAATATTCGGGATCATTTTAGTCTTTGCTAGTAGTTGTGGTTCTACCATAATAGATATTTTCATATATCATGACATCATCTTCAAAAGGTTTTACTTTTCAAATTCGAGTGGAGGTTGGTGTTGAGATTGCGATTGAAACTCTTAGATGGTTTCTTGATTTGCCCCATGTAGCCATTCATTATTGGATGGAAGTTTTAGATTATTTGAGGGCCGTAACATTACTTTTTTCTTTGTTATAGCTCGATATAATTGGTAGTCGTATATTTATTGTAGGCCCAAGTATATTTGTACGGACTAAGGCCCGAGTTCTAGAATACTCTATGTATTTGTATATATGGATCGATTGTGATGAATGACAAGGGGACGGAAACCCTTTTACACTTACATGGTATCGAGTCAGTCGATCCATTCTAAACCCTAACTCGTTTTCTACCGATCTGCCAATATTCGATCCTTCCAAAACCCTAAAACCTAAATTTTTCAGTCGCTCCATCTGGTTCCTTGTGATTTGTCGATCGTTGGTACAAGTTGTGTTACCAGTCGACACGTTATTTGCTTGTTCCTGCTTCATTGGTGTGATCATTGCTCCCTGCTTGTTCGTTTCCTACTTAATTGTTGCTGCTCCATATTTGTTTCGATTGTTCGCAAGATACTGTTCGTTTGCTACTTGCTTGTTGCTGCTCCGTATTCTTCCCACTCCTACATAGACATACCGAAACCCTAATTCACAATATCACCATGACTGTCACCCCTACTCCACCCGTCATCTTGCTTTCGGATAAGCTTATGACGATTAACAACATCACCACACTTGTTCCCGTTAAGTTGGATGTGGACGAGATGAATTACTCATCGTGGATCTATTTTTTCAAGCACTTGTGCAAAGGTTATGGTATTTTGGATCACATCATGGGCAATGACGAAGAGTCCTCTAGCACTTCGTCTTCTAAAGATGCCGAATGGTTAAAGATGGACACCATCGTACTCTCTTGGATCTTCATAACCTCCTCCAAGACACTTCAAGAACGTCTTGTAATTGACGATCCTCAAACGGCTAATGATGCGTGGGATATTCTTGAGCAGATTTTTAGTGACAACAAACGAACTAGGTCTATTGCTTTGAAGGCCGAGTTACGTGCTTTGAAACTTGGTGACATGAATATCGATGCTTATTTCAGAAAAATAGAATCCATAGCTACTATTTTACGGGGTCTTGGTACACCTATTAGTAATTACTACTGGGTTAAATTTGCTCTTGAAGGCTTGCCCGACAAGTATGATAGTGTGGTTACCATTATTGCTCATCGGGAACCTTTCCCGGATATTAAGATGGTTCGTTCCATGCTTACTACCGAGGAGATGAGATTGAAGTCGCGGGCTCAAGCATCATCGGTTGATTCATCGTCCTCCTCTCCTATGGTTTTGTTAGCCAAGACGGGTTCTACTTCTACTCGACGTTCCAATGTCCCTTCGGGTAAGGTTAATAAGCCTTGTTTTAACTTTGCAACAGGTTATTGTCGTTTTGGTGATGCTTGCAAGTATATGCATGAGGGCTCTACTACTACATTTCATGCTAATAATTCTCTTTGGTCGAACAATGTTGCTCGCACTTCGAATACCAATAATATGTCAGTAGACCAACTGATGGCTTTGCTTAAACAACAACGAATTTTAGCACAACTTGGTTACACTGGTACTCTTAATACTTCTTTGACTGGTCATTTGAATAAAAATACCAATACTACAAGTGGTACTTTGCATGGTAATATGCCTACTATTGGGTCCCCATTGGCGTTTCATACACATGCTACCCCAGTCCAGTTTCCACAACCAATATTGGGCCTTACTTTTCCACCTGGGTTCACTTCACAGCCCATTATGGGCACTGCTGTTCCACAAACGAGCCATCAGGTCCAACATGTTTCCAAAGCACCAACTAATTTTGGACATCCACCATCTGGTCATCCATCTTCGGGTTCGAACCCCTAGGGTCAAGAAACACAGTTACCGAGTGCTTTTCATGCTATGACTCTTCAAGATCCATCTCTGGGTAACTGGAATATGGATACAGGTGCGAATTCTCATCTCAATGATTCAGTTAATAGTCTTTGTAATATTTTTAACAAGTGCCTCTATCCTTCTGTCTCAGTTGGTGACGGTTATTCCATTCCCGTTACCAACTCGGGTCATAGTATTTTGCCAACTCCTTATCGTCCACTTTATTTAAAAAACGTTCTCGTCACCCCTAATATTGTCAAAAACTTAATTTCTGTTCGTCAATTTGTTCGTGATAATCATTGTATTGTTGAATTTGATCTGTTTGGTTTTTCTGTTAAGGATTTCTTGACTCGACGGGTGCTCTTCCGATGTGATAGCACCGGGGACCTTTATCCAGTCACACAGCCTTCCAGTATTCCTTTTGCTTTCCTCACCAGTCAGTATATGTGGCATCAACGTCTTGGACATCCCGATAGTGAAGTGTTGCGTCGTGTCTTGTCTAGTAATTCCATTTCATGTAATAAAGAGAAGTCTCCCGTGCTTTGTCATGCGTGTCAGCTTGGCAAACACGTGAAACTTCCATTTGTTAGTTCTAGTACCCCCGTTTCATCATGTTTTGACACTGTTCATTCGGATTTGTGGACTTCTACAATTCCGAGTCTTTCTGGCTTTATATATTATGTTTTGTTTTTAGATCATCATTCGCAATATGTTTGGGTTTATCCGTTAAATAATAAATCTGATGTGTTGTCTAAGTTTATGTTGTTTCGTAATTTTGTTCGCACTCAATTTCAGTGTGAAATCAAGTCTTTTCAGTGTGATCATGGCGGTGAATTTGACAACGAGGCCTTTCATAAGTTATTTGACTCTAATGGTATCCAGTTTCGTTTTTCTTGCCCCAAGACCTCACAACAAAACGGTAAATCTGAACGGATGATTCGCACCATAAATAACCTCATTCGTACTTTACTTATTCAAGCTCATCTTCCACCAAATTATTAGCTTGAGGCACTTAACATGGCGGTTTACTTATTAAATATTTTACCCTCCCGTGCCATTAACAACGAAATACCCTATACTCGCCTTTTTGGAACAAAACCTCATTATAGTCTTCTTCGTACATTTGGGTGTCTTTGTTACCCTCACCTTGACACGTCTCACAAACTTGAAGCACGTGCCACGCCTTCAATTTTCTTAGGACATGCCACAAATCATCGTGGTTATCGTTGTTTAGATTTGAACACTAATAAAATTATTATTTCACGTCATGTTACCTTTGATGAGACTGTTTTCCCATTTGCCACAAAAACATCTACTATCACCACTCCCACTGCCAGTTCCTCTTATGAATTCTTGGATGACTCATCTAATGTCATTTCCAATATTCTAAGATTGTCTCCCATCACTTCACCCAATGTTCAAACTGTTCCTCAAGCCGTTCCTACATCTGTTGAGCCTGTTGAGCCTCTTAGCCCAAATACTGCACCAATTTCACCTAACCCACTACCTACACCATCCTCACAGCCGACTCCTGTGTCTGTTTCTCATGATACACCAACTCCACCTGCTCCCCCGCCCACAGTTTCGATTCACCCCATGGTCACACGTTTTCGTGTCGGGACTACTCGTCCTAATCCTCGTTATGCTAGTCTTGTGTCTACGATGTTTCCTTTACCTAGGTCTTATAATGATGCGTTTCATGATCCCAATTGGCAAAATGCTATGTGTGATGAGTACGATGCACTTATTAGAAACAAAACTTGGACTCTTGTACCTAAACCCCCGGATGCGAATATTATTCGCAGTATGTGGTTGTTTTGCCACAAGTATTTAGCCGATGGTACTCTTAGTCGTTACAAGGCTCGTCTTGTTGCGAATGGTAGCAATCAGATAGACGGTGTTGATGTTGATGAGACCTTTAGTCCGGTTGTTAAACCAGGCACTATTCAGACAGTTCTTAGTTTGGCTATTTCTCGACATTGGCCGGTTCATCAGCTAGATGTCAAGAATGCTTTTTTACATGGGGATTTGGCTGAGACTGTTTATATGTATCAGCCGCCTGGTTTTCGTGATCCTATTCATCCTGATTATGTCCGTTTATTACAGCGATCTCTGTATGGTCTTAAGCAAGCACCTCGGGCTTGGTTTCAGCGGTTTGCTACTTATATTACTACTGTTGGGTTTAGTCCTAGCCGTTGTGACTCCTCTTTATTTATTTACAGAGAGGGTGATGATACTGCATTTTTGTTACTTTATGTGGATGATATTGTTCTCACTGCTTCATCTGATAGTTTGTTACAGCGGATTATTGATTCTTTACATACGGAGTTCTCTATGACCGATTTGGGTTCTCTTAATTACTTTTTGGGCATTTCGATTACACGTGACTCTTCAGGGATGTTTTTGTCTCAGCGAAAGTATGCTACGGAGATACTGGAGAAAGCTCATATGGTTGGTTGTAACCCCAGTCGGACTCCAGTTGATACTGAGTCCAAATTGGGAGATGATGGGGAACTGGTTTCTGATCCGACATTATATAGGAGTCTTGTGGGTTCATTGCAGTATCTTACATTCACTCGCCCCGATATTTCTTATGCTATTCAACAGGTGTGTCTCCATATGCATGATCCTCGAGTGCCTCATTTTTCGGCCCTCAAGCGGATTCTGCGGTATGTTTGGGGTACTTTGGACTACGGATTACTGTTGTTTTCATCTTACACTACTTCCTTGGTTGCTTACTCAGATGCGGATTGGGCGGGGTGCCCAACTACTAGGCGTTCCACCTCTGGCTATTGTGTTTTTCTTGGTAATAACTCGGTCTCATGGTCATCGAAGCGTCAACCAACACTTTCTCATTCTAGTGCCGAGGCTGAGTATCGTGGTGTTGCTAATGCGGTTGCTGAGACGTGTTGGTTACGGAATTTACTACGTGAGCTACATACTCCTTTGTCTTCTGCTATGCTTGTCTACCGTGACAATGTAAGTGCTGTCTATTTGTCTTCTAATCCGGTTCAACATCAACGTACGAAGCACATAGAAATTGACATTCACTTTGTTCGAGACTTAGTTACTGCGGGTCAAGTTAGAGTTCTTCATGTTCCCTCACGTTATCAGTACGCGGATATTTTTACTAAAGGCCTACTTTCCGCTTTGTTTGAAGAATTTCGCACCAGTTTGAGTGTCCGGTGTCCTCCCGCTCAAACTGCGGGGGAGTGTTAGTCGTATATTTATTATAGGCCCAAGTATATTTGTACGGGCTAAGGCCTGAGTTCTAGAATACTCTATGTATATGTATATATGGATCGATTGTGATGAATGACAAGGGAAAGCTTGACTTGAATGAGAATGGAGAGAGAGAGAGAGAGAGAGAGAGAGAGAGAGGTTGGATAAACGAGGAAAGTTGGGGGTATTTATAAGTTTAACTTTTAAATTAATTATTTTTTTGAGTTATAATCGTTAGACCTACCGGGGCACGCGTCCGGCCCACCGGATTATGGGTCCGACCCGTCTGGTCTGGGTGGGCGGCAGGTCTGATTAATTTGAGTCGTTGGATTTCAATGGCTAATTTTTTCAAACAGTTGGTTTCCAACTGTCATACTCATATTAAAAAAATAATCCATTATTTATACCTAGGGTCCATTATTTAGTAATTGTAAAAATCCAAAGCCCGAACCCAATTTATTTATACCTAGGGTCCATTATTTTGTAATTGTAATATTTAAACTTTTATGTTTGATATTGCACAAAGTTGACCATTAATATCTAATTATTCTTTTGTTAAAATTGTGACAAATTGGCATTTTGAAAGTATATACCAAGACAAATCTAATAAAATCTCACACGAATATTTGTTTATGTATAACTCGTAAAAGATTATTCAAAAGAGAGCGCATGAACTTACAGGGACACGGGTAGAGGTAGTTGGAGGCTCGATTCGCGTCTCAACTCAACTAATGCTACCAAAAAACTGAGAAAGTAAGAAAATAAAAGAAACTAATTAGTATATTTATATGATTTTTTCTAAAAACCGTATTTTATTGTGTTGAATCCATCCATACGAATATAGGCGGATCCAGCATTTCGAAACTACTGGTGCACTGATATACCACAAAAAAAATAACGGACGACGAATTTTTCTTCTTCTTATTTTTCCACTTCTTTTATAAAAAAGACCAAAACAACGTCGTTTTAACCAAACGACGTTGATTTTTAGTTTTACCAAAACGACATCGTTCTATGCAAAACTTGTGGTGCACGTGCACCACCAGACAGTGGATGAATCCGCCTGTGCATATGGATGAAGATGACCCATTCGGCATCACGAAGATACCAAATGTCGTCATTTGGATTCTTTGTGGAATCGAATGATACATTAGTTATAATTGAGCACCCGAGCAACTGAGTGACTGATATTCATCCCCATCCAAATAACTAATCCAACATTGTATTAGCCAAACAACTCATCGGATTTGTTCTAACTAGTCATTCATACCCGTGCGTTGCACACGGGCTCTATCTAATTGGTCATAGTGTAATGTGTGGTATTTATTTTCGTCATTAGGTTTGTAAGTTGTGATAGTATCACAACTTTTGTAAGCATCGCATGAGTTTAAGATGAATGAGTTTAATTAGTTGTTTGGTGACTTTTATATTTAGACCGAGTCATTCAGACCCGTGCGATGCACACGGGCTTAATCTAAATGTTCATAGTGTATTGTTCAACACTAATTTTCGTCATTACATAGGTTGTATATAAGTGTTCATAGCGTAATCTTTGGCACTTATTTTCGTCATTATATATCTAAGTTGTGATGGTATCACACCTTTTCTAAGCATGACACATTTAAAATAGTTTATTGACATTAAAAGAGTATATGTGAATAGACTTTTTTCAAGATGCTACATTTAAAAGAGTCTCTTCACATGTAACTTTTTAATATGTATAAGTTACATACTAAATGTCAAAGGGAGGTTAAACGCATACGGTTCTTCAAAATAAATGTAACCCTTATATAAAATCGTAACAAAGTGGATATTCGCTATATTTTGAGATCTAGCTTGTGACAATTAATTATTCTTTTGATTTATCATATCAAATACGGTAGTTCCACATTACTACGCTTAATTAATCGAACTTTATTTTATGCACAAAAACCATTTAAGTTTCAATATTTTTTATTGTTGTGAAAATCGGTCCAATATTGTTAGTATATTTAATTTGTACCAGGTTGCATATAAAAATATATTTGAAGACATAAATCTCAACATATAATTTTTCTACTCTTAATAACTAATATAACAATTTCATTTTGCCAAATTTGTTTGTCATTCTACAAATGAAACTAAAATTATATTAAGATAATCAATTAATCTCCATAGTGATATTACTTATTGAGTAAGATTTAAATTTAATTTATAATAGATTATATAAATGGTATATCTATATTTTTTAAACTACATAAATCGTCAAAATGATATTATTTATTATGTATCACTTAATTGCCGATACTAATTGTGGATATGATTACCCGAATCATTAATATGTATTTGTTTTATCTATAGTCTATTGCTTTGCACCATTTATGGATAAAGATGATAGTGTGAAGATATTTTTATTATATACTACCATTTTCAATATGTAACATCGACATAACTTACACAATCATATCAAGTATCAAAGTCACGCAATATTTCAAGACGTTTAATTAAGAAAGTGACATTAACACACCGCAAGACAAAAAACTAAATTAAGAACAAAAATATTAAAATGCACCAACAAAGTGTAGTAATAATTATTGACTAAAAATTGAACTCGTCACATTATTTTCAATAAACTTACTTGCTAACGAATCAATAGTATTAGCCCATTTATCGGTATTACATGAAGCAAAATATTGCATGTTTAATTTGTAACATATATTAATATGAATGCTAAGTATTCATCCCACCGATGGCCATGGCGTCGTTCTTGTTTTTGTTGTTGTTCTTGTTGTTGTTGTTGTCTTTGTCGTTGTTGTTCATTGGTCTTTTTCATGTTTTGTTCTTGATACAATTTTTGTGACTTCTCGATATCTTTCTTTAATGCTTCTTGACGCGCTACAAAAAACAATTAGATATAGTTGATTGTTAGTAACTTAAATACAATTAATCAATATATTGCATTTTCGATCAAAGTAAAAATATTTGTGCATGTACCACATAATTGATAAGACAACGATGTGTAGGATCTCTTAAACCATTAGAGAATGTGACGTTACTACCAAACCTCCTAAGCACCATCTTTATGTCCTACATTGTTACACACACAAAACACACGTGAAATTTACATAAAATAATATAAATCAATATGCTAATTAAGCTAGACGATATGATGCTTACTTTACCACCATAATAAGTTGTAGCGTAACGCTTGTGTGTGGAGGAAGTTGTGTTTTGTTGTGTGTGATTTTTGACACATTATATAGTTGATAAAATATTTGTAACTCATGAACGGGAAGGTAAAAAGACTAACATTAATTGGTGTGTTTAATTTATGCATTCATGGCACCAAACACTTCATCTCCACATTTCACTTTCAATTCGTGAGCCATTTATTATAACCACTTTACATTTATAACTGACAAATGCTTCATATACTTAACATATAAATGGCCATTATGTGAATATTCATTGTACACTTAACGAAAGTTGCTTGACATGCCTCGAAATCAATGTGGAATAACAAATATGATACAATCAATTCATCAACCATAATCATGACCACTTACATTTATAAGGCTTCTTAATCTTTATATATATAAGATAAGCCCACTTAATCAAATGGAGCCAATGTAATGAGTATATTTTGACCTTAAATTCGTATATTTTTCTTACAATGGACAATATTAACTCCACGATATTTATTAATTAATTTAAACATCATAAAGTCTCTCGATTACAAGCGGGACCACGGCAATAAATCTGTTATGGTGCTACTAATCATTTTTTTTATACTGGGTGATCCCGGTTTAGTCGGACTAATTCTACTCCCTCAATAAACTCACTCCTATAACCCATTGAGAGAAGTAAATCGCGAGTCGCTCGAGCAATTCCAGGGTTCCCAATGCCTTTTCTGTACACTTCTGCGCACAAGGAGAAACTCTTAACTGATTAACAGCGCCTTAGGTTCCCAGCACAGTTCTCAGGAGAACAGCCACTGATTGATCAGCACCTCCGGATTCCCAGCAAGGAAATACTCCCACATTGCCGCTTGACGCGAGATTAAACATTAATTAGCGGTCGCTCGAGCTAGCCTCTTGGAGCTAGAGGATCATAAAGAGAAAAACCTTCTCTTTCACCTCCTTGATGGGGTTAGAACCCAAGACCTCTCCCAAAAGAATATCTTTGGTGTAGGGGTTCTACCCAGTGTTACCTAATTCTCTACCACCCCCCTCGTCCCACGAACCGGAACGCACGTACTAGAACGCGGTGCATTCGCGTATTGGATCTCCATATCCGGAGACCCCAAATATGTAGGCTTTCTCCATATCCGGTGGACTGGGAAGACAACATGGAGAGAAAAAAAGCATCTGACTAAGGGTCCAATCTTTTTTTTTTTTCGATTTTTCTAAAGTAATGCAAATAAATTTCAATTTCCAATGTATCACCATTTTTGTACCTTTTTATTTAACTATTTCCCTATTTTTTAACTTATTCCTTTTATATATTATGGTTTATCTTCTCATAATTTTAATAAACTTAGACTTACTGTGTATATTTTTGTAAATGTTGGATGATATTGATATGATTACAAGGAAATATATATAATTATAATATGATATAAATTAAAATTTATAAGTGGTCAAATATTTATAATAAAAAAATATAAAAACTAAAAGACTAACGTACTGTTAAGAATGAATTCGCGTACCGCATCCTAAAAAAGCTTCCGACTAAGCCTACCCCCAACGTACCACATTTCGATATATGTAGCGTAACACGACCCGATATGTGTTCCGCGTACCGAAACGTACCGCGAACCAGGTAATATTGGTTCTACCGCTGGACCACCAACCCCATACTTATCTTAATTTGGGATATTGCAGGGGTCAACCCTGATATGATGAAGTTAAAATTGTCATCGCAGCTTTTGTGAAAATTTAATCAAGTGTGAGATCAGATATATATCTCTAATAAGCTGAAATTACTTTTTGCTTGGCTATTCCTGGAAATATTAATTAATTACTCTCTCTAGATTTTTAGGAGAATGATCGAGCGTGTTAGATGTATAAGTTTTATAATATCAATGGTAAATAGGTGGTTGAAATTAAAATATAAAAAATATTGATGACGAGGGTATTATGGAGATTAAGGCTCCGTTTGGCAATGTCAATTCGTTAGTTTGTATATAGCGGATAGCATATAGAGGATTAGCATTGATAAGGCTCTGTTTGGCAACGTCAATCCGCTATCTTATAGCGGATAGCTTATAGCGTATAAGCTATTGATAAATGTTTGGCAATGGTAGCTTATAGCGTTTTCCAGCAGCTATAGCGTTTTTTTTTAAACGCTACTTGAAGTAGAATTTAAGCTTATAGCTTATAGCGTTTTATTTTTTCTCTCAATTTTATCCTCATTACTTTAATTGAATTCCTCATGTATCCTTCATTAAATGGATTTCTCTCTCATTTTTAAGCATTGATTACAAATATCTATTTACGTAATTTTATTTTATAAACTACTTCAACTGTTAGTTTTACCAAACACTTTAAATTTAATCAGCTAGCTTATCCGCTATCCGCTACCTCATCCGCTATAAATTACTTTATCCGCTATAAGTTAACTTATCCGCTGTGCGCTACTATTTACCAAACAGAGCCTAAGTGTTTGACAATGGTAGCTTATAGCGTTTTTCAGGAGCTTATAACCTTTTTGTGAAATGCTACTTGAAGTAGTGTTTGAGCTTATAACTTATAACATTTTATTTTTTCTCTCAATCTTACCCTTATTACTTTAATTAAATCCCTCATTTAGCCTACATTAAATAAATTTCTCTCCCATTTTCAATCACCAATTCCAAATGGCTATTTACGTAATTTTATTTTATAAGCTACTTCAACCGTTAATTATAACAAACCCTTTAAATTTAATCAGCTAACTTATCCGCTATCTCATCTGCTATAAATTAGTTTATCCGATATGAGCTACCTTATCCGATATTCACCATTTTTTGCCAAACGGAGCATAAGTTAGCTTATAAGCTAATCTATTTTTAAGCTTATTGAAAAAAGCTCTATTTGGTAATCTAGAAATCATCTTATAAACTTACTTATAAACTAATTTATTGAATTGCTACTCAAAGTATCTTTCGAACAAACTAGTTTATCAGTTAATCGGTGATTATCACATGTACTGTCTATCACACACACCTTAAATAAGAGAGTAATGATTTAATGTGATTTTAGTTATTTAATGCTAACACTTGTAAACATACATTTTTCTTCAGAATGACATGTAACAATTCAGACGGGACGAAAAGAGTATTAAACTTTACGATGGAACGGAAAGAGTATTAAACTTTACGGGTTTGCATAAATTAACTTAAAAAGTCGTTTTCAGGTCTGTAAATTCTCATGAAGCACTCATTAATTTGCCTTTCCACTCTTTCTCTTGCATGCATCATAGTTTTATTTATGTTTTGTATATCCATAAAATGACGAATGAGTTGCTATCATGTTTTCCTGGAATTAAACGTGTATATATTATTTTTAGAGCTATAATATATAGATACCGACCCAGGCCGGGCCGGTCTTGGAATAAGCCAAAACAATGAGCCTACCCGCGTACTGGGTAAGACTACGTTTCTTTTGACTTATTTTTCTCGTTTTTCAATCTGGGCTAATTCAGGCCCATTCGATTGGGCTCGATTGATTGGGCTTCAGATCGAGCCCATTCAGGCTTTAATTCTGATTTAGTTGATTCATTCACCCAAAAACAAATACTTAAATAGAACTTAAATTAAAATAATTGATTTGATCTTACTACTTGCGTTTTCCTAATAAGTGTGTCATTTAGTTTTTTTTTTTTTTATAATTGGATTTTGAATTTTTTTAAATATTATACCGATAATATAAAAATTATCTTTATATTCATATTTTAATATATTCGTAATCTTGTTTTTTTTGATAGTTTTCCATTGTATAATTGAAAAATATTTATTGTCATAATATTTTTCTCAAATAGCAAGAAAGACAGTTATTAAAAGCAAAAAAAAATTATTTTTGACTAACTCATCAGTATCAACGTAAGTTTGCTGGATTTGATTGACATTTGTTTCAGGCTCACAATGAACTAACATCAATTTATTATATCAAAAAATTACATGTGCCAGTTTTTAGTATTAGTAAAAATATATAAATAAAATCGGATAAATAACATAAAAAGTAATATTACATAATTATCCTTTTATTAGTTTATCATTTTATTAAATATTTTAATGAAAAAATAACACAAATAACCGATCATCCCACCCCCACACCACCACCAGTGAAAACTGCCACCGGCGGTTTTATATTGCAGTCGGAAATCGGTAAGATGCAATATTGCGACGACTATGTATGCAACAACGCTGCATCATTGCTCATATAACAAGCAATACTCCGGCGATGTATGTAACAGTGATGCAGCTTTGCATCTGTGATCAGATGCAACGCTGCAGCGACTAATGTCATACGTTGCAGCGACGCGCAAATAACTTCAAAAAAATGTATAAGTTTTCAATTGAAAATCTTATAGCCAAATAATTTTGTAAAGATGATATTTATTGATTATAATACATGTATAACAAATCAAAATCATCGACAACCATTTCATAAGGTTATAACATATATGGAGGGCCGACGACAACCGACGACGACGATGATGGGGTGATGTTGGCGATGGGGGTGGGGTGGAGTGGGTTTTTTATTTATTTTAAAATTATTATATACGTAAACTAAAATTATTCTTTCATTAAGGATATTTCAGTTCTTTCTATTTTCCATCAAAAGATTAATGAATAAGATTATTTTCAGGCAAACGTAGTATATGCTTCCAGGAAATAGATCATATGAAAACTAATTGTCTTGTGAAATTTAGAAACTTTTGTAGGCCATTAATATTAGTGATCTAACGGCTGTAGATGAGTAGAATTATATTCATTTATGTATTTTTTTTTATTACATTATTTGTTGCATATATTATCGACCAGCTTGATGCAACAAATAATAACAAATATGCAATGAAATTACTTAATAATGCAATTGATTTCTAAATTTCACCATTAAAAATTTTTCCACCATAGTCAATCCCTATATTTCCATAATCGGTGGAAGTATTGGAGGAGTATAAAATGAATCATGTAATCCATATAGAGTCACGTGTATAGGTCAAAACCTAGTCCTAACAAGTTGCTGGCACGATCTTTTTTTTTTTGTGTGTGTGTGTGCGCGTGTGTGTGTGTTGCACTTCCTAACCTCACCGTAGCTCATCACTTGTTGGAGCCTACACAGATAGCTAGGAATTTTAGGAATTTGAACCCTAGATTGGTATCCCAATGGAGGGCAATTCTTTTTAGTTCTTATTCTATGTTTGGACTTGTAATATTGTGTTTGGACCTATGTTTTTATATGTACTAACTCCAATATATGAGTGAAAAACCGAGATGTCCGTCGGGGGTATGGGCGCCATAGCAGCTACCACGGTCCACAGACGGTCACCCCTGTAGATTAAGTCAAATTTTTTAACTAGGGTTGGTTGTTACATGTGTTTGGATTAGACGTTTGAGTTCAAAACGATGATTTAAAACAAAATCTAGACATAAGGCTTTTGCTTAAGGTTTGCAAATATGAATAGAAATAATAGTTTCATCCTAAAGTTCCCAAAAATTATGACATATTTATCATTAATTTACAGAGAGAAAAAATGGTTTACACCTAATCTAGACTACTAGTAATATTAATCTTTTTTCACAATTTTTAAATTTTAATTAGACTGCAAATTAGCATCGCGAGAAATTTATATATTTAAGAAATTTAAAGTATATTTCGTTCAAAGAAAAGAATTTAAAGTATACACTAATATGGCCTCCCCCTTGGGTTTTACAAAATTGAGCGTTTTATCCTTCTGTATAAATTAAATAGTCATATTACTACATGCATTTTTAACAATAGGTCTGTTATCATGTGTAAATTAAATAATCACATTAACCTTGTGTGGTATATTGTCACGGATTATTAACAAAATGAGTAAATCCAACATCAAATCGTGACATCATTATCAGTATATACCGATTTCCTACTTCGGCATTATTACACTCAGTAGTGAAAACAACTAATAAAATCGGCTATCAAGGATCCCGTAATTTTGTTAGATGTCCTTCAATTGTTAATCAAACTCTATGCATGCTCCACCAATAGAATACATACACCACATCAAACAAGTCATAGATTAGATACTCCAAATTCTCTCCATTTTCTTCAACTAATTTACTGCGCAATCCACCTTTAAAGTATAATCCCAAGTTAGTTGACTCTGGAGTATGATTAGTTGTGTTATATGTGGATATTTAGTGGAATCACTTAATTAATGGGATATTATTATTGAAGGGGTTGAAAATTTTCACATTCTCATATATATACATATATATATATATAGTGGAATCACTTAATTAATGGGATATTACTATTGAAGGGGTTGAAAATTTTCACATTCTTATACTATATATATATATATTAGAAACAGGGGCGGGTCCATCCTTTTGCTGGTGAAAACGACGTCGTTTAAGTTAAAACAACGCCGTTATGGTGAAACGACGTCATTTTGGTTTAAGACAAAAACAACGTCGTTTTGATTAAAACGGATGTGCACGCACAGTACGATGCTGTGCACGGTAGAGGATCCAGGTCAGTAACTTTGATCTTTTGTTTGCTCAGGTAAGTTATCTTCTACTAAGAGATCTTCAATTAGTTCAACAGCTCATGTGTTCATCCTTTCTAATAGTTCAAACACTGCATCAATAGTTTTTTGAAAAGATAGTTTTACCCCTGAATTTTTAACGGAGTTAATAACAGATAGACGGCAGTACACGAACTTTAAATAAACTAAATGTTCAGTATTGCAAGTGATAGATATTAAAATTCAATATTTCAAGTAGTGCCTTGAGTAAAGTTCATGTACACAAAGTACACGACGTTACATTGCTTTTATTCTTCCTTCGTCCACCAAGTAGTTGCCCCTTTTGCATTTTGGTCCGTCCATAAAAAACGTACTCTTTTCATTTTTAGAAAGTACGTATACCTCACACTTTAACATAATTAAAACTCTCATTTTTATCCCTCATTTACCAATACGTCATTACTGGACCCACTAAAAATTTAACTACTCAAATTAATCACTTCAAAAATATAAAAAAAAATATAAAACCCTTATTCCAATCACAACACACAGGACAAATACTTGGTGGATTGAGTGAGTATTGATCTCAGAAAAATAATATCTGAGAAGCAGTGTATTCTTAGAAATACATCAGTGTAATATGTCTACATAAGTAGCATAGTGAACGTATAAAGGTATCGAAAATATCCACTTAATATAAAAATAATTTTAATAAAAATAATTTGGTGTCAATAACATTTGAAAGTGCATTTATATGACTTGAAATGTGACTTTTAAGCCTTTATGAGTTTTCATTTATTTATATCTCTTGTAAATAAATCCAAGCATCATAGAGTTCATCTAGTCCAAACAACTTCATCGTGGTGGCACGTTTCTCACTGTCCTCATGTTGATCTTTAATTACATCCTGCTTTTTTTTTTTTTTTTTTTTACTTTTCTTATGATTGATTTTAAAATTTACATGGTGCTATAAGTACCGCATGTGTAGTGTGGATATATTATACTGCTATTTTTAACTTATTGTACTATTATTATATGGTTAGAATATTGGTATTTTGAATTTATTGTTCTGCTATTATTTGTTCGACATACTTCTATTTTAAATTTCGTGCATTATTATTATTTGTTTAGTATACTACTGATTTTTAACATACTATAATAGCACATAATAGCACTACAATAAAACAAGAGAAGAATCATCCTTCCCAAATCCCCACTTAACTTATGTGCCATTAATACTCTTTCATCTCATCTGTCCATATAAGCTAATCTAATGACTAACAATAGTTCTTAATTCTAACACCACATAAAGTTCACTTTGGATCTCCATCATATATATAATATGTATTGCTATACATTTAGGGTCCGTTTGGTTGGGCTTAAAAGGCTGGATATCAATATGTATCCATATGTTTAAGGTGTTTGGTTATTTTTTAAATGGCCCTGAAAAAAGATAAGGCCCGTTTCTCTTTTTACGGGCCCATATGATAATTCATTGGAGGGAGCAGGTGTGATACCATATCTTGCCTTATAGAGAACATCTTATTATTCGAAATGTCAAAAATACCCCCCAGCCCTAAAAGAGGAGCATTCCTCATTCTAACAAATAGCAGCGCCGCCCCCTTTTTTTCTTCTGAACGATTTGGCCCTTCGTATGAAATTTTTCAGGCGATGAAATGAAACGTCTCCTCTTCGTCTTCTCTCCGTTCCTCTGAAGAAAATTTCGTCTATCTCGTAAGAAACTTTTCAGTGAAAGGGTTACATCTTTTACTTTTCCGATGCATACGTCTTTTGTATCGTTTGTTCTTCGGGTGGATCTTGTATCTGAGTGAGGGGAAAAAAACTATCTATGCTTCAATTTCATCTGTGTCTTGAATAAATTGTAACTGCTTATTTTGTTTGAAAGGGGGTTTTTGAATCGACTTTACATCAGGGTTTTTGAATCGACTTTACATCAGTGCCTGGATTCATGTTGAAGAACTCTTGTTAGTTTTTGAATCCCCCAATCGACTTTACATCGTTGCACAGTATCTTTTTTCTTGTATTGTGATTTGATTAATTGATCTCTTTATATGCTTATCATTATTCATTTAGTTATTCAACTTTGAGAAAGCTGATTTAATCCTTTGTTGCAGTAAAAATGGATCCATTAGCAAGGAAAAATGCAGAAATTGCGTTAGTAGTGGAGGAAATTATGTTCCAATTTTTTATTTTGATGGTTGTTGTATTGAGTCGATATCGAGATATGACATGTCGTCACAGTAGGAACCCAAATTGTTTAATTAGATATAGGATGGCTGATAGAATACCAAGGCAAATTGACCACATGAGGGAACTTGTAGGCCTGAATGACGATGACTGTTTAAACAACCTTAGGATGAATCGTGAAACCTTTTATCGTTTATGTTATGTTTTGCAATATTCCGGGGGTCTTGCGAATTGTAGATATGTGTCTGTGCCCGAGCAAGTGGCATTGTTCTAAGTGTGATGGCACATCACACTAAAGTTCGGATTGTAAAGTTTAACTTCAAACGTAGTGGGCAAACAGTTAACAAGTACTTCCACGATGTTTTAAACTGCATAATCAAGCTCCATGAAAGATTTTTGGCTACCCCAGAACCTGTTGATGATGATTGCAATCACCCCAGATGGAAATGGTTCAAGGTACCCGTTACTTTGATTTTTTTCCAGGTTTTTAAAATTTGATTTACATTATTGAGATGGATATTATACTTCAACATACGTACATGTTTATTCTATTTATGTTTTTATTTTTTTGTTTCATAGGGTTGCTTGGGAGCCTTAGATGGTACATATATCGATGTCACGGTGTCTGAGTCTGATAAACCACGATATCGTACAAGAAAATGAGATATTGCTACTAATGTGCTGGCTGTTTGTGATAGAAAGATGCGGTTTGTTTATATGCTATCAGGGTGGGAAGGATCTGCTGCTGACTGTAGAGTCCTCCGGGATGCACTTGGTCGCCATAATGGCTTTAAAGTTCCTCAAGGTGATATTATTTTTATTTTCATGGTAAATGCAGCAAATAAATGACTTACCAATTGAGAATTCTCAAACTATAATTATTTATTTTGAACTAGAATGTCATTCATAGTAATCACCTGATTTTAGAGTATCTTTACCAGGTCACTTTTATCTATGTGACAATGGATACGCAAATGCGGAGGGTTTTTTGACACCGTATAAAGCTGTTAGATATCACCTTGATGAATGGGGGCAGGGAAGATCAGCACCACAAAACTATCAAGAGTTCTTCAACATGAATCATTCAAAGGCGAGGAACGTAATTGAACGTACATTTGGCCTGCTGAAAAAGCGATGGTTCATTCTTAGAAGCGCAACATTTTATCCCATCAAAATACAGAATAGAATGATACTAGCATCAGCTTTGATCCACAATTTCATTAGGACCGAGATGCATGTCGATCCATTGGAACTGTTGGGATTCGGTGCCTAAAACGAAGGCCCAGCGGAAGCGGTAAAACGAAAATTAATTCGATCCGAATCCCTACGAGGATCGATCGAGCTACGTATATACGAATATCAAAAACGAAAAGCAAGAGTCGTAAGAAACTAACCCTCGAAGTCCGTTGATTAAATGGAAACCTTCTCTTGAGCTATTCCCCAAGCTTTAGTTTGATCTCTACGAGTTCAATCCGCTCCAAGCCCTTGAACGATCCAACGCCGAAAACACCGCGTCTCTACTTGCCACGCTAAAAACGATCGAACAACAACACTTGATTAACCTCTAAGGTTACGGCTAGAATCAAGTGGTGAAGCTCTTGTTATTACACTCTAAGTGTATAATATATCTCTCTTAATGTATCTTGAATTTTCTCCAAGAAAACTCAAGAATAAAAGTGAAGAAGAAGATGAAGATGAAGACTAAGAAAATAATTTTCTCTCTCACTCCTTCAAAGCTCACTACTGAATTCATTTTTTTCCAAGTGAGAGTTTGTCTCCACTTATATTCTTATTCAACTCCCATGATCTCCTACTTTAGACAATATCACCAAGGTGTGATATTTGTCCCCTTGTCTTGGTCACTAGTCCACCATCCTAGAAAGTGTAGACCAAGACAAAGTAAGGGAGTAGGTGATGGGGTGGCCATCTAGAAGGAATCAGATGAGTTCGATTCGCTTCGACTCCCGTGAGTCCAAACAGATAAACTCCTATTCCGTTCCGATGTATTTGTGTCGATTAATTAATCCAATCAATTAATCACATTAAATACATAATAATATAATTAATTTCTCCAAGAAATAATTATATTCACGAATTAAATTAATCACCCAGTAATTTATTTAATCCATTAGGCCGTAAATCAATTTATCCAATAAATCGATTTAGACATCCAATGTCCCAAATTAGATATCCAATATCTAATATTTATAATGAGAGATTAAGCTCGATTCATTCCGTCGTCAATCCTAATGCGCGACTCGGAGGTCCGTCTCGATCAAGAATGGGAGGAACCAAAGAGTAGTAGCACCACCTAGCCACTGGCGGCCTACACTGCACTTAACCGAGAACGAATGATTGGGATCATTCAAGAACCATTCTGTCGTGAATACCAAGAACGATAAACCCTTCTTTCAAATGTCCCGATCAAGTTTTAGGGTCACGGTCTACCAAACCCTATCTCAGATTGACGCTATGCATGCGTTAATGCAAATCGAGATCATCGAGCCGTCGTGTATCTAATACAATGCTCCAATGCTTTGGCCAAAGACTTATGATCTCATCTCGCCAATAACCGCATAGGACATATAACCCGCTCACTAACGGAGAAAGAATTCTATCTTGGTATTCGTAGGACTCGCTACTTGCCCGTCAAGATGCACGCCGAGGTTGACCCCGCCTTCCGGTTACAGGTCGAACTACTCTAATGAAAATCTTGACGTCACAAGCACATCCCTACTAAATCCTCAAGTCGAAGGTTCACGAATACCTATCACAACCTTTCGATTCCGTCATCGATCGTCCCGAGTGAAATCCATGTGACGAATCGAGGGTGAGTCGTTCGAGTATACTAATCTAATTAGCATACCTATAACGTGTGCTCCCACTAACTATTAGTGTTCGATGTGCACTCTCCATGTCAAAGAACACGTCATACAAGTCTTTACATAAACTTAACGCCTCAAGTTTCATCGACTTGCGACGATTAAGTATTTGAGCTATAAACCTTTCCAAAGGCTTACCCCCTTATCCAATAAGGAGTGGAACGCTTTGCTCTCAAATACACGGACTAGTTTCTATATGTTTATTTACGAGTTAGGAATGCCAAGAACTACCAAAGAATAAAGAAACAATCATTTGCCTTATATAAATGGTTTACATAATTACAAGTACAATGCCCTCACTCAACAACCTCCGAGTGGCATTCGAGGGCATACTCCTAACAATCTCCCACTTGCACTCAATGCCACACACTATGGTATCTAATACCCATGTTCTCCGATGACGCTCCAAGCTAGTCCGAGATAGTGGCTTGGTCACTGGATCGGCGACGTTGTCGGCCGAGTCTACTCTATGCGGACAATGTATCCCTTGCGAACAAATTCTCTTACGAGATGATACTTCCTCTCAATATGTTTGGTCTTGTTGTGAAACTCGCTCCTTGGCTCGCGCTACACGTCGTTGTCGCAAAGACAATGAACAGCAATTTCAAGACATGGTATCACTTGAAGTTCTCCTAAACTTCTTAATCCGTAACCCTTCCTTGAAGCCTCCGAGGCCGCTTGATACTCACCGACAGTGGAATCAAGTCGCGCTTTGCTTGGCACTACGCCAAGATACTGCTCCTCCATTAAGAGTAAATATGTAGCCGTGGACATCGAGTCGCCCTTCGCCTTGGAAGTCCGAATCTGAATCCCACCACATCCAATTCTCCACCACCATACATCGTAACCATATCTCTAGTCCTTCTCAAGTACTTGAGAACGTTCTTACGGCAGTCAATGTTCCCTACCCGGGTTTGCCTCGAAACCTACTCACCACGCTTACAAAGATGCGCAATGTCGTCTTGTACACAACATAGCATACATAAGGCTACCCACGGCCAAGCATATGGTATATTACTCATTTCCTTTCGTTGTTCCTCATTTTGAGGACACATCTTCAAGGTGAGTTTTATTCCATGTCGCATCGGTAGAACCCTCTTTTAGAATCATCCATCTTAAATCGCTTTAAGATTTTATCTATATAGAGGGCTTGAGAAAGACCTATTGTTCTCTTCGCTCTATCCTGGTAGAGTCGAATACCAAGAATATAGGTAGCTTCTCCCAAGTCTTTCATGGAGAAATTACTCGAAAGCCAAGCTTTCGTAATCGAGCATTCCCACATCATTTCCTATTAGTAGAATGTCATCTACATATAGTACTAAGAATGCGATCTTGCTCCCACTAACCCTCTTGTATACACAAGGTTCCTCTTCATTTCGCACGAAGTCAAACTCTTTGATCGCCTCGTCAAAACGAAGATTCCAACTACGCGACGCTTGCTTCACCATAAATGGAACGTCAAGCTTGCACACTTTATGAATATCGACTGGATACAAAGCCTTTAGCCGCTCCATATAGATTTCTCCTCGAGGAATCCATTAAGGAAAGCCGTCTTTACGTCCATTTGCCATATCTCATAATCGTGGTAGGCACTATAGCAAGCATCATGCGAATAGACTTGATCATGGCTACGGGCGAGAAGGTATCGTGGTAATCGATTCCTTCCTTCGGTATAACCCTTTGCCACTAGCCTCGGCCTTATAGGCGTCAACCTTGCCATCACCATCGTCTTTCTCTTGTAGATCCACTTGTTCCCACAGCACTATGCCCTTGGGGCGGTCTACTAGAGTCCGCACTGATTGACATGCATCGAGTCTATCTCAGCCTTCCATAGCTTCACGCCATTTCGCAGAGTCTACATCCACCATCGCTTGGTCATAGGTCGTCGGTCGGTCTCTTGGCTATCACTTGGAACCTCATGGAGACCCGGCTCCTCCAAGTGCACAAGCCCATACCTCTCGTGTAAATGAGACACCCTACTAGACCTACGAGGTGGTTGTACTTGTGTTTCGAAAGTTCGGTTCCAGTTTCTTGCACAGTGTCTCTCGAGGAGTTTCATTGTATTCTTCTAAAGAAATACTTCTACTCGCTCCGCCTTCCCGAATGAACTCATCTTCCAGAAGTGTGCTTGTAAAGCAACAATGATCCTTCGATCTTCGGGCATGTAGAATAGATATCCCATCGTCCTGCACGGAATCCAATGAAACGTCCCTTCGCACCTAGCTTCCAACTTTTCCACCTTAGTCTTCTTGACATAGGCGGGACATCCCCAAATCCTAATATGATTAAGACTTGGTTTCCTTCCTCCCACATCTCATGTGGAGTTTTAGGAACGGATTTGGAAGGACATCTATTCAAGATATACGCGATCAGAGTGCATACCCCCACAGTAAATCGGCAAGTCAAGATAGCTCAAGATGGAACGGACCATGTTCAACAGGTCCTTCCTTCTTTCCGACACACCATTTAACCGAGGAGTACTGGAGGTGTTAGTTGTGAAACTATTCCATGTTCCTTAAGGAACTCGTCAAACTCCGTACTCATATACTCGCCACCTCGGTCCGACCAAGTGCTTTGATATGATTACCGGTTTGTTTCTCGACTAGGGCCTTGAATTCTGGAATTTCTCAAAGGCCTCGGATTTATGTTTCATTAAGTATACATAACCATACCTAGTATGATCATCTCAGAAACGTAATGAAATATTGATATCCGTCACGTCGCTTCTAAAGCACCACATACGTCGGTATGGATTAATCCCGATTTATCGGCTCTTTCAAAAGTCCTGTGAAGGGGACTTAGTCATTTTGCCTTTAAGGCAAGATTCACAAGTAGGAAAGGGATCCGATCCCAATGGACCCATAAGTCCATCTTTTCCCATCTTGTAAACCTTGGTCGACCAACATGACCAAGTCTAAGATGCCATTTCAAAACTTGATTGGTTTCATCCCTACCACGTTTTCTAGTCATAGTATTCACAACTACTTTGTTCTTGAGATTTAGATGATACAATCCATTCAACAATGTAGCGGTACCTACTAGTTTATTTCAAATAAATTTTGGGAACCATCACCAATGAAAAATGAAAAGCCTTTTCGGTCCATGACCTAATGGATACAATGTTTTTGTGCCCCTTGGGCAAAACAAGTACATCTTCTAAAGTCAAAACAAAGCCGGATTCTAAACCCAAAAGAAGTGATCCTATGTCGGTCGCCTCGACACTATGCCCGCTTCCGACCGTGATCATAACTTCTCCACTCCAAGCTTCCTACTTTGTTCCGCATCCCGATTCACGGTACAAATATGAGAACTAGCACCAGAATCTAGTATCCAGAAGTAGAAAATACAAAGAGCGAACAATTTGTTTCCAAAACTAAAAGTTCTCAGACCAAGTGCCATGAAGAATCGGACAGTCTCTAGCCCGGTGGCCCACTCACCGCACTTGAGACAAGTATCCTTTTCTTCTTGTTCTTCTAACCATTGGGGCCTTGCCCTTACCCTTAAGGTCCTTAGCTTGTGGTCCATCTGCTTCTTGGTCTTTTTCTTCTTATTCTTAGACCTCCGAGGTCCAAGAAATCACAAGAGCAGACTCCTTCATCCGCGAGTCTTCATTTGAGACCGAGCGGTCACAAGTTTGTTCATTAGCCCAACTAAATTACATGCAATCTCATTGCGGTTGAAGTTCATAACAAGCGTGAGAAGGAATCGGGGAGAGGCGTAGGATAAGGTCGGTTTGGAGAGAAGTATCCATTTTAAAATCAAGAGCCTCCAATCTCTCGATCATGGATATCATTTTGAGGACGTGTTCCCAACCTTCTCACTTTCCTTCATCCTTGCACCGAGCGATTGCTTGGATATCTCATATCTAGCAGTTCTGCTGTGCTCACCATAAAGCTCGGTTAAGTGAGATAGAATCCGCCTAGCGAAGTCATTTTCTCATGAGCTCTCTGAAGCTCATTAGACATGGAAGCCATCATATAAGCACGGACTTTCACGTCATCCTTAACCCACTTTTCGTGGTTTTCAATCTCTTCCTGATTGGCTCGAGTCCGCATAGGAGGCGCCGGAATGTCCGTCTCCAAGACGTATCCCAGTGCCTCTATACCGAGGACAATCATCGATTGCGGAGCCAATCCACAAAGTTAGGTCCCATTAAGGTGTTCTTTTCGAGTAGAATTGCGAGTGGATTCATTGTCATATTGAGTTATGTCTGCATTAAGTATAGCAGTTAATTAGTGACTTGTTATATTATGATCAGTATAGAATTAAGGTCCTTTCTATTCTTGTTACCCACTCCCACTATTTTTATCTAATAACACACTCCCATGTGAAATCCTAAGTATCGTCGCTCTACTTCATAGTGGTGATCGAGTTCTTTATAAATCTTAATAGAGGGCAACCGAATGTGTTTCTAGTCTATTAATTTTCATAAAGTGGTGTCCAACACCAACCCATCTAATGGATGATTCGATCTTCTTTTTCCCCTTGTTCACTCCCCTCAACCTATACGGTTTCTATGGTTCGTGAACAAGTTAAGTTTATACCATCGACGCAATCGGTTTCACAATTGAATCTTATCCGGCAACCTATCGTGTTTCTAGGGATAAAATTTGCTCCAACCGAAGGCATCCAATGCGCTCCTTAATTTATCCGTCCTCCCCGAACGACTACCCCGATAACTCGGAAGCATAGCACATCCGGTTTGGATTTGATTTCGAAAACTCGATGGAGGGAAGGAAAACCTTGAAACCTTATAAACTTAATTATTTGTTGTGGGAGAATTATCGCGATTAACGTTACACTTTGCACATTAATCGTTTAAGCGCATTTGTGGCATTCATACAATATGAAACAACCAATCACAACCTAGTTGCTACCAACATGTGGTTCATGGACCGTTCCTAGAAAACAAAAACTCCGTAATCTAATTACAAGTCTTCGTCTTGAATCTTCGTCTTCTCGAAATGGATCTTCCTCCGGTCTTCGTCATTACATATAAATTTTACATTGAAAATTGCATCCTAGATACAAATTTTTCTAGTAAAATAGATAGGCTCAAAACGGCCTTTACAACCCAATCGAATAAAACGAACGATTCAAAACTAAGTCCACGAACCACATCCCCATTCAAAAGCATTCATCCAATAAATACTAAATAAATGGAAAGCGTAGAGATACATTGATCCAATCAACAATACGAACCGATCCAATCGATTCACACAATCGGTAATGTAATAACGCTCAAAATAATTTCGACCATAAATATTCCAATTAATCAAATTTCCCTTATAAAATGAAATACCATAAATCATTTTAATCATATTAAATCCAATTTAACATGCGGAGATTAATTTTTAAGAATACACGGAAAAATCGAGTCGGGGTGAAAACGGCCATGACCGAGTCACCCTCGGCGGACTCACCGGCATCACTCCGGCTTGGCCGAGTCACCTCGGAAGATGCCGGCCAGACACGACCGAGTCACCCAGACACGGTCGGGTCGCTCAGCGATGACTTGGCAGATCGCTAGGACACGACCGTGTCATCCAGACACGGCCGAGTCACTTTTGTACACGCCCGTGTCTCGACACGGATCGGGTCTCCGAGCCTGGCCACACACTGCCGGACACGACCGTGTCACCAGACACGGTCGAGTCATCCTCGGCCAAAATACCCTTTTTGTCCAAAAAGTCGTCCGACGACGATTCGGGGCTAGATTTTCGATAGGATATCAATATCAATATTTTCCGACTTTCATATCTTCAATATAAATCATATTTCCCGAAATTTAAGATTTATATTTAGACATAAACTTACGAAAAATACAATTATTACGAGCGAAAAACATATACCACGATTATGACTAAAATGATTCCAAATCATTCACCATTTAATCGAGCATTCCAAATGCCAATATTGTATATACGATCGCAAGACCTACGCTCGATACCCTTTGTTGGGATTCGGTGCCTAAAACGAAGGCCAGTAAGCGGTAAAACGAAAATTAATTCGATCCGAATCCCTACGAGGATCGATCGAGCTACGTATATACGAATATCAAAAACGAAAAGCAAGAGTCGTAAGAAACTAACCCTCAAGTCCGTTGATTAAATGGAAACCTTCTCTTGAGCTATTCCCAAGCTTTAGTTTGATCTCTACGAGTTCAATCCGCTCCAAGCCCTTGAACGATCCAACGCCGAAAACACCGCGTCTCTACTTGCCACGCGCCGGAAAAACGACCGGAACAACAACACTTGATTAACCTCTAAGGTTACGGCTAGAATCAAGTGGTGAAGCTCTTGTTATTACACTCTAAGTGTATAATATATCTCTCTTAATGTATCTTGAATTTTCTCCAAGAAAACTCAAGAATAAAAGTGAAGAAGAAGATGAAGATGAAGACTAAGAAAATAATTTTCTCTCTCACTCCTTCAAAGCTCACTACTGAATTCATTTTTTCCAAGTGAGAGTTTGTCTCCACTTATATTCTTATTCAACTCCCATGATCTCCTACTTTAGACAATATCACCAAGGTGTGATATTTGTCCCCTTGTCTTGGTCACTAGTCCACCATCCTAGAAAGTGTAGACCAAGACAAAGTAAGGAGTAGGTGATGGTGTGTCCATCTAGAAGGAATCGGATGAGTTCGA
Source organism: Orobanche coerulescens (assembly GCA_033398695.1). NCBI lineage: Eukaryota > Viridiplantae > Streptophyta > Magnoliopsida > Lamiales > Orobanchaceae > Orobanche > Orobanche coerulescens. Next base: position 5,924,507 of record CM065816.1, read on the forward strand.
TTCGTTTGACTCCCGTGAGTCCAAACAGATAAACTCCTATTCCGCTCCGATGTATTTGTGTCGATTAATTAATCCAATCAATTAATCACATTAAATACATAATAATATAATTAATTTCTCCAAGAAATAATTATATTCACGAATTAAATTAATCACCCAAGAATTTATTTAATCCATTAGGCCGTAAATCAATTTATCCAATAAATCGATTTAGACATCCAATGTCCCAAATTAGATATCCAATATCTAATATTTATAATGAGAGATTAAGCTCGATTCATTCCGTCGTCAATCCTAATGCGCGACTTCGGTAGGTCCGTCTCGATCGGCAATGGGAGGAACCAAAGAGTAGTAGCACCACCTAGCCACTGGCGGCCTACACTGCACTTAATCGAGAACGAATGATTGGGATCATTCAAGAACCATTCTCACGTGAATACCGAGAACGTATAAACCCTTCTTTCAAATGTCCCGATCAAGTTTTAGGGTCACGGTCGGTCAAACCCTATCAGACTTGACGCTATGCATGCGTTAATGCAAATCGAGATCATCGAGTGCCGTGTATCTAATACAACCGGCTCCAATGCTTTGGCCAAAGACTTATGATCTCATCGCCAATAACCGCATAGGACATATAACCCGCTCACTAACGGGAGAAAGAATTCTATCTTGGTATTCAAGGACTGCTACTTGCCCGTCAAGATGCACGTCGAGGTTGACCCCCGCCTTAGGTTTACGGGGTCGAACTACTCTAATGAAAATCTTGACGTCACAAGCACATCCCTACTAAATCCTCAAGTCGAAGGTTCACGAATACCTATCACAACCTTTCGATTCCGTCATTGGATCCCGGAGTGAAATCCATGTGACGAATCGAGGGTGAGTCGGTTCGAGTATACTAATCTAATTAGCATACCTATAACGTGTGCTCCCACTAACTATTAGTGTTCGACGGGCACTCTCCATGTCAAAGAACACGTCATACAAGTCTTTACATAAACTTAACGCCCTACCAAGTTTCATCGACTTGCGATGACGATTAAGTATTTGAGCTATAAACCTTTCCAAAGGTCGACCCCTTATCCAATAAGGAGTGGAACGTTTTGCTCTCAAATACACGGACTAGTTTCTATATGTTTATTTACGAGTTAGGAATGCCAGTAACTACCAGTAAATAAAGAAACAATCATTTGCCTTATATAAATGGTTTACATAATTACAAGTACAATGCCCTCACTCAACAACCTCTGAGTGGCATTCGAGGGCATACTCCTAACAGGAACAACACCTAAATGATGTACCACTGCATCATGATGAAGACTATGTGGGAGATTTCATTGATAGTGTACAACCATCACAAGCATGGTCCAACTGGAGGGACAACCTTGCTCGCTCGATGTTTAACGAATGGAGGGCCTAGCTTTGATTTCTTATAGATATTATGTCTTTTATATATAAATGTTGGTTGTTAAAAATGTTAGCTACACCTGTTACATTTGTGTAGGTTATGGATGGTTTATCTTTTTTGGTGTGTTTCATTTAATTTCATTTTATGGAGGGCCTATGTTGCTGTTTTGTATGACAGAAATTTCTCTATTTTACTAACTGTTTGATTGCTTGGTTGAGCTTGCCTACACTTATATATTATGTCTTATAGACTATTGTTGATATTGTACATGTGTTTCCAGTAGTAAATTTTATGTTTGTGTAGAAACTTTTGGAAAATTATATGGTTGATATTGTGGTAATGAGTTTGACTAATCTGGCTTGCTAATCTAGTGGTTATGGAGGTTGTACCAAATCAACCACAACGCACTAGAAATGACAAAGGACGAAGGAGCTGGAGTTCCTATGAAGAGAAAGTGCTACTTGGAGGGCTGAAGGAGCTCATAACCCAAGGAATTAAATACGTGCATCTTTGGGGTTATATATAGAGGTGCCCAACCACGGGTCCGGGTCCGGGTCCGGGTCGGACCCGTCGGGTCGCCGGGTCGGCAGGACAGGACCCGGACCCCACCCGTACATATGAAATGTACGGGTTGGCGGGTCGACGGGTCGCCACGGTCCGGTCCGGTCCACCCGCCGGTCACGGGTCGACTCCATCTATTTTTTTTTTTTTAAAAAATATATATAAAACTTTTATTTGTTATCATTTTATACACGAAAAATAACTATAAATGAAAAAGGAAATCATTTGAAAAAATTAGCTTGTATTTAATTTTAAGTTTTTACTTAAAATTAAATTGCCTACGTATCCCCGTGAGGAATCAAAGCTCCACGTAGTTCTTTTACTTGAGAAGAGTTAAAAAAAATGGGCTTGTATTTAATTTTAAGTTTTCACTTAAAATTAAATTGCCTACGTATCCTCGTGAGGAATCAAAGCCCTACGTAGTTCTTTACTTACCTGACTTACCTTACTTACCTTTAGTCGAAGTCGATGTCGTCGTCGTCTTGATCGTCGGTTTGACTCATTTGACTAGACTCTCCTTCGGTAGTGCCTTCTTGATAGGCATCTTGGTCCGCTAATAGGTCATCCCATTTATTTTCTTGATCTCGTAACTCGGCTTTTGTTGCGTCTTTAAGTATCATTTGAGCCTCGAGATTTTTGGCGTCATTCGGGATCTCGCTCGTCCAAAGATATAGCCTCCTTCACTAAAAGCACTCTCAACGGGATCGTGGATGCGGCACCGCAAGAATTTCTTGTGCCATAATGGAAAGTGTGGGAAATTCGGTTCCCCTTCTTTTCCACCAATCCAAGATCAAAGGTACTGCATTGTCATCCTCCGCACAAAACTAGTTGCATAATATCTACTAAGGTCATTTCTTTGACCAACGTTACTACCACCCCTATTTCTTGCTATATTATAGAGTTGTTGTTGAAATGGGTTAGTGGGAGTTCTGGAATTCCATGTTAAATGTATTTGTAGTCTTAGTTCTTGTTTTTGAGTTTGAATCTTATCACCGTATTTAGAAGAATATTCGGAAAAACAGCTTCTAAACTATTTTTCAAATCAATTTTTACTTGTTCAACGTCGAAATATTTTCAAATAAAGTTTGACTTTCAACAGTATCCTCAATATTAGGAAAACCCAAATTTTTAAGAATATTATAATATATATCAAGTAATTGTTCTACTTGAGCTAAATTTAAATCGGGAGATAAAACAGACTAATCAAGAAAACATCATGAATACGATTAAAGTATTTTAGCCATTTTAAACACATATTGTAAATAGCATTCGATAATCTTTCGGATTTACTACAAGCATCCATTTCAGATACAATAAAACAACAATGAAATAAAACTTTGGGAGACGTGGGATAATAACAACCACTTAAATCTTTAGTTGCATTTTCAAAAACCCTTAATAGTTTTATTAAATCTTTAGTTTCATCCCAATACGTTGGCAATAAATAAAATCCTTCTACGTGAAAATACGTATCAAAAATTCACACAATAATTCTTTATATTCATTAGTTGAATTTAACATCTCATAAGTTGAGTTCCATCTATGTTTGACGTCGGAGTAAAAAATTTGGGTTGAATTTGTTTTGACTTTAAAAATTTTACCCATTGTCTAGCTAACTTAGTGCGATTATGTAAAAACAAGACACATTTTCTAATTGGTTCTATTGCTTCATCTACAAATTTTAATGCATCTTGTACACATAAATTTAGAATATGACATATACATCTAGTATGAAATAATCGACCCGCTAAAACAGGATTGCAAGCTTGTATTAATCTTTGGTACACTTGCGGATTAGAACTAGCATTATCAAAACCAATTGTGAAAATTTTATCTTTTAAGCAATAAAAAGTTAAAATTTTAATAATTGCTCTAGCTATATTATCTGCACTATGTGTACAATTAAATTTTTTAAACGCAAGTAATCTTTTGTTTAAGTTCCAATTTTCATCAATCCAGTGTATAGTTATTCCCATATAATCATTTTTTGTTTAAAATCTGCCCAAGTATCTGCAGCTAAAGAAACTCTATGATTTATAGATCTAAAATAAGCTCGTAGTGCAAGTTTATGTTGTTTGGCTAAGTATACTACTTGTCTAGTCATTGTGGTACGTGGAATTCTTTTAATAGCAGGATTATAGGCATTTTGCATCCTGTATTCCCAACCCGTACTATCCGCAAAATTAAAAGGTAAAGATTCTTGTGCACATAATTTTGCCATTTGTTCTCTAGCAATTTTTTCATTATATTTATAAAGTTGAGATTCAGACATACCTTGATTGCCGTCTGGCCCGGCTCCAGTAGAAGGTTGGAAGTTGAGTTGACTTTGTGACTTTTGTTCTCCGTGGACCGAGGCATGGTTATTTTCAAAATGCCTTTTAAAATTTCCATATCCATCCCCGGCTTTATACGGATACTCTTTCGAGCAGAGTTGCAAGATACCTTCATCGAACCATCCGGCATTTTTCCTTCTTAAAGTGTTTTGAAAAAGTACGGATACGGTCTCCTTTCGCAACAGGCGGTGCTTGTTTCTTGCTTTAGTTTTCTTGCTTCCTCTGCCTTTCACATTTTCTTCCTCCTGACGATAACTCCTCAACATAAGGAGGTTCTTCTTCAGCTTGGCTTGCCGCAGGACGCTTCGACTTTGATTTTTGCGTCGGAGTTGGTACGCCATGAAGAGTGCGCTCGAATGTTGCATATGTTTGATTTAACATAGCTTCATCGATTTCATGGTCCATTTCTTCGTCGATGTTTTGCAGTTGTTGACGATTCGGGACACGTCGAAATCCCCGGAGATCAACTTCTTCTTCACTGGTAGTTGTTGTACTACCGTAATAGATATTTTCATGTGTAACATCATATTCAGGATCTTGACTTTCATTTTCAAAATCGGGTGGAGTTTGGTTTTGGGGCTCCCGAATAATTATTCCGGATGGTTTCTTCGATTTGCCCCAAAGACCCATTCGCTCGAACTTGGACATTTTGGATTTTTTGGGAGATGTAGCAATACCCTTTCCCTTGTCAGAACTCGACATAATGATAAAATGCGAAAAAAGAGAGAGATTAAGTAGTATAGCAATTAACAATGAGAGTTTGAGAGATAGAAAGTATTGAAGGTGTGGAAAAATTGTGTTGGGGAGGGGGGTATTTATAGTTAGGAAAAAAAATTTTTTTTTTAAAAAATCGGACTAGCCGTTAGACCCGCGGTCCGGGTCCAACGGCCATTTTTTGAATTTTTTTTTGTTTTTTTAATTTCCACGGTCGACGGGTCGGACCGGCGGTCGAGTTGGGAAGCTCGACCGGACCCCACCCGTGTATACCATGGGTCCGGGTCGGCGGGTCGCACGGGTCGGCCGGGTCCGGGTCTTGCACGGGTCAGCCGGGTCCGGGTCGGCGGGTCGACCCGGCGGGTTGGGTCGTTTTGGGCACCTCTAGTTATATAGGTTCTAAAATAAAAAAAAAACTCCACATAGCATAAATGATGATAAAATTTTACCCTATAGAATATGACTTCTTTATAGAAAATCTTATATTTTCAAAAATTCAAAAATCCCACATAGAGAGAGAGTTAAGGTGGTATTCTAAGGGTCCGTTTGGTTTGAAGTCGGTAAATATTAGTATTATATATAGGTATTTATTAAGTATGGATGAGTTATTTTATGATAAATATTATGTCATTTGGTTTGGACATGCACAAGTTCCTATTGGACATCCATAATATATAATATGGCATTTGGTTTACTTGTGTTAAAACTGTAATCACCCATATTAAAAAGTCAATTTACCTTATTGCCCTTAACTTTCTTCATCTATCTATCTTTGTCCTGAAATACTTGTGTTCTTGGCCCTTCTATATGTACACACGTGAAATATATCTATCTTTGCAAAATAATATTTTTTCAAAATAAAATTATTTTCTGGAAGAAATATTATTTTTTCGAAAAAATAAAACTATTTTCTGGAAAAAAAATAAAAAAAAATATTTTTTCGAAAAAATTAAAAAAATATTTTCTGGAGAAAAAAGTATTTTTTGGAAAAATAATATTTTTTCGAAATTAAATTATTTTCTGAAAAAAAAAATAAAAAAAATATTTTTTCGAAAAAATTAAAAAAATATTTTCTGGAGGAAAAAATATTTTTTGGCAAAATAATATTTTTTCGAAATAAAATTATTTTCTTGTAATTTCCCCTAAAAACAATAACAAAGTCGTACACACACAAACACATACTTTCACTCACTTTAAATCGAAGCAAAAAGTAAAACCCTCAATTTGCAAATTTATCCAGAACAATCAATTAGTCTGATTGCAACAAGCAGTACAAATTAAAAAAAAAGGAATAAAAGGATGATAAGTCCAATAGTTGCATTAACAGACTTTTTACAAATAATTTCATTAACACACACAGGCTAATATATATATATATATATATATATATTCCTCCTTCAAAGCTTTCCACCCAACAACATTTGGGTCCATTCCTCTCTAACTTCTGGAGGCAGTGAAAAGAAAATATCAAGGTCTTCGGTGTTGCGAGCAATTAGATGTGTAGCACGCAGTTTTTGCTGCAAAATCAGTCCACCCATGGTCTGAACAATATCGTAAATCTTTCTCCGGGCGTTGGATACATCTACTTCATGCCCAATACGCTGTGCAATCTCACCCAATCGCTTAGAAGCTGTCAAACAAAAGTTATTGACGATCTCACACAATGGGTCTGAAGGGGCAGGCAACTTTCTTTTTCGCGAACTGCTTTTGCTGCCCGAAGCAGTGGCAGATGGACAACTAGACATGGAGTCTGTGTCTTCCTCGGCATCCTCAAAAAGCGTCTCAAATTGTTGATTAAGTCCTCCTGGAGGAGGGTCTACAGCTTCATTAAGAGGATTTGATGTTTGACCAAAGTCCTCTGCATCAGTACCATTTGCCCTGTCCTTGCCAAATATCTTGCACCATTCTCCATATAGTGGCCACAACTTATACCTCATCAGTCTTAAGTTTGGGTCAATCTGAAATCATAATTAAAACATGTAACTAATATACACCGCAAGCAACTAATACATGGGCAACGCTATATGTAAAAAGGCAACGTACTAATTTACTAATCGTTAGTCTTTATGTTGATGATATGATTTATGCTAGTTCTTCGTCACAGCTTATTCTTGAATTTCAAGCATCTATGAAGAAGATGTTTGATATGACTGATTTAGTAGAACTTCATTATTTTTTGGGGTTAGAAATTATTCATACTAGTGATGGGTAATTGTTCTATTAAGCAATCCTCCTTGGACACAATCAGCATCTTCCAACAAATCAGCATTTTGCTCTATTAATTATTCTACACTTATGTCATCAACTGAAAAAAGTAATTGTTGAATCTCAGCCAAGTCATGCAAGACGTGCCCAGAACATTGCAGTCTGTAAATCTCACTACCGAACTTAATAAAAATATTACTTTATAGAGAAATAATATGGAGCATAATAGGAACAAGTTACTTGAAAGTAAAGCAACGGAACTTGATTTATTTTCCACCCGATCACATAAAGCAGCTTGCAATAAGGGAAATAGACCGTAGCGCTATCTAAAATATCTTGTTCAAATAAAAAAAAATCGCGAAGTAAAGCTATAAGGCTTCACAAAGCGGGACAATAGCGGAGATTAATCAATCTATGCATGTCACAGTCATTACTATGTATGGTATCATTTTCAGTATGCCCTTCCAAAACAAACATCTTAGATTGAGTAGCTAATCTTATATTACCTCCAAGATCTAATCAAACACCCTAACCTCTAATCAAACTTCATTATTTTTTCTAAATAAATTTCATATGGATGGTTGCAAAATTGCACCAACACCTATGAACATTAATGAGAAATTGAGAGTAGACGATGGCACAGGTTTGACAGATGCAAAAACCTACAGGAGTCTAATTGACAGGTTAATTTATGTCACCAACAATGTGAGAAAGAAAACCGTACATGAATCATGATATAGAAAATTACAACAATTATTGTCAAGAACAGCTTCAGCTTCAGAACTTGGTATCAAACCAAGCTGATACAATCGTACATATTGTCTAGAAAAGATAAGAAATAATAGATGTCAGACGTAGTTTAGACCGATAAATATATGTACTAATTACAATAAAAGCGAGTAGGGAAAAGAGCATCTAATTATACTTCCCGGCAGACAGCAACCTACTCGCACTTGTTACTATTATCCTTAAAAAAAACCGTCTTAAGAAGTTCTAGTTGATCTTTACCTTCTTACTGTTAAAACTACCTGATTTACTATACATCATATACAAATAATGTTTGCAATAACTATTCGAACAATCAAAACTTTTGTTCATTGAATCCATCTTTTAATAAAGCATTCCACTTCTTCAGAGTGAACCAGTCTTCTTTTATCTAAACACATCGAAATAAAGCACCATTACATACGTGAACTGATCGCAAAATGAGAGGTTACACTAGAGAGTTGCAGAACCAATGAACAAGTAGCAGACCTGTTAACAAAAGCTCTGCCACAAGTAAAACATGATGAATTTAAAGCACATCTTAAGTTTGGGTCAATCTGAAATCATAATTATAACATGTAACTAATATACACCACAAGCAACTAATATATTAGTCTACAAGTATTCGACCACGTATCCAAAAAAATAATACATAAATTACCTTAATACAGGCATCCCAAGTTTCATCGGGGGCCTCCACCATATTTGTTTTCGGGTTGAGTCCGACACCGGTTCTGTGAAGCATGGAGAATAAACTGGAGTAATTTTGCTTCCACGTAATGATACGTGAGTTGATATGTGGGCTCCTTTTGAGGTCAGTATTAGGAAAAGTCATCTTCATGATCTTTTCCAATTGATTAAGATAGCCCCCTCAGAAACCATTATCAGACTTCCATCCTTGGGTTATGAGCTCCTTCAGCCCTCCAAGTAGCACTTCCTCTTCATAGGAACTCCAGCTCCTTCGTCCTTTGTCATTTCTAGTGCGTTGTGGTTGATTTGGTACAGCCTCCATAACCACTAGATTAGCAAGCCAGATTAGTCAAACTCATTACCACAATATCAACCATATAATTTTCCAAAAGTTTCTACACAAACATAAAATTTACTACTGGAAACACATGTACAATATCAACAATAGTCTATAAGACATAATATATAAGTGTAGGCAAGCTCAACCAAGCAATCAAACAGTTAGTAAAATAGAGAAATTTCTGTCATACAAAACAGCAACATAGGCCCTCCATAAAATGAAATTAAATGAAACACACCAAAAAAGATAAACCCTCCATAACCTACACAAATGTAACAGGTGTAGCTAACATTTTTAACAACCAACATTTATATATAAAAGACATAATATCTATAAGAAATCAAAGCTAGGCCCTCCATTCGTTAAACATCGAGCGAGCAAGGTTGTCCCTCCAGTTGGACCATGCTTGTGATGGTTGTACACTATCAATGAAATCTCCCACATAGTCTTCATCATGATGCAGTGGTACATCATTTAGGTGTTGTTCCAATGGATCGACATGCATCTCGGTCCTAATGAAATTGTGGATCAAAGCTGATGCTAGTATCATTCTATTCTGTATTTTGATGGGATAAAATGTTGCGCTTCTAAGAATGAACCATCGCTTTTTCAGCAGGCCAAATGTACGTTCAATTACGTTCCTCGCCTTTGAATGATTCATGTTGAAGAACTCTTGATAGTTTTGTGGTGCTGATCTTCCCTGCCCCCATTCATCAAGGTGATATCTAACAGCTTTATACGGTGTCAAAAAACCCTCCGCATTTGCGTATCCATTGTCACATAGATAAAAGTGACCTGGTAAAGATACTCTAAAATCAGGTGATTACTATGAATGACATTCTAGTTCAAAATAAATAATTATAGTTTGAGAATTCTCAATTGGTAAGTCATTTATTTCTTTGCATTTACCATGAAAATAAAAATAATATCACCTTGAGGAACTTTAAAGCCATTATGGCGACCAAGTGCATCCCGGAGGACTCTACAGTCAGCAGCAGATCCTTCCCACCCTGATAGCATATAAACAAACCGCATCTTTCTATCACAAACAGCTAGCACATTAGTAGCAATATCTCCTTTTCTTGTACGATATCGTGGTTTATCGACTCGAGACAAGTGACATCGATATATGTACCATCTAATGCTCCCAAGCAACCCTATGAAACAAAAAAATAAAAACATAAATAGAATAAACATGTACGTATGTTGAAGTATAATATCCATCTCAATAATGTAAATCAAATTTTAAAAACCTGGAAAAAAATCAAAGTAACGGGTACCTTGAACCATTTCCATCTGGGGTGATTGCAATCATCATCAATAGGTTCTGGGGTAGCCAAAAATCTTTCATGGAGCTTGATTATGCAGTTTAAAACATCGTGGAAGTACTTGTTAACTGTTTGCCCACTACGTTTGAAGTTAAACTTTACAATCCGAACTTTAGTGTGATGTGCCATCACACTTAGAACAATGCCACTTGCTCGGGCACAGACACATATCTACAATTCGCAAGACCCCCGGAATATTGCAAAACATAACATAAACGATAAAAGGTTTCACGATTCATCCTAAGGTTGTTTAAACAGTCATCGTCATTCAGGCCTACAAGTTCCCTCATGTGGTCAATTTGCCTTGGTATTCTATCAGCCATCCTATATCTAATTAAACAATTTGGGTTCCTACTGTGACGACATGTCATATCTCGATATCGACTCAATACAACAACCATCAAAATAAAAAATTGGAACATAATTTCCTCCACTACTAACGCAATTTCTGCATTTTTCCTTGCTAATGGATCCATTTTTACTGCAACAAAGGATTAAATCAGCTTTCTCAAAGTTGAATAACTAAATGAATAATGATAAGCATATAAAGAGATCAATTAATCAAATCACAATACAAGAAAAAAGATACCAGGCACTGATGTAAAGTCGATTGGGGGATTCAAAAACTAACAAGAGTTCTTCAACATGAATCCAGGCACTGATGTAAAGTCGATTCAAAAACCCTGATGTAAAGTCGATTCAAAAACCCCCTTTCAAACAAAATAAGCAGTTACAATTTATTCAAGACACAGATGAAATTGAAGCATAGATAGTTTTTTTTCCCCCTCACTCAGATACAAGATCCACCCGAAGAACAAACGATACAAAAGACGCATGCATCGGAAAAGTAAAAGATGTAACCCTTTCACTGAAAAGTTTCTTACGAGATAGACAAAATTTCTTCAGAGGAACGGAGAGAAGACGAAGAGGAGACGTTTCATTTCATCGCCTGAAAAATTTCATACGAAGGGCCAAATCGTTCAGAAGAAAAAAAGGGGGCGGCGCTGCTATTTGTTAGAATGAGGAATGCTCCTCTTTTAGGGCTGATGGGTATTTTTGACATTTCGAATAATAATAAGATGTTCTCTATAAGGCAAGATATGGTATCACACCTGCTCCCTCCAATGAATTATCATATGGGCCCGTAAAAAGAGAAACGGGCCTTATTTTTTTTCAGGGCCATTTAAAAAATAACCAAACACCTTAAACATATGGATACATATTGATATCCAGCCTTTTAAGCCCAACCAAACGGACCATTAGTATATAGTTTATATATGTGTAGATAGTATATTTATTTATTTATTTAATAAACTAGAGGCTCTTTATTTTCAAACAAATATCTAATGTATACGATAGCGTTACGAATGCGGAGCACCACACTAACTTCCTTACGTGATATTTTTCAATTTTCAAGACCTATTTATCTAAAATCTTGAATTGCACATAGATTTTAATGGGGCTTCTCTAGTTGAGAACCTAAACAAATACTTAAATCAATGTTATTTCTCACACGATTTAATTTGTGGAGTATTTGATAGGTGATATTATTTGAATCGCACCGTCAATTTAGTTTTTGCTAAATAATTTTTTTGGTCAGTTTCAGTTTGATATACTAGACGTGCAGATCCTACAATATGGGTGGTTGTCAGATCCGGAGAAGATTTGGTCGAGATAGAAGTTGTGCAACCACGAATCACAGCAGAGCAGTGGCAGAGATAATACCAGCGACGGCGTCGGATCGGCAAGAATGCAGTTTGGGAAGACACGTACGGCAGGCGAGACCAAATCAGATATGGTTCGATCTAACAAACCAAAATCGGAAAAGAGCATCAGGTCTATGATGAGAGCGTACGCAGCCGCATTCCATGTTGGAGGTCGGCATGCCGTCCTGAAGATCAAACCTGGGTAAAGTGTCTCTCTTGGCAGTAGCAGATTCACAACCTATTGGTGATATCAATTAATTTTTTTATCATATCTTTTTATAATATAGAAAAAATACTTGTTATAAAATTTCATTTATATTAATTACATATGTACCCCAATCGCCAAAAACTCTGGATCTTCTATGGTTCCGTCCATGGAGCATCCCCACGTAGTGTATCCAGCTGGTGATGCACTACTTGAAGATGCTCCATGGATGGAGCCATCTTCCACTGTCTCTTCGTTCACAACTACTTTATTCTGAAATGATAAACATTTGAATCTAATGTGGGTAGAGTAGAAGGAGCTTCACGGGAATAGTATGCGACAATGAAATCGTACATGATAGGGTTTTTTTAGCATTAGGGTTGATTTTTTTCTCTTAAATTTTAAGTTCTTTTATTGATTCTTAGGGTTGTTTTTGTAGTATTGAAAAAAAAATCAATTTTACGAGTTTTTTTTTTATAATATTCTATTTATGAAAAATGTTTTTCTGAATTTACTAGTTTTAATAGTTTGTGCGAGTCACCATCTTTAAATCAGTGTCATAAAAGTAATAAGTGTACTATATTTTCTAATGCAATTTTCATATCACTTAATCGGCCCCTTACCATTGGTCAGAATCTTTTTGCCCCCCTTTGAGGCTACAACACATCACTTTCTTGTGTTTTTTTTTTTACCCCCACTTCTGTCCAATAAATTAATTAATTAAAGCTCTTTCCTTTTTAAGTTTCGGCCCCTTTCTTATTTTAGTAATAGAATATTGCTATCATGTCACGTTCCTTGTTTTGGTTTGTTATTGGTGCGTACCAAGTTTCAATAGTTGTTACTTCAAATGTATTTGATTTGATTTTAAAATGATATTTTGCTATTGTAATTGTACACCATTTTAATGAATCCGAAAACTATTGGTGCACCAATCTACTAAAAAAATAACGGGCAACAAAAAGAAAAATCTTAAATTTTTCATTTTTTTAATTAAAAAAACAACCAAAACGATGTTGTTTTAATAAAATTTTTGGTGGTGCACGTGCACCACCAGACAATGAGTGAAAGTAAATAGATGGAAAAGTAAATTAACTCGGTAACTATTAACACTTTTGGTAAAGATAGTATTATTGATGGATGTGTGTAAATCAGTCCAATCAAGCCGAACGTATGTGTGTTCAAACTTGCATGAAATTGTGTCAAACACTAAATATTATGTTTGGGTCTGATTTGACTAGTATCCAATCCGAGTTCGAATCCAGTGGAATACCAGTCAAGCTCGAATCGAGTTAAATTTAATTTTTAGACATAACAAATTATTGATATCCGGGAAAGTTGCAACGAAGATCAACCGCTGGGAATTGCAGGGGACCGGCCTCTTAGAATTGCATTTATGTAAACTGCGAAGTTTGTATACGACTCACGTTTCCAATATTCTCGATCTCATACCCACAAGTAATCTCAATCAGATGATTCAATAAATTGGATTTGCAGCCCCTCTATTCAACCGCTTGGGACTAGTCTGTCGGAAAAGAGGATCGGCCACTAGACCGACCCTTCGAAACCGCCCTCACATTCTGTTAGTTTGGTCCGTTGGGTCGAGCCCTCAAAATTTCATTAGAACAAGCTTCAAATGTGGCTCGTGTTTGCCGATAGGCCAATGAATGATTTGATTTATGTGAGTTTTCTCTCGGTTATAAGATCAACTGTGTTTGAATAGGTCTCAAAATTTCACCTTCACGCATAACGTTGTCTGAAGGCCTTACACAACTTGTTCGAATAAAATATTTTTATACAATAATAAATTTTTAAATTAGAAACGTTTTTCGTGCCTTATATGATGACAATTTTTCAATTTTAATCATCAACTCCTCTTGTGTGATTAATTTTTCTAAGAACATACTCATATTTCGCAATGTCAAATAAAAATTCAAGATTATATTTTCACTGTGATAGTGTTATTTAAACGACTTATTCAACATCATTTTTAAATTCTCAAAAGACTTTGCATTGAAATACTTCTAAAAAAAATCTTATCATCTGTGAAACTACTGAATCAGTACTTTCACGTTTGCGTTGAAAATGCTATAATGAAGCAGAACATATTACTCTCCTCGTCTCGCCCAAAAAGTTCACATTTACTTCAAACTTTTTTTTAAAAAAAAAAACTACATTTAATATTTTTGTAAAATCAAATTAAATTATCATGTTTACTTTTTAATCTTCATAATACCTTTTGCTTTCTTATATAACTAGACATCTGTACAAATTATCAATTATCACATCCAATTATTTACCAACAAAACCTATAAACATACGATACATGTAAACTTTTAGTCGGGATGAGGTATGAATAGTTTATCGCTTTATAGAGAAGGGGTGGCGGTAATTAAGGACTAAAAATAAGTATTAGTGCACGATCCGTGGAAATTCCATAATCAAATATTTGATACATTAAAAAATAAAATTTTAAAATAAATGAAAAATAAATCTAAAGATCTAATTAATATTATGAATATTATGATAATAGATAAACAACAATAATTAGCATTCACATAGTTCGTGAAATTGTAAAAAAGTAAAAGTCTTTTTATATTATATAAATGAAAACAATTATAAAGTCCGAGAATTTTAGAAATAATCTAAGACATTGTGAATCATAAAATTAGTTAGTAATAATACACATTTGGGCAAGTATTTTAATATTCATGTATTCATTTGACCGAGTATATAAGTGTAAGAAAACTTGAATATCATAATTTGTCTTTTCCTAAAGGTGGTCATATAACAAATTGGTTTCCATGGGATATGCTATTTACACCCAATTCAAATTAATTATGAATATTTCCAAATCAACTCAATCGTGATAGACGGGTGAGATTAATTTGAATCAAGCCCTAATCGAAATTCCGATCCTCTCTGGCTCTCTTCATCTATATCAAGATCGTCTAGCAACAACATCAAGCAGGAATTCAGGATCAAGACTGGAAAGCACCCTACTCAGGATGACATGAAGTACTTTCAATCACCTTAAGTTTAATCCTATATCGTGATCATCATGCTCTTAAAATCTTAAAAATTATGTAAATAGTGATTTAGCAATGAGCACTCATATTTCATATATATTATACTATAAGTATATTAAAATTTATATGGCTAAATACAAGAGTATTTATATATTCATTTGACAGAGTACGTGAGTACTTATTTATTCATTTAACAGAATACACGAGTATTAGGATACTCATAATTTTTAAGCACATGGAGGGGTGAACGTCATATTCCTGCTCGTATCATCTCTCATATCCTAGTAACTATTTTATCAAAATGATAGATTTTAAAGTTAAACTATAAAGGAAAATGAATTAATAAATAAGAAAATAGAATAAAAGAAGATGGAGAATTAAGAATAGGAGAGAGAAAAACAAAGTAGATGTATATTTAAAAAATAGAAAGATAGAATAGGAGAGTGAAGACGGAGACCGTGCATATATTTAACCTCTAGTCTTTTGAGCTAAATTTTATATTGTTATATTGAATTGAGCTGAACTGAAGTGATTTTCCTAAGCGGAATTGAAATGAATCGAAGGTACCGAATAATAATAATAATTATTATTATATATAATATTATCAATAATACTAATATAAAAATAATTATAATATTATCAATAATACTAATAAAATATTCATAATACTTCAAATTATATGTAATAATAGTGATAATAGTGATATCAATAATACTACATAACACTAACAAAATTATTTAATAATACTAAAAGTTATATACAAAACAACATATGCAATATATTACGATAACAACATTAATAAGAAGAAGAAGAAGAAAAAGAAGAAGAAGATTAATATTAATAATAATAATTATATATAATATTATTGATAATAGTAATTAATATCAATAATACTCGCAGTAATTAATCTTATTAATCTTATAATACAATAATAAAATAATAGTAATATTACTAAAATATACAATTAAATAATTGTTATATATAATAGTTTGATACTAATAATAATAAATAATAAATAATATTGATTCTAAAGTTGAACTGAACTGAAATGAACTGAAATAAATTGTGTTGAACCGAATTGAACTGAACTCAGATATGCTGAAATTAAGTCAAAAAATAGGACCTTAAATAATTTGATATTGCTATTTTATCTGAGTTTTTACATTTTATTCCTACATTTAGAGTTAAGGATGATTTTAGGGTATTATGGGAGTGCACTAATCTATATCTATATATCTATAAAGAATGAGTTCCGATATTGAATGTGAGCATTAATGGCCTTAAGTCAAGAAACTCAAGTATGTAGTTTAAGCTAATGAATTGTGAAGCATTAATTTGTTTACATTATTAAACTCAAAAAACTCGATTGTAACTTGAAGTTAAAATACAATAATTAAATGTTAAGAATTTCTAAAGTCATGAAACGAACTATTAACCACACGGAGCATGTTTAATATCTACCATGTCAACTTCTTATTTGAACGCTAATGTTTAATGAATAATGAATAATCAACTAATAAAGAATAATAATGTCTTTTCATGTGTCTAAAAAAAAACTATAAATAGCACATTCAAGTAATGCAAACCCCCATATCACATTACATCATAATTGTCTTTCTTTCTTCACGTGTTTGAGCTGAAACACCAACCATCTCAACATATTATTAAGTAAATAGGTCAAAAACTGGAACTTCTAATAATTATTATTATTATCATCATTATACCAGGAACTTACACTATAGTTAACAGTGACATGGTTCAAGAGAAGTACAAAATTTTGTTATTCGACGTTTTTTTTTTTACCGGTTCTATGGCTGATGGGACGATTAAATCACAGAATTTGCAGTGAGGTTCCATTGTTCAATTGACAAAATTTACATATAGTATTGGCACTGGGATGTTACTGATTCTACTATATTAGTAGGTCATAACCAGTCGTGATTTCCGCCCCTTTCTTTTATCTCAGAGTACAGCGTAATAAATTATTGTTGTTGTTCAGTTGCCGCTCTCTTCCATATAGGGACAACAAAAGATCATCCATGTATACTGCACCATTTTAAAATGCCTCGAAGAGTAAGATTTTGTTTTTCTTTCTATATTTAATTATTCTTAAAAGATGTTGCTATTACGTTGTTCATCCTTTTGTAACAACTTCTCATTGTCATGGTTTAATGTGTGACTTACTACGGTTTGTTTACTTTAATTCTTCAGGAACTGAATCTAAGGCCTGATGCGTCAAAGTTGCTACAGGTAATTCTCCATTACAAGCTTCACCTCATATATAGAATGAAAAAAATGTAAGGAAGCCTATTTGGATGGAACATTTATCTTTCTTTGTTGAACTTAGTTATCTTTCCGATTTCCTGTAGCATCGCTTTGTTGCCGAGTATAATGAGACTCATCATGTCTTTCGTGCATCGCTTATGGTCATTATTCTTGCATGAAGCCTCCTTTATTTAGTTCTTTACACTTAATAAATGCTTTAATCATTCTTTAACTAATGATAACACATTTTTATAACAGCCACACTGAGAATCAAATACCAACATCTAGGATCAAACCTAAGAATCGATGAATTGAATGAAGCTTTATACGCTCCAGATGTGGTTTTTCGACCATTTAACGATGATGATGTTCGATGATAATGATGATGCTATAATCGATGATGGAGATGCTAAAAGTCGAGCATGATGATGCTGAAAATGATGATGATCATGATTGCCGATGATGATGCCAAAAGATAACGATTGATTAGGATGATATTGAAGACGATGTAGAATAGTTGTTATTTTTTATAGTTTGTTGTTGCATGGTTTTTTATGATGCAAAAAAACACCATCTTAGATGCACGCATGAAGAAAATGCAGTATGAGGATGCTTAATGATCTGATGCATAGATACAATTTGATGCAATCATTAATTTATATGAATAGACTTATAGAGGCAGTTATTGTTGTTCTTATGCAATATGTAGGCTGCAAAGAAGTGTGTTAGGGATGTGAAGCTTTCTTTGTATGCAATATGGTCCTGTTATACATGTATCTCATAATTGCGCTATAGCATGTTGTGTTATCTCAAAAGATGTTATCTCATACATGTTATTTAAGTAACTTCTTTTATAAGAAGTTAGTTAAACACGGAGTAAAAATTTACTTGGTGTTACCCAACATGTACTGCATTTCCAGTTGTGTATATTTTGTTCATGATATATAAGAAGTTAGTTTTGTTTTGCTTTACCCATTCATTTGCTGTGTAAATGAGAAATACACAAATAAACTTAGAAGTTGGATATATTATATAGTGGTGGAAGTTTCAATAGCCGAACGGGTATGTGTTTGTCGGTTAAACTTGATTGTTATAATTAAAATGGTATACAAAGTCATAAAATCGCAGCTTTATTTTTTCGATGGTATGGGTTAATTCATTGAATGGTCAAAATGGTTTTGGTAGTAAGCTGTAGCAGCAAGGACCAGTTTCTCAACAATCTTCCATATGTTTTCTATATTTTGGCAAGGTTATCATATGTAACTCAATATCCCAATTCCTGAAACTTTGCCATTTTCTTTACATCAGCCCACACTTTTGTTGCATTGTCATACTTGAATAAGAAGTGCTAATGTGAATTACCAGTTAATGATAAATGTTGTTATATTTGGGTTCTTGGTATGTATCAGATTAAACTCAGTAGGGGAAATTGAATTAGAGCCAAAAGTTGAGAAATTGCAAACTTCAAGTGTTGATGAGTTCATTGAAGATAATGCACAAGTATGTTCCCTGACTATAACTTATCACACGGATTCAAATGGTTTTTGTTAGTCTCTTAAATTTTAAAATTTTATAATTGTAATTCATAAATAACTTAATTTTAAAAATAAATAAACCTTCGTGTATAGCACAACTTATGTTCAGCAAAGGCACAACATAAAATCAAGATTGCATTATAGCCTATAATCTGTTATAAATGCATATAATCAGCCTTTAAGTTTTTCTTTGTAGTACTCTTGCTTATGATGGTTTGGGAAGAAGAGGGTAGATGATGATAATTGATTGCCTAAGATTTAGTTATGGTTATTACAAAATAAGGTTAACTTAAATAAAAGACCACAAGGAATAAAACACATGATAATTTTTTAGTTGTTATTTATAATTTTGTTGCGATGTGTTGTGTCTATCACAAGGTAATGGAATGAAATAATAAATCCATTGATTTAAATGTTGTATTCAAAAGAAATCAGCGTATCAATTTAACCCGAATATTTTTTTACCTCAAATACAAAATATGATTCTTTTATGGTGAATAAAGCTCGTGCATCGCACGGGCCATGATGTCTCGTAATGTTAATAAATCTCATTGCCGATTGATGTATATTGAACCATGTAATAACTCATTATCTCTAATTCACAATAAAAATAAAAAGAGGTCTTAATTTCAACAAGTGGATCTCAAATGATTCCAGCATAAAATGGCCTATTTTTCCTTTTCTTTTTTTTTTTTAGACGGGAAACCCGCAGCCGCTGCTCTTCAAGTGCGCACTGGATAAACTCTCGGACTGGACGTAATAACCTGTAAATTACGCCAACCAGGTAAATCACACTAGGCAAGCCCTGTGTGACAAGATCAACCAAGAAAATATTAATAGGGAAAATCGAGCTCGTAACTTTTCAACCTCGCACTCACCTACTCCACTCATTCCTTGCTTGTAAAAGAAAACCGGAACAAAAAACATCCTTTGTCAATTCATATATACATCCATCAGTGGGGGCTCACCTAAAAAACTTATTTTGATATTAGAAATGTCTTTCCAAAGTATTACTCTCGATCTCATTTGAAGAAGTTAATTTCGAAATGTAATTTTGTGCCACTTAAAAATAGTAATTTCAAGATAAATCTAAATATGTGATTATAATTTATATAATACTATGTAAATTAAAATTTTCCGTTATATAAATAATTATATTAGTTGACGGATTTTTTTTAAAAAAGTAAGTGAAATAAATGGTTTAAAAAATACACTTTCATTCAATATAAAATTAATAAATTAAATATTAAGTAAAGAATTCTTTTCGAATGAGACAAAAATGTAATAGATTTATTTTTTTTATCTCAATCTAAAATTTTGATTCGTGTCATGCATTACTTTACCGTGTATCTATTTTGTTTATAACTCAGTTTTTAGGTTTACATCTAACTATGTCTGAGTGTAACAGCTTCGCTTTCTCATTACTGCTTAAATTGCGGGATGTGCACGAACTGATCAGTGTCTTGTCGGGTTCTGCTGACGTACAACCAGATCCTCTCAGGTAAAGAACATGAAGTCCTCCCTCGAATCGAACCCACACGAATGATATTCAGTAAGAGGTCCTGTCAAATGCTTAATTAGAGCGTATATGCTCCGGAAAAAGTTTTTGAAAGGGGAGCAAGAAGGATAGAACACCTGACCTCCACCTCAAATGAATTTTTACACTCATAATTCATGTTGTGGCCAACTCGACTAAGCCCGTTGGTTTCCATGTATCTATGTATACAGAATAGAAGCAAAACTCATTAGCAAAGATTTTCGGCAAAATACAGGGGTAGTATTGTAACAACCCTTATTTATATATTCTACTTCGTTTTCCCCAAGTTTTATGTAATTTTCTTAAATAAGTTTTATATCTGAATACTATTCATTTTTTTACCTAATTTCGGTTCAAGATGTCATTTTTGATATATTCGCACAGGGGTGTCATTTTCGATCGTTCTATTATGACGTCATTTTCGACACATTTTATTGCAAAACGTCATTTTCGACCAACTTTGGTCGGGAACGTCATTTTAGACCGTTTCATCACAAGACATTATATTTGACATGTTTCGTCTTGGACATCATTTTTCAGCTCGTTTCTAATTGGATATTATTTTCTACTATCTTCGCTCCTGGATATCATATTATACTCGTTCCACCCTGAAAGTAATTTTCGACTGTTTTTGTCATAGGACATCATTTTCGAATTGTTTCGCCCCAAAACATCATTTTTGGCCTTTTCCACCCCATAACGTCATTTTCTGCTGTTACTCTGAAAAGTCATTTTCGATCCGCTTCCTTGGGGCGTTATTTCGATCAGTTTCGCTATGTGATGATATTTTCGACTCGTTTCGCTCCGAAATGATATTTTTGACCCGTTTTGTTACAAAATGTTATTTACGACATGTTTTGGCCCAGAATATTATTTTTGACCCATTTCGCCCCAATATAATATTTTTTATCCATTTCGTCATCAGATATTATTTTCGACCTGTTTCGTCCTGGGACGTCATTTTAGGTCCATTTCATCCCGGGCGCCATTTGCGACCATTTTCATTCTTGTCCGTCGTTTTCGACCTGAGACGACATTTTCGACCATTTTGCCCCGAGACATCATTTTTTTTATCAATTTCGTCGCGGGACGCAATTTTTTACCAGTTCACTCAGAATGTCATTTTCGATCTGTTTCATCATGACGCGTTATATTCGACCCGCTTCTCCCGGAACAATGACGAAAATATCCATAAAAATGCTTGTTTGTTTGTTGTGTGAGTAAATAAAAGCGGAGGTGTAAATGTTATTTAATATAAAAAGGGTCGATGTAAAAAAAAAATTACACAGACAAAAACTAAACTTCCTAAAATTACATTCAGGAGAGTAAAAGACCACCTCATGAAAATATGTTTCTCGGACTGATGAAGAAGACGGTGCTGGGAAAACGGCCTCAAAGATCCTCAACAACCCTC
Organism: Orobanche coerulescens; assembly: GCA_033398695.1. NCBI lineage: Eukaryota > Viridiplantae > Streptophyta > Magnoliopsida > Lamiales > Orobanchaceae > Orobanche > Orobanche coerulescens. Next base: position 5,946,539 of record CM065816.1, read on the forward strand.
CCAAAGAACGAAAATAGAGAAAAATAAATAATACAAGAATATACGTGGAAACTCCAAAATCGGAGAAAAAGCACGGGCCTCCAGAGAGAAAACTCCACTATATGACAAATTGTTACAATCACATAAATTAATCTCTCAAGCCAACCCCCAATTATACCCACACTCTCAAAGATTTAACTCACATCTTTATACTCTCTAAAACAAGAGACCAAGAAAGAAAGAATAAAATACTTGATGTGTATTTTATGGGATGCATTAAAAGCAAAGCCTGGGACTCCCTTTTATAGGCTTGAAGTCCCCTTCACCTTCCATTGTTCAACCGATGTGGGACAAACACTTCAAGACTTTTCTTTCATTCTAGCCAAAATTCCCAACAAATTCCACCTTGGCTAAATAAAAGAAAATCTTCTCTGCGACACCGGCAACCATTGTCTGAACCAACAATCATAATTCTCAAAACAGAGAACTATCATACTCCACCATAAAAGAGTATCACCATTTAGAAAGGTCCCTTCTAAGAATTTCACCTCGGCACATGTCGAAAAACTTGCTGAAAATTTATGGTGCTACTCCCATCTCTTGGCTCCCATGGAAGTCCTTCAGCCATCGACATAACATCCACCACACACCCCACATCTATACCAAGCCAATGCCCTGTGTGCAATTTGTGGACCAGCTAACACCATCACATCTTTTTTCATGACAACTCCAACATGCCATAAGAATGCACATTCCCTGCCAAGAGGAAACCTTCTTCAATCATGATGATAGCAACGGAGCTGCCTGACCAGATCCACCTTGATCTTCATAGACCAAGGAGTATGCCCATATTCTCCGCACTTTCAGCACTACTCGAACCCGGCATACTTTTCATTCACTTGTGTAACCCTGATTGTATCAACATATCCTTGACTTGAACTTGTCACAAGCCAAAATTGATCCTTCCGTCAAACTTCTCTACATCGAACCTCATGGGACTGAACTTTGACATCATATCCGTATCTCAAACCCAACAGAATCCTCCTGATGTGGAAGATCAGATAGAACTACAACCACAGAGCATACTCCGAACCTCTGAAATACCGAGACACCCTCCAATACGACCAATAGAAATTTGTTTCTGATGTGGAAGATCAGACAAAGCTGCAACCACAGAGCATACTCCAAATATATAAGACCGAGACCTCCCCCGAACTTGGCTCCGATACCACTTATTGGGAAAACGGCCTCAAAGATCCCCAACAACCCTCCCAAACAACGAAAATAGAGAAAAATAAATAACACAAGAATATACGTGGAAACTCCAAAACCGGAGAAAAACCACGGACCTCCAGAGAGAAAACTCCACTATATGATATATTGTTACAATCACATAAACTAATCTCTCAAGTCAACCCCCCAATTATACCCACACTCTCAAAGATTTAACTCACATCTTTCTACTCTCTAAAACAAGAGACCAAGAAAGAAAGAATAAAATACTTAATGTGTATTTTATGGGATGCATTAAAAGCAAAACCTTGGACTCCCTTTTATAGGCTTGAAGTCCCCTTCACCTTCCATTGTTCAACCGATGTGGGACAAACACTTCAAGGCTTTTCTTTTATTCTAGCCAAAATTCCCAACAAACGGAAGAAGGGATGCAGGCGGCGGCGATAGAAGGCAAAAAGTTGGCTGAATTGACGGGGAGAGACGAGTGACTAGTGAGTGATAATGAGAACAACGATATACTACATCCGTTCTTCTATAACTGCAACATATGGACTTTCACGTTTGTCAATGCACAACTTTAATTATTAATATCGTCAATTCTGTATTTTTAAAAATTATAAGAAGTTAATATTTTGAAAGTATATTTCGAGATGAATCTAACAAGATCTCACATGACTATATTTTTCATAGGTATAAATCACAAAAAATGGTCAAAAGAGAATATGTGAATAGTGTAATAGTCAACATGTTGCAATAATAAAAGAACGGGGGAAATATATTTTATTCTCGTACTAATAATAGAGGGATTAGGTGAACACTCGTAAAAAGAGGGCCCCTGCCTGCTACGCTGAAAAGCCTGAAATGTACTACACACGCGCGCCATGGTGTCACGGGACGCTTATAGTTTGTATAGACTGTACGCGCACCGTGCGGCTAGTAGTCAATTTACCCGACTACGTCCGCCTAACTCGTTCGAGAGTTGGTGCTAATGCGACGCAATCACGCCGAGGCGTTTTAGTGGCACAACAAAATTGAAGATGAAAATCGATTTGTATTAATACAATGAACGATTACAATAGGCAACAACGATTACAAGCATACACGGATAGGAGGGTCTCAGCAAACTTGCCAATTCGTACTACAACTCTTCAGTACACTCTTCCCCCCTATAATAGGCTTAGAAAAATAAAGGCTAATGACAACAGTGGATATTGAAAAGCTGAGCAACCACTAACTAGCTATTACAACACTAACTAGATATTACAAGGAAAATAAAGTAAAGCCCTACACTATAGATGATAACTTGAAGTGCGATGAGGCTCTGCATCCCACAAAGCTGCAAGTGGGCCCATGAGTGGCCTGTGATCAGGTAATCCCGCCTGGGGTCGCGGGCATCCCGTGACAGCGCTCCCCCCTTTGAGTTGGTGACGTCCCCGGCGCCATAGATGTGAGATAAGCATCCAGTAGTGGTTGAAAAGCTTTGAGTGTTGTCGCCCTCTCCCAAGTGTTCTCCTCCATACTGCAGCCCTGCCATTTCACCAAATATTCTTTGTATAACTTCTTTCTCGGCCCTGCATCACGGTAGTCGATAATAGCTTCGGCCACCCTCTTCCCCAAGTTGCGTAGTTTCAGTTGTGGACGGTTGGGCAGGTTGCATGTGGTGTCCTCTTTGTCTGCCTGATATGGCTTGAGTTGGCTGACATGAAAGACATTATGAATGCGCCACCATTGGGGTAACTCAAGCTTGTAGGCTACCTTTTCGACTCTTTTGAGGATGTTTAGGGGCCCAATATATTTTTGCATTAGCCGTGAATCTCTCCCCCGTGTTGCCCTGGAGGAACTCTGGTTCGGGACCTTCATCATTACCTTGTCACCCACACAGTATTCAACAAAGCGGCGTTTAAGATCAGCATATTTTTTCATCCGCTTTTGAGCCTTCTCCAGGTAGCCATGGGCCAAATCAAGGTTTTGTTCCCATTCAAGGGAAAATGTTTGCGCCGAAGTAGGCCTGGCGTTTTGTGGAACAGTATCAATATTGTGCGGGAGGAGTGGCTGCTGCCCATTACAAATTTCAAAAGCACTCTTATTGGTGGTAGAGCATTTTTGAGCATTGAAACACAGTTGAGAAACATCCAATAGCTTCACCCAGTCCTTCTGATTAGTGCTCACAAAATGTCGAAGATATTCCTCCAACATTGAGTTAAATCTTTCAGTTTGGCCATCAGATTGCGGGTGGAAGCTAGAGCTCATATTCAACTTGGAGCCGAGTAGTTTGAAGAGCTCGGTCCAAAAGTTACTAGTAAACCGGGTGTCTCGATCACTAACAATGTCCCTCGGCAGTCCCCAATACTTAACAATATGCTTGAAAAAGAGCTGAGCTGTCTCTTCCGCCGAAACTGTCTTGGGTGCTGCTATGAATGTAGCATATTTGTAGAACCGGTCTACCACAACAATAATGGCATCAAGATCCCCAACTTTTGGTAGACTCGTGATATAATCCATTGAAACACTTTCCCAAGCCCTGACAGGAATGAGTAGTGGTTCCAGCAAGCCTGCCTTTTTTTGTCGATCAGGTTTATCTTGTTGGCACACCAAGCAGGTGCGGACAAACATCTCAATGTCGTCCCGCATTTGGGGCCAATAGTAAGCTCGTTGAACTAAGGCCACATTGCGCTCCTCTCCTGGGTGGCCCGCCCAGAGAGTGTCGTGACATTCTGCAATAATAGTTTTCCTCATATCGCTACCTAGAGGTACGTAGAGACGTCTCCCCTTGGTCCATAAGAGACCATCCTCTAGCCAAAATCTTCGTGTTGTACCCTGGCGGACAAGGTTCACCAAACACTGAGCCGCTGCATCGGCTCCCATTAGTTCTCGTATTTGATCTTTTAATGGAGTGGTCACCTGACTCGAGGAAAGTGCTGCCAGCACTTGTAGAACAGCTAGGTCGGATCTGCGGCTCAGGGCATCCGCCACCTGATTACTAGAACCGGCACGATACTCAATCACAAAGTTGAACTCGGACAATAGTTCCTGCCATCTCGCTTGTTTCCTAGTAAGATTTGGCTGGGACAGAAAGTGACTAATAGCAGTGTTGTCAGTTTTTACAATAAACGGCAACCCCAATAAGTAATGTCTCCAAAGTCGAAGGCAATGGACGACTGCTAAAAGCTCTTTCTCATGCACCGTGTAACGCCTCTCGACATCCTTAAGTTTCTTACTCTCGAAGGCAACAGGATGGTCATCTTGCACTAAAACTCCTCCTAGTGCAATATCTGAAGCATCTGTTTCAACCACAAAAGGTTTGGATAGATCCGGTAGTGCGAGGACCGGGTGCATAGATGGCCTTCTTTAAGTTGTCGAAGGCATTCTGGCATTCCGGCGACCAATTCCAAACTTCCATCTTTCTTGTCAAATCGGTTAGGGGTCTTGCTATTCCAGCATACCCCATCACAAATCTTCTATAGTAATTTGCCAACCCGAGAAATGACCGTACCTCATGTACATCGGTTGGTGGTTTCCACTCTTGGATTGCTCGTATTTTTTTCGGGTCCATGCGAATATTGCCACACTCAACGATATGACCCAAGAAACTGATCCGCTTCTGGGCAAATGAGCACTTTGACAGCTTAACATATAGTTCATACTCACGAAGCCTAGTAAGAACCATTCTCAAATGTTCCACATGTTCTTCCAAGGTTCGGCTATATATAACAATATCGTCCAGGTATACCACGACAAACTCGTCCAAGAACCCTTGGAGAACTTGATTCATCAAGGTGCTGAAAGTAGCTGGGGCGTTTGTTAGGCCAAAGGGCATGACTAAGAACACGAAGGCCCCATAACGTGTGACAATCGTCGTTTTCACTTCATCTCCCTCCTTGATGCGAACTTGCCAATAACCTGATCTCAGATCGATCTTCGTGTAGTATTCCGCTCCACTTAGACGGTCGAAGCAATCTGCTACAAGTGGAATAGGATACACATTCTTCACCGTAATTTTATTTAGAGCACGGTAATCACAACACAATCGCAAAGTTCCATCAGACTTTTTCTGAAAGAGAACAGGAGCTCCGTAGGGTGATTTCGCCGGTTGGATCATACCACATTCCAACATCTCTTTTAACTGCTTTCTGAGTTCCACGAGCTCAGGTTGCGACATACGATAAAGGGCTCGGGCAAGAGGTTTTGTGCCCGGCACCAACTCAATCTCATGATCGATCGCCCTCTTAGGTGGAAGCTTCCGAGGCAGTTCGCCGGGCATAACATCTTCAAATTCGTTTAGGAGGTGCTTCACCGCATCAGGGATAGGACCTGACGACTCATCTACTTCATCAAATTTCAAGGCGCATAGGAAGGACGGTTCACCATGCCTGCATCCCTTCTTGAACTGTAGCGCGGATAGGTTATTTTGCCCTTGGGTTGCGCTAATTGTTGGGATAATATGTGGTTTATCCCCCAAAACCAAGAGTGCATCAGCACACGGCATGACTAGGGTTTGAGTGTCACACATGTACTCGAGCCCGAGTATCAATTTGAAGTCATCTATTTCCACAACGGATAGGTCGGCCCTACCCTCGAAGGCTCCTATCTTAATTCGAACAGCCTTGGTAACCCCCGCGATTGGTTTTGCCGGAGAGTTGACGGCTTTAACCCGACCCACTCCTTTCTATAACAATAGTCCAAGTCTCCCCACTTCGGTGCTCGCCAGATAATTATGGGTGGCACCTGAGTCTATCATAGCACGAATATTTTTCCCATTGATTTTAACATCAACAAACATTAATCCCTTCTTTGTCTTATCGGGACTACTGGTGGTGAGTGCAGGTATAGGTTTTCTGGCTTTTGTCGGCACTCTTGCCTTAGCTGCCACCTGATGGGTTAACGAGTTGCACCATTGATTGATGGCCCCAAGGTTTTCCTCATCTTCCGATCTTCCTTCGTCATCTGGAACTTGCAACTCTTCTTTCGGTTGCGAACTCGATTCTACAGCGCTCGTTAGGGCATTCAAAAGTTGCCTCTTCGGACAATTACTGAGATGATGAGGCCCATCACATAGGAAACATTTAATGATTCGTTGGGGAGGGCCCTGCTGACCTTCTGTAGGTTTGCTACGATTCGTGCTCCCATATGAACTTCCTTGAGTATAGGTTTGCCGATCCCCTACACTCCGACTCGAGTTAGGTTTGAACGGTCTTGGCATTACACTTCGGGACGGTGCCATGTTCGTTGTTACTGGACGATCTCTTCGGGGTTCCGACGTGTAATCCATTAATCGTTCTGCCGCTCCCATGGCGGTACTGAGGTTTGTGACTCGTTGGCACAGTAGCTCCGTACGAGCAAATGACTTCAAACCTTCCAGGAACGTAAACAACCGGTCATTCTCCGACATATCGCTAATGTGTAACATATGCGTCGAAAATGCCTTCACATAATCTCGAATAAGACCGGTGTGCTTCAAATCTCGCAAGGCCCTTCTTGCGTTGTACTCAACATTCTCTGGGAAGAATTGTTGCCTGATGGCATCTCGCAGTTGTTCCCAAGTATCAATTCTTACTCGTTGGGCCTGAATGTCCGCATATTTGGTGCGGCACCACAATTTGGCATCATCAACCAAATACATTGTGGCGGTTGACACCTTTCTCGCCTCGTCCAAAACATTGGCGGCATGGAAGTACTGTTCCATGTCGAATAAGAAGTTGTCAACTTTCTTGGCATCTCGTGTTCCATTATAGGAACTTGGTTCGGGGATCCGAATCCTCGTAATAGGTTCTTGAGCAACATGGGGGGTGTTGTTCACAGCTCTTTGAAGCAATCCAATCTGTATACTCATTGCTTCCATCTCGCGTCTCATTCCAGCCATATGGTTGGTTCCCATTGCATCAGAAAAGGTTCGGCAGACTTCTCTGCATTCGCCCAACTGGACTCGGAGGTCTTCATTCTCCGCTTCGAGGGTCTCGACCTTCTCCTCCAAGGTCTCGACAAAATATTTCAATCTATAGCACTCTTGATCTAGATTATCGAATTGGGCTTTAGAGGCCTCGACCTCTTTCTTCTTTCCGCCATCCTTTTTCTTGCCCTGCCTTCTAGGGACTTCCGTCTCGTTACCCGATTCCATTCTTTCGACCTTAACCGGTCTCCGAATACCACCTGTCACGGGGCGCTTATAGTTTGTATAGACTGTACGCGCACCGTGCGACTAGTAGTCAATTTACCCGACTACGTCCGCCTAACTCGTTCGAGAGTTGGTGCTAATGCGACGCAATCACGCCGAGGCGTTTTAGTGGCACAGCAAAATTGAAGATGAAAATCGATTTGTATTAATACAATGAACGATTACAATAGGCAACAACGATTACAAGCATACACGGATAGGAGGGTCTCAGCAAACTTGCCAATTCGTACTACAACTCTTCAGTACACTATTCCCCCCTATAATAGGCTTAGAAAAATAAAGGCTAATGACAACAGTGAATATTGAAAAGCTGAGCAACCACTAACTAGTTATTACAACACTAACTAGCTATTACAAGGAAAATAAAGTAAAGCCCTACACTATAGATGATAACTTGAAGTGCGATGAGGCTCTGCATCCCACAAAGCTGAAAGTGGGCCCATGAGTGGCCTGTCATCAGGTAATCCCGCCTGGGGTCGCGGGCATCCCGTGACACATGGGCTCATGTATGGTATTGAGCTTTTTCGAATCATATGCTGCTCTTTGTATTTTTCACGCAATATTTTGCTGTGCACTAAGCTGGGGGTCTTCACGGAAACAGCCTCCCAACCGTAATAAGTAGGGGAATGGTCTGCGTACATCTTACCCTCCCTAGGCCCTGCTCTGAGCGGGATATACTGGGTATGTTTGGTTTGGTTTATATATATATATATATATATATATATATATATATATATATATGGATAGGTTCAGGTAGGAAAGCTTTTTTTTGTAGGAAATAGGAATGATTGTAAGCCATTAATCCTTGGAGATTAATGGCTCAGATTTCGTTCTGGTGTGCTAACACGGAAAACTAGGAGTGCTAACGAATTTAATTATTGGGGGTACCAATGTAATTTGACTAATTTCACTTATGAGAAGTTCCTACAATCATGGGAAGTTTCTATGTTCATGGGATTTCATATTTTAGGTTAATATATATTTTTATGAGATTTTATTTTTTTAGTCGTTCAAATATTTTATATTTTTTGTGTATTTATTTTATTTTTTAAAAACTAACATTATCTTTTTTCTATTTGATTTGTACTTTTAAAAATCGGAACTGTTGTGCTAAACATTTGTTTTGTGTGTGCTGCAAATTGGAAAATAGAGTGCAGTTCTGGTTATGTTCCAATTATGTGATTTTTTTTGTTATGTTTTATTGTGTACAATGCAGTCAATTTTAATACAATGTGTTGTGCTTTATTTTTTTGGAAGATAAATAATTTGAATTGGTATACTTTGAATTTAGGTGAATTAATGTTGTACAAGTTTCTACTTATGTTGTGACACATGATAGGTATTATACTTTGTGTGCAACGTTGATATGAATAGTGTGCTAGGTAATATATCTTGTGGTGCTTATCGTACTAGTTTATATAACTTGTGGTAAATTACTATTCAACAGATGTGTGCAACGTTGATATGAATAACGTGCGAGGTAATATAATTTATGGTGCTTATCGTAACACGTGATATATATTATACCATGTATATATATCTTGGAACATATATCTTAGTGTGCTAGGTAATATATTTTGTATCAAAATTGACTGCATTGTACAAAATAAAGCATAACAAAAAAATCACATAATTGGAACATAACAAGAACCGCACTCTGTTTTTCAATTTGCAGCACACACAAAATAAATGGTTAGCACAACAGTTTCGATTTTAAAAATACAAATCAAATAGAAAAAAATAATGTTAATTTAAAAAAATAGAAATAAATACACCAAAAATATAAAATATTTGAACGACTAAAAGATATGAAATCCCATAAAAAATATATATTAACCTAAAATATGAAAAATCCCATGAATACAGGAACTTCCCATGATTGTAGGAACTTCCCATAAGTGAATTAATCAAATTACATTGATACCCCCAATAATTAAATTCGTTAGCACTCCTAGTTTCCCGTGTTAGCACACCAGAACGAAATCTGGGCCATTAATCTCCAAGGATCAATGGCTTACAATCATTCCTATTTCTTACACTTATACCATTTCACTCCATAACACACCCCTATATATATATATTAGGCATAGAATAACAAACGGGATGTCTGCGGTGACTCGCTCCGGCCGGGTCAGCCCCAACCGGTTCCGTTCATGGAGCATCCTCACGTAGTGCATCCCCTGCTGGATGCACGACACGTGGCGTGTATGTGGGGTGCAAATTGATGCACTAGGTGGAGCACCCCACATACACGCCACGTGTCGTGAATCCACTAGGGGATGCACTACGTGGGGATGCTCCATGGACGGAGCCGCCCCAACCTAGCAGGTCAATTCAGCCACATCTATAGAGAATATAGTGATAAGGGCCCAAGTCCGACCAGGTTTTGACCGTTTGATAGTGCAAGGTGAAACTGGTCGAAAATAATGTATCGATGCAAAATCGGTTGAAGAGTCTGGACGAAATCAGCCGAAAATAATGTCCTAGTACGAAAATAATAGAAATGATGCCCCAGGAGATAAAAAGTCAAAAATTAAATCTCAAGACGAAAAGAGTTGAAAATTATGTCCTGGACAAAGTGGACCGAAAAAGACGTCATGAGGCGAAACAGATCAAAAATAACATCGCATAACAAAACGAGTCGAATATGTATTTCTAGGGCGGATTAGTTGAAAATATCATCCCTGGCGGATTGGACGAAACGGGTCGAAAATGACATCCCGGGATAATATCGAAAATAATTTCACGTGGCGAAACGGATCGAAAATAACTTTTGTAATGAAACTGATCGAAATATCATCGGGACGAAACATATCGAATATGACGCCACGGGATAAATGGGTCGATAAGAACGCCCCTTGACGAAACATGTCAAAAAAGTCATCCTGAGACAAAATTGGTCAAACCTGTTCTTCGAATGTGAAGCGGATCAAAAAGAACATCATTGACGAAACATGTTAAAAGTATCGTTCAAAGACCAAAATAAAAATAACGTCACAGAGTGAAACAAGATGAAATACGTCCCTACGGTCGAAAACAATCGAAAATAAGATTCCGAGTTTGTGGCAGTTGGGCGGGATTTTTTTGGGTGGGTGGGGTGGGGTGGGGAGTGGGGAGGGAGAAAGCATTTATGTTGGGTCTTCTGCTGATGTGTTTTTTCTTTAGTATTATTATAATATTTTTATGAGAGGAGTAGGAACCTAACCATATGGACCCCTTACATTACAAATTATGTCATGCAACTTAATATTGTCAAATTCTAGCCAATTTCACAACTTGTGGACGATTTTAACCTTCAACCCACCTATTTTATCTCACCATTTTACTTCCCCCGTCTGCCTTTCTCTCTCTCTTCTTCATTGCGAAAGCCTGCTCCTCTCTCACTCTCTCTATACTTCGCTGCTCCTCCTTTATCCCTCGCCGTCGCCGCTCTTCCGCCGCCGCTGCTACTCTCTTTATGTCGCCGCTCTTTTGCTCCTCTTCCCCAGCCCAGAATCTCAGGTCACCACCATCTTCATCTCCGACGAGCTTCAATCCATGGATCTGACTCCGACGAGATCGATTCCGACCACCTCTACCGCTCCTTCTCCGACGAGATCTCTCTGCTCGTGAGATTAATGGTGTTCTCATGCGGCACCCCTCCAATTCGATTTTATTTCTCTTTTTTCATCTTCCTCTCTCTAGAAAAATCCTAGATCTAGTTCGAAATAATGTTATTCTCGTATTTGTTTTTGATGATTTACAAATTTTCATATGAATCCTGGTGATTCGTGGTATATTTGGGGTGATTTCCGATCGATTTGGATGTATTGGTGTTTTAGATCTAGCTTTCGCATGTTTGCATACGTGGTTACGAATTTACAGTTGTTATGATTTATTCATTTCGTACTGGGTTGCCATGTTACAATTTTATCATTTCGTATCACTATGCCTTGATTTTTTATTAAGATTTATCATTTCCTATCGGTATGAGGTTACGAAATTCGAATTTCGTAACACATTTGTGCCGATTTGAAATTTTCGTATTCGAGATTTGGTATACATGTTACGAATTTCGTAACTGCTACGATTGATGAATTGTAACGATTTATGGTTGAACTGATGGGTGAATTCATACGAATCTTGTTACTATCGCCTGTTTTTTTCTCAGATCTGTTACACATGTTACGAAAATTGCAATTCCGTATTGAATATTTTGTTACGATTTTAGATTTTCGTATTGAAATAATGATACAAAAAGCAAGAATAAATGATACGAAATGTGATTTTCATAATAAAATTACAACTTTGTTACGCATTTAGAATTTAGTTTTGGATATTTTGTATCCTTGTTACGAAATTTGTATTTCGTATCGTCATTTTTATGCTTATTGTTTTTTTTTTGCGATTTAGTAACACTGTTAATTATGTTACGAATTTCGTATTTCGTAACAAATGTTACCAATTTCATAACAGGTGTTACGAATTGAATTTCGTATTTCGTAACAATTTGCCTTGTAGGTCAAATACAAAAACACAAAAACAAACCGTAACACACTAAATTGTATGAAAAGATAAATTCGTAATGAAATTAATAAAATCTTAACAAGTCGTAACACCAAAACAAAATCGTAACAAATCATTTCGTTCCGAAATCTACAAATAATAATAAATCAGTTACGAAAACAACAAATCGTAATATAACAAAATAAAATCGTAATAGCATGATAAGATAGAAAATGAGAAAAAGTGAAAAGTAATGGTAAAATGATCTCAAATCACTTAAAATAGCTAGGATTTGACAATATTACGTTCATTGACAAATATTGTATTCCACCTAGTTAAAGTGACTATATGGTTGTATTTCCTCTATTTTGATTTTATTCATTTTTATACAATATATTAAATTTAAGTACTTATTTAATTTTCAATTTGATATTATACATAAGTAAAGATAATTCTAAAATTCTCATAAGAGTTACATTATTATTATCATAATTATTTAAATGTAGATAATATTGTATATGTTGCAGTTTATTTATTTTATAAAAATATTTGTAGTATTTACTTGATTAAATTGAATCTTATCACTGTATCATCTATTTATATAGTCATTTTTCACTTTATATTTGATTAATCAAATTTGCAATTTGAGTTCTAAATTCTAATACAAGGACAACAACAAAATTAATGTCGTGTTTTTTAGATATTTAGGGACAGAATATTAAGATTGTGATTTGTGTCAGCGATTTATTATTTTGATGAGTATGTTCTCATGAGAGGGAAATGGAGAAGAATCGAGTATGAGAAAAAAAATATGATGTATGTTATAAAATTGAAATATTATAGAGAGGATTTAGAGAGAGAACAGAGAGAATGATTCTCAAGTATATCTTTCATTAATAACTGAAGTCCTATTTACAGAAAAACTTCAGATGGCACAATCGTAATTACATAATTACATCAGGAGCATAATAGTCATTCACATATTATAATACATTATCTTATTACGTACTACGAGAAGTGTGCATTTCAACGATTCTTAACACTCCCCCTTGAATGACTATTTACATAAATATCTGCTGAACAAGTTTGAAGAAAAACTCAACGGGAGAAAAACTCTCAAACTGTTTGTATTGGAGCGTGTGACAATCATATAACGTTGGTAGGAAACCTTTGTTGGATAAAACTTCAGCAATATGTAACATCGTAAATTTGCTCCCCCTTATCTTGATAGTTCTTGTATGAGTATTCTTGTGCCGTCTCAGTAAAACCTCGTGGGACAAAAACTGGGTGAATCTGTCATGTATATCATTCGTTATTGGGGTATCCACGTGTTGCCTCATTAAAACCTTGTTAAGAAAACCCAGTGGGAAAAACTTGATCGAAGGAAAAAGAGTACAACTACCCCTTCTGTTTTTAAATCTTTGAGAAATAATCTTGATCTTTATAATTTTCCTCATTATGCCATGAATATGCCTCGTTAAAACCTTATTAGGAAAAACCCAATGGGAAAAATCCCAATGAAGGGAAAAGAGTACAGTATTCATACTAATACGCCACTTCAGTTGCCTCGTTAAAAACCTTGCTAGGAAAACCCAATCGGACAAAAACTCACGCAAGGAAAAAAGAGTGCAACGCGTATATACAAATATGCCCCAGGCATTTCAATAATCCCCCAAGGATTATTACGAGTATCATATTCAGTGCAGTTTGTAATATCGAACTCATATTCTTTGTCATATATTCCAAATCTCTTTTGGAGATTCCATATTAGTTGTGGTTACGCTGTCTCGTTAAAAACCTTGCTAGGAAAACCCAGTGGAATAAAACCTTAGTCAATGAAAAGAGTACAGCATATAATTTTCTTTCACAACACCTTATTTTGAGTGACTACACGCACTGATAATATGTTTAAGATCTCTTCAGGAGTTACTTTCAGTAAGCCCATATGTTTCATTTTATTATAAGGGCATATATTTCAATTTCGATGGATTTCAATATCCTCATTTCAAATATCCATATTCCATAATCATGGATTTCAATATCCTCATTTCATTTATAGCGCTATATTGTGTCGATAATTTCAACATTTATTTCTTGTAGCAACATAACTTGCCGAGATATCTCATTATTTTCCTTTATAGTTATGTCTATATACTTCAAAAGTATATGCCTCCTTTTATCATTTACTTTGATTTATATTCGAGAAATTATTATGTATTTATCAAAGCAGTTGTAGTTGGTACCAAAGATTAATAATTTATCATGCATCCTTGAACTTCAAGTTTATATAGTTGTGAGGATATAGTGTGATGCATTTCACATATTTCCAGCTACTAATACTCCCCATCATGCTAAGAGATTTCTTGAGCATCAAACTCATATGCCAGTACCTCAGTATTCATCTTCAGTTATGGGGGTATATATATTATGTTCTCGATATTGGCAGGAGGACTTCTAATGGTATGCCAATTAATATCCCACTTGTATGCGCATATCTTGATCCTTTCTGGGATCTATTTAAGTTTATTTGGGATATATTACTAGCTTAGTCTGATATGGAATATATGCTCCAACCATGAGCAAATCATCTCGTAAATTTTCGATTACGAGTCATATACACATGTGACTATCTAGTGGATCCATAATATCTAGTAGTTCACATATAGAGGAAGTGGGCCCATACTCCCCCTTAATATATTCCAAATTTATTAGGAATTCATTCCCAATATTGGCTAGTAGTGATATTAATCGAGAACAAATATTTGAAGACATGATGTGTCTATATCACCATATAGATACTTTACCGACATATCACATCATCTTTCGGTGCCATTATTGCACATTACTATCAACATGGAGTCGCCGCTCCCACATGTCATATTATGTTCATTATTCAAATATAAAACTGTAGTTCATATGCTTCGGGATATGAATTATTCAAACGCGGAGTCAAATCTCATAGGCTTAATTCCAATCTATAAATAGATTAACATTGTATTTACAATCACCCATTCCGAAGGGTTTGCTCATCATAATGGATTCAATGCTTTCTAGTCTTCGCAAATATTACCCGTGAATATCATAAAAAGAATTTATCGAGCTCGACTCGAAAGATTAAGGGTGCTAATGAGGAATGGCATCCCAGAAGATATTCAATAGTTAATCGAAGCACAAGTTCGATTATCTGGCGAATTTTCAAATTCATTTAAGTACATGCCAGGTATAGGTAGGAGTAATTTTGCAAAGAAACGAAGAGCAAAAAGATTAGGTGGATGCTATAAATGTGCTCGGTGGACATGTGACACACAGTGCAAATCAGTGGGGTTTGTATCCAAAAATCGAGAAGATAAAATCGCATTTATCAAGGATGGATTGAGTAAGGAATCTATGGATCACGATATCCAACAGATTCTTGATACACATTGTTGGGCTTCGGTCAGCATCCTACCTGCATTAGCTTAAAAATGCACGAGACGCGGCTTGCGATTCGACCTGTGAGATCTGCAGTAGAAAGTGGTTAAATGAATTGATTTGGACTACTCATACCAACAAGATGCATCTTCTTTTCTGGTAGCCATCTCATAGAAACTCCAAAGTTAAGCGTGCTTAGCCTGGAGTAGTTATGGGATGGGTGACCACCTGGGAAGTTTCTCAGGTGCGCGTGAGTGAGGACAAAGCGCGCTAGAAAAGACTCGTGTTGGTACAGTGAGGATAGTCTTCATCATTCTTGGGACCAACAATTGGTATCGGAGCAGGTCACGAGTGCGGATTCCCTCGAAGTATCCTACACTGGAGGCTGCCAGAGTGTTGGAACTAAGAGTCGGGCATGCAGCAAATGTTGCCAGTTGGCCGGAACTAAGATGTTGGTGTTGTTGAGGTTGTCAGGTGCTGGAGGGCTATGTGAACAAATCTAGTATGCTGGAACTGAGATACTGGCGCAGCAGGAGTAAACGGAGCTCAAACGGATGCTGATGTCAAGTGTTGGAGGACTGTGTGAATGAATCTAGCCGCTAGAGGGCTGTGTGATCAAATCTAGTTCGCGGAGGTTTCCAGACTATGGGGCTGAAATGCTGGCAGATACTGGGAGGGGGATTGTTGGGCTTCGGTCAGCATCCTGCCTGCATTAGCTTAAAAATGCGCGAGGCGCGGCTTGCGATTCGACTTGTGAGATCTGCACTAGAAAGTGGTTAAATGAATTGATTTGGACTACTCATACCAACAAGATGCATCTTCTTTTCTGGTAGCCATGTCATAGAAACTCTAAAGTTAAGCGTGCTTAGCCTGGAGTATGTAATACCCGAGATTTCTATGTAATTGGAACGTGTGATATTGTAATGATTGTACTTGATTTGAGTATTATTTTCCGTGTTTCATAATCCGATGTTGTCGAGCATTTTATTCCGCGATTGTGATTTTAGGATTGAAAATCTGCGCATGTAGCGCACGCTACCAGCTATGTTTAGCGTGCGCTAACGTGGGTTCATAGCGCACGCTACTGAGTGTCCTTAGCGCACGCTATGCGCGGTCAAATTGATTGAGACGTGCGGTAGGTGAGAGCTGGCCGGGGGACCCCTGTCGGATAATGTCGGGATGTACCTGGACGGCTTTCGGGGAAAAGCCGAGTCAACGCCTTAGCGCACGCTACAGGTGTATGCGTAGCGCACGCTAAGTGCCGAGTACAGTTTAGTCCAATGAGCCGTTAGCGCACGCTACGAAAGGTGGTCTAGCGCGCTAATAGCCATTTATTATAAATAGGACAGCATCCTATTCGTGATTTCAGTTCTCTCTTCTCCCATTACACGAATTCCTACACTTAGAACATATCTTCCTTCATCCTAAACATTTCATATCAACATCCTGATTCGTGATTGAAGATCGTTATCATTGGAGATTGGTGTTCAAGCTTTCGGTGTCGGATTACTTCATTTTCCTCCGTGTTCTTCACTACTTGAGGTAGGTGATTCTTCACCAATGTTAGTATTGTTCTTAAGGACGTCTGATCATGCTTAGATAGCCAGTTATTTCGTTTATGATCGGTCATCACATGTTAGAAGGATACTTTGACGTATCGGCACTATTTATCTTATGAACCTTTGAACCATCTTATTAGAATGGACTCCTAAGCGTTTTCAAACCGATTTATGATCAGTAATCGGATATTACCCAGTTGCTACGTTGTACATGTTGAAATCGTGTGTTTTGGGACTTGGAATAAAATCGGAACTTAGAACATTTCTTGAAGATCTTAGAAAGATATGATATTGAGATGACAATCCGTATATTTGTATTTCACGATCATAAATCTTCCTCAAACCTTGTTAACATGATTTGCCCGAAGATAACTTGTATTATCACGGTAGAATTCATGAGTTCTTCACCATTCAACCCATTTGATTGCGGATTCTCGCCATGCAGATTAGCGCACGCTAACACGTGTGAGTTAACGTGCGCTATCGGCCGGGCGATTCGCCAAACGTCGTAGCGTACGTTATGAGACCAGCCGAGTCGATCGCTGATCCGTGGTTAGCGCACGCTAGTCTTACACGATAGCGTCGCTAACAAGCCGCTAGCGCACGTTACGTAAGAGTACGTAGCGCACGCTAAGCGCCCGAGCAGATTGGTTATTTTGAGCCTTCGGCCGTAGACCAATTGTTAGGCCACCGTTCGACTTGAGATGATTTGTATATCGTTCCTTTTGTTAAGGTTCGAGCTTGTTACGTTGATCGAAGGAGGCGGCCTTCGAGCGTGTCAAGAACATTGAAGTGTTTCGTCCTTGCCATTTTCGAGGCAAGTATCATATGTCGAGTTTGATTTATCATGCTTGTGGTTTTGTTCATATTGTTGAATATGAGATGTATTTCTGGAAATTCTCGTGATATTCGATATTGTTTGTTCGTATTGATGAACATATTGAAATGCATATGTGTATGCATAGTTGATTGATTATGGTATAAATGATCCGAGGGGGGTCATGAGGATCTATGCTGAGGGCGCTGGATCGAACGTCCACCATGCGTTGGTCCGACGGGATCATCATGGGGATCTATGCTGAGGGCGCTGGATCGTTGGACGGGTTTTCCACCATGCGTTGGTCCGACGGGATCATCATGGGGATCTATGCTGAGGGCGCTGGATCGCTGGATTACCATGTATTGTGTTGATGGAATCGTGAGGATTCGCATCGTTGGATTCCGGTGGCGGAAGTCCGTTTTGCATGTTTTATGATGCATTGATGATTTATTGTATGATGATACTTGTACTAGCATTGTTTTGCTAACCCCTTCAGGGGTGGACATTGTTTTGATGTTCAGGTAGTCGAGGAACGGGGAGGCAGCCACAGTACCGACAGGACGATGATATGGCTCAGTGATGTGATTGGTGTTATTGTGTTTGGTCTTCTTGGTTCGTTTAGTACTCGAGTACGTCTGTTGTAATAAAGTCAATTCGATATGGTTGTATAAGTTAACTTATTTGATTGGTTGAACCAAATCTGTATTTGAACTTCAGTTGTTTGATTGTATTGTTTTTACACTTCTTCTAAAAATAGCCTTGTAAATCCTTATCTAAAGGGTTTACGGCGCTGTAATTATCCCGAATATCTCGGGGTGTTACAGAATATGGTATCGGAGCTAAGATTTATGGATATCTTGGCAGTCGGGTTAATTTGGGTCTGTTTACGTTATTGATTATTGGTCGTTCGTAACATCACTGCTGAGCCAGCATCGTCAAGTGGACTGTGGTTGTAAGATTCCTAATCTCGAATACTACTGTTTTATTTAATTTATGTCTTGTAAACATTGATGGATGTACTTTTAGAACGTTTGCCCTGGATATTGAGTATTTATGTTTACAGTATGTTGAGAGGAGGTCGTGGACGCGGACGTGGAAATGCGAGGCAAGAAGAGTCGGTATCTACTCCTGAGATAGCCGCTAGCCAAACGGATTCACATTCCGGGGGACAGCAGGGATCGGCAAATAATAATGCAGACCCTAATGTGCCGGGAGTACTTCAGCAGGTGGTTGCCCAGATAAACCAGTTTGCTCAAGTTGTGGATCGCATGCAGACGGCGATGGGACAGCAGCATAACGCGGATAATCGGGGAGATAAATGGCTTACTGAGGTGATCAAATTGCATCCTCCGAAATTTGACGGTTCTGCTGAGACGCTTTCGTGGGATCATTGGCTGAAGGAATTGGAAAAGATTTTTGCAGGGATTAACTGTCCCAACGATAGGAAGGTTCCGTCGCCCAAGATATCTTTTGACCGGGAGGCTTTCGATCGGTGGGAGGCCATTCGACCAGAGGAGCACAATGTTGACTCGGACGGAATTCAAAGTGATGATGGAGGCAATGATTGTCCTCGTCCGATTAGAGAAGCCCGAGTTCGGGAATTTTTCTCACCACAAAATTTGGAAGTATTCATGACGGACGTGATTAAGACTTTTAATCACCAAATGACTTATGTGCGCCACTTAGTCGACCGAGGCGGAGAAGATTTTTCATTTTGACATGCGAATGAAGCCGGAAATTCAGCAAGATATGTCCGGATTTGAATGTGCCACCTTGCGACAAGATGCAGACAAGGCGTTGGCCTATGACATGAAAGAGGCGGCAGAGAGAAATCGACGAAGCAAAGAAACGAAGGTGTCCTGCAACTTCATGGAGAATAAGAATAGCGGGCCCCGCCGGGTCAGTCCTCTTTTCACTCATCCAGAGACCTCCGCATCCTAGTCGAGGAGGAAAGAAGTTCCGAGCAAGACCGATCAAGCTTTCGACGCAGGAAGAAGTGTTACAACCGTGGCAAGGCGGGACATGTTCGACGTGATTGTTTCGCGCTGCGGTGACTGCTTCGAGTGTGGACAGAAGGACATCGCGCAACATTTTGTGGAAATGCGACCCGATCTTTTGGTACTCCGGCTCCAGTCCGAAGGAGACGAGTATGAACCAGACGCAAGAAAGTGGATTTCAGCAGAGCAACGCCGGGAAGAGAGAGGCATCCAGTCGGGTCCGCTCCTCCACGCTGTACGAGATGAGGAAATCGATGATCGTAACACGACTGTTGCATCAGTGCGATTCGATCCTTTTGCAACCGATTAGTGTCTTGTTCGATTCGAGCTACGCATTCTTTTATATCTTCGAACCGTGTTAATCGTTTGAACATCTCGTGCTTGTATAATTGTGAACCTTATGTTGTGGGATTACCGAGCGGAGAGAAAATTGTGGGAACACTAGAAGCTAGGGATTTCCCAAGATCTATAGAAGGAAGAGATTGGCCATCGAATCTTATTGTAGTTGACATCTGCGGTGACGATTTAATTCTCGGAGATGATTGGCTCAACCGTTATGGAGTCTTTGAATTACCGAGAGAGAGTCATTTCCATCATTGCCGATGACGGATCTCGAACACTTATTCCGAGGATGGAGACCGAAGCTCGGGAAAATTGATCAAAGCAATGAAAGCCGTGAAATTATCAAGCGGGGATGTCACGGACTTTGGTGCTATGCCATGAAGAAAGAGGAAGGAGTAGAGCTCTCGTCCATTTCGCTTGTGAATGAGTTCTCGATGTATTTCTGACGAACTACTCAGGTTACCTCCGCAGAGGGGAGTGGAATTCACTATCGAACTAGAGCCTGGAGCAGCTCCTATTTCCAGAGCCCCATACCGCATGGCGCCAACCGAGATGTATGAACTCAAGAAACAACTGGAGGAATTGTTGCGAAGGGTTATATTCAACCGAGTGTTTCTCCTTGGGAGCGCCTGCTCTCTTTGTCCTAAGAAAGACGGATCCCTCCGACTGTATTGATTAATGGAACTCAATAAGATGACAATCAAGAATAAGTATCCTATACCTCGGATCGACGACTTGTTTGATCAATCAGGGGGCAAGGGTATTCTCGAAGATAGACTTGCGATCGTGGATACCACCAGTTGAGAATTAAGGAATCGGATATACCGAAATCGCTTTGAGATCCCAGACGCATTATGAATTCGTAGTGATGCCGTTTGGACTTACCAATGCTCCTGCAGTATTCATGCAATTAATGAATCGGGTATTCTTGGAGTGCTTGGATAAATTTGTGGTCGTCTTCATTGATGACATTTTGATATATTCGAAGGACGCAGAGGAACATGCCGAACATTTGCGTGTGGTTTTGAGCACCTTGAGGAAAGAACAGCTATATGCAAAATTTTCAAAATGCGAGTTCTGGCTTAAGGAAGTGACCTTCCTTGGGCATGTGATATCAGTCGATGGAGTTCAGGTGGACCCGAAGAAAGTCGAAGCGATCTTAGAATGGGAAGCTCCCAAGAACGTGAAGGAAGTCCGAAGCTTCTTAGGACTAGCTGGATATTATCGCCGCTTTGTAGAGGGATTTTCCAAAATTGCTCGTCCGCTCACCCAGCTATTACAAAAAACTCAAAAGTTCATGTGGAATGAGAAGTGCCAGGCTGGTTTTGACGAACTTAAGAGGAGGCCGACGACAAGACCTATATTAGCGCCGCTGAAGGAACCGACGGATTTATGGTATACGCGACGCTTGAATCGTGGTCCAGGTTGTGTATTGATGCGAAGGATAAAGTGATTGCTTATGCTTCTCGGCAATTGAAACCATACGAGATTAATTACCCGACTCATGATCCGGAGCTAGCATGTGGTCTTTGCCTTGAAAATTTGGCGACATTATTTGTACGGCACTCATTGTCGATCTTTACAGATCATAAGAGCCTCAAGTACATCTTCAATGTAAAGAATTAAACATGAGGCGTAGAAGGTGGTGGAATTGATCAAGGATTACGACTGAGATTCTCTATCATCCGGGAAAGCAAACGTAGTAGCCGATGCTTTGAGCCGAAAACTGTTTCTCTTCGAGTGTTGGAAGCACTTACGTCCCAAACCAAGATTCAACGAGAACCGATCCGCGAGGGATTGAGGTATGGGCACCGTAAATCCAAGGGCGACTTTATGTGATGAAACCGACTTCATCATTAGTCGAGGAGATCAAGTCTAAACAACTGAACGATTCTCCGATTCTTCGATTATATGACGAAGTAAAGAAAGGGAAAGCCCCGGGATTCGTGATACAAGACGATGGGGTTTTGAGATTTCAGAGTCGACTTTGCGTTCCCGAGGATGATGATTTGAGACGGACAATTTTAAAGGAAGCTCATAGCGCGCCCTATTCTATTCACCAGCAAGAGTAAGATGTATAAAGATTTAAAGCAAAACTTCGGTGGGGAATATGAAGAAAGACGAGCGGAGTACGTTTCAAGTGTTTGACTTGTCACAGGTTAAGATTGAACATCGACACACCGGAATGTTAAAGCCGCTCCCGATCCCCGAATGGAAGTGGGAGGATATCTCGATGGATTTTATCACTAGTATGCCAAGGACTAGAACGGGAATGAACATGATTTGGGTTGTAGTTGATCGACTAACCAAGTCGGCTCATTTCCTAAGGATCAAAGATACATGGGGACCCGAGAGATTGGCGCGAGTATTTATTGCGGAGATAGTCAGATTGCATGGGACGCCGAAGACCATTATTTCGGATCGAGATGGTCGCTTCGTGTCGCACTTCCGAAAGCGATTCACAAGGCTTTGGGATCGAGCTCAACTTTAGCACACTTATCATCCCCAAACGGACGGTCATCCAAAGGACTATTCAAACGGTAGAAGACATGCTTAGAGCTTGTGCATTAGATTGGTCGACTGATTGGGAAGTTCACTTGCCCTTGATCGAGTTCACCTATAATAATAGTTGGCATGCTTCAATTAAGATGGCACCATTTGAAGCCTTGTACGGGAGAAGATGCCGATCACCCTTGTGTTGGGACGATTCTTCGGATTTGATCGGGACGGAACCGGAATTGATTATTCAGACCCAAGAGAAGATAGCTTTGATTCGAGAGAGACTGTTGACTGCCCAGAGTCGACAAAAGTCTTATGCAGATGTACGTCGTCGCCCTCTAGAGTTCGACGCCGGGGACCACGTACTACTGAAGGTGTCTCCTACTCGAGGGATTTTCCGTTTTGGGAGAAGAGGTAAGCTAAGTCCGAGATACATCGGACCATTCGAGATCCTAGAGAGAGTTGGGGATTTAGCATACAGGTTGGCCTTACCGCCATCGCTGAGTCACGTTCACAATGTGTTTCACGTATCCCAACTGCGGAAGTATATACCGGACCCGACCACGTCATTGATTTCGACGAGATCGAGATAGCTAATGATGGCACCTTCGAAGAGAGACCAATCAAGATACTTGAGAGCCGGATCAAACAATTGAGGAATAAACCAATACACTTGGTTGAAGTACAATGGTCACGACATGGAGTCGAAGAGGCCACTTGGGAAACGGAGGACGGTATGAAGACTAGATATCCGGAGTTGTTTTCATCTTAAGTTTCGGGACGAAACTTCTTTTTAGGGAGGAAGGATGTAATACCCGAGATTTCTATGTAATTGGAACGTGTGATATTGTAATGATTGTACTTGATTTGAGTATTATTTTCCGTGTTTCATAATCCGATGTTGTCGAGCGTTTTATTCCGCGATTGTGATTTTAGGATTGAAAATCTGCGCATGTAGCGCACGCTACTGCCTATGTTTAGCGTGCGCTAACGTGGGTTCATAGCGCACGCTACTGAGTGTCCTTAGCGCACGCTATGCGCGGTCAAATTGATTGAGACGTGCGGTAGGTGAGAGCTGGCCGGGGGACCCCTTTCGGATAATGTCGGGATGTACCTGGACGGCTTTCGGGGAAAAGCCGAGTCAACGCCTTAGCGCACGCTACAGGTGTATGCGTAGCGCACGCTAAGTGCCGAGTACAGTTTAGTCCAATGAGCCGTTAGCGCACGCTACGAGCAGGGTCTAGCGCGCGCTAATAGCCATTTATTATAAATAGAACAGCATCCTATTCGTGATTTCAGTTCTCTCTTCTCCCATTACACGAATTCCTACACTTAGAACATATCTTCCTTCATCCTAAACATTTCATATCAACATCCTGATTCGTGATTGAAGATCGTTATCATTGGAGATTGGTGTTCAAGCTTTCGGTGTCGGATTACTTCATTTTCCTCCGTGTTCTTCACTACTTGAGGTAGGTGATTCTTCACCAATGTTAGTATTGTTCTTAAGGACGCCCGATCATGCTTAGATAGCCGCTATTTCGCTTATGATCGGTCATCACATGTTAGAAGGATACTTTGACGTATCGGCACTATTTATCTTATGAACCTTTGAACCATCTTATTAGAATGGACTCTAGCGTTTTCAAACCGATTTATGATCGAATCGGATATTACCCATTGCTACGTTGTACATGTTGAAATCGTGTGTTTTGGGACTTGGAATAAAATCGGAACTTAGAACATTTCTTGAAGATCTTAGAAAGATATGATATTGAGATGACAATCCGTATATTTGTATTTCACGATCATAAATCTTCCTCAAACCTTGTTAACATGATTTGCCCGAAGATAACTTGTATTATCACGGTAGAATTCATGAGTTCTTCACCATTCAACCCAGATTTCGGATTGCGATTCTCGCCATGCAAGATTAGCGCACGCTAACACGTGTGAGTTAACGTGCGCTATCGGCCGGGCGATCAAACGTACGTAGCGTACGTTATGAGACCAGCCGAGTCAGACTGCCAGACCGTGGTTAGCGCACGCTAGTCTTACACGATAGCGTACGCTAACAAGCCTGCTTAGCGCACGTTACGTAAGAGTACGTAGCGCACGCTAAGCAGTCCAGGCAGATTGGTTATTTTTGAGCCTTTCGGCTGTAGACCGAATTGTTAGGCCACCGTTCG
This sequence comes from Orobanche coerulescens, assembly GCA_033398695.1. Lineage (NCBI taxonomy): Eukaryota > Viridiplantae > Streptophyta > Magnoliopsida > Lamiales > Orobanchaceae > Orobanche > Orobanche coerulescens. The sequence goes on from CM065816.1 coordinate 5,971,225, forward strand.
ACTTGAGATGATTTGTATATCGTTCCTTTTGTTAAGGTTCGAGCTTGTTACGTTGATCGAAGGAGGCGGCCTTCGAGCGTGTCAAGAACATTGAAGTGTTTCGTCCTTGCCATTTTCGAGGCAAGTATCATATGTCGAGTTTGATTTATCATGCTTGTGGTTTTGTTCATATTGTTGAATATGAGATGTATTTCTGGAAATTCTCGTGATATTCGATATTGTTTGTTCGTATTGATGAACATATTGAAATGCATATGTGTATGCATAGTTGATTGATTATGGTATAAATGATCCGAGGGGGGTCATGAGGATCTATGCTGAGGGCGCTGGATCGAACGTCCACCATGCGTTGGTCCGACGGGATCATCATGGGGATCTATGCTGAGGGCGCTGGATCGTTGGACGGGTTTTCCACCATGCGTTGGTCCGACGGGATCATCATGGGGATCTATGCTGAGGGCGCTGGATCGCTGGATTACCATGTATTGTGTTGATGGAATCGTGAGGATTCGCATCGTTGGATTCCGGTGGCGGAAGTCCGTTTTGCATGTTTTATGATGCATTGATGATTTATTGTATGATGATACTTGTACTAGCATTGTTTTGCTAACCCCTTCAGGGGTGGACATTGTTTTGATGTTCAGGTAGTCGAGGAACGGGGAGGCAGCCACAGTACCGACAGGACGATGATATGGCTCAGTGATGTGATTGGTGTTATTGTGTTTGGTCTTCTTGGTTCGTTTAGTACTCGAGTACGTCTGTTGTAATAAAGTCAATTCGATATGGTTGTATAAGTTAACTTATTTGATTGGTTGAACCAAATCTGTATTTGAACTTCAGTTGTTTGATTGTATTGTTTTTACACTTCTTCTAAAAATAGCCTTGTAAATCCTTATCTAAAGGGTTTACGGCGCTGTAATTATCCCGAATATCTCGGGGTGTTACAGAGTAGTTATGGGATGGGTGACCCCCTGGGAAGTTTCTCAGGTGTGCGTGAGTGAGGACAAAGCGCGCTAGAAAAGACTCGTGTTGGTACAGTGAGGATAGTCTTCATCATTCTTGGGACCAACACATATCCAGTGGATACGTTCATCGTAAACTATTGGCTCTGTAGACACAATTTAAGGATGAACTGGAGCGCTATAGTCATGAAAAATTAGTCTCAAAAGATCCAGTTTGTAAGTTGACCGCGCTGTCGTGACGCGTCAAAATTAGTTATTTATATTTTCCTCGGCCTACTTCTACTAACTAGTAGTATCGGCAAGTAAGGGTCGATCCCACGGAGAACGGTAAATCAATTAAACTAATTAAGGATTAAATATTTTGTGCAATTAAAATAAAATAAAAACGAGAGGGGGGGTTTGGTTCTGATCTTAACTAAATTAAATTGCGTAAGATAAAATAAAATAAACAAAGAAAATAAAAAGTTGAAAATATCAATTGAGGAATAATCTAGTCCTTAGCTCCGTTATCCACCGTTTCAAATTAATTCAAGTTTCAATGCAGTGCTTATCTCTTCTCTAATCTCATGAACTCCTATTCCGAAGCCAACAACAAGCTCTGTTGACCCCAATTATTTCTTAAGTTTATTCAATTAAAACAAGCTCTTTAATTGAACCTATCTATACTGGATTCAAAATAAGCTCTTCAAATCTCGCCGCTAGATGCATTAAAAACCAAAATAATGGAATAGGCAAGATATTAAGTTCATAAGCTCGACTTAAGGGATCTCGATTTTGTGTTACCCAATTGGGAAAAATCAATTGTTTGCTACTTGTGAAATTAAAATTGCAACAATTACGGATTACAACTCAATTTCTAGCATAAGACATAAAACTCCTAATCTAGTTGGCCAAACCAAATCAAGAAATTAAATGGCATAGTCGTGAATTCAATAACACAAAAGTAATTCAAGAGAATTCGAGTTGAGAATACGCCGCGGGATTAAAACATGAATAATTCAAATACGGTTTCAAACTTCACTAAGAACTAGAATAGAAATTTAGCCGGACATGTTGGCTTTAGAAAACAGCAAATTAAAGATAGACATGAGAAGAAAGAAATTCAAACGATATAGTCTTCTTCTTCCACGTCGGAATTGGCTCGGTTGCTCCGGCGAAAATTCAGTTCGGTCGTCCCTCGTGATTTCTTTTGTGTATCAGCCGTGAATCCGCTCCTTCAGCCGTGAATTTGCTGTTCCAGAAGTTGATTTTTATTCCAGCCCTCCTCCCTTTTGTAATTATTCCTCATCTCATAGTTTCCTTCTTTAATTAGGACTCATTCCTTCTTGAGTTTTAATTTCCTTGGAGTCTTTCTTCCCAAATCTATTCCAATTCCTTTTCCCAGCATATGGACCGATTTATTGCCTTGTGGAACTGATTGGGCGATTTTTGAGTCGTTTCTTGGGCCCCAAGTAAGGTTATTTTCGTAACAGGACTGGCACTGGGCCAGCGAACTGACACTGGGCCACCCAGTGTCTCGCGATATTTTTTTCATTTAAGCCCAAATCACCTTGGCTTGGTCCGTTTGATGATCCAAATTATTTCTTAAGCTTAAAAACTCCATCAAACACCTAAATTAAACAACAAATTGCCAAGTGAAGTAAATTACATCCAAAATATAAATATATGGAAAATAACCAAGTGTGCCAACATAAAATTCATTAAAACATTATAATTAACAATGATTTTAGCACACTATTTTCGTTCTATCAAATCTCCCCAAACTTAAATCAATGCTTGTCCTCAAGCATAATTCGAGTGAAAGAATTTCAAGAAGCATGTATTGAAAAATCCAAGATGATAGCCATATTTAAGGGAGAATAAATAATCATGAACAAGTAAGAGGAAAATTAAAGTACCTCAACCAATCTCAACATCTTCATTGGCATCAAGTGAGAGAAAATTCAATGGCCTCACAAGGGGTCACTCTCGCTCAAGTAGATATAGGGATTATTAAGCAATCACTCACGTCAAAACATGGTGTTTCCTTACCATATACTCGCACAAAAATCAAATCTCCACTACTTAGATGAACTCATGCATATAATCAAAAGGGCTTTTATGGTTGTAACGGGGCTTTAGGTAGGGGCAGGATAAAAAGGATAAATAAAGAATTCGTTGGTCAAGACTAATCATGAAGTTAAGTGCATGACAAATCCTACAAACAATGAATCACCATCCTTCCTTTCGCACCCTTTTGGATACATACATGTAATCACACAGCCACGAAAGATCAATTGAGGTCAGTGGCTTTAACAACATTCGAGGGGGGTATTTTTACGGCCGCCCCCTATTATTTTTTTTTATTTTTTTTTTATTTTTTATTTTTTGGTTTCGGCCTTTATTTTTTTCATCTCAATTTCAGCACTTTTTTTTTTTCACTTCACCTCCCACTTTTTGATAATTCCTCGTTCTTCCCTCGACTTGTTATACACCTAATTCACAACCAATCCTTGACCAAGGGTTCAAACGGATGAATTTTCACCAAAAAAATAGATAATGGCTAATAAAATGTGGTGGATCAAAGAATAAGGTTTAGGTCCAAATGGGCTTCTAATGATGAATATGTCGAGGTGGGAAAATATAGGCCAAGTGGGTTATTCCTAATTTGCCTTTATCACTTTACTGCATGAGAACACTAACATAGTCTTGACATGTATAATTGATTAAGTTCTAGCATGAACACAACACGTTTGACCCCACAAGAAGAAGTAGTGAGCATGTATATGTATAATTATTTATATATGTGTATATATATATATTTTGCTCTACGGCTCAAAACTCACGAATAAAAAAGGGCTTGTGCCATGAATCCCTCACACTTTTATCCAAATCCAAAATCAAGACTAGTGAACTACCCTAATTAAAATCAAACTAGTCAATCATATTCATTTCCTATGTCAGGCCATACTTAAATCCCCAATACACAAACTTGATTCAATCACACAAATTTAGCTAAGGACGCAAAATTAAATTCATCACAATTGTCAAATTCAATTAATCATTCCGACTCCAATTTCCCCAAACTTAAAATTCAGCACACGACTCTAAAGAAAGGAAGGAAGAGAAAAAGAAAAATAAAAGATAGTAAAAAGTCTAGAGTAGGAATCACCGGGATAATGGGGAAGAAGGGCTTCCAGCTGCTCGGTTCGGTCCTCCATCCCATGTTTCTTGTGCACCTCCGTCGCATTAGCTTCAACATCTTGACGACGATCTTGAACGGGCGGCGCTTGGGGCTGATGTCGACTGAAAAGAGAGATGGAGAAGTTAGGGGTTGCAGAGTAAAAAGAAGATACCGAGAAAGAGAGAAACAGAGAGAGAGATAAAAAGAAAAAGAGAGAAGGAAGGGAATAAAAATAAAAATAAGGGAAGTAATAGAATAGAAAAAAAATAAAAGGGATAGCATAAAAAAATAAAGAAAGGTAGAAATAAAATACGAAATGCAAGAAATAGATTACCACTTACCTAAAATATAATTAGCAGAAAAAATAAATAATAAAAAGAAAATTGGACTAAAAAAATTAAAAGAAGTAAAAAAATTTGGGTTGCCTCCCAACAAGCGCCTTTTTTTTACGTCGTTGGCTCGACGAAGAACTTCCCTTTTTAGTGAACACACCAAGGAGGTTTTGGTATGGGTCTTAATAAATCTACGACTGATGACTCGTCTTCTTGAACCACACCAAACTTTCTCGGAGTGTTTATTGAAAACTTTCCTCCCTTGCGATGCTCATCGAAGGCCAACTCTGGTTCACTTTTTTCATATAATTCCTCATATATTGGCTGTAATTCTCTTTGAAGCTCTGGATCTTCCCATTTTGGTGGAAAGTTCTTTTGGAATACAGCGGACACATTTTCTCCCATCACCACCTTCTCGTTCCCTTTTTGCCTCTGTTTGCTGGTGCATAAGTCTTTAAGGAACTTTGCGTATTTTGGAATTTGTTGAACTGCATCGAGTAAGGGAATGTTGATCTCAACCTTTCGGAATACGTCGAGGATTTGCTTCTCTTTATTCACGATCGCTGCCTTTTTGACCCTGGATGGAAAAGGTAACTCGTTAGTCTCAAAAGGAGCAGTGTTGGACGAATTTACCTTGCTGTCCGGCAGTTCTGCACTGGGTGCTGATTCTGCACTGGGTGTCCCAGTGTTGATCTGTCTAGTGGATTTTTCCTCCTCGTTTTCAGCTTCCTCCACCTCCTTAGGATCCTTAAGCTGCTTCCCACTCCTTAGAGTTACAGCACTCACGTTCCTTAGGTTCGGCTCAGGTTGGGATGGCAATTTCCCACTATTTTGGTTTTCCAAGCGGCTCACCGTGGTGGCTAGCTGACTCACTTGATTTTCAAGAATTTTGATACTCGATATAGTGTCATGCTGGAACTGATTCATGCCCTGTTGTAGCTGCATAGTGTTCGCCATAAGGGTCTTCATCATATCCTCCATAGATTGTGTCGAATTTTCAGTGGGCTGCTTGTAGAATTGTCCTTTATTTTGTAGGGCCGTCTCTTGCTGATTTCTCCATCGAAAGTTAGGGTGATCCCTCCATCCTGGGTTGTATGTGTTTGAGTACGGATCGTTCTTCCTCCCATAAGAATTTTCGGTTCCAATTGCATTGGCGTGTGCCTCGATTTCATCAAGCAAAATCCGACAATTGTCCGTTGTATGCTCCGTGGTTTTGAAAATGCGACATGGTGCGACTGGTGTGCTATTTCCTACAGCAAGTTTTCTAACAAAAGTGGTTAGCTCAATCAGTTTTTCCTCAAGGGACGAGTCATGGATCTCCTTTACCATCCTGATCGGTGCGTCGCGACATCCAAATTGCTGTGAATTGGCCGCCATGTTGGATATGAGAGCCCTTGCGTCCGTGGGAGTTTTGTCCACTAGAGCTCCTCCACTTGCTGCATCTATCATGTTTCGCTCCATCGGATTAAGTCCTTCGTAAAAATATTGAATAAGGAGTTGCTCGCTAATTTGATGTTGCGGGCATCGAGATACCAATTGTTTGAATCGTTCCCAATATTCGTGCAACGTTTCTCCGGTCATTTGTCTTGCACCACATATTTCTTTCCTTAGGTTGGCCACTCGAGAGGCTGGAAAATATTTTTGTAGAAATAAGATCTCCATCTCGTTCCACGTTATGATGGTAGCCGAGGGTAAATAAAATAGCCAATCCTTAGCCGAATCCTTCAGTGAGAACGGAAAGGCCCTAAGCTTGATTTGTTCTTCGGTGACACCGTTTGGCTTCATGCTTGAGCATACGACATGGAATTCCTTGAGATGTTTGTGCGGATCCTCTCCTGATAGACCATGAAATGCAGGTAGCAAGTGAATCAACCCTGACTTCAGTTCAAAGGTGTTGTTGTTGTCAATAGCCGGGATCGTGATGCACAGTGGTTGTTGAGGTAGTTCCGGGTTGGCTAATTGCTTCAGCGTCTTTTCAGCGTTAATTTCCATGACTCCAAATTCGTCCTCTGATTCGCTGGGTGATGTTTCGAGGGAAAATGGTAAAGTCCTAAGTGCTTCTTTGGCTTATTTTGCTTCTCGCCTGAAAACACGATCTCGCTTGGTGATTTCTGGAAAATATTGTAAATTCTTATCTCCACGCGACCTTGTGTTCATGCGAAACTAAAACAAAACGGATTAGTGCACAACTGACAATTAAAATAAATTTTCAGAACTGCCACTGGGTGACCCAGTGTCGAAATTGCAGAAAGTTTTTAAACCCAAAATAAGTAAAATTAATTTAACACCGTTCCCCGGCAACGGCGCCAAAATTTTGACCGCGCTGTCGTGACGCGTCAAAATTAGTTATTTATATTTTCCTCGGCTTACTTCTACTAACTAGTAGTATCGGCAAGTAAGGGTCGATCCCACGGAGAACGGTAAATCAATTAAACTAATTAAGGATTAAATATTTTGTGCAATTAAAATAAAATAAAAACGAGAGGGGGGGTTTGTTTCTGATCTTAACTAAAATAAATTGCGTAAGATAAAATAAAATAAACAAAGGAAATAAAAAGTTGAAAATATCAATTGAGGAATAATCTAGTCCTTAGCTCCGTTATCCACCGTTTCAAATTAATTCAAGTTTCAATGCAGCGCTTATCTCTTCTCTAATCTCATGAACTCCTATTCCGAAGCCAACAACAAGCTCTGTTGACCCCAATTATTTCTTAAGTTTATTCAATTAAAACAAGCTCTTTAATTGAACCTATCTATACGGTGGATTCAAAATAAGCTCTTCAAATCTCGCTCGCTAGATGCATTAAAAACCAAAATAATGGAATAGGCAAGATATTAAGTTCATAAGCTCGACTTAAGGGATCTCGATTTTGTGTTACCCAATTGGGAAAAATCAATTGTTTGCTACTTGTGAAATTAAAATTGCAAAAATTACGGATTACAACTCAATTTCTAGCATAAGACATAAAACTCCTAATCTAGTTGGCCAAACCAAATCAAGAAATTAAATGGCATAGTCGTGAATTCAATAACACAAAAGTAATTCAAGAGAATTCGAGTTGAGAATACGCCGCGGGATTAAAACATGAATAATTCAAATACGGTTTCAAACTTCACTAAGAACTAGAATAGAAATTTAGCCGGACATGTTGGCTTTAGAAAATAGCAAATTAAAGATAGACATGAGAAGAAAGAAATTCAAACGATATAGTCTTCTTCTTCCACGTCGGAATTGGCTCGGTTGCTCCGGCGAAAATTCAGTTCGGTCGTCCCTCGTGATTTCTTTTGTGTATCAGCCGTGAATCTGCTCCTTCAGCCGTGAATTTGCTGTTCCAGAAGTTGATTTTTATTCCAGCCCTCCTCCCTTTTATAATTATTCCTCATCTCATAGTTTCCTTCTTTAATTAGGACTCTTTCCTTCTTGAGTTTTAATTTCCATGGAGTCTTTCTTCCCAAATCTATTCCAATTCCTTTTCCCAGCATATGGACCGATTTATTGCCTTGTGGAACTGATTGGGCGATTTTTGAGTCGTTTCTTGGGCCCCAAGTAAGGTTATTTTCGTAACAGGACTGGCACTGGGCCAGCGAACTGACACTGGGCCACCCAGTGTCTCGCGATATTTTTTTCATTTAAGCCCAAATCACCTTGGCTTGGTCCGTTTGATGATCCAAATTATTTCTTAAGCTTAAAAACTCCATCAAACACCTAAATTAAACAACAAATTGCCAAGTGAAGTAAATTACATCCAAAATATAAATATATGGAAAATAACCAAGTGTGCCAACATAAAATTCATTAAAACCTTATAATTAACAATGATTTTAGCACACTATTTTCGTTCTATCATAAGTCCGTTCTGTCAAAGTCGTATAAGGTAAATAGTAAAATAATGCAAGTTGATGAATATTGTTCCCCAATATTTAAATTTCTCAGCTGCCGATAGATAACTTCATTTTCATTGAAACATATAATATCATATCTTTCGCTTTCTTCTGCAATCTTGTCAAAATGAAAATAGTAAAAGCAGTGACTTATCCGCTGCTCGTTTTTCAATGAAAATAGTGAAGTCATTTGTCTTCTAGTAAGAAGTTTGTTCTTTAAATTTGTGATCCACAAATCAAAAATTGTAAATCTCATAAAAGTACTTTGAAAATCTAGTGTAGAGAGATGGAGTTCTCAGAATCCTCATACAGATCTCATCCAATTAAAACCATATGTATTTTAGGTGGATCCAAGCTGATAGGTCATATCTAGCATATAGATATGGCATATCAATTCGTAAAAGAATTAGGGAAACACAAAATCGATATATTGTATGGTGGGAGTAACTATAGATTTTTGGGTTATTTTTTAGAGGCTGCACAAAATGGGAGAGTAAGAGTAACAAGTGCCTCACACTTTCCCATAGTTAGAACCAGTAGTATAGGAGGTTCAACTGGGTTGATCCTTCAAGCACAGTCTGTGCATGATAGTTTGATGTATATGGTGAATAATAGTGATGTCTTTATTGTTCTTCCATGTAGTTATGGCACACTCAATGAGATTTTCAATATCACGTCATGGGCTGAGCGGGACTTCTATACCAAACCTATAGGTTTGTTGAATATTAATAATTTCTTCAACGATTTGCTTGCCTTTCTGGATCAAGGAGTAGATCACAATTTTATCTCTCAGTCATCAAGAGATATTATTATATATGCTGATACGGTTGCTGATCTACTTATAAAGTTTCAGGCATATATTTCAGTTAAGAATTTGGAATTCAAAGCTCATCAGTCACATACTATTGGTGCCAAACGAAAAAGAAGTTTAGATCCTTTAGATCTTTCATTATGAACCCTAATGCCAGGGGGTGGCAGAGTTACGGCGTTTTATACTCTCGAGACGCACCCATTTTTATGTGTTTCATATGTATTTTCCTTTTCGCATATTGTCGAGTATTTATTACCTTTTTGGCTAGTTTCAATATTTTCCACTTCGACTGTTTTGTGCTTTTTCCAGCAATAATAAGATCATCTTTTTGCCTCTATGCAAATTTATTATTCTCACGAATATGTGATATATGCTTCTCTATTGTGATATCAATATGATTTCAATGATCTCACCATATGATATAATCAATATGAGATTAATTGAGCAATTATTTTTCAGTGATAGCTTTTCATATCACTTGTCAAATGATCCCACCATGCGGTGTATTTGCATAAGATTTTCTTTAATTTGATCATTGTAACTTCTGGTATTGCTTGCTCAATTTTCTTCATCTTATTATTTCTATCAACTGCTTCTTCTTTCGAGAGTAGGATTTGAATCATTGATCAACTACTTCTTCATAGTAGGATTTATTTCTTTCAACTGATTCTTCAAGAGCAGTATTTAAATAATTGATCAACTACTTCTTCAGAGTAGGATTTATTTCTTTCAACTGCTTCTTCAAGAGCATGATTTAAATAATCGATCAACTACTTCTTCAGAGTAGGATTTATTTTTATCAATTTCTTCTTCAAGAGCATGATAATAGATCAACTACTTCTTCAGGAGCAGTATTTATGAACCATTCATATGATATAACCAACTACGATGGTAATATATAATATATAAATTGCATATATGTAAAATCATCCGTCTTGTGATAATTGAACTCATCACATAGGAGGTACAGTAAATATGTAAAACCATCCGCCTTGTGACAATTACATTTATCATATAGGAGACATCACCATCCATCTTTTGATAATTAAACTTGTCACATAGGAGGTATCACCATCCATCTTGTGGTAATTAATTATCATATGGGAGGTATCACCATCCATCTTATGATAATCAGACTATCACATGGGAGGTATAGTAATATTTACATAATGTAAGCTAAACAAATAGATGGTTTCAACCACTACTTGGAGATAATTATAATAAAGTGAGGAATTAGATTAGTAAATATTTAACTGCTTCTTCTGGAGCAGGTTCATCCAACCATTTTCTCAAAGTATAATCATGTGGTATTAGGTTGGATTAAAAGTCATCATCGACTCTACTGTTTGCAGATCAGCCAGTCGCTCCGTAATATTACACATACCACTTTATAATTTCCACAAGATGCGACATATATCCACAAATCCTTTCAATATTTTGGATAATCAAATATTTAATTTATGCGTAATGTTAATAAGTTTTGATAATGACAGATATTAAAAGGGTTATAATCAATATATCAATATTAGTGTCAAATTGAAACTCTCGTAAAATGGATCACGATGGTATCAAGAAAAATTATTTCCGATATCATATGTATCTTATATGTAAGAAAAACGAATATATGATTTAATAAATTAAAAAAAATATTTTATTATTTTATTTTTCTTTTGCTTCTAACTAGAAAAACTCACCTCTTAAATCTCCATCCCGAAACCCAGTACTGGAGAACCCCATCATCCTCGCGCAACGCTGTCAAACCTTACCATCCTGACTCGGACGAACTAAGACCAATTTTTTTTTTTTTAATTATTAAAGTGGCGGCTCGCTTGCCGTGATTTTCGGTCCATTGCTCGGCGGCTTCGCGGTAATAGCCGTGGATGAGTTGCAGGGTAGGGGAAGAAGTGAGACCGACAAGTTTATTCTCAACTCGTGTTTTTTTTTTTCTCTTTTTCTGTGTTTTCTTTTCATCGATCACGAAGGGAATCAGAAGAGGAATTTTAGTATTATTCTTTTGATTTAATATCATCGTGTTGATAACGTGTTATAAAACTGAAATATTATAGAGATGATTTAGAGAGAGAACAGAGAGAATGATTCTCAAGTATATCTCTCATTAATAACTGAAGTCCTATTTATAGGAAAACTTCAGATGGCACAATCGTAATTACATAATTATATCAGGGGCATAATAGTCATTCACATATTATAATGCATTATCTTATTACGCACTACAAGTGCGCATTTCAATGATTCTTAACAATGTAAAAAATTTACGCGTTCTGTCCAATTCTGGGACCTTTTTCAGAAACCAAAAAAAGTTTTATATTATTATTTAAGTGTGATAATAGTGATTCAATAAATAAATATTTATGCAAAGAATTCTTCTAAACTTTATAATTTTAGAAACCAAACCAAACCAAACCAAACATACCCAAAGATATCCCGCACAGAAGTGCCTGGAAGTAAGATGACGCAGACCATGCCCCTACTTTTTACTAGAGATACTGCTTTCCAAGACCTCACCAGCAAAGAAAGAATAGCGTGATATATACAAAGAAACATATGATACGAAAAAGCTCCAAAGATACTCCGACCCTACGCTTAATTCATACGAGCCTTACCTAATGGGACTTTGGCAATCAGATTTCGATGAACGTTGCTCTAACAGAAGAGAGGTTGACTCTGCGCACAGCTCCCTGTCAAAAACACACCACATGCAAAAGGCAATAGGGTAAAATATACAATAAAGGTAAAAGATGCAATGCTCTAGGTCAAAGCTAACCGAGACAACCCAACTCTGAGGCTCTCAACTACAGCATCGCTCCCTACAAAGAAATCCACAACTCTAATCTGGCGCCTCCAAGAGCCCCTATCAACAGTCATGGTCTCGAAAAGTTTTAAGGCCTTCAAATCTAATCTCAGCTGCTCCTCCCACGTCATCCTCGGTCTGCCTCTCCTCCTCTCCCCGACAACCAATAAACTCTCGACCCTCCTCACCGGAGCAGAAGCCTGCCTCCTGCGGACGTGGCCAAACCATCTCAATCTCCCTTCCCTAACTTTCGCTGAAATGGGCGCCACTTCTAGCGCGTTCCTGAAAATCATGTTTGAGATTCTATACAGCATTGTGTGACCACACGACCAACGTAACATTCTCATTTCAGCCGCTTCCAACTTGCTCTCAAGCGACTTCTTAATCGCCCAACATTCGGAGCCATACAATATAGCAGGTCTGATTGCCGCTCTATAGAATTTACCCTTCAACTTTAGAGGGACTTTCTTGTCACACAGGACCCCTGTTGCTGCTCTCCACCTTAGCCACACCGTCTTGATACGATGAGTGACATCATCTTCATACTCGCCTTCCTTCTGAATGATCGAACCCAAAGACTTGAACTTATCCGTACGGGGTACGATCTGATCCGCAATCATTACCTCTACTTCTTCCTCGTTGGCCTCACCACTAAAGTTACACCAGAGATACTCGGTCTTAGACCGGCTCACACGCAAGCCCTGGGATTCTAACTTAAACCTCCATATCTCCAACTTCGAGTTCACCTCCCTCCTCGACTCCGCCACTAACACAATGTCATCAGCAAAAAGCATGCACCACGGGACGCCATCCTGTAACCCCCACGAAATGACGTCAAGGATTAGAGCGAAGAGAAGAGGGCTTAGCGCCGACCCCTGGTGTAGCCCCATCTGAACCGGGAAATACTGCGTGTCACCAAGTGCGGTCCTCATGCAAGTCCTAGCTTGGGAGTACATGTCTTGGATCGCCCTAACGAACGGAAATGACACCCTCCTCTCTTCTAGGCTCCTCCAAATAACATCACGCGGAATGCTATCATAAGCCTTCTCTAGATCAATGAACACTATATGGAAGTCCTTACGCCGCTCTCTAAACTTCTCTATAAGGCGCCCGACGAGATGAATGGCCTCCGTCGAGGACCTCCCCAGCATGAACCCAAATTGGTTCTCTGAGATCTCAACTTCTCTTCTAACCCTGCATTCCACCACTCTTTCCCAAAGTTTCATAGTATGACTGAGGATTTTAATACCCCTATAGTTACTACAACTCTGAGCATCGCCTTTGTTCTTGAAAAACGGCACGACAATACCACGCCTCCACTTCGTCGGTATCTTAGAGCCTCTGAGGAGGATGTTAAACAGCTCCGCTAGCCACTGAACTCCAACTTACCCTAGACAAAGCCACACCACAATAGGGATCTGATCCGGGCCTACAGCCTTAGCTCTACCCATCTTCATTAGGGCACCCTTTACATCCTCCTTGCTGATGCTTTCGCAGGAACTAAACGAACGAGCAGAAGATAGACTAACTCCTTGCACCACCGAGTCGCTTCCCCTAGCCTCATTGAAAAGTCCAAAAAAATACTTATTCCACCTCTCTTTAATTGCCACATCGTTCACTAACACTTGGTCCAAATCATCCTTAATATACTTAACGGGACCCAAGTCTCGCCGCCCTCTTTCCCTAGCTTTCGCTAGTTTAAAAATAGCATTCGCACCTTCTTTGGTGTCTAGGCGCTTGTACATCTCCTCGCATGCCTCACCTTTAGCCTTAGCCACTGCCTTCTTAGCCTCTCTTTTCGCCACCTTGTACGCTACAATCTTCACGATTCTCTCCTCCCCAGCACTAACCGACAAAAGCTCCTTAAATAGCGCTTGTTTATCCTTAACCTTCTTTTGAACCTCCTCATTCCACCACCATGCCTCATTATGTCCACTAGACCTGCCCGAAGAAACCCAACCACTTTCTCGCCCACACTCCTAATAGCATTGGCCATGCTGGTCCACATATGGTCCGCATCCCCCCCCCCCCCCCCGGAAAAAAACCTCCTTCACGGGTCAGAGACTCCTTGAATTCTGTCGCCTTCTCACCCTTCAGATCCTTCCAGAGAATCCTTGGTTTAGCTTCTCTAACCCTGCTAACAACACGACCTCCCATGGACAAATCCATAGCCAGCAGCCGGTGTTGTGAAGCACAGGCCTCGCTCCGGAACACCTTGCAGTCCACGCATGCCCTAGCATCACGACTGTACAAAAGAAGGTAGTCAATTTGCGTGTTGTGCCCCCCACTACCGAAGGTGATGAGGTGCTCAACTCCCTTTTGAAAAACAGAGTTCGCAATTACCAACTCATGCGCAGTGGCAAACTCCAACAGTGCGGAACCTTCTGCATTCCTAACTCCGAAGCCGAAACCCCCATGCACACTATGGTAACTATCCACTCCCTCACTAATGTGCCCATTGAAATCGCCCCCCAAAATAATAAATTGATCGTCCAGAATACACCCGACCGACTCATCTAAACAGACCCAAAAAGCTTCCTTAACAAGCACACCCAAACCAACACGAGGGACATACGCACAAACCACGTTGACCACCTTCTCCCCAACCACCACTCTAACGGCCATAATCCTATCGTTACACCTCTTTACTTCCACGACGTTATCCTTAAGCTCCTTAGACAAAAGAATACTCACACCATTACTCGAGTTCGCAAGGCCTGAATATCACAATTTATAATCGTTCGCCTCCCTGGACTACGTTCTCTTCCACCTAGTCTCCTGAATACAAGCCACATCCACCCTTCTCTTACCCAAAACATCCACGAGCTCCAAAAGCTTACCCGTCAAGGTACCCAAATTCCAACTACCAACCCGCAAACAGCGCGACATCGACCAACACAAAAAACAAATGCATTACGAAAATAAATAGAATGTGATAGTGTGTAGCAAAAGTGAAAATATGATGAGAATGTAAAAGCACAATTTATAAGGAGGCCGACCGTAGATAAATCACAGCAAATAACAGATATAGGGCTGACAAAATGAAATTTGACAAAAAAGAATAAAGGCACCACCCTACGAACAACTTGCAAAACCAGAACGGGATAATTTCCAGAGCCGATTCCCGAAGGCCAAAGCTTGGATGCAGGATAGGGGGATTCAGACGATTCCAGGGCAGAAACCGAAGAGCTTGGGATTCCGGCAAGCTAAACCTGTAAAACACAGCTATATACTACTTACCATTAGAAACGGGATGGGAAATGATGGTCACGGTTGAACAGCGGTTTTCCGGCGGTCCGCCGGCCAGATTTGCCAGAACAGAGGAGATCCCGAGAGCTAGAGAATTCGGGAAGCAATACCTGCAAAACACACAACTATGTACTACTCTACTGTTAGAAACAAGAAGGTAAATGACGGCCGCAGTTGCACAGTATTTTTCCGGCGGTCCGCTGGCCAGATTAGCCAATACAGATGAGATCTGGGGAGTCTAAAGAGAGAGATGAGAGACGAAAATAGATAAATTTTCTAGTGTATGATTTGCTTATAATTTTAGAATTGTCTTAATTACTTTATTGTATTATTTTATTGAGCGAATATTTTCTATAATTATTAAAACAATTATATTAAAAATTTCTTCTATAAATATGTCCAAATATGATTTTCGAAAGTGGGAATCAATTTTATAATACCAAATCATAAAATTGACAAGTTTTATATCCCCATTCATAAGAGTATAAGTTTTTAGTACCATTTTGAGTAAAAAGACTAAAATGTCCTCCCAAAAGTTGTAATGTTGACTTTCACTTTTCTTTTTATATTTTTATTTAATTTAAACTACTTTTATTTTCTTTTTCATTTTCCTCATCTGCTCAAAGTCGATCATTAATGTCTAACAACCAAAATTTAACTACAACATATACATCAAAACAACACAACCATTTTTGACAAAGGGTCTCTCAAAAATCTTATAAAAATCACAAGATTATTCGAAAAGAAAAGTTGACGTTCAAATAGGACTTCATTTGTCGTGCTTCTGGGTTCATAAAGAAGGTATGCATCAATATTTTACCGCTGGAATTTTATTTTCTCGA
The DNA here is from genome assembly GCA_033398695.1 of Orobanche coerulescens. Classification (NCBI taxonomy): domain Eukaryota; kingdom Viridiplantae; phylum Streptophyta; class Magnoliopsida; order Lamiales; family Orobanchaceae; genus Orobanche; species Orobanche coerulescens. The sequence continues at coordinate 5,987,278 of CM065816.1, forward strand.
CAAGTTCTTACGGACACGATCGCTGCACACGATGGGAAGCTATCGTGTGCGACGATCGTCTACAACGGTCGTGTCCAACGGCCTTGGCATCGTGCGCACAACTAACGTGTTCACGATCGTTTAACACGATCGTCCACAATCGTGTGCAACGATCGTGTTCATGGCCAGAAACTTGCACATGATCGCAGCACACGGTAGCATACGACCGTGTGCATCGGCCGTGTCCAAGGCAGACCGTTTTAGAATATTGTTCACTCAGTTTTCTGAATAGTTATTCATATTTTTGTAATCAGATGTCGTGACAGCGTATTTTGATACATCACGGTGGTCATTGGGAGCGATCGATATATGTAGACGGGGACTCCTTTTTTTTGTGTACATCGACACGAGCAAAGTTAGTCGTGCAAACCTCGTGGGGGTTATCAGAGAGGGTTTGGGTGGTCCAAATGAGTCCGATTACGAATTATGGTACTTGACACACATGGACAAGGGAAACAAAGTAAAAGTCCTATTACGGGGCGATACCAAGATACTTCGATTACTAGTAGAATACAAGGAGGATCCTGAGGTCTATGTTGAGAACGGCAGCTCCTCCACTCCCGAGGCTAATATGAGATGTAGCAGCTCGAGAGTAGAGCCCGGCAACATAAGTTATGACATGCCTTCCAAAGATTATCAATACGAGGAAGATGAGGAAGACGAGAAAGATGAGGAGGTGCATACATCCGAAGATGAAGATTGTTGTAAAGACTTGCTTGAGTCACTATCTGCGGAATTTCTTACTTGGGTTCGCTAACCGGCCCAAATGGATAGGATTATGAGTCGTCGGAACTTCTCATCCGACCATCAATCTGCGAGCGAGCATGAGCATCTACAATCAATGCGTAATTGGATCATTCCATTTTCGGACCCTAGTAGTGCCAGGACTTTGGGTTGGGTCGAGCAGCCTCCACCGGTCACCGGTCAGCTATAGGTGGGGTCCACCTTTCGGTCCAAGACAGAGTTAAGGATAACTGTAGGAATGTATCATTTGGAAAACATGCTACAATGTATCACTGATCGTTCCGCCAATAAAGGTATAGTGCTTGTATATAAGAGTGGGCGAAATAATTATCAGTTTAGGTTGTGTGCTATTGAGGGTCCAACTATTTGTAGAATTACTAAGTTGACCTTGGAGCACAGTTGTCACCCTGATTTGAACCATGCTGCCGCACGATCGGTCACTTCTGAGGTTGTCTCCCATTATTTTTCTAAAATATTGACCGCTGAGGGGGTCACTTTGAGGCCAAAGGAGATGATTGCAGAGATGTGTAGGGAGTACGGTATTGACATGCTATACAATTTTGCTCGTCGGATGAGGAATATAGCGATGGAGAATACATATGGCGGCTTTGATGAGTCGTATCAGAGGCTCTCATCTTATCTGTATTTTTAAAACAGCGTAATCGAGGGACAATTTATGATTTGCAGATGACTCATGAGGGAGTGTTTTGCCACATGTTCGTTGGACTCGGACAGAGTATTAGGGCATTCGATACGTGCCTTCGACCGGTGATAATAGTTGATGGGACCCACCTGAAGGGAAGGAATAAAGGAACTCAATTTGCGGCCGTCACATTTGACGGGAACAAGCAAGTATTTCCTCTTGCAGTTGGTCTCGGTCCGATAGAGAACGACGAGTCATGGACTTATTTTCTGTATAACCTGCGCAGATACAATCCGATGGAAGATTTACTGATTGTGAGTGACCAACATAAGAGCATTCAGAATGCTGTTCGAGCCATCTATCCGAATGCATTTCACAGGTTGTGCTATCACCATCTTACAAAAAATCTGACTTCATACGGTGTTCATACTATAGGACTCTTTAGAACTGCTGCCTACACGCATCGTGAAGAAGTTTTTGAAAACTACTTTTTAAAACTACATATTGAAAGCCCTAATGGGGCTCACAGGCGCCTATCTAAAATTGGGCTAGAGAGATGGGCTAGGTCGAAATGTCCGGTACGACGCTATAAATTCTTGACATCCAATGTTGTTGAATGCTTTAATAATCGTATGTTGTGGGCGAGGCGTTTACCTGTTTGTTCGTTACTTGAGATATTTTGCCTAATTTTAGAGAATTGGTTTGATGAGAAGCGGGGAGAAGCAACATCAACAGACCATGAGTTGACAATGCACACTTTTGAAAAGCTTTCTAACTCTGTGCAAGTCAGTCTGACTCTGACCATTCGAGCTACTACCCCACTTGTTTATAAAGTCGAATAAAACAAAGTTTCTTATGAGGTCGACCTTCGAACTTGGACATGTTGTCGTAAGTTTGATTTGGATCAGATTCCATGTCGTCATGTTGTTGCCGCTATAAGGTAATTATTTTGCTCTAATGTGCACATCATTCAATGTTTTTGTCTATGCTGTCGTGTGCACACGGTCATGGCCGTGGGCAAGATGCACACGATCATAACCCACGATGGGCACGGTCCTGTGCTGCCATCGTGTGTATGATGGTGTGCACACGGTCATGGCATGATTAGGGATGGCAAAAAAACCCAAACCCGATGGGGAAATCCGAAACCCGATCTTAACGGGGCGGGGCGGGGCAAACATTATCGGGTTACGGGGCGGGGATCGGGGCGTTAACGGGGATTTTTTCGGGGTTCGGGGTAGTGACTGGGGTGATCGTGCCCCGCCCCGCCCCGATATTATATTATATATATTTTTTATATTTTTTTTATATATATATAATTATATATATATATATATATTTTTTAGATATATATAGAACGAGGCAAAATAATATATATAAAATAATATATAATATAATATATATATATATATAATATATTATATATATATTTTTTATCAAATAATATATTATATATATTATTTTATATATATTTTTTATATTGTATATATATAATATAATTCTATATAAATATATAAAACGGGGCAAAAACGGGGAATGGGGAACGGGGCGGGGTTCGGGGTATGCTGTAGCCCCAATGGGGCGCCCCGATAAGATCCCCGACGGGGAACGGGGCGGGGACGGGGCAGGATTCAGATTTCGGGTTCGGGGACGGGGATAGCCTGCCCCGCCCCGAACCCGTCCCATTGCCATTCCTAGGCATGATGCACACGACAGCAGCAGACCATGACCGTGGGCAAGATGCACATGATCGTAACCCACGATGGGCACAATCGTGTGCTGCCATCGTGTGCAACACAGGGCTGGTCCCACTTTCCAACAGAATATATCTCGATAGAAAAGTAAAATACATACTCATCAGTATCAAAAATACATTATCCTACGCTACATCCTTGACATAATTGCTTATTGTAACAGGCGCGCCAGCAATGTTAGAAGCTCAAAACAGGATGAAGATGTATAAACCCGAGTTTCCAGTCAAATTTGGAAACTCAAGCGTCGGATCTAGCTCACCGCTAAAGGCAATCAGACTCCGATTCTGTTGCGATTCCTGCTAAAGCAACTGTACCCTACGTACCGAAGGAGACGAGTTTGGCTAAAGTGAGTTGTTTCAAATGTCAAGGATTCGGGCATTATCAAAATGCTTTTCCGAACAAGCGAGTGGTGACACTAAGGGAAGCTGTCACGATCCGAGATGAATTGTTGGTTGAGGAAGAAAGACTGGGTGACGTATTTGATTTCGACATGAAGGACGAAGAAGGAGAAGAATGCGAGACTTACGATGCTCCAAGCTATGAAACGGCTTTAGTTCTGCGGACGCTACAAGCCAAAGCTGTTTCGAATGATTCGGAACAGCGGAATCAAATATTTCACACGAAGTGTCAAGTTGGAAATAAATGGTGTAGTTTGATCGTTCTGTGTATGATTTTGTTAGTCGTTATTGTAATATCCGGATAAAATATTAAGTATTTTCGTCTGTATCTGAACCCTGTATTATTCAAGTTTGTGATATCAATAATCAAAGTATGATCTTTCTGTATTCGTATAACAACTTGTAAATATCATTCAACTACGCCATAACGTACGCTAGCTAGTAAGCGTAACGTACGTTATGTGCTACAGATAGCGTACGCTATGAATGTAGCATATCGTACGTAAGATAGCCAATAATTGATCAGGGCGGATAGCACATGGGCTAGTTGGTGGAGGGCCCGGATAAGATTCCTGCGGCATGAACCTGGATAGTTTTGGGTCAACGGAGATTAACGTACGCTAAGGGATGTATGTTGTGCGGCGATTAATACGCCTCGATAGGCGATCGGCATCACGACCAGAGAAGCCAACCATGAAAAACATGCTCTGGACGAAACGCCTAGAGTTCGGCACAGTATGGCGATCGTCCTTTGGTACCCAGCGATCGTCTTTTGATATCTGACGATCGTCTTTAATGAGCGGACCAGAGGCGATCATCTCATACCACGTGTGGATCCGGCATCCGTCAAAGTCATCGAATACCGAATCTTGGACGGTGGCCCACATGCGGATCTTCAAAGATATCGACAGATAGGACCTTTGACCTCAGCCTGTCACCTACCACACCTACCGCACCTACCGACAAAGCCGCCGAAAGGTAAAAAGTGGGTCCTCCCACGGCCGCCCGGGACGCGTGTTGGCCTCTCATTAGCTCACAGTTGACTCAGTGAAGCCCACGACTTTAAGGAAACGGCCCATGTGACGGAACTTTAAGGAGCGGCCCATGTGACGGGACGATCGGCCACCTTATTATAATATAAAAAACGGCGGTCGCCGACGTTCGCCTGAGGGATCCCAACTACCTTGTCCCCTATAAATAGAGAACTCACCATAGCAGCAAAGACACGCGAATTCTACTACGAATTAAGTGCAAAATACACACCAAAGAGTGAATCAAAGGCTCTTTTGGCAAACACTAACACATTCATAGTGATATTCATACACATTCATCATATATCCCAAGCAAGAACTCACAGAGTCATCTATCTGGTTCTTCCGGCAATCTACGCGCTCTAAAGCCTAGATAACTAGAAGTCTTTACACTCTTTGTATTAGATTCTAACATTAATATTTGTACTCGACGGTATATTTATTAATAACATCTCGCGAGAGCATTCAAGCCCGGGATTAACAACCCCGGCAAATCTTGTGTTATCTATTTTCCCACGGAAGTGTTCTCGCATTTGTTTGTTACTCGATCATTCCAGCAATATTATCTCCGGATAATATTTTGGGTAACAACAATTGGCGCTAGAAGAAGGGGGCTCTAAACCTTCATTTTATTCCTACCGTCTCGAAGAACACTCACTGTTCTCCGGACATATACTTGAAGAAACACTCACTGTTCTTCAATAGAAAAACCTTCAGAAAATGACATCAGCAACAACCTCCAAAAGGGCCACCCTGAGATCTGCCGGAAATCTTATTCCGGCGAGGACCGAATCCCAGCCCACGGCGGAAGGCGAGCGTTGCGACGCTAGGCTCTCACTCCCGCCCCCGAGGGACGGTTCTAGCCTCTCACTCGATCAGTTCCAGACATCGGAACAGATTGAGGAGGCTATAGCCATCCTCAAGGCGGCGAGAGGGCCGCGATACGCCCACCATCACCGTCGGCTAACCGCCGGCAAGCAAATGGAAGCTCAAGGGGATCTATGTTGAGAAATCAACAAAGTCCCGCGAGGAAGACTCGTAAGGCGGGACGATTCCGTCTTCGGCCGCTTAGAAGCGATCCCTCATGGCGACACATGCACTCGAGGCCCAGTATGAGACATCGATATCTGAATCCTTTACCGTGAGTTCGGCATATCCGACCCCCGAGACAGTCGGTCGGCAAGCCCTGCTCGCCCAAGGAAGGAACCCAGCGGGGAGCTCGTCATTCACCCGGGGCTAGGGGATCGGTACACGATCGCCTTGGTTCACGCTCGAGAGCCACTCGGCGGCGATCGAGCGGCAGCGATGGCCGCCATGCAACGCCCGGCTCGGCGAGATGAAGGCGCTCTGGAAAATGGGGCAGCGCCAGAGACCAATCGTTGGGTCAAGCGAGCCACTCGCGACTCAGATCGAGCTCTCCCCAGTCCAACCAACGATCAATCCCCCACAAACACCTCTATATGAGGGGAGAACGAATCCGGGAACCCACTTAAGCAAATTCCGGATCTACATGACTGGATGCGGAGCTTCAGACGCGACGAAATGTCGTATGTTCCCGTTAACTCGGCGATCTCGCCCACAGTGGTACATCTCGCTACCATCTCGCTCAATCAATTGCTTTGAGAAGGCGGCGACGACTTCACGTCGTGCCGCCGCCAAAGTCGCTCGCCCGGAAGGTCCCCACCGCATGATGAAAATCAGGCAGGGGAAGGACGAATCGGATGAGGATTATATCGACCGGGTGGACGAGATAGTCCTCAACGGTGAGCCCGTCAGCGACGAGATCGCTCACCACGCAGTCCTGAACGGATTCCACGGACGCTCGCCCATGTTCAGGCACCTCACAAAGGATTTTCCACCGACCTATACAGCGTTCCGCGTCAGAGCCGCCGATTTTATGGCCAGGCAGAAGATGCTCTCACTCCGCTTGGACGAAGGACAGCCCGAAGAAGGAAAAGCACCTTCCCAGGTCCAGAAGAAGGCGGTCGCCAAGCCCAGAAAGGCGGTCGCCAAGCCGCCTGGCGAGTTCAAAGCCTTCGAGGATGTGGAGGTCCACCTTCTTCACAACCTCAACTTATCTCCGGCACACATCTTCAACGCGATCAAAGGTCGCGAGTGGCTTTCCAAGCCAAAACCAATAAGGGACCACGGTCACCTAGACCGTAGCAAATTCTGTGCCTATCATAAGAGTCCCGGCCACAACACTAGCCAATGCCGCGACCTCCTCAGACAGCTCTGGCGACTGTTTTAGGAAGGCAAACTGGACAACTTGGTCACCAGGCCGGAGCCAAGGACGGAAAGGACCGGAGGGCGCGAACGCCGACAACGCGAGAGAACTCCTCTCAATCCGGTCGCCAGGATCGAACATGAGCCGGAATACTCTGATGAATCGGTCCCACCGATCAACCCTGGCGGTCGGATCAACATGCTTCAAGCCGGAGGTGGAAACCTCGGAGGTCTTTCCCCGGTTTCCACCATGTCGAACAGGAAGCGAAAGGCCGAGCTGAGGGCGTTCGCCGGAGTCCATGTTGTAGTTCCTCCGGAACCGACCATCTCTAGAGACGCGCTCATCACCTTTTCCAACAAGGACAGGGAGGGAGTGCAATGTCCCAAAGAGGATGCACTAGTGATCTCCACTTGCATCCTTGGGAAGACGGTCGATCGTGTGCTGGTCGACAATGGGAGTTTCTGCAACATCATATTCAAATCCGCCCTAGACCAACTCGGCAACCTAATCAAATTCATCAAGCCTTTCGACACCGTGCTTCAAGGGTTCGGCGACAACACAGTCCAAGCCTACGGGAGGATCAAGCTCTCTGTTGAGCTAGTATGCTTTTATGATCCCAAGGTTAGGATTGTAATACCCGGTTGTAACTCAGTCATTTTCATTCGGTAATTATCAGTCTGTATTTGTCACTCAGTAATTCTCACTCATTAATAATCACTCATCATTCATGAATCACTCATTTGCGTTCAATGTTGGCATGTTGTAATCGTATATCAGTTACCGATCGTCATTTTATCTCCGTTTGAGTGTCGGAACGGGAGTATTATCATTATCATCGTGATTGGTAGTCTTGTGCTGGAGTATCATTCTTTGGCATGTGTTAGACTTGTTCATTTCCACATTCGTATGATTTGTCGGATCATTCATCAGTCGTATCGAGGAATCGGAATCATCGGATTTATTCACCTTGGCCAACATTGAGTTACGGCCGTAAGGTTCTGGGATACGGCCGTAAGTCCAGCGGGTACGGCCGTAAGTCGGCGATTCTGCCGTAAGTGGTCCAAAGAGCCGCCTGCATTTGGCCGAAGGTGAGTTACGGCCGTAAGGAAGGTGAGGTACGGCCGTAAGTGGTGTTCGTTAATTTCGGGTGTTGTCGACCAAGGGTGACTTACGGCCGTAAGGGTTGCGGCATACGGCCGTAAGTCGAGGCAGTACGGCCGTAAGGCTTGGCCGGATACGGCCGTCTGCGCAGGAAGGATGTCCGCCATTTTCGACGAAGACAGTTACGCCCGTAAGGTTGGCGGATACGGCCGTATCATCCGAGTTACGGCCGTAAGGTGTGCGGTACGGCCGTAAGGCTGCTGACGGGTGTTTTTGACGAAGGCGGGTTACGCCGTAACTCAGAGCGATTACGGCCGTAAGTCTGTCGGCGAGCTTCGGTCGAAGCCGAGTTACGGCCGTACGAGTTGGCCGGTTACGGCCGTAAGGCCGTTGACTTGGACAGTTACGGCCGTAAGAGGGCCGAGTTACGGCCGTAACTTCCAGCAGTATTTAAGTACTCGGCCGGGACATTTTTACTCATTTTCATCCTTTTCTTCTTCTTGTTCCGAAAGAGAGACTTGAGAGAGGTATTTTTACATCCTCAATCACTTGTATATTCGGATTTCATCATCTTATTTCGTTGGGAAGCTTGGATAGTCGATTTAACACGTTTTCATCGGATCGAAGTGTTTGGATCTTCAAAGGTAATATTCTTCAACACCTTGAATTTCGATTTTGTGTTGAGATATGATGTTTTGGACGTTATAATCATGTTATATGAAGGGATATGTATATGATTATGAGTTTGTATAAAGATTCATTGGATTATTGAAGGATTATTCAAGAACACTTTGAATATCGAGTTGAAATTGGGGGTTTTCGATTAATTGTCGTTATAATCACGTTTTTGGATATTCGTTTTGGATTATTAATCGTATTGGAGATGTTTTGTGGGTTTGAAACCTTTCTTGAGGGATTTGATATTGGTATATTGAGGTTTGATTGTAAACAATTGGAGTTCGGACGCAACGTGTTTGATTTAATGCCTCAATGGACTTGGTTTAGTCGTATTGGCGTTTTGAGTTCGTTATATTCGTGTTTGATTCGTATATTGAACGGGTTGTTGGTAATTGAATTGTTCAAGGTTGTTCGAGCGACCGATAGCTCAATTAGGACATTGTTCGTGGAAGGATAATTGTCACCGGCGTTGTGTAAGTTAATTCTTACTCGGTTAAAAGGATATTCATCCCTTTTGTTGTTGTTCATTCATAATCATAACTCATTCATCATTATATTAACCGTATCAAAACTTGTTGTTATCAATTAATCATTTCAGTCATAAGGAACGACGGTTCCAATCTTTTCATTGAGCTGTCATTTATTTCATTACCATTCTATCTCGGTGAGTCATTATTCATTTTCGATGTCACTTTTGTTATATCGTGGCATTCTGGGTCGCACTGGCGTGCCGGTTGGTATGTGTAGGATTTTCATGTCAGGCACATTATAGTCGTGTGTTGGTTGGTGGCCTTACATTGGACTGTGCACACGAGATTGATTGTTTCGTGAGACTGATTAGGTACAAGACCACACGTGTATTTGATCGATACTCGTTGGTGGCCTGTGCTCGGACACATTTCCATCCCGGGCGTAGTGTGGCGCCATTTCCTTTGAGCCGTACTGTTAGTTGATTCATATAGCATGTTTGATTGCGTATGTTTCGACAGGATGTTTCATAACTTCAGATATAATCATGATTGTGTATTTTCAACTCTTGAGGATTGTTGTTCTTTGTAATCGACCCGTTTGGGGATTTTGTTTTTCGTGTCTTGGCAAGGCAAAAGTACGGGAGAACACGCCGACGTCGAGGAGTCCTGTGATACTAGTAGGGGCCCCGATCTTTCAGTTATTCATGTCATTGTCCTTTATTTTCCGCTGCAGACTTTCATTTGAATACTCCGTTTCATTCAGTGTTGTGTATTTTATCTTCATATAAAATACGCTAGTATTCGGTATTGTCCTGGTGTGTTGTAACTAAACTCCTCATCGGAGTAATTATGGTTGTAATGTAGTTCGGTACTACATTTATCTTGTGTAATTCATTCATTTTCATTTGCCTGGTGGGTCCCAGTTGGGGATCTACGGCACTGTAATATCCGCCTAGTTTGGGGTGTTACAGAGTTGGTATCGGAGCGTGGTTTTGAATACTACCTTCCGAGTCATGTCTCATTTGAAATCATCGTCATCAGACTAGTATCATTGGACTTTCGCGTCACGTGTGACCTGTGCAAATGCCGAGCCAATCTGACCGAAAGAACTGTAAGATTTCTAACGCCATGGTATAATTTCTGGCAATAGTCATTCATTCATCATTCATCATTTCACAATCCTCAACATCATCATTTATTATGATTAAGACGATCATGTTAACTCATTAATCACTTAATTCATTTCACTACTCAGTTAATGATCAGGACGACCATGTTAATTCATTAATCACTTAATTCATTTCATTACTCAGTTGCCGATCTAGATGATCATATTATAAATCTTGTTAAGTTATTCAAAATAATCATTTCAAGAATTTCATCAGATATTCATGTCACTTCAGTCAATCATTCATATAATCACTAAGTTAGAGCATGTATACTCATTTTCATCATCTCATGACGTAATCATAACGTGATAATCATGCGGGTAATATAATCATTATGCGACCTTCCTACTTCAGTATGGAGAGAGATGTCAGGGGATGCACGGGAAGAGGCCGCGGTGCGGGCCGAAACCCGAGGAATAATCACTCGCTGTCGGGAAATCGTGCCCAGGACTCGGCTCGATCAGAAGATGTTCGGGTTGATCCACTCACTTTTATGCAGGCCACGATGACCCATGTGCAGTTGCTCAATCATCATTGCGCCACTCTGACCGGATTAATCGAGAGAACTCTCCCGTATGAGCCAGCTGCTAAGGAAATTGCTAAGCAGCAACCTTCGTCTGCTAGCAAGAAATCGAAGAATCGTAATCAGTCTGAAGGCGGTCAGACAACCTTCAAGAAACCTCGTGCGGGCTCTGCTTTTTCCGAGCGACCTCCTGTGACGTCTAAACCCGCGGAATCTCAGTCACGAGCGGCCAGTTCGGCCATCACCTGTTATAACTGTGGGGATCTTGGTCATTTCAGCACCAAATGTCCGAAGCGAACTGTCACGTGCCATAACTGTGGAATTGCTGGGCATAGGGCCCGTTTTTGCTGAAAGGACTCCAAGTCGACTCCGGCGGCATCTCAGGCCCCGAAGCAACCAGCGTTTCAGAATCAGACTGCTTTGTCATCGTCTTTTAAGACAATGGAAGCAAATAGAGTTGGAACTCGTATTTATCAGAAGGGAGCGTCCGGTTCGGGGACCGGCAAGTCCCAGATTCATATGATGAGGAGGATCGACGATCCGGTGGCCCGAATGATTTCAGGTATACTCGTAATTTTATTTCAACTTGTGTGTACCTTTTGATGCTGGTACACTGCATTCATTCATTTTCGAATCATGCTTGAATAGACTTATTTCGAGATAGTTCTATTGCTTGTGGACCTCATACCAACGGTCTACCTGTCGATGGAAGAATTTTCGGAATCATACCGAAGTAAGCTTAATGACCGCGATTGGTTGATGAATCTAATCGTGGTGAACTTATCTTAGGACGATGTAATTTTCAGTATTAGTTGGTTTAACCGTCTTGATACTATCCTCAGTATTTGTTAGCGTTTGGTCGCTATCTTTCCGTCGTTGGTTGTCGAATGTGTGCTTCAGGGAAGTAATCCCCGTTGTTCCAGTAGAATTTCTATTATGGCGGAAGCAGAGAAATTCCGCAATCGAACTATTCAATCATTCATTGTATCATTCTCATCGATTGGCCTTTCTAAGGCAATCGAGTTATTCAATCATTCATTGTATCATTTTCATCGATTGGCCTTTCTAGGGCAATCGAGTTATTCAATCATTCATTGTATCATTTCCATCGATTGGCCTTTCAAAGACAATCGAGTTATTCAAACATTCATTGTATCATCTTCATCGATTGACCTTTCTAAGGCAATCGAGTTGTTCAATCATTATTGGTATCTCTTTTTATCGATTGACCATTCTAGGGCAATCGAAATGTGCAATCATTCGTGGTATCATTGTCATCGATTGACGATGTATTTCCAGATGAGTTATCTAGTTGCCTTCACATAGAGTAGGGGAATTCAGGAGTGAGTTGGAGCCGGTACGTCCCCTTTATCGAAGGCACCGTATCGGATGGCCCCGACCAGAATGCAGGAGTTGAAGATTCAACTTGAGGAATAGTTCGAGGAAGGTTATCTTCGACCGATTGCGTCCCCGTGAGGAGCACCAGTGTGATCTGTCAAGGAAAAGGATGGTCCGTTCCGTTTGTGTATTGATTACCGGGAATTGAACCGGGTGACCATCAATAATAAGTATCATTTACCCCGTATTGATGATCTTTTAGATCAACTTCAGGGAGCCTCAGTATTTTCCAGGATCGACTTAAGATCTGGATATCACCAGTTGCGGATTCGAGAGTCGGATATCGCGAGGACAGCGTTTCGTACACGCTATGGTCATTATGAGTTCGTAGTTATGCCGTTCGGGCTAACTATTGCACCTGCAGTATTCATGGAGTTAATGAATCGGGTTTTCATCGACTTTTTAGATCAGTTGTTGTTGTCTTCATCGACGACATTTTAATTTATTCTCTTAGCCGAGAGGAACACGAGGTTCATCTTCTTCAGGTTCTCGACGTGTTGAGACGCGAGCAATTTTATGGAAGTTTTCTTAATGTGAGTTCTGGATGTCCGAAGTGACTTTTCTCGGGCATGTAATTTCATCTGCCAGAGTTCGTGTCGACCCTCAGAAGTCGGAGACTATCCGAGATTGGCAACCTCCGAAAGATGTTAAGTAAATCAGAAGTTTCCTCGGATTAGTTGATTAATTATTCAACCCACGACCGGAGCTAACAACCGTGGTTTTTGCGTTGGAATTTTGGCGTCATTACCTTTATGGCGTCACGTGTCAGTTATTCACCAATCACAAGAGATGAAGTATATATTTACTCACAAGGAGTTAAATATGTGACAGAGGCGGTGGTTGGAATTAATCAAAGATTTTGATATCGATATCCTTTACCAGCCGGGTAAGGCGAGCATTGTCGCCGACGCCTTGAGTCGTAAGTCCGTTCAGGAGCAGATGCTTGCTCGTTTAACAGTTCAGAAGGAGCTTCAACAGGAATTCCTTAGACCCGAGATCGAGGTCTGGCTCCAGCGAGTTCAGGGACAGCTTTGTATGTTAGAGATTTCATCGTCACTTGAGGAGGTAATCAAAGAGAATCAGAGTTCAGACCCTTCATTGTTGCGCATCCGTGAAGATGTGGTTCAGGGGAAAGCCCCTGGATTCGTGGTCCACGAGGATGGATTTTGAAGTTTAAGAACCGGTTGTGCGTACCGGCGAATGACGAGTTGAAAAACTCTATTTTGAGAGAAGCTCATGCTACCCCTTATTCTGTTCATCCGGTCCCAAGAAGATGTACAAGGACTTGAAACAAAATTACTGGTGGAGTAATATGAAGCGAGAAGTCGCAGAATTTGTTTCGAGATGCTTAACCTGTCAACAAGTTAAGATTGATCATCAGCGACCGGCGGGTATGCTGAAACCTCTTCCTATTCCCGAATGGAAGTGGGAAGACATTTCTATGGATTTCATCACGAGATTGCCGACGAGTCGTCGTGACATGAATACGATCTGGGTGATTGTGGACCGCTTAACTAAATCAACTCATTTCCTTGAGATTAAGGATACGTGGGGTCCTGAGAGACTGGCCCAGTTGTTCATCAAGGAGATAGTGAGACTGCACGGTACTCCTAAGAGTATCGTTTCCGATCGTGACGGATGATTTGTTTCCCATTTTTAGAAATCAGTTCATCGTGCTATGGGAACTCAGCTTAATCTCAGTATTGCCTTTCATCCTCAGTCCGACGGACAATCAGAGAGAACTATTCAGACATTAGAGGACATGTTGAGGGCATGCGTCCTCGATTGGAAGGACGATTGGGAAGCCCAACTACCACTGATCGAGTTCACGTACAGTATAGTTGGCATGCCTCCATTAAGATGGCACCTTACGAGGCCTTGTACGGTCGTCGTTGTCGATCTCCTTTGTGTTGGGATGACTTGTCAGAATCAATCGGCACCGAACCCGACATGCTTATAGCCGCCCGGGAGAAGGTAGCTTTGATCAAGAGTCGTATGTTGACAACTCAGAGTCGACAGAAATCATATGCAGATAATCGTCGTCGACTACTAGAGTTCGAGACGGGTGACCATGTTTTGGTCAAGGTATCCCAGAGTCGAGATATTTTCCGTTTCGGAAAACGGGGGAAGTTGAGTCCGAGATTCATTGGACCGTTTGAAATTTTGGATCGAGTAGGCGAGTTAGCTTATCGATTGGCTTTACCTCCGGCTTTGAGCCGAATTCATAATGTGTTTCATGTCTCTCAGTTGCGGAAGTTTGTTGCCGACCCGAGTCACATACTTCAGTTCGACGAAATCGAGATCGCGGATGAGCATTCGTACGAGGAGCGTCCTGTACGAGTGTTGGAGCGGCGAATCAAACAGTTGAGGGATAAGTCGATTCCTTTGGTCAAGATTCAGTGGTCTAGACACGGAGTCGAAGAGGCTACTTGGGAACCGAGGATAGTATGCGGGAGAGTTATCCCGAGTTGTTTGACCCTTAGTTTCGGGGACGAAACTCTTTTTAAGGGGGGGAGTATGTAATACCCGGTTGTAACTCAGTCATTTTCATTCGGTAATTATCAGTCTGTATTTGTCACTCAGTAATTCTCACTCATTAATAATCACTCATCATTCATGAATCACTCATTTGCGTTCAATGTTGGCATGTTGTAATCGTATATCAGTTACCGATCGTCATTTTATCTCCGTTTGAGTGTCGGAACGGGAGTATTATCATTATCATCGTGATTGGTAGTCTTGTGCTGGAGTATCATTCTTTGGCATGTGTTAGACTTGTTCATTTCCACATTCGTATGATTTGTCGGATCATTCATCAGTCGTATCGAGGAATCGGAATCATCGGATTTATTCACCTTGGCCAACATTGAGTTACGGCCGTAAGGTTCTGGGATACGGCCGTAAGTCCAGTGGGTACGGCCGTAAGGCTGGCCGGTTACGGCCGTAAGTGGTCCAGCAGGCTGCCCAGGCATTTTGGCCGAAGGTGAGTTACGGCCGTAAGGAAGGTGAGGTACGGCCGTAAGTGGTGTTCGTTAATTTCGGGTGTTGTCGACCAAGGGTGACTTACGGCCGTAAGGGTTGCGGCATACGGCCGTAAGTCGAGGCAGGTACGGCCGTAAGGCTTGGCCGGATACGGCCGTACGCTGCAGGAAGGATGTCTGGCCATTTTCGACGAAGACAGGTTACGCCCGTAAGGTTGGCCGGATACGGCCGTATCATCCGAGTTACGGCCGTAAGGTGTGCGGTACGGCCGTAAGGCTGTCGACGGGTGTTTTTGACGAAGGCGGGTTACGCCCGTAACTCGGGAAGCGATTCTGGCCGTAAGTCTGCCGGCGAGCTTTGGTCGGCGAAGTTACGGCCGTCTGAGTTGGCGATTCTGGCCGTAAGGCCGTTGACTTGGACAGTTACGGCCGTAAGAGGGCCGAGTTACGGCCGTAACTTCCGGCAGTATTTAAGTACTCGGCCGGGACATTTTTACTCATTTTCATCCTTTTCTTCTTCTTGTTCCGAAAGAGAGACTTGAGAGAGGTATTTTTCCATCCTCAATCACTTGTATATTCGGATTTCATCATCTTATTTCGTTGGGAAGCTTGGATAGTCGATTTAAAACGTTTTCATCGGATCGAAGTGTTTGGATCTTCAAAGGTAATATTCTTCAACACCTTGAATTTCGATTTTGTGTTGAGATATGATGTTCTGGACGTTATAATCATGTTATATGAAGGGATATGTATATGATTATGAGTTTGTATAAAGATTCATTGGATTATTGAAGGATTATTCAAGAACACTTTGAATATCGAGTTGAAATTGGGGGTTTTCGATTAATTGTCGTTATAATCACGTTTTTGGATATTCGTTTTGGATTATTAATCGTATTGGAGATGTTTTGTGTGTTTGAAACCTTTCTTGAGGGATTTGATATTGGTATATTGAGGTTTGATTGTAAACAATCGGAGTTCGGACGCAACGTGTTTGATTTAATGCCTCAATGGACTTGGTTTAGTCGTATTGGCGTTTTGAGTTCGTTATATTCGTGTTTGATTCGTATATTGAACGGATTGTTGGTAATTGAATTGTTCAAGGTTGTTCGAGCGACCGATATCTCAATTAGGACATTGTTCGTGGAAGGATAATTGTCACCGGCGTTGTGTAAGTTAATTCTTACTCGGTTAAAAGGATATTCATCCCTTTTGTTGTTGTTCATTCATAATCATAACTCATTCATCATTATATTAACCGTATCAAAACTTGTTGTTATCAATTAATCATTTCAGTCATAAGGAACGACGGTTCCAATCTTTTCATTGAGCTGTCATTTATTTCATTACCATTCTATCTCGGTGAGTCATTATTCATTTTCGATGTCACTTTTGTTATATCGTGGCATTAAGTCGCCGGGCGTGCGGTTGGTATGTGTAGGATTTTCATGTCAGGCACATTATAGTCGTGTGTTGGTTGGTGGCCTCACATTGGACTGTGCACACGAGATTGATTGTTTCGTGAGACTGATTAGGTACAAGACCACACGTGTATTTGATCGATACTCATTGGTGGCCTGTGCTCGGACACATTTCCATCCCGGGCGTAGTGTGGCGCCATTTCCTTTGAGCCGTACTGTTAGTTGATTCATATAGCATGTTTGATTGCGTATGTTTCGACAGGATGTTTCATAACTTCAGATATAATCATGATTGTGTATTTTCAACTCTTGAGGATTGTTGTTCTTTTATCGACCCGTTTGGGGATTTTGTTTTTCAGGTCTTGGCAAGGCAAAAGTACGGGGAGAACACGCTGACGTCGAGGAGTCCCAGTGATACTAGTAGGGGGCCCCGATCTTTCAGTTATTCATGTCATTGTCCTTTATTTTCCGCTGCAGACTTTCATTTGAATACTCCGTTTCATTCAGTGTTGTGTATTTTATCTTCATATAAAATACGCTAGTATTCGGTATTGTCCTGGTGTGTTGTAACTAAACTCCTCATCGGAGTAATTATGGTTGTAATGTAGTTCGGTACTACATTTATCTTGTGTAATTCATTCATTTTCATTTGCCTGGTGGGTCCCAGTTGGGGATCTACGGCACTGTAATATCCGCCTAGTTTGGGGTGTTACAAGGATTACTAGGAACCTAAGCTTTGTAATCATAGATAGGCCCAGCATCTATAATGGGTTCCTAGGTCGCCCCTTTTTAGAAACCTTTGAGGCGGTCGCCTCATCTTTCTTTTACTGTATCAAATTCCCCACTGCCGATGGGACGGTCGGTACTGTAAAGGGTGATCAGCTAATGGCAAAGAGATGTTTGAGTTACTCCTGTGTTGTTACTTATTTCGCTACTTCCCATGCTATATGTAACATTGAAGCGACCGACGATCAACCCATGGAGATCGACGAGCCTAACACTTCGTACCAACCCGACTCAGGGGACGCCATCTCTCATCGATCGACGGACGACATCGAGCCAAGGATCGGTTTCGAGCCAAGTCTCGACATCGATCCAAGGATCGAGTCCGGAGATCGTACCAAACGAGAGGCGACCGTTCCTGTCGAAGAGTTGGAAAGCATTACGATGGATCCGGATCATCCAGAACGGGAAGTACAGATCGGCGCAAGCATCGACCGCGAATTAAAGGGAGATCTGATCAACTTGCTACGTAAGAACATCGGTGTCTTTGCCTGGTCGCATCAAGATATGGTTGGCATAAGTCCCGAACACGCCTGCCATTATCTGAAGATCGATCGGGCGATGAAGCCTGTTCACCAGAAGCGTAGGAAGTTCGGTCCCGAGAAATACGCGGCGCTCGACATAGAAGTCCAGAAGTTACTCAACAACAAATTGATCGGAGTAGCATCAGACGAACCACAGTGGGTCGCCAACGCGGTGCTCGTCAAAAAGCCAACTGGCTCCTGGAGATTATGCATAGACTTCACCGACCTCAACGCGACATGTCCAAAAGATCATTTCCCAATGCCTCATATCGATCACCTGGTCGATAGCACGGCAGGTTGCGAAATGATGTCGTTTATGGATGCCTTTGCCGGATATCACCAAATCCCAATGGCAGAGGAAGACATAAAACACACATCTTTCCACACAGAAAAAGACATATACTTTTGGGTCAGAATGCCGTTCGGCTTGAAAAACGCAGGGGCGACCTACCAGCGATTAGTCAACAGGATGTTCGCCGATCAGATCGGCAAGACCATGGAGGTCTACATTGACGATATCGTAGTCAAAAGCCTCAAGAAGGAAGATCACCTCAACGATCTCGCCGAGACGTTCGCCATCCTTGAGAAGTTTAACATGAAGCTGAACCCCAAGAAATGCAACTTCGGGGTGGGCTCCGGGAAGTTCCTGGGGCACATAGTGAGCCAAAGGGGGATCGAGGCGAACCCTACCAAGATACAGGCGATCCTTGACATGCAGGAACCGCGAAACATCAAACAGGTGCAACGCCTCACAGGTTGTCTAGCCGCCCTCAACCGTTTCATATCACGGCTCGGCGATAAAAGCAAGCCTTTCTTCGCGACCATCAAAAACAAGAAGTTCGCATGGACGAAAGAAAGCCAGATAGCATTCGCCAAAATAAAGGAATATCTATCTAACCCCCAGATCCTGGCAAAGCCGATCCCCGGTGAAAAATTACTCCTTTACTTGGCGGCCTCAGAGGTCGCGCTGAGTGCCGTTCTGGTGCGAGCAGAGGGGCAGGCCCACTTGCCAATCTACTATGTTAGCGAGGCGCTCCACGACGCTGAGACACGTTATACACCATTGGAGAAGATCGCCTACGCCCTTGTCATGAGTGTACGTAAGCTGAGGGCTTACTTCTTCGATCACCAAGTGGAAGTCCTAACAACTCTACCTTTAAGACAAGTCCTGCACCGACCGGACACCAACGGGCGACTCCTCAAGTGGTCGCTGGAGATCGCCCAATACGGTATCACTTACGCTCCTCGCACGGCGATCAAAGGCCAAGCTCTGGCGGACTTCGTGGTGGAATTAACGTTCCCTCACGGTCAGGCCAGTCGGCCGACACTGTCTGAAATTATACGTGGATGGCTCGGCGACCAATGCGAGAGCAAAGGCGGATTGTCCTCATTAGCCCCGACGGTCGAGTTTCACAAATCTTTGTGCGTTTCGGTTTTCGTGCGACCAACAATGAAGCTGAATACGAAGCTCTGGTAGGCGGGCTTGATCTAGCCCTCGCCCTGGATGTTCGTCGCCTCCATATCTTCATGGACTCCCTTTTGGTCGTAAACCAAGTCAAGGGAGAATATGAGGCACGCGGCGAAACGATGGTCAAATACCAAGAGCTGGTCGCCGAAATGTGCACAAAATTTGAAAAAGTACTAATCGAACAAGTCCCGAGAGAGCACAACTCCCAGGCCGATGCTCTTTCCAAGCTAGCATCATCGGATGGGGCAGCCGACTTCTCCAATATCCAAATCACAAAATCAGCAAGGCCGGCGATCGACAGGAATTTGGTTACCATGGTCGCCATCGCCGGAGAGAATTGGATGACTCCGTTCGTCAAATACTTAAAGGACGGAACGGTCCCTGACGACCGTGTTAAAGCTCGCCAACTCCAGCTTCGTGCGACCAGGTATACCCTATTGGACGATCGGCTTTACAAGCGAGCTTTCAGCCTTCCCCTCCTCAAGTGTATTACACCGGAGGAAGGTTAGCTCGTTTTAGCTGAGATCCATGACGGGATTTGTGGAAACCACGCGGGCGGGCGAGCCCTCATCCATAAGACAACCAGACAAGGATTTTTCTGGCCATCCCTACGGAAAGATGCGATCGCTTATGCCAGATCGTGTCATAGATGTCAGATAATGGGCCCAACATTAAACTATCACCCGAACAGCTCACCTCCATGTATAGCCCTTGGCCATTTGCGCAATGGGGCATCGACCTTATAGGTCCCTTGCCAACGGCTCCAGGGGGCTGTAAGTTCGCCATCGTAGGGGTCGATTATTTCACCAAGTGGGCAGAGGCCGAGCCACTGAACAAGATCGGCCAGGAGCAGGTGATCAAGTTTATCTGGAAAAACATCATATGCCGATTCGGTCTGCCCCAGGCCATCATCTCCGACAACGGAAAACAGTTCGACGGTTTAGAAGTCATGCAATTCTGTGAGAAGTGGGGAATCAAAAGACTATTCTCAGCGCCCTATCACCCTCAGACGAACGGGCAGGTAGAGGCAGTAAATAAGATCCTCAAACACACGATTAAAGCGCGACTCGAATCCGAGCAAGGACGATGGGCGAGCGAGCTCCGGACGCTTTGTGGTCCTACCGACGACGACCCGCAATTCAACCGCGAAACCCGTTCGCCCTTGCCTTGAGCGAAGCGGTGATTCCTTCGAGATCGCCGTCCTCGGCCATCGTGCGAGCAGAGATGACGACCGACAACGATGTGGCCCGACGAATCGACCTAGACATGCTCGAAAAACGACGGCTGTCCTCAGAAATGAAGAACACAATCCACAAAAGGAGAGCCGAGAAGTTCTTCAACTCAAAGGTCAAAGAAAGAAGGTTTCAAGTAGGCGATCTCGTCCTTAAGAAGATCCAAACCCACACAGACGTTTTTGGTCCGAACTGGGAGGGACCTTTCAGAGTATCCAGATGGCTAACTAAAGGAGCCTACGAACTGGAACATCCTGACGGTACTCCGGACCAATATCCCTGGAACGCCGTGCATCTGAAAAATACTATCAGTGATAAATTTGTATTCGATTTCAATGATGTACAAGAAATATAATGAGATTTTTTCCTATCCCATCTATTATGGCGATCGCCCCACCAGGCATATCGCATACGATCGCTGATCACGACGATCCTAGGAAAAATTAATGCAGCCATGGTCCTGGAGGTCGATGGAACCGACAGCTTCGCCCATGCAAGGTTCCTTTGGGCTGAGATCGCCCGCCCTTCGTTTAAATACGAGGCCGGCGTAGCCGAAGGACCCTCCAAAATAATCAGTAGGCACGATCGCACGTCCTCAAGGTACATCATCTAACATGGTGAACCCGAACAATGCGACGTACCGTTACCCCCGTCTCAACGTACACCGTCGAGGATCGCCATCTTCATGGCGGGCCAAGGTGGAAGCAGAGCTGACGAGCCACGGACGTGGTGTCGAATAAGCCGACAACACTCCGCGCAAGGACTCCTCCAGACCGAGATCGCCCGCCTTTCGTTTTAACACAAGGCAGGCGTAGCCTAACGGAGGACCCTCACAAAAAGTGAGTCGCGGGATACACAATATCCCCCGCACACGAAGACACGATTGGGGAGATCGGTCCATCGAACACCCCAACCACACATAACTCTTCAGAATCGGCAAAATGAAGATAGCTCGCCAGACAGACTAGTCTTTGTTTCCTTAGTTACAATAAGTGAACAAAAACAAGGGGGCAGGGATAGGTCGAGCTAATCTCAAACACGATCGAACGAAGAGGAAACATGCAGGGTGATCGGAGTCGTCCGACTAAAATTACAAGTAAGAATTCCGATTCAAAACATGTCAACACTTTCAACACTCAGACGATCGGCCGGACGAACAAAAAGCTGAAGGCAAATATACACGTACTCGTAAAAAATTGCACGCAAACAATCAAAGGCGATCGCATGTAACACATTACGCAGTATGAAAAAAGGAGTATTTTATTCATAACACAAACTTCATACATTTCGAGGCCCGAAGGCATTACAACAAAAATACAGGTTACGGAGGAAAAATAAAAATGCCTCTCAAGGTGCCGCCTGCTGGTCGTCGCCCTCGGGTTGCGGATCGGCTTGGGCTCCCCCGTCGGCCTCGGGATGAATGAGTTTACCAGTGTACCAACTCAAATCGATCCTGAAGTCGGCAAAGTCAAGGATCGTCAAGGAGAATTCTGGATGCAGAGGATGTTCGAGGGCATAGGATTTGAAATTCTCCATCAAGGGACCGATCTCGATCCCCGCCTTCTTAGCGGCTCGAACAGCATCAGCAAAGGCCAACTGATAAGCGAATTCGCCGACGAGCGCGACGTTGAGGTAGGGATCGACCTGGATCGCCTTCAGCTGCCCCTTCAAATCTACGGCCGTCTTCTCGACCTCCGCCAGTTCGGCCGCCTTGGCAACATTCTCGCCCCTGGCCTTCTCCAGCTCTCTCTTCGCCGCCTCCAACTCACCGCTGAGCCGATCCACCGCAGCCTTCAGCCCGGTCGCCTCCTCCTGCGAAGCCTCAAGCTTCTGGCGAGTTTCCTTCTCCTTATTACAGGATCGATCGGCAGCCTCCTTGGAGCGGCTCAGCTCCTGCTTCAATCGATCCACGTCCTGCTTAGCCCGTTTGGCCATCTCCTCATACTCCTTCTCCATAGACCGGATCCGGTTGGCATCCTCAATATTTCTGTTCCGGGCGGTCTCAAGTTCGCGATGGAGATGAGCAGTGGAGGGTCGCCCCTCAAAATCCCGAGCAGCCTGGACGGCCATCGTCGCCGTCTGAAGAGCCAGGGCAACGGTCGCCTACATGGCGTCTCCAGATCGCCGACGAGCGATCGCATCAAGGTCGGTCGTCCAAGCCTTGGGAAGAGAAGTGATAGCCTGGCGAACGTAAGCAGGGACTTCGAGAGAAGTTTGCGGAGCCTTGCTCGACAGGAAGTCCAGCACCATGGGGGCGAAGTCCGGGTCGGCGAGACGAACCCTGCAGCGCAAACCAAGGAAATCAAGGAGTTAGCCCATACCATGCTCAGAATGCCTAAACTCAGAAAATTTTTGACACACTCTTACCTATTGACCAGCTCGGGATCGCGTCCGAAAAAAGGCTTGCCCCTGGATGTTTCCGCTTCGGCGATCGCCACCTTCTTCGTCGAGCTGACAGATGACCGGGGGCCGGAGACCGTGGGCTTAGGGCCAGATCGCTCCATCATCGGGATGGCACAGATAGGAGCCGCAGCGACCGGAGGCTCAAGAATCGATACGTCCGCCTCAGAGATCGACGGGGACTCCTCCGACCTCCGCCTCTTGCGGCGCTTGAGCTGTTCCTCTCCCTCGACCACCGGCTTGGCGACTGGCGCCTCAGCGGGTCTCGTCACCGGGGCAGTGTGAGACGTCGTCGCAGGAACGCGACCAGTCCGCTTGCCCAAGTGAAGGCGACCGATGAGTCCCGGGTTCGACATGGCGATCTCTGCAGTTGGTTCGGTAATTCGGGGGAAATAAACCTCTGTCGGAAGAGAGATACAAACAAGTTAGACAAAACAAAACGACCTCATGGAGACGATCGACAAAAAAAGGAAGCACCACTTAAGCTCATACCTGGAACTTTCAAGTGACGGGGGTAGCAGAACAATCGAGCCCCCAACCGATGAGCTTCGGTACCAAGAGAACGAACGTCGATAAAGGAGTCCAGCAAAGCGCGGATCCGCTCCCAAACGATCAAGAAATCGAATGGAAGGTCGACGATCGCTGGAACAAGAGGTCCTGCAAAAAGAAAACGAAATTAGATCAGTCCAAGACAAGCTCAATCAAGGGAGAGTTAAAATCCTTACTCGGATTCCTCTCCCGAAAGTGGTGGGGATTTCCAACTCCTCATTCGGCCTGTCGCTCGTCTGCGATCGCCATGCCGACCCAAAACCATTTAGCAGTCGCCCCGGTCTTACTCGGCACACCAAGGACCACTCTCCCGAGTCGGCCTTGGATATGATGGCCGCCGATTGACCCCTTCGCACGGCCAATTTAAACAAATAATTCATCTCCAAGGTAGTGAGGAGGCGGAACAACCGATGACCGCCAAACAGTCAACGTGCAGATGATCTGCTGACAAGCATTCGGCGTCAATCAAGAGGCGCCAAATTCCGTGCGATCGGCAAGTAGGAGACGGCGAATGGCAACGGAATCGCAGACCCACCTCCATAATCATCTCGTTGACGGCAACCATATCCTCGGGCGGTTGGTGGCGCTCATTCTCCGAGGGCACGTGAAGGGAAACGTCGAAGGGATGTGATATTTGGCCCTCAACGGCTCGAGTCTTTCTTGGTCGCCGTACTCGGATCTTTCCGAGAGTCCACGGAGACGGGGCGGCGGCCCGAAAGACCGTCCGATTCACATGTTCGTAAGGGTGAGCGGCGGTGTAGGCTTGAAATCGATTCGGACAGGTCGCGATCGCTTCCATCATCGAGCAAAAGCCATGTAGGCGGGCCGAATCTACTCTCTCGTTCCCGTGCCTCGCACCAAATCATCCTCCTCCACCGGCGAGCCCCCTGCTCGCCGTCGCCGCCGTCCTCGCCACTTCGGCTTCGTTGAAAAGCTCTTCAAGTTCCGCGGGTGCAATCCCCGCTCGAATAGCTTCGGCGGCCGTCTCCATATCCACTCCAACGGGAACCTCCTCCCGTTCAGGCGACGCGGCGGCGGCGGAAGAACTTCCGGTCTCGATCCTCCCGACATATTAGAAAGTAAAGAGAGGGAGAAGGTTAATTTGTTCTTACCTAGAAAAAAAGAAGGAGATCGGCACAAAAAGCTCCAGAAATTTCTGCAGAATTTCGGCTATGGATACCAAGGACGCGTAAAAAATGAAAGAGAAGAAGCCCTGCCCTTTTTATAGATGGAGACAAGGGCCTATATGCAAATAGGAGAAACCTCAAGGGCTGGATCGCAACCATCACGTGGGAACGCATTAAAAAAAAAAAATGTCCTCGGATCCCGCGTACGCGTCTTTTCGAGGGCACGCCAACCGACAAGTCTGACAAACCGTCGGGCTTCCCCAACAGCGGCGCGACGCGTGTCCCTGCCACTTTAAAAAGCCCGCCTTCTTTTCCCGCTGCTCCCGACGTAAAAGAGGGTCGTCCATATTTGAATTCAGATCGGCTGATCGTTTAAACATTGACGATCGGCCACAGTGCCACCTCACCCCGTGTTTTTCAACATCGAGGCGAGCTGGGGGGCAATTGTTGTGCGGCAATTAATACGCCTCGATAGGCGATCGGCATCACGACCAGAGAATCCAACCATGAAAAACATGCTCTGGACGAAACGCCTAGAGTTCGGCACAGTATGGCGATCGTCCTTTGGTACCCAGCGATCGTCTTTTGATATCTGACGATCGTCTTTAATGAGCGGACCAGAGGCGATCATCTCATACCACGTGTGGATCCGGCATCCGTCAAAGTCATCGAAGACCGAATATTGGACGGTGGCCCACATGCGGATCTTCAAAGATATCGACAGATAGGACCTTTGACCTCAGCCTGTCACCTACCACACCTACCGCACCTACCGACAAAGCCACCGAAAGGTACAAAGTGGGTCCTCCCCTGACGGCTGCCCAGGACGCGTGTTGGCCTCTCATTGGCTCACACAGTTGACTCCAGCAGCAGCCCCTGACTTTACGGGAACAGCCCCATGTGACGGGAACTTTAAGGGAGCAGCCCCATGTGACGGGACGATCGGCCACCTTATTATAATATAAAAAACGGCGGTCGCCGACGTTCGCCTGAGGGATCCCAACTACCTTGTCCCCTATAAATAGAGAACTCACCATAGCAGCAAAGACACGCGAATTCTACTACGAATTAAGTGCAAAATACACACCAAAGAGTGAATCAAAGGCTCTTTTGGCAAACACTAACATATTCATAGTGATATTCATACACATTCATCATATATCCCAAGCAAGAACTCACAGATTCATCTATCTGGTTCTTCCGGCAATCTACGCGCTCTAAAGCCTAGATAACTAGAAGTCTTTACACTCCTTGTATTAGATTCTAACATTAATATTTGTACTCGACGGTATATTTATTAATAACATCTCGCGAGAGCATTCAAGCCCGGGATTAACAACCCCGGCAAATCTTGTGTTATCTATTTTCCCACGGAAGTGTTCTCGCATTTGTTTGTTACTCGATCATTCCAGCAATATTATCTCCGGATAATATTTTGGGTAACAACAATGTACATAGCGTATGCTAGGTATGGTTGATTACGTACGTAACAGTGTTGATGTAGCGTACGTAAGAGAGAACAGGAACGAGGCAGCGTACGTATGATGCTCTGTGAGTTCTTGCTTTTGGTATTCTGTATATGTGAATGATTTTTACTGCCAATGGATTTCACCTTGTATGTGTATGTATTCGTCCAGTAGTTTTTCTGTGCTTAGGCCACTGTTGGAGGCCTTCTATTTATAGTAGGAGAGGTTGCTAGGTCCTCCCTGGCGATCGCGGGCGACCGCTGTATTCTATATTAGAATAATGCGGGCGATCGTCACATCACGTGGGACTATTTCCTTAAAGTCTGAGGCTGTTGCTGGCAGCCAGACGAGCGAGCCAATAAGAATTCAGCACACGTCTGGAGTTGCTGTCTGGGGAGGACCCACTTTGTACCTTTCGGCGGGCCTATCGGTAGCTGTGAAGGTGGTGACAGGCTGGGGTCAAAAGGTCTTATCTTGTGGCGCCTTTCGCGGATCTGCACGTGGGTCTTCGTCCGAGATTTGGTCTTCGAAGACTCTGACGGGTGTCGGATTCCTACGTGGCACGGGACGATCGTCTACAGTCGGACATTATAGGCGATCGCCAGATGCCAATAGACGATCGCCTTGGAAGTCGACCGCTAGGCGCTTGCCCAACATCCGTCTTCTATGGATGGCTCTTGATCATTATGCCGATCGCCATCGAGGCATATTAATCGCCGCACAACACTTACTAATGTGTTGTTAATACGATCACTTAAAACGGGGATATTCAAGGAGATGAATTCTTAGGATTTTCACCAAGAATGATCCATGTGTAGTATAAGTATTCTTCAAGCACAATTCATGATTCGTAGTGATTTCTGGAGATGATGATATTCATTTTGATGTTTTAGAAATGATCAAGACTTGTGATTATTGTCACCCTCGTTAACCGAACTACATATGGGAATACGTAATCGAGATTTGAGTATGGTATTGTAATGATATGTGTATCCTTGAATTCGAAGATGTCTAACATCATAGGATCATTCAGATTCGCATGAGTAATGTATGTGTGAGTATAACGAACGTTAAGCATTATGCATTACGTACGTTATGTCATCAGGTAAGACAGTCGTCTGATCAGAGAAGAAAACTGTCAAATGCATGCTTAACGTACGTTAGACTTTGGAGCTTACGTACGTATGCTAATGAGCAAACTTAACGTACGTTACGTTGGGTACGTAATGTATGTTAAGCAGACATTATGCAGGATATGTTTTGTTGAACATTCGCCCATAGTTTAGGATGTTAGATGTTCGTATGTTAGTTATGACGCAAGATGAACTCTTTATTCATTTCTATTGTTTAAGGTTCGAGCTTGCAACGTGATAGATCGAGGGGTGACCTTCGAGTATGTTGATATCCGTCGAAATGTTATCCTTATCGTCAATTTGAGGCAAGTACTTTAATTATAGTTGTTCGTATTATGTCGGTTATGTTATTGTTGTACTGTGCATATGTGTCGTGATTAATTGTCCACCATGCGTTGGTCCGACGGGATCATCATGGGAATCTATAGCTGTGTGCGCTGGATCGTTGGAATACCATCAGTATGTTGAGATTGTCATGATGCATTATGTATTGTTATTATTTCTCGTTGGAGAAACTTGCCATGTTTATTGTTGTATAATTATCGTACTTGTACTAGCATCGTTGTTCTAACCCCTTCGGGGGTGAACATTTGTTTTATATTCAGGATCTAGGAGAGCGGGAAAACAACTACTGGAGTTGCATGATGACAAAGGTGCAGATTGATGTTCCGGCCGAATTTATTTATCAGATGTTTGTGTTGTTTTTAATTAAGTACTCGAGTACGTAATATTTTTGATGTTGGGTTTGGTTATGTATTAATATTCACCGTTGGACGTTTATATTTTCAGTACTTAGTCAGACTCGTTGTATTTTATTTCTATTGCCGTCATTTGTTGGTGTTTGTTATTGTCATTTCGTTTCCTCAGCCTTGTAAATTCTTACGTAAAGGATTTACGGTGCTGTAATATTCCTGAAAACTTTGGGGGTGTCATAGAATATGGTATCGGAGCTAAGATTATTGATATCTTGGCCGTTGCCGTTGGGTTAAAATAGGGGTCGTATATGTCTTTTGAGATAACCGGCCGTGAATAACATCACTGTACTGCCTACGTCTTCGTGCGAGCGGTGGTTGTAAGTTCCTAAACTCTATCTCGTCCTTTACATATGATACCTCCTTATACTTGAACATTAGAACGAAATTATTACCTGTATATTGAGGATTAATGTTTACAGTATGTTGAGAGGAGGACGTGGACGTGGCCGCGGTCGCAAACGCGGACGTAGGAATGCTGAGAGAGAAGCTTCACCTTGAAATAAGGCTAGCCACAGCTCAGGCGAGCCACAAGAATCTACTAACAACGAACCAGAACCTGCTGTTCCCGATATCCTTCATTAGGTGGTCAACCAGATGACTCAGTTTGCTCAGTTTGTGGACCGAATGCAAGTGGCAGTAGGATTGCAACCGGGAGAGAGACAGCAAGGCATCCCAGACTTGGGAAATCGAGGAGACCGATGGCTGCAGGAAGTGGCAAAGATGCAACCACCAAAATTCGATGGTTTTTCTGATGCGCCGATATGAGATCACTGGTTGAAGGAGATGGAGAAAATATTCACCGGGATTAACTGCCCAGACGACTGGAGAGCCTCTATTACCAGTACTTTCTGACAGGGGAAGCGTCCGAGTGGTGGGAAGCCATCCGACCTATAGATCATGATGCTGACTGGGGAGAATTTAAATTGATGATGGAAGCACAATACTGCCCTCGTCCAGTAAGGGAAGCTAAAGTTCGAGAATTTTTCTCTGCGCAACCTTCAAATGTGCCAGTATCTCAGGCGATTAAGATGTTTAACCTGCAACTGGCATTTGTTCGACACCTGGTCAGAACCAATGCAGACACGATGATCCATTTCGATATGAGAATAAAACCAGAGATACATAGGTACATGTCAGGTTTCGAATTCACCACTCTCCGTCAGTATCAGGACAAATCGTTGGCGTATGAAATAAAAGAGGCAGCGATGGGAAAGTTCACAGGGTCCAAGAAACAGAAAGTCTCTGGTAATTACACGGAGCATAAAAGCAGTGGGCCCCGCAAAGCCCAGTCATCCTTTAATTCATTTAAGAAACCTCCGCATCCATCCAAGAACGGAAAGAACTTCAGAGCAGTATCAACACCGACAGATGTGGTCAAGAAATGTTTTAATTGTGGTCGCCCAGGACACCTTTGGCGTGATTGTTTCCATTCTCTAGTGACATGTTATGATTGCGGACAGGAAGGGCATCGTGAAATCTTCTACAAGGATGCCATGAAGTTAAATGGAGCTCGCACGTCACAGTCGGCTCCGAAAGAAGCAAGTGTCCAACAGACGCAGCAGAGTGTCCAGCTACCCCAAAGTTTTGGTCGAGGACGAGGCAGAGGATAGTTCGACCAAAAGGGAGCATCGAGTGCTGGATCCGTTCCCCCATGCCTTTATAAGATAATGAGGGCAGGCGATCAGGATGCCGCTGTTGCATCAGGTACCGTTCAAATCCTTTCACAACCAGTTAGTGTTTTGTTCGATACAGGGGCTACACATTCATTTATATCATTGTCTTGTGTAAATCATTTGAACATTTTTTATTTTTATTATTGTGAGCCTTATGTTGTGGGTTTACTGAGTGGGGAGAGAACTGTGGGAAACTTGGCAACTAGAGATTTTCCTATATCCATTGGAGGCAGAGAGTGGCCCTCAAATTTGATAGTGATAGAAATACAAGAAGACGACCTGATTCTCGGAGATGATTGGCTTAATCGATATGGAGCTATTGTAAACTACCGGAAGAGGAATATCTCGATGATAGCTGAAAATGGTTCCGAAATATTGTTCGAGGGATGAAGACCAGAAAGCTCAGGAAAGGTGATCAAAGCAATGAAAGATGTCAAACTGCTAAAACAGGGCTGTACTAGATACTGGTGTTACGCAATGAAGAAGGAAGACGGAAAAGTAGAACTTTCATCCATTCCTATTGTGAATGAATTCCCGGATGTGTTTCCCGACGAATTACCTGGACTACCTCCACGACGAGATGTAGAATTCACCATTGAGCTGGAACCAGGAGCTACACCAATTTCTAAGGTGTCGTATCATATGGTACCTACTGAGATGTACGTGTTGGAGCACTATTGGTTGGTATCGCCGTTTGGATATAGATTTGTGAAACTCTTTTGCGATGCGGAAGAGATTCAAGAAAAGGGCAGAAAATAAACGACACACGGATTTATAGAGGTTCGGCCAAACGTGCCTACGTCCTCTCTTGTTATCTTTTTCTATAGGCTTAAGATATAAACCTCAGCACCTCTCTTCTATCGGCCGAGGGATTACCGTTACAAGCTCGTCTTCTATCGGTCCAAGTAAACCGTTCTCTTACTTGTCTTTTTATCGGTCCAAGTTAAACCATTTCCCTTTTCTATTGGACAAGGAATCAACCACTCTAGCTTTCTATCGGTACTAGATAAACATCACTAAAATAGCGATTGTGATTCTAACAATGCTGGATCCTTGATCCTAATAACATCGAATCCAATCGTATCTTTTCTTTTTCCTCTCGTGTATGTATTAAATGTATAAACACTCAAACTAACAAAATAAGCTCAATATCACAACAATACAATGAATCTGAATATCAGATCAATGTCTTGATTGCTTGAGTTGTTGTATGATGAATACCATTAGAAGTGGTATTTATAGCCTTTTCCATCAAACTAGCCGTTGCTGACTGTTGACTTGCTAGCGTGCGCTAGCTCTTCTTCTTAGCGTGCGCTATCGCGCATTGTTGCCTGTAGCGTACGTCATGTACTGCATGTAGCGTACGTTAACGTCTTGTAATTCCAGTACATTGGCTACTGTCTCTCTTTGTTAGCGTGCGTTAATCATTCGTGCGCTAACAACACATCATTGCATGTGTCATATATCCTTTTGTACTTTTGACTTCTGACTTGACTTTCCACTGAATCTCCCAACGTTCATATGTTTGAATACAAATGCTATTTAGCATGCGCTAAATACCATTCATAGCATGCGCTATGCCTTATGTCACTGCATATGTCATTCTGTGTTTGAATGTCTTCACAACGGTAAAATAGCCTTCGATAGCGTGCGTTAATGTTCATGTGTAGCGTGCGCTAACTTCATCAGGTAGGTTTACTTCAGGTAACTTTGTACTTGTCTGATCTGCAGCCAGGACCCATTATTGTGCGCTAACTTATATGTCTCGCGTGCGCTAATTTTGTATTTTGTCCAGCTTTTTGCGTCTTCATCTGCTTCGTTGTTTTACTTCGCCTTTTTATTGTTTTGCTTTGTTTAGCAACTTAATCATCAAAACACTATTTATGAATATGTGGAATAAATATTCCAACAGTACGAATTGAAGAAGCAACTGGAAGAGTTACTGGACAAAGGCTATATTCACAGCGTTTGCATGCAGGGTGCACGGTTCTTTTGTCCAGAAGAAAGATGGATCGCTTCGATTGTGTATTGACTATCAAGAGATGAACAAGATGAAGATCAAGAACAAGTATCAATTGCCACGGATTGATGATTTGTTTGTCCAGTTGCAAGGAGCAACAGTATTTTCTAAGATCGATCTAAGATCAGAATATCATCTGTTGAGGATTAAGCCGATGTTCTGAAGTCAGCATTCAGAACTCGCTACGGATACTATGAGTTTGTAGTAATGCCGTTTGGTCTCACTAATGCACCTGCCGTGTTCATGCAGTTGATGAATCGAGTGTTCATAGAGTATTTGGACAAATTCATAGTTGTGTTTATTGATGATATTCTGGTTTATTCCAAGAGCCCGGAAGAGCATGCGCAACACTTGCGGATCGTTTTGGACCTCTTGAGAAGCGAGCAACTATATGCCAAACTTTCTAAGTGTGAATTATGGCTAAAGAAAGTGATGTTCCTCGGTCACGTAGTATCAGTGGAAGGAGTCCGAGTAGACCCCCAAAAAGTTGAATCAATTATGGATTGGAAACCTCATAAGAACGAGAAGGAAGTTAGAAGTTTCCTAGGACTTTATGGGTACTATCGTCCGTTTGTGGAAGGGTTTTCCAAAATTACCCGTCCACTTACTTGATTACTGCAGAAGACCCAAAAGTTTGAGTGGAACGAGATGTGCCAGACCAGTTTTGATGAATTGAAGAAGAGATTGACGACGGCACCGATTTTAGCACTACCACAGGGAACTGGAGGATTCATAGTTTACACTGACTCTTCGAACCAAGATCTCGGGTTTGTACTGATGCAGAATGGGAAGGTGATCGCCTATGCATCACGACAGTTGAAGCCCTATGAAGTAAATTATCCAACGCACGATTTGGAGTTGGCAGATATTGTTTTCGCCTTGAAAATTTGGAGACATTATTTGTACGTGACTCACTGTCAGATCTTCACGGATCATAAGAGTCTCAAATACATCTTCAGTCAGAAAGAGTTAAACATGCGACAGAGGAGATGGCTGGAATTGATTAAGGACTATGACTTGGAGATTCTTTATCATCGAGGCAAAGCAAATGTAGTGGCTGATGCACTGAGCCGCAAACCTATTTCTATTCGAATGCTGGAGACACTCACCTCCCAGACCAGCATTCAACGAGAATTGATTCGCGAAGGAACTGAAGTATGGTTGCAAAGAGTCCAAGGACAACTTTATGTGATGGAATTAACTTCATCCTTAACCGAAAAATCAAATCTAAGCAATTAGATGATCCTTTGATGATTCGGTTACGTGATGAAGTGAGCAAGGAAAGGCCCCAGGATTTGTAATTCATGGTGACGGAGTTTTGAGATTCCAGAGCCGACTTTGTGTTCCCAATGTCGATGTTTTGAAGCAGACAATCATGAAGGAAGCTCACAGCACACCCTATTCTATCCACCCGGGCACTAGTAAGATGTATAATAATCTGAAGCAAAATTTCTAGTGGGGCAACATGAAGAAAAATGTAGCGGATTATGTCTCTAAATGTTTGATTTGTCAGCAGGTTAAGATTGAGCATCAACGACCTGCCGGAATGCTGAAGTCGCTCCCGATTCCTGAATGAAAGTGGGAAGATGTGTCGATTGACTTTATCACTGGTATGCGAGGACCAGGTCAGGGATGAACATGATTTGGGTGATAGTTGACCGTCTAACCAAATCGACTCATTTTATGGGCATTAAGGACACTTAGAGACCAGAGAAGTTGGCACGAGTATTTATTGCAGAGATAGTCCGATTGCACGGAACATCAAAGACCATTATTTCTGACCGATACGGTCGCTTCGTGTCACATTTTTGGAAAACAGTTCATAAAGCCTTGGGAACCGAGCTAAACTTTAGTACAACTTATCATTCGCAGACAGACGGACAGTCCGGGAGGACTATTCAAATAGTGGAGGACATGCTGAGAGCTTGTGCCTTAGATTGGTCGACTGAGTGGGAAGTTCATCTAACATTGATTGAATTCACTTACAACAATAGTTGGCATGGTTCCATTAAGATGGCATCTTTCAAAGCATTATACGGAAGGAGGTGTAGATCGCCCTTGTGTTGGGACGATTCATCAGACTTGATCGGGACAGAACCGGAGTTGATTGTACAGACGTGATAGAAGATAGCTTTGATTCGTGAAAGACTATTGAGCGCCTAGAGTCGGCAATAATCTTATGCAGACGTACGTCGTCGCCCATTAGAATTTGGTATTGGAGATCAAGTGCTTTTAAAGGTTTCTCCTACTCGGGGAATTTTTTGTTTCGGGAAGAAGTGAAAGTTGAGTCCGAGATATATCGGACCATTCGAGATTCTTGAGAGACTTGGAGAGTTGGCGTACAGGTTGGCCTTGCCGCCAATGCTGAGTCACGTTCATAATGTGTTCCACGTATCTCAGTTACGGAAGTACATATCAGATCCCAATCATGTCATTGATTTCGGCGAGATCGAAGTCGCTCAGGACGACACGTTTGAAGAGAAACCGATCAGGATACTCGAAAGTCGAGTCAAACAATTGAGAAATAAACCAATCATTTTTGTTAAGGTTCAATGGTCGCGACACGGAGTTGAAGAAGCCACTTGGGAGATGGAAGATAGTATGAAGTCCAAATACCCAGAATTATTTTCGTCTTGAGTTTCGGGACGAAACTCCTTTTTAGAAGGAGGGTATGTAATATCCGGATAAAATCTTGAGTATTTTCATCTGTATCTAAATCCTGTATTATTCGAATTTATGATATCAATAATCGAAGTATGATTTTTCCATATTCATATCCACATGCATGATAATAACAACTTGTAAATCTCATGCAACTACGCCATAACGTACGCTAGCTAGTAAGCGTAACGTACGTTATATGCTATAGATAGCGTACGCTATGAATGTAGCATAGCGTACGTAAGACAGCTAATAATAGATCAGGGCGGCTAGCACATGGGCCAGTTGGTGGAGGGCCCAGATAAGATTCCCGCGGCGTGAACCTAGACAGTTTTGGGTCAACGGAGATTAACGTACGCCTAGGGATGTACATAGCGTACGCTAAGTATGGTTGATTACGTAATTAACGGTGTTGATGTAGCGTACGTAAGAGAGAATAAGAACGAGGCAGTAAGCTATCATTGGACGATAACGTACGCTAAGGATAGTAGATAGCGTACGCTAAGTGTATAACGTACGTTAAGCACTAAGGCTAACGTACGTAAAGCTTAAGACAATATATATGGGACAGCACCCCATTTCATTTCACCTCGTTTCTTTTCACTTCCCTTTCATTTCCTCCAAGTCCAGAGAGCCCTCTTTGATACTTTAACACCTATATATCATCTATACTCGATCATTGAGGATTGGAAGCACCTTGTATTGGTATTCAAGCTTCCGGTATTGGATTTTCGTCAAGTGTTCATCATTGTCTTCTACATTAAGGTATGTTGATACTTTCCAAACTCTAATTCTTGTTCTTAAGGTATAATATGAGCATGCTTCTGAGATCATTGGATTAGTGAATGACACATTAAGTTGAACACCATGTTGTTAAGAGCTAAGACGAACTTATTTGAGACCTTTCTTGAGAAAGTGGATTATTAACCAAGCATCTTGAGTTGAACCTATGATATAGTTTCTGAGATTAGATACACATATTGGATGATGATTCTGAGTTGCTTGCTTACCAATGCGTTGTTAATATGATCACTTAAAACGGGGATATTCAAGGAGATAAATTCTTAGGATTTTCACCAAGAATGATCCATGTGTAGTGTAAGTATTCTTCAAGCACAATTCATGATTCATAGTGATTTCTGGAGATGATGATATTCATGTTGATGTTTTAGAAATGATCAAGACTTGTGATTATTGTCACCCTCGTTAACCGAACTACATATGGGAATACGTAATCGAGATTTGAGTATGGCATTGTGATGATATGTGTATCCTTGAATTCGAAGATGTCTAACACCATAGTATCATTCATATTCGCATGAGTAATGTATTTGTGAGTATAACGGACGTTAAGTACTATGCATTACGTACGTTATGTTATCAGGTAAGACAGTCGTCTGATCAGAGAAGAAAACTATCAAATGCATGCTTAGCGTGCGTTAGACTTTGGAGCTTACGTACGCTAACGAGCAGACTTAACGTACGTTACGTTGGGTATGTAATGTAAGTTATGCAGACATCAGACAGGATACGTTTTGTTGAACTTTTTGCCATAGTTTAGGATGTTAGATGTTCGTACGTTAGTTATGACGTAAGATGAACTCTTTATTCATTTCTAATGTTTAAGGTTCGAGCTTGCAACGTGATAGATCGAGGGGGTGACCTTCGAGTGTGTTGATATCCGTCGAAGTATATCCTTATCGTCAATTTGAGGTAAGTACTTTAATTATAGTTGTTCGTATTATGTCGGTTATGTTATTATTGTACTGTGCATATGTGTCGTGATTAATTGTCCACCATGCGTTGGTCCGAGGGGATCATCATGGGAATTTATAGCTGTGTGCGCTGGATCGTTGGACATGTAATTCCACCATGCGTTGGTCCGACGGGATCATCATGGGAATCTATAGTTGTGTGCGCTGGATCGTTGGAATACCATCAGTATGTTGAGATTGTCATGATACGTTATGTGGTGTTATTATTTCTCGTTGGATAAACTTGCCATGTTTATTGTTGTATAATTATCGTACTTGTACTAGCATCGTTGTGCTAACCGCTTCGGATGTGAACATTTGTTTTATGTTCAGGATATAGGAGAGCGGGAAAACAACCACTGGAGTTGCATGATGACGAGGGTGCAGATTGATGTTCCGGCCAAATTTATTTATCAGATGTTTGTGTTGTTTTTAATTAAGTACTCGAGTACGTAATCTTTTTGATGTTGGGTTTGGTTATGTATTAATATTCACTGTTATACGTTTGTATTTTCAGTACTGAGTCAGACTCGTTGTATTTTATTTCTGTTTCCGTCGTTTGTTGGTGTTTGTTATTGTCATTTCGTTTCATCAGCCTTGTAAATTCTTACGTAAAGGATTTACCGCGCTGTAATATTCCTGAAATCTTCGAGGGTGTTATTCTTATTTCAAGCAACAAGGCCTTAGAGAGACTTATAAGGAGCATATTAATCCTATCCCACATCCTCATGAGTGGAATGTCCCACCGGAGATCTCATCCATCGTTTGCGTACCTCCAGAGAGGGTACGACATGATGCTCGTCCTGAAACCAATCGAACATCGTCCCATACTGCTGAAATGGCGCGTCAAATGGCTGATACTGATACTCATAATCTAGAAACCGCAGTCGGCTCAAGAAATGCTCGGTCACCGCTCAAAGAATGATGAATCGAGAATGATGGTGTCTTTGGATCTCGGAATGGTGGTCTTTGGACCTCGAGAATGGTGACTAAGTGTGGCGAGAATGGTGACTAGGCGAGATGCTGAAAATAATGACTAGGCTGACGCTGAGAATGGTGACTATGGGCTGCACCAGAGACTGAGTGACGTGGAGGGTTAGGAATCCTCCACTGGGCGCTGCTAACAGATGCAGAATGACGAAGCCTATCGGGAAACCTATCATGGCTCTAAGATGAGTAGTACACCGGGCTCCTAGAACGTCTATGCGTAGGTTCGAAGAAATCCACGATTCCAGAAAGCAACTTTCGAGAAACTCGAGCAATAAATCCTATCTCTCGTACAAGATCGCCTTCAAACGGCTATCGAAGTACTCATCCCTTCTCGCGTCCTGGGTGTGGTCCGAACAAGGAAGTCCGTGGACACAACACACCCTCTCTGCCTGCCTCTCCCGATCCGATGTCTCTGCACCATCTACTGGTGGGTACTCTGCCGGCGTCGCTTCGACACTTTATGTGCCGACTCATATGTAATCAATTTCCTAGCAGCCTTCTTCAACCTATCCATAACTTTCTTTCTCGGCATCAGCGCAGGCTCATTCTCCTTGTCCTTCACAGCTATTTTTATAGGCTTTATGAACTTAATGTCATATGGCGAGCCATTCTCAAAACTCAGGTAGTAGTACTCAGTCTCATCCTCCTCCAGATGCGGTAAATAGGGAAGTACTTTGTGCTGCAAAAGTAGTCATTGAAGCATACCATTAGATGAGCAATCACATAACGTTGAAGAGATGAGTGAAGTGAGGAGAAAATACGTTTATAAATTTATGTACCTTATCGTCGAAGAAATGAGTGAAATCACAGAATATTTTCCTCGTAGTCCACATCAAACACTGGGGGACTTGGACAGATTTATTTCGAATTCCACACAATTCTCCCAATGAAGGAATCATCTCATACGACCATATCTGTAAAGCCCAAACAGGACCATAAAAGTGATAGTCCTTATGTTCCTGTCCCTCCTTCATGGCAACGTTGCCTATGTAGTAAGATAAAACCCCAAAGGCATAAGAACCCCTAGGAAACATATCCCACTGCTCGAAATCCTCAACTAATGCCCATGTCTCGACCATCATGTCGTCACGGCATAGGATAAGGTAGAAGTATATAAGCAAATTGGCAACGTTCACATAATCTCTTATGTCTCTACCAAAATCTCGAGCATTGAACCTCTTCCGCAGAATACTAACCTTAATATTTTTGCCATTGAGTATTCCGTGGAAAATACCGTCAGACCGAAGGAGATGGTCGTCCTGTGGATGGAAGGTAGAGTTTCCAAAATACAGTCCAGTGATCATGGCAAAATCACGGGCCGTAAAACGAATGGTCCACCCGCAAACCTGGAACCACGACTCATCCGGGGAGATTTGATCACCCTCCAACTGACGGACAATCAAGTGATGTAGGGCAGTATTTGTACTCCCATTTCTCCTAACTTTAATCATACGCCCCAGGACCCCATCAGTCAAGCTCTCGATAGCTCGACCACCATCTGCGGAATTGCGGCCCACACTTCTTAGTGTCTCAATGATCTCTTTAAATACCGCCTCCCGTATATAAAGATTCACTTGACGTGTAACAAAGCGCAATGTAGGTCTCTTCCATACGCAACCAGTCTCCATTATAGACATACAAATCATAAGAATATGATAGAATGCTTAAGAGAACGAAAAAAAAAAGACACTGCTTGGACACGATGGCATGCACACGATCGATGCCCGTCGTGTGAAGACCATTGTGTGCAACACGACGGCTCACACGACGGGCATCGATCGTGTGATTGACATCGTGTGCAAGGCAGAAGCCTTTGATCTTCTTGCCCACGACGGCACACACGATCGACGACCGTCGTGTGTAAACCATCGTGCCCACGAAAGACCATCGTGCACACGATGGTGTCATCTTCTTCAGCACCATCGTGAGACGATGAACAACCGTCGTGGCACGATCGTGTGTGAATGAAAATACACTAACCGGCGGCTCATTGACGAATTCCTCTTCAGATGGAGTGTCACTAGCGTGTGAGGAACTTCTGGCGTCTTCAGATTCTCTATCGTAGTCGGAGTTCGACATCTTCTGGCCGGCGAAAGGGTTTCACGACGGGGGTTTTCGGTTTTACGAGAGTCGGATACAGCGAGAGTTTTTTTGCAAGAGAGAGAAATATTGAATTGTTGGACCGTTTAGATTATTGTTGTTTGCTTTTAGTAATTTTCTATTTTTTATGTTTTTTATCTTTTAGTGGTAGACTTTAAGGGTAATAATGTCTTTTAACACATTTTGGTATAAAAAACTTATAGTTTTATGAATGGGGATATATGACTTATTAATTTTATGCTTTGGTACTAAAAAAGAGAAATCCCTTTTGGAAATACCAAAATTATATATATATATATATATATATATATATATATATATATATATATATATGTGTGTGTGTGTGTGTGTGTGCGCGCGCGCTTATAATAAATATAATTTCACCGTCTAAAATATATTTCTTTTTGTGGAAATAATTTGCAAGAGGCGTATGAAACTATGAGTCAAATAATTTTCCCAGCTAGAGACATAATTATAATTTTTTTATTATAATCAATAATTTTATAATATATTATAAAATATTATTGGTAGTTCATAAGAAAGAAATATTAATACACAGAGTAGTTTTCTTAAATTGTGATGAGAACATATTTTGCCCCGTATCATATGGCCGGATTTATTTTAGCCAAGGAGAGAAAACTACTCTTTCTTGCACAAGCAATATTTACATATGAATATAACCGGCAAATAAAAAATACAACCAGATATATTGTATGTTTGGTGGAAATAAACCAACTTATTTTTCGAGTCTAATTAAAAATCTATTTGATACATTATAAATTAATTTATAAACTAATTTTTTGAGATTCTATTTATAGTAGCATTTCATTTTGTTTAGGCAATTTATCTGATAAACTAACTAATAGTTAATAAACTAATTTATTTGGCTTTTCTACCGTCGGACTAGAAAAATTTGACCTGGCGTTAGGTCGGTACTAAAATTACATATTTTTTTTTTCATATTTGTAGATTACAATCCGTACAGTTCAATCCTAACAAGAATAATATACAAACTGAAATCGACAAATATGAAAAAGATATAATTTTAGTACCGACATAACGTCAGAGTAAATTTTACTGACATGATGGTAGAAAAACCCAATTTATTTAGATGCCACGTTTGGTAACACCTCAATAAGCTAATACGCTAGTTATGACGTCAAGAGGAACTTTTTGAATAAATTAAAAAAATAAATTAACATCTAAACTAATTTATTTTTACGTCAATTATCCAGTACTCTATCATTCAATAATTAGCCTATCAGCTAACCACATATTCAGAAGTGCAAACCAACATATAAATGACGATAATTTGGCACGGAGGAAGTACCATTTAATGTGTAATACCATAACTTATTTAATTAAAAAAAATATAGAAGGAATTAATTAAAAGTACATTAGTCAGTTTTGTATATTCCTTTAACCTATAACAAAAATTCTTAAATATTGATATTTTAAGCTACCAACCAATGAAAAATACTCCCTCCGTCCACAACCAATGTTCTCTTTTTGCCATTTTGATATGTCCACAAAAAATGTTTTCTTTCTATTTTTAAACACTATCCTACAATACAATTACTAAAATATCCTTATAATTTTTATATATTTACACATTTTACCAGACTGACCTACATATTAAATTATTTAACCAACTTAATTAACATTAAATTACTTTTAATGTGGGACCCAAACTCCACCCATATTACACTCACCTAACATTTCTTAAAACCCAAACTAAAAAAAGTTGGGAAACATTGATTGTGGACGGAGAGAGTAGCTTGCTATTTATTTATTTATTATTATTTTTAAGGAGTAGTTGCTAGATTAAAGTCAACCAATACTGACTCTTTTTATGAATTAAATATACGTCATCGGTATCTAAAGCCTATGATGCCTAGGTGAGAATTATGAGTCGGTAGGTTATGAATTTTTTAATTCTCTAAGAGCATGTGGAATTATAGAAATACTACATGCGAACGTATTATGTAGTCCCATAATAAACGAATGAGTACATCAATAAGGGAGGGAGGAGTGGAAGTCTAATATCCTTAGGGTGCCACATCACTTCTATTTAATAAAAACCTTTTAACTCAAAACTACCCCAATACTACCCTGACACTATCCTAACTAGACGGAGTGGTACCCCAGTACCCGAATTTTTTTTTTTTTTTTTGTACCTGCACTGTGGTACCCTTCTTCTTCCTCGGGGTGGTACCTTTTTTGTTCCTGTACCTGCAAAAACAAGCAAAAAAAAGACAAGAAAATAAGAAATACAAACACAACACACATACTCGATCGAGTTCGGAACTCGATTTTGTAGCTCGATTTTGATACCCGAGGTACACGGAATGGTGTAGCCGAGCGGGTTCACGAGCTCGCTTGGCAACCCGAGCTCCACTCCGTCTGGCCTAAATGAATCGATGAGATGTTAGTATCTAGGAGAGTATGTATGTGCATCATTTCTCGTGCAATTGTAACCAAACTTTTGGGGTTCACACAAACTTTAGGTTATAGTTTTTTTTTTTTTCTTATTTTGTTATTTTAACTTTTTGTTATAGGTTCACATCCTCAAATCTGCTACATTGATTTTTTTTATAAATATTTTTTTATTTTAATAGAATTCATTTTAAAATTTGCTTTAAACTTCTTAGTGTGTTGATAAAATATCGGATCAAATCGCAGAAATCGGGTATTATTCGCATGACGTCGAACTTTATTTTTATATACAGCACAAATCTGGTAGACGAATTTTCGGGATAAAAGCGTTGATAAATTTCAAAAATTATATATTTCCCATAATCATTAGATCTCATTAACATTGGTTTAAGTAATAAATAGAATCTGAAATTTTATGAGAAAACAACAAAAATATGAGACGAAGGATAATTTATACTAACAACAACACATCTGACAAACGAAAAACAATGAAAAAATTGAAATACTACAAAAAGCAGCAAGTTGAATTGGACGAACTCTTTGTTTAAATTTTTTGTTGGATCATATTATAACTTAATTTTGTAGCGACGAATATCCCAAAATACAACAATTTTGATATCGGAACGGGGCAGCAAAACAAATCACCTGTCAAATGAGTTCTGGCCGGATAGATAGACAAAGAACCCTAAAATTCGAGGGAGAATGACCCAAAAGTACATTCCTAATAAATTTTTTCCCTAAAAGACATAATGGTAATTTTCTTACCCAAACTCCAAGTAGGGTTGTAAACGAATCGAATCGAAGCGAATATTGTTGTAATCGAATCGAATCAATAAATTTACTTACGAATTCGAATACGAATACGAATCGTGTTCGAATATTAATTTTGATTTGAATTTGAATACTTGAACAATTTCACGAATTCGAATCGAATACTCGAATCTATAGATAAAGGAGATGAAGAATTACTCGTCGAGATTAAAGTTATTGCAATATATATTTATGATAAACAATGTAACCTTAATTTGAAGTCCACTTCAATATGAGACAAAACTCAATACATTTGACATGTATTTAAAGATTTAAGAGTATAATTCCAAATTGTATTAAGAAAATATACTATATACAAAATATATTTTTAGTTATATTATATATTTAAATATTTAATCGAATCTCTACGAATATCGAATCGAATATCGTAAATACTTATAAGTATTTGATTATTAATCGAATCAGAAAAACTATTTGTATTTGAATTCGAATCATAAAATTTCGAATTCGAATCACCAAATTTCGAATCGAATCACGAATCGGATCAAAATTATTTGATTTGTTTACAACCCTAACTCCAAGTCTTGTTCTCATTGAGACATATACTTATTACTTAGATTATTGTATCTATACTATTGCTTTAAATTTGAAAATATATAAGACATTTTACACAAGTGTGGACCATCCCTACTGCCGGTCGATCGACCGCCGCTGGCAGATCACTATCGTCCGACCATCAACAGCTACCACCGTTTTTTTAATTCTTTTACTGCAAGTGGCCGACGATGAAAAGCACCATCGTATAATTTATATTTTCAATGAGTATTCTGACCATTGCCGGCCACTTCTATCCTAACAAAATTGCCCAGTGGTAATTTACATTACGAACATGTATTCCAGATTATCATATGGTAACAACATACCAAAGGATATTTTTCATCCTCGACTGCTACTTCTCATCACCACGACTTACTTGTTAACAAAATTATCTAATGGTAATTTAGATTACCAAGTATTTAAAATTACTATATGGTAACATCACACCGATAGGTATTCTGACCGTTCCCGGCCACTGCCAGATGTATCACAAAATAAAAAAAATTAGAAAATATTAAAAGAAGTAGCAAAAAATGTTCTTCATAGCATAAAAACAATATTATTTGCACCACAAGTCAATAAATCAAAAATTCATAACTAAAAACCATAAATAATCCAAAGCCATTCAAAGAAAGAGTTGTGTTTTGAGAAGATCAATCATTTTATTTTATAATAATGAATTTTGTATGTGCATGTATGTTTTTTTTTTTTTTTGAGAATATCAATATAACAATCATATTACATGAATTCAACGAATACATCATTCGATCTATCAAACATTACAAATGCATCAATCAATCTATTGAAACTATAATACACTAGAACACAAACTGCACTCGACAAGATTTGAACCCATAAACTCTGTGGTACGAGCTTGCCACTAGCTACAAGCACTAGGATGTACATGTATGTTATGCTCCAGATAATTTAAAAATGTAGTTTTTCTAATACATATGTGACTGTATGTATAGGTGCACAGTAGTCATCGATCTAGGAGCAAAACTAGATCGAAGCGGCCTACACACCCAGGCTCAAGTAGGGATGGTAGCGGGACGGGACGGGACGGGACGGGTGGGTACTTGAAGATCCAGATCCGTCCTACAAGGTGAACGGTGCGGGAGCGGGTCGACCCACCGC
The DNA here is from genome assembly GCA_033398695.1 of Orobanche coerulescens. Classification (NCBI taxonomy): domain Eukaryota; kingdom Viridiplantae; phylum Streptophyta; class Magnoliopsida; order Lamiales; family Orobanchaceae; genus Orobanche; species Orobanche coerulescens. The sequence continues at coordinate 6,031,431 of CM065816.1, forward strand.
GTGTCACGGTGCGGGTAGGTCGACCCGCTGAGAAAAAAAAAATACTACTTTAAAGTTAATAAATTTAATTTTTTTTAAAAAAAAATTATCTAGTATTTCATTGTTATAATACATACTGTTTATAAACTTTTTCATTATTAACATAAATATATAATATATGGTAATAAATATATAAAATAGTATATATTTATATGCAGTATATATAAAAAATATGTATTAATATAGTAAAAAAATAAAAAAAAATGCAGGACGAAGCGGTCCGGATACCCACTGAGCAAAAGTGATTCCCAAACCCGCCCCAAATCAGACGAATTATGCTGCTGTGAATATGGCTCACCACTTCCACCCAAAAGCCATTATTGAACAGATAAAAGAAAAAAGGAAAAAAAAAAAAAAACCATTATTGAACTTTGTCCTATTTTTTACTGGGGTCAGGATATATCAAAGTCATATATACAGAGTAGAAACTATTTACAGTAAAAATTATCAGCATCTTGAAATGGTGACTCACTAATTATAGCCAACCCTTTTTTCCAATAAACAGGGTTAAGGATATATGTAATGCCTGATAATTGTCTTAACTATTTTCAGTTTAAGTACAAATCCTATGTTCTTATTAGGCATACGGCTCCGACACTTGTCAAAACCAGTTGCAATGAAATCTCTGGTCCAACTGATCCTAAATTATGGAGTATTGTATAAAAAAAAAAAATCACATATCAATATTTACGATATATATTAATATTAATTTTATACATATTTTAGAACAAATATGTTATAATTGAATTTTGTTATATTAATTTTTTATTATCAAACATGATAGATAATAACTAAGTTTATGTAGATGGGTCGGGTGTGGGTATCACTCTTGCCTCGTTCCGCCCTGTCCCGTGCAATTTTTTATTTTTTAATATATTTTTTTTTGTCACCGTCCGGCTAAATTCATAAGATTTCGAGATATGGTATAGATCACTTGTGATGGTATTTGAAGAGACTCATTATGCTGGGATGTTTTTGCTTGAAATCCTATTCGAATACTTTTGCTTTATTTTGTGTTTAGACAATTGGTCGTTGTTTGCATATTAGATTATTATTATTTATAATTCGAGAGATGAGTTTCAGTAATATGTCTTAGTATTTATCAAAATTTAATTAAAGGATAAGAAATTGATGGTTAATTGTGATGACTTTTTCATATTGTAATTTAAGTAATTAAATTTTATGTATAGATGTAGATATCAGATATGTGTTATTTAAATTTACATGTTTATTTGAACTCCACAAAGACGATAAATAATTTTGGTGATTGTCTTATATTGAAGACAAGTAAAAACCTAAATTCTAATTTATCCAATTAAATCTAATAGCTAATTGAGACTGTAGTATTGGAATCTCTCGTCATCTTGATTAACTCGTTGCAATATTTAACTATCATCAACTCTCAGTCATCAAAATAAAGTTGAGAATATTACGATCTACTAGGGTTGTTAGCGGTCCGAGTGAACCCGAAACTCGGTCATGAACCGGACCGAAATATCCGGGATCGAAACTCACCCGAAAACTAATGAGTTCGGATTCGAGTTCTAAACATTGAACCGAAACCGATAAGACCCGGACCGATAAAACCGAAAAGAAACCCGGTAATAAATTAAAAAAAAGTTTATATGTATTTTATAATTTATATATTTTATACATATATTATTAATACGTTTTGCGTGTTTTAAACACAAATAGCATGCTGGTCAAGTAGTTAAGACGCTATACCTTCGAACAAAAGGTCTGGAGTTCGAATCATGTAACCTCATTTATGTGATTTATTTTGCTGCTCTTCCTTTATTTTCCTAGTAAAGATCCATCCCACATAGGACTATTAGCGGTCCGAGTGAACCCGAAACACGATCATGAACCGAACCGAAATACCCGGGACCGAAACTCACCCGGAAACTAACGAGTTCGGATTCGAGTTCTAAAAATTGAACCGGAACCGTCATCGGTCCGGACCGGATCTACCCGGTAACCTATCGGACCGGATCCGAATCTGGAGAAAACCGGTCCGAACCGGTCCGATAACAGCTCTACGATCTACTATTGATATAATAACCAACTGTCTTGGTGCAGTTGGCCACCTGACCTTCAATTTAGTTGACCTTCAATTTAGTTGGAGGTCAGAGGTTCAATTGCTAGTGGCAATACTTTGGACTTGAATTTCTCAAGGCCTAATGATCCCTTAGTCTTTGACTAAGGGTTAGGTCCTAGCCCCCCGGGTAGCTGACGGATAGTTACAATATCATGTGCTTCAAGCGGCAGTGTGGGAGGCTTGATCTCGGTGGGAACCTGCGGTTGGATTATGGAGACCCGACATGCCTATCTATCGGGGTCCAGCATGGAACAATCACTTAGGAGATAACTCTTTGTGCGCGGAAGTGAAGTATATTTAATTGTTAGTCAGGTATATTATCTCGCAGTTTAAGCTGTTCACATGGCGCCAGAAGTGCTTTCTCATGTAATTACCATAATGCAGTATGGATCACCTATGTATCAAAAAAAAATCAACTTAATTCATGTGGAATACGACTTTCCTCGTCATCACCTATAAGTACACTTGCATATAATAAATCAATTAGCAAACAGTATATCAATTATGGCATGAAGGGATAAATTTTTGGACGAAATATAGCAATTCAGGCGGGATGGAATGGAATGAGTATTTAAAAAGATATAATCGCCTTATTTAGAATTATTGAATGCGAACCTAATTAGGTTTTGTTTGGCAAATACGTATTCAAGACCACTTAAAATTTGCTATTTATAGTGAATTTGTAAGTCAAAATTCGTCCACTCTGCCGGAACAAGAAAATAGAAACTTGGGCTTGCATTTGGTTTGGGCCCAGTTGCCGTCTGCACATACATTTCTAAGACTGTATAAAACATGCAGCAACCATTTTTATCATCAACTAACTAAATAAATAAATAAATAAAATTTATTTATAATATATAGTAGAGCCAAAAAATAAGTAAATAAGAAACAACAACAACAACATTACCCCAATACCACAACGACTCCCGTAAAAAGCGGGGTAAGGAGGGATCGAATGTACGCAGTCTTACCACTGTCTTAACACAGAGATGCTGTTTCCGGATGATCCAAAATGAAAATCAGACGAGAATCGCATTTAAAATGACTAAGTCTTACGTAAAAAGAAGTGCGGTTTAGTGAAATATTTTTTTATTCCATTATAATCCAGAACCAAAGAATAATGAGTTTTTGGCTCCATTGAAAATAATGGAATTAAATAAGTAAATAAGAAAGAACAAAGTAATTTAGCAAATAGGAACATTCCATGATATATCTCATTTTGTATTTAATGTAATTTTATACTTGCTATTTGCATTATTTATGTCCTTGTCACTTTCTTATTTAATTTCATATAAATATATAAAAAACAAAATAAATGATAAGTGATTGCAAGATTTGATGTCTCTACTTATTTGTCAGTTTCAATCTCTCCACCTGGAATAGGAAAGCACACCCACTTTTTTAAGACCAGAAAATAAAATAATTTATCTTCATTTGAAGTTAAACTTGAAATCATTGAGGCTGGTAGTACACTTTTTTCAGATCCAATTGGTCTAGAATAAATTGTACCACACTACCACTCCAATTGTAATAAACTTTTCGATACTCTTTTTGTCCCGCTCAACGCTTTATGCTTATTTTTCTTTTTATACATTTAGAAATTTTATATTTATTATAGAGTTAATTATATAAATCGTCCGTGTGATTTGTCGGTTTCACAGGTTTAGTTCCTGTACTTTTTTTTCAGCGGGTCATGCCCTTGTGGTTTTTGATATGTTACGGGTTTAGTCCTTGTGGTTTGTCGGGTTTCACAGGTTTAGTCCATATACTTTTTTTTATTATTATTATTATTATTATTATTATTATTTTTTTTTTTATTACTATTATTATTATTATTATTATTATTATTATATTATTGTAATAATAAGAAGAAATTCATATGGTTTACAAGAAATTAGTGGGGAGCCGAGAAACAATCTGAGCCCCCACTCCTCTAGCTATAGCGAAGCTAACCCTACTAAAAATATGAAGCGAAAGACGCGCTCCAATGTCTTGAGTCACCGAGAATCTTCTGACACGTTTTAGTAAGGCCACCGCATCCTTCTCAAGTTCTCCAAAAGAAGAGAATGAAAAGGGGAGAAACCCATATCCCATATCCGAGCATTTAGCCTCGTGATTGACGCGTTACGTTGTGCGGCTTCAATCACCGCACGACCCTAAGACAAAGTCAACCATGCCGGTTGCCAAGGGCGATGACCACGGATCAACACATACATCAAGCCCACCAACCCATGAGTAAAGTAACATATCAGCTGGACGTAAGGGTTTGTCCTTTTCCCCAATAAGCCCAATATCAACCTTCTTACGTGCCGAAATCCCGGATCGAGAACATATGTCAACAAGGACATCACGCACAACATTATGCCGATGTTTAATACCAATAATACCCGCGCACGATACAGCATGGTCCCCATAAATATCCCCAGTAAAGACCTTGGAACAAGCTGAGCACGGCATCTGAAAAGAAAAAAGGGAAACACCTAGCCGATAGCACAACACACATCGGTAAGTCCTGGCGTTCATAGTATGTCCTAAACCAGATATTGGAACCACTCTGAGCCAATCTGAAGTGTACTCCTCCTTTTGTGAATTCCATAACGCCAACTGTCGAGAAGATAGGCGAAAAGTGGATTCAACCGTTTGGGTAACCCGTGCGAAATGTATATCTGCCAATTTCTTCATGAGTTTGGGGGCAGCGATCTCGCTCGGGTTACTCAAAAGGTCTATATCCATTTTCGCATTAAAAGTACATAATGCATCATCAAAGGAAGGGCCAGAAGTCACAATACCGGTATGTCGGAGAAGCTTAGTTTGTAAGCTAGCAGATTATTATTATTATTATTATTATTTATTACTATTATTATTATTTTTATAAATAAGAAACTCATAGGGTTTACAAGAAATTAGTGGGGAGTCGAGAAACAATCTGAGCCCCCACTCCTCTAGCTATAGCGAAGCTAACCCTACTAAAAATATGAGCAGCACCACGTGCTCCAATGTCTTGAGTCACCGAGAATCTTCGGATACGTTTTAGTAAGGCCACCGCATCCTTCTCAAGTTCTCCAAAAGAAGAGAATGAAAAGGGGAAAAACCCATATCCTATATCCGAGCATTTAGTCTCGTACTTGACTCGTTTACGTTGTGCGGCTTCAATCACCGTACGACCCGGCACAAAGTCAACCATGCCAGTTTGCGTCAAGGGCGATGACCCTGTCAGATCAACACATACATCAAGCCCACTATCCCATGAGTAAAGTAACATATCAGCTGGACGTAAGGATTTGTTCCTTTCCCCAATAAGCCCAATATCAACCTCCTTACGTGCCGAAATCCCGGACCGAGAACATATGTCAACAAGAACATCACGCACAATATTATGCCGATGTTTAATACCAATAATACCCGCGCACGATACATCATGGTCCCCATAAATATCCCCAGTAAAGACCTTGGAACAAGCTGAGCACGGCATCTGAAAAAAAAAGGGAACACCTAGCCGATAGCACAACACAGATCGGTAAGTCCTGGCGTTCATAGTCTGTCCTAAACCAGATATTGGAACCACTCTGAGCCAATCTGAAGTGTAGTCCTCCTTTTGCGAATTCCATAACGCCATCTGTCGAGAAGATAGGCGAAAGGTGGATTCAATCATTTGGGTAACCCGTGCAAAATGTATATCTGTCAATTTCTTCATGAGTTTGGGGGCATCGATCTCACTCAGGTTACTAAAAAGGTCCATATCTATTTTCACATTAAAAGTACATAATGCATCATCAAAAGAAGGTCCAGAAGTCACAATACCGGTATGTCGGAGAAGCTTAGTTTGTAAGCTAGCAGATTGGAGTCTAGAAGCAAGGAAAGCATAGTTCAAGACATCACCTGCAAAATATACACCAAGTCCCCCAAAAGTAAAGGGTAAGATGGCAAGTCTCCATTGCCAATCACCAAAACCAGGTCCAGAAGCAGTGACAATACGCTGCAAAGAAGAACGAAGAGCCACATCAAAAGAAATCTGAGCACTCTCAAAGACCCGGGGAGAACAAGTGCGCATAGCAAAATATAACTTGGAAATACTGGCACAAGCACGAAGCAGCAACAACTCACACCGAGGATCATTAATTTTAGCAATAGCACCCATAAGCTCAATGGTTTTGACAACCCTTTTCATAACAAGCCCACTACTAAAATCAAGGTCCATACTAGCAGGCCCACCCAGTAATTTAACACCATGTAAAGGTCGGGAAATATTAGGTGGGAAAACGCCCAAATGCCTGCTTCTGGGATCCTCCTTAGGCCAAAAAACCTCAGTTTTATCATCATTGAGGTGCAAACCAAAACGGGGTCCATACAACATAATAAGCTCTAAAACCTTCCCCACAACCAAAGTATCTCCAATAATAGTGCCATCATCCAGATACCAAGCTTGAAAGGAAAGGCTAAATGAGTCTCTAATCTTGCATACCAGAGGATGTAACACTAAAGAAAAAAGCAAAGGTCCAAGTGGATCACCTTGTTGCACACCCTGATGCGACTATAAAGTGTGTTCCCCATAATAAAGCCTAGCTGGGCTGGAGTAACAAAATTCCACCCAACGTGAAATAGCAGGACATCGCAGACGAACCTCATGTAGCATAACCTCCCGATCGACCAAGTTAAAGGTATTTTTGAAATCCACCAACAACATCGAAAGGCCCACATCATCTCCATGTTCTTCAATTAACCGATTCACGACATGAAGAATAGCCTCTCCTCCACCAGATACCCCGACACCGAACTGTAGATCATTTAAGTAACCATCCAAAGAGTGGCCAATCATGGTGGCACTAACCTTGGAGACCAAACGCCTCCAAACGGTCTCCACAGCAATAGGTCGAATACCACCACCCGGCTTGACCAGCGGTGTGAGAGGAGCACTAGCAATATGCTCACCCAACTCCCTGGGGCATTTACCGTCTAGAAAAAGATTCACCACTTGGGTGATAGAAGCGACTAACTCATCAGAAATAGCCAATACAGCACCACTTAAACAATCCAAAAGGTGTTGAGCACGTAAACCATCCCGACCACAAGAAGTACCATGAGGAAAACTCTTAATCATATCAAGAACCACAGCATGAGGTGCAACAAGGTGATGATGATCTATAGGTGAATGTGGCAAAGAAGGAGCTGATTTGAAGGGGTGCTTAGCCTTTAAGTCTTCAAGAGTAGCATCATTATAATTAGCAACACCAGAAGAAGAAAGAACTCTAACAGCCGCAGTATAATGGCCATCACAAATCTTCCTCCTACACTGCTTGACATTACACTCCCCCAAGTCCAAATTTCCCTCATTAATATCAGACCATGTTGGGTAGGATTCGGCTAAAACCTCTCTCACAAGTTGCAAACTACCACTGGGAACACCCCAAGATCGAATGGCATTAGCAATAAACTCTTCCTGGCGTTGTCGGACAAAAGGTTTTAAGGAGACAAAGGGGCAAGACTAACAAACTAACCCAACAAGAAATGTCATCGGGTGTGCAGATCACCTTATCAAGAGCCCCTTTCAAAACCCGAAAGAACCCCAAACGGCACTTGGGAGGGATGGATTTGACAGTACGCAGCCCTTTAGAAAGCAAAGTGTCGAGGAGAGGCAAATCGAAACCACCATACTCATCCAAAACCAAATTATCAACTTGGACAAGTTGAATAGAAGAAGAAACTTGTGGTTTGTTGAGATCATACAACACGAACCTAACCACACCATCACCACAATCAAGAGGAAACACAAAGTTAGAACCATTACCATGTCGTCACTTAGAACGAAAGGTATGCGTCGTAAAACACACACCACATAACCAAAGACCCATGCGATTAAGGGTAACTTCAGCCGCCTCGAAAACAACAAGACTAGTAGCCAAAGAATGTTTAGTAACAACTAGCGCCTCCTCATTAAAGTGACGATCCCGAAGGTGAGTGATCAGCGAAGTTCTGGTAAGCCCGTTCCCCCTACCATCATGACAACCACTCAACCCCACAAAAGGGCAATGAAAACGTACAATCGTCATGAAGCAAACAAAAACAGTCACACACCATGTAGAACAAACTATGTTGATAAGAACCAGCCCTAAATGAAACCAAGAGAACAAACTCGCTGGGAAAACCAACACAATAGAAGAAACCACAGCAAGGGAGAATACCACCACAAAACCGAGTAAGGGATCGAAATAAACCTGCTGGAGGCGGGCAAACAAGAAGGAACCAAAATGAGGAGAATACCGAAATAAACCAGCGCGATGCCCAAAATGAGGAGAATACCAAGCTTCTGGAGAATACCAAGTTGGAACCACAGCAAACAAGAAGCCAACGGAACCGTCGACTGATGAAGGGGCGGGCAACAGGGATAGGAAGAAGACGGCCCGACGCCCAAAACACCCAAACCCTATTCACGCGGAACAGGAAATCCCGGAGTGAAGGAAACCGTCGACTGATGAAGGGTTGACGGGAGGCGGACAGAAAACCCGGCGGTAGGCGGCTGAGCCGGCGGTAGAACGGACGACTGGAATCGCCCCCCCCCCCCCCAGAATCGCCCAAATCGCAGAAAAGAATCGCCCAAACCGTCGACAGGATTATTATTATTATTATTATAACATCATTTTATTTGAAATTTATAGGATTTACAAGAAATTAGTCGGACGCCGAGATACTATCTGAGCCCTCACTCCTCTAGTTATAGCACCGTTAATCCTACTAAAGATATGAGTAGCAGCACGCACCCCAATGTCTTGAATCACAAAGAACTTTCAGAGTAGCTTCAGTAAGGTCACTGCATCCTTCTCAAATTCCCCAAAAGAAGAGAATGAGAAGAGGAGAAACTCATATCCAATATCCGCGCACTTAGTCTCATACTTGACGCGTTTACGTTGTGCGGCCTCAATCACCGCACCGACCAAGCACAAAATCAACCATATCAGTTTGCGTATTTTGTAACTCTTTATTATTATTATTATTATTATAACTTTTTATTTTATTATTATTAGAGTATTTTGTAATTAACTCTTTATTTTATTTATTTTTGTGTTTTTGTATTTTTATTACTTTTTTATCATTTTTTTTTAATTTTTGTTTTTTTAGTTTCGGTTTTTTTCATTAAATCCGTTTGATTTTGAATTCTTTTTTGGTTATTTTGAATTGTTAGATATTATGGTACTATTAATCGCATTGGAAAAATATTGTAGGAAAAGATAATTTCTATATTTTACTACTTTTTATATTTATTAAAATCAAAATAACTACAAAATAAGTTAAGAGTTATGATGGTTCATAACTAACTAGTTTATTTATTGGTAAATTAAAATTGAAAAAACACTGAAAAAGAAATTGACATCAAACCAATATAATATAAAAACCGAAATAAAAAAAATCAAAAATTAAAAAAAAAAAAAAAAGATAAAATTTTTTATAAAAATGATAAAGAACCATATGGACGATTTTTGCAACGTACTCAAATAATAATAATAATAATAATTATATATGAAAAACGAAAATACCCTTCAAATTAACGATCAACTAACAGAATTATTGGTCAAAGGCCTAAACCCGTAACGGATCAAAAACCACAAGGACATGACCCGCTGAAAAAAAAAAGTATAGGGACTAAACATGTGGAACCCGACAAACCACAAGGACTAAACCCGTAACGTATCAAAAACCACAAGGACATGACCCGCTGAAAAAAAAAGTATAAGGACTAAACCTATCAAACCCGACAAATTACAAGGACGATTTATGTAATTAACTCTTTATTATATTTACTCAAGCAAATTAAACGACCATCTTTTACTTTTTAATCTACACCACACACTCACTATCAATACTTTTGACTTTTAATCTCCACTATACATTCATCATTATTACTTACAACAATCATTACCTAAAACAATACCAAATATACACCATCTGTCAAGCTTTGAGCAGGACAGAGGGAGTTTGATTAATAGACTTTTGACTCAAGTATTTCATTCAAGAGATATTTTCATACGGCATCTATCACACTTTAAAAGTATATTTTGAATAAGATACAATTTTTCAGATTTAGTCATTTTAACTAAGTTACATTTTTTTAAACCAATTATTCTCACTTGTCTTTTTATTTATTTTTTCCCAATCAACTAATATTATAATGTGTATAACAAAATATTTTATTTTTAAATTATATTATATAAATATCAAACAGGTATCGATGTTCTATTCTCAAAATAGACTCTTCAAGTGAAATACCAAATCATGATTTGAAAGTAGACTCAACGCAGCACGTGCCATGGATAAATTATTACATATTCTGAATGAATTTACTATCTGCAATGCCTTTCGTTTCTTTCAGTTGAAGGATTTTTTTCAGAGTCAACGAGATCCACGTGATCTAGTCTATGAAGATGATTAGCATCGACTCCTTTGTTCGATGGCTGCCATTTTGTGAATGTTGGTGAGGATGTCCCATATTTCGATTTACGTGTGCTTTAAATGGGTAAAAAAACAAGTTAAAATTGATGCTGGAGCACGCTCGAAACTCAAACGAGTTGAAAAGACAAAAAAAATTGTAATGCCAGACTCGTGAAATGGGACAATACCGTATCACCGTATCACAAGTCTCGTACATACTTTATATACGACCGATGTCGTGTGTAAACTTTTAAGCTGAGAAATGTCCGCCCATGGGACACGGTCTTATCTTATGTAAAAGTCATAGGGCACGACCCGAGTCGCGTGTCATGCCAAATACGGCAGTCCTTGTCTTGTGCATTTTTTTAATCTTATTTTAACTCGGATATTCATACCGATTACATATGCAACACCAGAACTCGAGACTGGATCATCTTACATCTTGGGAAGAGATAAAAACATACAGAATATATCAGAAACGACGATCAATACGCGAAGATTGGAGACTCAAGACTGGCATAAGTCCATTTTTGCTAATTTTTCTTTCACCTTATCAAATTTTAGATTTATGACCATGTGCTGTTTTCCTAAATCTCATACTGTTATATAATAATATATATATATATATATATATAGAGAGAGAGAGAGAGAGAGAGAGAGAGGGAGAGAGAGAAAACTTGAGAGAACTAGACAATAGAGAGAAGAGAGGCCGTACATATTTTATTGATATCTAAATCAAGGTACAAGCAAGCCTTTATATAGGCCATGAAAAGTATGTTACAATGACAATGAAAATCCAAAGGTTGGATGAACTTAATGAAGGATATATGAAAGACCAAGAGTCATCTAATAGTAATGAAAGATATATGAAAGGCCAAGAGTCATCTAATAATACATAACACTCCCCCTTAGATGACTCGTACAAACATCATGCCTCGTTAAAACTTTACTAGGGAAAACCCTGTGGGAAAAACCCTATTGAAGGAAAAAGAGTACATGTGTTGTACAAATAACAAAATATTATGTCTCCCCCTCATTTTAACATTTCTATAAATATTAATATATATCTCGAAATCTGCGCATCCCAATATTGTATATTAATTTCTCGAAAGGAGCTGTAGGGAGCACCTTCGTGAATAAATCTGCTGGATTCTCACATGAACAAATTTGACAAACATCAATTTCTCCCCTTTGCTGAAGTTCATGGGTGAAGAAGAATTTTGGATCAATGTTCTTCGTCCTATCTCTTTTAATGTAGCCTTCTTTAATCTGAGTAATACAAGCTTCATTATCTTCATACAGGATTGTTGGACTTTCTTTGTTAACTGGAAGATCACATGATTTTCGAATATGATGGACCAAAGATCTAAGACATACACATTCTCGACTTGCTTCATGAAGGGCCAATAACTCAGCATGGTTTGAGGAAGTTGCTGCAAGAGTCTGCTTTGTAGATCTCTAAGATATTGCTGTATCACCGTATGTGAATATGTAACCTGTTTGTGATCTTCCCTTATGAGGATCAGATCGATATCCAGCATCAACGTAACCAATTAGTTCTGCTTTTGATTCTTTAGAATAAAACATACCCATATCTATTGTTACTCGGAGATATCTAAATATCTGTTTCATGCCAGTTTAATGTCTTCTTATTGGAGCAGAACTATGTCTTGCTAATAAATTAACAGAAAATACAATATCAGGGCGTGTACAGTTGGCAAGATACATTAGTGCACCAATGGCACTAAGATATGGTACTTCAGGACCAAGAAGTTCTTCTCCATTTTCTCTTGAATGAAATGGATCCTTTTTCTTTTCAAGTAAACGTACAACCATAGGTGTACTCACAGGATATGATTTATCCATAATAAACCATTTGAGGATCTTTTCAATATATGATGACTGATGAACAAAGATTTCTTTTGATAAATGTTCAACTTGAAAACCAAGGCAAAATTTTGTTTTACCCAAGTCTTTCATTTCAATCCTTTTCCAGATATGCAATCGTTTCGTCAAGTTCAACATGAGTCCCAATAATGTTCAAATCATCAACATAAACTGCAATGATAGTAAATCCACCTTTTGTCCTTTTAATAAAGACAAATGGACATATTACATTATTAACATATCCTTCTTCCAAAAGGTAATCACTGAGACGATTATACCACATCCGTCCTGATTGTTTCAACCCGTACAAGGATCTTTGTAATTTAATTGAGTAAACCTCTCGGGGTTTTGAGTTACATGCTTCAGGCATTTTCAATCCTTCATGGTTTTCATGTAGATGTCATTATCAAGTGACCCGTATAAGTAGGCAGTCACAACATCCATTAAGTTCATTCGAAGCCCTTATAAAATTGACAGACTGAGTAAAAATCTGAATGTCGTTGCATCCATTACCGGTGAATAAGTCTCTTCATAATCAATTCCCGGTCTTTGTGAGAAGCCTTGTGCAACAAGGCGTGCTTTGTATCTCACAACTTCATTTTTCTCATTTCTTTTGCGCACAAATACCCATCTAAAACCAACGGGTTTCACACATGCAGGTGTTTGGACAATAGGTCCAAAAACTTGACGTTTTTTTAAGTGATTCTAACTCTGCCTCAATAGCATTTTTCCATTTTGGCTAATCATTTCTTCTTTTACATTCATAGATCGATCTAGGTTCATGATCCTCTATTTCTTCAGAAATATCAAGGGCACCTGCATAAGCAAATATATCATCCATGAAAAGTTCTTTTCTATTCCACCTCTTTCCTGAAATGATATAGTTTATCGATATCTCTTCATTGTCATCTATTTCAGGTGTTTGATCCTCTTTTGAAGACGTCTCTTCAGTGATCAAATCTATATCTTTAGGAATGATGTCGTTTGATGTACCACCTTGCTGATCAAGTTTCCTTGTTTTTCTTGGATTTTTATCCTTGGATCCAATAGGTCTACACGCTTCTGGCGTGCATTAGACTCTTTTGCTAGCAATATTTTATTTTCTTCATCAGGAAGTTTAATTTTACAAGAAACATTGATAGCTGGTATATGTAACTTTGTCACTGTCTTGACATCAGTAAATGTATCAGGCAATCTATTTGCCACTTCTTGTAGGTGGATAATCTTTTGAACTTCAAGTTCACACTGATTTGTTCGAGGATCATAATGAGACAGAGGTACTACATTCCACAAAATTTCTTGTCTTTCTCTTTTAAATTTTGACTTATCTCCCCCTAATGCAGGAAAAATTGTCTCATCAAATTGGCAGTCAACAAATCTTGCTTTGAATAAATAACCAGTCATGGGCTCCAAATATTTAATAATTGAGGGAGAATCAAACCCAACATATACCCTTAATCTTCTTTGGGGTCCCATATTTGTTTGTTGTGGAGGAGATATAGGAACATAAACTGCACACCCAAAAATTCTTAAATGAGATATATTTGGTTCTTGACCATTCACAAGCTGCAAATGGGAATATTTATGATAAGCAGTCGGCCTTAATCGAACTAGAGATGCCGCATGTATTATTGCATGTCCCCAAGCAGAATTTGGTAAATTTGTTCTCATAAGTAAAGGTCTAGCAATTAATTTTAGCCTCTTAATGAAAGATTCGGCTAGACTATTTTGAGTGTGCACGTGAGCAACAGAATGTTCCACCTCAATCCCAATTGACATACAATAATCATTAAAAGAGTGGGATGTAAACTCTCCTGCATTGTCCAGTCGAATTTTCTTTATATTATGATTAGGAAATTATGCTCTTAATCGAATTATTTGGGCAAGGAGTCTTGCGAATGCAACATTACGAGTGGACAATAAACTAACATGTGACCAACATGTCGATGCGTCTATAAGTACCATAAAGTACTGAAATGGTCCACTTGATGGTGTAATAGGTCCACATATATCTCCTTGAATTCGCTCTAAAAATGATGGACATTCAATCGCAACTTTCACATGCGAAGGCTTTGTTATTAATTTTTCTTGAAAGCAAGCAACACAAGTAAAACCTTTGGACAATGGAACAATCTTGTTCTTTAAAGGATGTACACTAGAATTCTCTATTATTCTTCGCATCATTGTAGACCCAGGATGACCTAAACGATCATGCCATGTAAGAAAGTTTGTTGGGTCTGTTGATTTTTGGTTCATCACCATGTGTGTCTTCACTGGATTAATAAAGGTATAATATAATCCAGATTTATATGACAGGAGTTTTTCAATCATTTGTTTGGGGATATGGATATGGACAGATGAAGTAATTGAGATATTTATTTTACTTATTTATCTCTTATACATTTAGCATCATGGGGCATCATAATCACGGGTTCATAATATAAATTGCCGGAAATTTATGAGTATAAAAAGTATACTACCCTTTTTTACTTTAGGTGGGAAGTTTATATTTTTCATTCCGCAAAATAAGTTTCTCATATAGATATTATTATCTTTATACCCAAAATATCATTATCTCAATAAATATCCTTATCTAAATAGGCTCGTTTCGCTCCAAGATATCATTTCAGCTGTTTTCAGTCTAGAATATTTTTCTCGATCCATTTCATTTCGAGACATCGTTTCTGACTATTTTCAGCCTGTGATAGTATTTCCTACCCATTTTTTCTGGTATGCCATTTCCAACTATCCGTCATGGAACATTATTTTCGACTCATTTCGCCCAGGAATCGACGTCTTCGCCATGGGCATTATTTTCGACCTGTGTCGCCATACAATGCCATTTTCTGACTGTTTTTCTTGGTGCATTACTTTCGACACGTGTTGCTCTATGACGTTATTTTCGACTATTTTCCCTTGAGGCATTACTTTGTGTCCATTTCTCATTAGGGTATCATTTTGGACACTTTTGGACCGTGACATTATTTTAATCCAATCTTGCTCGGGATATCATTTCAACTATTTTCACATCGAGACACTATTTTGAGCCCGTTTCTTCCCGTAATTTTATTTTAATCCAATCTTGCTCGGGATATCATTTCAACTATTTTCACATCGAGACATTATTTTCGGCTAGTTTCGCCGGAGAACATCATCTCAACTTTTCCATTTCATCTTTGGATATTGTTGCCGGCCCGTTTCGCCCTATGACTTCATTTTTTGATTGTTTTCCACTTGGGCATTATCTTTTGCCCAGTTTGCACTGGACGTTATTTTCGACGATTTTTTCGCCGTTTGATATTATTTTCGACCCGTTTCGTCCTGGAGCGCTATTTTTGATTGTTTTCACTAGGGGTATTAGCCATTTGACCGAGACATTATTTCGCCAGTTTTCACCGTGGGACATAATTTTCGGCCCATTTTGCCTCATGTCGTAATTTTGGCATGTCATTATTATTATATCATTATTATTATTATACATTATTATCATTGTTATGGTTATTCTTGTTGTATATGTTGGAAATTTCTTTCGTAAAGACTTGCCGGGCGAAAACAAATTACAACTGAAAATGAAATTACAACTCAAAAATACAGAAACTACAAAATTTGAAAAACAGAAATTATAAAACTCGAAAAATAGAAATTACAAAACTCGAGACTGAATTGCAATTACTCGGAAAACTAAAAAACTGTAAATTAATGCCGAGTCGAGGAAACCTCTATCCGCAAGACAAAATACGCCCCGGTAGTGCTCTCGGTTCTGTCGTATCGCCTCCAAAGATAAAACGACAGCGTCTCGGAGGTAGTAGCACCACAAAACCCACGAGCTCCGATGAACAGGAATGAGGTCAGGACGAAACTGACTCATGAAATACAGAGTATGCAGAATGCTTTTTGTATTTTCGATTTTTACATGTGCTGATGCAAATGAGATGTATGCCTATTTATAGGCCATCTTACTCTACAAAGATTTAATACAGCCATTAGTGGTCATCATAATGTAGGCATTTAGGTTGCATTGATCTCAGGAGTTTCGAAATTCAAAATGGCAGGGTTACAGAATTCAAATCGGCTATTTACTCCTCCTCATCACACCTGGGAGGTTACAGAATTCAAATCGGCCATTTGAATAGTCAGGATGCACCTGGACTGTATTCATCTCCTTAACCGCTCAAGTGATGTACCTGGACATCCTTATGTGCACATACAAACCCAATAATACTGTTGTGCTAGTCCAAAAGTTTTTTAAGCAAGCTACGGCCTAGCCCACGACCAGCCCAAATACCAATTACCAAGATCCAAGATCCAAGATCTAAGGCCAAGGTCCACGGTCCACGGAACGCAGCACGCGGCTCGCGGATCGCGGCCGCGGCCGAGGCAAGGCGAGGTGGGCGGCGCCGCCGCCTGCGTGCGTGCGTGTGAGCTTTAAGCCCATCACATGTGCCATTAATTAATACATGAATAATGAAAACTCCTTATATTATTGAACAATGATAGCTCATGTATCAATGTGTGATAATCATCCCTCATTTATTCACAATTAAGTGACACTATTTCTCATTCACTGGGAATCGGTTTAGAGGAAGTGAATATACCACGATCATCTACTCGGAACGTAGATCGATCCTTTGATATTTAATTTTACAAAATAAAATTAAATTCATTAATGATTACAACAATGCCCCACATGAGTAAAAATAATCAAATGCAATGTACAGACACAAGCTCAGTCCTCAAGAGGCGTTAAAGTATAAGGATAGGTAGTTCGTGGCTTTGAACATTCCATAGTTAACAACATCGGTACACAGGTGGATTAGTGGCGTGATGCTTTGAACTATTCTTCCACGGCGTGCACCGAGACAATAGTGCTAACACTTGAACACCTCAACCTCATCCGTTCTCACGTTTTGTGTCATTTGCGGTCCTTGGACACCCATTTGGATTCATAAGTGTATTTCATGAAGCGGCCCTCACTTCTTACTTATATAGGTGATTCTTTACCGAGTATCTTGCCATACTCTACCTCCTCGAGGTCTTTAGAAATCATTAACAGTCATATACTTAACCTCACCACTATGCAAGCTTTCAACACTCAAATTGCTCTATAGGAAATAAACTTAGATGAGTGTTTCACACAAACTCTCATAGCTTAGTTTTACCATTGAACCAAGTTCTTGGGATCTCTAATCATCTTGGTTGGGTTACCACTATGACAATTCCCAATTTGTGGATTTTAAACTCATTCCCTATAGCAATTTATTCATTTGATCACGGTTTAACCATTTGATTAGTGGATCCGCTAGATTATCCGTTGACCTTACATAGTCAATAGATATAACCCCACTTTTGATCAAATGTCTCACGGTATTATGGCATCGACAAATATGTCGAGATTTTTCATTATACACGTTACTTCTTGCCCTACCAATAGTTGCTTGGTATCACAGTGAATCATCACTGCAGGCACTGACTTTGACCAACATGGAATATCTTCTAGAAAGTTTCTGAGCCACTCGGCTTCTTCACCAACTTTGTCCAAAGCTATGAATTCTGATTTCATGGTGGATCGGGCTATACATGTTTGTTTCGTGAACTTCCACGAGACAACTCTACCCCCAATGGTAAACACGTAACCACTTGTAGAAAATGAAGTTTTCGTATCAGGTATCTGTAATACCCCGATTTTTCGGATATATTTTTCGTTTATATGTTGGATATCGTTGATGGATATTTGTGCTTGAGAACGTACTGAACGTTTGATAATGTTATTGAATGCGTATATGTATTCATTGTGCCGTAAGTTTGATTGGTATGTCGAGACATTGGTTGAGGATAGTTGAATATGGCTAGGCACAGCAACGATAGCGCACGCTATAAGTGTTTCATTAGCGCACGCTACTGAGTACAGGTAGCGCACGCTACGAAGTATTGATAGCGTACGCTAAGAGGTTCGGTTACGTACGCTAAGGAGGACCCCTAACGTACGTAACGACTTGCTGGGTTAGTTAGGAAGGTGGCCGGCAGTAGGCCTGTGTTGATTTTTATATTCATTAGCGCACGCTAACGCATGTTGGTTAGCGCACGCTAACATCAGATCGCCAATAATGGAATCTTAGCTTTGGCGGTGGACCCGCCATGTTCGACGCGTGTCCGGATAAGGTCAACGAGTGTTTGTCGTGTAGAGCTAGCGCACGCTAAAAGCGTATGATTAGCGCACGCTAATTCCAGATCGGTCAAAGGAATCCGTGTCGCGGATGCTTTCGGCATGTGGGGGCACGACATCAGAGCAAGTCAACTTCGATAGCGCACGCTAAGGTCAAGGACTTGCGTCGCTAGGCATGATGTTTTACGTACGTTAATGCATGGGCATTACGTCGTAAGCTAGTTCTGAGCGAGGCAGTAGCCTCTGGGCTTCGATAGCGCACGCTAACAAAGTCAGTTAGCGCACGCTAAGGCGGTAGCGCACGCTAAACATGAGATGTTAGCGCACGCTAATAATGTTTATTATAAAAGGTGGACAGATGGGTATTGTGAAGCATTTCGTCCATTCTTCTTCCTTCAGTCAGGAGAGAGAGAGTTGGGAGTTATTTGGAATTCCCAAACACTGTATAATGATAAGCTTTGACAACATTAGATTGAGAGCTTGGATTCAAGCCTTGTTCTTCAAGTTGTTCATGATTCTTTGGATGGAGTTCTAGTGTTCTTCTTTTTGGTTCGTCTAAACCAGGTAATCTTCATACTCCTTTGTTAATGGTTCGTTTTTCTTGGATGATTACATGTGAGGAACATGTTGGATAATCATATAATGATGTTATATGGGATTTTATGGATTTTGATAAGAACTTCGAATGTTTCTTCATATTATTAAAGATGATGATTCGTTTAAACCGTTTTGAGATGGATTTCTGGATCATAATACAAGGTCGAGTTCCAGATTGTGCATGTTATGATCCTTGTTACAGAGTTGGTCCGATTATTGACATGATTATTGTTCTAGGGTAATTAATCAATAGGTATAACCGTTGTGCTTCGTTGGAAGGTCAGATTCCAGTTGAAATTTGAAGAGCTCGTAGACGAGGGCGATGAGTTCGGTGTTGGTTTTGTCGTGTTGGTATCCAGGCAAGTGTTTACTTGTTCGGTTGTAATGTTTTGATGAGTAATTCCATTTACATTTCATAAGTATTTTATGTTGTATTGCATATTGACGAATGTTCAGTGATGTTCTAAATGGATTAGAATGCACAGTTGATGATTGTTGAGATACTTGGACAATCTTGGGAAGATTGTAGTATTCGGATATTGTTGATGTCATTTTGGATATTCTTGGTCTGTGTATGCATTCCGGAAGGATGTCCGGATAGAGGTATGTTTTAAGGTAATCGTACATAGAGGATTATGTACGAGAAAGTATTCGGTATTGAGGTATTATACGGTATTGTCGTGATACTGGGATTTTTATGGTATTATCGTGATTTTGGGTTTTTGACGAGAATCGTTGGATTACCGGAAGTGGTAAGGTCATCGTTGAGGTTATTATTCTCATGATGCATGGCATGTGAATATTTATGTTTATGTACTTGTGGTTATTTGTCGGGCATTATTGCTGACCCCGTTGTGGGACTTGTTTTTCAGGTATTGAGGACTTTGATGGTAGTGGTCGTGAGGCGAGGATTAGGACGATCTGGCTATGGCATATTGTTGGGGAATCGTGTATTTTGTTTGTGTATATCATTATTGATGTATATGTATCTTGAACTGTATTTTTATCCGCTGCGTGAGTTCTTTCAAATGGCTTTCGGCCTTATGCCATCTGTTTGATTTCGAAAACCGATTCCCTATACCGAGTTTTTGGCCTTGTTTGTCTTGACGGTAGTTGGTGTTTTCAAATGATTTTGTGAGTTTTGGAAAATACTACCGTCATCGGCCTTCTTGTCGTTTTTGTAAATGGTTTTTAGCCTGGTGGGTTCCGGTGCGGGGCCCACGGCGTGTAATACTCCCGTATGGTTTTGGGGGTGTTACAGTATCTAATTCGCATCACAGTACCATTCAAGTACCGGGGGTATCTCGAATAGTGTAGCCCAAGGTTTTGAGTATAATTTAAGTACCTCAAAACTCTAACAAGAGCTTTCCAATGCTCTTTGCTTGGATTGCTCGTGTAATGACTCAATTTGTTCACGGTGCAAGCTAAGTCGGTCGAGTGCAATTTGTAAGATACATTAAACAGCCAATGACTCGTGCATATTCTTCTTGTGCAACGGACTCTCCTCAATTTTTGCTCAAGTGAATATGTAATTCTATTGGGGTCTTAGCCGGCAAGCTATCAAAAACATTAAACTTCTTGAGAACTTTCTCGGCATAGTGAGATTGTGTCAAGATGATTCCATCAGATTTTCTTAAAATTTTCATTCCAAGAATCATATCGGCTAGCCCATCTGTTTCATGTCAAAATATCATTTTAACATATTCTTAGTGTCATTAATCACTTGTGTACTGCTACCCATGATTAACATGTCATTTATATAAAGACACACAATAACATGGTCGTTATTAGTGTTCTTAATATAAACACATTTATCACACTCGTTTATTTTTAAACCATTTGATAACATTACATTATCAAATTTCAAGTGCCACTGTAATGGAGCTTGTTTCAATCCGTATAGAGACTTAACCAGTTTGCAAACCTTTTTATCTTGTCCAGACACTACAAAACCTTCAGGTTGTTCCATATAGATCTCTTCATCCAGATCACCATTCAAAAAAGCAGTCTTAACATTCATTTGATAAATCTCAAGATTGTGCAAAGCAGCAATCACGAGAAGCACTCGAATAGACATAATCCTCATTACAGGTGAATAGGTATCGAAAAAATGGTACCCTTCCTTCTGCTTGAAACCTTTGACTACTAAACGAGCTTTATACTTATCAATTGACCCATCTGCCTTGTACTTCCTTTTAAGGATCCATTTGCATCCTAAGGGCTTACAACCTTTAGGTAAAGCAACCATCCAAGTCTGGTTTTGCAAAATGGAGTCAATTTCACTCTGAACAGATTCTTTCCAGAGCAACCCGTCTGGTCTAGCATAAGCTACTTTGATCGATATTGGTTCTTCATCCAACATGAATGCTTTGTAGTCAGGTCCAAATGTCTTTGGTATCCTAACCCCACTACCACGTCTTAGTTCTACATCTTCTAGATTAGATCTCGATCGCTTACGTGACTTTGGATCTACATCCGCAGATTTTGAACTTGTTGCTCCATCTTCAACTCTATTGCTAGAATAATTTTAAAATTTATCATTATCCTTACAAGGATATATATTTTAAAAGAATATAGCATTCCTTGACTTAATTGTTGTTCCCATAGTCATATCAGGTACTTCTGACTTGTGGATAACAAACTGATAAGTGCTGCTGTTCAGTGCATACCCAATAAAGATACAATCGACCGTTTTAGGACCAATTTTAACTTTTTTAGGTAGAGGCACTTCAACCTTCGCCAAACACCCCCACACTTTGAGATATTTGTATGATGGTTTTCTACCTTTCCACAACTCATAAGGAGTAACATCCTTACCTTTGTGCGGAATCTTGTTCAATATGTAGTTGGCGATCAAGAGAGCTTCCCCCCACATATTCTGGGAAACCCTGAACTAATTAATAAGGCATTCATCATATCTTTAAGTATTCGATTCTTACGTTCAGCAATGCCATTACATTGTGGTGCATATGAAGCTCTTGTTTGATGAATTATACCACTTTCGTTGCATAATTCCTCAAACGGGGCTACATATTCGCTTACTCTATCGCTTCGAACCATCTTGATACGACAACCTAGTTGAGTCTCAGCTTCATTCTTGAAGTTCTTAAAGACTTCAATAGCCTCATCTTTACTTCTCAAAATATAAAGATAACAATATCTTATGCAGTCATCGATGAAAGTGATAAAGTACTTCTTACCACCTCTAGTTTGCACAAACTTTAAATCACACACGTCTGTGTGAATTAATTCAAGGGTTTTTGTGTTCCGTTTTACTGAATGAAACGGTAGCTTCGTCATTTTTGCCTCAACACAAATCTCACATTTGTTTTGAGTATTGACTTCCTTTAATTTTAGTAAATCTAAGTTTACTAATCTTTTTATAGCATTTAGATTCACATGACCTAATCTACAATGCCATAAATCTGAACACTCGGTCAAATAAGAGGAAGCAATGGCATTTTCATTAGCATTAATAGGCTTGATTACACGGCGCATAGCCAAATCATTAAGTTTAAAGAGTCCATCCGAGAGGTAACCTTGTCAAGAAACCTATCAAACTTCTTTATGATAACACTATCTGACTCAAACACTAGTTTAAACCCCTTACTAACCAGTATAGAGCCTAAGACCAAGTTCTTTCAAATGTCAGGGACATGAAGCACATTCTTCAAGGTGAGTGTTAGTCCGGACATAAGTTTGAGGTCCATTTCTCCAACTCCGACAATCTCAGATGAAGATGGATTCCCCATGTTGAGCTTCTTCCCCTCAACAGCTTGATAGGTCTTAAAGTGTCTCCTATCGGCACAAACGTGGGCGGTCGCACCGGTGTCGACATACCAACCACCTTGGTTCTCAATGTGGTTGACCTCATCGGTTACCACAACATCAAGATCGTCCTCTTTCCACTCGTTGTTAACCTCGGCGATGTTGGCAACACGTTTCTTCTTCTTGTTGACCTTCGACTTGTGGCAGTCTTCCGCCACGTGTCCATGTTTGCCACAGTTGAAGCAATCACCATCAAACTTCTTGGCTGGTTGCTTCCGTTTGTCCTTGTTTTTGGCACTTGGGCGGGCTCGTTTGATGGAGGGACCACCTTGCTTCAACAGATTTGTCTTAGCATCGATCATGCCTTTTGGTTTATGATCATTCTTGCGCACATCTGACTCGATGCGCAATTTCACAATCAAGTCTTCAAGAGTCATCTCCTTTCGCTTGTGCTTGAGGTAGCTTTTGAAGTCTTTCCAACTGGGGGGCAATTTCTCGATCACAGTTGCAATAGTGAAAGCATCAGACAGGACCATCCACTCGGCATTAACGTCATGAATAATGAGTTGGAACTCTTGCAGTTGTTTCATGGTCTTGAATCAACCATCTTGTAGTCCACATACTTGGCGACTACAAACTTCTTCGTACCTGCATCATCACTACGATACTTATTTTCAAGTGCATCCCACATCGCTTTTGATGTGTTTACAACAGAGTATACATTGTACAAACTATCCTCCAAAGAATTTAGAATAGAGTTTTTACAAAGATAATCTCCATTGTGCCAGTTGTCATAGGCAGTTCGGACAGTGAAACTTGTCTCTTGTGCACTTGGCGCTGATGGCTCATCTTCCTTAAGGAAATTTGCAAAGCCCAATATTGTCAAATAGACAACATCTTTTGTTGCCACCTTTTAAAGTCGGCTCCACCAACTTTAGCGGCTTCTCGGCCGTAGGCATCATCCTTGGCCCCGAGGTTGTTCAAAAAAAGGAACCACTTGTGTTGAACCCGTAGATTCCAACAGTAGATCCTAACATGGATCCTATGGTACCACTGAAAGTGGAACCAATGGTGCCACTCGAGGTGGATCCACCAATTGTCAGAAAGGGGTTCGAAAACTCCCATGGGGTTGTTGCTGAGGTGGTTGAGCTCATCAGATTGGACATAGTCGCAACAACAATATTCGCCAAGGTTGATGAACTGGCAGAGGCAAAGGCATCGGTGGTGCTTGAGTCGGTGGAAGCAGCAGTCGACATCTCCAGTTCTAGGCTTTAGTAAAAACAGCAAGTGTATTTCGTCTTGCGCTTGTTGGAAATTTCTTTTGTAAAGACTTGCCGGGCGAAAATAAATTACAACTGGAAATGAAATTACAACTCGAAAACACAGAAACTACAAAACTCGAAAAAATAAAAATTACAAAACTTGAAAAATAGAAATTACAAAACTCGAGACTGAATTGAAATTACTCAAAAAATTAGAAAACCGTAAACTAATGCCAAGTCGAGGAAACCTCTATCCGCAAGACGAAATACGCCCCAGTAGTGCTCTCGGTTCTGACGTATCGCCTCCAAAGATAAAACAACATCGTCTCAGAGGTAGTAGCACCATAAAACACACGAGCTCCGATGAACAGGAATGAGGTAAGGACGAAGCTGACTTATGAGATGTAGAATATGCAGAATGTTTTTTGTATTTTCGATTTTTGCATGCGCTGATGCACATGAGATGCATGCCTATTTATAGGTCTCTCACTCTGCAGAATTTAATACAGCCACTAGTGGCTGTCATAATGAAGGCATTTATGCTGTATTGATCTCAAGAGTTTCGAAATTCAAAAGGGCAGAGGTTATAGCATTCAGATCGGCCATTTACTCCTCCTCATCACACCTGGGAGGTTATAGAATTCAAATCGGCCATTTGAACAGTCAGGACGCACCTGGACTGTATTCATCTCCTTAACCGCTCATGTAATGTGCCTGGACATCCTTATGTGCACATTCAAACCCAACAACATTGTTGAGCTAGTCCAAAAATTCTTTAAGCAAGCTAAGGCCAAACCCACGACCAGACCCAAAGAATAGCCCAAAGACCAAGATCCAAGGTCCAAGGTCCACGACACGTAGCTCACGGACGAGGCGAGACGGGCGGCGGCGGCCCGCGCGTGTGGGCTTTAAGCCCATCACATGTGTCATTAATTAATACATGAATAATGAAAACTCTTTATATACTTGAACAATGATAGCTAATTTATCAACGTGAGATAGTCATCCCTCAATTATTTACAATTAAGTTACAAACTTTAATTCACTATTTCTCGCTCACCGGAAATCGGTTTAGAGAAAGTGAATATACCACGATTATCTACTCGAAACGTAGATTGATCCTATTAATTTTACAAAATTAAATTAAATTTATTAACTATTCAAACAGTATACTATTATTATTATAAATATGTTATGTTATGGTTGTTTAATTTAATTCGATTCATTCCGTAAATTTCAACCGAGTCTTTTTTTTTTTTTTTTTTTTTAACTGTATCTGCCCTAATAAGTGAGGACTCCCCAACCCCAAGCACCAGCAAAATATTCGCTTCCCCGCCCCCCCCCCCCCCCCCTCTCTAGCACGGCTGTTCTTTAGCACTTCTGCTGATACTTTTGTTCTTTGCTCTGTCTGACACCTATAAAAGTCGTATCCCTCCACCACTCTGTCTCGATACATACACTCAAATACCCCCCCCCCCCCCCCCCTCTCTCTCTCTCTTTCTCTCTTGGATACATATAGAAAAAGCAAGAAAGAGAAGGTGAAGCAAATGTATGCAGAAACAGAGCTAATGTTCCCTTACTTCCAGAACTTCTCTCAAGAAGTTCAGCTGCTTGAAGAGTTCTGCTGCCAGCAGAAACCCAACAATGCTTCATTGGTAATTCATAATCTAACCCATTTGTATTGTTTTTTATCATATTTTTTTCTCAATGTTTAATATTTTGTGGGTATCATCTTTATATTTTTTTGTTTACTGTTTGATTGTCCCAAAAATATGGGGGGATTTTAAATGAACATTTTCAAGAATATCTTCTGCTAACATTTTGATAAATTTTAGTTATTTTTTATTATTTTCTTATTTTAATATATCAAGAAAATCACAAGAATTCCCATTTGACCGCACAATTCATATGTGTGTGTGTGTGTGTCTCAATTTTCTGGTTATGGATTCACTTTTCACCGCACTTATGCTGATTAAAGATAAAATTAAAAGGTGGGTAAAAAAAGCTAAAGTTAATAGTTTCTTCAATTGTCTGTGTGTGTCTCTCTGTCGCTCTGTGTGTATCCAATTGTGGAAGGAAGACAACAAAAACATCTAAGCCTTAGTTCCAAAATGATTTGGGGTCGGTTAACATGAATCAAACTTTGAAACCGTCAATGATCGTTAGGTTTGTTGTTGTGTTCGTATCTCGTTGGTTCTCTCCCTTGCAGCCATTAGTGCACATCCCTCAATTTAACACCCGTCTGGTAAATGGACCTCTGATACAGGGATGAGAGTTTCTGGTCGAAAAAAGGAAGAAGCTCTTCTTTTAGAAAAAATAAAAAAATTAAAAAAAATAATAATAAAAAAATTATCTTGCTTTTCACCTGCTATAGAGGGTTTGACTTTTGAACTTAGGCCATATCAAATTTGAGTTTAACTGTTTAAGTACTTTGAGAGGGGTAAAAAAAAGTGCAGCTTATAGATTTTCTAAACACTTCAATCATTGGTGTTACTTTGAGGAAGTAGCAGTAGGGACACTTATGTTAAATGTCATCTGCCTTGTTTCTTTTGTCTAGATTAGGTTTTTAGCATATTATTTTTCTTGGAAAAAAAAAACACACCTAATTTTCTTGGGATATTTAGTTTTGTATTATGTGATATCTTTTTTTTTTATTATTATTTATTATTTTCAACTAATTATACATATTGATCAAGATGTGTTGAAAAGTCTCTGCTGAATATATGATTTATAATTTCTTCAAAATCTGCCTAAAAATAAAAGAAAAAAAAAATTGTGGTCTTGTTAGGGGGTTGTATATCATTCCGTATGAGTCGAACATCTATTTGTTCAAACCTGTTTGAAATTTTATCCGGCTTTAAAAAAGTTGTGTTTGAACTTGAGCTTGAACGAGCTTGTGTCGAGCCGAACATGAATCGAGCTCGAGTAGTTCAATTTTTTATATGCATTTTGTGTTTTTATTCTAATCGAGCCGAGCCCGAACAAGCTTTATATCTTATCTAACAAAATATTATACTCCCCGATTTGTTATACGATTAACTAACCGAGCTCAGACGAGCTTTTTATCAGTCGAGCTCGGATCGAGTATCGAGTAGCTCAATTTGATTTTATTTGCAATGATATTTCAAATATCCGTTTTATTGTTATTTATATATTTAGCAACTATTCTAAAAAAAAAATCTTTATATCCCATTTTTTCTTGTTCCAGGGCATGCCAAGCAGTACTGTCTTTCAGACACTCGCCGTGTCCGATTACAACCTCTGGGGAGAAGAAGGAGACCTATTCAAGGCCCCCGAGCCCATCATCGAGGAGCACGTGATCGGTCTCGACCCAATGACGGCCGCCATTTCTATGATGTCTTCGGGAGAAGATGCGATCACCCCACAATCACTTACGGTGTCGGATATAGAGTCGTCCATAGAGAGCGGGCTTCTCCTGAACGAGATCTTTTACGAGTGCCGGAAGGATCTTTTGGCGAAGGAAGGAAATGAGACGCCGCTTTCCGAAGTGCTTAAGATCGAAATCCCAAATGATGGGGAGTTGTTTTCGGAGGGTTCGTTCCCGAGGAGTGTTAGCTCGACTTGTTTGAGGTCGATGGAGGAGTTTGTGCAGCAAGAGGCCGTTCAGTTGAGGCCGAGTTTTCTCGATTTTCCGGCTGTGGACTTCGGTGCCGTTTATGGGATGCGGAGAGCCTTTAGTGAAGGAGACATAGAGGTCAATTTTATCAGACTCTCTTTACAAAAACAGTTAATTGCAAAAGTACCCTTAGAGTTTAGTATAATTACGAGAAAAACACCAGATGTTTTCAAGATGACAAATACCCCTCAGCATTTATTTCTATTTTACAAGTTGATTGCAATTGTGAAAGGTAACTGCAGTTATTTTATAATTAAGCAAACTTCAGGGGTAGTTTTTGTAATTATTTTCAAAAAGGAAAAAGAAACACTTGCGCTAACATAAATATCAATTTTACCAACCATCTTCAACAGCCTCCAAGGTAAAAGGGACTAATTGCGGAAATACCCTTAAATTTTAACTTTATTACTAAAAAAAGCCAGGTCTCTTTTGAAATTACATATACCCCTTGGCATTTGCTCCATTTTTTACAAATTGCACTCCCCAGATGGAGAAAACTGAAAACTTTTGTTAGATATACACAGACCTAAAAGAATTTTTTTGTAACACCTTAAGTATGTTTTTAATTTTAAAAGATTACTGGAGTTTTCTGTAATTAGGCTAAAATTGAGGGGTAATTTTTGAAATTAGTCCAGAAAAAAAAAAAGAAAAAAGATGGAAGCTGTCTAGGGAGTTCCATTTACATGAATATCATGCATTATACAGTTTCTAAATATACAGTTTCTGTAAAATCTTAATACATTTCACATAAAGAATTCGGGGTGTAGCTCAGAGTCGGTATATCTAAAAACAATATGTATAAACTTGAGTGGAAATGATTGAGCTGTACGCATTTATTGGTACCACGACGATGTCTTATGGACTAAGAAATGTATAGATTGTCTCTGGCCTCGACAGGGTTGAGCAGTGGTCATTGATTCTGAGTTTTTATGACAGACACTTGTTAATGGGAGTAATACAAGCCAAGTTCAGTCGCCAATGGGAGGACAACCTAAAGCTATGAGCATTTGCATTTCGGAAGATAGGAGGGTAAAGCTGTCCCGATACCGAAGCAAGAAGTCGAAGAGGAATTTCGACAGAAAAATCAAGGTAAATATATCCGATGAATTGTGTCGACTTCTCTCCCACATTCACACACTTACTTGGATTGCACCTTTTTTTTCGTTTTTCTTTTCAGTATGCTTGCAGGAAGGCTCTGGCCGATAGCCAACCAAGAGTTCGTGGACGATTTGCAAAAACCGAAGTATCAGAAAGGTTGTAATGAGCGGCTACGTATATGATCTGATGGAGCAAGAATAAGCAGCATTGTAGTGTAGCTCTTAGAGTTTATGTGGTAAATGAAGATAAATATGTTATGGTAATTTTTAGTTGGTGTTGTTGATAATGGAAGCTCTTAGGCAGAATGATCTATCTACTAAATAAGCTTTCACCTTTAAAGCTTGTAAACTAGTTTGTATGGTGACTGTAATAATCTCTCTCCCCCTTGTAGATCAAACCCAAGTAAAAAATGCATGCTTTATTTGAGAAAAAAAGTTGAAAAGAAGGTTCGTCTTTGAGAGAGAAAACGAATCAACGGTATCATTTCTAATACTGAAAAGTACCATTTACAAAACTTTAAAGTATCGCCATCCGACCTTCTCATACAATCACACGACCTGGAACAAGATTTTGTCTACCACAAAAAGCGACGTACATACGAAAGCTACAAATACTCTTCAAAGGATATATGTCTAGATCTCCGTATGGTTTTTATTTATCCTTGTTTTTTTGATCTAATTTACGTTTGAAATTCTAACGATCGAGTTTTGCTTGATATTGTTGTGATTTATTTATATTTTTTGTTTTCTCCCGATCTAGGTTGACTTATAATTCCAACTTTTCAACTTCCAATTTTTCATATTCAAGTAGTTATCCTTAAGCATTCATCCGGAATTGAAAAAGAAAAACTATGCCACACTCATCTACTTCGAATGTGATTGGAAATATTATCCTTATATATTTCCACACTTTAAATTTACTTAAATGATAATTCAAACATTAGTGTTCCAACATATTTTATGCCAATTTCCAACAATCTCCACATGAATGAGATTAATGTAAATGCATATGTTTATAATAAAAAAAAAGAGTTATGAAGGACAACAATTGCATAGAGAGAAATAGCTTACGACTTTGAATTTTTCGTAGAATACCATCGAATTTAGTAGTTGTTCAGTGAACGCGATGTCTTAAAAGAAACCAGGACAATGGTACTCACACAATGCCCATTCTCACATTCTTCTAATTCTCACGGATGGGCCCATTTTGGTGATGGACACCATATAGGATTTATAAATGTTTTATTTCAAGAGGGCTTATTTCCTATGAAACATACTTCACCTTATATGCATATGAATCATTGAAAGTTTATATTCTTATCCTCGAGTCAATAATTCGAGAGATTAGTCAATAAGAGGCCTTTAATAATGCTGGAAGTCGATAACGTACGCTACATGAAACCTATAATGTACGTAACGAGGCATAACGCACGCTATGAAGAAAGGCTAGCGCACGCTAGCAAGTCAAAAGGAGCTAACAGCTAGTTGGATGGAAATGGCTATAAATACCAAACCACTTGGTATCAAACCATACAACAACATTGAGCAAATCATATACTCTTGAGATATCATTGTAATCATTATAGTTGTTGTTCTTGAGCTTAATTTGAGAGTGACTGAGTGTTATACACTAACTCATACAAGAGAGAGAAAAAGAAAAGATACGATTGGATTCGGTGTTATTAGGATCAAGGATCCAACATTGTTAGAATCACAATCGATATCTTCGTGAGGTTTATCTAGTACCGATAGAAAGGTAGAGTGGTTGATTCCTTGTCCAATAGAAAAGGAAAACGGTTTAACTTGGACCGACATAAAGACAAGTAAGAGAACGGTCTTACTCGGACCGATAGAAGACGACCTTGTAACGGTTATACCTCGACCGATAGAAGAGAGGTGCAAAGGTTTATCTTAAGCCTATAGAAAAAGATACAGAGAGAGGACGTAAGCACGTTTGGCCGAATCTCTATAAATCATTATGTCGATTTATTTTCTACACTTTATTTAAATCGCTTCCGCAACGCGAAAGAGTTTTACAACTCTATCTTCAAACTGCGATACCGAACAATCTTGCACCAACAAATAATTGACATGACTGAAAAACAGGATCGAGAAACCGGTGATTAATTGTGAAGATTTTTTATCTTTTGAATTAATGAATTGGATTTTTATATATTAGATGGAGACGTCAACGTATATTGTTCAATATTGGTGTTTATATGATCTCGAGAGAGACAATATACGACTTATGTGATCGTATAATAAGGAAGATGAGTAATTAATTGAAATCAACGTCTGGGATCTTTATCTTAAACTTGATCTATCTTTCTTACTCTCTTTGCTATTTTAGTTTTATTATTTTAAAAATATTTTAGATTAAAATCTCCACAAAATCTCGATTGTTTGAAGCCACAATCTAGCACTCATAAAATAACTCCAGTCTCTATACATCTACGACCTTGCTCGATACTATCTACATGTACATCATACACTTGCGGATAGTAAATAATTAATGAAAAAGTACTTAGAATAAATATTTCAATATTATACTCTCCTTGCCCTGCTCCATCACACCCCTCAAAACTGTAGTGCAGTGCAGTTTTCAAGTATAATAATGACCCGCCACACGCCCGATCTCTTTAGTTATTTTGTTACTAGTGTTTCATACCAAGAATGGTACTCGGTCTTTTTGAAAACATATTGTCCTTCAAGTCTCGGAGAAGACACTTTTCCTGATGGTGTTTTGAAATGATGATAATAGGAGTCGGAATTAAAAGCTATTTTTTGGTTCAATTTATGTGGCTATATCAAGAGTAAAATGTAAGAAAATATTGGAGATTCTTTGTGTGGAAAAAAAGAGAAAAACTTCTACTAAAATCGTAAATACCTTATATAAAGAAGTGTTTTCACATATATATATATATAATCTAAACTTTTTATTAATACTTTATATATTATCATTAACAAAAATCATGTAAAAAAATATAGTCGCAAATAACACAATAAATAATTTTATTCTTGGATATTTTGAATTTTTTTTAGTTAAAAAAGAAGTATGAGCATCATTCCGTGGACCTACTAAATTCTTCAAACTTGGTACACATATATAAAAAAAATTAAAATTTCAAATTAAAATCTAACAACTAGTTTAACTTATAGTATGAACTTTCTAACCAGTCTTCTCACGAACTAACGAACCAAACACTAGTTGAGTTGGGTTCATTTATTTTAACTGGGGCTGAGATTTTTACCCGAAGAACCGAATCGAAAAATTCGGTTCCGGTTCCGATTTTTTTTATTATTAACCGATTTCGGTTCTTAATTCGATTTCTTTTTAATAATTCGGTTCCGATTCCGGTTCCTATTTTATGATGTTAGAAAAAAAACGGTTGAACCGGTTCTATATATATTATATATATAATAATAAAAATAATATTTATATAAATTTTTACATAATATAGGTATTAAATAAAGCAAATTTAATGTATTTTGTTCAAAATATTATTACACATTAAATTCGGTTTTTACTCAAAATTCGGGGGGGTTTTTTACAAAAAAATCGTTTTTTTTTTTGCACAATTCGGTTCCTAAAAGAACCGAAAAATCCAGTTTTTACACATTAAATTCGGTTCCGGTTCCTAATTCGGTTCCTGAAGAAAAAACCAGTTTTTTCGGTTTCGATTCATAATTCGGTTCCTGAAAAAAGTGGTCAAAAACCGAACCGGTTTATGTATTTAAAAATCGGTTCTGGTGCTTTAATTTTTACCAAGAACCGAACCGGTCCCAACCCTAATTTTAACAAGCTTATTTAACAAATTCAAGCGAGTTTTTTGCGAATCGAGATCCGAAAGAACACGGGTGCCCAAATCCGGGTCTACGTTTAATCCGCCGGGTCCGGCTCCAGGTCCGACCTGCCGGTTCCCGTGTCCGACCCATGTTTTTTTTTTTGGGGGGAAAACGTGTTTCTAAAATTTTATTTATTATTATCTTATACACAAAAAACAAACTAAACAAAGAAAATAATTGAAATAATAGGCTTATATTTAATTTTAAGTTTTAACTTAAAATTAAACGAGTTACCCCAATGAGGAATCAAATCTTCACGTAGTCATTTTACCTACCTTACTTACTTTTAATCGAAATCGATGTCGTCGTCGTCGTCTTGATTTTCGGTTTGACTCACTTGACTAGACTCTCATTTCTCGTCGGATCCAAACCGTCATTTTTTAAAAACCTTTTTTTTTTTTGTTTCTGGAAATTTGAAAAAACTACCCGACAGTGTCCAGTAACTAGGACCCAGACCCTACTCGTGCAGACCACATGTTGGGATCTACGGGTCCGACGAATTGCACGGTCCGAGTCCTACACGGGTCCGTTGGATCCGGTCGGCGGGTCCACCCGTCGGGTTCGTCTTTTGGGCACCTCTACAGAAGGATCTATGCTGTGCGTAAATTTGGTAGCCCCAGCCCAAATTTTCTGTATATGCGATAATACCTCAATTTTCTGTACACTTCATTTGTTTATGTTCCCCTGCATCATAACCTTTGCTCACACACACACACACACAGTTGTACTAGGTTGTAAATATGAGATATTTATAACCACCGCCGTCCACTGATGGAGCCGCCGCCGACCACTTTTTTTCCTCCACCAATTTCTCCTTCTTACACCACCTCAAAGTCATAAAATAGATACAACCCACTTTCTCTTACTTTATAATTAAAATTACAACCATATATGCCTAAAAACTACTTCGTCAAGCACCTATCACCACCACCTTAACTGGCCGCCTGAGGCTGAGCCGCCGCCGCCGCCGCCGCCGCCACCGCCTTCTCCTCCACCACTATTGTCATCCTTGTCATCATACATTCAAATATCTATGAAATGATTTTTGTAGCCATGATAGCCATGAGACAATCAATTCAGCTTTAGAGAAAAAAAATATTAATTAATTAAAACAATTTAACTACCAAGATTTATACTCCTTGAGAAAGTAAATAACCCCAATATAAATAAAATCAAGATTTTTTATATAACCCAATTTAAATAAAATCAAGAAACATTTTATTTCACACACACACACACATACCTTCGTCTATTACACACTCTTCACCTTTCTGCCAAGCCTATGTAACAAAACCTTAGAAAAAGAAGAAGCCCAAAGCCATGTCTGTACCAGGTTGCCACCGTCATGTCCACGACAATTCAACTTGGAAACTCCCTCGGAAGATCCCACATTCTCTCTCTAAGATCACTCTCTCTGTCTATACGTACATTAGCCTGTATCTCTATGCCAACCTCAAGTCGCCACCATATACAATTGGGAATTTCCCGTTCCAAGAAATATTTAGCTCTTTTTTTTTTATCTTAACTTAATTATACACATAATAAATTATAAATTGAAAATCAAAATTACAGTATAACATACTTCTCCTTTTAGCTTTCTCTCTCATCGACGCAGAGTTTTAGAGAGAGAGAGAGAGAGTTACGAAACAGAGATCCCTATTGTAAATTTCTATTGTAACTCTTCGAGAAAAAACGAGAGTCGCTGGTTTTCTTTAATGGAAAGGGAGATATTTTCTTCAATTGTCAGCGCTTAAAGTCGAATTGGCGGCGATTGGCGGTGAAAGTTATCTGCTTTCACTTTGCGTGGAGTTCTCATAACCCGTCCGGCCGAAGAGTTTTTGTGAAATCGTGATTAGGGTTTTCAAATTGGGTGAATTCGATTGATTGGTGGGAGTTCTGGGAGAGGATGATAGTTAAGAAGAGCTTGAAATCGGTAATGCCGATTTTGAAACGCTGCCGGGCCGGCGAATCGGCGGGCGACGACGACGACTCGTCGGCGAAGCGGAAGAAACGCAAAGTTTCCAGCGGCTATTACCCTCTGCATCTCCTCGGGGAGGTGGCTGCTGGTATCATTCCGTTCGATGGCTACGGAATGCAAAAAATCCTGTCTAGGTCGCTCGCGGTGGCCGCCGACGGAGGCGGCAGGGGTGGTGGTGGAGGTGGCGGCGAAGGTTCGGTATTGATGTGTGCGAAACCGAGATTGAAGGAAGTCTCGCGGCCGCCGCTGGTGAGAACATCGCGTGGGAGGGTTCAGGTATTGCCGTCGCGTTTTAATGACTCGGTTCTCGATAATTGGAAGAAAGAGAAGAGTAACGATAAAAATGCAGAGAGAGACTCTGTTCTGGATGCTGAATATGTTCCTGGTAAAGGTAAAGATCACAAATTCAGCTTCAAAACCTCGAGAACTAATGGCGATATCAACATTTACAGAAAGCAGGATGACAAGGCTAACAACGGCTACAAATGCCGTAAGTTTTCGCCGTTGTCGGTGGATGAGATAGCTGAATTGATGAATGATGGGTTGAGAAATGATAAAGAGTTGGACGACTGTGTAGAAATATACGGCGTTGATAAATTGTATAATACCAGTGATTTTGTTGAAGGTGAAATAGTGTGGGCCATATCCGGGAGGCATTGTCCTGCTTGGCCAGCAATTGTGCTTAATCAAGAGTCTCAAGTTCCCCATCAAGTTTTCAACTTCCGTGTTGCCGGCACGGTCTGTGTAATGTTCTTTGGTTATTCTGGAAATGGAACACAAAGGGTAAAGTTCATTTTTTTTCTTCTAATCTGCTTTTTTTTTTCTGCTTGCCAATTGTAATACCTAACAAGGTGTTCGTGTCGAAGAATAAGATTGAGAAGGTGGATTTTGGACTTATTTTGGCTGTGTGTACGTTGAACAGGATTATGCATGGATTAAAAGCGGGATGATATTTCCATTTGTAAATTACGTCGACAGGTGCTTTATTTTTGACTTTTTTATGCGCTCTTAATTACAAAGGTGTGTTAATGAAGTCGGAACCAACATGAGTTTGTTGATTTAGGTTTCAGGGGCAGACTGAACTAAATGATAGTAAGCCTGATGATCTTCGTTCTGCCATTGAGGAGGCCTTCTTAGCAGAAAATGGGTTTAATGAAATGTTGATGGTCGAAATCAGTGCTGCGGCTGGAAACTTTGATTATCTTCGTTCTCTTACGAGAGGGGTCTTTGCGGCTTCCGATTTAAATCAAGATCAAAATTGCAACTTTGTAGAACAGGCAAGTCCAATAACATCTACTTTCATTTAATGACTTCGATCGTTAGATTAATTTTATGGTGTTTGTTTGGGGAAAGTTCCGAACATCAATTACAGCTTCCTTCGTAGGTTATAATGATGTAATCATGTAAATTAAATAAAAGACTTGCCAAGAAGTATTTTCCTTATTGGCATGGAGTTAAGAAGATTAATCTTTTTTTAGCAGGATGTACATATGAGGAAAGAAACAGAATCATGTGAAGCCTGTGGTGTGAGCATCGAACCCAACCTTTCAAGGAAATCGAACAGTTCGGCTGCTGGTACCAATCGTTTGTGTACTTCTTGTGCAAGGGTTTGTTGCTTGCTTCATTTAGCTATATTCTTTGTCATGTTTCAGCATTCTCTAACTTCGACATATTCTTTAATTTTATCAATGAGTATTTCGTTTTCATTACAGTTGAAAAAAATGAAACACTATTGTGGCATATGCAAAAAGATTCGGAATCAATCAGACAATGGAACTTGGGTGAGATCACTTTCGTATAAAATTTTTGGGGGTTTCTCTGATTTTCTGATGTCCTCTGGATATTTGATTTTTATATTACCATTATTTTCCTACTTTAAATTAGGTGCGATGTAATGGTTGTAAAGTTTGGGTCCATGCAGAGTGTGACAGATTCTCGAAAAACAGCATCAAGGTCGGCATTGATCCCAGCGTTCGAATTCATTTCGTCCCTAACTTATGCATAAAAAAAAATCTCTTTAGAGGATCTTGAAATTCATTGATTTTTTTTTTGAAATACTGTATTTTCGTGTTTTTAGGATCTGGGAACAAGTGATTATTACTGTCCTGAATGCAAAGCTCGGTTCAATTTTGAACTATCTGATTCAGAAACTGTACAGTGTAAAGCTAAGTACGTTCTGCTGCCCTTATGGCTTAAAAGTGTTAATCTCTGCTTTGCTATTTCCAAGTCCCAGAGTAATATGATTCCTGATGCAGAAACAACAAAAAGAATGGTAAACTTGCATTGCCTGACAAGGTTGCGGTTATGTGCTCGGGCGTGGAGGGAATTTATTTTCCTAGTCTTCATTTGTAAGCACTATTTTTTTTTTCTTTTTTCTTTTTAAATTCCATTGCCTCTGCAAAACTTACAATTCCTAAGGGGTGTTTTCATTTGCTGAGACAAACGATGCTATATTTGATCTGTTGCAGAGTTGTTTGCAAGTGTGGCTCCTGTGGGATGGAAAAGCAGGCACTGAGTGACTGGGAGCGGCACACAGGTTGCAAAACTAAAAACTGGAAGTCAAGTGTGAGAGTGAAAGGTTCTTTGCTGCCTCTTGAACAATGGGTCTGTTCTTGAAACTGATATTTCAGTTCATAATCTCTATCTCTCTAGAAGATGTTTTTTTTTTTTTTTTTGGGATTTGTTCTGATTATTGCACGGGATACTACAAACAGATGCTACAGATGGCCGAGTATCATGAACGTAGTCTTGTTCCTGCTAAACCTGTGAAGCGTCCTTCTATTAAAGTGCGGAAGCAAAAGTTGCTTAATTTCCTACAAGGTTCTCTCTCAAGTCCTGACATTAAAAAAATTTGGTGAGATGCTTCAGTCCGCTGTATCTACAATATATATTATTGATTAATTTTGCGTTTTTTTCTCCTGATGTGGTAGAACACTACGAACCTGTTCGTGCCAAGTGGACAACAGAAAGGTGTGCAGTTTGTCGATGGGTGGAGGATTGGGACTTCAACAAAATTATTATTTGCATTCGGTATTGTCTCCATATCATTGCCATCTACACAATTTTGATGTTTTTATTGATCCTCTTCCAAAAAGCACTCCTCCAGGTAATGAACATAGTGTCATATTTTCCTTGTTACTCGCAGATGTCAAATAGCGGTTCATCAAGAATGTTATGGAGCAAGAAATGTTCGTGATTTCACTTCATGGGTCTGTAGAGCCTGTGAGACACCTGAAATTGAGCGTCAGTGTTGCCTTTGTCCTGTGAAAGGCATGTATAGGATCCTCCTTTATTTTACTGGTTTGGGAATAAACCCATCATATTCCTATTGATTGCCTATCTTCATTTTTCTTGAATAATGTTTTTCCAACTTCTATTTATTGGGAAATTTAGGGGGTGCGATGAAGCCTACGGATGTAGCACCGTTATGGGTTCATGTTACTTGTGCTTGGTTTCAACCTCAAGTTTCTTTTGCAAGTGATGAGAAGATGGAACCAGCGCTTGGAATATTGAGAATTCCTTCAAGCTCTTTCATAAAGGTATTGATGTTTGTTTATTCTTACTCATGGGTCGCATGGCTGACCTTTCTCTCAGCCATTTCTCCCGTTGCTACCAGCCGTACCGCGTGTTATCTTCAGCCTGACTTATATCGGTTCATTGCATTCCAGATTTGTGTAGTTTGCAAACAAATTCATGGTTCCTGTACGCAATGTAGCAAGTGTTCCACCTATTACCATGCCATGTGTGCGTCGAGAGCAGGGTACCGCATGGAGGTCAGATTTTTCTCATTATGTGCTGTATTCGAATTGGTTTTTGCAGTATATACTAGGTACTTTGAATGTCAAGAAAAAGAGTCCACTTTTGGTTGATGTATTCTAAAAACAACTCTTTTTTAGGCCAACTATTTTCACTTGTTTTTTGTTCATTTTTCTTGTTCAATCAACTAATAATTGTAATTATATATGGCGGACAACATTAACTTGAAAATTATTTTTAGAAATTTCAATTAGATATTGATATTGATTTTTGAAAGCAGGATCTTTTTCTGTACTCTATTCATGGGACGGAGTATTATATATATATATATATATAATATAATTATATATAGTGAGAAATCATTTTCGTGACGATTTAGTTTTTTATGTAGAAGTTGCACCTCCTTTGGTTATCAGATCTTTGTACGCACGACGCTTTATATGTAAATGTGCTGTTCAAAATTGCAGTTGCATTGCCTGGAGAAGAACGGAAAACAATTTACAAAAATGGTTTCGTATTGCGCCTATCACAGGTACTGCTGTATGTGTGTAACTATATTCATTCATTTTCAAACACTTACCAAAAGCAAACCATTACTCGTTCCAACTTCATTTCGCGTGCAGGGCTCCAAATCCAGATACAGTTTTGATTGTAGAAACCCCAAAGGGGACTTTCTCTGCTAAAAGCATGATGCTTCAGAACAAAAGGCACTCGGGCGCTAGGCTAATTTCAACCAACAGGTTGAAAATCGAGCCGCCTCCTGATGATGATATTGATGAGGTCGACATGTTCTCCGCCGCAAGATGCCGTGTCTTCAAAAGAGCGAAGAAGGTTTGCGCAATAGATAGTTTAATGTTAAGGTGACGCACTGTTTTGATCTTCATCGTAACCTCTTTTTTTTTTTTTTTTGGTTGCAAGCAGACAAGAAAGGAGGCCATTGCCCACCAAATTATGGGACCTCGTCATCATTCTGTGAGCGCAATACAAAGATTAAATCCAGACAAAGTAAATCTCTTTCGCAGCTTCATTACAATATGTGCTCCTGAACACACACACACACACACACACAGAAAGAGAGAGAGAGAGAGAGAGAGAGAGAGAGAGAGAGACCTGAAACCAATCACTTAGTACTCTTTTTCTTGTCTGGAACAGGAAATAGAGAAGCCTGATAGTAGCTTCTCCAATTTCAAAGAACGACTCCACCATTTACAGGTAGTTTTTTTAATTGTTTAA
Organism: Orobanche coerulescens; assembly: GCA_033398695.1. Lineage (NCBI taxonomy): Eukaryota > Viridiplantae > Streptophyta > Magnoliopsida > Lamiales > Orobanchaceae > Orobanche > Orobanche coerulescens. The sequence continues at coordinate 6,071,213 of CM065816.1, forward strand.
ACAAACTTTTATCATTGGCTGACATTTCTGATTGCTCGAATGTGGCACCAGAAAACAGAAAAGGATAAAGTGTGCTTTGGCAGATCGGAAATACACGGGTGGGGCTTGTTCGCACGTAGAAACATCCTAGAAGGAGAAATGGTATTTCCTTCATCTCGCTGTTCATCGGTAGTAGCAACTGAGGAAGAAAAAATATAAAATATTTTGTTTTAATTTGTGTGGTCAGGTTGTCGAGTATCGTGGAGAACAGGTCAGACGCAGTGTTGCCGATCTTAGAGAAGCACGTTACCGAGCGCAAGGCAAAGACTGCTATGTAGGATGATTATTATTATTATAATCTAAATTTTGACTATTTTTTTTCGGTAGTCAATCTAAAATTCCTGAAAAATTTTCTGCGCAGCTATTCAAAATCAGCGAAGAAGTAGTGGTGGATGCTACAGATGCCGGAAATATTGCTCGGTTGATTAACCATTCGGTAAGTATTATTTATTTATTTATTTATTCATCTATTTTAGATCTTTCGAACTCTAACAAATGTCGATCTCAATTTTTTACAGTGTATGCCCAATTGCTACGCTAGGATCATGAGTGTAGGTGGTGATGAGAGCCGAATTGCACTTATCGCTAAGACAAACGTGCCTGCTGGGGATGAACTAACGTCTCTCTCTCTCTCTCTCTCTCTCTCTCTCTCTCTCTCTCTCTCTCATAATTTAAGTAGCAGATACCAGCAGAAATTAACGGGTTATTTTGGTGCAGGTACGACTATTTGTTTGATCCGGACGAACCTGATGAATTCAAAGTCCCTTGCCTGTGTAATTCTCAAAATTGTCGAAAATTCATGAACTAGTAGGTTAGGTTATGACTTGTGACACAGTATAACCCCATTGTTTCTTCTATAAAGGGAAATCTAACCATCAGAACCCCACCCTCACCACTTAGGTTTACTAACTTCTGTTTGGAAAAAAGAAAAAGAAAAAAAAAAATCTGCTCCAGAAAAAGATGCAATTTATATTATCCTTTATTTTTTTTATTACAAAAGTAAGTAATAGGCTCTCCATAGAGGTAGAAAATCATCCATTTTGTATTAATTATTCGAGTTTGAATTTTCGTGATTTGTTCTCATTTATTTATTTATTTATTTGGCAGAGAATGAATTGAGTATATTTTCTTATTTTTTTATAGTGTAATAGGAAAATGTCAAATATTTAATCTAATAGAAAAAAAAAAGAAAAAAGAAAAAGAAAAAAAGACTCGCGTAATACTTGACAGTTGACACTCCGTACTTCAATTTCAGATGAATGTCTGCAAGATGAGTTTGACATTGACCTTTCCTAAAATTACTCTGAAAAAAAAAATATTAGAAATAATTAAAATAAAATTACAAATGGAGGTTAAAAAAATGAATATATACAAATAAACCCAAAAGTTTTAAATAGTTCTCTTACCAATACGAAGATGTTATTTTTCCGGACACTGCAACGGAATTATTGTCCCAATCGTGCACCTGAAGAGATCGAATTTTGAATTTAAGTTTGTTTTTTTATTGTGTATAGTACATAAATGAATGATGATTTTCTGGTGACCGTTTGATGTTATACATTGAACGAGAATATACAGATAATATAGATATGAAATTTTATACTATACTATACCTCGGAAAGGCGACGGGCTCTATTTTAGGGTGTATTTTTGTATTTTGGCACTTTTTTTTTTTTTTTTTATGAATTGATGTATCCTAGACCCAAAAAGTGTATTTCCAAAGTAGTAAGAAATTGGTGGATGCAACCTTGTATTATTATTCGTATTATATTAATTAGTTCTAATTAATATAATAAAAAAAGTATATATTTAAAAAAAAAAAAAGAAAAAAAACTCACCGGCAAACTAAGCCAAACATCGCAACTGACGAGACAAAAGCTCTCATCGGATTTATAATAGTATTATGTTTAATCTTGTACTGGATCTGCATACAGATTTGTGTGTGTCTTTTTGGATCCACGGCCTTAACAACCTACACAAAAAACAAATCATTACATAATCTGCAGACCAAATATTAGTAGTTTAAATGATTCCATATGTTTTTTTTTTTTTTTTTCAGATGAGATGAGAGGAAAAACAAGTAGATTTACCTTCTCTCTCTCTCTCTCTCTCTCTCTCTCTCTCTTAGATTTATTTAGAAGGAATTACGGGGAGAGATTTTTGCTAGGTTTTTTTTCATGATTGTCCGTAGGTTAAAGAGTATCATGTGCCATTATTATATAGGGCTAAAATAATTCAAAAACAAAGAAAACGAAGAACAATTTATTATTTTCATAAATAAAAAAAAAATCTATGATATCATTTTATGTTACACATTTATAATTTGAAAATTCCTCTTTGTTCTACAAAATTAAAAAATATATACTATATATTTGGAATGACCAGCACACAACTTTCCGTTTTTGGTTTTTTCTTGAATTTTCCTACGAACCAATAGATGTATCGTCGTGCCTGACTATAGACACGAAAATTGGATTTTAAACAATGATTTCAAAAAAGAAAAAGAAAAATCAAAATATATCATAAGAGCAATGTGGTGCTGTTTGAAATAATACGCACTCCGACCATCAATAGCATGTCTCGAACATTTCCAAATTTATGCATGCGGGTAAATTGTGTGCATGCAGGTAAATGTATGCATGGATAAATTGATGTTATTGTTTACTTTTTTCATCCGAATAAAGTATCTGAATAACGAAATGATGATTTACCTCGAATATGAATTATAAGCTGTTTTATAAATTGTTGTTTATTTTTAAGCAATATAAATGATATAATCCAAAAATCAAAACATAAATTCATAAAGTACTTAAAAGTCCAATTTCAAACACAAAGAAGTCAAGCCATACACAAAGTAGCCAAATTCAAACACAAAATAGACAAATTTAAACATTATTGAAAAATCAAATTTGACTCATCTTCTATATATATATATATATATATATATATATATATATATATAATTTTAATTTAAACAAAATATTATACATAAATGATTCAATTTTGTATGTAAGTAATATATAAAATATTTAATATGTATAATACGTATAATATACAATATATATTTATATATAGAAATATATTTTAAATAGATAAGAACATATATAATAAATATTATACATATGAATAAATGTTAATATATAAGTAATATATAATATTTACTTATATATTCATAATATATATGATATTTTGTAGATACAAAGTTTATTTATACAATAATATATGGTAACAAATATTATATATAAATTAATAATGTATATTATTTATATATGAATAATATATATTACAATCATTTATAAAACTTAAATTTTTTATATTGTATATATAAATGAGTATATATAATATAATGGGGACAAGAGAGTTATTTTTTTGTCTTAAATTATTTATATTGTATATATAAATGTGTAGTTTTCAATTAGGGGTAGGGGAGTCATTTTTTTGTCTTAATGGGGACAACACCCCTTTTCATGCTTAATGAATAAGCCATTTTATGCGGGACTAATGTTCATTGCCCACAAGTAAACACCTCCAAACGTCTGAGCGAATAAGACATTTTACCCATTAAGCTGATTAAGTCACAAGTAAACAGCCCCTCACTGTGTTTGGTATGAGTTTTACTTTAAAGTGTTTTAGTGTATTGTGAGTGGATAAAGTGAGTGAGTTGGTTGGACATTTATGTTAAAAAAATATAAATAAATGGAGTTGTTGAGGGTAAAAATTATCCATAAATGGGAAGTGCATGTTTTTTTATGGATGGACAAAAAATGAAAGAAATGCTTTCCTTTCGTGGACGGAGGTAGTACTGTGGACCAGCATCGCCTTCGGTAGAAGAATGATTATCATTCTAATTTATTTATGCTCACTCGTCTTGTAAGTAATGTCAATGACAAGTACCGTAGAAAATTGAGTATATAACTCAATACTGTCTTTATGAATCCAAAAAAATATTTTATAATTTCTTGGGTGTTTGGATTTGTACATTACCTATGAAAATAACCTGAATAAATAAAAATTGATTAGGTATTGGACAGAAAAATTATATTAAAATTTAACATAAAAAATAATTATCTTTACATAAATATGAACAAATATGTAATTCTAATGTCGGCCTAACATCAAACCAAGTCTGCATGGCCCGACGATAGAAAGTCCATCGTAATTATACTAATATAATTATGATTTGGTATCGAAATCGCACAATTCAAGTCTAACAAGAAGAACATATGAATTGGAATCCACAAATACGAACAAATAAGTAATTTTAATATCGGCCTAACGTTGGGCCAAATTTTCCTTCCTGGAAGATAGAAAAGCACAACCAACCAAACCTATTCCATAAGTATGACTTATAAGAATTTACTTATATAGCATTATTCTGATTGTGAATATTGTTGGGGAACTCTCACCTACATTTAACCACTCGGTATAAATGTTTTGGCCTGTCACAATGATCTCTTGGTCATAACTCACAACTCCTAAAATTTCAGGGGAAGTTACAAAACTACCCCCGAGTTTTAGCTTATTTATGGAAACATCTAGTCATCTTTTAAATTTAGACCCCCTTCAACTGGTACATTAACATGGCCCCCATCTTAAGGGTGCAATTTGTAAAAGTGTAAAGTTAAGGGGCGAAGTATAAAGTGTTTTTTCTTTCGTAATTAGATTAAACTTTAGGATTAACTTTTATAATTAACCAAAATATTTAAGGGTGGCCCCAATTCCTTCCATTTTTACAATTTGATCATGTATAATATTATATTTTACCCTTGTTGTATTCAGCAATGGCTGGAATTTATTCGTGGCAAATGGCGGCTTCTATATAGCACAGGCCGGTCGCCATGTAGGCTTAACCCCCCGCCAGCCTCCAACCCGTGTCCGCATCGGTGATGTTCGCTTAAAAATAGCTAAGCTTTTGAAGCCACACACAACTTTCTCCGTACAATCAGACGTCGGCTTCACAGTTATGCCCAGTCATCAAGACTGGGCCCACGACAAAACCGGAACAAGCGAAAAACTGCAGATAAACTCTCTTTCCATGTTGAGAGCTGGAAGACGGTTATACATAGAAGAGGAAACAACCACCAGTATGAATTCAGCCACGCCACATTCAAGACCTTACAGTGGAAAAACTTGCTAGCAAAAAACAGGGAGAGATCGTCCCTATAAAGGAGTTCCCTTCGAGTCTCCCTGTCGAGAAGCTTGTTACTGGTGGTGATGTGGTCATAATGAGTTTAGATGAGCAGTTGAGTAGGAACTTATTGTTATTCGGGAAGCGAAAATGCAACTGCCGTCTGAAACGTTTGCTCTGTCAAAGATCGTCTGTGGGGCGTACGTAGATTCTATGTTGCTTGTTGTTCTATAGAAATCACACACTAATTCCAACAATCTACTGTCAAAATACGACATAATTTCAAGCAAATATCGAAGAAAATCCATATATAATAAGAAAACAAACGGAAGTGCAAAAGCCACCAGCAACATAGGTAAAATAGTCTGCCCAACAGCTAAAGTTTACAATTACATTCCATAAATTGGACGGTTCGAACCTCTTAAGCATTCGAATTTGCTTCTTTCTTCCTTTTTTTAATCTTTTTGGACGAGACCACTAATTCTAATCGAATTGAATTTTTACCCTGTTGATTTTGGTATCAATGCTTACAGAGACCACATCATCTCAACCTCCCACACAGCGGTTGCTTTAATTCGGAAAATCTCACGACAATTATTTTCCAATAATTTAATTTCATATCAAACCCTGACGTTGTAGATCGGTGTATGTCTTCTTGTTATAAATGTTGCCCTCTTGGTCTTCATATTCTTCTTCAAGATCCGGGCGCCACTTATTCACCCCTTGTTTCTCTTGTATTTTCTCCCAAAGTTGTTTTGCTTCCTGCGGACGAAAAATTGTGATGTTATTTAATATATATATATATATATATAAGTAACAATAATATTTTCTAAAACTTCGATAAAGGAAAAAAAGGAATATACTTATTGATGTTACGCGATTATGATAAGAAAAAAAAATTGATAGGAAAAAAGTACCTCAATTTGTGTTATTTCGTTAAAATTTTTGGTATTCGGAATTCCAAGACATCGCATCCCATATTGGTGCCTCCATTCCTTGAAATGGCGCTCATAGGCTCTACGGCCCCAGTAACTGTAGTTCCCACATATCTCGCATTTGAACTCCTGATAAGATTCCAAAGTTCTTGAAAAAGTGAGCAAATATCACAATGCCACAACGAATACACATGTAATGAACTCCTGATTAACAAAAATAATTAAGTACGTACAAGTGTTGTATTGCGAAAACATATCCATGACCATATTAGTATCACACTTTCCTCCTCATTATACAAAAGGTCTATGTGTTCAAGTAATATGTGAACTCACACGGACACATTACAAAATTAATTTAAAATAAAGATGCAGCCTTCATGAGCTAAAACTTGCACGAGTAAATGTATTCTGTAAGTCTGTTATTTAGCTTTTTACAGAAGGTCGTTGATGAAGCATGCGATAGAAACCCTCAATATATCTATTGCAATCAAAACTGATGACACAAAATTACCAATTTACATGTATAACTAGTTGATCATTTACTTATGTGGTTATAATTCAGACACGACAATAAAAACATGAATCATATGGTCAGAATCGGCGACAAAGAAGCTGCAATTCATAAAAAAAAAATGATTACCTGACCAAGACCATGAAGCTTATACAACCAGTACGGTATAGGCTTCCCATCCCATCCCATGGGCAATTTTAGGGGATTGTAGATCTGCTGATCTTCATCATCGCTTTCAGACTCGGCTTGTATTTCGTCCTGATAGTGGAACCAAACAAAAAGACAATTATATACTAAGTATAAAAGCAAACAAGTCAACAGTTCCAGTGGGACTGAGACGCACTGAATCGTGGCAGCCTGTCTAATAATAACTTCACGAATATACCAAGTACACTCCAAGTCTCCTAACACTAACATAACTCCGTTCACGTATTTACTTATGCCATCAATGAAAGGAGATGCGTCGTAGTAGAGAATGTGACGACTCTAACCATATCTCAGTGTCCTCTATTTCCACCTTAAGATTAAAAATGTACGACCATTGTTATGCAGTTTTACTTCTTGCATTATTTTCCTACGGATCATAGTGAGACATTTTTTTCCTTTATTAATCTTTTTCCCTCGGTTTTTGGATGAGTTTCCAAAGTTTAAAATAGTACCTCTTCACGTTCTTGAACAATTTCATCATACGTCAAAGCATGTTTCTTCTCAATATTTTCTTTCGTCCGCACAATTGTCTGCAGAAATTCAAGAAAGCAGAAAGCATTAGTCACCGTTACAGAAGGTATAATGTCTTCTATTTTAGCCTTAAGATCGACCAAAATGAAAATAGAGAGAGGAATTGGTAAAATGCTACAATCAAAATAAGCTTAGAGAACATAGATTGAGGATGAATGCAGGAGTGGACATAGCATTAGCGTACCTCATGCAAGAGGTCACATAACTTCTTCATATTTGCTTCCATCAAGGCAATCGCTTTTGCATCTTCATTAGGTTGTAGGGCCACAGCACCACCATTTTGTTTGGGTCCACGAGAACCTTTGACAAAATGTTTTCTGTCCAACATTTCAAGAGGTGTGTGCTGGAAAAAAAAAGGTTGGCAAGATACAAAGCATGCACGAACTTCAGTAAGGTCATAGCACAAGTAATAATGTAGATAAGTAGCATTAAATTTATTTACTCAATCACTCCAAGTCTTCTTTTCTCACAAGATTTTGACACGCATAGAAAATGGTTGAACCCTCACCTTTGTGAGAAAAAGCCTCTCCGCACGCTGTTGTACGGTGCCTCCTGTCTTCAGGCCTAGTGCAGCCAATGCCTATAAGGAGTATCAGTCAACAACATAAGCAGGAAATCGGATGCTACAAACTAAACATCAAGAAGACATGCCATGGCAGTAATGCAGTTTCAACTATGATTGAGAATAACAGAACACACAAGATCATAGAAGTACAAGCCTCCCTGCAGTTCATTAATTCTACCAACCGGTTCCGTGTTTTGGCTTTTTTATAAAAGCATTAGTTTTGGCAGCCACCCCGGAATCATATTTAAGCGTCTATTATTTTTTTCTTTTAGGAAAACATGTTTCACTTCCCACATAAGAGCATCCCAAATATAATCCTTGAAAGAAGCATAGCCTCGTTTCAGAAAAAGAAAATGCAGTATGGAACCAAATCCAGTTATTTAGAAATATATATCAGCATTTTTTTTAGGTTTCAAAATATTCCAGCCTTTACCTCCTTTAACTTCTCGGGTCCTACTTCCATTAGCTGTTCAACATTACTGTAGTAATCAAGGTCAATTAAAGCATCCTGTTGTTGGGCATTCCCATTTTCATGATTCTCATTCTCCCATCCTTCCACAGACCCATTGCTCCACTGCTCTTCAAATTCAGCAAACACCTGGATCAGAGACAACAAAATAATAAAGACCAGATTTTCATAGAGACAGCAGAAGTAGAATTTTTTGTGGGATCAGTTTAATTAGAACAAAATAAAAAAGGAGAAAGTCCAATAAAGCAAAGAGGAGCGGACATTTATCCAAGCAGCCAAGGTAAAGACAGCAAAAAAAAAAAAGCAATAATAATGAACTGTAGCAAACCTTTGAAAGAATTCTTCCAAGATCTTGCAAAGGTTGCGTGCGCTCAAAGAAGTGTATAAGATATTCCACAAGTTTCTGTATATATTCCCAGTATTGCCTGTTGCAAACAAAGGAGAGATATCAAAGTTAAATGTAACAGATAACATGCGACACCTAGCCAAAGAGATAGCCAACGGCAGACAAACAGAAGTAGGATATAATGCGACATCACTGAAAAAGTTTATAAATAAATGGAGTTTAAAAGTAGAAATTATTACCTGGTCAACTTCAACTTGCGGGATATCCTCCCTGTGTCTGAAAATACATCAAGATAAGCAGAGTACTCAATATGCTGCCCGAACTTTGAGTTGATGTACACATTATATAATTCATGTAAATCAAGGTACCTTCCAAAGGCTTCCTGAAATCATAACCGAAAATCATGATGGTAAAAGGACAAGTCCATTTGCTCATAAAATCACTCATTGAATACGAAAACTTCAGCACATGTAAAAAAGATGCTCCTCCTTTTCAGAAAAAGAAGGTGAAAGAACTGTTGGAAAACAAAAAAAAATATTTACACGATCATATTATGCATATCAAAGTTGCAGTCATCAAGACAAATTTAAGCAAGGAAAGAAAGTGGTTTTCATTTTTCAAGTGGCCCATTAGCAGCATCAGCGTTCATAATTGTGGGTGAATTTTTCAATTTCTATTTGCTGGATAGTGAAAAAGAAAGGAACAAATATCTAAATTCATTCATCAGCCTTTTAATTGCACTACTTCCCAAGAATTGAGATACCTGTCAGCTAGCCAAACTTATATGATGCATTTGAGTATTATTAATGTAAGGTGAGCAAAGTAAAGTGAGTGACCTCCCCGGTAAATTCAATAGCTGGCTCCTCTTTGAGGAGTTGTTCATAATCAGTCGTCTCAACATAGCGGGCAGATGGATTTCTTCTATGGTACTCCCGAATCTGAACATGTCAAGTGATACATAAACATCGAAATTCATCATAAATAACATGAGATTCCATTAGAAACTTTTATAAACAAAGAACGAAAAAAAAAAATTAAAAGTAGGTACCTCTTTTAATCTATCATAAAATGCACTAAAAACATTAACATTGGCTGATGTCAAACTCTGACCACCAAGTGCCGCGATCTCATCCTTTCTACTGTTATCTTTATCTTCGTAAATCTCAATCTAACGAACCAAAAACCAGAATAAACAACTACAACGCATAATAATATATTTTTCTGTAGGCGTGCACAAAAGATAAATCGAAATCTTACGAGATTGTGAGTGATGAAGATGATTTGTTCGATCATATTGCGAACGCGGTGGCTCTGGTGGAGCCGGTCTTTGTTGGACTGCGGGTCGGTTTGCAGATCCTTCACGATGAGCTGCTCAAGCCGCTCCACATCCTCGTGCTCTGCACGCGTCGTTTCTAGCCGCGTTGAAGACATTCTTTTTCTTTTGGGGGCCTTTCTTCCCTATTTTTCTTCTCCTGTGTTCGATAGGAAGGTTAACGAGGGTTTTTGATTTGTAGTGGTTTTGTGAGGGAGGAGAGGGGGTTAAAAATCAGGATGTTTTACGATGTCGTTTTAGTAATCCGAAATATTTAAGACCTTCCTCCTCCTAGGTTGTGTTTAGCAAAACTAGCTGATAAGTTAGTTGATCTGATTAGGTAGCTGATAAGCTAACTGATTTTAATGTAGATGTTTAGCAAATTAGCTGATAAGCTAGATGATTTTTTTTATAAAATTACATAAAATGACATCACTTTTATTTTTCTATTTTTTAAACTTTCTCATTATATTTTAACAATAATTGTTTTAAAATAAAATAAATAATATTTTTGTCTATTATTATTTTAATATATACTACCTTTAAATTACACATAGAAGCGACCGTACTTATTAAACCATCAACATTGACGTGAATAATGTCTGCATGTGTTGGCAATCTTTAAGACATGAAACATTTAAGACATGAATTTAATACTTAATATTATTTAATATATTAAATTAGATGAAATAATTTAATATGAACTAATATTAAATGTAAAAATATCCATTAATTAATATCATTAAGACTCCACACTAAATTTAAGGACTCAATCTTTATATATATAAGATAAGATGTACCTTGAATGCAAACGACGAGGAATGTTTCAGCAGGGGATGAATAAACTGGCGCGAGAGAAGACAGAATAGCGGTAGTTTTTTTATTTAGGTAATGAAAATATATTTTTATTTAGGTCACGATATATATGGAATATATAAAGATGAGAAGCTAGCTTCTTTTTTCATGTTGAAAAATTAGACATCAATCAATTTAGCTTATAAATTTGGTGATAAAATTGGTTTGAGAAGCTAGTCGTTTACGAAACGAGCTTTTTTTTAGTCAATGGTCAAATAAGCTCTTGAAGCTTATAAGCTAGCTGATAAGCTAGTGCTAAACACAGTCATAGGGTATGTTTGGATGCATTAATTGATAATCTAGCTGATTGTTGATAATCCAGCTGAAAATCAATAATCTAGATTTATATCAAATAATCTAGCTGAAATTGATAATCTAGCTGTAGTATGATAATTTAGATTATTGTATTTAAAAGTATTTGACAAAACTAGCTATCATACTAGCTGAAATTTATAAAATGACATAAAAGTACATCTTTTATATTTATTGTTATATTATAATATTAAAAAACAATCTTAATATTTATATATTAACTCTTATGTTGCTTATTATATTTTGACATTACGCAATATTATTATTTATTTTGTTTTCAACTTCTAATGGTATTTTAGTTTTTTTTTTATGTTATCACTTATATTATTATATAAATTTTATACAAATATTTATTAAGGGTCAAATCGGAATAAAAAAATAATATATATATATATATATATACACACATTAAGGGTAAAATTGAAATGAAAAAATAAAATCTGGTAGCTTTGGGTTGAAATCTATATTTGAAAGCGTTTGAATTTAATCTAGATTAAGATTATAATCTAGATTAAATTAACACCATCCAAACAAGATTTTGAAGATCAAATTAGATTATTTGACCAACTTTAATCTAGATTAAGATTATAATTTAGATTAAGTGGTCATCCAAACATACCCATAATATTAATAAATTAATAACAAACTTAGTAGTCCAACGGTATATTAAAATAAAGTCTTTTGCACATATAGTATGTATATAATTTAATGAATTTAAATAAAGAAAATTGATTAATTAGATGAGATTTAAATAAAAAAAGTCATATTAATTTTTTGTTAAAAATATGGAATACCTTAATCTATTCGTCTTTTAGTAGATACGAACCCCTTCAATCAATTTTACAGTTCAGATCATATTTCGTTGCTAATTGAATTCGGATTTTGAAGGAAAAAAATGTTGGTCGGAATCTATATGGATGAGCCAAACTATCATAATTTGAATATACTATTAAGTGTATATATAAGGCAATGCCACATATAATATGTATATATATTTATACGAATATGCATTTCATTTATTTATTGTGGTCTTATAGTAAATAAATAATTCCCACGGTAAATAAATAAATAGATTGAAACATATGCCTGTTTAGACAAATGTATCATTATTCATTTTTATATTGTGAGGAAAAAAGTCTAGGCCATTAAGGTAAAAAGGAAAAAAGATATCGTTTGAGGTGAAAATATTTATCTCACTAAAATAATTAAAAGATTTCAAAACAAAAGCGAAAATGCGGAATTGATTTGAACCGTGCATGAACCGACGGTTCTGTTCGGTTCCTAGAAGCAAAATTAATATTATTTAGGCGGTCCGATTTCTTCATTTTATAGCGGTTCGATTTACGATTACTATTAATTTTGCGATTCGGTTCCTAGAAGCAAAATCGAGTAACTGCTTGAAACTGCAAGTTTTTTGCGATTCGGGTCCACCACGATTCCAACAAAATAAATAGTAATACCAAATCGATATTTTTTTGCATCAGTTCGATTCTGGTTTTTTATTTTTTGCAGTAACCGAATTGTCCCCTAAGAATCCTGCAAATTTGGGTGCCCAGCATTACTGTCACACCCTAATTTTTGCCATAATTTTATTACATAAAAATCCTGAAATTGATATTCTAACACTCAATTTCCCTTTTATTACACAAGCACCCCAATTTGTCAATTAACTTTTGTGCCCTTTAACGGCGATGGGGGAAATTGATCGGATGCGAGAACAAAGACCGAGAGATTAATCCTTAACAATGTGGAATTTTTGGCAAGGTGGAGATGATGAGCAGCAGGATTACTTGCTTGAAGAGACTGAAGGTCTATGCTCTCTTTCACCTGTACAGGTAAATAATCGTGAATTAAAACACAGTTTTACCCAATGATATATAAAATTCCAAGATTAAATCTTTACCCGCTGTGATTTCACATTTTCTGCTGCTTTCTTTTCCCGGTAAAAATGAGCAGAGAATTTACGGTTTTGCTGCTTGTCTGCTCGCTGGGCTTGTTTGTATATTCCTGGTATGAAAATCTTTATTAAATTCTTCAGTCTATTTCAGAAAATCTTTGATGTTTTTTTCTGATAATCCGATTGTAATATGAAACCCCACTGGAGTTCACAAAATTCATTTCTGAGAAATTAATGATTTTGCTGTTCTTAATTTTGTTTGCAGTCGCTGATTGTCTTTGCAAAGCCCATTAAATTTGCTTTGTTATTTACCTTCGGCAACCTGCTGGCGGTTGGAAGGTATACTGTCATCCAAATGTGCTGATACATGATTATATGTTCCCAGTGCCGGGACGGAATTATCATTCCACCTGGACACGGGACACAATGCACGGCGCTGCCTGACACGTGCTGTGCCCAACGCTTTACATGTGTCCTTCTGAGACGTAGTTCCGTCCCAATGTTGGGAACATAGCATCTCTGCATGCCAATACGTGTAACTCTATCTTTCTCATGTGTGTGTGCTCAAGACAGGGGACGATCCCCCTTGTGTGCGTGTGTGGAAAAAAAAAAACTCTATCTTTCTCATGCATCTCATTTATTTATCAATGTGTGTCTGTGTGTTTTATTTTATTTTTAAGCGTTGTATAAAACGAATGCCTCCTTGTGAACCAAAAAATAGTATTTGCTCGATTTCGACAATGTTGACACCACAAGAGGAAATAGTACTTGTTTTGTGGTCATTTATATGAAGTAAAATGGACTACACACATTTAGTTATATGCTTTTGTGCATTAGGCTTTTTGGTTTATTGAGTGCATATATGGCCGTTTTTCCTTGCATTTTCTTCCTTAATATCTGAGTTATGATATCTGTTTGGCAGCACAGCTCTCCTAATTGGACCTGGGCAACAACTAAGAATGATGCTTGATACTGTCCGAGTTTACGCTTCAGCAATTTATGTCGGGAGTGTGATTGTGGCTCTTGTTTGTGCTCTTATGGTATGTCGTTGGATATTGTAATATGAAATTCCAAAATATGATCTAGAAAGAGGCGTATATGCTTGATAACTTTGGCTGAGTTTTAGCTAGGAACGGATCTCGTGTTTCCACGATCATGTCCCGCTCTATGTTCCGTTACATTGGATGGACAACACGTGTACAATTATAACATCATCCAATGTAATAGAACATGGAGTGGTACATAATTGCGGAACATCATCTCGATCCCTTTTGATATAGCGTCTGTTCGTGAAAGGAATATTTAGGTTTATTAAACTCATCATCATCATAATGAACTGTACCTTAATCTCAACTACATTGTGGTCGGTGGCATAAAGGTCATAGTGTTAGTTAATGGTCTAACATTAGATAAAATTAGTGGTCGATCAGCAAAGATTCACTTCAGATGCCCTTTTTGTCACAACCTTCATAAGAAGAAATGAGACGAAATTCAAAAACATTCATCATCATAAGTTTTCATCTTTCATGGAGAATATCGTGAGACATCGATGAGTTGAGATGGTTACTACGTATAATCAATGTCCCATTACAAGATTGATATAGCAAAATCAACATGTACATTATAAAACATGAAGTGTCCTTTAGGTTATTAAAACTAAACATTGAATTCTTGAACATTTAAATCTGTAATCTAAAATTAGTCCTACAATTCCATTTTCTATGAGGGCTCATGCAAATTTTCCGTGATTATGTCGATTCGTTTTCAGTCACCATACTGATACAACCCTCATGGTTTTCTTGTTTATTCATTAACAATATGTACATTTACATATAAAGTGATATATTTACTAAGTTGTTTTTGTCTGATATGCTGCAGATACACAGTAAGATTCTTACCATAATTGCCATCATATGTGAAATAGGCGCCCTTATTTGGTATGTTTGGATATTACATCTTCTTGCATTTACTGCAGTTTACATAATTTTTTTTGGGTTTGCAATTGCAGTTCATATAACTGTTTTATAGTCTGTTTTAATGGAAAATGGCACTAAATTGTTCCACATACCAAAGCTATTATTTGTGTAAGATGTGCAAAAATGCATATATGGATCCAATTAGACTTCAGTTTATTTTCCCTTCATTTTTAGGGTTTTTGTTGTTGTTTTAGTTCTTTTAACACACCCCACACACCACATGACACCTTCCAAGCATGAGAGGGGGCGGCCCACTAGAGTTTGGTGAGAAAACGAATTTTTTGTTATTTTAGTTTTTTAGAGTTTGGTATGTTTTTATTCTCAAATTTAGTTTTAGGGGACCGTTTGATGGGTCAAAACCCGTCAGGCTGATGTACCTCATAAATAAATGTCTATATACTAAAATACATTCGCCATCAACCATTAAATGTATCCTAAGGAATAGAGATATCCATATATTAACAAACAAAATCGCCTAAAATCTATTTCTTGAAAAATGTGCTGAAATAGTAATTAGTAAGCCCGAGCATGTTACCCAAGCGGGGAACCAAAGGGGACGAACAAGTCATGCTGGAAACTTAGCCCTGGACCGGGGGTGAGAGAGTCCCTAGGAGTACTGAGGACCAAGGACAATCCTCGTCTCCCATGGGGAGTAAAATAAACATCATTATTAATAGTCAAGTACTTCTCTTTCTATAAAAGTTACAAGACGGTCATTTAACTATTGATCACCCATCTTACTACATAGCTCACTTTTCTCATATTTCATAACTGAAAAGACTTGTTCAACATTTGCAGTTACTACCGGCAAAATCAATGCTAACTTCACATGCTTATACACCACACTATCTTGTGCATGGTATATTAAACCAGTTAACATTAAATCGACGCCTCTTATCACCATATTTTGTCCAAAGAAATGTATAGTCACGAGGTTGATTGAGACCTTTTTTTTGGTAAGCTTTCTTTACCTGAATTTGGATGTCTGAGATTGGGTTCCTACGCCCGAGTCGGCTATCAATGTTTCCAATTCAAAAATTCTTTCTCTCTCATTCGATGGAATAGGAACGTGTGGTTCACTTCGATGTTGAGGGTCTTGATTTTCCAAACCACTTAAGGTAGCTTTGAATTTAGGACGCACTTTAAAAAACTTTTTCATGCTAATACACAAACAAAACAATATGTTACCGATCCCAACATATATAGTTGGGATTAAGGTGGATTTTATGATTGATGACACAAACAAAACAAATTACTACACAAACACAAGCTTTTCATCCTAATACATTAGCAAATTATTACACAATAATGCTCAATGTAAACTGCAGTAAAGCAACATTGAAATAATATGTAACATTTGAAATGAAATTGCAATTTGGAAAACCCTAATGCTAGTAAACTGAACTAAAATTGAAATTTAAGAGCCCTAATGCTACTAAACTGAACTGAAATTGAAACTTAAAAAACTCTAATGCTAGTAAATTTAACCGCAATGAAAACCTATAGAACCCAAATTTAGTAAACTCAACTGATACTGAAATTTAAAGAACCATGAATCTGTGAGAGTCCTAAAATTTCGACCAGGAATTACCTGATATTCGGACGACTCCAGATTGCGGAGGCGGTGCGCCGGTGCCGCGGTGGGGTGTCATCAGACTGGATAGAGAATAGATTTATGGTCAAGGTATTGCCTGTTGCTGACTTTTTTGCTGGTGTGTCGGGCGGAAGAGACACTTCACTCGAGAGAGATAGAAACATGTTAATTTGTTTTTCAGGTCTGATGTTCTTTTTTTTGGTATATATAATAAATATGTATATATATCAAAGGCAACATGACATCGCTTTGGTGTAGTGCAAGCACACTGTTTTGCCTCAAACGGCATCGTTTTGTTTGGGGGGGAAATCTGGTGTTGCACGTGCACCATCAGGATTCACGTAAGTCTGGCTATGCTAGATAGTTGGTTGAGTGTCACAAAAGTGAGACCTTTCCGATGTCATCTTTCACCAATTGATACATTTAACACCAATTTACTGGTACTATAGTGATCACTTGTCGAACTTTAAAAAAAAAAAAAAATAAGAAGGAAAGGAAAAAAGAGTATCAAATAGATACTAATCCGGAAATAGTATGTAAACGAAATTCTGGATTTTTCACTAATGCAGTTATCATTCAGAAAACCTTTTCGGCAATTGCAGGTACAGCTTAAGTTACATTCCCTTTGCTCGGAGAATGGTTTCTGATTTGACAATCCGTCTCTTTGACACCGAAATCTAGTCGACTCAAATGAGTGACCATTTTCCGTTCGATTTCCTCGGAAAAATTGAAGTTCGTGGTTTCCATTGGTTTTTACCCTTTTATATATGGCAAACTTCATTTGATTCTTTCTCCGGCGTGTCACGGTGTAAATATTTATCCAGGTTTGATAACTAAATGAACTTGAGTTGATAATGATTTCCATTACCAAACAAAATAAAGCCATCGTCTTCTTAAGGTTTCGTTTGCTGGTATTAATGTTGTGCTTGATTTGTAACTTATGTGCGAGATTCATCATCTCGGTCCTATATATTGTGTTTGAGTTGGTGGGAATCCAAGTTATAGTTCATAATGAAATTATCGGCTTCTTCGATCTAGAGAAGAAAAAATTGATGTACAAGAGATTATACTTTTAGTGATTTTCTCGTGTTTTCGAAACTCGTGTGGTTGATTTGACCTCAGTCGATACGAAATTTTAGGTTTGTCGGCCTACGATTTTATACAGTTATGTATCATTTGCAATCTTTTTCCAATATTTTTCTAAATCAATATGTAGCTGCATATTGTTTTTCTAATTATTTATTATATCCATTATTTATAATCTAAATTTCTAAAAATTCTGTGAATGCACATTCATTGTGGGAATGAGACTTATCTCACTTGAACTTTGTATTAATATGTAATAGATAGATATATGTATGTACACTTATATTCTAATGTAATATATCTATCTATTTATATTAATTTATATTTATTATGTACTGCACCTATTTGTTTCAATTTCTATACCTATATACTATAGCTGTCATACATATCCGCTCAGCCCATAAAAGAATATAATGCCCAAAAGGTGGGTCAGTGTCGATTGGGCCACCGAGCTTGTGTGTTAATTGGTCTGTGGGCCGAGTTGGGGCGAGCCTCAATCTACAGTATGAAGCAGGAAAATGTGCATATGGCCATCGATGCCTGCAACCTCAATTAGGGGTGGTATATCGTACCGTACCGATTTTTTTATCGATACCGTATACCATATCGAAAGTTTCGGTACAACAAAATTTATACCGATATTATACCGAAAGTTTCGGTATACCGAAATTCGGTATACGGAAATTTTGGTATGGCTTTCGGTCCATACCGATACCGTACCGAAATTTCGGTATATCGAATTTTACTTCGGTATCGGTGTATACTGAACTTATCGAAATACCGAATTACCAAAATATCGAAAAAAATCTTGATATACCGATATACCGAACAAAAAATACCGAAAATATCGATATACCGATATATATTGAAATATCGAATTTTTTTGGGTATCTCGGTATATACCGAAATACCGAAAATAAAAAAAATTCATACCGTTACTGTACCGAAAATTTTCGATACGGCACCATACCGTACAGAAAATTTGGTATACCGAAATTTTCACAATTTCGGTAATTTTTCGGTACGGTAAATTCGGTATTTCGGTATTTCGGTGTATTTTGCCACCCCTAACCTCAATAGTCTGGAAAGGGCGGCAATTTTGATCCGATCCGCACTTTTCCATCCTGATCCGTGATATATGGATTATCCGTCCCGCAACCCGTGGTGGGTCGGGACGAGTTTAGGTATCACTTTTGTATTTTTTTTAAATATATTTAATATATATTTATATACTTTTTAATTAATATATCTTATATATTTATGTTAATAATGATAAATTTTATAAATAATATGTATTGTAAAAATAAAATACTAGTCAAAAAGTTTTGAAAAATATGGATTTTATTAATTTTAAAATAAGAACTTTCTCTATGCGGGTCGATCCACACCACCACGTGACCCGCGTTGGGTCGTCTCGCCCCACAGGCAGGGGCGGAGGGACGGGGTCCAAGGGGTTCCACGGACCCCCCATGGGACAGGTCTGAGTCTTCAAGTACCCGATCCGATTTATTCCATTGTCATTCCGAAGTCTCGAGATCCCAAGAGTAAATGTTGTGCTTCCGTTGATGCTATATGTTAATCGATCGTATAATGTGGACCATGATCCATAATATAATCACAACGGTTAGAAAACTTGTTTGACAAGTTATGCCAACTACCAAACCTCGGTAGTGACCAATGGGTATTAGGTGCCCTAGTCTGAATCTCAACAACCAAGAACATAGTACACAAGTTGAAAAGTCTTACTACCAATTTCCTTCCAACAACTTGGGTAGGGTGGGGATCAGGAGTGGACCTCCACTCCACTGTCAATTCCTCCACGCTTTGAGGGTGCGTGGGCTGTTTCGGCAGTTGGTTCTCTGGGTAGTTTGGTAGTTGGCGGTCCAAGTTTGGGAATGGCCCCTCGCTTCGCCTGGTAGGTGGAGGAGGCATGTCCGTTTAATGATTTAGATACTTGGTTCAATGTCATTTTATATTTTTGGTGCCTTTTAATGTCATTTCACGGAAATATCTATCTGAAATTTGAAATTTTTATACCATTAATATTAATTTTTCTTTGATAAAAATAAATGTCCCCTCGAGACGTTATTATTGTTTATAGATTGTTTGGGAGCGGTCACAGGAAGGGCACGGGTGAATGTATCCGAAACGATGTTAGATGTTTTAGAACTCAAAATCGCCTAAACAATATTAATTTTGCTTCTAGGAACCAAATCGAACCGTCGGTTCCTGCACGGTTCGAATCGGCTCCGTGATTCTTGGTTTGAAAAGTCTCTGACCTAATTATTTTAAGTGCATGACACGCTTAAATTTAATTTATTTGAACTCAATGTCTAGACCAAGATTTCTCAAATTTATATTTTATTATTTAATTCCAACACAGTTGAAGAGTTTTTGGGCCCAAAAATTTAATTCTTATGAATCTAATCTAATTATGTTTCTTATAATTTCATAATATTGCATAGTAGCGAGTAAGATTAAACAAATTCATTATATTAAAGATAATTAAATAATCTTAATAAGTAAACAAAACGTGATTAAGAATTCTTAATAAGTAAACAGGAATTAGAGATTGGGATAAAACTCCAAGTCTCCATCCCCATTTAAAATTCTTCTACTCTCCTACTGGAAAAAGAGTTCCGTTCGTTGCGGGATTCTACCATCCAAGCAATGATATACACTGCAAAACATAAATCATCAAAATATATATACAACATATACACACACTGCGATTACAGGAGAAAAAAATAAGACAGGAAATTCTACTATATTTTCTAACAAACGGAGTGCAGCAACAATGAAAAAACGACTGATTTAGGCCACTTTTGTCCAAGTAACAGTTATGAAGACCTACTTTTTTAACAGTTATAGATATTTACGTTAAACCGTTAAACACGTTGGGACAAAACAGTAACTCCGTAAAAAAAGTCAAATACGGAGTTACTATTTTGTCCCAACGTATTTAACAGTTTAAAATATGTGTCCATAACTGTTAAAAAATAAATGTCCACAACTGCTAATTGAAACAAGCTACATGGCCTAAATCAGTATAAAACAATGAACTAAAAATTAAAAAAATTAACATGTTAATTGGAAATAAATCACCAACATTAGTTTTTTATCTGTTATAACATAAATTCCGTTTTGCTGCAATTCGATAAATGAATTACTTAAGTTTGTCAAATTGATATGCGGTGAATTTTGTTCGGGGTAAAAATTATTATCAAGGACGTCGGAGACATTTATATGTCACGCCACGTAGATAATACATGAAATTTCTATTTAATTTTTAGAAGAATTATCTTATAAACCTCGTGTTTTTTATTTGTTTAAAATTTAAATAGAAATATTATGTATTATTTACGTGGCACATAAGATGTGAGGCGGACGTGGCACATAAGGGGTATCTGACATCCTTATCAGCAGGTTTCTCGGCAAAAATAATTATCGTATATCGATTTGACAAACTTAAATAGTTCATGCATCGAATTACAACCGAACAAAATTTGTTGAATGGTAGGAAAAAAATCTTTCACACTTCAAATCAACGGCATTTCATTTTTCGGGCACTACTCTAAAACTCGTTTAATAAATAATATACTACCTCCGTTCTCTTATAACTGCAACATCTGGAACATCTGGACTTTCACGCTTGCCAATGCACAACTTTGATTATAAATATCTTTAATTCTTTATTTTGAAAAACTATAAGGAGTTGATATTTTGAAAGTATATTTCGAGATGAATCTAACAAGATATCACATGACTATATTTTTCATATGTATAAATCACAGAAGATGGTCAAAAGAGAGTACGTGAGCAGTGTAATAGTCAACACGTTGCAATAATAAAAGAACGGATGAAGTATACTCTATCCGTTCACCAAAAATATGCTCATTTTGAATTTGACCGGTTAATATTTATAAATTTTGATCATAAACTGCAATCTACATATAAAAAAATATAATCATGTAAGTAGTCATAATGTATATTTTCTAAATATTATTTTTTATAAGTTTTATTCTACATAATTAAAATTATTAATGGTTAAAAAGTTGTATTTAGAGCGACCGATCAAAGTTCAAATAAACATATTTTTGATGGAGGGATGAATACTATCTTACTCGAGTTCTTGGCATTTTGCTTTGTTTGGATGGCTTATTTTGGATAAAGAAAGGCAATTCGTTTATTTGCCTTAATAAACGAAATTTACTTTTCACAAATAAAATCCGTTTCGAAATTGGAAACCGAAGGGAGAATAAGGAAATAAACACTATTTCTTTTGTGATTCCAAATTTTGTATAGCCCGAGGACATGGGGTATAGTTATGAGTAAGGGTGTTCAAAATCGAATATTCGGAATTTCGAATATTCGAAAATTCGGATAGTAGACTTTGATACTTGATATTCGAAATTTCGGATACGGATATCGGATATCCGAATATTCAGAAAAAAATATGAATTATATTCGGATATTCTTATATTCGAAAAAAATATTCGAATTCGGATATCGGATATACGAATATCCAAAAAAAATCGGATATGGATATCGGGCATCCGAATATCCAAATACCTTCTATTATCTAAAATATAAAAAATAAAACTTTTAGAGATTTTTCGGATATTTCGAATATCCGAATATCCGATTTTCTGAAAAGCACTATCGGGTATCCGAATCCGAAGTTCCGGATATCCGAACTTCGGATATTCGAATTTTCGGTTATCCGAAACTTCGAATTTTTGGATATTTCGGATCGGATATCGGATATCGTATATTTTTTAACACCCCTAATTATGAGACACTTGGACGGATAAAACAAATGGTTGGTTTGCGATTGGTGTTATAATAATCTATAATATAATTATTGGATAGTTCATTGGCCACAGATTATCGCCATTAGGGTGGTGGCAATGGTGCCTCATCTACCCCATCTACCCCCACTCCCCAGCAATAACATTCTTCCAACTCATCCAACCCCCACTCTACCCCCACTATACCCCCACTCACCATTTTTTAGTGGCAACCATGCCTCACCAACCCTCACCACTTTTAATTTTTTTTTTTTTTACCTTTTTATATTTAAAATCATATCAAACAATTTAATAAAAACACATAATATTTTATTATTACAAAATACTTAAAAGGAAATTACAAAATACTTCAAAAAAATACATAATACTAAAAAAAAGTAATAATACTTAAAAAAAAATAGATCCTAAAAAAAGATATAATTAAAAAAACATACTAAAAAACATTTTTAAAAATCGCAACGCCATCCGTATTTCTCCGCAAGCTCACGTTTTTCGGCAAGAGTGACCTCTAGTATATTCGGATCGGTTATGTGATCGTGCGGTGTTTGAAATGCTTTCAACGCCCTCAACCTCGTCTTTTGTTCAATGGAACGGATTTTGACTCCATCATCTTTGGGTCATCTCATCCTTTTACATTTAAACTCCGCCCTCTTCTCCAATATTTCTTTTTCTTTGATGTGTAATCTTGAAGCTCATATGAACAATACCCTTTGACGACGACGACGGTTTCGACCTTTTTGCCCTTTCTTTTTGAATGCGAGGCATCGTGTCGTCATTGAGATCCTAATCACAAAGTCATCATTACTTGCGGTCTCGTAGTAGCGATTCCGCCGACTTTCTTCGTTTGTCGAATGAGACGAAGATCCTTGCGCTATATCCGATTGTTCCAACCATTTATCTTCCTTCCTAACAACCTCGCCATGCGTCGATATGACCAAACGCCTTGTCATGTTTGGTTTGGTAATCGGCCAATGCATTTGTCATGATGTCAATATCGGCACAACCACTCGCCAAGACGATTCTACAATTATAAAAGTAAAAATTAATATGTAACTAATAAAAATTGACAATGTAAAAACTACAAAAGATCAACTAAAAATGTAAAAGTATATAATTATAAAAATTACTTGTGGATCCACAACCCATTAAAGACACCCATTTCGCTGCTCAAACTTCTCCACTTTGTGTTCAAGCCGTGAGTCGCATTTGAGTAGTGTCTCGAATGTTTGTCTTGAAATGCTCAAGAATTCTTCTCCAAAAACCTTCTCTACTTTGTTCATTTCCGACTACCTTACATGTCGAGATTTGAACCCAAGCTTGTGCCAACGCCACCTCTTCTACGGCGTCCAAGCTTTCCTTTCCGATCTATTCGGCATTCTTCTTCTTTGCACTTGAACTTCTTCAACTTCTTCAACTTCTTGAGCTTCTTGATCTTCTTCAACTTCTTCATTTTCTTCTCCGCCTATATCGTAACAAATGATTATAAATAAAAATTTTTATTTACAATATTCTAACAAATAAAAGTATAACGTAACAAATTATAACAAATAAAAATTTTTATTTATAATATTCTAACAAATAAAAGTATAACGTAACAAATTATAACAAATAAAAATTTTTATTTACAATATTCTAACAAATAAAAGTATACCGATTGGGAGTTGCGTTTCGGGAATAGCAAAGTCATCATCTTCATCATCCGCGCTATATAGCGGTAGTTGTCGCTCGACACTTGTTTCACGCCGGTGGAGCGTCACGGAATCGAACGGGTTGAATTCGGGACCGTAATGAGAAGGATTCATAGTTGGTTGATAATATTGTGGTTGTTGATAGTATCGCGGAGAAGACATTGCCAGATAATATTGTGGTTGTTGAGTCGCTTTAACGCACGGAGCCTTGTGATTGAACACGGGACGAATTCGCCCACCGCCGCGCACGTCCCTCGATGATGAAGAACCGTCTTTGGATTTACGAGGATCCATAATAAAACTATAAAATTTGTAAAAGAAAAGTGTTAAGAAGAAAGAGATATATATGTTTTGTTGTGAGATATGTAAAAATGAAAGATATATATATATAGGAAATGAAAAAGAAAAAATATATTAAATTTAAAACGGCCCATTTTATCCGCTCAAGCCAACGGTCACTTGCTCTTCTACCTTCACTCGGCTACCTTACCCGGCCTCCCTCTAGCCGCATGGTACTCGAAGGGGTGGCGGTGGTGTTCACCGCCCGGATAGGGTGAACCCGCCCCCCAACCCCGCACCGTTGCCACCACCCTTAACAAGACTGTGGCCACAAAAATATCGCCAGATTATCGCCATTAACAAGACTTGTGATAATCTGGAAAGGGGTTTGTGGTAAACATCGCCAGATTATCGCCCCGGGCGTGCTCGGCCTGTGGCCAAAAATATTAGGCCTGTGGCCCACCCCGGGCGTGCTCGGTCCGGCCCATGGGCTTCATTTTTTTTTAGAAATATTAATTCTGAATAAATATAGTAATATACAAATATTTTTCGATCTTTAATTATTATATTATTTCACTATACTATCACAATCAGATAAATAGATATACAATTATTTTTATTTGATCATCGTATCATTAATCACTGCTACATTCTTATAAAAATTATAAAATAATATTATTATTAATATGAGATACTACAAAGTAATCACAAAGTCCCATAAAAAAAATAAAATTATATTAATAATATTAACAAATAGATGTAATGTAATATAACAAATAAGGAAAAAAATTTAAAATATTATAATTACATATAACATAAATTAAAAAAAAAACTGGACCGACCAAAAAGGCCCTTTTTCTTTTGAGCCAAAAATATGAAACCCAATGTCCGCCCAAAAACGGGCTAATTGGCCCGGCCCGCGGGTATGAGCCTATTTTGTCAGGTCTAATTCTATTTTCGTAATGCATTATGAACCTCAAATTTTGATATAAATTATATGTAAACACTATTTTAATATCTACAACAATATTCTGATTATTATTTTTTAAACTATTCGCCATTAATTATTAGTAATTCTGATTAATTAAGTCAGTACTGGAAACCTCTTTTTTCTCCATGTGGTGGCATATTTGGAGGTTCCGGAACGCGACTTTATTCTCCTTGAAGAAGCCTCTTAAAGGAATGATTTTCGACAACATTGTTTCTCATATTTTCTTTTGGGTAAATAATAGGTGTAGGAAGTTTAATGTTAATTGGGATAGCGTGGCTTAATGACCCGTTAAATGCAAACTTGGTGTAACTTCTTTTTAATCTAGCTTCTTGCTAGATCTTTTTATAATATTCCGTCGTTCAAAAAAAAATTATTAGCAATTCCTTCATTAATATTTCTCATTTTCCATTCGTCAATTTTAATAGAAAGCGGCCAAATATGAATAGCTTAATGTAAAAATATTAAAAGTATATCAAAATACTAAGAGAGGAAAAATGGGGTGTGATTAATAATAAGAGTCAGAAACCCCATAATGTTTATTAAATTTTTAATTTGAATAACATCTCACTAAAACAGTTTCTTAATTACTTATGATGTATTAAATTATAATTTTTAAATAAAATACAAAATGAATCAACTTATAGGCTTATTAATTTATAGAAAATATTCAATTTATATTAAAGTTTGAGCATAAATTTTTCTACACATTGATTAAACTATACACCTAATTTGAAAATGAAGATGCTCTTACAAGAGTTTCGATATTGAAATTTTAGATATGAGAGGGTATTGTTGTTTTCCAAAAATAGGTAATCAAAGTATATATTGAAATTACCCAAAAAAACAAAAAATATAGATTTTTGACTTATTCAGCATTTCTGAATAAAACATACAAATTTTTCAAGAACAAAAGTTCAATATTTCGATATTTCTCGCACCATGTCGGTATTTTTGGTACACCAACACTTTCTCTTTTGTTCATAATTTTTGATTTGCTGATTACTTGGCAAAATAAAAATTGTAGTGCGATACCCTCTGTCCGGCTTAAAATTTTTATATTTTTTATTTCTCATATACTACGACAAATAATCATATTAGTAATAGCTAAATTATCAGCTATCAGTTAAATTATAAGCTAACATGTCCAAACATACTCATAATCACATTAATTACTTTCGGACGCACATTTATTATCAAAATCTTTTACTTTGTACTTTTCATTAGACACCCACCATTATTAATGACATAACTTACCAATCTAAAACTTCCGATTAAAAGTTCTCGATGGAAAGAGGGTACCGCATTTAATTATAATATATTATTAATGATATGTTATTGTCACATTTTTAGACATAAATTCATATCTACAATAAAAATAAATAATCGCAATCATGTAACAAACAAAAGTTCTTACTATTCACATTATTATTAATACCACACTTTATGGTAAGTTGTAAAGTGATTGGGATGGAAACACTCCGAAATTGCGGGTTCGAATTCGTATGGTGACAATGTTTTGCTGAAATATTACAAGATTTGTTGCTGGATTCATGTCTTGTTGATTCTCTCCCTTGCAGGGTTGCTATTAATACACATCACTCGATTTAACATACGACTCAAAGAATTTCAATTCAAATGTTGAACTATGGTCCGGAAAATCAAACCAAAGTATTTACTAGGTTCGGTTTTATCCCCATATTTCTTCTTCCCATAATTATAGATTAGATAAGAGGAAAAGAATATTGTGGGTTAGGTATAGCATATGGGTTTGGAAAATTGAAATTCCATTGGGAGTAGGTATCCACCTACCTCGATAAAAACAACTACCCAATGCTTTTATAATATTTTAAGTTATTTTATTACTAAAATTTAAATTTTTGGTCCTTTATTACTAGTCATATTTTAAAATAACACAAATATTAAGGGAATTTAATGATAATTAATTAATTTCATATGGGCTCTTATTAATTACATTAATTTAATAGACCAGATATATTAATTAATGTGTTTTTATATATTGAAGTTGAAGAGTTCAAAATAAATAAAAGGTATTGTTGAAATATTTTTACAAATTTGCATGCAGAATATAAATGACATGTATTATGAGACAAATTTTATTTTCAAACATGACTATTATCAAGAGACGGATGGAGTATAAGTCTATAATTATATGAACAAACCTTGTTTTTATACTTCAATTTATTATGAGAGAATTTTTAATTTATTTCCGTTTATAAACTTTTATCATGTATCCTAATAGCACGTGATAGAAAAATCGAATAATTCACATCTTCATCCTAACTTCTTTTCATTTCTCTATCGTGAAATGGGACTTGAGAACATAGGACAATTAAATTAAATTGAATGAATAGCAGAATAATTACAAAAAAGAAAAAAAAATGGAAATAGATAGGCATGTGCAGACACATATTGGAGTTAAGAGGTTGAAAGAAAGATTCTCTTAGAATTATATATACGCAATTATCTGATTATAAATTGTTAACGAAGGAGTTTATTTTAGATAAAAATTAGTTTGTAATCTGAAAGTATCATTGTAATTGAAAATAATATTTAATACTTAAAAAGAGTCGCAAATTATCATAACTATATTATGTGGGTGATTTTAGTGTCACTAGATTGTGTAATTGAAATTAATATATGAGTTAAGAGGTTTTATAATTTGTATTCTAATATATGTTCGAGAATGTGCGGATTGCACACATGTATAAAATCGAATTATAAGTCGGTACGACCAAATGTCGGGGGTCCGGGGGCAGCGCCCCGGTGACGGGATCTAGGAGCAGCGCCCCTACTGGGGTCCATGGGGCAGAGCCCCTGGCGGTGAAAATTCCGAATTTTAGAGGGAGATTATGGTAAAATTGACTAATTTTCGTCAATTTTGGAAAGCCGTCCGTCTAACCCTAATTTCGGATCACTAATTAAATCCTCTGACGGCGCCGCCTCAAGTAACCCTAATCTGTCCCTATGCAACCCTAAATTCGACATGTATAAATAAGGCTCCTCACCTTGAGTCGAAAAACACACTTTTCTGAGCTCTCTTCTTCTTTTGAAAAACTTAGAATCTCTCTAGCAATTTGGCTTACGTTTCTGTGCCTAGATTCGTAAGTGTCCCTTTGAATTATCCTAGACTGAATTTCTTGTAACTCGGGTATAGGGTAGAAATATCAGTTCGGAAAGTGATTACACGATCCATCGGGAATCCGGATCTCCATAATAAACCCTAATACCCCAACAATCGAACTTATATTTCCTGTTTTCTGGAGATAGCTGAATCAATCCGCGAGATGACTACAAAGTTCAACAAACTCGACAAGTTCAAAGGCAACGATTTCAGGCGATGGCAGAAGAAGATGCACTTCATGCAGACTACTTTGAACGCGGCGTATGTGTAATACTCGAGATTCTCGGTTCCGGTTATTTTTGAATTTTTGTCGATTGCGTCGTTCATTTTGTTGTTGGCGATTTCTTGAGATTTTCCCCTATGTTGGGTACGGCACGAGGTACCGTGTTGTGGTGTTCGTCGGGTACGACTTATCGTTGCGTAAGTCGAGCTAATAATATGTCTTGCTTTGTTATGTGTTCGTTTTCGGTTTGGATCGTTCCGTTAGTGTTTCGTTGCATGTTGAATAATTATTGTTTTGTCGAGGAGTACCATTTTTGTGCATTTGTTCGACTTTGTAAGATCACCACCGGCGCTTATAAAGTCTAAAAATTCTGAAACTTTACAATGTGATAGAGCATCAAATTAGCTTTCCAATGGTTCAAACGGAGAGTCAATCGGAGTCCGGACGAAGGAGTTATGGCCGAAATAGCAAAGACTACACAACAGTAATTAGCGCACGCTAAATACATATATTAGCGCGCTAACGGACTGGCAGAGGGTTCTGATCGCATTTACAACCGTTAGCGCACGCTACACATACCTTAGCGTCGCTAACTGCTGATATATATAAGACTGCGAGGTCAACTTTCGTCATTTCTTCCTCCCCTTTCTTCCTTCCGCGATCTAGACGATCTTGAGGGCGTATAAGCATGGATTTTGGCCTGATATCATCACCCATCAATATCTTTGAGTTCCTAGTACGGATTTAACAACATCCCAACATCTTTCGCCATTTTAATTGAGGTATTTTCTTCTTAAAATCCTACTTTCGGGATAATTTGGGGTTTATCGTGATTTCATGATTCCAATCCGAAATTGTTGATTCCCTTGTTGTTATCTAGTCTTGTTTATCTTAACCCCCAGTTTGGAGTTTCGTTTTCATGTTTTTATCGGGTTGATTTATGTTCTTGAGATATTTTGGGGTTTTTCTTTTGATTTCAATTCTGGACCGATTATGATGAATTGGTCATGTAATTCTTGTTGTATTGGTTGTAATCTACGGATTAGTAACTCGTTTATCGACTTCATCTCACCCGGAACATGATTTTGGCTTTCTTGGAATGAACCCTTGAACCCTTGTAGTTTCTTAGTGTCGATTGAGATTTCGTTTAGTGTTGTTGATTCGTAGCGGTGTTATTCTCGTGGTGATTGTGTTGTTATTGATTTCTCGTGAAGGTGGTCGGTTTTTAGGGTCAATGTTTCGGCTATTTTTGGGCTTTCGGGCTGTTTTGGGCCGTTTTGGCCGGGTCTGTTTGGGGACCGCTAAATGCTTTCAGCCGTTTTTGCCGGGACTGCTTAGGGTCGCTTTCGCCGAAATCGGAGTATTCACAAATTGATTTCGAGGCAAGTATCTTGCCCATACATTACGTGTTTTGTGGATATATTAGTTGGTAATTTTCGATACGTGATTTATGAATGTCTATAATTAACTTTCAAAGGAATTGATATGCTTTTCAATACTTCCTTAAAAGATGACTCGTATGATTTCGTTGTTAAATATGCGTGTCTAAGTATGTGTGGGGTATCGTTTTGTGTGATTATGACGTTGTAGATTTATAGCTTAACCTTTCCTTGAGATATGTATGAACATATGCCTATTGATGATCCTGTGTCATTGTGTCGTTCGGCGTGGTTGGATAGGTACTTTCCCTCGTTACTATGTTATTGCTACTAGCTGCATCGTTGAAATTCTAGCATGAATCATATCGTTACTTGGTCGTGAGTATATGTTGGATAAACTGGCCATTCTAGTAAGGTACCTCGACTATATATATACTGTGATTGACCTTCGAGGCTTGTGGTTTGCAACTGTGATTTTGGAACGTGTGTGTGTGTTGTTCCTTTCACCCGGAGCGTTCGACGGGACGTCTGGGGGTCGATACTAAGGGGTACGGCCACAGAAGTGGACTTGGGTGCGTGTGTGGTTGAACTTCCACCCGGAGTGTCCGACGGGATGTCTGGGGGTCGATACTAAGGGGTACGGCCGCGGAAGTGGTTTCCCACCCGGAGCGTTCGACGGGGCGTCTGGGGGCCGATACTAAGGGGTACGGTCACGGTTACAGTGTAGTTTTCATCTTGAGGATGACGTTGATGTTTTCGTTAATTGTGATATTGTCCGAGTATCACAATGCTTTGTGCTCGGGTCGAGACATTATATATCGAGTCTTGGTGCTTGGCTAGAATGGCATAGGAATAATGTGTTATGTGTAATGTGTCCTTGTAAGTGAACTGAAGTGGATGATCGGGTCGTGGACCCTATGTTTTGTGACCGGAATGGTTGGGTCGTGGACCCCGTGTTTCGTTAACGGATTTACATTTTGGAAAATAAACTTTGGGGTTGTGACCCTAAATGGCTTTCGAGGAATTAAGAACTTTTCACTTTCTAATGTTTTCAAAACTCCCGAGATTTGGAAATGCTTTCAAAGTGCTTATTGGCTTCGTTTCTACTTTAAAGACTTGAACTATTTTTAACTAAAAATATCTCGGGAAGTCTTTCGTTGTATTTTCGGAATGTGTTGTGTATGGCTCGTTTTTGCACTTTATACTTGCACTAGCGAAACAGTGGAGTTTTGCTAACCCCCGAGTAATCGGGGGGTGGATATCTGTATTGTGTCCAGGTACATGCAGGTTTTCGGGAGCAAGTCACAGGATCGGTACGAGGGATGATGGAAGACGAATGATACTAATCACACGAAGGCCAGTTTTGGGTTAAGTTAGTCGAAGTCCATTGTATTGTCTTTTCCGCTGTCTTATTGTTCGTTGTTGCAAGTATTTTACCCTTGCGTGGGTATGAGTCTGGATGAGTTTATGTATTTTGATTTGTAAGTCAGTGATATTGGTTCGTTATTTTGATTCGTCAGTATGTAATGTAATGTGTTGTTTTGATGTCTAGCCTGGTGGATCCTCACGGAGAGGGTCTGCGGCGTGTAATATTCCCGGTTCGATCTGGGGGTGTTACATTTATGGTATCGGAGCTTAGGTTGCGGAAACCTAGGTTGTCGGGTCCAGTCGTGTATTGTTGGGTCTTGTCTTGTCAGATTGAGTCTGACTGATGTCGTGTCGCGACGCATCGTCTGGGATGTCGGTCGTGATTAGTATCATGGTGCAACCATCATCTTCGTGCGATCTGTGGATGTAAGTCTCCCTACTACATGTTGTACCACGAGCTATACGAGCCGGTGTGATTCTGTGTTAAGTAGTAGTATTTGAAGGTGCATCGTGAGTAAGTGACATATATTTGCCGATTCTCATTTTGTACTAGAATGAAGAGTGATATTGCTAAATGTATCCTTGTATGAACTGTTTTTATTGCAAGAGTAACAACCTTGGAATTTTAAGTTTTCGAAAGGCTTTCGGGGAGTCGTAATTTTTTTTTAAAATGTTCTCCAAGGGAGGAAAAATTTTGATTTTTGTATGATGACCTCAAGGTCAAAATTTTTGAGACTTCAACTACCGATATTTCATTTTCATCTCATACTATAAGTTTTCAAAACACGAGTTTTTAACTCAAATAAGGTCTACAAAATATACTCAAGACGTGACTCTTGCTTTTAACTTTTCGATTTTGAATAACAATTGCCTATTGATGGTTGCTCATGAGGTGTTGTAATTATGTGAATCGATGGCTTTGAGATTCGAATATTGTTGTTGTTTATTTGTGACCTTCGATTCTAGTAATGTCATATATATGTTCACGATCATGTTGCTGAAATAGAACCGTTAGCGCACGCTAAGTGTGAGGCTAGCGCGCGCTAATGCATCCTGGGTAGCGCACGCTAAATATTTGTTGTAGCGCGCGTCAGTCAGTCTGGACAGAGGCTATGGAACCGCATTTTTAGCCGTCAGGTCTATGTTTTGCAGTCAATCATCTTCGACGGTATTCTATGTGTGTTGAGCGATGCAACTGTTGTGTGGGAATAAGTGTTAGGACTTTTTATAGCGCTAGGTGATAATTGATTTTGTTTAAATTATGTCTGCTGTGTGTGTGTTCGAAAACGTCACCCTGAAAATTTCATAAAGTTTCGACGATTCGATTAATCGGCGGCTCTGTTCGTACTTTGAAAATTATTTAGAATTGGCGAGCCGGCCTCGGATTTTCAAATAAAACCTCGACGGTATTTGAAAGAGTTGTTTTAAAGTACGTGTAGACATTTTGTAAAATATTACCTTCGTTGGTTTTTGTGTAGTGTTGAGAGGATTTTCGAAAATGATTTTTGACGTATTGTTGTATTTTCAAATAATCCGAGTACATGATTTCAGAAATCTTTCACATCATAAAATCTTTATTTTCAAAAATCAATACAATTTTTATTTTCAACAATATACTGTGGAAGATAAAGAGTCTTACTCGATTTAAAACTTCAAACTCGGGTTTAGAAAAGTTTTCTATACTGAGCCAGTTATCGTGCGTGATCTTGAATCACTCTATAATAATGATGTTAAAAAAAAATATATATTGTTTTGCAAGCGATGTCAAATGAGACGGTTAAAGTCCGTCGTTTACGGGTTTTGATGAAACAAACTGAGGTACCAAAAATACTTTCAAGATTTTATTTTGAATAGCGCACAAATCCAAGGATTTCCAAATGAAATCATTTAAAAGGATACCTCGTGGATTTTCTTATTTAGTTGTTATCAATTACCTTATGTGTTATGTCGTGCTGGGTTGGTACTTTAGCATATTATTTTCGCGAAGTTGCGCCATCGTATCGAGTGAGAATCCGCTTAGTATGTCTAGGGACAGAGGATACGGTCGTGACCGCAGTATAGTTAGTCATGGAGATCAGATACGGGACCAAGAGGATATGGCCGGGAAAGTTGCTACTCCAGCACTTCATTTTCGTTGTTTAGGTTTCGGGGACGAAACCTCTTTTAAAGGTGATATGATGTAATATCCGCAATTTTCGATTTTCGGTAAATTTCTTTTTTTTTGGCAGAAGTCCGTTTTAACGGATCATTTGTGACCGTTTCGTCCTTCTGTGAATGTTTCATTCTACACTTGTTAACATCCGAGTTCGTTTCGGTGTCGTTTTGCTGAGTTCCGTGTTTTTTGGCGACCTTTCCGCATTTGAGATCGATTCTTGCGAATCCCATTCGAAATTGTTGTTCGTATTTCCCCGTAAGTCCGTTTAACCTTGTTAGACGTTTTGTGAAGTTCGGTTTGGTTATACGTTTTCTTATCGTGATGTTTCAGGCGTTTGGGCCATTTTATAATTTCCCAAAGTTTTGGGGTGGTTGCCTTCGTATCGTCTTTCCCGATCTTCAAGTTATCGGAATCATGTGTCATCTAGAGTTGCTCTGCCTGGATTGTTTCATGTTTTAAGTTTCGGGACGAAACTTCTTTAAAGGAGGGTAGAATGTAATACCCGCGATTCTCGGTTCCGGTTATTTTTGAATTTTTGTCGATTGCGCCGTTCATTTTGTTGTTGGCGATTTCTTGAGATTTTCCCCTATGTTGGGTACGGCACGAGGTACCGTGTTGTGGTGTTCGTCGGGTACGACTTATCGTTACGTAAGTCGAGCTAATAGTATGTCTTGCTTTGTTATGTGTTCGTTTTCGGTTTGGATCGTTCCGTTAGTGTTTCGTTGCATGTTGAATAATTATTGTTTTGTCGAGGAGTACCATTTTTGTGCATTTGTTCGACTTTGTAAGATCACCACCGGCGCTTATAAAGTCTAAAAATTCTGAAACATTACAATGTGATAGAGCATCAAATTAGCTTTCCAATGGTTCAAACGGCGAGTCAATCGGAGTCCGGACGAAGGAGTTATGGCCGAAATAGCAAAGACTACACAGTGTGTAATTAGCGCACGCTAAATACATATATTAGCGCGCGCTAACGGACTGCGAGAGGGTTACGATCGCATTTTACAGCCGTTAGCGCACGCTACACATACCTTAGCGTGCGCTAACTGTTGACAGTATATATAAGACTGCAGGGGTCAACTTTCGTCATTTCTTCCTCCCCTTTCTTCCTTCCGGCGATCTAGACGATCTTGAGGGCGTATAAGCATGGATTTTGACCTGATATTATCACCCATCAATATCTTTGAGTTCCTAGTACGGATTTAACAACATCCCAACATCTTTCGCCATTTTAATTGAGGTATTTTCTTCTTAAAACCCTACTTTCGGGATAATTTGGGGTTTATCGTGATTTCATGATTCCAATCCGAAATTGTTGATTCCCTTGTTGTTATCTAGTCTTGTTTATCTTAACCCCCAGTTTGGAGTTTCGTTTTCATGTTTTTATCGGGTTGATTTATGTTCTTGAGATATTTTGGGGTTTTTCTTTTGATTTCAATTCTGGACCGATTATGATGAATTGGTCATGTAATTCTTGTTGTATTGGTTGTAATCTACGGAGTA
The DNA here is from genome assembly GCA_033398695.1 of Orobanche coerulescens. NCBI lineage: Eukaryota > Viridiplantae > Streptophyta > Magnoliopsida > Lamiales > Orobanchaceae > Orobanche > Orobanche coerulescens. The sequence continues at coordinate 6,106,518 of CM065816.1, forward strand.
GTAACTCGTTTATCGACTTCATCTCACCCGGAACATGATTTTGGCTTTCTTGGAATGAACCCTTGAACCCTTGTAGTTTCTTAGTGTCGATTGAGATTTCGTTTAGTGTTGTTGATTCGTAGCGGTGTTATTCTCGTGGTGATTGTGTTGTTATTGATTTCTCGTGAAGGTGGTCGGTTTTTGGGGCTGTTTCGGGCTATTTCGATTTATCAAGCTTTATTTTTGGCCGTTATTGGACTGTTATTTAATTTAGCCGAGTCATTTAGAGTATTCACAAATTGATTTCGAGGCAAGTATCTTGCCCATACATTACGTGTTTTGTGGATATATTAGTTGGTAATTTTCGATACGTGATTTATGAATGTCTATAATTAACTTTCAAAGGAATTGATATGCTTTTCAATACTTCCTTAAAAGATGACTCGTATGATTTCGTTGTTAAATATGCTTGTCTAAGTATGTGTGGGGTATCGTTTTGTGTGATTATGACGTTGTAGATTTATAGCTTAACCTTTCCTTGAGATATGTATGAACATATGCCTATTGATGATCCTGTGTCATTGTGTCGTTCGGCGTGGTTGGATAGGTACTTTCCCTCGTTACTATGTTATTGCTACTAGCTGCATCGTTGAAATTCTAGCATGAATCATATCGTTACTTGGTCGTGAGTATATGTTGGATAAACTGGCCATTCTAGTAAGGTACCTCGACTATATATATACTGTGATTGACCTTCGAGGCTTGTGGTTTGCAACTGTGATTTTGGAACGTGTGTGTGTGTTGTTCCTTCCACCCAGAGCGTTCGGCGGGACGTCTGGGGGTCGATACTAAGGGGTACGGCCACAGAAGTGGACTTGGGTGCGTGTGTGGTTGAACTTCCACCCGGAGTGTCCGACGGGATGTCTGGGGGTCGATACTAAGGGGTACGGCCGCGGAAGTGGTTTCCCACCCGGAGCGTTCGCGGGGCGTCTGGGGGCCGATACTAAGGGGTACGGTCACGGGTTACCAGGTGTAGTTTTTATCTTGAGGATGACGTTGATGTTTTCGTTAATTGTGATATTGTCCGGAGTATCACAATGCTTTGTGCTCGGGGTCGAGAGACATTATATATCGAGTCTTGGTGCTTGGCTAGAATGGCATAGGAATAATGTGTTATGTGTAATGTGTCCTTGTAAGTGAACTGAAGTGGATGATCGGGTCGTGGACCCTATGTTTTGTGACCGGAATGGTTGGGTCGTGGACCCCGTGTTTCGTTAACGGATTTACATTTTGGAAAATAAACTTTGGGGTTGTGACCCTAAATGGCTTTCGAGGAATTAAGAACTTTTCACTTTCTAATGTTTTCAAAACTCCCGAGATTTGGAAATGCTTTCAAAGTGCTTATCGTTTGCTTCTACTTTAAAGACTTGAACTATTTTTAACTAAAATTATCTCTTGAAGTCTTTCGTTGTATTTTCGGAATGTGTTGTGTATGGCTCGTTTTTGCACTTTATACTTGCACTAGCGAAACAGTGGAGTTTTGCTAACCCCCGAGTAATCGGGGGGTGGATATCTGTATTGTGTCCAAGTACATGCAGGTTTTCGGGAGCAAGTCACAGGATCGGTACGAGGGATGATGGAAGACGAATGATACTAATCACACGAAGGCCAGTTTTGGGTTAAGTTAGTCGAAGTCCATTGTATTGTCTTTTCCGCTGTCTTATTGTTCGTTGTTGCAAGTATTTCACCCTTGCGTGGGTATGAGTCTGGATGAGTTTATGTATTTTGATTTGTAAGTCAGTGATATTGGTTCGTTATTTTGATTCGTCAGTATGTAATGTAATGTGTTGTTTTGATGTCTAGCCTGGTGGATCCTCACGGAGAGGGTCTGCGGCGTGTAATATTCCCGGTTCGATCTGGGGGTGTTACAGTATGTGCTGAGTACTCCCAGACAAGAGGTGGTTGAGAACGAGACATTGGAGGATACCAGGAAGAGGAGCAAGTGGAACAACGATGACTACATCTGCAGAGGTCACATATTGAACAGTATGTCTGATTCTTTATTCGATATCCATGATGATGCTAAAAGTGCGAAGGAATTGTGGGACACCCTTGAATCAAAACACATCGCTGAGGATGCTTTGAGTAAGAAGTTTCTGGTTAGCGATTTTAATACTTATAAGATGGTTGATTCAAAGTCTGTCATAGAACAATACAATGAACTCCTTCGTATTTTGGGTCAATTCAAACTACACAACATGAACATGGACGAATCCATTGTTGTGTTAAGTGTGATTGACAAACTTCCACCATCTTGGAAAGATTTCAAACATAACCTAAAACATCAAAATGAGGAACTGTCCTTGGTTTAACTTGCTAGTCATCTTCGCATTGAAGAATCTCTTCGTGCAAAGGATAATGACAAATCTGATAAAACCAAAGGAAAAGTTGAACCTGGACAGCCCTCTGTTCATATGGTTGAAAGCAAACCAAGGAACCCGAATAACAAAGGACATGGAAAACGTAAGCAAGAATATGTCCCAAATAACTCCAACAAAAAGAATAAGGCACTGTCTTGTTGGAGGTGCAACAAGGTGGGACATTGCAAGCGTGATTGTCGTGTGAATCTAGGCAACAATGGTACTGGAAACAGTGGAGCCAATGGAAGTGGACATGGGTCTAAGGACCAAATTAAAGGAGGTCAGTACTTGACCAACCTTGATAATTCTAAACAGAATTATGTTTATATGTTTCACTTATTCCAGAATCATTCTATGTACAGGATGATGATGTTGCTTGGTGGATCGACTCCGGGGCAACGAACCATGTATGCAAGGATAAACGGTGGTTTGAAACATTAACACCACTTGAAGATGGATCGGTGCTGAAAATGGGAGACGATTCTTTTATACCTACTTGTGGTGTCGGTGTCGTTTGTCTTGAATTTACTTCTGGAAAGACTATTAGACTTTTTGATGTTTTGTTTGTTCCTAAGATTCGAAAGAATCTAGTTAGTGGTAGTAGTTTGAATTCTGATGGTTTTAGACAAGTTTTTGAATCGGATAGGTTCATCCTATCTCGAGGTGGAATGTTTATTGGCTTTGAATATTTGAATAATAGAATGTTTCGTTTGAATGATATTGATAAGTCTATAACTGTTCAAAATTCTGCATTTGTGTCTTCTACTTCTAAGATTGATGACTCTATGCTTTGGCATGCTAGATTGGGTCATGTCAATTTTAGAAGGATGCATGAGATGTCAAAGATGGATTGCTTCCAGCCTTTGACATGAATCCAGAAAAATGTAAAACATGCATGCTTACAAAAGTGACAAAACAACCTTTTCCCAATGTCACTAGGAATTCGGCTATTTTGGAACTTGTACACAGTGACCTGTGTGATTTTTACTCTACTCCTTCCTTGGGTAATAAAAAGTATGTTTTCACATTTATTGATGACTGTACTCGGTTTTGCTATGTGTATTTGTTGCATTCTAAGGATGAAGCCTTAGATAAATTCAAAATATACAAAACCGAGGTGGAATTGCAATTAGACAATCCGGTTAAATGTCTTAGAACTGATCGGGGAGGTGAATATATGGATCCCATATACTTCCAATCAGTGGGTATCATTCATGAAACCACAGCACCTTACTCGCCCCAATAGAATGGAATCGCCGAACGCAAAAATCGAGTTTTAAAAAAAATGGTAAACTCGATCTTTCTTACTCGAGATTGAGTGAGGGATTCTGGGGAGAGGCCATGTTAACGGCCTGCTATTTGCTGAATAGGGTTCCAAATAAAAAGAACAAAACAGTCCCATATGAATTTTGGTTCAAGAAAAAACCGAATTTAAGTTACTTTCGGGTTTGGGGATGTCGGGCAGTTGTAAAACTTACCGAACCCAAAAGGAAAACTTTGGGTGAACGTGGAATAGATTGTATATTCATTCGATATGCTGAACATTCCAAGGCATATAGGTTTTATGTAATAGAACCTAATGATTCGGTATCAATTAACACCGTTATCGAGTCACGAGATGCGATTTTTGATGAGATGCGTTTTTCATCGATTCAAAGGCCTAATGATATGACTTTTGGCACTAATGAAGTGCAAAATCCTGGAAATTCAGATGGTATTGTTGTACCAGCAACACAAGAGCCTCGGAAAAGTAAAAGAGGCCGAATTGCGAAAAATTTCGGTTCCGACTTCCAACTCTATTTGGTAGAAGGGACAAGGGACGAAATTGGTTTTTAATACTGTTATTGTTACAGCATTGAGGATGATCCTAAGACTTTTCAAGAGGACATGAAGTCTCGAGATGTTGTCTTTTGGAAGGAAGCTATTGATGACGAAATGTCGTCAATTCTTGAAAATAACACTTGGCTGTTATGTGATTTGCCTCCGGGTTCTAAACCACTTGGTTGCAAATCGATTTTCAAAAGGAAAATGATTGTTAATGATACTATTGACAAGTTTAAAGCCCGGTTGGTCATCAAGGCTTTAGATAAAACCCGGTGTTGACTATTTTGATACGTATATCCCGGTGGCGTGTATTTTTACTATTAGATTGTTAATTGCCTTGGCAAGTATTCACGATCTGATTGTCCATCAAATGGTTGTTAAGACAGCCTTCTTGAATGGTGAACTTGATGAAGAAGTTTACATGAAAGAACCATAAGGTTTCGTTATGCCCGGTAAAGAGCATATGATATGTAAACTTGTGAAATCATTGTACGGGCTTAAACAAGTACCCAAACAATGGCATCAAAAGTTTGATGAGGTGATTTTGTCCTCTGGTTTTAAGTTAAACCAATGTGACAAATGTGTTTATAGTAGATTTTATGAAACTACTAGTGCTGGAGTGATCATTTGCTTATATGTAGATGACATGCTGATTTTCGGTACTGACCAAAATCAAGTAGATGAAACTAAGAAATTGTTGTCATCTGAATTTTCTATGAAAGACTTGGGAGAGGCTGATGTAATTCTTCGAATAAGAATTAAGCGGGTGAACAAAGGTTTAGTAATGACTCAAAGTCATTACATTGAGAAAATTCTCAAACGGTTTAATTTCAGTGATTGTTCTCCCGTCAGCACTCCTATGGACTCTAGTGTGAATTTAATGCCAAACACTGGCATTCCCGTTTCACAATTGGAATACTCTAAGGCCATTGGTAGCTTGATGTATGCCATGACAAGTACCAGGCCTGATATTACTTTTGGTGTGGGAAAATTGAGCAGATACACTAGTAATCCTAGTGCTCAACATTGGCAAGCGTTGAATAGAGTGTTTAAGTATATCAAGGGAACTATGGATTATGGGTTGAGTTACTTGGGATATCCTTCGGTTTTGGAAGGACATTCGGATGCAAGTTGGATAAACAACTTGGAGGACCATTCCTCGACTTCTGGTTGGGTATTCTTGCTTGGGGGAGGTGCCATTTCATGGGCTTCCATGAAGCAAACTTGTATTACACACTCGACAATGGAATCTGAGTTTGTTGCATTAGCTGCTGCTGGTAAAGAAGCAGAGTGGCTAAGAAATTTAGTGTATGAGATTCCTTTGTGGTCTAAGCCGGTAGCACCGATTTCTATCCTTTGTGATAATGAAGCAGTCTTGGCTAAGACATATAGCCAAGTTTATAATGGCAAGTCTAGATACTTAGGTGTTAGACATAGTATGATTAGAGATATAATCATGAATGGTGTGATTTCGGTTGAGTTTGTGAAATCGCAACAAAATTTGGCAGATCATTTGACTAAGGGTCTGTCAAGAGACTTAGTGCACAAGTCTGTAATTGGAATGAGATTAAAGTCCATCTAATTCTGTAATGGTGAGATGCCCAATTCCCTTCTAATATGAAATTAGGAGTTGAATTCAATGAGGAAAGCTCACACTTATAGATTGGAACACACAGTATTCATTCCAGGTATGTGTTCGGTTCTACAGTTGACTAGGTTGAAGTTTAACTTCTTAATAATTCCTTTGATAAAATGTATGAGCAGATACATGAAGTAAAGAAATTACCTACGCGATTGTGAAGTGTAGCCGCATTTCAAGAGGTTGGGGACTTGGCCTTGATACAGTCATGAGAGGATTAGGACACACGACTTAAATAATAGTGTCGAGTTGTATTTTGTTAGAGAAATTCAATAAACTAGTATGTATTTTATCTTCAAGTATTCAAATGGGTTGAAGGGTTCAATTCTTAGAACACCCTAATTCTCGAGTATTTGAAAGTGTATGATACTAAGATGGAAATTCAACCGTTTCGATATTTTTATTTATGTACTGGTTTGATTTGTTTGGATTAATGTTATATTGGTTCGTGGATTACACTAAAATGGGGGAGGATTGTTGGTGACTTTAGTGTCACCAGGCATTTTGTGTAATTGGAACTAATATGTGAGTTAAGGGGTTTTATAATTTGTATTCTAATATATGTTCGGGAATGTACGGAGTGCACACATGTATAAGATCGAATTATAAGTCGGTACAACCAAATGTCGGAGGTCCGGGGGCAGCGCCCCCGGTGACGGGGTCTAGGGGCAGTGCCCTTAGCGGGTCCATGGGGCAGAGACCCTAGCAGTGAAAATTCCGAATTTTAGAGGGAGATTATTGTAAAATTGACTAATTTTCATCAATTTTGGAAAGTCATCCGTCTAACCCTAATTTCGGATCACTAATTAAATCCTCTGACGGCGCCACCTCAAGTAACCCTAATCCGTCCCTATGCAACCCTAAATTCAACATGTATAAATAAGGCTCCTCGCCTTGAGTCGAAAAACACCCTTTTCTGAGCTCTCTTCTTCCTCTGAAAAACTCAGAATCTCTCTAGCAATTTGGCTTACGTTTCTGTGCCTAGATTCGTAAGTGTCCATTTGGATTATCCTAGGCTGAATTTCTTGTAACCCGGGCATAGGGTAGAAATATCAGTTCGGAAAGTAATTACACGATCCATCGGGAATCCGGATCTCCATAATAAACCTTAATACCCCAACATATTATTATGTCCGTGCTTGTATATTTCCTTTAAAATCGAACTAACTTTGTGTCTTTCGTTTCCGCTACATATGACCTAGATACATGTTGTTGGTTTTGTTCTTTTTGCATAATAAAGTGAGGGGTTTTTTCCCTTGATTCAAGTAGAAACTCTACCGTTTACAATAAGAATAAACTAAAGGTAGAGTTTATATGTATTATGTTCTCACGGTTTTTTCACTTATCATTTTATGGTTTTTTTGTAGAACGTCTTCATATAGTTCTTTCGTCTAATTTTTTCTTATGGTTCTCTAGTGTAACCTTTTCTTATAATTCTCTCCTTTAGTATATTCTTATTAATCGTCCGTATAGCCTCTCTTTATGTGTCTCTCATTTAATATTTTCTTATGGTCCCCCGTGGATTGTGTTCTTATGGTTTTCTGTTAGCATCTTTTTATAGTTCTTCAGTTTAATCTCTTCTTACGGTTCTCTTATTAACATATTCTTATTGTTCTTTTTTCTAACCTCTTCTAATGGCTCTTCAATATAGTCTTTTATTATGGTTCATCACTTTATCATCTTCTTATGGTTCGCGTGTTTAGCATCTCTTATAATTCTCTCATATATGTCATTTTGTTTGGGTTCTCTCATTCACCATCTTCTCAGAGTCCTGCTATACAATGTTTTTGTTATGATTCTCTCGTATAATCTAGTTGTGCTCGTATAGTTCTCTCGTATTATTTATTATATGGTTCTCCCGTCTAAGATGTTATTATTGTTCTCTCGTGCAACCTCTTCATATGGTCCTCCTTATTGCTTTTTATCCCCACCCCCACCAACCCACCCACACTAACCTCATCTTGTATGTCAAAAATTGGTTCTTAACATAATCTTTTTGCTAACATGTAAATCCATTTGAGGAGTATTCCATACATAAGCTTAATCACAATAGTAGTATGGTTATATATATAATGTCAACTAAAAAAATACATACGATAAACAATAACAATAAGAGAAATTATGCTGCAGAACATAACTTGGACCAGTACGATATAATATCTCCATTATATATTAATGCATGATACGTTGAGCCTACATGACTATTTCTCATGCTTCGATTGTCATATGTCATGGTATGATGCTTCGGTTGCTTATATGTCATGTGTCTTTCTCGCACGCTTCGGTTGACACATAGGCTACAACTAATTAAATAGCAAATAAAATTTGAACTCTAATTTATATAAAATTTTCAAGCAGCATATATAATCTTTCACCACTCGGCCAAATTAACTAGATGGTAATGACATGACAGCTTTATGATATACATATTTAAGTCCTACATATCAAAGCAAAAAATAAAATAATGCAAAGTAAAAAAGATCATTATAATGTAAATCTACATAATAATTTTTATGTTAATTTCTTGGTGTGGTAAGGACTGTTTCTGTTTCCGAATTTTTACTGATATTATCAATATTAAATTTTACTGATATTACAGTATTAACTTGTTATGAAACAGTATATCGACTAAGGGGCTGTTTACTTCTTTTCCATTAATCTCTGAGTGGATTAAGCTATTTGAGTGGATTAATCTGTCTGATTTGGAAAAATATCTTGTTGTTTATTTCTTTTCTGAATGAACTATCTGAATGACACAAATGACCATTTTACCCCTCAATATGAATTAAGTCCTTTTTGATAAAATGTTCTTTATTTTTTAAGTTGAATGGTATTCACTACTACAAAAAAAACATTTAACATCGTCTGTTTAACATCGGTTCTGGAAAAATCGATGTTAAAAAAGACGCAGTGGCATAATTGAAAATTTTAAAACAAATTAACATCGGTTATGCTAAAAACCGATGTTAGAAATAAAAAAATATTTAACATGATTCTAATAAAAACCAATATTAAAAAAAAAATCTTCAATTTAACATCGGTTCCGAATAAAAACTAGTGTAAAAGAAAATTCAATTTAACATTGGTTCCAAAAAACCGATGTTAAGAAAAAAAATCAATTTAACATCGGTTCCGAAAAAAACGATGTTACAAAAAAATATCAATTTAACGTCAATTCCGAATAAAAGCCGATGTTAAAAAAAATTATATAATATAACTTAATATATAATATAACATAATATATATTTTAATTTATATTATAATATATATTCATAAATCATATTATAGTTTTCATAAACAATACTCTCAACACTATATATTTTCCGCACAATTCTATTCATCGTAAAGAATAGTGATAAATTTCTTTAGTTAAAATCAATTTTAGTAAAAGCGGTAAATCCAATATGCATGATCAATGCCTTGAAAATTTTGAATAATCACTTCATTACCGATGCCCCAAAACTTATATTTCTCGATGTAACACACCATATAATTGGTTAGGAATAATATTGTGGAAAATATTTATCCGTATTTCTAATCACAATCATGAATCACTATAAAGCAATTAATATCTTAGAGTACAATCAACAAATAAGAAATAAGTACCCCAAAGTACACTCAACAAAGATCAATTAGCTAATGCATAAATGTGTGCTCTGTAAGATACTCTCAAATCTCAATTTCAAGAAATACACCACAAATTTAAATAAATTTTGAAAAATAAATATACTAATTAGAATCCTAAAATTTAAACAGATCCTTATTTTCTTGAGTTACTGGAACCGATGCCTCGGGCTGAAAATGTACGCCTTTGTTAGATTGGGATGAAACACTTTTTTTTTCACTCCACTTTCTCGTCTATCTTTTGAGTTGCTGCCGCCTCTTATGTGTTGTTTAAAAACTCCTACTATGATAGGGATGTCAACTTTATCTGTACCCAATCCTACCCGTCGGATAAACCTGAAATCGGGTCGAGTTTCGGCTGAACCCGAAATTGTATGGTCGGGTATGGGTAGGGTATGGGTATAGTATATTACCCGAATACCCAACCGGATTATCCGACCCGCGTACCCATTTGAATGATATAAATATATTATTATTATATATTATACATAAATATTCTATTGTATTATAAATTATATATATTATTATATAAAATATTATATTTCAAATATTTATTATCTAAATTGAATTTATTAATTACATTATATGTATATATGATATATATTAAAAATATTTATATTCTTAAATACAGGGTATACGGCATTCGAATACCCATCGCACCATTACCCGATGGGCAATACCCGAACCCGATCCGAATCAAATAGGGTAGGGTATGGAGGAGGCATACCCGTACCCTACCCGACCCATTGACATCCCTATACTATGATGGGATCCTCCTCGCCACCCTCTCCCTTAAACCACAAATAACAACAACTATATGGCGGAGGTAGTCGACCGATCCAAAAATAAAAAATAATAAAAAAAAATAAGGCTCTGGCATGACTAACCGAGGTCTCATGAAGCCCCAACGGTGACCAAGTGGTCACCCAATAATTAAATATTTGTTGAAGAGAAAATAACCGAGAAAAAAAGTAGGGCAAAAGATTGTTGTATCATTCCATTGATAACATCCCTTTAAATAGGGAGAAATACATACGAACAGGCCTTAGCCAAACCCTAACTAGAAAAGTCCATAAACTAACAAACTTAGGCACACAATGGGTATTATTCCTTTAACACTCCCCCTTGTGCCTAGTCTACAAGCGCATGTCATGTTGCCTCGTTGAAACCTCGTCAAGCAAAAACCCAGTAGGAAAAATGCCTTGATCGTAGGAAAAAGAGTACAGCATCTAGACACATCAAGTTTAGACTTCGTCCTTTGAATCTATCCTCTCATATGATCGTTACATTTGATCATAGCGCTACTAAGATGACCATTCCATCGATCCCTAAAATCGTACATCTTGTTACCTCGTTAAAAACCTTTCCAAGTGATAAAAACCATGTGGGAAAAATGATCCTTGGAAGGAAAAGAGTATAACGTACGTTGTGGATGTAAGACTCCCTCTCAAGTCTACATCTCCCCCTGATTTGTACATCAATCAAGTAGTTGTTGCCTCATTAAAAACTTCGCCAAGTAACAAAACCCAATAGGAGAAAATGAACCTTGGTCAAAGAAAAGAATACAACACATGTGATTAAGTTTCTTTATAAATCACCATTTCTCTGTGATCTTTACATCAATCTCGGAAGTTGGAAAAGTCTACAGCTCCCCCTAATGCTTACATTCATATATCGTTGCCTCGTTAAAAACCTTGCCAAGTAACAAAACCCAGTGGGAAAATAAACCTTGGTCTAAGAAAAAGAGTGCAACCTATGTGAGTATGTTACGTTATATCTCACACATTTCCCGTTATGATCATTCCATCAATCAAGGGGATTTACAAGTTACATCATGTTCATAAATGTAAGTATGCTCATCAGTGGCAGTACTTAACCGCTAGTTCCTCACAAATGCAGAATGATAGTTCTTAATCATGTACACTCACGGACTGATTCATGCAAAGCAATAATCATGTCGTGATTCGATGAGGTAGCCAAAAGGGGTTTGCTTAGTTGATTTCCAAAACATAAGCAAATCATATCAACACATACTTTGTGGTAGTTGCTTTAGCACCAGCATTTACTTTTAGCATTTGCCTTTTCGTAAGCAGCTTCATTTGCCTGCTTGTAGGGAAAGAATGGCCCTAAGTCAATGGTTTCTTTTAAGTATCAAAAGATATTCTTGATACCATTCCATTGATATTGCGTCGATGCTGAACTAAATCTAGTCAGCTAATTAACTGAGGAGTGATATCAGGTCGTGTACATTGAGCCAAGTACAATAATGCGCTATTGCACTTAAGTAGGGAATTTCAGCTCCCAAAGCTCTTTGTCACTTTCCTTTAGACGAAATGGATCTTTCCTTTGCATCCAAATGTTCGACCTATCATGGGATGCTAGTCGGGTTTACCTTGTCCATATTAAAGTACTTGAGAATCTTCTGGACATAGGCTGACCGGTGGAATAAATTCCACAAACTCGATGTTTATGTCAATGCCTCGACAGAACCGAGTTTTCCCAAGATCTTTCATCTCAAACTCAGCTTTTCAGTATCCAGTGGTTTCTCTTATTTCATCAAGACCGATTATGTTCATGTCATCGACATACATTGCGATGTGAATCTGGAACTTATTTGTGAAGACGCAGGGACACAGTTCGTCGTTCTTATATTCCTTATGTAATATCCGCAATTTTCGATTTCCGGTAATTCTTTTTTTTCGGTCGGAGTCCGTTTTGACGACTCGCTCATGACCGTTTCGTCATTCTGAGAATGATTAATTCTACACTTTTTGACATCCGAGTTCGTTTCGGTGTCGTTTCGTTGAGTTCTGTGCTTTTTAGCGACTTTTCCGCACTTGAGTTCGATTCTTGCGAATCTCGACCGAAACTGCTGTTTCGAGTTTCCCGCAAGTCCGTTTAACTTTGTTAGACGTGTTGTGAACTTTGGTTTGGTTATTCGATCACGTATGGTGATTTTCGGGCATTTGGGCCATTTTCGTAATTTCCCAAAGTTTGGGGTAATTACCTTCCGTTGTCGAATCTCGAGCCTTCGGGTGGTCGGAATTGTGTGTTCTACTAGCTCTTAGATTCGTCTTTGTGAGTACTTCGTAACCGTATTCTGGTTCGTATTCAGGTTCGGGTTTCGGTGTCGTTTTGTTGAATTCAGGATTACTAAACGACTTTTCTAAGTATGAGTTCGTCTTTGTTAGATCATCATTAATTTTGGTAACTCCAAAAATTATAAATCTTTGCAATATTATAGAACATCGAGTTAGCTTTCCAATGGTTCAAACGGTGAGTCAATCGGAGTCCGGACGAGAGAGTTATGGTCGTTTGGGTTTTTGGCCGAGCACTTCCAGAGCCTTTCTACGATAGGGGGGTCGATAGACTCTACTGTCGGCATTCTGTATGGATATCGGTTGGGCCTATCGGCCGATAGGCTGGCCAATAGGTAAATTTCTTCACCTTCGAACTTCCAGGAGCCTTTCGGCCGATAAGGGGGGTCGATAGACCCTACTGTCGGCATTCCATATGGGTATCGGGCCTATCGGCCGATAGGCGGCCGATGTGGTCTCGTGTTACACTATAAATGTGTTGTTCTGAGCGAACAGCTCATTTCATTCGCCAGTTTTCCTAAGCGCCGCGAGAGAGAGGATATAGAGGGGGAGAGTTCTTCATCCGGGGGTCGATTTTCATCATTTCTTTTCGGTTGTGAGGCTCGGATAATCAATCTAACGCGTGTTCTACGGATCTTAACACTTGAATCACTCAAGGTAATATCTCTTGAAACCCTACCTTTTTGGATAATTGGGGATTTTGGGGTTTTGTCCGATTCTTTCCGTTTCGTTGATGGATTCATGATGAATATGATTAATCTTGTTAGTATCTTTAGTTTCCCTACGGATTCATGGATATTTTGTGGATTTTTTTCGGAATCGAGAGGGTTTGGTTGTGGTCCGCCCTCGTTGTTGTTTTCGGTATGAATATACATGAATCGTAGGCGGGTTCCGGTGTATTCCATTTCCATAATCGTTTAGAAGTGGTTGTGATTGTGCTATTCGAATCGTTAGGTTCATTTTCGTCGGTTCCTCACGGTCGTGCTTGATTCTTCCGCTCCGCTCATTGTCGCCTTCCTTTCGTTAGCATCGGGCGCCCAAGCTTCCCGCTGAGCCGTATCCGTCGTGGTTCGCTCGTGGTATCGAGGCAAGTACCTTGCCCATACTTTTCTCGCTTTATGTATATGATGATCGGTGGTCGCCTTGATGCGTTTGTTTGGTTATTTGAAATGAAGTTTCAAAAGGATTTTTTGGCCTCGTTAAAGGCTTTCTTTCAAAACGCTGTGTTTTGTGAACGGTGTTTTGAGAATTGATTATGATTTGATTATTTTGAACGTCGAAGGATTTTATGATGATACTCATATTGTTTAAGTTATGGAATCGTGTATTTCCTTATTTAACCTTGTTATCGAAATTTTGAAGAGTTTGATAATGGTGTCGAGTTAATGGCCATCTCTAGTGAGTATTCTTAATGAACTTACATTCTTAGCATATTAGTGTTGCATGAGTAACGTGTGTGTGTGTATGCTCACTACGGGTTAGACTCGACGGGTCTCGGTAGGGTTCCACGAAGCTGGACCGCGAGCTTTGCTTTGAACCAGTACGGGTTAGATCCGACGGGGTCTCGGTTGGGGTCCACGGAGGTGTGGATCGACTGTTAATTGTGGTGCATTTTTGCAAATGTGATTTGATATTGGCATTTCCTGAAATGAGTGCTTTCGAACGGTTTTCATGATTGCATGCATTGACTAAGTGTGTAAGAGGTAAGTGTTCGTTTGGCTTACTTGGCTAGTATGGCAATCGAGTATTTTGTTGTTTGTTTTAAATCCTTTATTTGTGGATTTTGATGTTGGGATACGAACCTCCCGGTCGCTTCTTGTGTCGTGAGTTGATGAGATTTGGGGCTAAAATCCCAATGGTTTTGTAAAAGTCGTTTTACGGATTTGGGGCTAAAATCCCAATGGTTTTGTAAAAGTCGTTTTACGGATTTGGGGCTAAAATCCCAACGGTTGGTTAATGTCATTTTTCGTAGTAAACCTTTGGGGCGGTGACCCCTTTGTCTTTCGGTTTTGAAAAGTAGGATTTGATAATCCTAAATTGTTTTCTATTAAAACTCTCGATGGCATTCTAAACTGCTTTATAAATTACTTCCATTGATTTATGATATTTCGTTTTTGAAATGTTTTCTCAAACCCTTGCCTCGAAGTACTTTTCGCTTCGTTTGGATCTTTGAGGATCCTCGGTTATTGTTATTCGTGGAATGTGAATTGTATGGCTCGTATTTGCACTTTGTATTTGCACTAGCAAAACAGTGGAGTTTTGCTAACCCCGGGTATTCGGGGTGGATGTCTGTTTTGCATTCGTGTTTTGGAGCATAACACAGGTCGGCACGAAGGATGATGAAAGATGATCGATACTAATCACACGAGGAACCGTACATCGTGTGTTGGTTCGGTTGTACTTTATTTTCCGTTGCTATATTGTTCCCAGACGGGTGTAGTTGTATTTTGTCTTCGCGGCATGAGTTGTATTTGAGTTGTATGTAATTGTGGAAAGACCAAATCGGTCATCGAGTCATTGTAGCCTCGAAGGCATTGTCGAGATGTTAAATGTCGTTACTGACTGGTAGATCCTTGAGGAAGGGTTCTACGGCGTGTAATATCCTGAGCGGATCGGGGTGTTACATAAATGGTATCGAGCTTAGGTTGTGAAAACCTAGCCGCCGGGTCATGGTGTCTATTGAGTTTTGTCTCGTCGGATTTAGTCCGATCGAGTGTCGCGACGCGTCGCTTGAGTTTGTTGGTCGTGATTAGTATCGTGGGGCGATCATCATCTTCGTATGCACTGTGGAAGTAAGTCTCCTTCTTTGTGTTGTGCCTCGTGTGACACGAGCTATTTTTATGATTATTTGTTAAGTGGTGGAATCCTTATGTGAATTTTGATTTCACGATATATATTTAGTCGACTCGTATTTGATTTATACGAGGAATGTCGCCGTTTGTGATGTCTTGTTATTGTTGTTTTTGTCCGTTGTTGATGATTTCCGAATTGATTTGCACGCTTTACAAACCTCTTGTGGAGGCTTTGTGCTTATACGCTGTCGACTTGTTCACTAGCCATGGAGGGTATTTTATCGCTGGTTTTGTTCAATATGGTATTTTATCGCTTATTTTCGTTTAAAGACATGTATTGTCTTGATTTTAAACGCTTTGATGCGTGTGCTAGGAGTTGTTTTAGTGAACGTCGGTATGTGTGAGTTTTGGGCATTCGCCTATTGGATTTTGAAAACCTTGAGTATCTTAGAAAAATAAATTTCGAGACATACTTTTCAAATGGGTTATTTTCTTGTGGTACATCCAAGATGCCACAATGTATTTCAAAAATTTTCTACCTCGGGACCAAAATGTTTTGAGATATTTTCAACACTTTTATTTAGACCCGAGGGTCGAATATTTTGTAAGTTTTCATTAAGAGAAAGTATCTTCATTATTATCAAATGCGAAATGGTACTCCAGTGTCTCGATAACGATGTTTCACGTTTATAATTTTTGTAATTTGAAACTCAAGATCAACCAGAATACTTCTAAATTATTTTCAAAATGAGGTTTACGTTTTTTATAAAAACCTATCCATTACCTAATGAGGGGAGGGTATGTATGTGTGATGTTCGCGTTGTCATTTGGATACTTTCTCCCGAGTATGATCGAATTGGCGGTGTGAGCGTTGAGACGCTTTCCACACATTGGTTGTGCTAGCCCCTGTGAGAGGCGGAGTGTTGGTATTGAATGTTGTCGCCTCATGGCAATCTCTGCGTTGTCCCGCATGTGCGAGCTGTTAGAGCTTGGTTTGGTATGACCGTGTGCATCGGTGATGGTTCCGTTATGCGTCGATTGTTTAATGTCTTGTTACCTTGCTCCCGTTTTTGTGAATTTCGTGGACGAGGTCGGAGGTAATGCCCGTACTATTTTGACTTCTGTGTTTTCTCTTCCCCAGTCTATCGATTCGCTCTTGTTCGTTGGTACTTTATGAACTTGTTCGGTATTTCAGTTTCATCGTCCGAACGAGCTGTGATCTTGTTGTGGGCCGATCTGGTTATCGGTGTGACTTTTTTCGAGTTCGGTTCGATTCTTGTGAACTTTGTTCGGGAGTAACATCATTTGGTTCTACTAGTCCTTTTATTCGAAGGGATCGGATTTTGAACTTATGTATTTTCTACTTTGTCGACTCATTTATGTTCGTTGACGTTTCTGAGCTTGTCCTGCCCTTGTTTTTGTTTATCGAACGAGTGTGATATCATTTCGGAATAACATAATTGTCGTTGTGACTTTTCAATCGCTATTCCCTTTCCTGTGGATCTTATGGGAATGCATGTCTTGTAGTTCTCACCAGATCATCCTGGGAGTTATTGTCGAACTTTATTGTTCTTCGTGATTCGAACATGATTCTTCGATTTTTGTTGTCTCGATCGTTTGTTCGTTCGGTTTTTGTTCTCGCTTTGTGATTGTTGAACGCTCGTGCTCCTTCGTAATTCCCTTTAGTTCGGGAAATTAGTTTCGTTTTCAATCTTCCATCCCTTAGGCGATGGGATTCCGTGTTTGTTCACGGTTGACTCGCGTTTTGATTGATGTACCGTTGGGTTGATCAATCATATTGATTTTCGTCGTTGTGTTTTGTGATTATCGGATAATTGACTTGGCTATAGTATCCGCTTGATGACGCTTGTCACTTGTCGGTTTTATTATATCCCTAACGGCGACGTTGTGTTGGTCACCGTGGAGCGTGTTTACACGCCGTATATTCCTTTGCGTTGTTTGTAACATTTCGCCGTTGGGCATTAGTTACGCATTCTCGTGTGTCTCGTTGAGTTTTCTGGCGGAATATTTCTTCTCCCTACTTGTTTTAAGTTTCGGACGAAACTTCTTTTAAGGAGGGTAGAATGTAATATCCGCAATTTTCGATTTCCTAATTCTTTTTTCGGTCGGAGTCCGTTTTGACGACTCGCTCATGACCGCTTCGTCATTCCGAGAATGATTAATTCTACACTTTTGACATCCGAGTTCGTTTCGTGTCGCTTCGCTTGAGTTCTGTGCTTTTAGCGACTTTTCCGCACTTGAGTTCGATTCTTGCTAATCTCGACCGAAAATGCTGTTTCGAGTTTCCCGCAAGTCCGTTTAACTTTGTTAGACGTGTTGTGAACTTCGGTTTGGTTATTCGATCACGTATGGTGATTTTAGGGCATTTGGGCCATTTTCGTAATTTCCCAAAGTTTGGGGTAATTACCTTCCGTTGTCGAATCTCGAGCCTTCTGGTGGTCGGAATTGTGTGTCCTACTAGCTCTTAGATTCGTCTTTGTGATTACTTCGTAACCGTATCTTCGGTTCGTATTCGTGTTCGGGTTTCTGTCGTTTTGTTGAATTCAGGATTACTAAACGACTTTTCTAAGTATGAGTTCGTCTTTGTTAGATCATCATTAATTTTGGTAACTCCAAAAATTATAAATCTTTGCAATATTATAGAACATCGAGTTAGCTTTCCAATGGTTCAAACGGTGAGTCAATCGGAGTCCTGACGAGAGAGTTATGGTCGTTTCTTTTGGCCGAGCACTTCCAGAGCCTTTCGGCCGATAGGGGGTCGATAGACTCTACCGTCGGCATTCGTATGGATATCGGTTGGGCC
Source organism: Orobanche coerulescens (assembly GCA_033398695.1). NCBI lineage: Eukaryota > Viridiplantae > Streptophyta > Magnoliopsida > Lamiales > Orobanchaceae > Orobanche > Orobanche coerulescens. The sequence continues at coordinate 6,124,718 of CM065816.1, forward strand.
TATCGGCCGATAGGCGCCAATAGGTAAATTTCTTCACCTTCGAACTTCCAGGAGCCTTTCGGCCGATAAGGGGGGTCGATAGACCCTACTGTCGGCATTCCATATGGGTATCGGTTGGGCCTATCGGCCGATAGGCCGGCCGATAGGGTCTGCTGTGTTACACTATAAATGTGTTGTTCTGAGCGAACAGCTCATTTCATTCGCCATTTTCCTAAGCGCCGCGATAGAGAGTATATTGAGTGGGAGCGGTCTTCATCCTGCGGTCGATTTTCATCATTTCTTTTCGGTTGTGATGCTAGGATAATCTATCTTATTCGTGTTCTTCGGATCTTAACACTTTAATCAATCAAGGTTATATCTCTTGAAACCATAGCTTTTTGGATATTTGTGGATTTTTGGGTTTTTTCCGATTGTGTCCGTTTCGTTGATGGATTCATGATGAATATGATTAATCTTGTTAGTATCTTTAGTTTCCCTACGGATTCATGGATATTTTGTGGATTTTTTCTAATCGAGAGGGTTTGGTTGTGGTCCGCCTCGTTGTTGTTTTCGGTATGAATATACATGAATCGTAGGCGGTTCTGTGTATTCCATTTCCATAATCGTTTAGAAGTGGTTGTGATTGTGCTATTCGAATCGTTAGGTTCATTTTCGGTTCCTCACGGCCGTGCTTGATTCTTCCGCTCCGCTCATTGTCGTCTTCCTTTTCGTTAGCATCGGGCGCCCAAGCTTCCCGGTTGAGCCGTATCCGTCCGTGGTTCAGTGCTCGTGGTATCGAGGCAAGTACCTTGCCCATACTTTTCTCGTTTTATGTATATGATGATCGGTGGTCGTCTTGATGCGTTTGTTTGGTTATTTGAAATGAAGTTTCAAAAGGATTTCGATTTGGCCTCGTTAAAGGCTTTCTTTCAAAACGCTGTGTTTTGTGAACGGTGTTTTGAGAATTGATTATGATCTGATTATTTTGAACGTCAAGGATTTTATGATGATACTCATATTGTTTAAGTTATGGAATCGTGTATTTCCTTATTTAACCTTGTTATCGAAATTTTGAAGAGTTTGATAATGGTGTCGAGTTAATGGCCATCTCTAGTGAGTATTCTTAATGAACTTACATTCTTAGCATATTAGTGTTGCATGAGTAACGTGTGTGTGTGTGTATGCTCACTACGGGTTAGACTCGACGGGTCTCGTAGGGTTCCACGAAGCCGTGGACCGCGAGCTTTGCTTTTAACCACTACGGGTTAGATCCGACGGGTCTCGGTAGGGGTCCACGAGGTGTGGATCGACGGTTAATTGTGGTGCATTTTTGCAAATGTGATTTGATATTGGCATTTCCTAAATGAGTGCTTTCGAACGGTTTTCATGATTGCATGCATTGACTAAGTGTGTAAGAGGTAAGTGTTCGTTTGGCTTACTTGGCTAGGATGGCAATCGAGTATTTTGTTGTTTGTTTTAAATCCTTTATTTGTGGATTTTGATGTTGGGATACGAACCTCCCGGTCGTTCTTGTGTACCGTGAGTTGATGAGATTTGGGGCTAAAATCCCAATGGTTTTGTAAAAGTCGCTTACTGATTTGGGGCTAAAATCCCAATGGTTTTGTAAAAGTCGTTTTACGGATTTGGGGCTAAAATCCCAACGGTTGGTTAATGTCATTTTTCGTAAAGTAAACCTTTGGGCGGTGACCCCTTTTGTCTTTCGGTTTGAAAAGTAGGATTTGATAATCCTAAATTGTTTTCTATTAAAACTCTCGATGGCATTCTAAACTGCTTTATAAATTACTTCCATTGATTTATGATATTTCGCTTTTGAAATGTTTTCTCAAACCCTTGCCTCGAAGTACTTTTCGCTTCGTTTGGATCTTTGAGGATCCTCGGTTATTGTTATTCGTGGAATGTGAATTGTATGGCTCGTATTTGCACTTTGTATTTGCACTAGCAAAACAGTGGAGTTTTGCTAACCCCTGTATTCGGGGTGGATGTCTGTTTTGCATTCGTGTTTTGGAGCATAACACGTGGTCGGCACGAAGGATGATGAAAGATGATCGATACTAATCACACGAGGAACCGTACATCGTGTGTTGGTTCATTGTACTTTATTTTCCATTGTATTGTTCTGGCCAGACGGTGTAGTTGTATTTTGTCCCCTGCGTGGGCATGAGTTGTATTTGAGTTGTATGTAATTGTGGAAAGACCAAATCGGTCTACTGAGTCATTGTAGCCTCGAAGGCATTGTCGAGATGTTAAATGTCGTTACCAGCCTGGTAGATCCTTGAGGAAGGGTTCTACGGCGTGTAATATCCCTGAGCGGATTGGGGGTGTTACACCTTAACAATCAAGTAGTCACTTAGACGGTTATATCATATCCTTAAGGATTGCTTCAAAACCGTAAAGTTGAGCATTTCAATCAAATTGCATACGCACTCTGTGGTCTAGAGTCACTTGATTTGGGTAATGAAATGCCATCGGGCACTTCCATATATATCTCCGTATCTAGATCCCCATAGAGATACGTAGTAACCACATCTATTGGCTGCATTTCCAATCCCTCGGAAATTACTACGCTAATCAAATAGCGGATACGTATACGTGGGAGTACATTTCCTCGTAATCAATTCCAAGGCCTTGTGAGAAGCATTACTTCGTGAAACCTTGTACATTAAGACACTATTATTCTCACTACGCTTTATGACAAAGGTTCGTTTATGTCTTATAGGCTTTACACTTGGGTAGGTTAGCATTACCCACACCAAATACCTGACTCTTTGTCGGAGAATCTAGTTCTACCTGGAATGTTTGTCTTACAGGCCAATCAGCTCTATGTTGATTTCATCCAACTGAGCGAGGTTCGACATCATCATACTTTATGATACATGACAAGTCATCAAAGTGGGTGGTTGAACAGGCCACACCCTCATAATTTCATCGAGATTCTTGATTTTCCGAATCATATCTTCGGGGCGTCCCCCTCGTCATGATTCATGGACATCATAAAATCAAGCATGATCTCATGAAACGAGTTCATTGATGGTTAACATGTAATTTTGTGCCATACTCTACCTATTACTTGGATAAGTATTTAGTCGAACCATGTGGCTTCCACCCCTTCTTTCGCAGGGAGCCACGGCCTCAACAACACCTCCACCAAGTACAGTTGCATCACCCGATTCATTGGTGATGTGCCCCTTGGAAGGGACTTCTAACCTTACAGGCACATTTGCAGCTGTAATGTGAGATCTTGTCACTTGAACGATATCAGTAAATGCATCAGGCATCGAATCTGCTACATCCTAAAGATCGAGTGTTCTTTATGCTTCACGGTAACATTGTGAAGTTCGGGGATCATAATGAGACAAAGTGGAGACATCATGACAATTCCTGTCATTCCCCGAGAAATTACATTTTCTCTCCTCCCCCTAACGACGGGAAGATTGTCTCATTAAAGTGACAATCCGCAAATCGTGCGGTAAAGAGATCACTGTGAAGGTTCTAAATAGCGGATAAACGTCTGGAAATTCTTATCCAACGTGAATACTTAATCGTATCTAAAGACCACTGCGTTGTGGGGCGCAGAAGGCACATATAATGCGTAATCAAATATGTGCAATTGGCACTCAAGTCCGTCTGGGTCCAAAATACAAAAATAAGGCTATCTAGTTACCAACTGGTACGTATAAACTGGTTGATTAGCAGATGGTCTAATAATGAACGTGTTGCTACCCAAAATATTATCCGGAGATAGATATTGCTGGAATGGATGGGATAGCAAACAAATGCAAGAGCACTTCCGTGAGAAAGATAAATAACACAAGATTTGCCGGGGTTGTTAGTCCCGGGCTTGAATGCTCTCGCGAGATATTATTAATACCGATATTCGGGGATACAAGTACTAATGTAAGAAAACAATTACAATGAGTGTAAAGTTTCTTGTTATCTTAGCTAGCGAGCGTGTAGATTGCCGGAAGAACCAGATTTGATGCTCTGTGAGTTCTTGTAACAAAGGTGATGAACAGTCGCGGCGGTGAGAGATCGACCGCCGCTCACGGCGAGTATATAGCCGGATGTTTGGGCTTTTGGGCTTGTGAATCCCTTGGAATCCGTCTAGTGGAGACTTGCTGCTTCTGCCGATCGTCTTCTGGACGAGAGGTTTGGAGAGAGAAGTCCTGAGATGGATTCCGGTGAGGTAGCCGGGAGCTTGATGATATGTGTGTGTTCTTCAGTATTTCCGTGGATGTATCGGAATGTGAGAGAATGAGCTCTGAGCGTAAGTCAGAATGAATTCGGATCTGTATATTCAATGAACTGGGAACTGTGGAGTGAATTCCGAGATGTTGGTTCAAATGAATTCTGAACTGAGAACCGAGAACTGAGAACCGAGAACTGAGAACTGAGAACTGAGAACCGAGAACTGAGAACTGAGAACCGAGAACTGAGAACTGAGAACCGAGAACCGAGAACTGAGAACCGAGAACCGAGAACTGAGAACCGAGAACTGAGAACTGAGAACCTTTTTCCAGTAGGAGGAGGTTCTCTATTTATAGGGCTTGGATACGCCGGGCGATCGCCTTTACTGCAATATAATAATCGGGCGATCGTCTTTTAGCACATGGGCCTGTCCCCTCAAAGCCTGCAGGAGTTGTTGGAAGTCAACTACTCGGTCCAATGGAGAGCTTACACGCGTCCTGAGTTAGTCACATGCGGCCCTACTGACAACTTTCGGCGCACATGCCGGTAGGTGGGGTAGGTGACGGGCTCTGGTCAAAGATCTTGTCAGTTAGCAAAAGATCTTGTCAGCGCCTTTTATGGATCTGCACGTGGGTGCTTTTCTGAGATCCAGTCCTTGACGGTTTTGATGGGCGATCGTCTCTGCTCGGGGCGTAGGTCGATTGCCCTTAGCCGGTTAGTAGAGCAGATCGCCAGCTGCCAAAGGGCGATCGCCCTGGGAGTCGATCGCTAGGTTCCTGATGGTGGTTTGATATCATTGACTTGGCGAGCTAGTCAGGATTTGACTGGAGTTGACTTGGTCGCTCGGCCTTATAGTCGGTCGCCTGTCGGGATGGATAAATCGTGACATAACAATTGCCCCCCAGCTCGCTCATACGTTGGAAACGTGGGGTGAGGTGGCTTTCTTGGCGATCGCTGAATTTTTAACGAGCGATTAAGTGTTTTACCGAATCGCGATCGCCTTCGAGCCGATATACTGGATTCGACGACTGTTGGCCGCCGAATCGCCTGGGAAAAACAACGGGCGTTGAAAAGTCTCCGCGCACGTGTCGCTTCTATGGAGGACGCCAACGGTCATTAATGACTCCTCGACGCGTCTCGAAAAGACGCGTATGCGGGTATCGAGGGGTCAATCGTGCGCCGCTTGAGATCCGACCCCGAGGTTTTCCTTTATTGCAATCGGGTCCCCGCTTTCTCCTATAAAAGGGGGCGCGGGCCGGTCATCTCACTCACGCGTACGCATTGGAGAAAGAAGGTCCTGCCGCCGAATTTTTGAAGATCTAAGCGCCGATCGTCGATCGATTTCACTTTAGGGTAAGAAAATTCTTCTCTTCCTTTCTAACTCAAAATGGCCTAACCTCATCGTTGCTTGAGCGGGAACTGCTTCGCCACGGACATCTACGCCTGGGAGAAACTTCTTCCGTCTTCCACTGGAGACGGCGGTTATGAGCCATTCGAATCGACCCGGCCGAAGTTGAGGCTTTGTTCAATGAGGCCGATGTTGCTAGGGAGTCGGCCGCCGAGGAGAGACGATCGCAGATCGAGAGAGATCCGCGATCGGGGCTTACCGGGAGCAACATAGTGATTTGGACGGGCCTATAGGGCCTTTGCCGAAATAATGGATAGATTGGCGGTCCAACTCGCGATTCGATTTCCGGGATATTCGGTCGCTTATCCCTACGTGCTCCTGCGGCCGCAGATCGTGCCGCAATGATCGTTATGGTCGCCGCCAAATCTGAGCTCGACGCCCAGAGAGATCCGCCGTCTGGAGGACAAGATTCCATGTTCCTTCGTATGTGGACATGTTCGCGCCCGCGAGAATGAACGAGCCGACCAGCCTCCGATGGGTATGGTCGCAGTGAGTGAGGCCGCATGGAGGCCGGCCGCGCTTCCTCTCGCCCTTTGCGGTCTCCCATCTGTTGGCCGCTTGGAATGTGGCGCCACTTCACCGACGCCGAACGCCCGGCTCCAAATCATATGCACTCTCACCCTTTTCGGCGGTCACCGCCTGTACTGCCTCCGTCGCCGTTGGAGATGAACTATTTGTTTAAACTGACGGCACATAGAGGGTTGGTCGGCGGTTACCATATTCAAGGCCGATCTGGCCGGTGATTCATGGAGTTCGAATAAGATACGGGCGATCGGACGAAGTGGTTCTGGTCGCCGGCAAGTGGAGAGCTTTGCGAGCGACAATCCCACAGCGAACCGAGATCCCCATCGAATTTCGGGAGAGGAATCCTGCAAGGGTTTAGACTCTCCTTCGCTTGGATGCGTGTTGGACTGATCTAATTTGATTTCTGTTTTGCAGGCTTTCATATCCCGGCGATCGAGGAGCTGCCTTTCGACTTCCTCGTTGTTTGGGAGCGAATTAGGAGCTTGTCGGACGACGACCTAGACGCCACTCGGATCAACAAGGAGAGTCGCTGGTTGTCGGCTCGACTATTCCGCTTCCCGAGACATCTCGCGGTGCCAGGTATGACTTTATGCGATCTTCAATTTTTAGGCGATCGCCTTACTTGAAGATAGTGTCTGACCGTTAGTCGATCGTCTTTAACTGCAGAGGTTCGTTTCCCTCGCTTTTTGGAGCCTCCGGAGGAGATCGCTATGTCGAACCCAGGAGTCCTAGGCCGTCTCAAGTCGAAGAGGTCGACTCGGGTTCCACCCGTCGCATTGCCTATAGTTCCAGAGGCGGTGCCTCGTGCGGAGCCGGAGCCTCGCGTAGAGCAGGTCGAGGTTGAGGAGGAAATTCATCCGGAGGAGGGGCTGCGGCGACCGCAAGAGGCCGAGGCCGCAAGAAACTTCGTTTCGCCCGGCGATGAAGTGCCGATCGCCGCGCCACCGATCACCATCGTTGCTCGAGCGCGAGCCGCCTCTCGCGGCTTTTCCGCGGAGGCGGCGATCGCGGATGCGGAAACTCCTCGAGGGAAACCGTTTTGGTCGGGATCCCGAGAAGGCCGAGAGGTAGATAGCATTTACGTGTTGACAATTACATCTGCGTAGGAGTTGTATTAACCTTGGTGTTTTGGTGCAGATCCGCCGCAAAGACCCGTCTTGTCCACCGATGGTCGTGGATTTTCTCGGCGAGTCGATCCTCGCCATTCTGCGACATTCCTCCCTATGTGAGCAAGGCCGCTTCGCTTTGCCGGGCGTGGACAATCGATCTGATGCGATCGCCTGCCGCGTCGCCGAGTTCGATGGATGCCGTCGCCGCTTCTTTCTTCGTGACGGCGACCATGGCCGCCTGTGCCGCCAGAGTTTGAGGGGCGGCCCTCCACTATTCGCCTCCGTGAGGATCTTGAGGCGGCTCGGAAAGAGAACGCCGAGTTTGCCGACAAGATTGCAGCGATGGAGAGGGACTCCTTGAGGCGGCCAAGCGGGCGAGCCTTGAGCTTGAGCCGGAGAAGAAGGAGACCGAGAAATTCCGAATGGCGGTCGACCGGTTTGGGACCGATGCAGAGTGCCGTCAGGCGAGGAATGTTGCCGAGGAGGAGGCCGATCGCGAAGGTGACGATCGCTCACTGATGAGCGAGCCAAGTGAGGCGAAAGAGAAGGTTGCCGCGAGGGAGGCCGAGCTCTGTGGATCGCAATGTGCGATGGCCGAGCCGAGAGGAGAGGTCGAGGCGACCAAGGCCGATCCCTTTCAAAATTTGGAGTATGTCCGAGTTCGCCTATTACTTACGTTCGCCGACTCGATCCGAGCGGCTAAGAAGGGAGGCTTGGAGGTCGGTCCTCTTGCCGAGAAATTCAAGTCATATGTATTGAGCATCCTCTCAATTCGGCTTTCTCCTTGCCGATCTTGGACTCGCGGACATCGGCGTGGATTTGAGCCGGTTTCTCTGCAGATCTTGCTCATCCCGATGCTCCGAGGATGAGGGAACCGCGCCGATGGCGGCCGGCAGGGCCTCGAGGCGCTTCCTTTTGACGTTTTTTAGCTTACTTGTAGCATTGTAGTTTTCTTTTTGTAGCACTTAGGCCTTCGGGCGACCGTGTACTCTATTTTTTCAAGTAATGAAATGAGCATTTGTCTTTCTGACTTATCTTTTGAATGAAATGGTTATTTTTAAGTCTTTGTTTGACTTTGTACAAATGTGTGAGGAGAGATCGTTGCGAGGGTAGTTCCAAATGAATTGATAAATTCATAAGGCAACTTTTTACAACAAGTTCGATCGCTGCACTACATCTGAAAAAATGACGATCTCCGTATGTGGTTGAATAGCGACGATCGTCGTGTAGGTAGTCCGCACTCTTCTTGCCCCTTGTTTTTATTCACTTAGTGGAAGTAAGGGGATGAAAATAATTCCTTGAGCGAGCGGTCTTCAAGTTTGTCGAATCCTCGGGGACGGTCGTCCGTCTTGAGGAACCGTGCACGATCGCGTAGTTCGATGGAACGACTCCTTGATCATGTCTTGATGCGCGAAGACATTGAGTGTCTCGTGACTCACTTTATTATGAGGGTCCTCCGTTAGCCGCGCCGCCTCGTATTTAAACGAAGGGCGTGCGGTCTCGGCCTAGAGGAGTCTGGCGCGGCGGCTCGGGTGAATCAATTCCGCGCCCGCGGCTTGTTAGCTCGCTTCCACCTTGGCCACCAAGGAGATGGCCGACTCGACGGTGTACGTTGAGACGGGGTTGTGGCACGTCGCATTGTCCGGTTCACCATGTTAGATGATGAACCTTTGAGGGCGAGCGATCGTGTCCACCGATTTACTTTGGAGGGCCCTCGGACTACGCCGGCCTCGTATTTAAACGAAGGGCGGGCGATCTTGGCTTAAAGGGACCTTGCATGGCCTAAGCAATCGGTTCCATCGACCACCAGACCATGGTGCACTCTTCCACCTGGATCGTCATGTAGATGCCGACCTTCGACGGTACGTTGTGCGGGGAGGCGATCTCGTGCCTTAGTCCATCATATTATATGGTGAATGTAGATGGCGATCGAGTCCTCCGGTTTCTTGAATAAGGAGGAGATCGGGTGACTTCCGTGGTCTCCTTCTCTTGATTGAAGCATATAGAGACGGCCGCCGAGGTTGATCCAGAGTCGGCTCGTATGAGCTTCCCACTGCTTTGCGTTCGACTCGGACGATCGTCTATAGAGATAGGCGGGGCTTGGCTAAACCAATAAGTCGCCCAACTTGCCCTCCTCGAACAGTCTCCAGAGCCGCTTGAGGAGGTCGCGGCAATTGTTGGTGCCGTGGCCGGACTCTTGTGGTAGGCGCAATATTGATTGTTGTCCAGTGACCGTGGTCCCTTATCGCCTTGGCTTTTGAGCTCTTCGTGCCCCCCGATGGCATAGAAAATATGTGCCGAGTTCGTTGAACGTATGGAGGAGATGGGCTTCCATGTCCTCGAAAGCCCGGAGATCTCCGGTGTCTTGGCGATCGCCTTCTTTGCTTTGGCGATCGCTATCTTCCGGGCAAGAGGTGGCGTTTCCTCGTCTAAGCGGAGGGTGAGTAGCCTTTGCCGGCCAGAAGTTGGCGGCTTTAGCGCGAAGATCGTGTAAGTTGGGGGATATCCTGGAGAGATGTCCGAACATGGGAGAGTGACCGTGAATCCCCAATGACCGAGAAGAGAGCGAGCTCATAACTGACGGGTTCGCCGGTGAGGATGATTTCGTCTACCCGGTCGAAGTAATCAAGGCTGCTTTCGTCCTTCCCCGCTTGATTTTTATCATGCGCTGGGGCCTTCTCGTCTGGCGACCTTGCCGGGCGAAGTATGACGTGAAGTCATCCGCCGCTTTCTTAAAAGAGGTGACCGATCGTGGTGGTAGTGAGACGTACCACTTATGGGCCAGCTCGCCCAATGTCACGGGAAGATCCGGCACTTGGTTGCATCGGATGCCCCACACCCAGTCATGTAAATTCGGAATTTACTCAGGTGGGTTTCGGGGTCCGATCTCCCCTTATACAGAGGTGTTTTAGGAGGAGCGATCGTTGGTTGTATGGGGGCAAGCTCGATGTGGACCGCGAGTGGCTCGGTCGGCCCGACGATCTTCTTGCTGGTGCTTGCCCCAGCGTCCAAGAGTGCTCTCATCTCATCGAGCTGACGTTGCATGGCGGCCATCGCCGTGGCCTGACTGCTAGCGGCTCGGAGATCGGAGCGGGAGCCGAGGCGATTGAGTACTGAGTCCCTGGCGATCGGGGCGGGAGTCAGATGGCTGACATGTGTTCGGCTGTGAAGTGAGTAGGCCGAACTCCTGGTGACGGATTCGGATTCCGTCTTCTCAAGGTTGGAAACAGAGTGCCCCGGTCGCCGGGATGGGTCGCGTCCCAAGCGATCGAATATGGATCCGTCCGGTCGTGCGAGAGTCTTTCCTCGCGAATCGGGGCTTTTTGACGATCGCTCGTTCGGAGCCCTTGAATTTCCGCTTTCCCATGCGACGGATGATCGAGGGAGTTATCGCGGCGGCGCGCATGCTCTCCGTCGCTCCTCCAGATGGCCATAGCCTCCTCGATCTGCTCGCTTGGAACCGATCGAGTGAGAGGTTGGGGCCATCTCTGATGCGGATCGAGTCTCGCGTTGCCGGCTTCCCTCGTCGGCCGGGTTCGACCGAGCCGGAAATGGTGTCCGGCGGTTCGGAGAGTAGCTTTCTTCGATGGACCGGCGGATGTCATGATTCTGGAGGTTTTCTTTGAAGTGCAGTGAGTGTCACTTCAAGTATATGCCCCGAGAACAGTGAGTGTTCTTCGGGACGGTAGAAATAAAAATATGAGGGTTAGATGTTGTAACACCCCCAATCCACTCAGGGATATTACACGCCGTAGACCCTCTCCTCGAGGATCTACCAGGCTGATAACTAAAATCAAACATCTAAACATCGCCTTTAAGGCTAAAATGACTCAGTAGACCGACTTGGTCTTTCAATAATAACATACAACTCATTCCCAAACACATACCCACGCAGGGGTCAAAATAAAATAAACTCCCGTACAACGGGGAAAAGATACCGCAATGGGAAAAGAAAACACAATCGACCAATACGACATCACGAACCTCGTGTGATTAGTATCGTTCATCTTTCATCATCCTTCGTGCCGACCCCGTGCTATGCTCCAAAACCCGAATGCAAAATAGACATCCACCCCCGAATACTGGGGTTAGCAAACTCCACCGCTTTGCTAGTGCAAGTACAAGTGCAAAAATACGAGCCATACAATACAAGTTCCAAGAACAATAATAATCAGAATCCTCAAAGATCCAAACGTAAAGAAAAGTACTTCCCGAGGCAAGAGTTTGGGTAAACATTTCCAAAACCGAAAGATTGCAAATAAGGGAAACAATTTACAAAACAGCTTTAAAATGCCATCGAGAGTTTTAATAGAAAACAATTTAGGATTATAAAATCCTTCTCTTTCCAAAATCAATAGGTCACAAATTCAAAGGTTTTGTTTTCGCAAATAGGAAATCACCAACAATTTACAGGTCGAGCCCAACATCACGTGTCCTCAACGGACGTAAAATCAACGAAACATAATCATGCACGCGCATCGCCAGACCGGACGATACCACCGACGTCCCACTCGAGGCCTCGAAGGACCCTCCCGAGCCGGCTAGCGAAACAAATCACACACATCTCACGGTTGGATCAATCGCTTGTTGCATCTCGCCACATGATCACATGCCATGTGCCACCGTAGATTATCTCGTGCTCTCACGGTTGGATCAATCACTTGTTGCATCCTCGCCACATGATCACATGCCATGTGCCACCGTAGACCTTCAACCATATCCACACATTCACACAAATAACATATCATGTCAAGGATATTCAAACAATTCGCCTGCAGGCATCAAACACTTAGCAAAACACCACGTCAATCCATAACGCACCGAAATGAAATAATATACGTCCAGACACAATACCAAGTGCAACATGAACACCAAGCATATACATAGAATTCACATAGTTATCCACGAACCACACCAATCACAAAACACACACGGTTTTGAAAGAGGGCCTTTAACGAGGCTAACCAAATCTTTTGAAAACTCATTTCAAACAAACAAACAAATCAAGACGATCACCAATCATCATATCCACGAAACAAGAAAAGTATGGACAAGGTACTTGCCTCGAATAAGAGCAATGCGAAGAATCGACCAAAGTAGGTTGACACGAACCGATTACGAACTCGCGGACTCCACCGAACGACAATCCACAACAAGGAACTATGAACGAAAACAATAACAATGAAAATGAATTCCAAAGTACGACCCAAAGCCGCTAAATTCAAAGAACAAATGACGAAGGTTCAAGGTTTTCCAAAATGGCCAAGAACTCGAATTGACCCGACAAATATATGATTTCTGAATTTCTATCAGTGGGATATGATAAAAGAGATTAGATATCGTCATTAGTACTTACAATCTCGGTTTGAATTCACGAAATCGAAACAAATCCGAAAATATCTCAACTAGGGTTCTAACCTTACCTTGATTCAAGAAGAATGAAGGCTAGATGTTGATGAACACGAAGAAGACCCACCGGAGTGATTACTTCACAAAGATCGACGAAGGCTCGTCCAAAATCTACCCCAAATCGCCCAAGACGCAGCAGGAGGAGGAGAGGAAGAAATGACACGAAATCGGTCAACCTCGATATATAAACTCGCTTGAAGCTAACGACGTAAGCCATAAGCTTTAACGTACGCTAGTGATGTTACGACGTAATGGACAAGTTATTACGCACGTAAGAGTTAATCCAAACTCAACCGTCCAAGACTGAACAACGTAACGCACGTAACAAGTCCGTGTTACGACGTTAGAAGGCACGGATAGCTTACGCCATCGATGAGGAATAGCGTGCGCTAACGGGTACTCCAAGATCTACCGGATCAATCTGAACTAGGTAACGACGTAACCATTGTTGTGTTACGACGTAAGGCGGCATCGATAGCGACGCTATCTATGAAGAATAGCGTCGCTAATCATCCGGCAAGATGCAATGTACCGCCAGAGATCGAATCCAAGAAGCATCGCGGAACGCGACGAACACGAATCACTACCGTCGAACAAGACAAGTAGTACAATAATAAAAACACGAGCTCAAGTTTAAAACAAGTACATGATCCTGACACTCCCGAGTAGGGTAAAGTGAATCCGAACACAAGTACCCAAATCTTTGGGAAATTACAAACGCCCAACGCCTAAATCACGATACGTGATCGAATACACAAACCGACGTTCACAACACGCCTAACAAAGTTAAACGGACTTACGGAAACTCGAAACAATAGCCAACGAGATTCGCAAGAATCGAACTCAAGTGCGGAAAAGTCGCTAAAAACACGGAACTCAACAAAACGACACCGAAACGAACTCGGATGTCAAAAAGTGTAGAATTAATCATTCTCGAATGACGAAACGGTCACGAGCGAAGTCGTCAAAACGGACTTCGCCGAAAAAGAAATTTACCGAAAATCGAAAATCATGGATATTACATTCTACCCTCCTAAAAGAAGTTTCGTCCGAAACTTAAAACAAGTAGGGGAAGAAATATTACGCCAGAAAACTCAACGAGATACGCAAGAAACGCGTAACTAACGCCCAACGGCGAAATGTTACACACAACTCAACTAATATACGGTGTGAAAACACGCTCCATGACGACCAACACAACGTCATTGGTAGAGACATAGTAAAACCAACAAATGACAAGCGTCATCAAATGGATAATACAATCAAGTCAATTATCCAAACAATCACAAAACACAAAGTACTTGTTACAAGAAAACACGCACAATGAGAAAACAGAGAATAAACACAAAACGATCCACAAGGGTAATTATAAATAATTCGGACTACGCAAATCCTCAAAACCACCCTAGGCATCTCCGTGTCCTTTCGGAGCAGAGACGCAACCTCGATCCCCAAATCTCTCAAAACCGTCTCGCAATGCACGGATTGGTGACCCACCGCCACACTCAAACAAATTGACTAACGGTGAACGACAATTCTTCGCAGATGGCCCGCTCGACTACGCTTATAACATATCTTCAAGTGCTCACATTACTCACCGCAGGGTACTACTCCTCCGATCACGCGATCTAGGAACCATTTTGGGATGACGAGACGAAGTCCCAACCTCAAGGGGCCCACTCGTTTTCCCGAAAAGTTCCCAACGGTTTTCTGCTTCTTCGAGTCGACATACTCTGGCCGATAACTGGATAGCTCATAAAGCTAACGCCTATTCTCGATAATCTCTCAAGGAAGTACAAGCGAGACTCGCCATGTATCGGCGAATCTCCGGCTTCATCCGCCTACTAAAATGACAAATCTTGTCCTCCTCTGTCCTTACTTGATTCTCGCACATAGCCGAGCCGTTTGCTAAAATCAATAATAGCTTGAGACAGCAGTACATCCTGCGGTTTCGCGAAAAGAATTCATTAATCCTCTGATTTCTGATCGGTTAGGACAAAACTCATCTCTCATGAATTTCGAACTCGCCCACGTGACAACGCGATCTCGAGGCTTAATAGCCTCCCACCACTAGCGGCATCTTTGTCGAAAAGATACCGAGCTACCGACCTTACGTTCTTCTCGACAATCAACTATCTCAAAATCTTTTCCAACTGAAAAGCCAACCGTCCCACTTAAAGCATCTCGTAGCACCCGGTAAACGAGGGGATTCATACGAACCACTTCTCGGCCACCGATTTGCACTGCAGGCCGGGTCACATCTGTAACACGCCGAATCGCCCGAGTCAATCGAGTCATCCGAGTGGCTACTCGCCGCAAAATAGTAGCAACACCAATACCAATACCATCACCGCGGCATGCTCTCGACCACGCGTCCGATCGCCACGACCACGACCTCGGCCCCTCGGCATACTAAATAAGTAACCACTCAAAGACAACAAGGAATCATAATACATACCATATACAACAATTTCCATCGTAAAGCAACATGCATACTAAAATCATAGCAACGACGGTATCGTTCAAAGAATCTCAACGGCCCGAACGATAACCAAAGACATAATCACAAAACATCATGGAATAATCACACATATACACGAACATACCAACCCAAGCTTCAACACTCACACTCGCGTGTCAACAGTAAATCACCACGAGGCGATAAACAAGAACACTACCACACCTCTCACAGAGGGCTAACAAAACATATGCGTGGCGAACGACTCAACGCTCACACCACCAATTCAATCACAATTCGGGTTAACACCGTAACGAAAGTTCGAAACCATACACGCATTTCCGGTCCGCAAACAGAATGATAGGTTTTAAAAATGAAAACCACCTTTTGAAAACAATTTGGACACAACAGTTGATCTTGAGTATCATTTTACAAAAAGTAGTACCAACACCATTATCGAGACTTTGAAAATCATCTTGCGTTTGAACAAAAATGAGGACACCTTTCTTTTAGTGAAAAACTGTCAAAAATATTCGACTTGGGTCTAAGCAATCGCATTTGAAAATATCTCAAAATATTTTTGGTCCTCAACCGAAAATTTTTGAAATGTATTGCGGCATTAGAAAACACCTTGAAAACACCGCAAGAAAATAATTCGTTTTAAAAGTACGTCTCGAATTTTAATTTTCTAAGATACTCAAGGTTTTCAAAATAATACAATGGGCTAGAATGCCCAAAATTTGAGTAATTACACGGAACAATATGACGCCGTGTGTCCCGCGCCGAACCCACCAGTGCTAAAAACCATTTACAAAAACGCCAAAAAGGCCGATGACGGTAATATTTCAAAACTCACAAAATCCATTTACAAAATACTAGATTCCGTCATAAGAATTTCGCCAAAATGATCAAGGCCATAATGCCAAAACTCGGTTAAGAGAATTGATTTTCGAAATAAAACTCAATCGGTAAAATACCGAAAGCCATTACGTAAGAACTCACGCAATGGATAAAAGAAATAAAGTCAAACATGCACAAGACAAAGAACACTACTCCTCATATGAACGAAAAATGGGAGTCAAACAATCACATATCACGAAATCAAAATCCATAAGAGGATTCGGCCAATTAACTCATAATAATAAAAAATAGCTCGTGTCACACGAGGCACAACACAAAGAAGGGAGACTTACATCCACAGTCGCACGAAGATGATGATCGCCCCACGATACTAATCACAACAAACCAACTCTGCACGACGCGTCATGACACGACTACCGATAAAATCCGACGATACAAAAACTCAATAGACACCATCGACCCAACACCCTAGGTTTCACAACCTAAGCTCCGATACCATTTATGTAACACCCCAATCCACTCAGGATATTACACGCCGTAGACCCTCTCCTCGAGGATCTACCAGCCGATAACTAAAATCAAACATCTAAACATCGCCTTTAAGGCTAAAATGACTCAAGAGACCGACTTGGTCTTTCAATAATAACATACAACTCATTCCCAAACACATACCCACGCAGGGTCAAAATAAAATAAACTCCCGCATAACGGGAAAAGATACCGCAGCTGAAAAGAAAACACAACTGACCAATACGACATCAATGAACCTCGTGTGATTAGTATCGTTCATCTTTCATCATCCTTCGTGCCGACCCCGTGCTATGCTCCAAAACCCGAATGCAAAATAGACATCCACCCCCGAATACTCTGGGGTTAGCAAACTCCACCGTTTTGCTAGTGCAAGTACAAGTGCAAAAATACGAGCCATACAATACAAGTTCCAAGAACAATAATAATCAGAATCCTCAAAGATCCAAACGTAAAGAAAAGTACTTCCCGAGGCAAGAGTTTGGGTAAACATTTCCAAAACCGAAAGATTGCAAATAAGGGAAACAATTTACAAAACAGCTTTAAAATGCCATCGAGAGTTTTAATAGAAAACAATTTAGATTATAAAATCCTTCTCTTTCCAAAATCAATAGGTCACACCAAAGGTTTTGTTTTCGCAAATAGGAAATCACCAACAATTTACTGGTCGAGCCCAACATCACGTGTCCTCAACGGACGTAAAATCAACGAAACATAATCATGCACGCGCATCGCCAGACCGGACGATACCACCGACGCCCCACTCGAGGCCTCGAAGGACCCTCCCGAGCTAGCGAAACAAATCACACACATCTCACGGTTGGATCAATCGCTTGTTGCATCCTCGCCACATGATCACATGCCATGTGCCACCGTAGATTATCTCGAGCTCTCACGGTTGGATCAATCACTTGTTGCATCCTGGCCACATGATCACATGCCATGTGCCACCGTAGACCTTCAACCATATCCACACATTCACACAAATAACATATCATGTCAAGGATATTCAAACAATTCGCCCAGAGGCATCAAACACTTAGCAAAACACCACGTCAATCCATAACGCACCGAAATGAAATAATATACGTCCAGACACAATACCAAGTGCAACATGAACACCAAGCATATACATAGAATTCACATAGTTATCCACGAACCACACCAATCACAAAACACACACGGTTTTGAAAGAGGGCCTTTAACGAGGCTAACCAAATCTTTTGAAAACTCATTTCAAACAAACAAACAAATCAAGACGATCACCAATCATCATATCCACGAAACAAGAAAAGTATGGACAAGGTACTTGCCTCGAATAAGAGCAATGCGAAGAATCGACCAAAGTAGGTTGACACGAACCGATTACGAACTCGCGGACTCCACCGAACGACAATCCACAACAAGGAACTATGAACGAAAACAATAACAATGAAAATGAATTCCAAAGTACGACCCAAAGCCGCTAAATTCAAAGAACAAATGACGAAGGTTCAAGGTTTTCCCCAAAATGGCCAAGAACACGAATTGACCCGACAAAAATATGAAAACGGGATTTCAATCCGTGGGATATGATCAAAGCGAATAGATAACGACAATAGAACTAACAATCTCGGATTGAAATCACGAAATCGAAACAAATCCAAAATATCTCAACTAGTGGTTCTAACCTTACCTTGATTCAAGAAGAATGAAGGCTAGATGTTGATGAACACGAAGAAGACCCACCGGAGTGATTACTCACAAAGATCGACGAAGGCTCGCCCAAAATCTACCCCAAATCGCCCAAGACGCAGCAGGAGGAGGAGAGGAAGAAATGACACGAAATCGGCCAACCCTCGATATATAAACCTCGCGAAGCTAACGACGTAAGCCATAAGCTTTAACGACGCTAGTGATGTTACGACGTAATGGACAAGTTATTACGCACGTAAGAGTTAATCCAAACTCAACCGTCCAAGACTGAACAACGTAACGCACGTAACAAGTGCCGTGTTACGACGTTAGAAGGCACGATAGCTTACGCCATCGATGAGGAATAGCGTGCGCTAACGGGTACTCAGCATCTACCGGATCAATCTGAACTAGGTAACGACGTAACCATTGTTGTGTTACGACGTAAGGCGGCATCGATAGCGACGCTATCTATGAAGAATAGCGTGCGCTAATCATCCGGGCAAGATGCAATGTACCGCCAGAGATCGAATCCAAGAAGGATCGCGGAACGCGACGAACACGAATCACTACCGTCGAACAAGACAAGTAGTACAATAATAAAAACACGAGCTCAAGTTTAAAACAAGTACATGATCCCGACACTCCGAGTAGGGTAAAGTGAATACGAACACAAGTACCCAAATCTGGGAAATTACAAACGCCCCAACGCCTTGGAAATCACGATACGTGATCGAATACACAAACCGACGTTCACAACACGTCTAACAAAGTTAAACGGACTTACGGGAAACTCAAACAAATAGCTTTCAACGAGATTCGCAAGAATCGAACTCAAGTGCGGAAAAGTCGCTAAAAAACACGGAACTCAACAAAACGACACTGAAACGAACTCGGATGTCAAAAAGTGTAGAATTAATCATTCTCAGAATGACGAAACGGTCACGAGCGAGTCGTCAAAACGGACTTCGGCCGAAAAAAAAGAAATTTACCGAAAATCGAAAATTGCGGATATTACAGATGTGCCCTCCTTCTAGCGCCAATTGTTGCTACCCAAAATATTATCCGGAGATAGATATTGCTGGAATGGATGGGATAGCAAACAAATGCAAGAGCACTTCCGTGAGAAAGATAAATAACACAAGATTTGCCGGGGTTGTTAGTCCCGGGCTTGAATGCTCTCGCGAGATATTATTAATACCGATATTCGGGGATACAAGTACTAATGTAAGAAAACAATTACAATGAGTGTAAAGTTTCTTGTTATCTTAGCTAGCGAGCGTGTAGATTGCCGGAAGAACCAGATTTGATGCTCTGTGAGTTCTTGTAACAAAGGTGATGAACAAATGCGGCGGTGAGAGATCGATCGCCGCTCACGGCGAGTATATAGCCGATGTTTGGGCTTTGGGCTTGTGAATCCCTTGGAATCCGCCTAGTGGAGACTTGTCTCGCCGATCGTCTTCTGGACGAGAGGTTTGGAGAGAGAAGTCCTGAGATGGATTCCGGTGAGGTAGCCGGGAGCTTGATGATATGTGTGTGTTCTTCAGTATTTCCGTGGATGTATCGGAATGTGAGAGAATGAGCTCTGAGCGTAAGTCAGAATGAATTCGGATCTGTATATTCAATGAACTGGGAACTGTGGAGTGAATTCCGAGATGTTGGTTCAAATGAATTCTGAACTGAGAACCGAGAACTGAGAACCGAGAACTGAGAACTGAGAACTGAGAACTGAGAACTGAGAACTGAGAACCGAGAACTGAGAACCGAGAACTGAGAACTGAGAACCGAGAACCGAGAACTGAGAACCGAGAACTGAGAACTGAGAACCTTTTTCCAGTAGGAGGAGGTTCTCTATTTATAGGGCTTGGATACGCCGGGCGATCGCCTTTACTGCAATATAATAATCGGGCGATCGTCTTTTAGCACATGGGCCTCGCCCTCAAAGCCTCGCAGGAGTTGTTGGAAGTCAACTACTCGGTCCAATGGAGAGCTTACACGCGTCCCGAGTTAGTCACATGCGGCCTACCGACAACTTTCGCGCACATGCCGTAGGTGGGTAGGTGACGGCTCGTCAAAGATCTTGTCGATTAGCAAAGATCTTGTCGGGCCGCTTTTATGGATCTCGCACGTGGGTGCTTTTCTCGAGATCCGGCCTTGACGGTTTTGATGGGCGATCGTCTCGCCGGGCGAGGTCGATTGCCCTTAGCCGGTTAGTAGAGCAGATCGCCAGCTGCCAAAGGGCGATCGCCCTGGGAGTCGATCGCTAGGTTCCTGATGGTGGTTTGATATCATTGACTTGGCGAGCTAGTCAGGATTTGACTGGAGTTGACTTGGTCGCTCGGCCTTATAGTCGGTCGCCTGTCGGGATGGATAAATCGTGACATAACAGAACGATTTAAGTAAAGTTGCGTGCAATATTGCATAATTCCAGGCAAAATGTGCAAATTGGTGCGCATAACCAATAACATAATCACCATACATATTCTTTTGACGGTGGTTTATGTGACACCGTTTGCATATGCACATGGGACGAGATGCTATTCATTGATTTCTATCATGCAATAAACATCAAATACTTTTTGATGTGAACTCTCTAATCATCAAGTCCTTTAGATGTTATAATGGAGGTGAGCCCTTATAAGTTATCTTGGAAGTTCTGCAGCAGTTTGAGTGGACAGGAGAGCGACATGTGACCAACAAGTCGGAGAATTCATCAAAACCATAAAATACATAAATGGTCCGCATATTAGGTGGATGGATCCACAAATATCTCCTTATATTCAGCGTAAGAATGGAATGCTTGCTTTTGTTTCTTTAGCGTAGGAAGGTCTCGCTCCTACTTTGGCTAAAGAGCAGGCTTTGCAACACTAAGTGGTGGGCATTTGATATGCATCCGGTTCTTTGGATGACATAACGCGATTAACATCAATATTGTTCTTTATGTCGAGTTGTTGCCCATTTTCGCTTGAAAAGTAATGATGTACGTACAAGTTCCTTAGTATATGGATCATTATACTTCGACCAGAATGACCTAGTCTATCGTGCCAAAGCTTATATGAGTCTATGTCCAAAAGTACATTGTTTGTGACAACATGGGATTTTAAAAACCTAATAGTAGTGAGGTACAGTCCACTAGATTGACTCATGAGTGATTCTAAAATGTGTCTACGTCCACATTCATTAGAATAAAAGAAACTATATTCCATTCTCAGAGTAGGTTTCAGTCTGGAAACCATTGCTACGTATATTATTGAAGCCAAGTAAGGTTCGAAAGGGCTCTAGGTGCATACAGAGTATCGGTAACTTGTAATTGAGTGCCATTTAGGCATCAAAAATTGAGCATTACCTCGCCCTTTGATGAGTTGGGAGGAGCCAATCATCGTAGTTACCGAGGTTTGGCAGGCGACTTATTCGATGAATAGAAGCCTTATTCTAAGAACATTCAAGTTCTACTCGATTCATTCCTTTGAAGAGAGAGAAATTTCGAACCATTATCATTCAAGCATTATTCAGTACTTCGAAATAAAGCTAAGAATCTAACGTAAGTAATATTAATATCTTGTTCGTGAAACAACGTTGCATCAGGCCATTATTGAAAATAAAACACCAACACAGTCGTCTTGAGGTAACTATACCAAATGTAAACGAGAAAGTAAACATAATACTAAGATTCAGTCTATAGACTGTGGCTCGTATGACTCAATTCGACGATTGGTGACTGTGAAAATTGACATAGGGGGACTTGTCTAGATCATATTCTTCTATATAGTGAGTTCTCCTTTCTTTGGACTTTCTATATTTCTTGTAGTGAGATGCGACTTGTTATTTCCATGGCAGTTATTGTACCATATCCAGCATCTCCACAATGATAGCACGGTTCATTGCCAACTCGAGCCTTAGAGGAGATAGGATGGGTAGGTGCTATTTGGTTTCCTTGGCTAGTAGAGCCGGGAGCACCAAGTCTTCGCATTACATTGGAAGAACCCCACGTCCTTGACCACGAAGCATATCATGTCCAGTCCCCTATTCATTGGGGTAGTTTCCATCATTCACTTTGCCATAATTGGCCTTGGGAATTTTCTTTGTCCCAAACGACCTGGCATTATTGCTCACTAACACTTCGTTATGCCTCTCAGCCATGTTGCAGTAGGTTGATTAGCTTACTGAAGGTCGTGATGCGTTTATTATCATACTCCAGCCTATACTGGTTCGCTAGTATAAGAGCGGAAGTAGGGAAGGTGGAAAAAAAAATTATGGATCATGTCATCTTCTGTGATGTCCTTTCCACAGAAATTTAGGCGTGCCTTAAGGCGGAGCATATCTTTGTTGAAGTTGTTGATCCGTTTATATTCAAGCAAGCGGATTTCATTCCACTGCACGATCAGTTCTGGGAGTAAAGTACACATGTTCTCAAATCGGCCCTTAAGGGCATCCCACAGTTCTTTGAGGGATTTTCAACTGTAGATATTTCCATTTCAAGCTCGGTTGTATGTGTCACCTAAGGAATATAAGTACACTCGCTTTGATCTTATCAGACGGTACTTGGTCTGTGGTGTTAAGGAGCGTACCACTATATTTTTAGTGATAAATGTGGTCTCGGCGTAGGAGACCCATCTATGGTACTCAAGCTCTTTTGAGTCCAATATATCAAATTTGAGGCGAGTTGGATAAGCTATCTTAATACAAGAAAAGGGAAAATGATTTTTCACAGTTTACCATGAGTACTTTCCATGATAAAATTTTCAATAATGAGAGCGTTATTATTTTTCGGAACCAAGATATGGTCAAAACTACTTTCGATGCTATTTGAGAATTACCCATGAAATTGCTTTATCATGGTTGAATTTAATATAGGGAGTAAAAATAGGTCCTCTAAAAGTCTACTAGTGATGGAGCCTAATTTGCATGCCATATCTATATATGTATGCACAATATATGTATATATAGATATAATCACATAATCCTAGGGATATATCTATACACGTATTATGCAGTCAAAGAGGTGTCTTATGCCGCAATAATTATTAATTCAACGTGAATTTAATTTAATTCAAGTTGCTTTAAGCAACTTGCTTTAAGCAACTTGCTTTAATTTAATTAAAGTTATTAATGTATCATGCCTTTAATTGATTTATTTGGCATAAATAAATTTGGAGTATAATATACAATCAATAGTAATTAAAAACATATAAATTCGCACATTGCAGGTAGTAGGGTTCGTATTTGTGTACTTTATTTCGTGAATAGGAGCAGAAAATCTGGACTGAAAAAAAAAAACGGGATTGTTGGCGGGCCGAAGTCAAGAATCGTCTGATCGCGGGCCGAGGCCGGATCGCATGCACGGTCGGGCCGACAATCGGCCGGGTCACGGCGGGCCGAAGGCTGCAGACGGGTCGAGCGGAGGAGCTGGGTTGGCGGCGGGACTGATGCTGGGCAGGAGGCGGAGGGAAGGAATCCCGATTCTGGTGCCGGGCAAAGTAACAACGGTAGGCGGGCAGACCGGAGACAGGTCGCGGCGGGTCGGGATGGCTAAAGTCGAATCAGGAGACGGATCTGGCGTGGTGGTTCGCGAATCTGGGCGAGATTTGTAAATCGGGCAGCGGTTGGCTATGGCCGCTTGTTTGAAGGTCTGGGTGAAGAAGATGGTCCGGCGACGTAAAGCAAAGCGATTGTGGTTTGCGTAACGGGGTTTCGGTCGAAGGGATGACCTGGTGGGGCGGGGTTGGCGACTAGGGTTTTCTGCAGAAAAAAAAAATGATTTTTTTTTCTTTTTTTTTTTCCAGAAATTTGGGCCTAATTTTGCAGAAAATCGGGAGGAAAAAAATTTCCTGCTCAGTTGGGAACTACGTGCTGATAACGTGTTGAAGGGAAAATAATCGAGATAGAAAGTAGGGCAAAAGATTGTTGTATTATTCCATTGATAACATCCCTTTAAATAGGGAGAGATACATACAAACAGGCTTTAGCCAAACCCTAACTAGAAAAGTCCATAAACTAACAGACTTAGGCACACAATGGATATTATTCCTTTAACAATATTAAAAATATTGAGTGATTGAATAATTGATGTAGTTACTGTTAAATACTACTCCCTCCATTTTTCTTTAGATGTCGTTTGACTTTTTAACACACATTTTTAGGTGCTTTGACTGAGTAGTTAAATTTATCATTTTTTAAATTTTATTTTTTTGAATAAAAATATAAAATCTAAATTTTAATTCACAAAAAAAATTATTTAAAGATAATAATTTAACTATACGGTCAAAGCACCTAAAAATATGTGTCAAAAAGTCAAACGACATCTAAAGAAAAATGGAGAGAGTATATAATTACGATTGATCAAAGGAGTCCATGCACCCATCGCCCATCGGGACCCCTTCCTCCGCCCCATTTTCCCGTCGCATATTACTCTTCCAACAACCAATCATACTCTACAATCTACATTGACCTTATTTCTTTACTTTAAGAAATAATTTCGCCCATAATTACTCATAAAATTGAAATTAACGAATATTTGAAAAGACAACCAATATCAACTCAACCTACATTTTAGTTTTCAATAAATCTGGGTACATTTAACGAAACATATAGTAAAAAAATTGTAGTTATCTTTAAAAAGCTGATAAAAAATACCCGGAGATTTCCAAATTTCTTATTTTCAATTACAATAATTCTATATCCCTTGATAGACCGAGCTCGGTATGGATAAAAATAAATGTTCGATTCAATTATAAATACAAAACTATATTTGAGGCGAACTTCAAAAGTAAGGAAAAGAATTCGAAAAAATTATACCGTGCAACATGATGTACCATACATCGTACATCAATAGTGATTATGTTGTACACCAACTATGATTATGTTGTTGCGTCATATTCTTACTGTAATTATATTATATATAAATTGTGATTATATAATATATCAGTTTGATTATGTTAGTAACTACAATTGAATGTAACGTATACTGTATACCATGTTGTGGAATATACCAATTCGAAATTTGAGTGTGCATTTTATTTGAATATAACAAATCCCTTCTTTTTTCCTACCTTTAGTTTCTTGAAAGAATCTTACATATGAATAGAGTTGTAGACTTTGTGCCCCATATTTTGTCAATTATCAATTAGAAAATTAAATATAATATTTTAATTAACACATGGATATATCTAAAGCACAAGATTTACAACTAACTCATAGACATCTTTATATTATAAGGAGCCTCTTTTCACGAAAAATGATAGGGCAACACTCTAAACCACACTCCCAGACACACTTGTGCTTTATGAGTATTGTACCGCGTGCTTTACTATTAATTTTATTATAATATTATTATGAATATTTTATCTGTAAAACATGCGGTACAACACCCATAAAGCACAAGGTGTATATGGGGGTGTGGTTCAGGGTGTTGCCTTATCACCCCTCCTCTTTTCACAGTCCCAGACCACAATCCCCTCAACTTGATAAAAATATATTTTTTCGAATTTTATCTATAATTGGCGTAAAGTTATGAAATAATTACTTTATATTATAATTTATAAAAAAAAATTTAAAAAATAATTTAAGAGTTGGATTAGGATTGAGTTCAACAACCCGGACATTTAAAAATTATACATCTGTATCTCTCACAAAACCGACTAAAGCGTGATTTTCTTACTTGATCCTATCTAAAAGGCGTGTAGTTGCACCTTCTTATTACTCGAATCCATTTACATTTATTAACTAATTAAATATAAATCGTTACAATAATTTGATTCTTCATTACAAGATATCGAACATTACAGAGTAAACATTATAAATGACTAGTATATGTATCAAAAGATTAAAATTAAACTCCAACTACAAATTTGGAACTTATACAATTCATGATATCCCTTAAGAATACATGTTCTAAACTCTAGAGGAAATTAGTTTTACTACTCGTTTTTGTCCCAAACTCGTATAGGATTATCTGCCAACTTAATAATTAGCTAAATTAAATTGATGACACACAATAAATATGGATCGAAAAAGTACACGTTAATTTTAAATATTTATATTTTCCAACAAAAAATATAATAATTTATTAAGCATACTTAATAATTAGTATTGTGTATACTAATATATTTAATACTCCCATAATTAGTATAATAATTCTATAAATTATATGTTATTTAAAGTATGCTCATTAAATAGAATTTTTTTTAATAAATAATTTTGCCTTTTTCTATACATACTATAATTATAATGAGAGAAAAATGCACTTCATGTGCTCGCACTTGAGACATCCACTGCACATCAAGATCAATTTTCAGTGCATTCATCACTTTTTACTTTTTAATTTACATCGTACATTCATAATCAATACATTACTTTTTAATATTCACCATATATTTAGCACTTATATCGATCATTATATAAAATAAACTAAATATATATTATCTGTCTACTTTTGGCTCGAAAAAGAGGGAGTATACGTAGAAGGGGAGAGTATTTAATATTATATTTTATAGCAAAAACACAAAAGTTAGACGTGACATGGATAAGAGAATGTCGAAGGGGAGGAAACGTAGCTCTAAATAAAATCGGTGGAACTTCCCAAAAAGTACATAAAAGAAAGCGGGAATAATTGATTTTGCCCTTTTATATATAGCATTATTTTTTTGGTCCTAAGTTTAACACCAACTCTTTTGATACCCAAATTGACCTTTACTCGAACGAATTCGAGTCATATATTGTATTTTCGAGTAACAAATTTTAGAGTCAACTTGCAAAAATATACGATATCAGTTTTCAAGTAACACGAGTTACATAATCGAGTAGAGTTACGGGTTACTCGAACAAATACGAGTTACATATTTTTTTCTTATTTTACCCTCATTTCATACACCTATTTAAAAAAATACATGGCCCACTTTTTTTTTAATTACTAATTACTTAATGCCCATTAATTAATACTAATCTATCACTAATTAAATTTACTCAAAAACTAAATCGGGTCATCCTTCTCCACCAAGCCCTAGCCGCTATTTTTTCCACCAGGCCATAACTGCTCTTCTTCTCCACCAACCCCATAGATATTCTTCTTCTACATCTCGACCGAAACACTCACGCCCTATTTTCTTCATCTCCACCGAAATGTCTGAGTGGGGTTTTGAGTTCTACAAAAACCCCATATTCGACCCTTACCCAACTTATTACTATGGTCCTTACCTAAGTACGCTTGAATCTGAACAAGAATGATCCGAAGAAAATGGTTGTTCTTAGATGGTGGTCCCGGAGACACCTGAGTATGTCGTGCACGACATGAAGATGACAGATACTACACCGACACTTGATTGGCCTGGGAAAAAATGGTCGCCCAAAATGGAAAAACGGTACCTAGTTACTGGCAATTCAGTGTCCATCCGTGTCTGCACTTCTCTAATGTAAGCATGTTCGATTGTATGCACCTATTGCATGTACTGGATCTATGATGCAAACTTTGTATGATCATATACTAGCTGAGACTTTATAAATTAAAATGAGTCATTGCAAGCGAAATAAGGATGTAAAAGAGTCATTACATAGCAAATTAAGGATACAAATGCATGAGTTCATCAACATACCCTAGTTCAAAAAGACTGTGTATAACAAAATGAACCAAACTTAACATATTTGTAATCCTAGCTTTAAGATGAACTTGCTGCATTCTCCGGCCTCTTTACTCGTAGCCTGCCCATTTACTTGTAGCGAAAATAATTCATTGCAGGGGCAATATCATAACTTGAACCTGCAACATTTTCAGGCAGTCTCAAGTAACGAACACATTCTCTTACCAAGTCCTCCTCAACTTCAATACTCTCTGGCAGTTCTCCTGGTCTCAACAGTCCTGCCTTATTAATATGTGGGATTTTGTAGTTGTTGCCCCCTTTCACCTAAAAGATCTCATTATAACACCCTTATAATGTTAAAAAAACTGAGTTCAGAGTTCGTGGTGTGAGTTCTTCAAATGAAGACACCACTTTTCTTACAAGATCATCCACATTCTTTGCTGGCTTCTCATATTGCAAACTTTGTATGGATCTGAAAAATCCCAAATCATTGATGTTTGTGTCTCGGGAATTGGGTGGTTGACATACAAATTTCATGTGGAATCCATCTGAATTTGCTGCTGCTAGAAACTCTAGATCATCCCCATTGATATGTGGTTTCGCATTGTTCTGTTGAATGACAATGTTTTTACTTGAAGTGCTTGGCCATTTAGCTTTGATTGCTGGAATAATCTGTATATACTAAATGATGAATATTATATTTTGATAGTTAAATAAAAACATCACTAGAAATATTATTGTGGTGATATATTGCCTGATTTATGATGTAATTTTTGATGACTTCTTTTGTTATGAATCAGTTTGGTCTTCAATGTTCCTTTATCTCTATTTTTGGAGTTCCTATTTGCTGGCTGCTTTGTTGTGAATGGAAAAATACCCAATTTTCCATCAAATGTAAATGCACCATCATCTTGGAAATGTGGTATCCCAACAACAAATATGAACATCACTTGTGTTATAAACTTTTTTGATTGGCATGGTCTATATGGTTCAACTTCTGATGGTAAAAGATAGTACCTGTCTGTGGTTTTTGTCATATAAAACCACTTTTCATCAATGTGAATGGTATTGTGCATCGAGTCAAACTTTATGTTGTTTCCTGCTTGGTTATCAAAGTTCAGTTGGCTCAAACTGAATTTGAGTCTTGCAAGTTTGTTTGGCTCTGAAAGTTGTGGTTTTATGGCATTTGTATGTGGCACTAATTGTTTGAGCTTGATCCAGTTCCATAAGGTTGATTTACCAACACCGACTCTTGGAGCCGTTTTCCTTATTGAGGATCTTTGAAGCACTGACAGTTGCTTTATTCTCTTTTCGCCAATAACGATTTTATCTTTATGTTTTGCCCCTTTTTTATTTGACAGCAAGTGCACAAGATTTCCAGCTTCCATTTGCTGCTTTGCTTCCTTCCATATGTTGTATATTGTTCTTTTGATGAACCCAGATTTGATAGTTGCCTCACTTTGTGCTTTTCGACGAACAACTCCATTGCTATAGTTTTGATTTTTTGTCATCTTAAAGAAGATCTCATTTATTGCTTTGTGTTTGTAGTAAATGAAGAGTCTTTGTAGTGATTATTTTTTTTATAGTGTATTAGAAGTTCAAAATTAGCAAGATTTGGTGGGAAATAGTGTAAGTAAAAATTTTGTCAAGTTTCCCTCCAATTTTATTATGGCAAGTTATCACCATTTCTCTTGATCTGTGTTTATTGGATCCACAATTCTGCACCCATCACTTTCTCCAATTAATCTTATTTTTGTTATTATTTCATCTAAATATTGAGCCGTTCATTTTTAATTAAATATTGATCAATTTTTATTGTCGTTTATTTTTACGACTATTCAATACTTAAAAAAGAATTAGTTTAAATGTTGTAATTTGATTACAGAATAATTAAGGAATCATCATATCCACATTAAGTAACATATCAAAATAATAAGTGAGAAACCAACTACCTTGGCGCAGTTGGCCACCTGACCTTCAATTTAGTTGGAGGCCAGGGGTTCAATTCCTAGTGGCAACACTTTGGAATCAATTTCAAGCGCCTAACGATCCTTACTGACTAAGGGTTAGACTCAGCCTCCGATTTGGTGGAACAATTAAATATTGAGGCTTCAAGCAGTGTGGGAGGCCGGATCTCTGGAACCTACTTGGATTTGGGTCCAAAGACGAAAGCAATCACTGTGACGACTATCATGCGCGGAGTTGAGGATATTTAAGAACCCGGGAGCGATACACATCTCGCGATTTAACCCAGTAGCGATCTTGTGGCCGAGGTCATTATCCCGGCGACTACTGTTGCAGTTCTAACCTCAGATCAAAAAAAAATAATAAGTGAGACCCCTTTTCAACTAACTAAACACACATCATACTTTTTTATTAAAATTCGCGCCACTCTCAAGTGTACACTAACTTGGTGGACGGAGAGAGTATTTATTAATGTAGTTTCTTGTAGTGGAATGATAAATAATACTCCCTCCGTTACTTAAGAATAGACATTTTTTACTATTTTTGTTCGTCCCCAAAGAATAGACACATTTCATTTTTAGTAAAATCACTTTATCATTTTTTTTCTATAAAGTCATATTCTCTCTCCACTCAACAACCCCTTTATTAAAACTTGTGACATTTAATAAAATGAGTATACTTAAAGAAGGGAGTGAGTATATATAAAAAGTGCGAATCAACGTGTTAGCGATTGCATGCACAAAGTCAAAATAACGGGAAAAAATAAAAATAAGAAAAACAAATAATATATTTAAAGTCTCATTGGTGGAATAAAAGCAGCACTATAGATAACACTGGTTGACTATTGCTACAAATAAAATCATTCCAAACCAACTAACTTTTTCCTCTCTTTTTAGCAAAAATACTTTCGAAAACATAAACCGAGAAAATCACGGAATCAAACATTAATGAATGAATAATGCTGCACACAATTGCACACACAAATGAATAATACTTTCGAAAATATAAACCGAGAAAATCACGGAATCAAAAATATATTTGGGATAACGTGTCTGTTTAATTTATATAAATGAGGTATTTTGTCGGTTTTTACGCATATAAATATAATTACATTGAATTGCAAAATATGTGTGATTATAGTATGTGTTTTGGTCTTAAAAAGGACGACTCTCCTGCCCATACCTATTCATGATGATTTTATCATCAAGTTTATCTAGTAGTAGTTACTTGATTTGTATGTCTTAGACTTATTATCTTTTAACTTATCTATGAGATTTACTTTTTATATATAATTATAGTTATTCTATTTTATTATTGCATATAAATTTATACATAAAAATATAAGAAATATTTATAGTTAAACGTATAATTCGTCTAATTTTGCCTAGGCGAGCGCCTAACTGTTTAGGCAGTTAGACGGTGTAATGTCGTCTAGTCTCGTCTTTACGCTTTGACAAGTATGATCTGGAGTATGTGTTTCAATTATTTTGTTTAATTTCAAAAAAAGCCCAACGTATAAAAAACAATAAGTGAGAAAATTGTACAAAAGTTGTAATACTTAAATTACTATTTTGACAAATTAACTAAATTGTCAAAAATTGGTTGTCATTCCTTTAAAAATGGTTGATAATTTCTTATTGAATTAAGAATGTCTTTATACAAATTTTAAATATTTTGATATTGTTAGATTTTAAAAGATACTTTATGTCTTGATTTCAAAAGGAAATAAGACAAAAAACAAAAGCCATCAACGACTACTGTAGTTAAGAAAAAGTCTGTCATCGGTTGCTGTTGGCCGCATAAAACCGCCGGCAGTTACGAACCATCGCGCTTAGTCATTTGTTTACTGTCCACTCTCTTAAAAAATTCAACAATATACTATGAATGATTGAAAACAAACACAATAGTTACGACGGTCGTGATTTTATTATTTTCCTAAAAAATTTATATTTTTTCTAAAAAGTAGTCACTTTAATAAATTTACAGATATAACATTTTACAGTAAAATCGAACAATTAACTTTTATTTTTAATCTTCATACATATTTATTTTCAATATTTTTCACTTTCTAATCTCTATCACATATTATCATCATTAATTATACCGTCATTATTTAAAAGTACACCATTTGTTAATATTTGGCTGTGACATATGGAGTATATTGCATTTCATTGCTTCAGACAAAGAGGAGAATGCCGAGGCACTCAAGAACATCCTGAAAATTTTTGAATTACTCTCTGGCCTCTGAGTCAATTATCATAAAAACAATCTGATGGGGATAGGTATTGAGAACGACAAGCTGTTTTGCATGGCAGAGAAGCTGGACTGCAAACTCGGAACCTTCCCCTTCAAGTATCTCGGAGTCAATGTTGGAGGCCGATTGTCTAAAGTAATTGACTGGAGTTATCTCGTCGACAAAGTGAAAAAGAAAATAAGCGGATGGAAAAACAGGAAATTCTCGCTGGCAGGTAGAATTACTCTGGTTAAATCGGTGTTGTCCGCTATCCCGCTTTATCAGCTTGCCTTTGCAACAGCACCAAAATCTACTGTAAGAATTCTTCGGTCATTTTTGTGTAAATTTCTTTGGGGGGAGGTGAGAGCCCGAACGCAATCTCTTTGGTCAAATGGGACGAGTTGTGTTTGAATCCTAACGATGGGGGCCTTGGTTTTAAAAATCTTGAATGGTTTAATTTTGCGCTTGTTGGTAAATGGTTATGGCGTTATTTTAAGGGACATGAGAATCTTTGGGCTAGAATTATTAGATCATGCTATGGAGAGATTGAATGAGGGGATGAGGGTCTGTATTTCTCATGTCATAGAAGAGTCAAGTATGGGTGGTGGGGTAAAATTGTATCTCTTGGATCGGGCTATAATGGAAAATGGCTTAGAGATAACTTCAGTCGCAAGCTCGGTAATGGGTCAGATGTCAAATTTTGGTATCATAAATGGGTAGGTTCTACCTCTCTTAAGACATTATTTCCTAGGCTGTTTTCCTTAAGTGTCGATAGAGAGAGTTGTGTGAGAGATATGGGGGTTTGGGAAAACGGGGTTTGGTCTTGGAAAATGACTTGGAGAAGGAACTTATTTGAGTGGGAGATTGAGTCATCTAACCAATTACTTTCCCTTATTTCTAATGTGGTTCCAAGTGCAAATACAAACGATAGTTGGCTTTGGAATGCTTCAACATCCGGAATTTATTCCACGAGGTCAGCTTATTCAGTGATTCTTTCAAGTAGAATAGATCGTAGCGTGACCAATATAGAGCTCCTCAAGAAGGTGCAAAAAGCCTTTGCGCCATTTAAAGCTATCTGCACGGCATGGCGACTGCTGAGGAACCGCCTCCCTACTTGCGATGATTTGAAGAGAAGGAACATTCACATGTCAGATGCGGAAACGAAATGCACAGCATGCGGCCTCATCGACGAATCAGTAGACCATTTCTTTCTCCAGTGCACGAAGACCTTTGATCTTTGGACCGAAATTCAAAAATGGCTTGGCATTTCATCGGTCAGACCTTCCTCACTTGCTTCCCATTTCTGTTCGTTCATTCATTTTAAAGGTGGAAAAAGGGTCAGGAATTTCCTCATGTCTCTTTGGATCTGTACGACATGGATTATGTGGAAATGGAGGAACGACTGTAGATTCGGAAGAATCAACTGGGAGAATGCGAAAATCGTCATGGAAATCAAAGCCAGAATGTGGAGCTGGTCCAAAAGTTTTCAGATTTTGGCCTCAGAGCAAAACTTCAACACTTGGTGCTCTCAAAATGTAATCAACTTATTTCTGTAATCGTTGAACTTTCCTGTTGGGTACCTCTGGTACCTCCTTCTATCTCTTTTAAATTAATAAAATTTCCTTTTTCCGATAAAAAAAAAAGAACTGTTCTTTCTATTCGAGAGTTTTGTTCTTTCTAGTTTAATTTTAATATTTTCTAATTTATTGTAGTTCATTAAAATTCAATCAATTTATTGGAGTTTTAAATATTATTATTATTATTATTATATTATACATATTATTATTATTATTATTATTATTAATATCATCAATAATAGCATACACAATTAGTATCTTTACAATTATTATTATCATCACTGACCTTATTATTATTAATACTATTTTTGTTGTAATATATAACAATTACTATTATTTTATAAATATATTATTTGGTACAACTACATATTAATACTCACAGTTCGAACAATTACATCTATCCAAATTTTACATGGGACATTGACCACTTGCCTACATGCCCTTATTTGCTAACGTGAATATCTATTTGAGTTGTGTCATTAAAATATCCCCTTTTGTTAATAATGTATTCTGACCCACTCTACGAGGAAATTATCAAACTGGTCCGTATGTGGGATCAATTGACCAAAAAGTCCTGTATATCTTCGGTGGATCCAAAAAACCCATATCCCCCTTGCTTTCGGCATTTTAGTCCTTCGTCGTCGGCCGGAGTATTTTTCGGCCATCGGTTATGACGTGGACGACACGTGGCTGACACGTGGCAAAAATAGTGGATCCATGTCAAGCCACGTGGGAAAGATAATACAAACTTATAATAATAAATAATAATAATATAATTAATAATAAAAATCTACTGTTCATTTTTACAAAATAATAATAAAAATATAAAAGCCAAATAATATAAAAAATCTAAAAAAGTTTAAAAAAAGATCGGAACTTAATTTTTTTTATAAAAATCTCGAAAATTTTAAAAAAATGGACCTTTAGGTAATTATTTTAAATTCTCGAATATTAATATAAAATATAAGATTTTTTCGAATTTAAAAATTCCAGAATTCTGGAATAATTATTTCCGAATTTTTAAATAAAAAATTCTAATATTTTTATATTAATATTCGAGAATTTGAAATAATTACCCAAAGTTCCATTTTTTTAATTTTTGAGATTTTTTAAATAAAAATATTAAGTTCCGATCTTTTTTAAACTTTTTTAGATTTTTTTATATTTTAGGCTTTTATATTTTTTTATCATTTTTATTATTATTATTTGAAAATGAATAGTAGTTTTTTATTATTAATTATATTATTATTTATTATTATTACAAGTGTGTATTATCTTTCCCGTATGGAGGAATGATAGGGACACACCTCCTCAACCACACCTCATACACACCCGTGTTTTATGAGGTTGTACTGTACGATTTACAGATAAAATAATCATAATAATATTATAATAAATTTTATCTCAGAAAGATACTGCATAACCCCATAAAGCACGGACAGATGTATGTGCCATGAGGTGTGTCCTATCATTTCTCTTCCCGCATGGCCTGACATGGATCCACTATTTTTGCCACGTGTCGTCCACGTCAGCTCCCATGGCCGAAAAATACTCCAGTCGGCGATGAAGGACTAAACTGAAAAAAATGGAGTTTTTTGATCCGCCGAAGACAGACGGAGCTTTTTAGCCAATTAATCTTATGTACGAGACTAATTTGATAATTTTCTCCTAGTAAGACCATCTTTAGTGGTGATCTTCTTCAAACCAATCCAATCCCAAAACACAAAAGACAAAATAACTTTAATAAAAAGAAAAAGAAAAAGTGAAGTAATATTTCGGTCAGTGTTGCAATCCGATCAAAGATTGGGTTGATTTTTTATTTTTTTTTATTAAAGTTATTACACATGTCAAAATTTGATTGGTAGTTGTAGATTTTTTTTAAAATAAATCTTATCTTAATAAAAAGATAAGTTAAGCAAAAAAATTAAAAAATAAAAAATATACCAAAATTCATATTTTTTAATTCCCTACAAATAGAGACCACTCTTCACATATTTTTAATGTAAGTTTCTTTTTTTATAATTATAATTATGTTTTATAATATTAGATAGTTTTTTTATCTATTTTTTTATATTCAACAATAATAATAAAAATATTATATATATATATATATGATAATATATTAAATATATATTTTTTAAAAATATTTGAGATTGGATTGGATTGCTAATAAAGTGTGCAAAAATGTAAGATTGAATTGAGATTGAAATTAGGTAGGTGGAAGAGAGAGAAATTAATTTTTTAATAGAAATTAGATTGAATTGGATTGGTGATAAAGATGGTCTAAAGAGAATCGCCGGAAAAAAAAAATGATGGAGCAGGTAAAACATGCCCCAAATTGACTAGGCACGAGCCGTGGAGGCTCGGAACCGAGCCTAGAGGCGGCTAAATGTTAACGTAAGATTGCCCAAGCAAATGACAATTATAACCTCCGATTATTTGTTTTGTCCCCCTCAATGAGCCATAAAATGACATCTTCGTCGGCTACAAAGTCGGCTGGCCCCCACCACGAGCGGCTGTCTCGTCTCGGCTACCTTCCACGTGTTCGATGAAAAATCTGTCACCTCCATCCCATACTAGCCTTTCCATTTCGTCTCGTTATTCATCTTATATTAGTAATTTAAAAATTTGAATTTATACAATTAAATTAGATTTTTAATAGTCACCGCAAACCCATAATTAATACAGTATTTTTTATTTTTTAATTTAATTGTGAAATTTATTATCATTACTTATATAAATTATTAAATACTAAAAGTATACATAATATGTCCATTTTTCAATCGTACAAAAAGAAGTACTCCACCCATATGCATTCTTTTGACCGGCACGAGTTTTAATATTTGAGTTGACTTATTTGGTAGGATGTGTTGTGAGTGGAGTAAATTGATCCACTTGTGTTGTGAAAGAGTATAAAAATTACCAAAAATAAACAATGCACATAAATTGCGGACGGATAGAAAAGGAAATTGTTGCACACGAGTAACGGACAGAGAGAGTAATTATTATAATATACTAGTGTTTATCCTTTGTCCTTAAATTTCACAGTTATACCTACATCCATTACACAATAATACCTAACAAAATATTAATTTTAGCACATGTAGAGAGAGTTTATTCACTTGTACATATCCATTACACAAGAAGATATAACAAAATACTTCCAAACTCCACTATCTTTCTTTACAATTTGACCCGACACGAGTTTTAATACTAATACTTGTTGACTTTAAGTAGAAATATATACCGAGTGGAATTTGGATCCCACTTGGGTATATGTTTATTAGTAATTTAATGTAGATAAAGTAATGATATTGATGTGTGAAGATAAAAGTGGAATTAAAAAAGTAATGATGTTGTTGTGTAAGGATAAAGATGAAATTAAAAAGGTTTATTATTTAGCAAAAGTGAAGTGTAAAGAAAGGTTGTGGATGGACAAAAATGGGAAAATGTAAAGAAAGATCGTGGACAGAGGGAGTATTAATTTTAGCACATGTAGAGAGAGTTTATTTAATTGTTTAGATTGAGAGTCTGTATAAATATAAATCATGCTCGGTGTGGTTAAGTGTAGGGGTGGTATATCGTACCGTACCGAATTTTTTTGTCGATACCGTATATCGTACTGAAAATTTCGGTACAATAAAATTCATACTGATACTGTACCGAAGGTTTCGGTATACCAAAATTTCGGTATGGCTTTCGGTCTGTACTGATACCGTACCGAAATTTCAATATAGCGAATTTTATTCCGGTATCGATGTATACCGAACTTATCGAAATACCGAATTACCAAAATATCGAAAAAATCTTGATATACCGATATATACCGAAATACCGAATAAAAAATATCGATATACTGATATATATATATATATATATATATATATATATACACCGATTTTTTTTGGTATCTCGGTATATACCGAAATACCGAAAATAAAAAAATTTCATACCGTTATCGTACCGAAAATTTTCGGTACGGCACCATACCGCACCGAAAATTCGGTATACCAAAATTTTCGATAATTTCGATAATTTTTCGATAAGGTAAATTCGATATTTCGATATTTCCATATACACCCCTAATTAAGTGGGCACATGCCACATTGTGCCTTATAAAATTTATGTTCCGTATGCAATGAAGTTGAGATGGGCCAGTAAAATTATTTGTAAAAGTAATAAACACGAAAACATAAAGTCTTGAGTGAGACGGGGAAATAAATTTTACTTTTACAACTACAAACATCAAATATTCATAAACTCATAAATTTATTCACATTAATCCCACATACTTCTCCTACTATTTCTTAGTATATAGTTTAATGAAGATTTATATTTAGGTTTACGTCCTTCTTTTATTTGTAATTATATTTATAATACTTATAAAATTAATATTAATATAAATTTATATATATGTTGCAATAAATAAAAAAAAATAAGTTTTATTAGACATAAAAACATCGCAATCAGAATGAGAGAAAGTTACAAAATAACTGGTATTTCAGATAATAAATGCAAAACAACAACCGTTAAATTTAATTAAACAATACAACACTAGTCTACCCTTCCTTGTTCAAGGAGTCTTATTTTTCAAATAAAATATAATATTTAATAAAAATTTACATAATATTCATTATATTCTCTCTATAGATCAAAATATTAATTGATTGAAAAAATTTACAAACCAAGTGAGATACATATTTTTTTTTGTGTGTGATTATGAGATACATGATTTAAAAAAGTTATTATTAAATAATCAAAAATAAATAATACCTTAACCGGAAACTTCCACACCTTCACTTGAGATTCTCCACTCTTCATTTAGTTGCCTAATGTATTAATAATATAACTTCCAACAATATACCGAAAAATCTTGTAAATTTTACTGCAGTAAATCCACAATATACTCAACTGACATAATTACATGTCAAATTTGCAAATCAAATCTACATTGCGTCAAACCAAATGTATTTAGTAAAGTCCCTATATTTATGTCTCTTACAAATGTTGTTTGGTTGCCATCTATCATTATGTCTATATAGGCTTAAAAATATACGGGATAGGATTCAAGATACGAACAGTGAGGTCTATATTAAGAACTAGTTAAAGTAATTAATATGAACTACTCATACCAACGGGATGCATCCTCACAGCTTTAAAGGCAAGCGTGTTTGGTTTGAGGTCGTTATGAGATGAGTGTCCCATTGAAAAGTTTCTCAAGTGTGCGTGAGCAAGAACAAAACGCAATAGAGAAAAAACTCGTATTGATGCAATGACGAGTAGACTGATAAAAATTATATATTCTTTTAAACGGTGGGATTGAAGATAAGAGATCATAAAAACCAAATCGATCGAAAGCTAACAAATAACTTGAAATGTATCAGATTCCAACCCGTATCAACACTCGTTCGAATATGGTCTAACTGCAAACTCGTGCTAACAAAAAAAAAAGAATCGCTGAGCATAGTAAGTACGAATTTACGACCTATGCAGGGACAATTCATAGCGAACATATAATTGTAGAATCTTAGTCCTAGAACGAGGATAAATTTGAGACGAGACGAGGATGCCCGTGACTATAAAATCCCTCTTTAAATTTAGTCCCCCGGGGCATAGCTCAGTGGCAAAGGAGGGGGACATAAAATCTTGCTGAAGGCATGTAGCGTGAGTTCGATTCCTGGTGGGAGCATTCTGCTCTTTTCTGGGGTTTGACCTTGCATGTGTTATCAGTTGAACGGTACTCAAACCATGGTTACTGAAGCACACCCGTGATTTAACCGGTGATAGAGAAGAGGGACCAGAACTACGACCACATGATTCAATCTGAGTCATCAAAAAAAAAATGAAAAAAAAAAAGAAGTTAACAAATTTACTTTTTTTAGTACAATAGTAATTTTAATATAGAAGGTGGTCCCCAAAATAAAACCAGATGTATTTGTAAAATTTGCAAATACGGTTGTGTTAAACACAGTCCCCGTACTCATTTTTCACTTTCCTTCTTATATAAATTCACCACCTCACCTCTTCTACGAGGCCTGTAATCTTACTACCAGTATCTATTAATACAACCCACCACCACCACCACCACCTCCTCGCGGCGGCGATTTTTTTTTTTCTACTTCCTGCGAGTATTTAGTTCTTTTATCACCCGCAACGACTATTGTCTATAAGAATCAGGCTTTATAGATTTCTTTCCTTTCTGAAACTCAAAATACTGAAAGTTTCGCCGGCCGTCATTAATACGGCTTCTATCGAAGCATTTTTGTTGTGTTTATTACTAAATTTTATTCTGCGTGCTCTGTTTAAGATTCGCTGTATCTTATCTTTCATCTCGGTACGTTTGGTCTCACTCCGCTTCGTGAAAACCAGTTGAATCGCCCGAAGTTTCATCAGATCTGATTGGTTAGCGGTTGTAAATCTGTGTAACCAATTAAAAGAAGATAATATTTGATAAAGGTGTTGGTTTAATCCGTGATTCCGAGAAATATGCCGGCGATTTCGGTGTCAGGAATTCAGGTGGGAGGCTGTGGCGGCTTGGTGAAGCCCTCATGTGCGTCGAGCCACCAGCTGAATGCGATTGCGGCTTTGAGCCGGGTGTCTAGGGTGTCGCGGGGATTCGGCGCGAAGCAGAGGAGGGTTGACCTGGGAAACCTATTCATTTCGGGCTCGAGGCTGCAGAGCGGTGTGTTTCCGTGCTCGGAGAGGGCGCATATTTGGCAGGCGAACGGACCAGGTCGGGCTCCGAAGCTGCGGGTCGTGGTGAAGAATGCGCTGTCTCAGGTGCCGGAAAAGCCGCTTGGTCTTTATGATCCTTCATTTGATAAGGACTCGTGTGGGGTTGGGTTTGTGGCCGAGCTTTCCGGTGAAAGCAGCCGCAAAACGGTAACGTTACAGTAATATTGACTTTTTATGCTTGTGTATGTCTTTATTATTGGTCGATGAATACGTGATTGTGGATTCTGTATAGGTTACGGATGCTATTGAGATGTTGGTGCGCATGACGCATAGAGGTGCGTGTGGCTGTGAGACGAATACTGGAGATGGAGCTGGTATCCTCGTGGGACTCCCTCATGATTTCTACCGAGAGGTTGGGTTCTTAGTGGGTTCTAGTTTTAGTTCAGTAAATAAAACATATCAGCTTCAAGAATCTGGAGAATTTATCAGGCTTGTGGTTTCTGGTTTTCTTTATCAGGCTGTTAAAAATGCTGGCTTTGAGCTGCCTGCACCCGGAGAATATGCAGTCGGCTTGTTTTTCCTGCCTACTTCCGACAGTCGGAGGGAACAGAGTAAAATTGTATTTACAAAGGTGATTTAAATTTACACATTTGGTATGTTGCAACGGTTTCCCTCGCCTGTTGTCATTGACGATGTTTTATTTTTTTTTTTATTTTTTGTATTTATAGGTGGCTGAATCACTTGGCCACACTGTTCTTGGGTGGCGTCCTGTTCCCACTGATAACTCGGGATTGGGAAAATCTGCTGTGCAGACGGAACCCGTAGTCGAGCAAGTATTTCTTACAGCTACTCCCAGGTCAAAAGCGGATTTTGAACAACAGGTATTTAAGTTATAAAAATGATATCTGAACAGTAAGTTCTATAGAGCTTATCCCGTTATTCAATTTCTTTGATTGTCGTCCTTTGATGGCAGATGTATATATTAAGGAGGGTTTCCATGGTAGCTATCCGAGCTGCGCTCAATCTTCAACATGGTGCAGTGAAAGACTTCTACATTTGTTCGCTGTCCTCCAGGTTTGTTCCATTTGGATGCCTAAAAATGTTGAAATTTTTTATGACTGCCTAAATTAAATTTTGGTTCGACTTTTCGCTGTGTTTTTTATACAGGACTGTTGTCTACAAAGGTCAA
The DNA here is from genome assembly GCA_033398695.1 of Orobanche coerulescens. NCBI lineage: Eukaryota > Viridiplantae > Streptophyta > Magnoliopsida > Lamiales > Orobanchaceae > Orobanche > Orobanche coerulescens. The sequence goes on from CM065816.1 coordinate 6,166,086, forward strand.
TTGAAGCCCGACCAATTGACGGGATACTACAATGCAGATCTTGGCAATGAAAGGTTTACGAGCTACATGGCCCTGGTAAATATTTGATCCCATTTCTCTGTTTTATTTCTCTGCTGACTTCATACTTGCAACAACGAACAGCGTGTGGATCACAACCCGTTTACTGAAGATATGCAAGGTTGAGGAATGACTTCTGAGGCATTGACAGTATGAATGATCTCTTAAGTTCTTCCGCACCCTTGATCACTAATTGATTTTGGATGCTGGATTCGATTTCTTTGTGCGAGTTGGTAAGGAAACCTCATTACCAAAAGTACATAATGTTTGCAGAAACTTGGCGTTGTTGGATTCTGCTATGATCCATTTTTAAGATCAAAACCTGTTGTGTGGTGGGAAAGGAGATTTGTGTTTGGTCAAGGTAGCCTAGGTCCTCCACGATATGATTGGTTTGTAATGGCCCTGCTGTATGTAATATTTGAAATGCCCTGAACAGAGAGAGTTCATTATTTAATATACTCGATTGGAATATAATTTGTAATATATGTTTCTTTGAATTATTGTTGCAGATACACTCTCGATTCTCGACAAACACGTTCCCTAGCTGGGATCGAGCTCAGCCCATGCGTGTCCTTGGGCATAATGGCGAAATAAATACACTTAGAGGCAATGTCAATTGGTAGTTACTATTTATCTGGTAGAAAGTAGTTTTTAACTTGAATATTGTTTTCAGAGAGTTTTCTTCAATTTTTTAAAGAAAATCCACGTCAGTCTTTCTGATTCTGTATTTCTCCATTGGGTTGTTTTTAGTTTGGAGTGTATTAGTGTGCTCTTTATCTTTTTGTATCGAACCCTAACATAAGCAGGTGACAAATTAAACTGTTGTGCAATATTTAGGATGAGGGCTCGCGAGGGTCTTCTAAAATGCAAGGAGCTTGGCCTGTCAAAGACAGAAATGAAGAAACTTCTGCCAATTGTAGATGCCAGCTCGTCTGATTCAGGTAGTCAATTTATCAGTAGAAATTGTTGTGTGATAAAATTATAGCTTCTATAATTACCCGTTCTAATTTTTTCCTGAATTTCCTATGACGTTGTCTGGTAGGGGCGTTTGATGGTGTACTTGAGCTTTTGGTTAGAGCTGGTAGAAGTCTCCCAGAAGCTGTAATGATGATGATTCCCGAAGCCTGGCAAAACGATAAGAACATGGATCCTGAAAGGAAGGCTTTGTATGAATATTTCTCGGCTCTAGTAGAACCTTGGGATGGACCTGCTCTCGTATCATGTATGCCACTTCAGAAGATATATGAAGTATGAACTAGAGAATCTCATGTTATTTTCTTGATCCTTACATTAAGTAAATTTTGCAGTTACTGATGGGCGATATCTTGGGGCAACATTGGATCGAAACGGGTTACGTCCGGGTCGCTTTTACATCACGCACAGTGGCAGAGTTATTATGGCGAGTGAAGTTGGAGTTGTTGATATTCCCCCAGAAGATGTATCCAGGAAAGGAAGACTTAATCCTGGTATGATGCTTCTTGTGGACTTTGAGAAGCACATTGTTGTAGATGATGATGCCTTGAAGCAGCAATACTCACACGCAAGACCATATGGCGAGTGGCTAAAACGTCAAAAGCTACAATTGCAGGACATAGTTGGGTCTGTTCGGGCTTCCGAAAGGATTCCTCCTTCGATCTCTGGTGTTTTGTCGGTTAGTAGTGCATTTGATGTTTTTTTTTATTTAGATAACCAAAAGGTACCTAAAAGGCTTGACCTAATTAAAAATTCCCAGCTAACATCAAATATCCCAAAAACAAAACCCAAAAGATTTCGTGTCTTACATTTGTCCCCTCCAAATGCAAGGAACATTTCAAAAACCGCCATTCACATATATAAAATTACAACTAGTTTCTTTATTTTAAAACTGAATCAAACCTCAGATACTTGTTGCAATTTTGAAAAGATTTTTTTTTTTTTTTAGGTCAAACCTCAAGAATACCTTTTGTAATAGTCCCTTGATCTTTATAATCATATTTTCAGAAGCTAACATGGGCAAAAATGATAATAAAATTCTAGGCATCTCTTAATGATGGAAGTATGGAGAACATGGGGATTCATGGTCTACTGTCACCATTAAAGGCATTCGGTTACACTGTTGAGTCCTTGGAGATGCTTTTACTACCTATGGTGAAAGATGGCGTCGAGGCCCTTGGTTCGATGGGAAACGATGCTCCATTGGCAGTGATGTCTAACAGGGAGAAGCTTATGTTCGAATATTTTAAGCAGATGTTTGCTCAGGTCACAAACCCCCCGATTGATCCCATTCGGGAAAAGATTGTTACCTCCATGGAATGCATGATTGGTCCAGAAGGAGATCTTACAGAGACCACAGAAGAGCAGTGCCGCCGCCTGTCTCTCAAAGGACCTCTGCTCTCCATTGACCAAATGGAGGCAATGAAAAAGATGAACTACAGAGGCTGGAGAAGTAAAGTTCTCGACATTACCTTCTCCAAGGAACGTGGTAGGAAGGGCTTGGAGGAGACATTGGACAGAATATGTACCGAGGCACGTAAGGCAATCAAAGAAGGTTATACAACTCTTGTGCTCTCCGACAGAGGTACCCTATCATGAATCTTGGAGAAGATTTCCGTTTTTTCTGGAAACCCTGAGGTCTTGGTATTCAAAAGAAGAAACCCAGCTAACTTTAAAAACTACACCACCGCCAATCTTTAGTTGTCTTGATGAAATTTGCTGACATCAAGTATTTAATAATTGAATCCCTCCTTTTCATAATATGACAAATAAATTAAGTGATGAAAATGTAAAACTGTAAAACAAAAAGACCGAACATTTAGAAAACTTTAGGGATGTAATTGCATAAAGATTAGATGATGTCAGCAATTTTGGTTCTCCCCACTGGCAGGAGGTGCTCGTATAATATGAGTACTATTTTGCTTATGGCCAAGGGAGCAGATCGAGTGCTTAAGCCTTCAGTACTTAAATTGTGCCAAATGAGTACTATTCTACTCATATAATACGAGTACTATTTTACTTATGTAATATGATACTCGCACAAAATGTGAGTACCGAGTTCTTATGTGCTTACTCAAATGAGTACATTAGTATTCATATTACTATATGAGTACATCAATACTCCTTAGCGTAGCAATATGAGTATTGAAGTACATTTAAGCACGGCTTAAGCACGAAAGGGCTTAAACATGAGATCCGTTCCATTTGGGCGCGGTCGAGTGCGTAAGCCTTCAGTAAGTAAACTGTGCTTAAGGATTATGATTACAATAATACTCATGTGTTCGGCCAAATGAGTACTATTGTACTCATATAATATGAGTACTATTTTACTCATGGCCAAGGGCACGGAAGCACTCAGTACTTGATCTATGCCAAATGAGTACTATTGTACTCGTATAATATGAGTACTATTTTGCTCATGTGATATATACTTGCACCAAAGGTTTTATAAATAATGTGAATACTGAGTTATGTGCTGTGTCAAATGAGTAAAGTAGTACTCATATAGCTATATGAGTACAACAGTAAGCATGGCTTAAGCACGGAAGGGCTTAAGCATGAGACCTGTTCCCTTTTGCCAAGCCGCAAGCATTTTTTTTTTTTTTTGTAATTATATCATTTTTTTCCCTTTCGTGACACAATTTTGTTTTATCAATTGAATGTTTGAATTTGCTTTGATTTCTTGTAGCTTTCTCGCAAAAGCGTGTGGCAGTCAGTTCCCTATTGGCTGTTGGTGCAGTACACCATCATCTAGTGCAAAAGCTCGAGCGAACCCGTGTGGCACTAATTGTTGAATCGGCTGAGCCTCGCGAAGTGCACCATTTTTGCACGCTTGTAGGATTTGGTGCTGACGCAATCTGCCCTTATTTAGCTGTAGAAGCCATCTGGAGACTCCAGATTGATGGAAAAATCCCACCAAAAGCCACCGGCGAATTCCACACCAAGGAGGAGCTCGTCAAGAAGTATTTCAAAGCCAGTAACTATGGCATGATGAAGGTACTCGCCAAAATGGGTATATCGACTCTGGCATCATATAAGGGCGCTCAGATTTTCGAGGCTGTCGGGCTCTCGTCGGAGGTTATGGAACGGTGCTTTAAGGGAACTCCAAGCAGAGTCGAGGGTGCCACATTCGAAACACTCGCGCATGATGCACTTCAGTGGCACGAGATGGCTTTTCCATCACGTGCCTTGCCAGCTGGCAGTGCTGAAGCCGTTGCACTTCCTAATCCCGGGGATTATCATTGGAGGAAAGATGGTGAGGTTCATCTAAATGACCCCCTCGCCATTGCGAAGTTACAGGAGGCTGCTAGGTTTAATAGTGTGGCTGCCTATAAGGAGTACTCTAAACTCGTTCAGGAATTGAACAAGTCTTGTAATTTGAGAGGGCTTCTGAAATTTAAAGAGAATGGTGTAAGAGTTCCTCTGGAAGAAGTCGAGCCTGCAAGTGAGATTGTGAAGCGTTTTTGTACTGGAGCCATGAGCTATGGCTCTATATCTTTGGAGGCACATACGACACTTGCTATTGCAATGAACAAAATTGGGGGGAAGTCAAATACTGGTGTGATTTTAATTCACTTCTTTCCTTTTTTCTTTTCCCCTCTTTTCTTTCTCTGATATCAAAGTGGTTTTAATGCATAAATGTTGCTATAGGTGAAGGGGGTGAACAGCCATCTCGTATGGAGCCTCTTCTGGATGGTTCAAGGAATCCAAAGAGGAGTTCTATTAAACAGGTCGCCAGTGGAAGATTTGGAGTTTCTAGCTACTACCTTACAAATGCAGACGAATTACAGATAAAAATGGCTCAGGTATACCTTTTAAGTCGGCCCTAGTTGTTTTTGAGGCCGTCTTTTGTGTTCTGTGCTGAGTTCGGTCTTTCTTTTATCTCCTGCATTTGGGTCGGAACGAAGGTTCCTTTTTGTTTATGAATTTACGTTCATGGACAGATGATGCTGTGTCAGCAAAGCACCTTATGGTGTCTTTGCATCATTAAATGATACCTGCATTTGACATTTGGTGAGAATGTTTTTCTTAAAAAGCTTTGCATCGAAATTTTTATTATAATGCTAAGTTTGGGGGTTTCATGCTGCAGGGAGCAAAGCCTGGCGAAGGGGGTGAACTTCCCGGGCATAAAGTCATTGGTGACATTGCCATAACTAGGAATTCCACTGCTGGTGTGGGACTCATCAGTCCTCCTCCTCATCATGACATTTACTCAATTGAAGATCTTGCTCAATTGATTCATGACCTCAAGGTAGTTTTTGATGCATCTTTTATCACATTATTTTCAAAACTTATTTTATGGTCATCCAAAATAGTTCTGTTAACATGTATTTTTTTAAAATTGACCATTTGTCCTTTTTCACCTTTGAAATTTAGGTGAGTTGCATATGTAGCCCATTTTTTCCCTTTAAATTCCAGCCGTTTTTCGCATTTTTACCAACACTGATGTAGTTTTGTACAGAATGCAAATCCGGCTGCCCGTGTAAGCGTGAAGTTGGTTTCTGAAGCCGGTGTTGGAGTAATAGCAAGTGGGGTCGTCAAAGGCCATGCCGATCACGTATTGATCTCCGGTCATGATGGAGGCACGGGCGCATCAAGATGGACTGGAATCAAAAGCGCCGGTCTCCCCTGGGAACTCGGTCTCGCAGAGACCCACCAAACCTTAGTTGCTAATGATCTCCGCGGTCGAACCGTACTCCAAACAGACGGCCAGCTCAAAACAGGAAGAGATGTCGCCATTGCCGCCCTTCTGGGTGCCGAGGAGTTCGGTTTCAGCACCGCACCTCTCATAACCCTCGGCTGCATCATGATGCGCAAGTGCCATAAAAACACGTGCCCTGTCGGCATCGCCACTCAAGACCCCATCCTGAGGGAAAAATTCGCCGGCGAACCCGAACACGTCATCAACTTCTTCTTCATGCTGGCGGAGGAGCTGAGGGAGATCATGTCTCAGCTTGGATTTCGAACGCTTACTGAGATGGTGGGCCGTTCAGACATGCTTGAATTGGATGAAGACGTGGCTAACAGCAATGAGAAGCTTAAGAACATTGATCTATCTTTATTACTTCGACCGGCTGCTGATATCAGACCGGATGCGGCTCAGTATTGCGTGCAGAAGCAGGACCATGGTCTGGACATGGCTTTGGATAACAAATTAATTGCTTTCGCCAAGCCCGCTTTGGAGAAAAGCGTTCCCGTCTATATCGAGTCACCTATCTGCAATGTAAACCGAGCGGTTGGGACCATGCTGAGCCATGAAGTGACTAAGCGGTACCATTTAGTGGGACTTCCATCGGATACTGTTCACATAAAACTTGATGGAAGTGCAGGCCAGAGTCTCGGAGCTTTCCTCTGTCCTGGCATCACACTGGAGCTCGAAGGCGATAGCAATGATTATGTCGGCAAAGGCTTGTCGGGTGGGAAAATTATCGTTTATCCTCCTAGAGGCAGCGGGTTTGATCCGAAGGACAACATTGTCATTGGAAATGTAGCACTCTACGGAGCTACTAGCGGAGAGGCTTATTTCAATGGGATGGCAGCCGAAAGATTTGCCGTTCGGAATTCTGGGGCTAAAGCCGTCGTGGAAGGCGTGGGTGACCACGGGTGCGAGTACATGACAGGTGGCGTTGTTGTTGTTTTAGGCAAGACAGGGAGAAACTTTGCTGCGGGCATGAGTGGGGGAATTGCATATGTCCTCGACGGTGACTCCACTTTCCGGTCGCGGTGCAATATGGAGTTGGTGGATCTTGATCCTGTCAAAGACGAGGATGATGTATTGACGCTTAGAATGATGATACAACAACATCAGCGCCACACAGGCAGTCAACTTGCTAAAGAAGTGGTTGCTGATTTCGACTCTATTTTACCGAAATTTGTCAAGGTAATTCCTCGTGACTATAAACGAGTTCTTGCGAGAAATAAAGCAACGGAGATTTCGGAAGAAGCTGCTGAAAATGCAATCAAAGAAGCTGAGGCGCAAGAAGAAGATGAGTCGATGGAGATGGATGCTTTTGAAGAACTCAAGAAGCTGGCAGCTGCATCTGTTGATGGAAATAATCAGAGTCAGGTAATTTACCTTGCAAACATTCTTCATTGATGGTATTCACTATTCAGAAAAAGGATGTTCATATTTCTCACACACACACACAGACACACACACACATATATATATATATATGTTATATTTATTAGGGTTAATTACCAAAGGCATACCCGAGGCTCGACCTAATTACAAAGGACCCAGCTGACTTTCAGAATTACAAAGAATTCCCGAGATTTTTTGGTTGTCGTAGATATAACAACACCCTTATAAGGAAATGATTCCAAACCCTCTTCACATTATAAAAAACAATAAAAGTTGGCCCCTTAATTTTACCACTGAATTACTGCTTGGGTACTTTTTGTAGTTCTAATGGTTGCCAATCTTTAAAATTAGGCCATACACAAGGGTATTTTTGTAATTGTCCCTGTGTATAACTGTAAGTCGGTTTTCTTGGTTTCACCCGAAATTTTAATTAGAGTTTCTGAATGGATAGGTTCGAGAAGATAAAAAATCATTGCAGAGACCAACTAGGGTTGCTGACGCAGTCAAGCATCGGGGTTTTGTTGCTTATGAGCGAGAAAGCATCTCGTACAGGGATCCCAATATTAGGATGAATGATTGGAATGAAGTTATGGAAGAGACAAAGCCTGGGCCATTATTGAAAACACAGTCTGCTCGTTGTATGGATTGCGGTACTCCTTTCTGTCATCAGGTAAAAAACAAACAAACTCGGTGGTGTATATTTTAACCCTAATGACCTATCGTGCTTAAAATTTGATAAAAAAAATTCAGGAGACCTCAGGATGCCCCCTTGGGAACAAGATACCCGAATTTAATGAGTTGGTGTACCAAAATAGATGGCGTGAAGCATTGGACAGGCTTCTCGAAACTAACAACTTTCCCGAGTTCACAGGTCGGGTATGCCCTGCACCTTGTGAAGGATCTTGTGTTCTCGGTATCATAGAAAATCCTGTCTCTATCAAAACTATCGAGTGCTCTATTATAGATAAAGCTTTTGCCGAGGGATGGATGGTGCCTCGACCTCCTTCTGTGAGAACTGGGTATAACCTTTTACCTGTATATGCCATTTTTGCATTGTCGTGATATTTTCTGTTAATCACTTATCTCGGCATTTGTTGGATGTTTAGGTTTGTTTTACTTAAAAAGGATAATTACAAATCTACCGAGATTTAGTCTAAAACAATAAATTCCATTTATTGTTTAAAATTGCAGGTACCCCCTTAAGATAATACAAACACCCCTGTTGAGGTTTGCATTTTTGTAGGAACAGTATGAAGGGGGTACTTGTAAAAACTGGACCCTATGGGTATCATTTGTAATTGTTCCTCTAATGAATTATTGAAAGTGAGATCTCAAATTTCTGTTATACTATCAGAAAAAAAGTTGCTATTGTTGGGAGCGGGCCCGCCGGTTTGGCTGCTGCTGATCAGCTAAATAAAATGGGACACTCTGTGACAGTATTCGAACGTGCTGACAGAATTGGTGGTCTAATGATGTATGGAGTACCAAACATGAAGGCTGACAAAGTTGATGTCGTCCATAGACGGGTTGATCTCATGAAAAATGAAGGAGTCGACTTCGTGGTTAATGCTAATATCGGAAAGGACCTCTCATACTCACTGGATCGGCTTCGTGAGGAGCACGATGCAATTGTTCTGGCTGTAGGGGCCACGAAACCAAGGTTTGCAATTATGAACTGAATATTAATGGGATAGTTGCACCCCAGATTCTTGAACTAATTATAAAATAACATAGTTTCTGAAAATCACAAGAATCCCCTTAGGTTTGATTCTGTCTTATATTTCCCTACTTCACAAGAAAACTTATGGACAATCTCCCTAATATATAAAAGTATTTCAGCTAGCCTCTTAAATGTAAAGCAAAATCATTCTCAAAGGTGGGTTTCGTAATCTTGAAAACCTCTATTTTTTTACCCTCAATTTTTTTTTATCCCTTGAAAAAGAAAAGTTGAAAGCTTCAAGTTTGTGATTTGAGGACCGATCAACTAAATGAGCTAATTTGGCAGAGACCTCCCCGTTCCTGGACGAGACCTTTCTGGCGTCCATTTCGCCATGGAGTTTCTTCATGCAAATACAAAAAGCTTGCTTGATAGCAATCTTCAGGATGGCAGATATATTTCTGCCAATGGCAAGAAAGTGGTGGTGATTGGGGGAGGTGACACTGGGACAGACTGTATTGGGACATCCATTAGACACGGCTGCAATAGCATCGTAAACCTCGAGCTTCTCCCTGAGCCACCTCGTACCAGGGCTCCCGGCAATCCTTGGCCTCAGGTTCGTACAGTTCTTTTTCCTCACTATCTGCTGTAGGATTTTTGTCTGCTTGTTCTTGTCAGATATTATTTTTGCCTATCCGGTTTTCTATTATAACTCCGAATTTTGATTTTCTTCGTCGTTCATTTATGTATGTTTTTTCTTATGTGATGCATGAACTTTGCAGGTGAAATTTGTTTGGCTGGCTTATTATTTACCCAAAAAACCTGAAGTCATTTTAAAGTTGCATATTTTTTTTTTGATATTTATCTTAGATGTAATGAGGTAGCTGTAGTATTATTTACAAATGTGAGTTTGGCACTTTTGAAATGGTTTTGTTGATGGAGGGAGTGAAATGTAATTAACCCAAATCTCAGGGTTGTTTTGTAATTATACCTAAAAAGATTCTAAAGCAAAAATTCTTAGCTCTGGGTTAACCTTTCTTTTTCGTCCTCTTTCTCAAGTCTCAAGTAGCTTTTTCCTGAACAGTAAAGTGAACTTATATTTTCTTTGATTTTGGCCAGTGGCCTCGCGTATTCCGAGTAGATTACGGGCACCAGGAAGCTACTACCAAGTTCGGTAAGGATCCAAGGACATACGAAGTGTTGACGAAACGATTTATAGGAGACGAGTATGGAGCAGTGAAAGGACTCGAGGTTGTGCGCGTCCAATGGGAGAAGGATGCTGTGACTAGGAAGTTCCAATTCAAGGAAGTTGAAGGTTCCGAGGAGATTATTGAAGTTGATCTAGTCTTGCTGGCCATGGGATTCCTTGGGCCTGAAGAGGTTAGTAACTTGTAGAATGGCTACCATTTAGTATAATTTTTTCTTCTTTCTCGACTTCATTAGATACTTCTATTTGTAAACTGGTCTCTAATTTTGAGCAAGGAATAATTACAGAACTACCCGTATCTTTCAGAATTACAATTACACCTTGACATTTTAAATTTTAGATGCAAGTTAAATTAATTGAATCAAATAGTGATCGTAGAGGGGTCCGGAACCCACAATGCGCGGGTTCGATTCCCCCATGAGCAAAAGAAAAAAATAAAAGCTCCTTAAATAAATTAAGGCATGTGGGCTCTACTGATTTTTTTTTTCGCTTTCTCAAATTTTTGTGGTCATTTCCAGACCCTTGCCGACAAGCTGGGATTGGATAGAGACAACAGATCGAACTTCAAAGCCGAATACGGCCATTTTTCGACCAACGTCGAAGGCGTCTTTGCGGCTGGGGACTGTCGGCGCGGACAATCCCTAGTTGTTTGGGCAATCAATGAAGGCAGACAAGCAGCAGCACAAGTCGACCGATATCTCGTGAGAGACGTAAAGAGTGACCCCATTCTTCTTAGCGAACAGGAAGAATATATAAAGAGGCAGCATCACAGCAACAGACACAGCAGAGTGATGACATAGTTTCGTTTACTGTCTTCAAAACATTGTTCCAAACTAGAAAAAAAAAAAAGAAACCTAAATTCTCTTGCTCGGAGGCTCTATGTGATCTCGCCTTTTGATGACGACGAACGTTGCAAAGTTGTATAAGATGAGAAGCCACAATATAGGATTTTTCGAGAAGGTAAGATTTAGTGTTTCTGGTAGTTTTTGTGCCACTGTATTTATGTCTGTTTAGTATGCTTCGATGGTGTTTTTTTAAGTGCTGGCAGATTTTTGCCAGGTCTAGGGAATAACAATAGTAGTGTACATCTTGTCTGTTCGATATTGATCAGAAATCATTGTATTGGGGGGGATATTTAGTTTAGTTTTACATTGTGTTTTTTGTTGGTCTTCTCCTGTAAAACTGTTGTTATTTTATCGAATGTGTTAATTGAACTATTTTCTTAGTATGAATTTGCGAGTGGTTGGAATGGGTAGAATGTCCTCTCATTGAGGGTCGGCGCTGAAGGATTTCTTGTGGCCGTGTTATGTCAGGCCTCGCTTCTTGCTTCTCAACCTTTGGCTGGTGCTCGTTCTTTGGGGGTTGGGTGCTTATGACATGTATGGGTTCATATCAAAAACGCTGACGAAGTGAAAACCGGTGGCTCGGCCTTCGTCGGCGGGAGTTTTTCTCGTTTCCCGAGTTTTTTCACTCCTTTTATGAACCTTGCAGTTAATGTCATGGGTATTTTATTTGATTTTCTTCGTTCATATGTATGTTCTCATTGGTTTGTAATTGTATAGCTCCTTGCTATTTGCCCCTTTTTATATAATATATTCTTTTTGCCGTTCAAAAAAAAAAAAAAAAAATTTGCAGTCACTGTTTCCGTCTTTAGTTACTTTCAATTATGCGCAACATTAGAAACATCATAATCTTAGTACGCACGATCATTAACCGTTGGGTCTGCCGCACATTTTGGCTCAACACGAGATGGTAAATTCACTGCACAAGTTGTCTACTTTGTTCGTGCTTTCATTATCCGTTGCGTCTGCCGCACATTTTGGTTCGACACGAGCTGGTAAATTCACTGCACAAGTTTTGTGCGACATGCTCAATCTAGGGTGCAAACAGACTCGAACCCTCCAGCCCGACAGAAATTGGTACGTACCTTTTGTCTCGACGCAAGATGGTGATTTCATTCGGTCGGGCTTGCTCTCTTTTAACTTAAAAAGTGGCAAGGTCCTGTTCTCTGTAACTTGGAAAAGTCACTCTCTTAACTTAAAAAGAGATTCAGTAAAAATGATTTTTTAATCGATAAAGATATGTTTTTATCAGGAACTATCCGTCTCAATCGGTAAAAGATTCTGTTCCACTAAATAAAACTTGCACTCAGTAAAATTCAGTTCTAGTCCGTAAAAATTAATAACATATAATATAATGCACTGTAATAACTAAAAATAAGTTGTAATCAGCTAAAATCAGTTTTATTCAGTTCAGCAAAATTCAAATGAAGGAAACAAGGCCCAAGTCGTAGGGTGCACACACTCAAACCCTCCAGCTCGACAGACGTTGGGTAGTTGCTCGTTTCCAAGAAGCAGACCCGTTTTCCACAAGACCCGACCCCTAAGACTGATGTGGAGATTTGAACTTCAACTCTATAGCCTCGAGTAACCTATTATACTCCCCTGGCCAACCACACCAGGGGCAGAATCTCAAACTCACAAAACTCTTGCCCAACTGAAAAAAAAATATGTGGACTGAGAGGGAAAACAAATAAAAGGACAATTACAAAACATACCAATGAGGTGTAGCTTATTTGCAAACAAAAACAAACTCAAAATGCAATTATCTGTTAAAAGTGTGTGTATTAATATGATTAATAATACCCTTCTATTAAGGGAGCATTTATTTTAATAGGTTTCGATCGAGAAAGATTGATCTTGTTCTCGAGTACATTTTAAATTCAAGTTCACCCCCAATTTAAGGCTAAGTTGCTATATTATTTGTTCGTCTACGGTCCCCCACTTGGAGCATTTGGTATACAAGAAGCACATGTCAAGATTGTTTGTAATTTTAAAAAATAGTACTCCCCCCGTCCTCCAAAAATGTTTATTTTGATATTTATTGGTTAAAATTTATAAATATCGGCCATAAATTGCAATCAATATATAAAAAATTAAAATAATATAAATATTTATTTTATCTGTCTTAATGTGTATTTTTTAAATATTTTTTTTAACTTTTATTTATATATAATTAAAATTATTAATGATTAAAAGCGTATTCACAAACCCATCGAAATCAAATGAATATATTTTTATTGGACGGGGAGGAAACATTAAACGGGAACAGCCAGAGAGAGGGAGAGACAGAGAGAAGTGTAGGCAGATAATGATAAGCCTCTCTCCTCCCTCCTGCTTCTCGCCTTCTTCACTCAAACCCAACCGCCACCACCGTCATAAAACCACCTCCGCTGGACCACAGGAAAACATCAGCTTCGAATCACTCAAAAGCCGGTTGATCCGCCATGCTGATGTTGGCCACGTCGAGGAAGCAATCTCTACGCTCGATCTCATGTCCGGCGCTAATTTCCCCCCAGACCTCACCACCTACTCCGTGCTCCTGAAGGCCTGCATCAGAACCCGAAACTTTGAACTGGGTCGATCAGTCCATTCCAAACTCACAAAGTCAAGACTGGGACTTGATACTGTTGTTCTCAACACGCTCATCAGTTTGTATTCCAAATGCGGCGACTGGAGAAAAGCGGAGGAGATATTTAGTTCCATGGGTGAATCGAGGAACTTGGTTTCGTGGAGCGCGATGATTTCGTGCTACGCCCACAATGGTTTGAGTTTGCAAGCACTATTAATCTTTATCGAAATGGTGGAGTTGGGGGAGCGGCCGAATGAATATTGCTTCTCGGATGCAATTCGGGCCTGTTCAAATCGAAAATATGCGATAATCGGGCTGGTGATTTTTGGTTTTTTGACGAAGACAGGGTACTTTAATTCCGACGTGTGCGTGGGGTGTGCCTTGATGGATTTATTCGTGAAGGGGTTCGGTGATTTGGAATCAGCAAGAAAGGTGTTCGATGAAATGCCTGTGAAGAATTCTGTTTCTTGGACTTTGATGATTACTAGGTTTACTCAAATGGGTTCTCCGAGAGGTGCGATTCTTTTGTTCCTGGATATGATTAATGCTGGTTTTGTTCCCGACCAGTTCACATTTAGTAGTTGTTTATCGGCTTGTTCGGAGCTCGGATTGTTGTCTATTGGACACCAGTTGCATAGTTGGGTTATCAAAAACGGATTTTGTTTGGATGTCTGTGTGGGATGTAGTTTAGTAGATATGTACCTAAAATCTGCTCTGGATGGATCTACGGATGACTCGAGGAAAGCTTTCGATAGAATGCCGGACCATAATGTCATGTCATGGACTGCAATCATCACAGGGTACATGCGAATCGGAGGTTGTGACAACGAAGCCATCAAATTATATTGTAAGATGATAACGGAAGGTAGAGTTAAACCAAATCATTTTACGTTTTCTAGTCTGTTAAAAGCATGTGGGAATCTATTCAATCCGAGATTGGGCGAACAAATATACGTTCATGCAGTGAAATTAGGCCTTTCCTCTGTAAATTGTGTCGGTAATTCTCTAATTAGCATGTACACCAGGTGTGATAGAATGGACGATGCACGTCGAGCCTTTGAGTTCTTATTAGAAAAGAATTTGCTCTCTTGTAACGCATTAGTCAACGGTTACACAAGAAATTCGGATTCTGATGAGGCTTTTGAACTATTTAACCAAATCAAAAATTCTGGTCATGGTGTCGATGCTTTTACTTTTGCTAGTCTCTTGAGTGGAGCCGCGAGTATTGGAGCTGTCGGGAAAGGAGAACAAATACATGCTCGTTTGATCAAATCAGGGTTCGATTCTAACCTTTGCATCTCTAATGCTTTGATCTCTATGTACAGTAGGTGCGGCAACATAGAATCCGGATTTCAAATTTTCAAAGATATGAAGGGTCAGAACGTAATTTCATGGACATCTATCATCACAGGCTTCGCTAAACACGGATTTTCTGAAAGAGCGTTGGGATTATTCAAACAAATGCTCGATTTCGGTATAGAACCCAACGAGGTCACTTATATTGCCGTTTTATCAGCTTGTAGCCATGCGGGTCTAATAGACGAAGGATGGAAGCATTTTAATTCGATGTATAAAGAACACAAAATAAGACCAAGAATGGAACACTACGCATGCATGGTTGATATATTAGGAAGATCAGGGTTTTTAGATCAAGCCATGCAGTTTATCAAATCTATGCCTTGTACTGCAAATGCTCTCGTTTGGCGCACATTGCTTAGTGCATGTCGGATTCACAATAATACCGAACTTGGTAAAAAAGCTGCTGAAGTGATTATCGAACAAGATCCAAATGATTCAGCGGCACATGTTTTGCTTTCCAACTTATATGCTTCGGCCGGTCAGTGGGAAAATGCCGCAAAAATTAGAAAAGGGATGAAAGAAAGGAATTTGGTTAAGGAAGCGGGTTGTAGTTGGATTGAAATTGCGAACGCAGTGCATCGGTTTTACGTTGGGGATACTAAACACCCCAAGGCGAAGGAGATTTACGAAAAATTAGATGAGTTGGTTATTAAAATTAAAAAAATAGGGTATGTCCCGGATTTAGATTTTGTACTGCATGAAGTGGAGGAGGGACGAAAGGAGCGATATTTGTTTCAACATAGCGAGAAATTAGCTTTAGCCTATGGTCTTATGAGCACGCCTAAACCGAAGGCGATCAGAATCTTTAAGAATCTTAGAGTCTGTGGAGATTGTCATAATGCGATGAAGTATATATCAGTGGCAACCGGGAGAGAGATCGTCGTGAGGGACTCGAATAGGTTTCATCATATTAAGGATGGAATATGTTCTTGTCATGATTACTGGTGAATTGGTTTGGATTTAATGACAATGAATGATTGAAGATGGAGTTTTGGTTATGATGTTTTTGTTTCCTTGTAACTTTATTGAAGGTATTAAAGGAGAGTTTTGCTATGCAAACCTGTATACTTTTCCTCAGAGCGTTTTTTTTTTTTTTGGGTGAGGGTCCCCTGCAGTGCACAACACCTGCTGTGCACTGCTGTGCGTCGGATGGAACACGCACACACACACCCGTGCGGGTGTGTGTGGTAGGACGATTGGGATGCAGCACAGCACGGTGCTGTGCTGCAGAGGATCCCATCCCTTTTTTTTAGGGTTAGCATTTCGGGCTTCTTTGGCAATTAGCAAATAACCGGCTGCGGTAAACCGACTGCAGTAGCTGATAGCGGGTTTGACTTGTTGATTGCAATAACCGTTTGTATGGAAATATTTTGTAAATATTCGTTACTTGATAGAAGTATTATAACTAAATTTAGTCATTAATTTAAAATTACTATATCTACCAATTTCCTGATATGTTAATTATAAATATCTGAAATTTACTTTTTGCAAATAAGTAATAAAGTTAATTAGTTTTAAGAAATTATTGGATATGAATTAATGAGAAATATATCAATTTAGTTCTTATTTCGTAATATAATCATAATATAGGATAACATATTCCAATATTTTTATTTTAAAGTAATTAATAAATTAATTTCATAATATAATCATAAATTAGGATAATATATTCCAATATTTTTATTTATTTTTTAAATAAAAAATTACATGGATTGATTCATTTCATCACTATGAACATGGATTTTTGGTGATCAAAATTTTGGTCACCATAGTTTATGGTCTAATGTGGTTTAAAGAGATCTTATACCTAACCTAACAGTGTTAAGGAAGTTCCGGTCACTCCTTTATTGGAGCTTTGCCTCAATGAGGAGTGACTGATACTCCGCCAGACTCGAAAATTTCCACATTGTTATTTGAACTCACAATAGTTATTTGGTTATTCTTATTTAGTGTTTGGCTACGAGACGATTTTTTTTTTTACTTGCAATGAAATGAATTGAAATAAATAATACTCACTCAAATTTCTTTATATATATCCAATTTATTGAAAAAAAAATAGAGAGTAATCTCACTATATAATTTAAAATTTTGAATATCGCTTGAGCCATTAGATAAAAATGTAACGGATATTAACTCAATGATAAAGGTGCAAGGCATCACTAAATTCATTAATTCACATTAATGAATAAGTGAGCATAATATAATTTACAAGTAAATGGCTTAATTGACGAGCCATATTATATGGTCTGACGCGGTAGATTTATTATTCAAATATTTACTGGATTACTAAACACCGTCCTAAATGATTAGGCATCGCCTTATAATATTATATTTTTGCCCTTACTTCATATTCTGTAGATTTGTAATCCTACCTTCTCACTACTTTTCTCTCTCGACCTACTCTAAAGAAGCCAACAGCCGCCGCCGCACAGCCTCTGCACAGCCGCTGCACCGCCGCCGTCCGCCGCATGACTGGAAAAGGAAAAGCTCCGGTAAATATTTTTTTTTCGGGTTTCTGCTTCTTTGGCCGCCGGCCTCCGTGCCGGAGTGCACGAAGGAGGTGGCGTACGAAGTTTTGTCACAGGCGTCCGCCGTTGACGCCTGTCTATGGGCACAGGCGTCCGCCGATCCCGCCTGTCCATGGCGCAGGCGTCCAGAGCAGACGCCCTGCCCTTAGAATAGACGTCCAGGTCGAACGTCTGAACCATGGACAGACGTCCAGATCAGATGCATATGCGCTGGAATAGGCGTCTGAATCGGACGCCCCAACCACGGCCCTCGCGTCCAGACCAGACGCCCTGCCTTGGTGCAGGCGTCCTGGCCGGACGCCCCAGTCCTTTTTTCGAAAAAAAATAAATTTTTAATTAATAATTAATAATGTGTATTTTTTGTATGATTATTACTCATTAGTTGTATTGTTTGCTAAATGCAGATGAGAGGAGGAGCGGGCAAATCTATGCCGCTAGTCATTGATTTGATGGGTTCTGGAGCGCGTCACACCAGAGCTCGTGGTGTTGATGCTTCCGTTCATAGACAGCGGGAGGCAGAGCGTAGGGGATTCGAGCACGTACCTTATACTGACTTTGGTAGTGAGGATTCGAGCGAGTATTATTCGCACGACGAGAACGACGATCAGTACATGAACGAGGGCGGTGATGATTCTTCGTCCGTTTTGTGCCGGGTTCGGAAAGGGAGAGGGAAAAGGTTTGTCACTTCTCGGTCTACCAGTAGTAAACGACGTAGGGCAGAGGATGACACATCATGGATGGTTATTGAGGAGATGCCTGGTGGCCCTATCGACGGCAGCGTTATCCCGAGTTTCGGTGGGCATGTCGCCGCGCATATCTGGACTGGAGAGATGAGAGGTCTGCTGAAGTGTCACATCAGGACTGCTGCTTGTCAGAGCTTGAGTCAATGGCGCTCAGTGATGTCACCCTCTTTAGTGAGCCGGATCAGTGGGACTGGGTTATCCCACCTGACGGACGTCATGTTCAGACACATTGACTCCCCGTTGATTTCTGCGTTCGTTGAGCGGTGGCAGCCCGATACTAACTCTTTTCACATACCGTTCGGAGAGATGACCATCTTGTTGCATGATGTGTGGAAGATCCTTCGCATTCCTGTCGAGGGGCGATTGGTTGATGCCGATAGCACATCTACACAATTACAGGTGGATGTGATGGAGGTTCTTGGAGTATCGCGGTCGGAGCTACTGAGTACTCACTGGGGGGTGGCGGCGTACTTATGGACTCGATTTTCAGGTCATGCCGCGATGGAGGTCGAGTGGAGGGCACCCAGGCCATAGCTTGGATGTGGTTGTTATTTGGATACACCTTGTTTGTTGACATGAGTGGTAACCGGATTAGGCCGTCCTGCTTATTAGAGGTGAGGGACGGTATGGATACGACCGGTCAGTATTCATGGGGTTCGGCCACATTGGCTTTCATGTACCGTCAGTTCGGTATCGCTAGTCGTTGTGAATCCATGGGTATTTGTGGATGTCTTACCCTCGTTCAGGGTTGGATTTATGAGTATTTTCCCTGCTTCCGACCTCATCGAGAGCGTATGATTGTTGAGTCCACGCAGCCTCGAGCTTCTACATGGAGTGTCCAGTCTGAGGGTAAGGACGAGCACCGACTCCAGTCTTTACGTCACCGCATTGATCAGTTCACAGCCGCAGAGGTATAACGATTCCTTCTAAGAATCTCACAATTCATTTAAAAATAACATGTTTAATTTGTTGATTATATGTACGCAGGTACAGTGGTTGCCTTATGGCCCTGATCCAGTGAGGGATGTACCGAGGACCACATTCATTGGATGGCTACGATATCGGGATATTATCGAGCCATACATGCCTGGTCGGGCATTACGGTAGCTCGGTTATGTGCAGACCATCCCTTTCCCGATCATCAGACCGGAGAAAGCGGTTCGGCCGTGGTCGAGCAGATTGTACCGAGTTGAGTATCCCATTCGGATGTCATCTGATGCTTGGATGATGTTTTCGGGCGCATACAGGCTTCCTCTCGCTGACTATCAGGCTGCTACTCATGATCAGGCTACATGCGCCAATGATTATATTGAGTGGTATTATCGGTATTCGCACCCTCAGCAACTGTACGACGATGTTGCAGCTGGATCAGTGATCCCTTCTCGTTCTAGCAACGATTACGTATGTTGTTTAACTTTGAACTTTGTTTCATTTCATCATACATTACTATTATATTATATTGTCTATATTTTTTACAGTGGGTGAGTCGATTGGCCGATATTACCCAGCACTGTATTATACACCTTCCCCCAGACCAGGCGGCAGAAGCGACGACGATGCTTGATGAGTACATGAGGGATTGACATTTGGCCAACTGATTTTGTATTTTACTATTTTGCATTTGTCACTGTATTTTGTATTTTGTATTTGGCATTTGGCACTGTATTTTGTATTTTGTATTTTGTATTTTGCTGTTTTTTCTCTTCTGCATACATTGTAATAACAATCAACTATCACGATCAACAAAAACGAAAGTTTTAATAATTAAGGAACATACAACAAATTCATTTTTACATCATACCGACTAATCTATTCCATTTTTCTGTCCTGCTCGTATATAAATTCTCCCATCCACCAACACTACTATCATGGTATTTAAACCAGTTAGTCACTATGGGTGGTACAGGAAAATTGGGCATTAAATCTAGACGAATAAAATATTTGTACGTATCTCCTAAATGACAAATGACAATCCTGGCTAGGCCGTGTTGCCGTTGAGGGTGCTTTCAACGGCAGCACAGTGAGACATGAAAATAAAGATCTACCATTTCCGAATTCGAATAGTATGACGACGACATTGAAAATAGTAGCAATAGGGAATAAATCTTCAGCCACAGCCATCCAATGATCCGATCCACACGCACCACCATCCCATGTAATACGTCGAACCTCAGGTTCAATCCCATCATTGTAGATCGATCGGTAGAGTGTACAGTTAGCCATAATTTCATTTGCAATGCATACACGTACAAGACGCCATTTATCTTGGTCGCCAAATATGTAGTCGACGATAACACGAAATTCACAATTACCGTCTCCGGGGACATCAAGATAACCTTCTACAAACGGCAAAATAATTCCCGGTATCTTGTCGATATGGTGATAGTTACCTATTTCCACTCGGTGGTGTGCATCTGCAAATCCATATTCAATATATTACATATTATCGTAACGAATATCAAACTTAAAAGCATATCACGAGTATTAATAAATTTGTTCATACCCAATGAAGATGCATTGTGGACTGATGCAGAAGAGATGCGGCCACGACCACTGGATGACCGGGAACGGCCAAGACCCCTTTGGCTATACTCCCAACCACTAGGATCACGTCTAGTCGATGAACTTCCTCTTGGTCGACCCTTAAATGCCGTATTCACTTGTGGTTCAACGTAACGTGTTTGATCAGGGTGAAGATGATCGTGGATAATAAGTGATACGTTACGGACAACTGCAGGATCGCTCTGTCTGACCTCATCGACAAGGGATTGGAAGTACCACTGGTCCTCCGATTCAGCACCGGTAGAAGGATCGACAAATTCGGTCGTGTCCACACCATCACTAATAATAAGTGTTTGCCAAAATATGTAAAGACGATTAACACTACATGGGGTCCGTGATTCCATAACTCTCTTGAGCTCACACGTACAAGGAATCTTATGGGTGGTTTGGAGTGCACAACCACAACGATGGTACACTTGATCACTTAATTCTCTCATATGTGTCAATTCATTCGACAAGAATCGCAGACAATGATGGGAAACACGACAGCGCAAGTAGTTGATGGAAAACCAGAGTACACCACGCCTGTACGACACCTAGACTGTTCAAGTGTGTATCTGATCTGCATTAGTTGTGATTCAATCTCCTCGTTCATTTTGGTCCAAACGGTATCGAAGGCTCCGGTGGAAGAGTTAAGCCATTGTTTTAACTCGGCATGTGCACTCTCTACTCTACAAGTGATTGTGTTTTCAAAACGAAGCACTTTATTCATCCACGCAACAATGAACATCTCCTTGTATTTTAGCCATGTACCCTCAACGTAGGATATCACCTTAGGATTCCATCTCCATGTATCCTTCATGAGTTGCACCGCTTGATCGTATTCCTCTCCGGTCGCCGCTTCCATGATTTTCTTCCATTTCTCATTTTTAAACTTTTGGCCCATTTCTTTATCTTTTCCACAAATTCTTTAGATCTTGTCATCAACATCCTTATTAATATGCCATGTACAAAGCAAGTTGGCACTCTGCGGAAATATCTCTCCAATAGGACGCATCAATCCCAACTCGCGATCCGTAATAATAGCCGTCAGATGAACATCAAACCCAAGCAAAAATTTTAACTTCTCCACCACCCACGCATAGCTCGATTCGGTCTCATCTTTCATAATTCCATAGGCGATTAGGAAGTTCTTGTTACATGGAGTCATCCCGACTATCTCGAGGAATAGCATCTTATACTTATTCATTTTGTAGGTAAAATCCATGCCAATGAACCATCTGTAGGTCCGGATTAAGTTGATTGATGTTGGATGTGCCATGAACACGTGGTAATAGCATTTGTACCCGGGTCGGCCTATGTCCAATGTACGTAGTTATTCATCACAGTCAAATGGTGAAACTGACCGACGACATCGCTTTCTTCAAAATCATGCTTCCTCAAGTGGTCTTTATAGTTATAGATATGTCGTCTAGTCGGTTTGTCCTCGGGAAATTTATTATGAATGGCCGCCAAGATGGCACACGGCTTGGCTTCAGCAGCACACATCTCACGAACAACTTGTTTGGCCGATTTACTCAGTCCAGTCATTTGATGATGCCCCTCCGGATATACAACAAATGAGTGATTGTGCATACCCTTATTCCCAGACATCGGTCTGATTATCCAACCACTCAAGTCATGCAATTGTTCTGCCTTTATCTGAAATGTACACTTGCATGCTTTCGTCTTTGTGTGCTTTCGAGCAACGACATCCAAATCTCTTAATACCCCTCTGTACCGTTCACCACGGTTACATCTCAATAGCTTTGTCTTTCCTTTATTCTTGTACGACGAAATGATCAACTCGAAACCAATTTGAAGAGCAATTTTTTTCACCTAACCAATCGCATCACAATCACTATCGAATATTTCGTCATTGACGAAATAACCACTATAATCAACGTCGTCACCTTCAAATTCTTCCAATATAACCTGATTTTAATTGACAGGATGTTAATAATAATACCAATAATATTATTAATAAAATTTAAAATCATGCAAAAAAAGCGACCAAACGTCCAGAAATTGCGCCTGGACCATGGAAGAGGCGTCTGGCATGGACGCATGGCCACGGTACACGCGTCTGAATCGGACGGCCAGACCATGGTACAGGCGTCTGCATCGGACGCCAAAACCGTGGTCCAGGCGTTTGGTCTAGACGCCTAGTCCAAGGACTGAGCGTCCGCTGCAGATGCCTGAACCATGGTCTAGGCGGAATCTGTGGATGCCTGTGCCATGGGTCACGCGGAATATTCGGACGCCTGCATCATTTTCTCCGAAAAATTACCTCCAAATGTGAATTCTCGCCCATTTTCATGATTGTCGATGATATTGACGATATATATTTGATTGTGTGTTGGGTAGAATAAATGAAAAATTGCTTCTAGATTTCAATTCAAAAAACTTGTGTGTTGGTAAAGAATTATGTGTTGGGTAGAAATAATGAAAGATTGTCAAATGGGCAAAAAGTAATTTTTAAGAGCGGCGTCTAGTAATTTAGGGCGGTGTTTAGTAATACCCATTAATGATAACTTATGATTTTAATCTACTGGTATATCTTGAGGAAATAAATAAATTAAATTTGTTAGTTATAGACTCGATCTATAGCGTGCAATATCTATTAAAAGAGGGTTGGGGACATCAGACATGTATCATCTTTTAAATTTTCTATTTTTTTTTAAAATATAGTATATCTAGAGATATCTTCTCAAAATTCCAGAAAAATAGAAAATAATCTAGATATGTGTTGTGGAAGTTTTATTCACGATCTCAGACATTCATGTTGAATATAATAAATTTGATAAATTTATATTAATGGCCGATCGCACAAAAAAAAAATATATTAAAAAATATGAATATTACTTCTCAGTCAAATTAATTAGGACATAATAAAAATAAATTAGTTCACTTTTAAGAAATTAGATTTAAGATTCATATTGTTTGTATAAAAATAAGGGTTAATGACGCCAAAATCCACAACCTTTCATTTGACTTTCATTTTTTCCACAACTTTTTAAAAAATTCTGTAAATCCACAACCTTTGGCACTTGTTCGAATTTTTCATAATTTTGATTTAGCCCTCCTACGTGAACGCCGGGAGTGTCGCCGCCGAAAATTCAAACTGTGTCATTTTAAGCTTAGGGTTAATGACGCCAAAATACACAACCTTTGATGCCCCTTTCATTGTTTCCACAACCTTTGGCACTTGTTCGATTTTTCCATTAGCAGTATCTAAAAGGTTGAACCATATTTTCATTTTTTAGTTTTTTTTTTTTTGCATAATTTTAAGGACGGTTTTATAATGTAGTTCTATTTTTTTGGGTTTTTTCAAAAAAAAAAATCAGGTTGTAGAGTTCCTAAAACAATATACTTCCTAAAAACTGAAAGCTAAGAAAACCCCCCAAAGAAAAAACAGTTGAAATATGGGGAAAAAAACAGATTATATTACATAAGTGCAACTAACTAAGGCAAACATTCTTGCTTATTTATTGCCATGAAACCAAATCACCTTAGAAACAAACAATTGACATCTGAAATACACACACACACAAATTAAAGAAGTCTCAAGTGATTAATCATCAACCAACAAACAACTGACGCCAAAAAATTATCAAACTTGAATTTTGGCGTCATTAAACCTAAATAATAATACTTTGAATTTTTTTAATTTTTTTACTGATATTTTTTTGATAATTTTTTTGTTAATAATACTTTCAATTTTTTCGATAATAATACTTTCAATTTTTTCGATAATAATACTTTCAATTTTTTCAAAAAAAATTTTATTTTGATATTTTTTTTGGCGTCAGTTGTTTGTTGGTTGATGATTAATCACTTAGGACTTCTTTAATTAGTGTTTTTTTTTCTTGTGTGTGTGTGTGTGTTCCAGATGTCAATTGTTTGTTTGTAATGTGATTTGGTTTCATAGCAATAAATAGATAAGAATATTTGCCTTAATTATTTGCACTTATGTAATATAATCTGTTTTTTTTATATTCCAACTGTTTTTTTTCGGGATTTTCCTAGCTTTCAGTTTTTAGGAAGTATATTGTTTTAAGATCATGATATACTAATTGGAAAACTAACTAGTTAAAAATCTAAAAAGAGGAACTCTACAAACGGATTTTTTTTTTTTGGAAAAACCAAAAAAAATTAGAACTACATTATAAAGTTGTCCTTAAAATTGTGCAAAAAAAACTAAAAAATAAAAATATGGTTCAACTTTTTAGATACTGCTAATGGAAAAATCGAACAAGTGACAAAGGTTGTGGAAAAAATGAAAGGGGCATCAAAGGTTGTGTATTTTGGCGCCATTAACCATAAGCTTAAAATGGCACAGTTTGAATTTTCGGCAGCGACACACTCCTGGCGTCCACGTAGGATCCACGTAGGACCGAATTTGGGGCTAAATCAAAATTATGGAAAATTCGAACAAGTGCCAAAGGTTGTGGATTTACAGATTTTTTAAAAGGTTGTGGAAAAAATGAAAGTCAAGTGAAAGATTATGGATTTTGGCATCATTAACCCTAAAAATAAATTGTGAGATTTATATTTTAATAACTAAAAATAGTAAAAAGCACGATGCAAACACACACACATATATATTAGGACTTAATCACATATTATTTTCGTTCCCCAAATTTATTCCTACCTCTTCTTTTCGGTATGTCCCCCAAATTTGTTTACTAAGATCCGTGTCGAATCCTCAAGAACAAATTTGGAGGATACATGGGCGGAAGGGGGGGGGTCCAAGGGGGTCCACGGACCGCCGGCGGATGGAAGTTCCTTTATAAAATAGGGGAAGCTATATATAGTTGTTCGATCTCCGTAATTTTTATAGCTCCGGACCCTCCCGAGTAAATCCTCTGCTTCCGCTACTGGAGGATAGATAGAATATTTTTAGGTAAAAGAAGACATCTCATTATTATATTAGAATATAGTTTTAGTATATGTAAAATTGGTAAATTTTTAATGATTACTTTATATTATTTTTTTATTTATTTTAAAACATTCTTTTAATTTGTTACGTAGTAGTATCAGGGTTATACCTCAAAAACCTTGTACTATTTGGTGATAATAGTATATTGTCCATACATTTCGTATTTCGTAGACGCATTAGTTGGTAATGAAACCTAATTGCAAATGGAATGTTTTTAATGAACTTTTAAAAGAATCGGTATATCTCGATAATGGTTTCCTTCGAAGATAACTCGCCTGCTTTGTGAATAAATGTATTTTCTGTGTATGTGTATTAGTGTTGTATGTTGGAAGGTGTTGTGATTGTATTACGTGATTATAGTAGACCCTTTTTACACTGGTTGAGGATTGTGTATTGATACGTGACTCGTTCGATGAATAGGTGATGTTGTGTGACATTAGTTGTGAGTATTGTCGGTTAAAGTGGCCATTTTAACAAGCACTTTACATTTGGTTGCATATTCTAGTATTTGAATTATGGCTTCCCGTGGATGTTGTGGATGTGTATGCGTATGTTCACTCAGGGATTGTCCGACGGGGCCTCTGGGGTGTGTGTACGTATCGCGAACTAGGG
The DNA here is from genome assembly GCA_033398695.1 of Orobanche coerulescens. Taxonomy (NCBI): domain Eukaryota; kingdom Viridiplantae; phylum Streptophyta; class Magnoliopsida; order Lamiales; family Orobanchaceae; genus Orobanche; species Orobanche coerulescens. The sequence continues at coordinate 6,192,200 of CM065816.1, forward strand.
TTAACCAAGAAATGACAGGAAAACACTCTGAACCACATCCTCAAACATACTTGTGTTTTATGTGTATTATATCGCATGCTTTGTTATTAATTTTATTATAATATTATTATGAATATTCTATCTGTAAATCATGTAATACAACACTCATACAATAGGAAAGGGGTATGGGTGGTTCATTATGTTTCCATATCACCTCTCATATTACCACGTAGCACTCTACGAGCAGCTGACACGAGCGTACGAGGTGAGTGACCACCTCATTAAAATCCTCTAAACACGTGTCCCCGGTCAAAATCTTTCCCGACCCGAATCCTACTAGCCACGTATCGATCCTCTTTTTCTATTCCAAAATTACACACAGTACCTGGGCCCCATGCCCCCTTCCCCAAAACTCGCTGATCCACGTGTCGCCCCAACAAATTACAACCGCCCACGTGATTCAGTTCAGTGTTTCCCGCTCATTACTTTTCCTTTTCAACTCTACTACGTGGCGCCGATCTGATTTTTTTATTTAATTTTTTTAGTAATATACTAAAGCTTACACGTACGGCTGAGATCATTCCTCATTTATTTTTCTGTGCTCTTCTTTTTCCTTCTTCAAGCCTTTTAATATAGTAAGCTTTCCTCTATTTCTCCGGTGAATGAGCGGCGATGATTGCTGATAGTTTGAGGAAACAGTTGACGGCGGCGGAGTCGGAAGGCGTATGCCTCCGACGGGACGAGGTGTCGGATTTAAAAGGTCTGGAAATTGATTTAGAAAATGACGGTACTGCGAATAAATCGAGAGATGTTAGTCGGAAAAGAATGGAGCTCCGGAGAGGCAATTCCCTCCGTAAAGGAAAATCCGCCGGAGATGGTTTAGTTTCTTCCAGTCACGACGTCGCGCTGAAGAAAAGGAGATCCGAAGTTCGAAAAGCACACGACGTCGGAGGATCTAGATACGGGAAGATTGCTCATCTCGGCAGGCGGCGAGAGATGGAGGACGCCGTGGCGGTGGAATTAGGTTTTATGAAGAAAGGTGGTCAGAGTTACGATTTTTATGGCGTGTACGACGGTCATGGTGGGGCGCGCGTGGCCAGCGCCTGTAGTGAGATGATGCATGATTTTTTGGCGAATGCTCTGGAAGATGAAAGTGGGGCGGAAATAGGGTGGGAGAAGGTCATGACGACGGCGTTCAAGGATATGGATGCTGAGGTGAATAAAAATGGCGCCGATGTGGAGGCGATGGGGTCGACTGCAGTTGTGGCGGTGGTAGGGGAGGAGGTGTTGGTGGTGGCGAACTGCGGTGACTCGAGGGTGGTGATTTGCCGCGGCGGTGTTGCAGTTCAGTTGTCCGATGATCACAAGGTACGTAAAATATACTTGAATTAAGGCCAACTCACACTACCAACACAAAGTCGGCTCCAGGGATAGGCCCCCTACCTAAAGGGGCTCAATACAAACTATATATAGTGAGAATGGATGATTGTCTGTGATTAGAATATGAATTTTAGGTGACTCCGATATGACTTTTAAATGAAACCAAAACGTATAGAATAGAGTTATATTAACTACCAAACTTTTCTTACGTACCAAGGGACTCATCCCCACCATCCATCTAAAAAGAAATCAATGGTTGAGATTAAAAGCATTTAATATTTCACACATTTTTTATAATTTAAATATGTCTTAAACCGTTAATCGTTAAGCGAAAATAATTACACCATCATGAAAGATTTAATTATCTTCTATACAAAGACTTTGATATACTCTCGACAAAAAAAAAAATTTCAGTTTTTTCACGTTTTTTTTCGTGGCCGAAAATATCATATGTGATATATCATATATGATATGTAATATCATATATGCATATATGATATTACATATCATATATGATATATCACATATGATATTTTCGGCCACGAAAAAAAACGTGAAAAAAGCGGAAAAAAAAAATTGTCGAAAGTATATCAAAGTGTCTATCTATAGAAAGATAATTAAATGCTCGTCGTAACGGTATATTTTTTTTGACTTAACGATTAACGGTTTGAAAGATATTGATATTTGAAAAAAAATGATGAAAGTGGGTGTTTTAAATTGTTGGGATTAATCTCATTCATTAGATCAAATAAAGATGGAGGGAAGATGAAGGGTGGAGATTAATCCCTTGATATGTAAAAAAAGTTTGGTCCTCAAATGATCTTAAATCAAACTTATAATATTAACATAGGTTAATTAGTATTGGATTTTTTTTCATAACTAGGTGCTTCCAGTTTAGCCGGACTAATCTTAGTCCTTCAAAGAACCCACTCCTACCCATTGAGAAGTAAATCGCGAGTCGCTCGAGTAATTCCAGGGTTCCCAATACCTTTTCTGTACACTTCGCGCATGCGAGAAGCCCTTAATCGATTAATACTGTGTTCCCAAAGACAGCTTCCTGGAGAACAACCACTAATTGGTCAGCACTTCCGGGTTCCCAGCAAGGAAATACTCTCACACTGCCGTTTGACGCGATAGTAAACATTGATTAGCGGTTGCTCGAGCTAGCCCCGATGAGCTAGAGGATTATAATGAGAAAAACCTTATCTTTCACTTGGTGGGGTTAGAATTCAAGACCTCTCTCAAAGGAGTGTCTTGGGTGTAGGCGTCCTACCACTGGATCACCAACCCTTTTCCCATATTGGATATTCTCTAATATTTCAAGTAGAAACATTAATTAAAATTAAGCTAAAAATATACCTTATATTTCTCGCAGTCGAGATAATCTTTGCTCTTCAATGTGAGAGAGAACTCACGATGTGAGATAATTTTTCAAAAATAAGGGGGAAAATATTGTTGGGAGACAATCGAATGGATGTTTTAAATTACTCGGGCATGGTATTTATCTATCCCCCAATAATTGCATTACTCGAGTTGTAAACGTGGACCGGAAAGCTTGCTCGAGTAGCACTCGTTAGGGGTGAGCTCGGTTCGGTTTGGTACGGTTTCTAGCTAAAACCGATACCGAACCGCATCTTATCGGCATCTAGCATTTGAGTACCGAAATGATTCGGTTTTAAATCGGCTCGGTGTGATCGGTTTCGGTGTCGGTTCGGTAACAGTTCGGTGTCAATGGGCTGATTAAATAGTTCACTTAAGTTGGGCTTGCGCAAGACCCAAATTGAACTACTTGGGCAAGACCCAAATTGAACTACTTGGGCTAAATTAGACAATTGTAAGTTCAAATAGAAGGATTTAGACATAATTAATCCACTTCAAAGCTTGAATAAAAATAAAATCTACTTCAATAACATGATAATAACTAAGGATTCAAGAAGTCCAATATCAGATTAAACAAAAGTCTTGAATTTCCTCCTCAGCACAAGTCCATCAATTCATAACAACCTGCACAAAGAAAAAACAAAGTCTGCAGAATAATCATCTGTTTTATCGGTTCAGTTCGGTTTTTAAAGTCGGGATCCATATCTGAAACCGAAACCGAACCACATAATTCGGTTTTCAAAATTTTAAGAACCGTACCATACCAATATCTTATTGGTTCGGTTTTTCGGTTTCGGTTTTTTCGGTATTTTCGATATTATCGGTTTTTGTCGGTTTTTCTGCTCACCCCTAGCACTCGTAGCAACATGACTCGAAAATTGACTAAAAGGATTGGAAATGTGACTTGATCTATGAAACGAACGGTCTCTCGAGTTACTCCAATACCTGCTCGAGTTACTCGCTTCTTTGATTCACTCGAATATTCTATTGGAGTTACTTGAGAATTCGATCGAATGACTTCACTAGTTTACTCGAGTAACAATTCGAGTTTAGGCAATCGTGTTACATGAATGTGCTATTGAGTAATGGATTCGTGTCACTCGAATGGCTCAATCGTGTTACTCTATTGTCCTACTCATGTTATATCTTACTCGATATTGTATGTGCTTGCAAGATTACTCGGATTTATATTACTCGAAATTGCATGACTCGAATGCATTCGGGTAAAAGCCAAATTCGACAATATGGGTATTAAAAGAGTTGCTGTCAAATTTGAGGTAACAAAGAATTCCATTATTTTTAAAAGGGCATTGATGTCCAACCTAATATATATATAAGAGAGACAGAGGTTCAGCTGAGAATGAGGCTAAAGTAAAGAAATACGAATGAATTTGGTCCATATAGACGATCAAGATTTATTTTCAAGAAATCTTATGAGTGGAATATATTATTCTAATGTATTAATATTTTGATGTATATAATGCACGAATTTATTGCTTGGCATCTGATGCAATGCATATATTTTTCATAAGTTGATTTGAACCGTAAATCACATCAAAATCGATAGTTCATATTTATTCTTCTTACTCAAAATGCCATTCTCATTTGATCCATCTCTATACACACTTATAACTAAAAAACAAATGAAAAATTTATTATAATTAAAAAAATCACGTAAAATCGACTTTCTATCTTAAGAAGCAAGAAATATTGAGAAGATTCGATCATTCAAAACTATACAACTCTTTCCTATATTTGTGCTGGAAAAATGAAACTAGTTACCGCAATTGCCTTATCCATTATACAGAAGTAGTAATCCCACATCAACAAAGTATAATTTTTGTCTTTAGTACATTAATAATCCGAATTACTCCTATAATTGCCAAATGATTATTAGATAGAATTTAAACTTTAAAATGATAGCAGAGCCGACCTCTACACAACCCGACTACCCAAGGGGCTTATGCAACTCCAGACTTTAACGTCCCAATGATAATAGGACAAGGACCGGAAGACTCCCTCAACCTACATTTAGGACTTCATTGGAATTGAATCGAGCTGTGTTTTGTTCATTTATCATTGAGTCGAACCCGAGCTTAATATCGAATACATTGCTGAGTTTTTTCGAATTTAATTGAGCCTACATGAACTCAATATAAATTCATTTTTTTTATTTATTATTACAAAATAGTATAAAATTATTTGTAAAATATATTACTAAAATCATCAAACAAATAAGTTTATTTAAATATTTCTATAGTTATTACAGATTTACGTATTTAAATTTAAAAACAAATCATACTATTATTTTAATTATTCGAGCCTGCTCACGGACCTACTAACGAGTTTGTTTACGAGATAATGAATCGAATATCATTAACTTTGGGTTTGGTTCTTTCATTTTAATGAGTTTTATTAAACGAGGTCGAGTTTTTATTGAGCGGAGATCTGAATTGTTCACGCGTGGCCTCATTAATTTATAACCATGTATATATTCATCTAGACATGTTCCACCGTTATTTTCGAAGTCATGTTATCCGTCTCTCTGTTGCATCTGGTCTTATTAAGTAGAGACTGCAAAAATGAGGCGAGTGCCGATGGACCGTCACATTTGCAGAAAAATATAATGTAGATATGCCAACCCTTTAGATTTAAAGGGCACAAGATAAACTTTAATTTTGAAGGGGGTAATCATCATTTAGTCGAGCCATATTATTCGCCTCAGGCTTCCACAGTAAATAATTTTTTTTCTCATGACCTATTACGATAGTTAATAGATGGTTTAATTTATAACTTAAAATTAAAAAAATACTTAAAAGATAAAATCTCACACAATTACGACAATTAATAAGAATAAGTGTTGCATGGTTGATCAAGTACAATACAGAAATTGAAAAAAAAAAATTAGTTCTCTTGATGTTCAGCTGTTTTGAAAAAGAAACATAGGAGTAATGTTTAATTAATAAATTGCATTATAAGTAATGACGCTTCAAGTTGACGAATATGGTAAAGTTAATAGGTATATTAGGCTAAGACACAATTTCATCACCTATGGTAATATACAAACAACAACAGAGCCTTAGTACCAAAATATTTTAAAGTCGGCTAATATGAATTAATCTCTGAAAACGTCAAGTCATCTCCAATAACACAGTCATATGAAAAGGCAAAGGCAAGGGGAATATATTATTTCAAATTATATAATAACTAATCAAGTTTATGTGAAATTCTAAAGTAGTAAAAAGCTATTGTAAGATGATGTATATTATATATACTCTTATCTACAATGTTACCGGGTGTAGCATATTTTTTCGTATCTCCAGTGTAGTTTCTCATACAACATATTCTTATTATTCTTTTGTGTAGTATCTTCTAGATCCGGTAATTTACCACACGACATGAAAACACGACACGAAAACGACACGAGAATTTAGTGTTTGAGTTTGCATTTTGAGTACACGACACGAAAATACACGAACACGAAAGTACACGGCCGAGATTTAGTGTCGGTTTTGTGTTTACCCTTTGGGTACACGACACGAGGTACACGAAATAAATAAATAAATAAATATAATATTTTATATTTAATTTAATAAAAATATATATTTTATGAATTCTGTTTATTCTAAACTTTAAAATTTGAAAATATAATGTGAATTTTCATAAATTTCGTGTAAACATTCGTGTTTTCATTGCCATTCGTATCATTTTGTCTACTAAACCCTATAAAAATAATATTATAATATTTAAATTATTATTTTTATAATATTTTAATATTTATTTTATATTATGTGTCTGACACGAAAACACGACATGAAACGATACGAATTTGTGCGGTACACAACACGACATGACACAAATTCATTTAGTGTTGTGTATGAGTTTGGACTTTTGGTACACGACACACGAAAGTACACGACACGAACGAAATTGTCAGGTCTCATGATTCTATGCAATATTTTCTCATGGTTCTCTCCCATATAATATCTCATATAACATCCGTGATTCTACTTTTTAGTTTCTTCTATGGTTATCTCATTTAGTTTTCTCGCATATAGTTTCTTCTTAACAAAACATGTAGCATAAATAGCTCCAAATCAAATCTATAATTAAATAGGCAGCAAACACAAGGCAGGATCAGTGGTTTTTTTTTTTTTTTTTTTTTTAGCGTAGAACTTTCAGATTTTATTAAATACCAAAGAAATTGTAATAACACATTACAATAAGATGGCAGGTAAACGGGCAACAAGTTGCGCCGCAACCCTTTTCGAATAGCAAAACCAATCCTACTAAAAATGAAGTTTTGTTTCGAGGACCGAAAAATTACTTTGCACCACCCGTTGAACTCCTGACAAAAAGTTCATTTCTTGGGAGCTAAGAAACCAAAAGTATCAAAGGCAAAAGGATGAACACGTGTTGATTCTCCAAGCAAGCTTTCTCGTGTTTAGCCACTTTGCTCGATTCAGCTTTCAACGCAGCTTGTCCTGCAATAAACCCATTGTCTCTGAGCCCAACAAGAGGGGACCTCCTCATCAGTGGTTGACAGGGAGATGAGGAGGTGACTGATGGTGGCCGGTGAGGGATAACCGGAGAACTGCAGAGGAGGTGAGGAAGACGGATACGATGGGATGGGTAGGAATGAGATTAGGGTTTCTGCTTTTGGGGTTGGGTTTTTTATACTGGGCTCACTAGACTATGGTTTAAAAGGTGTTTATAAGCGTTAATTTTCTCCAACGTTTTTAGTCAACAACCCAGGTAATATATTTTTTTTAATATATTTCGAATCGGATTAATCCGATAATTCGTGGATTTTAATGCGATACGGTTATTTTCTGATCTTAAAAATGGTAAATCCGGATCGGTTCAGATTGGATTTCGGGTTTTCGGATTATATGCACACCCCTATGTTTAGCCTCTTCTCATAGTCATCTTATGTAGCGTTTTCTCACTATTCTCCCATATAGCTTCTTCTTGTACAAAACCCGTGTAATACACAAGAATTACGAAAATTAAATTCACTTTAATTCTTCAACAATTCAACAACTGCACATTAATCTCAACCCCAACCTGTGACATCGGGATTGTAATGTCAATTAATTGTATAAAATTAGTGAACACTATAAATTCATATAATAAGCAAAGTGGCGAATTTGTAGCGACTACGGGAGCACTTTTTGGTTGGACTTATTTGGAGTATCTATTTTCCCATTTTGTTAATTAATTAATTAAAAAAATACTCTCCCAAGTACCACTCCGATCCCGTGTAAAAACTCGGAAACACAAACACGGGATTTTGCTTTCCGAGGTCCACTCACCAATACGAGTAAGAAAATTGATTAAATATAATATATCGAGCGGTTTATACGCTTATTTCAAAAAACATATGAATGCATTTTCCAAACATATATATGTGATGTTTACTTTCTATTGTATTGAATCTGTCCAGTAATGTCATTATAAATTCTTAATTCGCAGCCTGATAGACCTGATGAACAGGAGAGAATTGAAGTTTTGGGAGGGAAGGTCATTAATTGGAATGGTGCCAGAGTGCTAGGGGTCCTTGCTACCTCACGATCTATAGGTACGCTGATTTATTAGAGAGAAGAAAAAAAAATTGGTACTTATATGGGCTATGCCTATGTATATTCAAAACGTCAAGGGGCAAAAAAATGAAAGTCCCAAAGTACATAATTATTTAAGTATTGATGGATGGGGTGCACCCAAATATTGGCTAACTTGGAAGGATTAGCGACCGCACTACGCCGCAAGGCTGGATGATACGCACACACACTCAGACGGTGTGTGTAATCGGACGATCGGATGCAAAGACAAAGACGGTGTTGTCTGCAGAAAGGATCCCCTCCCAACTTGGAAAATAAGGCCTAGTAGAACTAGGACACCAAACTATAGGTGTGCGTAGTGGCGGTTCAGACTGTCCAGTATGAGGTACGACACCCATAAAAAAATGATAGGGCAACACTCTGAAGCACACCTCCAAACACACTCGTGCTTTATAGGTGTTGTACCGCGTGCTTTACTATTAATTTTATTATAATATTATTATGAATATTTTATCTGTAAAGCATGAAGTACAACACCCATAAAGCACGGGGTGTGTATCGGGGTGTGGTTCAGGGTGTTGCTCTATCACCTCTCAAATATATATATATATATATATATAGTTAAATTCTTAAAATATATTTAGTTCAGATTTAAAATAATAACACTGAATACAATTGATATTTAATAACTACACATCTAACGGTCGAGTCACCTCTCAAGCAGGCGGTGAAGACGGTAAATCCAATATGCGAGATCCCATGGCAAGGAAATGTTGAATATTACATCATTGTCAACACCTAAAAAATATCTTTCTCGTCGTACTCGTTTATGCATCTGCCAGGTCTCGAATCACTAATGGTATGACCCCCCTCGCAAATACAACAATAGATTTGAATTTCTCGATGCTTTGGGTTAGTCTCCAATTATCTAGCTCTTTTTCCACTTGATTCAACAACAAGATCCTCACATAAGACTCACTCGATGTACTTGAAGATCCAATGAGTTGTTGGGGAGTAGTTCTTGTTGACGGACTCCTAGTTTGTTAAATGAGACAATATCGTGTTTTGGAAATATCCTTCTCAAGTGAGGCGGGAGTAATAGGTTTGCTTCACCTCATGGTGTTATCAATTTTCTTATATTATGTTTGGCATGACTTTGAGTATTATTTTGTTCTTTCAGGTGATCATTATCTGAAACCTTATGTGATTTCAAATCCCGAAGTAAAAATAATCAATAGAACTAGCACCGACGAGTTCTTGATATTGGCGAGTGATGGGCTATGGGATGTCGTTTCTAATGAACTCGCCTGTCGGGTTACGAGGAGGTGTTTGGATGGTCGGGTGAAAAGGAGTTCCCTCTTTTCAAGAGTGATTGATAAAGATATTGAAGAGGGTGACCAATTTGATAAGACGAACGAAAATCGTGGTCTTGAGGCTGCATCGGTGCTGGCTGAGTTAGCGATGGCTAGAGGTAGCAATGATAATGTGAGTGTAATTGTGGTGGATATGAGTTGATGAGCACTTGAGCCTATAATGTCCAAAGTTGATATTGAATGATGTTCTCGTATTTTGCCCTATAAAAATTAGGGAGCGCTCGTCTAATCCGCAAGTTAGCATATTAGAGATAATGTGATTGCATCTCAATCGTCTGTCGAATATCCTAGGATTCTAATATCTCTAATGTGACAACTAGAACATTAGAGATATTGATGTCACAAACGACTATTTTAATTCTAATATTCTTAACATTACTATCAGAGTGTGCCTTATATTTTAAAAATTAAACTACCCTGCAGTTTGGCTAATAGTTAGGAGGGGAAGGTTATTTTCAAAAGTTACAATAGCCCTTTTTACAAAAGCGACCTGAAATTAGTACCTGAAATTAGCACCCAATAGTGCACCAATAATGTTTAGAATATCTATTTTGACCTGACCCCACAAAATTGCATGTTATGGTTGTTTTTAATAAAGTGCACTTCGTATAGTTGCACTTTACATGTCTTACCATTTGGGATACTAATGAGTTACTAGTAGGGCTGGGACTTTTGGAATCGAGAACCGCAGAATCGATTCGAACCGCATCGGAACTGACGGTTCGGTTCGGTTCCTAGCAATAATTTTTTTTTTCCGGTTCGCTTCGTACTATTAGTATTCGGTTCGGTTCGCGGTTCCTGTCTGTTTTAAAGAAGAACCGATCTGAACCGCAAGGAACCGTCCGAACCGCACCGAACCGGGAAACCGACCCTCTGAATATAATATAATATAATATATTCTTATTAAACATAATTAATATAATATAAAATAATATAATATATTCTTAATAAAATAAAATATAATATAATATAATATATTTCGTCTAAACCATACAAAATCGTTCGCTTTGCCCGGTTCGGTTCGGTTCCTCGTGGTTCGGACAAAAAAACTCGAAAAATCGAATCAAAAAAACTATGCGTTCGCCTGCCTTCGTATTTTTCTCCCAGAAACCGAAAAATCCGAGGCCTAGTTACTAGATTACTTAGACATTGCGTATTTCCATCAAATGTTGCTAAATCCAATCACATGCTTAAAAACTTTACCTATCAACATTTTGGTGTGTGACATTTCAAAATTTCAAGCTGCAAGATAATCATAATTGGTATACCATCCGTATAAAATATGAGAATATAAAAAAAAATTCACAAGTACTTATTTGTAAATTACATTAGTTATTCTATTTACGATTATACCATTCTTGTAAAAAATGAAGGTTTTCGTTCTCTTCACTTTGATACAGTTACATATAACTGACCACGATTGAATATGAGTCTTGACAGATGCATGCCAACATGAAAAAGTGCATAACTATGGAAAAACATAATTAGTGGAAATCGTCGTCTTTGAAATTTAAATCCCAATCGACTATGTGATGAGTTCAATATCATTTATGGAATAAATACTTTACTCCTAAGTGTGTAGTATAACATAATAAATGTTATGGAAGCAATTGTATCAAAATATTTCAAATATGGATCATCCAAAGCATAATAGAAAATAAAATAAAGAAAAATAATGTCTCTCATATAATCAATTATTCTTGCAATAGCACAATAATTTTCTTATTTTCTTACACGAATTTCTTAATTTTCGACTGAATGGAAATAAAAAATAATTAAAATACTTATCGATATATATTTTTAAAAAGATTTATAGTCATTTTTTATTATCTATAACCTCTTTTATTTAGAGATAATTCCATTGATACATATGTTATAAAAAAAAAATTCCTTATATATTTTAGGAGGAAATATTACACTTATTCTCTATAACCCTCTTTTATTTAGAGATAATTTGATTGATACATATGTTATCAAAAAATCACTTATATATTTTAGGAGGAAATATTACACTCTGGTTCTATGAGAAATTTCTAAAAATATATTTGGTTTCACGTCATTTTTTGCTAAAATAATCCAAATCGTCAAGTATTTAACGGTTTATGTTAAATGGCCTATAAGAAGATAATTTAATCCTTATATTTGAAAAAAATTTACATAAATTATTTGGATAAAATTTAAAATACAAAAGTAAATTCAATACTTTAAAAAATATATAGTTGATTTCAAACTAAATAATAACAAATCTTTTAAAACTAAAAAAAATAAAAAATCACTTGAAAATCACTTAAAATGATCATTTTTTTTAAATTCTCTTTATACAAAGACGAATCTATGGATTAGTATATTATTATAAATTTATTACATATGTATTTTGAAAATTCATAAATCAGTAATTATATAATTGAGTAAATATGAGTTTTTTCATTTATTTTGTTATTTTATATTAATTAAATAAGATTTAAAAATAAGATAAGCTAGTGATTTATTCCATAGTTTTTTTGATTTATTTATAAATAATAATTAAAACTTTTATTTCTATATATTCAATAATATTTTTTAATAAAATTATTTTGATTTATTTAATTGATTACGACTTCGAATACTTTTTATTACATATATTCAACACTTCTTTTGCAAAACTACCAATCATCTTTCATCTCAGTTGATATTTCTTTTATTGATATACCTAATGATGTAACCGAGCTGATCGGTCACCAAGAACCGGGTTAATCTTAGAAGTTTAGCTAAGAAAACCCAAAATATATGAAGTATTCTCTCTTCTTTCTCTCTCTAAAATATGTTGTATTCTCAGAGTGTTCCCTTTTGAGAAGCCCCCTCTCTCCCTTTTATAGGAGGAGGGTGCCTTGTTGTCTAAGATTTTCCCTGATTTCCAGAGAAAATTCCGGATATCCAGGGATTTAGGCTGCGATTTTCCATCCCTGGATTTCCGGGATTGCAAGGTATGGGCTCTCAATCCCTGGATCTTAGGGATTCACAGTGAGTCAGGATCTTCTTTCCCAAGAGTTCGACCTTCCTGAGTTCGGTGGTTTTAGGTCGGCTTATTCCTATTCAAATCAGTAGGTCGAGAGACCTTTGAGGTCGGCAACCTTTTATCAGATATCATAGGTCAGCGGGGCCTCCGAGGCCTGGCGCCCTTCTAATGTATGTCACGGCTAAGTGGGGCCTCCGAGGTCGGCGACCGTGTATCAGAGATCCTAGGTCAGCGGGGCCTCCGAGGTCGGCGCCCTTCTAACAGACGTTACAGCTAAGTGGGGCCTCCGAGGTCGGCGACCTTCTAAAGGACCTTGAGGTTGTCATCCCCTTGTCTAAGAACCTAGGTCGGACTTTTATTGGTCCATATTTTAAACCGGGTTTTCAGGGAGCGTACATTCGGCGTCCTATCAACCAGTCCCCCCTACTCTGGTCGAGCTGTAAGACCGAGTAGAGTAAGATTTGTTTATAATCGGACGACCTTGACACAATAACCCTTGGGACTCCCGTTCCCAGATAACGAGGCTCTTCGGACTTCGTGCGCTATAATAACCTGTCTTTCCTTTCCCCGCCTCCCAAACGTCGCGTCGATGGTCAAAGCCAGGTGTCAACCTACTATAGGTCGGATAAGACGGTGCCAAATCCCAGCCGTTCTTTCGAATAGGGCATCGGACGCTCCAAATCGTCCCTATCCTTCTTGGTTTTCGCCACTCCCTCCTATAAAAGGAGGTCTTCTTCTTCCTTTGTCATTTCCGCGTTTTTATATCCTCAACCTCTGGTGCGAAAATTCTCAGGCGACACTAGCGATCACAGCTATCTGTGTCCGGCGACGCGCTTGCTCTACCTTTCTCCGGCGATCTTCCACCCAATCCCATGGGTATGTTCATCTAAACATCTCTTTAGTTTTTGATTTGTTTTACAGATATTTTCCTTTTCTTCTTCCTCCCTTTTCTTCCTTTTGTTATGTCGTCTGCTTCGGATTCTCAAAATATTTCCGGCGAATCGGCCGTGAACTCTTTTTTAGAGGGTCTTTCCTCTTCTGATGGGGATTCGGGGGGTAGGTCGGGGCGAGCTACTGGTTCCTCCCTCTGTCTTAGGGATAAGCCCTTAGATGACGTAGACTGGTCCGAGCTAGGTGACATCCCTCCCTCTGGCATCCCCCTAATCATTGTAGATCCTCCTTCCCCTCCTCCTATGGACGAGGTAACTGTGACCGGCCTCTTAGCCGATCCATATCAGACGGTTGTAGGAGCGACTCGAGTTCTCCCTCCCCATCCTCTATCGAGGACTAGCCCAGCCGCGTTGTCTAGTTTTATAAGACTTCTTAGGCTTCCCCCGGGGTGGGAATTTGTCACACCTCAGGCTAGTGATACCCCTGATCATCCTCCCCCGGGGCATATTACCTGGTTTGTGGATCAGGTGAGCAGTGGTCTTCGCTTTCCACCCCATCCCTTCCTTGTCTCTCTCTTCGTTAAATACAATCTTCCCCTCAACCAGTTTTCTCCTAACTCTTTTCGCTACATGGTTGGTTTTCTCGTGCTGTGTCATTACAGACATGAGGAACCCGACCTGGGCTTTTTCTATTTTTGTTTTGGGCTGAAGAGTTTTAAAGGCTCCTTTTACTTGATTTCTCGAAACAACGCCCATTTCTTCACCCACCTCCCTTCCAATGTGAAGGACTGGAGGTCCCGCTTCTTTTTCCTTCGGCTCCCTACATCTGATTCTTGGGGCTTTCCTACGGAATGGACGCAGGCTACTCCGAGCCAGGATCCTATTCCTAGGCGCAATTCTATCCGAGCTGCGTGGGTCGAGAAAGTTCGGGAATGGAATGCCATTCCCTATAATGCTTTCCAGCTGACGCAATTCCATGATCTTCTGTTCCATTGTGGGCTGAGCTCGAATCCCTACCCGGCTATCCCTGACATCGGTAGGCTTTATCTATTTTTTCCAGATCTTTGTTATTTTGCTTTTTAGCTATTTTCTTGACCGTTTGTATTATTTTTTGTAGATCGGTTCATGCGGACCTGCCAGTCGGACGCCTCCAAGCCGGCTGAACCAATAAAAGAGAAGGTCCCTAAGTCGACGAATCCCCCCAAGGAGAGGGCAGAGGGCTCATCCAAAACTAAACGGAAGTTCCTTTCTCGCCCTAAGTCTGGGGTAACTCTCCCCTCCGACCTGGCTCCTACCTTGACCACCGGACGAAGCCCTGCGAGCTCGTCTCGGCAGCTTCAGGTCACTCAGAGGGCCTCTTCTCCTAGCTCCCCTGCTTCCAAACGGCCGAAGACCGCGGGTCCCCCAGGCCCGGCTATGGAGACTCTTCTCCGCTGCAAGGAGTTTGAGAGATTTCTTCCCTATTTCAGCTCCATGGTCCCGGCTAAGGATAAGCTGGGATTACGAATGCCGCGGAGGACCCTCGCTTTGATGCCATGATGATGTATTTTTGGAAGGTATTAACCTCTTTTGCCTTCCCCCCTTTTTGATTATTGTCACCTTTATTATTACCTCTCTGCTGACCTGATATAACTTGCTTTCTTGTGCAGTTTTTCGCCACCTTTGTGACCTTCGCAGAGGATCACAAGCTCGGCGCTACGTCTTCCTCCCAGCTCACCCAGATGCAAGCCGACCTGGAGGCCGCCCTGTCGGCTAATTCCGATCTCTCGGCTCAGCTTCAGGAGAGGGAGTATCGCTTAGATGCTGCCCTTAAGAAAAGTTCTGAGCGGGAAGCGGTTTTGGAACGGGCTCAGATGGCCAATGTTCAGCTGAACCAAGAGCTGAAGTTTTGGAAGACCCTGTCTACAGCTGAAACGGAGAAGGTGGGCCAGCTCGAGGCTCAGTTGTCGGAAGCTAGGGCCGAATCCGAGAGGATAGCGCAACTTGAAGCCCGGGCTAAGGCTGAGTTGGAGAAGGTCACCCAACTCGAAGCTCAAGCTAGAGCGGAATCGGAAAAGGTGACCCAGCTGGAAGCTCAACTAGCCGAGGCTAGATCCGAGGGATCGTCTTATGAGCGCGGGGCGACGGATGGCCGACGTCGATTTCTGACCAGTGACGTTGGTCACTCTTTCCTGGAGGCCTACCGTTCCGCCCTCCTGGCCCGGTATCACAATTCTACCGCTTTCCTGGTTAAGCTAGCCCCTGCCGCGACACAATATTTTGATTTTGCTCTAACTCGTGCTCGTGAGCAGCTAGCTTCTTTGGGTTTTACGGGCGAGCTGGACCGGGATGCTGCATTGGACGGGGCTCCCGTTCCTTCGGGTTGGTCCGGGGACGTGGAAGAATCTCCGGAGGCGGCCTGGTGGAAGGACGCCCTTGAGGAGTCCATAAAGCAATCTGGCCTGGATTTGGAGCTGCCTGCTACTCCACCTAGCTCACCTGTTAAGGCTAGCACTCCTAATCCCGAGGTGGTTGGGACCGACCGTGATGCTCTCCTCCGTTACCTCCTCCGTCTTCAGAGCATGTAGTTTAGTGTAGACATGTATATATATTTTCTTCTGTTTCTTTTTATTGTACTGGCACAGCTATTTTGGATGACAACTTTTTGAGTTGAATATACTTGGGGTTTGTATGATAGTGATGTGCTTTGTATGACAAGTTGATGTAGTTCGGTGTTGATTGTAACCTTGATGTATCTTGTGCCTGTTTGATTTGATATGATTACTTTCCGACATAGCCCGGCTTTTTTCTTAGTATAGTCCCGACTATTAAATTTCGAAATATCTTAAATGTAACCCAGCCATTTTGACTTAACTTTTTCACCGATCTTTAGTGTAGGTTGGGTATTTCCCTTAGTCATAGCTTCACAGGGCGGTTCACCCTTACTCGGATCTGGAGGCGTTTTGCCTGTTCAGATGTCAGAGGGCGGTTCACCCTTACTCGGATCTGGAGGCGTTTCGCCTGATCAGATGTCAGAGGGCGGTTCACCCTTACTCGGATCTGAAGGCGTTTCGCCTGATCAGATGTCATTTCTAGTTTTACTTGATCAACACATTCAGAGAGATATATTTTTGTAATAGACTTTTATTAAAACAACATAAGCTTTTTTCCACACCTCTTCACACAAAATACTTTTTTAAGTGACATATGTTCCAAGGTCTTTTGATGAGGTGCCCTTCCATATCCTCAAGCTCGTAAGCTCCCCCCGCATAAATTCGGATTACCTTGTAAGGGCCTTCCCAGTTCGGCTCCAGCTTTCCTGTTTTTCTGAGGGCATCAGCTCGCCTAAGCACCAAATCACCGACCTGGAACTGTCTCTTCCTGACTCTTTTGTCATGAGCTGCTTTTGTCAAGCTTTTGTATCTTTCAGTTCGTGCTGCCGCCGCTTCCCTTCTTTCTTCTATGGTATCTAACGCCTCCTTCATTATTTCCTCGTTCTCCACCTCGTTGAACCATCGAACCCGGTGGGACATTTCTCCGACTTCTGCGGGGATGACGGCTTCGGACCCGTATACCATACTGAAGGGTGTTTCTCCTGTTGACGATCTAGGTGTGGTCCTGTCGACCATAGTACCGAGCTAAGTTCATCTACCCATCCTCCTCCAACTTTGTCTAAGCGGGTTTTATCCCTGCAAGATTGTTCATTAGTTACCTCCACTTGCCCATTAGCTTGCGGGTGAGCGGCCAATGAACCTTTGCTTGATATGCATACCCTCGCACGGGATCGGTTCTCTTCCCATTGAATTGGGTTCCATTATCCGAGATGAGTATGCAGGCGCTCGTACTGCAGCAAATGTTGTTAAGCAGAAAACTTATGATTCTTTGCTCGGTTATGGTGGCCACGGGCTCGGCCTCTACCCACTTCTTTGAAGTAGTCTATGGCTACTACTAAGAACTTTCTTCCTCCGGGCAGTGTAAAGCGCCCCATGATATCAATTCCCCATTTAGCGAATGGACAGGGCGCTCCCATGGTGATCATATCCTCGGCTGGGATGTGAATTAAGGGTGCGTGCACTTGACATTTTTGGCATCGCCTAACCATTTCCACTGCTCTCTTGCTCATGGTTGGCCAAAAAAAACCAGCCCTTAGCGTTTTGCTAATCAGTGCTCTTCCTTTGGTATGGTCTCCGCAGCACCCTTCATGGATTTCTTCCAATATACTTCGCCCTTCTTCTTCCGAAACGCATCGTAGGTATGGACCGAGGTAGGACCTCTTGTATAGCTCATCATTAATGCAACAGAACCTCGCTGCTCTTCGCACAATTTTCATTCTTTCTTGCCTCTCCTTGGGTAGTTCTGCCCTTCTTAGGTATGCCAACAAAGGAGTTCGCCAATCTGCTATCTCGTTCACCTCCATCACCTGTTTCATGATGCTACTCCGGGCTGCTCCCAGAATCGTTACTGTTCGCGAGCGGCAGTCCACTAAGGAGCTTCCCATTTTTGCTAGGTAATCAGCTTTTGCATTTTCCGCCCTAGGGATATGGATTAACTTCCATTCCCCTAGTTTTTTGGCATCCTCTTTCACTTCCTCCACATAGTTCTTCATCCGATCTTCATTTATCTCAAATTTTCCTTCTACCTGTTGTGTGACCAGTTGGGAATCAGAGTAAGCAATGAGTCGTCGCGCGCTCAAGTCTATTCCCAGCTGCATTCCCTTGACCAGGGCTTCATATTCGGCCTCGTTGTTAGATGCCCTGAAATCGAATTTTATGGCATACTCTAATTGCTCACCTTCCGGGATAGTAAGGATTATCCCTGCCCCAGAACCACTGGTTGTCGCCGATCCATCCACATGTAACAACCACTGTCCTTCTGGTGGCGATGGCATGGCCCCCTCTTGGATAAAGTCTGCTAGGGCCTGAGCTTTAATCGCCGTTCTCGGCTCATACTCCATGTCGTACTCCCCCATTTCTACCGCCCACTTCACCAGACGACCTGACACATTAGGTCGCCCTAATATCTCTCTCAAGGGCAAGTTGGTTCACAGTTTTATCATGTGGGCTAGGAAATAGGGCCTCAGTCGCCTGGCTGTAACCACTAACGCCAGCGCCCCTTTTTCCAGCTCGGAGTAGTTCCGTTCTGCTCCTTGCAAAATTCGGCTTGTATAATAAATGGGCTTTTGCTTATTCATTTCTTCTCTTAGCAAGACCGAGCTAACCGCTACTTCTCCCACGGATAAGTAGAGTACAAGATCCTCTCCTGGTACTGGTTTGGTGAGCAGGGTCAGCTCGGCCAAATACTCTTTCAATTTTCCGAATGCTGTTTGCGCTTCTGGGGTCCATTCGAACTTGTTCCCTTTTCTTAAGAGTTTAAAAAATGGGAATCCCTTTCTCGGCCGAGCGTGATATGAAACGGCTCAGCCCTGCTATTCTTCCTGTTAGTATCTGGATATCCTTGATATTTTTTGGAGAATTCATTTGCAGCACTGCCTTGACCTTCTCCGGGTTGACCTCGATTCCTTGTTCTGTGACCACATATCCCAGGAATTTTCCAGATTTGACTCCAAAAGAACATTTTGATGGGTTGAGCTTCATTAAAATGCGCGCGCAGTTCTCGAACGTCTCTTAGGTCTCGATATGCTCTCCGCCTTCACACTTTTCACTAGCATGTCATCCACGTATACCTCCATGTTTACGCGATTTGGGATCTAAAGATTCTGTCGACCATCCTCTGATATGTAGCTCCTGCATTTTTTAATCCAAAAGGCATGCGTACATAACAAAAAGTTCCCTTTGAAACCACAAAACTAACCCTCTTTTTGTCCTCGGGTGCGAGAGGAATCTGATGATATCCCTGGGAAACGTCCATCATACTGAGTAACTCGCACCCCGAGGTTGAATCCACTAGCTGATCTATGCGGGGTAACGGGTAGTGATCCTTGGGACATGCTTTATTTAGGTCCCGAAAGTCCATGCACATCCTCCACTTCCCCTGGCCTTTCCCCACCATCACAGCGTTGGATAGCCACTCCGGAAACTGGATCTCCATTATGTGTCTAGCTCGGAGGAGCTTATCGACCTCTTCCCCAATGACCCCATCCATCTCTGGCCCGAAATGCCTCCTCTTCTGCTTTACTGGTCTTATGGTTGGGTCGATGTTCAGCCTGTGTTCGGCAACTGTTGGGCTGATTCCCACCAGATCCTCAGCTGCGAACGCGAAAATGTCCACGAATCTCCTTAACAAGCTGATGAGGCTTTCCTTTATTCCATCGTCCAACCGACTTCCCATGCGAGTTTTTGTTTCCGGCTTTCCTGGAACCAATTCTATTTCTAGTAACTCCTCGTTGGGCTTGACGCCTTCTTCCTCAGCTTCCTCGGGCGCCTTCGATTGCTTATTCCTCTTAGACTCCGGATCTGGACCCCCGAGCTCGGGTGTCCTCTTTCCGTCTTTGCACTCCTGCTTTACCGTTGTCGATAACAAGATCGGGCTACAACCGATCTCTGCTACTTCTCCCACCTCACCTCCTACGGGAATTTTACTTTCATGTGTGTGGTAGAGGCCAGCTTCAAATTTGTTGAGCCACAGTCGTCCTAAAATGGCGTTATAGGCCGATTTGGTGTCCACCACTAAAAATGCGAGTGTCTTGACCTTCCGATGGGGCATCCGACCTAGTGCTCTTTGGAAGCACCACTTCTCCGACTCGTTGCACCTCGGTCATCTGAGAACCCATAGAGCGGTATCTACCTTTCTCAATTCCACTTCCGGGTTCATCTGTTTGAAACAGTCATAGAATAAGATGTCTACCGAGCTTCCGTATCGATAAACACCCTTTGCACATCGTATCGCGATCTCTGCGGTGATGACCAAGTAGCGTCATTGTGGGGCGTATGTATCCGTTATAATCCATGGGCCGAATCAATGATAGGCCCACCGCCTCTGAGGCGACCTCCTTGAGCTAATGACACTGCCTTTCGCGCGTGGGCTTTTCTAGCTTTGATTAGAACTTCCGTCGGTTGGTCCCCCGATATCATGTGGATCACTCCTTTTTAGACGGGGAGCGGCGGGTCCCCGAGGAGCTTCCCTTTTCACCCCGCACCTCCTTGGGGCATGGGTGGTTGCCTCGACCTCCATTTCTCTGGCGATATGTGAACTCCATCGGATGTCCCTCGGACCGACCTCTCGATCTCATCCTTAAGGTGCTTGCATTAAATGCTTTATGCCCGTAATCATTGTGGAATCGACAATAAAGCTCTGATTTCGGCTGGGTGGGCCTATTAGGACGAGATGCAGGCCACTCGATAACCCTGTTCATCTTACCCTCAACTGCTTCCAAAACCTGAGCTCTCCTCATTGTTAGTGGGCTGTATTGGTCAAATCTTGGTCGCCTTAGAACGATATCGTTCTTCTTTCGATCTGTTTTTCCCCGCGACATTTCTTCCCGAGGTAAATTTCCTTGAAAGTTGTACACCTCCCGTCGTATCAATCTGCTGGACCCCCTTTCCCCATCCTCGGGCTTTTCTTGCAATTCCTCCATATACTTCTCGGTTTCCTCAACATTAATGTATTTCGAGCATCGGGCTAAGACCTCATCATATGTTAATTTGGTTTTTAGCTAATGAGGTGCGTAGCAACCCGCCTCGATCCTGCGTCAAGGCACTTGGTTTTACTTCTTCGGCGACGAGGGTACCTCCGGACATGCCTTCGTGAATCGGGTCACATAAGCTCTCGGCGCTTCTCGAATATTGCTTGATCTTGAACAAGGACATGAAGGTCTTTTGGTGCGCCACAGCTGGCAAAGTGAGTCAAGAACGGAGCTAAAAGTTTTGAAGTGGTGACTGACCCGGGGGTATCCGTGGAACTAATCACTGGTGACTCTGTCGGTGTAGCCAAGAATGCTCTGCAACTCACGGCATCCGAATATCGATGTAGTACCGCCATGTTCTCGAATCGGTATAAATGTCGGGTAGGATCTCGAGAGTCCATCGTAGGTGAATGTGACACCCTAAACCCATATGGGAGCTCGGCTGCAGATGCCTTCGAGAAGGGATGGCTGGATGACTCTCCATGTCCTTCCCCGCAACCTCTCTGTCGCAACTCTTCCGGCTCGTCCGCATGCCGGATATCAAGGGATCTGTGTTTTTTCCCTGCGGATCGCTCCCATATTCTTGGATAACTCTCCCCATGTTCTTCCTGCGCTCAATTTCCTCCGGCCCATCCGAAAGGATGGGTATTACTTTCGTGGTACCCTTTGTTTTTCGACCTCCGGCTCTTACGGATTGCCGGCGATTATGTCGGCTAAGGCTTCCTTAAATCGGTGTAATTGTGCTTGGTGCGACTTCTTCTACAGGGGTGACAGGTGTTTTTTCCAGAGTCGCTTCTCCACCCGCAGCTGCTAGTTCCTCTTCTAGATTTTTGGGTATTAACTCCCCTATTCTTTTCTGGTTCATTTCTTCCGCCATCACTAACCTCACGTCTCAACTCAAAGTGACTCAATGTCACACTTCCCACAGACGGCGCCACTTGATGTAACCGAGCTGATCGGTCACCAAGAACCGGGTTAATCTTAGAAGTTTAGCTAAGAAAACCCAAAATATATGAAGTATTCTCTCTTCTTTCTCTCTCTAAAATATGTTGTATTCTCAGAGTGTCCCCTTTTGAGAAACCCCCTCTCTCCCTTTTATAGGAGGAGGGTGCCTTGTTGTCTAAGATTTTCCCTGATTTCCAGAGAAAATCCCGGATATCCAGGGATTTAGGCTGCGATTTTCCATCCCTGGATTTCCGGGATTGCAAGGTATGGGCTCTCAATCCCTGGATCTTAGGGATTCTGTCAGGTGAGTCAGGATCTTCTTTCCCAAGAGTTCGACCTTCCTGAGTTCGGTGGTTTTAGGTCGGCTTATTCCTATTCAAATCAGTAGGTCGAGAGACCTTTGAGGTCGGCAACCTTTTATCAGATATCATAGGTCAGCGGGGCCTCCGAGGTCGGCGACCTTCTAACAGATGTCATAGCTAAGTGGGGCCTCCGAGGTCGGCGACCTTTTATCAGATATCATAGGTCAGCGGGGCCTCCGAGGTCGGCGCCCTTCTAACAGACGTTACAGCTAAGTGGGGCCTCCGAGGTCGGCGACCTTCTAAAGGACCTTGAGGTTGTCATCCCCTTGTCTAAGAACCTAGGTCGGACTTTTATTGGTCCATATTTTAAACCGGGTTTTCAGGGAGCGTACATTCGGCGTCCTATCAACCAGTCCCCCCTACTCTGGTCGAGCTGTAAGACCGAGTAGAGTAAGATTTGTTTATAATCGGACGACCTTGACGCAATAACCCTTGGGACTCCCGTTCCCAGATAATGAGGCTCTTCGGACTTCGTGCGCTATAATAACCTGTCTTTCCTTTCCCCGCCTCCCAAACGTCGCGTCGATGGTCAAGGCCAGGTGTCAACCTGCTATAGGTCGGATAAGACGGTGCCAAATCCCAGCCGTTCTTTCGAATAGGGCATCGGACGCTCCAGATCGTCCCTATCCTTCTTGGTTTTCGCCACTCCCTCCTATAAAAGGAGGTCTTCTTCTTCCTTTGTCATTTCCGCGTTTTTATATCCTCAACCTCTGGTGCGAAAATTCTCAGGCGACACTAGCGATCACAGCTATCTGTCTCCGGCGACGCGCTTGCTCTACCTTTCTCCGGCGATCTTCCACCCAATCCCATGGGTATGTTCATCTAAACATCTCTTTAGTTTTTGATTTGTTTTACAGATATTTTCCTTTTCTTCTTCATCCCTTTTCTTCCTTTTGTTATGTCGTCTGCTTCGGATTCTCAAAATATTTCCGGCGAATCGGCCGTGAACTCTTTTTTAGTGGGTTTTCCTCTTCTGATGGGGATTCGGGGGGTAGGTCGGGGCGAGCTACTGGTTCCTCCCTCTGTCTTAGGGATAAGCCCTTAGATGACGTAGACTGGTCCGAGCTAGGTGACATCCCTCCCTCTGGCATCCCCCTAATCATTGTAGATCCTCCTTCCCCTCCTCCTATGGACGAGGTAACTGTGACCGGCCTCTTAGCCGATCCATATCAGACGGTTGTAGGAGCGACTCGAGTTCTCCCTCCTAGGGCTGGCAAAAAAATCCGAAAAATCCGATATCCGTCCGAAATATCTGTATTCGTATCCGAAAAAAGCGAATATTATCCGTATCCGAAAAAAAGCGGATACGGATAATATTCGTATTCGAAAAGTCCGGATACGGATATGGATATAGACGCATCCGTATCCGAAAATATCCGTATCCGAGATAAATTATATATAATATATAATTTTAATATATTTTTAATATATAATTACAAAATATAACACATTTTATATTTATAATAATATAAATTTTTATAAATATAATTTGGTTTTAGATCTTAGTAGATCACTACTATAATTTAGTGATATTCCCAAATTTTCAAAAAATAAAAAAGTAATTTGGTTGGAGATATTAGTAGATCTTTAATTAAGTGATATGTTTATACTAAGTTATCTATAATTATTTCTATCTTTAACACAACAATCAAGTAGCCCAAGTGGTTGGAGTGTGGCTTTAAAATCCACAAAGAGAGGAGCTGTGGGTTCAAATCCCTTTGCACCCATTTATTTTTGAAAAATAAACCAGGAATTGCAGATTCGGATTCGGATATTATCCGTATCCGGATAATATTCGCCGGATTCGGATTCGGATAAGGTTTTTCCGGATATTCCCGGATTCGGATACGGATTCGGATACGGATTCCTGGTTCCGGATTCGGATACAGATATAGCCATATTCGTATCCGTATTATCCGATTGCCACCCCTACTCCCTCCCCATCCTCTATCGAGGACTAGCCCAGCCGCGTTGTCTAGTTTTATAAGATTTCTTAGGCTTCCCCCGGGGTGGGAATTTGTCACACCTCACGCTAGTGATACCCCTGATCATCCTCCCCCTGGGCATATTACCTGGTTTGTGGATCAGGTGAGCAGTGGTCTTCGCTTTCCACCCCATCCCTTCCTTGTCTCTCTCTCCGTTAAATACAATCTTCCCCTCAACCAGTTTTCTCCTAACTCTTTTCGCTACATGGTTGGTTTTCTCGTGCTGTGTCATTACAGACATGAGGAACCCGACCTGGGCTTTTTCTATATAATTATAAAATAAAAAATAATATTTAATAAATATATTTTATAAATCGAACCGAAAGCAGATTTTATTTATGAAATTATATTTTTATATTTTATAATTATATTAAATTATTTCAATTTTTTTAAATTGAAATAAAAAAACGATTTTTGTGGTTAACCGAACCGGAACCGAAAATAATTGGTCCGGTTCTGGTTAACCGAAAATTTATACGGTCCGGTTTTCAGTTCTTATTTTAGAACATTTATGGTTCAGGATTAGAAAAATTGATGCAGTTAACTAGGAGCCGCAGTTTGGCGACCACATATGGTGGTAGTGGCAACGGGGTGACAGCGAAAATGGTGTTGGTGGTGGGACAGGACAGTGGCAATGGTGGTGGGGAGGCGGTTGTGGTGGAAGCGGTTGCGTCAGTGGTGGTGGGTGGTGGTGACGAATAAAAATCCATCAAAATCTTAGGGGTGGAGGAAAGATTTTAAAAGACAAATTATGTTTGTACTTTGTGCTTAAAGATGAGTACCTAGATGATTCTATTAAAATCCTTCAAATCCAAAATAAATTTGAATACCTCATAATTTTGTAAGATTTATAAAAGTTTTCATTTAATACCTCTTGACTTTAATGGATTTTTAAGAACTCCATTAAATTCTATATTGAATACCACAAAAATTTAATTGACTTTTAAAAATCTCAATTAAATACACCCAAACTTTTTCAAATCCATCAAATTCTATAAAAAGTCTTTAAAACTCATTTGAAGTCCCAATTGAATACGCCTCCTTAGAATCAGTCTATTCTGCATTAGTATATAGGGGAGAGTGTCCCATATATGTTTAATTTTCTTAATTTATATTATTTGTTATTTGTCATGGGCTGTTATGAAAATTTAATGAAACAGTGAAATTATATAGTTTGTGACTATAATCAAAGTTATATTCAGTATAGTTAAAGAAATTAGTCTCACCATATCATTGAAATTTATGATTATTGTATGGTAAAATAGCTTTATTAGGGACTGAAGTTTGTCATTTTTATCATTTAAGGGATTAAAGTTTTAAGTGTTTTAAACAAGGGACTAAAGTTTAATTCGTTTCACCCGTTAGGGACTCCGTTAGTTTGATCCCGTTAAGTTTTAACGGATTGATGACATGGTCGTTAAGTGTCACGTGTCAGCATTTTATTGATCGGTAATAATAAAATAATAATAAAATTTTTAAGATTTTTGTACTAATAATAAAATAATAAGAAAAATATAAAAGTCTAAAAGAATATAAAAAATAAAAAAAATCTGTATTTTTTAGAAAAAATCAAAAGTTTATTTTTTTTAAAAAAAATCTGGAATATTAATATTAAAAATCTAATGCTTTTATTTAAAGTTAAAAATAAAAATTAAAAATTAAAAATATTTGGATCTGATTTATAATTAACCTTTATTTTTTTTTAGATTTTTAGATTTTTTTGTAAAATAATATTTATTTATTAATATTATGAAAAATTAGATCATATTTTCTATTTATTTATGAAAAATAATATCTCAATTTTAAAAAAAAAAGTTTATAAATTAAATCCAATTTTTTTAACTTTTTATTTTTTATTTTCAAAATTTAAATAAAAATATCCGATTTTAAGTACTAATATTCTAGATTTTTTCAAACAAACAAAGTTTCATTTTTTGAAAAAATCCAGATTTTTTTATTTTTTATATTTTTTAGACTTTTATATATTTATTATTATTTTATTATTATTACAAAAATCTGAAATTTTATTATATTTTTAATTTTTATTTTTAACTTTAAATAAAAGCATTAGATTTTTAATATTAATTTTTCTAAAATAATACGAATTTTTTTATTTTTTATATTTTTTAGACTTTTATATTTTTTTTATTTTATTATTATTACAAAAATCTGAAATTTTTTATTATTATTTTATTATTTCCGCCAATAAAATGCTGACACGTGGCACTTAACGGCCATGTCATCAATACGTTAAAACTTAGCGGGACCAAACTAGCAGAGTCCCTAACGGGTGAAACGGATTAAACTTTAGTCCCTTGTTTGAAATACCTAAAACTTTAGTCCCTTAAGTGATAAAAATAGTAAATTTCAGTCCCTAATAGAGCTATTTTACCTTATTATATTTATTCCATTCACTTTTACTTACAATGCAGTATATATATATACACATATTCACATACTACTATTTGCTTGTATTTTATTTTACTAATACAAAAATTAAATTGTACACCCTCCTTCCCCCAAATATGTGTCTAGGAATCTTCGGTAAAGGTTTTAGTAAAAAATTTGTTGAATACATTGCGGAATATAATGTGAGTTTAGATTGAGTCTCACATTAATGTAATGTAGGGGCGGATCTACCTCAAGCCTGGTGGTGTACGTGCACCATCAAAAATTTCTCGAACAAAAAAATAAAAAAATTGTATCAAAACGACGTCGTTTTAGCTTTTTTATTAAAAAAACGTGGAAAATTCAAAAAAAATGCCCGTCCGTTTTTTTTTCCTTTATGGTACATCAGTGTACCAGTAAATTTCGATGATGGATCCGTCTATGATGTAATGTTAAGTTACTTGGTACCATAAATAGCATAAGACCAAATTTGAGGAACATACAAAAGTAAAAAATAAATATAAATTTAGAGTACGGAGAAAGTAGTACGTAAGATTGTTAAATTTTTCTCAATTTATACTTTTAGAATCATTATTTTTAGTATATTTTTACTAGTATATAAATAAAGATATTAATATTTAAAATTAGAATAATGCTACACACACATAATTGCACACACAATTGTACACCCCTGTTTTGTAGGGGTTGTACCCTGCGTAGTAGGGGTTGTACCCTGCTTTATGGGTAGTAGGGGTTGTGTAGGGGTACAACCCCTACAAAGCAGGGTGTGCAATTGTGTGTGCAATTATGTGTTTGTGTAGCAGCTTTGTTAAAATTATACTCCCTCCGTCCACGATCAATGTTCCCCAACTTTTTGGGTTCGAGTTTTAAGAAATGTTAGGTGAGTGTGATGTGAGTGGAGTCTGGGTCCCACATTAAAAGTAATTTAATGTTAATTAAGTTGGTAAAATAATTTAATATGTGGGTCAACCTGGTAAAATGTGTAAATATATAAAAATTATATGTGTTCCGGGAAATCCTTCCCGTGTTGGTGTCTTACCTAATACTAGTTGTAGGGGGATAAGAGTTATGGTAGGTTCTAGACTCTTCCATAAGTAGTTGGATACTGTTAGATGTCTTACCTTAACTAGAATCCTATGTATGGAAAGACTCTCTTTGTAAAGCCTATATAAAGGCCCCTCTATTCATTGTTATCAATCTGATTGATTCTTTGTCTTTACTTTTCTCCTCAAACACGTTATCGCACGTAGCTCGAGCGAAAAAAAAAAAAAAATCGGCCCATGACTCTGCCGAAACTCATGCCATGCCCGCCCGACCTCGGCCAGCCGCCCGGCCAAGCCGCCGCCCGAATCGCTCCGGCCGCTCCGCCGCTACAGCCTTGCCGCCCGACTCCGCCGCCGGACCCGAAGCTCGCCGCCCGGCTCACGCCGCCACACTCGCCGCCGGACCCGAAGCTCACGCCCATGCCGGCTCACGCCGCCACTTGCCGCCGGACCCGAAGCTCCGCCGCCACCTCATGCCGGACCCGGTTGCTCGCCGCCGCCTGCTCGCCGCCGTCCCGATCGCTCACGCCGCCGAGCGTCCAGCGCCATAGCCGGACCACCGCCGGACCGCCACACGGCCCAGGCCGCCGGATCAGCGCCACCCAGCCAGCCAGCCGCCGCCTCACCGCCGCCAGCGCCGGCCACGACCACCGCGCCGGCCGCCGCCGGACGCGCCACGGCTCAGTCCGGTAAGGCGACCCGATTCGACTATCGGACCAAAACCCGAACATCAACTTATCCTCGGGCCGTCAAAATTGCGCCTCCGGTTTCACGTCGTCGCATCAGTACCAACCGTAGATCGAAGCACAAGACAGTTCAAGACGTGCCTAATTTTATAATCGAGGTAACTATCGACTTGTCCCTTTTCAATTCTCTCCTTTTTGGTAATTTTTCTTTTTTGGGGACACGGGTTTTGGGTTCTTTATCTCCCACGCTACTGCGGTGGATGAGACCGCGAGAGAAGTCGGTATCTGCGTGTCGAAGAAAAGCGTGTGTGACGGTCTGGGAGTCACGGAATTGTTGAAAAGTCGATACTTGTGGTTGTTTGCATACACCACGTATCCTGGGTGCGATCCGATATCGCCGTTTTTGTCGACTTTACTAAACAACAATTAAGGGAAGTAAATCGAGTAACGGTTATGTTACACGCTTTTAAAAGCATCGATTGTGACCGTTTACATTGTCACCGAAAATCCAACAAGACTAACTTCCTCTTGTTTATATCTTGTAGATGGCACAAAGCTCCAATGTTCATCAGGAGTTCGACATCCTTGACCATCTTTGGTAAGGAGTACCATAGGTGGGTCTCGGACGTTCGCTTGGCGTTCGTCGGTAAGAGATTTACTACCACCATCTTTCCCTCTAACGAGCCTACCGCTCAAGAACCGAGCGAGGAAACCAAGGCTAATGCCTGATGTACTTGCGTAGACATATACATCCGTTGTTGAAAAAGTGTTATATGAACTTACAAACCCCTAAAGAACTATGGGACACACTCGAACAACGATTTAATAATGTGCATGATCGGCGCTTCCCGAATTGCAACTTGGTGGGAGCAAATCCGATTTTGGATTATGCGAATGTGGAAGCCTATAATCAAGTGTCCTCGATCTTGGCTGATCTTAGTTTTTGTGGTGTCAAGAAGTCGATCAAGATTTGATCGAGAAGACTCTTAACACGTTTCCGTGGGAGCAAGTGTAATTGCTCATCACCGCGCGTTGCCTATGAGGAAGGGAGAATTAAGAACTTTAGTGACCTTATCTCCCACCTCGCGAAAAAGAAAGGCACCATGAGATTATTCTCAATAGCAATGCACGCCACTGATACGAAGCCGATTAGGAAGTAAATCGGGCTACCCAGAAAGCACCACGACAAAATAGAAAAGGCAACGCTACTCAGTTTTTGCAAGCACCACGGATGCATGACTCGAGCAAGCAAGGGAAAAGACGAGGTCGTCGTTCCAACGTGTGGAAGAGGCAAGGTGGCTCGGCCACGGGACCTAGTGGAACCCAACCACGTGGGCCGCCTCCTGCCGCCGGGAATGGAACCACTCCAAAGGAAGGCCGGAATTGCTATACTTGCGGATCGAAGAAGCATACTTACCGCAATTGCAAAGCGCCAAAGAACATCCAAGCTTACTACAAGCACTATAAACAATATTTGGCTCAAGAGTCGAATTACATGGAAGTAGACAATGAGAATACGGAGGTGAACCATATTGAGATCCGGACTGAGATCCCTCCTCTCACCATTGCGGACAAAGACCAACATATGGATGTTGCCGACTTTGACTAGTTTTACGCTTTGGTTATGTTTTGTCTTGTTTCTAGTTTCCGAGAACTACTTTGGATTTTCATCAATGTAATAAAGTTGGCTATGATGAATAAAATTCTTTTAATTGCTGTGATTGTGCAAAGATGAATTTTATTTTTCCCTTCGAAAGCATGTTTGGTTTATCACAAAATAATTGCTAGCAACGAATTGCTTGGTTAAAAATTTGATACATTGGTAGGATTTCATCAAAACTTTTGATCAAGACTAGGCGCATCCTCCTTGGTATTTGTTTATGCTTTGAGAGTTCAAACGGAATCGGTGGTTTTAAACGGCCATTGTCTGCAGACATTCCTACTTTCTCTGCAAGTCTACCAAGTTGGAGTTACCGAAAGGATCATTAGTAGAGATATAAATCGTAAACCAAGACGCGTTTTAAAGTATCTAAACGCTCCTATGGCCATATTTCCATAGTATTGTATCAAAAATAATGCCTTTGAAAAAGGTTCAAACCTTGCTCTTTCACTCAACAATAGGGAAATACCAAAACAGCAAATTAAAACGAGCACTGAGATCTGAGTTTAATGATCCAGAAAGTGCACGACCTATGGATAGAAAGATACGGAAGTATAGTTTCCAGAACAACTGACCGTTCGTCCATAGCCTTCTTAACGAAGAAGTTATTGCTGTTTTAGTGAACAAAGGTCAAGCTGCGCGGAAATTATTTCCAGCGATTGTGCTAACTTTGATCCTAACCAACTTGGTCGAATTTCCCCAAACTCGATGTAAATGAGTTTTCGCTATGTCTCTAAACATAAGACTAATCGAGTTTCATGTCTTATTGTAGATGTCTCGTGGCGAAATTGAGTGCCTTCGATAGTGGAACAACCCACACTATTCTTCTAATAGGCAATTATTCAAGGATATTGTGCCATACATATCCTCGGTGACAACAATGATTGGTTCCTCCCAAGTAATTCAAGGGAGGGACCTGCTCATTTCTTGCTACCTAACAGTACGCATATTAATGTCACAAATGCTCTCTATGCCCCAAGAGCAAACCGAACCTTGCTAAGTTTTAGGGACATCCGTGCCAGCGGTTATCACCTTGATACGCATTGTGAGAATGGAGCAATTTTTGTGTGTTACTGCGGCGGAATGCGGAAGACGCCGCGTTCTCGAGAAACTTATGAGTCTAAGTAGTGGTTTATACCGGACTACAATAAGGGTTATTGAATCTATCTTTGTGAGTCACGAAATGTGTGATTAGAAGCATACCAACTATGGCATGACCGACTCGGTCACCACAGACGCGACATGATGATTCGCATTTTGAAAAACTCACATGGTCATCCGTTTTCAAGTCCGAAAAGCGATTGGAAGCACCACTCGATATCGGCATTGATGTGAGTGAGCTTGATACCGTATCAGGACTAAAGATCGCACACCCTAATAAGGTTGACGGTGCATCTCTCGTAAATCCCGAGGCTTCCGTGGCAATTTCTAATGCCCATAAATCGTTTTGTAAAGCCTGTTCACTAGCAAAGTTGATACCCTCTCCGTCCTTTGCTAAAGACTCAACACAAAATATTCGCTTCTTACAAAGAATTCAAGGGGACATATGTGGACCTATTCAACAGTGCGGACCATTTAGATATTTTATGGTTACGGTTGATGCATCGACGCGATGGTCACACGTCGCTCTGCTATCCACAAGAAACGCCGCATTTGCTAAACTCCTAGCACAAATCATCAAGTTACGGGCTAACCACCCCGACTTCCCAATCTCGTCATTAAGATTGGACAATCTTTGGAGTTTACGTCAAAGTCTTTTGACGACTATTACATGTCGATTGGGATTGATGTTGAACATCCCGTCCCCCACGTTCATTCGCGAGAATGGCCTTGCGAGCTATGATTAAGCGATTCTGACTTATCGCCCGAGCATTGGTATTGCGCACCAACTTGCGATTTACGCATGGGGTTATGCAATTTTGCATGCGGCTATACTTATTCGCTTTCGACCACCGCGATCAACCGTTTAGTGCGTACCGGTTGGTAGCGGATATGAGCACG
Source organism: Orobanche coerulescens (assembly GCA_033398695.1). Taxonomy (NCBI): domain Eukaryota; kingdom Viridiplantae; phylum Streptophyta; class Magnoliopsida; order Lamiales; family Orobanchaceae; genus Orobanche; species Orobanche coerulescens. The sequence continues at coordinate 6,224,410 of CM065816.1, forward strand.
ATATTTCACACTTACGCATTTTTGGTTGTGCGGTATATGTGCCAATTACGCCTCAGCGTACTAAAATGGGTCATAAAGACGATTAGGTATATATGTTGGCTATGAATCGCCTAAAATTATCCGCTATTTGGAACCTTTGACAGAGATCATTCACCGCAAGATTTGCAGATTGTCACTTTGATGAGACAAACTTCCCGTCGTTAGGGGAGAGAGGAATCGAGCGATTCGGTTGAACGCCAGAAATTATGCGGTGTGCTCCTCCTTGCCTCATCAAGATCCCCATGCGGCTCAATCCGAGCTAGAAGTGCAACGTATTCTCAGTCTTCAGAAAGTTGCGGATTCGATGCCCGATAGCTTTACTGATACTGCGAAAGTGACAAGATCTACCATTCCCGCTGCGAATGTTCCTGCAAGGTTGGAAGTCCCAGTCATAGGGCAAGGTTCAGCCGCCCAAAGGAATGATGCCACCGGCGTCAACCTTAGTGGTGGGACGGCTGCTTCGGCTGCTCTTATCCCTGCTCGAAAGAGGGGGGGGTAGAAAGGATACCGAACCTCGAAAGAGAAGAGGAACGGAGGCACAAAATCCTCTCATCATCGACACAGTGACTCCGTCACACGAGATTATCTCTGACTACGGATATGTCCTCGAATCAACAATGGAACAATCGACGGACGCGTCGGAAACTTTGTTGATGTCAGAAAATAAAGAAATCTCGATGCAATGTACGAGGGAATACGTACTATTGGACAGGTTGTCCACGCTAGTCGACGATGCTTTTTCCTACTCCGTCGCTCAAGAAATTATTGAAGACAACGACGCTGAGCCACGCTCGGTTGCTGAGTGTCAACAACGAGCCGATTGGCCGAAATGGAAAGATGCAATGCAGGCTGAACTAGACTCAATGGCTAAACGTGAGGTATTTGGCCGTATCGAGCCAATACCCGTGGGCGTTAAACCAGTTGGACATAAATGGGTCTTTGTTCGTAAACGCAATGATAAGGATGAGGTCATGCGTTACAAAGCGAGACTAGTTGCCCAAGGCTTCTCGCGCGCCACGGCATTGACTACGAGGAGACGTATTCTCCGTTATGGACATCATCACTTTCCGCTACTTAGTCGGTTTGGTAGTGTCCAGAAAAAGCGAACATGCGGCTTATGGATGTGGTTACAGCGTATCTTTATGGGGATCTAGATACGGATATCTATATGAAAGTCCCGAAGGGATTTCATGGCCCAAATCAAGTAGCTCTAAACCACGGAGCGCGTCTGTTGTGAAATTGCGTCGTTCCGTATGGGTTGAAACAATCCGGAAGGATGTGGTACAACCGCCTAAGTGAATACTTGGTTGGGAAGGGATACAAGAACGGTGACATCTGTCCATGCATATTCGTGAAAAGAGCAGATGCGGGATTCGTGATTGTAGCCGTCTATGTAGATGACATGAATGTCATCGGTACCATAGATGAGGTCAATGAAACGGCCCGCTACCTTAAATCCGAATTCGAGATGAAAGATCCGGGAGGACTCGATTACGCTTGGGCTTAGAGCTAGAACATCGAGATGATGGTATACTCATTCATCGATCTGCTATGTCCACAAAATGCTCGGGCGATTTAGCATGGACAAGGCACATCCTCTTGCTACCCCCATGATTGGTGAAGTCCGGAAATGAACAAGGATCCGTTTCGTCTAAAGAGGAGGATGAAGAGGTCCTTGGGCGAAACACCGTACCTTAGCGCAATCGGTGCGTTGTTGTATCGGCTCAATGTACTCGTCCGGACATCGCATTCTCTGTGAATCATTAGCGAGATTTAGCTCCGCTCCACGATAAGGCATTGGAATGGAGTAAAACACATCTTTCGATACTTGAAAGGCTCCGGTGACCTTGGATTGTTCTTTCCCTACGCAAAAGAGAGTGATATTAGAAAGGAATTGTTGAGGTGAAGACGATGCATACCGACCGTCGATCTTCCTCTCGATATTGCGACTAAGCATGGTAGCTTGACTACGGAAGTGCTAATGCGAGCAAGCTTACCCCTTATGCGAGAGAATCCTAACGACACGTTAGTTGGATTTCTTGATCTGGTTATCTCTCGACCCGCATAAAGGACGTTCCCAAGCTGGTTATGTGTTCACCATTGGGAATACGGCGATATCTTGGCGATCTACCAAGCGGACCACTAGTTGCTACTTCCTCGAACCATGCGGAGATAATTGCATTGCACGAATCCGTAAGGGAGTGCATTTGGCTCGATCGGTCATAGACCATATACGAGGAATGTGTGGATTAGATCCCACTGACAACTCCTACTTGCATCTTTGAGGACAATGCGGCATGCATTGAGCGAGATGAAGTTAGGTTTCATAAAGGGTGACAATACCAAGCATATTGCGCGAAGTTCTTCTATAATCGTGGCGAGAAATTCTTGAATATCGAAGTGAAACAAGTGAGTTCCGATGAGAATATCGCAGACTTGTTCACTAAGTCTCTGCCGAAATCTACATTTGAGAAACATGTGAGGAGCATCGGAATGTATCGATTATCCGAGCTCAACTAAAGATGGCTCGATGGAATGAGTATCATGTATACCTCGGGAGTATACTTGCATGATTCGACATTTGTAGTTGGTGCGTTGCGCTCTTTTCCTCACCAAAGTCTTTGTTTTTCCCACGGGGTTTTATTTGACTTGGAAAGGTTTTTCGAGGCAACACATTGTGCACCATGTTAGTATTAGCGTTCGACACGGGAGTGTTAGGAAATCCTTCCGTGTTGGTGTCTTACCTGTCTTAGTTGTAGGGGATGAGAGTTATGGTAGGTTAAGACTCTTCCATAAGTAGTTGGATACTGTTAGATGTCTTACCTTAACTAGAATCCTATGTATGGAAAGACTCTCTTTGTAAAGCCTATATAAAGGCCCCTCTATTCATTGTTATCAATACAATTGATTGCTGTCTTTACTTTTCTCCTCAAACAATATGGATATTTTAGTAAATTGAATTGTGGGGTAATGTTTAAAAATAGAAAGAGAACATTTTTTGTGGACATACCAAAATGGCAAAAAGGGAATATTGATTGTGGACGGAGCGAGTATATCAACTGTAAAAAGTAGTACTATAATTACAGGTGCGAAAAAGTAAAAGTCAACATAGGTTGATGAAAAGTAAATACCCCAACAGAAAATATTCCTTGGCCTTTTGAAGATATCCTAAAGCTCGGGAAACCTTATGAACTACGCCAAACCCTACTGGAACGATGGTCCAATGGTCATAACTATCGATATTAACCCTCTAAAAGAAAATAAGGGAAATAGATGGAAATAAGAAAAAAAAAATATTTGGTGTTCTTGAGTTTTTTAGTGAAAAAAAACAGAAAGAAATGGAAGGAAAATTTTTCCTCCTAACTTTCCTTCCGATTTGAAAGGATTTGGAGAGAAAAGAACAAAATGGTTAATTTTCTTTCACTTCCTTTCAACTCGAGAATACAAAATACAATTTCCTTTCATTTTCGTTTCTCTTTTTTTTCTCCTAACTTTCTTTCCATTTCTTTTATTTACTTTACTAAAACTCGGGAACTAAGCGTAAGTTATTTCTACGGAGATAGACCAATAACTACAGATCAATGTCGGTCTTTGTCCATTAAAATAAGCACATCTTATTTTTGACATATTTTTTACTTTTTACAATTGGTTATTGTAAAAATTAAATTTTCTCCTTTTTTTTATGACAATTTTGCCATCATCAAAAAAAGTAGGGGTGTGCAAAAAAAGCGATTAAACCGAAAAACCGCACCGCACCGTAAAAACCGTACCGAATATACCGATAAACAGCTTAAACCGAAAAATATGGTTTTTATTTTTTATAAAACCGAAATTTCGGTAACGGTACGATATTTGACTTAAATACCGAAAAAAACTGTATCGTACCGTTATTTATATTAAATATTTTTATGATAATATAACATATATATATAGTAGTTACAAACTCACATGAATATAGTATAATTGTTCGTATTGCATTTTTTCAGAAGGTAAATTAGTCAACCTCTTAAAAATTTATTGAAGTTGAAGACACTTGTTTGTCTTTTTTTTTTTTTCCTTTTATCCTCCAAAATAGTTGGATGAAAACTTAAACATTAAATTAGTTGCTGTCTTAAGATTAGTGTCAACTTTTTGGTTTAGCTATTAATTTGGATCAGATATTTATGGTACCTTGTTAAATTAATATATTCGAGTATTTTTGTTTTATTAATGCTATCAAGTATCAAGTAGACAAACCGAAAAAGTTCCGTACCGATGTAAAACAAACCAAAATACTGAACTACTAAACCGAAAAACCCATATGTTTATGGTATTAAATCATAACAAACCGAATATATTTGATATGATATCAATTTTACCCTAAAATCATACCATACCGTACCATGCACACCATAAGAATAAGTGATGCGAAGTCTACAAAAGAACAATAGTCCACAACAAAAACTAATAATGATAATAATAATATATAACTAAGGTAGGACGGAGTGGACGAAATTTTCACCATCGAGCTCAAGTACCCTAGCGGCTACACCATTCCTAGTACTTAGGGTACTTGAAAATTTGGAACAATTTGAGTTCGGAACCCGAACTATTATTAGCTTTGTTCTCTTCTTTTTTTTTTTGTCTTTTTTTGAAATTTAGTGTTAGGGTAGGATCGGATACCACTCCGTCTAGTTAGGATAGTGTTAGGATAGTATTGGGGTAGTTTTGAGTTGTAAGGTTTTTATTAGATAGAGATGATGTGGCACCCCCAGGGTATTAGGGTAATCGGTACCACTCCTCCCTCCCTAAGACTCTCATCCTGCATAGTACCATGGATAGTGATACATCCGTACCTCCCCACTTTTACTAAAAGTCTCTAGGTTAAGGACAACAAGCAATGAGGGGGAACGGATGGAGCCCTTAGGTAATGTCCGGGGATGAAACCATTAATCCTGCGCCGAGTGCGCGGGCGCATGCTTGGCGAGGGGGACAGAGCGATCAGTCGTCTTTGTGAATTCTCTCTAGGCAGGTGAGCTCGAGCCTCTTGGGGGGGGGACTCAGGACAGGGGACGATCCTCCTTGTGTGCGTGTGTGAAAAAAAAAAAGGACAACAAGCAATGAACTAATATTCAACCTAAGCACCGGAACATATAAAATATGTTCCCCGTGAACTTTTGGAATTACGTATACAATATATTACTCCCTCCATTTTTTTTTATATATCGTTTGACTTTTTGACACATATTTTTATATATTTTGACCGTATAGTTAAAATTATTATCTTTAAATAATTTTTTTTCTGAATTAAAATTTAGATTATATATTTTTATTCAAAAAATAAAATTTATAAATTGATAAATTTAACTACCCGGTCAAAACACCTAAAAATATGTGTCAAAAAGTCAAACGATATCTAAAGAAAAATGGAGAAAGTATATTTTTATTTATCGACGTTGGTAACACTATTATCGATATAGATAATATTATCATTTGCTTAGATAATATTATTATCATTACAGATAACATGATGGTAGTAGATAGTGGGATTTTTTCGAGTGTGATTTTGTTCACCCTCCTAAAAAGAGGGTGAACTTACCCTCCATAATTGGAGGGTAATTTTGAGATATAAAAATTAAATTTTTTAATTTTTGTTTTTTCTATGTTATTCTATTTGTCGAGATCTTTAATTTGAGTATAATTTTGATACATAATTTTGTAGTTTTTTAATTTTTTTTATTTTGAGTGATAAATTAATATTTTTTATTTATGAAAATAATTTTTTCAAAACTACAAAATTATGTATCAAATTTATACTCAAATTGAAGAGCTCGACAAATAAATAACATAGAAAAACAAAAATTAAAAAATTTAATTTTTATATCTCAAAATTACCCTCCAATTATGGAGGGTAAGTTCACCCTCTTTTTAGGAGGGTGAACAAAATCACACTCGATTTTTTCGACACCGGGGATTAAGAGCATCTCCAATAATCTCATTTTAAATAACACCAAAAACACTAAATATGGTGGGCCCATTAACACCAAAAAAACTCAACTCCAACCACACTCTAAAAAAAACATCAAATATGTGGACCCTATATAAAAATAACATATTTTATTACTATTAAATTATTTTTACTATAATTTATAAATATGTACTATTATAATAATAAATAATTATTAATTAATTAATTTAATAAAAATTAATTAAGACAACTAATTTGATACGTATGGACAAGGAACTCAATATCAAGGATCTCAATATCGAGTTTATCAAAATCAAGGATCCGGAGATGAAGGAGTTCAAGACCAAGCAGGGGGATCTCAAAACACGGCAGGAGAATTTAGCGAGTATATGGCTAGTGGAAACGAGTGGGATTAATTTAAGCTTTAGTTTTATGATTTATCGTTGTGAACTAAGTTTATCCGACTTTATGTATGTTTAATTTGTTATGTATTTGTATTTTATTTGTTTTTATTAATGCATATTTTTCTTGTCTTGTCTAATTTTACAAATAGGAATTATAAATTTATTTTTTAAATATATATAAAAAATATTAACTTATATAATTAATGTAAAAATAAATTATATTAAATAAAGTAAATAACAATTTAATAAATAAGTTAAAAGAAAAACTAATAAAATTAAATAATAAAATAATAATTATAAGTCAAATATGGTGGGCCTCTTGAATTTGCCGGCCATTAAAAACCCTCCATATTTGCCGGTTGGAGAACCCCTGCAAAAAAAATGGTGGGATGCAGTTTTTGTTGGAAAGTAAAACGCAGCGGAAGCGAAGTTTGGGAAAGATGATAATCGCGTTTTACGCATCTACGAGCATAAGATCTATTTAGGCATGCTAATTAATTAATTACTAAGACTAATAAGTAATTTAAATATTATTTATTATTTATTAATTAAATATGTTGATAATTAAAATATCCTAATCTAGATCCAAGATCATAGGATATTACCTTTTGAAGAGTATTGATTACTTCCTTCTTGATCGCCTTGTATTTCTACCTTTAGATCTTCTAGAGTATGATCCGCCTTGAATCGGACGTTGTGTGGGCAACGAGCTACCGGATCTTTCTTGGACACCCTTTGGATCGGCCGATTTGTATCCCTCACAACTCTCGATTTTCTTTTCTTCAAGTTATTCTGATATGTAGCAAGAATAAAAGTGTTCTCTCAATTGTGGAATCAAAGACACAAGTCAAGATCCATAATTAAACACTTAGAAGAAAAATCGAAATTCCTTGTGTATGGAAGTGATGATAATCGGCCAACACCCAAGATGTCCTATTTATAGGCTCTTGGACTACTACTAGGGATCTAAAGGAGGATTATGGAAGGACTCCCTAATAAATTCATCTTATCTTATTAGGACTCTTCCTAATATAATGAATCTATTAATATCAACTTAGTCCACTAAAAAGTTGATATTGCACTTCCTACCAAAATCCCAAATTATGAAATTGGGCTCCTTATTAAATATATTATTTCCCGTGTTTAAGATATCGAATGTCCATTAATTAATTATAAGCTACTTGTGACTTTAATTAATTAATATCTTATCCAAGTAGTACCACTCGAACCTTATTATTATATCGAATTAAATCCACTGCGAGGTTTAATATAATAATCATTATCGAGCTCCTCAAGGGGACATCATCAACCCGCACGAGTCGGGACACGATTTTTAGTAATAATAATAATTGTCGTATAAACAATATTATTGCCCAAGATACGAGGCTTATTGAGTCGATCATTTTGACTCTCACCTATGGTAAATCAAAGCAATAATTATTATAAATACACAATTAAATATTATATACTTAGAATTAAGAAATAATAATTATCTGAGATTTACGTTCTTCTTACAGTCAGTACAGAAGACACTATCTCACCTCGATCCAGTTCAACGTATGCAAATACGCTAATGTACACTACAACATTTTATATAATTTGTCTAATAATTATATAGGTTGTGAACTATTATATTATTTTATAAGGCACCGATAATGTGATCTTCCGTGTGACACCAACACACCACATTATCTACAATATAAAATAATTAGACATTTCATTTGCATAATCATAATGTGAATAAATATGCAAAACATGTGATTAAATATAATTGATATTCTCATAGGTAGTAATAGGGAAATTAGGTAATACAAGCATAAAGTATGCTTTGCAGTATACAATCCTAACAATCTCCCACTTATACTCAGAGCATGCTTTTAAGTATACTACTATATTACATAGTCTCTCGTTTCTCCCACTTATACTCAAAGCAATGCTGCCATACACCATAATCTCATTCCTTCCACATGCCTTTCAAAAATTTTTGAAGGTAGGCCTTTCGTGAAAGGGTCAGCAAGATTATCTTCCGATGCAACCCTGGCTACAACTACATCTCCTTCCTTTACGAAGTGTCGTATGATGTGGTACTTGCGGTTGATATGTTTACTTGCCTGGTGGGCTCGTGGTTCCCTCGAATTTGCGACTGCACCAGTATTATCACAATAAAGTGTAATACCCTCTGGCAAATCGGGAATCACATCTAAGTCCTGCAGGAAGTACTTGAGCCACACTGCCTCCTTGGCTGCCTCAGAGGCTGCCACGTACTCGGATTCCATAGTAGAGTCCGAGATGCATTTCTGCTTCACACTCCTACAACTAATGGCTCCACCTCCTAGGCTCAACACATAACCCGAAGTAGACTTGGACTTTTCTTTGTCCGATGAAAAATTTGAGTCAGTGTAACCCACCGGTAACAGGTCGTCTGATTGATATACAAGCATGTACTCCCTAGTCCTTCTCAGGTACTCGAGTATGTGCTTGACAAGAATCTGATGTCACAGTCTGAGTTTGGCCCGATATCTAGCAGCCATGCCCACGGCATGACAGATATCTGGTCTAGTGCAAAGCATAGCATACATGAGACTTCCCACAGCAGATGCATAAGGGACCATCTTCATGTCATCTATCTCCTTTTGTGTCTTAGGGCACATGTTCTTAGATAGTTGAATTCCATGCCTGTAAGGTAGAAAGATCCTGATTCCAAGGATGTGTACTGCTTCTCCTAGATCCTTCATATCGAACTGCTCAGATAGCCATACCCGTATGTCCGACAATTCTTTCACGTTGTTTCCAATCAGAAGGATATCGTCTACATACAGTACAAGAAACACCAACACGTTTCCATCGCATTTCTTATACACACAACTCTCACTCGGACATTGGACGAATCCATATATTTGGACAACAACTTCGTCAAAACGAGTGTTCCAAGATCTAGATGCTTGCTTAAGTCCATAAATGGATTTCTTAAGTTTGCACACCAAGTGCTCTTCTCCTTCAGCAATGAATCCCTCTGCTTGGCGCATATAGATTTCCTTGTCTAGACTCCCATTCAAGAATGCAGTCTTGACATCTATCTGCCAAATCTCCAGATCCAAATGCGCAGCTATAGCTAAAAGAATCCGAATTGACTTAAGCATGGCTACCGGCGAAAAGGTTTCATCATAATCGATACCCTCTTTCTGAGTGTAACTTTTTGCAATAAGCCTCGCTTTAAAGGTTTCAACCTTCCCGTCACGTCCTTTCTTTCGCTTGTAGACCCATTTACTCCCAATGGCTTGTACACCATCAGGTAGCTCTACTAGCTCCCACACTTGATTGGAATCCATAGATCCCATCTCTGATTCCATTGCTACTTGCCAGTAGTCAGCATCTTTATCTTGGATTGCCTTCTTATAGGCCCAGGGATCTGATTCATCTTCGCCTGGGATTGAGTATAAAGACTTTCCCACGACTATGAATCATTCGGGCTGACGAACAACCCTTCCACTACGATGAGGCAAATCCTGAGTTGGTGTAAAAGTATCAAGAGTCGATACGTGGTGCAGTATTATTTGGCGTTTGTACAATTGGTATAGACGGAGTCTCGCCCCTCAGCTCTTCCAGTATTACCTCGCTCATGGGCTTGTGACTAATCATATAATCCTCTTCCAGAAATCGGGCATTGGTGCTAACAATGATCTTCTGAACCTGGGGACTATAGAACAAGCCACCCTTCGTTCCCTTGGGATATCCTACAAACACTCGTATACATGCGAGATGCCAACTTATCGACTTCCTTATTCAAAGACATGTCTTTGAGTACCCCAAATCCGAACATGTCCTAGGGCTTACGCCCACTCCACGATTACGTGGGTGTTTTGGAAGCGATTTGAAGGCACCAGTTTAGAATGTACGCCGCATTGTTTCTAAGGCGTATCCCCAACGAAATAGGTAAATCAATAACTCATCATTGATCTAACCATTTCTAGAAGAGTCATATTCCTTCTTTCACCACACCATTTTGTTGTGGAGTTCCGTGAGTGGTGGGATGAAATCCCCTCATTCGCCAAGAAATCCAAAAACTCTCCACTAATTAAGGTATTCGCCACCACGATCAGATCGTAGTGACTTGATACTCTTCCCATGACGCTTCTCCGTTTCAGCCTTGAAATCTCTGAACATGTCAAAGGCTTCAGACTTACGTCGCATCAAATAGATGTATCCATATCTCGAATAATCATATATAAACGTGATGAAGTATTCGAAACCACCCCTAGCCTGGATATTCATTGGACCACATACATCCGTATGAACCAATTCTAACACATTCTGAGCACGGTTTCCCTTGGTTTTAAAAACCCTTTTGGTCACCTTTCCTTCCAGACAGGATTCACAAATTGGAAATGACTCAACTTGGAGGTCATCTAATGGGCCATCATCTACCAATCTTTGAATCCTTCCAAGGTTTACATGCCCTAACCGTAAATGCCACAGATATGTTTGGTTTATGCTTGAAGGTTCTTTTCTCTTTTTTGGTTTAGACAAAGAGTTAAGTGATTTATGCATAGGAGTTTGTGCAGTATTAACGACATATAGTCCATCATTAAAAGTACCTTTGCAGATATATTCACCGTTTCTTTTCTTAATAATGGCATCATCATCAAAAGAAACTGAATAACCATCGCTTTTTAATTTAGAAACCGAAATTAAATTCATTCTAAAATCCGGTACTAATAATATATTATTGAGAACTAATAATTTATCATTAATCTTCAACTGTACGACTCCCATTGCAACATCCATAAGCCTGGAATAATCGCCCCAGTTGATGGTAATCTCGCCCGCACTAAGCTGCTTGGTTACCTGAAAACCATACGAGTCAAAGCAAACATGATCAGTGGAGCCTGAATCAACTATCCACGAAGTGGAAGAACAAGCTGCCAAACATGTTTTGACTACTAGTGCACGAGACATACCTTTCTTAAGAGCAGGGCAGTCCGCTTTAAAACGTCCTTTCTGACCGCACTTGTAGCACTTTCCCTTTGGCTTTTTGTTTGCCTTGGGGTGAGGAGCCTTGCTTTTCACCTTGAGGGTTGCCACTTATGCAGCCAACCCGCTTCTTCTTCTTTCCCCATTTTGGTTTGGAAGAAGTAGCAGGTTCTTGCAAGAATCGATGATAACCTTGTTTGAAGAGACCTTCACAGATGAAGCTCTGTCAAGTTCCGCCAAACTATATGTCCTACGGTTCATATTGTAGTTGAGGCGAAGCTGCTCAAAGCTTCTAGGTAAGCCGCCTAAGATAATATCGACTGCGTTTCGCATCGATAGTAGCCCCGATATGCTCGATTCGTTCAAATGGGACATCATTTTTAGAACATGATCCCTCACTGAGTCCCTTGGACATTTGGGTTGTCATCAATACCCTCATTGCATTTTGTCTAGCCACCCGGTTCGATGACCAAACATCTCGGTGAGACTTTTCATCATTTCGCGGCCAGAGCCCATCGTCGATCTTCGATCTTTTGCAATACATTTGTCGCTGAAGCCAAAATGTAACAGCGAGCCATCTCATCAGACTTTTTCCATTTTCGGAATTCAGCCAACTCTTCGGGAGTGGCATTCGGTTCTGGTTCTAGAGGGCTCTCCTCGATTAAGACAAATTTATGTCCCTCAGCAGTCAGGACAATGTCAAGATTTCTTTTCCAATCGGCAAAGTTAGTGCCATCAAGTTTATTTTCTTTGAGAATAACAGCTAGTGGATTGAAAGACATCTAAGATAAAAATTAAAAACATCCATCACATAATGCATAGCAAAATATATCGAAAAACCTCTCAACACAGAATATATATGCTAGCAATCAATACCTCGAAAAATCCGCACATGCAAGCCACGATCGTGTGGACGTTTACACACACATTTTCCAAGTAGAGTTTTACGTCTTTAAGTTTACTATCTAGTCAAATTACGTTATGACAAGTAAAATTAATAGTTGGTTCCTCTTGGCCATGTATTAATTAACATAGACTCCGATGGGGAGCTTATTAATTAATACACCTAAGTGAACACCATAATTTAACATCCTTAAAATATTATCTTTTAAATAATAGTCCTACAGATGGAGAGGTCCTATCATAAAAAATAATATTTACCTTATGTTATCATTTTGAAATTTAAAACTAGTGAACCTATAATTAGCACATCCGATATGGAGGAAGACTCTAATGTCAACGCGCATGCTAATTACTTCACAATTTAAATTAGTTATGGAGGCCAATATGATTTTATTTTAAAAAAAAATAAATCAATTTAATCACTTAGTTATTTTATCCTTAAGGTTTTTAATTTTCTCGTCCTAACATGCAAGGAAACATATCACGAATACATCCATACATGTCATACATCAAAACAATAAAACCAAAAATAAAGCATGGATAATTAAATTATCGAATTATCATGGTCTTCTTCCTTGAGTTGAATCCGAGAAAATCTTCGACTCGATCTCTCCCACTGAATCAAGCATTTCGTCGCTCCTCCCCGGTCGGGCCGTGGATTTCCAAAATTAAAATTTTACTTTTATGCAAAATTAATTACATAAAAAAATTTAATCTTAAATCCCGACTCCCCAGCGGACGCAACGAACGGCGGCGAAAATGGACCGGACCAAAACTGGACGACCCGGCCCAAAGCAATGGCCCAGCCCGGACAGTGCCGCCGCCTTTCTTGGCATTGCTGTGTTGCTCGGCAAGCGGCCGTGTGTTGCTCAGCGGCCTTGCTTCTTTGCCGGCTTGCCGCTTGATCCCAAACAGTCCCGGTTCTGCTCTATTTCTTCGTGATCCCTTTTTTTCCGAATTCGATTACAATTTTATACGAAATAAAATACATCGAAATTACATCAAGATTACACAAAAAAATAAAACCACCTAGAACTACCTGCGGAATTTCTCACGGGAGAAACCATTACATGCCTCAAAAAATGGGCCAAACCAACAATTGCATAATTAATAAAAATAAATAAATAAATAAATACACCATTCACATAAGCCATGATAATTGGATCATATCACCTGAAAGAACACATCTAGCAAAATATTCCAACATCAAAATATATGAATATTTAAATTGCTATCAATTAATCACCAAAATTAATTAAAATAGCAGAAGCCTAAAAATCCGGCTTCGATACCAATTGTTGGAAAGTAAAACGCAGCGGAAGCGAAGTTTGGGAAAGATGATAATCGCGTTTTATGCATCTACGAGCATAAGATCTATTTAGGCATGCTAATTAATTAATTACTAAGACTAATAAGCAATTTAAAAATTATTTATTATTTATTAATTAAATATGTTGATAATTAAAATATCCTAATCTAGATCCAAGATCATAGGATATTACCTTTTGAAGAGTATTGATTACTTCCTTCTTGATCGCCTTGTATTTCTACCTTTAGATCTTCTAGAGTATGATCCGCCTTGAATCGGACGTTGTGTGGGCAACGAGCTACCGAATCTTTCTTGGACAACCTTTGGATCGGCCGATTTGTATCCCTCACAACTCTCGATTTCCTTTTCTTCAAGTTATTCCGATATGTAGCAAGAATAAAAGTGTTCTCTCAATTGTGGAATCAAAGACACAAGTCAAGATCCATAATTAAACACTTAGAAGAAAAATCGAAATTCCTTGTGTATGGAAGTGATGATAATCGGCCAACACCCAAGATGTCCTATTTATAGGCTCTTGGACTACTACTAGGGATCTGAAGGAGGATTATGGAAGGACTCCCTAGTAAATTCATCTTACCTTATTAGGACTCTTCCTAATATAATGAATCTATTAATATCAACTTAGTCCACTAAAAAGTTGATATTGCACTTCCTACCAAAATCCCAAATTAAGAAATTGGGCTCCTTATTAAATATATTATTTTCCGTATTTAAGATATCGAATGTCCATTAATTAATTATAAGCTACTGACAGCTTTAATTAATTAATATCTTATCCAAGAGTAGTACCACTCGAATCTTATTATTATATCGGAATTAAATCCACCTGCAAGGTTTAATATAATAATCATTATCGAGCTCCTCAAGGGGACATCATCAACCCGCACGAGTCGGGACACGATTTCTAGTAATAATAATAATTGTCGTATAAACAATATTATTGTCCAAGATACGAGGCTTATTGAGTCGATCATTTTGACTCTCACCTATGGTAAATCAAAGCAGTAATTATTATAAATACACAATTAAATATTATATACTTAGAATTAAGAAATAATAATTATCCGAGATTTACGTTCTTCTTACAGTCAGTACAGAAGACACTACCTCACCTCAATCCAGTTCAACGTATGCAAATACGCTAATGTATGCTAATAGTCAAGACCAACTATTCTCAAGCATACACTACAACCTTTTATATAATTTGTCTAATAATTATATAGGTTGTGAACTATTATATTATTTTATAAGGCACCAATAATGTGATCTTCTGTGTGACACCAACACACCATATTATCTACAATATAAAATAATTAGACATTTCATTTGCATAACCATAACGTGAATAAATATGCAAAACATGTGATTAAATGTAATTGATATTCTCATAGGTAGTAATAGGGAAATTAGGTAATACAAGCATAAAGTATGCTTTGCAGTATACAATCCTAACAGTTTTATTGGAGTGCTTCCACACTGCAAAAACCCATTATGCAGTGTGGTTGGAGATGCTCTTAGGCATAAGTTTTACGGTTGTATTCTCGTTTATTTGAAATGATTTTTTAGTTTGATAATGGTTTGTGGGTGCTTCTAACAGTTGATCATATGTTTGAGTTTATTTTCGAACTAGTAGTTTGTCGCAAATTTAATTAGATGGATATGTGATTGTGGCTTGCATATTTCACTATGATTATCACGATGAGTAATACTACATTAAAGGCAAGTAATGATATTGTCGAAGTAGGTAATTATATTATCTAAAAATAACTAATTTATTAAATTATTATCGTGGAGTTGTGGTAGAGACTAATTATTTGAGTTGGTAACTCTAAAGTGAAAAAGTGGGTATAGACATGAAAGAGTAAAATGTTGAATATTGGTACCGATTACTTGTGGCGGTGATTTTAGAGAGAGAAAGTGGGTATAGACCCAGGACTGAAAACTGTTGTGAAGGAATCTACTTTATTCACTAAAGTCAGTACGCCGTTTGAAAGAAGTATTTAAATACTAATTGGATAGAGTATTTAAATACCAACAGATAAGGATCTTGAGACGAGGAGCAAAATCCAGATCGTGTATCTTGAAAGTCAATCAACCAATGTGAACGAACCTTTTGCTCACCAAGGTTGGATGTTGGTTCCGATTAATTGAGGTGATAATTATAGAGAAAGAAAGTGGGTACAGAGATAAAAGGTTGAATGGTGGTATCGATTAATTGGAGTGGTAATTTTAGATTGGGAGAGTGGATAGAAAAACGGGGGAACAAAAGTTGAATGTTTGTACTGATTACTTGGGTTGTAATTATAGAGTGAGAAAATATGTAGAGAGATGAAAGAGTAAAAAGTTGAATCTTGATACCGGTGACTCGAGGTGGTAATTTATGAGAGAAAATGGGTAGAGAGATGAGAAGTAAAATATTGAATTTTAGTACCAATTACTTGGTTGGTAACTCATGAGAGAGAAAATAGGAAGAGATG
This sequence comes from Orobanche coerulescens, assembly GCA_033398695.1. Taxonomy (NCBI): domain Eukaryota; kingdom Viridiplantae; phylum Streptophyta; class Magnoliopsida; order Lamiales; family Orobanchaceae; genus Orobanche; species Orobanche coerulescens. Next base: position 6,240,481 of record CM065816.1, read on the forward strand.
TGGGGTAAAGAATTAAATTTTGTTACCGATTACTTCGGGTGGTAATTCATGTGAGAGAAAGTGGATAGAAAGATGATTAAATAAAAAGTTGAACGTTGTTTCCGATTACTTGAGGCGATAATTATGGAGAGAAAGTGGGTAGAGAGGGAAAAAGAGGTGTAAAAAGTTGAACGTTAGTGCAGTGATAATTATTAAAATGTATTTTGGTCTTAGATAAAATATGAATCGTTGATAAAAAAAATACATTATAATTATTCAATCATTCACCCTTTATAATTTGTTCCTAATACAAATCAAATAATACTATAATGCTCCTAATTTCTCCTTCATTAACGCCATTTCTTCTCGTAAGTTCACTTCACACACAGAAAGTGAGGCAGAGAAGTAAAAACAGAGAATTTCTGTCTCCTTCGTCGTCTCCGCGACCAAAATTATTCTTCATCAACAGACATTTTTTCGTCCCCACCATTTTTAGGTTCCAGTTTTTCAATCACCCACATCGAGCAACAGGTGTGTATATGTCTGCCTTATTGTTTTTTTTTTCCTCTCTACGTGCATTTCAAAGTGCGTCCCTTTCTTCCGCTAAATCTCCCGTTTTTGTCTCCTCCTAAAACCCTAGTTTTAAAGCTAAGATTTACGATCTTTCACATTCCATTCATTCATGCTCTATGATTTTGGGAGGAAATTTTATGTTGCTCTGATTTTGTAGGCGATTGTTTGGAGTCTTCATTCTCTTAATATCCTGAGAAACGGTATAGTGCTTCTCTCTCTCTCTCTGTGTGTGTCTCTGTGTGTGTGTGTCGTTCTCTCTTCTTTTCCTTTTTCTCTTGAATTTAGTTTGGGTTTCCTGTGACATTTTCTTTTCTCGTCTATTTGCGACCAAACAGAGGCGGGCCCAAAATTCTTTCAGGGGAGTGGGCTAGAAATTAGCAAAGGGTGGGATCGGTGGGTTTAAACTATTTTTTCACTAGTTTTTGTAAAATAAACCCCCCTGCTGAAACCGGTTATGTTCCCTTGTTCCGCCGCCGGGACCAAGCTATCTCGGGGAAAGATTTAAAATTTTGCCTTATTTAGGAAAAAAAATACTGATTTAGCACTTGTATATTACTATATTTTAGGCTGCGTGGAAAGCACGCAACTCTTTCTGTATGAATTCTTGATGATCGGATTCTATGCGATTATTATATTATATTCAAGAAGGAAAGAATATATTGTGTTTTCCATTATTATTAATTTTTTTTTTTTTGGGTCTGTAATATTTTTCTGCCCTCTTAACCTGTAGTAATTTATCATCTATTTTTCCTTATTTATTTAGTTTCCTTCATATAAAGAATCCAGAGCTTAATCTTTTAATCTCTCTATCTTTGTTTCATCTCTTTGGCACAATGACTAGACACTGCTAAACTGGCTCGGACCTTTCTTCAGATTTGGCTTGCATTATTCTTTTGTTGGTAAAATAATTGTATTTGGACATTCTATGAATCTTTTTTTTTTTTATGGTTTGGACTTCAGATTGAGTCTCTCTATATTTTTGCATGTGATATAAAATTTCGTTTTCTATTATTTTTTACTTTTTTTGGCTATGTAAATGAATTATTGTGTTAGCTGATTTATACATGTCGTCGCGAATAAATTGTTTCAATGAATGTATTGTTGGGATGATTTTTTCCCTCTTTCTTTATAAATACATTTATCAAACTTCATATTGTGGTTTTGGGGATATGTGTTTGCATCTATGCAGCGCAGACGTGACAGACTTAGAAATTTAGCCGTGTTGTGTCGTATTTTTATGTTGAAAATAATATCTCGTATCCCATATCGTGTCTTGTGTCATTATAGGTTTGCATGTTGTATTAATGGTAATTGGGGCTAATGTTTAGTTTGATCAAATCCTTCCGAAGATTAGAGGCTGGATCCGCAGGAGAAAAGGGTAATATATGGAGGCCGACACAGGAAGAGGTTTGGAATGCCAGAAGACTATGGATGGGAGGGAGAATAGTGACAATGGTTCGGGCAACAGCATGCCTATCCCTTCTTGTTGCTTGAAAGCTAGGGCTTCTGTCCCTGAGATTGATGCCAAATGCCACTCCACAGTTGTTTCTGGATGGTTCTCTGAGCCCCTGTCATCCTCTGGTATTACACATTTTTTTTTTCGTGGGGGATGGAGGGGTGATGGCTGTTTTGGTATTTTGTATCTCTAGTTTCTGGCATTGCATAAGAATGGTTTGATTGACTGAAGGGATTGCTTGATCTTGATTACAGATGGAACCGTGAAGAAAGTGTATTTCAACAACCCAATGTGGCCGGGTATAATGCCTTTACTTTGATAGTCAAATAGAATGAATAATTAGGTTCTTAATTAATCAAGCGCGTCTTCTTGTAGGAGAAGCACATTCCCTGAGAGTGGAAAAGGTTTTGTTCAGAGAGAAGTCGTTGTACCAGGAGGTTCTGGTTTTTCAGGTTCAGCGTATTCTGACTTTGTATTAGTCCCTTAACTTATCCTTCGCCTTTTCTTCCCTTTATAATCAAGCGTGTTGTCTTTTGTCTTTTTTTTTTTACACCCCTGCAGTCCTCTGCATATGGGAGAGTACTTGTGCTAGACGGCATTGTTCAGTTGACTGAGAAAGATGAATGTGCATATCAAGAAATGATAACACATCTTCCCCTTTGCTCAATTGAAGCCCCACGAAATGTAACTCTCGATTTCTCTGTCTGTATAATGCTCGAGCTCTTGTTTGCAGGACGTCAATGGCTTATCTGTTATATTGTTTTTTCCCCTTATTTCTCTTTCTTTTTTTCTGGGAAAGCAGGTTTTGGTGGTAGGTGGTGGCGATGGTGGAGTTCTTAGGGAAATTGCCCGTCACAGCTCTGTGAAGTCGATTGATATTTGTGAAATAGATCAAATGGTTATAGATGTGAGTGGGATTGAATTTTGTGCGGAAGTTATAATTTAATAAAGACCTTGTAAAATACCATGTTCTTATATTGGGTAGTTATGTGGTTGTGCTTATTACAGGTAAGCAAGAAATTCTTTCCGGAGTTGGCTCTCGGATTTGAGGATCCTCGTGTGAACCTTCATGTTGGTGATGGTATGCCTAAAATTATGTTTGTGGCAGATGCCTGAATATTTTGTTTTCTCCTTTTTTCCGTACTTTTTTTTTTTTTTCATTTTTCAAGTATGAAATAGGAAGTTACTGTTTTCGCTAGTGGCGTCAATACCACCTCGTCAATGAGGACTTTTAGCATAAAAGTGTTTCTTTTCCAGTAGATACCGAAAGGAGTTTGTTATGTACTGAAAATAATCCGGTTATGTATTTGCATTTTTTTTTATTAATTCATTTTATATGCTTATTAAATTGCGATTTTGACAGCTATTGAGTTTTTAAGGCGCGCACCTGAAGGGAAGTATGATGCAATAATTGTTGATTCATCGGACCCTGTTGGTAAGTGCTAGTCCCTTAATATTTCGACTCGATGTGCATAAGGATTCTATGTTTTTTTTACTTATCTTAGTTTAGAAAAAAAAATCGAGACTGCAAAAAGGATTCATGATTTTTCTCTAACCAAAAGCTGACAATCACTTATCTCTCAGGACCTTACATAATAGGTTGGTCTTGTGTGCAGGTCCGGCTCAGGAGCTTGTGGAGAGGCCATTTTTTGAGACGATAGCTACAGCGTTAAGGCCTGGCGGTGTTCTTTGTAATATGGCAGAGAGTATGTGGCTTCATACTCATCTCATTCAGGATATGGTTTCCATATGTCGTCATATTTTCAAAGGTTCCGTTCGGTACGCATGGGCTAGTGTCCCCACATACCCAAGGTAAAAAAAAAAAAAAAAGAAAAAATTTAGTCGATTCAAATTTATTATTGCGAATTCCTTTATGACGTCCATAATACGTATAGTTCTTACGGTTTCTGTATCTGGTTCACAGTGGCGTTATAGGATTTCTGTTGTGCTCGACAGAGGGACCTCCTGTTGATTTTGCACACCCAATCAATCCTATTGAGAAGATGGAGGATGCACTTGCCTACAGAAGGCAGCTTCAATTTTATAACTCTGAGGTATCTTTTCTTTCTGTTTTTAATTAGATCGTCTGACGAAACTAAAACATTTCGCCAGACGGGGCCTAAATTTTTATTGTTTTTAGTTTTTTTTTTTTCCTTCAGTTTTTAGGATCCCCGTGGTATTTTATTTCTTTTGATTCTTCTCAAGGTTTTTCAATTGAGTTTTAGGCACTGTCTGACGGATCTCAACCCTTCAAACAATAACGACACGTAGTTAAATTTGTACTTGCAAGTTTTAACCAAGTGCCCTCGCTCTCTCTGCTTGCAGATGCATAGCGCTGCGTTTTCATTGCCCTCTTTCATCAAGAGGGAGGTGCAGGCTCTCCGTGATTGACTGATCAACTTATCGGAAAGACGTTCACGTACAGTAGTTGCTCTTATATACGTTTTAGTTTGGTTTAGATGTCAAAATGGTCGCGGAGATTGAGAATATTGGTTGAGAGGAAACTTGTAATGTGAAATTTCGGTTCCGGTTATTGCCGCCTGCCATTATCGTATTTTTCACTTGAGCAAGGAGCTGCTACTTTAAGGATTTCTGATCAATTCCTGTTATGGCTGTCGACATTATTCCGGTTATTTTCTTATGGATTTCTGGTTAATTCATATCTAGTACGTGTATAATACATATTTCATTTTAAAAAAATCTTTGTCAAAATTTGATTACAGAACCTTTAAATTTGATTGATGCATCATTAACGATGATTAAATGTCAAAATTATTGTATTTTTTGGTAGAATGGTCAAAAAATCTTGAATCCGGTCTCGAAATTTGGTGGGACGGAACGGGATTTGAAACATAAAATCCAAGGGCTGTCCTATCTCGTTCCATTTAGAAGATTATGGGACGAGACACCGGACAAAGATGTATTAATCCGTTGGGCCCGTCCTATCCATTTCATTGATTTTTTATTGTTTGAATTATAGGACGTGTTAATATTTGTAAGTTTTGGTACCCTTAAAAATAGTAAGTGATTTTATGTATAATTTTTATGTAGATTAAATTGTTGGCTATAAACTTTTAATCGTGTTATTTATGATTATAAATGTATATGTATGTATTTGCTTATAAATATTGAAATAGTGGGATGAAAATGTTGAAATCGTCAATCCTATCCCATATTTCTATTTATAAACGACATTTTTTTTTTTAACAAAGTTAATTTTTTTATCCATCCAATCTATATAAATAGGTTACGATAGAATATGCCTGCAATTTAGTAGAAAAACAAAAAGGCTAGACATAAAAGAATGAAGCAAATATTCATAATCTCCGTTTGATATGACTTCACTTTAAAAATAATCAGTTTTTATAATAAAATTTTATATCTAATAATATTTAAAATAAAAAAAATATTTTTTTTTGGAACTTACGAGTCACTTGTAGTAGATTTTAGAAGCAGCATTAGAGTGGATTTTAAAAATTGCCGTCATAAAAAATATTAAAATTAATGTTGTTCATTTTAAAAATATTTAAAAGAAAAATTTATTAAACACAAATTTATTTAAATTCACCTTTGCAGCCTTTTTTTTTAATATACTGCTTAAAGAAGTCAGAGTTATTTACAAAAGGGTGTAGTTTTAAAACACATTTACCATATATGTGTCCTTTAAAAAATATTTACTAAATAGGTGTAGTTTTCTACTTAAGTGGGTTTTTATTGTTTTTTTTTTACTTTTTTTTTAAATCATTAGTTTTTCTGCTTGTTTTTAACTGTTTTTTTACTGCTTTTTTAACTGTTTTTTAAGAAAAAAATATATGTAATATTAATATTAAAAGTCGGAAGTTCTTATTTAAAATTTGTAAATAAAAAAAATTTGTCAAAAAGAATTTTGGAATTTACTTATAAACTGTTTTAATTTTAATAAATTTTCAAATATTTAAATATTGTTTTCTAGGATTATCCCTTTTTATTAAATTTTCAATCTTATTTTAAATAAAAAAAAGATTCCATTTACTAGAAAATTCAAAATTCAAAAATAGAAATAATATTTTTTACTATAATGTTGTAGATTTTTAGTTAAACTTTAATCTGTCTTTTTTAGGCTTTTAATTTTTTTTAAGAACATAACAGGTTTTTATGAAAAATACAACTAGCAGATTTAAAAAAATAATCCTAGAGTGGATTATTAAAATAATCAGTTTCATAATCTCCGTTTGATATGGCTTCACTTTAAAAATAATCAGTTTTTATAATAAAATTTTATATCTAATAATATTTAAAATAAAAAAAATATTTTTTTGGGGAACTTACGAGTCACTTGCAGCAGATTTTAGAAGCAGCATTAGAGTGGATTTTAAAAATTGCCGTCATAAAAAATATTAAAATTAATGTTGTTCATTTTAAAAATATTTAAAAGAAAAATTTATTAAACACAAATTTATTTAAATTCACCTTTGCAGCCTTTTTTTTTAATATACTGCTTAAAGAAGTCAGAGTTATTTACAAAAGGGTGTAGTTTTAAAACACATTTATCATATATGTGTCCTTTAAAAAATATTTACTAAATAGGTGTAGTTTTCTACTTAAGTGGGTTTTTATTGGGTTTTTTACTTTTTTTTTAAAATCATTAGTTTTTCTGCTTGTTTTTAACTGTTTTTTTACTGCTTTTTTTAACTATTTTTTTAAGAAAAAAATATATTTAATATTAATATTAAAAGTCGGAAGTTCTTATATAAAATTTGTAAATAAAAAAAAAATTGTCAAAAAGAATTTTGGAATTTACTTATAAACTGTTTTACTTTTAATAAATTTTCAAGTATTTAAATATTTATTTTCTAGGATTATCCCTTTTTATTAAATTTTCGATCTTATTTTAAATAAAAAATAGATTCCATTTACTAGAAAAATTCAAAATTCAAAAATAGAAATAATATTTTTTACTATAATATTGTAGATTTTTAGTTAAACCTTAATCTGTCTTTTTAGGCTTTTAATTTTTTTTAAGAACATAACAGATTTTTATGAAAAATACAACTAGCAGATTTAAAAAAATATTATATTTAAAAAAGTGGGAATCAATTTTTTAATACCAAATCATAAAATTGATGAGTTCTATATCCTCATTTATAAAACTATAAGTTTTTAGTACCATTTTGATTAAAAAGACTAAAATGTCCTCTCTTTTGTTGTAATGTTGACTTCTCACTTTTTATTTTATTTTATTTTATTTAAACTACTTTTCTTCTCTTTTTTCTTTTTTACTTTCCTCATCTGCTCCGATCGATATTAATGTCCAACAACCAAAATTTAACTACAAACATATACATCAAAACAACACAATCATTTCTGACAAAGGGTCTCTCAAAAATCTTATAGAAATCACAAGATTATTCGAAAAGAAAAGTTGACATTGAAATAGGACTTCATTAGTCGTGCTTCTGAGTTCATAAAGAAGGTATGCATCAGTATTTGACCGATGAAAAAAAAAAATTCCCGATCTGTTCTTACAGACACGATCGCTGCACACGATGGGAAGCCACCATGTGCAACGATCGTGTGCAACAGTCGTGTCCAACGACCTTGTCATCGTGCGCACCACTAACGTGTTCACGATCGTTTAACACGATCGTATACAATCGTGTGCAGCGATCGTGTTCATGGCCAGAAACTTGCACACGATCACTGCACACGGTAGTAGACGACCGTGTGCATCGGTCGTGTCCAAGGCAGACCGTTTTATAATATTGTTCGCTCAGTTTTCTGAATAGTTATTCATCTTTTTGTAATCAGATGTCGTGGCAGCGTGTTTTGATACATCACGGTGGTCATTGGGAGCGATCGACATATGCAGACGGGGACTCCTTTTTTGTCTATATCGACACGAGCAAAGTTAGTCGTGCAAACCTCGTGGGGGATATCCGAGAGGGTTTGGGTAGTCCAAATGAGTCCGATTACAAATTATGGTACTTGACACACATGGCCAAGGGAAACAAAGTAAAAGTCCTATTACGGGGCGATACCGAGATACTTCGATTACTAGTAGAATACAAGGAGGATCCTGAGGTCTATGTTGAGAACATCAGCTCCTCCACTCCCGAGGTTAATATGGCATGTAGCAGCTCGAGAGTAGAGCCCGGCAACATAAATTATGACATGCCTTCCAAAGAGTATCAATACGAGGAAGATGAGGAATACGAGGAAGATGAGGAGGTGCATACATCCGAAGATGAAGATTGTTGTAAAGACTTGCTTGAGTCACTATCTGCGGAATTTCTTGCTTGGGTTCGCCAACCGGCCCAAATGGATAGGATTATGAGTCGTCGGAACTTCTCACCCGACCATCAATCTACGAGCGAGCATGAGCATCTACAATCAATGCGTAACTGGATCATTCCATTTTCGGACCCCGGTAGTGCCGGGACTTTGGGTTGGGTCGAGCAGCCTCCACCGGTTACCGGTCAGCTAGAGCTGGGGTCCACCTTTCGTTCCAAGACAGAGTTGAGGATAACTGTAGGAATGTATCATTTGGAAAACATGAGTGTATCACTGATCGTTCCGCCGATAAACGTATAATGTTTGTCTGTAAGAGTGGGCGAAAAAATTGTCAGTTTAGGTTGTGTGCTATTGAGGGTGCAACTATTTGGAGAATTACTAAGTTGACATTGGAGCACAGCTGTCACCCTGATTTGAACCGTGCTGCCGCACGATCGGTCACTTCTGAGGTTGCCGCCCATTATTTTTCTAAAAGATTGACCGGTGAGGGGGTCACTTTGAGGCCAAAGGAGATGATTGCAGAGATATGTAGGGAGTACGGCATTGACATGCTATACAGTTTTGCTCTCCGGACGAGGAATATAGCGATAGAGAATACATATGGCGGCTTTGATGAGTCGTATCAGAGGTTCCCATCTTATCTGTATTTGTTAAAACAGCGTAATCCAGGGACAATTTATGATTTACAGACGACTCGTGAGGGAGTGTTTTGCCACATGTTCGTTGCACTCGGACAGAGTATTAGGGCATTTGATACGTGCCTTCGACCGGTGATTATAGTTGATGAGACCCACCTGAAGGGAAGGAATAAAAGAACTCTATTTGCGGCCGTCACATTTGACGGGAACGAGCAAGTATTTCCTCTTGCAGATGGTCTCGGTCCGATAGAGAACGACGAGTCATGGACTTATTTTCTGTATAACCTGCGCAGATGCTACAATTCGATGGAAGATTTACTGAGTGTGAGTGACCAACATAAGAGCATTCAGAATGCTGTTCGAGCCGTCTATCTGAATGCATTCCACGGGTTATGCTATCACCATCTTGCAAAAAATCTGACCTCCTACGGTGCGCATGCTATAGGACTCTTTAGAACTGCTGCCTACACGCATCGTGAAGAAATTTTTGAAAACTACTTTTCGAAACTACATATCGAAAGCCCTAATGGGGCTACAGACGCCTTTCTGAAATTGGGCTAGAGAGGTGGGCTAGGTCGAAGTGTCCGGTACGACACTATAACTTCTTGACATCCAATGCTGTTGAATGCTTTAATAATCGTATGTTGTGGGCGAGGCGTTTACCTGTTTGCTCGTTACTTGAGATATTTCGCCTTATTTTAGAGAATTGGTTTGATGAGAAGCGGGGAGAAGCTACATCAAGAGACCATGAGTTGACAATGCACACTTTTGAAAAGCTTTCTAATTCTGTGCAAGCCAGTCTGACTCTTACCGTTCGAGCTGCCACCCCATTTGTTTATAAAGTCGAAGAAAACAAAGTTTCTTATGAGGTCGACCTTCGAACATGGACATGTTGTTGTCGTGAGTTTGATTTGGATCAGATTCCATGTCATCATGCCGTTGCTGCTATAAGGTAATTGTCTATGCTGTCGTGTGCACACGGTCATGGCTGTGGGCATGCGGGTGCTGTCGGACGCTCACGTTCGTGCCCACGGTCATGGCAGAATTCACACGATCGTAACCTATGATCGGCAAGATCGTCGTGTGCACACGGTCATGGTCGTGGGCATGCGGGTGCTGTCGGACGCTCACAGTTGTGCCCACGGTCATGGCAGAATGCACACGATCGTAACCCACGATCGGCACGATCGTCGTGTGCACACGGTCATGGCCGTGGGATGCGGGTGCTGTCGGACGCTCACGGTCGTGCCCACGGTCATGGCAGAATGCACACGATCGTAACCCACAATCGGCACGATCGTCGTGTGCACACGGTCATGGCCGTGGGCATGCGGGTGCTGTCGGACGCTCACGATCGTGCCCACGGTCATGGCAGAATACACACGATCGTAACCCACGATCGGCACGATCGTAACCGACGATCGGCACGATCGTGTTCTGCCATCGTGTGGAAAACAGGGCTGGTCTGGATTTATCCTACACCTCATCAATATCAAAAATACATTATCCTATACAACATCCTTGACATAATTACTTATTGTAACAGGCGCGCCGGCAATGGTTTGTCCGTGTATGATTTTGTTAGTCGTTATTTCAAGCAACAAGGCCTTAGAGAGACTTATAAGGAGCATATTAGTCCCATCCCACATCCTGATGAGTGGAATGTCCCATCAGAGATCTCATCCATCATTTGCGTACCTCCAGAGGGGGTACGACAAGCCGGCCGACCAAGGATGAGTCGCGCATGGTCCTCTGTTGAAAATTTGCCCGCAGGTGGACGGCCTCAGGTGTGCGGTAGGTGTAAAGGAACCGGCCACAATAGAAAATCTTGCAAAGCATTCATTCCCATAGGTGGTGTGGATTTGAATATCCCTGAAGAAACTCAAGGAATGGATGAACAAACGAGGCAAAGGCGCCGGCAGAAGAAGAGGTGTAGCATTTGCCGTAATGATGACCATGACATAAGGGGATGTCCATACCATGAAACTTAAATTGCTTATGTATTTTTATATTTTGTGACTTACTAGAAACAATCATGTGCTGATATTTTGATCCTCGATGGACCATGTATTGATTCAGTATTCTGATTATTAGTTGAAATGCATAATTTTGTGTCTATTTTCTTTATCTTTGAATTGAAATTTAAGTGTTCAGTGATGTAAAGCAAATAAAGGTGATTATGGAGCCAAACATTAACCATAACAAAGTAGCTCACTTTAAAGAGCAATAGTTTACAGCAAAACAAAATATAACTTTACAAAACAAAAGTTCATCACCATCACACCAAAATATCTGATAATAACTTAAAAACCACAATCACTTGGATCCCTTTCCCCCATCTGTTGCTGTATCTTTAGTCTTGTATCACCATCTTCATGAACTTCCTCTTCTAAAATAACTTCTTTACTTGTCTTCTCAGAAATCTCCAAATCATTATCATCATCACCATCTACTATGACTGGAGTGCTCGCAGTGTTTTTAAATAGGCCCTGTTTCATGAAACACATATCAATTCGCAGTACACACTACACATACAACAAAATCAAAAAACTTACTCTGAGCATTGAGTATCTTCCTCTCGGCCTAGTTCTGTATGGTGGGTTGGGATGAGGTATCCTCCTTCTTCTTTTTGGTGGTGGTGCTTCGATTTCTCCTAAATCGCTTTCTCGTAATCGGCCGCTCATTTCGCGTAATTGATTTTAATGGATTTTAACTGATGTTAATTGATTAGGGTTTGTAGTGAAAAGGGGGGCTACGGTTCATGTATTTCACTCTCATTCAATGAAGATGGGCTTATATTGAAAAAGGAGGGGGGAACCCACGATGGGATTTTTTAATAAAATAATTTGATGTTGCCCTTTGCAGTACACACGATGGTGCACACGATGGGCACGATCGTGTGCTCCGATCGTGTGACACGTTGGCAACCAGATGTCACGGTGTCTATGGTGTCAAATTAGCACTGTACCCACGTATGCACACGATCGTGCCCACGATGGGACACACGATCGTGTGCACAAGAACATCAAAAATTTTCACTAATTTCTCAAATTACTCGTCAATTTAGGTGTTGTTACTTATATATTAACAATTATTTGTTAACAATACACTTATTTAAAAAGTTATTGATTGAATTAACATAATATATTGCATATCATATGTAGTCTATCTGTTCTCAGTGTATTAGTTTGTACGGATAAGTTCATCATCTGGGTGAAATATCTCACATACTAATGAATTACAATGAAATGACAAATACGAGTTTGTATAAGAAGCTATATAGTAATTAATGTTTGAACAAGCAATTTTTCAATCACAAAACATCCTTCTAGATAACACAATAAATCAAATTGGCAAAAATACCAAAAGTTTATATGCACGCGATCGTGTACACGGTCGTGCCCACGATGGGACACACGATCGTGTGGACGGCCGTGCCCACGATGGGACCCACGGTCGTGTGCACACGGTCATGGCAGCCACCGTGCGCACACGACAGCATCAACCCATGACCGTGGGCAGGTTGCACACGATCGTGACCCACGATGGCCACGATCGTGTGCATCCATCGTGTGTAACACAGAGCCAAAAGATAAAGATTTAACAACACAACACGATTGTGACCCACGATGGCCATGATCGTGTGCATCCATCGTGTGTAACACAGAGCCAAAATATAAAGATTTAACAACACAACACGATCGTAAAGATTAGTTGTCTAAAGACACAACACAACACAACATATTAATCTTGCCACAACACAACACGCCATAAACCATTTTACATGTCTAAAGACAACATAAATATTTTAGCAGCTAAACCATATCGATATTTCTTAATATATTTCTCATTAAGTTCCTTGATTTGGTGCCTTGTTCCTGGGTTTGCAGAGACGATTCAATCCAGTACATGCACGCGAAGGGGCCACAACTGTGATTGTCGTTTTGTATGAATTGTAGCTCTCGTGGCATAATTTTGAAACTCATCTCTGTGTCATACTTCTTCTTAGATCGGTTGTTCATCCAATACCCAGATTCAGCTAGCACACGAGGCATCAGACGCATAATCGGTCGCAGTTGGTTGAATCGGTATCGACCATCTTCGTGGTGGTGTGACAAGGAATCGTACAACTCCACGGTCCATGTTATGATGTCAATATTGATAGTCACCCAGTGGCTCTCGTCGAGGCAACAAATGGCAATGATCTGTTGAAACAAAATATGTAATCATATAAGATCATCACATCAAACATTGCGAATCATTTATAAATATAAATTTCAAACTTACTTCGTTGCAATTTAACCATGGAACCGCATGTGGTGTATCAAGACCTATCATGTAGTCCTCGATGCATTTAGGAATTTTCCAATCCTTGTAAACCGGCTTCCCGGTCACCTTGATACCAAGTGGATCATCCGGATGGAGTCTTGCAAACTCGTTGGCCAAAACTAACTACAAAAAGCCAAACCACAAAATTAACAAAAAATATACATCACACCAATGATATACAAGTGAGTAGGTTATAGAACTTACGTAAAATTGGGAGCCGGCAAGTACAGTGCCAACTCTACCGACACCAACACTACGGACTCCCCTCCGAAGCCTCGCTCGAGTCGCAAGCACGTAACAGTCTATCACCTCGGCATCAAAGTCTTCACGGCTAGACTCTATCCGATCAAATAACTCCTGGGTGAGAGCATGCCCAGTCTCCAAACACCGGACAATAGCATCACATTGCTGCTCCCTCCTAAATTGTAGGTACAACTTCTTCAGAGCATCGCTATCTCTTGGAGGCGCAACCACAAAAGGCTCCCGAAGAGCAGCAGATGGTCGACTCACTCGTGGTGGAAGACTACGCTCACCCAAATGCTGCGTTCCGGCACTCTCACCATCTTCATCACCCTCAGCATCCCTCTCACAACTATAACGATCAGAGAGTTGTACAGCCGGCTGCTCGATCTCAAAAACTGGCTTCTCGATCTGAAATGGAGGCTGCTGCTCAGGGCCACCACCCTCACTTCGAAACATCGCACTATAATGATGCTCGTCCTGAAACCAGTCGAACATCGTCCCATACTGCTGAACGGCGCCTCAAATGGCTCATACTGATGCTCGTAATCAAGGGGCTGCTGAGTCCGCTCAAAAGAATGATGAATCTGAGAATGGTGATTGTGCTGGACCTCAGAATGGTGGGTAGGCGGACGCTGAGAATGGTGACTAGGCTGACGCTGAGAATGATGACTAGACTGACGCTGAGAATGGTGACTGTGGGCTGCGCCAGAGACTGAGTGACGTGGAGGGTCAGGAATCCTCCGCTGGGCGCTGCTAACAGATGCAGAATGATGAGGCCTATCATGGCTCCCAACTGAGTAGTGCACCGGGCTCCTAGAACGTCTATGCATAGGTCCGAAGATATCCACGATCCCAGAAAGCACCCGACGAGAAACTCGAGCAATAAATCTGGACTCAGAATCGTCGTACAAGATCGCCTTCAAACGGAAATCGAAGTACTCATCCCTGCTCGTGTCCTGGGTGTGGTTCGGACAAAAAAGTCCGTGGACACAACACACCCTCTCTGGATGCCTCTCCCAGTCCGATGTCTCTGCACCATCTACTGGTGGGGTACTCTGCCGGCGTCGCTTCGACACTTTATGTGCCGACTCATATGTAATCAATTTTCCAGCAGCCTTCTTCAACCTATCCATAACTTTCTTCCTCGGGATCGGCGCAGGCTCATCCTCCTTATTATTCACAGCTATTCTTACAGGCTTAATGAACTTAACGTCATATGGCGAGCCATTCTCAAAGCTCAGGTAGTAGTACTCAGCCTCATCCTCCTCCAAATGCGGTAAAGAGGGAAGTACTCTGTGCTGCAAAATTAGTCATTAAAGCATACCATTAGATGGGCAATCACATAACGTTTAAGAGATGAAGTCAGGAGAAAATACGTTTACAAATTTATGTACCTTATCGTCGAAGAAATGAGTGAAATCACAAAACATCTTCCTCGTAGTCTACATCAAACACCGGGGGACTTGGACAGATTTATCTCGAATACCACACAATGCTTCCAATGAAGGAATCATCTCATACGACCATATCTGTAAATCCCAAACAGGACCATAGAAGTGATAGTCCTTGTGCTCTTGTCCCTCCTGTTGGGATTCGGTGCCTAAAACGAAGGCCCAGCGGAAGCGGTAAAACGAAAATTAATTCGATCCGAATCCCTACGAGGATCGATCGAGCTACGTATATACGAATATATAAACGAAAAGCAAGAGTCGTAAGAAACTAACCCTCGAAGTCCGTTGATTAAATGGAAACCTTCTCTTGAGCTATTCCCCAAGCTTTAGTTGATCTCTACGTATCCGATCCGCTCCAAGCCCTTGAACGATCCAACGCCGAAAGCACCACGTCTCTACTTGCCACGCGCCGGAAAAACGACCGGAATAACAACACTTGATTAACCTCTAAGGTTACGGCTAGAATCAAATGATGAAGCTTTTATTATTACACTCTAAGTGTATAATATATCTCTCAATAATTTTCTCTCAATTTTTCTCCAAGAAAATGAAGAGGAAGTGAATGAAGAAGATGAAGATGAGTGTTAAACTCAAAGTCTATCTCTCTCTCTATATTCTCACGTTGAAAGCTTACCAAACAAGTGAGGAGAGTCTTCCTTTTATGCTCCATAAAATCCTCCCAAATCAAGACTAAATAATTAAAATGAATTAATTAAAAGATCTTGTTCCCTTGATACTTCAAGTCTTCCACCAATTAAGGTGGAGACTATGACCAAAGGAAAGAGGAGGGAAAATGGGATGGCCATCTAGAAGGAGCCGGGACGAGTTCGGTTCGTTTCGGACTCCCGTGAGTCCAAACAGATAAACTCCTATTCCGTTCCGATGTATTTGTGTCGTTTAATTAATCCAATTAATTAAACATATCAAATACAAAATAACATAATTAATTTCTCCAAGAAATAATTATATTCATGAATTAAATTAATCACCCAGTGATATATTTAATTCATTAGGCCGTATATCAATTTATCCAATAAATCGATTTAGACATCTAATGTCTCAAATTTAGATATCTAATATCTAATACATATAATGAGAGAATTAGCTTGATTCATTCCGTCGTCAATCCTAATGCGCGACTCGGTAGGTCCGTCTCAGTCAGCAATGGGAGGAACCAAAGAGTAGTAGCACCACCTAGCCACTGGTGGCCTACACTGTACTTCGATCGAGAACGAATGATTGGGATCATTCAAGAACCATTCTGTCGTGAATACCAGTAAACGTATAAACCCTTCTTTCATATGTCCCGATCAAATTATGGGGTCACGGTCAGTCAAACCCCATCTGTACTTGACGCTATGCATGCGTTAATGCAAACCGAGATCATCGAGCTCTCGTGTATCTAATACAACTAGCTCCAATGCTTTGGCCAAAGACTTATGATCTCATCTGCCAATAACCGCATAGGACATATAACCCGCTCACTAACGGAGAAAGAATTCTATCTTGGTATTCATAGGACCTGCTACTTGCCCGTCAAGATGCACGTCGAGGTTGACCCCGCCTTAGGTTTACGGTGGTCGAACTACTCTAATGAAAATCTTGACGTCACAAGCACATCCCTACTAAATCCTCAAGTCGAAGGTTCACGAATACCTATCACAACCTTTCGATTCCGTCATTGGTATCCGTGAGTGAAATTCGTGTGACGAATCAAGGGTGAGTCGGTTCGAGTATACTAATCCAATTAGCATACCTATAACGTGTGCTCCCACTAACCATTAGTGTTCGACAGGCACTCTCCATATCAAAGAACACGTCATACAAGTCTTCACATAAACTTAACGCCCAGTCAAGTTTCATCGACTTGCGAACGATTAAGTATTTGAGCTATAACCTTTCCAGTGCCGTCCCCCTTATCCAATAAGGAGTGGAACGTTTTGCTCTCAAATACAAGGACTAGTTTCTATATATTTATTTATGAGTTAGGAATGCCAATAACTACCAGTAAATAAAGAAACATTCATTTGCCTTATATAAATGGTTTACATAATTTCAAGTACAATGCCCTCACTCAACAATCTCTGAGTGGCATTCGAGGGCATACTCCTAACAATCTCCCACTTGCACTCAATGCCACACACTATGGTATCTAATACCCATGTTCTCTAGATGACGCTCCAAGCTAGTTTGAGAAAGTGGCTTGGTCAGTGGATCGGCGACGTTGTCGGCCGAGTCTACTCTGTGCAGCACAATGTATCCCTTGCGAACAAATTCCCTTACGAGATGATACTTCCTCTCAATATGTTTGGTGCTGTTGTGAAACCTCGGCTCCTTGGCCTGCGCTACAGCTCCGTCGTTGTCGCAAGATGCAGTAGACAGGCAGCTCAGCACATGGTATCATTTAAAGTTCTCCCAGAAACTTCTTAATCCAGAACCCTTCCTTGGAAGCCTCCGAGGCTGCTTGATACTCAGCCTGACAGGTGGAATCAGCAGTCGCGCTTTGCTTGGCGCTAGGCCAAGATACTGCTCCTCCATTAAGAGTAAATATGTAGCCAGAAGTAGACATCGAGTCGTCCTTCAGTCCTTGGAAGTCCGAATCAGTGAATCCCACCACATCCAAATCTCCACCACCATACATCAGAACCATATCTCTAGTCCTTCTCAAGTACTTGAGAACGTTCTTTCTGGCGATCAATGTTCCCTACCTGGGTTTGCCTGAAACCTACTCACCACGCTTACAGCATGCGCAATGTCAGGTCTCGTACACAACATAGCATACATAAGGCTACCCACGACCGAAGCATATGGTATATTACTCATTTCATTTCGTTGTTCCTCACTTTGAGGACACATCTTCAAGGAGAGTTTTATTCCATGTTGCATCGGTAAGAACCCTCTTTTAGAATCATCCATCTTAAATCGCTTTAAGATTTTATCTATATAGAGGGCTTGGGAAAGACCTATTGTTCTTTTCGCTCTATCCCGGTAGAGTCGAATACCAAGAATATAGGTAGCTTCTCCCAAGTCTTTCATGGAGAAATTACTCGAAAGCCAAGCTTTCACAGAACTGAGTATTCCCATATCATTTCCTATTAGTAGAATGTCATCAACATATAGTACTAAGAATGCGATCTTGCTCCCAATAACCTTCTTGTATACACAAGGTTCCTCTTCATTTTGCACGAAGTCAAACTCTTTGACTGCTTCATCAAAACGAAGGTTCCAACTATGCGACGCTTGCTTCAGTCCATAAATGGAACGCTGAAGCTTGCACACTTTCTGAATATCGACTTCAGACACAAAGCCTTTAGGCTGCTCCATATAGATTTCCTCCTCGAGGAATCCATTAAGGAAAGCCGTCTTTACGTCCATTTGCCATATCTCATAATCGTGGTAGGCGGATATAGCAAGCATCATGCGAATAGACTTGATCATGGCTACGGGCGAGAAGGTATCGTGGTAATCGATCCCTTCCTTTTGGGTATAACCCTTTGCCACAAGCCTGGCCTTATAGGCATCAACCTTTCCATCACCATCAGTCTTTCTCTTGTAGATCCACTTATTCCCAATGGGCACTATGCCCTTGGGGCGGTCTACTAGAGTCCAGACCTCCTGATTTACATGCATCGAGTCTATCTCAGCTTCCATAGCTTCACGCCATTTCGCGGAGTCTACATCCACCATCGCTTGGTCATAGGTCGTCGGGCCAGTCTCTTGGCTATCACTTGGAACCTCATGGAGACCCAGCTCCTCCAAGTGCACAAGCCCATACCTCTCAGGTAAATGAGACACCCTACTAGACCTAAGAGGTGGTTGTACTTGTGTTTCAGAAAGTTCGGTTCCAGTTTCTTGCACAGGTGTCTCTCGAGGAGTTTCATTGTATTCTTCTAAAGAAATACTTCTACCTGCTCCGCCTTCCTGAATGAACTCATCTTCCAGGAAGTGTGCTTGTAAAGCAACAACAATCCTTCGATCTTCGGGCATGTAGAATAGACATCCCATCGTCCCAGACGGGAATCCAATGAAACGTCCCTTCACAGACCTAGCTTCCAACTTCTCCACCTTAGTCTTCTTGACATAGGCGGGACATCCCCAAATCCTAATGTGATTAAGACTTGGTTTCCTGCCCTCCCACATCTCATGTGGAGTTTTAGGAACGGATTTGGAAGGACATCTGTTCAAGATGTAAGCAGCAGTCAGGAGTGCATACCCCCATAGGTAAATCGGTAAGTCAGTATAGCCCAGCATGGAATGGACCATGTTCAACAAGGTCCGGTTCCTTCTTTCTGACACACCATTTAACTGAGGAGTACCTGGAGGTGTTAGTTGTGAAACTATTCCATGTTCCTTAAGGAACTCGTCAAACTCCGTACTCATATACTCGCCACCTCGGTCCGACCGAAGTGCTTTGATATGATTACCAGTTTGTTTCTCGACTAGGGCCTTGAATTCCTGGAATTTCTCAAAGGCCTCGGATTTATGTTTCATTAAGTATACATAACCATACCTAGTATGATCATCTGTAAATGTAATGAAATATTGATATCCATCACGTGCTGCTTCTAAAGCACCACATACGTCGGTATGGATTAATCCCGATTTATCACGGCTCTTTCAAAAGTCCTGTGAAGGGGACTTTGTCATGTTGCCTTTAAGGCAAGATTCACAAGTAGGAAAGGGATCCGATCCCAATGGACCCATAAGTCCATCCTTTTCCATCTTGTAAACCTTGGTCTGACCAACATGACCAAGTCTAAGATGCCATTTCAAAACTTGATTGGTTTCATCCCTACCACGTTTTCTAGTCATATTATTCACAACTACTTTGTTCTTTGAGATTTAGATGATACAATCCATTTAACAATGTAGCGATACCACTAGTTTATTTCAAATAAATTTTACAGAACCATCACCAATGAAAAATGAAAAGCCTTTTCGGTCCATGACCGAATGGATACAATGTTTTTGTGCCCCTTGGGCAAAACAAGTACATCTTCTAAAGTCAAAACAAAACCGGATTCTAAACCCAAAAGAAGTGATCCTATGTCTGGTCGCCTCGACACTATGCCCGCTACCGACCGTGATCATAACTTTTCCAACTCCAAGCTTCCTACTTTGTTCCGCATCCCGATTCACGGTACAAATATGAGAACTAGCACCGAATCCGGATCCGTGAAGTAGAAAATACAGTAGCACAACAATTTGTTTCCAAAACTAAAAGTTCTGTACCTGAAGTGCCATGAAGAATCGGACACTCTCTAGCCCAGTGGCCCAGCTCACCGCACTTGAGACAGGCGTCTTTATTCTTGCTCTTTGGAACCGTTGGGGCCTTGCCCTTGCCCTTGAAGTCCTTAACATGTGGCCCACCGCTTCTTGGTCTTTTTCTTCTTATTCTTAGACTTAGAAGTCTAGAAGAAATCACAAGGCGAGACTCCTTCATCCATGAGTCTTCATCGAGGCGAGCGGTCACTAGTTTGTTCATTAGCCCAGCTAAGTTACATGCAATTTCGTTGCAGTTTAAGTTCATAACAAACTGTGAGAAGGAATCAGGGAGAGACTGTAGGATAAGGTCGGTTTGGAGAGAAGCATTCATTTTAAAATCAAGAGCCTCCAATCTCTCGATCATGGATATCATTTTGAGGACGTGTTCCCCAACCTTCTCACCTTCCTTCATCCTAGCACCGAACAGTTGCTTGGATATCTCATATCTAGCAGTTCTGCTGTGCTCACCATAAAGCTCGGTTAAGTGAGATAGAATCTGCCTAGCAGAAGTCATTTTCTCATGAGCTCTCTGAAGCTCATTATACATGGAAGCCATTATATAAGCACGGACTTTCACGTCATCCTTAACCCACTTTTCGTGGTTTTCAATCTCTTCCTGATTGGCTCGGGTCCGCATAGGAGGCGCCGGAATGTCCGTCTCCAAGACGTATCCCAGTGCCTCTATACTGAGGACAATCATCAGATTGCGGAGCCAATCCACAAAGTTAGGTCCCATTAAGGTGTTCTTTTCGAGTAGAATTGCGAGTGGATTCATTGTCATATTGAGATTTGTCTGCATGAAGTATAACAGATTAATTAGTGACTCATTCAATTATGTTCTGAGTATAGAATTTAAGGTCTGTTCTATTCTTGTTACCCAGCTCCCACTATTTTTATCGGAATAACACATTCCCATGTGATATCCGGAAGTATCATCGCTCTACTTCATAGTGGTGATCGAGTTCTTTATAAATCTTAATAGAGGGCAACCGAACAGGTTTCTAGTCTATTAATTTTCATAAAGTGGTGTCCAATACCAACCCATCTAGTGGATGATTCGATATTCTTTTTCCCCTTGTTCACTCCCCTCAACCTATACGGTTTCTATGGTTCGTGAACAAGTTAAGTTTATACCATCGACGCAAATCAGTTTCACAATTGAATCTTATCCGGCAACCTATCAGGTTTCTAGGGATAAAATTTTCTCCAACCGAAGGCATCCAATGCGCTCCCGGTAATTTATCCGTCCTCCCCGAACGACTACCCCGATAACTCGGAAGCATAGCACATCCGGTTTGGATTTCAATTTCCCGAAAACTCGATGGGGGAAAGGAAAACCTTGAAACCTTATAAACTTAATTATTTATTGTGGGAGAATTTTCGCGATTAACATTACACTTTGCACATTAATCATATTAGCGCGTTTGTGGTATTCATACAATAT
Organism: Orobanche coerulescens; assembly: GCA_033398695.1. Taxonomy (NCBI): domain Eukaryota; kingdom Viridiplantae; phylum Streptophyta; class Magnoliopsida; order Lamiales; family Orobanchaceae; genus Orobanche; species Orobanche coerulescens. The sequence goes on from CM065816.1 coordinate 6,262,129, forward strand.
GAAAAAACCATTCACAACCTAGTTGCTACCAACATGTGGTTCATGGACCGTTCCTAGAAAACAAAAAACTTCGTAATCTAATTACAAGTCTTCGTCTTGAATCTTCGTCTTCTCGAAACGGATCTTCCTCCGGTCTTCGTCATTACATATAAATTTTACATCGAAAACTGCATCCTAGATACAAACATTTCTAGTAAAATAAATAGGCTCAAAACGGCCTTTACAACCCAATCGAATAAAACGAACGATTCAAAACTTAGTCCACGAACCACATCCCCATTCAAAAGCATTCATCCGATAAATACTATATAAATGAAAAGCGTAGAGGTACATTGATCCAATCAACAATACGAACCGATCCAATCGATTCACACAATCGGTAATATGATAACGTTCAAAATAATTCGGTCGACCATAAATATTCCAATTAATCAAATTTCCCTTATAAAATGAAATACCATAAATCATTTTAATTATATTAAATCCAATTTAACATGTGGGAGATTAATTTTCAAGAATACACGAAAAATCGAGCCGGGTGAAAATTGGCTGCTGGCCAGTCATGCCGTGACCTTCCGCCGACACGGTCGGGTCATGCCGGCAGTGTCCCGGACATTCTGCCAGACACGGCCGTGTCGCCCGACACGGCCGAGTCACTTCTGAAGCCTTAGGCCAGACACGCCCGTGTCGCCTGACACGGCGGGTCTCCCAGCGTGCTTTGGCAAGACTGCCGGACACGACCGAGTCACCCAGGACACGGTCGAGTCACTCTCGGCCAGAATGCACCTTTTGACCAAAAAGTCGCCCGACGACGATTCGGGGCTAGATTTTCGACCGGATATCCAATATCAATATTTTCCGACTTTCATATCTTCAATATAAATCATATTTCCCAGAAATTTAAGATTTATATTTAGACATAAAGTTACGAAAAATACAATTATTACGAACGAAAAACATATACCACGATTATGACTAAAATAATTCCAAATCATTCACCATCTAATCGAGCATTCCAAATGCCAATATCGTATATACGATCGCAAGACCTACGCTCCGATACCACTGTTGGGATTCAGTGCCTAAAACGAAGGCCCAGCGGAAGCGGTAAAACGAAAATTAATTCGATCCGAATCCCTACGAGGATCGATCGAGCTACGTATATACGAATATATAAACGAAAAGCAAGAGTCGTAAGAAACTAACCCTCGAAGTCCGTTGATTAAATGGAAACCTTCTCTTGAGCTATTCCCCAAGCTTTAGTTGATCTCTACGTATCCGATCCGCTCCAAGCCCTTGAACGATCCAACGCCGAAAGCACCGCGTCTCTACTTGCCACGCCGGAAAAACGACCTAATAACAACACTTGATTAACCTCTAAGGTTACGGCTAGAATCAAATGATGAAGCTTTTATTATTACACTCTAAGTGTATAATATATCTCTCAATAATTTTCTCTCAATTTTTCTCCAAGAAAATGAAGAGGAAGTGAATGAAGAAGATGAAGATGAGTGTTAAACTCAAAGTCTATCTCTCTCTCTATATTCTCACGTTGAAAGCTTACCAAACAAGTGAGGAGAGTCTTCCTTTATGCTCCATAAAATCCTCCCAAATCAAGACTAAATAATTAAAATGAATTAATTAAAAGATCTTGTTCCCTTGATACTTCAAGTCTTCCACCAATTAAGGTGGAGACTATGACCAAAGGAAAGAGGAGGGAAAATGGGATGGCCATCTAGAAGGAGCCGGGACGAGTTCGGTTCGTTTCGGACTCCCGTGAGTCCAAACAGATAAACTCCTATTCCGTTAGGTGTATTTTGTGTCGTTTAATTAATCCAATTAATTAAACATATCAAATACAAAATAACATAATTAATTTCTCCAAGAAATAATTATATTCATGAATTAAATTAATCACCCAAGGATATATTTAATTCATTAGGCGTATATCAATTTATCCAATAAATCGATTTAGACATCTAATGTCTCAAATTTAGATATCTAATATCTAATACACATAATGAGAGAATTAGCTTGATTCATTCCGTCGTCAATCCTAATGCGCGACTCGGTAGGTCCGTCTCGATCGAATGAGAGGAACCAAAGAGTAGTAGCACCACCTAGCCACTGGTGGCCTACACTGCACTCGATCGAGAACGAATGATTGGGATCATTCAAGAACCATTCTGTCGTGAATACCAAGAACGTATAAACCCTTCTTTCATATGTCCGATCAAATTATGGGGTCACGGTCGGTCAAACCCCATCTCAGACGCGCTATGCATGCGTTAATGCAAACCGAGATCATCGAGCTCTCGTGTATCTAATACAACTAGCTCCAATGCTTTGGCCAAAGACTTATGATCTCATCTGCCAATAACCGCATAGGACATATAACCCGCTCACTAACGGGAGAAAGAATTCTATCTTGGTATTCAGTAGGACCTGCTACTTGCCCGTCAAGATGCACGTCGAGGTTGACCCCCGCCTTCCGGTTTACAGGGTCGAACTACTCTAATGAAAATCTTGACGTCACAAGCACATCCCTACTAAATCCTCAAGTCGAAGGTTCACGAATACCTATCACAACCTTTCGATTCCGTCATTGACTGTCCCGGAGTGAAATCCGTGTGACGAATCAAGGGTGAGTCGGTTCGAGTATACTAATCCAATTAGCATACCTATAACGTGTGCTCCCACTAACCATTAGTGTTCGACAGGCACTCTCCATATCAAAGAACACGTCATACAAGTCTTCACATAAACTTAACGCCCAGTCAAGTTTCATCGACTTGCGAACGATTAAGTATTTGAGCTATAACCTTTCCAGTGTCGTCCCCCTTATCCAATAAGGAGTGGAACGTTTTGCTCTCAAATACAAGGACTAGTTTCTATATATTTATTTACGAGTTAGGAATGCCAGTAACTACCAGTAAATAAAGAAACATTCATTTGCCTTATATAAATGGTTTACATAATTTCAAGTACAATGCCCTCACTCAACAACCTCTGAGTGGCATTCGAGGGCATACTCCTAACACCTCCTTCATGGCAACGTTGCCTATGTAGTAAGACAAAACCCCAAAGGCATAAGAACCCCAAGGAAACATATCCCACTGCTCGAAATCCTCAACTAATGCTCATGCCCATGTCTCGACCATCATGTCGTCACAGCATAGGATAAAGTAGTAGTATATAAGCAAATTGGCAACCTTCATATAATCTCTTATGTCTCTACCAAAATCTCGAGCATTGAACCTCTTCCGTAGAACACTAACATTAATATTTTTGCCATGGAGTATTCTATAGAAAATACCGTCAGACGGAAGGAGATGGTCGTCCTGGGGATGGAAGGTAGAGTTTCCAAAATGGAGTCCACTGATCATGGCAAAATCACGGGCCGTAAAACGAATGGTCCTCCCGCAAACTTGGAACCACGACTCATCCGAGGGGATTTGATCACCCTCAAATTGACGGACAATCAAGTGATGTAGGGAGGTATTTGAACTCCCATTCCTCCTAACTTTAATCAAGCGCCCCAGGACCCCCTCGGTCAAGCTCTCGATAGCTCGATCAACAACTGCGAAATTGCGGCCCATACTTCTTAGTGTCTCAATGATCTCTTTAAATACCGCCTCCCGTATGTAAAGATTCACTCGACGTGCAACAAAACACAATGTAGGTCTCTTCCATACTCAACCAGTTTGCAATATAGACATACAACTCATAAGAATATGATAGAATGCATAAGAGAACGAAAAAAAAAAAATTCTGCCTTGCACACGATCGCAGGCACACGATCGATGCCCGTCGTGTGAAGACCATCGTGTGCCACACGACGGTTCACACGACGGGCGTCGATCGTGTGCATGCCATCGTGTGCAGGGCAGGAGCCTTTGGTCTTCTAGCACACGACGGCACACACGATCGACGACCGTCGTGTGTAAACCATCGTGCCCACGAAAGACCATCGTGTACACGATGGTGTCATCTTCTTCAGCACCATCGTGGGACGATGAACAACCGCTGTGGCACGATCGTGTGTGAATGAAAATACACTAACCGGCGGCTCATTGACGAATTCCTCTTCAGATGGAGTGTCACTAGCGGAACTTCTGGCGTCTTCAGATTCTTTGTGGTAGTCGGAGTTCGACATTTTCTGGCCGGCGAAGGGTTTCACGACGGGAGAGTTTTTTTGCAGAGAGATAAGGAGAATTTTTTTTCAGAGGAAAATATTGAGTTGTGGGACCGTTTTTTTATTGTTGTTTGCTTTTAATAATCTTCTATTTTTTTTTTTATGTTTTTTTATCTTTTAGTGGTAGACTTTAAGGGTAATAAAGTCTTTTAACACATTTTGGTATAAAAAACTTATAGTTTTATGAATGGGGATATATAACTTGTTACTTTTATGCTTTGGTACTAAAAAAGAGAGATCACTTTAAAAAATTATTCAACTTTTTATTTCTTTATATAGAATAATATTCCAGTTTTTTTTAGTAAAACAGTTTACAAATAAATTCAAAAATTCTTTTCTTTAATTTTTTATTTATGATTTTAAATAAGAACTTTCGGCTTTTAATATTAATATTACATATAGTAGTTTTAAAACATATTTACCATATAGGTGTACTTTCAAAAATATTTACCAAATAGGTGTAGTTTTCTATTTAAGTGTGTTTTTATTATTTTTTTTACTTTTTCTAAAATCATCATCTTTTCTGCTTTTTTAACTGTTTTTTTACTGCTTTTTTAAACTGTTTTTTTAAGAAAAAAATATATGTAATATTAATATTAAAAGTAGGAAGTTCTTATTTAAAATTTGTAAATAAAAAAATTTGTCAAAAAGAATTTTGGAATTTACTTGTAATCGCTTTACTAAAAAATTGGAATATTATTCTACATAAAGAAATAAAATGTTGAATAATTTTTTTAAATATAGATTTTTTTAAAACCTTCTAGTTGTATTTTTCATAAAAAAACTGTTATGTTCTTAAAATAAATCTAAAAATCTAAAAAAAAAAAGGATAGATCAAGGTTTAACTAAAAACCTATTGTAGTAAAGTAAAAAATGTTATTTCTATTTTTAAATTTTGAATTTTTCTAATAAATGAAAATCTATTTTTTATTTAAAATAATCTTGAAAATTTAAATTTTAGATATTTATAATTTTTACTTTTAATAAATTTTCAGGTATTTAAATATTTATTTTTTAGGATTTTTCCTTTTTATTAAAAATTTCCAATCTTATTTTAAATAAAAAATAGATTCCATTTACTAGAAAAATTCAAAATTCAAAAATAGAGATAATATTTTTTACTATAATATTGTAGATTTTTAGTTAAATCTTAATCTGTCTTTTTTAGGTTTTCATATTTTTTTAAGAACATAACAGGTTTTTATGAAAAATACAACCAGTAGATTTTAAAAAAAATTATATTTAAAAAAATTATTCAATTTTTTATTTCTTTATGTAGAATAATATTCCAGTTTTTTTACTAAAACAGTTTACAAATAAATTCCAATTTTTTTTTCTATTTTTTTTATTTATAATTTTAAATAAAATTTTTCGACTTTTAATATTAATATTACATATAGTTTTTTCTTAAAAAAATCAGTTTAAAAAAGCAGTAAAAAAACAGTTAGAAAAGCAAAAAAAAAAATGATTTTAAAAAAAGTAAAAACAATAATAACCCACTTAAATAGAAGACTACATCTATTTGATAAATAAGTTTGAAAATACACCTATATGGTAAATATGTTTTAAAACTACACCGATTTCGTAAATAACTCCTTTGTAAATAACTCCAAGAAGTCGCGTTTGCGACATACACCAAAAGCGGGAGATCCTCCTTCCCCTACCTTTGATTCCATCATTTCCAGTTCCCCACAAAGAATCTGGCACGCGCCCTCCACACTCCCATCTCTTCTCGATCAATTTCCACCGTGTTCATGTATATATATAATTACTCGCACGTAAAGAGATAATTACAGCTGATTTTGGATTACCGGAGCTCGTTTCGACTGTACTGGATTCTTCCATTTCTGCAGCAGCTTTCATAACGGTACGTATCTCTGTTCGTGTGAGCTAATTATTGATTTTTATTTTTATTTCCTGTTTCCTATTACGATTCATTTGGTTGTTTATGGGTGTGAAGAAGGCGAATACTTGAGTGGGACCACCAATTTGGTCGTAGTGGTGAGGCGGAGCTTATATTTTAGGGTTTTCCAGTGTTTACTGGGGATTTCTGAATTTTTTTTGGTTCTTTTAATGTTTCTATAGGGTTTTTCATGTTTAAGGTTATTTGTTATAATTTTACAGGCACTATACTTGAGATAATGATGATAGGAGCTTTTTCAGTTTGCTCTATAACTGTACATACATCACTTCTGGATCATGTGAGTTACCCTTCTTCCACGATACTGAAAGCTGTTGCATCATGTTTCGATGTTTTAGATGTGTGATTCTCATCAACTTAGCTATGTTCCTTAAGGAACTTAATTTTCTTTTCTCTCGTGTAGGCGAGGTTCCCTGATTTCGCACCGCCGATCTTGAATGGAAATTCCACCTTTCCATCGTGTAAATCTGGCACTGAATCTTCAGCTTGTAGAAACCACGTATTTCCCTTTCAAGGTCGAGGCAAACTCACCCCAAGGATTGCTGCCTATCGTGTGCCACCCGAACATGATAGTGCCCAAAGACTGAACTCTCCCCATCTTACTGATGATCAAGTTCTTATGGCTCCTAAGGGTGATGGGTATTCGGAAGAGTCAACAAAAGAAACAGCTGCCTCCCTGATGCCATCGGGTGCTGATTTTCAGTCAAATTGTGGAAAACATGGGAACCTCAACCAAGAGAGTGTTCTGGATAAGCTGAAAGCCGTTCATTTGCACATTCTAGCAATGGAACAATGGAATTTGTCGAGGCTTAAAATGTGTCATCGGTAAGCATTAGTTTCTCCTACGACCTTTTTGATGGACTTTTTTTTTTCTTATTCATTTTACTTGAATGTTGTTGTTTTTACCCAAAATATCCTCTTGACACTGATTGAGCTAAGGGTGTTTTCACAAATACGATCAAGTTACAAGAGAAAACCTTTTCTCGACTGTCTTTTGAAATATGTCGACTTATTATTTATATACGTGTGTTTGTGTTTGTGTGTGTATGTGCATATATATATATACATATATATATATATATATAGTTGGGATTTGGTACTTTAATAATAGTGTTTGTTTAAAAAGTATTTTGTATTTTGTCATAGCCCTCATGTGCTTAATGATTGCCAGAAACTACTCCGCGAGCGCGACAAATCTATTGCACTATTTGGCACTAAAAAGCCTAGATACAGAACAGATAAAAGAGGAACTTTCTTCAATTGGTCTTATGAATTTAGAGACTGTAAACACACACGTCCTTTCAGGTCTCTTGGCATGTATCCAAATGCTAATTAGCTCAAAATCAGATTCCCTTCTTGGCATAAACATTTCCAGTGAAGGTCATCCACTTTATAAAAGCTTAGACAATAAAATATCGGATCTTGAAACGAAGGCGATGATGAAAAGGGCATCTTCCAATAGGAACCAACTCTTAGGAACACTTGAAGGTCAGCGAACGGCTCATATCATGGTAACAGTCGGCCACGAGGTCGTGGAAAACGATGCACATGTAACCGATCTCATCAATTCGGGGACCACAACTTTTCGTATTAACTGTGCGCATGGAAATCCAGAAATATGGAGTAAGATCATAAGTACAATAAAAAAATCCGCTCGACTTCTCGAGAAACCTTGTCGGGTCCTCATGGACTTAGCCGGACCCAAGCTTCGTACTGGAAGATTCAAGGATGGTCCATGTGTGGTAAAAGTCTCCCCCAAAAGAAATGCATTTGGTAGAACGGTACGCGGGGCCGGGGCCCAAGTTTGGCTGACCCCTCGAGGAGCGGGGCCACCACCTTCTCACCTATCTCCCGATGTTATTTTGCAAGTGGACGGCCAAGAATTTTTCAATAAGTTGGAAATCAATAATACCGTGAGATTCTCTGATGCCTGTGGAGAACGGCGAAATTTCAAGATTTTGAGCAAATATCCAGTTTTTTCAGGTATTGGATTCATGGCTGAGTGCAACAACACTGCATATGTCGAATCAGGGACATTACTCTATGTTAAAAAAAAGGGACGCAAATCCTTAGTTGGATTCGTGGTTGATATCCCCCCCGCAGAGCAATTTGTTAGACTCAGAGTCGGTGATTTACTAACAATATCTCGAGATAGTTCGGATGAGCATGACAATTCGCCTTATTTGGCCGTCGGGGCCCACAATATTACTTGCCCGTCCGGGTACCTGTTTGATTCGGTTAAACCGGGGGACCCTATTGCTTTCGATGATGGAAAAATATGTGGGGTCGTTAAAGGAACTAGTATTTCAGAAGTTGTAGTGACGATAACTCACGCGGGCCTTAACGGTACGAAATTGGGCTCGGAAAAATCTATAAACATTCCGGAAAGCAATATCCGGTACGAGGGCCTCACCTCGAAAGATCTCATGGACCTCAATTTTGTAGCCGCGCATGCCGACATGGTGGGTATTTCATTTATCCGAGATGTAAATGACATTATCATCTTGCGGCAAGAACTCGAGAAGAGAAAGATTTCGGGATTGGGGGTGGTGTTGAAGATTGAGACGAAAGGTGGGTTTCAAAATTTGCCGTTGTTGGTACTGGAGGCGATGAAATCTTCAAATCCTTTGGGGGTGATGATTGCTAGAGGGGATCTTGCGGTGGAGTGTGGGTGGGAGGAGCTTGCGGATATACAGGAGGAGATCATTTCTATTTGTGATGCTGCACATGTGCCGGTTATTTTGGCGACCCAGGTTTTAGAGACGCTTGTGAAGACGGGAGTCCCGAGTAGAGCAGAAATTATTGATGCGGCTAATGGAAGGAGGTAAGCAGTACTGAGATTCTTTATATATATATATATATATGAGGAAAGTGAATATGAGGCTGTCTCACATGTAAGCTTACATGTGAAACCACTCTAAATCACCTAAAATTATGTCACTTGGATTGATTTTTTTTTCAAAATATGAGTAGTGGATCCAATGCATGAGTAGTGCAACACTTTTTAATCGTGAATTTAATCAAACAATTGTTTAAACTAAAGTGAATTGGTTAGGTAACATAAAACACCAAACAATATGATGTAAAAGAAGCATGTATTATAGGAAACCCTACTTTAAAGATGTTATTATGCCATTAAGGGGAAACACTAATATAGTGAAGGGACATAATACAAATGAGGTTGTTTTAATGTTTTCTTGTTAAATGACGTTATTTTAGAAGGCTTCACATGTAAGCTTAAATGTGTGACAGCCTCATATTCACTTCCCCCTCTCTCTCTCTCTCTCTATATATATATATATATATATATATATATATATATATATATATGTATGTATGTATGTGTGTGTGTGTGTGTTGGGGTCGATGGCATAAAAATTATATGTCAAATAATGGTCAAATTAACTAAAACTATAAAATCATGCAAAACACAAAGTAGCAAAATTTTTATGTTGAATGCCCTTTTTGTCGCAACCTTAATAAGGAGGAGGATGAGTACCTCGTGAGGCTCGGATTCTGCTAACAAATACCCCTCTTGAGGGTGCATTGTGTTATATCAAACAAATTCCAGTAGCGCATTTGTAATTTGAAATATAATGCATTCTGGTAATTAGACTGAATCTCACGGGCAAAATTTTGGATTTTAACCCGAATTATCAAATTGAGAACAAAGAACAAGCGTCTAGGATTGTTCATTTGAGCATTTGTACTTTACATCTGGAGATGGTTAATGAATTGGTGCTCGTTGTGTCACAGGGCAAGTTGTGTGATGTTGAACAAAGGGAAGCACATTGTGAAAGCAGTCTCGACTCTTGATACCCTTTTAAACAGCCAATGCTCGAAGGCAAAAGCGGAACTGAAGCCTCTTATGCTATCCTCCCGTGTAAACTAGAGCTGGCTAGTTTTTAATACATTCAACTATCGTTATTTGGAGCTGTAAATGAACCAAACTGCTCGTGAGCTATTCAGATCTCGATTCGATAAAAGCACACGAGCTTGTTTAACAAGGCTCGTTGAAATAAATGAACCAAGCTCAGAACACAGAACACCAGCCTGGAAGAAAGCCCGGGGACGCTTGATGATACTCGGTTCAGTAGCACGTGAGGGGGCTTGGTAATGGTCTCGCAAGCCGGTTTGTTAGAAAGTTTATATAATTTAAACTAATTGTTCGGTTTTAGTTCTAGTTTTTATGTCTATACTCATAATTAGTCTACCCCTGTTTCATTATATGTACTTATAATAAATTAGAGATAATCTTGCCATAATATCATGGTGGCAGTGGCATAATTGGATTAAAATATTAAACTACCAAATTATTTTGCTAGGAAAAAAACATGCTGGTGCCCGAAAATATATGCCCGACTCATGGCGCCGAAAATCATGTCGGCAGGAAAAAAAATGGCCGAGCGTTGGAAAACAGCCTGGCGGGCCTAACGTTTAAAAAATAGAAAAAATAAAAGATGGCTAGAGGTGGCCGTCGAAAGCAAGCCGACGGGCCTAGCTTAAAAAGAAAGGAAAAAGAAAAGAAAATTGGTCGGCCGCCACTTGTGGCCGTCGGAAAGCAGGTCGGCGGGCCCGCGTTAAAGAAAAAGAAAAAAAAAATGGCCGGACGTCAGCGGGCCTGGCCTAAAATAATTATATATAAAAAAAAAAGAAAAATTTGATTGGCCGCCGATGGTGGCCTCCCGAGAAGTAGGTCGGCCGGCATGGCCAAAATAAAAAAATTGGCCGGTCGTCGCAGCCCTGCCTGAAAAATTGATCAGTCGGAGGTTCATTGGGAATTCCCGTTCGGAAAGATTTTTTTTTATAAAGACTAATTGTCACTTTAATTTAATATTTTAAAGGTATTTTCGAAATTTATAATTGTTGAACATTTGATATTATTGTTTTAAAATTCAACACAAAAGAGGAGGGGACGGGTACATTCGTCCTTTTAGCTGCACACTATAACGACCAAAAAACACTAATATCCTTTATTTGATAGGCTAGAGATAATTCGTGTGATAATATCATGCTATAATTGCATTAAAATCATAAAATTATCAACTTACGTTGATAGAGAAAAAATATGTTGGTTCTCGGAAATCTCTCGACGGCTGATGGGTTTGCTCCTAAGAAAAAAGGAAAAAAAAAATTCACGGACAGACGGAAAGCACCGACAGGAAAAAAACTGCTAACCGCGGATAGTAGACTGGCGGGCTTGGTGCTCAAGAAAAAAAAAAAGATTGGCCGACGGTCAGAGGTGGCCCGTCGGAAAGCAAGCAGGTGGCCGAAGGTCTGCCTGTCGTCGGCTGTGGCCTGGCAGTCGCGGGCACAGCGTTAAAGGAAAAAAATGGTCGGCCGTCAAGCTGGCGCGCCATTAATTACAAAAAAATGATCAGCCGGTGTGGCAAACGAGATCGGGCAGCAAAAAAAAAAAATCGACCGTCATGGAGGTGCTGGCGCTCATGAAAAATTGATAGGTCGGAGATCCCTTCAAATTTCCGCTAGGAATTTTTTTTTTTTTTTTTGCGACGATTAGTTGTCCCTTTAATTTAATATCTTAAAGGTATTTTTTAAAATTTATTATTGTTAAATATTTGATATTATTGTTCTTAACTTTAACACAAAGAGAAAGGGATGAGTACATTGGTCTTTTCATGTGCACACTATGATGAAAAGAATATTAATGTCTTTTATATTATATACTAGAGACCCGTGTGATAATGTCACAGTGGCGATGCCATAATTAAAATAATAAAAGTATCAACTTACCTTGCTAGAAAAAATATTGGTTGCCGAAGTTCTACCGACGGCCGACGGGTCAACTGTTAAGACAAAAGAAAAAAAGAAAATTTATGTATTGCCGGAAAGCATGTCGGCAGGAAAAAAATGGCCGATCGCGGAATGTAAACTGACGGGCCTGACATTTAAAAAAAGAAAAGTTGATCAGCTGCCGACGGTGACCCGCCGAAAGCAGACCGACAGGCCTGGCGTTTAATAAAAATGGCTGGCCGCCGGAGGCTCACCTACGGGTCTGGCGTAGAAGAAAAAAAAGTTGGTCGGCCCCGGCGGTGGCCAACAGGAAAACAAGCTGACAGGACTTGCATAAAAAAAAGGAAAAAAGAAAAAGAAAAAGAGAAACCGGTCGTGCGCCGAGGAGCTGGATAATAAAACAAAGAATTGGCTGGAGGCGGGAGTTCTGCCGCCCGCTGGTGCTGGCCCGCCGGCTGGTAGGGATGGCAAAAAAACCCGTGGATCCGGGTACCCGCCGGATTTTACCCGTTCGGGTCCAATTCGGGTCTTGAATTTCGGGTCCGGGTCCGGACCGGGTAGGCAAAAAAAATTGGTTTTCACAGGTCGGGTCCGGGTAGTATAATATCCAGGCCCGTAGGACCCGGACCCGCAATATTAATATAAATAATTATTTATATATATATATATATTGAAATATTATTTCATTACGTAACATAATATATAATATTATATAATTATATTATATAATTATATACTATAGAATATTATATATTATGTAATTATATATAATATATAATTATATATTATATAATTATATACTATATAATTATATATTTCATTACATTACATAATATTATATAATATATAATTATATACTATATAATATTATATAATATTTTAATATATAATTACAAATATATAATTATTTTTAGTTTTAGTGTTAATTTTGGTGCCGGTGGGTACAGACCTCTACTGGCGGGCCTAGATCTAACCGATCTGTAAATATTTGGGTCTGGGTCCGGGTCCGGGTCCAGTTTTAAATTTCGGGTCCGGGTCCAGATACCTATGAATCCGGCCCCGCCCCGCCCCGTTGCCATCCCTACCGGCTGGCGTAAAAGCAAAAAAAAAAAATTGGCCCGCCTAAAAACTAGTCGTCGGCGGCCCGTTGGAGATCCCCGTTAGCTAAGAATTTGAAGATTAATTGTCCCTTTAATTGAATTTAACATTTTAAGGTTATGTTTTGAAATTTATTATTGTTGAATATTTGATATTATCATTATTAAATTCAATACAAGGGGAAGGAGAAGGGAGGGGTACATTGGCATTTTTGGTGCACACTATCAAAAAATACCATTGTCCTTTATATTATAAATACATAAACATTCGGATAAACTCGTTTGAAAATATTAGTAGATATTGTGTGTTTCAAAAGTATTTTAGATTATTTTTGTAAAAAGAAAACTCCAAATGATTTAGAAACTTTTATGGTACTCACACGGGTACAATATGCATGTATATTTGTCATTGAATTTGTATCACATAATTTTCATCATGAGTCTATCGGTGAATATAAATAGAGCTATAATACTCATATAAGTACCTTAGAACTTGTCAATGATTTAATGTAGGGTGAATTTCATCTAGCACCCCTATTATATGTTCTAATTACATGTCTAGGCGCTCATTAGTCCAACAATTACATATAGGTCCTTTCTTCTATTTTTGCGTTGACCAAAAGGTGAAACTAGTTTGCTCCGAAACATGAACTTATTCTCATTTTGAAAAAATATCCCTTATATATTTCCTAATTCATACGTAAGTACTTTATCTTCCAACATTGTTAATTTCATTTTTTTTTGGTAAATTGTTTTTTATTCATTCACCAAGTATTACAATAACATCTAGCATATTACAACCACGCAAACAAGAACCAACATCTAGCTAATTAGTACAATATCACAATCTTACTAACTTAGCTAGTTTTTTATCCTTTTGGCATCTCACCATAATCACATTCTTGCACTGTCTAATAACTCCCTCTTCTTTGGTGTGTACGGCCTGAAATCTTCTGCCATTATGTTCTCTCCATATATAGTACACAACCACAGAGAGCACCATTCTATACAATCTCTGTTTCTTAGTGTTCGAACCACAATGAGCTTCCATTTTCATTTTTTCTTTATTCCAGTCCTCTGCTCCTCCTCCTATCTTGCACCATCTCTTTAATTGGCTTCAAGCTTCTGTTGTATACCCACATTAAAAGAACATGTGCTGTATAGAATCCTCTCCAGTTCCACAAAAACTACAACATGCATCAATCTGTATATTGATCTTTCTCAAATTTTCACTTGTGGCTAATCTATTGAGAATAACTAGCCACATGATGAAAATACACTTTGCAGGAGCTATATTATTGCTTAGAATCTTATGCCATCTAACACTATCAACATCACCAAGCAACACACAAAATATCTTCCTCACAGAAAAATAAGGCAATGTCATCAATCTTTTACCTTCTGTTGAATTTCTCAAATACTCTCTAGTTTCTAGCACTTTTCTGACCACCCAAGATGCCTCGGCAGGTATAGGCATGGTATATATGTTCCTTACTTTCACATAATAACCATGTACCCATAGGATCCACAATTTTTCCTTTTTCTGAGCTACATTCCACAACATTTTACATAAAGCCGCTTTGTTCCATATATGCACATTAATTAGATTCCATCCACCTGATTTTTTTGGTAAGCATACATGATCCTAAGCAACTAATGCTCGTTTTGACACTCCAGCTTTCCCAGATCAAAGAAAAGTCATGCATGCTGTTTGAATAAGCTTGATCACTTTTTGAGGGAGTAAGAAAATTTGACTCCAATAGATTTGACAACTGAATAGTACAGATTGAATGAGTTGCAATCTTCCAGCATAAGTGAGAAATTTTGCTGACCAGCAATCAACTCTTTACAGTATCTTATTGACAAGAGGTTGGCATTGAAGTACTGTTAGCTTTTTTGATGATAAAAGTACTCCCAAATACTTGAAAGGGAGTTCTCCTCTCTGCATCTGAATTCATGTAGCATTTTCTCTTGTTGTGCTGCAGGAACACCCCCAAAATAAATACAGCTTTTAGCTTCATTTTCTTTGAGTCCTGATTCAGTTGAGAACTTGTTGAAAGCTGTCATTAATCTTCTCATTGATCCCATCTCCCCTCTCGAGAAGATTAGAAGATCATCAGCAAAACACATGTGTGTAATACCCAGCTTTTCACATCTAGGGTGAAACTTAAATTTTCTATCTTCCTTCAACTCCAATAGACATCTATTTAGATATTCCATGCAAATAGCAAAAAGATAAGGAGAGATGGGGTCTCCCTGTCTTAAACCTTTTTTGGCAAGAAATGGTTCTGTCACCTCTCCATTCACACATATGGAGTAACTTAGAGTGGTAAGACACTTCATAATCCAATTCACATATTGGTTAGGAAATCCCATTTCCAACATCAGATATTTTAAAAAGGGCCATTCCACAGAATCATAAGCCTTTTGAAGGCCAATCTTTATCATACACCTAAGTGAGATCCCCTTCCTGCCATATCCCTTCACCAGCTCATGACTAAGCATTATATTATCAAAAATGATTCTCCCCTTAATGAATGCTGATTGACTGTTGCTTATAATATCATTGAGCACAGCTTGAAGTCTGTTTGCTAGCACTTTAGACACAATCTTATAGAGAACTGTGCAGCACGATATTGGTCTAAAATCCTTAGCATAACAAGCATTCATGGTTTTGGGCAATAATGTGAGAAGGGCACTGTTTATGGATTTAGGTATAAAGCCTGTGATATGAAATTGTTGAATGGCCTCCACCACCTCTTGCCTGATTTCAGTCCATGCCCGTTTGTAGAAGTGTACATTAAAGCCATCCACTCCCGGTGCTTTCTGAGCATCCATGCTAAATAGGGCATCTGTGATCTCCTCTTCTGTAAATGGAGCACAAAGTTTTAGTTGTTGCTCGTGTGTGACTTTAGGGCCTCTTTAAATGATATCTTTTTCCACCATAGGTAGTCTCTCTACTGCACTTCCCATGAGGTTGAGGTAGAATTGCCTGAGTTCCTCTACTATTTGAGTTTGAGTTACACATCTTGTGCCATCAGCTTTGATTAGTAGAGGAATAGCTTTTGCAGTTTTTCGAGCTTTAGTGTAAGCATGGAAGAATTTAGTATTTGCATCTCCAAGCTTCAACCAATCAATTCTTGATTTTTGTAACCAAATACTCTCTTCAATTTTGCTCCGTTTCTCAAACTCTTGTAAATAGTGTCTCTCGTCTTCATTGATATTTAGATTTCCAGGTTGTTGAGCTGATTGTAATTGGGTTATTCTCAGCTTTTCTCTCAATATTTCCAATCTAGCAGCCAAATTCTTGTAAGTACTTGTGTTGAGCTGCTTGAAAGGCATCTTCAATTGCTGCAATTTAGCCCATATATCCAGCAACTTATTGTGATGTTTCTATTATCTCCATATTGCCTTTATAATATCCATAAAGTAGCAAATACATGTAGAAATCTAAATGATGGTTTCCTGAGTATTGTTTCATCACCAATCTGAATAAGCTGGGGATTATGGTCAGAAACATTTCTCTCAATTAGCTCCACAATCACTGAACTGTATTGGCTGCACCAAGCTGTGTTTCCAACACTTCTATCAATAAGAGATAGTATCCTGTTCTCCCCATCTTGTTGATTACACCAAGAGAATCTGCCTCCCACCATTCTCAGAGGATGTAACTCATTTGCCTCAATAAACTCCCTGAAATCCTTCAAATCCCCCTCAGTGACAGTGTTACCTTGGAACCTATCTTCTACTTGTAGCAAAGTATTAGAATCTCCACTTATAAGAAGAGGAGCATTGGTATTTTGACACACATTGGTTAGGAACTTCCAAAGATCTCTTCTGAGCTCAGCAGTATTGTAAGCATAGACAAATACCATTTGGAATTTTTATCCATCACTTTTATCCATTACCTCCACATATACCCCTTGAGCATGATTCTCAATCACATTGATGCCTATTTTCCTGTTATCCCATCCTATCCAAACTCTTCCATTCACTGCATGTGAATAGTTATTCACAAACTCCCAGTTTTTGTTAATTTTCCTAATTATTTTTGCAAATTTTTCTTGTTTCACTCTTGTTTCCAGCAATGCTGCCACCTCCACTTTATTAGTCTGCAGAAGGATTTTGATCTCCTTCTTTTTGAGGGGTTTATTGCAACCCCTCACATTCCAAACTATGAGCTTCATATTGTATTGGAGGGGATAGGGTCCCCGCCCCTGTCTTCTGTTCTATCCTCTATCCCTTCCACTATTTGATAGGTATTGCTCATCTCTACTTCCTTCTGTGGTAGAGCTGTAAATCCTTTATGAGCTACATTTTTAGGTTTAGCCCATTGTTTTTCCA
The DNA here is from genome assembly GCA_033398695.1 of Orobanche coerulescens. Classification (NCBI taxonomy): domain Eukaryota; kingdom Viridiplantae; phylum Streptophyta; class Magnoliopsida; order Lamiales; family Orobanchaceae; genus Orobanche; species Orobanche coerulescens. Next base: position 6,279,440 of record CM065816.1, read on the forward strand.
CCCATTGTCTTGTAGTCAAATTGTCTTTTTTCTGTTCTGTTTGTGTCTGACTGGTTTTAGGCTGATCTCCTTCTTGTCTCTTCTCCACATTAGCTGGCTTCTTTGGTTTCCATTGTTTTTGCTGCACAACTTGTTTAAATGTTTTTGGTTCATTTTCACAATTGTGTCCTGCCTGGTTACATTTCTTACAGAAGGGTGGAAACCAATCATATTCCACCCTCTGTTCCACCTGCAATCCACCTTCTCCTTCTATCATGATCTTATGGACTATTGGCCTTGTGACATCAATTTCAATCAACACCCTAGCATATGATATTCGTTCTTGGGCCGTAGTGCATTCATCAGCATAGAAAGAATTCCCTATCACACTCCCAATTCTACTTAATTAGTTTAACCCCAACAATTTAGTGGCAGAATAGGAAATCTCACCCACAGTAGAACCTCCTTTAATACTTCTTTCTCAAAGCAGAATCCCGATTCCCATGCTTTCACAATCACTGGCTTGTTTGCTATTGTATGGGGGCCAGCGTATAACACTCTATTTCTTTCCTCCATCTGCTTAAATCGTACCACAAAAAACCCCTCTACATGATAGAAGATTTCAGGTGTGTTTTCAATGTTGCATTATTTCATGAGATAGGTATTGAGATAGGATATGGTAGGAGTATCCCCAATCACATACAGTATCACTGAGGTTTTCCACTTTTTAGCTTCAATCTCAATATCCTCAGCATCTAAACACGCAGTCGGAATCCCTTGTTTCAACGTAGGCGAGATATAGTTAAGCTTCATACCAGTTTTGGCAGGTTGTAGATTCATCGACACTTTGTCCAGTGGAGTCGGCGAAGTGTGAGCCTGTCCAATTGGAGGCGTCTGCGATAGATTCAACCTCCTGAAGGCCGAGGGTTCCGTTATCACCTGCTTCTCCGCTCCCAGATCTCCTTTTACGGTGTCTGATTTTGTTTCCTTGCCGGCGTCAGTTTTTGTTCCTCCAGTTTTGGTTTCCGTCGATGTAAGTTGTTGTTTTCCAGTTTTGTCTCCAGATCCCTTCGGTGTTCTCGTCTGGCTGCCTGTCACCATCTTTCTCGGCCGCCCTCTCCTTTGCCATACTCCGACGGTTCACGTTAACAAGTATACACTAACGTGCGCTGCGAGAGCATCCTCATCACTAATAATTAGCCCTGTTAATTTCATTTTTAATATTAAGAAAATAACTTATATAAAAACATTCTATTTTAAAAGAAAAATAAAAACACATTATTTTGAAAGAAAAATAAAAACATAAAAAATGATTTTTTTCTGTTTTTATTCCGGCTAATGAAAAAATTTGAACACATTTTTTTAAATAAAAATAAAAAATAAAAGAAAAAATATTCTTTTTTCATTTTATTTGTTCTGTTTGCATTTCCGGTTAATAAAAGATATTTAGAAAACACATTATCAAAAGAAAAAAAATAGAAAAAAAATATTTATTTTACTTTATTTTGTTTTCATTTCTGGTTAATAAAAGATTTAAAAAACAGGCTACAGTAAAACCTCGATAAATGAATATGATCGGACCGGAGAAAAATATTCATGTAGCGAAATTATTCATTTATCAAAAGAAAATTTAAACATGTTATAAAGAGTTGGGACCGGAAAAAATTACTCATTTGACGAGGTTATTCGTTTATCGGACATTCATTTATCGAGATTTAACTGTACTTTAAAAGAAAAATAAAAACAGAAAAAAATACTCTTTTTTTATTTTATTATTCCTGTTTTTGTTTCTGATTAACAAACTATTTTAAAAAAAAAAAACATTTTAAAGGAAACAAAAAAAAAATTAAAAAAATATTGTTTTTTTATTTTTATTTTATTACAGAAATATTTTTAAAAAACATTGAGGACCGTGAGAAGGCGGCCTCTACAAAACCCCTTTATTCCGCGGTGGCCAAGATGAGTTTGTAAAATAAAATATAATTTTAAGATAAATATAAAGTTTGTTAAGTTGAGGTCAAATATGCTGTTTGCAATATAAGCATCTAATAGGAATGTTTTTTGTCATTTCAAAATTAGTTTAACTTTTGAACTTATATGTAATTAGAGATATTCTAATCATTACTATTTTGTTATTGTTCAACAAGTTGTAGTTCATTTGAGAAAGTAGATATAATTATCCCTTTAATTTATATATAAGATTTGGTGAGTTTGTTTGCGTTCGATTAAACACGAAAAAGCTCAAGCCCTCAATATATCCAACATTCCGCTCAATTTGTATAAATGAGGCAGGCTCAAATTTTTCGAAGCTTTGGCTCGGTTCGATTACAACCCTAGTTGATTAGCATTTTCATGCGTACAGTGGGTGTAGATGCAATTCCAGTCCCTTTCTCGGACCTACAAAATATTACATACATGACATTATAAACAAAAACCACTTGGTACCTTAATATCCTAATACAATATAAATAAAAAAAAAATCAGGCTGTATAATTAATCTTCTACCAATATCAGTAAAATCGACAATTGAACAGTTCATTTATCTTCAGCAGTGAAATCCGGTTCAGCTGGCTTCTGAAATAGCATAGGCGAAATCCTCTCGGGCATCCTCCTATTCTTAGTACCATTTCGCCTCAGAGCTCTAAGCACATTAGCCGCAAACCTCGATGCATAAATAGTTGCACCCAAACTCGGCGAACTACCGCCATCGCTCGCCAAAGCATCCTGCAACCGATTTTCTTCTTCCCGAAGAGACTCTTCTAGCTTCTTCCTACAATACCTCCGCCATGCGGCTTGTATAAAGCAAGCTGCCCAAGTCCTCCACTGCTGAGAGTAAAACCTAAAAGTATGACGTAGCTGCTTGCTATGCAAACGCCGGAACTGAGACGCCACGAATTTCAAGTCATCGGCCATTAGAGTGAAAGCTTCTACTTCGGAGAGGGCTTGGACGGTTCTAGTTGAGATCGGGAGGTTGGACGATGAGTGGGGGTCGAGGGCCCAAGTTAAGAGCTCCTCGCCACAAAAATCGCCGGCTTTCAGATAATCAGAGTTCAAAAATCCAGTTCTTCCTCCGTTTGTGGTCACACTGAGCAATTTGCCGCGCATGACAAATATCATCTCGTCGACTGGGTCGCCCTCGCGCACTATGTAACTATCCTCGGTGTAGAGTACCGGTTTGAGACGGTCACACAAAGCGTCCAAGAGTTGATCGTCCATTTTTTCGAACATTGGCACCTGTATGAAGCTAGAGATCAGTTTCTGCTTTTGCAATTAAGCATCTCAAAGTAAAGCATAGAGGAAACTAATACAATTAAAACTGGCACAAGATTCCGAAAATAAGTTTGGTTAAGGTACGACTTTTTAACTTTAGCCATTTTAACAAAGGTACAACTTCTTTTGAAGCATCTATTCTCAACCATTTTTTTGTTTTTGTTTTTTTCCAATCAACTAGTATTGTAATTTATATAACAAATTTTTTTAATTTTAATGATATTATATATATATTTTAATTAGATATTAAAAATTTATTTTGAAACTAGATAAAATCATGCTTTGAAATTACCCTCTTCAAGTGGGACGGAGGGAGTATTATATTTAGGTTGAGAAAGAAAACTCACTCTCTTAAGTAGAGCCAAACAGAGATGTCGCTTTATATCTCTTCTGAGATCCTTCGGCAGATTCCGAATAAGATTCTCTTCATCAACACCCCTAGTTTCCTGCCATTTATATTGATCATACCTTCTTATTCGCCCCCTCAAACTATCGGGAAGCAAACGGTGAGACATCCATTGCTCCGCGTCTCGTTTTTTCACCCTCATCTCCTCTAATCTCAGTGTTGTAGACTGCAGATATGTCTGTCGGACAAATATTTGCAATTCGTTATAACCTAGTATAAACAAAATTGTTTCAAATATATTCGTCATCCATTAAAACTGAAAACTTTTTTTTTTAAAATTGTATGTTTAATTTATCTCAAGTCAAAATACGAAAAGTACTGTAAATACCGAGATTTATCCATAGGAAATAACAAACTTACCTGCATATTTCCAATCAAAAATGAAAAGAGCACCAAGCCAGATATAGATATGAAAACTGCAAAGCAAATTTCCCAGACATAAGTACTTGTCTTAAGATTCTGGCCGAGGGAACTGCAGTATTAAACAAGAGTAGAGATGACGTAACAGATTAGAAGCTTTACATGCAAGACAGATAGGTAGATAGAGAGAGAATATTATACCATCAAGCACAATAAATCTCTGAAAAACATACCTCAAATTCTGCAGACCCCACCAGAAACAATAGAAGAACTTCTGCGGAAAGTCTTTTGTTTCAACTATACCAGATTGAAGGGCTTCAAGGAATATCCCGAAGTCAAAAAGCGTGACATTAGCATTCTGAATAGGGCAGGAGTCATTCAGAATTTGCCGGAATCTTGCGTGATCGCCCTCGCAGTAAAAGGAAGCATCTTTACAAGCAGGCCGATCGCCGCAAACTCTCGCCCAGCAAGTGGTTTCACGTTCTATTGAAAACAAATACCAAAAGGCTCCAAGCACCTAACACGAGCAAAATCCAATTATCAAAGAGACAATCACACAGATAATTGATCAAGGAAGTTGAGCCATTTGTCACCTTATGTGCATCCTACCTGGCCACAAAAACCAACATCTCTCATAAACCTATCAATCTCATATTAACACATAAGGTAGCATGCTATGTTTTTTTTTTTTTTTTTTTTTTTTGGGGTGGGGGGTTACCCTGGAAATGACAGAAACCACCCTTTAGGTTAAGTTACATCCATTTTACATTTCTTCACCTGTCATTAGTGGGGCTAACGAAAATCGCCGATATCAAGTATTTGTACATACATCCTCAACTTTTATAAATATTTTTCGTGTTACATTCTACATATACACGATGTTCATGTAGATTTTACAATATCCATCTTGTAGCTGGACATGACTATAGCTCTCGACTCGTCGCCGTTTCATAATATTTCCATGCAAGTGGAAAAACTTATGATGACGGTTATTGGAATTTCATCTCATTTCTCCTTTGTGTGAAGATTGCGACAGGAAGGGCATCCGGCGTAAAACATTGTTACTTTGCTTTTTTACTTGAGTTTAAAGGGTTAACTAATTTTGACCATTAGTTGACACTATAATTTTTATGCCACCGATTCAAATATAGTTGGAATTAAGGTGTAGATGATGGTGATTCTACATATATATCCCTCAAGGTTTCTTAAGTACTACAAGTTGCCAGCCCAAAAATTAGGGCTTTTTATAAAATTGAGGGGTGTATTGAAAAATATTTGATCACACCAGAAAATTCTGTTAGTTGAAGGTCCACTAACAGTTGGGGGGGCAAAATGTAAGAGAAATGACCTCAAAGGTGGTTTCTCACTTCTCAGACGTAGAGTGTTTTTTTTTTAATTAAAATACCACAAACATCAAGGGTGGTTTTGTATTATCCCTATATACATACAGTATATCAAGAATGACGAAGAAATGGTTCCTCAATGCTTTTATAACAAAAATATTTCCGAGAAAAAGTTAAAGAACCAAAGGAACACAAGTTCAGTGCAAAGATAATAAACTCATGAACTAAGTAAGGACAAACTAATGTTAAAAGGAAATAAGAAAAGGACTACAATTCAATTGAACGCACATGAAGCAAACCAGAAACACTTACATGACTGGCAAGCATGTAGAGAAAAAGATTGAATGCAGCTCCAGCCCATGCTGTTTCGGTAAGTATGCCGGAAGTTCTTGTCACTTCTCTATATAAAGGATAGACCCGAAGAACTCTTGGTATATACTGAAGGATTACCACGAATTTCAACAAATTCTTTGTGTTCAAAGATCTCGCACCTTTCAACTTGGGAATGATGATGAGAATTACAACCTAGCAAAGTCACAAGATGATCAAATACAGAAGTATGTTCCAACTTAACAAGAATCTGAATAGAAACTAATTTGTATTCCAATATCTGAAACAAAAGATGGATAAATAAATAAATGAAAGCATACATGTTCACACAATAATCATCTTACTCGTGCATACTGAAATGCAATTACAGGAATGAAAGGTCGTGGAAAAAACTCACAAGGAACACTTAATTTGTGATCGAATAGCATTCATTTCATTTTCGTTCCTCTAGAGGACCCCCCCACCCCACCCCACCCCCACCCAAGTGATTATCTACCATAATTTCCAAAATAGTACAATATTCACTCGCTCTCACATTTTCTCTAACCAATAACATCTACACACTTTCTAAAAAACAACTAACCATTATTACACATTTTCCAACAAATTCTACTATTCATCCACTCACATATTTCGAATTATCAATCATATTCACTCATTAATTCACTCCCTCCGTCCCGCTCAAAACTTTAAATTTACCCCTTTTTTGTTAGAAGCTTTACATTTATCACATTTACACAATCAAATCAAAACAATCATCTTTTACTTTTTAATCTGCACCACACATTTATCATCATTATACCAATCATTACCTAGATACACCAAATATACACCCTCCGTCAAGCTTTCAATGGGACGGAGGGAGTACTACTTAATATCACGTCGACTTTCATCATTCATATTCATTTTATATCAAATCACTCATAAAATTCATCTTTCTTCTTTCAAAAATTTTTCCATCACTATTCTCTAGCAAAACAAAAAAAAAATCAAAAATGAAATCATCTCCGATCGCAACCTAAGTTGCATGGAGAACAAGCACGTCTTATTTGAATCACAATTGAGAGTCACAAACAAACAATTCACAATATGCATGCAAAAATGTTTCTCTCACCTGTGGAAGAGGAAGAACTGCAAGAATGTCGACTATAAAGTACGACGACAAGTATCTCTTTGCTATTACCCAGGACTCTTGAACCAATACGCCTCTCCCAAATACACGCGAAGAAGGGGCAATGAATCCCGTACGAAATTGAAAAATAATATGTATAAGGTAAAAGATATCCGTAAAAGACCGTAGAATACTAGCGGCAAGTTCCAACTTCCCGTCCAAATCAAGGCATTTTTTGTCGTCGTTAATAACAGGAATGTAAAAAAACAAGGGATCCAAAGAGACAGCAATCATACACGACAGTACGAAAACTTTATTCCATTTCTGAAGAAATGATCCTTGAGGATCAAAAAATTTCTTTCTAGATCCCTCCTCATCTGCCAGAAACTTCCCTAAAGATAAGGATCTTATTGACCCTGTGAACCTCTTGATCCTTTCGGAACCAGATTCTAATCCTCTCTGAAATTTGTACGAAACTGAGTGTAATGCTGATATAAGCCTGGATAATTGCAGTCTACCTTGCTCATTAAAACTATTCTGCGACCTCCAGTCTTGAAACCTGAAACGTGATATATATTAATCTCTTTGCAAACAAAAACAATTCCCGACCCTCAACTGAAGAAAAAAAAAAACGATAATCCCGCACTATCCTACTATTATGCTTGAGAACTGTACAATATTTGTATTCGGAAATCAATAAATCTCGCCTGGAGTTAAGTGGCAATTATCCTTTCTTTCTCAAAGGCATTATTTTTGTTCGCGATTTAGTTTCTCTATACCTCCTATATGTTATGTAGAACACACCTATTAAATTCGACCAAGTGCTGTATAACGCAATGCACAGTCGAGAAGACATAAAAAGTATCTCGAACTAACCTCACAAACTTCTGGCGGGGGTAGTTCATAACTCCAGCTTACATGAGAATAGAGAGGTTAAACTAAATAAGTACTTCTGATTGCCGAACGGAATTGAGAAGTATGATCCGCCCACCCCACTTCCCTGAGTCAAATTGAATGCACGGACTGAATTATTAGCCAACTTTAACATCAGTTCAACATCAAACTATGATTCGGTTTCTTTTACCATAGTACTAATCAACTTTTTCTGATACCTAACTGAAAAACGTGCAAGTCGGGGAGTATCCGTTTTCAATCACTAAATCGAATTACCAGTAACCAAACGTTTCAAACATCCACAGTGAACCCGCACCTTTGATCAGCAGCAGAAAATATAAACAAGTACAAATACATTTCAAAACATTTTCTGAATTCACATTCTCATAATAGCACCCTAAGCACAACCTAAATTTGCAATTGAATGGTAGTAGCAACTGCATTTCATACTTAATTTTTTCTTAATTCGAAAAAATTATACTCCCTCAGTCCCACTCATCTTAAGTATTTGCTTTTCGGCACAGGATTTAAGAAAAGATGAAAAATAGTGTATAAAGTGATGGTATGAATATATATTATTTAAAGTTGTGAGCGATAAAGATGTCTTAAAAAAGAAATGACCAAGTATCTTGGGACGGCCCAAAAAGGATATGAACCGAGATCGATGGGATTGAGGGAGTAACAAAATGCTGCGCCTCAACCCCCATGAAAAAATTAATATGATTACTTCAATTATTTATCACAGTAGACACTTCTCGCTCAAAACATGCCTCCAAATCCAAAAACGAGAAGATATGGGGAACTTTCGAAAGTCATGCACACTTCAAAAACCCTTCCCCCAGAAATCAGATGATCAACCAAAATACTCGACAAAAATCAGTGACACTAGAAACAGGGAAACAAAAAAAAAAAAAAAAAACTGACCTGTTTTTTCGCCGATATCCTCAGATACCGAAGTTCACGACGTCGTACTGCTCTACGGACCAAGTGTCTGAGAAAGGAGGGAGGGAGAGAGAGATTATGAAGCGAAGCTTCGTAGAGACTTCTTTTCTCCAAATATTTGGACCGTTTCTTTAACTATTTCTCATTATATTTTTCCTGCAACTTGAATAAAATCTTGCGACTTTCTAGAGAGAGAAAAAGATATTATATTCTACAAACAACGAAAATGACAACTTTGTGCACAAATCTAGTTTACCATTAACAAATCAAAACTTTTAGTTATATCAATAATTCAAACTCAAAACGTTTTGTACGTGTTACATATTTTTCCAATTTTCTCAAACATTAGTCGAGATAGTAATTGACAGAAGTGGCTTCGTCTTAGATCATGCTACTTTTTGAACCATGTCAATCGTGATTTAGCGTTGCATGTCATTATACGTTGATTCTTCGGTAATTCATGCTTGACACGGCTTGTTAAAAATAAATTTCGAATTGGACAGATTTTTCTTGATAAAATGAAAGCTTGAGGGCCTGAACCCTTCGAGGTCTTTGTTATCTTTTCGCGATTGTTAAAGAAAGTTACTAAACAATACCAATCTAGAAAATATGTTGCAAATACTCGGTAATAATTTTTATCTTTTAATAAATAAGGTTATAGTAGCAATACAACAATATGGACGGTACCAATATGCTTAGAGCTCAAGGACAACTCTTTACTCACTTGTTCCACATTTACCATTCACAAATATTTACGGATACTCCCAATGGGTTTGAAAACTACCAATCTTCTATGATGCTACCTCTCTTGCATGCCACTTGGTCCGCTTCATGTAGGACTTGAGAACATGCTCCAGGATTCGTTCCTTTCTTTTTCGACCTGAATAAAGTAATGAGCTAAAAGTTTGTGTAAAACATTTAATTTTTTTACTATCCATATATCTAAAATATATTTTTTTTACCATCTCATAAAAAAGTGTCGTTACTCATCAATCTTCCATGATTATTGTTGTGACCCATAATTTTTGGAGCATAAATGCCTTATTTCTAATTGTGTTAATAAAAATGTAGATGCTTTATTTGGTAAGAATAAGACATTTAAACACTCGAAGATTGAAAATTGTTCTTGAACAATCGTTGAGTGGTGGGGAAAACATAAGCGGGTTATTTATACAACGAATATGCAGAATTAAGTGTAGCTTAATAGCAAAAGGAAATGGAGGGATTGTTCCTGCACAAAATAAATTAAGACTTTTAAGTGCACATATTCATTAGAATTAATCTAGTTGGCTGTGTACGGGTCCAAACGCCTCGTTACATTAAAAATGCAATTTTGGAAATACATTATCCCTTATTTTTCTTATAAACACCATACCCTTAATTAATTATTCTCTCTCATCTGTCACATTTACTTCACCCATCTTTTCTTTCAATTTCATCTAAAAAATCTCAAACCTCACTCTCTCATCCAAAACCTCCATAACTTCTACCATCAACATCAACTAATCGGATCCGACCACATATCCTATCTTGTTTTTTGATTAACAGTGCCGCTGGAATGTTTGTTGGGCTCCAAATCCGGCATTTATGTAGTCGAATTTTGGATCTTTGTTGGCCTCCAAATTCGAAAACATTAACCACCGCCTGATTTTGGGTAACCCATAACCGCTGCCGCCAACCACCGCAGTCGCATCTTAACACTGTATCTCAGTCTAATCGCCGCAGAAAGATTACGTCGTCTTTAGGTAAGTCTACCATGATTAGGTCCGCCAACCATTCACGGCCCTCAAGCTGAATGGGACGGTTCTTAACTTCACGGTTTTTGATAATTCTTCTACCGTCTGGTAGACTAATGACATAAGGTTCGCAACCAGTAGCACTATCCAGGTGTAGTCTACTCAAACATGACTCGGAAATGAATGAATGTGATGCGCCAATATAAAAAAGGGTACATACAGGTTGAGATAGAATTTCAAGTGTACCTGAGATCATTCGGGCCTCCGGATAGTCGGTCCTCTTCATCTCGTAAATTCGGGGCTTGCCAGTCCCTGCACCGGATGCTCCTGTCTGATAACTATGGGCTCCGCCTTTATTTGCTCCCATCATTTTAAACGACACGGACTGAGTGGTTGAGTTCTGCATCGTCTCCATCAGACGTGCCATCTGAGTCATTTGGGCCATCATGCCCTGCATAAAAGTGAATGGATCAACCGAACACCTTCCGATTGAGCTGTATCCCGGGTACGACTTCCTGATAGTGAGTGATTATCTCTCGGTGAATGAGTGGCCTCGTCAGCTGAGTTGGCAGCGTCGCTACCTGTTGAATTAGAATTATTCTTTGCGTTCGCGCGGGTATTCACACGAGATCCCGGGTTTCGGCCCGCACTCCGACCTCTTCCCCTGCGTCCTCTGACAGCTCTATCCATACTGAAGCACGAAAGTCACATGATAATTATAGATTTCGCATGAAGGATCAACTGAGGTGACATGATTATCTGATGAAATTATTGAACTGATCATCTTGAACAAGTTAACAAGATTGATGATACGATCCACAAGATCAACAACATGAATGAGTGATTCTTATTGCCAGAAATTATACCATGGCGTCAGAAATTTTACTGTTTTTTGGTCTGAGGGGCTTGGCGCTTGCACAAGTCACACGTGACGCGAAAGTCCAATGATACTAGTCTGATGAATGATGATTCTCAATGAGACATGACTCGGATAAGTAGTATTTAAAACCACGCTCCGATAGCAACTCTGTAACACCCCCAAACTAGGTGGCTATTAAAGTGTCGTGGACCCCCAACTAGGACCCACCACGCGAATGAAATACAATGAAATAAATAATATAACTGTAGTGCCGCACCATATCATATTATCAATTACTCCTATGAGGAGTCTCAAGTATAATACACCTAGAAAAACAGAATACTTATATATTTCATATGAAGATGAAATATACAACACCAAATAAAATGAAAGTCCAAACGGAAAACTGCAGCGGAAATACACATCAAAGAAACATGAATAACTGGGAAGACTGGGGCCCCCTACTAGTATCACTGGAACTCACCGCCGTTAACGTTCTCTTCTCGTGCCTTTGCCTTGTCGTGACCTGAAAACAACATCCCCAATGGGGTCAGTTACACAGAACAACAATCCTCAAGAGTTGAACAAATAGAATAATCACAAGACTGAGTTATGAAATCAGGTTTGAAAGAGGGGCATCATAGTACGCCCGAAATGGGACGTGCAAGTACACAAGTAGTCGAGTGTCCGGTGCCCCGCATATACACACGCCACTTGGCTTAATTAGTCTCACGGAGGTACGTTACCGTGTGCACAGCCCAATGTGTCCGGATACCCACATATACACATGACCATAGTGTGCCGGACTAAAAAATCCACACGTATACCATCCGGCACGCAATACGATCCCGGAAGGTCACAAGAACAAAAGTAACCATGATGAAAAGGAATGAATAGAAATCCGACAAGGACCAAGAATGACCCACCGAGGTGATATAATGGCGTAATGAGTGATAACTCAAATGAAATGATTGGAACCGTCATTCATCGTGAATTGAACGATTAGTTTGATAATTGCAAGTCTCAACATAATTGATATAGTATGTGTGATATACGTATGAATGAACAACAACGAAAGGAATGATTATCCTTTTAACTGAGCAAGAATTAACTTACCTCAATTACCGGTGAAGAAAAGTCCTTCCTCGAATGAACGTCCTTAAGGTGATTATAGGTCGCTCGAACAACCTTGAATAACACAATTACCAACAATTCGCTTAATATACGTATCAAGTAGGATTACAACCAACTCAAGAGTCGGTACAACAAACTCAAACTCATTGGGGCATTTTAACAAATACGTTGTAAACAATCTTCAATTGCTTACAACTAATCTCAATTATATCGATACCAAACCTCAAATGAGTGATTCAATCCAACAAAACATCCTCCATACAATCAATAAATCCAATAGGAGTACACAAATCGAGATTTCAACAACATCAAATCGAAACCCCCAATTCCAAAATCAACATTCAAAGTGTTCTTGAAAAATCCTCCAACAATCCAAAAATAATTCATAGACTCTCATAATCATATGTATATCTCTTCACATATCATGATTATAACATCCAAAACATCATAATCCATCTCAAAATCGAATTCTAAGGTTTTGAAATTACCTTTGAAGATCCAAACCCTTCGATCTGTCGAAACGTTAATCGACTATCCAAGATTCACAATCGAAAGTAGATGGTTAGAACATGAACAACCAAGTGTTTGATGATGAAAAATCCCCTCCCAAGAAGCTCTCTCTCGGACTCAAAAGGAGAAGTCAAGAAATGAGCACAAAAGTCCCGTCCAAAACCTTAAATACTACGCAGAGTTACGGCCATAATTCTGCCACCTTACGGTCATAACCGTCCAAGGTCAACGACCTTACGGCCGTAACCTCCTTACCTTACGGGCGTAAGAAAGTTTCGTCGAAAAAATGAATAATGTCCAAATCCCGTCCTTACGACCGTAACACTTCGGCCTCTACGGCCGTAACTTCACTTCGTCGACAACACCCAGAACACCAAGATCATCTCTTACGACCGTATCCCGCAACTCTTACGGCCGTAAGCTGGCTTCGGCCAAAAATGTCCTTAAATCAACGTACGTATGTTACGGCCGTAGCCTACCTCTTCTTACGGCCGTACATCGTCTTCGGCCAATAGAACACAAAATCACGAACGCATGTTACGGTCGTAAGGTAACCTATATTACGGCCGTAACTCTACGCTGGAGCAACTGCTCTGCCTTTTCGTTACAAATGATGGATGATCCGACATGCAACACTCGTATGAGAAACATTAAGTCCCATAACATGCCATAAATGATACTTCCAACGCAAGGCTACCAACCACAATGATTATGATAATATTCTCGTCTCGAATCTCAAACAGAGTTGAGTGACGAACGATAACTGATACACAGCTCAAAGTTCGCCAACGATGAACACAAATGAATGAACATGAATGATGAATGATTAATAAAGAGTGAAAAAAATTACTGAGTGACAATCACTGAATGATAAGAAATGAATTCATAACCGGTTATTACAAGTGTAAGCACCTTTTCAATTTCCCATTCAAGCAACTTCTCCTCTATCAACTTTATGGTTTGAAATAGGGCAAGAATTCAGAATTTTTTTATGCAAATGCCAATTTTCATCCACGAAGTGAGCTGTGAGAACCATGTAGTTTATATTTTGAAGTGAAGTCTAAGTATCACTCATTAAGCTAACCCTCTTCCCCTTCAATGTATTTTTTAAATAACTCTTTTCAGAAAGATACCTATTACACATACTTGGCTATTGTCTTACGACAAGGGCTCTTCCAATAAGGGTTCAATTTTGATGTAAATCGTTTAAACCCTTCCCCTTCAACATGTCTAAAAGGCAACTCATCTATAACAATCATTTTTGCACAGGCTTGAGTTATCTCTTCTTGAGTATGCCCACAAATTTCAACCCATCACTTTTAAATTCAAATGTCTTTTGCCGCCCATATTGGGTTTATAAGATGAGCATATTTCAACATGAGCAAGGAGGGTTGAAGTTCCATTTTTAGGTTCAGCCATAAACTTTTTTCCACAATAGTTGCATGTAGCCCGTACTCTACGTTTTCATTTATACCATTCAAATTTTTTAACAAAATGATCCCAGGCATCTGACCTTCCATTGTCCCGCATAAGATTCAGATGCTTTTCCTCAGTAGGTTCAACTGCCCCTTCAGCCTCGTGATAACCAAAGTCAGTCCCTTGTTCACATTCAGTGGTATTGATAGTTGTGGGAGCAGCAGACGTATCTGTAGATGGTAAGGGAGCACCATTTGCTGCTGGTGTTGATGAATCACCACCACTAGCAGGAATCTGCAAGAATTAATATTCAATGAAGCACCCATTCCAAGATATACATTTAATTTTTTATCACTATCCTAAAAACATATGCATCCCATCCATCTTTTTCTCTGGTTTTGCAGATCAACCACCAAACATGAACACAGCTTCACACACAAACTACCTCCGTTGTAACTCCTTACCCGAAATAATCAAACACAACATCAAACCCTTTAATGTTTCTGCTCAAAATCATTCGATTTAGTTTCTGTGTTTTTTAACGAACAAAGAAAAGAAAGTAACATCAAATCACAGATCTCCATATTCGAAAGAATACCACAGCAAGTCTTTAACTCCATACAAACATCAAACCCTTTAATGTCAGAAGCACACACAAACATCTTTAAAGAATACCACAACAAGTCTTTAACTCCATATTCGAAAAGGTAGGTCAAGATTAAAAAACAGTGACAACCTCTTATCTACATATAAATAAAACGTAATAAAGAGCTTATATAAAACCGCAAAACCTGTGCTACATGTTGTTTTCTCGTCTTTGGATGGTTTATATAGTGCTTCAAGCATAAATAGTTCAGCAACACTTCATATTCATCAATTATGAGAGCATGGTTCCAGGAACCCTTTTGTGTTCACTCCATCATTACACGATTGTTTGTATTCCTTGGAGTTTAATATGTAGATGTAAATTCATGAGTTTATAAAAAACGAAATTATTTTTGGTGTGCAATGCATTAGTTGTACAGTACTAATTTTTGTGCACAACCCCCCTTGCACATTAAATTAAGGGGTATTAATTCTTGTGCACAACTCCCCTTGCACATTAAATTAAGGGGAATAAGTTTTATATATATTAATTTTTGTGCACAACCCCCCTTGCACATTAAATTAAGGGGGATAAGTTTTGTATATAATAAGGACAATTAAGCTTTCAGTAATTTAGTTTTTAATTAAAATTATATCTTATTCCAACTAATATTCCTTGCCTTTTTAATTTAAAATCTAATTATTTCGTATATATGATCAATTTCATTTATTTCCGTAATTATTCTTAACGATAACTATTTTAAGTAACTTAATTTTTTATCATCAAAATTTATTTGCAAATAAATATTTTTTCATATCAACTTTATTGAAACTATTTCATCACATATTATTCAATTAGGCTTTCAATTTTGTCCAACTAAAATTATTTTCTACTCCCACAACTTACAAAAATTGATATGAAAACTACTTATTTGGAGTAAATGATATGATTTGAGAAAAAAAATACATATATGATATTAGTTGAATAATAAATTATTCATAGCCCAACAACTGATAAATATGTACTCTATCCGTCAGCCAAAATATGTCCAGTTGGAATGTCACGGTTTTAAAAGAAGCTGGTATAAAATGATTTTAATGGAGAAAGAGTCTCATCTTTTGAGAAGAAAAAAGAAAATTTTTTTCTTTTATAGTTGGAACAAACTTTTGACAGACGAAGCAAGTATTAAATTAGAGCTCAAAAATAATATATAGGGTGTATGTTTATCTTCGATTCACAAAAATTGGTATGGGAAAAAATATTTGGATAATTTGAAAATAAGATACATGTATGATGTTAAATGGAGTATGAAAATAAATTTAATTGTATTATAAATTCATAAAAGTTAATATGTGAAAGTATTTACTTGGAAGGAGTAATTTAAATTAAAAAAAAGTATAAATGCCTAAAAGTTAGTCTTAATAATATTGCACCTCACATAAAAATTTAATTTTAATTCACAAAAATTAATATGAATTAATATTTATTCGGAAGAAGTGATTTAATTTGAGAATTAAAAGACAATTATGATATTAGTTGGACTAAAGAATAATTTGGACAGGATAATAAAAATTATCAATAGTCTAATTGATTGACATATGTTGGATTAGACCTCGCGAATAATAATAGACGCGGATTGAAAAGTAACTCTAGTTAAGCTTCAAATTTCACAAACTTACCCTAGTTAATTTCAACTCTGGTTAGGATACCAAAAGTTTTCTTGAAACTGAAAACCCTACACCACTCCACATTTCCAATTTCAGATTTTGTTTGGGCCTTTCAGATTTCTCCACTCTCTTCTTTTGGGGGCTTTTTACTTAAAAACTTGTGCATGCAGTGCAGTCCCCTCAATTTCAATTTGGTGGGAAATATCAAAAAATTAGACGAAAAAAAAATAGGAAAGGCCGACAAAAATCCACCTCCGGCTGGTTCGAATTCCGAAATTACAGGTGAGTTTTCTTCGTGTCGTCCAGTCTATTCACTGAATCAATCTTAAAAGATGTGAATTTTAGGAGTGAGATTATTGAGTTTTGCTGTCGAATCATGTCAGATCCGTTCTGCTGGTCGATGTTTTTTTTGTCGGATGTATGTATGGTTTCTGAGTTTTAGCCATTTTTGGTATGTTTATGTGGTTGTTCTTACTGTGTTTATGCGTTTTTTTTATCAATTTAATTTAATCATGTCTCCAATAAAGGTTATGATTTGTTAATGGTTTTTTGCTGCTGAACTTGCTGAAGTTTATGATTTGTGTGCTTTGGTTCTCTGTGTTCATCAGTTGAATGGTGGATGTTGAAGGGATTCAGAAATCGAACTTTAATGTTTAATGTAAAAGAAACTGAGCCATAGTGGTATTGTTCATACTTGTGTAAGTAGTGTTGTAAACACATATTGTCCATTTGTACGATTACTCGGTGACCGATTATTTAATTTGAGCCCATAATCAGAATGTGACTTTTTTAAATCCCGGGGGACTTGGTACGGCACACACTTGAAGCGTATCCAATTTGAGGCGGAGTTTTTTGCTTTTTATACTGACAGACACAAAGGGTGGACAATTAATTAGAGCAGCGTGCTGGATAATTGTATGTTCAGGAGCTGATACATGTTATAGGTTGTTTTAAGTATTGCCAATGATGGTATATAGATGTGCACATTATTATGACATTTTCTGTTGAGATAATGTTTGTTTTAGGGTGCTCATTGTGTATTGTAGAGGGTGGATATAGTTTTTTAAGTCTTAATATGTTGTCGCCATGCCAGTTTGCAGGTGATAATTTTTCCATTTTGCACATTGGGTTTTGCTCTTCTTTCTTCTATTGATAAAGTTGATTCTATTGATTGAGTTAAAAACTGTGATTTGATGAACAGTTAAAGACTTGAAGTCATGATCTGTTGATTTGGTTCATGCCATTTAAGGAATTTTTGCTTTGAGTTAATTTTTTTTTATGAATATCATCACTTCCCTTTTCATCTCAACATTTATTCTGTTGTGCATTTTAAATATTGTTAAAATCGCTCCCTCTTTTTCTTTCTTTAAAAAAATAAAATGAAACATTTGCCATGAATCAGGTACTTGAAAATTAGGATGTAAGAGGATCTGCGGTGTGCATCTGCTCTCTAAGACAGTGGTGTGATAATCAGGTCAACATTTGAGAGGCGAACCATTTTGAGAAGTATGGAATGCAATAGAGAGGAAGCCCTCAGGGCAAAACTAATTGCAGAGGACAAGATAGAAAAAAAGGATTTTCCCGCCGCAAAAAAATTTGCCTTGAAGGCAAAAACTCTATATCCGGAGTTGGATGGTATTACCCAAACTTTGACTACTGTCGATGTCTACATTTCTGCAGAGAATAAAATAAGCGGGGAAGTCGACTGGTATGGAGTCCTCAGTGTGAACCCATCAGCTGACGATGAAACAATAAGAAAACAATACCGTAAATTAGCTCTCATGTTGCATCCGGATAAAAATAGATCAGTCGGTGCAGATGGCGCATTTAAGCTTATTTCTGAAGCCTGGAGTTTGTTATCAGATAAAGCTAAGAGGTTGCTGTATAATCAAAGGAGAGGCTTTGGAGGACTCCAACATAAAGTTAGTATGCATACGGCTGGTCCATCCGCACCAGCTAGACCAAATGGGATTTTTAACTTTGCGACTAAGACAACACAAGTTCCAAACACTCCAGTCAACATCCCAAAGCCAAAACCACCCCCTAAACCAACTCCTACCCTGCCAAATAAAAGGAGTGATACTTTTTGGACTATCTGTTTTCGCTGCAAAATGCATTATGAGTACCTTAAGATGTATCTCAACCATACTCTCCTATGTCCCAATTGTAATGAAGCATTTGTGGCTGCGGAAACAGCTCCACCTTTCAATTTTTCCAAATCAGTCAACCAGGCTCCTCGTCAGCAACACCACACTTCGAGTAATCATGTACCTAATCGGAATGATGCTTATGATGTAAGAAATGTTCCGGTTGCTAAAAATTCGAGACCCAGTTCGAATACGTATCCGCAATACCATCAGAATTTACGTCATGGAAAAGCTAATGTTGCTAGCACGGATCCTTGTGTAGCTGCAAAAGCAGCTAATGTTGTTCAGCAGGCACATGACAAAGTGAGGAACAATGAGTCGCAAGCCTCTGAGGGATGTGTTAAAAAGACTAAGTTAGACGATAATAGCAGTCTATATGGCATGAACTGTAATATTGCCCAGGGAAATATTAGCTTTCGTAATGGTAATGCATCGGGATCAAGAATTTATGGTTTTTCTAACATTAACCATCGACCGAACAGTACTCAAGATTTGACAATGACTGAAACACGTGCCATGCTGACCGCAAAGGCGCAAAAGGAGATTTTAAGTGTGCTAAGGAGTTCAATGACAACAACAAAGGCTGTGGATAGAGAGAAAGACATGAATAAAGAAAGCAAGAAACAAAGACGTCAAAACACCGCCAATAATGAAGGACTTGATCAAAATGGGAACACTCACTCTTCCGATAGTCCAGTTAAAGAGGAACCTGCGGCTGTATCTATGAGTGTCCCGGATCCTGATTTTCACGATTTTGACCTTGATAGATCCGAAAGTTCGTTCAGAGATAATGAGGTTTGGGCAGCTTATGATGATGATGACGGCATGCCGCGTTTCTATGCTTTAATCAGTAGAGTGATTTCTAGTACACCGTTTAAGTTGAGGATAAGCTGGCTAAATTCAAAAACCACCACCGAATTCGGTAATAAGGACTGGGTTGGGTCAGGCTTTTATAAAACATGTGGAGAATTTAGGGTGGGCAGATACGAAATCTGCAAATCCATCAACTCGTTCTCTCAGAAAGTTAATTGGTCGAAAGGCCCACGTGGGAGCATTCTAATATTACCTCAAAAGGGCGATATTTGGGCAATCTACAAAAACTGGTCGTCCGATTGGAACGAACATACCCCTGATGAAGTTGTACACAAGTATGAAATGGTAAAGGTGCTCGATGACTTTAGTGAAGAAAAAGGTGTGACTGTTACTCCTCTAGTGAAGGTGGTTGGTTTTAAAACTATATTTCGTCCAAATTTGCGCCCGGAGGCGGTTAGGAGGATACCTAAGGAAGAAATGTTTCGATTTTCTCATCGGGTGCCGAGCCACCTGATTACTGGGTTAGAAGGTCAAAATGCCCCGAAAGGATGCCTGGAGCTTGATCCAGCTGCGACACCACTGGAACTACTCCAGGTGATAACAGAAGGTAATGTGGTTTCAGTTTAGAATGAGATTGCAGAATTTACAGCCCGGAGGCAGAATGTACAAGGCATTACTACTGTTGATGGATATTGGCATTTTGATGATATATAGTTAAATTTGGCAGGTCTTTTTATGTTGGTTTTCTTTGCATGTCATGGGGTTTTGAATGGTTAGTTATACAGGGTATTGTCTCCAGTCAGGTTTAGCACCGGTTTTTGACAGTAGATTGAGTATAGATGAAAAAAATGAGAAAAGGGTGTTTTTTTCCACCGAGAGCGAAGAAAATGGTCTACAGGTAGCGCAAGTGATTTTTAGGAAGATGCGGTTTGTTGATTTTGTTGTTGTGCTGCTTGTGATTGATCCTGCTGTCGGAAATATGTGAATTCGTTTATGTGTAGACAAGTACATTGATGATTTTATGTGTAATGATAATTGTAGGTTTTGCAGGCAGCCTAAATGAATTTTAGGGTGTAGAAATGCTATGGCTAATATAGAAATTTTGGTTGTGATACTGCATGGCGAACCCCCTCTTATCTGGTTTTGTTTGAAAGGTTCGCAGGGTATAATATAAATCGAGAAAATATATGATATTATATAATTTTATACTACAAAAATAAAACATACCGCATAATTTTATATATTTTTAAATATATCTTTGTAGATAATATTTGCCGTTTGGTTGCTTTTTGAGTTATCATCGAGTGAATCAATGTCTTTCATCTTTAAAATATAGTCACTCGAGGAACGGTCACATACATCACATATAGATGGTAATAACTAAAGACCAGATCCTTTAGTATAGCTTGATGCGAGAGAGAGAGAGAGATTGTCTTTGGCTTTTATTTTAACCATCGAATAGTAAATCGTAAGAGAAAATTGTCCCAATTAAAACCTTACTCATCTGTGAGAATTTCACACCTGAGAAAGTGTATGTCAAGCTTCATAATCACAAGTCTCGTCATGTTCCATAATCTCATCGAGTGGTCTATATTTCGTAATAGAGTCGCTACTTTCAAATTCAATTTGTGATTAGAGAATACAACATGAGTTGACTCATTGTTTCTATGATTGATATTGTACCATTGTGAGGGAGGGACAATGATTTTGTGAAGGTGCATCCAGTGAAATATTTAGGAAAAATAATTATTTGTTATTATCATTTCCCATTTATCATTCATATAAGAAACGATAAATATTTCTATAGCACATATATGCTTTCAACCAATATTCTCTTGTACTGTCTAATGTAATTTTGGAATATATTTTTGTCTTATATATATAGAACTTTGTATTTAGTACCATAAAATATATTTATCAAAATAATTTTAGATACATATATATTATCATACAATTTATATATAAAACCAATTTCATATTTATCGAATTCGTCACAAATATGAGTTTATAACTATAAAGTTCATTTATCGAATAAATTTCGAAATTCATATATATAAACAGTAATTTGAATTTAATGAATATACCATAAATATAATTTTAATACCATAAATTCTATATATCAAAATAGTTTCATAATATACATATATATTAAAATAAATTCATATAACTAATATACCACAATTCTGATTATATTAAAAAACATGAAAAGAATATATATATAATATAAAATTTATTTATGTGTTTAACTAATGTACCTGTTGAGTATTGATCCGAATCGGTTGACGAATTATTACAATAATTATAACGAATATAACTATTACACAGATCTACTCGGGATAGGGATTAGGGATTACACAACTTCTATTTAAATAAATTAAACTAAATTAAAATACTGGAAATAAAATTGTGAGTAAAGAAAGTGCAAACCAAACGGCCGAAACCGATCAGAAGTGATGTCACTGTTGAAAACAGCCCGGCTCAGTCCTCTGTCTCGATAAACTCACGTCCAGGACACAAAAGACCCGCGGCCAGCACCAAATCGAGACCCAACCAGACCGGAAGCTGCTCCACTTAGAAGAATCGAAGCACACAGCAAGGATTCGTACCAGCAACCTTCTCAGAACACCACCTTCAGGTATAAAACCTCAAGAACAGTCATAGATCTTCGATTTTGTTCACAGGAAGAAAAAATCGAAGGGTAGAACAGGTTGCTTTTCTTTTCTTGCCTTTTTGTTGTGTGTTTATCAACTCTCCCGAAAATGGTATTTATAGATGTAGCGAAGTAGGGTTAGCCGAGGAAATACCGGAACTGAAACCGGAATAACGGGGCGGAGGAATAGGAGAAAATAACAGACAGGAGAGATGATGGGGAGAGAGAGAGAGTCAACTCGGGCAGAGGAGAAAAGAAAAGGAGGCGGTGGTGGTGAAAATAGGGTTGCTGGGGTTTATAAGTAAGGGGTCAAACACATCCAAGGGCTAGGATTAATTGAGGCCAACAGATGGCTGAGATTAATCCAAATTTTAAAGATGGGTCATGCTTCCAAATGTTGGGCCGGGTCACTTTGGTGGGCTGCAGGAGAAATAAATTTTGGGCCATCATAATAACTTAATCATTTTGGCCCACTTAACCCAACATTTCTCCACCTGGGCCAAATGAGTCATCGGGGCATATTATAGAGACATAGGTCATCATCGCCGTAGGACACCACCTGCACACAATACAAAGTAAGTACAGGTAATCACAAAGAAAGGTAACAATCATTAAGACAGCAGGGCCATCACAAAGATAGCGTGATAATTCACTAAGAATGCAAAGCCATCACAAAGAAGGCAAAGACTAAGAGTTAGTCTTGAGTTCCCAAGTTTAGCAGGTCGGTGCAGGACACGAACTTCTCCAAAGGCAGGCATTTGGTGCCCATATCTGCAGGGTTGAATTTTGAAGGAATCTTTCCAAGCTCAAGTTCACCTTTTTCAACAATATCACGAATAAAATAAAATTTAACATCAATATGTTTAGTGCGGTCGTGAAAGACAGGATTTTTGCATAACTGAATTCCAGATTGACTATCCGAAAATACCACGACTTTTTCTTTCAGAAAACCGATTTCTGATAAAAGACCCTTTAGCCATATGGCTTCTTTAAACGCCTCAGTTGTAGCAACATATTCAGATTCAGTCGTAGATAAGGCAACAACATTCTGTAACTGAGATTTCCAACTAATGCAAGAGCCACAAAGGGTAAACACATAAGAGGTCGTGGATTTTCGATTGTCACGATCATTAGCAAAGTTAGAGTCTACATATCCAACAAGTTTAACACCATCATCAGATTTAGAAAACTTAATACCAACATCCACAGAGGATTTCAAATAACGAAGAAGCCACTTCAAGGCTTCCCAATGTGGCATTCCAGGATTAGACATGTATCTACTCAAGCAACTAACAGAATAGGCTATATCGGGCCTAGTACTAATGTTGGTCCCCTTTTCAAGTATACTCGATACAGCTTGGGAAATGTTTAAGCAACAGGCTGTATGGTTTTCGAATCTGAGTGCGTAGCGAAAGTCTTTAATATAGTAGATATGCTGTCGATACAGTAACTCGGTCTATTCTCCTGTTAGCTTGGTGCTTACAGGGTTTTGCAGTGTATACTTGTATAAATCACAGTTATGAAAACAGTAACGGCGAAAGGTAAATAACACAGTATTTAAGTGGTTCGAGGTAAACCCCTCTACGTCCACTGGTCCTCCACACAGGAGTAAAACGTTTATTATAAATACTGCGTACACAACTATGTATTTATAATCAAACCTATCCTTGTATCGTTCACACAGATAGATACAAAGATCTGCCGCTTTCAACCGCTCACACAGATTGGTTAAAGCTTCCTTCTTGACTAGCTTCTTCACACACGCCCAAAGCTTCGTCCTCTTATTCGTCCCCACACAGTCGAATAACTTGTTGAGTTCACACAGAGCTCGGTTTTTACACAAAGGTAAAAGGGTAGGTAATCGGTAAGAACAAAGAACTTTGAATATGAAGTTCTTGAGCTGATGATGACTGTTCTTGATGTTGAGCACTGTATATCTCTTTTGATCTGATTTGCAGAAAGCTTCTGGAGATATGTTTTGCTCTGATGTATATAATGATAGCTTCTTCACTTGTTAACTTCAGTATGTGTATATATGTGTCTATATATCTTCAACGCTCTTATGAGATATATATAGTCTTCTGAATAATATATCCGTTGTAATAGATCCGTTGGGTAAGATTCTGTGTTAACTTGAATAGACCAGGATCCGGATATTACGGGATTTGAAGATCTCTGACAGCTTCAATATTTAAATACTTTTATCCTTTCAGTATTTAAATACTTCTTTATCAAACGGTACTTGACTTTAGTGAATACTAAAGATTCCTTTTAAAACGATCTTCAGTCCTGATCCGATGTGGATGCTGTATCCACTAGCACTGTAGCCATATTGGAATAGTCACGCGCTGTATGGAAGGGCGCTGTATTGAGGTTTCGAGACAGCTTCCATACTTGGTGCTTACTTAGACTTTGTTGCTGTATCTTGGTAGCACGAGAGCTTGCTGTATGCTGGCACTGTGATAAGGTCTTCGATACAGGATTGCAACTTCAACCGGCTGATACGTGGCTTGTCAGACGCTTTTGTTGTTTGGCAATTATCAAAACAATATCCTTGTATCCCAACAATTTCCCCCTTTTTGATAATTTCCAAAACTTCTTTGATGATTCAAAAGCTTCTTGATCATGCCACGTTCTTGATATCAAACCTCTTCAAGCTAAAACAATTTCCCCTTTTTCGATAACCACTTGATGGCAACTTCGATACAGGAGATGTTTATCCCCACTGATTCCCTCTCTTTGGAAAGTGTCTTGAGCAGACTTCCTGATCTTCTCAAACGATCCTGCCTTCAAGACTTACTAAAAGAATGCGAATCGCTTGCAGGCAAGTTCTAAAAATGATACAAAGCTATGAGACCTACGCGCTAGCCAACTGCGCTAGAATAGTCGCTCTAATAGTCGCTCTCTCTCTCTAAAAAAATCGCTCCGCCTTCTCTCTAGAAAAACGTCCGTTTTGCTCAGTACATGTCTTCACGACGGCTTCTTCCTCATACTGCCTGACTGTAGCCGACGTTTTAACCTGTCCGCCGCCTTATGCGGCGGGCTCTCTTCAATTTGAACACCGTGTAATCTGCTCCAGTCGCGCGACCGTCTTATTCTTACCAGCGGGTCGAATGTCGTCCGACTGTGGGGATTTGGATATCTCGCCGCCGACTCATGGCCGGACAGAACAGAAAATCAAAGGTCGAAGGTGATACCCTTGGGTTTATGAACCACGATCCAGTGCTAGATGCCCTTCCCGATCCGGCGATGGGCTGCCCAATTTCTAAGGCCTCAAAAGGTAACCCGATTGCTCCTGTACAGAATTCTAATGTAGAAGATGATAGGAATCATGAAATGGTTGAGGGTGGACCGTCCATTTGCAGGGATGGGGACCCTCCGCCACTCTTGATTACTGTTTCGGATGATAGACCATTAGAGGCAGCTCCTTCTCCAAATCTTCCTGAAGCTGCTCACAAGGTGTATGACGAAAGTCCTGAACGAAAATTGGCTCCTGTGCAGGCTGTTTCCAGCGAATGGGCTGCTGATCTACACTGCTCGGATCATCTTAAAACTGGTCCAATGCGTAGTTATGCTGATGTTGTTAGTAATGCAAAGGAACTAGATGTTAATGCTAAATCAAAAAACGTCCCAAGCGATACTACAAAGAAATTTGCTGGAGCGAAAACCTCTTTGAACAAGAGTTTTTATGATTGTGGTGCTTCATGTAAATTGGGTCAGATTTCAGAAATTAAGGGCTGTAAAGTCGTTTCTTTTTCAGCTGAAGAACTAGAGGAACTCGCAACTCCCTTTGAGTTTACTTTGGTTGGAAAATTCTCGCATGGTTTCCCTGCGATGAAAATTCTCAAGTCCATAATGGGGAACCTAAATTTAAAAGGTTCTTTTTCGATCGCTCTTCTTGAACACAAGCATGTTTTGATCCGGCTCTCATGTGAAGAAGACTATACTCGCCTTTGGAGCCGTCAAGTTTGGTTTATGGCCGGTTTTCCAATGCGTATCCTTAAGTGGACTCCCGATTTCGATCCTTTGGTTGAGTCCCCATTTGCTCCGGTTTGGGTGCTATTTCCGTACCTTCCTGTTCATTTATTCGATAAACGTAGTCTTTTTCAAATTGCTTCCGTCTTAGGGAAACCGCTTCGAATTGATAGTGCCACGGCCAAACTAACTCGGCCATCTACTCCACGGGTATGTATTGAAATAGATGTAACTCAAGCAAGTTTACCGGAAATTGAAATTAGGCTTGGTGGGAAAATTAGGATACAACCGGTGGAATATGAAAACTTGCCTAGCTATTGCTCATTTTGCAAGCATCTTGGGCATAATATGAAGAGTTGCAAATCTTTCAACAAACCTTCTAGCTCGAAATTCGATAATGCCTCTTTGGACAGGCCACCACAGAAGATTGAGGTTTCGGCTGCGGCTCGGGAAGATCAAATATGCCAGATCAGACCCCCGGTTACCGCCGGCTCGGCCTCGGGGTCGAAACTCGGTTCCAAGGGCAGTATCATTTCAACAACTGAACGAGTGGATGTGAGAAAGATTAGAGAGGATATCTTTAAATCTTACGAACTTTTCGAAATTGTCTCCGACCCGGAATCGGGAACCATTGAATTCCCCCGCTACATGCCATACGCTTATGACACAAAGCAATGCTTCTCGGAGGGGGATCGTCCTCATCGATTGTCCCCCGCTATCGTACCTCCCAAAAAAACTACAAAAAAGAAGAAAAAAAAGAAGAAGGATCTGGGCAAGGAAAAAGTGATCGAAACCCAGAATGATAATACCGTCGACGAATGGCTCGAGGCTAATAATCGTGTATCAGAAAGTCGCACGTCCAAAGATGACGAGGGATTTATCCAAGTCGTCCGGAAAAATAAGAAAATAAAAGAATAGGCGAAGGAAACTCCGTGAGGTTTTTCTATATCTCTCTTTTCGTAATATTTGCCGTGTTTGGGATTTGGCACCCCCGAATAATTGTAATTTTCTTATTCTTCATTGGTAAAATTGGCTTTGTAAGGGAATAGGCCTCCCTAACCTTTTGATTTATGCAGTTATCTTTTCCAAAAAAAAAAAAAAAAAAGGGTTCTAAAAATGATAATCATCTAATAAGGAAGTGTATTACATCTTAAACTTATGATTGGCGCACAGGCACAATCTTACATTTTTGATCTAGTTGAGTACATCTTAACCTATGAACTGTTCACAGACGAGTTCTTACAGCAATACACAATAAAATAAATTTATCAATCATAATTGATGTCCTGTTGTGAAAATAGTATAATGTTCTTCCTTAAGAGGTACATACAGGATTCAATTTATGTTCGGATTAACGCTGTATTCATGGGTCGATCGTATTCCCCTTAATTAATGCACACGTCACCGTAAGAAGGTTTCATGCCTTCTTTGTCCTATAGTCTTTGACTGCTCGAGTGTACAGCTAATTAATGGCGAATCGTATTCATGGGTCTTACAAAGATTCCCCTCACTTAATGAGTAAAAGCATAAAAACTTACAGGTGGTTTTCTGCCGTAGTGTTTCCCGATAAGGTTTTCGGTACCCAAATTTGCCGGGCAACAATTTGTTTGTTGTAGGCTACTTTTGGTCCATTGTATCGATATCTACGTGGGGCAGGCACGTAGTCGTTGTAATCATTATAATGCATGAAAAAAACGAGAATTATAGTTGTTATTCCAGTACGATTGTCGTCTTGGAAGTGGAGCCATTTTCTTTGGCCTAACATCTTGCCTTCTGGGTCTCCAGTTGGATTCCCAACGATGTTGTTGATACTGCGCAGACACCTGCTTTCTTGATGGATAACGGGGCTCCTGTATCCGATTCAGGCGCGCCAGACCGAGAGTACCTTTGCACGGGCCGTTGTTGGTTGGATACAGCCTTCTTCCTGAATGACTGCTGGCGTTTATGATATGCTTGTGGAGCATGCTGTTGAGTACGCCTTCTGAGTGGCTGTTGGTTCCACTGTCTCGAATAGTAGAGTTGCGGGGGTGGAATGGCAGCTTTTGCTGTTCGCGGTGCAACAGGTTCCTTCACAGAACTCGGAACTTCTTTTGATATAGGAATGGATTCCTCACTCCTGACGAATACCGTACTAGATTTTTCTTTGTTGGAGAACGGGTTGTACCCTAAGCCACGTTTATCATGAGCATGTTGCCCAGTGCTTAGGATCTCTTCCATTCTTTTAGAGGATTTCTCGAAAGATTTCAAGATTGTCTCTAATTCTCCTTCACGTTTCTCGAGAGATTTTATTTTGGCTTCGAGTAGAGCCAAATCATTTGTCTTGCTTTCAAAATGAGACTTGGTCTCATTTAGATTATGAGCAAGTTGATGATTGCTCTCCATGAGTTTTTCTAAATTGACTTTGCTGTTTTCGCAATCAACCGATATATTATCGTAATTATTCTTCAGCAAGTCATTTTCTTCTTTCAGCTCTAAGTTAGAAACTTCAAGCTGTATGTTTTCTCCTTTCAATATCTCATGGGCCGTTTGAATGTTATTAAATTCATTCAGCATATTTTCAAAGGTATGAGATGCATTTATGGGAATAGTTGAGGTGGAGCTTACCTCATCATCGTCGTCTTCATTTTCCTCTTTAACTTCGGCCATAGAGCACACATAGGCTCTACCTTCTAGCTCATCATCTGACGAATTACTATCAGTGACCACCTGAAGACATTCTTCGGTCTTTGTTGATGCGAGCGGAGCTTTTGATTCTCCAATGAAGGCTTTGAGTTTGTTCTTCATCCTGTTTCTCCAGTCATCAAACTCGTTAATGTGAAACATAGATATCTTATTAGACATAAAGGTATCCATATTAGAAGATGGGAATTACAAAGACTGTTTTCGAAAATAAGTATTTTTAAGGATCTGATTCAGTTAAAAATGCGACTGATTCTTTTTAGAATCAACCGCTCCGATACCAATTGTTGGTCCCCTTTTTAAGTATACTCGATACAGCTTGGGAAATGTTTAAGCAACAGGCTGTATGGTTTTCGAATCTGAGTGCGTAGCGGAAGTCTTTAATATAGTAGATATGCTGTCGATACAGTAACTCGGTCTATTCTCCTGTTAGCTTGGTGCTTATAGGGTTTTGCAGTGTATACTTGTATAAATCACAGTTATGAAAACAGTAACGGCGAAAGGTAAATAACACAGTATTTAAGTGGTTCGAGGTAAACCCCTCTACGTCCACTGGTCCTCCACACAGGAGTAAAACGTTTATTATAAATACTGCGTACACAACTATGTATTTATAATCAAACCTATCCTTGTATCGTTCACACAGATAGATACAAAGACTGTCGCTTTCAACCGTTCACACAGATTGGTTAAAGCTTCCTTCTTGACTAGCTTCTTCACACACAGTTCCAAAGCTTCGTCCTCTTATTCGTCCCACACAGGTCAGAATAACTTGTTGAGTTCACACAGAGCTCGGTTTTTACACAAAGGTAAAAAGTAGGTAACCGGGTAAGAACAGCAGCTTTGAATATGAAGTTCTTGAGCTGATGATGACTGTTCTTGATGTTGAGCACTGTATATCTCTTTTGATCTGATTTGCAGAAAGCTTCTGGAGATATGTTTTGCTCTGATGTATATAATGATAGCTTCTTCACTTGTTAACTTCAGTATGTGTATATATGTGTCTATATATCTTCAACGCTTTTATGAGATATATATAGTCTTCTGAATAATATATCCGTTGTAATAGATCCGTTGGGTAAGATTCTGTGATAACTTGAATAGACCAGGATCCGGATATTACGGGATTTGAAGATCTCTCGATAATTTGATTTAAATACTTTTATCCTTTCAGTATTTAAATACTTCTTTATCAAACGGTACTTGACTTTAGTGAATACTAAATATTCCTTTTAAAACGATCTTCAGTCCTGATCCGATGTGGATGCTGTATCCACTAGCACTGTATCCATATTGGAATAGTGAGGCGCTGTATGGAAGGGCGCTGTATTGAGGTTTCGAGACAGCTTCCATACTTGGTGCTTACTTAGACTTTGTTGCTGTATCTTGGTAGCGAGAGCTTTGTCAGAGGCCGGGCGCTGTGATAAGGTCTTCGATACAGGATTGCAACTTCAACCGGCTTTCGATACAGGGCTTGTTGTATCAAGCTTTTGTTGTTTGGCAATTATCAAAACAATATCCTTGTATCCCAACAACTAACCATGAGATCCATGACTGATCCTATAGCATTAGCATAGGGAACCTTTTCCATTGATTTTCCTTCTTCACTAGTTTTAGGAGATTGATCTTTGCATAATAGAAAATGAGCAGCAAGAGGCACAGAAGCAGGTTTTGCAGCAGTCATAGAAAAATTTTCAAGTATTTTCTTAATGTAGGAAGACTGATTTAGAAACAAATAACAGTTTTTCCTATCTCTAACAATGTTCATGCCTAAAATTTTCTGGGCATCTCCAAGGTATTTCATGTCGAATTGCTCACTAAGACATGATCTGACATGATCAATCAATTTCATGCACGGGCTCACAAGTAACATGTCATCCACATAGATAAGCAAGAAGATAGGAACAGTGGAGTTTTCTTTAAAATAGAGGCAAGGGTCATACGAACTGCGTTTGAATTTTAAAGAAAGCATATAAGAGTCAAATTTCTTGTTCCATTGTCTTGGAGACTGTTTCAGGCCATAAAGAGCCTTTTTAAGAAGGCAAACGTGATCAGGTTTATTAGAGTTGACAAAACCTTCTGGCTGCCTCATATATATTTTCTCATTTAATTCACCATGAAGAAAGGCTGTTTTAACATCCATTTGTTTTAATTCCCAATTGAAGTGAGCAACTAAAGCAAGCATGACACGCACGGTAGTGAATTTCACAACAGGAGCAAATATCTCAATATAATCAATTCCTTCCTTTTGAGTGAAACCTTTAGCAACCAACCTAGCTTTAAATCTGATATTCTCTACTTCATTCTTAACCTTGAATAACCACTTACAGTCCACAAGAGAACAACGATTAGGTTTTGGAACAAGAGTCCAGGTTTGGTTAACATGCAGGGAGTTCATTTCATCATTCATAGCATTTAACCAATCAGAAGCATTTTCAGATTTTAAAGCATCTTTGTAGCTTTTAGGTTCGTTATTATCTAATGATTCAAACACATTGCAAGCATGAGACATCATATGAAAATCATTAAAGTGATGAGGACTCCTAACATTCTCTTCTAGGCCTATCTCTGGTTAATTGATAGTCGGATAGATCAGCACTTTCATCAACATTCTCAATTATTTCATCACTAGAATTTTCAGAGGGATTTTCATTTTCAGCATGCAAAGTTTCATCATTTTTAGGCTCCACCTCACTCAAAGTAGGGTAGCTAGAAATATATTCTGGATTAGATATGAGCCCGGGTGCGGGTGCAGGATGTTCAAGACAAGGAAATTCATTTTCATTAAATATAACATCCCTACCAATTAGCACCTTAAACCCTGGTTTGCCCTTAAGCCATAACCTAAATCCTTTAACTCCCTCCGGGTAGCCTAAGAACACACATCTTATCGATCTAGGTTCTAGTTTATCATGTTTATGATGAACATATGCAGCACACCCAAATACACGAAGATTTGAGAAATCAATATCACTACCAGTCCACACAGATTCTGGATAGTTTCCATTCAAAGGGACAGATGGAGATCTGTTTATAATATAGGCAGCTGTAGATAAAGCCTCACCCCAAAAACGTTTTGACAATCCGGAGCTGACGAGCATAGACCTTACCCTATCAAGGAGGGCTCGGTTCATACGCTCAGCGATTCCGTTTTGTTGGGGGGTGTAGGGTGATGTCCTATGCCTTTGAATACCACTTTCCGGACACAAAGTTTCAAACAGATTATTGCAGAATTCCAAACCATTGTCAGTTCTCAAAATTTTAATTTTCTTACCGGTTTGATTTTCAATTAAAATTTTCAACGTTTTGAACGTGTCAAACACATCAGATTTATTCTTAAGAAGAAACACAAAGACTTTCCTGGAATAATCATCAATCACAGACAAAAAATATCGGTTTCCGCCATGTGCCTAACATCGGCAGCCCCCACACATCGGATGTAGATATTTAAACACATTTGAACTCTTAGGGGGGTTTGGGGAAGGTGAATGAGGAAAGTTCGCACGATGTTGCTTACCATACACACAGTTATCACAAAATGGCAAGTCAGATATTTTATCATTCCCAAAACAACCATTTTTGTGCAGTATTTCAAGACCTTTACCACTGATGTGACCTAACCGTTTATGCCAGATTTCAGTTTTATCTCCATGGACTGCATTTACGGAAGAGTTACTAACAGTGGAGCAAATATGTAAGTTCAGTTTACGAATGGCAACAAAAAAGGTTTTGGGACCTCTCGTAACTTTCATTGCACCCTTTCCCCACGTACCTTCAAAACCATCATCTTCAACACATGCACAAGATATTAAATTATGAGCTAAGTGAGGAACGTGCCTAACATTTTCCAAAGTTATCGAATTTCCATATTCAAATTTAAGGCACACAGTTCCTATTCCAACAACATCTCGTTTTACATGATCAGGTATAGACACATATCGATTTTTCAAATCGCGATAGCTAGAAAAAAGTTGTTTGTATGGAGTCATGTGAAATGTGCATCCAGAATCAACCAGCCAATCATTTTCACCAAGGTCAGCTAACACAGAGTTCACAGAAGCATGCATGGCATCAGAAATCATAAACACATCACCTAGATTTTCACTGACAGCTAAGTTAGCCTGTTCAGATTGCTGGTTCTTCTTAGGTTTAGTGCAGTCTTGAATGTAGTGACCATATTCACCACAATTGTAACATTTACGATTAGTAGGTCTAGGTTTAAACCGAAATTTTTCATTGCCTCTTTTCTTGTTGGCTTGGTTATTTTGACTGTTGGAAGACTTTTTATTTTGAAAACGGTTTTGTGGTCTTCTTTTGACAAAATTAACCTCGCCAAGATTTCTAAGAGCGGCACCTTTATTGTTTTTCAAATCTAATTCTTTGATTTTCAAGCCGTTAACAACAATATCCAAAGTCACTTGATCTCTACCATATTTAATGGCAGATTTCACATCACTGTAAGAATCATGAATAGCATTCAAAAGAACAATCGGAGTGTAATCATAGATGGTTTTATCTCCAGTTAACTTTATATCTTGAACCAGTTTTGTAAACACGTCTAAATTAGCATCGATGTCTTTGTTTAGATCGAGCTTGTAGCGGAAAAAATTTTCGAGAAGAAACAGTTTATTGGGCAGCGAAGTTTCAGTATACATTTCTTCTAATTTTTCCCATAATTCTTTAGCCGAACCATGTTTACCTAATTTTCTTATCACAGAGTCAGATAGGTTCAAGATAATCGCAGAATAAGAAAACTCATCAAGTTCAGCCTTTTTATCCGTAGTCACATTAGAAGCGAAAGAATTATCGATAGCTTTGAAACATTTTTGTTGAATGAGTATGCTTTTCATTTTCTGTTGCCAAATGGCAAAATCACATTTTCCATCAAATGGGGCCACAGAGAAGGCAGAGATCGTTCCCATTTTAATTTTTAAAATGAACAAAGTTTTTGAAAATTTGTGAAAAACACAAACAAGAAGGAGACGGTTGATTTTATCAAAACTCAGAAACACAAAGTAATCAACAAAATCACACAGATAAATAAAATTAAACGAATCCGAAAAATTCAATACCAGGCCCCTACAAGATCCGAGGACACTTAAGCGGTCCAGGCAGGAGGGTTTTAATGCCCGTTTATGAAAAATTCCAGATTCAAAATAAACACGAAGTAATATCGCAGTAATAATCACACAGAATATCACCAACAATGCGTCGAACAACATACGCAGCAGAAGCAATAACACCAGGACGAGACAGTCAACGAAGAACAATGGGCCAAAAATCTCACGAAGGACAGCAAGACCCCAAAAAATATCACAAAGAGCAGCAAGCGGAAATATCACAAAGAACACTGGGCATAAAAACAGTAAAGAAGAGGGTAAAGCCGATATACCTAAGCGATCTGGGTTGACCCGATTTAGACAGATCCGAACCAAAGCTCCGGTACCAATGTTGAGTATTGGTCCGAATCGGATGACGAATTATTACAATAATTATAACGAATATAACTATTA
Source organism: Orobanche coerulescens (assembly GCA_033398695.1). NCBI lineage: Eukaryota > Viridiplantae > Streptophyta > Magnoliopsida > Lamiales > Orobanchaceae > Orobanche > Orobanche coerulescens. The sequence continues at coordinate 6,313,760 of CM065816.1, forward strand.
CACAGATCTACTCGGGATAGGGATTAGGGATTACACAACTTCTATTTAAATAAATTAAACTAAATTAAAATACTGGAAATAAAATTGTGAGTAAAGAAAGTGCAAACCAAACGGCCGAAACCGATCAGAAGTGATGTCACTGTTGAAAACAGCCCGGCTCAGTCCTCTGTCTCGATAAACTCATGTCCAGGACACAAAAGACCCGCGGCCAGCACCAAATCGAGACCCAACCAGACAGGAAGCTGCTCCACTTGGAAGAATCGAAGCACACAGCAAGGATTCGTACCAGCAACCTTCTCAGAACACCACCTTCAGGTATAAAACCTCAAGAACAGTCACAGATCTTCGATTTTGTTCACAGGAAGAAAAAATCGAAGGGTAGAACAGGTTGCTTTTCTTTTCTTGCCTTTTTGTTGTGTGTTTATCAACTCTCCCGTAAATGGTATTTATAGATGTAGCGAAGTAGGGTTAGCCGAGGAAATACCGGAACTGAAACCGGAATAACGGGGCGGAGGAATAGGAGAAAATAACAGACGGGAGAGATGATGGGGAGAGAGAGAGAGTCAACTCGGGCACAGGAGAAAAGAAAAGGAGGCGGTGGTGGTGAAAATAGGGTTGCTGGGGTTTATAAGTAAGGGGTCAAACACATCCAAGGGATAGGATTAATTGAGGCCAACAGATGGCTGAGATTAATCCAGCCTTAAAGATGGGTTGGGCTGCTTCCAAATGTTGGGCCGGGTCACTTTGGTGGGCTGCAGGAGAAATAAATTTTGGGCCATCATAATAACTTAATCATTTTGGCCCACTTAACCCAACAGTACCATAATATAATTTGATAACCATAGAATCTATTTAACAAATTTATTTTGAATTTAATATGTCTATATATAATAAAATTTATTTTTTTGTTTAATTAATATACTATAAATATATTACTTTTTGCAATCAAGATTAACATAGTCTTTTTGAAAAACAGTTAAAAATTTGGATCGTTAAAAATAGTTAAATCAACGGTATTGATGCAATATTTTATTTCTTAACTTAAAATCAAAAATGATATATATATGTTGTTCCGGGAATTATTATTCCCGTGATGCGTCTTACCTAATAGTGGTTGTAGATACATAGATGAAAGGTTCTAGATCCTTCTAGAGGTAGTACGATCCTATTAGATGTCTTACCTTATCTAGGAATCCTATGTATGGAAGGACTTTCATTGTAATGCCTATATAAAAGCCCCTCTATCAGTGTTATAAATACAATTGATTGACTCGTATTTACAGCTTTTTTATTTTCTCCTGAAACACGTTATCAGCACGTAGTATCCCAACTGAGTAAAAAAAATCTCCTCCAGTTTTTTCTTTGAAAAATCCCGAAAAAAGAGAAAAAAAAATGAAATTAGATTTTCTTCTGCAACCCGCTGCTATCCCCTTACCCGGTCGAAACCCTAATCCCGCCGCGCCACCCCCGACCCCAAATCTGCACCAACGGCCGTCGCCTCGCACCAGGTCTTCGTTACCATCGTCTTCTCCGACCTAGATCGCTGCCATCATCAACCTCGATATGTTCACGGCACGACCCCTTTTAAGCCCGATCGACGCGCGACTTCCGTTCGTCAGCCCGACACGTCGTCAGCCGTCGTCTGCCTTCGTCTTCCCCAAACCTACGATTCGTCTGCCTAATGCTAGCCAGACCCGTGCAACCCGTCATCTCCAGATCGGATTCCTCCATCCCGTTCGCGAGTCCATCCCGCTGCTGCCCAGCCCGCTGTTGATCGACCCGACTCGACTCGATGCTGCAGTCTGATCTGATTCCAGTGCAGTCCAGACCTAGTTGCAGCCTGCCGACCGGACCCGACAGCTGCAACAAATCTGATTTTTTTTACCCTCTCAACCGTGTAGCAAGAACTAAAAATTTAACGGTGAAGATCTGATTCAGAATAGTATTTATCGATGAAATCGTACGCGAACAGAACTAGATGTTTACACAAAAAAAAAATGAGAGACGAGAATTTCCACGCGTAAATTTTCTGCACAGCGCATTTGTACCAAAATCATGTTTCCCGATTCGTTAACTTTCGGATCGATGTGAAATTGAAAGCAACTTGCCAACACAAATATCTATATATTCAACGGTGGATATTGGATTTGGAGTAATATTGCTTACTGAATCTGTCGCTGAACAGAAGCAAATTTTTTGATTGGAGATCCGACCTCACCCAATACCGAGCTGCTGCATCGCAGTGCCCGAGTCCTTTTTCGGACGATTATCGAGCCCAGTAGCCCTTATCAGGCGTTTCTCAACTCTCTATTTTCCCAACTAATGATTCATTTATCATTAACTTGTATGATTATGAATTTAGTTGTGTTTATGCTTTACGTGGCATATAGGAAAATATGTTACCCATGATCAGGTGCACGCTATAGAGAGAAGCCATATTTATTATCACGTTCATGATCAAAGTAAATATGGAACCGAGTACCCATGAAAATATATTGCTCATATGGAAAAAAGCCAAATTTATTATCCCGTTCAAGGATCAAATCAAATATGGAACTGTGTACCCACGTAAGATTTTATTAAAGTTTTCATTTTTCAATTCATCTTTTTGGGAAACTTTTTTTGGGGAATTGAGTATTTGGGTTCTTTATCTCCCATGATACTTTGCGGTGGATGAGACTATGAGAGGTGGTATCACTCTCATATGTCGAAGTAAATTGTATGACGGTCCTGGAGGAGTCACGAATAATTATTGAAAATCAATATTTGTGGTTGTTGCATACACCACAGTTTGGGTGCGATTTGACGTTGCCATTTTGTCGATTTTAAACAAAGAATTGAGAAAAAAATGAACATTGTCGGCAACGGTAAAGTTATGACTTGTTCATGATTAGTCACGAATTTGTGACGTGCGGATGGGACAAACATCGATTGCGATGGATATGTCGTGGTTAAAATCAACATATGATAAATTTTGTCACGTTGAATTGAGGGACCACCACGTTGATCTTGACCCAATCCCATACTTGAAAAACTCCATCTTTCATTATTAAAATAAAATATTGCATGTGGGTGAAGTCATGCACCGTCTCCTTATAATATAATATATGAAAGAATTTAAGAGTAATTCTCATGAACTTCAACATGTAAAGCAATGACATATTGCGGTAAGTACATGAATTCGTTGACCTCGATTATAGTTCGTGTGACTATAGGTCCGAATACTTTTCCATGTATTTGTAAATGCATATGCCTTATACATTTGACTATGTTTAGTCGATCTTATTGGATGGTCAAGACGAATTGGTTATGGTATATTCATTATGTCTCATGGTTCAAAATGCTTAATTATGATGCACCGCGTTGCATCCACATAACATGGCTATTATGACGTATACTTGCAAATTGAGAATTAAAACTTGGTTGATTTGATGCATTTTGGTGGATTTTGTCTACACTTTTGATAATGACTAGGCGTATCCTCCTTGGTATTTGTTTATACTTTGAAAGTTCAAACGGAATAAGTAGTTTTTAAACAGCATTAGCTGTACCGACATTCCTACTTTCTCTGCAAGTTTACCAAGTTGGAGTAACCGAAAGGATCATTGGTCGAGATAAGAAATCGAACACCCTGCTGCGTTTCAACGCACCTATGGCTGTCATTGCCATATTTTTTTGCATCAACACTTATGCCATTGGATATGGTCTCAACTTTGTTTTCTCACTGAACTTGGAAAATACTAAAGCAACCACTTAAAACATGCACTGTGATTTGAGTTTAATGATCCATGTGGTGAACGATCTATGGATAGAAAGATACAGAAGTCTAGTTTCCATAACATCTGACCGTTCATCCATAGACTTCCTAAATTGGGAGTTATCGCTGTTTTAGTGAACAAAGGTCAAGCTGCGCGGAATTTTATTTCCAGCGATTGTGCTAACTTTTGTCCCAACCAACTTGGTTCACATCTTAAATGTGCAAGTAGTCTTATGACACACGTTTTTCAACCTCTTTTTGGCCGAATTTGCCACATATGATGCGATTTTTGGTATGCATTATATGCTAAAATGTCATCTTTCAAATGTTGAAAAACAGTTTCATTGGGGAAGCCCAAAATACGCACCCTTATAAGAAGGTCGAGCGTGTGCATGGTAGTTTTACACCATGCTTGTGTCGTAATTTTGCCCCTTAGGCATATAACCTTTCCATGTTATGTACTCAATATGATAGATCATTTTGATCGCATCAGTATAAAATCTCTATGTTGTTAGCGTGTTCGCTATGCTCATGTTTATAAAAATTTTGCAAGCGAAATTGAATGTGTATTAAGATATTTCCAAGGAACACAATATTTTTGGATTTTGTATTATAAATCCATTATGGCTATGATGACTAGGTCATCACAATTAATGAGTGGTACAATGCTCAAGTTGTTGAATGCAGAATGGCGTTTTCTAGTCACATATGTTCCGTAACAATTGAACCATGTTATGACTCGATGATATATATGCCAAAGTGTATCACTCATATCATCTCATTATGATTTGTGAGAAATAAAATCTTATGCATAACTTGTATCGGATATGTGAAAGAATATTCATGAGTCAATATAGTCCAGCTTGAATCGGTTTTTGTAACCAGAAGATGTATTGGGACATTGACACATTTAGGCTTTAATAGTCCAAAGTTTGGACAGTTTGATGATCCATATACCACGGTATTGTCATGGACATCATTTTCTTTGAACAAAGAAACTAGTTGGATCAAAGACACCAAAGTACGTTGGTGGAGTCGTGAGCAGAACTCATGACCGATGATGATATTTATGTCATCCACGTCTTATTTTCATAAGCATGTGTGACGCCAAAGACCCCCCGATGATCCTTATTATCCATGTTCATTGATTAAAGCCTATTCTTTGGCACGATTAGGCGATGACACCCTCATATGCTAAAGAGAATAATGTAGCGACTCGCATAAGCATGGTGTTGAGTCCTCCATTTTCACCGAGTCCTTATACATACATGATCATAAGTATTAGCCCGGGTGGCTTATAATGCTATGATGGTGTTTACAAATGGTCGTACTCAAGTGATAATATTTATATGTTATGTGGTTCATTTGACAATGATTGATAAATTGATAAAACCTGAGTTTATGATTGTCCAACTTGCGGACCAGTCATTGTAAATGTAGGTTCACCCCCTTTTAGACCAAGTCTTAAAGTAAAATTTTAACGAGTACTTCCTAACATCAAAGGTTACCTTCTCAGAAATTTTGGTACCATTTGGAGACTTGGAAGGAGGTGAACCACTTAAATAAATTTTTCACATACCACCAGCCGTTCCAACGACCAGTTCGATGTCTTCTCGGCCAGTTTCTGACCACAAGGTTGATGGTTTTGGAATCCTAACACCCATTTATACATGCTCACGAAATTTTGTGGTGTTTGAGCCTCGTGAAGGCAGTGAAATATTCAAGAAAGCACTAGAGGTTCGATAAAACCAATGGCCTATCATCGGTCCAATTATTTCTTTGTGTTCGATCCCAGTAGTGCATGGTGGTGGTTTTGTTGGATTCTCAAGACCAGTAGCTACGGTCATGTAGCATAGGTCAACATGTCATATTCACCTATACCTATCATCATTCAAATGCTTAGTTACGAGTGTAACAATATGTATTTTGTTAACTAGATTGTGTTAACAATGAAAACTTTTATCGTCAACATGTTCATGTGCCAAAGTGCGTCACCGCAACACATTATGATGGGTTATAAATGATAAATATAACATGCTATTTCGCTCATATTCCGCTTAAAATATACCTTGGCAGACGATCTCATAAGTCACTTTTATTAGCCAGTCTTCCTGTAGTTAGGGGGAGATGCGAACGATCATGTTCGAGTAGAACGATTTGGAATTGTCGTAGTTTGTCCCTACTGGGATTCACCAAGTTCCCTAAAGTGACGAGATTAATACATGCTGCAAACATGTCTGCAAGGATTGTGTCCGGTCATGGACGTCCGTCACCTATGAATGGTGATATGGTAACACCACAAATTGTGGCAGACGGTGTTACTAGGCCGTGGATCTCATCGAGTATTGGGATGCCACTTGGTTCGATAAATACTCTCGCTAAGAATGTATGCGAGTTTGGTACATGAAACTTGATCATATTCTCAAATGAACTCATCCGTCTCATGTGATTCTGGATTATAGTCATCATTGGGGGACGTCTCAATGAATGCCAATCCATAAAGTGTACTCTATGAATAAAGCCGGTTTATGAGGACGTGGAATGTGAGTTTAATCGAACCAGACTTTGTTGAAAATCTATAACATTGTAGCGTTGGCCTAAAATGGAAATATATGCGAATCCAGTATGAACAAAGTGGTAGCCCTTTGTTGAAGTAGTGCCGACACTCTAAAGATAAAATTTATCTATATACTTTGTTAAAGTGAGTGAGAGAAGGAGTTACACTCACCTCATGGTGCGAGGTTTCTCATGAACGCACTGGAATCGACTACGGTGACACAAAACTTAGTTGTGCTATCGTAATGGATGTTATAGCATCCACCATCTTTTCAGTTAGATAGTTTCCCAAAAACTGACATGCAGCTTGTGGTTAAATCTTGTCTTTAGTGGAGAACTAAGTTAAGTGATAAAAGGATCTCTTGGTGGATCAGACTAAATCAAGTGGCTCCTAACCACGGAGCGCGTTGACAAGTGATTGTCGGGAACGCATACTAAATATATACTTGATTTAGAAGAGATATGAAGCTTTTGCGTGTAAAAACTAAGGGTTTATAGTGATGTACTCTTGTGAGACTAAGAGATTCCCCTAAATCCAAAGTTAAGAATGAAAGGATCTTGGGAACACTTGATGATACATATTCATCAATCGGTTTAAGGCAATCTAAGGGACGGTTTTCCTAAGAGATGATAAAGTAATGCCTATATGATTCCCAATGACTAGTCGAAGTCATAATAAGACTTGGCTCACTTAAGTGATGATGCAGTCTTAAGAGAAAAGTACGGTATTATGCACTCATGTTTGACTCGATGTACTCATTCGTAATAATTCGGTAAAGCCACTGTGATGATGGCCTAGGATGCGCTCACGCAATGTCTGTGATTGACAATAAGCTTGAAGCTCGCTCTATCTCGATAAGAGGACACTTGAAAATCGATACCAGAATTTGCCCAGAATGTATTGGTCTATCTCCCATATGACCTACAAGGCAGCTCACTTGTTGGAAAATGGTGAAATTGGTACCATTGGAAAAGTTTGTGTCTACTTTCCAAAAAAACCAACCATTTGATCACACCCATCATGTTGAGTGACATATGAATATTGTTACAAAGTAGGACATGATATATCCGATAATTTTCTGAGTCAACTTCGATAGAGTTTTGTGATCTGTTCAGGATGATCTTGGTTACGTACTGTATGTGAATGAAAAGCTATGAGTGTCTAGTTTTCAGAATTCCTACAGTTTCGTTGATACCTATTGAATTGAAGAAGTTATGACTGATTTAGTGCATGGAGGTCAAGACTTTCAAAACCTTGGAATGTGTCGTAACCTTCCTGAAACAAAACTAAGCTGCAGTTTGTGCAAAGGATTGACGAATATTTCTCAATGGAAAAAGAGGCCAAGGCCTTCTTACTATATTGAGGTCGTCAGTAGGAAGAACGCATTGGATTGCGTGTAACGAGTGTGGTAGCCCGTGAGGAGCAATGTGCTTGTACTCATGTCCTTTCCGTGTCTTCGTTCTCAGCATAATGTGTCAACTAAAAGATTAAACAAATTTAATTGTTTTTCCTCAAATTTTCAAAAATAATGTGAGAGAATATGCAATTCTTGGATCTGGTTCGAATCCAAGTACCTGTCCATATCCATTTCTTTTGCTTTCCTCACATGATCCAAGAATGATATAACAGATTCACAGTCAGTTTCAGGTTTCCTCTTGCCCTGAAACAAGAGTTGAGAATTTCAAATGCGGAATGATTTGCAGCATACATCAATGCTACCATAGTAAAATCTAAGATTTTTAGTCATCTGGAAATTTTGGGTATGCTTATTTCCCTACATGCGAAGAAGTAGTGTCATCATTGGAATACTGCATAAAGCATGTGTAAAATCAAGATTTACCAAAGTTGGTGATTTTCTTTGGCAGCTAACCCTAAAAACAAATGCAGTTGTATTTTCTCACTGTTGGTATTAGGCCCAAATGGAATGTGTTTTTTGATTGGGCCCAAAACAAATAATGGTGCAGCCCAGTCCAAAATTAAGCCAAGCCCGGCCCGGTTTCCATATTAAAGCTTTGACCAATCTGGACCATCCCTTTTGTGGGGATTAATCCCACCCGTCCATCCTAAGGGTATTAATATCCCCTAACCCTAAACCTACCCCATTATTCCCACTCACAGTCGGCGCCTCCTTTTCCAGTTTCTCCTCTCCCGATTCTTCCTCCCCGACTCTTCTGCGTTCGGTTTCGTCCGCTGCGCTTTTCTTCTTTGAACGTCTTCCGATCTAATAGCAACCCTTATCATTTTGAATGATAAGTTTGGGTGCTTTAAAATCGGGCGACCGTTTCAGGGGTTTTTTTGATTCCTATAAATTGTGGGATCCATTTTGAGGGGAAACACCGAAAACTATCAACTGAAAACTAAGTGTTCTTGAGGCAATACTATATTTCTTCGTGAGATTCCTGTTTTCTGTGTGAAACTTTCTTGGCTGAGTTTGGTTTTTAGGTTATTTGTGGATTCGGGTTTCGGGTCTTGGTGATTTGGGGTTTCTGGGTTTCGGGTCTTTGTGATTTGTGAAACCGCCGGGTTCGTGGCTCGATTGAATTCGCCGGACGCCTAAAATTTGGAGCTCGACGCGGTACACGAGGGTGGAGGACCGAGCCGACTTCCTGTCTCTAAACACCACCGCGTTTCGTGTTATTTCCGATCTGTTGGTCGATTTCTCCGACTTAAATTTCTGTCTTGTGTTTGTTATTTTCCAGTCTATTTTCGTTCGCTTTTTTCGCATTATTTAATTTTGTTGTGTAACCCTTAATCCCCATAAATCATAGGAAATTTATTTGTAATTTGTTTCTGTTGAGTTGTGTAAATTTATGTATTCGGATAGATACCCAACGGTGGTATCGGAGCCTCTAAACGGGGTTTCTATTCGGAAGGGCATACGGGTTCCTACGAGGAATCCGCTGTATTGCTTTCTATACTTTCTTGTTTTTCCGTACTATTCGTGTGATTGGTAAAGTATTATTACCGTGGAGTAATTTGTTTATCGCCTGCCTCATTGCACTGCCTTTGTGATCGCTTCGTTATTTTCGTTCGTGTTGAGACCGTGGTAGTCGTAATCTCGAGCATACCAAACCCCCTTGCACGGACCGCAAGTGTTCCTCGGATCTTGTGGGGGCTCAGGATTCGATTCCACTCACTTTATTTTAAAATCGTGTGATTTTGTTATTTGTGTTATCTGTGTTATACTTGTATTCCATTCCATCTCACTTTATAGCAAAATATGGTGTGATTTTGTTATTCGTTGTATCTGTGTGTTATTTTACTTTAACCTTAGTTTTTACAGTAATACCTTGTCTTTGGTTTAAATCTTGTGTGATTTTTACAAATACAAAAATGGGCTCTCTTACTTCTTTTACAATGGCACCTTTTGACGGTAAAGGGGATTTTAAAATTTGGCAACAAAAATGAAATCTATACTTGTCCAATGAAATGTTTCAAAGCCATTGAAGGTTCTTTTCAGTCTAATGTGACTCTGAAAACGTGAGGAATTGATTGAGTTTGCTCATTCCTCTATAATCTTGAACTTGTCCGATTACGTGATTAGGCGAATAGGCAAAGCGATAATGCTTAAACTTTGGGATAAACTTGAGGAAACTTTTACGGAAACATCTTTGCCAAATAAATTATTTCTTCTTGAAAAGTTTTTTCGCTACAAGCTGGATTTGAATAAAGATATTGATGGTAATCTGGATGCCTTTACAAAGTTAGTGCAAGATATAAAACAAACGGGTGACAAAAACATTGATGATTATTCCCCTATTGTGCTCTTGAATGCTATCCCTGATGCCTATAATGATGTGAAATCTGCGATAAAATATGGGAGGGATTCTGTTACTTTAGATACTGTTATAAGTGGATTAAAGAGTAAAGAATTAGACTTGAAATTTAACAAGGTTTCTAAACCTGTTTCTGATGTCAATTTTGTTAGGGCTAAACATCCCATTAAAAGGAAACCGTTTGTTAAAATCGATTCTGAAAAGTCTAATAAGAAAAAGGGGCAATGGAAGGATAAATCCAAATTCCGGCCTAAGAATCGCAAATGTTATAATTGTGGTGAACCTGGTCATTATATTCAAGAATGCACTAAACCTAAAAAGAATTTGCAAAATGATCAGGCAAATTTAACTATGGGCGATGTCTTTATGGTAGCTGATGATTTGCATCTTTCTGTGAATTCGTGCTTTAAGTGCGTGTGAAAATGAATGGTTCTTGGATTCGGATGCACTCATCACATGACACCTTATAAACGACATTTACGAGTTATACTAATCTTGGTGATCGGTATGTTTATATGCACGATAAGGTGAAACGGTAGTGGCTAATAGGAAATGTGTGTTTAAAATTGATGGTACTCGATATACTCTAAAAATGTTCGACACATTCTGATTTATCTCATAACCCGATATCTTGTACCACTTTGGAAGATGAGGGCCTTCGAGGTCTTGGGGAAATGGTTGCATGATAATTTCGAGAGGATCCTTGATGTTGTTTAAAGGAATCCGAAATTTAATCTATACATTTGCCAAACCGAAACTCCTGCATGTTCTAATCAGTGTCTTTGATAAAACCGAATTGTGGCATAATAGGTTAGGGCACATAAGCATGAAGGGGTTAGAGATCTTGCATAAGCAAAAATGTTTTGGAAAAGATAAAATCTCTAAGTTGTCTTTCTGTGATTCCTGCATGTTTGGCAAACAACATAAAACGCAATTTCCAAAACCTCCCGATTCCCCTGATCCCGTTTTTGAGAAATCTGGTAAGATCTCCAATGTGCTTGATTATGTTCATGCTGATGTTTGGGGTCCTGCCAGTGTTACGACCCATGGCAGAAATAGGTATTTCTTGTCCATTATTGATGATTACTCTCGAAAAGTTTTCGTGTTTTTACTCAAATTGAAATCTGAAGTGTTTGAAAAATTCCAAACTTGGAAATCTTTGGTGGAAAACCAAACCGGAAAACGGATCAAAAAGATAAGGACCGATAACGGCCTTGAATTTTGCAATACTCAGTTTGATACTATGTGTTCTGAAAATGGCATTCTTAGGCATAAATCTGTCCCTTATAACCCTCAACAAAACGGGGTAGCTGAGCGAATGAATCGCACCTTACTTGAAAAAGTTAGGGCCATGCTTGCTACTCAGGTTGTCTAAAAGCTTTTGGGGTGAGGCTCTTTTAAGCTGTGCATATATCATCAATAGATCACCTTGTACCATTAAATGGCAACTATCCCGAGTCGTGTGGTCGGGTCATGGTCTTGATTTTCGAACATTCGTGTGTTTGGTTGTCTTTGCTTATGTGCATCAAAATGTTGATAAACTCGAACCGAGATCCTTGAGATGTGTTTTTCTTGGATATCCCGACGGTACTAAGGGTTATCGCCTATGGGTCGAATCGAACCGGGTTGAAGGTGATTATTAGCGAGGACGTAGTCTTTAATGAAACCGAGTTTCCATGTCTTGATAATCCTATACTGCTCTGTGCAAGCTACGAAAATTCTCCCCACCTGTTCGATTAGGGTGGAGCATCTTAGTGAAAATGAATTACCCGCCGAACTCCGATAATGTAGAAAATCCGAACCTAATAATCAATCGATAATGGGGATGAATCAATCAATCTGCTCTGACTTATCGATTATCAATTAACTAGGGATAGGCCTAGAAGGAATGTTAGGAGACCTATACACTTAGATGATTTCCATATGGCTTCTCTTGCTTTCAATGTGTTTGATATGCTTGATGGTAATGAACCTAAGTCTTACAATGATGCTTTGATGTCTAATAATTCGAATGATTGGCTAAGTGCAATGAATGAAGAAATGACATCCTTGCATGCAAATGATACTTGGAAACTTGTTCCAAAACCCAGAAATTGTTCTTTGATTGATTGTAAGTGGTTATTTAAAGTGAAAAGGAGGAGGATAATGTCGATTCAAGGCAAGGTTAGTAGCTAAAGGCTTTACACAACGTGAAGGTATCGACTATACCGAGATTTTTGCTCCAGTTGTTAAATTCACCACTGCTCGCATTATGCTTGCATTAGTTGCGCATCATAATTGGGAGATGAAACAATTAGATGTTAAAACAGATTTTTGCATGGTGAATTAAAAGAAACTATCTATATGAAACAACCGGAAGGTTTTACGGATAGTAACCATCCCGATCATGTGTGCTTGCTCAATAAAACCTATATGGCTTAAAACAATCCCTAGAGAATGGAACAAAAATTCAATGATCGCATCTTTGTCCTTGAAATTTAAATCAGTGCTTATGACCCATGTCTTTATTATAAGTTTGACATGGTGTGCCCATGTTCCCGCTTATTTATGTAGATGATATGCTTTTGATTAGTTCTTGCATTAAATCTATTGATCATGTTCAAAGTTGTTTAGGTGATCAATTTGACATGAAATACTTGGGGATGCTAAAAGGATATTGGGCATGAACATTGTTGGAGAGATCTAAAAGCACCTTATTTCTAAATCGGTCCTCATACATTGGTAAAATTCTTGAAAAATTTTCTATGACTGATGCTAAAATTGCTAGTGTGCCGTTAGCTTCTCATTTCTTATTATCAAAACTCGATCACCTAAAAGCCAGATCAAATTCGTGAAATGAGATCATCCCGTATGCTAATGCCATAGGATCTGTCATGTACCTTATGGTTAGTACTAGACCCGATATTGCTTATCTTTGTTAGTTGTTTGAGTAGGTACATGGCTAATCCTGGAAAACCTCACCGGGAGGCCCTTAAGTGGTTATTGCGGTACTTGAAAAATTCCACGATGGTCTTATTTTCTCTAAATCATTGATGGGATTAATTTAAAAGGATATGTTGACTCTAATTATGCCAATGACCGGATGAATGTAAGTCCACAACTTCATATGTGTTTACCTTGTGTGGCTCGTGCATTTCTTGGAAATCTCAACTTGAGATATTGTTACAATGTCTTCTACTGAAGTGAATATATTGCCACCACTGAAGCCTTTAAAGAGGCTATTTGGTTGAAAGGTTTACTAACCGAAATTGGTGTTCTTCGTGACAATGTTGTGGTCTTTTAAATGATCAATCAAGCATACACTTGTGCGAAATCCTGTGTTCCATGATCGAACAAAGCATATTGATGTCGGGCGACACTTCATCCGTGATATAGTAGAAAAAGGCATAATTGAGTTGAAGAAAATCCCTTCACGGTCGATCCTGCAGATATGGGCACAAAGTGCCTACCGATCGAGAAGACCAGATCTTGCAAGTCGATACTAAATATCGACTCCTTCAATCAAGACTGTCTAGTCTTTCAGTTCGCTATCTTTGTGATAGCTTTTCTAGCTTTTCTTTGTGATTTCTAGTTCCTACTTTCTTAGTGATTGTTTGTCTTTATACTTGTACTAACTTTGTGTTTTGTGCAGGTGGTGTGACGTTCGGCGATGATGACCTCCCTCTCAAAATATGTGTACCCCGATAGCTCATTTGGTCCGGGTGGAGATTTGTTGGTATTAGGCCCAAATGGAATGTGTTTTTTGATTGGGCCCAAAACAAATAATGGTGCAGCCCAGTCCAAAATTAAGCCAAGCCCGGCCCGGTTTCCATATTAAAGCTTTGACCAATCTGGACCATCCCTTTTGTGGGGATTAATCCCACCCGTCCATCCTAAGGGTATTAATATCCCCTAACCCTAAACCTACCCCATTATTCCCACTCACAGTCGGCGCCTCCTTTTCCAGTTTCTCCTCTCCCGATTCTTCCTCCCCGACTCTTCTGCGTTCGGTTTCGTCCGCTGCGCTTTTCTTCTTTGAACGTCTTCCGATCTAATAGCAACCCTTATCATTTTGAATGATAAGTTTGGGTGCTTTAAAATCAAGCGACTGCTTCAGGGGTTTTGATTCCTATAAATTGTGGGATCCATTTTGAGGGGAAACACCGAAAACTATCAACTGAAAACTAAGTGTTCTTGAGGCAATACTATATTTCTTCGTGAGATTCCTGTTTTCTGTGTGAAACTTTCTTGGCTGAGTTTGGTTTTTGGGTTATTTGTGGATTCGGGTTTCGGGTCTTGGTGATTTGGGGTTTCTGGGTTTCGGGTCTTTGTGATTTGTGAAACCGCCGGGTTCGTGGCTCGATTTGGGCTTGGGCCGCGGAAATTTGGAGCTACGGGCCTTGGTACACGAGGGTGGAGGACTGAGCCGACTTCCTGTCTCTAAACACCACCGCGTTTCGTGTTATTTCCGATCTGTTGGTCAGATTTCTCCGACTTAAATTTCCTGTACTGTGTTTGTTATTTTCCAGTCTATTTTCGTTCGCTTTTTTCTGCATTATTTAATTTTGTTGTGTAACCCTTAATCCCCATAAATCATAGGAAATTTATTTGTAATTTGTTTCCTGTTGAGTTGTGTAAATTTATGTATTCCGGATAGATATCCAACACTCACCCAACCGAACACGTAATGAGGATTATTTCATGTTCCAAGTGGTACGATGGCGATGGGAGGTGGCTGAGCCAGTTTCAGATCGAAAACCACCCCGAAAAGCCAGGTGGCCATGCCGTCTCCTCCGGCAACCTAAAAATTTAACAAAATTTCATGTTTATTAAAGTTTTCACTATAAATTGTATGTGTGTGTGTACTCACAATTATCCTCAACTTCTTCTAAAGTTTAGGGGCAAATTGATCCCCATTTTGCTCCAGCCTCTCGAGATGGAGGAAAACCCTACTTATCAGGACTTTCTTCTCCTAGCTCAAAAACCTGAAAAATAACTAGTCATCGTCAAGAAAATTATTTACTTTTTTTTTTGCAATTACGAGACCTAATTTTATTCCTGTAAATATTGTGGCATGTATGGCTAAAACGTTGTAGCTTCCTCGATGAAAACATGAGGAGGTTCCAATTGCACCAAAAAAAAATCAAAAGTCGTATTGTGATTGCAAAATGAGATAAATGTTATTTGCGAAAAATTGACATTGATAAAAACATGCATTTACACCTCAAATACTATGGTGAAACAATGGGTGTTATTAATATTACCACCTGTCCCTCGGGCATAGGTCAGTAGCAAAGGAGGGACATAAAGTCTTGCTGAAGGCATATAGCGTGGGTTCGATTCCTGGTGGGAGTATTCTGCTCTTTTCTGGGGTTTGATCGTGCATGTGTTATCAGTTGACCTGTAGTCAGACTCTGGTTATTGAGGCACATCCCGCGATTTAACCGGTGGTAGGGAAGATGGACCAGAAATACGACCTGGGTCATGAAAAAAAAAATATTACCACCTGTCTTATCGAGTGATGAGGAGTTGAGCACCTAATTGACCACCATTTTTGGAGTTGATGAACACTAAAACGGGGCTTTCAGGCATGTCGAGCAACCGCTCGGCTCTTGCATCGGGATCGAGGATGTTCGATGGGATGTAAAAGTGCGCAAGGAAGTTCTCCAAGTCATCTAGCAACACTATGAAAAAAAATAAAGATTCAAAAATAAAAAAAAAGATATATGAGGCAATAAAACAAAATAAAATTTACTCGAGAGAAATAAATCCCAGAAAAATTAAACAAAATTCAAAGATATGAAAACAATGAATTTTTGGAGAAATGTTCACAGAGGAAAAATCTGCAGCAGGAAAATCCCAACTCAATGGAATGATTTCTAATGATTGGAAGTTGAGGAACATGGCTCGATAGGTGGAATTAATGGTAGTTATCTATATCTATATCTATATTTATATAAAGTATTATTATAAAATAAATAAACATTCATTGAACATACATATTTATTATAAATAAATGATGGTTATTACTAATCTTCTATAATTTTTAATAAATATATGTATATTTACGAAAAAATCAAATATTTATATATTCAAAATAAGGTATAATCGGTGAATACCGATTAATTCCTCCATGATCGGTGAACACCGGATACGGTGCAC
Source organism: Orobanche coerulescens (assembly GCA_033398695.1). Classification (NCBI taxonomy): domain Eukaryota; kingdom Viridiplantae; phylum Streptophyta; class Magnoliopsida; order Lamiales; family Orobanchaceae; genus Orobanche; species Orobanche coerulescens. The sequence continues at coordinate 6,329,991 of CM065816.1, forward strand.
ATTGGAAAAAAATGAAAAAAGCGAGCGAGAATGCAAAAAAAAAAAAAAGCGAGAATGAAAAAAAGCGAGCAAAAAAATTAAAAACGTATGCACAAATTTTAAAAATTAAAAACGTAGGCGAGAATGCTCAATTTTTAAAAAAAAGCGATAAAAATTAAAAACGTATGCAGAATGCTCAATTTTTAATTTTTAAAAATTAAACAAAAATTAATTTTAAGAAATAAAACAGAAAAAATTGAAAAATAAAAATAAAAATGTATGTAATATTATATTATACACCCAAAAAAAAAGAAAAAGAGAAGAAAAGATGAGAGAAAGAGTCGGAAGACAGGAGAGGAGAGAAAACTTACCGAAGGAGATGAAGTCGCCGGAGGACATAGTCGTGGTCGGTCGCGCTGCTGTCGGGTGAGAAGAGGAGGAAAGTCGCGGACTGTCGGGTGAGAACAGGTGAAAAGTCGCGCGTGTAGTAGGTTAAGTAGATTTTTTTTTTTTTTATTAATTAAAGGTCGCGGGTTGCGGGTCCGGGCGGGTCGGCCCCGGGTACAACCTACGGACGACTAATACAAAAGTCGAGCGTCGACTATTTCGGCCAGGGCGACTTCTCGACTAGTCGGCGACTAGTCGTCGACGTGACAACCATGCTCCTCAGGTCTAACACGCTGATGATGTTTTCAAGTAGGCACGGTGGTACAATTCCACTTAATCTATTCATAGACAAGTCAAGAATATCAATATATGTGGCAGTGCAGAGGGAGGTTGGAATTGATCCACTGCAACTGTTATTCGCAAGTAGCAAGTACTCAAGATCAGATTCAGGTGGAATGGGCAGGTGCAGGTCTCCTCTGAGAAGCAGGGGTGTGGTAAGGCTTTTGCAGATATGTCAGAAGATTAAAAGAGAGGTTCAGATGGTAAAGTTGTGTGCTCCAAATCCAACGTGGTATCTCTCTATCAATCTGGTTGCTTGAGAGGTCCAATATTCTCATATCAAATTACATGAAGCCAGGCGTAACTTGTATATCTTGGGAAATCCATACCAACTTGAATGTCGTTGCCGACATCTGTTGGAAAAATAGCTTAATTAATATCATAATTAATTATGGTAATTAATGACATTAAATGGTATATTTGGAATCAGCTATTCTGAACCAATGCAGCCCTTCCCACCGGACCACAAGGTGTCTATCCAGTCAGAAAGAAACACCGATTCGGACAGGGTGCTTTACAGGTTATAAATAAGCCCCTGCGGATGATGATTGTACACACACATAATAATCAAGATAATAAGATACTCATACTAGCCTAAGTTCATACTACAAGTCCCAAATATCCAGTAGTTCGCCCGGAATTAGATTCCTAGTACAAGGTATCGAGTTCATAGAAAAACCGTTGTATCTTGGGGACGTTTGCCGTTCAACCGTGTGTACTGTGCGGGGCAATTTCGTCTTACGGAGAGAGAGTCCAACTCTTGCCTCGGTTTTGCATCATTTGTCATTTTCTACAGCAATTAAAATCAACAATCGTAAGACGAAATTTTTCTGTGCAAGATGGCATCGTCAAGCAACAATGTTCATGCTCCTGCCCATGCCGAAAAACCAGAGAAGTTCTCAGGTACTGATTTCAAACGTTGGCAATCAAAAATGCTGTTCTACCTTACTACTCTCAATCTCTGTCGCTTCCTTTCCGAATCTCCTCCTGCTGTGGGGGATGATGAAACTGACACCCAGAAATGCACGGCATTGGATGCATGGCATCATAGCGACTTCTTATGTCAGAACTATATTTTGAATGGGCTGGATGATACACTTTACAGTGTTTATTCCACAATCAAAACGTCCAAAGAGTTGTGGGACTCGTTGGAAACAAAATATAAAACAGAAGATGCCGTTTTGAAGAAGTTCATCGTGGGTCGTTTTCTAGACTTCAAAATGGTGGACACCAAAACTGTTCTCGAGCAAGTGCAGGAAATACAGTTGATCCTGCACGATATTTTGGCAGAAGGAATGAGCTTGTCTGAATCCTTTCAAGTTGCTGCCATAATCGAGAAGTTGCCCCCGATGTGGAAGGACTTCAAAAACTACCTCAAGCACAAACGCAAGGAAATGGACCTTGAAGATCTAATTGTGCGACTGAGGATCGAAGAGGACAATCGGAAGACCGATGTCAAGATGAACAAGTCATCTATGGAGGCAAAAGCAAATCTCATCGAGTCAAGCAACAACAAAAGCGGAAATTTAACGGAAGAAGCAAGACTCGAAGAATCAAAAGAAGATCAAAGGAGAATGCTACAACTGCGGTAAATTCGGGCATATGGCGAAAAATTGCCGCAAACCAAAGAAGGACAAGAAGAGAGATCAAGCAAATGTTATCGAGAATAAGTATGTTCCCGTCGATTTGTCCAGTCTTGATCTGTGTGCAGTTGTAGATGAAATCAATATGGTTGGAATCCCAGTCGGGTGGTGGGTGGACACCGGCGCTACTAAACATATTTGTGCCGATAAAACCATGTTCTCCTCATACGAGCCCGTCACCGAAGAAAGAAAATTGTACATGGGAAACTCCACTGCCTCAAATGTTGTCGGAACTGGAGAAGTTATACTCAAGATGACGTCGGGATTGAAATTGACGCTCAAGAATGTGCTACATGTTCCAGACATCCGTAAGAATCTTGTGTCTGGCTCAGCATTGAGCAAAGCCGGATTTAGGCTAGTGTTTGAAGCGGATAAAGTTGTAATAACTAAAAATGGTCACTTTATTGGAAAAGGCTATATAGATAACGGCCTTTTCAAAATGAATGCTATCAATGTACGTGGTGGAAATGAAATAAACGATAAAGTTGTTTATTTGGTTGAGTCTCCTAATTTATGGCATGATAGATTAGGACATGCAAATCTAAATATACTACGTCGTTTAGTACATTTAGATTTATTGCCAAAAATGACTTTCGATCAACAAAAGGTGTGAAATATGTGTTGAAGCAAAAATGGCAAAATCTCCTTTTCATTCAGTAGAAAGATCGACAAAACCTCTTGAATTGATTCACACCGATCTGTGCGATTTAAAACTTGTGCAAACAAGAGGTGGAAAGAATTATTTCATAACTTTTATAGATGATTGCACAAGATTTTGTTATGTGGATCTTTTGAGAAGCAAAGCCGAAGCATTCGAAGCTTTCAAAACATACAAAACAGAAGTTGAAAATCAACTCAACACCAAAATCAAAATGATTCGAAGTGATCGAGGTGGTGAATATGTTGCACCTTTTGAAGAATATTGTCGTGAAAATGGCATTGTTCACCAAACGACTGCACCTTATGCACCCCAATCGAATGGTGTTGCCGAACGAAAGAATAGAACATTGAAGGAAATGATGAATGCTATGTTGATAAGCTCGGGCCTATCACTTAACATGTGGGGAGAAGCTATTCTTTCGGCCAATAAAATTCTGAATAAATTACCCAAAAAGAAGAAAGATAAAACTCCATATGAATTATGGAAAGGAAGGAATCCGTCCTATAAATACTTAAAAGTGTGGGGGTGCTTAGCAAAAGTTGAAGTACTGATAAGTGTCAATTTTGTACACTTATCCATGGTTTGTATCGATAAAATTCACCCATAATTGAGCTAGTCTACTCGTTTTTTGCTTTTAATTAATTAGTTTTAATAATTTTATTTTTATCGGATGATGATCGGATTAAATAACCGATTTACTCAAGAAATAACATGTTTATTAAATATTCTCTTTGTTGAATTTTGATATATTCATGTTGTAGGGCTTTCGAGACGAATTCGGCGGTCTTTCCGATTCAAAATCGAGTTATATATCAAAAGTTATCATCCGAAGAAGATTTGGGGGCAAAACGCAAAGTCCGAGAAAATGCAATAAAACGTAACTATCAAAGCATCCAATGAGCAAATTTACGAAGTTACGGCCGTAACTACGAAGGTTACGGCCGTAAGTCACCCTAGTTACGTAGTAACTCCACAATGTTACGGCGTAACTCTTGACAATTGATATGATTTGTCTAATTTTTATACTTTTTGTGTATTATTGAGGGGATGGCGGCATTGATCCGATCTAATATAATAATGCTGGATTTTTGGAGCTATTAGATGACTTTATGTGTATAAATAGACCCCTTAGATCCTTCATCATTCATCATTCATCATATAATTTTCTATTTTTTGTAAACTCTTCTTTTTGTGTGAAGAACACACTTGTGTTCTTGAGTGATATTTGTAAGTGTGGTATAGCATATGTTGTTCGAGAGAGTTTATTGCTTCTATCTCCTTTATCTACTAAGGAGTTAGGATCAATTCTTTCTCTTGATTCAACTAATAATGACCACCAAAGCTTGTAATATGTGTAATAAACCCTTCATGGGCTAAGTAACCTTTAGTTGGGATTATAAACAAGGTTAGTCATGTTATTTATGTTTGTATAAAGATCTATTGTGAATTACTTATTATTGTGTGTGATTTTCATTGTTTTAACAATCTTTATTTATTTGGCCAATAAATGACGATATTTATGGTCTTCATATGTTTCGAAAGAAAATATGTTTGATTAGATCAAATGATCTTCACTCTAAGTTGTTCTAGGGGATAGAAATATACCTCTAGTCCTTAGATGATTCTTTGAGTTATTTTCATAAATCCTAATGCTATGTATTGAAGCCAATCAACATAGAAATATAGTGGATTGATTCAATATGTAAGGGGCGTTTCCCATAAATCATAGGAAATTTATTTGTAATTTGTTTCCTGTTGAGTTGTGTAAATTTATGTATTCCGGATAGATATCCAACACTCACCCAACCGAACACGTAATGAGGATTATTTCATGTTCCAAGTGGTACGATGGCGATGGGAGGTGGCTGAGCCAGTTTCAGATCGAAAACCACCCCGAAAAGCCAGGTGGCCATGCCGTCTCCTCCGGCAACCTAAAAATTTAACAAAATTTCATGTTTATTAAAGTTTTCACTATAAATTGTATGTGTGTGTGTACTCACAATTATCCTCAACTTCTTCTAAAGTTTAGGGGCAAATTGATCCCCATTTTGCTCCAGCCTCTCGAGATGGAGGAAAACCCTACTTATCAGGACTTTCTTCTCCTAGCTCAAAAACCTGAAAAATAACTAGTCATCGTCAAGAAAATTATTTACTTTTTTTTTTGCAATTACGAGACCTAATTTTATTCCTGTAAATATTGTGGCATGTATGGCTAAACGTTGTAGCTTCCTCGATGAAAACATGAGGAGGTTCCAATTGCACCAAAAAAATCAAAAGTCGTATTGTGATTGCAAAATGAGATAAATGTTATTTGCGAAAAATTGACATAGATAAAAACATGCATTTACACCTCAAATACTATGGTGAAACAATGGGTGTTATTAATATTACCACCGTCCCTGCATAGGTCAAGAGAAAGGAGGGACATAAAGTCTTGCACGCGTATAGCGTGGGTTCGATTCCCATGGGAGTATTCTGCTCTTTTCTGGTTTGATCGTGCATTAAGTATCGACCGTAGTCGACTCCTGTTATTGAGGCGACATCCCGCGATTTAACCGTGGTAGGAAGATGGACCGTAAATACGACACAGGTCATGAAAAAAAAAATATTACCACCTGTCTTATCGAGTGATGAGGAGTTGAGCACCTAATTGACCACCATTTTTGGAGTTGATGAACACTAAAACGGGGCTTTCAGGCATGTCGAGCAACCGCTCGGCTCTTGCATCGGGATCGAGGATGTTCGATGGGATGTAAAAGTGCGCAAGGAAGTTCTCCAAGTCATCTAGCAACACTATGAAAAAAAATAAAGATTCAAAAATAAAAAAAAAGATATATGAGGCAATAAAACAAAATAAAATTTACTCGAGAGAAATAAATCCCAGAAAAATTAAACAAAATTCAAAGATATGAAAACAATGAATTTTTGGAGAAATGTTCACAGAGGAAAAATCTGCAGCAGGAAAATCCCAACTCAATGGAATGATTTCTAATGATTGGAAGTTGAGGAACATGGCTCGATAGGTGGAATTAATGGTAGTTATCTATATCTATATCTATATTTATATAAAGTATTATTATAAAATAAATAAACATTCATTGAACATACATATTTATTATAAATAAATGATGGTTATTACTAATCTTCTATAATTTTTAATAAATATATGTATATTTACGAAAAAAATCAAATATTTATATATTCAAAATAAGGTATAATCAGTGAATACCGATTAATTCCTCCATGATCAGTGAACACCAGATGCAGTGCACATTGGAAAAAAAAATGAAAAAAAACTGAGCAGAATGCAAAAAAAAAAAAAAACTGAGCAGAATGAAAAAAAAAACTGAGCAGTAAAAATTAAAAACGTATGCACAAATTTTAAAAATTAAAAACGTAGGCAGAATGCTCAATTTTTTAAAAAAAAAACTGAGCAGTAAAAATTAAAAACGTATGCAGAATGCTCAATTTTTAATTTTTAAAAATTAAACAAAAATTAATTTTAAGAAATAAAACAGAAAAAATTGAAAAATAAAAATAAAAATGTATGTAATATTATATTATACACCCAGTAAAAAAAAGAAAAAGAGAAGAAAAGATGAGAGAAAGAGTCGGAAGACAGGAGAGGAGAGAAAACTTACCGAAGGAGATGAAGTCGCCGGAGGACATAGTCGTGGTCGGTCGCGCTGCTGTCGGGTGAGAAGAGGAGGAAAGTCGCGGACTGTCGGGTGAGAACAGGTGAAAAGTCGCGCAGCGGGTAGGTTAAGTAGATTTTTTTTTTTTTTTATTAATTAAAGGTCGCGGGTTGCGGGTCCGGGCGGGTCGGCCCCGGGTACAACCTACGGACGACTAATACAAAAGTCGAGCGTCGACTATTTCGGCCAGGGCGACTTCTCGACTAGTCGGCGACTAGTCGTCGACGTGACAACCATGCTCCTCAGGTCTAACACGCTGATGATGTTTTCAAGTAGGCACGGTGGTACAATTCCACTTATTCATAGACAAGTCAAGAATATCAATATGTGGCAGTGCAGAGGGAGGTTGGAATTGATCCACTGCAACTGTTATTCGCAAGTAGCAAGTACTCAAGATCAGATTCAGGTGGAATGGGCAGGTGCAGGTCTCCTCTGAGAAGCAGGGATGTGGTAAGGCTTTTGCAGATTTGTCAGAAGATTAAAAGAGAGGTTCAGATGGTAAAGTTGTGTGCTCCAAATCCAACGTGGTATCTCTCTATCAATCTGGTTGCTTGAGAGGTCCAATATTCTCATATCAAATTACATGAAGCCAGGCGTAACTTGTATATCTTGGGAAATCCATACCAACTTGAATGTCGTTGCCGACATCTGTTGGAAAAATAGCTTAATTAATATCATAATTAATTATGGTAATTAATGACATTAAATGGTATATTTGGAATCAGCTATTCAACTAACGCAAATTCTTCCCACCGGACCACAAGGTGTCTATCCAGTCAGAAAGAAACACCGATTCGGACAGGGTGCTTTACAGGTTATAAATAAGCCCCTGCGGATGATGATTGTACACACACATAATAATCAAGATAATAAGATACTCATACTAGCCTAAGTTCATACTACAAGTCCCAAATATCCAGTAGTTCGCCCGGAATTAGATTCCTAGTACAAGGTATCGAGTTCATAGAAAAACCGTTGTATCTTGGGGACGTTTGCCGTTCAACCGTGTGTATCGCGGGGCAATTTCGTCTTACGGAGAGAGAGTCCAACTCTTGCCTCGGTTTTGCATCATTTGTCATTTTCTACAAAGAATTAAAATCAACAATCGTAAGACGAAATTTTTCTCAGGCAAGATGGCATCGTCAAGCAACAATGTTCATGCTCCCGCCCATGCCGAAAAAACCGGAGAAGTTCTCGTAATCGATTTCAAACGTTGGCAATCAAAAATGTCGTTCTACCTTACTACTCTCAATCTCTGTCGCTTCCTTTCCGAATCTCCTCCCGCCGTGGGGATGATGAAATCGACACCTTAAATGCACGGCATTGGATGCATGGCATCATAGCGACTTCTTATGTCGAACTATATTTTGAATGGGTGGATGATACACTTTACGTTGTTTATTCCACAATCAAAACGTCCAAAGAGTTGTGGGACTCGTTGGAAACAAAATATAAAATGTAAGATGCCGTTTTGAAGAAGTTCATCGTGGGTCGTTTTCTAGACTTCAAAATGGTGGACACCAAAATCGTTCTCGAGCAAGTGCAGAAATACAGATTGATCCCGCACGATATTTTGGCGTAAGGAATGAGCTTGTCCGAATCCTTTCAAGTTGCCGCCATAATCGAGAAGTTGCCCCGATGTGGAAGGACTTCAAAACTACCTCAAGCACAAACGCAAGGAAATGGACCTTGAAGATCTAATTGTGCGATCGAGGATCGAAGAGGACAATCGGAAGATCGATGTCAAGATGAACAAGTCATCTATGGAGGCAAAAGCAAATCTCATCGAGTCAAGCAACAACAAAAGCGGAAATTTAACGGAAGAAGCAAGACTCAAGAATCAAAAGAAGATCAAAGGAGAATGCTACAATCATGTAAATTCGGGCATATGGCGAAAAATTGCCGCAAACCAAAGAAGGACAAGAAGAGAGATCAAGCAAATGTTATCGAGAATAAGTATGTTCCCGCGATTTGTCCAGTCTTGATCTCATGTGCGATTGTAGATGAAATCAATATGGTTGGAATCCCAATCGGGTGGTGGGTGGACACCGGCGCTACTAAACATATTTGTGCCGATAAAACCATGTTCTCCTCATACGAGCCCACCGAAGAAAGAAAATTGTACATGGGAAACTCCACCGCCTCAAATGTTGTCCTGAATCGGAGAAGTTATACTCAAGATGACGTCGGGATTGAAATTGACGCTCAAGAATGTGCTACATGTTCCAGACATCCGTAAGAATCTTGTGTCTGGCTCAGCATTGAGCAAAGCCGGATTTAGGCTAGTGTTTGAAGCGGATAAAGTTGTAATAACTAAAAATGGTCACTTTATTGGAAAAGGCTATATAGATAACGGCCTTTTCAAAATGAATGCTATCAATGTACGTGGTGGAAATGAAATAAACGATAAAGTTGTTTATTTGGTTGAGTCTCCTAATTTATGGCATGATAGATTAGGACATGCAAATCTAAATATACTACGTCGTTTAGTACATTTAGATTTATTGCCAAAAATGACTTTCGATCAACACAAAAGGTGTGAAATATGTGTTGAAGCAAAAATGGCAAAATCTCCTTTTCATTCAGTAGAAAGATCGACAAAACCTCTTGAATTGATTCACACCGATCTGTGCGATTTAAAACTTGTGCAAACAAGAGGTGGAAAGAATTATTTCATAACTTTTATAGATGATTGCACAAGATTTTGTTATGTGGATCTTTTGAGAAGCAAAGCCGAAGCATTCGAAGCTTTCAAAACATACAAAACAGAAGTTGAAAATCAACTCAACACCAAAATCAAAATGATTCGAAGTGATCGAGGTGGTGAATATGTTGCACCTTTTGAAGAATATTGTCGTGAAAATGGCATTGTTCACCAAACGACTGCACCTTATGCACCCCAATCGAATGGTGTTGCCGAACGAAAGAATAGAACATTGAAGGAAATGATGAATGCTATGTTGATAAGCTCGGGCCTATCACTTAACATGTGGGGAGAAGCTATTCTTTCGCCAATAAAATTCTGAATAAATTACCCAAAAAGAAGAAAGATAAAACTCCATATGAATTATGGAAAGGAAGGAATCCGTCTATAAATACTTAAAAGTGTGGGGGTGCTTAGCAAAAGTTGAAATCGATAAGTGTCAATTTTGTACACTTATCCATGGTTTGTATCGATAAAATTCACCCATAATTGAGCTAGTCTACTCGTTTTTGCTTTTAATTAATTAGTTTTAATAATTTTATTTTTATCGGATGATGATCGGATTAAATAACCGATTTACTCAAGAAATAACATGTTTATTAAATATTCTCTTTGTTGAATTTTGATATATTCATGTTGTAGGGCTTTCCGAGACGAATTCGGCGATCTTCCGATTCAAAATCGAGTTATATATCAAAAGTTATCATCCGAAGAAGATTTGGGGCAAAAACGCAAAGTCCGAGAAAATGCAATAAAACGTAACTATCAAAGCATCCAATGAGCAAATTTACGAAGCCAAGTTACGGCCGTAACTACAGAAGGTTACGGCCGTAAGTCACCCTAGTTACGGCCGTAACTCCTGAATGTTACGGCCGTAACTCTTGACAGATTGATATGATTTGTCTAATTTTTTATACTTTTTGTGTATTATTGAGGGGATGACTGGCATTGATCCGATCTAATATAATAATGCTGGATTTTTGGAGCTATTAGATGACTTTATGTGTATAAATAGACCCCTTAGATCCTTCATCATTCATCATTCATCATATAATTTTCTATTTTTTGTAAACTCTTCTTTTTGTGTGAAGAACACACTTGTGTTCTTGAGTGATATTTGTAAGTGTGGTATAGCATATGTTGTTCAGAGAGTTTATTGCTTCTATCTCCTTTATCTACTAAGGGAGTTAGGATCAATTCTTTCTCTTGATTCAACTAATAATGACCACCAAAGCTTGTAATATGTGTAATAAACCCTTCATGGGCTAAGTAACCTTTAGTTGGGATTATAAACAAGGTTAGTCATGTTATTTATGTTTGTATAAAGATCTATTGTGAATTACTTATTATTGTGTGTGATTTTCATTGTTTTAACAATCTTTATTTATTTGGCCAATAAATGACGATATTTATGGTCTTCATATGTTTCGAAAGAAAATATGTTTGATTAGATCAAATGATCTTCACTCTAAGTTGTTCTAGGGATAGAAATATACCTCTAGTCCTTAGATGATTCTTTGAGTTATTTTCATAAATCCTAATGCTATGTATTGAAGCCAATCAACATAGAAATATAGTGGATTGATTCAATATGTAAGGGGCGTTTCCCATAAATCATAGGAAATTTATTTGTAATTTGTTTCGTTGAGTTGTGTAAATTTATGTATTAGGATAGATATCCAACACTCACCCAACCGAACACGTAATGAGGATTATTTCATGTTCCAAGTGGTACGATGGCGATGGGAGGTGGTCGAGCCGCTCAGATCGAAAACCACCCCGAAAAGCCAGTGGCCATGCCGTCTCCTCCGCAACCTAAAAATTTAACAAAATTTCATGTTTATTAAAGTTTTCACTATAAATTGTATGTGTGTGTGTACTCACAATTATCCTCAACTTCTTCTAAAGTTTAGGGGCAAATTGATCCCCATTTTGCTCCAAATTTCTCTCGAGATGGAGGAAAACCCTACTTATCGGACTTTCTTCTCTAGCTCAAAACCCGAAAAATAACTAGTCATCGTCAAGAAAATTATTTACTTTTTTTTGCAATTACGAGACCTAATTTTATTCCCTGTAAATATTGTGGCATGTATGGCTAAACGTTGTAGCTTCCTCGATGAAAACATGAGGAGGTTCCAATTGCACCAAAAAAATCAAAAGTCGTATTGTGATTGCAAAATGAGATAAATGTTATTTGCGAAAAATTGACATTGATAAAAACATGCATTTACACCTCAAATACTATGGTGAAACAATGGGTGTTATTAATATTACCACCGTCCCTCGGGCATAGGTCAAGAGCAAAGGAGGGACATAAAGTCTTCGGGCGCATATAGCGTGGGTTCGATTCCTTGGGAGATTCTCGCTCTTTTCCTGGGGTTTGATCGTGCATGTGTTATCGATTGACTGTAGTCGACTCTGGTTATTGACATCCCGCGATTTAACCTACAGTAGGGAAGATGGACCGTAAATACGACTGGTCATGAAAAAAATATTACCACATTGCCTTATCGAGTGATGAGGAGTTGAGCACCTAATTGACCACCATTTTTGGAGTTGATGAACACTAAAACGGGCTTTCGGGCATGTCGAGCAACCGCTCGGCTCTTGCATCGGGATCGAGGATGTTCGATGGGATGTAAAAGTGCGCAAGGAAGTTCTCCAAGTCATCTAGCAACACTATGAAAAAAATAAAGATTCAAAAATAAAAAAAGATATATGAGGCAATAAAACAAAATAAAATTTACTCGAGAGAAATAAATCCCAGAAAAATTAAACAAAATTCAAAGATATGAAAACAATGAATTTTTGGAGAAATGTTCACAGAGGAAAAATCTGCAGCAGGAAAATCCCAACTCAATGGAATGATTTCTAATGATTGGAAGTTGAGGAACATGGCTCGATAGGTGGAATTAATGGTAGTTATCTATATCTATATCTATATATATATAAAGTATTATTATAAAATAAAAAAACATACATTGAACATACATATATATTATAAATAAATGATGGTTATTACTAATCTTCTATAATTTTTAATAAATATATGTATATTTACGAAAAAATCAAATATTTATATATTCAAAATAAGGTATAATCGGTGAATACCGATTAATTCCTCCATGATCAGTGAACACCGGATGCAGTGCACATTGGAAAAAAATGAAAAAACCGAGCGTAATGCAAAAAAAAAAAACTGAGCGTAATGAAAAAAACTGAGCAAGAAAATTAAAAACGTATGCACAAATTTTAAAAATTAAAAACGTAGGCGTAATGCTCAATTTTTTAAAAACTGAGCAAGAAAATTAAAAACGTATGCGTAATGCTCAATTTTTAATTTTTAAAAATTAAACAAAAATTAATTTTAAGAAATAAAACAGAAAAAATTGAAAAATAAAAATAAAAATGTATGTAATATTATATTATACACCCAAAAAAAAGAAAAGAGAAGAAAAGATGAGAGAAAGAGTCGGAAGACAGAGAGGAGAGAAAACTTACCGAAGGAGATGAAGTCGCGGAGGACATAGTCGTGGTCGGTCTTGCTGTCGGGTGAGAAGAGGAGGAAAGTCGCGGACTGTCGGGTGAGAACAGGTGAAAAGTCGCGCAGCGGGTAGGTTAAGTAGATTTTTTTTTTTTTTTATTAATTAAAGGTCGCGGGTTGCGGGTCCGGGCGGGTCGGCCCCGGGTACAACCTACGGACGACTAATACAAAAGTCGAGCGTCGACTATTTCGGCCAGGGCGACTTCTCGACTAGTCGGCGACTAGTCGTCGACGTGACAACCATGCTCCTCAGGTCTAACACGCTGATGATGTTTTCAAGTAGGCACGGTGGTACAATTCCACTTATTCATAGACAAGTCAAGAATATCAATATGTGGCAGTGCAGAGGGAGGTTGGAATTGATCCACTGCAACTGTTATTCGCAAGTAGCAAGTACTCAAGATCAGATTCAGGTGGAATGGGCAGGTGCAGGTCTCCTCTGAGAAGCAGGGATGTGGTAAGGCTTTTGCAGATTTGTCAGAAGATTAAAAGAGAGGTTCAGATGGTAAAGTTGTGTGCTCCAAATCCAACGTGGTATCTCTCTATCAATCTGGTTGTTTGAGAGGTCCAATATTCTCATATCAAATTACATGAAGCCAGGCGTAACTCGTATATCTTGGGAAATCCATACCAACTTGAATTGTCGTTGCCGACATCTGTTGGAAAAATAGCTTAATTAATATCATAATTAATTATGGTAATTAATGACATTAAATGGTATATTTGGAATCAGCTATTCTGAACCAATGCAGCCCTTCCCACCGGACCACAAGGTGTCTATCCAGTCAGAAAGACACACCGATTCGGACAGGGTGCTTTACATGTTATAAATAAGCCCCTGCGGATGATGATTGTACACACACATAATAATCAAGATAATAAGATACTCATACTAGCCTAAGTTCATACTACAAGTCCCAAATATCCAGTAGTTCGCCCGGAATTAGATTCCTAGTACAAGGTATCGAGTTCATAGAAAAACCGTTGTATCTTGGGGACGTTTGCCGTTCAACCGTGTGTACTGTGCGGGGCAATTTCGTCTTACGGAGAGAGAGTCCAACTCTTGCCTCGGTTTTGCATCATTTGTCATTTTCTACAGCAATTAAAATCAACAATCGTAAGACGAAATTTTTCTGTGCAAGATGGCATCGTCAAGCAACAATGTTCATGCTCCTGCCCATGCCGAAAAACCAGAGAAGTTCTCAGGTACTGATTTCAAACGTTGGCAATCAAAAATGCTGTTCTACCTTACTACTCTCAATCTCTGTCGCTTCCTTTCCGAATCTCCTCCTGCTGTGGGGGATGATGAAACTGACACCTTAAATGCACGGCATTGGATGCATGGCATCATAGCGACTTCTTATGTCGGAACTATATTTTGAATGGGCTGGATGACACACTTTACAGTGTTTATTCCACAATCAAAACGTCCAAAGAGTTGTGGGACTCGTTGGAAACAAAATATAAAACAGAAGATGCCGTTTTGAAGAAGTTCATCGTGGGTCGTTTTCTAGACTTCAAAATGGTGGACACCAAAACTGTTCTCGAGCAAGTGCAGGAAATACAGTTGATCCTGCACGATATTTTGGCAGAAGGAATGAGCTTGTCTGAATCCTTTCAAGTTGCTGCCATAATCGAGAAGTTGCCCCCGATGTGGAAGGACTTCAAAAACTACCTCAAGCACAAACGCAAGGAAATGGACCTTGAAGATCTAATTGTGCGACTGAGGATCGAAGAGGACAATCGGAAGACCGATGTCAAGATGAACAAGTCATCTATGGAGGCAAAAGCAAATCTCATCGAGTCAAGCAACAACAAAAAGCGGAAATTTAACGGGAAGAAGCAAGACTCGAAGAATCAAAAGAAGATCAAAGGAGAATGCTAAATTCGGGCATATGGCGAAAAATTGCCGCAAACCAAAGAAGGACAAGAAGAGAGATCAAGTAAATGTTATCGAGAATAAGTATGTTCCCGTCGATTTGTCCAGTCTTGATCTGTGTGCAGTTGTAGATGAAATCAATATGGTTGGAATCCCATTCGGGTGGTGGGTGGACACCGGCGCTACTAAACATATTTGTGCCGATAAAACCATGTTCTCCTCATACGAGCCCGTCACCGAAGAAAGAAAATTGTACATGGGAAACTCTACTGCCTCAAATGTTGTCGGAACTGGAGAAGTTATACTCAAGATGACGTCGGGATTGAAATTGACGCTCAAGAATGTGCTACATGTTCCAGACATCCGTAAGAATCTTGTGTCCGCTCGATTGAGCAAAGCCGGATTTAGGCTAGTGTTTGAAGCGGATAAAGTTGTAATAACTAAAAATGGTCACTTTATTGGAAAAGGCTATATAGATAACGGCCTTTTCAAAATGAATGCTATCAATGTACGTGGTGGAAATGAAATAAACGATAAAGTTGTTTATTTGGTTGAGTCTCCTAATTTATGGCATGATAGATTAGGACATGCAAATCTAAATATACTACGTCGTTTAGTACATTTAGATTTATTGCCAAAAATGACTTTCGATCAACACAAAAGGTGTGAAATATGTGTTGAAGCAAAAATGGCAAAATCTCCTTTTCATTCAGTGGAAAGATCGACAAAACCTCTTGAATTGATTCACACCGATCTGTGCGATTTAAAACTTGTGCAAACAAGAGGTGGAAAGAATTATTTCATAACTTTTATAGATGATTGCACAAGATTTTGTTATGTGGATCTTTTGAGAAGCAAAGCCGAAGCATTCGAAGCTTTCAAAACATACAAAACAGAAGTTGAAAATCAACTCAACACCAAAATCAAAATGATTCGAAGTGATCGAGGTGGTGAATATGTTGCACCTTTTGAAGAATATTGTCGTGAAAATGGCATTGTTCACCAAACGACTGCACCTTATGCACCCCAATCGAATGGTGTTGCCGAACGAAAGAATAGAACATTGAAGGAAATGATGAATGCTATGTTGATAAGCTCGGGCCTATCACTTAACATGTGGGGAGAAGCTATTCTTTCGGCCAATAAAATTCTGAATAAATTACCCAAAAAGAAGAAAGATAAAACTCCATATGAATTATGGAAAGGAAGGAATCCGTCCTATAAATACTTAAAAGTGTGGGGGTGCTTAGCAAAAGTTGAAGTACTGATAAGTGTCAATTTTGTACACTTATCCATGGTTTGTATCGATAAAATTCACCCATAATTGAGCTAGTCTACTCGTTTTTTGCTTTTAATTAATTAGTTTTAATAATTTTATTTTTATCGGATGATGATCGGATTAAATAACTGATTTACTCAAGAAATAACATGTTTATTAAATATTCTCTTTGTTGAATTTTGATATATTCATGTTGTAGGGCTTTCCGAGACGAATTCGGCAGTCTTTCCGGATTCAAAATCAGAGTTATATATCAAAAGTTATCATCTGAAGAAGATTTGGGGCAAAACGCAAAGTCCGAGAAAATGCAAAACGTAACTATCAAAGCATCCAATGAGCAAATTTATTTAAGTTAGTTACGGCCGTAACTACAGAAGGTTACGGCCGTAAGTCACCCTAGTTACGGCCGTAACTCCTGAATGTTACGGCCGTAACTCTTGACAGATTGATATGATTTGTCTAATTTTTTATACTTTTTGTGTATTATTGAGGGGATGGCTGGCATTGATCCGATCTAATATAATAATGCTGGATTTTTGGAGCTATTAGATGACTTTAGGTGTATAAATTGACCCCTTAGATCCTTCATCATTCATCATTCATCATATAATTTTCTAGTTTTTGTAAACTTTTCTTTTTGTGTGAAGAACACACTTGTGTTCTTGAGTGATATTTGTAAGTGTGGTATAGCATATGTTGTTCAGAGAGTTTATTGCTTCTATCTCCTTTATCTACTAAGGGAGTTAGGATCAATTCTTTCTCTTGATTCAACTAATAATGACCACCAAAGCTTGTAATATGTGTAATAAACCCTTCATGGGCTAAGTAACCTTTAGTTGGGATTATAAACAAGGTTAGTCATGTTATTTATGTTTGTATAAAGATCTATTGTGAATTACTTATTATTGTGTGTGATTTTCATTGTTTTAACAATCTTTATTTATTTGGCCAATAAATGACGATATTTATGGTCTTCATATGTTTCGAAAGAAAATATGTTTGATTAGATCAAATGATCTTCACTCTAAGTTGTTCTAGGGGATAGAAATATACCTCTAGTCCTTAGATGATTCTTTGAGTTATTTTCAGAAATCCTAATGCTATGTATTGAAGCCAATCAACATAGAAATATAGTGGATTGATTCAATATGTAAGGGGCGTTTTATAGTTCGAAAGAGAAACCATCTTTTTAAGGAAAATCGAATCTACACAACATAATAAGTAAATTCATCTTATGATCTCCTATACATCTTTTATAACTAATGACGAACTAAGTTTGTAATCCCAACTATTTTATTTTATCGTTAATCAATCTATTATTATTGCTATCTTTTTATTTCCTTATAATATTAGAACTATTATTGCATTTTCTTTGCAAATATTAAACCAAACTTTTTAATTGTGTGTTTCACTCATATTAGTATCTATAAAAATAGACTAATAGTGTATAATTCAAATTATAACCAAACTTCCTTGTGGGATCGATAAACCGGACTCAAAAAGTCCACTTTACTACTTGATACGATATCGTGCACTTGCGATAGTTACATTAAAAACGTGTCAAGTACCGAAACCCAAGCAAGTAAAAATAGAACCAAAAACGGTTGATTGCATTTTCATAGGATATGCAAATAATAGTAGTGCGTACCGATTTTTGGTACACAAATCGGAAGTACCCGATATAAATGAGGGAATGATTATAGAATCAAGAAATGCCATATTTTTTGAAACTATATTCCCTAAGAAAGAAAAGAATGAAATAAGTCCGAAAAAGAGGACTTATGATGAAATCTCGCCAAATAGTAATGGACCAACACCGGAACCAAGGCGAGGAAAAAGAATAAAAACTGCAAAAACCTTTGGTCCGGATTTTGTAGTCTATTCTTTAGAAGACGAACCAAAGACAATCAAGGAAGCATTGTCTGGTTCCGATGCCGATCTATGGCAAGAAGCTATTAATAGTGAAATCGAGTCAATCTTGAACAATCACACTTGGCACATTGTTGATATTCCTCCGGGAAATAAACCTTTAGGTTGCAAGTGGATTCTCAAGAAGAAATACAAAGGTGATAAAACTATTGACAAATACAAGGCCCGTTTGGTAGCCAAAGGATACAAACAAAAGGAAGGGTATGATTACTTTGATACATACTCACCAGTTACTCGGATTACATCCACTAGAATGCTACTTGCAATAGCAGCATTGTACAATCTTGAGATACACTAAATTGATGTAAAAACGGCCTTTCTAAATAGAGATTTAGAAGATGAAATTTATATGGAACAACCCGAAGGGTTCGTGATTCCCGGCCAAGAAAACAAAGTTTGTAAACTTGTTAAGTCTTTATATGGACTTAAGCAAGCACCCAAACAATGGCATGAGAAATTTGATCAAGTAATGATGTCAAATGATTTCAAGATCAATGAATGTGATAAATGTGTGTACATCAAAGGTACATCTGAAAATTTTGTCATTGTGTGTCTATACGTTGATGATATGCTAATTATGGGTAGCAACAATAAAATCATCATAGGCACTAAGGAAATGTTAAAGAAGAACTTCGACATGAAGGATATGGGATTAGCCGATGTGATTCTAGGAATCAAGATCTCCAGAACACCCGATGGAATAGTCTTATCACAATCTCACTATGTTGAGAATGTGCTTAAGAAATTCAAGGCATACGATTTACCTCCGGCTAAGACACCTGTTGACTTAAGTTTACACTTAGCTAAAAATCGAGGAGAACCCATATCACAAACAGAATATGCTAGGATAATTGGAAGCCTAATGTACTTAGCAAATTGTACAAGGCCAGACATAGCATATTCTATTAGTAAACTGAGTCGGTTTACGAGTAATCCCGGATAGGATTATTGGACCGCATTGACAAGAGTGTTGAGATACTTAAAACACACTGTCAATCATGGTATACACTATTCGAGATATCCAGCTGTTTTGGAAGGATATTGTGATGCCAACTGGATATCCGATACTAAAGACTTTAAATCCACAAGCGGTTATGTATTTACCATTGGTGGAGGAGCAATATCATGGAATTCTAAGCAAACATGCATAGCCCGATCTACAATGGAATCGGAGTTTATTGCTTTAGACAAAGTCGGCGAAGAAGCCGAATGGTTAAGAAACTTCTTAGAAGATATTCCCTGTTGGGAAAAACCTTTGCCTCCCGTTATGATACATTGTGATAGCATGGCAGCCATAGGGAGGGCAAAGAACAATATATATAATGGTAAGTCTCGACATATTCGTCGAAGACACAATACCATTAGACAATTGATCACTACAGGAATAATGTGCATTGACTATGTAAAGTCAAAAGACAATATAGCGGATCCGTTTATGAAAGATATTAACCGTGATCAATTATATAATGCAGCAAGGGGAATGGGATTGAAATCCACGCATTGAGAATTTTCATAATGGTAACTCAACCAGGATGATTGGAGATACCAAGAACTTGGTTCAATGAGACAACTAAGTTGTGAAAGTTCAAGTTAAAGCACTTGAAAATCCATTCTCGTAGCTGTTCAAGTGCAAGCCTGCAGTTTGGGGTAAAGGGTAAGCTTTTAAAGCTTTTAATGATTCCTATAGCCTTTTATAGGTGGAGTATGGCAGGATACTCTTCATAGGAGGTCACCTATATAAGTGAAGAAGTAAGGCCGCTTCATAAAATTAGTAACGCTTATGAATCCAAGAAATGGTCCAAGGCCAAAATGGACACAACGTGAGAACGAAAGATATTAGATCTATTATTGTGTGTATGTTATTGTCTTGGTTTACATAAAAATAGTTGACCGGTTCAAGACATCACGTTCACCGAGCAACGAGTAAATCCGATAGCATTACACTAAGGAAGGTTCAAGGCTAACTACCACCTATCCTGAAGCGGCCTTAGTGCATGTTGCATTTACATTAATCATCATTCATGTGGGGGATTGTTGGAAAAATATCTTAATTAATACCATAATTAATTATGGTAATTAATGACATTAAATGGTATATTTGGAATCTACATTTTGTGTAGATTAATTTAGTGTATTTACTTATTCAATTTCGTTAAGAAATGAATGAGTAATTAATGCACAAAGTTAAGTCATTTAATAGTTGGGAATGTGGTGTGGAATCTCATCCCACATTGGAGAAGTAAGGAAAAGTTGAGCTATTTATAAAGGACTTTCCATCATAAATGAGCAATCAAGTGTGCTCCATTATGGATTGGTGCACCCTAGTTGGCTTTAATTAATTTTTAAGGCTAAAATCCGAATCCTACGAGGAAGGTGCAAAGCACCTTCCGAGTCCGAGTCCGAGTCCGAGCACGTCGCACTTGTCGCAACGGGCGCTTCGTAGGCGCACTTTGCACTTCGATGACACGTGGCAGTGACATGGCGGGAGTGGAACACGAGCGGCGGTTAACGGCCGAACCAGTGCACTGGTTCAGACCATTCGATGTAATCTGGACCAGCACAATGGTTCAGCTATTCTGAACCAATGCAGCCCTTCCCACCGGACCACAAGGTGTATATCCAGTCAGAAAGACACACCGATTCGGACAGGGTGCTTTACAGGTTATAAATAAGCCCCTGCGGATGATGATTGTACACACACATAATAATCAAGATAATAAGATACTCATACTAGCCTAAGTTCATACTACAAGTCCCAAATATCCAGTAGTTCGCACGGAATTAGATTCCTAGTACAAGGTATCGAGTTCATAGAAAAACCGTTGTATCTTGGGGACGTTTGCCGTTCAACCGTGTGTACTGTGCGGGGCAATTTCGTCTTACGGAGAGAGAGTCCAACTCTTGCCTCGGTTTTACATCATTTGTCATTTTCTACAGCAATTAAAATCAACAACATCTACTGTCAAGTTGTTGCGAGATAGATCAAGGCGAGTAAGATTGGCAAGGTTTTGAATATTTTCTAGTTGAAAAGTGCCGTTGAACAGGTTATCATTAAGCAACAGAGTCTCGAGGCTGTAAAGATGGAAGAGAGAGTTGGGAATAGGCCCTTCCAATCGATTACCACTCAAATATATACTAACAATGTCAGAGACATTTACAATGGGAAATTCTTCAATTTTCCCAATGAATTGGTTGTTGTCAAGATGAAGTTTCAACAATGAAGGGAGAGTGAAAAGAGACTGGGGAATGTAACCGGTGAATGAATTATACGGCAAACCTAAATGAACAAGATTGGGAAGGCCTCGAAACATCCTAGAAGAAAGTGAGCCTGTGAACAAGTTATATGACAAGTCGACATATGTTAGCGAATGTGGATGGAATCGATCATGTGAATTGGCACATAAACAAGTCTATATGCGACAGAGTTTTGAGATTGCTAATTGAACTTGGTATCAACAGCCTTATAGACTTGAGAGATCTGGTTTGAGTAAATGGTGGTATGCTTCCACTGAGTCCTTCATTTTGAGATAAATCAAGTTGTTGCAGACTAGGTATGTGGAATATGGTATGTTGCAGAGTAGATAACTCTCGTTCTTTTGTTTTCATTCTCTCTCTCTCTCTGTGTCCCTCCCTCTCAATCACTCTATTGTGACTATTAGGGTGTGCATTTAATTAAGATTTTAATGGAAGTTGATAGATTTTAGAGCTTAATGGATTTGATAGATTTTAATAAAATTCAACATACTTTCATAAATTCTCAAAAATTTCAATGGAATTCGATCTATTAGAATTCTATAGGCTTTTATGGATTTTTATGGAATTTTATGAATTTCTAATGACTTTATTTTTCTCAAAAATTAGTAACTACATGAATTTCATTTATTGACGTTCTATCTTAATAGATAGTTGTTCTATATGTGATTTTCAATCAATTGTTATGTATAATAGATTTTGTAAATAATTATTTTTTTTCATAGAAAGTTGAAGAATAGAAGATAAAAATATTATAAGAACTTATTTACCGTGCCAGGATATGGTGGTAGGGTTGTCTAAATGATTCTCGGTTAGAACCGGAACTGCGCGGTTCCGGTTAACCGAGAACCGCAATTTTGATTATCGGTCCGGTTTTCGATTCCATTGTGTATCATTTGTTCGGTTTTCGGTCTAACCGATGACCGTTCGGTTCCGAACCGAAAACCGGATTTATAAAATATATTTATTAAATATTATTTTTTATTTTATAATTATATTATATTATTTTGATTTTTGTAAATTAAAATTGGAAATTAGACTGTTTTTATGAAATTATATTTTGTAATTATATTATATAATTATAAAATAAAAAATAATATTTAATAAATATATTTTATAAACCGAATCAGAAGCAGATTTTATTTATGAAATTATATTTTTATATTTTATAATTATATTATATTATTTCAACTTTTTAAATTGAAATTAAAAAAAATGATTTTTGTGGTTAACCGAACCGGAACCGAAAATAATCAGTTCGGTTCCGGTTAGCCGAAAATTTATACGGTCCGGTTTTCGGTTCCTATTTTAGGAAATTTATGGTTAGGTTAATCAAAATTGGTCGATTAACGGAATCGAACCGCTCGATGTACTCTATATGGTGGTAGTGGCAACGGGAAGACAACGGAAATGGTGTTGGTGGTGAGACGGGACAATGGCAATGGTGGTGTGGAGGCGGTTGTGGTGGAGGCGGTTGTGTAACACCCGCTAAATTTAGAAAATTATTCTTAATTTATTAATTATCTTTTTATAGTAAATATTAAATAATAATCCAATTTAAATTATCAGCTGGGCTTATGATTATTTAGTGAGCCCAATTCATGAATTTATAATGATCTATAGACCCAAGTTAATTAATTATCGAGCCCAAATATTATAAGTCCATTAAGTCTAATATTCACAAGTCCATTTTAATTAATTTTAATACATTCATTTTTGGGCCAACCAACCATTATAATATTCAGCCCAATTGAAATTAATAATCAACTACTATTAATTCCCAAGCCCAACTCCCATAATTTACCCAGCCCAATTATCATTTTAATTTCAGCCCAAATCTTTCTCCTGAACACACCCACACGATCAGAACAGAACAGAACAGAAGGTGGGAAGGAAGTTTTCGGCACCACCTTAGTGGGGGGAGTGGACATCATGGAAGGGAGTTGAGAAAAGTGGGGGTGATGGAATACACATTGTGGGAGAGCAATTAACAACTCAAACCTATAAATTACAATCATTAGAAATCAGAAAAAAAAACCCGATACATGATACACTAGCAATCACACACACCAGCAAATCTCATCTTTTAGATCAAGAGAGTTTCGTCTCAAGAAAAAGTGTTACGTCAGAAATCCTTTCACTCCGAAACCTCCACAACAGGTAAACTCCTTAAATCTCAAGCGTTTGTTTCTCGAATTTCACACTGCTTTCGCCTCCGTTTCTTCTTACCCAAATCCGCATAACGAGAGAGATCTCCTCTGCTCGACCCATACAGTTTTATCTCCAATTCAAACAATTTCCCAGCAAAACACACAATCACACACATAAAATCTTTCAGAAACGAACCTTTCGTTTTCATCTGAAGCCATTCCCAATCCTAGTCGTAGTCCCCTTTCTGTCGTCGCTGCTGGGTTTAATTGGTTTCAGAGACCGCGTCTCTACCATTCCTACCACTGGGAGTTCAGGCGGAAATTCGCAGCTTGGACTTTCCGATTGCAAGATTTATGGCGAGTACAACGACCTCTCTGATTGATGGTTGTAGCGGCAGTTTCATCAGCCCGATTTGCGTGTCGCGAGTGAAAGAATTTGGAGTTGCAGGCGGGCGAAAGAATTGAGGCGAGATGGGAGACGATGAGAGAGGAAGTGAGATGAGATTGACTTCTCATCGGGGGATAAGGATTTTATATCCCCAGAATTTCCGTTTTAGCCACAAGTTTTAGTCCTTACAGTTTTTGCCCCAATTGATTCTAAAATCTTTCAGATTTGGTCCCGTAAACTTTAGCCTTCAAATTAAATCAAGCATTTATTATTTTATTTCCATACAATTATATTCTCCAATCAAATTAAATATTTACGTATAATTATATTCCGATTGTAGGATACGAGAATCAAGAGCACGATTAGGACGATTCATACGCATTCAAGCAACATCATTTACATCATCTAAATTTTCAGGTGGGAATTATTACTTGTCAATTTTAATTGCTTTATTTGGATTGTATAAGTGAAATGTTATATTTACGATTAACATGCAGTCACATGTTTTTCGTACCAAGTATCAGTTTGTGATTAACATGCAGTCACATGTTTTTCATACCAAGTATCAGTATATGTTTACATGCAGTCACATGTTTACATGCTCAAGTTGATATAACAAATATTCATGCTATGCCTCCGTTATGTATTGTGATTATTGTTGACTTGTGATGTTCCCACGAGCGATAGAAAGCTCACCCCATTTTTATGTAAAATTTTCAGGTTAATCCGGAATGGAGAGGACGGGTTGTCGAGCAGGCCGACATATGATTAATGTTATAATTATTTCTTTTAATTCCGCTCAAGTTACTCTGAAACAATTAATTTATTTTTAGTAATTATTTTCCGCTGTCATATTTTACGATCGTATTGGAGATTCGAAATCCTTTTTAGTTCCGCAAATATTTTCGAAAATGTATGTTTAGTAACGACTTGAAATTTCTACAAGTTTTCTCATTATTAATATTTTATTCATAAAATACCTTAGAATAATCGGGTCGTTACAGTATGGTATCAGAGAAAATCTGGTCTACTTTCCTGGTACGCCGGAAGATTTTTAAAGTTAAAATATTTTTCATCTTCAAGGAAATATCATATGCGACTGCCGCTACTTCGCTACTCCATTCCAAGGTAAAAAGCTTAAAGTCATGTTTATATCATACATTTAGACTAATATCGTAAAACTTAATAATTTTACGCAAATATGCGTGTATCCTGTTAGTATGGCCGGTTTCACAGTAACTCCACGTAAGAGGACCGAGGCGGGATCCAGTTCGCGCCCCCTAGCACATAGAGACTCTTGGGGAAATCCAGGAGTCCCCGAGAATGCCCCGTACTACGTGGTCGAGAGAATTCAGAAATGGTTCATGTCAGGGAAGACGGGAGATCCGGTCGAAGAAGTCGAGCACTTGATCATCACTCTGCCGAATGACTGGAGTTTCACCATATACCGCCTGTGGCACGAGGCGAACCGCAGGACCCCGGAGGAAAGAATAGTCGTAGATGACTTTCAGTATGCTGCTGGAAGAATTCTCGACTTGTTTTCGAGGGGCGAGATCCCCAAGATATATGAGATGCATGATACCCCATCACAGCCGATGGAGGAATTTGAGGAGGATCCCGAGGAGGATCCAGAGGAAGAGGAGGACCCAGAGCTCGAACCGATGGTTGACTCGGATGACGAGGATATCATCTCCTGGACTGAGTCCCCACCCCCTGTTCCTGTTATTGAAATCCTTAGCAGTGACGAAGAAAATTAATTTTGTTATGTCGTGATTTTAATATTTTAGTAGTAACTATTAGTCTCAGCTCCCATTTCAGTGTTTTATGTTGACTATCAAAAGTTATCATTAATAGAATATTTAATTTCTCGTATTAATCAATTCCAAGATGTAATGAATTATTTTATCTTATGCCACGCGTATAAATATCTTTATCTCTACCTCATTTCTCGCACTCAAGAACTTACAAGAACAACGATTCGTGGGCAGGATATGGCTCCTCGCGAAATCACCCCGAATGCCGAGTCTCGAAACCAAGCCCAAGGCACACTTAATACGTCTGCAAGTGGGAGTGATGCCCCTAATCAGCAGCAACTGCTCTCGGGTCTAACCACTCTTCTCCAAGGAGCGACTATAACGCCTCCAAACACTCAAGGGCAAGTTCAGGCCAGAGTAATAAATCAGTTCAACAAGTTCAAATCTCCAACATTCCTTGGGAGGGAAGGGCCAGCTGCCATCGAGGAATGGCTATTGAACTTGGAGAGTATTTTCGATTACATGGCCTGCACGGATGAGCAGAAGATTTCATGCGCAATCTTCCAACTCAAAGAGGACGCCAGGACTTGGTGGAACGGATCCTGGAGACTCCGAACCGAAGAGGAACGTAGAACACTGTCTTGGGAAGGATTTAAAGAAATGGTGATGGACAAGTATTATCCACGGTCGTATAAGGCCAAAATGCAGAAGGAGTTCCTAGATCTAACTCAAGGAGGCATGACGGTCACGGAATACGAAAGGAAGTTCAATCATATGTGCCGATTCGCACCATTCATGGTTTCGAATGATGACATGAAGGCACAAAAGTTTCGTGATGGACTTCAAGACAGAATCCGACATCATCTGGCTAGCCATGGAAAGATGTCGTATAAGGAAGTCGTGTCCAGAGCCGAAGATATATCAGCTAGCTTGGATATGGAAAGGGCTAGGGCTCTGCCAGTTATGAATACGAACAAAAGAAAGTGGCAAGGACCGAATAATAATACTAGCAACAAGAAGGGTAGTAGAGAAGGACCATCCGGGTCAAAGACACGATTTGACTACCCAACTGCTCAAAATGTGGGAAGAGGCACAAGGAGTTTGCATGCTAGACAGAATCGATGCTACCGGTGCCATGAAGAAGGACACATGGTCTCTCGGTGCCTACGTAAGAACAATGGCCCAGATAGAAGGGTCCGTAATCAAGGTTCTGGGGAAAGGCTCGTATGTACAAATTTATCGGAAATTGACAAGGAGAAACCGGAACGATGTCGTATGTTATCTCACCGGAATTCCCGCTTTGGTGTTATTTGATACCGGCGCGTCCCATTCATTTATCTCTAAGAAGTTGTTTAGCATGACCGAATTTAGAAGTAGAAAATCTTCTCAAAGCCTTGAAGTTAGTATACCAAATAGGAGAAATAATTTCATTGATGATATAGCTAACAGTATAACCATAGAGATAAATGAACGTTTATATCTAGCCGATCTATACATATTAGGCATGAATAACTTCGACGTAGTCTTGGGTATGGATTGGTTGGATAAGTATGATGCCGTTTTGCAATGCGCGAGGAGGAACGTGGTCTTGCATCCAGCAGCCGGAGTAGAGGACGTATTTCAAGGGGTTAAGCGTAACAAAGCCCCTCCAGTGATATCAGCCATGAAAGCAACGAAGATATTGTGTAAGGGCAATTGTCAAGGATATTTAGTGAATATCATGGGGGAGTCGAAGTCCGAAGTAACGATCGAAGACGTTCATATCGTTAAGGATTATTCAGATGTTTTTCCGGAGAACTTACCGGGTGTTCCACCGGATAGACAAGTGGAGTTTACAATTGACTTGGTGCCCGGAGCAGCCCCTATATCAAAGGCCCCATACAGGATGGCGCCAAAAGAACTACAAGAACTGAAGGTGCAGATTCAGGAGTTACTCGATATGGGATATATCCGACCAAGCGTATCACCTTGGGGAGCACCGGTGTTATTCGTGAAGAAGAAGGATGGAAGCATGAGAATGTGTATCGATTATCGTGAGTTAAATCGACTCACGATAAAGAACAAGTATCCACTTCCCCGAATCGAAGACTTATTTGACCAGCTTGGAGGTTCGGGAGTGTTCTCAAAGATAGATTTGAGGTCAGGATACCATCAACTAAAGATCAAGGACGAGGACATTCCGAAGACTGCTTTCCGAACAAGGTATGGTCACTACGAGTTCGTAGTAATGCCATTTGGGCTAAGTAATGCCCCAGCAGTCTTTATGGACTTGATGAATAGAGTCTTCCAACCCTACTTGGATCAGTTTGTCATCGTGTTTATAGATGACATACTAATTTATTCGAAAGGTGAAGCAGAACATGAGAAGCATCTACGGACGGTTTTGGAGATACTTCGCAAAGAAAAACTGTATGCGAAGTTTAGCAAGTGCGAATTTTGGCTCAAGAGGGTGGCATTCCTTGGACATGTTGTTACTGCGCAAGGAATTGAAGTCGATCCGTCTAAGATAGAGGTTATCAACAATTGGAAAACACCAAATAACGCGTATGAAGTTCGCAGTTTCTTGGGGTTAGCAGGATATTATAGGAGGTTTATTGAAGGATTTTCTAAGATGGCCGCACCGATGACTCGACTAACGAGGAAAGGAGAACAGTTCCTGTGGAATGAGAAGTGCGAACAAAGTTTTCAAGAACTTAAGCGGAGACTAACCTCAGCTTCAGTTTTGACGATTCCAGATCCGTCTAGAGAATTCGTGATCTATAGTGACGCATCAAAGCAAGGATTAGGATGTGTTCTAATGCAGCAAGGTAAGGTCATCGCTTATGCGTCAAGGCAATTAAAGCCACATGAGTTAAATTATCCGACGCATGATTTAGAACTAGCCGCGGTAGTTCACGCCTTGAAGATATGGCGACATTACCTCTACGGAGGTAAATGTGAGATCTATACCGAGCACAAAAGCTTAAAGTATCTATTCACTCAGAAGGAACTTAATATGAGACAAAGAAGATGGTTGGAGTTAGTGAAGGACTACGATTGTACAATTCACTATCATCCAGGGAAGGCGAATGTGGTCGCATATGCTTTAAGTCGCAAGGTCAGAGGATAATTGAATTGCATTTTGACTAAGGAAGACAAATTGGTCAGTGAATTTTCAAAGATGAACCTAGAAGTGGCTACACCGTTAAATCCGGTGGAAGCAATTTTAATGACGTTGTCAGTTCAACCGACCTTGAGAGAGAGGATCAAGGAAGGTCAGGGTCAAGACAATTTCTTGACCAAAATGAAGGAGCGTGTTATAGCTGGAGAGGATAAAGGATTTAGTATATCAGAAGATGGTACGATATACTACAAGGAAAGAATTTGTGTGCCCGACAATACGGATTTGAAGAAGACGATTTTGGAAGAAGCACACAACACACCATATACTGCTCATTCTGGTAGTACAAAGATGTACCAAGATTTGAAAGGCAAATTTTGGTGGGAAGGTTTGAAGAGAAACGTGGCTGAATTCGTCAGGAGATGTATTACTTGTCAGCAGGTGAAAGCCGAACATCAACGCCCATTTGGTTTGTTAAAATCACTCCACATTCCAGAGTGGAAATGGGAACACATCACTATGGACTTTGTGGTGAGCTTACCTCGATCGGAAAGAGGAAATCAGGCGATTTGGGTTGTGGTTGATCGCCTCACTAAGTCGGCTCATTTCATCCCAGTGAAGATGAACTTCACAATGTATCAGTATGCGCAATTGTATATTAAAGAGATCATAATAAGGCTGCACGGAGTACCAGTGTCTATAGTTTCGGATAGAGATACTCGCTTCACGTCACGTTTTTGGGAAAGTTTGCAGGAAGTATTGGGAACTAAATTAAATTTTAGTACAGCCTATCACCCACAAACTGACGGTCAATCAGAAAGGACGATACAAATACTTGAAGACATGTTGAGAGCTTGTGTGCTGGACATGGGTAACTGTTGGGAACAGTTACTACCTTTGGTAGAATTCGCATACAATAATAGTTTTCAAGCAACGATCGGAATGGCCCCGTACGAGGCACTTTATGGGAGAAAGTGCAGATCGCCGGTTTATTGGGATGAAGTAGGTGAAAGAAAAATTTTGGGTCCCGAGATAATCGAGAGGACCGTGGGTGTAGTAGAAAAGATTCGTGAAAGGATTAAGACAGCACAAGATCGCCAAAAGTCTTATGCCGACAAGCGAAGGAAGGACCTTGAGTTTAATGTTGGCGAAAAGGTCTTCCTAAAGGTACCCCCGACTAAAGGAGTCATTCGATTTGGATCGAGGAACAAGTTGAGACCAAGATACGTCGGACCATTTGAGATCCTCGATCGGATTGGAGATTTGGCATACCGTTTGGCATTACCACCGGAATTTTCAGCAGTACATAATGTTTTTCACGTCTCACAGTTGAGAAAATACGTTTACGATCCTAGTCACGTGATCAACTATTCAACGGTGGAAGTGAACAAAGATCTCACCTACGTCGAACAACCAGTTGCGATAATCGACAGAAAGATTATTCCATTAAGGAATAAAGAGAGAGTACTCGTCAAGGTTCAATGGCGAAATCACACTAAAGATGAAGCTACTTGGGAGCGTGAAGAAGAAATTCGAACTCGCTATCCCGATTTTCTTATTCACGGTAAGTATACTATTTTCGAGGACGAAAATTTTTCAAACAGGGGTAGGATGTAACACCCGCTAAATTTAGAAAATTATTCTTAATTTATTAATTATCTTTTTATAGTAAATATTAAATAATAATCCAATTTAAATTATCAGCTGGGCTTATGATTATTTAGTGAGCCCAATTCATGAATTTATAATGATCTATAGACCCAAGTTAATTAATTATCGAGCCCAAATATTATAAGTCCATTAAGTCTAATATTCACAAGTCCATTTTAATTAATTTTAATACATTCATTTTTGGGTCAACCAACCATTATAATATTCAGCCCAATTGAAATTAATAATCAACTACTATTAATTCCCAAGCCCAATCCAGCCCAATTATCATTTTAATTTCAGCCCAAATCTTTCTCCTGAACACACCCACACGATCAGAACAGAACAGAACAGAAGGTGGGAAGGAAGTTTTCGGCACCACCTTAGTGGGGGGAGTGGACATCATGGAAGGGAGTTGAGAAAAGTGGGGGTGATGGAATACACATTGTGGGAGAGCAGTTAACAACTCAAACCTATAAATTACAATCATTAGAAATCAGAAAAAAAAACCCGATACATGATACACTAGCAATCACACACACCAGCAAATCTCATCTTTTAGATCAAGAGAGTTTCGTCTCAAGAAAAAGTGTTACGTCAGAAATCCTTTCACTCCGAAACCTCCACAACAGGTAAACTCCTTAAATCTCAAGCGTTTGTTTCTCGAATTTCACACTGTTTTCAGTCTCCCGTTTCTTCTTACCCAAATCCGCATAACGAGAGAGATCTCCTCTGCTCGACCCATACAGTTTTATCTCCAATTCAAACAATTTCCCAGCAAAACACACAATCACACACATAAAATCTTTCAGAAACGAACCTTTCGTTTTCATCTGAAGCCATTCCCAATCCTAGTCGTAGTCCCCTTCGTCTGCCGTCAGCCGGTTTAATTGGTTTCGAGACCGCGTCTCTACCATTCCTACCCTGGAGTTCAAAGCGGAAATTCGCACTTGGACTTTCCGATTGCAAGATTTATGGCGAGTACAACGACCTCTCGATTGATGGTTGTAGCGGCGGTTTCATCACCCGATTTGCGTGTCGCGGTGAAAGAATTTGGAGTTGCAAAGGGCGAAAGAATTGAGGCGAGAAGGGAGACTATGAGAGAGGAATTGAGATGAGATATACTTCTCATCGGGGGATAAGGATTTTATATCCCTGCACTTCCGTTTAGCCACAAGTTTTAGTCCTTACAGTTTTTGCCCCAATTGATTCTAAAATCTTTCAGATTTGGTCCCGTAAACTTTAGCCTTCAAATTAAATCAAGCATTTATTATTTTATTTCCATACAATTATATTCTCCAATCAAATTAAATATTTACGTATAATTATATTCCGATTGTAGGATACGAGAATCAAGAGCACGATTAGGACGATTCATACGCATTCAAGCAACATCATTTACATCATCTAAATTTTCAGGTGGGAATTATTACTTGTCAATTTTAATTGCTTTATTTGGATTGTATAAGTGAAATGTTATATTTACGATTAACATGCAGTCACATGTTTTTCGTACCAAGTATCAGTTTGTGATTAACATGCAGTCACATGTTTTTCATACCAAGTATCAGTATATGTTTACATGCAGTCACATGTTTACATGCTCAAGTTGATATAACAAATATTCATGCTATGCCTTCGTTATGTATTGTGATTATTGTTGACTTGTGATGTTCCCACGAGCGATAGAAAGCTCACCCCATTTTTATGTAAAATTTTCAGGTTAATCCGGAATGGAGAGGACGGGTTGTCGAGCAGGCCGACATATGATTAATGTTATAATTATTTCTTTTAATTCCGCTCAAGTTACTCTGAAACAATTAATTTATTTTTAGTAATTATTTTCCGCTGTCATATTTTACGATCGTATTGGAGATTCGAAATCCTTTTTAGTTCCGCAAATATTTTCGAAAATGTATGTTTAGTAACGACTTGAAATTTCTGCAAGTTTTCTCATTATTAATATTTTATTCATAAAATACCTTAGAATAATCGGGTCGTTACAGGTTGCGTCAGTCGTGGTGATGAATAAAAATCCATCAAAATCTTATGGGTGTAGGAAAGATTTTAAAAGATAAATTATGTTTGTACTTTGTGTTTAAAAATGAGTACCTAGATGATTCCATTAAAATCCTTAAAATCCAAAATAAATTTGAATACCTCATAATTTTGTAAGAGTTATAAAAGTTTTCATTTAATACCTCATGACTTTAATGGACTTTTAAGAACTCCATTAAATTCTATATTGAATACCACAAAAATCTAATTGACTTTTAAAGTCTCAATTAAATACACTCAAATTATATATATTACACAACACGTTATCAGCACGATTTACTTAAAAAGTTTCAAAGTCACCTCTATATCTCCTTTTATCAATTCAAGCTATGTAATATGCTATTCTCGTCAGATATGAATTCTATATCATTAATATTTTAACTTGTTTCATGTAAAACATGCAATATTAAAACTTCACATGCCATGTTTTTTTCTTCTTCTTAAACATGCTTAAGGTAGTGTTGTATATCTTTCTTTTGTTGGGACTTCATTTGCCTTTTGTGATATGTTTAATAGTAAAAGCATGAGTGTTATGGTCAAATAGTCTGATTATATATACTCGTGAGAACTATGCAGTTATGTTGCCTGTAGGTGGTCAGATCTGCTACATATCAAATTACCAAATATGTCAACCAAATTAATAGATTGCAGGAGATACTTATATATTTATCTTAGTTTGCTGTTTTTAATAATATATGAAGCTACTGTTGTTTTTATTTCGCATACTTATAACCTGCCAATTCTTTCTATTAGCTGTTCGTGGTCATTCATTTCATAGTATATACATCCTGATTTTGACATATTTAAATGGGTAGCTTCTATTTTTTATTTGGGGTAAGATCACATCTTTATTATATTATTATTTATTTTCTGGAGATATTATTTATCATACATATATTTAGGAATTGATGTCAAATCATGCATATGTATATAATTTTGTTAAATGGTCATGTTTAGTTTATTATGTGAAACATGTGATATAAAAATGAATGATTTATTATCTGCCATTGTCTTCTTTGTTTGTATACAAATTTATTTACTAATGTTGGAAATTTTGATATGAAAATCGTAGTAGAATCATATTCTAATATGGTATTTATTTCGAGTAGATATATTTTACGTATTTATTTGTTCATATCCAAATTCGGATGAATGAGCAATTAAATTACAAATAATAATACTTGAAATAAGATAATGTATGGAGGTTACTAGGTCGCACCGATTCGCGAATAGCCACATTTGGTGGTTAATTATGGAAAATGGATCATACCTTTTCATGAAAAGTCGCATTGGTTCATGTTTAATGATGGATGAAGGATCACACCTTTTCATGAACAAACACATTAGTTCATGATTAAAGGTGGGACGAAAGGTCACACCACTTCGCGAAAAGTCACTTATGACTATAAATAGGCACTACGGTTGATGGTTAAAAATTAATTCGAATACACTCATTCGAACATAGATTCGTCTACAAATTCGAGCGTTACATTCATATTAGTCTACTCGGTCCATTCATCATCCTAGTGGAAGTATAGGAGTCTATACTCAGTCCCGAGTATCTATATTGTTCGACCGGAACTACGACCTGCGGTGCAGCGTTTCATATTCAAAGTTTGTCGTTGTATTTTGGGGACATTTGCTATAGACCGTGTGCACAAGTGCGGAGCAATTTGTCTTACGGAGAGAGAATTCAATTCTCGCCTCGGCATTTATGTCATAAGTTTTCATTTCTATTATTTATTCTCCTTGTATTTATATATTTCCATTATTTCCAAAACCCACAAATAACAATCGTAAGACAAATTTTTGAAAATTCGTAGGTATTTTTCTGGTCAGGTCAGCCATCTTGTTTTGACGTTTCCCGGAGTTTCAACCGTTGGGTCCTCTTGAATTTTGGATGATAACTTCATAAGATCTCTTTCTAAATTCTGAACGGTAGAGATCAGATTTAGAAGTCCAGAGGTTTGTGTTCAAGGGGCTGTAATGAGGCTGTTTTCTGGACTGGCTTATGTTGGAAGATGGAGTCTACTATTTATACGAGGAGGTTGCCGAAATTCCGCGGAACTGATTTCCGTCGTTGGAGGGACAAAATGCTGTTGTTTCTCACAATGTTCGACATGGCTCGATTCCTGACGGAATACCCACTTGCTTCCCAACCGGAGGTTTCTGACGACCTCAACTTCGCCAGAATGACCGTCTGGAGTAACGTTGATTTTGAATGTCGTAATCAAATTCTTTATCACCTTAGTTTTCCTATCTACGTTATGTTTACAGGTTGCCACACCTCGAAGGAACTCTGGAATGCCTTGGAGGTAACGTTCGACGTTGGAGGCATTGACCACTCCCACTAAGCCAAGAAGGCGAAGGTCGATGGCCCACACTTTGAAGACACGGAAGATGATCCCCGTGCGATCGAGGAAGCCTTCACAGGCAAGGATGCTCCCTTATGGAGGGAAGAAATCCGCAATTAGATGAATCTCCTCATGGAAGAAATGGAGGGGATCATTTGTAAGTTCCAATGGGACCTACTTGAGAACGTTCCAGGCACAACCCCGCTAGGCTACAAGTGGCGCCTACGCAAAAAGAGAATTGGCCACGGAACAGTCATCGGATTCAAGGCGAGTCTGGTAGGCTCACGCTTCCAACTCAAAGAAAGTCCCGTGTGACTTTTCCTAACCTTGTATATAGAAAGTCGTGTAGGACTATCTATAATAAAGGCTTATAAATAAATAAAGCCTTCCTTGTGTATATATATATATATATATAATCAAATATTTAGTATTTGATGCATGTTCATTTAATTTGATACAAATAAATGAATGAAATTGCTTCGTCTACATTCAAGTAGAGAATAATTGATATATTTAATTCGTTGGAATTAAATAAAAATGGTTATCTTGATTAGTCTACAATAAAGTAGATAATCAAAAGGCATGTGGAATTATTGTTCATTTAATTTTAAGAATTAAATGAAGATATTAATTACCTTAGACATGTAATATTAATAGATGCATTAATAACTCTATTATAAGAATAGAGGGAAATGCACATTTAATTTTAAGAATTAAATGAAGGAATTGATCATTTAATTATGATAATGAAGGTGTTAATTACTCTATTTAAAGCGATAGAGGAAATTGATTAGTCTACTTTGAAGTAGATAATCACGGTGAAAAATACGAATATCATTTAAAAAGTTAAATGATCAAGTTGACCTTGTGTCAATAACAATGGTTGATTAGTCTATTTTAAATAGATAATGTAACACCCGCTAAATTTAGAAAATTATTCTTAATTTATTAATTATCTTTTTATAGTAAATATTAAATAATAATCCAATTTAAATTATCAGCTGGGCTTATGATTATTTAGTGAGCCCAATTCATGAATTTATAATGATCTATAGACCCAAGTTAATTAATTATCGAGCCCAAATATTATAAGTCCATTAAGTCTAATATTCACAAGTCCATTTTAATTAATTTTAATACATTCATTTTTGGGCCAACCAACCATTATAATATTCAGCCCAAATGAAATTAATAATCAACTACTATTAATTCCCAAGCCCAACTCCCATAATTTACCCAGCCCAATTATCATTTTAATTTCAGCCCAAATCTTTCTCCTGAACACACCCACACGATCAGAACAGAACAGAAGGTGGGAAGGAAGTTTTCGGCAAACACCTTAGTGGGGGGAGTGGACATCATGGAAGGGAGTTGAGAAAAGTGGGGGTGATGGAATACACATTGTGGGAGAGCAGTTAACAACTCAAACCTATAAATTACAATCATTAGAAATCAGAAAAAAAAACCCGATACATGATACACTAGCAATCACACACACCAGCAAATCTCATCTTTTATATCAAGAGAGTTTCGTCTCAAGAAAAAGTGTTACGTCAGAAATCCTTTCACTCCGAAACCTCCACAACAGGTAAACTCCTTAAATCTCAAGCGTTTCTTTCTCGAATTTCACACTGTTTTCAGTCTCCCGTTTCTTCTTACCCAAATCCGCATAGCGAGAGAGATCTCCTCTGCTCGACCCATACAGTTTTATCTCCAATTCAAACAATTTCCTAGCAAAACACACAATCACACACACAAAATCTTTCAGAAACGAACCTTTCGTTTTCATCTGAAGCCATTCCCAATCCTAGTCGTAGTCCCCTTTCTGTCGTCGCTGCTGGGTTTAATTGGTTTCAGAGACCGCGTCTCTACCATTCCTACCACTGGGAGTTCAAAGTGAAATTCGCACTGACTTTCCGATTGCAAGATTTATGGCGAGTACAACGACCTCTCTCGATTGATGGTTGTAGCGGCTTCATCACCCGATTTGCGTGTCGCGGTGAAAGAATTTGGAGTTGCAAAGGCGAAAGAATTGAGGCGAGATGGGAGATGATGAGAGAGGAAGTGAGATGAGATTGACTTCTCATCGGGGGATAAGGATTTTATATCCCCAGAATTTCCGTTTTAGCCCACAAGTTTTAGTCCTTCCAGTTTTTGCCCCAATTGATTCTAAAATCTTTCAGATTTGGTCCCATAAACTTTAGCCTTCAAATTAAATCAAGCATTTATTATTTTATTTCCATAAAATTATATTCTCCAATCAAATTAAATATTTACGTATAATTATATTCCGATTGTAGGCTACGAGAATCAAGGACACAATTAAGACGAGTCAAAAACATTCAAGCATTTGCATTCAAGTCATTTCAATTTCAGGTGGGAATTATTACTTGTCAATTTTAATTGCTTTATTTGGACCGTATAGATGATATGTTATATTTACGATTAACATGCAGTCACATGTTTTTCGTACCAAGTATCAGTTTATGATTAACATGCAGTCACATGTTTTTCATACCAAGTATCAGTATATGTTTACATGCAGTCACATGTTTACATGCTCAAGTTGATATAACAAATATTCATGTTATGCCTCCGTTATGTATTGTGATTATTGTTGACTTGTGATGTTCCCACGAGCGATAGAAAGCTCACCCCATTTTTATGTAAAATTTTCAGGTTAATTCGGAATGGAGAGGACGGGTTGTCGAGCAGGCCGACATATGATTAATGTTATAATTATTTCTTTTAATTCCGCTCAAGTTACTCTGAAACAATTTCTTTATTTTTAGTAATTATTTTTCCGCTGTCAAATTATACTATCGTATTAGAGATTTGAAATCCTTTTGAGTTCCGCAAATATTTTAGAAAATGTATGTTTAGTAACGACTTGAAATTTCTACAAATTTTCTCATCATTAATATTTTATTCATAAAATACCTTAGAAAAATCGGGCCGTTACAGTATGGTATCAGAGCAAATCCGGTCTACTTTCCTGATACGCCGGAAGATTTTTAAAGTTAAAATATTTTTCATCTTAAAGGAAATATCATATGTTCGACTGCCGCTACTTCGCTACTCCATTCCAAGGTAAAAAGCTTAAAGTCATGTTTATATCATACATTTAGACTAATATCGTAAAACTTAATAATTTTACGCAAATATGCGTGTATCTTGTTAGTATGGCCGGTTTCACAGTAACTCCACGTAAGAGGACCGAGGCGGGATACAGCTCGCGCCCCCTAGCACATAGAGACTCTTGGGGAAATCCAGGACTCCCCGAGGATGCCCCATACTACGTGGTCGAGAGAATTCAAAAATGGTTCATGTCAGGGAAGACGGGAGATCCGGTTGAAGAAGTCGAGCACTTGATCATCACTCTACCGAATGACTGGAGTTTCACCATATACCGCCTGTGGCACAAGGCGAACCGCAGGACCCCGGAGGAAAGAATAGTCGTAGATGACTTTCAGTATGCGGCTGGAAGAATTCTCGACTTGTTTTCGAGGGGCGAGATCCCCAAGATATATGAGATGCATGATACCCCATCACAGCCGATGGAGGAATTTGAGGAGGATCCCGAGGAGGATCCAGAGGAAGAGGAGGACCCAGAGCTCGAACCGATGGTTGACTCGGATGACGAGGATATCATCTCCTGGACTGAGTCCCCACCCCCTGTTCCTGTTATTGAAATCCTTAGCAGTGACGATGAAAATTAATTTTGTTATGTCGTGATTTTAATATTTTAGTAGTAACTATTAGTCTCAGCTCCCATTTCAGTGTTTTATGTTGACTATCAAAAGTTATCATTAATAGAATATTTAATTTCTCGTATTAATCAATTCCAAGATGTAATGAATTATTTTATCTTATGCCACGCGTATAAATATCTTTATCTCTACCTCATTTCTCGCACTCAAGAACTTACAAGAACAACAATTCGTGGGCAGGATATGGCTCCCCGCGAAATCACCCCGAATGCCGAGTCTCGAAACCAAGCCCAAGGCACACTTAATACGTCTGCAAGTGGGAGTGATGCCCCTAATCAGCAGCAACTGCTCTCGGGTCTAACCACTCTTCTCCAAGGAGCGACCATAACGCCTCCAACCACTCAAGGGCAAGTTCAGGCCAGAGTAATAAATGAGTTCAACAAGTTCAAACCTCCAACATTCCTTGGGAGGGAAGGGCCAGCTGCCATCGAGGAATGGCTATTGAACTTGGAGAGTATTTTCGATTACATGGCCTGCACGGATGAGCAGAAGGTTTCATGCGCAGTCTTCCAACTCAAGGAGGACGCCAGGACTTGGTGGAACGGATCCTGGAGACTCCGAACCGAAGAGGAACGTAGAACACTGTCTTGGGAAGGATTTAAAGAAACGGTGATGGACAAGTATTATCCACGGTCGTATAAGGCCAAAATGCAGAAGGAGTTCCTAGATCTAACTCAAGGAGGCATGACGGTCACGGAATACGAAAGGAAGTTCAATCATATGTGCCGCTCCGCCCCGATTAGCATGGGCTTGATCCGGGTTCTGAACCGCCTGAGCTATTGCCGCCATTTGGTTCACCATTTGTTGCATAACGGCCGCAATACCAAGATCGGCACGCTCCTGAGAAGAGGCATGGCTATGACGGTCGCCGGTACTGCCGGCTCCCGAAGACTGTGACGTGGCCGCCCCACCGGCTGCCCCACGTCCCCGGCCGCGTCCACGACCACGACCGCGACCACGACCTCTTCCAGAATCCATACTGGAGTTAAATAAGTAGCAAAAGCCATACGAGGATCAGTACAAGAAAAGAACAATCACAAGTCGAGAATCAAGGGTACGATACAAGGAATTAATGAACAGAAGAAAGAAAACTTACGGACACTGGTAGTACCGGAATCATGGCAGCGTGACGATGATGTGCAAAACCAAACACCACAAGACCCAATAAACCAACAAGCCTAGGTATCCATAAACCTAGAGCTCGATACCATTTTCTCGTAACACCTCAAGATATTCGAGGTATATTACGGCGCCGTGAATCCCTATATGGGACCCACCAGCCGAACAAAGATCATACTCATCGACTCACATAGACGCCAGAACAATACCATGTCATAAAGACGTAAAACAGAATAAACCACCCGGTTCAACCGGTCAATATAACAATATCATCCAACACGACATAATAAGCCACAATACAATCCGAACAAACAAGAACCCTTAAGTACTCGAGTACAACTATTATTTTAAAAACCACAAAAGATGAAAAGGTAAAAGACACTAAAACATCACTCGTGCACAGTCGTCACGCACGGCCATCATCCGTAATTGGTCCAGTACCATTGCCTCGATGAACCCGACTGAAATTCATAAAACGAATTTCCCCAAAACGGGTCCCCAAAGGGGTTAGCAATTACGCTAGTACAAGTAACCAGATGAACATCTTACATCTTACACATATAGTAATGCATGCAATAAAGAAAACCGTTTGAAAGCACTCTTTTACTGAAATTCCAATATCAAAACACATTTGTAAAATGCACCACTATTAACCGTCGATCCACGTCTCTGTGGACCCCTACCGAGACCCCGTCGGATCTAACCCGTAGTGGTTAAAAGCAAGCTCGTCGATCCACGCCTCTCGTGGACCCCTACCGAGACCCCGTCGAGTCTAACCCGTAGTGAGCATACACACGCACACAATTTCTCATACAAAACTACTATGTCAAGATTGTAAGTTCATAAGGATACTTGCCTCGATTAATTAGACGATGACACGAATGGAACGGAAGAGTTGAACACGACCGCAAGGAACCGCGAAATGAACCTAACGATTCGAACAACACAATCACAACCAACTCTAGACGATTACGGAAATGGAATACACCGGAAACCCGCCTACGATTCATGTATATTCGTATATAAACAACAACGAGGGCGGACCACAACCGAACCCTCTCGATTCCTTAAAAATCACGAAATATACCATGAATCCGTAGAAACTAAGAATACCAACAAGAATAATCATATTCATCATGAATCCATCAACGAAACGGAACGGATCGGAAGAAAATCCCAAAACCCCCAAATTATCCAAAAGTAGGGTTCTAAGAGATTACTGGATTTAGGATGAGAAACACAAGTGGATGATGTTAGTCTTACACCAAGAACTCAAGCACAAGAATCTCTCAAGTGATTGGAAGAAGAAAATCGCCTCAAATCGCCTCGGAGTCGCTCGGCCGCGGAAGAAGGAGAGAAATGAAAAGCTGTGATTATCTCGGTCAACTCCCTGGTTTATATAGCCGGGAGTGTTAGCGCACGCTAAGACCTCAAGGTTAGCGTGCGCTAACGGGATAGGGTTACAAACCCTCCTGTTAGCGTCGATCCGAGCCGGTTTACGCCGTTAGCGTGCGCTACCATACATGCGTAGCGTGCGCTAATAACCCTCGGTAGCGCGCGCTATCGACCAATAGCGTGCGCTACCCGAACATCACCGAGTCCAGAGCTAACCGCCCAAACCTCACGACCCGTTAGCGTGCGCTACCATACCAGTAGCGTGCGCTAACTAGCATCCGATTGAGTTCGAGTAAAGCGCCCGATCTTGATCACACTAGCGCGCGCCATCAACAACTTAACGCGGCGCTAGTCTCCCGACATTAGCGTGCGCTAGACAAGATAGCGTGCGCTAATCCGATAGTCCGAGTCACGGGAATTAAACCGCCACTCCTGTGGCTAAATCGTTAGCGTGCGCTATTTAATTAAACGTAGCGTGCGCTACTAATGGATTTCTAGCGTGCGCTATACAGAAATTTAGCGTCGCTAGATACGTAATATAAACGACCCAAAATACCGGATTATGAACGAAACGTCAAACTAACACCTCAAAACGCATCATAGCATAGAATGAATCCACGGCAATCAAACGGCGGTTCCGCACAACAATTACGAGAATCGGATCAAAAGATAACGGAAAAGTTACATGAAGGATACTCGAGGTCACTAAAATCGAGAATTACAGGAAGTACAATTACGAGGAAAGAAAAATGCGGATATTACATTCTACCCTCTAAAAATAAGTTTCGTCCGAAACTTAAGGAACAAACAACTCGGGTACCTAGCACGCATGCTATCCTCGGTTTCCCAAGTTGCCTCCTCGACACCGTGTCTCGACCACCGCACCTTGACCAAAGGTATGGTCTTATGCCTCAATCGTTTCACGATGCTCCAAAATCTTCAAAGGGCGCTCTTGAAAGTAACATCTTGGCGACATCAATCTCTCCATAATCGATGATGTGACTAGGATCCGGACATATTTCCTCAATGGAAACATGGAAAACGTTATG
Source organism: Orobanche coerulescens (assembly GCA_033398695.1). NCBI lineage: Eukaryota > Viridiplantae > Streptophyta > Magnoliopsida > Lamiales > Orobanchaceae > Orobanche > Orobanche coerulescens. The sequence continues at coordinate 6,372,069 of CM065816.1, forward strand.
AACATGACTCAAGGCCGGAGGTAACGCCAAACGGTATGCCAACCCACCTACTCGCTCGAGGATCTCGAAGGGGCCGATAAATCTCGGACTCAACTTCCCTTTCTTCCCGAAATGAAAAACTCCCTTCGTCGGCGACACCTTTAGCAAGACGTGGTCTCCCACCTCGAATTCCAAAGGTCGACGACGGACGTCGGCATACGACTCGCCGACTCGGCGCCAACATCCGTTCTCGAATTAACTCTATCTTCCGCCTCGTCTCTAAAACGACATCCGGCTCGGTCCCGACCAAATCGGACGCCTCATTCCAACAAATCGGTGATCGACATCGCCGCCCGTAAAGTGCCTCATACGGTGCCATCCGAATCGACGCGTGCCAACTATTGTTATACGTGAATTGATCGCGGCAAATGTTCCTCCTACCACTACTCCAATCGAGAGCACAGCACGTAACAAGTCCTCGAGCGTCTGGATAGTGCGTTCGATTGTCCATCCGATCGGGATGAAAGGAGGTACTCAAGTGTAAACGGTACCCAACGCCTTATGCACCGCCCGCCAGTGCGATACAAAACGGCCGTCACGATCCGAAACAATAGACTTGAGTACCGTGAAGTCTCACAATCTGCGCGATGAACACACGAGCTAACTTCTCCGGCCCCAAGTGTCCTTGATGCCCGGAAAATGTGCCGACTTGGTCGCGATCAACAATCACCCATACCATATTCATGCCCGACCTCGATCTCGGCAAACTCGTAACAAAATCCATCGATATATCTTCCCATTTCCATTCCTAAGCGAAGTGACCGCAATAACCCAACCGTCGGCCGATGCTCGATCTTGACTGCCGACAAGTCAAACATCTCGCTACAAACCGTGCGACCTCATCCTTCATATCATTCCACGAAATTTCTTCTCGTGTCCTTGTACATCTTACTCAACCAGATGAACGGAATAAGGTGTAGCATGGGCCTCCCGTAAAATACTCGCCTCAACTCCGAGTCGTTCGCACACAAAGCCGACTGAATCTCAAAACACCATCCTCGTGAATCACAAATCCAGGAGACTTTCCTTTAAGAACGTTCTCTCGGATTTGAGTAATCATCGGATCTTCTAATCGCTTGACTTAATTTCATCGATCAAAGACGATTTAAATCTCTAAAGCACGAAGTTGCCCGACGGCTCGGCAACGAGACCTCAACATCTAACTCGATCAAAGCCCTCCAAGCTCAGCCGAGATGTAAGGATCTCAAGCGTCGCAACGCAATCGGTTTCCGACTCAAGGCGTCGGCCACAACGGTCGCCTTGCCCGGATGATAAAGGATTTCGAGGTCATAATCCTTAATCAACTCTAACCACCTCCTCTGCCTCATATTCAACTCTCGCTGAGTAAATATGTATTTCAGACTTTTATGATCAGTAAAAATCTGACATGCAGAGCCGAAAAGATAGTGACGCCAAATCTTGAGCGCAAAAACGACTGCCGCTAACTCTAGATCATGAGTAGGGTAGTTCAACTCATACGGCCTCAATTGTCTCGACGCATAGGCAATGGTCTTGCCGTGCTGCATCAACACGCACCCAAGTCCCTGACCCGAAGCATCGCTATAAACGGCAAAACCCTCGTTGCCACATGGCAACGCCAAAACTGGGGCTGAAGTCAAACGCTTCTTCAGTTCCTCAAAACTCGACTGCCTCTCGTCATTCCAGACGAACCTCTCGGATTTCTGGAGCAACTGCGTAAGTGGTCGAGCTAGTTTCGAGAAACCCTCGACGAACCTACGATAGTAGCCAGCTAAACCCAAGAAACTACGGAGCTCCTTCACATTCTTGGGCGGTGCCCAATCCAATACGGCCTCAATCTTCTGCGGATCCACACGAACCCCCTCGGCTAAAATCACGTGACCTAGAAACATCACTTCCTTCAGCCAGAACTCACATTTCGAGAACTTTGCATAGAGTTGCTCGGTCCTTAAAATGTCTAATACTATCCGCAAATGATGGGCATGATCTTCCTCATTCCTCGAATAAATAAGAATATCATCAATAAAGACGACGACGCACTTATCCAAATACTCGATAAAAACTTTGTTCATCAATTGCATGAACACCGCCGGCGCATTAGTTAACCCGAAGGGCATAACTACAAACTCATAATGTCCGTATCTCGTCCGAAAAGCTGTCTTCGGCACATCGGACTCTCTCACCCGGAGTCGATAGTATCCCGATTTCAAATCAATTTTCGAGAATACCGCAGCTCCCTGCAACTGGTCGAACAAGTCGTCAATCCTCGGCAAAGGATACTTGTTCTTGATGGTCACCTTGTTTAGTTCGCGATAGTCGATACACAAACGTAGCGAACCATCCTTCTTCCGCACAAACAGACTGTGCGCCCCAAGGCGAGGCGCTCGGTCGAACATACCCCGACTCAAGAAGCTCACTCAATCGCTTCTTCAACTCGCCATCTCTCAAGGTGCCATGCGATACGGCGCCTTGAAATAGAGCGCGCCCGGCTCTAACTCTATAGCAAACTCAACCTCACGGTCGGTGGCAATCCCAGAACTCGTCAGAAATACATCAGAAACTCATTAACGACGGAATCGACGAAAGCTCGACTCCACCATCCTCCGCCTTCAAGGCGTAGCACCAATATCCAGACACCCCCTTTCGCAGAGTCTCATCGCCTTCAAGGCGTTAATAACGACTGTTTCCCTCTTTCGCCCGCGAAAGAGTGCTCGTGCCGTCTCGGCTAGCATAGTGATGATTCTCGTGCGGTAGTTCATGATCGCACCATGCCGCTCGAGCCAATCATCACCAAGAATCAAATCCTCACCCTCGATACTCACAACAATAAGATTAGAGGGCCAGCCCTCTCACAAATAAGACAGAGGGCCTCGAACCTCCCGATCACCAACGATCCTATCGCCGCTAGGAAGCTTAACGATGAAGGGCTCACAAGGCGTCAAACGGTCGAGACTCAAACGGCGCACACAATCCAGAGATATGAACGAATGCGTAGCACCGGAATCGAAAAGCACACTGACAGGATGAGAAAGAATATAAGCGGTACCTGTCGCCACGGTAGCCGCTGGGTCATCGGTCTTCCGCATCTCATAAACCCGCGGATGGGCGGAGCCGACACTGGAATCTCCCCCCTTAGAGGGCTGACCCCGACCTCTCCCCCGACTAGCACTCGGCGGAGACTGAGGAGCAAACGATCCCTGATTCACACTTGGTTCCCTAGGCGCTGGAATGGAAGCCCGGGCACCAAGAATTCTCTCCCTCTCAGCACAGAAAGCCGCCTTGTGGCCCGGCTGGCCACACTGATTACACGTCAGCAAAGGGCTCAAACAAGTACGACTGACGTGGCCTGTACGACCACAATTGAAACACTTCACATCACGGAAAGGAGCACTAGTAGTTCCACGTGGACCCCCAGCGGAACGAGCTGGACCACCGCCGGCGGGGAAGTTAGCAGATTGGGATCTCTGCTGACCCCCACTCTTGTGGCCCGAAAAGTTCCCAGCGGACTTCTGCTTCTTACTCTCGCGGGCCGCCTCACTCGCTGTCACCGACATATCATAAGCAAGGGCCCTACTCTGATAATCTTTCAATGTAGTGCATACGAGCCCCGACATATAGTCCCGGATCGGCAACTTCATCCGTCTGGAGAAATGGAAAATCTTGTCACTCTCCTCGACAACTTGGGTCTTCACATAACCCAACTCTTTGTTAAAATCGGCAATGGCTTGAGCTACGGGATATCCCGTGGTTGAGCATCATAAAAGCATGTACCCGAGCTCTGTCTGATCGCCACGGCAATATTCATCTCCATCAACTCTTGAAACTCACCACGAAGCAAAGATGGTCTTTGGGCCCAACGCCTCCCACCACCCGTAGCGCCCCGGTGAGAAAGTATTGAGCAATAGGAACTCTACGGTCTTCGGGACGATTAGTGGCAACGAAGACCTTAGACATCTCCTTGATCCACCCTTCCCACCCAATCGGGTCCAAGCTCCCGAAACCGAGGAGGATGCATCTTGATGACATCTTGGAGCCAACGGTCCGCTCCGCCCGATTAGCATGGGCTTGATCCGGTTCAACCGCCCGAGCTATTGCCGCCATTTGGTTCACCATTTGTTGCATAACGGCCGCAATACCAAGATCGGCACGCTCCCGAGAAGAGGCATGGCTATGACGGTCGCCAGACGCGGCCTCGAAGATCGTGACGTGGCCGCCCACCGGCCGCCCACGCCCCGGCCGCCCACGACCACGACCGCGACCACGACCTCTTCCGTAATCCATACCGGAGTTAAATAAGTAGCAAAAGCCATACGAGGATCAAGACAAGAAAAGAACAATCACAAGTCGAGAATCAAGGGTACGATACAAGGAATTAATGAACAAGAAAGAAAACTTACGGACACCGGTAGTACCGGAATCATGGCAACGTGACGATGATGTGCAAAACCAAACACCACAAGACCCAATAAACCAACAAGCCTAGGTATCCATAAACCTAGAGCTCGATACCATTTTCTGTAACACCCTCAAGATATTCGAGGTATATTACGGTAGTGAATCCCTATATGGGACCCACCAGCCGAACAAAGATCATACTCATCGACTCACATAGACGCCAGAACAATACCATGTCATAAAGACGTAAAACAGAATAAACCACCCGGTTCAACCGGTCAATATAACAATATCATCCAACACGACATAATAAGCAACAATACAATCCGAACAAACAAGAACCCTTAAGTACTCGAGTACAACTATTATTTCAAAAACCACAAAAGATGAAAAGGTAAAAGACACTAAAACATCACTCGTGCACAAATGCCACGCACGGCCATCATCCGTAATCTTGGTCCAGCCCGCTCGTCTCGATGAACCCGACTGAAATTCATAAAACGAATTTCCCAAAACGGGTCCCCAAAGGGGTTAGCAATTACGCTAGTACAAGTAACCAGATGAACAACTTACATCTTACACATATAGTAATGCATGCAATAAAGAAAACCGTTTGAAAGCACTCATTTCCGGAAATGCCAATATCAAAACACATTTGTAAAATGCACCACAATTAACCGTCGATCCACGTCTCTGTGGACCCCTACCGAGACCCCGTCGGATCTAACCCGTAGTGGTTAAAAGCAAGCTCGTCGATCCACGTCTCTGTGGACCCCTACCGAGACCCCGTCGAGTCTAACCCGTAGTGAGCATACACACGCACACAATTTCTCATACAAAACTACTATGTCAAGATTGTAAGTTCATAAGGATACTTGCCTCGATTAATTAGACGATGACACGAATGGAACGGAAGAGTTGAACACGACCGCAAGGAACCGGCGGAAATGAATCTAACGATTCGAACAACACAATCACAACCAACTCTAGACGATTACGGAAATGGAATACACCCGGAAACCCGCCTACGATTCATGTATATTCGTATATAAACAACAACGAGGGCGGACCACAACCGAACCCTCTCGATTCCGTAAAAATCACGAAATATACCATGAATCCGTAGGGAAACTAAGAATACCAACAAGAATAATCATATTCATCATGAATCCATCAACGAAACGGAACGGATCGGAAGAAAATCCCAAAACCCCCAAATTATCCAAAAGTAGGGTTCTAAGAGATTACCTTGGATTTAGGATGAGAAACACAAGTGGATGATGTTAGTCTTACACCAAGAACTCAAGCACAAGAATCTCTGAAGTGATTGGAAGAAGAAAATCGCCTCAAATCGCCTCGGAGTCGCTCGCCGCTAAGAAGGAGAGAAATGAAAAGCGTGATTATCTCGGCCAACTCCCCGGTTTATATAGCCGAGGAGTGTTAGCGCACGCTAAGACCTCAAGGTTAGCGTGCGCTAACGGATAGGTTACAAACCTCCCGTTAGCGTCCCACCGAAGCTGAGTTTTGGCCGTTAGCGTGCGCTACCATACATGCGTAGCGTGCGCTAATAACCCTCGGTAGCGCGCTATCGACCAATAGCGTGCGCTACCCGAACATCACCGAGTCCAGAGCTAACCGCCCAAACCTCACGACCGTTAGCGTGCGCTACCATACCAGCCAGAAGCGTGCGCTAACTAGCATCCGATTGAGTTCGAGAGTAAGCGCCCAAGATCGACACCACACTAGCGCGCCATCAACAACTTAACGTGCGCTAGTCTCCCGACATTAGCGTGCGCTAGACAAGATAGCGTGCGCTAATACGATAGTCCGAGGCTCCGGGAATTAAACCGCCACTCCTGTGGCTAAATCGTTAGCGTGCGCTATTTAATTAAACGTAGCGTGCGCTACTAATGGATTTCTAGCGTGCGCTATACAGGAAATTTAGCGTGCGCTAGATACAGAATATAAACGACCCAAAATACCGGATTATGAACGAAACGTCAAACGGAACACCTCAAAACGCATCATAGCATAGAATGAATCCACGGCAACCCCGAAACGGCGGTTCCGCACAACAATTACGAGAATCAGATCAAAAGATAACGGAAAAGTTACACTGAAGGATACTCGAGGGTCACTAAAATCGAGAATTACACCGGAAGTACAATTACGAGGGAAAGAAAAATACGGATATTACAGTATGGTCACTACGAGTTCGTAGTAATGCCATTTGGGCTAAGTAATGCCCCAGCAGTCTTTATGGACTTGATGAATAGAGTCTTCCAACCCTACTTGGATCAGTTTGTCATCGTGTTTATAGATGACATACTAATTTATTCGAAAGGTGAAGCAGAACATGAGAAGCATCTACGGACGGTTTTGGAGATACTTCGCAAAGAGAAATTGTATGCGAAGTTTAGCAAGTGCGAATTTTGGCTCAAGAGGGTGGCATTCCTTGGACATGTTGTTACTGCGCAAGGAATTGAAGTCGATCCGTCTAAGATAGAGGCTATCAACGATTGGAAAACACCAAATAACGCGAATGAAGTTCGCAGTTTCTTGGGGTTAGCAGGATATTATAGGAGGTTTATTGAAGGATTTTCTAAGATGGCCGCACCGATGACTCGGCTAACGAGGAAAGGAGAACAGTTCCTGTGGAATGAGAAGTGCGAACAAAGTTTTCAAGAACTTAAGCGGAGACTAACCTCAGCTTCAGTTTTGACGATTCCAGATCCGTCTAGAGAATTCGTGATCTATAGTGACGTATCCAAGCAAGGATTAGGATGTGTTCTAATGCACAAGGTAAGGTCATCGCTTATGCGTCAAGGCAATTAAAGCCACATGAGTTAAATTATCTGACGCATGATTTAGAACTAGCCGCGGTAGTTCACGCCTTGAAGATATGGCGACATTACCTCTACGGAGGTAAATGTGAGATCTATACCGACCACAAAAGCTTAAAGTATCTATTCACTCAGAAGGAACTTAATATGAGACAAAGAAGATGGTTGGAGTTAGTGAAGGACTACGATTGTACAATTCACTATCATCCAGGGAAGGCGAACATGGTCGCAGATGCTTTAAGTCGCAAGGTCAGAGGATAATTGAATTGCATTTTGACTAAGGAAGACAAATTGGTCAGTGAATTTTCAAATATGAACCTAGAAGTGGCTACACCACATGTACGGTAGAAGCAATTTTAATGATGTTGTCAGTTCAACCGACCTTGAGAGAGAGGATCAAGGAAGGTCAGGGTCAAGACAATTTCTTGACCAAAATGAAGGAGCGTGTTATAGCTGGAGAGGATAAAGGATTTAGTATATCAGAAGATGGTACGATATACTACAAGGAAAGGATTTGTGTGCCCGACAATACGGATTTGAAGAAGGCGATTTTGGAAGAAGCACACAACACACCATATACTGCTCATCCTGGTAGTACAAAGATGTACCAAGATTTGAAAAGCAAATTTTGGTGGGAAGGTTTGAAGAGAAACGTGGCTGATTTCGTCAGGAGATGTATTATTTGTCAGCAGGTGAAAGCCGAACATCAACGCCCATTTGGTTTGTTAAAATCACTCCACATTCCAGAGTGGAAATGGGAACACATCACTATGGACTTTGTGGTGAGCTTACCTCGATCGGAAAGATGAAATCAGGAGATTTGGGTTGTGGTTGATCGCCTCACTAAGTCGGCTCATTTCATCCCAGTGAAGATGAACTTCACAATGTATCAGTATGCGCAATTGTATATTAAAGAGATCATAAGGCTGCACGGAGTACCAGTGTCTATAGTTTCGGATAGAGATACTCGCTTCACGTCACGTTTTTGGGAAAGTTTGCAGGAAACATTGGGAACTAAATTAAATTTTAGTACAGCCTATCACCCGCAAACTGACGGTCAATCAGAAAGGACGATACAAATACTTGAAGACATGTTGAGAGCTTGTGTGCTGGACATGGCTAATTGTTGGGAACAGTTACTACCTTTGGTAGAATTCGCATACAATAATAGTTTTCAAGCAACGATCGGAATGGCCCCGTACGAGGCACTTTATGGGAGAAAGTGCAGATCGCTGGTTTATTGGGATGAAGTAGGTGAAAGAAAAATTTTGGGTCCCGAGATAATCGAGAGGACCGTGGGTGTAGTAGAAAAGATTCGTGAAAGGATTAAGACAGCACAAGATCGTCAAAAGTCTTATGCCGACAAGCGAAGGAAGGACCTTGAGTTTAATGTTGGCGAAAAGGTCTTCCTAAAGGTAGCCCCGACTAAAGGAGTCATTCGATTTGGATCGAGGAACAAGCTGAGACCAAGATACGTCGGACCATTTGAGATCCTCGATCGGATTGGAGATTTGGCATACCGTTTGGCATTACCACCGGAATTTTCAGCAGTACATAATGTTTTTCACGTCTCACAGTTGAGAAAATACGTTTACGATCCTAGTCACGTGATCAACTATTCAACGGTGGAAGTGAACAAAGATCTCACCTACGTCGAACAACCAGTTGCGATAATTGACAGAAAGATTATTCCATTAAGGAATAAAGAGAGAGTACTCGTCAAGGTTCAATGGCGAAATCACACCAAAGATGAAGCTACTTGGGAGCGTGAAGAAGAAATTCGAACTCGCTATCCCGATTTTCTTATTCACGGTAAGTATACTATTTTCGAGGACGAAAATTTTTCAAACAGGGGTAGGATGTAACACCCGCTAAATTTAGAAAATTATTCTTAATTTATTAATTATCTTTTTATAGTAAATATTAAATAATAATCCAATTGAAATTATCAGCTGGGCTTATGATTATTTAGTGAGCCCAATTCATGAATTTATAATGATCTATAGACCCAAGTTAATTAATTATCGAGCCCAAATATTATAAGTCCATTAAGTCTAATATTCACAAGTCCATTTTAATTAATTTTAATACATTCATTTTTGAGCCAACCAACCATTATAATATTTTTAATTGAAATTAATAATCAACTACTATTAATTCCCAAGCCCAACTCCCATAATTTACCCAGCCCAATTATCATTTTAATTTCAGCCCAAATCTTTCTCGTGAACACACCCACACGATCAGAACAGAACAGAAGGTGGGAAGGAAGTTTTCGGCAACCACCTTAGTGGGGGGAGTGGACATCATGGAAGGGAGTTGAGAAAAGTGGGGGTGATGGAATACACATTGTGGGAGAGCAGTTAACAACTCAAACCTATAAATTACAATCATTAGAAATCAGAAAAAAAACCCGATACATGATACACTAGCAATCACACACACCAGCAAATCTCATCTTTTAGATCAAGAGAGTTTCGTCTCAAGAAAAAGTGTTACGTCAGAAATCCTTTCACTCTGAAACCTCCACAACAGGTAAACTCCTTAAATCTCAAGCGTTTCTTTCTCGAATTTCACACTGTTTTCAGTCTCCCGTTTCTTCTTACCCAAATCCGCATAGCGAGAGAGATCTCCTCTGCTCGACCCATACAGTTTTATCTCCAATTCAAACAATTTCCCAGCAAAACACACAATCACACACACAAAATCTTTCAGAAACGAACCTTTCGTTTTCATCTGAAGCCATTCCCAATCCTAGTCGTAGTCCCCTTTCTGTCGTCGCTGCTGGGTTTAATTGGTTTCAGAGACCGCGTCTCTACCATTCCTACCACTGGGAGATCAGGCGGAAATTCGCAGCTTGGACTTTCCGATTGCAAGATTTATGGCGAGTACAACGACCTCTCTGATTGATGGTTGTAGCGGCAGTTTCATCAGCCCGATTTGCGTGTCGCGGGTGAAAGAATTTGGAGTTGCAGGCGGGCGAAAGAATTGAGGCGAGATGGGAGATGATGGGAGAGGAAGTGAGATGAGATTGACTTCTCATCGGGGGATAATGATTTTATATCCCCAGAATTTCCGTTTTAGCCCACAAGTTTTAGTCCTTCCAGTTTTGGCCCCAATTGATTCTAAAATCTTTCAGATTTGGTCCCATAAACTTTAGCCTTCAAATTAAATCAAGCATTTATTATTTTATTTCCATAAAATTATATTCTCCAATCAAATTAAATATTTACGTATAATTATATTCCGATTGTAGGCTACGAGAATCAAGGACACAATTAAGACGAGTCAAAAATATTCAAGCATTTGCATTCAAGTCATTTCAATTTCAGGTGGGAATTATTACTTGTCAATTTTAATTGCTTTATTTGGACCGTATAGATGATATGTTATATTTACGATTAACATGCAGTCACATGTTTTTCGTACCAAGTATCAGTTTATGATTAACATGCAGTCACATGTTTTTATACCAAGTATCAGTATATGTTTACATGCAGTCACATGTTTACATGCTCAAGTTGATATAACAAATATTCATGTTATGCCTCCGTTATGTATTGTGATTATTGTTGACTTGTGATGTTCCCACGAGCGATAGAAAGCTCACCCCATTTTTATGTAAAATTTTCAGGTTAATTCGGAATGGAGAGGACGGGTTGTCGAGCAGGCCGACATATGATTAATGTTATAATTATTTCTTTTAATTCCGCTCAAGTTACTCTGAAACAATTTCTTTATTTTTAGTAATTATTTTTCCGCTGTCAAATTATACTATCGTATTAGAGATTTGAAATCCTTTTGAGTTCCACAAATATTTTAGAAAATGTATGTTTAGTAACGACTTGAAATTTCTACAAATTTTCTCATCATTAATATTTTATTCATAAAATACCTTAGAAAAATCGGGCCGTTACAGATAATCAATGTGGTGGAACGTAGCGAAGTACTTTGTAAGTTTAGATCAATGATTTCACTATAAATCCAAACATTTAGTTTTTGGAACAAATTAAATGATTGATGGTTTATTTCAAGGAAATAATCATGCTATTTGGTAGTGGAAAAATTATTGAAAAACTACAAGTGTATTAGCACATCAAATGAAGAAATCGATTTGGAATGATATTTAATATTCATCATCATCCAAAGAACCAAAAGCATCTAGATAGATACGAATGAAATGTGGGGGTATCTTGACTAGGATGTCAAAAACAGTTAATATGCCCAAAAGAAAAAGGAAATTCAATATTACTAGTATGACAAATGTTTATGTCGTTTAGTTAAAATCACATGTTGGAAAGTTTGTTACAAGGACAATAAAAAAAAAATTGTCTTGTAAACATTTCACACTTGGAAAATTACTAAGACGACTAAAGAAAGAAAGTTTGTATAGTAATGATTGAAAAAGCAAATATTTATCTTCGGATAATATATTTGATCATATGTGTATGTTGGCTAAGAAAAGTCAAATACATTAATATGGCCATTACTTGAGATAAAATGTGGTCAAATATGGAGTAAGGGGAATGGATTGAAAACCACAATCAATTGGATGTTCATAAATGACACTCAACCATGATGACTGGAGATCCCAATAACTTGATTCAATGAGACAACTGAGTTATGAATTGTGCACTTGAAATTTGAAATCCATTCTCGTAACTTCTCAAGTGCAAACCTGCAGCGTGTGGTAAAGGATAAGCCTAAAAAGCTTTTAATGATTCCTATAGCCTTTAAGGTGGAGTATGTCAGAATACTCTTTATAGGATATTACCTATATAAGTAAGAAGTGTGGCCGCTTCTAAACATTACAATACGCAAAATACTTATGAATTCAAGAATGGTCCAAGGCCAAAAATGGACACAACATAAGAACAAGAGATATTAGATCTATTATTGTGTGTGCGTTATTGTCTAGGTTTACATACAAAAGTTGACCGGTTCAAGACATCGCGTTCACCGAGCAGCGAGTAAATCCGATAGCACTACACAAAGGAAGGTTCAAGGCTAACTACCACCTATCCTTATGCAATAACGGGTCGTCGGGACTAAGTACATGTTGCATTTGCATTAATCGTCATTCATGTGGGGGATTGTTGGAAATTTTGATATGAAAATCCTAGTAGAACCATATTCTAATATGATATTTATTTCGAGTAGATATATTTTACGTATTTATTTGTTCATATCCAAATTCGGATGAATGAGCAATTAAATTACAAATAATAATACTTGAAATAAGATAATGTATGGTGGTTACTAGGTCGCACCGATTCGCGAATAGCCATATTTGGTGGTTAATTATGGAAAATGGATCATACTTTTTCATGAAAAGTCGCATTGGTTCATGTTTAATGGTGGATGAAGGATCACACCTTTTCATGAACAAACACATTAGTTCATGATTAAAGGTGGGACGAAAGGTCACACCACTTCGCGAAAAGTCACTTATGACTATAAATAGGCCCTACGGTTGATGGTTAAAAATTAATTCGAATACACTCATTCGAACATAGATTCATCTACAAATTCGAGCGTTACATTCATATTAGTCTACTCGGTCCATTCATCATCCTAGTGGAAGTATAGGAGTCTGTACTTAGTCCCGAGTATCTATATTGTTCGACCGGAACTACGACATGCGGTGCAACATTTCGTATTCAAAGTTTGTCGTTGTATCTTGGGGACATTTGCTATAGACCGTGTGCACAAGTGCGGAGCAATTTGTCTTACGGAGAGAGAATTCAATTCTCGCCTCGGCATTTACGTCATAAGTTTTCATTTCTATTATTTATTCTCCTTGTATTTATATATTTCCATTATTTCCAAAACCCACAAATAACAAGTAATAGTGCACAGTATCCATTTTAGTGTTTTATGTTTTTGAATATTGCTAAACTTAAGTTTTTATTGCTTTTTATATATATTTTTTTCTTGATATTTATGTAAAATAGATAAAGTCACACACACACACACACATATATATATATATATATATATATATATATGGGGAAATTACAGCCAACTACCCTATTAGATGGCCTCTTTACACTTTAGTCCCTATTGTTTCATAAATTACAGCGAAGGACAAAAATCTGAATTGGTGTTGACTTGTATTAAAAAAACGAAAATGCCCCTCTATTTACTTGAATAAAACATTTCTTTTAAAATATATTTCATCTAAAACAAATAACTTATAAGTTATTAAAGTGTTTTGGATATACATTTCTTTTAAAAAATATTCTTTTTTCAGAAAATAATTTTTTTCGAAATATAATTTGTTTCCAGAAAAAATATTTTTTTTTTTTCAGAAAACAATTTTATTTTTTCAAAAAAATAATATTTTTTCAAGAAAATAATTTTATTTCGAAAAAAATATTATTTTGCCAAAAAATATTTTTTCCTCCAGAAAATATTTTTTTTAATTTTTTCGAAATTTTTTTTTTTTTTTTTTTTACAGAAAATAATTTATTTTTTATAAAAATAATATTTTTTCCAGAAAATAATTTAATTTCGAAAAAATATTATTTTGCCAAAAAATACCTTTTTCTCCAGAAAATATTTTTTGAATTTTTTCAAAAAAATATTTTTTTTATTTTTTTTCCAGAAAATAGTTTTATTTTTTCGAAAAAATAATATTTTTTTCCAGAAAATAATTTTATTTTGAAAAAATATTATTTTGCCCAAAAATAATTTTTTCTCCAAAAAGTATTTTTTAATTTTTCGAAAAAAATAAAAATTCAATAAAATAATATTTTTTTTTCGAAAAGATAATTTTTTTCCCAGAAAATATTTTTTTTTATTTTTTTGAAAAATAATATTTTTTTTCCAGAAAATACTTTCTTTTTTGGAAAAAATATTTTTTTCTAGAAAGCTTGAAATTTTATTACACTGCAGTCCAAAAGTGTTATATATATTACAATGAGGTCCAGCATGTGCCACCCACGTGAGGCGAAAAATAAATGGGTAAACAAGAAAAGGAAAAATAAAGGGGTAAATTTGGAATATCAGTACTCTCTCTCCAGTGACATCATCCGAAAATTTGATTTTTGTCCTTCGTTGTAAATATAGTTTCTGGACAGTGCAAAATTTGTCCTTCATTGTAATATCTGAAACAATAGGGACCAAACTGTAATTAGACCATCTAAAAAGGTAGTCAGATGTAAATCGCCTATATATATATATATATATATATATATAGTGCTTGAATATCAGGATGATGAATAGGCATCATTGTTTCACCTAAACTTAAAATAAAATATAAATAATGTCGTTTGTGATTTGACATTCTACCAGCTAATGTAAATTTCTAAAGTATAGCAAAAAATATGTGTAATATTTGTTTTAGCTATGCTTGAAACTAATATGTGTGCTTTATAGTTAAAGTATCAAATATGATAATGTAGTTTTGTTATTCTTGTTGTCTATTTTGAAAATTAATTTACATGCTTATTTTATAGTATTTACAATGTCGAATCTTACAAAGCTCGAGTTCAATGCACTTGATGTCACCAGCAATAATTATTTAACATGATATTGGATGTTGAAATCCATTTTAATGCTATGGGTCTTGGTGACACCATAAAGGAGAGAAATAAAACCTCCAACAATATAAGGCAAAAGCTATGATATTCCTCCGCCACCACCTTGATGAAGGTTTGAAAACCGAATATTTGACTATTAAAAATCCATCAAATCTTTGGAAGGCTCTAAAAGAGAGGTACGACCACCAGAAAACTGTGATACTCCATAAGGCTCGCTATGATTGGCTACACCTACGTTTGCAAGATTATAAAAGTGTGACGATTATAACTCTTCAATGTTTAAAATTACATCTCAATTGAAATTATGTGGGGAGAATATCATCAATAAAGACATGTTGGAGAAAACATATTCCACTTTCCATGCCAATAATATGCTTTTACAGCAGCAATATCGTGAACGTGGATTCACAAAATATTCTGAGTTAATTTCTGTATTGCTTCTTGCTGAACAAAACAATGACTTTTGATGAAAAATCATCAAGCACGTCCAACGGGTTCAACACCATTTCCTGAAGTGAATGTTGTGACTGGTAATGAATGTTGTTAAAGCATCACATGGATCCTTATGTGATTATTATCGAGCATCATTCATCATCCTCGTACCAACCCTGTGTTATGCTCCCCAAGGCCCTGCATGTACTTGAATGCAATACAGACATCCACCCCCGATTACTCGGGGGTTAACAAAATTCTATGATTTTGATAGTGCAAGTACAAAGTGCAAATACAAGTCATACAAAATATATTCCAAGAATAATAATAACCAGGAATCCTCGAAGATTCAAACATAACGAAAAAAATACTTCTCGAGAAAAGAGTTTGAGTAAAACTTTCCAAATTCGAAAGATCACAAATCACGAGAACAGTTTGTGAAATGGTTTAAAATGCCCTCGGGAGTTTTAACAGAAAATCATTTACGATTATCGAATCCTTCTCTTCTCAAAAACCAAAAGGGGTCACAGCCCCAAAGATTTACTTACTCAAATAAAAACTAACAACAATTTAGAGGGTTCATATCCCACGCCACGTGTCATCGACGGACATAAAAGCAACAAAATATAACCACCCAAGATACGAAATCTCGGTAACACATCCAAGGTACTTGACCTAGAAAAACACGTCCAAAATCATATACATAACACCGTGATCACATGCCACGTTATCTCACGGTTGGATCAATCACTTGTTGTCTCCTGACCACATGATCGCATGCCATGTGTCACCGTAGGTATTCTTAGGCGCTCACGGTTGGATCAATCACTTGTTGCATCCTGACCACAGGATCACAATCCATGTGTCACCGTAGACCCCGCCCATGTCCACCCATTCACACACATAACACAGTATGCCAAGGATATCACAATAATTCACAAAGAGACATCAAACACTTAGCACGACACAATTGTCAAATCACAACGCATCGATATGTATATATAGTATCAAAGCACAACATCAACACCAAGCGTATTCATAGGGTTCACTTAACCATTCACAAAACACACACGGGTTTTGAAAGAGAACCTTTAACGAGGCTAAACCGAATCTTTTGAAAGTTCATTTCGAACAACCGAACAAACACACCACGATGATCACCGATCATCATATCCACAGAAAAGAAATGTATGAACAAGGTACTTACCTCGAAATCGGCATGCAAGTACTCCATCGAACACGGCTCGCCCGGGAAACTTCGAAACCCTCGATGTTATAGAAAATGAAGACGACGACGAACGAAAGGGTTCAACACAAGCTCTTCGCAAGGAACTCAACCCTAACATCATATCATCAATAAATCAACGATCGTACGAGGAAGAATAATCGTAGAACGCCCGAAATCCCCTCTATGACATTCTACCGGACACCTTCAAGACGTCGATTGGGAACTTAACAAAACAACGAATCCTTAGCAAGCAAACCATGGAACAACAAGAAAATTGGTAGAATACAACTTAATAATCAATAATTACTAGTCATCGCTCTTAAAAATTATAATTTTGCAATATTTATATTTACTTTATATTTTCCTATTCTCCCTCATTTTCATTTCTTCCGCCCAAAATAATCAGACATTCAAAACCATCATCACCAATACATTTGACCGCCATCCTACAACCGCGAAAATAGACGAAAGTGCACCGTCGACGCCTCCTGACTACGCACAAGCGGAAATCCTGGGCGCTTGTGCCATGGTATATGGCTGAATTTTCGGACGCCTGTTTTTTTTGTTTGCAACATTTTGAATTTTAGTATCAGTATTATTGGTATTATTATTATTAACATCATGTCAATTAAAAATTACAGGTTACATTGGAAGAATTTAACGGTGACGGCGTTGATTATAATAGATATTTCGCTAACTCCGAAATTTTCGAGAGTGATTTAAATGCGATTGTTTGGGCAAAAAAATCGTACTTCAAATTGGTTTCGAGTTGACTGTTTCCTCGCACAAGAATAAAGGAAAGACGAAATTGTTGAGATGTAACCATGGTGAACGTTATAGGGGGTATTGAAAGATTTGGATGCCGCTGCACGAAAGGACACAGAGACGAATCATGCAGGTGTACATTCCAGATAAAGGCCGAGCAATTATATGACCCTAGTGGTTGGATAATCGTAGGGGTGGTATATCGTACCGCACCGAATTTTTTTGTCGATACCGAATACCGTACCGAAATTCTCGGTATAACAAAATTCATACCGATACCATACCGAAAGTTTCGGTATGACTTTTGATCCATACCGATACTGTACCAAATTTCCAAATTTCGGTATAGCGAAGTTCATTTCAGTATCGGTATATACAGAAGTTATCGAAATACCGAATTACTATTTTTTGATATACTGATATATACCGAAATACCGATCAACTAAAATACCGAAAAAATCGATATACCAATATATATTGAAATACCGATTTTTTTTTGGTATTTTGGTACCGAAAATTAAAAAAATTCATACCATCACCGTACCGAAAATTTTTTGTGGTACCATACCGTAATATCGAAATTTTCGGTATTTTTTTGGTACGATAGATTCAGTATTTCGGTATATTTTGCCACCCTTAGATAATCGTACCATTGTCTGAGTGCAGGGGTATGCACAACCGCCCGTTTATTATTTATTCGGAGGGACATCGATAAATGAACGGACTAAGTAAATTTGCCGAATAAATTGTTCGTGAGTAATTCTATTTATATATATATATGCACAATATATCTACAAGAGAATAATATTCCAATATAAGTGCTATGCAAGAACAGTTAGTATTATTATGCGTAATTAGTTTACAAAAATAATTTCATATGTTTGAATATTGTATTGGTTTTAAAATAAATGTCACATATGTATATTTGATTTCTCAAACTATTTTTTATTCTTTTCTTGTCACATGTGTATATCTTAACATATGAATTGTTCTCATATATAATATGAAAATATTAATTTAATTTATCTAAAAGTTAATATTTCATTATCAGTCAATTATCATATATATTGAAAGATTGAGTCCTAAAAATGATTGGGGAGTATTAATGACATCAATTTTGAAGTGAAAATCGTTAAATGTTTCAAGAGAGTTACAGAGAATGTACCAACTCAATGCATTTGGTCCTGAATTTAATGTGGAGTACTAATAAACACATTTATTTGTAATGCAGTCCTGTGAATTTAATGTGGAGTACTAATAAACACATTTATTTGTAGCAAGTGAATATTATCAGAGTATTAATGACATCAATTTTGAAGTGAAAATCGTTAAACGTTTCAACTCAATGCATTCAGTCCTGTGAATTTAATTTGGAGTACTAATAAACATATTTATTTGTAATGCAGTCCTGTGAATTTAATGTGGAGTACTAATAAACACATTTATTTGTAGCAAGTGAATGTTATCAGGAATATGAAGATGAACGGTTGTATAGTTACAACCAAAAACTCTCAATCTTTTGAGTTGCTTACAATAAATATGACTTTTCAGTTGAATTTTTGAACATTATAAATAACAAACTATCACCATTTTTACCACTCACAGGTCCAAATCAAAACGAAAAGAAAAAAGAAAGAAACAAAAATGTATTTTGCTTATCAATGGGTGAAACATGCAAATGGCGTGAAAGTCATCCACAAACCACTTTAACAAATCCCATCGCCACAATCCACAACTACAAATCCATCCACATCTCATAGTAATCCCATCTCCATACATCACAAGACTCGAAAACAAAAATAAAAAAAATACACAAAATCTCAGGTTCTAATCACGTCAAGTTAATAGATCCTTAAAGATCTAACACAAGAACACACCATAGATCTATATGAAGCACACACTTCTTTTTAAATATCCGAACTTTTAAAAGAACAAATAAAAACCAAATCGGTTTTCATCTCTCTTTTCATTCGGTTAGAACAAGAAACGAATACAAAAATTAAAATAACCTTACCTGAGATCTCATTTAGAGATCTTGAACCCGTTATCACAAGTTTTTCAAGCTTTTGTATTTCGTGGTTTGTGGGTTTCAGATTAGCGAAAATAAGGGACAATCTTTGTTTCTTATTTTTGTTTGTGTTATCCAGTCGAGTAAAGAAATACAAAGAAGGTTGAAGATTTGTGGTGCTGCGTTTTTCAATTGGAAGAGAAGAAATAGATGAGGCGTGAGTTTGTGATAGAATGAGATGAGGCGTGAGTTTGTGGTGCTGCGTTTTTGTTTGTGTTATCCCGTTATCAACTCAGCGTAGGGTTAGGTACAAAACAAAAGATATTGGGCCGGGTTCTGGCTGATATGTGGTGTGGATCGGTGTTTGGCTGATATTGGGCCGGGTTTATTCTTAACAAAACAAAGAATTGTCTCACTTAAAATGTTGACCCGTAAACATTATAATTTAATACGCTTCGCACTTTATTGTTTCTCCCAGTTAAAAGCTTTTCAGTTTGCTTACCATCATATGCAACTTGAAGATAAATTCACTATTATATTGTTTATTTGGGTTACTCCATTATATAATTAACTGATATTAAAATAAGGATCTCTTAAAATAATATGTATATCTCAATTATCATTTATACTACCTCTGTTCTACTATAATTGCAACATCTGAACTTCAACGCTTGCCAATGCACAACTTTGACTATTAATATCTTTAATTCTTTAGTTTTAAAAATTATAAAAATTGGATATTTTGAAAATATATTTCATGGTGAATCTAACAAGATCTCACATGACTATATTTTTTTCATATGTATGAATCACAAAAGATGGTCAAAAGACAGTACGTGAACAGTGTAATAGTCAACACGTCGCAATAATAAAAGAACGAGGAAGTATTATATATTTGAATTTATGTCTTTTGTGTATGTTTTTCCTACAAAACCTTTGTCTTCAAAGGATATAACCTCACTTTTACGTATATAAATTTCTAATTCCAATTCTTAAATAGAATTTAATGTTGGTATTTAAACTTAAAATGTGTGCTAAATCAAACATTACACTTCTACTTTTAATACACTACGTTTTGCAATATTTATCGCATTAATTGTATTTAAATCGATTCATGCTTACTAAGATTAAATAATTAAAATATTTGTTTATAAATAGAAAACATTGTTACTAAAATATAAAATGAAGTTAGCACTCAGCAAGCTCTTCTACGCCAAATCTAAAGATTAGCACTTGAAGTAAAGGAGAAGTAAACATCCGTTACCAAAACTTAAAATTCATATTTAAAATCATTGCATTGTCCACCGCACGGGCTATGGTATTTTTGTAAACATGTGTGCATCGCACGGGTCCAGAAGCAACCCAAGTTATATATTGTAGTTTAAGTGTTTGACTCGACCTCAATTAAAAGTAATGAAATAACGGCACAAGTTATATGAACACTTAGATAAATGAAAAAATGATCAATGTAATGATGTACATTATCCGACTTATACAATTATTTTGAGTTTTTGTGATAACAAAATCACAACTTATGAACTTATTGACCAACAACCAATGGGGGTGACCCAGTGGTAAGGGCTTAGCCTCTTAGGACGAAAGTGCCAAGAGGTCTTGGGTTCGAACCCTGGGGAGAAAATTAATCCCCCATCGGCCACGGAGGTTCACCTGCGACGACTCCGGGCTATCCCAAAAGGGCAGTAGCCCTGGGATTAGTCGGCTCGCAATGTCGAGTCGGAAACCCAGGTATACCAAAAAAAAAAAACTTATTGACCAACAGAAAATCGAACCATGATCAACATGACAAAAATTAGTGCTGATTTTTACGCTATGAACACCTAGGTAACTAAATAATTGATCAATGTAATGATGTTCCCTCTTCGACTTATAAAATCATTTTGAGTATTTGTGATACAAAAAACACAACTGATAAACCTATTGATCAACAAAATGACAAAAATTAGTGCTGAGCAACACGCTACGAACAATTAGAACGAGCCCGTGTGCATCGCACGGGTCGGACTGACTCGTATATTTACCTAAAATTTAGTTATTTTACGGTTGTTCGGACAGCTCACAATTTTGAGAGAAAAATTTAAGGTTTTTTGTAGTAAATATTGACTTGTGAACGAAGTTTCGAGTAGTAATGAGTTGTTAAAATTTATTTGTTATGCCATATAAATCAAAAAAGAAATTGAAAAAAAAAACTGATAGTTAATCAATTCCCAAAATTCGGAATAGTTTATTCTGTTTATCTGAAGATCAATTTCTAAAGAAAATATTATAATAATATGTGAAAGGCAAAAGAACTTGGTTTGTAAAAGAATATTGTATAAATCCCACATCGGAAGTGAAAAGCATTCCATACGTCTTTAAAGGAGGCTAGATAGCACTTCCATGTCGCCGAGCTTGGTAACGTGAGCTTATAACCCAAGTGGGGGTATTAATGTGATTGGACATTTGGCTGGCCCAGTTGGCTCGGTCTATGGTATCCTGTTATCTGCCTGCCCGTTCCAAATGTGGAGTTGGGCCATGCGAACCGAGCGAAAGCTTGGGTTTCGTGGCTCCTAGAGCGGAGGGCAGCGCGTCAGGCTGGTGTCACAGAGCAGCGAACACCTCCCGCTCCATATAGTGGAAGGATAACGGGTCGATGGTTCCTAGGCCCAAACAAGCTAAATGGGTTTGTCCTAATTGGACAGTCACTTTTTAAATTTTTAATTTTTTAAAAGTTTCGGTCCCAATGGGCTGGTGGGTCTCTGGTAGTTCGTTACGGGCTTGCCCGTTCCAAGTGTGGAGCATCGCCACTACAAGTGTGGAGCTCGTTACAGGCTTGTTGCACACCTCCCGCTGCACAGGTGCTTCCATTGGCCCAATAAAGATAAATGGGCCGATCCTAATTGAACTTCAGAAAATTACATATCCCAATACATTTACTTAATATATTACACAAATGGCATATATGGTTTTTATTAACACTACTACCATTTTTATTTTTAAGTAGGGTAAAGATAATATATTATTTTTTTATATTGTTTTTTTATTAATGATACTAGTTTCTTCCCCGTTTTTCCTCATTATCAATTAAGCTGCTCTCTTCTTTTTTCTAGGGTTACCGCAGTTCACACACCGATCTCCAAATCTTCTTTTTTTCGCAAATTAGTATGAAGGACGTCCTGCGTAGGAGTCGCAGCGGCTCAAAAAACATAAGATCTCTGTTGATGCGGCTGAACCTAGTCGTTTTACTAGGTCTATGAAGAAAAAAATGAGGGATTTTAGTCCGGTTAGGTTAGATTTGAAGAAGAGATGTAGGGGTAGCATTAAATTTTATGAAGATTCTGGGATAGCTGATGTTGATATGTTGAAGAATGATGATGATTCTGATTTTGAGGTATCTAGTGAGAAAAAAAAAGGTGCAGTTGCTGTTGAATTCAAGAAAGATAACGAGAAGGTTGGAGATGCAAGTATCTATGTTTGTTCAAAGTTTTTGAAGGTTAGTTTAATATTTTCTCCGAATTTTTGTATATATTTGTTAATTTTTTTATTTTTTTTGCATATTGGTAAAACGAATTTCCTGTTTTTTTTTTATGTTTTGTATCAGATTATTTATTGCATGCAATGTATTTTTTGGTAGATTAGTTGTATTTGCAATGTATTTTGGTTACTATTTTCATTATTGGATTTTTTTTGTGTTTTGATAGGGTAAATTCAGGTTACTAAGTACCATTATTGTAATTATATTTTTTGTACAAAAGATGAAGAATAGTTGTTAGATTTTTTGCATATTTATTTGTGATTTGCTTATAATGTCTTATTTTTTCTTTAATTTTTTATTCTAATAGTTCATTTCATTTGTAAACGTTTATTAATATGCATGCATTCGTAATTTTTTTTGTAGATGTGGTCTTTCTATTATGACGAGAACAATCGTAATTTTCATGGGAAGGCGACTTATTGGAATGATTTTAAGGTTCCTGAAACGATTATGCAGAAATTAAATGATACACAACGAGATATGTTCATGCGTACTCCATTTTCACAGTATGTTAACTTTGATCAGCCAAAGATGTATTCTCAAATTTTACATCAAGCATTAATTAGGGAAATTTATCAAATGGATGATGGGGAAATTTGGTTTGAGTTTGGGGAGCAACGTGTACGTTTTGGGTTGCCTGAATTTTGTTTAATAACTGGATTGAATGGTGTTGGTAATGTTGACGTTTCTGTTTTTTCGGGTATGAAGAGTGTGTTGATTGACAAGTATTTTGGGGATTGCCGTGTTACCCGTGTAACACCCCCAAGTTATTCAGGGTATATTACAGCGCCGTGAGCCCCTCCGTGGGACACACAAGGCTAAACATACGCGGAACTATAAAACTTGACCGAGAAGGTCTACATATAATGGGGAGAAAGACGATACAAAGGTATCCAAAAACATAACCAATGTATTCACAGACATTGCATCACAAATCAATACTTCGGCAAACACAGGCCGGAACTTCAAGGAAAGAGGAAAACAATACTCGAGTATTCAATAATCAATCCAGTACAACAACACTGAATGGAAAACTCAAAACATAACTGGAAGACCAACACAGTATCACACTTGCCCACCATCTTCATGCCGACCTGCACTGCCTGTCCGATCTCCCGAACCTGAAATACATGAAACGTATTTCCCCATAAAGGGGTTAGCCGTCGAATAGCTAGTGCAAGTATATCAAGTATGAAACACATTACTCCTCGACAATAAAGTAAATGTAATCCGTCAATTCATCAATTTAAGACTAGTATTCCTAATGACTAAAATCTCATGACGTACGTGAATGCCGTAGAAACGGTTCGTTCAGATCATACGCCGTTACATGTAGGAATGCCGTCAAAACGGTTCGTTCGTTACATGCCAATAATACATATATGAATGCCGTAAAAACGGTTCGTTCATAATATGCCATCAATATATCTATGAATGCCGTAAAAACGGTTCGTTCATATCATACCATCAATTCCTCTTACTTTCAAGGTCGAGAACGCACAATCATAAATGTATACTTGCCTTTGAGACATCGAGAAAATTGAACGGAGGAAGGGTATGAGTTCGGTAGGTCCAAGAACGCGCTTCCGGCACCTAAATGATTCACAAGGAGTATGATAATCAATCATCCATATTCAAACTACACGAAGGAACTCCCCAAACCCGTCTACGATTCATAAAGATATACGGATAATCAACTAAAGGTTGGAAAATCGTCCTAAATCTCACAAGTCCGAAAACGGCACAATCTAAACCATAAAATCGTAGGAAAAGTATACATACGGTATAGATACATCATAATCTCAAGGTTCTCAAGCTTCAAAACGGGTAAATCGGACAAATCTACTAAAACCCCAAAATTCCCAAAAGGTAGGGTTCTAAGGATTTTTACCTTGATTCGGACGTTAGGAGGAATTAGATGTTGAGAAATCCTTGTTCTCCAAGCAAATATATTGTTGTTAGAAGGAAGATCGCTTCCAAACGCCTAAGATCGCCTCTCCCGAGTGATTCCCGTCGAAAAGGAGTGAAGAAGGTGAGAAATGACGAAAATAAAGTCAACTGCCATATTTATGTATGTCCAGTCTAGCGCACGCTACGCCTCCTTCATTAGCGTCGCTAGCGAAGTCACCTGATAGTCCAAAGGGCTTCGCTTGGTCTCGTTAGCGTGCGCTAATCATCTCGCTCAGCGTGCGCTAGCCCAAAATATGGCATCCAAGATCGAGTCCGTAACTTATCGACTCGCCCGCACAATACTTAACGTGCGCTACCGCCAATGCTTAGCGTGCGTTATGCTATAGCTTTAGCGTGCGCTAGTCGAAGCCTAGCGACGCTATCCGATAGTCCGTAAAACCTGCAACTTCATCGCCTCTGCCGACCAAATGGCGTGCGCTACGGACGGATGTTAGCGCGGCGCTACTATACATGGATAGCGCGCGCTAACAAACTCCTAGCGTGCGTTAATCCGCCACCCAGAGCAATCGACACGGTTCTCGACTGATCGATACTCTTAGCGTGCGCTACGGCTCGAGCTAGCGTGCGCTAATCAAGCTGCATTAGCGTGCGTTAGTCTAGGCCTAGCGTACGTTAATTCTCTAGCACAGAACATTCCCGCAAGGTCTAAACGACATGATCAAGAACCAAACGAGATACGAAACTCAATAGCAATATCAACCACGTCTCCAAGCATTTACAGAGCGACAAAAATAAGGAGGATGACAGAGTCAAACAGTCAATAAAAGTACGGGTATTACATTCTCCCTCTAAAAGAAGTTTCGTCCCGAAACTTAAGAAATAAATAGTTCGGGGTATTCCACCCGCATCTTCTCTTCCGTCTCCCAAGTTGCCTCCTCGACTCCATGTCTCGACCATTGCACTTTAACCAGTGGAATGGTCTTATGCCGAAGTTGTTTCTCGCGACGCTCAAGGATCTTCACGGGTCTCTCTGGAAAGGTAATATCCTCGGCTACGTCAATCTCACTGTAGTCGATGATGTGGCTCGGATCCGGTACGTACTTCCTCAACTGAGACACATGAAAAACACTATGGACGTGACTCAAAGCTGGAGGCAACGCCAAGCGATAAGCTAAATCTCCAACTCTGTCCAAAATCTCGAAAGGTCCGATATACCTCGGACTAAGTTTCCCCTTTTTCCCGAAGCGGAAAACTCCACGGGTCGGCGACACCTTGAGTAAGACATGATCCCCACTTCGAACTCCAAGGGTCGACGAGTATCGCATAAGATTTTGACGACTCAAGGCACCAATAATCGGTCCCGGATAATAGTAATCTTTTCCTTAGTCTCCATCAACATATCCGGCTCCGTCCCAACTAGTTCGAAGCCACGTCCCAACATAATGGAGACCTACATCGCCTACCATAAAGTGCCTCGAAGGGTGCCATTTGGATCGACGCATGCCAACTATTATTGTAAGCAAACTCGATCAACGGCAAGTGAAGCTCCCAATCATTACTCCAGTCTAAGGCACAAGCCCGTAACATATCTTCCAACGTTTGAATCGTCCTCTCTGTCTGACCATCCGACTGAGGATGAAAAGAAGTGCTCAATCTCAACTCAGTACCCAAAGCCTGATGAACGGCCTGCCAAAAGTGCGATACGAAACGGCCGTCTCGATCAGAAACAATGGTTTTGGGGGCACCATGTAACCTCACGATCTCAGCAATAAAGGTTCGAGCCAGTCTATCTGGCCCCCAAGTATCCTTAATACCCAAAAAGTGTGCAGACTTGGTCAACCGATCGACAACTACCCAAATCATATTCATTCCGGCCCGAGTTCTCGGCATGCCAGTGATGAAATCCATAGAAATGTCTTCCCACTTCCACTCGGGAATGGGAAGCGGTTTCAACTGTAATACCCGAGATTTCTGTTATGTAATTGGAACTCGTGATATTGTAATGATTGTACTTGAGTTGAGTATTATTTTCCGTATTTCATAATCCGATGTTGTCGAGCGTTTAATTCCGTGATTGTGATTTAAAGATTGTAAATCTGCGCATGTAGCGCACGCTACTGAGTATCCTTAGCGCACGCTATGCGCGGTCAAATTGATTGAGACGTGCGGTAGGTGAGAGCTGGCCGGGGGACCCCTGTCGGATAGTGTCGGGACGTACCTGGACGGCTTTCGGGGAAAAGCCGAGTCAACGCCTTAGCGCACGCTACATGTATATGCGTAGCGCACGCTAAGTGCCGAGTACAGTTTAGACTGTGAGCCGTTAGCGCACGCTACGAACAGGGTCTAGCGCGCGCTAATAGCCATTTATTATAAATAGACAAAGATCCTATTCGTGATTTCGCCTTCTACTCTCATTACCCGAATTCCTACACGTAAATCATAACTTCCCTCACCCCAAACACTTCATATCAACATCCTGATTCGTGATTGAAGATCGTTCATCATTGGAGATTGTTGTTCAAGCTTTCGGTGTCGGATTGCTTCATTTTCCTCCGTGTTCTTCACTACTTGAGGTAGGTGATTCCTCACCAACGTTAGTAATGTTCTTAAGGACGTCGATCATGTTTAGATAGCCGCTATTTTGTTTGTGATCGGTCATCACATGTTAGAAGGATATTTTCGATGTTTCGACACTTATTCATCGTATGAACCTTTGAACCATCTTAGTAGTATGAACTCCTAAGCGTTTTCAAATCGATTTATGGTTAGTAATCGGAGATTACCTAGTTCGTATGTTTCACGTTGGAATCATGTGTTTTGGGACTTGGAATAATCGGAACTTAGAATACTTCTTGAAGATCTTAGAAAAGATATGATATTGAGATGACTATCCGTATATTTGTATTTCACGATCATAAATCTTCCACAAACCTTATTAGCATGATTTGCCGAAGATAACTTGTATTATCACGGTAGAATTCATGAGTTTTTCACCATTCAACCCACTTTGATTTGATTCTCGCCATGCAAGATAGCGCACGCTAACACGTGTGAGTTAACGTGCGCTATCGAGTCGATCGCCAAACGCACGTAGCGACGTTATGAGACTAGCCGAGTCGATCGCTAAACCGTGGCTAGCGACGCTAGTCTTACATGATAGCGCACGCTAATAGCTCGCTTAGCGCACGTTACGTAGAGTACGTAGCGCACGCTGCCCAGGCAGATTGGTTATTTTTGAGCCTTTCGGCCGTAGACCGAATTGTTAGGCCATCGTTCGACTTGAGATGATTTGTATATCGTTCCTTTTGTTAAGGTTCGAGCTTGTTACGTTGATCGAAGGAGGCGGCCTTCGAGCGTGTCGAGAACATTGAAGTGTTTCGTCCTTGCCATTTTCGAGGCAAGTATCATATGTCGAGTTCGATTTATCATACTTGTGGTTTTATTCATATTGTTGAATATGAGATGTGTTTCTGAGAAATTTCGTGATATTCGTTGTTGTTTGTTCGTATTGATGAACATATTGAAATACATATGTGTATGCATAATTGTTTGATTATGGTATAAATGATCCGAGGGGGGGTCATGAGGATCTATGCTGAGGGCGCTGGATCGAATGTCCACCATGCGTTGGTCCGACGGGATCATCATGGGGATCTATGCTGAGGGCGCTCGATCGCTGGACGGGTTTTCCACCATGCGTTGGTCCGACGGGATCATCATGGGGATCTATGCTGAGGGCGCTGGATCGCTGGATTACCATATATCGTGTTGATGGAATCGTGAGGATTCGCATCGTTGGATTCCGGTGGCGGAAGTCCGTTTTGCATGTTTTGTGATGTATTGATGATTTATTGTATGATGATACTTGTACTAGCATTGTTTTGCTAACCCCTTCGGGGGTGGACATTGTTTTGATGTTCGTAGCCGAGGAGCGGAAAGCAACTACGATGAGACGGAGACGATGAGATGGCTCGGTGATGTGATTGGTGTTATTGTGTTTGGTCTTCTTGGTTCGTTTAGTACTCGAGTACGTCTGTAGTAATAAAGTCAATTCGATATGGTTGTATTAGTTAACTTATTTTATTGGTTGAACCAAATCAGTATTAGAACTTCAGTTGTTCGATTGTATTGTTTTTACACTTCTTCTAAAAATAGCCTTGTAAATCCTTATCTAAAGGGTTTACGGCGCTGTAATTATTCCGAATATCTCGGGGTGTTACAGAATATGGTATCAGAGCTAAGATTTATGGATATCTTGGCAGTTGGGTTAGTTGGGTCTGTTTACGTTATTGATTATTGGTCGTTCGTAACATCACTGCTGAGCCAGCATCGTCAATTGGACTGTGGTTGTAAGTTTCCTAACCTCGAATACTACTGTTTTATTTAATTCCTGTCTTATAAACATTGATGGATGTGCTTTTAGAACGTTTGCCCTGGATATTGAGTATTTATGTTTACAGTATGTTGAGAGGAGGTCGTGGACGCGGACGCGGTCGTGGACGCGGACGTGGAAATGCGAGGCAAGAAGAGTCGGTATCTACTCCTGAGAGAGCCGCTAGCCAAACGGATTCACATTCCGGGGACGGCAGGATCGGCAAATAATAATGCACTTAACGTGCCGGAGTGCTTCACAGTGGTTGCCCGATAAACCGCTTGCTCAAGTTGTGGATCGCATGCAGGCGGCGATGGGACAGCAGAATAACGCGGATAATCGGGAGATAAATGGCTTACCGAGGTGGTTAAATTGCATCCTCCGAAATTTGACGGTTCACCGAGACGCTTTCGTGATCATTGGTCAAGGAACTGGAAAAGATTTTTGCAGGATTAACTGTCTAACGATAGGAAGGTTCCTGGCCGCCCAAGATCTTTTGACCGGGAGGCTTTCGATCGGTGGGAGGCCATTCGACCGAGAGGAGCACAATGTTGACTGGACGGAATTCAAAGTGATGATGGAGGCACAGTATTGTCCTCGTCCCGTTAGAGAAGCTCGAGTTCGGGAGTTTTTCTCACCACAAAATTCGGAAGTATACGTGACGGACGTGATTAAGACTTTTAATCACCGGTGACTTATGTGCGCCACCTAGTCGAACCGAGGCGGAGAAGATTTTCATTTTGACATGCGAATGAAGCCGGAAATTCAGCAATATATGTCCGGATTTGAATGTGCCACCTTGCGACAAGATTGTGACAAGGCGTTGGCCTATGACATGAAGGAGGCAAAGAGAGAAAATCGATTTAAGCAAAGAAACAGAAGGTGTCCGGCAACTTCACGGAGAATAAGAACAGCGGGCCCGCCGGTCCCTCTTTTCACTCATCCAGGAGACCTCCGCATCCTTCTCGAGGAGGAAAGAAGTTCCGGGCAGCACCGACTGGTTCTGACGCAGGAAAGAAGTGTTACAACTGTGGCAAGGCGGGACATGTTCGACGTGATTGTTTCGCGCCTGCTGTGACCTGTTTCGAGTGTGGACAGGAAGGACATCGCGCAACATTTTGTGGGAATGTGACCCGATCTTTTAGTACTCACGCTCCAGCTCCAGTCCCGAAAGAGACGAGCGTGAACCAGACGCAGCCAAGTGGATTTCAGCAGCAGAACGCTGGGAAAAGAGAGGCATCCAGTGCTGGGTCCGTTCCTCCACGCCTGTACGAAATGAGGAAATCTGATGATCAAAACACAGCTGTTGCATCAGGTACGATTCAGATCCTTTTGCAACCAGTTAGTGTTTTGTTCGATTCAGGAGCTACGCATTCTTTTATATCCTTGAACTGTGTTAATCGTTTGAACATCTCGTGTTTGTATAATTGTGAACCTTATGTTGTGGGATTACCGAGCGGGGAGAAAATTGTGGGAACCTTAGAAGCTAAGGATTTCCCAGTATCTATAGAAGGAAGAGATTGGCCATCGAATCTTATTGTGGTTGACATTTGCGGTGACGATTTAATTCTCGGAGAGGATTGGCTCAACCGTTATGGAGCTGTGTTGAATTACCGAGAGAGAGTCATTTCCATCATTGCTGATGACGGATCTGAACACTTATTCCGAGGATGGAGACCGGGAAGCTCGGGAAATTGATCAAGGCAATGAAAGTCGTGGAAATTATCAAGCAAGGATGTCACGGACTTTGGTGCTATGCCATGAGGAAAGAGGAAGAAGTAGAGCTCTCGTCCATTTCAGTGGTGAATGAGTTCTCCGATGTATTTCCTGACGAACTACCTGGGTTACCTCCGCAGAGGGGAGTGGAATTCACTATCGAACTAGAGCCTGGAGCAGCTCCTATTTCCAGAGCACCATATCGTATGGCGCCAACCGAGATCTATCACCTCAAGAAGCAAATCGGAGGAATTGTTACGAAGGGCTATATCCAACCTAGTGTTTCTCCTTGGGGAGCGCCTGCTCTTTTGTCCGAAAGAAAGACGGATCCCTCCGACCGTATTGATTACAGGGAACTCAATAAGATGACAATCAAGAACAAGTATCCTATACCTCGGATCGATGACTTGTTTGATCAACTGCAAGGGGCAAGGGTATTCTCGAAGATCGACTTGCGATCAGGATACCACCAGTTGAGAATTAAGGAATCGGATATACCGAAATCTGCATTCAGATCCCGGTACGGGCATTATGAATTCGTAGTGATGCCGTTTGGACTTACCAATGCTCCTGCAGTATTCATGCAATTGATGAATCGGGTATTCTTGGAATACTTGGATAAATTTGTGGTCGTCTTCATTGATGACATCCTGATATATTCGAAAAACGCAGAGGAACATGCTGAACATTTGCGTGTGGTTTTGAGCACCTTGAGGAAAGAACAGCTATATGCAAAATTTTCAAAATGCGAGTTCTGGCTTAAGGATGTGACCTTCCTTGGTCATGTTATATCAGCCGATGGAGTTCAGTGGACCAAGAAAGTCAAGCGATCTTAGAATGGGAAGCTCCTAAGAACGTGAAGGAAGTCCGAAGCTTCTTAGGACTAGCCGGATATTATCGCCGCTTTGTAGAGGGATTTTCCAAAATTGCTCGTCCGCTCACCCGGCTATTACGTAAAACTCAAAAGTTCATGTGGAATGAGAAGTGCCAGTGGTTTTGACGAACTTAAGAAGAGGCCGACGACAGCACCTATATTAGCGCTACCGGAAGGAACCGACGGATTTATGGTATACAACACGCTTGAATCGTGGTCTGGGTTGTGTATTGATGCAGAAGGATAAAGTGATTGCTTATGCTTCCCGGCAATTGAAACCATACGAGATTAATTACCCGACTCATGATCTGGAGCTAGCAGCTGTGGTCTTTGCCTTGAAAATCTGGCGACATTATTTGTATGGCACTCATTGTCAGATCTTTACAGATCATAAGAGCCTCAAGTATATTTTCAGTCAGAAAGAGTTAAACATGAGGCAGAGAAGGTGGCTGGAATTAATCAAGGATTACGACTTAGAGATTCTCTATCATCCGGGGAAAGCAAACGTAGTAGCTGATGCTTTGAGCCGTAAACCTGTTTCCCTTCGAGTGTTGGAAGCACTTACGTCCCAAACCAGTATTCAACGGGAACTGATCCGCGAGGGGATTGAAGTATGGGCACCGGGAATCCAAGGGCAACTTTATGTGATGGAACTGATTACATCATTAGTCGAGGAGATCAAGTCTAAACAACTGAACGATTCCCTGATCCTTCGATTGTGTGACGAAGTAAAGAAAGGAAAAGCCCCAGGATTCGTGATACAAGACGATGGAGTTCTGAGATTTCAAAGTCGACTTTGCGTTCCCGAGGATGATGATTTGAGACGGACAATTTTAAAGGAAGCTCATAGCGCGCCCTATTCTATTCACCCAGGCAGTAGTAAGATGTATAAGGATCTTAAGCAAAACTTCTGGTGGGGGAATATGAAGAAGGACGTAGCAGAGTACGTTTCGAAGTGTTTGACTTGTCAGCAGGTTAAGATTGAACATCAGCGACCTGCCGGAATGTTAAAGCCGCTCCCGATCCCTGAATGGAAGTGGGAGGATATCTCGATGGATTTCATCACTAGTATGCCAAGGACTAGAACGGGAATGAACATGATTTGGGTTGTAGTTGATCGACTAACCAAGTCGGCTCATTTCCTAGGGATCAAAGATACTTGGGGACCCGAGAGATTGGCGCGAGTATTTATTGCGGAGATAGTCAGATTGCATGGGACGCCGAAGACCATTATTTCGGATCGAGATGGTCGTTTCGTGTCGCACTTCTGGAAAGCAGTTCACAAGGCTTTGGGGACTGAGCTCAACTTTAGCACAGCTTATCATCCCCAAACGGACGGTCAGTCCTAAAGTACTATTCAAACTGTAGAAGACATGCTTAGAGCTTGTGCTTTGGATTGGTCAACTGATTGGGAAGTTCATTTGCCATTAGTCGAATTCACCTATAATAATAGTTGGCATGTTTCTATTAAGATGGCCCCATTTGAAGCTTTATACGGGAGAAGATGCCGATCACCCCTGTGTTGGGATGATTCTTGGATTTGATCGGGACGGAACTGCACTGATTATTCGGACTCAAGAGAAGATAGCTTTGATTCGAGAGAGACTGCTGACGCCTGCAGTCGGCGAAGTCTTATGCAGATGTACGTCGTCGCCCTCTAGAGTTCGACGCTGGGGACCATGTACTATTGAAGGTGTCTCCTACACGAGGGATTTTCCGTTTTGGGATAAGAGGCAAGCTTAGTCCGAGATATATCGGACCATTTGAGATCCTAGAGAGAGTTGGGGATTTAGCATACAGGTTGGCCTTACCGCCATCGCTGAGTCATGTTCACAATGTGTTTCACGTATCCCAACTGCGGAAGTATGTACCGGACCCCAGTCACGTCATTGATTTCGACGAGATCGAGATAGCTAATGATGGCACCTTCGAAGAAAGACCAATCAAGATACTTGAGAGCCGGATCAAGCAATTGAGGAATAAACCAATACCCTTGGTTAAAGTACAATGGTCACGACATGGAGTCGAAGAGGCCACTTGGGAAACGGAGGACAGTATGAAGACTAGATATCCGGAGTTGTTTTCATCTTAAGTTTCGGGACGAAACTTCTTTTTAGGGAGGAAGGATGTAATACCCGAGATTTCTGTTATGTAATTGGAACTCGTGATATTGTAATGATTGTACTTGAGTTGAGTATTATTTTCCGTATTTCATAATCCGATGTTGTCGAGCGTTTAATTCCGTGATTGTGATTTAAAGATTGGAAATCTGCGCATGTAGCGCACGCTACTGAGTATCCTTAGCGCACGCTATGCGCGGTCAAATTGATTGAGACGTGCGGTAGGTGAGAGCTGGCCGGGGGACCCCTGTCGGATAGTGTCGGGACGTACCTGGACGGCTTTCGGGGAAAAGCCGAGTCAACGCCTTAGCGCACGCTACATGTATATGCGTAGCGCACGCTAAGTGCCGAGTACAGTTTAGACTGTGAGCCGTTAGCGCACGCTACGAACAGGGTCTAGCGCGCGCTAATAGCCATTTATTATAAATAGGACAGCATCCTATTCGTGATTTCAGTTCTCTCTACTCTCATTACCCGAATTCCTACACGTAAATCATAACTTCCCTCACCCCAAACACTTCATATCAACATCCTGATTCGTGATTGAAGATCGTTCATCATTGGAGATTGTTGTTCAAGCTTTCGGTGTCGGATTGCTTCATTTTCCTCCGTGTTCTTCACTACTTGAGGTAGGTGATTCCTCACCAACGTTAGTAATGTTCTTAAGGACGTCGATCATGTTTAGATAGCCGCTATTTTGATTGTGATCGGTCATCACATGTTAGAAGGATATTTTCGATGTTTCGACACTTATTCATCGTATGAACCTTTGAACCATCTTAGTAGTATGAACTCCTAAGCGTTTTCAAATCGATTTATGGTTAGTAATCGGAGATTACCTAGTTCGTATGTTTCACGTTGGAATCATGTGTTTTGGGACTTGGAATAATCGGAACTTAGAATACTTCTTGAAGATCTTAGAAAAGATATGATATTGAGATGACTATCCGTATATTTGTATTTCACGATCATAAATCTTCCACAAACCTTATTAGCATGATTTGCCCGAAGATAACTTGTATTATCACGGTAGAATTCATGAGTTCTTCACCATTCAACCCAGTCTTGGATTTCGATTCGCCATGCAAGATTAGCGCACGCTAACACGTGTGAGTTAACGTGCGCTATCGGAGTCAGTTAACGCCCGAAACGTACGTAGCGTACGTTATGAGACTAGCCGAGTCAGACTGCCAAACCGTGGCTAGCGCACGCTAGTCTTACATGATAGCGTACGCTAACAAGCCTGCTTAGCGCACGTTACGTAGAGTACGTAGCGCACGCTAAGCAGTCCAGGCAGATTGGTTATTTTTGAGCCTTTCGGCCGTAGACCGAATTGTTAGGCCATCGTTCGACTTGAGATGATTTGTATATCGTTCCTTTTGTTAAGGTTCGAGCTTGTTACGTTGATCGAAGGAGGCGGCCTTCGAGCGTGTCGAGAACATTGAAGTGTTTCGTCCTTGCCATTTTCGAGGCAAGTATCATATGTCGAGTTCGATTTATCATACTTGTGGTTTTATTCATATTGTTGAATATGAGATGTGTTTCTGAGAAATTTCGTGATATTCGTTGTTGTTTGTTCGTATTGATGAACATATTGAAATATATATGTGTATGCATAATTGTTTGATTATGGTATAAATGATCCGAGGGGGGGGTCATGAGGATCTATGCTGAGGGCGCTGGATCGAATGTCCACCATGCGTTGGTCCGACGGGATCATCATGGGGATCTATGCTGAGGGCGCTGGATCGCTGGACGGGTTTTCCACCATGCGTTGGTCCGACGGGATCATCATGGGGATCTATGCTGAGGGCGCTGGATCGCTGGATTACCATATATTGTGTTGATGGAATCGTGAGGATTCGCATCGTTGGATTCCGGTGGCGGAAGTCCGTTTTGCATGTTTTGTGATGTATTGATGATTTATTGTATGATGATACTTGTACTAGCATTGTTTTGCTAACCCCTTCGGGGGTGGACATTGTTTTGATGTTCAGGTAGCCGAGGAGCGGAAAGCAACTACAAAGACCGGCTGTGACGATGAGATGGCTCAGTGATGTGATTGGTGTTATTGTGTTTGGTCTTCTTGGTTCGTTTAGTACTCGAGTACGTCTGTTGTAATAAAGTCAATTCGATATGGTTGTATTAGTTAACTTATTTGATTGGTTGAACCAAATCTGTATTTGAACTTCAGTTGTTCGATTGTATTGTTTTTACACTTCTTCTAAAAATAGCCTTGTAAATCCTTATCTAAAGGGTTTACGGCGCTGTAATTATTCCGAATATCTCGGGGTGTTACATCAACAACCCCGCTGGTCGTTGATGTTCGATCTTGACTTGTTGGCACGTCAAGCACCGTAGTACAAACTCCGTAACATCCTTCTTCATGTTATTCCACCAAAAATTTCGCTTCAAATCTTTGTACATCTTACTCGTCCCGGGGTGGATTGAGTAAGGCGTAGCATGCGCTTCTCGGAGAATTCTCTGTCTCAACTCTAAATCGTTCGGAACACAAAGCCTGCCCTGAAATCTCAGAATACTATCCTCGTGTACCATAAAGCCAGGAGCTTTTCCTTTAATTACATCTTCCTTCAGTTGAGAAATCATCGGGTCACTCCACTGCTTCCCTTTGATGTCATCAACTAAAGACGAAGTAATTTCGAGAGTACACAGTTGCCCCTGCACTCGTTGAAGCCAAACTTCTATCCCTTGTTCAATTAAGTCCTGACGGATTTTTGTCTGAGGTGTAAGAACCTCGAGCATTTGAAGAGATGCCGATTTGCGGCTCAAAGCATCCGCAACGACATTAGCTTTTCCGGGGTGGTAAAGAATTTCCAAATCATAATCCTTTATCAACTCTAACCAACGCCTCTGTCTCATATTCAGCTCCTTCTGACTGAAAATATATTTCAGACTCTTGTGATCGGTATAAATCCGGCACGAAGAACCATACAAATAATGTCGCCAAATCTTGAGTGCGAAGACAATTGCGGCTAATTCCAAATCGTGAGTAGGATAATTCATTTCGTAAGGCTTTAATTGTCGTGACGCAAAAGCTATTGTCTTATCATGCTGCATAAGGACACAACCCAGGCCTTGACCCGAAGCGTCACTGTAAACTTCAAAGCCTTCGCTACCATGTGGTAAAGTTAGAATCGGTGCTGAAGTTAATCGTCTCTTTAGTTCATCGAAGCTCTGCTGTCTCTCATCCGTCCAAACAAACTTTTCGGTCTTCTGGAGTAATTTCGTAAGCGGTCGAGCGAGTTTCGAGAACCCCTCGACAAACCGACGGTAATACCCAGCAAGGCCCAAAAAGCTACGAACCTCCTTAACATTTTTAGCCGGTGCCCAATCTAGCACTGCCTCGATCTTCTGCGGGTCTACACGAACCCCTTCGGCCGAAATCACATGGCCGAGAAACATAACTTCTTCCAACCAAAATTCACATTTTGAGAATTTTGCATAGAGGTGCTCGGTTCTCAAAATGTCTAATATCAAACGCAGGTGTCGGGAATGTTCCTCCTTATCTCGAGAGTAGATCAAGATGTCGTCAATAAAGACGACTACACATCTGTCGAGGTACTCGATGAATATCTTATTCATTAATTGCATGAAAACTGCCGGTGCATTAGTCAACCCGAAAGGCATAACTACAAATTCATAATGCCCATATCTCGTCCGAAATGCCGTCTTCGGAACGTCTGACTCCTTCACCCTGAGTTGGTAATACCCGGATCTTAAATCAATTTTCGAGAAAACTGCAGCCCCTTGCAATTGATCAAATAAATCGTCTATACGTGGCAAAGGATACTTGTTCTTGATGGTTACTTTGTTCAGCTCACGGTAGTCAATGCACAAACGTAGTGAACCATCCTTCTTCCTCACAAAAAGAACAGGCGCACCCCAAGGCGAAGCGCTCGGTCTGATATACCCTTTTTCCAGAAGTTCTCCCAACTGATTCTTCAATTCTTGCATTTCGGAAGGTGCCATACGGTAAGGTGCTTTAGAAATCGGAGCCGCATCTGGCTCTAGGTCCACGGTAAACTCTATTTCTCGATCTGGCGGTAATCCCGGGAGGTCATCCTAAAAACATCAGATACTCATTAACAACCGGAATCGAAGAGAGATCGACTTCGTTTCCTTCCATTTTCAAGGCATAACACCAATAGCCCGCACAACCTTTATTCAAAAGTTTTACGGCCTTCATGGCACTGATAAGTAACTTGGGTAGTCCCGACTTACGCCCCAAAAATGAGTACTGCACCCGTCTTCGGTCATCATGGTGACAACCTTGGTACGGTAATTCATAATCGCTTGATGACTATCAAGCCAATCCTCACCGAGGATTACATCCTCGCCTTCCATATCAACTACAATCGGTTCGATAACCATTCCATACCGGATATAATCACCGAAAATCTCTAATCTCCTGGTTCCCCACAATTCTATCCCCGCTAGGCGCCTCACGATGAAGGGATCACAAGTAGTCACACAAGTTATATTCAAACGGCGTACACTCCAAAGAAATAAAAGAATGTGTAGCACCCCAATCAAAAAGTACACTGATGGATGAGATAGAATATGAATGGTACTGGCCACCACCGCGTCGGGTTAAATGCCTCGCGCATCTCATAAACCCGTGGTTGTACCGAACCGACGCTAGAGTTTCCCCCTCCAAAGATTCTCGACCCGTCCCCGGCCCCTGCCGAAATTCTGCCGAGGTTGACCAAAAGATTGCCGCCGATTAATACCTTGATCAAGTGGTGTTGGGGCGAAGCCCGAGTGTCCAAAGTCTGGTTCGGCTCGGAGCAATAAACCGCTCTATGCCCCATCTGTCCACACGTGTGACACTTTAATGGTGGAAAGTAGCATTCAATTCAAGTGGCACGGGAGGCCAGATTATAGCAAGTCACCGTGCGATTTGAGGTACCTGGAGTGGAACGGTAACCCCTCTTCCCTTTATTAGAACGCGACGACTGTCCGGCGAAGCAGTTAGTTATGAGACTTCGAAAGTTGCCACCTTTAGATCCGAAAAATTTCCCGCAACTTTCTGCTTTCTTCGGTTCTTCAACGGTATCGTTGTCGGGCTCAACATATCATGGGCCAAAGCTCGTCTTGATACTCTTTAGTGTGGTACAAGCAAATCCGCCATGTACGCCGTAAATCCAAATTCATCCGCATATCAAAATAACGGATCTTATCACGCTCGTTACGCACTTGATCCTTCACATGGATCAATTGTTGGTTATACTCCACGATCGCCTGCGAAACGGGAATATCTTGTGGTTTAGCCTCGAAGAAGGCTCAGATTCGGCTCTCTCGTACCGGCCAAGGACAAAACTCGGCCTCCAAGAGCTCCTTAAACTCGTCCCACGAGGCAATACGATCCTGTGGCTTGATGACCTTCCACCAAGTAGCGGCCTCCTTAGTAAGGAAATACTGAGCAATTGGTACTTTCCTCACCTCGGGGCAATCAACCGCTTCGAAAATCTTCTCTAATTCCGCTAGCCTTCCCACCTAACGGGTCTGTGGCACCGCCAAACTGTGGAGGGTGCATACGGATTACATTCTGGAGCAAGGCATCCGTGTTTGGGTTCGGGTTATTCATCTGAACAGTTTGGGCCAAAATAGTCATTTGAGTAGCCAATTGTTGAAGTGCATCCGCCACTCCAACGTCCGCGTTGTTCCCTTGACCGCCTGACTGGTCGTGCTGACTCTCGGTATCGGGATGCACCGAGTTCGACAAACTGGGGTTGGTCGACCCCGCAATCAATCGATGGAAACGGCCGCGCCACGACCTCTTCCTCGTCCACGGCCACGACCACCACGCCACGGCCCCTACCGGTGACATCTTCAAGAACACACAAGGTACGTAAGCACAATTCAAACACACGTCATTAAGGTGATCGATTCGCAAGAACATCCATAGATGAAGCATAATGAATAAGGAAACATCGGAAAGAGTAAGAGGTCTTACAAGTACCGGCCGTGACCGTGATGATGGCAGAGTAGTGATACTGTGGAAAATTGACGACTCATTCGACCCAAAAGACCGACAGCCTAGGTCTCCATAGACCTAAGCTCTGATACCATATTCTGTAACACCCCCAAGTTATTCAGGGTATATTACAGCGCCGTGAGCCCCGCCGTGGGACACACAAGGCTAAACATAAGCGGAACTATAAAACTTGACCGAGAAGGTCTACATATAATGGGGAGAAAGACGATACAAAGGTATCCAAAAACATAACCAATGTATTCACAGACATTGCATCACAAATCAATACTTCGGCAAACACAGCCTAACTTCAAGGAAAGAGGAAAACAATACTCGAGTATTCAATAATCAATCCAGTACAACAACACTGAATGGAAAACTCAAAACATAACTGGAAGACCAACACAGTATCACACTTGCCCACCATCTTCATGCCGACCCGGTACCTGCCTGTCCGATCTCCTGGAACCTGAAATACATGAAACGTATTTCCCCCATAAAGGGGTTAGCCGTCGAATAGCTAGTGCAAGTATATCAAGTATGAAACACATTACTCCTCGACAATAAAGTAAATGTAATCCGTCAATTCATCAATTTAAGACTAGTATTCCGGAATGACTAAAATCTCATGACGTACGTGAATGCCGTAGAAACGGTTCGTTCAGATCATACGCCGTTACATGTAGGAATGCCGTCAAAACGGTTTGTTCGTTACATGCCAATAATACATATATGAATGCCGTAAAAACGGTTCGTTCATAATATGCCATCAATATATCTATGAATGCCGTAAAAACGGTTCGTTCATATCATACCATCAATTCCTCTTACTTTCAAGGTCGAGAACGCACAATCATAAATGTATACTTGCCTTTGAGACATCGAGAAAATTGAACGGAGGAAGGGTATGAGTTCGGTAGGTCCAAGAACGCGCTTCCGGCACCTAAATGATTCGCAAGGAGTATGACAATCAATCATCCATATTCAAACTACACGAAGGAACTCCCCAAACCCGTCTACGATTCATAAAGATATACGGATAATCAACTAAAGGTTGGAAAATCGTCCTAAATCTCACAAGTCCGAAAACGGCACAATCTAAACCATAAAATCGTAGGAAAAGTATACATACGGTATAGATACATCATAATCTCAAGGTTCTCAAGCTTCAAAACGGGTAAATCGGACAAATCTACGAAAAACCCCAAAATTCCCAAAAGGTAGGGTTCTAAGGATTTTTACCTTGATTCGGACGTTAGGAGGAATTAGATGTTGAGAAATCCTTGTTCTCCAAGCAAATATATTGTTGTTAGAAGGAAGATCGCTTCCAAACGCCTAAGATCGCCTCTCCCGAGTGATTCCCGTCGAAAAGTAGTGAAGAAGGTGAGAAATGACGAAAATAAAGTCAACTGCCATATTTATGTATGTCCAGTCTAGCGCACGCTACGCCTCCTTCATTAGCATGCGCTAGCGAAGTCACCGGATAGTCCAGTGGCTTCTGTCGGTCTCGTTAGCGTGCGCTAATCATCTGCCCCTAGCGTGCGCTAGCCCAAAATATGGCATCCAGTACTGGAGTCCAGAACTTACTGACTCTGCCCTGCTCAATACTTAACGTGCGCTACCGCCAATGCTTAGCGTGCGTTATGCTATAGCTTTAGCGTGCGCTAGTCGAAGCCTAGCGTACGCTATCTGATAGTCCAGAAAACCTGGCAACTTCACTGCCTATGCTGACCAAATTGGCGTGCGCTACGGACGGATGTTAGCGTTCGCTACTATACATGGATAGCGCGCGCTAACAAACTCCTAGCGTGCGTTAATCCGCCATCCAGAGCGATCGAATCTGGTTCGACTGGTGATACTCTTAGCGTGCGCTACGGCTCAGAGCTAGCGTGCGCTAATCAAGCAGAATTAGCGTGCGTTAGTCTAGGCCTAGCGTACGTTAATTCTCTAGCACAGAACATTCCTGCAAGGTCTAAACGACATGATCAAGAACCAAACGAGATACGAAACTCAATAGCAATATCAACCACGTCTCCAAGCATTTACAGAGCGACAAAAATAAGGAGGATGACAGAGTCAAACAGTCAATAAAAGTACGGGTATTACAACCCGAGCTCTAATCGACTCTGTTTTCAAGGCTGTTTCTTTTGTTGATGATGAGGACGCTGTGAGGATGTCTGTTATTTATATGTTATTTAATTTTCTATTAGCTGCTGCGCCGCCTCGTTTTGTGGATAGAGGGTTGTTGGTTTATGCTTCTACAGGTGATCTAAATGCTCTTCCGTGGGGAAAAATTTGTTATGATATGACTGTAAGGTCTTTGTTTGTTGCTGTTAAAGGTTTGGTTAGGAGGTTGAAGAATGGTTATGTGCAGTATAATATGTTTAAGGATAGATACACAAAATTATATAAGTTGTGTGGATTTTCCTTACTGTTTTCAAGTTTTTTTGTATGAGAGTATTCCTACTTTGATGGATCGTGGAATATGTGCTCGGAGTGATGATTCAAACCTGAGGATCTTGTCGTGGAAAGAAGTTGGAAAGCCACCAACCAATGAGCAATTGAATGATTTTGTGTTTGGTTCTGGGCAGGTATAATGATAGTTTTAATTGTTAATTTTTTCAATTGAGTATTCTGTATGCTGTATAAATTAGTGATCATTTTGTTTATTTTGTTAATACAGATGAGGGTGCAGTTTATTTCTACGACTTTGGATGAATTGAATAAGTTGAAATTCTTGGATTGTTTTAGGTTTTTACAGAATAATAGTGCTCGGGGTGGTGTTGATCATAATTTTAGTTGCAAACCTAAGAAGGTTTTTGTTGGTGCCTCTTTTCGAAGTCCTGAATTTAAGAAAGTGGTAGATGATAGGATAAAGCCTTTGGAGGAAAGTATTAGTAGTGTGAAGGAAGCAATTGAGAATTTAAGGAAGGATTTTACAGGGCAGTTGATGGTTTTGGAGGATAAGATTTTGACCCAGATGCCTTTATTGTTGAAGGGTGAAGTTTGTGGTCAAGGTTTGGATAAGGAGTGTGGGAGAGCAGATTCTAATCCTGGTGAAGTTTTGATAAAGGAAGGTTTGGATCCTGTTAGTGGTGAGAGGTCTAAAAGTTCTAATAATGATTTTGTTAATGTAATACCTGTCTGTCCAGGGAATTTAAATCCAACTTCTTTTTGTACTGCTGATGATGTTGTGGGTGTGTCTGGTTCCAAGGTAAATTTTGTTTGAAGTTTGATATTATTTATCTTTCAATTATAAATTCAAATATTCATTTTTGTTCACCATTTTAGGTTCGTAAAGTGCGAGAATTTCCTTCATTTGAACTTCTTAGTCAAGAATCATTATCTGATGTTGGAAATTTGGATTCTGGAAAGGTCAATTTTTTATTTATTTACTTAGAAATCTTATAGTTTTTACATTCAGTATGTGTTAAAACTGATTATAGTTATCTAATATATATGTATGGTGACAGGTGCAGAATAAAGTTTTTTGTGAGAAATCAACAACTGAATTTGAATCCCTACATAAGGTTTGATGGGATTTTTTTGTTAACTCTAATTTTCTTATTTGGTCACTTGGATTCTAATTTCTGATACTATGGTTGAATGTTGATGTTGTGTTTGTTTTAATCAAGTTCTTAGCTATATTATGCATATTTTTTCTATGCATTTTATGTGGTTACACATTATCTAATAATAGTTACTTATATTAGTTGACTTTGTTACTTTGATTTAATGATTCAAGAATTATATCTGTATGAAAGG
The DNA here is from genome assembly GCA_033398695.1 of Orobanche coerulescens. NCBI lineage: Eukaryota > Viridiplantae > Streptophyta > Magnoliopsida > Lamiales > Orobanchaceae > Orobanche > Orobanche coerulescens. Next base: position 6,415,590 of record CM065816.1, read on the forward strand.
TGACATATGTATTAGTTTGTTATAATATATTTTCTGTGTATCTACTGGTCAATTATTTGTTAAGTATTTGTTTATGAGGACATGTATTATAGATATATTGGTAGGAATTGTGTGTGGACATATATTTGTTAATGCAGATGTATCTTGATTAGTAGTGTATATTTTTATATGCAATTTAGTGATAGTTTGATATGTTGGTATACAATACAGGAGGAGAAACCAACAAGTGAAGGTAAATCTCTACATAAGGTTTGATTGGATTTTTTTGGTAACTGTGATTTTGCTTATTTGGTTAATTGGATTCAATATTTAGATACTTTGATTGAATATTGATGTTGTGTTTGTTGTAATCAAGTTTTTAGCTATATAATGTATAAATTTTATGTAGTTACCCATAATAATGGTTACCTACATTAGTTGATTTTGTTACCTTGTTTTACTGATTTAAGAATTATATTTGTATGGAAGGTGACATATGCAGATCTCAGTATTTGTTTACTAGGAAATGGATTTGTAGATACCTTGTTAGGAATTGTTTGTGGCAAAATATTTGTTAATGCAGATGTATCTTGATTATTAGTGTCTATTTTTTTTTTTGCAATTTAGTGATACTGTTTTATGTTGGTATCTAATACAGGAGGAGTCAGTTAGTAGGGCTATGAGTCCCTTGGATGACATAGTTTTTACGACTCAGGATATTAAAATCATTGAAGAGTTGGAGCAGAGTGTGGGAAAGCATGTTGCTAGAGCCAAACGTGCTTGTGTGAAGAGTGCTGCTTTGAGAAGTCCGTTCACCACAGAATTTGGTTCGGCTGAGTGCAAGGAATTGGTGTTGTATCGTAAAGACATAAGAAAGGACATTTCAGTATTTCCGGACGAATGCATGCAATGGCCTGATCAAAGCGAAGTTTTGTTGTTTGATGAATGGTTCAAAATTGGTTTCAACTCGAGAAATAGGTAATAATGGGTTTATTTACTGTTTTATGTGAAGGAGTGATATATCTAAATATTTGTTTTTCTTATAGGAAATACAAATTTCCTGGAACATGTGACATCATTAACCCTCCTTTTATCTTCGGTGATACACGCATTGCAAGTAAAATGTGGTTTTATGCATTGTTGACACCAAATAAGTGGCTGGATGATGATGTAAGTATTGTTTAATATGATGGCATATATAAAGTACAATATTCTCAATTATGTTCATTTTTGTTCCTACTTATTTTAGGCTAGAGTCTGACTCCTATATTATTTTATATTTTTGATATCAGCATATAAATGTTGCTTTTTACTATCTGCGAAAGCTTGCTCGACATTCTTCCAAAGTACGGGTCAAGGTTACAACTGTTGACTCTTGGTTTCATGTGAAGCTGACCACTTTGTACAATGAATGATAGAGAAATTTTGAGGGGAGGTACAGACATTCGAGAGTATGTTCTTGGTTATTTGATGTGTATGAACACACCCTGGGTTGAAGTTGAGTATGTTTTATTTCCTATAAACATGGATAATCCTGGGCATTGGTTTCTATTGGTGTTTGATGTACATCGTCGGTGTTTGGTGGTATACAATACTCTTGAACAAGGTTGTAAGGTAATGCATGATAGGATATTGAGTGTGTGTCAACCGTATGTTGTGGCTTTGCCTATTATATTGGCAGGTTGTGATTTTAGGGGAATGAGAACTGATCTTGACCATGATAGTGATTTATTTAGCAAATATGGGCTGGATGATCAGTTTTTACTTCTTTTTGCAAAGTCGATACCTGAGCAGGTTGAGTGGTGAGTAAATATCCATAATAAGTATTTTGTTGTGTATGTTTATGTATTCATATTTACAATGTTTTTTCTTTTTTTGTAGTGATTGCGGTGTTTTCACAATTGGTTTGGCAGAACATTTTATGTTTGAAAAGATGGAGGACATGTTGGGGCGTTTCTCTGTGAAAGCGTATCGGAAGAAATTATGTGTCAACTTGTATATTCATGCTAGGAATATGGAGATATCTGGCTATGAGTCTGATATTGAACATACTGGAAGATATGCTTGTAATAGTTAGGTTTAAATTTATAAGGCTGTTGGTTAATATGTAGGGTACTTTGTTTGAGTTTTATGGACTTGAATTTCTAGTTGTTGGAATGGAAATTTTTAGTTATGGTTATTTTCAGTATTTGTTGATTATCTCAACTATTTAGTTATGGTAATTTTCACTTATGTTTGACATTAATTATATCAGTTGTTAGTATTTTGTTATTCTTTTTTGTTCTTCTGTTTTGGTTACCAGAATTATGATAAGAATATGCCAATACATGGAACTTTGTGTTTGTAGATTTCGAAAATTTGGTATCCTAATATATTAGATCATGTAACCAGATTATTACTTGTGTTAGATTTGTATTATTAATTTTTGAATTATGTATAAGTGAAATAAGTTATTAAATATACTCCAACTTGTCCATATTTTATTGAATTATCTGTAATAATTACATGAAAATAGTATTCTGATGTATTATACTGTAACTAAATATAAAAATAGTATTCAATATAGTATATATTAATTTTAATGAGGTTTTGTTTTATATTGATAACATATAAAATATAAAATATTAACATGCATATACTTGGGGATGTTTATCTACAAACTTGGTTATGGCTAATTAATAGATTGGTTATGTTTAATTAATACATCGGTTACGTCTACCTAATTAATTGGTGACGTCGTTCATTATATTAATAATTTTTTTTACACTGGAAACATCTACCTAATATCTTAGTTACTTAAACTTACTCATCAAGTACATATATTAGAATATTTGAGTTTTACTATAAATGTATCAAAGATATATCATCACTTGTGTATTATATATCATGCAAATATTTACAACTAGTTTGGTGAAATGATATATGTGAGATGGTATCATCTCAAAATATTTTTATGTGATTAAAATTAATGTAACTTTCTACTACTATTGGAGAATACTTCATGTTTTTGAAAATAGAAAATATCAATTCAAATTAAATAGTAACCAATAGAGGTTATCAGAGTAATTAATTATAATAAATTAGTTGTTTGTCACAATGTCATGTTATTAATAGATTGATTACGTTTAATTAATACATTGGTTACGTCTACATAATTTAATAGTTACTTCGTGCATTATATTAATAATTTTTTACACTGGAAACATCTACGTAATATCTTAGTTACTTAAACTTGCTCATCAAGTACATATTAGAATATTTTAGTTTTACTATAAATTTATCAAAGATATATCACTTATGTATTATATATCATGCAAATATTTACAAATAGTTTGGTGACATGATATATATGTGATGGTATCATCTCAAAATATTTTTATGTGTTTTAAGTTAATAATAATATTCTACTATTATTTAAGAATACTCCCATAATAGTAGAAAGTGACATATTAATTTAGAATTTTTAACTATACATACATCTTTTTTATTTAGATCTTGACCAGAATACTCCATATTTCAGAAAATAGAAAATATCAATTAAAATTAAATAGTAACCAATAGTGGTTATCAGAGTAATTAATTATAATGAATTACTTATTTATCACAATGTCATGTTATTAATAAATCTGTACTATTAAGAAAATCTACTAGAATTAAAATATTAATTTTAGTGATATCAGGTAGAACTTTGGAGTAGAAACTAGAGCAATTTAAGAGAAAGTAGAAATTCAACACACACTGGTTATTGATTTGCAATTTCAAATAAGTATTACATCAGAAGTTGTAAGACACAAGGATTTTTACAAGTTTTACGATTGTGCCCTTTTTCTTTGCATTTGCTGCATTGGACCTGACTTTTACCTTCTGTTGCACTTTTGTATCTTCCTGCCTTTGGTCTCCCAGGTGGTCTTTTTGTGTTGGATGGTAGGACTTGAATTGTCCTGATATGTGTTGGTATATCCCAGCTATCTTTGTCCCCCACAGGCATAATGCTTGATGAATATGTTGCACATAAAGCCTTCTTCGTGTAAAATATGGAACAGAACTCATAACAACTCAAATTCATTTTGCCTAAGACTGTGTTGTGTCAAGATTTATTCATCCCGACAGGCAATCGAAGATAAGGCCGAGCGACCGAGTCAACACCAGTCAAACTATGTCTAGCTCGCCTAATCGAAGATACCAGACCACCATCAAGTACCTAGCGATCGACTCCCAAGGCGATCGCCCTTTGGCGTCCGGCGATCGACTCAAGTGCCCGGCTAAGGACAACCGACCTACGCCCCGGACAGAGACGATCGTCCATCAAAGTCTACGAAGACTGGATCTCAAGACAGTATCCATGTGCAGATCCGAGACAAGATCCGCATTTCGCGGATCATTGACCACCAACAGCTGTCTCTGAATAAGACGGCTTTACCTACCGACAAGCCAGCCGAAAGGCACGAGGTGGGACCGTCCGTGACAGCGACTCAGACGCGTGCAAGCTTCTCATTGGACCGCGCGGCTGACTGCCAGCAACCCCTGCATACTTTAAGGGACAAGCCCATGTGCTAAAAGACGATTGCCCGCTTATTATAATACAGCAAAGGCGATCGCCCGATAGATCCAAGTTTTATAAATAGAGAACCTCCTCCTACTGAAAAAAGGTTCCAGATTCAGTCCACGAAATCTCCATTAAGTTCAGAGAAAATACATACAAACATACATAATCTCAGGCTCCCGGTTTCCTCATCGGAATCTACCTTAGGACTTCTCTCTTAGCACCTCTCAACCAGAAGACGGTCGGCAGAGGCCAGAAGTCTCCACAGGTCAGATTCATAGGCCCCGGAGCTTCAATCAACAGCTTATACATGCCGTGAAAGACGATCGATCTTTCACCGCCGTCACAGCTCGTCAACGTTGTTACAAGAACTCACAGAGCATCACATCTAGTTCTTCCGGCAATCTACACGCTCACAAGCTTAGATAACTAGAATCGTTACACTAATTGTAATAGTATTCTAACATTAGTACTTGTATCCCAGAATATTAGTATTAATAATATCTCGAGAGCATTCAAGCCCGGGACTAACAACCCCGGCAAATCTTGTGTTATTTATTTTTCTCACGGAAGTGTTCTCGCATTTGTTTGCTATCCATCCATTCCAGCAATATCTATCTCCGGATAATATTTTGGGTAGCAACAATTGACGCTAGAAGAAGGGAGCATCTATACCTTCATTTTTCATTTCTACCGTCCCGAAGAACACTCACTGTTCTCGGGGCATATACTTGAAGTGACACTCACTACGCTTCAAAGAAAACCTTCAGAATCATGACATCCGCCGGTACATCGAAGAAAGCCACTCTCCGAACCGCCGAACACCATATTCCGGCCCAATCTGAACCCCAGCCGATGACTGGGGGAAGTCGCGGCAACGCGAGACTCTCGATCCCGCACCTGAGAGATGGCCCCAACCTCTTACTCGACCAGTTCCAAACCGAGGAACAGATCGAGGAGGCTATGGCCATCCTAGAGGAGCGATGGAAAGCATGCGCGTCGCCCGCAATAACTCCCTCGATCGTCCACTGCATGGGAAAACAGAAATTCAACGGGCTACTGGGCGAGCGATCGTCAGAAAGCCCCAATTCGCGAGAAAGGGCTCTCGCACGACCGGACGGATCCGTATTCAATCGCTTGGGGCGCGACCCATCCTGGCGACCGGGGCATTCTGTTTCCAATCACGAAAAGACAGGATCCGAATCCGTCACCAGGAGTTCGGCCTACCCAACTTACAGCCGAACGCAGTCGCCTGCTCGACTCCCGCCCGATCGCTGTGGATCGATTGACCGCCTGGCCTCGCTCCGAGCGCCGAGCCGCGAGAAGCCAGGCCACGACGATGGCCGCTATACAACGCTAGCTCGACGAGATGAAAGCACTTTTGGACACTGGGGCAAGCGCCAGCAGAAAGATCGCCGGGCCGACCGAGCCACTCGCGGTCCACATCGAGCTTGCCCCCGTGCAACCAACGATCGCTCCTCCCAAAACACCTCTGTATGAAGGGAGATCAGACCCCGAAACCCACCTAAGTAAATTCCGAATCTACATGACTGGGTGTGGGGCATCTGATGCAACCAAGTGCCGGATCTTCCCGTTAACATTGGGCGACCTGGCCCATAGGTGGTACGCTTCACTACCACCACGATCGATCATCTCCTTTGAGAAACTGGCGAATGACTTCACGTCATACTTCGCCACCAAGGTCGCCAGACCAGAAGGCCCCCACCGCGTGATGAAAATCAGGCAGGGGAAAGACGAAACCGACGCAGATTACATCGACCGAGTAGACGAAATCATCCTCACCGGCGAACCCTTCAGTGACGAGCTCGCTCTCTTTTCGGTCCTGGGGGGATTCTACGGTCATTCACCCATGTTTAGACATCTCACCAAGGATATTCCCCCAACCTACGCGATCTTCCGCGCTAAGGCTGCCAACTTTCTGGCCAGGCAAAGGCTACTCACCTTCCACCAAGGCGAAGAAGGGCCAACTCCTGCCCGAAATAAGGCGATCGCCAAATCAAAGAAGGCGATCGCCAAGCCACCCGGAGATCTCAAGGCCTCCGAGGACATGGAAGCCCATCTCCTCCATACGTTCAACCGAACTCCGGCCCACATTTTCTATGCCATTAAGGGGCACGAACCGCTAAACAAGCCAAAGGCGATAAGGGACCACGGTCACCTGGACAACAATCAATATTGTGCCTACCATAAGAGTCCCGGCCACAGCACCAACCATTGCCGCGACCTCCTCAAACAGCTCTGGAGATTGTTCGAGGATGGCAAGTTGGACAGCTTATTGGCTTAGCCGAAGCCCTGACCAATCTCTATACACGATTGTCCGAGTCGAACACAAACAGGTTGGGAAGCTCATACGAGCCGACACCTAGATCAACCTCGGCGACCGTCTCTACATGCTTCAATCAAGAGAAGGGGACCTCGGAAGTCTCCCCGATCTCCCTCCTTATTTAAGAAATTGGAGGACTCGCTCGCCATCTACAATTCACCATCTAACATGATGGACTAAGGCACGAGATCACCTCCCCCGCACAACGTACACCGTCGAAGGTCGGCATCTATATGACGATCCAAGGTAGAAGAGTGCAGCCATGGTCCTGGTGGTCGATGGAACCGACTGCTTAGGCCATGCAAGGTCCCTTTGGACCAAGATCGCCCGCCCTTCATTTAAATACGAGGCCGGCGTAGTCTGAGAGCCCTCCAAAACTAATCAGTAGACACGATCGCCCGCCCTCAAAGGTTCATCATTTAACGTGGTGAACCCGGACAATGCGACGCGTCACTACCCCCGTCTCAACGTACACCGTCGAGGGTCGCCATCGTCATGGCGACCCGAGGTGGAAGCAGAGCTAACAAGCCGCGGGCGTGGAGTTGAATCATCCGACGCTGCCCCGCGCAAGGACTCCTCTAGACCAAGACCGCACGCCCTTCGTTTAAATACGAGGCGAGGCGCAGCCTAATAGAGGGACCCTCACAATAAAATGAGTCACGAGACAGACAATGTCGTTCGCGCACAAGACATGATCAGGGAGTCGGTCCATCGAACTCCGCGATCGTGCACGGTTCCTCAAGACGGACGACCGTACTCGAGGATTCGACAAAGTTGAAGACCGCTCACTCAACGAATTATTTTCATCCCCTTACTTCCACTAAGTGAATAAAAACAAGGGGGAAGAGTGCGGACTACCTATACGACGATCGTCCCTATTCAACCACATACGGAGATCGTCATTTTTCAGATGTTGTGCAGTGATCGAATTTGTTGTAAAAGTTATCTTTATGAGTTTATCAATTCATTTGGAACTACCCTCGCAACGATCTCTCCTCACACATTTGTACAAAGTCAAACAAAGACTCAAAAATAGCAATCATTCAAGTAGTAAATCAGAGAATCAAACATTCATTTCATTGCTTGAAGGATAGAAATACATGGTCGCCCGAAGGCCAAAATGCTACAAAGAGAAAGCTACAAACTACAAGACAATAAGCTGAAACAAACAAAAGAAAAAGATGAAGTGCCTCAGGCCCCTGCCTGGCCTTCGCCTCCAGCCTCCGGAACGGCCTCCCCACCCTCCGGAGCGTCGGGATGAACAAGGTTAGCCGGAGTCGGATACCAGCTCAAATCCACGCCGATATCCACAAGATCCAAGATCGGCAAGGAGAAAGCTGAATGGAGAGGATGCTCCAATGCATACGCCCTGAAGTTCTCAGCAAGAGGCCCGACCTCCAAACCTCCCTTCTTAGCTACTCGGATCGAGTCGGCGAACGCCATATAATAGGCGAACTCGCTGAAAAACTCCAAGTTTTGAAAGGGATCAGCCTTGGTCGCCTCTACCTCTCTCTTCAGCTCCGCCATCGCCTGTTGCGACCCTTGGAGCTCGGCCTCCCTCGACGCTATCTTCTCCCTGGACTCCGCCAGCTCGCTAGTCAACCGAGCGATCGTCACCTTCTGACGATCAGCCTCCGTCTCAGCGACCTTCTGCGCCCGGACGGCATTTGTCATCCGATCCCGAAATCGGTCGACCGTCAATCGAGACATCTCGGCGTCTTTCCTCGCCAGCTCAAGCTCTTGGCTCGCCCGCTTAGCTGTCTCCAAGGAGTCCTTCTCCATCGCCACAATCTTGTCGGCGAACTCGGCGTTCTCTTTTCGAGCCGCCTCGAGATCTGCCTGCAGGCGAGTAGTGGAAGGACGCCCCTCAAACTCCTGCGCAGCCTAGACAGCCATGGTCGCCGTCTGGAGCGAAAGGGCGAGAACAGCCTGCATCGTACTCCCCGATCGCTGACGTGCGATCGCATCAAGATCGGTCGTTCAGGCCTTCGGTAGAGCAGAAGCAGCCTTGCTGACGTATTGCAGGATGTCACAGGACTGGCGAGGAGATCGGCTCGCCAAGAAATCCACCACCATCGGCGGACAGGTTGGATCAGCTTTACGGATCCTGCATCAGAACCACAACAAAGTTAACACAACTCCTACGCAATTGCAAGTTTCAACCCAAAATTGCAATCTACCTCTCAGCCCTCTCGGGGTCGCGACCGAAGTACGATTTCCCTCGAGGAGTCTCAGCGTCAGCGATCGCCATCTCTCGCATAAAAGCCGCAGAGGGTGGCTCATTCTCCGGAGGGATAACGGTGATCGGAGGCGCGGCGATCGGCACCTCGCTGGCAGGGGCAGTAACTGGGGTTTCTCCCGACCTCTGCCGTTTACGATTCGTCCGAAGCCCCTCCTCACGAACTTCCTCCTCAGCCACGATCGGCTCCACACGAGGCTCCGCCTCCGGAATAATTGGTAACGCCACAGGGGGAGCCCGAGATGATTTCGTCTGGCGGAGACGACCAAGAACTACGGGGTTCGACATAGCTATCTCCGGTGGGGGCTCCACAAAGCGAGGAAAGCAAACCTCTGCAATAAAAACGGTCAAACCACGGTTAGTCATATTCCTCCAAAAGGACGATCGCCCAACGAATGGAGATCGCGGAAGTTCATACCTGAGACCGAGAGATGTATCGAAAAATAGAATAGGCGAGCGGACAACCGACGACTCTCCTTGTTGATCCGGTTAGCATCCAATTCGTCGTCCGAAAAACTTCGTATCCGCTCCCAGATGACCAGGAAATCGAAAGGCAGCTCCTCGATCGACGGAATATGAAAACCTGCAAAAGCGAAATCAAATTAGATCAGTTCAGAACATATCCAAACAAAGGGAGAGTCTGAACCCCACGGATTTCTCTCCGAAAGCCGGTGGGAATATTCACTCGCCAAGAGGGTCGCCGCCGAGGCTCTCCGTGCACCGACCTGCAACCACTTCGGATCGCCCCGCATCTTGTTCGGGATTCCAAGGATCACCCGACCAGATCGGCCCTGAATATGATAACCTCCGACCGACCCTTTTTGAGTCGTCAGTTTGAACAAGTGGTTCATCTCCGACGGAGAAGGGAGGCGATACAGTCGGTGATCACCGAACAAGGTTAGAGTGCAGATAATTTGGATCCAAGCATTTGGCGTTAGCTGGAGCGGCGCCAAATTCCAAGCAGCCAGCAGGTAGGAGACAGAGTGCGGCATAGGAAATCGCAACCCCGCCTCCATGATCGCTTCGTTCACAGCGACCATCCCCTCCGGAGGCTGATCGGCTCTCTCATTCTCGGCCGGCACAAAGAGATCCACGTCTGAAGGGACATGGAACCTCGTCCTCCAGACGGCCAGATCCTTCCTGGTCGCCGAACTCCTGATTTGGCCAAGAGACCACAGAGATCGCTGAGCAGCCCGATAAAGCGACCGCTTGGGATATTGATATGGATGAGCGATCGAATACTACCGGAAGTCAAAACGTGGAGACATGCCGGCCAACCTATCCATTATATCAGCAAATGCCACATATGCCTGAACAAAGACATTATGTCGCTCCCAGTAGGCCCTGACCGCAGGATCTCTCTCCGTCTGCGAGCGCCTATGTTCTACGGCCACCCCCTTTGCCACTTCGGCCTCGTTGAACAGCGCCTCGACCTCCGCAGGGTCAATTCCGGCCCGAATGGCCTCAGCAACCGTATCCAGATGGAACTCAGCGGAGGATCCTCCCCGGACATCAGAAGTCCCGGCGGTGGAGGAAGTGCCCACTCCGGATGAAGATGTTCCAGCCATTTGTGAAGAAAAGAGGGGATAAGAAGTGTTTGTATTACCCGAGATTGAATCGATCGATGATCGGCAGCAAAATCTCCAGAAAAATCCGCAGCAAAATCCTTCTTTCTCCAGTATGTGCGCGTAAGAATGAACACTGTCACCCTGCCCTTTTTATAGGAGGAGGCAGGGACTCCTGTGCAATTAAGAAGAATCTCAGGGGTCGGAAGTGCAACCGTCGCATTCATTGACTCCCTCGAGACCCGCGTACGCGTCTTTTCAAGGACGCGTCAGTCGAGGAGTCATTAATGACCGTTGATATCCTCCAACAGAAGCCCGACACGTGCGCGGAGACTTTTCCACGCCTATTGCCTTTTCCCGCGCAGCTTAGCGGCCAACCAGGTCGTCCAAACTCAGAATCTATCAGCTCAAAGATGATCGCCAGTTCAGTTAAACGCATAGTCGCTCGTCAAAAGTTCAGCGATCGCCAAGAGAACCACCTCACCCCACGTTTCCAACATAGGAGCGAGCTGGGGGGCAGTTGTTGTGTCAAGATTTATTCATCCCGACAGGCAATCGAAGACAAGGCCGAGCGGCCGAGTCAACACCAGTCAAACTATGTCTAGCTCGCATAATCGAAGATACCAGACCACCATCAAGTACCTAGCGATCGACTCCCAAGGCGATCGCCCTTTGGCGTCCGGCGATCGACTCAAGTGCCCGGCTAAGGACAACCGACCTACGCCCTGGACAGAGACAATCGTCCATCAAAGTCTACGAAGACTGGATCTCAAGACAGTATCCATATGCAGATCCGAGACAAGATCCGCATTTCGCGGATCATTGACCACCAACAGCTGTCTCTGAATAAGACGGCTTTACCTACCGACAAGCCAGCCGAAAGGCACGAGGTGGGACCGTCCGTGACAGCGACTCAGACGCGTGCAATCTTCTCATTGGACCGCGCGGCTGACTGCCAGCAACCCCTGCATACTTTAAGGGACAAGCCCATGTGCTAAAAGACGATTGCCCGCTTATTATAATACAGCAAAGGCGATCGCCCGATAGATCCAAGTTCTATAAATAGAGAACCTCCTCCTACTGAAAAAAGGTTCCAGATTCAGTCCACGAAATCTCCATTAAGTTCAGAGAAAATACATACAAACATACATAATCTCAGGCTCCCGGTTTCCTCACCGGAATCTACCTTATGACTTCTCTCTTAGCACCTCTCAACCAGAAGACGGTTGGCAGAGGCCAGAAGTCTCCACAGGTCAGATTCATAGGCCCCGGAGCTTCAATCAACAGCTTATACACGCCGTGAAAGACGATCGATCTTTCACCGCTTCGTCAACGTTGTTACAAGAACTCACAGAGCATCACATCTGGTTCTTCCGGCAATCTACACGCTCACAAGCTTAGATAACTAGAATCGTTACACTCATTGTAATAGTATTCTAACATTAGTACTTGTATCCCCGAATATTAGTATTAATAATATCTCGCGAGAGCATTCAAGCCCGGGACTAACAACCCCGGCAAATCTTGTGTTATTTATTTTTCTCACGGAAGTGTTCTCGCATTTGTTTGCTATCCATCCATTCCAGCAATATCTATCTCCGGATAATATTTTGGGTAACAACAAACTGCTGATGCATGTTTGCATGGCATTTCATGGTACTGAAACTCTTGGCATGTGCATGTTCTTTTGGATATATCTACAACGTACTCTTTGTTCAAATCGTAAACTGTAAATACAACTAGATTTGAGGTAGCAACCTGTAATATATGAAATATCTAATTATACACTATTAATAACAATGAAAACTTTCTGCACATACCATATATTAAGTTTGAATTAGTAACTAGATAGCAGTAATATTAATAGGGAACTAACATACCTTCAGTCTTTTGGAATCATTTATAATATTTGCAAGTCTTTTTTCTGCGTCTGTGGCAAGCGTTGTAAATGTTGAATGGGCAACCTGTTTATTTGTATGATACCATCGTTGAGCTAAACAGCGTAAACATTCAATCATTGTTGAAACAGGTAAGTCTCGAAGGGATTTGATTGCATTATTCAAAGACTCTGCTATGTTTGAAGTCATTGTTAAGAATCTGCTTGTTTCTCCATGCAGGCGCGTGCATTTGCTGAGTTTGACTTCATTTTCGAGAAAGTGCGATTCGATAATCAATTGCATCTAGATCACACATATGCTTCTCGAATTCTTGCAATGTGTAAGCTCTACACGCACCATTATAAGCATTCTTCACATCAGCACCTCCTTTCTTAAACCTTTTTTTGATATTTTTCAAGATATGGTATGTGCATGCCCCATGCATGACATCTGGAAATATAATTTCCAATCCTTTGACTATTGCTTGATGTCGATCTGACACAATGCACTGGTTGTCCCTTACACCTACTGCTTTTCTTAAATTCTTGAAAAACCATGTCCACGAATCTTCATTTTCACTGTCAACAACTGCAAAAGCTATAGGAACGATAGACCTATTTGCATCTTGTGTACTTGCTGTTAGTAGTGTTCCCATGTATACGGAGTTTAAGAATGTACCATCAATGACAATAATTGGAAGATAATTTTTATATGCTTCTATTGATGGACCTAATGCAAAGAACAGATACTTGAAACGTCCATTGGCATCAACAGATATATCTGTGATAGATCCTGATAGCAAGTAACCAATTGATATGTAATCAGTAACCAGTTTGATTTAGTAACCTATAGAAATGCAGTCAATAACCTCAGTAGCAAAAATATATACAAATTTAATATACATGGTTATAATTGCAGCATATTAATATTCAAGAGATATGAATTCTACCATGTGCAGCCACGAGGGTATCAAGGAGTAATCATGTGGATTTCCGCGCACTTTTGACAATGCTCTTTCCTTGGATCTCCATGCTTTTTGGTAAGAAATAGATATATTGTAGTCGTTCATCATGTCCTCTACAATATCTGATGGGGTATATACTTTTTTCAGATTCGTAAATCTGTTTTTTATGCATTCACTAACTATCTCACTTGAAGCTTGTTTGTGATTCCCCATCAATATATTTGAAGAACATGTGTGGACATCGTTCATTTTTTGCACTTTGAACATATTTGTGTTCCCTAGTTTAGAGGCTCTTATCTTCCATTGACAATTTGTGTTTTCTACACAAACTATTACGTAGTCCCTTGAAGAAGATCTTTGTACCTTGAACTGTCTGTTTTGCCGCATTGAATGCAAGCTTATTGCATTCATCAACACATCTTTTCTTACATATATTTGATTTTCTTTCACATCCACATTTTCGGCGCATGAGATGACCTGGTTTTCTTGATCTTCAGAGGAAGTTAGTCGTAAGAGCACATTTTTTCCAGATTCGACTATATTTTGGGCAACTGTATCAGCATACTCTATTCTATTAACTAATGATTTGGTAACTAGAGGAATAATTTCTGAACACTGGTTTATTGGACTAGGCAATTTATTGTGTAACCTTTTCCCTATATTTTTAGAGTAATGAATATGATCTTCAGTAGCCATTGTATTTTCTTCAGTGATTATGAGTGGGTACCTTCCATAATCTGAATTTTTTCTGCACACCTCTATGTAGAATCTCAATGTTGATTCATCTCTTATACTTATTGGGGGTATGTTTGGAGTTATATGAAACTTCATTGTGAATGTGGTGGAGCTTGATATATTCAATGTGGTACGCACTAAATCTTCCATATATGCAAGTACCTCTGTTTGTTGAATTAATAAGCCACTTACTTTGAAATTTGTATACACATTTCCATCTATCCACATACCATTGTAGTATAGAACGATCGGTACCATTTCCATAGTCTGAAATAAAAAAAGAATAAAATGTTTCACCATTTCATGCAGTAACAAATATTTGATAAGTTTTTCTATAAAATGGTATCTGATTACATTTTTGTTTTCGTATCCTGTAAGTTCTTTATCTTATTCTTCTTATTTTTAATTTCCAATTATTTTCTAGTCCTAAGTTCAGTAACCAAGTAACTAAGGTCATTTTGATGGGATGAATCTCATGTTGAAGCTACTATTCAACTATATTACAACAGATATAATTCTGTAACCAAGATCTCTTTAAATAGTATCTAATTTTTTTCATTTACTAAATTCAGTAATCAAGTATTTAAAAAAAATTGACACATAATGATTGTATCCAACTACAGTATACTTAAATGAGTAACCAAGTATTTATAAAAACCAACACATAATCATGGTATCCAACTAACATCCAACTACAATATACTAAAATCAACACATGCTGATGGTAACCAACTACAATGTATAAAGTTAAGTTGGTAACCATGTTGCCTTAAACGATGCTCAATTATTTGTGTTGTACTACGTTCGTAAGTTTTTACATATATGACAAATACATGAAATAATCTGGTAACCAAGGTTCCATTAAACGATGTTCATATATAAAATACTACTACACTTTAATTTATATATCATAGAAGATGATTTTCATGTCTTGCATTATGTCAACAGAAGAATTATCAGAATTCATCTACGATTGAAATGAACAGGTAATATAGGAATACAATTGTGGTCAAATTTATTAAAATCCCCCCCCCCCCACACCAATTCAATTAACAGTAGAAATTATTTTCAAAATTCCAAAAAAAAAAATTACTTAATGTTACCTGTTTGCGGAAGTTTCTGTAGTTTGTAACCTGGATCTTCTTTTTTCGAAACGATTTTAAGGAACTGATGCTTTCGTCCTATTTTGCAGTCCAGAAAACTGTACCTGCTTCTCTTCCTTGTATCCTGTAATTTGTGTCGGCTTCTTCTTCGATCTGATGGAGAGAAAAATTGAATCGTATCTAAAAATTTTCTTCTTTTTTTGATTATGGGTGGTGGTGGATTTTTTCTTTGTTTTTGGTAACTGAATCTCTCAGATCGTGGAGAACCCATCGCGGTAAAATCTGAGGAGATGGGGTTTTCCTTTTTTCCTGTGAAACGGTTCCTTCTTTATTGCAAGGTATCCTTTTTTTTTATTTTTTTTATTCTTTCATAAATTTTTCGGTAGTTTTGTAATTATTTTATGTATATGTCATATATGTAAATACTTACTAATAGTTGTATATATATGTAAAGAACCCTTGAACAATCAGGGTGATTCAACATTGGGCCGATCCAGTGCGTCACGCTTCTTTCTAGGCCTGCGCAACTAATCCCGAAGTCTCGGGCCCGTCTCGTCCCGTATCAGGACGAGACGAGACCAAAATTTTAAAACTCAGGGCCCGTCCCGTCCCATTTTAAAAACTTGGGACGGGCCGTGAGCCCAAATGTCGAATCCCGATGGGATCCCATCCCGTAAGAATGTCTAGTTACTAAATTTATCCGACTACCAAGTCCAAAGCAGTCTTATCATCTAACATTTCTAACTTATCTCGTTTACTTCTTTCGGGGAACGAAGCTTCCATAAACCATGAAGAACTTGTGCATAGAAGTAGAGATCAGTGAGTATCTGACTATGTTGTAATGTTTTTTTATATTTATTACTTCCGGTGAAATAAGAAAGTATTTAAAGTTCTATGAACCATTTCAAGAATTAACAATTGACTCACAACGACATTTGATAAATAGATTGGTTTAAAAGAAAAAACTTAAATTTGTTGTCATATAACAAGTCCAAATATTGTATTCATTTGAGAGTCAACATTGATCAACGAGACCATTTTTTGTCCCGTTCGTGTCCCGATTCCGTCTCGACCCCATTCGGGATCGGGACGATCGGGATCAATTTTTCAAAGTGTAATCCCGTCCCATCTCGTCCTATAATTTTCAAATAGAACGAGATCGGGATTACCTAAAAATGGTTCCGTCTGGTCCCATGCCCAAGCCTCCTACTTTCACACACAGTGGAAGATCTGGTGCTTCCTTGGCCCCACTAAAGCCTAGTGGGTTGGTCCTAATTGAACAATCAAAATCAAACCAAATCAAACATACCCAGTATATCCCGCTCAGAGCAGGGTCTGGGGAGGGTAAGATGTACGAAGACCATACCCCTACTTTTTACGGTATGGAGGCTGTTTCCGTGAAGACCCCCAGCTTAGTGCGCAACAAAGTATTGAGTGATATATACAAAGAAGCATAAGAGTCGCAAAAGCTCAAAACCATACCTGAGCCCATGGCTTAATTCACATGAGACTTACCTAAGAGGACTTTGGCAACTACACTCTCGATGAACGTTGCTCTAACAGAAGAGAGGTTGACTCTGCACCCAGCTCCCTGTCAAAATACACCATACGCAAAACCCAATAGGATAAAATATACAATAAAAATAGAAAATGCAATGCTCTAGGTCAAAGCTAACCGAGACAACCCAACCCTGCTCTCTACTACAGCACCGCTCTCGACAAAAGAATCCACAACTCTGATCTGGCGCCTCCAAGAGCACCTATCAATAGTCATGGTCTCGGAAAGGTTTAAGACCTTCAAATCTAATCTCAGTTGCTCCTCACATGTCCTCCTCGGTTTGCCTCCCCTTCTCTCCCCTACAACCAATAAACTCTCGACCCTCCTCACTGAAGCAGATGCATGCCTCCTGCGGACGTGGCCAAACCATCTCAATCTCTCTTCCCTAACTTTCGCTGAAATGGGCGCCACTCCTAGCGCGTTCCTGAAAACCTTGTTCGAGATTCTATCCAACATTGTGCGACCACACGACCAACGTAACATTCCCATTTCAGCCGCTTCCAACTTGCTCTCAAGCGACTTCTTCATCGCCCAACATTCGGAGCCATCTGACATTCAAGTCGATTCTTGCTCTATAAATTTACCCTTCAACTTTAGAGTCTTTCTTGTCGCCAGGGCCTGTCATCTGCTCTCCACCTAAGCCACCTGCCTTGATACGATGAGTGACATCATCTTCACACTCACCTTCCAGAATGATCGAACCCAAATCTTAAAGTTATCAAATGCGAGTGCAGTCGATCGGCAATCATTACCTCTACTTCTTCGCCGATGGGCCACTAAAGCTTCACGTGAGAATCTTCGATGTTGAAATCAATCAAATATAAACCGGTGATTGTTCTTCCTAATTGAACAATCACCTCTCATTTTCTTTTGGATGGCTGCCATCGTGTATCCTTCCCGCTTGACAATGATTATTTCTATCGTACAAGTATAATAATTAATGAATTCGTATCGATTTGGGAAAAAAATATTCGGGCCTATTAATTCTAAAATAAAAACAATATTTCATACAAAAACTTTATTTCTAATATATCACATCATAATTAAATATCTAAATATAATCTATTAAAAAGTTTGTTAAAAGAAAAAAAGCAAAATAGGAAATAGTATAATGGGACGAATAGAGTATTTGGTAAACAATTTTTTATGGCTGAAAAGTCAATTTTAATGCCGAAAGAAAAAAATGTGGTGACACTAGTTTTTGAGTGGCTTTTTTTCAGTAAGTATATCTTTTTTTGAAAACAATAAGTATATCTTGAATATAAAAAACAATCGTGTTTTTTCGTGGTGTGTACCTGAAAAGACCATTCTATCCTCCCTCTCTTTTCCTGTTGGATTTTATTATAATAATAATAATATCAAAAAATATTCAACAAAAATAAATTTTAAAACATACTCTTAAAATATTAAATTAAAAAGATAATTAATTTTAAAAAAAAATTACGGAGATCTTCGATGGACCTCCGACCGATCAGTTTTTGCAGCGGGTAGCCGGAGACCTCCGACGGCCTCCCAGCTTTTTTCTTCTTTTTGTGTCGGCGGGCCACCTCTGACGACCAACGATATATTTTTATTTTTAACACCAGGAGGCGGGCCACCTCAGGTGACCCGTCATTTTTTTTTCGTCAGGCTACCTGCTTTCCGACAACCGACAGGCCATCGCCGGCGAACACTGGCCATTTTTTTATTTTATTTTACTGCATGACGGTAGCCCGCTCATAGAATTTTGGAAACTAACATGTTTTTTTCTTAACAATTAGTAATATTATAATTCAATTATTTTAATTCAATTATATCACCATCGCAGTAATAAAAATATTCACCATAGTAGGCATACTAAAATATTTCGGGCCTCCTCCAACTTTGACTAGGTCGACATACTCTTGCCCGAGGCACATGACCAACCGTGACAATCGGTTAGTTAAACCAGTCAAATGAAACCGGCCATCTGCAACATGCATTTATGAAACAGACGAATGAATATATTTAGCCAAACAACAACTAATCGAAACATCTGATAAAACACGGGCAACACTTACATGAACCATTTGTGATGATTTTTCAGTTTTTTTTTTTTATATTTTAGAATTAAAAAAACTTTGTGGTTCTGTTTCTAACAAAAGTGTTACAAAACTTTGTGATGAACCATATAGTAAAGTAAATTCAAACCAAAATCTATGTTACAACAACAAAATGAGGTGTTTAAATTCCCAATTAATGAATGACCACAAGCTAATAATTACTGTACAGAGCTCAAACTTTGTGTATTTTCCAGGATGAAAATACTATAACAATACGCAAGTGTACTGAGTAGCTGGGCTTAAGCCAATACAAGCTCCTCCTCCACCTCCATCTGCTGCTCTTGTTCTAAAGGTAATCGTCCCTCCTCGCTATAAGGAACAAGTATGCGTCTAATTTCTTCGGCATTTAGGGTTTCATACTCCAAAAGCGCGTTTGCTAGAGCATGTAACGCCTTCTCATGCTGCCAATTAGATTATTTGCATGAATGTCTCTCTTTCTTTTTTAAATACTGTGCATACATATAACATCAACGTACGATAGGTAAAATTAGTACCTTTTTCAGCAGGGCTTTTACACGATTATAAGCTTCCCTCAACAGCTTTACCACCTGTTGAAACAAGCACCAGAGAAGAAGGTACAGGTAAGCACAAGTTTTTTTGGGAATAGCATAAGAGTGCATTTAAATGCTGAGAGTAGGAAGAAGCATGCATACTTCAGCATCGACGCGTGACTGCATTTCCGAACCAGGTCTTTCTTTAATATGAACAGGTCCTATTGCATCACTCATCCCACAACTCGATACCTAGTAAGCGAACAATTGTTGATTATATGCTGTAGGCATTATATATATGCAACAAGAATCCGCCGAGTTTTTCGTAGGTTTCTCTAGCACTCGAATATATTTCACAGTCTAAATGGTATCCTAGGAAGAAGGTTTATAATATTATGGAATTATTATAGGGAGAGTATACCATATACTGAGCAAGCTCTGTAGCCGTGTTGAGATCACTACTTGCTCCGGTAGTAACATGGTCCTGTCCAAAGATAAGCTCTTCTGCCACTCGTCCTCCCATACAGACATCAAGTCGTGCCAATAATTGCTTCTTGCTGATCGAGGTTTCATCGCTAGAAGGAAGCTGGGTGACCATGCCGAGAGCGGATCCACGTGGCATGATCGTAGCTTTGTGAATCGGATGTGCGCCTTCAGTATTCAAGGCGACGAGAGCATGGCCACTCTCATGATACGCAGTAAGCTACTTCAAAATAAAAATAAAGTAACACAATTATCAGAAACTAAGAAAGTTTCAATATTGACTTGTCATAGTATGTATATGTGTGTGTGTTTGAGGGAGGGGGGAGGGAGGGGGGGGGGAGAGAGAGAGAGAGAGAGAGAGAGAGAGAGAGAGAGAGAGAGAGAGAGCTGGAACATAGATGTGTAACTTTATCATAAACTAAGAAAGTAACACAAACACCAGAAAATAAGTCTCAGGATTGACTTGTCGTCATAGTGTGTGTATGTGTGTGTGTTACTGGAACATAGATGTAGAGGTCTATCTAGATAACTGATAGAAACACAAACACATCTATGTGCTGACACCCTTGTAAAAAATAAAATATAGAAGAAACACACAAGCACACACCTTCTTTGAATCTTCGGACAGAAACATCGTCTTCCTTTCAGTTCCCATCATTATCCTGTCTTTGGCAAACTCTAACTGTGATGCAGTCACCTTCTCAGCACCCTCAACAGCTGCTTTAATGGCAGCAATATTTACCAGATTTGCAAGATCTGTTTCAAAAGGAGATTTAATGAACGAATAGTTCTAGCAACATCTCGGACCACTTTAATGATTTCGGTTAGGTACAGTTATGGGTGAAATCCACAGTTAATTTGAAGAGGGGAAAAAAAGCATAACATGCCTGCTCCATTGAATCCAGGTGTTCCACGTGCAATAGCTTTTACATCAACATTCTCTGCCAAAGGTTTGTCTTGTAAATAGAGCTCCAGTATCTCTTGACGACCCCGCACATCTGGATTTTGAACAACGATCTACAAATAGCTTTTTTCTTAGGCATTAGTTTTTTTTTTTAATAGGAGAATGCTGAGATGTCAATTGATTGATAGCATCTTGTATTGAATTATGCGCATAAACTCAAATTAAAAGTCACTACAAAACAATGAATGACAAAAAGAAAGGTTTTACCTAATCTGTTCATGATAACTCTGTAAAAAACAGATTTTTATTGCACTTTTGGTCCCACGGATTTTTTTGGGGCACTTTTGGGACTAAACAAGCAAGATTTGATTCTTACACGACGTTTCTACTCAATTTTTTAATATTGGTGTTGGTTAAGGCCCAAATGAAATAGTTTTTTTGACTGGGCCCAAAACAAACATTTGGGCAGCCCAGTCCTTTAATGCCAAGCCCTGGCCCGGATTCATTTAATCCCTTGACTAATCTGGACCGTCCCTTTTTGGGATGTATCCCACCCGTCCATCCCCATGGTATTTATTACTCCCTACCCCGTGAACCCTAGTCATTTTCTCCTTTCTTTTGCGTCGCTCTCCCATTTCTTTCGTCTTCTCCGGTTTCTTCTCTCTCTCTCTCTCCTCTGTAATCGCCGATATGTTCCGATACGAAAGGGAACGCAACCCCTATCAATCCAATGATATGGTTGGTTGCGTTATCCTCGGACGGCCATGGCTTTGGTTACTGCCTCCGTCCCTATAAATATTGGGATCCTTTTTTAGGGGAAATACCGAAAAACTTGAGAGTGTTCTTGAGGCAAATAATATTCTTTGTGAAATACCTTGATTTCTGGGTGAATCTTTCTGTCCGAGGGTTTGGGAAAGAATTTCTGGGCTTTGGGGTTTCTGGGTGCTGATTCTTTGTGATTCTTTGAAACCGCCTGGGATTTGGTTCTAATCGGACTGCTAGAGGCCGATGTTTGGAGCCCTGGACGCCGGTACACGAGAGTGGAGGACTGAGCAGACACTTTGTCCGAAAAATCACCACCTTCACGTTTTCGATTTTTCAGATCGGTTTGATTTCTTCGACCTTAATTTCCTGTTTTGTGTTCGTATTTTTCAAGGTTAATTCGTGTTTCCTCTGTGTAATTCGTTATTAATTTTGTTGTGTAATCCTTAATCCCCGTAACCATAGGAACTTTATTTGTAATTCGTTTACTGCTTTATTGTCTAATTTTATATATTCCGGATAGATACCCTACAGTGGTATCGGAGACTCTAAAAGGGGTTTCTATTCGGAAGGGCATACGGATTCCGGCCGAGGGATCCGCTCAGGTATTGCTTCCTCTACTTTACTGCACTTTCTTACTGTTCTGTGTGATTGGTAGTTTTTTATTCCTTGGAAGTAATTTGTTTAATACTTCCGTCTGTCGTACTGTCTTTGTGACCGCTTCGTTATACTGGTTTTGTGTTGAGACTGTTGCAGTCGTAATCTCCGAGCATACCAAACCCCCTTGCTTGGACCGCAAGTGTTCCTCGGATCTTGGGGGGCTCCTGAATTCGATTCCAGCTCGTTTTATTTTAAAATCTGGTGTGATTTTGGTCTTCGTGATATCTACGTGATACCGGTATTCGATTCCAGCTCATTTTATTTTAAAATCTGGTGTGATTTTGGTCTTTGTGATATATTCGTGATATTTAACTGTCATCTCAGCTTTTACATCATTAATAGTACCTTGTGTTGTTATTTTAAATCTTGTGTGATTTTTACAAATACTAAAATGGGGTCTCTTACTTCATTTACAATGGCACCTTTCGACGGAAAAGGAGATTTTAGAATTTGGCAACAGAAAATGAAATCGATACTTGTCCAACAAAAATGTTTTAAGGCCATTGAAGGTACTTTTCAGTCCGATGTGTCTTCTGAGAAACGTGAGGAATTGATTGAGTTTGCTCATTCATCTATAATCTTGAACTTGTCTGACTCTGTGATTAGACGAATAGGCAAAACTGATAATGCTAAATAGCTTTGGGATAAACTTGAGGAAATATTTACTGAAACATCTTTGCCGAATAAATTATTCCTTCTCGAAAAGTTTTTTCGCTATAAGCTGGATTTGAATAAAGATATTGATGGTAATCTTGATGCCTTTACAAAGTTAGTACAAGATATAAAACAAACGGGTGATAAAAACATTGATGATTATTCCCCTATTGTGCTCTTGAATGCTATCCCTGATGCTTATAATGATGTGAAGTCTGCTATCAAATATGGGAGGGATTCTGTTACTTTAGACACTGTTATAAGTGGCTTAAAGAGTAAGGAATTAGACTTGAAAATTAATAAGGTTTCTAAATCGGCGTCTGATGTCAATTTTGTAAGGTCTAAGCAACACCTTAAAAAGAAACCGATTATCAAAACTGATTCTGAGAAGTCTAATAAGAAAAAGGGACAATGGAAAGATAAAACTAAGTTCCGGCCTAAGAATCGCAAATGCTATAACTGTGGTGAATCTGGTCATTATATACAAGAATGCACCAAGCCTAAAAAGAACTTGCAAACTTGACTGTGGGCGATGTCTTTATGGTTATTGATGATTTGCGTCTCTCTGTGAATTATGTGCTTTCTGGTCTGTGTGAAAACGAATGGTTGCTAGATTCTGGATGCACTCATCATATGACAACTTATAAAGAGCATTTTATGAGTTATACTAATCTTGGTGATCAGTATGTTTATATGTCTGATAAGGTGAAACGGGTTGTGGCCGGAGTAGGAAATGTGTAGTTGAAATTTACTGATGGTACTCAGTTTACTCTAAAAAATGTCGGACATATTCCTGATTTATCTCATAATCTGATATCTTGTACTACTTTGGAAGATGAGGGCCTTAGGGGTTGTTGGGGGAATGGTTGCATGAAAATTTGCAGAGGTTCCTTAATGTTGTTTAAAGGAATCCGGAAATTTAATTTATACATTTGCCAAACTGAAACTGCTGCATGTTCTAACCTGGTTTGTGCGGATAAAACCGAATTGTGGCATAATAGGTTAGGACACATGAGCATGAAGGGATTAGATATCTTGCATAAACAAAAGTGTTTTGGAAAGGATAAAATCTCTAAGTTGTCTTTCTGTGACTCCTGCATGTATGGCAAACAACATAAAACTCAATTTCCAAAACCTCCCGATTCCCCTGACCCCGTGTTTGAGAAATCTGGTAAGAGTTCCAATGTGCTTGATTATGTTCATGCTGATGTTTGGGATCCTGCCAGTGTTACGACTCATGGCAGAAACCAGTATTTCTTGTCCATTATTGATGATTACTGGAGGAAAGTTTTCGTATTTTTACTCAAACTGAAATCTGATGTGTTTGAAAAATTTCAAACTTGGAAAACTTTGGTGGAAAATCAAACCGGAAAACGGATTAAAAAGTTAAGGACCGATAACGGCCTTGAATTTTGCAATACTCAGTTTGATACTGTGTTCTGAAAATGGCATCCTTAGGCATAAGACAGTCCCTTATACCCCTCAACAGAACGGGGTGGCTGAGCGAATGAACCGAACCCTCCTTGAAAAAGTTAGGGCCATGCTCGCCACTTCTGGGTTGTCCAAAAGTTTTTGGGGTGAGGCTCTTTTAACTGCTGCCTATCTTATCAATATATCACCTTCTCTACCATTAAATGGTAATTATCCCGAGTCTGTGTGGTCGGGTCATACTATTGATTTTTCAAACATTCGTGTGTTTGGTTGTGCTGCTTATGTGCATCAAAATATTAATAAACTTGAACCTAGGTCCTTGAGATGTGTTTTTCTTGGCTATCCTGATGGTATTAAGGGTTATCGTTTATGGGTCAGATCTGAACCCGGATTAAAGGTGATTACTAGTAGGGATGTGGTCTTTAATGAAACTGAATTTCCTTGTCTTGATAATCTGCTCCTGTGTTAGCTGCTGATAATACTCCCCACCCTGTTCAGATTAGGGTGGAGCATCTTAGTGATAATGAGTTGCCTGCTGAATCTGATAATATGAAAAATCCTGAATCTTCTAATGCTCAACCTGAAAATGGAGATGAATCTGAATCTGTTCCTGACTTGTCTGATTATCAATTAACTAGGGATAGGCCTAGAAGGAATGTTAGAAGACCAATACACTTAGATGATTTCCATATGGCTTCTCTTGCTTTCAATGTGTTTGATATGCTTGATGGGAATGAACCTAAAACTTACAATGACGCTTTGTTATCTGATAAATCAAATGAATGGTTAAGTGCAATGAATGAAGAAATGACATCCTTGCATGCGAATGATACTTGGAAACTTGTTCCAAAACCTAAAAATTGTTCTTTGATTGATTGTGAGTGGTTGTTTAAAGTCAAAAAGGATGAGGATAACGTTAGATTCAAAGCGAGGTTAGTAGCTAAAGGTTTCACTCAACGAGAAGGTATTGACTATACCGAGATTTTTGCACCAGTAGTTAAATTCACCACTGTTCGCATCATGCTTGTATTAGTTGCACATCATAATTGGGAGATGAAACAATTAGATGTTAAAACGGCATTTTTGCATGGTGAATTGAAAGAAACTATCTACATGAAACAACCGGAAGGTTTTATAGATAGTAACCATCCTGATCATGTGTGCTTGCTCAATAAAACCCTATATGGCTTAAAGCAATCCCCTAGAGAGTGGAACATAAAATTCAATGATTGCATGTTGTCCTTGAAATTCCGTCGTAGTGCATATGATCCATGCCTCTATTTCAAGAATGACTGTGGTGTTCCTATGTTCTTACTTATTTACGTAGATGATATGCTCTTGATCAGTTCGTGCATTAAATCTATTGATCATGTTCAAAGTCGCTTAGGTGAACAATTTGACATGAAGTATTTGGGGGATGCTAAAAGAATATTGGGCATGAATATCATTCGGGACAGATCTAAAGGCACTTTATTTCTAAATCAGTCCTCTTACATTGGTAAAATTCTCGAAAAAATTTCAATGACTGATGCTAAAATTGCTAGTGTGCCGTTGGCTTCTCATTTCTTATTATCAAAACTCGATCGCTAAAAGCGAATCGAAATTCGTGAAATGAGATCATCCCATATCTTAATCTTATTGGATCTGTCATGTACCTTATGGTTAGTACTAGGCCAGATATTGCTTATGCTGTGAGCTGTTTAAGTAGGTATATGGCTAATCCAGGAAAACCTCATTGGGAGGCCCTTAAGTGGTTACTTCGGTACTTGAAAAATTCCGTTTCTGATGGTCTTATTTTCTCTAAATCTGATGATGGGTTAACCTAAAAGGTTACGTTGATTCTAATTATGCCAATGACCGGGATGAATGTAAGTCCACAACTTCATATGTGTTTACCTTGTGTGGCTCGTGCATTTCATGAAAATCTCAACTTCAGCATATAGTTGCACTGTCTACTACTGAAGCTGAATATATTGCCACCACTGCAGCCTTTAAAGAGGCTATTTGGTTGAAAGGTTTACTTACTGAGATTGATGTTCTTCGTGATAATGTTGTGGTCTTTTCTGACAGTCGATCTAGCATCCATTTGTGTAGAAATCCTGTTTTCCATGATCGTACAAAGCATATTGACGTCAGGCGACACTTCATCCGTGATATTGTGGAAAAGGGCATAATTGATTTGAAGAAAATCTCATCCCATTCTAATCCTGCAGATATGGGCACGAAGTGCCTACCGATCGAGAAAATCAGATCTTGCAAGTCGATACTAAATATCGACTCCCTTAACTGAAGACACTCTAGTCTTCCAGTTTGCTATCTTTGTGATAGCTCTTCTAGTTTTCTTTGTGATTCCTAGTTTTCTTTCTTAGTGATTGTTTATGTCTATATACTTGTACTAACTTTGTGTGTTGTGCACGTGGTGTGACGTTCGGCGATGATGACCTCCCTCTCAAAATAGTGTACCCCGATGGCTCATTTGGTCCGGGTGGAGAAATGTTGGTTAAGGCCCAAATGAAATAGTTTCTTTGACTGGGCCCAAAACAAACATTTGGGCAGCCCAATCCTTTATTGCCAAGCCCAGGCCCGGATTCATTTAATCCCTTGACTAATCTGGACCGTCCCTTTGTGGGATGTATCCCACCCGTCCATCCCCATGGTATTTATTACTCCCTACCCCGTGAACCCTAGTCATTTTCTCCTTTCTTTTGCGCCGCTCTCCCGTTTCTTTCGTCTTCTTCGATTTCTTCTCTCTCTCTCTCTCTCTCCTCTGTAATCGCCGATCTGTTCCGATACGAAAGGGAACGCAACCCCTATCAATCCAATGATATGGTTGGTTGCGTTATCCTCGGACGGCCATGGCTTTGGTTACTGCCTCCGTCCCTATAAATACTGGGATCCTTTTTAAGGGGAAATACCGAAAAACTTGAGAGTGTTCTTGAGGCAAATAATATTCTTTTTGAAATACCTTGATTTCTGGGTGAATCTTTCTGTCTGAGGGTTTGGGAAAGAATTTCTGGGCTTTGGGGTTTCTGGGTGCTGATTCTTTGTGATTCTTTGAAACCGCCTGGGATTTGGTTCTAATCGGACTGCTGGAGGCCGGTGTTTGAAGCCCTGGACGCGGGTACACGAGAGTGGAGGACTGAGTCGACACTTTGTCCGAAAAATCGCCACCTTCACGTTTTCGATTTTTCAGATCTTAAGTGATCTGTTCGGTTTGATTTCTTCGACCTTAATTTCCTGTTTTGTGTTCGTATTTTTCAAGGTTAATTCGTGTTTCCTTTGTGTAATTCGTTGTTATTAATTTTGTTGTGTAATCCTTAATCCCCGTAACCATAGGAACTTTATTTGTAATTCGTTTACTGCTTTGTTGTGTAATTTTATGTATTCCGGATAGATACCCTACAATTGGGACTAAAATAGCGAGTTATTTGACCAAAAATGTTAGGGTCTCAATCACGTGGGATCAAAAGTGAAACTATGTCGTATAAGTTTATTGCCTATTGGCAAGGTAAAAATCCAATGTGTTTACCAAAAATGTTGAGCGTCGGGTTTTTGAAAGTAAATAAAATGAACTTACATGGCGGTCAAATCTACCAGGTCTAGTCAAAGCTGGATCAAGTATATCAGGCAAGTTTGTAGCGGCCATCACAATAATTCCCTGCAAAAACAAAAGTCAACAGCTTAACTCAAAGTGGAAATATCTTATGATGTGATTTTAATTTCTTATGTTCATTTACCTCGTTTTGCTCAAAACCATCCATTTCTACTAGTAACTGATGCAGTGTTTTCTTCGTATGACCTTCCCACTGCTTCCGAGTAGATCCAATAGCATCAATCTCATCAATGAAAATGATGCATGGGGCCTGTAAAGTATATCCAGAATCAGTATTATTTCGTGTAACCATCCAAGAATTACCCCCAAGTAAATGAAAAATTAGAGTTCGTCAATAGATTATACTCACTCCGTCCCACTTGAAGAGGGTCATTGCAAAATAAAATATTAATATCTTATTAATCTTAAAACTGAACTTTTTCCTTATATAATTACAATATTAGTTAATTCAAAAAATTAATTTAAAAAATGAGTGAGAAGAGATGGTTGAAAACGAGTTGTACCTTCGTTAAAATGACTAAAATTAAACAAGTTGCACATTCATCAATATGGTCTGTTCAAGTGGGACGGAGGGAGTAACAAATATTGAACAGTTGAAGTATGATGGAAACAGGGTGAACCTTCTTTTTAGCCGCTTGAAACAAGGATCTTACTCGTCGAGCGCCAACACCTACAAACCTAGCATGAGAAAAAAAAATTAAGAATAGTAAATTTTCTGCACAGGCCCATCATGAACTTGATCTTTACAAATTTCTGTAGATCTATAATTCTATAATATTCTATATAACAATACATTATATATACATATATAAATATATATAGTGTATCTTTATTTTCAGAACTCTGTTAAGTGCGAGAACTACGAGAACTCCCATTGAGCAATCATAATAGTAAAGTATTTTTTTTTTAAATTAATATATTTAATTCGCAGGGGCATTAAGGGTAATTAACATGTACAAAAGATACGGTTCGTTATTTTTAGAGTTTTATTTTTTCAGATCTTCTTCTCCAAAATACATGATTCATAGACAAACCCTAACCCAAAATACAAGATTCATTGAACACATCATTTGCGTATAATTGACAAAAAAAAAAAAAAACATGGTTGATATTGTTGATTCAACATAACAAATATGACATGTTACGCACATCCAAACACCCCTGTTACTAGTTTTTACATTATCCATAAAATGGATACGCTAATTAACCCACATCCAAACACCCATGTAACCCTGTTAATCTTTCATACATTAACAAAATAACAGATATGCATCACACTTTTATCTTCCCAAAAACCAATTTTCATAAATCACTACATCAATGTTGCTTACAAACAGAACACAACAACTACTTTCAAACATACATTTTCGTTTTAAAACTAAAATGTATATAATACCAAAAAAAATAATTATACTCCCACCAAAAACAACCTTGTTCATCCTTACTCAATCAAAAACAACCTTGTTCATCCCTATTCGTTCAAATTAATTGTACTACCAAACAAAAACAACCTTGTACACCAAAAACCTATAGCTTCTTCATTTAATCAAGATTATCAACTGTAAAATTTTGGAAAAAAAAAACTTATACAGATAACACACGTGCAATCCCATATACTGGTCGAAGCATAAATAATCAAAAAAATTAAATTAAACATAACGATCATACCTTTCATTGCACCTGTTTGTTATTTGTTTGGAAAAAAAGGAGTGATTAGAACTATGGATGATGATCGCCGCTGCTATTGATTTGGGGCTTTAGGTTAGAATGTGTGTGATCGTGTGTGTTTTTGATATAAAATATTGATTATAGTTATGTTTATTTGATTTGTATGGATGTGATCATTGTACCGAGAAATTTTAGATACAATCCCGAATTTCAAGCATGCAGTTATTGAGTGTGTATAAAAGTTAAATACCTTGTATGCCCTTTTCATAAATGTTTCCAGGAAACCAAGTTTCATTTATTTACAAAAATGCCATGGTACAATCTTTAACCATTGATCAAGTTAATCCAAGGGTAGAAAATGGGCAGTTCTCGCACTTAACAGGGTTCTGAAAGTAAAGCCTAAAAATAAAGCATATATATATATATATATATATATATGCAAGGTCCACTTGGGAACCACACGGGAACTAATCGCGATGCAATAATACGTTGTTATGTGATGCTATTATATGCAAATCAAAGATGGTGCTTTTTCACATGGCTGATAATATGTGATGCTAAATATAAAATATCATCGTATATGGCTGATAATAGCATCACGTTTCCTATTTTCACAAAGGTAAATATATAACTCTCTCTCTCTCAGAAACAGCTTACATTTCCTCAAACTCTGATCCTGCCCTGTAAAAGAAAGGTACACCAGCCTCTCCAGCAATTGCCTTCAAAAATTTAAGCAGCAACATTGTCAGATAATAATGCCTGTTAACGGTTACAGCCTCAACTGGCCATTCACTTCAAGCATAATAGTAGGAAGTATATATAGACATTCTTATGACACTACAACATCAATACCTTGGCGAGCAGGGTTTTTCCTGTTCCAGGCGATCCGGTTAGAAGAATTCCCTGAAATATTTATTCATTTAGACAATAAAGAGGAAAGTGTTCCACAAGAGAGCGATAAAATCCCCCCTTATATCATAAAACTAATTAAACCAAACAAACCTTAGGTAACTTTCCACCAAGTCGGGTGAATTTCAAAGGATTTTTAAGATAATCAACAACCTCCTCGAGCTCTTGTTTAGCATCATCACAGCCTTTGACATCTTTAAATGTCTTAACATTCTGCAGCGTAAATACAGAAAGAAAACCTTATTGTTTCAGCAAATAAAAAGCAGGTCACAAAGTTACTAAAGAACTGTTTTGTTTCTTATCAAAAAGGTAATAAAGAAACTATGATTCATCAAACTATTTTCTATTGGCCGTTTGATTAACGTGCTAAAATGAACAGATCTAAAAATTTACCTTATCTGGCATTATTTCTTTGTTCAACTCTTTTGGGGCAAATGAAGCACTCGAACCAACTCCAGGGGTACCTATACCACCTAAGCCACCGATGTACTTCTGAAGAGCAGAAACACCCATTAACCTGAGAAATAAAAATCAATTACCACATAAAAAAAAACATTTAGGTCGTGAGCGTGCACAAGTGGAGGATAGAAACCAAAAAAAAACAAAAAAAAACAAATTATATATACATTTAGAACATATCTTTGGATCCTTCCAATTTACATCAAACTGAAACACAAAGAAGCAATGGCATCAAGCATAGCGCGTGTTCACAAAAACGTCTGCGTATAAGAAGCGATTTATTGTAGCAAAAGCTAGAGGTAGTTGAGAATCACAAGCTGCTAAAGTTTGATGAGTACGTTCTGAAAGTGGTTATTTGTTTGTAAAATCAAACCAGAATCAGAATGAGACATATAAGGTACCCTTCCTCCTGCTATTGGATTATCATAAAATTAAGTGGAAAAAAATCCAGCCAGAACCCGCCGACAATCACTTCTTTTAATGATAGCAAACAACTCCCAGAATCTTACTGGAGCAAAATATAGTAAACTCATCAACTAGAACCGAGCCATTACAAGTAGAGGTCATACCATACCAAACCGACAGCAACGGTGAACAAGATAGTTGATATGACTTCTTGTGCCAAACGTGATGACCTATTTGCCATTTTGGGTTCCACCTGCCATGCAGAAAAAATTCTAAGGTTTGAGAATATGCGTAATAAGTAATTTTTGAAGCAGCACAATAAATAATATTTGCAATTTCCTTGCCCCCAACCCCTTCCTTTGGGGGCATCTCTCTATCTCTCTTTCTCTTACCATCACAACATGTAATGGCTGTTTCTCGGACACGCCAGGGTTCACAAAAGGTGCTTCCATGTTCCCTGATGCACGTTTTTGTAACTCTTGCAACTAGCAAACAATATTTAACAGTTAGAACAAGATAAAAAAAAAGTAGAAATTTAGGATAAGATAATTATATTTCAAGTCAATAAAGGGCCAACATGGTCCAGGAAATTTAAGCCAATGACTCAACGAAGGGCCAACATGGTGCAATATATTAGTTCGCCCCATAGGTAGAGGTTTAAATTTATTGCTATTCAACAGAATAACCACAAGAAGCTCAACTGCTATGACCAAAAAAGGGTGGGTGGGTGTGTGAAGGATTGAGATATATGCAAATCTTTTGAAGCTTCAATATAATGCAACTAAAGATTTCCCAACTAAATATAATTGAAGCGGAACACCAAAACATGCTGTAACAACTACGACTGATGGATAAATGAGCAATTATTTTGTGGTTATACAATTAAGAAAATAGACAAAAAATGAATTAGGCATCACCAAAGAAGGAAGACTGGAAGGCTTTCCAGCTTGTTCATCGGCCAAATATTCAGCAATTGCATCAGTCGCCACTAGTGCTCGAAGATACTCTGCTACTCCTCGGCTGTCTACAGCATGTGCCCTTTGTTCAAACCGCTGGATGACGGACTCAGGGCTAAAAGTAACCAAATGAAAAGTCATTAGAACTATCTTTAACTTCAAAACATGTGCTTTCTTTCCATTCTTGGACATAGTAAATATTTAAAATCTATGGAGATTTTCAGTTGGATAGAGATCTA
This sequence comes from Orobanche coerulescens, assembly GCA_033398695.1. Lineage (NCBI taxonomy): Eukaryota > Viridiplantae > Streptophyta > Magnoliopsida > Lamiales > Orobanchaceae > Orobanche > Orobanche coerulescens. The sequence continues at coordinate 6,448,212 of CM065816.1, forward strand.
TAATCCACTATATCTTCAACTTCCAAGTTCTTACAATGTGCAAGAAGACTTAAATAGTAAGTCAACCCCTAATACCCATTTTGGGCAAACCACTACTACATGCCCTACCAGACTATGTTGCAAATTGTCAACTGGAAAACATCCGTATATACTCTGACCAGCAACGCCGCTATTACTATACATACTGATCGATTCACGAATAATAACAGTACATATCTACTCTTTAAAGTGTGAGCCGATCAAAGAGGCCAATTCTGATAGGCGAAAATAGTAACCTGTGCTTATTAAGCTCTGCCAACAGACGGCTTTGCTTCCCAGCATCCATGGGATTTGCATCGGCCTCCTCAATCAACTGCTCCAATTGCTTCTCTTGCCTCAAAAATGGCCACCAACTGTACCAATCTGAATAAACTATCCGCTCGATCCCATTTTTCAACCAAGCAAAGATTCCCACTAAAAACCCCATTATCCACAACCTCTTCTTCACATCCTCACTTCTCATTTCACCATCGGCCTGTGTTTTGCCCGTGGTTTCAGTCGACAACACAGCTGCATTATTGAACTCATCCGTTCCGTGTTTTTCAAATAAATTATTTCTATCAACAGAATCAGTAGCTGAATTTACGCTTTCTGGATTCAATGTACAAAAATTAACTAGACTGCGCCGTAAAAATCTGGACTTCAGAGAAACCGGACTACTAAACCTCTCGTTTATTCTATTAGGGGCAAAAAATTGAGAGTGGGGCCTGAAAATCCTGGGTTTTATAGTGAGGGAGAAAGGGTTTAATCGAGGGATTGAGGGTCTCTGAACGAGAGAAGCTTGAAGTGTCAAAGCCATATTAAGTAACTTCGAATTTCAAGAATCAATTCGTCGGGTTTTAGGGTTTACAATTTGAAAAGAAATTGAAAAGCACATAGACAATTCCCTCTTTCGTTCTCTTGTCAGCCCCAAGATTGGGTTTTGTACAGGAAACAGAAAAGAGAGAGAGAAGGAGAGAGAGAAACCTTATCTGCACTTCTTGATTGAAATTGGCGCTATGGTCTTGTGGCCTCTATGATTTGAGGGTGGGAGGGGTTGGGTGCAATTAGGGATTCGTTACTTCACACTTGGAGCAAACGATCACAGGTTCACCTTCCGATTGAAAAATTTATAAATAATAAAAAAATTGGTTTTTTCGTAAATAATAATAAATTAATATTTAAATAGCTCCACAATAATATTTTTTTCGTCGGAAGCCAACTGTGTGGAAATATTGTTAACAAGATTAGCTGTTCCAATTAAAGGATATTTTTGAAGATATTTTTGAATGTTTGATATTAAATTTAATATAAAACTAAATACTATTATTATTTGTTGTAAAACTAGGACTACTGAATCATAAATTAAATTTCGACGATCGTGATCTTTTTTCGTGATGGAATAAGCAAAAAAAAAGATATATATATATATATATAATATATATATATATATATATATGGGAGCTTTATTTTCGGCTATCTTAAGTCTGCGAAGCTGAAACTCATCTAAACCAATGATTTTTTTAAATATTAAAAATATTATTAATTCAAAAGGGTATTATAGTAAAATATAATTTTTATTACGAAATAACCCATCATGATAACCTCTTATAATAGCCTCTTGATGATAACTCTACTATATATATAACCCTACTATATAGTAGGGGTTATGATCGATAGGGTTGTATGTTGACATGATGTACATTATGTATTATTAGGAGTACAAAGGTGGTTACCATGATTCGCACTTAACGAGTTACGAAAATAAAGTTACACTATATATATATGGGGTGCGTTACATGCGTCTTAATATTAGATGCAATCTTTCTGATCTTAATTTATGCATGAGTTTTGTACTAATTATGCATGAAATATATGCATTTCGTGCATCAAAATTTCAATGCATTAAAATATGCAATATATTTGATGCATATAATCTAATATTTTAATGCATCGATATTTTGGTGCATATATTGCATATTTTAATGCATTGGAATTTTGATGCACGAAATGTATATATTTCATGCATAATTAGTACAAAACTCATGCATAAATTAGGCCCTGTTCTTTTGGACTTATTTTTGATTTTGATTCGATTCGATTCGATTCGAGTCCATTCGATTCGATTGATTGAGTTGATTCGAGTCCATTCGATTCGATTGATTCGATTCGAGTCCATTCGATTCATTTGATTTAGTTCGATTCGATTCGAGTCCATTCGATTCGATTCGATTTAGTTGATTCGATTCGAGTCCATTCGATTCGATTGATTCGATTCGGTTCTTCTTCTTATTAATATTATTATTAATCTTAATTATTATTATTGTTATTATTACTAATAATATTACTATTATCATTGTTGTTGTTGTTTACTATTATTATTATTATTATTATTTACCATTATTATTGCCCATGGCCTTCTGGTCTAGTGGCACCGGGGTTTTACCCCATAGCTCAGGTCTCAGGTTCGAGTCTGGGCTGTGGCGGGTTTCCCTAAAATGGTGGAGGCTATTATTCCCTCAAGGAGTGTGGCTCTGGTGGAGGTGCGGGCATTCGAGCCTGCGCTGCCTCTGGGGTTCGGAGTCTAACCTCGCGCTAACACTAACCACTAAGCCGGCTGCCGTTCAAAAAAAAAAAATAACCATTATTATTATTATTATTTACACTTAATATATATTTGATTCGATTCGAGTCCATTCGATTCGATTCGATTCGAATCCATTCGATTGATTCGATCCAATTGATTCGATTGATTGATTGATTCGATTCGATTCATTCGATTCAAAAAAACGAGCCTTAATCTTGTAAATCTTGCATCTAATATTGATACTGCATAGAAATGTTAGTATTTGGCCCAACCAGGCCTAAACTATATCTCCCTTAATTTTCGGCCCATATCACTTAGTGGTGGCCCAGCCCATTGGCAGCCCTTTAATTGGAGCCGTCCGATCCAGACTTAATTTCTACTCTTAATCTGGACCGTCCGATTCCCCTTATAAAAACCTAACCCTAACACTACCTCCCTCATTTTCTTCTATGCGCCTCCATCTCTCAACCCGTCTCCCCCTTTTTTCTTTCTTCTCTCCCGTGAGTTTTCTCTCTCGGTCAAATCGTCGACTTTGCTCTCCCGTGAGCGATTGAATATCACAATGGAATCCCGTGACATCCGATTCCTTACTTGTGTGTATATATATCGCAGCCGGGGTTGGAGTTTAATACACCGAGAGAAAAGATTCGAGTTTTGCCTTGAGAATCCGAAGTGAAAAGAGTGATATTTGTGTTGTGATATCATTGAGGGAGATCGGGATTAGTTCCTGAGATTTTCTGGGTTAGGATAAGGCGCTACCGGGCTGTTGTGCCGGTCGGCGGTGGTTCGGCGTTCTTCCTTCGTGGAATCGAACTTTCTTGGTGTCAAATTGCAAAGGGTTCGGAAGATCTGAGCCTAATATATCTCTTTCACAAAGGGGGTTTTCTTGATTCTATTTATTTCGGTTTATATTGCTGTTCTTGGTGAATTTTTTGTGCAATATATTATACATATATATATATATATATCTGTTATATATATATTTTTCAGTATTTATCTATATATATATATATACCTACTGCAGTCTAATATATATTATATATATTATATATATATATAAGTTATATATATATCTACACATATATATAATATATATTGGTTTCGGATCTGTCCTGCATATTGTATTCCGATTGATCTGTTCTGAACATTGTATTCCGATTGTTTGGATATTATCATTATCGTTGTTAACCTGGAATCGGCTATTTGTGATTGCAGATTTGTTCTGGTCCTTTACGGTCAGCTTGTTCCTCTGGATTATTGAAATAATTATATTGATTATAATTATAGGATTATTAGTTGGCCTGTAATCCCTAATCCCTGTCCCGTAGAATATAATTGTAATAGTTATATTCGTTTAATCCGCTTGTATTAACGATCCTGTCTTTAGCCATTGTACGACCCGATACCCAATAATTATTTGTTGTAAAACTAGGACTACTGAATCATAAATTAAATTTCGACTATCGTGATCTTTTTTCGTGATGGAATAAGCAAAAAAAGGATATATATATATATATATATATATATATATATATACACTTACTTATATATCACAACAAAAATAAAGATTGTAGCCGACGATCAAGAAAAGAACGGTTTACGACAAGAACCAGTTGTAGGATAAAGGTCGAAGAATAGCCGACGGCCACTGTATTTGTTGGCCAAGATACTTTATCCGATGGCTTTAGACATTGTTGCTAAAATCTATGATGCTATTGGCTAAAACTTTTTAATCGACGACTTGTTTTAACATTAGCCGACAATAAATTAATATTTAAATAGCTCCACAATAATATTTTTTTCGTCGGAAGCCAACTGTGTGGAAATATTGTTAACAAGATTAGCTGTTCCAATTAAAGGATATTTTTGAAGATATTTTTGAATTTTTGATATTAAATTTAACATAAAACTAAATAATATTATTATTTGTTGTAAAACTAGGACTACTGAATCATAAATTAAATTTCGACGATCGTGATCTTTTTTCGTGATGGAATAAACAAAAAAAGGATATATATATATATATATATATATATATATATATATATATATATATATATTTGTATATCACAACAAAAATAAAGATTGTAGCCGAAGACCAAGAAAAGAACGGTTTACGGCAAGAACCAGTAGTAGGAAGAATAGCCGACGGCCACTGTGTTTGTTGGCCAAGATACTTTATCCGATGGCTCTAGACATTCTCGCTAAAGTCTATGATGTTGTTGGCTAAAACTTTTACTTCAACCGGCGATTTGTTTTAACATTAGCCGACAACATCTTCCTACTCTAGCCAACGACTAGTTCATTATCGTCGGCTAAAGTTCCAGTATTTTAGTCGATGTAAAATAATAACTTGGTCGGTTAAAATGAACTTTAGCCGACGACCGTACAATATTGTCGTCGATTAAATTTTAGCCGACGAATTTTAGCCGATCAGACTTTAGTCAACAGTCTTTATTTTAACCGACTTAGCTAAATCCCTTTTTTGGATAGTATATATATGCTACTTGCACATAGACAAACCAAACTTAAACTTTGTTTCCTGTTCTTTTTTCTTGTAAACTAGTATATGATTTGGTAGTGCCCATTCTTGTTTTTGCGTAGTCGGACTATCATTATGGAACATTGAGTTTGTGATATTCAGCATATACTTGCTCCACTCTTTTATTATCACTGTTGGTAGTCGATCCGCCTTGGCGTCCACACAAGCGCTTCGGGCAGCCGAACGGCCGAGCAGATCCCGGGGCCGAACCGGTCATAAACTTGATCGTTTCTCGGGTTCGCACAAAAAACCGGACCGGGCCGAGACCTTAGAGCCGACCCGGGATCCGGACCAGAAAAACCGAGCAGACCCTATATGAATACGCTCCATAACCACGAATAAGGCCGACCAGAGTAGCAGGAAGCTCGAGGGCCGACCTCATTGTCGGTCATAACAGATAAATATCGAAAGCCCAAAGAACAGGCAGACACGACAGTAAAAGAGAGCTGTCATGTCCCTTCCCAAAGCACACTTAAGAAGGTGACACGTGTCAAAGGAGTCACCTTCATCGTGACAAAGGTCATCAGCATATTCATCTCAATCTTCCTATTGTCATCTTATGAATGGCTGACATTGCCTATATATATGGCACGAGAAAGTACAAAAAGGGGACTTTTAAAAGAGAGAGAGAGAGAGAGAGAGAGAGAGAGAGAGAGAGAGAAAAGAGAGAGATACTGAAAAGGAGTAAAAAAGACTTGTAATTAACAACCAAACCGAATAGACCGGCATACATTATTCTGCCCGGCTCTATGCTATCAAGAGGTCATTAATAAAATTTAGTGATCAAATATCTTCCATTTTATTTATTATTTTCTACGTGTCTTCGATCCATTCGTCCAGATCAGCACACGTGACGTTGACCAAATCAGACATCAACAGAATGGCGCTAGAAGGAGGGGAACCTTCGGGAACCTGAGCAAGTCGCTCAAGTTATGGCCAATTTCAACAATGATCAGCCCGCCGCTAAGAAGGGAAACCCGTTCCAGCCGGCGGGGCACTTTGACACACCTTGCGTTCATCCGGGAATAACCACACCCACCAAGGGGTGGTAAGATGAAAGCATAGGAATCATCGTAACTACGAGTCGAAAGCATAGGAATCATCGTAATATGAAGTTGAAAGCACAGGAGCCATTGTGACCACGGGCTCCTGCTCGACTCGCCTGACCTCTTAGAGGTCATAATTTGAAGGATATTGAGCGTCGCTCAAAATTCCAGAAAAGGTCTCAAAGAGTCATCGTATCCTTCAAATTAAAGTTGCAGTCAACATATACTGCAACATCTGAAAACTCCTTCGGAATTCCCATCCGCACCCGCGAAGGTCCTGGTAATCCGGACGGTAATGGGCCAGCTACCGAAAACATCTCCAAGTATTGAGCCATGTGTCAGAAAAGCAGCGGCGGCCCTTACAAGGGAATTGGAAGTTGAAGCAAAAGTAATCCGTAAAGGAGTTTTCCCCACAATCGCCTGACCAGCGGTCGTTAGGATGCCACCGACGAAACCCAAAACTCAAGTGATGAAAAAACCGCGGAAAGTGGAAAATACCAGCAAAACTAGAATAAGCCAAGGAAAAATCTCTATAAGGAAAGAGGGGCCCGGCCGACCGAGTCACTAACAATCCTGCAACGGCCGACCCAAGAAGAATCCCAGGCGTTCTGCGATGACCCCGGTCGAAATTGGGACACACCCACAGGAGAATTCGTTTCAAAAAGCAAGGTCAATGTGACCCCAGGAACCTGGACCTCGTCGCCCAAAAAGGCGGACCGTCTTCTACAAAACATACAAGGATCATCAGCCTCCAGGCCAATAATCTCATTATTAAACGAGCACTGGGGCCCGACACGGGACCTCCTGGATCCAAGTAGCAAAGCCCGTCAGAACGGAGGCTGCTAGCTAGAATATGTAAATGACCAAGGATTAATTCATTTGTTGAATGCCATGAAGGTACAAATCAATAAAATTCGATTCTATTTTCATCTTGGAATCAAATGTACTATAAGACCGAGTTCGTCTCGGCACCTCGAATGACCGGCTCCTCCGGCACTATAAGACCGAGTTCGTCTCGACACCTCGAATGACCGGCTCCTCCGGCACTATAAGACCGAGTTCGTCTCGGCACCTCGAATAATGGCTCCTCCCGGCACTCTAAGACCGAGTTCGTCTCGGCACCTCGAATGACCGGCTCCTCCGGCACTTTAAGTCCGAGATCGCCTCGGCACCTCGAATGAATGGCTCCTCGGCACTATAAGACCGAGTTCGTCTCGGCACCTCGAATAATGGCTCCTCCCGGCTTGAAAGTCCGAGTTCGCCTCGGCACCTCACAAGACCGGTCCACCCGGCAGAAATCCGAGCTCGCCTCGGCCCCTTACAAGTCCACCACCTTTGAAAGTCCGAGTTCGCCTCGGCACCTTACAAAGACCGGTCCGCCCGGCACTGAAAGTCCGAGTTCGCCTCGGCACCTTACAAAGACCGGTCCGCCCGGCACTGAAAGTCCGAGTTCGCCTCGGCACCTCACAAGACCGGTCCACCCGGCACTGAAAGTCCGAGTTCGCCTCGGCACCTCACAAGACCGGTCCACCCGGCACTGAAAGTCCGAGCTCGCCTCGGCACCTTACAAGACCGGTCCACCCGGCACTGAAAGTCCGAGTTCGCCTCGGCACCTTATAATACCGGTCCATCCGGCACTGAAAGTCCGAGTTCGCCTCGGCACCTCACAAGACCGGTCCACCGACCTTGAAATCCGAGCTCGCCTCGGCACCTTACAAGACGGTCCACCTGCATGAAAGTCGAGTTCGCCTCGGCACCTTACAAAGACCGGTCCGCCCGGCCTGAAAGTCGAGTTCGCCTCGGCACCTCACAAGACCGGTCCACCGTGCGAAAGTCGAGTTCGCCTCGGCACCTCACAAGACAGGTCCACCCAGACTGAAAGTCCGAGCTCGCCTCGGCACCTTACAAGACCAGGTCCACTTGAAAGTCGAGTTCGCCTCGGCACCTTATAATACTGGGTCCATCCGCACCTTTGAAATCCGAGTTCGCCTCGGCACCTCACAAGACCGGTCCACCATGCTGAAAGTCGAGCTCGCCTCGGCACCTTACAAGACCGGTCCCCGCCCTTGAAAGTCCGAGTTCGCCTCGGCACCTCACAAGACCAGGTCCACCCGGCTTGAAAGTCCGAGCTCGCCTCGGCACCTTACAAGACCGGTCCACCGGCATTGAAAGCCCGAGTTCGCCTCGGCACCTCCCAAGACCGTCCATCCGTGCACTATAAGACCGAGTTTGTCTCGGCACCTCGAATGAATGGCTCCTCCCGGCAAAGTCCGGGCTCGCCTCGCGCCTCAAAGACCGGTCCATCCGCACAATCGGCGAATGGTGAGCAGAAAAAACGGCGGTCGACCAACCGGCCCAAGCACAAGAAAGCAACAAAAGCCATAAAAAGATTTTATTCATTCAAAATAAGCTCCATGTCAGAATACAAAAGAAATCAAGGAAGAATGGCACGCAGGCCATACATGGAATAAAACAAAAAATCTACTCGGCCTGGTACTCCTGATCGGTCGCCTGAGAAGACTGCCCTCCACCTTCGCCAGACACGATCTCCACAGGATCTTCGACAGCTTCGGCGGCCTTCGGCTCATCATCTCCGAGAGCTTCAACCTTTAGGTCGGCCGCCTGAGACCTTATGTAGGTCTGGACCTCCTCAACGGTCTTCCCTTCCTTCATGAGATCCAATATCTCATAACAGGTGGAGACGTAGTTAAGGTTGATCAATTCCTCGTATTCGGGTGTCTTCTGAAAAGCAGCCGCCCCGTCAGCCAGGCCCTTGTCATAACCCGCAGACTCGCAAGTATGAACCCGCTCGGTCAATTGCTCAAGCTGGGCCTTAGCACTTTGCAAATGAGCCTCGTACTCGGCCCTGATATCCAGGCACTGTTTTTGCGCCTTCCCAGCCGCCGTGGCCATCTCGTCGGCCTTCCCTTTCCATACATCGGCCTCAAAGGCCCGCCTCTCCAGAAGCTCCATCTTACCCTTCAGAGAAGCCATCTCCTCCTCCAAAGATTTGATAAGCGAAGGGCAGAGATGGTGTTCCTCCTGTAAGGCCTTGAGATCGGCCTCTGCCTTCTTATGTTTCCCAGCTGCGGCGGTCAGCTCCCCAGCGGCCTTCACATAGGTGCACAACGCCCGGCCCAGAATAGCGTTTCCAAAATGGATCTGCTCATCCGGATCCATGTCGTTGGTCACCATCTCCATCTTCGGCGTCCAGCCCAAAATGGGGACATAGCTGGACTCAACCACCGATGGGGGGACCCGATCGGCGATTCGGCGGTTGGAGTGGCTGCTCGGACGTAGTCGAGAAACCAGCGCGGTCTCCGCCCTTTCATCCGGGCACAAGGTTCTTCCCGATCCTTATTCACCGGGAGATAGTGACCCTCCAAATCAATCAAGGGCTCCTTACCTTTCGCCCGACCCGTCTGAACAGGGCTCAAGGAGGGCACAACAATCTCAGGAAGGGGGAAACCCTCGGTCCTGGTCATGTTATCCTCAGACCCGGCCTCTACTCTCTTCCGCTTGCCTGCGCGCTCCCTACGCTCGGCGGCCTCCGCAGCCAGCCTCGACACCCGCTGCGCAGGCGTCTCCTTCCGTCCCGACGAACTCCTGCCCCTGGAGCCTGGATGAGGAAGACGTGTTTAAAAAAAAAAAAAGGCTACCTGATGAAGACATTCTGCTCGGGTCAGTGGATCGAAGTCCCGCGGCCCAAAGATTGTCCTCAGTAACCAGAAGGTATGACTTCCTCCGATCAGCGGGAAGATCCAAGAGCTGTTCAACCCGGTCGTCGAACAAAGGGGAGGTCTCTGAAGCCGGGATACGTTCTGCACAAACAACAAATTATGAGCGTTAGACAAAAAAGGAACAGAAACAAAGAACACGACACTTACTCATTTTGGCAACGAAGTATTCGGGGACCCGAAGCTCGGCGTCTATCACGCCAGGTTCCCACTCATCAACCGAGCTCATCCACGGCCCCCACGTAGAACCACTGTTCTTTCCAGCTATGTATGGTCTCCGGCACATCCACCAATTCCTTATACATCGCGTGCCGGGCTGTCAAATAAAACCAGCCGGAACCAGATCGGCCGACCGACCTCCATAAAAAGAGACTGTTAATCTCTTCAAAACTGGGCTCGGTCCATCCATGCTGACTAAAAAGAATTAGAAGGCCCACCATCCGAGCCCAAGAATTCGGATGAATTTGGGCAATGCAAAGGCCCCACTGCCTCAACCACCGGGAAAGTACCAACGGCAGAGGAAACCTTAGCCCAGACAACAGAGAACGGTAATACACCGCCGTACATCCGACAGGAGGGGTGTGGGGTCTCTCCTCTGGGCCCGGAACAAACATCCGCACCACCGCGGGTATCTTAAATCGCCCCCGCCAAGCCTCCAACTGCCCATCGGTGACCGTGCTGCGTATCGAGGCCGAATCCCATTCCGCCTCAACAAGATGAGACGGCCGAGGCCGAACCCAGGCTCCAGTCTCGCCAACCGCCGTCACCGGCGTCGCCACCTCAACATCTCCAGAATCCGGCGACCTTGCGACCTCGCCTCCATTCTCATCGCTCCAGTCAACGGGAGCATCACCTATCGACAAATCCGCCACTCCCGTGCGGTCTGGGGACACAACCGACTCCTCCGCCGTATTCCTCCGCTCCGACATCGTGAAACAAGAAAAAAAGGGGAGGAAGAGTAAGCTTACCAGAAAGTCTGCGAAGCGGAAAGAAGAAAAATTTTGGGAAAAGATCTCTCTCTCTGATAAAAATGGCGAAGGAAGCAATGAAGAAGAAGACACTCTATATTTATAGGATGAGACAGGGCATTAAATACTAAAGCGGCGATTCATAATCATCACGAAGATTAAGAACGCGTGAGACACCGCGACGAATTACATCCGCCACGCGTCCCCTCACTATGACTCTTGGAGATCCCGAAGTCAAATCGATGCGACTCTCAAAGATATGTCCCTTCAAGGATCTTATCCACCCCCAATAGGATCGACCTCAATGCAAACGATTCCAAGACGGCCAAACCGGCCACGACCTGGACTCGGGGCCCTTGTTGGTAGTCGATCCGCCTTGGCGTCACAAGCGCTTGAGCGGCCGAGCAGCGGCGGATCCGAGGCCGAACCGGTCATAAACTTGATCGTTTCTGGGTTCGCACAAAAAACCGGACGGGCGAGACCTTAGAGCCGACCGGGATCCGGACGAAAAACCGAGACCACTATATGAATACGCTCCATAACCACGAATAAGGCCGACCAGAGTAGCAGGAAGCTCGAGGGCCGACCTCATTGTCGGTCATAACAGATAAATATCGAAAGCCCAAAGAACAGGCAGACACGACAGTAAAAGAGAGCTGTCATGTCCCTTCCCAAAGCACACTTAAGAAGGTGAGACGTGTCAAAGGAGTCACCTTCATCGTGACAAAGGTCATCAGCATATTCATCTCAATCTTCCTATTGTCATCTTATGAATGGCTGACATTGCCTATATATATGGCAGGAGAAAGTACAAAAAGGGGACTTTTAAAAGAGAGAGAGAGAGAGAAAAAAAAAGAGAGAGATACTGAAAAGGAGTAAAAAAGACTTGTAATTAACAAGCAAACCGAATAGACCGGCATACATTATTCTGCCCGGCTCTATGCTATCAAGAGGTCATTAATAAAATTTAGTGATCAAATATCTTCCATTTTATTTATTATTTTCTACGTGTCTTCGATCCATTCGTCCAGATCAGCACACGTGACGTTGACCAAATCAGACGTCAACAATCACAATAGTAATCCATTATAATGTTCACGTATTCCAATTGTATTCCAATAGAAGAGATATGATCACTTAAAATCTCACTGGATTTGTATGTAAATTTGAGTATTGCAATTGTAAAAGAACATAAATAATTCTCTCTCGATTACTAAGAGATTGTCCACTCTCGACTTGTTTGTAGTTGTAATTTTTAAACTTTGACCTTAAATATTTTTTTATTATATTGTACAATATTTGATTAGCCGGGAATTCTCCCTCGATTCCTAATGAGATAAGACTTGATTTGGTTTGATTTTGTATAATATTTGATTGAAACTATCAACGAAAATACATTTCAAATGCTATCCATTAATATATTTTTCATCAAACATACGACACATAAATATATTTAAGATTTTATTTTAGAAAAACAATCTTCAATCGAAACGGAGTTTAATATATTATATAAATTTTTAATTAAATATAAAAAAATTAATTCAACATTAAAATTTAAAGACGATCTTCAAAAGGAATGGAGGGAGTTTTTAGAAGTTCCCCGAGACAACCTTAATTTCACCTATTGAATAGAAGGGAATATAGTTTGTTGGAAAGTATTACTTATAGATATCCATTTTAAAATAAAAGATCACAAATTTAGAATCCGAACACAAAATCGGAACAAGAAATCTCAATCCCATAAAAGGAGTTTCACCAACAATGGGACTCCCCTCACACATTGCGAAAAAAAATGTGGCCACTCCAGCAAAAACTTGGGAAACACTAATAGCATTCCATAAGAACATAAAGACAGACCGATAGATAGGTGTGTGTGCGCGCGTGCGTGTGGAATGGAACAATGGTTTTGCAATGTTCATGTCGGACCAACAAGGACATCTTTGTAAGGCGTCGGGACATCCGTGGAATACTGGCCTTCCTCCACATCCACTACCGCGCTCTGTCTTCTTTCTCCTTCCCTTCGTCTTCTATCTTCTTCCACGATGAGCGGCATGTGCCCTTGATCTCTTATCCTAGCAAGCCTCTCTTGTGCTCCACCTCGTAGTTTCTCTAGTCTCAATTCATTAAGTTGTTGCATCTTGAAAACCTTTACGACATTGGCTATTGCCCCGATGAGAAGTACTAAGCTGCCGAATATTCCTAGCCATATCCATGTCTCACCCTGTTCAAGATTTTTTTATACATTGGAGAGAAATAGAAGATTTTAGAATTATAATTTCTTTTCAAAAATAAAGATAATTATACAAAGAAATGAAAAAAAAAAAAACTCATCGATTTTTCAAAGTAAAAAATGCCCTCAATCCTCGAACCCAAGGGTGGAGCCAAAGGTTGGCTAGGACGGGTTTAACCCAATCTTTTCTCGGTAGTATTTGGATATTTATGCAAAATATAAAAAGTAAGGATATAATAAGGGAGATAATAAAATTTTGAGGGAAAATATGTAAAATTTGAAAAAGTAAACAAAAACTTTAGTATTTGCATTTGTTTGATTCAAATATAGATTTATTTTCTAATTTTTTAAAGTTAATATTTGGCGAATAATTATCAATAACAAAATTTTTCATGACCGGAGCCTATGCATATTTCTTCTTAACTTACCTCGTCCCACATGTAAACCTTGGCTTCGCCGCTGTTTATGTACCCTCAAGGTATTACAAACAACATTGTATAAGGTTCTCATTTGCGTAGTAATTAAGTGTGCGATTTGCATAATAGAAACAAGCCGTGAAAGGGGGGATTCCTATTCAGAAAGCAAGGTCGGGGTTTCTTGGCATTACATCAAACCTCAATGGTATTTCTGTAACTACTATAACCCTTGAATTAACGACTACCGAAATCCGGTGTCGCCCGGTCACTCCATTACACACATCCTTAGCTGATGTGTGGAATAGATGATGATGATACAAAACCAAAGCCACAAAACACATCATTTCTCCGGCTGTGATTGTGCCACATGCATGGACCCCGTGCCTCTCCATAACGGATCATAGACGGTATAGACGAGATACAATAAAGGCGTCAAAATATCCTCAAAGTCGAAATTGGAGAGTCTATCGACATCACATTGACTCAGTTAGAGAAATATATGACGGTGTACAGTGATTACTAATCTACGAATACGAACATAGCTGCGTAGTTAGTTGTGCTTACCAACAGGTCCAATCCATGGTGAACGTATCCAACCTGCTCTCGACTGTTGAGAATTGCACCGACCAGAAATAACAAGCTCGCCATCAAGAACGGAACAAGAACACTCTCCTGCAAGATTTGTACATGCCCATCTGCCCTCTCATAGATCTGACATGAATTATGGATCGAACCAAGCAGCCATAAAGCTGGACCCGCAATTAGCATGCTTAAAGCAACCCGTTCCAACCTAAAATACCCGTAGCTTTTGTCTGCCTGATGTTCAAGCATCCACAAAAATTCCGATAAGTTATATGCAAGCAAGAATAGAGTTGATCAACTACATAACAGCCTGTGCAAATTTATATCGAACGAGGCGAAAAGGTTAAATTTATGTGCCGCGACCACAATGTTGCGAATGTAAAGCCAAGATCGATTTGTCGGAGAATTTGGATACACCCAAGGCAAATTGACCAACACATTGATTTCATCTACACGATTAGTGCCGGCTAGCTCCAAGGGGAGCCGGGCTAGTTGATATATAGGGCCTGACATTTTTTCAAAGCTTAAATTACCATTGTTTATCCTTATAATACATGATCTTACACAATGTGTCTTGATATTGCATTGATAATCAACATAGGATTCCGATTTATTTCCAAACAATTTTGGAGATTTTACCACAATTTTGCAGATTCGGGTGTAATCGACGAACTCTAAAATTGCAGTCTATTGGTTATTCTAATTAAGCTAGAGCCACAAAATAGCTGGAGATGGATTTGTACACAAACCCGATCTGGTGCCACCGAGTGTTGTGGCCGTAATTGATTGTGCCACATCAGTAAGGTCAGTCCATAACTGAGGACCGGCCGATCATCGGAGACTTCGACTACGTTTACGTAACATTTGTAATACTCTAAAAACAAAGTGATTCTTAGCTTATAACCAGGAAAAAAAAAGTACTCCCTCCATCTCGATAAGATCAGTACATTCATGATTTGCAGAATAATAACAACCATCAGATCAGCTAAAAAAGTAATTAAATATAAATCACATCATACCCTCAAGTTACAAAAAATAAAAATAAAAATAAAAATAAAAAATGAAAAAATATACATAGATTGTACCTGGATGAGAAGAAAGAGAGTTGCCAAGAAAAAAAGAAGCGACCCTATACTATAGACGAGCGGCACGGCGAACTCTACCAGCGCCAACTGCAGATCAAACTCCATCAACGGCAGCCGGAAATCGATCCCGGCAAGATGAGCGATCAGATCATGCAAGTTCACCGATATCATTATAACAAATCCAATTAGAAGGAGTACCAGCCCGGATTTGGGCTCGCTCGAGAACTGGGCCACGAAACCGCCCAGTAGCAGGATCGTCGCGAACACGTATAGGCCCGCGTTCATGTACTCTGCGCGGTTCCGGGACAATCTTGGCCCGTACATCCGGGTTTCTCGGGCCGACGCTAGCTTCACCATTTTCTCTTCTCGTTCCCTTTGAGATTGCGGTTGGTTATCAAGTAGAGAGAGAGAGAGAGAGAGGGTGAGGGTGAGAGATTTTGTTGTAGGTTTGAAGGAATTAGTCAGAGCAAGTGGCGAGTGAAGAGTGATGGCGTTTACGTGGCTTCGTGCATGAATACCCGGGCTTATTGATGAACCCTGGACATGACACGTGTTGATTTGGAACAATTCTTGTTCTCTTTCATCCATTTTTACTCCTTTCATTTTCCGTTTAAAAAGAAAAAAGATCTTGATAGGAACCGCCGAAAATCCATTGGGATCCTACTGCTTAGACTAAGGTCGGTCGAAAACAACGAACATACAGATTGATAGTTAAATATTAAAAAAAAAAAAATGGTTGGAATCGTTACTGAATTTAATTTTATTTTATAAAATTAAATATCACTAGTCATTCAGACCCGTGCGTTGCACACGGGCTCTATCTAATTGGTCATAGTGTAATGTGTGGTATTTATTTTCGTCATTAAGTTTGTAAGTTGTGATGGTATCACAACTTTTATAAGCATCGCATGAGTTTAAGATGAATGCGTTTAATTAGTTGTTTGGTGACTTTTATATTTAGACCGAGTCATTCAGACCCGTGCGATGCACACGGGCATAATCTAAATGTTCATAGTGTATTGTTCAACAATAATTTTCGTCATTACATGGGCTGTATATAAGTGTTCATAGCGTAATCTTTGGCACTTATTTTCGTCATTATATATCTAAGTTGTGATGGTATCACACCTTTTCTAAGCATGACACACATTTAAAATAGTTTATTGACATTAAAAGAGTATACGTGAAGAGACTTTTCAAGATCTTACATTTAAAAGTCTCTTATGTAACTTTTAATATGTATAAGTTACATACTAAATGTCAAAGAGAGGTTAAACGCATACGGTTCTTCAAAATAAATGTAACCCTTATATAAAATCGTAACAAAGTGGATATTCGCTATATTTTGAGATCTAGCTTGTGACAATTAATTATCTTTTTGGTTTATCATATCAAATACGGTAGTTCCACATTACTACGCTTAATTAATCGAACTTTATTTTATGCACAAAACCATTTAAGTTTCAATATTTTTATTGTTGTGAAAATCGGTCCAATATTGTTAGTATATTTAATTTGTACCGTTGCATATATAAATATATTTGAAGACATCAATCTCAACATATAATTTTTCTACTCTTAATAACTAATATAACAATTTCATTTTGCCAAATTTGTTTGTCATTCTACAGATGAAACTAAAATTATATTAAGATAATCAATTAATCTCCATAGTGATATTACTTATTGAGTAAGATTTAAATTTAATTTATAATAGATTATATAAATGGTATATCTATATTGTTTAAACTACATAAATCGTTAAAATGATATTATTTATTATGTAAGATTTAAACTACAGTAAAATTATATAAATGATAAATTCTCAAAATAACATAATCACTTAATTGCCGATACTAATTGTGGATATGATTACCCGAATCATTAATACGTATTTGTTTTATCTATAGTCCATTGCTTTGCACCATTTATGGATAAAGATGATAGTGTGAAGATATTTTTATTATATACTACCATTTTCAATATGTAACATCGACATAACTTACACAATCATATCAAGTATCAAAGTCACGCAATATTTCAAGACGTTTAATTAAGAAAGTGACATTAACACACCGCAAGACAAAAAACTAAATTAAGAGTAAAAATATTAAAATGCACCAACAAAGTGTAGTAATAATTATTGACTAAAAATTGAACTCGTCACATTATTTTCAATAAACTTACTTGTTAACGAATCAATAGTATTAGCCCATTTATCGGTATTACATGAAGCAAAATATTGCATGTTTAATTTGTAAAATATATTAATATGAATGCTAAGTATTCATCCCACCGATGGCCATGGCGTCGTTCTTGTTTTTGTTGTTGTTCTTGTTGTTGTTGTTGTTGTCTTTGTCGTTGTTGTTCATTGGCCTTTTTCATGTTTTGTTCTTGATACAATTTTTGTGACTTCTCGATATCTTTCTTTAATGCTTCTTGACGCGCTACAAAAAACAATTAGATATAGTTGATCGTTAGTAACTTAAATACAGTTAATCAATATATTGCATTTTCGATCAAAGTAAAAATGTTCGTGCATGTACCACATAATTGATAAGACAACGATGTGTAGAATCTCTTAAACCATTAGAGAAGATGACGTTACTACCAAATCTCCTAAGCACCATCTTTATGTCCTACATTGTTACACACACAAAACACACGTGAAATTTACATAAAACAATATAAATCAATATGCTAATTAAGCTAGACGATATGATGCTTACTTTACCACCATAATAAGTTGTAGCCCAATGTGCACGCTGTGTGGAGGAAGTTGTGTTTTGTTGTGTGTGATTTTTGACACATTATATAGTTGATAAAATATTTGTAACTCATGGACGGGAAGGTAAAAAGACTAACACTAATTGGTGTGTTTAATTTATGCATTCATGGCACCAAACACTTCATCTCTACATTTCACTTTCAATTCGTGAGTTATTTATTATAACCACTTTACATTTATAACTGACAAATGCTTCATATACTTAACATATAAATGGCCATTATGTGAATATTCATTGTACACTTAACGAAAGTTGCTTCTCCTTCATATGAAGGTTGCGACAGGAAGGGCATCCGGCGTAAAATTTTGCCACTTTGTTATTTGCATGAGTTATGGTGTTAACTAATTTTAGACAATTAAACGACACTATAATCTTCATGCCACCGACCCCAACATAGTTGGGATTAAGGTGTTGTTGATGATGATGATGATGACTTAACGAAAGTTGCTTGACATGCCTGGAAATCAATGTGGAATAACAAATATGATACAATCAATTCATCAAGCATTAATCATGACCACTTACATTTATAAGGCTTCTTAAGCTTTGATACAATCAATTCATCAAGCATTAATTATGACCACTTACATTTATAAGGCTTCTTAAGCTTTATATATATAAGATATGATCGGTCTACGTTCCGAGTAGATGATTGTGGTATATTTACATTCTCTAAATCGATTCCGGGTGAGTGAGAAATAGTTGATTAGAGTTTGTCACTTAATTGTGGAATAATAAGAGATGACTATCTCACAATGATAAATGAACTACCATTGTTCAAGTATATATGGAGTTTCATTATACATGTATTAATTAAAGACACATGTGATGGGCTAAAAGTCCACACACGCGAACGCACGCGCCGCCGCCGCCCGCCCGCCTCGCCTCGGCCTCGGCCGCGCCGCGGATTTTAGCAATTGGTCTTTGGGCTGTTCTTTAGGCCTGGTCGTGGGCTTGGACTTGGGCTTGTTTAAAGATTTTTTGGACTAGCTCAACAATGTTGTTGGGCTTGTATGTGCACATGAGGATGTCCAGGTACATCCCTCGAGCGATCAAGGAGCTGAATACGATCAATAGACCTGGCAAACGGGCGGGCTCGGCCCAAACAGGCCGGGCGAAAAACGGGAGGGCCAAATCTGGGTCGGGCCAAAAAGGCCCGGGTTTTTTTTGGGCCAAAAATATATAGGCCCGTGGCCCGCCCCGCGGGCCTCGACTCTTTTTTTTTTTGAAATATTATTTCTGAATAAATATAGAAATATTTTTCGATCCTTGATTGTTATATTATTCACTATACTATCACAATCAATTAAATAAATATACAATTATTTTTATTTGATAATTATATTATTTACTACACTACCACAATCAATAGACAAATATATAAATATTTTTATTTGATGATTATATCATTTATCACTACTACTTTCTTATAAAAATCATAAAATAACATTATTATTGATATGAGATACAAAAAGTAATCACAAAGTCTCATAAAAAAATAAAATTACATCAATAATTAACATATAGATGTAATATAATCTAACAAATAAGGAAAAATTTTAAATATTATAATTACATAAAACATAAAAAAAAAAAAAAGCTGGGCGGGCGGGCCTTAGGCCGGCCTCAAGGCGGGCCAAATTTGGTAGGGCCAAAAGGCCCGATTTTTTGGGCCAAAATATGAAAGCCAATGCCCGCCCAAAAGCGGCAGGCCGGGCTGAACTGGGCCTATTTTGCAGTCTAGCGGATCAGGTGCGTCACTGCTCAAATTGATTAGAAAGCAGCGGTAACCTCCCATGTGTGATGAGGAGGAGTAAATGACTACCTTTTAAATTCTGTAACTCCTATCTTTTGAATTCTGTAACTCCTGTGATCAATACAGCATGAATGTCTGCATTATGACACCCATTAGTGGCTACGTTAATTCCGTGCAGGTGTGAGATGGCCTATAAATAGGCATGTGATAACACTCATTTTTACACATATTTTTACACCGATTTTCCATATTTTAAGATCCTAAAATGTGTAGAACTGTGTCGTTTATGCTCATATTGTGTTTATTGGACTCGATCACGCTTGGGTACGTTTTATGGATTTTATAGGTACTTTATGGACATAAATCAAGCAAGAACGAAGTCTCAAACCCCAATACATATCAAGCAATGCGGAAACGAGAGATCGAGTCTTAAAAGGAGTCAAAACGGTGTCAAAACGGACCAACACGAGCTCGGTCGTGTCATTAGCCCGGCCGTGCCATATTGACACGGTCGGGTTTCACATCCAGGCAGATTAGCTTTTCTAGAGGAGTATGACACGGGCCGTGTCATTCGACACGGTCGTGTCATTTGCTCGGCCGTGCCATATTGACACGATCAAGTTCCCTGGCCAGCGAGTTCTTCTTTTCTAGAGCAGTATGACACGGGTCGTGTCATTTGACACGGGTCGTGTCACTTTTCGGTGGAAAAATCACTTTTTGACATTTTTGCAAGATTTGAGCATGAAAAGTGATGTTTTTGGCCTTATAAAAAAGGATCTTGGACAAGACTTGAAGATATTCAGCTTTCGAGAGAGTTTTGGAGAGATTGGAGAGAGAAAACAAACACAAGATTTGAGGGCTTTTACTCCAAAAAGAAGGAGATTTGAAGAATTCTTGAAGAACACCTCAAGAACATTTGAAAGTTTCAACCGGGATCAATCAAGACACCATCCGAGTTTTATCTTCTTCCTATCTTTTATTTATTTTGTTGTTTTATTTAGCATAAACATGATGAATATGATGATGATTAATCTTTCTTTTATTACCATGTCCGGCTAAACTCGTTAGATTCCGGACATGGGAGTACGTTGATTTGCTATGGTTTTGAGGGATTGATGATTATATATATCTAGTGTGATTTCTTTATCAAATACTTGGTTTTGATTCATGTTTAGACACTTGATCAATGTTTTTATATGTTTAACTTAATTGCTCATAATTCGATAGAAGAGGGCATTAATAGGTTTCGAGTATTTGACGTAGTAAATTACGAGATTGAGAAATCGGTGATAGCTATGATGATGTTTTAATCTTATGAACATTTTGGAGTTAGATAATTTATAGTAAACGGAGACGTTGTTATAAGTTGTTTAATCTATGTTTTAATGCATCTCGAGAGGGACTTTAGAATATTATTGCGATTATCATTTTGGAAACACACTTAGAACTTTTTGAAACCAATCCCGACTAAATTTAGTAATCAACGGAAACCTAGACTTGGAATCTACCTTTCTAAACTCTTGCAATTCGCTTTAATTCGGATATTTTCAATTGTTTTAATTTATTGTGATCATTTTGTTTTATTTCGTTAACCATCCATTCAACTTTCGATCGTCTAGATAAAACCAGAATCATTATAATCTAGTACTCAATACAATAAGATTATTTAGTCTCTGTGGAATACGACCTTGCTCGCCGCTTTCTACACTTACTCCGTACACTTGCGGATTGTTTAAAAAAATATAGCGAACATCATGCATCTCATTTGCATCAGGACATGCAAAAAATCGAAATACTGCATACATAGTTTCATAGTCAGCTTCGTCCTTACCTCGTTCTAGTTCGTCGAAGCTCATGGGTTTTGTGGTGCTACTACCTACGAGACGTGAAGTCGTTTACCTTTAGGGACGAGCCGCCAACCGTGAGCACTACTGGGACGTTTTTAGTCTTGCGGGCAGAAGATCACTTCGGGCGACTTCTACTCTTAAGTTTGTTACTATCATTTTTTTTGTAATTGGGTTTAGTTTTTTGTTATTTCTAATATTGTTACTTTTAGTCCAAATTTTAGTTGTTCGATTTCTATTATTTGCACGAACGAGTACCCAGTTGCTAACAATCGTAAGACGGAAAAACGTGCAATTTACTTGTTCATGTTGCGAAGAAGGAGATCGAAACTTGGACTATAGTTCCTTTACTGTGAGGATGTCTGCAACCAAGTCTACTACCTCTGCTGCTGCTACCGATGTTGATATTGCAACCATCGGATCCCTCAATGCAACTGCTGCTATTCCTGATGTTCACCTGTTTGGGCAAACAGGACCTCCTGCTTCTGTATCAACGGAAAACAACCCGGTTGGGCAAACGAACGGGATTCAGTTCGTGATGGCTCGTAATGATACTTTGATTATGATGCATAATGCTCTGAAACCTGCGACCTTTCCAGGGGTGGACTTTAGAGTGTGATCCAGCAAGATGCTGTTTTACATGACATATTTGAGACTCGCCAACTACCTCAGTGATGATGAGGTGTCTCCGCCTAGTGAAGGTGAGACGGGTGATCAGGTGCTTATTCGATACGACACCTGGAGTCAAGGTGATTTGAGATGCAAAATCATCTTGTTGAAATGTTTGGCAGATTGGATTTATTCCACATACTCTGGTATTGAGACCTCCAAGCTGATTTGGGAGGCGTTGAACCGAGATTATCGGGTTCATGAGACTATCACGAAGAAATTCGCTGTAGTCAAGCTTCTTAATTTTGAAATGATTGACACTCTCTCCGTCATGGAACAGGTGGAAGAATTTGAACATTTAGTCCACGATGTTCATGCCGGGGGAATAGTGTTACCTGATGAATTCACCATTACGACGTTGAGCAATAAGTTGCCATCTAGCTGGAAGGAATTTAAGAGTTATCTCATGCACGAGCGTGAGGCGACGAATCTTGAAGATTTGATCCTGACGCTCAAATCGAAGCTCGTTGAAAGATTGAAACTTGAAGGCTAAGGCATTAATGAGTACTGATGGAACTTTAATCGAGAAATGTGTTGGAACATCCAACACACGTTCTTGCTCATGTGTTGAAAACAAGGGCAAACTACAGATAATCAAGAACCGAATAAGAAGAAGGCTAAAGATGATGTCGAGAAGGACTTCGACGAAGATAACGATAATGAATAAATTGTTGTTTAAAGTGTAAGGTCATGTGTCCACGATAAGCAAGTATGAAAAAATAACTTGTCGTTGTACAAGTTTTATTTACTATGATCAAGTTATGTTTACATGTTAAACATGTCAATAAAAATAAATATATACTTTAAGAAGATAACTTGGTTGTGGGGGTATTTATCAAAATACTTGTTTGTTGATAATATCGTTACCAAAGTTGGTTATGGTGTTGATATGGATGTCATATGACACGTGTGATTTGCAAGGAAATATTTTCCTATTTACAAAGTTGTTAAAGATATAAAACTCTAATAAAGATGAGGTACGAGCGCATGATGTTTTGTTTTATGAGCGATTGTACAGTGATGAGAATCGATCCCGACCCCAATATGCGATCATTGGAGCCTTCCCGCATATTGATCATTCTTGTCGGGACAGTCTAGCAGCCCTGTTTACTCTTTTGGAAGTTCGCAAGGCTCTCTTTGATATGAAGCCGTGGAAGACACCGGGTATTGATGGATTTCAGACTGGATTCTATTAGAGACACTGGGAGACAGTGGGTGTGGATGTTGGTTCGGAGGCATTGCGAGTTTTAAAGGGTGGCGAGTTGGATGC
Organism: Orobanche coerulescens; assembly: GCA_033398695.1. Lineage (NCBI taxonomy): Eukaryota > Viridiplantae > Streptophyta > Magnoliopsida > Lamiales > Orobanchaceae > Orobanche > Orobanche coerulescens. The sequence goes on from CM065816.1 coordinate 6,471,751, forward strand.
TCGGATGGACAAGACTACCCTATGTCTTATTCCTAAAATGGATCACCCGACTAGTTTGGAACAATTTAGACCGATATCGTTGTGCATTGTGGCCTATAAAGTGATCACGAAAACTTTAGCTAATCGATTGAAATAGCTTATGCCGATGATTATTGGGCCAACGCAGTCAAGTTTTGTCCCCGGTAGACATATTACAGACAATATTGTCGTGGCTCAGGAAATTATCCACTCCATGCGGTCCATGAAGGGTAAGGTGGAAAAGTTGCTATAAAAGTTGATCTTGAGAAAGCCTATGATAGGAATAATTGGGGATTTTTATTTTATACTTTAGTTGATGTTGGTACCCCTGATTCTATTGTTAATGTCATCATGGCCTGTGTTTAGGGATGTCAATTTTACCCGGGTAAAATTGCCCGTGGGTAAACGGGTTATAGGGGCGGGTAGTACCCGCAGGTTCGGGTAAAGGGTAGGGTACTGCCCGTACCCGTTATTTTTTGTTAGGGTAAGGGTAGGGTATGGGATTTATGTTTGACGCGATTACTCTAAACATTAAATATATACATATAATATATATATATATTATATGTATAAAAGAAAATACAAACCTATAACCTGTAAAAAGTAAAAGACATATGTCACAACAAACCCTATTTTCTTCACTCTCCGCCGTCGCCCAATCTCCATATTTTCTTCTCCCCTCTCTCCCGTTATCTAGGGTTCAAAAAAATTCAACATCTCTCTTCAACATCTAGATCTAGCGCCGCCGCTAAATTCCTTTCTTACTTACAGCAGTGAACCCGTAGATACCCGGAGAGCTTGCTTCTTCTTCAATCGGCATCGAGATAGGTCTTTTCTCTCTCAAACTCTATCTTCCAATTCACTCTCAGACACGTCGGCCTCACTACTTCGGGTTCTATCTGTCTAACTCTATCTTCCAATTTTGCAAATTCAAGTGAACGATCCAACATCTACAAAGTCTTCGTCCAGAGGAAAAAAGGTAAGAAACCATTCTACTATGAAATTAATAATTTATTTGAACAGATGCTGCTCACTTTTGATGTTATAGCTCCACATTTGAAATATTGAACGATCCATTTATTTGAACAGATGCTGCTCACTTTTGATTCTACTATGAAATAAATTACATCAAAAGACAAAGTGAATAAACTGCACATTTCAAATAATTATATGTGAACTGTGCAGATTTCAAATAAATTGTTGCTCATTTCTGATGTTCAAATAAATCGCACATTCAAATAATTATTTGAACACAATTGAAATTAACAATTTATTTGAACTGTGCAGGAAAAAAGGTAAGAAAACAAAGTCTTTTGATGTTCTAGCTGCAATTTCAAACAATGAAATGATATGTGAACTGTGCAGATTTTTAATATGTGAACTGAAATGATATGTAATTTTGTTAACTTTAATATGTGATATATTTATATAATTGTATTGTTTTCTCTTTGTTTCTTGTCTGCTCCTAAAATATTATGTTGTCATTTTAAAGGCAGTATGTCTACCCCTGAGGACTCAGCTGCATTAGTAACATTACTGTCAGAGCAGTCTAGCCATCATGAAAGCATTGGAGGGGATGATAATGTTCAATTTCCACTATCAATTGATAGTCAAAATCAGAACGAGAGCAGTACAACTGGTTCGAGTAAGAAGAGAAAAGAAAGATCTGAAAGATCTAAAGTTTGGGAAACTTTTGAGAGGCTTAAAGTTGATGGGGTTAATGATAAAGCAGAGTGCAAAAATTGCAAGAAGAAACTAAGTGCAAATTCTAGAAATGGAACAAAACACTTGAGCATCAAATACGATGTCCAGCTAGAAAGACAATGGATTTAAAGCAATCTTTGTTGGTTGCAAACATGGCAGCAGATGGGAAAATGCAATTGCAAAATCACAGTTTCGATCCGGAGCTTGCTAGACTTAATCTTGCTTATATGATCATAATGCACGAATATCCACTTCGGATGGTTGAACATAACTGGTTCAGGGTATTTTTGAGTAGTCTACAACCACTTTTCAAGCCAATTTCAAGGAACACTATACGTGCAGATATCATGAAAATATTTGTTGAAGAGAAGATGAACATAATGAGTATATTGGAGAGTAGCAAAAGCCGAGTGGCAATTACCTCCGACATGTGGACTAGTAATCAAAAGAAGGGCTATAGGGCAATAACTGCACACTTTATTGATAATAGTTGGAAACTACAGAATAGAATATTGAGGTATTTACTTTATTTCCATCTCTTTTATGCAACTTTGTATTCATTATGCACTAGTAAAAACACATTGTTTTACTTTTCTTTTGTTTAATTGATATTGACAGGTTTGCTTATGTTCCTTGTCCACACACTGCTGAAGTTATTGTTGAGGTGCTCTTTGAATGCTTGCTTGATTGGAACATTGATCGTAAGTTGTCTACTATCACGTTAGATAGCTGCACCACTAATGATTCTGTTGCCACTATGTTGTCTCTGCTAGTGAATAGGTTTAGTCCTAATACACTCCTATTGGGTGGGAAAATTTTACATATGCGTTGTGCGGCTCATATACTAAATTTGATTGTGAAAGATGGTTTAGAAGCTATTGGAGATAGCATTGAGAGAATTCGTGATTCTGTTTATTATTGGACGACAACACCAAAAAGAGTTGAAAAATTTGAAGAAACTGTCCGTCAGCTGCACATTCAGCATAAGAAAAAACTTGCTCAATATGTCAAAACTAGATGGAATTCTACATATTTAATGCTTGACACTGCACTTCTATACATCCCTCGTTTGAAGCAACGTGATCCAGGATATAGGAGTTTGCCTACTGAGCATGATTGGGTGCTTGCTCGTGAAATTTTTGAAAGGCTGAATTTTTTTTATTTGTTGACTAAAATGTTTTCTGCTACTTCATGTCCAATAGCAAATAAGATTTTCATCTATATTTGTGAGATTAGACTGAAAATAGATGAATGGCATGAGTCTGAATATGTTGCAATAAAGTTGATGGCTACAAATATGATTGCAAAGTTCAAAAAGTATTGGGAAGACATCCACACAATCTTCTCAATTGCACTTATTCTGGATCCTAGGTTCAAGTTTAAAACCATCGATTACTACTTTGATAAAATTTATAGAGAACAAGCTGAAAATGAGAAGGATAAAATTCGTATGGTTATGAATGAGATTGAAAAGGAGTATAAGATTTCTTTTCCAAAGCCAGCTGGTGGAAGCAAGTCCCCATCTTGTCTTGCTTCAAATGTGGATGAGTCGAACAATATCTTTGGCATTGAATCTCTTGGAGCATATTTGGCTGGGTCGACTATTGCTCAAGAGAAGTCTGAGTTTGATTCTTATATGGGAGAATCATTGTTGCCTAATGATTCGGATTTTGATATTTTGACTTGGTGGAAAACACAAGGGGTTAAGCATCCCACATTGCGTTTGATTGCAAGAGATATTTTTTCCATTCCTGTTTCAACGGTTGCTTCAGAGGCTGCCTTTAGCACTAGTGGTAGATTTGTGAACAAACACCGTAGTAGGCTCATTCCGGAAACATTGGAGGCATTGATGTGCTCTCAAGAATGGCTTTGGGAAAGATTCGATGGTTTGATTTCTATTTAAACTTATATTTTCTGTATTTGTTTTATTTGCATATAAGTTGATTTGTTTACTAACTATTGTGTTAAAATTAGTTGGAGGAGCATCATCTAGAGTTGCTAAGGGTGTTACTTCTTATTCCAGTGATGAAAATGAAGAGGTATTATATAGTTTGGTAAATTAAACTATTTATTTGTGAAGATTAAATATTTAATGATTGTTTTTATTTGTAGGATTCTGTTGTGACGACCCTGTTTTGAGGCATTTAATGAAGTTATGGAAGTGTTTACCTTTTGTTGGTGCTGTGATCAAAGACTGGACTGCTCGTATTGATTGATTGAATTTGGTTTGTTTGTACAGTGTTATGGAAGTGTTTGTTTGTTTGAATTTGGTGCTGTGATCAAAGACTGTTATGATGTACTGTGTTATGGAAGTGTTTGTTTGTTTGAATTTGGTGCTGTGATCAAATACTGCTGTGATCAAAGACTGCTCGTATTGTGTTAAAATTTGGTTTGTTTGTATTGATTGAATTTTGTCTGGAGTCATTTATTTTTATTTTTTTGTGGCTGGACTCATTTATTTTTATTTTTTTGTGTTTTTTTGGAGTTTTTTGTTGTGAAATAGAATAGCATTAAATAAATATAAACGGGTAATCCGCTTTACCCGCGAGTGCCTGTTTACCCATAGGGTAATACCCGTACCCTACCCGCTATAAAAAATAGGGTAATAGGGTAGGGTATGGGTAAGAAATTTTATATGAGGGTAGGGTATGGGGAAGGCATACCCGTACCCTACCCTACCCATTGATATCCCTACCTGTGTTTCATCGGCCATAATGTAGATCCTTTGGAATGCAGACCTGACTGATTCCTTTACTCCGGATAGTGGTTTGCGATAGGGTTGCCCGTTGTCCCCGTATTTGTTTGTCTTATGCATGGAAAGGTTGGCCCATAGTATCGTGAATGCTACTCGTAGTGGGATATGGAAACCATTTGAATGCGGTAAACATGGACCTCTCATTACGCACATTTTCCTCACAGATGACTTGTTATTATTTAGGAAAGTTGATAGTGGGACGATCGAGGCTATGATCACTACACTTGCGGACTTTTGTGACTCCTCTAGTATGAAGGCGAGTGTGCCGAAAACAACTATCTTTTTCTCCAAAAATACTTGCCCCAGCACTAGGAGATGTATTCGAGATCGATTTGGTTTCAGGGAAGTGCAGAATTTGGGGAAGGATCTGGGTGTTCCAATTCTTCATAGTCAGGTAAACTCAAATACCTATGCGTACGTTTTAGACAAGATGAGAGGGAAGATCTCAAGCTGGAATATGTCCAGGCTCTCATTTGCTGGTAGGGCTACTTTATCCCAGTCAGTTTTGTACACTATGCCCATTTATGCGATGCAAGTTTCCAAGTTGCCAGTTGGAACTTGTGATGATATTGAAAGTGTAATGCGGATGGTTTTGTGGGGGTGGATCAGAGGAGCATCGTCGTATGAGTGGCATTGTGTGGACTACTATTTTGAGAAGTAAATAAGAAGAGTGGCTCGGCTTGAGGGATATGAGGAGGTAATAACGCCTTCAGGGTTAAAATTTGTTGGGGTGTGTTTACGCAATCAAGTACTCTTTGGGCACAAGTGCTTTGTGCAAAATACACATTTGTTCCTTCTTTTGGCCTCTCTACTCTTGCCCCGACTTCTTGCACACCCCTCTGGAGGCGGCTTTGCTCAAGTTGGGGAGACATGTCGAAAAATGTGGTTTGGTCTATTAGCAGGGGAGATACTATTTTGTTTTGGCTTCATATATGAGTGCGAGGGCTTTCGAAATCTTTAGCTGAGCTAGCTACTGCCCGCATTCCGGATAGGCTGCTGTGTAAGGCTGTGAACTTCTTTGTTGATCGAAATATTGGCTGGAAGTGGGATATGTTCGAAAATTGTTTGCCGCAGGAAGCCATTGAGAACATCGGGGCCGTTTTGGCTCCTAAAAATATAACTGAGCCGGATGCTCCTTAATGAGGGCTATCTTCTTCAGGTACCTTTATATTTCAATCCGTATATCATGAGTTGTGTCCGTCGGACGATGTTGGGGAGCGAAAGCCGTGGAAGGCCCTATGGGGTTGGTACGGTCCGCAACGTATCAAGACCTTTCTCTGGCTCCTTTTGATCCGGGGAGTGATGACTATTGCAGAGAGGGCGTGTAGAAATTTGGTCACACACGGGATGTGTGAAGTGTGTATTGTAACACCCCAAATCACAAATGGGACATTACATGCCGTAGAACCTTCATGAGGTCTACCGGGCTAACACATAACACACAATCCGAATATAAAATCCCAAAAGACACAATCATCATAGTAATATAGGGTCGTGGCCTCGGCCAAAACATTTTAATCAAGTATCGACGAGTGTAACTCCACATGAATCCATTGCCCACGCAGGGGACTTTAACCAATTTATAAAACACTCAGTCTAACTCCAACATCAAGATAAATGCAATAGTAAAACATAAAACACGACTCGAGCCTTATCATCATGCGGGTCCATCCTTTGCATGCATATCCCGTGCCAGCTCCTCGGTTCGACCAATACCTGAAATGCATAAGACGTATTTCCCCAATTTAAGGGGTTAGCATTCGAATAGCTAGTGTAAGTACACAAGTACACTACATTATATACATACACGATTCGACACAAGCAATCCATTTGAGAAAAACAGTTGAAGTCAAGATTCCGGAATATTACATTTACATCGAAACAGTATATTATCAAGTTTTCCACATCACAACTATCCACGCTTGGTAACCCGCGGCCATACCCATTAGTATCGACCCCTAGAGGCCCCGTCGGACCGTCCCCAGGTGAGAAACCACTTCCGCGGCCATACCCATTAGTATCGGCCCCCAGAGGTCCCATCGAACCATCCCCGGGTGGAAGAACATCAACACACGCACCCAAGTCCACTTCCGTGGCCGTACCCATTAGTATCGCCCCCCAAGAGGCCACATATGCCATCCCCGGGTGTAAGAGCAACAATCACATTCATTCAATAACACAATTTACATCATTCGCATCAAAACCGTACACACATTGAAATGTAATACATGTACTTGCCTTGAGTAAAATGACGCGAAAGGAAAAGGTGGACGACAAGGTTTCGGTCCAAACAATCTTCACGAATCCGATCCTACACATCCACGATATAAAATCGATCTCAATAACACAGAAACGTAAGAATTTGCCTTAATTCTACCCGTTGGGACGTTTTGTCGGACAATACAAGGTCAAAACCGATTCTAAACTATCAACGGGGAAAAACATCGAGTTTAACCCGAAAAACCACAAGAGAAACAAGGGATGGTGATTATGCTATCGAAATCTAACAATCATGAGAGGCAAATCGGACTAGAAGGGTGAAAACCAAAACAAAACCCCCAAATTCCCAAAATTTAGGGTTCTAAGGAAATATACCTCGATTCAGACGGAGGAGGATGATTATGATGACGATAAACCTTGCTTGAAGCCCAACAATTCTATGAAGGAACTTTATGGAGTATTCTGCACAAATCGCTCCAAGTCGCCCTAGGAGTTCACGTCGCGGACAAGGGAAGGAAAAGAAAGGAAATGACGCATCTGAGGTCAACTCAGGATTTAAATACCTGACAGAGCATTACGTACGCTAACATGGATAGTTAACGTACGCTAAGGTGTCTTACGTACGTAACTCCTTTGAGCTAACGTACGTAAGAGCCTGGCAGAGCGTTCTGCCCGATTGGCTGAGGTCGATAGCGCACGCTACGCCAAACCGTTAACGTGCACTACGAAGAGTTTTATGTACGTAACAAACGCCCGTTAACGCACGTAAGGGCTAGGCACAAACTGGAAAGAACCCCCGCTGAAGTCCATAACGTACGTTACGACTAAGGCATAATGTACGTTATGCAGGTAACGATAGCGCACGCTAAATAGCATGCATAACGTGCGTTATGCATGCAGCGATTGATCTTCTTGAACATCATTTTACGCGCAGACGACGATACAGCGGAACGCAACACAAGATCAAACCCAGAAGTGTAAACACGAGATATTCACGACAACAAAGTTAAGTGCTGAAAGATGGTACACTCCTGTAATACCCGGTTGTAATTCAGTAATTATCATTCAGTATTTGATACTCAGTAATTTCATTCATTATTGATCATTTGTCACTCAGATTCAGTCATGGTATTCATCATTCAGAGTAATTGTATCGAGTATCGATCGTCATTTCATCATTAATCTGATTGGAGTTTCGTGCCGTGTTTATCATCATTGTCATTTTCGTTGCAAGCTGTGCTTGAGGAGTAGCGCACGCTACATACTCCTTTTAGCGTACGCTAATTGGGTAGAGGTAGCGCACGCTACCGCTCAGCTTTAGCGCACGCTAAGGCTACCTTGGGCTGCGATCCGTAGGTCTTGGGTGCGGTGAGAATAATGGTAGCGCACGCTACGAGTGGTAAGTAGCGCGCTAACGGGTTGTAGTAGCGCACGCTATATGTGTGGAGTAAGCGCGCGCGCTAGGCGGATCGAGTTGAGTCCAGTGGCTCTTTGGATCGCACCGGGTTTATTCATAGCGCACGCTATGCATTGTTGTTAGCGTCTAATCGACATATTAGCGCACGCTAAATAATGGTTGTAGCGCACGCTATCGAGGTTAGATCGGAGGCGGATGGTTTTCGGACTCCGATCGGGCGTCAAGTATTTCGCTAGCGCACGCTAACAATGGATATTAGCGCACGCTAGTAGTATGGCCGTAGCGCACGCTATGAAGAGGTACGTGGCGCGCTACCGTGTTCGGACGATGGGTCTTGGACTACCCAAAGTACTCGTTAGCGCACGCTATGCACTAGGAGCTAGCGCACGCTAACTGGGTAGTATAAATTGACGATTAGTCAGACTTCGTCATTTGTTCATCTCATTTCACTCCTTCGGTATTTTTGGGCGATTTCGAGCGATTCGGAGAGGATTCTTCGAGGTGTAATCATCAACCATCATCTTCAAGTCTTTGAGTTGAATTTATCATCATTTCATCATCTTCATCACATCGAATCAAAGGTATTAATCTCTTGGATCTAGAATTTCGGATTTTTGGGTTTTCCTTCCGATTTCTTCGTGTAAGCTTGGATTATCATTGGGATATGTTAAGTTATGGATTATCTACTTGGATAAATATATTCCTACGGATTTAATGGTTATTTTCGGAATTGTTTTCAAGAACCCTTGGGGTTGACTTCGGTTAATTGGGGATTTTCCGATTGATGTCGTTATAATCATGAATTATGGATTCCTAATGGATTATTGATATCCTTGGAGTGTTTTGTTAGTTCGAAATACTCATTTTAGTGTTGGTTTCGACATATTCGGGATTGGATATTTTCGAAGTCGTGTGGTTGATTACGTATTCGTTAGAATGCCCCAATGAGTTCGATTATCGTTGTTTCGACCTTTGGGTTAGTCGTGTTTTGTTGTTTGATGCGTGTATTGAACGGTTGTTGGTAATTATTGTTGTTACGTATGGCGGCCCGTTGGGGATTTTGTTTAGTCACGGCAAGGCAAAGGCAGGAAGAGCATGTTGGCGGCGAGTCGATGATACTAGTAGGGGCCCCGATCATTCCGTTTGTTCGATCATTTTGATCATTTGATTATTTCATCATTTGTATTTTCCATTGCAAATTCCGTTTGTAATGTTTATTTATTCGGTGGTGTATTTTATCTTCATATAAAATACACTAGTATTCGGTATTGTCCTGGTGTGTCGTACTTAAACTCCTCATCGGAGTGTTTGGTAATATAATGTGGTTCGGTACTACAATTATATTATTTAATTCATCATTTTCATTTGCCTGGTGGGTCCCAGTCAGGGATTCACGGCACTGTAATATCCGCCTAGTTTGGGGTGTTACAGAGTTGGTATCGGAGCGTGGTTTTGAATACTACCCTCCAAGTCATGTCTCATTTGAAATCATCGTCATCGGACTAGTATCATTGGACTTTCGCGTCACGTGTGACCTGTGCAAATGCCGAGCCAATCAGACCAAGAACTGTAAGATTTCTAATGCCATGGTATAATTTCTGGCATTAATCATTCATTCATAATTCATCAGTTAACAATCCTCAATCATCATTGTCACGTTGACCGGGACGGTCAGGTTAACTCATTAATCACCAATTCATTTCATTGTTCAGTTGTTGATCAGGAAGATCGAATCATTAATCTTGTTAACTCATTCAAGATAATCATTTCAGTAACTTCATCAGATAATCATGTCACGTCAATTGATCATTCATGTAATCGTTGTATTTGAGCGCGTATGCTCATTTTCATCATTTCATAATATAATCATAATGTGATACTCATGCGAGATATATAATCATCATATGACTTTCCACTTCAGTATGGAAAGGGTGGCGAGAGGGCGTGGAGGACGAGGCCGTGGAGCGGGCCGAATCGAGAGCTCGTGTGAATACACGTGCAAACGCGAGGAATAATGCTAATTCATCGAGCGGCAGCGCCACTCATTCACACAGACGCGATCATTCATTATCGGGAGTCGTGCAGGACACGGCTCGGTCGAGAGGGTGTCGGGTTGATCCACTCGCATTTATGCGGGGCATGATGGCCCAAATGACTCGAGATGGCTCGGTTGATGGAGACGATGCATAACTCCGTCAATCGGGAATCGGCAGGCTCCTCCGCCGCCACCTCGGAGGCAAGAGAGGAATGTGAGTAACATCATCGGCGATATCTCTCGCGGAGCCACCTACTTTTGAGGGCTCGTCGAGCCGGCAGATATCATTCATTGGCTCGAGCATTTCGAGAAGTTTGTTTGCTATGGTAGAGTGTCAGGGACACAAAGTTTCTGTTGCGGCTTACTACCTTGGTAAGAGCGCACATTCTTGGTGGTTGTCATTGAAGCCCACCGAAGGATCTTGTACTTGGGATCGATTCAAGACTCTCATGATGGAGAGGTATTATCCGGCCCCACTCGGAGAGGCCAAGCCGTCAGAATTGCTCACCCCCGACCCCTCAACAGACGAGGATGTTCTCGCTATTGCCGAGAAATTTCAGGAACTTCTTCCTTTCGCCTCGTCCATCATTCATTCAGAGGCGGATAAAATCAAGTATTTCAGCAAGAGGCTGAAACCCCGTATGAGACTTCAGTTACTTAATCATAATTGCACCACGTTAGCCGAATTCATTGAGAAAGCTCTCACCTACGAGCTTACTGCTAAGGAAATTGCTAAGCAGCAACCTTCGTGTGCTAGCAAGAAATCGAAGAATCGTAATCAGTCTGAAGTCGGTCAGACAACTTTCAAGAAACCCCGTGCGGGCTCTGCTTTTAGAGCGACCTCCGATGCTCGTCTAAACCGCGGAATCTCGATCCACGAGCGGCGGTTCGGCCATCACTGTTATAAGCTGCGGGAACTTGGTCACCTCGGTACCAAGTGTCCGAGGCGTACTATCACATGTCATAATCGTGGAATTGTGGGACATAAGGCCCGTTTTGCCGTAGGGACTCCAAACCTACTCGGAGCGTCATCTCGGGCACCTAAGCGATCGGCCGTTAATCAAAGCCACTCAATCGGCGTCGTTTAAAGCAGCGGGAGCGACTAAAGGTTGAGCTTTTAGCCATCGACGGAGCGTCGGTCTGGGACTAGCAAGCCCGGATTTATGAGATGAAGAAGACCGATGATCCGAGGCCCGAATGATCTCGGTACACTCGATATTCTATCTCAACTTTGTGTGTACTCTTTTTGATCTTGGTGCATCGCATTCATTCATTTCGAGTCATGTTTGAGTAGACTAAATGCAGGTAGTGCTACTAGTTGTGAGCCTTATGTCATTGGCCTACCCGATGGTAGGCGAATTATCGTGTCGGGAGATTCGAATTATCCGATTCAATTTCATGGTCGTGTATGGCGGTGGACCTAATCGTGGTAGATTTGCCGAGGGCGGCGTCATCTTGGGTATCGATTGGATGGATTGTCATGATGCCATCATTAATGTCCGTAGCGTATGGTCACTATCATTTGACGATGGAGTTGAATGTGTGTTTCGGAGGTAATCCCATTGCAGTAAGGTCATTAATTCAATGAAAGCGGTAAGGTTACTCAATCGGGGATGTGTCGGTTATTGGTGCTATATGGCCAAAGAGAAGTCATCGATAATGTTAACGGATATTCGGTGGTGAGGGAATATGCCGATGTTTTCCAGACGAGTTACAGTTTGCCTCCACGAGAGGGATGTGGAATTCACGATTGAGTTGGAGCACGTACGTCCCGATATCGAAGGCGCCGTCTGGATGGCCCACCGAGATGCGGGAATTAAAGAACCAACTTGAGGAGTTGTTCGAGAAAGGTTATATTCGGCCGAGTGCGTCCCGTGGGGAGCGCCGGTGTTATTTGTCAAGAAGAAGGATGGTTCATTCCGCTTATGTATTGATTATCGGGAGTTGAGCAGGTGACGATCAAGAATAAGTACCCCTTACCCCGTATTGATGATCTCTTAGATCAACTTCGGGAGCTTGATATTTTCCAAGATCGACTTAAGATCTGGATACCATCGATTCGGATTCGAGAGTCGGATATCGCGAGGACGGCGTTTCGAACTCGCTATGGTCACTATGAGTTTGTGGTTATGCCGTTTGGATTGACTAATGCACCTGCGGTATTCATGGAGTTAATGAATCGGGTTTTCATCGACTTTTTGGATCGGTTTGTTGTTGTCTTCATCGATGACATTTTGATTTATTCTCGTGACCGGGAGGAACACGAGTCTCACCTTCATCGAGTGCTCGACGTGTTGAGACGAGAACAACTTTATGGGAAGTTCTCCAAATGTGAGTTCTGGATGTCCGAAGTGACGTTTCTCGGACACGTAATTTCATCAGACGGAGTTCGTGTCGACTCTCAGAAGACGGAGGCTATTCGAGATTGGCTACCTCCGAAGAGTGTTAAGGAAATCCGAAGCTTCCTCGGATTAGCGGGTTATTATCGGCGATTTGTGGAAGGATTTTCTAAAATCGCTCAACCCTTGACGAACTTATTGCGGAAGGATAAGAAATACACGTGGTCCGACGCGTGTCAACGGAGTTTTGAGGAACTCAAGAGTCGGTTAATGTCAGCACTTGTACTTTCCTTGCCGCAGGGGACGGAAGGATTTTTGGTCTATAGTGATGCGTCCGGACAGGGTCTCGGATGTGTGCTCATGCAGAACGGGAAAGTTATTGCCTATGCTTCACGGCAATTGAGACCTTACGAGGTTAATTATCCGACCCACGACCTGGAGCTAGCAGTCGTGGTGTTCGCTTTGAAGATTTGGCGTCATTACCTTTATGGCGTCACCTGTCAGATATTCACCGATCATAAGAGCTTAAAGTATATATTTACTCAGAAGGAGTTAAATATGCGTCAGAGACGGTGGTTGGAATTAATCAAGGATTTTGATATCGAGATCCTCTACCACCCGGGCAAGGCGAACGTTATCGCCGACGCCTTGAGTCGTAAGTCCGTTCGGGAGCGGATGCTTGCCCGTTTAACGATTCGAAGGAGCTTGGCGGGAACTCCTTAGACCCGAGATCGAGGTCTGGCTTCAGCGAGTTCAGGGGCAGCTTTGTATGTTAGAGATTTCCTCGTCACTAGAGGAGACAATTCGAGAGAATCAGGGTTCGGACCCATCATTGTTGCGCATCCGTGAGGATGTGGCTCAGGGGAAAGCCCCTGGATTTGTGGTCCACGAGGATGGACTTTTGAGGTTTAAGAATCGGTTGTGTGTACCGGCAAATGGCGAGTTGAAAAACTCGATTTTGAAAGAAGCTCATGCTACCCCTTACTCCGTTCATCCGGGGTCTAGCAAGATGTACAAGGACTTGAAACAAAATTACTGGTGGAGTAATATGAAGCGAGAAGTCGCAGAATTTGTTTCGAGATGCTTAACCTGTCAACAAGTTAAGATTGAACATCAGCGGCCGTGGGTATCTTTGAAACCTCTTCCTATTCCCGAATGGAAGTGGGAAGACATTTCTATGGATTTCATCACGAGTTTGCCGACGAGTCGTCGTGGCATGAATACGATCTGGGTGATCGTGGACCGCTTAACTAAATCAGCTCATTTCCTTGAGATCAAGGAAACGTGGGGTCCCGAGAGACTTGCTCAACTGTTCATCAAAGAGATAGTCGATCGCACGGTACTCTAAAAGTATCGTTTCCGATCGTGACGGGGTTTGTGTCGCATTTTGGAAATCGATTCATCGTGCTATGGGAACTCGGCTTAATCTCGATCGCTTTTCATCCTCGGTCAAGCGGACAATCAGAGAGGACCATTCAGACATTAGAGGACATGTTGAGGACATGCGTCCTTGATTGGAAAGACGATTGGGAAGCCCAACTACCATTGATCGAGTTCACGTATAATAATAGTTGGCATGCTTCGATCAAGATGGCACCTTACGAGGCCTTGTATGGTCGTCGTTGTCGACCTCCGTTGTGTTGGGACGACTTATCGAATCAATCGGCAAGGCCCGATATGCTTATAGCGCCCGTGAGAAGGTAGCTTTGATCGAGTCGTTTGTTGACCGCTCGAGTCGACATAAATCATATGCGAGATAACCGTAAATCGACCATTAGAGTTCGAGGTGGTGACCATGTGTTGGTCAAGGTATCCCAGTCGTGGTATCTTCCGTTTTGGGAAGAGGAAAGTTAGTCCGAGATTCATCGGACCGTTTGAGATTTTGGATCGGGTGGGCGAGTTAGCTTATCGATTGGCTTTACCTCCGGCGTTGAGCCGAATTCATAATGTGTTTCATGTCTCTCGATTGCGGAAGTATGTTGCCGACCCGAGTCACATACTTGATTCGATGAAATCGAGATTGCCGATGATCATTCATATGAGGAGCGTCCTGTGCGAGTTTTAGAGCGGCGAATCAAGCTTGAGGAATAAGACGATTCCTTTGGTTAAAATTCGATGGTCTAGACACGGAGTCGAAGAGGCTACTTGGGAAACCGAGGATAGTATGGGGAGAGTTATCCGAGTTGTTTGACCCTTAGTTTCGAGACGAAACTCTTTTAAGGGGGTGTATGTAATACCGGTTGTAATTCAAGAATTATCATTCAAGAATTATCATTCAGTATTTGATACTCAGTAATTTCATTCATTATTGATCATTTGTCACTCAGATTCAGTCATGGTATTCATCATTCAGAGTAATTGTATCGAGTATCGATCGTCATTTCATCATTAATCTGATTGGAGTTTCGTGCCGTGTTTATCATCATTGTCATTTTCGTTGCAAGCTGTGCTTGAGGAGTAGCACGCTACATACTCCTTTAGCGTACGCTAATTGGGTAGAGGTAGCGCACGCTACCGCTCGACTTTAGCGCACGCTAAGGCTACCTTGGCTGCGATCCGAGTCTTGGGTGCGGTGAATAATGGTAGCGCACGCTACGAGTGGTAAGTAGCGCGCGCTAACGGGTTGTAGTAGCGCACGCTATATGTGTGGAGTAGCGCGCTAGGCGGATCGAGTTGAGTCCAGTGGCTCTTTGGATCGCACCGTATATTCATAGCGCACGCTATGCATTGTTGTTAGCGTACGCAATCGACATATTAGCGCACGCTAAATAATGGTTGTAGCGCACGCTATCGAGGTTAGATCAGAGGGCAGATGGTTTTCTGGACTCCAGTACTGGGCGTCAAGTATTTCGCTAGCGCACGCTAACAATGGATATTAGCGCACGCTAGTAGTATGGCCGTAGCGCACGCTACGAAGAGGTACGTAGCGCGCGCTACCGTGTTCGGACAGTGGGTACTGGACTACCCAAAGTACTCGTTAGCGCACGCTATGCACTAGGGCTAGCGCACGCTAACCTGGACTGAGTATAAATTGGACAGTTAGTCAGACTTCGTCATTTGTTCATCTCATTTCACTCCTTCGGTATTTTTGGGCGATTTCGAGCGATTCGGAGAGGATTCTTCGAGGTGTAATCATCAACCATCATCTTCAAGTCTTTGAGTTGAATTTATCATCATTTCATCATCTTCATCACATCGAATCAAAGGTATTAATCTCTTGGATCTAGAATTTCGGATTTTTGGGTTTTCCTTCCGATTTCTTCGTGTAAGCTTGGATTATCATTGGGATATGTTAAGTTATGGATTATCTACTTGGATAAATATATTCCTACGGATTTAATGGTTATTTTCGGAATTGTTTTCAAGAACCCTAGGGGTTGACTTGATTAATTGGGGATTTTCCGATTGATGTCGTTATAATCATGAATTATGGATTCCTAATGGATTATTGATATCCTTGGAGTGTTTTGTTAGTTCGAAATACTCATTTTAGTGTTGGTTTCGACATATTCGGGATTGGATATTTTCGAAGTCGTGTGGTTGATTACGTATTCGTTAGAATGCCCCAATGAGTTCGATTATCGTTGTTTCGACCTTTGGGTTAGTCGTGTTTTGTTGTTTGATGCGTGTATTGAGCGGTTGTTGGTAATTATTGTTGTTACGTATGGCGGCCCGTTGGGATTTTGTTTTTAGTCACGGCAAGGCAAAGGCACGGAAGAGCATGTTGGCGGCGAGTCCGATGATACTAGTAGGGGCCCCGGTCATTCCGTTTGTTCGATCATTTTGATCATTTGATTATTTCGTCATTTGTATTTTCATTGCAAATTCCGTTTGTAATGTTTATTTATTCAGGTGGTGTATTTTATCTTCATATAAAATACACTAGTATTGATATTGTCTGGTGTGTCGTACTTAAACTCCTCATCGGAGTGTTTGGTAATATAATGTGGTTCGGTACTACAATTATATTATTTAATTCATCATTTTCATTTGCCTGGTGGGTCCCAGTCAGGGATTCACGGCACTGTAATATCCGCCTAGTTTGGGGTGTTACAACTCCCAACTACAGGGGAACCCAAAATACGACAAGGAGGATAAAGTTCCCTAAACTTTTAGAAAATTACAAAATGGCCCAAACGTCCGAAAAATCACGATACGATGTCGGATTAACAATCCGAAACTCACAACATGAGTAACTCAACCATACAAACTCATGGGAAAAGAAAAATAATGAAATCGGACGAGTTTTACGAGAATCGAACGTGCACGCGATAAAACATAGTTCAAGACCAAAATTCGTAAAAACATCACCGAAACCCGTCCAAATGGAAAAACTCAAAGAACAAACTAGATTTAGAATCCCAAAATAGTGACAAGCGAGTCGTCCGAAATGAAAATACACTAAAAAAATAAATTACCAAAAATAGAAAGTACGGATATTACATGTATGGCCCATGCAGAAACATACCCGCACCTGTTACGTGAGTGTGTGACTGTTGATTCGGTTTGGAAGGGTGTGATTCCGGCTGAGGATATAACTGTTTTTTTGGATGTTTCGGTAGAGTTGCATGGATGGGTCTTCTCTAACCTCCAGTCGACACGGCTGCATAATAGTGGGGTTCCTTGGGCGATGGTGTTCGGAGTGTGTTGTTGGTATTTGTGGAAGGCTCAGTGTAACCTTATTTTTAAACAGGAAAGCATTAACCCTAATAGCATTATTTCCAAGTTACTTCGAATGGCTAGGATTACAGAGGAAGCTCGTGTGTTACTTTTTGTGCCCCGCAACCACCCTAGACAGATAACCCAAGTTCAGTGGATGCCACCGCCAGAGGGGGTGAGAAAGCTTAATATCGATGCTTCCATGACAACGGATAGGGGTGGTATACTGTATCGTACCGAATTTTTTTGTCGATACCGTATATTGTACCGAAAGTTTCGGTACAACAAAATTCATACTGATACCGTACCGAAAGTTTCGGTATACCGAAATTCGGTATACCAAATTTTTGGTATGGCTTTCGGTCCATACCGATACTGTACCGAAATGTCGGTATACCGAATTTTATTTCGGTATCGGTGTATACCAAACTTATCAAAATATCGAATTACCAAAATATCAAAAAAATCTTGATATACCGATATATACCGAAATACCGAATTAAAAAAAATACCAAAAATATCGATATACCGATATATATATTGAAATATCGAATTTTTTTTGGTATCTCGGTATATACCAAAATACCGAAAATAAAAAAAATTCATACCGTTACCGTACCGAAAATTTTCGTTACGGCACCATACCGTACCGAAAATTCGGTATATTTCGGTACGGTAAATTAGGTATTTCGGTATATTTTGCCACCCCTAGCAACGGACAGTGGGAAAGCATTCGGCGGTGGAGTGTTCCGAGACTGTCAAGGGCATTGGATGAGAGGTTTTGTGACTAATATAGGAATTTGCCCTATTCTTAAGGCTGAGGTCTGGAGCATTTTGCATGGGGCTACATTTGTTTTGCGCATGAATATTCGAAATGTGCACATTTAGAGTGATAGTCTTCTTGCTGTCAAGATGATCAACGGAAGCTATACGGAGAATGCTGATTGTCGACAGCTTATACATACCATTCGCCAGACCTTCACTAAGTTTGATTTGGTGACTCTGCTTCATATACATCGGGAAGGAAATTTTATGGCCGATTCTCTATCGCATCATGCCTACCAGTTTGAGCGAGGGGTACATGTTTTGGATGATTCTACTGAAGATGTTAAATCATGGCTTTTGCACGATATAACTGGTGTTTCCTATGAACGTTAGCTTGTAAATTCTCTAGGGCTCAGCCCGCTTTCTCTACAAAAAAAAAAAAGACATAAAACTCCACATGTTAAATCATACTTCGTGTAAAGTGATTGGAGTGGAAACATGTTCCTTTAAATTGGTTTGGGAGAAGTATTTACTCAAATAATTTAGGAATGTGAAGGTTGTCATAAATACCTCAAAATGTGGGGGTTGACATGAATACCTCAAATTATGGGGTTAAAATGTTCGTCATTGATATCATATCATGAGACATTTGATCTCTTAGTGATGTTAGTCATATTGATTGTGAAAATTAATAAATAACCTAGCCGATCTGCTAACCAAATGGTTAAATTGAGATCAAATGGTCAAAATTGCTAAAAGGGGATATGACTAAAATCCACATCTTAAGGATGGTTATAGTGGATACCCAACCATGATGATTGGAGGATTCCAAGAATTTTGTTCACATGTGTTGTGTCGAGATTTATACACCTCAATAGGCGATCGGCACAAATACTGGGCGATCGAACCAAAGTCAAATGGACCAAGGCAGGCTCGCCGAACGAAGGACCCAGAACCGGACCTAGCGCCGAGCGATCGACTGCCAAGGCGATCGTCTCCCGGCAACTAGCGATCGTCCCAAAATGCCCGATCATGGACGACCGCCTCACGCTACGTAAAGCCAACATCTGCCAAGTCTCCGACGGCCGAAACTCGAAATAGAGACCCACATGAAGATTCGGAAAAGGCGCCACAGGATAAGGCCCTTTGACCCCAGCCTGTCGCCATCTTCTCACCTACCGACAGACCCGTCGAAAGGTCCAAGGTGGGACCTCCCGAAACAACGACAAGAGATGCGTGTTGTACTCTCATTAGTTCGCTTAGCTGGCTGCCAGCAGCAGCCGTGGATTTTAAGGCAACCAGCCCATGTGCTACAGACGATCGCCCCCTTATTATAATATAAGAAAGGCGATCGCCTGTCAGAAAAAGACATCCCAGCTCCTCCTATAAATAGAAGGCATCCTGCACTTGGAAAGCGGTCTGCTTTCTCGCTGCTTCAATGTTGGCTTCTCTCTCTTGGCTACGCTATAAAACTTTGGACATCCTTCTACCTCTCACTCTCGAAACCTCTTAAACATAAGACGGTCGGCAGAAACGGAAACAAGAACTCACAGAGCTTCAACTCTGGTTCTTCCGGCAATCACCAGCACTCAAGAACTAGATAACTAGGGTCTTTTACACTCATTGTAATTGTACTCTTACATTAATATTTGTACTCCAACGTATTCGTATTAATAATATCTCGCGAGAGCATTCAAGTCCGGGCCTAAAAAACCCGGCAAATCCTGTGTTATTTACTTTACCTCGGACGTTCTCTCGCATTTGTTTGTTACTCATCCTTTCCAGCAATCCCTTACGATTTTGGGTAACAACAATTGGCGCTAGAGGAAGGGCATCTACCTTCATTTTTATTCCGACCGTTTCGAAGAACACTCACCGTTCTCCGGAGCATATACCTGAAGAAACACTCACTATTCTTCAGAGAAAAACCTTCAGATTCATGATGTCTGCCACCACATCGAAGAGAGCCACTCTCCGATCCACCGGACGCCATATTCTGGCTTAATCCGAGCCCGAGCCTATGGTAGAGGGTAGCCACGGCGGCGCAAGACTCTCAATCCCGCCCCCGAGGGACGGCCCTAGCCTTTCGCTCGATCAGTTCCAAACAGCAGAACAGATCGAGGAGTCCATGGCCATCCTACGGGAGCGACGGAGAGCATCCGATGCGCCCGCAATTACCCCATCGGCCGTCCACCGCGCGAGCAAGCAAAAACTCAAGGGGTTACTTGTCGAGCAATCATCAGGAAGCCCCGATTCACGAGCAGAGGTACTCGTGAGGCAAGACGGTTCTGTTTTTAGCCGCCTAGGAAGCGACCCATCATGGCGGCCAGGGCATTATGGCCCCATCCACGAGACGACGGAGCTCGAATTCGTCACCAGGAGTTCAGCCTATCCAACTCCCAGAAGGCAGACCAGCCATCTAGCTCCTCCTCACCGAAGAATCGAGGTCGGCGACGATGACCTCATCGCCTACCGCGGAGCCACGAGATCGGTACACGATCGCCTCGGCTCCCGCTCCTAGAGCCAAACCATGAGCGAACAAGCTTCGGCGATGGCCGCAATGCAACGCCAGCTCGATGGTATGAAGGCGCTCCTAGAAACTGGGGCAGGAGCCAAGAGAAAGATCGCCAGGCCTAGCGAGACGCTCGCTGCCCAGATCGAACTTGCCCCCGTGCAGCCAATGATCACTCCTCCTCAAACACCTCTGTACAAGGAGAGATCGGACCCCGAGACTCACCTGAGCAAGTTCCGGATCTATATGACCGGATGTGGGGCATCAGACGCGATCAGATGCCGAATGTTCCCGTTAACTTTGGGCGACCTGGCCCATAGGTGGTACACCTCATTGCCACCGTGATCCATCAGTCCCTTTGAACAACTGGTGAGCGACTTCGCATCGTATTTCGCCGCCAAGATCGCTCGACCAGAAGGTCCCCACCGCATGATGAAAATCAGGCAGGGGGAAGAGGAGTTCGACGAAGACTACATCAACCGGGTGGATGAGATAATCATCCACGGCGAGCCCGTAAGCGACGAGATTGCCCTCTACTCAGTCCTAGGGGGATTCAATGGTCTTTCGCCCATGTTCAAGCACTTTACGAATGATATCCCCCCCAACCTACGCGATCTTCCGCGCCAAGGCCGCAGACTTTCTGTCCAAGTGGAGGTTGCTCGCCCTTCGCCAAGACGAGGGGGCAGAGACGGCGATCGCCAAGTCCAACAAGGCGTCCGCCAAACCACGCGGTGATTTCAGGACTTTCGAGGATGTGGGAGCCCATCTCTACCACAACCTCAATCTATCTCTGGCTCATATTTTATACGCCATCCAGGGGCTCGAACGGATAAGCAAGCCGAAGGCGGTAAAGGACCATGGTCATCTGGGCTGCAACAAATTTTGTGCTTACCACAAGAGTCCCGGCCACAACACCGATCAATGCCGCGACCTCCTCAGGCAACTCTGGAGATTGTTCGAGGAGGGCAAGCTGGACAGCCTAGTAACTTAGCCAGAGCCCCGGGCGGAAAGAAGCAAGTGCCGCGATCGGCATCAGAACAACGATCACCAGTCTCCCAATCCGATCGCCAGAATCAAACACGGCGAGCCAAAGAATTCCTACGATTCGATCGTCCCGATCAACCCTGACGGCCAGATCTTTATGCTTCAACCAAGAGGTGGAAACTTCGGAGGTCTTTCCCCAGTTTCCACCACGTCAAACGAAAGGCCACTGCCCAAAGCAACATCTCTAAAAAATGGAGGACTCGCTCGCCATCTAAAGTTCATCATCTAACATGATGGACCTAGGCACGAGATCGCCTCCCTAAGCACAACGTATACCATCGAGGATCTCCATCTAACGTGACGATCCGAGGTAGAAGAGTGCAGCCATGGTCTTGGAGGTCGATGGAACTGACAGCTTCGTCTATGCAATGTTCCTTTGGGCTGCGATCGCTCGCCCTTCGTTTAAATACGAGACGGGCGTAGCCGAAGGACCCTCCAAACAAATCTGTGGACATGCTCGCCCGCCCTCAAAAGTTCATCATCTAACATAATGAACCCGGACAATGCGACGCGTCCCTACCCCCGTCACAATGTATACCGTCGAGGATTGCCATCTAACATGACGATCCGAGGTAGAAAAGTGCTAACAAGCCACGGACGTGGAGTCGATTAATCCGACGACGCCCCGTGCAAGGACTCCTCCAGACCAAGACTGCTCGTCCTTCGTTTAAATACGAGGCGGGCGCAGCCTAACGAAGGACCCTCACAATAAATTGAGTCACGAGATAAACCTACATGTGGAATGTCCCTTGCGCACAAGAAATGGTAATGGAGGTCGGTCCATCGAACGTCGCGACCGTGCACGGTTCCTCAAAGTTGAAACAATCAGCTTTCTATGAGGGATCTGCAAAATTTAAAATCACAAGGACAAGGCCGAAGATAGGTCGCCAAATGTTTGGCTCGCCCGTCATTATCCTAAACGATCGCCAGTGGAACCACCTCACCCCATGTCTTCAACATCGAAGCAAGCTGGAGGCAATTGTTGTGTCGAGATTTATACACCTCAACAGGCGATCGGCACAAATACCGGGCGACCGAACCAAAGTCAATTGGACCAAGGCAGGCTCGCCGATCGAAGGACCCAGAACAGGACCTAGCGCCGAGCGATCGACTGCCAAGGTGATCGTCTCATGGCAACTAGCGATCGTCCCAAAATGCCCGATCATGGACGACCGCCTCACGCTACGTAAAGCCAACATCCGCCAAGTATCCGAATGCCGAAACTCGGAATAGAGACCAACATGCAGATCCGGAAAAGGCGCCGCTGGATAAGGCCCTTTGACCCCAGCCTGTCGTCATCTTCTCACCTACCGACAGACCCGCCAAAAGGTCCAAGGTGGGACCTCCCGAAACAGCGACAAGAGATGTGTGTTGTACTCTCATTGGTTCGCTTAGCTGGATGCCAGCAGCAGCCGTGGATTTTAAGGCAACCAGCCCATGTGCTGCAGACGATCGCCCCCTTATTATAATACAAGAAAGGCGATCGCCCATCAGAAAAAGACATCCCAGCTCCTCCTATAAATAGAAGGCATCCTGCACTTGGAAAGAGGTCTGCTTTCTCGCTGCTTCACTGTTGGCTTCTCTCTCTTGGCTACGCTATAAAACTTCGGACATCCTTCTACCTCTCACTCTCGAAACCTCTTAACCATAAGACGGTCGGCACAAACGGAAACAATAACTCACAGAGCTTCAACTCTGGTTCTTCCGGCAATCACCAGCACTCAAGAGCTAGATAACTAGTCTTTTACACTCATTGTAATTGTACTCTTACATTAATATTTGTACTCCAACGTATTCGTATTAATAATATCTCGCGAGAGCATTCAAGCCCGGGCCTAAAAAGCCCGGCAAATCCTATGTTATTTACTTTCCCTCGGACGTGCTCTCGTATTTGTTTGTTACTCATCTTTTCCAGCAATCCCTTCCGATTTTGGGTAACAACAATTGGCGCTAGAGGAAGGGCATCTACCTTCATTTTTATTCCGACCGTTTCGAAGAACACTCACCGTTCTCCGGAGTATATACCTGAAGAAACACTCACTGTTCTTTAGAGAAAAACCTTCAGATTCATGATGTCTGCCACCACATCGAAGAGAGCCACTCTCCGATCCGCCGGACGCCTCATTCCGGCTCAATCCGAGCCCCACCCTACAGTGAAGGGTAGCCACGGCGGCGCAAGACTCTCGATCCCGCCCCCGAGGGACGGCCCTAGCCTTTCGCTCGATCAGTTCCAAACAGCGGAACAAATCGAGGAGGCCGTGGCCATCCTACGGGAGCGACGGAGAGCATTCGATGCGCCCGCAATTACCCCATCGGCCGTCCACCGCGCGAGCAAGCAAAAACTCAATGGGTTACTTGTCGAGCAATCGTCAGGAAGCCCCGATTCACGAGCAGAGGCACTCGCGAGGCGGGACGGTTCTGTTTTCAACCGCCTAGGAAGCAAACCATCATGGCGGCCGGGGCATTCTGGCCCCAGCCACGAGACGACGGAGCCCGAATCCATCACTAGGAGTTCAGCCTATCCAACTCCCAGAAGGCAGACCAGCCATCTGGCTCCTCCTCGCCGAAGAACCGAGGTCGGCGACGATGACCTCATTGCCTACGGCGGAGCCAGGAGATCGATACACGATCGCCTCGGCTCCCGCTCCGAGAGCCAAACCATGAGCGACCAAGCTACGGCGATGGCCGCAATGCAACGCCAGCTCGATGGTATGAAGGAGCTCCTAGAAACTGGGGCAGGAGCCAAGAGAAAGATCGTCGGGCCTAGCGAGATGCTCGCTGCCCAGATCGAACTCGCCCCTGTGCAGCCAAGGATCACTCCTCCTCAAACACCTCTGTACAAGGAGAGATCGGACCACGAGACTCACCTGAGCAAGTTCTGGATCTACATGAGCGGATGTGGGGCATCAGACGCGATCAGATGCTGAATGTTCCCATTAACATTGGGCGACCTGGCCCATAGGTGGTACACCTCATTGCCACCGCGATCCATCAGATCCTTTGAACAACTGGCGAGCGACTTCGCATCGTACTTCGCCGCCAAGTTCACTCGACCAGAAGGTCCCTACCGCATGATGAAAATCAGGCAGGGGGAAGAGGAGTCCGACGAAGACTACATCAGCCGGGTGGATGAGATAATCCTCAACGGCGAGCCTGTAAGCGACGAGATCGCCCTCTACTCAGTCCTAGGGAGATTCAATGGTCTTTCGCCCATGTTCAAGCACCTTACGAAGGATATCCCCCCCAACCTACGCGATCTTCCGCGACAAGGCCGCAGACTTTCTGGCCAGGTGGAGGTTGCTCGCCCTTCGCCAAGACGATGGGGCAGAGACGGCGATAGCCAAGTCCAACAAGGCGTCCGCCAAACCACCCGGTGATTTCAGGACCTTCGAGGATGTGGGTGTAACACCCCCAAGACATTCAGGGCATATTACAGCGCCGTGGAACCCACAATGTGGAATCCACCAGGCTAACGTACCAAACAGGACATTCGACAACGACAAACCATCATAAAATAAAACGACAAGCTAAATAAAAGACTATAATCGACAAATAACATTCTGACATCAAATCCATTTTCCCAAAACGGGAACACAACATTAACAAATCCAAATCGGAAGTACTCGAGTACTTAAACAAATTTTATAATACATAATCCCAAAATCAGACATCAATAATAACCGACGAACATAACACCGAAAATCAATTACTGGACAATATCATGCTTGCCCATCATCCTCATACAGCTCGAGTGCTCGCTTATCTCCACGATCAGTACCTGAAATACAAAAAGTATTTCCCCCATTTAAGGGGTTAGCGACAACTGCTAGTGCAAGTACAATCTATTTGAACTACATTCTAATCAGATGAATATATGCGCCAAAAAGTCATTTTAGAAAACATTTTATATTCCGGAATATTTACGATGTACAGTCACAAAACACATTATCTCCAACAAATCACAATTCAAAGTTAACCGTTGGTACGAGACTCCCGGCCACCGTACCCCGCAGAGCCCCGTCGGACATCCCTGGGTGGCTAACCACAGTTCGCGATATGCACACTCACGGCAATACGTATCCCTAGAGGCCCCGTCGGACCGTCCCTAGGTGAACATACACATAACCATCCATAACAACCACGATACAGCCATAATTCAAATACTAGAACATGTAAACAAATGTAAAGTACTCGCCTTTCAGACATTCTTGAAGAAATGGAGTTGAAGCACGACTACGAACGATCCGGGTGGAAAACGACGGTTCCTAAACGAAGGACCAATACAGTTCAGTCCCCACGGACAGCAATACTCTAATGGAATACACCCATAACCCCGATTACATGATACGACAATGAACGATCAATCGATACGGGCGAGGGTTTACATAAAATCTCCCCGTATCGATAATTCGCGGATTAAAATCAGGGAAGTTGGATTAAGAATCACTCAATAATCACAACCGGTAAAGAATATCGTAATATAGATGAACAATTCGGAATTAAACCCTAAAATCCCGAAAATCCCCCAAATTCGTCAAAATTAGGGTTCCTGAGGAATTACCTTTAATTCGGCTGATGAAAGATGATTATGCTGATTATGATATGATGGCTCGATTCTACCGTGATGGAATTTGAAGAGAACTCCGAATAGAACTGGTGGAAATCGTCTCTGAGGTCGCACGTCGAAGAAACGAAGAGAAAAGAAATAAAGCTGTTTCAAATCGTCCGTGACTTATATTCACGGAGTTAGCGCACGCTAATCGTCATATGTAACGCGCGCTAACGGGGCCGTGACAGTCCAGTGGCTCACGCCACCCTTCGTTAGCGTACGCTAACAATAGGCGTTAGCGTACGCTAATCGCACATCGGTAGCGCACGCAAGGGAACAGGGGTAGCGTCGCTACCTACATGATTCAAAGATCGCTAATGTCACATCGGTGTAAGTCATCGAGGGTATAAAACACGAAACGCACGACGAGACCAGAATCCAGGAACATAGACGCGAAGCATATAAGACAACGGAGCTAAGCGCTGAAAGAAAATACAATTTCGACCACCGGAGGGTCCGTAATACGACAACGAAACTAAGATTCCCGAAACTATTAGGAAATTACAAAAATGGCCCAAGTGCCCGAAAATCACGAAACGACGTCGGATTTACAAACCGAAAGTCTCCACATGACCAACCCAACCATACGAACTCGACAATCCAAGAAACAATGAAAACGAATGAGTTTTACGAGAATCGAACGTTCATACGGCAAAACATGCCATAAAACGAAATTACGTGAAAACATCATCAAAACTCATCCAAATGGAAAAACTCCAAGAACAAAATAGATTCAAAATGTCGAAACGGTTACAAGAGAGTCGATAAAAATAGACATACACCAAAAATGGAAACTGCTAAAAATGGAAAAAAAATTACGGATATTACATTCTCCCCCTCTAAAATAAAGTTTCGTCCCGAAACTTAAGAATCAAAAAGCTCGGGGTATCTCGAACGCATATCTTCCTCTAACTCCCACGTCGCTTCTTCTACTCCGTGTCTCGACCATTGCACCTTAACCAAAGGAATGGTTTTGTGCCTTAACTGTTTGTCACGACGCTCCAAAATTCTGACGGGCCTCTCTTCAAACGTAACATCCTTCTCGATCTCCACATCTCCAAAGTCAATAATGTGGGACGGGTCCGGAACGTACTTCCTCAACTGGGAAACGTGAAATACGCTATGAACATGACTCAGCGACGGAGGTAAAGCCAAATGGTACGCTAACTCACCGACTCTCTCCAATACCTCGAAAGGTCCAATATATCTCGGGCTGAGTTTCCCCTTCTTCCCAAAACGGAAAACTCCTTTCGTCGGAGACACTCTCAACAGAACATGATCTCCCACCTCAAACTCCAAAGGTCTACGCCTAACATCCGCACTTTTGTCGACTGTGAGCAGCCAACATCCTCTTTCTAATCAATTTAACTTTCTCCCTCGTCTCCAACACAAGGTCCGGCTTGGTGCCAACCAAATTGTACGGTTCATCCCAACATATCGGTGATCGACAACGTCGGCCATAAAGTGCCTCATACGGTGCCATCTTAATCGACGCGTGCCAGCTATTATTATAAGTAAACTCAATTAAAGCCAGATGATCCTCCCAGTCACTACTCCAATCTAACGCACACGCGCGCAACAAATCCTCGAACGTCTGAATGGTACGTTTGGACTGCCCATCGGTTTGGGGATGGAAAGAAGTGCTCAGACGTAATCGTGTCCCCAATGCCTTATGTACCGCCTGCCAAAAATGCGATACAAATCGGCCATCTCTATCCGAAATAATGGTCTTCGGCGTACCATGAAGTCTCACTATCTGTGCGATAAAGACACGAGCCAACTTTTCTGGACCCCAAGTATCCTTGATGCCCAGAAAATGTGCCGACTTAGTTAGTCGGTCTACAATCACCCACACCATATTCATACCAGTCTTCGTCCTCGGTAAACTCGTGACAAAATCCATAGAGATGTCCTCCCACTTCCATTCCGGAACGGGAAGTGGTTTCAAAAATCCTACCGGCACGATGCTCAATCTTGACTTGCTGACAAGTCAAACACTTAGCCACAAACTGAACTACCTCCTTCTTCATGTCGTTCCACCAGAAATTCTTCCTCAGATCTTTATACATTTTACTCGAGCCCGGATGGACTGAGTAAGGTGACGCATGAGCCTCTCGCATAATGCTCTGTCTCAATTCCGAGTTGTTTGGAACACACAACCGACCTCAGAATCTAAACACACCGTCCTCATGAATAACGAATCCCGGGGCTTTCCCCTTCCCTACACTCTCTCGAAGCTGAATAAACATCGGGTCCTCTAACTGTCCCGACTTAATGTCCTCGACCAGAGATGAAGAAATCTCAAGAGTACGCAACTGCCCGGAACTCTCTGGCAGTACAATCTCAATGCTCAACCTCATAAACTCTCGTTGAAGTCCCGACTGGGCCGTGAGTAACTCAAGCGCCCGAAGCGATACCGATTTCCGGCTCAAGGCATCTGCTACCACATTAGCCTTGGCCGGATGATAAAGGATCTCGAGATCGTAATCCTTAATCAATTCCAACCACCTCCTCTGCCTCATATTAAGCTCTTTCTGGGTGAAAATGTACTTTAGGCTCTTGTGATCGGTGAAAATTTGACACGACGAGCCATACAAGTAATGACACCAGATCTTCAACGCAAATACGACTGCGGCCAACTCAAGGTCGTGCGTAGGGTAATTCAATTCATACGGTTTCAACTGATGGGAAGCATAGGCAATCGTCCTCCCGTGCTGCATAAGTACGCATCCGAGCCCTTGGCCCGAAGCATCACTATAAACGGAGAAACCATCATTACCACTCGGTAAAGCCAAAACGGGAGCGGTCGTCAACCGCTTCTTCAACTCCTCAAAACTATTCTGCCTCTCATCGGTCCACACAAACTTCTCTGACTTCTGTAACAACTGAGTCAGCGGTCGAGCGAGCTTAGAGAACCCCTCGATGAATCTGCGGTAATACCCGTCTAATCCCAGAAAACTGCGGACCTCTTTCATGTTCTTGGGCGGTGCCCAATCCAACACTGCCTCTACCTTATGTGGGTCCACACGAACACCCTCGGCCGAGATCACATGACCGAGAAACATAACCTCCCGTAACCAAAACTCGCACTTTGAGAAGTTCGCAAAAAGATGCTGAGTTCTCAAAATGTCTAACACAATATGTAAATGACGGGCATGCTCCTCCTCGTTCCTCGAGTAAATCAGAATATCGTCGATAAAGACGACTACACATTTATCGAGGTACTCGATAAAGACTTTGTTCATAAGCTGCATGAACACGGCTGGGGCATTGGTTAGCCCAAAAGGCATAACCACAAACTCGTAGTGACTGTATCTCATCCGAAAGGCCGTCTTCGGAATGTCGGTATCCTTCACTCGGAGCTGATAATACCCCGATCTCAAATCAATCTTCGAAAATATAGTTGCCCCTTGCAACTGATCAAACAAATCATCAATCCTCGGGAGCGGATACTTGTTTTTTATGGTCACTTTGTTCAACTCTCGGTAGTCGATACACAAACGAAGTGACCCATCCTTCTTTTTCACAAACAGGACCGGTGCGCCCCAAGGTGAAGCACTCGGTCGAATATACCCCATGTCTAGCAACTCTCCCAACTGTTTCTTCAACTCAAGCATCTCGGCAGGCGCCATACGGTATGGCGTCTTAGAAATCGGGCCGCCCCGGCTCTAAATCGACGGTAAACTCAACTTCTCGATCCGGCGGCAAACCCGGCAACTCGTCTGGAAAAACATCAGGATACTCACACACTACCGGAATAGATGAGAGCTCGACTCCCCCTTCTTCCGATTTCAAAGCGTAACACCAATAGCCCGTGCAACCCCCTCGAAGGAGTCTCACCGCCCTCAAGGCGCTGATCAGTAATCTCTGGCTACTCCGCTTACGCCCCACAAAAGAATGCTCAGTACCATCAGAGGCTAGCATCGATACAGTCCTCGTTCTATAATTCATGATCGCTCCATGACGGTCCAACCAATCCTCACCTAGAATCAAATCCTCATCTCTAATATCCACCGCAATCAGATTAGAAGGCCAAACCCTCCCCACGATACTTACTGGAAAATCCCTAATCTCACGATCCCCCACGATGCTATCCCCGCTAGGAAGTTTAACAACAAAAGGCTCACAAGCAACAAGGCAATCAACATGCAGACGACGCACACAATCCATAGACATAAAAGAATGCGTAGCACTAGAATCGAATAATACGGAAACAGGATGATCAAGGATGTGGACGGTACCTGTAGCCACCGTCGCGTCGAGATCTCCGGCTCGCCTCATCTCATACACACGGGGCAGAATGGACCCCGCACTAGAAGCTCCCCCTCTAGAAGGCTGACCACGACCTAGACCTCTACCAAAACTCTGCTGCGACTGAGGAACTGTCGGTGCCTGATTCACACTCGGCTCTCCCACAGCTGGGGCTGATATCTGAGTAACTGGAGCCCGAGCTGCATCCGTACAAAACTTAGCACGATGACCCATACGACCACAAGCAAGACACTGAATCGGAGGCCTATCACACTCACTCATCATGTGGCCCGGACGACTGCAGTTGAAGCACTTAGGACCACGAACGGAACCAGCAGGAGCAAACTTAGAACCGTTTCCTCGACCAACTGATGGCGACTGACTCCCGAAGACTCGCGAACCAGACTGAGCCTTCGGATACCCTCCTGACTTGCCTCCCGAAAACTGACCGGAGGTCTTCTGATTCTTTCCTTCAACTGCCGTCTCTGTCGCAGAAAACGACATCTCGTAAGCCATCGCTTTATTTTGATATTCCTTCAAAGTCGTGCACCCCAGACCAGACATGTAGTGGCGCACCCTCGGTTTCATCCGCATATCAAAGTGGCGGATCTTATCAAGCTCATCGCGGACTTGGTTTCTCACATAATGCAACTGTTGATTGTAGTCTTTGATAGCTTGAGATATAGGAACATCTTGGGGTTTAGCCTCAAAGAAGGCTCGGATTCTCCCCTCTTTCACTGGCCAAGGACAGAATTCGTCTTCCATCAGATCCCGAAACTCTGCCCACGTAGCTGCTCGGTCACGCGGTTTCACCGCTTTCCACCACGTTGCTGCCTCCTTGGCGAGGAAGTACTGAGCAATGGGTACTTTCCTCTCCTCGGAACAATTAGCAGCCTCAAACACTTTCTCCATCTCGAATAGCCAATTCTCCCAACCAGAAGGGTCGGAAGCACCATCAAACTGCGGAGGACGCATACGAATCACGTCCTGAAGTAGTTTATCACTGCCGGATCCAGTAGGCAGAACCGGGTTGGCATTAGCTTGGCCGACTAGAACGGCCTGAGTCAGTAGCGTCATTTGGTTCGCTACTTGCTGCAAAATGTTGGCCACTCCAACATTCTCATGTGCATTACCGGAGCTAGCAGACTGGTCCTGCTGACCTCCGGAACTATGGGGAACACTGTTCGACAAGGAAGGCATCGCCGAATCGGTTCCCGAGTGATCGGACATGGCCGCCGCACCGGCTGCGCCACGTCCCCTACCGCGTCCGCGACCTCTACCAGCAGGGATTCTGAAGAAGCAACGGGTAAGTACAATTCAAACGCAAAACGTAATAAGATACCAAGACATGAATAGAATAAAATGATGAAATGAGTCAAGTTAGGAAAACTTACGAGCACCGGCATACTGAGATGATGGCATAGCAGTGATACTGTCCCAAAAACGACACTTAACTAGACCCAAATAACCGACAACCTAGGTATCCATAAACCTAAGCTCAGATACCATATTCTGTAACACCCCCAAGACATTCAGGGCATATTACAGTGCCGTGGAACCCACACTGTGGAATCCACCAGGCTAACGTACCAAACAGGACATTCGACAACGACAAACCATCATAAAATAAAACGACAAGCTAAATAAAAGACTATAACCGACAAATAACATTCTGACATCAAATCCATTTTCCCAAAACGGGAACACAACATTAACAAATCCAAATCGGAAGTACTCGAGTACTTAAACAAATTTTATAATACATAATCCCAAAATCAGACATCAATAATAACCGACGGACATAACACCGAAAATCAATTACTGAACAATATCATGCTTGCCCATCATCCTCATACAGCTCGAGTGCTCGCTTATCTCCACGATCAGTACCTGAAATACAAAAAGTATTTCCCCCATTTAAGGGGTTAGCGACAACTGCTAGTGCAAGTACAATCCATTTGAACTACATTCTAATCAGATGAATATATGCGCCAAAAAGTCATTTTAGAAAACATTTTATATTCCGGAATATTTACGATGTACAGTCACAAAACACATTATCTCCAACAAATCACAATTCAAAGTTAACCGTTGGTACGAGACTCCCGGCCACCGTACCCCGCAGAGCCCCGTCGGACATCCCTGGGTGGCTAACCACAGTTCGCGATACGCACACTCACGGCAATACGTATCCCTAGAGGCCCCGTCGGACCGTCCCTAGGTGAACATACACATAACCATCCATAACAACCACGATACAGCCATAATTAAAATACTAGAACATGTAAACAAATGTAAAGTACTCGTCTTTGAGACATTCTTGAAGAAATGGAGTTGAAGCACGACTACAAACGATCCGGGTGGAAAACGACGGTTCCTAAACGAAGGACCAATACAGTTCAGTCCCCATGGACAGCAATACTCTAATGGAATACACCCATAACCCCGATTACATGATACGACAATGAACGATCAATCGATACGGGTAAGGGTTTACACAAAATCTCCCCGTATCGATAATTCGCGGATTAAAATCAGGGAAGTTGGATTAAGAATCACTCAATAATCACAACCGGTAAAGAATATCGTAATATAGATGAACAATTCGTAAATAAACCCTAAAATCCCGAAAATCCCCCAAATTCGTCAAAATTAGGGTTCCTGAGGAATTACCTTTAATTCGGCTGATGAAAGATGATTATGCTGATTATGATATGATGGCTCGATTCTACCGTGATGGAATTTGAAGAGAACTCCGAATAGAACTGGTGGAAATCGTCTCTGAGGTCGCACGTCGAAGAAACGAAGAGAAAAGAAATAAATCATTGTTTAAATCGTCCACGACTTATATTCAGCGGAGTTAGCGCACGCTAATCGTCATATGTAGCGCGCGCTAACGGGGCCGTGACAGGTCCAGTGGTTACTGCCACCCTTCGTTAGAGTACGCTAACAATAGGGCGTTAGCGTACGCTAACTGCACAACGGTAGCGCACGCAAGGGAACAGGGGTAGCGTGCGCTACCTACAGCAGCCAAAGATCGGGCCGATGTCACATCACCGTAGTCATGCCGAGTGTATAAAACACGAAACGCACGACGAGACCAGAATCCAGGAACATAAACGCGAAGCATATAAGACAACGGAGCTAAGCGCTGAAAGAAAATACAATTTCGACCACCGGAGGGTCCGTAATGCGACAACGAAACTAAGATTCCCGAAACTATTAGGAAATTACAAAAATGGCCCAAGTTTCCGAAAATCACGAAACGACGTCGGATTTACAAACCAAAAGTCTCCACATGACCAACTCAACCATACGAACTCGTACAAACCAAGAAACAACGAAAACGAATGAGTTTTACAAGAATCGAACGTTCATACGGCAAAACATGCCATAAAACGAAATTACGTGAAAACATCATCAAAACTCATCCAAATGGAAAAACTCCAAGAACAAAATAGATTCAAAATGTAGAAACGGTTACAAGCGAGTCAATAAGAATAGACATACACCAAAAATGGAAACTGCTAAAAATGGAAAAAAAAATTATGGATATTACAGTGGGAGCCCATCTCTACCACAACCTCAATCAATCTCCGGCTCATATTTTCTACGTGATACAGGGGCTCGAACGGCTAAGCAAGCCGAAGGCGGTAAGGGACCACGGTCATCTGGGCCGCAACAAATTTTGTGCTTACCACAAGAGTCCCGGCCACAACACCGATCAATGCCGCGACCTCCTTAGGCAACTCTGGAGATTGTTCGAGGAGGGCAAGCTGGACAGCCTAGTAACTTAGCCAGAGTCCCGGGCGGAAAGAAGCAAGTGCCGCGATCGGCATCAGAACAACGATCACCAGTCTCCCAATCCGATCGCCAGAATCAAACACGGCGAGCCAGAGGATTCGTACGAGTCAATCGTCCCGATCAACCCTGGCGGCCAGATCTTTATGCTTCAACCAAGAGGTGGAAACTTCGGAGGTCTTTCCCCAGTTTCCACCACGTCAAACGAAAGGCCACTGCCCAAAGCAACATCTCTAAAAAATGGAGGACTCGCTCGCCATCTAAAGTTCATCATCTAACATGATGGACCTAGGTACGAGATCACCTCCCTCAGCACAACGTATACCATCGAGGATTGCCATCTAACGTGACGATCCGAGGTAGAAGAGTGCAGCCATGGTCCTGGAGGTCGATGGAACCGACAACTTCATCCATCCAAGGTTCCTTTGGGCTGCGATCGCTCGCCCTTCGTTTAAATACGAGGTGGGCGTAGCCGAAGTACCCTCCAAACAAATCTGTGGATACACTCGCCCGCCCTCAAAAGTTCATCATCTATCATAATGAACACGGGCAATGCGACGCGTCCCTACCCCCGTCACAACGTATACCGTCGAGGATTTCCATCTAACATGACGATACGAGGTAGAAAAGTGCTAACAATCCACGGACATGGAGTCGATTAATCCGACGACGCCCCGTGCAAGGACTCCTCCAGACCAAGACCGCTCGTCCTTCGTTTAAATACGAGGGGGTGCAGCCTAACGGAGGACCCTCACAATAAAGTGAGTCGCGAGATAAACCTACAGGTGAAATGTACCTCGCGCACAAGACACGGTCATGGAGGTCGGTCCATCAAACTCCGCGACCGTGCATGGTTCCTCAAAGTCGAAACAATCATCTTTCCACGAGGGATCTGCAAAATTGAAAATCACAAGGACTAGACCGAAGATAGCTCGCCAAACATTTGGGTCGCCCCTCATTATCCTAAACGATCGCCAGTGGAACCACCTCACCCCATGTCTTCAACGTCGGAGCAAGCTGGGGAGCAATTGTTGTGTCGAGATTTATACACCTCAACAGGCGATCGGCACAAATATCGGACGACCGAACCAAAGTCAAATGGACCAAGGCAGGCTCGCCGATCGAAGGACCCAGAACAGGACCTAGCACCGAGCGATCGACTGCCAAGGCGATCGTCTCCTGGCAACTAGCGATCGTCCCAAAATGCCCGATCATGGATGACCGTCTCACGCTACGTATAGCCAACATCCGCCAAGTCTCCGAAGGCCGAAACTCGGAATAGAGACCCACATGCAGATCCGGAAAAGGCGCCGTAGGATAAAGCCCTTTGACCCCAGCCTGTCGCCATCTTCTCACCTACCGATAGACCCGCCGAAAGGTCCATGGTGGGACCTCCCGAAACAGTGACAAGAGATGCGTGTTGTACTCTCATTGGTTCGCTTAGCTGGATGTCAGCAGCAGCCACAGATTTAAGGCAACCAGCCCATGTGCTGCAGACGATCGCCCCCTTATTATAATACAGGAAAGGCGATCGCCCCTCAGAAAAAGACATCCCAGCTCCTCCTATAAATAGAAGGCATCCTGCACTTGGAAAGAGGTCTACTTTCTCGCTGCTTCACTGTTGGCTTCTCTCTCTTGGCTACGCTATAAAACTTCGTACATCCTTCTACCTCTCACTCTCGAAACCTCTTAACCATAAGACGGTAGGCAGAAACGGAAACAAGAACTCACAGAGCTTCAACTCTGGTTCTTCCGGCAATCACCAGCACTCAAGATCTAGATATTTACGGTCATTTACAGTCATTGTAATTGTACTCTTACATTAATATTTGTACTCCAACGTATTCGTATTAATAATATCTCGCGAGAGCATTCAAGCCCGGGCCTAACAAACCCAACAAATCCTGTGTTATTTACTTTCCCTCGGACGTGCTCTCGCATTTGTTTGTTACTCATCCTTTCCAGCAATCTCTTCCGATTTTGGGTAACAACAACAGGGACAACTAAGCTATAAGAGTCCGTGTAAAACACTCGGAAGATTTTATCTTCGTTTATTCCCTAGAAAGCATTGAGTGTTTAAAATCTGCACGTGGTGAGAGGTTAAGTCTTTGACTTTTAATGATTCTTGGATGCCTCGAGGAGGTCAAGTATAGCAGGATACTTGGGTGTAAGAATCACCTACGTAAGTGTGAAGCGTGGCGGCTTCAAATGACGCACTTATGAATCCAAAGGTGTTCTAGGGCCTGTAATGGACATGATTATGAGAACGGATGAGGTTGAGGTGTTCAAGTGTTAATAACATTGTCTCGGTGCACGCCGTGAGGGAATAGTTCAAAGCATCATGCAACTAATCCGCTTGTGTACCCGATAGTGTTAACTATGGAAGGTTCAAAGCCACGAACTACCTATCCTTATACTTTAACGCATCTTGATGACTGAGCTTGTGTCTCCATATTGCATTTGAGTTGTTTTCACTCATGTGGGGTTTGTTGGAATTGTTAATGAATTTAATTTTATTTTAAATATCATAGGATCGATCTACGTTCCGAGTAGATGATCGTGGTATATGCACATTCTCTAAACCGATTCCGGGTGAGTGAGAAATAGTGGATTAAAGTTTGTCACTTAATTATGGAATAATGAAGGGTGGTTATCCCACATTGATAAATGAACCATCATTGTTCAGGTATATATGAAGTTTCATTAGACATGTATTAATTAAAGGCACATGTGATGGGCTTAAAGCCCACACGCGCACGCGCCGCCGCTGCCGCTCGCCGCGTCGCCTTGGCCTCGGGCACGAGCCGCAAGCCGTGGACTTGGATCTTGGCAATTGGTCTTTGCTTGGTCTTTGGGTCTGGCCGTGGGCTTGGACTTGGGCTTGCTTAAAGATTTTTTGGACTAGCTCAACAATATTGTTGGGCTCGTATGTGCACATGAGGATGTTGCTTAACTCCTGTTACCAAAAATGCAGCATGAATGCCTACATTATGACAGCTATTAGTGGCTATGTTAATTCCCTGCAGGTGTGAGATGGCCTATAAATAGGCATGCATCTCATTTGCATCAGGACATGCAAAAAATCGAAATACTGCATATATAGTTTCATAATCAGCTTCTTCCTCACCTCGTTCCAGTTCGTCGGAGCTCGGGGGTTTTGTGGTGCTACTACCTACGAGAAGTGAGGTCGTTTACCTTTGGGGACGAGCCGCCAACCGTGAGCACTACCGGGGTATTTTTCGTCTTGCGGGCAGAAGATCACTTCAGGCGACTTCTACTCTTAAGTTTGTTGCTATCATTTTTTTTTTGAAATTGGGTTTAGTTTTTTGTTATTTCTAATATTGTTACTTTTAGTCCATATTTTAGTTGTTCGATTTTCTATTGTTTGCATGAACGAGTACCCGATTGCTAACAAAAGTAACTAATTTACAATAAAATATTGATAGAGTAAGATGCCGCTTTGATGCTATCGTTATAATTTTATAAATAGAAAGTTACAAAAATTAGTAGTCGGTTCGGATTCAACCATATGGAGTCATTCACTGTGAAAAAACACAATGACGAATTGAAACAGGCAATGATTCAACTACCCGAATCCATTTATAATTTATATAACCGTACTCATGTGAAATAAGATTAAAATATGGTTTTACTACCCGTTTTCATCCCAACCATACATAATAATATCCAAAATGATGAGGTTATGGTTCAGCCACCCAAACCAATTTCGAAATTATATAATCGTATCCGACTCAAATTTGCTTAAAATGTACTTTTACTACCGTTCCCTCCTCAAACTAGTATAATTATACCACTAATTATCCAAACTCAATTAAATTTATAAGATTTGTGTAACCAAATTTATTTTGTTATAATAATTAATTATCCATCTCAAAAATATCGAGCATGATAAAGTAAATATTATGAATAAGTAGTATAAATGTCAAAAGATTTAAAAATTACAATCATAAATCTAGAATTTATAAAATCCACAAAACTTGTTTAGAATTTATATACATGTACCCGTTTTAGTCCCTAATAAAACAATAATTTTACTGTCTATTCTCGTCCCAAACTCGTATACTTATATGATATATCCAATAATCAGGTAAACTCATTTAAAATATCTAAATAATTAAATATAAATTGTTACAATAATTGATTATCCATTTTAACAAATGCTCGAACACTAGAAAATAAAAATTATGATTAAATCGTACAAATGACAAAATAATTAATAATTAATTTATGACTTAAATTTCAAAATCATACAATTTATTAAACTTGTTTAAAATTATTATGCATGTACTCGTTCTAAACACAGGTAAAAATAATGTAAAATCTTATGTACTAATAAAAAGTTAAATTCCATCAACATATTAGTGTCAATAAATTGGTCAAATTGAAATTCCCAACAAAAATAAAATTATTTATTTGGTCAATTTAATAGTTGGTTGAATTATATTTTTCAATAAAAATAAAATTATTTATTTAGCAAAATAAATTATTGATCAGTAAATTGGTGTTGCAAATGATTGTGCATCATGAAAATCTGGTTGCTGTATTTATGGTATTTGTTTGGTTTGTGGAATTATCATGGCAATACCTTGATAATCCACTCAAGTGTATTGCTATTAAACTGTGAACCAAGAAAAAAAAGAAAAAAAAAATTCATGTAAGAAGAATGTTGTATATAAATAAAAGGTTTGTTTGGATCAAAGTAGTGATAATAGTGAGTTTCCACAGCTATCTAATATATAATAATGTATGTAATATAACGAAAAAAAAAATATTACATTTGAGTTCTTTGGTGGATGCCATAATCAAATATTCCTAAGTCTTAACCACTGACATAAGTTGACATGTTTTCTTTTAATAATCGAGATTTCAGACTGAAATGTCTTGTTAGTCGTTAAAATTGGTTCTACCCCAAAAATAGCACAAATTGCTACTATCTTAAAATTAATTGACAATGAGATAAATAGTCCAGAATTTTATATATTAATTGCAAGGTTTGTAATTACCCGATGTGGGATTAATGATTCAACATGTCCTTCACGCGTAGTCGGAATCAAGACTTACAGCGTGGACTTTTAATTCGGGTGGCGCGGAAGGCCGTTGGGCTCGTAAGTGTAGAGAGTCTGCTCCGATACCATGTTAAAGTCTGGAGTTCCATCTCAAAATTAATTGGCAGTGAGATGAGTAGTCCAGAATCTTTATATATTTATTGCAAGAGTTGTAATTACTCGATGTGGGATTAATGCTTCAACAATATTATTTCTGAATCGCTTTGACTTAAGACATTATTTTTGATTCGTCACGAACATCATTTTCAACCATTTTAATATGGGATGGCGGATGCCTCCTAAAGAGTAACAGAGGCGTGCAAAGGTAGTCTCAAGCATCTGTTCTTCTTGTAAGAATTTTTATCTTGTTTCGATTTGAGACGTCATTTTCGACTGTTTTCGTCTGGGAATATTATTTTCAATCTAATTTGCCACGACATCATTTTCGACCGTCCATCACGGTGCATTATTTTTTACCTGCTTTGCCTTGGCATGTCCAGCTGCCCTTGATATTTCTGAAGAAATTTAGGAGATGTTATTTTCTACAGTTTTTTGTTCCGGGACATTATTTTCTACCCATTCCACCCCATAATGTCATTTTCGATTCATTTTATTACGTGATGTAGTTTTCGACCGTCTCACCCTAAGATATTATTTTCCATCCTTTTCCCACCAGGACATCATTCCCGACTTGTTTCGTCCTGAGACAATATTTTCGACCCGTTTCGTTCTAGGGCATTATTTCGTCCCGTTTCGCATGTGATGTCATTTTCGACCGTTTCACTGCAAAACATCATTTCGATTGTTTTCGTCCGAGGACGCCATTTTCGATTCCTCGGTGCGTCATATTTGACATGTTTTGCCGTGTGACGATATTTTCGACAAGTTTCATCACAAAATGTTATTTTCGACCGTTTCACTCTCGGACATTGTTTTCGACCATTTCACTCTCGGACATTGTTTTCGAACCATTTGGTCATACGACGTCATTACCGACCTGTTTCGCCCAAGGCCGTCATTTTTGGCCTGGTTTCGTCCCAAAACGTTATTTTTTTACTTTTTACGTCCAATGACGTCATTTTCACCCATTTCCCGGGGGTGTCATTTTCGAGCCGTTTCACACCCGGGACGACATTTTCGACCAATTTTGTCACAATACGTTATTTTAGACCCGTTTCGCTTCGAGATATTATTCTCGACCCATTTCGAAAAAATGACGTTATTTCAACCTGTTTCTCTTCCGGACGTTATTTTCGACCCGTTTCGTCATGGCACCTCATTTTCGACCAGTTTTCACTAGATGTTGACCACGCTGTCGTGACGCGTCAAAATTAGTTATTTTTATTTTTTCTTGGTTTACTTCTACTAACTAGTAGTATCGGCGAGTAAGGGTCGATCCCTCAGAGAACGGTAAATCAATTATGCTTTTTAAGGGTTAAATACTTTTAGCAATTAAAATAAAATAGAAACGGGGGGATCCGTTTACTAATTTTACTAACAAATAACTTGCGTAAAATAAATTAAATCAAAATAAACAAAGGAAATAAAATTCGAAAATATCAATTAAAGAATAATCTAGTTCTTAGTTCTGTTATCCACCGTTTCGAATTAATTCAAATTTTAATGCAGCGTTTATCTCTTCTCTAATCTCATGAACTCCTATTCCGAAGCCAACAACAAGCTCTGTTGACTCTAATTATTTCTTAAGTATATTTAATTAAAACAAGCTCTTTAATTAAACCTATCTAGGTGATGGATTCAAAACAAGCTCTTCAAATCTCGCTCGCTAGATGCATTAAAACCAAAATAATGAAATAGGCAAGATATTAAGTTCATAAGCTCGACTTAAGGGATCTCGATTTTGTGTTACTCAATTGAGAAAATTCAACTGTTTGTTACTTGTGAAATTAAAATTGCAACAATTACGGATTACAACTCAATTTCTAGCATAAGACATAAAACCTCTAATCTAGTTGGCCAAACCAAATCAAGAAATTTTATGGCATAGTAATGAATCCAATAACACAAAAGTAATTCAAGAGACTTGGAGTTGAGAATACGCTACGGGATTAAAACATGAATAATTCAAATATGGTTTCAAACTTCCTAAGAACTAGAATGAGAAGGTTAGCCGGACATGTTGGCTTTAGAAGACAAATAGTAATATGCATAAGAAAAGAAATTAGAATTTTTCTCTCTTCATCTTCGAAAAATAAGCTCGGTTCCCTTCTTCTTTGTCCGTTTCCAAGCCGTGTTTCTGTCCTCTCTCGCGTGTTCCAGCATCTCCTCTCCTCTTCGAAAAATAATCTCAGTCCTTTCTTTTATAATACCCCCTTATCTTTTAGTTTCCTTCTCTAATTAGATCCTCTTCCTTCTTATCCTTCTTTAGTTTTTATTCTCTTGGAGTCTTTCCTTTCAAGTCAATTAAAATTCCTTTCTCCAGCCTAGGGGACCGATTTTCACCTTATGGAACTAATTAGGACGGATTTGAGTCGTTTCTTGGGCCCCAAGTAAGAGGA
This sequence comes from Orobanche coerulescens, assembly GCA_033398695.1. Classification (NCBI taxonomy): domain Eukaryota; kingdom Viridiplantae; phylum Streptophyta; class Magnoliopsida; order Lamiales; family Orobanchaceae; genus Orobanche; species Orobanche coerulescens. The sequence goes on from CM065816.1 coordinate 6,513,465, forward strand.
TTTGTGGGTCAGGGCCAACACTGGGTCACCTAGTGTGCGGCAGTTTCTTCATTAAAGCCCAAATCATCTTGGCATGGTCCGTTTGATGGCCCAAATTATTCTTTACTTAAAAACTCCACCAAACACCTAAATTAAACAACAAAAGTGAAGTAAATTGCATCCAAAATATAAATAGGTAGAAAATAACTCAGTGTGCCAACATAACATTCATTAAAACCCAATAATGAACATAATATTTGCACACTATTGACCTATCAAATCTCCCCAAACTTATAACAATGCTTGTCCTCAAGCAATTTAGAATGAGTTGGATCGAAGTGATAACAAAAGTAGTAATATGATTTGCACGCCTTGAAATATTCAACCTTCATTAACTCAAACAGTGGTGTAATAAACGCCTCTTTTGCATAATTAAAAACATGCTTTGCATAGGCAATTAATAAAAGTTACATAGAATTATCACACATAAAAACGCAATCCTATTAAATAGTTCCAAGAAGAGAAGTATAATAAAAAAAATTCCAACTTATGATAAAGACTTTAATCATCTCCCCAAACTTATTTCAACCGGTTGTTTATTGAGAAGAACTTACGCGAACGCACTATCCTCAAGCTTTATCATATTTCATAGGTGATAGCTTTCACACCGTTATTTTCTAATGTATAGCTCTTTTCACCAACATTTTTGCCTCTTTCTTTTCTTTTTTTCTTTTAGGTGATAGCTTTCACACCGTTATTTGCTAACGTGTAGCTCTTTTCACCAGCACTTTTTTCGTGTGAGACGGCAGCTACGCACCAATAATGGGTTAGTCCTTTATTTTTTTTATTACTTTTTTTGCAACATTTTAGGACCCCAAAATTGGGCAGCTGTTGTTGCTCAACACCTCTTTTTTTTTTTCAACTAGCCTCCTTGCATGCGGTAAGCCAAAAAAATCAACGACCAACGGAATTCTAAGAAGAGGGAAACAACCAAGTATAAATCACAAGTGTAATTTTAATAATACTTCCTTCTTGGCTTTTCTAATTGTTTTGCTATTTTTATGCCTTTAATTCACAAAAAAATTCCATTAACGACCAACACAAAACCACACAATTTCACAGAAACTCGAAACTACATACCACAAATTGAATTAATTCCAACCGTTATTCCAGACGAGCAAATAATACTAAATACTATTATGCTTTTCACCAACTTATTCACAATTAACTACATGACAATTATTATAAATTAAAAATCAAAGTTCGGGGAAACACAATTTTGGCAACAACACAAAAAAATCTAGATAAAAGTATGCGCAAATCAAGTACAGAAAAGGGAAAAGAGTTCACCGGGCTAGTGTGGTGTGTTAGTCTTGGAGAGAAAGTAGGCTTTCTTGTAAATTCTCAAACTGGGACAGATTATCAGCACTGGGCCATCCAGTATTATTTTTCTGCACAATACTCGACCTCCCCAAACTTAATTCAAAGTCAATTGTTGCTGACCAACCATATATCCAAGACTCTCTGGTACCTACGAAAAAACAAAAGAAAGAAATGAAAATTTATTTGGTTCTACAACTAAAAATAAAATTAAATAAACACTGGGTTGCCTCCCAGCTAGCGCCTTTATTTTGAGTCGTTGTCTCGACTAAAACTTCCTTTTTTAATGAATGCACCAATGTGGTTTTGGTATAGGTCTTAAAGCAAGTACATACACCATTATTTCTATTCTTTTGCACCACTTCAACCCATTAGTGCAAAAAATTCTAATTACACTCATACTCTTTCTAAATATATAGAGACCATGCAATAGAGAATAGTTTAGTCTTGGTATGATCTCATAAAGCACATATGTATTATTTATCTCGTCAATCAAGAGTACTCCCTCGTCGCTCAAAATTCGCTTAATTGCATCGCTGGATGGTATATGGATTTCCACTTTATGAGACACATCTAAATCTTGATTTTCCTTGTTGTCCATTGGAGCCTTCTTTATCATGGAAGGAAAAGGTACGCTCGCAGCGCAAATATGAGAAGAATTAGATATTATTACTTTGATGTCCGGCAGTTCAGTACTGGGTGCCGATTCAGCACTGGGTATCCCAATGTCGATCTGTTCAGTGGGTTTTTCCTCCCCGTTTTCAGCTTCCACCACCTGCTTAGGATTCTTAGGCTCCTCAAGCTGCTTCCCACTCCTTAAAGTTACAGCACTCGGGTTTCTTGGGTTCAGCTCCAGTTGGGATGGCAATTTCCCACTATTTTGGATCTCTAAACGGCTCACTGTGGTGGCCAGTTGACTCACTTGATTTTTGAGAATTTTGATACTCGACTTAGTGTCATGCTGGAACTTATTCATGCCCTGCTATAGTTGCATTGTGTTTGCCATGAGGGTCTTCATCATCTCCTTCAAATATTGCGTCGAACTTTCGGCGGGTTGCTTGTAGACTTGTCCTTTATTTTGTGGAGGCGCTTCTTGCTGGTTTTTCCATCGAAAGTTAGGGTGATCCCTCCATCCTGGGTTGTATGTGTTTGAGTATGGATCGTTCTTCCTCCCATAAGAATTTTCAGTTCCAACCGCATTGGTGTGCGCCTCGATTTCATCAAGCAAAATTCGACAATTCTCCGTTGTATGCTCTGTGGTTTTGCAAAGACGACAGGGTACAAGTGGCGTGCTATTACCGACAGCAAGTTTTCTGACAAAGAAGGTTAATTTGGTCAGCTTAGCCTCAATATACGAGTCATATACCTCCTTCACCATTTTCACGGGATTGTCACGACAACAAAATTGGCGGCCATATTCGAGATGATGGCCTCCGCTTCTCTGTTTTCTTTTGTTCTTCGCCTGAAAACTCGATCTCGTTTGGTAATTACTGGAAAATACTGCAAGTTTCTATCTCCATGTGACCTTGTAATCATGCAAAACTTAAACAAAGCGGATTAGTGCAAAACTGACAATTATTATGAATTTTTAGAACTGACACGGGGTGACCTAGTGTCGAAATTGCAGAAAGTTTTTAACCCCAAATAAGTAAAATTAATTTAACAACGTTCCCCAGCAACGGCGCCAAAATTTTGACCGCACTATCGTGATGCGTCAAAATTAGTTATTTTTTTATTTTTCCTCAGCTTACTTCTACTAGTAGTATCGGCAAGTAAGGGTCGACCCCACGGAGAACGGTAAATCAATTATTCTTTTTAAGAGTTAAATACTTTTAGCAATTAAAATAAAATAAAACGAGGGGATTTAGTTTACTGATTTTTACTAAATAATTTGCGTAAAGTAAATTAAATCAAAACAAACAAAGGAAATAAAAATTGAAAATATCAATTAAAGGAATAATTTAGCTCTTAGTTCCGTTATCCACCGTTTCGAATTAATTCATGCTTTAATGCAGCGCTTATCTCTTCTCTAATCTCATGAACTCCTATTCCGAAGCCAACAACAAACTCTGTTGACCCCAATTATTTCTTCAGTTTATTTAACTAAAATAAGCTCTTTAATTAAACCTATCTAAGCGATGGATTCAAAACAAGCTCTTCAAATCTCGCTCCCTAGATGCATTAAACACCAAAATAATGAAATAGGCAAGATATTAAGTTCATAAGGTCGACTTAAGGGATCTCGATTCTGTGTTACTCAATTGAGAAAATTCAATTGTTGCTACTTGTGAAATTAAAATTACAATAATTACGGATTACAACTTAATTTCTAGCATGAGACATAACACTCCTAATCCAGTTGGCCAAACCAAATCAAGAAATTATATGGCATAATAATAAATTCAATAACACAAAAGTAATTCAAGGGACTTCGAGTTAAGAATACGCTACGAGATTAAAACATGAATAATTCAAATATGGTTTCAAACTTCTCTAAGAACTAGAATGAGAAGGTTAGTCGGACATGCTGGCTTTATAAGACAAATAGTAATTTAGAATATGCATAAGAAAAGAAAGTAGAATTCTTCTCTCTTCATCGTCGGAAAATAAGCTCGGTTCCCTTCTTCTTTGTCCGTCTCCCAGCCGTGTTTCTATCCTATCTCGTGTTCCAGCGTCTCCTCTCCTCTCCAGAAAAATAATCTCAGCCCTTTCTTTTATAAAACTCCCTTATCTCTTAGTTTCCTTCTCTAATTAGATCTCTTTACTTCTTATCCTTCTTTAGTTTTTATTCTCTTGGAGTCTTTCCTTCCAAGACAATTAAAATTCCTTTCTCCAGCCTAGGGGACCGATTTTCACTTTATGGAACCCATTGGGACGGATTTGAGTCGTTTCTTGGGGCCCAAGTAAGAGGATTTTCGGGTCAGGTCCGACACTGGGTCACCCAGTGTGTGCGGCACTTTCTTCATTAAAGCCCAAATCATCTCGGCATGGTCCGTTTGATGACCCAAATTATTCCTTAAGCTTAAAAACTCCACCAAACACCTAAATTAAACAACAAGTTGTCAAGTAAAGTAAATTGCATCCAAAATATAAATAGGTAGAAAATAACCTAGTGTGTCAACATAAAATTCATTAAAACCCAATAATGAACAATAATATTTGCACACTATTTTCGACCTATCAAATCTCCCCAAACTTATAACAATGCTTGTCCTCAAGCAATTTAGAATGAGTTGGATCGAAGTGATAACAAAAGTAGTAATATGATTTGCACGCCTTGAAATATTCAACCTTCATTAACTCAAACAGTGGTGTAATAAACGCCTCTTCTGTATAATTAAAAACATGCTTTGCTTAGGTAATTAATGAAAGTTACATAGAATTATCACACATAAAAACGCAATCCTATTAAATAGTTCCAAGAAGAGAAGTATAATAAAAAAATTCCAACTTATGATAGAGACTTTAATCATCTCCCCAAACTTATTATTTCAACTGGTTGTTTATTGATAGGAACTTACGCGAACGCACTATCCACAAGCTTTATCATATTTCGTAGGTGATAGCTTTCACACCGTTATTTTCTAACGTATAGCTCTTTTCACCAACATTTTTGCCTCTTTTTTTTTCTTTTAGGTGATAGCTTTCACACCATTATTTGCTAACGTGTAGCTCTTTTCACCAGCCCTTTTTTTCGTGTGAGACGGCAGCTACGCACCAATAATGGGTTAGTCCTTTATTTTTTTTATTACTTTTTTTGCAACATTTTAGGACCCTCAAAATTAGGCAGCTGTTGTTGCTCAACACCTCTCCTTTTTTTTCAACTAGCCTCCTTGCATGCGGTAAGCCAAAACAATCAATGACCAACGGAATTCTAAGAAGAGGGAAACAACCAAGTATAAATCACAAGTGTAATTTTAATAATACTTCCTTCTTGGCTTTTCTAATAGTTTTGCTATTTTTATGCCTTTAATTCACAGAAAAATTCCATTAACGACCAACACAAAGCCACACAATTTCACAGAAACTCGAAACTACATACCACAAATTGAATTAATTCCAACCGTTATTCCAGACGAGCAAATAATACTAAATACTTTTATGCTTTTCACCAACTTATTCACAATTAACTACATGACAATTATTATAAATTAAAAATCAAAGTTCGGGGAAACACAATTTTGGCAACAACACAAAAAAATCCAGAAAAAAGTACGCGCAAATCAAGTACAAAAAAGGGAAAAGAGTTCACCGGGCTAGTGTGGTGTGTTAGTCTTGGAGAGAAAGTAGGCTTTCTTGTAAATTCTCAAATTGGGACAGATTATCAGCACTGGGCCATCCAGTATTATTTTTCGGCACAATACTCGACCTCCCCAAAGTTGATTCAAAGTCAATTGTTGCTGACCAACCATATATCCAAGACTCTCTGGTACCTACGAAAAAACAAAAGAAAGAAATGAAAATTTATTTGGTTCTACAACTAAAAATAAAAATAAATAAATACTGGGTTGCCTCCGAGCTAGAGCCTTTATTTTGAGTCGTTGTCTCGACTAGAACTTCGCTTTTTAACGAATGCACCAAGGTGGTTTTGGTATAGGTCTTAAAGCAAGTACATACACCATTATTTCTGTTCTTTTGCACCACTTCAAGCCATTAGTGCAAAGAATTCTAATTACACTCATACTCTTTCTAAATATATAGAGACCATGCAATAGAGAATAGTTTAGTCTTGGTATGATCTCATAAAGCACATATGTATTATTTATCTCGTCAATCAAGAGTACTCCCTCGTCGCTCTAATTTCGCTTAATTGCATCGCTGGATGGTATATGGATTTCCACTTTATGAGACACATCTAAATCTTGATTTTCCTTGTTGTCCATTGGAGCCTTCTTTACCATAGAAGGAAAAGGTACGCTCGCAGCGCCAATATGAGAAGAATTAGATATTATTACTTTGATGTCCGGCAGTTCAGCACTGGGTGCCGATTCAGCACTGGGTATCCCAATGTCGATTTGTTCAGTGGGTTTTTCCTCCCCGTTTTCAGCTTCCACCACCTGCTTAGGCTTCTTAGGCTCCTCAAGATGCTTCCCACTCCTTAAAGTTACAGCACTCGGGTTTCTTGGGTTCAGCTCCAGTTGGGATGGCAATTTCCCACTATTTTGGCTCTCTAAACGGCTCACTATGGTGGCCAGTTGACTCACTTGATTTTTGAGAATTTTGATACTCGACTTAGTGTCATGCTGGAACTGATTCATGCCCTGCTATAGTTGCATAGTGTTTGCCATGAGGGTCTTCATCATCTCCTTCAAATATTGCGTCGAACTTTCGGCGGGTTGCTTGTAGACTTGTCCTTTATTTTGTGGAGGCGCTTCTTGCTGGTTTTTCTATCGAAAGTTAGGGTGATCCCTCCATCCTGGGTTGTATGTGTTTGAGTATGGATCGTTCTTCCTCCCATAAGAATTTTTAGTTCCAACCGCATTGGTGTGCGCCTCGATTTCATCAAGCAAAATTCGACAATTCTCCATTGTATGCTCTGTGGTTTTGCAAAGGCGACATGATACAAGTGGCGTGCTATTACCGACAGCAAGTTTTCTGATAAAGAAGGTTAATTTGGTCAGCTTAGCCTCAATAGACGAGTCATGTACCTCCTTCACCATTTTCACGGGATTGTCGCGGCAACAAAATTGCTGTGAATTGGCGGCCATGTTCGAGATGATGGCCTCCGCTTCTCTGTTTTCTTTTGTTCTTCGCCTGAAAACTCGATCTCGTTTGGTAATTACTAGAAAATACTGCAAGTTTCTATCTCCACGTGACCTTGTAATCATGCAAAACTTAAACAAAGCGGATTAGTGCAAAACTGACAATTATTATGAATTTTTAGAACTGACACTGGGTGACCTAGTGTCGAAATTGCAGAAACTTTTTAACCCCAAATAAGTAAAATTAATTTAACACCGTTCCCCAGCAATGGCGCCAAAATTTTGACCGCACTGTCGTGATGCGTCAAAATTAGTTATTTTTTTATTTTTCCTCAGCTTACTTCTACTAGTAGTATCGGCAAGTAAGGGTCGACCCCACGGAGAAAGGTAAATCAATTATTCTTTTTAAGAGTTAAATACCTTTATCAATTAAAATAAAATAAAATGAGGGGGGATTTAGTTTACTGATTTTTACTAAATAATTTGCGTAAAGTAAATTAAATCAAAATAAACAAAGGAAATAAAAATCGAAAATAGCAATTAAAGGAATAATCTAGCTCTTAGTTCTGTTATCCACCGTTTCGAATTAATTCATGCTTTAATGCAGCGCTTATCTCTTCTCTAATCTCATGAACTCCTATTCCGAAGCCAACAACAAGCTCTGTTGACCCCAATTATTTCTTCAGTTTATTTAACTAAAATAAGCTCTTTAATTAAACCTATCTAAGCGATGGATTCAAAACAAGCTCTTCAAATCTCGCTCGCTAGATGCATTAAACACCAAAATAATGAAATAGGCAAGATATTAAGTTCATAAGCTCGACTTAAGGGATCTCGATTCTGTGTTACTCAATTGAGAAAATTCAATTGTTGCTACTTGTAAAATTAAATTCGCAACAATTACGGATTACAACTTAATTTCTAGCATGAGACATAACACTCCTAATCCAGTTGGCCAAACCAAATCAAGAAATTATATGGCATAATAATAAATTCAATAACACAAAAGTAACTCAAGGGACTTCGAGTTAAGAATACGCTACGAGATTAAAACATGAATAATTCAAATATGGTTTCAAACTTCCCTAAGAACTAGAATGAGAAGGTTAGCCGGACATGCTGGCTTTATAAGACAAATAGTAATTTAGAATATGCATAAGAAAAGAAAGTAGAATTCTTCTCTCTTCATCGTTGGAAAATAAGCTCGGTTCCCTTCTTCTATGTCCGTCTCCGAGCCGTGTTTCTATCCTATCTCGTGTTCCAGCATCTCCTATCCTCTTCAGAAAAATAATCTCAGCCCTTTCTTTTATAATACTCCCTTATCTCTTAGTTTCCTTCTCTAATTAGATCTCATTCCTTCTTATCCTTCTTTAGTTTTTATTCTCTTGGAGTCTTTCCTTCCAAGTCAATTAAAATTCCTTTCTCCAGCCTAGGGGACCGATTTTCACCTTATGGAACCTATTGGGACGGATTTGAGTCGTTTCTTGGGCCCAAAGTAAGAGGATTTTCGGGTCAGGTCCGACACTGGGTCACCCAGTATTTGCGGCACTTTCTTCATTAAAGCCCAAATCATCTTGGCATGGTCCGTTTGATGACGCAAATTATTCCTTAAGCTTAAAAACTGCAAACACCTAAATTAAACAACAAATTGTCAAGTGAAGTAAATTGCATCCAAAATATAAATAGATAGAAAATAACACATTGTGCCGACATAAAATTCATTAAAACCCAATAATTAACAATAATATTTTCACACTATTTTCGACCTATCAGATGTCATTTTCGGCCATTTTCATTCTAGGATGTCATTTGTGATCCATTTCGCACTGAGACGTTATTTTCAACCCATTTCACCCACGATATCATTTTCAACCAGTTTCGCATGGGATGTTATTTTCGACATTTGTTCTCCGAGATGTCACTTTCGATTGTTTTTTCCTCGAAACAAAATGAGTCAAAAGTACTGTTACCGTGTGAAGCGAGTCGAAAATGACGTACTGGGTCGAAAATGACATTCTGGATAAAAAAATTAGAACTCGGGACGAAAACAGTTGAAAACTGATGTTCATTTAAGTACAATTATTAGGGTTGGCCAAGAGTCAGGATGAGCAGTCCGAGAAGAGGTTCTCAGGCCCAGGACCGTCCCACTGGTAGGGCGGGTTGGGCATGGATTGGGAGAATGTAGTCCACTGCCTGCTCGCCACCGGGCTTGCGTTGGTCGGGCCAAACTGGGCCAGCCTCTCCCACTGGTAGGGCGGGTTGGGCATGGATTGGGAGAATGTAGCCCACTGCCTGCTCGCCACCAGGCTGGTGTAATACCCGTAATTTCGATTTCCGGTAATTTCTTTTTTTTTCAACGGAAGTCCGTTTTGACGACTCGCTCATGACCGTTTCGTCATTTTGAGAATGATTAATTCTGCACTTTTTGTCATCCGAGTTCGTTTCGGTATCGTTTTGTTGAGTTCCGAGCTTTTTAGCGACTTTTCCGCACTTGAGTTCGATTCTTGCGAATCTCGTTCGAAACAGTTGTTTCGAGTTTCCCGTAAGTCCGTTTAACTTTGTTAGACGTGTTATGAACTTTGGTTTGGTTATTCGATCACGTATCGTGATTTTCGGACGTTTTGGGCCATTTTCGTAATTTCCCAAAGTTTTGGGTAATTACTTCCGTTGTCGAATTCCGAGCCTTCGGGTGGTCGGAATTGTGTGTTCTCTTAGCTCTTAGATTCGTCTTTGCGAGTACGTCGTAATCGTATCTTCGATTCGTATTCAGGTTCGGGTTTCGGGGTAGTTCGGGACGTCGGAGTTGGCCCCTGGCCGAGTCATGGCCGGGCAATCTGAGGCCCGTAAGCCGAGTTATGGCCAGTAGTGCTCGCGGCTCCCAGCGGCAGCCGTCTGCGTGGCCGCGGCACATTCGTGAGTGCGGCACACTCGTGCATTTTTTTGCCAAACTGCATGCACAGTGCCGCGGCACATGTCGGCCATGCCGCTGCCGATCATCGGGCGATTGGCCCTATGCAGCACACTCCATTGGCCGCGGCACTTGTGCGGCTTATTTAAGGCCTACTGATCGTTTTTGGCCATTTTTCTCCTTCTTCTCCTTCTCTTCCGCGGCTGAGGGTATGCTCATCATGGAGCCATGTTGTTTAACAACAAAACCATGAAGTTCTTGAGGTTATATCATTGATCAATCATCCTATATCGTCCTTTGATCCAGCGAATCAAAGTAATCTTTCTTAGAACCCTAGTTTCTTGAATTTTGGGGTTTTTGCGTTTTTGTCCGATTCGTTCCGTATTATTGATTAATTCATCATGGGTATGATTAATCTTGGTAGTATTCTTGTGTTTAACATCATTTAATCCATTGTTCTTCGTCGAATCGAAGTATATTTCTCGATTTCCTTCAAATTGACTTTTTGGGGGATTTGTTCTCGATCTCGTTTTTCATCCGTTTTCGATGGATCGATTATGGTTAAATGATGTTGTTAAACATATTCTATGGATTGTATATCCATATTTCAACTTGGAATTCCATTTTCGTGTTTTGTCGGGACGTATCGTGTTCTTCGCCGTTTTGGGGAAAACACTTGAACTTTCGTCTTTCGTTCTTTGAATTCAACGGCTTTGAGCCGTGTTATGGAATTCATTTCATCGTTGTTATTTTCCTTAGTAGTTTATTATCGCGAGTTGGTGTTTGGTGGAGTCGGCGGGTTCGTAGTCGGTTCGTGCCAACCTACTTCGGTCGATTCTCCGCGTTGTTCTTATTCGAGGCAAGTACCTTGTCCATACTATTCTTGTTTTGTGGATATGATAATTGGTGATCGTCTTGGTGTTTTTTTTTGTTTGTTTGAATCGAGTTTTCAAAAGATTTGGTTAGCCTTGTTAAAGGCCCTCTTCCAAAACCGTGTGTGTTTTGTGATTGGTGTGTTTCATGAACGAGTATGTGACTCCTGTGGATATGTTTGGTCTGTTTGTGCACTTGGTGTTGCGTGTGGATGTATATTGTTTCATTTTGCTGCATTGTGGTTTAACGTGGTGTTTTGCTAAGTGGTTGATGCCTTTGGGTGAATTGTTTGGATATCCTTGGTGTGATATGTTATTTGTGCATGATTGATTCGCTAGCCAGCTCGGGTGGGTCCGACGGGATCACGGAGTAGGATTCGTGGCTTCATCCCGGTCCTAGGCGACGTGTGGTGCTTGAGTATTTCGCTAGCCATCTCGGGTGGGTCCGACGGGATCACGGAGTGGGATTTGTGGCTTCGACCCGGTCCTAGGCGATGTGAGTACTGTGTTTTGTGAATGTGTTTGCTCACCTCGGGAGGGTTCGACGGGACCACAGAGGGAATTCCAATGGCTTCGACCTGGGTTCACGAGTGAAACTTCACCACTACATGTGTATATTTTGTGATTGTTTTTCGCTCACCTCGGGAGGGTCCGCTGGGATCACGGAGGGAATTCCATTGGCTTCGACCTGGATTCACGAGTGCGGTTGCTTATGTTTTGTGAATGTGTTTGCTCACCTCGGGAGGGTTCGACGGAACCACGGAGGGAATTCCATTGGCTTCGACCTGGATTCACGAGTGAAACTTCACAGGTGCGTGTGTAATTTATGTCCGTCGAGGACGCATGACGTGGGTTTTTAACCTTGTGTATTATGGTTGGTTTTATTTGCGAAAAAAAACCTTTGGGCTGTGACCCTGTTGATTTTTGGAAAGCGAAGGATTCGGTAATCCAAAATTGTTCCCTATTAAAAGTCTCGATGGCAATTCAAATTGTTTTATAAATTGTTTTCCCTTGATTTGTGACCTTTCGGTTTTAGAATGTTTTACCAAACTCTTGCCTCAGAAAGTACTTTTCGTTACGATTGGACTTTTAAGGATTCCTGGTTATTGTTATTTGTGGAATGTGAATTGTATGGCTCGTATTTTTGCACTTGTACTTGCACTAGCAAAACAGTGGAGTTTTGCTAACCCCCGAGTATTCGGGGGGTGGATGTCTGTTTTTGCATTCAGGTTTGGGACCATAACACAGAGTCGGCACGAAGGATGATGAAAGATGAACGATAATAATCACACGAGGATCCGTTGATGTCGTATTGGTCTAGTTGTATTTTCTTCTCCGCTGCAGTATCTTTTCCCCGTTGTACGGGAGTTTATTGTATTTTGACCCCTGCGTGGGTATGCGTTGGAATTGAGTTGTATGTTATTATTGAAAGGCTAAATCGGTCTACTGAGTCATTTTAGCCTTAAAGGCATTGTCGATATGTTTAATGATGTTGCTAGCCTGGTAGATCCTTGAGGAAAGGTTCTACGGCGTGTAATATCCCTGAGCGGATTGGGGGTGTTACATAAATGGTATCAGAGCTTAGGTTGTGGAAACCTAGGCTGTCGGGTCAAGTCGTGTTGTTTGAGTCTTGTTTCGTCGGATTTTATCTGACTGAGTCGTGTCGCGACGCGTCATTTGAGTTTGTTGGTCGTGATTAGTATCGTGGGGCGATCATCATCTTCGTGCGACCTGTAGAAGTAAGTCTCCCTTCTTTGTGTTGTGCCTCGTGTGACACGAGCTATTTTTATGATTGTTTGATCAGTGACGGAATCCTCTTATGGATTTTGATTTCGTGATATGTGGTTATTTGACTCTAATATTTCGTTCATATGAGGAGTAGTGTTGCTGGATTGTGCATGTTGAACTGTATTTCTTTTATCCGTTGCGTGAGTTCTTTTGTAATGCCTTTCAGTATTTTACCGACTGAGTTTTATTTCGAAAACCGATTCCCTTAACCGAGTTTTTGGCATTATGGCCTTGATCATTTTGGCGAAATTCTTATGACGGTATTTAGTATTTTGTAAATGGCTTTTATGAGTTTTTGAAATATTACCGTCATCGGCCTTTTTGGCGTTTTTGTAAATGGTTTTTATCCTGGTGAGTTCCGGCGCGGGACCCACGGTGCTATAAAGTTTTGTGTAATTACCTGAAATTTTTGGGCATTCAAGCCCATTGAATTATCTTTGAAAACCTTGAGTATCTTAGAAAGTAAATTTCGAGACGTACTTTTAAAATGAATTATTTTCTCGTGGTACATCCAAGGTGCCACAATATGTTTCCAAATTCTTCTACCTCGAGGACCAAAATGTTTTGAGATATTTTCAATGTTTTAGAAACACTTTTATTTAGACCCGAGAGTCGAATATTCTGAAAGTTTTTACTAAGAGAAAGTGTCCTCATTTTTATCTAATGTGAAATGGTTCTCCAAAGTCTCGATAACGATGTCTCATGTTTGTACTTTTTTTTTTTGAAAGGTGATACTCAAGATCAACCGGTGTTCTTCTAAAATTATTTTCAAAATGAGGTTTTCATTTTTAAAACCTATCCATTCCCGTTTAAGGGCTGGGTAGGTATGTATGATGTCGCATTGTCCTTATGATGTTTGTTCCCGAGTATGATCAAATCGGCGGTGTGAGCGTTGAGTCGTTTTCCACACATTTGTTGTGTTAGCCCCTTGTGAAAGGTGGGATGTTGGTATTGAATGTTGTCGCCTCGTAGTGATTTCTGCGTTGTCGCGCATGTGCGAGCTGTTAGAGCTTGGTTTGGTATGGCCGTGGGCATCGATAATTGTTCCGTTATGTGTCGGTTGTTTAATGTCTTGTTACCTTGCTCCTGTTTTTGTGAATTTCGTGGATGAGGTCGGGAGTAATACCCGTACTATTTTGACTTCTGTATTTTCTCTTTCTCCAGTCTATCGATTCGCTCATGTTCGTTGATACCTTATGAACTTGTTCTGTATTTCGGTTTCATCGTCCGAACGAACTGTGATCTTGTTGTGGGTCGATCTAGTTATCGCTGTGACTTTTTCGAGTTCGGTTCGATTCTTGTGAACCTTGTTCGGAAGTGACATCATTTGGTTCTATTAACTCTTCTATTCGACGTGGATCAGATTTTAAATTTCTGTATTTTCGACTCTGTCGACTCGTTTATGTTCGTTGATATTTTCTGAACTTTTCCTATCCCTTGCTTTTGTTGATCGAACGAGTGTGGTATTGTTTCGGAATAACTCGTTTGTCGTTGTGACTTTTCAATCGCTATTCCCTTTCTTGTGGATCTTATGGGAATACATGTCTTGTTGTTCTCACCAGATAATCCTGGGAGTTGTTGTTTGAATTTTATTATCCTTCATGTTTCGGACATGATTGTTCGATTTTTGTTGTCTCGGTCGTTTTTTTGTTCGATTTTTGTTCTCATTTCGTGATTGTTGAGCGTTCAAGACTCCTTCCTAATTTCCTTATGTTCGGGAAATTAGTCTCGTTTTCGATCTTCCAACCCTTGGGCGGTGGAATTCCGTATTTGTTCAGCGATTATCCCGCATGTTGATTATCTGTTTGATGACGCTTGTCACTTGTTGGTTTTATTGTGTCTCTAACGGCGACGTTGTGTTGGTCCTCGTGGAGCGTGTTTTCACGCCGTATATTCCTTTGCGTTGCTAGTAACGTTTTGCCGATGGGCGTAAGTTACGCGCTTATCGTGTATCTCGTTGAGTTTTCCTAGCAGGATATTTCTTCTCCCTACTTGTTTTAAGTTTCGGGACGAAACATCTTTTTAAGGAGGGTAGAATGTAATACCCGTAATTTCGATTTCCGGTAATTTCTTTTTTTTCGGTGGAAGTCCGTTTTGACGACTCGCCCATGACCGTTTCGTCATTTTGAGAACGATTAATTCTGCACTTTTTGTCATCCGAGTTCGTTTCGGTATCGTTTTGTTGAGTTCCGAGCTTTTTAGCGACTTTTCCGCACTTGAGTTCAATTCTTGCGAATCTCGTTCGAAACTGTTGTTTCGAGTTTCCCGTAAGTCCATTTAACTTTGTTAGACGTGTTATGAACTTCGGTTTGGTTATTCGATCACGTATCATGATTTTCGGACGTTTTGGGCCATTTTCGTACTTTCCCAAAGTTTTGGGTAATTACTTCCGTTGTCGAATTAGAGCCTTGGGTGGTGGAATTGTGTGTTCTCTTAGCTCTTAGATTCGTCTTTGCGAGTACGTCGTGTCGTATCTTCGATTCGTATTCGAGTTCGGGTTTCGGGGTCGTTGAGCCGTCGGAGTTAGCCCGGCCGAGTCATGGCCAGGCAATCTCAGGCCAGGCAGCCGAGTTACGGCCGGTAGTGCTCGGCAACCTTACGGGCGCGAGGCCGTGCCGTGGGCGCGGCACATTCCGGCGAGGCGCGGCACACTCGTGCATTTTTCGGCAAACCGTCATGCACAGTGCCGCGGCACATGTCGGCCGGGCCGTGGCACCGCCGATCAATGGGTGCGGTGTACATGCGCGGCACACTCCCATTGGCCGCGGCACACATGTGCGGCTATTTAAGGCCTATGATCGTTTTTGGCCATTTTTCTCCTTCTTCTCCTTCTCTTCCGCGGCTGAGGGTATGCTCATCATGGAGCCATGTTGTTTAACAACAAATCCATGAAGTTCTTGAGGTTATATCATTGATCAATCATCCTATATCGTCCTTTGATCCAGCGAATCAAGGTAATCTTTCTTAGAACCCTAGTTTCTTGAATTTTTGGGTTTTTGCGTTTTTGTCCGATTCGTTCCGTATTATTGATTAATTCATGATGGTTATGATTAATCTTGGTAGTATTCTTGTGTTTAACATCATTTAATCCATTGTTCTTCGTCGAATCGAAGTATATTTCTCGATTTCCTTTAAATTGACTTTTTGGGGGATTTGTTCTCGATCTCGTTTTTCATCCGTTTTCGATGGATCGATTATGGTTAAATGATGTTGTTAAACATATTCTATGGATTGTATATCCATATTTCAACTTGGAATTCCATTTTCGTGTTTTTTCGGGACGAATCGTGTTCTTGGCCGTTTTGGGGAAAACACTTGAACTTTCGTCTTTCGTTCTTTGAATTCAACGGCTTTGAGCCGTGTTATTGAATTAATTTCATCGTTGTTATTGTCCTTCGTAGTTTATTATAGCGAGTTGGCGTTTGGTGGAGTCAGCGGGTTCGTAGTCGGTTCGTGCCAACCTACTTCGGTCGATTCTCCGCGTTGTTCTTATTCGAGGCAAGTACCTTGTCCATACTATTCTTGTTTCGTGGATATGATAATTGGTGATCGTCTTGGTGTTTTTTTTTTTTGATTGTTTGAATCGAGTTTTCAAAATATTTGGTTAGCCTTGTTAAAGGCCCTCTTCCAAAACCGCGTGTGTTTTGTGATTGGTGTGTTTCATGAACGAGTATGTGACTCCTGTGGATATGTTTGGTGTGTTTGTGCACTTGGTGTTGCGTGTGGATGTATATTGTTTCATTTTGGTGCATTGTGGTTTGACGTGGTGTTTTGCTAAGTGGTTGATGCCTTTGGGTGAATTGTTTGGATATCCTTGGTGTGATATGTTATTTGTGCATGATTGATTCGCTAGCCAGCTCGGGTGGGTCCGACGGGATCACGGAGTGGGATTCGTGGCTTCGTCCCGGTCCTAGGCGACGTGTGGTGCTTGAGTATTTCGCTAGCCAGCTCGGGTGGGTCCGACGGGATCACGGAGTGGGATTTGTGGCTTCGACCCGGTCCTAGGCGATGTGAGTACTGTGTTTTGTGAATGTGTTTGCTCACCTCGGGAGGGTTCGACGGGACCACGGAGGGAATTCCAATGGCTTCG
This sequence comes from Orobanche coerulescens, assembly GCA_033398695.1. NCBI lineage: Eukaryota > Viridiplantae > Streptophyta > Magnoliopsida > Lamiales > Orobanchaceae > Orobanche > Orobanche coerulescens. The sequence goes on from CM065816.1 coordinate 6,530,184, forward strand.
ACTTGGGTTCACGAGTGAAACTTCACCGCTACGTGTGTATATTTTGTGATTGTTTTTCGCTCACCTCGGGAGGGTCCGCTGGGATCACGGAGGGAATTCCATTGGCTTCGACCTGGATTCACGAGTGCGGTTGCTTATGTTTTGTGAATGTGTTTGCTCACCTCGGGAGGGTTCGACGGAACCACGGAGGGAATTCCATTGGCTTCGACCTGGATTCACGAGTGAAACTTCACGGGTGCGTGTGTATTTTATGTCCGTCGATGACGCATGACGTGAGTTTTTAACCTTGTGTATTATGGTTGGTTTTATTTGCGAAAACAAAACCTTTGGGCTGTGATCCTGTTGATTTTTGGAAAGCGAAGGATTCGGTAATCCAAAATTGTTCCCTATTAAAACTCTCGATGGCAATTCAAATTGTTTTATAAATTGTTTTCCCTTGATTTGTGACCTTTCAGTTTTAGAATGTTTTACCAAACTCTTGCCTCGGAAAGTACTTTTCGTCACGATTGGGACTTTTAAGGATTCATGGTTATTGTTATTCGTGGAATGTGAATTGTATGGCTCGTATTTTTGCACTTGTACTTGCACTAGCAAAACAGTGGAGTTTTGCTAACCCCCGAGTATTCGGGTGGTGGATGTCTGTTTTTGCATTCAGGTTTGGGAGCATAACACAGAGTCGGCACGAAGGATGATGAAAGATGAATGATACTAATCACACGAGGATCCGTTGATGTCGTATTGGTCTAGTTGTATTTTTTTCTCCGCTGCAGTATCTTTTTCCCGTTGTACGGGAGTTTATTGTATTTTGACCCCTGCGTGGATATGCGTTGGAATTGAGTTGTTATTATTGAAAGGCCAAATCGGTCTACTGAGTCATTTTAGCCTTAAAGGCATTGTCGATATGTTTAATGATGTTGCTAGCCTGGTAGATCCTTGAGTAAAGGTTCTACGGCGTGTAATATCCCTTAGCGGATTGGGGGTGTTACAGCTGGCGTTGGTCGGGCCGAACTGGGCCGGCCTGGTTTGTTAAAAAATTGTTACTACTAAATAGAAAAAAAAAATGATTTTAAAGAATCTGATTTAAATTTAAAAAAATACGTTAACATTACATTACAAAAATAACTTTGAAATTATATTTGAAATTTAAAATATTGATGGTGTAACAAACCGGATCTGAATTCGAATCTTTATTTCGATAATCGGATCTGGTCCATATCCGACCCATAAATCCACTTTAAGTATTATAATATATTATAACATTATTTTTTAGGTATCTAATTTCTTGTAGGACTAAAAATAAACTATCATTATATGTGACTTAGATGAATAATAATATTTATAAATGTAATAAGTTATTTTATTATATATAAATATATCCAACAACAATATTTTCATATTAATATTTATTTATTAAAAAAAGAAAAATAGTTAACTTAGACCATGATCCAAACCCGGATCCGTTAGACCAGATAGATCTGGATCTGGATCTTGTGTTCGTAGATCCGACTAATTCGGATCTGGATCTTGATCCATGTATGAAAAATAAATCTGGATCTGAATCTAGTATGATCCGGCCCAAATTCGGTCAGTCGCCATCCCTAACCGTGACTACCATAATAAAAATAATTTTTTTAAATAAAGTATATAATTTAAAATATTACTAAATTTTATATTTATATAAGTATTATCATGATGAAAGACGAAATTAAAATTTAAGTTTTGTTACATCCCGAATCAACAATAATACAGTAACAGCGTAACAAAAAAGAAAATAATTTTTTTAGTCTATTCATATAAAAGAAATATACAAAAATACTTCTACATATGTACCAGTTCGAATACTCGTTGATTCACAAAAACGAGAACTGCGAACCAATCTATCACAAATACTTCTACGGATGTACCAGTTCGAATACCCCTCTTTTGTTTTATCGGTTTCTCTTTGAACAGCACTATGAAAAATATTAAAGAAGAGACACTTTGTACTTTATAGGAAATTACCACGCAACTGAGGAAAAGAGAGTGTGGTGTGTGCTTTCTCGAATGATCCTTGACCTTGACTCCCATCCATGTCTGCCCTTTTACAATTGAGCAGCTGTATTTATTGAAAGATTTTTTCCTTTTCTCGAGAAAAAAGGGAGATTCTGGCTTTTTTTTTTGGTTGATGACTTAGGTCGAATCATGTGGGTCGTAGTTCTGGTCCCTCTTTTCTACCATCGGTTAAATCGCGGGATGTCGCCGATGTCGAGTGCAGTCTGGATCGGCGATAACTTGCGTCTGAGTCAAACCAGAAAAGAAGCGAGAATGAGAATCTTTCATGAGAATCGACCACGCTACACGCTTTAGCAGATTTTATGTTCACTCCTTCACATCGTATGCCAGGGACAAGATTACAGCTTTTCTTTCTAAAACAAAGTTCTTTTCTCAAAATCCCTAACATTATATTTATTATTTAATGTAATTTAGGTAATAATTGATGTAAGGAATGATAATAAATATTTGATGTAGACTAAAAAGTAAAAAGTATTGATAGTGAATGTACGATGAAGATTAAAAAGCAAAGTGGTTATTTGATCTAATTGTATAAAAGTGATAAATGTAAAATTTCTAAAGCTATGAAAAAAGTAGTAATTGTAAAGTTTTGAGCGGAACGAAAGAAATATGAATTTTGAATTTCTTTTTCCATAGAACTGATTGTTTGATTTGATTGTAAAATTGATACATGTAAACTTATTAAAAGAACTACTTTTTGATGGAAACGTAAATACTTGGGCGGGACGGAGGGAATATTATATAGGAGTATTACTCATTATTTATTTTCCTTAATAAATAATCATTATTTTCAATTGATTTTTTTTACTTATCTTTAATTATAGTGTATGTGACGCGCAATGCTTATATTAAACCGGTGATTGTTTAATATCATATTAAATAATAAATTATACACAGTATCTAGCAAAATACTATGATTACCCAAATAAAATAAGTTCAAAGTCCATTAAAATTCGTTAATAAGTCACATTCATTTATCGTACGATATCATGTTTGAACTAAGTAATGAACTAAGTAATGGTCAATGTCATACTTATTAATTTTCAAATAATTTCTCGATCTAGACTGATTGAATGAAAAGACTATTTATTTAAATATGGACATATATTTTCTGGCAAGGGCTCTGTCCCCGTCCAACTCCGAAGTCGGTCCTTTGTCGTGACTTTTTCTCATACTTAAAAATTTGTGTTTAGCAAAATGGTGATAAGCTAATTCTAGGTGATAATCTAGTTATTGGTGATTGGATGGTGATAATTTGCTAATTATGTAGCTGATTAGGTAACTGATAAGCTAGCTGATTTTAATGTAGATGTTTAGCAAATTAGCTGATAAGCTAGCTGGTTCTTTTTATAAAATTACATAAAGTGACATCGCTTTTATTTTTCTATTATTTTTTAAACTTTCTCATTATATTTTAACAATAATTGTTATAAAATAAAATAAATTATATTTTTGTCTATTATTATTTTAATATATACTATCTCTAAATTACACACATGTAGTATTCATAGTTCACTGTCACTTTGAAAAGTCATTGATAATTTGTTTTTGATGGTTTAACATTGCCGCTGAATAGGACTTGTGTGTATAATTTTAGTTACGAACAAGTTCACAACAGCAATAGGTATCAAAAAGATTCCGTAAAATATAAAAGATAAATCAAACACAAAATTATTGTATTATATTTATAACAAAGTAATTCATTAACAGGTGTAATAGAGTGATAATCAGACTAACCATAATTTTTCGCATCCACCACTCATCCAAAGCCTCAATTTTTTCTGAAAAGTTAACGGATGGTGGGTTGAGAAGCTAGCTTCTTTTTTTTCATAAACTTGAAAAATTAGCTTATCAATCAGCTAGCTTATAAGATAGCTGATTTGAGAAGCTAGGCGTTCTGGCTTGAGTTTTTAGTCGATGATCGAATAAGTTCCTGAAACATAAAAATTATTTGGTAATTTAGTCTTTATGTACTAAACAACATAGTCTTTAATTCAAATGTTGTGTATGTTATTCATTATGAAATTTCTTAAAGAAACTCATTCAGGAATTCAGTATATTGTGTATGCTATTCATATGAGATTTACTATTTTCTCTATATTATTTGGTATAGAATTTCATACTAAATAACAATATGATATCTAAATTTTGTATATGATATTCGGTGTGGATTTTTTTAGTCGGAGATTCAATATAGAATTTAATATAATGTGTATGTTATTCGGTACATAATTTTTATGGAATTTCATATCTTTTAAAAAGGAATTTAATATGAAATTCAGCATAATATATATGTTATTCACTATATAATTTTTATTTGGTATAGAATGCAGTATGAAAAAAATAAGTTGTCGACGATTGGTGGGAAGTGACGATAAAAGAAACTCACTGGTGGACGTTGACAAAGCGGTAAAAAGAATGCCAGTAGGGGTGTATTTCGAATCGAACGTTCGTGAAAATTTTGTGAAAATATTCGGTCAACATTCAGTTCGTGTCCGGTTCGGTCAAATTCGAACAGTTCGCGAACATGTTCGTTATATACACGAACCGAACACAAACAAAATAATATATGTTCGTTAGTTCGCGAACAGTTCACGAACAAAGGGTTCTTTATATATTTATTAATAATTTTACAATAATTAATAAATATAATTAATAATCTTACAATAATTAATAAATATAATTAAAAATTTTACAATAATTAATAAATATATATACAAATAAATCCTACCATTCCAAAACCCTTAATTCCTAAATATACCATCTTTTTTTTAATTATTATTGCTTGTACTTTAATCTTTTTTTTATATTTTAGAAAATAAACGAACAAACGAACGATCAAAACGAACCGAACAATCGAACGCTGATGAACGAACACGAAATATGTGAAATTTTAACGAACTGAACACGAACAAGTGATTTACAATTTTATCGAACACGAACACGAACCGAACGAACCGAATCCTTAACGAACGAACGTTCGTTAAAGTCACTTTTCAGTTCGTTCGGTTCGAAATACACCCCTTGCCGGTGATCCGCCGAAGACCGATGGTAACTGTCGGCAAAGCTTTAGCAAAATAAAATAATAGATAAACTTGTCTTCGTGAAATCGTTACTGAATTAAATAAAGCAGTCAAATTAAAGTGAACTAAATCTTGAAAAAAAAAATCATTGAATTATATGGAAACCCCACTATGAATTAAAGGCGTATCCTTTCCATGCTTTTAAATTTTTGATAATTAATCTCCATTTCAAAGTTCTTTTTTCCCTCCTTTTGGGTGGATGTGACGTGTGATACGGTAAAACTTTGATAAATAAATATTTGATAAATAAATAACTTTGTCAAATGAATAATTTTCTCCAATCTCAACTCTTTATGACATGTTCAAGTTTCTTCTTGATAAATAAATAATCTCGCTAAATTAATATTTTTCTCCGGTCCCGACGATATTCATTTATCGAGGTTTTAGTGCATTATACTTTGGGTGACCTGTTTTCCATGTACTTTTTTAAATATAAAAAGAGTAAAAAGGAAAGTACAGTTAAACCTCGATAAATGAATATTCGATAAACGAATAACTTCGCCAAATGAATAATTTTCTCCGGTCCCAACTCTTTATAACATGTTCAAATTTCTTTCGATAAATGAATAATTCCGCTAAATGAATATTTTTCTCCGGTCCCGATCATATTCATTTATCGAGGTTTTACTGTAGGTGTATTTTAAATTATAAAAAAAGAGGAGATAAAGAAATAGTTTTATTTTCTAAATATAAAAAGAGAAAAAACGGAGATGATGTAATTCAAGGTAGACATATGATACATAAGAATTTTGGGTGGATGTGACGTGTGATATTGTAAAAAAACCTCCATAAATGTGTTGTTATATAGTGTTAAAAGAGGCTGCCGGCTTGGCGTTAAAAAAAAAAAAAATTTGCTCGGACGCTAATATAGTGTTGTTATATACTTAATTGTTTATGTTATAATCGTAATATTTGGGACTTTCATGCTTGTTAATGCATAATTTTAATTATTAGTATTTCTAATTATTTATTGTTAAAAATTATAGTAAATTGATATTTTAAAAATATATATGGAGGCAAATCTCACATAATTTCATATGACTATATCTTTCTATATACAAATTACTCAAAAGTTGGACAAAAAAAGTGTGAATAATAAAAAAGTTCAAATATTGTAGTAATAGAACAAAATAGTGTATCTTTATATATATATATATATATATATATATATATAGAGAGAGAGAGAGAGAGGAAGAGAGAGAGAGAGAGAGAGAGAGGGGATTATATGATATGAGAATGATTTTTATGTTGTGAATTGAGAATAATCTGAATCATGATCTCTGTGTGATGTATGGTCCATATTGGCTTATGCATGCAATATATGCATTTCGTGCATCAACTTGCAATGCATAAAAACTCTGCATTATATGATCAAAATATCGATGCACCAGAATATGACACTCTATGCATACGTTTTTGTGAGAATAAATATAGATCATCCATTTAATCAAGATTTATGGATCAAATTCATTCTTGTTTCTTAAATTAATTACAACAAGAACCCACATCTCTCTCTCTCTCTCATATATATATATATATATAGGGATAGGTTCAGGTAGGAAAGCTTTTTCCCGTAAAAAATAAGAATGATTTTGGGCCTTTGATCTTTGGTGATCAATGGCTGCGATTTGGTCACGTTGTGCTAAGAATTTAGCCTAAGTGTGCTACGCGGAATATTTTTGTAGGGATATATTGGTAATTATACAGATTGTATGTTTGGTATTTCCTATAATCATGGGATTTCATATCCCACTTTCCCATCTCTTCCCAACGTGTAAGGCGTGATTTTGTTTTCTATTTCCTCCATCCTTTTATCTCTTTTCTTCATCCTTCACCCTTCCTCCATCATTTATACCCTAATTTCATACAGTAAATTGCCGCAAGTATAATTCCTACGTTCAGCTTTGGTTTTTTGTCTTGTTTCTCTAAACTGCAAATAACTTCTCGTCAATTCAATTCGGAATTATGGTTTCTACAGGTATTTTTTTGTTCATTGTTTGTTCTTATTTTTGTTCGTTTGTTCGTATTCAATTCAACCAATTTGGTAATATTTTTGTTCGTTTTTTCGTTCTTATTCAATCAATGTTCAGTTATACGCAGTTTTTTCGCTGGTATTCAAAATAAATTCGTTGAATTTTTTTCGTTCACTTATTTCATATTTTTTCATTGAGTTATACATATTTTTATTCCAAATCAATTTTTATTTGCTAATTTCGTCAGTATTTTCTTTCTTCAGTCGTTTGATATTTATTTATCTCGTTTAGTTGTACGTGGTTTTTTTTCGTTCATTGTTTTTTTTGTCTTATTTTTTTTAATATATAGCAATGCATTACAACCATAGGTGAAGGATATTTATGTTTCACTTTTGAACATATCCGTAGCACTTTATATGTTTTTTATTGGCATTCATTTCTATTTTGGGTGAATGCTTTATGTGTTGGCACCTTTCACAACTCAGTAGCAGTATTTATGATTTTTTTTTGCCATTGCATTGTGTTTTAGTTGAAACTTTCTTGGTTGCACTTTCGTACAATCAGTAGCACTTTTTGTGTTATATCTTGGCATTGAATGATGTAACACCCCAAAAATATCCCGAGGTATTACAGTGCCGTGAATCCCACGTGGGACCCACAAGGCTAATTAAAAAAAAGGGCATTTTAAGAAAATCGTGATAAAACCTCAATTTCAAGGGTTACATGACGTGAAACGAAAGATTTAAGGAAAAAAAATGTAATTCGAAGAATTATTACACAACAAATGTTCTTCCAAAGAAAACAATTTATTCCAATTTAAGCAACGGTTAAAGATAATCCCAACACCGCTCAAGTCTGACCGGACCCCTCGGGAATGTCCTGCACATGATGAACAATTTTACCTGGTATGACGAGTCATACCAGGTAACCAGAGTCAGAGAATGCATATCAAATAACAACTACTAACAACAGTATACGACATTTTTACAATCACCGTACCTAGTAATCACAAGGAATATTTCACCACTTAACCGACGTGTCTCTCTCTTTATCACATAAACCCCCAAGGTCGCAACCAAGTGTCACGGAAGTATCCACACGGGAATACCCCGGAACATAGGTGCCCAATTCGGGTCTTACCCCCTAACACATTTCCACGCGGGTACCATACAGGTTTTATCCCCAACACATCGGCCCATTTATACATCTTTATAGAAAGACAACGTCGGCTTTTATCAAAATGGCACGTACACACAAACGGTATAACATTGATATTAGAAATTCACGAGCAATATTTCACTTGCCTGTGATCCGATAGTAGGTGCTTTATGATAACGAAGTCCCCACGCCCGCTCGAGCTTAACCTAGCCACGAAACATCCGATTAACACCTCGTACGGACCATAATGAATAAAACTAGTCTCCCTTTCCTAACCGGATTCCTAGTGTAGTTTTAATTGTCGGTATGAGTATCGTTTCCAAGTTTTCAAGTGTCGTGTACCATTATCTCGTTCAATCTTATAGTTAACATTAGGTATATCGATTTATTCGAGAAGATAATCCTACCATTCTTCGGTTGTCAATGAATTATTATGGCGAAATCGAATCCTATGCTTTCTATTATAATTCTATATTCCGAATACTACAATCGACGGATTTTATTGCACAATAACTCCGGTGGTTTAACAACCCATATTGATTATACTATCGAATTACTTCCTTAGTTTTGCTAAGTGTCAAAAATCAAAGGTGAGGGTAGCTACGGACAATGGAACATACGGTGATGGATTACTATGAATTTCCCCACAATTGATTCGTCAAATTTTACATTCCTAGTGATGATTTGAAGTGAAATTTCGTTTGTATGAAACTAAACATATAAGAAACGGAATTTACGGTTACCACAATTTCATCCGACAAGATTGTCTACGAAGTTTAGCAAAATCTACCCCATACCCGCAATATAACAAGTATAACTAAGAAAACATCGAAGATATAACTCCAGGGATTGGTGACTTACCTTTGGAAGAAGAAGAATAGTGAAGATAGTTGACGGATTCACAAGAACTACGAGGAGAACGAGAAGTGACTTGAACGACTTGGATAATCTTCACCGAAGCTCAAGAATCTACCTCCTCAATGTTAATTCAAGTGTTTAAGGCTTAAGAACCGGGTATAGGGCTAGGAATTTCTCCAAGGGTAGTAGTGACTTGGTGTTGGGACGTGCAAATGAAGAAGGAAGTTATCATTTTATAAAACTGGATTTAGATAACGTACGTTAACGATAAGAGTGTTACGTACGTAAGGTCTATTACGTACGTAACAGTGCGATGACAACGTACGTAAGGAACTAACTGCCCGAAATGTGCCCAAGTGTTACGTACGTTAATTCTTGGGCATTACGTACGTAACAAACAGTTGACTCGTTTGTCATCTAGCCCGCCGAAAGTAGCCCTGTCCGTGTCAAAGGAAGATTCTGGTCGGGAGACCGACCTACCCGTTACGTACGTAATGTGGCTGCCTTAACGTACGTAACCATTGAAATTTAGCGTACGTTAGGAATGGGTTATAGCGTACGTTAGACAGAAATTTTAGCCTCAAACACATTCTAACCATCTCGGGTGACCATCCCTTCCGCTCGTCAACAATTATCGGGGAACAAGACGTTGGCCACCGTCATATTCGCACCGACGATCGTCTCACGGCATCAAGGTGTGTCACCCTCGTTTCGTTCACATTGTACAATTATATAGCACTCAATGGAATACATAAATAGAAATGACGTCATATTACCAAACATTCATACAGTACAAAGTAATCAAGCATGGAATACCGGAGGTATTACAAATGATGTCTTAATTGTAGGATGTTTCTTTTTGCACTTTCACACAACTCAGTAGCACTGTTTTTGTTAGCTTTTGGTATTTATTATGTTTTACAGAATGCCATAATTTATATTGACTCTTTAGCATAGAATCTTTACGTTCTGCACGTAATATGTTTTCTGCTTGCATATTAAAAAATTTTGTTGTTTAATTGAGTTGTTATTTTTGAATTTTCAGCGGGGGGAAGTACGTCGAAAGATGTCACCAAATTTATTGTACCTTCTTGCAAAGAAGGTATGAAACCTTACGTGGGTAAGGTTTTCCAGAATTTGAAAGAGGCGGAAGTTTTTTATAAGGATTACGCTTCTGATTGTGGGTTTCAAGTGCGCAAGGCAACGACTGTCAAATCCAAAGATAAGAATATTGTTTGGCGGTATGTGGTATGTAACAAGGAGGGATCAAAGAACGTTGCCAATAAAGTACTTTCTGGTAACTAAAAACGACGTAGGATGGACACCAGAACTGGATGTAAAGCTCGTGTAGTCATCCGATTAGAAGGTTGTGTAGGATATGTCATTACAAGATTTACTGAGGCCCACAATCATGATATGATTTCAATTTGATTTGTATTTTTAAAAATCAGAACTGTTGTGCTAATCATTTATTTTGTGTGTGCTGCAAATTGAAAAATAGAGTGCGGTTCTGGTTATGTTCCAATTATGTGATTTTTTTTGTTATGTTTTATTGTGTACAATGCAGTCAATTTTGATACAATGTGCTGTGCTTTCTTTTTTTGGAAGATAAATAGTTTGAATTGGTATATTTTGAATTTAGGTAAATTAATGTTGTACAAGTTTATGCTTATGTTGTGACACGTGATAGGTATTATACCTTGTGTGCAACGTTGATATGAATAGTGTGCTAGGTAATATATCTTGTGGTGCTTATCGTACTAGTTTATATAACTTGTGGTAAATTAATATTCAATAGATGTGTACAACGTTGATATGAATAACGTGCTAGGTAATATAATTTGTGGTGCTTATCGTGACACGTGATAGATATTATACTATGTATATATAGTGTAATAAATCATTCATTTAAAGATGCTACACTTCAAAAAATGTCAAATAACAATATTCTAATACCAACATTAAAATTTACATGGAAATGAATTATCCTGAGTGGATAAAATGAATATCGTATAATAAGAAGTTAAAAGAAAACATTTGCGCAAATGGAATACTTATATGTGCAAGAGTAAAAACTATTGTCGGACAAAGTGAGGCGGAACATCTTCAAATTGCACCTACTAGGAATGATTGGGAATGGTCGGTCTCGTCTTCATCATTGTCTTCACCGTCCATTTCATCGTTTTCCTCACCAGCCTCATCATTAACTTGCCCATCGTCCTATTCATTAACTTGCTTTACGGCCTCCTCATTATTTTCATCCTCGTCCTCTTCGTTTTCTTCATCCTCCTCCTCATTTTTATCTTCATTTTCCTCGTCTCTGCTAGCTTCAACATTTGCCTTTATGTTGACTTCCTCATTTGTCTCTTCGCTAGCTTCCTCATCCTCATTTCTTGGCCTCTTCAAATGATTAGGTCCATTTGACGCTTTACTCTCCCATCTCCATTTGCTTTACCCTTATCATTATCTGTAAAAAAATATAATAATAATAATAATAACTTAAGCTCTCAAGAAATTTACAGATTGCAAAAAATAAAATAAAATTATATATATTGTGCTTACTAATAAATCACATTACACTACTTAGCACAAATATTACTGCTTAAATTTTTTTCTAAATGTGCAGAAACCATCAACTAAATGTGCTGAAAAATTATTATAAATGTGCTGATAATAAAAAAACTTATGCTGCAAAATAATATTAAATGTGCTTACTAATTATAAAGATTATGCTAACTACTCAGAATAATCATGCTAATATAAGAGCTGTATACAAATCATTTTAAGTGTGCAAAATAACATAAGAAGTTAGATCCCAAAACATGTATTGCTAAAAACTTCTAGAAAATAACATAAGAAGTCAAATCAATATTATTACCGATGCAATCCATAAACTATTAGAAAAACTTTTTCAATTATGTGCTAACTGACTTCATGAAGAGTGCTACTAAACTATTATGTAAGCATTATATACCATATGTGCCAGTGATACCTATTAAATATGATAACAGAAATACCAGTTAGTGCTAAACCTATAAAAGAGCCACATTCTGCAATAAATTATTTTTTAGTGCGCTTCGAAAAATGCAATGCTAAAAGAATATAGTAACAATGCTAAAGCAACGTATTAACAATGAAAACTAAGCGTATATAAGTACTAATTAACAAATCACATCACACATATTGGTAAACCAATAATAATAAACGTGCTAAAAGTTGTTCTAAATGTGCAAAAAATCACCTCGAGGTGCTGAAAGAGGCGTCTTCCATGGCGGAACAATGGCGGCAAAGCGGCGTCTTCCACGACCCATATATATTCAATGTCATACATTTACTTCTGCCGGATTGCTTTTTGCTCGAAGTGGCGTCTTCCATGGCTGAACAATGGCGGCGAAGCGGCGCTGCAACTACGTTACCTATTTTAGCGGCGGCGGCGGTGTGCCCGTGCCCTAGAACAGCGGCCGAGGCAACTGGGTAAAAATGAAGAGCATCGACGGTGGTTGCGTGATGGGTGCCCTAGAAGAGTCGCGAGGGTGGTGATGTCGACTTCACTAGATGGGTGCCCTAGTAAAGCGGCGACTGCACACGAGGGTGGCGACGACGGCTACCCCTATTACAGCGGCGACGGCGGCATAATTCTGTAATAGGGGAGCAGAAATGAGAAGAAATGGGGGAGAGAAAATGAGCGGACGAAATTAGGGATAGATTGAAATGAGGGGAGAGAAAATTAATTTTGAAAATAAATTCAGAATCCCTTAAAAGATGGATAAGATGAATGGAAAGGAGTGAGAAAAAAATTTCATTTCACAAATACTGTTAAAATCGGGTGAATCAATGATGATGTTAGCATCAAATCTAGTTAAATCTGAACCATTAATTCTTTATAGATGTAAGGTTAGGATACATTCTTATTTCTTACACTTAAACCATTTCACTCCATAACCCATATATATATATATATATATATATATAGGGATTGACTATGGTGGAAACACCCTTAATGGTGAAATCTAGAAACTAATTGCATTATTAAGTAATTTCATTGCATATTTGTTATTATTTATTGCATCAAGCTGGCCGCTAGTATATGCAACAAATAATGCATTAAAAAATACATAAATGTATATAATTCTACTCATCTACAGCCGTTAGTTCACTAATATCAATGGCCAACAAAAGTTTTTAGATTTCACAAGGTAATTAGTTTTCATATGATCTATTTCACACATATATATATGATCAAATGAGAATGGCTCTTATCCTGCGAATTGCGAATATGCATGAGTTTTATACTAATTATGCATGAAATATATGCATTTCGTGCATCAAAATTGCAATGCATTAAAATATGCATTATATGCATCAAAATATCGATGCATTAAAATATTGCATTATATGAATCAAATTTTTATGAGAATAAATCTAGGCCAACCATTTATAAGATCTATGGAAAAAATTCATATAGGAATAAATCTAGGCCAACCATTTATAAGATCTATGGAAAAAATTCATATATATATATATATATATATATATATATATTCATGGCCCAGATTTATATGTAGGAAATATATAGGAATGGTTGTAAGTCATTGATCCTTGGAGATTAATGGCCCAGATTTCGTTCTGCTGTGCTAACACGGGAAACTAGGAGTGCTAACGAATTTAATTATTGGGGGTAGCAATATAATTTGACTAATTTCACTTATGGGAAGTTACTACAATCATAGGAAGTTCCTATATTCATGGAATTTCATATTTTAGGTTAATATCTATTTTTATGGTATTTCATATCTTTTAGTCGTTCAAATATTTTATATTTTGGTGTATTTATTTTTATTTTTTAAAAAGCTAACATTGTCTTTTTTCTATTTGATTTGTATTTTTAAAAATCGAAACTGTTGTGCTAACCATTTGTTTTGTGTGTGCTGCAAATTGGAAAACAGAGTGCGGTTCTGGATATGTTCCAATTATGTGATTTTTTTGTATGCTTTATTGTGTACAATGCAGTCAATTTTGATACAATGTATTGTGCTTTATTTTTTTTGGAAGATAAATAATCATACTCGTTTTCAAGTATAGGTACAAAATGATTTTTCACGTCATTTACTAAAAAAATACAATAAATACAATAAGCATAAATAAAAGAGGTATAAAGGTGGTATGTACTATCACTGCATGTGTAAATCCCATAAACTGCTATGCAAGCATTACATACCATATATGCTAGTATTACCTATTAAATGTGCTAACATAAATAACATTTAGTGCTAAACTCTACTATTAAAACCAAACCAAACCAAACCAAACATACCCAGTATATCCCGCTCAGAGCAGGGTCTGGGGAGGGTAAGATGTACGCAGACCATGCCCCTACTTATTACGGTAGGGAGGAATTTTTTAGTGAAGACCCGACTTAGTGCACAGCAGAATCTTGTGTGATAAATACAAAGGAAAATATATGATTCAAAAAAGCTCGAGACCATACCTGAGCCCATGGCTTCATCCACATGGGACTTACCTAAGCGAAATTTGGCTACTTCACTGCCGATGCACGCTGCTCTGACAAAAGAGAGGTTAGCTCTGCGCACAGCTCCCTGTCAAAAATACACCACACGAAAGACAATAGGATAAAATATACAATAAAAGTAAAAATGCAATGCTCTAGGTCAAAGCTAACCAAGACAACCCAACCCTGAGGCTCTCAACTACAGCACCGCTCCCTACAAAAGAATCCACAACTCTGATCTGGCGCCTCCAAGCGCACCTATCAACAGTCATGGTCTCGGAAAGGTTTAAGGCCTTCAAATCTAATCTCAGTTGCTCCTCCCACGTCCTCCTCGGTCTGCCTCTCCTCCTCTCCCCGACAACCATTAAACTCTCGACCCTCCTCACCGGACGGATGCACCTCCTGCGGATGTGGCCAAACCATCTCAATCTCCCTTCCCTAACTTTCGCTGAAATGGGCCCCACTACCAGCGCGTTCCTGAAAACCCCGTTCGCAATTCTATCTAACATTGTGCGACCACACGACCAACGTAACATTCTCATTTCAGCCACTTCCAACTTGCTCTCAAGCGACTTCTTCATCGCCCAACATTCGGAGCCATACAACATAGCAGGTCGGATTGCCGCTCTATAGAATTTACCCTTCAACTTTAGAGGGACTTTCTTGTCGCACAGGACCCCTGTCGCTGCTCCCCACCTTAGCCACCCCGCCTTGATGCGATGCGTGACATCATCTTCACACTCACCTTCCTTCTGAATGATCGAACCCAAATACTTGAACTTATTAAATGCAGTGCGATCTGATCCGCAATCATTACCTCAACATCTTCCTCATTGGCCTCACCACTAAAGTTACACCAGAGATACTCAGTCTTAGACCGGCTCACACGCAAGCCCTGGGATTCTAACTTAGCCCTCCAAAGCTCCAACTTCGAGTTCACCTCCCTCCTCGACTCCGCCACTAACACAATGTCGTCAGCAAAAAGCATGCACCACGGGATGCCATCTTGAATCCCTCGCGAAATGACGTCAAGGATTAGAGCGAAGAGAAGAGGACTTAGCGCCGACCCCTGGTGTAGCCCTATCTCAATCGGAAAATACTGGGTGTCACCAACTGGAGTCCTAACGCACGTCCTAGCTTGGAAGTACATGTCTTGGATCGCCCTAACGAACGGCAACGACACCCTCCTCTCTACTAGGCTCCTCTAAATAACATCGCGCGGAATGCTATCATAAGCCTTCTCTAGATCTATGAACACCATATGGAGGTCCTTACGCCGCTCTCTAAACTTCTCCATAAGGCGTCTGACGAGATGAATGGCCTCAGTCGTGGACCTCCCCGGCATGAAGCCAAATTGGTTCTCTGAGATCTCCACTTCTCTTCTAACCCTGCATTCCACCACTCGTTCCCAAAGTTTCATAGTATGACTGAGGAGTTTAATACCCCTATAGTTACTACAACTCTGAGCATCGCCTTTGTTCTTGAAAAAAGGCACGACAATACTATGCCTCCACTCTGTCGGCATCTTAGAGCCTTTGAGGAGGATGTTGAACAGCTCTGCTAGCCACTGAACTCCAACTTCCCCCAGACAAAGCCACACCTCAATAGGGATCTGATCCGGTCCTACAGCCTTAGCTCTACCCATTTTCATTAGGGCACCCTTTACTTCCTCCTTGCTGATGCTCTCACAGGAACTAAACGAACGAGCAGGAGATAGACTAACTCCTCTACTATTAAAACATTAACAGAAATACAATGTACTAACAATGCAAAGTTTTACAGATTTAAGTGCTAACAATAACACAAATTTGTAATATCCAGAATTTCTACTACTATTGTTTAATGCTATTTTATCCGAGATATGTTGTACAGTATGGATAAAACAATTGAAGGACTGAGACATTTGTATTGGTATAATTGTCGTACTTGGTCGACAATTGCATTTGAGGATAGTATGTATCATATGAGAATATTATCGGAAGGAATATGTGTATTCAGTATGTAATGTATACGTATCTAGTATGTTGAGACGTTGGACAAGGATAGCTGAAAATGGCTAAGTATAGCCTTATTAGCGCACGCTAATATTTAAGAATAGTGCACGCTATCGTGCAGGTTTAGCGCACACTAGTGCAGAACAGATCAGAAGGAATCTACGTGTGGACCCGGCCACATTCGGCGCATGTTCCGATAAGGTCAACGGATGTTTGCTACGAAGGATTAGCGCACGCTAATTCATATTGTTAGCGCACGCTAATAGCAGATCGGTCCAAAGGGAATCTTATCCTTGTCATATGCTTTCAGCGTGTGGACCCGTTTTCGGAGCATACAGACAAACAAGTCAACTATGAGTAGCGCGCGCTATGGTCGGACACTTGCGTAGGCTAAATAGAGGCCTTTATGTACGCTATTGCATGGGCATTGCGTACGTTAATCATTGTACGAAGCAAGGCAGTAGCCTCTGGACTGCGATAGCGCATGCTGTTTTGAGAAGGTAGCGCACGCTAATAAAAGTCAGTATATATATGATTGCAGATGTGAATTATGTTCATTCGGCCATTCCTTCCCTTATTTCGATAGAGAGAGTTCTTATAGAGAAGTTTGAGGTTCCAAACAGTGAGAGATGATCGTTCTTAACAATATTAAGATGGAGAGCATGGATTAAAGCCCTGTTCTTGAAGATTATTGATGATTCCTGGAATGGAGTTCGGTTCTTCTTCTTCATGGTTCGTCTACAAGGTAATTTTCGTATCCATTTGTTAGTGTTCATTTTTAAAGGATGATTACCTGGGACGGAGTATGTTGGATTATCATGTGATGATGTTATATGAGGTTTAATGGATGTATATGACTTGGATTATGAATCGGGTGATTATTTACATGTTAAAGGATGTTAGATTATGTTGCTTTGATAATTATGAGCATGGTTTCGAATCACTTGGTGTTCTTGAAGAACTTATTGATGAATATACCATAGCAAGACGATTGTATGCTGAATTATCGGTGTTTTAGATACGAAGATGAAATGTTCATATCTAGGATTTAGTCATGTTGATTGATGATTGATTAAGGGTATGTATCATGTGAGTATGATAACGAGACTCAATCTGGAAAGATTGTGATTGATCTTGGAGTATGATTTCCTTTACATTCGTATTCGTAATCGCCATATGTTGATCGGTACCTGTAATGCATGCAACTGCATGTCATTAGCGCACGCTAGTGTTACTGGCTAGCGCACGCTAACGGAAGCGACTTAGCGCACGCTACGTTAAGTGATTAACGTGCGCTATTCAACAGACAGTGTACATAAATGTATTACGGTTGTGAGTTCGTAATGGATTGAGTTGGATTGTTCGGACTAGTGGTTAATCGAGATATTGTTGAGCCGTTGGGTTTGTGAATTGGTTATATCGATTGTTGATTGTTATCGAACTTGTTGTTTATCGATTATTGTAATAGGTTGACATTATTGATCGGTGATTAGAACTATGCCTTGCGGTCGTATTCGAGAATGTTCGTAGGTTGCTTTGGTCAGGGCTGAGGAGTTCGTAGACGAAGGCAATGGAATTAGTTACGGCTTCATCGGTATCGAGGCAAGTTATTACTTGCACAGTTTATAATATTTAATGAATGGTTTCAGTTTCATTCGTTTATAATTCGTATAGGGATGATTATAATTGTGAACTCTGGAGATTTGGATTTGATGTGGTTTTCTGATTTTTGGGAGTTAAATCATAATGTATATGATTTACTTTTATTATTGGTATACTTGAGTATCGAGGATACATTGTGATAAAGACGAAGATATGAATCATCCACAGTCCGTGATATTTTGGACCGTCGAGTATTGGGGATAAGGGTTCGTGATGGTTTAGACATTGAGATCGCTCTCGAAGGACTCGGGGCAAGTACTCTAATCATTTTTATCAATTGTGTCGATCATGTTGTGATACATTCGTGTATTGTTGTTGTCATGCATTTGTGCAATGTTGTTGTCGTGCATTGTGTACTGTTTTTTTGTGCAGTTGTGCATTGTTGTCATATGTCCACCATGCGTTGGTCCGACGGGATCAACATGGGATATCTATAGCTGTGTGCGCTGGATCGTTGGACAGGTATTTCCACCATGCGTTGGTCTGACGGGATCATCATGGGAATCTATAGCTGTGTACGCTGGATCGTTGGATTACCATGTATTATTGTTGTGCATATGTATATTATGGGTTTGCCATAAGTATACATTGTTGTTATTGATGTGAGCATATTGACATTGTCATATGAGTATCCACTTGTAGGTCTTGTGTTAGGACCGTGTCCATATGTTGTGTTGATATGATCTTGGATTAGACTGACGTGATTTCATCGTGACATTTCATATCTTGAGGTATGTTCCGTATTTCCTTTGGTATTTGTCTTTGATGGACAATCGATTATCGTGTTGAGATGTGATGATGTTATCCGATGGATTGGGTTGGACAGAGTTAGTGAATTTTGCAACAGTGAGTGATGATAATGTTTTGAGAACCTTGGACATTGTTGAGATATAGTACAGATATTTCATCATTAGCTTATTGTATTGTTAAGGATACGAATCGTGGATTTTCGTAAAGTTATGGCGGTAAGATTACATCGGTAATATTCTTACTTAGTATATCATTGGTATGTAATTATTGACGTGATGTGATGGTTATCATTGTTGGATATTATGGCTGACCCCGTCGTGGGCTTTCTTTTTAGGTTCTTGGAATATCAGCTTGTAGCGGTCGTGGAGAGATGAGCTTCCCGGAGGATACTGGCTAGGGCATGTATTTGTGTATTGAGTTTCCTGATCAGTTCTTGTTTTCCGCTGCTAGAGTATTTTAATTGTTTGTCTTTTTCCGCTGTGTGAGTATTTTTAAATGGTCTTTTGGTATATGGTAACTTAGGTTACTTTGGCAATCGTTTTCTAAACTATTTTGTTGGTACGTGTAAGAGATAGTTTAACGTGCTTTTTTTAACTGTTGAGTTTTGGCATTTCGGGCCTTGTGGTTTCAAATGAGATTTTTTTACGACGGGTTTGATAAACGGATTTTATTAAGTCTTCGAATGTTTTTAAATGATACTACCGTCGTTAGCCTCTTGGGCGTTTGTAATTATTTACGAAAATTTCTTTTAGCCTTGTGGATTCCGTCTCGAGTCCCACGGTGCTGTAATATTCCCGGTCGGATCTAGAGGTGCCCAACCACGAGTTCGGGTCTGGGTCCGGGTCGGACCCGCCGGGTCGCCGGGTCGGACCCGCCGGGTCGCCGGGTCGGCAGGACAGGACCCGGACCCCACCCGTACATATGAAATGTACGGGTTGGCAGGTCAACGGGTCGGCCACGGGTCCCGGTCCGGGTTCGACCCGCCGGGTCACGGGTGTAATATCCGGGGATAATTTTTTTTTTTTCGTGTTACTGTTGAGTTGTACATATTCATTTGGAATTGTACAAGTGTTACTGATACAATGTATATTGTATTGGAATAATTCGGGATCGAAATATTACACTTGTCGTCGGGTTAGTTTCGTCGTTTGAATGATGGTTGGAGAGTTTGGATTTTTGGCTAAGTACACTAGCCTTAACGTACGCTACATGGGTAGACTTACGTACGTTATGGGCTGAGTATTACGTACGTTATGCCTGTAAGGTTACGTACGTAATGCTTGGTAGGTGACAGGAACCTTCCTCGTAGTCACTTTCGGCCGGTGGGTCCCGAGCATCTTCCGATCGGATCTCACTATTGCAGTCAACGGACCTTTACGTACGTTAAGAGGTGAGCTCTACGTACGTAATGTAGGTCTTGTTAACGTACGTAATAAGTTCTTGTTTACGTACGTTAAGGCCTTCGTATTTTAGTCCGATTAGTTACGGATTTTTCATTACGACGTTAATGTCTTAGTATAGCGTCGTAATGCCTCTTACGTCGTTAACCATAGTGTATAACGTCGTAATGAATTAATCGATCTATTTATCTTGGTTTCGTCTTTCATTTCCTCACGAACCAAAACACTTTTTCTCTCCCTAGAACCGTCCGTTTGGACTTGTTATTGATGTTTAGCCTCTTCCAACTCGATCTTGATCATCCTATCTTGGATTGAAGCTTGAAGTTGGAAGCTTGTTGGTGCCCCTTTGGTGTTTGGAGGCTTCTTCTTGTTCTTCTTTGGTAAGTTCCCTCAATCTCTTGTTCTTCAAGTGATTTTCGAGTTGTTGTTGTTGTTTTCTTCGGGTATTGTTTGATTCATGGAGTATATCATGATTCTTCATGGTTTTGATAAACTTTTGATGAAGAACATGTTGGTATATCTTGAGTTTGATTATGTTCTTGATGTTTTAGATTGTTGGGAGGTTTTTAATCATGTCTAGGAAGGATTATGTTAAGATTGTTATATGATTAACATAAGTCTTGAGATGATTATTGTTGTTGGTGGTGTTCTTGAAAGATTTTAACCATTTTAGTAAGGATTTATGATGATTTAGGAGATGATTATCATAATTTGTAAATGGTTGAGTGAATCTTGTGGTTTAATCCGAATTCATGAGGTTATGATGAAGGATTTTTATTTCAAACATCATGGTTATTGAGTTGATGATGTTCTTGGGGTGATAATGATAATATTGATAATATTATCATTGTAGGAGGATCAATTTGATGATATTATCACTTTGAGATGTTTGTTTTGATGATTGTTCTTAAATGAATCTTGTCGAATGGATTTCACAAGTGTTAAGAACGTAATGATCATGTTAATTGATCATCGAGGTGTTGGAGAATGTTAGAATTCATAGTTGAGGACTATGATATTCGTTCGTGCGGTGTGATCGATTCGTGTTTGAATCGGGCTTTGTCCTTGTCGTTGTTTTCTATTGATTTTGTGTTTTTGAATGAATCGTTTTCATTCAAGGTTGTTCGAGTGTTTGTGATCGTCGGGAGGCGTCGTTCGTCGTTTCGTGCCAGGACGTTGATCGTGGAAGAACTTTCTCGCCTTCGGTTTGAGGCAAGTTTTATACTTGTACTGGTCAATGAGATTAATGTTATCATATATGTGTATGAATGTGTTGTATCATTTCGAGACATAGTCTCTTCGTGATTTATTGATATTTGGGGATTGTTTGATATAATACCCTTCGGTGATTTTATCAGTTGTGATTGTTATTCGTTAACGGCCGGTTTAAGGCATTGAGATTCTTGTTGTCGATAGCCGGTTCGCGGTATCGATGTATCGATTATTATTGTTGACGCTAATGTCGTTATGAGGCATCGTTGAATCGTTATTATCGAATTGGAACTATTACTATGATGTTGCATTGGCCGATTGAAGGCGTTTGATATATTAGTTATCATATCTGTTTCGGTGGTCGGTTTAAAACGCCGGGATATCTATTCTACCGTATCATTGGTTATCGATTCACCGTTCTAAGGTAATCGATGTATTTAATTGGGATTATCGAAGATAATTCCCATCCGTTGTATCATTGGTTATCGATTAACCGTTCTAAGTTAATCGATGTATTTAATTGGGATTATCGAAGATAATTCCCATCCGTTGTATCATTGGTTATCGATTAACCGTTCTAAGGTAATCGATGTATTTAATTGGGATTATCGAAGATAATTCCCATCCGTTGTATCATTGGTTATCGGTTGACCGTTCTAAGGCAATCGATGTATTTATTGAGATTATCAAGATAATTCCCATCCGTTGTATCATTGGTTATCGGTTGACCGCTCTAAGGCAATCGACATATTTAATTGGGATTATCGAAGATAATTCCCATCCGTTGTGTCATCGTTATCGATTGACCGTTCTAAAGGTAATCGATGTATTGAATTGGGACCGAGGATAGTTTCCATCCGTTGAGTTGTTGTGATCGATTGGCCATTCCAAGGCAGTCGAGGTATTTGAATTGGGACCGCCGTGGATGGAGCCCATCCGTGAGTTATTGTTGTCGTGTTGGCCGACTCAAGGCGGCATCTTTGTTATTCTTGTGAGTTTGGTAATCTTGGGATTATTCTTGTTGTGATTAATTATGTTTTGGAGACTAGTCTCGGCTAGTGCTCGATGGGTAAGCTTGGGGCTTGAACCTTCGCGGTTGGTTTCCCAACACCTACAATTGATGGGTCATGGTCATGTTAATGATCTCATTATGGGTAAGCTTGGGGCTTGAACCTTCGCGGTTGGTTTCCCAACACCTACAATTCGGTATGTCACGGTCATGTTAATGATCTCATTATGGGTAAGCTTGGGGCTTGAACCTTCGCGGTTGGTTTCCCAACACCTACAATTCATGAGTCACGGTCACCGGGTGATCTCATTATGGGTAAGTCTGGGGCTTGAACCCTCGCGGTTGGTTTCCGGCACTGCGGTCGAGTCACGGTCGTTGGATGATCTCATTGTGATACGGCTTCGTGCGTGGCTTCCCCTCATTGGTACGGCTTAATTGTTTTGGCTTCGGGCCATTGTGGTGATTAATGACTTGGTGAGTGACATTCAGGGAATTAAGATGATAAACGGACTTGGGTCATTGGTACATTAAGGCCATTGTGATGTATCGGTATTCTGTCGGGCCTTCGGGCATTGTGATTCGTATCTATTTCAGTGTTTGGTTTGGGTTACCTTCGGGTGATGTATTGTTGTGTTCTGTATTGATGATTCGCCGTTGGGCACTTGTGTTCTAACCTGTTGAGCAGGTATTGATCGGATGCCGTGGGCATAGTATTTCACGAATGCTCGATTCTTACTTTAGTTTGTGAGCATCTCGTATTACCATTACTATACTATTCATTCTGCCCTTTGGATGCATATCATGTTGTACATGTATTTGATAATCATTATCTGGATGGTGACCCGTGGTGGCGGAACATGTTTTCATGTTTTAGGTGTTTGCGAGGAGATATTTGAGACATAGGGGCATGACGGTGGCGACGAGGCATTCAAGCGATACTAGTCAGAGATGATTTGGTGTTAATGTCGATCGGGCGGTTGGAGTACTCAGTTTTGTCGATTATTGTCATTTTGTATTATCAAGGCAAGGCTCGTGGATGTCGTTGTATTGTATTTGGGCCATGTAGGCCCACTGTTGTCATTGAAATTCCATATCGGAATATTATGTTGGATGTCAGTGTAGGCATTCGGATTCCCCTTTTGGTCAGTAAGTTGTATTTTTGGTCGTGTTGCTTTGGTGGATCTCCTGGTGTGGGGTCCACGGCACTGTAATAAGCCAATAGGATTTGGGGGTGTTACAGAAGATGGTATCAGAGAATTGGGTTGTGATATACCCTGATATGTGAGTTATGTGGTTCTACCGACGCGGTAGTAGTGGACTGTCAGGTTTTGACAATCTGGACAGTCAGGCATTGTGAGTCGTGGTAGTTGAACGACTGTATGAGTCATTCTTTCATCGAGTCGTCGTCGATGAAGACTAGTATCGCAAGACCTCGAAGCTTCGTATGACCTGTGTAAGGACTCGATTCTCTTGTATGTCATACATTCAATATGCCATTGATTATGCATGTTTTGTTGAAATCTGTATGTAACATTGTGTTACGACCCATTCATGATTAATTGCTTTGGAGCGTGTCGGCCCAGTATTGGCTATAATTAGCATATATGAAGTGATTGTTTATTTGTTGAGTATGTATATTCATGTTTGGCTAATGACTTAGCATTGTGGATTGGCCGTTGAGGCATATTTGAGCTTTGTTCATGATCGAACGTTATTCTTTCAGTATGGAAAGAGGAATCAGGGGCGTAGCGAGAGGGTAAAGGCTGCAGAGCGAGGCGAAACCCAGAACCTCATGTTTATACGCGTCACGGGTGCCGATATGGATCAGAATTCAGCCGGAGATGTGACTTATGCGACCGGTTCCCCTTCGGAACGTCATACTCGAGGAGTCGATCGACCGACATCGACCCTTTCTTGCTTATGAAGGGCATGATGACCCGGATGACTCGGATGACGCAGATAATGGAAACCATGCGAGACCTCGATGGTTCGTGGTACACGGCGAGGACTCAGTGCCGTTCTATGGACAGGCCGGGAGAGTGAGTCAAATTATCGGCGACATCTCTCGTCGAGGCCACCTATTTTTGAGGTTCGTCGGAACCAGCTGATATTGTTCATTGGCTTGAACATTTTGATAAACTCTTCGACATGGTTCAGTGTCCGGAAGAGAGTAAGGTGGCAGTAGCGGCTTATTATTTGAGTAAAGGCGCTTATTCTTGGTGGCTTTCTGTAAAACCCACCGATCGTGATTGTGCTTGGAGTGAGTTTAAGACTCTCATGTTAGAGAGGTATTATCCGGCTCCACTCCGTGAAGCCAAGTTGTCAGAGGTTTTGAACCCCGAATCCGTCGAGGACGAGGGTGTTATTGTTATTGCGGAGAAGTTTCAGGGACTCCTTCAGTTTGCTTCATCATTATCCGTCTTGAGGCGGATAAGATCAAGTATTTTAGCAAGAGGTGAACCCGCGATTGAGGATGCGATTGTTCAACCATAATTGCAATTCACTTGGTGAATTCATCGAGAAGGCTCTTGGAGCGAGCTTTTGATCAAGGAGCTTGCTCGGAAGAACCCTTGATTTCTTAGGAGAGAGGACTAGGATGCCGGTTCATTCAGAGGGACATCGGGCTCCGACGTCTAGGAGGTCGTTTTCTAGTCGTCCTCGTGCTGGGAAAGCATCTTCTTCTCAGGCGACGGGTTCGACCGTTGTTTGCTTTAACTGTGATACAATAGGACATCGCAGTACTCGGTGCTCGATGCGGTCTATTGCTTGTTTTCTGTGTGGGAGGCAGGGACACCTTCAGAAATACTGCAGGGGTTCTAATGCCAGTAGATCTCAAGGAAGCTCACGGGCCTCGAGAGATTTTGTTGCTTCAGTCCGTACTCCATCCAAGGGGTCGTATCGGGCTTCGGGAGCCAGAAGTATGGACACTCGAGGAGGAGCGGCGAGCTCAGATTTGGATCTTCCTCGAGTCGATCAGATCGAGGAGTTCGATGACCTGGAGGATGTTGATTTTGGATACATTTGAGATGTAGCCTTAATTTCTTTCTTTATTTTTCGGATTGATGTTTGACTCGATGCATACTTTAGTCTTGTGGTTGCGAACCATTTATGGTTGATCTATCTTGTAATGATTGTATCGAGAATCTTGAGATTTGAGGTCGTGTCTTTGTGTTTTCCTTCCTTTTTGGTGTTATACCCGAGATTTTGTAATAATGGGTAATTGTTCATTTCAATCCGAGGCCGAGTCGTGAGGACTTGGGTGTGCGATTGATATGGTCCCAGGGACCACATATGCGTTGTTATTTTCCTTTTGTGGCTTGAGTCGGTGTTTGCTTGAGCGTTTAATGCCGATGAGAACCGGGAGTGTACACCGATGATTGTAGACATGTATAATCGGCGGAACCGCGGGGTGTGTCTGCGGTGTTACGAGTCTTGCGGGTGGTGCGACTTCTGGTGGTCTCGACGGAGGAGTTACGATTCGATTGATCTCGCACTTGATTGAGTATTTTATCCCTTGTTTTTCGACGTGTTCGGGCGGAGGAGACGGGAACCCGTGGGGTTGGCCGATTACTCGGGCGAAGTGGTTCGCAGTGAGGAGTATTCTGGAGATGTTGTTTTCTTATCTGATGGATAGTTCGTACCCGTGTTTTTGCACCTGAGTTTCGGGACGAAACTCTTTTTAAGGGGGTATGTAATATCAGGGATAATTTTTTTTTATTTTCTTGTTGAGTTGTACATATTCATTTGGAATTGTACAAGTGTTGTTGTTTTGGACTGATACAATGTATATTGTATTGGAATAGTCGGGATCGAAATATTATACTTGTCGTCGGGTTAGTTTCGTCGTTTGAATGATGGTTGGAGAGTTTGGATTTTTGGCTAAGTACACTAGCCTTAACGTCGCTACATGGGTAGACTTACGTGCGTTATGGGCTGAGTATTACGTGCGTTATGCACTGTAAGGTTACGTCGTAATGCTTGGTAGGTGACAGGAACCTTCCTCGTAGTCACTTTCGGCCGATGGGTCGAGCATCTTCCGATCGGATCTCACTATTGCGATCAGCGGACCGCTACGTGCGTTAAGAGGTGAGCTCGTGCGTAATGTAGGTCTTGTTAACGTCGTAATAAGTTCTTGTTTACGTGCGTTAAGGCCTTCGTATTTTAGTCGATTAGTTACGGATTTTCATTACGTGCGTTAATGTCTTAGTATAGCGTCGTAATGCCTCTTACGTCGTTAACCATAGTGTATAACGTCGTAATGAATTCGATCTATTTATCTTGGTTTCGTCTTTCATTTCCTCACGAACCAAAACACTTTTCTCTCCACTAGAACCGTCCGTTTGGACTTGTTATTGATGTTTAGCCTCTTCCAACTCGATCTTGATCATCCTATCTTGGATTGAAGCTTGAAGTTGGAAGCTTGTTGGTGCCCCTTTGGTGTTTGGAGGCTTCTTCTTGTTCTTCTTTGGTAAGTTCCCTCAATCTCTTGTTCTTCAAGTGATTTTCGAGTTGTTGTTGTTGTTTTCTTCGGGTATTGTTTGATTCATGGAGTATATCATGATTCTTCATGGTTTTGATAAACTTTTGATGAAGAACATGTTGGTATATCTTGAGTTTGATTATGTTCTTGATGTTTTAGATTGTTGGGAGGTTTTTAATCATGTCTAGGAAGGATTATGTTAAGATTGTTATATGATTAACATAAGTCTTGAGATGATTATTGTTGTTGGTGGTGTTCTTGAAAGATTTTAACCATTTTAGTAAGGATTTATGATGATTTAGGAGATGATTATCATAATTTGTAAATGGTTGAGTGAATCTTGTGGTTTAATCCGAATTCATGAGGTTATGATGAAGGATTTTTATTTCAAACATCATGGTTATTGAGTTGATGATGTTCTTGGGGTGATAATGATAATATTGATAATATTATCATTGTAGGAGGATCAATTTGATGATATTGGTGATATTATCACGTTGAGATGTTTGTTTTGATGATTGTTCTTAAATGAATCTTGTTGAATGGATTTCACAAGTGTTAAGAACGTAATGATCATGTTAATTGATCATCGAGGTGTTGGAGAATGTTAGAATTCATAGTTGAGGACTATGATATTCGTTCGTGCGGTGTGATCGATTCGTGTTTGAATCGGGCTTTGTCCTTGTCGTTGTTTTCTATTGATTTTGTGTTTTTGAATGAATCGTTTTCATTCAAGGTTGTTCGAGTGTTTGTGATCGTCGGGAGGCGTCGTTCGTCGTTTCGTGCCAGGACGTTGATCGTGGAAGGACTTTCTCGCCTTCGGTTTGAGGCAAGTTTTATACTTGTCTTTGGTCAATGAGATTAATGTTATCATATATGTGTATGAATGTGTTGTATCATTTTGAGACATAGTCTCTTCGTGATTTATTGATATTTGGGGATTGTTTGATATAATACCCTTCGGTGATTTTATCGATTGTGATTGTTATTCGTTAACGGCGGTTTAAGGCATTGAGATTCTTGTTGTCGATAGCGGTTCGCGGTATCGATGTATCGATTATTATTGTTGACGCTAATGTCGTTCTGAGGCATCGTTGAATCGTTATTATCGAATTGGAACTATTACTATGATGTTGCATTGGCGATTGAAGGCGTTTGATATATTCGTTATCATATCTGTTTCGGTGGTCGGTTTAAAAGCAGGATATCTATTCTACCGTATCATTGGTTATCGATTCACCGTTCTAAGGTAATCGATGTATTTAATTGGGATTATCGAAGATAATTCCCATCCGTTGTATCATTGGTTATCGATTAACCGTTCTAAGTTAATCGATGTATTTAATTGGGATTATCGAAGATAATTCCCATCCGTTGTATCATTGGTTATCGATTAACCGTTCTAAGGTAATCGATGTATTTAATTGGGATTATCGAAGATAATTCCCATCCGTTGTATCATTGGTTATCGGTTGACCGTTCTAAGGCAATCGATGTATTTAATTATGATTATCGAAGATAATTCCCATCCGTTGTATCATTGGTTATCGGTTGACCGCTCTAAGGCAATCGACATATTTAATTGGGATTATCGAAGATAATTCCCATCCGTTGTGTCATCGTTATCGATTGACCGTTCTAAAGGTAATCGATGTATTGAATTGGGACTGTCAAGGATAGTTTCCATCCGTTGAGTTGTTGTGATCGATTGGCCATTCCAAGGCAGTCGAGGTATTTGAATTGGGACCACCGTGGACGGAGCCCATCCGTGGGTTATTGTTGTCGTGTTGGCCGACTCAAGGCAGCATGCTGTTATTCTTGTGAGTTTGGTAATCTTGGGATTGTTACTGTTGTGATTAATTATGTTTTGGAGACTAGTCTCGGCTAGTGCTCGAAGGGTAAGCTTGGGGCTTGAACCTTCGCGGTTGGTTTCCCAACACCTACAATTCAGTAGGTCACGGTCATGTTAATGATCTCATTATGGGTAAGCTTGGCGCTTGAACCTTCGCGGTTGGTTTCCCAACACCTACAATTCAGTAGGTCACGGTCATGTTAATGATCTCATTATGGGTAAGCTTGGGGCTTGAACCTTCATGGTTGGTTTCCCAACACCTACAATTCAGTAGGTCACGGTCACTGGGTGATCTCATTATGGGTAAGTCTGGGGCTTGAACCCTCGCGGTTGGTTTCCCAGCACCTGCAATTCAGCAGGTCACGGTCATTGGATGATCTCATTGTGATACGGCTTCGTGTCGTGGCTTCGGCCCTCATTGGTACAGCTTCGGGCTGTTTTGGCTTCGGACCATTGTGGTGATTGACAGCTTCGGCTGAGTGACATTCAAGGTATTATGATGATAAACAACTTCGGGCTGTTCGGCTGTTAAGGCCATTGTGATGTATCGGTATTCCTGTCGGAGCCTTCGGGCATTGTGATTCGTATCTATTTCAGTGTTTGGCTTGGGTTACCTTCGGGTGATGTATTGTTGTGTTCTGTATTGATGATTCGCCGTTGGGCACTTGTGTTCTAACCTGTTGAGCAGGTATTGATCGGATGCCGTGGGCATAGTATTTCATGAATGCTCGATTCTTACTTTGGTTTGTGAGCATCTCGTATTACCATTACTATACTATTCATTCTGCCCTTTGGATGCATATCATGTTGTACATGTATTTGATAATCATTATCTGGATGGCCCGACCAGTGGGGCGGAACATGTTTTCATGTTTTAGGTGTTTGCGAGGAGAGAGTTGAGACACAGGGGCATGACGGTGGCGACGAGGCATTCAAGCGATACTAGTCCGAGATGTTTTGGTGTTCATGTCAGTCAGGCAGTTGGAGTACTCCAGTTTTGTCAGTTATTGTCATTTTGTATTATCCGAGCAAGGCTCGTGGATGTCGTTGTATTGTATTTGGGCCATCTAGGCCCACTGTTGTCATTGAAATTCCATATCGGAATATTATGTTGGATGTCAATGTAGGGATTGTGATTCCCCTTTTGGTCAGTTAGTTGTATTTTTGGTCGTGTTAGCCTGGTGGATCTCCTGGTGTGGGGTTTACGGCACTGTAATAACCCAATAGGATTTGGGGGTGTTACAACGGGTCCGACCCGTCTCCAATTTTTTTTTTATGTATATAAAACTTTTATTTGTTATCATTTTATACACGAAAAATAACTATAAGTGAAAAAGGAAATCATTTGAAAAAATTAGCTTGTATTTAATTTTAAGTTTTTACTTAAAATTAAATTGCCTACGTATCCCCGTGAGGAATCAAAGCTCCACGTAGTTCTTTTACTTGAGAAGAGTTAAAAAAATGGGCTTGTATTTAATTTTAAGTTTTCACTTAAAATTAAATTGCCTACGTATCATCGTGAGGAATCAAAGCCCTACGTAGTTCTTTACTTACCTGACTTACCTTACTTAGCTTTAGTCGAAGTCGATGTCGTCGTCGTCTTGATCATCGGTTTGACTCATTTGACTAGACTCTCCTTCAGTAGTGCGTTCTTGATAGGCATCTTGGTCCGCTAATAGGTCATCCCATTTATTTTCTTGATCTCGTAACTCGGTTTTTGTTGCGTCTTTAAGTATCATTTGAGCCTCGAGATTTTTTGGCGTCATTCGGGATCTCCGCTCGTCCAACATATAGCCTCCTTCACTAAAAGCACTCTCAACGGGGACTGTGGATGCAGGCACTGCAAGAATTTCTTGTGCCATAATGGAAAGTATGGGAAATTCGGTTCTTCTTCTCTTCCACCAATCCAACAGATCAAAAGTACCTGCATTGTCATCCTCCGGCACAAAACTAGTTGCATAATATCTACTAAGGTCATTTCTTTGACCGACGTTATTACCACCCCTATTTCTTGCTATATTATAGAGTTGTTGAAATGGGTTAGTGGGAGTTCTGTCGAATTCCATGTGAAATGTATTTGTAGTCTTAGTTCTTGTTTTTTGAGTTTGAATCTTATCACCATATTTAGAAGAATATTCAGAAAAAACAATTTCTAAACTATTTTTCAAATCAATTTTTACTTGTTCAACGTCAGGAATATTTTCAAATAAAGTTTGACTTTCAACACTATCCACAATATTAGGAAAACCCAAATTTTTAAGAATATTATAATATATTTCAAGTAATTGTTTAACTTGAGCTAAATTCAAATTGGGAGATAAAATAGCACTAATCAAGAAAACATCATGAATACGATTAAAGTATTTTAACCATTTTAAACACATATTGTAAATAACATTCGATAATCTTTTGGATTTACTACAAGCATCCATTTCAGATACAATAAAACAACAATGAAATAAAACTTTAGGAGACGTGGGATAATAACAACCACTTAAATCTTTAGTTGCATTTTCAAAACCCTTAATAGTTTTATTAAATCTTTAGTTTCATCCCAATACGTTGGCAATAAATAAAATCCTTCTACGCGAAAATACGTATAAAAAAATTCACACAATAATTCTTTATATTCATTAGTTGAATTTAACATCTCATAAGTTGAGTTCCATCTATGTTTTACGTCTGGAGTAAAAAATTTGGATTGCATTTGTTTTGACTTTAAAAATTTTACCCATTGTAAAAAATCTGCCCAAGTATCTGCAGCTAAAGAAACTCTATGATTTATAGATCTAAAATAAGCTCGTAGTGCAAGTTTATGTTGTTTGGCAAGGTATACTACTTGTCTAGTCATTGTGGTACGTGGAATTCTTTTAATAGCAGGATTATAGGCATTTTGCATCCTGTATTCCCAACCCGTACTATCCACAAAATTAAAAGGTAAAGATTCGTGTGCACATAATTTTGCCATTTGTTCTCTAGCAATTTTTTCATTATATTTATAAAGTTGAGATTTAGACATACCTTGATTGCCGACTGGCCCGGTTCCAGTAGAAGGTTGGAAGTTGAATTGACTTTGTGACTTTTGTTCTCCGTGGACCGAGGCATGGTTATTCTCAAAATGCCTTTTAAAATTTCCATATCCATCCCCGGCTTTATACGGATACTCTTTCGAGCAGTAGTTGCAAGATACCTTCATCGAACCATCCAACATTTTTTCCTTGTTAAAGTGTTTTGAAAAAAGTACGGATACCGGTTTCCTTTCTGCAACAGGGGCAGGCTTGTTTCTTGCTTTAGTTTTCTTGCTTCCTCTGACTTTCACATTTTCTTCCTCCTCGGACGATAACTCCTCAACATAAGGAGGTTCTTCTTCAGCTTGGCTTCTTGCGGGGCCTTCGACTTTGATTTTTGCGTCGGAGTTGGTACGCCATGAAGAGTGCGCTCGAATGTTGCATATGTTTGATTTAACATAGCTTCATCGATTTCATGGTCCATTTCTTCGTCGATGTTTTGCAGTTGTTGACGATTCGGGACACGTCGAAATCCCCGAAGATCAACTTCTTCTTCACTGGTAGTAGTTGTACTACCGTAATAGATATTTTCATATATAGCATCATATTAAGCTTCTTGACTTTCATTTTCAAAACCGGGTGGAGTTTGGTTTTGGGGCTCCCGAATAATTATTCCAGATGGTTTCTTCGATTTGCCCCAAAGACCCATTCGCTCGAACTTGGACATTTTGGATTTTTTGGGAGATGTAGCAATACCCTTTCCCTTGTCAGAACTCGACATAATGATTAAATGCGAAAAAAAGAGAGAGATTAAGTAGTATAGCAATTAGCAATGAGAGTTTGAGAGATAGATAGTATTGAAGGTGTGAAAAAATTGTGTTGGGGAGGGGGGTATTTATAGATAGGATTTTTTTTTTTTAAAAACTGGACTAGCCGTTAGACCCGCCGGGTCACGGGTCCGACCCGCCGGGTCCAACGACCATTTTTCGAATTTATTTTTTATATATTTCCGCCGGGTCGACGGGTCGGACCCGACGGGTCGCCGGGTAGGGAGAAGCTCGACCCGGACCCCACCCGTGTATACCACGGGTCCGGGTCGGCAGGTCGCACGGGTCAGCCGGGTCCGGGTCCTGCACGGGTCAGTCGGGTCCGGGTCGGCGGATCGACCCGGTGGGTTGGGTCGTTTTGGGCACCTCTAGTCGGATCTGGGGGTGTTACAAAATCACATCACAATAATTATCAAAATAATATTATCAAAGGTGCTAAAATGTTCTTCAATATGTGCAGAAACCATCACATAAAGGTGCTGAAAACAAATACATCAGGGTAGCAGTTCCCTAACTCGTATTCTCTATGAACAATTCATCAATGCCCCTCTCCCCACTGTCTCAAACGAAAAATAAATGGAAAGTAACTATTTGAATTTGTTTCCTGCATGTGCACTAAAATTTTATTGCGTCAAGGATAACCAAATCTAGCACCTCATATAGCATCTTCCATGGTTGAACAACGACGTTTAGTAGACATAGAGGAGGGGCTGCAAAGGGATGCCCTACTACAGCGCCGGCGGCTTCACCTATTTCAGCAGCCGCGGAGTGCCCCTAGAAGAGAAGCTGCGGCGGCTGAAATTCTTGAACGGCGGATTAGCTGTATGAACTTAGGGAATCTATATGATGAACGAAGAGATGAAGGAAAGAGAAAAAAAATAATGTCAAATTTTCGGCTTACACGTTGGGAAGAGATAAGAAAGTGAGACATGAAATCCCATGTGCAATCTATATAATCACAAAAATATCCCCACAAAAATATTCCGCGTAGCACACTTAGGCAAAATTTTAGCACAACGTGCACAAATCGCAGCCATTGATCACCAAAGATCAAAGGCCCAGAATCATTCTTATTTCTTACGGAAAAAAGCTTTCCTACCTGAGCCTATATATATATATAGGAAATAGATCATATGAAAACTAATTACCTTGTGAAATCTAGAAACTTTTGTAGGACATTGATATTAGTGATCTAACGGCTTTAGATGAATAGAATTATATGCATTTATGACTTTTTTATTGCATTATTTGTTGCATATACTAGCGATCAGCTTGATGCAACAAATAATAACAAATATGCAATTAAATTACTTAATAATGTAATTGGTTTCTAGATTTCACCATTAAGGTTGTTTCCACCATAGTCAATCCATATATATATATATATATATATATATATATATATATAGAGAGAGAGAGAGAGAGAGAGAGTCAAGTTCAAACGAGAATGCTAACTATTTAAAGAATACGAGAATGGTCACCCATGTACAAAATCATATATGACTTTACACTAACGGAAAAAATCATATATGATTTTATACTGACCAAAAAAATCAAATATATACGTATAAAATCATATATGATTTTATACTGATGTACACACTCACGTAATCATATATGATTTTGTACGTGAATCATATATGATTTTGTACATGGGTGACCATTCTCGTATTCTTTTAAATAGTTAGGTTTCTCGTTTGAACCTGACTCTCTCTCTCTCTATCTATCTATATATCTCTCTATCTATCTATCTATCTATATATATATATATATATATATATATATAGGGGTGAGTTATGGAGTGAAATGGTTTAAGTGTAAGAAATAAGAATGTATCCTAACCTTACATCTATAAAGAATTAATGGTTCAGATTAAACTAGATTTGATGCTGATATCATCATTGATTCACCCAATTTTAACAATGAGGGTATTTGTGAAATGAAATTTTTTTCTCACTCCTTTCCATTCATCTTATCCATCTTTTAAGGGATTCTGAATTTATTTTCAAAATTAATTTTTTCTCCCCTCATTTCAATCTATCCCTAATTTCGTCCGCTCATTTTCTCTCCCCCATTTCTTCTCATTTCTGCTCCCCCATTCGAGAATTCTGCCGTCGTCGCCGCTGTATATTAGCACGATTATTATGAGTAGTTAGCACAATCTTTGTAATTAGTAAGCACATTTAATATTATTTTGCAGCATAAGTGTTTTTATTATCAGCACATTTAGCTGATTGTTTCTGCACATTTATAATAATTTTTCAAAGACATTTAGGTGATGGTTTTACGCACATTTAGAAAAAAAAATAAGCAGTAATATTTGTGCTAAGTAGTGTAATCTGATTTATTAGTAAGCACAATAATATAATTTTATTTTATTTTTTGCAATCTGTAAATTTCTTGAGAGATAAAATATGAAGGAAAGAGATAAGAGGATGGAGGAAAGAGAAAACAAAATCACGGCTTATACGTTGGGAAGAGATGGGAAAGTGAGATATGAAATCCCATGATTATAGGAAATACCAAACATACAATCTGTATAATTACAAATATATTCCCACAAAAATATTCCGCGTAGCACACTTAGGCTAAATTCTTAGCACAACGTGGCCAAATCGCAGCCATTGATCACCAAAGATCAAATGCCCAAAATTATTCTTATTTCTTACGGAAAAAAGTTTTCCTACCTGAACCTATCCCTATATATATATATATATATATATAAATGTATAGCACCACCTTACATAAATTGGTAATAACATCACACGCACATTTATTAATCGGTTCCTAATATAAGCGGATCCAGCATCCGAAAACTACTAGTGCACCGACGCACCACAAAAAAAATAACGGACGACCAAAAAAAAATTCTTAATTTTTACACTCATTTTAATAAAAACTACCAAAACGACGTCGTTTTAACCAAAATGACGTCGTTTTAACTGAAAAGGTGTCAAAACGATGTCGTTTTGGTTAAAACGACGTCGTTTTGATTAAAACGACATTGTTTTGCATTTTTTTTGGTGGTGCGCGTCTAACGTCATCCGCTTCTAGGTTTCTCCTATATATATATATATATATATATATATATATATATATATATATATAAATATATATATATGCTAAAACTCACATCAGATATATCAGATGATCCAACATTTATACTTTCGATCTGCAAAATGATACTTTAAGCAAAATATCATTTTTAATTTTGAAAAGTATTATTCTACCGTTGAAAAAATATAAACATCGGGGAATTATTATATGGTGAGACATGTATAATTTAAAATAATATTTTTAATACTGAAAAAGTATCATTTTTCGATATTGAAAGACATGACATCGGGTCCTTCATACAATCCAATATGTACTCCCTCCGTCCCAGAATTGATTGCCCGTTTGATTTTTTTCTGGTCAAACTGACAACACTTTTGACCATGATTATTTGTAATATTGCAATCATAAAATTATAATAATAATAACATTTAAAGAAATACATTTATGATAAATCTATTTCTAATAATATCACATCATAACTAAATATATATATATTTTTATAAATTTATGGTCAAAAATTAAAAAATTTGACTAGAATAAAGTCAAATTGACGGTCAATTCTGGCACGGAGGGAGGTAGTACGTAGTATACCATTTTCTTATATATCAAACGATACAACAAACGTCGGGGCCTTCTAACTAGGGGTGGAAAAATATACCGAAATGCCGAAATACCGAATTTACCGTATCGAAAAATTATCGAAATTACTGAAAATTTCGGTATACCGAATTTTCGGTACGGTATGGTGCCGTATCGAAAATTTTCGGTACGGTAACGGTATGAAATTTTTTTATTTTCGTATTTCGGTTTATACCGAGATACCAAAAAAAATTCGTTATTTCAATATATATATCGACATTTTCGGTGTTTTTTTATTCGGTATTTCGGTATATATCGGTATATCAAATTTTTTTTCGATATTTTGGTAATTCGGTATTTCGATAAGTTCGGTATACACCGATATCGACATAAAATTCGGTTCGGTATACCGAAACTTTCGGTACGGTATCGGTATGAATTTTGTTGTACCGAAACTTTCGGTACGGTATACGGTATCGACAGAAAAATTCGGTACGGTACGATATACCACCCCTACTTCTAACATGAGTGTGTCTCATACATATAATACCAACACACACACGGCCTTGTACGCTATAAAATTTCGGCTTTTACACAAGCTTTACTACTTGAATAAAGTTGATCAAATTTATTTAATAACTTTCATGGTTTTAGAAAGAAAATCAAAATTCCTTGACATATATTTCAATTTTTTTTTTTAAATGGAGAATTTTCCATCGGATATTGACATCGAAGATCTAATAGAAGAGCTGTCTCAAGGGAGGGAACTAACTATGCAGCTGCAAAACCATCTTCACGCGCAATCTTCTCCTTCTCCCGAAATATGCGAGTTTTTGCTTCACAAGATTCTGTATTCTTATGATCAGACACTCTCCATGCTCAGGAACAGACGCCTTAGAGCCGCCGCGGCTAGTGGGGAAGCGCCGCCGTCGGGTATATTTCCGGCTGCGGCGACTTCGAATCAAGACTCTCCGCGGTCACTCGCCAGCGATGATTCCGATCAAGATTTTAAGGATCATCAATCTACTAGGAAAAGGTTTCTATTTATTTTTTTGCATTTTTAATTTTTTTTTCTGTTCCAAATAATATGACTCGTTACATGTTATTTTTTTTTAATTAATGATTAATAAAATTACGGAAAGACTCTTGCTACCTAACTTGCATTTTTTAGTTTTTTTTCTTATGTATTTTTTTTAATCTTGTAGTTTTTTTTTTTTTTTTGGATTTTTAGTTTTTTAGGGTTTTTAATTTTCTTAGTCTTTCAGTTTTAATTTTTTTTCTCAGTTTGTAGTTTTATTAATTTTTCATAGGGTTCTTTAATTTTTTAAAGTTTTTGAGGATTTTTATTTATTTTAGGGTTTTAGTTTGTTCAAATTTTTACTTTAATCTCTGCTAAGAAATTCTGCTGTGCACTTGGTATCCATATGTTAGTTATGTTCTGGCATATACTTAATGATATTGCATGCCATAGAAGACAGAAACACCATCTCGAAATTACAGTAAAAACTCGATAAATGAATATGGTTGGGACCGGAAAAAAATATTTATTTAGCAAAATTATTCATTTATCGAGAGAAAATTTGAACATGTTATAAAGAGTTTGGACCGGAGAAAATTATTCATTTGACGAAGTTATTCGTTTATCGAATATTCATTTATTGAGGTTTTACTGTATATACTCCCTTCCTTCCACTTGAACAGAGTATTTTATGATTTTGTTCCACTTAAAGAAAATACTTCAAAATAAAACATTAATATTTAATTCGGATTTATATAACACTTCTTAAAATTAAAGTTTTTCGTTATAAAAATTACAATATTAGTTGGTTTAAAAAATTTCAAAAAAATGAACAAGAATAGATGGTTTAAAACAAATTGTACCTGATTAAAATGAATAAAACTAAACGGTTATACTTTAATCAAATTATCCTCTTAAAAGATAGTTGAGCTTTGAATACTATTCAAGCCTCAAGGACGTAATTTTGAAGGAAGTTGAACATTAACAAACTTTGAATATATATATATATATATATATATATATATATATATATATATTTGAAATTATGATAAATATGATAAATGCATAACTATATAACAAAGTAAACAACTTATTAGGTGTTTTTGCGATATACGATTCATGAAAAAGTAGTCCTTTACTATTAGCTAGACTCATATCGCAAAATTCGACTTGTCAAATAATATTTTGTTATTGTTGCATATAATGCAGAAAGGCAGTAGAGAGGTGGACGGAGAAGGTTAAAATGCTCGCGGAAACAAGGAATGAGGGACCGATCGACGATGGCTACAATTGGAGGAAGTATGGTCAGAAAGACATCCTCGGAGCTAAATATCCCAGGTCGGAATCTTTTCTTTTTCAACGGGCAATATTATGAAATTGGTTTTGTCGGAAAAAATAGATTTATTTAGATTTAGTAAATAATACTCTATGTTTGTCTTGCTTGAATGGTCTATTTTGGTGATTATACATTATGGGATTGCAAGCCACAATACATAGGACAAGATTTAATCTCATATCTTCGATCTATATTATTACTTAATAATTGAGAAGTTTTATGGAAGAAAATAAAATTTGAAAAAACAGAAAAAAATAATTACTCTTAAATTCACTCACGAACCATCACCTTATCATTTGAAACTCATATTTTACGAAATATGCAACAACTCATCTATTTTAAAAATTATATATTTAAACTAGTAGTTCTTAAATTACATTTGTAACGAAAAAAATAAAGAAGGAAATAAATAAGAAGGATGGATAGAGAGGGACTGCAATTTTGGCCCGACAAACACTATCCCACCCTGACCAGTAATGTATGGGTCATCTCACCCCACGATTCGCAGTGGGTTTGGTTATCACTCTTACCCTGTTGGTACCCGTCTTGCCCCCATCTCGCACAGTTTTTTTGTTTTTTTAGTATATTTAATATATTTTTTATATATACTATATATTTATATATTTTTTCATATATTTACTATTATATATTTATGTTAATATGATAAGTTTTATAAATAATACTCTGTATTATAGAACAGAAAAACTAGATAAGAAAAACTCGAAAAAATATTTATTTTATTAATCTTAAAGTATATTTTTCCTAGTCGGGTCGATTCGCCCCGACTTACGACCTGTGATGGGTCAATCCGCCCTGCTCCGCTCATCTTGTAAGGTGGGTTTGGGTCTTCCTCCCTTACCTAATCCTAAAGTAAATTATTTGGAAGCTTTTGTTTCAATCATGAGCAACTCATAACTACCGCGTCTTTGTCGTGTTAAAGGCGGTGTTTGTCAAAGCTGAAGAAAAAGAGAACACGATTAAAGTAATTTTTTCAAAACTAATAATAAGATAAGCGTGCTTTGTACCTACCAAGAAAATTTCCATACCCAATCATGAGTTGAAAGATTTATACGGGTGTATTTAATTTGCAATTAAATTAATTTATATAGAATTTTACTAAAATTTATAAATTTATATGAAGGGTTATACTTTATAGAATTTATTAAATTTTAAAAGATAAATATTTATTGATTTATATATTTTTAAACACTTATTCATTATTATCAATAATGTCAATCTAATAAAGTTATAAGTCTGCAAAAATAGTATAGGTCTAAATGAAAATAAAAATGATAATCATGATTATAAAATACAAAAACTATTTAAATAACATAAAAAATCAAATTTATTTTTTATAAAACTTATTTTTCATACTTTATTTTGTTATTTTAAATTACTTTCAGATTTTATTGTTTCTTATTTTTAGATTCTAAAATTTGAAAATAAACTTTATTTTCTTAGGATTTTAGATTTGTTTCTATATTTTTGTATTCATTGGATTAAATTTATTAAGTTTTAATGTAATATATATTATCTAGATAATTTTTGCAATTTATTTGGTTAAAGCGGGAGACAGATCTTCTCTTATGTTCTTTCGAGGGAAAATGAAGAAATTGCGTAGATAAAGAAAGCTCTTCGATTCTCGGGCTCGACCTCAATTACATTGAGCCTATTCCTGCTCCTGCTAAGCACCCGGCTGATGACGGTTGGATGGATGATATTACGTATCTAAGACAATGACCCCGGATCTCTTTATTTTAGAATAGTTTTCAGGTTTAAAGATTGTTAAAAATTTTAAACTTTTTTCTTAAGATAATACTCCCTCATGGCTTTAGCAGAAAGTTGATTTTATGTGGAAATAGAAAGTAATGATTGAATATGTTCGGTAGCTACAATTATGCTAATTGAGTGAAATATTTAGAAAATATTTAATAATGATGAGTCACTTATTTTTTCTTCTATAAAAAAAAGAGCAGGTTTAATAAAACATAATAAAATAATTTCATTGTGAGATTGGTCCCTTAAACTATAAAACTTATTTAAAGCACCAAGAGTTAGAAAATTAGAAAAAAAAAAAAATGAAGTACTAGCACTACCAGAATAAAAACTTTAACCGACTACGGCCGACAGCAAGATACTTTACACAATCTCGTCGGCTAAAGTCTAAATTAGTGTCAAAATTGATTATTTTAAAGTCATTTTTGCACAGTTTTATAACAAAAGATTAGAAAGAGAAGGAGAAATCGAAACCTATATGGACTCTACCGGTGAAGCTATATTTTGCAATATATAGGCATGTTGATCATGTCAATTAAACTATATTTCATTTGTCGGATTATTAAATTTGATTTAGCGTGACTGAATATGATGAGTGCTGAAAAGTATAATTAATCGTGATTAAATATTTTAAAATATATTAAAATGTGTTGAATATCGTGGTTATACATGATGAATTGAACCTTAAAAACTAAAAATAAACCCTAAAAGTTTTTTAAAAAAAACTAAAACCTATAAGAGATAAAAACATTTAAACCCTGAAAACCCTAAGAAAAAATAAAGAATTAACAAACTAAGAAAAAAATACCATAAAAACCGAAGAAAACAATAAAATTAACAAAAAACTAATTTGACTCAGTGGGGCCACCTCAATAATTTTTGCAAAAGTATAAAAATTAGGTGAATAATGTATTTAATTTCTATAAGACTTGTGATATATCATATTCTATAGAAGAGATTTTTCTATTAAGGGGTCGAAAATATAATGTTCTCATTATTCTTAAAAAAAAAAAATTCTTTCATTTTGCAGAGGGTACTACAGATGCACCCATAGACATGGTCAAGGCTGTTTGGCTACAAAACAAGTTCAGAGATCCGACGAAGATCCAACCATTTACGAAATCAAATACCGAAGAAAGCATACGTGCATACCACGCGCACATTCCGTCATTAATAATGACGACAATAATCCACCCATAGGAATGCCCGACCCGCAATATAAAGATCCAAATCTATTAATCCAAAACCCACATCAAGCAAATTTCAATATCCAAACAAGCCTCGGAGTTATGACCCAAGATTTAGGCACTATTGAAAAACCTTCATTCCATTTCTACCCATTTAACTTCCCTTCGTCGTCGGCTACTAATTCGAGCAGCAATCACAATTTCTCAGATTGTGGCAATATTTTGGGAAACTATCCGCCTAATCTTTTGTCGCCCACGACATCCGGATCGAATCATTTCACGGGTCAGACCAACATTGCCAACAATAACTATGAAAAATCAAATCTTAATATGAACACATGTGAGTCTGAGCTTAACCCAATTGTTGCAGCCATTACTTCTACCAGCAACTCTTCTAGTTCTAATATTGGCACAACTTTCTCATTCCTTCCATCGGATTTTGAATCGGAATTCAGCTTTGGAAATCGGGGCTACCAACCGTAGTCTCAACACTTTTAACATAAGGACCAAAATATAGGTTGAGGTATATTACATTTAGCAATCGGCATGAGTGGTAATTTCAGTGACTCGATCTAGGAAAATTTCGACACACACCTTGTGACATTAATGAGTTTGAATGGTGAGTTGCTCTTGTTGTGTTATTAGGGGTATGATTTTCTCTTTCGCTTAGCGTTCGAAGTTTTTTCCCATCTAGAGATGACTGGTTTCTAATGATGATTAACTACTCAAAATTTTTTAGCAGTATTGCCTTTTGATCTTTGGTTATTTTTGTGATTGGTACCTCGTGTATTTGATGCAATAGAGACGTAAAGATAACAATGAATACCTCTTAGAGGGATGAATAATTCGTATCCTTTTTTCTGAAAAATACTTCGAAAAACACAAGAGACCTGATGATTCAAGATAAATACTGAAAGAACACAACTAAAAAACGAGATAAAAGGGAAATCCAAACTCAACATTTTATTAATCAATATCGATCCCCTTAATAACAATGATAGGCTATCTCTTTATAACAAGAGAAACTTAGACAAGAGGAATTTTAAATCGCAAGTATAGTAGAATTCTAATACAAATAGAATTACTACATAGAATAAAACATATCAAATTAAATAAATATTAAAAATCCTAAACATACTAAATTATTCTAATTAACATAAAAGATATCATCCAATTCCCTTATCTTCATCAACTTCTGTCATATATATACCACATACTCTTGGGATTGAGGCGATCCGCCCTCGAATCGGAATGGAATGAATCAATTTACGGTTGGGAGATCTCCATCCATTACTATCATTGAATCATGAAAGGTAGATTCAGATGAACATTAACATAAGGGGACACTGCTACATGTGAGTGTAGCCTTTCGGTATTCAACTGTAACTCTAGCAATCCACATATGCACATCAGTCATACGCCAGAACCATGTTATACATCTAAATTTCATAAATCTAAAACCAATTACAATTTGTTTTCCATAAAATTTAACATAGGCAATATCTCACATCCGTTAACAACTTCCATGAAAACAACCGAGAGCAAATAAACAAGCAGGAGAGAAGATTTAAATC
This sequence comes from Orobanche coerulescens, assembly GCA_033398695.1. Classification (NCBI taxonomy): domain Eukaryota; kingdom Viridiplantae; phylum Streptophyta; class Magnoliopsida; order Lamiales; family Orobanchaceae; genus Orobanche; species Orobanche coerulescens. Next base: position 6,573,538 of record CM065816.1, read on the forward strand.
TAGACTGGTGAATCTTCTTAAGGGGGAATGGATTGGGAATTTCCATCTCTTTGCTAGCAAGCCTAGGTTCTCGAGAGTCCAGTTTGTAGGTGGAAAGCAAACCCCTGCAAATGCTGCGAAACCTACTGTGTGAAATTCAAAAGGGTCGAATGGTATGGAGCGTTCCTTTTCTAATGTGGTTATGGGTGGCCTTAAGGAGGGGCAAAATCTTAAGGATCAGAATTCAGTCCCTAGGAAGATTGAAGGGAAGGTGGTGATGCTAAATTCCAGTTCTCCTATACTCGAACACGTGGGTGGTGGGGCAAAGGCCGTTTTTGCTAAGGCTAAACATCTTCACTCGATACCAAATTTAAAAGCCTTATGTAATGCTCAAGGTTTTTTGGATATCTCGTTGAAGTAAGTACATGGGCGGTCTTTGGGTGCTTATTGAATTTCCTACTACTTCTGCACGCAACAGGTTCCTTAATCATACATGCATGTTAAATTGGTTGAATAAGATTTTGCCTTGGTCTAGGAACTTTGTCCCTAGAGAACGATTGATTTGGTTGGATATTGAGGGTATCCCGTTGATTGCGTGGAGCTCGGAATCGATCAAAAAGGTTGCGGGGTTATGGGGGGAAGTGGTTTATTTGGATGAGGAGGAAGAAGACAACTTTTATAGTAGTCGTGTTTGCATTGAATCTCAAACTACCGAGATTATTATGGAAAAGCTAGAGGTTGATGTAGAAGGAAGAAAGTATGGTGTACGGGTAAAAGAAGTAACAGGTTGGATGTCTTCTTTTAAGAACGAAGGTAATGATTCAGAAATGGAGGAGGTCAATAAACCTCACACGGTTGAAAACCATCATGTGGATGATAGCGACGATGAGGTGGATGAGAACATTGAGATGGAAAAATTCAATGCTTTTGAAGGAGGGGCAGAGAATAATCTGGATAATCAACATCGAGGGCATCATGAGACATGTGAAGGGAACGGATACAACACTCAAGCGGCACCGACCTCGGTGGATACCACACCAGTATTCCCGCCGGGTTTCACTCCTGCTGCCTCGGAAACCCAACCGGAGGTGGTACTAGAATCACAGCAGCCCCTCAGTGAGGGGGCGAGGACTGCGACACCACAACAGCCCCATTGGGGAGGGGGCGAGATCCGCGATACCAGGTTCGATGTCCGAGGAAGAGGTGCAACCCAAGCATAGCTTGGAAAATGATAGTGTGTCGGGGTCATTTAGAGATAAACCGAAACATAAAAAAAAATGGTAGCAGGTTTTTCAGTATTGGATAGACTGGATGAGGCGATCGAATATGGTAGAGCTATTGGTTTTGATATGGATGGGTGTGAGCGTGATATGGAGAAACTTATTGCAGGAATTGGAGTTCATAGAGGTGATAAATGAATTGTCTCTCTATTAATGTTCAAGGCCTGGGAAGCGGGGAAAATAGAACATGGTTGCGAAAATTGTGTATTGATCACACAGTTAACTTTTTGGGTATCCAGGAAACAAAAATGTGTCGCATGGATTTGTTCATGATTAGAACGGTATGGGGAAATTCTAGATTTGATTTTGCTTGTTCTTTAGCTAGAGGTCTCTCGGGGGCATTCTTTGCGTGTGTGGGATCCGACTATGTTTGTAAAAAGCCGCATTGTTTCACATGATCATTTTGTTGCTGTGGAAGGAAATTGGTGTAATGGGAACGTGAGAGTGATGATTATCACTGTGTATGCTCCGCAAGAAGCTAATGACAAAAGATTGTTATGGTTTCGTCTTCATTCTTTGGTGTCGAGTTTTCAAGGTGAATCCATTTTAATGGGCGATTTTAATGTCGTTCGTGCCCAATATGAGAGAATGGGATCAGACTTTAATAGGAATTTGAAGAAACGGAAGAAAGACATGGAAGAAAAAAAATGAGTTACAAGCCAAAATTAGGGACATTGAGTGTCGAGCAGACCTGGGTAATGTAAGTCCAGATGACTTAGTGGCGAGAAGGGATTTCACTAAAGAATTGGCGAGTATCACTAAGGCTGAAAACGTGGACCTTGCTCAACGGGCGAAAATTAGATGGGGTATGGACGGGGACGAAAACTCCAAATACTTCCATAGTATTATAAACCGGAAAAGGAGACAATTGGCGATTCGGGGTGTTATGGTGAATGGCACGTGGGAAACTAATCCGGCGACGGTGAAACGGGAATTCTCATCATTTTTTTTCAGAAAAATCTAAACCGTTTGTGAGGGAGAGGCCGAGAATGCTCTTTGCTTTTTCAAAAATTCTCTCAGCCGAACAGAAAAGGGATTTGGAAGTAATGTTTTCTAGGGAGGAAATAAAAAAAGCGGTTTGGGATTGCGGGAACGAAAAATCACCGGGTCCCGATGGTTTTACTTTCGACTTTTTTAAGAGATATTGGGATCTAATTGAAAATGATGTCGTTCGTGCGGTAAATCATTTTCATAAAACTAGAAAAGTTCCGACAGGGTGCAATTCTTCTTTTATTACTCTCATTCCCAAGGTGAATGATCCGGTTTTCATCAAAGATTATCGGCCGATTAGTCTTATTGGGAGTCAATACAAGATTATTGGTAAACTTCTTGCCAATAGGATTGCGTTCGTAATAGAAGATATTGTTAGCCTAAAACAATCGGCTTTTGTGAAAGGAAGGCAGATTATGGATGGTCCAATGATTCTTAATGAAATTTTGAATTGGTGTAAAAAGGTGGGGAATAAAACAATGGTTTTTAAAGTTGATTTCGAGAAGGCGTATGATACGGTATGTTGGGAGTTTCTTCAAGAGGTGATGGAAAAAATGGGATTTGGTAATAAATGGTGTACTTGGATCCGTGGGTGCCTTGAATCGTCCATGGCTTCGGTTTTAGTCAATGGTTCCCCTACGGATGAATTCCAAGTTCAACGAGGTCTTAGGCAAGGAGACCCCTTATCGCCTTTTCTTTTCATTCTAGTCATGGAAGGGTTGCACATGGTTATAGAGAATGCCACTTTAGCTGGTCGTTTGCAGGGGATCCAAGTGGGGATGGAGAGTATTGCGGTGTCTCATCTTTTCTATGCAGATGATGCCATCTTTCTTGGGGAATGGAGCAATACTAACATACATAACATTATTCTACTATTGAGATGTTTTTTCCTTGCTTCAGGTCTTAAAATAAATCTCAGGAAATGCAAGCTTTTGGGAGTGGGTGCTCAGACGACTGAAGTCCAACAAATGGCTGAAGTTATTGGGTGTGAAGCAGCTACTTTTCCTTTTGTTTATCTTGGGGTCCCGATTGGAGGCAATATGACGAGAGTCGCAGCTTGGAAAGATGTGATAGATAAATTCAAATCGCACCTCTCTAACTGGAAGGTAAAAACTCTTTCTGTCGGGAGTCGACTCACTCTGTTAAAATCAGTCCTTGGTAGTATTGCGATTTACTTCATGAGCATTTTTAGAACCCCGATCACGATTATAAATACACTTGAAGCTATTAGAAACAAATTCTTTTGGGGTGCGGAAACGGATGAAAAGAAACTTACTTGGATTAAGTGGAAGAAATCTATGGCCAGCAAAAAATATGGAGGTTTGGGAATTGGAAGCCTTTATAGCTTTAATAGGGCATTGCTTTATAAATGGAAGTGGCGATTCCGTACTACTCCGGATGCTTTGTGGGTTAAGATCATTAAAAGTATATTTGGTGATGATGGTGGTTTGTTGGCATCGAGATACACGGTGTTGTGTCAAGAATTAACACCTTCCGACCGGCGATCGCCTAGGAGGTCGGGCGACCGAGTCACTGCCGAGCGGCCAAGGCAGATCTGCCGATCAATGACCAGGCGGCCGAGCCTTAACCCAGCGGACAAGCTGTATCTGCCAACCGAAGGTCCCAGGACAAGTCCCGGTGCCGAGCGATCGACCTCAGATACGATCGCCCCTCGGCACTCGGCGACCGACTCCTAGCGACCGTCTAGCGAACGATCCTCCCTCGGCACCTGCCGACCGACCGTCTGGAGACGATCATCTCTCAGCACTTGCCGACCGACCCTTGGAGACCGACCGTCTCTCGGCACTTGCCGACCGACCCTTGGTGACCGACCCAATGCCGACCCTCAGCAACTGGCCGATGGCGATCTCTGATGACCGGCTAGAGACGATCGCCTCATGTCGATCAGCACCGATGGCGATCCAGTCGGCAAAGGCCGAACCTTAAGACTGGCACCACGTGCAAGGGCCGAGACAAGATCCGCGAATCTCGGGCCATTGACCACAGCCTGGCAGAATCTCTCCACCAGCCGACAAGCCGCCGAAAGCTGTCAGTAGGGCCGCATGTTGACTGACTCCGGACGCGTGCTGGCTCCTCATTGGACCGCCCAGCTGCAGCCAGCACCTGCCTTGGACTTTAGCCCGACAGCCAGCATCTTCCTTGGACTTTAGCCCGACAGCCAGCATCTACCTTGGACTTTAGCCCGACAGCCCAGGAGATCGCCCCATTATAATATTGGCCGGCAGGCGATCGGCACATTATTATAATGGCCGGCAGGCGATCGGCCACAAAAAGACAGGACCCGGCTGCCCCTATATATACATGGCTCCCAGCACTTGTCCAAGGGACAAAAACTCTCTGCAATATCGCGACTTGAGCATACAATACAGAAGCAAATACACAGCACTTGGCTAATCTCCAACTCTTGGCAACAGCTATCATTCGGTCTTATTTCTTCCGGCCTCTCTCATCACGAAGACGATCGGCAGGAACGAAGAACACCGAGCTTCGCTCAAGAGCCGGATTAACAGAGTCTTTTTACACTCATTGTATTTAGATTTCTCTCATTAATACTTGTATCCACGAATATTCGTATTAATATCATCTCGCGAGAGCATTCAAGCCCGGGCCTAACAAACCCGGCAAATCTTGTATTATTTATCTTCTCTCGGAAGTGCTCCCGCAATTGTTGTTTGTTGTCCGTCTCCAGCAGTATTTAATCTTCGGATAGATATTTTGGGCAACAACAATTGGCGCTAGAGGGAGGGGATCCAACCCTCGAATTTTTATACCTACCGTCCCGAAGAACACTCACTGTTCTCGGGGCAGATACTTGAAGTGACACTCACTGCACTTCAAAGAAAATCCTTCAGAAATCATGTCTTCCGCCTCCGCGTCGAAGAAAGCCGACTGGCGGCCAGACCCTGCCTGGCCCGGTCCCGAGCCGCAGCTCGATGGTGGAAGGTAGCCGCCGCGATCGAGAGACGCTCGATCCCGTCCCGGGACGGCGGCCCGAGCCTCTCGCTCGATCGATTCAACCAATGAACAAATCGAAGAGGCCATAGCCGTCCTTCAGAGCGACGGAGTGCTCTCGACGCGCCTCCGCTATCACCCTCGGTCTCCCGCCGAAGTCCAAGCGGAAGCTCAAGGCATTACACGGCCGAGCGAGCGCCGGGGCTCTCGCCCGCAAGAAGAGGCGCTCGGCCTGGGCACCTGTCTTCGATCGCACAGGCGGTGACCCGACTCAGCGGCCGGGCAGTCCGGCCCCAGCTACGAGACGACCGAGTATGAGTCCGTCACCAGGAGCTCGGCCTACCCGGCTCCCAGAAGGCAGCCCAGCCGTCTGGCTCCCCCTCGCCAGATTGCCGAGGTCGGCAGCAGTGGAGCCCGGAGATCGGTACACGATCGCCTCGGCTCCCGCTCCCAAAGCCGATCGGCAAGCAGCCGAGCCGTGGCGATTGCCGCATTGCAACGTCAGCTCGACGACGTGAAGGCGCTCCTGCAATCCGGGGCAGGCGCCATGAAGACGATCGCCGCGCCAAGCGAGCCGCTCACGATCGACGTCGAGCTCGCCCCGGTGCAGCACAAGATCGCTCCTCCTCAGACACCCGTGTACGAGGGGCGATCGGACCCCCAAACGCACCTAAGTAGGTACAACATCTACATGACCGGGTGTGGGGCATCAGACGCGACCAGGTGCCGAATGTTCCCCCTGACACTAGACGACCTCGCCCACCGGTGGTACACCTCATTGCCACCTCGGTCCATCGGCTCCTTTAACGAGCTGGCGCACGTCTTCACAGAGTACTTCGCCGCCAAGGTCGCTCGATCGGAAGGTCCCCATCGCATGTGTAACACCCCCAAATCCTATTGGGTTATTACAGTGCCGTGGACCCCACGCCAGGAGATCCACCAGGCGAACATGACTAAAATACGTTAAATTAAACAACAAGGGAAAATCATAGTCCCTACCATGATATCCAACACAATATTCCGATAGGGAATTTCAACGACAAAAGTGGCCTACATGGCCAAAATGAAATACAACAGCATCCACGAACATCTGTTCGGGTAATACAACACGACAACAACTGACAAGACTGGAGTACACTCCAACTGACTGACCAACAATGAACAACTCGGACTAGTATCGCTCGAATGCCTCGTCGCCATCGTCATGCCCCTGTGCCTCAACTCTCTCCTCGCAAGCACCTAAAACATGAAAACATGTTCCGCCCCCACGGGGTCAGTCATCCAGATAATGAACATCAAATACATGTATAACATGATATGCATCCAAAAGCAGAATGAAACGGTATAATGATGATAATAATACGAGATGCTCACAAATCAAAGTAAGAACCGAGCATTCGTGAAATACTATGCCCACGGCATACTATTAATACCTGTTCGACAGGTTAGAACATAAGTGCCCAACGGCGAATCATAATCACAGAATACCACAAGGAATTACACGACATGAACCAAACCAGAACAGGATTAAATATGAATCACAATGCCCGGAGGCTCCAATGAAATTAACAAGACAATCACAAGGCCTAAAACCACTCAGTAAATCACAAATATCACAATCACATGAAGTCGAAACTTGTTATTGATTAGGGCCGAAGCCACGGCATGAAAGTCGTATCACAATTAGGGCCGAAGCCACGGCATGAAAGCCGTATCACAATTAGGGCCGAAGCCACGGCATGAAAGCCGTATCACAATTAGGGCGGGCCACGCATGAAAGCCGTATCACAATTAGGGCGGGTTACCACGCATGAATGCCGTATCACAATTAGGGATGGTATCTTTGTCTTGAGTCGGCCAAGACCATCCTCGATCCCAACTCAACACCTTGATTTCCTTAGAACGGCTAACCGATGACAATGATGCAATGGATGATTCCATGAATGCTTGAGCGCTTGATTTCCTTATAATGGCTAATCGATATGAGCGATATGATGAATGATTGAATAACTCGATTGCCTTAGAACAAATAATCGATACAATGATATAGTGAATGATTGAACATTTCGATTTGCTGCGAACGGCAATTCGATAACAATGATATGAAGGATGCCTCGGTACCTTTAATCGGTTACCGACGGCGAAAGTGAGAAATGAATAAGCCAATGCCTTTAATCGGCGTGTACAGTTTTAATGACAATCTAAAAAGGAATAACAATAATATTTGGCAAAATTGCCGAAAGGTATCGTATCGAACGATCTCTTAATATCAATGAATTCATGAAGAGACTAAGTCTCGGAATGATACAACACATTTATACACATATATGATGACATTAATCTCATTGACTAGTACAAGTATAAAACTTGCCTCAAACCGAAGGCGAGAAGGTACTTCCACGATCAACGTCCTTAATGAAATTATCGGCCGCTCGAATAACCTTGAACAAATAAATACCAACAATTCTCTTAATACACGAATCAAGCATGATCACAACCAACTCAAAAGTCGATACAACAATACCCGAAACTCATTGGGGCATTAAAACAAACGCGTTGTAAACAATCTCCAATTGTTTACAACCAAAACTCAATTACATCCGAAACCAACTTCCAATGAATGATTCAAACCCACAAAACCTCATGAATACTATCAATAATCCAAAATGAATATCCGAAAACGTGATTATAACGACAATTAATCGAAAACCCCCAATTTCAACTCGATATTCAAAGTGTTCTTGAATAATCCCTCAATAATCCAATGAATCCTTATATAAACTCATAATCATATACATGTCCCTTCATATAACATGATTATAACGTCCAAAACATCATATCTCAACATAGAATCGAAATCCAAGGTGTTGAAGAATATTACCTTTGAAGATCCAAGTACTTTATTCAGAAGAACACTCGTTAAATTGATTATCCGTGCTTCACGATCGAAACGAGATGAAGAAAATCTAACACCCAAATGATTTGTGAAGGAAAAACCTTCCCTCAAGCTTTCTCTCTCGGTTGAAGGTGATGAAAAGGGAGAAAAATGGCTGAAATGTGAAAAAAACGAATTTAAGGAGTTGGTGCTGCCGGACACGGCCCGTGCCGATCGGCACGGTCGTGTCGCACTGATTGGCCGACAGTGGCCGACAGGACTCGACCGTGTCTGCTTGACACGGTCGCAGCGCGAGGGCCATCCGATGACCCGTCCGGCGACTTCGGCATGACTTCGGCCGTGCGGGCGACACGGTCGGGCGTCTGGCGGCGACGATTCAGCTTATCCGGAAGGTTCGACTCAGCCGTGCCAGACGACACGGTCGGGTCCTGAGGCAGACACTTCGGCATTTTCCGGACGAGTACGGCACGGGCCGTGTCGGACGACACGGCCGAGTCCGTTCGGCAGTGATCGGCCAATAACTGAAAAGTGAGCGGTTGAGCTAAAATGACCATAACTCTCTCGTCCGGACTCCGATTGACTCACCGTTTGAACCATTGGAAAGCTAACTCGATGCTCTATAATATTGCAAAGATTTAGAATTTTTGGAGTTACCAAAAATTAATGGTGATCTAACAAAGTCGAACTCATATGAGGAAAGTTGAAACAATGAACAATAACGATACACCACTCGAAGTTTTTCCGAACAGTGAACACGGTGAATGAACATGATTGATGAATGATCATAATCGAGTGAAAATACACTGAGTGACAATTACATCGATAATTCTTGAATGAAAATGAATGAATTACAACCGGTATTACATACACCCCCTTAAAAGGAGTTTCGTCCTCGAAACTCGTGGTAAACAACTCGGGATATGAACTATCCATCAAGATCTGAAAACAATAATGCACATCTAGTCCTCGGGACCAAATCAATCGCACGCTCAAGTCCCCAAGACTTGACGTCTCGAATCTCGATGAATGATTTCCCAAATTATCAAAAAAATCTTGAGCACAACGCCGAAGGGGTGAACTCCCAACAGTTGACCCAAATCTCAAGATTCTCAAATATGATCATAATAAAATAGATCAAGAATAAATGATCCACATCCACGATACATTACTACGGATTGAGTTACACAGTCATCCAAAACAAGGTTACATCTCAAATGTAGTCAACATCGTTATCCTTCCATGTCATCGATCTCCTTTATCTCAACGATTTAAGGTATATCCGCAGATGAACTCGCCGCTAAATATGATCTCGGAAGGTCACGAGAATGAAAGTGACTAAAATGAATGATGAATGATAAATGGCTACAAATCCGACAAGGATTTGGAATGACTCACCAAGGTGAATTAATAACGTCATGAGTGATAGCTCTGAAGTGATTGGAACCGCCGTTCCTCGTGAATTGAATGATTAATCGATAATTATGAGTCCCAACATGATTGATATATACGATGAATGAATTAGATGAATGAGTGAACGACAATGAAATGAATGATTGTCCTACTACCGAGCAAGAATTAACTTGTTCAAAATCGGTGATGAATGTCCTTACCTCGGGTTCTCGAAGCCTGATAGACCCCTTGGATGAAGTACGGATGGAGTAACAAAATCCCTCGAGGCTTGTGAGCCCTCTCGAGATCTAGCGGCACGAACTCCCCGGTATTTACGAAGGTGTCCCGGGTTCCCACACGTAAAACAAACAATAGCCGCACCGTACACCGAGTATTAACGTGTCTGCCGAATCACGATTAAAGCAAACAACGGTCGAACTCGCTGCCCGAGAGGAAGAAGCCTTCTCGGACGAAGACGACCGGAAAACGACCTCTTGGACGTCGGAGCACGATGTCCTCTCGGGACGAATCGGCATCCTAGTCCTCTCACCCGAAGGAATCAAGGATGTTTCCGAGTAAGCTCCTTGATCAAAAGCTCTGCTCCAAGAGCCTTCCCAGATGAACTCACTAAGTGAATTACAATTGTGGTTGAACAACCGCATCCTCAATCGCGGATTTAGCCTCTTGCTAAAATACTTGATCTTATCCGCTGCATCGGATAAGCGATGAAGCAAATCAAGTAGTCCACGAAACTTCTCAAGAATGACAATAACACCCTCGTCCTCGACGGATTCGGGTTCAAAACCTCGATAACTTGGCTTCGAAGTGGGGCCGGATAATACCTCTCTATCATGAGAGTCTTGAATTCGCCCCAAACACATCTCGATCGGTGGGTTTCACGAAAGCCACCAAGAATAAGCACCCTTACTCAAGTAGTAAGCCGCTACCGCCACTTTACTCTCCTCAGGACACCGAACCATGTCGAAGAGTTTATCAAAATGCTCAAGCCAATGAACAATATCACCGGTTCCACGAACCCTCAAAAGTAGGCGGCCTCGACGAGAGATATCGCCAACAATCGATTCACTCTCCCACCGTCCATTAAACGGCTCCTGGAATTCTGTTGCGGTGGACCACGAACCATCGAGGTCCGCATGGTCTCCATCATCTGCGTCATCCGAGTCATTCCGGGCCATCATGCCCTGCATAAATATGAATGGGTCAACCCGAGCACCTTCCGAGTGAGATGCCTCTCGGTACGACTGACGGCGATCGATTATCTGGCGATGAATGAGTAGCCTCGCTATTTGATGAATTAATGATACCACTCGTAATCGCACGGGCCTGCACACGAGATCCCGGGGGTTGGCCCTCACCGAGGCCTCCTCCCCCGAGTCCGCTGACAGCTCTATCCAGACAGAAGCACGCAAGCCACATGATGATTACAGTTCTCGCATCAAGATCACATTATGATTATATTCTTGAATGATAATGATGAACATACACGCTATACAACAATGAACGCATTAATTATGCAATAAAATGATCGTCGACATGACGCCGGGATATGATATGATCGCATGAAAGATCGAGTGAGGCAACATGATTATCTGATGAAATTCCTGAAATAATTACCTTGGACAAGTTTGCAAGGTTGAAAATTCGATCCACAAGGTCAACAACTGAACCGTGAGGTGGACTGAATGATTAATGAATTAACTGAATAATGAGATCAACTGAGTGATGAATGAATTAACTGAACGATGAGATTGACTGAGTGATGAATGAATTATGTGAGTGATGATATTGACTGAGTGATGAATGAATTAACTGACTGATGAATGAATTATCTGAGTGATGATATTGACTGAGTGAGGAATGAATTAACTGAGTGATAGATGAATTATCTGAGTGATGATATTGACTGAGTGATGAATGAATTAACTGAGTGATGAAATCAAAATGATGATTGAAAATTATTAACTGATAAATGAGTTGATCCTTAATGCTTACACAAGTCACACGTGCTCCAAAACAAATAATCATGAATCAATCATAGCACTAATATCACATATAGGTTTCAGCAAAGCATGAACGATTAATGACATGATGGATGTATGAACACAAAGAGAATCGAGTCCTTACACAGGTCATACGAAGCTTCGAGGTCTCGCGATACTAGTCTTCACCGACGGCGACTCGATGAATGAATGACTCGTGCGCCGCACTAATATTACGACTCACAAAACTGATCGACTAGATTGTCATAACCGACAATCCCACTACTACCGCGTCGGTAGGACCACATAACTCACATCTCGGGGTATTTCACAACCCAAAGCTCGATACCATTTCGTAACACCCCAAATCTTATTGGGTTATTACGGTGCCGTGGACCCCACGCCAGAGATCCACCAAAGAACATGACTAAAATACGTTAAATTAAACAACAAGGGAAAATCATAGTCCCTACCATGATATCCAACACAATATTCCGATAGGGAATTTCAACGACAAAAGTGGCCTACATGGCCAAAATGAAATACAACGGATCCACGAACATCCTGGGTAATACAACACGACAACAATCGACAAGACTGAGTACACTCCAACCGATCGACCAACAATGAACAACTCGGACTAGTATCGCTCGAATGCCTCGTCGCCATCGTCATGCCCCGTGCCTCAACTCTCTCCTCGCAAGCACCTAAAACATGAAAACATGTTCCGCCCCCAGGTCAGTCATCCAGATAATGAACATCAAATACATGTATAACATGATATGCATCTAAAAGCGAATGAAACGGTATAATGATGATAATAATACGAGATGCTCACAAATCAAAGTAAGAACCGAGCATTCGTGAAATACTATGCCCACGGCATACTATTAATAATTGCTCGACAGTTAGAACATAAGTGCCCAACGGCGAATCATAATCACAGAATACCACAAGGAATTACACGACATGAACCAAACCGAGCAGGATTAAATATGAATCACAATGCCCGAGGCTCCAATGAAATTAACAAGACAATCACAAGGCCTAAAACCACTCACCAAAATCACAAATATCACAATCACATGAAGTCGAAACAGCCCTGTTATTGATTAGGGCGAAGCCACGGCATGAAAGCCGTATCACAATTAGGGAAGCCACGGCATGAAAGCCGTATCACAATTAGGGCGAAGCCACGGCATGAAAGCCGTATCACAATTAGGGGAAGCCACGGCATGAAAGCCGTATCACAATTAGGGCGAAGCCACGCATGAAAGCCGTATCACAATTAGGGATGGTATCTTTGTCTTGAGTCGGCCAGACCATCCTCGGCATCCCAACTCAACACCTTGATTTCCTTAGAACGGCTAACCGATGACAATGATGCGGATGATTCCATGAATGCTTGAGCGCTTGATTTCCTTATAATGGCTAATCGATATGAGCGATATGATGAATGATTGAATAACTCGATTGCCTTAGAACGGTCAATCGATACAATGAAATAATGAATGATTGAACATTTAGATTTGCTGCGAACGGCAATTCGATAACAATGATATGAAGGATGCCTCGGTACCTTTAATCGGTTACCGACGACGAAAGTGAGAAATGAATAAGCCAATGCCTTTAATCGGCGTGTACAGTTTTAATGACAATCTAAAAAGGAATAACAATAATATTTGGCAAAATTGCCGAAAGGTATCGTATCGAACGATCTCTTAATATCAATGAATTCATGAAGAGACTAAGTCTCGGAATGATACAACACATTTATACACATATATGATGACATTAATCTCATTGACTAGTACAAGTATAAAACTTGCCTCAAACCGAAGGCGAGAAGGTACTTCCACGATCAACGTCCTTAATGAAATTATCGGCCGCTCGAATAACCTTGAACAACATAAATACCAACAATTCTCTTAATACACGAATCAAGCATGATCACAACCAACTCAAAAGTCGATACAACAATACCCGAAACTCATTGGGGCATTAAAACAAACGCGTTGTAAACAATCTCCAATTGTTTACAACCAAAACTCAATTACATCCGAAACCAACTTCCAATGAATGATTCAAACCCACAAAACCTCATGAATACTATCAATAATCCAAAATGAATATCCGAAAACGTGATTATAACGACAATTAATCGAAAACCCCAATTTCAACTCGATATTCAAAGTGTTCTTGAATAATCCCTCAATAATCCAATGAATCCTTATATAAACTCATAATCATATACATGTCCCTTCATATAACATGATTATAACGTCCAAAACATCATATCTCAACATAGAATCGAAATCCAAGGTGTTGAAGAATATTACCTTTGAAGATCCAAGTACTTTAATCCAAGAACACGCGTTAAATTGATTATCCGGGCTTCACGATCGAAAGGAGATGAAGAAAATCAAACACCCAAATGATTTGTGAAGGAAAAACCTTCCCTCAAGCTTTCTCTCTCGGTTGAAGGTGATGAAAAGGGAGAAAAATGGTGAAATCTGAAAAAAATGAATTTAAGGAGTTGATCGCTGCCGGACACGGCCGTGCCGATCGGCACGGTCGTGTCGCACATTGGCCGACAGTGGCCGACAGGACTCGACCGTGTCCTGCTTGACACGGTCGCGGCGCGACGGCCATCCGGCGATGACCCGATCAATGACTTCGGCATGACTCGACCGCGCTGCACGGCCACGGTCGGGCGTCTTTGGCGACGATTCTCGCTTATCCGGAAGGGTTCGACTGGCCGCGCTGCAGGCGACACGGTCGGGTCCTGAGGCAGACACTTCGGCATTTTCCGGACGAGTACGGCACGGGCCGTGTCGGACGACACGGCCGAGTCCGTTCGGCAGTGATCGGCCAATAACTGAAAAGTGAGCGGTTGAGCTAAAATGACCATAACTCTCTCGTCCGGACTCTGATTGACTCACCGTTTGAACCATTGGAAAGCTAACTCGATGCTCTATAATATTCCAAAGATTTAGAATTTTTGGAGTTACCAAAAATTAATGGTGATCTAACAAAGTCGAACTCATATGAGGAAAGTTGAAACAATGAACAATAACGATACACCACTCGAAGTTTTTCCGAATAGTGAACACGGTGAATGAACATGATTGATGAATGATCATAATCGAGTGAAAATACACTGAGTGACAATTACAGACTGATAATTATTGAATGAAAATGAATGAATTACAACCGGGTATTGCAGCATGCTGCGAGTCAAGCAAGGGAAAGAGGAGTCCGACTCGGACTACATGGACCGGGTAGACGAGATCATCCTCAACGGCGAGCCCGTAAGCGATGAGACCGCCCTCTACGCGGTCCTAGGAGGTTTTCAGGGTTTTTCGCCTATGTCCAGGCATCTCACGAAGACCCAACCGACGACCTACGCAGCCTTCCGGGCTAGAGCCGCAGACTTCCTGTCCAGGCAAAGGCTTCTTCTTAGCCTAGGAGTAGAGCGATCGGCACCCGCGCGACGACCTCCAGTCTCCCAGCCCGATCGCTACTATCCAGCAGAGCCGGAGGACTCGCTCACCGCCTACAGTCCACCATTTTAAACGAGGGACTAACTCCCGCCCGATCGCCGATATCGACCTACGAATAAAGCGATCGGCTGCCGAGCGGCGATCGCCAGTCTTCCGGCCCGATCGCCGATCATCACGCTACATCATCAGCAACCCGGTGGACACGATCGCCATCTACAATCCAGCATATAACATGACGGACTAAGGCATAAGATCGCCTCCACCGCACATCATAAAGCCATGGTCCTGGCAGTCAATGGAACCGGCTGCTTCGGCCATGCAAGGTCCCTTTCGGCCGAGATCGCCCGCCCTTCGTTTAAATACGAGGTCGGCGTAGTCTAAGGGCTCTCCAACATTAATCAGTGGACACATACCACAACCCCGTCTCAACGTACACCGTCGAGGTCGACCATCTCCATGACTGGCCGAGGTGGAAGCAGAGCTAACAAGCCGCGGGCGTGGAGTTGATTCATCCGACGCTGCACCGCGCAAGGACTCCTCTAGACCGAGACCGCACGCCCTTCGTTTAAATACGAGGCGAGGCGTAGCCTAACAGAGGACCCTCATAATAAAGTGAGTCACGAGACACTCAATGTCTTCGCGCACCAAGACACGGTCATGGGGTCGGTCCATCGATCTCCGCGACTGTGCACGATTCCTCAAACAAAGCGAAACCACCAAGTTTCCGAGGGGGATCGGCCAATGTTGTTTTTGCAGGTACAAGACCGAAAGATAGCTAGTCAATCGACCATGATAGCCCAAGTCCGAATCCTAAGTCAGCTCAGCAAGATCGCCCATCCTCATCCTTACACGATCGCCAGCAAGAACCACCTCGCCCCATGTCTTCAACATAGGAGCAAGCTGGGGGGCAATTGTTGTGTCAAGAATTAACACCTTCCGACCGGCGATCGCCTAGGAGGTCGGGCGACCGAGTCACTGCCGAGCGGCCAAGGCAGATCTGCCGATCAATGACCAGGCGGCCGAGCCTTAACCCAGCGGACAAGCTGTATCTGCCAACCGAAGGTCCCAGGACAAGTCCCGGTGCCGAGCGATCGACCTCAGATACGATCGCCCCTCGGCACTCGGCGATCGACTCCTAGCGACCGTCTAGCGAACGATCCTCCCTCGGCACCTGCCGACCGACCGTCTGGAGACGATCATCTCTCGGCACTTGCCGACCGACCCTTGGAGACCGACCGTCTCTCGGCACTTGCCGACCGACCCTTGGTGACCGACCCAATGCCGACCCTCAGCAACTGGCCGATGGCGATCTCTGATGACCGGCTAGAGACGATCGCCTCATGTCGATCAGCACCGATGGCGATCCAGTCGGCAAAGGCCGAACCTTAAGACTGGCACCACGTGCAAGGGCCGAGACAAGATCCGCGAATCTCGGGCCATTGACCACAGCCTGGAAGAATCTCTCCACCAGCCGACAAGCCGCCGAAAGCTGTCAGTAGGGCCGCATGTTGACTGACTCCGGACGCGTGCTGGCTCCTCATTGGACCGCCAGTGCACTGACGACTGCGCCTGACTTTAGCCCGACAACAAAGATCTTCCTTGGACTTTAGCCCGACAAACAAGATCTACCTTGGACTTTAGCCCGACAGCCCAGGAGATCGCCCCATTATAATATTGGCTGGCAGGCGATCGGCACATTATTATAATGGCCGGCAGGCGATCGGCCACAAAAAGACAGGACCCGGCTGCCCCTATATATACATGGCTCCCAGCACTTGTCCAAGGGACAAAAACTCTCTGTAATATCGCGACTTGAGCATACAATACAGAAGCAAATACACAGCACTTGGCTAATCTCCAACTCTTGGCAACAGCTATCATTCGGTCTTATTTCTTCCGGCCTCTCTCATCACGAAGACGATCGGCAGGAACGAAGAACACCGAGCTTCGCTCAAGAGCCGGATTAATGAGTCTTTTACACTCATTGTATTTAGATTTCTCTCATTAATACTTGTATCCACGAATATTCGTATTAATATCATCTCGCGAGAGCATTCAAGCCCGGGCCTAACAAACCCGGCAAATCTTGTATTATTTATCTTCTCTCGGAAGTGCTCCCGCAATTGTTGTTTGTTGTCCGTCTCCAGCAGTATTTAATCTTCGGATAGATATTTTGGGCAACAACACACGGGAAACTCTAATTCGGTCTGGGTCAATATCCTTAAAGCTAGCAAGGAGCTTGACGCCAAAAACGTGAGTTTAGATGCTCTTGTCAAAAAGCGAATTGGAGATGGTACAGATACGATGTTCTGGAAAGACATGTGGATTGGTGAATGTCCACTTAAGGAAAAATTTCCTCGGATTTTCAGATTGGACGCAGAGCCGAATGCAAAAGCCGGATTTTGTTATCTTTGGACTCGGTTTGGCTTCGTAAACATCCGAGAGGTGGGGCTGAATTCGAACAGTGGAATCATTTGCTTACTTTGCTTGGCTCTTGTACCTTATCTCCACAAAAAGATAGATGGGTGTGGTCGGGGGATGGAACAGGGGTGTTCACTGTTGCGCCGGGAAGGAGCATTATTGATACGGGCACTTTGGTTATTGATAATACTCCCACTAGATGGAGTAAAGATGTTCTGATAAATATCAATGTCTTTATTTGGAAATTACTTCTAGATAAACTCCCGACTCGCGATAACTTAGAGGAAAAAGGCTTAGTTGTGCCTTCTACTTTGTGTGGTATTTGTGATGATGTTACGGAGTCTAGTAGCCACGTTTTCTTGAGTGTCAGGTTGCTATGGAGATATGGAGACAAATTGGTCGGTGGTGGGATTTGGACATTCCACATTTGTCGTCGATGAAGGACTTGCTTGGTTGGGTGGATAATCTCAAGATTTCGAAAATTCAAAGGATGGGATTGTACAACGTTGTGATCACTGCACTGCGGCTTGGAGTATTTGGAGGTTCCGAAATGAGACGGTTTTTGGCGTCAACAAGCCTAAGAAGGCTTTGATCTTCGATTCCATCGTATCTCAAGCTTTCTTTTGGATGTCCAATAGGAATAAAAAGTTGAGATGTAATTGGAGAGGTTTCTTACAAAGCCCTATGTTGGCGTTAAACTCTTTGTAATTTTTGTGATGTGGCTCTACCTCCTTGTTAGAGCTTGGTTATAAAAGTTGTTGTTCGAAAAAAAAAATCCACTACTATCACTCTTCATATTCTCTAAAAATAGAACCCAATACCTTGTAAATATTAGTAACAGCTCAAACATAAAATTATTCTATGATCATTTTGTCAATAAAAACAAATCAAAGAAAGCATAATCTTCATCAACCTTATTAACAATTACTGATTCTATAATCAACCAATATAATTCATTGTTCATAAGTAAGGACAGGACGAGCCCATCGAGCTAGAAGCAAAACTCAAGGCAGGCCGGATCGAAATAGTTGGTTTTGAAAAACCTAGTGCATGATTATGACGGGCTCATTGGGCAAAAAAACTTGATACATTTTGGGCCAAGAAGATGGGAAGTTGGAAACTTTACATATCTATACGACATATCTAATTTGATTACAAAAATAAAACAAAGAGAAAACTGTCATCCATTTTTCCAAAAAACTGTCATCTGTTCCCATCTCTTCTTTGTCCTTAAATAATCAGGCATCTTTTTCATCTCTCACCTCTCTATTTCTCTCCCTTTTTTTTTTTTTTTTTTTTTTTTTTTTGTTCTCCTTTATTTTTGTGATAATCTCCATGGAAAAGCACAAGGTAACATTACGGAAAACAAGATGCAAAAATTCAAATATGAAATGAAATCAATATTATGAAATTTTAGGCTGCGTTCTATTTGTATTTCATTTTGTATTTTCATTTTGAAAAATATTTTGTATTTTTCTGTTTTTATTTTTGTTTTCAAAATTGCTGAAAACGCGTTCTGTTAAATTTCTATTGCAAAATATTTTTTTTTGTAATATTAATATTAAATTCATAAATTTTTATTTTAGACTTAGTTTCAAATTAGGATAATCCAAAAAAAAAAAAAAAACTCAAAATGCATTTTGAGCATATTGAAGATTTTTTGTTGAAATACACACAAAACGCTCAAAACGAGGTTTTGGCCATTTTGCGTTTTATGTACGAATATTTTTTTCATTTTCCAAAATGCATTTTCGAAAATGATAAAAAGAACACGTTTTTAGTGTTTTTGAAAATAAAAACAGAAAATGACCTCAAAACAGCAAAGAGAACACACCCTTAGTTTTTGTAGTATTTTCAAGTAATCCTTATGAAATAGGATATGCGCATATAATTTTTTAGCATTGTTCTGTTTATATATTTAGTATCTTTTGAGCAATTATAGATCCATTATGTCTTGAATGGATACATGTTGCTAATGTCATTATTATTTATAATTATGGAATAAAATTTTGAAAAAATAAATCTGGATACTTCTTGTATAATATATTTGTTTATAAGAAAATTTTAAAATAATTTTAGATGATACTTCCGCTATATGAATATGTTACCTGAATGTGTAGTTTTAGATACTCGTTGGCACTATAAAAGAATCCTATTACAATATGGAATAAAAGTAATCATGTCCACCAATTTGTATAGTTTTAGATATTTGTTGACACTGTAAAAACAATCATGTTACCATAATATTTAGACTAATTGTGCAATATCTAACTTTTTAATCAATTTTATTTACTCGAATACGAAGAAAAAGATACATGTTGATATTATGCTTTACCTTTTTAATATTATATAAAATAAATTTGAGCAAGGTTCAGATATGTTTGCTACATATTTTATATTTACAATAAGATTTGGTTACTAATTATTTTATTTGTTTTTGAAAAGAGAAATGATATATTTGAGGATACTTCAACATATAATTGGGATACCAGAATATACAGTCTTAAATACTTGTTGATGCAGTAAAATATCATATTATATTTTGGAACAAAAACAATAGCATCCACTAATCTGTAATAAAGTAACTAAATATTTATTCATATGTAACCATATGTTGATTGAAATAAGGTGCTTGAAATATCCAAACCGAAAATAATGGTACCCATTTATAGTTCATTATGTATCCAATACAAAAATATTGATTTACACTGGCTCATATTTGTAGTTTCCTAAAAGAAAACATGATTAACAGACATGACAACCAACATAATAGATTTCATCACAAGCTCTGCCCTCATCACTCATTGAAGCCATGCTCTCCACTCTTTGATGTTCCATAATCCGCATCCATATTTGTAAAACACAAATATTTTAAATCAAAGATCATTAGTTCATTAGACAACGAGGCATAATTATAACCAATTACTAACACAAGTTCAAGCAGATATGCATATATGCTTACATGAGTAACAAAACAAAATGTGGCTCCAATCACACATAAATATATCAAAAATAAGAATTTACTTATCCAAGTTCCCACGAACAGCTCTGATTTGAAATTATGGTAACCATTTACACATGAATATATAACCAATATACAGTTAAACCTCGATAAATGAATATCCGATAAACGAATAACCTCGCTAAATGAATAATTTTCTCCGGTCCCAACTCTCTATAACATGTTCAAATTTTCTTTCGATAAATGAATAATTTCGCAAATTAAATATTTTTATCCGGTCCCGATCATATTCATTTATCGAGGTTTTATTGTATTTTCAAGAGTATAAAAATCCGCAAAACTAGGTAATGTACAGACGCACTACTCGTTTGAAAGGATAACTCAATTGGATATTATATGTAAATAACACATGTGGCTAAAACTTCAAATGCAAACCAAAATTAACGAAATCATGTATATATTCACAATTTGTAAATAAAATTTATTAATAATATATCCAAAAGGTTGAAGCATCCGAACAGAAACACACAAGCGTTTGAAAAAAATGAAAAAAACAAATCAGACCGCCTAGTTCAAAACCATCACGACAAAGTCTGATGAGAAATATAATTCATGACCATCAAGTCACTGGTGCACAACCGTCATTGCCATCCAATAATCTAATCCAACAATTTCAACCAGAAGCAGATTAATCGCAAATCAAAATATTATAGTCGGATTTTAAACACACATCTAGATGCACCAAAGTAACAACAAGACCACCATCATCGATCAACCGCCGAAATTCTCGCGGAATTCCATCCTTTACTCGCCACATCCATCAAGTGCACCTTGCAATTTGCATCAATGGTGAGGGTTTCAAAGGTTGTAAATTCAGATCGATTGTATTGATGGGTTGTGGATTTAATGGGGATAGAGAGAGAGAGGGATGTAGAAGATATGGAACGGTTCCCGTAACTGAACCCATAATTTAAGGAGATGTTATATATGTAATACTAAAACAAAATGTATTACATAATGTAATTTACCCGAAGATGTAAACCCCATCTGATGATATAATGTAACATTACATAACATTAAATATTACATAATGTAAACCCCATCTGACCCAAATGTCGCGCCGGTTAGACCGAGTTACATTGCTGACCCAAATTTGGCAGCGCTACCATGAACGTGAAGTATTTTCAATTTTGATTGTTTCTATTGGGATTAAGTGGCCCAAATGAATAAAATAATGAGAGCTCAAAATTTATCTCATGCAGCCCACTTAAAATCGGACCCGGCCCGGAACTCTTTTTGGAAGCAGTCCATTAGTCTGGATTAATCTTGGCCATTCATCTCGTATCTTTTAATCCTGGCCATTGGTTTATATTTACCCTAAATATATAAACACTCTACCCCAAACCCTACCCCTCACTTCTCTCCTCTCACCCGCCGTCACTTCCCTTTCTCCCTTATCTCCCCCCCCCCCCCCCCGATTTTCTTTCCTTTCTCCTCGGCTTGACCTGCTCTTCTGAGATGGAAACTAAATCTCCCCGATTTCTTCTCTTTGTTTTGTTGTTCCGATTCTCCTATAAATTCCGATTTCGGAGGAGATGAAAGCACAACAAAATAAAGAGAGCAAGTGATATTTTTTCCCTTGAATCCTTCGGTTTTCTCTGTGAAATATTTGAGGGGTTTTGTGGGTGAGCTTTGTGAGAATCGGGATCTGATTTTCTGGGGGTTTTTCGGTAGCTTTGTGCTTCGATTCTGGTTTTGGTGTTTTGGATCGGTTGAATCTTGCTTGGTGCTTTGATTCTTCAGAGGTTGCTTCCGGTTCCGGTGGTGGGTTCGGTTCGAGGTGCTGGCCGCGGGTCTTGTGAGTCCAGGACGTGGCTACGGGGATGGAGGACTGAGCCGGCCGGTTGTTTCCGACAGTGACATCACTTTTGACGGTTTCGGCCGTTTGGTTTGCACTTTCTGTTCCCACTGTTTTGTTTTCTTTTCCCAGTCATTGTTTGATTTATTTAATAGAAGTTGTGTAATCCCTAATCCCTATCCCGAGTAGATTCGTGTAATAGTTATATTTGTTATAATTATTGTAATATTCGTGCCACCCGATTCGGACCAATACTCAACATTGGTACCGGAGCTTTGGTTTGGATCTGTCCGAATCGGGTCAACCCGGATCGCTCATGTATATCGGCTAACCCTCTCTTCATTTTCTGTTTTTTACTTGCTTGTTGTCCTTTGTAATATTATTTCCGTTCGTTGTTCTTGGTGATTTTTATTCGGATCTTGCTGCTCTTCGTGTTGCTCGCTGTTCTTCGTGTTTTTTGGGGGACTGACTGCTCTCGGCCCACTGTCCTTCGTGTTTCTGGGCTGACTGTCTCGGCCCTGTTATTTTTTTGCTTCTGCTGCATTGTTGGTAATATTCTGTGTGTTTATTACTGCAATTTTTACTTCGTGTTGAATCTGGAATTTTTTCATAATCGGGCATTTAAACCCTCCTGCCTGGACCGCTTAAGTGTCCTCGGATCTTGTAGGGGCCTGGTATTGAATTTTTCAGATTCGTTTAAATTTAATCATCTGTGTGATTTTATTGATTACTTTGTGTTTCTGAGGTTTGATAAAATAAACCGTTTTCTCCTTGTTTGTGTTTTCCACAAATTTTCAAAAACTGTGTTCATTTTGAAAATTAAAATGGGATCAATCTCTGCCTTCTCTGTGGCACCATTTGATGGAAAAAGTGATTTTGCCATTTGGCAACAAAAAATGAAAAGCATACTTATTCAACAAAAATGTTTCAAAGCTATTGATAATTCTTTCGCTTCTAATGTGACGGCAGATAAAAAGGCTGAACTTGATGAGTTTGCTTATTCTGCGATTATCTTGAACCTTTCTGACTCTGTGATAAGAAAATTAGGTAAACATGGTTCGGCTAAAGAGTTATGGGAAAAATTAGAAGAAATGTATACTGAAACTTCGCTATCCAATAAATTGTTTCTTCTTGAAAAATTTTTCCGCTACAAGCTTGATCTTAATAAAGACATTGATGCCAATTTAGACGTGTTTACAAAACTGGTTTAAGATATAAAGTTAACGGGAGATAAAAACATCGATGATTACACTCCGATTGTTCTTTTGAATGCTATTCCAGATTCTTATAGTGATGTGAAATCTGCCATTAAATATGGTAGAGATCAAGTGACCTTAGATATTGTTATAAACGGCTTAAAGAGCAAAGAGTTAGATTTGAAGAACAATAAGGGTGCTGCCCTTAGAAATCTTGGCGAGGTTAATTTTGTCAAAGGAAGACCTCAAAAACGCTTTCAAAATAAAAAGTCTTCCAACAGTCAAAATAACCAAACCAACAAGAAAAAGGGCAATGAAAAATTTCGGTTTAAACCTAGACCTAATAATCGTAAGTGTTACAATTGTGGTGAGTATGGTCACTATATTCAAGACTGCACTAAACCTAAGAAAAACCAGCAATCTGAACAGGCTAACTTAGCTGTCGGTGAAAATCTGGATGATGTGTTTATGATTTCTGATGCTATGCATTCTTCTGTGAACTCTGTGTTAGCTGACCTTGGTGAAAATGATTGGCTGGTTGATTCTGGATGCACATTTCACATGACTCCGCATAAACAACTTTTTTCTAGCTATCGTGATTTGAAAAATCGATATGTGTCTATGCCGGATCATGTAAAACGAAATGTTGCTGGAATATGAACTGTGTGCCTTAAATTCGAATCTGGAAATTCGATAACTTTGGAAAATGTTAGGCATGTTCCTCACTTAGCTCATAATTTAATGTCATGTGCATGTCTTGAAGATGATGGTTTTGAAGGTACATGGGCTAAGGGTGCTATGAAAGTTACGAGAGGTCCCAAAACCTTTTTTGTCGCCATTCGTAAAATGAATTTATATATTTGTTCCACTGTAAGTAACTTTTCCGATAATGCAGTACTTGGAGATAAAACTGAAATCTGGCATAAACGGTTGGGTCACATTAGTGGTAAAGGTCTTGAAATATTGCACAAAAATGGTTGTTTTGGAATGATAAAATATCTGACTTGCCATTTTGTGATAACTGTGTGTATGGTAAGCAACATCGTGCGAACTTTCCCCATTCACCTTCCCCAAACCCCCCTAAGAGT
This sequence comes from Orobanche coerulescens, assembly GCA_033398695.1. NCBI lineage: Eukaryota > Viridiplantae > Streptophyta > Magnoliopsida > Lamiales > Orobanchaceae > Orobanche > Orobanche coerulescens. Next base: position 6,598,073 of record CM065816.1, read on the forward strand.
TCAAATGTGTTTGAATGTCTGCATGCTGATGTGTGGGGGCCTGCCAGTGTTCCGATACACGGCGGAAACCGATATTTTTTATCTGTGATTGATGATTATTCCAGGAAAGTCTTTGTGTTTCTCCTTAAGAACAAATCTGATGTGTTTGACACGTTCAAAACGTGGAAAATTTTAATTGAAAATCAGACCGGTAAGAAAATTAAAATTTTGAGAACTGACAACGGCCTGGAATTTTGCAATAATTTGTTTGATACTTTGTGTGCGGAAAGTGGTATTCAAAGGCATAGGACAGCACCCTACACCCCTCAACAAAACGGAATTGCTGAGCGCATGAACCGAACCCTCCTTGATAGGGTAAGGTCTATGCTCGTCAGCTCCGGATTGTCAAAACGTTTTTGGGGTGAGTAATATTGATCCTATAGCATTCTGCCTATATCATAAACAGATCTCCATCTGTCCCTTTGAATGGAAACTATCCAGAATCTGTGTGGATTGGTAGTAATATTGATTTCTCAAATCTTCGTATATTTGGGTGTGCTGCATATGTTCATCAAAAGCAAGATAAACTAGAACCTAGATCGATAAGATGTGTGTTCTTAGGCTACCCGGAGGGAGTTAAGGGTTTTAGGTTATGGCTCAAGGGCGAACCAGGGTTTAAGGTGCTAATTAGTAGGGATGTTATATTTAATGAAGATGAATTTCCTTGTCTTGAACATCCTGCACCCGCACCCGTGCACATGCCTAATCCAGAATTTGTTTCTAACTACCCTACCTTAAGTGAGGTGGAGCCTGAAAATGATGAAACTTTGCATGCTGAAAATGAAAATCATTCCGAAAATTCTAGTGATGAAGTAATTGAGAATGTTGATGAAAGTACTGAACTGACCAACTATCAATTAACTAGAGATAGGCCTAGAAGAGAGAATGTTAGGAGGCCTCATCACTTTGATGATTTTCATATGATGTCCCATGCTTGCAATGTGTTTGAATCTTTAGATAATAACGAACCTAAAAGCTACAAAGATGCTTTAAAATCTGAAAATGCTTCTGATTGGTTAAATGCTATGAATGATGAAATGAATTCCCTGCATGTTAACCAAACCTGGACTCTTGTTCCAAAACCTGAACATTGTTCTCTTGTGGACTATAAGTGGTTATTTAAGGTTAAGAATGAAGTAGAGAATATCAGATTTAAAGCTAGGTTGGTTGCTAAAGGTTTCACTCAAAAGGAAGGAATTGATTACACTGAGATATTTACTCCTGTTGTGAAATTCACCACCGTGCGTATCATGCTTGCTTTAGTTGCTCACTTTAATTGGGAATTAAAATAAATGGATGTTAAAACAGCTTTTCTTCATGGTGAATTAAATGAGAAAATTTATATGAGGCAGCCAGAAGGTTTTGTCGACTCTAAGAAACCTGATCACGTTTGCCTTCTTAAAAAGGCCCTTTATGGCACAGCTTGATCTCAAGGCAATGGAACAAGAAGTTTGACTCTTACATGCTTTCTTTAAAATTCAAACGTAGTTCGTATGACCCTTGTCTCTATTTTAAAGTAGACTCCACTGTTCCTATCTTCTTGCTTATCTATGTGGATGACATGTTACTTGTGAGTCCGTGCATAAAATTGATTGATCATGTTAGATCTTGTCTTAGTGATCAATTTGACATGAAATACCTTGGAGACGCCCAGAAAATTTTAGGCATGAATATTGTTAGAGATAGGAAAAATTGTTCTTTGTTTCTCAACCAGTCTTCCTACATAGAGAAAATACTTGAAAAATTTTCTATGACATCCGCAAAACACCTTGTGCCTCTTGCCGCCCATTTTCTCGTTATGCAAAGATCAATCTCCAAAAACTAGTGAAGAAGAAAAATCAATGGAAAAATTCCCTACGCTAATGCTATAGGATCACCATGTATCTCATGGTTAGTACTGCACTGATATAGCTTTCTTTGTTAGTTGCTTGAGTAGATACATGTCTAATCCTGGTATGCCTCATTGGGAAGCCTTGAAGTGGCTTCTCCGTTATTTGAAATCCTATGTGGATGTTGGTATTAAGTTTTCTAAATCTGGTGATGGTGTTAAACTTGTTGGATATGTGGATTCTAACTTTGCTAATGATCGTGACAACCGAAAATCCACGACCTCTTATGTGTTTACCCTTTGTGGCTCTTGCATTAGTTGGAAATCTCAGTTGCAGAATGTTGTTGCTTTATCTACAACTGAATCTGAATATGTTGCTACAACTGAGGCATTTAAAGAAGCCATATGGCTAAAGGGTCTTCTGTCCGAAATCGGTTTTCTGAAAGAAAAAGTCGTGGTATTTTCGGATAGTCAACTGAATTGACTTTGCAAAAATCCTGTCTTTCATGACCGCACTAAACATATTGATGTTAAATTCCATTTTATTCGTGACATTGTTGAAAAAGGTGAACTTGATCTTGGAAAAATTCCTTCAGAATTCAATCCTGCAGATATGGGCACCAAATGCTTGCCTTTGGAGAAGTTTGTGTCCTGCACTGACCTGCTGAACTTGGGAACTCAAGACTAACTCTTAGTCTTTCCCTTCTTTGTGATGGCTTTACATTCTTAGTGAATTATTATATCTTTGTGATAGTCCTGCTTTCTTAGTGATTGCTTTCTTTGTGATTACCTATACTTACTTTGTGTTTTGTGTGCAGGTGATGTCCGGCGATGATGACCTCCGTCTCCCTTATGTACCCCGATGACTCATTTGGCCCAGGTGGAGAATTGTTGGGATTAAGTGGCCCAAATGAATAAAATAATGAGGGCCCAAAATTTATCTCCTGCAGCCCACTTAAAATCGGACCCGGCCCGGAACTCTTTTTGGAAGCAGCCCATTAGCCTGGATTAATCTTGGCCATTCATCTGGTATCTTTTAATCCTGGCCATTGGTTTATATTTACCCTAAATATATAAACCCTCTACCCCAAACCCTACCCCTCACTTCTCTCCTCTCACCCGCCGTCACTTCCCTTTCTCCCTTATCTCCCCCCCGATTTTCTTTCCTTTCTCCTCGGCTTGACCTGCTCTTCTGAGATGGAAACTAAATCTCCCCGATTTCTTCTCTTCGTTTTGTTGTTCCGATTCTCCTATAAATTTCGATTTAGGAGGAGATGAAAGCACAACAAAATAAAGAGAGCAAGTGATATTTTTTCCCTTGAATCCTTCAGTTTTCTCTGTGAAATATTTGAGGGGTTTTGTGGGTGAGCTTTGTGAGAATCGGGATCTGATTTTCTGGGGTTTTTTCGGTAGCTTTGTGCTTCGATTCTGGTTTTGGGGTTTTGGATCGGTTGAATCTTGCTTGGTGCTTTGATTCTTCAGAGGTTGCTTCCGGTTCCGGTGGTGGGTTCGGTTCGAGGTGCTGGCCGCGGGTCTTGTGAGTCCAGGACGTGGCTACGGGGACGGAGGACTGAGCCGGCCGGTTGTTTCCGACAGTGACATCACTTTTGACGGTTTCGGCCGTTTGGTTTGCACTTTCTGTTCCCACTGTTTTGTTTTCTTTTCCCAGTCGTTGTTTGATTTATTTGATAGAAGTTGTGTAATCCCTAATCCCTATCCCGAGTATATTCGTGTAATAGTTATATTTGTTATAATTATTGTAATATTCGTGCCACCCGATTCGGACCAATACTCAACCGTTTCCAAATATATGGTACATGCAATTCATATTGTTGACAAGTTTTATGTAACTTTCAACAAGATGATATAAACAAATCGTAAAAGTGATTCTCAAAATTGGTTTCGTTGACTTTTATAAAATATTAATTTAGAAAATAAAAGTTATCATTCATGATTATTTTGTGTTGTAAATACTAAATCTACTCCAAACCTATCGGTGAACGCACTCTTAGGGGATGCTTGGTAAAATAAGAAGGAATGGAAAGGGAATGGGAAAGGGAATAGAAAGGAATGATACTCATACCACTCAAATTGTTGGGGTATGGGAGATTCCTCATTTTGGGGGAATTAGAGTTATAGTAGTGTAATCCAAGCACACACTATGACTTTGATTCCCATACCTTACTCCCCAAACCCCTCAACCAAGCACTCCCTTAATAGAAACATTTAGATGCACCTAGATGAAGATAAGAGTGTTCGTCGGTTGTTTTTGAAGTAGGTTTAATATTTACCTTATTTTCTTCTAGTTGCATTTAATTCTTCCCATTAAGAGTGTATTTGTAGAAATTGGCACTACAATACCATTATTTATGCGTAAATTGAGTCCAAATAGATACAAAAATTTTGCACAATACTATAATTATAATATATTTTATACAATTATGCTCCTTTTGCACAACACTATAATTATAACACGTTTTATACAATTATGCTAAGTTAAATCATTCAAAATATGTGTAAAACTGTATGTTAACACACAAAATACATGCGCTGGTTCTTCTCGAATTCGCAATCCCAATGGGAGGTTTCCACCTTTTTCAATAATTAAGGATTATAAATTTAGAACTGATTTTCCAATTTTACGCTTGATATATTATTCACTCCTTTCGATTTAAAGTGTGACATTTTATTTATTTTTAATTCCCAAAATATATTTATCATTTAAATATTGATCATCATTATACCAAATTATATATAATTCAATAAATTATTGTACATCAAAAAAGCAACAAATTGCTAATGGGTATTGCTAATTTTTTTTTTGGCTTGAGGACGTGTCACCCCGTATATGTGGAGGAGGCTGCTATGTTTTTTGACAAAGGATTGCGTGAGGCGATCGAGGATATGGTAGTTTGTGGAGGTCACTTCTTTGGGGACCTTCAGTGGCGACTTGCCTCTTTACCTATTAGATTTGGTGGTTTGGGGCTATATTCGGCGGTAGAGGCTTCATCTTATGTCTTTGTGGCCTCGAGGGCCCAATCTTGGGTGCTTCAGGACCACATCTTACGCAGCAATGGTGATATGGATTATGATTATGATTGTGCTTTGACTTGTCTTCATGATATGATTCCAAGTTTTGACTTTGGCAGTTTCACTAAAAAGGACACCGCCCCCCTAAAGCCCAACACACATTGGCGAGTGCTCTTTTTAGCAAGATTGTCTAGGACATGGAAGTTCACTTTGAGATGACTGTTAGACAAAAAGTTGTTTTTGAGTGTCTGCGTGCACCACATGCTCAAGAATTTCTCCTTGCCATCCCTATAGATGGTCTCGGTCAACATATATCGCCGATTGAGTATCGCACTATCCTTAAATATCGTCTCATGATCCCTATTTTTCCGGTTGATAAAATTTGCCCAGTTTGTCACAAAGCTTGTTTGGATTCATTCGGAGAGCATGCAGTTCATTGTAGAGAGCTTCCGGGGTTCAAATACCGACACGATTTGGTTAGGGATGTTCTTTTTGACATATTCAGGCGGGCTGGGATTTCAGTTAAGAAAGAAGCCCCTGTGAATTTCTTGACTGACCCGATAGAAGGAAGATCGACACTTAGACCAGCCGACATTTTGGTCTTTGGATGGATAGGAGGGAAACATGCTTGTGTAGATCTAACGAGGGTTTCTCCACTTGTGGGATTAGGGAATCATGCTTTTACGGCAGGTCAGGCTGCTTTGAAAGCCGCTTCATGCAAAGTAACCAAACACGAGAAAGCGTGCCTTGATAACCAACACGCGTTTATACCTTTTGCATTTGATACATTTGGCTTCCTTGCACCTGAGGCTGTGGAGCTGCTCAAAAGAGTCCAACGGGTTATGCATGGCAATGTTACGACCCAAAGGTCTCTGAATGTAGTTTTTAAAAGACTTAGTTTTGCTATTCAAAAAGGGCTAGCGGCGCAGCTTGTTGCCCGCTTGCCTGTCGTTTCAGTGTAAAATGTTCGTCTGTAAAGATGTTTGATTTATAAAATTTTTTTTATTTCCAATTGCTATTATTTTCGACCATTATACCCGAGATGTTGTTTTCGACCCGTTTCGCCCCTGAACGACATTTCCGACTCATTTCGTTCAGAGATATTATTTTCGGGGCCATTTCTCACAGGGACATTATTTTCGACCCATTTCGTTCCCGGACAATATTTTCAACTATTTTCATTATAGGATGTTATTTTCGACATGTTTTGTCCCATGACGATATTTTCGGCCCTTTTCACCCCCGGGCATCGTTTTCGACTAGTTTGGTCATGGGACATTATATTCGACCCGTTTTTTCATGGGACGTCATTTTCGATCCGTTTTCTCATGTGACGTCATTTTTGACCAGTTTCGTCCTAGGATGATTATTCTGCAATTTCGTTACGTTATGACATTTTCGGCCCATTTTGACACCGGGCGTCGTTTTCGGCCTTCGTCACGGGACATCACTTTCAGCCCGTTTTATCACATACGTCATTTTTTGCCCGTTTTATCACGGACGTCATTTTCAACTCGTTTCGTCCTGAGATGTTATTTTCGGCCTGTTTCTCCCCGAGACGTCATTTTCGGTCCATTTTGCCTTAAGACGTCATTTTCAGGCCGTTTTCGTTCCATCACGGCATGTCATTTTCGACTTATTTTGTTCTGTAACGTTATTTTCAACACATTTTTATCACCAGATGACATTTTCGGCCCGTTTTATTCTAAGACGTCATTTTCGAATCTTCGCCCATAAGTGATATTTCCGACCCGTTTCGACCCAAGACGTCATTTCGGTCCGTTGCGCCATGAAACGGTATTTTCAATCTATTTCGTTCCGAAACAAAGTTTTTGGCCCGAAACGTCATTTTCGATATGTTTGGTCTGAGACGATATTTTTGACCACTTTCCTCACAATATATATATATATATATAATAGCGTTACGGATTCGACGCATTAGATTAATTCTCTCTCCTACGGAGCATTCTCTTAATTTCGGATTCCTATTTATCTAAAATCTTGATTCCCACATCAATTTAAAATAATACTTAACTGATGGACAATCCAAATAAATAGAATTCGATATCTTGAATCCCACATCGATTTAAAATAGGACTCCACCAATGGAGAACCTAAATAAGTACATTAGATTAATTCTCTCTCCTACGTGGCATTCTCTTAATTTTGGATTCCTATTTATCTAAAATCTTGATTCCGACTGTAATATCCGCATTTTTTTTCTTTCCCTTATATTTTTATTTTCGGTGTATTTCTCGATCGTAGTGACTTTCGTGTACCCTTCAGTGTATCTTTCCCGTCATCTATTGACCTGATTCTCGTTATTGTTGTACGGAACTGCTGTTTCGGGGTTGTCATGGATCCATTTTATGTTTTGATGCATTTTGAGATGTTCCATTTGATGTTTCGTTCATATTCCGGTGTTTTGGACCGTTTATATTCCGTATCTAGCGCACGCTAAATTTTCTGCATAGCGCACGCTAGAGGTCCCTTAGTAGCGCACGCTACGTTTACTTCGTAGCGCGCGCTAACGAGTTAGCCCTGGGAGTGGCAGTTCTGTTCCCAGCCCTCTGGACTATCGGATTAACGCACGCTACTTTGTCTAGCGCACACTAATGTCGGGAGACTAGCGCACGTTAAGTTGTCCGGTAGCGCGCGCTAGCGTATCGATCTTGGGCCCAAGATCGATGCTTTACTATTGAACTCGGTCAGCGCCGTGGCGCACGCTACGCTTGTGCGATAGCGCACTTAACGGTCGGGTGAGTTTTAGGCGCTTAGCTTCGACTCGGTGATGTCCGTAGCGACGCTATTGGTCGATAGCGCGCGCTACCGAGAAGTTATTAGCGCACGCTACGTTTCGAGTAGCGCACGCTAACGGCCAGAATCGCTCTCGGATCGGGACGCTAACTGTATGGATTGGAATTTTACCCCATTAGCGCACGCTAACCTTGAGGAATTAGCGCGCGCTAACACTCCCTGGCTATATAAACCAGGGAGTTGACCGAGATGAACACAATTTCTCATTTCTTCCTCCTCTCCGCGGCTTAGGCGATTCCGGGCGATTTTCTTGGCGATTTCTTCCTCCAATCATCTCATCGAACGTCTCCCTTGAGTTCTTGGTGTATTATAACAACATCAACACGAATCTTTCATCCTAATCCTAAGGTAAAATCTCTTCGAACCCTACTTTTGGATAAATTGGGGGTTTGGGGATTTTCGTCCGATTCATTTCGTTTTGTTGGTGGATTCATGAAGAATATGATAAATCTCGTTGATATCATTAGTTTTCCTACGGATTCATGGTATATTTTCATAGTTTTGCGAAATCGGGAGGGTTTGGTTGTTGTCCGCCCTCGTTGTTACTTTTATACGAATATACATGAATCGTAGGCGGGTTTTCGGGTGTATTCCATTTCCGTAATCGTTTAGAAGTAGTTGTGATTGTGTTATTCGAATCGTTAGGTTCATTTCGTCGATTTCCTCGCGGTCGTGCTTGATTCTTCCGTTCCGTTCGTGTCACCGTCTATAAATCGAGGCAAGTACCCTTATGAACTTACAATCTTAACGTATTAGTATTGCATGAGAATTGTGTGTGTGTGTATGCTCACTATGGGTTAGATCCGACGAGGTCTTGGTAGGGGTCCACGGAGGGGTGGATCCACGGTTAATTGTGGTGCATTTTTACAAATGTGAATTGATATTGGCATTTCCGGAAATGAGTATTTTGGAACTATGTTTTCTTGATTGCATGCATTTACTATATGTATAAGATGTAAGTCGTTCATTTGGTTACTTGTACTAGCGTAATTGCTAACCCCTTTGGGGACCCGTTTTGGGGAAATTCGTTTTATGAATTTCAGGTCAGATTCATCGAGACGAGCGGGCGCTGGACCAGTATGCGGATGATGGCCGTGCGTGATGATTGTGCACGAGTGGTGTCTTATTGCCTTTTATATTTTTACCTTTTGTGGTCTTTAAACTAATAGAAGTACTCGAGTACTTAAGAATTTTTACTCGTTTGGGTTGTATTGTTGTTTATTATGTTTGTGTCGGATTATGGTGTTATGTTTGACCGGTTGAACCGGGTGGATTATTTTGTTTGGCGTCTTTATGACGAGGTGTTATTCTGTTGTTTCTGTGAGTCGATGAGTATGATGTTTGTTCAGCCTGGTGGGTCCCATATAGGGATTCACGGTGCTGTAATATACCTCGAATATCTTGGGGGTGTTACAGAAAATGGTATCGGAGCCTAGGTTTATGGATGCCTAGGCTTGTCGGTTTATTGGGTCTTGTTGTGTTTTGTTTTGCACATCATCGTCACGCTGCCATGATTCCGGTACTACCAGTGTCTGTAAGTTTTTCCTTCCTATGTTCCTTATTTCCTTGTATCGTACCTTTGATTCTCGATTTGTGATTGTTCTTTTCTTGTATTTACCATCGTTTGTCTTCTACTACTTATTTAACTCCGGTATGGATGCTGGAAGAGGTCGTGGTCGTGGTCGCGGTCGTGGTCGTGGATGCGGCCGGGGACGTGGGGCATCCGGTGGGGCGGCCACGTCGCAGTCTTCGGGAGCCGGCAGTACCGGCAACCGTCACAGTCATGCTTCTTCTTATGAGCGCGCCGACCTTGGTATTGCGACCGTTATGCAGCAAATGGTGAATCAAATGGCGGCGATAGCTCAGGCGGTTCAGAACCCGGATCCGTCCCATGCTAATCGGGACGGAGCGGATTGCTGGCTTCAGGATGTCATCAAGATGCATCCTCCTCAGTTTTCGGGAGCTTTGGACCCGATCGACTGGGAAGGGTGGATCAAGGAGATGTCTAAAGTCTTCACTGCTACCAACTGTCCCGAGGACCGTAAGGTCCCTATTGCCCAATACTTTCTCACTGGGGACGCTACGGATTGGTGGGAGGCCGTTGGGCCCAAAGACCATGTTGCTTCGTGGTCCGAATTTCAGGAATTGATGGAGACCGAATATTGCCCGTGGCCGGTCAGACAGGCTCGAGTACATGCTTTCTATGATGCCTAACCACGGGATATCCCCATATCTCAAGCTATTGCTGATTTTAACAAGGAGTTGGGTTATGTGAAGACCCAAGTTGTCGAGGAGAGCGACAAAATTTTCCATTTTTCCAGGCGGATGAAATTGTCGATTCGGGACTATATGTCGGGGCTCGTCTGTACTACCTTGAAGGATTATCAGAGTAGGGCCCTTGCTTATGATATGTGTGTGACGGCGAGTGAGGCGGCCCGCGAGAGCAAGAAACAGAAGTCTGCCGGGAATTTTTCGGGCCACAAAGGTGGGGGTCAGCAGAAATTCCAGTCTGCTAACTTTTTCGCTGGCGGTGGCCCAGCTCGATCTACTGGATTTCCTCGCAGGGCTGCCAGTGCCCCTTCTCGGGAAGTAAAGTGTTTTAACTGTGGCCAGCCAGGCCACATCAGTCGTAATTGTCCGAGTCCTTTGCTAACATGTAATCAGTGTGGCCATCCGGGCCACAAGGCGGCTTTCTGTGCTGAGAGGGAGAGAATCGTGGGTGCCCGGACTTCCATTCCAGCGCTTAGGGAACCGAGTGTGAATCAAGGATCGTTTGCTTCTCAATCTCCGCCGAGTGCTAGTCGAGGGAGAGGACAGGGTCAGTCCGCTAAGGGGGGAGCTTCCAGTGTCGGCTCAGCCCACCCGCGTGTCTATGAGATGCGGAGAGCCGATGACCCAGTGGCTACCGTGGCGACAGGTACCGTTCATATTCTTTCTCATCCTGTCAGTGTGCTTTTTGATTCTGGTGCTACGCATTCGTTCATATCTCTGGATTGTGTGCGCCGTTTGAGTCTCGACTGTTTGATGCCTTGTGATCCCTTCATCGTTAGGCTTCCTAACGGTGATAGGATCGTTGGTGATCAGGAGGTTCGAGACTGTTCTGTATTTATTTGTGAGAGGGCTTGGCCCTCTAATCTTATTGTTGTGGGTATCGAGGGTGAGGATTTGATTCTTGGGGATGATTGGCTCGAGCGGCATGGTGCGATTATGAACTACCGCACGAGAATCATCACTATGTTAGCCGAGGACGGCACCGAGCACTCTTTCGCGGGGCGAAAGAGGGGAAACCAGAAGTTAGTTATTAACGCCTTGAAGGCTATGAGACTCCTGCGAAAGGGGTGTACTGGTTATTGGTACTACGCCCTGAAGGCGGAGAGTGGTGGAGTCGAGCTTTCGTCGATTCCAATTGTTAGTGAGTTTCCTGATGTATTTCCTGACGAGTTACCGGGATTACCACCGGATCGTGATCGAGTTTGCTATAGAGTTAGAGCCGGGCGCGGCTCTTATTTCGAAGGCGCCCTATCGCATGGCACCTTCAGAGATGTCCGAGTTGAAGAAGCAGTTGAGTGAGCTTCTTGAGTCGGGGTATGTTCGACCGAGCGCCTCGCCTTGGGGCGCACCGGTCCTGTTTGTGCGGAAGAAGGATGGTTCACTGCGCTTGTGTATCGACTATCGCGAACTAAACAAGGTGACCATCAAGAACAAGTATCCTTTGACGAGAATCGATGACTTGTTCGATCAGTTGCAGGGAGCTGCGGTGTTCTCGAAGATTGATTTGAAATCGGGGTACTATCATCTCCGGGTGAGGGAGTCCGATGTGCCGAAAACAGCTTTTCGGACGAGATACGGACATTATGATTTTGTAGTTATGCCCTTCGGGTTAACTAATGCACCGACGGTGTTCATGCAGTTGATGAACAAAGTCTTTATCGAGTATTTGGATAAGTGTGTTGTCGTCTTCATTGACGATATTCTTATTTATTCGAGGGACGAGGAAGAGCATGCCCATCATTTGCGGGTAGTGTTAGACATTTTGAGGACCGAGCAACTCTATGCGAAGTTCTCGAAATGTGAGTTCTGGCTGAAGGAAGTGATGTTTCTAGGTCACGTGATTTCAGCCGAGGGGGTTCGTGTAGATCCGCAGAAGATCGAGGCAAATCTTTGGATTGGGCACCGCCCAAGAATGTGAAGGAACTCCGTAGTTTCTTGGGTTTGGTGGCTACTATCGTAGGTTCGTCGAGGGTTTCTCGAAACTAGCTCGGCCACTTACGCAGCTTGCTCCGTAATCCGAGAAGTTCGTGTGGAATGACGAGGCGATCGAGTTTTGAGGAATCAAGAAGCGTTTGACTTCAGCCCCGGTTTTGGCGTTGCCATGTGGCAACGAGGGTTTTGCCATTTATAGCGATGCTTGGTCGTGGTCTTGGGTGCGTATTGATGCGGACGGCAAGACCATTGCCTATGCGTCGAGACAGTTGAGGCCGTATGAGCTGAACTACCCTACTCATGATTTGGAGTTAGCGGCAGTCGTTTTTGCGCTCAAGATTTGACGTCACTATCTTTTCGGCTCTGCATGTCAGATTTTTACCGATCATAAAAGTCTGAAATACATATTTACTCAGCGGGAGTTGAATATGAGGCAGAGGAGGTAGTTAGAGCTGATTAAGGATTATGATCTCGAAATCCTTTATCATTCGGGCAAGGCGAACGTCGTGGCCGACGCCTTGAGTCGGAAACCAGTTGCGTTACGAACACTTGAGATCCTTACATCTCAGTTTGAGCTTCGGCGGGCTTTGATCGAATTAGATGTTGAGGTTTTGTTGCCGGAAGCCATCAGACAACTTTGTGCCTTAGAGATTTCGTCGTCTTTGATCGATGAAATTAAGCTGAAGCAGTTAGAGGATCCGATGATTACTCAAATCCGAGAGAACGTTCTTAAGGGAAAGTCTCCTAGGTTTGTGATTCACGAGGATGGTATTTTGAGATTCCAGAGTTGGCTTTGTGTGCCGAACGACTCAGAGTTGAGACAGAGTATTTTGCGGGAGGCCCATGCTACACCTTACTCCATTCATCCTGGTTCGAGTAAGATGTGCAAGGACTTGAGAAGGAACTTCTGGTGGAATGATATGAAGGAGGAGGTCGCACAATTTGTAGCGAGATGTTTGACTTGTCAGCAGGTCAAAATCGAGCATCAGCGACCATTGGTTGTTGCGATCACTTCGCTCCGAATGGAAATGGGAAGATATATCGATGGATTTCATTACGAGTTTGCCGAGATCGAGGTCGGGCATGAATATGGTATGGGTGATTGTTGATCGTCTGACCAAGTCGGCACACTTTCTGGGCATCACGGACACTTGGGGCCCGGAGAAGTTAGCTCGTGTGTTTATCGCGCAGATTGTGAGGCTTCACGGTACTCCGAAGTCTATCGTTTCGGATCGTGATGGCCGTTTTGTATCGCACTTCTGGCAGGCGGTGTGTAATACCCGTAATTTTGATTCCCTGTAATTTTCTATTTTTGGCGGAAGTCCGTTTTGACAACTCGCTTGGGACCGTTTCGTCACCCTGAGAATGATTAATTCTACACTTTTGACATCCGAGTTCGTTTCGGTATATTTTTGTTGAGTTCCGTGCTTTTCAGCGACTTTTCCACACTTGAGTTCGATTCTTGCGAATCTCGTTCTAAACTGCTGTTTCGAGTTTCCCGTAAGTCCGTTTAACTTTGTTAGAAGTGTTGTGAACTTCGGTTTGGTTATTCGATCGCGTATCGTGATTTTCGGGCGTTATGGGCCGTTTTGTAATTTACCCAAAGTTATGGGTATTCTATCTGTATTCGTTGTCTCGACTCTTTTCTCGGTCGCGTATGATTAATTATTACATTACGCTTTCATTTCGGGTCGTTGATGTTGTCCGCGAACTTTTCGTCGTGTTCGTTCCTGACGCTGAAATCGAGTCGCCGAGCCCACGGTGGTCGCACTCGCCGGACGATTATGGATCGACCGGACGGTCGCAGGTTCTGGCCGGACGATGGCGGGCACTGACCGAGCAGGCACGGCAGGAACCGGCGTAGCGCACGCTACGGCCGGGACGCTGCGCGCGCTAGCTCGGCAGTGTAGCGCACGCTGTCGAGTCAGCCCAGCGTACGCTATCGGCCTGGGCAGAGGGATTCTGAGGTTCTGGACTAGGGTAGAATCGGCAGATAGCGCACGCTACTGCCGGTCGTTGCACACGCTGACCGGCAGGGGTAGCGCACGCTGTCGGCCGACTAGCGTACGTTACCGGGATGAGCTTGCTAGTCCAGAGGCTACTGGACAGGTCGGCTAGCGCGCGCAGGCTTCCGACCGTAGAGCACGCTAGCGGGAGTCGGGCGGACGAGTCATGGTCGGCAGAATTGGTCAGTGGTGCCGGGTCATGCGGGCCATGGACGAGTGTGCTGGGCCGATACTGGCTGATAGCGCACGCTAGTCTAGGAAGGCTAGCGCACGCTAGTTCCGACCCAGTATGTAATTGACAGACCAGCGACTTTTTCATCCATTTTTCATTTCATTTCTCTTCGGTCCGCGACTGGGGTTTTGGATGAGACGAAACCATGTTGTTGAACAACAAATCCATGAAGTTTCTGAGTTCATATCATGGATCGATCATCGTATAACATCCTTCGATCCAGCGAATCAAGGTTAGATCTCTAGAACCCTACTTTTGGGGAGATTTGGGGATTTTCGCGGTTTTGTCCGATTCATTCGGTTTTGCTGAGTAATTCATGATGAATATGATTAATCTTGTTGGTACTCTTAGTTTCCCTACGGATTCATGGTATATTTCGTGATTTTTACGAAATCGAGAGGGTTTGGTTGTGGTCCGCGGCGTATTCCAATTCCGTATTCGTTTAGAATCTGTTGTGATTGTATTCTTCGAATCGTTAGGTTCGGTTTCGATGGTTCCTAGCATTCGTCGGTGACTTTCCATTCCGTTCGTTGCGTCGTCGATTATTCAAGGCAAGTATACATTTATGATTGTACGTTCTCGACTTTGAAAGTAAGAGGAATTGATGGTATGATATGAACGAACCGTTTTTACGGCATTCATAGATATATTGATGGCATATTATGAACGAACCGTTTTTACGGCATTCATATATGTATTATTGGCATGTAACGAACGAACCGTTTTGACGGCATTCCTACATGTAACGGCGTATGATATGAACAAACCGTTTCTACGGCATTCACATACGTCATGAGATTTTAGTTATTCCGGAATACTAGTCTTGAATTGATGAATTGACGGATTACATTTACTTTATTGTCGAGGAGTATTATGTTTCATACTGTTATACTTGCACTAGCTATTCGACGGCTAACCCCTTTATGGGGGAAATACCTTTTATGTATTTCAGGTTCTAGGAGAGAGGACATGCGGGTAATGGGTCGGCATGAAGATGATGGGCAAGTGTGATACTGTGTCTTGTCTCCGGTTATCTTTTTGGATTTCTCCATTCAGTGTTGTTGTACTGGAATGGATTTTAAATACTCGAGTATTGTATTTCAGTTTCCTTGATGTTCCGGCCTGTGTTGCCGAGGTATTGATTTGTGCAGTGATGTATATGGTTTCATTGGTTATGGTTTTGAATACCATTTGTATCGTCTTTCTTTCCATTGTATGTAGACCTCCTCGGTCAAGTGTTATAGTTCCGCGTATGTTTAGCCTTGTGTGTCCCACGGCGGGGCTCACGGCGCTGTAATATACCCTGAATAACTTGGGGGTGTTACAGAATATGGTATCAGAGCTTAGGTTTATGGATACCTAGGCTGTCGGTCTTTTGGGTTGATTGAGTCGTCATTTGCCCACAGTATCACTACTCTGCCATCATCACAGTGCGACCGGTACTTGTAAGTCCTCTCACTCTTCTTGTATTTTCTTGACCGTTTCGTTTTTAGCTTGGTGTTCTTTAGAATTGGTCACTTTGAGAAGGTGTGATTTGGATTGTACTTCCGCACGTGTGTGCCCTTTAGAATGTTGGATGTAAGGAGAAGAAGTCGTGACTGTGATTACGGACGTGAACCCTTCCTTGAGATTTTGTCAATTTCTAATCTCGATATTAGCGTGTTTCGGTTTTGTGTTGAGACTTTGTTGGGAGTCGCATGCTAGTACCACGGAAGGTCATCGACTTCACAGACCTGTAAGTATGTTGTTTGGAATATTCGATAATTCTTGGTTATCTTGATGATTTTGGATTTATATGTTGGATAATTGTGCTTGAGGATGATGTGAACGTATGACAATGTTGCTGAATGCGTATATGTATTCATTGTGCCGTATGATCGTTTGGTATGTCGGGATGTTGGTAGAGAATAGCGGAAAGTGGCTAAGTACAGCTACGTTAGCACACGCTACAAGGTATGCCTAGCGCGCGCTAAGATATATACTTAGCGTACGATACGGTGTATACTTAGCGCACGCTAAGAGATTCGGTTACGTACGCTAAGGAGGACCCCTAACGTACGTAACGACTTGCTGGGTTAGTTTCGGAAGGTGGCCGACAGGTAGGCCCAGGTTGATTTTTATATTCAGTTAGCGCACGCTAAAGCATGTTGGTTAGCGCACGCTAACACCAGATCGCCAATAATGGAATCTTAGCTTTCGGCGGGTGGACCCGGCCATGTTCGACGCGTGTCCAGATAAGGTCAACGAGTGCTTGTCGTGTAGAGCTAGCGCACGCTAAAACCGTATGATTAGGGCACGCTAATTCCATATCGGTCAAAGGAATCCCGATAATCGCGGATGCTTTCGGCATGTGGGGGCACGATACTGTATCAAGTCAACGCCTGTTAGCGTACGCTAATGCATGGGCATTACGTACGTTAGATGAATTCCGAAGCGATGTAGTAGCTTCTGGACTGCCCGATAGCGCACGCTATCAAGGAAGGATAGCGCACGCTAAATATAAGGTCTAGCGCGCGCTAGTGATGTGTTTTATAGAGAGGATAGACGAGTGCTGAGAGGCATTTTGTCCATTCTCCTTCCTTCAGTCAATAGAGAGAACCTTGGGAAGTACTTGAAGTTCCTAAACATTGAGAGATGATTCTCTCAAACGTGATTAAGATGGAGAGCTCGGATTTAAGTATTGTTCATGAAGTTTTTGATGATTCTTGGAATGGGGTTCAAATTCTTCTTCTTCGTGGTTCGTCCATACATGGTAGTCCTCGTATCCCTTTGATAGTGGTTCATTTCTTTAAGGATTACTACTTGGGAAGGAGTATGTTGGGAATCGTGTATTTTGATGTTCGTCTTATTTCAATGAAAATGCATAAATTGGACTGTACTTTTATCCACTGCGTGAGTATTTTGAAATGGCTTTTGGTATTTTGCCAATTGAATTTTTATTTTGTAAAACCGATTCCCTAAACTGAGTTTTTGGCATTTTGGCCGTGATCGCTTTGACGGTATTTGGAAAATGATTTTTTCTTAATATTTGAAAAATATTACCGTCATCGGTCTTTTTAGCATTTTTGAAATGACGTGGAAAATTGTGCTTAGCCTGGTAAATCCTTGTGAGAAGGGTTTACGGCGTGTAATAGTCCCAGGAGGATCTGGAGGTGTTACAATTGTGGTATCATGTGATAAGGTTATACGAGATTTATTGGAATTGTAATAAGAGATTTCGGATGTTGATATGATTATTGAGACCTTCTTCATATGGTGATGACAGTATTGTTGCGACTCTTAAGGTTGTATGAATGGCATGACGAAGAAAATGGTAACATGGAGATATATACCTCGGATATGTTGTTCTGAATGGGATTTCGGATATTTCGTGTTCTTGAAGAACTCTTGAATTATATGAAGTGATGAATTTTTTTTTAAGTGTTGATGTTTTGAAAATGAATATGGAATATTCATATATAGAGCTAAACTATGTGTTTGATATAATATTCGTATAGGAATACGAATGTGATCATGAGTTCGATGAGACTATTATTCATCTCCGAATTTGGAAGTCCATACGTATGGAGCAAATGTTCAAGTCGAATGATTGGACTATTTGATAACCTTTTTAGTAGGATTATCTATTGTTTTGAACCAGTCGGATGATTCGAAATGATGACAGTCATAAGTAAATTTTAACGATGGATTTACGAGAAGGGAACCTTATAAATCCGAACTTAAGAGTTGAGTTTGGAACATTTAGACCCTTATTATTGGTCCTCATTTGTTGCTGATATGATCATCATATTTCGACTCGTATTGTGGACAGGATGTGTAAGTGTCTGAGTTGGATTGTTCAGACTGTGATTAGTCGAGATATGGTGAAACGATTGAGTTTGTGGTTTGGTGGTATTGATATCGGTCGTCATCGAACCTGTTGATTATTAATCCTTCGTTTTACAATAAGATATGATGTTTGATCGTGAATTATGACCGTTGTGTTGCAGTTAAGGTTGAAGGGTTCGTAGATTAACTTGGTCGAGACTGAGGAATTCGTAAGACGAAATCAACTGAATTGGTAACAGTTCGTTGTATTGATATCGAGGAAAGTTTTATACTCGTGCTAATCAATGAGACTAATGTTATCGTGTAGGTGTACGTATGTGTGTATCATTTCGAGACTTGGCCTCCTTATGATTGTATTGGTATCAAGGGATTGTTTGATACGACAACCGTCGACAAATTATGCCAAATGTTATTGTTGTTCGTAAACGGACGATTGAAGGCATTGGTGTATTCGAATTTCATCTTCGTTATCAGTAACTGATTTAAGTGTGCCGGGGCATCCGTTGTACCGTTGTTATCGAGTTGCTGTTCTAAGGTAACCGAAGTATTGAATTGGGACTATCGAAGATAGTTCCCATCCGTTGAGTCGTTATCGATTGGTCGTTCGAAGACAATCGAGATATTGAATGGGGATCGCCGAGGATGGTGCCCATCTGTGAGTTATTATTGTCGTGTTGGCCAACTCAGGGCAACACACTATTATTCTGGTGAACTCGATAACTTTGTGATCGTTGAGGGTGGAGGATTTCCCGAATTGTGGTGTTGTGGTTATTGTCGTGTTAATCGGTCCTTAGGGAATTCTGATCCCAGGATGGTTGTTTTGAATATCGTTGGTCGTGTCGATCTTTCATTATTCGTGTGTCATCGTTCACTTGGTGAGTCGTATGATCCGTATTGGATGTTTTATCCCTTGAGTTTCGTTGTCATGTTGTATCGTGGCATATCTGGAATCATGTCTGCGTGCCGATTGGTTATGTGTAGGATTTTTTTTAGCCAGGCACTCGATGGTCATGCGTGGATGTTTCCGCATTGGACCGTGCACACGAGACGTAGTTCTTGAGGCTAATTAGGTACATTGTCACACGTATATTTTGGATTCCGTATACGGGGTGGACATGTGCACGGACACATTTCCGGATCGGGCGTACTGTGATGTCCCTCTTGAGCTTTATTGTTTGATCGTTCGTAGTCCATGTTGTATTGGATATGTCCGACGATTTGCGACTGGTTGTTTATACGCCGAGGGGTATGTCCGACAGTCAGGTTGGTTTCTTTGAGATCTATTTTGTGATGATTTACAGCTTCGGGCTGTTCGGCTTTCAGGCCATCGTGATATTTTGGCAGCTTCGGCTGAGGGCTTTCAGGCCATTGCGATGTATTGGTATTTTGTTGGAGCCTTCGGGCATGGTGATTCGCATCTCTTTCAGCATTGGTTTAGTTTACCTTCGGGTAATGTATTGTTGTGTTCTATATTGATGATTCACCGTTTGGGCGTAAGTTTCGGTTCTTGTGTATCTCGTTTAGTTTTTCCTGGTGAAATATTTCTTCTCCCTACCTGTTTTAAGTTTCGGGACGAAACTTCTTTTAAGGAGGGTAGAATGTAATACCCGTAATTTTGATTCCCTGTAATTTTCTATTTTTGGCGGAAGTCCGTTTTGACAACTCGCTTGGGACCGTTTCGTCACCCTGAGAATGATTAATTCTACACTTTTGACATCCGAGTTCGTTTCGGTATCGTTTTGTTGAGTTCCGTGCTTTTCAGCGACTTTTCCACACTTGAGTTCGATTCTTGCGAATCTCATTCTAAACTGCTGTTTCGAGTTTCTCGTAAGTCCGTTTAACTTTGTTAGAAGTGTTGTGAACTTCGGTTTGGTTATTCGATCGCGTATCGTGATTTTCGGGCGTTATGGGCCGTTTTGTAATTTACCCAAAGTTATGGGTATTCTATCTGTATTCGTTGTCTCGACTCTTTTCTCGGTCGCGTATGATTAATTATTACATTACGCTTTCATTTCGGGTCGTTGATGTTGTCCGCGAACTTTTCGTCGTGTTCGTTCCGTACGTTTTCGGAAATCGAGTCGTCGAGCCCTGGTGGTCGGGCACTGGCCGGACGATTGCGGGACTGACCGGACGGTCGCAGGTTCTGGCCGGACGATGGCGGGCACTGACCGAGCAGGCACGGCAGGAACCGGCGTAGCGCACGCTACGGCCAGGGCCTTCTGCCAGCGCTTCTTCAGCGATGTAGCGCCTGCCGAGTCGGCCAGCTGTCATCGGCACAGGCGAGGGATTACGAGGTTACGGACTCGGGTAGAATTGGCGGTGGCGCACGCCATCTGCCGGTCGTTGCGCACGGCCGTGAGGGTAGCGCCCGTCGGCCGACTAGCGTGCGTTACGGGATGAGCTTGCTAGTCCAGAGCTCTTTGGGCCAGGCCGGCTAGCGCGCGCAGGCTTCCGGCCGTAGCGCACGCTAGCGGGAGTCGGGCGGACGAGTCATGGTCGGTAGAATTGGTCAGTGGTGCCGGGTCATGCGGGCCATGGCCGAGAGTGCTGGGCCGATACTGGCTGATAGCGCACGCTAGTCTAGGAAGGCTAGCGCACGCTAGTTC
Organism: Orobanche coerulescens; assembly: GCA_033398695.1. Taxonomy (NCBI): domain Eukaryota; kingdom Viridiplantae; phylum Streptophyta; class Magnoliopsida; order Lamiales; family Orobanchaceae; genus Orobanche; species Orobanche coerulescens. The sequence goes on from CM065816.1 coordinate 6,618,662, forward strand.
CGACCCAGTATATAATTGACAGACCAGCGACTTTTTCATCCATTTTTCATTTCATTTCTCTTCGGTCCGCGACTGGGGTTTTGGAGGAGACGAAACCATGTTGTTGAACAACAAATCCATGAAGTTCCTGAGTTCATATCATGGATCGATCATCGTATAACATCCTTCGATCCAGCGAATCAAGGTTAGATCTCTAGAACCCTACTTTTGGGGAGATTTGGGGATTTTCGCGGTTTTGTCCGATTCATTCGGTTTTGCTGAGTAATTCATGATGAATATGATTAATCTTGTTGGTACTCTTAGTTTCCCTACGGATTCATGGTATATTTCGTGAATTTTACGAAATCGAGAGGGTTTGGTTGTGGTCCGCCCTCGTTGTCGTTTTTATACGAATATACATGAATCGTAGGCGGGTTTCCGAGCGTATTCCAATTCCGTATTTGTTTAGAATCTGTTGTGATTGTATTCTTCGAATCGCTAGGTTCGGTTTCGATGGTTCCTAGCATTCGTCGGTGACTTTCCATTCCGTTCGTTGCGTCGTCGATTATTCAAGGCAAGTATACATTTATGATTGTACGTTCTCGACTTTGAAAGTAAGAGGAATTGATGGTATGATATGAACGAACCGTTTTTACGGCATTCATAGATATATTGATGGCATATTATGAACGAACCGTTTTTACGGCATTCATATATGTATTATTGGCATGTAACGAACGAACCGTTTTGACGGCATTCCTACATGTAACGGCGTATGATATAAACGAACCGTTTCTACGGCATTCACATACGTCATGAGATTTTAGTTATTCCGGAATACTAGTCTTGAATTGATGAATTGACGGATTACATTTACTTTATTGTCGAGGAGTATTATGTTTCATACTGTTATACTTGCACTAGCTATTCGACGGCTAACCCCTTTATGGGGGAAATACCTTTTATGTATTTCAGGTTCCAGGAGAGAGGACAGACGGGTATTGGGTCGGCATGAAGATGATGGGCAAGTGTGATACTGTGTCTTGTCTCCGGTTATCTTTTTGGATTCCTCCATTCAGTGTTGTTGTACTGGAATGGATTTTAAATACTCGAGTATTGTATTTCAGTTTCCTTGATGTTCCGCCTGTGTTGCCGAGGTATTGATTTGTGCAGTGATGTATATAGTTTCATTGGTTATGGTTTTGAATACCATTTGTATCGTCTTTCTTTACATTGTATGTAGACCTCCTCGGTCAAGTGTTATAGTTCCGCGTATGTTTAGCCTTGTGTGTCCCACGGCGGGGCTCACGGCGCTGTAATATACCCTGAATAACTTGGGGGTGTTACACGGTGCATAAGGCGTTGGGTACCCGTTTGCATTTGAGTACCTCTTTTCATCCCAAGTCAGATGGACAGTCGGAACGAACTATCCAGACGTTCGAGGATTTGTTGCGTGCTTGTGCTCTCGATTGGAGTAGTGACTGGGAGGAGCATTTGCCATTGATCAAATTCACGTACAACAATAGTTGGCATGCGTCGATTCGGATGGCACCGTATGAGGCACTTTATGGGCGGCGATGTCGATCACCGATTTGTTGGAATGAGGCGTCCGATTTGGTCGGGACCGAGCCGGATGTCGTTTTAGAGACGAGGCGGAAGATAGAATTAATTCGGGAACGAATGTTGACTGCCCAGAGTCGACAGAAGTCGTATGCCGACGTCCGTCTTCGACCTTTGGAATTCGAGGTGGGAGACCACGTTTTGCTAAAGGTGTCGCTGACGAAGGGAGTTTTTCGTTTCGGGAAGAAAGGGAAGTTGAGTCCGAGATTTATTGGACCCTTTGAGATTCTCGAGCGAGTCGGTGGGCCGGCATACCGTTTGGCATTACCTCCGGCCTTGAATCATGTTCATAACGTTTTTCATGTTTCCCAGCTAAGGAAATATGTCCCGGATCCTAGTCACGTCATCGATTATGATGAGATTGATGTCGCCGAGGATATTACTTTTGAGGAGCGTCCTTTGAAGATTTTGGAGCATCGTGAGAAACGACTGAGGCATAAGACCATTCCTTTGGTCAAGGTGTAGTGGTCGAGACACGGTGTCGAGGAGGCAACTTGGGAAACCGAGGATAGCATGCGTGCTAGCTACCCTGAGTTGTTTGATTCTTAAGTTTCGGGACGAAACTTATTTTTAGAGGGGTAGAATGTAATATCCGCATTTTTTTTCTTTCCCTTGTATTTTCATTATCGGTGTATTTCTCGATCGTAGTGACCCTCGTGTACCCTTCAGTGTATCTTTCCCGTCATCTATTGACCTGATTCTCGTTATTGTTGTACGAAACTGCTGTTTCGGGGTTGCCATGGATCCATTTTGTGTTTTGATGCGTTTTGAGATGTCCCATTTGATGTTTCGTTCATATTCCGGTGTTTTGGACCGTTTATATTCCGTATCTAGCGCACGCTAAATTTTCTGCATAGCGCACGCTAGAGGTCCCTTAGTAGCGCACGCTACGTTTACTTAAATGGCGCTAACGAGTTAGCCACAGGAGTGGCGATTGTTCCCGACCCTGCGGACTATCGGATTAGCGCACGCTACTTTGTCTAGCGCACGCTAATGTCGGGAGACTAGCGCACGTTAAGTTGTTCGGTAGGCAGCTAGCGTACATCGATCTTGGGCCGATTTACCTCGAACTCGGTCAGGCGCCCGGTAGCGCACGCTACGTTTGTACGATAGCGCACGCTAACGGGTCAGGTGAGTTTTGGGCAGTTAGCTTCTGGACTCGGCTGATGTCCAGGTAGCGCACGCTATTGGTCGATAGAGCGCGCTACCGAGAAGTTATTAGCGCACGCTACGTTTCGAGTAGCGCACGCTAACGGCCAGGAATCTGGCTACTGGACTGGGACGCTAACTGTATGGATTGGAATTTTACCCCGTTAGCGCACGCTAACCTTGAGGAATTAGCGCGCGCTAACACTCCCTGGCTATATAAACCAGGGAGTTGACCGAGATGAACACAATTTCTCATTTCTTCCTCCTCTCCGCGGCTTAGGCGATTCCGGGCGATTTTATTGGCGATTTCTTCCTCCAATCATCTCATCCAACGTCTCCCTTGAGTTCTTGGTGTATTATAACAACATCAACACGAATCTTTCATCCTAATCCTAAGGTAAAATCTCTTAGAACCCTACTTTTGGATAAATTGGGGGTTTTGGGATTTTCGTCTGATTCATTCCGTTTTGCTGGTGGATTCATGAAGAATATGATAAATCTCGTTGATATCATTAGTTTTCCTACGGATTCATGGTATATTTTCATAGTTTTGCGAAATCGGGAGGGTTTGGTTGTGGTCCGCCCTCGTTGTTACTTTTATACGAATATACATGAATCGTAGGCGGGTTTTCGGGTGTATTCCATTTCCGTAATCGTTTAGGAGTGGTTGTGATTGTGTTATTCGAATCGTTAGGTTCATTTCGTCGATTTCCTCGCGGTCGTGCTTGATTCTTCCGTTCTGGTCGTGTCACCGTCTATAAATCGAGGCAAGTACCCTTATGAACTTACAATCTTAACGTATTAGTATTGCATGAGAATTGTGTGTGTGTGTATGCTCACTATGGGTTAGATCCGATGGGGTCTTGGTATGGGTCCACGGAGGGGTGGATCCGCGAGCTTGCTTTTAACCACTATGGGTTAGATCCGACGGGGTCTCGGTAGGGGTCCACGGAGGGGTGGATCCACGGTTAATTGTGGTGCATTTTTACAAATGTGAATTGATATTGGCATTTCCGGAAATGAGTATTTTGTAACTATATTTTCTTGATTGCATGCATTTACTATATGTATAAGATGTAAGTCGTTCATTTGGTTACTTGTACTAGCGTAATTGCTAACCCCTTTGGGGACCCGTTTTGGGGAAATTCGTTTTATGAATTTCAGGTCAGGTTCATCGAGACGAGGCAGGCTGGACCCGATATGCGGATGATGGCCGTGCGTGATGATTGTGCAGTGGTGTCTTATCGCCTTTTATCTTTTTACCTTTTGTGGTCTTTAAACTAATAGAAGTACTCAGTACTTAAGAATTTTTACTAAATGCAGGTTGTATTGTTGTTTATTATGTTTGTGTCGGATTATGGTGTTATGTTTGGCCAGGTTGAGCCAAGGTGGATTATTTTGTTTGGCGTCTTTATGACGAGGTGTTATTCTGTTGTTTCTGTGAGTCGATGAGTATGATGTTTGTTCAGCCTGGTGGGTCCCATATAGGGATTCACGGCGCTGTAATATACCTCGAATATCTTGGGGGTGTTACACCCACATCAATTTAAAATAATACTTAACTGATGGACAATCCAAAAAAATAGAATTCGATATCTTGAATCCCACATCGATTTAAAATAGGACTCCACCAATGGAGAACCTAAATAAGTACTTAGAATTAATGTGTATTTTTCAACCACATAGTTATTTTACACACAAGCTTAAGAATACTATTTTTATTGTGTTTAATTTGGCTAATTATTAAGTTGGACAAATAAATAATTTAATCGTATTTATCTAAAACACATCGATCTTAAATGAGGCTCTCGATTGACAGTTACATATTTCCAACAAAAAATTAATATTATTTCTTTATTTAAACCTCATTTCATTAATTAACCTTCTTTATTTAAATTTATTCAATACAAATATGTTTTTTAATAATGGTTTATTAATAGATAAATTATGGAAGCCATGCGGATGAAAAAATTTCTTTTAATATATAGTAGATATATACATGTATAAATATATAATATATATGTTTATGTAAATATAATCAATTCCCATTTATTCGTAATTCATATCCTTAATTCGTAAAAATTAATAAGGTAGGTAAGAGTTATTTGAGGTATAATTATAATGTAATTAATGCAATGATAATTAGACCAGTAATTGATTATGTGTCACATTTGAGCATGAGAAGGTGACACATAAGCATCTGGCCATGTGAGAAGACATATGCGTCGAAGTATGAGAAGGCACTTGCGCCAGAGCGTATTCCGCATTAGTATATAGGAGAGATGTTTGAGCTTTCATTGAGATGGATTAACCAATTAATTACATTAGCAATTTATGTTTAGTTATTCAAATTATATAAATTTAAATACGCCGAATAATTAGCAGATATTATATTGGAGTATGGGATATAAACGAATAATAAATTAACTTTTAATCGAGTTTGATGAATATGAGTATATATATTTTAAACAGGTCTGAATATTTGTAGCATACATTCGTTGTTTCATTTGTTACTATATGAGTTTTGAATTAAAATAAATAGTAAAATTATCTTTCAATCAGGTTTAGGGCGAGTATAAGTACATAAAATTCTAAATGAGTTCGGCTGGCTGAATTTCATCCTCATTATTTCTGTTTAATGATGTGTTTCGCTGCGGTACGATTGTAAGTGGCTTAACCCTAACAAAGTATTAAATTATTTTTAAGATTTTACTTATAATTATAATATAAAGTGATTACCCAATTTCGACGGGCTACACACTAGTTATTTTCGACCCGTTTTCCAGCTGCACCCCAAACATCACGTTTATTTTCGACAGTAAGGATGGGCGTTCACTGCCATAGAAAAGTGTAACGACATTTTTCACCACCTTCAACATGAATTAAAAAACACAAGGAAAAAGGCAAAAAATCATGAGGGCAGCCAAAATTTATAGAGGGGCAAATCCCATCTGGGAAACGGATTATCCCAGTCTGAGTCGGTTACGGCCCAGGCCCGCTTTAAACGTGCCTTATTAACACAACAACAGGAGGCATCAAATTTGGGGGAAGAATCCATACTATTGTGAAGGAGAGATATCGAATCGATTCGATCCGATCTGTGGTATAGAAATTCCATACTCGTGTGCGTAGAAGGAAGGCGTAAATTATAGATCCAAGTGTTGTGGTGATTTCTTCTGGACTTTTTTGTTGATCGAAAACTTTCAAGGTAAGTAGCATCAAGCTTCTCATAGCAGCAAAGCTTTGATTTTCCACAGAGATTTTCGTTAGGGTTTATCCCTGTCTACGTAATCACTTAAACAATTACCCCCAATTGGCAGAGTGCAAGTGAGTATCTAATTCACCATTATTACGATTATTATTATTATTATTTATTATCTTCTCTATATTAGTAATCAATAGAGGAAGTAATGAAATATTTTTTAGGGGAATTACATGCCAAGTTGATTGTTTTGCACCTTTTCCGTTTTGTGTTTTTGCGGTGGGGTTTGATTTTAGCTTCAGCGATCTTGTTTGAGAGCTAACGGACCGACACTGAGATTCTTTGTTGACTTATTTGTTTTGATTTAGGCACTGTAATGGGCAAGAACACGGGAACTAAAGCGAAAGCCAAGTCAAGCGACAAAGAGAATATCCAATTCTCTGCAGTGCTTGCAAGCACGGACCAGAAGCCGTCGAGCTCTACCAGACGAAAAGCACCTCCAAAACTATCATCCTACACTGATGATATTGATCTCCCTCCTTCTGATGATGAAGATGATATTGAGCAGAATGGGGTTCAGAAACATCCTAGCATCCGCAATAGAAGTGATGGGAAACCTCTTGAAGTCGGTTTAAGTGATAAAGAGTTGAAGAAACGAGAAAAGAAGGATATGGTTGCCCTACAAGCTGCAAAGCTAGCCAAGCAGGAGGCCCTCAAGGACGATCGTGATGCGTTTACCGTTGTATGTGCTAGTAAGCTCGATGGACAAGATGACGCAGATGCTAATGTCAAAGATATAACAATAGATAATTTCTCTGTGTCTGCTCGTGGCAAAGAACTCTTGAAGAGTGCATCAGTGAAGATTTCTCATGGAAAGAGGTATGGGCTGGTTGGACCAAATGGGATGGGTAAGTCTACTCTATTGAAACTGCTTGCTTGGAGAAAGATACCAGTACCTAAAAACATAGATGTACTTTTGGTCGAGCAAGAGGTTGTTGGCGATGATAGGACAGCGCTTGAAGCTGTTGTTTCAGCCAATGAAGAACTGGTCAAGACTCGGGAGGAAGTTGTGTCATTGCAGAATAAGGGAGAGAACGAAGATGGTGGTGATGTGCATGGTGTGGGTCAGAAACTTGCTGAATTGTATGAAAAGTTGCAGTTGTTGGGCTCAGATGCTGCTGAGGCTCAGGCTTCCAAAATTCTTGCTGGACTGGGTTTCACTGCTCAAATGCAGGCCCGGCCCACCAAGTCCTTTAGTGGCGGTTGGAGGATGAGAATTTCTTTGGCTAGGGCACTTTTTGTTCAACCAACTCTCCTGTTGCTCGATGAACCCACTAACCATCTTGACCTCAGAGCTGTTCTCTGGTTAGAAGAGTACCTGACTCGGTGGAAAAAGACCCTTGTTGTTGTTTCCCATGATCGTGATTTTCTTAACACAGTTTGCACCGAAATTATTCATCTCCATGTCTGTAAACTCCACTGCTATCGTGGGAATTTTGATGCTTTTGAAACTGGATATGAGCAGCGTCGTACACAAATGATTAGGAATTTTGAGAAATATGACAAAGGATCGAAAGCTGTTAGGAAATCTGGTAATCGTGAGAAGCAGGATAAGTTCAACCAAAAAGCAAAACTTGATGCTAACAAGCAAGCAAACAAGAAGTCAAAGGGAAAGGTTGATGAAGATGAGCCTGTACCTGAGGCACCTCAGAAATGGCGAGATTATACTGTGAAGTTCCATTTTCCTCAGCCCACTGAGTTAACTCCACCGCTTCTGCAACTAATCCAAGTCAGTTTCAGCTATCCAAACCGTGAGGATTTCAAACTCTCCAATATAGATGTGGGCATTGATATGGGGACTCGTGTTGCCATTGTTGGGCCTAACGGAGCTGGAAAATCCACCTTGCTCAACCTTCTTGCAGGGGACTTGGTTCCCACCGAGGGTGAAGTTCGCCGGAGTCAGAAACTGAGGATTGGTAGATACTCTCAACACTTTGTGGATCTGTTGACAATGGACGAAAATCCAGTTCAATATCTTCTTCGTCTTCATCCAGATCAAGAGGGACTGAGTAAACAAGAGGCAGTTCGTGCAAAGCTCGGGAAATTTGGACTCCCCAGCCATAACCACCTAACCCCAATTGCCAAGTTGTCTGGTGGGCAAAAGGCTAGGGTGGTTTTCACTTCCATTTCAATGTCTAAACCGCACATTCTGCTCTTGGATGAGCCGACGAATCATCTGGATATGCAGAGCATTGATGCATTGGCAGTTGCACTTGATGAGTTTACTGGTGGAGTTGTCTTAGTTAGTCACGATTCCAGACTTATATCGCATGTTTGTAAGAACGAAGAAAAAAGTCGGATATGGCTGGTGGAGGATGGATCGGTCGAGACTTTCCAGGGAACATTCAAGGAGTACAAGGACGAACTCATCGAGGAGATCAGAAAGGAGGTTGATGGTTGATGTGGGCATCTATCCATTTATGAGGTATAATTTTCTTAATGAGGAATAATATTTTCTGGTGTTTCATTTTGTCACAGTAGCTTTTTGTCTGGACCAGGCCAAAAAGGCCCATTTTTTTATGGGCCATAAACAGTTGGCCCGTGGCTCGCCCAGTGCAGGCTCGGCCTGGCTCGCGGGCCTCAATTTTTTTGGATATGAAATATAATATTCTGAATAAATGTACAAATATTTTTCGATCATTAATTATTATATTATTCAGTATACTATCACAATCAGAGAAATAAATGTAAAATTATTTTTATTTGATAATTACATTATTTACTACACTACCGCAATCAAAAGGCAAATATACAAATATTTTTATTTGATCATCATATCATTTATTACTACTACTTTCTTATAAAAATTATAAAATAATATTATTATTTATATGAGATACGACAAAATGATCACAAAGTTCCATAAAAAAAAAATTACATCAATAATTAACGTATAGATATAATATAATCTGACAAAATACATAAGGAAAAAATTTTAAATATTATAATTAACTTAAAAAAAAACTTAGGACGAGCGGGCTGTCCACGGGTCGGGCTTCCACGGTCGGGCAAAAACTGGGTCAGGCCAAAAAGGCCTTTTTTTTGGGCCAAAAATGTGAAGCCCAATGCTCGCCCAAAAATGAGTGGGCTGGCCATTTCAACTCAAAGTTTATTTTTTATTTATTTATTTATTAATTTTAGTGTATGAGATTTGGGACTTATTATTTTTTATTTATTTTTTATATTTTAATGTATGAGATTTGGGACTGATTTAATAAAGTTGTTACCAGCCGTTACCGTACCGAACCCTTAGTTATCGATAATCGATTTCACCGGTATACCGAACTATATGGTCGATTCTGATAATTTATTTTGGCTACCAAGTTGAATCGGTACGGTAGATGGTAGCGGCTCAGATGTTCGGTAACCGCACCGAACCATCCCGAGTACATATAACACGTGCATTGTATGGGACGCAAGGTACATTGATGCGTAACCTATTAATATATATAAATTATTAGTATTGCAAACGATTAATAATAATATTCGTTTAATTATCTACAACATTACATTGGACAATAATTCCAAGCATACTAAAAAAATCCATAAATACATTAATCTTGAATGCGCAATGGACAACGTTATATACGTTGTAGTCTTTTCGTCATGGCTTTCTTGTCACAGAATGCATGAGGAATGGATGTTTGATCGATACACATGGTAACCTACAATGGCACAAGTAAGAACAAATCTCATTAATATTGAAAAATACAAAAGCAATCCATAATACCTCGATAGTAATAAAGTAAATAATAGGCCACAACAATAAACTTGATTAATATAGCTAATAAAGTAATTTTATAAAAATTCCAATAGAATTTCTCCTATATTTCATACTAATCCCCTTTAAATATCGGAGGTGAAACTTACAAAAAAGCACAAAATGTTAAAATAAATACACATGTGTGTGCAAGTTATGAGTTTCTCCTAGTTAGGATAGGATTAGGCCTGTTGGAATGTTCCATAATATATAATCTCTCCATATTTAAAGGGATCCCATATGATATGAAGATATATTTGGACCTCCTGAGAACCCGGTCTAAGAAACTCGGTTCTTAGCAGAACCACCGACCTCTCGGTTCATTGGAGATCGGGCGAAAATAGGAGAGGTCAAACACCCCGACGAGGGGGGTCTCTTCATAAAAGAGTCCGAGCTCTGTGTCTGCGCCTCGAGCTTCAAGTATGTGCTCCGAGCTCGGAGGTCAAGATTTAAATGTCATTAAAATAGACGAGCTAGGAAGAGTTCTGTCTATAGGGATAAAATCCTCGAAAAGCTGGGATTACCATCATGGCAAAATTCCACGTATTCAGGGATTGGCGGTCGCAACCGCATCCTGAAAATTCTGGGATCCCCCTAGTCTATCCTAAATAGGAGAGAAGTTGTCCATCCTAAAAACTAAGCAACTAAAAAAATACACACGCACACAAACATTTTGATCACATCTTTGGGTTTTCCCTAAAAGCTTATTATTACCTGAGCATCAGAGACCTAAATCGAAAATTTTCTCGGCAGTTTCTTAGCTCGAGTCTCTAAGAATAACCCATTTTTTGGTGACCGATCAGTTCGGTTACATCAAGTGGCGTCGTTTGTGGGAACCGTGGCATCGAGTCACTCCCAATACGTTAGATTAAAAATGACGGAAGAAGAAACAGCTCACAAAACGATCAGAGAACTGGTACCTAGAAATTTTGAAGAGCAGTTAGTAGCAGCAGGTGGGAGAACAATTCCAGAAAAACACCCATCACCCCAGCCAAGAAAGGGGCAAGTCATATGCTATTAGGAGGACCAACCGACGTAAGTTTTAACCAAGTTAGAAAAGCTTACATGCAAAAAATAAAATATCGTCGGATTGAAGAGGTCGCCTCCGTAAACAGAGATCCCATTCAATTTGGTCCTGCAGACTATAATCACCACAGAAATCGTCCGTTACGACGCACAAAGGTTCTTCGTTGATACGGGAAGCTCGGTAGAAATATTATTTTACAGTTGTTTCAAACAAAATGTATGGAGAAGATGCGTATGCTACGATGGATGTGTGGTCATACAAAAAAGGATCGGCTCAGAAATGAGGTGATCAGAGAGAAGGTAAGAGTTGCGTCTATAGACAAGATGATGGAGAATCGATTACGATGGTTTGGTCATGTGAGAAGAAGACCTATTGATGCCCTAGTGAGGAGGCTAGAAAGTTGGGGAACAAGTAATGTTGTGAAAGGTAGAGGAAGACCCAAGAAAACTTGGATAAAGATGATTGAAAATGATATGCAGTTTTTTGGAATTGGAGAAAGTATGGCGATGGAGAGGCAAATGTGGCGGGAAAGAATACGGATGGTGGATGGAGTCTGATTCTTTTTTTTTTTTTTTTTTTATTTTTTTTTTACATTCATTCTCTTTTTTTATTTGCTTTTTTCTCTACTTTTTCCCTCTTTTTTCCTTTTATGTTATTTATGTAACGATTATTGACGGTTTCAAAGTTTGATTCATGTTAGCCGACCTCAAATCATTTTGGGACTAAGGCTTAGATGTTGTTGTTGTTTCAAACAAAATGTAAGAATGTAGAAATGAGTCTGGACGAAATCATATTTTAGAATCACCATTTTGAAATGAGACAAATGAAGTCATATAAAAGATAATATGTCTATATGAGTTGACAAGCAGAAAAAGACTAAGATCTATTTTAAGACATTGGTTAATTTCCAATTACGTCTCCCTTTTTATACAAATATTTAATGTTAATTTCTTTCTTCTTGCAAGTTTTAAGACAATCAAACATCTGAATCAAGAGTTTAATTTTGAAACTTTCAGGGTATATTAACACTTTTAACATAAGGACCAAAGTGTAGTTTGCATTATATTATATTTAGCAAGAATTTGGTATGAGTGGTAATTTTTATGACTCGACCTAAAAAAACTTCGAGACACACCTTGTGTCGTTGATGAGTTTGAACGGTGGGTTGCTCTTGTTTTGTTATTAGGGGTATGATTTTCTATTTCGCTTAGCATTCGAAGTTTTTTCCCGTCTAGATTACTGGTTTCTAATGATGATCAGCTACTCAATATTTTGAGCATTATTGTCTTTTGATCTTTGGTTATTTTTGTGATTGGTATCTAGTGTATTTGCTGCAATAGAGGCGTGGAGATAATAATGAATACCTCGAAAAACTTAGAGGGATGAAAAATCTCTATCCTCTTTTTTGAAAGATACTTTGAAAAACACAAAATATCCGATGATTCAAGACGAATACCGTAAGAACACAACTAAAATACGAGATAAAAGGCTGGACAGGATTATGACCGACTAATTGGGCCAAAAAACTTGGTACATTTAACCTCATCCCGTGCCAAATGTCGGGCCGGCTGGACAGGGTTACATTGCTGACCAAAATTTGACAGTGCCACCATGAACGTGAAATGTTTTCAGTTTTGACTGTGTCGAAAATTATGGTAAGTGTAATTCAAATTTTTGACAAGTTCTACATAACTTTAAGGAAGGTGATATAAACAAATCGTAGAAGTGTTTCTTCACGATACAAAATATACAAAAAAAATGATAAGCTAGACATTTAGGGTCTGTTCGACAAAAATATTTATATAATTTAACTGTTGCAGTAGCTGCCAACGTTTGAGCAGTTAATTTCAGTTAGTAAGTAGTAACTGTTGGAATTAGCTGTCATAATAGCAATTTGATAAAGGCCCATACGATGGATAAAATGGTTTTTGAAATAAATTTTGTAGTATTTTGTGTTGCAAGTACTAAACGACTCCAAAAGCCATCAAGGAACGCACTCTTAGTATAAACAATTAAATACAACTAGAAGAAAATAAGAGCATGTTGTAGGTAGTTTTTGGAGTAGGTTTAATATTATCTTATTTTCTTCTAGTTGCATTTAATTGTTTCCACTAAGAGTGCGTTCGTCGAAACAACTACCGAAGAACACACTACATTACAATTATTTAAGCATAACTGAGTCCAAATAGATAGAAAACTGTTGCACAACACTGCAATTGTAACACTTGTAACACATTTTTATATAATTAAGATAAATCACTCAAAATATGTGTAGAAATGCAGGTTAAACACACAAAATACGTGCGCTGTTTATTTTCGGATTCGCAATCCGAATAGAATTAGATGAACTTGTGGAAAACAAGTGCATCTGTTCAAATCGATCTAAAATCCATTTTTCCTTTTGATTTACATATAACAGATCTGGTCATTCAATGTAGTTCTCATTGGTTTACGAACAAGTCCAGGCACAAACCGTTTTTTTTTTTTAATTTTGCAGAGATTGACGTTCTCCTTATATTTTTTCTCCCGTCTACATGGTTGTCCACCTTTTGAAATCATTCGTACGAATGGTAGCTACGACTAGTTGCTATTTTCAATAAAACATCAAATTTCGTCTTATGATTGTTGGAAATCTTGTTATGGTTTTTGTGAAATTGGCAAGGAGACATAAAATAAAGTAAAGTCGGGGATTGTGTTAAAATACAATCTTCATAAGACAGAAATGCGTCATGCACAAGGCGTTAACAGTCTTCGATTTGTCTATTGCAGCACTTGCAAAAAACAAACATTCGATGAACTACTCTGCGTCCGGAACTTTCAAGATAGAGGACGAATAGAACAAATGCAACAAAATGCAAGCGATCAAATTTGGTACTACAAAATTGTGTCTTTGTATATGTGTTTGTCTCTCTCTATTCATAGATAGCCTAATGTTTCAACTTAAACAACACGAATGTTCCGACAAACTTTTCCATCCAAATGGTTTGAATGAACGGACATATTAATTGAATTTAAACTAAATACAAACTTCGCTAGAATATATTTGAACGAATAGTTGCAACACTAAAGTCACTTCAAAGTACAATTAGCATATGCATGGCTGATTAATCTACAATGACTATGCATCAAATTATCGAACCACAAACGCGTGTTAGGGTTTGGAGAAGGAGAGAGTAATCATCAACTAATTAATTTCATAGCTTTAATTAATTAGCAAAATGTCTGCTGAATCTGCTGAGCCAATTCTTCTGCACTGAGTGGACAGTCGATTCCAATCTATCAAAACAAAACAGGAGAAAAAGGGCCCAATAATAATAACAATAGTTAGTTCAAATCCCATTAATCACGCGAGATATTGTTACAAACAAGTAAAAAGTGGAAAAGAAGAACAACACTACATGTACGCATATTTATATATACATACATCTCATTTATTTATTTACTGCGAGATCATGAAATCACAGTAAATAAATAAATGAGATGTGTATGCGTATAAATATATGTACGAATATGTATATATATGTAACATTACACTTTATATAAAAGTATCTCTGGTACTATAGTACATTTGGGGAATTTTTTTTAAGGACCGTAACTTTAGGGGGTGGCAAAAGTAGGACTGTAACTTTTCGGGCTGGCAAAAGTAGGACTGTAACTTTTTGGGCTGGCAAAAGTAGGACCGTAACTTTTAAAAGTAGCAAAAATAGGCCTGTAACTTTTTAAAATAACAATTTAAGGCCAAATCAAGCTCAGATTACCCTCTTGCGGGCTCAAATTGAACACGTGAGAATTCTTATTAATATAAACATACTTTTAAATTCTACGTCATTTTTTACTAATTTTATTTTTTTTAAAGTTAAATTCCATGTCATTTTTTTTAAGATTTTTTGGACATGATAATGAAAAATGTGTTTCTGGACAACTGATCTTGTCGTTTTTTTTAAAATTGCACATATTTTGTTCTTTTTTGGACATTCCACATGTTTAATTAATGTGCATAAAAGTAATCTTTTGCAACAATTAAAATATAAAATACAACATAAAAAGCTAAATAAACTTGTCAACTTTGCAAAGTATGACAAGGGGGAAGAAGTGCAAATTGGGATGCGGATATGTGTGTTTTGTTTTAAATCTTTCTGGATCGAAGTGACTTATTTTCACGTGAGTGAATTATTATTATGGGAGTGAAATTGGTATATGTAACTTTAATTAATTGATGTGTTTTAATTAATTTAAAAAATTTGACAAAAAAATCGAAACTTTTATTTTTAAGAAAAAAATATATGGAATAATATTAAAAATCAGAATTTTTTATTAAAAGTTCGAAAATAAAAAGTAAAAAATAAAAAATTCTGAAAATTCTGGAAAATTTAAAAAATTGGAAAAAAATCGAAAATTTTAATTTTTAAGAAAAAATTATCTGGAATAATAATATTAAAAATCAGATTTTTTTATTTAAAATTCAAAAATAAAAAGTAAAAGTTCTGATTTTTAATATTATTATTTGCAGAATTTTCCTAATTTTATTTTAAATTTTCCAGAATTTTTCAGAATCGGAACTTTTATTTTAAAATTTTCAGATTTCTTTTTATTTTTTACTTTTTATTTTTGAATTTTAAATAAAAGATCTGATTTTTAATATTATTATTCAAAATAATTTTTCTTAAAAAATAAAAGTTCCGATTTTTTTCATATTTTTTAAATTTTGTGGAATTTTCAGAATTTATTTTATTCAAATTTCTTAAATTTTCCAGAATTTTTAGAATTTTTTTTACTTTTTTATTTATCTGGGCTTGGTTTGGCCTTAAATTGCTATTTTTAAAAGTTCTTTATTTTTTCTTTTAAAAGTTCTGATCTCTTTTAAGTAGAAAATTCTGATCCAACTTTCTTAGGTCAAAAGTTCTGATCCTACTTTCACACTCCATAAAGTTACGGTCCTTAAAAAACAATTTTCCCAATACATTTGGTAAAATAGATCTGGCCACATGGAATAATAGATATTTTGTCTTTTCTCCAATTAATATATTTCATATATCCCACTTAAAACACCATATTAATAAACGCACAACAGTTTATTGAGTGTAAGATACATTACACATAATAAGCATATTGGTATTATTTTTTCCTAAGACTTTTTTTTTTTTTTTTTTTTTTTCTAGTTGAGAATAATCGAGAATACACATATTCACATAAGTAAGGACATGAAATGTATAAATGTAGAAATGAGTCTCTCCTATTGAAATAAAATTATATTTTAGAATCATCATTTTGAAATAGGGCAGATGAAGTAATTTAAAAGATACTCCCTCCGTCCGGATCAAAGTTTTACACTGATTTTTTCTTCGTTCTTTTAGAAATTTTATATTTATCATCTTTACACAATCAAATCAAACAACCATTTTTTACTTTTTCATTTTCACCACACACTAACTACCAATATTTTTTATTTTTTAATCTCCACCGCACATTTATTATCATTACTTACACTAATCATTACCTAGAATACACCAAATATACATTATTTGTCGAACTTTGAACGGAACAGAGAGAATAATAAGTTTTTATGAGTTAGCAAGCAGAGAGAACAACTCAGATCTATTTTGAGATATGTCAATCCCACAAAAGGTTAATTTCCAATTATGTCTCCCTTTTTATACAAATATTTAATGTTAATTTCTTTCTTCTTGCATAAGTTTCAAGACATAATTAATCAAACATCTAAATCAAGAGTTTAATTATGAAACTATAGTATTCTTTTTGTTGTAAATACTCTAATCCTTAGGGGCAGTTTTGTAATTATCACTTTAACTAGTGATCAAGTGTTGAGCATGAAAACTACATGAGCTAAATGATTTTAGCACCTTCCTTACAAAAATATGCATGCATGAATAACTTAAAATTGCATGCAATATATCACAGTTGGTTACCTTAATAGTGAAGGAATTCAGCATTCTCTCATTAACCATGTTGATGTTCACTTTGAGTATTTCCAGGTCAAGTTCATCTAGTGCAGAAACTATCTTCACAACTTGGCCCGGAATGCGACGCGACACCGTCTTCAGCACTAGATTCGGGCCGCAAAATCTCACCTCAACTTCAGCCAAAGCTGATTTCGAGTTGGCCACAAGCTCATTAACGCTGTCATTAATGGAGGAAGTTGAAGAATTACAAGGAGAAAGCTCAGCCGGGCTCGGTAGAGGCGACGAATTCGGAAATCCCGTTTGTAAGTTGTGCAGCCTAGCGGGCTTGTACGGACTGCTAGGTTGTGGGGTCCTCGGGCTTACAGGAAGGCTCAATCTTGGGCTCAATGGGGGCTTCCGCGGGCTGAGAGGCGATGGATGTGGCGAAGGCCTCGGGCTTAAGATGGGCCTCGGGCTTAAAACATCGGCATAGGCTCTTCGTTGCTTCTTCGCTTCGAGGGATTGAAGAACTTGTTGAGACTCATTGATGTAGTTGATCACTCCACCAATTATCGATGCTTGGTCACCCTAGGAAACAACATATCAACATGTTATAATGACCTTGCATGTTATATAACTTATAGGCAAAATGCAAAATTTATTGATAAGGGGTACCTAACCCAATGTACAACTTACAAGTCCCTGACCTAGGCGTCATGTTGAATCTTGTGTAAGAGTCAAACAACATTTTGGAGGTAATTACTAATAATGCACTAAATAAGAAGTACAACTAATTATATTATAGACTATTACAAAAAAAAAAAAACAGACTTTCCGTACGTCCACAATTGAAATGAAAAAGATTAAAATGTTTTACATCGAGATGGAAGGCAAACAGACAACAAGCTGCGCCACTATCCCTTTTTGGATTGCAAAACTAATCCTCTTAAAAACTGCGTCTATAGATCTTGGGGTCACAACATATTTAGAATGCATGACACGTTGGACTCTATTGAGTAGATCCACAGCCTCTGGTGCTAGGAAACCGAAAATATCAAACGCAAATAGTAGAAATACGTGTTGATTATCTATGCATGCTTGGCAAGACATTTGCATGTATCTCATTA
This sequence comes from Orobanche coerulescens, assembly GCA_033398695.1. Lineage (NCBI taxonomy): Eukaryota > Viridiplantae > Streptophyta > Magnoliopsida > Lamiales > Orobanchaceae > Orobanche > Orobanche coerulescens. Next base: position 6,636,486 of record CM065816.1, read on the forward strand.
GGTGATTTCTTATTTGACCAAATTTCATAAAATAAGTCTCTTTCGTGAATGTTTACTCACTGATTTATAAGTGCATGAAATGATAATGTAGGTCTCCTACCCTATTTTTATTTCAGCTGCCTTAGTATAATTTATTTCCATTATGCCCTTATATAAATCTAATACTCCCTCCGTCATAAAATTAAATACGTGAGCATTTGACTTTATATGTAATTGATAATTTTCAAGTTTGGTAAATTAATCTCAAACTATAATGATAAAATATTTAACAAAATTATATTATGAAACTTTAGATGGTGAAGTTTCATAATATAATTTTGTTAAATATTTTACCATTATATTTTGAGATTAATTCTTGAGTCATGTTCCATGATGTATGTGTTGATTTTACAATATCAATCACGTATTGTGACATGACAATAGCAATTATCTCAAACTCATCGCCGTCTCATGATATTTTCCATATAAATGGAAAAACCTATGATGTTGACGGTTTTGGAATTTCGTTCTATTTCTCCTTCATATGAAGGTTGCGGCGGAAGGGCGTCGGCGTAAAAGCTTTCTTGCCACTTTGTTATTTGCATGAGTTATGGTGTTAACTAATTTTAGACAATTAAACGACACTATAATCTTCATGCCACCGACCCCAACATAGTTGGGATTAAGGTGCTGTTGATGATGATGATGATGATTTTGAGATTAATTCTTAGTCAAACTTAAAAATTATTGACCATATAAAGTCAAAATCTGGGAAGGAGGGAGTACATTATTTGGATTTGTTGACATTTACGTCATTTTACAATTTATCAGTTATTTCATCAGTTTTATATATATAGAGAGAGAGGGGGGGGGAGAGAGAGAGAGAGAGAGATTTCAACCCTCACTACCAGCTGAAGCTTTTAGGCAAGATGAAAATATATTATACTGAAGTGTATAATACTCACTCTTTTGACATAAAAGCAAGGCATCAAAGAACGAAGCACGGCGAGATGCTCATTCATTTGCTTCCTTCGATTTCTCTCCACCGTAATGTGCGACATTCTCGGCTGCCCTTCGAATTCCATCTGAGGAGCAGAAGCTGTTGCCGTATTAATCGGCCTCCGTCTCTTACAATTAGGCGGAGCAGCTCCGGTCTCGGTCTCGGACTCCAAAAAAGCACTTTTTGGAGAATTATAAGCTGATTTTGGGAACTCAAAGCTTTCATTTGAATTATTTTCTCCACCTTTTGAGCCACCAAAACCAGCTGCTGTGATGTTATTGTAATCAGAACCACTTTCCAGAGCTTCAAGAATGCTAAAAATATCATCACACGACTCGGATTCCTCGCAAAATTCGGACAAACTCTCAACATTATCCATTTTTAAAAAAAAAAAAAAATCCTCAAGCAAGTAAAAGAAAAGAAACACAAGTTTTACAAAAGTTCGACTGATTAGTAAAATAATACTAATAATACTAATAATAATAATAATAAGGCAAAACCAATGAACTATAGTACTCGAAGGACTCTTATTTTGAGCTGATAAGAAATGGACCAAACTATCAGCATCATTATTCTTTCAGAATTGGGTTGGCTGACCTTTTCTTTGGTTGTATTTCTTTACTTTTTTCTTAGAGAGAGAGAGAGAGAGAGAGAGAGAGAGAGAGAGAGGGAGAGGGAGAGGGAGAGGGAGAGGGAGAGAGAGAGGGAGAGGGAGAGAGGGAGAGCGAGCGAGAGAGAGAGAGAGAGAGAGAGAGAGAGAGAGAGAGAGAGAGAGAGAGAGAGAGGAGGCTTCAAAATTTTGAGAAGTGGATGGAAAAAAGGCTAAGGCGACGGAAAAAGAGCGTGGATCTCTGTTGGAAAGTGTTTCTCAACGGGAAAATATGGCCTCTCTTATATTTATAAGATTTTGTGGCAAGCTGCAAAAGACGGGTTGGATTGAGTTTAATTTTGGGTGACTCCTCAAAAATAATTAGTTTTAAGTGAAAAATTGATTTTATAACTATTAAAAATAAATTATTTTTAAAAACAATATATATATATATATATATGAGTGGGTTGAAGTGAGAATGCAATTTAAGTTAAGAAATAAAAATAAATTTCATCTATAGATCTTGATAAATGGATGGCCTAGATTTGTTCTCATAAAAATTTGATGCATATAATGCAATATTTTAATGTATCAATATTTTGATGCATATAATGCATATTTAATGCATTGCAATTTTGATGCACGAAATGCATATATTTCATGCATAATTAGTACAAGACTCATGCATATTCGCAATAAGAACCATTCTCATTTGATCATGTATATATATATATATATATATATATATATATATATATATATATATATATATATGGGTGGGGGAAATAGATCTATGAAAACTAATTACCTTGTGAAATCTAGAAACTTTTGTAGGCCATTTATATTAGTGATCTAACGGCTGTAGATGAGTAGAATTATATGCATTTATGTATTTTTTATTCTATTATTTATTGCATATACTAACGACCAGCTTGATGCAACAAATAATAACAAATCAGCAATGAAATTACTTAATAATGCAATTGGTTTCTAGATTTCACCATTGAGGGTGTTTCCACCATAGTCAATCCCTATGGGTGAGTTCTGGTGAGAATGATACTTAAGTTAAAAAATAAGAATGAATTTGATTCATAGATCTTGATTAAATGAATGACTTAGATTTATTCTCACAAAAACGTATTCATAGAATGTAATATTCTAGTGCATAGATATTTTGATGCATATAATGCAGAATTTTTATGCATTGCAAGTTTGATGAACGAAATGCATATATTGCATGCATAAACCAATCTGAACCGTACATCACACATAGATCAAATATTCAGATTTATTCTCAATTCATAACATAAAAACCATTCTCATATGATCCTATATATATATACTCAGACTAAATGTCTCGATAAATAGAATAATATCAAAGAAAAAATTCAGAACTTTAATTTTTATATTTCAAAATCATCCTCCAAGCGCCGAAAATAAGTTCGCCCTCTTTTCAGAAGGGGGAACAACACCGTCGACCATTTTATATAGGTTTTACATTGCTACTTACTATTTAACAAAAAATAAGATCATTTGCAAATGAAGGTTATGTATAAAGAGTATTTGTGCTAATTCCCCTTTCTATAAGATCAACAATAAAAAAAAATCTCTAACCAATAACTTATACTCCGTCCATTCCTCAAAATTGTGTCCGAGAATTTTCGGCATGATGAATTCAATAATTAAGTGTATTATAAAGCATAATGTGAGTGATATATTATTATGTTAATTGATGTCTATCAATAATATAGAAACAAATTTAAAGAACGTACGAAAAAAAAATAGTATGAGGTATTTCAATAATTGCAGCTGCATTGAACACCGTCTTGAATTTCTCGAGGAGAAGTAAATAAAACCTCGAGTTTTTATGAGTTTTCAACCTTAAATAAATTGTACTACTCAGAAGTTCTGTCTTTTAGTAAATATTGTATTTATATATGTGGCTACAGAAATGCATGCAGTAATTGTTAGTAATTTTTCCAATATTTTATGCCTGCAGTTCCGTAGCCTATTTCAGGCCCTAAATGCATAACGGTAGATATCCTTGTTCTTGCTTTGTTATTAATTCATATATCTACTTTAATACACGAAGTATTTTTGAGGAACGAATATCACGCTTAATCATTTATGTGCTTAAATATGTAAATGTATTTTAATATTCATATTATTCCGTCAAAAAGTATTAGTATACTCAGAGTGGAGGGAGGGGGTGGCGGGTAGGGGCAAAAAAAAATTTCTATTGATATTTTTTATTTTATAATTTGAAAAATATTGGCCCCAATGTAAGAAAAGTAGTCGATCAAATTTTGTAAACGAATGTATTTTTGTGAGTTCTATTAGTATGATTTTATGTATTAATATGGATTCGTTAATTTAATGTGATTTTTGTTGTTAATAACTCATCTAAAAAAATTTAATGTCGTTGCGTCGAATTTTTTTTAATATCGCCCCTTGTACCACGAAATCCTGGCTCCGCCACTGAGTATACTATTATAGTTATATAAGTAATCAATGCATTATATATTGATGGAGCACAGAAGACGTGATACCTTGTGATAGGACGATAAATGTAACCTCCCAAAAACCCGGTCTAATGAGCCCAGGAACTGGCAGACCAACCGACCTCTTGGCAAAAAGGGAGGCCCTAACAAAAGGAGTCCGACCTGACTGACCTTATCCTGAGTTCGGTAGACATTATGCGAATATCAGCGAAGACTGACAGACCTACCGAACTCTTGTCAAGAAAGGAATGCCCCGACAAAGGGAGTCCCCTCATGAAAGAGTCCGACCTACATGACCATACCCCAAGGTGGGAAGGGTCCGGGCTCATAAATATAAAACCCCTGAAAGGCTGGGATTTTACCTATAAAATCCCAGAAATCCACGGATTGATAGCTGCAGCCGAAATCCCAGATATCCAGGGTTTGGCGGCCGCAGCCTGAATCCCCAAATATCAAGGATTTCCCCTAAAAGTAGGAAAAGGGTCTCACGGAGAGACTGTTTCTCCCTTCTATAAATAAGGGAGAAGTCTTTCTTCCAAAGGCTAAGCAATCAGAAGCATTTAGAGAGAGAAGCACTTCACATATTTGGGTTTTCTTAGATAAACTTCTGGGATTAACCTGGTTCTTGGTGACCGATCAACTCGGTTCCATCAAGTGGCGCCGTTTGTGGGAAAGGTGATATCGAGTCACATCAGAGTTGAGACGTGAGATTAACAATGGCAGAAGAGAGAAAAAGTAAGTAAAGATAGTTACCTTCCCAAAACACACCATCATCAAGTCTAGACGGGTATCCTTCGGAGAATTACGTAGTATCTCCCTGTCCCTATCAGGGACCACTGAGCTGAAAAGAGGAAGGAATTTCTCAAACTCCTCACAGCGGAGCAGGGTATCCATACCCAAACTGGAAGAACTCGCAGTCTTGGGCCGCTTAGCGGGAGCTGAGGAGCTTGGAGAACGGGCTCGCTAAGTGACCTGCAGCTGTAGAGAAGAGCTCGCCAGATCCCGCCCAGTGGTTAAAGGGGGAGCCAGGTCAGAAGGCAGGGTTACCCCGACCTTGGCCACCTTGGTAGAAATAGGCCTCTGCTTCGGTTTAGATGAGCCCTCCGCCCTCTCTTTAGGAGGATTCGCCAATCTAGGAACCTTGTCCTTCGCAGGCTCGGTAGGCTTGGTAGCACCAGATTGACAGGTCCACATAAAACGATCTATAAAAAATAGTATAACAGGTCATTAAATCTGTAACACCCCAAACTAAGCAGCTATTACAGTGCTGTGGACCCCCGACTGGGACCCACCAGGCGAATGAAAATTAATGACTTAAACAATATAACTGTAGTACCGAACAATATTATATTATCAATGACTCTGATGAGGAGTTTCAAGTATAATACATCCAGAAAATACAGAATACCTGTATATTTTATATGAAGATAAAATATACAACACTGAATAAATGAACATCCAAAACGGAAACTGCAGCGGAAATAAAAATGAAGAAAACATGAACAAAATGAAAGGACTGGGCCCCCTACTAGTATCATTAGGACTCCTCGCCGTCAACGTTCTCTTCCCGTGTTTTTGCCTTGCCATGACCTAAAAAAAAAATCCCCAATGGGGTCAGTTACACAGAACAACAATCCTCAAGAGTTGAACAAGCACAATCATTAAATAGATATGACATGAAATCAAGCTGAAGAGAGGCATCATAGTATGCCCGTAATGGGACGTGCAAGTGCACAAGATGAGTGTCCGGACACACCCGTCCTTGTACCTAATTAGTCTCACGGAGGCACGTTACCGTGTGCACAGTCCATTGTGTCGGTGAACCCTTCACATGACTATCGTGTGCCCGACTAAAAATTCCACACATAACCACCCGAACACGCAATATGAACCCAGAAAGTCACAAGAACAAAAGTGACCATGACGAATATCAATGAATAACAAATCGACAAGGGTCAAGAATGACTCACCATGGTGAAATAATAATGAAATGAATGATAGCTCATTGAAATGATTGGAACCGTCGTTCCTCGTGAATTGAATGATTAGTTTGATAATTACAAGTCTTGACATGAATAATATATCATGAATGAATTATGAATATGAATGAACAACAACGAAAGGAATGAATATCCTTTTAACCGAGTAAGAATTAACTTACACAATACTGGTGAAGAAAGTCCTTCCTCGAACAAACGTCCTAAATAGAAATGTCGGTCGCTCAAACAACCTTGAATAACACAAATACCAACAATCCGCTTAATATACGAATCAAGCATGATCACAACCAATTCAAAACATCGATACGACAAATCCAAATTCATTTGGGCATTATAACAAACACGTTGTAACCAATCTTCGATTGTTCACAACCAATCTCAATTATATCGATACCAAACCTCCAAGGAGTGATTCAATCCAACAAAATATCTTCAACACACTCAATGATCCGATATGACTACACAATTTGAGATTTCAATAACATCTAATCGAAACCCCCAAATCCAAATCAACATTCAAAGTGTTCTTCAAATAATCCTTCAATAATCCAATGAATATTCATACCAAATCATAATCATATGCATACCTCTTCATATATCATGATTATAACATCCAAAACATCATATTCCATCGAAATCTAAGGTTTGGAGAAAATTACCTTTGAAGATCCAACTTCTTCGATCCGTCAAAACTAGTGTTAATCGACTTCCCAAGCTTCACAAATGGATAAGGATGATTAAGCACGAACACACAAGTGTTTGATGATGAAAAGTCTCTCCCACAATATCTCTCTCTCGGAACAAAGATGAAGAAGTGATGATATGAGCACAAAAATCCCGTTCAAGCCTTTAAATACTGCGCAGAGTTACAGCCATAACTCTGCCACCTTACGGCCGTAATTTCCCAAGTCAACGGCCTTACGGCCGTAATATCCATTACATACGGCCTTACCAATGTTTCGTCGAAAAACAATAATGCCTGCACTGTCCGGGTTACGGCCGTACCCAAAACTACCTTACGGCCGTAACAACAACACTTACCGCAGTATCCTGCCGAACTTACGGCCGTAAGTTGTCCTCGTTGACAACACCTTCCTGCACAAACGAATTCATGCTACGACCGTAGTCTCCAAAACATACGGTCGTACCTTCCTTCTTACGGCCGTAACTAGCATGACTTACGGCCGTAAGTTGTCTTCGTCCAGAAAGACCCCAATTCCACGACTGCATGTTACGGTCGTAATGCATGATCAGTTACGGCCGTAACTCACTGCTGGAGATGACAAAATCCAACAACTCGTCTTCTCGTTACAAATAATGAATGATCCGACAAACCATACGTATATGAATGTAATCAAGTCCAATAGCATGCAATAGATGATACTTCCAACCCAAGACTACCAATCACGATGGTTAGGAAAAAAACTCTCGTCTCGATTCTCAAACGGAGTTGAATGACGATCGGTAACTGATACTCAGCTTAAAATATGCCAACGATGAATACAAATGAATGAACTTGAATGATGAATGATTATTAATGAGTGAAAATTTACTGAGTGACAATTACTGAATGATAATAAATGAATTTACAATCGGGTATTACATACCCCCCCCTTAAAAAGAGTTTTGTCCTCAAAACTAAGGGTCGAACAATTCAGGATAACTCTCCCGCATACTATTCTCGGTTTCCCAAGTACCCTCTTTGACTCCGTGTCTAGACCACTGAATTTTCACAAAGGAATCGCCTTGTTCCTCAACTGTTTGATTCGTCGCTCTAGGACTCGTACAGGATGCTCCTCATACGAATGATCATCCACGATCTCGATCTCATCGAACTGAAGTATGTGACTCCGGTCGGCAACATACTTTCGCAACTGAGACGTGAAACACATTATGAATTCGGCTCAACGCCGGAGGTGAGGTCAATCGATAAGCCAGACTGCCTACTCAATCCAAAATCTCAAACGGTCCAATGAATCTCGAACTCAACTTCCCCCGCTTCCCAAAAAGGAAGATACCTCGACTCGGGGATACCTTGACCAAAATGTGGTCCCCTGCCTCGAACTCTAATGGTCGACGACGATTATCTGCATAAGATTTTTGTCGACTCTGAGCGGTCAACAAACGACTCCTGATCACAGCTACCTTCTCGCGGGCGGCTATAAGCATATCGGGCTCGGTGCCGATTGATTCTGATAAGTCATCCCAACACAAAGGATATCGACAACGACGACCATACAAGGCCTCGTAAGGTGCCATCTTAATCGAAGCATGCCAAATATTATTGTACGTGAACTCGATCAATGGTAGTTGGGCTTCCCAATCATCTTTCCAGTCGAGGACACATGCTCTCAGCATGTCCTCTAATGTCAGAATAGTTCGTTCTGATTGTCCGTCGGACTGAGGATGAAAAGTTGTGCTAAGATTAAGCTAAGTTCACATAGCACGATGGACGGATTTCCAAAAATGTGACACGAATCGCCCGTCACGATCAGAAACGATACTCTTAGGAGTACTGTGCAATCTCACTATCTCTTTGATGAACAACTGGGCAAGTCTCTCGGGACCCCACATATTTTTAATCTCAAAAAAATGAGCCAACTTAGTTAAGCGGTCCACAATTACCCAAATTGTATTCATACCACGATGACTCGTCGGCAAACTCGTGATGAAGTCCATTGAAATATCCTCCCACTTCCACTCTGGAATAGGGAGCGATTTGAGCATACCCGCCGGTCGCTGATGTTCTATCTTGACTTGCTGACAGGTTAAACATCTCGAAACAAATTCTGCGACTTCTCGCTTCATATTACTCCACCAGTAATTTTGTTTCAAGTCTTTATACATCTTGCTAGACCCCGGATGAATGGAATAAGGGGTAGCATGAGATTATCTCAAAATCAATTTTTTCAACTCGTCATCCTCCGGCACGCATAACCGGTTCTTAAATCACAAAAGTCCATCCTCGTGGACCAAAAATCCATGGGCTTTCCCCTGAGCCACATCATCTCGAATGTGCGACAAAAATGGGTCTAAACTCTGACCCGTTCTGATCGTCTCCTCAAGTGGCGATGAAATCTCTAACATGCAAAGTTGCCCTTGCACTCGCTGTAACCAGACCTCGATCTCGGGTCTTAGGAATTCCTGTTGAAGTTCCTTCTGAACTGTCAAACGAGCAAGCATTTGCTCCTAAACGGACTTACGACTCAAGGCGTCGGCGACAACGTTCGCCTTGCCCGGGTGGTATTGAATCTCAATATCATAATCCTTAATCAGTTCTAACCACCGTCTCTGCCGCATATTCAACTCCTTCTGAGTAAATATATACTTCAAGATCTTATGATCAGTGAAAATCTGACAGGTGACGCCATAAAGATAATGATGTCAAATCTTCAACGCAAATACCACAGCTGCTAGCTCCAGGTCGTGGGTCAGATAATTGACCTCGTAAGGTCTCAGCTGCCGTGAAGCATAAGCAATAACTTTCCCGTTCGGCATTAGTACACATCCGAGACCATGCCCGGACGCATCACTATAAAACACGAATCCTTCCGTCCCTTGCAGTAAAGAAATGACAGGTGCTGAAATTAAACAGCTTTTAAGCTCTTCAAAACTCTGTTGACATGCGTCAGACCACGTGTGTTTCTTATCCTTCCGCAAAAGGTTCGTCATGGGTTGAGCGATTTTAGAAAATTCTTCCACAAATCGTCGGTAATAGCCTGCTAATCCGAGAAAGCTTCGGATTTCCTTAACATTCTTCGGAGGTTGCCAATCTCGGATAGCCTCCGTCTTATGAGGGTCGACATGTACTCCGTCTGATGAAATCATATGTCCGAGAAACGTCATTCGGACATCCAGAACTCACATTTGGAAAACTTTCTATAGAGTTGCTCTCGTCTCAACACGTCGAGAATCTGATGAAAGTGAAATTCATGCTCCTCTCGGTCATGGGGATAAATCAAAATGTCATCAATGAAGACAACCACAAACTGATCCAAATAGTTGATGAAAACTCGATTCATTAACTCCATGAATACCGCAGGTGCATTAGTTAACCCAAACGGCATTACCACAAACTCGTAATGACCATAGCGTGTTCGAAACGCCGTTCTAGCGATATCCGGCTCTCGAATTCGCAGCTGATGATACCCAGATCTTAAGTCGATCTTAGGAAATACTAAAGCTCCCTGAAGTTGATCTAAGAGATCATCAATACGGGGTATGGGATATTTATTCTTGATCGTCACTCTGTTCAATTCCCGGTAATCAATACACAAGCGAAAAGAACTGTCCTTCTTCTTGACAAATAGCACATGTGCCACCCACGGGGATGCACTCAGTCGGATATAACCTTTCTCGGACAATTCCTCCAGTTGATTCTTCAATTCCTGCATTTCGGTTGGGGCCATCCTATACGGTGCCTTCGATATTGGAGACGTACCAGGCTCCAACTCTATCGTGAATTCCGCATATCTTTGTGGAGGCAAACCAGGTAACTCATCTGGAAAAAACATCGGCGTATTGTCTCACTACTGGGATATCCGCCAATGTCACTGATGATTTCTCGGTCTTGGTCATATAGCACCAATAACCAACACACCCCCGATTGAGTAATTTCACTGCTTTCATCATATTGATGACTCTTCCGGAATAGCTGGGATTACCTCCCTGAAATACACACTCGACTCCATCGTCTGAAATGATAGTGACCATACGCTTACGGACACTAAAGATGGCATCATGACGATCCATCCAATCAATACCCAAGATGACTTCGTCTTTCGGTAAATCTACCATGATCAGGTTCGCCAACCAAACACGGCCATTAAGCTGAATCAGAAATTCTTAATCTCACGATCTCCGATAATTCTTCTACCGTCAGGTAGATCAATGATATAAGGTTCACAACTAGAAGCACTATCCAGGTGAAGTCTACTCAAGCATGACTCGGAAATGAATGAATGCGATGCACCAGTATCAAAAAGGGTACACACAGGTTGAGATAGAATTTCGAGTGTACCTGAGATCATTCGGGCCTCCGAATCGTTGGTCCTCTTCATCTCATAAATTCGGGGCTTAGGCCACGAACCGGATGCTCCGTCGATAGGCTGAGCTCGCCTTTGTTTGCTCCGTCGTCTTAAGCAGCCGCGGGTGAAGTGCTGATTCTCAACCGTGCGCCGGGCACGAGATATCGCGGAGTAGGCTTGGAGTCTCTTGGCGAAGCGGGCCTTATGCCCGGCAATCCACGATTATTGCACGTGATAGTACGCCTCGGACACTTAGTCTTGAAATGACCATATTCTCCACGGTTGAAACAGTGATGGCAGGCCAGGCTCGGATTGAGATTCCGTGGGTCTAGGCGCCATAGGAGGTCGCTCAGAAAAAGTAGGGCCCGCACGAGGCTTCTTGAAGGTTGCCTGACTGCCTTCTGACTGATTACGATTCTTGGATTTCTTGCTAGCATATGAAGGATGTTGCTTAGAAATCTCCTTAGCAGTAAGCTCATAAGTAAGAGCTTTCTCGATGAATTCGGCCAGGGTGGTGCAATTGTGATTAAGCAACTGCATCCGCATACGAGGTTTCAACATCTTACTGAAATACTTGATCTTATCCGCCTCGTAGTGGATAATAGATGAGGCGAAAGGAAGAAGTTCCTGAAATTTCTCAGCGATGGTGAGAACATCATCGTCCGCTGAGGGGTCGGGAATGAGTAATTCTGATAACTTGGCCTCCTTGAGTGGGGCCGGATAATATCTCTCCATCATGAGGGTCTTAAACTGATCCCAAGTACAAGATCCGTTGGTGGGCTTCAAAGATAACCACCAAGAATGAGCGCTCTTACCCAGATAGTAAGCCGCGACTGAAACTTTATGCCCTTCGAAGCAATCTATCATAGCAAATAGCTTCTCAAAATGTTCAAGCCAGTGAATTATATCTGCCGGCTCAGATGAGCCCTCGAAAGTGGGTGGTCTCTGGCGAGAGATGTCGCCAATAATACTGCTCACACTCCTCTCTTGCCTCTGAGGTGGCGACGGAGGGGCCTGTTGATTCTGAGCGGTTGAGTTCTGCATCGACTCCATGAGGCGTGCCATATGAGTCATCTGGGCCATCATGCCCTGCATAAAAGCGAGTGGATCAACCCGAACACCTTCTGATTGAGCTGTGTCCCGGGTACGACTCCCTGACAGTGAATGATTATTTCCAGGTGAATGAGTGGCAGCGTCGCTGCTAGATGAATTAGCATTATTCCTCGCATTCGGCCCGCACCGCGGCCTCTTCCCCTGCGTCCTCTGAGAGCTCTATCCATACTGAAGTAGGAAAGTCACATGATGATTATAGATCTCGCATGAGTATCGCATATGATTACATTATGAAATGGTAATAATGAGCACACGTGCTCTAACACAATGATTACATGAATGATCAGCTCAGGTGACATGATTATCTGATGAAATTTTTGAAATGATTATCTTGAACAAGTTAACAAGATTAATGATACGATCCACAAGATCAACAACTGAGTAATGAAATGAAATGAGTGATTAATGAGTTAACATGATTGACATGATCAAAAATGAAAATGATGATTGAGGATTGTTGACTGATGAATAATGCACGAGTGATTCTTATTGCCATAAATTATACCATGGCGTCAGAAATCTTACAGTTCTTTCGGTCTGAGGGGCTTGGCGCTTGAACAGGTCACACGTGACGTGAAAGTCCAATGATACTAGTCTGATGAACGATGATTTAATAAGACATGACTCGGAAGGTAGTATTCAAAACCACGCTCTGATACCAACTCTGTAACACCCCAAACTAAGCGGCTATTACAGTGTCGTGGACCCCCGACTAGGACCCACCAGGCGAATGAAAATTAATGACTTAAACAATATAACTGTAGTACCGAACAATATTATATTATCAATGACTCCGATGAGGAGTTTTAAGTATAATACATCCAGGAAATACAGAATACCTGTATATTTTATATGAAGATAAAATATACAACACTGAATAAATGAACATCCAAAACGAAAACTGCAGCAGAAATAAAAATGAAGAAAACATGAACAAACTGAAAGGACTGGGCCCCCTACTAGTATCATTAGGACTCCTCGCCGTCAACGTTCTCTTCCCGTGCTTTTGCCTTGCCATGATCTGAAAACAATATCCCCAACAGGGTCAGTTACACAGAACAACAATCCTCAAGAGTTGAACAAGCACAATCATTAAACATATATAACTTGAATCAAGCTGAAGAGAGGCATCATAGTACGCCCGTAATGGGACGTGCAAGTGCACAAGACGAGTGTCCGGACACACCCGTCCTTGTACCTAATTAGTCTCACGGAGGCACGTTACCGTTTGCACAGTCCATTATGTCGGTGAACCTTTCACATGACTATCATGTGCCCGACTAAAAATTCCACACATAACCACCCGGCCACGCAATATGTGTAACACCCCCGATATATTCAAGAATATTACAGCGCCGTAAATTCTTTACATAAAAATTTACAAGGCTGAATAAATGAAAAGACAATAACAGATACTAAATTATGAAATCACTGAAATAAAATACGACAGTTCTGGTTCAATACCGAGAATACAAATATCCAAATGAAGGTTATTAATACATCACTGAAATCCAAACATCACAAATTACGACGTACTCGAGTACTTATTAAAATAACCAACAACAGACAATAAACTCGGCCGAAACATCACTCTGCACCCTCGTCGTCATGCAACTCCAGTGGTTGTTTCCCCGCTCTCCTGGATCCTGAACATAAACAAATGTTCACCCCCGAAGGGGTTTGCACAACGATGCTAGTACAAGTACAATAATCATACAACAGGGATGTAATCAATCAATCATCATAACAAGTTTCTCCAACGAGAAATAACAACAACACATATCACATCATAGCAGTCTCAACATACTGATGGTATTCCAACGATCCAACGCACACAGTTATAGATTCCCATGATGATCCCGTCGGACCAACGCATGGTGGAACTACCTGTCCAACGATCCAGCGCACACAGTTATAGATTCCCATGATGATTCCCGTCGGATCAACGCATGGTGGACAATTAATCATAACACATGTACACAGTACAATCACAATATAACCGACATAAATCGGACAATTCTAATTAAGGTACTTGCCTCGATTCGATGACAAGAATGATACTTCCACGAAAAACAGAACACTTGAAGGTCGCCCCTTCGATCAATCACGTAACAAGCTCGAACCTTAGACCATAGAAATAATATAGAGTTCATCTCATGTCGTACGAACATCTAACAATCCAAATTACGGTCGGAAGTTCATAAGCGTAACTTTGCTGGCGCTTAACGTACGTTACGTATTATGTGTAGCGTACGTTAATCCTACTCGTTAGCGCACGTAAATAACAAAGTCTAGCGTACGCTATATAAGTATCGGCAGTCCCTCTCTGATCAGCCGACTGACTCCTCTGATGATTTTAACGTACGTTACGTACCAAACGTTGCGTACGTTAACTAAGCTTGATAGCGTACGTTAATCTACATAGCTTAGCGTACCCTAAGCGTGCATGGCAGTTTCACTTGTGGGTATATGACTGTTCTAACGGTGATGAAACTTACGAACTCCTCAGTGATTTACGTACGTTACTCGTCTACATATCATAAACTTATGAATAATCTTACGGATTCAATCATCTTTGAATTCAAGGAAACGAATATCATTAAAACTCTTATATTCAATCTCGATTATCATTCTTATTTGAAGTTCGATGATCTCAGATTGATGCACTAGATTCCATTACCATTATCACATTCAGATTTCATCTTAAAGGTGAACTAACAATCCCAATGAAAAGATACAACCTAAGATGATTCTTTCTTAAGTCCTTATAACAAAAGTGATATCAACTCCAAGTTTACGATCAATATGGCAACGTTAATCATACGGATAATCAATCTCAGAATATTGCTCACATCATTTGCCGTACTAGGATTCCAACTTCGATGTTTTCAACGACGATATCATAAGCATAATCATTCCGACTTCTAAACATGATGTTTGTTTGAATAATTCATCAATGGAACTCAATATATTGGTAGCATGATCATCTTATTCTCAAGAACACGAATCTAAGGCTGGATAGAATTAACATACCTTAAGATGAAGAAAACACCGAGTCAAAAGGGTAGAATCCAACTCCGGTTGTTTGAATGTCAATCCAAGGTGCTTTTCCACTTCAACGACCAATCACAAGTGACATCCAATCTCCAATGATCGAGTAGAGGTGGTCTATGTGTGTTTAAGAAAGATATGAGGCTCTCTGGCCTCTCAAGAACGAAGGACAAGTGAAGAGAATGTAAACCAAGTAAAATGGGGTGTTGTCCCTTTTATAACATTTCTGTTCGTATGTTATTTAGCGCACGCTATCACAGTATCCTTAGCGCACGCTAACAAGCGTTGATCCAAATCTGTCCAGGTTCGCCCGCGGGAATCTTATCCGGACCCATGTCCGGCTGGCGCATGTGCTAGCCGCCTACCTCAATAATTGACTGCCTAACGCACGCAATTCTTCATTCGTAGCATGCTCTAGTTTAGCCGATAACGCACGTTAAGCTACGTTCTTAGCGTACGTTATCACGAGTTTCATGAGAAAATTTACATAATGCTATACTCATGTACAAGGATACAAATATGAGAAATATTATACTCCAATTATCGTGATCACAATTCTGAATAATATAGGGTTCAACAACAGATGAAATACATAATAATAAATCCGGATATTACATACTCTCCTACTAAAAAGGAGTTTTGTCCCGAAACTCAAGACGAAAATAATACTGGATATCTGGACTTCATACTTTCTTCTGTCTCCCAAGTGGCTTCTTCCACTCCGTGGCGCGACCACTGAATCTTGACCATTGTGATCGGTTTGTTTCTCAATTGCTTAACCCGGCTCTCGAGTATCCTGATCGGTCTCTCTTCAAATGTGCCATCCTGAGCGACTTCGATCTCGCCGAAATCAATGACATGACTATGATCCGGTATATATTTTCGTAACTGGGATACGTGGAACACGTTATGAACATGGCTTAGTGACGGCGGTAATGCCAATCTGTATGCTAACTCTCCAACTCTCTCGAGAATCTCGAATGGTCCGATATATCTTGGACTCAGCTTTCCTTTTCTCCCAAAACAAAAGATTCCCCGACTAGGAGAAACTTTTAAAAGTACGTGATCTCCAATACTGAACTCTAATGGACGACGACGTACATCTGCATAAGATTTCTGTCGACTCTGGGCGGTCAACAACCTTTCGCGAATCAAGGCTATCTTCTCTCGTGTCTGTACGATCAACTCCGGTTCTGTCCCGATCAAGTCTGATGAATCGTCCCAACATAGGGGCGATCTGCATCTCCTCCCGTATAATGCCTCAAACGATGCCATCTTAATGGAAGCATGCCAACTATTGTTGTAAGTGAATTCAATCAACGGTAGATGAACTTCCCAATCAGTTGACCAATCTAAGGCACAAGCCCTCAGCATATCTTCCACCGTTTGAATAGTCCTCTTGGATTGTCCATCTGTCTGCGGGTGATAAGCTGTGCTGAAGTTCAATTCGGTCTACAAGGCTTTATGAACTGCTTTTCAAAAATGAGACACAAAACGACCGTCTCGGTCAGAAATAATGGTCTTCGGCGTACCATGCAATCAGACTATCTCTGAAATAAATACTCGTGCCAACCTCTCTGGTCCCCAAGTGTCCTTAATGTCTAGAAAATGAGGTGATTTGGTTAAACGATCAACTATCACCCAAATAATGTTCATTCCTATCTTGGTTCTCGGCATATTAGTGATAAAGTCCATCGATATGTCCTACCACTTCCATTCAGGAATTGGGAGCGGCTTCAGCATCCCGGCAGATCGTTGATGCTCGATCTTAACCTGCTGACAAGTCAAACACTTCGAGACATACTCTGCTACATCTTTCTTCATGTTGCGCCACCAAAAGTTCTGTTTCAGGTCCTTATACATCTTACTGGTGTCCGAGTGGATAGAATAAGGCGTACTGTGAGCTTCCTTCATAATCGTCTGTTTCAGAACATCGACATCGGGAATGCAAAGTTGGTTCTGAAATCTCAAAACTCCATCATCATGAATTACGAATCCGGGGGCCTTTCCCTTGATCACTTCATCATGTAACCGAATTATCAGAGGATCATCTACTTGCTTAGATTTGATTTCTTCGGTTAACGATGAAGTTATTTCCATCACGCACAGTTGTCCTTTGACTCTTTGTAACCACAATTCAATTCCTTCACGAATCATTTCTCGTTGAATGCTGAGCTGGGAGGTCAGAGTCTCCAGCATCTGAATAGAAACAGGCTTGCGGCTAAGTGCATCGGCCACTACATTCGCTTTACCTGGATGATAAAGAATCTCCAAGTCGTAGTCCTTAATCAGTTCCAGTCATCTCCTTTGCCGCATGTTCAACTCTTTCTGATTGAAAATGTATTTGAGACTCTTATGATCCGTGAAGATCTGACAGTGAGTCCCGTACAGATAATGTCTCCAGATTTTCAAAGCGAAAACTACTGCTGCCAGCTCCAAATCATGCGTTGGGTAATTCACTTCATAAAGCTTCAGCTGTCGTGACGCATAAGCGATCACATTATCATTCTGTATCAATACGCATCCGAGTCCTTGGTTCGAAGCATCACTGTAAACCATAAATCCTCCAGTTCCCTGTGGAAGTGTTAAAATCGGTGCTGTCGTCAATCTCCTCTTCAATTCATCAAAGCTTTTCTGACACATTTCATTCCATTCGAACTTTTGAGTTTTCTGCAGGAGTCGAGTAAGTGGTCGGGAAATTTTGGAAAACCCTTCCACGAATCGACGATAATATCCAGCAAGTCCTAAGAAACTCCAGACTTCTTTCACGTTCTTAGGAGGCTTCCAATCCATAACTGCTTTGATTTTCTTGGGGTCTCGTACTCCTTCAGCTGATACCACATGACCGAGGAACATTACTTTCTTTAGCAGAATTCACACTTAGAGAGTTTGGCGTATAATTGCTCGCTTCTCAAAAGTTATAATACAATCCGCAAATACTGCGCATGTTCTTCCGGGCTCTTGGAATAAACTAGAATGTCATCAATGAACACAACCACAAACTTGTACAAATACTCTATGAACACACGATTCATCAATTGCATAAACACTGCAGGTGCATTAGTGAGACCAAACGGCATCACTACAAACTCATAATGTCCGTAACGAGTTCTGAATGCTGACTTCGGAACATCCGATTCCTTAATCCTCAGCTGATGATATCTTGATCTCAAATCGATTTTAGAAAATACTGATGCTCCTTGCAACTGGTCAAACAAATCATCGATTCGTGGCAACGTATATTTGTTCTTAATCGTCATCCTGTTCAGTTCTCGATAGTCAATACATAGTCGAAGCGATCCATCCTTCTTTCGGATAAAAAAGAACTGGTGCACCCCTGGGCGAAACACTCGGCTGGATATAGACTTTGTCCAGTAACTCTTCCAGTTACTTCTTCAACTCGTACATTTCAGTCGGTGCCATCCGATACGGCGCCTTTGAAATTGGTGTAGCTCCGGGTTCCAGCTCGATGGTGAATTCTACATCCCGTTGTGGAGGTAGTCCGGGTAACTCGTCAGGAAATACATCCGGAAATTCGTTCACAACAGGAATAGATGAAAGTTCCACAATTTCGTCTTCTTTCTTCATTGCATAGCACCAATATCCGGTACAGCCCTATTTCAACAATTTGACAGCTTTCATCGCCTTGATCATCTTCCCTGAGCTTCTTGGTTTCCATCCTTCAAATAGTATTTCGGAACCATCATCAGTGATCAGCGAGATATTCCTCTTTCGGTAGTTTACAATAGCTCCATATCGATTAAGCCAATCATCTCCGATTATCAGGTCGTCTCCTCGCATTTCTATCACAATCAGATTTGAGAGCCACTCTCTGCCTCCAAATGATACAGGGAAATCTCTAGTTTCTAAGTTTCCAACAATCCTCTCTCCACTCGGTAAACCCACAACATAAGGTTCATAATTATGAAAACCAGAAATATTCAAATGATTTACACAAGACAAGGATATAAATGAAAGCGTAGCTCCCATATCGAACAAAACGCTAACTGGCTGGGAAAGGATCTGAACAGTACCTGATGCGACAGCAGCATCCTGATCGTCTGTTCTCCTCATCTCGTATAGACGTGGGGGAGCAGATCCGGCACTCGATGTACCCTTTCGGTCCCACTGTCCTCTGCCTCGTCCGCGGCCAAAATTCTGAGGCATCTGAACACTTTGCTGCGTCTGCTGGATACTGGTTTCTCTCTGAGCTGGCTGTGGTGTACGAGTCCCATTAAACTTTGTGGCATCATTGCAAAACGTCGCACGGTGCCCTTCCTGTCCGCAATCAAAACATGTAACTGGAGTACGCAAACAATCACGCCAAAGGTGGCCTGGGCGACCACAGTTAAAGCACTTCCTAGATGTATCCGTGGTGGCTGACACTGCTCCGAAATTCTTTCTGCTCTTAAATGGGTGCGGAGGTTTCTTAAAAGAATGAAATGATGACTGGGCCTTGCGGGGGCCACTACTCTTGTGCTCCGTGAAACTACCGGAGACTTTCTGCTTCTTGGACTCTGCCAACTTCTCCATTGCTGCTTCCTTGATTTCATACGCCAACGCCTTATCCTGGTATTGACGGAGAGTGGTACATTCAAAACCGGACATGTACCTCTGGATTTCTGGTTTCATTCTCATATCAAAATGGATCATCATTTCGCATACATTACGACCGGATGTCGAACAAACGCCCATTCTTTGGTTAAACATCTTAATTATGCAGGATCTTGGTTCGTCGATGGCATGCGGAGAAAAATTCCCGAACTTTGGCTTCCCTCACAGGACGAGGGCAGTACTGAGCTTCCATCATCAATTTAAATTCTGTCCAGTCAGCATCATGGTCTACAGGCCGGATGGATTCCCACCACTCGGATGCTTCCCCTATCAAAAAGTACTGAGCAATAGAGGCTCTCCGGTCGTATGGGCAATTAATCCCGGTAAAAATTTTCTCCAGTTCCTTTAACCAGTGATCCCACGTTGGTGTCTCAAAAAAGCCGTCGAATTTGGGTGGTTGCATCTTTGCCAACTCTTGCAGCCATCGGTCGCCTCGATTCCCCATGTCTGGGATCCCTTGTTGTCCATCTCACTGTTGTAATCCTACCGCCACCTGCATTCGGTCTATGACCTGGGCGAACTGCGTCATCTGGTTCACCACCTGACGAAGGATTTCGGGCACAGCAGGTTCCGGTTCATTATTAATAGATCTTTGCGGCTCGCCTGAGCTGTGGCTGGCCTAATTAGAAGGCGACGCCTCCCTTTCAGCATTCCTTCGTCCGCGTCCGCGACTGCGGCCACGTCCACGTCCGCCTCTCAACATACTGTAAGCATAAATACTCAATATACAGGAAACAATACCTTTCAAATGCTGAAGTACAAAGAAGTATAACATGTAAAGGACGAGATAGAGTTTAGGAACTTACAACCACCGCCCGCACGAAGATGTAGGCAGTACAGTAATGTTATTCACGGCCAGTTACTTCAAAAGACATATATGACCCCTATTTAAACCCAACAACCAAGATATACATAATCTTAGCTCCGATACCATATTCTGTAACACTCCCGATATATTCAGGAATATTACAGCGACGCAAATCCTTTACATAAGAATTTACAAGGCTGAATAAATGAAAAGACAATAACAGATACTAAATTATGAAATCACTGAAATAAAATACGACAGTTCTGGTTCAATACCGAGAATACAAATATCCAAATGAAGGTTATTAATACATCACTGAAATCCAAACATCACAAATTATGACGTACTCGAGTACTTATTAAAATAACCAACAAAAGACAATAAACCCGGCCGGAACATCACTCTGCACCCTCGTCGTCATGCAGCTCCAGTGGTTGTTTCTCCGCTCTCCTGGATCCTGAACATAAACAAATGTTCACCCCCGAAGGGGTTAGCACAACGATGCTAGTACAAGTACAATAATCATACAACAGTGATGTAATCAATCAATCATCATAACAAGTTTCTCCAACGAGAAATAACAACAAACACATATCACATCATAGCAGTCTCAACAAACTAATGGTATTCCAACGATCCAGCACACACAGCTATAGGTTCCCATGATGATCCCATCGGACCAACGCATGGTGAAACTACCTGTCCAATGATCCAGCGCACACAGCTATAGATTCCCATGATGATTCTCGTCGGATCAACGCATGGTGGACAATTAATCATAACACATGTACACAGTACAATCACAATATAACCGACATAAATCGGACAATTCTAATTAAGATACTTGCCTCGATTCGATGACAAGAATGATACTTCCACGAAAAACGGAACACTTGAAGGTCGCCCCTTCGATCAATCACGTAACAAGCTCGAACCTTAGACAAAAGAAATAATATAGAGTTCATCTCATGTCGTACGAACATCTAACAATCCAAATTACGGTCGGAAGTTCATAAAACGTAACCTGCCTGAACTGCTTAACGTACGTTACGTATTCTGTGTAGCGTACGTTAATCCTACTCGTTAGCGCACGTAAATAACAAAGTCTAGCGTACGCTATATAAGTATCGGCAGTCCCTATCTGATCAGCCGACTGACTCCTCTGATGATTTTAACATACGTTACGTACCAAACGTTGCGTACGTTAACTAAGCTCGATAGCGTACGTTAATCTACATAGCTTAGAGTACGCTAAGCGTGCATGGCAGTTTCACTTCTGGGCAGATGATTGTTCTAACGGTGATGAAACTTACGAACTCCTTAGTGATTTATGTACGTTACTCGGCTACATATCATAAACTTATGAATAATCTTACGGATTCAATCATCTTTGAATTCAAGGAAATGAATATCATTACAACTCTTATATTCAATCTCGATTATCATTCTTATTTGAAGTTCGGTGATCGCAGGTTGATGCACTAGATTCCATTACCATTATCACATTCAGACTTCATCTTAAAGGTGAACTAACAATCCCAATGAAAAGATACAACCTAAGATGATTCTTTCTTAAGTCCTTATAACAAAAGTGATATCAACTCCAAGTTTACGATCAATATGGCAACGTTAATCATACGGATAATCAATCTCAGAATATTCCTCACATCATTTGCCGTACTAGGATTCCAACTACGATGTTTTCAACGACGATATCATAAGCATAATCATTCCGACTTCTAAACATGATGTTTGTTCGAATAATTCATCAATGGAACTCAATTCTTGGTAGCATGATCATCTTATTCTCAAGAACACGAATCTAAGGCTGGATAGAATTAACATAACTTAAGATGAAGAAAACACCAAGTCAAAAAGGTAGAATCCAACTCCGGTTGTTTGAATGTCAATCCAAGGTGCTTTTCCACTTCAACGATCAATCACAAGTGACATCCAATCTCCAATGATCGAGTAGAGGTGGTCTATGTGTGTTTAAGAAAGATATGAGGCTCTCTGGCCTCTCAAGAACGAAGGACAAGTGAAGAGAATGTAAACCAAGTAAAATGGGGTGCTGTCCCTTTTATAACATTTTTGTTCGTATGTTATTTAGTGCACGCTATCACAGTATCCTTAGCGCACGCTAACAAGCGTTGACTCTAAATTTGTCCAGGTTCGCCCGCGGGAATCTTATCCGGACCCATGTCCGGCTGGCGCATGTGATAGCCGCCTATCTCAATAATTGACTGCCTAACGCACGCAATTCTTCATTCGTAGCGTGCGCTAGTTTTAGCCGATAACGCACGTTAAGCTACGTTCTTAGCGTACGCTATCACGAGTTTGCATGAGAAAATTTACATAATGCTATACTCATGTACAGGGATACAAATATGAGAAATATTATACTCCAATTATCGTGATGACAATTTTGAATAATAGAGGGTTCAACAACAGATGAAATACATAATAATAAATCCGGATATTACAATATGAACCCAGAAGGTCACAAGAACAAAAATGACCATGACGAATATCAATGAATAACAAATCGACAAGGGTCAAGAATGACTCACCGAGGTGAAATAATAATGAAATGAATGATAGCTCATTGAAATGATTGGAACCATCGTTCCTCGTGAATTGAATGATTAGTTTGATAATTACAAGTCTCTACATGAACAATATATCATGAATGAATTATGAATATGAATGAACAACAACGAAATGAATGAATACCCTTTTAACCGAGTAAGAATTAACTTACACAATATCGGTGAAGAAAGTCCTTCCTCGAACAAACGTCCTAAATAGAAATGTCGGTCGCTCGAACAACATTGAATAACACCAACAATCCACTTAATATACGAATCAAGCATGATCACAACCAATTCAAAATGTCGATGCGACAAATCCAAATTAATTGGGGCATTATAACAAACACGTTGTAACCAATCTTCGATTGTTCACAATCAATCTCAATTATATCGATACCAAACCTCCAAGGAGTGATTCAATCAAAAAAAACATCTTCAACACACTCAATGATCCGATATGACTACATAATTCGAGATTTCAATAACATCTAATCGAAACCCCCAAATCCAAATCAACATTCAAAGTGTTCTTCAAATAATCCTTCAATAATCCAATGAATATTCATACCAACTCATCATCATATGTATACCTCTTCATATATCATGATTATAACATCCAAAACATCATATTCCATCTTAAAATCGAAATCTAAGGTTTGGAGAAAATTACCTTTGAAGATCCAACTTCTTCGATCCGTCAAAACTAGTGTTAATCGACTTCCCAAGCTTCACAAACGGATAAGGATGATTAAACACGAACACAGAAGTGTTTTATGATGAAAAATCTCTCCCACAATATCTCTCTCTTGGAACAAAGATGAAGAAGTGATGAAATGAGCACAAAAATCCCGTCCAAGCCTTTAAATACTGCGCAGAGTTACGGCCGTAACTCTGTCACCTTACGGCCGTAACTTCCCAAGTCAACGGCCTTATGGCCGTAATATCCATTACATACGGCCATACCAATGTTTCGTCGAAAAACAATAATGTCTGCACTGTACGGGTTACGGTCGTACCCAAAACTACCTTACGGCCGTAACAACAACACGTACGGCCGTATCCTGCCGAACTTACGGCCGTAAGTTGTCTTTGTTGACAACACCTTCCTGCACAAACGAATGCATGCTACGGCCGTAGTCTCCAAAAAATACGGCCGTACCTTCCTGCTTACGGCCGTAACTAGCATGACTTATGGCCGTAAGTTGTCTTCGTCCAGAAAGACCCCAATTCCACGAATGCATGTTACGGCCGTAATACATGATCAGTTACGATCGTAACTCACTGCTGGAGATGACAAAATCCAACAACTCCGTCTTCTCGTTACAAATGATGAATGATCCGACAAACCATACGTATATGAATGTAATCAAGTCCAATAGCATGCAATAGATGATACTTCCAACCCAAGACTACCAATCACGATGGTTATGAAAAAAACTCTCGTCTCGATTCTCAAACGGAGTTGAATGGCGACCGGTAACTGATACTCGGCTTAAAATACGCTAACGATGAATACAAATGAATGAACTTGAATGATGAATGATTATTAATGAGTGAAAATTTACTGAGTGACAATTACTGAATGATAATAAATGAATTTACAACCGGGTATTACAAAATCATCCCCGTACGCCATAAAAAATGACAGAAATGTAATAAACAAAACCGTTAAAACCTACCAATATCGTGAATAGCCGGATAAGGATTCGAACTCAACTCGCAATGAAATAACAGGTCGTGAAAATGCGTCAGCTGGAAGGCATTATAGGAAACGGCATTCCATTCCTGAACCTCACTAACCCACCAAGCTCGGATAGAGCTGCATCTAGGGATCGGAGCCTGACTTGGGGTGTCTTGCACCCATTCCGTAGGAAAGCCCCAAGATTCGCCAGAAGGAAGACGAAGAAAAAATAAGCGTGTCCTCCAATCCTTCATGTTGGAAGGGAGGTGGGTAAAGAGATGAGCGTCATTCCTCTAATACTCGAGATTTTCGTTTTCGGTTGCGTTAATTTTTTTTCTCTACTATTTAGTGGATGGTATGTTGTTCGTGCTTATATGATCGTGTGTCATGTTTAGACACGTGTTTGGTTGCGATTCAGATCGTTGCGTGTTTGTCGTCCCGGTGGGGAGTATTGTTGTTGTGAGGAGTTTTGGTTCAAAATAAGTGTAGCGCACGCTACTAGGTGATATAGCGCGCGCTACTGTGCGGAGTTAGCGCACGCTATACAGCTCTATAGCACGCGCTAAGATGTGTTGTTAGTGCACGCTACGAGGAGGGTAGTGCACGCTACCTGTTTAGGCCGAGACAGTCCAGAAGCTACTGGACTGGGACTGGGGTCTCGTTAGCACACGCTAACGCTTGTAGTTAGCGCACGCTAACTGTGTGTTTGGGCAAACAGTGTTGTTATATTTCTTCGATAGGGCGCGCTAACCAGTGTTATTAGCGCACGCTAAATTGTGTCCAGTATAAATACTGGACAACAGTCGTATTTCATCATTTCACCTTCATTTCCTTCTTCCTCCGCGGGTTCGAGACGAGGGCGACTAGGGTTCGTGATCTGGGCCGATTTTCTTCTATTCCAAGGTGTTTTGGAGAGTCATAGATGATTATAACATCATCTAATCCATTGTTCTTCGTCGGATCGAGGTAATTCCTGGGTTTTTCTTCGAGTTGACTTTTTCTAGGTTTTGTTCTTGATTTCGGAATTGATCCAATTTTGATGAATCAGTTGTCGTCGAAACGTTGTTTTGAACATCTTTTATGGATTGCATATCCATATCTTCGGTTCGTTCAACCCGATGAGTTATTTTGGTGTTCTTGAAGAAACGTGAACATTTAATGTTCGATTAAATGTTCAAATGAGTTTTCCTTCGAGAGTTTGATGTGATTTCCATTGTTATTGGTCTTGATCCTCGTTGTGATCGTGTTTTTGTTGTGTCTTGTGGAAGTTGTAGGTACTCGGAGTTTCCCGGTCGAGCCGTGTTCGTCGGAGTGTTCGGTATCAGTTAGTGAGGCAAGTATCTTGTTATACGATTTGTGTCTTGTAAATAGAGATTACGTGTTAGAGTACGATGATTAAATTACCTCTGTGAACACATTTATATTTCATAAGTTTTGAGTATAAACTAAATGTAATAAATACTTCGTGTTAGTTGTGTTGTGCTTGATTGTTCATGATCGAGGAATCATGATGGTTGTGATGATTGTGTCGGATTGATTTTACGCTTGGACGTGTATTGTGTGTTGTGTTATGTGTGCAGTTTTGTGATAATCTTGTTGGTTGGTTATACATGTGGTTGTGCAATGTTTTGTGTTTCGATCATGAGTTATGCTGGATTATGTGTTATTGATGCTGATGGTTGGATTGTTGAGATTGTGCTATGTGTGTCGGGTGGGTGTAGTTACGTTAATCAATGTGATTTTCGGTCATCACAAATGGATTGGCATGTTTTGAAAAACCACTTTCAAGTAGTGAAAAAGTTAAAAAGATCCTACGATCACTACCTCGAGAATGGGACGTTACGGTTACGGCTATAATGGAATCTAAAGATTTAAACAATCTTGATTTTAGTGCTCTCGTTGGTTCACTTATAAACTACGAGATTGTCCTAAAATCTCGGAATGTCAAACCGAAGCCAAAGGAAAAGTCGATAGCCATGAAGGCTAAGATGTCTAAAAGAGAAGAAATCCCGGTCGATGAAAGCGATGAAGAATCGGCATATTATGCAAAAATATTAATAAAATCCAACACTTATTAAACCGGAGAAAGAAGGATATCCAAACGGGCGAATCTAAGAAATTCGACAACAGTTGTCGAATTTGTGGTAAACCAGGCTACTTTGCGAAGAATTGCCGAGCAAAACCCAAGAAGGAGGTTCTAATTTCAACATGGATCGATGAAGTACACTCGACGAAAGACGTCGAAAGTCAAGTAAGTAATTCTTACGATGAGTTATTTGAAGCATTCGAGTTATTACATACCAATTATCAAAATGCTTTAATTGAAATAAAATCCCTTCAATCGAAAAATAAAATTCTTGAAAAAGGGAAATTTATCGAGACCGATCATTCTAAATGCATTGAAAATGAAAATATTTTAAAGGATGATCTTTTGAAAGTTCAAACCGAGCTGAAAAATTTAACGAAGAAATTTTTCATGCGAAAAGGATAAATTTGAACAAATGCTCTCGGTTCAAAAGTTTACGTTGAACAAACAGGGGTTAGGATTCAAACCACATTCTAAAAACGAATCCTTGAATTTCAAAATACCCCATTGCGAAAGATATTTGAAAATTGGGCATCATTTTATGAATTGCAAAAGCCCACGACGGACGATAAAAACTAAGAAATTTTGAATTCCCAAAGGAACTTTTATTCCGAATATCGTCTATGTCTCAAAAGAAAACCAACTCTCGGTTGGATCCCCAAAAATTAATTTTTAACAATTGATAATTTACTCAGGGGGAGTATTAATTTTTAAACGTATATTTTTGTCACGGGGAGTTATACCCTTTTTTTGCATATTTTATCATATCATATTTTATCATCAATTGGTATATTTTGCTTTACACTTTTTGCTGATAACAAAAAGGGGAAGAAAGGAGTTGAAGGGGATAAAAAGCGTCATCAAAAAATGACGAGAAAAATAAAAAGTAAAAAGGGGAGAGAAAAATAAAAAGGAGAAGAGTCGAAAAAGAAAAACGAAGAAGTTGAAAAAGAAGAAGTCGAAAAAGAAAAAAAAGTTGGGAGAAACAAATGTTGTTTTTGTAGGTTTTAAATGTTGTTTTGTAATCATCAAAAAGAGGGAGATTGTTGGAATATTTTATTCCAAATATTCAATAATAGAGTTTTGATGATTAAGTTGTTAAACAAATCAAAACAACAAAGAAGCGAAGCAAATCAACGAAGGAATGAGAGACTCAAATAGCTGGAATTTGCAAGCATAACGTACGCTATGAGACATGCATAACGTACGCTACCTTATCAGACGAGTAGGAAAGTTGACTGCAGATGACAAGCTTAACGCACGCTATACGCACATTGTATAGCGCACGCTATCGAAGCAACTTAACGTACGTAACACATACAGGTTAACGTACGTAATGACATTTCAAATCAGATGAACGTTGGGAAAAGTCAGGGTCAAAGTCAATCGATCAAACGGATACTTTGACAAATACAGGCAACGGCTATATGCGATTAATGTACGCTACAGTATATTGTTAACGTACGCTACGGAGACAGATTAACGTATGTAATACTAATTGACAACTTACGTAAAGGAAGAAACGAAAGCTACTGGACTGAAACTAGAAGTCGAAAACGTACGGTATGGGAGAGACTTAACGTACGTAACGGGCTTAATGTTAAGAAAGGCTAGCGCACGCTACATAGTCAAAAGGAGCTAACGACTAGTTTGTGGAAAATGGCTATAAATACCAAACCATTTGGTATCAAACCACACAACAACATTGAGCAAAGCAATCATACTTGAGATATCATTGTAAAAATTATAATTGTTGTTCTTGATCTTAAATTAATAATGATTGAGTGTTATATACAAAATCATACAAGAGAGAGAAAAAAGAAAAGATACGATTGGATTCGGTGTTATTAAAATCAAAGATCTGGCATTGTTAGAATCGCAATCGATATCTAAGTGAGGTTTATCTAGTACCAATAGAAAGATAGATTGGTTGATTCTTTGTCCAATAGAAAAGGAAAATGGTTTAACTTGGACCGACAAAAAGACAAGTGATTGAATGGTTTACTCGGACCGATAGAAGACGATCTTGTAACGGTTATCCCTCGACCGATAGAAGAGAGGTGCAGAGGTTTATCTTAAGCCTATGGAAAAAGATACAGAGAGAGGACGTAGGCACGTTTGGCTGAACCTCTATAAATCCTTGTGTCGATTTATTTTCTGCACTTTAATTAAATCGCTTCCGCAACGCGAAAGAGTTTTATAACTCTATCTCCAAACGGCGATACCAATCAATCTTGCTCCAACATCATCTGTATTTGAACCTTGTAATATTCGACTTTGTGGTATCAATAATCGAAGTGTGATTTTTTCCGTATTCGTATTCCAACATTCATGATCATATTAGGAAGAGTTGCAAAATTCATGCATGCAACTACGTCATAACGTACGCTAGTAGGTTAGCATAACGTACGTTAACGAGCTGTGGATAGCGTACGCTATGGACGAAGCATATCGTACGTAATGGTAGTCAATGACAGATAGCCCGGTCGGCACATAGGCCAGTTGGGGTCATGATCAGACAGAGATTATCCGCGTGAACTTGGACGGCTTTTTGATAAAGCAAGTCAATGAGACTTAACGTACGCTATATATGGCCGATAACGTACGTTATGTTGACCAGATTACGTACGTAAAGGTATTTGTTAACGTACGTAAGAGAGACCAGGAACGAGGCAGTGAGCTACTGTTGGACGTTAACGTACGCAAAGAATTGCAAATAGCGTACGTTAAGACGATAACGTATGTAATAATTTGAGGATAACGTACGTAAAGTTTAGAACCTTATATATAGGACACCACCGCATTTCATTTCACAATCGTTTCCCTTCGTTCCTTGCCCGATTTCTGCAAACCCAGAGAGCCCTCCCGTATCATAAACCTCATTTTATCATCTCTACTTATTTGTTGAAGTTGGGAAGCATCTTGGATTGGTGTTCTAGCTCCCGGAGTCGTATTCCGCCGAGTGTTTCATCATTTTTCTTCCGTAGTAAGGTATGTGATACTCTAACCGTCTGGAATTGATGTTCTTAAGAATGTTCATGAGTAGATTACTGAGGTTATTGATCTTGATATGAACTATACGATCGAACAACACGTATAGGGGAACTAGATGGATGGAACTTAGGGTTTATCCCTTGTAGAAGAAGATGATGATCATGTTGAACCTAGTAACGAGTTTTATATGATGATTATGGTGTTCTTCAAGTTAATTCTGAAATCATGTTGTGTTGGATTGTTGATGGGTATGGTTAGGATCCTTGTAAGACGAACTATCATGAGGTATAATTGTAGAATTCAATCGAAAGATGTGTTTAGTCTTGATTAGAACATTATGAGATTATTGTTCGGATAAGAATTGTAGTGATGATTCGACCGGTATGGCTTGAGGCAGATTAGTGTGTTTATCTTAATCGAATATATTATGTCTTTTCATGTTCGTATAATATTTAGAAGAGATTATCCGGAACCATTAGTTATATTGGTGTTATTGTATAATTAAGGTTCGGATTTTGTGAATTGATCGAGTGAGAGTTCATCGCGCGGGTTGAAGGTTATTGGAAGTATCGATCCTTGTCATCATTTCTGAGGCAAGTACCTTAATTTGATTTTGGTTTAATGTTGATGATTTTGATCATGCATATTGTCATTTATGTTGTTGAACATGAGGTCGTCCAAGTTGATTTGTCATAATGTCGTTCATGTTATGATTCATATGTTGTTCATGTTGATGAACATAGTGATTTGCATATGTGTATGTATATAGTTGTATTATATATGTTATATTGATCCGATGGGATCGTGTGATCTATGCTAAGGGCGCTAGACCAGTTGTCCACCTCGTGTTGGTCTGACGGGATCATCTTGGGATCTATGCTGAGGACGCTGGATTATTGGACGGTTTTTCCACCTCGTGTTGGTCTGAATCTTGGGATCTATGCTGAGGGCGCTAGATCATTGGATTACCCTGTGTTGGTGTTGATGGAATCATGTGGATTCGCATCGTTGGATTCCGGTAGAGGAAGTCCGTGTTTTGTGTTTTGCTATGCATTGTTGTTGCATATCTGATTTTGTATAATTATGGTACTTGTACTAGCATCGTTTTGCTAACCCCTGTGGGGGTGGACATTTGTTTAATGTTCAGGTAGTCGAGGAGCGGGGAAGCAACCACAGTGTCGACATGATGACGAAGGGGCACAGTGCTGTTAACCGTCTGAATTGTTTTGGTATTCTGTTTTTGTGATAAGTACTCGAGTACGTGTGTTCTTTATGGTGATTTGAGAATTTTGTATTAATGGGTTGTTTTGGATGATTAAACTAGTTACTAAATTACACATTATTGGTGGTATTATTTGTATTGATCAGTTTTTCTTTTAATTTAGCCTTGTAAATTTTTATATAAAAGATTTACGGCGCTGTAATTATTCCGAATATCCCGGGGTGTTACATTGTTCATACTCATCAACCTCATACCAACACTATACTTAAGATTATCAAATAATTCAATCATCCAATCACTCAACTCGTATGAACGTATATACTCAAAGAAGGATAATACTCTTGTCAAATTCATAATCAAAATTCGTATATCATCAAGATCATACGAAACTCATATCACCACTCACATGACTTGTCTCTTGACATCAACAATCATCATCACTTGTTCTATATATCAACATTCCATGTTCATATCCCAAAAGCATAAATACCTCAACAAAAACTCATCATAATCACCAGATTTACTTCAAGGGATTCTCAAGGACATGAATCAATCCAACCACGTTTAAGTAATATCAACATGCTTATGATAATCAAGACAACATAGTCCAATATGTTATTTAATCATACAATCCGTAACTTTAACACATAAACCATTATATATCCTATCACATATTCCCCTTTGATGTGATATATACCAAGAACACCAATAACATCATGATTCCATAATCATGTTCATAACAAACAACATAATCGAAGGCATATATCATCATATTCTTCAACATACAACTCACATAACCTCAAGAATCACACCACCACCACCATAGCCATCATCATACGAAGAAAACATCAACAACAACCTCAAAATCCGAAGTTAAAGAGAAGAGTTATCTAGCATACCTCAAGAAGATGAACAACACAAGCAAACGCCTCAAGAATAAACCATAATTCCATATCTCAAGCTCCAATTCCTTGTCCTCAAGCTCATAATCGACTTAGAAAAACCAAAAATCCATCTCGAAGGGTTGAAGGATGAAGAAATGAAGTGAAACTCTCAAAATATCAAAGTGACGGACATCTCATATTTATATAAACTTCAGTCGTTGCGTACGTTACCTGATCCACCTAACGTACGTAACGAGCATTACGTACGTTATCCGACTTCGATAGCGTATGTAATGCCAGAAACCACTGCCTCATTTCGTACCTTGTATTACGTACGTAACACATGTGCCGTAGCGTACGTAACACACAGTTGACTTGCTACAGTAGTATACCCATTTAACGTACGTAATGTGTTATCCTTAACGTACGTAAAGCTCAATGTTGACTTACCTTTCAACATCTATGCCGAAAGTTGCCGACACTTCGGATCCTATCTGATTCTCTTCATAACGTATGTTATATTTCCAACGTAACATACGTTACAGCTGTGTCTTAACGTACGTAAGCTCCTATGCTTAACGTACGCTACGCTTGCATTGACAAAGTCCTCTGATCGGACGACTATATCTCATCTGGTATTTTAACGTACGTAATGCATGATACATAACGTACGTTAAACTTACCGACTTAACGTACGTAAGCTCCTCATCTTAGCGTACGTAATGGCACTTAGCCATTTACAACTGCTCCTGCCTGTCGTCTCAATATACAGAATACGTACACGCGACATACTGAATACATATACTCGTTCCAATAATATTCTCATATGATACACCTGATACACGATATCCCCAAATACAAAAACCAAGTAAGACAATTATTTCCAACACAATTGTCTCAGTCCTTAAATTATATTATCCATATTGTAATATCCTGCACTGTGCAATATAACTCGGGTAAAATAATGCGAAAAATTTATACTAAAATTCCAGGATATTACATCTCTAGTGCGGCCGGGCTGGTCCTAGATAAAGGATGGGTAGGAAGGACATGCGTAGCCCCCGCGCTTGCTTGATAAGGGTTGGTTAACAGGCCGGTAATAGTCACCTCGCCAGAAGGAGGAGGGGATGGGGGATCTACAATAATTAAAGGGATGCCAGAATTAGGGGGTATATCACCTAGCTCTGACCGGTCTATAATACCGATAGGCCCTTCTACAAGACAAAGTGAGGAGCCTACAGCTTGCTCCGACCTACCACCTGAATCCCCATCGAAAGAAGATAAACCTTCCAAAAAAGAATCCACGATCTATTGACCGGAGATATTTTGGGAGTTGGAAGCAGATGACATCGTAAAAAGGAAAAAATGGGGGGGAGAAAAAAAATATATATGTGTGCATGTATAACCAGCTCTCAAACACCAAAAATAAAAGAGGGGAAGAGGCGAGAAGAAAAGCAGGGTACTCAGATAAACATACCCATGAGCTGGGCAGGAAGAAGACCGCCGGAGATGGAGAGGGGGGACGTCGCCGAAAACGGTAGCTACGATCGAAAATCACCAGAGAAGTTGCGAGTTCTAAATGTGAGAAAAACAAGGAGGCAGAAATGAGCCAGAAGCAGGCAGCCCTCCTTTTATAGGAAAGAGGGATGGAAATCGAGAAGGAAATGGATGATCTAGAGCGTCCGATAATCTTTTCGAAGGAACGGCCCGGATCCAACACCGCCCTGGCAGACCTATAGCAGGTTGACACCTGGACCTAGGTATAAAGGTGCGACGGTTGGGGAGCGAGATTTGAGAGAAGAAGCGGCACGGTTATAAATGTGCACGAATTCAAAGGCGAAGCATCATTACGTGGGAACCAGATCCCAAGGGATTATCATATCAAGCTCGCCTGTCTGAAATAAGTCTTACTCTACTCGGTCTTACAGCTCGACTAGAGTAGGGGGGACTGGTTGATAGGACGATAAATGTAACCTCCCAAAAATCCGCTCTAAGGAGCCCAGGAACTGGCAGACCTACCGACCTCTTTGCAAAAAGGGAGGCTCTGACAAAAGGAGTCCAACCTGACTGACCTTATCCAGATCTCGTTAGACATTATGCGAATATCAGCAAAGACTGACAGACCTACCGACCTCTTGTCAAGAAAGGAATGCCCCGATAAATGGAGTCCCCTCATGAAAGAGTCCGACCTACATGACCCTACCCCAAGCTGGGAAGGGTCCGGGCTCATAAAGACAAAACCCTTGAAAGGCTGGGATTTTGCCTATAAAATCCCAGAAATCCAGGGATTGATAGTTGCAGCCGAAATCCTAGAATATCAGGGATTTCCCCTAAAACTAGGAAAAGGGTCTCAGGGAGAGGCTGTTCCTCCCTTCTATAAACAAGGGAGAAGCCTTTTTTCCAAAGGCTAAGCAATCAGAAGCATTTCACATATTTAGGTTTTCTTAGATAAACTTCTGGGATTAACCTGGTTCTTGGTGACCGATCAGCTCGGTTCCATGACCTTGGGCAAGGTTAAACCTTACAATATAAAGATCTCAATTTCATTAATAATCGGAAGCTCCTGTCACTATGTTCTTGCGACTCCTATTTATAATAGATGAATTAGGATTTTAAGCATGTAAGCCCTGGAAGCCCGACCCACTAACAATTAGTCAGGTCCTAAAACTATATCAAATATAAGTAATAAGAAATAATAATGACCTTATGAGAGTACTCGGTATCAATATGGAGGCTGAAGGCCGGTTACGGACATAATGGATCGCATATACGCTTGTAAGACAAGTTACGGCCGTAAGCCTGGCGAGTTACGACAGTAAGCAGTATATATAAGCAAGACGGATTTATGAGCAACTTTTCCCCATTTTCTCCATCTCCTTCTCGCCTCCGAAAATCCACGAACCCCAACCTTAGTCACTATGAGGCAAGGAAACATCAATTCCAAGCTATACTAACGGATTATAACATGAAGGAGGTTAGATCATAAGAGTTCTACCTTTGGATTTGAAGAGTCATCGAATTTGAGGTAAGCGTTTTAACCTTTGTTTGTTTAATTAGTATGTAGGTTGTAGATATGAGAAGAGAGGTGCTATTCCCCGACACCCGCCTGTCTCCCCCCCTCCTTCTTTTTTTTTTCCCATTCTATCCTTATCTTAATATATTTAATATTAATATTATTTTTTGTTATTATTAAAATTAATAGTTTCTCATATTTTATATATTATTTTAAAATATATTGTTAGAAACTTTATTTTTTTTCTTTTTCTATCCTTTACTCCTTTGCACTTTAATTTTTTTTCATATTATTTATTTATTTGTTCTTTTTTCTTTGAATTTTTATTTTACTTTATTATTATCAAAATTAAAAATTTCTATTATTTATTTATTTATTTATTTTTATTTATATTATTTATGATTAAAAATAACTACGACACTATATAATAAATAATAAATGCGGAAAATACGATCAACATTGATAAATAAATTATTCAATTACATTATCTCGTCATCAAATCGAACCAAGATTGTATCCTTTCTCCATATGGATCACCCCATCCTTTACAATCTTCACTCACATTATTCCACCATAAAAGTGGAATTGGTGGTACAGATAATCGGAGTTCAAAAAACTTGTACAAAGTGATTACCATTAACTAATGCAATTGCTATATGTTGACGTTGTTGAAACGGAATTGGAGTGACCTTAATGGCAAGTGTGTATAACAACTTCCACTAAGAGGAGTAAATGCATGCGGACAACATTATATCGTGTTGCAATGACACCCCACACATAATGTCCATCCAACTCCACCGTGGTGCCGGAGATTCGAAGAAATTTAGTGCTCGCATCATATTATCGGCAAAGACTCGTTCAAGATAAACACGATCGTAGAACTCCATATTTTGTTGAATTTCAAAGTAAAGATCCACCCCGAACTCGCTTCCAACCATCTTCCGAATTATACCCGACTTGTGTAGCTATCGCTCTGTATCCATGATTACCATCCCCAAGAACATCAAACTGTATGGTAGCGTGACTCAGATATGCACCTGGCATTTGTGTGATATATGGATCATTGATTCTTTTTCCCGAATTTCGTGTACGAGTGTTCGTAGACTCAAAGCAAGAGCGCATCCTCGGTGACTTTGCTCTTTTTACTAGGCCGACCTTTGTGTTTTGTGTTGTAGGGTGGTTCTTGATATTTGCGGCTAGATGGATCTACCATGTCAATCATTTTATCTAACATATGATATCTCATGGTGGATCCATTTTATCCAATCGCGTCTTTAACGTTGTCATTCTATCGGAGATCTCGCCTCATTTGGCAAAGCAGAGGTCATGGATAACCTTTTCCAGTGGCGGTGGATCTCACAATTGGAATTGACAAGAATTGTGATCGATAAAACGATAAGCGATGCTTACATGGCAAACCATATACAAATTTGAAACTACAATTACAATTGTCCACATATTGTCCGTCGACCTTCTTCAACTCATTAGAGATCGGGTGGAGTGCCTCCAAGGATATGCACCTAGTAAATTTTCGTAGATTTCATCATTAAAATCATGACATCTCATAATACGCGACCTTTCAAATGATGCTTTGATATCTCCAAATTCCGTAATCAACATCTTGTCGATTTTTTCAACAGATGTGTCGATCAAGACATCGTATCACCCAAATATTTTTCAATCTTGAATGGTGACTCTACCACGAAAATTTATAATATTGTGTTAGAATATGAAATCAAGATGGATAAATACTAGTATTTTAAGTACATAACATAATACCTTTGACTTGAACGACATCCGATGTGCATATAATTATTCGTCAGCGTAGACAAATCGATCATTGTAAGGCAATAACCATGTTGACCATAGATAGTCTATCACTTTCGCACGATTTATATTTATCTATCAACAACTTCCATTCATGTTCAAAAGAACCCATATCGGATGACATATAAACTTTGTGCCAAGACTGATTAAAGTTACTCCATTCGGCACCTAAGAAGGGACCGCATTTTTCATGACATTTTTATTTATGTGCCATATGCAGATAATGTGATGTGCGTTGGGAAAAACTTCTCCTATTGAAGATATTAGTGCCAAATCTCTATCAAGAATAACAAGCACGAGATGGCATTAATGCCCCTTTTTCAAGCATAATTTTTTTAGACAATTTAAATGCCAAGTGTATCGCTCATTAGTTCATCACACATATAGCCAAACATAAGTGAATAAGTTAGCTTCGTGGATGTGATACCCACGACCTCCAAGAAAGGAACCCGATATTCGTTCGTCTTGTAAGTGACGTCAATAACGAGTACCGTAGGAAATTGCGCATATAACTCAATACTATCTCTATGAATCCAAACAATATCTGTAATTGCTTGTGTCTCCGGATGCACACGGTACATATGAAAATATACTGCATGTACCAAAAATAGTTAGTTAATAGATGGACAAATTATATTAATATTTCAAATGGAAAAAAAACTTAATTACCTTTATGAATTAATTGAGATAAAGCATATTGGACGTTGCTTAACAAACCCTTTTTGGCCTTCCTTTCGCTTTGTACCGCATTGTAAATACTTTTAATGCCCGTAGTATTAGATGGGTCACGTTCCTTCAAGGCGCTCAGAATAAACCGAGGAGCGAATCTCGGCCATTTTACTCACAATGCACTTTTCATCTCGTGTTAGTCTTGATGTGTACTCATGACCCTCTAAATATTGTCTTTGAGGCATGATTATGCTCTCCGCACACAACAGAATTCCCCACAAAATACCATCCGGAGGAATCGGTACACCTCGTAGAGAATGGACAACCATTTTTTTGTACTAGTACATCTTTTTAAAGTTTCTCCACTTTTTAAATATCTTGGTGGTTGATATTTTCCTCTCTTTCACAAATTAGAGTGCATTTCGGAGTTTGTTACCTATTTTCTTTGCAGATTTATCAATAACTATGACGAATCCATTTTTCCTTCCTATCGTCCTCACCCAATCTAACATCGCATCTCTACTTTCAAAAATCAGAAAAATAAAAAGAGTAAAACTGATTAAATGAGCAATATATATACTAAACTAATTAAATGAAAAGAGCAAACCAGAAAAATATATTTATACGAAAAAAGAGCAATATATATATATATATATATACCAAAAAAATGATGAAACACAAAAAAAAAGATATTTACACAAAGTCGTACGATCGGTGATAAATTCACACGACATATTCCCATTATTTGCTGAATTATATTCTTCCATTTATTATAAACAGAATAGTGTTTCAGAAATGTGAACAAATAAGTGATATTACACGAGAAATTTAAGAAGAAAATATAGAGAGATAATGAGTTATATTTCTTCTTCACTCCCTATTTATAGCCAAACAAGATTACTAAATAATAAAAATAATTGACATGACAATTGATAGGTAGTATAGATTAGGAACTATTTTGGTGAAAGACTTTGAAATGACAATTCAATAGGTAGATATAGGTTAGGGAACTATTTTGTTGAAAGACTTTGAAATGACAACTCAATTGGTAGCTAATAATAATAATAATATATATCAAAATAATATGGAAAAGGATTGTTTTTGAAATATATGGAAAATATTTGTTGGTGAATTTTGGGATAATCTCGTTCTTTTTTATCGGAATCGACTCCATCGAATAAGACTCACCGCTGCGGTGAGGTCCGTCGCTTTTGGCCAAAAACGACGTTTAGGCCTTCGATTTTGCTTTTTCGTTTTTAGGGACTTAATTGTAATTTTCTAAAAGTTTGTGTGGTTGTTAATCACGTGATTTTAACTCTACTTCCATAGGGTATATATATATATATATGCGTGTAAAGCGCCATTATTTCGACGTTGATGAATTGAAATTTTCTCTAAATTTTATTGAAATTCTTAGATCGGTTGAATCTAGATCTGTTCGAACATATTTTCTAAATATTTTTTTAATATAAATATATTTTATAGAAATAAATTTCTAAATTCGTAAAAAAATTATCGAAAAAATATCAGTAAATAATTGTAAAAAAATTATATTAATGTATATATATATATGTGTGTGTGTGTTAAAAAAATGGGAGGAACAAAAAAGACATTTTAGTCTTTTTTGTCAAGAGAGGGGGGGATTAGCAAAATAGGGGGGGATTAGCATAGCCCTATGAGAATATAAGTTAAATTAACCAATAATAGTCATTGGGGACTGTAAATCGTCGATCGTACGTAATTGAAAATCACCATATCTACTCGATAAACTTGAAAAACAGTTGACTTAAACATGACATTTATCATTACAATATTATCAACTTTACAACTAGAAAATTCTACGTGAAAAGTTGGAGAAATTGTAATGGATAAGATTTATCTACCTAATTCGGGTCCAATCTTAATGGAAAATCCAACTAGTAAGTCAAATCGAACAAGCCCATATCTGCTAATAAGGCAACCTAGGCCCATATCCAAATTAGGTGATCCAATAAGTGAGTCAAACATTTTGATAAAATGTATTTAATTGCTCAAATTCAAGACTATTAACTTAACAGCAATGCAGACTAAGCGCTTCAGCCCAATATTAAAAGACGTATGCCCACTTACATCCAAATATACCGCAGCATATTCTGTATTGCGTTTATTTAATCATCTTATTCTATTAATCCATTTGTACTATTTACTGACTTGAGCTTTGGAGGCCCACGGAACACCTCAATTGGCGTTCTTGTTGTTTGTAGATACTGTAGAAAATGACAAATGATGCAAAATCGAGGCAAGAGTTGGACTCTCTCTCCGTAAGACGAAATTGCCCCGCACAGTACACACGGTTGAACGGCAAACGTCTCCAAGATACAACGGTTTTTCTATGAACTCGATACCTTGTACTAGGAATCGAATTCCGGGCGAACTACTGGATATTTGGGACTTGTAGTATGAACTTAGGCTAGTATGAGTGTATTATTATCTTGATTAATTTTGTGTGTACAATCATCATCCGCAGGGGCTTATTTAAAGCATGTAAAGCACCCTCTCCGAATCGGTGTGTCTTTCTGACTGGATAGACACCTTGTGGTCCGGTGGGAAGGGCTGCATTGGTTCAGTAGAGCTGAACCATTGTGCTGGTCCAGATTACATCGAATGGTCCGAACCATTGCACTGGTTCGGCCGTTAACCGCAGCTCGTGTTCCACTCCCGCCATGTCACTGCCACGTGTTATCCTAGTCACCCGAGCCACTATCTCAGTTGTCAGAACGAAAGGCTCCTCGCTCCGAGGCGTTCGAGCGAAGTGCAAAGTGCGCCTACGAAGCGCCCGTTGCGACAAGTGCGACGTGCTCGGACTCGGACTCGGAAGGTGCTTTGCACCTTCCTCGTAGGATTCGGATTTTAGCCTTAAAAATTAATTAAAGCCAACTAAGGTGCACCATAATGGAGCACACTTGATTGCTCCTTTATGATGGAAAGTCCTTTATAAATAGCTCAACTTTTCCTTGCTTCTCCAATGTGGGATGGGATTACACACCACATTCCCAACTATTAAATGGCTTAACTTTGTGCATTAATTACTCATTTATTTCTTAACGAAATTGAACAAGTAAATACACTAAATTAATCTACACAAAATGTAGATTCCAAATATACCATTTAATGTCATTAATTACCATAATTAATTATGGTATTAATTAAGCTATTTTCCAACAATCCCCCACATGAATGATGATTAATGCAAATGCAATATGCACTAAGTCCCGACGACCTATTATTGCTTCAGTATAGGTGGTAGTTAGCATTGAACCTTCCTTAGTGTAATGCTATCGGATTTACTCGTTGCTCGGTGAACGTGATGTCTTGAACCGGTCAACTTGTATGTAAACCAAGACAATAACATACACACAATAATAGATCTAATATCTTTCGTTCTCACGTTGTGTCCATTTTGGCCTTGGACCATTTCTTGGTTTCATAAGCGTTACTAATTTTATGAAGCGGCCTTACTTCTTCACTTATATAGGTGACCTCCTATTAAGAGTATCCTGCCATACTCCACCTATAAAAGGCTATAGGAATCATTAAAAGCTTTTAAAAAGCTTACCCTTTACCACAAACTGCAGGCTTGCACTTGAATAGCTATGAGAATGGATTTTCAAGTGCTTAACTTGAACTTTCACAACTTAGTTGTCTCATTGAACCAATTTATTGGGATCTCCAATCATCCTGGTTGAGTTACCATTATGAAAATTCTCAATGCGTGGATTTCAATCCCATTCCCCTTGCTGCATTATATAATTGATCACGGTTAATACCTTTCGTAAACGGATCCGTTATATTGTCTTTTGACTTTACATAGTCAATGCACATTATTCCTGTAGTGATCAATTGTCTAATGGTATTGTGTCTTCGACGAATATGTCGAGACTTACCATTATATATACTGTTCTTTGCCCTCCCTATGGCTGCCATGCTATCACAATGTATCATAACGGGAGGCAAAGGTTTTTCCCAACAGGAAATATCTTCTAAGAAGTTTCTTAACCATTCGGCTTCTTCGCCGGCTTTGTCTAAAGCAATAAACTCCGATTCCATTGTAGATCAGGCTATGCATGTTTGCTTAGAAGATTTCCATGATATTGCTCCTCCACCAATGGTAAATACATAACCGTTTGTGGATTTAGAGTCTTTAGTATCGGATATCCAGTTGGCATCACAATATCCTTC
Organism: Orobanche coerulescens; assembly: GCA_033398695.1. Lineage (NCBI taxonomy): Eukaryota > Viridiplantae > Streptophyta > Magnoliopsida > Lamiales > Orobanchaceae > Orobanche > Orobanche coerulescens. The sequence continues at coordinate 6,678,353 of CM065816.1, forward strand.
CAAAACAGCTGGATATCTCGAATAGTGTATACCATGATTGACAGTGTGTTTTAAGTATCTCAACACTCTTGTCAATGCGGTCCAGTGATCCTTTCCGGGATTACTCGTAAATCGACTCAGTTTACTAATAGAATATGCTATGTCTGGCCTTGTACAATTTGCTAAGTACATTAGGCTTCCAATTATCTTAGCATATTCTGTTTGTGATATGGGTTCTCCTCGATTTTTGGCTAAGTTTAAACTTAAGTCAACAGTTGTCTTAGCTGGAGGTAGATCGTATACCTTGAATTTCTTAAGCACATTCTCAACATAGTGAGATTGTGATAAGACTATTCCATCGGGTGTTCTGGAGATCTTGATTCCTAGAATCACATCGGGTAATCTCATATCCTTCATGTCGAAGTTCTTCTTTAACATTTCCTTAGTGCCTATGATGATTTTATTGTTGCTACCCATAATTAGCATATCATCAACATATAGACACACAATGACAAAATTGTCAGATGTACCTTTGATGTACACACATTTATCACATTCACTGATCTTGAAACCATTTGACATCATTACTTGGTCAAATTTCTCATGCCATTGTTTGGGTGCTTTCTTAAGTCCATATAAAGACTTAACAAGTTTACAAACTTTGTTTTCTTGGCCGGGAATCACGAACCCTTCGGGTTGTTCCATATAAATTTCATCTTCTAAATCTCCATTTAGAAAGGCCGTTTTTACATCCATTTGGTGTATCTCAAGATTGTACAATGCTGCTATTGCAAGTAGCGTTCTAATGGATGTAATCCGAGTAACTGGTGAGTATGTATCAAAGTAATCATACCCTTCCTTTTGTTTGTATCCTTTGGCCACCAAACGTGCCTTGTATTTGTCAATAGATTTACCACCTTTGTATTTCTTCTTGAGAATCCACTTGCAACCTAAAGGTTTATTTCCCGGAGGAAGATCAACAATGTGCCAAGTGTGATTGTTCAAGATTGACTCGATTTCACTATTAATAGCTTTTTGCCATAGATCGACATCGGAACCAGACAATGCTTCCTTGATTGTCTTTGGTTCGTCTTCTAAAGAATAGACTATAAAATCCGGACCAAAGGTTTTTGCAGTTTTTATTCTTTTTCCTCGCCTTGGTTCCGGTGTTGGTCCATTACTATTTGGCGAGATTTCATCATAAGTCCTCTTTTTCGAACTTATTTCATTCTTTTCTTTCTTAGGGAATATAGTTTCAAAAAATATGGCATTTCTTGATTCTATAATCATTCCCTCATTTATATCGGGTACTTCCGATTTGTGTACCAAAAATCGGTACGCACTACTATTATTTGCATATCCTATGAAAATGCAAGCAACCGTTTTTGGTCCTATTTTTACTTGCTTGGGTTTCGGTACTTCAACTTTTGCTAAGCACCCCCACACTTTTAAGTATTTATAGGACGGCTTACTTCCTTTCCATAATTCATATGGAGTTTTATCTTGCTTCTTTTTGGGTAATTTATTCAAAATTTTATTGGCCGAAAGAATAGCTTCTCCCCACATGTTAAGTGATAGGCCCGAGCTTATCAACATAGCATTCATCATTTCCTTCAATGTTCTATTCTTTCGTTCGGCAACACCATTCGATTGGGGTGCATAAGGTGCAGTCGTTTGGTGAATAATGCCATTTTCACGACAATATTCTTCAAAAGGTGCAACATATTCACCACCTCGATCACTTCGAATCATTTTGATTTTGGTGTTGAGTTGATTTTCAACTGCTTTTGTATGTTTTGAAAGCTTCGAATGCTTCGTCTTTGCTTCTCAAAAGATACACATAACAAAATCTTGTGCAATCATCAATAAAAGTTATAAAATAATTCTTTCCACCTCTTGTTTGCACAAGTTTTAAATCGCACAGATCGGTGTGAATCAATTCAAGAGTTTTGTCGATCTTTCCACTGAATGAAAAGGAGATTTTGCCATTTTTGCTTCAACACATATTTCACACCTTTTGTGTTGATCGAAAGTCATTTTTGGCAATAAATCTAAATGTACTAAACGACGTAGTATATTTAGATTTGCATGTCCTAATCTATCATGCCATAAATTAGGAGACTCAACCAAATAAACAACTTTATCATTTATTTCATTTCCACCACGTACATTGATAGCATTCAGTTTGAAAAGGCCGTTATCTATATAGCCTTTTCCGATAAAGTGACCATTTTTAGTTATTACAACTTTATCCGCTTCAAACACTAGCCTAAATCCGGCTTTGCTCAATGCTGAGCCAGACACAAGATTCTTACGGATGTCTGGAACATGTAGCACATTCTTGAACGTCAATTTCAATCCTGACGTCATCTTGAGTATAACTTCTCCAGTTCCGACAACATTTGAGGCAGCGGAGTTTCCCATGTACAACTTTCTTTCTTCGATGACGGGCTCGTATGAGGGGAACATGGTTTTATCGGCAAAAATATGTTTAGTAGCACCGGTGTCCACCCACCATCCGACTGGGATTCCAACCATATTGATTTCATCTACAACTGCACACAGATCAAGACTGGACAAATCGACGGGAACATACTTATTCTCGATAACATTTGCTTGATCTCTCTTCTTGTCCTTCTTTGTTTTGCGGCAATTTTTCGCCATATGCCCGAATTTACCGCAGTTGTAGCATTCTCCTTTGATCTTCTTTTGATTCTTCGAGTCTTGCTTCTTCCCGTTAAATTTCCGCTTTTTGTTGTTGCTTGACTCGATGAGATTTGCTTTTGCCTCCATAGATGACTTGTTCATCTTGACATCGGTCGTCCGATTGTCCTCTTCGATCCTCAGTCGCACAATTAGATCTTCAAGGCCCATTTCCTTGCGTTTGTGCTTGAGGTAGTTTTTGAAGTCCTTCCACATCGGTGGCAACTTCTCGATTATGGCAGCAACTTGAAAGGATTCAGACAAGCTCATTCCTTCTGCCAAAATATCGTGCAGGATCAACTTTATTTCCTGCACTTGCTCGAGAACAGTTTTGGTGTCCACCATTTTGAAGTCTAGAAAACGACCCACGATGAACTTCTTCAAAACCGGCATCTTCTGTTTTATATTTTGTCTACAACGAGTCCCACAACTCTTTGGACGTTTTGATTGTGGAATAAACACTGTAAAGTGTGTCATCCAGTCCATTCAAAATATAGTTCCGACATAAGAAGTCGCTATGATGCCATGCATCCAATGCCGTGTGTTTCTGGGTGTCAGTTTCATCATCCCCCACAATAGGAGGAGACTCGGAAAGGAAGCGACAGAGGTTGAGAGTAGTAAGGTAGAACAACATTTTTGATTGCCAACGTTTGAAATCAGTACCTGAGAACTTCTCTGGTTTTTCGGCATGGGCAGGAGCATGAACATTGTTGCTTGACGATGCCATCTTCTACAGAAAAATTTCGTCTTACGATTGTTGTTTGTAGATGCTGTAGAAAATGACAAATGATGCAAAACCGAGGCAAGAGTTGGACTCTCTCTCCGTAAGACGAAATTGCCCCGCACAGTACACACGGTTGAACGGCAAACGTCCCCAAGATTGCCATGTCACTGCCACGTGTTATCCTAGTCACCCTCCACGTCATCTGAGCCACTATCTCAGTTGTCAAAACGAAAGGCTCCTCATAGCTCCTCGCTCCGAGGCGTTCGAGCGAAGTGCGCCTACGAAGCGCCCGTTGCGACAAGTGCGACGTGCTCGGACTCGGACTCGGAAGGTGCTTTGCACCTTCCTCGTAGGAAGGAGGATTTTAGCCTTAAAAATTAATTAAAGCCAACTAGGGTGCACCATAATGGAGCACACTTGATTGCTCCTTTATGATGGAAAGTCCTTTATAAATAGCTCAACTTTTCCTTTCTTCTCCAATGTGGGATGGGATTCCACACCACATTCCCAACTAGTAAATGGCTTAACTTTGTGCATTAATTACTCATTCATTTCTTAACGAAATTAAACAAGTAAATACACTAAATTAATCTACACAAAATGTAGATTCCAAATATACCATTTAATGTCATTAATTACCAGAATTAATTATGGTATTAATTAAGCTATTTTTCCAACAGTTCTATCGTTGGGCTTTAACATGTATTGTCATGTAGTTGACAAATTGGTAATACGCCCGAACATCTGAAATTCCGTAGTAGTAGAATGCACACTCTACATTAAAATTTTGAGAAAATAATATGCAGAATATTACATTATTTGGAGAATAACAATAAACTTTTAGAATCTAATTTCTTATTATAATGAAACTTTTTACAATCAATCTATTTTGTCTTCTAAAAAATCTGAATAGTATTGTTATTGAAAATTATTTCAAATGTCTAGTAATTTAAAAAAACTCATTTTTGTAAAAAAATAATAATTATTATCTTAAATATGACTTCATAAAAATTCTGAATATATTCATTATTAATTGTTTGATAAAAGTATAAGGATAATAAATCGTATTTTCTTTATTAGCATTTATTAGGTGTATCGGCTTAGATGAAGTGTCATGTTGTGATTGGTTATACAGCTGAGGTGTCATGTTGTGATTGGTTGTACCATGTCATCTTTTCTTTCATCTCTTTGTATAAGTACTATTTCCTTTGTCATAGAAAATAGATTTTTACTTTCGGCACAATGAATGAAGATTCCCCAGCTCCCATTTTCTTCCTTTTTCTTAATATGGTATCGGAGCAATAATCCTTCCGTCTTTCCTTCTCTTTTTTTTCTTTTCGCAACTCATGACTGCAAAAAACACCAAATCTAGTGAAAACGCCATGGCTGTCTATGAAGATCATAGCAGCCCTTACTTTCTTTCTCCGAGTGACAATCCCGGCGTTCAGCTCGTCACACAGCAGCTCAACGGATCCAACTACAATAGCTGGTACCGATCGATGACAACTGCACTGATGGCGAAGAACAAATTGGATTTTGTCAACGGGACACTTTCTCGACCTAAAACCTCAGATCTGCTCTATTCGCAGTGGATTCGCTGCAATAGTATGGTAATCTCTTGGCTGAGGAACGCTGTTGTTCCAGAAATTAGCTCCAGCATCATGTATCTTGAAGATGCAGATCAAATCTGGGCAGATCTGAAGGACCGATTCTCGCAGGGAAATTTAGCGCGGATCTATCAATTGAGGCAACAACTGGTGACTTTGAGGCAAGGTAGTGATGATGTTGGATCATACTACACTAAACTTCGTATTTTGTGGGATGAATACCGTGATTTCCAGCCTAATACCTGGTGCACTTGTGATGCTTGCACTTGTGACAGTGCTAAGAGGTGGAACTGTTTTCAAGCACAGGAGTGTGCTATGCAATTTCTGCAGGGATTTCACCCATCCTATTCTCCACTACGTTCACATATACTCTCCATGACTCCATTGATGTCACTGCCAAAGATTTTTGCCCTGGTTTTGCAGGAAGAAAGACAGAGATCAATTGAGTCTGTATTAACTCCACCTGCAGCTCCTTTGCCTGAGAACACTGGATCCGTGATTAATGCCACTTATGGAGGTCGTGGCAGAGCAGGGAGAGGAAGATTTCTTTGCACAAAATGTGGAAGAACAAACCACACAATAGATAAGTGTGTTGAGATTATCGGCTATCCACCTGGATATGGAAGAGGTAGAGGTCGTGGTTCAAATGGTGGTCAGAGATCAGTCAACCAAGTGAGTGCTGGGGGTGTTGGAGCTGTGTATGATAACACTGGAATGAAGTCTAGCGAGACTGGTGTTTTATCTCAAACACAACTAGCTCAGATGTTCCAGTTTTTCCAAACGCAGATGCAGAATTCATCACAAGTAACTGCAGGTTGTTCAGCTCATCATGGTGTGAATGAGACTTCTTCTGGTTCATCTGTAACTTCATCTCCATTCAGTGGTACTGTCTCGTCTTATCCCCTTATTTGTTCTATTTCTGTTAAGCCTTCTGTGTGTTTAATGGATACTGGCGCCACACATCATGTGTGTCATGATCCATCCTTGTTTTCTAACACATATGTACCTCTGTATGATCATGTCAATCTTTCTAATGGTCATAGTGCTCCAGTCAGTTGTGTAGGAACCATCACTCTTACTCCCACTCTCCAACTGCATAACGTCCTTTGTGTTCCTTCTTTTTCTTATAATCTCATCTCTGTCAGTGCTATTACTGATTCTCTTCATAGTAAAGTGACTTTTACTTCTTCTGATTTTGTCATTCAGGGAGTTTTTCAGGAAACTGTGATTGGGAAGGGTAGAAGAGTTGGCAATCTGTATGCCTTAGAGTTCTCCAGTTCTTCATCAAGCTCTTCTAGCATTGGCTTACCTCCTAGTATATCTGCTGTAATAAGTGCTGATGTTTGGCACCATAGATTAGGACATCCATCTCCAAATAAATTACAACTGTTAGCTAAGACTTTGTGTCTTTCTTCTTGTAAGCAGAATCTATGTGAGATATGTCCTTTAGCCAAACAAAAACGTTTGTCATTTCCAGATTCTACCCATGTATCCAATGCTACTTTTGATTTAATACATTGTGATGTTTGGGGACCTTATTCTGTACAAACTGTTGATGGTTTTTCCTACTTCTTGACCATTGTAGATGATTATTCTAGATTTGTTTGGATCTTTCTCATGAAGCATAAATCTGATGTCCAAAGTATTCTCACTAAATTTTTCAGCACTGTCCTCACTCAATTTTCTAAAAGAATCAAAGTGCTTAGGTGTGATAATGGCCCAGAATTTACTCTAGGGGAGTTGTACACTCAATATGGTACTTTGGTTCACCACTCTTGTGTCTCTACTCCTCAGCAAAATGCCAGAGTTGAAAGGAAACATCAGCACCTTCTCAATGTTGCTCGAAGTCTTCTCTTTCAATCACATTTGCCTGTGGAGTATTGGGGTGATTGTGTCCTTACTGCATCTTACTTGATAAATAGAATTCCCTCATCTGTTCTCCCTCATAACATCACACCCTTTGAACTCTTATTTAACAAACCTCCTGCCTATTCCCATCTCAAGGTGTTTGGTTGTTTGTGCTTTGCCTCCACCTTGGATAGGAACAGGACAAAGTTCTCTCCCAGAGCTGTGAAATGTGTATTTCTGGGATATCCACCAGGTTACAAAGGTTACAAGATTCTAAATGTTGAGACACATCAAGTTACTATCAGCAGAGATGTTGTTTTCCATGAATCTGTTTTTCCTTTTTCTCATCTGGCTTCCTCACATTTTCCAGAACCTCAGTTTACTTTTCCTGTTGAAAAATCTATTCCAGGTGAATCTTGGCCTGTAGCTGTTGTTCCTCCTGCTTCTACTGAGATAGGTGCACCATCATTGCCAACAACAAAGTCAGGAAGAGTAGTGAAACCTCCATCTCATCTTTCTGCCTATGAGTGTAACTCCATAATACATACAGAATACCCCATACACAAATACATTTCATATAATAGACTCTCATCTGCCTATTATAGGCTCATCTGTTCTTTATCTTCTATTCCTGAACCTTCCTTTTATCACCAAGAATCTAAGTATGCTGAATGGAGAAAAGCAATGCAAGCGGAGCTTGAAGCTCTAATTCAAAACAATACTTGGTTTATAACACAACTACCAGCACACAAGATATCTATTGGGTGTAAATAGGTGTATAAAACCAAATTTTTTGCTGATGGAAGCCTTGATAGATATAAGGCTCGATTGGTGGCAAAAGGTTACACACAACAAGGAGGAGTTGATTATTTGGACACTTTCTCACCAGTAACTAAGCTAGTGACTGTTAAACTGATGTTGTCACTAGCTGCTGGTCAAGGTTGGGAACTATGTCATTTAGATATCAATAATGCCTTCTTGTATGGGGAGTTAGATGAAGACATATACATGGAACTTCCTCTTGGTCTTGTTGATGAGAATGGAAAGCCCTATCCACCTGGTTCAGTTTGTAAATTGAACAAATCTCTTTATGGTTTAAAGCAGGCATCAAGACAGTGGTACTTAAAATTTTCAGAAGTACTTGCGGATTTTGGCTTGCTACAATCAGTTTCTCACCATTCATTCTTTTATAAGAAAGATGGTAACAAATTTCTTGGATTGGTGGTATATGTTGATGATATTTTACTGGCCAGTAATGATGCTGAGCTAGTTAAGTCTTTTAAGGCTTTCCTACACACCAAGTTCAAATACAAAGACTTGGGGAAACCTTCTTACTTCCTCGGCATTGAGATAGCAAGGAATAGAAAGGGCATTCATCTTTGCCAGAGAAAGTATGCTATGGACTTAGTGAGAGAAGCAGGTTTACTGGAATGCAGGCCTTGTACTACCCCTATGGAATCTGGGAAGCATCTCAGTGTTGATGAAGGGGCTGAGCTTAGTGATTCCACATCATATAGGAGATTGATTGGCAGGCTTCTATATCTTTGCATCACAAGACCAGACATTACTTTTGCAGTGCATAACCTAAGTCAGTTTCTTTCTAAACCGTGTGAGGGTCACATGGTAGCTGCTCACAGGGTTTTAAAATATCTCAAGGGAACTTTGGGACATGGCTTGTTCTTTGATAGTCAGTCTTCACTTGATTTGAGTGCCTTCTGTGATGCAGATTGGGCTGCTTGTCCAACAACTAGAAGATCAGTAACAGGCTTTGCTGTTTTTCTTGGGTCTTCTTTGATTTCTTGGCGATATAAAAAGCAGGTCACCGTCTATAGATCCTCAGCCGAATCTTAATATAGAGCAATGGCTCATACCAGTTGTGAGATTGTTTGGATCAGAAATTTGTTGCAGGATTTTGGTGTTTCACAGTCTAAGGCCACTCCCTTATATTGTGACAATAAAGCAGCTGTCTATATCTGCAATAATCTGGTATTCCATGAGAGAACCAAGCATATAGATATTGACTGTCATACAGTTAGAGACAAATTTCTTCAAGGCATTGTTCAACCTCTTCATGTGAGGAATAATTTGCAGCTTGCTGATGTGTTGACCAAGCCTATCAATGCTCCAGCTCTTCATCATATTCTTGGCAAGATGGGTTTTTCTCTCATCTACGTTCCATCTTGAGGGGGGCTGATAAAAGTATAAGGATAATAAATCGTATTTTCTTTATTAGCATTTATTAGGTGTATCGGCTTAGATGAAGTGTCATGTTGTGATTGGTTATACAGCTGAGGTGTCATGTTGTGATTGGTTGTACCATGTCATCTTTTCTTTCATCTCTTTGTATAAGTTAGGGGTGAGAATCGGGACATCCCGAGGTCCCGGTCCCGATCGGGACTTCGGGAGTCCTGATTCCCGAATTGGGATAAATTTAAGTCCCGGTCTCGGTCCTGATCTCGAGGATAATTTTTTGAAATGTCCCGAATGTCCCGAAATGTCCCGAAATGTCCCGAAATTAAAATTTGCAATCGGGACTTCGGGAGTCCCGATCGGGATTTCGGAGTCCCGATCGGGATTTCGGGACTCCCGAGTCCCGAAATTAACAAAGTTTAAGGTCCCGGTCCCGGTCCCGGTCCCGAAAAATTCGGGACTCGGGGTCCCGTTTCCCGTCGGGACTCGGGACGGGACCGGGACTCGGGATTTCCCGACGGGAAATTCTCACCCCTAGTATAAGTACTATTTCCTTTGTCATAGAAAATAGATTTTTACTTTAGGCACAATGAATGAAGATTCCCCATCTCCCATTTTCTTCCTTTTTCTTATTGTTAGTGTTTAGATAATGTTCCAATCATCAACGAATGTCTGATTTCTAATGATAATTTTCATTTCTTAATTAATTTTATTTGAAAGAATAATTTGCACATTATTTGATAATAATTCCACAACTATAAGAGAGTGTATCTCACTCTTTCTTGATGGAAACAATTTTTTTTTTTTGAAAAACTTGATGAAACAAAAATGTAATGGTTAAGAGACATGGAAATGAATTTTGTCATCTTAATATATCAAATGATTCGCGACCTGTATAAATTAAATAGGCACATTATCCTAATGAATTCTCAAAAAGTTGTAAATCAATTAACTCACTATGTTTCAGATGTTGCAAATCACCGCCTTTGCACAAGACGATGGAGGTAACAAGATTTAGCTTCTTAAAAATACAGAAAGGTAACGTGCTTAATTAATTTACATATGGGGTAATCTGTCCATTAAAAACAAGAGAAGGTTAATGATCTATTTTGTACAACAAAGAGGGCATTGTTGGTAGTCGATCCACCTTGGCATCCACTTAAGCGCTCCAGGCGGCCGACCAGCCGAGCAGATCCTGGAGCCGAACAGGTCATAGACCCGACTGTCTCTCGGGCTCACAAAGAACCGGACCGGACAGAGACATTAGAGCCGACCCGGGATCCGACCCGGGAGGACCGAGCAGACCCTAGATGGATACGCTCCGAACTGTAAACATAACAGGACCGACCAGAACATCGGGAAGCTCGAGGGCCGACCCTGTTGTCGGTCGCAACAGATAAGCACGAAGAACAGGCAGACAGGACAATTAGGGAGGGCTGTCATATCCCTTCCCAAAGCAAGCCTAAGAAGGTGACACGCGTCAAAGAAGTCACTACACTGCGACAAGTGTCATAAGCCTGTTCACCTGAATCTTCCAACTGTCATCTCATAAATGGCAAATATTGCCTATATATATGCCAGGGGAATGTACAATAAGAGGACTTTTTGGAAAAACTGGAAAAATATATATATAGAGAGAAAGAGAGACAAAAAAGTGAGAAAAGAGAAAAGGATAAGACTTGTAATTAACAAGCACCCGCTGTACGGACCGGCCAAAATATTTTCGGCCCGGCTCTACTCTTTATCAAGATCATTAATAAACATTAAATGGTCCAATATTTTTCATTCTGTTTACACGTCCCTCTTATTATTTTCTACGTGGCTTCGATCCATTCGTCCAGATCAGCACACGTGATGTTGACCAAATCAGATGTCAACAGAATGGCGCTAGAAGGAGGGCTGAACCTCCGGAATCTTGAACGAGTCGCTCAAGCTATAACTACAAGTTTCGAATATAATCAACCCACCACAATGAAGGGAAACCCGTTCAAAATGGCGGAGCGCTTCGGCATACCTTGCGTTTATCCGGGAATAGTCGCCCTCACCAATAAGTGGCGATATGAAAGTATAGGAATCATCGTAATCATGAGTTGAAAGCATAGGAATCATCGTAACAAGAAGGTGAAAGCACAGGAGCCATCGTGACCATGAGTTCCTGCCCAACTCAACTGACCTTTTTGAATGTCATAACTTAGGGGATATCGAGCATAGTTTAAAGCTCTAGAAAAATTTCCCAAAGAATCCCCTGGTATCTTTCAAATTAAAGTTGCAGTCAACATACACTGCAACCACCAAGGACTCCACAATACCTGCCAGCGTTTTCGGAATTCCCATCAACACCCGCAAAGATCCTGGTAATCCGGATGGCACTAGACCAGCTAATGAAAATGTCTCCAAGTATTGAGCCATGTGTTAGAGAAGCAGCGACGGCACTTGCAAGTGAATTGGAAGTCGAAGCAAAAGTAATCTGTTAAGGCGCAAGCAAGAAAACTCAGGCCGCTATCAGGCAAAAAATTAGGTTGAGATCAGAGGGAAACATCGGAACCTAATGAGTTTTCCGCATAAGCGCCCGAACAGCGGCCATTAGGATGCCAACGACGAAACTCAAAACTTGAAGTGATGAAAAAGCTGCAGAAAGTGGGAAATATTAGTAAAACTGAAATGAGCAAAGGGCATAATCTTTATAAGGAGATATGAAAGATAAAAAAGTCCCCACATTTCACCAATCATTCGGGAGGTAAGGAAAGAGGGGCCAGGCCAACCAAGCAACCCAGGAGGACTTAAAGCACTAATCCTACAACTACCGGCCCGAGGAGAACTCCACTGCAACCCGCACCGCCTTCGCTCGATCAGAAAGTACGGACCGACATTCGGCCTATCTGATGCCGAGCTCGGATGCGCCCCTGTAGAGCTGGCCTATGCACTCATTCTAGCCCACTGAAAACAAGCACGGGAATGGCCCTCGCCGGCCCCGGCCAACGTTTGCTCTGCTCGGCCACTTGCTCAGATTTTCTAGCCCCCAACTACAAGATGGTATATGTAGCCCTCGGGGCCGGTCCGGAAATGACGACCTCCCTCGGCCCTGCTCCCCTCACTATCTTTGGAGCGATTCTCAGATAGAGGATAATACGAGCCCAGGGAGCCCAGTTTGGTCAACTTCCTTGACCCAGCTCGAGCCTGTTGGTAGGATTAGCAAGAAACTGTAACGCCCTCCGCGAACCAAGAAACGACCAAACCGATTCGTCGGCAGCCGAACAACGCGAGTGGCAAGGACGGGCACGACCTCCAGTTCCATGCCCCCAGCACAGCATGATACCCACAAAAATCAGAATACTTCAGCCTGGACCCATCCAGGTCGCCATTGAAGGAGCCTTACGCAGGGGCATCCAGTCCTGTCACTGAAAGGCTTATTCGTGTACGCCCTCCGAAAGGTGCCATTGTGCTGGAGTAAAGATACGCCCATGGCCAAACCTTCGCTTCTTAGATCCAAAACTCGTGTGAAACCCACTTGCGTTTATGGCCTACCGCCATTCGTCAAAGGGACGATCGTCCGGGTCGGTCCCCCCGTCTAGAAGATGAAGTTGGGGTAACAGTACGCAGTCGTCGCGATTGGTTATTTTGCAAAAGCGGGTCGGGGCCGAACCACTAGCGCGAACAATCGAACAAAAAATAAACAATCTTATATGAAAGTCACTCAGGACCCCTTGGTCCATCACATCCGATATAGCCACAATGACGAGGAAGAACCTCAGGTGTTCTGCGACGACCTCCATATGCAAAACGACTTATCCATGGCGCACGATTCACAATCCAACGGACAAGTCGAGGCGATTAACGCAGTTATGAAACAGTACCTCAAGACCCGCTTCGAAAAACGCAAAGGGTCACAGCCTGAAGAACTCCCTGAAGACTTGGCAATGCATCGGTCCGCCACTTAAGAAATATCTTCGTAGCCTCCGGCACTGAGGCGATGACCCCGGTCGAGATTGGAGCACACGCCCACCGGAGAACCCATCTCGAAGAACAAGATCAATGTGACCCTAAAAACCTGGGCCTTATCACCAAAAACAGAACCAAGCAGAAAGGCGGAATACCATCTATAAAGAAAACTCCCAAGGTTCATCATCGAAGCCTCCAGATCGAAGACCTCATTCTTAAACAAGCATTGGGGCCAGATCTGGGACCTCCTGAACCCAAGTGGCAAGGACCGTACGAAAATAACGAAGCCCTTCAGAACGGGGTTTGCTAGCTAGAGTATCTGAATGACCAAAGATTAATTCATTCAACGAAGGCCATGTCCTTAGAAAGGTATTATCAATAAAAATTCAACTCTATTTCATCTCTAATTCAAATGTACTATAAGACCGAGCTCGCCTCGGCACCTCGAATGACCGGCTCCTCCGGCACTATAAGACCGAGTACGCCTCGGCACCTCGAATGACCGGCTCCTCCGGCACTATAAGACCGAGTACGCCTCGGCACCTCGAATGACCGGCTCCTCCGGCACTATAAGACCGAGCTTGCCTCGGCACCTCGAATGACCGGCTCCTCCGGCACTATAAGACCGAGTTCGCCTCGGCACCTCGAATGACCGGCTCCTCCGGCACTATAAGACCGAGTTCGCCTCGGCACCTCGAATGACCGGCTCCTCCGGCACTATAAGACCGAGCTCGCCTCGGCACCTCGAATGACCGGCTCCTCCGGCACTATAAGACCGAGTTTGCCTCGGCACCTCATCAGACCGGCCCATCCGGCACTACAAGTCCGAGTTCGCCTCGGCACCTCATAAGACCGGCCCATCCGGCACTATAAGACCGAGTTCGCCTCGGCACCTCATAAGACCGGCCCATCCGGCACTATAAGTCCGAGCTCGCCTCGGCACCTCATAAGACCGGTCCATCCGGCACTACAAGTCCGAGTTCGCCTCGGCACCTCATAAGACCGGTCCATCCGGCACTACAAGTCCGAGTTCGCCTCGGCACCTCATAAGACCGGCCCATCCGGCACTATAAGACCGAGTTCGCCTCGGCACCTCATAAGACCGGACCATCCGGCACTATAAGACCGAGCTCGCCTCGGCACCTCGAATGACCGGCTCCTCCGGCACTATAAGACCGAGTTCGCCTCGGCACCTCGAATGACCGGCTCCTCCGGCACTATAAGACCGAGTTCGCCTCGGCACCTCGAATGACCGGCTCCTCCGGCACTATAAGACCGAGCTCGCCTCGGCACCTCGAATGACCGGCTCCTCCGGCACTATAAGACCGAGTTCGCCTCGGCACCTCATAAGACCGGCCCATCCGGCACTACAAGTCCGAGTTCGCCTCGGCACCTCATAAGACCGGCCCATCCGGCACTATAAGACCGAGTTCGCCTCGGCACCTCATAAGACCGGCCCATCCGGCACTATAAGTCCGAGCTCGCCTCGGCACCTCATAAGACCGGTCCATCCGGCACTACAAGTCCGAGTTCGCCTCGGCACCTCATAAGACCGGCCCATCCAGCACTATAAGTCCGAGCTCGCCTCGGCATCTCATAAGACCGGTCCATCCGGCACTACAAGTCCGAGTTCGCCTCGGCACCTCATAAGACCGACCCATCCGGCACTATAAGACCAAGTTCGCCTCGGCACCTCATAAGACCGGCACATCCGACACTATAAGTCCGAGCTCGCCTCGGCATCTCATAAGACCGGTCCATCCGGCACTATAAGTCCGAGCTCGCCTCGGCACCTCACAAGACCAGCCCGTCCGGCACAATCAACAAAGGGCGAATGAAAGACAATGCTGCACCAACCGGGCCCAAACACAGAAAAAAAAGCAACAAAGGCCATAAAAAGATTTCATTCATTCAAGATAAGACGTTCCATATCAGAATACAAAGGAAACCAAGGAAAAACGGCACGCAGGCCATACATGGAATAAAATAAAAATCTACTCGGCCCTGTCCTCCTGATCGGCCGCCTGAGAAGACTGTCCCTCACCTTCGCCGGACGGAATCAACGCCAGATCTTCGACAACTTCAGCGGCCTTCGGCTCATCATCTCCGAGAGTTTCAATCTTCAGGTCCGCCTCCTGAGACTTTATATAGGCCTGGACCTCCTCAAAGGTCTTCCCTTCCTTCATGAGATCCAATATCTCATAGCAGGTGGAGACATAGTTAAGGTTGATCAACTCCTCGTACTCGGGTGTCTTCTGGAAAGTAGCCGCCCCGTCGGCAAGGCCCCTGGCATAACCCGCAGCTTCACAAGTCTGGATCCGCTCGGCCAATTGCTCAAGCTGGGCCTTAGTACTGTGCAAATAGGCCTCGTGCTCGGCCCTGATGTCCAGGCACCGTTTTTGCGCTTTCTCGGCCGCCATGGCCATCTCATCGGCCTTCCCTTTCCAGATATTGGCCTCAAAGGCCCGGCTCTCCAGAAGCTCCATCTCACCCTTCAGAGAGGTCATCTCCTCCTCCAGAGACTTAATAAGCGAAGGGCAGAGGTGGTGCTCCTCCTGTAAGGCCTTGAGATCGGCCTCTGCCTTTTTGTGTTTCTCAACCAAGGCCGTCAGCTCCCCAGCGGCCTTCACATAGGTGCACAACGCCCGGCCCAAAATAGCATTTCCAAATTGGATCTGCTCATCCGGACCCATGTCATTGGTCACCATCTCCATTTTCGGCGTCCAACCCAAAATGGGGACATGGCTGGACTCAACCACCGGGAGAATACCAACGGAAGCGGAAACCTCAGCCCTGACAACAGGGAGCGGTAATACACCTCCGTACAGCCGACGGGCGGAGTGTGAGGTCTCTCCTCTGGATTCGGGACAAACATCCGCACCACCGCGGGTATCTTAAATCGCCCCCGCCATGCCTCCAACTGCCCATCGGTAACCGTGCTGCGTATCAAGGCCGAATCCCACTCCGCCTCAACAAAAGGAGACGGCCGAAGCCGAACCCAGGCCCGGGTCTCGCCAACCGCCGTCAACGGCGTCACCTCCTCCACGTCCCCCGAATTCGCCTCTCCAGAATCCGGCGACACGGTTAAACCGGCCTCTATCTCGCCCCTCGTCTCCGACATCTTAAATACGCAAAGAAAAAGAGGAGGAACAACAAGCTTACCGGGAAAGTCTATGTGAAATCGGAGAAGAAGAAAAATCGCCAAAAAGAAAAATCTTTCTCTGCAACAACACGCAAAAATGGCGAAAGGAGCAATAAAGAAGAAGGATCTCTATATTTATAAGATAAAAAAAGGGCATTAAGTGCCAAAGCATATGAAGCGGCGATTCATAATGAATCATCACGGAGATCAAAGACGCGTGAAACACGACAAATTACAGAAAGATGGAGGTAACAAGATTTAGCTTCTTAAAAATACAGAAAGGTAACGTGCTTAATTAATTTACATATGGGGTAATCTGTCCATTAAAAACAAGAGAAGGTTAATGATCTATTTTGTACAACAAAGAGGGCATTGTTGTCGATCCACCTTGGCATCCACTTAAGCGCTCCAGGCGGCCGACCAGCCGAGCAGATCCTGGAGCCGAACCGGTCATAGACCCGACTGTCTCTCGGGCTCACAAAGAACCGGACCGGACAGAGACATTAGAGCCGACCCGGGATCCGACCCGGGAGGACCGAGCAGACCCTAGATGGATACGCTCCGAACCGTAAACATAACAGGACCGACCAGAACATCGGGAAGCTCGAGGGCCGACCCTGTTGTCGGTCGCAACAGATAAGTATTGCCAAAAAGCACGAAGAACAGGCAGACAGGACAATTAGGGAGGGCTGCCATATCCCTTCCCAAAGCAAGCCTAAGAAGGTGACACGCGTCAAAGAAGTCACTACACTGCGACAAGTGTCATAAGCCTGTTCACTTGAATCTTCCAGCTGTCATCTCATAAATGGCTAATATTGCCTATATATATGCCAGTGGAATGTACAATAAGAGGACTTTTTGGAAAAACTGGAAAAATATATATATAGAGAGAGGAAGAGAGACAAAAAAGTGAGAAAAGAGAAAAGGATAAGACTTGTAATTAACAAGACTATTGATTTGACTGGCCAAAATATTTTCTACTCATTTACTCTTTATCAAGATCATTAATAAACATTTAATGGTCCAATATTTTTCATTCTGTTTACACGTCCCTCTTATTATTTTCTACGTGGCTTCGATCCATTCGTCCAGATCAACACACGTGACGTTGACCAAATCAGATATCAACAGGCATAATGCTTCAAAAAGCCCCATCAAAATAATAAAAAAGTTCACAAATTTTATAATGTTAGATTGGGAATAAGAAAAGAATAAGATATTTTATATTATTATGTTTTAACGGAAAAGTTAACGGTGTTAAATAAGAACCTAACAGCATCTCAAATAATATTATAAAGATTCATTAAAATGAATAAATTATACACGGACCTCGTGAGATAAAAAATAAAAGTACATAGACTATAGTTTTTGGCGTGGATTTTAACGATGGTCATGCGTGGTTTCTCACACACACAGAGGTTGGTATTACATGCATGTTGTGTGTTTTGTGACATGACATGCGTCCCCACAAAATATTAATCAACATAATAATAGAATACTAAAATATATCGTTTTTATGACAAGTTACGTTATGATATAATCTCTTAAAAGCAAATTCTGACATTGAAAGATTCCAAAATAAACATGAAAAATGACCTTTCTGAAATGTCATTTATGAGGATGGCCACACCAGATTCCTTGCTTTCCATGACCTTCATTTCCGGATGTCTACCCAATGAAATTCGAGAACGAATTTCATGTTTAAGTTAATTTGTACTTACTTAATTTTATTATTTATATTTGATCGGTTAATAAGCTCGTGGGAGAAAACTTATTTAGCCCATCTAGATATAGTATTGTTCTTTTTTATCCTAAGTTTTTTTACGGCGGCAGCATACTTATGTGTATTTATTTTGATACTTAAATTTTTGGAATTGACATTTATTCGAATATAATCGAGTCATATATTATATTTTCGAGTAACATAATTTCGAGTCAACTTCAAAAATATACAATATTGAGGAAGGTTGACAATCGAGTAACACGAATTAAACAATCGGGCAACACGAATGCGGAATGCGAGTAACTCGAATCTGTTACTCGAGTAGCTCGAATGCCTCTTTCGGGTAACTCGAACAGGACAATCGGGTAACACGAATGCGGAATGCGAGTAACTCGAATCTGTTACTCGAGTAACTCGAATGCCTCTTTCGGGTAACTCGAATTCATTCGAGTAATCCCTTGCGGGTAACTCGGACAGTCGAGTAATCCAAATGGACAATCGGGTAACTCAAATGTGAAATGCGAGTAACTCGAACATGGTACACGAGTAACCCGAATACGCGAGTTACACCAATGGAGTAACTCATATTTGTTCGAGTAACTCGTAACTCTACTCGATTGTGTAACTCGTGTTACTCGAAAACTGATATCGTATATTTTTGAAAGTTGACTCGAAAATTTTGTTACTCGGAAGTACAATATATGACTCGAATTCATTCGAGTAAAGGTCAATTCCGATAATTTGGATATCAAAAGAGTTGGTGTTAAACTTAGGACAAAAAAGAATAATGCTATATATAAAAGGGCAATGTCAGCTATTCTCACTACACTCGTATATGTATAGAGCCCGACCAAATGAATATTCAATTATTCACATTATATATTTTTTATTTGATGCAAGTATTCATATTAAATGAGTAAAATGATAATACAAACCGAACACATCAAACGAATATTACTGTACTCATATTGGGTGAGAAAAAAATAGAATAATTGGTTCTTCGGATGTTGATCGGAATATCACCAGAAAATCCAATAACATCTGGAATGGATAGAACTTGATGAGTCTTGTTCTTTCAATTTTATTTTCAAATTATCGTAAAATAAATACTTGCAAGAGTATGAGACATCTCCCACAATATATGGATGCATTTTTTCGAACTAAAAAAATTAATAAACAAGAAAACTCAATTAGTTAGAATATTACCATTAGGGCTGTTACCGAGTCGAAAATCCTACAAACTTTTACTGGGTTCGACTCGGCTCGAACTTTTTTAAACATATTCGATTCGGCTCGATTCGGCCGAATATCAAAAACAAATATTTGATTCGGGTTCGAAACCTTTTTTTTTGGTTCATTATTCGATTCGATTTGGTATTTCGGATCGAACTTTTGCAAATAGTTCGATTCGGTCTTGTAAATAATGAAAATCAGAATTGGTTCGCAGATAGTTCGATCCAGTCTAGTAAAAAAGGAAGAATGGACTGGGGGGTTATAAGAATATTGGACTGAGCCGAATATTTGATCCGATTTGGGTCGAATCCAAAATTAGGGTTAGGCCTTATATTTGATGGGACGAATCGAGCCCAAATCAAGCTTTTTCGAGCTGAATCTGTCGAATCGGATCGAATATTTAAATTTACTCACAAGCCTAATTACCATAGCCTAGTTTAGAATCCAAGTACAATATTGATATATTTTGAGTCTAGTTAAGTACATAATCATATACTGGTGATATACATAAATCTAATACGGAATTGTATCCAGTCGAATATCAATTACATATCTATCTACCTTCTTTTAACCAAACCCCAATTGTACCTGCATCATGTCTATGATAATGGTGCATCGTGCCTATGATAAATGCCAATGTTAGTCAGTAAAACTACCAAAGCCAGTGTAGAGTTAAAAGCTAGCAAGACAAGTGTGCTTAGGTATAGGCCCCTCGAAAGCAACATGATATGTTTATGGAAACTTGGGAGAGGAAATGCTCGTAGGTACAAGGTAAAATTAATATTTTCCCCAAAATACATACAATCATTTTAAATTTGACATCAAAATATATCTACTACTAGATGTTCTCCCGTGCGCTGCACCAGGCAAAATATTTTATTATTAAAATATATATTTTTCGGTCCCCAAATTTATTCTTTAGAATCTTCGACATGAATTTTAATAAAATAACTTGTTGAGCATATTATAGAATTTAATATAATTGCATAAAGAGTCTCACATTAGCATAGTGTTAATCAGTTAATATCCATTATGTGTACAAATTTTAGAGACATACCGAGAAAAGGTATGAATAAATTTTGGGGACGAAAATAGTATATGATTAAGTCTTGATTACATTTATTCAAAAGCGTGACCAAGTAAAATAAATCGTTAAACTCTTTGCAACCAAATTTCAACCGAGAGGCTCAAATGTGCTTCTCACTAGTAAACTCTCGCACATGCATATTGCTAAATAAACTAAACTCTCTCACATGCATATTGTTAATTCCTATCACCAATAACAGCAAATTTCAAAAAAAGATCCAAATTCGAAAGCCGTCGGGATCGATAGAATGAGAAGAGAATATAAACTGCAATTGAGAAAGTGGAGAAGCCTGAGCAGGTCTATTTTTAAGAAAGAGCAGTAAAATTTAGCTAGATTTAAAAATAGCCATCAGGAACTCTCTTTTAAAGTTGATACAAGTAATTAAAGGGAATACGGACCTGAAAGTATTTATATTGGCAAGAGCACCCTAGCATACCTGCAATTTTTTTAAACATTTAAGTTTCTTTTTTTGTACACGAATAAACTAAAAAAAGCACAAACATTAGGCAAAAAGAACTAAAGAAAGAAGCACAAAACAACCAGCACCTAGGAAGTACACAACACCAAGTGACCCGTAATTTTGGAAGCAGCAAATAAAAAATCCCCGGCAGCAATGGTTGAAGGCAACGGCGACGAAATCAAAATCGAAAACAGAACAAGAGGAACAATGTTTCAGAACAAAAATATAATAATAATATTTCCCAAAAATGGAAGACAGAACACATAATATTAACTACACAAGACAACCCAAGCCAAAACATGAAATCGGTGGAGGCACAAAAGCAGGGTCCATTCTCGGGAAAAAGCAATAACAAACACCACAAGAAGGAATACTCCGGAGAAACTTCTACATAAATACATATAAATCTCTACAAATATTTCCACTACTACAAAAACAAAGATTTAACAATGGTTCGAGTTCCTTTAATGGTTTTGAACCAATTAAAGGTACATTGTTAAATTTAATAATGTTGTATAAAAACCATTGTTAAATTCAAAATTTAACAATGGTTCATTTACAACCGTTGTTAAATTAATATTTTTTTTAAAATTAATTTTTTAACAACGGTTGTATAAGAACCGCTGTTAAAAATTTTGAAATAAAAAAATCAATTGCCCTCACATCCCGCCCCCTGCCCCGCCCGCCCGCAACCTGTAAATGTGCATTTTTGTATATTTTTGCTGCTCATGGGATTCGAACCTGTGACCTCCAGGTGGGTATCAAACCGCTGAGCTGAAGTCAATTTCTGTTATTTTTATTCTTTATTTGATATAAGTGTAGAACAAATATATATATATATAGGTTTTTTAATATTTTCAGAATTATATTATATACATTAAACTTATATATATTATATCAAATTTAATGAAACTGATAATTAAGGTTTATATTATTAATTAAGATATTATATTATTATAGAATAATAATATAATTTAATAAAAATATATTACATATTAAAAATTATACTGTATTTATTGCATATAATCATGCTGAAAATTTAAATTTAATAATGTACATAAAAAATAAATATGTTATATTATATACTATAATGTACTATATGTAATAAAATTATAATACATTATATAATAACAATTATAGAGAAAATATAGAGAAAATTCTTATTCATTCAATAGTGTCGAAATATAGTCTTACAAGCATATATATACCCTAGGAAAGCTCTCGTTAACAATACACAATTAAATAAGAAGCACAAAAACTTTTAAAAATTTGCAATTAAGTCCCGAAAAACAGAAAAATACAAAATTGAGGACCTAAACATCATTTTTGGCCAAAAACGACGTACCTCACCGCCTTTAAGAAAGGCTGAGTTCATCCCAAAAATCACAAACAAATATTTTTTAAATATTTCAAAAACGCCTCCACTCTAAATATCAAATAGCAATCTCGTCCACTACATCAAATGTATACATATAATTATATAATGAATTTAATCATGCTGAAAATTAAACAGCAATCTCGTACAATGAATATTAATAAAAAACTGTTAAAAATGTTAATACACTTAACAAACGGTTCTAAAAAGAACTGTTGTTAAAAAAAAAAATTAACAGCGGTTCCACAAATAACCGCTGTTAAATGTGCAGTTTAACAGCGATTTTTTGTAACAACCGTTGTTAAGTGTGTGTGCATTTTTTTTTTTAAACACTTAACAGCGGTTCTACAAATAACTGTTGTTAAATGTGCAGTTTAACAGCGGTTGTTTGTAACAATCGCTGTTAAGTGTTTTTTTAACAGCAGTTTTTTATAGAACCATTGTTAATTTATTATAAATATTTACAGGTATGCCACCGCGTCATTTTAACAGCGGTTTTTGAACAACCGCTAGTAGTGTTCATAACAGATTCATACATACAAACGAACGATTAGAGGTACGTGACATTATTATACCTATCAGACCAGTCCTTCTAAGGAGTCGTAATCGTCCTCCGAAGAGGCCGTTCGGTCGCAAGGTTGCCGGTCTATATACCTCTAATCACAAGAAAGAATAAAGACCCAATTTTAAATAAAATAATAATAATGTAATTTCTCGTGACATAATTTCAGAGACACCCAACAAACCGGCACTCGATTTCATAAAAGAGTCGGCGCAGACATAAAAAAACTCGCATCATCACTCAAGCTAACTAAATTCCAGAGGCTTGCATAACAAACTAAATGTCTAGGAAATCACATACGCACATAGAAAGACGCACGAACTACTATATTCCAAAACACCGGCAGCCCGAAAGCATTATTTTTTTGAGAAGTAGAGAGCAACTAAATCCCATATCCTGGCGTACAAAACTAAATGGACCAAAAAATTTTAGAACCAATAACCTGAATGAGAAATACGTATCGCCAAAGAAAATCCAGGACCAAATAAAGCTGAGAGAGGAAAAAAAAGAATGCCTGAGCAGAAACAATGCACAAAAATCTTATAAAAAAAATAATCTGGAAGTGTAAATGAACCATGCTAGTAAACAAACACACACAGCAGACCCTCTAAACTCAAAAACAACAGCAGGCTTAGCTCTTCCAAGACCAAATACAAAAGTAATACCCCAACATAACTACAAAATATAAAAAAAACCCCATAGCCATAAAATATTATTTATCTGAGAAGTAGAAAGCAACAAATCCCATATCCTGACATAAAAAGCCATATGTGCAAAAAATCTTAGAACCAAGTACCTGATTGTGGAATACGTATCGCCAAAGAAAATTCAAGATCAAATTAGAACTCGGGAAGAAAAAAAGCAATGTTTAAGCAGAGGTGAAGTACAAAAAACCGGAAAAAAAGAAACCAAAATGAGACAGAACATTGTTAAAGCCAAAATATTATTCAAAAAACACCGACATAAATAAACCGTCAAACTCTTTGTATCCAAATTTCAACCGAGAGGCTCTAATGAGCCTCTCACTACTAAACTCTAGCACATGTATATTGCTAAATATACTAAACTCTTTCGCATGCATATTCCTAATTCTAGGAAGTCTATGCCAAGCGAAATACATCTACCCCAAGGGAGAAGAAATGAGGCCATCACCAATAACAATGAATGAAGTCCTCGGAGGAGCACCCAAACTAAAATCAAATGACGTCTGACCAAACAACAGGCAATGTCTAGTCCGACCATCCAGAATATACCAAAAAAAAAAAGAGAACCATGCTTTATAAGGCAAATACAATAATTCAGCACAAAAAATAACCCGAGTTAAACAAATATATATGACTGAACCTATAAAGCAGACCCCAAAAAATAACAGGCCACAACTAAACATAATATATTGAACATGTACCTGATAACGAAAATACAACAACAATCTTCGGTAGCAGAAAAGAACACAAGGCGTCCTTAGTTCTTCTTAAGTACTTTATGGTGGTTTTCACTACTGTCCAGTGACTTTCACCGGGATTTGATTGGTATCGCCTTGTCGTGCTACGGCAAACGATATATCTGGTCGAGTACAAATCATGGCATACATGATTGATCCAATGCGAAGCATATGGAATCTTGCTCATGCAGGCTCACTCATTAGGAGTCGAAGTACTCTGAGTCGTACTCAGATGAATGCCATGTGACATTGGCACGAATCCTCTTGGAGTCCTGCATATTGAACCTCTTCAATATCTTGTCAATGTAGGTACTTTGACTCAGGCCAATCATTCTCTTTGATCTATCTCTATAGATTTTTATC
This sequence comes from Orobanche coerulescens, assembly GCA_033398695.1. Taxonomy (NCBI): domain Eukaryota; kingdom Viridiplantae; phylum Streptophyta; class Magnoliopsida; order Lamiales; family Orobanchaceae; genus Orobanche; species Orobanche coerulescens. Next base: position 6,702,729 of record CM065816.1, read on the forward strand.
CGAAGAATATAAACAGCTTCTCCTAAGTCTTTCATGGAGAAGCAACTTCACAATAGGGTTTTGGTGAATGAAAAAACTATTACCCTAATTTATGTAACACCCCGAAAATGGCAGCTATTACAGTGCCGTGGACCCCACCGGGACCCACCAGGCGATATCAAAACATATTTAACCATCCCATAATTGTGATACCGAACCACAATATAAGTCATAGCCCCGAATAGGAGCTTATACCATATATATCAACTTATATAACAGTACACAGGATCCACATCCGGTATAAACCATATGGAGATGGAGTATACCTAACTCTATAATAATACATTCATCCAAATTTATATAAATCGAAGACATAAAATTTCACAGATTATACATAACCGACAAAAGACTCGGGCCCCCCGAATTAGCACCATTCAATACCCTTCGCCGCCATCGTGCTCTTCCTGCGCCTTGCCCTTTTCTCGCCCTGAAATACAAGTATTTCGCCCAAACCACAGGGTCAGCTACATGATAATAATTCTCATGGCATTATACAATTCATATACATACGGATCTCAAAGAAACAACCGACTGCTGAACATACCCCTCGAGCGTACAAACAGTCAGTCTCAAACTGTCAAACATATCCAATCATACACGGAATGTGAACAACCAAACAACATGGCTCAAGACGAACGTCACAGTACGCCCGATCCGGAAATGTGTCCGTGCACATGTCCACCCCGTATACGGAATCCAGAATATATGTGATACGATGTACCTAATTAGCCTCACGAACTACGCCTCGTGTGCACGGTCCAATGCGGAAACATCCACGCATGACCATCAAGTGCCCGACTAAAAATCCTACACATAACCAATCGGCACGCAGATATAACTCCAGAGATGTCACTATGCAACATGACAACGAAACTCAATAATTTACATATTTATCCAAGAATCGAACGACTCACCGAAGTGACAACAAGGCTCAACGGGACCAACGGTATCAAAGGCGATAAACTTGAGAATACAATCCCACCACAAAATGGTGATACGATCAAGAACAACACCATAGCATGAATCGTAGATTCATAGAGCATTACTTATACACGAAACGTATAATATCACAAGTATTCAACCATCATTATAACCAAGCAAGATAACTTGCCTCAATTCCGTAGACGAATAATCCTTCTTTTGAGTGAACAAACGGATGGTATCCTTGTCTAACAATACTCACTCGAACAAGCAACCTTGAATGAAGTGTAATTCATTCAACAACACATTCGTACGATAATGATATTAATTCATAGGAAACAACATCCATACCTTTTCCCGAGTAGTTCAACTATCCTAATGAACATTCTATCGTTCAATTATGAATTATCATACACCAAGTTCATTATAGTAAATACGGATTTGGTACGACAATACTCGAATTATCCGAAAAATACAACAGTAAAGATGAGAGTTTAGGTGGATATTACATACTCCCTCCCTTAAAAAGAGTTTCGTCCCCGAAACTAAGGGGTAAACAACTCGGGATATCTTTCTCGCATGATGTCCTCAGTTTCCCATGTAGCCTCCTCGATTCTGTGTCTTGATCACTGAATCTTCAATAAGGGATTGTCTTGTTCCTCAACTGTTTGACCCTCCTCTCGAGTATCCGCACAGGATGTTCTTCATACGAATGATCATCGTCTATCTCGAAATCGTTGGAATCGAATAATGTGGCTCGGGTCAGCAACATAATTCCTCAGCTGGGATACATGAAATACGTTGTGAATTCGACTCAAAGCTGGTGGTAACGCCAGACGATAGACTAGATCGCCTACACGTTCCAAAATCTCAAATGGACTAATATACCTCGGGATCAGCTTGCCTCTCTTCCCAAAACGAAAAACATATCAAGTCGGAGATACTTTTACCAGTACATGATCACCAACCTCAAACTCGAGTGGTCGTCGATGATTATCTGCATATGATTTCTAGTGGCTCTGAGCCGTTAAGAGACGACTTTTAATCAGGGCAACCTTCTCACGAACTGCTAGAAACATATCAGGCTCTATACCAAGGGATTCAGACGAGTCGTCCCAACACAAAGGTGACCTAAAACGGCGGCCATACAATGCCTCATATGGTGCCATATTGATCGAAGCATGCCAACTGTTATTATAGGTGAATTCCACTAACGGTAGTTGGGCTTCCCAGTTATACTTCCAATCGAGAGCACACGCCCTCAACATATCATCTAGAGTTTGAATAGTCCTCTCAGACTGACCTTCAGTCTGAGGATGAAATGCCGTACTGAAGTTCAACTGCGTACACATCGCACAATGAACTGCCTTCCAGAAATGTGACACAAACCGTCTGTTGATCTGATACAATACTCTTGAGGGTACCATGCAGCCTCACAATCTCTTTAATGAACAGTTGGGCCAACCTCTCGGGACCCCACATATCCTTAATCTCCAAGAAGTGGGCTGATTTGGTCAGACGATCTACAATCACCCATATCGTATTCATACCTCAGCGGCTCGTCGGAAAGTTAGTAATAAAATCCATCGATATGTCCTCCCATTTCCACTCGGGAATCAGGAGTGGTTTCAGCACGCCTGCTGGTTAATGATGTTCAATCTTGACCTGCTGACATGTCAAACATCTCGAAATGAATTTTGCAACTTCCCGTTTCATATTACCCCATCAATAATATAGCTTCAAATCCTTATACATTTTGTTCGACCCTGGGTGAATAGAGTATGGGGTAGCATGGGCCTCCTTCATAATAGTGTTCCTCAACTCTTCATCCGCCGGTACACATACTCAATTCTTGAAGCGTATCAGTCCGTCCTCGTGAATCACAATTCCAGGGGCATTCCCCTGATTTACTTCTCCCCGAATTCTAGATAAGAACGGGTCCGTCATCTATTTTGTTCTGATTGTATCGTTAAGAGACGATGAAATCTCAAGCGTACAAAGTTGTCCCTGAACACGCTGTAACCAGATCTCAATCTCTGGCCTCATGAACTCTAACTGCAATTCTCTCTGAACAGTCAAGCGGGCGAGTATCTGTTCCTATACTGTTTTCCGACTCAAGGCGTCGGCAACCACATTTGCTTTGCCCAGATGATAAAGGATCTCGATATCATAGTCTTTAATTAGCTCTAGCCACCTTCTATGCCTCATGTTCAATTCCTTCTGTGTAAAGATGTACTTCAGGCTCTTGTGATCAGTAAAAATCTTATAGCTAACCCCATACAAATAGTGACGCCATATTTCAAACCAAACACCACGACTGCTAGCTCCAGATCATGGGTCGGCTAGTTGACCTCGTAAGGTCGCAACTGTCTAGATGCATAGGCAATCACTTTCCCATTCTGCATTAATACGCATCCAAGGCCTTGTCTCGACCCGTCACTATACACCACGAATCCTTCCGTTCCTTTTGGTAGAACCAAAACTGGTGCTGAAATCAGTAGACTCTTGAGTTCATCAAAACTCTGCTGACATGCCTCTGTCCACAAATACTTCTTATCCTCAACAGGTTAGTCATCGGTTGAGTAATCTTGGAAAAACCTTCCACGAACCATCGGTAATAGCCTGCTAGACCCAGGAAGCTGCGAACTTCCTTCACGTTCTTTGGAGGTAGCCAGTCTCGGATAGCTTCTGTCTTCTGTGGGTCTACTCTCACCCCATCGACCGATATCACATGTCCAAGAAAAATAACCGCAGGCATCCAGAACTCACATTTGGAAAATTTTCCATAGAGCTGTTCCCGCCTCAACGCATCGAGAACTTGACGGAGGTGATACTCGTGCTCTTCATGGTCACGAGAGTAAATCAGAATGTCGTCAATAAAAACGACTACAAAACGATCCAGATAATTAATAAAAACTCGATTCATCAACTCCATGAATACCGCCGGTGCATTAGTCAGTCCGAATGGCATCACTACGAACTCATAATGTCCATAACGAGTACGAAAAGCTGTCTTCGGAATGTCCGACTCTCGTTCTCAACTGATGATATACGGATCTTAAGTCGATCTCAACTGATGAACAAATTAAAACTCGCAAGTGTACGAATCGCTTTTGTAGGTAGCGACAAGTAACTCCGAGGTCGATCTCACAAGGAGTTGGAAACGGTTTGAAATTTAATAATGTTCGGCAAATAGTTGAATTAACAAAAGTAAAGTAAAGTAAAATATACCAATGATTTGATAGGATTACAATCACAAACGCAGAAAATTAAAATAAACGAAACGTTAACAACACCGAATTAATGGTTGGATAATTAAGAGATTACAATTATGAGAATGATATGGGAGTTTAGAATCACCGACACACACGTAATCAATTGTTAGTTCCGATACTCAAAGAAATAAGGTTTGGAATTATCGATTGCTCACGATTAAAAGAAATCCGTTTGATGACGGTAATTCTAAAAATCACGATTGTTCTTTTCAAAAATAAGAGACACTCATTTGATGGGGATGAATCCCTAACTAACAATCGATTAAACGACTACTTTGGATGAGGTAAATTGCTAAAAGATCGCGTAAAAAAAGGTTTAGAACATTAACAACCGCTTCTATCGGGTCGTTTGATGGCGGAATCCGACAAAAACCCTCGTTTTGACAATAATAACAACTATGAAATAGGTTTGATGATCTAAATCAAAAGTTCTTATGTGAAGAACAAACAAAGAGGAACAATCCCAAACTCTACCCGGAAAATCAATTGAAACTAACAATAGATAACATGTGTGTGGCTCAATCTAAAAACCCATATGAAAAGATTAGCTACACATGATTATTTCAACAATAATAGTGAAAATCGTAAAACAAAACATGGTAGAAACTTCCCTTGTAAAAGCCAAAATCGAATTCCCGATGAAGGTTTGATGTTCTTCCTTCAAGAACTCATAACAAATTATACAAGGAATTATGACCACTCACAAATGTATTTTTCAAATGAAGAACATACCAGCAAAATGATGAAAAAATCTCTCTATTCCTCCCTTTTTGGTGTTTTCTCCACAAATCTTGTATTTTTCCACACAAAATATCTCACAAGATCAGATTATCCTCTCTTTTGGTCCCCCAAGACCTTTTTATAAAGCCAAAAAGCCAAGAAAATCCCTCCAATTCATGTAAAAATATCAATGAAAAGGTCATGCACCGAAAAGTGACATGGCCCGTGTTAGATGACATAGCTCGTGTCGAACTGTCCTGGAAACGCAAACTTTCACTGCCCCATGGACCCGGCCGTGTCGTGTGACACGGACCGTGTTGTACTGCTCTGGAAATGAAAATTTCACTGGATGCGTGACCCGGCCGTGTCCTGTGACACGGCCCGTGTTGAACTGTTGCGATATTTCGTTAACGCAAGTGCACGTTATCATTGACAAGTAATAAAGTGATGAGTGAGTATCGTTCCCACGAGGACTGAATTACTAAGTACCGATTTTTATGTATTCTAATTTTATTTGAACAGTCGAAAATTGGGTTGCAATTAACAACTAAATAAAATCAATAAAAGAACTAACAGAAAAAATGATCGCTTGAAGAAAGAGAATCAAATGATGAATAAGCCTAGGATTCTGAATCCACCTCGGTTTATCCGAATTTACTCTCGATTATCTGAAGTTAATGATTCCCCAATTTATTGAAAGCGAAGATTGCTAATATACTCTACCGCCTCTCTCGAGGTCAATAGATTTTTCTAAAGGCGAATAACGCACTCTATCCCTAGGTGAATTAATTCGTCAATAGGCAAAAAGCATAAAATCTCCAAAAGACCACGTAGTTCCTATGAGTACATTCCTATCTCACAAGACAAAACGGTTCTCACCAATAGTTCCTCACCAACTCTCCTCTCCCGATTCGAGTTGCGTAATTAAAACAATCCAATTATTGGCCAGACAATTGAAAGCATTAAAATCGATTGGGAAAACTCAATAGAAAAGGGAATTATATAGATAATCTAAAGCAAATCCGTCAACACTTAGGTTTCATCAAAATCCTAGATCAGGGTTTTAGCCTGACATGCTAAAAGATAAAAATACAAAATAAAAGAATGAAAGCATTAAAATCAAACGCAGATGAAGAGCTCGGATCCCTCCGTTCTTCTGGCTTTCGCCCTCTGCTCCTGATGTCTTCTGCTTCTGTTCCTTGATAATCAATTCTCTGATGAGTCGACCCTTTTTAGTTCTGATCTTGGCTCTTTATTTATAGCTTTCTTCTGCCTCAAAAATGCGTCCGTGTGATTAGGTCGAGATCCGGCTTCAAAATGGCTCAAAACCGCGCGGAGTACACCAAAACGGCCCCGTGTGCCGCGGCTCACGGGGCGCAGATTAAAACCTGGGCGCTTTTTAATTCATCTGGGCCGCGGCTCACTATATCTGTGCCGCGGCTCAGAGTACAGATTGCTCGGGGGGTCGCTGGGTGCCTCCTGTGCCGCGGCCCGCTTGCCTTGTGCCGATGCCCCGGGCCAAAATTCGCCGTTTTTGTCCGTTTTTCATCGTTTTAGCTTCCGGACTCAAATTTCCTACAAAACATAAAAGAATAGGGCATTACAAGCTCATTTATAGAGATTTACTCACAAAACGAATACAAAATCATGATAAATAAATGTATAAAAATACGCCTAATAAATACCCCCAAACTTGAGCCTTTGCTTGTCCTCAAGCAAAAAGAATTAATTTCAACAAAAGAATATCGTGAATAATCGTGCAAATCCAGTGTGCTCAACTTAATCAATACTACCCTAAAATTCTCTCTGAATAATACAAGTATCATAATAGCGAGCTACATCCAGAACACTGATTTCACAAAGTAACCACTTTCAGTCCTAATCACAGGTTCATGAAGAAAACCAAGCTCAAAGATTAACAAGCGTGAATTTAATCGGCCGTCAATACAAAAGGTTAAAATGAACAAGCTAACTCGCCCAGTTCCACAGTCTACTGGCAAAAAATTTTACGAGTTTCAACAAAAAATATCCCTCGGACAGTATTCCCTTATATAAGCTCAAGAAGATGATTCGAGTTGACCACTAGGTTCGGATCTCGGGATGTTTCATCGGGATAATCCTAGGGTGGAAATTCCATTCTCATGTATTGGGAAACCGTTTGACGTAAAAGACACTCATGGGGTACATGGATGCTTCTAGTTACTAAGTTCCCCTCCACAGCGGAGAAACAACTCGAATAGCTATTCCTGCATGTTCGATTCAAGGTCGCTGTTTTACGCGAGAGTAAACAACGGGTTACGCGAATACCCCCGGTTACTAGGCTCCCTATCATCAGCACATGCGAAAATTTCTAAATCACTAGTCAAATCAAGGTCGTCGTTTTACGCGAGAGTAAACAACGGGTCACGTGAATACCCCCAGTTACTAGACTTCCCGTCATAGAACAAAATAATATCTCGACTATTGGGAAAAACTGTCCGACTCTAAACTCAAATTAGGTGCCAACACGACTTATGTTCCTGGACGACTAGCTAATCGAAAAATGTAACCAAACGTATAGGCGACGATTTTAAAACACGTATGTCTCATTTCTTATCTGCTAAGGTTTCTACAAAAAACGAAAAAATTTCGGACCTAGATGAATACTCAACAAAAACAGCTATTCCTGACTGCAACTCGACTAAAATTCAATCGTTTCTTCAGAGATAAAACAGTATCGTAACATCAGTTTCACACACATAGAGGCACGAAAAATTCACGAATAAGAGTAAGATCATGACAAGCAAGGCTAGCAACAAAAATAACGAAAAAAATAATGAAAAGTGTAACGAATAAGTACAGCAATAAATGTAGCAACAGAAAGTAAATCCCCCCCAAACTTAGGACGTACATTGACCTCAATGGACAAAATATAATATGCAATAAATTAAGAAGGTCAAGTACTCCCCTACAAACAGCTCACGAACTGGTGTCGGCGTCGTCCGGTGAGGAGGGTGGTGTGGCTGGCCGAGCAGGTGCAATAAATGGCCCGTCCGGGTGCATCATATGGGCCGTCCATGCAGCTAGGTTCTCCTGGTGGTAGGCATCCCTCGCTGCCAGACGCCTTGCCTCACACCGGTTGGCTCGGCGGGCCTGCTCTCGCATCTCATCCCTGACGGCAGCAATGATGCTCTCTCTCTCCGTCCGCCTCTCCTCTCTCATGGCAGCCAGCATACTCTCCCTCTCTCTCCTCATCTCCTCTATATCTCTCCTCATCTCCTCTCTCAACTCGTCGAACCACGCCTGCAATCTCTCTCTATCGGGCGGCCGGCCGGCATCTGCCTGCCCTTGTGTCAGCAGAAGGGGCTCGGGAGATCCCTCGTGGGCCTCGTCAAGTAAAAATCCTCGTCCCCGAGCGTGTGATGGTGCTCCTCCCCACTGATCAAAATGTGAAATGATGCGGTGGTCGATCGGGGCCTGGGGAGCTAGCATCGGCTCGTCGTCTGACCACGTCATCCCCGACTGCCGGCAAAGAGCGCAAATAAGAGAGGGGTGCTTCAGCCCCATCTTGGCCCCTCCCTGAATAACTGAAAGATAGATCGGACCAGGAGAGGAGCCACATCGAATCGCAGCCCGGAGGTGATAGCATATAATGTCCGGGCTCGGGAGAGAAAAACAGTGCGGATCTGAGAGGTAGGGTCAATACGTGCGCAGATGAAGTACAGCCAGGCTCGCCCGAACCGACTGAGGCGCGAGCTCTTAAAGTAGAAGGTGGAAGAAGCCGGTGCGCGCCTCTCCCAGTCGGAGTTGGGCTGTGCAAGAGTCTCGAGCAGAGCCTCCTTCGTGAGGCTATCCATAACTCGCGAATAAGTTGTGTCATCAACCACCGGCAGCTCAAATAACCTCCGAATAGCAGCCACCGAGAAATCCACTGTAATGCCTCGGACGACAACCTGCGTCCGAGTATCTAGCTGCTGTATCGTCTGGCCCGCCCGAATGTGCTTCAAAAGCGCACTGGCATAGAACTCCTGCACTATCGATATCACCGCTGGCTCGGGGGGTGCAGCGAATCGGGCCCACCCCATCTCGTCTATCATGGTCGGCCAGCCTCTGCCTGGGCTGGAGTGAATCCCCTCTCCGGGATCAGAGGTCGAGGGCGAATCTTCTCGTTGAAGATTTTGTGGATCTCCGGGTCAGAGAACTAGTGCGCCTCCGACTCAGCTCGACTGTGAGAAGTTTCTCCTCGTGTGGGGGATGACTGGCCCTTTTTGCTGAGCTTTTTAGTCCTAGCCATAGCGAGTCCTGAAAAAAATTTAAACACAGAAGTTTACTTACTCAAACAATAACGAGAATAATCATCACTCGGCTAAGGATATCCAGCCGTAAATCAAGAATTTAACGAGCTAGCACAGCCGTGAGAGAAAAATAAAATTTGAGCTTTAACGTTTAAACTAGACGTAAGGGTTGGGGTTGCTGTAATTCCAGAACAAATACGTTGCACATAGATTCAAAATATTGCCTTAACAAAGAAAATTTTTTTCATTCAGACATTTCATCAAACACTTAAAGGGCATGAGTTCAATTGAAGCACAAATATGACAATAGCTCGGTTAAATCCCCAAAAACAACAACACGAATCATTCGTCATGACAACCGACATATTCAACTCAGTCATAATAAAAAATAACCATTAAAATCGATCAAAAACCATCATGTCATCAACTCAACTTGATAGGAATTTTGAAAGAAAGAAAGAACATAATCAATCCTCAAATGAATAACACAACTTCACCTTTCGATTCATAGAATAATTGAGATTACAAACTTAGACATACCTTGCTTGGATTGTGAAGAGTGCAAGAAAAATTGCAAGAGGAAGAAGGGAGATGAAGGTCGGCCGATCGCGCGCGCAAAGGAGAGGAAGGGATTTTACCTTGGGCGTCGGCCGAGTGCGGGTTATAAGCCTACCTGGGCTGTTCAAATTCCGCATAGTGTGCCGCGGCACAACTTCAGTGAGCCGCGGCACATAGTACAGTCCCTTTTTACCTGCTCGTTTGTTTTGTCGTGGGCCGCAGCTCAGCTTTCGGGTGCCGCGGCTCAGGGGTGATATTGTGCCGCGGCTCAGCACATATGTGCCGTGGCCCATAGTACAGATCCCTGGCTCATGTTTTTGGCTATGGTTGTGCCGCGGCTCAGGAACAACATGCCGCGACTCAGGACTCAAGTGTGCCTGTAATATCCGCGATTTCGATTTCCGGTAATTTTCTTTTTTGGTGGATGTCCATCCTAGCAACTCTATTGTGATCGTTTCGTCATTCCGAGAATGATTAATTCTAAACTTTTTGTCATCCGAGTTCGTTTCGGTGTCGTTTTCTTGAGTTCAGTGTTATTAAACGACTTTTCCAAGTATGAGTTCGACTTGGTTAAATCACCATTAATTCTTAGAAACTCCAAAAATTCTGAATCTTTGCAATATTATAGAGAATCAAGTTAGCTTACCAACGGTTCAAACGGTGTGTCAATCAGAGTCCGGACGAAGGAGTTATGGTCGAAATAGCTAAGAATACACGATGTGCATTTTTGGTGTTGGAGTGGACTGTACCGTGTGCCGCGGCACACTTCGGCTGGGCCGCGGCACTAAGCCAGTGCTGGGCAGTTTTTTTTGGCCGTGGGCCACGGCACACTTGTCCTGTGCCGCGGCACACAGGGCAGATCAGCCTATTTACGCGGATTTTGTGAGATGAATGCTCATTTCATCTCTTCCTTCATTCCTCCTCCTCTTGGGCGATCTTGTGGGCGATTTTTGGGCGTTTTTGCATCATCAATCCCAGAGAACTTTATATTTTTCAAGTTCTTGGTGTGGATTAATAACACCAACAATTGTTCTTCATCATTAATCCAAGGTAAATTCCTACTTTTGGGTGAATTGGGGGTTTTTGTTCGTTTCGTCCGTTTAATCCGATTTAACTTAGGATTGTGATGGATTGATGATTATTTAGATGTATTATATCATTTCCTTTATTATTCCATGGTTGGATCGAATCGATTCGTTGTTTTGGTTGAGTTCTTGATCGACGCCTTGAAGGTGTCCGGTAAAATGTCATAGAGGGGTTTTCGGGCATTCTACGATTATTCTTCCTCGTATGATCGATGATTTATTGATTATATGTTGTTAGGGTCGAGTTTCTTGCGAAGAAACCAAGTTGAACCCTTCCGTTCGTTGTCGTCTTTCTTTTCGATAGCATCGGGCGTTTCGAAGCTTTCCGGTTGAACCGCGTTCGTTGGAATACTTGCGTGCCAATATTGCGGCAAGTATCTTACTATACGACTTGTATCTTGCGACTAGTAATCACGTATGATATTTATGATGATTTTGCTTGCCTTCGTAACTATGTTCCATTTGAATCGGTTGTGTATTCCGCAATTTGAAGGCTTGTGATAATAGTGCTATGTTGGTATACATGTTAGGTGTTGTGCCATTTGTGCAAGATTGCGACGTACATATGGATGGTTGTACACTTGGTTGTGCAATGTATTGTGTACCAAACGTGTGTTATGTTGGTTGTGTGTCGTTGATTGATGATAGTTTTGTTTAGAGTATTGAGATTGTGCTATGTGCGTATGATGTACGATTTTGTGGTGATCAACGTGATTGACTAACTGTGCTCATTATTGTATGTAATGTGAATGTGAATGTGGTGTGCTGGAACGCTAAGTTCACTCGTGCGGGTTCGATGGGGCCTACGAGGATTCATGGCACAGGTCCATGGGATCAGAACTTAGTGTGTGGTGCTGAGGTCCAATCGTGCGGGTCTGACGAGGCCTACGATGATTCATGGCACAAGTCCATAGGATCAGGACACAGTACGTCCAACCGTGCGGGTTCAACGGAACCTACGGTGACACGTGACACAGGTTCACGGGGTCGGGACTGTTTGTTGTGATTGTTGTGTTTGCTCAATCCGTGTGGGTTGTTGAACCTACGGAGACTCGTGGCAAGCGATCACGGAGTCATGAGCATGATTGATTGTTGTGATTGTTGTGTTTGCTCAATCCGTGTGGGTTGTTGAACCTAGGGAGACTCGTGGCAAGTGATCACGGAGTCATGAGCATGATTGATTGTTGTGATTGTTGTGTTTTCTCAATCTGTGTGGGTTGTTGAACCTACGAAGACTCGTGGCAAGCGATCACGGAGTCATGAGCATGATTGATTGTTGTGATTATTGTGATTGGTTAAGTCCGTGCGGGTTGTTGAACCTACGGAGACACGTGACAGGAGATCACAGTGTCATGAATCATGTTTTGTAAATCAAACTTTTTGTAAGAAAGTTTTAAGAAAAGAATGTTGGGCCGAGCCCCACGAGATTTATGGAAAAGTTTTCGTACTGTAAATTATTGAAATACAATTTGAGATTTGGGTTAAAACCCTAAGATTTTCGAAAGGTTTTGAAATTCTAAAAATTCCCGAGATGATTATCTTATTTTCGAATGCTTCATAGCTTATATTTCCTTGTGAAAACCTCCCGGGGATATTTTGATACTTGATTGTTATATTTGATTCACGATTATTACTTGCTTGTTATATTTCGTATGATTTGATACTTGCACTAGTAAAACAGTGGAGTTTTACTAACCCCCGAGTAATCGGGGGTGGATGTCTGTTTTGCGTCCAGGTACATGCAGATTTAGGAGAGCAGTCACAGGATTGGCACAAGAGAATGACGAGCTGCGATACTAATCATGAATCGAGAGTTGTTTGATTTTTGTTGTATTGTCAGAGTTGATTTCAGTCTTTCGCTGTATTGTATTTCGACCCCTGTGTGGGTAATGTCGTTTAGGTCAGTTGTGTTGATTGGGTTGTGTGACCTCATCGGTCTGTGTATTCACGTGTAAGTGACCATAATGGTCTGGATTATTTTATTGTTTGACCCTGGTCGGGTAAGCATTTGGTTGGTTATGGATGTTTAGCCTGGTAGATCCTTGTGGAAAGGGTCTACGGCGTGTAATATTCCCATATGGTTTTGGGGGTGTTACAGTGCCGCGGCTCAGTAATGTTGTGCCGCGGCACATAGTATAGAAAGTTTAGCTCTCCCTTTCGATTTGTGTGTGTCGCGGCTCACAAGCCTTGTGCCGCGGCTCAAGCATAAATTTCTCCCCTGGGACTTTTCCTGCACAGAATTTTTAGAAGAACACGTCAAGAACGATAGGGACAGCAAATCAAAGCAAAAATGATGAAAAATAAATAATCAAAAAAATGCAAGAAAATACTGAAACACAAAAATCTACAACTAAAAACTCGGGTTGCCTCCCGATAAGCGCTAAGTTTATAGTCTTCAGCCGGACCTATTTAAAAATCAGTTCGCTTTTCGCAAACTCCATTTGATCTCCGCCCCGTTCATCGAACCGTTAATATGGGTTTTAAAATTTTGACCATCAGTCCTTAATGATTCGATTTTCGGTTCGGACACCCAATGTTGTTTTCGAAAAGGTTTTGACGAGAACAACTTTCCGAAACACCCGTTTTTCTCATGACTAGATGTTCGTTTGACTTCCGGCTTATTTCCCTCTTTCACGAACGAACTTATGACAGCAGCAGACTTTTCCGATTGTGGCTGGTCGGATGGCGATGATGGCATGTCCACATGCTTGAGACATGCGACTCGTTCTACATCTTTCTTAGAAGTCGGACCATCTGAAACAGAATCTGAGTTTTTCGACCGACGATTTTTTCGGTGTCTTTCTTTCGCAACGGACTCCACACTTTCACCTTGTGAGCTCTTATCAACACCTCCCGGGCATGGAAAGGATTTGAACACTTGGAACGTGACATGCTCGTCTTGAACCCGCAGAGTTAATTCCCCTTTTTCCACCTCTATAAGAGTTCGGCCGGTCGCTAAAAATGGTCGTCCCAAAATAATCGGGATATCTTGATCTTCCTACATGTCGAGAACAATAAAATCTGCTGGAAAAATAAATTTATCCACTTTTACTAACACGTCCTCAATCACTCCCCTCGGATACTTAATAGATCGATCCACTAATTGCAAGGAGACCGTCGTCGACTTTGCTTCTCCAATTCCCAGCTTTTTGAAAATAGATAGAGGCATGAGATTTATACTAGCGCCGAGATCGCACAACGCCTTATCAAAAGAGAGGTTCCCCATGGTGCACGATATATTGAAGCTTCCCGGATCCTTCAATTTTGGCGGAAGCTTTTTCTGAAGAATCGCGCTGCACTCCTCCGTTAATGCGACTGTCTCATACTCCTCAAGTTTTCTTTTCTTTTACAAGATCTCCTGCATGAATTTAACATAACTCGGCATTTGCTCCAATGCATCAGCGAATGGAATATTTATGTGAAGCTTTTTGAAAATATCGAGAAACTTGGAGAATTGCTTGTCTGCCTTTTTCTGTTGTAACCGCTGCGGAAATGGGATGGGTGGTACATATGCCTTCGGATTATCCCGAAACGTTATCGAGGGTCTCCAATCTTTTGATTTCTCCGTCGCTGAATTTTTCTTCTCCTCAATTTCACTTCTCTTTTCACTCCTCTCGGGCTGGTCACACACCTCCTTCCCGCTTCTCAAACTGATCGCATTTGGACTTTCTCTAGGATTTGTCTCGGTCGTACTTGGCAATGCTCCTTCCGGGTGGGCTGTCAACACATTAGCAATCTGGCCCAGTTGGACTTCCAAGTTGCGAATGGAAGCGGAATGATTTTGCAATGTTGCTTCTGTACGGGTCATAAATTGACTCGTATTCGCTGCCAATTTCGCAATTGCTTCCTCGAGAGAAACTTTTGGAGCGGGAGGGGGCTGCTGTTGGTTTTGAGCGAATGGAGGCCGGTTCGAGTTCTGTCCGTTTCTCCATGAGAAGTTGGGATGATTACGCCATCCCGGATTATACGTGTTGGAGTACGGATTATTTTGTCGATTTTCGTTTGCTATGAACTGAGCTTGTTCAATTTGAGGCTGCTCGAAAGGGTTCCCGACTTGGCACTCCGCGCTGGGATGAGATCCATTACACCAATTACATGACTCAATGGTAACGGGGGAAGGAGCATGCGAAAATGCTTGAAGCTGCTGTGTTAGTGCTGCGACTTGGGCTCACAATGTAGAAATTGGGTCATTATTCGAGATCTCCATAACTCGCTTCGGATTTACTCTTTCGGACGGCCATTGATAAGCATTTGCGGCCATAGATTCCAACAACGAGTGTGCTTCAGCCATTGTTTTTCCCATTAAGGCTCCGCCAGCGGCTGCATCCACAAGAGTGTGTATGGAAGCACTCAAACCATTATAGAACGTCTGAATTTGAAGCCAGTCTGGAAGGCCGTGATGTGGGCATCTCCGTAACAAATATTTGTATCGCTCTCACGCCTCGTGAAGTGACTCCATATCGTATTGACCAAAAGTGGTAATTTCGTTTCTCAGTCTCGCCGTCTTCGAAGGTGGGAAGAATTTAGCAAGGAAGGCTTGCGCTAATTCTGCCCATGTCGTGATCGAGCCCGGCGGTAAAGAATTCAACCAGAATTTGGCTTTGTCCCTCAAAGAAAAAGGGAAAATCCGTAATCAGATAGCATCATCGGTGACACCATTGTTCTTGAACGTGTCACAAATCTCGAGAAACGACGCAATGTGTGCGTTGGGGTCGTCGTTCGGCAATCCACAGAACTGGATCGCTTGTACCATCTGAATAATAGCAGGCTTGATTTCGAAGTTGTTTGCCTGGATGGTGGGATGCCGAATCCCCGAAAAATTTGCGTTGATTTGCGGCATAGCATAATCTCGAAGTGCTAGTGCCGGTTGAACTTGCTTAACAGGATTATCACCTCCGTGAATTTCGATATTTTCGGCCATGGTCACTGTCGTCTGTAGCTCTCGTTTCTTCTTCTTCTTCTTCTTACTTCTCCGAAGAGTGCGCTCGAGTTCGGTATCCAAAGGTAGTAGGCCTTTGTTACCGAATTTTCTCATGCACTATCCGAAAGATCCTGAAAGGAAAAACAAACAAAATAAAATAAAATACACGAAAATAAATAAAACAAAATGTTCAAACTAAGACTAGAAATACTGAAATCGATATTAGTAAAAAACTTCAGTCCCCGGCAACGGCGCCAAAAACTTGTTGCGATATTTCGTTAACGCAAGTACACGTTATCGTTGACAAGTAATAAAGTGATGAGTGAGTATCGTTCCCACGAGGACTGAATTACTAAGTACCGATTTTTATGTATTCTAATTTTATTTGAACAGTCGAAAATTGGGTTGCAATTAACAACTAAATAAAATCAATAAAAGAACTAACAGAAAAAATGATCGCTTGAAGAAAGAGAATCAAATGATGAATAAGCCTAGGATTCTGAATCCACCTCGGTTTATCCGAATTTACTCTCGATTATCTGAAGTTAATGATTTCCCCAATTTATTGAAAGCGAAGATTACTAATATACTCTACCGCCTCTCCCGAGGTCAATAGATTTTTCTAAAGGCGAATAACGCACTCTATCCCTAGGTGAATTAATTCGTCAATAGGCAAAAAGCATAAAATCTCCAAAAGGCCACGTAGTTCCTATGAGTATATTCCTATCTCACAAGACAAAACGGTTCTCACCAATAGTTCCTCACTAACTCTCCTCTCCCGATTCGAGTTGCGTAATTAAAACAATCCAATTATTGGCCAGACAATTGAAAGCATTAAAATCGATTGGGAAAACTCAATAGAAAAGGGAATTATATAGATAATCTAAAGCAAATCCGTCAAAACTTAGGTTTCATCAAAATCCTAGATCAGGGTTTTAGCCTGACATGCTAAAAGATAAAAATACAGAATAAAAGAATGAAAGCATTAAAATCAAACGCAGATGAAGAGCTCGGATCCCTCCGTTCTTCTGGCTTTCGCCCTCTGCTCCTGATGTCTTCTGCTTCTGTTCCTTGATAAGCAATTCTCTGATGAGTCGATCCTTTTTAATTCTGACCTTGGCTCTTTATTTATAGCTTTCTTCTGCCTCAAAAACGCGTCCGTGTGATTAGGTCGAGATCCGGCTTCAAAACGGCCCGAAACCACGCGGAGTACACCAAAACCGCCCCGTGTGCTGCGACTCACTTAACCTGTGTCGCGGCTCACGGGGCGCTGATTAAAACCTGGGCGCTTTTTAATTCATCTGGGCCGCGGCTCACTATATCTGTGCCGTGGCTCAGAGTACAGATTGCTCGGGGGGTCGCTGGGTGCCTCCTGTGCCGCGGCTCGCTTGCCTTGTGCCGTGGCCCCGGGTCAAAATTCACCGTTTTCGTCCGTTTTTCATCGTTTTAGCTTCCGGACTCAAATTTCCTGCAAAACATAAAAGAATAGGGCATTACAAGCTCATTTATGCAGATTTACTCACAAAACGAATACAAAATCATGATAAATAAACGTATAAAAATACGCCTAACGTGAACTGCTCTAGAAATGAAAATCTCACTGCTTTGATGACCCGGCCGTGTCCTGTGAAACGATCGAGTTGCCTGGCGCGACCCGGGTCATTTCTTCTTGTTTTGACTCCAATTTTTGGTCTTCTTCGACTTGATCTTTCGTTTTTGCATCAATACACCTCGGAATTTAGCGTATGATATACTATTTCGAAGCTAATTTCACGAGGAATCCATATCAATAGAGAAAACATCCAAATTCAGAGTGATGATTCTAGAATTTAGAAAATACGACCGATATTGCTTCATTTTTCATCGCCCGAGCTATGTTTTTGCTCCCGACTTGCTATTGATCGTCATAAACTCCAATATTGGCAATAAAAGCACAAATTTCACCACAATCTTCGCTCGGGTACCTATAAAACAAAAACACAACATATCAAGCATAAAAGAGAACAAAAACACTAAAAAGCAAACAAAAACACGACTCAATAGAATAGAATGAGTCGATCAAGAATCGACTCATCAAATCCCCCCAAACTTAAACTTTGATCGTCCCGAGCAAATGCACTTTAAAATAACCACTCTCAAGGGGAACTTATCTCTCAACATACCTCAAAGGACCACTTTGAAAATTTCATCAATTCGTTTCAAGTAAAATAAGTTGAGTTCTTTAAAGTTTTCAAATCTCCGGGGTTCTTCCTTAACATCATAGGCAATACTTGGAAAATATAAACCTCACCGGTCAAGTGTATTCACTCACTCTCAAAGTGATATAGGGATAAGTATACGCTCGGAACTCATTCAATGAAATAAGGAACCCCATAGGCTTTCCAATCGTCTACATCTCTACCACTGTTTTGTGTATGCAAAATTGTGAATAAAAAAGAACTTTGCTCGGCTGTAATGTAGGCTTGGCTCGGGGTGGGATAAATATGGCTAAAGTGACTTGACTTGAGAAATTTAGAACTAAATCACCATAATTACTTAGAAGCTTAAGATTTTTGAAGTTTGCTTCTTTCAACCCCTTAACTATGTAACACTTGCAACAAGCTCTTTTGAAAGTGAGAAACGCAGCCTTATGTCGTCCTTATTGCTCCATTTTTTTTGGAATTTGGGTTGTTTAATTATCTGTTTTACGCGAATGTAAACTATGGGTCACATGAATGCACCCGGTTACTAGGATAAAAACATACACAAACTACTTCCAAGCATACTCATATCTAAGGTAACTGTTTTACGCGAATGTAAACATGGGTCACATGAATACACCCGGTTACTAAGTTCCCAAAAATAGCCGAGTAATTATTTTCTCCATTTCAACACTACCAACAATATATATATCACCCAATGTCACCACAATTTTTGTATCCTCGTCAAAATTAATTTCCAATCGTTCAAGTGTGGGTCAAAGGATTATAGCAATGGAAAGCTCAATATATGGTTTGACAAAGAAATAGACAATGAGCTCAATTGATTTTAATTAGGGAGTAATCAATTATTGGAAAAATCGAAGGGTTAAGATCAAAGATGCCTCAAATCATTTTCACTCAATTGCACACACACTAGTAGTTTCGAATAAGATACCGAGGCAAGTTCTAGAGTCTTAAATCACGAATAAAGCACTCGATAATGAAACTTGCATATTTGAAAATGTAGGAAGGCTCAAAAGCTCACAAGTAGATTTGTTCATACCTCCAAGATATTAAACTATTTATTCAATTTCACACCCGTTTCGATTATCAACAATTTTTCCTCTTCAAATTATCCTCGATTTGTATATCAAAATAACGAAGTAAATCCCGAGGCATCCAAGAAAAGAGTTCATTCTTCCAAGTATTTATCAAAAATACAAGATACTCAAAATACACCAAAAGTTTATAAAAACACACCAAAAAGTCTTCCGACAAAAACAAGCAAAAATAACCAAACAAGCAAAATAATATCCAAAAACAAACAAAACAAAGGTAACAAATTATTTCTTGACCCAATCTCCCCCAAACTTGAATTAAAGAACATACACACAAAGGGGTATAGTATTTAAATAAAAGAATTTCATGGGTCAAGAAATACTTACGACCGGTTCTACTGGTGGGGCGGAGGGAAGTGGCCTTGCTGGTCATGCCGCTCGTGCATTTGTCTCAAAAGAGACAACATCTCGTCCTACTTCTGTCTAGTCTCCACTCGGAAGGCTACGAACTCCTCTCGGAGGGCTACGAACTCCTACCTTAGTGTTGGACGTGATGGGGCATATCTAGTTTCGGCCTGCCTCGACATCTCGGGCTGATCTCTGGGAATTTCTTCTTCGTCGTCGTCATCTTCTTCTTCTTCTTCATACGGGCCTCTTTCATATGCATCTTCCTCTTCCATTCTCTCGGCTCTGTCTTCATCCACCGTGCGCCAAGGTCGAACATTTTGGTCAAGAGGACTGTGACCCGGGGGGGCAATCTAGCTTCCATTCATGCACGTCCATGCGCTTCCATAGCCATTTGAAAATTTCCTATGTCCCGAATACTATTTATGGTCGTCAGAGGCGTATTCGGGAGAAGGAAATGGTCATTGTCATTCTGGAGGAATACTGTGCGAGATTCGTAATCCAGGATATTCATAACTTTCAGCACAGAGAGAGCAGCTTGTTTCCTGGAAGGGGAGTCCTCTGATCTAAGAAAATCCCGTAATGAAGTGTGATAGGGGTAATCAAACCCCCTATCCAAATCTCCCCTTTCGGCTTTGTCGCAACATCTTCAAAATGTTCGGCTATGATTGCCCCGGTGGCAGGAGTTGTATCATCGAGCATGTGGGTTAGGATGTATAATTCTCGCAGTGTAATTGGCCCGGTCTCCTTTCGGCCATAAACGGTGTTTGCAATCACTTTTTGTAGGTATCGGAGTATAGGATTGCGAAGACTCGATCCTTTGGCCAACTTTGCAATGTAATACCGTGTCGGGCTCCCCGGATATTCCACCATATCTCGCCAATATGTTTCACACTCGAACCGGTTTATTTGGTAATTTTCGTCGTTTGTCGCATGATAAATGTTTTCCAGCTGGTTCATGGTTAGCCTCTCGTTGTTATTGTTAAGCCGGAATATTATTGCGGCCGATTCTCTAGTGACAGGATCTCGTCTGACTGTAAGAGTGCTAAGGAACTCCATTGTAAGGCATATGTATGTGTCCCATTTTTGCGTCATCATCCAGCCCCAACTAACCCTCTCTAGAAATTTCATCACGTCATCGTTTATTCTCATCGCGGTCATGCATTCATCATCGGGCCATCGAGTAGGAAGCATTTTTTTCTGGCCTAGAATCTCTCACCTAGCTTGTCGCGTTTCGGGGAGATCAATTCCGTATGATTTGGGGGGTTCGACAGCCCCTTGGATCGGTACTCGTGCCGGTTGCTGTTGTTCTATCGCGTCCCTACCCCTTCCCCGTTGAGAGTTTCCACGTCCACGTCCTCTAGCCATTTTCTGCAAAAATTTTCAATTTATTATTTGTTCAAGAATTAATCATGCATTCCTCCCCAAACTTATAACAAACTACGGAATAACCCCAATATAACCATTTATCGGTCAAAACAACTCCCCAAGTAAAATTTATCATCCAAATCCTCTAAAATTCATCATTTTCATCATGTAAAACACCCTTTGACTACAAGAATTTCCAACTAAGTAATTTAATCATCAAAAATCAAGAACAATCAAAAATCCCCAAATTATCATCTTCAATTAATTCATGAACCCTAGATAATAGAAAACTTCTAATTCAAGCATCATAGCATGTTCATAAACAAGAAGATTCATCAAAAACATGAAAAACATACCTTCAGTTCAGAGAATTTGAAGAGAAAAAATAAATTAAAAATCAGGCCTCTGATTCGTCCGGTTCGCTGCTTGGAGTAATGAAATCGGTTGAATAATGATGATATTGTAAATGATTCTTGTTTCTTTCCTTGATTTTGTACAAATTCCCTTTGAAAATGAATAAAAATGGGGAAATCAGTGCTAGGGTTCGGGAGGGGGAATTTTTTTTTTTGGGGAAGATGAAGAATGAAGGGACACAACTGGGTGTCCCTTATATACCCCCGACTGACACGGCCCGTGTCACAGAACACGACCCGTGTCGTACCTGTTCGAAAATTGAAAAAACATTCTGCCTTGCCAACCCGGCCGTATCCTGTGACACGGCCCGTGTCCAACTCCTCCAGAAATACAAAAACTCCCTATATTGCTAACCCGACCATGTCCTGTGACACAGCCCGTGTCCAACCTACCCAGAAATGCAAAAACTCCCTGTATTGCTAACCCGGTCGTGTCATGTGACACGGCCCGTGTACAACCTGCCCATAATGTGAATGTTTAATAACGCTCTCATTTATCTACATTTTTAACACCTAAAGTCAAACCGGTCAGTCTCGAACCAAGCAAAAATGAATAAGGAAAATAAATTCGAAAAACAAAAAGATGAAAATCTAACTAAACCGTTGGGTTGCCTCCCAAGTAGCGTTTTTTTATAGTCATTAGCTCGACTTCTTCCTGTCTTACTCAATTTTCGACATCATGCACCTCTATGCATTCAAACACATTGATTTCTTCACTTCGTCCGAAGTATGGCTTCACTCTATGTCCGTTCACCTTAAAATGCTCGTTCTTCCGTGGATCAAGAAGTTATGCTGCTCCGTGTGGCCATACTTGAACGACTTTGAAAGGTCCGCCCCATCGCAACACTAATTTTCCCGGCATGAGCTTAAGAGGAGAGTTATGTAGTAGAACGTCCATCCCAGACTCGAGAGATATGCGAATGATACGCTTGTCGTGATACCATTTCGTCCGTTCCTTGTAGAGCTTAGCATTTTCGTATGCCTCGTATCACATCTCTTCCAACTCATTCAAATGTAAAAGTCGTTCTTCCTCCGCCTTTTCTTGATCTAAATTTAGCGCTTTGATAACCCAATACGCCTTATGTTCTAACTCAACAGGTAGGTGGCATGCCTTCCCAAAAACGAGGCGATACGGGCTCATTCCAGTCGAAGTTTTGTAAGCCGTGCGATATGCCCATAAGGCGTCGTTCAACTTCAGTGCCAAATCTTTCCTTGTCGGCTTCACTGTCTTCTAAAGTATTGCCTTTATCTATCGATTACTCACTTCAACTTGCCCGGAGCTTTGTGGATGGTAAGCCGTCGCGACCTTATGCGTCACGCTATACTTCTTGAGCAACCCAGCAAGTTGTCTGTTGCAAAAGTGTGTGCCTCTATCGCTAATCACAGCTCTAGGCGTCCCAAACCTGCAAAAAATCACATCCTTAAAGAAATTGCAAACCACGTTAGCATCGTTAGTCCAGGTTGGAATTGCTTCCACCCACTTAGAAACGTAATCCACAACTAAACACTACAAAAAAACAGTTTTTACCGACGCCAAACGTCGTTGGTAAAACAGAAAATGGCGTCGGTAAAACTGCCGTTGGAAAAACACTCGACAGTAATTTTTTACCGACGCCATTACCGACGCCGCTATTTACCGACGCCATTTTTGGCGTTGTTAAATTAAAAATAAAAAAAATCTAAAAAAGTCAGGTCAGGACTCAGGCGGGGCTCAGGCGGGTTAGGTCCTGGCTCAGACGGGTCAGGTTCGATCAGGTCCAGGTCCGGACGGGTCAAGTCCGAGTTCGGGCGGGTCAGGTTCGGGCTCCATTCAATTTCAAATGGTTAAGAAAGATTTTGGTATATAAACCACATAAAACACTACTGTTTTTTCGATGTGGGATAGTGTAAAAAATTTACCGACGCCATTTCGGCGTCGGTAATGGCATCGGTAGATACCGACTTCGGTAAACGACGTCGTTAATTTTAAAAAAAATAAAAATAATAATAAAAAAAATTACCAACGCCAAAATGGCGTCAGTAAATGGCATTGGTAAACGACGTCGTTAATTGTGAAAAAAGAAAAAAAAGATAAGTCTGCGAACGGTCGTCGACAATAGCGTCGGTAAATCAATTAAATAACGGGCGTCGGTAAATGGCGTCGGTAAAAACTGCTTTTTTGTAGTGAAAATATATTTAAAGCCAAAGGAAGGTATAAAGGGACCCATGAAATCAACTCCCCAAACATCGAAAAGTTCTACTACAAGATTGTTCGTCAACGACATCTCATTTCTTTTGCTTATGTTCCCCGTTCATTGACAACGAACGCAACTCTTGCAATAAGAATAATCGTCCTTAAATAATTTCGGCCAATAGAATACAGATTGAAGAACTTTGTGTGCTGTTTTCTTCACGCTAAAATGTCCCCCACAGTGCAAGTCATGACAAAATGACAAGATGCTCTCGTACTCTTCTTCCGGGATACATCAACGGAATACTTGATCGGGCCCCAACTTGAATAAGTAGGGGTCGTCCCAGTAGTAATGCCTGCACATGGAAATAAATCTCTTCTTCCCCTGAAAGGTCATGTCAGGCTGTAAAACACCACTAACAATATAATAAACAATATCGGCATACCAAGGTGTCTTAGTCACATCAAATAATTGTTCGTCAGGGAAAGTTTCAACAATCGGCAAAGAGCTATCGAGCTTAAAATTATCTCCCTCGGTTAATCTAGATAAATGGTCGGCAACTACGTTTTCCGAACCCTTTTTATCCTTAAACTCCAAATCAAATTCTTGCAACAAAAGAACCCACCGAATCAATCTTGGTTTGGCATCGGATTTTTTTAACAAATATTTCAATGCGGCGTGATCCGTATGCACAATTACTTTTGAACCAACCAAATAGGATCGAAACTTGTCTAAAGAGAACACAACAGCTAAAAACTCTTTTTCGGTGGTGGTATAATAGGCCTGAGCTTCATCGAGTGTTTTTCTAGCATAATAAATTATATGAAAAAATTTATTCACTCTCTGCCCCAAAACGGCACCAATAGCAAAGTCAGACGCATCGCACATAATTTCAAATGGTAAAGACCAATCGGGTGCAACAATAATAGGCGCGGAAGTCAATTTCTCTTTCAAAGTATTAAAACCAACCAAGCATTCCTCGGTGAAATCGAATTTAGCATCCTTACACAAAAGATTACTTAAAGGGCGGGCAATTTTTGAAAAATCTTTAATGAAATGCCTATAAAACCCGACATGCCCTAAAAAGCTTCGAACTTCTTTACACATGAAGGCGGAGGTAATTTAACAATTAAATCAACTTTAGCCTTATCAACCTCCACTCCTTTATTAGAAACCACATGACCCAAAACAAGTCCTTGTTTAACCATGAAATGACTCTTTTCCCAACTAAGTGTAAGATTACACTCAATACATCGTTTGAGCACAACAGTCAAATTATGTAAACAATCATCGAAAGTGGTTCCAAACACAAAAAAATCGTCCATGAATACCTCAATGGACTTTTCCAACAAGTCAGAGAATATGGAAAGCATGCACCTTTGGAAAGTAGCGGGAGCATTGCAAAGACCAAATGACATCTTCCTAAAGGCAAAAGTGCCAAAAAGGCAAGTAAAAGTGGTCTTCTCTTGATTCTCCAGAGCAATGGGAACCTGATAGAAACCTGAAAGACCATCTAGAAAACAGTAATAACCATGCCCAGCTAAACGTTCCAACATTTGATCAATGAAATGGAGGGGAAAATGATCTTTTTTCGTTACAGCATTTAATTTCCGATAATCAATGCACATTCTCCAACCGGTCACTGTTCTAGTGGGCACCAATTCATTTTTATCATTACGAACCATCGTTATTCCAGATTTCTTAGGCACTACATGTACAGGACTAACCCACTTACTGTCGGATATCGGGTAGATGCCTCCGACATCTATTTCAAAACTTCCTTTTTAACTACATCCTGCATGTTCGGATTCAAACGCCTTTGGGCTTGCCTAACAGGTTTAACATTATCCTCAATAATTATTTTATGCATGCACCTTACAGGACTTATCCCCTTGATATCAGAAATACTCCACCCAATCGCTTTCTTTAATTTAGTCAAAACTTCTACTAATTTGTTTTCTTGCAAAGGAGTTAATTTGGAAGAGACAATTACAGGGTAAGTGTCACTTTTGCCTAAGAAAATATATTTAAGATGTGTCAGAAATTCTTTCAATTCAAGTTGGGGCGGGGTGATTTCAACGGGCTCCTCAAAATTTAATTCCAAAGGCATATTAAGATCGTCAACTTCATCAAATGGTTCGAAATTATCTAGCAATGCAACATATTCTTCAATTTCTAAATTATTCAGCCCCATATCATGCTCAACGGTTAGAGCATCATGCAACGTGTCCCCTACATCGTCATGCAAATATGTATCATCAACCAAAAAATCAATGCAATCAATAAAATTACAATCATGGGCAGCATAAATATGAGAATGGATAGGAGATAAACTGAACATGTCGATTTCCACAGTTTCGCCCAAGACGGTCATGATGACCTTTCCTTCATCAACATCGATGATTGATTTTGTTGTCGCATGAATGGCCGTCCTAGAAGTATTGTCCCTTTATTTTCGCTTGTTGCGAAATCGCTCATCTCCAAGATAATAAAATCCGTCGGAATCACCAACTTGTCCACTTGCACTAATAGGTCTTCAATTACTCCCTTGGGGTATTTCACCGACCTATCCGCCATTTGAAGAGTCATTCTTGTTGGTTTGATTCCCCCGAGTCCAAGCCTCAAATAAGTTGAGTATGGCATGAGATTCACACTTGCTCCCAAATCGAGCATGCCACAAGCAACCTTCTTATCTCCCATAGTGATGTCGATCATAAAACTTCCAGGATCCCCCTTTTTTTGACTCCTCGCTTCTACCTCGTAGAGCACCACTTTCTCGTTCCCAAAATATCGTCTTTTGTTGGAGGTCAATTCTTTAAAAAAAATTGTGTAAGCGGGAATGTTCTTCACAACATCCAAGAGAGGTAAGTTGACATGAACCTTCGAAAGCATGTCGTAGATTTCGGAAAATTGCTCATATTGCTTTGCTTTTCTAAGTCGGCTCGGAAAAGGGACCGGTGGCTTATATAGTTGAGCAGATTTGTGAAGCTTGGAGGTCGAAGTTGCTTCGTCTACTCTCTCTTCTTGATTTCTCGACTCATCTTCTTTCCCATTGCCCATATCTTTTGCTTCCGAAATTGTCTCTTTATTTATCACTTTACCACTTCGGAGGGTGGTAATAGCTTGAGCTTGCTCGGGTTGACTTGGTAGTTTACCCCTTTCTTGCCTACGTGCCTCGGTAGCAAGTTGCCCAATTTGAATTTCCATTTTCTTCACCGAAGCTTCTAAAGATTCGAACCTTTTGTTGTTCTCTACTTGGTTTTCTCTGCTTTCCTTAATGAATACCGCAATACTCTCCTCAAGAGAGTTCCTTTGTTGTAGAGGTGGTTCACTTTGTGTTGATTGTTGGGCTCGGTTTCCTCCATTGTATTGACCTTGGGCGCTTGTGTCGTACGGCATCGGGTTGTTGTTTCTCCATGAGAAATTCGGATGGTTTCTTAGCCGAGGATGATAAGTGTTCGGGGGGTGCCTTTCTTGCATTTCCGCCATAATTATTTCTCCTCTCCTCCCATTCGGGCCTTCCCGTGCTTTGTCCCATAGGCCAATTCACTTGTTCGGTTTGTTCTTCCGGAAAAGTATGTAGGCAAGAATTAGCATCATGTTCTGGTGCTCCGCAAATCTCGCAAACTCGTGAGGTCGAAGATTTATTTTGAGTCTTGAGTTGTCTTAGTTCCATTGTTAACTCATCGATTTTAGATTGCATCTCGTCTTTCTCGCTTACTTGGTTCACGGCTCCCCTACGAACACGCACACTTTTTTGTTGTGAATTAGCTCCCAACGTTTCATACACATCGTAAGCTTGTCTTTCCGTTAACCGCCCAAACGAACCACCTGTTGAATTATCCACCGCACCTTGAAAATATTGAGTCAACCCATCATAGAAGAATTTATTAAATAGTTGAAGCGGATAGTGATTGTTAGTATAAAATCGGATATTTGCGCCGTTTGTGCGGAAGCGTAAATAAAATGCGGAAAATAAATCACACAAGGATTTATAGAGGTTCAGCTATTAACAAAGCCTACGTACTCTCTTGATGTATCTTTTTCTTTAGGATTAAGATCAGAATCTCTACGCCGCTCTTCTATCGGTCGAGGGATTACCGTTACAATCACATCTTCTATTGGTTCGTGATAAACCACTCGTACTTGTCTTCTCATCGGTCCAAGTTAAACCGTTTTCCTTTTCGTAGGACAAGGAATCAACCTCTCTAGCTTTCTATCGGTACTAGATAAACCTCACGAAGATAGCGATTGTGATTCTAATAATGCCGGATCCTTGATCCTAATAACATCGAATCCAATCGTATCTCTTCTTTTACCTCTCGTGTATAATGTTGAATGTATAAACACTCAAACTAACAATATAAGCTCAATATTGCAGCAACAATAATATCAATATGAATAAATGATCAATGTATCTCTTGCTTGAAGTTGTTGTATGGAATAATACCAAAGATGTGGTATTTATAGCCTTCATCCACCAAACTAGCCGTTAGTCTGTTTTGACTAATTAGCGTGCGCTAGGCTTTCTCTTTAGCATGCGCTATTCTGTTCCAGTTTCAGTCCAGTAGCTTCGTTTCTCCTTTAGCGTACGTTATATTCTTTGTGTTACATACGTTATCTGACTCACTTAGCGTACGTTAACCATGATTGAGTAGCGTGCGTTAACGTAACATATCTATTGCCTTCACTTGTCAAACTATCCGTTTGATGCCTGACTTTCCGCCGAATCTTTCCAACGTTCTGATTGACTTGATTCAAACTGATATTTAGCGTGCGCTAAATATCATCTCTTGCGTGCGCTAATACTGACTTCATTGCATACGTAATTCTGTGTTTGAATATCTTCACAATGGTAATATGAACTCGATAGCGTACGTTAGGTATAAGGTGTAGCGTGCGCTATCCTCATCAGATGACTTCACTTCAGGTAACTTCGAACTTGTCTGATCTGTAGCCAGGACCCGTTAGCGTGCGCTAACTTATATATCTAGCGTGCACTATCTTTGTATTTTGTCCAGCTTTTTCTGTCTTCGTCTGCTTCGATGCTTTGCTTCACATTGATGTTGTTTTGTTTTGTTTAGCAACTTAATCATCAAAACACTATTTATTAATATGTGGAATAAATATTCCAACAATCTCCCCCTTTTTGATGATTACAAAACAACTCTTTGAATTGGATAAAACCTGTCAAATAAAATTATATATATATGTACATTTCAAAGTTTTCGACTTTGATCGTTTCGTTAGTTTCACCTTTTTTCTTGTCATTTTTCAACTCCTTCGTTTCTCCCCCTTTTTGTATGCTTTCTTCTTCTTTTCGACTTTTTATTTTTCTCGTCATATATTTCACGACGCTTTTATCCTGATTCAACTTCTTCTCCCCCCTTTTGTATTCAGCAAAAAGTGTAAAAAAATAAAGGATACCAATTTGAATATATAAAGAAAATATGCATGAATAAAAAATATGCAATAATGGGTTATAAAACTCCCCCTAAAAATAATATCTCCCCTTTAAAAATATTACTCCCCCTTAGTATAATACCAATTGTTAAAAATTAGTTTTTGGGGGTCCAACCGAAAGTCGGTTTTTCTTTTGAGATGTAGACGATATTTGAAACAATTGTTCCTTTAGGAACCCAAATTTTCTTAACTTTTATCGTCCGTCTTGGGCTTTTGCAATTTGAAATGTGATGCCTGATTTTCAAACATTTTTCACACCGGGGTATTTTAAAATTTACGGATTCATTTTTAGAACGTGGTTTGAATCATAACCCCTCTTTATTTAATGTGTATTTTTCGAAAGCATATTTTCAAATTTCTCATTTCCGAGAGAAAATTTCTTCGTTCAATTTTTGAGCTCGATTTGAACTTTAACAAGATCATTCTTTAAAATATTCTCGTTTTCAATGCATTTTGAATGATCGATCTCGACAAATTTTCTCTTTTCTAGAATTTTGGAATTTTCATTTTCCAAAGACTTATATTTAGATTGAAGGGATTTAATTTCTTTTAAAGCATTTTGATAATCGGTATGTAATAACTCGAATGCTTCAAAAAGTTCGTCGTAAGAGTTACTTACTTGGCTTTCGACGTTGCTGTGGTCGAATGAACTCCGGGCCATGAGCACGAGATTATTTTGATTCATGAAATCTTCATCAGGATCTTCGTCGCTCCATGTTGCAACTAAGACTTCCTTTTGTTTTACTCGACAGTTCTTAGCAAAGTGGCCTGGTTTACCACATAATCGACAAGTATTGTCGAATTTCTTCGATTCCCACTTTTGGATGTCCTGCTTCCTTCGGTTTAATAAGTGTTGGAACTTATTAATATTCTTGGCATAATATGTCGATTCTTCGTCGCTTTCGTCCACCGGGATTTCTTCTTTCTTTCTCGACATTTTAGCCTTTATGGCTATCAACCTTTCCTTCGGTTTTGGTTTGGCATTAGAACAATCTCGTAGTTGATAAGAGAACCAACGACAACACTATAATTGAGAGTATTTAAATCTTTTGATTCCATTATTGCCGTAACCGTACCGTACCATTCTCGAGGTAGAGATCGGAGAATTTTCTTTACTTTCTCACTACTCGAAAGTGGTTTCCCGAAACATGCTAATCCATTAGTGATGACCGAAAAGCGGTCGAGCATTATAGTGATGGATTCGTCGTCCTTCATTTGGAATAATTTGTACTCGTGAAGGAGCATGTTTATCTTCGTCTCCTTGACTTGAGACGTACCTTCATGTGTTACCTCAAGCATTTTCCAAATTTCTTTGGCACTATCACACGATGAAATCCGGTTGTGTTCTTCCGGATTTAAGGCACAATAAAGAAGTTGAGTTGCCTTACAATTATAGTGGTCGTTTTTCCAATCGGAATCGTCATATTCTTCGAAAGTTTTAAGCGTACCGTTGGAATTCGTCGGAATTTTAGGACCAAGACAAATCACCTTCCAAAGCTCGATGTCATATGCTCGGATGAATATAGACATCTTTTTCTTCCACGTCATGAAGTTTGAGCCATCAAAAAATAGTGGTCGGTTGAGAGCAAGGCCTTCGACGGGAGCAAGTTGAAACGCCATTGGATCTTTTCTCCTCGGATGTAAAGCCGCTTATAGGAGTACCGCTCCGATACCAATTGTTGGTATAAAATCGGATATTTGCGCCGTTTGTGCGGAAGCGTAAATAAATTGCGGAAAATAAATCACACAAGGATTTATAGAGGTTCGGCTATTAACGAAGCCTACGTCCTCTCTTGATGTATCGTTTTCTTTAGGATTAAGATCAAAACCTCTACGCCTCTCTTCTATCGGTCGAGGGATTACCGTTACAATCATGTCTTCTATTGGTCCGTGATAAACCACTCGTACTTGTCTTTTCGTCGGTCCAAGTTAAATCGTTTTCCTTTTCGTAGGACAAGGATCAACCTCTCTAGCTTTCTATCGGTACTAGATAAACCTCATGAAGATAGCGATTGCGACTCTAATAATGTCGGATCCTTGATTCTAATAACACCGAATCCAATCGCATCTCTTCTTTTACCTCTCGTGTATAATGTTGAATGTATAAACACTCAAACTAACAATATAAGCTCAATATTGCAACAACAATAATATCAATATGAATAAGTGATCAATGTATCTCTTTCTTGAAGTTGTTGTATGGAATAATACCAAAGATGTGGTATTTATAGCCTTCATCCACCAAACTAGCCGTTAGTCTGTTTTGACTAATTAGCGTGCGTTAGGCTTTCTCTTTAGCGTGCGCTAGTCTGTTCCAGTTTCAGTCTAGTAGCTTCATTTCTCCTTTAGAATATGTTATATTCTTTGTGTTACGTACGTTATCTGACTCACTTAGCGTACGTTAACCATGATTGAGTAGCGTGCGTTAACGTAATATATCTGTTGCCTTCATTTGTCAAACTATCCGTTTGATGCTTGACTTTCCGCCGAATCTTTCCAACGTTCTGATTGACTTGATTCAAACTGATATTTAGCATGCGCTAAATATCATCCCTTGCGTGCGCTAATACTGACTTCATTGCATACGTCATTCTGTGTTTGAATATCTTCACAACAGTAATATGAACTCGATAGCGTGCGTTAGGTATAAGGTGTAGCGTGCGCTATCCTCATCAGATGACT
Source organism: Orobanche coerulescens (assembly GCA_033398695.1). Lineage (NCBI taxonomy): Eukaryota > Viridiplantae > Streptophyta > Magnoliopsida > Lamiales > Orobanchaceae > Orobanche > Orobanche coerulescens. The sequence goes on from CM065816.1 coordinate 6,734,262, forward strand.
TCACTTCAGGTAACTTCGAACTTATCTGATCTGCAGCCGGGACCCGTTAGCGTGCGCTAACTTATATATCTAGCGTGCACTAGCTTTGTATTTTGTCTTTGTCTGCTTCGATGCATTGCTTCGCCTTGATGTTGTTTTGTTTTGTTTAGCAACTTAATTATCAAAACACTATTTATTAATATGTAGAATAAATATTCCAACAGTGATGGTGTGGGCATTGAATGAGGAGCATCTTGAATCGGTCCCATGCTTCGTGAAATGCCTCTCCCTCTTGTTGTCCAAATGTTGAGATTTGAGTTCTCAATTGTGTAGTCTTCGAATGAGAGAAGTACTTGGTAATGAATTTGTCGTGAACTTCATCCCACATTCTTAGTGAGTTCGGTGCCAAAGTCAACATTGTTTCGCCCCATCCTTGAGTGTATACGGGAAGCACTTCATTCTTAGTTGATCCTCACTCAACCCATTTAATGGAAAGTTGTCAATCGCGACATAGAAGTCCCGGATGAACGACAACCGGTCCTCACGTGCTAATCCGTGAAATGAGGACAATTGCTCGATGTGAAATCCGTTGATGTGGTAGTTCCTTGCTGCCGGTGCTAATTGGATGCACGAGATGACGGCATTAACCACAGGCTTTGCATAGTCCCGCATTAGATGCTCAACCGGAGGTTGTTGCGGCATATTGTAGTTTGCTTCCATCCTATATTGAGGCCCGGGATAATAGTTCGCTCCATATTGCACTCCAACGGGTGGTTGTCTCGGATAAAAGTATCTCCCTTGTTGAGCTTCGGGTATCCCTTGATTGCGCCCAACATTCTCATATCTAGGAAACCTCGGTTGACGAATGTTTTCTTCATCTAAATTTTGTGCAACATTCTCATGCCTCGGTTGATAAGGGTTTTCTTCCTGGAGCAAAAGTTGATCTTCAAGATCCGGATTCTCCTCTTTGTTTGCCATTGATGATGTGGCTATTGTTTTTGGTGCTCTAATTCTTTGAACTTCGTCTATGGGTGAAAGAATCGGGTTTCCCAACAATCTCCTACCAAGCATAAACAAAAGAAGTTAGAGCGAATTTTTTAGATTTTATCGAAAATAATGAAAATGGAAAAATGATCAAGAAAAACAATTCAACTATTATTAAAACAGGATAAAAAATTAAACGCCAACTTCCCGGCAACAGCGCCAAAAACTCGATGAACAAATTAAAACTCGCAAGTGTACGAATCGCTTTTGTAGGTATCGACAAGTAACTCCAAGGTCGATCTCACAAGGAGTTGGAAACGGTTTGAAATTCAATAATGTTCGGCAAATAGTCGAATTAACAAAATTAAAGTAAAGTAAAATATACCAATGATTTGATAGGATTACAATCACAGAAAATTAAAATAAACGAAATGTTAACAACACCGAATTAATGGTTGGATAATTAAGAGATTACAATTATGAGAATGATATGGGAGTTTAGAATCACCGACACACACGTAATCAATTGTTAGTTCCGATACTCAAAGAAATAAGGTTTGGAATTATCGATTGCTCACGATTAAAAGAAATCCGTTTGATGACGGTAATTCTAAAAATCACGATTGTTCTTTTCGAAAATAAAAGACACTCCTTTGATGGGGGGTGAATTCCTAACTAACAATCGATTAAATGACTACTTTTGATGAGGTAAATCGCTAAAAGATCGCGTAAAAAAGGTTTAGAACATTAACAATTGCTTCTATCGGGTCGTTTGGTGGCGGACTCCGACAAAAACCCTCATTTTAACAATAATAACAACTATGAAATAGGTTTGATGATCTAAATCAAAAGTTCTTATGCGAAGAACAAACAAAGAGGAACAATCCTAAACTCTACTCGGAAAATCAATTGAAACTAACAATCGATAACATATGTGTGGCTCAATCTAAAAACCCATATGAAAAGATTAGCTACACATGATTATTTCAACAATAATAGTGAAATCATAAAACAAAACATGGTAGAAACTTCCCTTGTAAAAGTCAAAATCGAATTCCCGATGAAGGTTTGATGTTCTTCCTTCAAGAACTCATAACAAATGATACAAGGAATTATGACCACTCACAAATGTATTTTTCAAATGAAGAACATACAAGGAAGATGATGAAAAAATCTCTCTATTCCTTCCTTTTTGGTGTTTTCTCCACAAATCTTGTGTTTTTCCACACAAAAAATCTCACAAGATCAGATTATCCTCTCTTGTGGTCCCCCAAGTCCTTTTTATAAAGCCAAAAAGCCAAGAAAATCCCTCCAAATCATGTAAAAATGTCAATGAAAAGGTCATGCACCGAAAAGTGACACGACCCGTGTTAGATGACACGGACCGTGTCGAACTGTCCTGAAAACACCAACTTTCACTGCCCAATGGACCCGACCGTGTCCTGTGACACGGCCCGTGTTGTACTGCTCTGGAAATGAAAATTTCACTGGACGCGTGACCCGGACGTGTCCTGTGACACGGCTCGTGTTGAACTGCTCTAGAAATGAAAATCTCACTGCTTTGATGATCCAGCCGTGTCCTGTGACACAGTCGAGTTTCCTGACGCGGCCCGGGTCGTTTCTTCTTGTTTTGACTCCGATTTTTGGTCTTCTTCGGCTTGATCTTTCGTTTTTGAATCAATACACCTCGAAATTTAGCGTATGATATACCGTTTCGAAGCTAATTTCACGAGGAATCCATATCAATAGAGAACACATCCAAATTTAGAGTGATGTTTCTGTAATTTAGAAAATACGACCGATGTTGTTTCGTTTTTCATCGCCCGAGCTATGTTTTTGCTCCCGACTTTCTATTGATCGTCATAAACTCCAATATTGGCAATAAAAGCACAAATTTCACCACAATCTTCGCTCGGCTACCTATAAAACAAAAACACAACATACCAAGCATAAAAGAGAACAAAAACACGACTCAATAGAATAGAATGAGTCGATCAAGAATCGACTCATCAGAATCCTCAACTGATGATATACGGATCTTAAGTCGATCTTGGAAAATACAACAGCGCCTTGTAGTTGATCCACCAAGTCATCAATACGAGGCAACGGATATTTGTTCTTGATTGTTACCCTGTTTAGTTCACGGTAATCAATACACAAATGCAGAGATCCATATTTCTTACGTACAAATAACACCGGCGCTCCCCAAGGGGATGCACTAGGTCGAATATAGCCTTTTTCAGTCAACTCCTCAAGCTGGCTCTTCAACTCCTGCATCTCGGCCAGTGCCATATGATATGGTACTTTCGAAAGTGGGGACGTCCCTCGCTCCTACTCAATGGTGAACTCTACCTCCCGATGTGGGGGTAAGCATGGCAACTCATTCGAAAATACATATGGGTAGTCTCGAACTACCAGAATATCGGCCAACTCAACTGGTCGATCGGTTGTCTTGGTCATGTAGCACCAATAACCAACACACCCCTGATTAAGCAGTTTTACTGTTTTCATTGTGCTGATGACTCTCCGGGAATGACTGGGATTATCACCCTAAAAATGCACTCAATAGCATCATCAGATGTGACGGTCACTATCCGCTTGCAGACGTTATCATGACGATCCATCCAATCGATACCCAAGATCACATCATCTTTAGGTAAATCGACCACAATCAAGTCTGACAACCACTCACGGTCGTTCATGTGAATCGAACAGTTATGTACTTCGCGATTCCCAACAATTCTTCTACCATCGGGTAGACCAATCACATAAGGTTCACAATCGGTAACATGATCTAATTGCAAATGACTCAAACAAGAAGCGGATAAAAAGGAGTGTGAAGCACCAGTATCAAAAAGGACACAAATGGGCTGAGAGTGGATCTCGAGAGTACCTGCAATCATGCTAGCTTCGGGATCGTCGACCTTCTTCATCTCGTAGACTCTGGGTTTTACAACTTCGGTACCAGGTGTACCAGCTTTATTTCCATGGCCCATCCCTTTGTTTGCCCCGGTAATCGGATAAAAAGCGGACGGAGGTACACGGTCCTGAACAGAAGACTGTACTGGAGCAAGAGATGCTACTGGAGCACGCCCGGGTCCACCCCTGCAATAACGAGCACGATGCCCACTCTTCCCACAAGTATGGCACGCGACGGCCGGCTTCGGGCATTTGGAGCTGATGTGTCCCTGGTCCCCACAGTTATAGCACACAATAGATGAGCTGATTGCTCGAGATTGCGTTCCGGTCGGCTTAGACGCCATAGGTGGCCGCTCAGAAGGATTTGGTACAGACTGGGGCTTCCTGAACATCCCCTGGTTACTGTCTTCCTGGGTCTGGTTCTTCGATCTCTTGTTGGAGGACTGAGGCTGCTTTTTAGAAATCTCCTTCGTAGTAAGTTCGTATTCCAGAGCTTTCTCGATAAACTCCAGTAGGGTCATACATTGGTGGTTAAGCAACTGCATCCTCATCCGGGGTTTAAGCCTCTTAGGGAAATATTTGATCTTATCAGCTTCCGTAGGGATAACTGACGTAGCAAACGGAAGAAGTGCCTAGAATTTCTCGTCAATAGCTAACACATCCTCGTCCTCAAATGGATCGGGGTTCAACAACTCTGAAAATTTGGCCTCACGGAGTGGTGCAGGATAGTAACGATCTAACATGAGATTCTTGAATTCTTCCCAAGTACGACACGCCGTCAGCAGGTCTTACAAAAAGCCACCAAGTATGGGCGCTCCGCGCTCATACTAAGGTAGTAAGCCGCCACACCAACTCGATTCTCTTCTGGACACTCCACCATCTCGAACAGTTTTTCGAAATGCTCTATCCAATGTACAATATCAGCAGGCTCAGAAGAGCCTTCAAAGGTCGGAGGTCGCTGTCGCGATATGTCGTTAATGATCCGGCTCACGATTCCGCCGTGCACCTGAGGTGGGGGCTGCTGTCCCTGTTGTTGGCCAGTAGTAGCAGCCCTCTGCATAGCTTACATCATCTGAACCATTTGGGTCATCTGGGCCATTATGCCCTGCATAATCACATAAGGGTCGACATGGTCACTCTCATGCCGTTCGGCGTGGTGGGACTGGCTCCTAGTAGGTGAATCACTCCCCGCCGAGCTTTGTCCCACACTCGAATGCGTGTTAGCATGTGCACTCGGGATTCGGCCCCTTCCACGGCCTCGACCCCCTCTACCACGGCCCCTCAAATTACATTCCATACTGAAAGAATCAGACAATAATCGTAATCACAGTTTAATATACATCTTTACGGCCAGATTACAAATTTATGCTAAGTTATTAGTAACAATGGAACTACATATTTCAAGAAAACAGTTCATAATGAATTATCGGCACCGTGAGTGCCACACAAAATATTATATCGACATCAAGTCGAAATAATTTCAATCACATACTCAATTTAGAATTTTTGTCAGGGAATCAAACAGATGAATCCTACCACAGATTCTCGAAATGCCAAGATCAACAAAGAGATCGATTCGTCATCAATATTATGCCAGTAATTAAATCATGGCTCATGAGAAACATACCATATTCGGTGGGTCAGGCGCTTGCACAGGTCACACGTGGCACGAAGGTTTCTTGATGCTAGTTCAATCCACAATGACTCAAAAAGAAAAAGACATCTCTGATACCATCTTCTGTAACACCCCAAAAATGGCGGCTATTACAGTGCCATGGACCCCATCGGGACCCACCAGGCGATATTAAAACATAATTTAACCATCCCATAATTTTGATACCGAACCACAATATAAGTCATAGCCCCGAATAGGAGCTTATATATATATATGTATATATGTATCAACTTATACAACAGTACATAGGATCCACATCCGGTATAAACCATATGGAGATGGAGTATACCTAACTCTATAATAATACATTCTTCCAAATTTATATAAATCGCAAAAGACATAAAATTTCACAGATTATACATAACCGACAAAAGACTCGGGCCCCCCAAACTAGCACCCTTCAATACCCTTCGCTGCCATCGTGCTCTTCTTGCGCCTTGCCCATTTCTCGCCCTGAAATACAAGTATTTCGCCCAAACCACAGGGTCAGCTATACATGATAATAATTCTCATGGCATTATACAATTCATATACATACGGATCTCAAAGAAACAACCTGTAATACCCGAGATTTCTGATATGTATTTGGAACTTGTAACATTGTAATTGTGCACTTTGATCTGAGTATTTTCTCCGTATTTCATAATCCGATGTTGTTGAGCGTATGATTTCGTGTATGTGATTTAAAAATTGTAATTCTGCGCATGTAGTGCACGCTATCAGCTATGTGTAGCGTACGCTAACATGGATCCATAGCGCACGCTACAGAGGAACATTAGCGCACGCTATGCGTGGTCAATTTGATTGAGACGTGTGGTAGGTGAGATCAGGCCGGGGATCTTGGTCGGATCGTGTCGGGATGAACCTGGACGGCTTTCGGGAAAAGCCAAGTCAACGCCTTAGCGCACGCTACAGGCATGTGCATAGTGCGCGCTAAGTTCTGAGTACAGTGAAGTCAGTAAGCCATTAGCGCACGCTACGAGCAGGGTCTAGCGCGCGCTAATAACCATTTCCTATAAATAGGACAACATCCTTTTCGTATTTTCAGTCCTTTCTTTTCCCACATCCGAATTCTTATACTTAGAGTATAACTTCCTACATCCTAAACACCTCATATCAATATCCTAGCTCGTGATTGAAGATTGTAGATAATTGAGGATTGGTGTTCGAGCCTTCGACGTTGGATTGCTTCGATTTTCTCCTTGTTCTTCACTACTTTGAGGTAGGTGACTCTTCACCAATATTAGTGGTGTTCTAAAGGACAATTTGATCATGTTTTTATAGTCAGTTATTTCATTCTAAATCGATCATCATGTGTTAGAAGGATATTTTCGACGTTTCGGCACTTATTCATCGTATGAACCCTTGAACCTTTTTAGTTTATTGGACTCTTATGCAGCTTCAAACCAATTTGTGATCAGTAGACGGATTTTACCTAGTTGTTACGTTTTACACATTGGAATCATGCGTTTTGGAACGTAGGACGAACGGAACTTAGAATATTTCCTTGAAGATCAAGATGAATGATAGTGTAGTAATGATTATGCGTATCTTTGAATCTCATAGTCATTTAGTACGTATAGAACTTTCACAAACCTTATTAGCATGATATGCTCGGGGATGACTTATATTATCACCATAGAATTCATGAGTTCATCACCATTAGATCCAGTTTTCTACCAGTAGTAATCTGCCATGCACGGTTAGCGCACGCTAACATACGTAAGTTAACGTGCGCTATCGGGATAAGTTAACGCACGCTACTTTTAGTAGGTAACGTACGTTATGATATCAGCCGAGTCAGTCGGCTGATCAGAGAGTACTGTCAGCCTATGGCTAGCGTACACTAGGCTTAGACGATAGCGTACGCTAACAGGGAGGCTTAGCGCACGCTACGTAGAGTACGTAGCGTACGCTAAGTGGTTCAGGCAGATTGCATATTTTGAGCTTTTGGGCCGTAGATCGAATTGTTAGGCAATCGTTCGACTTGAGATGATTTGTATATCATTTCTTTTGTTAAGGTTCGAGCTTGCTACGTTGATCGAAGGAGGCGGCCTTCGAGTGTGTTGAGATCATTGAAGTGTTTCGTTCTTGCCATCTTCGAGGCAAGTATCGTAATGTGTTAAAATTGGTATTTTGAGCATGTTTGTGGTTTATTCATGTTGTTGAACATGGAAATTATTTTGTTGAATTGTCATGATATTCGTTATCTAGTGTTTGTATGTTCATGTTGATGAACATAATGAGTTGGCATATGTGTATGCATGAGTTGTGTTTGTGTACGTTGTACGATCTATGCTGAGGGCGCTGGATCGGATGTCCACCTCGTGTTGGTCCGACGGGATCATCTTGGGATCTAGGCTGAGGGCGCTGGATCATTGGAGGGGTTATTTCCACCTCGTGTTGGTCCGACGGGATCATCTTTGGATCTATGCTGAGGGCGCTGGATCATTGGAATACCCTTGCTGTGTTAATGGAATCTTGTGGATTCGCATTATCGGATTCCGGTAGCGGAAGTCCGTGTGGTGTATCTTGTTATATATTGTTGATGCATATTTGATTCGTTTAAATGATACTTGTACTAGCATCGTTTTGCTAACCCCTTCGGGCGTGGACATTTGTTTTGATGTTCAGGTAGCCGAGTAGCAGGGAAACAGCCACAGTACCGACGTGATGACGAAGGGGTTCAGTGATGTTTGTTTCTTGTTGGTGATTTGTTTGATTTCAGTACTCGAGTACGCGTGTCTAATTAATATCATTTCGATATGGTTGTATTAATTACTTGTTGAACCAGTTGAATGGTTTTGTAAACTTGAATTTCCGCAGTATTGATGTCTTATATTTACACTTCTTTTAAATTAGCCTTGTAAATCCTTACTTAAAGGGTTTACAGCGCTGTAATTATTCCGAATATCTCGGGGTGTTACAGAATATGGTATCAGAGCTAAGATTCATGGATATCTTGGCAGTCGGGTTTTAGTTGGGTCTGTTTACATTATTTGATTTATGGGTCGTTCGTAACATCACTGTTCAGCCAAAGTCGTCATGTGGACCGTGGTTGTAAGTCTCCTAATCTCTTATACTACCGTTTTACTTAATTACTGTTTTGTGAGTATTGACGGGCTTTATTTCGAAAACTTTGTCCTGGATATTGAGGAATTGTGTTTACAGTATGTTGAGAGGAGGACGTGGATGCGGACGCTGATCGTGGGACGCGAGCCTTGTCGTGGGCGACGGGTAACATGAGACAGAAGATTCCGCAACTACCCCGGAATTATCAGCTAGTCGAACCGATTCCCATTCTAGAGGGCGCAAGGATCGAGAGAATGACGACGCAAATCCTAACATGCCGGAGTGCTTCAACAGTGGTGGCGCAGATAAACCAGATTCGCCCAGTAGTCGACCGCATGCAGACGGCGATGGGACAGCAGCACCACGAGGATAGCAAGGAGACAAATGGCTTGCCGAGGTGGTCAAATTGCACCCGCCAAAATTTGACGGATCTGTGAGGCACTTACTTGGGATCACTGGCTTAAAGAGTTAGAGAAGATATTCGCGGGTCTTAAGCATCCCGAGGACCGGAAGGTTCCCATTGCCCAGTATTTTCTGACTGGGGAGGCCTTTGATTGGTGGGAAGCTATTCGACCCGAGAATCATAATGCGGATTGGATGGAATTCAAATTAATGATGGAAGCACAGTATTGTCCTCGTCCAGTTAGAGAGGCAAAGATCCGAGAGTTTTTCTCACCACAGAGTTCGGAAGCATCTGTGACAGATGTAATCAAAAATTTTAATCATCAGCTGACTTGTGTGCGACACTTGGTCAGAACGGAGGCAGAAAAGATTTTTCATTTCGATATGCGGATGAAGCCGGAGATTCAGCAGTACATGTCCGGGTTCGAGTGTACTACGTTGCGACAGTATCAAGACAAAGCGCTAGCCTACGACATGAAAGAGGCGGCGGTGGAGAAATCAGTAGAGGCAAAGAAGCAGAAGGTGACCGGCAACTTTGCAGAAAACAAGAGTGGTGGGCCCCGCAAGGGCCAGTCTTCCTTTTATTCGGCTAGGAAACCTCCACATCCTTCCAGAGGTGGAAAGAAGTCCCGGACTACATCAGCACGCATCAAAGAAATGCTACAATTGTGGTCGAGCAGGGCATATTCGACGTGACTGCCCTGCATCTTCTGTGACTTGCTACGATTGTGGACAAGAAGGACACCGTACGGCTTTCTATGGAGTTGCTACTAGGTCTTTTGGTACTCGCACTCCAGCGCCAGTTCCGAAGGAGATAAGTGTGAACCAGACACAACAGAGTGGATTTCCGCAGCAGAACGTTGGGAAGAGAGAGACATCGAGTGCTGGGTCCATTCCTCCGCGCCTGTACGAGATGAGGAAATCTGACAATTAGAACACTGCTGTTGCATCAGGTACGATTCAGATCCTTTTGCAACCAGTTAGTGTTTTATTCGATTCCGGAGCTACACATTCTTTTATATCCTTGAACTGTGTAAATCGTTTAAAAATCTCGTGCTTATTTGATTGTGAACCATATGTTGTGGGTTTGCCGAGTGGAGAGAGAATTGTGGGAACCCTAGAGGCTAGAGATTTTCCAGTGTCTATAGGAGGGAGAGATTGGCCATCGAATCTTATTGTAGTTGACATCTACGGTGACGATTTAATTCTCGGAGACGATTGGCTCAACCGTTATGGAGCTATTCTGAATTACCGAGACAGAGTCATTTCTATCATTGCTGATGACGGATCTGAACACTTATTTCGAGGGTGGAGACCGGGAAGCTCGGGAAAATTGATCAAGGTAATGAAAGCCGTGAAATTACTGAAGCAAGGATGTCATGGACTTTGGTGTTATGCCATGAGGAAAGAGGAAGGAGTAGAGCTCTCGTCTATTTCAGTTGTGAATGAGTTCTCAGATGTATTTCCTGACGAACTACCTGGGTTACCTCCGCAGAGAGAAGTGGAGTTCACTATCGAATTAGAGCCTGGAGCAGCTTCTATTTCCAGATCACCATACCGCATGGCGCCAACCGAGATGTATGAACTCAAGAAGCAACTGGAGGAATTGTTACAGAAGGGCTATATTCAACCTAGCGTTTCTCCTTGGGGAGCGCCCGTTCTCTTTGTCCGGAAGAAAGACGGATCCCTCCGACTGTGTATTGATTACAGGGAGCTCAATAAGATGACGATCAAGAATAAGTATCCTATACCTCGGATCGACGACTTGTTTGATCAACTGCAAGGGGCAAGGGTATTCTCGAAGATTGACTTGCGATCAGGATACCATCAGTTGAGGATTAAGGAATCGGATATACCAAAGTCTGCTTTCAGGTCCCGGTACGGGCATTATGAATTCGTAGTGATGCTGTTTGGGCTAACCAATGCTCCTGCGGTATTCATGCAATTGATGAATCGGGTATTCTTGGAATACTTGGATAAATTTGTGGTCGTCTTCATTGATGACATCTTGATATATTCGAAGGACGCAGAGGAGCATGCCGAACATTTGCGTGTGGTTTTGAGCACCTTGAGGAAGGAACAGCTGTATGCAAAGCTTTCAAAATGCGAGTTCTGGCTTAGGGAGGTAACTCTCCTTGGGCATGTGATATCAGCCGACGGAGTTCAGGTGGACCCAAAGAAAGTCGAAGCAATCTTGGAATGGGAAGCCCCTAATGACGTGAAAGAAGTCCGGAGTTTCTTAGGACTTGCTGGATATTATCGCCGCTTTGAAGAGGGATTTTCCAAAATTGCTCGTCCGCTCACTCAGCTGTTACAGAAAACTCAAAGGTTCAAGTGGGATGAGAAATGCCAGGCTGGTTTTGACGAACTTAAGAAGAGACTGACGACAACACCTATATTAGCATTACCAGATGGAACTGATGGATTCATGGTGTACAGAGACGCTTCAAATCGAGTGCAGGATGTGTGTTGATGCAAAGAGATAAGGTGATTGCCTATGCTTCTCGGCAGTTGAAACCATACGAGGTTAATTACCCGACTCATGATCTGGAGCTAGCAGCTGTAGTCTTTGCTTTGAAAATTTGGAGACATTATTTGTACGGCACTCATTGTTAGATCTTTACCGATCATAAGAGCCTCAAGTACATTTTCAGTCAGAAAGAATTAAACATGAGGCAGAGAAGGTGGCTGGAATTGATCAAGGATTACGACTTGGAGATTCTCTATCATCCGGGGAAAGCAAACGTAGTAGCCGATGCATTGAGCCGTAAACCTGTTTCTCTTCGAGTGTTGGAAGCACTTACATCCCAAACCAGTATTCAACGGGAACTGATCCGCGAGGGGATTGAAGTATGGGAACCAGGAATCCAAGGGCAACTTTTATGTGATGGAACTGACTTCATCACTAGTCGAGGAGATCAAGTCTAAGCAGTTGAACGATTCTCTGATCCTTCGATTATGTGACGAAGTAAAGAAGGGAAAAGCCCCAGGATTCGTGATACAAGACGATGGAGTTCTGATATTTCAGAGTCGACTTTGAGTTCCCGATGATGACGACTTGAGACGGACTATTCTGAAGGAAGCTCACAGCGCGCCCTATTCCATTCACCCGGGCAGCAGTAAGATGTATAAGGATTTAAAACAAAACTTCTGGTGGGGGAATATGAAGAAGGACGTAGAAGAGTATGTTTCGAAGTGCTTGACTTGTCAGCAAGTTAAGATTGAACATCAGCGACCCGCCGGAATGTTAAAGCCGCTTCCGATCCCTGAATGGAAGTGGGAGGACATCTCGATGGATTTCATCACCAGTATGCCAAGGACTAGAACGGGAATGAACATGATTTGGGTTGTAGTTGATCGACTAACCAAGTCGGCTCATTTCCTAGGGATTAGAGATACATGGGGACCCGAGAGATTGGCGCGAGTATTTATTGCGGAGATAGTCAGATTGCATGGGACGCCAAAGACCATTATTTCGGATCGAGATGGTCGTTTCGTGTCGCACTTCCGAAAGCGATTCACGTGGCCTGGGACTGAGCTCAACTTTAGCACGGCTTATCATCCCCAAACGGACGGTCAGTCCGAAAGGACTATATAGACAGTAGAGGACATGCTTAGAGCCTGTGCTTTTGATTGGTCAACTGATTGGGAAGTTCATTTGCCATTGATTGAATTCACTTAAAATAATAGTTGGCATGCTTCTATCAAGATGGCACCATTTGAAGCTTTGTACGGGAGAAGATGCCGATCACCCCTGTGTTGGGATGATTCTTCGGATTTGATCGGGACGGAACCGGAATTGATAATTCAGACTTAAGAGAAGATAACTTTGATTCGAGAAAGACTGTTGACCGCCCAAAGTCGACAGAAGTCTTATGCAGACGTACGTCGTCGCCCTCTAGAGTTCGACGCGGGATACCATGTATTATTGAAGGTGTCTCCTACACGAGGGATTTTCCGTTTTGGGAGGAGAGGCAAGCTTAGTCCTAGATATATCGGACCATTCGAGATCCTCGAGAGGGTTGGAGATTTAGCATACAGGTTGGCCTTACCGCCATCGTTGAGTCACGTTCACAATGTGTTTCACGTATCCCAATTGCGGAAGTATGTACCGGACCCCAGTCACGTCATTGAATTCGATGAGATCGAGATAGCTAATGATGGCACCTTCGAAGAGAGACCAATCAAGATACTTGAGAGTCGGATCAAACAATTGAGGAATAAACCAATACATTTGGTTAAAGTACAATGGTCGCGACACGGAGTCGAAGAGGCCACTTGGGAAACGGAGGACAGTATGAAGGCTAGATATCCAGAGTTGTTTTCATCTTAAGTTTCGGGACGAAACTTCTTTTTAGGGAGGAAGGATGTAATACCCGAGATTTCTGATATGTATTTGGAACTTGTAACATTGTAATTGTGCACTTTGATCTGAGTATTTTCTCCGTATTTCATAATCCGATGTTGTTGAGCATATGATTTCGTGTATGTGATTTAAAAATTGTAATTCTGCGCATGTAGCGCACGCTAAAGGCTATGTGTAGCGTACGCTAACATGGATCCATAGCGCACGCTACAGAGGAACATTAGCGCACGCTATGCGTGGTCAATTTGATTGAGACGTGTGGTAGGTGAGATCAGGCCGGGGATCTTGGTCGGATCGTGTCGGGATGAACCTGGACGGCTTTCGGGAAAAGCCAAGTCAACGCCTTAGCGCACGCTACAGGCATGTGCATAGCGCGCGCTAAGTGCTGAGTACAGTGAAGTCAGTAAGCCATTAGCGCACGCTACGAGCAGGGTCTAGCGCGCGCTAATAACCATTTCCTATAAATAGGACATCATCCTTTTCGTATTTTCAGTCCTTTCGTTTCCCACATCCGAATTCTTATACTTAGAGTATAACTTCCTACATCCTAAACACCTCATATCAACATCCTAGCTCGTGATTGAAGATTGTAGATCATTGAGGATTGGTGTTCGAGCCTTCGACGTTGGATTGCTTCGATTTTCTCCTTGTTCTTCACTACTTTGAGGTAGGTGACTCTTCACCAATATTAGTGGTGTTCTAAAGGACGATTTGATCATGTTTTTATAGTCAGTTATTTCGTTCTAAATCGATCATCATGTGTTAGAAGGATATTTTCGACGTTTCGGCACTTATTCATCGTATGAACCCTTGAACCTTTTTAGTTTATTGGACTCTTATGCAGCTTCAAACCAATTTGTGATCAGTAGACGGATTTTACCTAGTTGTTACGTTTTACACATTGGAATCATGCGTTTTGGAACGTAGGACGAACGGAACTTAGAATATTTCCTTGAAGATCAAGATGAATGATAGTGCAGTAATGATTATGCGTATCTTTGAATCTCATAGTCATTTAGTACGTATAGAACTTTCACAAACCTTATTAGCATGATATGCTCGGGGATGACTTGTATTATCACCATAGAATTCATGAGTTCATCACCATTAGATCCAGTTTTCTACCAGTAGTAATCTGCCATGCACGGTTAGCGCACGCTAACATACGTAAGTTAACGTGCGCTATCGGGATAAGTTAACGCACGCTACTTTTAGTACGTAACGTACGTTATGATATCAGCCGAGTCAGTCGGCTGATCAGAGAGTACTGTCAGCCTATGGCTAGCGTACGCTAGGCTTAGACGATAGCGTACGCTAACAGGGAGGCTTAGCGCACGCTACGTAGAGTACGTAGCGTACGCTAAGTGGTTCAGGCAGATTGCATATTTTGAGCTTTTGGGCCGTAGATCGAATTGTTAGGCAATCGTTTGACTTGAGATGATTTGTATATCATTTCTTTTGTTAAGGTTCGAGCTTGCTACGTTGATCGAAGGAGGCGGCCTTCGAGTGTGTTGAGATCATTGAAGTGTTTCGTTCTTGCCATCTTCGAGGCAAGTATCGTAATGTGTTAAAATTGGTATTTTGAGCATGTTTGTGGTTTATTCATGTTGTTGAACATGGAAATTATTTTGTTGAATTGTCATGATATTCGTTATCTAGTGTTTGTATGTTCATGTTAATGAACATAATGAGTTGGCATATATGTATGCATGAGTTGTGTTTGTGTACGTTGTACGATCTATGCTGAGGGCGCTGGATCGGATGTCCACCTCGTGTTGGTCCGACGGGATCATCTTGGGATCTAGGCTGAGGGCGCTGGATCATTGGACGGGTTATTTCCACCTCGTGTTGGTCCGACGGGATCATCTTGGGATCTATCACTACTACAAAACAGACATTTAACATCGGTTTTTTTGGACATTTAACATCGGTTTTGGAACCGATGTTAAATGTCGCGATGTTAAAATTAACATCGGTTTCTAATAACCGATGTTAAACTTCGATTTTAACATCGGTTGTTATAACAACCGATGTTAATTTTAATATTGCGATATTTAACATCGGTTCTGGGACAACCGATGTTAAATTTCGCGATTTTAAAATTTTATCGGACCACTTAACTGACTAGCCCAACCCCAAACCCAGACACTCGCCCCAACCACCCGCACCAGCCACCCGCACAGCCCCACCAACATACAACAAATACCATTAAATTTCGTTGTTGGTGGGTTTCGAACTCACCACCTCTTGCTTATGGAAGTGTGATATTACCACTCCGCCAGATGAACTTCTTGTATATTTTTTGCTATGTGATATATTTATATACTATATACATTTATAAATTTATATAAATATAGATAATTTAATATATATATATATATATTAACAAATTGAAAATTTATTTTTTTTTAAAAAATCTAGAATATTAACATTAAAAGTCAGATGTCTTTATTTAAAGCTCGAAAATAAAAAATAAAAAATTAAAAAATATGGATCTGATTTATAATTAATATTTAATCTGTTTTTTTTTATTTTTAGATTTTGTGTAAAAATATAAAATAGTTTTTTTTATGAAAAGTAAAAAATTACAAAAACAAAAACTAGCAGGTTTTTAAAAATATATATAATAATTCAATTTTTATTTATTTATAAAAAATAATATTCCACTTTTTTTTTCAAAATTTTAAATAAAAACATCCGATTTTTATTTTTTATTTTCGAACTTTAAATAAAAACATCCAATTTTTATTTTTTATTTTCGAACTAATGTTTATTTTTTATTTTCGAACTTTAAATAAAAACTTCTAATTTTTACCTTTTATTTTTGAACAATAAATATAAACATCGAATTTTTAATATTAATATACCAGATTTTTTTTAAAAAAAAATAAAGTTTCGATTTTTTTAAAAAAAGTTCCAGATTTTTTAAAAATTTTAACATCGGTTATACTAAAACCGATGTTAAATTACAAATTAACATCGGTTTTTCTAAAAACCGATGTTAAATTAAAAATTAACATTGTTTAACATCGGTTTTTTTAAAAACCGATGTTAATTTATAATTTAACATCGGTTTTAGTATAACCGATGTTAAAGTTTTTAAAAAATCTGAAACTTTTTTTAAAAAAATGGAAACTTTATTTAAAATTTAACATCAGTTTTTAGAAAAAACGATGTTAAATTAAAATTTAACATCGGTTTTTCTAAACCGATGTGAAATGGATTAATTTAACATCAGTTTTTTTAAAAACCGATGTTAATTGTTAATTTAACATCGTTTTTAGCAGAACCGATGTTAAACGAGCGATGTTGAATGTCTTTTTTGTAGTAGTGTATGCTGAGGGCGCTGGATCATTGGAATACCCTTGCTGTGTTAATGGAATCTTGTGGATTCGCATTATCGGATTCCGGTAGCGGAAGTCTGTGTGGTGTATCTTGTTATGTATTGTTGATGCATATTTGATTCATTTAACTGATACTTGTACTAGCATCGTTTTGCTAACCCCTTCGGGGGTGGACATTTGTTTTGATGTTCAGGTAGCCGAGGAGCAGGGAAAAACCCACATTATGTGAGAAACCAAGTCCGATATGAGCTTGATAAGATCCGCCACTTCGATATGCGGATGAAACCTAGGGTGCGTCACTACATGTCTGGTCTGGGGTGCATGACTTTGAAGGAGTATCAGAATAAGTCGATGACTTATGAGATGTCGTTTTCTGCGATAGAGACGGCAGTCGAGGGAAAGAAGCAGAAGACCTCCAGCCAGTTTTCGGGAGGCAAGTCTGGAGGGTATCAGAAGACTCAATCTGGTTCTCGAGTCTTCGGGAGTCAGTCCCCGTCATTTGGACGAGAAAACGGTTCTAAGTCTGCTCCTACTGGTTCTGTGCATGGTCCTAATTGCTTTAACTGTGGTCGCCCTGGACACATTATGAGTGAGTGTGACAGGCCTCCGATTCAGTGCCATTCCTGTGCTCGAATGGGGCATCGTGCCAAGTTTTGTACAGATGCTGCTCGGGCACCAGTTACTCAGATATCAGCCCCAGCTGCGAGGGAACCGAGTGTAAATCAGGCACCGATAGTTTCTCAGCCACAGCAGAGTTTTGGTAGAGGTCGAGGACGTGGAGAGCCTTCTAAAGGGGGAGCTTCTAGTGCGGGGTCTGTTCCGCCCCGAGTATATGAGATGAGACGAGCAGGAGACCCAGACGCGACGGTGGCTACAGGTACCGTTCACATTCTTGACCATCCTGTTTCCGTGTTATTCGATTCTGGTGCTACGTATTCTTTCATATCTCTGGATTGTGTGCATCGTCTGCATGTTGGTTGCCTAGTTGCGTGTGAACCATTTGTTGTTAAATTGCCTAGTGGGGATAGCATCGTGGGGATCGTCAGGTTAGAGATTTTCCAGTGAGTATCGCGGGGAGGGTTTGGCCTTCTAATCTGATTGTGGTAGATATTAGAGATGAGGATTTGATTCTGGGTGAGGATTGGCTGGACCGTCATGGGGCAATCATGAACTATAGAACGAGAACCGTTTCGATGTTAGCCTCTGACGGTACCGAGCATTCTTTTGTGGGGCGTAAGCGGAGTAGTCAGAGATTCTTGATCAGCGCTTTGAAAGCGGTGAGACTTCTTCGAGGAGGTTGTACGGGGTATTGGTGTTACGCTTTGAGATCGGGAGAAGGGGGAGTCGAGCTCTCGTATATTACAGTAGTGTGTGAGTATCCTGACGTCTTTCCAAATGAGTTGCCGAGTTTTCCGCTGGATCGAGAGGTCGAGTTTACTGTTGATTTGGAGCCGGGTGCGGCACCGATTTCCAAGACGCCATATCGTATGGCGCCTGCTGAGATGCTTGAGTTGAAGAAACAGTTGGGAGAGTTGCTAGACATGGGGTATATTCGACCGAGCGCTTTGCCTTGGGGCGCACCGGTCCTGTTTGTGAAGAAGAATGAAGGGTCATTTCGTATGTGTATCGACTATCGTGAGTTGAAAAAAGTGACTATTAAAATCAAGTATTCACTCCCGAGAATTGATGATTTGTTCGACCAATTGCAAGGGGAAACTGTGTTTTCGAAGATTGATTTGAGATCGGGGTATTATCAGCTCCAAGTGAAGGATTCCGATATTCCGAAGACGGCCTTTCGGACGAGATACGGTCACTACGAGTTTGTGGTTATGCCTTTTGGGCTAACCAACGCCCCAGTTGTGTTCATACAGCTTGTGAACAAAGTCTTTATCGAGTACCTCGATAAGTGTGTAGTCGTTTTTATCGACGATATCCTTATTTACTTGAGGAGCGAGGAGGATCATGCCCGACATTTGCATATCGTCTTAGGTATTTTGAGAACTCAGCGTCTTTTTGCAAAGTTCTCAAAGTGTGAGTTCTGGTTACGGGAGGTTATGTTTCTCGATCATGTGATCTCGGCCGAGGGTGTTCATTTAGACACACATAAGGTAGAGGCAATGTTGGATTGGGCGCCGCCCAAGAATGTGAAGGAGGTCCGTAGTTTTCTGGGTTTGGCCGGATATTACCGTAGATTTGTCGAGGGGTTCTCTAAGCTCGCTCGACCACTGACTCAGTTGTTACAAAAGTCAGAGAAGTTTGTGTGGACCGATGAGAGGCAGAAAAGTTTTGAGGAGTTGAAGAAGCGGTTGACGACCGCTCATGCTTTGGCTTTACCGAGTGGTAATGAGGGTTTCTCAGTTTTTAGTGATGCTTCGGGCCAAGGGCTCGGATGTGTACTCATGCAACACGGGAGGAACACTGCCTATGCTTCCTGCTAGTTGAAACCGTATGAGTTGAATTACCCTACCCACGATCTTGAGTTGGCCGCAGTTGTATTTGCATTGAAGATCTGGCGTCATTACTTATATGGCTTGTTGTGTCAGATTTTCACCGATCACAAGAGCATGAAGTATATTTTCACGCAGAAAGAGCTAAATATGAGGCAGAGGAGATGGTTGGAATTGATTAAGGATTACGACCTCGAGATTCTCTATCATCCGGGTAAGGCAAATGTGGTGGCAGATGCCTTGAGCCGGAAATCGGTATCGCTTCGGGCGCTTGAGTTGCTTACGGCCCAGTCGGGACTTCAGCGAGAGTTAATGAGGTTGAGCGTTGAGATCGTGCTACAAGAGAGTTCCGGGCAGTTGCGTACACTTGAGATTTCGTCGTCTCTAGTCGAAGACATTAAATCGGGACAGTTAGAGGACCCGATATTTTTTCAGCTTCGAGAGAATGTAGGGAAGGGGAAAGCCCCGATATTCGTGATACATGAGGATGGTGTGTTGAGATTCCAAGGTCGGCTTTGTGTTCCGAACGACTTGGAATTGAGGCAAAGTATTATGCGAGAGGCTCACGCGTCACCTTACTCAATCCATGAATTTCTGGTGGAATGACATGAAGAATGAGGTGGTTCAGTTTGTGGCTAAGTGTTTGACTTGTCAACAAGTCAAAGTCGAGCATCAGCGGCCAGACGGATTGTTGAAACCACTTCCCGTCCCAGAATGGAAGTGGGAGGATATCTCGATGGACTTTGTCACGAGTTTGCCGAGGATGAAGACCGGAATGAATATGGTGTGGGTGATCGTGGACCGACTGACTAAGTCGGCAAATTTTTTGGGCGTCAAGGATACTTGGGGTCCAGAAAGATTGGCTCGTGTTTTTATCGCTCAGATAGTGAGGCTTCATGGTACGCCGAGGACTATTATTTTGGACAGAGATGGCCGGTTTGTATCTCATTTCTGGAAGGCGGTACATAAGGCATTGGGGACACGTTTGTGTTTGAGTACATCTTTCCATCCTCAGACCGACGGGCAGTCTGAACGTACCATTCAGACGTTCGAGGATATGTTGTGCGCGTGTGCGTTAGACTGGAATAGTGACTGGGAGGAGCATCTGGCCTTGATTGAGTTTACGTATAATAATAGTTGGCACGCGTCGATTAAGATGGCACCGTATGAGGCACTTTATGGCCGACGTTACCGATCACCGATATGTTGGGATGAGCCGTCCGATCTAGTTAGCACCGAGCCAGACCTTGTGTTGGAGACGAGGGAGAAAGTTGAGTTGATTAGAAAGAGAATGTTGGCAGCTCAGAGTCGACAAAAGTCTTATGCGGATGTTAGGCGTCGACCTTTGGAGTTTGAGGTGGGAGATCATGTTCTGTTGAGAGTGTCTCCGTCGAAGGGAGTTTTTCGTTTTGGGAAAAAGGGGAAGCTCAGCCCGAGGTATATTGGACCTTTCGAGATATTGGAGAGAGTTAGCGAGTTGGCGTACCGTTTGGCATTACCTCCGTCGTTGAGTCATGTACATAGTGTGTTTCATGTCTCCCAGTTGAGGAAGTATGTTCCGGACCCGTCCCACATTATTGATTTCGGAGATGTGGAGATCGAGAAGGATGTTACGTTTGAGGAGAGGCCGATCAGAATTTTAGAGCGTCGAGTCAAACAGTTAAGGCACAAAACCATTCCTTTGGTTAAAGTGCAATGGTCGAGGCATGGAGTAGAAGAAGCGACATGGGAGTTAGAGGAGGATATGCGTTCGAGGTACCCCGAGCTTTTTGATTCTTAAGTTTCGGGACGAAACTTCTTTTTAGAGGGGGAGAATGTAATATCCGTACCTTTCTATTCTTAGCAGTTTCCATTTTTGGTGTATGTCTATTTTTATCGACTCGCTTGTAACCGTTTCGACATTTTGAATCTACTTTATTCTTGGAGTTTTTCCATTTGGGCGAGTTTTGGTGATGTTTTTACGTGATTCCATTTTATATGTTTTGTTGTTTGTGCGTTCGATTCTCATAAAAATCGTCCGTTTTCGTTGTTTCTTGGTTTGCACAAGTTCCTATGGTTGAGTTGGTCATATTGAGACTTTCAGATTGTTAATCCGACATCGTATCGTGATTTTCGGGCACTTGGGCCATTTTTGTAATTTCCTATAAGTTTAGGGAATTCCTTATTCGTTGTCGTATTTCAGATTCCCTGGTAGTCGAAATGTTGTTTTCTTGTAACGGTTAGACTCGTCATCGAATATTCTTCGTAGCCGTATTTTCGGTTCGATAGCAGGTCCGAGTTTCGGAGTCGTCCGGAACGGTTCGGACAGCAGCTGCTAGACTGCTGTCCAACAGGGTGTTACGGCCGTAACACCCCATTCGTTACGGCCGTAATATTAGCCTTGTTATGTCCGTAATGTAACATTTGTTACGACCATAACGGCCTGCTGTTTTAAGTACAGCAGGCAGAATCAAAACACCTCATTTTCTATCTCTTCTCTCGTTTTCTTCTTCGGGCGATGCAGAGGGCGATTCCCTTCAGCTTTTATCCGATAATTCTTCGTATTCCACCACTGTAGGATCGTGATAACATATCCGCATCAACGTAATCATCCTCCATTGTCCAATTCCAAGGTATTTTCTTCAGGAACCCTAAACTTGTCTAATTTGGGGGGTTTTTGGGTTTTTCGTGATTAATTCCGAATTGTCCATATATGTTGTATTATTCCCAATCGATTGTTGTTATTTGGTGAATCCCAATCCATTTCATCAAGTTAAATCCGTGAATTATCGATTCGGGGAGGTTTTGCGTAAACCCTCGCCCGTATCGATTGATCGTTCATTGTCGTAGCTTGTAATCAGGGTTATGGGTGTATTCCATTCGATTATTATTGTCCGTTAGGACTGCGTTATGTTGATCCTTCGTTTAGGAACCGTCGTTTTCCATTCGGATCATTCGTAGCCGTTATTCATTCCCAATTCTTCGAAGATGTCTCAAAGGCAAGTACTTTACATTTGTTTACGCGTTCTAGTATTTGAATTATGGCTTTTCGTGGTTGTGTGGATGTATATATGTATGTTCACCTAGGGATGGTCAGGGATACGTTGCCTTGAGTTTCGTATCGCGAACTATGGTTAACCATCCAGGGATGTCCGACGGGACTCTGCGGGGTACGGTGGCCGTGAGTCTCGTACCGAGGTTAACTTTGAAATGTTTTGTTGGAGAAATGTGTTTTGTGCTTGTGCACTGTAAAATATTCCGGAACATAAATGATTTCTAAAATGATTTTTGACACATATTTTCATCTGATTAGAATGGTAGTTCAAATGGATTGTACTTGCACTAGCAGTTGTCGCTAACCCCTTAAATGGGGGAAATACTTTTTGTATTTCAGGTACAGGTCTTGGAGACAAGCGAGCATACGAGCCGTATGAGGATGATGGGCAAACATGATACTGTTCAGCGGTTGTCTGTTGGTGTTCTGTTTTTGAATTTATTTGCTATGTCATGGATTTAAGTACTCGAGTACTTCTTTGTTGAATTTTATTGATATTGTGTACCCGATTTGGGAATGGATTGATGTCAGATCGTATTATTGGATTTCAGTCTTTTATTTTAAAAGTCGTGGATTGAGAATTTGTCCGTTTATTGATGATGTATGTCGTTCTTGTTTGTCGGGTCGGTTTATTAGCCTGGTGGATTCCAAAGTGTGGGGTCCACGTCGCTGTAATATGCCCTGAACGTCTTGGGGGTGTTACATTGAGAACCTTTGGAAAACTTTATTCCCGAAGTAGAGGCATTTGCTTGAAGAACAAGTGTTGCTGCACGGAAATTAAGAAGGGATCTATCTGACGAAATGGAAAGAGCGGGAGATATGATTGCCGACATGGGCAATGATAATACAATAGCCCACAATCCAAATAATGGAGGCGTACGGGCTGAGCAGCCCGCAGTTCGAATTCAATCGATTCGGGACGGATTTCGGCCGAAGCTTGACCAAAATTTTGGGGTAATTTCTCATATTCCTATCAACGCCCTCAATTTTGAGTTGAAACCTTCATTAATATCGATGGTTCAACAAAATCAATTTGGGGGATTTGCCACAGAAGATCCGCACGCCCATTTATTCTACTTTATTCAAATTTGTGATACCATTAAAATGAATGGGGTGCCAAATGATGCAATAAGATTGAAGCTATTTCCGTTCTCCTTGAGAGAAAAGGCTCGTAGTTAGCTTGGAGCCCTTGCTTCTGGGAGCATACGTACATGGGACGAGTTGGGTGAAAATTTTCTTTTCAAATTCTACCCGCCCAACAAGACCATGAGATTGAAGAGCGAAATAATACAATTCCGACAAATGGATTCAGAGATGTTATATGAGGCGTGGGAACGCTTCAAAGATTTGTAAAGACGATGTCCTTGTCATAGGTTTCCGGAAGACCAACAAATGTGTTTCTTTTATAATGGGTTGGCCGGAGAGATGAGAAATATTGTTGACGCTTCGGCTGGAGGAGCTTTGCTAGCTAAAAATGCTGAAGAAGCATATGAATTGATCGAGGAGATGGCCATGAATAGCTATCAATGGCCTACTGAGAGAACTAATGTGCATAGAGTGGATGAAGTTTCAGATTCGCATCCCATAAAGGCTTTAACTGCACAAATGTCGATTTTGACCAACCATTTGGGAGTTCTGACGAAGAGTGCAAATGAAAAAATAAATCACAAAGGAAGTGCACCACCACCCGACCCTTTGGAGGAGGCTCATTACATCAATAATCATAATTTCAATAATTATCGGAATAATCCGCCTCGGGTTTCTACCATCCCTCCAACAGAAATCATGAGAATCTTATCTATGGGAATTCGAGAAATGCGTTGCAACCGCCGACGGGATTCAAAGTGTCAAATGGTGAAATAATCGAAGAATCGAAGCCAAATTCTAATCTAGAGAATATTTTGGCTATGTTTATGATGGAAACAAAAGGTCGGTTTACACGAGACGAAGAAAAACTTGATCGGATTGAAAATCACGTGACTCAATTAGCAACCACTGTTGGAGCTCAAATGAAAAATCTAGAAACACAAATCAGTCAATTGGCTAAGATCGTGGGGGGCCAACATCAAAAGGGCCAATTTCCAAGCAACACCGAGGAAAATCCAAAAGCACAATGCAATGCTATTTTTTTGTGCACCATGAATGAAGAGCTACCGGAATCGGAGAATGAAAACGAAGATGCAACTGTGTTGTCTAATAAAGCTGATTTGACAATGTCCATTAATGAGGTAAAGGATCGGTCTTATATTGATCATATCAATGAGAAGAAGAAATTTGAGGTTTTCATGCAAGACATGGCATCAAAGAAAAAAGAATTGGAGCGCCTACCGACAAAGCTTAAGGATCCAGGGAGTTTTTCAATTCCCTGCTCTATTTCGGGTTGTTCATTAAATGATGTATTTGTTGATCATGGTTCAAGTGTCAATATATTGCCTTTGTCTATTTTCAGGACACTTGGATTAGGAGAGTTGAGACCATCTCCAGTGAGCTTACAATTCATAGATCGATATATAGCTTACCCAAAGGGAATCGTGGAGGATGTAATTTTAAAGATTGATAGTTCGCCTTCCCCGTTGATTTTATAGTGCTTGATGATGATGGGAAGCAAGATGGTCTAGTAATACTTGGACGTCCGTTCTTAGCCACTGCATGAGCTTTAAATGATGTGGATCGAGGAGGATTAACGAGTAGGACGAATAGTCAAAATGTTGTATTTTTGATGACCCCTCGATTTGATGGATTGACAAATGGAGAACCTCCTGATAAAATTGCACGTAAACTGAATTGTAAGAGCTCGTCGAATGATCTGGGCTGAAGGAAACATGTGTCTGGCTGAAGACGTTAAACTTAGTGCTGGTTGGGAGCAACCCAACACTTGCGTCCGAGTGAAGACGTTAAACTTAGCGCTAATTGGGAGGCAACCCAATGGTTTTTGTTGGTTTATTTTGTTCTTATTCGTATTTTATTTTTATTTTTTCTTGATGAGGAACTGACCGGTTCAACTGTAGGTGTTCAATTCGCAGGAAGAAGATCAGGAGACCAGAAGCGCACTTTCCAGGCTAGTACGACACGGGCCGTGTCATTCGACACGGTCGGGTCGGGCATCCAGACGTTTTTTTGATTTTCTGGGCAGGTGCGACACGGGCCGTGTCGTTTGACACGGTCGGGTCAGGCTGATAGATGATTTTCACTTTCCGCGCAGGTGCGACACGGGCCGTGTCGTTTGACACGGTCGGGTTAGGTGGACAGACGATTTTTGGCAAATTTGAGCAGGTATGACACGAGGCATGTCCAACAAGGCCACTTCCCTCCGCCCAATCAATATGACCGGTTGTAAGTATTTCTTGATCCAAAGTTTTTATTGTTTAAATATTATACCCTCTTTGTGTGTACATTCTTTAATTCAAGTTTGGGGGAAGATATTGGGTCAAGATATACTTATATTGTTCATTTTTTTTCTAACACCTTGTTTTGTTTGTTTATTTTATTGTTTGTTTCTATTTTTTTTTTGTATTTTGGTGTGAAGATTTTCTTGGATTTTGGTGTGAATTTTTATTTTTGAACTTGGTGTGTTTTGAGTATCATGTTCTTGGATGAAACTCGAAAGAATGAACTCTTGTCTTGGATACCTCGAGATTTATTTTGTTATTTTGATATGCAAATCGAGGATAATTTGAAGAGGAAAAATTGTAGAATAATCAAAATGGTGTGAAATTGAATAAATAGTTTAATATCTTGGAAATATGAACAAATCTAACTTGTGAGCTTTTGAGCCTTCGTGCATCATTATATATGCAAGTTTCATTGTCGAGTGTATCATTCATGTTTTAAGACTCTAGAACTTGCCTTGGTATCTTATTCAAAACTACAAGCATGTGTGCAAATTTGTGAAAGTGATTTTAGGCGATTTGTATTTTGGTAATCCTTCAAACCTTTTGGCCAATTCGAAAATTATTTCCCTAGTTAGCCCGATTGAGCTTAAAGCCTATTTCTTGTTAGCCACATTATGAGCTTTCCGTTCCATTATAAAGTTTTGTCCCTATACTTGAGCTTATTAGAACAAATTGGCAAAAGAATGAAAAGCTGTGTGGAGGCGATTTGGAAGATTGTTGGTTCAATTGCAATAATCTATCAAAATAAATTTGAAGGGAGAATGATGTGATTATAATGATGATGTTGTCCACCACATGAAAAGACAAAAACAAAGAGTGGGCAGAAAAAAAACGAGATTTATTGGAGCGATAAGGAGGAAATAAAATAAATGGAGCGATAAGGAGGAATAAGGTTGTTATTTTCATTTTCAAAAGCGCTTAGTGCGATTATATTAAAATCAAGGGGTTGAAGGAAGCAAATTCCAGGGAAAACAAAATTTTGAGCTTCAAATTGAGCGAAGTGATTATTCAGATGATGTTCTAATTTGCTCAAGTCAAGTCACTTTAAGCCATATTTATCTTACCCCGACCAAAAATCCTACATTACAACCAATAAAGTCCTTTTTTATTCACTAAATTTGCATGCACAACTAGTGGTAGAGATGTAGACGATAGGCAAGCCTATGGGGATTCTTATTTCATTGAATGAGTTTTGAGCGCCACTTATCCCATTATACACATTGAGAGTGAGGGAATACACTTGACCGGTGAGGTTCGTATTATTCAAGTATTAGCTATGATGTTAAGGAACCACCCCAGAGATTTGAATACTTTATAGAACTCGACTTATTTATTTCTTGAGGCGTATTGATGAATTTTCAAAATGATCCTTTGAGGTGTGTTGAGGGACGAGTTCCCTTAAGAGTGGTTATTTTGAAGTGCATTGCTCGGGACGATCAACGTTCAAGTTTGGGGGATTTTGATAACACTCATTTTTACACATATTTTTGCAAAGCTTTTTCGGATTTTAAGATCCTAAAATGTGTAGAATTGTGTCGTTTGGGCTCATATTGTGTTTATTTGACTCGATCATGCTTGAGTACGTTTTATTGATTTTTTAGATATTTTATGGATATTAATCAAGCAAGAACGAAGTCTCAACCCCAATACGTATCAAGCAATGCGGAAACGAAAGATCGAGCCGAAAATGGAGTCAAAATGGACAACACGTGCTCGGCCGTGTCAACTGACACGGTCGAGTTCCTTGTCCCGTGACTTTTGCTGTTTCTAGAGCATTATGACACGGGCCGTGTCAGTGACATGGTCCGTGTAACTTTTCAGTGCAAAATCACTTTTTTGACATTTTTGCATGATTTGAACAAGAAAAATGGTATTTTGGCTATATAAAAAGGATCTTTGACTGGACTTATGGAGATATCTTGATTTGGAGAGATTTAGAGAGTTGTTAAGGGAAGAAAAACAAGAGATTTGAGACAAAACTTACCAAAAGAAGGAGATTTGAAGGGAGATCTTGAAGAAAACTTCAAGAACATTTGAAGGCTTCAACCGGGATTAATCAAGACATCATCCGAGTTTTATCTTCTTCCTATATTTTATTCATTTTGTTGTTTTATTTAGCATAAACATGATGATTATTAATCCTTCTTTCATTGCCATGTCCGGCTAAACTTGTTAGATTCCGGGCATGGGAGTACGTTGATTTGCTATGGTTTTGAGGGATTGATGATTATATATATCTAGTGTGATTTCTTTTTCAAATGTTTGGTTTTAATTCATGTTAGAACACTTGATCAATATTTTTACATGTTTAACTTAATTGCTCATAATTCGAGAGAAGAGAGCATTAATAGGTTTCGAGTATTTGACGTAGTAAATTACGAGATTGAGAAATCGGTGATGAGCTATGATGATGTTTAATCTTATGAACATTTTGAAGTTTGATAATTTATAATAGACGGAGACGTTTTTATAGGTTGTTTAATCTACATTTTAATGCATCTCGAGAGGGACTTTAGATTATTATTGTGATTATCATTTTGGAAACGCACTTAGAACTCTTTGGAATCAATCCCGACTAAACTTAGTAATCAACGGAAACCTAGCCTTGGAATCTATCTTTCTAAACTCTTTAAGTTCTCTTTAATTCGGATATTTTCATTTGTTTAAATTATTTGTCATCATTTTATTTTATTTCGTTAAACATTAATCCACCGTTCGGTCGTCTAGATAAAACCGGAATCATTATAATCTAATACTCAACACAATACGAATATTTAGTCTCTGTGGAATACGGCCTTGCTCGCCGCTTTCTACATTTACTTCGTACACTTGCAGATTGTTTAAAAATATAGCGAACACATTCTTTAATCATATTATGCTGCTTCACATTTGTCTTTGATCACTAGCAGTAGCAGTTAGGTACATCACAAACTCAAAATGAAAATCCATAATTTCTCGCATTGTCTTTGTCCTAAAACATTGTCCTAAAAATGAACATATCTGTACTAACTAACCTTTCTACCACAGTTAGACCTGGCAAACGGGCTGGGCCAGCCCAAATGGGCTGGGCTCCCAACGGGCGGGCTAATTTTGGGCTGGGCCAAAAAGGCCCAGGATTTTTTGGGCCAAAATATTGAGGCCCATGACCCATACTGGGCGGGCTTAGCCCAGCCCACGGGCCTTTATTTTTTCCAACTACAAATTCCTTCCAGCAGCATTCATCCAATTTCAGTCAAAGGAACATCCAAATCTATATCTATATAAAAGCAAAATACACTTGCTAAAAATGGTAACCATATTCTCCTAAAATCAGTTTCTGAAGAAGTTTCACAAAAAGAAAATAAAAAAGAAAAAAAAAGAAACAAACTAAATGTTAATTGTTGGCATGGGACGCTGGGCTTGGAGGTGTGGCGGCTGGGCACGGACAGGCGGGGATAGGGGAGGGTATGTGGCCGGATCATCAACATGAAAGGAGTTACGCCAAAATAAATTACAATACAACGGCCATGAAAGGAGTTAGGCCAAAATAAGTCACAAATACAATACAAAGATGTGAAAGTTTCACAAAATAAGTCACAATCTGACATGTGAAAGTTTCTTCCTTTTTCTCTCCAAACCAACAACACTACCGCAAATCCATTTCAATACTATTAGAACCATTTGATTCTTGCACTGCAACAAGGGGCACGGAGAGTAGTTCATCACTCGGTCCATCATCTGTATTCAATAGTAAAATATCAATACAAATATCTAAACAAACAATCAACTTTAAATTGATATAAGTTACAAATATAGCAAACCTTGAATTTCATAACCACAAATCCAATTACGCCCACAAATTAATGCTTGTGCATTGTCGGGTAGAAGTGAACTACGATATTTTGTGAGAACTTTAGCACCAATGCTAAATGCCGATTCCGAAGCAACCGTTGTAATTGGAATAGATAAAATATCATATGCCATCCTAGCTAGTATTGGATATCTGTAATAATATTCAATTTGAAAGGACTATGTAAACATTACCAATATTTTAAAGTCAAGTACATATTATATTAGAGATAACAACAAAGTATACCGCTCAGAAAGTTTTTTCCACTCTTGGAGAATGTTGAAAGGACATTTGTTAGAGATCATCTTCTCCTCTAAGTATAGTTCCAATTCCGTTCTTGTTGATGCATTGCCTTGAACTTCCCTCACAAAAACCTACAAAAAAATCATATAAAGTTATATTTTGGCCTTGAACTCATTAAGCAATATTTAGCAGTATTTTATATGCAATATTTTATATGCAATATAAACAGCATTATTTAGCATGAATGAATTAATAACGGCAGATTTTAGCGGTATTTTATATGCCTTGAACTTCCCTCACATTATATTTAGCAGTATTTTAGCAGAATTAATAACAGCAGTATTTTAGCATTATTTACTATTTAGCATGAATGAATTAATAACAGCAGTATTTTAGCAGAATTAATAAACAGTATGTGAGAATAGACATGAATGAATTAACAATATATATATATATAAATAAAAATGACTAAAACTTATCTAACATAAAGATTTTACTTACATCGAATTCATCATCACTCTGTTCGCTCGTCTTAGTGTCAATAGTTGAAGTCCCAACACCGTCTTCCGATTGTGAACCATCTTTTGAAAACTCCGTCACGTACTCCATGAACAAAGATTTCATCGCATTCAAAATTTGGCCTATTTTTCTATCCATTACTTCCTCAGTCGGCTCAACTTTTTTCAATTTAAATTTAACAAATTGCACCTTATACCTCGGATCCAGAATAGTAGCTATGGACAAGATATCAACATAGTCGTTCCAATATTTTTCAAACTTCGGCAACATTTCATTGGCCATGTTTTTGATGACCTCAATCTCAGAAGACTTGTTGCACATCAAAAGTTCTTTAATTCTCAAAATATGTTAGAAATACATATTTGCTGTTGGGTATTTGGTGCCCGAAAAAAGTTCAGTAATCTTTGCGAATGGTTTCAAAAATATAGTGATAGCTTGAGCTAGTTCCCACTCTTCGGTTGATGGACAAGTAGTGAAACCAGATTCAACCATGGCATATTGAGATAACACTTCCTTAAAATTTAGAACACAATCAAGCATCATCCATGTAGAATTCCACCTAGTTACACAATCCAAACGCAATCCCGATTGTACCGACACATTCAATTGTTCACAACACGCTACAAACTTTATTCGTCTACTTTCGGACCCCTTAATATACTTCACACTCTCCCTAATTTTGCGTAAGGTTTCACTTGCAATTCTCAAACCATCTTGAACAATAAGGTTTAATATGTGTGCCGAACATCGAATATGAAAAAAACTACCTTTACAAAGCAAGCTACCTCTCAAATGAGCCTTCAAGAAGTTTTGCATGTTAAAATTATTTGACGCATTATCTAATGTGATAGAAAAATTCTTTTTTTCTTTTACCCAATCCTTTAAAAGCTAGAAAAAATTTTCGATAGAAGAGTACCATTATGTGGCGGAGGAAGTGTGAAAAATTTATGATTCTGCTATGCAACACAAAATCATGATCAATGAAATGAGCATCAAGCAAATATAACCCTCACTAGTACCGATGACCATAAATCGAAGTGAGACAAATTCTACCGCGAATATTGAAATGCATTCTTCAATTTTACCTTTTCAAGCTTATAAATTTTAATGCAATCCGCTTTGCGATTCCTAGTATAAGGTTTAACATCCTGGTTCAAATAATTATGGACTCTTTGCAATCCTAAATGTTCAACAATCAAGAAGGGGTAGTTATGCATCATGATTGCTTCAGCCATTTTATCCCTATAAATTAACTGATTAAACTTCCTACCACGCATTTTTCCTTCATGGTCTATAAGCATTTGAGACACATTTTGATTAACTAAACCAGGACATGACTTTTCATGTGCGTGTAAATTTCTAGTCCCATGAGAACTAGTACCATCGCCAACAGCATAACTCTTTGTGTAACACCCCAATTCACAAATGGGACATTACACGCCGTAGAACCCTCTTGAGGTCTACCAGGCTAACACATGACACATAACCACAATGAAAACCCCAAAAGATGCACTCAAAAGTAAATAGGGCCGTGGCCTCGGCCAAATCATTTCAACGGAGTACATAAAACATAATGTAAATATCAATTCGATGCCCACGCAGGGGACTTAAACCAAGTTCAAGAATAAACAGTTTAGCTCCAATACTCGACATATGCAATAACCAAACATAGAAATAAACAAAACAGACTCGAGCCACTATCATCAAGCCATCCCGTCCTTCGCGTGCGTGCCCCGTGCCTGCTCCTCAGCTCTCCCGGTACCTGAAATGCATAAGACGCATTTCCCCCATTTAAGGGGTTAGCATTCGAATAGCTAGTGCAAGTACACAATTACACCACATTATATACAAAAATACGGTTTTACACAATCATCTCAAACATAAGTCATTTGCCACATATATATTCCGGAATACTACATTGGCAATCTCATCAATTTCCAATCATCACCATATCACAAAATCACAACTGGTATCCCGTGTCCGTACCCCTTAGTATCGACCCCCAGACATCCCGTCGAACACTCCGGGTGGGATACCACTTCCGCGGCCGTACCCCTTAGTATCGACCCCCAGACATCCCGTCGGACACTCCGGGTGGAAGTTCAATCACACACGCACACAAGTTCCCTTCCGCGGCCGTACCCCTTAGTATCGACCCCCAGACATCCCGTCGGACACACACGGTGGAAGGAACACATCTCACGCACCCAAAAATCACCATTCCTCATTCATTTCGAAAATCACAATATACATAACGAAATGTAATGCAGGTACTTGCCTTGAATGAAACGAAACGAAGGAAACGACGGAATAGGTTTCGGTCCGAACAATCCTCCCAAATCCAATCCTAACACAATAACGGTATACACAAGTCTCAATAATGCGGAAAGGTAAGAATTAATCCTAATTCTACCCGTTGGGACAATTAAATCGGACACCAAGAGTGCAAAAGGAAATGAAATCGGTCAATGGTATAACAACGGGATTTCATCCCAACCAAAAACAAGAAAACCAAGGGTCACGAGTATACTATCAATTCTAACAACAACATCGGCTAATCCGGATTAGAACACAAAATCACCACCAAACCCTCCCCAAAATCATACTAGGGTTAAAGGAATTCTTACCTCTTGAAGAATCAAGCACTCAAATCCGAAAACCACGTGTTAGATCCGCAATCCGAGCCACCCGATCGAAAAGAGAGGAAGAAATCTACACAATAAGTGGTGTATGGAGGAACTCTCCCTCTCAAGACTCTCTCTCTCGCACGGTTGAAGAATGGGAGGAAATGGGCGATTCTCGAATTGAATAAGCGCAGATATAGCCGCGCCGTGTGCAGCTCGGCTAAAGCGTGCCGCGGCACGAGCAAAAATTGCCCCGGTGGTCGGCCGCTCGTTGTGCGCGCTCATCGAAGTGTGCCGCGGCTCAGACTCGGCATGTGCCGCGGCAACTGTCGGATCTGCCGCGGCACGCGTACTGATCGATTTTGCCGGCAAGTGTCACACGGGTGTGCCGCGGCGGAAAAGTGTGCCGCAGACGGCTGACTTGTGTGCCGCGGCGCACAATCCTTGTGCCGCGGCACACGGTGCTTTGTTTAGGCAACAAGCGGGCGATGTGTGTGCCGCGGCTCACAATTCTTGTGCGCGGCCCACACCCCCTCGGGTCTCAAAATGACGAAAAATGATCCTAAGGAGAATAAAAGCAACGAGGATCGATATTTGGGCAACAATAACACGAAATGGAAGTACGGAACCCAAAACGATCTGAGGTACACAACCAAAGTCGAATAAGGGACAAATTCCCTAATCTTCTAGGAAATTACAAAAACGGCCCAAACAACCGAAAAGTCACGACACAACGTCGGATTAACAATCCGAACTCGCAGCATGCTCTACATAAGCATACGAACACATCGAAGTAAGAAAACGACGAAATCGAACGAATTTAACGAGAAACGAATACACATGCGACAGAATATAACACGAGATGAAATTACACAAAAACATTATCAAGACCCGGTCTAAACGGAAAACTCCAAGAATAAAATAAGTTCATAATTACAAAACAGTGCCACGCGAGTTGTCCGAAACGAAAATGCACCAAAAGAAAGAAATTACCAAGGATAGAAAACGCGGATATTACATTATCCCCCCCTAAAAATAAGTTTCGTCCCGAAACTTACAACACGAATAATTCGGGGTATCTCGACCTCATACTCTCCTCTGTTTCCCACGTGGCCTCCTCGGATCCATGCCTCGACCACTGCACTTTGACCAAAGGGATGGTTTTGTGCCTGAGTTGCTTAACCCGACGCTCTACGATCTGAATCGGCCTCTCCTCGAAGGTAATGTCGGGCCCCAACTCGACCTCTCCAAAATCAATAATATGGCTAGGGTCCGATACGTACTTCCTAAGCCGAAACATGAAATACGTTATGCACGTGGCTCAGGGACGGCGGCAAGCCTAACCGATACGCGAGTTCTCCAACTCTACCTAAGATCTCAAACGGCCCGATAAATCTCGGACTAAGTTTACCCTTCCGACCGAAGCGGTAAACTCCCCGTGTCGGCGACACCTTAAGCAAGACGTGATCTCCCACCTCAAACTCCAACGGTCGGCGACGTGTATCGGCATAAGACTTCTGCCGACTCTGGGCCGTCAGCAATCTACCACGAATCAGGGTAATCTTCTCCCTCGTCTCAACTATCAGATCGGGCTCGGTACCGATTAGCTCGGACGTATCATCCCAACACAACGGTGATCTGCACCTCCTTCCATACAACGCTTCGAATGGTGCCATTTTGATCGAGGCATGCCAACTATTGTTATACGTGAACTCGATCAACGGCAAGTGTGTCTCCCAATCATCCTTCCAATCTAATGCACAGGCTCTCAACATATCTTCTAGTGTCTGTATCGTCCGCTCAGACTGTCCGTCTGTCTGAGGGTGGTAGGATGTACTAAGTCTCAACTCGGTTCCCAAAGCTCTATGAACGGCCTGCCAAAAATGTGATATGAATCGGCCATCACGATCCGAAACAATGCTCTTAGGGGTCCCATGCAATCTCACTATTTCCGCAACAAACACTCGTGCAAGCCTCTCCGGCCCCCAAGTGTCCTTTATACTCAGAAAATGAGCTGATTTGGTTAGTCGATCAACAACGACCCAAATCATGTTCATTCCCGTCCGAGTCTTGGGCATATTGGTAATGAAATCCATAGAAATATCCTCCCATTTCCACTCCGGGATAGGAAGTGGTCGTAATAGCCAGCGGGTCGCCGATGCTCAATCTTAACTCGTTGATGTGTCAAACACTTCGCCACAAACTCGCTAACATCCATCTTCAAATTACTCCACCAGTAGTTACTCCTCACGTCCTTGTACATTTTACTCGTACCAGGATGTATGGAGTAGGGCGTGGTATGAGCTTCGCTCAAGATCTTCTGTCTCAGCTCATTATCACATGGTACACAAAGTCTGCCGCGAAACCTCAAAACTCCATCATCGTGAACCACAAATCCAGGGGCTTTCCCTTTCCTCACATCCTCCCTCAGCTGGACCAAAAACGGATCGTCATATTGCTTCGCCTTGATATCATCAGTCAAGGACGAAGTGATCTCTAATGCACATAACTGGCCCTGAACTCTCTGAACCCAAACCTCAATATTCTGACGGATGAAATCTCGCTGGATCTTACTCTGCGGTGTAAGTACCTCTAACATCTGCAAAGCCATCGGTTTTCTGCTCAACGCATCAGCCACTACGTTGGCCTTACCAGGATGGTAAAGTATCTCGAGGTCGTAATCTTTAATTAACTCTAACCACCTACGCTGCCTCATGTTCAACTCTTTCTGGCTGAAGATGTACTTCAAACTCTTGTGATCCGTAAAAATCTTACATGATGACCCATAGAGGTAGTGCCTCCAGATTTTTAAGGCGAAAACGACCGCAGCTAACTCCAAATCGTGCGTGGGGTAGTTTACTTCATAAGGTTTCAATTGGCGGGACGCATAAGCAATCACTCTGTCTCTCTGCATCAAAACACACCCTAGACCAAGGCCCGAAGCATCACTATACACTACGAAGTCCTCGTTCCCCTGAGGCAATGCTAAAACGGGCGCGGTAGTCAGACGTCTCTTTAACTCGTCAAAGCTGTCCTGCCTGTCTGCAGTCCACTCGAACTTCTGAGTTTTACGGAGCAACCGAGTGAGTGGTCTAGCGATCTTAGAAAATCCTCAACGAATCTGCGGTAATAGCCGGCGAGACCCGAAAACTCCTCACCTCCTTCACATTCTTAGGCGGCTCCCAAGCCATCACCGCTCTATCTTCTCGTGGATCTACCCGAACTCCTCTGCTGAAATCACGTGCCCGAGGAACGTCACTTCCTCGAGCCAAAATTCACACTTAGAGAACTTCGCATAACCGCTTAGTCCTCAAAGTGTCTAATACAATTCGGAGATGTAAGGCGTGATCCTCCCGACTCCGTGAATAGATAAGAATATCGTCGATAAAACGACTACGAATTTGTCCAGATACTCAATAAAAACCTTGTTCATCAACCGCATGAACATCTGCTGGGCATTGGTTAGCCCGAAAGGCATAACCACAAACTCGTAATGGCCATATCTCGTCCGAAGGCGACTTTGAACATCGACGTCCCGAATTCTCAATCGGTAGTAGCCCGATCGCAAATCAATCTTGAAAAGACTGTCGCCCCCTGTAGCCGATCAAACAAATCGTCAATCCTGGGCAAAGGGTATTTATTTTTGATGGTCACTTGTTTAATTCTCGATAATCGATGCATAAACGAAGCGACCCATCTTTCTTCTTAACGAAAAGTACGGCGCACCCCAGGCGATGCGCTCGGTCGAATATACCTTTATCCAAGAATTCTCCCAACTGGTTCTTCAACTCTAACATCTCCGACGGTGCCATACGGTGCGGTGCTCGAGAAATAGGGGCTGCATTCGGCTCTAGATCGATAGGAAACTCCACCTCTCGCCGTGGTGGTAATCCCAGTAAATCGTCTGGAAAGACATCGGGATACTCACTAACAACCGGAATTGACGACATGTCAACTCCACCATCTTCCGCCTTCAGGGCATAGCACGATGGCGAGCCGACACACTCGGTTCGAAGTTTCATCGCCTTCAAGGCGCTAATCACGCTTCCCGATCTACTCGGCTTACGGTAGACGAGAGTATGCTCGGTGCCATCCTCGGCCACGATCGAGATAGTACGAGTCCGATAGTTCATGATAGCACCGTGACGCTCTAACCAATCATCCCCGAGGATTAAATCCTCACCCTTAAGGTCGATAACGATGAGGTTCGAGGGCCAATCTCGGCTCCCGATCCTCACGGGCAATCCCTAACTTCCCGGTCCCCAATCATACGATCCCCGCTAGGCGTACCCACCACAAACGGTTCACACTCAAACAAGCGGTCAAAGCCAATACGATTCACACAATCGCGCAATAAAGGAATGGGTTGCACCCGAATCGAAAAGCACGGAAACCGTATGAGTAAGGATCTGAGTGGTACTGACGCTACCGGAATGTCTGCCTCCTCTGTGCGCCTCATCCGATACAGTCGGGGGTGGATCAACCCGAGCTCGAGGCTGCGCGGCGATCCGGCCGTCCCCGACCTCTACCGCGACCCGAACCCTGCGGAACCTGAGTAGCTGGAGTATTATGATCCCTCTGATCGGTAGTGGTAGTCGTAACTCTAGCGACCCTGGTGGCTCTCTCACAATGAGCCGCCCGATGCCCGGTCTGCCCGCAAGTGAAGCAAGCAACGGGGGGAAAAGGACAATCCTTCATCAAATGCTCATATTGGTTGCAGTTAAAACAAACCCTGGCACCCGGCGACTGATCGAATCGAGCGGTTACCACGAGATCCACCGGCTGATGGAACGGCCTCTTCCCGGTGTGGGAGCGAACGAGACCTCAATCGACCACCCTTCCCGGTCGAGAATCCACCGGTAGTCTTCAGCTTCTTAGCTTCCGAAACCGACTCTGATTCCGGAACCGCCATCTCGATCGCTAGGGCGCGATCCTGGTATTCTTTCAAAGTGGCACACATGAGCGGTGCCATACCCTGCCTAATATGCGGCTTCATGCGCATATTGAAGTAACGGATTTTATCGGCCTCCGACCTCACCTGATCTCTCACGAAACCCAACTGCTGATTGTAAGTAATGATGGCCTGAGAAATAGGCACGTCCTGAGGTGTAGCGGTGAAGAACTCCACAATTCTCCGCTCCTTGACTGGCGGCGGACAATACTCTGCTTCCATAGCAGCCTTGAATCCCTCCCAAGTAGCTCGACGGTCTCTGGGCACAACGGCCTCCCACCATTCCGCAGCTTCCTTATCCAGGAGGTACTGGGCAATATGTACCCTCCTGTCTTCAGGACAAGCTACGGCATCGAAGGTCCTGGATAACTGAAAGAGCCAATTCTCCCAACCGAGGGAGTCAGAGGATCCGGAGAAACGAGGAGGGTGCATCTTAGTCACCGTCTGAAGCCACTTACTAGCCTCCTCTTCCGGTGTCGGGGGCGGATTCTGGCGTCCACCCTGAGCTATCTGAGTAAGTTGGGCTACCAAGCTGCAAGTACGGCAAGAGCCAGCGTCGGCATTATTACCCGACGGCACCGAGTGAGAGGCCGAGTCCGCAGAGGATCGAGAAAGTGAGCCCTCCTCATTATCGGCACCCGACCACGGCCTCGGCCGCGTCCCTAGCCGGTCTACCACGACCTCTCAACATACGAAGGAAAATAAGAAAAGGACAAGATCGAAAGATTCACAATTCACAAAGTTGGTAACACAAGTCACGATTCCGAGCAGCGCAAGAAAACGAATTACGTAGATATAAGAGTTCAAGGAGACTTACATTACGGGTCGCACGAAAAGACGGTAGCATGATGATATTAGGCTCAATGACTGACTCTAATGACGCAACTGACAGACCCAAAATTCACCGACAGCCTAGGTATTCAAAACCTAAGGCTCTGATACCATAAATGTAACACCCCAATTCACAAATGGGACATTACACGCCGTAGAACCCTCTTGAGGTCTACCAGGCTAACACATGACACATAACCACAATGAAAACCCCAAAAGATGCACTCAAAAGTAAATAGGGCCGTGGCCTCGGCCAAATCATTTCAACGGAGTACATAAAACATAATGTAAATATCAATTCGATGCCCACGCAGGGGACTTAAACCAAGTTCAAGAATAAACAGTTTAGCTCCAATACTCGACATATGCAATAACCAAACATAGAAATAAACAAAACAAACTCGAGCCACTATCATCAAGCCATCCCGTCCTTCGCGTGCGTGCCCCGTGCCTGCTCCTCAGCTCTCCTGCACTAAATGCATAAGACGCATTTCCCCCATTTAAGGGGTTAGCATTCGAATAGCTAGTGCAAGTACACAATTACACCACATTATATACAAAAATACGGTTTTACACAATCATCTCAAACATAAGTCATTTGCCACATATATATTCCGGAATACTACATTGGCAATCTCATCAATTTCCAATCATCACCATATCACAAAATCACAACTGGTATCCCGTGGCCGTACCCCTTAGTATCGACCCCGGACATCCCGTCGAACACTCCGGTGGGATACCACTTCCGCGGCCGTACCCCTTAGTATCGACCCCGGACATCCCGTCGGACACTCCGGTGGAAGTTCAATCACACACGCACACAAGTTCCCTTCCGCGGCCGTACCCCTTAGTATCGACCCCAGACATCCCGTCGGACACTCCGGGTGGAAGGAACACATCTCACGCACCCAAAAATCACCATTCATCATTCATTTCGAAAATCACAATATACATAACGAAATGTAATGCATGTACTTGCCTTGAATGAAACGAAACGAAGGAAACGACGACGGAATAGGTTTCGGTCCGAACAATCCTCCCAAATCCAATCCTAACACAATAACGGTATACACAAGTCTCAATAATGCGGAAAGGTAAGAATTAATCCTAATTCTACCCGTTGGGACAATTCGTCGGACACCAAGAGTGCAAAAGGAAATGAAATCGGTCAATGGTATAACAACGGGATTTCATCCCAACCAAAAACAAGAAAACCAAGGGTCACGAGTATACTATCAATTCTAACAACAACATCGGCTAATCCGGATTAGAACACAAAATCACCACCAAACCCTCCCCAAAATCATACTAAGGTTAAAGGAATTCTTACCTCTTGAAGAATCAAGCACTCAAATCCGAAAACCACGTGTTAGATCCGCAATCCGAGCCACCCGATCGAAAAGAGAGGAAGAAATCTACACAATAAGTGGTGTATGGAGGAACTCTCCCTCTCAAGACTCTCTCTCTCGCACGGTTGAAGAAGGGGGAGGAAATGGGCGATTCTCGCTGAATAAGAAGCGAGATATAGCGCCGGCCCGCGCCGTGTGCGCGGCTCGGCTAAAGCGTACGCGGCACGCAGCAAAAATTGCCCCGGTGGTGGTGACCGCTCGTTGTGCCGCGGCTCATCGAAGTGTGCGCGGCTCGGACTCGGCATGTGCCGCGGCAGCTGTCGGGTGTGCGCGGCACGCGTCTGATCGATTTTGGCCGGCAAGTGTCACACGGGTGTGCGCGGCCGGAAAAAGTGTCTTGCGGCTTGACTCACTGTGTGCCGCGGCGCACAATCCTTGTGCCGCGGCACAGTACGATTTGTTTAGGCAACAACCGGGCGATGTGTGTGCCGCGGCTCACAATTCTTGTGCCGCGGCCCACACCCCCTCGGGTCTCAAAATGACGAAAAATGATCCGGAAGGAGAATAAAAGCAACAGGGATCGATATTTGGGCAACAATAACACGAAATGGAAGTACGGAACCCAAAACGATCTGAGGTACACAACCAAAGTCGAATAAGGGACAAATTCCCTAATCTTCTAGGAAATTACAAAAACGGCCCAAACAACCGAAAAGTCACGACACAACGTCGGATTAACAATCCGAACTCGCAGCATGCTCTACATAAGCATATGAACTCATCGAAGTAAGAAAACGACGAAATCGAACGAATTTAACGAGAAACGAATACACATGCGACAGAATATAACACGAGATGAAATTACACAAAAACATTATCAAGACCCGGTCTAAACGGAAAACTCCAAGAATAAAATAAGTTCATAATTACAAAACAGTGCCAGGCGAGTTGTCCGAAACGAAAATGCACCAAAAGAAAGAAATTACCAAGGATAGAAAACGCGGATATTACACTTTGTGCATGTTTTACAATATGCTCTAAATTTTTTAGTCACCGGATCTTGTTTTTTTCATATCGAAGCCAAATTGCACTTTCCTCTCTCTTTACTTTTCTCGACGAGCTATTCGGTAATTGTGTGATATTGTCTGAACATTGCACTTCCGGATCAACCAAATCGATTGTTATATGATCCATAATGAATCTAAATACACAAAAATATAAAAATTTAGATGAATAAACAGAAAAGTAAGCAGGAGTGTCATATAAATTTATAAACTGATGAATAAAGGACTGAAAGATAAATTAAAAAACTAAAATCTCAACTTACAGGAATGAAATCCAGACAATAAGTGAGAGATAAAAACTGTGTCAAATTTAAAATACATGTACAGAACAAAAAGGT
Source organism: Orobanche coerulescens (assembly GCA_033398695.1). Taxonomy (NCBI): domain Eukaryota; kingdom Viridiplantae; phylum Streptophyta; class Magnoliopsida; order Lamiales; family Orobanchaceae; genus Orobanche; species Orobanche coerulescens. The sequence goes on from CM065816.1 coordinate 6,775,627, forward strand.
TGGAAATCTGGATCACCTTGAAATTTTGTTGGTGAACAAGAGTAATATTAGGAACAGAAGAAATCGGGAGCAGATATCTAAAAAATCGGGAGCAGAAGAAATCGGGAGCAGAAGGAATACATGTACTAAAAAAATCGGGAACGGCGCAAAAGAATCGTAGGAGCAGATATCTAAAAAATAGAAATCTAAAAAAATCGTAGGTGAAAAACAAACAGAAATCTAAAAAAATCGTAGGAGCAGATATTAATTCTTGTAATATTAGGGTTTAAACAAAAATTAAATGAGTTTACAAGAGTAAAAATCACAAACCGGGCGAGGAGTTGATTGAACACTGCAAAAGATCAGGAACGGCGCAAAAGAAAAGACTGGCGCAAAAGGCGTCGGCGCGTGAGGTCGGCAGACGAGGAGGAAGAAGAGCGAAGAATAATTTCTTTGGAGAAAAGGAGGATTTCGTCGGGTTTGTGAGGACTAGACTGTGACGATGGGGAAGATGAGGAAATGTTAGTGGGGAAGAAGAGGAAATGTATAGGAGACGGCGATGATAAAATAAAGGAAGGAACCCTAGAGCTGACTGCTGAGCTAGACTAGAGTGTTCTTAATTAAAAATAAAAATAAAACACAATACATATCTTCACGGGCTGCGGGCGCCCGTGGGCCGGGCTTAATTGGGCTGGGCTAAAATTTGGGCGGGCCAAAAAGGCCCAGGTTTTAGTGGGCTAAGAAAGTAAAGCCCAAAGCCCAGTCTTTAATGAACGGGCTGGATTGGCCCATGGGCCTGGGCCACTTTTGCCAGGTCTAACCACAGTATTAATGATCAAACTAGACCGATATATTTAACTTCAACCGAGAACTGATAGAAGCTGCACATCAGGGATTGTAACAATAAAAAATATAATAGCAAGGGTGGAGGACCTTTTACATTACTAATGTTATATTTTTTGGCCCAACTGGCCCATCTATTCAAAATGGCCCATACCTTTTGTGTTGGCCCAATACACCTTGGAGGCCCTGAATGACATCAGCCGTCCGATCAAGAAATCTCCCTTTTATCTGGACCGCCTGATGCACAGTTATTTAAACACCCTAACCCTAATCTATTTGCCGTCTCCCTCATTTCTTCTCTTCCAGTTTTCTCTCGGTCTCTTCTCCCGTTCCATCCGGAAGGAGACTTCACCCACCTCCCCTTTTTCTCGTCTTCCCCAATGGATCCCCACCGGTTTCCATCCTTATCTCTTCCCTTCACCTAGTATAAATAGGTGCAACCAAGTGAGGAGAAAAACACACTGAAAAAGCCTTCTAAATCCGAGTGAATCTCGTGAAAGAAATATTCTTATTCTACTTTCTGTGTGCCGTGAGTCAGAAAGGGAAAGTTCGAGTGATTCTGGGTTGTTTGAAGGTGCTTCCGGGTATTGTGGCCGCTAGAAGACAGTTCGGTTCTCCTTCCTTTGTGGATGTGTGGTTTCAGTGTCAAATTTGCAAGGATTTCGGATATCTGAGCCGCTACATCCTTTGTTCCAAAGGGGTTCCTTGAATCTCATCTATTACTCTTAGATTATTTGTGTATGGTATCTATCCGAAATACATAAAATTACACAACAAAATAGTAAACGAATTACAAATAAAGTTCCGGGGATTAAGGATTACGCAACAAACTTACTAACAATGAATTACATAGGGAAAACCGAATTAACCTCAAAAACCTGAGCACAAAGAACAGAAAATTGAAGTTCAAGAAATCAAACCGAACAGATCACACAAGATCTGAAATCCAAGAGGCGAAGGTGGTGAGAATCAAACGTAAGTCGGCCTCGGCTCAGTCCTCCAAATTAGTACCCACGTCCTAGGCTCATCGAGTATTAGCGACCAACAGCCCATACAAGAACCACCCCTCAGACGGTTTCAAATAGTTCCCAGAAGAAAACACCCCGATTCGGCCTCAAGCAATTTCACTCAGAAATTTTGGTTTTTCACTCAGAAATCACAAAGATACTTGAAGGAAATATCGTGTATCTCTTCTCAAGCCTAGATTGCTCAAAATATATAGGCAAAAAACCCAAACGGAAGGCCAGAGATTTTCGGGGAATCGAATCCTTTTTTATCATTATTTTGATAAGGGTTTCGATTTCCTTCTAAATCGGAACCGCACAGCCGAGCAAAAAAGGGAAGAAAATCGAGTTTCCATTGCTGACGGTGGAGAGCGAGAGAGATGAGAGAGAAACTAAAAACAGAGAAGTGAGGCTAGGGTTTAGACGGGAGTGAAACAAATACAAAAGACCGACGGATGGGATTGTCCCATCTAAATCAACGGGCGAGATTAGAAGTAGGGAACAATCCAGAAGCCGGGTGGGGGGGTAGTTAATAGTTCTGGGCTGGGCTGCATAATACCGACCCATAATTAATAAATCATTTGGGCCAATTTCTTAACAAATCTCCACCCGTACCAAATGAGCCATCGGGGTACCTTCTTGATAAGGAGGTCATCATCGTCGAACGTCACACTACCTGCACACCACACAAAGTTAGTACAAGCATAAAGACATAAATCAATCACTAAGAAAGAAAACTAGGAATCACGGAGAAAACTAAAAAAACTATCACAAAGATAGCGAAAAGAAAGACTGGCCTAACTTATGTTTCGAAATCAGTTCTAAAAACACCCACAAAACTGTGGAGTGGGCGTAAGCCCAGTCTAGGACATGTTCGGATTTGGGGTACTCCAGCACATGTGCTGAATAAGGAAGCTGATAAGTTGGAATCTCGTACAGAAGTGCGAGTGTTTGTAGGATATCCTAAGGGAATGAAGGGTGGCTTGTTCTAGAGTCCCCAAGATCAGAAGGTCGTTGTTAGCACCAATGCCCGATTCCTGGAAGAGGATTATATGATTAGTCACAAACTCATGAGCGAGATAATTCTGGAGGAGCTTAGGGGCGAGACTCCATCTATACCTATCGTACAAGCGCCACCACGTATCGATTCTGAGATTTTTACACCAACTCAGGATTTGCCTCGTCGTAGTGTGAGGGTTGTTCGTCAACCAGAACGATTCATAGGCGTGGGAAAGTCTTCGGACTCAATCCCAAGTGAAGATGAATCAGATCTATGGACCTACAAGGAAGCAATCCAATATAAGGATGCTGACTCCTGACAAGTAGCAATGGAATCAGAAATGGGATCTATGGATTCCAATCAAGTGTGGGAGCTAGTAGAGCTACCTGATGGTGTACAAGCTATTGGGAGTAAATGTGTCTACAAGCTAAAGAAAGGAGGTGATGGGAAGGTTGAAACCTTCAAAGCGAGGCTTGTTGCAAAAGGTTACACTCAGAAATGGGGTATCGATTATGATGAAACCTTTTCGCCGGTAGCCATGCTTAAGTCAATCCGGATTCTTTTAGCTATAACTGCGCTTTTGGATCTGCAGATTTGGCAAATGGATGTCAAGACTGCATTCTTGAATGAGAGTCTAGACAAGGAAATCTATATACGCCAACCAGAGGGATTCATTGCTGAAGGAGAAGAGCACTTGGTGTGCAAGCTTAAGAAATCTATTTATGGACTTAAGCAAGCATATAGATCTTGGAACACTCATTTTGACGAAGTTGTCCAGTCATATGGATTCGTCCAATGTCTGTGTGAGAGTTGTATGTATAAGAAATGTGATGGAAATGTGTTGGTGTTTCTTGTAATGTATGTAGATGATATCCTTCTGATTGGAAACAACGTGAAGGAATTGTCGGACGTACGGGTATGGCTATCTGATCAGTTCGATATGAAGGATCTAGGAGAAGCAGGACACATCCTTGGAATCAGGATCTTTCGTGATCAGAAGAAAAGGATGTTGTGCTTATCCCATGCATCTTATATCGATACAGTGCTAAAGCAGTTTAGCATGGAGAATTCCAAGAAAGGTTTTCTACCTTACAGACATGGAATTCAACTATCTAATGATATGTGTCCCAAGAAACAAAAGGAGATAGATGATATGAAGATGGTCCCTTATGCATCTGATGTGGAAAGCCTCATGTATGCTATGCTTTGCACTAGACTAGATATCTGTCATGCCGTAGGCATGACTGCTAGATATCAGTCAAACCCAGGACCAGGACACTGGATTGCTGTCAAGCACATACTCAAGTACCTGAGAAGGACTAGGGAGTACATGATTGTATATCAATCAGACGACCTGTGTCTGGTGCACTGACTCGGATTTTTCATCGGACAAAGAAAAGTCCAAGTCTACTTCGGGTTATGTGTTTAGCCTGGGAGGTGGAGCCATTAGTTGGAGGAGTGTGAAGCAGAAATACATCTCGGACTCTACCATGGAAGCCGAATACGTGGCAGCCTCTGAGGCAGCCAAGGAGGCGGTGTGTCTCAAGTACTTCCTGCAGGACTTAGATGTGATTCCAAATTTGCCAAATGGTATTACACTTTATTGTGATAATACTGGTGCAGTCGCAAATTCAAGGGAACCACAAGCCCACAAGGCAAGTAAACATATCAACCGCAAGTACCACATCATACGACACTTCGTAAAGGAAGAAGACGTAGTTGTATCTAGGGTTGCATCGGAAGATAATCTTGATGATCCTTTCACGAAAGGCCTACCCTCAAAAGTTTTGAAAGACATGTGGAAGGAATGGGATTACGGTGTATGGCAGCTTTGCTTTGAGTATAATTGGGAGAAATGAGGGACTATGTAATAGAGTAGTATACTTAAATAAGTGGGAGATTGTTAGGATTGTATACTGCAAAGCATACTTTATGCTTGTATTACCTAATTTCCCTGTAACTACCTATGAGAATATTAATTACATTTAATCACATGTTTTGCATATTTATTCACGTTATGGTTATGCAAATGAAATATCTAATTATTTTATATTGTAGATAATGTGGTGTGTTGGTGTCACACGGAAGATCACATTATCGGTACCTTATAAAATAATATAATAGTTCACAACCTATATAATTATTAGATAAATTATATAAAAGGTTGTAATGTATGCTTGAGATTAGTTGGTCTTGACTATTAGCATGCATTAGCGTATTTGCCTACGTTGAACTGGATCGAGGTGAGATCGTGTCTTCTGTACTGACTATAAGAAGAACGTAAATCTCGGATAATTATTATTTCTTAATTCTAAGTATATAATATTTAATTGTGTATTTGTAATACTTATTGCTTTGATTTACCATGGGTGACAGTCAAAATGATCGACTCAATAAGCCTCGTATCTTGGGCAATAATATTATTTATACGACAGTTATTATTATTACCAGAAATCGTGTCCCGACTCGTGCGGGTTGATGATGTCCCCTTGAGGAGCTCGATAATGATTATTATATTAAACCCTACATGTGGATTTAATTCCGATATAATAATAAGGTTCGAGTGGTACTACTCTTGGATAAGATATTAATTAATTAAAGTTGTCATTAACTTATAATTAATTAATGGACATTCGACATCTTAAACACGGGAAATAATATATTTAATAAGGAGCCCAATTTCATAATTTGGAATTTTAGTAGGAAGTGCAATATCAACTTTTTAGTGGACTAAGTTGATATTAATAGGTTCATTATATTAGGAAGAGTCCTAATAAGGTAAGATGAATTTATTGGGAGTCCTTCCATAATTCTCCTTAAGATCCCTAGTAGTAGTCCAAGAGCCTATATATAGGACTTATGGGGGGAGGCGGATTTTATGTATGTCTTGTGAGGTTGTGAGATCAATTTTTTCCTCTTGTGTTTAATTGTAGATCTAGACTTGTGTAATACCCTCGCCTTTAATATTGTATTTCTGATTTAAACTAAGTATTTTCGCACCATATTTGTGTTGTTGTAGCAAGTATATCGACGAATTATGTTAAGTTGGAATCGTGGTCATTCATTCTATATAAATTATTGGGTGATATTGGGAGAATTACATTTATGCTTGTTATAGAACTTAACATACGTTAAATTATCTTCCTTACGTACGCTATGTACGTAGCCTTACGTACGTAACATTCATATGTTAACGTACGTAATGCGAGAGATCCATCAACAACCCGCCTTTCGGCGGGTGGGGCCGAGCGGGGGTAGGTGGTCGGGAGTCGATCGCGACAGCCAAGTCAACGGCTATTACGTACGTAATAGCTATATACTTACGTACGTAACGAATTGTGTGTTTTGAGGCAGAAAGATCTGATGAAATTGGTTACGTACGTAATGATCATGAGATTACGTACGTAAGGACTATAACGTACGTTAACCACTTTCGTTAACGTACGTAATGCCGAGTTCAGATTATAAAAGTATGACTTGCCATTCATTTCCTACTCGACCCTTTCAACCTCCCAACTGAGAAAAACGATTCCCTTCCCTGCCAACTCCGTTTCTAGACCTTCTAACTTGTGTTGGAACTTCAGCACTTGATTGGTGACTTGGAGATTTGGAGATTGAAGTGTGTACCTTGAAGTGTTGATGTTGTTCTTCATTTTGAGGTTGGTCTTTCTTTAACTCATATTAAATCCATGCTTATGATGATGTTAGTAGATAAATACTTCACATAATGTTAGTTTAAGCTAGTGTAAACATGATAAGTTAATTGAATCATGTTCAAACTAAGTGAAGATTAACATTAAGGGTGTTAGTATTACTTCTTGATGTACATAACTTCATAATATGGTTGTGTTGATAATGATATATATAAAACCTGATGTATAACATGATAATTGGAAGTTGATTATAGTCTCAACACTAGGAACATGTTAAGGATGAAATCCTTAATGATTAGAGGTGGGAGATATTAAACTTGTCTTGAACATTCAATTGATTCTTGAAGGTAATATGGAACCATGATTTTTGGCCTCTTAAACCAACACCTTTGTAATAAAATTGTTGAACGAATTATGTTAACCCTTTGAAGATGATCTTCACAAGATGGGATGAAGTTACTTTTAAAATTTCAAGTATCCAATGATATAACTAGGCTTTTAATAAATTCTTCAAAAGTAAAACAATGGATTTTGATAGAAGGAAGTTGTAATCTTCATATGATCAAGTTAATCGATTTCGTTGATAACTTAAAAAGATGTTAATCGCTACATTAATATGTTAATAATGTTCTTAAGAGGATTGTAGTGAATATGGTGATGGAAATGCGGTAGATGAGTAGCCGAATTCCATTTCATTAATCCGTATGTATCAAGAGACGTAAATTAAGATGATGTTCTTAGTTCACTAAAAACTTGAGCTTATGCTTCATATAGGAATCAGTTTTAATGTAATCGTTGGTAAAATAATGAAGAACGTAATTAAACACAAACTTATATTGTAATCGGAAGTGCCGATGATTTGAAAAAATGCTTTCACAATGTTACATTGGTAATAAACTGGACTTCAAGTATTTGACATTAATGTTAGAATGTGTGAATGAACATGATAAACATATGATGATTTGTAATAGGAACGTTAAAGTAATTAATAGGATAACTAATTTATTCAAATTAAGCTGCAAATATTATTTATGTAATGATACCGTTATCGTACGAATATGTTGTTGAATGAATTACATTTCATTCAAGGTTGCTTGTTCACATGAGTATTGTTAGACGAGGATACCGTTCGTTTGACCATTCAAAGAAGGATTATTCATCTACGGAGTTGAGGCAAGTTATCTTACTGGGTTATAATGATGGTTGAATTCTTGTGATTATTATGTGTTTCGTGTGTATGAAATGTTCTGATAATCTATGATTCGTGATATGGTGATGCCCTTGATCGTATTATAATGGTGTTGGGGTGATATACCCGAAATTACCGTTCTTGTTACCGTTGGTCCTTTTGAGTTTTGTTGACACTTCGGTGAGTCGTTCGATTCCTTGATAAAGGTGTAATTCGTTGAGTTTCGTTGTCATGTTGTATCGTGACATCTCTGGAGTCATATCTGCGTGCCGATTGGTTATGTGTAGGATTTTTAGCCGGGCACTTGATGATCATGCGTGGATGTTTTCCGCATTTAGATCGTGCACACGAGACGTAGTTCGTGAGGCTAATTAGGTACATCGTCCCACGTATATTCTGGATTCCGTATACGGGGTGGACATGTACACGGACACATTTCCGGATCGGGCGTACTGTGACGTCCGTCTTGAGCCATATTGTATGGTCATTTGGTTATGTTCGACAGTTGGGACTGACTGTTTATACGCCCGCGGGGTATATTCAGTAGTCGATTGTTTTCTTCGAGATCCTTATATATATATATATGAATTGTATAATGTCATGAGAATTATTATCATGTATAGCTGACCCTGTGGTTTGGGGCGAAATACTCGTATTTCAGGGCGAGGAAAGGGCAAGGCACAGGAGGAGCACAATGGCGACGGAGGGTTTTGAAGTATGCTATTTCGGGGGGCCCGAGTCTTTTGGATGTTCGGTTATGTTTTATTGTGATTTTCATTTTATTTTGTGTTGGATGAATGTACTAAAATTTGTTAGGTACCGCCCATCGTCATATGGTCTGTACCGAATTTGGATCATGTGTACGTTTGCTCGTATTAAAGACATGAATAACTCATACTCCACATCGGGGTTTTGATAAATATTGTGGTACGGTGCCACGTTTTCAGGTTGTAAGTGTATATCGTGATATCGCCTGGTGGGTCCCGGTAGGGGGTCCATGGCACTGTAATAGCCACTGTTTTCGGGCTGTTACAGAAGATGGTATCGGAGAGTGTGTTTTTATTTTGAGTCATTGTAGAATCGAAATAGCATCAAGAAACCTTCGTGCCACGTGTAACCTGTGCAAGCGCCTGACCCGTCAAATACGGTATGTTCTGATGAATCATAATTTGATTACTGGCATGATATTGACGATGTATTGGTCTCCTTACTTATCTTGGCATCTTGCTAACATGAGGTAAACTTCATCTGTTTGAGGTGAACCTAAATTAATTATGTGATTGGAATTGTTTCGACTTGATGTTGATATGATATTGAGTGTGTAACACCAGTAGTGCCAGTGATTCTTTACGAACTGCTTTGTTGGATAGGAAATTCCCTGTTGCTATTAACTTAGCATGAATTATGATTGATAAATTGAACTGTACTTGTGACTTGATTCTTTCAGTATGGAAAGGAATCCGAGAGGCCGTGGCAGGGGGGACGAGGCCACGGAAGAGGCCGAATTCCGACACCACGAGCCAAAAGACGCGTGAATGTGGAACAGAGTTCCGCAGGCAGTGATTCGCCTTCTAGGGACCAATCACACCACACCGGAGAGAATGCACGTGTCGATCCTTACACCGTGATGCAGGGCATGATGACCCAGATGACCCAAATGGGTCAGCTGATGGAAGCTATGCAGAGGAATACTACTGGTCAACAGCAGGGGCAACAGCCTCCGCCTCTGGTGCCTGGCGGGATCGTGAGCCGGATTATTAGCGACATATCACGACAGCGACCTCCGACTTTTGAAGGCTCATCTGAGCCTGCTGCATTCTACACTGGATAGAGCATTTCGAGAAACTGTTCGAGATGGTGGAGTGCCCAGAGGAAAATCGAGTTGCTGTGGCAGCCTACTACCTTAGTAAGAGTGCCCATACTTGGTGGCTTTCTGTGAGGCCTGCCGATGGCGCGAGTACTTGGGAGGAATTCAAGAATCTCATGCTAGATCGTTACTATCCTGCACCTCTCCGTGAAGCAAACTGTCCGAATTGCTGAACCCCAATCCAGCGGAAGACGAGGATGTGTTAGCGATTGCTGAAAAATTCCAAGCACTTCTCCCTTTTGCTACGTCAGTTGTACATTCGGAAGCTGATAAGATCAAATACTTCCTCAAGAGGCTTAAACCCCGAATGAGGATGCAATTACTCAATCACCACTGTACGAACCTACCGGAGTTTATTGAGAAGGCCTTGGAGTATGAACTTACTGCGAAGGAGATTTCCAAGAAGCAGCCTCAGTTTTCCAACAAGAGATCCAGAAACCAGACCCAAAGAGACAGTAACCGGGGGATGTTCAAGAAGCCCCAGCCTGTACCAAACCCTTCTGAACGGCCACTTATGGCACCGAAACCGACAGGAACGCACTCTCGGGCAATCAGCTCACCTGTCGTGTGTTATAACTGTGGGGACCAGGGGCATATCAGTTCCAAGTGTCTGAAGCCGGCCGTTGCCTGTCACACTTGCGGGAAGAACGGTCATCGTGCTCGCTATTGCAGGGGTGGACTCGGGCGTGCTCCAGTAGCATTTCTTGCCCCCGTACAGTCTTCTGTTCAGGAACGTGCTCCTCCGTCCGCTTCTTACCAGACTACTGGGGCAAACAAAGGGATGGGCCGTGGAAATCAAGCTGGTACACCTACTTCCGGGGTTGCAAAACCCAGAGTCTACGAGATGAAGAAAGCCGATGATCCCGAAGCCATCATGATTGCAGGTACTCTCGAGATCCATTCTCAGCCCATTTGTGTTCTTTTTGATATTGGTGCTTCACACTCCTTTTTGTCTACTTCTTGTTTGAGTCATTTGCAATTGAATCATGTTACCAATTGTGAACCTTATTTAATTGGTCTACCCGATGGTAGAAGAATTATTGGGAGTCGTGAAGTACAGAACTGTCCGATTAGCATGAACAACCGTGAGTGGATGTCCGACTTGATTGTGGTTGATTTACCTAAAGATGATGTAATCTTGGGTATCGACTGGATGGATCGTCACGATGCCGTGCTTAGCGTCCGTAAGCGAATGGTGACCGTCACATCGGATGATGGCGTTGAGTGTATTTTTCGGGGTGATAATCCCAATCATTCTGGGAGAGTCATCAGCGCTATGAAGGCTGTGAGATTACTGAACCAGGGATGCATTGGTTATTGGTGTTACATGACCAAGACAACTGACCGGCCAGTCGAATTGGTTGATATTCTAGTAGTTCGAGATTATCTAGATGTATTTCCAGAAGAGCCTCCAGGAATACCCCCACAGTGAGAGGTAGAATTCACCATTGAGTTGGAGCCAGGGACGTCCCCGCTTTCGAAAGCACCATATCGTATGGCCCCGACTGAGATGCAGGAGTTGAAAACACAACTTGAAGAATTAACTGAGAAAGGATATGTTCGACCCAGTGCATCCCCTTGGGGAGCGCCAGTGTTATTCGTACGGAAGAAGGACGGATCGCTGCGTTTGTGTATTGATTACCGGGAGCTGAACAAAGTAACAATTAAGAACAAATATTCTTTACCTCGCATCGATGATCTATTGGATCAGCTCCAGGGAGCCGTTGTATTTTCCAAGATCGACTTGAGATCCGGGTACCACCAATTGCGGATTCGAGAGTCTGACGTCGCGAAGACAGCTTTTCGCACTCGCTATGGGCATTATGAGTTCGTTGTCATGCCATTCGGACTGACTAATGCACCTGCAGTGTTCATGGAATTGATGAATCGGGTTTTTATTAATTATCTGGATCGTTTCGTAGTCATTTTTATTGACGACATCCTGGTCTACTCTCGTGATCATGAGGAGCATGAGTGTCACCTCCGCCAGGTTCTCGATGCATTAAGGCGAGAACAACTCTATGGAAAATTTTCTAAGTGTGAATTCTGGATGTCTGAAGTTATTTTTCTGGGACATGTGATATCAGCAGATGGAGTGAGAGTAGACCCACAGAAGACAGAAGCTATCTGGTACTGGCTACCTCCAAAAAACGTGAAGGAAGTTCGTAGTTTTCTGGGTCTAGCAGGCTATTACAGACGATTCGTGGAAGGATTTTCCAAAATTGCTCAACCGATGACTAATCTGTTGAGAAAAGATAAGAAGTACTTGTGGTCGGAAGCATGTCAGCAAAGTTTCGATGAACTCAAAAGTCGATTAATTTCAGCACCTGTTTTGGTACTACCTAAAGGAACGGAAGGATTCGTGGTATATAGCGATGCATCGAGACAGGGCCTTGGCTGCGTATTAATGCAGGACGGGAAAATGATCGCCTATGCGTCCAGACAGTTGCGTTCTTACGAGGTCAACTACCCGACTCATGACTTGGAGTTAGCAGCCGTAGTGTTTGCATTAAAAATCTGGTGCCATTATCTGTATGGAGTTACCTGCCGGATTTTTACGGACCACAAGAGCCTGAAGTATATTTTTACCCAGAAGGAGTTGAATATGAGACAAATGAGGTGGTTAGAGCTAATCAAAGACTATGATATCGAGATCCTTTATCATCCAGGTGTAATATCTGCATTTTTCTTCTTTTCCCGATATTCCCATTTTGGTGATATTTTGTTTTTAGCGACTCGCCTGTAACCTTATCGATATTTTGAATCTATTTTGTTCTTGGAGTTTCTCCATTTTGACGAGTTTCGGAGATGTATTAATATTATTCTGTTTTATGTCATGTATTATGGCATGGACGTCCATTTCTCGTAGAACCCGTTCGCTTTTGTATTTTCTTTGGTTTCACGAGTTCGTATAGTTGAGTTATCCATGTTGTGAGTTTCGATTTGTTAATCCGGCGTTGTATCGCGATTTTTGGACGTTTGGGCTGTTTCGTAATTTTTCCTAAGTTTAGGGTACTCTTGTTATCCTTGTTGTTCCTGAGCCTTCGGGTATTCGGAATCACGCTTCATCGTAATGTTTTGGTTTCTGACTTAAATCCGTGGTGAGTGTATCCTTTGGTCGTGGATACACCTTATTATTTTTGTTCTATTTCCGATCATCTCCTCGTCGGGTAGTGTTTCAGACTATGTCCTGCTGTCACAGGCCATGTTACGGACGTAAGCCGTATATGTTACGGCCGTAATAATCGAGAGTTACGGCCGTAAGCTTCCTTCATACGGCCGTAACAACGCTTCGTTTCTTGCCTCCTGGTCCAGTCCTGAGTTACGGGCGTATCATGTTTGAGTTACGGCCGTAAGTATTGATACGGCCGTAATGGTGTTCTTGATACGGCCGTATGTGTCATTCGTCAATTTGCCCATTTTCATTCCTGGAACAGTTACGACCGTAAGGCAGGTGAGTTACGGCCGTAATGTTCATATGTTACGGCCGTATGTTATGGATGTTACGGCCGTAACACCGGCCAGTATATAAACTGGCAGCAGCCGTATTTTTTCTCATTTCTCACCTCTCTCACTTCTCTTCGCGACGGGAACGACTTGGAGAGCTAGGTTTCGCCCGATTTTCGCCCAAACACCATTGTAGAAGTATATTCAAGCTTCATATCATCAAACTATCACTAATCATTCGTTGTTCATCGTCAAATCAAGGTAAAATTTCCTAGAACCCTATTTTGGGAAAGATTTGGGGGTTTTCATGTTTTCGTCCGATCCGTCCCGTTTTGATAGTTAATTCATGATGAATATGATTGATCTTGTTGGTATTCCTCGTTTCCCTACGATTCATGGTATATTTCGTAGTATTTTTTCTTATCGAGAGGGTTTGGTTGTGGTCCGCCCTCGTTGTTGTTTTTGTACGAATATACATGAATTGTAGGCGGGTTTTCGGGTGTATTCCATTTCCGTAATCGTTTAGAAGTGGTTGTGATTGTGTTATTCGAATCGTTAGGTCCACTTCCGCCGATTCCTCGCGATTGTGCTTGACTCTCCCTTTCCGTTCGTGTCACCGTCTATTAATCGAGGCAAGTATCCTTATGAACTTACGATCTTGACATAGTAGTATTGTATTGGAATTGTGTGTGTGTGTGTATACTCACTACGGGTTAGATCCGACGGGGTCTCGGTAGGGCTCCACGAAGCTGTGGAACCGCGAGTTGCTTTTAACCACTACGGGTAAGATCCGACGGGGTCTCGGTAGGGATCCACGAAGCTGTGGGTCCGCGGTTAATTGTGGTGCATTTTTACAAATGTGATTTGATATTCGCATTTCCGGAAATGAGTGTTTTGGAACTATTGTTTTCTTGATTGCATGCATTTACTATATGTGTAAGATGTAAGTTGTTCATTTGGTTACTTGTACTAGCGTAATTGCTAACCCCTCTGGGGAACCGTTTTGGAGAAATTCGTTTTATGAATTTCAGGTCAGGTTCATCGAGACGAGCGGGCGCTGGACCAGTACGCGGATGATGGTCGTGCGTGATGATTGTGCACGAGTGATGTCTTAGTGTCTTCTATCTTTTCATCTTTTGTGGTTTTTGAACTAATAGTAGTACTCGAGTACTTAAGAGTTTTTATTCGTACGGGTTGTATTGTTGTCTATTATGTTTGTGTTGGATGATGGTGTTATGTTTGACCGGTTGAACCGGGTGAATTATTCTGTTTTACGTCTTTATGACGAGGTGTTATTTTGTCGTTTCTGTGAGTCGACGAGTATGATGTTGCTCAGCCTGGTGGGTCCCAGATAGGGATTCACGGCGCTGTAATATACCTCGAATATCTTTGGGGTGTTACAGAAAATGGTATCAGAGCATTAGGTTTATGGATACCTAGGCTTGTCGGTTTATTGGGTCTTGTTGTGTTTCGTTTTGCACATTATCGTCACGCTGCCATGATTCCGGTACTACCAGTGTCCGTAAGTTTTCCCTAACTCTATTCCTTATTTCCTTGTATCGCACCTTTGATTATTGATTGTGATTGTTTCTCTTCTCGTACTTACCATCGTATGACCTTTGTTACTTCTTTAACATCAGTATGGATTCTGGAAGAGGTCGTGGTCGTGGTCGTGGCCGTGGACGCGACCGGGGACGTGGGGCAGCCGGTGGGGCGGCCACGTCGCGATCTTCTGAGCCGGCGATCTGGCGACCGTCACAGTCATGCTTCTTCTCAGGAGCGCGCCGACCTTGGTATTGCGGCCGTTATGCAGCAAATGGTGAATCAAATGGCGGCGATAGCTCAGACGGTTCAGAACCCGGATCCGGCCCACGCTAATCGGGGCGGAGCGGATCGCTGGCTTCAGGATGTCATCAAGATGCATCCTCCTCAGTTCTCGGGAGCTTCGGACCCGATCGGCTGGGAGGGGTGGATCAAGGAGATATCTAAGGTCTTCACTGCTACCAACTGTCCCGAGGACTGTAAGGTCCCTATTGCCCAGTACTTTCTCACTGGGGACGCTATGGATTGGTGGGAGGCTGTTGGGCCCAAAGACCATGTTGCTTCGTGGGCCGAGTTTCAGGAATTGATGGAGGCCGAATATTGCCCGTGGCCGGTCAGACAGGCTCGAGTACATGCTTTCTATGATGCTCAACCACGGGATATCCCCGTATCTCAGGCTATTGCTGATTTTAACAAGGAGTTGGGTTATGTGAAGACCCAAGTTGTCGAAGAGAGTGACAAAATTTTCCATTTTTCCAGACGGATGAAGTTGTCGATTCGGGACTACATGTCGGGGCTCGTCTGTACTACCTTGAAAGATTACCAGAGCAGGGCCCTTGCTTATGATATGTCTGTGACGGCGAGTGAGGCGGCCCGCGAGAGCAAGAAGCAGAAGTCCGCCGGGAATTTTTCGGGCCACAAAGGTGGGGGTCAGCAGAAATTCCAGTCTGCTAACTTTTTCGCTGGTGGTGGCCCAGCTCGATCTACTGGGTTTCCTCGTAGGGCTTCCAGTGCCCCTCCACGGGAGGTGAATTGTTTTAACTGTGGCCATTAGGGCCACATCAGTCGTATTTGTCCGAACCCTTTACTGACGTGTAACCAGTGTGGCCAGCCGGGTCACAAGGCTGCTTTCTGTGCTGAGAGAGAGAAAATCCTAGGTTCCCGGGCTTCCATTCCAGCGCCTAGGGAACCAAGTGTGAATCAAGGATCGTTTGCTTCTCAATCTCCGTTGAGTGCTAGTCGAGGGAGAGGTCGGAGTCAGCCCGCTAAGGGGGGGGGAGCTTCCAGTGTCGGCTCAGCCCACCCGCATGTCTATGAGATGCGGAGAGCCGATGACCCAGCGGCTACTGTGGCGATAGGTATCGTTCATATTCTTTCTCATCCTGTCAGTGTGCTTTTCGATTCTGGTGCTACGCATTCGTTCATATCTCTAGAGTGTGTGCGCCGTTTGAATCTCGACTGTTTGACGCCTTGTGAGCCCTTCATCGTTAAGCTTCCTAGCGGTGATAGGATCATTGGTGATCAAGAGGTTCTAGACTGTTCTGTGCTTATTTGTGAGAGGGTTTGGCCCTCTAATCTTATTGTCGTGGGTATCGAGGGTGAGGATTTGATTCTTGGGGATGATTAGCTCGAGCGGCATGGTGCGATCATGAACTACCGCACGAGATTCATCACTATGTTAGCCGAGGACGGCACCGAGCACTCTTTCGCGGGGCGAAAGAGGGAAAACCAGAAGTTCGTTATTAACGCCTTGAAGGCGATGAGACTCCTGCGAAAGGGGTGTACTGGCTTTTGGTGCTACGCCTTGAAGGCGGAGAGTGGTGGAGTCGAGCTTTCGTCAATTCCAATCATTAGTGAGTTTCCTTATGTATTTCCTGACGAGTTACCCGGATTGCCACCGGATCGTGAGGTCGAGTTTGCTATAGAGTTAGAGCCGGGCGCGGCTCCTATTTCGAAGGCGCCGTGCCGCATGGCACCTTCAGAGATGTCAGAGTTGAAGAAGCAGCTGAGTGAGCTTCTTGAGTCGGGATATGTTCGACCGAGCGCCTCGCCCTGGGGCGCACCGGTCCTGTTTGTGCGGAAGAAGGATGGTTCACTACGTTTCTGTATCGACTATCGCGAACTAAACAAGGTGACCATCAAGAACAAGTATCCTTTGCCGAGAATTGATGACTTGTTCGACCGGGCCGAGGAGTGCGGTATTCTCGAAGATTGATTTGAAATCGGGGTACTATCAACTCCGGGTGAGGGAGTCCGATGTGCCGAAAACAGCTTTTCGGACGAGATACGGACATTATGAGTTTGTAGTCATGCCTTTCGGATTAACTAATGCGCCGGCGGTGTTCATGCAGTTGATGAACAAAGTCTTTATTGTGTATTTGGATAAGTGTGTCGTCGTTTTCATTGACGATATTCTTATTTATTCGAGGAACGAGGAAGAGCATGCCCATCATTTGCGAGTAGTATTAGACATCTTGAGGACCGAGCAACTCTATGCGAAGTTCTCGAAATGTGAGTTCTGGCTGAAGGAAGTGATGTTTCTAGGTCACGTGATTTCAGCCGAGGGGGTTCGTGTGGATCCACAGAAGATAGAGGCAGCATTGGATTGGGCACCGCCCAAGAATGTGAAGGAGATCCGTAGTTTCTTGGGTTTGGCTGGCTACTACCGTAGGTTCGTCGAGGGTTTCGAACCGGCTCGCCACTTACACGATTGCTCCATAAGTCCGAGAAGTTAAATGCGGAATGACGAGAGCGATCGAGTTTTGAGGAGCTGAAGAGACGTCTGACTTCAGCCCCGGTTTTGGCGTTGCCGTGCGACAACGAGAGTTTTGCTGTTTATAGTGATGCTTCGGGTCAGGGTCTTGGGTGCGTATTGATGCAGCACGGCAAGACCATTGCCTATGCGTCGAGACAGTTGAGGCCGTATGGGCTGAACTACCCTACTCATGATTTGGAGTTAGCGGCAGTCATTTTTGCGCTCAAGATTTGGCGTCACTATCTTTTCGGTTCTGCATGTCAGATTTTTACCGATCATAAAAGTCTGAAATACATATTTACCCAGCGAGAGTTGAATATAAGGCAGAGGAGGTGGTTAGAGCTGATTAAGGATTATGACCTCGAAATCCTTTATCATCCGGGCAAGGCGAACGTCGTGGCCGACGCCTTGAGTCGGAAACCGGTTGCGTTGCGAACGCTTGAGATCCTTACATCTCAGTCTGAGCTTCGGCGGGCTTTGATCGAGTTAGATATTGAGGTTTTGTTGCCTGGAGCTGTCGGGCAACTTTGTGCTTTAGAGATTTCATCATCTTTGATCGATGAAATTAAGCTGAAGCAGTTAGAGGATCCGATGATTACTCAAATCCGAGAGAACGTTCTTAAGGGAAAGTCTCCTGGGTTTGTGATTCACGAGGATGGTATTTTGAGATTCCAGAGTCGGCTTTGTGTGCCGAACGACTCAGAGTTGAGACAGAGTATTTTGCGGGAGGCCCATGCTACACCTTACTCCGTTCATCCTGGTTCGAGTAAGATGTACAAGGACTTGAGAAGAAACTTCTGGTGGAATGATATGAAGGAGGAGGTCGCATAGTTTGTGGCGAGATGTTTAACTTGTCAGCAGGTCAAAATCGAGCATCAGCGACCTGCCGGGTTATTACATTCACTTCCTGTTCCGGAATGGAAATGGGAAGATATATCGATGGATTTCATTACGAGCCTCCTGAGATTGAGGTCGGGCATGAATATGGTATGGGTGATTGTTGATCGTTTGACCAAGTCGGCACATTTTCTGGGCATCAAGGACACTTGGGTCCCGGAGAAGTTATCTCGTGTGTTTATCGCGCAGATTGTGAGGCTTCACGGTACTCCGAAGTCTATCGTTTCGGATCGTGATGGACATTTTGTATCGCGCTTTTGGCAGGCGGTGCATAAGGCGTTGGGTACTCGTTTGCGTTTGAGTACCTCTTTTCATCCCCAGTCAGATGGACAGTCGGAACGCACTATCCAGACGTTCGAGGATATGTTGCGTGCTTGTGCTCTCGATTGGAGCAGTAACTGGGAGGAGCATTTGCCATTGATCGAATTCACGTACAACAATAGTTGGCACGCGTCGATTCGGATGGCACCGTATGAGGCACTTTATGGGCGGCGATGTCGATCACCGATTTGTTGGGATGAGGCGTCCGATTTGATTGGGACCGAGCCGTATGTCGTTTTAGAGACGAGGCGGAAGATAGAATTAATTCGGGAGCGAATGTTGACTGCCCAGAGTCGACAGAAGTCATATGCCGATGTCCGTCGTCGACCTTTGGAATTCGAGGTGGGAGACCACGTTTTACTAAAGGTGTCGCCGACGAGAGGTGTTTTCCGTTTCGGGAAAAAGGGGAAGTTGAGTCCGAGATTTATCGGGCCCTTCGAGATTCTCGAGCGAGTCGGTGGGTTAGCATACCGTTTGGCGTTACCTCCGGCCTTGAGTCACGTTCATAGCGTTTTTCATGTTTCCCAGCTGAGGAAATATGTCCCGGATCCTAGTCACGTCATCGATTATGGGGAGATTGATGTCGCCGAGGATGTTACTTTTGAAGAACGTCCTTTGAAGATTTTGGAGCATCGCGAGAAACGACTGAGACATAAAACCATTCCCTTGGTCAAGGTGCAGTGGTCGAGTCATGGTGTCGAGGAGGCGACCTGGGAAACCGAGGATAGCATGTGTGCTAAGTACCCCGAGTTGTTTGTTTCTTAAGTTTCGCGACGAAACTTATTTTTAGTGGGGTAGAATGTAATATCTGCATTTTTCTTCTTTTCCCGATATTCCCATTTTGGTGAATTTTTGTTTTTAGCGACTCGCCTGTAACCTTATCGATATTTTGAATCTATTTTGTTCTTGGAGTTTCTCCATTTTAACGAGTTTCGGAGATGTATTAATATTATTCTGTTTTATGTCGTGTATTATGGCATGGACGTCCATTTCTCGTAGAACCCGTTCGCTTTTGTATTTTCTTTGGTTTCACGAGTTCGTATAGTTGAGTTATCCATGTTGTGAGTTTCGGTTTGTTAATCCGGCGTTGTATCGCGATTTTTGGACGTTTGGGCTGTTTCGTAATTTTCTCTAAGTTTAGGGTACTCTTGTTATCCTTGTTGTTCCTGAGCCTTCGGGTATTCGGAATCACGCTTCATCATAACGTTTTGGTTTCTGACTTAAATCCGTGGTGAGTGTATCCGTTGGTCGTGGATACACCTTATTATTTTTGTTCTATTTCCGATCATCTCCTCGTCGGGTAGTGTTTCAGACTATGGCCTGCTGTCACAGGCCATGTTACGGCCGTAAGCCGTATATGTTACGGCCGTAATAATTGAGAGTTACGGCCTTAAGCTTCCTTCATACGGCCGTAACAATGCTTCGTTTCTTGCATCCTGGTCCAGTCCTGAGTTACAGGCGTATCATGTTTGAGTTACGGCCGTAAGTATTGATACGGCCGTAATGGTGTTCTTGATACGGCCGTATGTGTCATTCGTCAATTTGCCCATTTTCATTCCTGGAACAGTTACGGCCGTAAGGTAGGTGAGTTACGGCCGTAATGTTCATATGTTACGTCCGTATGTTATGGATGTTACGGCCGTAACACCGGCCAGTATATAAACTGGCAGCAGCCGTATTTTTTCTCATTTCTCACCTCTCTCTCACTTCTCTTCGCGACGGGAACGACTTGGAGAGCTAGGTTTCGCACGATTTTCGCCCAAACACCATTGTAGAAGTATATTCAAGCTTCATATCATCAACCTATCACTAATCATTCGTTGTTCATCGTCAAATCAAGGTAAAATTTTCTAGAACCCTATTTTGGGAAAGATTTGGGGGTTTTCATGTTTTCGTCCGATCCGTCCCGTTTTGTTAGTTAATTCATGATGAATATGATTAATCTTGTTGGTATTCCTCATTTCCCTACGATTCATGGTATATTTCGTAGTTTCTTTTGTTATCGAGAGGGTTTGGTTGTGGTCCGCCCTCATTGTTGTTTTCGTACGAATATACATGAATCATAGGCGCGTTTTCGGGTGTATTCCATTTCCGTAATCGTTTAGAAGTGGTTGTGATTGTGTTATTCGAATCGTTAGGTCCACTTTCGCCGATTCCTCGCGATTGTGCTTGACTCTCCCTTTCCCTTCGTGTCACCGTCTATTAATCGAGGCAAGTATCCTTATGAACTTACGATCTTGACATAGTAGTATTGTATGGGAATTGTGTGTGTGTGTATACTCACTACGGGTTAGATCCGACGGGGTCTCGGTAGGGCTTCACGAAGCTGTGGAACCGCGAGTTGCTTTTAACCACTACGGGTTAGATCCGACGGGGTCTCGGTAGGGATCCACGAAGCTGTGGGTCCGCGGTTAATTGTGGTGCATTTTTACAAATGTGATTTGATATTGGCATTTCCGGAAATGAGTGTTTTGGAACTATTGTTTTCTTGATTGCATGCATTTACTATATGTGTAAGATGTAAGTTGTTCATTTGGTTACTTGTACTAGCGTAATTGCTAACCCCTCTGGGGACCCGTTTTGGGGAAATTCGTTTTATGAATTTCAGGTCAGGTTCATCGAGATGAGCGGGCGCTGGACCAGTACGCGGATAATGGCCGTGCGTGATGATTGTGCACGAGTGATGTCTTAGTGTCTTCTATCTTTTCATCTTTTGTGGTTTTTGAACTAATAGTAGTACTCGAGTACTTAAGAGTTTTTATTCGTCCGGGTTGTATTGTTGTCTATTATGTTTGTGTTGGATAATGGTGTTATGTTTGACCGGTTGAACCGGGTGAATTATTCTGTTTTGCGTCTTTATGACGAGGTGTTATTTTGTCGTTTCTGTGAGTCGACGAGTATGATGTTGCTCAGCCTGGTGGGTCCCAGATAGGGATTCACGGCGCTGTAATATACCTCGAATATCTTTGGGGTGTTACAGAAAATGGTATCAGAGCACTAGGTTTATGGATACCTAGGCTTGTCGGTTTATTGGGTCTTGTTGTGTTTCGTTTTGCACATTATCGTCACGCTGCCATGATTCCGGTACTACCAGTGTCCGTAAGTTTTCCCTAACTCTATTCCTTATTTCCTTGTATCGCACCTTTGATTATTGATTGTGATTGTTTCTCTTCTCGTACTTACCATCGTATGACCTTTGTTACTTCTTTAACATCAGTATGGATTCTGGAAGAGGTCGTGGTCGTGGCCGTGGACGCGACCGGGGACGTGGGGCAGCCGGTGGGGCGGCCACGTCGCAGTCTTCGGGAGCCGGCAGTACCGGCGACCGTCACAGTCATGCTTCTTCTCAGGAGCGCGCCGACCTTGGTATTGCGGCCGTTATGCAGCAAATGGTGAATCAAATGGCGGCGATAGCTCAGGCGGTTCAAAACCCGGATCCGGCCCACGCTAATCGGGGCGGAGCGGATCGCTGGCTTCAGGATGTCATCAAGATGCATCCTCCTCAGTTCTCGGGATCTTCGGACCCGATCGGCTGGGAGGGGTGGATCAAGGAGATATCTAAGGTCTTCACTGCTACCAACTGTCCCGAGGACCGTAAGGTCCCTATTGCCCAGTACTTTCTCACTGGGGACGCTACGGATTGGTGGGAGGCCGTTGGGCCCAAAGACCATGTTGCTTCGTGGGCCGAGTTTCAGGAATTGATGGAGGCCGAATATTGCCCGTGGCCGGTCAGACAGGCTCGAGTACATGCTTTCTATGATGCTCAACCACGGGATATCCCCGTATCTCAGGCTATTGCTGATTTTAACAAGGAGTTGGGTTATGTGAAGACCCAAGTTGTCGAAGAGAGTGACAAAATTTTCCATTATTCCAGACGGATGAAGTTGTCGATTCGGGACTACATGTCGGGGCTCGTCTGTACTACCTTGAAAGATTACCAGAGCAGGGCCCTTGCTTACGATATGTCTGTGACGGCGAGTGAGGCGGCCTGCGAGAGCAAGAAGCAGAAGTCCGCCGGGAATTTTTCGGGCCACAAAGGTGGGGGTCAGCAGAAATTCCAGTCTGCTAACTTTTTCGCTGGTGGTGGCCCAGCTCGATCTACTGGGTTTCCCCGTAGGGCTTCCAGTGCCCCTCCCCGGGAGGTGAATTGTTTTAACTGTGGCCATTAGGGCCACATCAGTCGTATTTGTCCGAACCCTTTACTGACGTGTAACCAGTGTGGCCAGCCGGGTCACAAGGCTGCTTTCTGTGCTGAGAGAGAGAAAATCCTAGGTTCCCGGGCTTCCATTCCAGCGCCTAGGGAACCAAGTGTGAATCAAGGATCGTTTGCTTCTCAATCTCCGCCGAGTGCTAGTCGAGGGAGAGGTCGGAGTCAGCCCGCTAAGGGGGGAGCTTCCAGTGTCGGCTCAGCCCACCCGCGTGTCTATGAGATGCGAAGAGCCGATGACCCAGCGGCTACTGTGGCGATAGGTATCGTTCATATTCTTTCTCATCCTGTCAGTGTGCTTTTCGATTCTGGTGCTACACATTCGTTCATATCTCTAGAGTGTGTGCGCCATTTGAATCTCGACTGTTTGACGCCTTGTGAGCCCTTCATCGTTAAGCTTCCTAGCGGTGATAGGATCATTGGTGATCAAGAGGTTCTAGACTGTTCTGTGCTTATTTGTGAGAGGGTTTGGCCCTCTAATCTTATTGTCGTGGGTATCGAGCGTGAGGATTTGATTCTTGGGGATGATTAGCTCGAGCGGCATGGTGCGATCATGAACTACCGCACGAGATTCATCACTATGTTAGCCGAGGACGGCACCGAGCACTCTTTCGCGGGGTGAAAGAGGGAAAACCAGAAGTTCGTTATTAACGCCTTGAAGGCGATGAGACTCCTGCGAAAGGGGTGTACTGGCTTTTGGTGCTACGCCTTGAAGGCGGAGAGTGGTGGATTCGAGCTTTCGTCAATTCCAATCGTTAGTGAGTTTCCTTATGTATTTCCTGACGAGTTACCCGGATTGCCACCGGATCGTGAGGTCGAGTTTGCTATAGAGTTAGAGCCGGGCGCGGCTCCTATTTCGAAGGCGCCGTGCCGCATGGCACCTTCAGAGATGTCAGAGTTGAAGAAGCAGCTGAGTGAGCTTCTTGAGTCGGGATATGTTCGACCGAGCGCCTCGCCCTGGGGCGCACCGGTCCTGTTTGTGCGGAAGAAGGATGGTTCACTACGTTTCTGTATCGACTATCGCGAACTAAACAAGGTGACCATCAAGAACAAGTATCCTTTGCCGAGAATTGATGACTTGTTCGACCAGTTGCAGGGAGCTGCGGTATTCTCGAAGATTGATTTGAAATCGGGGTACTATCAGCTCCGGGTGAGGGAGTCCGATGTGCCGAAAACAGCTTTTCGGACGAGATACAGACATTATAAGTTTGTAGTCATGACTTTCGGATTAGCTAATGCGCCGGCGGTGTTCATGCAGTTGATGAACAAAGTCTTTATTGTGTATTTGGATAAGTGTGTCGTCGTTTTCATTGACGATATTCTTATTTATTCGAGGAACGAGGAAGAGCATGCCCATCATTTGCGAGTAGTATTAGACATCTTAAGGACCGAGCAAATCTATGCGAAGTTCTCGAAATGTGAGTTCTGGCTGAAGGAAGTGATGTTTCTAGGTCACGTGATTTCAGCCGAGGGGGTTCGTGTGGATCCACAGAAGATAGAGGCAGCATTGGATTGGGCACCGCCCAAGAATGTGAATGAGATCCATAGTTTCTTGGGTTTGGCTAGCTACTACCGTAGGTTCGTCGAGGGTTTCTCGAAACTGGCTCGGCCACTTACACAGTTGCTCCATAAGTCCGAGAAGTTCGTCTGGAATAACGAGAGGCAGTCGAGTTTTGAGGAGCTGAAGAGACGTCTGACTTCAGCCCCGGTTTTGGCGTTGCCGTGCGACAACGAGAGTTTTGCTGTTTATAGTGATGCTTCGGGTCAGGGTCTTGGGTGCGTATTGATGCAGCACGGCAAGACCATTGCCTATGCGTCGAGACAGTTGAGGCTGTATGAGCTGAACTACCCTACTCATGATTTGGAGTTAGCGGCAGTCATTTTTGCGCTCAAGATTTGGCGTCACTATCTTTTCGGTTCTGCATATCAGATTTTTACCGATCATAAAAGTCTGAAATACATATTTACCCAGCGAGAGTTGAATATAAGGCAAAGGAGGTGGTTAGAGCTGATTAAGGATTATGACCTCGAAATCCTTTATCATCCGGGCAAGGCGAACGTCGTGGCCGACGCCTTGAGTCGGAAACCGGTTGCATTGCGAACGCTTGAGATCCTTACATCTCAGTCTGAGCTTCGGCGGGCTTTGATCGAGTTAGATATTGAGGTTTTGTTGCCTGGAGCTGTCGGGCAACTTTGTGCTTTAGAGATTTCGTCATCTTTGATCGATGAAATTAAGCTGAAGCAGTTAGAGGATCCGATGATTACTCAAATCCGAGAGAACGTTCTTAAGGGAAAGTCTCCTGGGTTTGTGATTCACGAGGATGGTATTTTGAGATTCCAGAGTCGGCTTTGTGTGCCGAACGATTCAGAGTTGAGACAGAGTATTTTGCGGGAGGCCCATGCTACACCTTACTCCGTTCATCCTGGTTCGAGTAAGATGTACAAGGACTTGAGAAGAAACTTCTGGTGGAATGATATGAAGGAGGAGGTCGCATAGTTTGTGGCGAGATGTTTAACTTGTCAGCAGGTCAAAATCGAGCATCAGCGACCTGCCGGGTTATTACAGTCACTTCCTGTTCCGGAATGGAAATGGGAAGATATATCGATGGATTTCATTACGAGCCTCCTGAGATTGAGGTCGGGCATGAATATGGTATGGGTGATTGTTGATCGTTTGACCAAGTCGGCACATTTTCTAGGCATCAAGGACACTTGGGTCCCGGAGAAGTTATCTCGTGTGTTTATCGCGCAGATTGTGAGGCTTCACGGTACTCCGAAGTCTATCGTTTCGGATCGTGATGGACATTTTGTATCGCGCTTTTGGCAGGCGGTGCATAAGGCGTTGGGTACTCGTTTGCGTTTGAGTACCTCTTTTCATCCCCAGTCAGATGGACAGTCGGAACGCACTATCCAGACGTTCGAGGATATGTTGCGTGCTTGTGCTCTCGATTGGAGCAGTAACTGGGAGGAGCATTTGCCATTGATCGAATTCACGTACAACAATAGTTGGCACGCGTCGATTCGGATGGCACCGTATGAGGCACTTTATGGGCGGCGATGTCGATCACCGATTTGTTGGGATGAGGCGTCCGATTTGATTGGGACCGAGCCGTATGTCGTTTTAGAGACGAGGCGGAAGATAGAATTAATTCGGGAACGAATGTTGACTGCCCAGAGTCGACAGAAGTCATATGCCGATGTCCGTCGTCGACCTTTGGAATTCGAGGTGGGAGACCACGTTTTACTAAAGGTGTCGCCGACGAGAGGTGTTTTCCGTTTCGGGAAAAAGGGGAAGTTGAGTCCGAGATTTATCGGGCCCTTCGAGATTCTCGAGCGAGTCGGTGGGTTAGCATACCGTTTGGCGTTACCTCCGGCCTTGAGTCACGTTCATAGCGTTTTCATGTTTCCCGGTGAGGAAATATGTCCCGGATCCTAGTCACGTCATCGATTATGGGGAGATTGATGTCGCCGAGGATGTTACTTTTGAAGAACGTCCTTTGAAGATTTTGGAGCATCGCGAGAAACGACTGAGACATAAAACCATTCCCTTGGTCAAGGTGCAGTGGTCGAGTCATGGTGTCGAGGAGGCGACCTGGGAAACCGAGGATAGCATGTGTGCTAAGTACCCCGAGTTGTTTGTTTCTTAAGTTTCGCGACGAAACTTATTTTTAGTGGGGTAGAATGTAATATCTGCATTTTTCTTCTTTTCCCGATATTCCCATTTTGGTGAATTTTTCTTTTTAGCGACTCGCCTGTAACCTTATCGATATTTTGAATCTATTTTGTTCATGGAGTTTCTCCATTTTGACGAGTTTCGGAGATGTATTAATATTATTCTGTTTTATGTCGTGTATTATGGCATGGACGTCCATTTCTCGTAGAACCCATTCGCTTTTGTATTTTCTTTGGTTTCACGAGTTCGTATAGTTGAGTTATCCATGTTGTGAGTTTCGGTTTGTTAATCCGGCGTTGTATCGCGGTTTTTGGACGTTTGGGCTGTTTCGTAATTTTCCCTAAGTTTAGGGTACTCTTGTTATCCTTGTTGTTCCTGAGCCTTCGGGTATTCGGAATCATGCTTCATCATAACGTTTTGGTTTCTGGCTTAAATCCGTGGTGAGTGTATCCGTTGGTCGTGGATACACCTTATTATTTTTGTTCTATTTCCGATCATCTCCTCGTCGGGTAGTGTTTCAGACTATGGCCTGCTGTCACAGGCCATGTTACGGCCGTAAGCCGTATATGTTACGGCCGTAATAATCGAGAGTTACGGCCGTAAGCTTCCTTCATACTGCCGTAACAACGCTTCGTTTCTTGCCTCCTGGTCCAGTCCTGAGTTACGCGCGTATCATGTTTGAGTTACGGCCGTAAGTATTGATACGGCCGTAATGGTGTTCTTGATACGGCCGTATGTGTCATTCGTCAATTTGCCCATTTTCATTCCTGGAACAGTTACGGCCGTAAGGTAGGTGAGTTACGGCCGTAATGTTCATATGTTACGGCCGTATGTTATGGATGTTACGGCCGTAACACCGGCCAGTATATAAACTGCCAGCAGCCGTATTTTTTCTCATTTCTCACCTCTCTCACTTCTCTTCGCGACAGGAACGACTTGGAGAGCTAGGTTTCGCCTGATTTTTGCCCAAACACCATTGTAGAAGTATATTCAAGCTTCATATCATCAACATATCACTAATCATTCGTTGTTCATCGTCAAATCAAGGTAAAATTTCCTAGAACCCTATTTTGGGAAAGATTTGGGGGTTTTCATGTTTTTGTCCGATCCGTCCCGTTTTGTTAGTTAATTCATGATGAATATGATTAATCTTGTTGGTATTCCTCGTTTCTCTACGATTCATGGTATATTTCGTAGTATCTTTTGTTATCGAGAGGGTTTGGTTGTGGTCCGCCCTCGTTGTTGTTTTCGTACGAATATACATGAATCATAGGCGCGTTTTCGGGTGTATTCCATTTCCGTAATCGTTTAGAAGTGGTTGTGATTGTGTTATTCGAATCGTTAGGTCCACTTCCGCCGATTCCTCGCGATTGTGCTTGACTCTCCTTTTCCCTTCGTGTCACCGTCTATTAATCGAGGCAAGTATCCTTATGAACTTACGATCTTGACATAGTAGTATTGTATGGGAATTGTGTGTGTATACTCACTACGGGTTAGATCCGACGGGGTCTCGGTAGGGCTCCACGAAGCTGTGGAACCGCGAGTTGCTTTTAACCACTACGGGTTAGATCCGACGGGGTCTCGGTAGGGATCCACGAAGCTGTGGGTCCGCGGTTAATTGTGGTGCATTTTTACAAATGTGATTTGATATTGGCATTTCCGGAAATGAGTGTTTTGGAACTATTGTTTTCTTGATTGCATGCATTTACTATATGTGTAAGATGTAAGTTGTTCATTTGGTTACTTGTACTAGCGTAATTGCTAACCCCTCTGGGGACCCGTTTTGGGGAAATTCGTTTTATGAATTTCAGGTCAGGTTCATCGAGACGAGCGGGCGCTGGACCAGTACGCGGATGATGGCCGTGCGTGATGATTGTGCACGATTGATGTCTTAGTGTCTTCTATCTTTTCATCTTTTGTGGTTTTTGAACTAATAGTAGTACTCGAGTACTTAAGAGTTTTTATTCGTCCGGGTTGTATTGTTGTCTATTATGTTTGTGTTGGATGATGGTGTTATGTTTGACCGGTTGAACCGGGTGAATTATTCTGTTTTGCGTCTTTATGACGAGGTGTTATTTTGTCGTTTCTGTGAGTCGACGAGTATCATGTTGCTCAGCCTGGTGGGTCTCAGATAGGGATTCGCGGCGCTGTAATATACCTCGAATATCTTGGGGGTGTTACACCAGGCAAGGCAAATGTGGTTGCCGATGCCTTGAGCCGCAAGACGGTGCAGGAGCAGGTACTGGCTCGTTTGACCGCCCAGAAGGAGTTGCAATTAGAGTTCATGAGACCAGAGATTGAGGTCTGGTTACAACGCATTCAGGGACAACTGTGCACGCTTGATATTTCATCTGTAACACCCCAATTCACAAATGGGACATTACACGCCGTAGAACCCTCGTGAGGTCTACCAGGCTAACACATGACACAAACCCACAATGCAAATCCAAACAATGCACTCAAAAGTAAATAAGGCCGTGGCCTCGGCCAAAACAATTTTAACGAAGTACATGAACATAAAATAAATACCAATCCGTTGCCCACGCAGGGGACTTAAACCAAGTTTAAAAGTAGACAGTTTAATTCCAGTACTCGACAAATGCAATGACAAAACATAAAATTACAGACTCGAGCCACATCATCAAGCCAGCCCATCCTTTACGTGCGTGTCCCGTGCCTGCTCCTCAGCTCTCCTGCACTAAATGCATAAGACGCATTTCCCCCATTTAAGGGGTTAGCATTCGAATAGCTAGTGCAAGTACACAATTACACAACATTATATACAAAAATACAGTTTTTACACAATCGTCCCAAACGTAAGTCATTTGCCACATATATATTCCGGAATACTACATTGGCAATCACATCAATTTCCAATCATCACGATATCACAAAATCACAACTGGTATCCCGTGGCCGTACCCCTTAGTATCGATCCCCAGACATCCCGTCGAACACTCCGGGTGGGATACCACTTCCGCGGCCGTACCCCTTAGTATCGACCCCCAGACATCCCGTCGGACACTCCGGGTACCAATCCGTTGCCCACGCAGGGGACTTAAACCAAGTTTAAAAGTAGACAGTTTAATTCCAGTACTCGACAAATGCAATGACAAAACATAAAATTACAGACTCGAGCCACATCATCAAGCCAGCCCATCCTTTACGTGCATGTCCCGTGCCTGCTCCTCAGCTCTCCGGTGCACTAAATGCATAAGACGCATTTCCCCATTTAAGGGGTTAGCATTCGAATAGCTAGTGCAAGTACACAATTACACAACATTATATACAAAAATACGGTTTTACACAATCGTCCCAAACGTAAGTCATTTGCCACATATATATTCCGAATACTACATTGGCAATCACATCAATTTCCAATCATCACGATATCACAAAATCACAATCGTATCCCGTGGCCGTACCCTTAGTATCGACCCCGGACATCCCGTCGAACACTCCGTGGGATACCACTTCGCGGCCGTACCCCTTAGTATCGACCCCGGACATCCCGTCGGACACTCCGGTGGAAGTTCAACCACACACGCACCCAAGTCCACTTCGCGGCCGTACCCCTTAGTATCGACCCCGGACATCCCGTCGGACACTCCGGTGGAAGGAACACAACTCACGCACTCAAAATCACCATTCATCATTCATTTCGAAAATCACAATATACATAACGAAATGTAATACATGTACTTGCCTTGAATGAAACGAAACGAAGGAAACGACGAAGGAATAGGTTTCGGTCCGAACAATCTTCCCAAATCCGTTCCTAACACAATAACGGTATACACAAGTCTCAATAATGCGGAAAGGTAAGAATTAATCCTAATTCTACCCCTCGGAACGATTTGTCGGAAAATACGAAGTCCACGATGGCTATAATCTAACAATGAAGAAATTACTAGGTTAAATCCATTAAACTATACTGGAAACAAGGGATTTACGACTACACAATCGTAATCTAACCAGTCGTCGAAGCCAAAACGGATTAAAAGGAAGAATTTTGCCAAAAATCCCGAAATCCCCAAAAAAACTAGGGTTCATCGATGTATACCTCGATTCGGACGGGTGGAGGATGATTATGATGATGATAAACCTTGCTTGGGATGCAAAAAAATCGATCTTTAGAAGGTTCCTATGGATTGCACCGGATGAATCGTTTGAAATCGCCCAAAGGAAACTCACGTCGCGAGAAAGAAAGAAAAGGAGTGAAATAAGTCGACCGGAAATAAGTCAGGAATTAAAAGACCTGACGGCGAGTTACGTACGTTAACGCCTATTGTTAACGTACGTTATGAAGGTTACGTACGTAACCCCTCTCAGGTTAACGTACGTAACGAACAATCTGGACATTTTCTGCGAAACCATAACGTACGTTACCAATGGGGTATAACGTACGTTATGATACCTATATAACGTCGTAAAGGAGCATGCATAACGTCGTTATGCATGCGCAGCTCAAAGATCGCTAAACACTTAGCTCAAGACAAATGATACAACGACGAAACGCAACACAAGGATAGAGTCAAGAGTATAAACATGGGGTATCCAAAACAACGAAGCTGAGTTTTGAAAGAAAATATAATCCCGATCACTAGAGAGTCTCAAATGAAGCAAATGAAGCGAAATTCCCCGAACTTATGAAAATTTCAAAACGGCCCAAGAGCCCGAAAATCACGATGCAACGTCGGATTAACAAACCGAAAATTTCAACACGACCAAATCAACCATACAAACTTATACAAATCAAGAAACAACGAACGAACAAGTTTTACGAGAATCGAACGTGCATACGACAAGATATAAATTAAGATGAAATTATGCAAAAACATCCTCGAAACTCATCCAGACGGAAAAACTCCAAAACAAAATAGATTCGAATTCCAAAAGCAGTATAAGCGAGTTGTCCAAACGAACATACACCAAAAATAGAAATTACCAAAAATAGAAAACACGGATATTACATTATCTCCCTAAAAATAAGTTTCGTCCCGAAACTTACAACGCGAACAACTCGGGGTATCTCGACCGCATACTCTCTTCCGTCTCCCATGTGGCTTCCTCGGATCCATGTCTCGACCATTGAACTTTAACCAGAGGAATGGTTTTATGACGAAGTTGCTTCACCCGACGCTCTAAAATCTGAATCGGCCTCTCCTCAATGGTAATGTCGGGCCCCAATTCGATCTCTCCAAAATCAAGAATATGGCTAGGGTCCGATACGTACTTCCTAAGCTGGGAAATATGAAATACGTTATGAACGTGACTCAAGGACGGCGGCAAACCCAACCGATAGGCAAGCTCTCCCACTCTCTCTAAAATTTCAAACGGCCCAATATATCTCGGACTAAGTTTACCCTTCCGGCCGAAGCGGTAAACTCCCCGTGTCGGCGACACCTTAAGCGAGACATGATCTCCCACCTCAAACTCCAACGGCCGGCGACGCGTGTCGGCATAAGACTTTTGCCGACTCTGGGCCGTTAACAATCTATCACGAATCAGAGTAATCTTCTCCCTCGTCTCAACTACCATATCGGGCTCGGTACCAATCAGCTCGGACGCATCGTCCCAACACAACGGCGATCTGCACCTCCTCCCATACAATGCCTCAAATGGTGCCATTTTGATCGAGGCGTGCCAACTATTGTTGTACGTAAACTCGATCAATGGCAAGTGCGACTCCCAATCATCCTTCCAATCTAGGGCACAGGCTCTCAACATATCCTCCAACGTCTGGATCGTCCGCTCCGATCGCCGTCGATGCGAGGGTGGTAAGGCGTCCGAGTCTCAACTCGTCCCCAAAGCTCGATGAATGCACCGCCAAAAATGTGATACAAACCGCCATCACGATCCGAAACAATACTCTTAGGAGTCCCATGTAATCTCACGATCTCGCAATAAACACTCGTGGTCTCTCTGGACCCCAAGTGTCCTTAATACCCAGAAATGAGCTGATTTGGTCATCGATCGACAATAACCCAAATCATATTCATTCCATCGAGTCCTAGACATACTGGTAATGAAATCCATAGAAATATCCTCCCATTTCCACTCCGGGATGGGAAGTGGTCGCAAAAACCCCGCGGGTCGCTGATGCTCGATCTTAACCTACTGACAGGTCAAACATCTCGACACGAACTCGCTAACGTCTGTCTTCAAATTACTCCACCAGTAGTTACTCCTCACGTCCTTGTACATTTTACTCGTACCAGGATGTATGGAGTAAGGCGTGGTATGAGCTTCGCTCAAGATCTTATTTCTCAGCTCAATAACATTCGGTACACATAATCTGCCGCGAAATCTCAGAACGCCATCATCCTGAATCACAAATCCAGGGGCTTTCCCCTTCCTCACATCCTCCCTCAACTGGACCAAACACGGATCATCATACTGTTTCGCCTTAATATCATCAGTCAAGGACGAAGTGATCTCTAACGCACAAAGCTGGCCCTGAACTCTCTGAACCCAAACCTCAATATTCTGACAGATGAAATCTCGCTGGATCCTACTCTGTGGTGTAAGTACTTCTAACATCTGCAAAGCCATCGGTTTTCGGCTCAACGCATCAGCCACTACGTTGGCCTTACCCGGATGGTAAAGTATCTCGAGATCGTAATCTTTAATTAACTCTAACCACCTACGCTGCCTCATATTCAACTCTTTCTGACTGAAGATATACTTCAAACTCTTGTGATCGGTAAAAATCTTACATGACGACCCATAGAGATAATGCCTCCACATCTTTAAGGCAAAAACGACCGCAGCTAATTCCAAATCATGCGTGGGGTAATTCACCTCATAAGGTTTCAACTGGCGGGACGCATACGCAATCACTCTGTCTTTCTGCATCAAAACACATCCTAGACCAAGGCCCGAAGCATCACTGTACACTACGAAATCCTCGTTCCCCTGAGGCAACGCTAACACGGGTGCGGTAGTCAAACGTCTCTTTAACTCATCAAAACTGTCCTGCCTGTCTGCAGTCCACTCGAACTTCTGAGTTTTCTGGAGCAACTGAGTGAGCGGTCTAGCGATCTTCGAAAATCCCTCAACGAATCTACGGTAATAGCCGGCAAGACCCAGAAAACTCCTCACCTCCTTCACATTTTTAGGCGGCTCCCAAGCCATCACTACCTCTATCTTCTGCGGATCTACCCGAACTCCCTCTGCTGAAATCACATGCCCGAGGAACGTAACTTCCTCGAGCCAAAACTCACACTTAGAGAACTTCGCGTACAACTGCTCAGCCCTCAAAATGTCTAATACAATCCGAAGATGTAAGGCGTGCTCCTCCCGACTCCGTGAATAGATGATAATATCGTCAATAAAAACGACTACGAATTTGTCCAGATACTCAATAAAAACTTTGTTCATCAACTGCATGAACACTGCTGGGGCATTGGTTAGCCCGAAAGGCATAACCACAAACTCGTAATGGCCATATCTCGTCCGAAAGGCAGCTTTCGGAATATCGACGTCCCGAATCCTCAACTGGTAGTAGCCCGATCGCAAATCAATCTTCGAAAAGACTGTCGCCCCCTGAAGCTGATCAAACAAATCGTCAATCCTGGGCAAAGGGTATTTATTTTTGATGGTTAGCTTGTTTAATTCTCGATAGTCGATGCATAAACGAAGCGATCCATCCTTCTTCTTAACAAAAAGTACAGACGCACCCCAAGGCGATGCGCTCGGTCGAATATACCCTTTATCTAACAATTCTCCCAACTGATTCTTCAACTCTAGCATCTCCGACGGTGCCATACGATACGGTGCTCGAGAAATAGGGGCCGCATTCGGCTCAAGATCGATAGGAAACTCCACCTCTCGATGTGGTGGTAATCCCGGCAAGTCGTCCGGAAATACATCAGGATACTCGCTAACAACTGGAATCGACGATATGTCAACCTCACCATCTTCCGCCTGCAGAGCGAAACACCAGTAGCCGACACAACCCTGGTTCAGAAGTTTCATCGCCTTCAAAGCGCTAATCACACTCCCCGATCTACCCGGCTTACAGCCGACGAGAGTATGCTCGGTGCCGTCCTCGGCAACTATCGAGATGGTACGAGTCCGATAGTTCATGATAGCACCGTGACGATCCAACCAATCGTCTCCGAGGATTAAATCCTCACCCTTAAGGTCTATAACAATGAGAGTCGAGGGCCAATCCCGGCTCCCGATCCTCACTGGGCAATCCCTAACTTCCCGGTCCCCAACCATACGATCCCCACTGGGTGTACCCACTACAAATGGCTCACACTCAAATAAGCAGTCAAAACCAATACGACTCACACAATCCGAAGCAATAAATGAATGGGTAGCACCCGAATCAAAAAGCACTGACACTGGATGAGTAAGGATCTGAGTAGTACCTGACGCCACTGGAACATCTGTCTCCTCTGTACGCCTCATCTGATACAATCGGGGTGAACTGAACCCGAACTCGAGGCTGCACGGCGATCCGGTGACCCGTCCCCTACCACGACTCGAACTCTGCGGAACATAAGTAGCCGGAGTCCGTGATCCCTCCGATCGGTAGTGGTAGTCGGAACTCTAACACCACAGTGGCCCTCTCACAATGAGTCGCCCGATGCCCAGTCCGCCCACAAGTGAAGCAAATAAGCTGGAGGAAAAGGGCAATCCTTCATCAAATGCTCATCTGTTGCGATTAAAACAAACCACGCCACGAAGCAACGGATCGAATCAACAGTTACCCCGAGATCCCCACTGATGAAATGGCCTCTTCCCGGTGTAGGGGCGGATCATGCTCTCGAAAATCGGCCACTCTTGCCGGCCGAGAAGTTGCCAAGCTGTTTTCTGTTTCTTGGCCTCGGCACCTAACTCGATTCTCGTGCGGCCATCTCGATCGCTAGAGCGCGATCTCGATACTCCTTCAAAGTGGCACACATGAGCGGTGCCATACTGCACGATATGCGGTTTCATACGCATATTAAAGTAACGGATTTTATCGGCTTCCGTCCTCACCGATCTCTCACGAAACCCAATCACTGATTGTAAGTAATGATGGCACGAGAAATAGGCACATCCCGAGGTGTAGCGGTGAAGAACTCCACAATCTGCGCTCTTTAAGCGGCGGTGGACAATATTCTGCTTCCATAGCACTGAACTCATCCCAAGTGGCCCGACGGTCTCTCGGGCGTAACGGCCTCCCACCATTCCGCAGACTTCCTTATCCGGGAGGTATTGGGCAATATGTACCCTCTGTCTTCGGGACAAGCTACGGCATCAAAGGTCTGGACAACCGAAAGAGCCAATTCTCCCAACCGAGGGAGTCGGAAGATCCGAGAAACGAGGAGGGTGCATCTTAGTCACCGTCTGAAGCCACTTACTAGCTTCCTCTTCAGTGTCGGGGTGGATTAAAGCGTCCACCCCGAGCTATCTCGAGTAAGCCGGGCTAATAATCGCTGAAATACGGCGGAGCTCCCAGGTCGGCATTATTACCCGACGGCACCGAGTGAGAGGCTGAGTCTGCAGAGGACTGAGAAAGTGAGCCCTCTTCATTATCAGCACCCCGACCACGGCCTCGGCCGCGCCCCCTAGCTGGTCTACCACGACCTCTCAACATACTGAAGAAAATACGAAAAGATCAAGATCAGAAAGATTCACAATTCACAAGGTTGGTAGCACAAGTCACAATTCCGAACTACGCAAGAAAACGAATTACAGAAATATAAGAGTTCGAGGAGACTTACAGCCACGGGTCGCACGAAAAGACGGTAGCGTGATGATATTAGGCTCAATGACTGACTCTAACGACATAACTGACAGACCCAAAATTCACCGACAGCCTAGGTATTCAAAACCTAAGCTCCGATACCATAAATGTAACACCCCAATTCACAAATGGGACATTACACGCCGTAGAACCCTCGTGAGGTCTACCAGGCTAACACATGACACAAACCCACAATGCAAATCCAAACAATGCACTCAAAAGTAAATAAGGCCGTGGCCTCGGCCAAAACAATTTTAACGAAGTACATGAACATAAAATAAATACCAATCCGTTGCCCACGCAGGGGACTTAAACCAAGTTTAAAAGTAGACAGTTTAATTCCAAGACTGACAAATGCAATGACAAAACATAAAATTACTGCACTGAGCCACATCATCAAGCCACCCATCCTTTACGTGCGTGTCCCGTGCCTCGCTCTCGCCTCTCCGGCACTAAATGCATAAGACGCATTTCCCCCATTTAAGGGGTTAGCATTCGAATAGCTAGTGCAAGTACACAATTACACAACATTATATACAAAAATACAGTTTTTACACAATCGTCCCAAACGTAAGTCATTTGCCACATATATATTCCGGAATACTACATTGGCAATCACATCAATTTCCAATCATCACGATATCACAAAATCACAACTGGTATCCCATGGCCGTACCCCTTAGTATCGACCCCCAGACATCCCGTCGAACACTCCGGGTGGGATACCACTTCCGCGGCCGTACCCCTTAGTATCGACCCCCAGACATCCCGTCGGACACTCCGGGTGGAAGTTCAACCACACACGCACCCAAGTCCACTACCGCGGCCGTACCCCTTAGTATCGACCCCCAGACATCCCGTCGGACACTCCTGGTGGAAGGAACACAACTCACGCACTCAAAAATCACCATTCATCATTCATTTCGAAAATCACAATATACATAACGAAATGTAATACATGTACTTGCCTTGAATGAAACGAAACGAAGGAAACGACGAAGGAATAGGTTTCGGTCCGAACAATCTTCCCAAATCCGTTCCTAACACAATAACGGTATACACAAGTCTCAATAATGCGGAAAGGTAAGAATTAATCCTAATTCTACCCTCTAACGATTTGTCGGAAAATACGAAGTCAACGATGGCTATAATCTAACAATGAAGAAATTACTAGGTTAAATCCATTAAACTATACTGAAACAAGGGATTTACGACTACACAATCGTAATCTAACCAAATGTCAAGCCAAAACGGATTAAAAGGAAGAATTTTGCCAAAAATCCGAAATCCCCAAAAACTAGGGTTCATCGATGTATACCTCGATTCGGACGGATGGAGGATGATTATGATGATGATAAACCTTGCTTGGGATGCAAAAATCGATCTTTAGAAGGTTCCTATGGATTGCACCGGATGAATCGTTTGAAATCGCCCAAAGGAAACTCACGTCGCGAGAAAGAAAGAAAAGGAGTGAAATAAGTCGACCGGAAATAAGTCAGGAATTAAAAGACCTGACGGCGAGTTACGTACGTTAACGCCTATTGTTAACGTACGTTATGAAGGTTACGTACGTAACCCCTCTCAGGTTAACGTACGTAACGAACAATCTGGACATTTTCTGCGAAACCATAACGTACGTTACCAATGGGGTATAACGTACGTTATGATACCTATATAACGTACGTAAAGGAGCATGCATAACGTACGTTATGCATGCAGCAGTTCAGCACTGCTAAACACTTAGCTCAGCACAGTCGATACAACGACGAAACGCAACACAAGGATAGAGTCAAGAGTATAAACATGGGGTATCCAAAACAACGAAGCTGAGTTTTGAAAGAAAATATA
The DNA here is from genome assembly GCA_033398695.1 of Orobanche coerulescens. NCBI lineage: Eukaryota > Viridiplantae > Streptophyta > Magnoliopsida > Lamiales > Orobanchaceae > Orobanche > Orobanche coerulescens. Next base: position 6,813,597 of record CM065816.1, read on the forward strand.
ATCCCGATCACTAGAGAGTCTCAAATGAAGCAAATGAAGCGAAATTCCCCGAACTTATGAAAATTTCAAAAACGGCCCAAGAGCCCGAAAAAAATCACGATGCAACGTCGGATTAACAAACCGAAAATTTCAACACGACCAAATCAACCATACAAATCAAGAAACAACGGAAACGAACAAGTTTTACGAGAATCGAACGTGCATACGACAAGATATAAATTAAGATGAAATTATGCAAAAACATCCTCGAAACTCATCCAGACGGAAAAACTCCAAAAACAAAATAGATTCAGAATTCCAAAACAGTGCTAAGCGAGTTGTCCGAAACGAACATACACCAAAAATAGAAATTACTAAAAATAGAAAACACGGATATTACATCATCATCCCTTGATGAGATGATCAGGACGAAACAGATGACGGGCCCATTCTTATCCAGAATTCGAGGAGAAATCGATCAGGGGAAGGCCCCTGGATTTGTGGTTCACGTGGATGGACTGATACGCTTTAAATACCGAGTATGTGTACCAGCAGACGACGTGTTGAGGAATACTATTCTGAAGGAGGCTCATGCTACCCCGTATTCCATACACCCGGGATCGAACAAAATGTATAAGGATTTGAAGCCGTATTATTGGTGGGGTAACATGAAACGGGAGGTTGCCGAATTCATTTCGAAATGTTTGACCTGTCAGCAGGTCAAGATTGAGCATCAACGACCAGCTGGCATGATGAAACCGCTTCCGATTCCCGAGTGGAAGTGGGAAGACATATCGATGGATTTTATTACTAGCTTGCCGACGAGCCGTCGAGGCATGAATACGATTTGGGTGGTTGTGGATCGATTGACTAAATCAGCCCACTTTTTGGAGATCAATGATACCTGGGGCCCTGAGAGATTGGCCCAGTTATTCATCAAAGAGATTGTGAGACTGCATGGTACTCCTAAGAGTATTGTATCAGATCGTGACGGACGGTTCGTGTTGCACTTGTGGAAGGCGGTTCATCGTGCGATGGGTACACAGTTGAACTTCAGTACGGATTTTCTTCCTCAGACCGATGGTCAGTCTGAGAGGACTATTCAAACTCTAGAGGATATGTTGAGGGCATGTGCTCTCGATTGGAAGCCCGACTGGGAAGCCCAACTGTCGTTGGTAGAATTCACATATAATAACAGCTGGCACGCCTCGATCATGATGGCACCTTATGAGGCATTGTATGGTCGTCGTTGTAGGTCCCCTTTGTGCTGGGACGATTTGTCTGAATCTATTGGTACGGAACCTGATATGTTATTGGCAGCCCGCGAGAAGATTTCCCTGATCAAGAGTCGTCTATTAACGGCCCAAAGCCGCCAAAAATCTTATGCAGATAATCGTCGACGACCACTCGAGTTTGAGGCTGGTGACCATGTACTAGTCAAAGTATCTCCTACTAGAGGTGTTTTCCGATTCGGGAAGAGAGGCAGGTTGAGCCCAAGGTATATTGGTCCGTTTGAGATCCTGGAACGAGTAGGAAACCTAGCCTATCGTTTAGCATTACCACCAGCTTTGAGCCGGATTCACAACGTATTCCATGTATCTCAGTTAAGGAAGTATGTTGCTGATCCAAGTCACGTTATTCAATTCGACGAGGTCGAAATAGCTGATGACCATTCGTATGAAGAACGGCCTGTGCAGATACTTGAGAGAAGAATTAAACAGCTGAGGAACAAGGCGATTCCCTTATTAAAAATTCAGTGGTCGAGACATGGACTCGAGGAAGCTACGTGGGAGACTGAAGGTTGCTTGTTCACATGAGTATTGTTAGACGAGGATACCGTTCGTTTGACCATTCAAAGAAGGATTATTCATCTACGGAGTTGAGGCAAGTTATCTTGCTTGGTTATAATGATGGTTGAATTCTTGTGATTATTATGCGTTTCGTGTGTATGAAATGTTCTGATAATCTATGATTCGTGATATGGTGATGCCCTTGATCGTATTATAATGGTGTTGGGGTGATATACCCGAAATTACCGTTCTTGTTACCGTTGGTCCTTTTGAGTTTTGTTGACACTTCGGTGAGTCGTTCGATTCCTTGATAAAGGTGTAATTCGTTTAGTTTTGTTGTCATGTTGTATCGTGACATCTCTGGAGTCATATCTGCGTGCTGATTGGTTATGTGTAGGATTTTTAGTCGGGCACTTGATGATCATGCGTGGATGTTTTCCGCATTTAGATCGTGCACACGAGACGTAGATCGTGAGGCTAATTAGGTACATCGTCCCACGTATATTCTGGATTTCGTATACGGGGTGGACATGTGCACGGACACATTTCCGGATCGGGCGTACTGTGACGTCCGTCTTGAGCCATATTGTATGGTCATTTGGTTATGTTCGACAGTTGGGACTGACTGTTTATACGCCCGCGGGGTATATTCAGTAGTCGATTGTTTTCTTCGAGATCCTTATATATATATATGAATTGTATAATGTCATGAGAATTATTATCATGTATAGATGACCCTGTGGTTTGGGGCGAAATACTTGTATTTCAGGGCGAGGAAAGGGCAAGGCACAGGAGGAGCACAATGGCGACGGAGGGTTTTGAAGTATGCTATTTCGGGGCCCCCGAGTCTTTTGGATATTCGGTTATGTTTTATTGTGATTTTCATTTTATTTTGTGTCGGATGAATGTACTAAAATTTGTTAGGTACCGCCCATCGTCATATGGTCTGTACCGAATTTGGATCCTGTGTACGTTTTTGCTCGTATTAAAGACATGAATAACTCATACTCCATATCGGGTTTTTGATAAATATTGTGGTACGGTGTCACGTTTTCAGGTTGTAAGTGTATATCGTGATATCGCCTGGTGGGTCCCGGTAGGGGGTCCATGGCACTGTAATAGCCACTATTTTCGGGCTGTTATAACTTGTGTCTTTGATCATACAATTTAGATAACACATTAATTTGCTAAGAGTGTTCATAAAATACTAGAAAGCAAAGAAAAAGTTGTGTGACCACATACAAGAGAATTTCGGCCGATCCGATTAGTGTCCAAGTAATATCCGGTAGCTCGTTGCCTACACAACATTCGGGTGAAGGCGGATCATAGTCTAGAAGGTCTAAAGGTAGAAATACAAGGTGATCAACACAAAAGTAACCACTACTCTTCAAAGGTAATATCCTATGATCTTTAGATCTAGATTAGGATATTTTAATAACCAACATATTTATTTAATAAATAATAAATAATATTTAAATTGCTTGTTAGTCTTAGTAATTAATTAATTAATTAATTAGCATGTCTAAATAGATCTTTTGCTCGTGGATGCGTAAAACGCAATTATCAACTTTCCCAAACTTCGCTTCTGCTGCGTTTTTACTTCCAGCAATATCGTCCTGTGTACATCAAAGTTGGGATCACCGAATTGCAAGCCGGTAACTAACGCATACTCATATCTAGAAAATTAGATCAAGCGATGACCAATCATAAAGCAAAACTCATGGGTATGTGCATCCGGTCTAACCACCTTGTTCGAAAATAAGGCATGCAATGCGGCATTAAAGACAACCCCCCTTCCGGATAAAGTGTCCAAGACACGACTCTCTAAACTCTTTAATATTTTTATCACCTACACTCTGCAGCTCAGCAATGATAGTCTTACAATTCCTAATCTAACATAGACATTGATCGAGCATTTCAAACCCCGCATATTCGGCTTCTTCCAAGCAACCTGACGATTCAAATATATCTTGATTTTAGTTTCTGATGGTGTATTTGGGTACTATATAATGGGAAAAAAGTAACTAGATAATTCGAGTAACAGTGAAATTTATTCGGTTTATTTCCATCGAGTTATTCTAATTCAACTTGATACATCCTAATTCAATTTCAATCATCTAATTCAATTCGAGACATCCTAATACGATCTGAGTCCTCCTAATTCGAGTCGCTCTATGTCAATTGGAATCATCCTAAATCAATTTGCGTCATTCTAATTGTGGAAGAACATTAGTCATCTAAATTAATTTGAGAAATTCTAATTGGTCAATTAGTCCAATTTGAATAACTTATAAACTATATTCAAGTAGTACAAATAGAATAAACGAAATAAAGTAACTAAATAGACTATCCGTGTAAGCTATGAAATTCGATTATGCTACGAAAATTCGAGTAACGTTGAAAAATATACCAATAACACTGAAATTCGAGTAAATATAAATAATAATCGAGTCACGAAAAGTGGAGATTTTTTTACTTCTTAGAATAGTTTCAAATCGTACAATCTTAAAATTAATAATAAATCTAATCGGCAGCGGGACTAAGCTTATTTCTTAGATTTTTTATTTATTTCTAAGAATCGATTTTTCTACGATAATTTTTTTACGAGTAAGAGTAACACTGAAATAACGCTGATTATAATCGAGTATCACTGAAAATACCACTAACCTAGTTTCCGAGTAACACTAAAATTGTTTTCGAGTATACGATTTTCGAGTAACATTGAAATAACAATAAATCAATTATAATCGAGTAACACGAGAACGAGAAACTTGAAAACCTAATTTTTTTTGGTAATTCGAGTAACAGTGATTATACAGTAAACAGTTTTTTATTACCAGAAAACCCAAAATTCGAGTAACATTGAAAATCTAAATCGAGTAACATGAGTAAAGGTTCAAGTAACATTGATTTATCGAGTAACCTAAATCCGAGTTCAGTAACTCTTCTAGCGGCATTTAAAAGTGAAAACCTAGATCGAGTAACACGAACAATTGAGTGAACGAATTTTCGAAATTGAAATCTTACCTGGTTTTCGGCAGATCCAGCGACAGCGGTGGCGGAGGATGACTCGACATCGGCGTGACCGACAGTGTCATCGACGCCATTCGGGGAACGCCTCACATTTGGAGAATTCGAATTCGCCATCCGGAAAGAGGTAACTCGATTGAATTGGTGTTACTCGGATACTCCTGAAACCCGTATTATTTTTAGAGAGGAAGATGAAACTCGGATACTCGTGAAACTCGAGAAACTTGAATTCGAATGAAAGGAAGACGAAGGCGATGCGCAGCGACATATAGAGTTACTTGCCTATTCGTGTAACTTGAGCTTATTCGAGTAATAGGTTTCCTTATTCGGTTAACTCGAGTTTGAATTTGGGTAACTCGAGTACTATTCGGATAACTATAGTTCGAATTCGGGTAACTCGAGTGCTTATTCGAGTAATTTCTTTATTGGGGTAACTCGAATTCGTATCGGGTAACTCGATTCGTATTTTGTAACTTGAATTCGGATAACTCGATTGTCTAATTCGTGTTACCCGATTGTCAATCTTTCTCAATATTATATATTTTTGAAGTTGACTCAAAATTATGTTACTCGAAAATACAATAGATGACTCAAATTTAATCGAGTAAAGGCCAATTCCGATAATTTGGGTATCAAATGAGTTGTTGCTAAACTGGGTTCAAAAAAGAATAATACTATATGTAAAAGGGCAAAACAAGTTATTCCCACCCAAATATATTGTGTTGATTACTCTGCATCATCGAGACGTCCTCAATCAATAGGGCCAGTTCAATATTTGAAGAGGTTTAAAGCGAATTTTAAAGAGAATCTTATTAAAATAAAAAAGTATTTGTAAAAAAATTATTTTACCGTGTCTAATTCCTAAAACCAAAATAATTTGAAACTCTATATTGACCAACTAAACTATAAAAATATATGTAATTATTTTGTCATACTATATATTTATAACTAAATTAAATTCTTTTGAGGCCCTTTTTTTTCAAAAATTTTGCGGTAGCCCTAGTTTGGTCGCTTGGCCTTTGGGCCGGCCCTACCAATCTATGTATTTTTAATTGAGAAATTACATTATCTAATATATTTTATAAAAATATTACAAAAATATCATAATGCTAAAATAGTTTCAAGAATCAAAGACAATATATCATGTAACCAAATTGTTACTTACAAGTATCTAAACACAAGAAATTTTCACTGTAGGCTGAGACATCAGATGTCAAATAACAAGTATCCAGATATGTGATTTAAGGTAACCAAACTATTAATTTCAAAGCGTCGGTTCTGTAATTATTTTTTTTATTAATTTTCATAATTAATTCATGAATGATATATAGTGTTGTAATTAATGTATTTATTAATGAATGACCTTTATATCCCCGAAACTCTAGATGTGTACCTATAAATAAAGACCTTTGGTCCTCATAAGAATACACACATTATTCTCCTTCTCTTCCAATTTCTCTCTTTTTCTCTCAAGTTTATAACACGTTATCAGCATGATACTCTACCTATAAAAAAAAATTTTCTCCGATTTTCGAAATCCAAAAAAAAAAAAAAAAAAAAAACTGTCCGGCAAAATCGTGAGCAGCTTTTCTGCACCGTGAGACCGCGCTAAAATTGCGATTCCCGCTTTGTTAACCGTCGGATCAGCATGAAATTTTTACAGTATCTTTCTGACAAACAGATCTACAAATTCAATGGTGGAGATCGGATTTTAAAATGTATTGCATAAAAAAATCCGAGCAGAAATAGTCTTTTTTTTACATTGGTGAACGGTATTTATTCTATTTATTCCTTCAAAAACTTTCTTGCATATGATAATTTTGAGGAAAAATATATTATATTTAGTTATAAAATTTATTATTTTCTGTGTGCATCATATATAAATAATATATATGATGACCTCAAAATTTATTATCAAATCATATTCCTCCTTGTTTCCAGAAGAAACACGATTCAACAATACTTAATAATCCAGAAGATTATTAAAATAAAAGATTTGTTGTAGTTCTTGAAGAAGGACAACATTATCTCGTCATTGTAATATCCGCAATTTCGAATTTCGGTAATTTTCTTTTTTTTCGGCGGAAGTCCGTTTTGACGACTCGCTCCTGACCATTTCGTCATTTCGAGAATGATTAATTCTTCACTTTTTGTCATCCGAGTTCGTTTCGGTGTTGTTTTGTTGAGTTCCGTGCTTTTTAGCGACTTTTCCGCACTTGAGCTCGATTCTTGCGAATCTCATCCGAAACTGTCGTTTCGAGTTTCTCGTAAGTTCATTTAATGTTATTATTCATGTTGCGAGCTTTGGTTTGGTGTTTCGATCGCGTATCGTGATTTTCGGACGTTTTGGGCCATTTTCGTAATTTCCCAAAGTTTTGGGTAATTACTTCCGTTGTTGAATTCGAGCCTTCGGGTGGTCGGAATCGTGTCCTACTAGCTCTTAGATTCGTCTTTGTGAGTACTTCGTAACCGTATCTTCGGTTCGTATTCGAGTTCGGGTTTCGGTGTCGTTTTGTTGAATTCGGGATTACTAAACGACTTTTCTAAGTATGAGTTCGTCTTTGTTAGATCACCATTAATTTTTGATGACTCCAAAAATTATAAATCTTTGCAATATTATAGAACATCGAGTTAGCTTTCCAATGGTTCAAGCGGTGAGTCAATCGAGTCGGACGAGAGAGTTATGGTCGTTTGATTTTGGCGAGCACTTCCGGGAGCCTTTCGGCCGATAGGGGGTCGATAGACTCTCTGCCCGGCATTCCGTATGGGTATCGGTTGGGCCTATCGGCCGATAGGCTGGCCGATAGGTTCTGGTGTGTTACACTATAAATGTGTTGTTTTGAGCGTGAAGCTCATTTCCTTCCCCATTTTCCATCGCGTCGCGAGAAGTATAGAGGGGAGAGTTCTTCATCCGGTCGATTTTCATCATTTCTTTTCGGTTGTGAGGCTCGGATAATCAATCTAACGCGTGTTCTACGGATCTTAACACTTGAATCACTCAAGGTAATATCTCTTGAAACCCTACCTTTTTGGATAATTGGGGATTTTGGGGTTTTGTCCGATTCTTTCCGTTTCGTTGATGGATTCATGATGAATATGATTAATCTTGTTAGTATCTTTAGTTTCTCTACGGATTCATGGATATTTTGTGGATTTTTACGGAATCGAGAGGGTTTGGTTGTGGTCCGCCCTCGTTGTTGTTTTCGGTATGAATATACATGAATCGTAGGCGGGGTTCCGGGTGTATTCCATTTCCATAATCGTTTAGAAGTGGTTGTGATTGTGCTATTCGAATCGTTAGGTTCATTTTCGTCGGTTCCTCACGGTCGTGCTTGATTCTTCCGTTCCGTTCATTGTCGTCTTCCTTTTCGTTAGCATCGGGCGTTAGAAGCTTCGGTTGAGCCGTATCCGTTCGTGGTTCAGTGCTCGTGGTATCGAGGCAAGTGTCTTGCCCATACATTACGTGTTTTGTGGATATTATGGTTGTTAATCGTCGATATGTGCTAAATAAATATTTATAACCATTTTTCAAAGGAATCGGTATATTTACCATCATGTTTTTCGTAAAGGTGAACCGTGTGTGTCGGGAATTAATATGTTTAGTTGGATATGTGAGTTTGTGTGATATTAGTTGTGTCGTTCGGTCTTTGTTGAAATCTTGCGCGTCCTTGTGCATTGTATCATTACTTGGTCGTGAGTATATCTTTGGATGAACTAGCCATTCTAGTAAGGTACCTCGACTATATATACTGTGATTTACCTTCGAGGCTTGTGGTTTGCAACTGTGATTTTGGAACGCGTGTGTGTTGTTCCTTCCACCGGAGTGTCCGACGGGATGTCCGGGGTCGATACTAAGTGCGGCCACGGAAGTGGGCCCAGGGTGCGTGTGTGGATGAACTTCCACCGGAGTGTCCGACGGGATGTCTGGGGTCGATACTAAAGTACGGCCGCGGAAGTGGTTTCCCACCCGGAGTGTCCGACGGGATGTCTGGGGGTCTATACTAAGGGGTACGGCCGCGGGTTACCAGTTGTGGTTTTCATCTTGAGGATGACGTTGATGTTTTCGTTAATTGTGATATTGTCCGGAGTATCACAATGCTTTGTGCTTGGGTTCGAGAGACATTATATATCGAGTCTTGGTGCTTGGCTAGAATGGCATAAGAATAATGTGTTATGTGTATTGTGTTCTTTTAAAAGTGAATTGAAGTGGATGATCGGGTCGTGGACCCTGTGTTTTGTGACCGGAATGGTTGGGTCGTGGACCCCGTGTTTTGTTAACAGATTTGTATTTTGAAAAATGAACTTTGGGGTGTGACCACTAAATGGCTTTCGAGGAATTAAGAACATTCTCAAATTTTGATGTTTTCAAAACTCCGAGATTTTGCAATGTTTTCAAAATGCTTACTTGCTTTGTTTCGCTTTCAAGACTTGAACTATTTTTTTCTAAATACAGCTCGGTAAGTCTTTCGTTATATACTCGGAATGTGTTGTGTATGGATAGTATTTGAAATTTATACTTGCACTAGCGAAACAGAGGACATTTTCTAACCCCCGAGTAATCGGGGGGTGGATATCTGTATTGTGTCCAGGTTCATGCAGGTTTTCGGGAGCAAGACACAGGATCGGCACGAGGGATGATGAAAGACGAATGATACTAATCACACGAAGGCCAGTTTTGGGTTCAGTTAGTTAGAGTCCATTGTATTGTCTTTTCCGCTGTCTTATTGTTCATTGTTGCAAGTATTTTACCCTTGTGTGGGTATGAGTGTGGATGAGTTTATGTATTTTGATTTGTAAGTCTGTGACGAAAGACCAAATCGGTCTATTGGTCCGTTATTTTGATTCGTCGGTATGTAATGTAATGTGTTGTTTTGATGTCTAGCCTGGTGGATCCTCACGGAGAGGGTCTGCGGCGTGTAATATTCCCGGTTTGATGCGGGGTGTTACATTTATGGTATCGGAGCTTAGGTTGTGGAAACCTAGGCTGTCGGGTCGGTGGTGTCTATTGAGTTTTGTCTTGTCGGATTATGTCTGACTAAGTCGTGTCGCGACGCGTCGTCTGAGTTTGTTGGTCGTGATTAGTATCGTGGGCGATCATCATCTTCGTGCGACCTGTGGCTGTAAGTCTCCCTTCTTTGTGTTGTGCCTCGTGTGACACGAGCTATTTTTATGATTATTTGTTAAGCGACGGAATTCTTTTATGAATTTTGATTTCGTGATATGTGGTTACTTGACTCTAATACTTCGTTCATATGAGGAGTAGTGTTGATGGATTGTGCATGTTTGACTTTATTTCTTTTATCCGCTGCGTGAGTTCCTTTGTAATGATTTTCGGTATTTTACCGACTGAGTTTTATTTCGAAAATTGATTCCATTAACCGAGTTTTTGGCATTATGGCCTTGATCATTTTGGCGAAATTCTTATGACGGTATTTAGTATTTTGTAAATGGATTTTATGAGTTTTTGAAATATTACCGTCATCGGCCTTTTTGGCGTTTTTGTGAATGGTTTTTAGCACGGTGGGTTCGTAGCGGGACCCACGGCGCTATATTGTTCCTTGTAATTACAGAAATTTTTGGGCATTCTAGCCCATTGAATTATTTTGAAAACCTTGAGTGTCTTAGAAAATTAAAATTCGAGACGTACTTTTAAAAGCGAATTATTTTAAAGCGGTGTTTTCAAGGTGTTTTCTAATGCCGCAATACATTTCAAAAAATTTCGGTTGAGGACCAAAAATATTTTGAGATATTTTCAAATGCGATTGCTTAGACCCAATTCGAATATTTTTGAAAGTTTTTCACTACGAGAAGGTGTCCTCATTTTTGTTCAAACGCAAGATGATTTTCAAAGTCTCGAAAATGATGTTTGTTCAACTTTTTGTAAAATGATACTCAAGATCAATTGGTGTTTCCAAACTGTCTTCAAAGGTGGTTTTTGTTTTTAAAACCTATCATTCCTGTTTGCGGACCGGAAATGCGTGTATGGTTTTCGAACTTTCGTTACGGTGTTAACCCCGAATTGTGATCGAAATGGTGGCATGAACGTCGAGGCGTTGCCACGCATTTGTTGTACTAGTCCTCTGTGAGAGGTATGAACTGGTATTTACTGTTTGTCGCCTCGTGGTGATTTGCGTGTTGTCGCACGGGTGTGAGCTGTTGAAGCTTGAGTTTGTACGTTTGTGTACATGTGTGATTGTTTCATGATGGTTGAAATTATGTGCTGGTTATCGTTCGGGCCGTCGAGGTCGCCGAACGATACCGTCGTTGCTGTAGTGTTTGTGTGTGTATTACTTTATGATGGTAATCGTTGTATATGGTATGTGTTATGATTCTTTGTTGTTCTGAGTTGGCATCTCCGCTATGTTATTTTGCGACGTTGTGCCCCATTGTATCTAGCATTTGTATTTTCGGTATGCCGAGCCGAGACGTTTCAACCGTGATGTGCCGGGGCATGCACGTGTAAACTGTCCTTCTCGTCGGTAACACATTTCAAGTGTGGACTCGAGGGACACCGAATTCCGTTTTGCGAATTAGATACCGAGACTTTCGAAGTTCGCGCTTGACACGATCATCGGAATCGGCTTTGAGAGGCCTTTGAAGGATGTTTCGCGGTTGCTTGTTGTGCCGTCACCTTGATTTATTGTTGTGAGTTGCGGGGCGACCTTCTTTTATAAGAGGTCGAATGTAGTACCCGTGTTGTTTTTAGACTCCTGCATTTTCTCTTTCTCGAGTCTATCGACTCGCTCGTGTTCGTTGATACTTTCGAACTTGTTCTGTATTTCGGTTTAAATCGTTCGAGCAGTGTGATCTTGTTTTGGGTCAATCTGGTTATCATTGTGACTTTTTGAGTTCGATTCGATTCTTGTGAACCTTGTTCGGAAGTGACATCATCTGGTTTTACTAGTTCTCTTATTCGAAGTGGATCGGATTTGGAACTTACGTATTTTCGACTCATCGACTCGTTTATGTTCATTGACATTTTACGAGCTTGTCCACCCCTTGCTTTTGTTGATCGAGCGAGGTGGTATTATTTCGAATTACTCGTTACGTCGTTGTGACTTTTCAATTATTAATCCCTTTCCTGTGGATCTTATACGAGTGTGCATCTTGTTGTTTTCACCGGATCATGTTTTGTCTTGAGTCGAGATGTGGACCTCGGAATTGTCGGTTGAACCTTATTGTTCTTCGTGATCCGAACATGATCGTTCGATTTTTGTTGTCTCGATCTTTGTGGTTCGATCGTTTGATTGTTCGATTTTGTTGATCTCGTTTCGTGATTGTTGAACATTCGGACTCCTTGAAATTCCCTTAAGTTCGGGAAGTTAGTCTCGTTTTCAATCTTCGACCCTTGGCGGTGGAATTCTGTATTTGTTCGGCGGTTGGCCGCGTTTTGATTGATGTACCGTTGGGTTGGTCAATCTGTTGATTTTCGTTCGTTGTGTTTTGTGATTGTCTGGATAATCGACTTGATTATACTATCTGTTTGTTGACGCTTGTCACTTGTTGACTTTATTATGTTCCTACGGCGACGTGGTATTGGTCGTCGTGGAGCGTGTTTTCACGCCGTATGTCTCTTTGCGTTTCTTGCGGCGTTTCGCCGTCGGGCGCGAGTTTTCGGTTTTGCGTATCTCGTCGAGTTTTCTGGCGGGGTATATTGCTTCCCCTACTTGTTTTAAGTTTCGGACGAAACTTCTTTTAGGAGGGTAGAATGTAATATCGCAATTTAATTCGGTAATTTTCTTTTTTTTCGGCGGAAGTCCGTTTTGACGACTCGCTCCTGACCATTTCGTCATTTCGAGAATGATTAATTCTTCACTTTTTGTCATCCGAGTTCGTTTCGGTGTTGTTTTGTTGAGTTCCGTGCTTTTTAGCGACTTTTCCGCCAGAGCTCGATTCTTGCGAATCTCATCCGAAACTGTCGTTTCGAGTTTCTCGTAAGTTCATTTAATGTTATTATTCATGTTGCGAGCTTTGGTTTGGTGTTTCGATCGCGTATCGTGATTTTCGGACGTTTTGGGCCATTTTCGTAATTTCCCAAAGTTTTGGGTAATTACTTCCGTTGTTGAATTCCGAGCCTTCGGGTGGTCGGAATCGTGTGTCCTACTATCTCTTAGATTCGTCTTTGTGAGTACTTCGTAACCGTATCTTCGGTTCGTATTCAGGTTCGGGTTTCGGTGTCGTTTTGTTGAATTCAGGATTACTAAACGACTTTTCTAAGTATGAGTTCGTCTTTGTTAGATCACCATTAATTTTTGATGTCTCCTAAAATTATAAATCTTTGCAATATTATAGAACATCGAGTTAGCTTTCCAATGGTTCAAAGCGGTGAGTCAATCGAGTCGGACGAGAGAGTTATGGTCGTTTGATTTTGGCGAGCACTTCCGAGAGCCTTTCGGCCGATAGGGGGTCGATAGACTCTCTGCCCGGCATTCCGTATGGGTATCGGTTGGGCTATCGGCCGATAGTGGCCGATAGGTTCTGCGTGTTACACTATAAATGTGTTGTTTTGAGCGTGAAGCTCATTTCCTTCCCCATTTTTCCCTTTGCGTCGCGAGAGAAGTATAGAGGAGAGTTCTTCATCCGGGGTCGATTTTCATCATTTCTTTTCGGTTGTGAGGCTCGGATAATCAATCTAACGCGTGTTCTACGGATCTTAACACTTGAATCACTCAAGGTAATATCTCTTGAAACCCTACCTTTTTGGATAATTGGGGATTTTGGGGTTTTGTCCGATTCTTTCCGTTTCGTTGATGGATTCATGATGAATATGATTAATCTTGTTAGTATCTTTAGTTTCTCTACGGATTCATGGATATTTTGTGGATTTTTACGGAATCGAGAGGGTTTGGTTGTGGTCCGCCCTCGTTGTTGTTTTCGGTATGAATATACATGAATCGTAGGCGGGGTTCCGGGTGTATTCCATTTCCATAATCGTTTAGAAGTGGTGGTGATTGTGCTATTCGAATCGTTAGGTTCATTTTCGTCGGTTCCTCACGGTCGTGCTTGATTCTTCCGTTCCGTTCATTGTCGTCTTCCTTTTCGTTAGCATCGGGCGTTCCGAAGCTTCCCGGTTGAGCCGTATCCGTTCGTGGTTCAGTGCTCGTGGTATCGAGGCAAGTGTCTTGCCCATACATTACGTGTTTTGTGGATATTATGGTTGTTAATCGTCGATATGTGCTAAATAAATATTTATAACCATTTTTCAAAGGAATCGGTATATTTACCATCATGTTTTTCGTAAAGGTGAACCGTGTGTGTCGGGAATTAATATGTTTAGTTGGATATGTGAGTTTGTGTGATATTAGTTGTGTCGTTCGGTCTTTGTTGAAATCTTGCGCGTCCTTGTGCATTGTATCATTACTTGGTCGTGAGTATATCTTTGGATGGTAGCCATTCTAGTAAGGTACCTCGACTATATATCTTGTGATTGACCTTCGAGGCTTGTGGTTTGCAAGCTGTGATTTTGGAACGCGTGTGTGTTTTTCCTTCCACCGGAGTGTCAGACGGGATGTCCGGGGTCGATACTAAGGGTACGGCCACGGAAGTGGGAGGGTGCGTGTGTGGATGAACTTCCACCGGAGTGTCCGACGGGATGTCGGGGTCGATACTAAGGGGTACGGCGCGGAAGTGGTTTCCCGGAGTGTCCGACGGGATGTCCGGGGTCTATACTAAGGGTACGGCCGCGGGTTACCGATTGTGGTTTTCATCTTGAGGATGACGTTGATGTTTTCGTTAATTGTGATATTGTCAGGAGTATCACAATGCTTTGTGCTAGGTGTCGAGAGACATTATATATCGAGTCTTGGAGCGTGGCAAGAATGGCATAAGAATAATCTGTTATGAGTATTGTGTTCTTTTAAAATTGAATTGAACTGGAAGATCGGGTCGTGGACACTGTGTTTTGTGAGCGTAATGGTTGGGTAGTGGACCCGTGTTTTGTTAAAGCATTTGTATTTTGAAAAATGAACTTTGGTGTGACCACTAAATGGCTTTCGAGGAATTAAGAACATTCTCAAATTTTGATGTTTTCAAAACTCCCGAGATTTTGCAATGTTTTCAAAATGCTTACTTGCTTTGTTTCTGCTTTCAAGACTTGAACTATTTTTTTTCTAAATACATCTCGGGAAGTCTTTCGTTATATTCTCGGAATGTGTTGTGTATGGCTCGTATTTGCACTTTATACTTGCACTAGCGAAACAGTGGAGTTTTGCTAACCCCAGTGTCGGGGGTGGATATCTGTATTGTGTCCAGGTTCATGCAGGTTTTCGGGAGCAAGACACAGGATCGGCACGAGGGATGATGAAAGACGAATGATACTAATCACACGAAGGCCAGTTTTGGGTTCAGTTAGTTGGAGTCCATTGTATTGTCTTTTCCGCTGTCTTATTGTTCATTGTTGCAAGTATTTTACCCTTGTGTGGGTATGAGTGTGGATGAGTTTATGTATTTTGATTTGTAAGTATGTGACGAAAGACCAAATCGGTCTATTGGTCCGTTATTTTATTCGTCGGTATGTAATGTAATGTGTTGTTTTGATGTCTAGCCTGGTGGATCCTCACGGAGAGGGTCTGCGGCGTGTAATATTCCCGGTTTGATCTGGGGGTGTTACAGTCATATTCTAGTTGAATATGATGTGTTCATGAAGAACACTATGAGATCTAATAATTTGTGCAATTCCTAATAAAAATACAAAATAATATTCCTGAATAATATTGTAAGTGCTCTTGAAGAAGCAACTATTTTAGTTTAGTTATTTCGAGTCTTGATTAATTATCGTACTATTTTTTTCTCTTTGTATATTCAATTATGAATCTTAAAATTATTGCTCCCGAAGTAGCAAAATTAGTTGTAATATTCTTGAAGAATATTACTATTCTCAACGAATAATTCTTATTTATACATGAATTATGTGATGATACAATATTCCTGAAGAATATTGATTTGTTACTTATAAATATAATAGCATAATTAAATCATTATGCTCTTGATGTAGCATGATATTATCCCTGAAGGAAAATATAACTTATATCTCAAATAAAAAATATTAATATGATTTGAGAATATCCTCTATCGAGATTGTACAAGATATGATATACTCCACAATCATAATCCGACTGTGCTCCAATGATAGCAAGATTAGTAAGTGGTCGAATATTCCTATCAAGTTGTTCCCGGAAGTGAACAATTTTAAATTAAAAACTTCAATATTACATGGCTCAAATTTTATCTCCCGAAGTAGATAAAATTTAGAGTTTATCCTTGTAGGGGATAATTATTTATAAATTTTATCTCGTGGAGTTGATATATCAACTGTTAATGATAAGGACACGAAAATGATAATCTTAAGATTATATATCAATATCTAATCTTATATATTGTGTACTTTAATATTTTATTATCTCTTATGATATATTGTGAGTTTTTATCAATATAAGATATGATGTCATACCTGAAGTATGATTTGAATTGATCGTTGCTATATAATTAGTGATAAAAGGGTCAAATATCCTGAAGATATTTTTATCATTCAAATTCTTGGCTTATGTTATTTCTTCTTTTTGTGAATAGAATGCCAAGTTCATGGGATTAAATAGTGGTCATGATTTATTGTCTCATCAAAGTGCAAATCTGAATGATATCTCTAGAATGATACTTTTCGTATGAAAAAAAAGGTAGTGCTAAATTTATTGACAGTTCCTGAAGAACCACTAAATTCCTTCCTACAGGGTCGATGATTATGCACCATTATCTTCTATGTATCGATAAATGTATGGATTTCTAAACTATCGCTTGAAATATGTATGATTCAGCGATAACAAGTGAGACAAATGACATATATAATTTCTGAAGAAAAAAAATTGGTATTAGAGAAAATATCAATGTAAATGACGTATAAAATTCACCACTTATTAGGCCAGAAGTCTACTGATCCCAATACTTTCAATATTTACATGTGTAAATTTACGTGTTTGGTGTTAAGTCTATTTATATCATTTTTATATATTATTTAACTATATGTTTATTTATGATATGTTTCCCGAAGCTATATTAATACAAATTCACACATATTGTATGATAAATATCACAAATTACTAGTAAATATCATGAAGTACATTTATATACTTAAAATTGTATTATTTTGAGTTGATCAATTTTCATCAACATCTTATAGATGTTGGATTAATTGCATAATAATTATTGCGCTTTCTTCTGGAAGAAGAGTAATAACGATAGTTGTTACATATTATATTGATGATAATACTTGTATCATTGATGTAAAATTATTTGTAATGATTCTTTTAATACAGTACATTAATATATTTTCATGGTTTCCCGAAGAAACATGAATTTGTAATTTTAATAATCCAGAAGATTATTAAAAAGAAATTGTTGATGTTCATGATAAAACACAACGATATATAGTAATATTTTTATGATAGTATTTATGATAAACACATCAATTAAAGTCAATATTCCTGAAGAATATTAAACAAAACAAGGTATCATTTTGAATATTTTCTATATGACCTTGTGTTATTGAATTGCTTTTATTATCACCATATTGATATAAATTGTTGCTCATGATTGTAACACCCCAAAAACCATATAGGAATATTACACGCCGCAGACCCTTTCCACAAGGATCTACCAGGCTAAACATCCATAAACAACCAAATGCTTGCCCAGCCAGGGTCAAACAATAAAATGATACACACCGATATGCTCACTTACGCGTGAATACACAGACCGATGAGGTCACACAACCCAATCGACAAAACTGACTTAAATAACATTACCCACACAGGGGTCGAAATACAATACAGCGGAAGACTGGAATCAACTCTGACAACACAACAAAAATCAAAACAACTCTCGACTCATGATTAGTATCGCAGCTCGTCATCCTCTTGTGCCAATCCTGTGACTGCTCCCCTGAATCTGCATGTACCTGGACGCAAAACAGACATCCACCCTGTAATACCCGAGATTCTCGGTTCCGGTTATTTTTGAATTTTTGTCGATTGCGCCGTTCATTTTGTTCTGTTGGCAATTTCTTGAGATTTTCCCCTATGTTGGGTACGGCACGATGTACCGTGTTGTGGTGTTCGTCGGGTACGACTTATCATTGTGTAAGTCGAGCTAATAGTATGTCTTGCTTTGTTATGTGTTCTTTTTCGATTTGGATCGTTGGTGTTGTCCGTTAGTATTTCGTTGCATGTTGTATAATTATTGTTTTGTCGAGGAGTATCGTTTTTGTGCATTTGGTCGACTTTGTAAGATCACCACCGGCGCTTATAAAGTCCAAAAATTTTGAAACTTTACAATGTGATAGAGCATCAAATTAGCTTTCCAATGGTTCAAATGGCGAGTCAATCGGAGTCCGGACGGAGAAGTTATGGTCATAATGACAAAGTCTACACTGTCAGAATACGACCCTGGAATACGATGCTGTTTTCACCGTTTTTGCTGAGTCGTTTATAACACGGCGCTGGAATACGGCTCTAATTTGGGCCGTGTTCTGAGCCGTTTTGTCCAGTTGTATAAATAGGACAGTCGCGTTTTTCAGCCCATTTTCACTTCTCTCTCGGTTTTTGGGCGATTTAATGGGGATTTCAATCCCTGAGTAGATTATCATCATATTCTTGAAGTCTTGATCATGTTTAACAACATCTAATCCATTGTTCTTCGTCGGATTGAGGTAATTCTTCAAATAATCCTTTTTCAACTATTTTGGGGTTTTCCTTTTGATTTCAATTCTGGGCCGATTATGATGAATTGGTCATGTAATTCTTGTTGTATTGGTTGTAATCTACGGATTAGTAATTCGTTTATCGATTTTATTTCACCCGGAACATGATTTTGGCTTTCTTGGAACGAACCCTTGAACCCTTGTAGTTTCTTAGTGTCGATTGAGATTTCGTTTAGTGTTGTTGATTCGTAGCGGTGTTATTCTCGTGGTGATTGTGTTGTTATTGATTTCTCGTGAAGGTGGTCGGTTTTTGGGGCTGTTTCGGGGGTGTTTTGGGGCTGTTTCGGCCGAGCTGTTTCGAGACTGTTTTGGGGCTGTTTCGGCCGGTCTGTTTCGGGACTGTTTTGGGGCTGTTTCGGCCGATCCGCTTTCGTCGGAGTATTCACAAATTGATTTCGAGGCAAGTATCTTGCCCATACATTACGTATTTTGTGGATATATTAGTTGGTAATTTACGATACGTGATTTATGAATGTCTATAATTAACTTTCAAAGGAATCGATGTGCTTTTCAATACTTCCTTAAAAGATGACTCGTATGATTTCGTTGTTAAATGTGCTTGTTTAAGTATGTGTGGGGTATCGTTTTGTGTGATTATGATGTTGTAGATTTATAGTTTAACCTTTCCTTGAGATATGTGTGGAACATATGCCTATTGATGATCCTGTGTCATTGTGTCGTTCGGCGTGGTTGGATAGGTACTTTCCCTCGTTACTATGTTATCGGTACTAGCTGCATCGTTGAAATTCTAGCATGAATCGTATCGTTACTTGGTCGTGAGTATATGTTGGATGAACTGGCCATTCTAGTAAGGTACCTCGACTATATATACTGTGATTGACCTTCGAGGCTTGTGGTTTGCAACTGCGATTTTGGAACGTGTGTGTGTTGTTCCTTCCACCCGGAGCGTTCGACGGGACGTCTGGGGGTCGATACTAAGGGGTACGGCCACGGAAGTGGACTTGGGTGCGTGTGTGGTTGAACTTCCACCCGGAGTATCCGACGGGATGTCTGGGGGTCGATACTAAGGGGTACGGCCGCGGAAGTGGTTTCCCACCCGGAGTGTTTGACGGGGCGTCTGGGGGCCGATACTAAGGGGTACGGTCGTGGGTTACCAGGTGTAGTTTTCATCTTGAGGATGATGTTGATGTTTTCGTTAATTGTGATATTGTTCGGAGTATCACAATGCTTTGTGCTCGGGGTCGAGAGACATTATATATCGAGTCTTGGTGCCTGGCTAGAATGGCATAAGAATAATGTGTTATGTGTAATGTGTCCTTGTAAGTGAATTGCAGTGGATGATCGGGTCGTTGGCCCTGTGTTTTGTGATCGAAATGGTTGGGCCGTGGACCCCCATATATTTTGTTAACGGATTTGTATTTTGGAAAATGAACTTTGGGGCTGTGACCCTAAATGGCTTTCGAGGAATTAAGAACTTTTCAATTTCTAATGTTTTCAAAACTCCCGAGATTTGGAAGTGTTTTCAAAGTGCTTACTTGCTTCGTTTCTACTTTCAAGACTTGAACTATTTTTAACTAAATATATCTCGGGAAGTCTTTCGTTGTATTCTCGGAATGTATTGTGTATGGCTCGTTTTTGCACTTTATACTTGCACTAGCGAAACAGTAGAGTTTTGCTAACCCCCGAGTAATCGGGGGTGGATATCTGTATTGTGTCCAGGTACATGCAGGTTTTCGGGAGCAAGACACAAGATCGGTACGAGGGATGATGAAAGACGAATGATACTAATCACTCGAAGGCCAGTTTTGGGTTAAGTTAGTCGAAGTCCATTGTATTGTCTTTTCCGCTGTTTTATTGTTCGTTGTTGCAAGTATTTTACCCTTGCGTGGGTATGAGTCTGGATGAGTTTATGTATTTTGATTTGTAAGTCAGTGACGAAAGACCAAATCGGTCTATTGGTTCGTTATTTTGATTCGTCGGTATGTAATGTAATGTATTGTTTTGATGTCTAGCCTGGTGGATCCTCACGGAGAGGGTCTGCGGCGTGTAATATTCCCAGTTTGATCTGGGGGTGTTACATTTATGGTATCGGAGCTTAGGTTGCGGAAACCTAGGCTGTCGGGTCTAGTCGTGTATTGTTGGGTCTTGTCTTGTCAGATTGAGTCTGACTGATGTCTTGTCGCGAAGCGTCGTTTGGAATGTCGGCCGTGATTAGTATCAGGGTGCAGCCATCATCTTCGTGCGATCTGTGGATGTAAGTCTCCCTACTGCAGGTTGTACCACGAACTATACGAGCCTGTGTGATTCTGTGTTATGTAGTTAGTATTTGAAGGTGCATCGTGAGTAATTGACATATATTTGTTAATTCCCGTTTTGTGCTAGAATGAAGAATGATATTGCTAAATGTATCCTTGTATGAAATGTTTTTCTTGCAAGAGTAACAACCTTCGAATTTTTAGTTTCGAAGGCTTCCGGGGAGCCACGTAAATTTTTAAAATGTTCTCCAAGGGAGGAATTTTTTTTTTGATTTTTGTATGATAACCTCAAGGTCAAAATTTTTGAGACTTCAACTACCGATATTTTATTTTCATCTCATACTATAAGTTTTCAAAACACGAGTTTTTAACTCAAATAAGGTCTACAAAATATACTCAAGACGTGACTCTCGTTTGTAACTTTCCGGTTTCATGAATGTTAGTCAGAAGATGTGTATTGATGATGCTCTCGTTGGTGGGCAGTGGTGCCAGTTTTATGATTGAAATAGTAACGTGAATGTTGAGTCCATCGGTATGTATATGTTGAGATAGTCCTCTTTATTGAGAAGTAAAATTTTTGTTTTTGTAGGATGATTTTCTTTTGATGGTTGCTTGTGAGATGTTATAATTATGTGAGTCGATGACATTTAGACTCGTATGTTGTTGCTTATTTGTAACCTTCGAGTCTAGTATTACCTCATATATGTTTGCAATCGTGTTGGTGATTAGAGCAGTTAGCACAGGCTTAGTACGAGCCTAACGAGCGCTAACGTGGCATGTTTAGCGAACATTAATCTTTGTTGTAACACGTGCTAATCAACCTGGGCAGAGGCTATGGAACCGCATTTTAGCCGTTAGGTCTAACTTTTGCGGTCAATCACCTGTAGTTGTATTCTCTACGTGGTGTCTAGTGATAACAACTGTTGTGCGTGAATGTGTGTTAGGACTTTTCGTATTGCTAGGTGATATTTGATTGTGTTTTATGAATTGATAAATTATGTCTGCTGTGTGTGTGTTCAAAAACACCTTCCTAGAAACTTCACAAAGTTTTGACGGTTCGATTAATCGGCGGCTCCGTGTATACTTTGAAAATTATTTGGAATTGGCGAGCCGGCCTTGGATTCTCAAATAAAACCTCGACGGTATTTGAAAAAGTTGTTTTAAAGTACATGTAGACATTTTATAAAATGTTACCATCGTTGATTTCCATGTAGTGTTGAGAGGATTTTCCAAAATGATTTTTAACGTATTGTTGCATTTTCAGATAATTCGAGTGCATGATTTTCAAAAATCTTTCACATCATAAAAATATTTTATTTCAAAAACCAATATGATTTTTATATTCAAAAATATATATTGAAAGATGAAAAATCGCACTCGATGTAAACTTCAAACTCGGATTTGAGAAAATTTCCTGTATTGATTAAAGTATGTACGAATGGTTTGATGACCTTTCGTGGCTACCTTGTTGTTATTAACGTAATGCTGGTGTGTAGTGGCGTGGTGATTTTGACAATGCCGGTTGCACAGAAAATATTATTTAGCCAATGATTTCAAAATGAGATGGTTAAAGTCTGTTGTTTAAAAGTTTTGATAAAGCAACCGGAGGTACCAAAAATACTTTTAAAGTTTTACTTTGAATAGCACACAAATCCAAGGATTTTTCAAATGATATCATTTAAAATAATACCTCGTGGATTTTCTTATCGAGTTGTTAGTAGTTACCTTATGTGATATTATCGTGCTGAGTTGATACTTTAGCATGTTATTTTTGCGAAGTTGTGGCATCGCATCGAGTGAGAATCCGCTTAGTATGCCGAGGGACAGAAGATGCGGTCGTGACCGCGGTACAGTTGGTCATGGAGATCAGATGCATGACCAAGAAGATATGGCCGAGAAGGTCGCTATTCCAGCATTTCGTTCTCGTTGTTTAGGTTTCGGGGACGAAACCTCTTTTAAAGGTGATATGATGTAATATCCGCAATTTTCGATTTTCGGTAAATTTATTTTTTTGGCAGGAGCCCGTTTTAACGGATCGCCTGTGACCGTTTCGTCCTTCTGTGAATGTTTTATTATACACTTGTTAACATCCGAGTTCATTTCAGTGTCGTTTTGCTGAGTTCCGTGCTTTTTGGCGACTTTTCCACATTTGAGATTGATTCTTGCGAATCTCGTTCGAAATTGTTGTTCGTATTTCCCCATAAGTCCGTTTAACCTTGTTAGACATTTTGTGAAGTTCGGTTTGGTTATACGTTGTCTTATTGTGATGTTTCAGGCGTTTGGGCCATTTTGTAATTTCCCAAAATTTTGGGGTGGTTGCCTTCGTATCGTCTTTCTCGATCTTCAAGTTATTGGAATCATGTGTCATCTAGAGTTGCTCTGTCTGGATTGTTCCATGTTTTATGTTTCGGGACGAAACTTCTTTTAAGGAAGGTAGAATGTAATACCCGAGATTCTCGGTTCCGGTTATTTTTGAATTTTTGTCGATTGCGCCGTTCATTTTGTTCTGTTGGCAATTTCTTGAGATTTTCCCCTATGTTGGGTATGGCACGATGTACCGTGTTGTGGTGTTCGTCGGGTACGACTTATCATTGTGTAAGTCGAGCTAATAGTATGTCTTGCTTTGTTATGTGTTCGTTTTCGATTTGGATCGTTGGTGTTGTCCGTTAGTATTTCGTTGCATGTTGTATAATTATTGTTTTGTTGAGGAGTATCGTTTTGTGCATTTGCTCGACTTTGTAAGATCACCACCGGCGCTTATAAAGTCTAAAAATTCTGAAACTTTACAATGTGATAGAGCATCAAATTAGCTTTCCAATGGTTCAAACAGCGAGTCAATCGGAGTCCGGACGGAGAAGTTATGGTCATAATGACAAAGTCTACACTGTCAGAATACGGCCCTAGAATACGACGTTGTTTGCACCGTTTTTGCTGAGTCGTTTATAACACAGCGCTGGAATACGGCTCTAATTTGGGCCGTGTTCTGAGCCGTTTTGTCCAGTTGTATAAATAGGACAGTCGCGTTTTTCAGCCCATTTTCACTTCTCTCTCTCGGTTTTTGGGCGATTTGATGGGGATTTCAATCCCTGAGTAGGTTATCATCATATTCTTGAAGTCTTGATCATGTTTAACAACATCTAATCCATTGTTCTTCGTCGGATTGAGGTAATTCTTCAAAAATCCTTTTTCAACTATTTTGGGGTTTTCCTTTTGATTTCAATTCTGGGCCGATTATGATGAATTGGTCATGTCATTCTTGTTGTATTGGTTGTAATCTATGGATTAGTAATTCGTTTATCGATTTCGTTTCACCCGGAACATGATTTTGGCTTTCTTGGAACGAACCCTTGAACCCTTGTAGTTTCTTAGTGTCGATTGAGATTTCGTTTAGTGTTGTTGATTCGTAGCGGTGTTATTCTCGTGGTGATTGTGTTGTTATTGATTTCTCGTGAAGGTGGTCGGTTTTTGGGGCTGTTTCGGGGGTGTTTTGGGGCTGTTTCGGCCGAGCTGTTTCGAGACTGTTTTGGGGTTGTTTCGGCCGGTCTGTTTCGGGACTGTTTTGGGGCTGTTTCGGCCGATCCGCTTTCGTCGGAGTATTCACAAATTGATTTCGTGGCAAGTATCTTGCCCATATATTATATGTTTTGTGGATATATTAGTTGGTAATTTACGATACGTGATTTATGAATGTCTATAATTAACTTTCAAAGGAATCGATGTGCTTTTCAATACTTCATTAAAAGATGACTCGTATGATTTCGTTGTTAAATGTTCTTGTCTAAGTATGTGTGGGGTATCGTTTTGTGTGATTATGATGTTGTAGATTTATAGTTTAACCTTTCTTTGAGATATGTGTGGAACATATGCCTATTGATGATCCTGTGTCATTGTGTCGTTCGGCGTGGTTGGATAGGTACTTTCCCTCGTTACTATGTTATCGGTACTAGATGCATCGTTGAAATTCTAGCATGAATCGTATCGTTACTTGGTCGTGAGTATATGTTGGATGAACTGGCCATTCTAGTAAGGTACCTCGACTATATATACTGTGGTTGACCTTCGAGGCTTGTGGTTTGCAACTGTGATTTTGGAACGTGTGTGTGTTGTTCCTTCCACCGGAGCGTTCGACGGGACGTCTGGGGGTCGATACTAAGGGGTATGGCCACGGAAGTGGACTTGGGTGCGTGTGTGGTTGAACTTCCACCCGGAGTGTCCGACGGGATGTCTGGGGGTCGATACTAAGGGGTACGGCCGCAGAAGTGGTTTCCCACCCGAGGGTTCGACGGGGCTTCTGGGGGCCGATACTAAGGGGTACGGTCGCGGGTTACCAGGTGTAGTTTTCATCTTGAGGATGATGTTGATGTTTTCGTTAATTGTGATATTGTCCGGAGTATCACAATGCTTTGTGCTCGGGGTCGAGAGACATTATATATCGAGTCTTGATGCTTGGCTAGAATGGCATAAGAATAATGTGTTATGTGTAATGTGTCCTTGTAAGTGAATTGCAGTGGATGATCGGGTCGTTGGCCCTGTGTTTTGTGATCGAAATGGTTGGGCCGTGGACCCCCATATATTTTGTTAACGGATTTGTATTTTGGAAAATGAACTTTGGGGCTGTGACCCTAAATGGCTTTCGAGGAATTAAGAACTTTTCAATTTCTAATGTTTTCAAAACTCCCGAGATTTGGAAGTGTTTTCAAAGTGCTTACTTGCTTCGTTTCTACTTTCAAGACTTGAACTATTTTTAACTAAATATATCTCGGGAAGTCTTTCGTTGTATTCTCGGAATGTGTTGTGTATGGATCGTTTTTGCATTTTATACTTGCACTAGCGAAACAGTGGAGTTTTGCTAACCCCCGAGTAATCGGGGGGTGGATATCTGTATTGTGTCCAGGTACATGCAGGTTTTCGGGAGCAAGACATAGGATCGGTACGAGGGATGATGAAAGACGAATGATACTAATCACTCGAAGGCCAGTTTTGGGTTAAGTTAGTCGAAGTCCATTGTATTGTCTTTTCCGATGTTTTATTGTTCGTTGTTGCAAGTATTTTACCCTTGCGTGGGTATGAGTCTGGATGACTTTATGTATTTTGATTTGTAAGTGAGTGACGAAAGACCAAATCGGTCTATTGGTTCGTTATTTTGATTCGTCGGTATGTAATGTAATGTGTTGTTTTGATGTCTAGCCTGGTGGATCCTCACGGAGAGGGTCTGCGGCGTGTAATATTCCCGGTTTGATCTGGGGGTGTTACACACCCCCCGATTACTCGGGGGTTAGTAAAACTCCACTGTTTTACTAGTGCAAGTATCAAATCATATGAAATGTAACAAGCAAATAATAATCGTGAATCCAATATAATAATCAAGTATCAAAATATTCCCGGGAGGTTTTCACAACGGAAGATAAGCTATGAAGCATTCGGAAATAAGATTATCATCTCGGGAATTTTTTTAGATTTTCAAAATCTTTAAGACCTCAAGTCCTGATTCACAAAACCTTTCGAAAAACTTTAGGGCCTTAATCCAAATCTTGTTTCATAACTCAGTAGTTTACAATACGGGAAACATTAATTTTCATAAAACTTTTCCTTTTAAAACTTTGATTTGAAAATAATCATGCTCATGACACCGTGATCCACTGTCACGTGTCTCCGTAGGTTCAACAACCTGCACGGACTACACCACGCACAATTAAACAAACATAATCAATTCTGACACCGTGATCCACTGTCACGTGTCTCCGTAGGTTTAACAACCCGCACGGACTATTAACCAGACATAACCAATTCCGACACCGTGATCCACTGTCACGTGTCTCCGTAGGTTTAACAACCCGCACGGACTAAATCAATCACAACAATAACACACACCGTCCTGACACCGTAGTCCACTGCCACGTGTCACCGTAAGCCCCGTCAAGCTCACCCGGTTGGACGTACTGTGTCCGAAACTCATGGTCCACTGCCATGCGTTATCGTAGGCCTCGTCAGACCAGCACGATTGGACCTGAGTCCCTCACTAAGTTCTGACCCCGTAGTCCACTGCCACGAATCCTCGTAGGTCCCGTCGAACCAATACGAGTGAACTTAGCGGTCACACACATATTCATATTCACATTCACATTACATACAACAATAAGCACAATTAATCAATCATATTGATCACCACAAAATCGTACATCCCACGCACATAACACAATCTCAACACTCGCAACAAATATCATCAATCAACGACACATAACCAACATAACACACGTTCGGTACACAATACATTGCACAACCGAGTGTACAACTTCCAAAAAAAATCTCATATGTACGTCGCAATCCTGCACAAATGGCACAACGCCTAACACGTATACTAATATAAAACTATTATCGCAAAGCCTTCAAATTACGGAAAACACAACCAACTCAAACGGAACATAATTACGAAGGCAAGCAAAATAATCATACATATCATACGTAATTACTAGTCACAAGATACAAGTCGTATAATAAGATACTTGCCTTAATAACCGTTACCAAACGCTCCGAAGAACACGGTTCGACCGGGAAGCTCGGACCCCGAAGAAGACAACGAACGGAAGGGTTCCGACTCGAGTTCTTCACAAGAATTCGACCCTAACAACATATAATCAATAAATCATCGATCATACGAGGAAGAATAATCGTAGAACGCCCGAAAACCCCTCTATGACATTTTACCGGACACCTTCAAGGCGTCGATCAAGAACTCGACCAAAACAACGAATTGATACGATCCAACCATGGAATAACAAGGGAAATGATACAATACATCTAAATAATCATCAATCTATCACAATCCTAAGTTAAATCGGATTAAATGGATGAAATCGAACAAAATACCCAAAATCCCCAAAATTAGATTTCTAGAAAATCTCACCTGATTCGCTCGATCAAAGGATGTTATAGGACGGATTATTGATGATATGAACCTCAAAATGTCATGGATTTATAGTATAACAACATGCCTCCATGATTGATCAAGCTCCAGCCGCGTAATGGAAGAAAACGAGTGAGAAAAAATGAGTGAAACCCGACTGCTCTGCCATATTTATACTGCTGCCGGACACGGCGCAGCAAACGGCCCACACCAGCGCCGGGTGTCTCGGCAGGCTGCCGGTCCTGGCCGACCCGGCGCAGGACACGGCGCTCGGCAGCGCCGTTTTCAGGGCCGTTTCGCCCAGGTCAGGCCAGCAGCCTCCAGGCACAAAATGAAGAATCACAACGACGATCCGAACGACCCCGAAACCCGAACCTGAATACGAACCGAAGATACGGTTACGAAGTACTCGCAAAGACGAATCTAAGAGCTAATATAACACACGATTCCGACCACCCGAAGGCTCAAAATTCGACAATGAAAGGTAATTACCCCAAACTTTGGGAAATTACGAAAATGGCCCAAAACGTCCGAAAATCACGATACGTGATCGAATAACCAAACCAAAGTTCACAACACGTCTAACAAAGTTAAACGTACTTATGGGAAACTCGAAACAGTAATTTCGAACGAGATTCACGAGAATCGAACTCGAGTGCGGAAAAGCCGTTAATAAACACGGAACTCAACAAAAAAATACCGAAACGAACTCGGATGAGAAAAAGTGCAGAATTAATCATTCTCAGACTGACGAGACGGTCCCAAGCGAGTCGTCGAAACGGACCTCCGCCGAAAAAAAGAAAATTACTGGAAATCCGAAATTGCGGATATTACATTCTACCCTCCTTAAAAGAAGTTTCGTCCCGAAACTTAAATCAAGTAGGGAGAAGCAATATCCTGCCAGGAAAACTCAACTAGATACACAAGAACCGAAAAAAATCGCGCCCAACGGCGAAACGTTACAAGCAACGCAAAGGAATATACGGCGTGAAAACACGCCCACGACGACTAACACAACGCCACCGACTATGTTTCAAAACAACAACGAGTAATTAACAACACATCACATGCACACATTTAATCAAAGAAACGCACGCGACAACAAGTCGCACCCGACCACAACGACTATGCGGTAGAAACAAATATAGTATTATGATAGAATTCACTCCGATTCTCGTCAACAAGAAAATGTCCGACGTCAATACACAAACAATTCAAGATAATGACGAGAATACCGGACATTACATTCTATCCTATTAAAAATAAGTTTCGTCCGAAACTTAAAATAAAACATCATGGTAGAATACAAACAAAACCAAAAAGTCCACGCAACAAATATCAATTTCTACACGAATTACGGCCACGAAGTACGATACACAACTACATCACGGACACCACCGAGCACTCCCGAGTAGGAACGAAAACCCGATTCCCGAACATCTTGGCAACGGTCTCACAATGCACCGCTCGGTGACCCACTTGGCCACACTCAAAGCGATTGACTAACGGTGAGCGACAATTCTTCGCGATGCGAGATCGAGCAACAACAATCGGACAACCCCGTTCGAACAACAACGATCGAACAACAACGATCAAATAACAATGATCGAACAACAATGATCAAATAACAATGATCGAATGACAACAATCGAACAATGAGTCCGAAGTCCCCACTTCAACTCCGGACATTAAAAGAACTGGTAGAAAGTGAAAGATGTTACTTCCAAACAAGGTTCACAAGAATCGAACCGAACTCGGAAAGGTCACGATGACAAGCAGTCGATCTAAAACAAGGTCCCAACCGATTCGAACGATGACAATGAGACATCAAACAAGTTCAAAAGTATTGACGAACACGTGCAAGTCGATAGTCTTTAGAAGGAGAAAGCTGAAGTCAAATATAGTACGGGTATTACATCCGACCTCTTATAAAAGAAATGTCGTCCCCGCAACTCACAACAACGGAAACAAGGTAACAACACAAAAAGCATCCGACAGGAAAATCTCCCATGGGTCTCTCAGAATCGATCCTGATATCTGTGCTGAAGCGCGAACTCCGAAAGTCTCGTGCCATTCGCAAAATCGAATTCGGTGTCCTCGAAGCATTCTTGTGAGAAGGACAATTTACACGTGCATGCCCCGGCACATCACGGTTGAAACACCTCAGCTCGACATACCGAAAATACAAATGCTAGATACAATGGGGCATAACGTCGCAAAACAATATAGCGGAGATGCCAACTAAGCACAACAAAGAATCATAACACATATCATATACAACGATTACCATCGTAAAGTAATACACACACAAACAATACAACAACGACGGTATCGTTCGGCGACCTCAACGGCCCGAACGATAACCAGCACATAATTACAAACATTATGAAACAATCACACATGTACACAAACGTACAAACCCAAGCTTCAACAGCTCACACTCGTGCGACAACACGTAAATCACCACAAGGCGATAAACAGTAAACACCGGTTCACACCTCTCACAGAGGGCTAGTACAACAAATACGTGGCAACGCCTTGACGTTCATGCCACCAATTCGATCATACTCGGGAGCAAACATCATAACAACAACGCGAACATCATACATACATATCCAGCCCTCAAACGGGAATGGATAGGTTTTAAAAACGAAAACCTCCTTTTGAAAATAATTTTGGAAACACTGATTGATCTTGAGTATCACCCTTCAAAAAAAAATACAATCGTGAAACATCGTTATCGAGACTTTGGAAAACTATTTCGCATTCGATAAAAATGAGGACACTTTCTTTTCGTAAAAAACTTTCGGAAATATTCGACCCTCGGGTCTAAGTAAAAGTGTTTCTAAAATATTGGAAATATCTCAAAACATTTTGGTCCTCGAGGTAGAAGAATCTTGAAACATATTGTGGCACCTTGGATGTACCACTAGAAAATAATTCATTTTAAAAGTACGTCTCAAAATTTATTTTCTAAGGTACTCAAAGTTTTCAAATATAATTCAATGGGCTAGAATGCCCAAAAATTTCAGATAATTACACGGAACATTAAAGCGCCGTAGGTCCCGCGCCGGAACCCACCAGGCTAAAAACCATTTACAAAATGCCAAAAAGGTCGATGACGGTAATATTTCTCAAATACTAAAAAAGGCCAAAATGCCAAAACTCAGTTAAGGGAATCGGTTTTCGAAATAAAACTCAGCCGGTAAAATACCGAAAGCCATTACAAAAGAACTCACGCAGCGGAAAAAGGAATACAGTCCAACATGCACAATCCAATTGAATACATCTCACAACATCTAGTTTAAACATACAACAAAACCATTCCTCGGAGTTTCTCACGAACTTAATCGTCGATACCTTATTCGAAACCCAACAAGGTTCTCAATTTTCACACCATACCACCCCTCACAGTGGTTCAAAGGTAAAACAACAATATGCCCAGTTTTATACATATACTATATGTCACACGTATTAAATACAACTATATTCACAACACCGTGCAAATAAAATTATGCACCGCAATTAACTCATTTAGATAAAATCATGATACACAGGTACTTCGCATAAAAGAGGAGACTTACGTCCACAGGCCGCACGAAGATGACAGTCGCCCATGATACTAATCTCATCCGACAACATATCCGACACGTTGTGACTACGCACAACTCAACTTGTCACCTGACGACTCGAACGACAAGACAACACATTACTCGACAAACCACGACTCGACTCGACCCGACAGCCTAGGTTTCCACAACCTAAGCTCCGATACCATAAATGTAACACCCCCAAAACCATATGGGAATATTACACGCCGTAGACCCTTTCCACAAGGATCTACCAGGCTAAACATCCATAAACAACCAAATGTTTGCCCAGCCAGGGTCAAACAATAAAATGATACAGACTGATATGGTCACTTACGCGTGAATACACAGACCGATGAGGTCACACAACCCAATCGACAAAACTGACTTAAATAACATTACCCACACAGGGGTCGAAATACAATACAGCGGAAGACTGAAATCAACTCTGACAACACAACAAAAATCAAAACAACTCTCGACTCATGATTAGTATCGCAGCTCGTCATCCTCTTGTGCCAATCCTGATCGCTCCCCGAATGCGCATGTACACGGGCCTTAAGCAGACATCTACCCCGATTACTCGGGGTTAGTAAACTCCTTTGTTTTACTAGTGCAAGTATCAAATCATACGAAATGTAACAAGCAAATAATAGTCGTGAATCCAATATAATAATCAAGTATCAAAATATTCCCGGGAGGTTTTCACAAGGGAAGATAAGCTATGAAGCATTCGGAAATAAGATTATCATCTCGGGAATTTTTTTAGATTTTCAAAACCTTTAAGACCTCAAGTCCTGATTCACAAAACCTTTCGAAAAACTTTAGGGCCTTAATCCAAATCTTGTTTCATAACTCAGCAGTTTACAATACGGGAAACATTTATTTTCATAAAACTTTTCGTTTTAAAACTTTGATTTGAAAATAATCATGCTCATGACACCGTGATCCACTGTCACGTGTCTCCGTAGGTTCAACAACCCGCACGGACTACACCACGCACAATTAAACAAACATAATCAATTCCGACACCGTGATCCACTGTCACGTGTCTCCGTAGGTTCAACAACCCGCACGGAATATTAACCAGACATAATCAATTCCGACACCGTGATTAGAGATGTTAAACGGGCTAGCCCTAGCGGTTCTGGGCTAGCCCTAGCGGGTTTCGGGCTAAACGGTCCGGGCCAAAAAAGGCCCGGATTTAAACGGGCTAGGAAATATCGGCCCTAACCCTAACCCTAACGGGTTTCGGGCTAAACGGGCTAAATATTTAAAAAAATCTATTTTTTATTTTTTTATAAGTCATAAACCAAAAAAACAGTAACAATATATTTTATATATATGTAACAAATATACTATAATAAATATAACAAAACATACACTTTTATGTATATATATATATATATAAACACACTATATTAACAAATACAGTAATAATATATATTATATATAATATTAATATATATTACATATATAATATTAATATATGTTATATAAATATAGTATTACTGTAAGTTGAAATTAACAATATATATATATATATATATATCGGGCTTCGGGCTAGCCCTAGCGGGTTTCGGGCTAGCCCTAACGGGCTTCGGGCTAAACGGTTCGGGCCAAAAAAGCCCGGATTTAAACGGGCTAGGAAATATCGGCCCTAACCCGGTTTTTTAGCGGGTTAAACGGGCCAGCCCGACGGGCCCGAGCCCGTTTAACATCTCTAACCGTGATCCACTGTCACGTGTCTCCGTAGGCTTAACAACCCGCACGGACTAAATCAATCACAACAATCACACACACCGTCCTGAAACCGTAGTCCACTGCCACGTGTCACCGTAAGCCCCGTCAAGCTCACCCGGTTGGACGTACTGTGTCCGAAACTCATGGTCCACTGCCATGCGTTATCGTAGGCCTCGTCAGACCAGCACGATTGGACCTCAGTACCTCACTAAGTTCTGACCCCGTAGTCCACTGCCACGAATCCTCGTAGGTCCCGTCGAACCAACACGAGTGAACTTAGCGGTCACACACATATTCATATTCACATTCACATTACATACAACAATGAGCACAATTAATCAATCATATTGATCACCACAAAATCGTACATCCCACGCACATAACACAATCTCAACACTCGCAACAACTATCGTCAATCAACGACACATAACCATCATAACACACGTTCGGTACACAATACATTGCACAACCGAGTGTACAACTTACAAAAAAAATCCCATATGTACGTCGCAATCCTGCACAAATGGCACAACGCCTAACACGTATACTAATATAACACTATTATCGCAAAGCCTTCAAATTACGGAAAACACAACCAACTCAAACGGAACATAATTACGAAGGCAAGCAAAATCATCATACATATCATACGTAATTACTAGTCACAAGATACAAGTCGTATAATAAGATACTTGCCTTAATAACCGTTACCAAACGCTCCGAAGAACACGGTTCGACCGGGAAGCTTGGACCCC
Organism: Orobanche coerulescens; assembly: GCA_033398695.1. Classification (NCBI taxonomy): domain Eukaryota; kingdom Viridiplantae; phylum Streptophyta; class Magnoliopsida; order Lamiales; family Orobanchaceae; genus Orobanche; species Orobanche coerulescens. The sequence continues at coordinate 6,847,354 of CM065816.1, forward strand.
GAAGAAGACAACGAACGGAAGGGTTCCGACTCGAGTTCTTCACAAGAATTCGACCCTAACAACATATAATCAATAAATCATCGATCATACGAGGAAGAATAATCGTAGAACGCCCGAAAACCCCTCTATGACATTTTACCGGACACCTTCAAGGCGTCGATCAAGAACTCGACCAAAACAACGAATCGATACGATCCAACCATGGAATAACAAGGGAAATGATACAATACATCTAAATAATCATCGATCTATCACAATCCTAAGTTAAATCGGATTAAACGAATGAAATCGAACAAAATACCCAAAATCCCCAAAATTAGATTTCTAGAAAATCTCACCTGATTCGCTCGATCAAAGGGTGTTATAGGACGGATTATTGATGATACGAACCTCAAAATGTCATGTATTTATAGTATAACAACATGTCTCCATGATTGATCAAGCTCCAGCCGCGTAATGGAAGAAAACGAGTGAGAAAAAATGAGTGAAACCCGACTGCTCTGCCATATTTATACTGCTGCCGGACACGGCGCAGCAAACGGCCCACACCAGCGCCGGATGTCTCGGCCGTGTCTCTGCAGGCTGCCGGTCCTAGCCGACCCGACGAAGGACACGGCGCTCGGCAGCGCCATTTTCAGGGCCGTTTCGCCCAGGTCAGGCCAGCAGCCTCCAGGCACAAAATGAAGAATCACAACGACGATCCGAACGACCCCAAAATCCGAACCTGAATACGAACCGAAAATACGGTTACGAAGTACTCGCAAAGACGAATCTAAGAGCTAATAGAACACACGATTCCGACCACCCGAAGGCATAAAATTTGACAACGGAAGGTAATTACCCCAAACTTTGGGAAATTACGAAAGTGGCCCAAAACGTCTGAAAATCACGATATGTGATCGAATAACCAAACCGAAGTTCAAAACACGTCTAAAAAAGTTAAACGGACTTACAGGAAACTCGAAACAGTAATTTCGAACGAGATTCACGAGAATCGAACTCGAGTGCGGAAAAGCCGTTAATAAACACGGAACTCAACAAAACAATACCGAAACGAACTCGGATGACAAAAAGTGCAGAATTAATCATTCTCAGAATGACGAGACGGTCCCAAGCAAGTCGTCAAAATGGACCTCCGCCGAAAAAAGAAAATTACCGGAAATCCGAAATTGCGGATATTACAATGATGTAGCACAATTAATACTTTTAATTAATATTTACATACTCTTTTAGAGTATTTTATCTTCTGGGTGGTATATGCTTATAAATTATTGCTTCCAAGGTAGCATAATTGATCCTTTTGAAAAATATCACATACTCTTGATGAGTACTTCATATTTTTGGTAATATATGATTGTTTTTTATTTAAATTATTGCTCCTGAGTTTAGCATAATTAATATTTTTGAAGAAAAATACATGCTCCTCGAGAGCAATTTACATTTGAAGTTGCATGTATTTATTTCAAATGAAAAATACATAACTTTATGTCATATTGATTTGTTCATTTCTACTAGAGGAATGGAAAGACAATCCCCGAAGGATTGGTATAATTTCATATGGCAATATTCTTATTATCGGTTTAAAAGGAGCTTTATTCAATGAGTATCGAATTAATTATAAGCGATATAAAATTTTATCCAATGATCATGTTGCGATGAATTTCAAATTCAAGTATCCATATCAAAGACACAATATTTGGGTCACACCCTATGTTATTAGTGCACCTCCTGAAGAGGATTGATTTTATTATCCAATTCCAACTATCTCCGACATTAGGGGGATATATAAAATATAAATAAGAGAAAGTCGGAAAATTTTCGTTGAGTTGGATATTTAAATTTACGCACTATGAACTCGAAGTTCAACAAGTTATTGATTGCCAAAGGAGTGATGAAATCTCATATATCAGTTGTATTTGTACCATAAAGAAGTAAAGTCGAATGTGAACGAAATATATTTGTTGATACTCCTCGACGCCAGAAGCGTGAGAGACGTATTCTTTATTGATATTAAAGAAAAAATCCGCGGAATGCAAATAGATTAAACTATAACATCACTTCAAAAACCTCCTGAAGAGGATCGTCCCGAAGATGAGAATCTCAATACCTTAATTTGCACGTGCACTAAATAATTACAGTATTGGATTATGGGACGACCAAATCAAATGTTATGGGAAATGTTGAATATTTGATTTTGTTGAAGTTGTCATTGACTTTGTGAATATGGGAGAATTGTTTATAAGAATGATAGTTGTCGACAACACTTTGTGTCTCAACAATTGCTAGTGGAGTGCCTGAAGCACTAAATAAAATATAAGCAATTGAGACAAAGCTTAACTCGCAAAATCAAATAAAGTGGTGAAAGATAAGCGAGATTAGCATATCAAGGGTTTAAGCGCATACCCAAAACATATTCTCCCGTTGGCACTAAATTTCGTCATTTAATATACATATGACAATTATTATGAATATAGATATTCAATTAGTAATGTCATCACCACATTTTTCTATGGGTCATTGGACGCGAATATCTATATGAAAGTCCCTGACGGACTTGAGGTTCCTAAAGTAATAGGAACGTGAAATTCGCAATATGTACTATTTTGAGTTATAAATATTTATACATTTTGAAATAGTCTGGTGTATCAACCGACTAAGTGAATTCCTCCTGAAGAAGATATATGTGAATTATTTGAACTCGTGTCTAAATACAAGTTCAAAATGAAAAACTTAGATAAAACTAAGTATTAGTATTGTCTCGACTTGTAGATCGAGCATATATGATGGAAAATTTTTATCCATTTAGCTACCTAAAGGTTGTCTTACCACTTGAAGTGGATACCGACTCATATAAATCTCAAGAAAATAACAAAGATATAAGAGGACCAGAAGTTCCGTACTTGTATGTTATTGAAGCATTACATTATCAGGCCTGATATACAATTTGAATTTAACATGCTAGCAAAATTTAATATTTCTCCACGAGGAGAATGTGGAATGGTGTTAACTATATTGGTTTATTACATGAAAGAGATCGAGATTCAATATTGGTGGCTATTAGGGATTATGATCTCATATTTGTTCTCATACTGCATATTTATTATGATGATAAATATTCTCCATTTATGTGTTGCATATAATGTTTGGGCAAGTAAGATGAAATTTATTTCCACACGAGCTTCAAAAGAGCAATAATGATAATCTAGCAGATTTATTCACTAAATCTCTCCATGTCTGAAAATTATATTCATGGTATTGGAGTGTAAGATTGTTATCTTGAGGGGGAGAAGTGATAACGTTTAAATCAGTTTGAAGATTATGTCGACCCTGAAGGTCAAAAGGTCCTGAAGACCAAATGGTTGTACTCTTTTTCCCTTTCTAAGTTTTTTCCCACCGGGTTTTCTTAGTTAAGGTTTTTAACGAGGCAACCAATGCAACACATGAGCAAATTTATACTATGTACTCTTTTTCTCTATCGGTTTTTTCCCACAGGGTTTTTCCGAAGGAGTTGATGAGGCATGAACATCATAATATTCAAGAGGAAATATTGTATGAAGACGATGTCACTTGTATCTCAAAAGGTAGATACATCAATATTCACTTAAGTGATTAGTCGGCGAACTTATTCACAAAGGCGTTGCCGACATCAACATTCAGAAGACTAGTATACAAGATCGGAATGCGTCAACTCAAAGATCTTATGTAATTGATTTCAGGAGGAGTAGCTGTACTCTTTTTCCTTCGATCGGATTTTTTCCCACTGGGTTTTCCCGACAAGGTTTTAATGAGGCAGCATGTATTAAAGGTCATTCAAGGGGGAGTGTTGTAATTAATGTATTTATTAATGAATGACCTTTATACCCCCGAAACCCTAGATGTGTACCTATAAATAAAGGCCTTTGGCCCTCATAAGAATACACACATTATTCTCCTTCTCTTCAAATCTCTCTCTTTTTCTCTCAAGTTTATTACATATAGATATATAAAGCGCCTTTTGTTTCAGGAGAAAGTAAAGAGACTGTAAATAGAGTCAATCAATTGCATTCATAATAATGATAGAGAGGCCTTTATATAGGCATTACAATGAGAGTCCTTCCATACATAGGATTCCTAGATAAGGTAAGACATCTAATAGGATCCTACTACCTCTAGAAGGATCTAGAACCTTCCATCTATGTATCTACAATCAGTATTAGGTAAGACACATCACGGGAATAATAATTCCCGGAACACTCCCCCTGTGTCGAGCACTAATACAACAATGGTGCAAAAGATGTTGCCATCGTAAAAACCTATTCCAAGCCAAAACAAAACTCCATGGGAAAAATAAAGGCTTGATGAGGAAAAGAATGCAGTGCACCAACATAACATGTCGTGTATACTCCCCCTGATATATACATAACGACTCCCCCTGATGAGTACCTCAAATCATAGGAGTCGGATGCCAAGTTGCCCTCACAACTATACCAAGGAAAAACCCAGTGGGAAAAATACCTCTTGGTCTAAGTTGAACAGAAGTACAACGCATCATTGTATGGATGTTCTCATAGGTCGCCTCGTTAAAAACCTTACCAAGTGAAAACCCAGTGGGAAAAACAAACTTTGGTCTAAGGACAAAAAGAGCGCGACACATCCAAAGTGCAGAGTCACTAAAGACTTATCCGAAAATCAAGTTTTCTAAGGTCTTGACCTCCATGCACTAAATCAGTCATAACTTCTTCGATTCAATAGGTATCAACGAAACTGTAAGAACTTATGAAAACTAGACACCCATAGCTTTTCATTCACATACAGTACGTAATCTAGATCGACCTTAGCAGATCACAAAGCTCTATCGAAGTTGACTCAGCAAATTACCGGACATGTCTTGTCTTACTTTGCAACAATAGTCATATGTCACTCAACATGATGGATGTGATCAAATGGTTGGTTTCCTTGGAAAGTAGACACAAACCTTTCCAATGGCACCAATTTCACCATTTTCCATCAAGTGAGCTGCCTTGTAGGTCACATTCTGGGCAGATTCGGGTATCAGTTTTCAAGTGTCCTTTTTATCGAGATAGAGCGAGCTTCAAGCTTCTTGTCAATCACAGACATTGCGTGAGCGTATCCTAGGCCATCATCACAGTGGCTTTACCGGATTATTACGAATGAGTACATCGAGTCAAACATGAGTACATAATACCGTACTTTTCTCTTAAGACTGCATCATCACTTAAGTGAGCCAAGTCTTATGATGACTTCGACTAATCATTGGGAATCATATAGGCATTACTTTATCGTCTCTTAGAGAAACCGTCCCTTAGATTGCCTTAAACCGATTGATGAATACGCATCATCAAGTGTCCCCAAGATCCTTTCATTCTTAACTTTGGATTTAGCGGAATCTCTTAGTCTCACAAGAGTACATCACTATAAACCCTTAGTTTTACACGCAAAAGCTTCATATCTCTTCCAAATCAAGTATATACTTAGTATGCGTTCCCGACAATCACTTGTCGACGCGCTCCGTGGTCAGGAGCCACTTGATTTGAGTCTGATCCACCACGAGATCCTTTTTGTCACTGATCGGCCAAAAAACTTATCCTAAAAATAGGAGTTCTTGAGTCGCTCGCAAATATATACGAGGTAGAAGTAGTTTGTGGTGAGTTCTACCAAGGTCTTTTCTCTCGAGGATTGTCCAACAGGGCTTCGTATAATTTTTTTGTTACAAATTGCGAGAAATAAATACTAAAATATTAAAAAAGATATTTTTGGGTTTTTTAAAAATTAACTAAATTAAAATGCAGTATATTTTAAACTAAACTATTTTTAATAAGACTATTTTATATAAGACTATTTTTATTAAGACTGTTTATACTAGACTATTTATATTAAGACTATTTATTTTAAGACTATTTATATAAGACTATTTATATAAGACTATTTATACTAGACTATTTTTAACTAGTGAAAATGAATAGAATTAAAATGAGTTGGGAATTTATAAAATTTAGGGGAATACGGGTTCATTAAATTAGGTTTTTAATTGAGTATAGGAATTGATTTATACAGATATAAAAGAAAAAACGAATGTTTATCGAGTAATCAACTTTTCACCTCCGTACTTTCGTAATCAAAGATGTCTTAATCGCTGTCACTTTTTTAAGATGTTGATAACAAGATTAACACTTGATAGATTGAAAAGACGTGTTTCCAATACACTTAACAATCAATCAAGGAGGTTTCACTAGTAGAAATAGGATATGATCAATCTCTATTTAAACCAATTAGTCCTTTCATTTCTCTAACTTGACTATTTTTAGGATAAACGATCGTTCATCGAGTAATCAACTTTTCACCTCCGTACTTTCGTAATCAAAGATGTCTTAACCACTTTCGCAATCTTAAGATGTTGATAACAAGATTAACATTTGATAGATTGAAAAGATATATTTCCAATTCACTCAACAATCAATCAAGAAGGTTTCATTAGTAAAAATAGGATATGATCAATCTCTATTTAAACCAATTAGTCCTAAAAATAGTTTAAATCAATCAAATACTCAATATATAACCTAATAGAAATCCCCTTCCCCTAGGAAGAAAGATTAGCTACTCATCGGTTTATACATACTAAAATTATAATAGAAATAATTGATATATATAATATATATAGAAACTTTTAATTACTAGAACTTAATGACAATAGATAAAGCTTACTTGAATATGATGAATCAAAGTGCAAGAAACAAACTTCAAAATATAACTTCAAACTTGTTTAAAGGTTACAAGCTTACAAAATTTGAAAGTAAAACACTAAGTAAAATACTAAGTGCTTATTGATCAAGCACTTTTCAATTACAAACTAAATGAAAGAAAAACTTCAAACCAAAAATAAAATACAAACTAAAATTGAAAGTTCTAAGGAAAATATATTGCTAAAGGAAAGGAGTATTTCTTAGCAAGAAGTTGAGGATTTCTTGGTAAGAATGTGGGTGATTTTGCAATGGGTGAAGATGCCCTTTTATAGGTGATTTTCAAGAATACAATTGATTATTTAATTCAAAATATCTATTGTAATATCATTTTTTTAATTCTTTGTTCACACTTCACCCATGTCTTTGAATTTTCAGATTTTTGACCAAAAAAATATCTTGTGGTTGATTTCACAAGTTGGTCAAAAGTGGACTAATTTTGCATGGCATCTGCTGAAACACGGCGATGAAAAACGACCCAGTTTGCCCCGTGTTGTGCGCCGTTTGTGGTGACTCGGTCTCTTCCGGAATACGCGCGAGGACACGGCGCTAAATGCCGGCCGTGTGTGAAACGGCCCAAGACACGGCCTCTTTTGCGCCGTATGTGAAACGGCCGACAGAACACGGTCCATTTTGCGTCGTTTTGTATGGTCGTTTTGCCTTGAAAAATTCCCGTCGTTGGATTTGGTCTTGTTTTCCGTCCTTTTTGATGCTTCATGTCGATGTCAATCAGTAAAATAACCATTTTTAGCTCATGTTTGGATATATCTGTAAAATATATATTTTTAATCACAAATCAGTACAATTATGCCCGGAAAAATGAATATTTTGTATATGAATTTTAGATCAATTATGCACCAATCAAATACCCCACACTTAAATTCTTGCTAGTCCCGAGCAAGACTCATTATTAATCACACACAAAATAAAAATTAAAATAAGACACAAAATAAAAAATAAAAAAATAATACACACAAATTTAAGAAAAATAATTATATATAAAGATAAAAAGAGATCAAAATGCCATTAATACACAATAACCAACTTTATACAGTAGATAGAAAATGAATCAAGATTCAAAATAAATCTACTAACGATTTTGAAGTTAAAACACGGTTTTTATTTTTGTAATTCCAAAATGCAAGGTTTCCCCCCCTAAAGGTTGATTATTTCTTTCCCACTCGTGACTTCACACGACTCCCTTTAATGGTTGCTCTCGATCACTCGTTTATTTTTCGACTCAATATGAAGAAGAATTTCATCGGCGTCATCAAATATTGTGATTTTCACAAAATTGAGTGTATTGAAATTCAGCTGCTAATTAATTCAAATCTGCTCATAAACTACATCCCTTTTAGTGATAGCTTTCACACCGTTATTTGCTAACGTGTAGCTCTTTTCACTAACACAATTTCTATCTCATTATTTTTCTTTCGTAAAAAGGTGATAGCTTTCACACCGTTATTTGCTAACGTGTAGCTCTTTTCACCAATTTTTCGAGACGGCGACTACGCACCAACAATGGTTAGTCCTTTATTTTTCGCAAAATTTAAGACTTCCAAAATTAGCATTTATTCGCTCAACACTTCTCCTTTTCGTCATTTATTTTTTTTAGGTGATAGCTTTCACACCGTTATTTGCTAACGTGTAGCTCTTTTCACCAATGCCTCCTTTTTTTTTAGGGAATATAATTTTTGCAGAAAATCATTTTTTAGTTAAGCATGAAAAATCAAAAACTCCACAAATTAAGTAAATTTCAGTTTTATTTTTCATCAACCAATTGATTCTTCTTTTCTCAAGGTAACGAATGACTCGATTTTATATGATAACTACAAGGTTTGGAAAGAGAGATTAAGGTTCAAAAATTTTTTTTGGAATATACAATTTTTTAAGTTAAAAAAATTTTTAGAATATAGTATATAGCTAATTTATTGGTGTTATCGCCAGATCTAGAAATATCACAAAACAAAATAATATATATATATATATATATATATATATATATATATACTGAAAAAAAAAAATTTAGGCAAATAAAAACACACCAAAATACTAACACACCAAAACACTAAAACAAACCACACCAAAATTACAACACACCAAAATACTAAAACAAACCACCCCCAAAATTGAAAATAAAACTGTCCTCAGTTTATAAAATAAAAAATAAAAATCAATGCGAAAAAGCGAGAATACTCCCTGTTAAGAAAGTTGATGTCTGAGCCTAACGCCTTTTAGAATCTGCAAGAGAATAAATATACGAGGCACACACAAAAGAAAATAAAATATACTCGTAAGTATAACATAATTTTTTAGATGCGCATCAAGAAAGTCCGAAGAGTCGCCTTACGCTGCCATCAAAGTTTTTTAAAAAAAACAAAACACGAAATAAAAATTACAACAATACATAAATCGCGAATAGATGCGCGTCAAGAGATCAAGAAGAAACTCCTTAAGCTGCCATCATTTAGCACGATTATTACACACGACAGAAAGTAAAAATACAAGAGGTCCGTCATGGGTTATCAAAGGGAGAGGAATGAATCCACTTTTCGTTTTCTCACTGTAAAATCTTCTACCCAGACAATTTTAGCAAGAGCTGGATCTGGTTGAGGAACAAATTCATTGAGTTTTTTGATTAGTTCTTCTGGTGTTGTTGCAACGACTATGATTCGTTTTGCACGTTCGGAAATAAAACCCTTTTCGGCAGAGTAGTCGATGAAAGACAGTAAACCATCAAAGAAACAATTGACATTAAGCACTCCTATTGGTTTTTGATGAACATTTAGCCGGCCTGTAACCACATGAAAAAGTTCCTCAAGGGTGCCAAAACCACCGGAAGGGCGATAAAGGCGCGAATTATTTATCATGTGAGTTTTGCTATCTTGCATTTTCACAGATCTAAACTCATCTCCAATAGTTGACCCGGTGATTTTACTTTCAGCCAGAGGTTTTGGGATTACTCCCAATACTCTTACTCCTTCCATATAGGCGACAGCACTCGTCCCATTAATCCTAGACTTCCTCCTCCGTAAACTACATGAATGCATTTTTCTCCTAAGGTACGACCCAAGTCGTGGCCGCTTCATGAAGCATGCCTCTTTTCCAGAACTAGATCCACCAAAAATGCAGACTGTAAAATTTTTTTGCTGAAGATGATGACTCCATTTTTGAAAAGAAATTTATTTAGAGAGAAAAAGAGAAAAGTACAAGTTTGAGGGATGAATAAAAGAAACAAGCACAAAGGTTATTTATAGAAGAAAAAATGAGGAAAAATTGTTTAACAAGTTTGTGAATGCGTTTGATTGTGCTTCAACTACTAAATAGAATAATGAAAGCTTTTATCGCGTATCACATTTTTATTCGAAAATCTCACCACACGACAAAAATAAAAGATACTTACGCGTATGTACGGTAGTTGTGATTGTGGCTCACATCTTCCTCCGATTTTACGTCGAAACGGCCTAAACGCCTTCTATGAGTCTGGGAGAAGCTTCCCATCCAATTTTCTTACAAATTGGCAAACAGGTCTTTTAACGTCGATTCCCAAGACGTTGTTCATATTCTCGGTTTGAATTTATTCCACAAACATTGAATTCGTAATACACAAGTCCACTAGGATGCGTGTCAAGAGAAATTTCGATATTATCTAAATTCTCCTTATTCGTACCATCATTAATGAACCGAATTTTATCTTCTCTGTTTGTAGATGGAATTCCTAAAGATCGACATTTTGCATTACAGCCCATCTAGCACATTTATAGCAAACGGCTAGAATCTTTGCTCGTCGTTTCTTGGCATATGAACTTTTTCCAAGCCCCAGTAAGAATCTAGTTGGTGTTTCGTGAATTCACCTTCTATTCTTACTTTGGCTTCGATAATGAATCTTATGTCAAAAGGTATGCTTTTATTCGTAAGCAACCTCATCCTTTCAAGCCTTGTCTTGTAAATTTTTAAAATTGCATTTTTGCTTAGAAAGGAAATCTTTTTCAATTTTAAACAATGTTTCATCCATGACAAAAAAATTAAAATGAAAACGATAAAATATCTACAAATATCGGTTGTTGTGGGAAACTCAAAAATCCGACTTTAATAGTCACGAGTACCGTTATCCGCCACTTGACCAGGAAAAATTATATTTGGCCTAAAACAATCCCACAACGGCGCCAAAATTTGATCGGCCAAAAACTTATCCTAAAAATAGGAGTTCTTGAGTCGCTCGCAAATATATACGAGGTAGAAGTAGTTTGTGGTGAGTTCTACCAAGGTCTTTTCTCTCGAGGATTGTCCAACAGGGCTTCGTATAATTTTTTTGTTACAAATTGCGAGAAATAAATACTAAAATATTAAAAAAGATATTTTTGGGTTTTTTAAAAATTAACTAAATTAAAATGCACTATATTTTAAACTAAACTATTTTTAATAAGACTATTTTATATAAGACTATTTTTATTAAGACTGTTTATACTAGACTATTTATATTAAGACTATTTATTTTAAGACTATTTATATAAGACTATTTATACTAGACTATTTTTAACTAGTGAAAATGAATAGAATTAAAATGAGTTGGGAATTTATAAAATCTAGGGGAATACGGGTTCATTAAATTAGGTTTTTAATTGAGTATAGGAATTGATTTATACGGATATAAAAGAAAAAACGAATGTTTATCGAGTAATCAACTTTTCACCTCCGTACTTTCGTAATCAAAGATGTCTTAATCGCTGTCACTTTTTAAGATGTTGATAACAAGATTAACACTTGATAGATTGAAAAGATGTGTTTCCAATACACTTAACAATCAATCAAGGAGGTTCCACTAGTAGAAATAGGATATGATCAATCTCTATTTAAACCAATTAGTCCTTTCATTTCTCTAACTTGACTATTTTTAGGATAAACGATCGTTCATCGAGTAATCAACTTTTCACCTCCGTACTTTCGTAATCAAAGATGTCTTAACCACTTTCGCAATCTTAAGATGTTGATAACAAGATTAACATTTAATAGATTGAAAAGATATGTTTCCAATTCACTCAACAATCAATCAAGAAGGTTTCATTAGTAAAAATAGGATATGATCAATCTCTATTTAAACCAATTAGTCCTAAAAATAGTTTAAATCAATCAAATACTCAATATATAACCTAATAGAAATCCCCCTTCCCCTAGGAAGAAAGATTAGCTACTCATCGGTTTATACATACTAAAATTATAATAGAAATAATTGATATATATAATATATATAGAAACTTTTAATTACTAGAACTTAATGACAATAGATAAAGCTTACTTGAATATGATGAATCAAAGTGCAAGAAACAAACTTCAAAATATAACTTCAAACTTGTTTAAAGGTTACAAGCTTACAAAATTTGAAAGTAAAACACTAAGTAAAATACTAAGTGCTTATTGATCAAGCACTTTTCAATTACAAACTAAATGAAAGAAAAACTTCAAACCAAAAATAAAATACAAACTAAAATTGAAAGTTCTAAGGAAAATATATTGCTAAAGGAAAGGAGTATTTCTTAGCAAGAAGTTGAGGATTTCTTGGTAAGAATGTGGGTGATTTTGCAATGGGTGAAGATGCCCTTTTATAGGTGATTTTCAAGAATACAATTGATTATTTAATTCAAAATATCTATTGTAATATCATTTTTTTAATTCTTTGTTCACACTTCACCCATGTCTTTGAATTTTCAGATTTTTGACCAAAAAATATCTTGTGGTTGATTTCACAAGTTGGTCAAAAGTGGACTAATTTTGCATGGCATCTGCTGAAACACGGCGATGAAAAATGACCCGGTTGCCCCGTGTTGTGCGCCGTTTTGTGGTGACTCGGTCTCTTCCGGAATACGCGCGAGGACACGGCGCTAAATGCCGGCCGTGTGTGAAACGGCCCAAGACACGGCCTCTTTTGCGCCGTATGTGAAACGGCCGACAGAACACGGTCCATTTTGCGTCGTTTTGTATGGTCGTTTTGCCTTGAAAAATTCCCGTCGTTGGATTTGGTCTTGTTTTCCGTCCTTTTTGATGCTTCATGTCAGTAATCTGTAAAATAACCATTTTTAGCTCATGTTTGGATATATCTGTAAAATATATATTTTTAATCACAAATCAGTACAATTATGCCCGGAAAAATGAATATTTTGTATATGAATTTTAGATCAATTATGCACCAATCAGTCACTTAACTTAGTTCCCCACTAAGATAAGATTTAACCACAAGCTGCACGTCAGTTTTTGGGAAACTATCTAACTGAAAAGATAGTGGATGCTATAACATCCATTACGATAGCACAACTAAGTTTCGTGTCATCGTAGTCGATTCCAGTGCGTTCATGAGAAACCTCGCGTCATGAGGTGAGTTTAACTCCTTCTCTCACTCGCTTTGACAAAGTATACGGATAGATCTTATCTTTGGAGTGTCGGCACCACTTCAACAAAGGGCTATCACTTTGTTTATACTGGAGTCGCATATGTTTCCATTTTAGGCCAAGGCTACAACGTTGTAGATTTTCAACGAAGTATGGTTCGATTAAACTCACATTCCACGTCCTCATGAACTGGCTTTATTCATAGAGTACTCTTTATGGATTGGCGTTCATTGAGGTGTCCCCCAATAATGACTATAATCCAGAATCACATGAGACGGATGAGTTCATTTGATCATATGATCAAGTTTCATGTACCAAGCTCGCATACATTCTTAGCGAGAGTATTTATCGAACCAAGTGGCATCTCAATACTCTATGAGATCCACGGCCTAGTAACACCATCTACCACAATTTGTGATGTTACCATATCACCATTTATAGGTGACGAACGTCCATGACCGGACACAATCCTTGCAGACATGTTTGCAGCATGTATTTAATCTCGTCACTTTAGGGAACTTGGTGAGGCACAGTAGGGACAAACTACGACAATTCCAAGTCATTCTACTCGAACATGATCCTTCGCATCTCCCCCTAACGACGGGAAGAATGGCTCATCAAAGTAACTTACGAGATCGTCTGCCAAGGTATATTTTAAGCGGACTATGAGTAAAAGCGCATGTCATATTCATCATTTATAACCCGTCATAATGCGTTGTGGTGACGCACTTTGGCACATGAACATGTGGACGATAAAGGTTTTCAGTGTTAACGCAATCCAGTTAACAAAATGCATACTGTTACACTCGTAACTAAGCATTTGAATGATGATAGGTATAAGTGAATATGACATGTTGACCTATGCTACATAACCGTAGCTACTGGTCCTGAGAATCCAACAAAACCGCCACCATGCACCACCGGGATCGAACATAAAGAAACGATTGAACCGATGATAGGCCGTTGGTTTTATCAAACCTCTAGTGCTTTCTTGAAGAGTTCACTCCCTTCACCAGCCCCAAACACCTCAAAATTTTATGAGCATGTATAAACGGGTGTTTTGGATTCCAAAACCATCAACCTCGTGGTCAAAAACCGATTGAAATGATATTGAACTGGTTGATGGGGCGGCTGGTGGTATGTGAAAACTTCATTTAAGTGGTTCACCTCCTTCCAAGTCTCCAAATGGCACCGAAATTTGTGAGAAGGTAGCCTTGGATGTTAGGAAGTACTTGTCAAAATTTCACTTTAAGACTTGGTCTAAAAGTGGGTGAACCGACCTTTACAATGACTGGTCCGCAAGTTTGACAACCATAAACTCAGGTTTCATCAACTTATCAATCATTGTCAAAGGAACCACATAACATATAAATGTTATCACTTGAGTATGACCATTTGTGAACACCATCATAGCATTATAAGCCACCCAGTCTAATACTTATGATCATGTATGTATAAGGACTCGGTGAAAAGGGAGGACTCAGCACCATGCTTATGCGAGTCGCTACATTATTCTCTTTAGCATAGGAGGGTGTCGTCTCCTAATCGTGCCAAAGAATAGGCTTTAATAAATGAACATGGATAAGAAGGATCATCGGGGGGGTCTTTGGCGTCACACATGCTTATGAAAGCTAGACGCGGATGACATAAATATCATCATCGGTCATGAGCCCTGCTCACGACTCCACCAATGTACTTTGGTGTCTTTGATCTAACTAGTTTATTTGTTTAAAGAAAATGATGTCCATGACAATACCGTGGTATATGGATCATCAAATTGTCCAATTTCTGGACTATTAAAGCCTAAATGTGTCAATGTCCCAATACATCTTCTGGTTACACAAACCGATGCAAGCCGGACCATATTGAATCATGAATATTCTTCCTTTTCACATATCCAATACAAGTGATGCATAAGATTTTATTTCTCACAAATCACAATGAGATGCTATGAGTGATACACTTTGGCATATATATCATCGAGTCATAACATGGTTCAATTGTTATGGAACATATGTGACTAGAAAACGTCATTCGGCATTCAACAACTTGAGCATTATACCACTCATTGATTGTGATGACCTAGTCATCATAGTCACAATAGATTTATAAACCGAAATCCAAAAATATTGTGTTCCTTGGAAATAGCTTAATACGCACTCAATTTCGCTTGCAAAATTTTACAAATATGAGCATAGCGAACACTTTAACAACATAGAGATTTTATACCAGATACGATCAAAATGATCTATCATATTGAGTGCATAACATGGCAAGGTTATATTCCAAGGGGCAAAATTACGACACAAGCATGGTGTAACACTACCATGCACATGCTCGACCTTCTTATAAGGGTGTGTATTTTGGGCTTCCCCAAGGAAACTGTTTTTCAACATTTGAAAGATGATGGTTTAGCGTACAACGCATACCAAAACTGCATCATCTATGGCAAATTTGGCCAAAAAGAGGTTGAAAAAACATGTGTCATAAGACCACTTGAAAATTTAAGATGGGAACCAAGTTGGTTGGGACAAAAGTTAGCACAATCGCTGGAAAATAAAATTCCACGCAGCTTGACCTTTGTTCACTAAAACAGCGATAACTCCCTTGTTAGGAAGGCTATGGACGAACAGTCAGATGTTCTGGAAACTAGACTTCCGTATATTTCTATCCATATATTGTGCATCACACGGATCATTAAACTCAGATCACAGTGCATGTTTTAATTGACTGCTTTAGTATTTCCCAAGTTTAGTGAGAAAACAAGGTTGAGACCATATCCAATGGCATAAGTGTTGATGCAAAAACATGGCAATAACAGCCATAGGTGCGTCTAAACGCAACAGGGTGTTCGATTTCTTATCTCGACTAATGATCCTTTCGGTAACAACAACTTGGTAGACTTGCAGAGAAAGTAGGAATGTCGGTACAACTAAGGCTGTTTAAAAACCACTAATTCCGTTTGAACTTTCAAAGCATAAACAAATACCAAGGAAGATGCGCCTAGTCATGATCAAAGTGTAGACAAAATCCACCAAAGTGTATCAAATCAACCAAGTATGTTAATTCTCAATTTGCAAGCATACGTCATAATAGCCATGTTATATGGATGCAACACGGTGCATCATAATTAAGCATTTTGAACCATGAGACATAATGAATATACCATAACCAACTCATCTTGACCATCCAATAAGATCGACTAAACATAGTCAAATGTATAAGGCATATGCCTTTACAAATACTCGGAAAAGTATTCGGACCTATAGTCATACTAACTATAATCGAGGTCAACGAATTCATGTATTTACCGCAATATGCCATTGCTTTACATGTTGAAATTCATGAGAATCACTCGTACATTCTTTCATATATCACATTGCAAGGAGACGGTGCATGACTACACCCACATGCAATATTTTATTTTAATAGGATGAAAGATGGAGTTTTCCAAGTATGGGATTGGGTCAAGACCAATGTGGTGGTCGCTCAATTCATCGTGACAAATCCGTCACAAATCGATTTTAGCCACGACATATACGTCGCAATCGATGTTTGTCCCATTTTTACATCACAATTCCGTGACTAATCATGAACAAGTCATAACTTTACCGTTATCGACAATGTTCATTTTTTTCAATTGTTGGTTTAAAATCGATAAAACGGCGACATCAAATCGCACCCAAAATGTGGTGTATGCAACAACCACAAATATCGACTTTCAACAATTATCCGTGACTACCCCAGGACCGTCACACAGTTTATTTCGACATCCGAGAGTGATACCTGTAACACCCCCGATATATTCAGGAATATTACAGCACCGTAAATCCTTTACATAAGGATTTACAAGGCTGAAGAATTGAACAGACATTAAGAGGTACTAACAAATGGAAATAACGGAATTAAGATACAAAAGTTCTGACCAAATACTGAAAATACAATTGTTTAACAAAAACTTAATAATACATCACCAAATTCAAATTCATCATAAATGACTTCGTACTCGAGTACTTATTGAAATAACCAATAAACAACAGACAAATAAACCCGGCCGGAACATCACTCTGCACCCTCGTCGTCATGCAGCTCCAGTGGTTGTTTTCCCGCTCTCCTGGATCCTGAACATAAACAAAATGTTCACCCCCGAAGGGATTAGCACAACGATGCTAGTACAAGTACCACAACATATTATTCAACGTCACACGCAGAATAATAATAACGTAAATGATAAAATGTCAAACGAGTCTTCTCCTGCGAGAAACTCATACATAACATACACAACTGATAATCACAACATGATATCATAACATACACATAGTAATTCCGACGATCCAGCGTTCACTGCCTAGAACCCACGATGATCCCGTCAGACCAACTCGTGGTGGAAAAACCCGTCCGATGATCCAGCGCACGCTAGCATAGATCCCCCTATGATCCCGTCGGACCAACACAAGGTGGACATACAACAACGACATACATGCATGACAATATATATAACATCAATACGTAAAACAAATAAGGTACTTGCCTCGATTCGAAGACAAGAACAATACTTCCACAAAACGAACACTTGAAGGTCGCCCCCCTCAATCAATCACGTAACAAGCTCGAACCTTAACAAAAGAAATAATATAGAATTTATCTCACGTCATACGAATGTCTAACAATTCGATTTACGGCCAAAAGCTCATAAAATGTAATCTGTCTGAACTTCTTAGCGCACGCTAAGTACTCTGTGTAGCGTGCGTTAAGTCTGCTCGATAGCGCACGCAAACAACAAAGCCTAGCGTACGCTAACTATGCATGGTCAGTAATTCACTGATGATCAGCTGACTGACTCGTCTGATGGCCTAGCATACGTTACGTACCAAACGTAGCGTACATTAACTGATGCTCGATAGCGCACGTTAATTTACATAGCTTAGCGTGCGCTAACTGTGCATGGCAGTTCACTACTGGGCAGAAAACTGTTCTCATCATGATCAAACCAATGAAATCTTCCGTGATAATTCATGTTACCTCCATGAATATCATGTTCATACGATTATGAGTGATATTAAGGATAACAACAATATCGGATTCAAGAATATGTATACTATTATAAAACCATATTCCATTTCGATTACAAATCTTCATACGACAATTCGAAAGGCTTAACGGTCGATATCAACACCTTTATATCAATCAAAATTATCATACTGTAGTTGTTTAACATTCCATCTATACTAGATAAATCCTTCCATGATCAATCCCTTAGATTCATCTAACAATAATGATGTTAAAGTCAAGTCCATGATTGCTATGAAGTCATCTACTAGATTTGGATTACCAATGATAGAAGCTTCTTCTACTTGTTCATTGTAATAAGATTCGAATCATGATGTTCATAATCAAGGTACTTGAGGCATAACCATCTCCATATTCCAAACATGATGCATGTTGAATAATTCACTAATGAAAATCAATATCTCGTTAACATGATCATCTAATTCTTTAGAATCCAACTCTAAGTCTGGAGATAGGTTGAACATACCTTAATATGACGAAAATCACTGAACCGTAAGGTAGAATCCGACTCCGGTTGGTTGTATGCCACTCTAAGGTGCTACTCCACTTCAATGATCACTCACAAGTAATATCCAATATTCAAGGATCGAGAAGATGTTTTCTAAGTGTATTAGAAGGGTAATTCTTGCTCTCTGGTCTCTCAAGAATGAAGTACAGACGAAGGAAATGGGAATAAAAAAGGAGTGTTGGCCCATATATAAACTTTCTGCACAAAGCAGATTAGCGCACGCTACTAAGCATTCCTTAGCGCGCGCTAATAAGAGTTGAATTCAAAACTGTCCAGGTTCGTCCGCGGGAATCTTATCCGGACCCATGTCCTGGCTGGCGCATGTGCTAGCTGCCTAGCTCAATAATTGAGTGCTTAGCGCACGCAACTCCTACATACGTAGCGTGCGCTAGTAGTAGCTCGATAGCGTGCGTTAAGCTACATTCTTAGCGTGTGCTATCACGAGTTTGCATGAGAAATTTTGCATGTTGTTATACTTATGTACAAAGATATCAATGTAAGAAATATCATACTCCAATCATCAAGATCACAATTCCGAATAATACAGGGTTCGAATACAGGTAAAATACACAGTAATAAATCCGGATATTACATACTCTCCTACTAAAAAGGAGTTTCGTCCCGAAACTCAAGACGAAAATAACTCGGGATATCTGGACTTCATGCCATCTTCCGTTTCCCATGTGGCTTCTTCCACTCCATGGCGTGACCATTGAACTTTGACCAAAACGATGGGTTTGTTTCTCAACTGCTTAACTCGACTCTCGAGTATCTTGACCGGTCTTTCTTCAAATGTCCCATCTTGAGCGACTTCGACCTCGCCGAAATCAATGACATGACTAGGATCTGGTATATACCTCCGTAACTGGGATACGTGGAACACGTTATGAACATGGCACAATGACGACGGCAATGCCAATCTGTATGCCAACTCTCCAACTCTCTCAAGGATCTCAAATGGTCCGATATATCTCGGACTCAGCTTTCCTTTCCTTCCGAAACGAAAGATTCCCCGAGTAGGAGAAACCTTTAAAAGTACGTGGTCTCCCGTACTGAACTCCAAAGGGCGACGGCGTACGTCTGCGTAATATTTCTGGCGACTCTGGGCGGTCAACAGCCTTTCACGAATCAAGGCTATCTTCTCTCGAGTCTGTACGATCAACTCTGGTTCTGTCCCGATTAAGTCTGATGAATCATCCCAACATAGGGGCAATCTACATCTCCTCCCGTATAATGCTTCAAATGGTGCCATCTTAATGGAAGCATGCCAACTATTGTTGTAGGTAAATTCAATCAACGGTAGATGAATTTCCCAATCGTTGGACCAATCTAAGGCACAGGCCCTTAGCATGTCTTCCACCGTTTGAATAGTCCTCTCGGATTGTCCGTCAGTCTGCGGGTGATAAGCTGTGCTGAAGTTCAATTCGGTCCCCAAGGCCTTATGAACTGCTTTCCAAAAGTGAGACACAAAACGGCCGTCTCGATCAGAAATAATGGTTTTCGGCGTACCATGCAATCGAACTATCTCCGAAATAAATACTCGTGCCAACCTCTCTGGTCCCCACGTGTCCTTAATGCCTAGAAAATGAGCTGATTTGGTTAAACGATCAACTATCACCCAAATCATGTTCATTCATGTCCTGGTTCTTGGCATACTAGTGATAAAGTCCATCGATATGTCCTCCCACTTCCATTCAGGAATCGGGAGTGGCTTCAACATTCCGGCAGGCCGTTGATGCTCGATCTTAACCTGCTGACAAGTCAAGCATTTCGAAACATAGTCCGCTACATCTTTCTTCATGTTGCCCCACCAGAAATTCTGCTTCAAGTCCTTATACATCTTACTGGTGCCTGGGTGGATAGAATAGGGCGAACTGTGAGCTTCCTTCATAATTGTCTGTTTCAGAACATCGATATCGGGGACGCAGAGTCGGTTCTGAAATCTCAAAACTCCATCATCATGAATTATGAATCCGGGGGCCTTTCCCTTGATCACTTCATCACGTAACCGAATCATCAGAGGATCATCTGCCTGTCTAGATTTGATTTCTTCGGTTAATGATGAAGTTATTTCCATCACGCACAGTTGTCCTTGGACTCTTTGTAACCACACTTCAATTCCTTCTCGAATCATCTCTCATTGAAGGCTAAGTTGGGAGGTCAGAGTCTCCAGCATCTGTATAGAAACAGGCTTGCGGCTGAATGCATCGGCCACTACATTCGCTTTGCCTGGATGATACAAAATCTCCAAGTCATAGTCCTTAATCAGTTCTAACCATCTTCTTTGCCGCATGTTCAATTCTTTCTGACTGAAGATGTATTGGACTCTTGTGATCCGTAAAGATCTGACAGTGAGTCCCGTACAGATAATGCCTCCAGATCTTCAAAGCAAAAACTACTGCTGCTAGCTCCAAATCATGTGTTGGGTAATTCACTTCATAAGGTTTCAGCTGTCGCGACGCATAAGCGATCACCTTGTCATTCTGCATCAATACGCACCCGAGTCCTTGGTTCGAAGCATCACTGTAAACTATAAATCCTCCAGTTCCCTGTGGAAGTGATAGAATCGGTGTCGTCGTCAATCTCTTCTTTAATTCATCAAAACTAATCTGACACAACTCGTTCCACTCAAACTTTTGAGTTTTCTGCAGGAGTCGAGTAAGTGGGCGGAAAATTTTAGAAAATCCTTCCACGAATCGACGATAATACCCAGCAAGTCCTAAGAAGCTTCGGACTTCTTTCACGTTCTTTGGAGGTTTCCAATCCATAATTGCTTCGATTTTCTAGGTGGCAGGCCGGTCGGGCTGTGTTGGATTGACCACGGTGGTCGGGATCGGAGCAATGTGGCGTCGATCGAACGCGATCCGGGTGCTACCGAACGCTCGGAAATCGGAGGGTCGGACTTGCGTTCTGGTTTGCAGGTTGGAATTCGGAAGTCCGGCGGCGAGGGTTGTCGGTGGTGTTTTGGCCGAAGGCAGAAGTCCGTCCGGCGGCCGATTGTAGAAGATGGAGCAGAAGACGGGTGGCGATCGGGGAAGAAGGTGGATCGGCGGCTAGGGTTTTGCAGAATTTTTTTTTTCGCTTTTTTTTTTTCGGAATATTGCAGAAAACGGGAGTTTTTTTTTTCTTTGCTCAGTTGGGAAACTACGTGCTGATAACGTGTTTCAGGAGAAAGTAAAGAGACTGTAAATAGAGTCAATCAATTGCATTCATAATAATGATAGATGGGCCTTTATATAGGCATTACAATGAGAGTCCTTCCATACATAGGATTCCTACATAAGGTAAGACATCTAATAGGATCCTATTACCTTTAGAAGGATCTAGAACCTTCTATCTATGTATCTACAATCAGTATTAGGTAAGACACATCACGAGAATAATAATTCCCGAAACACCTTTTTTATTTTACTTTTTTTGTTCTGTGTTCGACAAGTAATCAGCATAAACTGTTGAAGGGGTGGTCTTTTTCCTCGTTTTCAGTGACCCATTTACATATCGCCTGTGAATCTGTTTCCGCCTAATCCTCGGAATTCTCCGCTCCCAAGCTACCTCAAGCCCTTGAAGAACCGCAAGCGCTTCCGCTTCATCAACTGTCGGGTTCTCAATTCTCTTGGCAAATCTGAAATCCCCATAGCCAATTTCCCTTCTCGTCGCGAAGAAGACCTCCAATAGCACCTTTGAGGGATTCGGCATCCACACTACTATCAGCGTGAAGCTTGTCTTACTTCCTAAGGTGAGGTCTGAGAATAATTGTTTGATTGCAAAAGCTAGTCCTTTCAGCTGTATCTCCCTTTCCGCGAAACACTTTCTTTAGAGTTTCTCTTTTTTTTTGTATTTCTTTTTGAATTTTTATTTTTAAAATTTAGTTTTAGAAGATCGGTCTTACGGTGAGACCAATCTATTAGGTGTGACGAGACCTACACCTGCATGTTTCTTGCTCCAGTTCATATTTGGTTTACATGTTTGGTCTTCAATGTTAAGATTCTGATTATTAACTTGCTTTTTTTTTCCTGTTTCTGTTTTTGAAGGGATGGAAATCGATAAGGGGGTAAAATTGGAGAAGACTGCAAGCAAGGGCTTCGAATATGGCGGATTAAAACGGGAGATAGAATATCAAGAGTGTATTAGGTGTTTAGAATTGTACGATAGAATTACAAAATCCAACAACAAATGTTTACTGTTGGAATTAGATATCGATAAGAAAAAATCCGTGATTGGGTCTCTAGAGGGTAAGCTCGGTTTTATGGAGCTCAAAAATCTGAAAATTGAGAATGAGGTTAGAATGTTGAAGCAGAGGAATGAAGAGCTTGAAAATAGCATCCGAAACCATAAAGAGGAAGATGACAAGTTAACACAGTTGATGATCGAGAATAAAGTATTGGAGTGTGAGAAAACAAAGGCTGTAATCAACATGAATGCTTGGAAGGTGAAATGTATAGAACTTGAGATGAAGGTAATGGAGTTGGAGACGGGACTTTTTGCTGGAATGATGAAATCAGGTTAGGATTTTTGTCTAAAATAATATTTAGTGAAATTGAGTCGAGTTGGTTTTTTTGATGCGTGGATTTTATGGTGCAGGTGGACCATCGGCGGTGGAAATTCAAAATAAAGCAAACAAGGATAAAGGTGTGTCAGGTGTATCTTTCGATGGTATAACCAACTCCATCTTTCCCCAATTCTTACCGCCTAATTCTTCCAAAATATGTTTCATTCGCACAGTCCATTATTTATACGGTAACAGAAAATGCAATGCAACGGTAATTGAATATGTTTTCAGTTACCATATTCGAGATGCAAAACGGACTTGAGCTAAACTTTCTTGTTTGGAGTGGAGTAGTCAAGTGTATTTTTGGCAGAAATAAGTTAGCTTATTTAAAATGTCCCATTTGGTACGTCACAGACTAACGTATAAGCTAGCTTATCAGCCAACAGTTAGTTTATCATCTAGACTACCAAACACACCCTAAAGCTCTTGCATTTCGGAGCAAAGCGAATTCCCCTATTTTATAGATGATTACCTTGATTTGTGAATGTGGTTTAATTTTCTAACTGTACGTGTGATTTCGAAGATAATTGCACTTTTGATTCACAAACTTGAGACTCGCACTTTCTTGATACCATAATTTTCGATTTTCGTCCCAATATTAAAAAAATTGAGCAGACGATGTACCATAACAACTTATAATTATATTGTAGTCTCAAAAGTGCAGAAAATATATTATGGTGGAACCAAAAGTGTGCAAGAGGAAGAAAACTGCATTTTTCTCGTGTTTTTGGTTTGTGCATATTGCATATTGCACTTCTCATATCTGCTTCTTTTTAGCAGGCACCCATCCAATTAACATTCCATCTAATCATTTCAAAGAATTCGAAGGATTTAAGGGGGAAGGGAGTCCACATAATAATATTTCCCCCTCAACACCGGGTATTAGACCTCCTTTTATTCCCGTCGAAATTAGCGACAATGATGATGATGATGTTAATCTTAATATAAAAAATGTCGAGAGTTCAAGTGGTGTTGGGTACGGAGTTGGCCTGGATGAAAAAGAGTTAAACTCGAAAGATGTCGAACACCATAGTAGTGAAGTGAAAACTATGTCCCACATTGCGAGCCCACTCTATCATCCATTGCCTAAGTCTAAGAGGACACAAATTAGGAGTGGAGTTGCTTATGCTGTTACTATTGAGAGTGAAAGTGATAGTGATGACAATATTCCAATAGGTAGCCTCAGGAGTAAAAAGCCGCCCGCACGTAGTTCAGATGCCCGACTGAATGATTCTGGTTCAAGGAATAAACGCAGAATATATACTCCTAGACGACGCTTAAAAAGGGTGGGAGAAAACGAAGATAGAATTTTTTCGGGAAAACCTTACAGCAAAAGCACTGAAAATCAAAAAGAAGTAGAGACAACATATGAGGTTCTGAATGACTATTTGAGTGCAGATGAAATGGAAGAGGATGATTCGTGTAGTGAAGGTGAAAGTTTGGACGGATTTATTGTTGATAGCTCAGATGTTTCAGAAAGCGACTCCCGCAACAACGATGGGGCATCCTCTGGTGATTGTTCGGGTGACTCAAAAAATGAATCGGAAACTAGTGTGGGGTATCATAGGGTAATATCTGGTTTGCGAAGGGAGAGAAAAGGGAAAATAAGTTGGGATTACGAAGCAGATATGCTTGCTGATTTGTGTAAGTTCCCTGAACTGTGTATGAGAGGTGTGTGCGCTATCTATCGCCGGCAAACTACTGATGAGAAATCTCGGCAAGCAACTATGTATCGAAATGGACGAGGGTTCAGCCAGAGTCATGCATCCATGTAAGATATCTTTTCTTAAGTTAATGTTTCTAATTAAAATATATATAATGTTTCTTAAACTGATGTTTATGTTATATAAATAAGAATAGTACCTTATTGGAGAAAAAAAATAGAAAAAATTCAAGTGGGAATATATGGTTTAAAAAGAGTTGTACGTTCACTAAAGTGGGCTCTTTAAGTTTAATTTTTTTTTTACAATATTTTCCATTGACAGGATATTATAATCCTAGCAAATTGATTTTCCATTCTTACAGTGGCAGTGACTTGGCCGAGTTCCTCACAGATGGAGATCCACATGGCGACGTGACCAAGTCAGTGGAAGAGCTGCAAGAATTCTACCCGGAGGGTGTTAAGGAGTGTAGGAAATTGGCAATACACTACTCTAGGCAGTTATATGAAATCTACAACAACAGCGAGGACCCCTTTTTCCATCCTTAATATTTAATACTCCCTCCGTCCGCCACCCATATGCACGGAGGGAGTAACATGTTTGGTTTTTTAATTTTTAATAGAATGTCGTATGAAGGTATTTTCGAATGGCAAAAACTCGTGTCGAAGACCGTTTGACTGAGTCCGTTTTTTCTTCCACAATAACATGTTTGGTTTTTGTACTTTTAATAGAATGTCGTATGCAGGTATGTTTGAATGGCAGAAACTTGTGTCGGAAACTGTTTTTTTTTCTAGAGTTTTCTAATATTTTGTTCCATTTGGTATCGGACTCGATGTATATTTCTCATGTTCGACCTTTTTGGTGATTGACAATGCTGGTTGTGTAGATGTGCTTCGTACATGTTTTGATGATTTAGAATGGTGGTTGGTGATTGATGTAGCAAGCCGAGCACAAATGGTCCGGCCCCGGTTTTTACCCGGACCCGGACCGGACCTGTTAATCAGGTTCGGGTCCCGGGTCTGCATTTTGCCTAAATCCGGGTATCGGGCCGGATCGGGTCGAAACTCAGAAAATTCGAGTCCAGTCCGGAACAACCCGGTAAAAAAACATACGTGAAAAATATTTTTTTATTGTAATTTACCATCGGTCAAGTCCGATCATTTATATTCCGGTCCATTTCGGACCGGATTGGTCCGGGCCGTAGGGAATACTATTTTGTGCAAGGCCTCACCTTTAAATTTATGATGAATTTTGCATTTACATTCTTAAAATGGTACAATAATTTCGGAACAAAGTGTATTTTCTTATAATGGGTGATTTTTATGTTAAAGTGTATTTTGACTCTCCAAAACAATGGGTGTTTTTTTTTTTTTTTTTGTGTTCTTTAAACGCTGACAATTTTCTAAAAACAAAAAATAGAAACTACAATTTGGTAAATATGTAAAAAGAAAATCCTAACAGTGTCCAAAACTAATAAATTTAATCATTAATTAGATATTAACCTTAAAACCACATAAATAATATATAATCCCCCACAAAATTCCTGTAATTAACTAAAAACCACATAAATAATATATAATATCCGAGGGGTGATAGAGCAACACCTTGGACCACACCCTCATACACACCCTGTGCTTTATGGGTGTTGTACTACATGCTTTACGGATAAAATATTCATAATAATATTATAATAAAATTAATAATATTGCACGCGGTAAAGCACGAGTAAGTTTGTAGGGTGTGCCCTATTATTTCTCATAATATCCATTGGCCACCCATAAAACTAGACGACATTAACGGAATTAACTTCTCAAACTCTTTCTTCCCCACACAAACACAACCCTACAAACAAGGATGACCCCCCAGGCAGGCAGGCAACTGTCTGTCTTCATTCTTGGAACAAATCCTAAAGTAGAGAAAAACACAACCTGATTTCCTTTTTTCATTCGTAAATAAAATTTCCTGAATTTTAATAGAAAAAAAAAGAAGAAAATGCATTCCCATGCACAGAAAAACAAAGCACAGAAAAATGTGATGAGGAGAATGTGCCCTAATTTCGACCGGGAAGATGCCCTGGAGACGGTGCTGGAGGTGCCGGTCCCGGAGGAGATGTTTTCGGGCTTAGGCAACACGGTGGCTCTGAGATGGCAGAATATGGCCACGTGGATAAAGGCTCAAACTCCGGACAAGTGGTCGTCCCCGATCATCACCGCCCGTTATAATGAAATGAGCTTCCTTCTTTACATTGTGGGATCTCCTCTTATACCTTTTCAAGTAGAAGTCGGTCGATCCATCCACCGCGCTGTCAAACATAATTCCATCGTTAGTACTAAAATTCTTTCTTTTCTTTCTTTCTTTGAATCCTTTCTCATTTTTCCCACTAAAACTTGTGTGAGATCGTCGGATAGTATCATGATCTTAATAACACTTCTAAACATAGATAAATGTATTACTCCATATTTTAGTAAAAAGTATCAAGTAATGCTTGCAGCACTATCAAATTTTATGTTTGTAATACTCTTGGGTACGAACTAATATATATATATATATATATATATAGAGAGAGAGAGAGAGAGATTGGTTCAAATGGAAAGGAGTTCTTAAAATGGGAACATGAATCCCGTGCATATTTACTGCAGAGTTACTCCACATGGTATGTTGTAATGCATATTTATTTTTTCTCCTACTGCACAGTGAATCCATACTATATATATATATATATATATATATATATATATAGAGAGAGAGAGAGAGAGAGAGAGAGAGAGAGAGATACGGGAAAGAATCTGATTCCTTTTTTTTATCTGTATTTTTATTCCTATTTTCTTTGTTATCATGTTATCTTTTAATTTATTTTTCAGGATTTTTCATTTCTTTTTCTTTTTTGTAACATTCATTCTTTTTTTTTATTTGCTTTTTTCTCTATTTTTTTTCCCTTTTTTTTCCTTTTATGTTATTTATGTAATGATCATTGACGGTTTCAAAGTTTGATTCATGTTAGCCGACCCCAAATCATTTTGGGACTAAGGCTTAGATGTTGCTGCTGTTGTTGTATATATCATGTTGGTCTCTCAGATGAGATATTACCACAAAGAACATTACAATTTGGTTATTGTTGGTTGTGTGTTTCTAGGCCCCCAAGAATGCATATAGAAAATGAAAATGTAATTATGTAAAAAATTGATATGAAACCGCGCGACGATGATAGTTGATGTGGTAATTGTTTCAGGAAGCATCGACAGCTAAATACATTGTGCAACAATATATAGCGGCCACCGGAGGGCAGCCGGCCTTGAATGCGGTGAACAGCATGTGTGTGATCGGACAGGTAAAAATTAGTGCATCGGAGTTTCATCAAGGCAATGAAAATGTTAAGGTTAGGAGCAGTGAGGAATCGGGAGGTTTTGTGCTGTGGCAGAAGAATCCGGACCTGTGGTGTTTGGAGTTGCTTATTTCCGGGTGCAAAGTCATCTCAGGAAGCAATGGCAAGATTTCATGGAGGCAATCATCCAATCAACAGAGGCCCATCTCAAAGGGACCGCCGAGACCTCTCCGCCGATTCTTACAGGTTTCTAATGCTTCATTTGCTACAATTTTGACAGATTACAAACTTCTATATGCTTTCATTTCTTTGATCATCCTACAGGGCCTGGATCCACGGGCCACTGCCAATTTGTTCATCGACGCAGTGTGCATCGGAGAAAAGATCATAAACAGCGAGGATTGCTTCATACTGAAGCTGGAAACAAGCCAATCGACCCTGGAGGCGCAGAGTGGGCCCAAGTACGAAATCATACACCACACGGTTTGGGGATATTTCAGCCAGAGATCGGGTCTCCTGGTTAAATTCGAGGACTCCAGGCTGCTCTCTGTGAAAACCAGCAAAGAAGACGGTGATGTGTTTTGGGAAACAAGCACGGAATCTGTAATCGAAGACTATAAGTACATGGACGGTGTGAATATTGCACATAGTGGAAAGACGTTTTTCACGGTGTTCCGATACGGGGAGCAATCCGCGAACCACAAAAGGGAGCTGGAAGAGTCTTGGAAAATAGAGGAGGTAGATTTTAACGTCTGGGGTTTGAAACCGGAGTTTTTTATGCCCCCGACGGAGTTTAAGCAGAAATGAGAGGAGAGTATAAGGGAAATGTTACTGTGGTAATGTTTTATATATAGATCAAAGTACAAAACTTTTTCTTGATAGTGGAAGATTTTGAGAAACTTTGGTCGGAGTTGATCTATGGAATTCTTATGAAAAGCAGATTGATTCTGCTTTCGAAATCGAGTTCTGCAAGATGGATTCTTATACCCTCCAATGACATACTTTCTAAGTAAAAAACATTCTGATAACACTCATTTTTACACATATTTTTGCAAAGTTTTTCCAGATTTTAAGATCCCAAAATATGTAGAATTGTGTCGTTTGTGCTCATATTGTTTTTATTAGACTCGATCACGCTTGGATACGTTTTATTGATTTTATAGATATTTTATGGATTTTAATCAAGCAAGAACAAAGTCTCAACCCCCAATACATATCAAGCAATGCGGAAACCAAAGATCGAGCCGAAAACAGAGTCAAAACGGACCAACACGGGCCCAACCGTGTCATTTGACACGGGCCGTGTCACTTGCTCGGCCGTGTAAACTGACACGGTCGAGTTCCTTGTCCAGTGACTTTTGCTACTTCTAGAGCATTATGACACCTGTCGTGTCACTTTTCGGTGCAAAATCACTTTTTTTACATTTTTGCATGATTTGAACAAGAAAAATGGTATTGTGGCTTTATAAAAATGATCTTTGGCTGGACTTATGGAGATATCTTGATTTGGAGAGATTTAGAGAGTTGTTAAGGGAAGAAAAACAAGAGATTTGAGAGGAAACTTACCAAAAGAAGGAGATTTGAAGGGAGATCTTGAAGAACACTTCAAGAACATTTGAAGGCTTCAACCGGGATTAATCAAGACACCATCCGAGTTTTATCTTCTTCCTATATTTGATTCATTTTGTTGTTTTATTTAGCATGAACATGATGATTATTAATCTTTCTTTCGTTACCATGTCCGGCTAAACTTGTTAGATTCCGGGCATGGGAGTACGTTGATTTGCTATGGTTTTGAGGAATGATGATTATATATATCTAGTGTGATTTCTTTATCAAATGTTTGGTTTTAATTCATGTTAGAATACTTGATCAATGTTTTTACATGTTTAACTTAATTGCTCATAATTCGAGAGAAGAGGACATTAATAGGTTTCGAGTATTTGACGTAGTAAATTACGAGATTGAGAAATCGGTGATGAGCTATGATGATGTTAAATCTTATGAACATTTTGGAGTTAGATAATTTATAATAGACGGAGACATTGTTATAGGTTGTTTAATCTACGTTTTAATGCATCTCGAAAGAGACTTTAGAATATTGTTGTGATTATTATTTTGGAAACGCACTTAGAACTCTTTGAAATCAATCCCGACTAAACTTAGTAATCAACGGAAACCTAGCCTTGGAATCTACCTTTCTAAAACTCTTTAAATTCTCTTTAATTCGGATACTTTCATTTGTTTAAATTATTTCTCATCATTTTATTTTATTTCATTAAACATTCATCCACCTTTCGATCGTCTAGATAAAACCGGAATCATTATAATCTAGTACTCAACACAATACGAATATTTAGTCTCTGTGGAATACGACCTTGCTCGCCGCTTTCTACATTTACTCCGTATACTTGCGGATTGTTTAAAAATATAGCGAACAAGTTTTTGGCGTCGTAGTCGGGGATTAATTTGTTTTTATTAGTTTTGATATTATGATAAATGTTTCTGGTCTTACTTTAGACAAAGTTTTTTCTATTTTGTTTTATTTTGTTACTTCCGTATTGTTTTTGGTCGTGTTGCAGGACGTACATGAACACCCGCTCCTCTCGAGTGTAATATCTGCACCTTTTTATTCTTAGCAGTTTCCACTTTTAGTGTATATCTATTTTTATCGACTCGCTTGTAACCGTTTCGACATTTTGAATCTAATTTATTCTTGGAGTTTTTCCATTTGGACGAGTTTTGGGGATGTTTTTACGTGATTCCATTTTATGACATGTTTTGTCGTTTGTGCATTCGATTCTCGTAAAACTCATTCGTTTTCGTTGTTTCTTGGTTTGCACAAGTTCGTACGGTTGAGTTGGTCGTACTGAAACTTTCGGTTTGTTAATCCGATGTCGTATCGTGATTTTCGGGCACTTGGGCCATTTTTGTAATTTCCTATAAGTTTAGAGAATTCCTTATTCGTTGTCGTATTTCGGATTCCATGGTAGTCGAAATGTTGTTTTCTTGTAACGGTTAGACTCGTCATCGAATATTCTTCGTAGCCGTATTTTCGGTTCGATAGCAGGTCCGAGTTTCGGAGTCGTCCGGAACGGTTCGGATAGCAGCTGCTAGACTGTTGTCCAACAGGGTGTTACGGCCGTAACACCCCATTCGTTACGGCCGTAATATTAGCCTTGTTATGGCCGTAATGTAACATTTGTTACGGCCATAACGACCTGCTGTTTTAAGTACAGCGGGCATAATCAAAACACTTCATTTTCTATCTCTTCTCTCGTTTTCTTCTTCGGGCGATGCAGAGGGCGATTCCCTTCAGCTTCTATCCGAGAATTCTTCGTATTCCACCACCGTAGGCTCGTGATAACATATCAGCATCAACTTAATCATCCTCCATCGTCCGATTCCAAGGTATTTTCTTTAGGAACCCTAAACTTGTCTAATTTGGAGGTTTTTCGGGTTTTCGTGATTAATTCCGAATTGTCCATATATGTTGTATTATTCCTCATTGATTATTGTTATTTGGTGAATCCCAATCCATTTCATCAAGTTAAATCCGTGAATTATCGATTCGGGGAGGTTTTGCGTAAACCCTCGCCCGTATCGATTGATCGTTCATTGTCGTAGCTTGTAATCGGGGTTATGGGTGTATTCCATTCGATTATTATTGTCCGTTAGGACTGAGTTATGTTGATCCTTCGTTTAGGAACCGTCGTTTTCCATTCGGATCATTCGTAGCCGTTATTCATTCCCAATTCTTCGAAGATGTCTCAAAGGCAAGTACTTTACATTTGTTTATGCGTTCTAGTATTTAAATTATGGCTTTTCGTGGTTGTGTGGATGTATATATGTATGTCCACCTAGGGATGGTCCGACGGGGCCTCTAGGGATACGTTGCCGTGAGTTTCGTATCGCGAACTATGGTTAACCACCCAGGGATGTCTGACGGGGCTCTGCGGGGTACGGTGGCCGTGAGTCTAGTACCGAGGTTAACTCTGAAATGTTTTGTTGGAGAAATGTGTTTTGTGCTTGTGCACCATAAAATATTCCGGAATATAAATGATTTCTAAAATGATTTTTGGCACATATTTTCATATGATTAGAATGGTAGTTCAAATGGATTGTACTTGCACTAGCAGTTGTCGCTAACCCCTTAAATGGGGGAAATATTTTTTTTATTTCAGATACAGGTCTTGGAGACAAGCGAGCATACGAGCCGTATGAGGATGATGGGTAAGCATGATACTGTTCAGCGGTTGTCTGTTGGTGTTCTGTTTTTGAATGTATTTACTATGTCATGAATTTAAGTACTCGAGTACTTCTTTGTTGAATTTTATTGATATTGTGTACCCGTTTTGGGAATGGATTGATGTCAAATCGTATTATTGGATTTCAGTCTTTTATTTTAAAAGTCGTGGATTGAGAATTTTTCTGTTTATTGATGATGTATGTCGTTGTTGTTTGCCGGGTCGGTTTATTAGCCTGGTGGATTCCAAAGTGTGGGGTCCACGGCGCTGTAATATGCCTTGAACGTCTTGGGGGTGTTACAGAATATAGTATCAGAGATTAGGTTTATGGATACCTAGGCTGTCGGTTATTTGGGTCTAGTCGAGTGTCGTTTTTGAACAATATCGCTGCCATGCCATCATCTCAGTACACTGGTGCTCGTAAGTTTTCCTAACTTTACTCGTTAAGTTGTCCTGTTCTGTTTCCTTTCCTAATATCTTGTTGCGTTTTGCGTTTGAATTGTACTCACCCGCTACTTCTTCAGAATTCCTGCTGGTAGAGGACGCAGACGTGGTCGCGGACGCGGTAGGGGATGTGGCGCAGCCGGTGGGGCGGCCATGTCCGATAACTCAGGAACTGATTCGGCGATGCCTTCCTTGTCAAACAGTGTTCCACCTAGTTCCGTAGGTCAGCAGGATCAGTCTGCTAGCTCCGGTAATACGCATGAGAATGTTGGAGTGGCGAATATTTTACAGCAAGTAGCGAACCAGATGACGCTACTGACTCAGGCTGTTTTGGTCGGCCAGGCTAATGCTAACTCGGTTCCGCCTACTGGATCCGGTAATGATAAGTTACTTCAGGACATGATTCGTATGCGTCCTCCGCAGTTTGATGGTGCTTCTGACCCTTCCGGTTCGGAGAGTTGGTTATTTGAGATGGAGAAGGTATTTGAGGCTGCTAACTGCTCTGGAGAGGAAGGTACCCATCGCTCAGTATTTTCTCGCCAAAGAGGCGGCAACGTGGTGGCAAGCGGTGAAACTACGTGACCGGGCAGCCACATGGGCAGAGTTCCGAGAGCTGGTGGAGTACGAATTTTGTCCGTGGCCAGTTAAAGGGGGAGGATCCGAGCCTTCTTCGAGGCTAAGCCCCAGGATGTCCCGATTTCGAAAGCAATCAAGGACTACAATCAACAACTTCATTATGTGAGAAACCAAGTCCGAGATGAACTTGATAAGATCCGCCACTTCGATATGCGGATGAAACTGAGGGTACGTCACTACATGTCTGGTCTGGGGTGCATGACTTTGAAGGAGTATCAGAATAAGTCGATGGCTTATGAGATGTCGTTTTCTGCGACAGAGACGGCAGTCGAGGGGAAGAAGCAGAAGACCTCCGGCCAGTTTTCGGGAGGCAAGTCTGGAGGGTATCAGAAAACTCAATCTGGTTCTCGAGTCTTCGGGAGTCAGTCCCCGTCATTTGGATGAGGAAACGGTTCTAAGTCTACTCCTACTGGTTCAGTGTGTGGTCCTAATTGCTTTAACTGTGGTCGCCCTGGACACATTATGAGTGAGTGTGACAGGCCTCCGATTCAGTGTCATTCCTGCGGTCGGATGGGGCATCGTGCCAAGTTTTGTACAGATGCTGCTCGGGCACCAGTTACTCAGATATCAGCCCCAGCTGCGAGGGAACCGAGTGTAAATCAGGCACCGATAGTTTCTCAGCCACAACAGAGTTTTGGTAGAGGTCGAGGACGTGGACAGCCTTCTAAAGGGGGAGCTTCTAGTGCGGGGTCTGTTCCGCCCCGAGCATATGAGATGAGACGAGCAGGAGACCCAGACGCGACGGTGGCTACAGGTACCGTTCACATCCTTGACCATCCTGTTTCCGTGTTATTCGATTCTGGTGCTACGTATTCTTTCATATCTCTGGATTGTGTGCATCGTCTGCATGTTGGTTGCCTAGTTGCGTGTGAACCATTTGTTGTTAAACTGCCTAGTGTGGATAGCATCGTGGGGGATCGTGAGGTTAGAGATTTTCGAGTGAGTATCGCGGGGAGGGTTTGGCCTTCTAATATGATTGCGGTAGATATTAGAGATGAGGATTTGATTCTGGGTGAGGATTGGCTGGACCGTCATGGAACAATCATGAACTATAGAACGAGAATCGTTTCGATGTTAGCCTCTGACGGTACCGAGCATTCTTTTGTGGGGCGTAAGCGGAGTAGTCAGAGATTCTTGATCAGCGCTTTGAAAGCGGTGAGACTTCTTCGAGGAGGTTGTACGGGGTATTGGTGTTAAGCTTTGAGATCGGGAGAAGGGGGAGTCGAGCTCTCGTATATTACAGTAGTGTGTGAGTATCCTGACGTCTTTCCAAATGAGTTGCCGAGTTTTTCGCCGGATCGAGAGGTCGAGTTTACTGTTGATTTGGAGCCGGGTGCGGCACCGATTTCCAAGACGCCATATCGTATGGCGCCTTCTGAGTTGCTTGAGTTGAAGAAACAGTTGGGAGAGTTGCAAGACATGGGGTATATTCGACCGAGCGCTTTGTCTTGGGGCGCACCGGTCCTGTTTGTGAAGAAGAAGGATGGGACACTTCGTATGTGTATCGACTATCGTGAGTTGAACAAAGTGACTATTAAAAACAAGTATCCGCTCCCGAGAATTGATGATTTATTCGACCAATTGCAAGGGGAAACCGTGTTTTCGAAGATTGATTTGAGATCGGGGTATTATCAGCTCCGAGTGAAGGATTCCGATATTCCAAAGACGGCCTTTCGGACGAGATACGGTCACTACGAGTTTGTGGTTATGCCTTTTGGGCTAACCAACGCCCCAGCTGTGTTCATGCAGCTTATGAAAAAAGTCTTTATCGAGTACCTCGATAAGTGTGTAGTCGTTTTTATCGAAGATATCCTTATTTACTTGAGGAGCGAGGAGGATCATGCCCGACATTTGCATATCGTCTTAGGTATTTTGAGAACTCAGCGTCTTTTTGCAAAGTTCTCAAAGTGTGAGTTCTGGTTACGGGAGGTTATGTTTCTCGATCATGTGATCTCGGCCGAGGGTGTTTGTGTAGACACACATAAGGTAGAGGCAGTGTTGGATTGGGCGCCGCCCAAGAATGTGAAGGAGGTCCGTAGTTTTCTAGGTTTGGCCGGATATTACCGTAGATTTGTCGAGGGGTTCTCTAAGCTCGCTCGACCACTGACTCAGCTGTTACAAAAGTCAGAGAAGTTTGTGTGGACCGATGAGAGGCAGAAAAGTTTTGAGGAGTTGAAGAAGCGGTTGACGACCGCTCATGTTTTGGCTTTACTGAGTGGTAATGAGGGTTTCTCAGTTTTTAGTGATGCTTCGGGCCAAGGGCTCGGATGTGTACTCATGCAACACGGGAGGACGATTGTCTATGCTTCCCGCTAGTTGAAACCTTATGAGTTGAATTACCCTACCCACGATCTTGAGTTGGCCGCAGTTGTATTTGCATTGAAGATCTGGCGTCATTACTTGTATGGCTTGTTGTGTCAGATTTTCACCGATCACAAGAGCCTGAAGTACATTTTCACGCATAAAGAGCTAAATATGAGGCAGAGGAGATGGTTGGAATTGATTAAGGATTACGACCTCGAGATTCTCTATCATCCGGGCAAGGCAAATGTGGTGGCAGATGCCTTGAGCCGGAAATCGGTATCGCTTCGGGCACTTGAGTTGCTTACGGCCCAGTCGGGACTTCAGCGAGAGTTAATGAGGTTGAGCGTTGAGATCATGCTACAAGAGAGTTCCGGGCAGTTGCGTATACTTGAGATTTCGTCGTCTCTAGTCGACGACATTAAATCGGGATAGTTAGAGGACCCGATGTTTTTTCAACTTCGAGAGAATGTAGGGAAGGGGAAAGCCCCGGGATTCGTGATACATGAGGATGGTGTGTTGAGATTCTAAGGTCGGTTTTGTGTTCCGAACGACTTGGAATTGAGGCAAAGTATTATGCGATAGGCTCACGCGTCACCTTACTCATTCCATGAATTTCTGGTGTAATGACATGAAGAATGAGGTGGTTCAGTTTGTGGCTAAGTGTTTGACTTGTCAACAAGTCAAAGTCGAGCATCAGCGGCCAGCCGGATTGTTGAAACCACTTCCCGTCCCAGAATGGAAGTGGGAGGATATCTCGATGGACTTTGTCACGAGTTTGCCAAGGACGAAGACCGGAATGAATATGGTGTGGGTGATCGTGGACCGACTGACTAAGTCGGCACATTTTTTAGGCGTCAAGGATACTTGGGGTCCAGAAAGATTGGCTCGCGTTTTTATCGCTCAGATAGTGAGGCTTCATGGTACGCCGAGGACTATTATTTTGGACAGAGATGGCCAGTTTGTATCTCATTTCTGGAAGGGGTACATAAGGCATTGGGGACACGTTTGCGTTTGAGTACATCTTTCCATCCTCAGACCGACGGGCAGTCTGAATGTACCATTCAGACGTTCGAGGATATGTTGCACGCGTGTGCGTTAGACTGGAATAGTGACTGGGAGGAGCATCTGGCCTTGATTGAGTTTACGTATAATAATAGTTGGCATGCGTCGATTAAGATGGCACCGTATGAGGCACTTTATGGCCGACGTTACCGATCACCGATATGTTGGGATGAGCCATCCGATCTAGTTAGCACCGATCCGGACCTTGTGTTGGAGACGAGGGAGAAAGTTGAGTTGATTAGAAAGAGAATGTTGGCAGCTCAGAGTCGACAAAAGTCTTATGCGGATGTTAGGCGTCAACCTTTGGAGTTTGAGGTGGGAGATCATGTTCTGTTGAGAGTGTCTCCGTCGAAGGGAGTTTTTCGTTTTTGGAAAAAGGGGAAGCTCAGCCCGAGGTATATTGGACCTTTCGAGATATTGGAGAGAGTTGGCGAGTTGGCGTACCGTTTGGCATTACCTCCGTCGTTGAGTCATGTACATAGTGTGTTTCATGTCTCCCAGTTGAGGAAGTATGTTCCGGACCCATCCCACATTATTGATTTCGGAGACGTGGAGATCGAGAAGGATGTTACGTTTGAGGAGAGGCCGATCAGAATTTTAGAGCGTCGAGTCAAACAGTTAAGGCACAAAACCATTCCTTTGGATAAAGTGCAATGGTCGAGGCATGGAGTAGAAGAAGCGACATGGGAGTTAGAGGAGGATATGCGTTCGAGGTACCCCGAGCTTTTTTATTCTTAAATTTCGGAACGAAACTTCTTTTTAGAGGGGGAGAATGTAATATCCGTACCTTTCTATCCTTAGCAGTTTCCATTTTTGGTGTATGTCTATTTTTATCGACTCGCTTGTAACCGTTTCGACATTTTAAATCTACTTTATTCTTGGAATTTTTCCATTTGGGCGAGTTTTGGTGATGTTTTTACGTGATTCCATTTTATGACATGTTTTGTCGTTTGTGCGTTCGATTCTCGTAAAACTCGTCTGTTTTCGTTGTTTCTTGGTTTGCACAAGTTCCTATGGTTGAGTTGGTCATATTGAGACTTTCAGTTTGTTAATCCGACGTCGTATCGTGATTTTCGGGCACTTGGCCATTTTTGTAATTTCCTATAAGTTTAGGGAATTCCTTATTCGTTGTCGTATTTCAGATTCCCTGGTAGTCGAAATGTTGTTTTCTTGTAACGGTTAGACTCATCATCAAATATTCTTCGTAGCCGTATTTTCGGTTCGATAGCAGGTCCGAGTTTCGGAGTCGTCCGAAATGGTTCGGACAGCAGCTGCTAGACTGCTGTCCAACAGGGTGTTACGGCCGTAACACCCCATTCGTTACGGCCGTAATATTAGCCTTGTTATGTCCGTAATGTAACATTTGTTATGGCCATAACGGCCTGCTGTTTTAAGTACAACGGGCAGAATCAAAACACCTCATTTTCTATCTCTTCTCTCGTTTTCTTCTTCGGGCGATGCAGAGGGCAATTCCCTTCAGCTTCTATCCGATAATTCTTCGTATTCCACCACTGTAGGCTCGTGATAACATATCCGCATCAACGTAATCATCCTCCATCGTCCGATTCCAAGGTATTTTCTTCAGGAACCCTAAACTTGTCTAATTTGGGGGGTTTTCGGGTTTTTCGTGATTAATTCTGAATTGTCCATATATGTTGTATTATTCCCAATCGATTGTTGTTATTTGGTGAATCCCAATCCATTTCATCAAGTTAAATCCGTGAATTATCGATTCGGGGAGGTTTTGCGTAAACCCTCGCCCGTATCGATTGATCGTTCATTGTCGTAGCTTGTAATCAGGGTTATGGGTGTATTCCATTCGATTATTATTGTCCGTTAGGACTGAGTTATGTTGATCCTTCGTTTAGGAACCGTCGTTTTCCATTCGCATCGTTCGTAGCCATTATTCATTCCCAATTCTTCGAAGATGTCTCAAAGGCAAGTACTTTATATTTGTTTACGCGTTCTAGTATTTGAATTATGGCTTTTCGTGGTTGTGTGGATGTATATATGTATGTTAACCTAGGGATGGTCAGGGATACGTTGTCGTGAGTTTCGTATCGCGAACTATGGTTAACCATCCAGGGATGTCCGACGGGGCTCTGCGGGGTACGGTGGCCGTGAGTCTCGTACCGAGGTTAACTTTGAAATGTTTTGTTGGAGAAATGTGTTTTGTGCTTGTGCACTGTAAAATATTCCGGAATATAAATGATTTCTAAAATGATTTTTGACACATATTTTCATCTGATTAGAATGCTAGTTCAAATGGATTGTACTTGCACTAGCAGTTGTCGCTAACCCCTTAAATGGGGGAAATACTTTTTGTATTTCAGGTACAGGTCTTGGAGACAAGCGAGCATACGAGCCATATGAGGATGATGGGCAAGCATGATACTGTTCAGCGGTTGTCTGTTGGTGTTCTGTTTTTGAATTTATTTGCTATGTCATGGATTTAAGTACTCGAGTACTTCTTTGTTGAATTTTATTGATATTCTGTACCCGATTTGGGAATGGATTGATGTCAGATCGTATTATTGGATTTTAGTCTTTTATTTTAAAAGTCGTGGATTGAGAATTTGTCTATTTATTGATGATGTATGTCGTTCTTGTTTGTCGGGTCGATTTATTAGCATGGTATTCCAAAGTGTGGGGTCCACGGCGCTGTAATATGCCCTGAACGTCTTGGGGGTGTTACATCGAGAACCTTTGGAAAACTTTATTCCCGAAGTAGAGGCATTTGCTCGAAGAACAAGTGTTGCTGCACGGAAATTAAGAAGGGATCTATCTGACGAAATGGAAAGAGCGGGAGATATGATTGCCGACATGGGCAATGATAATACAATAGCCCACAATCCAAACAGTGGAGGCGTACGGGCTGAGCTTCCCGCAGTTCGAATTCAATCGATTCGGGACGGATTTCGGCCGAAGCTTGACCAAAATTTTGGGGTAATTTCTCATATTCCTATCAACGCCCTCAATTTTGAGTTGAAACCTTCATTAATATCGATGGTTCAACAAAATCAATTTGGGATTTGCCACAGAAGATCCGCACACCCATTTATTCTACTTTATTCAAATTTGTGATACCATTAAAATGAATGGGGTGCCAAATGATACAATAAGATTGAATCTATTTCCGTTCTCCTTGAGAGAAAAGGCTCGTAGTTAGCTTGGAGCCCTTGCTTCTGGGAGCATACGTACATGGGACGAGTTGGGTGAAAATTTTCTTTTCAAATTCTACCCGCCCAACAAGACCATGAGATTGAAGAGCGAAATAATGCAATTCCGACAAATGGATTCATAGATGTTATATGAGGCGTGGGAACGCTTCAAAGATTTGTAAAGACGATGTACTCGTCATAGGTTTCCGGAAGACCAACAAATGTGTTTCTTTTATAATGGGTTGGCCGGAGAGATGAGAAATATTGTTGACGCTTCGGTTGGAGGAGCTTTGCTAGCTAAAAGTGCTGAAGAAGCATATGAATTGATCGAGGAGATGACCATGAATAGCTATCAATGGCCTACTGAGAGAACTAATGTGCGTAGAGTGGATGAAGTTTCAGATTCGCATCCCATAAAGGCTTTAACTGCATAAATGTCGATTTTGACCAACCATTTGGGAGTTCTGACGAAGAGTGCAAAAGAAAAAATAACTCACAAAGGAAGTGCACCACCACCCGACCCTTTGGAGGAGGCTCATTACATCAATAATCATAATTTCAATAATTATCGGAATAATCCGCCTCCGGGTTTCTACCATCCCTCCAACAGAAATCATGAGAATCTTTGTAATAC
Source organism: Orobanche coerulescens (assembly GCA_033398695.1). Lineage (NCBI taxonomy): Eukaryota > Viridiplantae > Streptophyta > Magnoliopsida > Lamiales > Orobanchaceae > Orobanche > Orobanche coerulescens. Next base: position 6,888,072 of record CM065816.1, read on the forward strand.
CCTCGCCTTTAATATTGTATTTCATGATTTAAGTTAAGTGTTTTCACACCATATCTGTGATGTTGTAGCAAGTATCGACGAATTATGTTAAGTTGGATTCATGGTCATTCATACTATATCAGTTGTTGGGTGATATTGGGAGAATTCCATTTATGCTCGTTATAGTACTTAACGTACGTTAACTTGTATTCATAACGTACGCTATGTATGTCGCCTTACGTACGTAACATCAATACGTTAACGTACGTAATGCGGAAGATCCTCCAGCAGTTCGCCTTTCGGCGGGTGGGGCCGAGCGGGGGTAGGTGGTCGGGAGTCGATCGCGACAGCCAAGTCAACGGCTATTACGTACGTAATAGCTACATAGTTACGTACGTAACGAATTGCGTGTTTTGAGGCAGTAAGATCTGATGAAATTGGTTACGTACGTAATGATCATAAGATTACGTACGTAAGGGCTATAACGTACGTTAACCACGTTCGTTAACGTACGTAATGCCGAGTTCAGATTATAAAAGTATGACTTGCCATTCACTTCTTACTCGACCCTTTTCAACCTCCCAACTGAGGAACGATTCCTTTCCCTTCCAACTTCGTTTCTAAGCCTTTCTAACTTGTGTTGGAGCTTCAGCACTTGATTGGTGACTTGGAGAGTTAGAGTTTGAAGTGTATCCCTTGAAGTGTTGGTGTTGTTCTTCATTTAAAAGTTGGTCTTTCTTTAACTCATATCAATTCCATGCTTATGATGATGTTAGTAGATAAATACTTCACATAATGTTAGTTTAAACTAGTGCAAACATGATAAGTTAATTGAATCATGCTCAAATTAAGTGAAGATTAACATTGAAGGTATTAGTGTTACTTCTTGATGTAAATAACTTCATAATGTGATTGTGTTGGTAATGATATACATAAAACCTGATGTATAACATGATAAGTTGATTATAGTCTCAACACTAGGAACATGTTAGGGATGATATCCTTAATGATTAAAAGTGAGAAATGTTAAATTTGTCTTGAACATTCTATTGATTCTTGAAGGTAGTATGGAACCATGATTTTTGGCCTCTAAAACCTTTGTAATAAAATTATTGGAAAGATTATGTTAACCCTCTGAAGATGATCTTCGCTAGATGGGATGAAGTTACTTCAAAAATTTCAAGTATCCAATGATATAACTAGGCTTTTAATAAATTCTTCAAAGTAAAACAATGGATGTTGATAGAAGGAAGTTGTAATCTTCATATGTTCAAATTAATCGATTTCGTTAAAGAGTGGTAATCACTACATTAATAGGTTGATAATGTTCTTAAGAGGATTGTGTTGATTATGATGATACCAATGCGGTAGATGAGTAGCCGAATTCCATTTCATTAATTCGTGCGTGTTAAGAGACGTAAATTAAGATGATGTTCTTAGTTCACTAAAAACTTAAACTTATGTTTCATATAGTAATCAAGTTTTGAATGTAATCGTTGGTAAAATAATGTAAGAACGTAATTAAACACAAACTTATATCGTAATTGGAAGTGTCGATGATTTGAAAAGATATTTTCACGATATTACAATGATAATAAACTAGACATCAAGTATTTGACATTAAGGTTAGAATATGTGAATGAACATGATAAACATACGATGATTTGTAATAAGAACATTAAAATGATCAATAGAATGATTGATTTATTCAAGTAAATTTACGAATATTATTTATGTAATAATACCATTATCGTACGAATGTGTTGTTGAATGAATTACATTTCATTCAAGGTTGCTTGTTCACGTGAGTATTGTTAGACGAGGATACCGTTCGTTTGACCATTCAAAGAAGGATTATTCATCTACGGAATTGAGGCAAGTTATCTTGCTTGGTTATAATGATGGTTGAATTCTTGTGATTATTATGCGTTTCGTGTGTATGAAATGTTCTGATAATCTATGATTCATGATATGGTGATACCCTTGATCGTATTGTCATGGTGTTGGGGATGATATACCCGAAATTACCGTCCTTGTTACCGTTAGTCCTTTTGAGCTTTGTTGACACTTCGGTGAGTTGCTCGATTCCTTGGTAAAAGTGTAATTCGTTGAGTTTCGTTGTCATGTTGTATCGTGATATCTCTGGAGTCATATCTGCGCGCCGATTGGTTATGTGTAGAATTTTTAGCCGGGAACTTGATGATCATGCGTGGAGGTTTTCCGCATTTAGATCGTGCACACGAGACGTAGTTCGTGAGGCTAATTAGGTACATCGTCCCACGTATATTATGGATTCCGTATATGGGGTGGACATGTGCACGGACACATTTCCGGATCGGGTGTACTGTGACGTCCGTCTTGAGCCATAGTATATGGTCGTTCGTATATTTGGTTATGTTCGACAGTTGGGACTGATTGTTTATACGCCTTCGGGGTATATTCAGTAGTCGGTGGTTTTCCTTGAGATCAGTATATATATGAATTGTATAATGTCATGAGAATCATTATTATGTATAGCTGACCCTGTGGTTTGGGGCGAAATACTTGTATTTCAGGGCGAGGAAAGGGCAAGGCACAGGAGGAGCACAACGGCGACGGAGGATTCTGAAGTATGCTATTTCGGGGGGCCCGAGTCTTTTGGTTGTTCGGTTATGTTTTATTGTGACTTTCATTTTATTTTGTGTCGGATGAATATACTAAAATTTGTTAGGTACTGCCCATCTTCATATGGTCTGTACCGAATTTGGATCCTGTGTATGTTTGCTCGTATTTAAAGACATGAATAACTCATACTCCACACCGGGGTTTTGATAAATATTGTGGTACGGTGCCACGTTGTCAGATTTTAAATGTATATTGTGATATCGCCTGGTGGGTCCCGGTAGGAGTCCACGACACTGTAATAGCCACTGTTTTTGGGCTGTTACAGAAGATGGTATCGGAGAGTGTGTTTTTATTTTGAGTCATTGTAGAATCGAAATAGCATCAAGAAACCTTCGTGCCATGTGTAACTTGTGCAAGCGCCTGACCCGTCGAATACGGTATGTTCTCATGAACCATAATTTGATTACTGGCATGATGTTGACGATGTATTGGTCTCCTTACTTATCTTGGCATCTTGCTACCATGAGGCAAAATTCATCTGTTTGAGGTGAACCTAAATTAATTATGTGATTGGAATTGTTTCGACTTAATGTTGATATGATATTGAGTGTGTAACACTTGTAGTGCCAGTGATTCTTTACAAACTGCTTTGTTGGATAGGAAATTCCCTGTTGCTATTAACTTAGCATGAATTATGATTGATAAATCGAACTGTACTTGTGACTTGATTCTTTCAGTATGGAAAGGAACCCGAGAGGCCGTGGCAGAGGGGGACGAGGCCGCGGAAGAGGCCGAATTCCGATACCACGAGCTAACAGACGCGCGAATGTGGAACAGAGTTCCGCGACGATTCGCCTTCTAGGGACCAATCACACCACACCGGAGAGAATGCACGTGTCGATCCTTACACCGTGATGCGGGCATGATGGCCTAGATGACCCAAATGGGTGGTGATGGAAGCTATGCGAGAAATACTCGATCAACGGCGGGGACAACGGCCTCCGTCTGCGGTGCTGGCGGGATCGTGAGCCGGATTATTAGCGACATATCACGTCGGCGACCTCCGACCTTTGAAGGCTCATCGAGCCTGCGACATTGTACCTTTGGATAGAGCATTTCGAGTTTGAGATGGTGGAGTGCCCGGAGGAAAATCGAGTTCTTTGTGGCGACTACTACCTTAGTAAAAGTGCCCATACTTGGTGGCTTTACGTGAGGCTGCCAAGGCGCGAGTACGTGGGAGGAATTCAAGAATCTTATGCTAGATCGTTACTATCCTGCACCCCTCCGTGAAGCCAAACTGTCCGAATTACTAAACCCCGACGCATCGGAAGACGAGGATGTGTTAGCGATTGCCGAAAAATTCCAAGCACTTCTCCCTTTTGCTACGTCAGTTGTCCGTTCGGAAGCTGATAAGATCAAATATTTCCTCAAGAGGCTTAAGCCCCGAATGAGGATGCAAGGACTCAATCACCATGCACGACCTTACGGAGTTTATTGAGAAGGCTTTGGAGTATGAACTTACTGCGAAGGAGATTTCTAAGAAGCGACCTCGCTTTCCAACAAGAGATCCAGAACCAGATCCAAGGAGACAGAACGGGGTATTCAAGAAACCCCACTGTACCAAATCCTTACGGCGGCCACCTATGGCACGAAACCGCAAGAACGCACTCTCGGGCAATCACCACCAGATTGTGTTATAACCGTGGGGACCGAGGGCATATCGGCTCCAAGTGTCGGCCGGCCGTTACTGTCACACTTGCGGGAAGAACGGTCATCGTGCTCGCTATTGCCGGGTGGACTCGGGCGTGCTCGATGGCGTCTCTTGCTCCAAGATAGTCTTGCTCAGAACGTGCTCCTCCATCCGCTTCTTACCAGACCACCGGGGCGAACAAAGGGATGGGCCGTGGAAATCATGTTGGTACACCTGCTTTCGGGGTTGCAAAACCCAGAGTCTACGAGATGAAGAAAGTCGATGATCCCGAATCCAGCATGATTGCAGGTACTCTCGAGATCCACTCTCAGCCCGTTTGTGTTCTTTTTGATACTGGTGCTTCACACTCCTTTTTGTCTAGTTCTTGTTTGAGTCGTTTGCATTTGAATCATGTTACCGATTGTGAACCTTATGTAATTGGTCTACCCGATGGTAGAAGAATTATTGGGAGTCGTGAAGTACAGAACTGTCCGATTAGCATGAACAACCGTGAGTGGTTGTCCGACTTGATTGTGGTTGATTTACCTAAAGATGATGTAATCTTGGGTATCGACTGGATGGATCGTCACGATGCCGTGCTTAGCGTCCGTAAGCGAATGGTGACCGTCACATCGGATGATGGCGTCGAGTGTATTTTTCGGGGTGATAATCCCAATCATTCTGGGAGAGTCATCAGCGCTATGAAGGCTATGAGATTACTGAACCAGGGATGCATTGGTTATTGGTGTTACATGACCAAGACAACTGACCGTCAGTCAAATTGATTGATATTCCAGTAGTTCGAGATTATCCAGATGTATTTCCAGACGAGCTTCCAGGAATACCCCCACAGCGAGAGGTAGAATTCACCATTGAGTTGGAGCCAGGGACGTCCCCGCTTTCGAAAGCACCATATCGTATGGCCCCGACTGAGATGCAGGAGTTGAAAAGACAACTCGAAGAATTAACTGAGAAAGGATATGTTCGACCCAGTGCATCCCCTTGGTGAGCGCCGGTGTTATTCGTACGGAAGAAGGACGGATCGCTGCGTTTGTGTATTGATTACCGGGAGCTGAACAAAGTAACAATTAAGAACAAATATCCTTTACCTCGCATCGATGATCTATTGGATCAGCTCCGGGGAGCCGCTGTATTTTCCAAGATCGACTTGAGGTCCGGGTACCACCAATTGCGGATTCGAGAGTCTGACATCCCGAAGACAGCTTTTCGCACTCGCTATGGGCATTATGAGTTCGTTGTCATGCCATTCGGACTGACTAATGCACCTGCAGTGTTCATGGAATTGATAAATCGGGTTTTTATAAATTATCTGGATCGTTTTGTAGTCGTTTTTATTGACGACATCTTGGTCTACTCTCGTGATCATGAGGAGCATGAGTGTCACCTCCGCCAGGTTCTCGATGCATTAAGGCGAGAACAAGTCTATGAAAAATTTTCTAAGTGTGAATTCTGGATGTCTGAAGTTATTTTTCTGGGACATGTGATATCAGCACAGGGAGTAAGAGTAGACCCACAGAAGACGGAAGCTATCCGAGACTGGCTACCCCCGAAGAACGTGAAGGAAGTTCGTAGTTTTCTGAGTCTAGCAGGCTATTACAGACGATTCGTGGAAGGATTTTCCAAAATTGCTCAACCGATGACTAATCTGTTGAGAAAAGATAAGAAGTACTTGTGGTCGGAAGCATGTCAGCAAAGTTTTGATGAACTCAAAGGTCGATTAATTTCAGTACCTGTTTTGGTACTACCTAGAGGAACGGAAGGATTCATGGTATATAGCGATGCATCGAGGCAGGGCCTTGGCTGCGTGTTAATGCAGGACGGGAAAGTGATCGCCTATGCGTCCAGACAGTTGCGTCCTTACAAGGTCAACTACCCGACTCATGACTTGGAGTTAGCAGCCGTAGTGTTTGCTTTAAAAATTTGGAGCCACTATCTGTATGGAGTTGCCTGCCGGATTTTTACGGACCACAAGAGCCTGAAGTATATTTTTACTCAGAAGGAGTTGAATATGAGATAAAGGAGGTGGTTAGAGCTAATCAAAGACTATGATATCGAGATCCTTTATCATCCAGGAAAGGCAAACGTGGTTGCCGATGCCTTGAGCCGCAAGACGGTGCAGGAGCAGATACCGCCCAGAGGGAGTTGCAATTAGAGTTCATGAGACCAGAGATTGAGGTCTGGTTACAACGCATTCAGGGACAACTGTGCACGCTTGAGATTTCACCATCCCTTGATGAGACGATCAGGACGAAACAGATGACGGACCCGTTCTTATCCAGAGTTCGAGGAGAAATCGATCAAGGGAAGGCCCCTGGGTTTGTGGTTCACGAGGATGGACTGATATGCTTCAAAAATCGAGTATGTGTACCAGCAAACGAAGAGTTGAGGAATACTATTCTGAGAGAGGCTCATGCTACCCCGTATTCCATACACCCGGGATCGAACAAAATGTATAAGGATTTGAAGCCGTATTATTGGTGGGGTAACATGAAACGGGAGGTTGCCGAATTCGTTTCGAAATGTTTGACCTGTCAGCAGGTCAATATTGAGCATCAACGACCAGCGGGCATGATGAAGCCGTTTCCGATTCCCGAGTGGAAGTGGGAAGACATATCGATGGATTTTATTACTAGCTTACCGACGAGCCGTCGAGGCATGAATACGATTTGGGTGGTTGTGGATCGATTGACTAAATCAGCCCATTTCTTGGAGATCAAGGATACTTGGGGCCCTGAGAGATTGGCCCAATTATTCATCAAAGAGATTGTGAGACTGCATGGCACCCCTAAGAGTATTGTATCAGATCGGGACGGACGGTTCGTGTCGCACTTCTGGAAGGCGGTTCATCGTGCTATGGGTACACAGTTGAACTTCAGTACGGCTTTTCATACTCAGACCGACGGTCAGTCTGAGAGGACAATTCAAACTCTAGAGGATATGTTGAGGGCATGTGCTCTCGATTGGAAGCCTGACTGGGAAGCCCAACTACCGTTGGTAGAATTCACATATAATAACAGCTGGCACGCCTCGATCATGATGGCACCTTATGAGGCATTGTATGGTCATCGTTGTAGGTCCCCTTTGTGCTGGGACGAATTGTCTGAATCTATTGGTACGGAACCTGATATGTTATTGGCAGCCCGCGAGAAGATTTCCCTGATCAAGAGCCGTCTATTAACGGCCCAAAGCCGCCAGAAATCATATGCAGATAATCGTCGACGACCACTCGAGTTTGAGGTTGGTGACCATGTACTAGTCAAAGTATCTCCTACTAGAGGTGTTTTCCGATTCGGGAAGAGGGGCAAATTGAGCCCAAGGTATATTGGTCCGTTTGAGATCCTGGAACGAGTAGGCGACCTAGCCTATCGTTTAGCATTACCACCAGCTTTAAGCCGGATTCACAACGTATTCCATGTGTCTCAGTTAAGGAAGTATGTTGCTGATCCAAGTCACGTTATTCCATTCGACGAGGTCGAAATAGCCGACGACCATTCGTATGAAGAACGGCCTGTGCAGATACTCGAGAGAAGAATTAAACAGCTGAGGAACAAGACGATTCCCTTATTAAAAATTCAGTGGTCGAGACATGGAGTCGAGGAAGCTACGTGGGAGACTGAAGATAGCATGCGAGAGAAATACCCCAAACTATTTAGCCCTTAGTTTCGGGGACGAAACTCCTTTTAAGGGGGGAGTATGTAATACCCTCGCCTTTAATATTGTATTTCATGATTTAAGTTAAGTGTTTCCACACCATATCTGTGATGTTGTAGCAAGTATCGACGAATTATGTTAAGTTGGATTCATGGTCATTCATACTATATCAGTTGTTGGGTGATATTGGGAGAATTCCATTTATGCTCGTTATAATACTTAACGTACGTTAACTTGTCTTCATAACGTACGCTATGTATGTCGCCTTACGTACGTAACATCAATATGTTAACGTACGTAATGCGGAAGATCCTCCAGCAGTCCGCCTTTCGGCGGGTGGGGCCGAGCGGGGGTAGGTGGTCGGGAGTCGATCGCGACAGCCAAGTCAACGGCTATTATGTACGTAATAGCTACATAGTTACGTACGTAACGAATTGCGTGTTTTGAGGCAGTAAGATCTGATGAAATTGGTTACGTACGTAATGATCATAAGATTACGTACGTAAGGGCTATAACGTACGTTAACCACATTCGTTAACGTACGTAATGCCGAGTTCAGATTATAAAAGTATGACTTGCCATTCACTTCCTACTCGACCCTTTTCAACCTCCCAACTGAGGAACGATTCCTTTCCCTTCCAACTTCGTTTCTAAGCCTTTCTAACTTGTGTTGGAGCTTCAACACTTGATTGGTGACTTGGAGAGTTAGAGTTTGAAGTGTATCCCTTGAAGTATTGGTGTTGTTCTTCATTTTAAGGTTGGTCTTTCTTTAACTCATATCAATTCCATGCTTATGATGATGTTAGTAGATAAATACTTCACATAATGTTAGTTTAAACTAGTGCAAACATGATAAGTTAATTGAATCATGCTCAAATTAAGTGAAGATTAACATTGAAGGTATTAGTGTTACTTCTTGATGTAAATAACTTCATAATGTGATTGTGTTGGTAATGATATACATAAAACCTGATGTATAACATGATAATCGGAAGTTGATTATAGTCTCAACACTAGGAACATGTTAGGGATGATATCCTTAATGATTAAAAGTGAGAAATGTTAAATTTGTCTTGAACATTCTATTGATTCTTGAAGGTAGTATGGAACCATGATTTTTGGCCTCTAAAACCTTTGTAATAAAATTATTGGAAAGATTATGTTAACCCTTTGAAGATGATCTTCGCTAGATGGGATGAAGTTACTTCAAAAATTTCAAGTATCCAATGATATAACTAGGCTTTTAATAAATTCTTCAAAGTAAAACAATGGATGTTGATAGAAGAAAGTTGTAATCTTCATATGTTCAAATTAATCAATTTCGTTAAAGAGTGGTAATCACTACATTAATAGGTTGATAATGTTCTTAAGAGGATTGTGTTGATTATGATGATACCAATGCGGTAGATGAGTAGCCGAATTCCATTTCATTAATCCGTGCGTATTAAGAGACGTAAATTAAGATGATGTTCTTAGTTCACTAAAAACTTAAACTTATGTTTCATATAGTAATCAAGTTTTGAATGTAATCGTTGGTAAAATAATGTAAGAACGTAATTAAACACAAACTTATATCGTAATTGGAAGTGTCGATGATTTGAAAAGATATTTTCACGATATTACAATGATAATAAACTAGACATCAAGTATTTGACATTAAGGTTAGAATATGTGAATGAACATGATAAACATACGATGATTTGTAATAAGAACATTAAAATGATCAATAGAATGATTGATTTATTCAAGTAAATTTACGAATATTATTTATGTAATAATACCATTATCGTACGAATGTGTTGTTGAATGAATTACATTTCATTCAAGGTTGCTTGTTCACGTGAGTATTGTTAGACGAGGATACCGTTCGTTTGACCATTCAAAGAAGGATTATTCATCTACGGAATTGAGGCAAGTTATCTTGCTTGGTTATAATGATGGTTGAATTCTTGTGATTATTATGCGTTTCGTGTGTATGAAATGTTCTGATAATCTATGATTCATGATATGGTGATACCCTTGATCGTATTGTCATGGTGTTGGGGATGATATACCCGAAATTACCGTCCTTGTTACCGTTAGTCCTTTTGAGCTTTGTTGACACTTCGGTGAGTTGCTCGATTCCTTGGTAAAAGTGTAATTCGTTGAGTTTCGTTGTCATGTTGTATCGTGACATCTCTGGAGTCATATCTGCGCGCCGATTGGTTATGTGTAGGATTTTTAGCCGGGCACTTGATGATCATGCGTGGAGGTTTTCCGCATTTAGATCGTGCACACGAGACGTAGTTCGTGAGGCTAATTAGGTACATCGCCCCACGTATATTCTGGATTCCGTATACGGGGTGGACATGTGCACGGACACATTTCCAGATCGGGCGTACTGTGACGTCCGTCTTGAGCCATAGTATATGGTCGTTCGTATATTTGGTTATGTTCGACAGTTGGGACTGATTGTTTATACGCCTTCGGGGTATATTCAGTAGTCGGTGGTTTTCCTTGAGATCAGTATATATATGAATTGTATAATGTCATGAGAATCATTATTATGTATAGCTGACCCTGTGGTTTGGGGCGAAATACTTGTATTTCAGGGCGAGGAAAGGGCAAGGCACAGGAGGAGCACAACGGCGACGGAGGATTCTGAAGTATGCTATTTCGGGGGGCCCGAGTCTTTTGGTTGTTCGGTTATGTTTTATTGTGACTTTCATTTTATTTTGTGTCGGATGAATGTACTAAAATTTGTTAGGTATTGCCCATCGTCATATGGTCTGTACCGAATTTGGATCCTGTGTATGTTTGCTCGTATTTAAAGACATGAATAACTCATACTCCACACCGGGGTTTTGATAAATATTGTGGTACGGTGCCACGTTGTCAGATTTTAAATGTATATTGTGATATCGCCTGGTGGGTCCCGGTAGGGGTCCACGGCACTGTAATAGCCACTGTTTTTGGGCTGTTACAATCTTAGCTATGGGAATTCGAGAAATGCGTTGCAACCGCCGACGGGATTCAAAGTGTCAAATGGTGAAATAATCGAAGAATCGAAGCCAAATTCTAATCTAGAGAATATTTTGGCTATGTTTATGATGGAAACAAAAGGTCGGTTTACACGAGACGAAGAAAAACTTGATCGGATTGAAAATCACGAGAGCCAATTTAGAAAACACAAATCGGTCAATTGGCTAAGATCATGGGGGGCCAACATCAAAAGGGCCAATTTCCAAGCATCACCGAGGAAAATCCAAAAGCACAATGCAATGCTATTTTTTTGTGCACCATGAATGAAGAGCTACCGGAATTGGAGAATGAAAACAAAGATGCAACTGTGTTCTCTAATAAAGCTGATTTGATAATGTCCATTAATGAGGTGAAGGATCGGTCTTATATTGAGCATATCAATGAGAAGAAGAAATTTGAGGTTTTCATGCAAGACATGGCATCAAAGAAAAAATAATTGGAGCGCCTACCGACAAAGCTTAAGGATCCAGGGAGTTTTTCAATTCCCTGCTCTATTTCGGGTTGTTCATTAAATGATGTATTTGTTGATCATGGTTCAAGTGTCAATATATTGCCTTTGTCTATTTTCAGGACACTTGGATTAGTAGAGTTGAGACCATCTCCAGTGAGCTTACAATTCATAGATCGATATTTAGCTTACCCATAGGAATTGTGGAGGATCCAATTTTAAAGATTGATAGTTCGCCTTCCCCGTTGATTTTATAATGCTTGATGATGATGGGAAGCAAGATGGTCTAGTAATACTTGGACGTCCGTTCTTAGCCACTGCATGAGCTTTAATTGATGTGGATCGAGGAGGATTAACGATTAGGACGAATAGTCAAAATGTTGTATTTTTGATGACCCCTCGATTTGATGGATTGACAAATGGAGAACCTCCCGATAAAATTGCACGTAAACTGGATTGTAAGAGCTCGTCGAATGATCTGGGCTGAAGGAAACATGTGTCTGGCTGAAGACGTTAAACTTAGTGCTGGTTGGGAGCAACCCAACACTTGCGTCCGAGTGAAGACGTTAAACTTAGCGCTAATTGGGAGGCAACCCAATGGTTTTTGTTGGTTTATTTTGTTCTTATTCGCATTTTATTTTTATTTTTTCTTGATGAAGAACTGACCGGTTCAACTGTATGTGTTCAATTCGCAGGAAAAAGATCAGGAGACCAGAAGCGCACTTTCCAGGCTAGTACGACACGGGCCATGTCATTCGACACGGTCGGGTCGGGCATCCAGACGTTTTTTTGAGTTTCTAGGCAGGTGCGACACGGGCCGTGTCGTTTGACACGGTCGGGTCAGGCTGATAGATGATTTTCACTTTCCGCGCATGTGCGACACGGGCCGTGTCGTTTAACACGGTCGGGTCAGGTGGGCAGACGATTTTTGGCAAATATGAGAAGGTATGACACGAGGCATGTCCAATAAGGCCACTTCCCTCCGCCCAATCAATATGACCGGTTGTATGTATTTCTTGATCCAAAGTTTTTATTGTTTAAATATTATACCCCCTTTGTGTGTACTTATATTGTTCGTTTTTTTCTAACACCTTGTTTTGTTTGTTTATTTTATTGTTTGTTTCTATTTTTTTTTGTATTTTGGTGTGAAGATTTGCTTGGATTTTGGTGTGAATTTTTATTTTTGAACTTGGTGTGTTTTGAGTATCATGTTCTTGGATGAAACTCGAAAGAATGAACTCTTGTCTTGGATACCTCGGGATTTATTTTGTTATTTTGATATGCAAATTGAGGATAATTTGAAGAGGAAAAATTGTAGAATAATCAAAATGGTGTGAAATCGAATAAATAGTTTAATATCTTGGAAATATGAACAAATCTAACTTGTGAGCTTTTGAGCCTTCATGCATCATTATATATGCAAGTTTCATTGTCGAGTGTATCATTCATGTTTTAAGACTCTAGAACTTGCCTTGGTATCTTATTCAAAACTACAAGCGTGTGTGCAAATTAGTGAAAGTGATTTTAGGCGATTTGTATTTTGGTAATCCTTCAAACCTTTTGGCCAATTCGAAAATTATTTCCCTAGTTAGCCCGATTGAGCTTAAAGCCTATTTCTTGTTAGCCACATTATGAGCTTTCCGTTCCATTATAAAGTTTTGTCCCTATACTTGAGCTTATTAGAACAAATTGGCAAAAGAATGAAAAGCTGTGTGGAGGCGATTTGGAAGATTGTTGGTTCAATTGCAATAATTTATCAAAATAAATTTGAAGGAAGAATGATGTGATTATAATGATGATGTTGTTCACCACATGAAAAGACAAAAACAAAGAGTGGACAGAAAAAAAACGAGATTTATTGGAGCGATAAGGAGGAAATAAAATAAATGGAGTGATAAGGAGGAATAAGGTTGTTATTTTCACTTTCAAAAGCGCTTAGTGCGATTATATTAAAATCAAGGGGTTGAAGGAAGCAAATTACAGGGGAAAAAAATTTTGAGCTTCAAATTGAGCGAAGTGATTATTCAGATGATGTTCTAATTTGCTCAAGTCAAGTCACTTTAAGCCATATTTATCTTACCCCGACCAAAAATCCTACATTACAACCAATAAAGTCCTTTTTGATTCACTAAATTTGCATGCACAACTAGTGGTAGAGATGTAGACGATAGGCAAGCCTATGGGGATTCTTATTTCATTGAATGAGTTTTGAGCGCCACTTATCCCATTATACACATTGAGAGTGAGGGAATACACTTGACCGGTGAGGTTCGTATTATTCAAGTATTAGCTATGATGTTAAGGAACCACCCCAGAGATTTGAATACTTTATAGAACTCGACTTATTTATTTCTTGAGGCGTATTGATGAATTTTCAAAATGATCCTTTGAGGTGTGTTGAGGGACGAGTTCCCTTAAGAGTGGTTATTTTGAAGTGCATTGCTCGGGACGATCAACGTTCAAGTTTGGGGGATTTTGATAACACTCATTTTTACACATATTTCTGCAAAGCTTTTTCGGATTTTAAGATCCTAAAATGTGTAGAATTGTGACGTTTAGGCTCATATTGTGTTTATTTGACTCGATCACGCTCGAGTACATTTTATTGATTTTATAGATATTTTATGGATATTAATCAAGCAAGAACGAAGTCTCAGCCCCAATACGTATCAAGCAATGCGGAAACGAAAGATAGAGCCAAAAACGGAGTCAAAACGGACCAACACGTGCTCGGCCGTGTCATTTGACACGGGCCGTGTCACTTGCTCGGCCGTGTCAACTGACACGGTCGAGTTCCTTGTCCCGTGACTTTTGCTGTTTCTAGAGCATTATGACACGGGCCGTGTGAGTGACATGGTCCGTGTAACTTTTCGGTGCAAAATCACTTTTTTGACATTTTTGCATGATTTGAACAAGAAAAATGGTATTTTGGCTATATAAAAAGGATCTTTGGCTGGACTTATGGAGATATCTTGGTTTGGAGAGATTTAGAGAGTTGGTAAGGGAAGAAAAACAAGAGATTTGAGACAAAACTTACCAAAAGAAGGAGATTTAAAGGGAGATCTTAAAGAACACTTCAAGAACATTTGAAGGCTTCAACCGGGATTAATCAAGACACCATCCGAGTTTTATCTTCTTCCGATCTTTTATTCATTTTGTTGTTTTATTTAGCATAAACATGATGATTATTAATCTTTCTTTCATTGCCATGTCCGGCTAAACTTGTTAGATTCCGGGCATGGGAGTACGTTGATTTGCTATGGTTTTGAGGGATTGATGATTATATATATCTAGTGTGATTTCTTTTTCAAATGTTTGGTTTTAATTCATGTTAGAACACTTGAACAATATTTTTACATGTTTAACTTAATTGCTCATAATTCGAGAGAAGAGAGCATTAATAGGTTTCGAGTATTTGACGTAGTAAATTACGAGATTGAGAAATCGGTGATGAGCTATGATGATGTTTAATCTTATGAACATTTTGGAGTTTGATAAATTATAATAGACGGAGACGTTGTTGTAGGTTGTTTAATCTACATTTTAATGCATCTCGAGAGGGACTTTAGATTATTATTGTGATTATCATTTTGAAAACGCACTTAGAACTCTTTGGAATCAATCCTCACTAAACTTAGTAATCAACGGAAACCTAGCCTTGGAATCTACCTTTCTAAACTCTTTAAATTCTCTTTAATTCGGATATTTTCATTTGTTTAAATTATTTGTCATCATTTTATTTTATTTCCTTAAACATTCATCCACCTTTCGGTCGTCTAGATAAAACCGGAATCATTATAATCTAGTACTCAACACAATACGAATATTTAGTCTCTGTGGAATACGGCCTTGCTCGCCGCTTTCTACATTTACTTCGTACACTTGCGGATTGTTTAAAAATATAGCGAACACATTCTTTAATCATATTATGCTGCTTCACATTTGTCTTTGATCACTAGCAGTAGCAGTTAGGTACATCACAAACTCAAAATGAAAATCCATAATTTCTCGCATTGTCTTTGTCCTAAAACATTGTCCTAAAAATGAACATATCTGTACTAACTAACCTTTCTACCACAGTATTAATGATCAAACTAGACCGATATATTTAACTTCAATCGAGAACTGATAAAAGCTGCACATCAGGGATTGTAACAATAAAAAATATAATAGCAAGGGTGGAGGACCTTTTACATTACTAATGTTATATTTTTTGGCCCAACTGGCCCATCTATTCAAAATGGCACATACCTTTTGTGTTGGCCCAATACACCTTGGAGGCCCTGAATGACATCAGCCGTCCGATCGAGAAATCTCCCTTTTATCTGGACCGCCTGATGCATAGTTATTTATGTAATACCCGAGATTTCTGATATGTATTTGGAACTTGTGATATTGTAATTGTTGTACTTGATCTGAGTATTATTCTCCGTATTTCATAATCCGATATTGTCGAGCGTATGATTTCATGTATGTGATTTAGAAATTGTAATTCTGCGCATGTAGCGCACGCTATCGGCTATGTGTAGCGTACGCTAACATGGACTCAATAGCGCACGCTACAAAGGAACATTAGCGCACGCTATGCGTGGTCAATTTGATTGAGACGTGCGGTAGGTGAGATCAGGCCGGGGACCCCTGTCGGATTGTGTCGGAATGAACCTGGACGGCTTTCGGGAAAAGCCGAGTCAACGCCTTAGCGCACGCTACAGGCATGTGCATAGCGCGCGCTAAGTGCCGAGTACAGTGAAGTCAGGAAGCCGTTAGCACACGCTACGAGCAGGGACTAGCGCGCGCTAATAATCATTTCCTATAAATAGGACATCATCCTTTTCGTAATTTCAGTTCTTTCTTCTCCCATATCCGAATTCTTATACTTAGAGTATAACTTCCTACATCCTAAACACTTCATATCAACATCCTAGCTCGTGATTGAGGATCGTATATCATTGGAGATTGGTGTTCAAGCCTTCGGTGTTGGATTGCTTCGATTTCCTCCGTGTTCTTCACTACCTTGGGGTAGGTGATTCTTCACCAATATTAGTAATGTTTTTAAGGACGTTTGATCATGTTTTGATAGCCGGTTATTTCGTTTATAATCGGTCATCACATGTTAGAAGGATACTTTTGACCTATCGGCACTATATATCGTAAGAACCTTTGAACCTTTTTTAGTATATTGACTCCTAAGCATTTTCAAACCGATTTGTGATCAGTAGACGGATACTACCCAGTTGTTATGTTTTACACATTGGAATCATGCGTTTTGGAACGTAAGACGAACGGAACTTAGAATATTTTCTTGAAGATCGAAGATGAATTATGATGTTGAGATGATTATCCGTATGTTTGTATCTCATAATCATAGAACTTCCACAAACCTTATTAGCATGATATGCTTGAGGATGACTTGTTTTATCACATAGAATTCATGAGTTCATCACCATTCAACCCAGTTTTCTGTCAGTAGTAATCTTCCATGCACGATTAGCACACGCTAACATACGTAAGTTAACGTGCGCTATCGGGGATAAGTTAACGCACGATACGTACGTAACGTACGTTATGATATCAGCCGAGTCAAACTGTCAGTCCGTGGCTAGCGTACGCTAGGCTTATACGATAGCGTACGCTAACAGACAGGCTTAGCGCACGTTACGTAGAGTACGTAGCGCATGCTAAGCAGTCCAGGCAGATTGTTTATTTTGAGCTTTTTGGCCGTAGACCGAATTGTTAGGCAATCGTTCGACTTGAAATGATTTGTATATCATTTCTTTTGTTAAGGTTCGAGCTTGCTACGTTGATCGAAGGAGGCGACCTTCGAGTGTGTTGAGGTCATTGAAGTGTTTCGTTCTTGCCATCTTCGAGGCAAGTATCGTAATGTGTTAAAATTGGTATTTTGAGCATGTTTGTGGTTTATTCATGTTGTTGAACGTGGAAATTATTTTGTTGAATTGTCATGATATTCGTTATCTAGTGTTGTATGTTCATGTTGATGAACATAATGAGTTGGCATATGTGTATGCATGAGTTGTGTTTGTGTACGTTGTACGATCTATGCTGAGGGCGCTGGATCGGATGTCCACCTCGTGTTGGTCCGACGGGATCATCTTGGGATCTAGGCTGAGGGCGCTGGATCATTGGACGGGTTATTTCTACCTCGTGTTGGTCCGATGGGATCATCTTGGGATCTATCTTTGAGGCGCTGGATCATTGGAATACCCTTGCTGTATTAATGGAATCTTGTGGATTCGCATTGTCGGATTCCGGTAGCGGAAGTCCGTGTGGTGTATCTTGTTATGTATTGTTGATGCATATTCGAATTGTTTAATATGATACTTGTACTAGCATCGTTTTGCTAACCCCTTCGGGGGTGGACATTTGTTTTGATGTTCAGGTAGCCGAGGAGCAGGGAAAGCGACCCGCGACCGACGTGACGAAGAAGGGGTTCAGTGATGTTTGTTGTTGTTGGTGATTTGTTTTCTTGTTTTGATTTCAGTACTCGAGTACACGTGTCGTATTAATATAATTTCGATATGGTTGTATTAATTACTCGTTGAACCAGTTGTACGATTTTGTAAACTTGAATTTCCGCAGTATTGATGTCTTATATTTACATTTCTTTTAAATTAGCCTTGTAAATCCTTACTTAAAGGGTTTACGGCACTGTAATTATTCCGAATATCTCGGGGTGTTACAGAATATGGTATCGGAGCTAAGATTTATGGATATCTTGGCAGTCGGGTTTTAAGTTGGGTCTGTTTACGTTATTGATTTACGAGTCGTTCGTAACATCACTGTTCAGCCAAAAGTCATCATGTGGACCGTGGTTGTAAGTCTCCTAATCTCTTATACTACCGTTTTACTTAATTACTGTTTTGTGAGTATTGAAGGACTTTATTTCGAAAACTTTGTCCTGGATATTGAGAAATTGTGTTTAGAGTATGTTGAGAGGAGGACGTGGACGCGGACGCGGTCGTGGACGCGGACGCGGTCGTGGACGTGGACGGGGTAACATGAGACAGGAAGATTCCGCAACTACCCCGGAATTATCAGCTAGTCGAACTGATTCCCATTCGGAGGCGGCAGGATCGGCGAATGACGACGCAAATCCTAACATGCGGGAGTGCTTCAACAGTGGTGGCGCGAGATAAACCGATTCGCCTGTAGTCGACCGCATGCAGACGGCGATGGGACAAAGAAGCACCACGAGGATAACCGGGAGACATATGGCTTCTTTCAAGTGGTCAAATTGCACCCGCCAAAATTTGACGGATCTGTGAGGCAATTACTTGGGATCACCGGCTCAAGGAGTTAGAGAAGATATTCGCGGGTCTTAAGCGTCCCGAGGACCTAAGGTTCCCATTGCCCAATATTTTCTCGACTGGGAGGCCTTTGATTGGTGGGAAGCTATTCGACCGAGAATCATAATGCGGATTAGACGGAATTCAAATTAATGATGGAAGCACGATTGTCCTCGTCAGTTAGAGAGGCAAAGATCCGAGAGTTTTTCTCACCACGAGTTCTAAGCATCTGTGATGTAGTAATCAAAACTTTTAATCATCACCGACTTGTGTGCGACACTTGGTCGAACGGAGGCGTAAAAGATTTTTCATTTCGATATGCGGATGAAGCCGGAGATTCAGCAGTACATGTCCGGGTTCGAGTGTACTACGTTGCGACAGTATCAAGACAAAGCGCTGGCCTACGACATGAAAGAGGCGGCGGTGGAGAAATCAGTGGAGGCAAAGAAGCAGAAGGTGACCGGCAACTTTTCAGAAAACAAGAGTGGTGGGGCCCGCAAGGGCCAGTCTTTCTTTTATTCGGCTAGGAAACCTCCACATCCTTCCAGAGGTGGAAAGAAGTTCCGGACTACATCAGCAGTTCCGGACGCATCAAAGAAATGCTACAATTGTGGTCGAGCAGGGCATATTCGGCGTGACTGCCCCGCATCTTCTGTGACTTGATACGATTGTGGGCAAGAAGGACACCGTGCGGCTTTCTGTGGAGTTGCTACTAGGTATTTTGGTACTCGCACTCCAGCGCTAGTTCCGAAGGAGATAAGTGTGAACCAGACACAACAGAGTGGATTTCCGCAGCAGAACGTTGGGAAGAGAGAGACATCAAGTGCTGGGTCCGTTCCTCCGCGCCTGTACGAGATGAGGAAATCGGACGATCAGAACACTGCTGTTGCATCAGGTACGATTCAGATCCTTTTGCAACCAGTTAGTGTTTTATTCGATTCCGGAGCTACACATTCTTTTGTATCCTTGAACTGTGTAAATCGTTTAAAAATCTCGTGCTTATTTGATTGTGAACCATATATTGTGGGTTTGCCGAGTGGAGAGAGAATTGTGGGAACCCTAGAGGCTAGAGATTTTACAGTGTCTATAGGAGGGAGAGATTGGCCATAGAATCTTATTGTAGTTGAAATCTACGGTGACGATTTAATTCTTAGAGACGATTGGCTCAACCGTTATGGAGCTATTCTGAATTACCGAGAGAGAGTCATTTC